>CM060903.1:709764437-719764437 GCA_030737815.1 Allium fistulosum
CATCAGAATTCATTTTCGAGTATCTAAGTGACGGATTGCTACCGAAATTGATCTGATTCAGATTTGTTGAGCAAATAAGTTTTGTTTAAAAATTCCGAAAGGAATTGTTTTGGATAAAATCGGGTTGATTTTGAAAATCCAAGGAAGTGTTTTGTTAAATCAAAGAGAGTGTATATATATATTTGATTTCAAAGTGATTTGAAATAATTACCGGGTGTTTAAAAATTCTGGAATCCTATGGAAGATGATATTAACAGGAAAGAAGTGTGAAAATTGAAGTTTGGAATAAAAATTTAAATTAAGAAAGTTAGCATGGAATTTAAGTTAAATTAAGTGAAGGAATAAATTAGTGAAGTGAACTAATTAAAAGGATTGAATTGAAAATGAATTAGTGAATGGAATATGATTCGGAATGCTGATTAATAACAATTTGAGTATGAACTTAAGTTGTAAAACGAATTTGATGAAATGGTTACTAAGTGATAAATAAGGTGATGAAGGAATGTTGATTAATTGGATGAAAAGAAATTGGATGTGTATAAATGAAGGAAACTAATAATGTGAATTGAAATGAATATTAATAGTTGATTGAATTGAATATAAATGTGAATTATAAAGTGACTATATAACTATAAGTTATGGAATTTGGATGGAATAAAAATTTTAAGTGAAAATTTTAGAATTGTGAGCAAATAAGTTACATAGCTTATAAAAATTGAAACAAATGGAATAAAATTATATTTAAGCTATAAATAAATGTATAATATTGAGTTAAAAATAAAATGTGAATATATTCGAGTAGAGAATTGATGGAAATGTGAAAAAAAATAAGTTGTGTGACTTATAAAAATTGAAAAGTGAAATAGAAATCCCAAAATAAAATTATTTGATATTTTGGTAAGGAAAATAAATCCAAACTTGAATTATGAAATGAATTTGGAACTCAAGAAAATTAAATGGAGTGATTTTTGGAATAAAAAACTAATTGTGAAATGGAAAATGGAATTAACTAATTAGATGGATTAGTTAGTAGATTGAATATTGGAATTGAAACTTGAGTTATAAAGAGAGTTCGACTTAATAGTAAGCAAATTAAATATATTTTGAAATGTCGTCGAATAAAATAGAAATGGTTTGAAATAGAGATGATTTAAGTTATAAATAAATTCAAATTGAGTATAAATAAATTGAATATGGCCTTGATATCATTGAAATGAATTTAAAAATGAATTGAATACAAATAAATTGTTGTTAATCATTGAAATAAATTGATGTATAAATCGATTTGAAGATGATAATCGAATATTAGAACCTTATAATAGCTTATAAATATATGTTTGGCATGTGGTTTATGAAATTCTTATGTTTAACTAGTTAAATGAATGAAATGTTAGTGAATTTCATATTTTTGATACTTACGTGGTTTAAATAGAGTAGGTACAGGTACATAGGGATTATTTGGCTAGATTTGGGTTGCGAAATTGCTTTTGAAGTAAATGCTTGCTTAATAATGCTTAAAAATGCTAAAATAAGGTACGTTTTCGGATTAAATAGTGCAAAATATAAATATTGATATATATTTTTTGTTTTCCGACCGTGTGGGTCGATGTATATATATTTATCTCTTTTGTCATATTGCAAAGGGTCCTCCGTACAAAGGAGACTGCCAAAAATTTAGGGCGTTAGAAAAATTTTTAGACAAATTTTGTTAACTTAAACGGGCTGATTTCTGAATTGAAGTTGGAAGAAAGCATTTTGAATCAGAAATGGAAACTGAATGTTGGGTTGGAACTTAAGGATTTGAAAAAGTGAATATCGAGTTTTAACTAAGTGGGTTTTGATAAGTTAATGGGTTTGAAGCATTTTTTTGCCTTAGCAATTTCGGGGACGAAATTCTTTTAAGGTGGGAGGAACGTAACGACTCGGATTTTTCGACAGTTAATTATAAATATTTAAATGGTTTTAAATATTTGATTTAGAGTTATACTTGAGTTAGAAAGTTTTTAAAACTGAAATTTCAAGCGATTTCGCAAATTTTTGAAATCGTCAATTTAATTGACGCGTTAAAATGGTGATCCGGACCACAGTTTTAGAATTCGACAAAACAGGTTCCATTGGATCCGTAATAGTGTATTATTATCGGATTTCATATTTCGTAGTGTTTGGAGTTATCGTTTGGTCGTACGGAATATAAACGCGCTGAAATTAATATCGAAATTTAATATATTAATTGAGTCCAAAAAGCTATCTTCTCCGTACGATCGAATTAGGATCCTAAACCTTTTCCATTGCGTTCGGGATAGGGGTATAACATTCGGAACGTCAGGCGGCACGCCTCCATAGGGGTTCAAAATTTCGTGATATGTAATGTAAGATAACTGAATTATAAAATAAATAAATATATATATATATGATCAAATCAAGTCAAATCTTAGCCGACCAACATCGTACCCAAACCCCCTCCTTCACGTTTAAGTCGCGTCCCCTCCTTTCCCCTATCAGTTCGATTTCATATTCAAATCAGAGAAAACGAAAAAGAAAAAAATGCCGCTTTCTCCTTATACTTGAACCGTGAATTCTCTTTTACTTCCTCCTCCTTTTCAGTTCAATTCGAGAATGAAAAAAATATTATTATGTGATGGAATCGCGATGTGAGAGTGAGCAAGGGGGAGTAGCGAAATCATTGACGAGCTCGAGGGCAGGCGCTTGCGATCGAATATGGGGAAGGGCTCGACAGCCATGGCCGAAGGAGGAGCGGTTAGGGTTTTTAGGTGTTGCGATTGTGGTCGGTGGCTAAGGTTTTGGGGGTGCTGTGCCGCGCGCGCACGTGTATGGAAGGTGGCACTGGATGGCCGAGGCGATGGTGGCGACATTGGAGCGACGAACTAGATGTCGGGACCTGAAGAAAAATTGGAGAGCTCGACTAGAGCAAGATTCTGGCCAAGTTTCGTGATGACTGGACTAGTGTGGTGGTCGAAATATGAAAATGATCGGAAGGCATATGGGTTTCGGGTTGGTGGATTTTCTGGTCGGAGGCGAAGTTCTGGAAGGAGGAGCTGGCACTGGCAGGTTCAACGGAGGCAGGGAAGTTGTCGGTAGAGAATGGCGGAGGTTTGGTCGACCTAGGCGGCGTGGTCAACTCGAGATGTAGAGAAGGGGAGGTAACCAGTTTAAACTAAATTATAATTTAAAATGTAATTAGGTTTTAGGATTTTAATTAAAAATCAAATGCTATAAACTCAATAACCTTTGAGTGCAAGGTCTAGAATCGACGAATCAAAGCGACGTTGGATTCGTATCGTTACATACTACAACCTGGAATTTATTCGAAGTCAATTAGAGATAGCTAGAAATTTTAGGTTAAATCGAACGTCAAGCGAAGTTCGATCGAATCTAAAATAAGCATTTGGAGAATTTAAAATCAAGGTGAGAAATTCTCACTCATTTGGATTACCGTATTCAATTTTAAATAGTTAAAAATAAATTATTGGATGCTTGATTGGATTGATTAATTATAATTATATGTTGGATGATTATAATATATATATAGTAGAATATATATTAGTAGTTGGATTTATTTCCCGCCATTTGGAGCGGATGAGACCCTATGCGCCCCGCATAATAGCGGAGACCATATATACCGCGATATCCCGCCTCGAAGCGGAATTAGTATTTTTATGTTGTGTTAACATCTGTGGATGCAGGGAAATAGGTTGGAGGGATCCAACTGAATTCCTCAAAAATATTGATTTGTTCATATATGTTGATATATGATATGATGGAATGATTTTGCTATGAATTGTTGTGTGTACTGACATATTGGATGCTATAGTAGCACTAGCCTTAATTTTTGGTATTTTAAATACCATAAATATATTTTTTTAATTTGAAGGAATTAAAAAGAATTTTGGATATTAAAAAAATTATATTGGAAATTGGATTATTTTAAAGGAAATTAAGTGGAAAGAAAATATATAATTTGATTTGGGTTATACTTAACTATTCGTAAATTGGTTTAAATAGAGAATTTAAATAAATTATATAAAGGGATTAGAAAATGATATTTTGAAAGTATGGAAAGGAGTTGAAATCGATATTAAAAATAGATTGAAATAAAATTGGGATTTATTAAGGAAGGGATTTATAAAATGAGATTTTATAAATAGAATTCGTTTTATAACTAAGTGAAACTCATAAAATGAGATTTTAAAGGAGATTGATTAATGAATTTTGAAACTTATAAAATCCGTTAAGGAATTAACAAATAAATTTTGTAAAGAGTTTTTGAGAAATAGGAAATAAATGGACTATTTCCTGAATATTGGAATAAAAAGATCTTAGGAAATATACTTATAAATATTCCTAAGTATTGGACGGAAAGGATTTGAAAATATTTAACTTCGAGATTTTAATAATAGAAATATTTTCAAAGGAATGAATTATATTTGGAAGCGAGAAAAATATTCTAAGTATTGAAATGACTTGAAAATATCCTGTTAAGGATATAAGAATTTGAATTTGATTGCCACTATTGAAATATTGGAAGGGTTTGAATATATATATCTTATAAATATATTTTGAGAATATTTTTGGAAAAACTATAATAAGGCCAGATGATTGTTTATGGATATTTTATTGATAGTTAAATAACCGACTATCAATATTGGCCAATTTCGTTAATCGTTTCTAAGAGACCGGGATCGGATTTAATTATCCGAAGACCACTTCGATCCGGTTTGAACGTTGCGAATAAATACCGTGAGGATGATGAAGACGGTGATTCGGTTTGTCTAGACCTAGAACAACTTGTATGGACGAATGCTATCAGAACAGTGTCGTTGGAGGACGATGAGCATTCTAAGTGGAATTATTTCTTGAAAGGTAACGCTTAGCTTCAAGCCTCATCAACCGGGAATGACTAAAACAGGGGAGATGCAGCAAGGCTAAGAGGGTCGCACCCAATTAGGGTATGTTATCACTTTTCTAGATATCCTCGGAAACCTATATATTATGGATATGGTTGTGCATGAAAGAAGGAGTGCTCGATTGTAAGGGTGGGAACACCCGAGGTGATAACATATTCGGTCTATCCAGGTTAGGGGTAGGCCGGTCTTATGTAGCAGGGGATCCCGGCGAGGTACTCGGTACATTGTTCTAGATGTGTACTGTGATGGGCGGTACCCCAGTGGCCCAGTCATTTGTATGGGATCCATTCTCCAATACGAGCCTTACGGTTTTGTTTGTAGAGCCTAGTATGCTGGAATTTAATTAATGTAACAATTTCGGCTATTTGAATAAGTATTTGTACTTAGACACTATTATAATATCACTGGATTTTCTATAAAATGTTTTGGTTATCGTAAGAGAAAAAACTCATCGTGTTTATGTGTGACGCGGTCTTATGAGATACCTTTGCTTTTTTTAGGATTTTGATAACTCAAATAATTCAAATTGAGTGTGTTTCTCACGGTGGTTTTCCAGACTGACTCGGGTGTTATTTTATTATAATGCTCGGGTCAGACTGAGTATTACAGATTCAGGTTAGAATGCTATGGAGCTCAGGAGGCGAGATGGAGGAGTTCAGACGTATTTTCGTACTTGGTTTATATTTCCGCTGTGTGAGGACAAATGATTATAACTGTCCAGATTATTGTACTCTGATGATTGTAAGTATATAAACTACTACAGATTCTTTTGTATAAAAATCTGTTATTATATATTATATTTTGTTCCGCTGCGATTGTGAGATTCTGTGTTATTGTTTCTATTTTCTTCTATCTCTTTCTTCTTCTTTACCCTAGTTATTCGCTTTTTCGTACAATTTGGGTTGAACAGGAGTGAATTATTATCAACTCAAAGGGTATGGAACTACGGGTCGCTACACAATTCCACAATCAGGGTATCAATATTCACATATGGAAATTCATTCCATATGTTTACTTTATCATGACCCGTCCATCAAAATTAACTCGTTTGTAATCATCACATTTTCTGAAATTCAGAATAGTGATTAGTACAAGTCGATTTACTTCCAATAAAACATGTCAACATTTTATTCTAATTACTTAAATTTATTTGGCTACTTAATGGCACAGACAAAAGATAATCAATATCAGAGAGAAATAAAAGTCAAAGCATAGATCATAAATTTCAATCAACGATTTAAATTGCTATTTAATCAATTTACAATTCATAATTTAATCAGTTTAAATTAACTAAATCCAGTTATATTTTTAAATCCCGATTACTTGTTAATCAAAGAAATTAAAATAATGATTTAATTTAAATTAATTAAATTAAACAGTTCATTTAACAAAAATATTGCTTAATTAACATGTAATTAATCAAATAAGAGATTTCTTATTTGTTCACTTCAAATATTATAAATCGTTAAATTTTTAATTCCAGAAAGCTCAACAATATTAGTTCAGATAAAAATACTTGGCGATAGGATCTCGATGCAAAAATTCTCACGTTGATTGGGTTTAAAACGGAAGAGAATTAAAGTTTTAAAATTTATAGATTTATGTAATGTAACAATTAATTTAGTTTTTCTTTAAAAATCAAATACCCAGCCAAATTAAGTACAAACCCGGCCCAACTCCTTTCTCCCCTCTCCTTCCAGTTTTCTTCCCTCCTCTCTCATTTGAAACCAACCCATCATGCACGAAGCTGTGCACGAAATCGTGCACATACACAACAACTCTGGCCACCGTAACACACCGCTGATCACCCTCGCGTGTCGCCTTCGACCACCACATCTTGCCTACGTACTTGGATCGCACGGCACCACCCTAGTTCAACAATTCGAACATCACTGAAACGTGGAACGAACACCCAGGCCCACTCAAACGCCTCGCCTCCACGGTCTACCATCCACTACCCAACTTCATCCAGAGTATCACCACCATCTCCTCTTCCTTTTCCCCCTAGCGCACGCTCCCTTCTTCCTCTCTTCGCCGCCATTGATCAAAACCCGATACCCAAAAATAACCACACCAAACCCCAAACCCACCTCGTCAAGCCAACACACCCAACTACAAACCACCGTGCTATTTTTCGTGGATGCGCCATAGTCCAACTCACCTCCACGCCAAGTGCCGTACCCCGAAACCGACCTCGTCGCCGTAATTCGACGAATCTCCAAATTCTGATCAACTCCAAAATTCTACCTACCCACAACCCTAAAAATTTCCAAAGCTCTTAAAAATCATATTTTTCCACCACCATCACAACCAAATGATCCATTTGTTAAATTATGACATTCGATTTTCGACCATAACCGACCTACTCACTGATATATAGGGTTTCCTCTTTCCCTACTGGATGGAATTAAATGAAACAAAAATTTAAATATCCTATACTCAAAAATCAACAATTTTCGTCTTGGAATTAAAGTTTAAAACTGCTTGTATGATGAGATGTTGATTCTTAAAGTTGAAAAGATTTAACTGTTTTTAACAATAAACGTGAGCAGAGAAGTTTCTTGGAGAAGAACAGTATTTCTTTTGATGTATATGTGGGATTTATTTATTTCGAAGCACATATTCATTCACATATACATATGCCAGATACATATACAATCATAGCTCAAAGATTTATCCAAAACAACAGTTATAAATGTAAATATGTAAACCAGTAAACAATATAAAGTTGTTTTACTCACAGTGTTAAAAACAAATGAACACTGCTGCTTTATCTCCCCTTCAAGCTTTTTGAACAACTAATCTTCTTTCTTAAATTTGAATGGCGAATCTTTTTTTTTCTTTTTTTTGTATGTTATACGTGAACAAACAAACAAGTGAGCAAACATGGGTATTTATAGAGAATGGGAGGGGAACATTTAAACACAAAGGGGGCTGAGGTTTGTACATGTACATGTTTCGTTTCTTACACTTTTTTTCTTTTCAACCTTTACTGATTTGATTTTTGGGTGATTTGATCTTTTATATGCTGATTTGGTCATTGTTTGCTTGATTTGATTTCATTGTATGGGCTGATTTTAAGTTTTGTGGGCTTGACTTAATGTTTTGCATCATGATGTTCCTATGCATGTATATATATACACATATACACATATAGATATATATATATATATATTTACATATACATATTTTATTTTGTACATATTTACATATTTTCATATACATTTGAATATATACATATTTACACACACACACACACACACACACACACACATATATATATATATATATTATAAGTTTGAAATGGTGGAGTTTATCTACAGACATATATTTTTATCATACTCAGCAATTAGCGTTTGAAATTTTAGTATAGTCTCCAAAATTTATAGATTCATATATTTTCAATATTTGCAAATTTGTTTATTCGACTTATAAAAATTAATATTTCAAAAATCAAAATTAGTTAATTATTCCAATAACAGATGGCTAAAAATCCAGGTCGTTACACACAACGTGTGGAAGATAGTCGAGAAATGCTACACCGAACAAGAGAATGAAGGTATTCTATTTCAAACTCAAAGGGATAGTTTGAGAGGCTCAACGATGAAAGACAAGAAGGCTCGCTGTCTAATCTATCAAGTATTAACGAAGATAGTTTTGAGAAGGTTTTAGAAGCAAAGCCTCCAAAGAAGCATGGGAAAATCTTCAAATATCTTACAAAGGAGCCGATCGAGTCAAAAAGGTACTTCATATTTCCTTATTTCATATTTAATAAACCATTATTTGCACTCGTTAATACTTTTAGCTTTCATCCAACGGCTAAAGATCCTTGCAAACGCATAATTTCGAGATTGTTTAATTAATGGACATGAACCATGTTTATAATGGATATGCAATTGGTTAATTAATGGACATGAAGCTAGTTTATAAAATGATTATTTAAAATTCTTTTTATTGTTATAAAAAAATAAAATAAGCGGAGGTTTTGAAATATTCTTTTATTCTAAATTGATTGAAAATTTTATTAAATTAACGTAATGTTAAATCACCATAAGCAATCTATTTTATTCATATAAACAGTAGATTTCATTCTCTCTTTCATGATTTGTTTGGATTAACATAAATAAGTCGGTTTTGGATTTTTGAAAGTCAAAGTAAATGAGTTTTGACTTTTTTTTATTAAAAAACGACTTATTTAAGTCGATCCAAACGGGCTTATAATTTACATGAGCATTGCATGGCTCTTAATCTACATGAGCATTGCACTAACCCACGTTGCAAAAGTAATTGTTACACATTAGCAGCAAAAAATTCGGATATGGCACACCGAGACTAAGAGTAGTAGTTAACAAGTTGGAAATATTTAATAGTTTGGGTTTGACGTCATATATCTGCTAACCACGTGTTAATTAGTCGAGGACTCAGCAAAATCATGAGCAAGTCTCCTATATGCCATAATTTAAGAAAAAATGTTAACTTTACTTCTAATTTAATATGCATAACAGCGTAGGACATTCCTTGTATTTTTTTTTCTTTTTTTTTTAACCCTCGAAATTTAAATTAATTATTTTTCAGTGCAAATTGTCATACAAAACACACTTAAGCATCTTATTTTATATCTTATATTTATGCACAAACATAAAAAACAACAAACGCCTACATGTGCAAGTATAACAAAATCTAAAATAACACGTCGAAAGTAGAAAATTTGATGACGTAAATATATTTTCTAAAAGATTGGCCGAGAAGAAAATATTTCTTTTTTTTTTTTTTATAAACCAAAATATTATAATAGAATGGAGAAACAAGCCTTTCTCCAACGGCTCACAAAATACAGCAAGACTTTCAGAGTATGCGACCCACATACCCGAAAACCAAAGTATCAGAAAATAGAAGAAAAAGCTATGCTAACAGTAGCAACATAATACAAAGCTAAAAGGACTGAATAAGCAACCGCTCAACCAACAATCCCGCTACACCCAAAGGTGTAGGCCAGTCCACCTCAAAGAAAACCACCCACCAACTAAGAGTGCAAGAACCACAAAGAACCGCAAGCCATCACTCGCAAACCATAGAGAACCATAAAAGCTGTCCTCCAACAAACCCAACCAGCGAAACAGCAATACCAGATGAGCTCTGGGTACCAGCATCCGACTAGAATAACAGAGAGCTGAAGTGCAACCAATGGAAACAATCCTAGGAGAAATCAAAATTCCCATCAAAACCTGGACCTGAAAGACTAGCGACCACATCAAATCAAAAAAAAGGGGGGGGGGAAGTGTCAGGAACGTTGGATGTAGACCAACGCCCTGACAGGAACACTCAACCGATTCCCGTTCTTGCGGACCTCAACGCACAAGTAATTGAAAGAAGACCCACAAGAGGAAGGATACCGGTACTAAATCGTCCCCTGAACGGCCGACCACGAAAAGCTAGGAATACATCATTCCTGACTCGCCTAATAATGGTCACGGCCTCCATAGGAGTACTGTCGAAGATTGCCTTGTTCCTAGCACACCAAATGTGCCAGCAAAGAAGACAAGGAATTAATCGATGAATGATCGCACGAAGAGATTTCCTGGAGTTTCCAGACCACCAAGTCGAAGGAAGATCGTAAACAGATCTGGAAATTTCACGGACACCTATCAAATTTCCGAAGTAGTTCCAGCAAGATCTGGCCGTAGAACCATTGAAGAATAAATTCCACGGACACCTACCAAATCTCTGTCCTCAGTCTCTATATCTCCTACTTTATTTTCTATATCTCCTACTTCTTTTTATTGTTTCTTATCTTCTATTTTTTTTTTTAATTAAATATAATAGCGTAGGACATGTAATTCTTTTTATTAAACATAATAGCGGAGGACATGTAAATCACATACTTTCTAGCAAGTTTCCTTCTTCTTTGGATAACGAAATCTGGGAATATTCATACTACAAGATTTTACGTTATCCTTTTTCCTTGATAATATTTTGTCATCATGAAGTAAATTACAGAACGCATTTGTATAACAAAGCAAAGATAGAAATGAATTGAAGATGTTTCAACTTTCAAAAATCTTGAGTGGAAGATCTTGATTTTATATGTGTGTGTTTGTGAATGTGATATTGCTTAATTCCAAAACATTCTCTTAAAAATGGAAGAGATAACTATGTAACATTAGTATTTTTTGGATCTAGAATTTCCACGTAATAATTATAAAAATAAAAAAAACTTTAAGTGTGTTACAATTTTCTTTTATAAAATACATCTCCATTGACAAAAAAGTAAATGAAATTCACAAAGGTATTTGAATAATTTTATTATTCTTAACATGTGTTTTTATGGATATATTTGCATAACTTATAACCGCATGCAATATACGTTTATGCTGTGATTTTTAAATTTGGAACGAGAGAAATAAAATAAAATAAAAAATTAGAAAGAGTGATATATAAAATAGCTTCTAAAAATGGAGGGATGCATAACAAATAAATTTTAGAAAGAGTAATTTCCATAACTTCACAAAAAGAAAAGAGAACCAATATGAGTGTCATTTCAAGTGGAAAATAGGAAATAGTTTCTAAGGCATTATAAATTTTGTCTACAAAATTTCTTTTATAGTAGTTTGCTTTCATGGTGACATATTTATAGCAATTAACATCTCAAATAGATTGTGTATGTCCATTCAATACTATGGTTCAAAATTGATTTATAAAAGTAAATTGTCCCTAACTCTACACAAGATAATTTTATAACTTTCTTCTATGGACTTCCGTAACTCCAAATAGTTCCTTTGTTTCACATTATTCTACTTGATATTTCTATAATCCTTTTAATAGATGTTAATGACATTCCAAAACAACCTAAGTATTTGTTGACCAACTTAATAAAATTAGTATAACTATTATATACATACGTATGAATAAATTTGAGTGACATTATATTTTATGGTATATTTTGACATTTTTATCATATTTGAGCTACGCAAATATTAATATTATTAAAATTTGTGGATTTGTTTACATGATATTTGGAGCATCTCCAACAACACATTAGATATTGCATTTTATAATATGTAACCCCAAATGACTTGAAATATAGTGCAGAGATTATATTTGGTTACAAATTCAATCGAAATAGTCCAGGATTTGTAATTTATCCGGAAGCTTGTTCAATAAGCGCTTAGAAACATGTGTTTGTTCAACAGGCGTCTGATGTTTGGAGGTTTGTTGAACAAGCGTTCAAATAACGGTCATCTCCAACAGCTATATCCCTTCCCCCTATACAAATGCCATTCATCTCCACTCTCTTTTCTTTCCACACTAACATTTTGTCTTCCACTTATCTTCAAAAAAATGTTTTGTAATTTCGACATCGATGCTGCAAGATGCAATTTTAAGGGATTCAATTTTGAAGACAATACAATTTTGACTGGAGGATCGTTCACTACTGCTAGTCGGACTTCGACAGAACACCTACGATTTATGTTACATTTAGTGTGCACTTCAATCGATCCGATCCGATGTGCCGACCAAAATGGTGATATTTTTTTGAGGTAAAATTACAAATTGCTATAATCGAAATAACACTAATCATAAAAGATCGCTTTTGTCTATCAAAGATCTTTATGGAAAAATTAATAGCCAACACAAATGTTTGATTCTCAAATATTTAAGTTAAAACATACAAACCGTGGTGACTTTGGAAATGGAATGTATTTGGTAAGATTAACTAATTTTCATACGTTTACAATTTTTTACCATTCTCTAAAAAATTTATTCTTTTGTTTAGAGGGCGACCGCAAATAAATTATTTAAACAAGTCAACAGACCTAAGAATAAAAAAACATCTAATTTTTATCAGTTTATGCATATTTATGACCTGCTGATTGAGCATGTAAAATGAAAATCTTCTCAAACATATATCGAAGAGGAGATCTACAACAGCGCTGACTTCTTGTGGATGGTAGAAGACAAAGAAAAAAGCAGAGAAGCCATAATAGGAGAAGGTAAAGAAGACATGAACTCCACCACTAACTACCTTAAATAGAATAAGAGGTTGATTCTCAACAAATATATCGCAAATGTGGAGAGTTTTGTTTTGTTTTCTGTCATAAGAAATGGAAATGACATTGGTCGACACCACTATAGATGCCCGTAACTTTTCAGATGGTTGTGGACTTTGACAATGGCTTGATGATCCTTGCTTCATCGAGCCGTTTGTTTATGCCACTGAACTTAAAGATGAAATTGAAACACTTCATAACTTAAACAATTTTTGATTACATAATTTAAATAAATCTTTAATAATAGTTGTAATACCTTTGGTGTCACACTGTTTTGATATCAACGTGAACTATAAAAAATGACCCTTTATAAATAATAATATCATTTAAAAATATGATCTAACAGATAAGTTTCCTTTACCAATTCAAAACGCTTATCTGCAAATATTATTAAAATCTCAATATCACTTAAAAATAGGATCTAACAAATAAACTTTCTTTTCAAAGTCATTCTTTATTAATTAATGATAGAAATAAAAATTCAAACCAATAAAAAATTAAATTCATTCTTTATTAATTAACAATAAAAATAAAAATTCAAACTTACAAAAAACTAGATGTTGCAATTTAGAAAGAACAATTAAAACTTAATGCATGTCATTTCAATGCAAAAATTGACTAAATATTTATGCAAATCATATTTTTCCAAGCGAGTTAATTAAACATATACAATTTGTAAAAAAAATCACGTGCAAAGTGCGTATCATCATCACGTGCGAAGCATGTGCCGTACCGCTCGTGTTAAATAACTTAAATAACTTTCACCATTTAACTTAACTTAATTAACTTGAATTTGAAAGCACTCACACAATGTAACTTAACTTAATTAACTTACATAACTTGAATTCGAAAGCGCATGCAACTTACTTTTTATACACTCACATAATTTTTTAAAATCACTCAAATTGTCTAACATGCCTAACCTAGAAATCATATGTAGCATGTCTAATAAAGTAAGTATGATGCTTCTAAAAATATCGAGAATCAAGCATAGATCGTATTAACTGAAACTGACTCTCCATTATATATTCATAATGCTTCTGTATCTTTGACAAGCTCTAGTAAACGTGACGTAAGTACTCCGAGTTTCAAGAATCGTTCGAATTAATCTACAATCAGGATGATTATTAAAAGTTTCGTTAAGAGTAATCCAAAAATCTTGATTGATCTTCCTTTCCATATGTACATGGTTAACTTCTATGAACGCTTTAATCAACACCAAATAATCATGTGGAGTTTAAGTTTCATTTGTCATTGGGATTGCTGTGACCTTTAATGTGAAACTTTCACTTAAATATAAAGTTCGTAATTTGCGTCATTCGAACCAAGCGTTATCAAAACATCCAAAGGGTACAGACGCATGGTCTGGTTGGCCAATCTATATACCAGTCAACGTATAAAAGTCCAAAGTTGTAAATCCTAGCTCAAAATCTAAAAAATAAAAAGTATGTGTAGTAGGCCACATCCCTGAGTAAGAGTATTTACCACACAACGGTCTATATGTGCAAATATATACAACTATAAAAAATCACCGAACGATGATGTATATAGTCTATCCCTAATCGGTTCAGGTAATGTGCGAAAGTACTCGGTAATGCACTTATGTCAACTACCACACGCATAGCTATGTTACCAAACTATATTAGTGATTATTTAAAGTTAACAGCAAATTAAGCAAACTGATAAATATTTATAGTTTGTGATAGATATATTTATCTGATACCATATATTAAAAATATACTTGCGGTGTCGCTTGCGCTGCACCCAATCGATATGTACTTATCGGTGGTAGCTCGTGCAAGCATTGAAGATCATTTGTGTTCACAAGAGCATCTAGAATGATATAAACTGCACCAGCATTGCATTTAATCGTGTAATGGACAACTCATGTAGCAGTTTGACAAGTTGTGGCGGCACTTCGACGTATTGTCGAATAAAAAGGAAATGTGAATATTGAAGTAATAAGAGTTGAAAAGGTGTGAACAGTATCAAACCGACGTTTGATATAGACGTCGGTGTTTGGACGCTTGCTCAACAAACACATAACATCTGGACATTAATGCCTAGGTACGAGCGCTTTTACAACAAGCATTTGATCTTCGCACGCTTAAACATCAAGGGTTTATAAAACAAATGCCTAGTTCCATAAACTATTAAAAATCCACTCTAATGTACTTGTAACCAACTTTTTGTTGGAGATGCTATTGTTATTGGATGAAAATCGCACAAAATTTTAAATCATATGAATTGGTAATGAGTTGGTGCTGCATTGTGCTGTATCATTGAACCACTCTAACGTACGACTGAGAAAGGGTGGGTCGATGTCTGATTTGTGGTTAGTAAGCAAAGCAAATGATTGCATCATTTGAAGCATTGAATATAATAAACGAGATTTGAAATTCCACATGAAAATGTGGTATAAAACAGTGACATCTAACATGTTAGAGGAAACAAACGCATGTGTGTTATTATGTAACGAAGAGATTATAAAAGCTGATTATTAAAACGAACAAGGTAAGCTAAAAGAAATACATATATTAAGGTAGAATGAGTTGTTAAAAAAGGGAGTATCTAAGTTGGAGATGCTTGAGGCTGCTCAATACTGCTCCCCTGGTTCATTGCACCTGCTAAATTATTCTTTCGTTGTGATGTGTTTTTATCGAAATTTACAATTTGTGCACCCTGCTCTTTGGAACCAACCAAAGGCCTTTTCTACATTATATTCACTTTAATGTTGGAAGTAGAATAATATTACTGCATTGTAGCCTATTCGCAGCAGACCTTGCTTTGAAAATTGATAATCAAAACAAGGTTCCGCTGCAATCTACATCATTCGTTTTTATTCGATCCAAGTATTAAACTAAAAATAATAATATAAATAGTAATAATAATAGTTTACTTGTTTTCCAAATGGAGTTGTGATTTATATTCGGGCAATATATATTCCATTGTTTCGAGATATTACCAAAACAAATTAAACGGTTAAACTGCATGCTTAGTAGTGTTAAAAGAAAGAGCACGTGCTCGCCTTTGTTTTTCTTTTATTTTCATGTGAATTTCATTTTACAGATTAGGATTTTCTAACATGGTATATTAAGCCTCCTAAATACATGCCCTTTTTTTTTGGTCCATTCTATGTATATATTATCGTGGCCTCTAAATAAATTAAAACTTCAAACTCAACTGTTTAATGATGTTCGTTTACTCCGTCAAAACGGTAATTCATCAGAGAAAAAACACATGCAACATTGAAAACACTATAAATTTTTTTACCAAAGAAGAACATTGATGAAATACCACCGAAAGATCGATGGATTTCACAGTTTCAATAGAATCATCGTATTTTATCAATCTCCATCCAATTTATCTTCTTTATAAGTAAAAAAACCTTGGAAAATTTAGGCTGAAGAATAACAAGCTTTATTTTGACCTAAAGGACGGAGTTCTAGCTATAACCATCATTATATTCAATTTTTGCAATATACATAATGTTAGTTATAACTAATATTATATTCAGATTACACTATACATAATGTTACTTATAATTAGCACCGCCCTTTATCCAAAAATAATAATAATTTGTAGTCCTTCATCCTAATTTTTTTCTTCCAAAGTTGTTCTCGAGTTTATTTTCCTCTTATTGAAATATGTCTGTTTTTTTTAGTGAGATTTGGATTCTTTTTTATTTCAATAGATTTGCACTTTATCTTTTTATTTTGAAAATTGTTATTATTGAATAACTAATGTTGTTGAATTTGAGATTGAAAATTTCAATAAATGGTGTAATGCATTCTAGTCGTTATGGAATTTAAGGAAAAAAGGGCTTTAGTGGTAAATTGATAAAAAATTTAAACGTTAATTTAGCGAAAAGAAACAGTAATTTTTGTTCATACTTATATTTTCATGTGTTGTAGCAAATCTAAAATCATTCAAGCAAACAAATTATAATTTAACTCAGTTTATACTTAAAAGTGTTTAACAAATTGTTTTCTTTTTTATAATTATAAATATAAATTTTGATTCGTGTGGAATCATATTTTCAAATTTAGATCTAAAGATGGGCAAAAGTAAAAGTTAGATCACAACCTAGTGACATTAGATATCATGATATTTTTGAAAATACAACCCTCGAGGAGTTCAATAGAAAAAACAAAATGGAAATGAAGAATGAGCTGTATGGTTTCCCTTAACGAATAATAGAATTGTTTACTATTGAATTTTTTGCATCACATTTGCGGACTTTGAATCTTAGACTTTTTTGCATTGTTGGTTCATAAAATTATTAGGCACTTGTTGACTTATAAGCTATATAACAGTTAATCTAGTATTAGTCTAAGAGGTTACATTTGTAACATCCCGTGAAATTGGACGATAATTAATTTGAAAAAATTAATTAATAACCGTTAATGTCGAAAATGGAAATATCACAAATATTAGAATTTGGCTAAGAAACTTACATCGTTGTGTTCGTCGCGATTTTCTAATCAGTTTTCATATATAAAGTTTTGCGATTGGAGTTCAAACAAAAAAGTTATTAACGTTTGAAGAATTTAAATTGGAAATAATTATATATGTAATTAAGAAAATAAAGGTAATCAATTAACATTGATTGCAACTAACGGTTACTTAACCTCTCAGGAAAATTAATGCTAAATCAGATCGGTTTAAAACGTATGAAATAACGTGAGAAAGGAAATGAATCAACACATAAAAAAATAGCAACAGGTCGACCGCTAGTGATCGACCGGTGGCATCAAAACGGTCAACCACTTATATGCTGGCGACTGTAAAATGAACCTAAGTCGAACGATCCAGATTTAATAAAATATAATCTAACGAATTGGATTGATCTGTGCGCCTATAAGAGCGAAGCTTTACTAATTTCTTTTCTCCACAAATTCTGGAAAATATAAAAATTATAAAATAGTATATTATATATATGTGAAGAATAGCAAACAATAAAAGAGAATAAGAATAAAAGGTGAATCGATTCTGTGGAGAAAGGGTAAATTATAAACCTAAATCCAAATCTACGTTTAATTCAAATCTCCTCTCAGATCTATATAACTCTGGTAAATATGTATATTGTTATCCCGCCTTTTGGCAAGGCCATGACACCAAGAACTTGACGAGAAACCAGTGACAGTTCGTTTTGGAGATCGGTTACACGTAGGCTAACCACATAGATCACTAGATTTTACCCGAGTCCGGATCGAGCTGCAATTGATAAGACACGTCAAGCAAGGTCAGAAGAAGCAACATTCCAAGTTTCAAGTCAATCCGAGTTCGTACGCTCAAGATATCATCAATGCAAGATGAAGGGGAAGACCACAATTTCGTATCCATCAATGTCATCTCCTTCGTATCCATCGGCAGGGCTTATGTTCGAATCCATCAAAGACATCGCTAGTTCGAATCCATCGAGTTGCCTTGTACGAAACCATAGCATTCGAATCGATCAGAAGGGAGGTAGCTCCGCTTCCATCTATTTCGTATCCATCCAGCTTGAGATCATTCGAGTCCAAAAAGCCACTTCTCTTCGAATCCACCCTGTTGAGGCAGCTTCGAATCGATCAACTATGGGATACCTCGATCGATTCGAGGGAATGGATTCGAGCATCTCCTCGAATCCATTCCCTCGAATCCACTAATTAAAGGCGGCTAAAACCATGGATTCGACCCGGTAAACTCGGAGAAAAAGCTGGATCAACCCGAGAAGCGCGCGCGACACGTCACCATTCACACGCGCAAACCATCGATTCGACCCTATCGATTCGAAGGGGATCGATTTGAACCAGGCTGGTACACCAGAAATGCAATCTTGAATCGATCATAACTTGAGATCTATAAGTCCAAATGTTATGAAATTTTCGCAGAAGCTTGAGCACATGTTGAAGAATGTCCACACCAAATTTCAGCTCGATTGGATGTTTTCTTGATTGATTCGAATGGACTTCGAATCGATCCCAAAGTGGGCCCGGATTTCCTGAAAGCGGGCATGTGGGCCCCCTCACGTACCAGAACTGGTCTCCCAAAATTTAGGCGAAATATCAGCCTCCTACACCTATAAATAGAGCCCCTGGTCATTCAGAAAAGGGGTCAGACAATTTTAAGAGCTAAAGAGCGCCCAGACTCTGCCAGATTTACTCCAAATCACCACCGCTGCCTTATTTTCAGACTTAGCTTATAAAATCAGTTGTACTACATTATAAGAAATTGTAATCTTCAAGTATCGAGCAATAAAATCATCAACTTTCATAGTGGACGTAGGCAAAACACCGAACCATTCTAAATCGCTGTCTTCTATGCAATTTACTTTCTGTTATTTGGAGTTTTTGTTAGATAATCCTCAGTTTTAATTTTCTTTCTTCACTTTTATCTCTTCAAAAACTTCCGAAGAGTGTTGTGCCCATTTTTGGTACAAACACTTTGGTGCTTTCACTGAGAAAACCAACTTTTTCTCCTGCTCTTTGGATCTACCATCGATACCGGATTGCATAAATCCAAGAGGGAGATCCAGATCTCTAATCCAAAATCCTTCCATTTTATTCAGACTTGCATAAAGTCTAGGAAAGGAATCCACCACTCAAGATGGTTAGTACAAGAACTGCTTCTACAGCTGCTGATCAGGAAGGTCGGGATAGACAGAATCCTACACAGCAGCCATCCAATCAAGACAACGTTGTTCACTCAGATCCTTCCGGACCAGTCACCAGACAAGAGTTTCAAGCATTGCTTCAAGAGCTGACCCAAAGTCGGCAACAATTAACTGAACAATTGCGCGCTAATGCTGAATTGACCAATCAACTACGCCGTAGAAGGCGTAGGAGGTCCAAGAGAGATAATGCCTCCCACTCATCTACTGAAAGCTCTGCCTCATTTGACTATCACCACAGATCTACCCGACCTCGATTAGATGGGAGTCACACACAAGCTACCGGGTATCAACCCGCTCTGACTGTTGGACAACTAAGGGTCGGACCGTCAACCAGCTTTCAGACTGGGCCCTCATCCAGAGGAGGTGCTGCTCCTCAGTACACCACAGACAATCGCACTGCCGCCACTACAGCAGATGCAAGGGCAGATGTCCAAAACCTGTCAAATCTTAACAATCAGCAACGTGGGCGTACACCTGAGCCATACGTCCCTGAAGATGTCGAGCCAAGGAGGCGAGACATAGACCGTCGACAACGTTCGGTCCAAGCTCGCGCTGTGGAACCTGACCACACCTTAGCTCAGCATGCACAGAATGCAATGATGCCTGACATTTCAACCATGGTACGTCAGATGATTCGCGAGAGTCAGGGGCTTACCAATGATGACTGGGGAATCTCCCGTAGTCATACCCCTTTTACAGATGAAATATTATACGCTGAACCTCCTCGGCGATTTAGAATGCCAACTCTCCCCATGTATGAAGGAAATTCCGATCCCAATCAACATATTTTGAAATATGAGTGGTCAATGAGCGTCAAGGGCTGATGATGCAGTAAAATGCCGAAGTTTCCCCATTTCTTTGGAAGGAATCGCAACAATGTGGTTCACGAGGTTGCCACCTAGATCTATCTCTTCGTTCGATCAACTGGCTAAGAAATTTGTCGAACAATTCCGTATGCATGTCGCTAGACCTAAAGACGTGAACACCTTGTCTAGTGTCACTCAAGCTCCTGGAGAAACACTCAGACGTTATTTGGAAAGATTCCATGGGGCATGAGTAGAAATTAGTAATCCTAACGATAACTCAATCTTGATGGCATTAACCAAAGGAATCGATCCTGATTCCGAGTTTGGAAATTGGCTAGCTGGGAAACCACCTGCATCGTTGGACCATTTCTACTCTAAAGCCGCTCAATTCTTATGGCAAGAAGACGCAAAACAGTCTAGGAAGCAGGACGATGTGAGGCCCAGGAATGAAGGAATACAAAGTAATGTAGCAGTTAAACAGACTGGTGAGAGTTCCGGAAAAGTCCAGTTAAATATACAGAACAAACAAACTCAGCCAGGAGGTAATAATGGTCAAAATAAGAAGAGAGATCAGAACCGAGGCCCGCGACGTAGGGCTCCAATGTTTGATAATTACACGTCATTGAATACATCATTGGAGAATGTATATCTACAAACTTGCAACACTATGCAATACAAGAAGCCGGCTCCGAAGCAATCGTCGGAGAGGCAGATTCAAACAGGAAAGTTCTGTAGATTCCACGAAAGTTATGGCCATAATACCAATGAGAGTCGACACTTGCAGGACCTCATTGAGAAGTTGATCAGGGAGAGAAAGTTAGATCAGTTTGTGCGGGCGCCGCAGTCTGGTGGTGCGAGTCCGTCGAATCAGAATCGTGCACAAAATCAGGAAAGACAAGAGGAACCCGCTCATACGGGTGGAAGGCTAGTTATAAATGCTATAAGTAGTGATCCTCATCCAACGGATCGAAGCTGGGAAGAAATGGAATCATATGACAACTTAATCAAGCATGCGAACCTCGAGTATGATGGTAACTTAAGAAAGAAACCTTTGACCAAGCGAAAAAGAACGATGACTAACGACATCATTTTCCGAGACGACGACGTTGATGGCGTCGGAATCCCGACTATAGACCCACTCGTGATATCGGCGCAAGTAGGTTCGGCTTGGATGAAGAGGATCCTGATTGACTACGGGAGCTCTGTGAATATCCTGTTTATACATGCTTACAATCAAATGAGGATGAAAGCCAGGGATTTGAAACCTTGCCAAACTCACCTCCATGGATTCAACGGTAGTGCTACCATACCTATTGGGATGGTGGAGTTACCAGTTAAGTTGGGATCCGAAGAACATAGGAGAGTTCGGACAATGCAGTTCGTTGTGTTGAATATAGTCTCGCCATACAACGCTTTCTTAGGACGACCTGCCCTTGCTGAGTTCAGGGCCATAATTGCCCTGTGGTGCTTAACTTTAAAGTTCCCTACCATCAACGGGGTTGGGGTCGTCCAGGGTGACCAGGTTGACTTGAGAACAATCATACGCCGGAATCGAGTCGCCCGATTACGCAATGCCAAGAACCGACTTGAAGCTTTCAAACTCGATGAGCTTGTCACCAAAAAAGATTATCCTGTACTCCCACACATGAGATCAACATGGAGAGGGTCACACAAAATTAAGCAAAAGCTCGGGGATGGCAAATTTAAGTTAGCAACCTTTGATGGTCCGACTTTACCAAGGGCCTGGAGTAGCGAAAATCTTCATCATTACTGCAAATAACAGGCTATGTTTATCTATTTAGTTTGAATTCCATTTTAAAATTTATTTCTGCATTTCGAAAGTAGAACTTAAATAAGGCAACTGACTTTGCCATATTTTCTTATTTCAGCAATAAAATGCCATTTCTTTGAGCCAGAGTTATGATTCATTGAATACAATGTACGACATCACTTTGCACGGAGAGCTAAATTCCATCATGCGATGGAATTTATTCAAGTAGGGAGTGACTGTAATGCGACCAGCCACTCGCTAAGTGAAACCCGAGCCCGGGGGCAAGCCATCACTTCAAGGTTAAAAATGGGTCAAAACATGACAATCCCAACATCAACTCCGTACTCCCAGAATGCGAGGCGGAGTATAAACACTAATCCAACTCCATACTCCCAGAGTGCGAGACGGAGTATAAACATTAATCAACTCCGAGTTCCCAGAGTGCGAACCGGAGTATAAAAATCTACTTAACTCCGTACTCCCAGAGTGCGAGACGGAGTATAAACATCTACTTAACTCCGTACTCCCAGAGTGCGAGACGGAGTATAAAAATCTACTTAACTTCGTACTCCCAGAGTGCGAGACGGAGTATAAACATCTACTTAACTCCGTACTCCTAGAGTGCTACTTAGCTCCGTACTCCCAGAGTGCGGGACGGAGTATAAAAATCTAGTTAACTCCGTACTCCCAGAGTGCGAGACGGAGTATAAACATTTACTTAACTCCGTACTCCCGGAGTGCGAGACGGAGTATAAAAATCTACTTAACTCCGTACTCCCAGAGTGCGAGACGGAGTATAAACATTTACTTAACTCCGTACTCCCAGAGTGCGAGATGGAGTATAAAATCTACTTAAATCCGTACTCCCAGAGTGCGAGACGGAGTATAAACATTTACTTAACTCCGTACTCCCAGAGTGCGAGACGGAGTATAAACATTTACTTAACTCCGTACTCCCAGAGTGCGAGATGGAGTATAAACATTTACTTAACTCCATACTTCCAGAGTGCGAGACGGAGTATAAAAATCTACTTAACTCCATACTCCCAGAGTGCGAGACGAAGTATAAACATTCACTTAACTCCATACTCCCAGAGTGCGAGATGGAGTATAAACATTCACTTAACTCCGTACTCCCAGAGTGCGAGATGGAGTATAAACATTACTAAACTCCGTACTCCCAGAGTGCGAGACGGAGTATAAACATTACTTAACTCCGTACTCCCAGAGTGCGAGACGGAGTATAAACATTTACTTGACTTCGTACTCCCAGAGTGCGAGACGGAGTATAAATATTTACTTAACTACATACTGCCAGAGTGTGAGACGGAGTATAAATATTTACTTAACTCCATACTCCCAGAGTGTGAGACGGAGTATAAACATACATCAACTCCATATTTATCCCCAAGACTGGGGGCAGGACCAAAACAAATATCTAATTGAAGACGAAAGAGAATATACTTTCATTTCCATTATCAACAAAAAGAATCCGATTACAAGATGGTTCAAAAAATTCCTACTAGTGGGAGCCGAGTCCACATCTATACACGGCTATAGAAAAAACCAAAAGACAAAACAAAACACTACAACAAACTAAAGAAGGAGTTCAATCTTTCTTCTTCCTTAGCTTCTTCGTAGTAGTAGTCCCACTGGATCCGCTACCCGACTTCCTCCTCACTCTCTTACTCTTCTCTGGTTTATCCTCCGATGGCGACATAATGTCAACATCTTCCTCGGAGCTTGAGGCGACGAAGATTCTCTTGGAGGGTTGAACTGGAGGCATAGGGGCTGTAACAGGAAGTGGGACCGGAGCACTCGCAATGACCACAGTACCGCCCAGCGATATCATCATTAGCGGGGCAGGGCCAGAAGGATTCATGCCGGCAGTCACTGCTACCATCTCAGCATCAATCTCAGCCAAAATCTCATCTTCACAAGGTGCTTGGGCCGCGCTGGATATGCTAGTGACTGGCATAAAAGAACTAACAGCCGGAGTGGTCCCGCTCATAGAAAAGGATGGATCGATGAAGGGATTGTTGGGTTGTATGAGGAGTTCCTCAATCATCTGAGCGTCGAAAGATAACATGTTCGCTTCCCCTTCTTCGTCGACCACGGTAGATGTCATAATAGCTTCGGTGACGATAGCCCCCTGCGCTTGATAAGAGGCTTGAGATGCAGGAGGCGCAGAGATAACGGCTTCAGTCACTAGAATGTGAAAAAACGAAGATTGTTAGCTAAGAGTATTGATTCAAGATTCACCACACTAAGTGTATACGAGAGGCGTTCAATTACCTTCCTTAGCCTGGCCCATAGTATGGGCAGATACAAAGGCAGGAGCATCAGCGGAAGACAATTGCAGCTGGTCAGGATTATAAGCGGGGACGGACTGGGGATCGACCGCACCAATGGTTTCAGGTAATGTCGAAATTACAGCTCCAACACTTGTTTCGTGATGCTCAATCCCTGAGCCCTCGCCCGTCTCAATCTGTTGAGCACCAAGCCTCTCTTTCGCCACGGAAATCACCGCCTTATGAAGAACTTTCCTCTCTTCCTCAGTAAGCAAGCACATCTCAAGCTCGAAATCATCCAGCGTTTCATCCGGATGCGCTGCTTTCTTCTCCTCCACCAACCTAGTCCAGGAGTTATACAGAATCATAGAGTCATCTCCCAGCCATGATAAATTTCTATGCTCCAGCACGTTGGCGTTGTATGTAACCAGGAGATCATCGAAATCAGCGTCCATCCTGGACTGCTCCGCCATAATCTTTTCCTGGATTTCTGCCTCCACGGACTTGGTCTTGGCCACCGCCGCAACAAGTTCGGCTCGAAGTGACACATCTTGGTCGCATGCCTCCTGAGCGGTGGTATTAGCAACATCTTTTTCTTTCACCACCTCTGCAAATTTGGCCTTGAGCTCATTCAGCTCTTTAACGGCTGTGTCTCGCTCAGCTACGACAGTGGTATAACGGTGGCCCATCCCTTCTACCAAGGCACAGTATGCCTGCTGCATCCTCGCCATCTTCGCCACAGCATCATCATGCTTTTTAAGCACTTGGAGTTCAGAGTTTCGAGACGACTCCATCTCAGATTGAAGAACCTGGATGATGCGATCTTTCTTGACAATCTCAGCATCACGCTCCTGAATAACTTTTTCCCGGTCAAAAGCTACCTTTGAAGCTTTCACGGCTGCTTTGTACCACTCCTTGTATTGAGCATAGAAGTCGCGGATATAGCTATGCGCAATATTTTCGGCATCCGGAGGAATCCTCTTGAGATGGGGAGGAAAGACATATGCATCCATACAGATTTCTAGAAAGTCCTTTTTCATTTGAGCAAGCTGGATGGCTCCTTCACTTGTCAATTCAATCGGAGCTTGTTCAACAATGGCAGCTGCCGGCGGTTCAACCCTTTGCCGCTGAGTTTCGGGCCTGGAAGATTGAGAAGGTGGTTGTTGATGCGAAGACTCAGGAGGATCTATAGGGACCCTAGGAGGCGGAGGGGAACGAGATCGCGGTCGGTACTGATAGCTCCTATCTCTGTCGGTACGATCTTGGCCAGAGTGGCTACGCCAATAATCTCGATCTCTATCATAGCGATCCTAATTGGTATAGCCTCGTCCCTGATCCCTATCCGATTCCCTCCAGCGGGACTCATAGTATGAGGAAGATCGGCGTACATTACAGAGCCTATCCAAAGTAGATCCACGGCCTGACATCTCACCTGCGATAAGAAGAAACTACAGTTTAGAATCCTACAAAAGTGACGTTCAATGTGCGGAAATCATGTAGTGCTGTGGAAGTGTGTGTAAATGTGTAAACCCCCAGACCAACCGGAAGTGTTGACCGCACTCAAAGGAAAGGGCTCGCTCATATTTAAAACATCTTGAAATTCCTCCAACCCGGAATGGTGAGGATCGATACATAATCCGGGATGGGAATATCGTCAAGCCCTTTGAAAGTATCTCTCGATTGAGAAGGGGCGGCCTCGGAAATCATAACTCCGGAGGTGGGAGGAGACACATCTACAGACTTTCACCCCTTAGATTTAAGTTTTTTAGAAACGGCGGTCTTGCTTTTCCGTCTTTCTCCCAACTCTTCAAAATTTCCCGAAAGATCCGCCATCGGCTCTATGTCCGTGTGAGTTCTTTCTTCATCGCTCACTTCGGTTATCACAACCCCAAGTAGTCTTTTTCGCCATCTTCTTCTTTTTCTTCTTCTTGTTCTTGTTCTTCTTTGAAACGGGCTTCAGCATCCCTTCAATGACTATGCTCTGCTTCATTTCAATCAAGCCAAGAGCTCTTAAGTTGTAGTCATTCAACACAGAGTCGATGTGTCGCAAGTCGCTCGGGATCCCTTGAAGGCTCTGAACTATGCCCTTGTAATACCCGCCGTCGGGTCTGGAGATAATGGCTATAAGAAAAACAGGATGTCAATACCAATGCCAAAAAGCTATTCGTCAAAGAAATCGTCAACAGGTTACGACACTTACGTCTAGACAACCATCGCCTAGCAAAACCAGGAGGACACCGGACATAAAACCATTCATTCTTGAAGTAACTAAGTCTGGTCCAGGCTCCGGTAATAACTTGACAGTTTCTCACTGCCTCCAAAAATGTAAAAGACGGGCTATCGCCTCTGCTCTTGAAGTTAAATAGATATCTGATTTCCGTCGGCCTTGGAGGATGGAAGAGGTGGTCCATAAATACAATAAACGCACTGTTCAGTAGCGCGTGCCCGTTGGGGTGTAATTGAGAGGGAGCGAGTCCAAGAAACGATAACATCTCCCTAATATACTGATTGAATGGAGGGAGTGCTCCGGCCGCACAAGCATGTCGGTAAAAGGCAGTATACCCTTCGGGTGGACAGTGAGGTCTGTCACTGGAACTCGGCAATAACACATCGTTTAAAGAAATATGATGTCTTGTGCATATCCTACCCAACAAGTTTTCGGAGATGTTAGATTGAACGGAATCTATAGGATCCTCGATAAATATTGCGTCTTGTAGCTCGTCGGGAGCTGGATCTACTATATCTGCTGGGATATCTGGAATTACAAGGACCGGAGGAGGGGAACTCTGAATCTCCTGCTGCTGAGAGCTCAAAGGCTCCATAACTGACTAACTTATCAGAAAGCAACGTTAAGTTCATAAAAAACCCGTGCATTCCCCAGTGAAGTGCGTATGAATGTGTCGTGCTGTGCAAGTGCAGTGCATTACTTAAGCAGATTTTACGGAATGAAACAAAATGTGCGAACGACAGAACTCTGAAAATCAGACTAGAAATGACCGTCATCGCTGACCGTCACAACCACGCCAACCAGATGATACTGGTCGATTCAAGCATGAGTCCGTTATATTTTTGGGTTAGGCCATAGTTCCATCAACGAGCTTCAAAAGGCGGTCAAATGTGTAGTCCTACAGTCAAGTTCAATTATGCAAGGCCGAAGCTCGTCGGAATTAGATATTCGAGTGTGCTAAAATTCATCAAGTTCGTCAAATGTCGACTCGAAATCAGTCGTGGTTCAGGTGTTGGAGTAAGTCAGAGATATTGCATTCATTAAACTAAGGACGATCGAATCGATCATCTCGAATCGATACAGGTCGACTCAATATGCTTCGAATCGATAAGGGTTGACTCGATGCGCTTCGCATCGATACGAGAGGGGCACTTCGAATCGACCGAGAAAGCATTCATACCAACCAAGGAAAACGACTTTGTATCGATCAAACTCGATACCTTCGAATCGATCATGGGGTTATGGGTTCGACTCAATCGATACGAACCACTTCACCTCACGAGCATCGATCCGAGGCCACACAATCGGGATCGATTCGAACTACTCCATCCCGGATCGATACGAGGCAAAGAGAAAAGCAATTCCTCAAGATCTCTCCTTTTCCAAGAAAACCTCAACACTTTGTCACGCACCATCCCTCGACTCGATCAATTTCGCTCAGATCTCAAAACCCTTTGAAATTGATCTCAGAAGAATTCAAGAATGGTGGCGAAGATTTCTGGTTCCATCGTTCTTGGCACGGCCGTATGCATTAGTTACCTGATTTGTTTTAATTATGATCGAAGGATTAAAGGCTAGATCGATTCGAAAGAGTGTCTTTCTCGAGTCTGGAGGATCGATGCGAAGAGGAAGGCAGAGTAACAGTAAAAAGTAAAAAATGAAAGTGAGCTATGCCTCACGTATTTATATGGATCCTAGGGAGGAAACGAGACGCTTTGCCTCCCGGTCGACCTGACCGCTTGTTACCGGTCAAACACCGATCGATTCGAACGAGCGCATTCGAATCCACCATGCTTCAAATCCATCAAGGCGGCGCTGATACGAAGCTTCATCGATACGAAGCAGTTAACAGAAGCTAAATTGAAGTCGCCATATCCCATCGATTCGAAGTACCAACTTCACGACCATCGATTCGCAGCGATTCGAAGACTATCGATTCGAACAATCACTTCGAATCCATCGGAAACCATCGATGAGAATGAACGCATCGCTTCGATATGAAAAAGTTACTTGTCTACCTTTTTACATCGATTCAAGAGAGGGTCGATACAAGAGGATAATCATAGACAATCATCAAAACAATGTTTTAACTCGAATTAAAAATCGATTCAGGAGAGGATCGATATAGAATTCGAAAACAAACTGAACTAGCAACGACTTGCTAACACGCAACGTTAGCTAAAGTCAAGGTAACACATATATGCACATATGTCTGACTAATATTTGATCTTTGACATTCACAGGGATCAAATGCTCATCTCATCATGATTTCGACGACAAACAACCAATTACAATCATACAACGATCAATTACAGCAATATAGAATACAATTTTCAGCAAAGCATGTCATAGTTGTCCAGCATGAGACTGCAGCTTTTCAAAGCACGTCATGTTTACACAAGACGTACTTTGTGGGGTAAACGTTATCCCGCCTTTTGGCAAGGCCGTGACACCAAGAACTTGACTAGAAACCAGTGACAGTTCGTTTTGGAGATCGGTTACACGTAGGTTAACCACATAGATCACTGGATTTTACCCGAGTCCGGATCGAGCTGCAATTGATAAGACACATCAAGAAAGGTCAGGAGAAGAAACATTCCAAGTTTCAAGTCAATCCGAGTTCGTACGCTCAAGATATCATCAATGCAAGATGAAGGGGAAGGCCACAATTTCGTATCCATCAATGTCATCTCCTTCGTATCCATCGGCATGGCTTATGTTCGAATCCATCAAAGACATCGCTAGTTCGAATCCATCGAGTTGCCTTGTACGAAACCATAGCATTCGAATCGATCAGAAGGGAGGTAGCTCCACTTCCATCTGTTTTGTATCCATCCAGCTTGAGATCATTCGAGTCCAATAAGCCACTTCTCTTCGAATCCACCCTGTTGAGGCAGCTTCGAAACGATCAACTATGGGATACCTCGATCGATTCGAACGAACATCTCCTCGAATCCATTCCCTCGAATCCACTAATTAAAGGCGGCTAAAACCATGGATTCGACCTGGTAAACTCGGAGAAAAAGCTGGATCAACCCGAGAAGCGCGCGCGACACGTCACCATTCACACGCGCAAACCATCGATTCGAAGGGGATCGATTCGAACCAGGCTGGTACACCAGAAATGCAATCTTGAATCGATCATAACTTGAGATCTATAAGTCCAAATGTTATGAAATTTTCACAGAAGCTTGAGCACATGTTGAAGAATGTCCACACCAAATTTCAGCTCGATTGGATGTTTTCTTGATCGATTCGAATGGACTTCGAATCGATCCCAAAGTGGGCCCGGATTTCCTAAAAGCGGGCATGTGGGCCCCCTCACGTACCAGAACTGGTCTCCCGAAATTTAGGCAAAATATCAGCCTCCTACACCTATAAATAGAGCCCCTGGTCATTCAGAAAAGGGGTCAGACAATTTTAAGAGCTAAAGAGCGCCCAGACTCTGCCAGATATACTCCAAATCACCACCGCTGCCTTATTTTCAGACTTAGCTTATAAAATCAGTTGTACTACATTATAAGAAATTGTAATCTTCAAGTATCAAGCAATAAAATCATCAACTTTCATAGTGGACGTAGGCAAAGCGCCGAACCACTCTAAATCGCTGTCTTCTATGCAATTTACTTTCTGTTATTTGGAGTTTTTGTTAGATAATCCTCAGTTTTAATTTTCTTTCTTCACTTTTATCTCTTCAAAAACTTCTGAAGAGTGTTGTGCCCATTTTTGGTACAAACATATATGTTTAATACATGTTTCTGTAGAAAAAAAAGGAGTCAAATAAGAAGAATGGATTTAGATCTAGAGATCTGTAAGCTAAGAGGTGAGTGAGAAATTATATATTTTTATATAATATTAGATTTATATTGTTGTAAATATGTTCCTTGTATGTCTAGATATAATTTTGAAGTTGTAGGCATAAATATATACGTGTAATGAATTTGAAAACCATGTCTACATATTCTGTGAATTGTTAACTTTGAATTAATATTGCATATACTTGAATCTAGAAAGTAATGGTGAAAGTAGTCTCTGAATTTATAATATTGTATAACAATTCTAGTTTTGTTAGTTAAATGATCTATGTTAGTAAATATAAATTGTGCGTTATTATAATGTAGATTGAGATTTAAGTAGTATTTTAGTTCATTGGGATAAAGTGTGTTGAATGTGTATTTCTATAAATTATCCAGTTTTATAAATATAAATAAAAGTAACTGTTTGAAATAACAAGAAACATGCATAAAAGAAAGAGATGTATAAAGTAGGATTGTTTACCGTATTTTGTACCGTCCATTTCAACAAAAACAGAAAAGACAATTTTCTTATAATTCCAAACATAACACAAGTCCTCTTTTAGATAAATTATACAAAATTATATTGTTAACGTGTTTTTGGAAAGATGTAATTTCAACGTATTAAAATGCAGAAATCCCTAAGTATAAACCAAAGTATTGTAAGCAGAGATAATTACAATAATTCAATCATAAATCTAATATATGCGATAAGTTAGAAAATAATAATAAGTGATGAAATATATGTAAAGCAATGAAATGAGTGGTTAAGAGGGTTATAGTAATCAAAGAAAGATAGTAATAGTTGAAAAGGAATAGTAAAATATACCTAATAATATCAAACGGAAGTCAAATAGAAAAGGATATTTAATCTTTTAAATTAAAAATAAGCAGTAAATGACATTAAATTGATATAAATGAAACAAATAGCAAGTTGAGTGAAATAGCTAAATACCAACAGTTGAACATAGGAGGCATAATAACTATATAAATTTATGTAGCCTCAAATATGCATTTATGACGGGTATGAATTATTGAATTTAGGCAATAAGGTAGAGTAGTTATATGACTTAGTCATTAATATAGGTTGGAATGCAAGGTCAGTAGTGTTACTCAATAGAAGTCTGTCAAATACAAGGGGCTACTTACAGTTGTGTATATATTATACTAATGTGGGACATATCCAACTATAGGATCCGTGGACTATACATTTGCATATATGTGAAGAGAATACACTAAAGTAAGATGGTTTGCCCCGGTCGAAGTGTTAAAGGGCCAAGTGTAACAACCCGCAAATTTTGAAAATATTTTAAATGAAAATTCATTTGAAACTTTGAATATAATTATTTTAAAATTTGATAAATTTGGAAATTTAACGTAATATTTTGGGATTTGATGTGAAATGTTCTTCGAAATTTAATAAAATAAAGATTTTTCTTAAAATGCAAATTTTGGTCAACTTTGGTCAAAGTTTGACTTTCTGTGAAAATTTTAAATTTTGAACTTTTACTTTTTTTATGAAGATGGATTTAATTCTAACATTTTCTTTGTTTTTCGTTTTGTAAAATTTTGATTTCTACCTCTCAAAATTTACAATCAAAATTTACAAATGTTGGCATATTACACGCAGTTATTTTCCTATAACATTTATCTTATTTACATTTTGATTTTGGGCTTATACTATTGGGCTAGGAATTTCTTTAGTAGATGAGAAGCCACATGATTGAGATGACTATATAATATCCTAGGGTTTTGCTAGACTCTTCATTTTCATTTGTGTCTCCGCAGAAAGAAATTAATGTAAGTTTTTCTTATTCCTCTTCCTCCTCAAAACCCTAGACTTCTCCTCTAAAATTTCTCCTTCCTCCTTCCTCAAATTTCAGCCATGCTCATCACCACACCCATCTCCTCTTCCTCCAACAAAAAAAATCCCTAGCCAAAACAACTTCTCCTCCTTCCTTTTTCCCTTCCTCTTCAACAAATTTCGGCCTCCACTCCTTTTCTTCCCACCACAAACCCTATAGCCGAACCATCACCTCACCCTTCCCTTTGCTTTGCCTTGGCCGTGACCACCTTCTCCACAACCAAACCCTAACCCTAGCCTAGACCGAACCCAAACCCTAACCCTAGCCCTAGCCGAACCAAACCCCACCCAAATCTAGCCTAGACCGAACCCAAACAAACCCTAGACCAAACCTATGTGTCCCATTGACAAGCCCTTTCATATGTTTACCAATATAAAAAAAATTCTACTTTTATTTTCTATGCGAATTCTATTTGTTTACATATGAAATTTATTTTATTTTTTCAAAGCTTTGGATTTGGATTCTCCTCCCACTCAAGCTTGTTCGTAATTGTCGTGCTTGTTGTAGTCGTTGTGTTGTGTTTGGAATCACTTCTCTAACCAAAGAAGGTGAGTAATCACTCTTGACAACATACTTATATTTTGGTGAATCGACGATAATTGAATTGTATGGATATGTATATGCAAGTTAGAAATTTCACCTATGTTTTATTATGTTATTTCATATAATATTAAATTTGTTGTGATCATATGCCATGATATGTTATTTATTGTTCTGTTTATTTCATATTTTGTTCTCACACTGCAAGTTCCTTCACTATGGGTTGAAATGATACATACCCGAACGGTCTTTAGATTAAGGAAAATTGCTATGGGCTGAAATGACAGGCTTGAGCAATTTTATTTGACATGGGATTGCGGGTTTGAAATGATATAAAACCCGGAAAATTAATAAATTGCGGATTGAAATGATATATGTTGGTATTTACTTGACCTTAGGGTAGAGAATTTTATATAGACTCCGTGGTTGATTTAAAATGATTTTCTAAAAATTATTAAGTATTTTGGATTTCTATATATGAATCTCAACTAAAATTTAATGTAATAATTTCTGTGAATTTGTTTACATGAGTTAAAATTTTTATAAGAAATAAATAGTTGGAAATGTAAATTTTGGAATCTAATTTACAGAATGAAGGTTAATTGAAATTTAATAATCCTATTTGACTTAATAATGGTATTTTATTCAAACCTATAAATTGTAAGTTTTAATTCATGTAATAGTGATTAAAATGATAAATGGTTTTTTTTGTAGAAAAAAAATGTAAGTTAAAACGTACATTTGACATGTAAGTTTTAACTAATGTAAATGGTATAACTTGGGTGATAAAAATGATAAATGTTATTTACTGAAAAGAAAATAAAGTGTAAGTTAATACGTACTTTTAACTTAGCATAAGGATTTCAGCTTTAAATTTTGACATTATAGTAACAAAGTTATTTAACTAAATGTGTGGTTTCTTTAATGACCAAATAGCTAAAATTAGAGTAATATAATAGGAATGATATAATGACTATGATAAAAACTATAACTATATATATATATTATTTGATTTTATAAACTATTGTAGTAGGAAGTATTACAGTAACATTTCTGCATTGCTGTGATTCTTACAGTAACAATTCTGCACTGCTGCGATTTCTTACAGTAACAATTCTGCACTGCTGCGAATGCTTACAGTAACATTTCTGCACTGCTGCGTTTTCTTTAAAGTGACATTTCCAGAATGCTACAAAATTTTCTAAAGGGTTATAGTTTCGAATGTTATGGTTCTAAAGGTTACATTTTTAAAGTGCTATGATCTCTAAATTTTTACGTTTTCAAGGGGTTATAATTAAATGAAATTTGGAAGTGTTACAACTTTGGAATAATGAATAATATTTTAAAGAATAATGACATTGGATTTATGAGGTTTTGAAATGAATATGTTTGATATGAAATATAAACCATTTGAAATTTAAATAACCACGAATTATAATAATGTTTGGTTGTTAAAGAGACCGGGATTAGATATGGGCATACTCTCTGTCGATACCGAAAACAACTTTAACAACTGTGTACGCGGTGGAGTTTCCAGAATGAAGTAGGATGGTGGCGACGATCCTAAAGGTATACATACGTGGACCTAACTCCCGTGAGTTAGCATAAGGTGGCTAAAACATGAGCAATTGATGGGCCAAGTGAGGTAGCTCCTCCGATCGGACACACTTCATCGTTAGCCATTCTATTACATTGTGATTGATTTGGTGCGCACCTTTGATTCGGGAGTGTGGATCGAGTTGGGCGGTAGTTGCGACTATGCGTTACCAATAGTCCGAAAGTGTAATTGGTATATCTACCCTGGCATTGCCTAGTTGTGTCGTGTCACCTACCCTAGCGCTCCTTCTACGAGTTTGTTTTGTACCATACCTATAGAGTGCCCTTTGACGACGTCCAGTACGGGCGGGATTACGGTACTGTATAGACTATGGGAATATATAAAATGTGTTAAGGGGGAAATGGGTAACGCCTTAACGCTATTTTAATAGTTTACTTTACTTTAGACATTATTACAATAGCGTATATTACTACATAGTAGATAGTTTAACGGATCCTTAAAGGATGGGCGATCCCAAGCATCCTTTAAGTTACTGATGCATTTTCTTTGCAGTTCACTTGAGTTGATTTACATTTTATAAGTATGTATGTCCTGACTTGAGTGTTTTGTGTTTTGCTATACGCTCGGGTCAGCCTAAGTTTCACATCTTTGGATTCATCTTTTTTGGAGCTAGAGATCCGCCGGAGATTTAGCTGTCTTCCTGATATTTCCATTCCAGTTATTTCCACTCAGCTTTTGCTTTTGTAGTAGAGAACTTATGTATCTAAACTTTCCGTTGTATTTGTGTTCAGACTTGGGTATTATGTATTAGTTTGAGACTCTGTATCTAGGAGCTTCATGAACTCCTATGTTTATTTTATTCCGCTGCGAGTTATTCTGTGTCTGTGATTCTATGATTGATTTTATTTGCCCCAAATTTTATTAACAATCTGTTGTTTTGAATTATTCAAGTCTGACATGTGTGGTTTTATAGTCGATTTGAATGGTCCAAAACGGCGGGATGTTACACCAAGTATAGTCTGCTTCAACCTTTTAGGGGGTACGTGTTAAGTAACCAAATAGGCATTTCCTAGATTACATTAGGTAATCTACATGGGATTGTGAGCAAAGGCTCAATGCTACGACAGTGAGGTTGGTTCCATATTAATGAGGAGTAGGAGTTGTTTACATAGGTCGATATCGTCATCGGTCCTGAGTGGTCAGCGGAAAGACAAGGGTTACGCCTAAATGGGCTACACCTTTTGCTAGCGTAGACCACATTTAGCACATGCACCACCTCATAGTTGTGTATTAGTTTGTTTGTTGTTAGGAGGCAAGGCTAGATAACCTTTTAATGGAGGTCTTTCAAAATGAGATAGATTACGGTTAAGTAGTTGTAACGCCGTTATTAAGCACTACAGAAGTTCCTTGGTACGCATGGCGGTGAGGACATGATACTACGTTAACGATGGATCCTGACGGGGTGCTGATTTACGGATAATAGCAGGGAAATTATCTTGGTCCAAAGAGGGACTGTGGTACTTATATATACACACCTATATATATGTGTATGTATGTATGCGGTTATTGTATACATCGAGTATGCATGGCATATTGTATGCATATATGAAGTCAAGACGACTAAGTTTAAGAAGTAAACATAATATGTAATGGAAGACAATCGGCATAAACTAGTATTATGTATAAAATATGCAATTTACCAATCACCAAAACGTTGTTCTGATCCCCTCCTCATTACAATCCACATGATAGACCTAAAAGGACATGTACTGGTGCAAGGCGGAAATGGTGGAAGGATAGGTTCCTTATGCATGCTCAACACTAACAATCACACTAGATTCTAGAGGTATCAGTCTTGGTTAGTAATTATATGTTTATTATATTTTATTATTACGCTGTGAGTTTATATCGATAGTGCTCTGATATACTTTTATTATTTACAGGATACCAACACAAATGATCTGTATTGTGGTTGACTTAGATTTCGGATTTAGTGAAAATTCGGACCCACTAGGGTGCCGGCTGTTACATTTTGTATCAAAGCACATGTTAGTCGATCTTAAGAATTAGGATAAGTTAAGCGAACATATTTATATTTTACCTATAATCATAAAAATACTATACACCAAACTCTACAAATTATGACTATAGAAGCAGTTGTAACCATATTCTAAAAAGATGGGTAATGCGACTATGAGTTGGGATAATAGATGAAGTTGAAGATATACACCTATCCTGATTACTCCATGGGTAGTAGGTCGTATCGGAAGGCGTTGAATTAAAAAGAGCATGAACGGACATATGGAAGAGCCCCTGAAGTTGGATAGTACTTAACTCCCTTGTAGAGCACAGATTACCTTATGGATGTAGATCCCCGTAGGATTGCCGATTGATGATGTACATTAGATCCAAATAAAGGGAAAGTAGGAATCTATATTTTGTAGAAATTCAGAAGTAAGAATTAAATAAGTTCCTAAAAGAAGATGTGTAGTAATCAGTCCAGGATGTTAGCCGGAATTAATATTCTAAAAGAAGATAAGTTAGAAGTAAGTGGAAAGAAGAAAAGTCCAAAAGCAGGAGTAACTAAAACTCACTTGAGTCTGAGCCCATACGAAAGAATTTAATAAAAGGTTTGAAAAAAATATTTGAAATGATTTTTCTAGGTATTTGTTTAAAAGAAGAAAAACCCTATTTTTGAAAAGTAAGTAAATATTAAATTTTTTGTAAAACAAAATATCCTTGTTATTTTATTTAAATAGAAATTTCTAGTATAAACTAAAATTCGTTTAGACTAAAAATTTCAGCTAAAAAGGGGTTTTAATAAAGGAGATATTTCTTTTGAAAAAACTAGAGCGTATGTATAGCTCCCCAATTTGTCTGATTATGGAAAATTTAAGTTTAAAAATTCTTTTAAAGGGGTGGACAATAGACATGGGTACTATTTTTGCATGGGGTAAGAATAATGAAAAGGAGATAGGAACTTGAAAACAAAGGAGTAGGCAAAAGCACTGCGATTGTGACGACCCAAATTTTCGGACCAGTCAAAATCACCAAAAACTCGTCCATTCTAAAACTACTAATGAAAACTATCAATTTAATACACATCATAATCTGATAAATATATAATACTACTAAATGTATATGATATAATTTTAATAATACAACTTATCAGAGTTCTAGTCATTTATTCTGGGTTATGCCACTACCACTTGGGCACCATACATAGTGTACATAAAACTTTTCTATAAAAAGTCCATATCAAATTTCTTTCCAAAGAAAATGTTAGAACTGAACACCGGGTTTTATTACAAATCATTTTGAAATAATAATATATACTTATATCTTTTTTTATTATAATAAATCGTACTTTTGGATTTAAAGAAATCCGTTTTACTAAAACAACTCTACAGCATACCCCACTTAGAAACCTGAAAATGAACGCCGATGATGCCGAAGTCATGACCAAAATTATTTTCAAGCGATAGGAGTGAGTTTAGTACATCCAATTCATGCCTTTCAGACTTAACCAAAATCGCTTTAAAACGGTATCAAATACTTCTTAAATATTACTAAATACCATGATCTTAATTTCTTAAATCAATTTTCCAAATACTTACTTTCAAATAATACTACTATTATTTTTTCAAAATCTTGAAAACATTTTTAAATTCACCAGGATTTAAGTTCTCAAAATATCAATTAAATCCTTCTTGTTTATAAATCATGTTTTATAAACCATATCTATATAAAATTAATTTCTTATATAAAATATTTTCATAATGTTTATATTATCTTTCTCAGATTAAAATAAACATCTTTTTACTAAATTCAGCTTTTAACCCAACATCATCACCGAACGCCTATAGTCAAACGGTGAAACTAAATTTACAAGGTGTTCGTTTCAATGCATCAACAAATATTGTCTATCCAACCCATGTAGTGAAAAGGTAAACCTGCTCATGAACTGGTCGAGCATAAATCAACAATGAAAAAATGATAGTTAATTCCTATAAACTGGCCGAGCATAACTAAACTAATTAACGAGAGATAATAGATAAACATCATTAATCCTTATATTAATTAAACTACACTTTAACAATTCACACTTATATAAGTTACCTTATATAAGATCTTTAATTTTCGCAGTTATAATTACCATTAAGGTATATGTTTATAACAATTACAAATACACTCTCATATGTATAATACACTTGACTCATGCTAGGGCATTCCATTACCCTATCTCTTAATGAATCATACCTCACCAAAGCAAAGATTCTCACTTAATCTGGCTCTGATACCGGCTGTAACGATCTACCCTCTCTATCCCCAAATGTCGACACTAATACATCCACGGTATTCGTATGTCGAGCATCTAAGTGCCGGAAGCACAGGTTGTTATAACAGTCCAGGCCGATGATAATACTTATGTTTTGTAACTTCAAAATTTCTATATCAGAATAACCCTTTGTACTGTACTTTTGATATTGTATATCACAGTTCCGCTAGTGAGATTCTGGTATTGTGTTCCTTCTTCTTGTTCTGTCACTTGGATGCTCGGCACACGAATACCATGGATGTATTAGTATCGATATTTAGAGGTCAAGATGGCGGGTCGTTACAGCGATGGTTCGATGAAGAAGACAGTCAATTGAGAGAAAACCTATAAAAAGAGAAGCAATTTAAATAAGAACAGTTTAGATAAAAGAAATTTAAATAACAGCAACATTAGGAAATTTAAATAGAAATAACGTTAGGAGTTTATATTAAAAATAATGCTAGTAATCTAACTTGAAGCAACATAGGAAATTAAAGGAAAAATAAAGAAAAATAGATATTTTTTATAGTAGTGCAAATTGATTGCACGTATCTTTTAAAAGTCCCCCTCACATGCTATTAGAGCATCTGCTAAGATTAATAGTGGAGATAACATAAGTAATAGGAAAATAATATGTCGAAAGTGTACTTGTCTACTCCAGTTTTTATTGTTAAAAGTTATAAAAAGTAATTTCGAAACACTGTAAAGTGCATTTTTGAGAAAAATGGTTTGGTATAACCATTAGGTTTTTAAATGTAAAACTTAATAAATGGTTGGTGTTAAAAATCTCACTTTTTGAAATAAATCTTTGTTATTAAAAGGCTTTAAAGGAAAATTTGATTTGAATGACCATTCATACAATAAAATTTGTCCCTTATTTGAAAAGAAAGAAAGGACCTTTAAAAAAATTAATTGCTAACATTTTTTATACTTAATAAATAAACTTAATTGATAATTAAATCCTAACTTATATTTTTAAAAGTTAAGACGCCTACAATTAATATAGGTTAAAATAAGGAGATTTTCATTGTTTCTTTTCCTTGAAACCAAGTTATTGAAGGATTTAATAATAAGTTTCAAGGTTTATATTTTTTTTAAATAAAAGTTTTGCAGTTAAGTATTTCATAACCGTGAAGTTTTAAAATTAGAAAGAGTAGCAAAAACCAGACCAAAATTTTAGTATGGAGCAGATAGGGATGACTGTCTAGGTAAGACGGGGTAAAAGTTAAGACTATAAATAAAATAACGACGAATGCTCATAGAATAAGAATAGGGAACCCCCTTTGGATATAACGAATATTGGTATGGGCCTAACAATGTTTCATTAAACATGTGTGAAACTATGAAGAAGAACCTATAAGGAAATGGAAAATGGCATTGAAGTATATTTTTGCAATATATCCGCATGAAAGAAGAAAAAAAAAGTATATACTAAGATTTGATAATACTATCAAGACATTTGGATTAAGAAGAAGGTATTAGTATATTTGGCTGTAATGATTGAAGTAATGGATGGACCTTATTTATTAGAAGCCAAAATGGAAAGTTAAGATACGTGGGTTACAATAGAATGACATGTTGAAAAAATAAACGGTCCATTTAATTTAAGTAAGAAGTGATAGAGCCACAACATCATTAATGTTAGTTGATGTTGAAGGCGAGCTTCCAACAATTGTTTCTTTTAGGTTAGTTTGGTTGTAAGCATTAATTGTCGCTGTTTGTATAAAACCGTATACGATGTTTTGTGAGAAAAGTTTCTTTTTATTTCTGTAACGATTTTCTAGATTGACCGCTATATATATTGGGATGCCGAATAAATAAGGAAATCTCATGTAGACACTTAACGAATGCAAATAAGACTGGAAGTTTATAAAATAAATCAGAAAATTTATTAGCTACTAAAAGTAAACAATGATAAGTACCAAAAGCTTAAAATTTTAGGAAGATAAATTTTAGGAAGCGAAGGATATGTAATGTTGTTGCAAAACCACAGATCACTATCCCTATATTTTAAGAACTGAAATTTATAAACACACTTGTATGCTATTTGTTGTCCTAAATAAGAGAAGAGTTTTTGAAATTTAATACTAATTTCCCAATAGGTGAGGATTACACATAGGCATTAGCTCATTAACTAAACCGCGATTTCATTGGATGTGGCATTATTTGGTTAGAAAAAATATACTAAAAGCAAATACTATTGAAAATTTTGTTCAAAAATCTATGACTTTAAATATAAAATATTTTTGTAAGAGCTCTGAAAAGTAAAGTTTTATTTTAAAAAAATTCAACTACTTTAAAATTTTAATTAAAAAAGATTTCGAACAGAAAAGGGAAAAATATTATTTTTGAAAAGCAACATGCTCAGTGTGAAAGTTGACGGCTTAGCAGTTATGAATTTTACTGTGCAGTAGAAGTGACGGTAAGTAAAATATAGTTAGTGACGAGAAAAAAACCCGTTTTAGCTTTATGATTTCTTTTTGCATACCTTGTCGATGAGTGAACAGAACTTGTTTTGAATTAATAACTCTATTTTAAAATTTTAAAAGTAATTTTGCTTGTGTGAACTATACTTGGAAAAGTTGAAAAGAAATTGAGGGCAAAAAAGAAAATTTCACCGTACAATGGAATGGGTACACAAGAGAAGATGGAAATATGAATTCTCCATCTAAATCCTTTTTCCAACATAAGAATTTATCTTTACAAAACCGGATTTTCAAAATTTTTTATGTTAGAAAATTGTTTGCTAGGAAATGGATGGTAGGGATTGGATTTAAAATTAGTTGAACTATACTTTTAGCAGTAGAAGTGTGGGAAAAAATTTTGTCCAAAAATAAAGATTTGTATTTTCAAAACATCCATAAATATAAAACTGCCAGTATATATAGGTTGTCTGCATCATATTTTCAAAGCTGTTTTAAAGAATTCATTCATATACACTACAAGAAAACAGGGTTTATATAGCATTATATGATAGCGTTGTAATTAAAGTGCTATATAAAATGATTTAAGTTATAAAAATATAACTACTAATTGAGCTATGAAAACAACACTCCGCTATATTAACCTACAATTTTTACAAAAACGGGAAATCGAATCAACGCGGCATCTTCTATAACTTAGTAAAAAAAGGTTGCGTAAAATTAAAGTTCCCTCCATTTCACTTTCCTCTTCCCTTTCACCATCGACCAAAATTCTCAACTAAATTTTAACCTAAATTCACGATCGCTTGGATTCACATCACGACATCACGTCTTTTCGCTCCAGCAACTATTACGACATCGATTCACTCCAGCTGCCATCACTGCATCGCATTTATCCATTCCACCAGCAACTATTGTTGATTCCACATCGATTAACGCCAATAGCCAGCAACATCGTCAACCACATCGATTCACTCCACTAGCAGCTACGTCATCGACTCACTCCACCTGCAACGACTGCGTTGATTGATTCCCTTCAGCTTCCACGACCTCATCGACCAAATTCTGGGAGTTGTTGGTAATTTTGATTTTTTTTTGAAAATATGAATATTCAGTTTTGATTGCTGAAATTGAATGGATTTAAAAAGATCCATAGCCTCGTCAACGCATAAATTGTTACAAAGACAGTCTAAAATTGGTATTGATTTTGTATCACTTTCCATATCTGTTATACTGCGGTATAAGATGTAGCGTGTTATCACTTTCCATATCTGTGATTAGCTAGATGTCTACTTAACAAAGAGTTGGACCCTGCAGTTATCCTAAACATGTCTCCAAATGAACCAAAGGTATGTTTTGGCTTTGTTTTTCTAGATTCTTGTGATCAATTAAATTTTATTGGAGCAGTTATTTCCATCATACTTTATAGTTCAATAAAGATTACCTTCAGCGCTAAATAGGTGACGATGACACATATGGTTTCTTTTGGTAGCTTTCGGCAAAGTTTTTTTTTTCAATTGTTTTTGCTAAATTATTTTTGGGAAACCTGTCAGGTGCTTCCTTTAGAACCTATAATTTATGTAACACTTAGTGCACACCTGTAACCCTGTTAAATCTTGTGTTTTTGCTATGCTGGTTTACTTCTACACATTCTTGGTACCAATTTTTGTTGTTGTAACAATTTAAAGTTTGTTATAGTGTTCTTAATTATCAATTGAAAGGATGTAAAATTGTTAATCATATAAATTGCCTTATCATGAATCATCCAGGGTGGAAGATATTTAATCATATAAGTTATTATAGTTTATTTTTACTATGTTAGCATGAGCCTTGACCAAATAATTTAACCGTTCACTACAAGAAAATGCGCTTTTCACTGCAATAACGGACAGCGTTTTCATTGTGAATGCTGATAAAAGTATTTTGTAAAGTAAATTTTGGAATATGAAACGCTGTTTAAAGTGATCCGCTTTATTTTTAGATTCGTTTCATTACGCGGTTACCTGGCCACCATAATTTCTTCTCTCCCACGTAAAGCAAGAAAACAATCGACTACCAATCTTCCCCAAAATTATTTTAAACCTAATTAAAACCCTAAAATATATGTGAAATCTCCCATGAAATTTCGTTCGTACTCTAGTTTCGCCTGCAACATCTAGTTTGATCTAGCCCTAACACCTTGAATTCATCTTCGTTCTGATCTGAAGTGCTAAGAGAAGCTCTGTGCTTACTGCCATGATCGATGATCCTCTACCTGAAATCGAGAGATGCACTGTTGAGACCTGGATATTACGTTGTTGTGGTTGTCAACGAGTAGATGTAGTTGCCGTTTCTTCGAGTTAGTCATGCTGCTTGAAATGCTTACCTGAGATGCTGCATCTGGGGTGTAGGCTGCTGATGATTCACGTGTTCTCCTAAAATCCTATCACAAGTGCGTAAAGTCTATACCCAAAATCGTGTGACGTTGAATGATTGCGGATAGGGATTAAGTCAAATCGTTCCTTTCGTAGGTGTTGAAACCAAGTAATGGTGTAAACGTTTCTTAATTCAGCTTCAGATTTGGATCAATCCCACCATCAAGTTATAAATCTTCGCCTGTGGAGTTAAAATAGATGAACTCCTAGTGTAGGACTTCTTGCTCTAAATTATCGATTCAATTTCAAAAGTCAGATTTATGCTAAAACCGATATCAAGGAAAACCGGATGACTTCAACCACTTGAGACCTCAGATCTATACCAATTAAATCCATGTAAAATAGCATTTTAACATCCTCTCAGGTAAGTTCTTAAAATTTTTGAGCTTGAGTAAAAATTTCTGGTCTGCATTTTAGAATAAGAATGTTGTGCACCCTTCAGTAATTTCTAAATATCAATATCAGAATATATTTTTAGTTATATCTATAATTTTTAAAATACTAATATTAGATGTATGAAGTGATTTTGGTATCAAACACCTGAAAATGTGAGTCTATAGAAGCACATAATCGTGTAAATGAATCTGGCGATTTAGAATCAATTCGATTTTGAATCATTTGTCTGTAATTTGAAACATATAGCTAGCAACAAGTTTGCACAAATTCTATTGGTTTTTTAAGTACAACGGGTTGGAGACAGTACAAAACTTTCATGTAAAAGTTTAAAAAAATAAAGAGTCATACAATCGGTTGTTTGGTATTTTGCAAGCGGTTATGCAGGCCTGAGACTGTCCACAGGCCACAGTTCATCCAAGCTTGAATTATGCTATAATAATATATTTTTAATCAAGTATTTGTCACACCTGTTTGTTTCATTGCCTTAACCTGTAGTGTAAGCACCGTCCATAGCCACATACCCTTACTGTGTTGCTTAGTTACACCTTTAACAATGTTAATAACAAAACAAAATTACAGTACTACATTAACCAAGTAATCAGGCTAAGTCATGGTACTGCAAGCTGGCTTTTAGGAGTTGTTTCCGATCTTAAGCTATATCATCCTCCTCCAATTGCCACTGTTCCTCTTGGTACTGGAAACGACCTTCCATTTTTATTTGGTTGGATAAGTTGGTTCCCATGTATTGTTCTCTTGTATTTTCAGTTTTCAACTCCGAACCGCTCATTTTATCCATTAATACTCAATCCATGTAAAATTAGCTTTGATTTTAAACTACTAATGGTACATTATCAGGGGAAAAAGAACCTTAATATCGACTGCGAGGCGGTGGAAGTTTTTCTTGAGAACGTGAAACAAGCCACTGAAATGAAGATTGATAGGTAGCTGCATTCATCTTCACTGATTTGAATAAAAAAAGATGATTTTATTCAACATATGTCAACAATTCTTTGATTATTAGAACATGCTCGAGGTTGGGACTTGTTATCTTTTTCAAGACTAGTTTGGAAGTCAATGTATCTGGCCTTTATGTACAGCAATGAAAGATGATTATCCATGTTCTTTTTCCAGTTGGCACATTGTGATGAGGATGGAAAATCTCAAGGAAGATTGATGTGATCCAGTACCACCTTTAGAATCGACACATTATTCACATGCATTCCACCACGTAACAAGGTATTGTTTAAGTTTCTGATACATGAACCATATTAGGAAGGTGAAAATCAGCATGATTCACTTTCCTAGAAATAGTTGAGGTAGGAGTAGTAGTCTTGTGACTTTTCTATTTGAATGATTCTCACGCTGTCATACAACAGAAATAGGTGATTATTATGCTACTATGTTTAATGGTAAGTTTTAATATTGGCACTTGAAGTTAATTACTTAATTTATACTTACGGCTAATGGACCTTTTGCTCTTGCAATGATCATGTGTCCATCATGTGACCATCATTTCTTTTAGACTATATATAAGGTATGCTATGATAATGAATGATCTCATTTGACCTGCTGGAAAAGGTTTGATGTCTGCTTCAGCTTGCTTCTAAGTTCTAACCGAATCCGACCCATAACCTTATCTATCTCAAATTGGTAAAACAAATATAATGAAGTGTTTACCGGTTGTTTTTAGCCTTTTTAGCATGTTGCTGACTTTTCCTTTTCTTGGATTGAAACCTCAAACTTTTTTAGCATGTTTACCGGTTGAAATAAATCAAATGAAACATATCAAATTTAATGGTATGCACTCGGTACAACAGTTTTAGCTACTTTCTCTTCCGATGAATCCAAAGACCTTTCTAGTGAATAAAGGAGTGGTTATCAAATTTAATGTTTGCTTTTATTTAATTAAATACAGCATTTTGGCAACAAGTACATGATTTCCAAAATACTAAGTTGACCACCTTAGTTACGTCCCACATATGATTTGTAACCGCATTTAGTTTTGTACACAGACTTCTCACTGCATTCTGTTGTACTTGTAATTAGGACGAGAATTCATATGTCATTTAATATAATTTTCTCCGCCAACGGCCTTGTTCACCTTGCTTGAGTACGGCCCAGTGTTAATCAACCTGAAATTATGCCACACTTTATAATTAATTAAATGTTCTAATGTAATTAACATTGAATTCAATCAACTAAAACTTAATCCGCTGTGTAATGTTCGTAGTTTTCAATGCATTCCAAAACGAATTATGCCACACTTTAAAGGCAATATTACGCTTGAAAAAAAAAAGTATTGTAAGTACCTTTGCTTGCGTGTTTCAAAAAATCTCTGCAAAGATCGCTTTCTAGCCGTATAAAGGGGAAAAACTGTCAAGAAGAAGAAAACGTTACAATATTTCAAATTAAATACAGTAGCATTTTTGATCTCAGTTGCTAAACTCTTTGACTAATATAAGAATTATTCACCCCCATGTTGAATTGCGTTATCCATCGCCCCCTCTTTAGCTAATTTCAGTATGAAATCCACCTACATGAAATCGATCGTTATTTTGTTAAATCCAAGAATTAATTAAAAACGGTAACAGTAGATAAATCATATCAGTATTACTGTATCAGGCACGACGTGGAACACATTCACTCTTCCCCTGTAAAACATGGTCAACGGCAACTTTTCCGGCGCACTTCCGTTCACCATCCTAAAACGTTTCAAATGAAATTATATATTCATTCAAAAGTTTTATACTTGTTACATCTGTAAAGCTTATAAAATAAGCAGTACAAACCATGAACTAGTTGTAGGGTTGATCAGTGGGATAGAGCTTCGACTTCCTATTATCAAAAAATGTACGATATTTTATATTATGTAAACATGATTTAAACTTCATATAAATTCGAATATGTTATTTTGGGAGTAAATTGAGTTAGAAAGGACAAACCTGAAAATGAGTTGTTCTGAGAATTGATTTTCTCCATGGCGAAGAAATCAAGCTCCAGGACCATAATTTAAAGTGTTCTTCTTCGGGTGCAACAGTGATAATAATATGATTTAAAAGAGAGGATGGTTTAATGACAAAATTAAAGAGGGTCACGTTTGAGTCATGTTAGCTGTTCACCTTAATAGAATAAGGGAAAAAGGGTTATTTGACTGTTTGTTTTAAAAAAGTGATGCTGGTTACCTCCTATTCAGCATAACGAATAAGCAATAAATTTTTGCTTTTTGGGAATGCTGATTGCTTATTGAAACAGTTTGTCAATAATACATTTTTTATGCATGATTTAATTTTTTTTTCTCTTTCGATTGTGTAAATATTATTTAAACTGTTCTAATATTTCGAACTCAATAGCAATTTTCATTTCTACTCAAGTTTTTCTAGGTCGAGCTAAACTTTTATTATTTGGTGTTGATTTTACTCACTTTTGGTAATTTTCAATAATTCAAAAATAATATAAAAAGTTATACAAAGTAAAAAGTGTTTGTTGATGCCTACAAATAACTTTTGGATATAAATGATAGCTATCAACTCACTAATAAGAATAAAAATTATAAATAACTTCGAAAAAGTGGATAAAAGTATGTGAGGACTTGTGTTAAAATGGAACGAAAAGTTTTATTTCTATCTTTAAATTTGTAGAAGGAAAAATAAAATAAAAATGGCATTTGTAAGACAATTGCTTCAAAGAATAATTAAAATTAAAATTGTGAAATGGGGCTTTGTACATCAGATTTTTATCTCTAATGTTATTACAAAAAAAATCCCTATAGAAATAAATATATAATTCAGATTCTAAATTTTTTAAATTAGAAAACGCAAATCAGCTTGAAGTTTTCTTATAACATCAAAAATATAGATTTAGAGTTGTTTATATACGGTCAAATCTCGACGGTCTGATGTTGATTTAGAGTTGTTTAATATAGATTTAGAGTTGTTGATATGTAGACAGTGGTTATGTGGGAAGTTAATGAAGTGAATATGTGGATGTGGTCTGATGCAATACTGATGGTGGAAGTGCAGAGTCATGTAGACAGTGGTTATGTGACAGTTTGAACAGAGATTGGAAGATGTGAATTGGTGAACGAAGTGGATGAACTGGTGAAGTCTGATGGTCAGTAGCCGTAATTGATGTACAGTAGGAGTTGTACAATGGCTGTTGATGGTTTGAATGTGTATAGTAGGAATTGTGGCAGTAGTAGTGTGTTAGAATGCTTGCTGTTGGCGCAGTGAGATGGTATTGCTGATGGGTGGTTCAGGGTCAATATTGCCGGGGATGGTTTTGTTGACAGACACACAGTCTTTTATCTAAATTTCTAAAATACACTGATTCCCACTGCTAAACTACGCAATTTTCTTGTAGAGAGGAGAAAGAAAGAATGTACATTGGCCATAGTTACAGCCATGCATTCAAGGGTTTCTCAGCAATGCTGACAGAGAAAGAAGCTGAAATATTATCCAGTAAGTTATCATTATTCTAATCACGGTGTATATAAGTCCAAATACTTTAACTGGCTACACTGATCTTGTGCGAGCAGAACATGAAAAGGTCGTGAAAGTGTTTCCTGATCGCATTCTTCAGCTCCATACTACACGATCTTGGGATTTCTTAGAAGCTCAGTCCGGTCTTGGATCAGAACGAGCTCATAAAAGAGCTTCTAGTGATATCATAATTGGCCTTATCGACACAGGTACTTCATTACAATGTAGATTATAAAACTTCATGTTTTACTATTTTGTAATTGCAAAAAGGGACTATGTACCAGCGGTATAGAGTTTGCATTGTACCACTGGCTCAAGGAGATTTCCTTAATATAATTTAAACATTATTTCTATCACTAGTATAGAGTCATATAACTCTTGAACTTAATGTATGTTCTTCTCACAAACTATTTAGGTGTATGGCCTGAATCACCAAGTTTCTATGACACTGGTATGGGTCCAATCCCTTCAAGATGGAAAGGGGTCTGCATGGAAGGGCCTGATTTCAAAAAGTCCAACTGCAACAAGTAATTTTGTAGTATACATAAAAAATGCTCAATGTCATAGAATAAGTAGTTTTCAGTAATCACAACTGCAAAAGGTAAGCACTTTTGTAGTGCTTATTTAAGTTCTTAATCTTTATTACGCTGTAAAAACACTTAATAAGCATAAATTTTTCATTGAAACAAACACACTTGAAATTAATCAACATTCAGTATTTGACAACATAATATTATTATTTTTAAAATGAGTGTTATTGATTACTTTTTATGTGAAAAATTGGATACTCTCTGGATTCAGCTTTACACTATCACTTCATCCTACTCAAGCCTCCAAATAATGGTTGATGGTTGAGCATGAAAGTCGAAACTGATACATACATACATACATACATACATACACACACACAGACACACACACACTCACTTTGGAGACTACTTGTCAGCTCTTTTTAGGATGATCAGGTGCTTGAGAACCAAACTAAGAAAACTAAGAAATAAAGTTTTGACCACAGCAGTATAAACACAATTTTGAATATTGTATGTATGTTAACGATACTGGGTCTTTCATTTTTCTAATTCATTCTACTCATTTATTGATACCAGGAAGCTAATAGGTGCAAGGTACTACAACAACATGGCCGACTCATCGATACCACTACCAACCAACATAAACAACACAAATAGAATAAGTTCCCAAAACTCACCTAGAGACTCCGTAGGACACGGGACCCACACATCGTCAACAGCAGCAGGCACCACAGTCCCAAACGCAGACTACTACGGCCTAGCCCAAGGCACAGCCAAGGGCGGGTGCCCTACAAGCAGGCTAGCAATGTACAAGGCATGTTCTTTAGGAGGATGTGCGAGTTCAGCTGTACTGAAAGCCATGGACGATGCAGTGGGTGATGGAGTGGACATCATTTCTGTTTCTATAGGGATGAGCTCTGTGTTTCAGAGTGACTTTTTGGCTGATCCCATCGCTCTTGGAGCGTTCCATGCGAATCAGAAAGGTGTGGTCGTTGTTTGCTCGGGGGGCAATGATGGGCCGGAGCCGTATACTGTTGTTAATTCTGCTCCTTGGATTTTTACGGTTGGGGCTTCGAGCATTGATAGGAGTTTTCAGTCTGATATAGTACTGGGGAATGGTGAGGTTTTGAAGGTAGGCAAGAAAATTAGTTGATTGCTAAGTGACTATCATTATCATCTTTTATAATGGAAATGAAAAAAAAAATTTTTGAATATAAGATTGTTAAAACATTTCTATAAATTAGCTGATTACTAAGTGACTAAGGGACAATACATTAATCCGTAAAATATAATCAACACTTCTATCTTCTTCTTTTTCTCTTTTCTTTTATTCCTTTTCTTTTCATTTTTTTTTGGAACTAAAAGATTTTATCTTTGCAATATCTGAAGCTTTCTTTTTTAATTTCGATACTTTGATTTGACTTTTTTATTTTTAAAATGCTGAATTTTGAAATACAAAGTTTGAAAGAAAAAAAAAGATTTAAAATTTCTAATTTTGGAAAACTTGGATTATAAGAAAATTTAAGTATATTTTTTTTTAGGCTAAAAGGTTTGAATTATTAAAATTCTTTGATTTTAAAAATCTGGTTCAAAACAATATAAATTATTAAAATTTAAACTTTAAACTTTAACGTTTAATAATATGGAGCGAAAACTTGGATTTAAACAGTTTTAAAATTTGGAAAGCATTAAATTTTTATGTTTTTGAAAATTCTTAATTTTCAGATTTTTAGCGCTTTCAGAAAATAAGAATACTAAATAATATTTGGAAATATATCCAAATATACATTTTTCCCTTACCCAAAAGAAATTATTTTTCAATATATTTTCTTATCAGATCAAGCCGACTCAATATGTAGTTCCCTTTAGAAATCATTGAAAATTAATTTGCAAGATGATCATTATGTTTAAACTGCTTTGTTTTTTATTTATGTTTTCTTTTATTAGGGCATTGCCGTTAATTTTTCGAATCTCACTCGTTCGCAATCGTATCCTCTGATATTTGGTCGTGATGCAGCGGCTGATTTCACACCTGCATCTGAAGCAAGGTAGCATCAGTTTTTCCAGTAGTTGCATTTCTGCAGTATTTTTAACTTGACATTTTCTTTTATATCTCAGTAACTGCTACCCTGGGTCATTAGATATTGAAAAAACAGCAGGAAAGATAGTTGTATGTGTCGATACCGATCCATCTGTATCCAGAAAAGTGAAAAAATTGGTGGCTGAAGACAGTAAAGCAAAAGGTCTGATAGTGATCGATGAAACAGAAAAAGGAGTTCCTTTTGATTCTGGTAGCTTTCCGTTTTCCGAAGTTGGAAACAAAGTTGGAGTCCAGATTCTTGATTATATCAACTCTACCAAGTAAGATAAAGAGTAATATTTCAATATATATGCTTCTTTTTTCCTTTCTGAAGTGCTTGAACCATTTATATAGGACACCTACTGCTAGCATTCTTGGGACAAAAGATTATAAAGGATTCAAACCTGCACCAATTGTTGCTTATTTTTCTGCAAGGGGTCCTGGTGGTTTAACTGAAGGCATTCTAAAGGTATTATTTAACAGTATTATGTATGACATTTAATAAAAATGGTGATGTAACCTTTCATGGTAACTGAACAGCCCGACATCATAGCTCCGGGAGTTGGAATACTGGCAGCAGCAATACCAATAGTAGAAAGTGGAAGTCAAATTCCAAATGGAAAGAAGATTTCAAATTTCGCGATCAAATCTGGAACGTCCATGGCATGTCCCCATGTTGCTGGCGCTGTTGCATTCGTCCGATCAGCTCATCCTAAATGGAGCCCTTCCATGATCAGATCAGCACTCATGACAACAAGTAATTCCTTTTGTAAACTTATTACACATTTAGACTCTTTCGAAAACTCATTACATATATAGATCACCTTCTATCTATGAAGCAGTAACAAAAATACTTTATTAGAGCACGAATTTGGGTATGTTAGCAGTTATGTAAAAGTTGGCGGTGAGGAGATGGTTTTGTTGACAGAATTGTGCAAGGGTATGCACTATGATGTGCAGGTAGCAATGAAGTATGGCAGTTGTAACAAGGAAAAACAGGAAATATATGAAACAGTAGAAGTGATGGTATGGTGAAGTGAATAGGTACTGCTGTTGGTACAATGGGTGTTTTGATGGCAATGCGGGCTGAAGTAATGCAAGATGAACTTGATGATGATGGTTTATGTAGTTTATTGACAGGACAGTGCTAGTGCTTGGTCAGGGAAGGGGTAAGAGTGTTGTGTGTTGATGTATTGTTAGTTTTGTGGCTGTGTGAATGTGGCAAATTGGTAAGGCAGGTCAGTGGGAAGAAAGCAAAAATGGTGGTGGCACAGCAGAGAGATTATATGTAGTTTGTGGGGTGGAATGTGTGTATGTGGCAGTGGCAAAGTAGTTGGTAAATGAAAGGATGTGTGTAGGTAAATAAAAGTGGTTGGCAAAGTGGTTGAGTTTGTAGGAAGAAGCTGTGGTGACATTCAAATGTATTGATGATGAATGGCAAGTATATGTTAGCGGTGGATGATCAGAAGTGCAAAGGAGGGGCAGATGGTTTGAAATGAAGTCTGTATTGTATTATAGGGATGTGAAACTTGAGGAGGGCAGTTGCAAGGCAGTAGGAATGTAAATGACAAAGATGTAGTTGGCATTTGGTGTGGACTTACTGTATTGATATTATACTTTTACTTAACATATAACGTGTCTTTGTTTAACAGAATTTGTGGCAACTTGGTTTACTTTGTTATTTTTGTTTATGGATATTATTGAAACTTGGTTTATGGATGTCTTTTGTTTATTAATATTCTTTTAACTAGTTTATGTAACCAATTAATAGTTATTAGAACCTGTTATATATACTAGTTGCTTGAATATGCTTAAAATATAGTTTTGGAATATTCAAAAATAGAGTGGAATATTAAAGCTGTTATATAAATAGAAGACAGCGTTTGATTAATGTTGTCAATGAAGAAACAACAGCGTTTAATTCGTGCTGTAATTATCTTGAAACTGTCAATAACAGCGTTTATTACATGCTGTCGAAATGGTTGATGATTCAATCACAGCGTTTTTAACATGCTGTTGAAATTGTTGATGATTCAGTAACAGCGTTTAGAAAAAGCTGTTGTAAATAGTTAAAGTAGAATTTGAACATCTTCGACAACTAAATTATAAACGCTGTTGAAACATAATACAGCATGTTTGAAAACGCTGTAAAAATATTATTGACAGCTCGTAATAAACGCTGTCACAGAGATGTTTCAACAGCGTTTATAGAAAAGCTGTTGTAAGTTATGTATATACGACAGCATGTCGTTATACAGCGTTTGTAATAACGCTGTTGTATCATATTACAGCGTTTATCAAACGCTGTTAAAAGCCTTTTGTGGTGTAGTGGTTGAAGGCTGGTCAGATAGAAAATGAAAGAACAAACAAAAAATTTGAGGAGTCATAGCAAATGCAGGTTTCCCTTCTAAATTTAATCGGTAGATTTATATTATAGTTGTCTGTTAATCAAGTTTAATTTCTAAAATACATGTATTGATACCTAATAACAAATATTACAATGAAATTAGATGATTGATACTCAGTGTCTAAGATGTAGTGAAAATAAAATAGGTATTAAAGATATCATAACTAGTGGAAGGGCAAGTAATAATCTCACAACTAATGTATAATAATTTATTTAAAAAACTAGTTTTATGGTTGCTTTGTAATTCTGGGTGGGTGTAGACGTTGTTTTGTTCAGTTTTTATGGTAGCAAAAATATAAAGTGGAAAAACCAACTACGGAAGATTTAATATAGCTGCTAGTAAGTTGATAAGTTAAAAGTAAAAAGTACTTGTTTATTTCATTTCCCAACATAATTTTGTTCAAATTTTTAATATAAACTACCAAGACACCTTTTCTTTTATATTCACTTAAAATTAATTTCAAAACTATAACTCAAAACTACTTTCAAGTATTCAAAAAAATATTGTACCCAAACAGACTCTTATTTTTGATATTTGTAAGCTGTACAACTTCATAGACCAGCCACTAATTTGCCTGCCTTGATTACAGCATTGCTTAATATGAAATTGAGTTATGCCTTGTATAATATAAGTTGATCCTCATGTTTCACTCAAGATAAGAAGAGGTGTTTGGAATATTAATCTCACATTGGAGTTAGGGAACTAGTGTAATTCTATCTAAATGTTCCAGGTTATATACTTTGACAGAGTCATGGTGTTTCAAGTGATTAATAGTTGTTTTTAATAGGATGGTTGGGGGTAGAGTTGTAACTTTTTAGGATTTAAGTAGGTCAAATTGCAAGCACAAAATAAAAATAAACTGTGTAACCTATCCTAGTTACTTGAAATTGGGGAAAAATCAATATTGGTCAATAGAAAAAATATGACATTCCTATTGATTGACATTGTAGAAAAATTGTAATCTATTGCTAGACTACTAGTTGCAGACTTAAGTTTAAACCCGATAAGCTCATCAGTTTAAGTTTATCGTATCTGTTCATAGGAAAACATATTCTCTTCATTTATGCCTGTAGATATGTATTTTGGTCCACTGATTGATATTGTAGAAAAATAGACTCCCTTCATACATGCCTGTAAATATGTATGCAATGAACAATTACTAAAAAAAACGTTGTTTTAAGTACTTTCTTTATAAAATTCACTGACCTGATAAGGCTATAATGATTTAAATACATATTTACACACATATGCAGTTTAAATCCCATAAGGAACTAATTTAAAGTTTATGTTTGGTCTAACTGTTCATTTACATACACATATGCTAAAATAAACAGTTTTTGGTTTTATTACCATATCATTGTATCTTTGGTCTAACTGTTCATCTTTTGATAATCATATGGTGACACAAATGCAAACTACATATGTCAAAATTTTCCCCTACCATGAAACTGCAGTCAATTGTGCAACAACAGTTGAAACCACTAGTGGTTTGTCCAAGAGTGCGTGTGTGATTGTTTGGACCATGTTATTTAGCAGTACCGAACTCTGCAAGTATATATTGAAAGTACCACTAATTTGTTTTCTGTGCACTCAACATATTGTACTTGGCTGTTTCATATGCATGCATCTCCACTGGTTTGTATATAATGAAACATGGCCGCTGAGCGTATGGTTTAGTGGCAATACCCTGTTTTAAGTTGAAGGAGAAATTTTTAATTCAAAATAAGTCTGATGTTATAATTCAAAATATACCCTGTTTTGAACCACCGATTTGAAATAAGTCTGAATGCCATAATCCAAAATATATTGCATAAAACAACTCCTAGTAAGATTATTTTCCAAAAGTTTCAAACCCACAAATCCTAAACAACCACAAACAGGATAAAAAGTCCCAAGCAAGAACTAAAAGGAAAGAAACTTGAACTCATTACTGTCATTTTGAGTAGATAGTGTACTCAATAAGTTAATTAAATGAACTAGTAAGACAAGAAATAGAAAATTATGAGTAAAGAATAGTGTACTCATATTTTAAATTTGACAGACCAGAAGAATACCCACATACACTTATGGTATGAGTCTTGTAATATTTGGGTTATTTATATTGTATTAGGCTGGGTAGGTTAAGATGATCTTGTCAGTTTGATTCATTTGGGTCTGTGTAACAACATTGATTTTACTGAGTGGGGGAAAGAGAGACGAGATTCCGAAACCCGTTATGGTAGCTGCAGGTTTCAGACTCTCAATTTGAAGTGAATTTGGTTTTCAGTAAATCGGTTGTGGCTTGCTTTGTTTGGATTTTGTTAATCTAGTTTTGTTTAGATGATCGGTTTCCAAATACTTTTATGCTTCTCTCTTTGCTTCTAGCCTGTGCATGCATAGGACATGACACCGTGATATTATTACAAATCATGGTTTAGACCAGAGTCGTTCTTTAGCATCTCTACCATGTTAATTTTAACTCTTTTATTTGTACTTTTTATAGTTCAAATCCTATCATTCTCTAGATGCATTGGGGCCGATGCTCCATAAGTATCACTAGCGTATAAATTGGTAATGAGTTAATGACTCAACCATCAACGCTCTATAAAGGTATTACCAGTTTTGATTTTTGATTTTACTAATTTTTCAGACCTTTTAACATTTCTGCACTTACACTTAATGAGCTGAATAGTCAGGGCTTTTACACCGGAGAAGAGGGAGATGCGAATGGAGAGAATATTGAGGTCGATATGAAAATGGAACCGTGGAAGGGTAAGTTTTCTGTATAAGCTATTATGCTTCGAATACTTGGTATGGTTGACAGCTTGGTGCTATATACTTAGACTGCTTAGTAAGTGTATTGTGTATTAGTTGTAATTTTCTTACAAAGACTTAAAATACAAATCTTTTTTTTAAAACTAAATTAACAAATATAATAATATGATTTTATTTCCCAAACACTTTTCAAAAGTTGATAGAGACCTGCTTTAGTAATATTTTAATTTTTATAGTATATTAGTTTAAATTTGTGGCACTAATATGTCTATAAAGCCATAAGATAAATACGTGAATAATAATATTTTGCATTGGTAACCACTAACCAAGTTGGATTATCGGTAGCTCAACTGCGTATACAATGATAAAAATTTAAGGAAATTATGTTTGTGATTTTTTTTAAAATCTTTTTTAAAGTATCTCAAGCCTTGCATGAGATGGTGTGTCACTGAATTGAAGTGGCTGTAATCACCCAATGCCCATGTAAGCACAGGTAATCCTTGCAGGCTGGCTCAACTTTATAATAATATTTGTGTGTACAGACGAGCAGATCTGACATGTTGAGAAAGTGACAGTGAGTAGCAGAACTGGACTGTAAAAGAGTTCTCTTGGGACAACAAATATGCTGGACTGCAAGTGCTCCTAACCAAGGTTCTAATGCAGGAAGAAAGAAGTGCAAACAATGCAACGTTAAGGCAATACAAAGCTAAAGCAGATTTTTTATTCTGTGCTTGCCTGTAAAAGAACAACAGATATAATGTCGTAATGACACCAGGTTTTCTTTTCACCTCATAATTGCAATAATGGAATATAACTTAATTGGATTATTCTAGCTAACTACCATGAATATTAAATAAACACAGGCGGTCTTCTATATTTCAATAAATGGAACAATGTGCAGTGTGTTTCTGCAGCTTTATTTCTCTTGGTAGTATACTCTGATTATCTTTCCATGGCTAAAGCCAGTCTCCATTGCCCTGATGGAGAAATTGAACCTCGAGCTCTTCTTTGGTTTGCACTATCCCAGGTACATTTTGTTTTATTTTTCAAACTATCCACATGTATTATGTCAAACCATAGATGAAAATTTTGTACAATGCAGGGTGTGTACATGTTAGGAAAGAACCCTAAATCGATCAGCTACTTAGTAGGGTACAGAGAGAAGTACCCTACACAAGTTCATCATAGAGGATCATCAATAGCATCAAAACATACATTACCCACTCTGGTAGGGTGCACTGAAGGATTCCAGAAGTGGTTTAACAATATTGGTAGCAATCCAAATGTTTTGACTGGAGCACTTGTAGGTGGACCTAACATGAAAGACAAGTTCTTGAACAAACGATTTGCTTATGAGCAAATCGAGCCTTCTCTTTCGGGTAATGCCCCTCTTGTAGGATTTTTTGTGAAGATGGGTAGCATGCACATGGAAGTTAACAAAACAGGATATCTTTCTGAGATTCAAAGCCAACACATGAATCGGTTGACTAATAATATATACATTGCAGATGGCAAGAAACATAAGAGCCTAAATAGTTATATGATTATTGTTTTTAGGAACGGTACCAGTCGAATTCTTACACTCAATAATTAAAACATGGATGGTAAATGGAGAAAATTACTTCCGGCACAAAGTTATATATTTTCACCTTTAATATAAGCAAAACATCTCATCATAATCTGTAAAGTATTATTAAACTGATATGAATTATACTGGCTCAATTATTCACTAATGAATTTGTTGCATGTTTTGTAGTTGTGCTTGTGCATGTTTTGCTAAATTCGATTAGGAGCTGCGGTTTTGATCTTCTGGGTTCGAGGTTGAGAAGAATTTGTTGGCATGTTGCCTTTGTAGTTTCACTTGAAGCTGTAGTGGCATGCCTGGCGAAATAGGTACCTGTTCTTGTTGTGTTATTTGTGTTTTACAATGTTTTATATTGACGGTTGTTGCTAATTCTTTATGATGGACTAAAGAATTATGAATTTTAATTTTTGAATAATAAAATGATTGAAGCTTCGATATACGTATGTGTGTATAGAATTGAGATTAAGAATGAATATTATAGAGATTAAGAAAAAATTATTCACTCTTTTAATCAATAAGGATTAAGACCTTACTGTCAACCTAATATAAACATTACTGTAAAATCTCTATTTAGTACTTTATATATATTATTTGATATTATGGAAATTTCATTGGTTTAATTTCTCATTTGAACTTTAGGAAGCCTTTTGACATTTCACATTTTTATCTTTATTTTGATGTAGGAAAAGATTTTGGTGAATCTACATTGTATGGTTTTACCTTTTCTACTATCGCGGTGTTGATTTAGACAATATATACTTTGACCTGTATGTACTTTTAATGTATTATGTGTTAAATATTATTATGTAAGCACAAATGTTGTTTTTGTACATAATTAATAAATATTGTATTCTTTGCTTGTGTTTCAAAAATTTATTCAATTGTTGTTTGAACTCAAATCATATATATATATATATAGCATGCGTTAATTAGTGTGTGAAATGCAATGAAGAAATGACCTATAGAAATTTAATAAAATCTATTAAATGGAATTTATATTGTTTTGTAAGCGCTATATTGATAGTAGTTATCAAGCACTTTTCATAGCGTTTATAAAACCCTATAAAAGGCACGAACTTCACATAGCGTTTATACAACCTTATAAAAGGCATGAACTTCACATAGAGTTTGTTTACCATAGCATGTTATAAACGTTATCAAAAGTGGTAACTTTTTACCATTTATATAGCGTTTGCCTTCATAGCACCATGAAACGCCATGGAAAGTCCATTTTTCATAACGTTTGTTTTCCCGCTTAAAATATTCCAGACCTATTATAGCATGTCGTTACATAGCAATCTCTAAAATGCTGTAGAATCCTATTATAGCGTTTTTTCAATGTATTTAAAGTATATTATGTTGTAGTGATAAGAGGCGCCGATTCAGTATTATTCTGCATACATATCATATGTGTTGTAATACACCGTGCACTTGTACACGGTTGGCTGTAATTACACACTAATTGATTAGATATCTTAAAATTGTTGCACGCTATGTTAAATGATTCTGTCCTTGAGGAATTTCGAGGAAGGAATTCTTTTAAGGGGAAGAGAATGTAACACCCCGTAAAATTGGACGATAATTACCTAAAAATAAATTAATTGATAACGGTAAACGTCAAAAATGAAAATTTCACAAAAATTAGAATTTGACTACAAAACTTGCACCGTTGTGTTCTTGATGATTTCTGATCAATTTTCATACCTAAAGTTTTGCAATCGAAGTTCAAACGAAAAGGTTATTAATGTTTGAAGAATTCGAATCGAGAACAATTACATATGTAATTATGGAAATAAATGTAATTAATTAACATTGATTGCAATTAACGGTTACTTAACCTTTAAGCAAAAATTAACGTTAAATCAGATCGGTTTAAAACGTAAAAAATAACGTGAGAAAGGAAACAAACTAACACATAACAAAAATGACGACCGATCGACCCCTCATTAGGACTGGTCGACAGCTAATGGTCGACTGGTGGCGTCAAAGCGGTCGACCGCTTATATGCTGGTGGCTGTAAAATGAGCCTAGGCCGAGCGGCCTAGATTTAATAAAATATAATCTTACATATGGGATTGATTTGTGCTCCTATAAATACAGGCCTAATCCCTTACTTTTCTTCTCATATTTTCCGAATCAAAGAGCGAAGCTCTGCCGTTTTCTTTTCTCCACAAATTCTAGGAAATATAGAAATTATAAAATAATGTATTATATATATGTGGAGAATAGCAGAAAATAAAAGAAAAGATGAATGAGGGGTGAATCGATTATGCAGAGAAAAGGTAAATTATAAACCTAAATCTAAATGTACGTTTAATTCAAATTTCTTCTCAGATCTATATTTCTAATAGATATGTATACATTTAATACATATTCTGGTAGAAGAAAAGGGAGCCAAATAAGGTGGATTTAGATCTGAAGATTTGGAAGCTAATAGTGAGTGGGAAATTATATATTTTTATATAATATTTGATTTATAACATTGTAAATCTGTTCCTTGTATGCATGAATATAATTTTTGATTTTAAGGCTTAAATATATACATGTAATGAATTTGAAAACTATGCTTATGTATTCTATGAATTGTTAGCTTTGATTTAATATTCTATATAATTGAATGTGGAAAGTAATGGTGAAAGTAGTCCCTAAATTTATAATATTATACAATAATTCCAGATTTATTGGTTGAATGATATATGTTAGTAAATATAAATTGGGAGTTATTATAATGTAGATTGGAATTTAACTAGTATTTTAATTCATTGGAATAAAGTGCGTTGCAATGTGAATTTCCATAAATTATACAGTTTTATAAAAATGAATAGAAGTGTACCGTTTAAAATAACAGGGTGCCTAAAAAGAAAGAGATGTATAAAATAGGGACGTTTACCATATTTTGTACCGTCCATTTCAACAAAAACAAAAAAGATAATTTCCTTGTAATTTCGAACGTAACACAAGTCCTCTTTAAATAATTTATGGAAAAATATAGTGTTAACATTTTTTTTGAAAAGATGTAATTTCAACATATTAAAATGCAGAAATCCCTAAGTATAAACCAAAGTATTGTAAGTAGAGATAATAACAATAAATTCAATTATAAATCTAATATATGCGATAAGTTAGAAAATAACAATAAGTGATGAAATGTATGTAAAGCAATGAAATGAGTAATTAAGAGGGTTATAGTAACCAAAGAAAGATAGTAATAGTTGAAAATGAACAGTAGGATATACCTAATAGTATCAAAAGGATGTCAAACAGAAAAAGGTATATAATCTATTAAATTAAAAGTAAGCTGTAAACGATAGTAAATTGACATACATGAAACAAAAAGCAAGTTGAGTAAAATAACTAAATACCAATAGTTGAACATAGGAGGCATAGTAACTAAATAAATTTATATAGCCTCATGTATGCATTTATGACGAATGTGAATTATTGAATTTAGGCAATAAATTAGAGTAATTATATGACTTAGTCATTAATATGGGTTAGAATGCATGGTCAGTAGTGTTACACAATAGAAGTCTGCCCATCACAAGGGGCTACTGGCAATTGTGTATACATTATACCGAGTAAGACATATCCGACAGTAGGACCCACGGGATTATATGTTCGTATATCAGTGAAGTGAATATACCAAAGTGGAATGGTTTGCCCCGGTCAAAGTGTCAAAAAGCCAAGTAGAGTCTGCTTCAACCATTTAGGGGGTACGTGTTTAGTAACCAGATGGGCATTTCAGCATTAGGCAGTCTAAATGATATAGTGAGAGTAGGCTTGACACTATGACAGTGTGGTTAGCACTATAATGATGAGGAGTAGGAGTTGTTTACATAGGCTGAGGTCATCATCAGACCTGAACGGTCAGCGGAAAGACTAGGTTTATGCCTAAACGGGCTACACCTTCTACTAGTGTAGACCACGTTTAGGGCATGCACTGCCTCATAGTTGTGTGTTAGTTCGTTTGTTATTAGAAGGCAAGGCTAGATAACCTTTTAATAGAGGTCTTTCAAAATGAGATAGAATATATCTAAATAGTTGTAATGCCATTATTAGGCATTATGGTAGTTTCTTGGTATGCACGATGGCGAGGATGTGATACTACGTTGATAATGGATCCCGACGAGGTGCTGAGTTACAGATATTAGCGGGGAAAGTATCTTAGTCCAAAAGGGAAAGTGGTACTTATACACACACACCTATATATATAGTTATTGTATACATCGAGTAGGTGTGATGTGTCATACGCGTATATGAAGTCAAGATGACTAAGTTTAAGAAGTGGACATAACATGTAATAGAGGATAATCGGCATAAACTAGTATTATGTATAAAATATCTAATTTACCAGCCACCAGAACATTGTTTTGACCCCCTCCTCATTACAACCCACAGGATGGACTTAGAGGGACATGTACTGGTACATGGTGGGAGCGATGGAAGGACAGATACCTTATGCATGCTCAACACTGTCAAGGGCACTGGGTACCAGAGATATCAGTCTTGGTTAGTAATTATATGTTTATTATATATTATTATTCCGCTATGAGTTTATATCGATAGTGCTCTGATATACTTTTGTTATTTAAAGGATACCAACACCAATGATCCGTACTATAGTGGCCTCGGATTTTCGATTTTGCGAAAATTCGGACCTACTAGGGTGTAGGTTGTTACAACGGTCATTTTGTTGTATTAAGTTCCTAAGTTTTTTATGATTCTTATAAGTAAGAGTTTTATTCACTTGTTCAAACTTAAACCATACAGGACATCATTTAGAAAACTACACTAGACATCATAATTCTCAGGGTCGGCTTTGAAGTTAAACACACAGTTGGACTCAACGGCCTATTGAATATGAAATTCGGTTGGTCTAATGCACCATTCACTATATAAATCTAAGTGTAATCTTAGACGTTATTGAATGTATTCCTAGTTTGATCGATATATAACATCTAGACATTTATTTAAATTGCAACCAAGCTTAGATGTTGTTGACTAGAATTTAGTCAACCTCGAAATTGTGATTGTGAGTTGATAATAGCAAATAATAATATTGTAGCTATTAGATTGAAAATAAGGAGAAAAGGAAGATAATAAATTCTAAAATGAGTAAAGAGACAAAAGACATAGAGTGGTTTGACCAACAATTATTTACGTCCAATATGGTAGTAATTTCTTATTACTTTGATTCTTTATTACGGCCGTTTTCTTACAAGAGGTAATATTGAGAGCAATAAATAAGAATCCAATCCATGTACATTTACATTTAGTTTCGTATTTATAGAGGATAAAATTGGTTCGGATGGCTAAGATTAACGGGCTAGTTCCTACGTCTCCTAGCCATGGATGGTGTTGAATGGTGTAGATGCGGGCCAGTTACGATACCAAATGATATGAATGGCCCAAATGAAGGAAAACTCATGAGCCGTACTAAAGCATTTTTTGTCATGAATGGCATTATGGGACAGAGGGTTGCTGAACAGTAACATCGTCACCACGCGAACAAAGGACGTGGAGTAGTTATTGCACATTGCTGCTTTTGTTAGATGAATAGTGTCGTATATGCCATTATTTTCAGTGGAATAGTGCATAGACATGATTTCTTTTTGCAGGGATGGATAATTACTATAGGTAGAGTCTTGACATGTTAAGACAAAATTGCAAAGGTGGAGCGGGCCAATTGCTGGTGTGAGGCGAGTGAGACGATGATGGAGGTACTTGGACCTAAGAGAGGGCAAGTCTTACGTAGTGTGAGCAAGGAATAGGACAGGTCGCTTATCCTGTTGGGTCGCTCACATGCTGGGCTTGTAGATTGCACTGGCTTTTGTGAAGATGTGGGGTCGAACAAGGCATGATTGTGCTCCTGTGGTCGAAGCAGGGTGCTGAGAGGTTAGCAGGTTGGCTTGTCCGTCTTAATGCTAGAAAATAGAGCAACATTTTGCCCTCCAAATTCGCTTCTTCAAGCCGAGGTGGACTTGTCATTTATGCATTTGATGTTGTCAGTCACACATTTAATGCTGCCTACATATGTCATTCTCTCAATGTTGGTGATGATTGGGTTCTCGAGGTGCTTCTGAATCATTTCAAAGATGTGACAGTTTATTGGACAGGGTTTTTGATTGAACCCAGACGACCTAGCCTCTTGCAGATTTGATCCTACAACTTAGATTGAACTCCAAAATCTATATAAATTGAAACTACCTCTACCCTTCATTACTTACTGAGAATTTCTTCTATCGCTATTAAAATAGCTTACAAGTTTTTCGAGTTTTCTTATGAGATTTCCATTAGTTCTTCTTACCTTCCTCCGATTCAATTAGTAAAATTTTCTTTCTCTCTTGTCTCTTGTGTTGATATTAGATATTGAATTTGTGGACGATTTTTGAATGTTGTTTCTCTTCAAATCTCGGTTTTTCTTTGATTTTGTTCTCTTCCCCAACTGTCTCATGCTTGCTTTGAGAGGTACCGTAGTTGAGAGGATCCCTTGAGCATGGTGTTGATTGGTCGACATTGATCAATCAATGTCAGAAAGTTATATCATTACTTGAGAAAACTTAGATGAACATGTAAAAATTATAAAACTCCCCCTCCTCCTTACCGGGCTAGGAAGAAGGCACATTATCACCGTTTACTTTTCATTCTCTTCATTTTTCCTTTTTTGTTTGTGGCCTGAAGATAACAGTGAGCAAAAATAGTTAATCAATTCGGGCCATAGTGCCCACCTAGGTTTAGGGCTTAGGTGGAGAGCGTTGCATCGATGACGACCTTGCACTCATGAGGCACCCCTACGGGGTATGCCAGAGTCCGTGTCGATCATGTACTTATTTGGGGGAAGTTTGCCCCCAAATCTAGTCTATCCTCATGCCTTATTTGAGGCAGTTTAATAACTAGGTTGCTTGGTGATTGAAGATGGCTGGAGCTAGGTCTACAAGTAGTCAGACTTTTAGGATGGGTTCGTCAAAGGCCCGGGATGACCGACTCAAAATTGCTACCTTTCTGACCTGATGTGGATCTAAGGGATAAAGCCCCCTTACCTATTAGTTGTTAATAGAGCAACCAGCCTACGACATGCTATTTCACATGGTTTTCGCCTATATGCAGAATAGGGTGACTCTTTCCTTACACCACTACTTTCAATTCTCGAATGCCCACAGAATGGCTCCCACGCAGCACTCTCCTAAAAATTACAGCCTCTTGGTTGAGTTGTACATAATCTTCCATGATTTGGGCCTCCCCGAACACGACCCAATCTTCATCGGGATGGTTTTTAGGCTTTCAAGGCAGGAGAACACCCCCACAAGGCTACTATTCCTATCTATAGGGGAGAGACAATCCACCACTCTTTTATGGTCTCCCGCATAAGGTGGTGGGCTACCAGGATCATTTCCTCTTTGTGTCGGCAACCGTCAACCCCACCTTGAAGACGCGGGCTTTCCAAGTTCCAGGTATGCTTTACCTTCTACTCGTCTAACTAAGCTTGAACTTGTTTCTTATCGACTTCTAGCTCATTTTATCGATATAGATAATCCTACTAGATCCGACATAGGCTTTTTCTTAATGATGATTCCCTCTGACGGCTTAAGGAGACCGACGACATGGCCAGAAATTTGTCCCTTTCGTTAACGGACGAGAACCTCCATCGAATAGGATTGTTAGGGCTCGGTCAGTCTACGACGATGAGGGAAGGGGCTGCCCACATCTCAAGAAGCAGACTAGCGGCGCTTGCTGGGGTAATCGTATGGGAGATAACCTGGGCAGTTGTTATTGGTATTGAGGAGGATAGACCAGAGGGACTTACCCCGATCATGATGTAAGCCCGATCCATTTGGGCAATGAGGGTGAGTGGGAGGCTTACGACCCACTGCTTTTTGAGGACATCATGGTCATTGACTGCCACGTCTCATGGTCTTCAAGTTATTCTAGCACTCTTGAGATGCCTAAGGTAGAGTGGTTAGGCAGGTGGACATAGGAGCCAGATACGCCGACAAGCATAGACTCCTCCTCTGACATCCCTCATACACTTGTTCTCCAAATCAAGTAACACAAACCATGCAGCCCGACACATAAACCCCCAGCGGGGAATGATTTAGTAGCATTGGTTGTAGCTGGACCAGTCCGCGGTGGGTGAAATGAGTGAATTTCAAAAATAAATTCCTAACTAGATCTTAACGGAAACTAATCTAGTTAGTTTAAATAGAATCATATTTTATTTAATTTTCTTTACATAGTTAATGTATACGTATATATATGTTGGGATTTACATCTACAACATATACATTTGCCGGTTATGTGTGCATTAACTATCTTAAACATTAATATATATATATATCAAAAATTATTTATGACCGAGCCAATGAGATTAAATTCAATGTTAAAATTTAAAATATGTGATAGTGATATAGTAAATATTTTCAAAATTCAAAACTATATCTGAATAAATATTATTTAAAATATTAGTAATATATATATATATATATATATATATGTATATGTATATAAATTAGTTATTCAACTGAATCCTTTTTCTTACATAAAATTATCTAAATATATATATATATATAAACAAATTAGTATACAAATGTTTTATTATAAAGTAAAATTTTAAAATTATATATGTTACAACATAATTAATTAAAACCCTTTCGACCAACAATTTTTTTTACTTATACTCGAAAATTATTTTAAATTAATAATACACACATTATTATAAATATAAAAGTTGTTTTAAAGTAATAAAAAAAATATTATATAAAATAGGTTTTAACCGGATATAAATAAATGTAATTTTTTTTAGAACCGATTTAAATTGATCTAATTTATATGTATGAATTTTAAAATGTGTATTAATGAAAATTTTGATTTAAATTTTTGATAAACAATAGTTTAAAATATTAAATTATATATAATATTTAAAATATAAAATATATTAATTATATAAAATTATACGGCCAAATGAAAGCCTTTTTTATATGGTGCATAAAACTATGAACTGATAAAATAATGTATGTATAGTGATTATTCAATGTAAACAAACCAATGACATCGTTGGGCGAGATAATATATGCACATGTAATATATATATATATATATGTGTGTGTGTGTGTGTGTGCGCGCGCGCGTGCGCATGTATGTATCTTTAACTACAGATTAACCCTGACATTGGAGATAGAGTCAGGTAAGTATATTATGAAGCTCAAAATCAACTTAAAGATGCAGTGAAGACCAAAGCTATGGAACTTAAACAACATGCCAAGGAGAAGTGGATCACAGAGGCGGATGAGTGTACCAAATTTTTTTATACTAAAATGTCATTTAGAAAAAACACTAATTAGAATCTCTAATGCATTGACTAAGAAGGGGAGATGGTAAATGACCGGAAGATGGAACAAGAAGCAATTACTTACTATCATGATCTATATAATGGTTCTTGTGAAATTAACCTACCCAATATTGAATGCAGGAGGCTCGTCAATTCCATTGGTAGGCGTATGCTGTGTCGAAGAGTGTCCAAAGTTGAAATTTAGGAAGCCCTGGCCTCGATACATGGGGACTCCAACACTGGACTTGATGGTTTAGAATCTGCTTTCTTCAAAGAACAATGGGATCACATAAAACAACACATACTATTAGCAATTCAAGAATCTTTTGATACTGGTAAAATCTTGAAGGAGGTGAATCATGCATTTCTACGCCTTATACCAAAAAAGATAACCCTTCTAGAATTGAAGATTGTAGACCTATTGCTTGCTGTAATGTTATATATAAGATCTTAAGTAAAGTTATATGCAATAAAATGAAGAAATTTTACCAGACATAATTGCTGAAAGCCAAAGTTCATTTATTAAAGGGAGGAGTATATCTAAAAACTCATTATTGGCACATGCAATAAGAAATTTTAATAAACAAGGAGCTGATAAATTTTGTCTAAAGGTTGACCTCTACAAAGCATATGATAAGATTAATAGACATTTCATCCTACATATGCTTAGAAGTATAGGGTTCCCCAATATTGATTAGTGATTGTATTACCACTCCTACCATCTCGATACTGGTAAATGGTATTCCCAAAGGCCATATTAGTATTAATAGAGGCATCAGGAAAGGGGATCCTTTATCTCCTTACCTTTTTGCTGTTGCAATGGAGTATTTTTCCCTCCAAATGGAGATTGCTAAACACAACAAGCTATTCCAGACTATTCACAATTTCAAACCTAATGTAAGCCACCTGCTATATGCGGACGAGCTGATAATTTGCATAAAATCGAGTGTTGAAGCAGCTAAAACTATAAAAGATAGTTTATGTAAGCTGGAAGAGAATTTGGGTCTAAAAGTAAATGAAATTGAGACAAATGCTATTTATTGAGTTCTGCAGAGGTAAAGCTGAAGTTCTTGAGACTCTGGTAGTGATGGAAAGAGAACTGCCAGTCAAATACCTAGGGGTGCCATTGTCTTCTAATAAAATAACAGATAAAGAATGTACGAAATTGGTCACAAAAATTAGAGAAATGTGACAAGGATGGAGTTCGAGGCTTTTATCATTTTCTGGTCGAATTGAATTAGTGCACACAGTGGTACAAGCTAAAGTTAACTTCTGGTTGCAAAGCTAAAGTTAACTTCTGGTAGCAAACCTTTTAGCTACCTGATGCATCAATAGCCAGAATTGAAAATGTCTGTGCTGATTTTATTTGGAAAGGAGGGCTTCATAAAATCAAGTTTCAGGATCTTTGTAGACCGAAAAATGAAGGGGGAGTTGGGCTTCAGAATTTATGAGAAATGAGATATGTATTATCCATGAAACAAGGATGGAAGATTATTAATTCGAAAGGACCGTGGGCTAGGTGGATGGGACAATGATATAATAAAATAATTTCTGGCAAATGGCTACGGATAATAATGCTTCACCAACTTGGAAGGAAATTTTGAGAATTTGAGGAAAACTTGTAGATAATTGCTCTAGTGAAATAACTAGAGGGAGAGAAATAGACCTATGGTGTGACCCTTAGATAGACGGTGAATCTCTGATTGATATTTTGGGTGGACACATTTTCAGCCTATGGATGTTTGACAAACACATTGGAATCAATTATACTAGAAGATAAGTGGATTTGCTAAAGAATTCCTTGTAATCAGGTGCATAAACAGAAAATTAAGGCTATGCCACTGTGTACTGGAAGAGAAAATGACACTTGGGCATGGAAATACTCAGCCAAGGACTTCACTACTAAGTTTTGCCTGGAATGCGATTAGAACTAAATTTAAACTACATGGAGCAAAATTGAGTGGGATCGTGCTAACTATCCTAAAATGGCTTTGACTACTTACAAAGCATTCTTAGGGAGATTGCCAACTCGTGATAGGCTATCAAAATGGGGAATTACTCAGGAAATAATGTGTGTTTTGTGTAACAATGTAGAGGATAGTCACTGAATCTCTTTTTTGAGTGCAAATTCGCAAAACGGGTTTGGGAAAATTGTAAAATGTCGATAAATTTAAACAATTCAAGCCATAACTTAAATGAAATCATCGATTACCTTATAGAGCGTGGAAACACCGAAAACATAGAAGTCGTAGTGAAAATAATTGCCTTGACGACCATTGTTTGGAGCATTTGGAGGGAGAGAAATTGTCGAATATTTCAAAGCAAAGTCAAAAATGCTCAAGAGGTCAGCATGCTTACTATAATCGACATTAAATTTCAGGCAAAAGAATAAAACAAAAAAATCCTCACCAGTAACTTAGAACGAGCAGTAGCCTTGTTTGAAGGAGTGGATCGTTTGCTTGAATAGGAAGGAATCCTATGTACAAGCAGCAAAAATTCTCGGAAGCTATGAAGAAGTTGAAAGAGATTCTGGAAAGTATTCAGTTTAATTATTCTCTAATACTTGTTGCCTTTTGTAAAGTGGGTGTTGTATTATTCTTTTGTACATGTACTAGCGTGCGTATGTAAAGGCCTTTAGGCTGATCATTATGGGCTAAAATATGCTAAATATAAATTTACCCATTTTTAAAAATACACACACACACATAACTATCATATGATTGTAAAAATGATTAGGATATAAATCTTGAAAATAAATTCATTGAATGCACCTTGGTTGAAGATAACTCCTAAATTCAACTTGAATCGATCTTTTGGATTTTGCAATAGCCTAGATCCGCTGAAATTATTTTATATTGCTGTATTTTGCTATAGGGAAAGCTCGACTATGGAGGTAGAGGGCTAAGGTGTATGGGGCCATGATGAGAGGAGATTTTGAAGAAGAAACACAAGATGGGATGATTTGGTTTAAATAGAGAAGGAGGAGGAGACTCCTGCTTTTACTCTTTCTTCCCTTACCAGTTCTGAGATCCAGATCTAGAATTCAAACCAAAAATGTTCTTCCCAATTCTATAGTGTGGTTGGCCTTATTATTAGGCTCCATGGACCAATAAAAACTATAAACCCATTTTGCAATTAATATCATTTAGGACGTATTCAAACGTGCATTGATATCATAAATGATACGTGTGTGTGTGTGTCTATATATATAACTTTTATATACGCACCCAATTAATTACTAATAATGCCCAGAAGATATTAATAACACCCAATACATCAAATAAATATAAAATTAATATTTTACAAATATTAATTAATTTAATTAATTCATAACAATTATAAATCAATTTGATCACGTGGTATTTTAAAGAAATCAAACAACGCGGTTGTGCGACTCGTAAGTGTAAATTCAATCAGCAATCAATATCGAATAACTCGAATATTAATGTTCATGCATCACCTATGCTAGTGGTGCGATAGTTTGTTCTAATTTATCACTTATAAATCTTCATAGGTAAAAATCTAATTTTACAGTTTAAGCGGTACCTTTTAGTAACGATTATTTACACTAATTCTTTTTGTCAACACTATATCACTTTAGGTTTATAGAATATGGTTGTCGTCAAAATTCTAGTATCATCCATGCTCAACTTGGTTAGTCCATAAATAAATTCCTTGATTCAATATTAATACTTATTATTAATCATAATACATTTGCCAGAGACTTTGACTTTAAGTTGACTATATTTGACCATGATACTAACCTCATACAATCGAAGAGAAGAATTTTCTATTGAATAGAGTTTCACTTTCAATGCTTCAACTCATACCAACTATAGTCACTCGATGGTCGCTATGCCATGATCTAACTATAATCCAATTGGAGTATCCGCTTTGAAGCTCAATGGTATATTTAGGTCAAGAAAACTGTGTAACATCGTCACTTCGAGATTTTTCTATTTGACCTTATTGTTTTTAACCAATAGGAAACTCTCGGATGAGTTATTCCATAATTATCTAATAATCATGAGTACGTAACCCCTTGATACGCCCAACAACCATGAGTGTGTACCCAGCTCAACATTTGGAGAGCGTTACGTACTCTAGTCTCAATGAATGTATTAATATATTTTCTCGAAACATCTTAACCAGAAATATTTTAAATAATATGTTATTCTATATTGTGATAATTTTCTCATGATTACAGCTCTTTGTAACAATTATTACATAACATATTGTTGAAGGATTTTCTAGTCAGTATACTTTAAATTAATTTCTTAATTAATTATATCACAACATAACAAAGATATAATATAAATGAATAACTTTATTACAAACAAGATTGGTTATAAAGTTAGAGAATGTAACAAATTACATAATTAACAAGAGGGCATGCCCCTAACTATTAGATTTCTTTGTAAAAACACTTGCTCAATTCTGATGCTTTTCAAATGATACTTTCGTATCAATTCTTGGATCTTGTCTGAAACCCTTAAACCTAATTATTACTTCCACTGACTTCGAAAAAATTTGGTTATTATGTGCAAACAATTTATTCTAAATCACTATTCAAAATTTTGTTTCAACATAAATATCTAAAAAATCAAAATTGCATTAGATGATATTTTGTGAGTCAAATTCAAATTAACTTAAGCATGTTGAATGAAGAATGTGTTACGTTAATTTCAATAATTGAAATTTACGAGTCATTCTCATGATATTGCTTACTACATTTCAACTACATTGGTTTTCTTCTTGTAGGCACATTTGCGGCTGATGGATCATATCCCTTTATGTAGTACTATCAAAATCATATTTTGGTAATAGACTTGGAATCCATTATAGATTTGCACATCATACCGTATGGCAGAGTCAATACTCTTTATGGCTTATTGAAAACCAAGGAATTTTATTTTGGACATTGATAATTCTGAGAAATGCGATTACAGATCTTAAGGCTGGAATAACACTAGAAGGGGCGTGAATAGTGTTTTGTGGATTTTCTAAATCATTTTGAAAATTATGTAAATTTAATCACCAACAAATGCAATTCACAGACACAAATATAATCACAGAATCAGACACAGATGCAAATAATAAATAAAAGCAGTAAGGAAAGAACACACCAGGATTTTATACTGGTTCGGAGTTACCCTACATCCAGTCCCGCACAAAACATACAGTTTCTTATCAAAAATAATCTCCTAGATTACACCCTCGATTTCAAGGCTACGAGGTACACCCTCCTGTATTCGAGTCTGGGGCAAACTCTCTTGATTTACCAGGCCACAAGATCACCTAATCGATTTTCGGGGCAACAATCACACCCAATTGATTTCAAGGCTCAACCGCACCTTTTACTCAATAGTTTAATTTACAAATAATCCTATAACTCTGAATAGCACTGAGATCTTATAGAGAGAGTGGCAGAGAATCAAACAAGAGATAATCAAGTTTGATTCACTTGGTATTTCGGTAGAGTATAGTTTGGGATTTCTTTAGGATAAATGTGGAAGATGAAGAGAAGAGAAAACAAGTGAAATTTGATGATAAATTCGTTTAGAACTACTAGTATTTATAGGAAATCAACAGCCATATCTATTCATGAAAGGATATGACGAATAGACACTTCTTTTGAAAATTTTAATTTTGAATTTAACGGGCACCATGTCGACATGGGGGGTTGAGGGATTTCGACATGCTCTAGGCAAAATTGGTGATTGTGATTTTCTTATTAAAATTGGTTTCTATAATTTTTCAAAACGATTTCTAAAACTTTGTAAATATATTTGAATATAGTTTAAACATATAAAAGAGTTTAGAAAGTAATTTTTAATATATATAATCTTAATCTATAAAGTGATTTAAAATTTGAGTAAATATTTTGAAGCTAAATATTTAAAACAAGAGATGGTTTAAAAACAAGGAAAATTTTGAAATCAAAATATTAAAAATGATAAAAATAGTTTTGAGGCTAAAATATTTCAAACAAGAGAGATGTCTTTTTGAAAAGAAAGTTTTGAAAACATTTAAAATAAGAGATATATTTTTGAAAAACATTTTTATAAAATTAGTGGATATCAAAATAGGACCACTATATGTTCCACTAGATATTATCGTAGGTTCCATCCCACTAGGGTTCCATCCCTTTAACAGGCTCGAAGTGGATTCCATTCCACGAATAAATTTTGAATAAAGATGTAAGTGCTTTCAAGAAGTTTTAACATAATTCTAGACTCAATACTTATCTTGTACTAGTAAAATCTTGAACTCTTGATAACTCGATTTCTTGATACTCATGAGTCTTCAATCTTGATATCTTTGATCTTTAAATTCATCAGTCTTGTATCTCTATATTGTACAGTCTTCATTCTTGGTACCTGCATGTTTATATCCTGCATATACATATATATATATATATATATATCTAAACTATAATGTTAGTATTTATATTTTATAGCAAGTCCTAAGGTTGTTGTCATCAAAACCATCCTTCTCAAGGACTAACAATCTCCCCCTTTTTGATGATGACAACCTATGTTTATAAAATATACTTCTCTTTCACAATAACTCCCCCTAAAACTAATAACTCCCCCTTAATCTAAGCCTAACTACTCTATTTTATATTTCCCCCCCCCCCTTTGTCATCAACAAAAACTAATCCTAAACTAATATAACTCCCCCTTAGTCTTATATTGGAGTACCTGTGACAAATTAAGATGGAGTGTATATATATATATAATAATAATAACATGAGTTAATAAATAAAAACATAACCCATATGATAGTTTAAATCCAATAAACATATACTATGTTTCATATAATTTTATACATTCCATTCAAATCAAATCAATTCTAATCAAAGCAAATCAAATCAAACAATTTAAATCAAATCAAACAATTCAAATCAAATCAAACAATTCAAATCATAAGGAGATCAAATAATTTTAGGAACTTCAACCCATCCTTCTTCTCCAAAGATAGGATTCTTTTTAATATCTTCCCAATCTTAATTATCTTGAATTAAAGTTCCTTCAGGATTTGCATCGAGATCATCTTTGGTTAGGGAAGAAATCATCCAACGGAGGGCATCAAAATGCTTCTCTTGTTCTTTTATCAACTGCATTTGACTTAGTTCTAAGTGCCTTTGATTGCGGAGAATAAAAGTAAGTATATTCTTGAATGAATTGAGAGTTTCTTCAAGATTTTCACTTAGAGTTTAAGAAGAGGAAGCCATTTTTGATAAGTAGTTAAAAGATATAAATAGAGATAAGTAGAAATGAAGAGATTCCAAATTTCCGGAATAAACAGGTATTTAAATAGGCAGAAATTCGTTTAAAATGAATAGACATGAGTTAGTTATTTTAATTTCAAAATTTAAAAAAATAACCAAATCAGACAGTTATATGTCGACATAGTGGGTTGGGGTATGTCGACATGGGTATGTTAATCTATGTGTCTTCTTTGTTTTGTGAGTATGTATATATATAAACTTATATACTATACTAACATTTATTCCAGAGACACGATAAGGTAGAAAAACATAAGATAGATAAATGAGTTAATACATGAGATACTACATAACATGATAAAAGAGCAATACAAGTTCATACAAAATAAACTAGTACATCACATCCTAGTTTTTAGAATGTGCTAGAGGATGAGGAGGATGATGATAAGCCAAGTTTCTGACCAACTTTAGCAAAGAACTTGTTCATATTAGTGGTCATTTTATCCAATTTCTTACTAACGGATCTTTTGAGAATCCATTGATTTTCCACTATGATCTTTTGATTTTTGAGGAGTGTTTTGTTGGAAGGATTGTTAGGATATTCAATACTTTCCAAGGGGGTATCTTCATTTTCTTCTTTAATTTCTATTTCCTCCCCTTCTTCTTCTTCTTCCTCATTTTCTTCCTCCATCTCTTCATGTGCCAACCTTTCCTCCTTTTCGGCAAGAGATTCATATTGTTGAAATATGAAAGGAATTTTCATAAGAGAAATATTGGCATGATTAAACACTTTTCTTGAAACAAATTCTTCCCTTTTGTAATCAACACCAAAATAATTAAAAATCTGAGTGAGATAGATTCCATGATACAAAGTATTCTCACCCATTTCCAAATTTTTAGGACGAAGTTCATCCATAATCACTTGCGCCCAATTAATGTCATAATGACCAAAAATGGCAAAAAGAGCTTTATAAACTTTTAAAGTCGGGTTATTGAAGTTTCCCGTTCTAGGAGTGATAGTATGTTGCAAAAGAAGATTAACAATACGTGCTTTCGGACGAAAGTTACGATTTTTAAATTCAAAGTTGCCATCTCCTTCGAAAATGTGATGAAATGTCTCACGATCATGTTCATCAATATTAAAAGTAGAAAGATCCAATCCCGAATTCTTGCAATTGAGAATGTTGCCCAAAATTTCACAATTTAAAATAATTTTAGTGCCTTTAACACTACTCCAAATTTCATTTTCATTTCCTTCATGAAAACCGCGATTCAAATTTGCATAAAACATTTTAACAAGATTTGGATAACAAACAAAATCATTTTCAGAATTGTCAAAAAGACTAAGAATATGGTTCTCTTCAAGAAGAGTATTGATTTCATATAGAGAAATCGCTAAAGATAGCAAACTTTCCCGTATGAACTTTTCCATAATTAGCATAGCTTATATAAGCCTTGATTGCTTCCAGATCATTATAGAGATACTCTTTGATGGTTTTAGACAGCCTCATTATGGATGGAGTACTTGAAGAAGCCATTTTTGAAGAGAGTAGAAAGTTTGAAAGAGTGAAAGAGAGTTTGAGGTTTAAAATGAAAATGAAAAGATATGATAAGATAAGGGAAATAAATAGATATTCGATAGTCATGTTCTTTGGTCAAGAGGTACCTTTCCAGAACATTGGAGTTGGTGAAAAGGTGGAGGGAAGTTCAAAGATTTGAATTCAAATTTGAATTTCAAATTTCTGACAGGGATGTCGACATCATGGGTAGGACCATGTCGACATGGGTCAGAGAATTCATGTGACTTATATTTTCCTATATACTTTAATCTCTATATATTTATATATTATTTTTAATGTCTATATATTTTCTGGAGTAATATTTAATATAATAATATTACTTTAATAAAAAAATATTATAATATGAAAAAACAAAAACAAACAAAAACATAATAAAAAATTAAAATTCAAACAAAAACAATCAAACAATTAATCAATTTTAAGCAAACAATTTCAACAAATATATTGTAAACGTGTACCTTTTTCTAGACTCGTATCTCTGAGATCATAAGAACCATGAATAGCCGTAAAGCACATATTTGAATTTTCTGTCTTTTGATCATCATCGCTTGAGGATAAGTCTGAGTCTGAATCGTCTAGTGTAGCGGTATACGCTCTCTTCCTTTTCTTTGTATAATCATTTCTTACAGGAAACTTTTGCTTATCAGGGTGCGGACAGTCTCTTTTGAGATGACCTGGTTCGTCATAGTTGAAACATTTGACGTGGTTTGGTACTTCATTATGATTTCCAGAATTCCTATAATCATTCTTTTTGAAGTTGTTTATCTTTCTGTATTTTAGAAACTTCCGAAAATTCCTTGTCATGAAGGCTATTTCTTCATCATCATCACTTCCCGATTCTGATCCATTTGTTAATGAATTGAATGCAATTGACTTCTTTTCGAATGCCTTGCTATCTCTTCTCTCTTGCATTTGTACTTCAAATGACATTAAATTTCCAATCAATTCTTCAATCTTTAAAGTACTGATATCATTTGCTTCTTCAATTGCAAGAATTTTCTGATCCCATTCCGGAGTAAGAGAATTTAATATTTTTCTGACTTGATCTTCTTCGGAAATTTTCTCTCTCAATGATATTAGAGAATGCACAATATCCTGAAATCTACTATACATATCTGAAATGGACTCATTAGTATTCATTTTGAATAATTGAAACTGATTCGTGAGTATGGATATTTTGGTATGTTTGAGTTTGCTTGTTCCTTCATGAGTAACTTGCAAAGTTTTCCAGATATCATATGTAGACTTACAAACAGATACTCTATTGAATTCATTCCTATCAAGTGAAAAAAATAAAATATTCATTGCTTTGGAATTATTTTGTGCAATAGTCTTTTGCTTAACAGTCCACTGTGCAAAATTAATTGTAGGTTCAGAATATTCAGTCTGTGTGATATTCCAAGTGTCTAATCCTATTGACTGTAAATATATTTTCATTCTACATGCCCAATATGCATAGTTAATGCCATTAAAAAGTGGTTGTCTGGCAATAGACTGACCCTCTACAAATGAACTAGTGATAGTGTTAACAGAACCAGTGTTGGTAGCCATTTTTTAAAAACTTTTCAAAATTCAGATTATGAAAACTTTGAAAACCTTACTCTGATACCAAATGTGAGAAATGAGGATTACAGATCTTAAGGCTGGAATAACACTAGAGAGGGGAGTGAATAGTGTTTTGTGGATTTTCTAAATTTTTTTGAAACTTATGTAAATTTAATCACCAACACTGTAATCCTCTAACTATAACTTACAAATCTTAAGGCTCCCTACAACCTCTAACTGTAGTCTTTGTAGTAATCTTGACCTTGACCTTGAGTTTACTTAACAAATTGAGAGAGATTATTTGTTCTTACCTACCATTTCATGACGACCTAAGTTTAACATATGTATCATGAGTTTTCTCAACAAATACATTTATGGATCTTACCTTGTCTAGGCGATATTTTGATAGTACTATGCATAACATCCCCAACTTGTGTTTTCTCAACAACTAAAGAGTATGCAAGTAATCTGACAATATATAAATGGTAGAGTACAACTTTATATATTAGAGATATATAATTCATAATATATATATATATATATATATCTGTGTGTGTGTGCGCGCGCGTGCGCGTGCACAGACATGCATTGAGTGATATCGATCTAAGGAATAATTTATTTCTCATGAAACACTGTAATAGTCCACCATTTCCAACCCTTTATATAACACCTTTAATTTTTGTGTAATATTCTTCAGGGAATCCGATTAGATAAATTAAATAGACTAATATGAGGTGATAAGGAGAATGAGATTTGTTAACTAATTTAGGTTAGGCCTTAATTAATCAATTAATAAGATTGTTTTAAACATAGAATAGAAAGGAGTAATGAGTGGAACATAATGACCTTATTTCATTCCCTAAACCCTTCCCCTCTCATTCATTCTCATTTCATTTTTAAAAATCAAAAGCTAAAGAAGGGGCCAACTATTACCAAGAGGAAGAAATCTAAGGAATTCAAAGGGGAAAGCTTAGGGGAATTAATCTACATCAAATTAATTTCTCTTATCCAATCTATGGTGAATAATAGTAACCATCTCATTTGTTAAGTTGTGTTTTTGGATTTAGAATTGATTTCTGAATTGGTTATGATAATATGTCATGTTTGGATTGATAGTATCATTATTGGATTGAATGATGATTTGTTAGAATTTATGGAATTATTCTAACGGAGTTTAATGGAAAAACCTAAGTTTTTGATCTCCTATTGACTTGAAATTTGGATATGTTGTGTAAAATATTATTTTAGAGATGGGTTTTAATTTCCTAGTTTTCCAAGTTGATATGAATATTTTATGAATTTTCTAAGAGAAAAATATGTATATTTTCGATTTTTTAATTATTAAAAATAATTAAAATTAATATTTTATTCCCAAAATTTTTGTATATGGAAGAAGATGAAAATTTGGATTTTTGGTGATTTTTGGGGAATTTTCCCTAATGGTTTTGATTTTCTATGAATTTATCATTCTAGAAAAGCTTTTAATTAATATTAGAATAAATATTAGTTAATGAAATTAATTATAACGGTTTAGCAAATTGGGTGAAGAAGGTACAATGTATTCTACTAGAATTTATGAAAAGATTATGAAAAGTATCTTGTTATCTAATGATAATTTGATAAGAGACATGAGTTGGTGGAAAGTCTTATCTTTAAAATGAGACAATCGGTTTTTAACTAATTTACTGAAATGCCATTAGAGGCTCGATACCTATGATTCAGTGTGACTCGACAACTACAAAGGCTGATGCATGGGATAGCTACTCTATAGCTATGTGGTGTATCAACTTTCATAGTAACTCGACACCTTGTGCTTTAAGGGTTCGATATCTCTTGGCATGTAGAGACTCGATAACTCCGTAGTTTTGAGACTCGGTGACCTTCTTTGTTTTGGGGCTTGGCACCCTTAGGTTCTTAAGGGCTCAACAACCCTACGTATTTTTAAAGACTCGAAACCTCATGTTTTTGGTGACTCGATCGCTTCCATGTAACTATTCAATAACTATGTTTTGGCGGCTTTACAGCCATATGTTTTATAAACCAAATAACTATGTTTATAGGTTCGATAGCCTATGTTTTATAGAAACTTGACGACCATGTTTTAGCGGCATATTAGCCGTATGTTTTGAAACCCAAAAGCTATGTTTTAGAGGCTCGACATAGAGACTTGACAACCATATTTTATCCGCATAACAGCCGTCTATTTTATAACCAAATAGCTACGTTTTAGAGGCTCGATAACCATGTATTCTAGAGGCTCGACGCCCTATTTTGATAGAGAATGTTTTTAAAAGCTATGTAAAGATGATAATGCTTTGACATAAGATTTTGGCTCAGTATTTAGGCTATGTTTTCCTTGTTTTAAGAATGATTTCAAGTGGTTTATCAATTCTAAAGACAAATGTTTTCAAAGAAATGAAATAGTGTTTTGGTCCACTTATATATGAATTTTTCCGAAGGAAAATATTACTTAAACTTAAGTAATTTTTTTATGTGTATGACTATTGATTGAAAATATTTTGATGGATGATGTTATATGCTCTTGTTATCATTTGATCTGTTAAATTTACATGTTTTATCATTTGTCATACTCACATTTGCATCACCCAACATTGCAGCTTGGGATTTAGGAACAGAATTACCAGTTAGGTTATTCAAGTAGTGAGTATGGTCAGGCTAAACTCCCGAGTGAATAGAATTACATCTAGGAGATCAGATAGATCACTTGTGTTAGGATGCCTTGCATAATCAAAAAATATATGACTTATAGATTTAAAACCATATAAGATTTTGTTGGGACTGGTGTAGGGTCGTGCACTATGCTTCAATTGTCTGCCCTTAGTTGGTAAATGTCCGTGATTCTAGTGCATAGGGTTTTGTCAGTAGTGAGACTAAAAGATGTGTACACATAGAAAGGAACTCGTGGCTTTATTTATGCTCACTGTATTGTATAATTGGATTCCTCCTAACCATATTTGGAGATTTTGGACATTTGGTTATGTTTTATCCCAAGTTAGCCTGATAGGTTATTAGTTGGCCTATGAAAACTAATAAGTTCATAGTGATCCTAAGAAAACTATGATTTGAGACAACTGTCAACTTTATTGAGCGGGTAAACTCTGAGAATGCATAACCCTTTATGACAGACTGGTCATATTTACCCATATTGCATGCATATGATCATATCATATTTTGTTTTAACCATTGTGGTTGCAAGTGTATGATTTATGTTTAGATTGACATATTTTGATAAGATACTAGTGAGGGGAAAACACGTTCCATTCTATGGCATGATCTCACTTTATATATATTTGGTTCGAGATGTTATATTATTATTCACATCAGATTTTTTGTCTGATCCGAATTGTTTGCTTTTCCCCTTAAACTCTCAAGTACTCATTTGAGTAGATTGGGATTAGGGTTTTACGTTAAACGAATAAGCTTTCAGAGACGCGCAGGAGGCAAGCTAATATTAGGAGTTTATTTCCACTATGTTGGTTGAAGTTTTACTTTGTTTGAATAAATGTAATGATAGAATTTAAAACTGTCAAGTAGTTAGACTCTGATAATCCAAGGGACATCTTCATACGTTTCTCTTGGAATATAATTATATTTATTATATTTTCTTTGAATGCGGAGTCGATGGGATTATGCAATGAATCTAAAAGTTAATTAATGAAATATGTTTTTAAACTTTTCATATTCATGTGCTCTTGATGTTATAGATACAATTAACTGATCTCATTTTATTTCCGAGAATTAATACTATGGATGAATGCAGCATTCGTAATGCTTAGCTTCAGGCCTCAAAATGGGGGATGTTACAACTTGGTATCAGAGCATAGGTTTGTGTAAAACTTAAAAGATTTTGAAAATGTAATTCAAATAAACCAGAGAATAAGACCGGGGTATGGGATAAAGCTATAGTAACGTGCTTGTTATTTGCTATATATATAAGTATGTATTACATCTCTATTCTCCCCTCTCTCTTAGACCATTCTTCTGCATCTTATAAAGAATCATTTACATATTACGAGAAAGCAGGATATAGAGGTAGGAAATAGAAGAGCGAATTTAGGTGGTGGAAGTACACAATTAGTGGAAACCCAATACTAGAAGGAATCCGGGTCGATAAGCAAATGCTAATGTGAGTGCTGGAACCCCACCAGTAGATATATGGACTATGTATCAGTACTTCATGAATATGATGAAAGCTGGAGCAATGGTTGGTTTGGCTGGAGGAAACGCTAATAATGCGGGAGGTGCTAATCTCGAGGTACCTACTCGCAATAGTTATGCCAAGTTGAGCTGTGATTATACTAGTTTTGGAGGAAAGCCTTTTCATGGAACAGAAAGTGCTATTGAGGTTGAGAATTGGTTATTACTGTGAAAGGATCTTTTCTGACTTAGGCTTGAATGATGAGAAAAGGAGGAGGTTGGCATCTAGACAGTTGCAAGGAGCTGCTTTGTATTGGTTTACTGGTTTACTATAGGAATACCAGAAGAGAATTTTACTTGGGCTGAATTTAGGAGGAGATTTGAGGAAAAGTTTTTGTTCGAGATAGCTAAGTTAACTTTGCTAAGGAAGTTTGCTGAATTGGAGCAGGGAGAGATACATGTACTGGAGTATGCAACTAAGTTTGATGAGTTGTTCAGATACGGATATGCTACTATTGATACTGTGATAAAAAGCAATGAGAAGTTCATTCGTGGATTAAAGTCAGAAATTTCCAGGGCAACTATGCCGCATCTCGAAGATCCATTTGATGTGGTGGTGAAGATGGTGTTAAGGAACTAGGAAATTCTTTCAACATTTGGAAGAGAAAAGCCTATGGAGACTCAAGCTTATTAGGGCAAGAAACAAAAATTCTTTAATAAGAAGGGAGCTCAGAAGGGCGGAGCTGCCAAGAAAAGGAAGGCTGATGTTGTTTGTTATAAGTGTGATAAGAAAGGGTACTTCGCTAATGAGTGTCGATCTGGTAATGGACAAAAGGTTGTTGGAAAGAAGGGTGTGAAGTGTTACAGCTGCAATAGATGGGGCATTACAAGAATGAATGTCCAGAACCGGCCAAAGCTAATAAACGGAAAGTTTTTGCTCTGTAACCATCATCTTCTGGACCAACTGCAGAAGAGAAAGGAAAGTCTATGATAGGAGGTACGCTTTTGATTCATGGCATACATGTTAAAATATTATTTGATACCGGCACATCATATTCTTTTATCTCGCAATGTTAGGTAGATAAGTTACATTTAGAACCATCATACCTTATTACTTCCTAAAGGGTTGCGAATCTGATAAGAGGTTATGCAACTCTTGGGATGAGATGTAACCATTTAGAACTTAAGTCGTTAGGTTATGCATTTACCTACCATTTACATGTGTTTAATTTATGGGTTTTTGGATTATTATAGGTATGGATTGGTTAAGTAGATATGTTGCCAGGATATTTTGTTAGGATAGGAAGATATCATTAAGACACCCTAATAGCCGTGATCGAATTATATACTTAGTAGAAAATTCGAGTTTAGATGTATGTGCTTTATTGGGTGCAATGGAAGTGGAATATGAGGTGAATCAGGTTTCATTGTAAGAGGGTATGCAGATTTTTTTAAGCCAGTCGTAGGACTACCACCGAAATGAACTATTGAGTTTCAAATAGATCTTACACCTGGAGCTGAACCCCTAAGTAGACTGCCTAGCGGAATGACACTTACTGAGATTAAAGAGTTAAAGGTGCAACTGGTGTACTTAGAAAGATAGAATTTTATTAGGCCAAGCAGTTCACCTTGGGGAGCGGCCACGGTGTTTGTAAAGTAACCGGATGGGTCGTTAAGGATGTGTGTTGATTATCGTAAGTTGAATGAGAAGATGTTAAAGAAAAATGAGAAGATGTTAAAGAATCAGTATCCTTTTCCAAGAATATATAATTTGTTTGATCAGTTGAGTAGTGCCTAGGTATTTTCCCAATTGGATTTAGCAACTGGGTTCCATCAATTGACAGTGGCGGAGGACAACATTCAATTAATGGAATTTCGAACAAGATATGTTTCGTATGAATGGTTAGTCATGCCCTTTGGACTAGTCAATACATCCGCTTACTTTTTGGATTTGATGAACCAGGTCTTCCAAGAGCTTTTGGATAGATTCGTGTTAGTATTTATAGATGACATTCTTATATATTCTAAGAAAGAACTAGATCATGAGATTCATCTTAGAATAGTGCTAGAAACGTTGAGGCAGCATCAACTAAAAGCGAAGTTTTCAAAATTCCATTTTTGGAAGAAAAATTGAAGTTCCTTGGTCACGTAGTCTCAGAGAATGGATTATGAGTAGATCCAGCTAAGATTGAAGCTGTTGCTAATTGGATAAGACCCGAAGCTATGACCGAGATAAAAAGTTTTCTGGGGTTAGCTGGTTATTATCGGAGATTCATCAAGGATTTCTCTCGTATAGCGGCACCTATGACTAAACTAACAGGGAATGACGTAAAGTATGTTTGGATCGATAAATGTGAAGAAGCATGCTTAAAGCTAAAACATTTATTGACTAATGCATCCGTGTTAGTTATTCCAGATGGAAATCAAGATTTAGTGGTGTATACTGATGCATGTGGAACAGGAGTAGGAGCTACATTAATGCAAAAATGATAAGTGATTGCCTACGCTTCTCGACAGCTTCGACCACATAAAGTTAGATATCCGACTCATAACTTACAGTTGGCAGCAATGATCTTTGATTTGAAAGCATGGATACACTATCTTCTAGGAGAATGATTTGAGTTATTTACGAATCATATGTCTTTGAAGTATTTATTCTCTCAGAGTGAATTGAATATGAGACAACAAAGGTGGCTAGAGTTTTTAGCAGCTTATGATTTTGATATCACGTATACGTTAGGGAAAGGAAATAAAGTTGCGGATGCACTTAGAAGGAAACATCAAAGTGTGGTATTAGTTATGTTAGTAGAATTGAAATATTTAGAAGCATTAACTACTTGGGGTGTGTAGTTAAGATCGACGGCTAGTTCCAGTCGGAATACTGCAACTTTATCCTATTTGGAAGTACGACTGGTAATGTTCAAAAGAATTTCTTCTAAACAAAGAAATGATCCATTACGAGCCAAACGAATTTGAAGACTTAAAGAGTGAACAAAGATTGATGATTTAAAATATTTTAGTCTTAACCATAACGGATGGTTGAGGAAGAAGGGACGGTTGTGTGTTCCAGATGTTTGTAACCTAAGGAAGGAAGTTCTTCAGGAGTGTCTTCAATCAAAGTTTACTATTCATCTTACGAATCAATTCGTCTCACGATTTTGTATAAATAATGTTCGAGAGAGAAATCTCTTGGAGGAACTAAAATGTATCAGGATACGAATAGAAGTTCCTTCTGGGAAAGAATGAAAAGAGATGTAGGCTTATGAGTGAAATAATGTTTGATTGCTAGCAAGTAAACGCCAGGCATCAAAAACCAAGTGGATTGCTTCAACCTTTATAAGTTCCACTTTGGAAATGGAATTCTATATCCATGGATTTTATTGATGGGTTTCCAAGGTCGAATAGGGGAAATGAAAGCATTTGGGTCCTAGTAGATAGACTGACCAAGAGTGCACACTTTATTCTCATTAAATCGACAAGGATAGCACCCACTCTAGCAAAGTTGTTTATGAAGAATATTTTAAGACTGCATGAGATTTCTAGTAGTATAGTCAGTGACAGAGATACTTTTTTCACTAGCGATTCCTAGAAGAACCTGCAAAAAGTATTAGGTACCAAGCTAAAGATGAGTACCGCTTACCATCCACAAACGGATGGGAAAAACGGAAAGAGTCAACAAAGTTCTTAAAGATTTGTTAAGGGCTTGTGTACTAGATTTTAGAGGACCATGGGAAGACCATTTGCACTTAGTCAAGTTTTCATATAATAGTATTTATCAAACTAGTATAAGAATGGTGCCTTTCAAAGCTCTTTAGGAAAGGCTATGCAAATCACAAGCGTGGTGGCTAGAAATTGAAGACATATTGATTCTAGGCCCAGATATGGTGAGAAAAGCTACATAAAAATTGAGTTGATCCGAGCAAGGATGAAGAAAGCTCAGTCTAGGCAGAAAAGTTACACAGATAAGAGGCACAAGTATCCAAAGTTCTTATTAGGAGACCATGTTTTTATTAAAGTATCACCGATAAAGGGTGTGGTATGATTTGGAAAATCAAGAGAATTAGCACCAAGATATATTGGTCTGTTTCCTATCATAGAAAGGGTCGGGAGACTCGCTTACCGGATAGATTACTAAATAGAAAGGGTCAGGAATCCATAATGTTTTTCATGTTTCTCATCTTAGAAAGTGTATACATGATCTAGAAACTACTATTGCATCGATTAAATTGGTAGATTTAGTAGTAGAACCGGATATGATTTTTGTTAGACAACTAGTTTGTGTTGTAGCAGGATTTGAGAATAAATTAAGAAACAAGACAGTCAAGTCAGTGAAAGTCCATTGGAGTGACAATGAAAAGACTATATTTGGAAGATAGAAGACATGATTAAAGAGACTTATCTTGAGTTGTATTGATGGTATGTTCTATGTATGTCATATAGACTTTTTGCTAAGCAAGATATGCTAGTATTGTTGTTATGTATTTTTCATACATGTTTACATGATAGTTTGCTTGTTGTTTTCCTTATCGTAATTTCGAGGACGAAATTCTTTAAGAGGGGAGCTTGTAACACCCCTAATTTTTATTTAATGTTATTTGGGGAATTTAATTAGATAAATTAAATAGAATAATGTGAGGTGATAAGAAGAATGAGATTTGTTGACTAATTTGGATCAGGCCTTAATTAATTAATAAGATTGATTTAAACATTGAATAGAAAGGGAGTAATGAGAGGGCTATAATGAGAATAACTCCTAATTTCATTCCATAAACTCTTCCTCTTTCATTCATTCTCATTTCAGTTTCAAAAATCAGAACAAAACCTAAAGAAGGGGCCAGCTGCTACCAAGAGGAAGAAATCTAAGGAATTCAAAGGGGAAAACTCAGTGGAATTAATCTACATCAAATCTCAATCTCTCTTATCCAATCTAAGTTGAATGATAATAACCATCTCATTTGTTTAAGTTGTATTTTCGAATTTAGAATTGATTTCCAAATCGATTGTGATAATATGTCATGTTCGGATTTGTAATATCATTATTAGGTTGAATAATGATTTGTTGGAATTTTATGGAATTATTCTAATGGGCTTTAACTGTAAAGCCTAAGTTTTTGTTCTCTTATTCACTTGGAATTTAAATATATTGTGTAAAACATTATTTTGAAGATGGATTTTTAATTTCATAATTTTCCAAGTTCGTATGAATATTTTATGAATTTCCTAAGAGGAAAATGTGTATATTTTAGGGATTTTAATTATTAAAAGTAATTAATTAATATTTTACTCTCGAAATTTTTGTATATGGAAGAAGACAAAAATTTGGATTTTTGGGGAATTTTCTTTAATGGTTATGGTTTTCTATGAATTTATTATTCTAGAAAAGCTTTTAATCAATTTAGTTAATGATATTAATTATAATGGTTTAGCAAATTGATTGAAGAAGGTAGAACATGATCTACAAGAATTTTTGAAAAGATTATAAAAGTATCTTGTTATCCAATGACAATTTTACAAGTGGCAAGAGTTGGTGGAAAATTTACTGAAATGGTGTTGGAGGCTAGATACCTTTTATTCAATGTGACTCGACAACTATAAAGGATGATTCATGGGATAAATACTCTATGGCTATGTGATGTATCTGTAGGATCGATTTCACCCTAGAGGCGGGTGAATAGGGTGATACTATTAATTTTAAAATTTTAATGCGGAAGTATATAAAATAATTGCAGCACAGTTAACAGTAGAATAATAGCAGCATAGATAATAGCAGAATAATAAAAGAAGAAATAGAACAACACAGATTTACCCAGCTTCGACAAAACCCTACATACGTGCTGCCCCAAGGTTTCTACTAGAAATTAAGTTGTCAGATGCTTACACGCGTAAACTCACGACACCCCTTATCGACTAACCTAACTCTACGCTCAAAACCCTGCCACAACTCCGCCACCGAGTTGCAAATTCTCGAACTACACCACCGTAGTTCGTCCCCGAGTCACACGACTAGATTTTGCAATAGTTTTAAAAAAATACAAAATAAAAACAATTAAAAACAATAAAACCCTAATTTAAAAAATTAAAGCCTTATTAATAAACTCAAAGCAAATAAAAAGGTCGGCCCAAATATTATGAAGTGATAAAACAATATCCCCTTCTCCTTTTTAATTATCGACCTGTATTCTTTTTCGTATCTGCTTCATTTTCTTTTGCTCGAGAAATGGCTGCCTCATTCCTCTTCGATAAATTAGGGATTTTGTGAAATTGGAATCGCCGCCTGTATATGATCAATCGTTGTGATTATCTCCTCTATTTGGCTTGGACAACTGATCTTCTAGCTGTGATATGATTTCTGTCGATCCAATTTGATCGAGTTCGAACTGAATTTGGTATGTGTTTTATGCTCTTTGTTTTGCTGGTTAATTTACACGAACTCGATGATTTTAATGCCGATGATGTAGATGGTTTAAATAGGATTCGAATTCCTATAATTTCATTCGAATATATTTACTTGAATTCGTCAATTGATTTTTCTCGGCCACTGATTTTTGATTGAGTGCTGTTGATTTGTGCTGACTTGTTCAAATTCGTATATTTTGCGTTTACTTGATTATCACGGCTTTGAATTGCTTTAACGATGTTGATTTACCTTGACTTGTTCATTTTACTTCCCTTGGTCACCACGGCTTTGATTTGTGATAATTTGAACTTGTTCGAATCCTTGGCCACCACGGTTTCGATTCTTTGGTACTTTGAATTTACGATGACTGATGTTCAGTAAAAATGCCTCTGACCTCTTCGGCTTGATAAATTTGACTTTGTTTGTTTTGACTGCTGTTTCATGATGATTTTGTTTGAACTGTACCTTAGTCACCACGGTTTTGATTCTTTGGCATTTTGACTTGACTTGGTTATTTTGAAAACAATCAGTGTTATCTCCTGGCTTTGACTTGATTTGAACTATAACTTTGTCATTCTGTCTTGTACATTCGTAGCCTGTTAGCTGAGCTATTATGTGTATGTATATGATTTCATATATGCATACATATAAGTTGCTCTGGCCAGTTAGTTCACTGATGTATGTTGATCTGGTTCACTACTCGGTTATGTGAGCATGTTGAAGTTGAGTGCACTTGCTCATTCGAGCTGCCGTCTTCACTGCAACCATATTATCACTGTATATGTTGTTTAAGGCTTGGTCTTGTAGTCTGCATTACACTGTCTATTGCCGTGTGCTTCAATATGCATTGTCCTGTAGATTTGGTCCTTATTATTTTCACTGTTGCATATATGTGGTCAGTGTTGGTGGTTGTTTGATTTTCACATATGCATAGAAAAATTGTTGTAATCTGATATGCTAGTTTGAGTTGCTTTGAGTCATGTCCTTATGCATATGTATATTGCATCACCGTATCCTTCATACATGTATATATGTATGTTTGTGATGTCTTCACTTATTCATGTGTGGCATACAAGTCTTGATTTAATCTTGCAACTGTTTTCATGCTCCACTGTATATTTGTGTTCATTTTTCTGGAGTCGTGTGTACTTGATGCGTGGATTTCTTTCATGTATGTTGTCATATGTTTGTCTTGATTTCACTTGTTGCCAGTTGAGCTTCACTGGTTGTCTTGGTGCCATTTTAGTCTGGTTGCTTCATTGCATATTGAACTATGTTGATTAATGGCTTGTTCAATCTGGTAGCTGCAGTTTGGTTGCCACTGAACTTCTGGTGCTTTGGTTCAAGTGATTTTGGAATTTGTGTGCTGTCCACCATAAATGTGTACGCTTGAGTTTGTATACTTCTGATTTGAATGCATGTGTGGTTTGATCTTGATTGCCTCTGATTGTTGCTGTAGTCTGGGTTGAATCTAGCTTATAGCTCGGGTTTGACCTTGTGCTCGTGTTGTGACATTATTTGTATTGCACTTGAGTTGAACCTGGCTTTTGGTTGGGTTTGACCTTGTGCTCACCTGTCCCTGCAGTTTTGTCAAGTGTATATTGGTGTGCACGGCCTTGTGGCATGTACAGTGATATACTATGCATGTCACAAGCTGTTCGTGTATGATGAATTCAAAAATGAATATGATGACGAACAACCCAAATAACTGAGGCAAATAACATTTTCAAAATACACATTTTATTTTACACTACAAAAATATTTCTTTTTCAATTTTACCGCGTCAGTGTTTATTTTGCATATAACTAAGATGCTGGATTCAATCTGGAATAGAGTTGAAGATAAATATGAGTGAATGAGAGATATGTAGTGAGGACATTTGTGTAAATTGAACTGTATTGTAATTGAAATTTTGTATATATAGTGAGAGCACAAATTTGTACTATTCAAAATTGTAATAAAAAATTTGTTTGAATAAAATATTTGTTTGCATTTAAATTCTTTGTTATTTATTTTAGTCAGCAAATATTTATTTAATTATGTGAAAATAAAATAGCACATTAACAAATACATTTAAATGAATATATATATGTTTATTATCATAAAAAAAATCATATACTAGCATATTCAACAGTATCAATTTTCACTGTGACTCGACACCTTATGTTTTAAGGGTTCGATAACTTAAGTAATTTTGTTGTGTTAGATTATTGATTGAACATATATTGATGATGTTATATGTTCATGTTATCATTTGATCGGTTAAATTTACATGTTTTATCATTTATTATACTCACATTTGCATTACCCAATAGTGCACCTAGGGATTTAGGAATAGAATTACCAGTTAGGTTGTTTAAGTAGTTAGTATGGTCAGACTAAACTCCCGATGGAGTAGAATTGCATCCAGGAGATGAGATAGATCAATTGTGTTAGGATGCCTTGAACTGATCAAATAAAGATATGACTCATGATGTAAAACCAGATAAGATTTTGGTGGGACTGGTGTCGGGTCGCGCCCTATGCTTCAGTCGTCAACCCCCGGTTGGTAAAGGTTCGTGATTCCAGTGCGTAGGGCTTTGTCAGTAGTGAGACTAAATGATGTGTAAGTACAGAAAGGAACTCGTAGCTCTATATGCTCACTGTATTGTTTAATTGGATTCCTCTTAACCGTATTTGGAGATTTTTGGACATCTAATTATGTTTTGGTCCGAGCCAGCCTGATAGGTTATTAGTTGGCCCGTGAAAACTAATAGATTCATAGTGACCCTAGGTGAACTATGATTTGAAATAGACAGTCAACTTTATGGGGCGAGTAAATTCTGGAAATGCATAACCCTTTAATGACATACCAGTCATATTTACCCATATTACATGCATATGATCATATCATATTTTGTTTTAACCATTGTGGTTGTAGGTGCATGATTTACTTCCAGATTGACATATTTTGATAAGATGCTAGTGAGGGGAAAACCAGTTCCATTCTGCGATATGGTCTCACTAGATATCTGTTTTTGGTTCGAGATGATATATTATTATTTACACAGACTTTTTGTCAGACCCGAAGTGTTTGTTTTTCCCCTTAAACTCTCGAGTACTCAGTTGAGTAAACTGAGAGTAGGGTTTTCAGGTTAAACGAATAAGCTTTTGGAGACATGTAGGAGGCAAGCTAATATTAGGAGTTTATTTCCCTAGTGTTGGTTGAAGTTTTACTTTGTTTGACTGGATGTAATGACAGAGTTTATAACTGTCAAGTAGTTAAACTCTGATCATCCAAGGGGCATCTTCATATATCGCCCTTGCAATATAATTGTATTTATTATATTTTCTCTGAATGTGCAATCAATGAGATTATGTAATAAATGTAAAAGTTTATTAATGAAATGTTTTTTGAAATTTTTTATATTCATGTGCTCTTGATGTTATAGATACAATTAACTAATCTCATTTTGTTACCGAGAATTAATATTATGGACTATCCATAGCGCTTAGTTTCCGGCTTCAAAATAGGGGATGGTACACTCAAATCTAACACAACCCGCGATGTGTAACACTCAAAAGCCAATAAGACATGTCGGTGATTGATAATAAGGGGTAAAATAGCACATATATATATATATGTATATGTGTGTGTGTGTGTGTATATGTGTGTGTATATATATGTATTCTATCTACTCTTTCTGAACTCACAGCGGAAGGTAACAACATATTATGTAATCAAATTATTATATTTCAAACTAGTAGATCCAACTATATACATAATTTATATATATAATCAATCTAATCCAGTCACACATACATACAAACCAATATCCATGTCAGATGATTATTTATATACAAGTTTATATACATAAGTTATGCCATCTCACCTGCACCTTCAAATGTTGCTTAATACAACATACTAAATTCCATTAATCCAGTGATGAAACAAAAAGGAAAAACAAAGCATTCCTTATTCTGAAACCCAAAGATGGAACCCCAACGTGTTGCAGTCACCTTGGAATTATCATTCGGCGATAGAATGAGTTCAACATATGTAAATGACAGTCCAAGTAAATAGAGCAACTGAATATTTTTATTACCTAAAAAATTTCATAATAATCTTTACATCTTCATTAACCCAAAAATGTATGTACGTAGGGGTGAAAAAAAATAGAACATTAATAAAATTCCATTCCTGACATATGATGATGTCGACACGAACAATTAAAAATTAGAATCAAACAACTTTTATTAGCAAATAAGCCTTATATATCATCTTTGACATGCTTTATTCGTTTTTCCTAAGCAACCAGTCTAACCCGTAAACTCAACCTACAGATTGAGTACCCGTGAGTTTATTGGAAAAACAATAATAAAAAAACAGATCGGATATAAATACCAGTATGAGTAATACATTACCCTAAAATCAACATATAGTGAGACCATGCCGCTAAAGCATGAAACGAGTTTACTCCTCACCATTCAACAATCGTAATTCATCAAAATGAATAATAACACAAGTTACTCATAAATAAGTGTTCCCTACACTTATTACTTCATCAAGATTAGGGTTCAATTTAGTTTTCCGTCTTGCAACTCCGGCCTCATCTTGTTTCTTAGGAATGTCAAGGTAATTGTGATTTGTTCTTTCATTTATGGATATTTGGTTTAGACATTGGGATGCCACAAAGGCCTTATACCCACTACCGAAGGTATGTTATCTTAGGTCCATTGGATGCCACATAGGCCTTACACCATCACCTCAGAATATGTCATCTTTAGACACAGGGTCGCCATACTAACCTTACACCACGTTACCGAATACAATATCACTTTTTGGACATTGGGTTGCACTAAGGCCTTATGATTAGCTACCAGATGCAATGTCATTTCGAACATTGGGCTACCACATAGACCTTATACCTCGTTACCTAAATTAGTGTCTCATCTTGACTCGAGGTTACCACACAAACCATACACCCTGTTACAGAATGCAATACCATTTTTTGGATATTGGATTGCCATACAAGCCTTACACCTCATTACCGAATGCAATATCTCTTTTGGAACATTGTGTTGCCACATAGGCCTTACACCATGTTTTCATTAAATGTTGTGAGTAGGCCTTCGGATGCCACACAGGCCTTATACCGTCTCTTCAGTTTAATGCCATGATTAGGCTTAAGGAATTCACATGGGCCTTATACAACTTTAATACTGAAATTAGTGTCATATTTTAGACTCTAGGATGCCACACATGCCTTACACCTTCTTATTTGTTTATTATCGTAAGTACGTTTTCAGTTGCTCCTATGGCCTTACCCCGAAACCTTCATCTTCTTATTGACTCTTCAGCGAGAGTCAATATACCGTAGCTACATTACCCTCGGCCTTGTCTAGGGAAGCCTGGTTTACACATGTGTTAGTTCTAACACCACCTCTCGTCACTATACTCTGTCTTAGCTTAACCCTTTCATCTTTTGCAACACCCGCTATCTTATGTTGCATTTACATTACCCCAGCTTTGGTCTCCTCCTTTGGCACTTACCTTTGACTCTCTACTTAACACTTGTCTAATTAGAAATACTTAGACATTTACCAAGTCTTTTTATCAATTATGTTAGCTTTCGGTTCCAATCTACTCCTATTGCAACTATACTCTCATTTGCCACTTCAGCTCTGTCATAGGCAGTACAGCTTGTCTTCTTAATGCGTCTTATAACACCCCATAAAAATTAATAAGAAAGTAATTAGTTAATCAATTACAAGGCTAAAAATGAAAATTTTGTAAATGTTGGAATTTGACCATGGAAGTTATGCCATTGCATTCATGGTAATTTTCCGAACTTTCATATACAAAGTTTTGTAATCAGAGCTTAAACGGAAAATTTATTGACGTTTAAAGTTTTTGAATTTAAAATAATTCAAATGGAATTCAAATTCAAATTTTAAATTAATGTTAATGTTTGAAATTTAAAATATTAATAAATATGTTAATGTTAATTAGACATTTGGAGGTTAAGTAAACGTTAAAATAAACATTAACAGTAATAGAAATTAATAAGGAATTAAATAAATAATAAGGACAACAAATAAAAACATTCCAAATATAGGCTGCTAGTCGACCGCCTTCCTTGGGCCGATCGACTGTTGTTGTTGAGGTGTCTAGGGTTATTTTAGGCTAGGAATGCTTAGATTTTTTCATTTTAAACTGACTTAAATTAGATGGTTCTGGAACCTTCTAACCACTATAATAAGAGGCTAGCCCCTACACTATTATCCACAAATTATTTGGGAACAAAAGCGGAGCTATATCAGTTTCTTCTATACGATTTAGAATTTCTTAGGATTTTTAGGTAAGCGATTTCAGATATTCAATATTCAATTTCTAATTTTATTCTTCTCCAATCCCTGAATTTCTAAATATAATCCATATACAATCCAATTGTTGTATATTTCCAAAAGGAAGAAGTCTGAAAAGTGATTAGAAGCAGGCCTAAGCAAATCCAAGAGAAAGTTGGGAATCATCCATGAGTTAGAATCTTAAGTTTTTCTCATTTTAGTATTTGTATTAGTTGGATTTGGATTTGTTTTATGCCTTGGGGAATTTTGTTCATGAAACATTAAATTAAAACTAAAACCCCAAAATTTACCTAAGTGAAATGTTAATCTTTACTGGAATCTCAATTGCTTTACATTAAAACAGTAGAGTTTGTTTGGATATCGCAGTTTGGGTATTTTATATTCTATTCCACTTCCAATTCTTCTTTACTGATGTGTTAAAGGATTCAGAAAGGAAATTTAGTTAGGAAATGGTATGCAAGGTACGAATTCCCTTATTAGAAGTTTACACTGCCTATTTCCATAATTTATATATGAATTCCTTTTCACTTCATATTCTTTTACATAAAAGATGAATATAGTATAAAAGATTTAAATTGTAAATGTTATTCCTTAAGTTAGAAGCATTGATTCTACTATTTTAATATAAAATAAGTTTGGTATAACATTTTATTTTATTTTATGCAAGTCTATTGGTTTGGCTAAGGATATTAGCTATTTTGTAAGTTATTGTTTGGAGTTGGACTTGTATAATTTGGAACTTTTGACTTACAAGATTAGTATAGGATGTAAAATCTTCGCACACTTAGGAGTATTTAGTTATGTATTTATGTATATATGTTGGCGTGTAAACAATGTATAATTAATAACATATTAATTGCATAGTATAAATATAGTAAATTTAGTTAAATCACACACAAGTCTGTCCAGTTAGTGTAGCTACCAGTAATGTGACTTTGGAACTGATGTGCGACATCGCCTATCATAAGTACTCACGGAGGATGCGAGATTAGTCTCAATTCTATAGGATAAGTCTACCTAGCTAATATGGCTACCAACACCTACGAATAGTCGAACTAATGTGAGACGTCACAGTTTGGGTTAAATGTCATAATACGTAGGACCTGCTTCAAGATTAGGGATATTAAGTGGCTGTTGTAGGATCCGCCTCCTTCCTACCTAAGTAGTATTAAATGGTCGATGTTATTGTTTAGGCACGGTAGTAGGAAATCTCGGGAAGGGTCTGCTTCGGGGCTAAGAAATTAAGTGGCTATCGTAGGGTCCGACTCTCCCATAAAGAAGTATTAAGTGGCCTAATGAGATTCCATGCGATGTCAGTTAGAGAGTACTAGAAAGGGGTCCACCTTGGGTTTGGTATTAAATGACGGGGACTTGCCTAAATTATAGGAATTAAATTGTTAGAGTCTGCCTAATTCCCATTGGAAAGGTAATAAGTGGCTTGGGTACTTTCTCTCATATTGTTAGGATATGATTGATGGTAGTTCATGAGATTGGGAAGGGCCTTTGGCCTACAGTTGATGGTAAGTCATGGAGTTGGATTGAGAGAGTGTAAGTTATAGTATTAGGATGGAAAAGTCTTCGGGCTTACAGTAGTAGGTCTCAAGATATAGTTAAAATGCAAAGATAAATTACTTATGTAAATAATATTGCCCAAACACTATTATGGTAAGATTTGAGATTTTCATTCAATAGATTTTATTGTTTTGACCCCCTCCTCAATACAACGCAGGTTAGGTGAGACGATGATGATTTTGAGGATGAAGGGGGTGGAGAGGTCTTATAGGAGTTATCTATCTACTTAGTTTTTATATATTTTGATGTACCTATCTCAAACACGATGTTGTATTTTTAGATATTGTATTTTGAATATTGGGATGTTATGTTTTTTTATGAGATTTGAATTTTTATAAAATGGGAACTACTTCTGATATTATATTTTATCCTTTCTACTGTAAGATTCTGAAAGTGTAGATAGTTCTGTGTATTGTATCAAATTTTCCACCCAAGTGCCAGCATTGGAATGGGCCTAAGGTTTAATAGGTGTTTATTAGATCGAAAATTAGACCTGTTTCGAGGCGGGTTTTGACATTTGGTATCCGAGCTTAGGTTCACAATTAAGGGGAGATTATTATATGTAAGACGACATACTTTTTTACTTTTGAATGTACACACACACACACTTATTTGAACATTCACAAAAACACTAAGCAAATCTTTTATTTTAGCAAATAATATTATCTTAGGAAGTTGTAACTAAAAGCTTAAACCTATAGTTAGTTAATAATAGCTGAAAATCATGCCTCTAATGCTAGAAACCCCCTCTACCTAATAAATACCCACTATCCGACGGATGCTTGAATGGTTCAAGCAATACCTAAGGCATCTAGGGCAAATTCCCATTCCTCAGCAAGCTGCATCGACAACACCCCGCTTTATAGACTTTTCCAAGATGTGCAAGGACTTTCAGAATATACGAGGAAAGGTGTATATGGGAGTTGAAGGTTTTGTTGAGACAAAGGCTTGGATTAATGATTGCGAGTGTGTATTTCGAGAGCTTGGATGGGAAAACTAAATCAAGAAGAGAATGGAGGCACAACATCTTAAAGGAGAGTCCTTAGATTGATGTACTATAGTGGTTGAGGAGAATGCTGAGGAAGGAATCACTTAAGTTGAGTTCAGAAACCGCTTTGAGTCGCGATTCATGTCATAGGCTGAGTTAAATTTGCACTCGGAAAGGTTTATACAACTTAGGCAGGGAGACTCCAATTTGATGGAATATATCGGTAGGTTGACAGGACTAGTTAAGTTTGGAATGAGCTTGATTGACACCCCATGAAGAAGGCCATGAAGTTTGTTAAAGGCCTGAATTCCCCACTTAGAGAGTATCTCTTAACCAAAGTACCCACGGGCACCATTATGAGATATTAGTTGAGATGGCTTTGTTTAGAATGTCAGCTTGGAGGAGAAGGAGAAAGAGAAGAAGTAGGTGGGACTAGTGCAGAACCAAGGTGGAGCTTAGAAGGGATGATTTTGGGCGATCAAGAAGGCTAAGGGGAATATCAAGAAGAAGGGTATAACTTGTCGAAGATGCCTAAAGAAAGGAAACGTTGCTAAAAACTATAAAGTGAGTTTGATGGGGGAGGAGTTCAAAGGGAAGTGCTATCACTTCCATTAGGATGCACATTACAAGAATTGTGTCTAAAGCTAGCCAAGGAAGGACAGAGTGGGCTAGCTTATGCCATTGAGGCTGTATCTATCTCGAGTAAACCTCCCCTTGGGATCAAGGAAAAGATGCAATGGATGGTACAACTATCATTTCTAGGAATACTATTCGTACCCTATTTTACTTAGGAGCATTATATTCATTCATAGCTGGAAAACTAGTTAACTCCTTGAGTCTAGATATCCAAGCTGTCACTGAACCAATAGTCGTATCAAACCCTATTAGGCGATCGACACACCTTTCTTTAAATTGCAAAGACCTAATTATGGATGCATGTAACGTTGATTTTACATGTAACATGTACGTTCTTAGTTTTGAGGGGTATGGACTTATCCTAGGTATGGATTGGTTATCCTACTACGGGGCTGTCTTAGATTGCGATTGGAGGATTGTGTGGTTAAGGAGTTGTAAGGGGTGAGATATAGATGTTCCTTGTACACCATAAAACTCAGCGGAGTTAAGCTATTTATATTTGCTAAGCCTTTCATAAGTTGAGCTCTCATCCGTACCCGTAGTTCGAGAATTTCTTGACGTCTTTGAAGAAATCTCAAGTCTCTCTCCTTGAAGGGAGATTGAGTTTAGGATCGATTTAGAGAGTGGCGCTAGACCATTGCTTTGCCACTAAGACACATGTCCCCAAAAAAAGGCGAGAGTCTGATAATCAAATTTTGGAGCTATTGCAGAAAGGATTCATCCACCGTGGTATTCTGAATGGGGAGCACCTGTTATCTTTACCACCAAGGTAGTCGGCACTTTAAGGCTATGTTGACTACCAAGAACGCAATAAGTCGACCAAGAAGAGTAGGTATCCCTTACCTAGAATAGATGATTTGTTTGATCATCTTGTTAGCGCCAAAATCTTTTCCTAATTGGACTTAGCGAATGGATTTCATCAATTAAGGATAGTTGAGGATTGCAAGCAGAAGACCGCATTTCGCACTCCAAATGGACTATATGTATGGGAAATGATGCCTTTCGGATTGACGAATTCCCCTGTATACTTTATTGATTTGACGAGTAAAGTCTTTAAGGGGCAGCTGAATAAATTCGTCATAGTGTTTGTTGATGATATTATAGTATACTCTAGAAGTAAGGATGAGCATGAAAATCACTTAAGGGAGGTACCGAGGACTTCGAGAATGCACCAACTTAAAGGCAAATTCTCAAAATGTCACTTTTGGAAGAAGGATGTGAGATTTCTCGGACATATTGTTTTCGAGAAGGGACTATTTATAGACCCCGCAAAGGTGGTAGCTATTCAAGATTGCAAGATTTCAAAGAACACCATGGAGGTTAGTAGTTTTCTTAGGTTGGCAGGTTATTATAGGAAATTCATCAAGGACTTTGCGAAGATAACAATCCCTTTAACTCTCGTAACCAAGAAAGATCTAGTGTTTGCATGGATGAGAAATCAACAGAAGCATTCGAGAAGCTGAAGGAGTTGTTGACTTGTGTGCCAGTACTTTCCATCCCAGATGGGACAAAGCCATTTTTGGTTTATACCGATGCGTGTGGTACGGTAGTAGGAGCTGTTCTTATACAAGAGGGTAGAGTTATAACCTGTACAAGTAGACAGTTGAAGGACCATGAGAAGAGATACCCAACTTACGACTTGGAGTTAGCAGCTATCGTCTTTGCTTCAAAGATGTGGAGGCACTATCTTTTGTGAGAAAGTTTGAGTTGTTCACTGACCATAAATCCCTCAAATACCTATTTGCCCAAAAAGATCTGAATATTAGGTAGCAAAGGTAGATAGAGTTTATAGCATCATATGACTTTTAGATACACCATACCCCTAAAATAGAGAATGTTGTTATCGACACTCTTAGCCGGAGGCATTGTACTGTAGGTGCTATATATAAGTGGACGCAGTTGGAGTTCCTTTCAAATTTTAATTTCCAACCTCCGACTTTACCCACGTTAGGCTACTTAGTGGCAATGAAAGTTAGGCCAGAAATGATGAACCGCATTGGGCAAGAGCAAAAGAAGGATGCGACGATTGTAGATATTATGGGCAAGCTTAGTAGAGGGGAGTGTTTTCTCCACAGTGGTAGTTATGCAATTGATCAAAGAGGATGTTTGAGGAGAGATGAATGCCTTTGTGTTCCTATGGTTAAGGATGTTTTGGAGGAAGTGTTAGCGGAGTGTCGCCATTCTAGGATGACCATTCATCCCATATGAGATAAGATGTATAAGGATATGAAACAAATTTTCTATTGGCTGAGGATGAAGAAAAAGGTAGTAGAATTTGTTTCTAGGTGTTTGATAAGCCAAAACATCAAAGCGGAGCAAGGGAAGCCCAGTGGGTTGTTATTACCGTTGGAGGTGCCGACTTGGAAGTGGGAGCATGTATCGATGGATTTTATAGATGGATTGACTAGAAGTCAAAGAGGAAATGAAGCTATTATGGGTTGTAGAAGATAAACTCACTAAAAGTGCCCATTTTGTTCTCGTTAGATAGGATCGTAGCATCCCTTGTGCAAATTTATATCACGAAAGGTGTATGACTTAGGAACCGCATTAAATCTTAGCACCACTTATCACCTGCAGACCGACCACCGGACGGAAAGGGTGAATAGGGTTTTGAAGATTTGTTAAGAGCTTGCATCATGGATTTTGAAGGACAATGGGAGCAGCATTTACCCTTAGTAGAATTTGCGTACAATAATAGTTATCAAGCGACGATTGGTATGGCACCCTTTGAAGTGTTATAGGGAAGCCATGCAAATCGCCAAACTGTTGGTGGGAAAGCACCAACAAAATCCTATTTGGACCAGATTTGATTCACGAAACCTTGAAAAAGATAGAGATGATTAGGAAGTGAATGAAGGCTACACAAGATCGCCAGAAGTCCTATGTGGACAAGCGAAAGAAGGAATTAGAGTTTGAGGTAAGAGACATGTACACAAGATCGTTAAGGTTTCCCCTTTTAGGAAGGTTATGAGATTTGTTAAGTCGGAGAAGTTGGCATCAAGGTTTTTTGGGTCTTTCTCAATCTTGGAAAGAATAGGGAAACTTGCATATTAAGTGAAGCTACCGGATAAGTTGGCGGGAGTTCATAACGTTTTTCGTGTTTCACACTTGAGGAAATGCCTGCACGACACCGCCACCATAGTAGAGCCTGATCAGTTAGTGGACATTGAGATGGAGCTGATAGCATCTAGTGCCACAACACGCATAGTGGAGCATGGAACTAGGAAGCTTCGCAACAAAGAAATTAGGTTGATCTGAGTACAATGGGGAGATAATTTGATGGAAAGCACGTGCGAAACTAAGAAGATATAGGCTTCTCATTCTGAACTTCTCTCTGGAAAATTTTCTCTCTAAAAAATTAGGTTTTTGGTTGCATCGTGGTTGCTAGATTGGATAGCAGCGGATGGTTGCTACACTTTTGCTGTTATTTTGCACTCATATAGAAATTTTATGCATGTTTAAGATGTTTGCATACATGTATATTTGTTACGATCTTGCATTCACCCTAGGACTATACTCACTTATAGTATGTCTGCATACATAATCACATTGCACTTTTGGTTGAGTAGATGGTTATATAGATAACTTGGTTGTATAACATGGATGCTGAGTGCGCATTACACTATCTGCCCCTTAGGGATTTCGATGACGAAATCCTTTTTAAGGAGGGGAGAATGTAACACCCCATAAAAATTAATCAGAAATCAACTAACTGATTATAAGACTAAGAATGGAAATTTTGCAAATGTCATAATTTGGCCATGGAAGTTACACCATTGCGTTCGTGGTGATTTTCTGATCAACTTTCATATGTAAAGTTTTGTAATCGAGGCTCAAACAGAAAAGTTATTGACGTTTGAAGTTTTCAAATTTAAAATAATTCAAATGGAATTAAAATTAATGTTAACGTTTGAAATTTAAAATACCAATAAATAGGTTAATGTTAATTAGAAACTTAGGGTTAAGTAAACGTTAAAATAAACGTTAAAGGTGATAGAAATAAGTAAGGACTTAAATAAATAATAACGACAACAAATAATAACGTTCCAAATATAGGCCATCGGTCAACCGCCTTCCTTGGGTCAGTCGATCGACTGCTTGAGGAAGGGGGGGTCGACCGGTGTAGTTGAGGCAGCTAGGGTTATTCTAAGCCAGGACCAAAGTAGATTTTATTATTTTAAGCAGACTTAAATCCGACAGTTCTAGTACCTTCTAATCATTATAAATAAGGGGCTAGCCCCCTCACTTTTATTCATAAATTATTTAGGAATGCAAGTAGAGCTCTGTCAGTTTATTCTATACAATTCAGAATTTCTTTGTATTTTTAGGTAAGGGATTTCAGATATTCAATATTATATTTCTAATTCTATTCTTCTTCAATCCTTAAAATTCTAAATCTAACCCATATACAATCCAATTGTTGTATATTTCATAAAGGAAGAAGTCCGAAAAGAGATTAGAAGCAGGCGTAATCAAATCAAGAGAAAGCTGGGAATTATCTATGAGTGGGAATCTTAGATTTTTCTCATTTTAATATTTGTATAGTTGAATTCGGATTTGTTTTATGCCTTGGGGAATTTTGTTCACAAAAACATTAAATTAAAAGCCCAAAATTCCCCTAAGTGAAATGTCAATCCTTATTGGATTCTCAATTGTTTTATATTAAAATGGTAGAGTTTGTTTGGATATTGCAATTTGGGTATTTTATATTTCATTCTATTTCAATTCATCTTTATTGATGTGTTAAAGGATTTAAAAAGAAAGTTTAGTTAGGGAATGGTGTGCAAGGTACGAATTCTCTTATTCGTAGTTTGTTCTGCCTATTTCCATAATTTAAATATGAATTCCTTTTCACTTTAAATTCGTTTACATAAAAGTTAAATAGAGTATAAAAGATTTAAACTGGAAATGTTATTCCTTAAGTTAGAAGCATTGATTCTACTATTTTAATATAGAATAAGTTTAGTATAAGATTCTATTTTATTTTATGCAAGTCTATTGTTTTAGCTAAGGATATTAGTTATTTTGTAAGTTATTGTTTGGCATCGGACTTGTATAATTTGGAACTTTGGACATTTACACGATTAGTTATGATGAAAAATCTTCGCACGCTTAGGAGTACTTAGTAACGTATTTATGTACATATATTAGCTTATAAACAATGTATAATTAATAACGTATTAATCTCGTAGTAAAAATAGGTTAGTAAATTAGTATTAAACCCCCTTAGGAAGGAAGTTAAGGGTGAAATAAGAAGTTTCCTTTATATATCCTTAATGGGAAATGTAGTGAGATAAATATGGTAGTATGTTTGGAGAGTGGAAATTATGACTAAATTATAAGAATGCGAGGTCAGTTAAAAGCACACAGAAGTATGCCCAGCTAATATGGCTATAAGCAATGTGACTTTCGAACTGATGTAAGACATTGCCTGTAATAAGTACCTATAAAGGAAGCAAGGTTAGTCTCTGTAGGATATGTCTGCCCAACTAATTTGGCTATCATCATCAACGAATAGTCGGACTAATGCGAGACCTCACAATTTGGGTTAAAAGTCATAACGCGTAGGACCTGCTTTAAGGTTGGGGGGTATTTAGTGGTTGTTATAGGGTCCACCTCCTTTCTACTGAACAAGTAGTAAATGGTCTAGGTTTTCATTTAGGCATGGTAGTGAGAAATATCGGGATGGGTCTGCATTGGGGCTGAGGTATTAAGTGTCTATTGTAAGGTCCACCTCTCCCATAAAAAATATTAAGTGGCGTGATGAGATTCCATGTGATGTCGTCTATAGAGTACCAAAAGGGGGTCCACATTGGGTTAGGTATTAAATGATGGGGACCTGCCTAAATTATTGGTATTAAATGGTCAGAGTTTGCCTAATTCCCATTGAAAAGGTATTAATTAGCTTGGGTACTTTATCTTACATTGTAAAGACATGATTGTCAGTAGTTGCGTGTGACTGGGAAGGGCCTTTGGCCTACAGTTGATGGTAAGTTATGCAGTTGGATTGAGAGAGTGTAAGTTGTAGCATTGGCATGGAAAGGCCTTCAGGCTTACAATAGTAGTTATTCTTTTTAGGATATAGTTAAAATGCAGAGATATATTACTTATCTAAATAATATCGCCCAAATACTATCAGGGTAAGATTTGATATTTTCATTCATCGGACTTTGTTATTCTGACCTCTCCTCATTATAACACACAATTTAGGTGAGACGATGATGATTTAGAGGATGAAGGCGGAGGCAATGACTTATGGTAGTCTTCTATTTACTTATGTTTTTATATATTTTGATGTACCCATCTTGGACATGGTGTTGTTGTATTTTGAGATATTGTATTTTAGATACTAGGATGTTATGTTTGGTTATTAGATTTGAATTTTTATAAAATGGATACTATTTCTGATATTATATATTATCCTTTCCGCTATGAGATTCTATGCATTGTTTATTGTATCAATTATTCCATCCAACAGCCAGCTTTGGAATGAGCCTAAGATTCGATGGGCTTTTATTGGATCGAAAGTAGGCTCGTTTAGAGGTGGGTTGTTACATGTCTACGGCCTACCTTTACATGTGTCGCCTCCAGATTCATTTAGCCTTTATTTTATTTAACGACAATGTACTTTATGTTATTTTATAGCACTTTTATAGGATCTCATTCCTTATTATGCAGTCACATGATTTGCATACAATATATCCCTCGGTTACCCCCATTATAGGGTTTTGGATTTTACTTTATTCTTACGAAAATGATTATTTTAATATGGGAAATTGCTTACAAAATTTTCAAAAATGTATTAATATATCATTTAGCACTCTTTTACCCATATTTCCATTTATTAGCCATTGTCCCTTATTTAATACACGGATTAATTTAAAAATTCATATTTTAATATTTTAACATGGAAAAATATTCTAACTTAAAAACCATCCCTAGAATCTTGTATAAACATCATATTGAATTTCTATATCCTTTCGAAATCATTAGAGTAAGGAAACATAGCTAAACGTTCTCTACATATCTATTTATCCTAAAACATTTATTAAAACATTGTTTATTTCCGATAAATAACCTATGCATGTGATCTCTATCATATTTAATCAAAACCGAGTTCAAATAGCATAGACGGTAATTAGGGTGTAGTATTACTCATCTAAGTTTTTGGATTAACTAGACCTTTGGTTTCCTTTGATTTCTTTGCCTTTCTTCTAGTTTTTTATCCTTTTCTTCTTTAGGCCAGCATTAACAAGTTCCCATGCTTTCATTTGTTTATGTAAAATAGGAATGCATGAATGAGATGATGGTTTCTTTGATTTATCATATCGCCTTCTCATATTTTGTTCGGCCGACGGCCTTATGGCCCTATCCTTTATTTTATTTCATTCTCAAGTCGTATGAGCTATATTACAATAAGTAGATGTACACCAAAATACTTATTAATAAGCCGCTATTAATTTTAATTTGCAACGACACAATTATATAAATGTCCCTCGATTATTTTCCTTATCCAAAACTCATGTTTTTCTTAATTAGTTACTTATTAATTATCAATTAAAATATAAGGTGTTATAGGCTTCCCTCTATAGGAGTTTCATCCTCGAAATTAAAATAAGGCATGGTAGTGATTCACAATCTTCTCATGCCCACTCTAGCATAAACACATAAGTTCCCCAGCCATTTCTTACAAACAAAATGTACAAGTGCATCTATCAATACATAACAAAAATCAACCATAAGTATCAATACACATATAGGGTCTCTAACATACCAAGCAAACTTTTATGCTAAGTCTAAACAAACAACTCGAGATAAGGCTTCCTGACTTTATCTTCGGTTTCCCAAGCACTGTCTTCTCGATCCTCACTACATTGGACCCATATAAGCTTTGCTTCTTTATTCTGAAGCTTCTTTACATCTTGATCTGAAATATGAACATGCTTTCTAACATAAGTTTTCTTAGTTCAACAACCAAGTCATTCATAGCTCACGAATTAACTACTACTTCTAACATAAGTCTGCTTGGTTCAACAACTAAGTCATTCATAGCTCACGGATTAACTACTGCTTCAAGTTCTCGGGTGTATGATGATAAGTTGGTGTAATGACCATTAAATGATCATAAAACTCACATAACTATTATAAAGAGAAATGAGTAAAAAGTATGGAAGATAGTAAAGCTAAAGTTTGGATTTCTAAAAGAAAGAAACTTGTTTTAATAGCTTTCAAAAGGGCATGATCTTGGGTTCATAGTGATAAAAGTAATACAAGAAGGAATTTTTATAAGAGTTAGTGAGCTATTATGAGTGGTAGCTTAATGGCTTAAGTAGCAATGAAGAGTATCATTTACCAACACAGAAGTGTTAATATAATAAATGAATATTTCTAAAATGTGAGGGTGGGTTAAGGAGAGGAAGGAGATTCCTATTGTTAAAAGTGATAAAAGTATGATTTTTAATAAGTTATGTTAGTAAGCTATGATATAAGAGAGCTTACTAATGATGTAAATCATGTTGAAATAATGGACAAAAGTGTATATATAGAATAATAACCAAATTATAACGATTGATAGAAGTGGTTATTTGCAATAGTAATCAAGTTATATTATTGATGGAAAGTGTTTGTTAATGAGGGCAATCAAGTTTGGATGATAAATAAAAAGTTAGAAAATGAGAAGCAAGAAGAGTACATCGTTAATTAAAGCTATGATAGATTAGCCGAAAGTGACACAAAATAAGAAAAATACCCAATTTGATAGTCCAAAGGCTATAAATAACCTAGACCCCTTGGAAGGCCAAGAAAAAAAACCCTCTCTATTTTGATTGATGCTGGAGGCACTGCCTTTGACAATGCAGTGATACGCACTGCATTCTAAAAAGGCGGTGTTGTGTGTGAACTGCCTTGTTAATGGCAGTGTCGCGCACTGCCATTAACAAGGCAGTGCAGGTTGCACTGCCATTCACAAGGCAGTGCGACCTGCACTGCCCTGTGAAAGGCAATGCACAACACTAACTTTCATAGGGTAGTGCAGGTGACACTGCCTTATTAGAGACTGAGCTGTGCAATGCCTTCTACAGGGCAGTGCTAAAGCACTTCCTTGTGAAAGGCTGTGCTGGTCGCACAGCCTTCAAATGGCAATGCTGGTGCACTGCCTTGTTCAGGGCAGTGTTGTGCACTTCCTTGTGAAAGGCTTTTCCGATTGCACTGCTTTGTTAAAGGCAGTGCATGCACTGCCTTGTTCAGGGAAGTGTTGTGCACTGCCCTTTAAAGGCAGTGTGTGCACTGCCCTTTAAAGGCAGTGTGTGCACTGCGTTGTACAAGGTAGTGCCAAGTGTTTCAGCACTGCCTTGTATAGGCAGTGCAAGCGACACCACCTTGCGGGCGATGTCTTGCGGTACTGCCGTGCTAAGCACGGCAGCATTTTGTATCAGGTCGGAGTCTATTTTCAAGGTTCGGGGTTTGAACAAATTGCCTGGGCTCGGAGGGCCTTCGGGTTTGCTTGGACAGAGTTATGGGAAAGTTATATCTTAATGGTGCTTTCGAGCTCTAATGAAGTTCATTAGCACGGGCTAGCATGAATCCAGATTGTCTATTTATAGACAATCGAAGGATATCGGTTTTGTAAATGGATTCCATTTTACCATTGAGACAGTGTGACCTGTAGACATTATCTTGGAGTAGGGGCGGAGAGAGACTGGAACGCCAGTCTAGAGTAGGTCATATACTGCTTCGTAGTATGATTGGATGCTACGACAGGACCTATAGACCAGCTTCCTTTGTGTTGTTGGTTTTCAAGGGAGTGCACAATATTGTTGTGTCTCTCGATAGGTCTCTTTGGGGGCTAATTGCCATTCGGTATGGGTATCGGTTGTAGATGTTCAAATAGCGTTGACCTTTGATATTGCTCATATATGATTCATACGGGGTCTTTAAGTATGGGGATTCTTGGTTATATAGCATCATTAGGGTTGTATTTACTGGTATTTCGGGGTTTGTGGCCGACATGTATGTTTGGATATATATGAATATACTTCCACATAATATGATTGCAGACGAATTTACCTTATATTTTGGGTTTGACTGTGAATTAGGAGGTGTATGGCATATTTATTATGGAGTATAGTATTACCCCTGCACTCATCTATTCATGTTGTTGATACGTAATAAAGTTAGAACAAGTAGTTTTAACTCATGATAGGTCACATAGACCCAATGCATGTTAGGATGTATATCTGTATTTAATTACATTATTATAAGGCTAGTTCCCCTCACTAGACGTCTGCCTGACCCTCGTTTCCCCTCTTTTATTTCCTATTTGGAACTTATGATTACTCCTAGCAAAGTGGTATGAGTGATGAGTTGATTTTGGGGATGAGTTAGCTGGAGAGCTGGACTTTTGGGTTTTAGAGATGAGCTTATATTTATGATCAGTCCATGTACGATTATATGTATCGGATGTCTATTTATGTATGAGATCATGCATTGTATTGATGTATATATTCAGTACTCCGTTGTAGTAGTTTATGTAGATATTTGTCCAGATTGAGGCCTTCTTAGCTTTAAGTATTTATTTATCTCTTTATACATATATATATATATATCATCAGTTAGGCCAGTGTGCATTGTTTATGCCTCCATGTGATTCTATATATACTTGTCATATTTTATATTGTTATTTTTCCTCTACGAATTGCACAAAGGTCATGTCGAAATTTAGAGTTTAATCAAGTTTAAATTTATACGGCCTTTTGTCTTTTTTACAGTATTTCAAATATGTGTTGATCAACATATATTTGGGGTATCGTAAAAGGCGGGTCGCCACATTTGGTATCAGAGCATAGGTTATTCGATTAGAGAACTAGTGGACCGAGTTTTGTATGACCTAGGAGTAGTTAGGTAAGCGAAATCGATTCTCATATAATATATTTGTGTATAAATTACAGTATTTACACAATTGAATTGTATGACCCCAAATATAGTTAAATAATATATCTTAATTTGTTTTGATTACCTGAAATGATGTTTAGGTAAACGATTTTAAGGTAAATGACATCACTTTATTAAAATGATTGAATAATTTTGTAGAATAAATAAATAGATTTACACTTAATTTAATTTGATAAATTAAGTGTTATAATTACTTAAAATTTGTTTTGAGTAAATAGGATATAAAATGGTTGTATAATTTGATAAAATAGTGTGAATGAAATTTACTTGATTTAATTTGATAAATTAAGTGTATTATTGCTTAAATTGTTTTTTTTAAAGTGAATATAATATTTTATAAAATGATTTATGGATTTATAAAATATTTTGAAGTGAAATATATTACTTAAATTGATTTTGAAGTATATAATGATATTTTATAAAATGGTTATGATTTTATAAAAATTGTATGAATGAGTATATTTAATTATAATTGTATAATTAAATAATATTAAAATTTGAATGATTTATAAGCCTATAGTTTTTTTTTATAAACAATATATTATGTTTAAAAATAATATATTAATAGATGAATCATGTTATAAATTACCAAATTGTATAACGAGTTGAATATTGATTTAATTGTATATTTTTATACCATCGTTTGAATTGGTTGAATTGATTGTAGATTAGAAATGAATGATAGATAAATAGAATGTTTGATTTGTTGGTTAGTTTAATATGTTGTTATAATGATTGTTGGTGTTAATTGTTATAAATATTGAGATGGTAGGTTTGTTACTTTGGTTGTGTATTTCCTTCGTGTATGTAAATGGACACGATATGTGTTTATTCGTTCCATATTGTTGGACTAGTGGTGTATATATACCTATACAGAGTTTATATGAGTTATATATGTCTATATTTATATATGGTTCTGGTAAGTATGACTTGGGACAACCGGGAGAGGCATAGAATTATATATATATATATATATATATTCGTTGATATGCGATTTAAAGCACAGACACACACATATATATATATATATAGTTCTGGTACGTCCGACTTGGGACTGCTGGAGAGGCACGGAATATTATATATATACTCATTGACATGTAGTTTAAGGCATATATATATAGTCCTGGTATGTCTGACTTGGGGCTACTGGGAGGAGCACGGAATATTTTGTACATGTCATTGATATGCGGTTTAAGGCACACACACACACACACACACACACACACATATATATAGTCCTGGTATGTCCGACTTGGGGCTACTGGGAGGAGCATTGAATATTTTATACATGTTCATTGATATGCGGTTTAAGGCATATATATATATATAGTCCTGGTATGTCCGACTTAGGGCTACTGGGAGGAGCATATTATATTTTATTTATATTCATGGATATGCGATTCAAAGCGTGTATATATAGTTTCGGTATGTCCAACTTAGGGCTACCGCTTGGTGCAATAGAACCCATTGTATCTTGGGGCGCATGACCTGCATACGTGATTCTGGAGCAGGTGTGGAGAGAGACTGGGATGTCAGTCTAGAGTGGGTCATATATTGTTGCATGGTACTCTTGGATGCTATGACAGGACCTACATTCCAACTTCTTTTGAGATGTCGGTTTTCAGGGGAGTCCACAATATAGTTGTGGCTCTCGATAGGCCTCATGGTAGCCAATGACAATTCCAAATGATTTACCAATCCACAAGAGAACATCAATACTTCGACATTAGGTAACCATGTGGGAAGGATGTAGGAAAGCTTTAGCCTTTACATACGTTCCCGGTATGTTGGAATAGACAACCAGGAGTAAAGGATGCTAGCAATGGAATCCTTTGTACCATTGAGATGACACGACCTGCAAATGTGGTTTCGGAGCAGGGGCGGAGAGAGACTGGAACTCTAGTCTAAAATAGGTCATATACTGTTCCGTAGCACTCTTAGATGCTACGACGGGACCTACAAGCCAACTTCTTTTGAGTTGTTGGTTTTCAAGGGAGTCCACAAGTTAGTTGTGACTCTCGATAGGTCTCTTTGGTAGCTATTGGCAGTTCGGGACGGGTATTAGTTATAGATATCCGTATTTGGGCTTTGGGTATGGAAATGCTATGTTAGTAGCATTTTTATATCACCGTATTATTTAGCATTTCAAGTGCTTCGATGGAGAACATTGATCGATTGGTGTCCGTACGGACCGCACCCGCCAGCAATGGTGGGTGTCAACTTATTATTTGGGCATCTTTTATCGTTATGATTGGGCATGTTATATTAGTAGGTTCACTATTATTATTGAACATTGTGTGTTAGACTAATATCGGGATGTTTATATTACTCTTACATTGGTAACCCGATATATAAAGCCAACTTAACTTTTTGATAGCGAGGGTGCAACTTGGTGGTCATGTATCTCAAATGGGAATAGATGCACGCCAAAGGCGTGATGCTTGTTGGATTGACGGTTTGTTTTATTTGTTCATTGATTGTGCATTAATTTAGTTTATGTTGTTATAATTGTGAGTTGCCAGAGTCGGGGTTGTATTGTTCCGCTCTACAGGATTTCGGGGACGAAATTCTTAAGGGGGGAGAATGTAACAACTTGTATTTTTGGTCGCCAATATTTAAAAGATTTATTTAAATAATATTAAGTTAATTTAGTCAATGACTCAAAAGACATATTTTGAAGATGATTTAATTGGTGCTTGAGACCACCTCCATTGTGTCTGGAATGATGTTTCCAATTTTTTTGAGTATAAACATCGGTATATTTGGGATAGCAAATTTTTAGTAATATATTAGGAGTCGATTTATAAATGATGCAAAAGCTAACTTTTTCATACGATAGAATTGGTGCTTGAGACTACTTCCATTGTGTCCGGAATGATGTTTCCGACCTTTTTGAGTATAAACACCGATATGTTTGAGATGATAGATTATGATTTATGAAGGAGGTGAGTTTTTTGTTGATTAAAGAGGATGGAGTAGGGCCCTAGGGCCTTTTTCTTTCCTTTAAAGTGTTGCACCCCTCTCCCCCTTTCAATTCATTTTACGTTGCCTCCTTTTTCTCCCTCTCATTCAAATCTAAAGCACGAGGCCTAGATCCAATTAAAACAAAGAAAATAAATTCTCTAAAACCAAACTAAAATCACCCAAATTCCCCTCTTGTCTTCCTCCACGTTCTCAATTAATATTGGAGCATTTGAAGAAGATTGGATTTTCGACCATGAAGAGGAAGAGGCTTAGAGAATGGGTTCTAGTTGTTAATGGTTGCTAAGTGAGTGGATACTAAACTTGTAACTTGTAGTTATATAAAGATGTGTGTTATTTTATGAGATGTTGAACCAAGTATGTTATGCTTCATTGAAGCAAGACTTGATTTGGTCTTGATTTGGTGTTTGATATGAAGAGTAAAATATCAAATGGTTGATTTATGATGAAAAGTTGCCATATATTAGAGTTATTAAGCATCAAATATAAATGGTTGCTTAGTTATATATGATATAGTGTATATCATAAATAAACATACATATGAAGTTTATATGGAATTATAATGTTAAAAATGTGATTTTTAATGTGGTAGCAAGCATATGAGAATTGTATTAATTTGATATAGGAAGTAGAATTGTTAGTAACTCGGGTGTATGATGTTAAGTTGGTATAATGACTATTAAATGATCATAAAACTCACATAACTATTATAAAGAGAAATGAGTAAAAAGTATGGAAGATAGTAAAGCTAAAGTTTGGATTTCTAAAAGAAAAAAACCTGTTTTAATAGCTTTCAAAAGGGCATGATCTTGGGTTCATGTTGATAAAAGTAATACAAGAAGGAATTTTTATAAGAGTTAGTGAGCTATTATGAGTGGTAGCTTAATGGCTTAAGTAGCAATGAAGAGTATCATTTACCAACACAGATGTGTTAATATAATAAATGAATATTTCTAAAATGTGAGGGTGGGTTAAGGAGAGGAAGGAGATTCCTATTGTTAAAAGTGATAAAAGTATGATTTTTAATAGGTTATGTTAAAAGCCGGGACCATGTCGCCCTCGTCGCCACGCCTTCCACTCGAAATCGATACAGGGGTGGTGGTGAACGAGTTCCGTTTGATCTGGGCATCGGCCCCTCGTCTCGAATTGTCTTCGAGTGATTTGGTTCACAGTCGCCATTTCTTTTTCGAACGAATTGTATCGCGATTTCGAATTTGATTTTTTTTGGGAAAGAGGGAAATCGAAACTGAAGGGGGAAAGAGACTCGACTTCGTGAAATTTGAAGGGGAGAGCGGCCATTAATTGATGTTGTTTTTCGTTCGTTCGAATATGAAGATGGAAGTTCGATTTTTATTTATTTTGAACTGGGGAGGGAATAAGTACGCGGCCATGCTTTTAATTTGAACGAAGCATGCTCTCCACGATTTCGTTCGTGATATTAGGCGTAAATATAGGGAAGACAGCGTGCTGAGGTTGACTAAATATTTAAAATTTAAATTTAAATTTGAATTCGTTTTAAAACTTCAACGCGTTTTGACACCGTACGGTCACAAAACAACTCTGATCGATACGAAATTTGAAATCCGGTAATAACAAACTATTACGGACCCAATGGAACTGGTTTTGTCGAATTCCGAGACTGTGCCTCGGACGGCTAATTTTAAATATCGATACGAACGATATAAATTTCAAAACTGATCAAATCACTTTCAAATTTGATTCTGAAGCTTCTATTATCTTCAGTATTATCATTACGAATTTTAAAAGCTTTTGAAATATTTTTCTTTAGCTTAAAATTGAAGATTCAAATTTTTATTCAGCATTCAATAGATTAAATTTTATAATTTAATCGCCAAATTCAAAGTTGTATTGGGGATACAAATTAAATTATCGTTCAAATATTTAAAATTAATTAAATATTTTCAATTTAATTTGTTAAAAATTCTGGGTCGTTACAAACTTCCCTCCTTAAAAGAATTTCGTCCCGAAATTACAAGTTAGGAAAAAAGGTCCTTAACTCGTCTACTACTTTTCACAATCCAATAGTTTTATCAAATTTTATCAAAACAAATCTTTCTACTAAAGATTCGTTATTAATTCAACTAGTTTCCAACTTCAATTATAAGTTTCAAACAACATTGTTTACTTCAAAATTCAAATTCAAATTTAAATTCAAATTTTAACTTTCAAATTTTCTCAAAATTATCTACCACCCGAAATTTTCGAAAAATTTCGCCAGCGTCTCCTTTGCGCGGCTAATACGGTACGACTACAAAATGTCCCTACGGACTCTCAGATTTCAAAAAGAAAAGAAAAAGCCAAGCGGCTAGACAAGAAATCAGCAAATCTCATATTATAATTTAAAATACATACCTTTTGTCGAGCAATTCAAATTTTATCTTTGAAAATCAAAATCCCAATTCCTCTATACACCTGTATATCCTACTAACTATAATATCCAGCTACAACATTTAAACTATTTTGCAAATTCTATTACAAAATTTTCAATATAAACTGCTTATACATTTTTACTTTACTGTTGAAGTTATATATCTATTTTCATTCAATTTTACATTTCACATTCATTTGAATTTAATTCACAATTTCAACTCTATTTGGATTCAGTTTACTTTCAATTCTGAAATATTGAATTTTATCTTTCAATTTACTACTTCGGTTAAACCTACTTTCATTTAAACTGGATTTCCAATTCATTTTAAATTTAATTCGTTCAAACCTCATTCATTTGGTCTATATTCAATTAGCTTCACTTACTAATTTTAGTTTAATACTTCACAAATTAAATTCAATTCTAGTTTTATTCACTTACAAATTCAAAATGAATTTGAACAATTCAATTTCATTTTCTTGCACTTGCAATTGCAAGTTTTTTTTATTTACTCATTCACTAATTCTTTCATTTCCAATTGAATCTCATTTCTATCAAATTTTCAAATGTTTTATAAGTTATCAACTTATTTACATTTTGATTTATAACATCATTTATACATTCACATTTACAATTTCATTCCATTAATGAGTTTTAATTTCAATTATCTTCTTGGAATTCCATTTTCATTTATAAATTCATTTACAATTTATATTCACCATTTTATTCATATATGAATTCGTCTCTTTATATTTCAATTCACATTTATTTGTTTCATTTGTTAAATGGAGTCATCTTCAAATCTTTGGTTATACATTTTAATTTCTCATTCAATTTCCATATATATTAATGATGATAATTAACATCATCACTTCCTAACAACCAACATCCATATACTATGATAATTCATAGAAAACCATTTCTTTTCTATACAAAAATAGTTTTGGGTAAAATTATTTCATTCACCCTATTTTAAAACAATACTGTGTCAGTTTATCTGGTTTAGAGTTTAGAAACCCCTATCGATTACAGTTAGCTAGACTGTTCCGACCAGAATTCATAAACAATCAACCGATAAGTCAACACAATACAAAACAATTTCATATTCACTAACAAATACGCACTCGTATCTATTATTACACTCAACTCATTCTAGAGTACTACTGACTCTATCTCTAATGAGTAACACCCAACAGAGCAGGGTTGTCGCTTAACCATATGCTCTGATACCAACTGTCAAGACCCACAAATCCGTACTCCTTGATTAAACACTAATCTCCATTGATTAACTCAAGATGCACGGAAATACGAAGCATGAGGGTTTTAAAGAAGAGGTAGAAGAAGAAGAAGATAGAAGAAGAGAGAAGAAGAGAACAACAGAACAACATCAGAATCTCACATATCGCAGCGGAACAACATATAATAGATAAATGAAAAATCTTTAAATCAAAGAACTATATCATTTTATACATTACATCGATCAGAGTCAATATACAACTCAATACAACAATGGACAGTTATATAACTTGTCCTCATACAGAATACACAGCGGAATAAATAAACAAGTACGTATGTACGTTTTGCCATCCAGCTTGCTTCTAAAGCTCAAGAATATCCAGAATATCCTGATAACATAACTCTAGGCTGCCTGTGTGGAAATTGGTGGGCACCCAGAGTTTAGAAGGGAAACAATAAACTCCGAGTCAGTCATGGTGACTGGTGTGAGATCGTAAAACAGTTTATCTTTAAAAGACAACAAAATAATTTTTAAAGTCAATTCGAAATGCTTTTGGAAAATGAAACTACCATAAGACCTCCCGCCACACACACAATGCAAACGCAGAATTGGAGGAGATTTCTTCTTATGATAGTCAAAGATGCTTACTACGCAAAATCAAATCATTTTTGATATTATTATTAGTGCATAGTATAGAAATCATTTCGAAAGTACAATATAAATCTTAGCCAGCATAGGTACCATTATAGTATGCTTACTATAGCTGCCATATTAGATGGCAGGTTCTACAACTAAAACCGTACAAGGCTCGTATTGTTTCTTTGGATTTCCAACAAATGGCCAGGCTAAGGAACTTCCTATGCCACGAAGGAACGCCTCTGGAATGACGTCCCGAGAACCTAACCGGATCTCTGCCAACACAAGGCCGGGTTACCTCTGCAAAAATAGGTAACTACTGACATGCGTATGCCATCCCCCGATCGTAACCGATCTTCCCGAGGATCCTCGATTCGCAACAAACCACATAATAAGCAGTATCAACATAGGTTAAGTATCTGGGCTCCATACCATGATACCACCTCTATCCAGAAGGAATGACATACACTAAGGGGAGCTACTCCCTAGAACCTTGCTGCATCCTTCCTTTTTGACCATTTCCGGGGTGTGAGGCTCGACGAAGTCTCGTCCACAAAGCTACGCTTTCTACAAAGCCATGCTTCGGGTCAAACAAATGACCAACCTATGATCACAAAGATATAAGATCAAACAAATGATCATATCGCAAATGATCAAACACTGATCATCACACAGCAACACTCAGCATGCCACATTACCAAATTAGGGTATATCGCTGATAACTTCAACTACATAACCTCTGAGCTCGTACGTCTCAGAGAAGGGTGTTAAGCTAAGAGAATAAATTCTCCGCCACCAAACAGAAATGTATTTGAAAGTAATCGGCTTTATATCTCAAAGTGTAATGTCAGACATACAATCCATACAAGTCTGTTTCGGGATCGAACAGAACCGAAGGCACTTCTCACGAAGCCCTTGCAAATCCGGATAAATTTCTAATCACGTCCAGACTTCCCGTCACTAAGGGTGATAAAACCTCTAAATCGAAGATCAGCCGATGTAGAGTAACTCGACGGTAATCCTTCCATTTTCAAAAATATCCGGTCTTCAACACCGGTCATCAAATGCGATTCATAACGACGTATCACATATTCGGAATGGGTTATACGACCCCATGGTCCTTTCCCGGCTAACCCGAATAGTGAGCGTTTATTCAAAATAAGTGTGGCATTCAAATTCATCCAATTCACAACAAATACCATTCAAGGTAATTATTGATAGTCGGTTATTTAACTATCAATAAAGATGCGCAACATCATCAGATTCCAAATAATTTTCCAAAATTATTTATTCTCCAAAATATCTTTACTAGATATAAAATTTCCACACTTCAAAAATAAGTCGATATTTATTTTTAAACAGATTCCTTTTTCTTTTTATAAATTCCATATTGAATTTATATTTTTCGAATATCTACTGATATTCGATTTTTCAAATCGATTTCAATATTCAATTTCGATTTATCTTTAGAAAGATAAATTCTCAAAACGTTCATTTCATATTGGAAAAGTATTTCCTTACTTACTTAATAATAAGTATTTCACAAATCTTTTATTTTCAACATTTGAAAATATTCGATATACTTAAATCAAAATTAAGTATATATTTCATTCTTTTAAGGAAATCTATTTGAGTCAAAACGAATGTTACGTAAAACATCGTTACGACGACTCAAAACCACTAGTATAGGGATTCGGAATTAAGATAGATATATATATAAATCCCAATACTAGATAAAAATATTTCCTTTCGGAAATCATTTACTATACCAACAGTGTTATAGTCCACCATTTCCTTCTTCCTCGAAAACGTCTATTTCAACAAGAAATGTTGAAATCTATGCTTTCGGTTCATAATACATTTTAAAACATCTTTAAAATGTTTAACTTTATTTTTAATATCACTTCTTCAAAATAAATCCATTTTATTCAATAATATATTCACTGTCCAAAATCGTGAATATAATTCACTTAACCAATTTCAATCATCTCTACACATTTATTTCAAGGATAATTCGCTATCCAAAATCGCGAATATATCTTCTTTAATAAACTTCTATATTTAATTTATCAAATTCAATTGGTTTCAAATTTATAAAAACAACGTTTATAAATTCTATTTCTATTTTAATAACAACTTCGACTTATAAATTTCTTTTTATTAACTTCTATATTTTACTTATCAAAATAAGTGATTTCGGATTTATAAACAACATTTATAAATTCCAATTCTATTTATAAAAACTTCAATTTATAAATCTCCTTTGTTAACTAATTCAGTTCATAACTCAATTTTTTTACCAACATATTTTACAAAATCATTTCCATTTATAAGTTCACAATTTATAAATTTCTTTTACTTATAAATTCTTATAAATTCATTTTAACGCTTATAAAAACTCGTTTTATAATCCCAATATTTTAAAGTTATAATTATCAATTTTGTACATCTTTTACATTCATCGTTTTAATAATTCAAAAATTCCAATTAAAACCATTTAATAAATTACTTAACTATTTATTTCAAAAGAAATTTACCTTTCGGTTATATTTCACAACATTGTAATTCCTAAACTTTAAGATTTTAACTTTTATTTTTATTTAAAATAAATCAATTCAAAAATTTAAATAAAGTGTATACTTTCAAAAATCACTTTATAAAATCCTTTTAAAGTAAAAATCGTTATTTTTAAACTTCAAAATTGAATCCGATGATGCAACGCACCAATTAGTCCATCACAACATTCAATATCATATATCAACATGGTAAGATAATACATTACAATATCTGTAAATAAATAAATACTGGTAAGGAATCCAGTTGGATCCCTCCAACCTGTTTCCCTGCATCCACAGACGTTAGCATAATACCCATTCCACTTCGAGGTGGAATATCGCGGTATATGGGTTTTTTTAAAAATCATCCGCTTACTAACGGCGCAATAGGGTCTCATCCGCTATACGAGGCGGGAAATCAATCAATCCAATATATACATATGCCAATATGTATATATTTTTATATATATAGAGATATATCCTACTATATCTAATATCACATCCAAACAGCAATCAAATCAATCAATAACTGCAAAAACCAAATTTTCATTCGAGTGAGAAAAAATCTCACCTTTGCTTTTTATTTTGCAAGCCCATTTTCCACTTGACTCAATTTTTCTTGCTTTATACCTTGTATAAATAATTTATACAATTTATTAATATTCGAATCAACTGAACAATTAATTTTCGTTTTCAATCGTTTTAGATTAACAAATTTCTCCTTTAATAATTTTATTAATATTCGAATAAATCGGACAATTAATTACCATTTTAATATTAAATTAACTAGCAATCTACTAAATTTCCAAATGATCGTTAATCTAACTTAGTTACATTTCTTTTCTGCCCAAATTATAAATCCAGTGGCAGGTTATATATATATATCCTAATTTCTCAAATAAATATACCTATTTCTCAAAGGTGGGCTGATTCCTATATATATATATTATCAAAATCAAAATTATTTTATACCTTGCAAAATATAAAATTTCTTTTTAAACCTAATTATACGAACAACATATAACTTCATTTTTTTTAATTCCTTTCCAACTAGAAATTTTGTTTCCATACTTTTTATAAAAATCTCTGCATATAAACAATTTATATAAAAGTAAATCAAATATAAAATTGCTATACCTATATTAATCGTTTCCAGGAAAACTCACGGCCAACACCACCACTTTCATCATTCGCGTTCACGGTTGCGAGCCCCTACCCCAGTCGAACTCGACTTTGCCTACGTCCATCGCCTGCTCGTGACCAGGCATCTTCGTCGAGCCCCTCACTCGATTCAATCGTGAGTCGCCTCCTCCAAGAGCCACGCCACCTCGTCGCCATCACGAACTCCAGTTGGGACCACGTCGCCCTCGTCACCACGCCTTCCACTCGAAATCGATACAGGGGTGGTGGTGAACGAGTTCCGTTTGATCTGGGCATCGGCCCCTCGTCTTGAATTGTCTTCGAGTGATTTGGTTCACAGTCGCCATTTCTTTTTCGAACGAATTGTATCGTGATTTCGAATTTGATTTTTTTTGGGAAAGAGGGAAATCGAAACTGAAGGGGGAAAGAGACTCGACTTCGTGAAATTTGAAGGGGAGAGCGGCCATTAATTGATGTTGTTTTTCGTTCGTTCGAATCTGAAGAGGGAAGTTCGATTTTTATTTATTTTGAACTGGGGAGGGAATAAGTATGCGGCCATGCTTTTAATTTGAACGAAGCATGCTCTCCACGATTTCATTCGTGATATTAGGCGTAAATATAGGGAAGACAGCGTGCTGAGGTTGACTAAATATTTAAAATTTAAATTTAAATTTGAATTCGTTTTAAAACTTCAACGCGTTTTGAAACCGTACGGTCACAAAACAACTCTGATCGATACGAAATTTGAAATCCGGTAATAACAAACTATTACGGACCCAATGGAACTGGTTTCGTCGAATTCCGAGACTGTGCCTCGGACGGCTATTTTTAAATATCGATACGCACGATATAAATTTCAAAACTGATCAAATCACTTTCAAATTTGATTCTGAAGCTTCTATTATCTTCAGTATTATCATTACAAATTTTAAAAGCTTTTGAAATATTTTTCTTCAGCTTAAAATTGAAGATTCAAATTTTTATTCAGCATTCAATAGATTAAATTTTATAATTTAATCGCCAAATTCAAAGTTGTATTGAGGATACAAATTAAATTATCGTTCAAATATTTAAAATTAATTAAATATTTTCAATTTAATTTGTTCAAAATTCTGGGTCGTTACAGGCGGTGTCTTGCGGTACTGCCGTGCTAAGCACGACAGCATTTTGTTTCGGGTTGTAGTCTATTTTCAAGGTTCGGGGTTTGAAGAAATGGCCTGGGCTCCGAGGGCCTTCGGGTTTGCTCGGACAAAGTTATGGGAATGTTAAATCTTGATGGGGCTTCGGAGCTCTAATGAAGTTCATTAGCACGGGCTAGCATGAATCCGAATTATGTATTTATAGGCAATCGAAGGATATTGGTTTTGTAAAAAGAATCCATTTTACCATTGAGATGACACGACTTGTAGACGTGATCCCGGAGCAGGGGCGAAGAGAGACTGGAACGCCAGTCTAGAGTAGGTCATATACTGCTCTGTAGTATGATTGGATGCTGCGACAGGACCTACAGACCAACTTCCTCTGAGTTGTTGGTTTTCAGGGGAGTCCACAATATTGTTATGGCTCTCGATAGGTCTCTTTGGTAGTTAATGGAAATTCGGCACGTGTATCGGTTGCAGATATTCAAATAGCATTGACCTTGGATATTGCTCGTATATGATTCGCACGAGGTCTTCAGGTATGTGGATGCTTTGTTATATAAGATCATTAGGTTTGTATTTACTGGTATTTTGGGATTTATGGCCGACATGTATGCTTGGATATATATGTATATACTTCTACATAATATGATTATAGACGAATTTACCTTATATTTTGGGTTTCACTATGAATTAGGACGTGTATGGAATATTTATTATGGAGTGTAGTATTAACCCTGCACTCATCTATTCATGTTGTTGATACTTAATATAGTTAGAACAGGTAGTTTTAAAGTATGATATGTCGCATAGATCCAATGCATGTTAGGATGTATATCTGTATTTAATTATAATATTATGAGGCTAGTTTCCCTCACCGGACTTCTGTTTGACCCTCATTTCCTCTCTTTTATTTGCTATTTTGGAACTTACGATTACTCCTAGCAGAGTGGTCTGAGTGACAAGTTGATTTTAGGGACGAGCTAGCTGGAGAGCTGGAATTTTGGGTTTTAGAGATGAGCTTATATTTATGATCAGTTCATGTACGATTATATGTATCAGAAGTTCTATTTATGTATGAGACCATGCATTATATTGATGTATATATTCAGTACTCCATTGTATGGAGTTTATGTAGAGATTTGTCCAGATTAAGGTCTTCTCCATTTTATGTATTTAGGTGTCTCTTTATACATACATATATATATATATATATAATCAATTAGGCCAGTGTGCATTTTTTATGCCTCCATGTGATTTTATATATACTTGTCATATTACATATTGTTGTTTTTCCGCTGCAAATTGCACAGAGGCATGTCAAAATTTAGTGTTTAATCAAGTTTAAATTTATACGGCCTTTTGTCTTTTTTACAGTATTTCAAATATGTGCTGATCAACATATATTTAGGGTACCGTAAAAGGTGGGTTGCCACACACCCTCATGGTTTCCCACCAAATACAAACCAACCCTTTAAATTGTTTGGATACTAACTTTACCTTTTGGGTACCGGTGAACTATGGGTCTTCCTAGATTCTTTCACTCATCTTTAGGAAATCACTTACTTCCAAAGCCGGTTTTCTTCCACCAAACATTTCCCCACCCAAGCTTTGAAAGTCTTAATTCATCTTAGTAATGTTATCTCTAACATCCTGGAACATGTGGGGCTTGCTCTGGGACTTGCTGTCGATTTCCGTGAACTACTAGAATAGCACATTCATGTCTTTATTTCCTATGGTAGGAGCCTGCATCTATACCTCAAATCCAACTTTCAGGGATGCCTCCTCACCTTGGCCATTAGCTTGCGTACTGTCGGCATCTCTTCTCGTACTTGCGCCTCTTAATGTAAATCGCCCATTCCTAATATCCATCTTGCGCTTTCTGTTAAGCGGGCTTTTATTAGAAACGGAAGGAAAGAGAGTGAACCACAAAAGAAGGATAGATAAATCTGTCTAAATACACACACACACATAGCAAAGTACAAGTATGTCATGTAGTAGCGTATACCCTCCCCAAGATGCTTGTTTTCTATTAAAGACTTAAATATTTCAGGCTCTATCTTACTTAGGTGTCCCCTACCTAAGCTCTGATACCAAACAATAACATCCTCCATTCTAAAACTCAAAAATAGAATCCCAACGTACTGCAGTCACCTTAGAATTATCTTTCGGCAATAGAGTGAGTTCATTGTATTTACATAACAGTCTAAGTACATAGATCAACTTAATATTTTCATTACCCAAAAAATTTCATAATAATTTTTACATCTTCATTTACTCGATAACATGCCCATGTAGGGGTCAAAATACAATAGAACATAAATAGAGTGTTAAGCTCGACATATGATGATGTCGACATGAACACTTAAACAGTAGAATCAAACAGCTTTTATTAGCAAATAAGCCTTATGTTTCGTCTTTGACATACTTTATTCGTCCTTCCAAAGCTACATGTCTAACCCATAAAATCAACCTACTCAATCATGTACCCACGAGTTGATGGACCAAACAGTAATAAAAACATAGATCAAACATAAAGCTCGGTGTGAGTAATACATTACCCTAAACAAAACGTATGGTAAGACTACACCGCTAAAGCACGAAACATGTTTTCCCCTCACTATTCAGCAATCATAATTCATCAACATGAAAATAGCATAAGTCGTGTCATGTATATATGTTCCTTACACTTATTACTTCATCATGACTAGGATTAAATATAGTCTTGCATTTTACTACTTAGGCCTCATCCTATTTCTTAGGAATGACAATGTAACTATGCTTATGGCTGCCACGAAAGCCATATGCCTTAATGTTATTTTTGTTTTATTTACTTTACTTTCGGCACAAAGGCATTATGACTTTCTTATATCTCATTTTCATATTTATTTTATTTGTGACAGCCACTAAGGACTTATGCCTTGGTATTTCATTTATGGATATTTTCTTTAGACATAGAGATGCCACAAAGGCCTTATACCCACTACCAAAGGTATGTCGTCTTTGGTCCTTTGGATGCCACATAGGCCTTACGCCATCACCTCAGAATATGTCTTCTTTTGACAGTTGGTCGCCACACAGGGATTACAACACCTTGGAAATACCACATATATTGATTTTGATGACAACGACCATGTAAATATAGGTATTAATGTTTTTCCAAGTTGTATAGAATATTTTGGTTTATACTATACAGGTTTATACAAGAACAGGATAATCGAGTTTGAGACTGATCAGTAAAAAGACTAGAGATCAAGATTCAGAGATAATCAAGATATTTGAAGACTCATGAGTTTAGAGAGAAAGACAAGAAGCTTTCAAGACTATAGTTTATAGTTAATAGACATTAGATTAATTTATTAAAGTCCTTAAATAGCAACTTACTTTTTTTTAAAACCATGTTTAAATAATTTTATAAGAGTTCAGAATTTTGAAACAACTTGAAAGTGTTGTTTTTGAAACATACACAAGTATGTCAACATAGGCTACATAAGTATGTCGACTTATGTACCATTGAAGAGGTGTCTTTTGAATTTTGGATAGTTGTGATTTTTGGTTATATTTCTTCGCGAATAGACACGTCCCTTCAAACACTATATAAAGGGGACTGGAAGACAAATTTTAATAACTACTTTCTCTATATTCTACTTACTCCAAATTCTCATTATATATTTCAAAATATCCACTTTCTATACTCTTCAAATTCATTCAAATTCAACCTCTACTTTATTATATTCATTCTCTACAATCTACTCACTTATTTGAATTTATTCTCTCATCAATTCAAAGATCAAAGTGCTATCAAAGGACTATAGGATATTCTTTATCTAAAGTATAACTCTTTGTATTTGCAATCAATAACTCTCTACTATTATTTGTGTGGGTGTGCTTGTTGCCAGTTCAAATCAAGTGGTTGTACTTGTTGCCCGCTCAAATCTAGTGGGTGTGCTTATTGCCCATTTAAATCAAGTTGGTGATCTTGTTGTTCGATTAAATCAAGAGAGTCTACCTTAAGCGTGGAAAGTCAGGAAGGTGTATCTCATTGTCTTAAAATCGAGATTGTATTCTGGTTTGCTTGCTACTTGATTAAAGTAGGCATTAGAAAGGAAATTTGTACATACATTATACATGATTGGATGTAGGATTGGTTAATCCGAAACAGTATAATACTCTTGGTGTCATCTCTCTTACTTTTACATTATTTTACTGCATTTATATATATTTGTGGCTACCTATTAATATATATCTATATTAGTTATCTCTGTTTAAATTAAAATCTTAAACTAAATGAGAAAACTTACATATAAGTTATAAAACAATATTCACCCCTGTCTTGATTCATTTACATTCTTATAATTTATAGCACACCATTTTCCACATTTGGTGTCAGAGCATAAGGTTTTCAAAACTCATTATTTGATGTCTGAAAAGTGTAAATCGCTAGTATCACTGGCAGTACATTTTTTAACACTTTTGAAGAAAACCAAAGTTGTAAAATTCTTATGTTACGCTCAAATTGATCAGGAACTAATAATATTGCAAAGTCATTTGATTATTTGAAAATGTATAAAGTAAATCTACAGGAACATGTAGATTAAATGGTAGATAGCAAACAGACACTTAATAACTAAACATCACAAATCAAAAAGGAAAATGGATACTCGACAGTGGATGCTCAAGGCACATGAATGGAAATCAGGAGATCTTAAAGGACATAGTTTATAAAGATGGAGGAACAATTAAGTTTGGACACTACGCCATAGATTGCATACTACAACACCCAAGAAGTGATGCACCCAAGAAGTGATGCAGGAAGTGCCAAAAAATGTTGCTGTAGGCTAAAAAAGGGCAAAGGCAACACTTTCTCGGTGATGCATTTTGTCGCGTTGCCCTAGAGTCAAAGGCAACATCTTTGCGGCCCTAGGGCAACATCGGTTCTGTTGTTGCCACATGTACCAAATTTACTAAAAAGTGGGCCCTACAATTTGGGCCCCAACATGTGGGCCCACATTGTGGGGCCCACTAATTCTGTGGCCCACCTTTACGGAACCCTGTTGTGGGGCCCATATTCATTAATCCAATAGCAACACTTTTACCATTCAATGGCAACACTTTGCCAGTTTATTACCACATTTAACATCACATACTGCAACATTATATCATATCTATGGCAACACCTTTTGCAATTTAAATTGGAAATGTACCGCAACATTATACTACTGCAACATTATATCATATCTATGGCAACATTATACTGCAACATTATATCATATCTAATGGCAACATTACACTACAACAAAGAACTTTTCATTTTAGAATAACCAGCAACACAAGTTTTACTTAGTCAAGTACAAAATAACAAACATACTTAAAAACATAGCCAGTGTATTCATAATTACAGCTAGTACATACTAAATTCTACTTATTAACGGTACATTCATATTTGCGAGCCTCCAGTGCCATCAGTGCCTTTAGTGCCTCCAGTGCCTCCAGTGCCATCACTGCAGACGGTCGCACAAAGATCCCCAACATCAATTTGCATGTCAGGGTTTGCTTCGCCTAATTTCTTAAGCACCCATGTCAAGTTCTTCCGAACTTTTTGGTTCACCTTTTCATCAAATTCATTTTGGACCTTCTTGTTCACCTTTGCTTCGACTTCGTCAGCTATATTTTCCCTTATCTTCCCTGCCAGCTCCTGTATGTATGTGCTTGTTGTTGGGGCATATTTTGAAACTTCTGCAGACTTTGTGTGCCGTCCTATAAGCCAAGATGGACCGTGCGACTTTCCATCAGAAATCATTTCTTAAACAACTCCATCACTTCCTCCTTTACCTATTGCTTTTTCAATCTTATCCTGCAAAATAAAGCAGTTTCAAAATGTGACATTAAATAAAATTAACAATTCTGAAACAAGTTTCTTAAACAAGAATTGTTTTGCAATATCTATAAACAGTTTTAAAATGGATTCAGAAAATATCCTACTATAGGTTTCAACAAAACAAGATCTAATTCTACAAAAAAGTCGATGCGCAAAATGAAGCATTTTTTTGACATCTGATTGAAGATAAAATAAAATTCTTACAATTCTATACTTCATTACTGAAGTATCAGTCTTGTACACCTTTCCTTCTTTCCGCTTACGAGTTTTAACAAAAAGTTCTCCATCTGGTTCGTTGGACTGATACAAATTAAATGAAAAAAGTTAGACAGCAAAAGGATATCAAAACAATTTTTCCAGAACATATATCACTAATCAATTAAGAAATTATACTCAAAGTCAAAGCAAAACTAAGATAAATATGATCGCCTTTACATAAAAACAAATCTCGGTTCAAATGAAGAACATAAACCACAAGTGCACACAAGCTAAAAGTCTCGAGCAACTCACAGATGCAGAAATGGAGCAACAGTAAGTTCTCAAGAAGCTTACAAGTGCAAAAATAAAGAAACAACAAGTATAAAATCACAACATATGTAGCAACAATATCAGAGCTTTTTCAAGCATAGTATCAAGTGATGTATCAGTTTTGCAAAATTCAAGGCTGAGCTAAGGAAAATTTGCATAGTAAATATCCCATATCTCTATGCTTTCAGATTATTAACTGTAAGCATAGAGATAACAAATATCCCATGATTCATCTTAGATTCTGATGCAAAACTAAGATTACCCCGTGATTAACCCATGATCCATGAACATATATATAATACTAAAACGATTTAAGCTTAGCAAGGTAGTAAAGCCATCAATATACAGTAGACAAAAGACAGGCATCAACTTGACATCCATATGCTTAAGAGTTAAGAGTGTATCCAATAGTTTACAAATTACCTAATTTCCATAGAGATGGATTGGACCCATATTTAATGTTTAATATGCATCTAACTTGCAGACGTATATTGACCAAATGCGTACAAATGAATGAGCATGACAGACACTGGTTTGGAAAAGAAGAATTGAGTTTTCTATGCCAAAGGGGGCAAAGAAAGGCTCATTTATATTTTATAGATTTTATGTACTTTTTTAGCAAATGTTATTAATAGCTATTGAGTCGTAAATTAATGTGAAAATGCAAAAATAATAAACAGATACAATAAAAATTAATACATTAAAATTGAAATAAAAACATTTGCTGGATGATTAATGTGACAGGTCAGATTATATAGCCTACTTGTTATTCTTTTAGTTACAAACTTCTATATCATAAACAGAACATATATCACTAATATTTATTTTGCTTATTTGTTTGAGTGAGGTGATATTTTATTTTGGAACATATATGTAGTTATTTTAATTTTTATTTTGGAACATATATCGCTTTGCTAAATAAGGAGAGGAATTTCAGATAAAATAAAATGCATACCTCCAGCCAAGGTTTTAAATATCGGATTTCAGTCACGTTTCGTCTTAGAATTTTTACACAAGTTATCTCGTATCGGGAGAGATCTCGGACGAGATGAGTACATATCGGGTGTACATCTCGCATTGACATCTCGGGTCTTATAATGCATCTCGGGAATATCTCGGATGTACTTATGTGTCTAAAGTTGATGTGTCAAAAATTTATTTAACGGTTATAACTTTATTAGTAAAACTAAAAATGGTAACATACTTGATTTACATGGAAAAATGAATATTTTTAGAAGAGTAGTAGCTTGATTAGCTTAATTGATTTGGTAATGATTGAATAATATCCTTTTATTTGAACATAATAAAGAAGTGAAACCTTTCGCTATGACTCATTAAGATAAAAAGTAAAGAATATGTTCAAGAAGTTGGTAAATTATAACTGGATTGAGTAGTTTCTTCTGAATCAATATGAAAATAAAAAATATTATGGAAAATAAAAAAAATGTATAATTTCGGGTGAGATCTTGGATTGAGATTTTGATCCATATTTCGGGTGAGATTCGAATATCTCGGATGAGATGAGTGTCGAGGGAGATATGGAGGAGATTTGATGTCTCGTCTCGTTTAAGTGTGAAAAGGAGATCTCGGAGGAGATCTCGGGCGATATATAGGAGATTTAAAACCATGCCTCCAGCAAACCATAAAAATAAGCAAAATACATACCATCTTATGCCGAATTTGGGAAAAAAGTTTTGGACCAGCAGTGTGTGTGTCTATATACGATTTCCGACTTGCACAATTTGTAAGGGCCTTGGACTACAAAAACATGAAATAAAGATGTTTATCCGCCTGATTTGAATGAATAAAAACGAATTTTTTTTTGTGATAAAGCTTAAAATTATACCTGAATTTTTTTCATCTCCCCAATACATCAAGAGTACTCTGAAATCTGCAAGTGGAATTTCGTCCGGCCTATTTTCAAGCCTCTCTTCATCAGTTTCATAAGCTGTATAATGTGCCTTTTTAATACGACTCTTGTACCCCCTCCAAGAGTCACGAATTGACTTCAAAACCCAATATTCACATTCATCCGGAATAATATACCGTTGCTTAAATACAAATCATACATTAAAAAGAACAGTCATGCTACTTTTGTGACAAGTTTCATATATTTAAGTAAAATTCAGCTAAGTTTGCAAATTACCTTGACATAGTTCCACAACGTGCCTTTCAAACTTGAAGGAACATCAAACCAAGACTTGTAAGTAAGCGGAACACTCCTCTTCAGTGTTCCTAAAAAAGCACTCAGTTCAGATATTACTTGGTCATCGTCTGAAACAGGTTGGCCCCGATGATTCATTTGGATTAGAACTCTTTTGTCATATGACCTTGAATGAACTTTATCCATCTTTGTTTTTCCCCTGAACCTTCTGGGAGCTCCCACTACTGTTACAAAGTACATACAATAGTAATGAGAAGGCTAGACATAACATAAATGAGAACTTAAACTATTAAAATCAGAACTCAATTAGATAATAACTTCAGCTTCTTCTACTTCATCTTCTTCGTTTCAATATTAGTCGAGACATTTCCGACAACAGTCTTCTTCCTTGCATTTCCACTTCCACTACTGTTATTCTTTTGGCGTTCTCACATAGCCAAATAAGCGGCCATTGTTCCTATTCCTTCATTGTGTGGTAACTCAACGCTACATGGTGGATCAATAGTTTGTGTAGGAACTGGATTTTCCTCTGCCTTCGGAGTTGCATTCTTATCAGTTGCAGATTCTACAATGGCCCGTGAATGAGTTGTTAGTCCAGACTGAGGCTTTGTAATCGTAACCTTTTTGGTTCTCTAAAATACGCACATAAAAACAATAAAATAAAAAAAGGAAGCTGGTCTATAATTACCAACATAAAATTAAATCTTCAGCTGTAACGCACCTTTACTGGATTTTTTGAAGTATCATCTTTACTAGGTTCCTCTTGTTCTGGAGCATAATCTTCGCTTTCAACTGGCATCTTTGATTTTCCTTTATTTTTTTCTAATTCATTTATCAGTCCAGTAACTAATGTAGGCATCCCAAGGGCTTCAAAAACACTATTCTTCCGCGACACATGTTTAGCTCTCTCCCTTTCGTATTCTGTAAGCGGTGGTGGTGGCGGAGGTGGTAGATCATCATCCTAAAAGTAATTTAACAAGACATTATTGTAAATATAAGCAAAATATGTAGAACATCATATTAGAAGATCTGATTGTAGTCTTATTACTAGAATCTCATTTTCATCCATATTTTCCTCTTCATCTGGAGGATTATAGAAATCCAATTTACTCCTGACACTTGCTAAGTTGATATTCAAAGTTGCATCGCTGACTTCAGTTGAATTTTTCTTCTCTGGTGTCTTCGTAGAACTACTGACTTCAGTTGGTTTTTTCTCTGGTAACTTTGTAGACCTACCGACTCCAGTTGACTTCTTACTGATCACCTTTTTCCTGTCCATGTGTGGACTCACAGCAGCTTCGCTCACTTGTGGATTGTTTCGCCGTGCCAACTTTCTAGGACTAAAGACTTGATCAGTCTGCGTCTCGTTGGTAAGTGGATTGTTTAGCCGTGCCGACTTTCTATGACTAAAGACTTGATCAGTCTGCGTCTCGTCGGTAAGTGGATTGTTTAGCCGTGCCGACTTTCGAATCGGAGTAAAGACTTCAGTCTACTTCTTGTTTTTTGCTGCCTGTTGCAGATGGTGAGTGGTGACAAATTGCCGTTTCTGTGATTTCACAGCTGCAAACATACAACGACATAAAAGTCAAGTTTATCATGTCATAAACATAATTATTTAAACTTAATTAAAGAAATTAAGATTTGATCATGTACACTAATATTCCAGTTCCTTTATTATTCTACTAAGTGCACTAAAAATCAAACGAGTCCTAATATTCAAACAAAAATGCACAAAAAATTTATGTACACTAAAAGCAGCAAAATGAAAAACAAATTCAGCCATGCGAGAACCAAATTCATCAAAATAGTACAAATGAGAAGATATTTTATCTTCTTCCAGTCAAAAAGCTAACTATTTACAATTTTTATCACTTACTTTGGACGAGATCTGTATGATTTATTTATGAATTTTCGAATCGGATGCTCAAAATTGGATCTTGGTTTAAATTCATTTGAAAGTAATCATAAATAGGTTGTTTCATCGTTAGTTTTCTTATGACCAAATTCATCAAAATAGTACAAATGAGAAAATATTTTTATACCTGGAGACAACAGATTCTTCCTTGGGCGTACGATGACATGTGACTGCATTTGTTTCATTGGCTCAATTTTATCATCGACCATGGTGTCGACATAGAAATCAATGTAATCACCATTATTTTTTATTTGCATCAAATCCCACAGATCTGCATCATTGGTCACCAATTTCCACCCACTCATTGGACCTTTCCATGAATATACTCCTCCAATTTCAGTGTACTTTAGCTCATCCCTGACATACTCCATCAGTACTGTGTAAGAAAACATATCCAGATCAACGCCCATGACAGAAGTCTCTTCTCCACCAACATATCCATTCTTCTCAAATTTTCCCTTGTGATGGAATTTAATATTTGCCTCCATCCTACACAAAATGAAGGAATTAACATTAGAATGACATAATTACAAATTAAAATAAACCAACTACATTATAAGATAAAACAGTCACTTCACTAAAATGTAATAAAGGAAGAAACACTAAAAAAGAGACAAAAAAAGCCAAAAATATGATACATTAGTTACAACATTTAATCAAGGCAGAAACAACATTTTCTTACTTAAATTTGGTACATTAGTTACTTAATTAAATATGATAGTGATACGCAGAAATTAAGAAGAATTTTCTTTCACTCTGCTAGGTGGAAGGCGGATTCGTCTTATTGGGACATCATCTCTACACCAACGAACATCAAAATCTTGATTTCCCATTCCATAAGCAGGCTGGATATCATTCAAATCTTCATTTGCATCTTCGCTTTCGATTTCACACCAGTCTCTCGGCAATTTCTTGATAACATTGTGGCACATCTTATCAGTTGGATCTTCTATATAAAACACCTGTTGTACTTGTGAAGCCATAACATAAGGATCAGATTTCTGGCACAATCGATTAAAATTGACACGAGTCAGCCCATATAAATCTTTCTCTTCTTGGTACCAACAACACTTAAATAAAACCACACTAAATTCTCCCGAATAATCTAGTTCTAATATTTCCTCAATTGATCCATAGTAATTAACTTCACCAACCAATGGATTTTGATCTTTCGAACTTGCAAAGCTAGTAGTCAAGGCTGTCAAAAATACTCCATTATTTTGTGTTGTACATTTGGCATCTCTGAACCTTGTATAAAATCTGTATCCATTGATAACATATCCAATAAACCTCTTAGCTGTTGGAAGAGGGCCCATTGCAAGCAGTTGTACTTCTTTTGAAATGTCCTCCTTTTTCCTAACCTTTTCCTTTAACCACTTCCAAAATTCTTCACTGTGTTCTCTCTCTCTTTTATATTTTTTTGATAATGCATGACCATCAATTAAAGCTAGATGTTCCCTAGACTAAAGACCTGGTTAATAAAAGATAGAAACAAATTTTCTAATTCTTCAATAATTACTAAAATAAAAATAAAACTTAAAACCTTACTCAAGTAAACTCTCTATTTCCTTGTTACCACAATTGAATAGAATGTAACGGTGACATGCCGTCCATTGAGAACCTTTAAGATGAATACCTTTTCCATCTTTGATCTTCTTGTGCCAATAGGATATTCCAGATTCTGTGGACAGGTTTCAAATTTCATTTTTCCTGCTCCATCGCCACCTAAGAACCTTGAACTGAATATCAAACATTCTTCTACAAGATAACCTTCAGCAATGGACGCCTCAGGTTTACTTTTGTTGCGAACATATGATTTCAGTTTACAAAGATAACGCTCAATAGGAAACATGCAATGAAGATGTGCAGGTCCACCATATTCAATTTCCTTGCATAAATGAACTAGCAAGTGCACCATTATATCGAAGAAAGCATTTGGGAATATCATCTCAAATTGATAAAGAATTTCCACAATTTCCTTTTGTAGCCTCTTGAGATTAGCCAAATTGATAATTTTACTCCAAAGACTTCTTAGAAATGCACCTAATCTTATCATAGGTAATGCAACTTCAGGTTTTACAAATTTCTTCACAGCAAATTGCAGCAAGTAGTGGAGAAGAAAATGAGCATCGTGGCTCTTATACCTTGCAATTTTCCTCTCTTTCTTGTTTACATACCGGCTGATATTAGCTGCACAACCATAAGGTAGTTTAGCATTCTCCAACACCGAGCAAAATATTTCTTTCTCCTTGTTCGTCATTGCAAATATGGCAGCCCTGATCTTAAGGTAATTCCCATCAGCTGATAGAACCAAATGAAGGACCTCCCTGATGCCTATCTCTTGTAAGTCATACCGAGCACTTAAATGGTCTTTCGACTTCCCATCAATATTTAGTAAAGTACCAAGTATGTTATCACAAATGTTTTTCTCTATGTGCATAACATCAAGGTTATGTCGACATACATTGTGACTCCAATATGGTAAATTAAAAAATATTGACTTCTTTTTAAAAGGGGATTCATTTTTATGCTTGTTGACCTCTTTCTGACAAAAATATTTTCATAACCAGCCTAAAATTCTTCAATGTCTGTCCCGGATAAAATTCCCGGAGATGTTCCCATTTCAATTTCACCATTGAACCTTTTCTTATCAAACCTCCACTTGTGTTCCGGATCTAAAAATTTCCTATGACTCATGTAGCACATTTTTTACTATGTTTCAAGTTGAAGAAGTCTCAAAATGGCATACGGGACAAGCTAAATAACCCTTTGTGCTCCAGCCAGATAACATTGCATAGCCCAGAAAGTCGCTGATCGTCCATAACACGCTTGCACATAACGTGAAATTAGCACCAGTTAAGGCATCATAAGTTTGTATGCCAAGACCCCATAATTATTTCAATTTTGCGATAAGAGGCTGCATGTAGACATCAATGTTATTCTTAGGAGACTGTGGACCAGGGATAAGGGTTGAAAGTATCAAATTTTCTGGCTTCATGCATAACCAAGGTGGAAGGTTATAATTTACCAATATGATTGGCCATGTGCTGTGAGCTATAGTCATTGTACGAAAAGGACTGAATCCATCAGCTGCTACTCCTAACCCGATATTTCTGTTTTCAGATGAAAAATGAGGATATTTGGCATCCATCGTCTTCCAAACCTTGCCATCAGCTGGATGTCGAAGTCTGCCATCATTTTTTTCGTCCCACGGCATGCCATATCATATGTTTTACATACTCCTTGGACATGAACATCCTTTGCAGCCTTGGTTTTAGTGGAAATTAACGTATCACTTTTGCTGGTACTTTGTGAATCCGCTGCTCCGGATCATTGTCAACACCCGCTTTCTTTTCCGGCATAGCCCACCTTGAAAAACCATAAGTTTTGCATTTATTTTCCTTTTCATTTTCTGCCCAATATAGCATGCAGTCATTTGGACATGCATGTATTCTTTGGTAATCGAGGCCTAAATCTTTAATGATATTTTTGGTAGCATTGAAAGATAAAGGGATGTGGGCTTGTGGAAAAGCTTCTTTTAGCAACTCTAATAAATCGATAAATGCAGACTCGGTGATTCCATGTAGGCATTTTAAAGAATAAAGCCTGACGATGAAACTTAATCGCGAAAATTTAGTACACCCGGGATATAATGGCTGCTTTCCCTCTTCAACACGATGATGAAATTTTCTAGCATCGACATCTACTCCATTTGCCCCATCAGAAGATCCACCTTCATTGTTCTGCATATTTCCACAAGTACAATGCAACATCTCATCGAGATTATCTCCAAAATTTATTCCCGCTTCACGATCCATATCGTTATCGCTCCTTTCAGGATCTAGACAGGAAACCTCACAAATCCATTTCACATACAATTCAGATGGACCATTCCAAATCAGATGGTCGTAGACTACCTCTTGACGATGCCACTTGCGATTATGACACTTTTTGCAAGGGCATGTAATTTCATCACCTACCGCGAATCTAGAAAAAGTATTTTGAATTAAACGTTTCACTCCACTGATATATCCTTCACTGAACTTAGGAAGTTCTGCCCATATTTTTTCCTCGTCGTTCATCACTAATTTACACACAAATAACATACAAAGACAAATACAATGATAAAATCAGGAATATGATTACACCTGAACTCACAAGTAAATCAGTAAATTAGGCAACACAACAATCAAATCAGGAAAAACTTGAAATATACATAGAGTGATACCTTAAGCAGCAGATTAAATCGAAGCCCTAACTGAAATTCGAAACCCAAACGAACCCCAATTGAAGACCTAATTAAAACACCGAAGCCCTAACTGAACTTGAACTTGAACTCAAACTTGCCCTAATCGAACCCCAATTAAGCTTGTAAACTTAGAACTTTTAGCCCTAATTGAAATCGCAGAGTGTTTGAGTGTTTGAGAGGTTGAGCGGCGGAGTACGTATTTTGTTAAGTGTTTGAGTGAAACCCTTCAATATTTTGTTAACTTTTGCCGCTTTGTTTTTGCTTCCCGCGTTAAAATTTTTTCCAGACCGCACTCATTTTTTATAGTATTTTTATAAGTCTATAGCTACTGCAACATAGTGTTGATATCTATGCTAACATCTCTAAGCTAATGTTGTAATAGACAAAAATCAGCATAGCTATCGTTACATTGTAGCTAGCAACATCTTGTATTTTCGTTGCAATAGGCCATCTATGGCGTAGTGTGGATGTAACTCAAAACGATACATCATCGACATCGACACCATTAGTAACTCTGAAACTCCTATTATTTCTAATGTTTTTTTAGTTAGAAATTTAAAACATAATATGCTTAGTATTAATAAAATATGTGATAAGGGTTTTAAAATTAATTTTGAAAAAGATATTTGCGACATCAAGGATAGTGAGTCTAGAATCATTTTTTGAAGGAGTTAGGAAACATAACATTTATGTTTTAAGTATGAAAGCGTCTAATGATAATCTCTGTCTTTTGGCCGAATTTAGTGACCATTGGATGTGGCACAAACAATTTAATCATTTAAATTTTTTAAATTTATCCAAAATGGTCAAATATGAACTTGTTAGAGGACTTCCATAAATGAGTTTTAGTGTTAATAATATTTTTGATGCTTGTCAACTCGGAAAACTTCACAAAAGTCCATTTAAATCAAAAGACAAGATTTCTACTACTCATCCCTAACTTCTTCACTTCGACCTTTTTAGATCATCACAAGTTCAATCATTAATCATAATAGGTATGTGTTTGTAATAGTAGATGATTGTTCAAGATATACTTGGACAATATTTCTTAAACATAAAAGTGATGCATTTAAAAAGTTTAAAATTTTCACTAAGGAAATTCAGAATCAAAAGTCAATTAAAATTAAAACAAAATGAAGTGCTCATTGAAGAGAATACAGAGCGAAACTTTTGAAAGCTTTTGTAACAAAAGAACTACACATAACTTTTTTTACTAGAGCTCCTCAACAAAATGGAGTTGCAGAAGTAAAAATAGAACTATACAAGAATGCGCTAGGACTATGCTAAATGATAGTGATTTACCCAAAAAGTTTAGGCTGAAGCGGTTGCTATAGAATGTTGTATTTTGAATAGAATTTTAATAATACAATTAACCAAGAAAACACCTTATGAATTATTTTTTGATGAAAATCCAAAAGTATCTTATTTTAAATTTTTTGGTAGTAAATGTTTTATATTAATACAAATGAAAATTTAGATAAATTTGACGCTAAATCGGATAAAGGTATATTTATTAGTTATTCAAATAGAAGTTAGGCCAATAGAGTTTTTGATAATAGATATACCACTATTGAAGAAAATTTACATGTTTCATTTGATGAAAAGTTTAAAATAACCAATATTAGTAATGATGAGGAAGAAAATCTTAATCCTAGTGAGAATAAAAGAACTACTAACAATGAAATTAATAATACTGACAATTTAAATCCAAATAAAGGGACAAAATTTTTGAAAGACCATCCTGAGGAAATTATTCTAGGAAGAATAGAATCAGTTGTAAGAACTAGAAATCAACTAAATAAGATTAATAATGTAGCATTTATTTCAACTAACAAACATAAAAATCCAAAAGAAGCTTCATTAGATAATTCATGGATTCTTTTCATGCAAGAAGAACTGAATCAGTTCACTCAAAGGGATGTTTGCGAATTAGTTCCACAATCAAAAAATCATTCTATAATTCGAATAAATGGTTTTATAGAAATAAACAAAATGAACAAGGAGAAGTCATAGTAAATAAAGCACGATTAGTTGCATAGGGATACAAATAAGAAGAAGAAACCGACTTTGATGAAACCTGTTCCCTTTTAGCCATATTAGAAGCCATAAGGATTCTACTAGCTTTTCTAAATCATAATAGTTTTAAATTATTTCAAATGGATGTCAAATGTGTATTTTAAATGATTTAATTAAAGAAGATGTATATGTTGAACAACCCCTACTTTTTGAAGATGAAAAAATCTCTAATCGTGTTTACAAATTTAAAAAGGCTTTGTATGGTTTAAAACAAGCACCTATAGCTTGGTACGAAAGACTCATATTATATTTAATACAATCTAATTTTGGAATAGATAAAGTAGATACTACGTTATTTATAAAAAAATTAACAATGATATTCAACTTATACAAATATATGTAGACGACATTATTTTTAGGTCAATAAATGAACAACTAAATAAAGAATTTGCGGATATAATGACCATGGAATTTGAAACGAGTCACATGGAAGAATTAATATTCTTTCTAGGTTTACAAATTAGACATTTAAACAATGGAATCTTTGTAATTCAAGAAAAATACGTTAAATAATTGGTAAAGAAATTTGGATGTCTAACACAAGTGGTAAATCAACACCCATGGAAACTAGTGAGAAACTTAATAAAGAAAAGAATTCAAAAGATGTTGATCAAAAACTATAAAGTGGTATGATAGGATCTTATTCTATATCACAGCTTGTAGACACGATATCATGCATAGTGTATGTCTATGTGCTAGATATCAGTCACAACCTAAGGATACACATCTTAAAGCGTTAAAACACATCTTAAGATATGTTAAGAACACATTAGACGATGGGCTATTTTATCCGAAAGAAGATGCATTTGACTCAATATCATATAGTGATGTTGACTATGCCCGATGTAAATCCGATTGAAAAAGTACAAGTGGAACCTATTAATTTCTAGGACGCTTACTTGTATCTTTGTTCAGTAAAATGCAAAATTCTAAATCTCTATCTACAATAGAGGTAGAATATATCTCAGTAGCATTAGACTATTCATAGGTATCTATACGCAACAGACTCTAAGAGATTTCAGTTTAAATTTAAAACAATAACCAGTGTATTGTGATAATAATAATGAAAGTGAACAAGGATCGTAATATGGAATATTATCTAAGTTATGTACTAGTACGGAATATACATATAACAGTAAATAGTAAAGTAAATGACACCAAGGATTTTTATACTGGTTCGAACTTCCCGTTCTACGTCCAGTCCCAGACTCCTTTTGGAATTTAACAATCAACCCTCTCTTAACCTGGAAGAACATGTATTACACCGCTTGAGCAACCGAATAGGACTTCAACTGCCTAAGCAACATAATAGTACTTCAACCACCTGAGCAACCGAATAGGACTTCTAATACAAACAGTAAAAATTGCTTCTGATTGAGTATGCTCTTGAATAGTACTGATGAGTCAACAATGTACACCCTTCCTGTAATCTTCTACTTTGTGGTATATAGTGTAGTTTGTGAAGATAGGAAGTTAATTTAATCACAAATGAAATTGCTCTTGAATGTGCAAGTGATTAGAATAAGAGTTTGAATGCAAAGAGTTTAGACAATAAGAATATGAGATAGAATCAAAAAATTAGGTAATCAAAACAACCGAATTGAAGGCTATATATAGCATTTAAGTGTTGCAACTTATTATGAAAAGTAACGATCAAAAGGTATGGAAACAACTCTTGAATCAGGGGTTGTTTCTATTCGATGAAGTGAAGTGTCTTTTTAGAAAAATAGTCGTTATGCAATTTCAGTCGACTGAGCAAAAGAATTCAGCAAGCTGAAATATTAAAAATTCAAATCAGAGGAAAAATAGTTCAAAAAACTCTTTATTTAGTCGATTTAAATGGGTAGTTCAGTCGGTTGGACATTCATATCATACTGTGCATGTGCATAGATATTCAGTCCACTGAACTACCTATTTCAGTCGGTTGAATATCATGTTTTCTGCCATATTGAAGTGTTTTCAAAAATTCCTTTGTGCGTGAACTTGTGTAGTAAAAATCTTGACATATGAAACATGATTTGAAAAGATTTTTAAGTACATGTGGTGCATATACCACTTTGGGGAGATTTTAACGAAAATTAACTACAAGACCTAGACCATAGAAAAACCATAGACAACATTGAAGCTTCTAGCTGAATCCTGGTCTGCAATCTATTGTCGAGTAGAATAGTATATTCTCCTGCAAATATGGTTAGTTCACATAATATTTACTTATATAGTTGTCATGATCGAAACATCAAAATACAAGGTTCTAACATTCTCCCCTTTTTTGATGATAACAACTATGTAATTTTGAAAATTTATAACAGCAATTTAATACCCCTTAATGAATATTCCCCCTACCAAACAATTTCTCCCCTTTTGTCATCGACAAAAAGGAACAAATAGATAATATGTTAAATATAGACATATTAGCATAGAAATAAACATATATCATAGGGAAAGTAAATGAACTTAGCATCATAGATAAATAAAAATGAGCATGGAATTCAAATAGCAATGTCACACAAAAATATCAAAACATAACAAGCATACATAAAATAATGTCTTAAATAACATGATAAGATGAGCATAAGTAAATAAAAACTAGACATCCTCACTATCCGAAGCTTCTTCTTCGTCTTCATCTTCGGAGGTCGACCATGTAAAAGGTGCGGGGTTTTCGACAATACCGGTAGAGGTAGAGCCGGTACATGATAATTTCTCCCAAATTTTGTTTAAGAAACCTTTTATGGAATTAAGCTTCTTATTTGTTTTGACGACATTCTTCTCGACGGTAGCCAATCATCGTCCAAGCTTACTTTGATTGAGAGAGAGTGTAATAAGCGCTTGCTTTGTAGTAATGTCACTAGGGAGCTCATGAACCTCATCGTCGTCTGCTTCTTCTTCTTGGCGGGGAGGTTGCGAGGATGAAGATGTTATATTAGTATCCAGTGGTTGAGTAATACCTTGATAGCGATTTGCCACCCATTGTTGGAAGCTTATTATTTGTTGAGATTCCGGGCGTTTTGAAAGACCCATAAGACTTAGAGTCTTCGAGTTGAGTTCTCCAATGGTCATGTAATCCGCATCGGGTAAAGGAACTCCGAAGTTTTGAAGAATCCACATGATGTAGGCTCCGTAGTGGATGGTTTTATAGTTTCTTTTGTGGTTAATAGTGAGGAACTCCTCTAAAATGATATTTGCCCAATTTACTCTTTGGGATGAGTAAATGGCATAGAGGGCTCGGAAATCCCTCTTGTATACTTTCTCGTAGCTACCGGTACGAGGTTGAAGTGATCGAATGAGAGATCGGTGAAGAATACATGCCTTTGGACATAAGGCACTGGATTTCAAGATCGTCATCATACGATAGAAAACAGTGAGAAACTCCGTCTCGGTTGTACATGTCTACTTCGACATTAGTGATATCAAATCCCTCGGATGGACATCGCAAAATGTGGCCAAGTCGTTGTAGATGGAGATAAATTTTAAATCTGCAGACCAAAGTCCAATTACAATCATCCTTATTGCGTGGATCTTAGTGGTCTAAATTCATGTTGGAGAAAAATAACTTAATTAAGAGAGGATAAAGTTTGACGTTATTTGAGTCATATCCAATAAGATGATCAATACCACTAGCTTCGGCAAGCTCTCGGATGACACATCCATTAAAATCAGCAAACTTGACAAAGGCACCTTCAAAAATTCGAGAGGTTTTCATTGAATTGAATCAAGTTACTGCTGTTTCATTATGAAGCCAAGAACGGATTTGGCTTTCGGAAGGACCCGTTGTAGATTCACGAGCACGTTTTGTTCTAGGTGCCATTGATTTGAGTAGGTTTGGAGAAAAAATTGAATTTTTGTAGTGGAGGCTAGGGTTTCTATTGAAGTAGAAAGGAACAAGTGATAGGTAAATGAAGAGAATATATTAGTTAAGTAGTGGTTGGGTTAAAGGTTGCATTGGGAAGAGTGAATTGATATTATAAAAAAACTAAAAATATATGGGCCAGTCTACTGAATTGGGGACCTCAGTCGACTGGTATGCAGGATTTTCCATCCCGCATGTTTGTAGTGTAAAATAAGGAAATTAGTCGACTGTTTATAGTGTGGCAGTCGACTGGTTGCTGAGTGAAATTTCAAAATTTTGAAGATTCACTCGACTGTATTGAGGAGGTCAGTCGACTGGTTTATAGGAAAAAGTAACCCGCATGTTTACAGTTCATTTTGGGGGTATTCAGTCGACTGGTTCAATTGATTCAGTCGACTGACTGCAGGGTAGAAATTTTAATATAGTTTGAATATTCGGTTGACCGAAAGGCCTCTACCAGTCGACTGAATTTGTTCTTTTTTCTGTGGTAAGCCTTTCTTCTAGCTTTTTCTCAAATTAGTTATACAACATATATATATATATGTTTTTTCTAGTTTTAATCTAATGTTAATAAAAAAATATACTTATTATTCCAGAAAACATACAACTTATTCAAATTATAATATATATAAAAGACTTAATTTCCGGAATTTTCTGCATCATCTGAGTGTGGTTCAACCTTAGTGATTTCTTGTAATGGATGGATAAGAGACCATGCATTACTTTGAGCACAACGTTCTCAAGAGTTTGGAGACACTTGAGGATGTTGCGGAGATGGTTGGTGCATACATTGTTTGGAAGATGATCCGCAAATCTTTAGAGCAAATTGTTATAGGAAGATTAATCATTTTGCATTGACTTTTTGTTCGTAGTACATTTCGCGTAGAAGTTCTAATGTTTCCCGTTGATAGTGGTGGATATCGTCAATCTTTTCTTTTGTCAATGGGGAGCCAAAACCCAAGTTTCTTTTATCTCTCTTTCCTTTTGGCATATACCCAATGTGATGATTCGGTGAAGGCGTAATCTTAACTGGAATATATACCAGAGTTGAATTGGTTGAGGAATCGGAGGTTGGAGTGCTAAATACAATTAAGGATTGGTTTGAGCTCTGTTGTGATGACATTGTAGAGATTGTATATTATTTGAAACTTAATTTAGCTGAATAGTATTTTAATTGAGTGAGGATTGAAATGTGAGTTGATGTATATATATACTGATCTTATATACTATTACTAGTTTTTAGTGTTTGAGGTAAAAAAAACGTTTGAAGAGTCTCAGCAAAGTAAAAATGCGAGGTAAGAAAGAGTAAAAATTAATGACCATAAGTTAAATCAAAGTGATGTATGGTTCTGAATCAAGAAACATATTAGTATATTGGAACATCATGCAACTTCCTCCTAAGAGATCTGAGTTCGAGTAACATCAACTCCAATAATTTTTGATTTTTTTTTTAAAATTATTTATTTATTTTATTTATTTATTTATTTTTATAAAATAATATCGAATTATAATTCATGTAACGATACAATTCCTTCACGTCTCAATTTAATAAAAATATTTTCATTTAAGGGTTTAGTAAATATATCAGCTATTTGATTTTCTAATGGTACAAAATCTAGCGATATATTTCTTTTTTCTATATTATCGCGAAGAAAATGATGTCAAATATCAATGTGTTTAGTTCTAGAGTGATTTATAGGATTTTTCGATAAATTTGTAGCGCTTGTGTTATCATAATAAATTGTAGATTTAGAAAGTTTTATTCCAAAATTTTGTAGTGTTTGCTGCATGTATATTACTTGAGCACATGCCAAAGCAGCAGAAATATATTCTGCTTCACACGTCGAGAGTGAAACACAATTTTGTTTCTTACTAAACCAAGACACTAAAGATCGTCCAATGAAATGACAAGTACTACTTGTACTCTTTCAAACCGTTCGACATCCTCCAAAATCAACATCACTGTATGATACTAATTCAAAAGGACATTCTTTTGGATAAAGGAGACCGTAGTCTTTAGTCTTGCTTAAGTATCGCAAAATTCGTTTCATTTCTCACAAATGTGATTCTTTGGGATTTGCTTGAAATCGTGCACACAAGCATACACTCATTATTAAATCTGGTCGGCTAGCAGTTGAATAAAGTAGTGATCCAATTATACTACGATAGAGTTTTTGGTCAACACTTTTGCCATTTTCATCTCTATCGAGATGTACCGTAGTACTCATAGGAGTAGGTTTAGCAGAAGTGTTTTCCATACCAAATCGTTTTAAAAGATTATTACAATATTTTTCTTGATTAATAAAAATTCCATTACTTAATTGTTTAATTTGTAAACCAAGAAAATATGAAAGTTCTCCCATGCGAGACATTTCAAATTCTCTTGTCATAATATCTAAAAATTCTTGATATAATTTTTCATTTGTAGAACCAAAAATAATATCATCTACATAAATCTGTATTATTAAAATGTCATTTTTATCTTATTTTATAAACAATGTTGATCTACCTTTCCAATTTTAAAACTAGAATTGATTAAATAATTTTTATAATGGTCATACCAAGTACGAGGTGCTTGTTTTAAATCGTACAAAGCCTTTTTTAATATATAAACATGATCCGGAAATTTTCATGTACAAATAAAGGTGGTTGTTCTACATATACATTTTCTTTTATAAAACCATTTAAAAATGCACTTTTTACATCCATTTGATTAATTTAAAGTTATTAAAACATGCATAAGCTAACAAAATACGTATAGCTTCTAGATGAGCTACAGGAGCAAATATTTCATCATAGTCTATTCCTTCTTCTTAATTATAACCTTGATCAACTAGCCTAGCTTTGTTTCGAATAATATTTCCTTGCTCATCGGCTTTATTTTTGTAAACCCATTTGGTACCGATAACTGCTTGATTACTTGGTCTAGGAACTAAGTCCCAAACGTCATTAGGTTCAAATTAATTTAATTCTTCTTGCATAGCCATAATCCAGTAATCATCAGTTAAGGCTTCTTTAGCATTTTTGGGTTCAATGTTTGAATGAAAAGCTACATGACCCATTTGGTTTAGTTGATTTTGAGTTCTTACGTTAGTATTTATTTCTCCAATGATATTTTCAACGGGATGATTTCTTAGAAGTCTTGGTGGAGTTCAAATTTCATTATTATTTGGTAAATAGTTATTTTCATTATTTTCAATATTTCCAAAATCATCATATGCGTTATTTGATTTAGTAATAATCTCATCAACTTCAATTTTATGGTTAATTTTGAAATTCTCATCGAATGACACATGAAGTGTTTCTTCGATTACTTTAGTTCTTTTATTATAAATTCTATAAGCTTTGCTTTGTTCCGAATATCCAATGAATATTCCTTCATCAGATTTTGGATCGAATTTACGAAGGTTGTCTTTTATATTTAAAAGAAAACATTTTGAACCAAAAACTTTAAAATATGATATGTTGGGTTTTCTTCCATTAAAAAGTTCATATGTGGTATGTTTTGTTAATGGTCTAACGGAAACTCTGTTTAAAACATAACAAGCAGTTGCTACAACTTCTGCCCAGAATTGTTTAGGTAGAGTACTTCCATTTAATAAAGTCCTAGCGCATTCTTGAAGTGTTCTATTTTTACTTTCTACAACTCCATTTTGTTGCGGAGTTCTAGGAAATGAAAAATTGTGAACAATTTCTTTTTTTATTACAATATTTTTCAAAAGATTCTTTTTCTAATTCATCACCGTGATTGCTCTGAATATTTTAAAATTTTAAATTTTTAACATTTTGAATTCTTTTAGCAAATATTTTAAAATTTTCAAAAGTCTCACTTTTATTTTTCAAAAATATTGTCCAAGTGAATCTTGAGAAATCATCTACAATTACAAAAACATAACTATTATGGTTTATAGACTGAACTTGAGTTGGTCCAACAAGATCTAAATGTAATAACTCAAGTGGTTGTAATGTAGAAATTATTTTCTTTAATTTAAAAGAAGATTTTGTTAATTTCCCTAACTGATAAGCATCACAAATATTCTTTACTTTAAAGTTCATTTTTGGTAAAACTTTGACTAAATTATTCTTAGATAATTTGCTTATTGCTTTAAAATTTATATGACAAAATCTTTTGTTTCATAACCAAGGATCATTTTCTTTGGCTACTACACACGTATTTGTGTTATGATTAACTTTCATATTTAAAATATAAATATTTCATTCTCTAATTCCTTCAAATATAAGATTATTATTTTGATCAAATATGTTGAATTTACTTTCCAAAACGTTATATTAAAATATTTATCGCATAGTTGACTTGTACTAAGCAAATTATGTTTTAAATTCTTAACTAGTAAATCATTTGTAATAAGATGTAAGTTAGATGTACCGACATTGCTCACATCGCCTTTGCCGAGGATATAGCCTTTGGAATTATCTCCAAATGTGATAGATCCTTCATCTAAGTAGATAATGTTAGTCAGCATATCTTTGTTTCCTGCCATAAGTTTTGAGAAACCACTATCAAGTATCCACTTTCCCCTTTTCTTAGTTGGTACTTGCAAAAAATATCGGAATGATGTTGTAACTCACCTTTTATTAGGGTCCTAAGAGTTAGATCTTAGGAAACGGAAACCAAACCCAAAAGGGTTTAGAATTCGCTTTATAAGTAAAATCTTTATTTTTATGAACTGAATTTATAAAATATTTAATATACTTATTTCTGATTGAATTATTATTTGTTTTCGGTACCCAAATCTTTATAGTATTTGTGTTGAAAATTTCTTTCTTTTGAGTGAAACCCTTTTGTTTTGCTTTTTCTTTTACAAAATTCTAATGCAAATTGAAATTTTTATATGATGGGTTATTCTTCTTTAAATTAGCCTTTGAAGAATTTGTATATCCTAACCCTTTCTTATTACAAGTAGTTTGAGAATTACTAATAATCTTAGAAAGATTTTCTCTTCCTTTATTAAAATTAGATACATTTTTAGTGATATTCTCTAACTCAGTTTTGAGACTGGTATTGTTTAATTCAAGGATTTTGACATTTGATTTTAAATCATGATTTTCTGAAGCTAATGTCATTTTCTTTTCTTTTTGCACTTCTATTTCATTTCATAGCATAGTGAGTTGAGAATAAACATCAGACAAAGATTCTTGTGTTTTAACAAGTTCTTCTTTTAAGATTTTCTTTTCATCTCTTAGCATATCAACTTCTATTTCATTTCTATTTTATTTTTCTAGAACATCTCTATACTTTCTTTTAATGTCTTTTAGTTTATCCAATAGCTTTGAGTTTATTTCTACTAAATCATCAAAAGTAAGATCACTTACATCGTTAGTCAAAGCCATAAAGCAGACATTGGCTTGTTTAGAATCATTGTCAGTGTCACTGTCTGATGACGAAGACGATTCTGAATCATCCCATGTAACAGAGAATGCTTGCTTCTTTTTGTACTTGTCCTTCCTATTCTTGTATTTGTCTTTCTTTCGGTCAGGACAGTCTTTCTTTATGTGACCCTTCTTATGACATTCATAACATTCGAGATTTGAAGCTAGTGGTTTATTGGTATTGTCTCTCCTGTTGTTTCCGAATTTCTTGTTCTTTCTAAATTTCAAAAACTTTTTGAAATTCTTTGCTATAAATGCCATGTCATCTTCATCTAAATCCGAGTTTTCTTGTTCAGCCTGAAAAGCTATATTCTTTCTATCTTGGGCTTGATCTCGTTTTGCTTGCAAATTAACTTCATATGACATGAGATTTCCTATTAACTCTTCAGGTTTAATGGTAGAAATGTCATTAGCTTCTTCAACAGCTAAGAATTTTCGTTCCCATTCATCCGTTAAAGAGTTTAGAATTTTGAGACAATATCAAAATCTGAATATTTTTCTCCTAGTGCTAATAGTGAATGATATATGTCTAGGAATCTAGAATACATGTCATTTATTGTTTCGTCTGGTTTTATTCTAAAATTTTGGAACTGATTTTTAAGCATAGAAATCTTGCTTTGTTTTACTTTGTTTGTTCCTTCATGTGTAACTTTAAGAGTTCGGCAGATTTCATAAGCTGTTTTACACATACTAACTCTATTAAATTCATTTTAACTTAAGCACAAAATAACATATTCATGGCTTTTGCATTTGAAGTAGCATCTATTTTTTGTGTGTTTGACCATTGTGCATATTATGTGGTAGTATAGTGTATTCATTCTGAGTGATATTCCAAGTATCATATCCATTTGCTTGCATATAAATACTCATGCGAGTTGACCAATAGCTGTAATTCAAACCGTTAAATAGTGGTGGTCGTGCAGTGGATTAACCTTCAATAAAACTTATGTAAATGTTATTTTCCATATTAAGTGAATATCAAATAACTGTGCTATGGTTATATGATGACCTGCTCTAATACCAAATGAAAGTGAACAAGGATCGTAATATGGAATATTATCTAAGTTATCTACCAGTACAAAATATAAATATAACAGTAAATAGTAAAGTAAATGACACCAGGGATTTTTACACTGGTTCGAACTTCCCGTTCTACGTCCAGTATCAGACTCCTTTTGGAATTTAACTATCAACCCTCTCTTAACCCGAAGGAACAGGTATTACAACGCTTGAGCAACCGAACAGGACTTCAACCACCTAAGCAATAGAATAGGACTTCAACCGCCTGAGCAACCGAACAAGACTTCTAATACAAATAGTAAAAATTGCTTCTGATTGAGTATGCTCTTGAATAGCACTAATGAGTCAATAACGTACACCCTTCCTATAATCTTCTCCTTTGTGGTATATAGTGTAGTTTGTGAAGATAGGAAGTTAATTTAATCACAAATGAAATTGCTCTTGAATGTGCAAGTGATTAGAATAAGAGTTTGAATGCAAAGAGTTTAGACAATAAGAATATGAGATAGAATCAGAAAATTAGGTAATTAAAACAACTGATTTGAAGGCTATATATAGTGTTTAAGTGTTGCAACTTATCGTGAAAAGTAATGATCAAAAGATACAAAAACAACTCTTGAATCAAGGATTGTTTTTGTTCGATGAAGTGAAGTGTTTTTTAAGAAAAATAGTCGTTATGCAATTTCAGTCGACTGAGCAAAAGAATTCAGCCAGCTAAAATATTAAAAATTCGAATCAGAGGGAAAATAGTTCAAAAAACTCTTTATTCGGTCGACTGAAATGGGTAGTTCAATCGGTGGAACATTCATATCAAACTGTGCATGTGCATAGATATTTAGTCAACTGAACTTCCTATTTCAGTCGGCTGAATATCATGTTTTCTACCATATTAAAGTGTTTTCAAAAATTCCTTTGTGCATGAACTTGTGTAGTAAAAATCTTGGCATATGAAACATGATTTGAAAAGATTTTTTAGTACATGTGCGTGCATATACCACTTTGGAGAGATTTTAATAAAAATTAACTACAAGACCTAGACCATAGACAAACCATAGACAATATTGAAGCTTCTATCCGAATTCTGGTCTGCAATCTATTATCGAGTATAATAGTATCTTCTCCTACAAATATGGTTAGTTCACATAACATTTACTTATATAGTTGTCATGATCAAAACATCAAAATACAAGGTTCTAACAACTGTTTAATAAATCTATCTAAAAATCCAGCACATCATGCTAGGACAAAACATACAGATTTAAGAAATCATTTCCTAAGAGATAACATAAACAAAGAAATAATTACACTAGAATTTATAAATACAAAAAATCAAATAGCTGATATTCTAACTAAACCATTAGCATAAACTAGTTTCATCAAATTAAGAAGAGAACTTGGAATATGTTCATCTATAGAAATCTAAATAACAACTTTTACTTACAAATTAAAAAGAAAAATGAAAAATAAAATTACTCTGTATATGTCGACATACCTATGTAGTATATGTCAGCATACCTGTTTTTATAAAAAAAGCTTTTCCCTCCTTTCAAAATTCAAAACCCAATTATTTAACCACCATATTTCAACTCCGACCCATTTTTTCATCTTCTTTATGAAAAATCAAAATTAATCAATAAAAAATGGATCCATCCAACTCCAAATGTCCAAGAGAAGAATCATGCCCATTTTGTGACTTCACGTTCTCTAAACTAAGCAATATTGAAAAGGAATTGAAGCATATACCCCTTTGTCATCACCATGCTTACTGAAATTGAAGTTATGCATTAAAAACGAACAAGAGCGGCAAGGGAGAATGCTAAGGAACCTACAAAAGCATCTATTGGATAATTAAGAAAATTTAATAATGATTGAAGAGGGAGATACTCAAATCAATCTTGTGATTCACAATCCTATGAATCAAGATGATGAAGTGGAATATGAAGAAGAAGGGAATGATGATGCTAACGAGGATAAAGATGAAGACAGAGCGCGTTGCGTAGGAGAGGTTAATTACTATATTCATGGCAATTTAGTTGAACAAAAGGGAAACTTTTGTCTTCACTGTCCAAATTGTTCCATTCACAAATCTCCAATAATTAAAAAAAACAATAATTTGCATTTTGGGCATATATGTGTATAAGTTTGGATTGTTTAGAATTGAACTTATCGAGTTGTTTCAGTGCATAGTATGATTTGTATTTGAACTTGTGTAAGAGGTGTATTTAAGCTTGTATGTTTGTCTTGGTTTGATAACATAGTTTGGTTTGTTCTAAGATAGGTTGTTTGATATGAATGACATATCTGGAAAGTATCATTAAAACAGATGTATTTATAATTGTACTTATATAGTTATTTCGCCAAAATTTTATAATTAGTATTGATTTTGATTCCATATACAACATTATCACATTTCATATTATTCAATATATGTCATATTTAAGGGGAGTTTATTTTTCTTTACCCCTTTTTGTTGATGACAAAGGGGGAGAAAAATATAAAATATAATACATGCATATATTAAGGGGAGCTATTCAAATAGGGGAGTTAACCAATTTTGGACGAGTTGCAGTATTTATAATAAATATATTTACATGGTTTTCATCATCTAAACAGGGGAGATTGTTAATACCACATATATTAATTTTGATGAAAATAACCATATAAATATAGGTACTAATTTTTTCTCAAGTTGTGTAGAATATTTTGTAGGATAAAATATAGATTTATACAAGAACAAGATAATCGAGTTTGAAGACTGATCGGTAAAAAGATTAGAGATGGAGATTCAGAGATAATCAAGGTATTTGAAGACTCGTGATTTTAGAGACAAAGACAAGGAGAGTTCGAGACTATAATTTATAGTTAACAGACATTAGATTAATTTGTTGAAGTCCATGAATAGTAACTTTCTTTTCTTTGAATACCCTCTTATCAAATTATTTATTTTATTATCTAAATATTTATTTTATTTTTAAAATACATTTCTATAAATATTTTGTACGAGTTTTATATCTGAATGTATTTAGAAACTATGTTAAAATAATTTTACAATAGTTCAAAATTTTAAAATACCTTAAAGGTGTTTTTGTTTTTCAAAACATACACAAATATGTCAACATATGTACCGTTTAAGAGGTGTCTTTTGAATTTTGAATAGTTGTGTTTTTTGATTACATCTCTTCATGAATAGACGAATTCCTTCAAACACTATATAAAGGGGATTGAAAAACAAAATTTAATAACTATTTTCTCTATACTCTTCTTATTCTAAATTCTCATTATATATTTCACAAAATCCACTTTCTATACTCTTCAAATTCATTCAAATTCAATCTCTACTTTACTACATTCACTCTCTACAATCTACTCACTGATTTGAAAGTATTCTCTCATCAATTTAAGGATTAAAGTGCTATCAAAGGGTTATAGGACATTCTTTATCTAAGGTACAACAATTTGTGTTTGAAGTCACATTTCTCTACTATTATTTGTGTAGGTGTACTTGTTGCCTGTTCAAATCTAGTGGGTGTGCTTGTTGCCAGTTTAAATCAAGTTGGAGTGCATGTTGCCCGTTTAAATCAAATGGATGGTCTTGGTTCCTGGTTAAATCAAGAGAATCCACCCTAAGCTCAAAAAGTTAGGAGATTGTATCTCGTTACCTTGAAATCAAGATTGTATTCTGGTTTACTTGCTAACTAATTAAAGTAGGCGTTGGAAAGGAAATATGTACATACACTATACAGGACTTGGCATAGGATTGGTTAATCCAAACCAGTATAAAGCTCGTGATGTCATCTCTCTCACTTTTACTTTATATTTACTACATATATATATATATTTGGGATTGCTCGATATATATATATATTGTGTGTGTGTTGATTATCCGTGTTTGAATTTAAATCTTAAACTAGTTTAGAAAAGTTCTATATAAGTTATAAAACAATATTCACACCCCCTCTAGTTAAAGTAGCCTGAAGATCCATTCACATTCGTATAATTTATAGTACACTGCTTCTCACACACCTTACCGAATATAATGTCACATTTTTACATTGGCAGACACTAATGCCTTACACTTCGCTACTGAATGTAATGTCATTTCGGACACAGGGCCACGACATAAGCCTTATGCCTCGTTACCTAAATAAATGTCTTCACCAGACTCAAGTTTTCTACACATACCTTACATCCCGTTACCGAATCCAATGCTTCCTTTGGGACATTGGGTTTCCACATATGCCTTATGCCTCGTTACCAAATGCAATGTCTCTTTTTGGACATTGGGTTACCAAACAGACTTTGGACCTCATTTTCACTAAATATCGTGGATGGGCCTTCGAGTGCCACACGGACCAAATATTGTCTCTTCCATTTAATGTCTTCAATAGGCTTAAGTTTTCCACACAGGCTTTATACCAACTTTATTACTAAAATTAGTATCATATTTTAAAATCTAGGATGCCACATAGGCCTTAGAGCTTCTTGTTTGCTTAATATCATGATTATGCTTTCAGTTTCCTTCTATGGCCTTACATCGAAACCTTTGTCTTCTTATTGACTCTTCACCGAGAGTCAATATATTGTATCTACACTACCCTTGGCCTTATTAAGGGAAGGCTATTTTACACAAAGGTTTGCTCTGAAACTACGTCTCTTGGCCATGCTTGGTCTCAGCATACCCATTTCATCTTTTGGGAACACCTACACTCATATGTTGCATTCACATTGACCTTCGCCTCTAGCCTCCTCCTTTGACACTCACCTTCGGATCTCTACTTAGCACTTGTCTAGTTTATTAAGCTTAGACATTTAGTAAGCCTTTTGGTTAATTCATGTTAGCTTTCATTTCTGGTCTACTCCTACCACAATTATACTCTTGTTTGCCACTTCAGCTCTGTTACTGGCAATAAACCTAACTTATAAACGCATCTAGCGCCCTTCTTTACACGTGTCGCCTCCATATTCATTCAACCTCTGCTGTAATGTAGTGACTCTGTCCTTTATGTTATTTTACAAAAAAAATATGGGGTCTTGTCACCTTATTACTTATTCACATAATTTGCATGCATTGTTGGTCTCGGTAACTCCGTATAGGGTTTCGGCTTTCACTTTAATATACCAGAAATAATTATTTTAGTATGGGAAATTACTTACAAAATTCCCAAAATTGCATGAATATGTTATTAAGTGGATTTTTACTCACATCTACATTTATTAGCCATTTTCCCTTATCTCTTTAATACGCGAATTAATTCAAAAATTCATATCAAAATATTTTGACGTGGGAAAATCTTCTAACTTAAAACATATCTCAAATTCATGTACAGAACATCATACTAAATCCCATATCATTTCAATAACATGTGAGTGGGAAAACATAGCTAAAACATCCTTTATTATAGTTATTTTACCCACAAAACATTCATTAAAACATTGTTTTGATCATATAAACAACCTACACACATGATCTCTATCATATTTAATCAAAACGGAATTTAAAAAACAATGAAATGGTGATTAGGGTGTAGTATTACTCACCTAAGTCTTTGGACTGACTAGATCTTTAGTTTCCTTTGGTGTCTTAGCTTTTCTTCTTCTTTTTCCTCCTTTTCTTCCTTAGGCCAGCATTAAGAAGTTTCCAAGCTTTTAATTGTTTGTGTGAAATGAGCATGCATGAATGAGATAAGGATTTCTCATATATAGGTGGGTCGTAGGCCTTTTGGTTATATCCTTTATTTTAATTCATTCTCAAGCCGTGGGAGCTATATTACAATATGTAAATGTACACTCAATATTTATTATAGTAAGGAACTATTTATTCTAAATTCTAATGAAACTAGTAGATAAATTTCTCCAAAGTTATTTTCCTTGTCCAATATCCATGTTTTTCTTAATTAATTACCTATTGATTATTCATTAAAAGTTGAGGTGTTACAGAAAAACACAGAGAGGGGCAGACTATAGTTAGGTGAGTGATATACATTTACTTTACCGTATAATATAGATTCTTAAATAATACTAAGATAACTATGGTAAATGCCATACCTTATTCATGTTTTACATACAACTAACAAATTAGCCAAACTATAAAACAAATATGACTATCTCATGAAATAAAGTCTTGGTCCAATATAGTTACAATGGTCAATGATACGGTCTAACCCACGTATAAGGCTAAGCCACCTATTGCATTAACATATAGCCAAATCATCGATTGGATAGCTGAATGTATGGATTATGAACTCATATTTGTACAACAACATGCACCTCAAAAATTACTCAGATAACTGAGCGATCAGGTTACCATGATAACCATAGAGGACACAAAAATCAACAGCCAAACAATCACTAACAGTAGCAATTTACTATATATACACAGATATACACACACATAGACACACACACACACACTCTTGTGTATATGTCACAATATATACATCTAAACATTTCAATCAATCAAACATGAAGAATCACATCAAATGTAGTTTAAACATCGTCTTGAAACCTTAAAAAATCCTCGATAAATCGAGCCAACCTTGCAAGAACTGTTGCTATTGGGTCAAGGTCAACTTGACCAAATAGAAAGCCACTGACGCATCAATGGTGGCCATGAATAGAGGCCGAAAAGCACCTTGTTGATTTTCTGCTCCTAATATTTTATTTCTTTTCAATTTTGTTTTGATGATTTCTTGATTATTTTTAATTCGTTTTTAATCTGTTTTCTTTCAAATTTTGATATGACCGTCTAATCTCTTCCTACTTTAATATATCAAAAGAGTTAGAGTTAAAATTGTTTCAAATTTTCTTAGAAAGCCAGTGTTTGTAAAACTAGTTTTAGAAATTGAAAATATCATTTTTCACCATACATACTTAAAAATACCTCTATAAATCGTTATAATTTCAAAATAAAATTATAATATGACTTAAAGTACCATATAGGACTTTATTAAAATTTTATATACAGTTTATATGTATATATTCAATATAACTCATTTTCATGTTCAAAAACAATGTTTTTTGATACATTGTCGAATACTCCATAATAAATCAAATTTGAATTCAGTTTAATTCATACACAATTACTGAGATGTATAGACTTACTTCTCAGATCATTTTATAACATTTTTAAAAATTAATCATGGTAATTTACATATAATACACTTATATATTCAATTTAAATCTCATTTTTGCTTTACCTTTACCTATATCAATATAAATATAATTTATATATGATTTACTCACACACACAAATATATATATATATATATATATATCTAATTTTTAGTCTCTATTATTCATAATTTTTCGTTATACATTTAAGCTTCATTTAATTCATTTATCTCAACGTGAATTTAATCCATAGGTTTTCTATATCCATTCCAATATTCTGTAGTTTAATCCATATCAACAAACTATCATTTTCACTGATTAGAAATTAAACTGCCATTTTATTCATATTATATCATTATTAATTACTGTCCAAACTCGATAATTAACATAAATGATCCAAACTCAAATCCTAGGGCATAATTATCAAAGAATTTTGCAAGATTGAATAATTTTATGTTAGAGAAGATGAAAACCATCCACAAAGCTCCAAATTCTCCAAATTGCTCATTGTCCATAATTTGATTCACCTTCAAATCCACGTACCCGCGATTCTAGTTAGTACTAGAGTGCAGGCCTTGACTCCCTCTTCGAACTGATGCTTGAATTTTTGGATTTCATAAAAAGCAAAGACAAAATATTTGATTTGGGTGAAATTTCCGAGTGAGGAAGAAGAAGAAGAAATATACTTGAGAAATGATTTTAATTCAAAAATGCATGAATGACTTGCTATTTATAGCCAGTTAAAAGTGCGTGCTCAAGTTAAGTTAGGCTCATCCTATTTTCAATTCAAAATTTTGAAATATAAACACGATGGTATCTCTATCATTTGAACTCTGATTCAGGCAAAAAATATACAGTGTGCATAAAAAAATGAGATGACCGTAATGGCACCAGTTTCAACTTCAAATTCAATTGTTTGAAATATGATGATTTTGCTCCCAAAGTCAAAATTATTGATTTTATTTATTTTAATATCGAAATATACGGGTTGTTACACTCTTTACCCCTAAAGGAATTTCACCCTCGAAATTACTAATGTTGTACCTAAGTCAAACAATTCACATCAATAATTCAATTAAAATCATACCAATACACATATAACATATGGATAAATAGATAGGAATGCATGATCATGGCATATGATACTTAACTAATGCAAGAATGCAATTTGGTAGTCAATGTCCTAAACTAGTCGCCTATTGAATGTATGAAATATAGATGGCATATAAGCATGATGCAATGCAATCCTAATAAACAACAAAAATGGAATCCATATGGAATGAAACTATCAACATCATATCATATGTAAGTGGTTCAACCATCCTAACAATCTATACTAATCTAAGTCCACCACGAAGCAACCAATCCTAACCATCCAAAATCTAACATCCAAACCTAGATTCTATGGAAACAAAACATGATAAAGGAACATATCGGTTAGGATGAGAAGCCCTTATTTTCTCCTCAAGCTCCCATTTGCTCTCTATCGAGTCCTTTCCCCACTGCACTCTCATCAACTTCACTGCCATATTTCAAAGCCACTTCACTTTGTGCTAGACAATACGAGATCAACCATGGGATAAAGCTTAGGTTCCAATTCCACATCCACTAAATAACTTGGCTTGATAACGGTGGTTGGGTCATTTATACATTTTCATAAATGTGATCAATGGAATACATTGTGAACTGCTACCATCTTCTCCGAGAGTTTCACTCTATAAGCAAGACTTCCAGTTCTCTCCAATATTTGGAAGTGTCCAACAAATCTTAGTGTTAATTTTCCCAGATTTCCAAACCATAATACTCTCTTCAATGGTGAAACCTTCACAAACATCAATTCTCCAACCGCAAACTCCAATTCAGTCATTTCTTATCGATGTATGACTTTTACAAATTCTATGCAGTCTTTATACTTTTTATTATTAACTCCACCTTTTTCAAAGTGTCTCTTATCATCTTTGATTCAAGAATTACCTTATCTGTTGATTCCTACCAAAAATTGGGTGACTTACACGACCTCCCATACAATGCTTCATATGGTGTCGTCCCAATACTAGTCTACTAGTTGTTATTTTATGTGAATTCAACCAACAGTGGATGATCCTCCCAAGATCCTTCAAAATTATGTATACATGCTCTAAGTAGATTTTCCCATACCGTATTCACCCTTTATGTATGTCCATCTATTTGAGGATGATATGTTGTACTCAGGTTTAGTTCCATCTCCAATAAACACTTTAAACTTCTCCAACACTCACTCATAAAGAATGGGTCATGATCACTCACTATACTAACCATAACTCTATGTAGTCGAACCATCTCCTTTATATATAATATCTTCAGTGTCGTCGGGGTCCTTTTTCTCTTCATAGAGATGAAATGTGCACTCGCGGTTAGTCGGCCCACTACTACCTAAATGTTCTTGTTACCTCTTCTGTTTTGGCGCAATCTGCCAATAAAGCCCATGGATATATTCTTACATTTCCACTATGGAACCTCTAATGGGAGTAATAGTCCGCTTGGCTTCTTCAGTTTTGATTATTCCTCTGGCATGTCAAGCATTTAGCCACATACTCTGCCAATGCCTCTTTATCTTGGCCAATAGAATGTCCTCTCCTTATCCTGATACATCTCGTCCCCATTTGGATGAATGGTTATCCTAGAATAGTGACACTATCCTAAGATTTCCTCCATGAACTCCTTAATCTGAGGTACGCACAGCCTACTATCACACCTTAGGTATACTTTATGGTCATTGGAGTAATGGTCCAGATGGCTCGACCATTCTGATCCAAAATTCCAACTAACACTACATCGTCTCCAACTTAATCCAGTTATATCCATTAATGTCGGTCTGACATTCATTGTAACTAATAAACCTGGTGTATATTCCGAAGAAGGTTGGAAGTCAAAATAAGAGATAAAATCTAAAATCTTCCATTTTAACAACATACAACTCCTCGTTGGTACTTTCTACGCAATGAACCATCAACCACATTCCCTTTTACATGAGTATAAGCAATCCAAAAATAATAAAATGATAGAAACTCCATCCACCTTTGTTATCTCAGATTCAAGTCCTTATATGAAAAAGGTAATTGAGGGACCATGATCTGTGACTTACTCAAATCCTTCTCCCAATAAATAGTGCCTCTAGAATTTCAATGCAAATACGATGGCAGCTAACTCAAGGACATGTGTTAGGTAATTATTCTCATGTACCTTAAGCTATTGGCTAGCATATGCTATCACGTTTCCTTCTTGCATCAAAAGAACATCAAGACCGGCTCTGCAAGCATTAATGAAGAAGGTAAATGGCTTAGTACCCTCAGGGTGACTTAAGATAGGGGTCGTCAATAGCTCCTTCAACCTAACGAAAACCTTCTCATAATCTCTAAAGCATTCTTCGGTGTTTTCCAATCCTTTGTTGCTTCCACTTTCCCTTGGTCTGTAACCAATCCTTCTCCGGATACAATGTTCCCAAGGAATCCTATTCCTTCTAGAAGTGGCATTTTGAGAACTTTGCTGTAACAATCATGCTTTCTTCATCGTAAATTATATAAGTACAATTAAAATAAAATGGTTGGAATTCGATATTCGATAATTAATATTTTAAAAAAACTTAATATTTAATAGAAGTCTATTTAATAGAAAATCTTATTTTAATAAATTGAATTAATTTAATAAATCCTTTTCACATAATATATTGAAATTTAATAAATTGTTTTGATTGAATATAAAATATTTTTGAAATTTAAATAACTACTTATGATTAAAATAGTGGAAAATTAACAAGCACGTGTCGAATTGCATCAAATTGGGTGGTTACCGATATATATTCAATATAATGAAGTGCAATATAATATTGAACCAAATTGAAATTAAACAAAATGTTTAATAAATATGAAATATTTTTATAGTAGATAATTTTCAAATTAAAATGTTTATAAGTAATCAAAATTAAATATGCGAGAAAAAAAATTAAAACTAAACTAAATTAAAGGAGCCCAAAACAAGCCCAAAGCCCATCTTCTATTCTAGAAAAATCCATCTCTATTAAATTTGCAAACCGAACCCGTAATTTTCTGGCTTATGCCTTAATCCTCATTTCAAATTATGATGAATTAAAAAAAGGAACGAAACAAGATGCGATCGAATTGTGATATTAGCCATCGACGAGGGATAGGGCAGTGCGCGCGACTTCGTTGTCACTTGCGGTAGTAGTCACCTCGTTGTGTTGTAGGCTAAGTGTTATTTCTCTCGTTAGAGCCATTGCCCCGATGTCACTTAAGGACCAACGGTCCGTTACCAATGGCAAGTAGAAATCATGGCCAATGCTTGGTGAGCCCAATAGCGTGTTTATGAAATGCGATGGATATTAGTGTCACGATTCTGGGACTAACTAAGGGATTGTAGGAAATGGGCTGCGGTCATTAGCGTTTCCTGAAGCTGTGCTGTGGTACGTCAGTCTTCCATCTGAATGAATTAGGTAGATCAATTAATTTGGTATATTTGATATTACCACCTCATTAAAGACGATGATTGTTTGACATTAGGGACTCGCTACGTGTCTATCTGTCAATTGATATATCATAAACCGATACACCTGCATTTTTTCTATATTAGAGACATGCTGTGAGCTTGTCTATCATCCTCTCATAAGAGCCTATGGCTAGGAGATCTTCTTTTTGTCTGATTTGTTTTTTCTATCTCCTAGGATCTTTCAGTTGAGAGTTTTACCTCTCTAAGGACTAGGGGTCAAGATATATGATTTTGTATATTGAGTTTTTGATTAGCTTTGATATTCATTTGAGTTCATATTTCTTGATATCTCCATGATTTAACAGTCGAAAGTTATTACTTTCTTTATGACTGTAAGTCGTTGACGCTTTGATTATTTATTTATGATTTTGCCTTTTTGAATTTATATTTCTAGGTCTTGACAATTGGAAGTTTTCTCTTCCATCACGACTGTAAGTCAAGACAGATATTTTGGCCGTTGACATTTAGATTTGATTGTTAACACCCAATTTATAGATGTCCCTATTCTTGTTTGTATGTATTCCTTGGGTGATATTTGAGAACACGTAGCATGGATTATTACATGATGTTTATAATGGATGTTACTTTATGTCGTATTTATACTTTGCTTTGTAATACCATGTTTATCGTTATGTTCTCACCTTGGATTTAGATATAGTCTGACCCATTTATTATTTATAAAATACTTGAGTCAGTCCAATACATTATAGGTTCAGAGATAGATGACCATTATGTGGATTTTGGGCATAGATGGTGATAGCATATTTGTATATTAGTATACATTTGTATCTACATGTATCCAGGAGTGATTGAGATGTATGTATTGGACTTGTGTATATATATATTATTATATGTTATCATTGCATTGATGACTCTATGATTTATTTTATATTGTTCTATCCTGGTGGCATATGTGTTTATTGCTTTGTGCCAATACTGTATACGAATATGTGAGTGGTTTATGATTTTTTAGAGATACGTACCAATGTTAGCCCAAGGGAATATTCATGTATGTATCTCATACAGCCTTATTCTACATATTGTCTGACAGTATTACCCAGTAATACTCTTGGATAATATGGCTATAGAGGTGGGGTGTTACTATTTGTATCAGAGCAGGTTTAGAACAATACAGAGTATAAGAGACACGAGTCCTGGCCTTAGATGTTACTGAGAGTCCCTGTCCCCATGGGTTTATGCTAGATTAATGTTATATTTAAGTGGTTATAGGAGTATGCGATGATTACTAGGGTAATCATCTGGGGTTGTATTTGTATTTTTCTTATATTATATAATATAATATACTTCTTTTACCTTTTTCTGAGTGTAAGTCTCTATATGAGATATAGAGTAGTTGATAAAGGTTTTGAAGGTAGAAATGGTTCATCCGACGAGTAGTGTTAGCATTAATGATGATGAATAAATCACTGTGCGGCTTGAATATATATGAAGTGATCTAGTAGTGTTCAGAGTTACACGATGAAAAATGATAGATACTTTTTCATTGAAAGTGTTTTTTTGTTTTAAATTGTGTGTATTGTTGTATTAATGTATGTTTGATTTCATGGATGGTATGTGATAATTTTCATTGTTGTTGATGATTGATAAATTGGATGTGTAAATGATTTCAAAAATAAATATTTTTATTCGAACAAACAAATGATTTGATAAAATATGAATTTGACTTTTATAATGCGATTGAAAACATTTAGTAATTTATAATTCGTGTTAATTTGTCTGTTTGGTGCTTTAAGAATTCTGGTCGATGCGCTTGGTGAACCTTATCGATAGGAATTCCTAAACACTAGGACGAGAGTCGACATAATCTTCTGAAAAGAAAATAATATTTTTGAAGAAGTACAATAATTTATGAAAGAATATAATGCTTTGTAAAGAATACAAAGTTTTGAAAGAACTTCATGTTTTGGAAAAAAATATATAATATAATATATGATGTCTTGAAAAGAGTACAATGTTCTGAGAATGAAATAATATTTGAGAAATATTATAAACAATATTTTGAAAGGGGAAAACGTTTGAGATGAGATAAACAACATTTTGAAAAGAGTATAACATTTTGACAGTGTTTGAGTGATATTATGAATTAAAAAGGATTTTGGGTCATTGATAAAGAAAATCCCAAGTGTTGCCATTTTTATTGATAATCATTATTCGCTTCTTTTCCTTCTTCATGCTTTCAATTATAACATAATCTTAGAATTTGTCAAAAACGATGTTGTATGTTGTAAGGCATGTAATTTCTTTTTCGAAATTAACATTGAATTTGGATCTATCTTAGTGTTGTAGTTCTGTAATAGCTACGATGCCAATCTGCATTAAATCGGTTTACTTTGCAATGAATGGATCTTCTTTGTATGAATTTCTTTTTAAACATATTTTCAATTCAAGGTGAATTACATTTGTTTACTTAAATCTAGTTAACTTCTCTGAAATTCATATCTTAATCAGTTGGGTGTTTAAAACTCAATAGTGATTCATTACTAAGCTTTCTAAAGTTATGTAATCCAAAAACAATCTTTGATGGCATGTCGATTCAACTGTTATATGTAAGGCTTAGACTATCTAAATTAAATGGCATGGTTACTGCCATGTAGTCTATATAAGTTTAGAATGTATAATTGTATTATTAGTAATTTACAAATTTATCAATGAAATCAGAAGTATTGGGTTTGACATACAATGAAAGTTCGTTCTCTTGTTTGCATATCAAAATGTTCTCTTTTATAATGTAGTATCTATTACCTTTGGAAATATTATGGGCACCGGTATAAGTTTACTTAGAACAACCAAAGGACAACTATATAAGGGTAAAGAATAAATTAAATATGTAGTTGCTATTATATGACAAGAGGTGTCATACAGAGTAATATAGATTAGGAGATTGCAACCGACTTCCATACTTGTCAAATGTAAATAAAAGATCAGTTTCCTATATATAAAAAAACAAAAAAAAACTCAAAATAATTTTAATGAATATTCATTTAATCTATATTAATGAAACTCTAAGATACTTGCTTGAAGTAGCATTTCAAGTTATATTACTTAAGAAAAGAATTGATAAAAACAAAATTTATTCTTTGAAATACAATGATTAGTTTTTACCTTAGCTCTTCGATGATTTTAATTTCATTGGAAGGCTGTATTATTAGAGAATAAATTTTATTCATAGTGCAATGCCAAATTTTGAGTTTAAGTGAGGTTAAAACATAAATTACAACGGAAAAGCTTCGTTGTTTTGAAAGTGCAAAATCTTCAAAATAGCCTTGGCTTCATTCGACCATAACTTTTGAATATTTTATCTGATTTCGACGATTTTGCCCACTCTAGAAAGCTTATAATTTAGAAAACAACTTTTGTTTGGAGTGTTTTGTGAAATTTTAAAGTTTGTTAGGCGAAATGCTCAGTTTTTCAAAGTGGACCTGCAAATGCAATTTAATTTCAGTTTTTGCCCACCTTAAAAAAACCTCCTTATCTCCTAATGCACTTGACATTTTTGCAATCCAGAAGGTGTTTTGGAAAGCTAACTCATTATGAAACAATCTACCTTTTGATTTTATTGCTTAATTTTGAGTTTTTGTTGGTTAAAATTTTGTCGGAATGTGACTAAAACATAAATTTATGTTGCCTTAAAATTTAATGAACCCATGCTCATTTTATCTTTTTATATGAATCTAATATGTAGGTTTGAGTTAAGCACAGGTACATATGAAGCATGCTTGGACTATTTGATGATGATGACATACTTTTACTCGCTGAATAGCTAAGCGAATAGCTTACAATGTTAATAAAAAGTACGTTTTTACGGTATACAAATATATGTTGTGATATGTATTGTTTTCCCATGTTTTGGGATGCCTCATTGATTAGGATGTATATGTATTATGCTTTATTATGTTTTGATTTTTCAGAACGCTCTCCGTACAAAGGAGACTCTGCGAAATTTTCCAAAAAATCTGATACCTAGAAAATTTTCACAAATTATCGTATGCTAAAAATAGAAAGTTTTTGAATGAACCTATAGCATACGATTAGAGAAATTTGTGAATGAGTCTAGAGGATTATAGTAATTATTTGAAGTTGTTGAATACGCAGAAAGTCAGGGTTTGAGTTGTGTGATGTTCCCCATACAAAATTGCGAGGACGCAATTTTCTTCAGTGGGGAAGTCTGTAACACCATGCTTTCTACGTCGTAAATTAAATAAATACAATTAAAATAAAATGGTTGGAATTCGATATCTGATAATTAATATTTAAAAAAACTTAATATTTAATTAATGTCTTTTAATTAAAGGTATTATTTTAATAAATTAAATTAACTTAATAAATCATTTTCACATAATATATTGAAATTGAATAAATTGTTTAGATTGAATATAAAATATTTTTGAAATGTAAATAACTACTTATGATTATAATAGTGGAAAATTAATAAGCGGGCTTCGAATTGCATTAAATTGGGTGGTTATCGATATATATATATATATATATATATATATATATATATTCAATAAAATGAAGTGTAATTTAATTTTGAATCAAATTAAAATTAAATTAAATGTTTTAATAAATATGAAATATTTTTATAGTAGATAATTTTCAAATTAAAATGTTTATAAGAACTCAAAATTAAATATGCGGGAAAATTAATTAAAACTAAACTAAATTAAAGGAGCCCAAAACAAGCCCAAAGCCCATCTTCTATTCTAGAAAAATCATTCCCTATTACATTTGCAAACTGAACCCATAATTTCCTAGCTTATGCCTTAGTCCTCATTTCAAATTATGACAATTTAAAAAAAAGAGGAATGAAACGAGATGCGATCGAATTGTGATATTAGTCATCGACGGGGGCTAGGGCGGCACGTGCGACTTCGTTGTCGCTTACAGCAGTGATCGTCGACAGTATGGAGGAGCTCACGTGCGTGAGGACAAGCGACAGACTGGTGATCTGCTAAACCTAGGGTAGAGATGTGGAGCTCGACAGCAACACGTGGCTGCAGTCACAATGAAGTGCATGCGTCGATCACCCGTCTTGGCAGTAACGAAGTGGGAAGTGCTGTCATGGGGTGGCTGGTAGCGCGTTGGAAGAGTCGAGATCTGGTAGAGCTGTTCAGCAGTGGTTGTGCATGGGGTTTTGGGCGATTATTGATGGAGTTCGAGATGTAGGCGACGCTAGGCTGATGGAGGCATGGTTTTCGACGTGGTTGCTTAATACTGCAATGTTCTTTCCTATTCATCGAATTGGTGAGTTTTATAAACTCACAACCACATTTATTTCCTATTGCTTGATATATTATTATCCCATATATTTTGTTATCCCGATCATTTATGGAATTGCTTGGTTGAATTGGTTGTTTGGAAATTTGATTGATTGTGAATATTGGATTGTTTGATTAGATAAATTATTTTATCAGGATACTCGATTGATTGGTTAATAGTGGAGTTTTGGTTTATGTTGGATTGTCCAAAATGCAAAGGAGATGCTGTCCAGTTGAATTTGGTTTGTATATTTTACATCTCTTAGGGCCATTCAGTTGAGTGTATTTATTCTTATTAGAAATGCTGGTCAAGATGGATCATGTAATTTTTATTTGTTATATGTGCATTTACAGATGACCGGAATTCGATGTCATTTGATTGGGTCGAATAATAAAATTAATATCGATGATTCGTTGTTGATTTTGGAGTATTTTGCTCCATAATTTATATTTTAGACAATTTATTGGTTTTCGCGATTTAAAATATTTTTGGAAAGTTTTGGAAAATTATTTTGATGTTTTAAATTTATTTGAAGTATATTAATAGATAAGTAAATGTGTTGGAGAAATAAAATAATTCGTTGGAAATTTTTTTAGAAATAAAAGTTGTTTTAAAAACGGAAATAGAAATTTTCAAGAGAAATTGAATATGTGGAATTTTATAAGTGTAAATGAGGGATTTTTAATAATATTTCCAAAGGGTTCTTTTGTAAATTGAATATTTAATAAAATGATTCAAGAAATATTTTTGAAAGGGAATTTTAAAAGATACAATCTATTTCAAAGATAGATTAAATTGTGAAATATTTAAATAGATTTGAGAGTTTTGAGTTATAATTCCCTCTCATATCTGGTTTGAATTTAAATGATTTATATTGATGATTTTGTGATTTAATTCTATATAATGAGGATATTGAATAAACGAATTAGTAATAACATTTGGGATGGGGCATTCGGTAATATTTTTTCGATTATTCTATTGACACATATTATAGAATAATTATTGATCTGATGAGTGTAGTTTACTAACTTTTAGTAAATGATCCAGTAATACTGAGTGGTATGAGAGGCTTAAGTAATACTTGTTCGATTACTATTGGTGAGTGGATATCATTTATATTCTGGAGATGGGTTTAGGATTTGTGTTATCGTCTAGAGGTGACTCCTTAGAGCTTAATAGTCGAGAGTTCCATTTCTCTCCGAGGGCTATGAGCTAGAGATAAGTTGGGATTTACTAATTTATCCTCTTTGGACTTACTAGTTGAGTTATATTATTATCTACTCTTAGGACTAGTAGTCGAGGAATTAATATATTGTGACGTGCTCATTAGAATGTGTGGAGTCGAGAGTGCCTATTATTACTCTTGTTAGGACTCATTTCTTTGAGAGAATATTTTGTTGCATCCTCTAAGGGTTAACTAGTTGAGTATCATTATCTACACTTACAGCTAGTAGTCGAGGATTTTTTATGTTGATAAGCTCTTATGAGGACTCATACAGTCGAGAGAAGTAGATGTCACTTCCATCAGGACTCCTAGAGTCGAGAGTACTAGTTATCACTCTCATTAGAACTTATATAGTTGAGAGCATTTGTTGGGAATCTACGTCATAGGGTTCACGCCACTATGGAGAGTGCCTTAATTAGACCACCAGATAAGCTAGTTACCCATCCCAGCGCTCCTGACTACGGGATCGTGCCCCGGATCCATGATGTCACCTCGTTGTGTTGTAGGCTAAGAGTTATTTCTCTCGTTAGAGCCATTGCCCCGACGCTACTTATGGACCAACAGTCTGTTACCAAGGGCAAGTAGGAATCGTGGCCAATGCTCGGCGTAGCCCAATAGCGTGTTTATGACATGTGATGGATACTAGTGTCAGGATTCTGGGAGTAACTAAGGGACTATAGGAAACGGGCTGTGGTCATTAGCGTTTCCTGAAGTTGTGCTACGGTAGGTCAGTCTTCCATCTGAATGACTTAGGTAGATCTATTATATTTGATATTACCACCTCATTAAAGACGATGATTGTTTGACATTTGAGACTGGATGCGTGTTCGTCTGTCAATTGATGTATCCTAACCCGAGGCAATTGCGTGTTGCCTATATTAGAGACATGATGTGAGCTTGTTTGTCATCATCTCATAAGAGCCTATGGCTGGGAAATCTCTTTTTTGTCAGATTTGTTGTTTCTATCTCCTAAGATCATTCAATCGAGAGTTTTACCTCTCTAAGGACTAGGGGTCGTGATATTTGATTTTGTATATTGAGTTTTTGATTAGCTTTGATATTGATTTGGGTTCATATTTCTTGATATCTCCATGACATAACAGTCGGAAGTTATTACTTCCTTTGGGACTGTAATTCAAGATTTGATGCTTTGAATATTTTTTGGGATTTTGCCTTTCTGAATTTATATTTCTAGGGCTTGGCAGTCAGAAGTTTTCACTTCCAATTGAACTATAAGTCAAGACAGATATTTTAGTCATTGGCCTTTGGATTTGATTGTTAACACCCAATTTATAGATGTCGTGATTCTTGTTTGTATATATTTGTTGGGTGATATTTGAGAATGCATGGCATGGATTATTATTATAATGTTTATAATGGATGTTACTTTGAGTCGTATTCATACTTTTCTTTGTAATACCATGCTTATCATTATGTTCTCACCTTGGATTTAGATATAGTATGGCCCGTTTATTATTTATATAATACTTGGGTTAGTTCGAGACATTATAGTTTCAGGGACAGATGACCATTATGTGGATGCTGGGCGTATATGGTGATAGCATATTTGTATATTATTATAGATTTGTATCTACAAGTATTCACGAGTGATTGGGATGTATGTATTGCACTCATGTATAAGTATTATTATATGTTATCATTGCATTGATGACTCTATAATTTATTTTATATTGTGTATTATTCTATCCAGGAGGCATACATGTTTATTGATTTGTGTTAATACGGTGTATGAATATGTGAGTTGTTTATATTTTTTGAGATATGTACCGGTGTTACCCCAAGGAAACATTCATATGTGTACCCCATACAGCCTTGTTCTCCGTAAAACCTGACAGTATTACCTAGTAATACTCTTGAATAATATGGGTAAAGAGGTGGGGTGTTACATTTGTCCTTAACTGGTTCCTTTTCGAAACTTCCAATACCTCCTGCAAATAATGTTTGTGCTCTTCTCCACTTCTGGAAAATACCAAGATATCATCCACAATACCACAACAAATTTATTATGTTGCTCCTTGAAAAATCCACTCATAAAATATGCATGAGCATTAGTCAAGCCAAATGGCATGACCACCCATTTCAACAGTCCATTAGGAGTTCTAAATGCAAACTTCGGTATACTATCCTCTCCTACCCTTAACTAATGGAATTAAGTAGCCAAATCAAACTAAGATAAAATTTTAGCCCCGATTAAAAAATCGAAGAGGTCACCAATGCGAGGCAAGGGATATCAGTTCTTTCATGTTTGTTTTTCTAGCTCTCTATAATCAACACACAACCTAAGGGAACCATCAGCTATAGTGGCAAATACGACAGGTTCCATATATGAGATACTTTTTTATATAAAGCCATTTACTAATAACTTTGAGACTTGCTTATCCGATTCCCTCCTAACTTTCGAAGCCATATGCCTAAGTGGTATTACTACGGGCCTAGCATCTTTTACATGATCGATTCTAAACTCTAACTACCTTCAAGATAGAAGATCGGAAACTTTGGCAAAAATAATTAGAAAATATTACACTATATGGGATCAAAGATAAATTATCCTGTGAAATACTAAGAGAACATGGGTAACTAGTCATTGTGGAATGATAGGCCAACAAAAAACAATGAGGTCCTTCCCTTCACCGTTTCTAAATCGTACAACTCTCCAATCACAAACCAAAACTACCATGTAGCAAGTCATCTGGTCCATTCCCAAAATCAAATTATACCCCAAGAAGCCAAGTACATATGCATCATAAAGGAACATCACACCATGCATGACAAACTTTAGGTTATAACAAACCATATATAGATGGGTCGATCCCCCGACAGGATCCAACACTAAGATAGAATCATAAATAACATGGGATCTAAGGCTTAACATACCTACTATAACAATCTGCCTACTATTCTCATCGGCATATGGTACAATACTAATAGTTGGAATGGTCACCAATGCATATGTATTCACTTCCTGCCCTTCCTTCATCTGCTGAGCCGAGCAGATATTCTTGAAGTGTCTAAACCGTTGACGTTCGTAGCACTTAATCTTCAAAATGTCTGTCTTACACTACTTCAATATATGACTTTCCTATGACACCACCGACGGATAATGGCCTTCTTCTTTCCTTATCATCTTTGGGGTCCACCCTTGCGCTTATTCTGATTCTGATTCACTCCTTTCTTTAGTTCATCTTCTTTGGCCACAATAGCTAATTTCCCATCAATTGAGTTCTACAACATAACTTTAACAAGTCCCTCAAATATCGCTCCATATGGTTTCTGATTCAGACCCAACTCTTTCAATGGAGAATTAAGTCCTTTTTCATTTAGTGCCTTCTTCCCAATAGTGTTGATCAAATCAAATCCGAACTTAGCCAACTCATTTAAACTTATTGAAATACTTGCCTACAGTTAACTCTCCTTGTTCAGATGGATAAAATTTTCTAATAGCAACCCTTTCTTCACTCTAGAGAAGAAATTTTTTTCGAACTTCGTCTTGTAGTGTGCCGAAGTTATAGCATTCTCATTCACATCCGAAGTAATTACTTCCCACCAATTAGCTCCCCCCTATAGATGCCATGCAACCAATTACCTTCTAGTGAAAGCTCGTAGACCCAATATGGTGATGATCTTCTCACAAGAGTTCAACTACGCCTTTGCCACCGAATAGGGTTCAGTACCTACATAAGTTCTTCGGCCCAAACATAAGAAATCTCTATAGAGCTTCAGGAAATCCCCAAATGGAGCTTGTTGGATAGAAGAACCCTCCAGAGTGGTAGTAACCTTAAAAACAAGAGTCTCGATAAGATTAGTGGCATTTTCCTGACCAGTCACTTACAAGTACCTTTGGAACTGTAAAGGAATGTTCACCCTAGTGATATTCAGGGTATCAACCTTGGAGCTAGTATAAGCCCTGGTTCTACTCCACTAGTGTTGGTACTGTTGGTCATCGTTCCAATTTCTATGGAGTTACTCATTTCGGCTACTTGAAAAGAAAACAGAATTGTTTAGAAACTCCCTAATAGATAGTGAATTGAACTGGAATAGTAGATGGTGTGTACATATGTACTCAATTCCAGTAAATATAAATTGTAAAAGGAAAATTCAAATATGCTCTCTTAATACTTTCCTAATCCTTAATTTAGGAAAAACCTCGCTCTAATACCAAATGTAACTACCTGTCATTTTCGACCTTCTGATTTAACACAACACGCGATGTGTATAACCCAAAATCCAAAAAAGAAATATTGTTGGTGATTGATAACAAGAGATAAATTAACAAATATATATTCTATCTATCTCTTTACGACCTCACAGCGTAATGTAACAACATATAACATAATCAAATATCATCATATTTCAAAGCAATATATCCAACTATATACATAAGTCATATATATAATCAATCCAGCCCAGTTACACATACATACAAAACAATTTCCTGTCAAATGATTAATTATATACAAGTTTATATACATAGGTAAGCATCACCACCTGCACCTTCATACGTTACTTGATACAACATATCGAATTTCATCACACTAGTTATGAAACTAAAAGGAAAAACATACAGAGGGTGAGACAACAATCTTGTGAGTGATATAGATATACTTTACCACCTACTCTAATTATTCCCCAATAGTACTAAGATAACTATGGTAAATGCCATACCTTAGTCCTATTTCACTTGCAGCCAAAAAGTTAGTCAACTATACAACAAATATGACTATCTCATGAAAAAGGTCTTAGTCTAATACAGTTACGATGGTTAATGATATGGTCTAACCCACATATAAGGCCAATCCTACCCTATTACGTTAACTAGCTGAATCACAGAATGGATGCAATTCCGTATACGGCTTATGAACTTGTTTTCCTACTAACACACTCACCTCATAAATACTCGAACAATTAAGCAACCGTGTTACCATAATAACCGATAGAGGACAAAAATATCAAAAGTCAATCAATCACTAGCAGTCACAATCTATTATCTATACATACACACATATACCTATATATATCAGCATATATATATATATATATATATATATATATAAACATTCCATTCAATCAAATAGGGAGAATCACATCAAAATGTAGTTTATAAGTCGTCCCAAAACCTCTGGAAAAGTCAAGAATCGATCGAGCCAACCCTACATGAACCAACCATGTTAGTTCAAGGTCAACTTGACCCAACATTTAGCCATTCGCTCCTTATATTTTATTTCTTTTCATATTTTTTTTGATTTCCTGAACATTTTGACCTAATTTAAAATCTGTTCTCTTTCAAATTTTCATATGATCATCTACTACCTTCCTATGTCAATTTGATCAAAGGGTTTGAATCGAAATTATTTCAAAATTGCTTTGAAAGCCGAAGTTTGGAAATTAGTTTAAAAAATTAATAATATTACTTTTCACCTTATATACTTAAAAATACCTCTACAAATCATTATAATTTCAATATAAAAATATAATATGACCTTAAATACCATATGGGACTTTATAAGCATTTGATAAAATTTTGATATACAATTTATACATATATTTTCAATATAACCCATTTTCTTGTTCAAAACATTGTTTTCGAATACAATGTCAAATACTTCATAATAAATAAAATTTACATTCATTTTAGTTCATACTTATTTACTAAGATGAATGAACTTACTTCTCAAATCATTTTATAACATTTTCCTAAAATTAATCATGGTATTTTACATGTAATGTACATATATATTCAATATAAATCTCATTTTTGCATTTCCTTTGCCTACATCAGTATAAATCCAATTTATATATGATTATATATAGGTATACGTATGTATGTATGTATTTATGTACGTACGTATGTATAAGTATGTATTTTGATTTTTTATTCTCTGTTATCCATAATTTTCCATTATACATTACATCTTCATTTAGTTCATTTATGCCAATATGAACTTAATTTATAGTTTTCCAATATCCATTCCTATATTCACTAGTTTAACCCATATTAGCAAACTACCGTTTTCATTGACTATTAAAATAATATCACCATTTTTTCATATTATATCGCTATTAATTATTGTCCAAACTCATTAATTATCACAAACTACCCAAACTGAAATCCTATGCCATAACAAAGAAATATACGAGATTGAAAAGTTATATGTCAAAGAAGATGAAAAATAATCACAAAGATCTAAAATGCTCCAAATTGCTGGCTATTTGGAATTTGGTTCGCCTCCAAATTCCATATTAGCAAACTATTATTTTCATTGACTATTAATATAATATCACCATTTTTTTACATATTATATCGCTATTAATTATTGTCCAAACTCAATTATCACAAATTATCCAAACTGAAATCCTATGCCATAACAAAGAAATATACGAGATTGAAAAGTTATATGTCAAAGAAGATGAAAACACTCACAAAGAACTAAAATGCTCTAAATTGCTGGCTATCTGGAATTTGATTCGCCTCCAAATCCCATATCCGCAACTCTAATTAGTACTGGAGTGTAGGTCTTGACCTGCTCTTCGATTTAGTACTTGAATTATGGGATTTCGTTGGGAGCGAGGAGAGAAATTTTGATTTGGTTAAAAGAGGGTTTCTGAGTGAGGAAGAAGAAGAAGATACGTACTTGAGAAATTATTTAAATTCAAAAATCCATGAATGGCATGTTATTTGTAGCTAGAGCGAATTATCCGTTCAAGTTAAGTAGGACTTGACCAATTTTAAATTCAAATTTTCAAAATATAAAAACGACAATATCTCCATCATTTGGACTCCGATTTAGAAAAAAAATACGACATGCATTAGAAAAATGAAACGGCGACAATGGAACTTGTTTCATCTCGAAATTAAAATGGTTTAAAAATGACGATTCACTCCTGAAGTTTAAAATTTTGATATTATTTATTTTTTATTATCGAAAAATATGGGTTATTACAAACACCTTCGTAATTCAAGTGTTGGACACATGTGAAATCATGGTAAACGTATTTTACGTATATACTTATTCCAAAAATCTATTTTGGGTTTGTTTTAGTTCCATCCACATTATTATATATATAAGTTTATTATTTATAACTATTATAATATAATTAAATTATAAAATATTTATATGTATCGTTTAGATTAAATCAAATTTAACCAATTTTAATTCTTATTAATTAAATCATATTTTATATAAACAAATTATATGTATCTTACGGGATTGGGCATTGTTATCGAGATTGGCGTTGTTACCTCGAGTGATGCTGAAATCGGCATCCATAATGCACCCGCTTGCAAATAATTTGGGCACTATATCAACTGACCACGCATCACCCAGGAAAATCCTCAAGTCAGTCAACACCTCGGTTCGTGTTGGGACAGCCTGCTACTTAATCTTGCTGCGTGTCATATAGAAGAACCTTCGAGCCGCTCAGTGCTTCGGTTCGTGCTGGGATCTCCCCATATCATAACCACATGACCAGGCTCAACACCATGTGTCCGCTTCCTAATCACTGTTGCCCAGGCCGTCATCAAGATAAGATGATCTAATAGTTCATTTTACATGGTTTATATGAATGGGCTATGCTAATCGTCTGGCTCATAATCATATACTATCTTATGACATTACATATAATACGGATAAGCTATGCTAGCTAAAGTATGCAACCCAACTAATCAAGCACATACAATAAGAGATGGCCATATAGAATTACTACAAACAAATTTTTTTATTAATCACACTAAAAATGCAGGGCAGAAGGTCTGCCCCGCTTAGCTTACAAAAACAAAAGGATATTTACAAAGTCATCCACCAACCGACAGGGTCAAGGATCTATCCGATCCTTAGTCAAATTGGTTGGCATGACCGGTCCTTCCGCCTCCATCTCTGCCACCACCTCATGGGGTCTTGGCAAGGGCCTCAGCTTTGAAGCCGTTGAGAGAAAGTGGAAGCGAGTAGTTTTCGTTGAACATAACATTCACCATGTTCTTCAGCCTGAACTTCCACATACCTTCGTATTTTGCCCTAGAAGCCTCTGCCTCTACAAACGACTGACATATAGTTAGACACATGCTCAGTTTGTCCCTTAGGGTTTCAACCTCTTTCTCAGCCTTCACCAGCTTGTCCTTGAGGCCCTTAACCTCCTTCTCCGCATTCTCCCTAACCGCGGCTTCAACGTCTACCTTCTCCTCAACCACCTCTGCTAGCCTCTTAGTTTGGCTTACCTTAGCCTTGACCACCACCAGGGAATCCTCAAATACCTTAGCTTGAGCCTAAGCGCAATCCTCCCTCTCTAAGATTTTTTTCATGTCATCCCGAATACGGATGAAGCATCGTTCGGCCTGAAATAGAGTGTTAGAGAATCCAATTATTTAATAAGGGAAATTTAAGGGTAAGAGCTTACCAGCATGGCATCTCGGGTATGGATGTTCACCACGTCCTCCGTAGAATGCTGAACCCAACCAGACCTAGGAAGGTTGGTGTATGCTAAGGTCTCAATTGCCATGAGGTGGAAGGTCTTCAGAATGCAGTCCAACCCTTTCTCATCCTAGCCATAGGGGAGATGTAGAGATACTTTACCACCGGCACAAGCTCAATCATGTTGAAAAGCCCATCCACATTATAAATGTTTAGCATCTTGGCATAGGGGACAAACGCCTTAAGGGACCCAAACTCGCCTTTGTCGGGCCTCATCCTTTTTCTGTTGTCGGTAGTAGGGATCAATGTATTCTAGGGTATGGAAGGCAGCTTGATCATTTTCCGGCTTAGGTAGTTTCCACTTTCATGGATCTAGAATAGTATGGGTTGTAGAGTTAAAATCACCAAAGTCAAGCTTGTCAGACATTGAAACAAGAAGACAAGAATTGGTTAGTTCAAATGCAAGAAAACCCCTGAAGAGCACAAGGAAATTAACTTCCATTTGGACCTGCCCGGCCTTGCCTTCTGACAAGGGGTAGGAAAGATGAGAACGAACTGCCTATCCTAGATTGATCAGTCTCATAATTTTCCATGCTCAAGGGCACAACATCGTAACCGAGAAACAAACGATCATAAGCAAGATGGGGACCAAAGGAGGGACCTAACATTTTGCCAATGCCTAGTTCCTATGGCCCTCCTTTTGCATTACCTTCCTCAGAAGTTTCCTCGATATCCTATGAGATGGTCAACATTCCAAGCAGTTAGATCGGGACATCAACTAGCTATTGTGGGTCAAAAGTTTCCTACTGAGACTCCTGCACAACGTCGCTTAGCTTTTCATAATCAAATTGTTACCACTCCCACAACACTCCAAGAATTTGATCTTTAAATAGTCATGCTTCTTCTTGGCTGGATTTTTTATTAGTACGCCCCTCTTTGCCTCTATAGTTTGGTGCTCCCTTAAAATGATGGGATAAATTTAGCAAAACTTTTCACTCAAGATCTCTTGCAGGAAAAAGATAATGTCCAACTTAGAATTGTCAATTATATCCTTTATGGAAATGGAAAGTCAATTCGTGGAATTTTTCACACAAGTATTCAATTAGTTCGGACTTGCTTAGTATTGAATTGGGACCAAGAAAAAAATGGTCTTTTTTTTTTACCTAAAAAAATTTTCATTAATTTTTATTTTTCTCAAAAAAAAAAAGATAAAGGGAGAATGCGAAAGAATGAAATAGGAATGAAAAGCGTCCATTGTCTAAACTCGATGAAGTTTTCCATCAATCAATGTTGTCTTCAAGTTCTTAATGGCATCGAGGTTGTTCTTATCCAGTCCGTGTATACACTAAGCACCTTGAGATTGACCCCAATGTAATAAAGAGACGTCACTGTCATAGGAAGGATAAGCAAAGGAGGAAAAGAAAGATTGTAACGATCCCGAATTTTTAAACCATGTTAAATTGAAAATGAATTTAATTTTTGATTTAAATTGCGAATTTGTTGAATTCGTTAAGTTTAAAATGAGAAATATATTTGAATCTAAAATTGAATCGGGATTTATATAATAATAAGACAATCTGCTTTAAAATTTTAAAATATAAAATCTTTGGATTTTAAAAATCGAATTTATCTTATTTAATAAAAATAAAAACACTACATTTTGATATGATAAGAAATATGCAAATAAATGTTATATAGAAAAGAGAAGTTAAATCTACAAAATTTAATACCATAAGTTATTAGAAAATAAAGAAAAAAATTATAAAAACAAAACATAATAAAAGAAAAAAATATACCATACCTTTAGTACAAAAGAAAAGCACACCGGCCCATACCCTTACCCCCTTTCTTCTGCAAACCCACGTCCCCACGTTTTACCCCATCTCTGTAAAAACCACGAACCCCTCTCCTTCTCTTCACAAATTTCATCAGACGAAAAAAAAAATCGTAACAAACGAAAATAAATGGCGGCCTAAAGGAAAGAATTTCGTTCGCTCGTCCTCGTGTTCATTCGTCTTCAGCCTCGTCGTCTTCAAAATTAGGGCTCGTTCGATTCATGGATGCCGACCCCAATAGCTTGGTCGATCGAAGATCTCGTGCTCGACGCTGCTTCGATTCGTGAAAAAGGTGAGTGGACTATCACTCACATCTAGTTTATACTCACTACTGTGCTTGGGTCGTTCGATTTCGTTTTGATGTTGATGGGTTTTATCTGTTGTGGTTTGAATTAAATCTGACATCGCAATTGATAATTTTGCTGTGAAATTTTTGGGATTGGGTCCTTCGACCAAGGGGAGTATTTTTCACTCACCTCTAATTCCCTCTACTGCTTGCTTTTTTGTAGTCATCACTGTTTGGTTTTGGGCGTGTTTAAACTGTGATTTTTCGTTCGTTTTAAATAGTTGGTTTGAAATCTATTTCACGATTTTCAATATTTGGGCCCTTCAGTTTCATTACCTCTTGGCATTGTACATGTATATATATGCATTCTTGCATGTATATATATGGTTTATCATCTTGCCTGGGGTAGCTCTGTAGTGTCACGGCTATTCATTTGTTGTATGTACAATTGCATCATTTCAGTGCTTCATCACTCGAGTCTTTTTAGTTGCAGTGCTTTGTTATCAACATGCCGATAGTGTTCACTTGCCTGTAGTGTTCACTGTCTATATGTTGGAAATTTTGTGAGTAATTCTCACATCTAATTCAAATTTTTAAATGATTCTGTCTTGTAAAAAAATGGTATGTCTGCAATTCAAGTTCATTGCTTTCACTGCCCACTGCTAGTACATGCATATAACCACCTCTGTTATGCTACACTGGTATCTAATTTATATGCTTTGACGTTGTGGTTGAAATTTGAATTATGTTTGTTTCAAAATGCCTGGGGATACACATATGCAGTCTTTGACATTGAAATTTTCCTGTCTTTGATCACTTGTTGATTCCTTCTAGCTTCATTGCGAACTTCACATTTGTACACTTGCTGTTTCACTGATCCATTTTGGGTTTATTTGCATCCATTCAGTGTTTTAGTAGATATGATTTGTTCTTGATGGAGTCATGTTCATGTATCATTTAGTTGTAGCATTTGTCCATCGTTCATTTAACTGCAGCATACTTGAGTTTGCATTGTCCAGTATTTGGTTTTGTTGGAGCAATATCTTTTACCTTTTGTTTGCTTCGGCACTGTCTGCAGTTTGCCTTGCTGGGTCATTAACGTGCTTGGTGTTCACTATTGCCAGCAGTGCTATTTTGATAGTGTGTTTGTTTGTTATACTATTTAGATTGGCCCAGTTCTTTTTAGCATGAAGTTATAGTTGCATTTTGGCCTTCGTATATATGTATGCAGTCATGTATGTATATACATCATTTTATATGTATATATGTATGTTCGAATTTGCATATATGTTTACGGTTCTGTATTCATTTGAATTAGTCGTTGTTCCATCCTTTTGTTGTCTGCACCATGATATTTTGTAGTCTGCTCTAGTGCACCTTGTTGCTGTGACGTCATAGCTCAAAATTTTTGCTGCTACCTGTACTTGTAGTTGTTAAACTGCCTTCTGTTCATTTGGCATGGTTTTGATGTGAACCTATTATCTTCTTGGTTGGGTTTCTTCCCACTTCGGCCTTGGCTACTATGTTGCACTGTCACTTGTTCATTTGAGTTACATTCTAACCTAACTTTGACATGCTCTTGTTATTGTTCGTCACTTGAATCTGACTTTGATCTTTACTTGACACCGTTAGATATCTGTGTTCACTTGATCATGGTTGCAGTTGTATTCCATTTGAACTAATTCTTGTAGACAGTTGTTTTTGGAGCCTTCATTCCAGTAGTTGTGTTGCCATATTGGTTTCACTGTGTCTTCATGTACCTGAATACATGCCCCTATGCTTTTGTAGTTCGATTGTGCTATACTACTGCCTTGTTCTCGAAATTGAAATTTGCACTGCCTAGTTCACTGTCACATCCATGTATTGTCCCTCCTGTCCACTGCTTATCTTAGTGGCCTTTCACTTCGGCTGGCATTAGAGTGCACTGCAGCCACCCAAACTCGACAGTTTTGAATTGATATTTCTTTGCGTCGTGATGCATTGATCTTTATGCCGTATTGGCGAGGCCGTACACGCATGCGTGTACGGCAGCCAATCGAGTCTTGATGGGTTTAAAGTGACAATTTTAATTGTTTTAAATTGATGTAGTCGATTTGATAAATTGTTTATTTATCTCTGTTGATGTTTTAAATCTGCTGATTTATTGTTAACACTGTTAAGTGTTATATTTTCGTTATCCGATTTCTTTGTTAAAAGAATCGGATAGACGAGAATTATTGTGACTGTCGTCTATTTAAATTATTATTGCCTCTATGCACTAATAAACTGGTTTGAATTAGACTGACCTGTGTATTATTTTCTTTTGAATATAATACTCGGGTCAGACCGAGTATTTTTACAGCTTGAAGATTTTCGAGCAACGAAGTTAGAGAGAGAGAGTAAAGAATCATTTTTAGTTCAGAAGAAAATTGTATTTTAAATATTCCGCTGTATCAGTATAAAAAATTGTATAAACTCTGATGTATATAAAAGATTTATAGTAATGAAATAAATTCTCATTTGTTTTAATTGATTGTTATTATCTGTGTTTCTGTGGCTGATTCTGTTTAAACCTTATAAACTAAATAACAATTCGTCTTTTTGAACGTTTCGAGTTGGTTTAATTACAGACTGGAGGCGGTCAAAAGGGGGAATGTTACAAGGTGGTATCAGAGCTTTGGTTTACACAAAGCTTAGTTTATGATGTTTAATATGAATAGTTACTAGAAACACTTTAAAAAGGAAACGTTTTTCAAATCCAAAGAAGTATAAAATTGTTTTTGAAAATGAAGATTTTTAACTTAAGAAAAGTTAAATTGAATTGAATTAGTATTAATAAATATATGATTTGAAGTTTAATAAAGGAAGTTAAATAAATTGAACTTGATTTGATAAATTATTGAGATGAAAGGTTAAACTTGAAAGATAAGTGATTATATAATATGAATTGGAAAGTTTAAATTAATAAGTTGTTTAACTTATAAAAATGAGAAAGTTTAAGTAAAACCAGTTGTTAAATGTTTGAATAGTTTTGTTAAGTAAAAACAAATCTGAATTTTGAATAGTGATATGAATTTGACTTTAGTAAAGTTAAATAAAATAGAATTTCAAATAAATTTGAGACGAACTTAAGTTTTATGGTGAAAATAAATGCAAGTAGAGATAAAATGAAACATGGCTTAAGTAATAGTGAATCAAGTTGAATTTGATATCAAAATGAATTGATAAAGTGAAGTAATGAATATGAATTTGAGTTATAGACAGGAAAATTCAACTTTAATTGTAAAAGTGAATTAGTGAATATGGTGAGTATAAAAAATTTAATCTGAATTAGAATATAAACCAATTGAAATTAAGTGTGTTGAACCAAATTGAATGTAAGCAAAGTAAATAAATTTGGTTAAATTGAATAAATTTGGTTTTGCTAGTTGATTGTATAGAAGTCATTAAGTATTAATGAAATTGAATTAATGGAAATTGAGAGTTAAGTATTTGAATTCAAATTGAAAGATAAGTAAATCTAAATAGAATCAAATTTGATTTGAATTGAAGCAAACTAACTTGAATATAAATTAGTGAATGTGAACTAATTGGATATGAATGAATGTTAGTAAAATCCAATGTGAATGAATCAAATGCGGTTAGATTGAAAACCAAGTCGATGAATGATTTACTAAAGAACTAGTTGATTATCTTGGAAATGGAAAACTGATAAATTTATATAATAGTTTAAAGTGGAAATTTTGAATTATTATAAACGGCTTAAATTGAAGATTTGAAAAGTGTTAATAAAATATTGGAATTGTATAAGTGTTAAAAGTGAAATATTTAATGGATTTCATAAGTGAATGGAAATTACAGAATTAAGATTGTGAAGTTACAAAAATGAATCGAAGTTGCGAAATAAAAGAATTTATAAGTAATTTACTTGTAAATTAAATTCTGATATAAAATTGAGTTATAAAGGAATGGGTTAATAAAGCAATTTTTATAAATTGAAGTCTTTATAAATAGGAATAGAATTTATAAACGTTGTTTATAAATTCGAAACTGACTTATTTTGATAAGTAAATTCTTATAGCTTGTTAAATGAAGTATATTCACAATTTTGGACCGTGAATATATTATTGAATAAAATGGACATGTTTTGGGAAAGTGATATTTTAAAACGAAGTTAATTGTTTTAAAGATGTTTTTAAAGGCATTGAATATCGAAACCATAGATTTCAACATTCATTGTTGAAATAGACGTTTTCGAATAAAAGGAAATGGTAGACTATAACACTATTGTTATAGTAAATGATTTCCGAAAGGAAATGTTTTGTATAGTATTGGGATTTATACATCTATCTAAATTTCGAATCCCTATACTAGCGATTTTGAGTTGTCGTAACGATGTTTTACGTAACATTCGTTTTAACTCAAATGAATATGTGAAAGAGAATGATTTCCTTAAAGATGAAATGTATACTTAATTTTGATTTAAGTATATCGAATATTTTCAAATGTTGAAAATAGAATGGATTTGTGAATTACTTATTTTTAAATAAGTATGGAAATGTTTTTCCAATATGAAATGAAATGTTGTGAATATATTCCGTAAGGGATAAATGATTTGAAATTCATTTTTGAAGTCGAAGTTGAAAAGTTAAATGAGAATTTGAACAATTTGTTCAATTTGAAATTTTTCAAAAAGATAGAATCGTTGAGTTAAAATTGAGTTTAACTTCGACATCAAAGACAATATAAGTTGAGCTTTGAATTTCAGATGATGGTTTGGATTGTATGTCTAACATTGTGAATTGATGACATAGCAATTGATCTCTATTAAATATATATCTGTTGGTGGCGGAGAATTTATTCTCTTAGCTTAACACCCTTCTCTGAGACGTACGAGCTCAGAGGTTATATATCGATAGACATCAATTCTGTGTTGAGAATTGACGATGTAACGTGTAATTCAAATCGAATGTGAAAGTCGATAATGAATGGAATTACGAATATGAATTAGGTTTGAGATAACCTTAAATTTCTAAATCGACTTAGAGGAAAATTTTGAAATCCACTATTTTGTTATGAATATGAGATATGTAAGTTTTTAGAACTTATATATATGAATACGGTAAATTTGAAACCGTTAGTTTAGAAAGACATTGTTATGGAAATATTATGTATGTTTACATGGATATGATATGTACGAAATGTGAAATGAAAGTACTACATATATGATATTATGTTTTCTAAACTGAGGATATGGAAAAGTACCTTCCATTTATTATTGGAGAAGGTATTGGAACTCGTGAAGAGTGTCCATTTGAAATTCGTAGCTACGTAGAATTTCCATTTAGTCAGAGTGACTATTTGAATCGGAAATCCCTCACGATGGATCATCGTGATGAGATTAGATTGATTGATGATTAGCGTAATTTGAGGGGCGAGATGCCCACAGTTACAAGCGATTCCACTGGGATAGTGGCGTAACCGCCGGGTAAACTGCAATCTAATGCCAGGCGAAATTTGAGGGGCGTGATGCCTACAGACACGAGCGATTCTACTGGGATAGTAGCGTAACCGCCGTGTGTACTGCAATCTATGGCGACAACCATGGCGAAATTTAAGAGATGTGAAATCTGCAGCCACAAGCGACTCTACTGGGATAGTAGCGTAACCGCCGGGTGGAACTGTAATCCATGGGGGAACGTGCTTTCCATATCCATTTTTAAAAGAATTTTTAAAAGTATTTTCACTGGGAATTGAAGCAAGTATGTTTAGTACTTGGAGATTTTTAGACCTGCACCTGGCCAGCGTATGCCTAATGTCTGTGAGAACGAAGATGGACTTGTTAAATTTCGAGTTAGCAAGTATTTTCAAACTGTAAATAGCAAATCAATGATTTGAAAGTAAAATTTCAAAATTCCTACCTAATGAACTAAGGAAGAGGATCTTTGTAATGTTTTGAAAGTCCACAGCTTTGGAAGAGATATATATTATATAAATCTCTAACGTGAAGAATTTTAAGTTTGAATCTGAGTTGTAAATCGAAAATGTTGATAAAAGACTTTTGCGTTTTGATTTTAGAAATCAATGATTGTAGAAATCATTGAATAAAAGAGAAGATAAACAGAACTAGTGAAATTAAACAAATGGAATGAATCCTATCTTCATTTATTTGTAATAAGTTTCAGGCTTGGTAAAATTGTGTAGGGTATAAATATCGGTAAAATTTAAACAACCTTTCCTTTTCGTGGACGAAAAGTTTTTAAGGAGGGGAGTTTGTAACGATCCCGAATTTTTAAACCATGTTAAATTGAAAATGAATTTAATTTTTGATTTAAATTGCGAATTTGTTGAATTCGTTAAGTTTAAAATGAGAAATATATTTGAATCTAAAATTGAATCGGGATTTATATAATAATAAGACAATCTGCTTTAAAATTTTAAAATATAAAATCCTTGGATTTTAAAAATCGAATTTATCTTATTTAATAAAAATAAAAACACTACATTTTGATATGATAAGAAATATGCAAATAAATGTTATATAGAAAAGAGAAGTTATATCTACAAAATTTAATACCATAAGTTATTAGAAAATAAAGAAAAAAATTATAAAAACAAAACATAATAAAAGAAAAAAATATACCATACCTTTAGTACAAAAGAAAAGCACACCGGCCCATACCCTTACCCCCTTTCTTCTGCAAACCCACGTCCCCACGTTTTACCCCATCTCTGTAAAAACCACGAACCCCTCTCCTTCTCTTCACAAATTTCATCAGACGAAAAAAAAAATTTCGTAACAAACGAAAATAAATGGCGGCCTAAAGGAAAGAATTTCGTTCGCTCGTCCTCGTGTTCATTCGTCTTCAGCCTCGTCGTCTTCAAAATTAGGGCTCGTTCGATTCATGGATGCCGACCCCAATAGCTTGGTCGATCGAAGATCTCGTGCTCGACGCTGCTTCGATTCGTGAAAAAGGTGAGTGGACTATCACTCACATCTAGTTTATACTCACTACTGTGCTTGGGTCGTTCGATTTCGTTTTGATGTTGATGGGTTTTATCTGTTGTGGTTTGAATTAAATCTGACATCGCAATTGATAATTTTGCTGTGAAATTTTTGGGATTGGGTCCTTCGACCAAGGGGAGTATTTTTCGCTCACCTCTAATTCCCTCTACTGCTTGCTTTTTTGTAGTCATCACTGTTTGGTTTTGGGCGTGTTTAAACTGTGATTTTTCGTTCGTTTTAAATAGTTGGTTTGAAATCTATTTCACGATTTTCAATATTTGGGCCCTTCAGTTTCATTACCTCTGGGCATTGTACATGTATATATATGCATTCTTGCATGTATATATATGGTTTATCATCTTGCCTGGGGTAGCTCTGTAGTGTCACGGCTATTCATTTGTTGTCTGTACAATTGCATCATTTCAGTGCTTCATCACTCGAGTCTTTTTAGTTGCAGTGCTTTGTTATCAACATGCCGATAGTGTTCACTTGCCTGTAGTGTTCACTGTCTATATGTTGGAAATTTTGTGAGTAATTCTCACATCTAATTCAAATTTTTAAATGATTCTGTCTTGTAAAAAAAATGGTATGTCTGCAATTCAAGTTCATTGCTTTCACTGCCCACTGCTAGTACATGCATATAACCACCTCTGTTATGCTACACTGGTATCTAATTTATATGCTTTGACGTTGTGGTTGAAATTTGAATTATGTTTGTTTCAAAATGCCTGGGGATACACATATGCAGTCTTTGACATTGAAATTTTCCTGTCTTTGATCACTTGTTGATTCCTTCTAGCTTCATTGTGAACTTCACATTTGTACACTTGCTGTTTCACTGATCCATTTTGGGTTTATTTGCATCCATTCAGTGTTTTAGTAGATATGATTTGTTCTTGATGGAGTCATGTTCATGTATCATTTAGTTGTAGCATTTGTCCATCGTTCATTTAACTGCAGCATACTTGAGTTTGCATTGTCCAGTATTTGGTTTTGTTGGAGCAATATCTTTTACCTTTTGTTTGCTTCGGCACTGTCTGCAGTTTGCCTTGCTGGGTCATTAACGTGCTTGGTGTTCACTATTGCCAGCAGTGCTATTTTGATAGTGTGTTTGTTTGTTATACTATTTAGATTGGCCCAGTTCTTTTTAGCATGATGTTATAGTTGCATTTTGGCCTTCGTATATATGTATGCAGTCATGTATGTATATACATCATTTTATATGTATATATGTATGTTCGAATTTGCATATATGTTTACGGTTCTGTATTCATTTGAATTAGTCGTTGTTCCATCCTTTTGTTGTCTGCACCATGATATTTTGTAGTCTGCTCTAGTGCACCTTGTTGCTGTGACGTCATAGCTTAAAATTTTTGCTGCTACCTGTACTTGTAGTTGTTAAACTGCCTTCTGTTCATTTGGCATGGTTTTGATGTGAACCTATTATCTTCTTGGTTGGGTTTCTTCCCACTTCGGCCTTGGCTACTATGTTGCACTGTCACTTGTTCATTTGAGTTACATTCTAACCTAACTTTGACATGCTCTTGTTATTGTTCGTCACTTGAATCTGACTTTGATCTTTACTTGACACCGTTAGATATCTGTGTTCACTTGATCATGGTTGCAGTTGTATTCCATTTGAACTAATTCTTGTAGACAGTTGTTTTTGGAGCCTTCATTCCAGTAGTTGTGTTGCCATATTGGTTTCACTGTGTCTTCATGTACCTGAATACATGCCCCTATGCTTTTGTAGTTCGATTGTGCTATACTACTGCCTTGTTCTCGAAATTGAAATTTGCACTGCCTAGTTCACTGTCACATCCATGTATTGTCCCTCCTGTCCACTGCTTATCTTAGTGGCCTTTCACTTCGGCTGGCATTAGAGTGCACTGCAGCCACCCAAACTCGACAGTTTTGAATTGATATTTCTTTGCGTCGTGATGCATTGATCTTTATGCCGTATTGGCGAGGCCGTACACGCATGCGTGTACGACAGCCAATCGAGTCTTGATGGGTTTAAAGTGACAATTTTAATTGTTTTAAATTGATGTAGTCGATTTGATAAATTGTTTATTTATCTCTGTTGATGTTTTAAATCTGCTGATTTATTGTTAACACTGTTAAGTGTTATATTTTCGTTATCCGATTTCTTTGTTAAAAGAATCGGATAGACGAGAATTATTGTGACTGTCGTCTATTTAAATTATTATTGCCTCTATGCACTAATAAACTGGTTTGAATTAGACTGACCTGTGTATTATTTTCTTTTGAATATAATACTAGGGTCAGACCGAGTATTTTTACAGCTTGAAGATTTTCGAGCAACGAAGTTAGAGAGAGAGAGTAAAGAATCATTTTTAGTTCAGAAGAAAATTGTATTTTAAATATTCCGCTGTATCAGTATAAAAAATTGTATAAACTCTGATGTATATAAAAGATTTATAGTAATGAAATAAATTCTCATTTGTTTTAATTGATTGTTATTATCTGTGTTTCTGTGGCTGATTCTGTTTAAACCTTATAAACTAAATAACAATTCGTCTTTTTGAACGTTTCGAGTTGGTTTAATTACCGACTGGAGGCGGTCAAAAGGGGGAATGTTACAAAGATGAACGAGAAAGGTGGAAAAAATGACTTATTTAGGACCTAGAACTCGGTATTCCTTAGGTTGGGATTGATCCCGTGAGAAACAAACACTACTACAAAACAGGCCATTTGCATCGGTTGTTTACCCCCCTTTTGCATCAGTTCAACAACCGATGCATATGCAACCGATGCAACAGGCTTAACACTTTTGCATCAGTTCTGAAACAGATGCAAAAAGGTCCTTTTTGCATCGGTTGTTATTAACAACTGATGCAAAATATCATGCTTGGTTGCTTGGACACAGCCCCCATATTGCATCGGTTTTTTATAACAACCGATGCAAACTAATCCCTCTATTGCATCAGCTATTTATACCTGATGCAAAAAAACCATTCTCAGAAACCATTATTACAGTACTCAAATAGACTATATATATATATATATTATTGATTATAACAAACAATTATTGCATGCAATATTACAATTATTCAAATTTAAATTTGATGGCAAATACATAATCAGATTTAATAATTCTACAAAAGAATGAAAAACATAATAAATTCCACAGTACATAATCAGACAGTCAGTAGTAAAAAATAAATGCAGCGTGTTATATGTAGACACACAAAAATACATATATATAGAGAAGAGAATGTATCGTTGACAGTGGATAAATTAAGCAGAAGATGGTCTTCAAATGCACAAACCTTCATCCTATATTGTACTTGAGCTACCTGAAGTTGAGCTGTGCAATCCTTATGTCACTCCTTGATTATAAACTGCAATAATATTAAGCCGAATTAAATTAAGAAGTAAGATATATCGTTGACATCATCACTGTTTACGTGAATAATAAAAAAAATATTCGTGTATTTGGAGAATTTTATAATATAAAAGTACTTGACAGGTAAAACAAGTGCTGGAAACAACAGGAGTTAATCAGCTTTAGCAAAGTATGCTGCATGTTTAATGCAACAATATCACGTTAATATATTTGTATACATCACCTTAATATATTTGTATACTGCACCTTATTAATTAACTATGCTGCATTTACAATCACCTCATCACAAGGCCTAGCCTTCGTACCAAATCAGATAACCATTTGATATTCCAAAGATAACCATTTGATATTCTAAAGTAAATGACAATAGGAAGACTGACCTTTTATATTATAATTTTTGCTTAATATAAAGATGGTATGAAGACTGGCCTTCCATATACTTTTTTTTACCTACTACAAAGAATATATCATGACTGGCATATAATGATGTTCCAGAAATAATAGTTTGACATACTGTGGGATTTGCCTTTTGAATCAACTAAGAAACATGAACATACCTTTTAAAGCAAAATCCCGCACACTTGAAAGGAATGTGGTCACTATACGACTTGCAATAACTGAAGACCCATCATTTATTTGTGACCATATGTTTCGCATCAGTCTATAAGTAAACGAACAATCAAAAAGGAAATATGAACTTCATAAGCAACAAAGCAAAGTTATGCAGTTACACCATGGTGATATGAATCAAATATCTTTTATGTCAGAAAATCCATGACAAGTCACAAAAATAAATTCATGCCTTACTGGACTCCAAGGGAATTATATTTATGATCCTGAGAAAATAAAAAAGGAAGCAATCTCTTATTATCATTCATTATTCAATGGTGAGCAGTACCAAACTTTTCCTATTTAACAAATTATGACATCAAACCTTTTGACAACTATCCGAAATGTTCTCACTTTTCTTTGGGTCCACTGTTCTCTCATGCATAAGGAAATCATAACTTGCCATATTATGGAACACATTGGTTTCAATTTTGATCACTTTAACCATTGGCATCAGAAGGGCAAAAAGCTCTTTTTTATTTTGCTTACCCAGCAGGGGGTATATCAATTAGCACCATTTACACGAGTTTTAAAAACTCAGGTAAGTTAATATTCAATAGACTCTCTCGGGTAAGTTAATATTCAATAAACTCAGGTAAGTTAATATTTGAATCCTGCAAAATCTTCAGTTTCTCCACCAAGTATGTAATTTTACTGCTTGATGTAGATTGCCAGTCAGGTTCCCAGTTATTATGTATAATATTTTATGAACCATTATGGAGAAACAGAGATGTGAAGGCACAGACTGGTTTGTCTGATCTATATAGTGAGCATTCCATATCTATGAAGTTCTGATATTTAGTAATTTATTGACCATAGATTCACTCCAAACTACACCTCCATCCCCTTGCCTACAGCCACTCCAACCCTCTGCAACAACCATTTCACCATACAGATACAACATATACCAAAACTGCTTGCTGCCACAACCTGCTACTACAACATACATACATACAAAACTGTCACGCCTTCATCAAACCATTCATACAGCTATGGGTAATCCTCAAGGATTCTTTTTTTAACAGATTCTACTTTTGATATTTATACAAGTTTGTAAAGCCAAAATGAATATTGAAATAATTAGTCTATGTCACATTCTAATTATACTCTTACTTCGTTCAGGTAAAAAAAGTACAGAAGTTGGTGGAGACAGTAGGTATACTCAAAATAAAAAATGAGAAGATTACTACACATGTCTCTTTGCAATAGCAAAGTAATAAGAATGAGACAAATGAACAACGGTAGAAACAAGAATCTAAAATTTAATAACAGGAAAAACGAAATCGAAATTACCAAACACCCCATGAAATCTCAAACCACACAGCCATTTCGACATCAGAAACTCCACCACATAGCCAACCACATTTTCCTCCATGAAAAGGGTTGCAGGAAGCAAGAAAACTACAGCTATAGGAACCATGTATAGAAGGAGATTCATAGAGTTCAGTTTTTCCCTATAACATACAACCATTCATATAGTTAAGTTGTATTTGATACAACAAATAGTTTTTGCATAAAAAAATAAGGATTAAATTTTAGGGAAATGAAAGAAATGTTGGTTCGGCTAATTAGTGGAATATACAACCATTCACATAATTAAGTTGTATCTAACAATCAACATATAAACTAGTTGACAACTAATTTGAACTAAAAGGAAGCTTAACGAATTTCAAATAATAAGGGCCAACTAACCTTTAGTTCGTTCAGAATTATTGCAATTGTTTTTCCTTCAGCACCCTCCTCTTTCTATCACATCCAATTGCTACAAACAATCGTTCTTCAGTTGTACTTTGACCATTCTCATATCCCACCATTGCACTGTCAACCCTGTGTGCATCATTCTTCTACCAGCAAACCACTACACTGTAAACCTGATAACAACCTGATTCACAGCGGAAATGCCTTCAATTGAACAGCAAAGAAACATCTTCCACATCACACTGATCACCAGCAAACATCCCCAAACACTCACCAACACAACGGCTGCAGATCTGTATACAACCTGAAACCATCCATTCCTCTGAAACATTTCGACCAACCAAGACTTGCACAAAGCATTACCACTTCAACTTGACCATCCTCCTTTCTTACAAAACAGTTCTAGCCTGCCTTCACCTCATTGTAATAAACAACTTCATCTTCACGCAACAGCCTTCCCAAACCATCAGTTCACACCACCTCACAAATCCACACACACAACTACAAAGCAGCCTGCTCCAGTAACATTACTACAAACAATCCATCTGCGAACAACCAAATCATCTCCATCGCCGCTACCAAATTCCAGCACTCCAACTGCCGCAACCTCCACTGCCAACCCAAATCGCCTACAATTCAAATCGTGAACCACCGCGACAAATTCACTTCCTTGTCTTGAACCACACCGTCCATTAGCCTCTGCAAATTGCCAAACCATTGCGACCCGAAACCTCCAATTTCTGCAACCCGAACTCACTGCAACCTTGCAATTGCCTTGAACAAAACCGGCAACCCAAGCAAGCGGCGACTCCATCCCCACGAACCTGCAACCCTAATTGCCCTCATCGACCTTCAAATCGCGAAATTTATTTTAGCAGTGAAATTGAAACACGCCTCCTCACAATAGCCGTTGACGACGTAAACAAGGCTTATTCCTGTATTTTATTTGAGTTTGGAATTAATACTGAAGGTGGAGATGAAAAGGAGATCTGGTTTAAGGTGGACTGTAAAATTATTCGGCGACGGGATGAAAATTTGATGGAGAAACGAAAATTTGAGAACAAAAATTTCGGCGGCAAACAAAAATGATTTGGCGGCGAACAAAATTTACCGTAGTTGCATCGGTTGAATTTAAAACGGATGCAACTAAAACTATTTGCACGTACCGACTGCATCGGTTGTGGGTGACAACTGATGCAAATTTGATTTTTAATTATCTATTGCTTTCCACGTACCAATTGCATCGGTTATTAAGATAGAACTGATGCAAATAGTTCTATTTGCATCAGTTTTTACTTCAACCGATGCAAATGAGGCGAAGCAATATGCACTTTTTGTAGTAGTGAAAGAAGTACTTTCCCATCTAACCTAGGGAAGCTTTGCTAAAAATGTCAGTGAAGAGAGAAGACTTAGTGTTTTCCTATAGATAATAATAGGCACTAATCGTGTAGCTAGCTTCTCTCTATAGCCAGAAGATCATGCTAATCAGAGGAGCAATCAGCTTAGGAATCTAGAGGTCCACGCAAGAAATGTAAATGCCACATAAGAACCAGTAGTGGTTAGGGGTAAGCCAATCGAGAGCTAGTTCGAAAGAATTGAGAAAGGAGAAAAGAAAAGGATGAAGTGGCAAAGTGACTTCGACCTTGAAATAGCCCAAGACCAAGCAAAGAAACCCATCGATGGATGATCTGGTCAATCAAAGGCTGTAGGATATGCGACCATCCCTATATTGCACCTGTGCTTCGCCAGACACTCGGCTAGGTTCACTCTCTCTTTGATTATCTCTGAAGCTTATAGGCCAAAGGTGCCATATGAAACAAAAGCACCTAGCTAAACTATAATGGCCCCACTACTAAGCCAAGCTAAAACTAGGGGCAACGCCCTGGTAGGGGGGAACTAGAGAGACGCATTGGTGGCATGTCCATGATGGGCACTCCATGAAAACTGGCTCGCAACACAAGTTACTCCCCTAAGCCAAGTAACAGGCTGTGTGACCCATACTACTCTCCTTTGGATTAAGGCCCACAATAACCAGTTTGGGACTAAAGCCATGCCCCCAAGGCTTTAATATGTTTATTAAACCTACAGGTCAATAGAAAGATAACCATCGTCGATCGACAGCCATCGACTAGTAGCAACAGTCGATCGATTTCAAAAGATGATCAGAAAATAAAGATTTCACCCTAGAAACAAAGTGGAAACAACATAAAAACCAAAGCTTTCTGATTATTTCAAAGTAGTGAAACCCAAACACGAAAAGAAACAGAATTAGCTAAAAAAACCTCATTTTTAATGGCAAAAACCCACAAAGTTGAAGAAGCGGCAAAGGGAAGAAAGGGCTTATTGTTCGTATGAAGGAAGAAGTGCTGGAATGTGACGACCGCCCTACATCTCCGGCACCCAAAACACATAAGATAGTGCGCTGCTGCCATGCCCAACTGATATAGGACGATTGTCAAGGATTGAAAGAAAAGGAAGATCAAATATAGAACCTATAAAATCTCACAGCGCACAGATAAAATATAATATAACATAGAGTAAAACAAGCGAGACAGTGATATAATCAAATGAACCGTAAACTAGAACATCATAGTGCAACAGCCTTACAGACTATACAAGAACTAAAATAAAGAGTATATATATCTTAAAAATAAACTCTAATACTGTCTCTAAGAATACAAGTACTGTCATAGCTCCATAATACTGCACAACAGAATCCAACATTAATAAAGCAATGGAATAAAAGAATATACCAATCAGCTACCCACGACATAGCCTGCATCCACTTTCCATTACCTTTTTAGCTCTTATCTACAACTTCACACCTATACAGATAGACAGAATAAAAAGGGAAAATGTTTCAACTATATTTGGATTGCACGAATTTCTATACATCCTAGCCCAACCTAAGGGATCTAAAGGCTATTGCATAGAAAAAGACAGCCTACATATCCATTTTAGGGGATTAAGCCCACATAGTTCTGGTTCCTGCTCTTCTCCTGCATCCAAATAGTTGTTAGCACATAACAACCATACCTGACATGTCCCTGCATCCCAAGAGTTAGTGCATAAAGACATTATATGCTAAACCACTATCACAAGAGGAAAATATAAGGTATAGAGGTACCACATAGCACATCAACCACATGGCAAACATGGCATCGGTTACACAGCCAAGCGTCTCTCACTCAAGTGCGTTGGATATATGATAACTCATATGGCACTACAACAAACCAGAGACTCAATCAAAATCCCTTCTCATGCATCTCCATAATGGAACCCAATCATTATTCCATCCTGGCCACCTCCACTGTAGGACACAGTCGCAAATCCCACTCACAAGATCCCACCATTGAACTTGTCCTTGTGGATCATCGTCATAACTCCCATCATTAAGTTGTCATCTTCGAAATGCCTCTAGAAACCCATCGCAAGTCGTAGAGCCATCATGTCGAACTTCTAAAGTTATCACCATCATCGTCGGTGTCATCATATCGAAGCGCTAGGCCATGGCTTCACCTATCGCTGCATAAAATCCAAGGCTATTCTGAATCATTTGGAGTCATTTACTTATTCCACATCATCCACTAGACCCCCAGAATAGGTTTCGAAGAAATCTCGAAGTTTCGCCTCACCAAGACCAATATTTCCAAATTTCATGTTTCAGACTGGGTATGCCCTAGGTTAGGCCAGAAGCAAACCTTGAAAAAGCCTGAAGCATGACCTGAAACCCTAAACCAAATTCCTTGCCCAGGTACCGACCCGAGCCATTTGCCAAAATAACTGATCACGACTAGAAGCACCCCCTAAGCAAGACTTCCTAGCCGGCACCAAATTTTCGTGAAGCACAGCATGTGCCAACACCCCACCGACCCGAAGTCAAACCCAAGCCAACACCATCGGCCAAGAATTCTTGACCGGCTTTGAGCCAGACCTGAGTCAAACTTGAACCGCGCTTGGTGATGTGCACGTAAATGTGCATATTTTTACCACCATATTTAATCTATTTAAATTAAATAAATGATCATATTGGGTATTTTAACTTGTTTAAACCAAAATTCAAATTATTTTCAAATTGTCGCATATTCATCTTCATATAGGGGCAAAATGGTCATTTTTGTGCATTTATTAAATTGTAAAAATTTACTTGGAATTTTCTATGTTGTTTTGTAGGAAATTTAGTGAATTTTACAAGTGGTTTCATGATGATATATGCATGCACAAGAGTGAAGAGAACAAATGAAGATGGAAAAAATTCAAAGTGAAGATCATGGAGGACCCCACTTACCCACCTACCTTAATGTACACTTAGGAGCTAATGCACATGCTAAAAGGCCATTAAATCTTCATGCACACTTAATGGATGATTAGAGGATGCTAATTGTAACGACCCACTATTTTGGACCATTCAAATCGACAATAATCCACACATGTCAGACTTGAATAATACAAAATAACAGATTGTAATAAAATTTGGAGCAAATAAAATCATTCACAGAATCACAGACACAGAAATATCAGAATAACTCGCAGCGGAATTTAAAAATAACCATAGTGGTTCATGAAGCCACTAGAATACATAGTCTCAAAACAAGTACAAATTACATAGTCTAAAACCAATACAGTTTGAATAACCATAGAAAATCCCAAATTCATTTGTCTCAATTACTTAAGCTAAAATAAAAGACTGAATAGCAAAATAGATAGCAGCTTGATAAAGATGATCTCCAGTAGTCCAAGCTCCGTGAAGATGAAGTCCAACTGATACTCAGGCTGACCCGAGCGTAAAATAAAACATAAACACTCGAGTCAGGATATACATACTTATACAGTGTAAACCAACTCAAGTGAACTGTAGTAAAGGTACAAGTAACTTAGAAGATGCTTGGGACCGCCCATCCTCTAAGGATTCGTTAAAATATCTACTATGCAGTAATATTCGCTATTATAATAGTGTCTAAATAAGTAAAGTATAATCATATCGGAAAATAGCGTTAAGGGGATGGAGAACCTTAACGCGGTCGGATCTTAAAATCATAATCGTAGTAAAGCTCGATATGGTAGGTGACACGGCACAACTAGGCAATGCCAGGGTAGATATACCATTACGCACACGGACCGATGGATACGCATAGCAGCCACTACCGTTCCACCTCGAACAACATTCCCAAATCGGAGGATGGCCATCTAGTCAAATCACAAGTAAGAGTATAATATCGAAGAAATGTGTCCGAGAAGAGGTGCTACCTCACTGGTCCGAGATCGCTCTTGTTTTAGCCACCTTATGCCAACTCACGGGAGTTGGGTCCACGTAACATACCTTAAGAACGTCGCCACCATCCTACTTCATTCTGGAATCTCCACCGCGTACACGGTTGTCAAAGTGGTTTTCGGTATCGACAGAGAGTATGTCCATATCCGATCCCGGTCTTTTTTCCAACCAATCGTTATTATAACCCGTGGTTATAGATTTAAAACAATTTATCAAATATACTTCGAATTAAACCATTTAAAACAAAGTCATTATTCTTTTAAATCAAATATTAATTTCCCAAAGTTTAGCCTTTTCGGAGTTCATTTATTCACTTAAAACAATAGCGTTAAAATTTTCAGCTTTCACGGCATTTAAAAGTGCGGTAGTAAGTTATATTTGAAAACAAATTTTATTCAGCAAAACGACATTTATAAACTGCTATAACAGTTCAGTTTTAAACAAAATCATATTTCAGCCTACTGCAGTCCTTAACAAGTGCTACAGTAGCCCTTTTATTAGTTCAGGTTCAATTTAGTTTCTGTTACAACAGCACTTACCAAGTACTATCATAGCCTTAGTTCATTTTAGTCTTTTGGTTCACTTATATAACCACAGCACTTAACAAGTGCTACAGATTCTACCTAGTTCAGAACTTATAAAATCATACATTAAAATGTTCATTTAAATCCTTTAACAAATTTATTTTATAGAGAAATTTTATAATTTAAAACCGAAGCTTACAAGTTCGCTTATTAAATTCAAGTGTGTAAATCCCACTTTCATTTAAACAATTCATTTCAACAATTTAAACTCAAACTCCATTTTCCACCATTTTAAAAACTCAGTATTCATTTCAATTTAAATTAACTTAAGTTTCCATCTTTCTTTTTAGTAAAACTATCAAATTTAAGTTCCATTTCAAAAATCAATATTTCCCATTATTTATTTTTTATCACATAGAAAAATCATTTCTATTCTAAATAAACCATTTAAAAATTAGATTTAAATCAATTTAATATTATTACCATATTTAAATTATTTAAAGGTATCCAGAAAAATACAGAAAAATAACCACGGGTCTGTATAATATTTTCTAGCCTAAGTCAAGTGATACGGATACTATATCATTTAAATCCGTAATTTACAAAGAAAAATCCGGGTTTTATCATTTCAAACCCGCAATCCCAAGTAATTAAAATTTAATTGAAAATCGTTCAGGCCTATCATTTCAACCCATAACGATCTTCCCTTATTCTAAAGTCCGTTCGGGTATGTATCATTTCAACCCATAGTGATTCTATTCTACAAGAAACTTGCAGTGTGATTTAACAGAATAGAATAACAGTAAAATAAGAACAAAATATAACAGATGATACGATATGTAGTTTAACAATTCTAACATCAACTATAAATAAATCACAGGTAATTATAACATCATTTAATTTTTATTTATTTCCTACACATTCAGTTGCGGTCGTTTTACAATCATATAAGTATGAATATTCGTGTGAGATTTACTCACCTCTACGGAGCTGGAGATTCGAAAAAGAAGTACGCTATCTATCGAACGAACGCGGAAAGCACGATTAGTTGTTGGTGGATGCGCCAACTAGATTCAGACCTAAAGCAAAATAAATAATCAAATCTAAGATTTCACGAATAACAAATTTTCAAATGAAGCAAACAACGAAAAAGAAACACGTTGAAAAATCGAAAACAATAGCACGACTACCTTTAAAATATAGATTATAACTTAAATTTGCAAAGTGACAAAACAAAAAAAAAATTCTTTTTTTTTTCAAAGCCAAAGGTCAGGGCAAAATAGACAAGATACAAATACAGAGGTGACCAACCAAACTTGTTCATTTAATTTTAAACAGATGCCAGTGGAAAATAATAGGCTCGGCTTCCAAAATAAAGGGGAACAAAACAATTTCTTTTTCACTTCTCTGGTTCTCATACAAGGTCAGAGGCAACAAAACTAAAATCTAAAGCAAAGCTTGGTCTGGCAATCCAACAAATGAAAAATGCAAAAGGTGACCAACAAAACCTTTCACTGCTCTAGTTCAAAACAAGTTCGGTCTGACCTTGGTTGGTCTCGGCATGGATCTGGAGTGGCTGGCACGGTCTGGTCTCGGCTTGGAGTCGAATGGGGCTGTGGTGCCTGGTCTCGACTTGGAGGTGTCATGGGTTCGGTCTAAGGTTCGGTCTGGTGGTGGCAGGGTTCGGTTGGGGAGGTGCGTGGGAACTGGTGGCGAATGGGTTGGGTCAGTGGTTGGCGTGGTAGTCTGGGTTCGATCAGGCGAAGGGTTGTAGGGGATCTGGTATCGGTCAGGCGTGGGGTTCCATGGGTGGAGGCGTGGGGTTGGTGACGTGGTGGTGGCTGGCACGGGTTGGAGAGGTGAAGCGGGTGGTGGTCGAGTATGATGGAGTAGGCAAATGATAAAGTAAAACAAAACAGGGGACAAGCAAAATTAAAAACAAAAAAAAGAAGATGCTGTCCATTACCTTGGTCACGAACCTCAATTGAAAGCTGAAGTGAAGAATTTTGAGTGATGAGATTTGTGAACGTGGAAAATGGAATAGCTGTTCACTTGATTAAAGTAGAAAAGGCAGTAATAAATGTTTGAACGAAACGTAAGGAAGGTAAAAGGGAATGGAATGATTCTCACGTGCACGATTTAAGGCTAGATTTGAGCAAGATTTTTGAACGGCTGAACTTGCAATGTTAACCCAAAGTAACATACAATTTAATTTATATCTCTTATTGAATAAATTTAAGAATGCTAACGGTTTCTTTTTAAATAAAATAGCGTATCATTTTTAAACCAAAAATTAAAATAGCTATTATCATCATTAATAAAATTTGATTCTAATATAAAGTTTAGAACGGATGAAATTATACGTAAAAATGTAAAGTTTAAATTTCCCGTTTTACACTAGTTATTACACTTTTAATTCAAATCAATAAAAGAAAAATATTTATTTTAAAAAAAAAAATTTGTTAAAAAATTTTTGGGCTGTTACACTCTCCCATACTCAAAACTTTTCGTCCTCGAAAAGGAACGAAGAAGGAAAACAAAGAAAGATAAGACAGTAGAGCAAAAGTACCTGAAATAAACAATTCCGAATTCGAAGCACGAATTCTCTCCTCCGTCTTCCAGGTGCAATCCCGTTCATCAGTGCTCCACTGCACTTTGACCAGGTTGACAGATTTTCTTCTTAGCTGCTTCGTACCTCGATCGACGATACGAAGTGGCTTCCTCTCAACAGTCAGATTTGGCTCAATATCCAAACTATCAAGAGCAGAAGGCTGGATAATAAGAGATGGATCATGCAGATAGCGATGAAGATGAAATACATGAAAGACATTGTGTATTCCAGAAAATTTCTCGGGTAAATCCAGACGATAAGCAAGAGAGCCAATTCTTTCCAAAATGCGAAAAGGACCTACAAATCTAGGAGAAAGCTTTCCTCTACGACCAAAACGAATAACATTCCTTAAGGGAGAGACCTTAAGGAAAACCAAATCACCAACAGCAAACTCTAAACTCCGTCTTCGACGATCAGCGTACTTCTTCTGTCTATCTTGAGCAATCCTCATCTTCCTCTTAATCTCTTCTACTCTCTCTGAAGCTTCCAAAACCATCTCAGGACCAAGAACCAAACGATTACCGGATTCAATCCAACAAGAAGGAGATCTACAAGGTCGTCCGTAAAGAGCAGAAAATGGAAATGTCTCAATACTGGCCTGATAACTATTGTTATAAGTGAATTCGACAAGATGGAGATGATATTCCCAAGATCCTTCGTAATCAAGCACACAAGCACAAAGAAGATCTTCTAAAATCTGATTCACCCTTTCCGTTTGACCGTCGGTCTGTGGATGGTAAGCAGTGCTCAGATTTAGATGAGTACCCAAAGAATCCTGAAAGGCTTTCCAAAACCTACTAGTAAAGATAGGATCACGATCACAAACGATACTGAGAGAAACACCATGGAGACGAACAATCTCCCTCATGTAAATCTCAGACAAACTAGAAGCTGAACGGGTAGACTTGACCGGAATGAAATGAGCTGATTTGGTAAATCTATCCACAATAACCCAGATACTCTCGTTACCCTTCCTAGTCCTCGGTAAACCATCAATGAAATCCATAGAAACTTGTTCCCACTTCCAATTGGGAATCTCAAGAGGCTACAATAAACCAGGGGTCTTCTGATGGTCTGCCTTGACTTGCTGACAAGTCGCACACCTATTAACAAAAATGGAAATATCTCGCTTCATACCTTTCCACCAATATAACTTCTTCATGTCCTGATACATCTTGGTCACGCCTGGATGAATAGAAAGTCTGGACTGATGATTCTCCCAAAGTAACTCTTGTCTCAATCCATCAACATTCGGGACACAAATCCTATTATTAATCCTCAATACACCCTTATCGTCAATCTGAGCTCCACTGCCATCAAGACTACTACCTCCCACTCTACTTCGAACATTCTCCTTAATCAATCTAAGCATCTGATCCTCATCATGTTTAGCCATAATACGATCCACAAGAGGTGAAGAAACAACAAGCTGGCACAACAAAGCTTTCTTCCTACTCAAAGCATCCGCCACAACATTAGCTTTTCCCGGTGTATAGTATATGTCGAGGTCATAAGAAGCAAGGAACTCTAACCACCTAACTTGTCTCTGATTCAAATCCTTCTGAGAGAAAATATACCTCAAAGACTGATGATCTGTGAAAAGCTCAAACTTGGTACCCAACAGATGATGTCTCCAAAGCTTCAAAGCGAAAACAACAGCAAGCAACTCTAGATCATGGGCAGCATAATTTACTTCATGGGTCTTCAACTGTCTACTAGCATAAGCAATCACTCTACCTTCCTGCATCAGAACAGCTCCCAAACCTTCTCAACAAGCATCAGTGTATACCGTTAATCCCTCATTTCCATTTGGAACGGTAAGAACAGGTGCGGAAGTAAGCTTGTCTTTTAACTCATTGAATGCGGCCTTACACCCGTTACTCCAAATAAACTTAGCATTCTTCTGAGTTAAAGCAGTGAGAGGTGCAGCAATCCAAGCGAAATTCTCAATGAATCTCCGGTAATAACCGGCAAGGCCCAGAAAACTACGGATATCAGTAGGAGTCTTAGGAGTTTCCCAATCCTGCACAGAATAGGGAAAAAGAAGGATAATAGGAAAGATAGAGTAAAATTGAAATGAAACAAGGAAAGAGAAGAAAAGAAAGACTTACATTGATCGCAGCGATCTTGACTGGATTAACTGAAACTCCATTACTAGAAACAATATGCCCGAGGAAACGGACTTCATCCTTCCAGAAATGGCATTTGGAAAATTTAGCTTTTAACTGATGATTCCGAAGAGTCTCAAGAACAGATTTCAAATGTGACTCATGTTCTTCTTCAGACTTAGAGAAAATGAGGATATCATCCACAAAGACTAGAACAAATTTATTAAGCACATCACGGAAAACACGATTCATTAAGTCCATAAAGAAAGCAGGAGCATTAGTCAAACCAAAAGGCATGACTAACCATTCAAAGAATCCATTCTCAATACGGAAAGCGGTCTTGGGAATACTTTCCTCGGCGACTCTGAGCTGGTGAAAACCTGTGGCAAGATCAAGCTGAGAGAAAACAATAGCACCATAAAGCTGATCAAACATGTCATTGATGCGAGGCATTGGATATCTATTTTTCATAGTGAGCTTGTTCAACTCCCTATAATCAACACACATCCGGAGAGAACCATCTGACTTAGTGACGAAAACCACCGCAGCTCCCCATTCAGAAAAACTAGGTCTGATCAGACCCTTGGAAGATAGGTCCTCAATTTGCTTTCTTAACTCAACCTTCTCGCGGGGTGCCATTCTTCTAGGAGGAAGAACTACAGGTCGAGCTCCAGGAATGAGATCAATGCGGAAATCAATTTCCCGCTTCGGAGGTAAAGCAGTAACTTCACCAAATACATCCGGGTAGTGATTGACTACCCGAGTCGACTGAAGAATAACAGGAGAAGAATCCAATGAGTAGATAAAGCTACCAGCACAATCATGAGGCAAACAACACTGAATAACCAAAGAATTACCCCGATCATCCTCAAGAGAAACAATTCGGGATTTACAAGAGATATGGGCATCGTGATTCTTTAACCAATCATCTCCAAGCAACAAATCAAAAGTATCAAAACCAAGAATATAGAAATCACCACTAAAACGATGATCGGAATGGTGGAGTTTCACATGTTTACAAATCTTATTAAGATTTGCGGGACCCCCAATAGGATTTGAAACACAGAGGAACAGAAGCATACTCAGGAGAAAGGTGATGTTCAAACTTATTACACAAATCATCAGAAATAAAACTGTGCGAAGCCCCGGTATCAAATAAAACACGAACAGGATGATGAAATAAAGTAAAGGTGCCTTGGAGAGTACCTTGATCATCGCTAGGAGCAGGAGTAGGTGCAGCAGGTGATGAAGCAGATGTGACAGCAAATACACCAGATGGCTTTCCCTTCTGATATAAAGGACAGTCCTTCCTAAAATGACCCGGCTGAAGACAAACATGACAAAGATCGTTCCTGGAAACCCGAGGTGGAGGAACAACAGCACCGGACGGAGTAGGGCAACTATTGGCATAGTGTCCCTTTTGGTCGCATTTGAAGCAAGTAATGGAGGAAAGATCAATAGAGTGTCTCTGGGAAGGAGCAGATGCTGAAGATCCCAAGCCCGCATGCTTGATCCAATTCTTCTTCTGCTGGTGGAAGTTGGGCGTTCTCTTCTTGGAATTTGCAGAGGAAGATTGTGAGACATGAGCACCAGAAGCAGCAGGACCCTTGGAAGTAGGGTTCTCATAGCGAATAGCCATATCCATGAGCTCAGTAAAAGTGCCATGAACATGTGAAATAAGACGATCGTAGAACTCTGGGCGAGCTCCAGAAATGAACTTCTCATTCTTCTTTAGCTGAGTGTCGATAAGACCAGGACCAAATTTGGAAAGTTCATTGAACTTCCGTTCATACTCCGAAAAAGACATGGTACCCTGCTTGAGGTCCATGAATTCACGGTAAAGCTGAGATTTCCCGGCTTCGGGCATCCATTTTGCCACAAAAGCCTCCCTGGAAAGAAGATACAGAACCGAACTTAAGATAGATTCAAAAAAAGAAAGGAAATGGGGAAAATTCAAGTTAACACAAAGGATACCTGAACTGCTCCCACGAAAGATCACCTTCGTTAGTGTGAGTCGTAACAGACTCCCACCAATCTAAGGCTGACTCTTGCAGCTGCCATGCTGCTAACTGACGCTTCTGGGCATCAGTGATCTCTAGACCAGTAAAAATTCTCTCCAAACTTCGTAGCCATTGCTGGGCTTCGATAATACTCTCTGAATCGGTGAACCTAGTGCCACCGAGCTGAGAGAATTCCTTGCAAAGAACAGTAAACCTAACGGGTGCAACAGGTGGAGGAACTAGGGCAATACCACGACCCCTACCTCTAGCATTTCCACGATTCATCCTGGAAATATCAAGAATAAATTTTGGACAAGGTACAGAGAAGACAAAGATAAGTTAAGATAAAACACGATAAGATCACTTGGATGAATATCCTAATAACAAAATTCCTAACAAGGTAGATACGGAAAGAAGGAAGTTTAGAAAATTTCTTCTTAAAACAAGAAACTTTATATCAAAATAATCTTTGAAAAATCATTTGAGAAATCATTTTAAAATCATTTTATACTTTGAAAATACGTTCACTCACAAGGAAATGATTCTGAGTTTGATTTCACTCATTCTAGGGTATTTCTACCCTATCTCTAATGAGTTTTTGCTCCATAGGCTAAGGTTTGCCAAAAACCAAAGCTCTGATACCAAATGTAATGACCCACTATTTTGGACCATTCAAATCGACAATAATCCACACATGTCAGACTTGAATAATGCAAAATAACAGATTGTAATAAAATTTGGAGCAAATAAAATCATTTACAGAATCACAGACACAGAAATATCAGAATAACTCGCAGCGGAATTTAAAAATAACCATAGTGGTTCATGAAGCCACTAGAATACATAGTCTCAAAACAAGTACAAATTACATAGTCTAAAACCAATACAGTTTGAATAACCATAGAAAATCCCAAATTCATTTGTCTCAATTACATAAGCTAAAATAAAAGACTGAATAGCAAAATAGATAGCAGCTTGATAAAGATGATCTCCAGTAGTCCAAGCTCCGTGAAGATGAAGTCCAACTGATACTCAGGCTGACCCGAGCGTAAAATAAAACATAAACACTCGAGTCAGGATATACATACTTATACAGTGTAAACCAACTCAAGTGAACTGTAGTAAAGGTACAAGTAACTTAGAAGATGCTTGGGACCGCCCATCCTCTAAGGATCCGTTAAAATATCTACTATGTAGTAATATTCGCTATTATAATAGTGTCTAAATAAGTAAAGTATAATCATATCGGAAAATAGCGTTAAGGGGATGGAGAACCTTAACGCGGTCGGATCTTAAAATCATAATCGTAGTAAAGCTCGATATGGTAGGTGACACGGCACAACTAGGCAATGCCAGGGTAGATATACCAATTACGCACACGGACTGATGGATACGCATAGCAGCCACTACCGTTCAACCTCGAACAACATTCCCAAATCGGAGGATGGCCATCTAGTCAAATCACAAGTAAGAGTATAATATCGAAGAAATGTGTCCGAGAAGAGGTGCTACCTCACTGGTCCGAGATCGCTCCTGTTTTAGCCACCTTATGCCAACTCACGGGAGTTGGGTCCACGTAACATACCTTAAGAACGTCGCCACCATCCTACTTCATTCTGGAATCTCCACCGCGTACACGGTTGTCAAAGTGGTTTTCGGTATCGACAGAGAGTATGTCCATATCCGATCCCGGTCTCTTTGCCAACCAATCGTTATTATAACCCGTGGTTATAGATTTAAAACAATTTATCAAATATACTTCGAATTAAACCATTTAAAACAAAGTCATTATTCTTTTAAATCAAATATTAATTTCCCAAAGTTTAGCCTTTTCGGAGTTCATTTATTCACTTAAAACAATAGCGTTAAAATTTTCAGCTTTCACGGCATTTAAAAGTGCGGTAGTAAGTTATATTTGAAAACAAATTTTATTCAGCAAAACGACATTTATAAACTGCTATAACAGTTCAGTTTTAAACAAAATCATATTTCAGCCTACTACAGTCCTTAACAAGTGCTACAGTAGCCCTTTTATTAGTTCAGGTTCAATTTAGTTTCTGCTACAACAGCACTTACCAAGTACTATCATAGCCTTAGTTCATTTTAGTCTTTTGGTTCACTTATATAACCACAGCACTTAACAAGTGCTACAGATTCTACCTAGTTCAGAACTTATAAAATCATACATTAAAATGTTCATTTAAATCCTTTAACAAATTTATTTTAAAGAGAAATTTTACAATTTAAAACCGAAACTTACAAGTTCGCTTATTAAATTCAAGTGTGTAAATCCCACTTTCATTTAAACAATTCATTTCAATAATTTAAACTCAAACTCCATTTTCCACCATTTTAAAAACTCAGTTTTCATTTCAATTTAAATTAACTTAAGTTTCCATCTTTCTTTTTAGTCAAACTATCAAATTTAAGTTCCATTTCAAAAATCAATATTTCCCATTTACTTATTTTTTATCACATAAAAAAATCATTTCTATTCTAAATAAATCATTTAAAAATTCAATTTAAATCAATTTAATATTATTACCATATTTAAATTATTTAAAGGTATCCAGAAAAATACAGAAAAATAACCACGGGTCTGTATAATATTTTCTAGCCTAAGTCAAGTGATACAGATACTATATCATTTAAATCCGTAATTTACAAAGAAAAATTTGGGTTTTATCATTTCAAACCCGCAATCCCAAGTAATTAAAATTTAATTGAAAATCGTTCAGGCCTATCATTTCAGCCCATAACGATCTTCCCTTATTCTAAAGTCCGTTCGGGTATGTATCATTTCAACCCATAGTGATTCTATTCTACAGGGAACTTGCAGTGTGATTTAACAGAATAGAATAACAGTAAAATAAGAACAAAATATAACAGATGATACGATATGCAGTTTAACAATTCTAACATCAACTATAAATAAATCACAGGTAATTATAACATCATTTAATTTTTATTTATTTCCTACACATTCAGTTGCGGTCGTTTCACAATCATATAAGTATGAATATTCGTGTGAGATTTACTCACCTCTACGGAGCTGGAGATTCGAAAAAGAAGTACGCTATCTATCGAACGAACGCGGAAAGCACGATTAGTTGTTGGCGGATGCGCCAACTAGATTCAGACCTAAAGCAAAATAAATAATCAAATCTAAGATTTCACAAATAACAAATTTTCAAATGAAGCAAACAATGAAAAAGAAACACGTTGAAAAATCGAAAACAATAGCACGACTACCTTTAAAATATAGATTATAACTTAAATTTGCAAAGTGACAAAACAAATTTTTTTTTTTCAAAGCCAAAGGTCAGGGCAAAATAGACAAGATACAAATACAGAGGTGACCAACCAAACTTGTTCATTTAATTTTAAACAGATGCCAGTGGAAAAAAATAGGCTCGGCTACCAAAATAAAAGGGAACAAAACAATTTCTTTTTCACTTCTCTGGTTCTCATACAAGGTCAGAGGCAACAAAACTAAAAACTAAAGCAAAGCTTGGTCTGGCAATCCAACAAATGAAAAATGCAAAAGGTGACCAATAAAACCTTTCACTGCTCTAGTTCAAAACAAGTTCGGTTTGACCTTGGTTGGTCTCGGCATGGATCTGGAGTGGCTGGCACGGTCTGGTCTCGGCTTGGAGTCGAATGGGGCTGTGGTGCCTGGTCTCGGCTTGGAGGTGTCATGGGTTCGGTCTAGGGTTCGGTCTGGTGGTGGCAGGGTTCGGTTGGGGAGGTGCGTGGGAACTGGTGGCGAATGGGTTGGGTCAGTGGTTGGCGTGGTAGTCTGGGTTCGATCAGGCGAAGGGTTGTAGGGGATCTGGTATCGGTCAGGCGTGGGGTTGCCTGGGTGGAGGCGTGGGGTTGGTGACATGGTGGTGGCTGGCACGGGTTGGAGAGGTGAAGCGGGTGGTGGTCGAGTATGATGGAGTAGGCAAATGATAAAGTAAAACAAAACAGGGGACAGGCAAAATTATAAATAAAAAAAAGAAGATGCTGTCCATTACCTTGGTCACGAACCTCAATTGAAAGCTGAAGTGAAGAATTTTGAGGGATGAGATTTGTGAACGTGGAAAATGGAATAGCTGTTCACTTGATTAAAGTAGAAAAGGCAGTAATAAATGTTTGAACGAAACGTAAGGAAGGTAAAAGGGAATGGAATGATTCTCACGTGCACGATTTAAGGCTAGATTTGAGCAAGATTATTGAACGGCTGAACTTGCAATGTTAACCCAAAGTAACATACAATTTAATTTATATCTCTTATTGAATAAATTTAAGAATGCTAACGGTTTCTTTTTAAATAAAATAGCGTATCATTTTTAAACCAAAAATTAAAATAGCTATTATCATCATTAATAAAATTTGATTCTAATATAAAGTTTAGAACGGATGAAATTATACGTAAAAATGTAAAGTTTAAATTTCCCGTTTTACACTAGTTATTACACTTTTAATTCAAATCAATAAAAGAAAAATATTTATTTTAAAAAAAAATTTGTTAAAAAAATTTTGGGCTGTTACATGGTTACTTGGCCACCACACTTCCTAAGGGATAGTTTCGGCATTCCCCAAAAATATGGACTAGGGTTTCTAACTTGTTTAAATATCCCATATCTTCATGTAACCTCCTCTTCCTCTTAGTTAGTTTTAGGCTCAAAATAAAAGAAAGCTCTCTTTCTCTTTTCATGGCTACTTAGGCATTTTATTTTCATGTAACTTTCCTTTTTTTATGCAATGTTAATTAGTATTCTCTTTTATTTACATGCTTCTTTTCTTCTTATGTTAGTAGTGCAATTTACTTTTCATGCAAGTATATTAGTGTTATTTCTTTTTACTTAGCTTTTCTCTTCATTTTGCTCTCTTTTTCCTCTTTTTTATTTCATGTTGCAAGCTACAAGTGTTGATATGATAACAAATATGAGAGCCTAATCCCTACAATTTAGGGGTAATGAAGCTCTCTAGTATGTAGATGCAACATTTTGATGTTTATGCTCTCTTTTTGTGCTTAATATGAAGTGATTTAACTTGTTGTTTTTGATGTGAATTTGATAGCCTATATTGTTGAAAACAAATAGGCTATGCTTAAACAATCACAAACAATGATTACCTCTTCATCTACATATGATGATGGTAATGAAGTGGTTGTTGAAATTAAAATTTGATGGCTTATATTTCTAAACAATAGTTAATAGACCATGCTTAAAATAGATTTTGCTTTCAACTTTGTTGTCATATTTCATGAGAGTTAAATGTATATTAGTGGTTGTGTTATAGTTTGATGGTTTATATTGTGCTAATTAATAGCACAAATATACCATACTTCTGATAAGCACATCAACTAATAACACTAATGACAAGAAAAGAGAGATCATAACTTCATTTTGTTGATTTATGTGATCTAGAGAGTGGAATTATCTCTAAATTTCTCTCAAACTCTCATATTTTTTTATCAATTTTCTTTTGCTCATTTTTCTACATTTTTAGCTAATCACAGTTTCAACTTTGGTTAATTTGATTGAATAGAGATTTAAAATATAACAATTCCCTACGGATCGACCTGTACTCGCCACGTACTAACTATTGTACGTAGTGCGCTTGCGGTTATTTTATTTCAAATTTATCCGCATTTTTCTAATCGATAGAAAATTTGACGTTGAACAAGTTTTTGGCGCGGTTGCCGGGGAATCGATTCGATTTCAATTTTCTATTTTTTGAATTATTTTCTTTTGATTTTATTGTGTTTTTTCTGGGTATTGCCCTTTTTAAAAAAAAAGTTGTGTATGTGTTTGCTGTTTTATTTTTGTTTTCAATTTGTTGTGTGCATGTTCTAGTTTTTCATTTGCTCTTGCATTTGCATTTCTTAAAAAAAATAACACATTACACAATTCCATTTGAAAAAAGGGTTTTATTCCATTGCCATTGCTTTTCACATACATTTTCACATTTTCCTTGCATTTTCTATGCATTTACAATTGTTTACTGTCACTGTGCATACACTATGCAATTACACTGACTTACACAGCAACATTACAATGCTCAATTAAACCATCACCAGTAAACAATCCTTCCTGCCTTCTTGCTTATTACTGCTGCCTTTCTCCATCACCTCTGCCCTTCATCTGCCCTCCTCAACTTCATCAACTGATCAATACAATTTCACCCTACCACAACTTCAACCACTATATCACTTCATTCATACATTCTACCATAGCCTTTGTTACCACTGCACACAGTCCACCCCTTCAACAGCACTACCACTACATCTGCAGCTTGTCATCACAAGCTCTGTACACTGCTTCCAGTTCCTACCTTCATCACCCTACTGCAATACATCCTCATCGAACACTGCAAACTGCAACCTTCTACTCGAAAAATTAGTTCACCAAGTGCGCTTCACCACAATCAGTTCACCAAGTGCACAACTAGCAGCAAACATCAACATCACCAAGTGCACTTCACCATATCCTCGCTGCACAGTGCCATACTTACATTAACCATCACTACACCATTCAAACATCTACTGCTCATAACCTTCACCTGACATTTCAAGACTTACTGCTTGCGCTTCTCCTCCACAACAAGACTGCTACCAGACTTCTACAAACCACATACCCACTTCTACAAACAAACTACCTCCATACCATAACTCAACCATCCACATTTCCACTGCACTACACACCATCCAACATCAACCACACAAACCAATCAAACACCCTGCACAACAAAACACTGTCTGCACTACACAAAACAACCACCATGGTCATCCCACCAGAAACCTCACTTCCTCAATACTTCAACTCCACAACATAACTGCCTTGCTCAACTCCTCATCACACACTCGCTATCAGCACCCATACATAATCATTGCCTACCTGCCAACAGTACTGTCAACTCCATCCATCCATCCACCCTCTGCTAACTCCAAAAAAAAGCATACATTTCTCTCACATCAGTTGCACCTGAACAAAACTGCATCAGCCTCCATAACCACCATCCCCTACCTCGCACTGACAACAAACCATACTTCATACAAACATCAAATACCATACTTCATACAACCATCTCCAAACCACCTGAGGCTCACAATCAACAACTTCAAACTTCTACCATCACAAAATCTACCCGCAACTACCCATCTCATATCTGCAAATCCTCCACGCCTGTCAATAATCAACCGCAACTTCCTCGGCACCTTCGGCAATCATCCCTGACCCCCAAGTCTTCAGCAGCTAACAACACTGCCTATTACCTTCGCACTTCAGCGCCAACACCCAAAATCCATTACCTCCTCTCCTAAACCCAAATTCGCCTGCAACAGAACCACGCCGAACCAGAGCAGCTCCACATTCGAGCTTCAACATTCCACCCCTTCCAAAATCCAACATTCGACAATCGCCTCGCCTTGAATAGCACAACTCCTTCCCAAACACCAATCGAATCACCTTGTCGCCTTAAAGCCGCAAACTTCCACCATCCTCCAAACACCTCGCCTTAATCTTCAAATCGAACAAGCTTACGAAATTAATAAATTGCGGAGGTGTTTATCTGATTGCGTTCATTGTTTATCTGATTATAGATGTGGGAAAGTTCGAAGTGATTTGTATAAATAAATAAATTGCGTTTTGGGAATCTGGAATTGAGAAGTTGTTCGTTTGGGTTAATTAAAATAAAGTTGAACTTTACGAAAAAGAAATGGTTATGTTTCCTTCTTGGGCCGGGTTGGCTTGAAGGATTTTTTTACAAAAAAGATTTTGTTTTGTTTAAATTATTTCAATTGGGTTATTTTTAGTTTAATTTGTCTTCGTCTAATTTGTGTTTAGTTTAATCAAAATTAAAAAAAAAGAAAAAAAAAGGTTTGCCAAATTTGTTTTTTTAGTTTTTTTTAGTTTAGTTTAGTTTTACTATTTAAAAAATAATATTTAGTTGTAAATTTGTTTTGTTTTGTTTCAATTTGTTTTTAAGTTCCATCCTTATATAAAAAAAACTGTATATATATCTTTTTTTTATTTTCAGGTTGCCAAAGTAGATAGGAGAAGTTGCTTGCTTCGCTTAGCTTGCCAAAAAAATAACTGCTTGCTTGCTTAATTTTTTTTACTTTTAATCCCTTTCTATTGTTTTTATTTGTTTTGCACTGTTGGTTGCTTGCATTTAAAAAAATTCAAAATCAAAATCAAAATCAAAATCAAATTTTCATTTTAGCTACATTGTTAACACACTATTAATTTCTACTTTGCATTTCATCTTAGAATTTGATTAATAATAACGCACTTAATTGTATATTGACAAGTTGTCTTCTTTGAACAATTTAATTTCTTGGTGTCTAGGCTACGGTAGAGTAATAACCATTTATAAATATTACGGTGATTCGTAAATATTATAGTGGTTTTTCCTCTGAAGGTACTTAAACCTTCGGCTGCATTGCTACGGTGATTCGTGGTGCACCGATAAATCCTATCTGTTACCTGGCTGAGAACTATCTTGTTTATTTAAGACAAAGTGTGATTATAAATTTTTGTGTTAACTTAGGATAAATCATTTGTAATTAACATTGCATTCATTTAGTTGCATTAGTTCATGCATATTTAAAAAAACTTCAAAATCCAAAACTAAAAAAATTGTAAATATTCCTCTTCTTTTCCTTTGAAATTTTTAAATCCTTTTCCTTTGAAATTTCAAAAATCCAAAAAAAAAATTAAGCATTTTTTATTTATTTTTAAAGAAACACTATAGGATAAATATATGGTTTTGGTTAATTAAATTGAAATTTTTGAAAATTTATTTGTCTCAACAATAATAAAAATAAAGTTTGATTACAAATAACGATGGTTTAACTAGTATGTAAGCAGATTCATGGAGATAATTATGAAATATATTCTAATTGAAAATCTTTGTTTTAAAGTGGTTAATTTAAAGTAAAGGATATAACATTTTTTTGTCTTCTAAGTTAAATGGTGCTAAGATGATTTTGCAAAACTCTCTCTTTGAAAGAGAGAAAAAATACAAAAAAAAATATATTTCTTATATATATGTATAGTTTTTAATAAACACCTAGAGTCACGTGTTCACACTCGTGTGTTCACTCGTCATGCTTTGTACCCTTCTCACTTAAGCCCGAAAGGCAGCGCACGATCGGTATATCTGGCCTCAGTTTATCTGAGTTAGGTGTGTGTATATAAAAATTATTTTACTAATAACGCCTACAGTCGGTAAGTGTTCACACTTGTGTGTTCACTCGCCACGCTTTGTATTCCCCTCACATAAGTCCGCAAGGCAGTGCATGGGTAATATATCTGGCCTCAGTTTATCTGAGTTAGGCATATGTATATATTGTTAATATCCATAAAATTTTCAAAAATAAAATAAGAGAGAGTAAGCAACTGAAATCTAAGCACTATTTTAACTTATTTGATTTGATTTGTTATTGAAATGAAATGAAATACCACTTTGATAAACTTTGTTAATCAACTAAGGATCCATTTCATAGGTACACTATGTTATCAACCGAAACAACGAGTTAAACTATAGTATATTTACTTTGATAACTTCATTTTTGTTGGATATTTTGACAAGTAAATGACTTAAATTTTCAAGATAATAACCAAACCTATATTTAACTTATTTGTGTTAATTTAAAAGTAAATCGTTCATTCGTAAATATTATCAAAAACTTGCATTCACATCTTTGTAAATAAATCTTGCATTTTGTAAATATTTTCATCCTGCATGTGGATTTTGTGGGTTGTATCCGCTAAAAACCCTCACGAGACAAAACTCGTCCTACTGGGGACACCCAAAGGCTTAACGGCTTGTTGCATACGCTCAATGCAATCTACAGCCACAAGCGACTCTACTGGGATAGTAGCGTAACCGCCGGGTGGAACTGTAATCCATGGGGGAACGTGCTTTCCATATCCATTTTTAAAAGAATTTTTAAAAGTATTTTCACTGGGAATTGAAGCAAGTATGTTTAGTACTTGGAGATTTTTAGACCTGCACCTGGCCAGCGTATGCCTAATGTCTGTGAGAACGAAGATGGACTTGTTAAATTTCGAGTTAGCAAGTATTTTCAAACTGTAAATAGCAAATCAATGATTTGAAAGTAAAATTTCAAAATTCCTACCTAATGAACTAAGGAAGAGGATCTTTGTAATGTTTTGAAAGTCCACAGCTTTGGAAGAGATATATATTATATAAATCTCTAACATGAAGAATTTTAAGTTTGAATCTGAGTTGTAAATCGAAAATGTTGATAAAAGACTTTTGCGTTTTGATTTTAGAAATCAATGATTGTAGAAATCATTGAATAAAAGAGAAGATAAACAGAACTAGTGAAATTAAACAAATGGAATGAATCCTATCTTCATTTATTTGTAATAAGTTTCAGGCTTAGTAAAATTGTGTAGGGTATAAATATCGGTAAAATTTAAACAACCTTTCCTTTTTGTGGACGAAAAGTTTTTAAGGAGGGGAGTTTGTAACGATCCCGAATTTTTAAACCATGTTAAATTGAAAATGAATTTAATTTTTGATTTAAATTGCGAATTTGTTGAATTCGTTAAGTTTAAAATGAGAAATATATTTGAATCTAAAATTGAATCGGGATTTATATAATAATAAGACAATCTGCTTTAAAATTTTAAAATATAAAATCCTTGGATTTTAAAAATCGAATTTATCTTATTTAATAAAAATAAAAACACTACATTTTGATATGATAAGAAATATGCAAATAAATGTTATATAGAAAAGAGAAGTTATATCTACAAAATTTAATACCATAAGTTATTAGAAAATAAAGAAAAAAATTATAAAAACAAAACATAATAAAAGAAAAAAATATACCATACCTTTAGTACAAAAGAAAAGCACACCGGCCCATACCCTTACCCCCTTTCTTCTGCAAACCCACGTCCCCACGTTTTACCCCATCTCTGTAAAAACCACGAACCCCTCTCCTTCTCTTCACAAATTTCATCAGACGAAAAAAAAATTTCGTAACAAACGAAAATAAATGGCGGCCTAAAGGAAAGAATTTCGTTCGCTCGTCCTCGTGTTCATTCGTCTTCAGCCTCGTCGTCTTCAAAATTAGGGCTCGTTCGATTCATGGATGCCGACCCCAATAGCTTGGTCGATCGAAGATCTCGTGCTCGACGCTGCTTCGATTCGTGAAAAAGGTGAGTGGACTATCACTCACATCTAGTTTATACTCACTACTGTGCTTGGGTCGTTCGATTTCGTTTTGATGTTGATGGGTTTTATCTGTTGTGGTTTGAATTAAATCTGACATCGCAATTGATAATTTTGCTGTGAAATTTTTGGGATTGGGTCCTTCGACCAAGGGGAGTATTTTTCACTCACCTCTAATTCCCTCTACTGCTTGCTTTTTTGTAGTCATCACTGTTTGGTTTTGGGCGTGTTTAAACTGTGATTTTTCGTTCGTTTTAAATAGTTGGTTTGAAATCTATTTCACGATTTTCAATATTTGGGCCCTTCAGTTTCATTACCTCTGGGCATTGTACATGTATATATATGCATTCTTGCATGTATATATATGGTTTATCATCTTGCCTGGGGTAGCTCTGTAGTGTCACGGCTATTCATTTGTTGTCTGTACAATTGCATCATTTCAGTGCTTCATCACTCGAGTCTTTTTAGTTGCAGTGCTTTGTTATCAACATGCCGATAGTGTTCACTTGCCTGTAGTGTTCACTATCTATATGTTGGAAATTTTGTGAGTAATTCTCACATCTAATTCAAATTTTTAAATGATTCTGTCTTGTAAAAAAAATGGTATGTCTGCAATTCAAGTTCATTGCTTTCACTGCCCACTGCTAGTACATGCATATAACCACCTATGTTATGCTACACTGGTATCTAATTTATATGCTTTGACGTTGTGGTTGAAATTTGAATTATGTTTGTTTCAAAATGCCTGGGGATACACATATGCAGTCTTTGACATTGAAATTTTCCTGTCTTTGATCACTTGTTGATTCCTTCTAGCTTCATTGTGAACTTCACATTTGTACACTTGCTGTTTCACTGATCCATTTTGGGTTTATTTGCATCCATTCAGTGTTTTAGTAGATATGATTTGTTCTTGATGGAGTCATGTTCATGTATCATTTAGTTATAGCATTTGTCCATCGTTCATTTAACTGCAGCATACTTGAGTTTGCATTGTCCAGTATTTGGTTTTGTTGGAGCAATATCTTTTACCTTTTGTTTGCTTCGGCACTGTCTGCAGTTTGCCTTGCTGGGTCATTAACGTGCTTGGTGTTCACTATTGCCAGCAGTGCTATTTTGATAGTGTGTTTGTTTGTTATACTATTTAGATTGGCCCAGTTCTTTTTAGCATGAAGTTATAGTTGCATTTTGGCCTTCGTATATATGTATGCAGTCATGTATGTATATACATCATTTTATATGTATATATGTATGTTCGAATTTGCATATATGTTTACGGTTCTGTATTCATTTGAATTAGTCGTTGTTCCATCCTTTTGTTGTCTGCACCATGATATTTTGTAGTCTGCTCTAGTGCACCTTGTTGCTGTGACGTCATAGCTCAAAATTTTTGCTGCTACCTGTACTTGTAGTTGTTAAACTGCCTTCTGTTCATTTGGCATGGTTTTGATGTGAACCTATTATCTTCTTGGTTGGGTTTCTTCCCACTTCGGCCTTGGCTACTATGTTGCACTGTCACTTGTTCATTTGAGTTACATTCTAACCTAACTTTGACATGCTCTTGTTATTGTTCGTCACTTGAATCTGACTTTGATCTTTACTTGACACCGTTAGATATCTGTGTTCACTTGATCATGGTTGCAGTTGTATTCCATTTGAACTAATTCTTGTAGACAGTTGTTTTTGGAGCCTTCATTCCAGTAGTTGTGTTGCCATATTGGTTTCACTGTGTCTTCATGTACCTGAATACATGCCCCTATGCTTTTGTAGTTCGATTGTGCTATACTACTGCCTTGTTCTCGGAATTGAAATTTGCACTGCCTAGTTCACTGTCACATCCATGTATTGTCCCTCCTGTCCACTGCTTATCTTAGTGGCCTTTCACTTCGGCTGGCATTAGAGTGCACTGCAGCCACCCAAACTCGACAGTTTTGAATTGATATTTCTTTGCGTCGTGATGCATTGATCTTTATGCCGTATTGGCGAGGCCGTACACGCATGCGTGTACGGCAGCCAATCGAGTCTTGATGGGTTTAAAGTGACAATTTTAATTGTTTTAAATTGATGTAGTCGATTTGATAAATTGTTTATTTATCTCTGTTGATGTTTTAAATCTGCTGATTTATTGTTAACACTGTTAAGTGTTATATTTTCGTTATCCGATTTCTTTGTTAAAAGAATCGGATAGACGAGAATTATTGTGACTGTCGTCTATTTAAATTATTATTGCCTCTATGCACTAATAAACTGGTTTGAATTAGACTGACCTGTGTATTATTTTCTTTTGAATATAATACTAGGGTCGGACCGAGTATTTTTACAGCTTGAAGATTTTCGAGCAACGAAGTTAGAGAGAGAGAGTAAAGAATCATTTTTAGTTCAGAAGAAAATTGTATTTTAAATATTCCGCTGTATCAGTATAAAAAATTGTATAAACTCTGATGTATATAAAAGATTTATAGTAATGAAATAAATTCTCATTTGTTTTAATTGATTGTTATTATCTGTGTTTCTATGGCTGATTCTGTTTAAACCTTATAAACTAAATAACAATTCGTCTTTTTGAACGTTTCGAGTTGGTTTAATTACCGACTGGAGGCGGTCAAAAGGGGGAATGTTACAAAGATGAACGAGAAAGGTGGAAAAAATGACTTATTTAGGACCTAGAACTCGGTATTCCTTAGGTTGGGATTGATCCCGTGAGAAACAAACACTACTACAAAACAGGCCATTTGCATCGGATGTTTACCCCCCTTTTGCATCAGTTCAACAACCGATGCATATGCAACCGATGCAACAGGCTTAACACTTTTGCATCAGTTCTGAAACCGATGCAAAAAGGTCCTTTTTGCATCGGTTGTTATTAACAACTGATGCAAAATATCATGCTTGGTTGCTTGGACACAGCCCCCATATTGCATCGGTTTTTTATAACAACCGATGCAAACTAATCCCTCTATTGCATCAGCTATTTATACCTGATGCAAAAAAACCATTCTCAGAAACCATTATTACAGTACTCAAATAGACTATATATATATATATTATTGATTATAACAAACAATTATTGCATGCAATATTACAATTATTCAAATTTAAATTTGATGGCAAATACATAATCAGATTTAATAATTCTACAAAAGAATGAAAAACATAATAAATTCCACAGTACATAATCAGACAGTCGGTAGTAAAAAATAAATGCAGCGTGTTATATGTAGACACACAAAAATACATATATATAGAGAAGAGAATGTATCGTTGACAGTGGATAAATTAAGCAGAAGATGGTCTTCAAATGCACAAACCTTCATCCTATATTGTACTTGAGCTACCTGAAGTTGAGCTGTGCAATCCTTATGTCACTCCTTGATTATAAACTGCAATAATATTAAGCCGAATTAAATTAAGAAGTAAGATATATCGTTGACATCATCACTGTTTACGTGAATAATAAAAAAAATATTCATGTATTTGGAGAATTTTATAATATAAAAGTACTTGACAGGTAAAACAAGTGCTGGAAACAACAGGAGTTAATCAGCTTTAGCAAAGTATGTTGCATGTTTAATGCAACAATATCACGTTAATATATTTGTATACATCACCTTAATATATTTGTATACTGCACCTTATTAATTAACTATGCTGCATTTACAATCACCTCATCACAAGGCCTAGCCTTCGTACCAAATCAGATAACCATTTGATATTCCAAAGATAACCATTTGATATTCTAAAGTAAATGACAATAGGAAGACTGACCTTTTATATTATAATTTTTGCTTAATATAAAGATGGTATGAAGACTGGCCTTCCATATACTTTTTTTTACCTACTACAAAGAATATATCATGACTGGCATATAATGATGTTCCAGAAATAATAGTTTGACATACTGTGGGATTTGCCTTTTGAATCAACTAAGAAACATGAACATACCTTTTAAAGCAAAATCCCGCACACTTGAAAGGAATGTGGTCACTATACGACTTGCAATAACTGAAGACCCATCATTTATTTGTGACCATATGTTTCGCATCAGTCTATAAGTAAACGAACAATCAAAAAGGAAATATGAACTTCATAAGCAACAAAGCAAAGTTATGCAGTTACACCATGGTGATATGAATCAAATATCTTTTATGTCAGAAAATCCATGACAAGTCACAAAAATAAATTCATGCCTTACTGGACTCCAAGGGAATTATATTTATGATCCTGCGAAAATAAAAAAGGAAGGAATCTCTTATTATCATTCATTATTCAATGGTGAGCAGTACCAAACTTTTCCTATTTAACAAATTATGACATCAAACCTTTTGACAACTATCCGAAATGTTCTCACTTTTCTTTGGGTCCACTGTTCTCTCATGCATAAGGAAATCATAACTTGCCATATTATGGAACACATTGGTTTCAATTTTGATCACTTTAACCATTGGCATCAGAAGGGCAGAAAGCTCTTTTTTATTTTGCTTACCCAGCAGGGGGTATATCAATTAGCACCATTTACACGAGTTTTAAAAACTCAGGTAAGTTAATATTCAATAGACTCTCTCAGGTAAGTTAATATTCAATAAACTCAGGTAAGTTAATATTTGAATCCTGCAAAATCTTCAGTTTCTCCACCAAGTATGTAATTTTACTGCTTGATGTAGATTGCCAGTCAGGTTCCCAGTTATTATGTATAATATTTTATGAACCATTATGGAGAAACAGAGATGTGAAGGCACAGACTGGTTTGTCTGATCTATATAGTGAGCATTCCATATCTATGAAGTTCTGATATTTAGTAATTTATTGACCATAGATTCACTCCAAACTACACCTCCATCCCCTTGCCTACAGCCACTCCAACCCTCTGCAACAACCATTTCACCATACAGATACAACATATACCAAAACTGCTTGCTGCCACAACCTGCTACTACAACATACATACATACAAAACTGTCACGCCTTCATCAAACCATTCATACAGCTATGGGTAATCCTCAAGGATTCATTTTTTAACAGATTCTACTTTTGATATTTATACAAGTTTGTAAAGCCAAAATGAATATTGAAATAATTAGTCTATGTCACATTCTAATTATACTCTTACTTCGTTCAGGTAAAAAAAGTACAGAAGTTGGTGGAGACAGTAGATATACTCAAAATAAAAAATGAGAAGATTACTACACATGTCTCTTTGCAACAGCAAAGTAATAAGAATGAGACAAATGAACAACGGTAGAAACAAGAATCTAAAATTTAATAACAGGAAAAACGAAATCGAAATTACCAAACACCCCATGAAATCTCAAACCACACAGCCATTTCGACATCAGAAACTCCACCACATAGCCAACCACATTTTCCTCCATGAAAAGGGTTGCAGGAAGTAAGAAAACTACAGCTATAGGAACCATGTATAGAAGGAGATTCATAGAGTTCAGTTTTTCCCTATAACATACAACCATTCATATAGTTAAGTTGTATTTGATACAACAAATAGTTTTTGCATAAAAAAATAAGGATTAAATTTTAGGGAAATGAAAGAAATGTTGGTTCGGCTAATTAGTGGAATATACAACCATTCACATAATTAAGTTGTATCTAACAATCAACATATAAACTAGTTGACAACTAATTTGAACTAAAAGGAAGCTTAACGAATTTCAAATAATAAGGGCCAACTAACCTTTAGTTCGTTCAGAATTATTGCAATTGTTTTTCCTTCAGCACCCTCCTCTTTCTATCACATCCAATTGCTACAAACAATCGTTCTTCAGTTGTACTTTGACCATTCTCATATCCCACCATTGCACTGTCAACCCTGTGCGCATCATTCTTCTACCAGCAAACCACTACACTGTAAACCTGATAACAACCTGATTCACAGCGGAAATGCCTTCAATTGAACAGCAAAGAAACATCTTCCACATCACACTGATCACCAGCAAACATCCCCAAACACTCACCAACACAACGGCTGCAGATCTGTATACAACCTGAAACCATCCATTCCTCTGAAACATTTCGACCAACCAAGACTTGCACAAAGCATTACCACTTCAACTTGACCATCCTCCTTTCTTACAAAACAGTTCTAGCCTGCCTTCACCTCATTGTAATAAACAACTTCATCTTCACGCAACAGCCTTCCCAAACCATCGGTTCACACCACCTCACAAATCCACACACACAACTACAAAGCAGCCTGCTCCAGTAACATTACTACAAAAAATCCATCTGCGAACAACCAAATCATCTCCATCGCCGCTACCAAATTCCAGCACTCCAACTGCCGCAACCTCCACTGCCAACCCAAATCGCCTACAATTCAAATCGTGAACCACCGCGACAAATTCACTTCCTTGTCTTGAACCACACCGTCCATTAGCCTCTGCAAATTGCCAAACCATTGCGACCCGAAACCTCCAATTTCTGCAACCCGAACTCACTGCAACCTTGCAATTGCCTTGAACAAAACCGGCAACCCAAGCAAGCGGCGACTCCATCCCCACGAACCTGCAACCCTAATTGCCCTCATCGACCTTCAAATCGCGAAATTTATTTTAGCAGTGAAATTGAAACACGCCTCCTCACAATAGCCGTTGACGACGTAAACAAGGCTTATTCCTGTATTTTATTTGAGTTTGGAATTAATACTGAAGGTGGAGATGAAAAGGAGATCTGGTTTAAGGTGGACTGTAAAATTATTTGGTGACGGGATGAAAATTTGATGGAGAAATGAAAATTTGAGAACAAAAATTTCGGCGGCAAACAAAAATGATTTGGCGGCGAACAAAATTTACCGTAGTTGCATCGGTTGAATTTAAAATGGATGCAACTAAAACTATTTGCACGTACCGACTGCATCGGTTGTGGGTGACAACTGATGCAAATTTGATTTTTAATTATCTATTGCTTTCCACGTACCAATTGCATCGGTTATTAAGATAGAACTGATGCAAATAGTTCTATTTGCATCAGTTTTTACTTCAACCGATGCAAATGAGGCGAAGCAATATGCACTTTTTGTAGTAGTGAAAGAAGTACTTTCCCATCTAACCTAGGGAAGCTTTGCTAAAAATGTCAGTGAAGAGAGAAGACTTAGTGTTTTCCTATAGATAATAATAGGCACTAATCGTGTAGCTAGCTTCTCTCTATAGCCAGAAGATCATGCTAATCAGAGGAGCAATCAGCTTAGGAATCTAGAGGTCCACGCAAGAAATGTAAATGCCACATAAGAACCAGTAGTGGTTAGGGGTAAGCCAATCGAGAGCTAGTTCGAAAGAATTGAGAAAGGAGAAAAGAAAAGGATGAAGTGGCAAAGTGACTTCGACCTTGAAATAGCCCAAGACCAAGCAAAGAAACCCATCGATGGATGATCTGGTCAATCAAAGGCTGTAGGATATGCGACCATCCCTATATTGCACCCGTGCTTCGCCAGACACTCGGCTAGGTTCACTCTCTCTTTGATTATCTCTGAAGCTTATAGGCCAAAGGTGCCATATGAAACAAAAGCACCTAGCTAAACTATAATGGCCCCACTACTAAGCCAAGCTAAAACTAGGGGCAACGCCCTGGTAGGGGGGAACTAGAGAGACGCATTGGTGGCATGTCCATGCTGGGCACTCCATGAAAACTGGCTCGCAACACAAGTTACTCCCCTAAGCCAAGTAAAAGGCTGTGTGACCCATACTACTCTCCTTTGGATTAAGGCCCACAATAACCAGTTTGGGACTAAAGCCATGCCCCCAAGGCTTTAATATGTTTATTAAACCTACAGGTCAATAGAAAGATAACCATCGTCGATCGACAGCCATCGACTGGTAGCAACAGTCGATCGATTTCAAAAGATGATCAGAAAATAAAGATTTCACCCTAGAAACAAAGTGGAAACAACATAAAAACCAAAGCTTTCTGATTATTTCAAAGTAGTGAAACCCAAACACGAAAAGAAACAGAATTAGCTAAAAAACCTCATTTTTAATGGCAAAAACCCACAAAGTTGAAGAAGCGGCAAAGGGAAGAAAGGGCTTATTGTTCGTATGAAGGAAGAAGTGCTGGAATGTGACGACCGCCCTACATCTCCGGCACCCAAAACACATAAGATAGTGCGCTGCTGCCATGCCCAACTGATATAGGACGATTGTCAAGGATTGAAAGAAAAGGAAGATCAAATATAGAACCTATAAAATCTCACAGCGCACAGATAAAATATAATATAACATAGAGTAAAACAAGCGAGACAGTGATATAATCAAATGAACCGTAAACTAGAACATCATAGTGCAACAGCCTTACAGACTATACAAGAACTAAAATAAAGAGTATATATATCTTAAAAATAAACTCTAATACTGTCTCTAAGAATACAAGTACTGTCATAGCTCCATAATACTGCACAACAGAATCCAACATTAATAAAGCAATGGAATAAAAGAATATACCAATCAGCTACCCACGACATAGCCTGCATCCACTTTCCATTACCTTTTTAGCTCTTATCTACAACTTCACACCTATACAGATAGACAGAATAAAAAGGGAAAATGTTTCAACTATATTTGGATTGCACGAATTTCTATACATCCTAGCCCAACCTAAGGGATCTAAAGGCTATTGCATAGAAAAAGACAGCCTACATATCCATTTTAGGGGATTAAGCCCACATAGTTCTGGTTCCTGCTCTTCTCCTGCATCCAAATAGTTGTTAGCACATAACAACCATACCTGACATGTCCCTGCATCCCAAGAGTTAGTGCATAAAGACATTATATGCTAAACCACTATCACAAGAGGAAAATATAAGGTATAGAGGTACCACATAGCACATCAACCACATGGCAAACATGGCATCGGTTACACAGCCAAGCGTCTCTCACTCAAGTGCGTTGGATATATGATAACTCATATGGCACTACAACAAACCAGAGACTCAATCAAAATCCCTTCTCATGCATCTCCATAATGGAACCCAATCATTATTCCATCCTGGCCACCTCCACTGTAGGACACAGTCGCAAATCCCACTCACAAGATCCCACCATTGAACTTGTCCTTGTGGATCATCGTCATAACTCCCATCATTAAGTTGTTATCTTCGAAATGCCTCTAGAAACCCATCGCAAGTCGTAGAGCCATCATGTCGAACTTCTAAAGTTATCACCATCATCGTCGGTGTCATCATATCGAAGCGCTAGGCCATGGCTTCACCTATCGCTGCACAAAATCCAAGGCTATTCTGAATCATTTGGAGTCATTTACTTATTCCACATCATCCACTAGACCCCCAGAATAGGTTTCGAAGAAATCTCGAAGTTTCGCCTCACCAAGACCAATATTTCCAAATTTCATGTTTCAGACTGGGTATGCCCTAGGTTAGGCCAGAAGCAAACCTTGAAAAAGCCTGAAGCATGACCTGAAACCCTAAACCAAATTCCTTGCCCAGGTACCGACCCGAGCCATTTGCCAAAATAACTGATCACGACTAGAAGCACCCCCTAAGCAAGACTTCCTAGCCGGCACCAAATTTTCGTGAAGCACATCATGTGCCAACACCCCACCGACCCGAAGTCAAACCCAAGCCAACACCATCGGCCAAGAATTCTTGACCGGCTTTGAGCCAGACCTGAGTCAAACTTGAACCGCGCTTGGTGATGTGCACGTAAATGTGCATATTTTTACCACCATATTTAATCTATTTAAATTAAATAAATGATCATATTGGGTATTTTAACTTGTTTAAACCAAAATTCAAATTATTTTCAAATTGTCGCATATTCATCTTCATATAGGGGCAAAATGGTCATTTTTGTGCATTTATTAAATTGTAAAAATTTACTTGGAATTTTCTATGTTGTTTTGTAGGAAATTTAGTGAATTTTACAAGTGGTTTCATGATGATATATGCATGCACAAGAGTGAAGAGAACAAATGAAGATGGAAAAAATTCAAAGTGAAGATCATGGAGGACCCCACTTACCCACCTACCTTAATGTACACTTAGGAGCTAATGCACATGCTAAAAGGCCATTAAATCTTCATGCACACTTAATGGATGATTAGTGGATGCTAATGGTTACTTGGCCACCACACTTCCTAAGGGGTAGTTTCGACATTCCCCAAAAATATGGATTAGGGTTTCTAACTTGTTTAAATACCCCATATCTTCATGTAACCCCCTCTTCCTCTTAGTTAGGTTTAGGCTCAAAATAAAAGAAAGCTCTCTTTCTCTTTTCATGGCCACTTAGCCATTTTTATTTTCATGTAACTTTCCTTTTTTATGCAATGTTAATTAGTATTCTCTTTTATTTACTTGCTTCTTTTCTTCTTATGTTAGTAGTGTAGTTTACTTTTCATGCAAGTGGATTAGTGTTATTCCTTTTTACTTAGATTTTCTCTTCATTTTTCTCTCTTTTTCCTCTTTTTTATTTCATGTTGCAAGCTACAAGTGTTGATATGATAACAAATATGAGAGCCTAATCCCTACAATTTAGGGGTAATGAAGCCTCTAGTCATGTACCTTCAACAATTTGATAATTATTGCTCTCTTTTGTGCTTAAATGAATGTTGATGTGATTTATTGTTTCATGTTGAATTTGATAGTCTATGTTGTTCATAACAAATAGGCTATGCTTAAACAATCACAAAGAAAAATTGCCTCTTCATCTAAATATGATTATGGCAAAGAAGTGAATGTTGAAATTGAAATTTGATGGTCTATATTTCTAATTAATAGTTAATAGAACATACTTAAAATAGATTTTGCTTTCAACTTTTTGTCATTTTTCATGAGGGTTGAAAAGTTGTTTAAGGGCTGTGTTATAGTTTGATGGCTTATGTTGAGCTATTTAATAGCACAAATAAGTCATACTTATGATAAACACATCAATTAAACAAACTAATAACCAAAAAAGAGAGATCATAATTTCATAATTTGTTGAACTATGTGATCTAGAGAGTGAAAATTACCTCTAAATTGTCTTAACACTCTCATATTTTTATCAATCCTCTTTTGTCATTTTTCTCATTTTTTTAGCTAATCACTCTAAATCTTTGTTTAATTTGATTGAATAGGAAATTTAAAATCAACAATTCCCTACGGATCGACCCGTACTCGCCACGTACTACGATAGTACGCCGTGTGCTTGCGGTATAAATTTAATTCAAAATTTATTGGTGGTTTTCTAATCCGATAGAAAATTTGTCGTTAAACACTTGGGGCCGACCAGAAACCCCCCTCCCCCCCGAACCAAAATACTATTGAGTATTCAAATACAAAATTTCATATCGATTCCATTGCTATGCTCCATTGCTCCGTTCTTCAACCTATATGCCTTCCGTATGCATTAATACATTCCTAACATCTTCAAGTTTATATATCAAAACCCGGCTTCACTATTAATTGGGTTTTTTATCCAAGCAGAAGCCAATAGAAGCTAGAATGTCGAGACAAAGACGAAGTCGAAACGACTTGAAATCTTAGAAGCATATTTAGATAAGGCAAAGGAATAGCTCAAGAAATTTCACTTAAAAATACGCTAGTACAGAAGTCGGTACCAATTTCATCATGTCGGTGGGGATCTATGCCTGCTCAAGAAATTTCAAAAGGTTTTGAACAACTAATTACAAGAGTTAGCAGCTAGAACAACATAACAAACTAAGTAACAAAGGAATGGTCATCAAAATGAACAAACTACCTATAAAAACAATATGAGACATCTCAAATGAAGTAGGAAGGGGAGTGTAAAAGAGCTAGATGCTATTGGAGTTAACCATAGGTGAGGCACCGACATGAAAGGTTGGTACCGACATGGCTGTGTAACTCATATGAGCTTGCAACTTCACACAATCCTTTAGGACGACTTCTGGACTCTGCTCTAACTCTCCTTTTAGCCCAATACGACGGCTACCACTATAAATACAAACCATAGAACAACCAAAACAGGATCTGATTTCTGCCATCCGTCTCTTCTTCATCTCCTTACTTTACACAACTGTCACCAAGGCGGCTACTTTAGGCAATTCTAGGACTTAGAATCAGTCTAACCCATTTTCTTGTGACTTATTCTTTCGTAAACCTTTTATAGTCTCATGCAAACTCTATCAAATCTATAAGAAACAAAGCATAAAGTGGATGAAGGCCAACGATTGTTGAACCACTATAAAATCTTTTGTCTCTCTTTCTTATTGTCGTTTATTTTTCTTTACTATTACTATTATCTGCTAGATTTAGGTTCCATGGGTTTCCTACAACCTATTCTTGGGTATTAATCCATTTTTGGCATTAATATTTTAGTGCTTTCACTGAGAAAATCTGAATCCGGGCTTATATCTAGCTTGCTATTTTGGATTACAAGAGATCCAACGGTTAGATCCAGGGAATTTTCTCTGAAGATTTGTAGGCTTGCTACTGAAGATCAACGGCACCTAGAAAACAGATATCCGCTTCTGGAAGATCCATAGGAGAAATGGTTGGTGGAGATGAAGCAAACACCCAACAAACTGAAATGAACAACGCCAACGATCACCAAACGGAGGTAAATACTGGAAATCTAGGACCAAAATCCTCTACTCAATAGAAAGTTAACCAAAGGAGAGCTGAACCATATAGTTAATGAACTTTACTAGAAAATGCCCGATAGCCAAAGGTCTCTCATGGATAAGGTTGATGCTTTGCTAGCACTATAGCCATTAGGATCCCCGAGAGCTAAACAAGAAACTTCAATTGCTATGGAATAAGAGAATTCCTCTGCTTTGGGCCTAAACAAGAGGAACTATAAACAAAAGTAGAGGAAGGTTGTTAGTGGAGCTGTAGGAATCGCGATAGAAGGCAATGGAAGTACTCCTTCTATTGGAAAACAACCTATTGCAAACTCAAATCCTAGAGCGAACACTCCTCAAGTGAATAACGCAATGCTTGTTTCTGATTCTGAAGATGACATGCAACTTGATTGTGATAGATTGGAACTGAACGTGTTGTAAATAGGTAAAATGCCAGAAATGAAGTTCAAATTGCCCCGATAAGACCTACCGTGCGCCAGTAGGACCCTGCAGGAGTGGTTCTCCTGGAAAATGGAGAACCTAGGCGTCAGTTGGTAAATCTAGACCGTTTGTGGAGTCAAGTACTAGGTGTAGCCCCTGACAACCGACCTGTAGACCTTCATGCTAGTAAGGAGTTCATCGCTGACATGGTCAAATGGTTAATGGAGGAGAGTAGGGGCAGAAAGAATGAAGATCGGGGTTCCACACCAAGCCGAACTCTATTTACTGAAAACGTTCTAAGAGAAGAATATCCTAAGAAGTTCACTATGCTGACTATGTCGTCATATAACAGAACGACGGAGCCTAAACAACACTTGTATGAATATGGGTGGCATATGGATGAAGCTAAGGCGACGGATGCTGTTTGCTACAGATGTTTCCCTATCTTCTTAGAAGGAGTTGTGTCTATGTGGTTAACTAGACTTGCATCGAGGTCTATTTCTGTAACGACCCGGAAATTTCGATCCCGAAAATTCCAGATAGTTAGGGAAAAGAAGAAAGAGATAGGAGAAGAAAAAGAAACAGAAATACTAAAACACAGATTCTCACATTCGCATCGGATAAAATATAATATCAAATAATATTCTTTACACAAAGAAAGCTGTATCAGTCAATTACATTTAATACATCAGAGTTACAACCATTTATACATGAACTGGACAGTTATACAACTTGTTCCAGACTACAATCTATACAGACTACACAGTCTTATATATACAGCGGAATACTCCATACGTTCCTGCCATCCAGCTCGCCACCTGAGCTCTAGAACGTCCTTACCTGAAAATTTGTAATACTCGGTCTGACCCGAGAGACCACTATAACGACCCGCCATTCATTCCATAGAATGATGCATCATTAATAAGAAAGAAAGGGATAGAAAAGAGAAAAGATAGAGAAGAAAGAAGAAACAACAACAGAATCTAAACAGCGGAACGAATAAATTATATTAATAACATAAGTATTACATAATATACAATGACTATCAGAGTTACACAGATATACATCACATACTAGACAGTTATAAACACCTGTCTAGTTATTACAACTCAATACAATACAGAGATCAACACAGCGGAACTACTATATATATCTACAACGCTGAAGCCTCCTGCTCCATTGCTCCTCCACAATTCGTCAAAGCTAACCTGAATCCCTTGGCTACTCGTAAAAATTTGAGTACCCAAGAGTGTAACGACCCGCCATTCATTCCACAGAATGACACATTATTAATAAGAAAGAAAGAATAGAAAAGAGAAAAGATAGAGAAGAAAGAAGAAAACAACATCAGAATCTCAACAGTGGAACGAATAAATTATATTATATCACATAAGATATTACATAGTATCATATACAATAGCTATCAGAGTTACACAGCTTATACAACACATACTAGACAGTTATAAACACCTGTCTAGTTATTACAACTCAAGTACAACACAGACAAATGACTCAGAGATCAACACAGCGGAACCACTTATATCTACAAACGCTGAAGCCTCCTGCTCCATTGGTCCTCCAGAATTCATCAAAGCTAACCTGAATAATCATTAACAGTAATTAACTATTCTTAATTACTTCTTAATTACTTCTTATTTACTTTATAAATCCTTTGATTAATTACACCAACTAATTAATCCTTAATTACTTTTTACCAAGTAATTATTCTTTTAAATTACTTCACATTAATTAATTTCCCTTATATCAATTACATCCAGTAATTCATTTATCAATTACTTACACTAAGTAATTACACTTATCAAATCTCATTGAAGTAATTTTACTTAATCAATTACCAAGTGACTATCTTTAATTAATTAACAAATTAATTTACTTAAATTAATCACATTCATTTCATAAATCATAACTGAGTAATTCATTCCTTAATTACCCTTTAAACAAATTAATTAATCCGTAATTACAGATTAATTATTCTTTAACTATTAATTAATAAACCTTAATTATTAATCAATATCCTTTAATACAAAGTAATCAATCCCTAATTACTTTTATAATTAATTAATTAACACTTTTGAAGAATTAGCAAAAAAGTTTCTAGAGCAGTTTAGACTCATACTGCACAACCAAAAGACGTGATGTCTTTATCTAGCTTCTTCCAAGGACCCAATGAGTCACTAAATTCTGTCATAAACTAGTTTAACATAGCAGTTAGTGAGGTAAGCAATCCAAAAGAGGATATGATTTTTATGGCTTTGAATCGAGCCATTCACTCAGATACAAATTTTGCTAGATGGATTAAAATGAAACAATCTACTACTATGGTGGAATTCCACTGAAAGGAAAACTAGTTTCTAAGACAGGAAGAGGCAAGTATAGTCAAAGGCAGAACTGTCAGTGAGCAACCAAAGGAAATGGTTCAGAGCAATGTCAAGGTTAAGCTGGATGGAAATAGTTCTGGAGGTACAGCGGAAAACACGGGAAATGATTGGAATTAGAAGAAGAGGAATCAGAACTCTAGTAGGCACGACGTGAATGGGAAACATCTAAGGAATCTCATATTCAAGGATTATACGCTGTTGAACGATAGCTTGGAAAACATTTACCTTGCCACTCAGGGAACTAAGCGATACAATAAACCGCCCAAGCGGGAAGTGTCTGAACAACAAAAGAAATCAAAGAAGTTTTCTTGCTTCACGAGACTCACAGACATAACACAAATGAGCGCCTACATTTAAAGGACTTAATTAAGGAACAATCGGCTCCAACGGTACATGAAGAAATGACAGAAGTTTGATCAACTTGTTGGACCCCAAGTTCTAAGCAACCAAGGAAATAAGGCCGGACCCAGTGGAGAAGGGCCTCGTTATACCGATTAGAGACTCCTCATAAGTACCATCACTGGAGGACCTCAACCAGCACAGAAGAGTTTGGGCGAGATGAAGCGATACGCTAGTTCTTTAAAGCATGCTACTAAGCAAACCTATTATGCCATTGAAGATGACGCCCCGGCCAAACAACAGAAGTTGATAACTAATGAAATCGTATTCCGGAACCGGGATACTGAAGGTATAGAGGCGCCAACTCTTGACCCAATGGTGGTAACAATTGGAATCGGGCCGACAGTTGTGCGTAGAGTGTTGGTTAATAGTGGAAGTTCGATTAACATCCTTTTTCGGCAAACGTTCAATCAAATGAAGATTAACTGTGATATCCCGGAATTTTAGGCAATATCAATTTAATAATCTGTATTAAAAATATAATTGATTTGATAATCTTTGATAATAAATTTGAATTAATTTAATAATCTAATTAAATAAATATTTAATTGGTGAATTTTATCTTTTAAAAAGTTAATAAACTATTTTCTATTTATAATATATATATAATTCTAAATAGATGAGCTTTGGTTTGAATTTAACAAATGAAATTATGTTTTCAAATTCTAATATATTTTGGTAATTTGGAAATCATGATTAATTTAATATTAAGCTTTTCAAAGCTATTTAATAAATAACTATATAGTTTTAAAATACATAAGATAAATGTTTAATTGTTTAAAAATAGATTTTTAGCTTAAGTTTAAATTTAAATAAAAGGTTTGTTTTATTTCTTTTTAAATATTACTTGATATATATGATTTAAAAATAGAAGTTTAAAATACAATTTACATATGGTATTAATTCATTTAATAATAGAAGTAATTTATAATCTCTTTTATAAATTATTTAAAATTGTCAAATTTGATATTTTCAAATAATAATTATAATGCTTTGTTTTTATAAACATAAATAGATTTTATGGAAATAGAATTGTTATTTTAAATTTAAATGGTAGTTATATATGCATATATATATAACTTGATTTTAAAGTGGATTTTTAAATTTAATTTGAATATGAATTTTGATTTATAATAGAAATTCAAAAGATAGACATTCTAAAGATATTTGAATAAGCTTTTATAATTAGTTTTGTTTCTTTAAAATAATTTATATATATATATAAGTATTTAAATAAATAAAGAAAAAGGGCTTTTATTTACTTTTAAAATAAATGAAAATAAGTAAAATTACTTAAAGGACAAGTGTAATAAAATTAAGACACATATATAACAAGTGTTAATTTATAAACAATGCTAATGACAAATGTCATCTTTAATTTTTATTTTTCTTTTATTTTTATAAATCACAAATTTACTTATATATAAACATATGCATTTCTTCTCTTCATTTCTTTCTATTTTCTTTCAAACTAAGAGAAACTTCAGCTCAAAACAAATCTGTAATCAACTCCTCATAGACCAGAAATCAAATTCAATAACCTGTAATCCCCTTTCAAAATAAAGATCAAAATCAAAGCCTGAACTAAATTCTTTCAAAACTGAGAACAACAAGCCTGCATTTTTCTTCAAATCTGGAATTTGTTTGAAGCAAGTTCAAGATCCAGTAACATCAAAGCAAGCATGCAGTTTTAAATCAAAACAAAGAAGCAACTCAAGTTTTCATAGGCAAAAGAGTTTCAGTTTTTAAAAGAGTTCAAAGTTTTCAAAAGGCTTTTCAAATTAAATCTAGAGGCTCTGTCTTCTTCAAATCTGGTGAGTAACTTCACTTTTAAACTTAAAGTATAATTTTGGTTGCATGTTATTGCTGTGATCGATATTGTATTGTGAAGTATGTTTGTGTATTTATATTGTTGAATTTATGATGTATGATGTATGCATGCCTGTAACTTCTCTGTTCTTGTTTTCCTATGAGTAAACTTTTATTTTAAAAACAGTTTAAATCTATTGCATGTAAATTTATATGGATATGATGTAATATGTTTGCATGAATGATTCTTTTCTGAAATATGATTGAAACTACCCTGTATATATGGATGTATATGACTGTGTATATATCTTGTCCCTGTTATAATCACAGACTCAAAAACTTCAAACAAAAATTTCTATCTTCCATTAGAAGCCATTTTAGACTTTGATTTCTAAAGAGTAGATATTTAAAATGAGGTAACATTATTTATAAAAATGATTTAGAGTTTATTGGTTGAATATTTATCTCTAAAATGAAATTTACAGTGAAACTTTTAAAATTTAGAAAAAAATCAAATATCTTGATTTCATGATTGGAATCCATAAAAGGTTTGTGATTGTTAATAATGAATTTAGAACAAGAAATCATGATTTTTAGGCTTGGGGTTGTAGAGAATTCTTGAGATGACTTGAACCTGGGTAGTCGTTAGTTATGAAGAGAGTTCGTCGCGGTGGGAAGGCCGAAGATGATCGCGAGAAGGGGGATCGTTGCTTGGGTTCAAGGCGCGGCTCTGGATGAAGGTGCTGGGGTTCCGGTGGACGTGATCGTCGTCGCGGTGAAGTTTTTATCGATCTGTTTGGTTCCAGTTTTTGATCGAATGTCTCGATTTCGTCTCGTGTGAATTTTGTTCGATCTGGGTTCGCTTTTGAGGTTGCATGGGTTCGTGTGGACGTCGAGCATCACCGCGATGATCTCCGGTGGTCGGCGGCACTGGTGTACGTGCACGTGCATGTTTTGTGTCGGGTGAAGTTCTGGATTTGGGGAAGAAGAGTTGGCTCGGGACGATCACGTGTTATTTGCGAGAGTGTCTCGGGGAAAAAGAGTGTTCGTGAGTGCTCGGAGTTGGCTCGAGTTTTTTTGAGGGTTGACTCGGGTTCATTTGGGTTTCACTCGAGATTTTTGGTGCAACGTTAATAAGATTAAATTTTATAAATTAAATTGTTTTAACAACTTTAAATGTTTAAGTGTATTTTAAATGGTTTAAATTTAAAAGTAAATTTGGTTTAAATTCTTTAAGTTTCTTTATAAGATGAGTATGTCTTTAACATATGATTTTAAAAGTTTGTAAATGGTTTTTAAACTTTGTTAAAGTTAAAATTGTATTCATTTTAAATCTTATATTTGAAATGAAATTTGAAAGTAAAATGTTTTCAAATGTGGTTTTGAATGATAATTAAATCATTAATAAGAAAAAATGTTTTTATTTTATTTTAGAATTAATAAAGATTTAATGATTTGTGATTCATTAAATTAATAAGGTAATTAAAATGGATAATTAATTAATTACTTAATTAAGTAATTGAGGGTTTGAATTAATTAATTAAGGTTAAGTTAATTAATTAAGATTAATTAATTTGAAAATAAGATCATTAATTAGATAAGTAAGATTTTTAATTAATGATTAGAAGTTAATTAATCAAGTAATTAAGATTGATTAAGTTACAATTAAGCACTTAATTAATTAAATAATTAGTGATTAATTAAATGATTATTAAAGATAAATTAAATTGTAAATTAATAATGATTAATCTAAGTTTAATTACTTAAGAGAAGTAATTAAAGAATTGATAATAGTTAATGAAGATCATTAACTTGAGATTATTAAATAATTAATTAATGTGATTAATTTTAATAATTAATTAGATTAATTAAGGATAATCATTTATGGAAGTGGTTAAGTATATTTATTTAATGGAAGTAATTTGGATTTAATTACTTTTTGAAATTAATCAAGGGATAAATTAAAAGATAATTAATTAAGGAGTAATTAATTAATTAATGAAGTAATTAAGGGAAGTTAATTACTAGATGAGATTAATCAAAGGAGGATTAATAAATGTGGTTTAATTAAAGATTAATTACTTAATGTAATTAATTTAAATAGGATAATTAATTAAGGGAAATTAGGAATCATTAATTAATATAATTAAAGATGTAATTAAGGGTTGATTAATTAAAACTAATTAATCAATAATAAGTGATTAAAGAGTATATTAATTAATGTAATTAATTAAGGATTAATGTAAATAATTATAGTTAATTAATTAATGAAGTAATTAAAGGTTAATTACAGTATTTGATTAAGAATAATTAAATTGTTGTAATTAATTGAAGGATAATTAGTTGAATGTAATTAAAGGATTATTAATGAGGAATGATTAATTAAGATGGATAATTAGAGGATAATTAATTGATTTGTAATTAATTAATAGTGATTTAAGCAAGATTGATAATGATGGAAGTAATTAATTTAATTTACTTTAAATTAATTAAAGATGAAGTAATTATTTTAATTCATTTTAAATTAATTATAGATGGTGATTAATAAATCATTGCTTATGGATGTTGAATGATATTGATTTGCCTTGAATGATTTGAGATCTCAGATATGAGATAAGTGATGCTGTATGATATGGATGTTTTGGTTGAAGTATGATGATAATGTGAATTATCTATTTGTGATGATAATGTAGATTATCTATTGTGATATTGTGAATTATCTATCTATGTGTATATAGATAATAGAATTGAATTGTTTTAACCTTAAAACAACTTGGCTTTAAAAGATACGTTTTGGATTTCGATGAGACCGGGATCGGGTTTCCAGATGTGGATATCCGAAAACCACATCGATCCAAATTAACGATAGGTCGTGAATATCAAGTGAAGATGAAGATTCAGAGTGCAAGGGTTATTGTCGTTAACTCTGAGGGTGATTCCGAAATGAGTGTAACGAGATAATGCCTTCGGTTTCGTTCGAACCCGGAATGAACTTGTATGGATTGAATGCTTTCAGAACATCGTCAGGTGGACGATGAGCATTCTAAGTGATGTGTTCTGATTAAAGGTAATCGTAGCCTCAAGCCTCATCAACCGGGAATGGCTAAAACAGGGGAGGTGCAGCAAGGTTAGTGGGTAGCACCCAAGTAGGACAAGATTTCCCCTGTCTAGAGGTCCCTTCTTATTATTCGGTTGTGTGGGCAGTTGATTGCAACAACTGCTGGGGTGTCTTTTGCGGGAATTATCCAGTAAGGGATGGTTCCGGCCTTGTGTTGCAGAGGATTGGGCGTGATCCTCGGTACGGTGATCTAGGCCACGTACTATGATGGGCGGTACCCCGGTAGCCCTGCCATTGTATGGAATCCAAACTCCAATAAGTGCCCTCGGACTTGATTGTATACCTATGTATGCTGGAATTTAATAATGTATAAATTTCGGCTATGTGAATATTTATTTGAAAACCCTAGACCTATTATAATATAACTGGATTTCCTATCAAATGTTTTGGTTAGCGTAAGGTAAAAACTTACCCATGTTTATGTGGGAAGTCTTACGTGATACCTTTTGTTTTCAAAGGTTTTTCAAAGTTAAGTAACTTTAACCTGTTACTCACACCAGACCCATGTCTGACCCAAGTGTTTATTTTCTGTTTTATAAACTCTTGGGTACTCAAATTTTTACGAGTAGCCAAGGGATTCAGGTTAGCTTTGACGAATCGTGGAGGAGCAATGGAGCAGGAGGCTTCAGCGTTGTAGATATATATAGTAGTTCTGCTGTGTTGATCTCTGTATTGATCTCTGTATTGTATTGAGTTGTAATAACTAGACAGGTGTTTATAACTGTCTAGTATGTGATGTATAATGTGTAACTCTGATAGTCGTTGTATATTATGTAGTACTTATGTGATTAATATAATTTATTCATTCCGTTGTTTATTCTGTTGTTGTTCTTTCTTTCTTCTCTTCTTTTCTCTTTTCTATCCCTTTCTTTCTTATTAATGATGCGACTTTCTGGTCGATGAAAGTCGGGTCGTTACAGTTGGTATCAGAGCATAGGTTGAGTGAATACCTAGGCTCTGGAGTGGTGTCTATCTTGAGAGAGCGTATTTGTAATTTTTATATAACTATATATATCTATTCTACCTATTTGTTAGGTTACCCATACAGGTTTTCCAATATAAGTTCTAAAGGTAGGAAGGGTAGTAGTGTGTGAAGCACGACTACTAATGGAAGGAGTCCAAGTGTGAAGTTGGAAGTGTATCTGTCGAGACTGTAGACCCAATACCATCTCGAGTGAGCTATGCAGTTGTGTAAGGATTTCTCAATCTTTGAAGGAAACCTGTTAAAGGTTCGGAGTCCATCTTGGAAGTGCCAGTTTGGCTGAGTTATAGTTTGGCCGAGTTATAGTTTGGATCTGTCGGATGAGCAGAAGCGAGTAATGGTATCTAGGTAACCTCAGGAAGAAGTAGCTGTGTGAGGAGACGCAGTGACTATGGATGTTTCTGAAGATGTTTCCTTTGGAACAATTTTAGGAAGTGTGTCTGCTTCGGTGTTGTGGCTGAGTTCAGCATGGTGTTTCTGTTTTGTTTGAGGTTCGAGTTTCTCGAAGAGCTTTGGATTAGGAAGTCCTTGGCATCAGTGTCAGCAGTACAGCGAGCAGTGTTCTGTGTGCTGGCAAGAAGGTCTTCTGGCTAAGCAGTTTTCTAGAGTTGGAGTTCAGAAGCAGCAGAATGGATCCATTTCTTCGATGGATTGGATAGATAAGTGTAAGCTGTTCTGATTGGTAAAGAGAGAACAGTTTTTTCTTTGGAAATAGGCTGGGTTGATCGCAAAAGTGACTTGCGATTGCTGAATGTTCTCTTGGGTTATCAGAGTTTTTCTGGATGTCTTCAGGGAAGCCAGAAGTTTGTCCGTATCTGGAGATTTAGTTTTCTTATCGACTAGGATTCTAGGAGTGATACCGGTGGTTCAGCCTAGTGGAAGGATGGTTCCTAGAGATAGAGTTTGGTGAAGCAGCTCAGGATTTGATGGAACTTCTGAGTTTTTCTTTTTGGATTTGATGAACCATATTTCTGGGATGTGTTGTCCAGTTTGTGCTCGTGTTCTTCATCAGCATTCTTATCTACTTCAGATCAGAGTTGTGCAGCGGAAGTAGTTTGGGAGTGCATTTGTTTTATCTTTTCCGGATAAGAGAAGTTAGTTCAGTCTTCTGATGTTTAAGGAGTAGGGTTTGTTCTTGGTTGTTGGTTGATCTTGAGAGGATCATTTTGATGGGTTGTTTTTGGTCTAGTTTGTTTCTAGAGGCATCGGCGAAGTTTGAGCTAATCAGGAAGGATGTAGGCAGCCTAGGATCGTCCAAAGAGTTTTGTGGATAAGAGTCGGAGATTTAATTTTGGATAAGTTTTCTCCGGTTAAAGAAGCTATAAGATTGGTAAGACTGGGAAGTTAGCTCTGAGATATTGGATCTTTTCTGTATTCTTATAGGGATAAGTGTTTGGTCTTCAGGAATGAATTGCTAGTTTGGATAACTAGGATTCAATGTGTTTCACGTATCTCTGAGAGAGTACGTGTAAGGTCTATCTTTGGTTTTGGAATCGGCAGTTCAAAAGGATTTGGTTGTTGAGTCAGACTTGTCTGTAGTCTGATATCCTGTCTAGTTTTGTAGATCTAGATGAGTAGGAGCTCTATAGCTTAGTAGTATTGATTGTTTGGCTTTTGTTGAGCGAGTATCCCGGTATTTATATCTGGGAAACTCTAGGAAGTTCTATCTAGAATTTTGTCTGGATAGTTAGATTTGTTTGCTTGTGTGAATTTGTTTGCTATGGTTGTTAGCATATGGTTGATAATATATTTTGTGGTTTAAGAATTAAAATCTTTGATAGATTATTAAATTACCTTTGTTTTAAATTTCGGGGACGAAATTCTTTTAAGGGGGGAGGAATGTGATATCCCGGAATTTGGGCAATATCAATTTAATAATCTGTATTAAAAATTAAATTGATTTGATAATCTTTGATAATAAATTTGAATTAATTTAATAATCTAATTAAATAAATATTTAATTGGTGAATTTTATCTTTTAAAAAGTTAATAAACTATTTTCTATTTATAATATATATATAATTGTATATATTGTAAATAGATGAGCTTTGGTTTGAATTTAACAAATGAAATTATGTTTTCAAATTCTAATATATTTTGGTAATTTGGAAATCATGATTAATTTAATATTAAGCTTTTCAAAGCTATTTAATAAATAACTATATAGTTTTAAAATACATAAGATAAATATTTAATTGTTTAAAAATAGATTTTTAGCTTAAGTTTAAATTTAAATAAAAGGTTTGTTTTATTTCTTTTTAAATATTACTTGATATATATGATTTAAAAATAGAAGTTTAAAATACAATTTACACATGGTATTAATTCATTTAATAATAGAAGTAATTTATAATCTCTTTTATAAATTATTTAAAATTGTCAAATTTGATATTTTCAAATAATAATTATAATACTTTGTTTTTATAAACATAAATAGATTTTATGGAAATAGAATTATTATTTTAAATTTAAATGGTAGTTATATATGCATATATATAACTTGATTTTAAAATGGATTTTTAAATTTAATTTGAATATGAATTTGGATTTATAATAGAAATTCAAAAGATAGACATTCTAAAGATATTTGAATAAGCTTTTTAATTAGTTTTGTTTCTTTAAAATAATTTTTATATAGATAAGTATTTAAATAAATAAAGAAAAAGGGCTTTTATTTACTTTTAAAATAAATGAAAATAAGTAAAATTACTTAAAGGACAAGTGTAATAAAATTAAGACACATATATAACAAGTGTTAATTTATAAACAATGCTAATGACAAATGTCATCTTTAATTTTTATTTTTCTTTTATTTTTATCAATCACAAATTTACTTATATATAAACATATGCATTTCTTCTCTTCATTTCTTTCTATTTTCTTTCAAACTAAGAGAAACTTCAGCTCAAAACAAATCTGTAATCAACTCCTCACAAACCAGAAATCAAATTCAATAACCTGTAATCCACTTTCAAAATAAAGATCAAAATCAAAGCCTGAACTAAATTCTTTCAAAACTGAGAACAACAAGCCTGCATTTTTCTTCAAATCTGGAATTTGTTTGAAGCAAGTTCAAGATCCAGTAACATCAAAGCAAGCATGCAGTTTTAAATCAAAACAAAGAAGCAACTCAAGTTTTCATAGGCAAAAGAGTTTCAATTTTTAAAAGAGTTCAAAGTTTTCAAAAGGCTTTTCAAATTAAATCTGGAGGCTCTATCTTCTTCAAATCTGGTGAGTAACTTCACTTTTAAACATAAAGTATAATTTTGGTTGCATGTTATTGCTGTGATCGATATTGTATTGTGAAGTATGTTTGTGTATTTATATTGTTGAATTTATGATGTATGATGTATGCATGCATGTAACTTCTCTGTTCTTGTTTTCCTGTGAGTAAACTTTTATTTTAAAAACAGTTTAAATCTATTGCATGTAAATTTATATGGATATGATGTAATATGTTGCATGAATGATTCTTTTCTGAAATATGATTGAAACTACCCTGTATATATGGATGTATATGACTGTGTATATATCTTGTCCCTGTTATAATCACAGACTCAAAAACTTCAAACAAAAATTTCTATCTTCCATTAGAAGCCATTTTAGACTTTGATTTCTGAAGAGTAGATATTTAAAATGAGGTAACATTATTTATAAAAATGATTTCGAGTTTATTGGTTGAATATTTATCTCTAAAATGAAATTTACAGTGAAACTTTTAAAATTTAGAAAAAAATCAAATATCTTGATTTCATGATTGGAATCCATAAAAGGTTTGTGATTGTTAATAATGAATTTAGAACAAGAAATCATGATTTTTAGGCTTGGGGTTGTAGAGAATTCTTGAGATGACTTGAACCTAGGTAGTCGAGTTCGTCGCGGTGGGAAGGCCGGAGATGATCGCGAGAAGGGGGATCGTTGCTTGGGTTCAAGGCGAGGCTCTGGATGAAGGTGTTGGGTTCCGGTGGACGTGATCGTCGTCGCGGTGAAGTTTTTATCGATCTATTTGGTTCCAGTTTTTGATCGAATGTCTCGATTTCGTCTCGTGTGAATTTTGTTCGATCTGGGTTCGCTTTTGAGGTCGCATGGGTTCGTGTGGACGTCGAGCACCGCCGCGATGATCTCCGGTGGTCGGCGACACTGGTGTACGTGCACGTGCACGTTTTGTGTCAGGTGAAGTTCTGGATTTGGGGAAGAAGAGTTGGCTCGGGACGATCATGTGTTATTTGCGAGAGTGTCTCGGGGAAAACGAGTGTTCGTGAGTGCTCAGAGTTGGCTCGAGTTTTTTTGAGGGTTGACTCGGGTTCATTTGGGTTTCACTCGAGATTTTTGGTGCAACGTTAATAAAATTAAATTGTTTTAACAACTTTAAATGTTTAAGTGTATTTTAAATGGTTTAAATTTAAAAGTAATTTTGGTTTAAATTCTTTAAGTTTCTTTATAAGATGAGTATGTCTTTAACTTATGATTTTAAAAGTTTGTAAATGGTTTTTAAACTTTGTTAAAGTTAAAATTGTATTCATTTTAAATCTTATATTTGAAATGAAATTTGAAAGTAAATTTGAAAGTAAAATGTTTTCAAATATGGTTGTGAATGATAATTAAATCATTAATAAGGAAAAAAAATTTTATTTTATTTTAGAATTAATAAAGATTTAATGATTTGTGATTCATTAAATTAATAAGGTAATTAAAATGGATAATTAATTAATTACTTAATTATGTAATTAAGGGTTTGAATTAATTAATTAAGGTTAAGTTAATTAATTAAGATTAATTAATTTGAAAATAAGATCATTAATTAGATAAGTAAGATTTTTAGTTAATGATTAGAAGTTAATTAATCAAGTAATTAAGATTGATTAAGTTACAATTAAGCACTTAATTAATTAAATAATTAGTGATTAATTAAATGATTATTAAAGATAAATTAAATTGTAAATTAATAATGATTAATCTAAGTTTAATTACTTAAGAGAAGTAATTAAAGAATTGATAATAGTTAATGAAGATCATTAACTTGAGATTATTAAATAATTAATTAATGTGATTAATTTTAATAATTAACTAGATTAATTAAGGATAATCATTTATGGAAGTGGTTAAGTATATTTATTTAATGGAAGTAATTTGGATTTAATTACTTTTTGAAATTAATCAAGGGATAAATTAAAAGATAATTAATTAAGGAGTAATTAATTAATTAATGAAGTAATTAAGGGAAGTTAATTACTGGATGAGATTAATCAAAGGAGGATTAATAAATATGGTTTAATTAAAGATTAATTACTTAATGTAATTAATTTAAATAGGATAATTAATTAAGGGAAATTAGGAATCATTAATTAATATAATTAAAGATGTAATTAAGGGTTGATTAATTAAAACTAATTAATCAATAATAAGTGATTAAAGAGTATATTAATTAATGTAATTAATTAAGGATTAATGTAAATAATTATAGTTAATTAATTAACGAAGTAATTAAAGGTTAATTACGGTATTTGATTAAGAATAATTAAATTGTTGTAATTAATTGAAGGATAATTAGTTGAATGTAATTAAAGGATTATTAATGAGGAATGATTAATTAAGATGGATAATTAGAGGATAATTAATTGATTTGTAATTAATTAATAGTGATTTAAGCAAGATTGATAATGATGGAAGTAATTAATTTAATTTACTTTAAATTAATTAAAGATGAAGTAATTATTTTAATTCATTTTAAATTAATTATAGATGGTGATTAATAAATCATTGCTTATGGATGTTGAATGATATTGATTTGCCTTGAATGATTTGAGATCTCAGATATGAGATAAGTGATGCTGTATGATATGGATGTTTTGGTTGAAGTATGATGATAATGTGAATTATCTATTTGTGATGATAATGTAGATTATCTATTGTGATATTGTGAATTATCTATCTATGTGTATATAGATAATAGAATTGAATTGTTTTAACCTTAAAACAACTTGGCTTTAAAAGATACGTTTTGGATTTCGATGAGACCGGGATCGGGTTTCCAGATTTGGATATCCGAAAACCACATCGATCCAAATTAACGATAGGTCGTGAATCTCAAGTGAAGATGAAGATTCAGAGTGCAAGGGTTATTGTCGTTAACTCTGAGGGTGATTCCAAAATGAGTGTAACGAGATAATGCCTTCGGTTTCGTTCGAACCCGGAACGAACTTGTATGGATTGAATGCTTTCAGAACATCGTCAGGTGGACGATGAGCATTCTAAGTGATGTGTTCTGATTAAAGGTAATCGTAGCCTCAAGCCACATTAACCGGGAATGGCTAAAACAGGGGAGGTGCAGCAAGGTTAGTGGGTAGCACCCAAGTAGGACAAGATTTCCCCTGTCTAGAGGTCTCTTCTTATTATTCGGTTGTGTGGGCAGTTGATTGCAACAACTGCTGGGGTGTCTTGTGCGGGAATTATCCAGTAAGGGATGGTTTCGACCTTGTGTTGCAGGGGATTGGGCGTGATCCTTGGTACGGTGATCTAGGCCACGTACTGTGACGGGCGGTACCCTGGTAGCCCTGCCATTGTATGGAATCCAAACTCCAATAAGTGCCCTCGGACTTGATTGTATACCTATGTATGCTGGAATTTAATAATGTAACAATTTTGGCTATGTGAATATTTATTTGAAAACCCTAGACCTATTATAGTATAACTGGATTTCCTATCAAATGTTTTGGTTAGCGTAAGGTAAAAACTTACCCATGTTTATGTGGGAAGTCTTACGTGATACCTTTTGTTTTCAAAGGTTTTTCAAAGTTAAGCAACTTTAACCTGTTACTCACACCAGACCCATGTGTGACCCAAGTGTTTATTTTCTGTTTTATAAACTCTTGGGTACTCAAATTTTTACGAGTAGCCAAGAGATTTAGGTTAGCTTTGACGAATTGTGGAGGAGCAATGGAGCAGGAGGCTTCAGCGTTGTAGATATATATAGTAGTTCCGCTGTGTTGATCTCTGTATTGTATTGAGTTGTAATAACTAGACAGGTGTTTATAACTGTCTAGTATGTGATGTATAATGTGTAACTCTGATAGTCGTTGAATATTATGTAATACTTATGTGATTAATATAATTTATTCGTTCCACTGTTTTAGATTCTGTTGTTGTTCTTTCTTTATTCTCTTCTTTTCTCTTTTCTATCCCTTTCTTTCTTATTAATGATGCGACTTTCTGGTCGATGAAAGTCGGGTCGTTACATTAACACTAAGGATGTGACCACTTGTAGGACAAAGATTCAGGGATTTATAGGCGAACTAAAATAGCCAATCGGGATGATTGACTTACTTGTATTACTTGGAGAAGGAGAACGGAGGGTGGTTCTTATTCAGACCTTCGTGATAGTTGATGAATTCTCAACTTACAACGCTTTCTTGGGCCGACTGACCCTTGCTGATTTTGGAATAGCTTTTGCTCTATGGTGCCTTATAATGAAATTCCCAATGGAGAATGGGGTTGGAGTGGTAAGAGAAGACCAAAGCGCTGCAAGAGAATGTTACATTACTGAATTGCGTGAAGCGAAACAACGTGAGAAGGGGAACAATGTGAGGAAGACTACCCACATTCGTAACCCATAAGCATAGCAATTACAGAACGGTCTATGGCTTGAGGACCATAGTTGCTTCGATGAGACTATGGACCCTAGAAAGAAGAGTACAGGGGAGGGACAGGCAGCACCGGCGGAGTTTATGGTTGCTGACCTAGTCGGCATGGATGGCCCAACTCGGGTCAGAAAGATTGGTTCAGAGCTTGGAGTCAAGATACAAAATGAACTGATAAAATTTATTTATGCCAATCTGGATGTGTTACTTGGACACATTCCGATATGTGTGGGATATCACCAAAGATAGCTTATCACACACTTAATATTGACCCCAAATTCACACCAGTAAGGTAGAAGAGATGTAGTCCAGGTCCGGAGCGATCCGCTGCATTGGAGGAGGAAGTGGATAAGGTGTTGGTCAATGGCTTTATCCGTGATGCAACATATCCTGAATAGGTATCAAACCCTGCACTGGTCAGGAAATCGAATGGGAAGTGGAAAACTTGTGCCAACTACTCAGACTTGAACAAAGCTTGCCCGAAGGATAGCTTTCTACTATCTAGAATCAACCAACTCTTCTGCCAGATTATATCGTTGTAATACTAGATTATATCGTTGCAAATATACTCCTTTATGTCTGTAAATTGAATTTAAACTGTGAATAAATTCATAAATATGAAATATTGAAAACTTTAAACTTGCATATGTAAGTACGTAATGATTAGTTTTATTTCTGTAATTACGTAATGATTAGAATTGTTAATTTCTACGTTTGATAATTTACATGTTTTACGATTGATAATTTATATATTTTACAACTGATAATTTACATGTTTTATGACTGATAATTTGCATGTTTTACGACTAATAATTTATATATTTTACGTTTGATTTTAATCAACCTTAAAGTAATGAATTGAAATTTCATTTTATTCGATGTTAATTAATAATGTTATTTTGACTTTTGAGATTTTAGTGATATTTCAGTTTACTGGAATTTGTATCGTTGCAAGTAGATTTTCATATATTATCAAGTCTAAATTCAAATAAGTGCGATGTTTGAAATAACATGGAATAAATATATGTCTATGAAAGAAAGAGATGTACAAAATAGGGATGATTACCATATTTTTTACTGTTTGTTTCAATAAATAAAAAGAGAATTTCTTATATTTACAAACACCGTGCAAACCACCTCTTTTGGATAAGATATGAAAATTTACTGTGTCAAAATTAGTTGATAAAGTTTAATTCCAATTTATTATAATGTAGTAAATCCTAAAGGAGGAATTTTTAGATAAGAATAAAACAAAAAGGTTAATAAAATAGAAACTACTGAAAAAGAAAGGCAAGAGAAATAAGCTGAATTAATCAAATGGATTAAATCTTATAATTGAATGAAAATGAATAGAAATCAAAGGTGAACTAATGAATGTTGTAGCAACGATATTAATGTCTAAAATAAGAGGCGGTAAATGAAATTAATGAAATAAAAGATAAATGCATAGTTAGACTAAAGACGTAAAGTCAAAAATAAAAGATGTTGAGGCAATAACGGATATAAAGGAAGAATAAGTATACATAAGTCTAAAATATGTATATAAATAGCCTCGAATATGCGTTAATGGCGGGTGTGAATAATTATAGGTTATCTGTTATAATTATAATGGACCAACGTTCGAAAGTCGATAGACTAGGTTGGGATGCTAAAAACATATCCAACCAATACGACCCGTGGTGAGTGTACGATTTCATACTAGAGGGATATCCCAAGGTCGGTACTGTGCTTATTACCTTGATTATGAATTGTCTGTCATAATTATAAGTATCTGTTATAATCATGTCAAGGCAAAACATGTACAATTAAATTAGGTCTACTTCAAGTTTTAGAGTGGGGTTATTGCCTTGATTGCACTAGGTAATCTAAATAGACGGCGAGTGAGATCAGATTTATGCAATAGGGCACAGAAAGTCTGGGTGCCTTGGTACCAAAATAAATTGCAATAAGTTTATGTATACTGGCGTACTTGGGTACTATAAACTAGGGTAGGAGTTGCATATTTCTCGAGCTCGACAACGGTCCCATACGGTCAACGGGAAGGATAGGGCTATATAATGCCATAGTTGTTTGTTAGTTTGTTTGATAGAGGAAGGCTAGTTAATCCATACAAAGATTCCTTCAAAACTTAGACGGTGTGGTATTTCATGGAGCCAAAATTCCATAAGGTGGCTCATAGAGCCAAAATTCAATAAGGTGGTTCGTAGAGCCTAAATTCTACAAGGTGGTTCGTGGAGCCTGAATTCTACAAGGTGGTTCATAGTGCCTAAATTATACAAGGTGGTGCATTTGAGCCTAAAATCCACAATATTAGAAGCAGACTAAGATACATATAAGATTTACATACATGAAAAATCCCAAGATACTAGGATTTCATGGACTGGAGATCGTCGGTGCGCATGGCAGGATTTCCTCGGTGATACGATGGCTATGGACCGTTACGAGGTGCTGAGCGATTGATACTAGCGGGGAAAGTTTGAAACCCTTTGGAATGTTACATGTTTTGTCGAACCCATTGAAATGAAATTGAAACCCTTTGGAACCCTTTGGAAGTATGGAATGAAATTGAACCCATTGAAATGCTCGTTCGATGTTTCGTCAGGAAAGTTTCTCGGATTCGTACTAAACGCGAGGGGAATTGAAGCCAATCTAGAACCGATAACTACATTATAGAATGTCAGACCTTGTCGCGAAAAAAGGAGTTACTAAGTCTGAGTGGGAAGATCGCAGCATTCAGCCGCTTAATATCCAAAGCAACGGATAAGTGCATACCATTTTTTGATGCACTAAAGAAGGGTAAGAAGACCTTCAAATGGAATCAAGACTACGAGACAACATTTGCGAAATTAGTTTAGCACATGGAAACACTGCCGGTTCTATCTAAACCAGCAGATGGAGAAGATCTATTCTTCTACTTGGCAGTGTCTGCCCATACGCTAGTGCAGCACTTGTGCATAAGGAAGCTAGGATTCAATGACCCATCTACTACATCGGTAAATGGTTCACCGGACCTGAACGAGAGAAGTTAGCTTACTGCTTGTTGATTGCATCAAGGAAGCTACGACCGTATTTCCAAACTCACACCATCAAGGTGTTGACAGATCAACCATTGGAATATGTACTTTACCGATCCAAGACTTCCGAACAACTTCTGAAGTGGTATATTGAGTTAAGCTTGTACGATGTGACTTATTATCCTCAAGGAGCAATTAAGGGATAGGCATTAGCTAACTTCATCGTTGAGTTCACAATTTAGGATGATGAGGAGGAGGATACAGTGGTTGTAGCATCACAATGGAAATTGTTTATCGGCGGTGAATCAAACGAATTCTGCTTAGGAGCGGGAGTTATGCTTGAAACTCCTGAAAAACGACCAATCAGTTATGCTCTAAGGTTAAAATTCCCCACTACTAACAACGAGGTGGAGTAATGGCATTAATAGCAGGGTTAAAGATTGTGAAGGAACTAGGAATTAAAGCTCTCCATATATATACAGTGACTCTTAGTTAGTCTCTGTCTAGTGAGGCGAGAGTATCAGGCTAAGGGTGCAAACATCACCTCTTACCTTTCGAAAGCATGAGAATTGCTCAACAATATCGAACACTACATGATAACTCATATTCCTAGGGAACAAAATGTGATGGCAGATCACTTGGCTAAACTGGCCAGTTCCAGAGACGCATAGTCGCTAGGACAGGCTCCAGTGGAAGTATTTTCGGCTTCCAGCATAGATCAGATGGATGTCGATTAGACTCTGGAAACTGCAAAAGAGGAGGAATCATGGATGACGCTGACAAAGACTACCTACTCAGAGGAATACTTCCAAGGGACCAAAATGAATGAAAGAAGGTCCTTGGGTAGGTACAACGATTCGTAATGCAGGATGAAGTATTGTGCTGGAGAGGTTTCTCCACTCCCTTACTCAGGTGTTTGACCAAAAACGAAGCCAAGAAAATCCTGATGGAGATTCACGAAGGCAGTTGCGGTGACCACACCGGTAGGCAGACATTGGCCAAAAAGGCTCTCTGCTATGGATACTTCTGGTCAATAATAAACCAAGAAGCGCCAAAATATTCCAGACGATGCGATCGATGCCGGAGATTTGCAATGATTCCATGAACCCTATCCACAAAACTTACGCAAATGGTCAGTCCAAGGCCATTTGCAATCTAGGGGATTGACCTAATCGGCGTGTTACCAATAGCAAAAGGAGGAGCTAAATACGCCATCATTGCAGTTGATTACTTTACAAAATGAGCCGAAGCGGAACCACTTGCCATGATTACTACTAAAAATGTGATTAACTTTGTAACTAAAAACACTATTTGAAGGTTTGGGGTGCCACATGAAATTATCACCGACAATGGAACTCGGTTCGAGAGTTTCGAGTTCAAAGACTTATGCAACCATTATTGGATCAAGAAAAGCTTTTACGCGGTAGCGCATCCACAAGCAAACCGGCAAGTAGAGGCAGTGAATAAAATCATTAAATCCACAATAAAGAAGAGGTTGACGAGAGTTGATGAGCTTCCGTTTGCACTATGGACTTATAGAACAACACAAAAATCTATGACTGGACACTCTCCGATCGCTTTAGCTTATGGTTCACAAGCTATGGTACTAGTGGAGCTGAAAGTCCCTCTTATCACAGAAGGCATTCAACTAAAGAGAAAACGAGCAACTACTGATCGAATCACATGACTAGATCAATGAGAAGAAAGAGGAAGCTGAGCTTAGGGCTGCTACTCACTTGAAAAGAGCGACACGACACTTCAACACCAAGGTTCGAAACTATACCTTCGAAGTGGGAGATCTCGTCCTGACATGGATCTTCCCGAGTACGAGAGCACTTGGCCCAACTTGGGAAGGACCCTACGTGATCGGCCAAAAACTTGGAGATGGAACATTCAAGTTGATGACGGTCGATGGAATCTCGATTCCTCGTGCTTGGAATAGAGACTCACTGCGACACTACTATACTTAATACTTGTTTATGTATTTTCTATTTTTGCAAATAAGCCATCTGGGGACACCTGAGGCATTGTAAATAGGTAGGACTTGCCTTTCCTTTTAATTAATAATATATCTCGCTTTTTGAACCAATGGAACTACGTTTTTATAAGCAAACTGCCGAGTCGACAGGGAAAATCGAGTCAAACCGCTGGATCGATGGGGAAAATCAATCCACTCCTTCTAAGAATTGGCATTGCTCCAGCAACGTTGGGAAAGCCCATCTCCTTATACACCACCAATAAGCCGCATGTCCCTGCTTGAACCGATGGAACCACATTCAGGTACACAATACTCCTTGTGCGCCACCAATAAGTCGTACCCCATCGCTTGGACCAATGAAACCGCGTCCAAGTACACAAAACTCATCGTGCACCATCAATAAGCCGCATGTCACTTCTAGAATCGATGGAACTATATTCTTGCAAGCAAAACAAGTCCCACACGACCAAGAAATTGCTTCCCAGTTTTCGGATGGGGAGTATAGACCCTCAAACCACCGAATTAACGAAAAATTGATTTGAAATTTCCTAAGTACTAGTGCTACCGTGCCAACACTGGGAAATCCTTTTATTCTCTAGTAATCGATGTTACCCCGGTAACACCAAGAGCTCGTCCAAACTTTCTAAATACTGACATCGCTCCGGCAGCATCGGGAAAGTTTCATATCATAGGATTACTGGAATCAGCAATTCCCCAGCAACACCATGAAAGTCTGGTCGCCAGATCGACGGCAACGCCGGATAAAAGTCCAAGTACTTGTGCTATTCGAAAGTTTTCGGAGGTAGAAGCTGATATGCAAACAGAATCTTAACACTGAACTTGGAAGAATCCAATCACGATCAAGGAACGAAATGGTCGAAATCGAGCATCGGAACCATGGGTTCCCAGGGACAGGAGCCTACCATGTGACCAAGACTAGGGGCGACCGAACAAGTTGCCCATAACAACCAATATCTAACTAATTGCTTAAGCCATGAGTTCAGAGTAACTAGTCCTGTGGAGTAGGAGGCATACATATACCAATACATGTACGGGACAGGCTAAACCAAGATACACTATAGTTCTGTTGCACCGAATAGAGTATTTTGGCAAATCGTAACGGAGCTAAGTAATATAATATGCTAAATAACTATAGGAATACCTTTTATATACACAAAGTTGCGGTAAATAAAGATATAGCATAGACATAAAAGTATATGATATAGGAAATTACAATACAGGTAATTGTATTAATACACAGGTAGTTATTTATAAACAGCGTAATACATAAAATATAGTAAAACCACACTGGAGAGATTACGATAGAAATAATAATCTTTCACTACTAATATTATTTTATGCATAGACTCAACAAATAGCGAGGGTCATTTCCCTACAACATCAGTCAGTTTCAGGCATCACACAACAAAAAAGCTTAATAAAATAGAAAGTATGGACTCTATACTTGTACAGACTCGATCGACTCAAGAAAAAACATACAAGAACCAAAAATGCTCCACTCCGTTGGAACTCGGTCACATCATCATTTCTTTCCACCGTGGCACCTTTACTGTCCTTGCTCAAACGAATCAGAATCTTCTTCCTCTTGCTTTCCTTGCCAAAGGTAATGACACCCTCCAAGGATGCATACTTTCCTCTCGTGGCAGGGTCATACCCCTCAGAATCTCCTGTGGTAGCATCTCCATCCTTTGACCTTTGGAGCTTGATTGTATTGCTCCCTCCTTCTCCTTCTTCGCCTGCAGCCCCTTTTTTTCCGTCTCAAGTCTCTCTGCCATTGTCTCCTTGTAAGTCGGGTTTGACTCAACAATTACTACTTCTTCTTCTTCCTAAGACACGATGACATCCTCTAGGTTCTCCAATGCTGGTATCTGCTCAGAATTGGGCCCAAGTTTGGAGACTGAGACAGGAACTACATCCGAAGCCACTGCGGAGATAGCGGTGGAAGCGGTATAGATAGCAGTGGCTCCCAAGCCCTGTATAGTTGAAGGAGGAGGCAGGAGAGATGGTTGACCTACAAGCTGGGAAATGTAGTTGTATAGTTTACTAAAGGACTCCGGAGTGAACTAGAGCTTTTTGAGTACTAGGGAAACAAGGGAAATACCTGAAGCAGGAGTTTGTTCATGAACTAGAACTTCAAAATCCCCTGCTCCGGTCCCCGTTTTGGTGGGTCGCACAACAATTGGAGGAAAGTATGGCTCACACAAAGCTTCAATAGATGGATGCATGTGGGTGGCTTAAGAACTGACATCTGTGGATGTCGAGATGGTTGTTGCTAGCCCTTGAGATTTAGGAGCAGATATTTCACCCTAACTCGAAGAGCTTGGGCCAGCAAAAGCTTTAGCAGCGACATTAACGGCGTCCTTCCTTGTCTCTTCTCATAGAATCTACCGACCAGCCGCTAGGAAGTCTATGTGCTTAGAATTGAGATAAGTCGCCATTAATTCTTCTATAGATCACATATCCCCGGCTCGCTCTAATCTAACTAACACTTCTTCCCAAACCATAGCGAGATTTTGGGGATAATCATTTCCGAGCCACTTCAAACTGTCCTTGTTCATAACATTACGAGTATAGAGATGTAGCATGCTAGCATCCATCTGGCTCATCGCTTCATTATGCTTCTCTTGAAGGTTCGAGAGCTCCGATCATGTGACCAAATGGTCGATCTCGGCCGCCAGTTTATCGAATACGATTTATTCTTTCTCCTTGGCTAGTTTTACATTCTCCTCACGAAAAGTGAGTTTGATGGCCTACTCGGCAATGGTGGCAACTTATTCAGTAATATTTTAGTCCCTGATCTTGACAGTCTTCTATCCTTCAATGGATTGCTCTTTCAATTTGCTGAACTCACTATGAGCTTCTTTGAGCTGATCATTAATCACGAGAAGTGCTCTGTTGTGAGCGCGGTTTGCCTTGGTTAGAAGCTTGTCACTGGCAGCTTTTCCCTATAAGGTCGCGTCTCTTTCGATCTTGATCTGGGCTATCTCATTGTCATGATCCTAAATCATTTTTTCGTCGTTTTCCCTTTCTGGCTCTAATGAAAGAATCTCCTGATACTTAATACAGTTAACATCAGAAAGGGCTTTTACGAGACACTGCTACTCAAACCCAGCTTTTAATTCCTCATGGACCACCTCGAGATTCCAGAGGGAAATAGCTTTATCGGTAGGCTTTATGTTCTTATCGAATTTAACTCCGCGGAAGAGCATATGTGGGTAAGAAGCTTGAAGTTGGGGCGTACTCGGTGGAAGTGTGAAATTTTTGCCCCGATTAGAAGAAGTAGGAGTAGCTGCAATAGTTATGTCCTGAGAGGATGGAATTTCCTACATCACGGCAGTCTAAGCCTCGGTGAGGGGATGAGTAATGGATAGCGAGGTCCCGCGGCGGTCATGAGAATCCCTGTGGCGCTCATGCATATCGTCGGGGGCATCATCCTTTTTCTCTTCTCTCCCTTCTCATGCTCTCTCTCCAAGTGGCAGGCCTCATCATCTTTTCTCTTCCTCCTCTCCTCGTCGGTTCGCGGTGAGAGCGATGGGTCAAACCCGGAGTTTGATCCCTGTAGGAGACAAAATGTTGACGCAGTTGTTGGTATAGTCCATAACCCATGGAAGCTGAAACGAAAAGAAAAATGAAGTTAACACTCGAATTTTAAAACCATACTCGATGTAGAAATGTGTGTCTGTGATCCTAAAGTGAAGTGTTTAGTGACGATGGCCCCCTATATATTCTACAAACCGTATCGGCATGGTTTCAGAGTTTGAGTCCTAACACCTTCGCTTATAAAGGCACTAGAAGATATGTCTATATGCGAGCCAATCTCACCTATCATCTCACTAATCGAGAAATCCCCTAATTCATTCAAGTGAATGGAGACGTCTCTTGGAAAATCAGAATGCGGCATATCTCTAATAGAGGTTTCTGAAATTTGACCTCCAATTGATTAAGGAATTTTAGTGGTTAGTTATTCCTGAGAAGAAATGGGAAGCTTAGGACTTAGCTCCTGGGTAGTTAGCAGTTTCGGAGAAGATAGGACAGGAAGATTAGGACTCATTTCGGGGGATTCACCAAATGACTCCTCCCCTCCTTGCTAGCATGGTAATCGCTATCATGATCATCTAACTCATACTCCTCTTCATCATCAGCCGGCTCTTTTCCTGATCTCCTCGCAAATCCCACGTCCTTCTCAGGGATTGTGGGCATTCTAACATCACCGCCCTCATCATCATGGGCATTATCTCTCGTAGGCTCATCAACCTCTGTATCAATAGTTTCCTCTTCATGTTTATCACCTGATCCACTTTCTTCCACATCCCCTTGAGGAGCCTCGTTGGAGCTACGAGTACGGACAGTGGAACGGGTACATGATTTAGAACTACTCCATGTTGAGGATTCTGTGTCGGCTATTCTTCCTGGTTGGAGCAGTCCAAACTCTTGTAGGTTTTGGTTCACCGAAAGGAACTTGATGGCATATTGGTTCGCCCTAACGGCTTTCAAATCTTCGAGCATTCCCTCATGCTCTGGCTTCTTGACCCACTTTGGAACACTTACGGAGGACAAACGTTAAGTTAGAAACTTTGGGATTCTAGTATGATAAAGACCAACGAAAAGTGGCTTACTTCCTTTCAACCAGAGAAGGTTGAATCCTTCTAGACAGCGAACAAAGAAGTATTCGTTCTTAAAGTAAGAATGTTTATTATGCAGCCCTTCGATGACCTTGCACCTCACCCACGCTTCTATTATCCTAAATGATGGGCAGTCCTTCTTACTCTTGAAATTAAGAAGATTGGTGTGCTCATCAAACCAAGGAGGTCGATCAAATCTCCACACTAAGAGAACATATAGCGGGTTTAGTAAGACGTGCCCATTCGGATGAACTTGGAATGGGGCAAGTCCAATCTCTTGTAGAAATCTCATCGGGAAAGGATTGAAAGGAGGGACAGAACCATCAAGGCACATATACCGACTGCATGCTATGAAACCCAGCAGGGAATTGCGAGCAAATTTAGTTACAGCTAGTAAACAGACATCATCCTCTAGGATACCCTGTTAATGGCAGACGTTTCAAAGCATCTTGGCTATCAGAGTTATGGGTGCATGCTCCGACATGTCAATTATAATTAACCCTAAAGACAATGGATGAAGAGTTGGATTAACCGATACTAGTGGGCCTTGAGACCCAGAAGTTGATACCTGTTTAGCTCCGGCTGGGACGGAGAGTAATACTAGGGTTGTAAATGACGCAGCTTTAGAAGTAGTAAATGATCCTTCTCCAGGCTTGTGATAGGGTGATTGACGAGTCATTCTAAATAGGAGAACTTGGTGTTCAACACAGTTAGGTAAATTTAGCTTAGGATAAAAGAACACGTGTGACCAACACCTGGAATCCAAAAGAAATCGACGTATGTTGACCGATTGGATTCTGAGTGTTGACCAGGGCAGACGCAGTGTGTTATCTACATGGAGTGAGTCCAATGTCCCAAGCAATGCGAACGAACCATCCAATGTAGATTGCTTGCTCATGTTCGAAAAAAGAATCATATCACAGTTTAAAATTAGTTCTTTTTCAACTTACCCGCTATCAATGGAAATCGATAACGGATCGTTGTCCGGAGCAATGCGGAAAGTCGTTCTTTTCAGGATCATCAGAAGTGCAGAAATAGAAAGGTGACGTGGTAGAATCATCGAATATAGCCGAACTCAAGGTTAATCATCGTATCGAAGGCCATTCGATGATTGAACATAGTCAATTTCACAAGGGAAACAATCGAAAGGAAAAAGTCAACCTTTTCTCCAGAATCATCCATGTCAACCGGGCAAACCCTAGTCTCATCCCTAATCACATGCTCATGAATTCGATTGCCTTCCACCAAATTAGAATCAACTATGCTAAAATCACCTCCTCCACCATCATTACCTTATAATCCACGTGCACCTGCCTCTAAATCAAATCGACGTTCAAGATATCCTAGGGCTTTGTGTTTAACTCCCCGAGAATTTCAGGTGGTAGTTCAAGAGATAGCGGCGGCGTTGGATGGTGGAAAATAGTATAGGGCAGTGGCATCAGTTGGTGATGGCGCGAGAGTAGGTCGACGTTGGTGGTTAGAAGCAACGGAAGTTAATTCGGCAGGTGGAGAGCTTGAGTGCAAGCTTTGAGAATTCAACAGAGAGAAAAAATGAAGGAGTAAGAAAATAAGTGACCCAACTATCACTTATAGGAAAATGGTGAAAAATATCAAAGTATACATGTCGATACTGACATGGACATGTTGCTACTGATATGCCATTTTCCACCCAAATTCATTTGAATTCACCACAATGAATCTACTCAACAACATGTAAATGCGTGTGAGTTCTGGGATGTGAATCATATTGATCACATCAAGAAGTGAAGTTATAGTCCAAATTAGAGCATATAGAGAATAGAAATCGATCAATTAAAACCAGATAAAAGCAACGTCTCCAGAGAACTTCAAAATGATTAATTGGAATTTACAGAATAACAGTCTATACCTAGTTTCAATCCAAAGCGCACTTTGTTTTCAACGAAAGCATACTCTGGGGGGCAAAATCTTAACTGGGTTTTTAACCAAGCAAAAGTTAGTAGAAGTTAGAACGTCGAGACAAAGACGAAACGGCTTGAAATCTTGGAAGCACATTTAGATAAGGCAAAGGAATAACTCAAGAAAGTTTCACCCAAAAATATGCCAAGTATGGAATTCGGTACCGGCTTTATCATGTTAGTGGGGATTTCACATAGCTTCATGTTTCCACTCAAACTTTGTTGGGGTCATTCTCTACTTCTTCTATGCCTGCTCAAGAGATTTCCAAAGGTTTTGAACAAGCAATTACAAGAGTTGAAGAGTTAGCAGCTAGAACAGCAGAACAAACCCAGTAACAAAGGAAAAATCATCAAAATCAACCAACTACCTATGGAAACAACATGAGACACCTCAAAATGAAGTAGGAAAGGGAGTGCAAAAGAGCTCGATGTTGTTGGAGTTAACCACAGGTGTCAGCACTGACATGAGAGGTCCTTGCTGACATGGCTGTGCAACTTATACGAGCTTGCGACTTCACACACTCCTTCGGGCCGACTTCTAAACTCGGCTCTAACTCTCCTTTCGGCCCAATACGGCGACTACCACTATAAATACAAAATATAAAGCAACTCAAACTGGATCTGATTCTGCCATCACCACACGGAAGCTCTGTCACTTCTTTATCTCCTTCCTCTACATAATAGTTAACAAGGTAGCTACTTTAGGCAACTATAGAACTTAGAATTAGCCCAAACCCCTTACTTGTGACTTATTCTCTCTCAAACCTTTTGTAATATCAAGCAAGCTCTATCAAATTTATAAGAAATAAAGCTATAAAGTGGACGTAGGCCAAAGATAGTCGAACCACTACAAAATCTTGTGTCTCTCTTTCTTAATGTTATTTATTTTTGTTTACTGTTACTATTATTTGCTCGATCTAGGTCTCACGGGTTTCCAACAATCTATTCTTGGATGTTGATCCGTTTTTGGCGTTAACATTCACTAAACCTTCAAAAAACGAGTTTTGCAGGAAAAACGTTGCAAATCCAAGGTCTAACAGCAAAGTGGTGATTTTTCTTCCCCTAAGATGTAGATCTGAAATTCTCTGGTGAATCCCCTTCCATGTCTATGGTTTGGACGAGGTTTGGATATGAAAAGAGAAGGGTTTGGGTGAGGGGTGGAACAATGGAGGTAGAGAGCCCTTTGAGAGAATGGTAGAAAAAGTGAGTTGGGGAGAGATGGCTCACCTATTTATACGCAAAACCCCAAGCACCCCCAAAAGCTCCGGACCTCCCCCCATGAACCGACTACCACCCGAACAGAGCACCTCCGAACAAGTTTCCCTGATCGGCCACTGGACCGCCTCAATCCCCTGATAAGGTTTCCATGATCGGCCACCAACCCTCCTTAACTACTTGACTAGCTTTCCATGATCGATCGCTGACCCCGTTCTTCTGACAAACCAAGCCTAGCCCGTACCAAACAATGCCGAATAGGCTACTACCGAACAGAAAATCTATAACTCTAATCTTCAAACAATCATATCTTCTAGCCAAAAAGTCCAAATCACTATTATGACCACTCTACGGAAAGGGAAACTATCATATCTTTACAATGGAAGTGGTCTTGGATTCCAATTCGGCTTCTATCAAAAGTTATAGAGTCATTTTCCAATGATAGGAAATGTCACTAATAGGCATTTCCCAAAGCCATAGAGTCATATGACCTCATATGCATTAAATAATAATATTTTATGATCCTCCAATAAGTAAAAGACAGGTCGTTACACTCTTCCCTCTTTAGGAAATTTGCCATTGAAATCCCAACACAAGGAAGGTAAGGTCCAACTTAGCCATCCTGCATGCATATCATCCATCAACAATATACTCAAGTCTCTTATTCCATAGGAACATTATTCCTAGGCTGGTATATTTTTTTAATACCATATATAAAACTACAAAGCGCTTCATAGACTTCCTTCCTGCTAGAAGACAAGAATATCACCTATAAACACCAACACAAGTCCACCAGGCTCCAGATACTCCATTCTATCTCCAAAAGTCATCCGCTCACTATACGGATACTCTAGGCACTCCTTACCTAGATATACTCCTACAAAGAACCCTCTTTCTCCATGGGTCTCCCACTTTCTTCATTAGCCCTTCTCTTTCTTCGAGTATCAGCCCCTCGAAGATAGAACTCCAGCCCTAGGTCGATACAGAATTCAATCCCTTCATACATCAGTAGTCTGACTACCTTCGGATGTTTCCTTCACCATAGGAAATGATGATGAGTTCCCCTGCAGGTTCCCGAAAGAACACACCAAGCTAACCATAACTCTGCCCTCTCAGGGGCAAAGTCCAGCTCTAGCCTCCTCTCTCCTCCTATCGCAATCGTCGCCTTCAGCTCTTCTTCATTTTTCATCTTCGTATCCTTTTAGCCACTCCATCCTAAATGTTATCAAACTCAACGAACTCGAAAAAGCGATCACAAGCAAATAATCATCCATGACTCAATACTCTACGTCTCGATGAACCACGTGATCGAACTATCACCGAGTTCAAAACAACTATAGGTTCGCCAACCGGATCAGGGCACAACTCTAGCCCGCTCACTAAGTTAATCGGATAACGGCATCCTTCCCTTTCTCCTTCATTGATATAGCACTCGACGAAGCTGGATTAGCGTTCAAAACGTAAGCAGACACAACTTACTTATTCCTTGGTGGTTCTGGACAATCTCTCTACATGTGCCCGATTCTATCACAGTTAAAGCACTTCCTTTCCCCACTCTTCGGGACCTTACAGTTCTTACTAATGTAACCCCTCTTATTGTAATTAAAGCACGTCGGCTTTCACTTCGCCTTCTCCTTGTCCTCTTCTCCCTGTGGTTGCTACTTTTCGTTGTTGTTGTTATTATTGTTGTTCCACTTTCTCCTGCCTTCGCCACTCACCTGCAGCTTTAGCTCCTCCTTAGAAACAACAATCTTAGCTTTTGGTTTCAGATATAGGCTCTCATGCCTCTAAGCTTTCTCCATGACCCTTCTAAAGGTCTTATTAATATGGCCAATCACCCAAGTAAAGAGTTCCAGGTAAGTGGTTCTCATGCTCTCCACAGACTCCCAAGATAGTATGTCTCCTACTCCAAGTAATAGGGTGTCATCTCCACACTAGCATACCAACAAATAAAATATGTGTGCAAACTCTTATACTGATAACACATATAATCGAAAAGTATAAACCACCACTAAGGCTTTCACTAAGCACAATTGGATACACAATAATCGATGCGACCATCACTGAGATCGATAACTACTATACACTGTAGCCCTACAAAGCCTAAAGTAGCCCATTACTATCACTAGGGCAAACCAGACAATCACTAAGGCCTCATACTAAACATCCGTCGCCATTACTAAGGCGGATTAGACCTTGCATCAAACACTTCTCACCACCACCAAGGCGAATTAGACCATTACTAAGGTCTCACATGATCATAGCCATCACCAAGCCTTCACATAATCACCAAGATGCCACTCCATTCCGACCATCACAAGGTCTCGCATCATCACCAAGATGCCACTCTATCCTGACCATCACCAAGGTCTCGCATTATCACCAAGATGCCTTTGGATAACTGACAACTCTTACGACCATCACTAAGGTCGGCGAAACACCATGTCGCAATTGGATTCAGTGCTCGATCAGATATCATCACCAAGGTACTGCCATCACCAAGGCAGGCTAGACCATCACTAATGTCCAGAGTACACAGGTGAGCATCCTCGCATACCCATGCCCTACGAAAGACGTATCCTAGCTGGAGTTATCAGTTCTTTCTTCTGCACATGACTTAATACAGGAACATACTACATCCTGCCCCGTTGCTTCACCTTGCCGAATGTGACTCCTCGGACATCACCAAATCCACACACACACACACACACAGATATATATATATCACCCGAACTATTCAACTACACTGACTCACTTATTGATCCATCAAAGTTTGCAACATCCCTTAACATCTAACTTCACCTACAGTGCCATCTTCTTAAAGTTTCAAAGTCACTTTATCGAAGCATCACCCCGCCTCTTGACCATCACTCGCATGCATTCGGTATATGATAACTCGCATGACACAATCATAAACTACGGATCCAATCATAATTCTAGCTCCATTGGTGCTCGAATCCATGCCACTCCGAAAGGCTAAGAATTGGGCCTACAATCGCAAAGCCCAAGGTAATCCACTATCGCAAGATACGGACACAATCACATTCCGGGTGTGAGCTACCAACATACCCTTTTTTATGAGAACATTAGAAGCCTCTGAGTTATCAGTGACCTCTTAGCACTCGTACCAATAGTAGAACTACCCCATATATGCTCAAATCATTTCCCATGCAGACGGCAAAGGACCGGCACACGCAGATGGCTAAAATACGGGTAGGCACAGACTACCTTGGATACACACAAACTACCATGTCCTACTCGTGAGCATCACAACCTCAGTTCTACCCTTCTAGCTATCATGTAGAAATCGTCCTTTCGGTATATCACTAGATCTATAGTCACTCGCCACATCGAGCCATCGAAGTCATCGTACTTCGTTAGTTGCAATCCCAAAGTCATCTAGAGCCATTCTAGGGTCATCCATCCCTACCTCGAACAAACTCCCAAGACTACTAAGCAACACCAAGCCTTTACCGAAGCCTATAGCCAAACTCCAAGACCCACCCCTATCGGTTCACCCCATGACCAAGCAAAGCTAGACATGATTGCTGAACCAACCATCAACCCGCCAACCCAAGCCAAGCGCCAACCACCAAGTTGAACCATGGCCTTGCCCAATCACCGAATGCCTCCACCATCGAATTGACACTAGTGCTCGGCTCTGCCGAACTGGCCCACCACCGGACCGAGTTTCCTGGTCGATTTTCCCTCTACTCGACCCTAAGTCATGCACTAAACGAACCGAAGTAACATCGAACAAAAACCTGTAGCCCTTCAACACATCAACATCGCGCTGATTCCATCGCTACACTTAACACTTCGACCCTCATGCATCACCTATGCTGCGATATGACTCCAAATGCTCTAGGGCCTATCCATCAAAGTCTGAACCCATGGTTCCTACCTCTAATTTACTCCGATGGGTGTTTTCAACCATACAATGATAAGACACTCTCCTATACTTTACTTTTTTAACCCAACCAAAAGTGTAAATTAACCTATCCTAAATGGTTAAGTCTACCCAATGCTCGGGGAGTCGCTAAACCAAAGCTCGGATACTAAAATGTGACGACTACCCTACACCTCCAGCATAAAAAACACATAAGATAGTGCACTGCTGTCGTGCCTAACCGGTGTAGGATGATTGTCAAGGATGAAAAGAAAACAAAGATCAAATACAAAACCTATAGAACATCTCATAGTGCACAGATAAAGTATAATATAACATAGATGTAAAACAGGCGAGACAGTGATATAATCAAATGAACAGTAATTAGAACATCAGAGTGCAACAGGTTCACAGACTATACAAGAACTAAAATAAAGAGTTTATACATCTCCAAAATAAACTCTAATATTGTCTCTAAGAATGCAAGTACTTTCACTATTTTTGGATTGCGCTAATTTCTATACACCCCAGCCCAATCTAAGGGATCCGGTGGCTATTGCATAGAAAAAGACTACCTACGTACCCCTTTTGGGGGATCAAGCCCATGTAGTTCTGATTCCTACTCTTCTTCTACATCCAAATAGTCATTAGCACATAACAGCCGTACCTGCCCTGTTCATGTCCTTGCATCCAAAGAGTTAGTGCATAAATACAGTATATGCTAAACTACTGTCATAAGAGGAAAGTATAAGGTATAGGGGTACCCTACATCACATCGACCATAAGACAAACATAGCATCCATGACACAGCCTAGCATCTCTCACTCGAGCGCATTCGATATATGACTCGTATGACACTACCACAAACCAGATACTCAATCAAAATCCCTTCTCAAGCGTCTCCATAATGGAACCCAATCGTTATTCCATCTCGACCACCTCCATAGTTGGACATAGTTGCAAATCCCACTCGCAAGCTCCCATCTTTAAGGTTGCTCTTGTCGTTCACCATCATGACTCCCATCATTAAGTCGTCATCTTTAGAACGCCTCAAAACACCCATCACAAGTCATAAAGCCATCGTGTTGAAGTTCTTAAGTTGTCGACGTCGTCGTGTCAAAGCGCTATGCCATAGCTTCACATGTCGCCGCATGAAATCCAATGCCATTTCGAAGTCGTTTGGAGTCATTTACTTCATTTCATATCATTCACTAGATCCCGAAGAAATCCTGAAGTTTCACCTAGCCACGACCAAAATTTACAAATTTCAAGTTTTGGTCCAGGTATGTTCTAGGTCTGGCCAGAAGCAAACCTTGAGAAAGCCTGGTGCGCGACCTGAAGCCCCGAACGAAATTCCATACCCGGGTGCCGACCCAAGCCATTTGCCAAAATACCCGAGCATGACCCGAAGCACCCCCCGAGCAAGAATTCCTAGTCGACAACAAATTTTCCTGAAGCATGACCCGAGCCAACACCCCACCGACCCGAAGTCAAACCTATGCCAACACCATCGACCAAGAATTCTCGTCTGGCTTTTAGCCAGACCTGAGTCAAACCCGAGCCATGCTTAGGGCCAACCATAACACCCTTGAAACAAAATACGGTCGAGTCTTCGAATCCAAATTTCGCGTCGATACCACTGATATGCTTCGTTCTTCAACCTATATGCCTCTTGTATGCATCGATGCAACTCCTAACCTCTTTAAGTCTATACATCGAAGCTCGGTTTTACAAAACCTTTAAAAATCGAGTTTTGCATGCAAAACGATGCAAATCCGAGAATGAACAATAAAGTGGTGATTTTTCTTCCCCTAAGATGTAGATCTAAAGCTTTCTGATGAATCCCCTTGCTTATCTAAGGTTTGGACGAGATTTAGATATGAAAAGAGAAGGGTTTGGGTGAAGGGTGGAACAATGGAGGTTGAGAGCCCTTTGAGAGAATGGTAGAAAAACCAATTTGGGGAGAGATGGCACCTATTTATAGGCAAAATCCCAAGCACCCCTAGAAGCTCCGGACCTTCCCCCGAACCGACCACCCTCCGAACAAAGCACCCCCGAACAAGCTTCCCTGATCGACCACTAGATCGCCTCAACCCCCCGACCAGGTTTCCATGATTGATCGTCGACCCCATTCTTCTACCGAACCAAGCCTAGATCGAACCAAACAGCGCCGAACCGACTACTACCAAATAGAAAATCTATAACTCCAATATTCAAATAGTCATATCTCCTAACCAGAAGTCCAAATCTTTATTATGAATGCTCTATAGAAAGGGAAACAATCATATCTTTTCAATGGAAGTGGCATCGGATGCCAATTCGTCTTTTATCAAAAGTTATAGTCGAAATAAGTTTTCTAGGGGAAAATCGTCTGGAAAATTCTAAAGATAGGAAATGTCACTAATAGGCATTTCCCAAAGCCATAGAGTCATATGAACTCATATGAATTAAATAATAATATTTTACGATCCACGATGCGTAAAACACGTGTCGTTACACTCTTCCCTTTTAGGAATTTCGCCCTCGAAATCCCAACACTAAAAAGGTAAAGTCCAACATAGCCACCCTGCATGCCTATCATCCATCAGCAATACACTCAAGACCTATCTTCTACAGGAACACTATTCCTAGGCGGGTATATTTCTTTAATACCAACTACACAACTCCAAAGTACATCATGGACTTCCTTCCTGCTATAAGACAAGAATACCAACTATGAACACCAGCACAAGTTCACCAGGCTCTTAATACTCCATTCTATCTCCAAAAGTCATTTGCTCACTAGACGGATACTGTAGGCACTCCTTAACTGGATATACTCCTACAAAGGACCCTCTTTCTCCACAGGTTTCCCACTTTCTTCTTTAGTCCTTCTCGCTCTTCAAATATCACTCTCCTCGAATATAGAACTCTAGCCCTAGGTCGATACGAAACTCTATCCATTTACACATTAGTAGTATGACTACCTCCGGATTTCCTTCACCATGGGAAATGATGATGAATTCCCCTGTAGGTTCCCGAGAGAACATGCCAAGCTAACCATAACTGTACCCTCTCAGGTGCACAGCCTAGCTCTAGCCTCCTCTCTCCTTTTATCCCAATCATCACCTTCGGCTCCTCTTCATTCTGCATCTCCTTATCCATTTGGCCACTCCATCCCAAATGATGTCAAACTCAATGAACCCGAACAAAGCGGTCACAAGAAAACAATCATCCATGACTTAGTACTTTAAGTCTCGATGAACCACGCCCAAGCCGATCGAACTATCACCAAGTTCAAAACAACTATAGGTTCGCCTACCGGACAGGGCACAACCCTAACCTGCTCACTAAATCACTCGGATAATGATGCCATTTCCTTTCTCCTTCATCGGTGGAGCACTCGACAAAGCTAGATTAGCGTTCAATGCATAACCAGATATAACCTGATTATTCCTCAGTGGTTCCGGACAATCTCTCTACATGTGCCCGGTCCCATCATAGTTGAAGCACTTTCTGTCCCTACTCCTTGGGACCCTACGGTGCTTACTAAGGAGACCCCTATTGTTGCAATTAAAGCATGTCAGCTCCCACTTTGCCTTCTTCTGGTCCTCTTCTTTCTGAGTTTCCTTTTTTTCCCTGTTGTAGCTCACTGCCATAACTAAGACAAACTAGACCATTACCAAGGTCTCATACCAAACACCCCTCGCCACCACTAAGGCGGATTAGACCACCATTAAGGTCTTGCATCAAACACTTCTCACCACCACTAAGGCGAGTTAGACCGTCACTAAGGTCTCACATAACCATAACCATCACATCATCACCAAGATGCCACTCCATTCCGGCCATTACTAAGGTCTTGCATCATCACCAAGATGCCACTCTATCCTGACCACCACTACGGTCTTGCATTATCACCAAGATGCCCTCAGATAACTGAGAACTCTTACGACTATCTCTAAAGTCAGCAACACACCACATCGCAATTGGATTCAGCGCTCGATCACGTACCATCACAAAGGTACTTCCATCACCAAGGCAGGCTAGACCATCAACAAGGTCCAAGGTACACAGATGAGCGTCCTCACGTACCCTTGCCCCATGAAACACCTATCCCACTTTGATTTATCAGTTCTTTCTTCTGCAGACGACTCAATATTGGAACACAGCACACCCTGCCACATAGCTTCATCTTACCGAATGTGCCTCCGTAGACATCACCAAGTCCATACACACAGACACACACGCGCACCCACACACACACACATATATATCACCCGAAGTAGTCAACTACACCTACTCACCCATCAATCCATCAAAGTTTGGAACATCTCTCGACATCTAACTTCACCCATAGTGCCATCTTGTTGAAGTTCCAAAGTCACTTTGTCGAAGCAGGCCTCTTGACCATCACCCGCATGCATTGGGTATATGATAACTCGCATGGCACAATCGCAAACCAGAGACCCAATCATAATTCTGACTCTATTGGTACTCGAATCCATGCCACTCCGAAAGGCTAGGAACCAGGCCCATAAACGCAAAGCCCGGGGTAATCCACTATCGCAAGATCCAAACACAATCGTAATCCAGGTGGGAGCTACCGACATACCCCTTCTTTACGAGCACACTAGAAGCCTTTGAGTTATCTTTGATCCCTTAACACATGTACCGATAGTAGAATTACCCTATAGATGCTCAATTCATTGCCCATGTAGACGGCAAAGGACTGGACACATGCAGATGTCTAAAATATGAGTACACACAGACTACCCTATCCTACTCGTGAGCATCACAACCTCAGTTCTACCATTCGAGCTATCACGTAGAAATCATCCTTTCGGTACATCACTAGATGCTATAGTTACTCGCCACATCGAGTCATTGAAGTCATCATATTTCGTTAGTTGCTATCCTAAAGTCATTTAGAGCCATTCTAGGGTCATCCATCCCTACCCAAGACCAACTCTCAACACTACAAAGCAACTTCAAGCCTTGCCCTTAAGCTTATAGCCAAACTCTAGACTCGAACCCTATCGGTCCATCCTATTTCCAAGCCAAGGTAGACATGATTGACGAACCAACCATGCAACCCGCTAACCCGAGCCAAGCACCAACCACCAAAGCCGAACCATACCCTGTGCCCAATCATCGAATGCCTCCACCACTGAATAGACACCCATGCTCGGCCCCTCTAAACTGGCCTACCATTGAATCGAGTTTCCTAGTTGATTTTCCCTGTACTCGACCCGAAGTCATGCACCCACCGAACCAAAGTAACACCGAACAGATACCTGTAGCTCCTTCAACAATGAACATCGCGTCGATTCCATCACTACACTCAACACTTCGGTCCTCATTCATCACCTATGCAAAGATATGACACTAAATGCTCTAGGTCCTTTCTATCGAAATCTGATCCCATGGTTCCTTCCTTTAGTTAGCTCTTATGGGCGTTTTCAACGCTACAAGCATACAAGTAAACACCATGCCTACACAAAACAACACTCAAACATGCAAACATATGATAAGAATGCTTTCTCATTCTATATTTTTTTAACCCAACCAAAAGTGTAAATTAACCTATCCCGATACCCAAGGCTTAGGGAGTCGCTAAACCTAATCTCTGATACCAAAATGTGATGGCTGCCCTACACCTTCGGCACCCAAAACACATAAGATAGTGCGCTGCTCCCATGCCCGGTTGATGTAGGACGATTGTCAAGGATGAAAAGAAAACGAAGATCAAATACAGAACCTGTAGAACATCTCATGGTACATAGATAAAACATAATATAACAAAGATGTAAAACAGGCGAGATAGTGAAATAATCAAATGAACAGTAAATTAGAACATTAGAGTGCAACAGGTTCTTAGACTATACAAGAACTAAAATAAAGAGTTTATACATCTCCAAAATAAACTCTAATATTGTCTCTAAGAATACAAGTACTGTTATAGCTCCAAAGTAATGCATAGCGGAATCCAACATTAGTAAAATAATGGAATAAAATAATATACCAATTAGCTACCCACGATATATAGCCTGCATCCACTTTCCATTACCTCTTTAGCTCCTATCTACAACTTCACACTTGTACAAAATAAAAAGGGAAAAGGTTTCAACTATTTTTGGACTACACCAATTTCTATACACCTCAGCCTAACCTAAGAGATCCGGTGGCTATTGCATAGAAAAAGACTATCTACATACCCCTTTTGGGGGATCAAGCCCATGTAGTTTTGGTTCCTGCTCTTCTTTTGCATCCAAATAGTCATTAGCACAAAACAATTGTACCTGACATGTCCCTGTCCTTGCATCCAAAGAGTTAGCGCATAAACACAGTATCTGCTAAACTATTATCGCAAAAGGAAAATATAGGGTATAGGGGTACCACACAGCACATCAACTACACGACAAACATGGCATCCATCACATAGACACACAGCCTCGCGTCTCTTACTCAAGTGGTTGGATATATGATAACTCGTATTGCACTACCACAAACCAGAGACTCTATCGAAATTCCTTCTCACGATTCTCCATAATGGAACCCAATCTTTATTCCATCCCGACAACTTCCACGGTAGGACATAGTCGCAAATCCCACTCGCAAGCTCCTAACCTTAAACTTGCCCTTATGGATCACCGTCATGACTACTATTGTTATGTCATCATCTTCGAAACGCCTCTGTACAACCATCGCAAGTTGTAGCCCCATCATGTCATAGTTTCAAAGTTGTCACCCTCATCCTCGGCGTTGGCATGCCGAAGCGCTACGCCATTACTTCACTTGTCAGCGCACGAAATCCGAGACCATTTTGAGTTGCTTGGAGTCATTTAATTCATTCCATATCATCCACTAGACCCCAGGACATGTCCCGAAGTTTGGCGTCGCCACGACCAAAATTTTGAATTTCAAGTTTCGATTTGGGTATGCCCTAGGTCAGGGTAGAAGAAAACCCTGAAAATCCTAAAGCACGACCTGAAGCCCCAGACTAAATTCCTTGCTCGGGGTGCCGACCCAAGCCATTTGCCAAAATACTCGAGCATGACCCGAAGCACCCCCCGAGCAAGAATTCCTAGTCGGCACCAAATTTTCCTGAAGCGCGACCCAAGCCAATACCCCACCAACCCGAAATCCAACCTAGCTAACACCAGTGACCAAGAATCCTCATCCAGCTTTGAGCCCGACCTGAGTCAAACATGATCCATGCTTAGGGCCAACTAGACAACCCTAAAACCAAAATACCGTCGAGTCTCCAAATCCAAGTTTAGGGTCGATTCCACTTCTAAGCTCCTTTCTTCGACCTATATGCCTTCCATATGCATCGATACAACTCCTAACCTCTTTAGGTCTATACATCAAAGCCCATTTCCCAAAACTTTCAAAAGCCAAGTTTTTCATGCAAAACAATGCAAATCTGAGAATGAACAGCGAAGTGGTGATTTTTCTTCCCCTAAGATGTAGATTTAAAGCTCTCTGATGAATCCCCTTGCGTATCTAAGGTTTGTACGAGATTTGGATATGAGAAGAGAAGGATTTGGGTAGAGGGTGGATCAATGGAGGTTGAGAGCCCTATGAGAGAATGGTCGAAAAAGCGATTTGGGGAGAGATGGCTCACTTATTTATAGGCAAAACCCTAAGTACCCCCAGAAGCTACGGACCTCCCTTCCCCCCTGAACTGACTATCCCTCGAACAGAGAACCCCCGAACAGGTTTCCTTGATCGACCACTAGACCGCCTTAACCCCCCGATCAGGTTTCCATGATCGGCCACCGACCCACCACAACCCCTACACCAAGTTTCCATGATTGGTCGCCGACTCCATTCTTCCACCGAACCAAACAACGTCGAACCGACTACTGTCGAACAAAAAATCTATAACTCCAATCTTTAAACACTCATATCTCCTAGGAAAAAAGTCTAAATGGCTATTATGGTCATTCTATGGGAAGAGAAACCATCATATCTTTCCAATGAAAGTGGTTTCGGATGCCAATTTGGCTTTTATCAAAAGTTATAGTCGAAATAAGTTTTACAAGTGTAAAATCGTTAGAAAAATCCTAAAGATAGAAAATGACACTAATAGGCATTTCCCAAAGCCATATAGAGTCATACGACCTCATATGAATTAAATAATAATATTTTACGATCTTTTGATACGTAAAACACGAGTCGTTAAATGGAAGCTTGGGAACATGAAAGAGTTTTAATAGTAGAGTTTCTTTGTAGTTTCAGTAAAGAATAGAGGAGAAGAAGAGGGGTTTTTATAAGTTCGTCCCCCTGATCGGAGCCGCTCGATTCAAAAATAAGGAAATTTGAGCCATTTTGGTTTAATTATGATGTTGCCACTACAATGATCCCCACACTCTGAATCGTTGAAGTGCCGCTTCGAAAAAAGAATCATCCGACTTATCACGTGTTGACACATGGCACGTGCATTAAATACAAATCTGACATCCCAATCGGTAGGATCACTACAACAAAAAGACCCTATGATAGTGCCAAAAAAACGCTATTAAAGACTATAATAGCGGTTTAATAAACGCTGTATAACGACATGTTATTAAAAACAGGGAACAATCTACGCATAAAAAGCGCTATAAAAAGAATTAATATAATAGTGCAAAAAATCTGCTATTTTATACATTTTATAGCGGTAAACTATGTGTTATTGATTACTATAATAGCTCTATTTTTCCGCTATGAAATTCGTTATTAGCCACAAAATATTTTTTGATTTTTCTAAGATAGAGCCAAAAACGCTATTAAATCCTATAATAGCGGTTTAATAAACGCCGTGTAACGACATGTTATTAAAAACAGTGAATAATTTATAGCGATAATAAGCGCTATAAAAAGTGCTAATATAATAGTGTAAAAAATCCGCTATTTTAAACATTTTATAGCGGCGTATTATGTGTAATTGATTACTATAATAGCGCTATTTTTCCGCTATGAAATTAGTAATTAGCCATAAAATATTTTTTGGTTTTTCTAAGATAGCACTAATAATTCGCTATAAAAAATATTAATAGCAGATTATGAGCGATGTATATGGACACCAGTATGCCGCTATAAAGATTCAGCTACAATAGCGCTTATACTCTGTTATGATATGTTCTTTTATAGCACTTTTTATAATACCATAGCGCTTTTTCTGTTGTGCATCTTTAATACTGACAGATTTAATAGAGGTCAATCGGCGCTATTAAATATTTATAGCGGTTTTCAAGTGCTATGGTTTAGTTTCGCAATTCAAATATTTTCTGCATCCTATTCATAAACTACAGTATTAAATACCAATATCAAAATGCACAATAATAATCATTATAAACATAAAATCATTAAAATAACGCAAGAATCATAAAAGATAATAAATATAGAGATGTAACACATTATATTAAACATAAAAAATATTCATACACATAATATCTTATAACTTAAACCACATAAATCAAAACGTAGTAGCAAATGCTTTAAGCACACCCCAAAAAATAGTAGCAAAGTTAAACAAAAAAATAAGTACATATTTGGTTGTTTGCATTAAAAAGAAGACCACAACATTCGCATCCTTCTTCTTTTATACACCTGCAAATAAGATAAATATTTACATTAGAAACGAATATAAAGGAAGCTTGATGGATTCGAATTGTTATGCTCACAATATATCAAATCCCAATATATAACTTTCGTCTTCACCTACCGATTGTTATGTTTCTTTTTCTATAGGTATAGAATTATTTTTATGTTTCCAACTTAATTTATTGATTTGTGTGTTTGAACAGTCTATATCTATGTGCTTAGTCTGTAAGTCTACCATTGTGAAAAAAAATGTATGAAACTATCTAATTATGGTTCTACTTTCGATAAAATGCATCTTCTATTCTATCAGACTTTGTAGTTGTTGTACTGACAATGGTTTCCCATCTATCATATTTAAATTGTTATTGTTTATGAACATAATACTATGTCACTCATGAGTTTCTTGTGTGGTTAGCTTATCTATTTCTTTGCTTCTTAATATAGACTCTGCCTTGCATTTTGCAGTAATCAATGTGTAACTAGATTATAATAACCAATATGACATTGTAAATAACTGAGCTCATGCCAGCAATATCGATACGGTGATTACTGTTATATTGATCTATAATTTGTGCCATTTAATTACTTTATGATTTTTAATTAACTTATTCATGGTCACATTAACATGGCCATGGGGCTGCACCCTCTCATCAACCACCAAAACCACAAACTTCTGCCACCAACAACCAAAATAGAACCACCAACCACTTCCTCGATTAAACTACACCCTAAAACACTTCACAATCCCTCCCACTGTCGCAAACATACATCATCAGTCTTTGTTTTCCACCACTAGGCTACAATCAAATCAACCTGCAACTTCCTCTCTACACATCAACATCCTCCTCACTTTCTCAAACTTCAGCAACCACTTTCTCAAACATAGAACAAGAAAACAACAAACCACCTACAATCCATCTTTTGCATATATCACCACGTGCTACTACACAACCAACCTTACCTCCTCCTCCTGCAACTTCACCAACTCTACCTCGACCTAAAACAAGTTCCGCGACCATCAAGCGAAATCTGAGAAAGTCACGCGACCTCCTTCGGCAATTTCAACTTCCTTTAACTCCTCATTCTCCAAACAACACATTTCCATAAAACTGCATCACTCTGCAACTCTCTCCTCATCAATTTCATTAAACATCACAAAACTGCAATTCAACCCATCTCCTTCAAATCCCCAAAATGCTACAAATTCAACCTATCATTACTATATGCATATTAACTTATTCCTATCCTACTAAAATCATCTTGTTGATCATGGGAAGCTTGTTAATAAAGCAACATTGCACAGATGTCGTATTTTCGTATTTACGACAGTTATTTATTATATAAACAAAATAATTGTGTCTAATAAAGTTAACAATAACCAGAACCTACCGATCTACATAATTAATCATCGATAATTAAGATTTGTCATGTAACTGCCAAGTCCCATGTTGGATTCCATCTTTCATTTTCTTTGTTAAAAAATCAGTAACGCTAATTACCAAATTACGTGTCGATATTCCATCTAAAATTTGTTTTCTTTATCACTAAAAGAATCCTACTATCCTAGCTTGCCTAACTACTCCTTACCTTCATCAATCTACTTTTTTGATATCTTATTGTTACATAGCTTAACTTTCATCCGACTTTTAATTTTGTTGTGACTTGTTAGAAAGTTACACACGTATAAGTATTTGTACTCTATAATACCTAAATACAATGGTCTAAATGTGTATGAGTACTTAGTTACTTGTTGTCTACTCTACTGTAGACTAATCATATTAAGTGTATGGCCGATTAGTATAATATAAAAATTGTATTATGTGTATATTAAATAATATTATTGTAATTAACATGGTACCCTAAGTCTACATGGTTCTATACCATCATGATCAAAAGTTCTTTTTTCATGTGAACCATCTTTATACTATTCATCATCCTTATAATAAATTAAACTGATTTCGTATGGTTTAGTTGACCCTGAGAAGACAGAGCAAAAATAAGGAAAGATACGAAGTTGTTTGAAAAAGAATTTTTCATCGTATTTACTATTTAGTATTAAAGTATGTGATACAAATGCAACATAATTACTTAATTATGAAATGACAAATCTTTAATCCAGCTCATGTTAAATATTCCACTATGTCACGTACGACATCTGTTTGAGTAATTAATATATCATCTCAGAAATTACATACACACACCCCCCCTCTTTTTAAAAATAAAAATTGTATATAAGTTGAATTAGCAAGTAATTAAGTACAAAATATGCAAAGCTATCCAACACATGCTTTGATTGTAGAAATCCCACCCATTAATACTTATCCACATCAACTAAGAAATCGTTTCTGTAAAGAAAAAATAGAAAGCATCGGTCTGATCCAAACATATTTGTAAGCTGACATGGATCCACTACTTTCATTAATAAATCATTCCTTTGGATAAAATGACTTTTGGAAGTATCAAAACAATCAAAAACTTAAATGGATCAGCTTGATTATATTTTTGTGAACATATCTTGACTGACAATTATTGAAATGGTCAATTATTAGACTTATTTAAAAGAGAAAAATGGCCATGAACAAAAATAGAAGAGTTGAAGTTACAACAATACCCCTTGGTTGAAAAGGGCACTTTTCTTCAACAAGAACTGGACATCCATTGTAAAAGGTAAGGCCTAAAAGCAGCAAAAATGATAATACAACTAACATTGGTGTACTTAATAACTAATATAGGGCCACAGTTCTGTACTGCTGACTAGTACGAAACACTGAGTATCTAGTATTGAGCTCATATGCTTCCCTGTAAATTGTGTGTATTGAATAAACTGTTTTAATGCATTATGAAAATTAACACATAATTAATAGACTACAGGTAACGGATATGCCATTTTCCATCTACGTTTTTTAAATCAAAACTTATATTTCAGTATTGGAACCCAACTTTTAGTGTTAATTCACCATGAAAACTATTGAACTTCTACCAAAAAATCTGTTTCTTCTATTGCATATATAATAATAAACTTTATTTTAATGGATGTAATGTAAAAAACATTAATATCTTAGCAAACACCTTTCCTAATACTTTGCAGAAACTTTTAAATATTTTGTGCAAGCCAACTCTTAGATTCGGTTAAAATGAGAATTATGAATAAATAGACCATAAAGTCTTTCATATTAATCAGTAGGATAACTGATAATGGAGCTAATGGTTATGAACAAATCTTTATCAAATTTGAGAAATTTGGAAACAAATTTTAGTTGACAGCAACTCAGTTGTAGGATTGTGATTCTACAAACTCCAATACTACACAAGTTACTAATATTTTTTTACGTGATTCACATTTCAGAATATTACATGGTACAGTATAGTAACTCAATTCAACTATTAATAGAGTGCATACATGAAAAATAAATGATGGACAAGCATGAAACAAAACCCAACGGCCTGATCTCATCAACATAGCAGGACAAAAAACAATGTAAAACATCGATTCTACAACAAATTAGTTGTTTATTTAACTATTTAATCATCTGTTATCAACGATTACCACAAAAACACCTACAACATGTACTTCAAACGATACACAAACTATCTACACATACATACACTTTCAACACAAATTTAAAATATCAACAAGCAGGAATATAAAGATCGTTTGACAACCACCTATATGCTATTTATAAATAAGATTGTCCAAAAAAATGATTTTTATATTAGTCGGTTTTCTCTTTAAAGTAAAACTTTACTTTTTTTTAACTTGTAAGTTGAACAAACGATACAAAACTGCATAGTGAATGAATATTGGCTACTTGATAATTAAAAGAAAAACTTTTTGTAAATGCATATATTAAGTACACTGGAAATGCTGTTTCTTCAAAATTCGATAATAAATTCCAAAACAGGATGAGATGTGTCAAATAAAAAATAGAATAGAGCCTAATCATTCTCTAGCAATTGAGTGAAAAATCGCATGATTAACCATTAAAAAAAATAAGAGCAAGAACTTACTGTGAACATATAACAATGATAAAAGATATTTAACGAAATTGAAAGAAAAAGAGGAACAAACTACAAGTTTTACCCGTTCCTATTACCACTCGAATTTTATTTAAAAATTATTATTTCCTTCGATCGATAGTTACAGCTGAGATAATTGAAGCAGTAGGGTTATTAGTTCTCGGACCAGATGTATAATTTAGCTTAAATCATTAGCATCTTCAAATAAACACTAAGTCGTATAGGTTGAGCTTTGACATTTTGGAAAATTGGATCCAATTTTGTTTAAAATTAGGGATCAACCCACTACTAGAACAACGTTAAATTTTTAGATTTTTAAATTTTATAACCAAATTTTTAACCAAGTCCATCAATATCTAAAGGAGAGGCAATTATTAATGTACAAAAGTTCGAGACCCAGCGCAACAACATTGCCCCTATATAGAAAAAATAATAATCAAACTTCCAAGTTTGGTTTTGTTTAACATATATTTCAGTATAGTATGCAATAATGTAACCCAGAACAACTGGTTATGCAAATAAAATACTGGACCTGATCAAAGAACAGAGCAAAATAAGCAAGTTCTACAGCCTGATTAAAGATGGTGATGTAGAAGAGATAATACCCAGGTTGCAGCAGCCTTTTCTAGCACCACCCCAGTCAGCTCACTTAGATCAATTCAGTCAATAATGGTTCTCAAACTTCAAATTCCAGTTAGAAGCAATTCAGTTCAATTCAGTTAGCTCACTCAGATGCAATCCAGCCCATTCTCTAGCATCAACCACTCATATATACTCAGTTATTAGCTACTTTTCAGCACTCATATGCACTGCTGAAAGCATCATACAAAATTTTAAACATCAACAAAAACAACAAGTTAAAAAAATCTGAATAAAAACTACAGATAAAAAAACTACAGTTCAAACAATTATTAATTTTTACTATCAAGTACTTATTATAACAAAACATATGAAGTAAATATCACAGTTTTAAGCAAATCAAAGAGAAGTATAGCTTTGGTTTTCATGATGGTTTGCTCAGAATCTTTGAATTAATTTCTCAATAAAGACACGGTTTACTGGATAATCATACGAACTAACAATCATTTAGTTATCATGTTTCATATAGAGAATGAACAACCAATCGGACAATAATATACCTTATAAATTATTCGTATGAATAAAGAAGAATCAATTAGTTCAGAGATTGATGAAGAGCAAAATTGATTATAAATTAACAGGTTTGATAATATACCTTCCAATGTTTGTTCTTGAGCGAAATTAAAGATCGGAAATTGGAGATTAGGGTCGTTGACGTCGTCGACTTCTCAACTGCTAAAGAGTGATCTATTGAAGATCAGAGATGGAGTAGAATGCCATAAGTTCAGTGATTGGAGATGGAAATAGAGTAAGACGTAGATTAGGGTTTTCTTCGTTTTGGGAGGGAGACGAAAATTATTAAGCGTTACTTGGGAGTGAGACGAAATGGTTAAGTGTTTTTGGGAGGGAGTCAAAAATTATGGGACCAGCGTTACATATCTACAGTACAAATTAAACAAGTACAAAACAAATCGAAAAGCTAAATAATAATGCTTAGAATAATGCGCTATTAAATTGCGTTATCAATAACATATTTTCTTGGAGTGGATCTGGATGACTTGACAAGTCCGACCCTGCTCATAGAGACTCTTAAGGGACAAAATATTGCTCAGTTTTCTTGCAAGTAAAAGATTTGCTAGCCAACGAACTTATGCCCAACCTAGCTTAAGCTAATATGCTTGATAACAGCAAGCAAATGTCAGATACCATGCCCGCTCTCCTAAGCCAGCTAGGAAAACTCAATAACAACTACCAACTCAGTCGCTAGACCCAGCTAAAATGCAACCGGTACTTGGTCTGATTTCTTCTCAGCTTGCCTACGGTTGGCCCCACTTAGCCCATCTTGTTACAACATGCATGGCTTGTCTCATCCTATTAAGCCTTGTCTTTACTCAACAGGCTTTAGCAATAAACTGCCAACCGTTTGTAACACCATTAATTTTGATTAGCATTATTCAAGAGATTTGATTAGATAAATTATATAGAATAATGTGATGATTAAATTGATATGGGAATTGAGATTTGAATATAATTAAGGTTGATCCTTAACCAAATAAATACATAAGATTGTTTTATAACATAAGCATATAATTGAATAGGGAAAGGGTAATATAGGAATAAATAAGACTTCATAACCAATAAACCCTTATTCATTCTCATTCGTGTTTTCATAAAAACAAAACAATCAAACGAAATTGCAAAACTTACGATCTAAATCACAAAAATCAAATAGAGATCCAAGAAGGAAAGCTAAGAAGATTAAGCAATAATCAAATCTCAAAATCCATTATCAAACCAAGGTGAATAATGATCTATACCATCTCACTTTGTTTTGTTTTAATTGATTTAATTCGGTTTAGGATTAAAACTGAATGTACGGATGTAGATGATATGCAATAATTGATATTTTCCATGTTTTGATTTAAGTGATAAAGTTATAAGGATTTTACAAAGTGGATTAGTTCGGTTTTGAGCATAAAACCGTAGTAAATGATTTCCAAATATCATGATTTTTGAATATATTTTGTAAAACCTTATTTTGGAGATGCGTTTTAATTTTCATAATTTTTCGATGCATGGAGAATATATTATGAATTTGTATATGAAGGAAAATGGGTAAATTCAGCTCTAAATTTAATTTGATAATTAAATAAAGATTTTTGGGCTGAAAATTTTATACGATGACGGAAATATCATTTTGGTATTAACGTGAATTTTTGAGATTTTCCCAAACATATTTGAAGAGATATGGATTTAATAAGAAAGATTAGCTTTTAAATGGTTACTTAAATTAATGGGGTTAAGTAATTTGGTAACCTATACCTTTGCTTTGAGAAAAAATAAAGTATGACAACAAAACTGAAAAGAATTTGTAAAGATTGGCCTAAGCCAAACACATTTTGACAAACACAAGAAATTTGGTGAAAAGAACACACCCTATTTAGTAAAAATTCAGTTTTAGTGATAATTATGATGATACCACTCCCTATTATGATGTTGTCGCGCTTAACAATGTCTTCGACATCGTCGAGAGGAAAGCATAGGGCAATATTTCAATAGTGTGGAGTGGTTTCAAGCTCGTCGAGGTTAAGTAAAGGTAGTGGTTTCATTGCGTCGACGAGGTCACTTTCGGGCATCCATGTCGCGTGCGTTTTCATCGCGCTTACGCATGTTCTAAAATATAGGAAGAAGGTCATTAAGCTTATCCATAATGACTCGCAAATTCATTACTTTAGAAATTTTTTTAGATATTCAAATATAAGATTTTTTAACATAAATGATAATGTTTTGGAAAATAAATAATATTGGTAGTCTTATTTTGAATAAACATTTACAAAATATATACTTTGAAAGATATATCGATAAAATGACTGAAAACCGTTTTATCAATAGAGAGATCTTAGACCATCTGACATCGTGCGCGGAGCTGGATACATACACTCATTTATGTATATGAGTGCGAATACGTAATAAAATGATTTATTTTGTTTTTGAAAATAAAATATCTTTATGACATCATCGATGATATTACTATTTTGGAATAAATGATTTTTGAATTTAAATTGAGTTTAAATGATTTAATAATTATTTTAATTACTAAATAAGCCCTTTTATTATTATATAATGATAGAGATACTGTTATTAAACTTTGTTTACAAATATATATATATATATATATATATATATATATATAAGAAGTGAAAATATGACCGAAAATCAAAATCAAAATCCATAATGATTCAACGTAGAAAAGTTGTGCAACGTGTTAATCGGTTGAGATATACATATGCACACATACATGTACATATGCATGAACACATATATACATACAAATATACTTATACATTTAAATATATATATATATATATATTACAAAATATCCAAGATATTTTCCTAAAACTTAACACTTAAGCAAACCAAAGTCAAACTCTTACACACTAAGTACAAGCACATGGGTACACACACATGGGGGGTTCGGTCGAGCATGATGAGGTAGGAGGGGACTGTGGTGGTGAGCAAATGGTGATGTATTTGTGTGGAAATATCATGATATTCTCCTTCTTACTTTTTCCTATAAATATCACCCACCTCTCTTCACTTCATTCACTTCATGTCTTCATAAGATTCATAAGCTTCTTTACTTCTTATACTCCACTTTAATGGCCTCTTGCCTAAGAAAAGTTATGTCAAAAATTATGGCAAAAATAAAATAAAATTATATAGTAAGTATATATTATCAAAACTCTTCAAAACCAAAGCAAATCCACTCTTTCTCACCTCTGCAACCCATGGCTGCACCTTCCACCACCTAAGGCCAAGCTCTCCTCCATTAGCAAGCATAGGTCGAGCCTTCCCAAAGGTCCAAGGCTCGATTCCGTAAGCCCCCGTGCGATTGTAGCGGAGCTATGGTCGTTTTAAAGTTGGTCGGATCAAAAAAACAGTGAGAAACTATATATATATATTGATGATGTGATATGATTGCTATGGTTGTTTACTATGTTTGATCAAGTTTGGATGTTGATTATATGTTTATTTTGATGTTGAAACAAGTCACGTTTAATACACGTAGAATATCACAAAGGAAATCACTTTCCTTTAATAAATGAAATGTTGTATATGTGATTGTTAAACCTCTTTAGAATGGTTTAAAATGATTTATAAATGTTTTATAAAACATTAAAATCCAATTTGGTGACGTTTTGACAAGTTATGAAAATTGAGTCAAAAATAGGTACGTCGCATAACGGTAGCTCGTGATTTGGTGCCGTAGAAAGTTAAATTCATTTAAACGATGGATTCGGAGTCGGAATTAATGTAACAAGAATTTTCTGAACTCTTATAATCATAGTTTTCAAACAAAAGAAAATGATCGAGATTTCATTTAGTACATTTTAAAATACGAGCAAAACAAGTTTTCAAAATAGTCGCGGTTTGGCAGTTTAGAAACCAAAGCGACAAATTCTTTAAAATTGATATTTTTGATTCTTTAAAAATATGGAATAAATTCTACAAATATTTTAAAAGAGATTTGAGTTATAAAAAATGGATTTCTAAATGTTATAAAAGTTGTTTTGATCAAATAAGCATTAAAAGCACTACTCGCATCACTTTTAATAAATTTTAAAATATGGCTTTAAAACTTAAATGTTTTTAAATCAATAATTAAGTATTTTAAATATGATTTGATGGTTTTATAATTTATTTAAATAGTTTAAATAAATGGTTTAAAGAAAAGCTGTTATAATCAAGTGATTTAATCTTACTCTAAAAGCCGACGAGTAGACTGAATTTTTCTATTCGTGAGATCCGAATATGAGGTGCTTAAACTAAGAAGATGTTTAGGAGCAACTAGTGCCTTGGATCATCTGGTTTTTTTCTTGGCCGAGGAATAGATAAGGTCGAAAGGTCAGAAACGAGACAAGTATAAGAGATTTATTTTTTTCAAATTTAATACAACTTGGATTGTATAGAAATAATCTTCTTACACTTGGTATTAAATTCCAAGGAGGGTACCCATACTATTCATGTGAATTTAAAAGGTGATTTCACTGTTATTCGACAAGTAGTAAAGGTTGAATATGGAAATCGATGTTGAGTAGAATTAGTATAATTTCTATCGACTCTTTTTACTCACTAAGGTTTTGCAATATGATTTATGAGAAATGATTTTGATTTAGTATTTCCAAAGTTAAAGAGAGGTTTAATGATTCTGTATATACTGAAAATAAATGTTTTAAAGATATATATCTGTAGATGATATTTTTTATAAAGATAAAGTAATTAATCAAATGAAAAGCACCTATTTACTTAACATCTTTTTATCGATGATTGGTTCGAAGAAACTGGGGTCAGATTTTCTTGCTCTGTGCAGCATGATAGGTGGTTCATGCTTGTGTTTGGTGTCGAGCAGATGACTCTTACTCCTACATTTAAGGGCTACTCACTACTAATCCTAGGGATGATTCCCGACTGGATGTGGTAGGAGAGTTCCTTTGGTTTGTCCTTTTCCTGGACAACTTGTATGGATGAATGTCTGGTATTGCATTTTCAACGTACACGTACATTGATTTATACGAACGTACATCTGTTTGGTGGTGTAGGAAGTAACTCTCCTATAATTAACATCCCTGAGATGTACAAGCTCGGAGGTTGTATATTTGTGGAAATCAATAGTGTGTGATGGAATGACAATATGGCATTCAAAGTGGAAAGTGCTATGTGAAAGGTAATCGTTACCTCGGGCCACATCACCCAGAAATGGCTTAAATAGGGCATGTCATAAGGCTATGTGGTTTGCAACCATCAGGGTATGGTCATCACCTTTCTAGATTACTCTCTATATATCGACTATGTTGTGTATGCTATGGGATCCCGGATAGGTCGGTTAAGATCGGGGTGATGTCATATTCGGTTCCATCCACCATCAAGATAGATCTGTGGGTAGGCTGGTCTTGCCAGGTACAGAGGTTTTAAAGTTGTTGATCCTCGGTATATCTCTCTAGAGATGTACCGTACGAATCATAGTTCCTTACCTGCCATTGTACGGGTATCCATTCTCCAATAAGTGCCTTCAAACTTGATTGTATAACATATTATGCTTGAATTTAATCAATGTAACAATTTCGGCTAAGATTATATAATTTTACTTAAAAAGCATTTTCAAAAGAAAGTCACTAAAATAATATCCCACATTATGCATAGAAAATGATTTGGTTATCATAAGGTAAAAACCCGTTCCGGGTATATGTGCGGCGTGGTTTTATGGGATACCCTTTGTATTCAAATATCTGTATTTTGAGTTTCTCACACCAGCCCCACGACTGACCTGGAGTTTAATTTCTTTTCCTCTTAAACTTTGGATGCCCTATTTTTTCAAGCAGCTAAGTAGTTAGGTAGCATGGAACATTTTGGGAGAAGCTTGGAGCATTTTGGATGGAGCATGAAGATGGAAGGTCCTATGTAGATAGTTATCTATTTCTAATTCCGTTGTATTTTGTATTAAGTATCTATCAGCACTTATGAGGATAGGTAGCTATAACAATCCTGGTTGGATTAGTACCACTAGAACTTTGATGGAGCAATTTGGAGTAATTACATGTACTACTCATATGTATAAACTAATGTTGAATGCGATGTGAGATTCTATTTTGTTTTGTCTTCTACCTTTATGTTCTTTAACCCCATGATAATCTGCCTCTCCGACACTTGGATTTAGGGGACGTGAATACCGAGGAAGTATTAGTGCCGAAATCTGAGGGTCGAGGAGGTGGGTCATCATAGTATCAATACTTAATAACGTCGACATGATTCGTGTCGTCGCACTTCTCATGGTGCCACATTATTGTTGCCGCTTTTCTATAGATGCAGATAGACCATGTCGCCGCTAAACAATAGTGTCGCCATGGACTATACGTGTTGCTGTAAATCCAAAGAAAAGCTGGCTTGTCGTTGAAGCAGATGGTGTCGACATTGTTGAGAACCAATGTCATCATTATCGAAGAAGTGCATGATGACCATGTTCACGTTGTTTCCAATAGAGGCGGAGAGCCTTATGTCTCGACGTCGACGTGATAAGATGTCAATGTTGATCATTGTAAAATGTTTTAAATGGTGATAAACCCAATATCATTTTCATACAAACACATGGCAACATAAAAAGGGTTTTATGAAATGGCATTAAACTTTGAGAATATGAAAAGATGATTTCCTTGTTAATTTTAGGGTTAGGGGTACTAACCATATTTCATTAAGAAAATGATTACAAGGAATTAAACCATGGATGTTTATGTTATTATGTGCATTTGATCAGTCGTTATAAATGCTATTGTTATCATATTCACTTCATTGTTGACCCATAACTGTATTTTGGGGGTATTAAGGGTAGAATAACTAGATAGGTTGACCCATTAGTAAATACAAATTGAATTAACTCCTACATGAGTAGATTTGCATCCAGGAGGTCAGGTAGACTAGAATATAGGATTCCTAGAACTGATCAAAAGATTATTGTGTTAAACAGGTTCTTAGTTAGCCCATGAAAACTATGTTATGAGAAATGTTATTGGCAGGGACCAATAGGTTCTTATTGATCTCATGAAAACTATATTCGAAAATATGTTATTGATAGAGATCAAAAGGTTCATAGTTAGCCCATGAAAACTATGATTTAAAATTTGTTATTGGAGAATCCAATAGGTTCATAGTGATCCCATGAAAACATGATTGGATAAAGTTATTGGTAGAAAGCAATAGTTTTTAGTGATCCCATGAAAACTATAAAATCGGACAGATAGTCCGTAAGATTGGAATTGGTTGTTAGTCAGGGCATAAAAACTGATAAGTTAATAGCAACCCTAGAAACTATAAACTGAGACAGATGGTCAGATAAATTGGGATGGGAAATCCAAGGCATATTGCGGTTTTGAATATCATTATATTATGTTATGTTTTAACTATTATGAATGCAGGTGCACGGTATATTGTTATTGTATTATGGTTAAGATAATAATGAAGGGGAAACTCGTTCCGCTTAGCGGTGTGGTCTCACTAGATATCCGGTTGGTCTGAGATGGTAGATTATTATTCACACCAGACTTTTTGTCTGATCCGAAGTTTTTGTTTTCCCTTTAAACTCTTGGGTACTCATTTGAGTAGGTCGAGAGTAAGGGCTTTTCAGGTCCCCTTTAGATGCATAAGCTTCTGGAGACGTGTAGGAGGCAATCCAGCTAGTAGGAGCTATATATCTCTTTTCTGCTGTATTTTGATTCTGCTTTTGTATTGTAATGGCAAGTTGTATTAAATGCTGGATATTTGACTCTAATCATCCAAGAGGGCATCTTCATATGTCGCTTGGAATATGTCACAATAATTATATTTTGTCTGAACGTAGTTTATGTATGGAATTATGTAATGAATCTGAAATGCTATCATAAAATGAAATGCGAAATTTGTTTTTAAATAATGTTTGAAAATTTTCATATTCATGTGCTTCTCGTATTATCAATGTATCTAACATAGCCGCATTTTATCAGCAGAAATTAATAACTATGGATGACTACGGTATCTGTAGCACTTAGTTTTAAGACCTCAAAATGGGGGATCTTACAGTTTAGTATCAGAGCATACGTTTATGTAAACATAAAAGGAATTTAAACCTAAAAATATTTTTGAAACATAATTCAATGAATAAGAGAATAAGACTGGGGTTGGGATAACACTACAGTAATGTACTTGTATTTGCTAGATGTATATAAATATGTGTTCCCGTATATCTCAGACCATTCTTCTATATCTTACAAAGGCTCGTATGTAGATTACGAGAAAGAAAGATATGAAGGCAGCAAATAGAAGAGTGAAACTGGGTAGAGGAAGCACCACAGCTAATGGGAATGCTCGACCCAATACCAGAAGAAACCAGGGTCGACAGGCAAATGCTATTCAAAACGCAAATGCCAACGTAGGTGCTGGAACCCCACCAATAGAAATGGGGACAATGTATTAGTTCTTCATTAATTTGATGCAAGCTGGAACGGCTGCAAGAGTAAGTGGAGGAAATGCTGTGAATGCGGGAGGAGCAAATCCCATGGCCCCAGTTGGCAATAACTATGCCAAGCTGAGTCGAGATTATACCAGTTTGGGCGAGAAGCCTTTTTTGGGAACTAAAGATGCTGTAGAAGTGCAAAATTGGCTTTTGCATTGCAAATTTTTGCTAATCTTGGTTTGGACGATGAGCAGAAGAGAAGATTGGCTTCAAGATAATTGTAGAAAGCAGCACTGTTCTAGTGGAATGGAGTCACCATAGGTGTGCCTGAGGAAGAGTGGAATTGGGAAGAATTTCAAAGGAGGTTTGAAGAAAGATTCTTGTCTGAGGTTGCCAAGTCGGTTTTGGTAAGAAAGTTTATGGACTTGGAGCAAGGAGAAATGTCGGCGATTGAGTATGCCACTAAGTTTGATGAGCTGTCCAGATACGGATATGCTACCATTGACACCCTCATTAAGAGGAATGAAAAGTTTATTCGGGGATTGAAGCCAGGGCGACCATGCTACATCTCCGAGACTCGAGTAATGTTGTAGTGGAGATGGTAATCCAGAATGAAGAGATGCTTTCTACTTTTGGAAAAGGGAAGCGAGGTGAAACTCGGGATTCTCGGGGTAAGAAGAGAAAGTTCTTTAAGAAGAAAGAAGCTCAGAAAGGAGGAGCTGCCAAGAAAGGGAAGGCTGATCTGGTTTGCTACAAGTGTGATAAGAAGGGACATTTTGCTTATGAGTTCCGGTCTGGAAAAAGGAAGAAAGTTACTAATAAGAAAGGAGTGAAATGCTTTAACTGTGACTAAATGGGGCATTATAAGAATCAGTGTCCAGAACCAGTCAGAGCGTGCAAGGTAAATTTTTTTGCTTTGGAACCAGTATCTTATAGGCCAACTACTGCTGAGAATGGAAAGTCTGTATTGGAAGGTATGTCGTAGTATACTAGTCAGGGTACTATTTGATACTGGTGCATTGCATTCATTTATATCTCAGTGTTTGGAGATAGATTATGCTTAGAACCAACATACCTTGTTACTTCCTTAAGGGTTGTGAATCCGATAGGAGGATGTGCAACTCTAGGGATGAGATGTGACCAGTTAGAACTTGATTTGTTAAGTCATAAGTTTGCATGCAGTTTGTATGGCTTTGATTTCATGGGCTTCCGAATCATGTTAGGTATGGATTGGTTATATAGATATAATGCTAGAAAATTTTTCCAAGACATAAAATATCATTAAGACATCCTAATAGTCATAACCGAATCATATACTCAGTGGAGAATTCGAATTTGAATGTTTATGCCTTGTTAGGTGCTATGGAAGTAGAAGAAGATTTGAATCGAGTTTTAGTAGCAAGAGAGTTTTCAGATGTTTTTGAACCAATTACAGGACTACTACCAAAGCAAGCTATAGACTTTCGAATTGATCTTATACCTAGAGTAGAACCTATGAGTAGACCACTTAGCAGGATTACACCTATCGAGATGGAGTTAAAGGTGTAGCCAATGAACTTAGAATGAAAGAGTTTTATTAGACCAAGCAGTTTGCCATGGGGAGCGGTCGCGGTGTTCATGAAGAGATCGAATGGTTCGTTGAGGATGTGTATTGACTACCATAAGCTGAATGAGAAGATTATAAAGAATAGGTACCCTTTGCCGAGAATCGATGACTTATTCGATCAGTTGAGTGGAGCTAAAGTATTTTCCAAATTAGATTTGGCTACAGAGTTCCATAGGCTAAGAGTGGTGGAGGACAGTATTCCATTGGCGGCATTTCGAATAAGATATGGTTCGTACGAGTGGTTATTAATGCCATACGGACTAATTAATGCGCCAGCTTTCTTTGTAGATTTGATGAACCGTATTTTCCAAGAGAACTTGGATAGGTTCGTATTGGTATTCATGGACGACATTTTGATATATTCTAAGGATGAACGAGAGCATGAGGTTCATCTTATAATAATGTTAGAGACACCAAGACAGCATCAACTGAAATTGAAGTTTACGAAGTGTCATTTCTGAAAGAAAGAATTAAAGTTTCTTGGTCATGTAGTCTCAGGAGAAGAGTTATCAGTTGATCCAGCTAAGATTGAAGTGGTTAATAATTGGAAGAGACCCGAGACAATGATCGAGATAAAAAGTTTTCTTAGATTGGTTGGATATAACCGAAGATTTATCAAGGATTTTTAGCGGATAGCAACACCCCTGACTAAGCTAACCAGAAAGGACATTAAGTTTGTTTGGTTTGACAGATGCGAGGAAGAAATCCTTAAGTTAAAGCATTTATTGACCAAATGCGCCCATGTTAGTTGTGTCAGATGGTAATAAAGGGTAAGTAGTGTATTCAGATGCATATGGAACTGGATTAGGAGCCGTGTTGATGTAGAAGGGTAATTTAATTACCTATAATTCTCGACAGTTCAGACCACATGAAGTAGGATATTCGACCCATGATTTAGAGTTGGCAGCGGCGATCTTAGCATTGAAAGTCTGGAGACATTATCTTTTGGGAGAAAGATTTGAGTTGTACATAGATCATAAGTCTTTAAGGTATTTATTCTCTCAAAGAAATTAAATATGAGACAGCAAAGGTGGCTGGAGTTTTTAGCAGCTTATGATTTTGATATAGAGTATACACCAGGAAAAGGAAACAAGGTAACGGATGCTCTTAGCAGAAAACATCATAATGTGGTGTTAGCTATGTTGGCATAATGGAAAGATCTTGAGGGATTTACTACGTGTAGTGTGCAGTTAAGATCGACTGCTAGTTCTAGTTGGAGTACCGCCATGATATCTAGTTTGGAAGTTTGAACAGTTTTCATCGAAAGGATTGCTTCTAAACAAAGAGATGATCCATTGTTGGCTGAGAATATTAGAAGGTTAGAGGTTGGAACTGAGATTGATGATCTAAAATATTTTTGTCTTGACCTGAAGGGATGGTTGAGAAAGAAGGGACATTTGTGTATTCTGAATGTTAGAGACCTAAGGAAAGAAGTCCTTAAGGAATGCCATCAATCGAGGTTTACGATTCATCCTAAAGGAACCAAAATGTATCAGGATATGAAGAGAAGTTTTTTTTGGAAAGGTATGAAGAGGGATGTTGGCTTATGGGTAAAGCAATGTTCGAACTGCCATTAAGTAAAAGGCAAATATCAAAAGCCGAGTGGGTTGCTTCAGCCTTTAGATATACTAGTTTTGAAATGGGATTCGATATCCATGGACTTTATTGATGGGTTCCTAAGGTCGAATCGAGGAAATGAGAGTATATGGATCGTAGTGGATAGATTGACCAAGAGCGCCCATTTCATTCCCATTAAGTTAACCAGGATGACACCTGTTTTGGCTAAGTTATTTATTGAGAACATAGTTAGACTGCATGGGATTCCTAGTAGTATAATCAGTAACGGAGATACATTGTTTACTAGCGAGCTCTGGAAGAGTCTACAAGAAGTGTTAGGTACCAAGCTTAAGGTGAGTTCTACTTATCACATTCATACAAATGGGAAAACAGAGAGAGTCAATGAGATACTCGAGGATTTGTTGAGAGCTTGTGTACAAGATTTCAATGGATCATGGGAAGACCACCTACACTTGGTTGAGTTTTCCTATAATAATAGTTATTAGACTTGTATTGGAATGATGTCTTTCGAAGCTTTGTATGGAAGGCCGTGCAAGTCACCAGCATGTTGGTTGGAAACCGAAGAAAGGTTAGTCTTTGGTCCAAAACTTGTGAGAGAAGCAACAGAGAAAATTGAGTTAATCTGAGGTAGGATAAAAGAAGTTCAGTCTAGACAGAAAAGTTATGCGGACAAAAGGCACAAGGATATAGAGTTCTTAGGTGGAGATAAGGTTTTCATTAAAATATCACCGATAAAGGGTGTGGTACGTTTTGGAAAGTCAGGGAAACTGGCACCAAAATATGTTGGACCGTTCCCAGTTATAGAGAGGACCGGAAAGCTTGCATATCATGTAGAGTTACTAAGCAGTTTGGTAGGTGTCCATAACATTTTTCATGTTTCTCATCTACGGAAGTATGTGCAAGATCTAGAGACTATTATCACTCCGACTGCATTGGAAGATTTAGTAGTAGAACCGGATCTGACTTTTGTTAGGAAACTAGTTCGGGTTGTAGCGAGAGATGAGAAGAAGTTAAGAAACAAGACAGTCAAGTTGGTGAAAGTTCGATGGAGCTACAATGAGAAAGACTGTACTTGGGAGACAAAGGACAGGAGTATGGATACTTATCCTGATCCGTTGTGAGGGTATGTTCTATATTTGATATATATGATTGTGTCCTAGTTAGATAGACTTGTATTTTTATTAGGTAATGTTACAAATGTTTGCATGGTTGATATGCTTAGTATTTAGTCCTTACTGAATTTCGTGGATGAAATTCTTTAAGGAGGGAAGCCTGTAACACACCTAATATTGCTTAACATTATTCAGGAGATTTAATTAGATAAATTTAATAGAATAATGTGATGATCAGATTGATAGATTTGAATATAATTAAGGTCAAGCCTTGAGGGGAGCCTATAACACCCCTAATATTGATTAGCATTATTTAGAAGATTTAATTAGATAATAGAATAATGTGATGATTGGATTGATAAGGGAATTGAGACTTGAATATAATTAAGGTCAAGCCTTAACCAAATAAATACACAAGATTGTTTTATAACTTAAGCATATAGTTTAATATGGAAAGGGTAATATAGGAATAAATAAGACTTCATAACCCATAATCCCTTATTTGTTCTCATTCACATTTTCATAAAAACAAAACAATCAAAAGAAATTGAAAGCAAAGGTCGGCCATTAACTACCATCTATATCACGAAAATCAAGTAGAAATTTAAGAAGGAAAGCTAGGAAGATTGAGCAATAATCAAATCTCAAAATCCATTATCAAACCGAGGTGAATAATGATCTATACCATCTCATTTTATTTTGTATTAATGGACTTAATTCGGTATAGTATTAAAATCGAATGTATGGATGCGGAGGATATGCAATGATTGATGATTGCCATGTTTTGATTTAAGTGATAAAGTTATAAGGATTTTACAAAGTGGATTAGTTTGGTTTTAAGGATAAAACCATAGTAAATGATTTCCAAATATTATGATTTTGAATATGTTGTGTAAAACCTTATTTTGGAGATGAGTTTTAATTTTCATAATTTTTCGATGCATGGAGAATATATTATGAATTTGTATATGAAGGAAAATGGGTAAATTCGGGTCTAAATTTAATTTGGTAAATAAATAATGATTTTCGGCCCAAAAATTTTATATGATGAAAGAAATATCATTTTGGTATTATTGTGAATTTTTGAGATTTTCTCAAACATATTTGAAGAGATATGGATTTAATAAGAAAGATTAGCATTTAAATGGTTACTTAAATTAACGAGGTTAAGTAATTTGTTAACCTATACCTTTGCTTTGAAAAAAAATAAAGTACGGCAGCACTACTAAAAAGAATTTGTAAAGATTGGCCTAAGCCAATCACATTTTGACAAACACAAGAGATTTGGTGAAAAGAACACATCTTATTTAGTAAAAATTTAGTTTTAGTGATAATTACGATGATGACATTCCCCATTACGATGTCGTCGTGCTTAACAATGTCTTCAACGTCATCGAGAGGAAAGCACAAAGCACTATTTAAATAGTGCAGAGTGGTTTCAAGCTCATCGAGGTCAAGTAAAGGCAGCATTTCATTACGTCGACGATGTCACTTCGCACATCCATGTCGCGTGTGTTCTCGTCGTGCTTACTCATGTTCTAAATATAGGGAGAAGGGTCATCGAGCTTCTCAATACTTAATAGCGTTGAAATGATTCGGGTCGTCGCACTTCTCATGGTGCTACATTATTCATGTCACCACTCTTCTATAGATGCGAAGAGACCATGTCGCCGCTAAACAATAGCGTCGACATGGACTATATGCGTTGTTTTAAAGCCAAAGCAAAATTGCATCGTTGCTGAAGCAAATGGTGTCGACATTGTTGAGAATCGATGTCATCATCATCGAAGAAGCACATGATACCACATGTTCATGTTGTTTTCTAATAGAGGCGGAGAGCCTTATGTCTCGACATTGACGTGATTGGATGTCGATGTTGATCATTGTAAAATGTTTTAAATGGTGATAAACACAGTATCATTTTCATACAAACACATGGCAATATAAAAAAGGTTTTATAAAATGGCACTAAGTTTTGAGAATATGAAAAGATGATTTCCTTATTAATTTTGGGGTTAAGGTATTAACCATATTTCATTATGAAAATGATTACAAGGAATTAAATTATGGCTGTTTATATTATTGTTTGCATTTGATCATTCATTATAAATGCTATTGTTATCATATTCACTTCATTGTTGACCCATAACTGTATTCTGGGGTATTAATGGCAGAATAACTAGATAGGTTGACCCATAGTGAATACAAACTGAATTAACTCCTGTGTGAGTAGATTTGCATCTAGGAGGTTAGGTAGACTAGAATATAGAATGCCCAGAACTGATCAAAAGATTATTGAGTTAGACAGGTTCTTAGTTAGCCCATGAAAACTATGTTATGAGAAATATTATTGGCAGGTGCCAATAGGTTCTTAGTGATTCAATGAAAATTATGTCTGGAAATATGCTATTGATAGAGATCAGTGGGTTCATGGTTAGCCGATGAAAACTATGATTTAAAAGATGTTATTGGAGAATCCAATAGGTTCATAGTGATCCCATGAAAATTATGATTGGATAAAATTATTGGTAGAAACTAATAGGTTTTTAGTAATCCCATGAAAACTATGAAATCGGACAGATTGTCCGTAAGATTGGAAAAGGTTATTAGTCAGCCCATAAAAACTAACAGGTTAATAGTAACCTAGAAACTATTAACCGAGACAGGTAGTTAGATAAATTGGGATGGGAAATCCAGAGCATATTGTAGTTTTGAATATCATCATATTATGATATGTTTTAACTATTGTGGATACAGGTGCACAGTATATGGTTATTGTATTATGGTTAAGATACTAGTGAGGGGGAAACCCGTTCCGCTTAGCGATGTGGTCTCACTAGAAATCTAGTTGCTCCGAGATGGCAGGTTATTATTCACACCAGGATTTTTGTCTGACCCGAAGTTTTTGTTTTTCCTTTAGACTCTCGGATATTCATTTGAGTAAGCCGAGAGTAAGGGCTTTTCAGGTGCCCTTTGGACGAATAAGCTTTCAAAGACGTGCAGGAGATAATCTAGCTAGTAGGAGCTATATATCTATTTCCACTGTGTTTTGATTCTGCTTTTGTGTTGTAATGGCAAGTTGTATTAAATGCCAGATATTTGACTCTGATCATCGAAGGGGCATCTTCATATGTCGCTCTTGGAATATGTTGTAATAATTATATTTTCTCTGAACGTTGTTTACATATGGGATTATGTAATAAATCTGAAATGCTATCATGAAATCAAATGTGAATTTTTTTTCAAAATGTGTTTGAAAATTTTCATATTCATATGCTTCTGGTATTATCAATGTATCTAACATAGTCGCATTTTGTCATTGGAAATTAATAACTATAGATGACTACAGCATTCGTAGCACTTAGTTTCAGGCCTCAAAATGGGGGATCTTACACTGTTACTATGAGGAAGAAGCTTCTCTACAGCCATATTTTCTAGATAAGTGTACTACACGACACTGTTTATCTAACAAAAGTGCAATTGTGCATAAACAAAAGCTCACCCATTCCTGCGCCATGCATCATTTCTCTATGCAAATCATCTTTCTGGCACGAAATGATAACTATAACATATCCTAGGTACATAATCATACCGCCTTTCCAGCCGTCCACCATTGGCCAAAGCGACTAGATCAATGGCCCAGAATGGTTCCTCCTTTCAGCTGCACAATTCAGCAATTCGAAGGCCAACTTCGGCTGCTATAAATACCCCTTGCCATGCAATTTCGTAAGGGTGGAGTTTTGGTTCAGAAATATAATTTTAGCATAGAAAATACCATAGTTCTTAAGTTAGCCACATTGTAATCTTAAGTGCTCTTAATTTCTTATTATTCTCTTGTAATTCCTTGAAATTGTAAGAGATCAATATAGTTAGAAATCTTCACGGCGGACATAGGAAACTTAGCCGAACCACTATATCTCTTGTGTTGTCTATACTTTAATTGCACATTTACTCCTCATTTTAAACTTTTAAGCCAAGTATTTGCAAGTAACTTTTACTAATACAAACATATTAACTTAATTCTGAGGTGGCTAAATTTTTAGTGAACATATGTCACTCATCCACGGGTCATTCGGTTGCACCTCCATCCCTTGTTGTTCTTTGAGTTTCATAACCCTTAAAGTACAACAACTCACTACAAGGTCGATACGGAATCCAGTATCCCGATATGGTAATAGTCCGTTCACCTTCAAATATTCCCCCATGTGGGTAATGATGAACACTCCTCGTGTGAGATCCCAAGCGAATACACCAAGCTAACCATTACTTTATCATCAAGTATACAGTCTAACTCTAGTCTCCGCTCCCTCCTGTCCCACATATCCCACTAGTCATCTGCTGCATCTCATATTTCACCACACCCGTATCTCTTCGGTCACTCCATGCCCAAATGATATCGAACCTAACAAAAACCCAACAAAGAAATCATAGCTAACAAACATCCACGGCTTAACAACACTAAATCTATACAAACACACCTAGGTTGGCTGAACCGTCCACCAAGTTCGAAACAACCAAAGGTCTGCCCACTAGGTAAGGAATCAACCTTAACCTATTTACTAAGTCACTGGATATAAAGGGTCTAATATCGATTTTAAATGAAATATGTATAGGTATAACATAAATAGGAAGCACACCTCAAATAGAGGGGCACTTCCCTTTCTCCTTCATCCATGGAGCAGTCAATGAAGTAGGAATGACACTAAATGCATAAGCAAGCATGTCCTGCTTATCCCTTTGCAGCCCTGGAGAATCGATCTTCATGTGTCTAGTCTTATCGTTGTTGAAGCACTTCCCTTCACCACTCTTCGAGGCCCTGTAGTTCTTGCTAATATAACCCCTATCATTAAAATTAATGCATATCAGCTCCCACTTTCCTTTCTTCTGGCCATCTTCTTCCCCATACTTCTTCTTTTACTTGTTATTGTTGTTCCACTTCCTCTTGCCTCCCAGAATCACTTGCGGATTCGGCTCTTCCTTATAAATAATAACTTCAGCCATTGATTCGGGTACAAGCTCTCTTGTCTAGATTTAAGGTCCTGCACTTTTGCTTGACTAGATGAGCATTGGAATCGATGTTGAGTGCATGGCAGATGATAGCTAGGTCTATTCCTACCATATCTGAGTGCGTCCAAGCGAAAACATCTACTGATCTTTTGACTAAGTCTATTAATTCTGCTCTAATTTATACGCTGAGGTTTTTTCCTATCTTGAGAACCATTGAAGGACCTTTCGGATCTATCTGTACATCGTCGAGATCATCTAATGGATAAAATTCTCTCCATGTTTCCCTTAATCTTGGATCCACTTCGTTTCTTCTTTTTTATGTTCGGATGCAGCAAGAAAGCCTATTTTTGAGCTTCTTCGAAAAAAATACCGCGCATAGATTGAGTTGTACTCATCAGTGCTGACCATATGCACATACTCCCTCATTTTTCTTTTTACTGATGTTGTGGTCGTAGAATGACCTATTTTAGCATCAGCCTTGGTACTTAGTACCGATGCAATTTCTAGAACTGGCTTACTCTCCATTTTATCATCATTATTACAATTATTTGAGAACAATAGAATAATTTTAAATAATTTTATTGGTAGAACTGAGGTTCACATTATATAACTCCTTAGCCAATAATTGTTCCCCTCTAATCGATCATATTCCCATGGGTGTATGGAACTTCATAAGCAAATCCTTTTGGGAGACGGTTGATCAATGATCAGCAAGCTCGCATAGAATGATTTGTGAAGAGGAGCAATCCCTACGATGACGAGAAGGCATGCTGATCTAATAGGGACGGTCATAGTATTGTCGATGCCATAAATCGGTTTGGGGCTTGGCTTCGGTATTTCTACTAGAAGCTTCATTTTTTCAAATGCAGATTTGAAAATGACGTTAACAGAGCTTCCATAATCTATAAAGATTTTCTTCACGATACAATTTGAACTATCAATGTGCCTTGATGTGGAAAAACCACCCCAGCTGCATCAGCAATAGTGAAGACTATATCCTGAGCAGGCTTTTGCTTTATATGGAATATGGTTTTTTCTCCACTCTGGCCTCTTGTACATACCACTCATGTGTTTTTTTGCTTTTTCCAATGAAGTGTTGTCCACCGTGGAGGCTATAAGATTGGTGAGGTTTCCTACCAGGCCTTCATTCGAACCTGGAGAGAGAATCTCAGTCTTCTCTTTGTTGTTTTCCTTTTGATAGTTGCCTAAGTATTCCTTTTAAATCAATCTATCCATTTCATTCCTCAAGTGTTGGCAGTTATCAGTATTGTGACCGTTGGCTCTGTAGAAGCGATAATGTGCTCCTCCCCTATACTGCGCTGGCTTCTTCTCTTTGTTCGGGACATTGTAAGCTAGTTCAATTCTGGTCATCTCATATATCTGACCAGGTGTGTGTGTGAGGGGAGTTTTGGCTGCAAAGTTAAATTCTCTTTGCATCTTTGCAGGTGGATGGTATCCTTCTACCTCCCTCTTCTTTTCATTGTGGGGAGCAGAAGTTCTAACAAATAAATGTAATTCTGCAACCCCAGCTTCTTCCATTCTGATGTAGCCACTGGCTCTTTCATAGAAAGCCTTCATGCTATGGCACAACTTCCTGCTATTCTTGTCCCATATAGATGCGATTCTTCTGAATCCAGCATGCATTACCATCAGTAGTGCTTCCTCAATGGTCACCACAATCTGAAGTGCCTCAGATTTGAAGCGTTTTATAAAGTTGCATAAGCTTTCATTTTTCCCCCCTTAACGCAAGACATGGTGTTTACATATGGGGAAGCCTCTCTCCTTGAGTTCAGCTGCCTTAAGAAATATGTAGTTAATGGCGGCTAGGAACAAACCTCTCTTGGTCCATACCTCCTAAACCATTTGGAAGCTGCCCCATCCAGGTACATTGTGAAGAGCTTGCATCTGGCCATCCTCCTCACCTTCAGAATGTCCATGTTGTACTTAAAGGTGCAAATATGTTCATCTGGGTTAGTAGTCCCTTCGAACTTATCGATTGATGGGGATTTCAAGTTATCAGGGAAGTTTGCTTCTATAATAGGTTCACTAAATGGGGAAGAACCCTCTTTACTTACTTTCTCTCTGTTGTTTTGTTGACAAAGTCTTGCCAACTGCTTTACGCGAGCTTTCAGTTGACGGATCTCATTCTCCTTAACATCTATTTGGGATGATCCATCTTTATAGAGTGAAGTTACATCATTGTCATTGGGCATAGTTCATGCTTGCTTTATCAACAGTAATGGGTTGATGTTCGCAGGCTTCAATTTGATCTAGGGATTGATTTGAATTTTGCCTTTACATTGTTTATCTGTTTTTTGACCAGCATTAACATTCTCACTTCTGAGATTGCCGTTATAACTCATACACTACATAGTCAGTGTAGTCAGTGAATAATGACAGTGAACTGGGGAAGGTTGAGGGGAGATCGGCTTAAGGGCAGAATATTGGGCAAGGGAACTCTCTATTCCATCCATGCATTGGTCCAATTAGTCTGTGAAAGCTGGAAGAGTAGCTAGGACAGAACTGAAGTACGCTCCGTAGAGACACTTGCCTCGGTTTGGGTCATGGAGGTGAGGAGTTACTCTTTTGGCATTTTTGAGGCGAGGTGAAGTTGTTCATAGTTAGGAGGAGTGTTGTAGTGGTATCTAAAGGAGGTGTGAGAAAATTTTGCTGGAGAGGGAAATTTGCCCTCCTTCTAGCGTCAAAAATGTTAATGAGATTTTTGGTCTAAAAAACACCCAAGTATTTTTCGAAGTAATCACGACGCTGAATGCTTATGTGATTAGAAATTAGAAAAATTAAATAATGTTAAGATTGCCTTTAAATGAAGTAATTATTCGCAATAATGCTTACACAATTATGAGGAAAAATATCCAAAACTTTATAATAAGTCCTTGTCCAATTTGTTAAGCAATATATTCCAACTTTAGTAGTAACAACAGATAAAATATAATAAAGTACTGAAAGCAATAAATGACACGGAGAATTTGCATGGTCCGGATGTTAATGATTCCTACGTTCATGACAAAAATGTAATTTTCTTCTTTTGTTCTTTGTACAAACAAACAATGGTAGAGAGTACATTTTTTTATTTCAATGTTTCTAAAAAGAGTAAAGTATCAAAAATTCTCTCCTTTTCTGCTACAATACCCCATTTATTTATAGTGCATAGAGATTCACATGGATCGCCAATGTCATTATTCCGCTCTTTTCATTCCTGCCTTCGTATTATGCCACATGTCGATCATTCATCTTGCTTATTTACTGTACATTGATTTGTAACGTGGTCTTTAGTGGAAAATTGTAATTTGAATTGGTGATTTTGACTTTGGGTGGGAAGCATGAAATTGAAGCGGACAATCCCAATTTTGAATAGACTATGACCCGATGGCATCATGATTCAGCAAGCCAATGGACTGTGCACATGTGTAAGTGAAACTACAATGAGAAACTGCCTCTATTTCTGGAAAGCTACATAGTTTAAGAACTCTAGGACTTCGCTATTGTGAATAGGCCATTAAGAACTGTGCCTCCACAATTATGCTGGGTGACAATATTATACAGCATCATAACTGTGTTGATATTCTTGAAGCCGTACTGCACCATTTATCAAAAATTGAAACAAAGCACGGTGTTATGGATAGTTGAGGTTGAGCTATATAGCTCAGTAAATAAAACTACACCGCCATTTTGAAGGGAGGCTATATCGCTTGAACCCATTCCAAGCTGTTATTGTCAATAGTGGATTGCACCACCGCCCTTGTATTTAAGCTGTTTTTTTTGGATTTTGAGCATGAAATCATAGCTTCTTGACTTTCTTTTGGGGATCGTACCTTGGCTTATGGTTGTAGAACAGTTTCCCTATAGCCTTATCCTTTGAGTCTTTGTATTTGTAGATAGTATCTTCTTTGAAATTGCGGCGCTGTTCTGTCACTTCAATATCAAATCTGGAGAGCAGCACATCCTTATCGCTTTTATTGTTAATTACAAGATTGCGGAGCAGCAATGCCACTTTTAATGTTAATTTAAGATTGTGGTGCATCTCTATCGCGTATAGTTGCCTTAAGTTTTGTGCCACGGTTCTATATCATTAGTGTTGCTTTTGGGGCCACAGCATAATCTCTACATTTTGTCGTTACTTAAAGATTATACCATAGTTCCAACTTATTAAGGTCTATTTTTGTGAACCACAACACAACTTTCATGTTTGGTAATTGAAGGTTGTGCCAGAGTTTGGCTTATCGAAGTAATTGTTAGGATTGCAGATCAATCCTTATATTGTGTGGCAATCATAGGTTACTAGCGCAGTATTATAGTGTCAAAGCGATGCTCAATGGGAAGACCTGTTTCTTGTGTTTTGTTATTGTTTTAGATTTTGACGCAGTACTATCTGGACTTTTTATCTCGCTTCCTCTTCATAGTACAACTTCTATAGTGGGAGCAGTTATTTGGCTTTATGCTTGCATCAATTTCCTTTTGACAGCGTTCAGAAAGTATGGGTGTAACCATTCTCATTGCTCTTCTTGTTAAACCCTCTAATCATTTCGTGTGCCAGGAGGATTCTATCCGTGATGTTTCTCCTTTGTATAAATGCGAACTGATTACTCGAAACAAGAGCATCCATGAAGAGGCTCGACGATTACTCGGCACCTTGACGATAATTTTGTATATGAAATTATAGCACGAAACTGGTCTAAAATCTTGTATATCCAAAGGATCTTTCAATTTTTTGGTTAAGCAAATTAACGTATGATTACTTTCTCTAATCATTTTACCTGCTTCGGCCACCTCCTAAACCTTTTACACTGGATCATTCTTAATTTCTCTCTAGTTAATCTTTTAGAATCTAGCATTGAATCCATCTGGGTCAGCCGCTGTATTATCATTAACGTGAAAAATAGCCTAATTGATTCCTCTATAGCATTATTAAGAAAATTCATACCATAAACTGTAATAGACTTTTTGCATGTAATATCAGGAAGGTAATATAAGGTCTTGAAATTATACAGTCTTTCAAAGTGGGTTGGTTCCCCCTTTTCTGAACTCCTTCATTGTTCACACTTAACATCATTCACCTTCATCTCCGGGTTCTAGGCATTCCTGCATCTTTTATTTGACATTTTAGCATAAAAATATGCAGTCGATTCATCACTGTAACAAAGCCAATCACACAGCCTTCTGCATCACATCAAAATATTCTCATTGTGCCACAACTTCAAGTTTGATTTTGTTATCATCAAGAGCTCTGGCCATATGGTCATCATGTTTTTCTTCAAGAGACTGTTGTGACTGTCCAGTTCTTAGTTCCAATATCTCCTTCTTACTATCCCTCTTATTCCAACTCCAAAGCTTAAGTCATTTCTTATAGATATTTTGCCGCTTCAATATTCTGTACATAGCTTTCCCTTTTTACACATAGTCCAAACGTTGTTTATCAATGACTGATGATCTTCGTAACTACTCCATCCATTCATGTATTAAAATGATTTGGAGAGTTGTATTTGTGGTTGTTACAAGTTAATCAATATCGGAGAGTGGTCACTACTACTAGAAAGCAGGTATCTAAGCTCACAGTATGGAAAACATTTAACCCACGCAATGTTTGCTAAGGATTTATCAATTCTTGTCATTATGTTTTTCTTCAGCCCTGACCACCAAGAATAGCTAAATCCCTTGATATGTAATTCAGCGAGTCCTGATCAAATCATGCATAAGTTTATTTCTTACATTTTGTTGTTTGGAACTACCTTACCTCCCAATTTTTCACTAGTATGTTTAATACGGTTAAAATCCCCTACAAGCGGCCAGGGATAATAAATGTTAAAGGCATCTTTCTGGTAAGTTATACCGTAACTTACCTATTAATTGTTCAAAGTTATGACAGTAAATGGAGGGACAAACTACTTCTGGCTGACCTATCTTCTATAGTCTAACAGAAATGTGTTGATCATTCATAGAAAGCAGGTCGAAACCCAGACTTCATAGCATAATTCTAGATTTGTAGTAACATTCCACGTTACTAATCACTCTCTAGTTGCTATCAAATTGTCTACTCCAAGTTATAATTTCATCAAATTTCAGTTTATTCTCAAGTAAGTCCACACACCTCGCCTTGCACATATACACATGATTTCTTACATCTACTTTTATAGAAGGCTTATGAAGCCCTCTAAAATTCCAACATTATATATTCATTTATTAAGTTTATTACCACTCCTTAACTCTATACCTTCGTGAGTCACGGATCTCGACTCGCCTCCTGTTCTCTTTTCTAAATTCTCCCGGGAAAGGCTATTTTTAACCAGCAATTCCACTTTAACTTTGCCTAGTTTTTTACTGTCTCTGGCGGAGCTTGTAGCGGTGTCCTGTGTTGGATCATATATGCTTATTGGACTGCTTGGATTATTCACCATTAGTTGTTCGCTGGACTTGATCTCCTATACCTGCACAAATTTAGCATCATTAAGACTAGTGCAATGGTTATGGATATCATCTAAATGAGAAGAAGGGGAAATGAGATTCGATGATGACACTCCTCCCAAATAGGGTATTGCTGGTACAGTTTGGCAGCTAGTGGGCACAGTCGTGGCCCTTGTTGCGGTTTAAGTATAACGATCGGTATTCACTACTTCCGACTGTGCCCCCCCACTCCTGTGGAGGCTACTGTGATTCCCTTTACTATCGTATCACCGCTTCCTATTTTGTTGTCTTTGGTCTTCATAATAAAGCGACTCATTTCTTCAGCTCTTCTCAATTTCTCTATACCCTCCTTAAACTCTGTGATCCTCCCACCCTGAACTCCCTGTTCCTCTTTATAGCATGTCTTCGCCTCTATGTCAACATTCAACTATGCCCCCCTACCTCACAACTATAGAGTTTTGTGGCTCCTTCACTCTTGCCTCATCATTATTTTCTAAGCTGACATTTGTCAATTGTTTATCCTTCTCAATTCCATGCATGAACTCATTTCAAATCACGTCCTGAACTCCCTTCTCCGATTTGTTGTCGTGTGTGGGTGTTGTACATCTTTACCTACAATGTGCTCCGCTAACTCCTTTTGAACATTAGCTTTAGCCAAGTTAAGTTGTTCTATAGCTTCATCAATGTCTCTTTTTTTAAAGTATTTCCAGTTCCTCTCCATCTTTAGAGGCTGCACTCCCCTTATCATCAACGGATCTATCACCTTCCTTCACCGTTGCACCCATCCTTTCCAGTTTCTCCCTATACACAGCTTCCTCACTTTTGGTGTTTTCTTTTTTGTCTATCTAGGTCCAAACATTTACCATGGGGCACTGAAGTTTAGTATGTCCAAAACTAATATAGTTATCACACGTTGGAGGCAGATTCTCAAATTTGATTTTTTTTGTTTTTAAGTACTACCGTCTTCAAACACACCCTTAATCTCTTCGAGAAAGCCTACATCCGCCTTCAATTCTACCATAACTCTAGCAAAAGATACATGACTCCCGTTGGATGTAGGAACATCCATTTTAATAGGAACACCAACTGAGCTAACTAAAGCACTGATTGCTTCCGCCCCAGACCCTAAAGCCGAGGCTAGGCAATTTAATCCACATAATAAGTGATAGTGATAGGTCTTTGTTCGTTCTCATATATGGGTTTAGCCGCTTCATAATTATCATGTTTCTTTCGAAAAACCAAGGCCCTTGGCTAATGATTTTGTCAGAATCCTTCTCACTGATGGATCTAACTACGAAAAAACCATTTCCCCTCGATTGAAGGGTAAATTCATCTTCAGTTTTCCACGCCCATTTCATATAGTTTTTAAAACATTTGTAATAAGGTCTATGCCCTATGACATAAGTTAAAACATAATTTTTCCAGCCTAGTTCGACTTCTTCCACCGCAACCCTAGGAAGGATACCCTTCTTCTTACCACCAACCTCAGTAGGCTCAATAAAGAAATTTAACCTCATCGGGACACGACCACCCTACTCATCTGACAGCATCACTGGATGAGACTTTAGTTGCGTTTGGAGAAATAGGGAATTTGACCTCCCTATTATTCTAGTATTTGCCTTTGCAACTGCTACATAATATCTGTGAGACTTCATATTCTCCACTGTCAGCCAGTCACCCTCCTCCTTGTCTGCACTACCTGTTAGAGCCGCCATCTCTGCAATCCTCTTGCCCTTCGAATCACCTAAAGAACCACCTACAGACATTCCTGTTACACCCAGGTTGTGGTGATTCAGACATGATGACAATGGGGTTGTAGAAAAGTAGGCAGTGGGATGATGATAGTAAATAAAAGAAGATTCAGAGGTAAAGAATGTGTTATACGTCTAGTATAACAAAATAGAGAATAAATAATTATAAACTCGTCGCACAAGTTTATAACTCAGATTTCCACTACACTGGAATTCTATATTAATTATTATAACAATATGAATGTTATAAATAAATTACAACAACAGCGTTATACTATTTTGAATAAATAGCATAACAAAATTAAAGGATAGAATAACTAGAAATCTAACCGTATAGCGTCTGAGGCTTGTCGTAACAATTTCCTTAAGAATTTTATTTCAAAATTCTCCCAAGATATAACAGACGTAATCTGCACGAGATTGTAAGAGTATGTCAACTCTGTGATATATTATTTAGAGTAGTAGAGGAGGAAGAAGTAGAAGAATTTTACTGTTTTCTTGCTAAAACAGAGATGGCAACAGTTGAACTGTCAACAAAGGCTGAGGTAGAAAATCAGTTAAATAAAAAGATCAAGATATTGAGATCTGATCGAGGTGGAGAATATGAATCACCATTTGAACAGTTCTGTGCCGAAAATGGTATAATTCATCAAACTACAGCTCCATATTCACCACAACAAAATGGTGTAGCTGAGAGAAAGAACAAAACGTTAAAAGACATGATTAATGCCATGCTTTTAACCTCTGGTCTACCGACGAACTTGTGGGGGGAAGCCTTAAATATGTCTAATCACATATTAAACAAAGTCCCTCACAATAAAACAGGAACAATTCCATATGAGATATGGAAAGGACACAAACCAAGTTTTAAATACCTCAAAGTGTGGGGGTGCTTGGCAAAAGTTCCAGTTCTGCCTCCCAAGAAAGTCAAACTTGGACCAAAAACAGTAGATTGTTACTATTTAGGGCTAGCCCAAAATAGTAGTGCCTATAGATTTTTGGTATTCAAGTCTGATATAGCTGATATTCATGTAAATACAATCATAGAATCAAGAGATGCCTCATTCTTTGAAGACGTGTTTCCGCACAAAAGGAATGAAAGAAATAATGTCCCAAAAAGGACAAGGGAAGAATCAAAAGATTCGCATGAAGATGAAACTCATCATGAAATTGAGGATGCTGAACCAAGAAGAAGCGTAAGGGCTAGAACTTCCAAAACATTTGGTTCGGACTTTTTTACATATGTATTAGAGCACGAACCTCAAACGTACAAGGAAGCAATGTCAACTTCTGAATCCTCATGTTGGAAAGAAGCAATCCAAAGTGAGATTGATTCAATTCTAAGCAATAAAACTTGGGAAATTGTTGATATTCCACCTGGAATAAAACCTATTGGCTGCAAATGGATTTTCAAGAAGAAAATGAAAGCAGATGGCTCTATCGACAAGTATAAAGCTAGATTAGTAGCCAAAGGATATCGTCAAAAAGAAGGAGTAGACTTCTTTGATACATGTTCGCCAGTAACACGAATAACCTCTATAAGAATGCTAATAGCAATTGCATCAATTTATGGACTAGAAATTCATCAAATGGATGTAAAGACGGCATTCTTAAATGGAGATCTCGATGAGGAGATCTACATGGAGCAACCTGAAGGTTTTATTTCCAAAGGAAATGAAAACAAAGTCTGTAGATTAGTAAAATCATTATACGGACTAAAACAAGCTCCAAAACAATGGCGCGCAAAATTTGATAGTGTCATGATGAGAAATGGTTTTCATATAAATGAATGCGATAAGTGTGTTTATTATAAACAAATTGGACAATCATATGTGATGATTTGTTTATATGTAGACGATATGTTAATATTTGGTCCAAATACTCAGGTAATAGAGACCATAAAGAAGATGTTAACTAGCAATTTCGATATGAAACATTTAGGAGTTGCAGACGTTATTTTGGGAATCAAAATAATAAGAACTCCTAATGGAATTGAATTGTCTCAATCACACTATGTAGACAAAGTGATTGAAAAATTCCAAGACTATGGAATTAAAGGAGTGAGAACACCTTTTAATCCATCAGAAGTACTGTATAAAAACACTAATGAGAGTGTGATGCAACTAGAATACTCTCGTGTAATAGGATGTCTCATGTATCTCATGAATTGCACAAGACCAGATATAACTTATGCAGTAAGTCGACTGAGCAGGTATACAAGCAATCCAGGAAAGGAACACTGGAAAGCACTAATGAGAGTGCTTGGATATTTAAAAAATACCACAAATTATTCCTTACATTATGGAAAATATCCTACCGTCTTAGAAGGATATAGTGATGCAAACTGGATTGCTGATTCAGAGGAATCAAAATCAACGAGTGGTTATGTCTTTACCTTAGCAGGGGCAGCAGTGTCATGGAAATCAACTAAACAAACATGCCTAGCTCGATCCACTATGGAATCAGAGTTCATCGCTTTAGATAAAGCAGGCGAAGAAGAAGAATGGCTTCGTCATTTCTTAGAAGATATTCCATTTTGGCCTAAACCTGTACCGACCATATGCATACACTGTGATAACCAAGCTGCGCTAAGCAGAGCGCACAACTTTGTGTATAACGGAAAGTCAGGACATATTCGTCGACACCATAACATAGTTAGGCAGTTACTCTCAAATGAAACTATTTATATAGATTATGTGAGAACAAATGATAACCTAGCGGATCCATTTACTAAAGGTTTATCAAGAGAGAAAATTGACTGCGCATCGAGGGGAATGGGTTTAAAAGCCTAAACCACCAAGAGTTATCTTATACGGAAACCTATCCTAGCGACTGGAGATCCCACGGACTAGGATCAATAGGCAAACCAGTTCTGAGTAACTCAAGACGTAATGCATTTGCTTGGACATAGTCCAACTCCATTCCTATGGTGCACAATATAAATGCATGCCTACAGAAGTATTTAAAGGTTAAAACTATGTTTTTTTAATGATGACCATATCTTGAATATAACAAGTGGGGTATATGTAGGATACTCTTAATGGTTGCGATCACCTATGTTAGTGTAAGCTGGGTCGGCTCTATGAGAATATTAAAGGCTTATATTTTCTATAAACACTCGCAGAACCAAACAAATTTGTTCAGGACCAAAATGAACACAACCAAGAGATTGGATGAGAAGGGAATCAATGCTTCGTAAAGCTTATTGTCTGGATATACAATAAAGGCCGACGGTTCAAGATGAAATAATTCACCGATTAGCCAAGTAGATCCGATAAGCTTTAACTAGGGAAAGTTCAAAGTGAAATATCTACTTATCCACGATAAAGCATTATTCCATATGTACTCTGTGATATTTCGCTTTGTGTGGGGGATATGTATATTATCATTCATGTGGGGGATTGTTGGAATTCCTAAATTGAATGAAATTACATAAGTCCCACATCGCCAAAAATTGCAAACTATTCTAGTATATTAATAGTTTTGTAATGAAGAGGTTGGGGCCTTGGGGCACCCAAATGTTTGCTTCGTTGTGAGGAGGGAGATCATGCATCCCCACCACACGCGCGCGCCGCCGCCGTCCGTCCGACCGAGCCGATATGGGCCAGGCACGGGTTCGGGTTTGGGTTTGGGTCTAATATGATCCTAATTTTACTACAAAACTGAGCCGGGATTTTTAAACAGTTGCAGGCTATATGAACAGACACGACTATTCATAAGCGGACGCGGATCAACTGAGGAGGTGTGACTTCTGAAGCGGGCGCGGGTTTTTGGCGAACAGACACAGCCGGAAGCGGGTGCGACCCGTTAGATGCAAATGGGTGCGGCTTATGGCAGCAGTAGGAGCGAACGGGTGCGGCCCGTTAATGAACAGCAGCAATGAAAGGCAACGGGTGCAACCTTTCAGGCAGACGCGACTGTTCGAAGGGGTGCGGACGAAATTATAAATAGAAGAGAATCCTGATCACATTCTCATTCCATTCCAATCTAATTTCTTCTGCTTCTTCCTCCTCTACTGCTCTAAATAATATATCACAGAGTTGACATACTCTTTACAATCTCGTGCAGATTACGTCTGTTGTATCTTGGGAGACTTTAAATAAAGTCTTAAGGAAATTGTCACGACAAGCCTCAGACGAAATTTCCCTCTTTAACCGGTTAGATTTATATATACATATATATTTCTTTTTCTTTCTGTTATCCCGCCTTTTGGCAAGGCCGTGATATCAAGGACTTAACTAGAAAACGGTAACAGATCGTCTTGGAAGTCGGTTACACGTAGGATCACTACGAATATCGACGATATTTGTCCGAGTCCGGATCGGGCTACAATTGATAAGATATGCTAAGCAAGGCCAGAGGAAGTGACGTTCCAATTTTCAAGTCAATCCGAGTTCGTATGCTCAAGATATCACCGATGGAAAATGGAGGAAACAACCTCGTGTTCGAATCCATTAAGGTCGACTCGATCGTCTTCGAATCCATCCCCTCTCGTCGGCTTCGAATCCATCGTGGGCGCTTACCTTCGAATCGATGATAAAGGAGCCTGCGTTCGAATCCATCAACTATATATTGGTTCAAATCCATCCTTAAGGCTTCGCATCGAATCCATGCAGGCAGAGGAGCTCCGATTCCATTCCAAAGCACCAACGTCATCGATTCGAAGGAGACCAATATTCGACTCCAGTACCTTCGAATCCATTCAGTTGTAGAGACTCTGACTCCCCTTCATAACTGTCTTCGAATCCATCCTGATCGATTCGAACTTACACCTCTTCGAATCCATTTCCTCAAAACCATCGAATCGAAGTAGCAGAAGTCATGGATTCGACCCAGTCAAAGCGGAGTGCAAAGCGGACCGATTCGAAGAAAGCGCACCACGTCACCATCCTCACAAGCAGGAAGATCGATTCGAACGAATCGATTTGAGCAGATCGATTCGAACGACTCCAGAATACGAAAAACACCAACTTGAATCGATCATAACTCGAGTTCTACAAGTCCAAATGCTATGAAATTTTCACAGAAGCTTAGGCACATGATGAAGGATGTACACGCCAAATTTCAGCTCGTTTGGATGATTTCTTGATCGATTCGAACCAAGGGTCGAATCGATCCCAAAGTGGGCCCGGATCTCCAGATTTCGGCCATGTGGGCCCCCTGACGTGCCAGAACTGGTCTCCCCTCATTTTGGGCGAAATACCAGCCTCCCACACCTATAAATAGACCCCCTGGTCATTCAGAAAAGGGGTCGGAGAATTCTAAGTACTGAAGAGCGCCCAGATTCTGCCAGATTTACTCCAGAACACCGCCGCTGCTTTAGATTGACACTTAGCATTTGAATTCAGTTGTATTACATTATCAACTACTGTAATCTTCAAGTAATCGAGCAATAAAATCATCAAACTTCATAGTGGACGTAGGCAAAACGCCGAACCACTCTAAATCGCTTGTCTTTGCAATTTACTTTCTGTTATTTGGAGTTTTTGTTAGATAATCCACAGTTTTAATTTTCATTCTGCGCGTTTATCTCTTCAAAGACTTCCGAAGAGTGTTGTGCCCATTTTTGGTACAAACACTTTGGTGCTTTCACTGAGAACAAACCAGCTTTTTTCTCCTGCTCCTTGGATCTACCATCGATACCGGATTGCACAAATCCAAGAGGAAGATCCAGATCTTCGAATCACAGTCCTTCCATTCTACTCAGATTTGCATAAAATCTAGGAAAAGGATTCATCGTTCAAAATGGTTAGCACGAGAACCACTTCTACAGCTGCTGGACAAGAAGGTAGGGATGGACAGAATCCTGCTCAACAGCAGCCATCCAACCAAGACAACACTGCCCACTCAGATCCGTCTGGGGCAGTCACTAGACAAGAATTTCAGATGTTACTCCAAGAGTTGACTCAGAGTCGGCAACAGTTAGCCGAACAGTTGCGAGCCAATATTGAATTGACGAACCAACTGAACTGCCAGGGCCGTAGGAGGTCCAGAAGGGATGTTGTTTCCCGCTCATCCACTGAAAGTTCTGCTTCATCGGACTACTATCACAGATCTACCCGTCCTCGATTAGACGGGAATCATGCACAAACGATCGGATATCAACCCGCTTTAACTATTGGACAGTTGATGGCAGGACCGTCAACCAGCTTTCAGGCCGGGCCCTCCACGCAAGGAGGCCCTACTACCCAGCATACCGCGGACAATCACGCCGCAGCTGCCACAATAGAAACAAGGGTTGATACCCGAAATCTTTCAGAGCCAAATAATCGGCAACGTGGACGTACTCCTGAACCGTACGTCTTGGATGACGCTGAGCCAAGGAGGCAGAATTTGGACCGTCGACAGCGCCCGGTCCGAACTCGCGCTGTAGAACCCGACCACACCTTAGCTCGGCAAGCTCAAAATGTAACAATGCCAGACATCTCGACTATGATACGTCAGATGATCCGCGAAAGCCAAGGCCTTACCAACGATGACTGGGGACTTTCCCGTAGTCACACTCCCTTCACAGACGAGATACTGAGTGCTGAACCTCCCCGGCGATTCAGAATGCCAACCCTTCCTGTGTACGAAGGAAATTCTGATCCCAATCAACACATCTTGAAATATGAGTGGTCAATGAGCGCCGCAAGGGCCGATGACGCAGTAAAATGTCGTAGTTTCCCCATCTCTCTAGGTGGAATTGCGACGATGTGGTTCACAAGATTGCCACCTAGGTCTATCTCTTCATTCGATCAACTGGCTAAGAAATTTGTTGAACAATTTCGCATGCATGTCGCTAGACCCAAAGATGTCAATACCTTATCCAGTGTTACCCAAGCTCGTGGGGAAACGCTAAGGCGTTATTTAGAAAGATTCCATGCGGCATGTGTGGAGATTAGTAACCCCAACGATAACTCAATCTTAATGGCATTAACAAAGGGGATTGACCCTGATTCTGAATTTGGAAACTGGTTAGCCGGAAAACCGCCCGCATCGTTGGACCGTTTCTACTCCAAAGCCGCGCAATTCTTACGACAAGAGGACGCGAAACAGTCTAGGAAGCAAGATGATGCGGGACCCAAGAGTGAAGAGATACAGAGCAATGTAGCAGTAAAACAATCAGGAGACAATTCCGGAAATGTTCAGTTGAACATACAAAACAAGCAAACGCAGCCAAGAGGAAACAATGGTCAGAATAAGAAAAGAGATCCAAATCGGGGTCCACGACGTGAGGCCCCAATGTTCGATAATTACACACCATTGAATACATCGTTGGAAAATGTGTACCTACAGACTTGCAATACTATGCAATACAAGAAACCGGCTCCGAAGCAATCGTCGGAGAGGCAGATTCAAACAGGAAAGTTCTGTAGATTCCACGAAAGTTATGGCCACAACACCAATGAATGTCGACACTTGCAAGACCTCGTTGAGAAGTTGATTAGAGAAAGGAAGTTAGATCAGTTTGTGCGGGCACCGCAGTCCGAAGGGGCGGGCCCCTCAAATCAAAATCATGTACAGAACCCAGAAAGACAGGAAGAACCAGGTCGTGTCGGAGGAAGACTGGTGATTAATGCTGTGAGTGATAGTCCTCGTACAGCGAAGCAAAGCTGGGGAAAAATGAAATCATATAACAACTTGGTTAGACGAACAGACTTTGAGTACGATGATAACTTAGACAATAAACCTTCGACCAAACGAAAGAGAGCGACAATTAATGACATCACTTTCCGAGACAACGATACTGGTTATGTCGGAAGCCCAACTACGGACCCACTCGTGATATCGGCACAAGTAGGTCCAGCTTGGATGAAGAGGATACTAATTGACTGCGGGAGTTCCGTGAATATCCTTTTTACACATGCTTATAATCAAATGAGGGTGAATCCCAGAGATTTGGAACCTTGCCAAACTCACCTCCATGGATTCAACGGTAGCTCTACCGTACCTATTGGGGTGGTGAAGTTACCAGTTAGGTTAGGATCTAAGGAACATTGGAGAGTTCGAACATTACAGTTCACTGTGTTGAACATAGTCTCGCCATACAACGCCTTCTTAGGACGACCTGCCCTTACTGAATTCAGAGCTGTAATTGCCCCATGGTGCTTGACCTTAAAGTTTCCCACTATCAACGGAGTTGGAGTCGTCCAGGGCGATCAGGTTGACTTGAGGACAGTCATACACCGAAAACGAATCGCCCGATTACGCGATGCCAAAGACCGACTTAAAACTTTTGAACGCAATGAGATCGTCATTAAAAAAGAATACCCAGCACTGCTGTACATGAAACCAACATGGAAGGGATCACATGAGATTAAGCAAGAGCTCAGGGATGATTTACATGAGATGACGACCGCTAATGGTCTAGCTTCACCAAAGGCCTTGGACAGCGAAAGACTTCGTCGCCATCGCACATAACAGGCTGTGTTTATCTATTTAGTTTCAATTCTGTTTTAGAATTTGTTTCTGCATTTCGAAATTAGAATTTGTAATAAGGCAACTGACTTTGCCACGTTTTCTTATTTCAGCAATAAAATGCCATCTCTTTGAGCCAGAGCTGTGATTCATTAAATACAATGTACAACATCACGATGCACGAAGAGCTAAATTCCATCATGCAATGGAATTTATTCAAGCAGGGAGTGGCTATGAAGCAATCAACCACTCACCAAATGAAACCCGAGCTCGGGGGCAAGCCATCACATCAGGCCAGAAATGGGTTGATACACGACAACCTTTTTCCTTAAACCCAGCTTCCGAGAGCGCGAACTGGAGTATAAAACATTAACAAACTCCGTACTCCCAGAGTGCGAGGCGGAGTATAAACATTTTCCTAAATCCCAGAGTACTCCGAGAGCGCGAGCTGGGTACAAAACTCATTAACAAACTCCGTACTCCCAGAGTGCGAGGCGGAGTATAAACATTTTTCCTAAATCCCAGAGTACTCCGAGAGCGCGAGCTGGGTATAAACACTAACAAACTCCAGCTTCCGAGAGCGCGAACTGGAGTATAAACATTAACTAACTCCGGATTCCGAGAGCGCGAACCGGAGTATAAACATTAACAAACTCCAGCTTCCGAGAGCGCGAACTGGAGTATAAACATTAATTAACTCCGTACTCCCAGAGTGCGAGGCGGAGTATAAACATTTTTCCTAAACCCCAGAGTACTCCGAGAGCGCGAGCTGGGTACAAGCTTTTTACTTAACTCCGTACTCCCAGAGTGCGAGACGGAGTATAAACATTCATCTAACTCCGTACTCCCAGAGTGCGAGGCGGAGTATAAACATTCTCCTAAAAACTCCAGCTTCCGAGAACGCGAACTGGAGTATAAACATTAACGAACTCCAGCTTCCGAGGACGCGAGCTGGAGTATAAACATTAATTAACTCCGTACTCCCAGAGTGCGAGGCGGAGTATAAACATTCCTTAACTCCGTACTCCCAGAGTGCGAGGCGGAGTATAAACATTCCTTAACTCCGTACTCCCAGAGTGCGAGGCGGAGTATAAACATTCATCTTACTCCGTACTCCGGAGCGCGAGACGGGGTATAAACATACGTCAACTCCGCACTAATCCCCAATACTGGGGGCAGAACCATAACACACAACAAGTTGGAGACAAAAGGGAATACATTCTCATTTCCACTATCAACAAAAAGAATATGATTACAAAGTGGTTCAAGAAATAGCTACTAGTGGGAGCCGAATCCACATCTATACACGGCTATAGAAGAATCAACAAAATGCTACCCTACACAACAAAGATTTAGGGAAAGAAGTTCATTCTTTCTTCTTCCTTATCTTCTTCTTTGGAGTAGCTCCACCTGATCCGCTGCCCGACTTCTTCCTCGATCGCTTGCTCTTTTCGGGCTTGCCCTCCGGCAGCGATATGATGTCGACATCTTCCTCAGAGCTGGAGGCGACAGAAGTTCTTCTAGGAGGACGAGCTGGGGGCATAGGAGTAGTAGCAGGAGGGGGAACAGGAGCGGTCTCGATCAACACAGTACCACCCGGCGAAATCACCATTAACGGGGCAGGCCCGGGTGGACTAGGACCTACATTCCCTGACGCCATCTCGGCAGCAATCTCAGTTAAAACGTCGTCCTCACGAGATGCTTGGGCCGCATCAGATGTGCCAATAGCTGGCATAGGTACACTAACGGCCGGAGCAGCCTCACTCACAGCATCGGACGGATTGGCAGAGGGATCGATGGGTTCGTTGAGAAGCTCCTCAATCATCTGAGCGCTGAAAGAGAACATATTTGCATCTCCCTCCTCGCCAATCAAAGTAGAAGTCGTGATGGCTTCAGAAAAAACTACCCCTTGTGTTTGATGAGGAACTGATAAAGCAAGGGGCGCAGAAACTATAACTTCGGTCACTGAAATGCAACAAAACGAAGATTGTTAGACAAGTGTATTGCTTAAGGTTCATCACAACAAAACTACGAGAAGCGTTCAAATACCTTCCTTAGTCTGGACCGAAACATGGGTAGAATCATCGGCGGAAGATAACAACGGTTGGTCAGGATTATATGCAGGAACGGATTGGGGGTCTACCGCACCAGTAGTCTCGGGCAATGTTGAGATTACGGCTCCAACACTTGCCTCGTGATGCGCGGTCCCCGAACCTTCGCCTGTCTCTGATGACTGGACGCCGAGTCTTTCTTTCGCCATAGAAATTACCACCTCATGAAGGGCTTTCCTCTCATCCTCAGTAAGCAGGCGCATCTCCAGTTCGAAGTCGTCAAGTGCTCCATCTGGATGCGCCGCTCTCTTCTCGTTCACCAGCCGGGTCCAGGCATTATACAAGATCATGGAGTCATCTCCCAGCCACGCTAGATTTCTGTGTTCCAGCACATTAGCGTTATACGTAACTAAGAGATCGTCAAACTCAGCATCTAGCCTGGACCTCTCCTCCAAGATTTTTTCCTGAATCTCCGCTTCCACAGACTTAGCCTTGATCGCCACCGCAGCTAGTTCGGCCCTGAGGGATACTGCTTGGTCGCAAGCCTCTTGAGCAGTAGCGTTCGCATCGTCTTTCTCCTTCACCATTTCAGCGAATTTGGCCTTGAGCTCGTTCAGCTCTTTAACGGCTAAGTCTCGCTCAGCTGCAACGGTGGTATTGCGATGGCCCATCTCTTCCACTGTGGCACAGTGTTCTTGCTGCATCCTCGCTAGTTTGGCCACGACATCCTCGTGTTTCTTAAGAGTTTCAAGCTCCGACTTTCGGGACGTCTCCACTTCGGATTGAAGAACTTGGATAATGCGTTTCTGCTTCGCAATGTCGACATCACGTTCAGCAATGATTTTCGCCCTGTCGAAAGCTACTCTAGAGGCCTTCACGGCTGCCTTATACCACTCTTTGTACTGAGCATAGAAGTCGTGAATGTAATTATGTGCAGTGGTCTCAGCTTCCGGAGGGATTCTTTTAAAATTAGGAGGGAAGATGTAGCCATCCATGCAAATTTCCGGATAGTCGTTTTTCATTTGGGCAAGCTTAGCGGCTCCCTCGCTTGTCAACTCAGCCGGAGCTTGTTCAATTATAGCAGCTGCCGTTGATTCCACTCTAGGCCGTTGAGCGTCAGGCCGAGAAGATTGAGAAGGCAATTGTTGCTGATGAGATGGCCCTGGGAGGTCTACTGGAGCCCTAGGAGGTGGAGGAGAACGAGATCGGGGTCGGTGCTGATACCCCCGGTCTCTATCAGAGTAATCGTAACCAGAACGGTTACGCGAGTAGTCTCTGTCTCTATCATAACGTTCCTGACTCGAGTAGCCTCGCCCATGGTCCCTATCTGTCTCTCTCCTACGGGAATCATAGAATGGAGAAGATTGACGCACGTTCCGAAGTCTATCTAGAGTGGAGCCGCGTCCTGACATCTCACCTGCGATAAGAAAGAATTACGGATTAAAATCCCATAAAGCAATGTTTATTATGCAGAAATCATGAAGTGCCGTGAAAGTGTGTGTAAATGTGTAAACCCCCAAACCGACCGGAAGTGTTGACCGCACTTAAAGGAAAGGGCTCGTTCATATTTAAGACATCTTGTAATTCCTCCAACCCAGGATTATGAGAGATTGATATATAATCTGGGATAGGAATATCGTCAAGCCCTTTAAGAGAATCTCTCGAATGAGAAGGGGCGGCCTCAGAAATCATAACTCCGGAAGCGGGAAGAAACACATCTACAGATTTTCCCCCTTTTGACTTAAGTTTTTTGGAAACGGCGGCCTTGCCTTTCCGTTTTTCTCCCGATTCCTCCAAGTTTCCCGAAAGGTCAGCCATCGGCTCTGAATCCGTCTGAGTTCTTTCTTCGTCACTCGCCTCGATTATTCTGATCCCGAGTGACCTCTTCGCTTTTCTCTTCTTCGGTTTCTTCTTATTTTCCTTCTTGGAGACGGACTTTGAGAATCCCTCAACAACTATGCTTTGATTAATGTCGATCAAACCTAGAACTCTTAAGTTGTAGTCGTTCAGCACCGAGTCAATGTGCCTCAGCTCGCTCGGAACTTCTTGAAGACTCCGGACGGTACCCTTGAAACGCCCTCCATCGGGCCTAGAGATAATAGCTGTAAAAGGAATGAAATGTCAATTTTAACACCGAAGAGCTATTGGTCAAGGAAACAGGTTAAGACACTTACGTCTAGACAACCATCGCCTAGCGAAACCCGGAGGGCATCGAACGTAGAACCATTCGTTCTTGAAGTAGCTCAGTCGCGTCCAAGCTCCAACTACAACTTGGCAATTTCTAACTGCCTCCAAAAATGTAAACGACGGGCTATCACCCCTGCTCTTGAAGTTAAATATATGTCTGATTTCATAGGGCCTCGGCGGGCGAAAAAGACAGTCCATGAATATTATGAAGACACTATTCAGCAGCGCGTGCCCGTTGGGATGAAGTTGTGAAGGAGCGATCCCTAAATATGATAACATCCTTCGGGTATATTGATTGAAGGGAGGAAGAGTTCCAGCCGCACAAGCGTGACGGTAGAATGCTGTATATCCTTCAGGTGGATTGTGCGGTCTATCGGTAGCGCTGGGCAATAATACGTCACCCAAAGATATGTTATGCTTTAAGCATATTCGTCCCAACAAGGATTCAGATATGTTGGACTGAACCGAATCAACAGGGTCCTCGATAAATATCGCCTCCGGCAATTCATCTGGAGCCGGATCGATTACGTCGGCAGGGATGTCAGGAATCTCAAGCACAGGAGGAGTCGAGCTCTGCACCTCTTGTTGTTGGGAGCTCGAAGATTCCATAATTAGCTAACTCATCAGAAAGCAACGTTAAGTTCATAACCAGCCCGTACATGCCCCGGTATAGTGTGTGTGCGAACGTGTCGTGCAGTACAAATGATATGCATCACTTGAGCAAATTTAACAGAATAAAACAAGATGTTCGTACAACATATCTTGGGAATTTGAGAATGAAAATGACCGTCATCGCTGACCGTCACTTCCACAACATCCGAACACTACGAACCAACCTCGTGTATAAGTCAGTTGTGTTGTTGGTTAAGTCACAGTTCCATCGACGAGCTTCACAAAGGAGGTCAAATCTTTCGGTCAAGTTCGACTATGCAAGGCCGAAGCTCGTCGGAGTCAAGTATGCTAAAGTTCATTATGTTCGTCGAAATTCAACGTGAAACTGGTCGTAGTTCAGATGTTGGAATAAATCAGAAGAGCAGAAGTTTCGAAAGTCAGGACGTTCGAATCGATTGACTCGAATCGATATGAGTCGAATCAATGAAGTTCGAATCCACTGGCTCGAATCGATGTGAATCGATTCGATAAAGCTAAAATCCAAATACTTCGAATCCGTATGGTACGACTCGATGAAAACTGGAGAAGGAAAGATGCTTCGAATCCATGAGCATGACACAGCTTCGAATCGATCAGAATTTATGTCTTCGAATCGATCAGGGCAACATTGTTTCGAATCGATCGTTTTGATCTATTTTTTCTTTCATGATCATCGATTCGAAGCCTGACACTTAAGACTGATTCGAATTGCACGTTCCCAGATCGATGCAGAGCAGTAAAGAGGAACGAAGTCCATCCATAACAGGTTCCTTTCCCTGGATTCATCGATTCGACCCATCCCAGATCTACTGGTCCTTCATGCTTTTCAGAAGAAAAAATGGAATCGCTGTCAAGTTTTCCAAGTTTTAATGTTCTACACTCGAATCGGTTCCATGTTTACCTGATTGTATTCGACTATAGTCAAAGGCTTGGGAAAATTTGATCAATTCGTATGAGGACGCGAAGGTTTCCTGCTCTGAAGGGTCGAGTCGAAGAAGAAGCTCTCGTAACAGTAAAAAGTGAAAAGTGAGAAATGAATAGGAGCCCGGTATATATAGGGGAGATGTGGCGATTCGCCTCCCGGTATATCTGACCGGCTTCTATAGGTGGGATAATCGACTCGAATCGATTCGTTGCGACATCTTCGAATCCATCACAACGCGGCGTCGTTCCACCGGTTCGAATCCCTCCTTTAGTTCGAATCCAAGCGGTTTCGAATCCCTTGCCACATCGAATCCATTCCGGCGGCATCGAAGCAAAGCAATATTGATCCGAACACTCACAACTTCTACTCCATCCGCCCTTCGAATCCATCAAAACCATCTATAAAAATGAACACATCGCTTCGACATGAAAAGAGTACTGGATTACCTTTTTACCTCGATTCAGGAGAGGATCGATACAAGAAGATAATCATAGGCAATCGTAAAGGCAGTATTTTAACTCAAATCTCAAATCGGTCCAGGAGAGGACCGACGCAGATTTCGATAGTAAACCGAACTGACAACAACTTGCAATCACGCAACGTTAATCAAAGCCAAGACAATACACGTATGCGCGTATTTCTGACTAATGCTTGATCTCTATCATTTACGGGGATCGAATATTCATCTCGTCATGACCCAAAAAACTGACAGCCAGTCACTATTTTGCGACGGTCGATTACGGCAATACAGAATGCAACTTTCGGTAAAGCATGTCATAGCTGTCCAGTGAGAGACTGCGACTTTTTCAAAGCACGTCATGTTTACACAAGACGTACTTTGGGGGGCAAATGTTATCCCGCCTTTTGGCAAGGCCGTGATATCAAGGACTTAACTAGAAAACGGTAACAGATCGTCTTGGAAGTCGGTTACACGTAGGATCACTACGAATATCGACGATATTTGTCCGAGTCCGGATCGGGCTACAATTGATAAGATATGCTAAGCAAGGCCAGAGGAAGTGACGTTCCAATTTTCAAGTCAATCCGAGTTCGTATGCTCAAGATATCACCGATGGAAAATGGAGGAAACAACCTCGTGTTCGAATCCATTAAGGTCGACTCGATCGTCTTCGAATCCATCCCCTCTCGTCGGCTTCGAATCCATCGTGGGCGCTTACCTTCGAATCGATGATAAAGGAGCCTGCGTTCGAATCCATCAACTATATATTGGTTCAAATCCATCCTTAAGGCTTCGCATCGAATCCATGCAGGCAGAGGAGCTCCGATTCCATTCCAAAGCACCAACGTCATCGATTCGAAGGAGACCAATATTCGACTCCAGTACCTTCGAATCCATTCAGTTGTAGAGACTCTGACTCCCCTTCATAACTGTCTTCGAATCCATCCTGATCGATTCGAACTTACACCTCTTCGAATCCATTTCCTCAAAACCATCGAATCGAAGTAGCAGAAGTCATGGATTCGACCCAGTCAAAGCGGAGTGCAAAGCGGACCGATTCGAAGAAAGCGCACCACGTCACCATCCTCACAAGCAGGAAGATCGATTCGAACGAATCGATTTGAGCAGATCGATTCGAACGACTCCAGAATACGAAAAACACCAACTTGAATCGATCATAACTCGAGTTCTACAAGTCCAAATGCTATGAAATTTTCACAGAAGCTTAGGCACATGATGAAGGATGTACACGCCAAATTTCAGCTCGTTTGGATGATTTCTTGATCGATTCGAACCAAGGGTCGAATCGATCCCAAAGTGGGCCCGGATCTCCAGATTTCGGCCATGTGGGCCCCCTGACGTGCCAGAACTGGTCTCCCCTCATTTTGGGCGAAATACCAGCCTCCCACACCTATAAATAGACCCCCTGGTCATTCAGAAAAGGGGTCGGAGAATTCTAAGTACTGAAGAGCGCCCAGATTCTGCCAGATTTACTCCAGAACACCGCCGCTGCTTTAGATTGACACTTAGCATTTGAATTCAGTTGTATTACATTATCAACTACTGTAATCTTCAAGTAATCGAGCAATAAAATCATCAAACTTCATAGTGGACGTAGGCAAAACGCCGAACCACTCTAAATCGCTTGTCTTTGCAATTTACTTTCTGTTATTTGGAGTTTTTGTTAGATAATCCACAGTTTTAATTTTCATTCTGCGCGTTTATCTCTTCAAAGACTTCCGAAGAGTGTTGTGCCCATTTTTGGTACAAACACTTTCTATGGTATACTATTTCATTAAATAGTATAACGGTTGATTTAGCACTATAGTTATCATTACTATAGTTGTTAATTTGTTGTTGTAATTTAATTACGACATATCTATTATTTAAATTAACTAATACAGACTTCTAGAGTAGTAGAAATCTGTTTGATAAACTTGTGAGACGAGTTTATAATTGATTATTCTCTGTTTTGGTATACTAGACGTATAACAGAATGGAGAAGAAGGATATGGAAGGTAGAGATGTCAGCAAGGAGGAAAAGAAAAAGTGGATTAATCAGGAAAGAAAATGCAGTCAGAAAAGAAAAGGCAGAAGAATGAAGATCATAGTTTAGGTTAGAGGCAAGAAAAGGATTGTATGATATGAATGTAAGAATGGTAACAGAGAGAAGAAATTGTAACAGAGAAAAGAAAAAGAAAATGTAACTAAGAAAATGAAATGAAATGTATATTTATTCATGCCAATTTGATTTTACATGAATGCCTATATATAAGGTCATACATAACGGCTATAATTTGCCAACTCATCTCTAGCTAATACAACTCACACAATAGAATTGACACAGTCCAACTTAATTGCAGAAATTATCACTGCAGTTTTCTGTGCACGTGCACACATGCACAAGTGATACCATAGTATCTTCTTCTTCCTCGGGCCTGACCACCACCTGTCTCCGACTCCTTCAGCCTGCTACTTTGGTTAGTGGCTTTCTCTGATGAACTTATGGCTGCACTCTGATCATCCTTGCCGTAGTTTGAATTTCTGTCACTCAATACCCTGTTAACTAGGGAAGAGTTATTACAATTCCACAAAAGCAGTTTGTGAAAATTGAATAGAAAACTTAAGGGAATAAAGAATATAAGAAAAAAATGGAGAAGATAAGAGAAGAGGGACGAAAAAATAGAAATAGAGATCAAAACCCTAGCCGCCGGGGGCTAGGGTTCCGCCATTATTTTTAGATCAGTATAGTTTATGTAGTTATTTTTTACTTCTAAAATTGATATTTTATTATGGCTAACATATACATAATAACTGAAACATATCATAACTTACACCAATGTATGCTTAACGATAGTATATTCTACGTAAACTATTTATCCACGTATATTTGAAATTTTCTTTTACAACATTATCGTCCGAGTTAGACACCGTTAATAATTAGATTTGAATAGTTAAAACCAGGATTAATAGGATGACCCAACCCATGATGTTTGCTTTGGACGGGATTTCTAGTCAAGAAGAGTTCTAAGGTTGGAAGTTTGAGTCAACAATATGATTGTACTCTGAATAATTGACTCTATTAGGTACATTTGGATGTTTATGCCTTCTGATTTGTTAAACTTGTAACTACAGAATATGTTGAAATTTTCTGGTAGGGAAGAGATGACATTACTTGTCCAAAAGGTTGTATACCATAGTCCTCTCAAGACAATTTGGGGTCAAAACAAAAGAAGAAAACAGAAACTTTAGAGCCTTAAAAAATAATCTATCATTTCTTTGTAGTAAAAACCTTCATCCATGATAAAATGATACATAAACGAATTTACTACCTTGTAACATCCATTATGTTTCATTCAGTCCTAGCAATTCATAAATCTTCCTCTCTTTTTTTCTTCTTGTTAAGATCCAAAATTCCTGGATCGGCCCTCCATACATACAATGAAAATTTTGACATTTGTTTTGGCTACAAGTGTGGAAGCCTAAAAATGTTCATGGTTTTGTTTTCAATTTTTCAGTTATATCATAAAAACGTGTGAACATTTTGACACTGTTAAAATGCGTTGATTGAAAAAAACCTATGTCGTCTCGCTCTAATTTTTTTTTACAGTAATACGTCTCTTAGGCACCGGTTTTTTTGGTTGCATGGATTCTTTAACCCACTCTTAATAGAAGAGACGAGCAAAAATTCAAACCAAGTCGTGTCAAAAAAGATTAGTAACTGATTTTATTATTATTATTTTTAAATAATAAACATAAACACGATTTTTTAATAGTTAAACCTAATAATTAACTAAGGATGTCTACATACAAATAATAAGAGATCGTAGATAAAATAAAGGTGCCTCCATATGACTAGGCCTGTCAAAATGGGCCGGGTTCGGTCTGGGTATTATAAAACCCAGACCCGAGTCCGATTACAATAATTAAAATCCGAACCCGCAGAGTATTTCAACTCAATATCCGAGCCCGGCCCATCGGGCTTTTTAGACCCGCTGGGTAATAACCGCATACCTAACTCAGAATATTTATGTTAAATCCATATTTTAAAACTGCAACTTTGGTAAAATTTGTATACAAACAATGTTAACATATAAAGTGGACGGTGATGTATTCAAGTTAACAACAAAACTATGCAAAAATATGTACATGTAAACAAACAAAATGGTAAATAAATAACATACACACTCATGTTTTGATACAACGGAAAACTAATAGTCAGGTCAAGCCCTAACCGGGTCGGGTTTTGATAAAACCGCACCCGACCATGGTCGGGCCCGTGTCGGGCTTGGATATTAAAACACAAAACCCTTACCTGCATTAATAGGGCGGGTTCGGGTAGGTCTTGGGTCGAAACCCGTACCATTGACAGACCTACATATGACCACGATGCAAGTGCTCTCATAAAGAAAAGCTCGAGAGCATGTCACCCACTGTGATCGACTCAGTAAAAATAAATTCAAATCAGATTACGTTAGAAGCAACTCTGTATATGGATCGCCAAAACAATTAAAGCGTGACAACACTGGATAAAAATGTGGAAATATTTCCCAAACAGGAAAACTTTTGAAAAGAAAAAAAATATTGTATTTAAACCGTTTTCGAATAACATTACATATATAGACCGGTTTTGACCACATCGGTGCAAAGATGGAAAAAGCGGGAAAGACGAAATTTCAAAATGCATCTATGTAAAAAAGTCATCTATTTTGTGCAACTGCAATTTTATAGTTGGAGATTTCATCAATTAGCTAATTTTCAGGCGCATTTTAGAATTTCGTCTATAGACGACTTTTGAAAATTCATTCTCACCATTTTGTTCACCTTGCGGCTGATGTGGTTAGAACTGACCTATGTCTGTAATATTGTTCAAATGCGGTCTATATAGACAATTTTTTCATAGGTTGGCTTATTTTGACAAAATTTCCTAAAGATGAAGAAGCGACATTCCAATGGGTATTAGTCCTTCAAAGCTTCTGTTTCTGCGTCAAACGATGCAACAGTGGTGGAGCTAACTTCAAAGATCAGCTAGGGCTGAAAATGAAAACACATCGATAGTCCCACATCACCTAAAATTTGTAAAGCTGTATATATATTGGTATGTGCTCTTACAGGTTGAACAATTGATGATGGTTTGAGGTAAAATGGTAGCTGCTTGAACTCACCTAGGGCAGAAGTGCTGATTTCAACTGTGGCAGAATCGTTGAGCTTCGGTTTTTATTAATGTAACTAGGACTGTAAACGGATGCAAACAGATGCGGATAGTGTTGTATCCGTATCCGAAAAATAAAATTTGCATCTGTATCCGTATCCGCTATCCACATATATTTCAAAAAGAATATCTGCATCCGCATCCGCAGATATTTTCGGATATCCGAAAGTATCCGCATCCGTCAATATAGATATGATTTCGATTATGATATTTGCAGAAATAATGTAATCAAACAGTACCAATGAACAACACAATGTAATGGGTATCATGTACAAGTTACAAGACATAATGACATGCTTCATTTATCCAATTTTCTAAAAGTACTTCTAGGATGAAAAACACTTGAACTACATACACATCAACTACAATCTATTGTGATGAATAAACAAGAAAAAAAATACGACATATTGCATCACACACACAACAAAGCAAATAAAAATAGAGCATCCTTCCTCAAATTTCATATCATTTCTTCTTCTTCAAATACAGTCCACCTATAAAAATACACATTGAAATAACTTATTAAAAACTGTACATCATTAGCAAAAGACAGAAAATATACACGTACATCAAAGTGTTTGCAACAAACAATTATAACCACCCACCTATACATCCATCTATTTATCATAGAAAATATGGAAAAAATATATTTCATTTAGTAAAAGATATTTAAATAAATGGTGAGAAATAAAAATACAACCACTGTATTGAAAAAAGATAAATTTTTTGGTAGGATAGGTAAACATAGTCAATGCAAATTTAATCTTATTCCAACTAGGAATGGTACTATAGTGCATTAGCCAATAACATTGTCATGGTAATTTATAACCAGTAAATAGTCATATTTACATCGAATAATGAGAAGAGTAAATATTCTACGGGCGTATGAGAAAATTGCACTGTGCATAACCTAAGTACACAGTAGCTGTAGAAAAAAAATGAGTGAAATATATTTTATGATAAAATAGTAAAGCAGTGATGAAAGCAAGTAAAAAGTGGGTCGTATAACTCTTTGTAGTAAAAATGTAGAAAAACAATATGGAGATAGCGAAAGAGAAATCGTATGTTAAGTAGTGTTGTTGTTACTATTATGGATGAAACGGCAAAAAATATGGAGATGATTTTGGATGCGCATAAAATGTCTTGAACTATTCAAGTGGGGCTAAGTCATCAATTATAACTGCTAGCATGTTGAAAACATTTACTGTAAACATCCTACAGCAAGTAACATATAACAACTGAATGGTATTACCTGATGATGCATATAATAATTGTAATGTGATAGTTGATGCATGCCTAGTAATGCAAGGATGGCCAATGGTTCAGAGAATGAGCTAAATAAATCTAGATTGAACTGAGGTTTGGTGAGCTATATGTATCATAACACAGGCTGTTTTTCTGTTTATGTAACTTAATGTTTCTGTTTTTCTGTTTATGTAACTTAATGTTTTTCTGTTTATGTAACTTATGTAACTGAGGTATGGTGAGCTATTTTTAAACGTAGAACTGAGGTATGGTGAGCTAAACAGATGCATTTTAGTAGTAAAACAAAAAAAGGAAGGGGGGCTAATTTACATAAATTATATCAAAATGCTAGACATACCTTGGCTTACATGAAGGGAAGCTAAAGTGGAGCTGAAGCATCATCGACAAACTCAACATTATGAGCTGTTCAAAGAATAAAAAATAAATTATATAAAACAATCATTATATTCAACCAAATATCTAAATTATATGTTAGCAAATCCTAACCAATGTTTGATGGCAGCCAATCCTTTATGCAAGTCAATGATTCGACTATATCCGAAGACAATGATGATCTACCCTCCGTTATCAACCTACCTCCCATACTAAAAGTCGATTCGGATGCTACAGTGGATATTGGAACTGCTAAAATATCTCGAGCAATTATAGCAAGAATTGGAAAAGTAGGACTATTAGTTTTCCACCACATCAAAATATCAAAGTTATCCTCGTCTTCACCCATTGGCAACAATTCATCTTCTAGGTACCTAGCAAGAATTGGAAAAGTAGGACTATTACTTTTCCACCACATCAAAATATCAAAGTTATCCTCGTCTTCACCCATTGGCAACAATTCATCTTCTAGGTACTTATCAAGTTCCGTCTTTGAACCTTGTGAGCTTCCAACTTTTTGCTCGACGTAGTATCTCCACTTTAGATCAATTTTGGTTCTTTTTTTAGGACCACTATTACAAGATTCCAAGATATCACAAGAAGTAGATGTAGAGACATTTGTAGAGGAAGTGCTTTCTTTTTCGTATAAAGAAAATAGATTTTTCAAAGAATTATATATTTTTCTAACATGAAATTGTGAATCTTCACCATAAATCAACCCAAATAAAAATTCAATATAAGCCATCCTATATCGGGGATCAAATATCATACCAATACTCATCATTAGATTGCAAGTATTCCAATACTTATCAAACTTAACTTTCATCTTTTCTGCCATAATACGGATATAGTCATATTCATTTTGCTCCCAACTTAAAATACTCTCATAAACATCACACACTCTTAAAATAAAAATTAGCCGTTGGATACTTCACACCGGAAAATTTAAGTGTCACATCATAGAATATTTTCAAACATTCACAAATTTCTTGACCTATCTCCCATTCTTCATTTGATGGAAACCATTTGTAATCATTAGCTAAATCAACTAATCGCTCAAATGCCGGACGCACTTTAAGCGCACTTTCAAGCATGAGATACGTTGAATTCCATCGTGTTGTGACATCATAAGGAACTCCTTTTCCGGTTAATCTAGTTTGAGCTAACGCACTTTTCCAATGTTGTTTTCTCATTTGGGATGACTTTGTAAAATTTACGCTCTCCCTTATTTTTTCAATGAGAGTTTGAATAACTTTTAACCCATCATGTACTATCAAATTCAGTATATGTGCACAACAACGAATATGAAATAATTCGCCATTTAAAGGAAAAACACCTTTACCAACTAACCATTCTTTAAGGTCTCTTATCAGAACATCATTATTTGAAGCATTATCAACGGTAATTGCAAATAGTTTTTTATCGATATTCCAATGTAACACTTTTGACTTGATAGAAGCACTAAGCATAAGTTCAGTGTGTGGAGGAGGCAGTTCATGATAAGCAATAACTTTTTTTGCAATTTCCAATCATCATCAATATAATGACAAGTTATATAGCAATAACCTATGTTTTGATGTTCAGATGTCCATAAGTCCGTAGTAAGACTAACACGACATGACAAACTATCAAATATCTCTTGTAATTCACCTCTCATGTCGGTATAAAGTTTCAAAACATCACATCTAATAGTATTTCTTGAATAAAACTTAACCGTTGGATTTATACACTTGACATATTCTTGAAAATACATGTGTTCGGTCATATTCAAGGGATAATCGTGTTTGGCAATCATACGTGCAAAACACATACGAGTTCTATTCTGATCAAACCTCCAACTCGATAATTTGACTGGTTTGTTTGGAGAACTTTTGGTAGTCAAGAGTTGTTTTCTAGATATTTTCTTACAATTAGGATTTCTTGGACAAGTTTTTGTATGATTTTTCAAATGAGTTGTTCCTAAAGTGGTAGCTCCATTAAATACTCTAGAAGAATGTTTACAAGTTGCCTTAATACCACCTTCTAGTATTGCTTCTCTATCAAAATCTTTCCAAACTTCAGATTTCAAAGCCTTTTCATTTTGAGGTGCTGGTTTATCCAAATTTATAGAAATATCTTGATTTTGGGTTGCTGCTTGCACACTTGTGTCTAAATTTTGGGTTTCTTCTTGCACAACGAATATAGATAAATTATCGTTGGCACTAGCATTGGAAGCACATGCAATAGATTTACTACTACAACTTGAAGACGTGTTTGTCATTTTCAGGTATCTACAATAACACAGTTAATAAATATATACGACCAGTTTGACAACAACTAAGAATGTGGCATGAAAATCAAACAACATAGTTGACATGACAAAAATTTGTGGGTGGGAAAAAGAAATGTGATACTGCGAATGACCAGTGAAAGAAAGAGGATTAAATTGATGAAAGAACTACCAGTGAAAGACCAATGAATGTCCAGTGAAAGAATGTCCAATGGGTGGCATAAAAATCAAACTACAGACTTACTACTTGAAAATAAGAGATTTTAGCTGCCATCAAACAAATGTTAACTACAGAATTTCTATAAATGTCAAATATAGAAAGATCACTTCTGTATTAGTAATATTTGTAATGCCAGATTTACATCCTAAAACCATCTACTACTAAATATTGGTTCCATCCTCATGCTTGGCAAATATAGAAAATAAATGCAATTACAAAGCAGTCAACATATAATTTTAGTATGTTATCGTATCTATTGGTACAAGTGTTAGCAGATATATATAAAAAAAATTCTTGCTTTCTGATATTGCAGATTGTATTTACACTTGACAAATATGAGATTTTAGCTGCCATCAAACAGATGTTAACTACAAAATTGCTCGATACCACTGTGAAATAATCAAACAATAGCTTTGAGCTAATCAAACAAATGTTAACGGTGTATTAACAGAATATCAATAACCAAACAATCTCTACTAAGTAACCAATTAATATTAACAGTGTAATACCAATCAAACAATAGCTTTGAGTTCATACCACTGACTCGAAGAAGAAGTAGCTGTCTTCGTAGATTGAATTTGAAAAGTCGTCGATTTTGCTTGAACTTGAAGAAGACTGCAGATATTTGGAATCGTCGCTTGAAATAGCTTGAGTTGTCGCTTGAAATCGAAGTAGTTCAGTCGTCGCTTGAAGTAGAGACTGAAATTAGGTCTGATAAACGAGAGAAGTTTTCAATGTCGGCAGAGAAAGAACTAAGAAGACGCCATTTTTTTTTCTGAATTAGGTTTTAACTGAATGAATGAGAGACGGCTGTTTTGTGTTGTTATTGGATCTAGGGTTTGATAAAGGGCAGGATGTTGATAATAAGAATCCAACGGCTGAAAATAATATTTGGTTTTATAATTATTTAATTTGGTTAGTTGAAGAATTAAGTATAATTTGAAAATAAAAAATTGGATATTTAAATCCACAACGGACGGATATTTTTCGGATACGGATAGTGTCATATCCGTATTCGTATCTGAAAATATTTTCGGATATCGGATATCAATATCCGCTTTTCGGATATTTTTCGCATTTTCGGATACGGATACGAACGGATTTTGAATTTTTCGACTACTCATTGACAGCCCTAAATATAACAATTAATTTTGAGGTAGGACCAAGGCCCCACCTGGCCATACCTTGCCTCCGCCTCTGGATGCAATGCTTCAATGAAGTAAAAATTTCTAGGATTATATGCCTAACAAAAAAGGTGATAGTCTTTTAGGGGTCAGTTCCTTGATACTGAGCAACAAAATATCTTTCTATTGACATCCTAAACAAACAATCATCGACTGCTGCAACTATTTTATCCCACTGCAAACATCAAACTTATCTCAAATTCTCTACGATTAATAAATTCCCGACCATCGATAAAGATAATTCAATGAATATGATTTTCACAATTTTTTTTTAATTCCTGAAATGTCCTACATCAATCAACGAAATCTCACCATTGATTTTCAATCTCCATCATTATTCCATTACGAATCATTCATCAATGGAATTTCACCGCTGATTTACATTAAATAAAAGTGTCGTGACTATCAAAACCGTTGCATTTATAACACACATACGTTCATAAATTTTTCTTATTAGATGCACATACATAGTCAAACCGACCGTAAGGAGGTTTGCTTACTTCTAATAGCCAAAATCAAATTCCCTAGCGCCCAAATAATGTTCCGTTTTCCTCTGGAATGTTTTGCGCTTTCTTCTCCCCCATTTTCTTCTCCTTTTTCCCTTGAATTTCGAATCTTATATCTGAAAGAAAATATCATACCATGATTTTCACTAATTCTCCATGTTTTTTAACAATTTATCATTTCTACTAATGAAAATAAACATACGATCTACACCTTGCCTCAACCAGACTTCTCTTCTATGCAATCGGTCACCGCCCCTCTACCGAATCAATCTCGTGCCTCCTTCCCTCTACAGCACCTAAAGTCGCAACCTCTCAGAAATTGTCCTCCTCTTTAGAAGCACTTGCCCCGTACTTTCTACAATCATCCTCCTTTCTAGCTCATCTTCCCCGTTACAGCTGCTCCTTCTCTCTTGAGGCGCTGCTGCGACCGAGCATATTCGGTATTGATTTGCTGTTTTTTATTCATTCTTTCCCCTCCAATTAATTAATAACTGGTTCTCTAACAGCTTAGACCCATGATTTAAACATCACATTAAGGAGACATGCTTCAAAAAGAGGGTAATTTAATTTTAGTTCATGTTCGTTGTAGTTAAATGCAGAAAAGTAATTTTCTACACTGGATGATTATCAAATGTAAGTTTGTGTTTTCAAAATAAATTTTGACATGAGCTGGCAAGAGAATGTAAACTTCTTTATGTACAAACAAGAGTTGGATGCTCGGGTAAAACAAAAAGCTTTGATACTTGTTAGTTGTAATTGTAAATGTTTAATTTCTTAATGGTTGTTATAAAATAGTACATAATGATATAAACATCTAGTATAAGGCTTAGTTTAATAATTTGGTCACTGACATTTACTTTAATTGCTAAATTTTGCTCAATTCAGGTGATATCATCAAATTGGTTCATAGTTTAGTCACAAGAATGCTCTCGGTTTAGTCATAAGAATGTTGTAGTATTCATTCTCTTCAAATACTGGTTTTCAACTTTCAAAGAGTGCTTTCTTTTGCCTGTTTAGGTTACATGTTTATGGAATTTGTGTAGTTACTGGTTACTGCACTTATGATTCATGTTTGTGTTTTCAAAATAATTTAACGAGCTTGGTTTTGTGCAAACAAGTAAAATTAAAAAGTATAATTACTAAGAAGCTTGTAAGGGTGGAATTGATATTTCAGCTTAGGGTTGTTTCCTTCTGTTTGTTGTTAAAATTTTGATTTTAAAACCTCAGTTGGTAGAATTTAAAGTACCATCCAATTATAAAATGACAGTACTTATATTTATGTTCACCGGAGAATCTGAAGTTACATCTGTTAATCTCAACTACCCATCATTTGTACAATATTTGCATATAGTTACTGCATTTGACACTTAATTTTATTTGCAGAAATGGCACGACAACAGAGATACAGGAAGAAGAGAAAATAAAGATGGATTTGGGTAACCATAGGCTTAGTTGTCACTCTTGGAGTTGCAGGCGTTGCTTATTCCTATGTTCCTGCTTCAAAGCCTGCATCCTCATAGTCTTCATCGCATGAAGCACAATAGCATAACCAACGAATTCTAATATCAGCATAATAGCCTAGGCACACATATAAGCATCTCTGAGATTTGCTCAGATACTTAGCTATACAAATGTTTTTTGTTTTTATTTGTTATATACCTACCAAATAATTCGCATGCGGTAGCAAATTCCTGTTGTGCGAATAACTTGGTTGACATCTTGTTGTAAGAACTGCATTTGTTTGTAGCTTTTATTCTCTATACTGTATTATTGGCTTTTCTGATGATGATATGTTTCAATACGATCAATTTTGTGATAAACTATGAACTCTGTGGCAAGAGATCTCTTTGTGTTCTGCTTCGTATTTCGTATAATTGAGCCCTGTTTGATTATAGTTGCCACTTGATTTTAGTTTGCATGTATCCTGCATTTTGTATATATTTTGGTTTTCTTTAATGTTTTTTTTTATGCTTTAACGTTTCAAATAGAATTTTTGTCGTTATGTATTGCATTTAATCAAAATAATTGAAAGTTTGAATTTTTTTTTTAAAATTACACGTCTAAACGGTCGGTTTTTCCACCGTTATACGGTTATACTAGTCTAATATTATATTAACTTAAACACTGATTGTTCAATTAATATGGGCTTCAATGTGGATGTTAGGTTAGCTGATCATTAGAGTGCTTTACCTCAAGATTAACATGAAATGGGGTCCCAAAAATTCTTAAGATTACTTGGGTAAGTGAACACATTGGAAATTCCGAAATTAGAACAGAAGATCCAGTGAGATGTAGAAACCTCTACACAACAGAACATAAATAGAAAATCGAACTTCCGTAAAAACACAATCCTCAAACTTCAAAATGCACAGCCGCCCACTATAAAAATAGCATGTAAAAAAACATTTATTTATTTATAAGTTTCAAAATATTTGCGGAAAACTCTACGAATATTTGCAAAAACAGGATTGAAAATTTTGAATAACAAATATTTATAGAAAGCCCTATAAATATTTACATAGAACTTTGTAAATATTTACATTTTTCCAAAAAAAAAAAATCAAAACAAAATTGTTTTGATCATGAAAACATGCAATCAATGTCCAAATTTAATTTAAAAAAAACCAAATTTATTTTAACCAAAAATAAAAATAACAATGTAATTTAAAACATACTTCGAGAAAGGGTATCTCACGTAATAATCTGAAAATAAGGGACTAAACTAAATTCCCTCAATAGGAAAATAGGATAACAATTATAATCATAATGTATAACATGCAACTAGTACAACCACACAACACTAGAGAACCGACCATTATTACACAGTTTCAAAGAAAGAAAATATTGAACGTAATTTTTTATTAATTTTAATTAAACATCAAATGATAATAAGCTGGAAAAAAAATTAAAGTCAAAAGATATTTAAGAAGACGTTTGTGGAAATAACAAAAGTAAACAGTCTTGAAGAGATTTGAGAATACATGTTAAAGGCATATTTCTTGTATTTTTTACTTCATACAATTTTTTTGATTTAACAAGCTACAGTAGTCAAACCTTTCTACGGTCGGTTTGATAAATTATTAAGAAAAAACCTGTTGGCCAACTTACACATAATGAAATGTATTTCTCATACACCATTACAGCACATTTTATTTCAAACAAAAATGAAGTAAATAAAAAGGACAAACCAGAAAATATGAGAATATAAAAGGCAAGAGGACGTGAGATCCAGAGTCACTCAAATGCCACCAGGAGAGATATATACCTTCTCTCCATAAATTCAATAGGCGCAAAAGAGATATACAGATGCAAAGAATCGCAACCCAAAAGCCCAAAGTTTTCTGTTGTATATCAGACTTTTATCTTGTTTCATCTTCTAAGTTGCGGAAACCAACAGTTAGATCCTCGTGCAATTTCTTGAATTTTGCGACTAGAGCATCCTCACCTTCAGCGGGATCTTCAAATTTCTGCGACCTATAATTTTACAAAACAGGCAAACGTAACATAAGTAATACAGCATAACTAAATTAAGCATTTGTTAAGATCACTGATGGTATTATTGACATATATACAGTTATAAGATATCTTTGAAGGAGATAAAAAAATGGAAGGAAATAAGTCAAAACGATGTCATAAGTTTCATTTATGTTCAAATCAACTTACACTAAGCGGTAAAAAAGATCGCCCATTCTATGTTTAATGACGCTGTAGGTGATCTTCTGGCCATCTGAACCAGCACCCCGCTCAACAGCCTGTCAAAGTTTAAATTCTTAAAAAGGATTATACAACACTTTCATACATACGATCAACATAAACTTGATTGGGTTCTTATAAATATAAGCCTAATCATGTGGGACTAAGCGAACTAGCTCATTGCCAAATTTTGAGTGGATGAATAGTAGATTCATATTCAAGTGTGGTGCTGGTGCATCATATTGCAGCGTATGGATTAATCGATTTGTTTACAAGTCCTGAACCCAATAAGCTCATAATAGATGGATTTTAATGTGTGTGCATGGTTATTCTGCCAAGAAATCTGAAGCAAACAGCCTGGGTCTTGCCATTCTTATTTCAGCTATTACTACAACTGATCTATGATATGCCTATATTCAAATATGGACAGTATATTCCCACAAATTATATAATATGCCTTCTAAAGCACTGACAATGTACCTGATTGGCCAAAGTATTAAAATGGATTATATTTCGCATCATCCAGACGGATTTGTAGAACGGACAAAATTTGTCATAGCTGCATCAAATTTAAAAACAGAGTTCTATGAAATTTGAAACAAATTTTACAACAACAAAAGCATGATAAATACAATTCAACACTTACGGGGTAAAAGCATTCTGTGCAAGATAATCTTCTCTCAGTAGCTTGGCGGTCTCCAGTGTAATTTTGTCAGTTTCTGCTAAAGCGTCTTTACCAACAAGCTGTTTTATGTGGAAAAGAATTAGAAGAAAAAAACAGAAAAAAGAGGCAACTCATTGAAAATGATTACATGTTCTTCCAAATCATATGTAGAAACAGAAGACAGATTGGTTTGGAATACAAATGCTTAAAGGGATGAAACTACACGTGTCCTAATCATAGGGGACTATGCCAACTACAAGGTACGTATCCGATTAGTGGGTTTATACTGCTGATTGGTTTGCTGTCGTGTACAAACAAATTTTCATTCTATCATTTTGTATAAGTTGATAAACTAGACAGATATGTAAAAGAGATTATTCGTTTTCCTTTATTTGGGCACATAAAAAAACATATTGCACCATTTCCTACAATTGCTTCAAGCATTATGACTTAAACATGCCATCTGAAACGAAAATTTAACTTATATTGATCGGTTTTAGCATATATAAAGTAGCATGGCCTTTGGTAATCAAGATGGAGGACTTTCAATTTGCAATTAATTTGCAGGTGAACTTACCTGGACAATTTCGTTCAAGTCATCTTCTCTCTGAAGCACTTCACGAGCTTTTGTTCTGATATCAATAAAATCTGAATCAAATTTTTCATAGAAAGACTCAAGAGCCTGCAAACAAATAAACGGAACAGTGAACTTCTGCATATAAAAACAGCAAAAACCTATATCAACAAATATATAGGTTTAACCAAAGCACAATGTAATATCCACTTGAACAAAAGTACACTTTAAACACTACAGACATACAACTTCTGTTAAGAACAATTAGTAGAATGAGTTGAAGGTAATTTTGGTAATTTACCAAACTAGATTGTCGAGTTCAATTAACCCAGGGTGAATTTAAAATAAAAACAAAGTAGTGTCATTTTATGTGATAAGAAAATAACAAATAAACTAAATGGTAGTTTGGTTTTTAGACCAACTATACTGTACGGAACTGGGAATAACAAATCTCAAAGATTTGGAAAAAAGATAAAGGATGATGGTGATGACAACCACCAAACTGAATAATCATTCTTGTAATTATAGGTAACACAAGAATATGCACAACACGTTATGTCTTTCATACTCTGATAGGCATTAGAAGAAGTTGTGTAACACACTTGATTGGGTTAGGACTTGATAAAGTAGTATAGATTATAGAATCAGAATAAAATTAATATCAATGTCAGATACAGCCAGGATCAAATGATGAACCTTTGAGTACTTGGAATATGATATGAGCCAATTTACGGAAGGAAAATGCTTCCTCTGTGCAAGCTTCTTATCTAATCCCCAAAAGACCTGCACACAAGTTGACCATGTGTACATAACTACAATAGAATTAGATATAACTGATTGTGAAGAAATGTACATGCAACCATTATAGCTTTTTATACCTGAACAATGCCGAGAGTAGCAGAAGTCACAGGGTCCGAAAAATCACCTCCAGGAGGGGACACAGCACCAACAATAGTAACACTACCAGTACGGTCCGGCCCACCAAGACATTTTACTTTACCAGCACGTTCATAAAAGGACGCTAGACGTGCAGCAAGATATGCAGGGTAACCACTGTCTGCTGGCATTTCAGCCTGCGATAATGAATGGCAAATCAGTAAACAGGTGTTATATGTTATTATTATTTATGCCTTTTGATTGCTCAAATATAAAAGCACAAGTTTTGAACTTGAGTTGAATAAGGTAGCAAGTTAAAATAATAACGATCATCTATTGTTTAGACATTTTGCAAAAATTAGTATAACATAAGTATTTAAATCAGAATGTGCAGAAATTACACATGAAAGAAGACCTGCATCTGAGTATTGACAAATTTAAACGGTTTTATTTTTATTTTTGTTGGATTAGTCTTTGATAAGTAACTTGACTTTAGAATCACAATCAGTTCCAAAAATTACATAAATTTTCTCTGCGGAAGGATCCATGGCACATTTATATTTAGCCCTTTCATAGCTTGTTCATATGGACCATCAGATTTATTGAATAAATGAATGAATTACACGGTGATGTAAGAGAGGTAAAAACAATAAAAGACGAGAGTACTAAATAATTAAATTCAATCTAACCACTGATTTGACAAATCCAACGGTTTCATGTAGAAGGCTATGAAGGGTCTTATCGATAGTTATGTCTTCCATTGAAAAAGTACCGAAATTGTAATGTGTAAATTAAACATATTTGCAGACAACATTTTAGGTGCTACTAAATAAGTATATTTCACGTAATACAATGAAGTAAGTGAACAAAAATACATTGTAATAAAGGACTCACCAATCGTCCTGAAATTTCACGCAATGCCTCTGCCCAACGTGAGGTAGAATCAGCCATCATGCTTACATTATATCCCATATCTCTGAAGTATTCAGCTATAGTGATGCCTGAATACAAATAGGGGGGAAAAGTGATGTTAACATAATTTATAATGCCATATTCCTGTGAGTTAATCATGGACTATCAAGAAATGATGTAATAACTCTGTTCTATTTTTCATGTCTGTTAGGGATATGAATCAGTTTTCAAGAAAATGCAACACTGTTACCTTTAACATATAACACGCACTGCAAGCATCAATTATTTACCTATTCTTTCATTTATTAGTTATTTATTTATTAAATATTTATTTACCGATTCAATGTTTTCTTTTACCTATTCAATTGTCTAATTATTTATCTTAGCAAAGTATTTTAGAAACCAACAATAGAAATTGTGATATGTATAAAAATGATTTCATGTTGCTTTAACTTTCTATATATAACTATTGTCTGCAGAGTTAGCCAATCTCGAAATTAGACTAAGGCGTATGTGATAGCGAAAGTTACTTGCTATTCATTAGGCTTAAAAATGTAAAACGAGAAAAAAAAACAAACAAAGCAAGGTAGATGACACAAAATATAAAGTGGTTCAACAAGCTTGTCTACGTCCACTATAAAAATCTCTTACTATGTTTAAGTGTTATGGCACGCGTTTCGCGCGTGAATTGTTTTTCTTATAAATTGTATATGTTTAAATCGATCAAAAAAATGATTTTTTTATTTTCAAGTGATATTAAAATTTGTATATTTATAAAGAAGTATTTTGAATTTGTAAAGAAAGTTTAATTTTAGATCCTATTTTTAGAAGCATTTTGGATTTGTAAAGCATATTTAATTGTTAGATCCTACTTTTAAAGACGTTTGAATTTGTAAATAAAATTTAATACGAGATCCTATTTTTAAGTGATTAAGGTTTGATAACATACAGAGGGGCGTTTTTGGTAGCTCACGTTGATACCAAAAAAGTGTGACACCAAAGCTATTACAACTATTATTAAAGATATCTTACAATTATAGGAAATTACAAGAGAATAACAAAAAATAAGTACTTCAGACTAAAAAAGGCTAATCCTAAGAGCTTAGGACTTTGATTTACTGTGATAAGTGATTAGGGACTGAGTTGAGATATCATGGCTTTAAATTCAACTGAAATCAACTAGTTTTCAACTCCTTTGAAGTTTGCATGACTTGAGGCATTTATAGTGGCTGTAGGAGATGATGACGGCTGAGATCACGCATGAAAACAGACAGGAAGGACGCTCGGCTGTTGATCTAGTCGTCTGATTGATGGAAGACAGCGGTAAAGAAAGCTGGAATATGTAGCTGAGAATTATGCAAGTTGTCTCTCCATACCAGGTGCATGTATTACATTTAATGTGCATTATATGCTGACAGCGAGTATGTATGTTTTCAGTTGCTTTACTACAACACCTAGTACGGTTGATGGTACGGCTTGTCGTTTACTTTTACACGCCTATGTGGCAATGCGGGTCAGTTGCTGAAGAAACGAAGAAAGCTGAATGATGCTAAGAACAAAGGTATATAGAACGTGTCGGGCCAGCTGTGATATGATGGGATGGGCTGTGGTGATGTCGGACTAGAGACGGGTCATGCCTGAGCCGATCTTGACATATGAGTTAGCTGTTAGAGCCATCTTGAGTTATGCCATACAACGATGGAGCTGGTCCTTGATTAGTTGGCCTGAAGTCATATTGGATGCGGACTGTCATGGGTGGGCTAGTTGCTTAATGCCTAAGTTTACTGAGGAAAGTTGAATCGTGCTAAGGATCAAGTTGCAATGGAGGTGCCAGAGACTATGAGATGACAAGATGGACTGCTTGAGACCGGTCGGGGGCGGTTGTGATGAAGCCGGACTAAAGATGGATCGCGCTTGAGTCGGTCTTGCCTGGTAAGTTGATTGTTGGAGCTATTATGACTGTGAGCCAGCATGAAAGAGTCAGTCGTAGGTGAGCTGGGCCAGTGTGAATGGAGCTGGGTTGTGCTTGGTTGTCCTGCCCTTGTCTGACGAGTTGACTACTGAAGCCGCTTCGGCTTCGGCAGCCCGATTGTTACCCAATATGCTACTATGTAGATGGACTGGCTTGGGGCTAGCTTGAGTTTGAACTGACATGAGTGAGCCGGTCGTAGGTTGGCTGGACCGGCTTTGAGTGGGTCGGGCTATGTCTTATCCGCTTGCTAATCACACTTGCAAGAAAATTAAGCAACAATTATGAATGAAAATGATTTTATGTTGTCTTAACTTATTCATTTTACATTCATTTTAGTTTGTATATTCAAAATATTATGTAGCTTTCTGCAATGAATTCGGAGTTGGTACATCTTAAATATCGTCTTTGTTTTCTTTTTTGTCTCGCAATGAAGATTATTATGCTAGATTTTCGAGATTGAGAAAAATTGGTACATGACATCAATGAAAACAACAATTATCTTATCTCAGTATTTCAGTACTTTCAATGAGCCATTCCAAAGAAAGCTCAATTGTTGGTCACATAGCTATCAAATGTACTAAAGAGGTTGATCAAACTTATGGATATAGCATCTCATTATTTTAGTTATTGTCTTATTATGTTTTCATTATTGTTGTATATATCAATGTTATCCTAATTAATGTTGTATTGTGTTAATACATTGTTGTACTTTAATGCTTCACTATTAATATCACACGAGTGCCAATGAGATGTAGTATTTTTAGTGTTTTCATCATCATTGGTGTATTCCAATATTTGCAATGTTGATGTGGAATTGTTTTACAACTCACGCCTTAAGTGTCGTTCGTAACCTTTTTGAGGTCGGTTCATGTTCGTGTTGCATGTGTGATGCGTCTGACACGTCAACCGTATAATCCATACATTTACTCTGTTCAAGCAAACCGTTAAAAAAGAGTCGTTCGCGTCGGACGCCAACGGTTCACCCCTTAATCCCCCTATTTATTCTTTCCTTTCAAATAATATTAACAAAAAACAATTAAATACCCCTTCCAAATACCTCTTTCGCTACACAAGAACGTATTCTTTTTTCGCTAAACTTTTCCTTTCATTCTCCTTTTTAAATGCCCATTTCTCATACCTCTTTCGTTTCGTGCTAAAACGCACCCTAACTCTATCAAGACACCACTGTCATAAAATTTGACAAGACAACTCACATATTTAGAAGATTTGATAACTCACATCTATAGAAATCAGACTATACTCATCAGTAACTCGTATGATACATGTTAATAACTCGCATCTTTGGAAGATCTGTGAACACCAACTTTATTCATTTTTCACAATATTTGGATACTTCTCTTCTTTTATCCAAAAATGTATGTAGATTGTTCTAATCATGAAGTAATATCACCAACTCTACCCTACTATGACACTATTTATACTGAAAATTGAAATTTACAGCTCTCATCTTCAGAAGCTTTGACAGTTTGCAGCTTCAAAAGATTCGACAACTCACATCTAATTCGCAACTTCAATTTACATTTTTAACTCGCGTCATCAATAAATTTGACAACACCAACTTTATTCTTCTTCTAAATTTCAATGTTTGAACATTTATCTTCTTTTATCCAAAAATGTCCATAAATTGTTCTAACTTTCATGTTATTCCACATGCATTAGTTATTTCAATATTAATCTTCTACCGACGCACATCCTTTTTCGAATACGGCCAAAATTACAATGATTTTCGTGGAAAATCATTGTGAGCAGAAGATGACAAATTTTATTTTGTGTGCACACTGAAATTTCACAAGAAAATATTATAGGAGTTAAATAAAAAGAGATGAATTATTGGAGCATATTAGTGTTCTGTATCAAGAATGTTTGCCTTCATCGCACGGATGTTAAGTATCAAATTGCTAACCAATCAAAAAATCGCCAATTATATAACATATATAAAGGTTGTCCTGAACAATAAAACGGTTTAATCCAAGTGGTGTTCCAAAGATGGACCAACATATACATAAGGGTGAAATTATACATTGTTATTTTAGGCGCACCATACAAGGGAAACGTATAAAGGATAAATCGGGCAAAGAATTTTAGATGATCATATCAACCCAAGTCTAAAGGACTTTGAAAAATGTACATATGTTGAAACCTTAGCAACACCTACACAGTGAAGGAAAGTAATTCCTTGAAATATTTTCTACAATCATCATTTTCCATTAAATTTAAAGAAGATCATGACATGGTTGAGCAAGACAATTTGACACCATCATCATCTAAACCCACCGGACGAAATGATGATCAACTAAAAAGAAAACAAAGTAATGAGAGGAAAATGATACTTGGAAAGATTGACGAAGATAATAAATTGCTAAAAGATGATGCACCGATATTAATGAATATGCAAAAGTGCAATATCACATGGCGATCTTGCAATACAAAGGATAGAAAGTCAAAAAGAAAACGAAGATATGAAAATTTCGATGCCGGACTAAATTCTTTTGGATCCAAATATTCATGAATGTTATCCCGTCTTTTGACAAGGCCGTGATACCATGGAGTTAGCTAAATGAATTTGCGGTCATCAAGGTAGAAAGGCCGGAGAGATGATTAGTAGGTTCAGAGATCAGTTATAAGCAAGGCTACGGATGATAGTCAAGCGGATTCAGACAAATGACATCCCGGAATTGGCTAAGTACGGATTGGAACTTCCTTTAAGCTGAGGATCAGATCGGATCATTATGATTATGGATCACTCGGATTGGCAGTTCAACTTAACGATAATCGCTCAAATTCAACAAATACCAGGGGAATCAAAGCAAAAAACTGTGGAAGCACGAAGAGGAAGTGGGAGGGGACCACCACAACCGATCGTGTGGCGCCACATGGCTCCCACCACCAATCGGCCTCGATCGGTCCTATGACCCCGGATAGGCCCTATTTTTTCTGGATTGGTCCATCTTGGATTTGGTCTTCTGCAAGTAGATTTTTAGCCGGATGTTTACACGTCTTCTCTCATGAATACAGGATCATTGCAAAGGATCTTCTTCTTTTGGCACTTCTTCATTGTTTCTCTTTTCTACCTCCATTAATTTCCTAAAGCTGAAACAAACTGTATTTGTAATCCTACAGTATGATAAAAAGATTATTGAAGTGAATGTAGACTAGAGTTTTTCGAACCATTATAAAATTTGTGTGTTCATTTACTTTTTGCTATTGAATATGCGATCTGCGCATTTAATTCTCTTTCTGAAAGTTATGACTGAATCTGCGGTGTTATCATATTAGTTGAGTATTTGTGATCAATTTTGGTGCAAACATTTTGGTATAAGAGTGAGGTTACTTGCATCCGTAAATTTGGAAAACGATTTGGAGTTTGGATTTGGATCAATGGTGAGACAATCTATAAGGAAAGCACTTGCGGATAGAAGTCACCATGGGGAAAGTCAAAAGGCTTCCTAAGGAGCTGGAGCTAATCAATCCTCCGTCTACATCATTAGGAACGAGATGGAGACGATGATGGAGACAATGCATGAGCAGATGATGAAGAGACAAGATGGAATGATGCAGAATTTTCTCAGGCAAATTGTACAGGCTGGAGCAGGAGCTAATGGCAATCTGGATCAAGGAGTTGGAACAGCAGAAGCTACAGGAAATCAGAACGAGGAGCATGGAGTCGGAGCTAACGGGCGGAAGAACGGAACGGAGCAGCCGAAGGCAGCCCTGGTCAACATGGAAGGATCGGCACCGATCCCCCCATAAGGATCGGCACCGATCGCCAACGACTTGACGGCATGCCCCCAGGTCATACTGGATCGGTTCATGGTAGGCCAGTGGTTGATACTGTGTGGTTTGGTGCGGATCAAAATGCGGATGCACGTTCAGAGGAATATGTTCCGGGATTCCCTTACAGAGACGGAGGGAAGGCTGAAAATGATGATTGGAGGCTACCTTTGGATGGCAGTGACAGGTTTGCGGAAATGATCAGACGAGCTATGGGAGGAGGATTGGTGAACAGGGATCTGAAAAATGTGAATAGGAGTTTATTTACTCATAATATCAGGCGTGCTGGGAATACACCAGAGTTCAAACTACCGACACTGGAGGTATATGATGGCAAATCGAACCCTATTGTTCATCTGATGAGGTACATGAAGCATATGAAGGTGTTGGGGGCATCAGAGGAAGTGATGGCGCGATGTTTTCCCTGGTACTTGGCGGATATAGCTGCAATGTGGTTTAGGCAGTTGGAGAATGGTTCTATCCGTACTTGGACGAGTTGGTTGATAAATTCATGAGGCAATTTCGAATCCACATCACGAGACCCGAGTGTGATGATGTTGACAACGCTGAATCAAAGGACAGGAGAGTCCCTAAGGAATTTCTTAACACGGTTTAATGTGGCGGTTGCTTCGGTGGATCGGCCGGATCCATCTATGATCTTAATGGCAACGGTATCAGGAATGGCTGATGACATAGACTTCAATGTTACACGGAAACGGGATCCACCAATAAATCTCGACGAATTTACCACGAGGCTGAGATGTTCCTGCGGTAGGAGGATGCTAAGGCTGGTAGAGAAGAGGTTAACGTGGTGAGGGACGGAGGACCGTCTGGGGAAGGTTCAGGCAAGAACAAAGAAAAGCGGAAAGCAGATGGTGGCTTCAACGGATCGAAGCAGCAAAGGAGAGAACCGAAGTTCTCTTCTTATACCGATTTGAACGAGACTTCGGAAAGGATTAATTTAGATACTTGAGGACGCCTTCCATACCGAAAGCCGACAATGAAGGAGCCCACCGAGCGTGAGCGAGTATCAAGAAAATATTGTCTATTTCATGAGCTGAACGGGCACCCTACCAACGATTGCATGCACTTAAAGGATATGGTTGAGGAACACGTCAGAGATGGTAGGCTACCGCAGTATATAAGGACTCAGACTGCGACGGTGGAACAGGAGCAGTCACCGTCTGCAGCAAATGGAAATGGCATTGGATCGAGGTTACAGATCGTCATCCCTTGATCGGGATGGCATGAACTAAATAAATAATAAACTCTACAATAAAACGGCTAAGTTACTTACACATGTACGGGATCGAGGTCGGTCCTTAGGCATGCTCTAAGATGACGACAAACCGTCATGCTTGGAGAGGCAGTTTTTGATTTTCCTTGTTTTTGGTTTTCTGGTTTTGTTGTTGTAAAAACTTAGATTTAATAATTTAATGAATGGATTTTGGAATGCTCAAATCTACTTTTAAAAGTAATAAATGAAACAAGTCGCGGTTGTCTCGACCGGAGAGATGGAGCAATACCCGTAAGGTGCAAGTCCCTACGCTGGAGAGCGACAGGATGGACTCGTACATGAATTAAGTCCTCAACTGGAGGATCGAGGTCGGAGAATAATACCACACAGATCGCATTATGTTCCGACCAGAGAGACGGAACCGGAGAAGCAAGAAGTAGGCCGCTTCGCCGAAGAGGGACATGATTGGCCTACTTATCATTGTGTCCTTCTCGCCCGAGAGTGAGTGGGGTCCAGCAAGGGTCCGGAGAGACCATGATCGGCTTAGAAAGGCCATGACATCGCTTTATATTCAGGGACATTGAACCGAATGCAGAAAGTATTACAGCTTCGCCGAAGAGCGACAGGATCGGCTTACTTATCGTTGTTCCCCCTTTCATCGGAGAGTGATTGGATGGAGTCCAACAAGAGCTCGAAGAGGCTATGATCGGTCCAAAAGACTATGAACCAGGCTATTGGTCCGGCGAGACCTTGGAATTAGCAAACGATCTGGTGAGATCATGGATTCGGTTACTGATCTTGGATGGATATGGATTCGGCTAAGGGTTTGGAATGGTTTTGGAATTGACTATCCACATGGAATAGTCGTGGACTATGGCAACTCGGTTTGACAAAGGATTGGATTCTGGATTAGAAATTTGGCTATCGATGAATTATGGACTTCGGATTTATAGCAATTCAAAACACACCTTCCTATCGCAAGGCATGTTTTGGGGGGCAAATGTTATTCCGCCTTTTGGCAAGGCCGTGATATCATGAAATTTGATAAATGGATTTGTGGTTCAGAGATCAGTTATACGCAAGGCTATAAATGATAGTCAAGCGGATTCAAACAAATGACATTCCAAAATTGACTAAGTATGAATTATTAACTTCCCCTAAGCAGAGGATCGGATCGATCGGATCACTATGGCTATGAATCACTCGGATTGACAGTCCAACTCAACGATGATCGCTCAATAACTCAATAAATATCAAGGGAATCAAGCAAACAACTATGGAAGCACGAAGAGGAAGTGGAGGGGGACCACCATAACCGATCGTGTGGCACCTGTGGCCCAACCACCGATCGGCCCTGATCGGTCCTATGGCCTCGAATGGGCTCCATTTTTTTTGGATCGGTCCGTCTTCGCTTCAGTCTTCTGCATGCAGATTTTCAACTGAATATTTGCATGTCTTCTCCTGTAAATACATGATCATTGGCTCATTGCAAAAGATCTTCTTTTGATACCTCTTCATTGTTTCTCTTTCCTCCATTAATTTTCTAAGGCTAAAACAAACTGTATTTGTAATCCTACAATAAATAAAAAGATTATTGAAGTAGACGTAGGCCAGAGTTTGCCGAACCACTATAAAATTCGTGTGTTCATTTATTTTTTTGCTATTGAATCTGCGATCTGCGCATTTAATTCTCTTTCTGAAAATTGTGACTAAATTTGCAGTGTTATCATATTAGTTGAGTTGCAAACAGTGAATATAAAAGATGCATGCAATCATCAATTCTAACAAAAAAAGAGTTGTAATATTCTTCCTTACAAAACCAATATTGAATAAGTTCAACGTTTTAGAAGGTCAAGCTACTTACGTGGTGTACTACCTAGTAATTACATAAACTCTCATCTTGAGAGTTTTAATCGGTTTGCTTGCAAATTTGATTGAGGTGCATTTTGGCATAGGTCCCTCTTAAAAGAACCTCTTAATCATACACCACATTCATAAAAATCATTTAAATAGTTTCTCCTTTTATATCTATAAAATAGTTGTTAAGAATGATGTTAAATTTGACTCTGTGAATTTATCCTCGATCGTTGTCGAATTTAATATTTCTAAAATACAAAGTAAATTTCAATATTGCATGGTCCAATAAATAATGTTATTGGAGTGCAATCAATTTCAATCGTACTATTTACATTGTAAATAATTTGTGTTATGTAACAACACACAATAAATGGAATATTATGCACACACTTACCCTGCAAAATATACAAATTTTGTTGTCGAAACCACTAATATTTCCAAAAAACTAATGTTTCACTCTAAATGATTGCACCATTGACCCAACTCCAATTTTGAATGCACTTACTCAATCACAACTATCATTTCAAACTACAATGGGTAGACTATGCATACAAACCTTGCATATAACAATACCAAGTCTCCCCTCCTATGATGCCTCTACAAAAGCCCTATTTTGGTATCATTGGTCAAAATCCTAATTTCAGTCATTCAAGCTCTAGCACCACTCAACTCCTTTAATCGAGCCACACCTATTGGCTCTAAAAGTGACACTTCTACTCATCATTTATTGATGAGTTAGTTTTTGATAATCTCGCCGACTTGTAGTGAAGATGTGAAATGGGAGGGACATAAAGCATATATATTTTTTAAATATGTGTAATCAATTACCACTTTGCTTAACACCGTTTCAGATTCGACTGAGATCTCGGAGAGAAGTTCTAGCAAAACGAAACACGAAATTTCTGTAAAAATCTCGTTTCCATATATCTACCGAGATCTCGATAATATAATTCTGATATCTCGAACGATATAAGATTTTTTCTCTGACAACTTGAATTTTGCTAAAAATCTCGTTTTCCATATATCTGCCGAGATCTCATTAATATAATTTTGATATCTCGAACGATATAAGATTTTTCTATGACAACTTGAATTTTGCTATAAAAAAAATTATGTGATGAATAGCGTAAAAAAATTTATATATGCATGCGACCAGTCGAAATGAGGGTTTTGACATCAATAAAAGCAATGGTACAAGCCAAATTAAATGCACATAACTCGAGATATGATCGGTTGTGAAAAAACTAATAATTTTCGGATTTACACAAGTTTGTCTTGGATCCTAACACAAAGAGGGCACTAAAAATATTTCGAGGGAAATTGGTTTTTGTTTCGACAGATTCAAAAATTCAATTTTAGGACCAAAATTTTACAAGTCATAAATACCGTATTTTCTCTATTTTTGTCTTGTTTGTCAGTAAACAAGAGAACTATATAGTAGGATGCATTTAAGGAGAGAACAAAAAAGAGAATTTAAGTCCGATATTGATTAAGAGAAATCAGTGAGTATATACCTCACTCAATCATTTGTATCTATGATTAGAAGTTATTTTCCTATCATACTTTAATATGATGAACATTGTTAGTGTATGATTGATTTTGACAGTAGAAGATGACTAGATCCGATTAGAAAGAGGTTTAATTGTCCTTTCATGTCAATTTGATTTTTTGGAGAATTATAAAAAATTTACTATATGTGATTTGATTGAATTTGGTAAAAGGGATCAAATTAATTAGAAGCGGAATCGGACATTTAGAGCAAAATTAATGAAAAGGCAAATCAAGTGAAAATTATTATATTTAAGGTAGTATTTATAGATATTTTTATGCGTGCAAATCAATTTTAAATACAACATATACCCGGGATGTTCCTGAAATAGACTTTATGACCCAAGATGTAAATCCGAAATGGACGCCCTAGATGTACTCATCTTGTTCAAAATCTCCCTCGGTACGAGATCGGACCTTTAGAATTCCCCAGACGAAACGTGACCGAAGTGCTAGACTTAAAACCTTGTTGATTAATTATGTTTTAATGTTGTCACATTTATATTTAATACCAATTTGTTATTTTATTTGTCTTGTTTAATCTTTTTGATGTCAATGTAATGTGATTTTAGATATAATTTACAAAATATTGTTAAGAAAATAGACTAGAGATATTAGACCCAATATAAAAATAATCTAATAATTGTATACATACTAACTATACCCAATTACTTCATCTTTCTTCTTTGTTGACTATCGTCCCCAAATCCTAATCAATTTTTTATCACCCTATTAAACATTGATTTCCATTGAAAATTGTGCTAACCAATATACAGGAACTTAGAATTGGATCGCCAAATGTAGAGATTCAAAATCCAATCCCAAGCAAGATACCCTTGATGTCCACAAAAATGGGGATCCGTTGGAGGCAATTGTACATTTGTGATAATTATCCCCATTTTGTCGACTAGATGAAGATGGCTTAAAGGAATTAATGCCAGGGGAATCGATTTCTGGTCAACCAGGTATCTCAATTTAGTGTAGATGATCAAAACACAAAACTGAAGTTCCCAAACGTATATGAATGGTATGGTATATCATCATAAACAAATAAACAGCATGCTAAATGCAAATCAATGTTATGTCCAGACACTTTGTTTATTAGAGAACTGTGTATTCACGACATTATGAAAAATGGAAACCGTGGGATGAGCTGGAGAGACTGATAGAGAAGACTGCTACTGAATTGGATTGTCCTTTGGATAACATTTTCAATTATCTCAATAATAAACCGAAGTCAGATGTAGAGAAAAGAGAAATTAGGAGGCATACCAGTGTAAATGGAAGCCTCTCTGGCAGCCACTGGCATATTAGAAGTATTCGCTACAAGTGTTGTCCTCTTCATGACAGATTCTTCACGACCATCAGGTAATGTCATTGTTAATTGAGGGAAATCCATAAGCACCTGAAATTTTCAATAATATGAACCGTGGTACGTACATGAAGATAAACAATAAAGGGAGCGACTATTGAAACACAAAATCTAACACAAAATCCGACACAACATATCTTGATCATTGGATCTCAGTGCGTTTTTGAATTCGAGGAGAATCCAATGATTCAGATTTGTTGTGTTATCAATTGTGTCCCACTGGATATGTAGCAGCCTATCCAATATCATATAAACATACCTCAGCCATTTCATTTCCTCTTTCTCCACAGCCAACATAAACCACTGTGTCAGAATTAGAGTACTGGTACAACAGAAAGTGCAAAGATGTATTATAAAGAAGGTTTTATCTAACTAGTTTGATAAAATTAAACCTTACCTTTGAAAGTGCCTGACTAATGACTGTCTTACCACAGCCAAATGCTCCAGGTATGGCACAAGTACCTCCCAGCACAGACGGAAATAGAGCATCAAGCACACGCTGACACCATTCATACACAGTATTCAGAAAATTGTTGAAATAAGTTTTGATTAATAACCAATGATTACTATCAGACTTACTTGTCCTGTCAATAAAGGTGTATCGGCTGCAAGTTTCGATGCAACAGGCCTAGGAGTACGCACTGGCCAAGTCTAAATTAAAGAAAGGGTTATATTGGAAACCAAATTCAAGCACATTGAGATGAAAAAATCAGATATATTACCTGGAGCATCGCGAAAGGCTTTTTTATGCCTTGAAACTCCAGCTCAAGCACTGTATCCTGCAAATATTATATTCTAGATGTTTAAGGCTTCAATGAAATACTAAATCATGATTTGCATGCCAAGAACACATCTGATCTTATTTATATTAACCTTGATGCTGTATTGACCAGCAGGTGCAATGTAACTGACTTTACCCATGGAACCAGGAGGGAGAGCAACATGATGTTGCATCAGAGTATTCTCAAAGACAGTCTGTTCAAATTAACTTCCCAATAACGTTAGGAAACTAAGAGATGCCATAAAACAAAACATCTAAGAAAACAAAACTGACCGCATATAAATCTCCACCGGTGAGAAGATCTCCGACAGCTGTAACATGGAAAGTACGTCATTGATGTTTCTTCAATATACATCAATTAGATTCAAGAGTTATGATATAATGTAGACTTGCAGAATGAATTTCTCACATAATTTCTTTGGATCAAACTCCCACAGCGTATCTTTGTCCAAAGCAGGGACGGAGACACCACGAGGAATATAGACATCGCCAGATCTTATGGCAATAGTTTTGAGTGGTCTCTGTTGAATTTATTGATTTCAGTTTACTTTTAATTGTTAATATATATATATATATATATATATATATATATGTATATGTATATATATATGTATGTATGTATATGTATATATATATGTATGTATGTATATGTATGTGTATATATGTATATACATATACATATACATATACATATACATATATATATACATATACATATACATATATATAATAGAGAAAATACAAAACATTGAAACAAGGCATAATATGGATGAATACCTGAATTCCATCAAAGATATTTCCAAGAATACCTGGACCCAACTCTACTGACAAGGGCTGTAAAGAAGAAAATCGTAATTGTAGATTTGATTTTGAGTAAGAACAAAACCCAATGAAAATCACATACTAATCCAGTAAAAAAACAATGAAGCACTAAAAGCAGCATTGTTTAACAACTAACTTGGACACTGACATTAATAGACCGTGTCTTTTGTATTCTTTGGACTTGACTGTGGGAAAAATATTGAAACTGAAGGCATATAAAAACAAAATGGCGATAAAACTATGTTGGTTCAATGTAATAAAAACCATGAGTTTTAATTTGTATTCTACAATGTTCCGACTCTAAATCTAAGATTATTTGAGTTGCATAAATAGATGTGCTAAATCCAGGTTTGTTTGGTTACCCCTATCTGCTTACCTAACCCGATTTGAAAGACCAAGTGAGCAGACACGGGTAAACCATTATGGGTGCATACGTCTAAAGCAACCCACCTGCTCTAGCTCTACCCAGGTTAGTCATACAAAGGTTCAATAGTGGTACACCCATGGCCTAAAACCTGAAAACCACACTATCAAATAAAATAGGCATATAAAGTTCCATTACTATAGATAGAGTGGTATTTGCCTCTTTAAGTTGGTACATGTTCTAATATCTGTTTAAGCATATTACCATGTCCTAAGGGTAGGAGATACATGTGTCAGGTCTAGTTTTACCGAACTCATTTGTCAGCCCAAACTGCAAAATCAATATGAAAAGAAAAGAATCTTGTATGCAAATGATTTTGAAGGGTGATTCGTTGCAACTTTGTTTTGAGCCAGTGTATTACAATCAAAACTAACTGGAACTTCATATCCCATACTTTGTTCATTTCATTGGAATTTACAGATGCAAGGGTTTCATAGCACAAAATGTGACAATTTCTTCAAATTTGTTCTATCTTATGTCTTTGTGACTATATATTTCTCTGTTGCTTACCCACCAAATACATTATTTTTTTACCAAACCTATCTAGGCAATCAATCCCATAACATTAGAAAATATTTTGATGCTCTGCTTGAAGCATCAAATACTATGCACCAATTGTCCATAATTGTCTTCTGTCCTACTTGATAAGTTATTTTGAATCTCTTCTCAAAGTTCATGGTTTGTAATGTAAATTTGATTTGTTGTTTGGCTTATTTGCAAATTTGGAGTATATGTGGGATGTGGCAGATAATCACTAATGTTGCAGGATTTGTGTTGCTTCAAGGGAGGCAGATAATCTCATACTAGACGATGTAGGACATAACATTCCACCACGCTTCGGGTTGGACCACTCTATCGACACTGATCCGATGGTAGCCCTTTTCTCTTTTGGACGGTTTCAGTCAGATATCAGTATTTTAAGTTAGGTAGAACTTATCTTAAAAACTATCAACTATCACATACCACGATGTGGGACATAACAGTATATTACACAATAACATGTAAGTCAAAAATGCATTCAAACAAAAAAGGAGAATATTACAGTCATCTGGCAGATATGCATATAAAATTCGCTCTAATTACCTTGTGAGTTCTCAAAACAGGGTCATTCACCATCAACCCAGCAGTCTCTTCATAAACTATCAAGTATCAACACACCACCAAAAAGAACAGTGAGAGTTAAACTTCACCTTTTTTTTTCCAATATGTTTATTTTTTTTGGATTGGGGACAAAAAAAGGTACCTTGTATTGTAGCTGAATCGCCTTCCAATCTAATAATCTCTCCAATCAAATTATCATAACCAACTCTAACCAATTCATACATAGCAGCTCCACCCATTCCATCTGCTACGACAACTGGACCGGATACCTATTCAAAAACACAAAACAACGATCATCTACGCATAAAACTATTGAATTCCAACAAATTGGATTGCTTTGGATTACTTTATTCGCACCTTTCGCACGTAGCCGTACTCGCTCTCTTTCTCCGAGTCTTCAAATGTCGTCATACGGTCACCGAACGCCATTGAAAATCAGAAGAACCGTTTATTTTATTTGATCTGGGATGAAAAAGTTTCGGTGAGTGTAGATTTTATTTTGGGACAATGCGATTGAGAATCGGATGATGTCCAGATCTAATTGGGCTGCACGGAATTTTATTCTTTGCTAAAGTACACTTGGCAGGAAGGGGGGTTGAGGGTGTGTAGTCAAAAATCCATGCAAAATGGGCATTTAAAAGGGGACTAAAGGATAGTTTGCTAATGAATGGTTTTTTGTATTGAAAAGGAACATTTCAAGTTGTTATATATAAAAAAAAAGAATAGAACCCATGAGAGATAGAAGACATTTTTATTCATTCAGATCTTTATATAATACAAATGATTCTATATTTATAGACCCCAAATGCAACAGAGATTACAATAATGTCCTTTGCCATTTAGCATATTTATCCATATTTCTAATATATATTACAACATCCCTTTTGAATATGTGTCTGATAAGAATAATTGTCTCATTAAAAGCCTATGACATTATAAGGGTTGATGCTTCTTGATCAAGATAACGCCTCATCAAAACCTTACTAACAAAAACCCAGTGGGAAAAATATTAGTGAACAAAAAAGAGTACATTATAGCATACTTTTGAATGCTCCCATTGATTTATAATGCATTATTCAGTTAGTCTGTTGATGCATCCGACGCATACTAATTTTATACACCATTTTCTGAAACGTTGATTTCGAAGTGCCTTTGTGAATAGATCTGTCGGATTTTCTTGGGACTGGATTTGTTCCACCTCTATTTTGTTGTCCTTTTATAGTTCGTGTGTGAAGAAAAACTTAGGAGAAATGAGTTTCGTCCTATCACCCTTGATGTAACCTACTGAATCTGAGCTACGCAAGCTGCATTGTCTTCATAAATAATAGTTGATCATTTTGTAGCTGAAGGGAGTTAGCATGTATTTTGAATATGCTCAATTAATGATCTTAACCAAATACATTCTCGACTTGCTTCATGTAGTGGTGGTATTTCAAAATGATTGGATGATGTTGCTACCAACGTTTACTTCGTAGATCGCCATGAAATAGCTGCATTACTGTTACTAAACACATATCCAATTTGTGATCTTGCTTTATGTGGATCAGAAAGATAACCTGCATCAGCATAGCCAACTAGGTTTGGGTTATTACCCATGTCAGAATAAAACAAGCCTAAATTTGTCGTTCCACGAAGATATCTCATGATATGTTTTATATCATTCTAGTGTCTTTTTGTTGGTGTTGAACTGTATCTTGCTAGAAGATTTACTGAGAATGCAATATCTGGTCTCGTGCATTGGGCTAAACATAATAATGCACCAATGACACTGAGATATGGTACTTCTGGACCAAGCACATTTTCATCATCTTCTTTTGGGCGGTATGGGTCCTTTTTAATATTCAAAGATCTGACAACCATAGGCGTACTAAGTGGATATGCTTTATCCATTTGGATACGCTTAAGGGTTTTCTCAATGTAGTTTAACTGATGGATCAATATGCCATTAGTACTATGCTCGATTTGTAGACCGAGACAATATTTAGTTTTTTTAAGATCTTTCATTTCAAATTCCTTCTTTAAGTAATTTATTATTTCATCAATTTCTTCTGGAGTCCCAATCGAATTTATATCATCAACATAAACTGCTAAAATAGCAAATCCCTTTACCGATTTCTTTATAAAGACACATGGACAAATGAGATTGTTTTTATATCCGCCTTTTACCAAATATTCACTAAGACGGTTATACCACATTCTTCCAGATTGTTTCAAACCATATAGTGATCGTCTTAGTTTTAATGAGTACATCGACTTTGATTTTTCTTTAGGCCACCTATATCCATCTGGGATCTTCATGTAAATACTGGTATCTAATTCACCATAAAGATAAACTGTCACAACATCAGTTAATCTTATATCTAGTTTTTCAGAAACTACAAGACTTATCAAGTTTCGAAATGTTATGATATCCATAACAGGAGAATATGTTTCTTTAAAATCAAAACCTGGTCTCTACAGAAAACCTTGTGCGACCAGTCATGCCTTATATCTCACGACTTCATTTTTATCATTTCGTTTTCTAACGAATATCCATTTATAACCTACTGGTTTAAAATTTTCTGCTATTTTCTCTATTAGTCCAAACACACCATGTTTTTAAAGTGAATCTAGCTCAACTTGGATAACATCTTTCCATTTTGGCCAATCATGTCTTTTTCGACATTCATTTATGCTAGTTGGTTCATTATCATTATTCTCATTATAGTCATGACTTTCATTTATTTCAATAGCTACTGCAAATGGGAATACATCATCAATTATTATTTTACTTCGATCCAATATTTCTCCATAGTCTGTATAAAACATTGAGATCTCGTTATTGTCAGGTATCATTTTATTTTTGGAAGCTTCTATTATTTCTTCTGGGATATTAGTTTCTTTGGCATTTTTAGGAGAATTGGGATTTTCATTTAAGTTATATTTTAGATCATTTATAACCTCTTCGGAAGGTTTATCAATTGATGATTTTTTGTTAGACTTTCTTTTTCTAGGCGCCAAGTCTTTTGAACCAATTGGTCTTCCACGTTTTTGTCTTGCTTTAGATTCATTTGCTGCTTTTGGTTCTTCTGGGATTCAATTCTAGCTGGTGCATTTGCTGCTGGAGTGTGAGATTTAGTTATTTTTGCAGAATCATTAAATGCATCAGGCATTTGATTTGCGATATTCTAAAGATGCAAAATTCGTTGTACCTCATATTGGCATTGTTTCGTACGCGGGTCCAAATGAGACATAGATGGATTATTCCATGATATTTTATGCCGTTCTACTGGAACGTTCTTTCCTCCCCCTAATGGCGGGAAGATTGTCTCATCAAATTTATAGTCTGAAAATCTTGTAGTGAAGACATCACCCGTGAGAGATTCAAGATAACGAATTATCGAGGGTGAATCAAATCCCACATAAATTTCCAACCTACGTTGAGGACCCATTTTAGTACGAAGTGGGGGACTAACTGGCACATGCACGGCGCAACCAAATTTTCGTAAATGTGAAATATTTAGTTGGGATCCGGTTAAAAACCGTGATGGTGAAAATTGATGATAAGTTGTTGGTCTAATTTTAATCAATTTTGATGCATGCAAAATTGCATGTCCCCAAGCTGAAACAGGTAGCTTTGATTGCATAAGCAACGGTCTTGCAATAAGTTGCAAATGCTTAATTAATGATTCTGTCAGAACATTTTGAGTGTGAACATTAGCTACTGGATGTTCAACTTCAATTCCCAATGATAGACAATAATCATCAAATACTTGAGAAGTAAACTCTCCTGCATTATCTAGTCGAATTGATTTAATATGATGGTCATGGAAGTGCGCTCTTAATTTGATTATTTGAGCAAGTAATTTGGTAAATGCCATGTTTCTTGTAGAAAGCAAACATATATGTGACCAACGAGTTGATACATCAATTAATACCATAAAATATTTAAATAGTCCACATTCTGGGTGGATTAGGCCACATATATCACCTTGAATTCTTTGTAGAAATGTTGGAGATTCAGAAGTGATTTTACTATATGAAGGTCGAGTGATTAATTTTCCTCATGCACATGGAGCACATAAGTAATAACTTGGTAAATTCAATTGGTTTGATAAATCATGCCCATTTGAATTTTTAGCGATTTTACGCATCATGGTTGAACCAGGATGACCCAATCGATCATGCCAAAGAATCAATGTTTTTATATTTGTGAGCTTCTAGCTCATGTTTATAAAATGAGATTCAACTATGCCAATTTTCGTGAAATATAATCCAGTCGAAATTGTTCTAAATTTTTCTAAAATAAGCTTCTGGCTTTCAATTATAGAAATAATACAAAGATATTCTTTATTGTTTTCATTTATAATTTCAATATGATAACCATTCATTCTTATATCCTTAAAGCTTAGCAGATTTCTTTTAGAATTGCTTGAGTAAAATGTATTTTGAATGAAGATATGTGTACCATTTGGTAATACTATATGGGTTCTTCCGGACCCTTCAATTATATTAGCAGATCCAGCTATGGTGGAAACTTTAGTTGAAATATTTTCAGATAATTCAGAGAAAAACTTTTGTTTTTCAAAATCTATGAGTGGTTGCACACTCTAGTAGGCATATATCATCATTCAAATATTGATGGTCCATACCTTAAGAATTAAAGACAATATAGTTAGTCAATTATTGAAAATAATTCTAAACATAAATAAATGCTAATGTTTTCTAAAAAGAATTACAAAGTGAACTATTAATTCAAATCGATATTCATCAGTACACATTATTTCAACTAGTTCTAGAAAAATAAAACAAACAAACATCAACTTCAAACTAACGAAAATAAAATAGAAAAATCACACAACAAGCTTCAGGCTACTTCTGTTGATCAGATCGGTCATATCATCAATTATCGCATTGAGATTTTCATCATTTATGAAATTTCCATTATCATCTTCGAAGAAATCATCTAACTCCAAGCTAGTGTTATCAAACAATCCTTCAGTGTTATTTGTTTCAATATTCTTTGAACGTTGGTATTCTTCAATTGTTTTCTTTGATGATCTAGATGTATGCGACCAATGACCAGAGCGTCCACATGTATAACAAACTTCCTCATAATGCTTTTCATTTTCTGGAGTAAAATCATTAGTCTTTTCAGGCTCATTTTTCTTTTGTTGCTTTTTAAAGTTGGTAGTTTTGTTGCCTTTAAAACCACCATAACCATCTCTGGTGGAGTTATATCCACGTCCACGGCCACGTCCTCTACCTCTTTCGGAGTTGGAAAAATTAGCATTACCTTCTGGTAACGCAACTGAACCAGTTGGTCTTGAGGAGTGATTTTTAATAAGCAATTCGTTTTTTTGCTTAGTAATTAATAAAGATTCTATGAGTTCAGAATATTTTGTAAAATGGCGCTCTCGATATTGCTGCTACAGGAGTATGTTCGAGGCATGAAATGTTGAAAATGTCTTTTCAAGCATTTGTGCATCATCTACCTTTTCTCCACATAATTTTAGTTTAGAAGTAATTCTAAACATAGCAGAATTATATTCTCTTACAGATTTGAAGTCTTAAAACCTCAGGTTCAACCAGTCTTACCTAGTATTTGGAAGTATAACCGTTTTCTGGTGGTCATAACGCTCCTTCAGGGAGTTCCACAAGTTGAGAGGATCCTTTTCCATTAAATATTATGTTTTTAGATCATCGTGGATGTGACGTCTTAAAAATATCAAAGCCTTTGCTTTGTCCTGCTGGGACATATTATTACCATTTTTAATGGCATTTTCTAAGCATTGAGATTGCAAGTGGATCTCAACATTCAGTATCCATGACAAATAGTTGTCTCCATATATGTCAAAAGCTTTGAATTCAAGCTTAGCTATGTTTGCCATGAATTATGTTTACCATAAAAAAAACGAGAAGAAAAATTATTATGAATGATAGCTCTATCCCACTAAAAACTAATACTGTAAAATTAAGGACCACAAAACAATTTTTTTTAACACATAATATATCACATAACTAATTATGATATTCTAAACTGCATGATGGATTCTTAATTTCTCTACATCAGCATAGGGTTAAAAAAACAATGCCATGACATACTATTGGCTTAATATATTGGAAGAATCTAAACTTCATACTAAGCCTAATCAAAGTTCATAATACCCATTTATCAGCATCTACGAGGACAGGTTGTTATAACTGTCCAGACTGATGATTAGTTAGTTAACTCTGATTGATGTATGTGTATTGCAGTTTTCTTTTGTAAAAGTCTAATGTATACTATACATTATTCGTCACGATGTGAGATTTTGTTCTGTCTTTTCTTTCTTTTCCCCTAATAATTTGTCTTTCTTGCACTTGGATGCTCGGCACGTGAATATCGTGGATGCATTAGTATCAACTTTTGAGGGTCGAAAAGGCAGGTTGGTACATTTGTTCTCGATCCAGTTTCTAATATTTCATATTTACATTTGTCTGAGGCTAGTCATTTGAAAGGACACTTCTTGGTTCTTTTAATTATTTTGCAACTTGTGTAGAAACACACAATAAATATTTGTACCTCTATTGAAAATGTTCTTAATTACAATTTACATATTTGATTGTTCAACTTGTAGTTATCTGAAGCAGAAATCATTATAATGAGATGCATCGATTATTTATATGAAAGAAGCCTTCCATATAAACAAATTAAGAGCTATCGGTAGTATTAGGTCCAATTTAATATAATAATGCCTATTAAGTACTAGGCTTTTCATAAAAGATAATTAAGAGCTATCATATATAATAGATTAACGGTAAGTCCAATTGACCAAGTTGGTAAGGAAAAAGACCGTTAGTGATGTCAAAGATGATCTCATTATCACGTTTTCACGGACAGGCGTTGAGACAGAACAGTGACCACCCATTGCTTGATAAGAATCAAAAGATTTGTTGCATGTTGTGCATGTGCACACTCTTTTTCTTTTTGATTCTTCATCGTCTGTTGTCTGCATATTTTCAGCTTTTCTTTTCTAACTGATTTCGATTGCAGGATTTTGCATCTCCGTTCTCTCTGGTTTCACATTTTTGTGAATTCTCATGTGCCCATAAAGTGATTTGTGAGTTTCAAATGCCTTGTTACAACGTACACAAGTATAATGGATTTCTCCTTTTTAAGCGTTTGATGGAAGCTTCTTTGCTTGATACTCCATTTGCAACCTGCAGTTATATATTCCACAAATTTCCCACATCAGTGCAGAAGTTTTGAGAAAATTTAACGTACGATTTTTATCTTTAATTTTAGTTTTGAATCTTTTATTTTCATCGTCTTATCTATTGCTGAATTATACCTTTTATTGTCGAATTGCATGTCAAGTAAAGAATTTAAGTGTGTGAAGAAATTGATATTAAATTAGAAAGACAATAGATTGTTTATATTCGATTTTACTAAGCTACATGAAAAAGTAAAAAGGGTGAGCCAGTGTTAGCGATTGAAGGAATGTATGTGTAGTTGAAGGGTTGAGGATCGCCTTTTGTAGATTTGGTAAGAAATAGATTAATAAACTTCCTTATAAGCAACCTAGCATATATAAACTGCTAAGCTTAACATTTTTAAATCAAATGGTCAGTACATTGTGAATTTCTTTCCTTATTTACCAAATTAGAGCAAGGAAGCTTGGTATTATCTGGATTAACGGATTTATACTCACATGACGTAAAACTTCAACTAACTAGAATATAAATTAAACTTGTGGTTCAAGAGAAGCAGCTACGAAAAGCTTCCCTCATCTCTGATTATAGAAATGTAATAACTGCTACTTTGAACATGTGAATTTCAATCTAGGTGCTTGGAACGGATGGATTACAAGCTTACTTAAAAAAGTACCGTTTAGAGATCGACTTGCAATTAGAAGCCTATGTTGGAAGGTAGGTATCTTCGTTAAAAATCTTCTAAATTCTATTTTCTATGATCAAGTCTAGATTTTAAATCTTGTGTTATTTTTAATATGTACTACATGTTTATATTAATTTTGAACTACGATGTTTTGTAACCATGTCAGGACTTTATGAATGGTGTGAATACATGAATCTTTTTGGTATTTCGAAATATGAATATATATTTTTAGTAAATATAAGCGAATGTGGTTGTTATCAGTACAATATTTTGGTTTCAACTGCAAATTACAATGGGTAAAAACAGTTGTAAACGATCATATTCCATGGGCAAAAACTGTTAGAGTTAGCACGTGTTTAAGAAGAAGTCAACACATGGGTGCTATTTGTGTGGTAGAAGTGGTGTTGTGGTTATCTTAGTGGCTTAAGTTTAGGAGTAGTTTGTTTGTTATATTATCTATTTATAGCCTTGTATTTCTAATCTTTCAAGTAACCAATAACAATGTAGTCCTTTGGTGCTTTACCGTTGTTCCTCTCTCTCTTCTCTATATATCAAATTCTAACATGGTATCAGAGCCCGGTTAAACAAGGGAGAGAAGCAGAGAGAGCGTTGCCAGCAACTGTACATTTTGGGAAAAGCAGTCAAAAGAAACAAAAATAAAAATAAAAAGAGGAAAGGCTGTTCTTTCAATGATGATAGGGATTCAGTGCCTTACATCTCAAAAACAAATTTCGTTCTCTTTAAAAACATCAGAAATAAAACCGCGAAGTCAAACTGAAAACAAAAGAAAAAGGAAAAGCCACAAAAAAAAAATTGTGGATTGCTATTGGGAGACGGAGTTCGTGATTGGAGTTCGGATGGAAGTTTAAGAAATTGGAAGTGGTGATTTTTGATAGCCGTCGGGGAAGGAAATTGCAAGTGATCCAGTCGACGTTGGTTGGAGTTTGGCAGCGGTGGTTGTAGTTTGGGGTTGACGCAAGTGAATGGATGCAGAGGCCGTGGGAAGCAGAAGCAGGTTTGTTGAAGTTGAAGGACGTGGGTGAATCGCGATGTCTGGTTGGGTTCTTCGATCGCGGGTTGTGAATAGGTGATTGAGGTAACTCGTTGGAGTTTCTATTTTGATTTGGCAGTTTCACTTGTGAAGAGGTATCAGGTGGTTTTTTTTTCGGTGATGGAGATACATGATTGTGACGAGTAGGAAGTCGGTATTTGATTGATGGTGCAGGAGTTTGTTTTGTTGATGATCAATGTGTGTAAGGCAATGGTGAAGTGAACGTATGGTTTCAGAGAAGAATGGTGGAGGAGTGTTTGGTGGAGTCTGGCAGAAGGTGATGTTGTGGTGCTAGAGCAAGTTGAGGGTTGGTTGGGAGATCAAGTAGTGTGGCTGTTAGTAATGAATGATGAAGGGTGATGACAGTGTATGATGAAGTTGAGGGTTGTTTTAAAAAGTGGTTTAAGGGGAATGTGTAGTATGTTGAAGCTGTGAATGGAATTTAATTCTGTTGAATCGCAGAGTGATGACAGGGCGGTTTTGAAGTGGAGGTGTTGGTTGTTGACTGGCAAGAATAGAGATAGATGAATGATGTTTGGGTAGGAATTGTTGGCAGTTTGCTTGTATAGAACTGATGGTGGTTTGTATGCTGGTCGAGGAAGCAAGACAGTTTGATATGGTTTGTTTATGGCTGAGACTTGAGAGGATGATGGTAAGTTGGTTGAGCAGTTGACAGCGTATGAAAAGAAGGAGGAAGTGGATTGTTTGTGATGACAGAGATGGAGGATTTGTGTTGAGTGGAAGCTTTGTGGTGTTTTAAAGTCAGAGGCTTAGGATGGTTGAGGAAAGACTGGTGGGTAGGAGTGATGCAGTGTAGACAGTGTGAAGTATGGCAGAAGTGTTGTGTTTGCAGGAAGGTGGAACTGAAGGCATGTGATTGTTGCAATGAGTTGTAGTAGGATATGGTGGAAGTTAATGTTAGGATGACGAGGAAGACGTTCAACAGAACGTTGGTTGCAGATGTGATAGCGAAGAAGACGAAGTCAGTAGTGAGGTTGGACGTTTGTGGAGTGCTCAGAAACTGTTTGATAATATGCCTAAGAGAAGATAGGGATGCCTACAAGTGAAGTAGGCAAGACTGCAAGTGAAGCAGTAGTGGTTTCGTGTCATCCAACAAGCAAAGGAAGAAGAGCCGCAGCTCTAGCTTGTTGGGGGGATGACAGATACAGTAGTATCAAGAGACGACCCGAGTGGAGAGGTCGATGACTGTATTAAGAGACGACCCGAGTGGAGAGGTCAATGAGGAAACCAAGAATATTTGTTGATGGTTAATGGATGAAGAACCAATCAACATGAAACAGTTGAGCATGTCCAATCATGTAGAAATGAAACTTGTGACGGAATTCGTCTATGTAAGACAGTGAAGAAATTGAGAATCGCAGTTGTAAACTGAATATTTGCACATTCAGTTTAAGGGAGGGTGTTAGAGTTAGCACGTGTTTAAGAAGAAGTCAACACATGGGTGCTATTTGTGTGGTAGAAGTGGTGTTGTGGTTATCTTAGTGGCTTAAGTTTAGGAGTAGTTTGTTTGTTCTATTATCTATTTATAGCCTTGTATTTCTAATCTTTCAAGTAACCAATAACAATGTAGTCCTTTGGTGATTTACCGTTGTTCCTCTCTCTCTTCTCTCTATATCAAATTCTAACATTGTGTAACGACGGTCGGACCAAGCTCCCCATCTCTAGCACGTGGCATACGCATATGGGTCGGCACACACTTTGTTGTAACAAAAGGAATCCTGAATGTTACGTGCCTACCAACCCATATTTATACACCACTTCTCCAAGTTATTTAGCGATGTGAGACTTTCCAAATCCGAACCGTCGTTCCTCCCTAAACATGCGAGACAACCCTAACAAAAACAGTTGTAATAAACATCTACTACAACGGTTGTTTTTTAACGGTAAAAAAAAGTTGTAAAATGTACTCATTCTATTACAACTTCGCATATTACAACGGTTGCATGACCGTTGTTAAAGACTTATTACAACTGGTATTGCTAGTTGCGAAATAGGTATTTTGTTGTAGTGTTATTAATAAGTATCACAAGTGATTTAACAATGCACTAATAAAAGATGAACAATCTATAAAGTTCACTAGAATCAACTGAAGGATCTCATGTTGGAAGCACTTAAGGATGCATTTGAAAAGTGTAGGATAATCAAAGAAATCAACCATACGTTACTTCATCTTATTGCCAAGAAGAGATCGCAAGGGAAATACAACATTTCAAGCCTATTGCGTGTTGTAACATGATTTACATAATACTGGCTAAGGTGCTATGCAACAGAATGAAAATGTTCATGGAGGAGTTGATATCTGAGAATCAAGGTGCTTTTGTTCAAAATCGTCATATTGGAGATGACATTCTGATATCGCATGAAATTGTTAGAGGACTCGGTAGGGAAACCAATAAATATATGTGCATTGTAACGACCCAGAATTTTGGACCATTCGCATCCATTATAAGTGTATAGGAAGACACTCATGCCGGAGTTGAATTGCTCAAAATACCGCGTGGTTAATTTAAATTTGGCAAAACTGAACATATACAGTAAATAAATAACCACAGAACACAGACACAGAGTAATAATTGCAGCGGAAATAAAAGAAATAGTAGTTCATGAAGCTACTATATGAATATATAAAATACATCAGAGTTTACAACATAAGAGTAATACGATACATCAGATACAAATCAGAATGCATCACTGGAATCATCGAATACTGAAAGCAGAATAGATGGCTGGATCTTCAAGCAAAGCTCCAACTCCAAAGGTGAATCTCGAATACTGGTACACTCAGTCTGACCCGAGCATAAAGCAAAAACACAAGACACTCGAGTCAGGATTAACATTCTTATATTAATAAATCCAACTCAAGTGAAATAGCAATTGAAATACAAGTAACTCAAAGGATGTTTGGAATAACCATCCTTTAAGGATCCGTCAAACTATCTACTAGGTAGTAATATACGCTAAGTAGATAATGTCTATCAGTAATAATAAGATATCAAAATAGCGTTAAGTCATGGCCCATTCCACCCTTAACACATTTTTATTCCCAAAAGCATATACAAGACCGTAGTTTCCCCAAAACCGAAAGTCACCAGAGGGCAATCCATATACTAAAGGTACAAATCAAAATCGTAGTGGTCGCGCATAAATGGAATACAAGTATGACAAGGCACATGAGGCAATACCCAAGGTAGTGATACTACCGTTCGCCTGATCCGGACTGGTGAGAACGCAACGCCGCAGCGCCCGCAACACCGTGAAACAACACTCCCAAAATCAAGGGTGCACCAATCGACAACAAATAATAAATAGTTCGAAGAAGTGTGTCCACTTGAGGTAGCTAATCCTCCATTGGCCCGGCACAGCTCCTGTTTTAGTCATTTCCAATTTGACACAAGTGTCAAGGCTATCCATCATCGTTCTCTTTCTTCAGTCATCACGTACATCATTCCAACCACTTCATTCTGGATCATCACTCCGCGCATAGTTATTAAAGTGGTTTTCGGTTTAGATAGAGAGTATACCCATAACCGAATTCCGGTCTCTTTAATAACTTCCGTAATTATTACACCGATTGGTCGTTTATTTATTTCAAAACCAAATCAATTTCAATTTCAAATAGAATTCGTAAATCAACATTTCGTTTGTCTTTCAAAACCACTTTCCAATAATTTACGTTTCAAAACTTCCAAATTACCATTTCAAAATCTTATAAATCAAATTTCAATCTTTATTCAAAACAATTCAAGTATTGATTCAAGTTCGTATATAAGTTTCATTTCGAAAACATTTAAATTAATTTAATTTAACATTCAAATCAAATTTAAATTCATTTATCGATTCCATTCAATATTCGTTAAGTTACTTTATCATTCAAAACAATTTCTATTAAATTTCCAAATCATTAAATCAATTTCTTAAGTTCAACTTCATTAAATCCAAACTTACAATTTTGAATTAAATTAAATTCGTCAAATCAATTTCTTTAAATTTCAAGTCTTACATTAATTTCAATAAATCATATTTTATTTCTTATTAAAGAAATTCAATTTCACGTTTAGATTTAATCTGTAAAAAGCCGGGTCGTCACAGATACACTTAATTAACAGTCTTTCTGTCTATTAATCAACTATAATTACTTACATTAATCCCTTTGAAAAGTCATATTAAATTAAAATAAAGTTAATAATATATCCCGGAAATTTTAACAATATCAATTTAATTATTTAACAGAATATTTGAATTGATTTAATAATCTAATTAAATGAATATTTAATTAGTAAATTTATCCTTTAAAAATTTATATATGTAACGACCCGCCACTCATTCCACAGAATGACGCATCATTAATAAGAAAGAAAGGGGTAGAAAATAGAAAAGAAGAGAAGAAAGAAGAAACAACAACAACGATCTCACAGCGGAATGAATAAATTATATTAATAACATAAAGAAACTATTACATAGTATAAAACACTTATCAGAGTTTACACAACTATACAACACATACTAGACAGTTATAAACATCTGTCTAGATATTACAACTCAAATACAATACAAGACTCTAACACAGATATCAACACAGCGGAACACTATATCTACGAACGCCGAAGCCTCCTGCTCCATTGCTCCTCCACAATTCGTCAAAGCTAAACCTGAATCCCTTGGCTACTCGTAAAAATTTGAGTACCCAAGAGTTTATAAAACAGAAATAAACAACTTGGGTCAGACATGGGTCTGGTGTGAGTAACAGGTTAAACTTGTTTAACTTCAAAACCTTTTGAAAGAAAAGGTATCACGTAAGACTCCCCACAAATAAACATGGGTAAGTTTTTACCTTACGCTAACCAAAACATTGATAGGAAATTCGATTGTATTATGATAGGGTCTAAGGTTTTCAAATAAATATGAAATAGCCGAAATTGTTACATTATTAAATTCCAGCATACATAAGTATACAACCAAGTCCGTTATCACTTATTGGAATTTGGATTTCCATACAATGGCAGAGCTACCGGGGTACCGCTCATCACAGTACGGGGCCTAGATCACCGTACCGAGGATCACTCCCAATCCCCTGCAACACAAAGCCGGAACCATCCCTTACTGGATAATTCCGAATAAAATCACCCCACAGATGGCCGTCGCCAACTGCACCACTAAGCCGAAATAAAAGAAGGAACTTCTCTAGACAGGGATGACCTTACTCTCAGTGGGTGCTACCCACGAAGCCTTGCTGCACCTCCCCTGTTTTAGCCATTCCCGGTTGATGAGGCTTGAGGCTACGATTTACCTTTAAATCAGAACACACCACTTAGAATGCTCATCGTCCACCTGACGATGTTTTGAAAGCATTCGATCCATACAAGTTCGTTCCGGGTTCGAACGAAACCGAAGGCATTATCTCGTTACACTCGTATTGGAATCACCCTCAGAGTTAACGACAATAACCCTTGCACTCTGAATCTTCATCTTCACTTGAGATTCACGACCTAACGTTAATTTGGATCGATGTGGTATTCGGGTCTCCAAACCTGGAATTCCGGTATACGGAAACCCGATCCCGGTCTCATCGAAATCCAAAGCGTATCTTTTAAGGCCAAGTTGTTTTAAAGGTTAAAACAAATTCAATTCATTATCTTTATACACAAAGAAAGATAATTCACAACAGATAATCAACATTATCAGATAATCCATACAATTCAACTAACATCCATATCATACAGCATATATCTCATCAGAGATATCAATCAATGCCAAGTATTCAATACTATCACCCATTCATAAGTAATGATTTATATTATCTTTTAATTAAAAAGAATTAAATTAATTACTTCATTTTATAAATCCTTCTTACTTAACCATTAATTAATTACAATTTAATTAATTAATCATCTTTTAATGATCTTCTTAATTAATCTTCCTTGATTAATTATACTTTAATTACATTCAAGTAATTATCCTTAACCATATACAGTAATTAACTTTTAATTACTATCATTAATTACAATAATTAATGAACCTTCATTAATTAATTAAGCATATAATTAAGCATACTTTAATTAATTACTTTCATTAATCAACCTTGATTAATTCATTAATTAAATAATCCTTACTAATTAATTAACCTTTTAATTAATTAAATAATTAATTTTAATCAACCACTTCATTAATTAGTCTTAATTAATCATAAACGGTAATTAACAATTTGTAATTGCTTATCTTAATTAATTACTTCTTAATTAATTATATTAACCTTGATTAATTAATCTAATTAATTAATCTTTAATTACTTCATTAGGTAATTATTAATCAATTTAAATTAACAAATAATCCTTAATTAATTACTTTATTAATTAATTACATTTTTAATTAATTACATTTGGTAATTAATCTTAAATTAAACACATTCCTTAATCACATTAATCGATTAACTAAAATTAATTAAGTAATTAACCCTTAGTTACTTACATAAGTAATTGTCTTTAATTACTTCATTAGATGATCACTCACTTAATTAATTACTTAACAAGTAATTAATTCCATTATTAAATAATTCTTAATTCTTAAATTAATTAATTACTCCATAATTAATTAACTTCAAAACAATTATATTAATTAATTCTTAATTAATAACATCTAGTGATTATCCATTAATACTTCAACTTTAATTACTTCCATAAGTAATTACTCTTTCCATAATTACATTCAATAATTTAACCATTAATTACTTCATTAAGTAATTACACTTAATTAATTCATAATTAAGTGATTAAATAAACAATTAACTAATTATTTAAAATAAATTAAATAATTAATTAATTAACTTCTTATATTTCAAAATCCTTAATTAATTAAGAAAAACATTAATCTTAATTAGTCTTTACTTATTAACAAATCATATTTAATTAAGTATCCATAAGTTCATAACAAAGATAAGTTAACCATATTTGTCTTTATAAATAAATTATTGGAATTCAAATCAAATTTTAATAACTTAACAACAAATTATTCTATTTGGATTTCAAAAGTTTAACAATAACCTTATTTGAAATAAAGCATTAAGAATTCATTTTTAAAAGTTTAAACACTTTAATTATCTAATTTAAACTTATTTATTTTCAATATAAATTGAAACTTTGTTTAACATTTACCTTTGCTAAAACTTAGATAATACATTTTTTTGAAAACATGAATTAATTTAAATTACTAACTTTTTAAAACCTGTACATGATAAATTACTTTAAGGTAATTAAAAGATAATTAATCAAAGATGATTAATTGAAAAAGGTAATTAGAGGATAATTAATTAATTTGTAATTAATTAATGTTTAAGTAAGAAGGATTTATAAAATAAAAGTAATTAATTTAATTAACTTTAAATTAATTAGAGATGATATAGATCATTACTTATGGATGGATGATAATACTGAATGCTTTGCATTTGATTGATATCTCTGATGAGATATATGCTATGTGATATGGATGTTTAGTTGAATTGTGATAATATGGATTATCTGATGATATTGATAATGTTGATTATCTATTGTGAATTATCTTTCTAAGTGTATAAAGATAATTGAATTAAATTGTTTTAACCTTTAAAACAACTTGGCCTTAAAAGATACGTTTTGGATTTCAATGAGACCGGGATCGGGTTTCCGTATACCGGATTTCCAGGTCTGGAGACCCGAATACCACATCGATCCAAATTAACGATAGGTCGTGAATCAAGTGAAGATGAAGATTCAGAGTGCAAGGGTTATTGTCGTTAACTCTGAGGGTGATTCCAAAACGAGTGTAATGAGATAATGCCTTCGGTTTCGTTCGAACCCGGAACGAACTTGTATGGATTGAATGCTTTCAGCACATCGTCAGGTGGACGATGAGCATTCTAAGATAGATGTGTTCTTTTCTAAGGTAATCGTGACCTCAAGCCTCACAAACCGGGAATGGCTAAAACAGGGGAGGTGCAGCAAGGTTAGTGGGTAGCACCCAAGTAGGACAAGATGACCTCTGTCTAGATGTCCCTTTCTATTTTCGACTTAGTGTGTGCGGTTGGTCATGACAACCGTGAGGTATCTTGTGCGGGAATTATCCAGTAAGGGATGTTCCGGCCTTGTGTTGCAGGGGATTGGGAGTGATCCTCGGTACGGTGATCTAGGCCACGTACTGTGACGGGCGGTACCCCGGTAGCCCTGCCATTGATGGAATCCAAACTCCAATAAGTGCCGTACGTTTTAGTTGTGCCCAACTATGTTGGAACGTGAGATGTAAGCATTCCAGCTATTTCATATTTATTTGAAAACCCTAGACCTATTATAATACAATCGAATTTCCTATCAAATGTTTTGGTTAGCGTAAGGTAAAAACTTACCCATATTTATTGGTGGGGAGTCTTACGTGATACCTTTTCTTTCAAAAGGTTTTGAAGTTAAACAAGTTTAACCTGTTACTCACACCAGACCCATGTCTGACCCAAGTTGTTTATTTCTGTTTTATAAACTCTTGGGTACTCAAATTTTTACGAGTAGCCAAGGGATTCAGGTTTAGCTTTGACGAGTAATCTGGAGGAGCAATGGAGCAGGAGGCTTCGGCGTTGTAGATATAGATAGTAGTTTTCCGCTGTGTTGACCTTTGTATTGATCTGTATTGTGTTGAGATGTAATAACTAGACAGATGTTTATAACTGTCTAGTATGTGATGTGTAATCTGTGTAACTCTGATAGATGATGTATATGATACTATGTAATATTTATGTGATATATTATATTTCGTTTCGTTTCCGCTGTGAGTATCTGTTGTTGTTTCTTTTCTCTTCTTCTCTTTTCTATTTCTCACCCCTTTCTTTCTTACTGTTGATGCGATTTTCCGGGAGTGGAAAGTCGGGTCGTCACACGTGGTATTAACCCGTTTTGATGATTTTAATATGATACCAACTATAATTTAAATTATTTAATATCATATTAACTAAAATTATTTTAATTAATTTGTAATTAACCCGTATATATATTTTATATAATTTATCTAATTTATATGTAACTAGAAACATATTATTTTAATAAGTTAATAGACAGAAAGATGATTAATTGAAAAAGGTAATTAGAGGATAATTAATTAATTTGTAATTAATTAATGTTTAAGTAAGAAGGATTTATAAAATAAAAGTAATTAATTTAATTAACTTTAAATTAATTAGAGATGATATAGATCATTACTTATGGATAGATGATGTATATAATACTATGTAATATTTATGTGATATATTATATTTCGTTTCGTTTCCGCTGTGAGTATCTGTTGTTGTTTTCTTTTCTCTTCTTCTCTTTTCTATTTCTCACCCCTTTCTTTCTTACTGTCGATGCGATTTTCCGGGAGTGGAAAGTCGGGTCGTCACACGTGGTATCAGAGCTTTTCTGAGTGTCTTCAGAGAAGTCAGGAGTTGTCCGCATCTGAAGGTTGAGTTTTCTTATCGACTGGATTCCAGGAGTAGTACCGGTAGTTCAGTCTAGTTGAAGGATGTCTTCTAGAGATAGAGTTGGTGCAGCAACTCAAGTTTTGATGAAGTATCTGAGTTTTATATATGGATCAGTGAACCTTATTTCTGGAATGAGTTGTCCAGTCTGTGCTTGTGTTCTACCTCAGATCTGAATTGAGCAGCGAAAGCAGTTTGGAGTATATCTCTGGATAGGAGAAGTAAGTTTGGAATCTACTGATGTTGTGAAGTAAAGTTATGTTTGGATCTCTTCTGTGTTCTGATTTGGATAAGTATTGGGTTTTCAGGATTGAATTGTCAGTTTGGACAACTGGAATTCATTGTGTTTTACGTATCTCTGAGGAAGGACGTGTTTGATCTATCTCTAGTTTTGGAATCAGCAGTTCAGGAGGATTTGGTAGTTGAGTCAGACTCGTCTGTAGTCTGATATCCTGTCTAGTTCTGTAGATCTAGATGAGTAGGAACCCTGTAGCTTCGTAGTTTAGATTGTTTGTAGAGCGAGTGTCCCGGTATATATATACTTGGGGAAACTCGAGGAAATTCTATCCAGAATTTTGTCTGGATAGTTAGAATTGTTTGTTTGGATGATTGGTTGCTATGATGTTAGCATATAGATGATGTATATGATACTATGTAATATTTATGTGATATATTATATTTCGTTTCGTTTCCGCTGTGAGTATCTGTTGTTGTTTTCTTTTCTCTTCTTCTCTTTTCTATTTCTCACCCCTTTCTTTCTTACTGTCGATGCGATTTTCCGGGAGTGGAAAGTCGGGTCGTCACACGTGGTATCAGAGCAACCTTAATTATTTAACAATATCAATTTAATTTATCAAGTTAAATGAAAATATTTAACTAGCGTAAGGTAAAAGCTAGCTTGTGGTTGTTACATGTTTTATTAACTTTAATTTATCAAGTTAAATGTTTATTTATTTTAAACCTTAATTAATGATTTAATTAAGAAAAGTTAATTATTAAGATAAATGTTTTAATGATAATTAAGGCATAAATAAGATAATGTTTTATCTTAAGATAATTAAAGTTTTAATGTCTTGACATTAATTAAGTTAATTAAGGAAATTAGGTATAATTAATTAATTTTAATTAATAATGATTAAGGATTAGTAAGAAATTAATTAAGAGTAATTAATTTATTTAATTAACTCAATGATTAAGTTTGATTTAATTAATGACTAAAGATTAATTAATTTGTAATTAATTAATTAAGTAATTAGAGGTTGATTAATTTTAATAAAGAAGTACTTAATTAAGTTTATTAATTAATAATTAGGTTTTGTTAGTTAATAAATAAGAGATAATTAATCTATAAAGATTTATTAAAGATTAATTAACTGATAATTAAAGATTAATTAATTTATTCTTAAGATTTATTAATTGATAATTAAGGTTTATTAATTAATAATTAAAGAATAAATAATCTGTAATTAAAGATTAATTAATTTGTTTAAGAGTAATTAAGGATTGAATTACTCAATTGTAAATAATAAATATATGTGATTAATTTAAGTTAATTAATTTGTAAATTAATTAAAGATAAGTTTGATGCTGATTAAGTATAAATACTTAATAAGATTAATAAGTGTAATTACTTAGTATAAGTAATTAATGTATAATTATAAGATGCAATTACTTAATGAGAAGTAATTAAGTATAATTACTTTGTAAAAGTAATTAAGGATTAAGTATTTGGTATAATTAATTAAAGAATTAATATAACTAATTAAAAAGTTAATTAATTAAGGTAAGTAATTACAGGAGGATAATTACTGTTTAAATTTAATTAAGGTGGATTAATGGAGGTAATTAATTAAGTTTAATTAATTAATTAATTAAGGATTAATGTAATTAATTAATGTAATTAATAAAAGTAATTAAAGGTTAATTACTGTTAATGAATAAGAATAATTAAATTGTAAAATTAATTAAAGGATAATTACTTTATGTAATTAATGAGTAATTAATCAAGGATGATTAATATTTAATGAGTAATTAATTAATTAAAGGTTTGTAATAAATTAATGATTGATTAAGCAAGGTTAAATAATTAATTCTTAAGTAATTAATTTAATTTAAGTTAATTAAATTAATTATAATATAGGGTTAATAATTGTTTGCTTATGGATGATTGTTTGTGTAGAATATCTGATTTGGTTGATATCTATTAAATGATATGCTATGATATTCTGTGATATGATATTGGATATATCTGTGATAAATGTGTGATATTTATCTGTGTTAAATGTTGTGTAAATTCAAGTATTGAATTAAATTAAATTGTTTAAACCTTTAAACAACTTGGCCTTAAAAGATACGTTTTGGATTTCGATGAGACCGGGATCGGGTTTCCGTATACCGGTATTCCAGGTCTGGAGACTCGAATACCACATCGATCCAAATTAACGATAGGTCGTGAATCTCAAGTGAAGATGAAGATTCAGAGTGCAAGGGTTATTGTCGTTAACTCTGAGGGTGATTCCAAAATGAGTGTAACGAGATAATACCTTCGGTTTCGTTCGAACCCGGAACGAACTTGTATGGATTGAATGCTTTCAGCACATCGTCAGGTGGACGATGAGCATTCTAAGTGATGTGTTCTGATTAAAGGTAATCGTAGCCTCAAGCCTCATCAAACCGGGAATGGCTAAAACAGGGGAGGTGCAGCAAGGTTAGTGGGTAGCGCCCAAGTAGTATAAGATTCCTCTGTCTAGAGTCCCTTTTTATTTCGGCTGTGTGGGTGGTTGTTTGGCCGCAACCACGGGGTTTCTTATGCGGGAATTATCCAGTAAGGGATGTTCCGGCCTTGTGTTGCAGGGGATTGGGCGTGATCCTCGGTACGTTGATCTAGGCCACGTACTGTGACGAGCGGTACCCCGGTAGCTCTGCCATTGTATGGAATCCACAATCCAATAAGTGCCGTACGTATTAGTTGTGCCCAACTATGTTGGAACGTGAGATGTAAGCATTCCAGCTATTTCTGTATTTTACTTGAAAACCCTAGACCCTATTATAATATAACTGGATTTCCTATCAAATGTTTTGGTTAGCGTAAGGTAAAAACTTACCCATGTTTATTTGTGGGGAGTCTTACGTGATACCTTTGTTTTCAAAAGGTTTTGAAGTTAAGCAATTTAAACCGTTTACTCACACCAGACCCATGTCTGACCCAAGTGTTTATTTTCTGTTTTATTAAACCTTGGGTACTCAAATTTTTACGAGTAGCCAAGGGATTCAGGTTTGCTTTGACGAATCTTTGGAGGAGCAATGGAGCAGGAGGCTTCAGCGTTCGTAGATATAGTGTTCCGCTGTGTTAGTCTGTATGAGTCATTTGTTGAGTGTATTTGAGTTGTAATGACTAGACAGATGTTTATAACTGTCTAGTATGTGTTGTATAAGCTGTGTATCTCTGATATATATGATACAATGTAATATCTTATTTGATTAATATAATTTATTCGTTCCGCTGTGTAGATTCTGATGTGTTTCTTTCTTTCTTCTCTATCTTTTCTCTTTTCTATCTCTTTCTTTCTTCAAGATGATACGACTTTTTGAGGTTTTACTGGAAAATACTTGATGTTGCTTTGAGAAGGTTGAAGCTTGTTTTTAAACTTGAATTGCCAACTAATCTGAGATGATCTTGGTTTCAGCTTGAATTGGTTTACAGGATTTAGATTTGTTTTTGAGAAGTGTTACAGGCTGAGTTTGAGAAGGTTACAGGGTTTTAGTTTGATCTGGAGATTGCATTGCAGGTTTTGATTTTGATTTGGTTTTTGAGAAATTGTTTCCAGGTTTGAAAAAATGTTTTACAGGGTTCGAACTGGAATTTAGTTACAGGTTTTGATCTTTGTTTTTATTTTTAGAAAGAAAGATAGAAAAAAGAATGAAGAGAAAGATAGAGGTTTATATAAGTTTAAATTAGGATTTATTAAAGATTAAAGAAAAAGAAAATAAAAGGACACTTGTCTTTACCCATTTTAATTAACTTACACATGTACTTACAAGCTCTATTATCCTAACACTTGTAATTATCATTTTTATATTATTTTAAAAAGATTTTAAAAGCTTTTATAATAAATTTCCTAATTAATAAATACCTTTCTAAATTAATAAATGCCTTCCTATGTTATAAATAAATGAAACCTTTAAAAGAAAATAAAATAAAAACCCATTTATATTCTAATAAAATCATATATAATATATTTAATCCATTTTAAATGATAATATAAAACTTTTGTATTTATTTTACAATTTAATAAACACTATCTTGATTTTTATAAATAAATTCCTTTAAGGCAAAATAAATCTTATTTTAAATAAAAACTTATTCATATATTTTTAATCCAAAATATTTAAAATCATTATCTTTAAAGATTCAAATTTAATCTAATTCAAATTCAAATTCAATTTAAAAATCCTAGTTATAAATAGATTTTAAATAGACATATTATTTCAAATTTAGGAAGTGTTGTTTAAATGTATATATATGTGTATTTAAAGTGATTTTTAACGACCCGGCTTTCTTTGCCCAGAAAGACGCATCGTTATGAAGAAAGAAAGGGATAGAAGAAGAAAAGAAAAGAAGAGAGAACAACAAAACATCAGAAATCTCACAGCGGAACGAGAAATATATTATCACATAAGATATTACATAGTATCATATACATCAGAGTACACAATTTATACATCACAGAATAGACAGTTATAAACTTCTGTCTATTATACAACACAAGTATACCAGTACAATACAGACTAATACAAACACAGCGGAAACTCTATATATCTACTCGCTGAAGCCTCCTGCTCCTCAGCTCCTCCAGTATTCGTCAAGACTAACCTGAATCCCTTGGCTACTCGTGTTAAATATCAATTTGAAAAGTCATATTAAATTAAAATAATTTTAGTTAATATGATACAACAACAGATACATTAATTTTCCGGGAGTGGAAAGTTTTGAAATTTAGATTAATTACAAATTTCAACTATTTTATTTCTTAATCTAAAATATGTCTTTAATTTTCCGGGAGTGGAAAACAGCTTCTATTCGTCACTGTTTATAACTATCATAATGATGCTGTGTTGTAGTGCTTTGCATATGTTTATATATATAAGTGTAATTGTTGTGTGAATGCTTCTGATTTGAACTGTGCATGTCAATATATCTCTGTTTCCAGATTTAGTGGTTACAAATTTATCAAAATTTCACATATTTTTATATCTAATCTTTGATTAACACTTAGATTAAAAACAAAATAGTTAGTTTTAACAAAATCTAAGTACTGAAAATATAAACAAGTATGAAAGATCTAAAATATACTTGTATTTGGAAATACCAGCAGGAATCTTTTAAAACTTGTAAAAATCAAATGTTGCATTCCACTGATTCAAGTTTATATCTGAAATAAATACTGGAAAGTAAGATTTTTAAAACTACAATTTCAATTTTTAGAATTGAAATGAGGGTGCAGTCTTTAGTTAACCAGAGTTTGGACTTTGGGTCTTTTCTGTCGATCTGTAGAGTTTGGGTGATCGAGGTTGTTTCTGGAGCTAGATGGTTGATCAGGGAAGTAAGGAAAAATGGTCGGAGGCACTCGCGATCACTGTGGCGATGGTGGCTTTCAATTTCAGTGGGTAACCCTAGTTTTGGCTGAGTGAAGTATATATCGAGACTGTAAACCCAATATCGTCTCGAGTAAGTTGGTAGTATGGAGTAAGGATGTCTCGGATCTTTGAAGAAAATCCTTTTCAAGATTCGGAGTCCATTATTGGAATGTAAAATTGGTTGAGCTCGGGTGAGCAGATTTTCTAGAGTTGGATCTGTCGGAAGTGCAGAAGCAAGTGATGATAGCTTGGCAACTTCAGGAAGGAGCAGCTGTGTGATGAGACACAATATCTATGGATGTTCCCGAAGGAGATGTTCTTTTTGGAGCAAGATTAAGAAGGTATTGGAGGAACAGTTGATGTCTACCATAGGAAAGACTGGGCTGTATAGGAATTCTTTGATATCGAGTAAGAGAGTTTTATCTGTTTGGAAGTATGGGACTAAGGTCGATTAGTTGTTCTTCGGACATGGTCTCATTGTTCCCTTAAGAAGAGTAAGATATTGGCGTTTGGTTGGGAGCCCGAGTTTCTTTTGGGATGTCTGCCATCTCAAAGGTTCGTTGTGAGGTTTGTTGATGGTTTTAGTTTTGAGGAGCCTTTGGATTAGAAGCTTTTGGTTAACTGTGGTAGCAGTACAGTTCGAAGTGTTTGGTGTGTTGACGAGGAGGTCTTTGGCTTAGCAGTGTTCCAGAGATAGAGTTTGGAAGCAGCAGTGGGGTTCGTTTCTTCGATGATTCTGGAATCTTTGTGGTTCTTCTATCAACAGTCCGGGAAGATGGTGAAGGCTTTCTTGAAGGGTTAACCTTGTTTGAAAAAGCTTAAGACTCTTTTTAATTAGTAAAGAGAGAACAGTTTCTTTGGAATCCGAACTAGGTAGATCGCAAAAGTGACTTGCGATTAGTTTGGGAATTTATCTTGGGTAATCTTTTGTTTGAGACTGAGATTTCTCATGTGGAAGTAGGAGCTACTGGAATAGTCAGAGATTTTCCGGATGTATTCGAGGAAGTGGAAGTTTGTCTACATCTGGATTTGAGTTCCGTATCGACTTGATTCCAAAAGCAATGACCGTGGTTAGTCTGGTAGTAGGATGGTTCCTAGAGAGTTGGTGTAGCAGCTCAGAAATTTTTGGAAATGGATTGGTCAGTTCTAGTTTTCAAGTTTGGATTTTAGCTGATTTTGGAAGGATCATCTTGTTGATAGGATCTAGAGATCATTTTTATTCTTGGTTCAGATTTGTTTCAGGAACATCAGCGAGAGTTAAGCTGATCAGAAAGAGTTGAGATAGCTCAGGATCGTCTGGTGAGTTATGCAGATATGAGTTAGAGATTGGAATTCGGAGTTGGAAATTGGAAATTGTTTAAGTTTTCTTCGATTAATAGAACTGTAAGATTTGGTAAGTCTGGAAGCTAGCTCCGAAATATTTTGGATTTTCTTGTGTTCTCGAGAGGAGTAGTTCTTTGTCTATAGGATTGAATGGCCAGTTTGGATAGCTGGAATTCATTGTATTTCACGTATCTCTGAGGGAGTACGTGTATTATTCATCATTGGTGGTGGAATCTGCAGTTCAGATGGATTTGGAAGTTGAGCTGGACTTGAGTGTGATCTGATATTTTGTTCAGAATTGGTGAATCTAGAGATGAGAGGAGCTCTGGATTATGGTGTGTAGATTGTTTAGCTTCTGGAGAGCGAGTCTCCCAGTGATTTATACTCGGGGAAACTCGAGATAGTATTATGAAGTCTATCCTGATTTATATCAGAATAGTTAGTTAGATTAGATTGTTTGATTGGTTGCTTTGATTGTTGGAATTGGATGATAGGTATGTGGTTGCTAAATTAAAAATCTTTGCTGGATTATTAAATTAACTTTGCTTTTAATTTCGGGGACGAAATTATTTTAAGGGGGGAGGAATGTGATATCCCGGGTTTTTGGGCAGTATAAATTTAATAATCTGTATTGATAATTCAATTGAATTGATAATTTTCCTTTATAATTTTAGTTTAAATTGGTAATTTAATCTTTAAAGGTTAATAAATATTTAATCTGGAAAATATTGATAAGATTTATTTTCAAAGATAATAAAGTTTTAAATCTATTTAAAATATATATATATATATATATATATATATATATATATATATATATATATATTTGATATTGGGAATGGAAATATCTTTTGTTTTAAATTAAAGATGAATTTTTAAATTGTAATATATATAGTATGTATATGTTATAATTTGATATTGTTTGAAATTTATTTTAATCTATTGATAATATATATATGTATGAATTGTAATTTAAAGCTTTGTTTTAAAATTTATATTTTTCAAAGGTTAGTTTAGATTAATTCAATTTTTTTCAAAATATAAGATAATTGTTTATTTTAAATGAAATTGTTTACAAAAGATTTAAACAAGCTTTGTTTTGTCTTCTTTTAAAATACTCAAATCAAAATGGTTATAAATGTTTAAAGTTAAATGTTTAAATTTTTAAAATACATGTATAAGATATATTTGAATTATAATTAGTTTTAGAATAATTTCTTTTAAAAATAATTTATATATACACATATGTAAATTAAGAAAATTTAAGTATGTAAGTTATATTAACATTTGAATTAAATAAAAATTTAAATTACTTAGGACATGTGTTAACACATGGTAATAACATTTGTAATTCATAGAAACACATATTAACATTTGTATATTCATGCAATTTAACAAGTGGCAACACTATTTTTATTTAAAAATTTAATTTATAAATTATGTAGTTTAGAGAGAAATCTGGTTTTCATTTTTAGTTCAAAATCGTTTCCTGCCTAAACTCTTTCTTCTCTTTTCTTAACTAAAACCTAAAAACAAATCAAATCTGAAACCAAAAATCTGGAAAGCAAAATTTAAAGCAAAGCAAAAATCTGGAAACCTGGAATCAAAGAAGAAATGGAATCTGGAATTCAAATATAACTTAAAGAAGATGGAGGCAAATTTAATTAGCAATTTCAAATTCTTCAATCAAACTGAAGACATGCAATTAGAGGAAATAAATCAAACAACAAAGTTTAAATTCAACCAAACAAAAGAAGTTCAAAAATCTGAACATGCAAGCCTGGAAACAGCTTCTATTCTCTGTCCTCTGTCTCAACTAAACTGGTGAGTAAATTATTTTAAAAACAGTTGATCTTAGATTTCTTCGTGATTTTGTGATGATATAACAATGTTATATGCAATATTTGTTTTAAATTGAATGCATGTTGAATTGAATGCTTTGAATTTCCTGTAGAGTAAAGGATTGTTACTGTGTTTATAAACAGTTTTCAAATCTGAGAAAAAATTTCAATATCTTGATTTTGAATACGAACTGGACTTTGATTTGTAAATGAAGGTTGTTTGTAATCATGTAAATTATCATCTAAAAATAATTCTAGGATTTTATAATTTGGAATTTCCCTCGAATTGAAGAAAATACAGTGAAATTAAAATATAAGTTAAAAATCAATTGCTCTAAATTCTAAGTTGAATTATATATATGAAATCGTACTGGAAAATCATGAATTTAGGCATGCATATCAAAAATTTTAGTTTGGAAATTCGAACGTAATTTGGGTTTGTTCGAATTTGGGTTGATCGGCGATTAGTGGTGATCCGCATGTTGGAGTTGAACGATTTTTGGTATGGAGGAGGGTTGATTGATTGTGATCATGGGAAAAATACAATCGAATTTTTCAAATGTTTGAATTGTTCGAATTGGATCGAAGTAGGGTTTTAGGCTGCTTTTAAATGGGTTGAACTGTTGAGGAATTTGCGACGTGGGTGATGATGCGGAGGCGATCGCGAAGGGGTGGTAGGGTGGTTCGTGAAGTGGTGATGCTCTGGTGATGTTGGCCGAGTTCATCGATGAGGGAGTCGACGGCGTTGGGGGAAGTTGCGGTCGAAGTTGGGTTCAGTTTTTCGACCGAGGAGCGAAATTTCGATTCGCGAGTCATTTCTCCGATCTGGGTTGGGTTTCTTGATCGCGTGGATCCTTGTGATCGATGTCCATGGTTGCGGCGCCCCAGTTCGGCCGGAGGCGTTGGTGTAGGTGCACGAGTGCACGATTTTGTACACTGGGGAATTTGAAGTTGGGGAAGAAGCATGGACTTAGGGTCGTTCTCGGGTAGTTGCCGTGTGTAACTCGAAGCAGAAGACGTTCGTGAGTTTCCTCGCGTGGATTCAGGGAAGGTCTCGAGTGTTTGAGTGTGGGGCTCGGGTGAGTGTGCGAGTCTAGTTTCTACCTGAACACTAGGTTAATTACTATTTGTTCGAGTGTTTGAGTGTGGGGCTCGGGTGAGTGTTTGAGTGTGGGTTCTATGTTTGAGTGTTTGAGTGGGGAGGCTCGCACGCGATTGTTTTGTTTGAGTGTTTAAAAGCATTTGACTTATTTAAACAATTTGTTTTCAAAGGAAAATGTTTAAACAAGTTTAAATGTATATTGGAAATAATTTAGTTTAAACAAATGATTAACTAAGTTTTAAGCTGAATTTAAAGTGAGATGTTTTAAAAAGGAATGTTTAAATTGATTTTAAAATAGATTTAAATGAATAAAGAATATGAAATTTGGGATTTCAAAGTTACATAATTATTTTATTTAATTTAAATCAAACACATTTGAAAGGATATTCAAAGATTTTAAGTGTATTAAATTAAGTTGTTTGAATGGGTTTTAATAAAGTAAGTAATTTGAGTTTAATTAAGGAGAATTAATAAATAAATTAAATTAAAGCTTAATTACTATTTGTAATTAAGGATAATTACTTAATGAAGTAATTAGTGGATGGATAATTAAAGATTTAGGGACGATTTATTGATTAATTAATTAATGTAATTAATGTTAGGTTAATTAATTAGTATAATTAATTAAAGATAAATCATTTATGATTAATTAAGTATAATTACTTAGTAAAGTAATTAAATGATAATTATTGAATGTAATTAAGAAAAGAGAAATTACTTATGGAAGTAAATTCAATGAAAGTAATTAAATAAGAAGTGATTAAGGTTAATTACTTAGTGTTATTAATTAAATAAATTATTTAATTAAGTTAATTAAAGGATTAAGATGAATTATAAGGTAATTAATTTTTTTTTGGTAATTAATTAAAAATAATTAATTAAGGAAGATAATTAATTAGAGTTAATTACTGGTTAAGTTTAATCAAAGGTGATTAATAAATTATGGTTTAATTAAAGGTTAATTACTTAATGTAATTAATAATTAATTAAAGGTGTAATTAGGGATCATTAGTTTATAATTAATGATGTGATTAAGAGTTGATTAATTAAGATTAATTAATCAAATGATAAGTGATTAATTATAATTAATTAAGGATTAAAGTAATTGATTATAATTAATTAATTAATGAAGTAATTAAAGGTTAATTACTGTATTTGGTTAAGAATAATTAATTTGTGAAATTAATTAGGAATAATTACTTAAATGTAATTAAAGTATAATTAATCAAGGTAATTAATTAAGTGGATAATTAGAGAAAGATTAATTAATTTATTTATAATTAATTAATGATTATATAAGTAAGATTTATAATGAAGTAATTAATTTAATTAATTTTAAATTAATTAAGAGATGAAGTAATTAATTTAATTCACTTTAAATTAATTAAAGATAGAGATAGTTAATTTAATTCATTTTAAATTAATTATGTTGTGATTAAGTAAATCATTGCTTATATAAGAATGGATGACATTGATTGTCTTGAATGGATGTAATCTCAGAAATGAGATAAGATGTTGTGTGATATGAATGCTTGGTTGCATTATGATGATAATATAGATTAACTATTATGATGTTGATATGGATTACCTATTTGGTTATGAATCATCTGTTTAATTGATAATGTGATTATCAATGGTGAATTGTGAATTATCTATCTGTATGAATATAGATAAGTTAAATTGTTTAACCTTTAAACAACTTGGCCTTAAAAGATACGTTTTGGATTTCGATGAGACCGGGATCGGGTTTCCGTATACCGGTATTCCAGGTCTGGAGACCCGAATACCACATCGATCCAAATTAACGATAGGTCGTGAATCTCAAGTGAAGATGAAGATTCAGAGTGCAAGGGTTATTGTCGTTAACTCTGAGGGTGATTCCAAAATGAGTGTAACGAGATAATGCCTTCGGTTTCGTTCGAACCCGGAACGAACTTGTATGGATTGAATGCTTTCAGCACATCGTCAGGCGGACGATGAGCATTCTAAGTGATATGTTCTGATTAAAGGTAATCGTAACCTCAAGCCTCATCAACCGGGAATGGCTAAAACAGGGGAGGTGCAGCAAGGTTTCGTGGGTAGCACCCACTGAGAGCAAGATAGATCCCTGTCTAGAGGTCCCTTTTCTTTTATTCGGCTTAGTGTGTGGTTGGTCGCGCCAACTACGGGATTATCTTGTTCGGGATTATCCAGTAAGGGATGGTTCCGGCTTTGTGTTGCAGGGGAGCGGGCGTACTCCTCGGTACGGTGATCTAGGCCACGTACTGTGACGGGCGGTACCCCAGTAGCCCTGCCATTGTATGGAATCCAAACTCCAATAAGTGCCGTACGTATTAGTTGTGCCCAACTATGTTGGAATGTGAGATGTAAGCATTTCAGCTATTTCTGTATTTTACTTGAAAGCCCTAGACCCTATTATAATATAACTGGATTTCCTATCAAATGTTTTGGTTAGCGTAAGGTAAAAACTTTTCCATGTTTATGTGTGGGAAGTCTTACGTGATACCTTTGTTTTCAAAAGGTTTTGAAGTTAAACAAGTTTAACCTGTTACTCACACCAGACCCATGTCTGACCCAAGTGTTTATTTCTGTTTTATAAACTCTTGGGTACTCAAATTTTTACGAGTAGCCAAGGGATTCAGGTTTAGCTTTGACAAATATTCTGGAGGAGCAATGGAGCAGGAGGCTTCGGCGTTCGTAGATATAGTATTCCGCTGTATTGATATCTGTGATAGTGTTTTGTCTTGTATTTGAGTTGTAATGTCTAGACAGATGTTTATAACTGTCTAATAAGTGATGTATATGCTGTATAACTCTGTAAATTGTTGTAAACTATGTAATAGTTTATGTTATTAATATAATTTATTCGTTCCGCTGTGAGATCGTTATTGTTCTTTCTTTCTTTCTTCTCTTCTTTCTCTTTTCTCACCCCTTTCTTTCTTCATAATGATGCGACTTTCTGGGCATAGGAAGTCGGGTCGTTACAATTTTAATCACCATATATAGTTAATTTAAAATGCATTAAATTAAATACTTCCATCATTAACAATCTTACTTAAGTCACTATTAATTAATTATCAATTAATTAATAAATCATCATCCAATTATTCCTTTTAATTAATCATTCTTGATTAATTAACATTGAATTACATTCAAGTAATTATCATTTAAATTAATTTCACAAATTAATTACTTTTAACCACTTATAGTAATTAACCTTTTATTACTTTATTAATTAATTATCTAAAATTAATTACATTAATCTTAAATTAATTACATTAATTAATCACTTCATTTATTAATTATTTCTTAATTAATCAATTCTTAATTACATCATTAATTATATAAATTAATGATCCTTAATTACATTTTAATTAATTACTTTATTTAAATTAATTACCACTGTAACGACCACGACTTTCTCTCCACAGAAAGTCGCATCGTTAATAAGAAAGAAAGGGATAGGAAAGAGAAAAGAAGAGAAAGAAAGAACTAAACAATATCAGAATCTCACAGCGGAACGAAAAAAATTATAATATATCACATAACTATTACATAGTCTTTACATAATCAGAGTTACACAACTTATACAACAAAATAGACAGTTATAATTTCTGTCTATTATACAACTCAAGATACAATACAAACAAAAGACTCAGATCAACCAACACAGCGGAAAACTATCTATTTACGAATGCTGAAGCCTCCTGCTCCATATCTCCTCCATAGATTCGTCAAAGCTAACCTGAATCCCTTAGCTACTCGTAAAAATTGAGTACCCAAGGTTTAATAAAACAGAAAATAAACACTTGGGTCAGACATGGGTCTGGTGTGAGTAAACCGGGAATGGCTAAAACAGGGGAGGTGCAGCAAGGTTAGTGGGTAGCACCCAAGTAGGACAAGATTACCTCTGTCTAGAAGTCCCTTCTTATTTCGGCTTAGTGTGTGCGGTTGCTGATCCCAACCGTGAGGTATCTTGTGCGGGAATTATCCAGTAAGGGATGTTCCGACCTTGTGTTGCAGGGGATTGGGAGTGATCCTCGGTACGGTGATCTAGGCCACGTACTGTGACGGGCGGTACCCCAGTAAATGTAACGACCCGACTTTCTTTGCCCAGAAAGACGCATCGTTATGAAGAAAGAAAGGGATAGAAGAAGAAAAGAAAAGAAGAGAGAACAACAATACATCAGAAATCTCACAGCGGAACGAGAAATATATTATCACATAAGATATTACATAGTATCATATACATCAGAGTACACAATTTATACATCCCAGAATAGACAGTTATAAACTTCTGTCTATTATACAACACAAGTACACCAGTACAATACAGACTAATACAAACACAGCGGAAACTCTATATATCTACTCGCTGAAGCCTCCTGCTCCTCAGCTCCTCCAGTATTCGTCAAGACTAACCTGAATCCCTCGACTACTCAATACAATATTGAGTACCCAAGAGTTTAATAAAACAGAAAATAAACACTTGGGTCAGACATGGGTCTGGTGTGAGTAAACGGTTAAAAGTTGCATAACTTTGAAAAACCTTTGAAAACAAAAGGTATCACGTAAGACTTCCCACACATAAACATGGGTAAGTTTTTACCTTACGCTAACCAAAACTTTGATAGGAGATTCGATTATATTATAATAGGGTCTAGGGTTTTCAAATAAATACAGAAATAGCTGAAATGCTTACATCTCACATTCCAACATAGTTGGGCACAACTAATACGTACGGCACTTATTGGAGTTTGGATTCCATACAATGGCAGGGCTACTGGGGTACCGCCCGTCACAGTACGTGGCCTAGATCAACGTACCGAGGAGTACGCCCGCTCCCCTGCAACACAAGGTCGGAACATCCCTTACTGGATAATTCCCGCATAAGAAACCCCAGCGGTTGTAGCTATTCAACCGCCCACTCAGCCGAATAAAAGAAGGGACCTCTAGACAGGAGAATCTTATACTACTTGGGTGCTACCCACTAACCTTGCTGCACCTCCCCTGTTTTAGCCATTCCCGGTTGATGAGGCTTGAGGTTACGATTACCTTTAATCAGAACATATCACTTAGAATGCTCATCGTCCGCCTGACGATGTGCTGAAAGCATTCAATCCATACAAGTTCGTTCCGGGTTCGAACGAAACCGAAGGCATTATCTCGTTACACTCGTTTTGGAATCACCCTCAGAGTTAACGACAATAACCCTTGCACTCTGAATCTTCATCTTCACTTGAGATTCACGACCTATCGTTAATTTGGATCGATGTGGTATTCGGGTCTCCAGACCTGGAATACCGGTATACGGAAACCCGATCCCGGTCTCATCGAAATCCAAAACGTATCTTTTAAGTTCAAGTTGTTTAAAGGTTTAAACAATTTAACTTATCTACATTCATACAGATAGATAATTCACAATTCACAATTGATAATCACATTATCAATTAAACAGATGATTCATAACCAAATAGGTAATCCATTTCAATATCACAATAGTTAATCTATATTACCATCATAATGCAACCAAGCATTCATACCACACAACATTACTTATCTCATTTCTGAGATTACATCCATTCAAGACAAATCAATGTCATCCATTCTTATATAAGCAATGATTTACTTAATCATAACATAATTAATTTAAAATGAATTAAATTAACTATCTCTATCTTTAATTAATTTAAAGTGAATTAAATTAATTACTTCATCTCTTAATTAATTTAAAGTAAATTAAATTAATTACTTCATTATACATCTTACTTATATAATCATTAATTAATTACAATAAATTAATTAATCTTTCTCTAATTATCCACTTTAATTAACCACCTTGATTAATCATTCTTTAATTACATTTAAGTAATTATCTTTAATTAATTTCACAAATTAATTATCCTTAACCAAATACAGTAATTAACCTTTAATTACTTCATTAATTAATTAATTATAATTAATTACTTTAATCCTTAATTAATTACAATTAATCTCTTATCATTTGATTAATTAATCTTAATTAATTAACTCTTAATTACATCATTAATTAATTATAAACTAATGATTCCTAATTACAATCTTTAATTATTTATATTTAAATTAATTAAATAATTAATCTTAATTAAACCATAATTATTAATCATGTTTGATTAATCTAATCCAGTAATTAACTTCCCTTAATTACTTCCCTTAATTAATTACCTTTAATTAATTACCTTAACAAATAATTAATTACCTTATTAATTAATCTTAATCCTTTAATTAACTTAATTAAATAATTTATTTAATTAATAACACTAAGTAATTAACTCTTAATCACTTCTTATTTAATTACTTTCATAAAATAATTATCCTCTAATTACTTTATTAAATATTTTATCTTTACTAAATTACATCCAGTAATTATTTCTTAGTTACTTCATAAATTAATTATACCTAATTAATTTATAAATGATTTTCTTAATTAATCACAAATTAATTAATTTAACTTAATCATTTAAATTTAATTAAATGATTCTTAACTTACTATATTAAAGGTTCTAAATTAAGAATTATTATCTTAATTAAATCAATTATTTACTAATAACACTTGATAAATAAAATAATTTAATTATCTAAATTTCCTTTTCAACTAAAATTCATTTCTCTTCAGCTCTAAAACTATCTTCTTCTTTCTCAACTAAAACTAAATTCGAATCTAAAGATAAAGTAAAATATGGAAATCAAATGATAAGAGAATGAAGACTGGAAATTCAAATGCAAAACAACTCTGTAAATCAAATGGAACTTGGAAATCAAAATTCAAAGAAGCAAAATGAAATCTGGAATTCTCAAATACAAATCAGTCAAGGCAAATAAGAGTAAATCAACATGCAAACTGAAAACCAACAGCAACAGATTGTCTTCAACATGCAAGCCTGGAAAACAGCTTCTATTCTCTGTTCTCTGTTTCAACATGTCTTTAATAAGATTAAGTTAGTATATCCAATAATTTCTTTAATACAATTAAATCGTAAGATATATTACCCTTAACCGAGGACTCGAAACTAGAAACAGAAGAGAAAACATAGATACTCCATAAAATTCTAAGATGCTTCACCAATCCTTCTCTAGGAACAATCGATGTAACTAAACCTTTGACCTCTTCGATAACTTTTACTTTCTCTTGAGATGTCTCAATTTCATACAAAAGATTACTCAAGATGAATTCTCAAACTGATCGCAAGTCAATGTGATATCCCGGGAATTTGGACAATATCAATTTAATAATTTATATTTAAAAATTAAATTGATTTGATGATCTTTGTTAATAAATTTGAATAAATTTAATAATCTAATTAAATAAATATTTAATTAGTGATTTATCTTTTAAAACTTTAATAGAATGATTTCTATTTATAATATATATAAGTGTATATATTGTAAATAGATGAGTTGGTTTGAATTTAACAAATGAGATTATATTTTCAAATTCTAATATATATTGGTAATTTGGAAATCATGATTAATTTAATATTAAGTTTTTCAAAAGTTATTTAATAAATAACTATATAGTTTAAAATACATATTATAAATGTTTAATTGTTTAAAAATAGATTTTTAGCTTAAGTTTAAATTTAAATGAAAAGGTTTGTTTTATTTCTTTTTAAAATATTACTTGATAATCTCTTATATAAATTATTTAAATATCAAATATGTTAATTTCAAATAATAAGTATAATGTATTATTTTTATTAATATGAATGGATTTTAAAGAATATGGAATTTTTATTTAATTGAATGAATAGTTATATATGTATATATATAACTTAACCTTTAAATTGAATCTTAGGATTTAATTTAAATTGAATTTGAAATTAAGTTTTGAAATTCAAAAGAATAAATATTTAAATTTGTTTTGGATTTTAGAATATTTGTATAAACTTTTAATTATAAATATAGTTAGTTTTGTTTCTTTAAAAAAGTAATTTATATATAGATAAGTATTTAATAAATTAAGAAAAAGGCTTTTTAATTACTTTAAAATAAATAGAAATAAGATAAATACTTAAAAGACATGTGTCTTTATCTAATGACTTGTTTTAACATGTGTTAGGCAATGGATTAAACAATGTGACAAGTGTCTTAATTTTTTTCATTTTCTTTTATTTTTATAAAATCATAAATTTAGTTATATATACATTTGCATCCCTTTTCTTCATTCTTTCTAATTTTCTTTTCAAAAACAAGAAACTCAAACCTCTTTCTCAAATACAAATGCAAATCTGAAACCAAAAAACTTTCCTCAAACCAAATCAAAGATCTGTAATCAACTCCTCAAACCAGAAATCAAAAATTCAATACCCTGTCTCATTTTCAAAACCACAATTTCAAAGCCTGTAATCCAGTTTGCAAACCTGAGGTCTTCAGCATGAATTTCTTTTCAATCTGGAATCATCTCAACAACTTAGTGTTTCCAGCAGCATGCATGTAGTTTATTCAATCTAAAGCTTCAACAACTCAAGTTAAAAATCAAATTCTAAGGAGCATGCAAGTTTACAGTTTCAGAAGCTAAAAAAACTGCCTCTGTTTCATTTTTTTCAATCAGGTGAGTAACAATTTTAACTTAAACTAACTTAAGTAAATATAATTGCTTGATTTTTCCTGTGATAATCATGTTTGTAGTGATGAAATTCTCTGTAATATGTATAGTTTGGAATGCATGTATGTTTTGATATGTTATTGCCTGTTCTAGTAAGCCAGTTTTAAATCCTGATCAAAAATAAATGATTTCTTGTTCAAATCCTTATGAAAGATGGTTGCATGTGAATGTATAGATAGTTCTGCATATATATTGATATACAAGTGAAATTTTTGCTGTATGTATATATGGATGTTTTGTATGCATGTGTGATCATGTTCTCTGTTCAGTTTTTCCAGATTCCAGAATTCCTTTTAAATCATTTACCACTTGATCTAGCTTTTGTTAGGACTAACTTTATAAACAAAATATGTTTGAATTATCATAGACAAATGTTTAAAATTTTAATTAAGTCAAACTTCAAGCAGAGTGTCTCTGTAAAACAAGAAGAATAGTGTATGTTTAGGACAAGTGAAAATTTAAATATCTTAATTTATCAAGACAGGTTTATAAACTAAAAACTTATACCAAAATTTGATTTTTAAAGGAGAAATCATAATTTTTAGTTTAGTAATATAGGTGCAGTTCTGTGTTGAACAGAAAATAGGAATAGGGGATTTTTGGGTGATCTCGGGAATTTGAAGTGTCGAGTTTCTTCTGGTAGGTGGAGGAATGGTCAGTGATGCCGAGAAAAATATTGGGTGGCGTTGCAGTTCATCGTGGTGGTGGCGGTGATGAGTTTTTGCCTGTAGCCCTAGTTTGAGCTAGGTAGTTTGTTTGAGTCTGAACTACCTGTAGGAATGATCGAGTGATGTGAGGTTTGGGTAGATGAAAGTATGGCCATTGACGAGGTGATGGTCGGAGTCGCTGCTATCCTGGTGGACGGAGGTCCGTGATTGTCGCGTTGTTAGGTTAGGGATTGTAGAAGGGGAAGACTGTTCCAGGTTTTTATTTTTAGCTCGAGTTCTCGATTTTGATTTAGAGGATGGATCGAAGTAGTGATGGTCGTATTCTGGTACGTGAGTGATCGTCGACTGGTGGGGGAAGTCGTGGATGATCGGAGATGTCGCCGGTGGATGTGCACGTGCACATGGTCGTGGATGTGTCTGGTGAAGTCTGGTTTTAAGCAGAGGAGTGGTTCTCGGGGTTCTCTCGTGACATTTGAATTTTTGCTCGGAGTTTTTGGAGCTAAGACTCGAAGTGGATTAGGGTGTGGTCTCAGGTAGTTTGTGTTGCGAGTTTTTAATAATCTGAGTGTTTTTAATTTAAAACTGATTTTAAATTTGAAAAGTAAATTTAAAACAGAAATTTTAAATTAAAGTTTAATCTGAAATCTAGTTTAAATCTGTATTTCAGATTTAAAATAAAAGCAGTTTTTAAATTAAATTGATTTAAATAATTTTAGTGTTTAAATTATATATTAAATGGATGGAATTTAAAAGTAATTTGGAAGTTAATGTTTTCAAATATATTTTGGAATGACAATAATCATTAATAAGGAAATGTGTTACAAGGACTTAATGATTGGTAATAAATTTAAATTAATTTGTAATTAAGGATTTAAATTAATTTAAGTAAGGTTTAGGATTAATTAAATAGAGGTTTAAACTAATTAATTAATAATTAAGATTAATTAATTAGGAATATCTAATTTATAATTATGGATTATAAGTTGGAATATCAATTAATGATTAAGAATTAATTAAATAAGTAATTAAAGATTAATTAAGTTATGGGAAACACTTAATTAATTAAATAATTAATTGGTTATTAAGATTTATTAATTTGAAATTAATCTAAGTTAATTACTTAAGAAAAGTAATTAAATAATTGTTAATGAAGGTCATTAACTATGGATTATTAAATAATTAATTAATGTGATTAATTTTAATAATTAATTAGATTAATTAATTAATTTAAAGATAATCAATTATAGAATTTGTTTAAATGAATTACTTAATGGAAGTAATTAAGAAATTAATTACTTATTGTAATTAATTAAGATAATTTGATTTAGTTTAAGTTAATTAATTAAGTTTAATTAATTTAGAATAATCAAGAGATGATTTGATAAATAATTACTTAATTGTAATTAATAAGTATGATTATTTAAGGAAGTAAATAATTGATAATTACTGGAAGTAATTAATTGAATGGTGATTGTATTAATGGAAGTAATTTAAGTTTAATTACTTTGAATAATTAATCAAGGGATTAATTAAGAAATTAATTAAGGAGAATTAATTTAGTAAATGAAAGTAATTAAGGGTAGTTAATTACTAATTGAAGATTAATCAAGGTGATTAATAAATGTTGTTTAATATAAAGTTAATTACTTAATGTAATTAATTTAATTTAAGTAATTAATAATTAAATTGTAATTAAGGATCATTAATTAATATAATTAATGATGTAATTAAGATTGATTAATTAAGTATAATTAATAAATGAAGTGATTAATTAATGTAATTAATTAAGGTTTAATATAATTAATTATAGTGATTAATTTAATTAATTATAGTTAATTAATTAATGAAGTAATTAAAGGTGAATTACTATAAGTGGTTAAGGTTAATTAATTTGAGTAATTAATTAAAGATAAATAACTTGAAGGTAATTAAAAGATAATTAATCAAAGATGATTAATTGAAAAAGGTAATTAGAGGATAATTAATTAATTTGTAATTAATTAATGTTTAAGTAAGAAGGATTTATAAAATAAAAGTAATTAATTTAATTAACTTTAAATTAATTAGAGATGATATAGATCATTACTTATGGATGGATGATAATACTGAATGCTTTGCATTTGATTGATATCTCTGATGAGATATATGCTATGTGATATGGATGTTTAGTTGAATTGTGATAATATGGATTATCTGATGATATTGATAATGTTGATTATCTATTGTGAATTTTCTTTCTAAGTGTATAAAGATAATTGAATTAAATTGTTTTAACCTTTAAAACAACTTGGCCTTAAAAGATACGTTTTGGATTTCGATGAGACCGGGATCGGGTTTCCGTATACCGGATTTCCAGGTCTGGAGACCCGAATACCACATCGATCCAAATTAACGATAGGTCGTGAATCAAGTGAAGATGAAGATTCAGAGTGCAAGGGTTATTGTCGTTAACTCTGAGGGTGATTCCAAAACGAGTGTAACGAGATAATGCCTTCGGTTTCGTTCGAACCCGGAACGAACTTGTATGGATTGAATGCTTTCAGAACATTGTCAGGTGGACGATGAGCATTCTAAGTGATGTGTTCTGTTTTAAGGTAATCGTGACCTCAAGCCTCACAAACCGGGAATGGCTAAAACAGGGGAGGTGCAGCAAGGTTAGTGGGTAGCACCCAAGTAGGACAAGATTATCTCTGTCTAGAGGTCCCTTCTTATTATTATTCGGCTGTGTGGGCAGTTGTGAGCTCCAACTGCTGGGATATCTTGTGCGGGAATTATCCAGTAAGGGATGTTCCGGCCTTGTGTTGCAGGGGATTGGGAGTGATCCTCGGTACGGTGATCTAGGCCACGTACTGTGACGGGCGGTACCCCGGTAGCCCTGCCATTGATGGAATCCAAACTCCAATAAGTGCCGTACGTTTTAGTTGTGCCCAACTATGTTGGAACGTGAGATGTAAGCATTCCAGCTATTTCTGTATTTATTTGAAAACCCTAGACCTATTATAATACAATCGAATTTCCTATCAAATGTTTTGGTTAGCGTAAGGTAAAAACTTACCCATATTTATTGGTGGGAAGTCTTACGTGATACCTTTTCCTTCAAAAGGTTTTGAAGTTAAACAAGTTTAACCTGTTACTCACACCAGACCCATGTCTGACCCAAGTTGTTTATTTCTGTTTTATAAACTCTTGGGTACTCAAATTTTTACGAGTAGCCAAGGGATTCAGGTTTAGCTTTGACGAGTAATCTGGAGGAGCAATGGAGCAGGAGGCTTCGGCGTTGTAGATATAGATAGTAGTTTTCCGCTGTGTTGATCTTTGTATTGATCTGTATTGTGTTGAGATGTAATAACCAGACAGATGTTTATAACTGTCTAGTATGTGATGTGTAATCTGTGTAACTCTGATAGATGATGTATATGATACTATGTAATATTTATGTGATATATTATATTTCGTTTCGTTTCCGCTGTGAGTATCTGTTGTTGTTTTCTTTTCTCTTCTTCTCTTTTCTATTTCTCACCCCTTTCTTTCTTACTGTCGATGCGATTTTCCGGGAGTGGAAAGTCGGGTCGTCACACGTGGTATCAGAGCTTAGGTTGAGCGAATGCCTAAGCTTTTGGTTAAGTGAATATCAGAGCTATTGGTTGAGTGAATACCTAGCTCTGGAGTGGTATCTATCGTGAGAGAGCGTATTTGTAATTTTTATATAACTATATATATATATATATATTCTACCTATATTATTGGGTTACCCGTATAGGTTCTCCAATATAAGATATAAAGGTAGATAGGGTAGTAGTGTATGAAACACGACTACCAATGGTTGGAATTAAGGTGGGAAGTGTATTATCGAGACTGTAGACCCAATACTGTCTCGAGTAAGTTTTGCTGTGATGAAGGATTTCATCGAATCTCTGAAGGAAACCTGTTAAGGTTCGGAGTTTATCTGTAAAGTTGGATGAGTAGAGTTTGGAACTATCGGTTGAACAGAAGCAAGTGATGGTATCTTGATACCTCAGGTAATAGTAGCTGTGTGATGAGATGCAGTGACGATGGATGTTCCCGAAGATGTTTTCTTTGGAACGAATTTAAGGAAGTGTGAATGTTTCGGTGTTGTGGCTGAGTTCAGCATGGTGTTTCTGTTTGGTTTGGAGTTCGAGTTTCTCAAAGATCTTTGGATAGAAAGTCCTTGGCATCAGTATCAGCAGTGCAGCTCGGAGTATTCTGTGATGGCAGGAAGTTGTCAGGCTGAGTAGTTTTTCTGGAAGTGAAATTCAGAAGCAGCAGGGTGCATCCATTTCTTCGGTGGATTGGATAGTTAAGTATGGGCTGTTCTGATTTGTTAAGAGGAACAGTTTTTTTCTTTGGATAATTGGTTGGGTGGATCGCAAAAGTGACTTGCGATAATTTGAGGGTTCTCTTGGGTTATCAGAGTTTTTCTGAGTGTCTTCAGAGAAGTCAGGAGTTGTCCGCATCTGAAGGTTGAGTTTTCTTATCGACTGGATTCCAGGAGTAGTACCGGTAGTTCAGTCTAGTTGAAGGATGTCTTCTAGAGATAGAGTTGGTGCAGCAACTCAAGTTTTGATGAAGTATCTGAGTTTTATATATGGATCAGTGAACCTTATTTCTGGAATGAGTTGTCCAGTCTGTGCTTGTGTTCTACCTCAGATCTGAATTGAGCAGCGAAAGCAGTTTGGAGTATATCTCTGGATAGGAGAAGTAAGTTTGGAATCTACTGATGTTGTGAAGTAAAGTTATGTTTGGATCTCTTCTGTGTTCTGATTTGGATAAGTATTGGGTTTTCAGGATTGAATTGTCAGTTTGGACAACTGGAATTCATTGTGTTTTACGTATCTCTGAGGGAGGACGTGTTTGATCTATCTCTAGTTTTGGAATCAGCAGTTCAGGAGGATTTGGTAGTTGAGTCAGACTCGTCTGTAGTCTGATATCCTGTCTAGTTCTGTAGATCTAGATGAGTAGGAACCCTGTAGCTTCGTAGTTTAGATTGTTTGTAGAGCGAGTGTCCCGGTATATATATACTTGGGGAAACTCGAGGAAATTCTATCCAGAATTTTGTCTGGATAGTTAGAATTGTTTGTTTGGATGATTGGTTGCTATGATGTTAGCATATGGATGATAGTATATGCTTGTGATTTAAAATTAAAATCTTTGATAGATTATTAAATTACCTTTGTTTAAATTTCGGGGACGAAATTATTTTAAGGGGGGAGGAATGTGATATCCCGGGAATTTGGACAATATCAATTTAATAATTTATATTTAAAAATTAAATTGATTTGATGATCTTTGTTAATAAATTTGAATAAATTTAATAATCTAATTAAATAAATATTTAATTAGTGATTTATCTTTTAAAACTTTAATAGAATGATTTCTATTTATAATATATATAAGTGTATATATTGTAAATAGATGAGTTGGTTTGAATTTAACAAATGAGATTATATTTTCAAATTCTAATATATATTGGTAATTTGGAAATCATGATTAATTTAATATTAAGTTTTTCAAAAGTTATTTAATAAATAACTATATAGTTTAAAATACATATTATAAATGTTTAATTGTTTAAAAATAGATTTTTAGCTTAAGTTTAAATTTAAATGAAAAGGTTTGTTTTATTTCTTTTTAAAATATTACTTGATAATCTCTTATATAAATTATTTAAATATCAAATATGTTAATTTCAAATAATAAGTATAATGTATTATTTTTATTAATATGAATGGATTTTAAAGAATATGGAATTTTTATTTAATTGAATGAATAGTTATATATGTATATATATAACTTAACCTTTAAATTGAATCTTAGGATTTAATTTAAATTGAATTTGAAATTAAGTTTTGAAATTCAAAAGAATAAATATTTAAATTTGTTTTGGATTTTAGAATATTTGTATAAACTTTTAATTATAAATATAGTTAGTTTTGTTTCTTTAAAAAAGTAATTTATATATAGATAAGTATTTAATAAATTAAGAAAAAGGCTTTTTAATTACTTTAAAATAAATAGAAATAAGATAAATACTTAAAAGACATGTGTCTTTATCTAATGACTTGTTTTAACATGTGTTAGGCAATGGATTAAACAATGTGACAAGTGTCTTAATTTTTTTCATTTTCTTTTATTTTTATAAAATCATAAATTTAGTTATATATACATTTGCATCCCTTTTCTTCATTCTTTCTAATTTTCTTTTCAAAAACAAGAAACTCAAACCTCTTTCTCAAATACAAATGCAAATCTGAAACCAAAAAACTTTCCTCAAACCAAATCAAAGATCTGTAATCAACTCCTCAAACCAGAAATCAAAAATTCAATACCCTGTCTCATTTTCAAAACCACAATTTCAAAGCCTGTAACCCAGTTTGCAAACCTGAGGTCTTCAGCATGAATTTCTTTTCAATCTGGAATCATCTCAACAACTTAGTGTTTCCAGCAGCATGCATGTAGTTTATTCAATCTAAAGCTTCAACAACTCAAGTTAAAAATCAAATTCTAAGGAGCATGCAAGTTTACAGTTTCAGAAGCTAAAAAAACTGCCTCTGTTTCATTTTTTTCAATCAGGTGAGTAACAATTTTAACTTAAACTAACTTAAGTAAATATAATTGCTTGATTTTTCCTGTGATAATCATGTTTGTAGTGATGAAATTCTCTGTAATATGTATAGTTTGGAATGCATGTATGTTTTGATATGTTATTGCCTGTTCTAGTAAGCCAGTTTTAAATCCTGATCAAAAATAAATGATTTCTTGTTCAAATCCTTATGAAAGATGGTTGCATGTGAATGTATAGATAGTTCTGCATATATATTGATATACAAGTGAAATTTTTGCTGTATGTATATATGGATGTTTTGTATGCATGTGTGATCATGTTCTCTGTTCAGTTTTTCCAGATTCCAGAATTCCTTTTAAATCATTTACCACTTGATCTAGCTTTTGTTAGGACTAACTTTATAAACAAAATATGTTTGAATTATCATAGACAAATGTTTAAAATTTTAATTAAGTCAAACTTCAAGCAGAGTGTCTCTGTAAAACAAGAAGAATAGTGTATGTTTAGGACAAGTGAAAATTTAAATATCTTAATTTATCAAGACAGGTTTATAAACTAAAAACTTATACCAAAATTTGATTTTTAAAGGAGAAATCATAATTTTTAGTTTAGTAATATAGGTGCAGTTCTGTGTTGAACAGAAAATAGGAATAGGGGATTTTTGGGTGATCTCGGGAATTTGAAGTGTCGAGTTTCTTCTGGTAGGTGGAGGAATGGTCAGTGATGCCGAGAAAAATATTGGGTGGCGTTGCAGTTCATCGTGGTGGTGGCGGTGATGAGTTTTTGCCTGTAGCCCTAGTTTGAGCTAGGTAGTTTGTTTGAGTCTGAACTACCTGTAGGAATGATCGAGTGATGTGAGGTTTGGGTAGATGAAAGTATGGCCATTGACGAGGTGATGGTCGGAGTCGCTGCTATCCTGGTGGACGGAGGTCCGTGATTGTCGCGTTGTTAGGTTAGGGATTGTAGAAGGGGAAGACTGTTCCAGGTTTTTATTTTTAGCTCGAGTTCTCGATTTTGATTTAGAGGATGGATCGAAGTAGTGATGGTCGTATTCTGGTACGTGAGTGATCGTCGACTGGTGGGGGAAGTCGTGGATGATCGGAGATGTCGCCGGTGGATGTGCACGTGCACATGGTCGTGGATGTGTCTGGTGAAGTCTGGTTTTAAGCAGAGGAGTGGTTCTCGGGGTTCTCTCGTGACATTTGAATTTTTGCTCGGAGTTTTTGGAGCTAAGACTCGAAGTGGATTAGGGTGTGGTCTCAGGTAGTTTGTGTTGCGAGTTTTTAATAATCTGAGTGTTTTTAATTTAAAACTGATTTTAAATTTGAAAAGTAAATTTAAAACAGAAATTTTAAATTAAAGTTTAATCTGAAATCTAGTTTAAATCTGTATTTCAGATTTAAAATAAAAGCAGTTTTTAAATTAAATTGATTTAAATAATTTTAGTGTTTAAATTATATATTAAATGGATGGAATTTAAAAGTAATTTGGAAGTTAATGTTTTCAAATATATTTTGGAATGACAATAATCATTAATAAGGAAATGTGTTACAAGGACTTAATGATTGGTAATAAATTTAAATTAATTTGTAATTAAGGATTTAAATTAATTTAAGTAAGGTTTAGGATTAATTAAATAGAGGTTTAAACTAATTAATTAATAATTAAGATTAATTAATTAGGAATATCTAATTTATAATTATGGATTATAAGTTGGAATATCAATTAATGATTAAGAATTAATTAAATAAGTAATTAAAGATTAATTAAGTTATGGGAAACACTTAATTAATTAAATAATTAATTGGTTATTAAGATTTATTAATTTGAAATTAATCTAAGTTAATTACTTAAGAAAAGTAATTAAATAATTGTTAATGAAGGTCATTAACTATGGATTATTAAATAATTAATTAATGTGATTAATTTTAATAATTAATTAGATTAATTAATTAATTTAAAGATAATCAATTATAGAATTTGTTTAAATGAATTACTTAATGGAAGTAATTAAGAAATTAATTACTTATTGTAATTAATTAAGATAATTTGATTTAGTTTAAGTTAATTAATTAAGTTTAATTAATTTAGAATAATCAAGAGATGATTTGATAAATAATTACTTAATTGTAATTAATAAGTATGATTATTTAAGGAAGTAAATAATTGATAATTACTGGAAGTAATTAATTGAATGGTGATTGTATTAATGGAAGTAATTTAAGTTTAATTACTTTGAATAATTAATCAAGGGATTAATTAAGAAATTAATTAAGGAGAATTAATTTAGTAAATGAAAGTAATTAAGGGTAGTTAATTACTAATTGAAGATTAATCAAGGTGATTAATAAATGTTGTTTAATATAAAGTTAATTACTTAATGTAATTAATTTAATTTAAGTAATTAATAATTAAATTGTAATTAAGGATCATTAATTAATATAATTAATGATGTAATTAAGATTGATTAATTAAGTATAATTAATAAATGAAGTGATTAATTAATGTAATTAATTAAGGTTTAATATAATTAATTATAGTGATTAATTTAATTAATTATAGTTAATTAATTAATGAAGTAATTAAAGGTGAATTACTATAAGTGGTTAAGGTTAATTAATTTGAGTAATTAATTAAAGATAAATAACTTGAAGGTAATTAAAAGATAATTAATCAAAGATGATTAATTGAAAAAGGTAATTAGAGGATAATTAATTAATTTGTAATTAATTAATGTTTAAGTAAGAAGGATTTATAAAATAAAAGTAATTAATTTAATTAACTTTAAATTAATTAGAGATGATATAGATCATTACTTATGGATGGATGATAATACTGAATGCTTTGCATTTGATTGATATCTCTGATGAGATATATGCTATGTGATATGGATGTTTAGTTGAATTGTGATAATATGGATTATCTGATGATATTGATAATGTTGATTATCTATTGTGAATTTTCTTTCTAAGTGTATAAAGATAATTGAATTAAATTGTTTTAACCTTTAAAACAACTTGGCCTTAAAAGATACGTTTTGGATTTCGATGAGACCGGGATCGGGTTTCCGTATACCGGATTTCCAGGTCTGGAGACCCGAATACCACATCGATCCAAATTAACGATAGGTCGTGAATCAAGTGAAGATGAAGATTCAGAGTGCAAGGGTTATTGTCGTTAACTCTGAGGGTGATTCCAAAACGAGTGTAACGAGATAATGCCTTCGGTTTCGTTCGAACCCGGAACGAACTTGTATGGATTGAATGCTTTCAGAACATTGTCAGGTGGACGATGAGCATTCTAAGTGATGTGTTCTGTTTTAAGGTAATCGTGACCTCAAGCCTCACAAACCGGGAATGGCTAAAACAGGGGAGGTGCAGCAAGGTTAGTGGGTAGCACCCAAGTAGGACAAGATTATCTCTGTCTAGAGGTCCCTTCTTATTATTATTCGGCTGTGTGGGCAGTTGTGAGCTCCAACTGCTGGGATATCTTGTGCGGGAATTATCCAGTAAGGGATGTTCCGGCCTTGTGTTGCAGGGGATTGGGAGTGATCCTCGGTACGGTGATCTAGGCCACGTACTGTGACGGACGGTACCCCGGTAGCCCTGCCATTGATGGAATCCAAACTCCAATAAGTGCCGTACGTTTTAGTTGTGCCCAACTATGTTGGAACGTGAGATGTAAGCATTCCAGCTATTTCTGTATTTATTTGAAAACCCTAGACCTATTATAATACAATCGAATTTCCTATCAAATGTTTTGGTTAGCGTAAGGTAAAAACTTACCCATATTTATTGGTGGGAAGTCTTACGTGATACCTTTTCCTTCAAAAGGTTTTGAAGTTAAACAAGTTTAACCTGTTACTCACACCAGACCCATGTCTGACCCAAGTTGTTTATTTCTGTTTTATAAACTCTTGGGTACTCAAATTTTTACGAGTAGCCAAGGGATTCAGGTTTAACTTTGACGAGTAATCTGGAGGAGCAATGGAGCAGGAGGCTTCGGCGTTGTAGATATAGATAGTAGTTTTCCGCTGTGTTGATCTTTGTATTGATCTGTATTGTGTTGAGATGTAATAACCAGACAGATGTTTATAACTGTCTAGTATGTGATGTGTAATCTGTGTAACTCTGATAGATGATGTATATGATACTATGTAATATTTATGTGATATATTATATTTCGTTTCCGCTGTGAGTATCTGTTGTTGTTTTCTTTTCTCTTCTTCTCTTTTCTATTTCTCACCCCTTTCTTTCTTACTGTCGATGCGATTTTCCGGGAGTGGAAAGTCGGGTCGTCACACGTTGTTTTATAAAACCTTGGGTACTCAAATTTTTACGAGTAGCCAAGGGATTCAGGTTTGCTTTGACGAATCTTTGGAGGAGCAATGGAGCAGGAGGCTTCAGCGTTCATAGATATAGTGTTCCGCTGTGTTAGTCTGTATGAGTCATTTGTTGAGTGTATTTGAGTTGTAATGACTAGACAGATGTTTATAACTGTCTAGTATGTGTTGTATAAGCTGTGTATCTCTGATGTATATGATACAATGTAATATCTTATTTGATTAATATAATTTATTCGTTCCGCTGTTTAGATTCTGATGTGTTTCTTTCTTTCTTCTCTATCTTATCTCTTTTCTATCCCTTTCTTTCTTCTTGATGATACGACTTTTTGTGGAGAAAAAGCCGGGTCGTCACAGTTATTCAAATTATTTAATTGTATCAATAATTACTTTTATTAATTTCAACTATTTTATTTCTTATTAAAGAAATTCAATTTCACTAATTTAATTACTTAAATAATTTTCCAAAAACTAAATTAATAAAGAAACTCAATTTCAATTATTTACGAAGAAAAATCCACTTATTCAAAAGTTCAATTTTTCTTATTAAAGAATTTCAATTCAATTTAATCATTAAATAATTTAATCTTATTTAATTATTAAATAATTCAAAACTCAATTTTTAAATAATTTCAAAGTTTAATAATTTCAAACTTAATTATTAAATCATTTCAAACTTAATTATCAAATCATTTCTCAAATTAAACAATATACTTTCATCAATTACATTGTAAATATTTTATTTCATATTTATTAAATATTAACATTTCCTTTCGTTAAAATTCAAATTCCAACTTCGTTTCAAAACCATATTATTTATTCAAATAAAATCATCGTTTATTTTTAAATCAAATTATTGACCAATCGGGTTTTATTTAATTTTCTTTCCTAGGTCAAAGTTCAATTTTGGGTATTTATCATTTCAACCCGATTCCAATTCAATTCAAAAATCAAAGTATAACAAGGGAACTTGCAGTGTGATAACTGGGGTGGTGTCAAAGTAAATAAACAAGCAATAACAACAAACAATAACAATCCAATAATCAATTCAAATAATCCCGAAATAACCGTATTAATTCGTATTGTTATTTGTACGAATTAATATAATTATTTCTAGAATCTACACTATCATTTCATGTAGATTAAAGATTATTACATTACGGTTTTCACTTGTCATATATTTACAATTTCATACATCATCAATATAACAACATACATTCAGTGGTTCAAAATGTAATTAAACAAATCCTACGTGTCAATAAATTCAACAGTTAAATGGGTCATATAATACAAATGTCAGTTAATCAAATTTAACATTTAATTATCCTATATCAAGTTCAATTTCATACTATTTATCATTTTAACATTAACAATTTAACGTCCAATGTAACCATCAACAATCAATCAATTATCAGCCAAACTGTATTATCATCACATAAATAACTAACAGATAATGGTGTCAGATGTCACAGGTGAACTGATACAGGTAATAGTATATATAACAGTGTAATTAACTAACAGCAGCATATTTCAATTGTCGTTTCAATTGAAATCAAATCTAATAAATAAAAGAACGTTAATCGTGAGTGAGTGCTCACCTTCCGAGGCTAGAGATATTTGATGATGAAATTGAGCTATGGATCCAAACACAGAAAAGCAAAGTTAGATTGGCACGAATTTGACGAACAAGGCTGACGGCTTGGAATTGACGAAATCGAATCAACTGCGTTGATGAGGATAAGTTATATAAGTGAATTGATATAGATATATCATATATAATTATATATATACAAAATCATATTCTAATTTCAAACACATATTAAATTAAATAAACTATACTTTAAGATCCAAACTTTTTATAGGACTAATAATAAATTTAAAACACAAACATGTTAAAATCAAAATCTATATACATTATATTTGAAACATCAATATCTGAACTTAATATACATAACCAAATTTAAATCCAAAGATATACATAAACTGCAAGTAATATAGATTAAAGAAAATCAGCTGGTTTGACCATATGTAGACTTAACTTTATCTACAAATATATTTATGTATATACGACTCAATGTATTCAACATGCTATGCATAGATGTAAGCACTATAAATATGAAATTATAATTATATGTACATGCGCCTGCTACTACATATGCAAACGATTCTATGCAGACAAAGGTATATATCAAATATATACAAGCTATCGGGAAAATCATGAAATAGAGAAACCATATTATGCAGACAATCCAATATATATGCGAACACTAGAGAAAATATACATCTAAATGTATTATACTTCAGGCTGTATGTAGACCCAATATATAAATTCTGCTAACATACGTGAACCTTGCAAATCAAATATGTTGTACACCTTTATAATATATTCCTATGTAGTGGACCCCACATCCTACTCATATATACTCATTAAAAATCAAATACTAATATATAACTTTACTCAAAAATCTCCACAGACAGCATGTATACAAATTCTTAAAAAATCAATATTATTATAACATATGTATGAGGCATGACAGCCAATTATGCAAAAGTTTGAAAACATTTATATAAACATATTGTATTATTATTGTTACCCATAGTTTACGAAATTCTTCAGGTACATATTCAAACTTAATATCCATGTATGTTTAAAAAATCATAAAACAAAAATCAATTTCAGAAAAATTAACATAAGCCTATTATATATATATATATATATTTCAGAACAATACTTATATATATTAAAACAGTACTAACAAAAAAAAACGTTTTAAAACAATATATATATACATACGAAATCTTGGGCTGGCGATGCTATATGCGGCGGATGACACTGGGACATGGTGGTGGGGCGAAGTTGGAAGGATAACGGCGGGCGGTGGGAAGTGGGAGGTTACAGGAAACTCGGAGGTGATGGACGGAAGAGGCCTGCCTGTTGCACGTGGGTTTGATGGCGGGTCACTGGTCATGGAGGAGATCGAGGAATAGGGAGGGCGGAGAGGGCATACGGGTGAAGTGGAATGGAGCGGTCGGTGGTCGGAGTTCTTGTCACGGCTGTGGGGAAGTCGATCGGTGCCTGGGTGGTCGTGTTAGGTGTCGTGGCAGTAGAGCGGGCTAATCAAGGCGGTTTGGGCGGAGAGCTCCGATGCGAGCAAGGGAGGAGATGCGACTATGTTGATGTTGTGGAAGACGTACGGCTTGGCACGCGTAGGGCTGATGAGCAGAGGACGGAGAGATAGAGGGGACATGCGGAGGTGGTGGTTTCACGCGTGGGAGGGTTGCTTGCGCGGTGAAAGGCTAATGGGTATTGAAGAGATGATGTTAGCTTCAAGTTGAAACACGAACAGGCTTTTCAAAATATAACAACAGATATAAATAATAATTTTTTATTTTTCTCTTCAAAGCAAAAGCAGAGTGAAAGAGAGGGGTGCGAAAATAAAGTAAAATAAATGAACCGTAGGATACCGAGAGTCACACGCAAATTCAAGACGTATTAATGACAGATGACCGTTGGCTCACATAGAGGGTTATGAAAAGACATGAAACCCAAAAGCCCGAATACGGAACCGATACGAAAGGCGTTTCGCAAAGTGCAACGTACACCGGACTTTGAAATTTGATAATCGAATATACCGTAGAGATCAGCACGACGAGACGATCATAACGGTATATGGATATCAGTGGTACGATTGAATTATAAAATTCGAATTTTCTAATAGCGGAAAATGCAAGGAAAACGCTGAAAAATAAGATCGACGGAGCCAAAGATGTCCGAATTTTGAAAAACGACAAACAGACATCTTGCTCAGAAAATGGTTTAGAATTTTTCTATGTAAAAATATTTTGGTTTTGAAAACATTTTATTTTCAACGCTTTTTAACTGATTAAATTGAAGTGAATTTACGCGCGAAAGAAACTCTCATATTTTCGGACGAAAATTTACCAGTTGCTATGTTTAACTAGACGCATTCCAAATATCAAATTTATATTTCAAAATTTTATCGTTTACAATATCACAAAATTTTAACTAATTACGTTATTAAAACAGTTGAAATTTACGGGTCGTTACACTCTCCCCCACTCAAAACTTTTCGTCCCCGAAAAGGAACGAGGTAGGAGAATAGAAACAACCAAAAAAACAGATTTGAAATACAAAATAACAATTAATTTAAACCATATAAATTCAAATTTAAATTAATTGATATTCAATAATTGATTTAATCCATTTGGTTTCACTAAAATCAATCTCAACTATTCCTAAATTCATTATCTTATTATCCCATTTCTTCAATTTACAATTTTTTATTTTTTTTAAAACCATAAATTTGAATAGTCTTTTATTATAATCATATTTTCTTCAACAATTTTAAATTCTTCTTTACTCCAAATTACTGTTAAATCTATTCTACTTAATATATCTACTCACATATATTTAACCATATAAATTTATTTAAACCATATAAATTTCAATTTAAATTAATTTATATTCAATAATTGGTTTAAATTTAAGGTATTTCCATAAGTTGATCTTATTTCAATTTATTTATTTACCTTCAAAACAAAATTTATTTTTCAATTATCTCATTATTCTATTTATCTCTATTAACATTTTATAATTAAAATTTAAGTGTATAACATTTATTATAACCACTCAAATCTTATTTATAAATTCAGTTTATATTATATATTATCCAATTACATATTCAACTTCTGAATGATTTAGGTAAGTTGTATTAGAATGCAGTTGAACAATATACAAATAAAATTTTCCAAATTCAATTATTCAAGTTTAAATATTTATTCCAAATTTTGGTTTTATTTATAGTTAAGATCATCCTTTAACAAAATTTAAGAATTAGATTTCCGATTAACTTTTAAAAATTTAGAGATATATATAATATATTTATATCCAATCAAATTAAAATTTTAAAAATAAGATACCCATATATATATATAAATCAAATTATACTAAAGAAATTCAAATTAAAATATTTTTTTTCAAAACAAAACCGTAGCCAAGCTACAGAATAGTATCTCCACTTCGAAACTCGAAAATGAACGTCGATGATGCGGCCGCCATCACCGAAATTATTTTCCAGCGACAAAGAGAAGAGCACTGATTTCAACAATTTAAAATTCTTTGGAAACGATTTCTATTCGAAAATACTTTCAATAATATATACTTTAAAATTTTAAAAACAAAGTTTGAAATCACCGGAAACTAATAAATTCTCAAATTTCTGAATTAAATTCATCTCAAATTCCAAATCAATTTATAACCAAGTTTATGAATTCATTTATATATATTATCAATGGTTTACAAAACAATAAATGTAAATCAAATATTATTTTTTAAGCCAACAAATTCGTTAACAATTTAATTTCAGAAAACTTATATTTATATATAATATAATCATTCAAAACTATTTTGTTTATCAAATTTGAAAACAACATTTTTATATAAATTTAGAAATACATTTCTTTGCTCGACAATACAGGAATGAATTTTCAAAATAAGGATAGGGATTCAACTTTGATGGACTTAAATCAAAGAAAATTCTGATTCGAAGACAAATTCGAAAGAAAAGATAAGATGATTCAATAACAGAATCGGGAGATGGGTAAGTTTATTTAATTCACGGGCAACCTTAACCGGATCAACCGTGACTTCAAGAATAAGATCGTTGTAGAATTCCGAGGTAAATCGACATTCGATCTCAAGAAATAGAATTCAAGTATAGCAGGAGAAAGATAGCATCGTAAACCGAGGATACAGAAATCTCCGGTAAATCAATGCCTATTGTAAAGGAGTTTTGCTCCTTTACGAATCATTCGAAGATTGGCGAGATCGCCGATCAATTATAGATATCATTCAAAATGGAGTTATGGGGTGCTCCAGAATTTGAAAGAAGACGAATAGTGAAGGACACGAATGAATTCCGGAACCGAGGGGAACGTTCCAAAATTCAAAGGAATTGAGTCAAGGGAAGAGATTGAAACTCGAGTGAGAGTGATTCTGTAAATACATTTACCCTATATGTTGAGTTTTGCCTAGAGCTACCAGAGCTCTGATACCAACTGTAACGACCCAGAATTTTGGACCATTCGCATCCATTATAAGTGTATAGGAAGACACTCATGCCGGAGTTGAATTGCTCAAAATACCGCGTGGTTAATTTAAATTTGGCAAAACTGAACATATACAGTAAATAAATAACCACAGAACACAGACACAGAGTAATAATTGCAGCGGAAATAAAAGAAATAGTAGTTCATGAAGCTACTATATGAATATATAAAATACATCAGAGTTTACAACAGAAGAGTAATACGATACATCAGATACAAATCAGAATGCATCACTGGAATCATCGAATACTGAAAGAAGAATAGATGGCTGGATCTTCAAGCAAAGCTCCAACTCCAAAGGTGAATCTCGAATACTGGTACACTCAGTCTGACCCGAGCATAAAGCAAAAACACAAGACACTCGAGTCAGGATTAACATTCTTATATTAATAAATCCAACTCAAGTGAAATAGCAATTGAAATACAAGTAACTCAAAGGATGTTTGGAATAACCATCCTTTAAGGATCCGTCAAACTATCTACTAGGTAGTAATATACGCTAAGTAGATAATGTCTATCAGTAATAATAAGATATCAAAATAGCGTTAAGTCATGGCCCATTCCACCCTTAACACATTTTTATTCCCAAAAGCATATACAAGACCGTAGTTTCCCCAAAACCGAAAGTCACCAGAGGGCAATCCATATACTAAAGGTACAAATCAAAATCGTAGTGGTCGCGCATAAATGGAATACAAGTATGACAAGGCACATGAGGCAATACCCAAGGTAGTGATACTACCGTTCGCCTGATCCGGACTGGTGAGAACGCAACGCCGCAGCGCCCGCAACACCGTGAAACAACACTCCCAAAATCAAGGGTGCACCAATCGACAACAAATAATAAATAGTTCGAAGAAGTGTGTCCACTTGAGGTAGCTAATCCTCCATTGGCCCGGCACAGCTCCTGTTTTAGTCATTTCCAATTTGACACAAGTGTCAAGGCTATCCATCATCGTTCTCTTTCTTCAGTCATCACGTACATCATTCCAACCACTTCATTCTGGATCATCACTCCGCGCATAGTTATTAAAGTGGTTTTCGGTTTAGATAGAGAGTATACCCATAACCGAATTCCGGTCTCTTTAATAACTTCCGTAATTATTACACCGATTGGTCGTTTATTTATTTCAAAACCAAATCAATTTCAATTTCAAATAGAATTCGTAAATCAACATTTCGTTTGTCTTTCAAAACCACTTTCCAATAATTTACGTTTCAAAACTTCCAAATTACCATTTCAAAATCTTATAAATCAAATTTCAATCTTTATTCAAAACAATTCAAGTATTGATTCAAGTTCGTATATAAGTTTCATTTCGAAAACATTTAAATTAATTTAATTTAACATTCAAATCAAATTTAAATTCATTTATCGATTCCATTCAATATTCGTTAAGTTACTTTATCATTCAAAACAATTTCTATTAAATTTCCAAATCATTAAATCAATTTCTTAAGTTCAACTTCATTAAATCCAAACTTACAATTTTGAATTAAATTAAATTCGTCAAATCAATTTCTTTAAATTTCAAGTCTTACATTAATTTCAATAAATCATATTTTATTTCTTATTAAAGAAATTCAATTTCACTTATTTAATTACTTAAATAATTTTCCAAAAACTAAATTAATAAAGAAACTCAATTTCAATTATTTACGAAGAAAAATCCACTTATTCAAAAGTTCAATTTTTCTTATTAAAGAATTTCAATTCAATTTAATCATTAAATAATTTAATCTTATTTAATTATTAAATAATTCAAAACTCAATTTTTAAATAATTTCAAAGTTTAATAATTTCAAACTTAATTATTAAATCATTTCAAACTTAATTATCAAATCATTTCTCAAATTAAACAATATACTTTCATCAATTACATTGTAAATATTTTATTTCATATTTATTAAATATTAACATTTCCTTTCGTTAAAATTCAAATTCCAACTTCGTTTCAAAACCATATTATTTATTCAAATAAAATCATCGTTTATTTTTAAATCAAATTATTGACCAATCGGGTTTTATTTAATTTTCTTTCCTAGGTCAAAGTTCAATTTTGGGTATTTATCATTTCAACCCGATTCCAATTCAATTCAAAAATCAAAGTATAACAAGGGAACTTGCAGTGTGATAACTGGGGTGGTGTCAAAGTAAATAAACAAGCAATAACAACAAACAATAACAATCCAATAATCAATTCAAATAATCCCGAAATAACCGTATTAATTCGTATTGTTATTTGTACGAATTAATATAATTATTTCTAGAATCTACACTATCATTTCATGTAGATTAAAGATTATTACATTACGGTTTTCACTTGTCATATATTTACAATTTCATACATCATCAATATAACAACATACATTCAGTGGTTCAAAATGTAATTAAACAAATCCTACGTGTCAATAAATTCAACAGTTAAAGGGGTCATATAATACAAATGTCAGTTAATCAAATTTAACATTTAATTATCCTATATCAAGTTCAATTTCATACTATTTATCATTTTAACATTAACAATTTAACGTCCAATATAACCATCAACAATCAATCAATTATCAGCCAAACTGTATTATCATCATATAAATAACTAACAGATAATGGTGTCAGATGTCACAGGTGAACTGATACAGGTAATAGTATATATAACAGTGTAATTAACTAACAGCAGCATATTTCAATTGTCGTTTCAATTGAAATCAAATCTAATAAATAAAAGAACGTTAATCGTGAGTGAGTGCTCACCTTCCGAGGCTAGAGATATTTGATGATGAAATTGAGCTATGGATCCAAACACAGAAAAGCAAAGTTAGATTGGCACGAATTTGACGAACAAGGCTGACAGCTTGGAATTGACGAAATCGAATCAACTGCGTTGATGAGGATAAGTTATATAAGTGAATTGATATAGATATATCATATATAATTATATATATACAAAATCATATTCTAATTACAAACACATATTAAATTAAATAAATTATACTTTAAGATCCAAACTTTTTATAGGACTAATAATAAATTTAAAACACAAACATGTTAAAATCAAAATCTATATACATTATATTTGAAACATCAATATCTGAACTTAATATACATAACCAAATTGAAATCCAAAGATATACATAAACTGCAAGTAATATAGATTAAAGAAAATCAGCTGGTTTGACCATATGTAGACTTAACTTTATCTACAAATATATTTATGTATATACGACTCAATGTATTCAACATGCTATGCATAGATGTAAGCACTATAAATATGAAATTATAATTATATGTACATGCGCCTGCTACTACATATGCAAACGATTCTATGCAGACAAAGGTATATATCAAATATATACAAGCTATCGGGAAAATCATGAAATAGAGAAACCATATTATGCAGACAATCCAATATATATGCGAACACTAGAGAAAATATACATCTAAATGTATTATACTTCAGGCTGTATGTAGACCCAATATATAAATTCTGCTAACATACGTGAACCTTGCAAATCAAATATGTTGTACACCTTTATAATATATTCCTATGTAGTGGACCCCACATCCTACTCATATATACTCATTAAAAATCAAATACTAATATATAACTTTACTCAAAAATCTCCACAGACAGCATGTATACAAATTCTTAAAAAATCCGTATTATTATAACATATGTATGAGGCATGACAGCCAATTATGCAAAAGTTTGAAAACATTTATATAAACATATTGTATTATTATTGTTACCCACAGTTTACGAAATTATTCAGGTACATATTCAAACTTAATATCCATGTATGTTTAAAAAATCATAAAACAAAAATCAATTTCAGAAAAATTAACATAAGCCTATTATATATATATATATATATATATATATATATATTTCAGAAAAATACTTATATATATTAAAACAGTACTAACAAAAAAAACGTTTTAAAACAGTATATATATATACATACGAAATCTTGGGCTGGCGATGCTATATGCGGCGGTTGACACTGGGACATGGTGGTGGGGCGAAATTGGAAGGATAACGGCGGGCGGTGGGAAGTGGGAGGTTACAGGAAACTCGGAGGTGATGGACGGAAGAGGCCTGCCTGTGGCACGTGGGTTTGATGGCGGGTCACTGGTCATGGAGGAGATCGAGGAATAGGGAGGGCGGAGAGGGCATACGGGTGAAGTGGAATGGAGCGGTCGGTGGTCGGAGTTCTTGTCACGGCTGTGGGGAAGTCGATCGGTGCCTGGGTGGTCGTGTTAGGTGTCGTGGCAGTAGAGCGGGCTAATCAAGGCGGTTTGGGCGGAGAGCTCCGATGCGAGCAAGGGAGGAGATGCGACTATGTTGATGTTGTGGAAGACGTACGGCTTGGCACGCGTAGGGCTGATGAGCAGAGGACGGAGAGATAGAGGGGACATGCGGAGGTGGTGGTTTCACGCGTGGGAGGGTTGCTTGCGCGGTGAAAGGCTAAAGGGTATTGAAGAGATGATGTTAGCTTCAAGTTGAAACACGAACAGGCTTTTCAAAATATAACAACAGATATAAATAATAATTTTTTATTTTTCTCTTCAAAGCAAAAGCAGAGTGAAAGAGAGGGGTGCGAAAATAAAGTAAAATAAATGAACCGTAGGATACCGAGAGTCACACGCAAATTCAAGACGTATTAATGACAGATGACCGTTGGCTCACATAGAGGGTTATGAAAAGACATGAAACCCAAAAGCCTGAATACGGAACCGATACGAAAGGCGTTTCGCAAAGTGCAACGTACACCGGACTTCGAAATTTGATAATCGAATATACCGTAGAGATCAGCACGACGAGACGATCATAACGGTATATGGATATCAGTGGTACGATTGAATTATAAAATTCGAATTTTCTAATAGCGGAAAATGCAAGGAAAACGCTGAAAAATAAGATCGACGGAGCCAAAGATGTCCGAATTTTGAAAAACGACAAACAGACATCTTGCTCAGAAAATGGTTTAGAATTTTTCTATGTAAAAATATTTTGGTTTTGAAAACATTTTATTTTCAACGCTTTTTAACTGATTAAATTGAAGTGAATTTACGCGCGAAAGAAACTCTCATATTTTCGGACGAAAATTTACCAGTTGCTATGTTTAACTAGACGCATTCCAAATATCAAATTTATATTTCAAAATTTTATCGTTTACAATATCACAAAATTTTAACTAATTACGTTATTAAAACAGTTGAAATTTACGGGTCGTTACATGCATCAATATTGATATTTCCAAAGCATATGATTCCACAGATGGGAAATTGATTTTACACATGATGAAGGAGATGAGCTTTACGAATAAGTGGGTAGATAGAGAAATTTTAGAGTCGCCCAGGTTCTCCGTAATGCATCAAGGTAGCCCACATGACTTCTTTTGTAGCACCACAGGCATCAGACAGGGAGACCCGCTTTCGCCTTTCCTCTTCTCAATTGTTTTCCACACTACCTACCGATGGAACAAAAAATGAGACAAAGGGAGATCAGCCCAACGAGAGTAAATAACTTTGAAATATCTCACATAATATATGCCGACGGCGTCATCATTTTTTCAAGGGCTACCAAGAGGGGTGCGAAAGCAATAAAAGATGTGTTCTAAACTACATAGCAGGGATACTTCAGTTAGGTGAAGAAGCGCGTGTCGCGTGCGCCACGCGTGCGGGGGTGCGCCGCGGTGCGTACGGGGTGCGCCTGGTGGCGTATCCCCGTATTCCAAGGTGCCGATACGTGGGGGTGTGCCAAATGGGGTGCGGGAGGGGCAGAAATTGTAATTATACAGCAGTACATTAAAAAAAAACACAGTCGCTTTCTTTTTTAAATCGATCGAGAGAAAAACAAAACCCTAATCTCCAGACTTCGTCGCCGTCGCTCATCCCGCCTTCGCTCTTCTCGCCGTCGCTGACAACCATCGCCGCTGCCGCTCATCCCGCCGCTGCCGCCGCTGCCGCATAAAGGATATTGCAAATCATCTCTGACCAAAGTTTTGCCATCGTCTTCCTCTGCTAGACGCGTTGAAGTTAGTGCTCGATTTTTATTGCCTATATCGAATAGCAATTTGCATCTCTAAGTATTATCTTCTCAACCCAGTTCAACCCAGTTTTTGGTTTTTGCAATTATCGACTTTTAGAATCGCTTGCTTCTGGGTGAACGATAGATGCCAACGTAGAGATTTGCTGAGCCTAATTTCAATTGACTTCCCATATCAAATTCAAAATTGTGTCTATATTCCAAAAATGAAATTGAGGTCGAGATATAAACTTGGGTTCACGGTTTTCTAGTTCGATAGTGGATTCCGCCGAATCTCAACATAGTTCTGCACTGCATATTTCCTTACCATAGTGGTTAAAATAGTTAATGTTTATTTTTTTGAAAAGCAAATGTGACTGTCTGAACTGAAATTGGTGGTATATTTGTGGATGCTGCCATCAACTAACAACTAATTGCAAGTCCACAGTGCTAGTTAGTTTGCAGTTTTGCTCCCTACAAGCATTTGAAGTTACAGTACAAATTTTTTATGGTCATACTAGTTACAATTTATGCATTCAGATAAAACGACTTGAGGAACTGTATTAACACCTAATTTGCATACTATTATTGTATTGTCAATGATAACTTTTAAATTTTGAGTTCTAATTTAATGCTGACTCAGTTATTTTATTTGTTACTTATTTGTTGCATTATCTTGCTATGACTTTTGTATTCACATAATGTCTAATTTAAACATAATATCTAATTTCAGAGGCGCTGTTAATTTTTTTTTAAAATTCACTTACAGTTATTAAGTTATGGAATCTTCAACAAGTTCAGCTGCAAGTTCTGCAACAGCCCCGGTTGTTCAAAGCCAACAAACAAGTATAGATGTCTTATGGAAACACATGACGAAAATTGCAAAATCAGGTGGAAGAAGCGGAAATGCAAAAATCAGGTGCAATTTATGTAATTTTGAATTCACGGGCTCATATTCAAGAGTAAAAGCACATTTGATGAGGATAAAAGGAATGGGAGTTAAAGTTTGTACCAAAATCACTCCCGAAATATTTAGTGCACTACAAAGAGAGTTGGCGGAGGAGGAAGAGAAGAAGAAAGCAATTGAAATTCCACTACCTCCTTCGTCAAACACTAAATCATGTAGTAGTGCTTGGGTAGGAGTTCAAAAGATGGAAATGGAAGGATCAAAAAGGAAGGTAGTTGACATGAATAATCCAATCCAAAAGGCATATAATATGGAGAGGAGATCACTATTGGATGGCGAGATTGCAAGAGCATTTTATTCCGGGGGCTTGCCTTTTCATTTTGCTAGAAATCCTCATTACCGAAAGTCATATACAATGGCTTCCGAATTCAATCTTTCAAGCTATGTTCCTCCCTCTTACAATGCTTTGCGCACAACTTTATTGCAAAAGGAAAGGGCTAATGTTGAGAGATGTTTGGAATCAATCAAGACCACTTGGAAGGAGAAAGGTGTGAGCATAGTTTCTGATGGATGGAGTGATAGTCAAAGAAGGCCATTAATAAATTTTATGGCGGTTACAGAGAATGGTCCTATGTTCTTAAAAGCGGTCAATTGTGAAGGTGAATACAAAGATAAGTTCCACATTGCAAACTTGATTCGAGAGGTGATCATGGAGGTAGGGCCTTAGAATGTTGTTCAAGTTGTCACTGATAATGCGCCAGTTTGCAAGGCGGCGGGTATGATAATCAAAATATACGTGCTTTGTAATTTTTCCAGTTTTTGCACATTCCTCAATACTTCTCTCATCTTGTTTAATAATCTGTCATTAACTTATTACTTATTAGGTATGATTATTGAGGCCTCCTTTCCTCATATATTTTGGACTCCATGCGTAGTGCACACTCTTAATTTGGCACTAAAGAATATTTGTGATCCCAAGAATACCGAGTCTAATAAAGAGGCGTTTGATGAGTGCAATTGGATTAAAAAAGTGGCTAACACAACAATGATGATTAAGAATTTCATTCTTAATTATAACATGGTGAACACAATGTTCAACATGATATCTTCCTTGAAGCTTCTTACTGTTGCTGAAACAAGATTTGCATCTGTGATTATCATGCTCAAGAGGTTTAAACTATTGAAACGTCCTCTTGAAACATTGGTACTTTGTGAGGAATGGAGTACCTACTGTGAGTATGATCCTGCGAAAGCTCTAATCATGAGAACCACAATACTGATGAAACTTGGTGGGATAAGGTTGAATATGTGATTTAGTTCACTGGTCCTATGTATGATATGATTCGTTTTGCTAATATAGATAAGCCTTCACTCCATTTGATTTATGACATGTGGGATGATATGATTGAGAAAGTGAAGACTATCATATATAATCATGAAAAGAAAGAGCTCTTTGAGAATTCTACATTTTATGATGTAGTTTATGGGATTCTTATTATTAGATGGACTAAGAGTTCTTCGCCACTTTATTGCCTTGCACATTCACTCAACCCAAGGTAAACTTATAACCTCTAAATGTACTAATTAATTCTTTGATTCATAGATAGTTTATGCTCGACTTTGATTCTTTTATTAATCATTTTGTGTAGGTACTATAGTCATGCATGGCTTATTGCAGCTCAAGATCGTATTCCTCTTCATCAAGATATCGAGCTATCCCAGGAAAGAAACAAATGCATCAAAAGGTATTTTCCAGATTAGGAGGCAAGACAAGCTGTAAGTGTTGAGTTTGCCCGATTTTCGGGACAGATGGATACCTTTGGTAGTGCTGACTCTATAGAAGATAGAGGCACTTTGGATCCAAAGATGTGGTGGCTTATTCATGGAGCTTCAGCTCCAAATATTCAGAAAATAGCTTTGAAGCTATTAGGCCAACCATGCTCTTCTTCTTGTTGTGAAAGAAATTGGAGTACTTATTCCTTCATTCATTTCGTTAGAAGGAATAAGATACTACCATCTCAGGCGGAAGACTTGGTTTATGTGCACAACAATCTTCGACTCCTTTCTAGAAAGAGTCCCTTATACTTGACAGGAGAGACAAGGTTGTGGGATGTTGGAGGCGATCACTTTAGTCCATTAGATGGTGCCAAAGAGCTTGAGATAGCGAGTCTTTCTCTTGATGAGCCAGAGATGGAAGCTATGATTATCCAAGATGATGATTGATTTCAACTTTTAAGTGTCAAATGAATATTTAATATTATGTCTTTTATGATTATCCAAGATTATGATTGATTTCAACTTTTAAGTGTCAAATGAATATTTAATATTATGTCTTTTATGATTATCCAAGATGATGACTATGTCTTTTAATATTATGTCTTTTATTTAATATTATATATATATATATATATATATATAATATTTTTAATTTGTCGTATCCCCCCGCACCCGAATCCCCATTTTTTTTGAATTTGCCGAATTTCCGTATCCCCGTATCACGCACCCCCGCACCCGCACCCATGCTTCATAGGTTCTAAAGGATGCACGCAACAACTGGTCTACAACTGAACAAGGAAAAGTCCAAAATATTTTTTGGAGGAGGTGTTACAAATAAAGAGGGAATAGCTGCCAAGTTAGATATAATGCAATGTGAGTTACCCATTAAGTATTTGGGAGCCCCATCCCCATATCCAGCGTTAATCTCCGAAACAAGGTCTGTAGTAACCTAATAGATATAATCAAAAGCAAGCTAACTGGATGAGAAACAATAATTCTTAGTCTCACAGGTAGGCTTGAGTTAATTAAATCAACTATATACCCTATAGTTCAATATCGTATGCGGTGCTTTAAAATCCCAACAGCCACCATAAATAGAATTAAGCATCTATGTCTTAACTTTATATGTTAAAGGAAAGGCAAGTAAAATTCCTTAGGAAATCTTCCGTAAGGAGAAGAGTGAGGGGGATTGGGGTTGAGAAAATTTGAAGATGTCAATAAAGCATTATGCATCAAACTAATATTGAATGTTACAAAGGGAGAAGGGAGTTGGAAAAAACCTACGTAGGATAAATATATCAAAAGCAATTCTTTCTGGGAATCATCCACTCGAAGCGATGACTCTGGAGTATAGAAATATATGTTACAAAATAGGGTGGAGGTAACTAAGTGTATGGGCAAACGCATTATAGACGGTAAAGCTACTTCGTTGTGGTTCGACCCATGGTTGGAAGACAGTATAATAATAAACAGACTGGGAGTGGACACTTTATTTACATTGCATACGAGGTCCAATCGTCGAGACGCGGTTTTCACTGTTGCACTCGTAGGGAAATTACCTATGTCATGGTGTAGCTTTGGTTGAGATTCGGACCTTCAGAAATTACGGTTCAGATGAGTGAAATTATAACTCTGAATTTATATTTAAGTATAAATCCCCGTAATTATATATATTGAAAAATATTACCTAAAAGAGGTAGAATAATATATATATATAAGTAGCTATATTCCCATTTGATTGGATTGGTTTGAGTAGATATTCAGGATAATTGATCACTACAAGAATAACCCTGGTTTTCGACGGCCCAGAGCCGTCGGCGGCCGTTGTAAGGCTGTCGGAAACCGTAGGGACAACCGTTGGAATACGAATCTCGTTTTGTAATGATTTTCAACGGCACCAACGACATCTATTCGACGGCCTCCAACGGAAAATTCTAACTGTTTCCAATGGCAGAAAAACACGTGGCAATCCTGAATAACCAAATAGCTGTCCGAAGCCGTTGGAAAATATGACCAATATGTCGTTGGAAGCCGTCGGTAATCTGCTGATTTTTTTTACGCATTTAAACCTGCTGCCTTCTAGCCACCCCACATCCATCAATATCAATAACAGCTCATTTTCAAGCATATATAAACCAATAATCATATAGATAAACATACATAATATTCCAAACATGAAATCCATATCCAAATCCAACATAATCCACAAAATCAACATCCAAATCCACAAACTCAACATCCAAATCCACATAAAACAATATACAATCCATCAAAATGTATCAAACACATCCTCACCCACTCGAAGCGTATATATACAAAAAAACATAATAGAACGTACCTAGCATCACTGATCATCATCCCCTGCAGAACCACCCGACGTAGGAAACCTCCCATGCTACTCCATATACTCCGCCAAGCGCTGGTTCAGCTGCTCCATCTGCGCAGCACGACGGCGATCATGCTCCCGCAGCTCGGCGATCTCGACTCGTAGTTCTGCAATTTCTTCTTTGTCTTGAGCCATCTTATACGCCTTCTACGATGTCATGGCTTACGAATATAAATAAATTGTTATACTTCCTCCGACATCATAAACGTAATTTACATAACTTTAATTGAAAAATATGCAATATTTGAATTTAGTTTATTTTCTGAAAATTACCGCTTGGTTCCTAAATCCATAGCGCCTGCTGCGGGATGGTGGATCCATGACAGACTCGAAAATAGCGTCCTCCTCATCAGCTGTCAACTCATCCCGTCCTGTCTCAGCCAGCAGCTATGCCCGTGCTTCCTGAAACTTTTGCTATAATGCAAAATACAAAATACAATTTAGTAGACTAACCGCTATACTAATTGACAAAAAGTTGAAATGTGTACTTAATTAATTAACTGATAACTTTTAACTTAATTATAATATACTTACATAGGCAGCAGTCGCTTTATCACCATGCTTCCATGAGTATACGATTGAGCCCGGATCGTCAGTCTGTTTAGGCATGAGTGTGAGGAAAAACATCCCAATACGAAACAAAACCTCCTCGCGCTCTTTCCTGAAATATGAATATATATATATATTATATTGTTTTATTAACTATCTATTAACAACTTATAACTTAAAATATAAAAATGTAAATATAAATATTTACCAAATTCTTGCGATGATGCTGGAACAAGTTGGAACCACCGCGATGAGTGACGGGATTCTTATTTCTATTTGCGGAGTTCCTATCTGGCTCCCTCTGCAAATTTCAATTGGAAATAACATTACAGTTCCAAATTATGTATTAAATACACGCAACAATTTAAATTAATTAATATGTGGTAAACTTACCCGGAACTCCTCATTGCCCCACCATGCGACCCAGGCCTCCAAAACGCTAGCACTCATCCAGTTGGGTTTTTCCCCGCTCTTCTCATAGCAGACACTGTATTCCTATAAATTTTGGCGATTTTGCTATTCCAATGCCGCTGCACCAGGGATACATCGGTCTCTTGTAGGTTGACCGAACCCTACACATTTAGAAAATGAAAGTTATACATTTTTATGAATAGTCTACAGCATATAAAGTGATCTATGATCAAAGAGAAAGTGCGAAATATAAATTTACACTTACCAGAAAATCCTGCCAAATGCTCTCCTAGACATTATCCAGTATCTTGCTCCATTTAGGCCAGCAGGCAGTCATCCTGCATTTATATGCCTGTCTGAATATGGAGAGCACCGTGGCCGATGGCTCGAGCTCGAAGCCAATGTGTCAAAAAGAAACAAATATTTAATAAAACAAGACTAATATATAATAGATCGTGCAGAAAAATAAATACTGAAATAAATTTAATACTTACGATCTATCTGCTTTGGCCTGCAACCAGACCGCAGGAAGAGCCGAATCCTGTGATGGGCTGGGGCCATCATCAGGTGGAGGCACACCCGTCCCTCTCTGAGAAGAAGAGGGAGATCCTGTATAGGACGAGCTGGGTCTACGAAAAAACGACATGTATATACGAACCTGTTACAGACATATCATATCTGAGAAATATATCATTTAATTAAATGAAACATACATTATGGCAGAAACATAAAACGATTATGTGAAACAGATTACGACTAAACATATCATTAGCAGAACACATCATTTTTAATGAGAAAATGTAACATAAATAAACATAGAAATTACCTTCTCCTGATATGTAGATTATTAATCTATCCTCGTCGTTTTCTGTTTCAGACTTCATTTCGTACTCTATTTTTTGTTCCTCTATAGTCTCAAATGCTTATATTATTACATTTGATTCATCGTTTAGAGGTCCAAAATCGCTTTGATCGTCGGTTATTATTATTATAGTATTTTCCTCGATATCTGCTTGATAAGCTTGTTCGTCTGGAATATTCTGTCCATCAAATGTAAATCTTGTTTTAAAAACAGCCGACCGATCTGCTTTATCTCTTCGTAGATATTGGTACGGAGCGTAATAAACTTGAAGAGCTTGTTTCACAAGTATAAAAGGATCGTACTTGTAATAATGCGAGGTATGCTTTATTTCTATAAGATTATACTTTGGGTGCACGTTGATTCCAGAACCTGGAACGTTGCTGAACCGGTTGCATTTAAACAAAAAACTTCTTCTGCAGATCTTGTGAAATATGTTAATTACAAAACCTGAGTTAACACGCCATAAAAATCTTTTAAATGATCAATTGGATTTTTCAGCACCGTATTCTTTGATGTTAAATTTATATCCATTAACGAAGAATATTGGATAGGTCTTGACTTTCCTTTTTGGTCTCATAGCTAAATGTTTCAATCCTTCGTCGACCACACAGTTTGTCGAGTCGTAAACGTAATTTGAAAACCAAGTAGCGAAATCTTTGTCGATATCTCCATTTGGATGTTGTGATTCGTAAACACTGCAATTATAGACGAAATATTGCATTATAATTGATACACACGTGTGCATATGTATATATACGCATATGTAGATGATATAATGCATTAAGAAGAATATATGTGCATTACCTAACAAATGTTGCAACTTCAGCACAATTGAGAAGAATATATGTGTGTGCTACATGGTAATCTCTACCATTCAACCATAATTCCACACATTTACCAGCAGGTCGACCATGTTTTTAAAAAATAGATAAACTCGCTTGACAATCATCTTGATCAATGTCTTCATCATTACGCGTAGCACTTTCAAGCGATATGTTCACATGATCACTAAAATAATGAGAGAGAAAATACGAAGCTTCTTCTTCGATATATGATTTGCAAATCGAACCTTCAACTCGTGCTATCTGTCTCACTTTTTTCTTTAGATGATTTAAATACCTATTAAGAATTATTACAAATTAAAATTTATTTATACATGAAGTAAATTAATATTTAATGTACTAAACATTAATACCTCTCGAATGGATGCATCCATCCATATTGCACAGGTCCTCGAAGACGTGCTTCAGATGGAAGGTGAATAGGTAAATGCTCCATTACATTAAATAAACCTGGAGGAAGTATTTTCTCTAGTTGTAGAGCATTATGGGGATTTCTTTCTCAAGTTTACGTAGACGATCAAATTTTAACGTAGTAGAACAAAGCTCCTTATAAAACAAACTAAGTTCTATTACAACCGTCCAAACTTTTACGGGCAATAGTTCTTTAAAAGCAACGGGTAACAAATTTTCCATCATAATATGACAATCATGGCTTTTCATCCCACTAAGTCTGTTGTTCTTATAGTCGACACATCTACGAATATTGAAAGAAATACCATCAGGAAATTTTAATCCTTCCACCCATTTTAAAAGTATTTTAACTTGGTTATTGTCTAGCTCATAGCATGCTTTTGTTTTTTTGTATCATTTGGCTTGATATGAAGCTCATGGCGATTACATATTGCGTCGATATCGCGTCTTGATTTCAAATCATCCTTCGTCTTCCCCTTAACATTCAAAATTGTATTAAAAACGTTGTCAAACACGTTTTTATCGTTGTGCATCACCTCAATATTATGACGAAGTAGTAGATTTTCTAATACGGCAACTCCTAAAATATACTTTGTTTGCACCAATTATGAATCGTTGATTTACCTTGAATTTCAATTTGTTCTCCGGTCTCATGTATCTTTGGAAAACCCTTTACAATTTCATATATACCTTCGCTTGACCAAACCGTTGGTGGTTGCAAGGGCTCGTGTCTATTAGCTGTAAAGTACTTTTTGTCTCTTCTAAAAGGATGATTAATATGGAGAAAACATCGATGACAATTAAACCACGAAATTTTTTTTCCATGCGGTAAAGAAAATGCTCGTATTTCCTCCATGCAATAAGGACAAGCTAGGCGACCGACCGTACTCCAACATGAAAGCATAGCATACGCAGGAAAATCGCTAATAGCCCACAACAAAGAAGCGAACATACGAAAATTCTTTTTTTGAGATGTCGTATGTTTCAACTCCTTTGTACCATAATGTTTTCAACTCTTCAATCAACTGTTGTAAATAAACATCGATTCCTTGTGTCGGATTATCAGGGCCGGGGACGACAATTGTGAGAAACATATATGGAGTTTTTATACACAACCATGGAGGTAAGTTATAAGGTGTAACGATTACAGGCCAAAGTAAATATTTAGAACCAAATTGAGAAAATGGTGACCGTACATAAACCATGTCTAACATTACGACTCTCCGCTGCAAAATCGGGATTTTTCTGATCAAAACGCTTTCATGCTTCCCCATCAGCTGGGTGTGTTAACGTACCTTCTTCCTGCGTTCTAACACTGTGTCATCTCATATGATGCGCGGTTACAGAAGATGCATATAATCTTTGAAGCATAGGAGTAATAGGTAAATAATGCATACGTTTATACAGGACTTCCTTTCCCTTCTTATTTCTTGGTTTATACCTTTCCTGATTACATATTTTACAATTCCTAAGACTGATATCTTCTTTCCAAAACAACATGCAACCGTTTAAATATGTATCTATTTTTTGATACGATAAACCAAAATCCAACATAAGTTTTTTCACTTCATAATGATTTTCACACATTAAGTTGTCGGGAGGCATATGCCGCTTCACAACTTGTACAACAGCTGTAAATCCAGCTTCTGTGAGGTTGTATTTAGATTTCATCGCAATGTATTCAGCAGTTACTGATAATTTGGTGCCGCTTGTACAGCCTTCCCAAATGGGTTTCTTCGCGGAATCTAATCAATCATAAAAAAAATTGCTCCAATATTTGGTTCTTCTTCAACATTAACATCGTCAGTAACAAATTGTGCAGTAGGGAACATTAAACGTGCTACATCTTCAACCATATGTTCTACAAGATTCGTCGTAACAATTTCATTACTCACTACCTCCTCTGACTGTACAGGATTAGGTGCTACAAGTTCTCCGTGCCGTTCCCATACCAAATAGTTCAGCACGAAACCGTACTAACGCAAATGAACTCTAACCATTTCTCGTATTAAATGCTTCAACAATTTACACCTACTACGTGGACAACGGATTTCTTCGTCGTTTCCATTATTACTTAAAGCGAAATCAATAAATACATGTACCCATTATTAAAATGTTCACTTATTGAGCCTCCAATTTTTCTTCGTTGTTTCTACATCCAGCTTCGATCAGTAAAATAATTCATCATCTATCCTATTGTAATTAAAAAATACGATATAAATGAAAACCACATTTACAATTTATTTTTCAATACACTTTTACAGTTTAATGTTTTATATTAATTGATCATTGACACTTTGTTTCTGAGTCATCCTACTTCCCATTACAAATACAGTAACGTAATTACATCTCGTAAATCATTTCATTTTAAATGATTCAACAAAATTTTAGCAGCACTTCCCTTTTATTCCTTGAGTCGTACACGATTGCGTGTACATAGGGAACATAAAGGAAGCGCTGTCGAAATTTTGTGAACCGTTTAAAATGAAATGATTTACGAGATGTCATTATGTTACTGTGTTTGTAACTTGTCCTATACAGGGACAAATCCAACAAATATTATATATGATGAATATAGATGTCCATTCTGTCAAAAAATGAATACCCACATAATAATCATATACAGTACTTACCAGACGGGGCCAAAAAATACTCTAAGGGTTTTATGAATAAAATATATTACATACTTTATATTTTAAAAAAAATTGGCTTTCGTCGTTTACATTAAATTGATTAACATTTAACTTAAGTTAAACTACCGTATACGATTGTTCATCACATACACACAGTTTAAAACTTTAATTAACTAACCGTACGCATATAAAATTAATTATCGTTTTCGACGTTTTAGAAAACGCATAAACTAAATTATGCTCATCCACACTAAATAACCCAAGTAATGCGTAAAGGCACTAAATTATTCAACTAATACACACTAATCTCTTATCGCACAAACTAATAAATTAAACTATACTAACTAACAAATTAAACTAACATTCAATAAACTATACTACATAATCAATGAGACAATATAAACAATTAAACTAACAGATTAACCCTAAATTAACAAATTCATTAAATTAGGTTCGGGATAATACCTAAAAAAGAGGAGATTAGGGGTTTGGAGGAGATGAGATTTTGATTTGATGAAGTTGGAGTTGATTTCGGCAGAAATTCGTCGCTTGGAGCTGGATGGGGAAATGGTGGAGGAGGGTTTTTGATTTGGGGAGTAGTGAAATGTTTCTGGTTTTGGCTTGGGGAAGAAGATACACGCGACTTTCCGACGGCTATCAACGGCCGTAAACGGAAATTTTCCAACGGCTAGCGACGGCTAATTATTTTAATCGTAACAATGTCCAGAAAATATATGCCGTTGGAAGCCGTCGGTATTCTGCCGTCGGCGGCCGTTGATAATGGTTGTCTATACTGTAGTTCTAGTAGTGGATTAAGATCCCGTGTGTGGACATACATAAATACGTACATACATATACATACATAAATATATATATATAATATTATGTTCTATTTGTATTAAATAGAGTTAGATGGAGTCCATATTAATTTATAACATGGTTATAAGTTAATTAAACTCCAATTTATAGTTATATTAGTGATAGAAATATTATTGTATATTTTATTATAGATATTCGAAATAAAGTTAGATAGAGTTGATAATAATTTATAAAATGGTTATAAATTAATTAAACTCAAATTTGTTGTTATATTAGTGATCGAAATATTATCATATATTTTGTTACTAATCAGAAGTTAAAAGTACGACCTCTAGAATAAGCTGTAAGGCTAAAATAGTTGTTTAGGCAGGTTAAACTTATATTAAAATGACTTTGTAGTTTATCTGGCCTTGGTATTAGTCTATTATGGTGTAATTCAATAATTAACTAACTAGTCAATTTTCATAAAGGTGATTTGAAAAGTTAGAAATTAAAAAAGAAATATTGTATTATTAATAGGGTTTGATTAAGGTTATAAAATGATTTATTAACTTTAGACCCTAAGAAATGGTTTGTGATATATGTGTATACATATACATATATATTATATACATGAGCTAATATATATAATATTTTGAGGCCTTATTAAAAGCTAAACTTAATTTAATAGAAGAATTAAGTGATGTCAATCTATAATAAGATTGATATGCGAGAGTATTATTTTATGAAATATATAAGTTTGAGACTTCTATAAAATAATATGAAGAAGATATAATTTTTAGATTGGTTACTTAAGTAAGTTGCATTTTTGTTGAATTGTTTATATGATTGTATGTGTGAATTGTTATTGATATTTAGATGATAGATTTGGAACTTTGGTTGTATGTTGTCTTTTTATATGTAAATGTACACGATGTGTGTTGATTAGTTTCACATAGTTGGATTGGTTATATATATATATATATGTATGTATATATGTATGTATGTGTGTGTGTGCGCACGCGCGCGCGTGAATACACACACACATATATCTATATGTATAAATCTAATTCTGATATGTCTGACTTGTATGTATATATGTGTGTGTGTATTTATGTATATATGTATGAACACACACACACACAAACACACCTGCATATAGTCTATGTGATTTATATATGTCTATATCTATATATTTAGTTCTGATATGTTTGACTTGTGTATGTATGTGTGTGTGTGTGAATACACACATCCGCATATAGTTTATGTGATATATGTGTATAATTTAGTTCTAATATGTCTAACTTGGGGCTATTGGGAGATGCATGGAATATTACATATATATCTATTTATCAGTTGCTTCCGCTAGTGCAGTCTCTTGTTTAGTGTTTACCCTGTTCTATTCCACTGTGAGATCGTATCGATATGCCTTGGTATGATGTTTAATTTTAATTTTGCCATGAAGGACCATCTTTTGTAGTATTCAGGAGTTAAACGTTATCATTCGACATTGATTTAGGATATCACGAAGGTCGGATCATCACAATGTTGTTGATTACAATTCCCATGACAGTTTTGTTAGAACCTTCACCTTTAGTTTTAAAGTGACCACTATACGTTTTGAAATATTATGTACAAGTTATTATTTCAAGTATAAAATACTTGGAGATTAAGGAGGCTATGATGTATTACTCGGACAAGGTGCTTGAAGAATGAAGATAAAAAAAGAGTTATCATGAGTCATAAGACTTATTTGTTGGAAATTCTTCAAATCTATACTTAGAAAAAATTTCAGAAATTAACTACTGATTTTCAAAGAAAATCAAGCGTTTGAAATTTATTTCTAACGTTTGAAAATAGGCTAAAATAAACTTTTTCTTTTCTCTTTCATACTCTGTATGAAACAGATGTTTGAGAAATTAATTAGATGTCTGAATGAATTTTCAAATGTCCGACTAATATTTTCAAACGTTTAAATGGCTGTTAAAACTATTCATTTTAAACTACACTTTCAATCATTTGAAATTTCTAACCAACCACTGAGAAATAATTCTAACGTCTGTTTGAAATTTCAGACGTCTGAATAAGGGTGATTTTACATTGATTCCTTTATGTTTTCAATGATGTATAAATTCAGATGTTTGAATACCTATAATAGGCTTTTTTATTTGAACAACCAGTTTTGGATTTAAAAAGCTATCTTCTTTGATCGTGGGTTGTGTCTACTCTAATGGTTATTTCTCTTCAATAAAGACTTTTCAAACTATATATATATATATATTGTTTTTGATTGTTACTATTAATTTTGCTTACACTACCTTCTATACTCTTGATTCTCCAAGATTTCAAAAAGCTTTCACAAAACGATCTCCTGCCTTCTATTTTCTGCACATTCAATTCACAATATCAAAGAAAATTACAGGAAGGGTGTACTGGAAAGTGACTTATCAGTGTTGTAAAGAACATATCAAATTCAAAGTTGGAATTATTCCTCTTTAGTTGAAGTCATGTTGAAGATCTTCAAGTAAGGAGGTAAAGTCCTATCTAATTATTCAGGTAGTGCCATAGAAACATGTTCCTCCGGGTCAAGAGAGGGTTGTTTAGTGAAATTCCAAAAGGAGTCTGGACTGGACATAAGACGGAGAGTCTGAACCAATATAAAAATTGTTGGTGTACATGTTTATTTTTTCTTTACTAAGCTTATTGTTATATTCTATTTATTCATAAAATTAGACCCTTAGCGCACTTTCATTTGGTATATGAGCATGACATTTTAAAAATAGTAAAATCATTATAGAAAATAATATGGCATCAAGTTTCACTATTTTCAAGAAGGTCAATCGATCGCACGACCTCCACTTTTTGTTGGCACTGACTATGCATTTTGGTCCACTAGAATGAGAATATATATGCAATCAAATAGTATGCTATTTGGAGCATTACGCAAACTGAGTATAAAGCAGCCGCCATTGATTTTAGTACATGGGCAACTCAATAAGTTACTATAGCAAAAAACGGGTGAAGTTAGAGGTATACCTTTGGGGCAATTATATAATTTGTTACATATATCTAACTCAATACCAACCTTATTCAAAATAAAATGTGTTTTCTTTCTATTTATACTTGATATAATGTGTCATATTAATTAATTAATTTAATTAAAATTAAATTTAATAGAAAAATCCATAAATGTTGTACTGTGATAGTGATAATAATGTTTCATAATCATTAGTGATTTATCATAATAAAATAAACATACAATATTCCTAGTCAAGATGTATCGGGACTTGATATCAATACATCTATTGAGATTGGAGTACGTAATGCCCTCCAAATGTTGGGTTGTGTATTACTCAGGACTGTTGAGGGCACCAAGGGGTTACGTATGGATAGTTATTGAATGATTATGGAATGACTCACTCGATAGTTTTCTATTGATTAATATAACTAAGCTCAAACAGAAAATATCGATATTACTAATTTATACAGTCCCCTTGACTTGAGAATATTGTAGATCTTCAATATGAAAGCTCCACTATGATTATAGTCAAATAATGGCATGAAATCCATCGAATGACTACAGTTGGATCGAGCGGAGGTATTGGAAGTGAAACAGTATTCAAGGGAGCATTCTTCTCCTCAGTTATGTGGGGTTAGTATCATGGTCAACTGAAGTCAACTCAAAGTCAAAATCTTTGGCCAGAGTAGTTCGGTTAATAATAATTGTTATTATTGAACCAATCACTTTGTATTTGGACTATAGAGTTGAATATGAACGATATTGGAATTTTTACCATTACCAAATTCCATAAGTCCAAATTAACATAGTTTTGATGAAGAGAATTAGCGTAAATAATTGTCACTAATGGGTAATGCTTATAATAAATAAAATTGGATTTTATTGAAAGATGTGTAAGCGACAAATTTAGCCAAAATATCACACTACTAGCTAAGATTATGTGTGAATGTTAATATTTGAATTGTTCAATATTAATCGCTGATTGAATTTATACCTCTGAGTCACACAACTGAAAAAAATGAAGATTTCGAATGAACCACATGATTTGATTGACTTTTAATAGTTTAAAATTAATTAATATTTATAAAATATTAATTATAAAAATTTATTAAGTATATTTGAATGTCGCTATATTTAGTAAAGTGCATATGTAAAAGTTATAAACGCATGTATCGATATACGATATTGGTAGAATTTTTAAGTTTGATTTAAACATAATAAATAATAAAAAGGGCTTTAAATAAATTAAACTAACCAATATTTGTGAAATATTAATTGTTAACAATTTCTTGTTTGTGAAAGGGAGTGCGGATTAAGGATCTTAAGGCTAATTTAACACTAGAGGAAGGGTGAATAGTGTTTAATGGATTATAAGACTTATATGGACTAAGTTAAAATTATGACACAAACAAATGTAGAACTTAATCACGGAACAATCACAGAATAAAACACAGATGCAGAAAGTAAATAAAAAGCAGTAAAAGGAAAGAACACACCGAGGATTTTATACTGGTTCGGAGTTACCCTACATCCAGTCCTGTACCAAGGCAGAACACCTCATACAGATTTTTATTATACCAAAGTCGAGATTACAATACTTAATTTCTAAAGGCCTTGAGTACCCTCCCGTCTCATGAGTCTGGGGCAAACTCTCTTGATTTACGGGCCACAAGGTTACCCAATTGATTTCCAGGCACAACCACACCTTATAGAGAGACTCGATAAACTTTTGATTACAAATTGATCCTATAACTCTGAATAGCACTTTGATCTTCGAGAGAGGGTAGAGAACCAAACAAGAATGAGATTCTAATTTGATTCACTTGAGAATTCGGCAGAATTTCGGCACGATCTTAAAAATATGAAAATTTTAGAATATGGATTTGTGGAGAAGGAGGGAAGAAAATAAGAAAATAGTTAGTTAAAAAATTCGTTTGTGAAGGCTATTTATAGACTAGTAACGGTCATAACCATTCGTGAAGAGATTTAAACGAATAGACACTTCTTTTGAAAATTGAAACTTTTGAACTTTAACGGCCACCATGTCGACATGGGGTATCCCATGATGTCGACATCCCTAAGTTAAAAATAATGTAAAATTTGTTTTGAAAATGGTATTGAACGGAAAACAAGATGAAATGATTCTGGAGTAAAATAAACTAATTTTCCTATGTTCTGAAATAAAGAAGAGTAGAAAAATATATTTTTAGAATGTATATATAAATTTGATTTTAAATCTCAAGTATATATATTATAAAAGAATATTAAAAAAATCAAAAGATAGTTTTTTTTAAACAAAGTTTGAAACAAGAGTTTAAAACAAAAACAAAGAATATTTTAAGGCTAAAATAATTTGAAAAGCAGTTTTGAAAATCATTTTGAAAACCCATTTTGAAGTAGTTTTGCAAGCTTCTTCCTGCAGAATATCTCATCACATCAGGACTCGAGAACTTGTACAAAACCAGGATGTTCGTGGGTTTGTAAGCCACTTGTCGTAGGTTTGTAAGTTACTTGTCGTGGGTTTGTAAGCCAATAAGAAGATAGAAATGGGTTCCATCCCAAATGAAATATGGAATGAAGATTTCCGTGCTATTATGAAGTTTTAACAATAAACTAGACACTTATCTTGAAATCTTGATCTTGATACTCATGAGTCTTCAAACTTGATTTCTTCATTCTTGATCTTCATATTGTACAGTCTTCAATAATCAGTACCTGCCTTATATATATCCTGCATAATAACATTCATATATATCTAGACAATAGTGTTAGTATATAAGTTAAAATAAAATAGGTTACAAAGGTTGTTGTCATCAAAACCACTATCTCCAGTTCCTAACAATCTCCCCCTTTTTGATGATGACAACCTTATAAAATATACTTACCACTTCGATCATTCCATAACTCCTTCGATCATACCATAAATCCTCCTTACACCAACAACTCCCACTTACTCCAAGCCTACTATTTTATATAACTTCTCCCCCTTTGTCATCAACAAAACAATAACCTATAAACCTTGAACTTTATAGAAAATGAGATAAACAAACATATGACATAAGAATAATAACTATGTATGAGTGAAATATAGCATCCTAAGTTAAATGGAATTCAAGATTTTATACAACAAAGATTGTTTTTAGAAGAACATTAATTAAGATAACACTTTATATACAAATTAACAAACCAATATATAATATATAAAAAACGAAAACGAAAAACACATAACGAGGACCCTTAACTATTGGTGATTTATGGACCGAACAATTTGGATAGTGGAGACAAAAGTTTCCACGTTGTTCGACCAAGTTCCCATTAGCGTCAAAAAGGACCTCTCCAACGCAAATCACACCATCGTCTTCGTCCATATGAACATCCGGATTTGGCAGAGGATGTTCTTCTTCTTTATCCTCTTGTGGTTCTTCTAGAGGCTCTTCTTCTTTAGAGTCCATGGCTTGTGATGATTCTTCGATGACAATGGGATTGGCATGGTTATCCATAAGAAATTTTTGTAAATTCTTAAGAATTCTACCTTGCCTATCTTGTTCTCTAGCCATTCGCAGTTGACTCACTTGAATTTCCGTCATCATTTGAAGTAAATCTTTCATCTTCTCTTGTAATTTGATGACTCATACGTGTGTGGAACGTTGAAAAGGGCCAGAATGAGGAGAAGTAGGTGAAGAAGGTTCATTATTAGAAGAGGAAGCCATTAATTTACTGTTTTTAGAAGTTTATTACAGAGAATAGAACAGAGAAAAGGAGTAAAAGTCGAAATATATAAATATATAACCAAATATATAAATATATAACCAAATAACTAATTTTAGAGGGAAATTTAAATTTGAAAATCTCGACCTGTATGTCGACATAGAGGGATGGGTCATGTCGACATGCCCAGTTCAATTTTTGAGAAATTTTTATTTATATTAATTATTAACTATACTTGTATTATTTATAATTTATATTTCAGTTAATGAACATATACCTAATTCTCTTCTAAATTTAGTAAAGTTTTGTTCATTTAATGGTTTGGTTAATATATCAACAATTTGTTTTTCAGTATTAATATATTCAAGAGTTATGACTTCTTTACTTATGTTATCTCTAAGAAAATGATGTCTAATATCAATATGTTTTGTTCTAGCATAATGAGTTGGATTTTAGATAAGTTTATTGCACTAGTATTATCACAATAAATTGGTGATTTAGTTATAGTTAATCCAAAATCTTTTAAAGTTTGTTGCATATATATAACTTGAGAACAAGCCAAAGCAGCAGATATATATTCTGCTTCAGTTGTTCATAAGGATACAGTGTTTTGCTTCTTACTAAACCAGGAAACCAGAGAATGTCCTAGAAAGTGACAAGTTCCACTTGTACTTTTTCGGTCTGATTTACAACCAGGGTAATCAGCATCACAATATGAAATTAAATCAAATACATCATTTTAGGGTAAAATAAACCATAATCTAAAGTATTTTACATATCTTAAAATTCTTTTAACAGCTTTTAAGTGAGTTTCTTTAGGTTGAGATTGGTATCTTGCACAAAGACAGACACTATGCATGATGTCAGGACGACTTGCTGTTATATAAAGCAGCGAACCAATCATTCCCCTATATAATTTTTGATCAACATCTTTTAATTTATCTTCTTTACTTAAAGCTACATTAGTTGTCATTGGAGTTGGTTTCCCACTAGAAGTGGTCAATCCAAATTTATTAATTAAATCCTTAGCATATTTTTCTTGGCTAATGAAAACCCCTTTATCTAATTGTTTGATTTGAAGTCCTAAGAAGAAGCTTAGTTCTCCCATATGACTCATTTCAAATTCTTTAGTCATTATATCTGAAAATTCTTTATTCATTATGTTATTAGTTGACCCAAATATTATATCATCTACATATATTTGTACTAATTGAATATCAATTTGTTTTCTTTTAATAAAAATAGTTGTATCTATTTTACCAATTTCAAAACCAGATTGTAGTAAATAAGATCTTAGTCTTTCATACCAGGCTCTAGGAGCTTGTTTCAGACCATATAAAGCTTTCTTTAGTTTATATAAATGATTTGGAAATTCATTATTTTCAAAAAGTGGAGGTTGTTCAACATAAACATCTTCTTTTACAAAACCATTTAGAAAAGCACTTTTAACATCCATTTGATATAACTTGAAATTATTGTAGTTTGCGAAAGCAAGTAGAATCTTGATAGCTTCTAGTCTTACTACGGGTGCAAAGGTTTCGTCATAATCAATTCCTTCTTCTTGACAATAACCTTGCACGACTAAACGAGATTTATTTCTCACGACCTCACCAAGTTCATTTATTTTATTTTTATAAACCCATTTTGTTCCAATTATACTTTTATCCTCAGGTCTAGGAACAAGTTCCCAAACATCATTTCTGGTGAACTGATTCAATTCTTCTTGCATAGCAAGAATCCATGAATCATCAGATGATGCTTCCTTTGGATTTTTAGGTTCAATAGTTGATATAAAAGCTACATTACTCATACTATTTAGTTGATTTCTTGTTTTAACTATAGATTCAATATTTCCTAGTATATTTTCTGCAGGATGATCTTTTAATAGTCTAATTCTTTTATTAGATTGAATGATTTCACAATTAGTTTCATTAGGTTCATTATTTAAAGTTACAAAATCTTCTTCATCTTCTATTTGTACTGTATCTTTAAAATTTTCATCAAAAGATACATGCATTGTTTCTTCAATAGTGTTAGTTCTTAAACTATAAACTCTAAATGCTTTACTTCTATTAGAATATCCGATAAAGATACCTTTGTCGGATTTAGGTTCAAATTTATCTGAATTATCTTTTGTATTAAGAATAAAACACTTACTACCAAAAACTTTAAAATAAGCTACTATGGGTTCCTTATTGTAAAGTAATTCATATTGTGTTTTATTAGTTAATGGTCTAATTAAAATCCTGTTTAATATATAACAAGCTGTAGCGACTGCTTCAGCCCAAAAGTTTTTAGGTAAGTTACTATCAGAAAGCGTTGTTCTAGCACACTCTTGAATCGTTCTATTCTTACGTTCTACCACTCCGTTTTGTTGTGGAGTTCTTGGAAAAGAGAAATTATGAGTGATTCCTTTTTTATACAGAAATTCTCAAAATTTTCATTTTCAAATTCTCCACCGTAATCACTACGAATAGTTTTTATTTTTAAAGAAATTTGATTTTGAATTCTTTTAGCAAAATTCTTAAATAATTCAAAAGCATCACTTTTAAGTTTAAGAAAAATTGTCCAAGTATATCTAGAATAATCATCTACAATTACAAAAACATATTTATTGTGATTAACTGATTGAACTTGAGATGGACCAAACAAATCTAAATGAAGTAATTCTAGAGGTTTAGAAGTAGAAATCATATCTTTTAGTTTAAATGAACTTTTCTTAAGTTTTCTTAATTGGCAAGCATCACATATACTGTTTACTTTAAAATTTAACTTGGGAAGACCTCTAACTAAGTAGCCAAAAGACATAAGTTATCATTTGAAACTTTCATGCTAAGGATGTAAATGTTTTTCTTCCTAATTTCTTCAAAGATAATATTTGACTTATTATCTTCGATGTGACACTTATCTTTTCCAAATTTAATTTTAAATCCTTTATCACATAGTTGACTTATACTAAGCAAATTATGTTTTAAATTCCTAACTAGCAAAATATCAGAAATAAGAGGAGTTTTATAATTACCGACATTGCCGATGCCAATCACATATCCTTTTGAGTTGTCTCCAAAGTTGACCAATCCACCATCTTGATATATAATGTCATTGAGTATCTCGGGATTTCCAGTCATATGCCTTGAACAGCCACTATCAAGTATCCATTTATCTTTCTCAATTTGCACAATTTTTCCATTGGTTGTTGATTCTTCAAAACCCATGTAACATGTCTGTCCTGTATAATAAACCAATTCAGTAGATAACTTGATTTTTCATAAAAACTATATACCGACTTATGATACTTTGATGAAATGCATAAATTCAAACTAGTATTAACAAAATTTCCTAAAAATGCCATTTTTAACTTTTCAAGTTTAAGATTATGAAAACTATGAAAACCTATGCTCTGATACCAATTGAAAGGGAGTGCGGATTAAGGATCTTAAGGCTAATTTAACACTAGAGGAGGGGTGAATAGTGTTTAATGGATTCTAAGACTTATATGGACTAAGTTAAAATTATGACACAAACAAATGCAGAACTTAATCACAGAACAATCACAGAATCAAACACAGATGCAGAAAGTAAATAAAAAGCAGTAAAAGGAAAGAACACACCGAGGATTTTATACTGGTTCGGAGTTACCCTACATCCAGTCCTGTACCAAGGCAGAACACCTCATACAGATTTTTATTATACCAAAGTCGAGATTACAATACTTAATTTCTAAAGGCCTTGAGTACCCTCCCGTCTCACGAGTCCGGGGCAAACTCTCTTGATTTACGGGCCACAAGGTTACCCAATTGATTTCCAGGCACAACCACACCTTATAGAGAGACTCGATAAACTTTTGATTACAAATTGATCCTATAACTCTAAATAGCACTTTGATCTTCGAGAGAGGGTAGAGAACCAAACAAGAATGAGATTCTAATTTGATTCACTTGAGAATTCGGCAGAATTTCAGCACGATCTTAAAAATATGAAAATTTTAGAATATGGATTTGTGGAGAAGGAGTGAAGAAAATAGTTAGTTAAAAAATTCGTTTGTGAAGGCTATTTATAGACCAGTAACGGTCATAACCATTCGCGAAGAGATTTAAACGAATAGACACTTCTTTTGAAAATTGAAACTTTTGAACTTTAATGGCCACCATGTCGACATGGGGTATCCCATGATGTCGACATCCCTAAGTTAAAAAAAATGTAAAATTTGTTTTGAAAATGGTATTGAATGGAAAACAAGATGAAATGATTCTGGAGTAAAATAAACTAATTTTCCTATGTTTTGAAATAAAGAAGAGTAGAAAAATATATTTTTAGAATGTATATATAAATTTGATTTTAAATCTCAAGTATATATTATAAAAGAATATTTAAAAAATCAGAAGATAGTTTTTTTTAAAAAACAAACGAAGTTTGAAACAAGAGTTTAAAACAAAAACAAAGAATATTTTAAGGCTAAAATAATTTGAAAAGCAGTTTTGAAAAACCATTTTGAAGTAGTTTTGCAAGCTTCTTTCTGCAGAATATCTCATCACATCAGGACTCGAGAACTTGTACAAAACCAGGATGTTCGTGGGTTTGTGAGCCACTTATCGTAGGTTTGTAAGCTACTTGTCGTGGGTTTGTAAGCCACTAAGAAGATAGAAATGGGTTCCATCCCAAATGAAATATGGAATTAATATTTCCATGCTATTATGAAGTTTTAACAATAAACTAGACACTTATCTTGAAATCTTGATCTTGATACTCATGAGTCTTCAAGCTTGATTTCTTCATTCTTGATCTTCATACTGTACAGTCTTCAATAATCAGTACCTACCTTATATATATCCTGCATAATAACATTCATATATATCTAGACAATAGTGTTAGTATATAAGTTATAATAAAATAAGTTACAAAGGTTATTGTCATCAAAACCTCTCTCTCCAGTTCCTAACAGTTTGATTTGTTTGATTTCTATTAGTATTTAATAAAGTGCATATATGACAGTTATAAGCGCGCGAATCGGTATACGATATTTAAATTGGATTTAAATGGGAATGACACTAATTGGTTTTTTGAATGTTTTGGAGCCCAGACAACCACGTAATGGCCGACCTTACTTTTAGGAATAAGAGAGGCCTTTTTTTTCAAATAAAAAGAAAATCTTATTAAAAGGAGAGGAATCAACATATATTGAATGCCACGTTTATTTCCTCCTTTAATAAAATTTTCTCTCTGCATTTTTTACCTCTATTATTCTTATCTTCTCTTCTCCAGGTCGAAATTTCCATTTGGGAATAAAGTTCCAAAAATTTAAACCAAAATTCAAACAAAAAAAAAGAGAAAAAGTTGGTTATCTCTCCATAATTGTAGACGTGGAGATCAATTTATAGAATATATGAATTCTTCTTCATTCAAGGTGTACTCTCTAGGCTACATTTGAAAGTTGATTTTGTTATATATATATATATATATATATATATAAATTATCATTTCCCATGCCTATAATTCTCCACATCTTCTTTTTTTTCTCCTTATATGTTTTTGGGTTATGTATGATTATGAAAGTTCTACTTTAGAATTATTTATTTTGTCATCATGTTGAATTTTATTTTCCTTTTACCTGTTACCCATGTGATATGAATAATATCAATCATAGATTCTCTTATGTTTTCTTTTGTTTGATCATTATGTATACATGTAATTTAGATCTAGATCTAATTGTTGGGAATTCATGTATGCCTAATTCGTCTAGTCCTTTTAATTTAGAAAACATTATTTGAATAAAATTTTGAAATTATTATATTACTAATCATATTACATATTACAAAGTTATGGGTTGGAGGATGTTTTATAAATCTTCTGAAACAGTTTAAGTATTATTTACATGTAAATTAGTTGAATTTAAATTCATATGTTATTTCCAAAGAGGAAAAAGGGTAAAAAGGAAACCTTTAAATTTCCCTTGATTTGTTTCTTAATTTAATGTTTGGACTTATGACAAACTAATTTTTTTTAAAAGAATGGTTTTAGATTGTATATTAGTTAAGTATAATTTTGTGTTGTTTTGCTTTAAAATATTAATTTATTTTGTATACATATAGATATATGTATTTATGTGAATATAAGCATATGTGATGTGTGTGTGTGTGCGTGCGTGTGTGTGTATGTATGCAAATTTTAAAGTTTACAAAATTATCTTTAAAATAATGTAATGATGTTTGAACTAGCTTCTTAATTTAAGCCAATTTTAGATTGCCTTCTATATCTTTCGTACACATATATTTACATCTATGCACATATGCACAGGTAAACGAACAAAAAAAAAGTATTTTTTTCTTTACGTGACAAAGGCAAATATGGAGGGGATGTGTGACCATTATGGTGTAAATCCCAACACCAAAAACGTTCACATTTGTTATGCATACATTCTGTATGTAACACTTACACATTCACACATGAGCGCATTTGATGCGCCCATCAAATAAAAAAAATAACACAAACAATTTAAAATTAAATCAAGCTAATTTTAAATAATTATAATAAGATGAAAATTTTATTTGAAAGAAAATTTAGAAAAGTTCTAAATGAATTTAGCCTACATTGGTCCAATAAAGATCCAAAAGGAATTTTTTTTGAAATTTACCCAATTACTCTACTTCCGATTGACCCAGTTCTAATAATGGTATCAGTGCTTAATAGTCTATGCAGCCTAAATTAGTCATGTTAGGGCAAACCAATTAAGTTTACCAATTTATAGGGTGTCTAGAAAGGTAGTGTTTAGGTTTTGGTTTGGGTAATCAAGTACCATGTCCTCCCTAGCTATCGACTTGGCGAAAAATAAAGTGAGTACAAAGGTTGCCTCTAATAGCAAAGACCAAATTTTAATTGGTCCAAGACCCAATTTGAATTGGTCCTTGGGCTAATTTTCAATTTTTTTAGAAAAAGACATATATTTTGAACTTAAAAGTTAAATTTAAATAAGATATATATATATATATATTATAAAAGTTATAATATAATGAAACATTTCAAAATGTTTGAAAATAAATGTAGGTTAATTTCAAAATTAAATTTTATTAATAAGATTAATAAAAGAATTAAATTAATTAAACGAGTTAATTAAATTATATACATATACAAATGTATAATTGTTATCCCGCCTTTTGGCAAGGCCGAGATACCAAGGAATTGACTGAAAATCAAGGATCGTTCATCCTGAATGTTGAGTATGTGCAAGTTTGCTATGGATGTCGATGGATTTTGTCCGAGTCCGGATCAAGCTACAATTGACACGACACAACAAGCGAAGCCATGAAAGTCAACGTTCCAAATTTCAAGTCAATCCGAATTCGTATGCTCAAGTTATGATCGATGCAAATTGAAGGAAATAACCCCATTTCGTATCCATCATCGAGCTTCAGTTCGTATCGATCGTATACGCATCGATAAGATCACACTGCTTCGCATCCATCTGAGAGCCTTGGTTCGAATCCGTCAGGACTATGCAATTTGTATCCATCAAGGGATTGTACCTTGTTCGTATCGATCAACCAAACTCCCTTGTCCGTATCCATCGAGTCACATTTCTTCGAATCCATCAGATAATCCATGTTCGTATCCATCAGGTGACCTTAGTTCGTATCCATTGAACAATTACTAGTTCATATCCATTGAACAATTACTATTCGTATTCATCACGATATTGCTTGTTCGTATCCATCAAGTGGAAGCAACTTTGATCGATACGAATAAGGGCTACCTCCATCGATACGAACTACGTCGTCTTGATCGATACGAACTTGACCGTCTCCATCGATTCGAACTGAGCATACTACAGATCGATACGAAGAGCACGCTATTGATCGATTTGAACAAGACAACTACATCGATATGAACAAGGCGAGAATCTTGGGACGACTCGATCAACTCGGCATAAAAAGTGGATCGAACCGAAGGATGTGCGTCACGTCATCACCTGGGCACGTGCAACCATCGATTCGAAATGATCGATTCAAACCAAACAGCCTGCCGAGTAACACCAATTCGTATCGATCATATCTCGCGATCCCCGAGTCCAAATGCTATGAAATTTTCATAGGAGCTTACGTACAAGCTGAAGAATGTTCACACCAAGTTTCGACTCCATTGGACGAAATCTTAATCGATACGAAATTCGTTTGTACCGATCACGGATCGAGCCGAAGCTTCATGAGCTCGGTCGCGTGGGCCCACTCACGTGCCAGAAGAAGTCTTCGGAGATCTGAGCAAAATATCAGCCTCCTACGCCTATAAATAGAGCCCCAGGGCCTACAGGAAAAGGATCTTTGGATGCTCCAACGCCCAGACTCTGCTGGATTCAATTCTAATCTCCATTACTGCTATTGTACTCAAATTTCATAACTTTAATCCGTTGTAATCCGCCGCAATCAATTGTAATCATCAAAGAAACATCAATAAAGTGATCGACTTCATAGTGGACGTAGGCAACACGCCGAACCACTCTAAATTCTTGTGTTTCTGTGCATTTTTGTCATTTATTTTTGAAGTGTTTGTTAGATAATCCTCTTTTCCATTTAATTTCTTCATTTTTATCTCTTCAAACTCTTCCGAAAAGTGTTGTGCCAAATTTTGGTACAAACACTTTGGTGCTTTCACTGAGAAAAAACCCAATTTTTCTTGTGCTCTTTGGACCTGCTATCGATACCGGATTGCATAAATCCAAGAAGAAGATCCAGATCTCAAGTCTTGAAGCCCTTCTTCAGATTTGCATCAAATCTAGGAAAGGACTTCGCCAATTCATCATGGTGAGCACACGAACTGTTTCCACAGCTGCTGATTAGGAAGGACGGGATAGACAGAATCCCGTACAATTGCCTCCATCCAACCAAGATGCCGCCGGACCTTCGGATCCATCAGGCCCGATCACCAGACAAGAGTTTCAGATGTTGCTTCAAGAGTTGACCCAGAGTCGGCAACAGCTCACCGAACAACTGCGCGCCAACACAGAGTTGACCAACCAACTGAATCGCCAAAGGCGCAGAAGATCCAGAAGGGATCAAGCTTCTTATTCTTCCATTGAGAGTATGGCCTCATCTGATGATCATCACCGATCCACACGCCCACGGCTGGATGTAAGCTACACCCAGGCCACAGGACACCAACCTGCCTTAACTCTTGGACAACCCAGGACTGGACCATCCACCAGTCATCAGACCAGACCCTCATCCCGAGGGGGTGCCGCTCCTTACCATGTCACAGGCAACCTCGCTACCACCACCACTACCGAACAAGGAGTTGAAGCTAGAAATCAAGCTGACCCGCATCGTCACCGACGAGAACACACTCCAGAATCCTATGTCCCTGAAAATTTTGAACCAAGGAGGCGAGGCACGGACCGTCGACCGCGTCCGGTCCAGACTCACGCTGTGGAACCCGACCACACACTACACCAAATACTGAGATTTGCAACTAACCATCCACACATTTGGCAACGGTTATTAACCGTTGCCATTTAGAAACGATTAATCACCGTCTTGGTTCAGTTAGCAATGGTTTTTTATCGTTGCTAATTGGGAATGGTTATTAACCGTAGCTTCTTTGGAGACAAATGATAGCGGTGAATTTCATCCTTTCGCGCCATAATTTTTGGCGCGCTTCGTTCCAACTAGCAACGGTTTTCAACCGTGGCTAATTAGCAACGGTTTGTAACCGTCGTAAATGTTGTGGCATATAATGGCGCTAATTTTGTGCCAAATATTCGCTGGGAGCCAAAAAGAATGGGCCCGTCACTTTTCCTTCCCTCATTTCCTTTGATATTCGTTTCGTCCTCTTTCAACGAAAAGAAAACCTAAATCAAAAATAAACCCCAATTCCACCAATTCGATTTTCTTCAACCCGCTCATCTTTCCATCTAATCGTGAAATCATCTTCCATCCAACCGCGAACCCATCTTTCCACCTAATCGTGTCCAGCTGCGAACTCATCTTCCTTCCAACCGCACCAGTTCTTCCTTCATTCAACGCCAATCAGTGGCCCTCTCAGATCTGTGTTCGGAGAAGTATTACAACGTGAATTTATCGAATACCTACTCCAGGTTGGGTACTCATTTTTAATTATTTGATTTCTATTTTAAATTTGATTTTGTTTCATACTTGTATTATAAAATCTAATTTGAAATCTTAATTATCTCAGATCTGTGTATCTTTGATATTTGGTTCCTCGAGTTTCATTGGCATAATCGAAGAGAGCGCATAACTGCCTGGTAAGCTTTGTTTTGTAATAATACTTGTTGTCAATTGAAATGGAAACTCTGTGTACATGTATTTGCGGTGCATTGTTATATCACAGTACTTATGTGTAGAATTAAAAGAACCTTTAACTTCATACGTTGCTCGGCTAAGTCTTGAAGAACCTGGTTCAAATTTAACGTGAATATCTTCATGGTGATAAGATAAACTTTTAACTATGTACCAAGGATTTTCTGATTCTTCTCGGCCAAAAATTTGCCACCTTTTGCTTGTTCCATGTCGCTGAAAAGAGATTTAGTACGAATGTTACAGTCACCTTGAAAATTGACTTATCAGAACTTAGTTAAAAGATTGTCAAATGAAATGATAAAAAATTAATCTGTAATCCACACATGATTAATAGAAATCAGTAAATTATTTGGAAAACAAGCATGTGTGTTTCTACTCAGTGCTTTATATGTATTATCGACGACTGGCTGTCTGTACACGGTGAATCCATTCGTTTCTATGGTTGAATAATAGGAAAAGATTACATGCTTATATTTGTAGTTTAGAATAATAAAGAAAGGGATGCAACACAAGTTAAGTAACAGTTTATTCCCTATAATGCTTGCTTATGGGTTTGTTTAGTGTTACCATATATGCTGTCATTTGAGTTCCATCATTATCTTCATCTTTTAGGATTGATGTTTCATTAAGTTTTTGGGGATTGATTATAGTCAATATCTACTACTCTTTAACAGTTTCCCAAAGTAGAGATGCACCTTCTAATCTGAACCATCAGAATACATATTTGATTTTTTAAGTGTACAGTGTTAGAGAACCAAGAAACAATTGGTTATGCAAAGGATGATCTTTTTACATTTATATATGATTTGTTTTACAAATTGTACAATGTGAGATAATCTAACACGTCCCCGTACGTGTGGTGTATCATCAGCCAAACATTGCAACATGGAAGAGAAGTAGTGTTGTAGTGTGCATTCTCATATTTACTAAAGCCTAAATGTTGTACTGTACTGCATGCTAGTTAGACATAGCTGCTTATAGTGACGGTAAGGGTATAAGTTGATGCAATGAATTTTGTTTTACTAAATATGAGACCATATTTAGTAAGTGGATAAAATTGTTGTTAATGGCGCAAGCCAAGTATCAGGAGAGGGGTAATGCATAGACATTACTCTGGTGCTACAAAATGGCGCCGTTGTAATGGCAAATTTTTGGAAACAGTTTGATGCTAATGTTAAATTTCAAGTGAAATCAGAAGAATATACATCTGTTTAGTTAATATCAGAGTTGAACTTGGTGGAAAGCCATAAGATATTGTTACCCATGATTTCTTATTAGCTCTTGTTATTTTCTTTCAGCATGTCTTTTAGTATAGACAAACAATGGATGAATCAATCTAATCGAAGAAATACAGAATATGTGGAAGGTGTGAGAAATTTCGTTAAATTTGTTGCTGAAAACGGTGGCAATAAGGAAAAGTATTCGTGCCCTTGCACGCGGTGCAAAAATGAAGATACATTCAAATTAAATGACATTCATTTTCATTTGCTTAGATATGGTATTGTTCAATCATATACCGTGTGGTGTTTTCACGGGGAAAGAATACCGGAGAAGCCAAAACAACAACCGGTTAGTCATGCCACAAATACTGATGAGTCCGAACATATTAGGATGGAGGATTTGATCAATGATGCAGATAGATTCCATCATTTTCAACCTACAAGTCAGTTGCATGATAATGCTAATATTGGTGAGCAGTTTACGGATAAATCATTTTTTGATAGTGCAACTGCAACAGAGCCATTGTATCCTTCTTGTCCAAAAGAGATTACAAAGCTGTACGTCATAATGTTGTTGGGATGGAGGGGACTCCGTGCAATAATTTGGCCGACAACAGTCGGGCATCACAGGGATGGGCTGGAAGGGGAAGAAATGTACGTCATAATGTTGTTGGGATTATTTTAGGATTTTAGACTTTGCAGGACATAATGTCACAAGATGCCACACCACCGTCAAATGATACAACTTCACAATCATCCACTTTAAAACGGGAGAAAATTGATATAGACAACTACGGTTCTCCAGTCGGAAAAAATGGTTCAAAGGTCGCTACGAAGATTGGTAAACTAGTAATAAATCATGTGCCAATCTCATATCCAAGTTGGAAAAAAGTTCCGCCAAATTACAAGGAAGACGTGTGGAATCAATTGGAGGTAAGTTCTCCAATCTCATAACCATTTTTATGTACTGTTTCTGTTTGTAAAATATAGTCGTCTGATTGTAATATGCACCCTTTTTATGTACTGTTTCTGTTTCTGATTGTAAAATAGGCCTGAATGAGCGAGGGTTCATATGAGACCATATTTATGTAGTGTTTCTGTTTCAAGATATATTCTTTTATGATATTTATAGGATATTTAGATTGATCACTTTATTCATAGAGACTGATGAAACTATATACGTTGAAATGTAAAAATCCATATACTTTGAAATGTAAACTGTGTACATGAACTTAGATGGTTTAAATTCATTTATAATGCTTTCAATACATAAATAAAAAATGGTTTACATGCATTTTTTGTTATACAGAAATATTATGAGCTCGATCCTCTATCAAAGGACCTTATTATGAAAAAAATATCCGAGGCTTTTAGGAGACACAAGAATGATTTGTGCAAGAATCATTATGACCATTTCATCACTGACGAAGAAAGAATGAGAAATTGTCCATCGAAAATTGCTCAAGATGATTGGGATGAGTTCATAAGAAATGAATCAAAACCCGAGGCGAAAGAAAAAAGGAAGCGAGGCAAACAAAATAGATCAATGCTCGAATATGGTCATCATTCGGGACGTAAGAGTCACGCTATGATTACTCAAGAAATGGTATGTGTCATTGAATTGGTGCATCACATTGCATATACCATTAGTTCCAAATATAATTTTAGGTCATTGTATGCAGGTCGATTCAAGTAGTCCGGGAACAGAAGTATCACGTCTTCAAGTATGGGAGAAAACGCATAAGAAAAAAGATGGCAGCACGTCAGATGCACCATCTTCCTACTTTGTAAGTTAAACAAATAATAACGCCTTTAAATTAAATTTTCATTATTCATATATATGTATTTACTTTTTAGGACAAAATTGAAAAAGAAAAGGAAACGACGAGTGGTGGTGATGAAGCCATCTTTATATCAGTGTTTGGTAAAGATGTAAAGGGCAGGAGTCGAAGTATTGGGACCAATATAGCTCCTAGCCAAGTTAAGAGTGCTGCCATTCCATGCAAACGGCTCAAACAGGCCCAAGGAGTATATGAGCAGCGACTGCAAAATGTGGAGCAAAAATTGATGAAGCTGGACAATATGGATGATAAACTGGAGCGTCTTCTCAGCATAGCCCAAGATAATCGTCAAGTAGGCAGTGAAATCGCATCTTCTCAGTTTGCCACTCCGAACAATCAGTTAATCGACCAAAGATGTGAAATCCTGAACTTCGAGGACGAAGTAATTGCAACAGGTACTATTTTAATCGACCAATCAGTCTTTTTGTGCTTCAACCGAGTTTACTGCTCTCTATTATTGTGCATATAAACAAATTAATGAGTATCAGTGCATGTGTATTTATAGATTCCAAATTATCTTTTGTTATAGAAAAAGAGGTTAGGCAACAAAGGTTCACGTTTGACATGTACGTCATAATTAGGTTCACAAGAGGTATATATGACATTTTCAAATCCAAATTAACATAATCATAAGATATAAGAGAATATTTAGCAATATTTATAATGCTATAACCATAGGATAGAGCAAATTAAGCAGTTTTAAGTAGTTTTAGCAAATCAATAACAATGATCACATGGATAAGTTCTGGTGGGCACAACCTTCACTAAATTCTTGCTTGGCTGAAAGTACAGTGTTATTTAAAAAAAGGTTGTGTTCATGATTAGATTTGAGAAACAGTGAGAGATAGCAAGAAATGATGAAGAATCACGTAAAAGTTCAAAATGCTATTGCAGAGCTGGAGTTTGAGACAGCGAATGAATGACAGAGATGAGAAGGAATTCATTGTCAATAGCGATCTAGTTTGTATACTTATACTCATCGTAGTCTTTATCTTATATCTGTTTTGGTTTCAATTTTCATTGACACTCACAATAGCCATTATGTCCAAAAATAAATCAGTAAACTCCAAAACAAAAAAGGATATAGAAAGATCATAAAAGTTTACACCTTCCATTCCAATCTTGCATGATTTTAAAGATCGAATATCGCATACACAATGGGTCTAGGACTTGTGTAGCTCTGCACAATGGTCTTAAATGTTTGGGAGCTTGTTAGTTCTATAAATGTGATTCCATATATTCACTCCAGAAATGCTTATATAACAGGTACTATATGCCGATATTCCACAGCATTAGTAATTCATGGAAAACAAGTACCACCCACATATGAAAAAGTGTTGTTGGACAAAATTTTATTGCCGGATGAGCTAACCGCCAAAATATGTCGACAATTTACCGAGACCTTTGGGGATGTTGGAGCCGGAGGTTATGTGAGCCATCAAAAGGGTTTGATACGATATCTTTAGTCGGAGGTATTGATATTTCTGACTTGTTCTTTGCATATATTGCTGGTTTTCTTTTGTTTGCTGTATATGAAATTTGCATATGCAAATGCATGTGTATTTTGTCCTGGTCTGTCTTGTTTACAAGATAATCGACAATTTATCAAATACTAGGAAGTAAAGTCAAAATTCAAGGACAAAATCAAAAAAAAAAAAACATGATCAATGTGCCTGAACGATGAATGGAGGTCCAATAAACTAAAAATTGATTAGCTAAAAAAATTTATGTGTGTATCGTACTAATTGGGTTTAATGGGTGGTAAAATAATTTGGTTATGATGTAGGGGAGGGGACTGAAATGGTAGGGGACTGGAATGTTTGGTAGGGAACTGGAGTGGTTACTGGAGTGTTTACTGGTGGTTGGAGTGGTTGATACTGGTGGTTTGTGGTAGAGTTGGTGAATAGGAAGTGGGAGGCAGTTTGTAATGCTGGAGTTCATTGCAGAACGTGGAGTTAGAGAGGTTGGTCAGGATAGTTGAATTATGCTGACAGTGTTATGGTTGTGATTTGGTTTGAAGAGGAAATGAAATGTGTAGTGATGGTTTGAATAGGAAATATGGAAATGTTGTTGGAGTGCAGGCAGGTTTGTAGTTTGTATTTGATGGCTTACTGGTACCAAGGGAACCAGGTTGGAAGTGTAAATGGTGGATGAAAGGGAAGTTGAAGGCTGCGGAGCAGTCAGAAGAAGACTGTTACAGTTTTTGTGATGTGAATGTGCAGTTGACAGGGGATTGGTTTTGAAGCAGACAATAAAAGGAATTACAGTTGTTAGAATGCATATAATTGATTTAAAAGTTATAACAGTTAGAATGAATATAATTAACTCGTTTAATCAATGTTGGATTACCAGCAGAAACAGTCGCCGCATTCGCAGACATCTCTTTTGCCTGAGTACTGAGTAGAACCAAATCTGTACTTGGCTTATTTATGATAACGAGGCTATGTGCAATATCCTTTTGTTTTCATATATTCTAGGTGAAATCAATCATAGATTAAGCATACATAATGTACACCTACCGATGAGGTAATAACTTAAAGGTATACTGCAATATAGCTTTTGTTGGATATTAATGGTGCAAAATTGGTACATACTATTAACATCAAGCAATATTTATTGAAAAAACCATTATAAAATGTTTGGATTTAACTTGATAGGTGTGTGCATGTACAAACTTTAAAGATTATGGATTTAACAATACCCGAATGAGATAATTAAGAAAAATAGTAGAATCAAATGCATTCGGAGGAGGTGGACATTTAAGGTTAGATATGTCCGAGCAACTTGTTCATATTACTTGATTTCTGGCTCAGTACAAACGATGCAACATTGGACAAAAACCCAAAAATAGTGTAGTACTTAAGTGTAGTACTTGACCAAGCTAATGGTGTATGTTGTTGACAGGCAATAGGCAGTAGGGGGTGTGATATAGTACTTAAGTGTGGATGAGATGAAAACAGAGAAAATGAGGAAGTGCTGTAAAGTGTAGGAGTGCGGTTGTGAGTGGAAGTGTATAGCAGAGGGGATAAGATAAAGTTGAAAGGCAGTTTTTTTTGTTAGTGTTGTTATAGTTGTTAAAATGTTTGCTGCCACTTTTACTTGTGCATTATTATTGCTTACACAGGAATTCCGTTGCTCTATTAACTGAACTTGACCAAGCTAAAATTCACTGTATGATTTGAGTTTAAAACCTGTTTTTACTTTTGCGCAGGAATTGGATAGAATACTGTATGCACCACAGCATGAGCCAAAGAAATATTAGCTTTGGCTAACCTGCTCAGCATCCTTTTAATGTGTTTATTATATGTAGACTTCACTGCTTGCAAAACAATGTAGTGTAATTAATGAAATCTTTGTAGTGTAGTGTAATAAACAATGCAGTGTAATAAGTATGATATTCCGGCACGGTAGCATTCTGTTTGCAAAACAATAGTGTAATTATAAGTTTGATAATTTTATATGTATGGTATATGTGCGATATGTTTATAGTGCTTGTGTACCAATATTTTGATATTCTGGCATATTTTGATATATATTGATATTCTGGTATATATACTGAGATATGCGTGTAACGCAGTAGTGAGTTAAGATGTGATTTTGTAGGAGCAGGAGCAAACACTATGTGCAACGGGTGTTAACTGTTGCTTTATGTGTGACTTTGGGCATAAAGCAACGGTTTTTAACCGTTTTTTACTGGACATAAAGCAACGTTTTTTGTCCATAAATCAACGCTTGCACCCGTTGCTTTTTGGACAGAAAGCAACGGTTTATATCCGTTGATTTTTTGCCCATTAATCAACGGTTCGTAACCGTTGCCTTTTGTACATTAAGCAACGGTTTATACCCATTGCCTATTGTCCATAAAGCAACGGTTTATACCCGTTGCCTTTGGCCCAATTTGCAATGGTTTATACCCGTTGCCTTTGGCCCAATTTGCAACGGTTAATACCCGTTGCCTTTGGCCCAATTTGCAACGGTTAATACCCGTTGTCTTTGGCCCAATTTGCAACGGTTTATACCCGTTGCCTTTGTCCCAATTTGCAACGGTTTATACCCGTTGCCTTTTGGACATAAAGCAACGGTTTTCTCCCGTCGCTAAATTCAACCACTCCTGTGTTGAAGACGGTTTTTACCCGTTGCTTTTGGACTTAACAACGGTTTTTACCCGTTGTTAATAGCTTATAATGGTGTAGTGACGCCTTGGCACAACATGCTCCAAATATATAGATGCCGAATATACCGACGATGATTCGTCAGATGATCCGTGAAAGTTAGGGTCTCACTAATGACGACTGGGGGATTTCTCGGAGTCATACTCCTTTCACTGATGACATATTATATGCTGAACCACCTCGGCGATTTAGGATGCCAACTTTGCCAGTCTATGAAGGAAGTTTTGATCCCAATCAACATATCCTGAAGTATGAATGGTTGATGAATGCTGCGAGGACTGATGATGCAGTTAAATGCCGTAGTTTCCCCATTTCCCTAGGGGGCATTGCAACTATGTGGTTTACTCGTTTGCCACCGCGATTCATTTCTAATTTCGACCAGATAGCCACCAAGTTCGTTGAACAGTTCTGTATGCACGTAGCAAGACCTAAAGATGTTAATACTCTGTCTAGTGTCACTCAAGCTCCCGAAGAGACACTTAGACGTTACTTGGAGCGATTTCATGCTGCGTGTGCAGAGATAAGCAATCCCAATGACAACTCTATCCTGATGGCATTAACTAAGGGGATTGATCCTGATTTCGAGTTCGGAAATTGGTTAGCTGGGAAGCCACCTGCGTGATTGGACCGTTTCTATTCCAAGGCAGCCCAATTCTTGAGGAGGGAGGATGCGAAACAGTCTAGGAAGCAGGATGACGCAGGGCCCAGCATGGAAGGAATTCAAAGTAACATCGCGGTTAAACAATCTGGGGAGAGTTCCGGAAAGGTTCAATTGAATATACAGAACAAACAGAACCAATAGAGGGACAGTGGAAATCAAGGTAAAAAACGAGATCAAAATCGTGGACAATGACGTAGAGCTCCCATGTTCGACAATTATACTCCATTGAATACGTTGCTGGAAAATGTGTATTTGCAGACCTGTAATACCATGCAATACAAGAAACCTGCCCCGAAGCCATCAACGGAAAGACAAATCCAAACAGGGAAATTTTGTAGATTCCATGAAAGTTATGTCCATAATACAAATGAGTGTCGTCATTTACAAGATCTCATCGAAAAGCTGATACGTGAACGAAAGTTGGATCAGTTTGTGCGGGCGCCGCAGTCAGGAGGTACGGGCCCATCGAATTAGAACCGTGCACCAAACCAGGAAAGACAGGAGGAACCCGCTCGTACTGGCGGGAGATTGGTTATTAATACAATAAGTGGTGGTCCCCATCCGGCAGATCGAAGCTGGAAGGAAATGGAGTCGTATGCCAGCTCTATTAGGCATGCAGACTTCGAGTGTTATAGTAGTTTTGATGAAGGGGCTCCGGCCAAACAACAGAAGACGATGATTGATGACATCGTATTCAGAAACAGAGATGCTGATATAGTCGAAGCCCCCGCTATCGATCCACTGGTCATCTCAGCTCAAGTAGGTCCTGCTTGGATGAAGAGGATCTTAGTTGACAGTGGAAGCTCAGTAAATATTCTGTTTAAATGAGCTTATGATTAGATGAGGATGGAGGCTAAAGATTTAAAGCCTTGCCAATCTCGAATCCATGGTTTCAATGGGAGCACTACTATACCCACTGGGGTAGTAGAACTACCAGTGGAATTGGGAGTTGGAGAACGCCGGAGAGTACGGATATTACAGTTCGTTGTGTTGGACATAGACTCCTCTTATAATGCTTTCTTGGGTCGACCGGCCCTCACTGAGTTCAGGGCAGCCATTGCCCCATGGTGCTTAACTCTGAAGTTTCCCGCTGATCGTGGAGTGGGAGTCATCCAAGGAGATCAGGCTGTTGGCAGAGCCTGTTACGTTGCCGAGCTGCGGGAGGCGCAGCGAAAGGAGAAAGGAAAGGGCGTAGAGGAATCTCTCTGCGTCCGTTTTGTTGATAATTGACAATTAATGCCTGGGCCTAGGCCCGGGCACCCCAACAAATTCCAAAGGGATCCTAACCCAAGGGAAACAGAAGATGAAGGAGAATCTAAAGAAAGTCAAGCATCCCCGGCCGAACTGACGATCGATGTCCCTATTGACAATGATGATGATTCAAAGATGATAAAGATTGGCTCTCAGCTAAGCCAGCAGACTCAAGAGGAATTGGTTGAGTTTCTACGGGCGAAACTTGACGTATTCGCCTGGACGCATTCTGATATGTGTGGGATCTCGCTGGACATTGCGAGCCACACTTTGAATATTGACCCGCGGCATGTCCCGGTCAAACAGAAAAGGCGTGGTATGGATCCAGAGAGATCTGCCGCCCTTAAAGAAGTGGTAGAAAAGCTTAAAACGAATGGGTTCATTCGAGATGCGATATATCCCGAATGGATGTCGAATCCCGTGCTTGTCCGAAAATCGAACGGAAAATGGAGAAAATGTGTCGATTTCTCCGATCTGAATAAAGCCTGTCCTAAAGACAGTTTCCCGCTTCCCAGAATTGATCAGCTCGTAGACTCGACAGCTGGACATGAACTCTTATCCTTCATGGATGCGTATTCTGGATACAATCAGATACCAATGCATTTACCTGATCAAGAACATACCAGCTTCGTAACCAATCTGGGACTTTATTGTTACAAAGATATTCCATTCGGACTCAAGAATGCCGGGGCTACTTATCAACGATTGGTCAATCGGATGTTCGCCAATCAGATTGGAAAGACCATGGAAGTATACGTAGACGATATGATTGTGAAATCACGTTTTTCCATTGACCATATTAAAGACCTGGAATCAATGTTCAACATACTCCGAGAATACAGAATGAAGCTCAACCCACTGAAATATCACTTTGGAGTTGCATCCGGAAAATTCCTTGGGTTTATCGTCAATGCTCGAGGAATTGAAGCTAATCCTGAAAAGATCTGGGCAATCAGAAATCTTAAAACTCCGAAAACTATAAAGCAAGTCCAAAGTCTCAATGGGAAAGTAGCGGCACTGAGTAGGTTCATTTCAAAGTCTATTGACAAATGCATTCCCTTCTTCGATCTGATCCAAAAAGGAAAACGAAACTTTGAATGGACCACGGAGTGCGAGGGCGCTTTTCAAGCATTAACTCAGCATCTATCCACGCCTCCTATCCTGTCAAAACCTATTAATCATGAGAAGTTATACGTTTACTTGGCGATATCAGAAAACGCTATCAACGCTGCTCTAGTTCGGGAAGAAGACAGGATACAGAAACCAGTGTATTACATCAGAAAACGGTTGACTAGAGCTGAAAGGAATTATCCGAGACTAGAGAAGCTGGCTTATTGTCTTGTTGTTGCATCAAGGAAGCTCCGACCATATTTCCAGGCCCATCCTATTATTGTCTACACCAACCAGCTGTTACGATAGGTCCTTACGCGGCCTGAGACGTCTGGTAGGTTACTCAAGTGGAACATCGAACTGAGCCAGTTTGATATTACTTACACTCCAAGGCGAGCCATTCAAGGACAAGCCTAGCCGATTTCATAGCTGAATTTACCATTCCAGAGGACTTGCCTGAAACTAGTGAATCTCCCGAATACGTCTGGAAGCTGTACACTGATGGTGCATCAAACGACCGGTGCTCAGGCGCTGGAGTTGTACTTGAAACCCCCGAAGGCCGATCTATATGTTATGCTTTAAAGTTCAATTTTCATGCAACCAATAATGAAGCTGAATATGAAGCCCTCTTAGCTGGATTGAAACTTGCCAGAGATTTGAAAATTATCGCTGTGGAAATTTATTGTGATTCATAATTAGTTGTGTGTCAAGTTCGGGGAGAATATCAAGCAAGAGATCGAAGGATGGTTTCTTACTTAGCTCGGGTTCAGGAAATACTGAATCAGTTTGATTATTATTCCATTTATTGTATACCTCGAGAACGCAATCAGAAAGCCGATTCATTGGCGAAGTTAGCCAGCACAGGTGAAGCTCAGCAAATGGGACTCGTTCCCGTAGAGACATTACCTTCCCCAAGTATTGACCGGGCAGAAACATATTGGGTATGTGAAACCGTTCCCGATAAGGAATCATGGATGACTCCATTCAGAAATTACCTTGAGCACGGAATCCTGCCGGAGCGCAGGAGTGAAAAAAGACAAGTCCTTCGGAAGGCCTCACGATTCACCATCCAGAATGGATTCATGTACAGAAGAGGGTACTCTGTTCCTTTACTCCGGTGTATCGCTCACGATGAAATTAAACGAGTATTACACGATGTACACGAGCGAGAATGTGGCGATCACACCGAGGGGCAAGCACTTGCCAAGAAATACTTCGATACAGATATTATTGGCCGAATGTGAATCGCGATGCGTCGGATTATGCAAAGAAATGTGATAAATGTCAAAAGCATGCTCGAATTCCTAGAGCCCCACTTACCGAGATAACGCAAATGGTCAGCACATGGCCGTTTGCAGTATGAGGCATCAACATCATTGGTACTCTACCTCTGGCAAAAGGTGGTGCGAAGTACACCATCGTCGTAGTTGATTACTTTACAAAGTGGGCTGAAGCTGAACCTCTTGCTACCATAACGACGAAAAAAGTGATCAACTTTGTAGTCCACAACATTATCTATCGATTCGGTCTCCCACACACCATTATCACTGATAACGGAACCCAATTCGACAGTGTTGAATTTAAAGATTTCTACAAACGGTTTTGCATTCAAAAGAAATTCTCTGCAGTTGCACACCCTCAAGCAAACAGACAGGTCGAAGCAGTCAATAAGGTTATAAAGTCCATTCTGAAAAAACGACTGGAAAAGGTCGGGGGAAAATGGGTCGATGAACTTCCTATGGCTTTGTGGGCATACCGAACAACCCACAAGTCCGCGACTGGTCACACTCCATTCTCTCTCTCTTATGGTTCAGAAGCTGTTATTCCGGTCGAGCTAGAAGTACCTTCTCATCGCGTGACATACTATGATCTGAAGACAAACGCTATATTTCTTTCTGAATCTCTTGATTTATTGGATGAGAAGCGTGAATAGGCTGATTTGAGGGCAGCCGCGTATCGAAATCGAGTTGCCCGATTGTATAACACCAAGGTTCGCCCGCGAACATTTGAACTCGGCGATCTCATCCTGAAAAGAATCTATCCGGTTCCTTCGCATATGAAACCAACATGGGAAGGGCCGTATGTTATTGAACGAAGGCTCGGAGATGGCACATTCAAATTATCGACCGTCGATGGTCTTACTCTACCAAAAGCCTGGAACAGCGAGAGTCTTCGTCGCTACTACACATAAGAGGCTATGTTTATTCATTTAGTTTATTTTCCATTTGCAATTTGTTTCTGCGTTTCAAAATTAGAATTTGTAATAAGGCAACTGACTTTGCCATATTTTCTTATTTCAACAATAAAATGCAATCTCTTCGAGCCAGAGCTGTGATTTACTTGAAATACTTCATATGATCATCACCATGCACGGAGAGCTAAGTTCCACCATACGGTGGGATTTATTCAAATAGGGAGTGACTGTGATGCAAACGGTCACTCGCTAAGTGAAACCCGAGCTCGGGGACAAGCCATCACAACAAAGTCAAAGAAGGATTGATACACGACAATCCTTCACCTAACTCCAGATTCCCAGAGTGCGAACTGGAGTATAAACTTACAAATACGTCTTCGAAGAGGGTGGATCCGTCCACCTAACGACTTCGTCCGTATCTGAACCAAGCTTGAGGAGGGTGGACAGTCCATCTAACGACCTCACTTGTTAACTCAGGGTGGATGTGATCCGACCATCCACAATCCTGATACACCTTTCACTCCTAGAGTGCGAGCGAAATCCAAGAACATACAACAGATGTGACTGACCATCTGTTTACCAACTCCAAATTCCCAGAGTGCGAATTGGAGTATAAACACCAACTCCGAATTCCCAGAGTGCGAAACGGAGTATAAACATCAACTCTGGATTCCCAGAGTGCAAAATGGAGTACAAACATCAACCAACTCCGAATTCCCAGAGTACGAAATGGAGTATAAACATCAACTCTGAATTCCCAGAGTGCGAAATGGATTACAAACATCAACCGAATTCGAATTCCTAGAGTGCGAAACGGAGTATAAACATTAACTCTGAATTCCAAGAGTGCGAAACGGAGTATAAACATCAACTCCAAATTCCCAGAGCACGAATTGGGGTATAAACTTCAACTCCGAATTCCCAGAGCTCGAATTGGAGTATAAACACTAACCCCGAACTCCCAGAGTGCGAGTCAGAGTATAGATGTCGACTCCAAGTCCCCAGAGCACGGACATATAATTAAAACTTAAACCGGCATAACCAACCGCCAGTAAACAATGGGAACTCCCGGAGTGTGGATATGATCATCGATAATCGAACGAGTGAGGTTGAACCACCCAATCTCCACTTGTCTCAAACATCCGTTCAGTGGCACTAGACTCAACGTGTTATAAGTGAGATGCAATCGCTGGCTGATGTTCTACAATTCGTCCCGAAGACTGGGGGGCAGAACTTAAGTGTTAACCATTGACTGAAGTAGTGCGACGTCAAAATTCAACTCACTTCCCGGTCATGAACCATATCCACAATTTCCGGACTTGGCGAATAAAAACAAACTTGACTCGGAAGCTGAAACTTCACAAGTGCACTACAAATATTGAAACACTTAAGCAAATACACAATAACTAAGAAGAAGCCAAAAAGAAGAGTGTCATTTCTACTGTTTGTGAAAGAAATTCATGTACAAGTTTGCTCCAAAAAATTCCTACTAGCAGGGGCCAAACCCGCATCTATACACGGCCTACAAAAGGAAAACCAAAAAACAAATCCCTATCTGCTCAGAGCAAACTAAAGAGGCCTGTCTATTTCTTCTTCTCTCCCAGCTTCTTCCTCGGTGTAAACCCGCTGGAGCCGCCACTAACTTTCCTCTTTGAGCTTTTACTTTTCGATGGTCGGTCTCCAGGCGGGGGCATGATCTCGACGTCCTCCTCTGAGCTCGAATGAATAGGGATACTTCCTACGGGCGGAGTCGGAGGAACGGGATCAACTATAGGAGGCAGAATGAACACACTGGTGTTAGTGGCTGTACCACCAGGTGATACCATTCTAAGTGGAGCTGGACCAGGTGCTGCCATTCCACCGCCAAAACTACCACCACGAGCCGCTGCTTCCATTTCAGCGTCAATTTTGGCCAATATTTCCTCTTCGTTAATCGCTTGGGCCTCGCTAGGAGCATCAGTGGTTGGCATTGAAGAGCCTGTAGCAGGAGCGCTTCCGCCCATAACAAATGGCAGGTCCGCAAAAGGATCGCTATGACGACCAAGAAGTTCCTCCATCATTTGCTCATCAAAAACAAGCGTGCTTCCCTGCAATTCGTCAAGTGGCACAGTTGTAGTTACAGTGGTCGCTTCGGTGATGATAGCCTCCTGCATGTGATGTGATTCTTGAGTAACAGGAGGCACAGCCGATGCAGCATCAATCACTGGACAGAAATAAGAGAACTGTTAGTACTTAATTCGAGTGACGATCCTGACTTAAGGCAGACATATAGGATGTTCAGAGTACCTTCCTCAGTTTGGCTTGCAGATGGCTAAGCGGCTTCGGCAACTTGCTCTATGACCGGAGATATCTGCGGCTGATCTGGATTGTATGCAGGGACAGCTTGGGGATCGACCGCAGGTAAGGATTCAGGCTGGGTTGACACCGGAACTTCAAGACTTGCATCATGATGTTCAACCCCTGAGCTTTCTCCTACTTCCAAGTGTTGGGTGCCAAGTCTCTCCTTCTCATAATCATCGATTCATGGATAATCCTCCGTTCATCTTCATTCAGCAGACGATTCTCGAGCTCAAATTCGTCGATTGACTCGCCTAGATGCACCGCCTTTTCCTCCTCAACCAATCGACCGCAGGCATTGTGTAAATGTGTCGGGTAGTCATCGAGCCAAGCTAGACCTCTGTGCCTCAACTCGTTAGAATTGTAAACGACAAGAAGATCTTCAATATCGGCTTCTAGCCTGGACTCAGCCGATTTCACCTCCTCCTCAACCCTGGTTTCCGCCTCGCGGACCTTATCCAGGCCGCATCCCGTTCACCCTAAAGCAAGACAGCCTGTTCGCACGCCTCCTGGGCTGCGTTGTTCGCATCATCCCTCTCCTTGGCAATGTCAGAAAATTTGGCTTTAAGCTCATTGAGCTCCATAACCGCCGCATCCCGTTCGACGGTGACCGTAGTATTTCGGTGGCCCATCTCCTCCACCAAGGCAACGTGTGTTTGCCTCAATCTCTCCATCGCCACATTCGCTTCATCAGCTTTTTTGGTGGCCTCAATTTCAGATTTTCGAGAAGACTCGGCCTCGGTATTGAGCTCCTGGATGATTCGGTCCTTTTGAGCGAGTTCAGACTCCATCTTCTCAATCGCTTTGGCTTGCTCAAAGGCCACCTTGGAAGTTTTTTCTGCAGCCTTCACCCACTCTCTATACTGGGCGTAGATATCATGAATGTAATCATGCATCGTGTTTTCCGCCCCCGATGGAATTCTCTTTAAATGAGGTGGAAAGACGTAGCCGTCGAAGCATATGTTCGGGAACTCCTTCCTCAGCTGAGCAATTTTAATAGCCCCTTCCCCCATGGGCTCAGTTATGGCCTGCTCTGCAATTATGGGGGCCATGGTTTCGACTCGCTGGTGATGAGTTTCGGGCCTAGAAGTGTAAGAAGACGGTCGGCGTCGCGGAGGCTCTGGTGGATGTGAAACATGAACAGGAGGTGGTGAGTGGATTCTAGGAGGTGGAGAATATGACCTAGATCGGTATCTATAGTCTCTATCCCTATCCCACTCGTATCTTTCTTGATTGGAGTACCCGCGATCGCGGTCTCTATCCGAATCTCTTCTGCGGGACTCATAGTAAGTAGAACACTTTCGAGCCGAACGAAGGCTCCCTAACATTGATCCTCTCCCGGACATCGTACCCGAAAGTGAGAAACGAAAGAAAAGTTAGTGATCTCTTAAATTGGATAATTTACGATTTTAAATCATGTAGTGCCGTGAAGTGTATGTATGTGCAACCCCCCAACCAAACGGAAATGTCGGCCGTACTTATGGCAAGCGACTCACTCAGATCAAGAGCACTATCAAGCTCCTCCAACCCGGTGTCATATTGAAACGACACATAATCCGGGATCGGAATATCAATTAGCCCTTCGAAAGGATTCCTACTTGCGAGGGAGGAGCCTCCGAAATTCTAATTCCACGAACAGGCAAAGACACAACCACTGATTTCAATCTCATGGATTTAGAACGCTTATGAGCAACTGCCTTGCCTTTTCTCCTTCTTTCTGAGTCCTGAAAAATGCTAGAAGGCCCAGCTATAAGTTCGTTATCAGTGGGTGTTCTCTCCGGATCAACCCCTTCAGCTATTACAACATCGGGCGCCTTGCGTTTCACCCGCTTCTTCGAGACTGCCCTAAGTGTCCCTTCTAGCCTTATGCTTTGATTCCGTTCAATCAGCCTAATGATTCTTAAATTTCTGTCGGTTAGAACCGAATCAATGTCCCTTATCTCGCTCGGAACTTCTTGAAGGACCCTTACTATCTCTCTGAAATACTCGCCTTCTGGTCGTGAAATTACGACTGTAAAAAGGAAAGAAAGATGTCAGTTTACATCAACTACTATCATCTGGATAACTCCTGAAGAATACTGAAACACTTACGTCTTGCTAGCTGTCGGCTGGCAAATCCTGGGGGGCACCGGACGTAGAACCATTCTGTTTTGAAGTAACTCAGCCTCCCCCATGATCCGGTTACTACTTGGCAGTTCCTTACTGACTCCAGGAAAGTGAAAGACGGGCTATCCCCCTACTTTTGAAGTTGAAGAGAAATCTAATCTCAGTCAGCATTGGTGGACGGAAGAGATGCTCCATAAATACGATAAATAGACTATTCAGTAGAGCATATCCATTAGGATGTAGCTGAGATGGGGCAATTCCAAGAAAAGATAGCACTTCCCTAATGTATTGGTTAAAGGGGGGAAGTGTTCCCGTTGCGCATGCATGTCTATTGAAAGCGGTAAACCCTTCTGGAGGAGCATGCGGTCTATCGCTTGGTCCCGGCAATAAAACATCATCCAATGACAAGCCATCTCTCAGGCATATCCATCCCAGCATGTCTTCAGAAATGTTGGACGGCATGGAATCCTATAGATTCATAATAAACCTGGCACCAGGCAGCTCATCCGGAGCCGGGTCTATAACTTCGGCTGCGATGGCCGGAATCTCTAGGACGGAAGAAGATGAGTCTTGAACTTCCTGCTGTTGTGAGCTTGAAGGTTCCATCACTAACTAACTTATGAGAAATCATCATTAGATGATAATAACACCCATGCTTCCCCCAGTGTAAAGTGTATGAATGTGTTATGCGAGTGCAGTGCTGCAATACTTAAGAAATTATACAAGGTTAGAGAAAACGTCTAAACGACAAGACTTTGAAATTCAACTGAGGTGACCATCATCGCTGACCGTCACAACCGTGCCATCCAGATGTTAGGGAATGATCCAAGTTAAAATTTGTTATCATTTTGTTAAGTTACAGTTCCATCGACAAGCTTCAAAAGGCAGTCAAGTATGCTGTTCTACAGCTAAGTCCAGATATGCAGGAACGAAGCTCGCCGGAGTCGAGTGTTTAAATATGCACGGGGTTTTATGTTTATCAAAGTCCAAACTTGGATCGTTCCTCGTGAAGGCCGTAATTTAGTATCGATCGAATCCACCAATCTCGTGTCGATCGAAACCTCAATTTCGTATCGATCGAATCCGCTGATTTTGTATCGATCGAGTCCACTAATTTCGTATCGATCAGGCCAAGTTGACTTTGTATCGATCAGGTTACAACAGGGTTCGAATCCATCACAACCACGCTTCGTACCCATATCAATTCGAAATGATGAAAACGAACACCAAGGATCAGCAATCGATACAAAATCAAGGAGAGGTGACCGATACGCAGTTCCTTGTTGGAGTTTGAGATGAAATCGAGTTTTCCTAACCCTTCATCGATACGAAGTTAGGGCCGAGTGCTTATCAACGACCACTTCCTTCGTATCCCTTCTTACTCCTTCTTCCCCAAGCATTGACATGCCATTACTCCTTCTCGATTCAATTTCGACAAAATTCCAGCATCGACAGTGATGGAATCGACGACGGCATCGAACGAGCTGGCACTAAGATTCGAGTCTCGTCATTTTCAAAATGGATTCATTATCTATTTACCTAAATTCAGGTGTTGTTGCGCTAGATTAAGGGATTAGTTGATTCGGGGATGAAGGCAGTCTTTCTTTCTCAAGTTCCTTATCGATACGAAGGAAAGGGTAAAAGATAGAATGAACATATGAAAAAGTTTCTAAGTCCAAAAAGTATTTATATGGACTCGAGTGTGAAAGGGAAAAACGTTTCGCCTCCAGGTAAACTCGACCGGTTACAATGGTTCCACCAGATCGATTCGACCAAGCCATTCGAATCCATAAGCTCGAGCCTTCATCGATGTGAAATTGTCACCAAGGTCCATCGATTCGAAACCGTTGTTCGTGTCGGTCATTTTCGACTCCATCCGCGGTGCAACGATACGAATCACGCAGTTCGAATCCATTAAATCATAGCCTCCAAAGGCCAATATTCATCGATGCGAATGGCGAATTGTCGTTTCATATCCAACGATGCCGAGCCCATCGATACGAAATGAAGTCCACCGAAGTTCGTAACCATCGATACGAACGATCATTTCGTATCTTTCATTGTAAATCACATCGATACGAAAACTGCCTTTTAACCTTTTACATCGATTCAGGAGAGGATCGATACGAAGGAACATCCAAAAACAACCATCAAGCGTTGTTGCAATTCGAATTTCACATCGGTTTAGGAGAGGATCGATACAGAATTCGATACGAGAGAACTGACAACGACTCGTGAACGTGCAACGTTAACGAGAGTCAGATTAACATATATGCATATATGTCGGACTAATATTCAATTTTTAGCATCCACAGGAATTGGATACTAACTTGATAATGACTACGGCGACAAACAGCTAATCACTATCATACAACAATCAGTTACAACAGTGCAGGGAACAACGGTTGACAATTAGCAGTTCACATTACTGAGAAAATCAGTCAAAGATTACAACCTTCAACGAAAAGACGATAACGGTTCAGAGCGAAGGATGCAGCTTTTCAAAGCACGCCATGTTTCCACAAGACATACTTTGGGGGGCAAATGTTATCCCGCCTTTTGGCAAGGCCGAGATATCAAGGAACTGACTGAAAATCAAGGATCGTTCGTCCCGAATGTTGAGTATGCGCAAGTTTGCTATGGATGTTGATGGATTTTGTCCGAGTCCAGATCAAGCTACAATTGACATGACACGACAAGCGAAGCCATGAAAGTCAACGTTCCAAATTTCAAGTCAATCCGAATTCGTATGCTCAAGTTATGATCGATGCAAATTGAAGGAAATAACCCCATTTCGTATCCATCATCGAGCTTCAGTTCGTATCGATCGTATTCGCATCGATCAGATCACACTGCTTCGCATCCATCTGATAGCCTTGGTTCGAATCCGTCAGGACTACGCAATTCGTATCCATCAGGGGATTGTACCTTGTTCATATCGATCAACCAAACTCCCTTGTCCATATCCATCGAGTCACATTTGTTCGAATCCATCAGATAATCCTGGTTCGTATCCATCAGGTGACCTTAGTTCGTATCCATCAAACAATTACTAGTTCGTATCCATTGAACAATTATTCGTATCCATCACGATATTGCTTGTTCGTATCCATTAAGTGGAAGCAACTTTGATCGATACGAATAAGGGCCACCTCCATCGATACGAACTATGCCGTCTTCATCGATACGAACTAGACCGTCTCCGTCGATTCGAACCGAGCATACTACAGATCGATACAAAGAGCACGCTATTGATCGATTCGAACAAGACAACTACATCGATACGAACAAGGCAAGAATCTTGGGACGACTCGATCAACTCGGCATAAAAAGTGGATCGATCCGAAGGATGCACGCCACGTCATCACCTGGGCACGTGCAACCATCGATTCGAACAGATTGATTCGAAATGATCGATTCAAACCAAACAGCCTGCCGAGTAACACCAATTCGTATCGATCATATCTCGCGATCCACGAGTCCAAATGCTATGAAATTTTCAGAGGAGCTTACGTACAAGCTGAAGAATGTTCACACCAAGTTTCGACTCCATTGGATGAAATCTTGATCGATACGAAATTCGTTCGTACCGATCACGGATCGAGCCGAAACTTCATGAGCTCGGTCGCGTGGGCCCACTGACGTGCCAGAAGAATTCTCCGGAGATCTGAGTGAAAATCAGCCTCCTACGCCTATAAATAGAGCCCCAGGGCCTACAGAAAAAGGATCTTTGGATGCTCCAACGCTCAGACTCTGCCGGATTCAATTCTAATCTCCATTACTGTTGTTGTACTCGAATTTCATAACTTTAATTCGCTGTAATCCACTGCAATCAATTGTAATGATCAAAGAAACATCAATAAAGTGATCGACTTCATAGTGGACGTAGGCAACACGCCGAACCACTCTAAATTCTTGTGTTTCTATGCATTTTTGTCATTTATTTTTGAAGTGTTTGTTAGATAATCCTCTTCTTCCATTTAATTTCTTCATTTTTACCTCTTCAAACTATTCCGAAGAGTGTTGTGCCTAATTTTGGTACAAACAATAATATATAGTGATATATGTTATGTTACCTTGAAATGTTTAAGACAATATAAGTATACATTTATATATGTAAAATAATATTTCAAAATGAATAAAATTTAATTAAACTTGTTTAATTAAATTAATTAATTAAAATTTAATTAATAAATTAAAATACATACATACATACATACACACATATATATGATATATATGTACTATTAAAAAAATTATAGTATATAAATATTCCATATAATATGTTAAAATTGAATAATAAATAACTATTTAAAAAGTTAATTAATTAAATATGATTTAATTAATATAATGTTATATATAAGATTTTATATAAGCTAATTAAAATATAAAGGTTATATAATAATGAAACTTATATAATATGAATGTATAAACTAATGGTGGAACATTACAGAAACCCCAGATAGACTTAAGGAATAAATACATACGTAAATGTATGTATATCATGATTCCTAATGTGTCCAACACTTAAATCACGAGGATATTTCATTAGAAATACCTTATTCCATAAGTCGATATCACTCTATAAATATAACTAAGGTCATGAACCTTTAATATAAAGTTGTCCTCTACCATTTATACATTAATAAATTACTTGCATGCTCTATGATTTTTTAGCTTTCCTCAAGCTAGAGATGTTTTGTGTAGTATTAGTAATGTATAGACTAGATGAGGTAAGATATTTTTTCATATTAGTTGAGCTTTCCTCAAGGTATGCATAGTATACTTAGGCTATCGCGAAATGGTGAGTACAAGTGAATAATCTCTTTTACTTGTTGAGATTTCCTTAAGGTAAAAATGATATAAGGAGAAGGAACCACATGTTAGGAGTTGTATACGACACAACAGATAAGGAGTTATCCATCGTATATGGGAGTATGATTTGTTGAGCTTTCCTCAAGATCAGAATTCGAAGATATACGAGTCCTAACACCCACTAGTGAGTCAAAAGACTTCTATGTTTTGTCTTAGGGTTCGGAGAAACCTAAAAGACTAGTAGGAGCTTTATTAGAAAAATGAAATGGTAATATTTAACCTTTCTAATATTGTAAGAACATTTGATATATAAAGTTATAATAATCTACATTGATAAATTTTTGCAATTAATATAATTGATAAAATGTATATTAATTAAAATATACAAATGAATCGAATTAGTATTCGTAAATAGAAATATAAAACACACTTACCAATAATTTTTTTCATGTTGACCCAAGCAAGCGCCTAACTATAGAACTACTAAATATGTTCGTAATTTGGTCACTTACGAGTTTACTTGACAAAGCCTGTGCATTGTCTTCAATGAGTTTCGAACTCTAAAAGCAATACAAGAATATTAATATTTGATCCATATGCGGTCACATATGAATGTTATTTGCTGAATGGTCATAATTCGTAATATACGAAACCTCGATGAAATTAGTTCATTGAAATAAGCAAGAAACTATAGTGTGAAATCGTATATTCAATGTGATTAATTACAATAACGATCTTGTTGTGTTAAATGTAACTCTAGACCAAAGACTACAAGATAGATCTAAGAATTCGATCACTGAAATGTCAGTTTGATCAGATTACGTAAAGTGCAATTTATTTGATATCCTTAAAAGTTATGGATAACCAAATGCACTTTTGTAAAGGGTTCATTATGATATTGTAGTAAGGATTTTTTTTGAATGGTTTGACCGTTTAGAAAGAAAATCAAATGTATAAGAGTGGATGTAACCTATAACATGGTTGGGATGAAGAGAGTGAATGGTCATTTCTTCTTTATAAAGAAATTTGAAAACAAGAATTGTAAAATAATAATAGATACTTCACATTAGAATGAGAAATATGATTTCTATTCCAAAAGTATTTTCACATAGAAAATTTCTATGATATTTGTTTCTTTAAATTTAAAACACTTGATCTGAAAATTCTCGACTGCAAATCAATTACAGTAAATGGGATAAATAGCCTATATTGAGTGGTTGAATGGAACGTCGCATAACCTTTTTTTTTAAATGGGTTAATTTTATTAAATTTGCATCTAGGCTTTGCGGCCGAAGGCAAAAACAAGTATTCGAATCTCAACTATACCAGATGGTAAAACACAAAGCAACACATTTATTTAACTATAATCTGCAAAACCAAAAACACTCCATCTTTAGGGCTCGACTATGGTGGCTCCCAGTTCACTGATTGAGCTCGTTCGTTCAACGCCTTCAACTTCAACGTCCACTTTGCAGGTAGGAGCCCCATATGCTGAAAAAACTTCCCAGCCTAGCCTGTCAATAAAATTTTTTGAGTTCAACCAGCGGTCTCTCCATAAGTTTATGTTATTTCCATTAGCAATCTCTCTCTCTAAATAAGTCTGTAATTCAGTCTTGGTTTTTAATATATTCTTCCATGTGACAGAGGCATTATTGTCAATTTTTATGATCCAAAAATTATCTTTTAGATACCTCGACCTCATCCAAATAGCCCATAGATTTTTAGATGTTAGAACATTCCAAGCTAGTTTCAATCCATAAACTTTCTTAAGCTCATATAGATTTTTCAGCCCAACTCCTCCTTCCTCTTTCTTTTTACACAGATATGAGTACTTAACTTTGTGCATTCCCCCTTTTCATATAAAGTCTGCACAGACTGAATAATTTTTGCAATAGAGCAGTCAGGTATTTGAAAGGATTGCAGCCAGAATCTGACTTTAGATGTGATAACAGTATGAACCAATTCAATTCTACCCGCAAATGACAACAATTTGAATCTCCATCCTTGTAGTTTGTCTCTAATGGCATCAACTAGCTTACCACATTCCACATATGTAATATTGTTCTTTGAAAGTGGTACCCCCAGATATTTAACTGGAAGGTGGCCCTTTGAGAATCCCAATCTCTCTTGCATAGCCTGCTTATTTGAACAGTATTTATTGAAGTAGCACTTAGTTTTTAGTTCGTTCAACTTAAGTCCAGCTAACATCTCCAAGTCAGTAAATATAGACTTGACCTTGTCAATAGCCTGTGTATTACCTTTTATCACCACTAGTAAATCATGGGCATATATAAAATGGGTAACTTTTAGGAGGGTATTATATATAGGTTGAATGAGTTTGTGATAGCAATTCCATTTGAAGAGCAAACCATTCCATCGCTACAGCAAATAAATATGGAGAGAGAGGGTCACCTTGTCTTATCCCACGATTACTCTGTATATAACCTTTAGGTACTCCATTTATCATGATAGAGAAAGTAGGAGTGTCTAGAGAGTACTTAATCAGTTTTAGTAGCTTCATTGGAACCCCCATAGAGTCAAACATGTGGATAATGAATCCTCTGTTAACCCTGTCATAGGATTTTTGTAGATCAACTTTGATGCACATTTTATCAGCCTCTTGTTTGTTAAAATCTCTTGTTAATTCATGTGCCATCAATGAGATTTCAGAAATGAGCCTACCTTTAATAAAGGCACTTTGACGTTGTGAAATTAAATCAGGAAGGCTCTATTTAGTCTCATACATATAATTTTGCTGAGGATCTTATAGGTGACATTACAGCAGGAAATTGGTCTGTAATCTTCAATTTTATCCAGTTTCTTAGTTTTTGGGATGAGAGATATGAAAGTGTGGTTAATTTCTTGTACAAATTCTCCAGTCTCTAAGGCTTCATTGTAAGCTTTTAGCATATATTCTTTCAAGTATATCCAATTCATTTTGAAGAAGGCTGCCCCCATTCCATCAGGGCTAGGGGAGGAGTCACTGTGGATCGAGCAGACGGCTTTCCTCAATTCCCCTTCCAAAATCCGAGTTGTCAGCATATTGGCACCAGCAGAGGAGATCTTCTTCCTGCAGTTGATATGAGGTAAGTGATTGTGATTTTCTCCATTATACAGGTTTGTGAAATAGGTGATAGCTTGGTCTTCAATATCTTTAATGTGTCTAGAGGCATTGACCTGTTCATTTAGATAGTTGTTAAGATTGTTATGATGTTGTCTTAGAGACATTTTAGTATAAAAAATTGTATTGCATTCGTCTCCCTGTTGTAACCATTTCTCTTTGTCTTTTTGTTTCAACTCCACTGCCTTGTTGTTTAGTTCTTCTTTGAGATGTTTTTGAAGTGCGTAGAAGTCAACATTTAGGCCCTCATGTAGGGGATCATTATCCAGTTGATGCTGAATATTTCCTAATTGTTGTTGGATTGCTGTGATGGTGTCAGTGGTCTTTGGTCTGCACTTGTTCCAGTCTTTAAGTCTATATTTCATGATTTTGATGAGCATAACAAGTCGGTACATGTGATTGCCTGGAGGAATTCTCACTGTGTTAAAGTTCACTACTTCATCAAATCCTTCAATCATAGGCCAATGATTTTCATATCGAAAAGGTTTTCCTTTATGTATATCTTCGTCGTCATTGAATTGTAACAAGAGGGGACAGTGATCACTTGTAGAACAAGGTAGAACAGTTACTTTAAAATTTGGGATTTTGTTAAATAGTTCAGTATTACCAAGAGCTCAGTCTAGTCTTGATGTGATTTTCTTAGCCTCACCACTTTTCCATGTGAATTTCAGGCCTGAATGGTGTGCTTCTACAAGGCCACTGGAAAGTACACATTTGTTGAACTCAGCAACCAGTGCTACTCTCAGAGTAAGACCTCCCTTTTTCTCACTTGTGCTTAAAACAGCATTAAAGTCACCTGTGACCACCCAAGGAATGTTGATGTTTTTCGAGTTATCGGTTATTTGTTTCCACAGCTCAGTTCTTTCAGAGGCTAGGTTTTTAGCATAAACAAAAGTGGTTACCATCTCCAGACCACCAATATTATGAAACTTAATGGTTATTTGCTGATTATTCATATTCATTATGTTGCCATTCCAGTAATTGCTTTCCCAACCAACAAGAATTCTGCCCTTAGCTTGAGTTGTCGAGTTATGAGTAAATGTCCATTGATTTCCCATTTGGTGTCTAAACATCTCTATATTATTGTTATTAAGTTAGTTTTCTAAAAGTGCTAAAATAGTAGGCCTGTATTTGGCCTTGATGTTGTGGAGGTCTAATTGTCTTATGTAATTATTTAGACCTCGCACATTCCAGCATAAAATGGACATTTATGATTTTTTGGTAGTTTTGCTCCGTGTAACTGTAGTAGAACCTACCATAACTGATCTATCAGTCCTTTTCTTGTCACCAATGGTGAACTGGTTCTCATATTCCATATTACATTCAATGTACTTACTGATATCCTCTGACACATCTTCTTCCTCCTCATTCTTAGATGAATCCAAATCAATGCCCATCTTATGGATATCAGATAGGGAACCAGACATCTCCTCCTCCCTCTCTTTATGATCTGCAGTTAGTGGATCCAGGGCAGGTGGAGCCACAAGGGCTAGAGGGTTATCTTCAAAGTGTGTAGGTGGAACCACTGGATCAACAAGTGGGAGAAGGCTACCTTCCGAATAATCCACTATGCAAGGTGTCTTCACTGACTGAGTAGGAGCTAGATGAAATGCTTGCTCTGATCCGCAGTCCAACTCCTAAGGATTCTGATGTGGAAATTTTGGTGGAGGATGCATAGTAGGGGAGGTGTTATGTATATTATTTTTTATGATCTCCTCATCATTTTTTGAACTACTAGTCTCAGGTAAAACTGTTGTAGCTTCTGTTGTGTTTTTTGATTTTTCTACCCATACTTGCTTTATCTTGTCTGCCATGATATGTTGGCACTGCTGGTTTATGTGACTGAAGCACATACATTCCCCACATCTAGGTGGAACGAACTCATACTCCACCTCTTATCTGTATTCATTGCCTTGTTTGTCTATAGCTTTGACTATTTTTGGAAATACAGTTTTGGCTGAGATCTCCACCAAAACCCTAGCATATTTAATACGTTTAACCTTCCTTATGTTTTCATCAATATCTATAGGCTTGCGTATCAGACTTGCTAGTTTACTAATACATCTCATATTCCATAATGCGAGATCCAAGTTGTTAAATTTGATCCATATAGGGTAAGTTTTTAGCATTGCAAGTTCAAAATTGAAGTCTGCCTCCCATTCACGCATAAAAATTAGCTTGTTGTCCATGAACCACGGACCACCCTTAATAATTCGTTGATAGTCCTCCTCCAGTTCGAACTTAATAAGGTAAAAGCCATTATCTCAGGGAAAAACATCCCACGACCTTTTGGGCTCCATAAGCATTAAAGTGTATGTAATAGGGATGTTTACCTGCCATATAGGTATAGATTGAATGTTGCTATAGTCGCTTGGATTCGGCATAGTCCTCCTCATCAATCAACTGGTATGTTTCTTCTCCGTTCGATTGAGGTTCAAAGTAATTTGCGTTATCTTTGAGTTCGATTTTGCTGCCTGCAGCCTCTATCCACGATTTCGCCTTTAGGATACATATATTAGGGTTCTATCTGAGCACATCCACGAATGATTTCTTAGCCTTTCCCTTATTATTAACCTCCTTCCATCCTCCTCCTCCTTCTTCATCTTCCTCTTCAGTGCCTAGGGTTTCGGGAAAGCCTGATGCGGTCGCCATTGTTTTGTTTATCTACCGCATTTAACACCTATTATAGTAATGATGGAAATTATGAGAGCATGCCATATAACACCTATTGACTGCATCAAGTTACAAAGATTGTTTTCATAAAACTTACCAAACATTATTTATGAAATAATAATTATTTTTCAGTATTAACTGAAAAATAGACATACTTTTATTTCAGTATGAGTATTATGAATATTTGTTATAAAATAAAACTATAGTATTGGTATTTGTGATGCACTGGAAAATAAAGAAGTATCTAAATTTATTTCTAATTATTTTAGAATTATGGACTAAGCAATAATTTTGAGAAATGATTTTTGATTATACAATAATGAATCATATGGTACTGGAAAATTATATCTCAAATAATTAAGGATAAAACACCCATTCAGTGGGAGCCACATAAGATTGACAAACTCTACGAATCGATACATATAAATGTATGCAATCGAAAGTCTATTAACTCCAAAACGGTTCCATGTATTTTGTTGTATCACTGATGAAATATCACAAACATGAATATGTGTATATGATACACATGTGGTACGTTAATAATGAGTTCACAGAATATAAAACGAAAGTAAATAAAATAACGTGCAATAGAAAATAAAAATGATTCGATTTGATCGAATTGGTGAGTATATTGGACAGAGTTCCGAACGTACCTAAAAATGAATAAAGATTCAATTCCAAAAGTCACTCCTTCCTGTGATACACGACGATGTATCGATAAGGAGTAATCGAACTTTGTTGGATGAAGTACGACTAATTCAGAGTGAAGTTGAGTTAACTTTTTTTTGTAAGGTCATGTACTTAAGAGTAGTACAGAAGGTTAAAATTAATTTCATCTAAAGAATGTTTTACAAAATCACATAAGATAAAGGATTATAATAAACCCCAACATATCCTAGGTCAAGGAGTTGACAGGTTGTGCAAGTCGAAAGACTGCTCGTAATAATTGTTCGTGAGAGATTTTGTATGAATCTCCCTATAAGAAGTTTGGGAACGACTGTCATTGAATGACCAATTTATGTTCTGAGCATAATTATTGTAAATTAAAACCAAATTATTTTTGTATATAAGGCATTCATAAAGTTTTTATGAACAGCTATTCCGTTAGATTGAAAAATAACCGTTGTTTCAAGAAATACCAACTTCATAGGAAAGGAATTTCTTTTAGAAATTATTGGTAGTAAAATGTATTTAGATATCATCTAAAGATGAAACTGATTACATGGGATGAAATGAAATTAACCAAACCTAAATTGAACACAACGCATTAGAATGTCTAATAAATAATCTCGCGTATTGAAGAGTAACTATGAGTTTCTTATCAATTCGAAAAGGACAACCCTTGGTTGTTAATTAAACCATTAAGATTATTGACCCACGATATGGTATGATGTGCAAATCTGAAGTGGATTCCAGTACGTTATCAAAATACGATTTTGGTAGTAGTACCAAAAGGTATATGATCCATCTGCCGTGATTGTGTCTTCAAGAGCAAGACTAATGTAGTTGGAATATAATTAGCAACGCTGATAAGAATAACATCACAAATTTCAGTTATTGAAATTAGGGTAATAGATTCGTAATTCAATGTGCTCAAGTTAAATCAGATTTACTCACAAAATTATCGTTTGGTGCAACTTTGTGTTTGGTACATATGTATTGAAATAGAAAACTTTAAATAATGATTTAGCATAGACTATTTGCACATAACAACCAAAGTGTCTCCAAGTCAGTGGGAGCAAGATTGAGATTGTTGGTTTTTCGGATATGATCCGAGGAATGATACGAAAGTAACATTTTATAAGCATCGGAATTGAGTAAGATTTTGATAGAAATGTCAAATTGTTTGATTTTCAGTAAAAATGCAGAGGAAGCATGTCCATAAGAAAAAACTATTAAAGGTACTAATATATTTCTAGAAAGGTAAACAACATACCACTAATTGTTAATGATGTACTTATGTTAAAATCAGTAACAACTCGGTTGTTTAATAATTGTTATTGGATTGTAAGTTATATCTTTTATAAGTAATATAAAGTATTTTGGGAATGTCCCAAAGGATATGCAAAGTCATATATTAAAATGTTTAATATCGAACATGTAAATGGATTCCTTATGTATTGAAAATAGGAATTATTATACATGTTGTATTGTCAACATTATCATAGTTTTCTTATGTATTTGATGCATGAAGAAAATATCAAATCCAAATTAAGATCACTAAATGATAGTTTAGAATATTCTCGAATATTTATGAAATACTAGAGAATTGTTTACAAAAACAACAAACTCTTTATTTAGGAATGCTTGGACTCAAACTTCATAAGTGATATCAAGTATAATACGTCAATACTAAATTCATGTTTAACCCTTAGTTAAGGAGCTTTATGTTGAAAATATTTCATATGAAAAATTGTAGCCGATTCAATGAAAAGGTCAAGTACATCGCCATAATAAAAGCAATGTATAAATACAAATGCACAAATTTATAACTAAGCTAGTGGTGATTTCAAGATTAAGAATACTTCATTATTGTTATATGGTAACAATGAAATGATAAGAGCTTACTAGAAGTCGAGAAACATACTTTGACTAGTTCCGCATGATAAAAGTAGTTTATCAGCATCGAAAAGAGTTGATTAACGGAGTGGATAATTAAAACAACATAGCATATCCATTCACAAAAGGTCTAATTCGATCAGTTCTCATCAAACTGATTGAAGAGATGGGATAAAGATTTCATAATTGGCCTCAAGTGCAAGTGGGAGATTGATAGATTAGGGGTATACCCTATGGGAAATTATGTAATTTGTTACATATATCTAACTCGATAACCAATCTTGTTCAAAATAAAAGGTGTTTTCTTTCTATTATATACTTGATAGTGTGTTATATCAGTTAATTAATTTAACTAAAAGTATATTTAATTTAAAAATCCATAAATGATGTGTTTTGTGATAGCAGTTACAATGTGTTATAATCATGAGTGATTTATCACAATAAAATAAATATATCGTTGTGACGACCCGCCCTTCTCGACCCTCGAAAATCGACACAAATACTCAACAGTATAATATGCCGACGATCGAATGCCGGAAAAGACAGATTGTAGAAGAATAAGAAAGTAGATAGAAGAAGAAAGAACTAAACAAAATCAGAACCTCACAGTCGCAGCGGATAAAATATAATATATAGAACAGATCTTTACACAAAATGAAACTATATCTGTTTATATACAATACATCATCATCAGAGTATATCAATACAATCATCTATATCCAGTCAATCAGTCAATACAACAATCACAGCAGCGGAATAATACAAGTACGAGAAATACGTCTCGGACTCCAGCTCCTCTCCTGAGCTCCATAGCAACCTATCCTGAAATATACTCGGTCTGACCCGAGCATTATAATAAAATAACACCCGAGTCAGTCTGGAATACCAGCGCATCATAAATACATCCAAACTGATTATTAAAGTTCGAAAATCCTTTGAAACAAAAGCATCTCGTAAGACCACGCCACAAATAAACATGTCGGGTTTTTACCTTACGATAGCTAAAACACTTTTTATAAAAATCCTCTGATATTATAATAGTGTCTATTTACAAATACTTATTAAAATAGCTGAAATTGTTACATGATTAAATTCCAGCATACTAGGTATACAAACAAATACCGTACAAGGCACGTAGGGAAAATGGATTTCCAACGAATGACTAGGCACTGGGGTACCACCTGTCACAGTACGTGGCCTAGATCACAGTACCGAGGAGTACGCCCGCTCCCCTGCAACACAAGACCGGAATCATCCCTTACTGGATAATTCCAAGTAAAATCACCCCACGGTTGGGATCAGCAACCGCACCACTAAGCCGAAATAAAAGGGACATCTAGACAGGGATGACCTTACTCTCAAGTGGGGGCTACCCACGAAGCCTTGCTGCATAACCCCTGATTTTCAGTCATTCCCGGTTGATGAGGCTTGAGGCTAAACGATACCTTTATAGCACATATCCCTTAGAATGCCCACCGTCCACCTGACGATGTCACGAAAGCATTCGTCCATATAAGTCCGTCCCGGGTCCGAACGGAACCGAAGGCACTACTCCTACTACATCCATTTTGGAAATATCCTCAGGATTAGTAGCGACTAGCCCTTGCACTTCACTGCTCCATCTTCGACTCCGAAATCGTTTTCGCGAAACGTACAAACCGGATCGAAGTGGTTTTCGAGTCTCCAGACCTAGAATCCCGGTATACGGAAACTCGATCCCGGTCTCTTCGAAACGATTAGCGCTTTTGGCCAATATTGATAGTCGGTGATTTAACTATCAATTAATGTTCACAAACATCCATACACATCATCACATAATAAATAATCTCCATATTATTTATTTTCTTCTAATATCTTTCAAAGATATATTTTCACATTTTCAAAACTCGTTTGAAAACAATTTTTCAAACTCTTCCTTTACAAGGTAAATCTCTTACCCTTTATTCCCATCGGGAATAACCAAGTATAAAACAATTTGCATTTAAAACAGTTAAAAATACTTTATACTGAAATATACTTTAAAATATGAAAATTTCTTCTATTTATTTACTCAAAATATAAATTTAAAATATGTGAAGAAAACTAGTTATTAACACATAAACTTTGATTTAAAGATAAGGGTTTAGTTTAACTAAATTCAAAATAGCGTTATAAGAAGAAAAATGCTAATTTTAACAACTTAAGCTAAAACCAACTTTTAAATAAATCCATTCGTAAAAATATTTACTAATATACTCCCAAATTATTACGGTATTAAAATTATTAATTTATTTCTTTAAAAATAACGATTTCTTAAAAATACTTTTAAAATGATTTAAAACTTAACCTTAGTTAAATAAAATCTTTTTATAAACATTTACTTGGTTTCCCAGGGAAACACTTTCCCGTTTCAAAACATTTCCAAGTACTCTTCATATAAATCCACTGATTTATTTCAAGTCAATTTATGATTTCAACATAAATTTCCAATTCCATACTTAACTATAACTTCCTCCGAAGTTAAATCACAATTTTTCTTTTCTGGAAATTCATTTTTAAATATAGTTTAAACATTTTTAAATAAACATTTTGGTGAATTCTCAATGGAAGCCAAATTTCCAATTTCACTTAATTAAATTCCAATGAAATACGGCATTTCAAAACATTCTATTTTTCATTTGAACTTGTTAATTTATAGTCGGAAACTCCATTTTAACATATTTTTAATTTCCGGATAACATTAGCCATTATTAAATTAAACACCGTTATTTTAAACAATTTATAATTTCATAAATTTAATCTCCCGAAAATTTATATTTCATATTTATCGATTGATAAATTTTCCCACAATATTAAATCCCAATTTTACCAATTTTTCATTTCCCATTCCAACCCAGATTTCAAATTCTATTTTTCAAAAATTCTTAATTTAACAATTTACTTATTTCGTAAAAACCCAATTTTGTCCATTTATAATTTAAATTCTGTGATTACAATTTATACCACAATGTCACAGAACAACTAAATTTCCAAATTAATCAATCACATCATATAAACAGGTATCACTATCAATTATAAAATAATTGCTACATTGTGAGGAATCCAGTTGGATCCCTCCAACCTGTTTTTCCCTGCATCCACAAATATTAGCACATCACAATATAAATATCAATCCAGACTGATAATAACAATTATATTCAGCCATCCACACAGATATTTAAATATCAATTATTTATAATGTCTAGCATCCAGATGTGAGTGAGAATAACTCACCTTGAGTTTCGGCGAGCGTTCGAAATTTAAATTAAACCGGACGACGTCCGATTTAACCCAAATTTCTACTTGCCCAGAATGACTCCGGATCTGCACCATCACAAAGTACGCGTTCCTGCGATTCCAACGCTTCCAGATTCGACTGAATCTGAGTACGTATGAGATAGTTATCGATTAATATAGTTTGTATAAAATTTTATAACAAATTTCTTATTTTTATTTATTTTTTTTTTTTTAAATTACCAAAACGCGGCCCGCTTCCCCCTTCATCTTCATCCACGCGAACACCCAGTAAAACGCACGAACCCATCATCACAAACTAGGGTTAGATGTCGCACCCTCTACCATCGACGAGCACTAGATCAGGAACCACCACATCGAAGGCCACACTTCCTCCTACCCCCGCCGTGAGCCACGCAGAGCTCGGTCGCCTCCTTGGCGCTGAAATCGAGAGCGAACGCACCTCCTATCGGCCACGTTTCTGACCACCACACTCCGCTATATGCGATCTCAACCGTTCACTTCGAAGATCTCGCCATCCCCTTCGATTTCCCAGTTGAAAATTTCTGAAATCGTTGCTTGGATCACGTGATTTTTGAGAGGGAACGAAACTGAGTTTCGGCCATTGAAATAGCATGCGGCGGCCTGAGTGTTTCTAGGGTTTAGAAGAAATTTAAATGAATATATAATTTGGTTTAATATTATTTAATTAATATAATTTCTCGATTTTAACAGTTAATGCAAACGACCTCCAATTCTCACGTTCCGACAGGCTATCCGGGGGTTTTTCCGCGTTCCGGACACGATGGAACAGGTTTCGTAAGCTGATTTGATCGTATGAGCGAGATACGGAATAAAACGATCAATTTAAAATTAAATCGGTTAAATCGATATCTATGCGTTTCGAGCTGCCACGGTCAAACGACAACTCCGATTGCTACGAAAATTGAAATCCGATAATAACTAACTATTACGGATCCAATGAAACTGGTTTCGTCGAATTCCAAGACTGTGCCCCGGAAGGCTATTTTAACTCGTCAATTAAATCGAGCGATTTTCTGAAATTATCAGAAACGCTTAAAAATTCACTTTTAAAATTTTAATAACTTAACAATAAATCATATAAAATTTATAAACACATTAAGAATCATTCTGGCTCATTCCGGACTAAAATCTGATTAATTGCAATTTAATAATATTAAATTCATTTGTAAATTGATATAAAATCCCAATATTAAATTTATCAACTTTAAAATTCATCTAAAAATCCAATAATATTATTTATAATCAATTGAACTTAAAAATACATTTAAATATCATTTTATAGCTATTTACACCCAAATCCACCTTTTATCCCAATTTCGAATATTTAATTATTATTCTATTTCAATTGAATTTCTTATTTGAAATTATAACTTATTTTATTGGTTGAACCCGAATCCAACCATTTCAAAATCAATTAAGGACCCACATTGAACATTTAAAACGAATTAAATGTTCAAATCCAATAGCTTAAAAATACGGGATGTTACATTCTTCCCCCCTTATAAAAATTTCGTCCCCGAAATTTGCTAAGGTAGGAACATACTTCCCAACCCATTTACTTACTCAATTTGCTTAGCTAAAGTTTATATTCACTTTCCAAAATCCTTTAGCCCAATCCCAAACTCAATTGCTACACTTTACTCTAAAGCCTTTATTTTAACTTTATTTTCAAAATAACTTTACTAGTTATTAAATTTTTCCAAAATCCCAAAAATTTTCTAACTCCCAAAATTTTCGAAAATTTTTGACGGAGTCTCCTTTGTATGGAGGAGCTTCTGCGATATCGCAGGATACACAAATATATATACATCGGCTCACACGGCCGGAAACCAAAATATATCACAAAATATATATCATTTTTCCCAATTATATTTGCGTAGGCGTACCTCTTAGCAAATTTTTAAAAGCAAGCGGCTAATATCTCGCATATACGCGCTCCAACTCTCTCGAACGCCTCCCGCACCTGTACTTACTCAACAAACTCATCAGTTTCAAAGATATGAGCATTTTCATAACATTTCCAATATAAATGCAAGCCAAACATATCCATTTCATAACCAAACCAAGCAAACTTCATCATTAACAATGTTAACCATATCTTATTTACAATTCAAAGATTTCAATCACATTCAAATTACTTATTCAAGTCTACTTCATTTTATTTCACTTGAATGCCTTAAATTCAAGTTTCACTACATACAATCTATATTAATTATAAACAATCCATTTCTATTTAAATATGATTAACATATGCCTCTCTTACATTTTTAAATTTAACTTACATTCCAAATTTTATTTACAATCAAACTTCATTTTAAACTTGAAACATTTGCATTTCAGTTATGATCCATTTCCATTCATATGCAAACATTACTTATTAAAGTGTCAACTCATTCCAATTGATTTGAAATCAATTCCACTTGCCATTTAAACCAATTCACTTGCATTCATAAACAAACTCTCTGAATTGGATTCCAATTCATATCAATTTATTCAAAATTCAATTTCAATTGCTTTTTAAACAACTCAATTCTGAATACATGCAAATTTCACGCCATTCAAGCAAAAATTATTGTCACTTAAGCTTATCACCATTCAAAATTATTTCCAACTTGGATTCATATAAATTTTATTCCATTACAAGGTTCACAAACCAAATATTTTCTCTTTCTAATGTAATTGTTAAATTACATTTTCCTTACATCTTTATTTCCATTAACCAAATTCAAGTTTATATTAATATCATTCGATCCTGGGTTATATTCAACTCATACATTCTTAATTTACCACAATAATTAATGAATATCATTTCACTTTCAATTCAATTTTATTATCCAACAAATTTCATTCAAATTTCTTAATAAGGCTCATCCACAATCATTTGTTTCTTTCAATTTGCTTAAGTAGTTTCACAATATTACCATTATCTATTTAATTTTACTTCCATCTGATTCTCATTCAACCAATTTCAATTCATTTACAAAGTTTAATGCTCTTCGTTTATTTATCCAATCCATTTTAGATTTATTTTATCAACAAAGAGACCATTTAAATTATTTCTCTCATTTGAATTTACTTACAATTCAAACCATCATTATTATAAGCTAATTACATTACTCATTCTCACTTCCAACATTTATTACCAAAATTAAACCCCAATCCAAATCAGGCGTTTTATTTACCTTCACATTTTTGACCATCTATCAAAATTCTATTCATTACCATACATATTCCCTTTAATTTAGCTTACACAAATTCATTTCCAAACAATCATTTTGGATTTAATTGAGTAAGCATTTACTTCATTCAACATCACTTCAACTAAATTAAATTTCCATTTAATTAAATTCTTATCCAAATTTAATTCAAGGTTAACTAGATTATACATGCATTTTCAATTTAATTCCTTTCCAGAATTAATTCAAGTTCATCTAAATTTTATTTAGCCAACCTGAATTTTATACCATTTCCTTTACTACTTTAAATAAGAATTTAATTACATTCATTTTTTTTTATCCATAACACAACTGAAATTTTAATATTCAGCTTAATTCCATCTTAGTCGAACTTAAACCAAATTCAATTTAATCTTAATTCTCCATATCCAAGTTCAACTTATTTACTAACTTCAGTTCACTTACCTCTTTTATATTTTATAATTGTTTCACCTTACTTTGCATTCCATTTAAAATTAAGTTTGAATTCGCCATTCCACTTAACCATTTTTATTTGTGATTATAATTCCATTTTACTTGAGTTAAAATCAATCTTCCATTCTCAAGTTCTCCAACTTATTTACTTGTAAGTTTATATTGCTCATTTCAAACCAATCCACATTTTATAATCACAATGTCAAATTTTAACACTTAATAACTTAAGAATATGAATTCATTTGCACAATCATAAGCGTTTACATTTCACCGTTATCTCAACTTCCATTTAATTCCAATTCATTTAGATTTAATTCAATTTCAAATTCTTAATTTTATTTAACTTATCATAAGTTAAATCCAGATATATTTCATTCACCTTCATTTATTCAAAGTAAATTTACATTCCATATATACTCAATTCTTCTTTAAATCAACTTTCCCTTATAAGTTATATAGTTGAATCATTTCAACTTTCATATTTTTTTTTTAAAATAGAATTCCCAGAATTCAATTTACCCGGATTTATTTCAAAACCAATTTGAAATAAAAATCAACACATTTCTCTATGATATTCAAATCAAATACCAAATTCCAAAACAAACTGCTTTTACCAAACAATTTTCCTTTTGAAAATTTTAAAATTACTTGTTTCCCAAACAAGTCCAAACAATGTCATAACCAACTATTTTGGTAGCAATCCATCACTTTAGAAACTCGAAAATGAATTCTAATGATGTGGCCAGCATCATCAGGATTATTTCCCAGCGACTGAAGTGAGTTCAATGCTTTCCACTTCCAAAATCCACCTCAAAACAATTTCTATTCAAAAATATTTCCCCAAAATATACTCCATTCTTACAATTGCTTTTGAAAACATTTCTAACATTTCCACCAAGTCAAATTCCCAAAACTTTGTTTAATTCCATTTGAAATCCCTTTCAAAATTTCCGGGGTCAAAATTCTAGTTTAAATCAAATTTTAATTTTTACTTTTCTTATTTAAAACATATCCAGTCAATTCCATTTGGTTATAAACCATTTTAATATTTTAACTTCTTATTGGCTTATAAATCATTTCGAATTTTAAATCATATTTCAATTTCTTACTTGATTATAGAAGAAACAACCAAACAAACATCCAATATAAATAATTTAGAAAACTATTTCTTTATATCAAAATATAATTTTGGGTAAAATTATTTCATTTACCCACTTTAAAAACAATACTATGTCGGTTTATCTTGTTTAAGAGTTTAGAAACCCCTATCGATACGGTTGTACTTCCCGCACCGACCAGAATTCATAAACACTCAACCGATAAGTCAACACAGTACAAAAACAAATTTTATATCCACTAACAAGTACGCTCTCATAGCTATTAGTACACTCAACTCATTATAGAGTACTTCTGACTCTATTTAAAAATGAGTAATTTTCCCACCAAAGCCTAGGTTGTCGCCAATCTAAGCTCTGATACCAACTGTGACGACCCGCCCTTCTCGACCCTCGAAAATCGACACAAATACTCAACAGTATAATATGCCGACGATCGAATGCCGGAAAAGACAGATTGTAGAAGAATAAGAAAGTAGATAGAAGAAGAAAGAACTAAACAAAATCAGAACCTCACAGTCGCAGCGGATAAAATATAATATATAGAACAGATCTTTACACAAAATGAAACTATATCTGTTTATATACAATACATCATCATCAGAGTATATCAATACAATCATCTATATCCAGTCAATCAGTCAATACAACAATCACAGCAGCGGAATAATACAAGTACGAGAAATACGTCTCGGACTCCAGCTCCTCTCCTGAGCTCCATAGCAACCTATCCTGAAATATACTCGGTCTGACCCGAGCATTATAATAAAATAACACCCGAGTCAGTCTGGAATACCAGCGCATCATAAATACATCCAAACTGATTATTAAAGTTCGAAAATCCTTTGAAACAAAAGCATCTCGTAAGACCACGCCACAAATAAACATGTCGGGTTTTTACCTTACGATAGCTAAAACACTTTTTATAAAAATCCTCTGATATTATAATAGTGTCTATTTACAAATACTTATTAAAATAGCTGAAATTGTTACATGATTAAATTCCAGCATACTAGGTATACAAACAAATACCGTACAAGGCACGTAGGGAAAATGGATTTCCAACGAATGACTAGGCACTGGGGTACCACCTGTCACAGTACGTGGCCTAGATCACAGTACCGAGGAGTACGCCCGCTCCCCTGCAACACAAGACCGGAATCATCCCTTACTGGATAATTCCAAGTAAAATCACCCCACGGTTGGGATCAGCAACCGCACCACTAAGCCGAAATAAAAGGGACATCTAGACAGGGATGACCTTACTCTCAAGTGGGGGCTACCCACGAAGCCTTGCTGCATAACCCCTGATTTTCAGTCATTCCCGGTTGATGAGGCTTGAGGCTAAACGATACCTTTATAGCACATATCCCTTAGAATGCCCACCGTCCACCTGACGATGTCACGAAAGCATTCGTCCATATAAGTCCGTCCCGGGTCCGAACGGAACCGAAGGCACTACTCCTACTACATCCATTTTGGAAATATCCTCAGGATTAGTAGCGACTAGCCCTTGCACTTCACTGCTCCATCTTCGACTCCGAAATCGTTTTCGCGAAACGTACAAACCGGATCGAAGTGGTTTTCGAGTCTCCAGACCTAGAATCCCGGTATACGGAAACTCGATCCCGGTCTCTTCGAAACGATTAGCGCTTTTGGCCAATATTGATAGTCGGTGATTTAACTATCAATTAATGTTCACAAACATCCATACACATCATCACATAATAAATAATCTCCATATTATTTATTTTCTTCTAATATCTTTCAAAGATATATTTTCACATTTTCAAAACTCGTTTGAAAACAATTTTTCAAACTCTTCCTTTACAAGGTAAATCTCTTACCCTTTATTCCCATCGGGAATAACCAAGTATAAAACAATTTGCATTTAAAACAGTTAAAAATACTTTATACTGAAATATACTTTAAAATATGAAAATTTCTTCTATTTATTTACTCAAAATATAAATTTAAAATATGTGAAGAAAACTAGTTATTAACACATAAACTTTGATTTAAAGATAAGGGTTTAGTTTAACTAAATTCAAAATAGCGTTATAAGAAGAAAAATGCTAATTTTAACAACTTAAGCTAAAACCAACTTTTAAATAAATCCATTCGTAAAAATATTTACTAATATACTCCCAAATTATTACGGTATTAAAATTATTAATTTATTTCTTTAAAAATAACGATTTCTTAAAAATACTTTTAAAATGATTTAAAACTTAACCTTAGTTAAATAAAATCTTTTTATAAACATTTACTTGGTTTCCCAGGGAAACACTTTCCCGTTTCAAAACATTTCCAAGTACTCTTCATATAAATCCACTGATTTATTTCAAGTCAATTTATGATTTCAACATAAATTTCCAATTCCATACTTAACTATAACTTCCTCCGAAGTTAAATCACAATTTTTCTTTTCTGGAAATTCATTTTTAAATATAGTTTAAACATTTTTAAATAAACATTTTGGTGAATTCTCAATGGAAGCCAAATTTCCAATTTCACTTAATTAAATTCCAATGAAATACGGCATTTCAAAACATTCTATTTTTCATTTGAACTTGTTAATTTATAGTCGGAAACTCCATTTTAACATATTTTTAATTTCCGGATAACATTAGCCATTATTAAATTAAACACCGTTATTTTAAACAATTTATAATTTCATAAATTTAATCTCCCGAAAATTTATATTTCATATTTATCGATTGATAAATTTTCCCACAATATTAAATCCCAATTTTACCAATTTTTCATTTCCCATTCCAACCCAGATTTCAAATTCTATTTTTCAAAAATTCTTAATTTAACAATTTACTTATTTCGTAAAAACCCAATTTTGTCCATTTATAATTTAAATTCTGTGATTACAATTTATACCACAATGTCACAGAACAACTAAATTTCCAAATTAATCAATCACATCATATAAACAGGTATCACTATCAATTATAAAATAATTGCTACATTGTGAGGAATCCAGTTGGATCCCTCCAACCTGTTTTTCCCTGCATCCACAAATATTAGCACATCACAATATAAATATCAATCCAGACTGATAATAAAAATTATATTCAGCCATCCACACAGATATTTAAATATCAATTATTTATAATGTCTAGCATCCAGATGTGAGTGAGAATAACTCACCTTGAGTTTCGGCGAGCGTTCGAAATTTAAATTAAACCGGACGACGTCCGATTTAACCCAAATTTCTACTTGCCCAGAATGACTCCGGATCTGCACCATCACAAAGTACGCGTTCCTGCGATTCCAACGCTTCCAGATTCGACTGAATCTGAGTACGTATGAGATAGTTATCGATTAATATAGTTTGTATAAAATTTTATAACAAATTTCTTATTTTTATTTATTTTATTTTTTTTTAAATTACCAAAACGCGGCCCGCTTCCCCCTTCATCTTCATCCACGCGAACACCCAGTAAAACGCACGAACCCATCATCACAAACTAGGGTTAGATGTCGCACCCTCTACCATCGACGAGCACTAGATCAGGAACCACCACATCGAAGGCCACACTTCCTCCTACCCCCGCCGTGAGCCACGCAGAGCTCGGTCGCCTCCTTGGCGCTGAAATCGAGAGCGAACGCACCTCCTATCGGCCACGTTTCTGACCACCACACTCCGCTATATGCGATCTCAACCGTTCACTTCGAAGATCTCGCCATCCCCTTCGATTTCCCAGTTGAAAATTTCTGAAATCGTTGCTTGGATCACGTGATTTTTGAGAGGGAACGAAACTGAGTTTCGGCCATTGAAATAGCATGCGGCGGCCTGAGTGTTTCTAGGGTTTAGAAGAAATTTAAATGAATATATAATTTGGTTTAATATTATTTAATTAATATAATTTCTCGATTTTAACAGTTAATGCAAACGACCTCCAATTCTCACGTTCCGACAGGCTATCCGGGGGTTTTTCCGCGTTCCGGACACGATGGAACAGGTTTCGTAAGCTGATTTGATCGTATGAGCGAGATACGGAATAAAACGATCAATTTAAAATTAAATCGGTTAAATCGATATCTATGCGTTTCGAGCTGCCACGGTCAAACGACAACTCCGATTGCTACGAAAATTGAAATCCGATAATAACTAACTATTACGGATCCAATGAAACTGGTTTCGTCGAATTCCAAGACTGTGCCCCGGAAGGCTATTTTAACTCGTCAATTAAATCGAGCGATTTTCTGAAATTATCAGAAACGCTTAAAAATTCACTTTTAAAATTTTAATAACTTAACAATAAATCATATAAAATTTATAAACACATTAAGAATCATTCTGGCTCATTCCGGACTAAAATCTGATTAATTGCAATTTAATAATATTAAATTCATTTGTAAATTGATATAAAATCCCAATATTAAATTTATCAACTTTAAAATTCATCTAAAAATCCAATAATATTATTTATAATCAATTGAACTTAAAAATACATTTAAATATCATTTTATAGCTATTTACACCCAAATCCACCTTTTATCCCAATTTCGAATATTTAATTATTATTCTATTTCAATTGAATTTCTTATTTGAAATTATAACTTATTTTATTGGTTGAACCCGAATCCAACCATTTCAAAATCAATTAAGGACCCACATTGAACATTTAAAACGAATTAAATGTTCAAATCCAATAGCTTAAAAATACGGGATGTTACAATCGTTTTAAATATTCCTAGTCATGATGTATCAAGACTAGATATTGATACATCCGTTAAAACTAGAGTACATAACACTCTTCAAATGTTGGACAATATAGTACTCATGATTGTTGGGGGAACCGATGGGTTACGTACTTATAGTTATTAGATAACTATGGAATGATTCACTCGATAGTTTTCTGTTGGTTAACATAACTAAGGTCAAACAGAAAATAAATGTGACTAATTTACATAGTTCTCTTGACTTGAGAATATTGTCGATCTACATGAAAGCTCCGCTTTGAATATGGCCAAACCATGGCATGAAGTCCATCGAATGATTATAGTTGGGTCGAGTAGAAGTATTAGAAATGAAACACTATTCAAGGGAGGATTCATTTCCTTGTTATATGGGATTAGTAACACGATCAACTGAAGTTAACTCAAAGACAAAATCTCTGCCCAGAATAGTTCGGTTAGTAATAATTGTTATTATTGAATCAAGGAATTTGTGTTTGGACTATAGAGTTGAATATGAACTGATACAGTTTGGGGTATACCCTAGAGGCAATTATGTAATTTGTTCCATATATCTAACTCGAAAACCAATCTTGTTCGAAATAAAAGATGTTTTTCTTTCTATTATATACTCGATATGATATGTTATATTGATTAATTAATTTAATTAAAAGTATATTTAATAGAAAGTCCATAAATATTGTGTTTTGTGATAGTAGTTACAAAGTGTTGTAACTATGAGTGATTTATCACAATGAAAATAAATTTACCATTTTAAATATTCCCAATCAAGATGTATCGAGACTGGATATCAATACATCCGTTTAGACTAGAGTACGTAACGCTCTTTAAATGTTAGACGATATATTACTCATGGTTGCTGAGGTACCAAAGGATTACGTACTGATAATTATTGGATAACTATAGAATGACTCATTCGATAGTATTCTATTGGTTAATATAACTAAGGTCAAATAGAAAATATCGATGTGACAAAATTACATAATTCTCTTGACTTGAAAATATGGTTGATCTTTAGTGTAGAAGTTTCATTTTGATTATAGTTAAATCATGGCACATCGTCCATTGAATGACTATAGTTGGGTCAAGTAAAAACAATGGAAGTAAAACACTATTCAAGAGAGGATTCGTCTTCTAAATTATACAAGGTTAGTATCATGGTCAACCGAAGTCAACTCAAAGACAAAGCCTCTGGCCAGAGCATTTTGGTTATAATAATTGTTATTATTGAACCAAAAACTTTGTGTCTGGACTATAGTGTTGAATGTGCACAATATTGCAATTTTGACCATTACCATATTCCATAAGTCCTAAGTGATGTAGTTTTGACGAAGAGAATTTGTGTAAATAAAAGTCACAATCGGGTAACGCTTAACAAAGTAAAATTGGATTTTATCGAAAACCATGTAAGTGACAAATTTGGCCAAAATGTCACACACCTGCTAAGTGACGCGTGAACGTTAATGTTCGAATAGTTCGATATTAATCCGTGACTAAATTTAAACCTAATGAGTCACACAACCGAAATGCTGAATGCACCTTTGACCAAAACGATTTTATGAATTAGTAGTTGTTGTATATTAATTAAATTAATATATATTTATGAATTATTGATTATAAATTTTAATTTTGATTTGGAATAGAAATCAACTTTTTATATTTTTAATAAACGTATAATATATATATATATATATATATATATCTTATAAATAATTTAATTTTAAATATATATTTATAAGTATACTTAAGTGAAATATAAATGTATATATGTAAAGTATATAAAATAAATATATGCCTATTATAATGCTCACGGAAAAAACTGGGTTTTTTATTTGAAATATCAATATATATTAATTGCCATATGAAAATTAATAAAAAATAACAAAATATTTTCTAAAGAAAATTTCAAATTTAAATATTCCAGCAAAATTTCAAAGATATATTAATATTTATATATTTTATAATTAAAATAGTTTTTAAAATCAATTACTAATTTCGACTATGATTTAAATATTTAAATTATATATAAAAATTAATTTTAATTTTTTAATTTTCCGAAAGAGTTATTAGATGTAAATTTAATTTTATAAAATTTAAAACATAATTTATATAATATATATATATTATTTATTTATAGAATTAAATGATTTGAATAATATTTAAAAATAAATAAATAAGTATATATATATAATTATTTTAATTATGCCAAAAATTGATTAAGGATAAATTGTTTATATAAAATTTTTGAACTATATTTTGTATAATATAAGAATTAATATTTGAATTATGAAGATAGTATAATAAATAATATATATTAATTAGTTTAAACTAAAAAAAAATTAAAATTTTGAGCCATGATTATCAAAGGCATATACATTAAAAAAATTATTATATATAAGTCTATAAACAAACAACCATTATGAATGTGACAATATACCGATATAATAGAATCGTCACCTGACTAACAAATAATATATGATATATACATTATCTAAATATTATTATATAATTGTAAATCAGAAAATTACCTTATCTCCAAAGCCTATCAGTACACCTTGAAACAATGAGAACAACATCTTGAACTAGTTTCCAGTCCAGCATGCTGCTAGCTCCTGAATCGATGACCACCAGCTATAGAATAACAACTATTTTATTTGATTTGAGATTTAGAAATAGAGGGGAAGATGGAGTATAATTTCGATCGGAGATAAATGGTGATGGAGGCTCTCAAAAGTAGAGAATGAGTGAGGGTAATGATGCTTACATAGAGGAGAGAATGGAGAGTAACTTAGGATCCAAATCCACTTTTATCTCTTACCCATTATATTCCAATTTCTTATCAAACCAAGCCCCTTATTTGCCATCATATAACCCCACCCATCATGCTCCATCATGGTCGAACACACCAGCACCCATAGGGGCTTTAAACCCATTTAAAGCCCGAACAAATTATATTGCATTTAAATCTAATTTAAACGCGTATCGATATCGTATATCTATTAATTATATTTATAACCATTAGAAACATATTTAATAATACTTGTTCATCAAATCAAAATAACATTTATAATTAATATTTCATAAATATTAATTAATTTATAACAATTACAAAGTGATTAATTCGTTTGGTCAAAGGTGTATTCAACGTTTCGATTGTGTGACTCCTTGGGTGTAAATTTTTTCAGCAATTAATATCGAACTATTCATATATTAACATTCACATGTCACTTAGCAGGTGGTGTGACATTTTGGCCTAATTTAACACTTACTTAGTTTCTATAAAATATAATTTTACTTTGTTAAGCGTTACCCAGTAGGGACTATTATTTTACATCAATTCTTTTCGTCAAAACTATATCACTTTGGACTTATGTAATTTGGTAATAGTCAAAATTCCAATATCGTCCATATTCAACTCTACAGTGCAAACACAAAATCCTTGATTCAATAATAACAATTATTATTAACCGAACCACTTTAGCCAAAGATTTTGACTTTCAGTTAACTTGAGTTGGCCGTGATACTAACCTCATATAACTAAGAAGATGAATCCTCTCTTAAATAGTGTTTCACTTCCAATACTTCCACTCGGCCGAACTATAGTCATTCGATGGACACCGTGCCACGATTTGACTATAATTAATGCAGAGCTTTCATATTAAAGGTCAACAGTATTCTCAAGTCGAGAGAACTGTGTAAATTAGTTACATTGATATTTTCTATTTGACCTTAGTTATATTAACCAACGGAAAACTATCAAGTGAGTCATTCCATAACTATCCAATAACTATTAGTACGTAACCCCTTGGTGCCGTCGGCAATTATGAGTAATGTGCTGCCCAACATTTAGAGAGTGTTACGTACTCTAGTCTTAATATATACATCGATATCCAGTCTCGATGCATCTTGACTAGGAATATTTAAAATGATGTGTTTATTATATTGTGATACAATACCCATGATTACAACTATTTGTAATTATTATCACAAACACACTACCTATAAATTTTCTATTAAATATATTTTAATTAAATATTTAGTTATTTATAACACATTATAACAAATATATAACATAAAGAAAAACACCTTTATTACGAACGAGAATTGATTATAGAGTTAATTAATTTATAATAAATTGCAAAATTGCCCATAAGGGATACGCCTAACTCTATCAATCTTACACTTGCACTTAGGGCCAATTATGGAATCTCATTCCCATCCCTTCAATCAGCTTCTTGAGAGCTGGTCGAACTTGACCCTTAATGAATGGATTTACTATTTTGTCCTCGGTATCTACCTTTTGTATCGTGGCCTCTTTCTTCTCAACGAATTCTCTAATTAGGTGGAAGTTTCAAAGAATATGCTGTGAGTTCTTGTCTACTTTGGGTCCTTTGTTATCTGAATCATCACCTTGTTATCTCAGAAAAATGCCATAGGATTCTCTATATCAGGAATCACTCTGAGCTTACTCAAAAACTAGCGCATCCAGACTGTCTATTTAGTTGCTTTATTAAGGGCGATGTACTTAGCCTCCATCGTCGAATCAGCTATTGTCTCTTATTTGGAACTTTTCCAACTAATGGCTCCACCATTAAGTGTAAAGACATAACCAAACATTGATTTACTATAATCTATATCACTTTGAAAGCTAAAGTCTATATACCCCTTCAAAAGGAGGTCTTCATTCCCGTATATGAGGAATGAGTCATTATTATTTCTTAAATACTTCAGTATATATTTTACGATTGTCCGGTGTTTTTCTCCAGGATTACACTAGTATCAGATTATGCATCCTAATGCATATACGACTTTCGGTCTAGTACATAACATAGCATACATTAGGGATCATATGGCTGAAGCATAGGGGATCATCTTCATACACTCTTTCTCCTCATCAGTACGAGGAGCGTCCTTTTTAAAAAGGTCAATTCCATACTATATTGGAACATTTCCACATTTTGAATTCTCCATATTAAACCTTTTCAGTATGGTATCTACCAGGATTGAGACAATCCGAACAGCCTCTTAGATCTGTCTCTATAGATCTTTAGACCTATTATATAGGTTGCTTCTCGTAAATCCTTCATGGAAAGTTTTTCGAAAGCCAAGCTTAGCATTGTCATGTTCTTTCTATATGTGCATGTTTCTTCTGTGTTCTGATAGAAACCAAACCGTTTGATTACCTTATCAGAACACTTTTCCAACTTTTTGAAGCTTGTTTAAGTCCATAAATGGATTATAACAACTTGCAAGCTTTGCCCTCACTTCCACGGACAACAAAACCCTCGGGTTGCGATATATAGACGGTTTCTTCCAAACCTTCATTTAGAAATGTCATCTTTACATTAATTTTGCATATCTGTAGTCATAAAATGCAGCAATAGCTAGCATAATCCGAACGGACTTAAGCATGGCTACGGGTGAAAAATTCTCGTAATTATCAACACCTTAAATTTGACGAAATCCTTTCGCTACAAGCCTTGCGTTATAAGTCTCTACTTTCCCATCTGCATTCAACTTTTTCTTAAAATTCTATTTATAGCCAATGAGTTTTATCATTTTGGGTATGTCTGACAAAGTCCATACTTTTTTTTACATGGAAACTATCTTGGATTTCATTGCTCCAAGCCAGAGTGTAGTACCCTTACTCTACAGTGCTTGTTGGAAAGATAGAGGAGTGTCATCATCTAAAACACAGTCCTCCTTCTCTCCTTCCACGAGAAAACCATAATATCTCTCTGCTGCACGAGATTCCCTACTAGACCTTCTAGTATGTTACGTGTTTTTATATATAGGTGAACTCGGTTCTCTATTGGGTTGCCCTCAGTGTTAATTTCTTGAATCTCATCCAAGTCTACAACTTCACTGTTAATTTATTTTGGTAGAAATTCATTTTTTAAGAAGATAACATGTCAAGAAATAATAACCTTTTGTTCCTTGGTATTTAAAAAATATCCCATCGAGTTTTTGGGATATCCTATAAATTTGCATAGTACTGATCTCACCTCTAGTTTGTTCGGATCAACGTTCTTAACATACGTCGAGCGTTCCCTACAACTTTAAATACTTGAATTGGGATTTCTTTCCATACCATATCTAATATGGCGGTTTAGACACATATTTAGTGGGTAACAAGTTCAATATATGCGCTGCGGTTTCTTGCACATATCCCCAATAAGATAGAGATAACTTAGCCTTACTCATCATGGAACAAACCATATCTAATAAGGTTCGGTTCCTTCACTCCGAAACACTATTGTGTTGCGGGGTATATGGTGGAGTAATCTGAAAGAAAATCCCATTATCTTTTAAGCACTGTTGGAATTCAGATCCAATGTACTCACCTCCTCGATCTGATTGAAGAATCTTAATCTTACGGCCCATTTGATTTTCTACTACATTTTTAATTTAACAAATTTCTCATAGACATCAGATTTGTTCTTCATAAGATATAAATATCCTAGTCTCAAGAAATCATCAGTGAAGATAACAAAGTAAGACTATTATCCTTGGTGATCATAGACATTGGGCCACATACATCACTATGTACTAACCCTAAGAGTTTACAACTCTTTCATTGCTCCTGCTAAATGAGTGCATAGTCATTTTACCTTTGAGACATGACTCACACGTGTCAAATGATTCGAAATCAAGTGATGGAAGAAAACCTTTGAATTTTAGTTTGTGTAGTCGTTTCTCACTAATATGATCTAGCCTAGAATGCCAAAGATAATTATCATTTATATTGTTAGAAAAATTATTCATAAAACACACATAATTAGTATTGATCACATAAATGCCATTTTTAAGAATACCATTGCAGACTTTATTTTCGTTTAAACTAATGCTTAAAACATTGTTTGCATAATGAAATATATACAAAGTCTCAAACAATCTTGAAACAAAAATAATCCCATAAATAAAGACTTTTACAAAATAGCACTTATTTAATATCAAAAGTACTCCACTATGCAAATATAAATGATAATCTTATACTGTCATTGCATCTACGATAGATCCATCAGCAATTTGGAGCCTCATCTCTCCTTTTACCACGCAGTGTCAGTTCCTAAGCCCCTGCAACGAATTACATATATGAGTTCAAGATCCAGTATCTAAGACCCAAGACGTTTTATTGAATAAAAAACAATTTTGAATCATAAATGTACCTGATGGAGCTGCAGAACCATTATGCTTTCTTTCTCTAACAATCTTCAAGTAATCCGACAATTCCTTTTCTTGTGGCAATGGTGGCATTCACTCTTGTCATCTGTCTTCTTACTTTTCTTGTTTTTCTTACTTTCTCTTTTCTGGTTCTTCAAACTTTTCGAAGATGATGCACTACCCTTAACAGCAAGTACAACCCCTTGATCCTTAGATGCAAACTAGACTGACCTCAACATATCGAGGAGCTCCATGAGATTCATATTTAATTTGTTCATATTATAATTCAGTATGAACGTTTCATACTTAGGAGTTAGAGAACCAAGGATCAAATCAACATACAATTCATTGCTTATTTGTAAGCCCAATTGCGAAAGTCTATCAATATAGTCTTTCATCATCAACACATAATTGTCGACCGCAATATCAAAATTGGTCATTTGTAACGATTATAACCACTACAAATGAAGTTTACAACGGAGTTGTGAGCACAAGATGGGTGGGTAATTCTCTCATAGATTTCATAACGGTTATAATCGTTAGCAATATAGCATTTTCCAACGGTTATAACCGTTAGCAACATTGTATTTGCCAATCGATATATCTGCTGCAAATTTAAATTTAGTAACATATATAATAGTTGGTATACCTGCTTCTTATATGTTAATGCCTGTTACCGAACTTCTATTTTTCCACGTTTATTACTGTAAGGAACAATATAGATGTTACTGCCTTTTTACATTATTTGCAAAGGATATATCCATTAGTATTCAATCTTCCTATACCAAAGTGCTATTACTTTACTTTGTACCTACAACTATCTGATTCATACGTCTTTATAAGTATGTTACCAATTTACATAATAAACAACATCAAGCATACATATATTTCATATAAACTCCTAGAAAATTCAAATATCACAACTTTAACATTAATAACAACTTCAACATACATAACAATCATCAAAATATCATAATTTCAAAAAATTAGAGGTTTACAAATAAGAAATAGATACTCAATCCAAATTACAAGGCCTCCACCAACTATATTCGATAGTGTATAATTACCATTATGCTGCTTTAAACCTTGGATCTTCTTCTAAACTCTTTTCTACCGTCGCTGTTGACTAGATCAGATTGTTGTCTTTGTTATAAAGGTTCTATTAAAACCTGCATATTCATCATGTATCATAAAATAATTTATTTAAGATCATTCATGTACAGAAGAAAGAAATATTACGTACATAAACTCATTAGAGATTTCACCCCCTAAGCATATAGGTGCACTTGTTTTGCTATGCTTTTATGTCCTATTAATGATGCAGAATAAAATCAAATTTTTAAGCTTAATCTTTGGTTTGTCTACTATAAAATAAAAACATATAGTTTAAGTATATCTTTTGATGAACCATATATTAGTTTCCTTGGTAGTATAACATATAGAAATTTAAAAAAAGACGTGTAAAATGGTAAAACTAGTCAACAAAATATATTGAAATTCCACTAACAATTTTTTTCCAACAACATATCGAACACCTTCTCCAATTTTCTAATTCTCTATGTCATTTTATAGGCCATCATAACATTTGGAACATCTTCTACAAAGTAAATCATTTAGTAGCTAACATGATCCACCCTTGAGTAATTGGACTCCTACACAAAGTACACATGCATATATTTCGTCGGGTTTGCAAAATTTTTGCATCAGACACTTGAGTCTTGCATTCACTCAAAAAAAAGATATATGTAAATATTATGGATAATTTTCTTTCTTACGCTAACATTAAAGAGATAGTCCATTACTATTGATTAAATCCTATATCTGGCGTATATATTCAGCAGTATTAACATTTTAGTTGATTTCTTGCTAATCTTATTCTTATATATCTAGTCTAAATGCACAACTCTTACCCATAAAATACTGGTTATGAATGCACTTAAACTATTTATAAAAATAGCCTAAACTATATTTAAGAAATTGTTTTAATAGGGCTTTTATAAACTAGTTTAAGTTGCTTTTATATTGTTTTCATCTACTTAGTGTCTTTCGATGTACATGCATATTACTTGAACAGAAGGAAATACCACAAATACTATGTCAACCAAGTATGATGTTAAATTTCATTTTAGTTGTTGAGCATTCTTCAAGCTAACTAAAAAGAGGCTACAAAATTATGTTCTTCATATCGGATCAAAAATAACCTTTACATGCACCAGTATCACATGCAGTGTTGAGGAGAACAAAACATAATACAATACAATTACCTAAATGTCCTAGCAGAACTTTCATGCTTCAAATAAAATATATAAATGACACCTTCAAACTAAAAGTAGAAAAAAAAATTAAGATCCAATTAAGCTGTACAAAACCATGAAATTACATAAAATAAAAAATTACAACACGTATTGTCAAAAAAATAAACATAACATAATATACATGATGAACTATTTATACCAGCAAAAAAATATTGATCGTATTGGTAATACAAAATAAAGAAGCGTAATATTGTGCAATTGCGTTAGATTAATAATAGCATAGCAATACAAGACACCCAAGCAGAAACGTAAAGTAACATTCACAAGAAGTGTAAGTAGGTTTGCAATAATAAGATAGTTAATGAAGAAAATAAAGCATAACCCTAACAATAGAATCCAGTTAGATGCGGATTAATTTAGGCATTTTGAGCTTTGGTGTGAGCTTGAAGAGTGTTATTTGAATTGAAATTCCTGGTACAATATTTGCAAGCAACTAAACCACCAGATTTAGGGTCTGCTATTTGGACTTTTCATTATTTGCTGGTGTCACTGCAATCGCCAATGCAATTGCACTAGTTGTGCAATTGCATAGTAGTGTAGTTGCACCGGTAATTGCAATTCATTAGCATTGTACTTGCACAACTTGCAAAACAGTGCAATTGCGATGGCCTAACAATTGCACCGGTAGTCCCAATTGCTAGCAGTGGCAGTGCAATTGCACCACCTGCATGTGCATAGCAATACAATTACACTACCTGGCAATTGCCCCTGCTAATTATTTCCTATATGGATATGGATGACAACATTTGCAACACAAAATCATTTATATATGGTATTTCTAAAATGCTTGGACATAACAAATGAATCATTTTATGTTTAACAAATGAATGATAAATGTAAGATTTGGTGATACAATATTTCTAGTTGTAGAAGATTTGTAAGATATTTGTTGATTTCAGTGACATAATATTTCCAATTGCAGAAGATTTGGAAGATTTGGTTGATTTCAGTGATACAATATTTCCAATTGCAGAAAATTTGAAAGACATTTGAGATAATTACTCAAATATATATTGCCTCTTTTATAGCATTGAAGAGAGTAATAAATTACCTACGTGAGAAGAAGAATTATTTTAGGAGATTGAGATAATCACTTAATTCCCTAATTAGCTCATGAAATCTTATCAAGTACATGTAAATTGGGGAAAACTGTAAAATCAAATGGATAAACGTTTCTTATATGAATAGAATAATTAATGAGGCATCGATTTATGACCATAAATCAATTACATTAATCCCAAGTAATAATCTCTATATAAAGGCAGAGATTAGCATGAGTAGAATTATCTCTCTCAGTTGTATTCCTTATTCTTCTTCTCCATTATCAAATTTGTAAAATTTTCTCCTCTTATAAAGTAACAAAATCTCTTATCCCCCAGTGGATGTACACTACCTCGCTAGTGGAATCACTATAAATCATGTGTGTTATTTTTTTATTGCTTGATTTGTGATTGCTTTTAGTTGGTGACTATTTGTTGTTTGTTTTGCCTCACCATTAATCTGGTCCTATTTGTTTTTTCTGCAAAATTGGGTATTTTGTTCCTAAAGCGATCTTAAGGGATTTTTCCCCAACAGTTTGGTATCAGAGCGACAAGGTTGATTGAGAAAGGGTGTTAGACGTTATGAAAGGAGATGAGGAGACTCCAACGGTTGTAACAAGACCCTATGTTAGAGGGACCTATATTGCATCAGGATCTAGTTTAGCAATAGAAAAGTGGAACGGTGATAAAAACTTCAAGAAGTAGCAATGGAGGATGAAAGCTGTTCTGATGAGAAACGAAGTTCATCCTATGGTGTTTGCTCTTAAGGAGTTGACAGTTGAAATTTCAGCCGCGGAAAGGAAAGAGATGAAAAAATAGATGTTTACTACTTTGCAATTAGCTATTGAGAAAATATTATTTTTTAGATTAGCGGTGAAACTACTGCTAAGGGCATTTGGATCAAGCTGGAAAATCTCTATCTGAAGAAATCTTTGACTAAGCATATGATTTTGTTGAAGACATTTTTCACCACATGAGAAATGGTACTTCTATCAAAGAGCATCTGAGTTTCTTCGATGATCTAGTGATGAAGGTGAAGACCGTGGATTTGAAAGTAGATGAAGAGCATATTGCTATGATGCTCTTGTGTTCCCTTCCGAAGCATTACACAGGTTTCGCTAAAAGCCTTATCTTTGCGAGAGATACTTTGACCGTTGAAGATGTGAAGTCGGGTCTTCTATCTGAGGACTTGAGGGATCAGATGAAGGAGATGGGTGAAGGTAGAGGAGGAGGTAGTAGTTGCTGAGAGAGGCAGAGAGGAGAAGAAGAATTGGAATACTAGGGGGCGTTCCAAATCTAGAAAGCCCAGTAATAATTATAGAGTAAAATCTAAAGATGAAAAGTGTCACCATTGTAAGAAACCAGGCCTTTGGAAAAGAGACTGTCTGGATTGGAAGAAGAAGAAGGAAGAAGACGGTTCTTCATCAGTTGTGGTGGAGAAAGTTGTACCTAATGATGTGTTATCTGTAGCGGTATCAGATGTATCAAACCATTGGGTGCTTGATTCGGGGACATCTTTTCATATGACGCCTAATAGGGATTACTTCAGTTTTTAGTCGACGGAGAGGAAAGTGCAATCCTTATGGGTAATGATGCTAGTTGTAGAGCCATGTGAGAAGGTATAGTGTGGATTAGGATGTTTAATGGAGTGATACACCCTTTGACAGGTGTCTGGTATATTCCGGGCCTTCGGAAGTCCATATTTCTTTGGGGTAGTTAGCATCCATGGGGTGCAAGGTCACTGTAGAGAATGATGGTTTGAAAGTATCGAGGGGTGCTTTAGTTCTTATGAAGGGAGATTTGTTTCAGAATCTGTATTTACTTAAGGGGACCATAATTCTTGGAGAGTCGTGTGTTGGAGTTGATAGTTCCCGTGCTTTGGATGCCACCAGACTTTGGCATCTCAGGTTAGGTCATATTTCTAAGAAGGGCTTAGGGTTGCTTCGTGGACGGAAGATGATCAAAGGTGACTTCGACAAGTTGGATTTCTTCCAGGAGTACGTGTAGGTAAGCAAACTAAAGTATCCTTTGGAGTTGGACTCCATAAATCAGAGAGGGTACCTAATTATGTGCATACAGATGTTTGAGGACCAGTTGCTACTGCTTCCATTAGGGAAGCGAAGTATATTATCTCTTTTATTGATGAGTTTTCTTGGAAAGTTTGGGTGTATGCGATGAAGGCCAAATCAAAGAGCTTTGAGAATTTTAAGGCTTGAAAGGTGCTTATTGAGAACCAATCTGGTTCTAAGTAGAAGGTGCTGAGATCTAATAACAGCGGGCAAGTTTGTCTCTAGGGAGTTCCTTGACTTTTGTAGACAACATGGCATTGAGAGACATTTCACTACACTAGGTGATCCGCAATCCAATGACGTTGCTAAGAGGATGAATAGGACTTTACTTGAGAAGGCTCATTGCTTGAGATTGACGGCGGGCTTATCTAGAGGCTTTTGGGCTGAGGCATTATCGACTGCGGCGCATATTGTTATCGGATTTCATGCTCAGCCATAGAAGGGAAGATTCCAGAAGAGAAGTGGAGAGGTAAAGCCGTGTACCTTGGTTATTTTCATATTTTTGGTTGTCGTGTATATGTTCACCACACAGGTGATGATAAGTTGGATGCTAAAGCATACAAGGGCATCCTCTTTGGATACAAAGATGGTATCCAAGGGTATCGTATTTGGCACCCTATTGATAGGAATATTGTTCATTCTAGACATGTTACTTTTGATGAGTTAGTAATGTTCAATCCTAAGAAAGACTTACCTACCACATCAGATGTTTCTGATAGGCCTAAGGAGATGAAAGAGGTTCCTATTTTACAACCTAGTAGTAGAGTTGTTGATGCTATTGAGAGTGAGATAGATGCATTTGATTTGACATCATAGAGTAGTCCATAGGTGCCTTCTAGTAGTGTTGGTGATGTGCATGAGACTAGAGGAAGTTCAGTTCAAGGTGGAGCTGAAAGGAGTTTAGGCGAAGTTGTACCTACTCGGGCCAATCGTAGGGCTATTAGGCCGCCTGAGAGGTATGGTGATTGACAGTATGCAAACCTTAGCCTTAGTGATCAGTTTGATTATGCCCTACATGTGGTTCATGAGGAGCCGCTTGACCTTGATGAAGCTTTGAAGTTATGTGATAGTTCGAAGTGAATGTGCGCTATGGAAAAGGAGCTAGAGTCGTTGAAGAAGAACAAGACTTGAGATTTGGTACCTCCTCCTCAAGAAAGCCAAGCCTTAGGTTGCATGTGGTTGTTCAAGGTGAAGGATGATGGAAGATACAAGACTATACTTGTTGCTAAAGGGTTTTCACAGAGGAAGGGATTGGAGTATGATGGGATTTTTTATCCTATAGTGAGACACACCTTCATCTGTATTTTTGTTGCTATAGTTGTCGCTCATGACATAAAGTTGGAGCAACTTGATGTGAAGACTGCTTTCTTGCATGAGGACTTGAATGAGACCATTTACATGAAGCAGCCAGAATGGATATGTCGTAGATGGAAAAGAGAATTGGGTTTGCAAGCAAAAGAAGTTATTGTATGGACTTAAGCAGTTGCCCAAACAGTGGTACAAGAGGTTTGATTCTTTTATACTTTCACTTGGTTTTGAACGTAGCATCAAAGATGCTTGTGTGTACTTCAAGCATTTGATGAATGGTTATTGGGTGTATTTACTCTTGTATGTGGATGATATGTTGATTGCTTCCAAGGATAAAGCTGAAATTGATAGTTTGAAGTTGAAGCTTAAGGCGGAATTTGAGATGAAAGACCTTGGAGAAGCAAGGAAGATTTTTGGTGTGGAAATCCAAAGGTATAGGAAGTTTATACTTTTGAGGCTTACTCAAAAGGAATATATTTTGAAAATACTTACTTGGTTTAGCATGAAAGGAGCAAAGGAAATTAGCACACCCATGCCTTTGCACATACAGCTTTCTAGTAGAGATCTTGGAGAAGGACAAGGCTTATATGGAGAAGGTTCCCTATGCGAGTGCAGTTGGTAGTCTAATGTATGTCATGGTTTGCACTAGGACTGACATTGCACAGGCAGTTGGATTGGTAAGTAGATTCATGTCAAATTCTGGAAAGACGCATTGGGAGGCAGTGGAGTATATTTTTAGATATCTTAGAGGGACTCCAGACCATAGGCTTGTCTTTGGCGGTAAAGATAGAGATTTCAGCTTGGTTGGATTTTGTGATTCTGACTGTGCCGGTGATAGAGATCGAAGGACATCAATCTCACGTTAGGTGTTCACCATTGGTGGACAACTATTAGTTGAAGAGCGAGGTTGTAGACAATTGTGGCTTTGTCTACTACAGAGGCAGAGCTTATAGCTGCGGTTGAAACGGCTAAGGAGGCACTTTACTTGAAGCGTTTGTTGTGTGACTTGGGCTTCATGTATGAAGGTACAAAAGTGAATTATGATAGCCAAAGTGCAATTTACTTAGTTTAAAATCCGGCTTTCAGCTTAAGGACGAAGCATATTGAGGTGAGAGACTCCTTTCTTGTCTTTATGGATGAAGAAAAGCTTGTACGTCTTCAGAAGGTTCAGACAGAGGAGAATGCAGTGGATATGTTTACCAAATCGTTACCCGTTGCAAAGTTCAAGCATTGCTCAGACTTGATTCGCTTGATGAAGTGCTAGGTGCCACAGGGTGGCACGGGGAAGAGTGAGTTGGTAGATGGAGAAGTTTGTTTTCATTGTGGAGATTGATAGGTCCTACTTGGAGAGGGTACTTTCAACACTTTGTTGGCGGACGGTGGCCTTGCCGGAGTTCGTTAACAAAGTGCAATTGGTGATGGCTACGCCCAAGCTCATTGAGAAATTATCCGTGGTGTCTTGTCCAAGAGCTACTTGGAGTAAGAGGATGTATGTGGAGTTGATAGGCTTGTAGGAAAATATAGTATCAGGGTGGAGATTGTAAGATTTGGTGATACGATATTTCCAATTGTAGAAAATTTGGAAGATATTGTTGATTTTAGTTATATAATATTTAAAATGGGGTTTTGGACCAAAGGTGCATATTCTCAAAGCACATGCACAAAAAGTCCCTACTAATAAACCCATGTAAATTAGGTCTCTGTTTTGTTATTTTTTACCAAATTGTCTCCTTCTAGAAAATCGATACAGCATTGATATCAGGGGCAAAAGTGGCATAAATTAGTAAAAAACTAAAAGTAGGGATCAAATTTTCATATCTTTTTTGGGAGGGACTTTTCTTCTATCATCTCCCAATTCTAGGGATTTGGCAGCCGTTCCTTGATTTCAAATTGTAGAAGATTTGGAAGATATTGTTAATTTGAGTGATATAATATTTTCAATCGTATAAGATTTGAAAGATATTTGAGATAATTACTTAAGTATATATTGCCTCTTTTATAGTATTAAAGAGAGTAATAAATTACCTACGTGAGAAGAAGAATTATTTTGGGAGATTGAGGTAATCAATTAATTTCCTAATTAGCTGATTAAAGAAGGAATCTTATCAGGTACATGTAAATTGAGGGAACTTGGAAAATCAAATGGATAGGAAAATCAATTAGGCATTGATTTATGACCATAAATCAATTACTACAGCCTCAAGTAATAATCTCTATTTAAAGGCAGAGATTAGCATGAGTAGAATTATCTTCTCGGTTGTATTTTTTATTTTATTTTTCTCCATTATCAATCTTGCAAAATTTTCTCGCTTAGAAAGTAATAAAATCTTCTATCCCTAAGTGGATGTACACTACCACGAGGAACCACTATAAATCACGTGTGTTATTTTCTTTTATTGTTTGATTTGTGATTGCTTTTAGCTGGTGACTATCTGTTGTTTATTTTGCCTTATCATCAATCTGATCCTATTTGTTTTTTCCGCAAGGTAGGTTTTGTTTTCCTAAGGCGATCTTTAGGGATTTTTCCTCAACAATAAGTACCAAATATCTATTATATCTTAAATTACCAAATGATATTTAGGCACGCCAGTAAATCAAAGAAAACTTTTAGAAATTCAAAAGATGATGCACTCAAATAAAGCAAAGTAGTATGGAAATTTACCTGTGCAGTTGAAGCTTTTTAATTGTATCAATTCTCTTTGCAGGATTTAGTCCTTTACGGAAAGCGTAAACATATTTTTTTTAATGTTATGACATCAATAAATCTTGAATTCATCATTTATTACTTCTAGCCTTTCTTGTATTGATCCCTACTATCTTGAACCCACCTGTATATAATAAATGTAAATCATCCATAATTTACAGGCATTCGATAATAAGTTTGAAGAGCGGTTTGTTTTGTTAAATGTTTATTTTGATGTGCTTATTTTCATAAAAAATCCATTCTCAAAAATATTGACATGAATACATGCCAACGTAGGATTGAGATCAAAAGAGTACACACTACAAATATATTGCTAAATTTCTGTGAAGTAAAGTGGTCTTATAAGTCCACATCTTAGAGGAAGTTGTATTCAAATTGTATCATAAGAGGTTCTATAAACAAAATTAATCCATATGAATTAGAGAGAGCTGATAGAATAAGTCCTTGTACAAAGACACATCCTTAACTATTTAATGAATTTCAAGGAGTGGTCATTCTGGAATGACTATTTGGAATTTAGATATTTTTAATGTTTGATTGCATGTAATAGAAAATGACATGCTATTTTACCAACTACATTTTACTTCTCTTATAATATGTTTGATTGCAAGTAATTATTTTAGTTGTGTGTCCTAGAAATTAATTTCAGTTGCTAAAGAGGCCCTTGTGCCTAATTCCCAGTTTTTTCACTTTTGCTACAAGCAAAGGTATTACAACTTGATCATGAAAACATAAATGCATGAATATACATGCCAATATAGGATTTGTAAAGAGAGAAATCATAATGTGAAAGGAATATACATACAAGAAATTTCACTTTTTTATAGGCTGCAAAATTCATTAGTTAGATAAATTTCACTTTTTTATTCTACTTCTCTATCATGTGTAGGGTATTTGCTTGTCAATGGTTGATTGATATTAAACTAAACGTCTAGAAATTGGTTTTTAAAGATGATAAAATTATGTTTAAGGATGCAAGATGTATGTTAAATATAAAACTAAGCGATGCAAATTATACCTTTTGTAATTAAAAAGATGTGCAGGTCAACCAATCTTTTAATGTTTTGTTTATGTAACTGCTTATTCTTAATTAGATGTTAACATAAGCACTAATGAACTTTAGACTTAAACCAAAATAGAAATTCTAAGTTCTCTTCCATCAATATTCAAAAAGCACGGGAATAAACAAGTTACCGCTTATTTATTTTTTGGTAAATGACACTACCAAAAAACATTAAATTAAAGACCGAAAAATTCATTCTGTAGTTAAACAGTTCAGTCTCTAAGTAAGTTTTAAAGACTGATTAAAAACCGAAATCTCAGTCTTTGATTCTACAGTCCCAAAAATAATTTGAAACTGACATGTCGGTCTTAAAATTTAAAGACCGAAAGTTCAGTTTCAAATATTTCTAAAGACTAAACGATTAATACTGAAATGTGGTATGTAATCGGTCTCAAACTTTGCAAAATAAGTAATATTTTTTTAATATAGAATAATGTTGAATCTTGAAGAAATGCATTTAAGTAAATTTGTATTATTATAATTCAAAACTTATACATATATGTTTACATGCATACACACATATAACAACGAACATACACACACAAGTAATGCTGAACGTACTAGTTGATTCAATTTATATAATGTAAAGTGATACACAATACAGTATTAACGATATTTTATAATACTCCATTCTCTCTTTTCTTGTGATATATTACAAGTTATTCCTTGAAAACAACAAACTCCATTTCTCTCTTTTCTTCCCACATAATCATTATACAAGCTATTCTTTGGAAACAACCAACTCACATTACAGAATAAAGCATTTCCTCCACAGCCTAAATTACTAATTGAAATACAAAAATAGTAAAATGAACACCTCAAATTTACATTAAATTCAGTAATCCTAATATCTCCTTCTCATGAAGGCAACCTAACATAAAATATATTTTCTATTAACACATCCTTTCTCAGCACTGTCCATAGCAGCAGCCATCTTCGAAAATTGTTGATGTTATTTTTTATTTTATTGTTGAAATTGTAAGCATGCTCAGGTACTCAAACCTTGTTAGGAATTAGAAACGTCAAAAGGAATAGAAATAAAAATCAGGGTAACTCCAATCTTCGGGGTACTGACGGCAGCGCCTTCGGCAGGGTCCAGCCAAGGGAGGGAGCTAGAGGACGGCGGGCGGGAGACACTGACGGCGCCGCAGAAGATGAAGGAAGTGGTGTTGAGAGGCTGGATGTATAAGGAGACGACATTGCCAGATGGGATGGAATTAGGGATTAGGAGGAAGATGCAGATCTCTTTGATTTGATGGTATGGGAGTTGGGTTTTGGAAAGGAACGGAGTGGGATTGAGGAGGTAGGGAAGCAGGTCGATCTGGGTGAAGGTAATTTAACGTGAGAAACTACACCATGTGTAGTGGGCCTAAAGTGAAGGGAACGTGGATTTCAAATCAATTTGAAATGACGCGGATCACCATCTATGTTCTTTGGATCCGTAATAAAATGAAATCAAGACCACTAAATGTTTGCACACTATGTAAATATAAATTTAAGATAAAAGTAAAGACTGAAATATAAGTATCTATGCAGTCTTAACGAATTTAGACTGAACAAAGACCGAATTTCAATTTCTAATTTCTAAAATTAAAGACGGAATACTTTGGTCTTTGATCAGTTATTAACTAAAGACTGAAAATTTTCGGTCTCTAAATAACAGTTTCTAATTGTAAGTTTTTTGTAGTGTGATCAGCAAATAATAGCAATACACAAGTACATACCCAGTAACCTAAGATTTAAGACTCAGGATTCTAGTCCAAGAACTTGCATATCCTAGAATGTACCAAAGCTACTAGTTGACTAAAAACTTATGCAGGTTCCAACCAGTCCATTTTTTTAATGAAAAGAGCATGGAAAATATATATGAAAATGTTAAAAATCAAATCAAATCTATCATTTTAATATTCTTCCATTTGATGTGAAAAATGACTATTCTTTTTATTTGTATTAAAATACTAGCTTCTATACTAAAAATGATTGTAGACTCTAAATTGAAAAAAAGGGTGATAGCTACTTTCATTTGTAACCTTTCATGTATCTTAGATAAAAGCATTATGTATGAAATTCTTGAATCATCTTGAATATTATTTAAGCTTGCAATGTATTGAAAAGACTAGAAAGCATGCTCAAGTATTTTATTGATATCATAATCTTAAAGTATGTTGCATATGTTACCAACGGACTATGTTAGTATCTTAGGTATTTTACTTATATATGAAATTTTTTGTTTACTTTTTTTATACCATGGCTTGTTTGCATGTTCCTAACAGAAGACTCACCTCTGCTAAAAGAACCACCAGTGCAAACTGATGACGTTATTTATTTTAAATGACAAAACTATCCATTTCCAAAGTAGAAACCACACGTGGTGAGAGGAACAATTTTATTATTATCTCTATTACATGGTGAACTTATTGAAATGCATTATGTTATGGCTAACTTAAATAAATTTATCTTTATATAGACTTGTGTTTTCACTAAGTATTACCGAGTTGAATCTCCTTCTAATATATAATCAGGTTAAAGGCCTTTAAAGTAGCATTCTCATCATCTCTAAGTTATTGTTCCCTTTGACATTATTCAGATTTTGCACTTATACACAAAGAACCTCGTAGGAAAGAAGTTTTCTTATGGTAGAAAACTGAATATAATTCTTTCAAATGGGTATAGGAAACTAACATATACTCAGCATGAAAATAGTTAAGTTAATTAATAAATTAAATAAAGTGTTGTAAGCATGAAATACCTCAAAATACCATGAATAACAAAGATATGCTTCTATTCATTTTGATGTTAATAAAGATTACCGGCTAGGAAAATGTTATACCTCTTGCTCTAGGATATATCTATTAGAGATCATTGCATAGATGAATGAAGATATATTCACACATCGTTAAAACAACGAAGTTTTCTATGTTTATAAACTCCTTCCCATCAATCTATATAGGCCCTTAGGGTCAGGTAATTTTATGCGAGGGGGAGGACCTATATGGCCATGGTTTAAACACTTTTTGCTAGAAAAACAAAGCCTGTTTTGAATAGTAGTTTTTCCAAACAGACGCAAACAATGATGAATATACACGACTATTTCAAATAATGTGACTGTTGGTTGAAAATAGAAACAACCATTAGGCGTTGCAAATGACCGATGAACAGAAACGACCGTTAGGCGTTGCAATCGACTGTTAGGCGTTGCAATCGACTGTTAGGCGTTGCAAATGAAGGAAGAGCAGAAATAACTATTGGGCATTGCAAATGACTGATGAATAGAAACAACTATTGGGCGTTGCATATAACTCTTTGATTCAAAATAACAGAAACAACCTTCTGAGCAGATGCAACCGTTGAAGGCTATAAAAGGAGAGGAATACCGATCACATTCCTCATCCTCTTATCTTCATATTCTTTATCTTCATTCTGTTCTCAAATCAAAGCATTATCGAATCACAGAGTAGACATACTCGTCACAATCTCATGCTGATTATTCTGTTGTATCTTGAGAAACTTTACAAATAAAGTTTTAAGGAGATTGCTAAGGCAAGCCTCAGAATTGCTTGCTGTTTTATATCAATATCTTATTATTGTGCATCCATGTGCATTTTTTCGTACAGTTCTTACACTGTGTTTTTATTGTTACTTACTGTTTTGGTAATACAACCATTTGCATCTTAAAATTTTACTGTTTTTACTAAAACATAAATGGCAGCAATTGAGTTATCAGGAAAAACTGCTGCTCATAACAGACCTGATCCGTTCGAAGGATATGGTGATGATTTCCAAACTTGGCAAAATCAAATGTTGTTCTATCTAATTACGCTGGGTTTGCAATGGTATCTCGAAGAGGAGGAACCTATTTCCAAATTAGGCAAAACTAGAGAAATACACAAAGATTTGTTTCTACCTGTTGATGCATGGAAACATTCAGATTTCCTATGCAAGAATTACATTCTAAATTGTATGGACAAGATGTTGTACAAAGTATATCAGCCTCATCAGACAGCAAAGGCTCTTTGGAATGCACTTGCCGTAAAATACAAAACACAAAATATCAGTCTGAAGAAATTCATTATAGACAAATTCGTGGACTACAAGATAATAGACTCCAAATCTGTGATTACTCAACTGCATGAACTATAAATTATCATTCATGAACTTGAATTAGAAGGCAATAAAGTTGGAGAATCTTTCTTGGTTGAAGCAATAATAGGAAAGATGCCTCCACCATAGAGAGACTACCGCAACTATCTGAAGCATAAAAAGAAGGAGATTTTTTACAAGACCTCATTGTTGGACTGAAGATAGAGGCAGATAACCGTAGGATTACACAACAAAAAGCAAGGAGGCATTTGTTGCAGAAGAGTTAAAGAAGAAATGGCACTTCAAAAAAAACAAAAAGAAGAATTTCTCATAGAAGAGGGAAGCAGTAGAAAAGAAATCCAACAAAAATAAGCAGTCGAAGAAGTTTTATGGCAACTGTCGGGTTTGTGGTGAGATGGGACATGCCACTAAAGATTACAGGCACATGAAGGAGAACAATTCGAAATGCTAGTGCATACTCCCCGCAGAAATTTAGCACTTAGGTCATTGATGGTTCTAATGTGCTCCCGCCTGCAGTGCTTCGAGAGGCTGTGAGCCATTGGTCTAATCACCTAGTTGGTTTTTTCTAGACGCTTCATCTTCATATTCGGTTGTTCGTGAGCAATGTAGGTGAGCGTGGAAATTGAAAGGATCTCTTCATGTCCAGCTTTTAAATTCCTTTTTCTTCTTTAAATTTGGAAATAAGGAAGATAGGCTTATAGCGCTTGATAATAGACCTCTCATTATTGAGGGGAAACCTTTTATTGTGACTCCATGGAGTGTTGGCATAGATAGAGCTAGAGAGTAGATTCTCTCGATTTCGGTTTGGGCCACTTTCTCCAATATTATGTCCGTCCTTCAACCGCTTTTTGGTCTGAACTGGCTTGCGAGCCTTATTGGTGACTTCAAATGCTTTGATACTAACACCGTTGAACGCAAGAATTTATTATATACTAAGGCATTGATTGAAATAACCCCTATGAATCTGTTACCGTCGATATTGAAAGTTAGAATCATGGAAGGTCAGGAGGTGGAGATAAAGGTAAATTACACCTGGAAGCCCGATATATGCACAAACTGTCAGTCATTTGGACATTCTGTGGATAAGTGTTCTAGGAATGCTCCTCTACCTCCTACCGACAAAGTCCCCCTCCTTAAGTCAGAAATGAAATGGGTCCCCAAGGTTAGATTACCGCCTGTTTCTAATCCTGTAGTTCTTGTACTCCTACTGTGGAGTCAGTGTCGGAATCGCTAGCAGTCAGTGAATCCGACGATGAGGTTATTTTCTAGGAACCTGATGAGAGTTCTTGGGTTCATGAGGAAACGAAAATGAGGTATGACCCGCAGATGCATAGTTATCACATGTTCTTAGGTGGCTAAGATGAGTCTAGGAGGCTATTGTATTATGTTGAGGGTGAGGGACTTTCTCTGTCGACCACGGGTATTGATGGAGCAAGCAATTGGTGGCAATTCTTAGATCCTACTTGGGACCAGATTTATCTATACTCTACTCTCTCGAGGTCTTATGATCTGTATTTGGCTACGTACTTTTCTACTGTTCGACATGTTATAAGACTCGGTACTAATGTTGATATCAGTAATGACAAGGGGTATTTTTGTCCTTCTGGGCAGTCTAGACTCATTGTCTAGCTCTTGTTTTTCTTTTGTTTATGGATTAAGTGGACTGACCACTATAAAATTAGATTTAGCTGTTCTGTGCATGTACAGAACACCTGTTCTTTGTTATATTCATAGTGGCACGAGCCACTATAAAGCCGGCTTAGCTTTGCTAAAAAAATAATATAATTAAGTTAACTGAGTTTGACTAATAATAATAATAAATTATGTTAACCAAGTTAATAAAAATTAACCAGGCTTTGTTAAATTAAACAAGTTTTATAAACTTAACTAAGTTTAAGTTAACTAAATTTTATAAATAATAATAATATAACTAATTTAACAACAATTTATATATAAATGTAAGATTGGACTTTATTTATTTCATTTCGTTTATAACTTTGATTATTTATAATATGATATACTAATACAATGTTGTAAATGTTTGATATTAGATTTGAATTCTTACGAACTAATATAATTATTTGACTATATGTTGTGCTTGCATTGGATTCCGAAGAGAGCAAGGTTGGACTTTTATGGTGCTAGTTTTCACTTGTGCATGCAACAAAGAATTATGGGTAATCACGCGTTTTGTTAGTATCAGTTTGGTATAACATTTTATTAGTACTGGGTATATAAATTTTTATATGAATGGTTATTGTATGTGAGTTTGGTCATTTTATCAAAAAACTATTGTATTAGAATGGTTATGTATATCTTATTTGATTATATGATTAATATGTTTTTTTAATTGTTTGAATATGATGATTATATGAGTGATTGTTGATTGATATAGTTGAAACAAAATAGACCATCAACATGAAATAATAGCATGAAAAAATGGTGCAAAATGATCAACAACTTTTAGTAGCGTTTCAAAAAAGCTGCAGAAATACATATAGTGGAGTTGAGTAAACACAATCGTAAAGTAGGGATAAAGTTGAAAACTCTATTGGTAGCACCAAAAAATCTTTTGGTGGCGTTTTGAAACGCTATAAAAATATTTATGGCGGCGTTTGAGAAACGTTGCACTAAAAGAATTTATAACGACGTTGAAATAAATGCAACTAAAAATCATGGATTTTTAGTTGCGGGCTTTATCATGGCGTTTATCAAAACGCTAGCATAAGTTTTAGTAGCGTTTTTTGTGCGCCACCAAAAATAAATTTCTTATAGTGGTGGTAAATTAATAATTTTTTAAAATATATAAAATTAGTAAATTTTCAACCATCTGCAGACAATAATATATTATATAATAAATATGAAGACAAACTATAAAACTTCCAATTTTTGTATAAAGTACGTTTTTATTACGTCCCTTAGAGAGTTTTTGGCCCCGTCCGACAAGTGTTGTACATGATCGTTATATAGATATTCGTTTTTGTCATAAAACAGACATTTATATTTATCTGGTACAATACTTGCTGGATTTGTCCCTGTATTGGACAGGTTATAAACACAGTAAATAATTGCATTTCGTACATTATTTCGTTTTAAACGGTTCACAAAATTTCGCTGTCATTTTTCTTTTTTTGTTTCCTATGTACACGCATTTGTGTACAATGCAGAAAACAAAAGGGAAGTGCTGCTGAAATTTTGTTGAATCGTTTAAAATAAAATAATTTACGAAATGTAAGTGTTTACTATGTTTGTAATGGAAAGTAGGATGACTGACTAGCCAAAAAAGAAAACCACAAACCAACATTTCAATATTGTATTCTTAAGTTGGGTAAAATTGACGCATATAAGATTATGTATCACTACATTGAAAAATAAAATGTCAATTCGTAAAATGGTCAATATTTATTTTTGAATTTGTGACATATTCTTTTAAATAGGAAAAATGATCGATTATTTTGTTGATCGGAGGAGATAGATGTATTAAAAAAGGGGACCGAGAGGCTTAATAAACGAATATTTTTATAATGGTATAAACGTATTTGTTGAATTCGCTTTAAGTAATAACGGAAACGATGTAGAAATTCGTTGTTCATGTCGTAGGTGTAAACATTGGAAGTATTTGTTACCAGATATTGTGCAAGTCCATTTGTGCAAAAACGGTTTCGTACCGGAGTATTATGTTTGGGATCATCATGGAGAAGTTGTAGCTCATACTCATGCAGAGTCTGAATTAGAGGTGGCTGGTAATGGAATTGTTATGATGAATCGTATAGAAAATATGGTTGAAGATGCAACACGATCAATGTTCCCTACGGTTGAAGTTGATGACGACGATGTAAATATTGAAGAAACAAATATTGAAGCAAAATTTTTTTACGATTTATTGGATGCTGCTAAGAAACATTTTTGGGATGGTTGTAAAAGCGGCACTCAACTATCAGTAACTGCAGAATACATTGCGATGAAGTCAAACAACATCACCGAAGCCGGATTTACAGTTGTTGTACAAGCTGCAAAATGACATATGTCGCCCGATAATTTAATATGTGAAAATCACTATGAAGTTAAAAAACTTATGTCAGCTTTTGGTTTACCTTATTAAAAAATAGAAACATGTTTAAATGACTACATGTTTTTTTGAAAAGAGGACATCACTCTTAGGAAGTGTAGAACATGTAACGAGAAAAGGTACAAACCAAGCTTATTAGGCAGGTCTTGAGCAAAGCAATAAAATAATAATACCAGACGATCGTACTAATTTTGGACCTCTGAACAATGAATCAAACATTTTGGTAGAAGTATTTGAGAGTGGAGAGGAAAATAACATACAATATGAGATCGAATCTGAATCAGAAGACGATGAGGATTGATATAAATATTATGTTGAGTTCTGATATTTTATGCAATTTATGTAATTGATGACATTTATTTTGCAAGTTATGTAATTTATGTCATTTATGAAATCGAATTTGCTTATCATTATTTACGTTTACGTCATTACCATTTCTGTCATTTATTTAGCAATTTATGTTAAAAATGTCATATATTCTGCTTATCGTCGGAATATGAGACCCAATCCGAATCAGGTATATTTTGCACTTTATGTACTTTATGTCATTATTATACAATATATTTCATTATTATGCTATTATTCTCTTATAAAATGATGTGTCTGTGATAGGTATCATGTCGTCTAGAAGGAGGAGCTCATTCCAGTCATCCGGAGGCGATGACAGCGGCCCATCGTAGCCGCCACAATGTCCCGTTGTGTATCTGGTGCCTAGAGCGGATGGGTAAGTATTAAATTTTTTTCAGCATCATAAATATTTTGTATACGATATAATAATCTGTATCATATTTAATACGGGGGGTTCGACCTACAGCCGTTAGCTATAGTTCTATCTGTTTCGAGAGATTCGTATAAGAGTAGGATGACGGCTTGTTGGCCCAAGTGGGATAATATCCCTTCCACATCATGGAATGTATATGGTAGGAATTCATTGTAAGTATAATCTTCTGTTTTCCAGTCTTAATTTTTTTGTTGCTTATTTATTGTTGACCTTATATTATTTAAATATTTGTCGCTTGTTTAGCATGAAATACAGGCCGCAGTCGACGTCCAAGTAGACGACATGCAACCTGTACAACACTACTAGATGTAGAAGATGAGGAAGAATTACCGGGATTCTATGTTGGCTGTGAAGCATAAAGGGAGAAGCTGAACTGGATGGGAGAGAGTGTGTGGGAAGTGTTGGAAACTGAAGTGTCTACAACACAATGTTGGATCTTAAGGCTATTCAGATACTAGAAGTGGTGAAAATGTTTATTAACTACTTACTTATAAATATAAAACTGTATTTACTCAAATTACAAACAGAAAGAAGTAATCAGAGAATAAGTAAGTAATAAAGTAAAATGCAGTAATGTAAATAACACTCAGATTTTTATACTGGTTCGGATTAACCAATCCTACATCCAGTTCTGCACTTTATCGTGCAGAATTCTACTGTAATCGCTTGCTTTCCACGGGTGGCAAGAACACCTTTACAATCTTGGTTTCACGGGCTACAAGACACACCCTCTTGATTTTACAGGCTACAAGAACACCTTCTCCTTATCACCAACAACAAACTATGGCTAGTTGTCGTATCTTCAATACAGATTCTTGCAGATTCGGTACAATGATCCTATAGACCTCCAATGGCAACATATCTTTGAATTCTTTGAGGAATAAGATGAAATCAAAGAGAGAATGATGTGAATTCATGTACAACTCTATGATATTGTGTGGTTTGCAAATCGATGAAGAATTGGAGTGAAATAGTATCGATTTGCAAGGAGATTGGAAGAGTATGCAATGGATTTCGTTTGCAAATGTTTGAAAGAGTAAGAGAAAAATGAGAATTCTTTATCTTAAAATTCGTTTTCAGAGGCCTTTATACAGTGGTTGAAGAAACGTGTCTTTTGGTGAAGGGGTGGAGGGAAATGTCTCTTCATTTAAAATTTGAAATACGACTAGCATGTCGACATCCTAGGTACCCCCATGTCGACATGGATGTGTCGCAAAATGAACAGCAACACTAATAAGTGTTGCAAATTTTCAGCATTTCGAATTGCCTTATATTTGTGGATTTTTGTGATTCGGTTGAGGTCGATGGTTGATGGTCTTCAAGTATAATTGCTATGAGATCTTTAACAAGATATTCTAAGGTTCAACCAACTCCTCATCACTTCAAACACCTTTATCCTTTAGCATTCTTCTCTAATTGGGTTTTGTTCTTCAATTGCTCTGATTAACCTTCTTCTATAATTCATTTGCTTCCACGGTATTCTTGTTTATCTCTGTAAATGCCTCCATAATAAATTTGATATGACTGCATAACTCGGAGATACGTTAGTAGTAATATTTATGTGGTTGTTGTCATCAAAATCAATACCTAGGGTATTAACAGGAAGGGTGGTTGGCGCATTGGGATAGTGGCGAAGTGAAGGTAAGTGTACTAATCTTTTATTAATTATTTGATTGACATGTAAATATCAAAAAATATTTGGTAAGTAAATAATGTATTATTTATTTAAATGTACATGCAGAGTCGCAAAGAAAATCTGTAAATAGGAACAAAAATCATGCCACTCATCGAGGAGGGTCCAAGTCGTTCCAACAATATCGCCAGGAGTTGGTAAATTTATTAAATGTGAATTGTATATAGTTATTGTGGCGTATAATTTTGAATATACAATAATAGTACATAATAATCAATTTCAGGAAGTTGAGGTGCAGGGTCCCGTATCATGGATGTATTTATCCGTACTCATGCCGTCGAGTATGTAAATCCAGACGGGATTGTTTTATATACATGGCATGACGATAAATCACGGAAGAGCCATATAAGCATATTTTAGTTTATATAATATTAGTAATTGTTTTAGTTATTAAAGTATAATAAATTAAGATATCATGTTATTAATTTCAAATGTATTTTTATTTGTTCGTGTAGGCACGGTTTATGGAATAAAGGCAGAAACTCCTGAAGGAAACTGGTCGAGAGCAGCTAACTACGGACGAGGAGGATGTCATTTTTGAAGCAGTCATGGATTCACCTTCACAGAACAGGCATTAAGGTTTTGGCAATCAAGTGGTAATGAATACTATATCTAGATATAACAATTTAGTAATCTTTCAGTTCTAAACCACTTCATATCGCTTTAGTTTCAATAATAAGTTTATAGATATAACAATTAATATATTATGTTGTAGCTTCGATAGTAAGATTATAGTAATTGAACTTTTACTAAATTAAATAAGTATTGCAGGGTAGACAGGGGAGAGCCAGCCAAACCAGAGCTCAAATCGATCTAGCAGAGGTTGAGGAATTGAGAGCTAAGGTGGCGTAGCTGGAGGAGAAGAATCGTCGGCAGGCCATTGAGATGACATAGCTGTTAGACCAGCATTTTGTTGAGTACATGCAGTAGTATGGTGGCCGCTTTTCATCTTCAGCTGGTTCCGGAGGTGATTGACAGGAGCGATAGATATGTTTTTTTGTTTTGCGTCATTGTTTAGTATTTTTTGATGATACATTGAGTTGGTGGAGTTGGATACTTTGAGATGTTGTGTATATTATTTGATGGTACATTTGGTGATGGTAATTTTGACATTTGTAAGTTGATGGTGGGGAGTTGGTGTTCGACGGTGTATATTTTGTACAATGACATGTATGTATATTATAATAACGATGTGTTGGTTGGTTTTATTTTATGCGAGTTATACTTGGTTTAATTTTGTTTATGTGATTTGAGTATATTTGTATGATTTGATATTATATTGAATATCTGAAGTCGATATGTGCTTATGTATGACTATATTAAGTTTTTGGATTGTGTATATTAGGCTAGAACGCAACAGAATACTGGCAAAAAGCTTCATAAATTCCGACGGCTGGCGACGGCCTTCAGGTCAAAATTTTCCGACAACTAGTGGCGGTTTTTTTGCTACCTCTTTAACGGCCTTGTGTCTTCGACGGCCATCTAGAGCCGTCGGGCTATCTGTTGGTAGCTCTCGAAAAGATTACGACGGACGCTATTGGAAGCTATCGGAAAAACTGTGCGGTGACGGGAGAACTTGCAACGGTTTTTTGCATCGGTTTCCGACGGGCACCGACGGCTGCTGGCCGTTGAAAATCGTACATTTTCTTGTAGTGATATCGAACTATTTGAATATTAACGTTCACACGTCACTTAGCAGGTGATGTGATATTTTGGTTAAATTTATTGCTTACTTGGTTTTGATAAAATCTTATTTTACTTTGTTAGCGCTACCCGATATTGATTATTTTACACCATCGCTCTTTGTCAAAAGTATATTAGTTTAGACTTACACGGTTTGGTAATGGTCGAAATTTCAATATCGGCCACATTCAATTCTATAGTCCAACACAAAGTCATTGGTTCAATAATAACAATTATTATTAACAGAACTGCTCTGACCAGAGGTTTTGACTTTGAGTTGACCGTGATACTAACCTTATATAACTGAGGAGATGAATGCTCTTTTGAATAGTGTTTCACTTCCAGTACTTTCACTTAACCCAACTATAGTCACTCGATGAATGTCGTATCATGATTCGATTATAATCAAAGCAGAGCTTTAATATTGAAGGTCAATGGCATTCTCAAGTCAAGAGAACTATGTAAATTAGTCACATCGATATTTTCTATTTGACCTTGCGTATATTGACCAATAGGAAACTATCGAACGAGTTATTACATAACTATCCAATAATTATAAGTAAGCATGTCAATGGGTCCTTAAAAAATATGAAATCCGTTCGCATTCGCATCTAAAAAGCAAATAATTATCCAATATCCAGAAAAATGGATACAGATGCGGATACGAAGCCGTTTGCATTTGACAATTATCTATCTGATTGCTATCAAGATTATAGCTTATATTATGTATATTTTAGTAAGTCTAAAGTTATGTATTTATTGTTTATATTATATGCATTTAATATTTATTAATTTCTCAAAACTATTTATCATCATCATATTTGTCGATTTAGCGCAATTCTATAATAATTGAGATTGAAAAATATTTATGTTAAACCAAAATTTTTCTTTAATATTTCTTGATTTATATATCATTAGCGGATATAATAATTATCTGATATCTATCTGTATCCGCGGATGCAAAAATCCGATATCCGTGAATGATTTCGAATGCGGTATGACATTATCTGCATCCGAAGATATCCGTTGGCGGCCCTAACTATCAGTGCGTCACCCCTTGGTGCCCAGCAGTCATGAGTAGTATACTATCCAACATTTGAAGAACGCTACATACTCTAATCTCAACGGATACATCGATATCCGGTCTCGACGCATTTTGACTGGGAATATTTAAACTAATGTGTTTACTATATTGTGATACAATAATCATGATTATAACAATTTGTAATTATTATCACAAACACACTATCTATGGATTTTCTATTAAATATATTTTAATTAAATACTTAATTATTTGTTACACATTATAACAAATATATAACAGAAAGAAAAACACCTTTATTACGAATGAGAATCGATTATAGAGTTAATTAATTTACAATACAAAATTGCCCCTAGAACTTACCCTTAATTCTATCAATAATTGAGAAGACGAATCCTCTCTTGAATAGCGTTTCAGTTTAATACTTCTACTTGAGCCAACTATAATCGTTCGGTGGACGTCATGTCATGATTTAACTATAATCAAAGCGGAGTTTTCATATTAAAGATCAACAATATTCTCAAGTCAATGTGTAATATTGTCATATTGATATTTTCGTAGTATTGGCCCACATTTGAAAAGCTTTACTTACCTTAATCCCAATGGATGCATCGATATGCAGTCTCGATACATGATAACTAGAAATATTTAAAATGATATATTTATTATACTGTGCTAAAATACTAATGCTTACACTTATTTGTAATTGATATCACAAACACACCATTTATAAATTTTCTGTTAAATATGCATAAATTAAATAATTAATTAATTATAACACTTTATAATAAGCATATAATAGAAATAAATCATATTTTTTTATGAACAAAAATTGATTGCAGAGTTAATAATTTACAATAAACTATGAAATTACCCCATGACATACTTCTAACACTGTCAAAATATACACAACTTCTGAATCAAAATAGGTTTGGATGATAAATAAGGTTCAGCTTGATTAAAGACTTTATTTTTATTGTACATAGTTCAAGTTAATTAACATTTTTAGTGTCTCAGCATTGATTAATTAAATTTCTCTTTTAAGTAATGGTCTAGTAAATTTCTTTATTTATTATTTTATCATTACTTGGGGTTCACATTGTGACATTCCAATATATGGGATGTTATAATTTGTATTAAAATTTGTAAGTAAATAAAATGTTACAACGATTATTCTATATTTTTAACTTTTTTATTTTTACGAAATAAACTTCTTTCATTTTATTGTTTGTTTAGTCGACAGGAGTGTTTTAATTTTTAAATCATGTAACCTCAAAAGGGTAGATCGAGAAAAACCGATAGGAATATTTCCAGTAACAAGCAAAAGAAGGCGCCACTCAATCTAACGTAAAGTTGCCGTGTTCATGCAAAATCTTGGGCTCTGACATGCGGCGGCATTCTTACTAATGAAGAAATACACGCGTCGCCATTCATGATTAAATTTGCACAGATGTTTGCATGCAAGCACCCAGGTCGACACGTTACGATCGATGATCATTATCATATTGCTACAGTACTTGCTAAAAAAAGAGGAGGCCGAGAACAAAAGGTCCTTGAGCTTCCCTTAAAAATGAATGATTTGGAAAGGGAAAGAAGCAACCAACTAGTGAGAGAATTGAAGGATGAAGAAAACAGATCCAAAGGAGAGGAAAACCAAGAACACGATGCGTCACAAATACCGCTGATGGCACTGAACCATGTGTCGAGACTCTGCAAGAATGTCCAAAATTCCATAGATTTTTACGCAAAAGTACTCGGATTCGTTCTTATAAACCGTCCGCCATCGCTGAACAGTTTTGATGGAGCCTGGTTGTTTAATTTCGGGGTAGGTATTCATCTGGTACAGAAGAAAGATGGTCAGATTCCCGATGCATGTCCCGACTATCTTGATCCTATGAATAATCACATCTCTTTTCAGGTACGTATCGTACATACATATGAGTGCTTGGTATATTTTGCATGCAATATAAGGAATCGTAACTGAGTTTACGGTGTGCACAGTGTGAGGACATGGATGCAATGGAGCGGAAACTGAAGAAGCTGAACATCAAGTACATGAAGAGAACGATAAACGAGGAGGAAGGAGCACCTATAGATCAGCTGTTTTTCAACGATCCAGATGGATTCATGATCGAGATATGCAATTGTGAGAATCTGGAACTGGTGCCTGCAGGTTCCATGGGTCGGATTAAGCTACCCAAAGACCGACACAATCCACCACTCAACCACCGCTAATTTACGTCTTCTTAGTTTATGTTATATGTTGTCTACTTTAAACCGAGAACTTCTTTTGGCAAGTTGTAATATGTAGATGTTATACGTCTACTATACCAAAACAGAGAATAATCAAATATAAACTCGTCGCACAAGTTTATAGTTCAGATTTCCACTACACTGGAATTCTGTATTAATTATTATAATAATATAAATGTTGTAAATAAATTACAACAACCGCGTTATACTATTTTGAATAAATAGTATAACAAAATTAAAGGATAGTATGTAAAATAATAATTCTAACCCGATTATGTCTGAGGCTCGTCGTAACGATTTATTTAAGAATTTTATTTCAAAATTCCTCCAAGATACAACAGATGTATTCTGCTCGAGATTGTAGTGAGTATAACACTCTGTGATTTAGAGTATAGCAGTAGGAGAGAAGAAGAAGATTTGGATTTAAAAAATGATTAGGAAAGTGATCAGTTTTCCTTCTTATTTATAGTTGGTCCGTATCTTTTCCGAACGGTCGTGTTTGCACCCGTTCGCTCAAACAGTCGCGTCTGTACCTCTTCGTACAGCCACATCTGTTTTTATGCCATCGCTGCCCTTTAACGGGTCGCACCCGCTCATGCCGCATCCATTCGCCCGCGTCTGCTTAGTCGGGTCGCACCCGCCAATGTTCGCGCCTATTCAACCCGCGTCCGCTTCTCTTCAAATTCCAGGCCCAGTCCAGTTTTCAGCCGAAGCCCAAAACCGTTAAATAATTTGGATGCCCCTAGCCCCAACATCTTCATTGCAAGGTCATATATAAACTAGTATGGCTTAGCAATTTTGGCGATATAAGACTTTATGTATGTTTCATTCATTTTGTTCTTTAGGAATTCCAATAGTAGGAACAACTGAATTATATATACGTTGAATAATTGAAAATTGTTTCTGGTCCATAAATTATAAATTTTAGTCATAGAGAGAAGAGAGTTGCGATGGCCATGCTGGATTTTGTATCTGGTTGGTGGTTTTTAATTTTGGATTTTCGTATGATTGAATAATTGGATTTCCAAAAACGATAAACAAACACGGAAGATCGTTTTAACATACAAAATTGAAAACCTTTTTTTTCTCCGCTGTTTCCATTCGTTTTATTTTTTCTACCTCACGCTCTCAACTCCTTTCCACACTGTCTTTATATTGAAAATGCAAAACTTAAATTTAGTTTTCAAACAACCTTATATTTAGACATGTGTATTGAAAATCGGACCGGATCTACGATCAAACTAAGAAGCAGCCTAGTCTGGAATAAAATCAAAACCTCTATTTAAAATTTTATTTGAGCAAAAATTAGACGATCAATAAATAATCTTAGTTAAAACCAGCCCAACATTAACGAAGACAAACTAAAAAGCTTAGCAAGCATTTGTGCGTTGCTCGTCTGTTATCCTAAGGCAAAGCTTTTGTAGGGGAAACCTGAAGGCAAAGTTTTTATAGGAGAAAACTAATGTACGTGGGTGAAGTCTGAATGTGGCAACAAATAATTAATAGTCTATAAATCCTTATTGAACAGAGCTCGTTGTTATTTGAATTAGTCATAGTTTAATTCAGTCTGTTATTCCTAAAAGTAGTTTGTTAAATGTTTATGTAAGTTCCTATAAAAGCCACCGAGCTTATTCAATCAATAAAATAATGGAAATAGATTGCAGTTTCTTACTTAATTTATGTTCATAAACAACAGTGTGATACAATAAGTGGTATCAGAGCGAGGAGATGACAAACTTGATAAGTTTGTGCAGTCAGCAATCCCTAGGTTCAAAGGCCATTTTGACCAGTGGTCAATGTTGATGGAGAACTTTTTGAGGAGCAATGAAATGTGGAACCTTGCGGACGAGGGAATTCCTACAAAAGTCGAAGGATCGGGAGCTGCAAGTGAAACTTTCAACAAGGGAGTTGAAGATGCCAAACTCACAGATATGAAGGTAAAGAATTATCTATTTCAGGCTATTGATAGGGAGATCCTAGAAACTATTTTGGCTAAAAGCACATTACAGGAGATATGAGATTCGATGAAACAAAAGTTCCAAGGTTCTACGAAGGTGAAGAGAGTTCAGCTGCAAGTACAAGAGAGGGAATACGGTCTCTTAACCATGAAGGATTGAGAAAAAGTTGACTCCTATCTCGCCTGTACTCTCACCATTGTCAACAAATGAAGAGCAGTGGCGAGGCCGTAGTTCCTAGCACTATTGTATCTAAGGTTCTTCGTTCACTCACCTAAATTCGGTTAACGTAGTGTGTTCTATCGAGGAATCAAATAACTTTGATACAATAACCATAAATGAGTTACATGGCAGTCTATTGGTTCATGAACAAAGAATGCTCGGACAAAAAGAAGAAGAGCATGTGTTGAAGGTTGTCATAGAACCAGCCTATAAAGGAAGGGGACGAGGAAGCTATAGAGGTAATGGAAGATCCTTCGTCAATAGAAGCATGATTGTATGTTACAAGTGCCATAAGATAGGGCACTTTCAGTGGGAGTGTCTAGAATGGGAGAAGGATGTCAACTATGTGGAGCTTGATGATAGAGAAGAGATGGTTTTGATGGCTCACGTGAAGGAGAAGCATGGTTCTTGGACTCAAGGTGTTCGAACCACACGAGTGGTGACAAGCAATGGTTTTGTTCGCTAAATGAAGAATATATGCACGGTGTAAAGCTTGGGATTAACTTGAAGATGTCAGTGATGGGGAAAGGTGACGTCGGATTTGCAATAGAAGGTGTTAATCATGTTTCGACTGACATATACTTTGTTCCAGACCTAAAGGATAGCTTGATCAGCATTGGTCAAATCCAAGAAAAGAGAGTAGCGATTCTTATGCAATATGAAACGTGCAGTGTGTACCACCCAAAGAAAGGATTGATCATTCAGACTCCAATGACTACAAGCCGCACGTATGTTGTTATTGCAAACATAATGCCATATGTGGCTACTTGTCTCAAGATAGTTGTGGAGGAAGTTACTCGGTTGTGGCATCAGCGTTATGGACATATCAATAACAAGAGTTTGAAGATATTGAAAAATAAGGAGATGGTGTTAGATTGACGACAATTAAAGAAGATGACAAACCATGTAAAAACTATTTGATTGGGAAACAACAAAGAGAGTCCTTTCTAAAGAAAAGTTTTTGGAGAGCATTGAGAAACTTCAGTTGGTTCACTCAGATATTTATGGACCTATTTCATCCGAGTCTAGCAGCCAAAGGAGATATATAATCACGTTCATCAATGATTATTAACGTAAGTGTTGGACATAGTTTTTATCTGAGAAATCACCAGCACTGGATGCTTTTAGAAAATTCAAAGCATTGGTTGAGAAAGAAACAAGCTTTATGATCAAATGTCTCAAAACTTATAGGAAAGGTGAGTACAATTTCAGAGAATTCAAAGTTTTCTATGAAAGCTATGGGATTTAAAGACAGTTGATTACTGCATACACATCACACCAAAATTGGTGTGGCCGAGAGGAAGAATGGGATGGTTCTCAATATGGTTCGAGGCATGCTAATGGAAGAAATGTTCTAAAGATTTACTGGCCTGAAGAAACATCATCGTGTATACATTTTTATAAATCATAGCCCTACAGCTGCAGTGGAGAAAGTGATGCAATAAGAAGCCTAGAGCAATAAGAAGCCATCAATGAGTCACTTCAAGGAGTTTGGTTGTGTGGCATTTGCACACGTACCTAAAGACATGCACACATACCAAAAGAAAAGAGAAAGAAGCCTGATGGAAAGAGTGTCAAATGTGTGATGTTCGACATTAGTGAGGAATCTAAGGCGTACATGTATAATCCTACTAAAAACAGAATCATCATTAGCAAAGATGTTGTCTTTGAAGATCAAGTAGCATAGGAGTGGGGCCAAAATTCAAGCGGAAACCAGGCGACGCTGAAATGGGATGATGTTGAAACCAGCAATGAGGAAGAAAAAGACACACAGAGTAGTGTCTCAAGTATGTCAAAAGAAGGAGAAACACACGAAGAAGAAATACAAGTGACTGCTGAAAATCAAGTCAGAAGATTGAGAAGAGCTCCTACTTGGATGAAGGACTGCACAAGTGGAGAAGGCTTGTCTGATGATGAAGAAACACATGGTGATCTTATGTTGTTTACTTCTATTCAAGATCCTATAAGCTATGCTGAAGCTGCCACTCATGAGGATTGGAGAGTTGCAATGGCACAAGAAATTGAAGCTATTGAGAAAAATGACACATGGGAATTATGCAACCTACCTGCTGGAGCAAAAGCAATAGGGGTTAAGTAGGTTTTCAAGACCAAGCTAAACAAGAACGGTGAGATTGATAAATGTAGAACCCGGCTTGTGGCAAAAGGATATGCATAATGCACAGAAGTATGGCTTAGATTACACTGAGGTGTTCGCACCTGTAGTAAGATGGGACACCACTAGAGCTATTCTGGCTCTTGCGGTTCAGAGGGAAATAAAGATTCATTAGTTCGATGTGAAAAGTGCCTTTCTGCATGGAGAATTCATAGAAACATTTTACGTGCAGCTGCTTGAAGGATTTGAGAAGAAAAGAAGTGAAACAAAAGTCTACAAATTATAGAAGGAATTATATGGACTCAAGCAAGCGCCTAGAGCATAGTACAGTCATATCGAGTCCTACTTCTACAAGAATGGATTTCACAAGTGTCCCCACGAGCCTACCTTGTTCGTGAAATCAGATAAAGGAGGAAACTTGTTAATTGTTTCATGATATGTGGATGATCTCATCGTAACTAGTACTAGGCTGAACATGATTGAAGAGTTCAAAGCTTGCATGAAGGTCGATTTGATATGACTGGTGTTGGGGAGAATCGATATTTTCTTGGGGTTGAGGTCAATCAAGATGAATCAGGAAAACACATAAGCTAGGGAAAGTATACTCGGGAGTTCTTGGAAAGGTTCAAGATGGAGGATTGCAATCCTGTGAGAAATCCCATGGTTTTAGGATGTAAACTTATGAAGGATGATCATAGTGTCTTTGTGGATGCAAACTTATGCAAACAAATGGTAGGTTGTTTAATGTATCTAGTAGTTACTAGGCATGATCTCATGTTTATATCAGTTTAACAAGCAGATACATGGAAAACCCTACTGAGCAGCAAACGACAGCTGTTAAAAGGGTTTTGAGGTACATTAAAGGTACGCTGGATTTTGTTATTCATTACAAGAGGAATGAAGATGATATATTAATTGCTTATTCAGATTCTGATTATGCTGGAGATCAAGATAGTAAGAAGAGTACTTCTGGATATGTTTGTTTTCTGAGTAACATAGTGATTTCCTGGTCATCAGAGTGGCAACCAGCTGTAACTTTGTCAACAACTAAGGCGGAATTTATGGCAGCAGCATCGTGTACATGTCAAATTATTTGGCTTAGGAGGATTTTGGATAATATTGGCTTAACGTAGGAACTATGCAGTTAAAGCGCTTAGCGGTTTCATACCAGTAGAGGGGCAAAAATTTATAATTGGGATAAAGCAGGAATATAGCGGAACATAATGGAGGTGCAAAAACCTTCAGTTGATATAAATTAAATATTTAAAATTAATTTATTCTCAATCTCACATCATTTGTGTAGGAAAAAGAAATATTGTTTAATCTTATATAACAAAACCTAAGAATATCATAATTTATGTGGTCTAGATTTGATGACTATAATAGATTTCTAACTTATATCGAGCACTTATGCCTTAAAATTAGATATTTACCTTAATTTTGTTGATTTGGTTCAAAAGAGAACTAGTCAAATCAATCTTTTTATATTAATATTGCTAAAGCAAGTACTAAAATGACTTGATTTAGCGGATGTAGCAGAAAATAGTGGGGCTAAAAGTGGATATACTGTTTAATAGCACTATACTGAAAAAGCATAGCAGTCGAAGAGCGCTATGCGCTATAGCGGGGATTTTGCAGGGCTTTAACGGGGCTTTAACTGCACAACGCATGAAGGATGTACGATGATTTTTTATGATACAATCAAGCTCTCAAAGAATTCAGTGATGTACAAAACGAGTAAACATATTGATGTGAGGTATCATTTTCTTCGTGAGCTTGCAAATCAAGGTGTTATAGAGCTGGTGTACAACTATACGCTTGTTCAAGTAGCAAACATCATGACGAAGCCATTGAAATTAGATTTATATGAAAAGCTTCGTGGTATGCATGGCATATGCGAGATGCTAAGGATAAACTAAAGACAGATTGTCTTAGTTTCAGAGAAGGTTTATTGGTGAAGTCTGTTGGTAAGAACATGGCAACAAATAATTAGTAGTTTGGTGAATAAATGCCTATTGAATAGGACTCATTGTTATTTGAATTAGTCATAGTTTAATTTAGTCTGTTATTTCTTTAGAATACATAATAGTAGTTTGTTTAATGTTTATGTAAGTTCCTATAAAAGCCAACGAGCTTATTCAATAAAATAATGAAAATAAATTGCAGTTTCTTACTTGATCTGTGTTCATAAACAGGAGTGTGTAATGTATGTTAGGATTTCCATGGGACGTGGGACTTTTATCATTCGTGTTTATACACTTTACATAATCTACAAATTCTGATGAAACATAGTTCTGGTTTTACGTCTACTACTGACATTTTGAAACAAATTGATTCAATATATTTCAAAAGTATAAAATTTCTACTATTATTAATAGGTTAAACCTTAAGTTCCACTTATACAAGGATATTTGATAATTAGAATTTGCACAGTTCTAGTAGACCTTCATAACCTCCAATTGTGAAGGTCCACAATTCGTGGTTTAGTCTTCCAATAATATAAGATGTAAAGAAAATGCAAAATCCATGAATCTTTTGATTAATTATGCGAATCGTGGAGGATTTACGTGACAGTTTCTTGAACATGCACAAACTTTCATTACATATTCGATTTACTTAACAGAATTTTATTTTTACCTAATGGTCCCTTAGGATTGAAACTAGGAGTTTAATCCAAATGGTGTAAAACAAACAAAAACAGAAAGAAGAGTGAATATAATATGACATTGTAAAAGTTAACAAAACAAAACCATTAATAATCAACACATCGATTCAATAGCTCTGATGATATTTTTTAGTATTATATATTAAAATATTTTTGATGATTTCATTCATAATATGTTCTCAACAATTTTGGTATTAGACGATTTTTCGTACAATTAAAATAAAACTCTCAAAAATCATTTTTTATCACAACCAAATCATTATAGTTGACGTTATTAATCAAAAGTTTTGTAGTAATGACTTTGATACTTAGAAAATAAGTTAAATTATTACAAAACCAATTATATTGGTGATGTGTCTCAAAATTTGTCCACATAACTGCGTCTACATCTCTAACATCATCTGCCGATCCGCTCGATTTTCTTCCATCGTTATAATAGAAGGTATTTAGTGATTTTTAGTTTTAGTTTTTTTGACATCATTTTGTTGCTTACCGATTAGATTTGAATATAAAATCATTACTCAAGTATTGCACAAAGTGCAAATTAGAATATAACAATGTAATGAAATTTACTTTTTTGTATAAAAGTAATTAAATATTTTTCTATTGTTGTTGTTTATTTATATATTTGTTAAAAAATTTACATTTTTTAAAAAATATATTAAATGTTGCTTTTAGTATCTTAAATAACAACTGTTTATTAGAGGTATAGCCTATGCAATTCTTTGTTTTCAAGTTTGTAATGGTAAAACTTGATCAAAATTTGATTAAGGTAACATGATGAAAGTTGTAATTATTGAAAGTGCATGTATTTATGATGTATCTATGAAATATTATTTACATGAAAAATGAATTACGAGCTTGCATTGATGTTTTTGTATACAATTTCAACCTTTTTGTAAGATATGTTTTCAATTTGGTTTTTTTCCATGGTTACTTTTCAATAATTTTTTTTTATAAAATTGCATTTTACCACTTAACCAAATTTATATCAACGAAGCTTCTCCATGCTTAATTTTAGTTTTGTTTAACCAACCAAAATGTTCGATTCGACTGTAATTTTATAATATCAGTTCAACAAATTACATACTTGGAAATGTTAGTTTTATTTACTTTCTAGAAGTTTATTTACTATTTGAACTTGGGACTATTATTTATTTCTTGAAATTTTAAATACTTCGACTATTTTTTCCCCTTTTAACACACTACTGAACAATATAAACATACCCATGAATTCATTCTTGTCGGTTTGCTATACATGTCATGAATATATTCAAAGTATGGGCTCTAGGGTAGCCCTTGGGTAAAACTGCTAAATCCATGGCTTTGGACCCATTTCATACCAGAGATCAAAAGATGATAATTTTGGCATATATCTCATAATTATTAAAATTAAGTTTTAGGTCCCTCCCAATTTCTTTTTATAAACTACATTCCTATTTTTCTAAAATATGTGCAATTCGAGAGGTATTTGGGTAATTTTACCAACCTTAACATGTGTCTATGTTATCATTTTCCATCACTTATAACCTTATGCAATACATGCATCAACAGCCACTCTCAATTTTGGAAACGAGAGAAGTAAGAGGAAAAAGAAATTACAATAAAAGGATGTACAAAATAGTTTAAAAAAGAGAGGGATGTAATATAAATAAGTTTTAGAAAAAGTGATGTGTATTAAAACAAAATGTAAAAATTTATAGTAAACATCAACAAAAATCATTGTACGAAAATAAAAGTAGATGCTAAGTGCAAGTAAGATAAACATCAATTCATCGTCAATTCCTTCACTTTGTAGTTTCTAAATTTAAAAGTTACAACTTTTAAAAATTACACAAATTTATAGTTTTCAAAATATACTTTTATTGAAAGAAATTGAAAGGAAAGATTAAAGCCACATGTTAATTTTAGAAGCACAATTTCGCATAAGAGGGTAGACTTTTTTATCTTTATTTTTATTAACTTTATGTTATGAATTTCTACTTATAGAATGCTAAAATTCATGGCAAATAAGCTTCTTTGCTTTGAAGTTGAAAGATTAACATTTCTAACATATATTAGTTACAAAAAATAATTTTTATTTTGAACTGTTTTATGACTTGAAGTATTATTATCAGGAAAATTGTTTCTTTTTATTAATCCATTTGTTATCTGTATTGTATGTAAATGACTTTGATGCTTTAATTTTATTAATCTAATTAGTACTTTTAATAGAGTCTTGTCTCATAAATAGTTTTTGGTAGCAGAACTCCTCAGACCACCCTGTATGGGTTATGGGCACAATACATACTCCCTCAAAGTTTACAACCAAAGTTCTGTTCTCTAAGTCATACACACACACACATAATGTACACTTTATAAGGTAAAGATGACTAAAATTAAATCCAAATCTATGCTATCATAAACGGACCGAGCCTTGGTCCAACTGCGGTTAACCGCGAACTGCACAACACCAAGGACCAAAGCAATGTAAAACCATTCACAAGCAAGAACCGCATCATAAACATGAAAACCAATTCATGTTGCCGATTCTATCACAAACAACATGTTATATGAATAAAAATCTGAATTCGAAAATAACTATTAAGCCTACAAAGTAGGCCTAGTTATAAATGAAGTAAGCTAGAGGAATCAGTGTAAGGTAAACGTAAACTATAGCTTGATGTTTGACGATGTGGGACTTTGAAGGGTTACTTTCTGGGAGAAAATGTTCTAAAGGGAAAATTATCATAATAATTTAAGCATAAAGACACAAGCCTAATTTTTTTTGCTGAAAGGATAGGCCCAAAGCCCATTTACAAAATAAATCATTCCCCTTACCTGAAAACAAACTTTTCTATCCCGTTCCATTCTTCACTCCCCCGTCAATTTCAATTTTTTTATTCGGTTTTCTCACAAAATTCAAGATCAATATAATAATGGCGCCTCAAACTAGAAGCAAATCATTATCAATAACAGTACTTCAAACTTCAACTCCTGCTGAATAGTCATTAGAAATCCATCAACAATGCCCAATTCTAGACACCGAAAACCTAGGTTGAAACACCCCAAAATCGCAAACAACGAAGACCTATGCTAGAAACCTAAAATTATCAAAACTGAAAATTGAAGAAGAAGCACAACAAAAGTTAGAAAAAAGAACAAGGAGAAGAAATGAACAATCGATAGCAATTTTGATAATTTGGTCATGATAGCAAAAAAATGTTTACTGTACAAACCAAATTTTCTTTCAGATCATTAAAAGTTTGCTTCAAATCAAAACTGATATATATATATATATATAGGCACAAAAACTGATACCTACAAGTACAAAAATTGATAATACAACTATACATAACTAAAACAGAACCAACTATCACGGATGTTAAAAATGATACCTACAGGCACTAAAACTAGTACTACAGCTGATGCTACAACTGATACAAAAACTTTTTATTCTTTTATTTCAAAACATATTATCTATTAGCACCATTATCTCTTAAATGAAATGTTATATATTGGTTATATATCTGATACTACAATTGATGCAAATTGATACTAAAAATATATTTTTCTTCAAACATAGCTGACTGTGGAATATACAGCATGATATTTATCATATCAGTGAACAAAAGCCAAATACCAATGAAGTTAAAACCTAAAATTGTGTTGCAAACTAGAGCAAGAACTGTATTAGAGATATTGACAGACAATAACCACGGCTGGAATTTATCCGATTTTCATGTCAAGACTAGAAGAAAATGAAAATATATAGAAGTAAATTTGTTGTAAAAACTGCTTTGATCTTTGGTTACAACTAATATACATTTGTGATGTTGAGTTAGTACTAATTGAAGTTAGCTTTGTTTTACTATAGATATAAATACTTGCTTGTTGAAATTTTGTCAATTTGTTGTAAAAACAACTGTGATCTTATTTCTTATACTGTAAACATTAGTTTTGTTTAACTTTACCTATAAATATTATGTGATGCTATGTTATGTTTATATTTTATTTGTAGTTAGCCATTTGCATACAAAATACAGTAAAAAATAGTAATATACCAATATTATAGTTAAGCCATTTGCATGGAAAAAAATCATACTCTGAACTTGTGTTCCACTACACATTTTAGTATCAAAAAATTTCTTCAAACTAAATTACTATGCATGTTGATTTCTATATAAATACATATATATAATTTACATTTGAATGTAACATTACATAATTAATCTACAATGATAAAAAATAAATTGAAACCATACTATAATAATTATTGCAAACTAGGTACAGAAACAATACTAATAGTATGGAAAAACCGACACCATATTTTATTTTTTTTACAATAATATATAACTAAAAAAATGATATTATATTTTGTTACACCTGAAACTGATACTATATTTTGTTATACCTGAAATTGATACTAATAGTATGCAAAAACCGAACACCATATTTTGTTATACATAAAACTGATAGTAAAAGCATTCAATGCAAAAGCTAACCAGATGCACAACCTAATTAGGTACATACGGATGCAAAAGCTAACCGGATGCACAACCTAATAAGGTACATATGGATGCAAAAGCTAACCGGATGCACTACCTAATCTAGTACGTATGGAAATCAATCTATAACCCAGATAGACTGGTTAACCGAGCTAACCATTGAATGTAAACCGGATGCACAATCTAATCGGGTACATATGGATGCTAAAGCTAACATGATGCACAACCTTATCATGTACATATAGATACAAAAACAAATTGAATGCAAAACCTAATCAGATATATATAAATGCAAAAGCTAACTAGAAGCACAACCTAATCGGGTACATAAAAGAACTACCTAATTGGGCACTACAATTCCTAAAATGCTACCATAAAATACAATTATGAGCAGAAATATACATAACCATATTTAATTAAAAAAACAAAAAACAATACCACACAGTATTATTACTAAACACATCTAAAAAGAAGCTATAATAGTTTATATACTGCTACTACAATTTTAAAAAAACTACTATAATTCAAAAACTGCCGCTACTCTACTATAATATAGCATTATGATTTGGAATATACATAACTATATTTATTTAAATAAATAAAAATTGATACTATACAGTATGATTACTATACGCTTCAAAAAAGAAGCTACAATATAAACGGCTACTACAATTTTAGAAAAGATACTATAATTCAGAAACTACTACTAAAATTTATAAAATGCTACTATTAAATAACATTATAAATAGAAATATACATAATTCAATTTATTTAAAAAAACAATGATACTCCACACTGTTATCCCACTTTTTGGCAAAGCTGGGATACCCAAAAATTAACTGAAGTCAATATTAATCAGCCATGGATATTAAATATGCATTGTAGGATGATCATGGATATCGATGAATTTTGCCCGAGTCCGGATCAGACCGTAATTGACAAGACATGACAAGCAAAGCCATGAAAGCCAGTGCTCCAAGTTTCAGGTAAATCGGAGTTCATATGAACGAGATATGATCGATACAAGTTAGATAAAGTGCGCTGTTCGTATCCATCAAAGACCCATTCGAATCGATCCGATTTCGTATCCATTATGTTTGCGTAGATCGAATCCATCAATGGGCCTCATTTCGTATCCATCAATATCTTAACGATCAGAGCAGCCTCTCATTCGAATCCATCTGTTCGTATCCATCGGTAGGCTGCACTTCGTATCGATGGACTTCGTGTCGATCAACCTTTGGCCAGAGAGACTTATTCGAGTCCATCGGCATGGCTCCTTGTTCGAATCCATCAGTAAGTAGTCCGCTTCGTAACAGTCACCTGACAACAACTTCGCATCCATCAGAGAGTCGCTGCTTCGTATCCATCATGGGACCATGCTCGAATCCATGAGCAAAGACTTGTTCGTATCGATCAGGTCAACGAGCCTGGGTGACGTGTTATTCTTCGATACGAGCAAGGCGAAATTCATGGAGTCGACACGGTCATCTCGGAGCAAAGGGTGGATCGATGTGAGGAGTGTGCGCCACGTTGCCGCGTTATCACGTGCAACCATCGATTCGAAGGCATGGATTCGAAATGAGGGACTCGAAGCGAACAGCCAACCGAGAAACTTCAACTCGTATCGATCATATCTCCCAAGCCACAAGGCCAAATGTAATGAAATTTTCACAGTAGCTTCGACACAAGGTAAAGAGCAATCCTGCCAAGTTTCAGCTCGATTGGAGCATTTCCTGATCGATACGAAGTTGATTCGAATCGATCACAGATTGAGTTGAAACTTGGTGGGACCGGTCGCGTGGGCCCACTCACGTGGCAGAAGAAGTCTCCCGAAGTTTAGGCGAGATCTGAGCCTCCTACGCCTATAAATAGAGCCCCAGAATCAGCAGAAAAAGGATCTTTTGGCCATTCAACGTCCAGACGCTGCCGGATTCAACTCTACTCCTTTCCATTGCTGTCATATTCAGATTCATTCATTGTATTTGCTGTAATCATCTGTAATCAGCGAAGAACATCAATAAAAGATAAAAATCCTTGAAGTGGACGTAGGCCAGAGATAGCCGAACCACTATAAATTGCGTGTCACTGTTCATTATTTCTGGATTGTTGTTTGTTGCTTGCTTAGATCTGATATTTGTGTTTGAATATTGCTGATTTGTATTCGTACACTGGTGCTTTCACAACACTTGGGGTTTGTGACCATTTTTGGCGCAAACACTTTGGTGCTTTCACTGAGAAGAACTAGCACCCGCTACACCAGATTCGAAGTTCAGATTTGAAAACTCGAAGATTTGAAGACAATGACTCGACAAACAAGTAGAAGACAAAGAGCCGAGAGAAGCCATCAAGGAGGAAGTCAAGAGGCATCCTCTGGTGCTGGAGAAGAACCGGCTTCGATCTACATCACTAGAGACGAAATGGAGACCATGACCAATCTGATGCACGCAAGAATGATGAAAAGTCAACAAGAGATGCTGCAGAATTTCTTTGAACAGATGAGAGCTGCAGGGATGCAGAGCCTAGGACTAACTGCAGCGGCTATGAATGTGGGACAAGGAGCTAGGATTGCGGAACCTGATGAAGGACAGAATGCAGATCCAGAGGACAATCAACAAGGACTCGGGGGCAGACCCTCGGGATCCGATGCTGGAAGGCCGACAGACGGAGCTCAACAAGCTAGGGCCAACGCTGATGCTGACGGGCCACACGAAGAATACGTACCAGAATACCCTTCAAGACCAAGAGGGCAACCCCAGGATGGAGATGAAAAGATGGCTGGATTAGTGCGACGACTCATGAGAGGAGGATTGTCTAGCGGAGGATTGGAGGAAGTCAGTCGGAGTCCGTTCACTCCAAATATCAGGAATGCAAGGAACCCCCCAAAGTTCAAACTGCCGACGCTGAATCCGTATGACGGGAAGTCGGATCCGACCATGCACATTACCAGATACATTAGACACATGGAAATACTGGGAGCATCCGAGGAAGTGATGGCACGATGTTTCCCTTTATTTTTGTCAGACTTGGCTGCACTTTGGTTCAGGCAATTAAAGACTGGATCGATCAGGACATGGGGCGAGCTTGTAGATTGCTTCATGGAACAATTTAGGGTCCATGTTACAAGACCCAAGAATGTGATGACTTTAGCTTCGATAAAGCAAAGAACTTGAGAGTCCATAAAAGGTTTTTTGCTGCGATTCAATGCAATGGTGGCTTCGGTAGATCGCCCGGATCCATCGATGATTTTGATGGCGGCGGTGGCAGGAGTTGGAGAAGGCACCGAATTCAAAGATTCGTTGATAAGAGATCCACCACAAGATCTTGGAGAATTTTACCATGAAGCTGAGAAATTCATTCGATTAGAAGAATCACGAGCCGAGAGGCGGGAAGTAAATGCTGCACAAGGCGAAGGAACCGCCACGGAACAGTCCAGGGCAGACAAAGGAAAGAGAAAGCAGGATGACGCATACTGATAAACGGAAGAAATTCCGAGATCCTAGATTCAGGCAATACACAGATTTGACGGCAAGCCTAGAAAGGATTTACACTGAAACTCGGGGGCAACTCCCCTATCGAAAACCACCCAGGAGAGATCCCACAGAGCGGGAGCGTAGAACCGGAAAATATTGCCTCTTCCATGAGCTGGATGGGCACGCAACCGACGAATGTCGCCACCTGAAGGATGAGGTGGAAGAATATGCCAGGAGTGGTAAACTGCCACAATATGTCAGAGAACGAGCAACGGCGGTAAGGCCTGAACAACTACCGCCTCCCCCTATCAGAAACGATCCTGGATCGGGATCACGACTCATCATCAACTGATTAAGATGGCAAGGGCCGAGTTCGAGACTTGGACTTCGGCCAAATAATTTCATTAGATTTGCTTTTAGAATAAACGGCTATCCCACTTACTCATGTACGGGAACCGGAGAGATCCCTAGGCATGCTCTGAGATGGAGATAGACCGATCTGCCCAGAGAGGCAATGTCTAGATTTCCTGGTGTTTGAGATTGAACATCTAGGACCTGAATTTAACAAATAAATTTGAATTTCTTGAAATAAATCTTTAACCGGAGAGTTAAAGGATAAACATTAAATATCAATATAAAAATGATCGCTTTATGATCCTACCCAGAGAGGCGGGGTCCGTAGTGCAAGAAGTGAGTTGCTTCGCCAGAGAGCGACAGGATCGACTCACTTAAGCATCGTTTCCTATTCACCGGAGAGTGATTCGATTAGGATTCGATAAGAGCCCGGATAGGCTATGATCGGCCGACGATTCAGGTCAAGACATCGCTTAATGTTCAGATACACTGAACCGGAGTGCAAGAAGTGGGTCGCTTCGCCGGAGAGCGACAGGATCGACCCACTTAACGTTGTTTTCCCTTCACCGGAGAGTGACAGGATGGGATCCAGCAGGAGCCCGGAGAGGCTACGATCGGCCCAGAACGGCCAAGACATCGCTTCACGTCCTAACTGGGGCCAGAGTGCAAGGAATAGAAAGCAACGCCGGAGTGCAATAGGATCTTTCTATTCAACCGCTAAGTCTAGAATGGGCTTCGCAAGGGTCCGGAGTGATCGTCAACAGTCCGGAGAGACTGTAGAATTTCATTCTTAACTTCCACTGGAAGAAATTGATAACGCTTCGGCTTCGAACGGCCATGAACTCGATTGAAAATATCATAAGATTCGAATAAAACCTGAGCTTACTACATTCGAATTGAGACTAATCAAAACACACCTTTTACCAAAAGGCATGTTTTGGGGGGCAAAGTGTTATCCCACTTTTTGGCAAAGCTGGGATACCCAAAAATTAACTGAAGTCAATATTAATCAGCCATGGATATTAAATATGCATTGCAGGATGATCATGGATATCGATGAATTTTGCCCGAGTCCGGATAAGACCGTAATTGACAAGACATGACAAGCAAAGCCATGAAAGCCAGTGCTCCAAGTTTCAGGTAAATCGGAGTTCATATGAACGAGATATGATCGATACAAGTTAGATAAAGTGCGCTGTTCGTATCCATCAAAGACCCGTTCGAATCGATCCAATTTCGTATCCATTATGTTTGCGTAGATCGAATCCATCAATGGGCCTCATTTCGTATCCATCAATATCTTAACGATCAGAGCAGCCTCTCATTCGAATCCATCCGTTCGTATCCATCGGTAGGCTGCACTTCGTATCGATGGACTTCGTGTCGATCAACCTTTGGCCAGAGAGACTTATTCGAGTCCATCGGCATGGCTCCTTGTTCGAATCCATCAGTAAGTAGTCCGCTTCGTAACAGTCACCTGATAACAACTTCGCATCCATCAGAGAGTCGCTGCTTCGTATCCATCATGGGACCATGCTCGAATCCATGAGCAGAGACTTGTTCGTATCGATCAGGTCAACGAGCCTGGGTGACGTGTTATTCTTCGATACGAGCAAGGCGAAATTCATGGAGTCGACACGGTCATCTCGGAGCAAAGGGCGGATCGATGCAAGGAGTGCGCGCCACGTTGCCGCGTTATCACGTGCAACCATCGATTCGAAGGCATGGATTCGAAATGAGGGACTCGAAGCGAACAGCCAACCGAGAAACTTCAACTCGTATCGATCATATCTCCCAAGCCACAAGGCCAAATGTAATGAAATTTTCACAGTAGCTTCGACACAAGGTAAAGAGCAATCCTGCCAAGTTTCAGCTCGATTGGAGCATTTCCTGATCGATACGAAGTTGATTCGAATCGATCACAGATTGAGTTGAAACTTGGTAGGACCGGTCGCGTGGGCCCACTCACGTGGTAGAAGAAGTCTCCCGAAGTTTAGGCGAGATCTGAGCCTCCTACGCCTATAAATAGAGCCCCAGAATCGGCAGAAAAAGGATCTTTTGGCCATTCAACGTCCAGACGCTGCCGGATTCAACTCTACTCCTTTCCATTGCTGTCATATTCAGATTCATTCATTGTATTTGCTGTAATCATCTGTAATCAGCGAAGAACATCAATAAAAGATAAAAATCCTTGAAGTGGACGTAGGCCAGAGATAGCCGAACCACTATAAATTGCGTGTCACTGTTCATTATTTCTGGATTGTTGTTTGTTGCTTGCTTAGATCTGATATTTGTGTTTGAATATTGCTGATTTGTATTCGTACACTGGTGCTTTCACAACACTTGGGGTTTGTGACCATTTTTGGCGCAAACACACACATCTAAAAAGATACTACAAAATGGTAATACAAAATAATCAAATGATACTACTGTTAATACCTTGGATATTGATTTTGATGGAAACAGCCCTATAAATATTGATACTAATGTTTTCCTAAGTTGTATAGAGTATTTTTAGGATATTATATTAGGTTTATACAAGTACAAGATAATCGAGTTTGAAAACTGATCTGTAAAGAGACTAGAGATTAAGATTCAATGTTGATGATCAAGATATTTTGAAGATTCATGAGTTTAGAGATAAAGACTAAAAGAGTTCAAGACTATAGTTTAAATAGGTTAGAATAAAATTGCCAATGTCCACGGATAGCGACCATTTGATTCTTTGAATACTACCATATAAAAAATATTTAATATTACTTTATATTTACATTCAAAATATATTTTACAAAATTTTAATAATGTTTTTAAAAAGTTTTTATAAACGTTTGTAAAGTATTTTAGAAACTATAGTTAAATAATTTTACAAGAATTACAAGAGTTCGGAATTTTGAAACACCTTTTAAAAGTTTCTATTTTTTCAAAACATACACAAGTATGTTAACATACATACCCTAGGTATGTCGACATATGTATCGCTGGGGAGATGACTTTTAAATTTTGATTTTTAGCCACATCTCTTCACGAAAAAACACTTCTTGTTAAACACTATTTAAACCAGTAAAAAGATACCTTTTAAATTTCAAAAAGTTATGATTGTTTATTATATCCTTTCACAAATAGACACATCTTTTCAAACTTTATATATAGGGTTAAAAACTTGGTTTTCAAATAAGTTTTCTACCCTCTTCTTACTCTGAACTCTCACTACTTATTCTCTCATATTCAAAATACACTTTGCTTACTACAAACCACTCAATCATCTAAAAGTTCTCGCTCTTCAATTCAAAGATTAAACTACTATTAGAAGGACTATATGATATCTTGTATCCTAATTACAACTGTTTGTATTTGGAAATCAATAACTCAACTCTTATTTATTTGAGTGTGCTTATTGTCCGTTCAAATCAAGTGGGTGTGCTTGTAGCCCGTTCAAATCAAGTGGTTGTGCTTAGTAGCCCGGTATATCTAATGGGTGATCTTGTTGCCCAGTAAATCAAGAGAGTTTGCCCTAGACTCGAAATACAGGATGGTATGTCTTGAAGCCTTGAAATCGAGATTGTAATTGGTTTGCTTGCTACAGTACAAAGTAGACGCTTGAAAAGAAATTTGTATAGGAAACTATACGGGACTGGATGTAGGGGAAATCCGAACTAGTATAAATCATGGTTTCATTTCTCTAGCTCTTACTTTACTTTATTGCTTTTATATTTATCTGTGATTACATCTGTAACTGGTTCTTACTATAATTTTGTGTTGTCAATTTATGATTTAATATTAATCTTTCAAGAATTTTAAAAAGATTTACATAAGTTCGAAAACACTATTCACCCGCTCCCTCTCTGGCGTTAAATGAGCATTAAGATCTTTATTCTGCAACACACATTTGGCATTAGAGCACGGTTTTCAAATATTCGTAAATTGTCTTTTGGAAAAGTGTAAATGGCTAGTAACACAGCTAGTTCACTTTTCAACACTTTTGTTGAAGGATAATCTACTGCTAGACCCCTACATTTTTAACAGCAAGTAATTTAATAGTTTTATAGAAAAACAATTTTATGAAACCAATATGTTATTTTCAAATAGATTAGAATCTAATTATGTTGAAAAGTCACTTGTTGTTTGGAAAGGTATAATATTGAATTGCAGGAATAAGTATATTATATGGCTGATGGTGAACATACACTTGATAGTCATACATCACAAATCAAGAAGGACAAATGGATTTTAGACAGCAGATGTTCAAAAGACAAGATGAAAGATCAAGAGAAAGGAAGAGCAACAATGCGTGTGCGTGTGTGTGTGTGTATATATATATATATATATATATATGCTTAAAGACAAATCTTTGGATAGAGAAACGATAATATTGGAATAGAGGACGTCATCAATGTCGGTAATCTTTTAACTTTATTTAATTTTTATATATTACTTTTTAATGAGTTTTTTAGTAAAAGACATTTTAGTTCTTCTTCTATGTTCCAAATAACCAAAATGGTTTAAATAAGTAGAAAACAAGTTTTACCTCTAAAAATAATAGTTAGTTTCCAAATTGAAAAGACGCTATAATTTTTAAAATGCCTTATGATTTTATCTATAAAATATTATAAATTATTTATCTTTAAAAAGTTATATTTTTATTGTAATTAATATTATGTATTAAAAGTTTAGAAAAAGATTTCAAAGAAAAATTGTTAACCCAAAAAATGGATCAACACCCTAGTTTGAGTTTGAAAGCACCATCCCTGTCCTTACAGAGCAATAATACAGATGATAGGTATATAAAAGAATAGTAAAAGAAAGAAGACAAGAAGATTTTTATAGTGGTTCGGCTGTTAACGAAGCCTACGTCCACTTTTAGTTTTATTATGACAGATTATTGTTACAAGTAGTGTTTGATTACTAGGCTTTTGATTATCCTTAGCTAGATTGAATCTCTAGAGTTGGAATCCACTGGAGAGTCACAGAGAATCCCTTTGGAGATTGTTATAAGGGAGATGGAGAGTGAAGAAAGTTTCCAGCAGAGCTTCAGTAGCCAGTCCGGAGAAGATCCTCTTTATATTGCAGGTAGAATGGTATTTATAGAGATCGGTAAGCTTCTGGGCCAGGCCAGTTCGCCAATTGCTTGCAGATGGATGTAGGAGGACCTATAGAAGTTTAGCTCACGACCCGAGCCAAAAGCATGGATCGCTAGCGATCCATAGATTTAGCTCGCTCACGAGCTAATGACTTAGCTGCTATCTCCATCATTTCACTGTGCTAGGTCGCAAGTGTATCGTGGCTCCATATGGATCGCTGGCGCTCCATTGTGTATGGATCGCTAGTAATCCATACACTTAGTATATTTTGTATTTTGTCTTCGAGGCTTCTTAGCTCCTGTTTCTCTCAGCGAACCATCATGTTGCATGGTTCCCTGGTGACCCATAGAGTATGGATTGCTAGCGATCCAAGTACTTGGATTATTTCTTGAGTTTGAAGTTTGGAATGCTTTCATGGCCTTGTATTGATGTTGTTCGTGTAGTCTCGTTGCACGTTGCTTCGTTTCGATGATGACCTACTAGCTGGTTGTGCTTAGCTGCTGATTGGACCGAACGACGCTGGTCTCTTGGTTTAATCAAATCCAATCGATGCTTTAGTAGTATGATTTGGCTCTATTTAACTTGTTGCTCTAACCCTTTCGGCCGAGTTTTGAGCCATTCTGACTTCATAAAATTGTTCTGTCCTCTATTGGATCTTGCTGGGTTAAAATTCTGGATAACATTTGCCCTCTAAAGTACATCTTCGTTGGAAACAAGGCATGCTTTAAAAGTTATCGACTTTAATGTCTGCTTATTGGATTCCAAGTAATCATATTAGAGTTTTGCGAATACATAGCAGGTTACGCTATCGATCACCAAGTTTCGGACTCAACTGCTACTACTCGTCGTAATAGATCAAATTCCTCTCCATAACTTCTCGGTATGCTTCGAAATGATGGCTAAATGTCGCAGCACGAGTTTGAGAAAAATTCGCCTCCAAACCCATGGGTCGCTAGTGATCCATGGACGATGGATCGCTAGCGACCTCATTTTTCCAAGGTACAATTTTGCCTTTAACAGTATGGGCCGCTAGCGATCCATGAATGATGGATCGCTAGCGACCTGATTAATTTGAAGAATTTCCGCCTTTTTTGTTACCATTTGCCTATATAAGCTATTCGACCTGACCTGTTCACCTATTCGAGCCAATCCAATTCATTTCCTTTACGCGACCCAGTCTTCGTGTGATCCAACCCCAGGCGATTCGATCCTTCTTAGTGCTTTGATCCATCCATTTCCAGCGATCTAGCCACATCGTCCGCCGTGATTCCTTCCAGCAATCTGTCGTGACCTTTCCCAGTGATTCTCAGACCATCCTCCTCTGAAACCCTAACTCGCCATCACCTAAGATTGCCGCCGATCCATTTACCTAGCTCACCACCGACCCAATTACAACTCGCTGATTCCAAGTCTTCGACTATTCCTATGTTTTAGAGTCCAATCTGAGGTGGGTTTGCTAATCATAATTTTCGTTTAACGATTTGACGGCGAGTTTGCATTTGCGATGTTAATCGTGAGAAGTTTGAGTTGATTGCGACTTAATGGAACAAGATAGTAAATCGAGTCTTGAGTTTCTCTCGGAACGGTATTCGGGCCTTGTTCCGGTGCTTGACATGTTTTGTTATCTTCGTCCATTAAGCCAGAATTAACTTGTGCCAAGTTCCATAGCTGATATTGCATGACACACTGCGGATTGGTCCTGGCTTTTTCGGAGGATTTTGGACTCATCTTGCTTGCTTTTTGCACGCTCGGTGTCCGTGCAACGAGAAGAATTTTTCACATCGCTTCATACAACGAATCCGTTATCAATTGTTGATCGATATCGGGTAAGTGTAGAGGAAGTAAAAACAAATGGAAATGATATGGGAAATCCTTTTCCTTTCCCACTACGAGCGAACTATCTACACCGGATATAGCGTTTGTAGTGTTCCGGACACCAAGCTCACCCTCAATGGACAGCACACTACACTTGCCCCGGTATATACTTGAACTTCGTTGTTTTGGCACAAATCAATATCTTTTCAGAATTTAAGTGTTGTAGGGGAAATTATTAATTTAGAATAGAATCACCTGACCGTTTTGAATGGGAGTTCCGATGTTTTAGAATGAAGCACCCATCTTCGCACCGTAAATCGAGCGGGGGAAGCCCAACACTTTCGACAGCCGAGTCATCGTCCGTCTCCCTTTATCCTTTCACTTCGCAAGCTGAATACGGCCAGTTGGTTCCAGTTGGTCCGGTCTTGGACCGAACGCCCCCTAATTTTAGAGTTCTACTCAACCCGCTAGAGAGAGCTTCTTCGGTGGTTTCCGCTAAAGTTTTGCACAATATGTACGTGCAGCATGGTATACCAGAAGAGGACGTACATCTACCAAAAAAGAATGAGTTTGCTCACATGCCTCCTCCAGGATATACCATTTGCCATCGGTATATATGTTTGAATGGAGCTTTGCCTCCCTTTAACAACTTTCTGCGTGAGACTCTTTCAAACTTAGGCATTGCCCCGTTTCAGAATCATCCCAATGGTTATGCCATATTGACTTGCTTGCATGTTCTTTTAATGCGAACGTTCAATCGCGCTCTAAGATTTGATGAGTTGCGGTACCTTTTGTCATTCAAGAGGAGGGATGAATGTCCATCCTTGATCGTGATTGAAGCTCAAAGGAACCGGAAATTTTTTTTGCGTCTACAGAGCAACTTGTTCTAGTTCAAGATGTAGTATTTCTTCGTTAGATGCCCTGAGGGATTTAACCATCTTTGGACGATAGGGGGTAAGCTCCTTTTCATACTTATCAAGCTCTGACGCGTTGCTATGGAGTTTCTAACAAGCCGTATACTTCTTGCAGTTATCCCAAGGCCAAATAGGGATGTGTCCCTTGATGAAGTTTTTCGGGCCCTAAAAGCTATTGATGCTGAAGAAAGGTCCGTCAAAGTCTTACCGACCGATGAAAACTTGCTCCGATACGGATTACTACATCCAGGGAGATCTACTGTTCAAGTTGAGGTCCCCTCACCTGCTCGGTCGATGGTCCGCACACGATCTACTTCTTCTTCTCGCGGTTCCGAAGAAGGCTCTTCACAAGAGAGAGGACTTGTTCGGAGAATTAGCCGAAGAGGCCCAAGAAGGAAGAGATGTTACCGCGACCGGAGTTAACGGCTTGGTCAGAATGCCTCCAATCCCGAAAGAAGGGGAAGAGGAATTCCAACAGCGGGAAAGCAAGGCCACAATGGGCTTAGAGAAAGAGGAGAGGGAACATAAGAGTAGTAGCGATGAGTCTACCTCTAGCGATGACTTCTATACAGAATCTGATGATGGGGATTCAGAATCGTGCGACGAGACCTCGGGAATGAGTCCCATCCTTCCAAGCTCACCTCCTCCAGATATGAGCGATAAAGATAATGCCCCAGAAATTAAGGAACATCGGGATTCTCCAAGTAAAGATCCTAGTGCAGAGTTTGGAGATTTAGGTGATGTTTACGTTGATTTCGACATGCTTATGAGGGAGGATATCACTTTTGAGGAGGTGCCCCCACGTTCGACCGGCATTGCGCCTGAAGTTAGCCCGATTCCTTCCACGACGGCTACCTGATCCAGTTCGTGATGATGCTTTAGGCCTTCCTCCGAAACACACTACACATTTCACTAGGGTTACACTTTCTTTCGCATATCCTACTTATTTTATCTCCTATTACTAAGATTTTTTATCTCTTCTCCGTGTCAAGTATAACGAGAGGACGTGGTCTTTATGATGACTTCGAAGAATTCACTAACTCCCAGCGCTGGTCTAAATGTCCTTTTGGCCATTATCAGCCTCGAGAAACGGAGGAGGAATATAGAAGAAGGAAGGAACTAGAGGCTGAAGCCCATCACCAAGGTGAAAGAGATTGGAGCCAGTCATACAAACGTGGGTACGAGAAGAGGTGGACCTTTGATGAGAGGGAGGAGCCACCGAAGAGGTCAAAATTCGATCACCGTTCTCATTCTTCTGAGCAACAATTTTTGGTTCGACGCACTCTTCGACGGCCCAAGAAATTACTGTTACTTCGGTCCTTGTTCCACCTTCAACCTACATCCCTCCATCTTCTATTGTTCTTGTCCCCGGTGCTTCACATCCTTGCCGGAGACCTGCTTATATTCTTCCTTCAGGCCCTCCTAAGCTCGAGGCAGCGCTCTCGGATGGTTCTTGAGGGGAGTTAAGTTTGACCGCAATCTGCACCTGGTTCGCAAAGATTCGTACATGCCATACCTTTAGGCTATACAACGTGATTTAGACCAAGCCGAAGGGTGGGAAAAATTGTGTAAGCAGCTGGCAGACACCAATCGCAATAACTACCAGGAAATCCTCTCTTTCAAGTCAGAGATGGATGATTTTGAAAAAGCATTGTTGGAACACGATGCCAGAATTAAACTGCTGGAGGAGGAGAAAGAAGTGGCGCTGCAAGAGGGCAAGAGGAATGCCGACTTGCTAAAAGAAGTGAAAGAGGCTCACGCTAGAATTGAGATCGTCTATAGGGATGAGATAAAAAAGGCTCATGCCGAGGAGGTGAAATTAAAAGGAGAATTGGCTACTTGTAATGCAATGATTGAAGCCCAGAAGAAAACTATCTCTGACCATTACCTTATCGTCGAGGGGCATAATAAGACTATCTCTGGTCAGGCTGCGACGATCGCCCAACTGCAGGTCCAAGTTGCACAGCTTAGCGCTGATATGTCTCGCGTTGAGGTTGAAAAGGCATCCATTACAGCGGATTATCTGGAGCTTCAAAATGCTTTCGAGAGGAAGATGGAAAAGATGAACACAACCATCTTGAGTTTCTACGTTAACTCCCTGTTGCACCAGGGGAGTCTCAACTACTTGGGCCCGAAATTCCCGCGCACTCTTGCTTTAGTATGGGAAGAAATCTTGTCCCACTTTTCTGATAGCATGACGACTACACCGAGTGGGAGTTGGAGGACGCTTACCTTAATGAAAAATCAAAGAAGGCGTTACTCAAGGGTCGGGAAATTCTATGAGTCAAAAGAGAGAAAGAAGCCACCAATGCTACCATGACAGCTGCTACTGAAGTGCTCACTAAGCCTTTTATTTATGGCGCCGACGAACCATGAAAGCAGCCCCATGACCAGCCAACAAGTTTAGGGCTTGAGATTTTTCCTCAGGTAGTGGAACCGTCGAAAGAAGGCGAAGGCGGTGAGTATGAAGTCGACGTTGTTGGCCACTCTTCTGGTGCAGGTAATCCTTCTGTTTCTCCCGAGTTTTGGAGTTTCCAGCTTACGCCGCAAGAGTAGGAAGAATTTAATGCTTTCATTTTTGATCTTATAGGTCTGTCCACCTTTCCTATTGATGTGCCAGCTTCCTCAACGCCCGGACTGGTTGCTATTTCCATATGAATTGGTCGCTATCAAGAAGGAGAAGGTTGAAGCGATCAAAGCCTTGAAGAGCTCCCACAAATCACGTGAGCGTAAAGCAAAGCGAGAAATCTTCTGAGAAGGCGGTGGAGCAAGAGGAGGACGTTGCCACTGAGGAGTTTGTTAATATTACCGGCAGCGACACCACTCCCGAGACGAGGCAGAAAATGCAAACAAATGGTGGAAAGGGGAGCGGTGGAAGGAAGCGCTAATGAGCTTGTGTGGAGACTGATATGATTTTGGTTCATTTTGTGTCATTTTGTTCAAGTCCAGAGTCTATACTTCGTGTTTTTGTCGTGGAGTCTCTATTTTATTTTTGTTGGCCGGTGTTGTGTGGGTACGACCCCCACGTTTTGACCCTATGTAAAGAAAATTATAAGCAGTACATTGATATTTCGACTATACTCTTATTTGCCTGTTCCTATGTGTTTTGTGCACTTTTGCTTGTTTTGTTTACACTTACCCAATTTTTGTGATTGCTGCCAAAATTTTTATTTGGAGCAACAATTCTTTGTTTGGAGTAACAGAACTTGTGGACTTATTGTTTTCAATTGTTTTTATTTAAGTAACGATGTATGCCCCCCAGTTCACAGGGTTGTTTCCTTCAAATGACCGCTAACTTATAGTTTAGATAATTTTCATATTAAACTTGAAATTTTTCTAAGTCACAGCTTGATTTTTCTTCTTCTAGAAGTTTTGCAACTTTAGCATGTAATCCAAGTTTCTTGTGATATTCTGGTAAGTATGCAATATATGCATGTTTGAGAGGGCACATTGCATGGGTTAATTGAGGGCAGTTTTAATCATTAAGTGTTGTTAGATGAAACTTTTCTGTTGGTTTGTAACACTCCAATTTTGTTGAAGTTGTGCCTATTATTCCCAATCATAGAAGTGGTTGGCACTGGTTATGAGATGCGCGGTGTTCGGAATCAATATGGCCCGTCGATCCGGTTTTGATGGTCCTTAGCGCTACCTATCTTCAGGCAACTTGAGGAGTTTACGCTTTAGGAGTGTGATTTATCGGCGATTTTTCGACGATGTTCCTCAGTGTTGCCTATCTTCGGTCAATGTTGAGGAATTGATATGCGGCTTACAGGCGCACTACTTTTGATATTCCTCTGTGTTGCCTATCTTCAGGCGACATGAGGGGTTTGTGTTTTGAAAGTTAGTGCACGGCTTATTGGATGTGTGGCTTTTCGAGCTCCTCGGTGTTGCCTATCGTTGGGCAACAAGGGGAGCTTAAGTTTTTTAAGAGTTAGTGCGCGACTTACGAAATGTGTGGCTTTTCGTGCTCCTTAGTGTTGATTATCATCGGGCAACGTGGGGAGCTTAAGTTTTTTAAGGGTTAGTGCACGACTTATGAAATGCGTAGCTTTTTGTGCTCCTCGGTGTCGCCTATCTCTGGGCAACGTAAGGAGCGTATGTTTTGGGAGTTAGTGCGCGACTTATGGAATGCGCGACTTTTGGTACTCCTTGGTATTGCCTATCTCTGGGCAACGTGAGGAGCGTATGTTTTGGCACAGCTTATGAAATGCACGGCTTTTGGTACTCCTTAGTGTTGCCTATCTTCGGACAACGTAAGGAGCACATGTTTTGGCGCGGCTTATGAAATGCGTGGCTTTTGGTACTCCTCGGTGTTGCCTATCTTCGAGCAATGTGAGGAGTGTAATTTTGGACCTTCCTAATGTTGCCGGAGCAACACCGGTTTTTAGAAGGTAAGGATCAGGCTCCGCCGATCCAGCGGTTTGAGTCGATTTACTTCCGTCGATCCGGCGGGTAGTTATTATGAATACAGTTTTGTCGGTTCAAAGAGCAAATCAAATTTTATTAAGGAAAGCAGGGCAGGTTTTTTGCCTATTTATAATGCATTCAGAATTCCGGGAAGGCTTATTTACTAAAAAATAGAGAGTACATAAAGTAGTTTTTCAAATGAAGTAAAGGAGGAGTGATTCGCTATTCCATGCCCTGGTAATTTGGATTCCGTCGACGGTTGTTAGCTTGAAAGTTCCATCTCTTAGCTTTTGATTGATGGCGTACGGTCCTTTCCACTTTGGTCCGAAGGCCCTCGGAAAGGGGTAGACTTGCTTGAGCACAAGATCTCCCACTTCAAAGATTTGGTTGTGAACTTTGGAGTTGAAGTACCGTGCGACCTCCTTTTTTGGTGGGCGGCGGTTCTCAACTCGGCTTCTTCCCTTCTTTCATCGATCATATCTAGCGATTTGAGTAGGAGCTACTCATTTTGCTTTTGATTGAAATTTTGCCTTCGGTGCGAGGGGACTTCCAATTCAACAGGGATCATTGCTTCTGAGCCATAGCCGGAGCGAATGGAGTGTGGTCGGTTGCCGCTTTATGGGTGGTTCGGTAAGCCCATAGTGCGAGTGGAAGTTCATCAACCCAGTTTCCCTTGGCTTTAGTTAGTTGTTTTTTGATGGTTGATTTGATGATCTTGTTTATTGCTCCACTCGCCCGTTTGATTGTGGATGAGCTACTGCTAAGAAGCTTTTCTCAATCCGGAAGCGTTTGCAGAAGTCTTTAAACTCGACACTTTCAAATTGGGCCCCATTGTTAGCGATAATTTTCTGTGGCACACCAAACCTACAAATAATGTTTTTAGTAACAAAATTAATGACTTTCTTTGTGGTTATGGTGGCCAGCGGTTCCACTTCGGCCCATTTTGTGAAATAATCTACGGCAGCTATAGCATATTTGGCTCCTCCTTTTGCTATCGGTAGGACACCAATCAAGTCTATTCCCCATATTGCAAATGGCCACGGGCTGACCATCTGCGTTAACTCTGTTTAAGGAGTTCTTTTAATTTTGCTGAATCTTTGGCAGTGATCACATCTTCTGGTGTAGTATGCAGCATCACGGTTTATTGTTTGCTAGAAGTATCCGTATCGGAGGACTTACTTTGCAAGGGTTTGCCCCCAGTGTGGTCTCCACACTCACCTTTGTGCACCTCCTTTAGGATTCGTCGGGCTTCGTCGTCGGACACACACCTAAAGAAGGGAGTCGAGAATCCCTTCGGTAGAGTGTTCCATCCTGTATCATGAATTGGGGTGCTTTTCGAAGAAGCTTTTTCCGTTGATTCATGTCCGTTGGAAGAGTCCCTATAAGTAAATATTCCTTTATCAGTGTCATCCACATATCTGGTTCGACGGTGATCTCGAGGATCTAGTCGACGTCCATTTTGTCTATGCTTGGGTTGGTTAGAGTCTCAACTGGGACTAGTCCTAATGACTGAGCTTCTCCGAAACTCTACAGTTTAGCCAAATAATCTGCCTTGGTGTTTTGCTGTGATAACCTGGATTTTTAGATATCTGTTAATTGGAAATTAACAGGATTTAATCTATTAAAACACTTATTTATTATTTGAATATGATAATCTCTTTATAAATATATATATATATTTTAAACTTGAGTTTTAAATAAGTTCTAAATTAAAAAGTTTATTTGTTTAAAATATTCTTTCATTTTAAAATTTTAACATGAGTATAAAAGAATTGTATAGTTAAAATAAAATAAATCTTATCAATATTTAAACATAAGTACCAAACAAGTATATGGTTATAAAAAAAATTTGAACACACAAAAGAACTTTAGAAATATATCAACTATTGCAATACATGTAGTTATGAAATAAAAATAAAGAAAGCAATAAAAATGAATACAAGCTAGTACATATAATCAACATGGTTGAGTAAAATATCAAATGAGCATAAGGAATTCTGTAACCATATATTGGGAATACAAGTTAGTATAATAATATAAAAAAAGTCAAGTATAAGATTGTAAAACAAGACAAGTTTCATTAATGCTAGCACAATATACATCATCTCACCCACCATAAAAAAAATATCTCTGTCAACAATTTTGTACCAGTGAACAAACCCTGTACACCCTTTTCTTTTATATATATCATCCTTAATTCATTCATTGATAAAACAAAAATAATATAGCAAACCTGAAGTTAACTCAACAACTAAAGTATAGGAAACAAACTTTTCCAGCAAGCTAAGTTGAAAGATCAAAGCAAACAAATCCAAGATTTAAACATCAAGAAATCAAACAAGCTGCAGTTTTGGATAAGGGGAGTCCAGATCAGAGTTTTACTCTGTTTCCTATTCAGGTTATATTAAGGTGAGTAAACTAACTATATTTATCTTAAATCTGGATTGCTTGATTCAAATCATCAATGTTGATATATATGTTGTTTGCATGTGTCAGGATAATGAAATGAGCAGGTTATGTATATTGTATCTCTGTTAACCTTCCCAATACTATAAATAAGTTCTTTAAATTCCGGATTCAGATTAGTTGATTGGAAATTTGTTTAAAGTAGGTTGGAAAATTTGCTTGTATGTGTGAATTTGAGTATATAAGTGAGTGAGTTGGCTATGTTTGTTTGGAAATCAGACATATGAATTTGTTACCAGGTTTCAGACATTAAATTTGTTCAAAAATCTTTTCACATCTCTCTGATTTACTTTAGACAATAATTTCTAAACAAAAGATGTTAGTTTTTACAAGATTTAAAAGTTAAAAATAGTTTTAAGTAAATCAAAACAAAGTTTCTCTGGAAATTTAGAAATTACAGCCAAAATTTAAAATATGCTAGATTTCAAACATTAAATTTTGATGTTTTAAGATTGTAATTCTAATTCACTTGGAAAGTTTGGATTTTTAGAACTAAAATCAAAAATTTTAAATGATGCATTGTGTGTGCAATTTGGGATTAACTAGAACTGGTATGTGGGGCTATCTCTGGCGATCTAGAGGAGGAGAAGTCTCGGAGTTTTGTCGGAAGATAGGCGGGTGATCAGTGATGCTGGGAAAAATGGAGGAGGTGGTGATCGTTCGACGTGGCGGAGGCGGCGGGTCGAAACAGATGTAAACCCTAGTTTTGATGGTGGTCAGTAAATGGTCCACCACGTTTTCTCTGGAGGATCGAGTACTACAAATTTTTGGGAAATGGAGGCGGGTGTGTTGACGAATGTGTAGCCGGAATCGTAGATATTTCGGGGGTCGATGTGGTGAGCACAAGAAGATTTCAGGGAAGGTCTTGGTTCTAGTTTTGTGCAGGGATGCTCGATTTTGATTTTTGAGTTGAGGTTGAGTTCTGATGATCGAAGTCAGGTCTGGGAATGATCGACGACTTGAGTGAAGCTTCAACGATGATCAGAGTTGGATGGAATCACCGTGCACGTGCACAGTGCTCTTCCTTGTTTGTTTTGTTTTTCCTGTTGAGTCTGGTTTGAGCAGAGAGGTTTGTACTCGAGTTTTCTCGAGTGATTCGTGAGTTATACTCGAAGATTTTAAAAGATCGACTTGGGTTTTGAGTTTTGAAATCTGAGACAACTAGATGGTTACAGGTTTGAGAAAAACCTGTTTGCTTTCTAAATTTTTTAAATAAATTTAATGTAAAATGTTTGAAAGCAAGATTTTAAATAAGTTTAAAAAATCAAAATTTTGAGGTATGGATTCAAAATAACTTTTGAATCCTAGTTTTTAAAAATTTGAAATTTAAAGTAAATTTGAAGGGTGAAATGTTTAAATGCATTTGTAATGATGATTAGAGTCATTAATAAAAGAATGACTTATCCTAAAGATAAATTAGATTTCAATGATTAATGTAGTTAATTAATTAGTGATTTGTTAGTCAATTAATTTGGATTAAGAGGTAATTAATTAGATGAATTAATTTAAGATAATCAATGTTATGAAATTGTTTAGTATAAGTACTTAATGAAAGAAATCAAGGAATTAATAGATAATTACTGGATGTTAATTGAATTGGAAGGATAATTTTAATGGAAATGATTTGGATTTAATTGCCTTGTGAATTAATATGAGGAGTAAGTACTTAGTGGAAGTAATTAATAATGAATTACTTTGTATAAACAATTTAAGAATTGAATAATAAGGTTATGTGAAGATATTTAAGGAAAGAAATTAATCAAGGTTAATTAGTGAATAATTATTTTAAGATTAATTAATCAACAATACATAATTAAAGAGAAATTGATTAATATAATCAATCAAGGGTGATTAATGAAGATGGAAAATTTGTGGACATTAATTAATTGGTTTGTCATAAATTAATGATTAGTAAGTAGGTTTTAAAAGTGATTGAAGTAATTAATTTCATTCCTTTAGTTTAATTAGAAATTGGTGAGATAAATTAATCTTGCTTATATATGAATGAATGATATTGAATATTTTGGATAATTGATATCTTTGATATGAGATCTACGATGCCATGTGAGATGATATGTTGGGTTGAACAGTAATAATATGGTTATCTATCAAGGATAAATTGCTGTATAAAAGTGACATCCTATATTTAAATTTTGGAATTGTGTCCACTTAAATAATTTGAGTTAAGATAACATTGGATTCGGAGAGACCGGGGTCGAGTACTAGTACATACCTGAAACCACTTCGATTCTTTGTAAATTGTTACGGGAAATCAATGGGCTGGGATGAAATGATTTAAGTGAATTGAACCATGAAAACTAAGTTAGGTACTTATAAATTAACATGTGGAATAAGTGATGTCTTTAACAACTTATGAAGTGTAAATTGATACAAGTTACCCGGGTTTATATACGTTGTATACCTTTGTATTCCTTGATAGATGAGTTTACTCACGCTGGTTTCCAGCCTGACCCGGGTGTTACTTTGATGTAATGCTCGGGTCAAACCGAGTATTGCAGATTTTTCAGGTAAGGACGTTCTGGAGCTCAGGAGGCGAGCTGGATGGCAAGTACGTACGGAGTGTTTCCGCTGTATTATATTGTTGTTTATCTGAGACATGATGATTGTGTATACCCAGTGTTTGTGTATATGTGTAACTCTGATGTATTAAAAATGGAAACTTACTGATATGGTATTCTTTTGTAAACTGCTATTATTTGATATTATATTTTATCCGCTGCGAATGTGAGAATCTGTGTTGTAATTCTGTTTCTTCTTCTTCTATCTCTTTCTTCTTCCTCTAACTATCTGGAATTTTCGGTATCGAAAATTCCGGGTCATTACACTTGGTATCAGAGCAGAAAGGTTAAGCGAGAACCTTGGCTCTGGTGGGTGTACTCATCTAAAGATAGGGTCAATAGTACCCTAGAATGAGTTGAGTATAATATATCTGAGAGCGTACTTGTTATTTTCTTATATAAAGATTTTTAAATGATTTTATATAAGGATATATATTTTGATATGTATAAAGCAATAATTTTTTCTAATAAATGATATTAGTTAAATGGTTGTTAAATTATTGAAATTTAATTAAGTGGTAATGGAAATACAACCAAATTGAAATTAAATAAAGATAAATTTGAAATGGATTCGAACTAAAATTAAAATCTTGAATTTGGGAGGGAGTTCCAGAATAAGATAAAAATGAATTGGTATCCAGGTATGATAATCTTGGGTGTCATCATAAATAGTTATTGTTAATAAGTAGGCCAAATGAAGTAAACTTTTAAGATGAGTATAACTTCTAAATAGAAGTGGGTTTTAAATTGGGAAATTTTAAAACCTAAGTATAGAAACATTTGGATTGTTTCAAAATGTTAAGAGAAATTTGTTTTGCATTAAAAACTAAGGTGGTTTAGAATTTAAAGAAATAATATGTATATATGAGGAATATACATAGTATCAAAAATGGGTAGAACTAAACTCTAAATGTTGAGTTTAATTTGGAGATGAGGTGTGATACCCAAGGGGATAAGTTTTTGAGCTTATAATATTATTAATTTGTAGTTTAAAATTTGAAACTGGGATTTTACTTGGGCAGTACATGGTTAATTTGAATTGGGAGTTTGTCTGATCTCAAAATGGGATTGAGATCAGAAAATTGGAGATGGATGGATGTTTTTGAGTGATATCATCCTATTGTTATTAATAATCCTTACGTTGTGAATTGGAATTGTTTAAATGAATAAGAAATGAAGTGTGGTAATATACCCATTATTGAGATAAAAGGGAAATTAAACTTAATTTGAAATTATGGATATGGAATTACTTTGAACTGAAAATTTGAACTAAGGAGTTAAAATAAAGATTAATTTGATTTAAGGGGTTAAATCAACATTTGAAGATTTAACTCAAATTTATATAAGTCGAGATGGTTTAAGATTGAGATTTAGATTTCATTAGTTCAAACTGAATTGATTTAAATTAATGGAAATTGTGATTTAAGATGGATAAGTTTAAAATTCAAATGGAAATTTTGAATTGGATTAATTTGAAATAAAATTGAAGATTGAATGAGTTCAAATTCAAATGGGAATTGGAATTAATTCATATAGAAATTGAAATGATTTGAAATTGAAGTGGATTCAATTTGAAATTAGTCTAAATTAATTTGAATAATTTGAAATTGTAATTGAAGTGAATATGTTTAGAAATCAAATGGAACTTGATCTGAATTTGGAAAGAAATTGAGGTTAATTCAACTTGAATTAGGGATAAATCAAGCTCAAGGAAAATTGAAGCTATTCAAATTAGAATTGAGTCCATTTAAATGGAAGTGGAAATTTAAATTGAATGGATGGGGAATTGAACAGTTTGACTCTGGACTATTTTCAAAATAAATTGTTTTAATATAAATCTATTTTTCTGAACTATTTACTATACAACGTTTCTTTTTAAACCTAAAATTTTCTTAAACTTGTTTTATAATTATGTTTGAAACTATTTAACTATTTTGCAACGATTTATAAACTAATTACTGTTTTTCCCGCTATTTTATAACTTATTACTATTTTACAACTATTTTGCAATTATTTTACTATTTTCCAACTATTTTACAATTACTTAACTATTTTACAGCTATTTTACAAACTAAAAATTATTTTTCAACTACTTATTATTTTTAAAATTTTCAAGCTATTTTCTAAATATAAATTGGACGGAGTTCAAACTGTTATTGGTTAAATACTCAACTGGGATAAGAATTGAAGTGATAATCCAAATGAGGATTAAGGCAAATGTGAATAAGTGAATAAAATCAAAGTAAGGATGAATTGAAAGGGGAATTGATTTAACTGATAATCAATGAAGATAAATACGTAGGATGTACGTATATTATTCTATTTGCCTAGTGATTTGATCCAGATTCGAGCACAGAATTTCGAGATAGTATTATCGATCCGATTTAGGATTTTTCGCTCGATTTTCGACGGCGAACCCGGATATGGATTTTTGATTGGTTCTGCATATTCTCTATCATAGTTGTGACTATGCAAGGAGAATAACGGTTTCTAGTCAAGAAACCAGATCTGAGTCCGTACTAGGAAGTCGGGTGGACAATACTAGTTCGGAAGTGAAATTGTGTGATCGAGTGAGCGATCAGATTGATATTGCATACGGATGGTATGGGTACATCGTACGGGTTATAAAAAAATTGATATTAAAAATTTGTGGATAAGAACTGTAAATAATTTTTTTTTGAAATTGAAAGTATATTTTGTGAAATATATGATGGAGTAAAGTGGAAATCTGATATTTCTATGGTAAAAATTTATTTTATGGAAGTAAGTAATTTGGTAAGTGACTTTATAGAATAATCAAATTTGAATATTTGATTTGGAATAAACAAAGTTATATATCTTTGTTATATATGGAAAACTCCCCTTAATGAATCTATTGCCAGGAGAAAATGATTTTTGAAAGTATTTGAAGTGTAAAAATGAATTTATACAAGTATGAATTGAATCAAAGATTTTCCAAGATTATTATATATATGTATATATAAAAAGGATTTGTGAAAATGATTTTGAGGAAAGGCTTTAGGAACCTATGGCATTTGGAAAGGCTTTTGATTTTTGGGTAAAACCAATATTGGAATTTGGAAAAGCCTAATATGAGAATTATCGATTTTGGGAATCGATTTTGTAAAGGAGCTTTATATGAAATTCATACTCGGTGTATGATTTGAAAATACTATATGTATATAGTATAAAGTGTTTTGAGATTGGCTCTGGGGAAAAAGGCACTCCCTTGAATGAACTTCTCAGGAGTACCACAGGGTGGTACTGCCTTGAGCCTCTAAGGGGGAGGTTCTAAAGTTGATCCTGTGAGGAGTCCGGACAAAACTAGTTCCTGAGGATTTTGTGTAGTGTAGCGGAAGTCGTGGGGCGCTGATGCCTACAGAGGCATTTGGGTTTTACTGTGACGACAGTTTAACTCAATGTCATTGCGATCTACTGCAGACCATAGCGAAAGTCGTGTGTGTTGCTGAGAGGCAACAATCTACGTTTGATTTTATATCGGTAGACTGCGACACTATGGTAACATAGCGAAAGTCGTGTGTACCGCTGAGAGCCAACAGTCTATGTTTGATTTTACATCGGTAGACTACGACCTATGTAGGAGTGGAGAAGTTTCATTTTGACAGCGAAAATCATGAGGCCGCAGAGAGCCTGCAGTTACATGGACTTTTGCTGTGATGGCAACGTAACCTTGGAATGTAACTGCGATCTGTTGTGGGTTCCATGGTGTAATCAATTACATGGACTTTTGCTGCGACGGCAACGTAACCCAGGATGTAACTGTGACCATGGATGGGTGTGATGATTTCCAGAGCATTCTCACCAAAGATATTTCCTCTATTTTCGAAACTGTTTTCTATATTTTCAATAAAATTATTTTCCAAAGTATTCTCACTGGGTGTTGGAAACGAGTTTACCAAGTACTTATAGATTTTCAGTCTTACGCCTGATCAACGTATGGCCGAATTTCTATGAGAACAAGGATGGACTTGTTGAGACATCGATTTATAAAAAGTATTTTTATAAAACTGTTTTGGTAATATTATATAGTTTAAAATGTATTTTTAAATTTCAAAAATAAAAGAGTAAGAGTTAAAAATGTTTAAAAAAAATAATTTAACTAAAATACACAGTAAATTAAAATTATTGCTTTGTTCCTTTTCGAGGATGAAAAGTTCAAAGGGGAAGGAATGTGATAACCTGGATTTTTAGATATCTGTTAATTGGAAATTAACAGGATTTAATCTATTAAAACACTGATTTATTATTTGAATGTGATAATCTCTTTATAAATATATATATATTTTAAACTTGAGTTTTAAATAAGTTTTAAATTAAAAAGTTTATTTGTTTAAAATATTCTTTCATTTTAAAATTCTAACATGAGTATAAAAGAATTGTATAGTTAAAATAAAATAAATCTTATCAATATTTAAACATAAGTACCAAACAAGTATATGGTTATAAAAAAAAAATTGAACACACAAAAGAACTTTAGAAATATATCAACTATTGCAATACATGTAATTATGAAATAAAAATAAAGAAAGCAATAAAAATGAATACAAGCTAGTACATATAATCAACATGGTTGAGTAAAATATCAAATGAGCATAAGGAATTCTGTAACCATATATTGGGAATACAAGTTAGTATAATAATATATAAAAAAAGTCAAGTATAAGATTGTAAAACAAGACAAGTTTCATTAATGCTAGCACAATATACATCATCTCAGCCACCATAAAAAAAAATATTTCTGTCAACAATTTTGTACCAGTGAACAAACCCTGTACACCCATTTTCTTTTATATATATCATCCTTAATTCATTTGTTGATAAAACAAAAATAATATAGCAAACCTGAAGTTAACTCAACAACTAAAGTATAGGAAACAAACTTTTCCAGCAAGCTAAGTTGAAAGATCAAAGCAAACAAATCCAAGATTTAAACATCAAGATCAAACAAGCTGCAGTTTTGGATAAGGGGAGTCCAGATCAGAGTTTTACTCTGTTTCCTATTCAGGTTATATTAAGGTGAGTAAACTAACTATATTTATCTTAAACTGGATTGCTTGATTCAAATCATCAATGTTGATATATATGTTGTTTGCATGTGTCTGGATAATGAAATGAGCAGGTTATGTATACTGTATCTCTGTTAACCTTCCCAATACTATAAATAAGTTCTTTAAATTCCGGATTCAGATTAGTTGATTGGAAATTTGTTTAAAGTAGGTTGGAAAAATTTCTTGTATGTGTGAATTTGAGTATATAACTGAGTGAGTTGGCTATGTTTGTCTGGAAATCAGACATAAGAATTTGTTTCCAGGTTTCAGACATTAAATTTGTTCAAAAATCTTTTTCCATCTCTTTGATTTACTTTAGACAATAATTTCTAAACAAAAGATGTTAGTTTTTACAAGATTTAAAAGTTAAAAATAGTTTTAAGTAAATCAAAACAAAGTTTCTCTGGAAATTTAGAAATTACAGCCAAAATTTAAAATATGCTAGATTTCAAACATTAAATTTTGATGTTTCAAGATTGTAACTCTAATTCACTTGGAAAGTTTGGATTTTTAGAACTAAAATAAAAAATTTTAAATGATGCATTGTGTGTGCAATTTGGGATTAACTAGAACTGGTATGTGGGGCTATCTCTGGCGATCTAGAGGAGGAGAAGTCTCGGAGTTTTGTCGGAAGATAGGCGGGTGATCAGTGATGCTGGGAAAAATGGAGGAGGTGGCGATCGTTCGACGTGGCGGAGGCGGCGGGTCGAAACAGATGTAAACCCTAGTTTTGATGGTGGTCAGTAAATGGTCCACCATGTTTTCTCTGGAGGATCGAGTACTACAATTTTTTGGGAAATGGAGGCGGGTGTGTTGACGAATGTGTAGCCGGAATCGTAGATATTTCGGGGGTCGATGTGGTGAGCACAAGAAGATTTCAGGGAAGGTCTTGGTTCTAGTTTTGTGCAGGGATGCTCGATTTTGATTTTTGAGTTGAGGTTGAGTTCTGATGATCGAAGTCAGGTCTGGGAAAGGTCGGCGACTTGAGTGAAGCTTCATTGATGATCGGAGTTGGATGGAATCACCGTGCACGTGCACAGTGCTCTTCCTTGTTTGTTTTGTTTTTCCTGTTGAGTCTGGTTTGAGTAGAGAGGTTTGTACTCGAGTTTTCTCGAGTGATTCGTGAGTTTTACTCGAAGATTTTACAAGATCGACTCGGGTTTTGAGTTTTGAAATCTGAGATAATTAGATGGTTACAGGTTTGAGAAAAACCTGTTTGCTTTCTGAATTTTTTAAATAAATTTAATGTAAAATTTTTGAAAGCAAGATTTTAAATAAGTTTAAAAAATCAAAATTTTGAGGTATGGATTCAAAATAACTTTTGAATCCTAGTTTTTAAAAATTTGAAATTTAAAGTAAATTTGAAGGGTGAAATGTTTAAATGCATTTGTAATGATGATTAGAGTCATAAATAAAAGAATGACTTATCCTAAAGATAAATTAGATTTCAATGTTTAATGATTAATGTAGTTAATTAATTAGTGATTTGTTAGTCAATTAATTTGGATTAAGAGATAATTAATTAGATGAATTAATTTAAGATAATTAATGTTATGAAATTGTTTAGTATAAGTACTTAATGAAAGAAATCAAGGAATTAATAGATAATTACTGGATGTTATTTGAATTGGAAGGATAATTTTAATGGAAATGATTTGGATTTAATTGCCTTGTGAATTAATATGAGGAGTAATTACTTAGTGGAAGTAATTAATAATGAATTACTTTGTATAAACAATTTAAGAATTGAATAATAAGGTTATGTGAAGATATTTAAGGAAAGAAATTAATCAAGGTTAATTAGTGAATAATTATTTAAGATTAATTAATCAACAATACGTAATTAAAGAGAAATTGATTAATATAATTAATCAAGGGTGATTAATGAAGATGGAAAATTTGTGGATCATTAATTAATTGGTTTGTCATAAATTAATGATTAGTAAGTAGGTTTTAAAAGTGATTGAAGTAATTAATTTCATTCCTTTAGTTTAATTAGAAATTGGTGAGATAAATTAATCTTGCTTATATATGAATGAATGATATTGAATATTTTGGATAATTGATATCTTTGATATGAGATCTACGATGCCATGTGAGATGATATGTTGGGTTGAACAGTAATAATATGGTTATCTATCAAGGATAAATTGCTGTATAAAAGTGACATCCTATATTTAAATTTTGGAATTGTGTCCACTTAAATAATTTGAGTTAAGATAACATTGGATTCGGAGAGACCTGGGTCGAGTACTAGTACATACCTGAAACCACTTCGATTCTTTGTAAATTGTTATGGGAAATCAATAGGCTGGGATGAAATGATTTAAGTGAATTGAACCATGAAAACTAAGTTAGGTACTTATAAATTAACATGTGGAATAAGTGATGTCTTTAACAACTTATGAAGTGTAAATTGATACAAGTTACCCGGGTTTATATACGTTGTATACCTTTGTATTCCTTGATAGATGAGTTTACTCACGCTGGTTTCCAGCCTGACCCGGGTGTTACTTTGATGTAATGCTCGGGTCAAACCGAGTATTGCAGATTTTTCAGGTAAGGACGTTCTGGAGCTCAGGAGGCGAGCTGGATGGCAAGTACGTACGGAGTGTTTCCGCTGTATTATATTGTTGTTTATCTGAGACATGATGATTGTGTATACCAAGTGTTTGTGTATATGTGTAACTCTGATGTATTAAAAATGGAAATTTATTGATATGGTATTCTTTTGTTGTAACGACCCAAAATTTTCGAACTCGAAAATTCCAGACAGTTAGGAAGGAAAGAAGGAAGAGATAAAAGAAATAGAAGATCAGAAAAACATCAACATCTCACATTCGCAGCGGATAAAATATAATATCAAATAATAACAGTTTACAAAGGAATACTATATCTGTCGATTTCATTTAAATACATCAAAGTTTCACATATATACAGACACTAGATATACACACTTACCATGCCTCAGATATACAATAATATAATACAGTAGAAACACTCCATACGTTCATGCCATCCAGCTTGCCTACTGAGCTCCAGAACGTCCTTACCGGAAAATCTGTAATACTCGGTCTGACCCGAGCATTACATCAAAGTAACACCCGGGTCAGGCTGGAAACCAGCGTGAGTAAACCCATCTAACATGGAATACAAAAGTATACAACTCATATAAACCCGGGTAACTTATTTCAATTTTCACTTCACAAGTTGTTATAAACATTACTTATTTCACACATCAATTTCTAAGTGCCAGAACTTAGATTATATGGTCCAATTCACTTAAATCATTCCATTACACCCTATTGATTTCACGTATCAATTTGTAAAAATCGAAGTGGTTTCGGGTATTAACTAATACCCAAATCCGTTCTCTTCGAATTCAGTTCATCTTAACACATGCTATTCAAGTGAAATGCAATTCAACTTTAGATAAAGATGTCACCCTTTTCACTCAGCAATTCAACATTAACGGATAGCCACATTATCATTGCCCACCCAACACATCAAATCATGAATTATTTCATATCAGGGGTATCAATCCATTCAGGGCACTTAATCATTATTTAATTATACATAAGCAAGATAACTCAATCACACCATCTCGAATAAACCTAATTTGCCATAATTGAATTAAATTAATCACCTTTATGTCCTGCTTATTAATTAATTTCAACCACTTTGATTTACCCTCCCATAATCATTCATCTTAGTTAATCCTCCTTGATTTAATTATTCTTTAATTACATTAAGATTATCAACATTATCTAATTACTTCCATTAAGTAATTATACTTAACCACATTCCATGAATGATTATCCTGAATTAATTAATTAATATTAATTAATTGTATAATAAACTTAAGTTAACGTCCTTCATTAACAATTCTTTAATTACTTCTCTACAGTAATTAATGACTTTAATTATTAATCAATAACACTTAATTATCCATTTATTATTCACTAATTACTTATTAAATCAATTATTAATTCGTAATTAAATTACTTAATTAGTAAACTACTAATCATTAATTAACTGTAGGTAGTTAATTACAAATTTGTTTACCACTCGATTATTAATTAACCAATCTCTAATTACTATTAAAAGGTTAATCATTCTTAATCACTTCTTAAAATAATTAATTTATTAATATTAATTATTCTTCTTAATTAACATTTAAAAGTCTTCTTTAAATCTTAAAAATCAATTTATTATTAACTACAAAACTTTAATGTTACAAATTTCATACTTAACCTAAAGTGGTTACTTAATTAAAATAATAATTAAGAGTTTAAAAGCAATGTTAAGTATTAACTAAGATAATCCAAACTTGTATAAAGTTTTAACTTAAATTTGTTAAACATTTATTAAATTTTACAATGCTTAAAATCTTGTTGAAACAATTTGTTTAACCTTCTTCTCTCTCTTTTTTTTATACTGTAGTTGGTAAAAACCCGAGAACTTCCCTATTAAAACTTCGAGTAATACTTTGAGTTACTCATCAACATCCCTCGAGACGCTCACCCACGTACGCATCTTCTTCTTCTTCTCTTTCTTTTGTAGTAAGTTTAAAATTTAAACATAGATTAGTATCAGGAAACATATTTACACTCTCGAATGAAACCCGAAGCTACCACCTTATTTACTCGAGCATGATTCGAGACGCAAGACCTCAATGACACTGACACCCACCACTTCGCCGTATACGTGCACGGCGATGCCACTGAGCTACGGCGAACCCTAATGCCATTGGCAAGTCGCAAATCTCCAGCAAGCTCGAAAAACCAAACTCGACTCGGCACTAAAACTTTCAAATTGAAATTTTGCATACAGTTCGATACCTGAAGCATAACCCACACCACAAAACCACCTCGCCACCGCTGCACAGACCACCGAAGATGCTCGAACTTCGGCCACATCACGACAATACGTTAAGCCACCATTCTCCAAAAATTCGTGCAACTCGATCACGTAAAGAATATGAACTCGCCTCGTTTATTGACCATATCACATTCGAACTATAAACCCTAAATCGATCTCGTCCTCTTAATTCACACAATAGAAAAATTATTCCACATTTTTCTCGAGATCACAGATGATCGTACTATCTTCATACCAAGTTTCAACATTTAAAATTGGATCGATAACCAGAAATTTGTAAAAATGTAATTTTTATTCAAATACCAACTTCTCTTAGAATTCAAAGCTAAAAATCCTCGTTTTTGTTTTAAAAATCATAATTTGCAGTAAACATTCAAGTTATGATCTTGAATTAATATTTTACAATAATCCATTTTTATCAAAATATGACTTAATTACCTGTAAACAGATTTCAGTGATATATCCTTACAATCATGGTTTAAATCAACTTCTAAAAATCTTAATTTAAGTTTAAATCTCTTATTTGTTGAAAAAAATGAAAACTCTACAATGATTCAGTTGAAAACAATTTAAATTTAAATGAAAATCAACCCTGATCCATAACAGAGAAGAACAATATGCAGAGTGACCTATATATACACAGAATTATACTCAAAGATAAAGCATATACAAACTATATTGTTAATGGATCATGAACTATTTTTAATTAACTTAAAACTTTAAGAATTATGTTTACTCACCTGACATGGTTGCTGAACAAAGAACATATCTTGTTTTCTTTTGAAAACCTGAAGTATGAAACTGTCTTTGAATCTGCCTTTAATCCCTGTTTGATTTTGTTTGAATTTATATTTGAGCTTGGTTTTTTTTGTGTTACTGAACGAACCTAAGACAGAAAGATGAACACATATATATATAGAAGAGAATACAAGATGTCTAAGGAAGGTATTATCTAGTTAAGTTGTTTCCTTCTTTTGTTTTGGTTGCTCAGATTTTATTACTGAAAAGTAAAGATTGCTAAATATTTTGAATGGACAAAATGTTGGCTGAGCTGATGGCAATAAATGCCTTGTTTCCAAATGTGTTTACATATTATAATTATGTTTTTACTGTGTATATAGATATTTTGTACGAAGACATACACTTAGCAGGTATGCATTTGGCTTGTAAATGAAGATATTTTGTTTTAGAGATGTTTGTTTTAGCTGGAATAATTCATATACATGTTTTGTCTGGTTTAACTTTATAGATTTAGTCTTGTGAATGAAGATTATTTTGTTTTATCGTTTTTTATGAACATATAGTTTTCAGGTTTTAGTTTATACACTTGCCTTATTTTAACTTTATACATTTGTGCTTTCAAATTTTTAGTTTATGTTGTATGTACACCAAAATTACTTAATCCTTGTTTTCTTTTATTTTTATTTCTATTTTATATTTTAACCATCAATATTTAAATTATATTCAATATAGTTTACTTATTTTTAATATTTATATTTTATATTGATAGACTTTGATTTTATTTTAAACATTATTATCCATATATTGCATTTATATACATATGTTTACCAAATGTTAATAAGATAAAGCATTTTAAATTTAATTATATAAGAGAGATTTTATTGTACATATTATTAAGGGATTTATTTTAAATTTCAAAATCAAGATTCCCTTTTCAAAATACAAATCTATATAAACAAATGGCAATTATTTCCAGAAGATTTATTCATTTTAAGATAATCAGTTTATATTTTATTTAATTGAATTAAATATTTATTAAAATAATGTTGCCAAAAATACTGGGTCATCACATTCCTTCCCCTTTTGAATCTTTTCGTCCTCGAAAAGGAATGAAGCCAGATTTATTAAAATGCTCAAAATCAGATAAATTTTCTTTGATCATTTTTAAACTACTTTAAAAATCTATATAATATTTCTAAAATAGTTTTTATAAAAATACTTTTATAACTCGATGTTTTGACAAGTCCATCCTTGTTCTCACAGAAATTCGGTCATACGTTGATCAGGCGTACGACTGAAAATCTATAAGCGCTTGGCAGACCCGTTTCAACATCCAGTGAAAATACTTGGGAAATAATTTTATTGTAAATATAGAAAATAGTTTTTGAAAATAGAGGATATATCTTTGGTGAGAATGCTCTAGAAATCATCACCCCCATCCATGGTCACAGTTACATCCTGGGTTACGTTGCCATCGCAGCAAAAGTCCATGTAACTGATTACACCATGGAACCCACAACAGATCGCATTTACATTCCAGGGTTACGTTGCCGTCATAGCAAAAGTCCATGTAACTGCAGGCTCTCTGCAGCCTCTCGATTACGCTGTCAAATGAAACTTCTCCACTCCCACATAGGTCGCAGTCTACCGATGTAAAATCAAACATAGACTGTTGGCTCTCAACGGCACATACGACTTTCGCTGTGGTTTGCAGTAGATCGCAGTGACATCGAGTTACACTATCGTCACAGCATAACCCAAATGCCTCTGTATGCACCAGCCCCTCGACTTTCGCTACACAATAATCCTCAGGAACTAGTTTTGTCCGGACTCCTCACAGGATTAACTTTAGAACCTCCCCTTTGAGGCTCAAGGCAGTACCAACCTATGGTACTCCTGAGAAGTTCATTTCAAGGGAGCGCCTTTTTCCCCAGAGCCATCATCAAAACACTTTATACTATACACATATAGTATCTTTTAAATTCATACACCTAGTATGATATCATACAAAGCTCCTTTACACAAAATCGATAATTCTCAAACTAGGCTATACAAATTCCAATATTGATTTTACCCAAAAATCAAAAGCCTTTCCAAATCCAAAGGTTTCCAAAACCTTTTTCCAAAATCCTCTTAAGATCCTTTATATATATATATAATTTTAAAACTTTGGATCATTTAAATCTTGTACAAAACCCTTTTATACTACAAACACTTTAAAAATCCTTTTCTTCCGTCAATAGATACAATAAGGGGAGATTTATCTTATATAATTGAGATATATAACCTTGTTTATTCAATAATCAAAAATTCAAATTTGATTACTCTTTCCAACATCAATTTCATTCAAATCCGTACGATGTACTCTTATCATCCGTACGCTATACCAATCTGATCGCTCACTCGATCACACAATTTCACTTCCGAACTAGTATCGTCCACCGACTTCCTAGTGCGGACACAGATCTGGTTTCTTGATCAGAAACCGTCATTCTCCTTGCATAGCTATAACTATGATAGAGAATATCCAGAACCGATCAACAATCCATATCCAGGTTCGCCGTCGAAAATCGAGTGAAAAATCCCAACTCGGATCGATATAACTATCTCGAAATTCTGTGCTCGAATATGGACCAAATCACTATGCGAATAGAATAACATACGTACATCCTATGTATTTAACTTCATTGATTATTAGCCACATCAATTTCTTTTTCCATTCACATTCATTTAAATTTTCATTCACTTATTTACAATTGCCTCAATTCCATTGGATTATCACTTCAATCCTTATCTCAGTTGGGTATTTAACCAATAACAGTTTGAACTCCGACCAGTTTATATTTAGAAAATAGCTTGAAAATTTTAAAAATAAATAAGTAGTTGAAAAATAATTATTAGTTTGCAAAATAGCTGTAAAATAGTTGGAAAATAGTTAAATAGTTATAGAAATTTTAGATAACTGCAAAATAGTTGTAAAATAGTAATTAATTATAAAATAGTTAAAAAAACAGTAATTAGTTTATAAAATAGTTACAAATAGTTAAATAACTCCAAAAGTAGTTATAAAATAAGTATAAGATAGTTTTGGGTTTAATAAGAAAGGTTGTATATAAAATAAATAACTTGGAAAAATAATAGATTTGTACTAAAACAATTTATTTTAAAAAAAATAGTCTAGAGTCAAACTGTTCAATTCCCAATCTCCATTCTCATCAATTCAATTTAAATTTCCACTTCCATTTAAATTGACCAATTCCAATTTTAATTAACTCCAATTTCCATTGGACTTGATTTATTCCCAATTCAAGTTGAATTAATTCTCAATTCCTTTCCAACTTCAAATCAAATTCCATTTGATTTTTACCTATTCAACTTCAATTACAGTTCCAAATTATTCAAATAAATTTGGACTGATTTCAAATTGAATACACTTCAACTTCAAATCATTTAAATTTCTATAAGAATTAATTCCAATTCCCATTTGAATTTGAAATCATTTTTTTTATATTTTTATTTCCAATTTAGATTTTCCATTTGAATTCCATACTTATTCATCTTCAATTCAAATTAATTCAAACTAAATTCAATTTGATCTAATGGAATCTAAATTTCAACTTTAACCCATCTCGAATTATATAAATTCGAGTTAAATTTTCAAACGTTGGTTAACTCTTTAAACCAAATTAACTTTTATTTAAAGTTTTTAAACAATTTAATTTCTGAGTCCAATTCTCAAAATCCCATTTTAAATTATCTTTACTTATGTATTTCAAAGTTCAAATAAGAGTTCAAATACAATTTTATTTTAAAATTTTAATTTATTACTCAATTTTATCTTCCAGTTTGAAGCCAGTTCTTAAACAATTTTTAATTTACAAATTTAATTATTCAAGTTTTCAATTTATAGTAATTCCACATCCTTACTTTCAAATTAAAGTTAGATTTACTTTTTTATCAATAATGGATATATTACCACACTTCATTTCTTATTCATTTAAACCAAACCAATTCACAATTTAAAGATTTTTAACAACAATAGGATGATATCATCCAATTTATTTAAAACATCCATCCATTTTCGATTTCCAGATCTCAAACACATTTGAGATCACACAAATTCCCAATTCAAATTAACCATTTAAATTCCCAAGTTAAATCCCAATTTCATCTTGAAATTTCCAATTCAGGTTGCTCATTCAAACTTATTTAACTTCTCCCAAGTTAAATTCAATTTACTTAATCCAATCAACCTTACTCAAATTCGAATTCCCACTTCAAATTTCAAAATTCTTTCCCTCTTATAAGTTCAAAACTTATATCACTTTGGGTTTTACATCTCACTTCAAGGAAAATCAAAACTCAACACCTTAGAGTTTATATTAAATTATCTTTGATATCATGTATATCCATACATATATACATATTTATTTCTTGGTCCTCCCAGCCATGTTTTAGAATTTTAAACCACCTTTGGTTTTAAATTCAAATCAAATTTTCAAACAACTCTTGTTTAATCAAGTTCTATCATTCAAATAATTTTAAATAACATTATTTATTATTTCTTCTAGCACTTTGAAACAATTTTTCAAATTTCTGGACCTAGATTTTAAAATTCCACAATTTAGGTATTTTCAATTTTATAAGTCATACTTTACTTAAATGTTTACTTCTTTAGAATATTTCATTTTGCTTACTCATTAATACACATCTTATTTATCATTTATGATAATAACCAAGATTATCATAACTGAAAACCAATTTATTTTTATCTTATTCTGAAACTTTCCCCTAAATTCAAGATTTTATTTCAGTTTGAATCCATTTCAAACTTACTTTTATTTAATTTCAATTTGGTTGTATTTCTCTTACCATTTAATTTAATTCCAATATTTTAAAAACCAATTACCCTAATATTTAAAGAAATATTGCTTTATATATCAAAATATAATCTTATATGAAATCATTTAAAATCCTTATATAAGAAAATAACAAGTACGCTCTCTCATATATATACATACACTCAACTCATTTAGGGTACTATTGACCCTATCCTTAATGAGTACACCCACCAGAGCCAAGGTTCTTGCTTAACCTTCAGCTCTGATACCAACTATAACGACCCGAAATTTTCAAACTCGAAAATTCCAGACAGTTAGGAAGGAAAGAAGGAAGAGATAGAAGAAATAGAAGATCATAAAAACATCAACATCTCACATTCGCAGCGGATAAAATATAATATCAAATAATAACAGTTTACAAAGGAATACTATATCTGTCGATTTCATTTAAATACATCAGAGTTTCACATATATACAGACACTAGATATACACACTTACCATGCCTCAGATATACAATAATATAATACATCAGAAACACTCCATACGTTCATGCCATCCAGCTTGCATACTGAGCTCCAGAACGTCATTACCTGAAAATCTGTAATACTCGGTCTGACCCGAGCATTACATCAAAGTAACACCCGGGTCAGGCTGGAAACCAGCGTGAGTAAACCCATCTAACATGGAATACAAAAGTATACAACTCATATAAACCCGGGTAACTTATATCAATTTTCACTTCACAAGTTGTTATAAACATTACTTATTTCACACATCAATTTCTAAGTGCCAGAACTTAGGTTATATGGTCCAATTCACTTAAATCATTCCATTACACAATATTGATTTCACGTATCAATTTGTAAAAATCAAAGTGGTTTCGGGTATTAACTAATACCCGACTCCGGTCTCTTCGAATTCAGTTCATCTTAACACATGCTATTCAAGTGAAATGCAATTCAACTTTAGATAAAGATGTCACCCTTTTCACTCAGCAATTCAACATTAACGGATAACCACATTATCATTGCCCACCCAACACATCAAATCATGAATTATTTAATATCATGGGTATCAATCCATTCAGGGCACTTAATCATCATTTAATTATACATAAGCAAGATAAATCAATCACACCATCTTGAATAAACCTAATTTTCCATAATTGAATTAAATCAATCTCCTTTATGTCCTGCTTATTAATTAATTTCAACCCAATTGATTTACCCTTCCATAATCATTCATCTTAGTTAATCCTCCTTGATTTAATTATTCTTTAATTACATTAAGATTATCAGCATTATCTAATTACTTCCATTAAGTAATTATACTTAACCACATTCCATGAATGATTATCCTGAATTAATTAATTAATATTAATTAATTGTATAATAAACTTAAGTTAACGTCCTTCATTAACAATTCTTTAATTACTTCTCTACAGTAATTAATGACTTTAATTATTAATCAATAACACTTAATTATCCATTTATTATTCACTAATTACTTATTAAATCAATTATTAATTTGTAATTAAATTACTTAATTAGTAAACTACTAATCATTAATTAACTGTAGGTAGTTAATTACAAATTTGTTTACCACTCGATCATTAATTAACCAATATCTAATTACTATTAAAAGGTTAATCATTCTTAATCACTTCCCAAAATAATTAATTTATTAATATTAATTATTCTTCTTAATTAACATTTAAAAGTCTTCTTTAAATCTTAAAAATCAATTTATTATTAACTACAAAACTTTAATGTTACAAATTTCATACTTAACCTAAAGTAATTACTTAATTAAAATAATAATTAAGAGTTTAAAAGCAATGTTAAGTATTAACTAAGATAATACAAACTTGTATAAAGTTTTAACTTAAATTTGTTAAACATTTATTAAATTTTACAATGCTTAAAATCTTGTTGAAACAATTTGTTTAACCTTCTTCTCTCTCTTTTTTTTATACTGTAGTTGGTAAAAACCCGAGAACTTCCCTATTAAAACTTCGAGTAATACTTTGAGTTACTCATCAACATCCCTCGAGATGCTCACCCACGTATGCGTCTTCTTCTTCTTTTCTTTCTTTTTTAGTAAATTTAAAATTTAAACATAGATTAGTATCAGGAAACATATTTACACTCTCGAATGAAACCCGAAGCTACCACCTTATTTACTCAAGCATGATTCGAGACGCAAGACCTCAACGACACTGACACCCACCACTTCGCCGTACACGTGCATGGCGACGCCACTGAGCTACGGCGAACCCTAACGCCATTGGCAAGTCGCAAATCTCCAGCAAGCTCGAAAAACCCAACTCGACTCGGCACTTAAACTTTCGAATCGAAATTTTGCATACAGTTCGATACCTGAAGCACAACCCACACCATAAAACCACCTCGCCACCGCCGCATAGACCACCGGAGATGCTCGAACTTCGGCCACATCACGACAACACGTTAAGCCACCATTCTCCAAAAATTCGTGCAACTCGATCACGTAAAGAATATGAACTCGCCTCGTTTACTGACCATATCACATTCGAACTATAAACCCTAAATCGATCTCGTCCTCTTAATTCACACAATAGAAAAATTATTCCACATTTTTCTCAAGATCACAGATGATCGTACTATCTTCATACCAAGTTTCAACATTTAAAATTGGATCGATAACCAGAAATTTGTAAAAATGTAATTTTTATTCAAATACCAACTTCTCTTAGAATTCAAAGCTAAAAATCCTCGTTTTTGTTTTAAAAATGATAATTTGCAGTAAACATTCAAGTTATGATCTTGAATTAATATTTTACAATAATGCATTTTTATCAAAATATGACTTAATTACCTGTAAATAGATTTCAGTGATTGTTTGTGCCAAAATTGGTCACAAACCCCAAATGTTGTGAAAGCACCAGTGTATGAATATAAATCAACAATATTCACACACAAATCTCAAATATAAGCAAACAAAGTATCACAATTCAGAAATAATGAACAGAAACACGAGATTTATAGTGGTTCGGCGATCTTGCCTACGTCCACTCTGAAGTTGATGATTTTATTGATATTCGCTTGATGATTACAATTTCTTCTGATGTAATACACCTGATTTTAAGATTAGAATCTGAATCTAGGGAAGCAGTGGTGATTCTGAGTAAATCTGGCAAAGTCTGGGCGCTCTTTAGCTCTTAGAATTGTCCGACCCCTTTTCTGAATGACCAGGGGCTCTATTTATAGGTGTAGGAGGCTGATATTTCGCCTAAAATCCGGGGAGACCACTTCTGGCACGTGAGGGGGCCCACATACCCGCTTTTAGGAAATCCGGGCCCACTTTTGGATCGATTCGACCCTTGCTTCGAATCGATCAAGATTTGCTCCGATTGAGATGAAACTTGGTGTGAACATTCTTCATCATGCGCTTAAGCTTCTGTGAAAATTTCATAGCATTTGGACTTGTAGATCTCAAGTTATGATCGATTCAAGTGATGATCTTCGTCATATGGATTCGATCGAATCGGTAGGGTCGAATCCATATGTTTGGCCTATGGATTCGAACTGAGGCTTGTTCTATGGATTCGAACTAAGGCTCGGCCTATGGATTCGAACTAAGGCTCGTTCTATGGATTCGAACTAAGGCTCGGCCTATGGATTCGAACTAAGGCTCGTTCTATGGATTCGAACTAAGGCTCGGCCTATGGATTCGAACTAAGGCTCGTTCTATGGATTCGAACTAAGGCTCGGCCTATGGATTCGAAGTAAGGCTCGTTCTATGGATTCGAACTAAGGCTCGGCCTATGGATTCGAACAAGGGTCGTTCTATGGATTCGAACTAAGGCTCGGCCTATGGATTCGAAGGAAGGTCATAGGATGGATTCGAAGTAAGGTCATAGGATGGATTCATAGGATGGATTCGAAGTAAGGTCATAGGATGGATTCGAAGCAAGGTCATAGGATGGATTCGAAGTAAGGTCATAGGATGGATTCATAGGATGGATTCGAAGTAAGGTCATAGGATGGATTCGAAGCAAGGTCATAGGATGGATTCGAAGTAAGGTCATAGGATGGATTCATAGGATGGATTCGAAGTAAGGTCATTTTCTCTATCTTGAATTGATCATAGCTTGAGCATACGAACTCAGATTGGCTTGAAACTTGAACCGCTGGTTTCTACGGATTTGCTTATCATGTCTTGTCAATTGTGGCTCAATCCGGACTTGGGAAAAATTCATCGATATTCATGGCGAATCAGTGTATAACGATCTTTTACGACGAACTGTCTTTAGTTTTCCAGTCAACTTTTTGGTGTCACGGCTTTGCCAAAAGGCGGGATAACATTTGCCCCCTAAAACATGCCTTGCGATTGGAAGGTGTGTTTTGTAATGCCATAAGCCGGATGTTCATGTCCTGTTGATGACCTGTAAAGAAATTGATAGTCTTTCCTGACCATGAATGACGATTGTTCACGACCATATGTCATTTGAGATGATATGTGACCGTTCGAGGTCAGTTGCCGTTCGTGGAAAATAATGAAATGGGACCGTTCGTGGTCGAATGCCGTTCGCGGCAAATAAAGAAATGGGACCGTCCGCGGTCGGATGTCGTTCTAGACGAGTTGCGACCGTTCGTGATCGTGTGTCGTTCTAGGCGAACTATGACCGTTCGCAGTCAGTTGACGTGGAAAGAGGTATGTGATTGTTCGCGATCGCGTGCCGTACGGGGCAAAAATGTGATCGTTCGCGATCGAATGTCATATTAGGTGAATTGTGACCGTTCGTGGTCGAGTGCCGTACGAGGCAGAGTGTGATCGTTCGTGATCGAATGTTATACTAGATGAAGTGTGACCGTTCGCGGTCGGGTGCCGTTCGAGGCAAATGGTGACCGTTCGAGGTCGGGTGCCGTTCGAGGCTAATGGTGACCGTTCGAGGTCGGGTGCCGTTCGAGGCTAATGGTGACCGTTCGAGGTCGGGTGCCGTTCGAGGCGAATGAGTGTGCCCGGGAGGGGGACTTAGTATTATCAATGTCAGGTTCACGTTCGGGTGAACTTCTGAATCAGCGATCGTGGCGGTTCATCGCCATACAAGGTGTGCTTGTGGACCGTTCACGATCCAAAGCATACGCGAGTAACTTCATCTACAGAATTGCAAATATCAAATTAACGTTCACAGAAATATTCAAACAAATAAAGTCTAAATGTTCAAATCAACATGAAACAAAAGCAAAGCAAGGATGTCAAAGTGTAAATTCTCACTACGAGATGATCAATAATCATTCAGAGCGTGCCTGTGGATCGTTCGCGATCTCATACATGTGTGAATGGTTTGATGTTGTTAGTGAGAAGTTTATGACTTGTTCATCGTTATTCAAATCAATTGATAACCAAACGGTGTCCTGGTTCAGGATCACCCCTAGCTGATGTAGACGGTGGTCGCTCTGGTTCCACCATTGGAGCTCGCCTCCTCACATACTGAAGTAGCCTACCGTTCCTGATATGACCTTCTACTTCATCCTTCAGGTGTCTGCAATCATTTGTGCTATGTCCATTCAGCTCGTGGAATAAGCAATATTTGTCTGATTTTCTCTTGTCGGTAGTTGGATCCCGTCGTATTGGCCTACGATAGGCAACTTGCTCTCGGGTGTCTTGGTAGATTCGCTCCAAACCCTCGTTTAGTTCTGAATAGGTGGTAAATCGCGGCTCCCTCCGTTGCCGCTTTGACCTATCGTCATTTTCTTCAACTTTTCGCTTCCCTTTATCAGTCTCTGCACCCTTTCTAGGTGAATTACCGCCTCTAACTATGTAAACATCGATTTCTTCTTCTCTCTCTGTACGAGCATCCTCTAATCGTAAAAACTTTTCAGCTTCATGATAAAATTCTCCTAGATCCATAGGCGGATCCTTAGTTAGTGAATTTTTGAATTCCGTGCCGTCAGCTATTCCGGACACGACTGCCATCATAACCATGGATGGATCTGGCCGATACACCGATGTTGCTGCCGCATTGAACCACGTCAGGAAATTCCTCAGAGACTCCCCAGCTTTTTGTTTTAGCGTTGCCAAACTCATCACATTCTTGGGTCTTGAAATGTGAACCCGGAATTGCCTCATAAATTTCTCAATCAAATCGGTCCATGTCCCAATGGAGCCGCTCTCTAGCTGTCTGAACCATAAAGCTGCTATGTCTGTCAAATACAATGGGAAGCACCGGGCCATGACTTCCTGTGATGCCCCCAGCACTTCCATGTGCCTTATATACCTCGTTAGATGGACCGCAGGGTCCGTCCTCCCATCATACCCTTCTACTGTTGGCAGTTTGAATTCTGGTGGGTTCCTAGCCAACCTAATCGCAGGAGAAAAGGGACTCCTGTTAACGTCTTCAAGATCTCTGTTTACTAATCCTCCTCTCATGGCTCGCCTGACCATCTCTGCCAATCTATCATTGTCTCCAAGCTGTAGTCCTCGTTCACTACCTTCGATCTGCCCCCCGAGTCCTTGTGAGCTTTCGGGTGTCTGCCCCCCGGCTGAGCTTTCATCCCTCTATCGCTTCCAGGTTGCTCGGATGTCCTTGTCTCGCTTCCCAGGTTCAGATCAACATGTCCTAAGTGTGTGCCCCCCAGCTCTGGCGCTGCGTTGGATGGTCCTGCTTCGTTCTGGACTCTGGTTGTTCCTTGATTTTGCGCTCCAAGTTGCCCAATCTGTTGAAGCAAGTTATGTATCATTTCTTCTTGTCTTCTCATCATTGCCTCTATCTCATCCCTGGTGACGAAGGCTAAAGCTTGGTTTGCTCCTAAGGAAGCCTCTTGACTTCCTTCGTGCTGACTTCTCTCAGCTCTTTGCCTTCTACTTGGTTGTCGAGTCATTGTCTTTCAAATCTTCAAATCCTGAGTTCGACTCTCAGTGAAAGCACCAAAGTGTTTGCGCCAAAATTGGTCACAAACCCCAAATGTTGTGAAAGCACCAGTGTATGAATATAAATCAACAATATTCACACACAAATCTCAAATATAAGCAAACAGAGTATCACAATTCAGAAATAATGAACAGAAACACGAGATTTATAGTGGTTCGGCGATCTTGCCTACGTCCACTCTGAAGTTGATGATTTTATTGATATTCGCTTGATGATTACAATTTCTTCTGATGTAATACAACTGATTTTAAGATTAGAATCTGAATCTAGGGAAGCAGTGGTGATTCTGAGTAAATCTGGCAAAGTCTAGGCGCTCTTTAGCTCTTAGAATTGTCCGACCCCTTTTCTGAATGACCAGGGCTCTATTTATAGGTGTAGGAGGCTGATATTTCGCCTAAAATCCGGGGAGACCACTTCTGGCACGTGAGGGGGCCCACATACCCGCTTTTAGGAAATCCGGGCCCACTTTTGGATCGATTCGACCCTTGCTTCGAATCGATCAAGATTTGCTCCGATTGAGATGAAACTTGGTGTGAACATTCTTCATCATGCGCTTAAGCTTCTGTGAAAATTTCATAGCATTTGGACTTGTAGATCTCAAGTTATGATCGATTCAAGTGATGATCTTCGTCATATGGATTCGATCGAATCGGTAGGGTCGAATCCATATGTTTGGCCTATGGATTCGAACTGAGGCTTGTTCTATGGATTCGAACTAAGGCTCGGCCTATGGATTCGAACTAAGGCTCGTTCTATGGATTCGAAATAAGGCTCGACCTATGGATTCGAACTAAGGCTCGTTCTATGGATTCGAACTAAGGCTCGGCCTATGGATTCGAACTAAGGCTCGTTCTATGGATTCGAACTAAGGCTCGGCCTATGGATTCGAAGTAAGGCTCGTTCTATGGATTCGAACTAAGGCTCGGCCTATGGATTCGAACTAAGGCTCGTTCTATGGATTCGAACTAAGGCTCGGCCTATGGATTCGAAGCAAAGTCATAGGATGGATTCGAAGTAAGGTCATAGGATGGATTCATAGGATGGATTCGAAGTAAGGTCATAGGATGGATTCATAGGATGGATTCGAAGTAAGGTCATAGGATGGATTCGAAGCAAGGTCATAGGATGGATTCGAAGTAAGGTCATAGGATGGATTCATAGGATGGATTCGAAGCAAGGTCATAGGATGGATTCGAAGCAAGGTCATAGGATGGATTCGAAGTAAGGTCATAGGATGGATTCATAGGATGGATTCGAAGTAAGGTCATTTTCTCTATCTTGAATTGATCATAGCTTGAGCATACGAACTCAGATTGGCTTGAAACTTGAACCGCTGGTTTCTACGGATTTGCTTATCATGTCTTGTCAATTGTGGCTCAATCCGGACTTAGGCAAAATTCATCGATATTCATGGCGAATCAGTGTATAACGATCTTTTACGACGAACTGTCTTTAGTTTTCCAGTCAACTTTTTGGTGTCACGGCCTTGCCAAAAGGCGGGATAACAGTGATATATCCTTACAATCATGGTTTAAATCAACTTCTAAAAATCTTAATTTAAGTTTAAATCTCTTATTTGATTGAAAAAATGAAAACTTTACAATGATTCAGTTGAATACAATTTAAATTTGAATGAAAATCAACCCTGATCCATAACAGAGAAGAACAATATGCAGAGTGACCTATATACACAGAATTATACTCAAAGATAAAGCATATACAAACTATATTGTTAATGAATCATGAACTATTTTTAATTAACTTAAAACTTTAAGAATTATGTTTACTCACCTGACATGGTTGCTGAACAAAGAACATATCTTGTTTTCTTTTGAAAACCTGAAGTATGAAACTGTCTTTGAATCTGCTTTCAATCCCTGTTTGATTTTGTTTGAATTTATATTTGAGCTTGCTTTTTTTATGTGTTACTGAACGAACCTAAGACATAAAGATGGACATATATATATATTGAAGAGAATACAAGATGTCTAAGGAAGGTATTATCTAGTTAAGTTGTTTCCTTCTTTTGTTTTGGTTGCTCGGATTTTATTACTGAAAAGTAAAGATTGCTAAATATTTTGAATGGACAAAATGTTGGCTGAGCTGATGGCAATAAATGCCTTGTTTCCAAATGTGTTTACATATTATAATTATGTTTTTACTGTGTATATAGATATTTTGTACGAAGACGTACACTTAGCAGGTATGCGTTTGGCTTGTAAATGAAGATATTTTGTTTTAGAGATGTTTGTTTTAGCTGGAATAATTCTTATACATGTTTTGTCTGGTTTAACTTTATAGATTTAGTCTTGTGAATGAAGATTATTTTGTTTTATCATTTTATTTTATGAACATATAGTTTTCAGGTTTTAGTTTATAAACTTGCCTTATTTTAACTTTATACATTTGTGCTTTCAAATTTTCAGTTTATGTTGTATACACCAAAATTACTTAATCCTTGTTTTCTTTTATTTTTATTTCTATTTTATATTTTAACCATCAATATTTAAATTATATTCAATATAGTTTACTTATTTTTAATATTTATATTTTATATTGATAGACTTTGATTTTATTTTAAACATTATTATCCATATATTGCATTTATATACATATGTTTACCAAATGTTAATAAGATAAAGCATTTTAAATTTAATTATATAAGAGAGATTTTATTGTATATATTATTAAGGGATTTATTTTAAATTTCAAAATCAAGATTCCCTTTTCAAAATACAAATCTATATAAACAAATGGCAATTATTTCCAGAAGATTTATTCATTTTAAAATGATCAGTTTACATTTTATTTAATTGGATTAAATATTTATTAAAATAATGTTGCCAAAAATACCGGGTCATCACATTTGTAAACTGCTATTATTTGATATTATATTTTATCCGCCGCGAATGTGAGAATCTGTGTTGTAATTCTGTTTCTTCTTCTTCTATCTCTTTCTTCTTCCTCTAACTATCTGGAATTTTCGGTATCGAAAATTCCGGGTCGTTACACTTGCTCCCGTGGAATGTGAGTTATAGTGTAATGTTTGATGTCACTTAGCATTTCTTGTATTTTGGATAGGTACGGGTTAAGATTCTCCCCACGAGCCTGGTACTCCCCTATTACTTGACAGACGACCAGTTGGGAGTTGCTGTATATGTGAATAGATTTTATCTTGAGCTCTTTCACAACTTTCAGTCCAGCAAACAATGCTTTGTATTCCGCTACATTGTTTGTAGCAGGGAATTTCAAGCGCAAAGCATAGCTAATGGCTTGCCCTTCGGGGGTTTCAAGCACTACTCCTGCTCCCGAACAGAGGTTGTTAGACGTGTCATCGATAAAGAGCTTCCATTGCATGGCTTTCCTTGGGTGGTATGTGATATTGTATTGACTCAGTTCTATAATCCACTTGAGAAGTCGTCCGGAAGTTTCAGGTCAGTATAACACTTGCTTCAGGGGCTAGTCAGTCAACACTTTGATTGGATGAGCCTGAAAGTATGGCCATAACTTCCTAAATGCGATCAAAAGGCAATACGCTAGTTTTTCCAATTTCGGGTAATTTTTCTCTGCTACAGTGAACCGTTTGCTAATGTAATACACGGATCGTTGGAATTTTGCTTCTTCGAGCACCAAAGTGGCGCCCAATGCATGGGGTGAGATCGCTAAGTAAATGAACAGGTCTTCTCCATCCACGGGATTTGAAAGGATTGGCAGAGCCTCAATGTGCTGCAGCAGTTCTTCGAATGCTATTTGACAAGCTTCACTCCATTTGAAGTTCTTCTTTCCTTTCTTCAGCGCATCGAAGAATGGTATATACATGTAGGTAGATTTCGAGATAAATCGACTTAGCGCTGCAACTTTTCCATTCAAACTTTGCAGTTCCTTCTTATTCTTCGGAGCTTGGACTTCTCATAGTGCCGTTATTTGTTCAGGGTTTGCTTCAATGCCCCTAGAACTTACGATGAACCCTAGGGATTTTCCGGAGGCCACTCCGAAGTGACACTTGAGTGGATTGAGTTTCATTCCGTATTTTCGGTGTATTTCGAACATTTCAGTGAGGTTACCCACGTGGTTAACAGCTGCTCATGATTTAACTAACATGTCGTCCATATAAACCTCCATCATTTTCCTCATCTGGCGCTTGAACATGGTATTTACCAACCTTTGGTAAGTTGCCCCTGCGTTCTTCAAACCAAATGACATTACTCTATAGCAGTATAGGCCCATATTAGTGATGAAGCTGGTGTTTTCTTGATCGGGTTCATGCATCAGGATTTAGTTATACTCGGAGTATGCATCCATGAACGATAGCAGCTCGTGTCCTGCCGTTCTGTTCACAAATTGGTCTATTCTGTGGAGAGGGAAGCTATCTTTTGGGCAAGTTTTGTTTAAGTCTGAGTAGTCGATACAGGTTTGCCACTTCCCGTTGGACTTTTCAACTAAGACCGGATTAAATACCCATTCTGGGTAAGTTGCATCATGGATGAAACCGTTGGCCATTAACTTGCCCACCTCTTCTCTTAGCGCCTTGGATCATTCGAGACCTAGGCTGCGCCTCTTTTGTTTTACTGGTGTGAACTTGGGGTCAATGTTGCGGGTATGACATGCGATTTCTAGAGACACCCCACATATATCGGAATGCGTCCATGCGAACACATCCAAGTTGGCGCGGAGAAATTTAGTAAGCTCCATACGCATCTTGTTTCCAAGGTGCGATCCAATTTTCAAAACTTTAGTTGGGTCATGCATGTCGACCGGGACGGACACCGTCAATTTTGTCGGCGCCGTCCGTTCCTCCCCTAAGCTCTTCTTTCTAGGGCTACCCAAGCCATGGGCGGCTCTATAGTTTCTATTCGGAGGGTTTACGGATGTGGAGAGTTCTACCCACGTCCCTCCATTTTTCCATTCTTCTGGATTCACATAATTCTGCAATGTAATATACTCTGGCAGCACACTGATCTCCTTTCACCACTCCGATTCCATTTGCAGTAGGGAACTTCATGTTTAGACCCCACTGGCCAGAGCTATTTTGAAATCTGTTAGAGCGGGCCGCCCCAAGTAGGCGTTATATGCTGACATTTCATCCATAATTATAAAAGTCCGAATGAGGGTGACTCTTCGATCGCCCTCTCCAAGCTCCACTGGCAGGTCGATTGTTCCCACAGGTTGCTTGGGCTCGCCAGTGAACCCTTGGATATTTGTTTGGCATACAAACACGCTCTTCATGCCAATTTTCATCTGGTCAAAAGTACATTTGAAAAGAATATTAACAGAGCTACCACTATCAACCAACACTCACCGAACAACAACTGGACTGATTCCCATTGTTACCACCATTGGATCGAGAGTTGGGGCTTCGACCCCTTCGGTGTCCCCATTTCGGAACAATATGTCATCACTCAATACTTTCTGCAGCTTAGCTGGGTTTCGTCTTCTAGTGCGAGACATGAGTCTTTCGGAGCATGTTTCAATGAGCTTGCATACCGTTCCATTTCTCCCCAACTTCTTTGCACGGGGTGTGGTACCCCAGATATCGTTCCAATAATAAGCCTTTGGTTGGTTCGTTTTGACCCTTCGTCACTATTTCCAGCTTGATTTCTTCCTTCTCTAAGAGGCTAAAGGGCCGTACTTTGATTGGGGTTTTATGGCTTTCTCGTGTATTGCTAAAGTTTATTGTCTCGGATCAACTCTTCAATGAGATTCTTTAGATGGCAGCATTTGTTTGTATTGTGGCTATGTGTCTCGTGGAAGCGGTAGAATTTCCCGAAGCGCTTTTGCTACTCAGTTGCCTTCCTCCTAGGGGGTTTCTTGTATTCTTCAATTTCCTGTGTTGTGAGATAAATATTTGCCGAAGTGTCATTTAGAGGGGTATAATCTTCTTGTCTGAACTCTTTAAACCTTTTGTTGCTGCCATTGCTATTTCTTTTACTGGAGTTCTGATTTTTCCTCTTTTGATTACCATCTTTCCCTACGACTCCTTGAGTAGTTCCAGAATCGTGTGCGTTTTAATTCATTACCACATACCTCTATCTGATGCCCATCGGTTGCACACTAGTAGACTTTCTTTCCAGCTTTTGTATTTCCTCCAATCTTAAGTACTGACTCGCTTTACGATTGAAGTCATTCCTTGTGGTAGGCTGCTTCATTTAATCCATTTCCCGAATTCAGTCTCCAGGTGAATGGCACAGACTAACTCTATAAAGATCATGTCCTCATTAGGGTTATACTTCCGTTACCGCGGTATTGAACCAGTACATGAAAGATTTCAGCGACTCGTTGCATCCCTGGAGCAATCCAGATAGGGACATGACATCTTTTGGTATGTGACATGGAACCTGAATTGATCAAGGAATTTTTGTTGCTAGTTGGTAAAGGTAGAGATAGATTTCGAGGGAAGTTTGGTGAACCACACAGTCACAACTCCTTTTGGAAAGATAGGCAAACATCGACAACGATAAGCCTCTGGAGCATTGGCTCCATCCATATACCAGCTATACTTATATAGATGGGGTTTTGGGTACTTCGTCCCATCGTAGGATGGGATAGTTAGCATTGTGAATTTGTTTGGATATTTTTCATTCAAGATTTCATCGGTAAAGGGAGTCCGACTTGGAGCGGATCCCCATTCATCATCTCTTCGGTTTTACTCTCATCCATCAACCGTTGACCATGTCTGCTATGTATGCCTCTGATGTTCGGTAATCCTGGGGATGGCAACCAGTCACTACACCAAGTGTTTGGCTTTGCAAACGGTCTTGGCATATGGGTTGAATCCTAGGCTCTCCTGTCTTCGGAAGAGCCACTCCTGCGGGACCCCGTTGGCTTGCAGTTGGCCTGATTGGGGCAGTTTGGATGCTCCTAGCATTAGCGAACGCGTTGACATTCTCTTCCAATTGATGTTCTTACTCTCCATCTTCTGAATCGGAGAGATCCATAGCTATATCTTCTTGCGGGGTCTGGGCCCCCTGATTCAAGTTCATAATTGGTTGCCTTGTGGCGATTGGAGTACTTGCATTTCTATCCACGTTAGGTCCTATTGTTACCCTTTTGTGGCTATTTTCCATTTCTTCTATGTAGACCAGAAAAGGAGGAATTCACTTGTTCTATGGCAGCCGCGGGTTCTGGCGTAGTCCTGGTAGCATGGTTTGATTGTAAGGTTAAGAGAGCGTTAAGCTTATCCATTACAGCCTTTTAGCTACTTTTCATTTTTTGGTTGATCTCATTAACCATCTTATTCAACTCATCCCTGGTGACAACTTCGTGCTGGCTGGAGGATGCTGGCGCCTGATTTCCCAAGTTAGCACCATTTACTTCAGTTTGTTGGGGATTAACATCTTCTCCGGCTATTACCGCCCCTATGGATCTTCCAAAGGCAATTCTTCTTCTTTCAGGAGCCATTGATTCCAAACAGTGGATTTTTCAAGCAAAGATTGAGGATCTAACTTCTGGACCTATGAGATCCAATGTAGATAGCTAGATCTGAACCCTGAGTTGGAGCTCTCAGTGAAAGCACCAAAATGTTAACCCAAAAAATGGATCAACACCCAAGTTTGAGTTTGAAAGCACCGGCCATGACCTTACAGAGCAATAATACAGATAATAGGTATATAAAAGAACATTAAAAGAAAGAAGACTAGAAGTTTTTTATAATGGTTCGGCTATTAACGAAACATATGCCCACTTTTTTGTTTTATTATGACTGATTGTCGTTACAAGTAGTGTTTGATTACAAGGATTTTGATTATTCTTAGCTAGATTGAATCCCCAGAGTTGGAATCCACTGGAGAGTCATAGTTAATCCCTTTGAAGATTGTTGTGAGGGAGATGGAGAGTGAAGAAAGTTTCCAGCAAAGCTTCAGCAACCAGTCCGGAGAAGATCCTCTTTATGTTGTAGGTAGGATGGTATTTATAAAGATCGTTGAGCTTCTGGGCCGGGCCGGTTTGCCAATTGCTTGTAGATGGATGTAGGAGGACCTATAGGAGTTTAGCTCGCGACCCGAGCCAAAAGCATGGATCGCTAGCGATCCATAGATTTAGCTCGCTCGCTCGCTAATGACTTAGCTGTTATCTCCATCATTTTGCCATGCTAGGTTGCAGGTGTATCATGGCTCCATATGGATCGCTGGCGATCCATTGTGTATGATCATAGTGATCCATACACATAGTATATTTTGTATTTTGTCTTCTAGGCTTCTTAGCTCCTGTTTCTCTCAGCGAACCATCATGTTGCATGGATCACTGGCGATCCATAGAGTGTGGATCGATAGTGATCCAAGTACTTGGATTATTTTTGGAGTTTGAAGTTTTGGAATGCTTTCATGGCCTTATATTGATGTTGTTCGTGTAGTCTCGTTGCATGTTGCTTCATTCCAACGATGATCTACTAGTTGGTTGTGCTTAGCTGCTGATTGGACTGAACGAACATTGGTCCCTTGGTTTAATCAAATCTAATCGATGCTTTAGTAGTATGATTTGACTCTCTTTAACTTGTTGCTCTAACCCTTTCGGTTGAGTTCCAAGCCATTCTGACTTCATGAAATTGTTCTGTCCTCTATTGGATCCTGCTGGGTTAAAAACCCGGATAACAAAAATATTAATTTTTAAATTTTGTAGAACGTTTATAAAACTCAGAGCAGAAAACACTAAATGAAGTAGTATGTTTTAAATCTCAGAAATTATAAATTAATATTTTGAAATGAAATTTTTTACACGAGTATAAGATAGATATACTTAATTCTATAAAAAATTAGGAGGACAAATTCGAATTCTAACTATTTTATTATTTTTGAATGAACATACACTTAGTTAGTTACAACAACTATATTTTAGATTTTGGAGCCAAAATTTGAATTTTTATGGCCTTCAATTTAAATCATTTTTCAATCATAACAATATATTCCAAATAATAATTAATATACTTAACTATAAAAAAACATAAAAGCATTTTAAACAATTTAACATTTCTTGATTTTCATACAAAATTGACTACTCTCTTTAAATGTCGAACAGGCATGTCAAACGTAGTAATTTTCTGGAAAAGCTCAAAAATAACAAAATGTATAATTTTATATAAAAGTTTTATTATTTGATAACATATGCTCTGAACTACTTATGTACAAAAATTCATATTAAAATTCGAAAGTTAACTATTTTATTACTTTCAAATAAATAGACACTTGGTGGTTACAGCAGCCATTTTTCCAACGCGGGCCATTGCAATTTTAAATTTTTATGTCCTTTTACACAAATCTTTTTAACGTAAAAAATTATATTCTAGAATATAATTAGTATATAACTATATAAAAAATTCTAAGCACTTTAAATTAATGTAATTTTTTTTTGTTAAATTCGAATAGACACTTCAACTGTCCAAGTTGTACTTTTATTTTTAATATTTTTTAACGGCATGCTTCTTCGTGGCTATCTCTAATGACTTTGATAAAGTATTTCCTTTCTAATGACATCCCATAATCATTTAACATGACTATACTAAACAAAAAAGCATACTTTCTTCCATGATTTCAACTTTTCTAATATTGATTTTACTTCTTTTACTTTTATTTCTTACTAACTTTATGATGAATTATTAACTTTATAGCTTCATGAATTTAATTGAATGTACTTAGAGTGTGTGAATAAGGCTCTATTTATAGAATTCCTTCCATCAATGAGAACAGGCCACATCATATAACACTTGTCATATAAACAAATAGTAACACATATGCAAAATAACATGTTTCATTACACTTGTCCTTTAGGAAGATCATTGTATACATGCATGATGCCAAGTGTCTTTACTCATGTAATTCATTAATACATTTGTAATTTGAACAATGAATATGACAAAAATACATTATGTTATATGTTAGAGTCACATTATCTTAAACATAATAGTGTTATGAACGAATTTAAGAACTTTGCTTGTGTTGAATCAAAATTTGAAAACAAAAGGTTTAGCATAATATCTCATTTTTTAACATTATGTTCTTCATTGTATGTAATCATTCATGTTTTTTCATGATTTAAACATTCATGATCATAAAATCTAAAAAAAAAATGGATTTGATTTTTGAAAGATTAACCATACGGATCCAACATAGTGTGGATACCCGTACAAATATATTTATTCCTTTAAGCACTGCGCACAATAAGAAGAGAAAGATAGAAAAATGACTATGAAGACCTTCTACATGATCAATCATATCATGGTATTCTCCATAAAAGAAAATTTTAAAGATGGCAATGATAATGAAACATATGATCAACCATCTTACTGCCATTCCGGGTTCTTTTCATTATTAAATTTATATGATGCTTTTTTAATGATTTTTTTACACTCATATCTCGCTTATTATTTGCAAATTTGGCCCAAAAGAATTATAAATTATTACGTCTTTCTTGGAATAATTAATGTATAAGAATAAAATAATATTTACTTCAAAAATTTATTAAACATAAATTTAATCATATACATAGTTGCGCTTATCAAATATTGTGATTAGGCTATGATTAAATTTCATAACTAATATGGTTTGTTATAATTATTATGGTTTGTTATGTAAATATATAAATTTTATGTAATAAATTTAATGTATAAATTTCTTTCTCAAATTTGAATGTTTAGGATTATATAATAATATCATTTATGTCATATTGAATTGTTTTATACACTCTCGTCATTGAATTTTGATTTCATATATATCATCTAGTTTTATATTCATTTTGATACATTATTATTGATTTTGATGTATATATCATCTTAATTAAGAGTTTATTCTCATTATTATTGGTATTGGTTATAGTATCCCACAGTCATATTTGTTATTAATTAAATAAATAGTTTCTCAAATTTAGTCTCTCATAAACTGGCATAACATTTAGGGGGAGTATTTTTTACTTTACCTATTTTTTGTTGATGATAAAAGGAAGAAAAATATAAAATATAACACATACATATGCTAAGGGGGTTATATTATATTTTATATAGGTATATTGACATGGTTGTCATCATCAAAATGGAGAAGATTGTTAATACCTCATATATTAATTTTGATGGCCAAAACCATATAAATATTGATACTAATGTTTTCCCAAGTTGTATAGAGTATTTTGTAGGATATTATACAGGTATAGGATAATCGAGTTTGAAGATTGATCAGTAAAGAGACTATAGATCAAGATTCAGTTATGATGATCAATATATTTTGAAGACTCATGGGTTTAGAGATAGAGACTAGAAGAGTTCCAGACTATAGTTTATATAGGTTAGAATAAAATTGTCAAAGTCCTCGAATAGCAACCATTTGATTCTTTAAATACTTCCTTATTAAAAATATTTAATACTACTTTATATTTTATATTCAAAATATATTTTACAAAATTTTTAATTACTGTTTTTTAAAAGTTTTTGTAAATGTTTTTAAAGTATTATAGAAACTATAATTAAATAATTTTACAAGAGTTCACAAAAGTTCAAAATTTTGAAACACCTTTTAAAAGTTTCTATTTTTCAAAACATACATAAGTATGGCGACATACATACCCTAGGTATGTCGATATATGTACCGTTGGGGAGATGACTTTTAAATTTTGATTTTAATTACATCTCTTCACGAATAGACACTTCCTTTTAAACACTGCTTAAAATAGTAAAAAGATACCTTTTAAATTTCAAGAAGTTGTGATTGCTTACATTTTTTCACAAATAGACATATCTTTTAAAACTCTTTGTAAAGGGTTTAAAAACTTGGCTTTTAGATAATTTTTCTATCTTCTTACTCTGAACTCTCACTACTTATTCTCTCATATTCAAAATATACTTTGCTTACTACAAACCACTCAATCATCTACAAGTTCTCACTCTTTAATTCAAAGATCAAACCGCTATCAAAAGGGCTATAGGATATCTTGTATCCTAAGTACAACTGCTTGTATTTGGAAACCAACAACTTAACTCTTATTTGTTTGGGTGAGCTTGTTGCCGTTCAAATCTAGTGGGTGTGCTTATAGCCCGTTCGAATCAAGTGGATGTGCTTAGCAGCCCTGTAAATCTAGTAGGTGATCTTGTTGCCCAATAAATCAAGAGAGTTTGCCCTGGACTCGTAATACAGGAGGGTGTGTCTCGTAGCCTTGAAATTGAGATTGCAATTGGTTTGCTTACTACTATACAAAGTAGAAGCTTGAAAAGAAATATGTATAAGAAATTGTATAGGACTGGATGTAGGAGAAATGCGAACCAGTACAAAATCCCTAGTGCCATCTCTCTAACTTTTACTTTACTTTATTGTTTTTATATTTATCTGTGATCGCACTTGTGATTGATTTTTAATATAATTCTGTGTTGTTAATATGTGATTTAATATTAATCTTTCAAGAATTTTAAAAAGATTTATATAAGTTTGAAAACACTATTCACTCCCTCTCTAGTGTTAAATTAGCTTTAAGATCCTTTATTCCGCAACACACAACTGCAAACTAATCGGTTACATATGAATGCAAAAGCTAACCGGATACACTACAAAATGATATTACAAAATGATGAATACATACTAGAAAAAACGAATACCTGACTTAATAAAAAAAAAGATACAAATATTGAAAGTAGTGATTCAAAATAATATACAAATAAATAAATATTAAAACAGTGATATTGATACTACTACAAAACTAATACTGAAACTGGAATTACAAATGATACTGTATAACCATGTTAACTACAAAGAGAAAATCAATATCAAATTAAAAACATGCAAATGAATATACTTTTATATCCTGGTTCGATTACAATAAATTACTAAAATAGTCATACAACCAATTATAAATCTCAGAAAATTCATAATAACGTGAAAAATGAATCATGTCTTCTCAGAAGCTTGACACTACACTTATTGTGACCAACTTGCTTACATACACTGCATTTATTTGCTTATTTTGAAAATATACAAATCCTCCTTTGCATTGATTGAAGGTCTACCGGCACCACGTTTCTCCATGAGTGGCTTAACAACATTTTCAACACTAGCGTCAACAATAGGCTTATTAAAATTAGGAATATGATTTATAGCATTATCATCAAATACAAATACAATAAGAAGGATATTATCACCACTGCAAAAAAAAATTAATAAAACATGTTTGCTTCGGATTATCATTTTTATTCTATAACAATATCATTTTCTTTATATAGAAAACATAAACAAAATAGATATCACAAAAATCTTTAAAATGATACCAACTGACACTAAAACTGCTACTGACGCTAATACTAGAATGGATATTTAATTAATTTCAGAACATGCTATGAGTTTGCATCATAATCTCTTATATACCATACCATATATACCTATTACATTGAGTTGAATTAAATGGTACACAAACAATTCTAATAACTTGATCACAACAGAAAAAAGATAGCCGTTGTATATAAAGAAAACTATCTTTAGTTTATTAATGTTTGATTCATTTCATCCTGTTTACTTTGTAACAACATCATTTTTATATACTCAAACAAGAAAAAGATTAATGCTATTCCAGTCTATAAAATTGTGAAAAATGATATTGTTAACCAGCTTCTTTGCTAAGCAGATTTCAACTGGACTTAGGAGATTAAAACAATGATTAAAAGATTCACGGACTTGGAAACACACTAAGAAGGACTAGAAAGTTGAACTCAAGAAGTTTGAGTGGAAATTTAGCTAAGGACACAACTCGGTGTCGAGTTGTTTAGGTCGGTACCGACCTATTTCCTCTCCACTTTTTGCCTCCTAAACACCATACACCTCTTATACTACTCCAACAACTCGTGATCAAGTGGTTTTTCCGGAGTTTGGACAAGCAGTTCCAAGAATTGATGAAAAGAAAGCAGTTATCAGAAAGATCGCTAGAATTAACTACAAGTTGATGGAAAATAGTCTGGAACAATTTAAGAAGGAGATAGAAAAGCAAGCAAATAAAGGAGTTAGCTTTTTCACCAATGAAAATAGGTAAGTGCTGAGTCAAATGACTTAGCACTAAGTTATTCTTTTGGCTCGTGGGCTCCTAGGTTCACTTGTGCAACATTGGGCCACCTCCTGGACCTCAGTGCAAGCAGGCTTCTGACCATATATCTATGTTTCCCTTAAATACCGGCCCTATGGTAACCAGAAGAGGATCTTCACTCTGTTACACACTCAGCACCTTCTTCACTCCTATCTTCTTCCCCAAATACTCTAGAAACTCCATTATAAATTTGAGATCCACTGGATTGTAGTCAGATTTGGTATAACCAGTTGTAATCAAGAGAAAAAACAACTAATAACAAATATTAAAGTGGAGCAGGCTGGAGATTACGCCGAACCACTATAAAAGTTATTGTATCTCCTTTACTTTTCCGTGTTTTCCTTTATTTTCATAGAACTGATCTGATACTTGGGTATTTGTGCCATTTTTTGTGCAAATAGATACTTAGGACAATTAAAACTGATACTGATACAAACTGAACATAACAGAGGTATTCTAATTCACTAACAACATATTTTCTTTCAAACCAAATTGAATGTGGAATATACATCACTGAACAAAAACCAAATACCAAATAATTTAAAACACATAAGAGAGACAATGTTGCATAAAAAAGAGAAAAAAAAACAAAAGGTACATGGTGCTTCCCAACTTTGCCATAGAATATCAAAAGGCTAAACACGATAATAAAGCTGAATTTAATATTAAAATAGAAAAAGAAAAAGAAATTACAAATGACCCAAATCAAAGAATCAAATGCCAATAGAAGAAAGTACTAAAAAAGAATCAAAGAATCATACCTAAATCAAAAATTCACAATGTCAATGAAAGAAATGAGAGATGCAATCAAGAAGAAGAAGAAATTCGCGCAGGACAAAAGAGAAACGGTCAAGAAAAGAATAAAATTTCCAACGTGCAATGTAAAAGAAGGAAAAACAATATATGTGCACAGCCTAAAATAAAAGTTAGGATTGGAAGGGAAATTTGAACGTTTTTGTTCTTGACGCAAAAATATTGCTGGGTTGTCCTAAATCCTAAAATAGTTTTTAAAAATGTTCTTGAGAATATTTTTCTGTACTTTATTTGTACTGAAATGTGAATATATCCACCTTTGCATCTATCATATCCACTTTGAATTACAAGTTTACACATTTTAATTAGTATACATTTACATTCTTCATTACTACATTATGTTATTATGTTTTTAAATAAGAAGAATATGACATATATTGAATTGAATTGAAATAATCTTTACGCATTATTATAATTTGTTTTTAATTTGAGTTACATTTTTACATAGTATATTATTACATTTCAACACATTAATTATAATTATTATGGTATAAACTAATTTCAAATTACGTATTTTTTATTTTAATTATAATTATGTTATAACTAGTACAACCGTACGACGATGGGGAACAGACGGTTCGATTATATATTTTTCAGAAAAACACACACACATATATTGTCAATTTTCATTTATTCCAAATAAATACACATGTTATGCTATTCCGTAAAATTATTTGAAATACTGAAAAAAAGTATTATTGAAAATGTACAATAGAGTACAATCTCCAATTAAGTTGTTGTAAATGATATATGTGTGCAGGGTTGGACCTAGCCCAAAGCCACTATGGTCGTCCCCTAAGGCCTCCGATTTTGAAAGGCCCAAAATTACAAATTTTATCTATATATATAATTGTATCTATTTACATATATCACATCTTATCCTTTAAAATAACAGAAGTATGTTTAGTGTGATGGTAAGATAATATGCTTTAGATTCAAGCCACCAAAGTTCAAATCTAGTGTTGTACGTTCATTTTGATTGATTATAAATTTTTGTTTTAGTACCTCATAATTTTTCTTTACACTTTACTTTCGATCTTTGGGCCCAAGGTTTCAAATCTCGGATTTTGACCAATATCTCGGGCAAATATCTCCACTGTCTCGGGCGATATTTAAAAGACTTATAACTAAGCAAGCTGCCAAATCTCGGATTTTGACTAATATCTCGGATTTTCATCTCGGCTGATCTCGAAGAGATTTAAAACCTTGTTTGGGCCAATAAGCTAGGACCGGCCCTGTACGTGTGCATGTATATACTCACATTGTATCTATAATATAACAATAATAATGCATAATTAACAATGCATAGTTCTCTCTATTCAACCACTTTCATTTAGACTCCAACTTTAACTTTCTAATTTCATTCCTAAGTTTGTATCTAAATATTTATTGTTTCTCTCTTAAAACATCATTCTATTAATTAAATATAAACTTGTGGTAGAAACAAAAAATCGAGGTTGGAGGGTAAAAAAGAGAGGATATATATAATGCTTTCTAACCACAAATTTTAATAATACTAAAATTCAAGCAAATAACATGCATATGATATATTTGAACAAATTCATTTTCAATGGAAATAAAATATTTCACTATTCAAGCCTAGACCATGAATCGCATCAGGATGTGGTGCAAATTAAAAAATTAAAATGATCATATAAATAAGCTATGGATAAAAATATATAAATTTGTTTTAAAAAATCATTTCTCACTTCAATCTTATCACTAGCATATCAGAAATAGACAGGAAAGCATAACATTTACAAAATCTCCAATACATAAGATATATGAATGCACCCAAAAGGAAGGTACGTTGGAGTATGGTGACCATTCCACTTGTGTTCAACTCATCAACCTAACATCACCTGCATTTACATCTTTGCCACCTTCTCGCCATGTAATGTGCTGAATATCCCAATCAGCTAAGTGTTGCTAAAAAGAACTTAAAGATCAATAGTTAAGATCATATTTGAGTTTTAATTGAGAAATTTGAAATTAATATCTATTATATATATTTGAATAACGTGGACTCGATGATGGGATATTAAAAACATGAACCAACATGGTTATAAATATAAACCACGCCTTAAAGATAACTTAAGCCTTTACTATTACAAACAGTGAATATAAAGGTACACATCAGAACATGCTGTCATCAAATCTCATTTTCCAAAATCGATATCAATCTGAAAAAAAAAACATTTTGAGTTATAAGAGCATGTGATGAACAGGGAAATCAAGAACAATATAGCGCTATTTGACATAAAACTAGATTTCTTTCTTTCAACAAATTCTAACAGGCTGTAAATGGTGTAATATCCAACTCTAAGCTACGTGGTAGTGGAGAAATTTGTGCTGGCTTGTTTAATATTACATCACTATCTCTATTCATAGTTTAAAAAATGATAAGCCTACAAAATATTTGTGTTACTTGTTCCAAGTTTTAGGTGATTCAATCATATTGAATATTTTCATCCATGTGCACTTCTTTATCAATGATCATCAACAAATAATAATAAGATAATTACTACCAACAAGACAAATTGATTCTAGATTCAACTAAATTTAGTTAGTAAAATTTCATTCTAATTCAACTAAATTCAAAATAGAACAAAAATGACATGTAGCCAAAAGTGTATTTGGTTAGGAAAGTTAATGCAGTCCAAGTTAGGCAGCACTCCTTAAATTAAAAGGAGAATCAATGGTGAAGAATTTGATTTGTATGCAATTTCAAATCCTTAGTTCAATATCATAACACAGAAAACAACAATAAACAAATAACTCATAAAACAACTACCAGCCAAAAAAAATCTCAATATGATTCCGTGAGACGAAATTATGTTTCATGCAGAACTTAAAAATAATGAAAATCAAAGTATATGAAAAAAATAAAAATAATTGATTAAGAAGTAGCAAATACCAAAGTTAGTTACGATGACATCACAAATGAAGATTAACCTATAGAGAGGACAAAGCGGTTTCAAAGAGTAGATTTTTCAGTTCAAACGTAATTAATTACCACTTGCCACTTGTAATGATTTAGACACAAAATTTAATGACTTTATGAGCAAATTCAACTTACCACTTGCCATCGTATGAGTATACATCACATAAAAGATGGATTTTATGAGAAGAAAGAGATTAGGGTTTACTCTGAAATTGAATTGTGAACATAGATGTAAACTTGCAACGTCGACCTAGGGGTAAGTCTGGTGGCGGCGCTGATCATAGGAAGCAATTTCTTATGATCAATGGGCGGCATCAAGGAAGTTTTTGGTGGTCAATGTTGGAAGGAGGGTTATGCTATGGGGTAGTGTTAATTTGGGAACTTGGTAGCTAGGTTTTGAATGTGTGTGTATTGGGATTGAGTATTTGTATTTGAGGAGAGAATTGTGAAACCAAGGTGATTTGTAGAAGAGTTAATTTGCAATTGGGAAATCGGGGGAGAAGAAGCAAATTGGGAAATAGAACGGACAAGAAACGGGTGTATATCTGCATGTTTTTTTGGACTTTAGAGTAATCTCTCTTTTTTTTTCTTTTTCTTTTTTACTTTAGAGGAATCTTATTTCCATCCTCCATATTGATCAATTTAATCCCTAACGTGATTATGTAATTTGTGATAAGATGAGTTTCTTGTTATATGGATTAATATGATATTTTATGGCATAAAATACTTTCTAATGTATAAATGATCGAGAAGAAGATGTACGGTCTAGTAGTTTGACCAATCCGACCATCGAAACTTCAAACCTTGAGATGTTATGATTCGTCCCATTATCGGTCCAGATAACTATGATCCATATTTTCCAAACATGTTTTAATGAACCAAACGTTATATATGATCCTACAAGCAATAAGTTTTTTAACCGATTTTATATTAGAAACATAGATGCATATAATATGATAATACTGTTTTCTTCTCACCGCAATTTTCCCCGTTATTTTCTTTGCTAGCTATTTAAACCATTTATATTTAATGATATAGATCATGCTTTGTGATAGCTTGTTATTAGGGATACTTTAAACTATACTAGTAGGTTTATGCTACCTCTTTGATCTTTCTTGCTCTTATTTTTTAGTCGCAATAGAGATTAGAACTTGATTCATACAGTAATGTTAATTCTTAAAAGACCTGTATTATTTATGTGATGATTTTGTGGGTCTTATAGGTTAACATAGTTGCATGCAAACTTAGTTGCATGCAAACTTAGTTGAATGTCATTGCTTCTTTGTTGTTGTGCATTTTTTGACTTGGACATTTAGGTGGTAATACATATTAATATTACAAATCTTATGTAGTATATACAATATTGCATATCAATATACATGCATAAATCATGTCATGCAAGTTTCGAACATGTGACATCTCGAACCAAAGTCAGAGCACCGAACCACTAAAACAATGGTGCTGGACTTCATTCTTTATGTCTATTTTGCACTATTTTACCCTTTGATTATGATAGAAAAATACTAGATTATTTTTATAGAAATGAACAATACAATTTATTTAGTTTATTTAATCATGTTTAAATCATGAACTTTCTGTTGAGGCCTTGGTGGACACTCAAACTAAAGCAACATTTAATGATTAATATCTTAACCATCACTTCACCTCTATTAGACATATCAACCTTCTCCTTAACATATTTCCCATTCTTATCTTAAGAGCATTATGTCTTTACTCCACCTCTAAATAGAAGTAAATCATGAGACGAGACAAATGATCATGAGAATGGGGTTATTTATGATAAACAACAATTCAAACCATATCAAGAACAAGTTTAAATTTTAACCAAACACCTATAAAACACAACAAAAACAAGTCAACCAAACACATTGCAACCTCACCCACCTACCTTCCAACCTTGCATAATGATTACAACCTAGCACTACCATCAAAGCAACTAAAACATCAAAAAATAGAGGATTATTCATGATAGCCTTAACCGAGGTTCATTTGGTTGTACTCCATTATGTCGAACCTTACCATATTCAAACTAACTTGTATCATAACCTAGAAAAGAACTATCACTACCATGTCATACATGTGTAAAATGATGGTAATTTTATTTTAACTCATGTGTCATTTTGGTGTAGTTTCTAATTATAATTGATGGTAGCTTTGTAATGTGATTTTGTTCCTCCACATTTGGATTTTCAGCACTAACACAATAATTTTCATCTTTTTTTACTATTGTAATGTGTATTCTACTCTATAATGTATATGCTTGTATTAGAAATTAGACATGCAAAGTAGACAAGCTGATTATGTACTATAAGATGTTATTGGTAAGTTCCAAGATTTGCATACCTCGTAATTTTCTAATATTTATTTTTAGTTAACTCAATTATCAAATAGTGGGGATGCATGACTTGAATTTTTTATAACATACATTAAAGAGTGAGTGCAAAATAAAGGATCTGGATATGGATTTCATCAAAATGGGTACATAGGGAATTAATGACCTTGATCCATCTAGAAAATATTTATTCCATATACATCATGTGCTTAACTGTTATTTACCCTATCTGTTTAAAGTGCAAAAAACATTTTATAAGCTTAAAAACATATTTTGAGTTCAAAAAACTTAATTGGAGTTTACAAAATACTATTTTAGTTTAAACAAACATTGTTTAGTTCAAAAAATATTATATGAGCTTAAGAAACATTTTTTGAGTTTAACCTTTAATTTTTGAGTTTAAAACACAGTACCTAAGTTCATAAAATATTATTTAATTTTAAACATTATTTAGTTTAAATAGATTATGTAAGTTTAAAAAACATATTTTCGTAGTTCAAAAAAGTATTTGATTATAAAAAATATTTTTAAAGTGCAAAAGACATTTTGTACGGTTAAAAAACATATTTTGAGTCTAAAAAGCTTTACTTGAGTGTAAAAAATATTGTTTGAATTAAAAACAATGTTAATTCAAATGAAAATCATATGAGTTTGGAAAACATTTTTTAAGTTTAAAATTTAATTTTTGAGTTCAAAAACAATATCTAAGTTAAGAAAACATTATTTAATTTCAAAAACCATTATTTGGTTTAAAATACATTGTGTAAGTTTGAAAACCATATCATAAAAATTATTTGATTTGAAAAAAATATTTTTAAAGTGCAAAAAAACATTTTATATGGTTAAAAAACATGTTTTAAGTTTAAATTTTTTTTATTTGAGTTTATAAAATATTATGCTAGTTTACCAAATATTGTGCGAGTTAAAAATTTACTGTGTAAGTTTAAAAAAATTATTTTGGAGCTTAAAAGGACATTCTTTGAGTTTAAAAAACATTATTTACCTTAAGAAAATCATTCGAGTTTAAAAAAACATCGTATACAAAATAAATAGTTGATAAAAAACAATATACCCAGAATAAGGCATGGTTTCTTGAAGTTGAGATTGAGATGTTTTGGTCTGACTAGGTGGAGTCATGGTTGCGCCAGATCGGAGATGCTCGATGTGGAGTCATGCAGGTCAAAGATGCTCGAGGTGGAGTTATGCTGGTCTGAGGTGGAGGTGAGATGCGACTGAAGGCTTAGAGTGGCTAGGGTTTTATTACTTTGGTCAAGGGATTTAGTTTTGTGTGGTCAGAAGGAATTAAATAAAGGGAGAGGAACATATTAAGTGGTAACAGTGGTATTAGAGAGGGTACTTATCCAAGTCGTTCCAACGCCACTTATTTATACATTTGGCATCAGAAAGGCATTGAAAAACATCGATACTATTTCGAAGCTTTTACATTTGGCATTGGAAAGACGTCAGAAAATACTGATGTGATTCCAACACCTTTATTATAATGGTATAATTAATACTTGGCATCAGAATGGTGTTGGTATTTTTCATGCCATTTTAGCGTTATAATTCTTTTTTACGACTTTTCAAAGCCTCACCTTTATTGGTTTCTAATTATACATATTCAATGCTATTAATGCAGCAGTTATATCACAATATAATACTATATATAATAGAAAAAAAAACCAAAACCATATTTTACTTCAAGGAAGATTGTTTATGGAATTAATATTACATAACAAATTTGCATAATTTCCGCTATGACACACTCTTAATTCTATCACTTAGAAGCATCGAAGGTAGATCAACATAAGGAATGAAGCAACAAGGATCGACAAAAATAAAATAAAAACAAGGAAATTGATAAGTTCATCGATCGATGAAGATCCATATATGGAAGGTATTGGTCCACCAATATTTGGAGGATGATTTGGTCTTTCTCCTATCTTTTCGGATCTGATTATTTGACAAGTTCTGTTGTGATCTGACAACTTAGGAGCCCAATAATAGTATAGTTCTGCTATAAATAGAGGGCTACTTGCAATAGAAAAGGAATTTTGGAATTTTGACTCTCGGCTATTTGTTATTATATTTCTTAGGGGAAGCTCTACCATTATCAACTTTGAGATAGAAATTCAAGTTTTAACCGTATTTTATTCCAGATATAGAGTATAATAGCAATACTAAAAACATTAAAGTGGACATAGGAAAAGCTAAACCATTATAAATATTATGTCTCTTGCTTTTCTAACTGATCATTCTTCTTTATTTTTTACATTCTTATTGATCTACCGCTATAAAATACAATTCGAAAGCACATAATTGTTATCTTTACAAAATCATTTGATTGGTGGTTGTTAGACCAATTTATTGGATAATACTAATTAATTTGCAGTCCTACTGTAATAGGATTGTATCTCTTTTTTGGCTTTGGCTTCGGCTCCTTTATTGAAGCGATATTTGAAGCCTATATGCTTGGTTATGCTATGAAAGAAAAAAGAATTCATCATTGTTGTAGATAATTTATTATCACGGTATATTTCTTTGGCTTCTTCTTGCAGCTGTTATATCTTTAGGTATTCGCTACAACCAAATAGTTTGACTGGTTGTAATGGCTACTGCCATATGCTCTGCTTCTGCTAATGATAGTGCAATTGCTACTTACATTATTAATGCTTAAGAGAATTTTCCTAACCAAGAGTAAACTCATAGGCTGAAGTGCTTTCCATGTCATCTGCAGATCCTGCCTAGTCACTATTTGTGTATCTAATTAGTTTTGAGCTATTTTTTATTTCATACCAGATTTCATAGCTCTTAAAGACAACCCAAGTTCTCTCTTAGTTGCTCCATATAGAACTTTACTTCGAATTTTCATAAATTTTTATGAGGCTCTAATTTCATACATAATATTCGATTATGTTCATACATAATATCTTATCTTGTTATTGATAAGCAGAGTAAGTTTCGAATTAGATTTTGAAATCCTGATTCATTTGCTTTTGGTGGGTCGTCCACTTTCTTAAATGCTTTATTTTTCTCTAATGTGGTGGATATTATCTTATAGCCTTCCATTTTGAATTTCTTTAGAAGAGTATCTATATAATTCTTTTTTTGAGATGAAGATCTACCTTCTTTTTGTATTATTTCAATCCGAAGAAAGTAATGCATAAGACCTAAATTTATCATCTCAAAAGTCTTCGACATGAATTCTTTGAACTCCTTGATCATTCTTGTCAGGGACCACTAGCTCAAGCGTCAAATTGTAAGGAGCTCTAGCATGAGGTTCGATAGGTATTTGGTTCAAATCCCTAAGAATTAAAATGAGTGCTTTACTTGAATAATGTATCACTCTTACTCTCACAAACAAATTCATTGATCATTATCCAATTATCTCATATATAGATAATATCGTCAACATGTAAAGAAACAATAAGTGGGTTTTCCTTTCCTTGAGCCTCAATGTCAATTGTTAGCTCACTTTTGCTCCTCCTAAACCCGTGCTTGGTAAAGTAGCCATTGATTCTACTATACTAGGCCCTTGGATCTTTCTTATGAATTGAGTCATCAAAGTTACACTTTACTTTATAAAACCATTTAGCTCCTATAGCATCTTTGTCTTTTAAACGATCTATGAGTTCCCATGTTTCATTTTTTGAGTCATCATTATCTCTTCTTACATAGCCTTTCTTTATGCTTCTTGTTCGTAAAATGCTTTAAAGTTTTCTGGTTCGATAATCATCAAGTTGCTTATCACGTATATCTCGTTCAAAGATTTAGTTTGTCTTAGTGGTGAACCTAGAGGGGATTATGTGTCTTGTACTGGTTCTAATTATATTGTTGGTGGAGTTGGCGATCTAGTATAACCATTACCCTCCTCAATTTACGGCGTTAGAAATACATGTAAGTTAGTACTCTTTCTTTCAAATTCTATATTTTCCAACTATATGCGGCATCTTCATCGTCATCGTCACAAGGGGGTCATAGAGTTAATGGTGTACCCTATGGGCAATTATGTAATTTATTATGTAACTTAACTCTTATAAGAGAATCTTGTTCAAAACAATGTAAGCATCTAGTTTTATTTTCTTTTATATATGTTGTTATAGAGATATAAATAATGAATTAAATACGTTAAACATATATAAGTAGAAAAATCTTTAGAAGAAGTATCTTATTGACTTTAGTTACGAATGTGTTCATGACTATAAGTATTGAATTGTTACATATATACAAATATATATATATATATAACACTTACTCCTTAAATGTTCCAAGTCAAAATATTTTGAGAAAGGGATATCGATAAGTCTGTTGAGACTAATGTCGTAACGCTCTCCATACAATGGATAGTGATTTACTCATGACCGTTAGGGGAGACAAGATATTACGTACATGTGGTTGTTTAGAACAATCACTGAACGAATCAATGAGAGTATTCTATATATTAATATAACTAAGTCAAAATTGAAGATCTTAGGATAATGATGTACAGTATTCTTCAGACTTGAGTGTTGTTGATCTTAAGTAGTTAGGCTATACTTTGATTATGGTTAAATACTTGGCATATGTAACAACCCGGAATTTTACAACAAGTATTTATCGTCAAAATGACGATTAAACTGGTTGTTGATTACTGTTGCAATTTTGAATCGATTGGAATTCTTTTTAGATTTGTATAATTCTTTAATAAAAGATTGGGTTAAATCCCTTAGTAAATTGTTGAACAGAAGTGGGCTTTAAAAATTGAATAGAGGCCCTTGTTTATCTGGATGCCGTGATAAAGATTGACCCGCTCCCCCTTATTGATTCGAAACCCTAAAATTATTCAAATCGATCGAAAAGAAAAAATGGTGGCTGCTTCGCCCCTCTCCTTCGTCCCTCAAACTAGAGCTCCGTGTAATCGAAGGCGCCAGATCCAACAACACGATCGAACGACGCTCGACTCTACTCGTTTTCCTTGCGTGGTTGATCGGTCGACTTTTAAGCTGCCCTCGGCGGCGACGTCAAATTTGTGTTCTTCAAACTAAGGTGGGTGTCCATCACTCACATCTAATTCAAGCCAATCTTTTGAATGCAGTCGGTTTCTCTGTTTTTATGCGATTTTAAACTGTGTTATAGTTCAACTCCTTGTTTGTCTGGGTTTTCTGGCACTGTTGGTTTGCGAGGTCACTTTGACTTCGTTCCTTAGATCTCGTTTGAACGAAGTCGATTTGTAGTTGTCTGCATTTTCTTGTTGGTTCGATTTTGGGTCACTCACAGCTTTGTTGATTTTCAGAATCGAGTTTGGCAATGTTATTTTGCTCGACTTTGTTTTTGCGATATTTTGATGCTTTGGCCAAGTCTTGAAATTTGACTTCTTTGTTCACTTTGAGGTGGGCCACGACTTGGTTTTAACTGTGTTGATATTATGCTTTTGGCCTTGTGATTTCGGGGTGGGTTAAATGATGCTCACGGCTTTGAAATTTTCACTGTTTCTGTTCATCACTGTTATATTTGCATGTGTTCACTTGTACATGTTCATTTACGAGTTGTACATCTCTGTAGTTGCATTCACTTTAAAGATGTTGATTCTGGTAATGTACACTGTTATCATTGGTTCATCTGGTCATTCATTGGCTTTTTTAGTCTGGGTTGATTTCATTTGCAATAGCTTGATGACCATTTGTTCATGTTGTATCTTCTGAAATTACTTGAACTCCGATCTGTGGTCTTGGACCTTCACTTGAGTCATTTGAACTTTGGCTGTTAGACTTGACTTCTGTATATTTTCACAATTTGTTTACTTTCAAATTGTTCATCTCGACCTATTTGCGTCTGCATTGAATTCGAACTTTTCTTTGATCCATTGTTTCTCGGTGGGGAGTCTGATACCTATCTTTTTGCATCATTTTGTACTTGCACAGTTTCAAGCATTGTCTTCATTGCATTCAAGTCTGCTATCATTACTATATTGAGGTCTGGTTCCTTGTTTCATTTGGTATTTCATCTTGAACCACGTCTGCAGCACCGAACTTAGTTTCTGTAGTGTATTTATCTTTGTTCATCAGTTGTTGTTACTGTATGGTTGCATGCCTTAATTTCTGGCCCCTGTGAGCTTCGTCTCTGGCCATCTTATGTTCATTATAAGCTCGAGTTTGTATACTGTAGCCTTGGTCATTGCTGTTCTGACCTGCACACTTGTTTTGATCTTGGGTCTGGTTCCTTTGTTTGTTGATTTGTTTCACTTGCATCTGCTCATCCCTGTCGTACTTGTTGCCATGGTGGCTGCACCTGTTGTATGTGCAGTCCCACCTGAGCCATGTTGTCTGGTCTTTACTCGTGACAGTTGTATTTGGGTGCAGTTTTACCCTTGCAGTTTCTGGCCACTGTCTTGCATTCACTCCAAATATTGTTGATACTGGGTTTATACTCCATTGTTCCTTTGCATGTTTGAAATGAGATGCATCATGGTTTCTCTGACCAGTCTTGAACACTTTGCATTTTGTGTGTTGTTTGGTGCCTCCTTGAATTTGTGTAGACTGTTTTGACCACTTGATTGTATTCGAATTTGATTTTCGAATTACACCTGAGTTGAATCCGATTTGGATTTGACCTTGTGAAATTATTTTATTGCTCTTGAGTGAACTCGATTTCGGGGTTTGACCTAGTGATCATTTGTGACTTTCACTGAGCTTTTGTGTATCTCCCGCAATAGTGGCGAGGCAGTACACGCGTGCGTGTACTGCAGCCCTATCAGATTTAACAGTTTTAAATTGATGTTTCGATTTGTTGGATTGTTTCGTTGGTTAATTTCAATGTTTTGGAGTTGTATTCTGATTTGGATTGTTGATTTGTCGTTTAACACTGTTTAGTGTTATATCTGCCGTTATCCAATTCTCGTATCGAGAGTTGGGTATACGAGATTTCTATGACTGTCATCTATTTGAGATTGATTATTATTGCTTCCGTACATTAATAACTGAGTTTGAATTAGACTGACCCGTGTATTATTTTCTTTTGAATTTAATACTCGGGTCAGACCCGAGTTATTTCAGGTTGTAGATTTCCTGCTTTGAGTTGCTGTTTGGGCTATGAAGACTTTTTATATCATTTGAAGTGGTCTTCGTCTTGTTGTAGCAGTCAGTGTGTCTGTTTTAAGATGATATGTATTCATGTATATTAGTCGATAATGTACTTGTATATATAAATTCTTGAGTCGACAGTTGTAGTTGTATCATATGTATTGTGTCAACTGTATTGTAACTGACATCAGTTATATATATGAGACTTTTTGTTTAATCTGTGTTCCGCATTTATATTATCTGTGTTATTATTATATTAATTGTCCTAAACTATTATGAACCGTCGTAGTTCGTTTTGTACTAGAATTGGGTACGTCGATGGGAGTAAATAAATAAGAGATGAAAAATAAAAAGTATATACCACTCCTATCGAGGTAACCAATATTAGTGTAAGGCTAACTACGGATGGCCGCTCCTATCCAGCCTTATTCTTCGTAATAATAGACAGTATTTCTTTTAATACTCTTTGTTATTATGAGCATAGAGGTGGGGCGTCACAGTTGGTATTAGAGCTTGGGGTTTATGGACATAATATAAAACATAACTTGGATGGAACATATGTTGCAACTACTGGTCGATGTTTTATTTGTGATTTGAGTCAAAACTAAAGTTTTGAAATTTTGATGAAATTTTTAAATATCTTTATTTAAAAATAAAAGTGGAATTGTGTTTTGTTGTTTTGATTAAATTGTGTTCTGTTTATCAGAGTGCGCAGCGGAAACAGTGACACTGTCTTCGCTAAGTACAACTGATAATCTTTTTGATTTAAAAATCAAAATATGAAATTGAAATAGATTTCATTTGTTGTTTACATAGCTATATTCATTTTGTTTCTTTGAGAATTTCGAATCCGATTTGAGGATTCGAAACGATTGCTGTTATGTGATTTTTGCTGAGATTTTGACTGGTTTTCTTTTATGCTAATCATATATTGATTAGATTTTTGCTGTTTGGAATTATCTTCATTGAAGGTATATTCGAATAATTTCTTTGTTCATTGGGTAGTACGTGCAAATTTGAATTGCACGTTACTGCATTTATTTTACGTTGAACCGGTGCTTGGTTATGAAACGTATTTTGTTGCCGTTATTTTTATAACGGGATTTTTACACCAATGCTAAAATTTTGAAGCACGGTGTTTTGTGGTATTTTGATGAATGAAAATTCACTGATATTACATTTTGATGTAAATTATTTTGATGAGATTTTGACGTTTTAAAATTACTGTTGCTTTGACTTCAGTAACAGTCAAATTTTTAAAAGTGGATTTTCAAGCGATTATACCGCAATGCTGATTCTGAGATTCGTTTTACGATGTTCTGGAGAAGTACAATTTCCTTTTCGAAATTGTTACTAATATTGCTGCTTTAATCACGTGATTGGAAAATCGTTTTAAAATGAAAATTGTTTTATAAATTTTTAACAGTTTGCGTTTTCAAAAGAATGAGAAAGCGACTTAAACGATTCAGCAAAATCGAGGATTATGACCCCTTTCTTTTACTGTTTCGCTTAACTCCGGACTTGTCCAGTTGAGAATGTGAATTGTTATTTTTACAAAATAAATAAAATTGTTTTCAGGAATTTTAACAGTTTGCGCTTTCAAAAGATTGAGGAAGCGATTTAAACGTTTCAGCAAAATCGAGGACTATGACCCCTTTCTTTTACTGATTCGCTTAATTCCGGACTTGTCCGTTTGAGAATGTAAAGTGTATTTTTACAAAATACACAATTTTGCACTTTTAAGGAAACGATGAAGAGAATCAAACGATTTGGTAAAACACGTGGTATGGGACATGTGCGTTTGCTATTTCGGTTAATTCCGGACTCGTTAATTGAAATATCTGCTGTTTTGATGATTTTGATGAATTTTGCACTTTCAAGGAAACGATGAAGAGAATCAAACGATTTAGTAAAACACATGGTATGAGACATGTGCGTTTGCTATTTCGGTTAATTCCGGACTCGTTAATTGAAATATTTTGATGCTTTCGTGTGCTTTCGAGCCACTATGTTGGACCTTCGGGTCATATGTTGGACCTTCGGGTCAATACCAGTACTAGACCTTCGGGTCACTCTGTGGACCTTCGGGTCATTTGTTGGGCGCCAAAATTATGTTGAGTACTTGGTAGGCTTCGGCCATTTGTTGATGCACGTGCGGCGAATTAAAAACTCGCCATCTGATGGGATCGATCCAAGCTTTTATGTTGATTTTCTAGTCTTCTTAATTGATTTCTAGATATTTGTTGTTTCTAATTATCTGCAGGTAATTAGATATCTGATGTTATGAGATTTAATTATCGTATCGGTAATTAAATATTTGTTGATATGAGTTCTGATTATCGTTTTTGATAATCGGATATTTGTTGTTTCTAATTATCGCTTGTGATAATTAGATATTTGTTGATTCTGATTATCGTTTTTGATAATCGGATATTTGTTGTTTCTAATTATCGCTTGTGATAATTAGATATTTGTTGATTCTGATTATCGTTTTTGATAATCGAATAATTGTTGAATTTGAAATTTGATTATCGTTTTTGATAATCGAATATTTGTTGAATTTGAAATTTGATTATCGTTTTTGATAATCGAATATTTGTTGAATTTGAAATTTGATTATCGTTTTTGATAATCGAATATTTGTTGAATTTGAAATTTGATTATCGTTTTTGATAATCGAATATTTGTTGAATTTGAAATTTGATTATCGTTTTTGATAATCGAATATTTGTTGAATTTGAAATTTGGTTATCGTTTTTGATAATCGAATATTTGTTGAATTTGAAATTTGGTTATCGTTTTTGATAATCGAATATTTGTTGAATTTGAAATTTGATTATCGTTTTTGATAATCGAATATTTGTTGAATTTGAAATTTGATTATCGTTTTTGATAATCGAATACTTGTTGAATTTGAAATTTGATTATCGTTTTTGATAATCGAATACTTGTTGAATTTGAAATTTGGTTATCGTTTGAAATAATCGAATACTTGTTGAATTTGAAATTTGATTATCGTTTTTGATAATCGAATATTTGTTGAATTTGAAATTTGATTATTGTTTTTGATAATCGAATATTTGTTGATTTAAAATTTGATTATCGTTTTTGATAATCGAATATTGGTTGATTTGAGAAATTTGATTATCGTTTTTGATAATCGAATATTTGTCGATTTAAAATTTGATTATCGTTTTTGATAATCGAATATTGGTTGATTTGAGAAATTTGATTACCGTTTTTGATAATCGGATATTTGTGTTTCTAATTATCGCTTGTGATAATTAAATATTTGTTGATTTGAGAAATTTGATTATCGTTTTTGATAATCGAATATTTGTTGATTGAGAAATTTGATTATCGTTTTTGATAATCGAATATTTGTGATTTGAAATTTGATTATCGTTCTGATAATCGAATATTTGTGATTTGAAATTTGATTATCGTTTTTGATAATCGAATATTTGTTGATTTGAAATTTGATTATCGTTTTTTTTATAATCGAACATTTGTGATTTGAAATTTGACTACCGTTTGTGGTAATTAAATATTTGTTGATGTGTTTTCTGACTATCGGTTGGATAATTAGTAGATTGCTGATTTTATTGATATGAGATTTTCTAGTCTACAATTGATTCTAGAATATGCTGATTTTATTGGATTGCGGTTTTCTATCTATATCTATCTCTGTTGATAGTTATAGTTTACTGATTATGAAGTCCGTGTTTTCTATTTATCTGTTGGATAACTAGATATTTGCAGTTTTGCGATTTGTGAATTTTGTTTTCTAATCATCTTTGTTGGTAATTAGATTTTGCTGTTTTCTAATTATCGTATCGATAATTAGATATTGCTGTCTTATGATTTCTGTAATTTTGATTATCTAATTGATAATTGAATATTGTTGATAATTGTGATTATTCAGTTCTGCTGTTTTCTGATCATCTATTGATAATTAGATTTTGTTGAGGATTTGTGAATTTCTCTTATGGAATTAGAAGATTTCTTTGGTACTTGTGTTCTTGACCTTTGTTTTTCTAACTTAACTGGTTTATGTTAGAAGGATAATTGTTATTGACGACTTTAATTATGAAAATTGCGGGGACGCAATTTTTATAAGGAGGGGAGTCTGTAACAACCCGGAATTTTACAACAAGTATTTATCGTCAAAATGACGATTAAACTGGTTGTTGATTACTGTTGCAATTTTGAATCGATTGGAATTCTTTTTAGATTTGTATAATTCTTTAATAAAAGATTGGGTTAAATCCCTTAGTAAATTGTTGAACAGAAGTGGGCTTTAAAAATTGAATAGAGGCCCTTGTTTATCTGGATGCCGTGATAAAGATTGACCCGCTCCCTCTTATTGATTCGAAACCCTAAAATTATTCAAATCGATCGAAAAGAAAAAATGGTGGCTGCTTCGCCCCTCTCCTTCATCCCTCAAACTAGAGCTCCGTGTAATCGAAGGCGCCAGATCCAACAACACGATCGAACGACGCTCGACTCTACTCATTTTCCTTGCGTGGTTGATCGGTCGACTTTTAAGCTGCCCTCGGTGGCGACGTCAAATTTGTGTTCTTCAAACTAAGGTGAGTGTCCATCACTCACATCTAATTCAAGCCAATCTTTTGAATGCAGTCGGTTTCTCTGTTTTTATGCGATTTTAAACTGTGGTATAGTTCAACTCCTTGTTTGTCTGGGTTTTCTGGCATTGTTGGTTTGCGAGGTCACTTTGACTTCATTCCTTTGATCTCGTTTGAACGAAGTCGATTTGTAGTTGTCTGCATTTTCTTGTTGGTTCGATTTTGGGTCACTCACAGCTTTGTTGATTTTCAGAATCGAGTTTGGCAATGTTATTTTGCTCGACTTTGTTTATGCGATATTTTGATGCTTTGGCCAAGTCTTGAAATTTGAATTCTTTGTTCACTTTGAGGTGGGCGACGACTTGGTTTTAACTGTGTTGATATTATGCTTTTGGCCTTGTGATTTCGGGGTGGGTTAAATGATGCTCACGGCTTTGAAATTTTCACTGTTTCTGTTCATCACTGTTATATTTGCATGTGTTCACTTGTACATGTTCATTTACGAGTTGTACATCTCTGTAGTTGCATTCACTTCAAAGATGTTGATTCTGGTAATGTACACTGTTATCATTGGTTCATCTGGTCATTCATTGGCTTGTTTAGTCTGGGTTGATTTCATTTGCAATAGCTTGATGACCATTTGTTCATGTTGTATCTTCTGAAATTACTTGAACTCCGGTCTGTGGTCTTGGACCTTCACTTGAGTCATTTGAACTTTGGCTGTTAGACTTGACTTCTGTATATTTTCACAATTTGTTTACTTTCAAATTGTTCATCTCGACCTGTTTGCGTCTGCATTGAATTCGAACTTTTCTTTGATCCATTGTTTCTCGGTGGGGAGTCTGATGCCTATCTTTTTGCATCATTTTGTACTTGCACAGTTTCAAGCATTGTCTTCATTGCATTCAGGTCTGCTATCATTACTATATTGAGGTCTGGTTCCTTGTTTCATTTGGTATTTCATCTTAAACCATGTCTGCAGCACTGAACTTAGTTTCTGTAGTGTATTTATCTTTGTTCATCAGTTGTTGTTACTGTATGGTTGCATGCCTTAATTTCTAGCCCCTGTGAGCTTCGTCTCTGGCCATCTTATGTTCATTATAAGCTCGAGTTTGTATACTGTAGCCTTGGTCATTGCTGTTCTGACCTGCACACTTGTTTTGATCTTGGGTCTGGTTCCTTTGTTTGTTGATTTGTTTCACTTGCATCTGCTCATCCCTATCGTACTTGTTGCCATGGTGGCTGCACCTGTTGTATGTGCAGTCCCACCTGAGCCATGTTGTCTGGTCTTTACTCGTGACATTTGTATTTGGGTGCAGTTTTAGCCTTGCAGTTTCTGGCCACTGTCTTGCATTCACTCCAAATATTGTTGATACTGGGTTTATACTCCATTGTTCCTTTGCATGTTTGAAATGAGATGCATCATGGTTTCTCTGACCAGTCTTGAACACTTTCCATTTTGTGTGTTGTTTGGTGCCACCTTGAATTTGGGTAGACTGTTTTGACCACTTGATTGTATTCGAATTTGATTTTCGAATTACACCTGAGTTGAATCCGATTTGGATTTGACCTTGTGACATTATTTTATTGCTCTTGAGTGAACTCGATTTCGGGGTTTGACCTAGTGATCATTTGTGACTTTCACCGAGCTTTTGTGTATCTCCCGCAATAGTGGCGAGGCAGTACACGCGTGCGTGTACTGCAGCCCTATCAGATTTAACAGTTTTAAATTGATGTTCCGATTTATTGGATTGTTTCGTTGGTTAATTTCAATGTTTTGGAGTTGTATTCTGATTTGGATTGTTGATTTGTCGTTTAACACTATTTAGTGTTATATCTGCCGTAATCCAATTCTTGTATCGAGAGTTGGATATACGAGATTTCCGTGACTGACATCTATTTGGGATTGATTATTATTGCTTCCATACATTAATAACTGAGTTTGAATTAGACTGACCCGTGTATTATTTTCTTTTGAATTTAATACTCGGGTCAGACCCGAGTTATTTCAGGTTGTAGATTTCCTGCTTTGAGTTGCTGTTTGGGCTATGAATACTTTTTATATCATTTGAAGTGGTCTTCGTCTTGTTGTAGCAGTCAGTGTGTCTATTTTAAGATGATATGTATTCATGTATATTAGTCGATAATGTACTTGTATATATAAATTCTTGAGTCGACGGTTGTAGTTGTATCATATGTATTGTGTCAACTGTATTGTAACTGACATCAGTTATATATATGAGACTTTTTGTTTAATCTGTGTTCCGCATTTATATTATCTGTGTTATTATTATATTAATTGTCCTAAACTATTATGAACCGTCGTAGTTCGTTTTGTACTAGAATTAGGTACGTCGATGGGAGTAAATAAATAAGAGATGAAAAATAAAAAGTATATACCACTCCTATCGAGGTAACCAATATTAGTGTAAGGCTAACTACGGATGGCCGCTCCTATCTAGCCTTATTCTTCGTAATAATAGACAGTATTTCTTTTAATACTCTTTGTTATTATGAGCATAGAGGTGGGGCGTCACAGCATAACTCAAGCATACGAACTCCAATCGATTTGAAATTTGAAATGTAGCCTCATGTGGCCTTCCTTGTCACTTCATACAGATTGCACCATGATTGGGACAAAAATTGGGGATTCGATCCAATCTATTGCTTAGGTGAAGTGCCAATTCCATACTTAGCCCTTTTTTGAGTGTTGGTCATCCGAATCCATTCAACTATCATCCATAGTTTCAACTAAATCAATCTCCAATCCATCCATTTTAGTCGAATAGTGGTATCCCGGCCTGACCAAAAGGCAGGATAATATTTACCCTCTAAAATATGCCTTGCGGTAGGAAGGCGTGTTTTGAATTGCTATAAATCCAAAATTCATAATCCATTGATAGTCGAATATTCTAATCCAAAATCTAATCGGTTTCCACTCTAATTCCTTGATCTCTCCAAATTGTTAGTTGTGGTCATTCGAGACCGGTAGTCAAATCTATTGCCGTTCGAGGCTATCATTTATTTGAGGTTAATGTTGTCGTTCAAGGCGAGTGGTGGTCGTTCATGACCGATAGCCGTTCGTGGCAGATGATGGTCGTTCGTGACCGATTGTCGTTCAAGACGGAAGATGATCGTATGCGATCGAGTGCCACTCGGGGCAAATGATGATTATACGTGATCAAGTGCCATTCAAGGCGATATATGATCATTCAAGATCAGATGTCGTTCGAGGCGAAATATGATCGTTCGAGATCGAGTGCCGTTCAGGGTGAAATATGATCATTCGAGATTGAGTGTCGTTTAGGGCGAAATATGATCGTTAAAGATCGAGTGTCATTTAGAGTGAAATATGATCATTCGAGATCAACCGTCGTTTGAGGCGAAATGTGATCGTTCGAGATCGATAGCCGTTCGAGGCGAAATGTGATCGTTCGAGATCGATTACCGTTTAAGGTGAAATACTTGTTTTTCATATTCAAGTGAGTTTCGGAATCATTTGTTATGGCGATTTATCGCCATCTCAGAGAATGCCTTGGGATCGACCGCGATCCCGTATATGTGTAAGTGACTTAGCCATTTTAATGTGGAGTTTCTTTTACTTCATGCAATTCCGATCAAGAGATGACGACCTATGCCCTAAAGCCAGGCTCGCTCCAATTTGTGGCAGATGATGGCTGCTTCTATTCCATTACCACTATCCATTTCCATACAAAGCCATTCAAATCCGTGCCTCCAGATCCATGGGGAGTAGTGCCAATCCATGTGAATAGATGCATGCTGATCCATCTTCCTTGGTTGGGGCTTGCCCCTAGTTTGTTCCAATCCATATCAAGCCAATTAATTTTCGCTCCAAGTCCTGGATGCCAATTTCCAGCTATTCCAACATCCATAAGTGGTCTCCGATCATCATTTTTGTCCTCATTATTTCCATCCTGCCCTCCCGAGTCTGCGAGGGAATCCAAGATTATCCTCTTCCAGATGCGCATCCAAGTTCTGATTGACACCTAACTGCTCAGCATTGTCCAACACCCCACCTAGGATCAATCCAGCATAACCCGGGGGCATGCCTTGAGTCTAGATCGATTGGCGCCGATCGTTCTGGAATGATCGATACCGATCGTTATGTGTCGGCCGAGGACTGCCCTCGGCTGTGCTACTCCATCCTATTGTCTATTAGCTTCGTTTACTTGGTCCTCATTCTGGTTTGCCTCAGCTCCTGTTGCTCCAACTCCATGATCCATATTTCCAGCGTTTCATGCTACTTCATTTCCTTGGTTTTGTGCTCCAGCTTGTCCCATCTGCTTGAGGAGATTCTGGATCATCTCCTCTTGTCTCTTTGGCATTCTTTCCTGCATAGCATCCATCATCATTTCCATCTCGTCTCTAGTTATGAAGACTGAGGTTTGATTTGCTCTAGAAGATGCCTCTTGAATTCCTTCATGATGGCTCCTATCTGCCATCTGTCTCCTTGTTGATGGCTTTACCATTGCTCTAAATCCAAGCTCTCTAGTTGATTCCAACTCTGAACTTCAAATCCCCAGAGGATAGTTTTCTCAGTGAAAGCACCAAAATATTTGCGCCAAAAATGGTCACAAACACCCTGTTGTATGTGAAAGCACCAATATCGAATATTTAGATCCAAACAGAGAAATATAGATCCATAGATTACAGAATAGATTATAGAAAAGTAAATGAACACACAAATTTTATAGTGGTTCGGCAAACTCCGCCCTATATCCACTCTAATAATCTTTTGTTTATACTATAAGATTACAAGTATAGTTGTTTTTGCCTTAAAACATAATGGATGAAAAGATAAGAAGTGATGAAGGAGAGCCCACCAAAAAGTCCTTGGCAATGAGCCAAGTCCGCTGTATTTATAGGTGAAGACATGCATGGATCGGGCTGAAATTTCTCCAGAGTCCCTCCAGATCCATACTAGGCCCTTGGATTTTTCTTATGAATTGAGTCATCAAAGTTACACTTTACTTTATAAAACCATTTAGCTCCTATAGCATCTTTGTCTTTTAAACGATCTATGAGTTCCCATGTTTCATTTTTTGAGTCATCATTATCTCTTCTTACATAGCCTTTCTTCATGCTTCTTGTTTGTAAAATGCTTTAAAGTTTTCTGGTTCGATAATCATCAAGTTGTTATCACGTATATCTCGGTTAAAGATTTAGTTTGTCTTAGTGGTGAATCTAGAGGGGATTATGTGTCTTGTACTGGTTCTAATTATATTATTGGTGGAGTTGGCGATCTAGTATGACCATTACCCTCCTCAATTTACGGCGTTAGAAATACATGTAAGTTAGTACTCTTTCTTTCAAATTCTATATTTTCCAACTATATGCGGCATCTTCATCGTCATCATCACAAGGGGGTCATAGAGTTAATGGTGTACCCTATGGGCAATTATGTAATTTATTATGTAACTTAACTCTTATAAGAGAATCTTGTTCAAAACAATGTAAGCATCTAGTTTTATTTTCTTTTATATATGTTGTTATAGAGATATAAATAATGAATTAAATACGTTAAACATATATAAGTAGAAAAATCTTTAGAAGAAGTATCTTATTGACTTTAGTTACGAATGTGTTCATGACTATAAGTATTGAATTGTTACATATATACAAATATATATATATATATATATATAACACTTACTCCTTAAATGTTCCAAGTCAAAATATTTTGAGAAAGGGATATCGATAAGTCTGTTGAGACTAATGTCGTAACGCTCTCCATACAATGGATAGTGATTTACTCATGACCGTTAGGGGAGACAAGATATTACGTACATGTGGTTGTTTAGAACAATCACTGAACGAATCAATGAGAGTATTCTATATATTAATATAACTAAGTCAAAATTGAAGATCTTAGGATAATGATGTACAGTATTCTTCAGACTTGAGTGTTGTTGATCTTAAGTAGTTAGGCTATACTTTGATTATGGTTAAATACTTGGCATAACTCAAGCATACGAACTCCAATCGATTTGAAATTTGAAATGTAGCCTCATGTGGCCTTCCTTGTCACTTCATACTGATTGCACCATGATAGGGACAAAAATTGGGGATTCGATCCAATCTATTGCTTAGGTGAAGTGCCAATTCCATACTTAGCCCTTTTTTGAGTGTTGGTCATCCGAATCCATTCAACTATCATCCATAGTTTCAACTAAATCAATCTCCAATCCATCCATTTTAGCCGGATACGTGGTATCCCGGCCTGACCAAAAGGTAGGATAACATTTGCCCTCCAAAACATGCATTGCGGTAGGAAGGCGTGTTTTGAATTGCTATAAATCCAAAATTCATAATCCATTGATAGTCGAATATTCTAATCCAAAATCTAATCGGTTTCCACTCTAATTCCTTGATCTCTCCAAATTGTTAGTTATGGTCATTCGAGACCGTTAGTCAAATCTATTTCCGTTCGAGGCTAGCATTTATTTGAGGTTAATGTTGCCGTTCAAGGCGATTGGTGGTCGTTCATGACCGATAGCCGTTCGTGGCAGATGATGGTCGTTCGTGACCGATTGTCGTTCAAGACGGAAGATGATCGTATGCGATCGAGTGCCATTCGAGGCAAATGATGATTATACGTGATCAAGTGCCATTCAAGGCGATATATGATCATTCAAGATCAGATGTCGTTCAAGGCGAAATATGATCGTTCGAGATCGAGTGCCGTTCAGGGTGAAATATGATCATTCGAGATTGACTGTCGTTTAAGGAGAAATATGATCGTTAAAGATCGAGTGTCATTCAGAGTGAAATATGATCATTCGAGATCAACCGTCGTTTGAGGCGAAATGTGATCGTTCAAGATCGATAGCCGTTCGAGGCGAAATGTGATCGTTCGAGATCGATTACCGTTTGAGGTGAAATACTTGTTTTTCATATTCAAGTGAGTTTCGGAATCATTTGTTATGGCGATTTATCGCCATCTCAGAGAATGCCTTAGGATCGACCTCGATCCCGTATATGTGTAAGTGACTTAGCCATTTTAATGTGGAGTTTCTTTTACTTCATGCAATTCCGATCAAGAGATGACGACCTGTGCCCTAAACCAGGCTCGCTCCAATTTGTGGCAGATGATGGCTGCTTCTATTCCATTACTACTATCCATTTCCATACAAAGCCATCCAAATCCGTGCCTCCAGATCCATGGGGAGTAGTGCCAATCCATGTGAATAGATGCATGCTGATCCATCTTCCTTGGTTGGGGCTTGCCCCAAGTTTGTTCCAATCCATATCAAGCCAATTAATTTTCGCTCCAAGTCCTGGATGCCACTTTCCAGCTATTCCAACATCCATAAGTGGTCTTCGATCATCATTTTTGTCCTCATTATTTCCATCCTGCCCTCCCGAGTCTGCGAGGGAATCCAAGATTATCCTCTTCCAGATGCGCATCCAAGTTTTGATTGACACCAAACTGCTCAGCATTGTCCAACACCCCACCTAGGATCAATCCAACATAACCTGGGGGCATGCCTTGAGTCTAGATCGATTTGCGCCGATCGTTCTGGAATGATCGGTACCGATCGTTATGTGTCGGCCGAGGACTGCCCTCGGCTGTGCTACTCCAGCCTATTGTCTGTTAGCTTCGTTTACTTGGTCCTCATTCTGGTTTGCCTCAGCTCCTGTTGCTCCAACTCCATGATCCATATTTCCAGCGTTTCATGCTACTTCATTTCCTTGGTTTTGTGCTCCAGCTTGTCCCATCTGCTTGAGGAGATTCTGGATCATCTCCTCTTGTCTCTTTGGCATTCTTTCCTGCATAGCATCCATCATCATTTCCATCTCGTCTCTAGTTATGAAGACTGAGGTTTGATTTGCTCCAGAAGATGCATCTTGAATTCCTTCATGATGGCTCCTATCTGCCATCTGTCTCCTTGTTGATGGCTTTACCATTGCTCTAAATCCAAGCTCTCTAGTTGATTCCAACTCTGAACTTCAAATCCCCAGAGGCTAGTTTTCTCAGTGAAAGCACCAAAATATTTGCGCCAAAAATGGTCACAAACACCCTGTTGTATGTGAAAGCACCAATATCGAATATTTAGATCCAAACAGAGAAATATAGATCCATAGATTACAGAATAGATTATAGAAAAGTAAATGAACACACAAATTTTATAATGGTTCGGCAAACTCCGGCCTATATCCACTCTAATAATATTTTGTTTATACTATAAGATTACAAGTATAGTTGTTTTTTCCTTAAAACATAATGGATGAAAAGATAAGAAGTGATGAAGGAGAGCCCACCAAAAAGTCCTTGGCAATGAGCCAAGTCCGCTGTATTTATAGGTGAAGACATGCATGGATTGGGCTGAAATTTCGCCAGAGTCCCTCCAGTTCCATACGACCCGATCCACCAATTTTCAGATCGATCGTACACTACATGAACGATCGGTGCCTATCATTCATATTAGCTCCAATCGAGGTGTGATCATTCTTGTGGGGTCCCACATGCCTCTAGTCCATGCTTCTAAAGTTTTGCACCATTATGACTTACCGTTTATGAGATATTGATCGATCTTCTTTGTTTTAGGCAGAAAATGAATCATGGGAGATCGTTCCATACTTTCTCCTTTTAGGGTGCAATCATTCTAATGAGTTTCTCATGATGTTAGCTACTTGCTCTCCAAATCTCGTGTCATTCTGACTTAACGTTTGTAAGATATCACGTTTTCGTTAAATTGCGTTGAGTTGTAATCAATCATGGGAGATCATTCCATACATCCTCCTTTTGAGGTGCAATCATTCTAGTGAGTTCCTCATGATGTTATCTACTAGCTCTCCAGATTTCGTGTCATTCTGACTTACTGTTAGTGAGATATCACATTTTCCGTGGAGTTGGGTTGAGTTGGTTATGCTGAAAATCGATCTAGTCCCTCTTCTTTTGCCCATAACTCGAGCATACGAACTCCAACCGACTTGAAATTTGAAATGTAGCCTTATGGGGCCTTCCTTATCACTTCATACCTATTGCACCTTGATTGGGACAAAAATTAGGGATCCGATCGAATTCGTTGTCTAGGTAAAGTGCCAATTCCATACTTAGCCATTTTTTGAGTGTTGTCCATTCGAATCCATTCAACTATTGTGCATAGTTTCAACTGTAATCGATTTCCAATTCATCCATTTTAGCTGAATTCGTGGTATCCTAGCCTGACTAAAAGGCGGGATAACAACTGTGAAGCTTAAAGAGGAAGTAATAATCAAACGACGTGTTAGACTCTTGGCAGGACTGCTTTAGTGAAAGGTACTGTGACGACCACCCTACACCTTTATTGCCCAATATACATGTAAGGTGCGTTGCGATGGTGCCAAAACAATACAGAGTGGCCTAGGTAAAGGGATATTCCAGGGTAAAGTAACATAACTCCAAATAAATTTTATCGTATACCCCACAATGCATAGGTTAACATACAATAATCATAAAGATATAAAACAGACGAGACAGTAATATAACTAGATGGATCAAAATCAAATCAGAGTGTAAAAGATCCATCATAGTTATACAATCAGAAAGTAGGTTTTACATATCAAATAATAAACTCAAAATAAAATGTCTCTAGATAAAATATAGCATAGTACCGATAAAGCTCCACGGTGCTGCATAGCGGACATAGTGAAAATATAGAGCATAAGCCCCGAAAGTAGATATATGAAAAGCGTAGCCTCCTGCTCATTCTCTGTATGGGTCCATGCACTATCTTGTACCTGCTATCTAGTCTACTCATTTAAGAGTACCTGAGATGATAAAAATAAAAGTATAATAACTTGAGTCAGGCAATGGTTTGGTATGATGAGTGATTTATAATCTCAAAATACTATAAAGGTCAATATAGTAAATCAGACACAAGGTATGGAGAATCATACCTGACCGATCTCTACATCTAAAGAGTTAGCACATAACGTCAATATAAGCTAATGTACACCATCGCATGGGTGCACAATATCCTAAGGTGCAACATAGGGTGTCTAGGTATCGAAGTCAACAATACTTACATCATGTGACATCCCTAGAAAAGTAAAGCAAACATAGTATCCATCAAATAACCTCACATCACTCATTTAATGCATTGTATATATGATACCTCGTATGACAATGTCAATGGTTAGAGACTACTTAACATCTTAGTTCCTTAATGCTTGACTCCATGCCACTTCGAAGGAAAGGAATTAGACTCAACATCAAAAAGTGCAAGATGCACAGATCTATAGTCAAAGATTTGGGGTACGATCAAATCCAGGTGAGTGCCCACACATACCCCTTCTTCAAGAGCACAAATCGAAACCTCTAAGCTATCAAAGATCCCTTAGCACAAGTCTCCATAGCAGTACACATTATACATTCCACTTCATAAGTTCACATTAACGAACTTTCCTTCATGCATCATCAATATAGCTCCCATCATCGGGTCGTCGAAGTCCGAAATATTTGTAAACATCCATCAAAAGCCATAAAGTTTCCTCACCTTAGTCCCGAAGATGCCTTATCAAATCCCTAGGTGAAACTCCAAGTTTCCCACATCCAAGCTTCTCCATAGCCCGAAGCCTCCATATAATATCCTTAATTTGATCGGGGTTGCATCCATGTAGTGGACTAGCGGTGCATCCATGGGATGGTTCGAGGGTACATCCATGGGATGAATGGATTGGGGGTGCATCTATGGGATGGATTGAGGGGCATCTATGGAATGGATGGATCAGGGTGAATCTGTGGGATGGATGAGGGATGCATCCGTGGGACCTTGAAGTAAGTCCAAGCCAAACTACTCCATCCAAACTTTTCTCTATTAATATGGATCTTCATCGTTTATGCACTTCACCTTTAATGGTCCATTCTATAAATCATCTTGTGCACAAGACCAAGCATAGAATTGGTTTCTAACACTAGTTCGCTTATCGATTGCTGTTTCATCCAATACAACAAACGATACATCCAATCAAACAATACATTACACATATTCATATAAATACATATATAAACTCAAACACAAATTCAACAATCAATTAACCAAAATCTATCTTGTTTTCTAAAGTGGTGTATCATATGAATATGTGCATAGAGTCAACCAAAATTGAATTTAAAATATTTGAAATTATTTCATAAATCATGGTTATGTTTAGATCTAGTTAAAATCACGTTTTAAACTTTGTAAACATTTTTAAAACATCATTTTTAATTATATTACCAACTATAGTAAATTAAGAGATATAAACCACTCAGTAAAATATCCAAATGCACTAAAATATGAGGTAAATCTAATCCAACCAGCAAAGACACGATTTCCAAGATAGTAATTTTGAAATCCAAGATGTGGCTTTGCTAATTTCTATGCTAATCACCCTTTAATCTCATATTTTGGCAACTTAAAGTAAGGATTTAGGTTACGTTTGGCTAGAAGATGATTAATGGAGGTTTGTGATAATTTTTGGAAAGTGTAGAAATGATTAGGGGATCTCCCAGCAGGTTGGTCAAGCACAAATCCCCAAATGGGTTAATGGACCTAATCCGGACTTAAGTTAATTACTCACTAATCTATTCAAAAACGATCTAAATTCAAATGGTTGTATCTCCTAAAATGTAAGGCCAAAAATCTATTATGGCCACTTTATGGAAAGAGAAACTGTCGTATCTTTCATTTCGAAGTGATTACAAAACCTAATTCAGTTTCGATAGAAAGTTATAGGGCTTACAAGTTTTCAAAGTCAAAATCGTAAAATAATATTTGTTATGGTCAAAAATATCAATATTCAATATTCTCTCAAGTTATAGCCTAATCTGATACAATTTGGTTATAAACATAATATTTTACGATCTGTTGGTACGTACAAATATGGGCATTCTCCTCCCCCGTAAGATATCCACCTTCGAAATCCCAATCAATCAAACATAACCAACAATAAATATACTAATCATGCCTAAAAATCAATCAAGCATCTGAATCATCAAACATGCACATATTAGCTATAATTAAAACCTATGTGAACCCTATCATGCAAGGTACTAAACCAATGATATATGATACCAACTGTGATATCAAATGTGAAAGCTAGTCGATAAAAATGTAAATCTTAACAAGTAAAGAGACTCGAATAAGCAGTCCTCATGCTCTCCTTATTCTCCTAAGTGCTACTGCCTTCACTCTCACTCCAATGAACCTTTACCAACTGCACCTTCATCGCCCTAAGTTGCTTCGTACTTCACTTGGCTATAAGAATTGGCTTCCGAGGCCTTGATGCTTCAGGTTCAACTTCTATACCACCCAGTTGGTCTAGTGTAACAATTGCGCTTGAGTCGTGCACAAAATTCTAAGTATGAGAAACATAAAACACATTTTGCATACCCGTCACCTTCTAAGGTAAATTGACCCTGTAAGCTTGGTTCCTAATCATCTCAAGTATCAAAAACGGACCAACGAATCTCAACGCCAACTTCCCCTTAGTACTGAATCAAACTACATTCTTCAATGGAGAGATCTTAACAAACATAATATCACCGATAAAGAACTCCAATTCTTGATGTCTCTTATCAGTTTGGCTCTTCTATCTATTTTGTGTAGCTTTAATTTATTGCCAAATGATCTCGATCTTTTCCAAAATCTTTCTAATCATATCAGACCCAAGTATTAGTTTCTCGCCCGCTTTCCACCAGCATGAAGGAGCGCTGCATGTTCGGCCATATAATACCTCAAATGGTGCATACCAATGTTAAATTGATAATTGTTGTTGATGCAAACTCAACAAGATGTTAATGATCGTTCCACGAGCCCCTAAAGTCAACAATGCAGGCTTACAAGAGATCCTTCAAGATACGATCCACTTTCTCGGTCTACCCATCGATTTGTGGGCGATAAGCTGTACTCAGATGCAGCTCTTTCCTAAATGCCTCCTGTATTCTCTTTAAAAATCTGCTAGTGAATAATGGGTCTTGATCGCTTACAATGCTCTTTGGCATACCATGGAATCGTACTATCCACTTTATATACGACTTGACCAATTCAGATGTCCTTCTATTAGTCTTTATATGTATGAATCGAACACTTTTCATCGATCTATCAACAGTGACCCAGATGTTATCACAACCTCCTCCAATCCTCGAAAATCCATCGTTGAAGTTCATCGATATCTATGGCCACTTCCATTGGGGAACTTCAAGTGGTTGTAGCTACTTGGCTTATTTTGCTTAGCCTTCATTAACCTGCAGTTCATACACTTTAAAACAAATACTCCGATGTCATTCTTCATCCCTTCCCAATAAAATGTTTGCTTCATATCTCAATACATTTCATTGCCTTAAGGATATATAGTTAATCTCGAATGATGACACTCTCGTAGAACCTCATCTCTCAACCCATCAACATCAGGCGCAAATAATCTTCTAATCTAATGGAGGCAACCATTATGGTCGAGTATGTATCACCTCATCTCTTCACACTCTGCTCCCGTCTCAATCTTAGCAATGATCTTTTCACGTATGGAATAACATCTATGGCTAGTACCAATCACTCTATCAGAGTAAGTCTAACGGTCATGCTCGACAGCATCTATGGTCTAGTTCTCATCGAGGTTGGAAATCATAACCAGTAATATACTCTAACTATGTGCACTTAGCTCTCTGGTTGACATGTCTTCTACTCAATGCATCGGTGACTGCATTTCACTTACCAGATGTATAGGAAATATCAAAGTCGTAGGAGACCAAGAACTCTAACCATCGCTGCTAACGAAGGTTAAGGTCCTTCTGTGAGAAAAGGTACTTCAATGATTTTTTGGTCGGTAAATAGCTAAGACCTCTCTCCAAGCAAGTAATGCCTCCATATATTCAGCACAAATACGATCGATGCCAGGTCCAACTCATTGGTATGGTACTTCTTCTTACGTAGTTTCAGTTGTCGACTAGCATAAACGACAACCTTACCTCTCTACAACAATGTTGCTCTAAGTTCGATACCACAAGCATTGGTGTATGCCGTCAGCTCTTCATTCCCACTTGGAATGATTAACACATGTGCACTCTTCAACCTTTCTTTCAGACTCATGAATGCATTCTTGCACCTCGTATCCCAAGCAAAAATCTGATTCTTTTTTATCAAGTTGGTTAAGGGTGCTACTACCATTGAGAAGACCTTTATGAATCGCCTATAGTGTACCAATAATCCAAGGGAACTCCTCACATCTATAGCACTCTTAGGTCGATCCCAATCCTGGATTGCTGCTACATTGGAAGGATCCATGGATATGCCCTATTCAGAAACAACATAACCTAAAAATCGCACTTCCCTCCTCCGAAAGTGACACTTGAAATTTTTTTCCATCAATTGGGGTTTCCTCAACACCTCAAGCATGATCCTAAAGTACATTTTATGTTCCTCTTCCATCCATGAGTAAACGAGAACATCCTCAATGTACATAAGTACAAATTTATTCAGTTGATCCTTGAACACATGGTTCATGAGATCAACAAAATATGCCCATGCAATGTTTAGCCTGAATGACATAACCCACCATGTGAGAAATGCGGATTAAGGATCTTAAGGCTAGAATTAACACTAGAGGGGGGTGAATAGTGTTTTAAGAAATTTGTTAATCTTTTGAGTTTTATCTTAATTTGTTAACAATGTATACACTAATCAGACACAGATATGAACACAGAACCAAACACAGATGCAAATATAAAGTAAAAGCAGTAAAGAAAAGAACACACCGGATTTTATACCGGTTCGGAGTTACCCTACATCCAGTCCTGCAACACAAGTATGGATTTCCTTTCAACAACAATTCAACAGTTACAACCCTCGGTTTCAAGGCTACGAGGTACACCCTCCAGAATGACAATCCTCTAGGTAGAGATACTTGATTTTCGGGGCAACAAGTTCACCCAATTGATTTCCAGGGCTACAATCACACCTTTTCTCGCTTAATTGATTTCCAAGGCTACAATTACACCTTTTCTCGCTAATATATTACAAAAAAGTCTATAACTCTGAATAGCACTGAGAACCTTGTAGAGATAGTGATGGAGAATCAAACTAGAAGTAATCGAGTATGATTCGATGTTGATTTCGGCAGAGTAATGGTATGATTTTGTATTAAGAAATGTGGAAGAAGAAGAGGAGTGAAAACCAGAAAAAAGTGATTAAAAATTCGTTGAAACTGACCCCTATTTATAGAAGATCAACAGCCATGACCATTCATGAAGAGTTATGGCGAATAGACACTTCTTTTGAAATTTGAATTTTGAACTTCAACTGTCACTATGTCGACATAGTGCCTAGGGGCATGTCGACATCCCTCAGCCAAAATTGATATTTTGAATTTCTATAAAAATAATATTTATCTTATATAAAAACTATTTAAAACTTTATAAATATACTTGAATATAGTTGAAATTCATAAGTAAATATAAAGAACAATATATACATAATTTAACTATAATTTTATATTTAAATCTAAGTATAAATATTAAAAGTTAAACATATTATTTGAATATACATTTAAAATCAGGAGTTATTTGACTTTGAAATTAAAAATGTTTTGAGGCTAAAATTATTTAAAATCAGGATAGAGAGTTTTGAATCTTTTAAAAGGAAAGTTTTGAAATCATTTTGAAAACAAGATAATTTTGTAAAATCATTTGAATTAAAGTTAGTGGATACAAAACAATGTCCCACTAGATTTTCGTAGGTTCCATCCTACTTAGGGTTCCATCCCTTTAACGGGCTCGAAGTGGATTCCATTCCACGAATAAATTGGATATTAAGATACCAGTGCTTTTCTACGAGTTTTAACAAATATTCCTAATAAAACAAACTTAACCTTGAACTCTTGAACTCTTGATAATCTTGATACTCATGAGTCTTCTATCTCTATATCTTGAATCTCTATACTGTACAGTCTTCATTCTTGATACCTGCATGGTTAGATCCTCCATATACATATATATCTAAACTTGTAATGTTAGTATTTATATTTTATAATCTATTCTAAGGTTGTTGTCATCAAAACCATCATCTCATGGACTAAAAATCTCCCCCTTTTTGATGATGACAACCTTTGTTTATAAAATATTCCTTCTATCCCAATAACTCTAATAACTCCCCCTTAATCTATGCCTAACTACCCTATTTTATATTTCTCCCCCTTTGTCATCAACAAAAAATTTACTCCCCCTTACTCTTGGACTTTAGTACCTGCATTGATAAACTATACAATGGAATATATAATATATAGATTAAGAAATAATGATACTTATGAGCATAATAACTTAATTAAAGACTATATTCATTTCAGTGTATATATATATGTTTCACACACCAATCTTCAAACCAAATAAAATCAATCTACACAAAGTATCAATTCAAACTAAATTAAATCAAACAAATTAATTCAGACAAATTAAACAAAGAAAGAAAATTAAACGTTACGAGGAACATCAACCCATCCTTCTTCTCCAAAGATAGGGTCTTGTTTGATGGCATCCCAATTCTCATTATCAACAGATATAGAAACGGGAGGATGTGCTTCATTATCATCCTTGTGCAGGGAGGAGATCATCCGACGAATTGCATCGAAGTGTCTCTCTTGTTCCTTGATCATCTGCATTTGACTCAATTCTAAGTGACGCTGATTACGGAGGATGATAGAGAGAATATTCTTGAATGAATTGAGCGTTTCTTCAAGATTTTCAGATAGATTGTGAATAGGATTGGCCATAATTGAATTAGAGAAAGAAATGAAGGATATAGATAATGAGAAATAAATTTTAGTGAATCTGGAAGAAAAAGGTATATATAGGTGTAGAAATTCGTTTGAAATGAATAGACATTTGGTAGTTATTCAAATTTCAAATTCAAAATCAATAATCACTTCTGACCAGTACATGTCGACATGGTCAAGGGGGGTATGTCGACATACTATAGTGAATTCTGATGATAATTTTATTTTGTGAATAATGATGTATATATATTTCTATAATATACTAACATTTATTCAAGATATAAAATAAGCTAGATGACAGGAAGGAAATTCAATTTCATTGCATAATTGGATAATACAATGATTAAACATAAAGAAATACACGAACATTCGAAATAAAACAAACTAAGACAAATACAATAAGATACTAAAAGATAAAACTAGTTAGAAGATGAAGATGATGAAGATAGTCCAAGTTTCTTGCTGACTTTTGAAAAGAACTTGTTCATCTTCGAAGACATGTTATCCAACTTCTTACTAACAGATCGTTTTAAAATCCGTTGATTCTCCACAATTATCTTTTGGTTTTTGAGAAGGGTTTTGTTGGATGGATTGGAAGGATATTCAATACTTTCTAAGGATGTTTCACCTTGTTCTTCTTCTTCTATTTCCATTTCATCCCTTTCTTCTTCTTCTTCCTCTTCCATTTCTTCATGAGCCAAACGCTCTTCCTTTTCGGTAAGAGTCTCATAAGGTTGAAAAACATATGGGATTTTCATGAGAGAAATGTTTGAGATATTAAAAACTTTTCTAGAGACAAATTCTTCACCTTTGAAATCCACTCCAAAATAGTTGAAAATCCGAGTAAGGTAAATTCCATGATATAAAGTGTTTTCTCCCATTTCAAAATTTTTAGGACGAAGTTCATCCAAAATAACTTGCGCCCATTTGATATCATAATTTTCGAAAATAGCAAAAAGTGCTTTGCACACTTTTGAGGTAGGATTGTTAAAATTTCCCGATCTTGGGGTCAAAGTATGTTGTAAGAGAAGATTGACAATTCTTGCTTTAGGACGAAAGTTTCGGTTTTTAAATTCAAAGTTTTCATCTCCTTCAAAAATATGATGAAATGTCTCACGATCATGTTCATCGATTTTAAAACTAGAAAGATCCATTCCCGTGCTTTTGCAATTAAGAATGGTACCCAAAAGATCACAATTCAAAACAATTTGAGTGCCTTTGACACTACTCCAAATTTCATTCTCATTTCCATTATAAAAACCACGGTTTAAATTAGCAAAGAAGATTTTGACAAGATTAGGATAGCAAACAAAATCATTTTGAGAAGAGTCAATAAGACTTAAAACACCATTGTTTGCAAAAAGAGAATCAATTTCATAAGAAGAAAAATCTTGAAAAATTGCAAATTTTCCGGGATGGACTTTGGCATAATTAGCATAATTGATGTATGCTTTAATTGCCTCCAGATCATTGAATAATTGTTCTTTGATTTTTCTGGAAATTCTCATGGTTGAGGGGTTGCTTGAAGAAGCCATTAGAGTAGAGAGTAGAGAGCTTGAAGATATGAAGAGAGAGTTTGAATTTGAAAATGAAAGTGAAAAGATATGATAAAAGATAGTGAATAAATAGACTTTCAAAGGACATATTCTCTGGTCAAAAGGTATCTTTTCAGAGAAATAAATGAAGTGAAAAGGTGGAGGGAAATTCAAACATTTGAATTCAAAATTTGAAATTCAAATTTAGGTAGGTATGTCGACATCGTGGTAGGGGTCATGTCGACATATGCCTTTGAATTTTCATGACATGATTTTTCCTAAGTTATCTAATACATATATATATATATATAAATAAATATTATTATTAATGTTATTTCTGAAAAATTATTGTACTTATAATATATTTCAGAATGTGTCAAAAATAATAAAAATAATAATAAAATAATAGTAAAAATAGAAAATAAATTTTAAAATTCAAACAACATATCAATTCAAAATCAATCAATCAAACAATCAAGCAACTAATTCTATGCAAGCAATTTCAATCAATTTTATTGTAAACGTGTACCTTTTTCTGAATCCATTTCTTTGAATTCGTCGGAGTCGTGAACTGCAGTGAAACACAAATTTGAATTATCCGTCTTTTGATCATCATCACTTGAGGACGAGTCTGAGTCATCTAGAGTAGCAGTAAATGCATGCTTCCGTTTCTTTGCTGGTTCATTGTTCATAGGAGGATTCTGCCTATCTGGATACAGACAGTCTCTTTTGATATGACCTGGTTCGTCACAATTGAAGCATTTGATAAAGTTTGGTACTGTAGTCTGATTACCGGAATTCTTAAAGTTGTTTCTCTTGGAACTATTCAATTTTCTGTACTTCAGGAATTTCCTAAAATTCCTGGTCATAAATGCTATCTCTTCATCATTATCACTGTTTGAGTCTGATCCATCCGTCAATGCATTGAATGCCATTGATTTCTTTTCAGATGCTTTGCTTTCTCTTCTCCCGATCATTTGAACTTCAAACGACATTAGATTTCCAATCAATTCTTCTATCTTTAAAGTACTGATGTCATTTGCCTCTTCAATTGCAAGTGTCTTTTGACCTCATTCTAGAGTGAGAGAACTTAAAATTTTTCTAACTTGATCTTCTTCCGAAAACTCCTTTCCCAAAGATATTAAAGAATGCACAATATCTTGAAATCGACTATACATATCTGAAATAGACTCATTAGTATTCATTTTAAATAACCGAAACTGATTTGTGAGCATGGAAATTTTGGTCTGTTTAACTTTGCTTGTTCCTTCGTGAGTTACTTGCAAAGTTTTCCAGATTTCATATGCAGACTTACAAACTTACACTCTATTAAATTCATTTCTTTCAAGTGAACAAAACAGAATATTCATTGCTTTAGAATTATTTTGTGCACCAGTCTTTTGCTCAGTGGTTCACTGTGCAAAATTAGTTGTGGGTTCAGAATATTCAGTTTGTGTGATATTCCAAGTATCTAATCCTACAGATTGTAAATATATTTTCATCCTACATGCCCAATATGCATAGTTACTTCCATTAAAAAGTGGTGGTCTGGCAGTAGAGTGACCTTCTACAAATGAACTAGTGTTGGTGGTAATAGCAGTACTAGTGTTAGTAGCCATTTTGAAATTTTTCAAAATTCAGATAATGAAACTTTTGAAAACCAAGCCCCGATACCAAATGTGAGAAATGCGGATTAAGGATCTTAAGGCTAGAATTAACACTAGATGAGGGTGAATAGTGTTTTAAGAAATTTGTTAATCTTTTTGAGTTTTATCTTAATTTGTTAACAATGTATACACTAATCAGACACAGATATGAACATAGAATCAAACACAGATGCAAATATAAAGTAAAAGTAGTAAAGGAAAGAACACACCGGATTTTATACTGGTTCGGAGTTTTCCTACATCCAATCCCGCAACACAAGTACAGATTTCCTTTCAACAAAAATTCAACAGTTACAACCCTCAGTTTCAAGGCTACGAGGTACACCCTCCAGAATGACAATCCTCTGGGTAGAGATACTTGATTTCCGGGGCAACAAGTTCACCCAATTGATTTCCAGGGCTACAATTACACCTTTTCTCGCTTAATTGATTTCCAAGGCTACAATCACACCTTTTCTCACTAATATATTACAAAGAAGTCTATAACTCTGAATAGCACTGAGAACCTTGTAGAGATAGTGATGGAGAATCAAACTAGAAGTAATCGAGTATGATTCGATGTTGATTTCGGCAGAGTAATGGTATGATTTTGTATTAAGAAATGTGGAAGAAGAAGAGGAGTGAAAACCAGAAAAAAGTGATTAAAAATTCGTTGAAAGTGACCCCTATTTATAGAAGATCAACAGCCATGACCATTCATGAAGAGTTATGGCGAATAGACACTTCTTTTGAAATTTGAATTTTGAACTTTAACTGTCACTATGTCGACATAGTGCCTAGGGGCATGTCGACATCCCTCAGCCAAAATTGATATTTTGAATTTTTATAAAAATAATATTTATCTTATATAAAAACTATTTAAAACTTTATAAATATACTTGAATATAGTTGAAATTCATAAGTAAATATAAAGAACAATATATACATAATTTAACTATAATTTTATATTTAAATCTAAGTATAAATATTAAAAGTTAAATATATTATTTAAAAAGACATTTAAAATCAGGAGTAATTTGACTTTGAAATTAAAGATGTTTTGAGGCTAAAATTATTTAAAATCAGGATAGAGAGTTTTGAATCTTTTAAAAGGAAAGTTTTGAAATCATTTTGAAAACAAGATAATTTTGTAAAATCATTTGAATTAAAGTTAGTGGATACAAAACAATGTCCCACTAGATTTTTGTAGGTTCCATCCTACTTAGGGTTCCATCCCTTTAACGGGCTCGAAGTGGATTCCATTCCACGAATAAATTGGATATTAAGATACCAGTGCTTTTCTACGAGTTTTAACAAATATTCCTAATAAAACAAACTTAACCTTGAACTCTTGAACTCTTGATAATCTTGATATTCATGAGTCTTCTATCTCTATATCTTGAATCTCTATACTATACAGTCTTCATTCTTGATACCTGCATGGTTAGATCCTGCATATACATATATATCTAAACTTGTAATGTTAGTATTTATATTTTATAATCTATTCTAAGGTTGTTTTCATCAAAACCGTCATCTTAGGGACTAACACACCACTCCTAAAATCTAGATGGCATACGAAATAAAGTAAGCGCCACACTATCCTTCGATACTCTTAGTTGGTGAGACCCTGTTATAAGGTATAACTAAGAGAACATCTTTGCACCATAGAGAAAAATGAAAAAGTCATCGATTCATAGGAGTGGATATTTATTATTCTTTATCACTTTATTCAACTCACGGTAATCAATACAAAGCGTCAAAGAGTCGTCTGCCTTAGTAGCGAACACTACAGTTGCTCCCCACTTAGATAACTATTTCCACTTCTCATTGCCAGCATTCTCTTTTAATTCCATGTTGCCACCAAATGTAAATCAAATCAGTATTTTCTTCTTACTTTCAATATCTCCATTTCTTTTCTGATCATTGTAGAATATTTTAGATATGTATTTAATTTTATTTACCTTGCATTTGTTTTTAAAATGTATAATTTGAATTTTATAGATACCTGGATTGATGTGGGGGAATTTATTGTTTTTTGATGTATGTTCTATTAATATGAGCCTAATTTCTTTTTGTGGCATAACCAAAATGGGTTGCAGTGAATAATTTGTAATAGCAAACAACTTGTAGATATTTAGTTGTAGGTTTGGGAGTCAGTAAAAGCTTAATTGTTTTAATTTTTGACACATGTCCAAATATTTGTTGCTTAAATGAATTTCATTTTGTAAATGTCTACTAGAGAGTAATATAAAGTTTAGTATCATTTTGTTTTGAAGTTATGTCGAAATAAAAAACTTTTTTTTTCATTCTACAAAACTAGATGTTGTTGTGATGTGCACAGGTCCTCCTTTGTATTTGAAGCCAAATAGCTTTAGTCTTATAATTGATACAAAACTTTTCATTAAAATCTAAATTATTGAAGATGCTTTTATTTTTTTGTGAATTTTATATGTTTGCAAACTTGCATAAGTTATCCACTTGAATGCAGTTTAGTTAAGCTTTTTTTTAATATAATGTATCTATGTAGTTATGCCCCTCGCAAACAGAAATCCTGGTTATGTCCCTACTCCCTACTAATAGGCACTGATGACAACTCATCACACATGATCATGAGCGAATATAGAATGCCAATCATTACCTTATCATCCGATGTGAAGCCTAACTCTATCCTTCGCCCATCGTCGGTCGTTGTCATCACCAATCGCCTCTCACAATGCACCATGACTCCATATCTCTAAAGCAAGTCCATCCCTAATATAATATCGAACCCCATAAAACTATGTACAAAACAATCACAGGTAAAAGTACATCTATGAATGGATATGACTACATCACGACAAACCATACACAAACTATTCGAATCTCCCAGAGGGTTTAACATAATCAAGGATCTATCTACTAGGTTGAGTCTCAATTCTAATCTATTTACCAAGTCAATAGAAATAAAGGAGTTTGAAGAGTTAGTCATATGCCCTAGGAGAAATTATGTAATTGTTACATATATCTAATGTACTCAATCTTGTTTGCAATAATGGTGTTTGTTTTCTTTTATATACACGTTATATTATGATATAATTATTAAGTAATTAATTTAAAGTATATAATAAGAAAATACTTAAATAAAATGTTATATGACTATAGTTGTAGTAGAAATCTTGAGTAATTAATCATAAAATAAAATGACATATTGTTTTAAATATCCCAGGTCGAGATGTTTTGAGAAATGAATATCGATTTATCCGTTGAGACCAAAATGCGTAATGCTCTCCAAATGTTGGCAGTGTATTACTCATAGTCGTTGGAGGAACCAAGGGGTTACATACTCATGGTTGTTAGATGACTACCAAATTACTCAATTAAAAATTTCCTACTAGTTGATAACAACTAGGTCAAATAGGAAATTTCAGTTTAATGGCTTTACAAAGTTCCATCGACTAGAAAATACCGTGGAACTTCAAAGTGAATACTCTACTTTGATTATAGTTAAAGCCTGGCATGACAATCCATAGAGCGACTGTAATTCGGTTTGAGTTGAAACATTGGAAGTAAAGCAATAGTCAATCAAGAATTCGTCTCATCAGTTGTATGAGGTTAGTATCACGATTAACTGTAGTTAACAGAAAGTCAAAGTCTCTGGCCAGAGTCGTATGATTAATAATAAATGTTATTATTAAACCAATGACTTTTTTTTTGGACAAACCAAGTTGAATGTGGATAATATTGGAATTTTGACCAATACCAAATTCGATAGATCCTAAAGTGATATAGTTTTGACAAAGTGAACGTATTTAAATTATCATCACTAAAAGGTACTGTTTAAGAAAATATGAAATTGTATTTTATCAAAAAGATCTATAAATGATGAATATGGCCAAACTATCACTCCACTAGCTAAGGTGACGTGTGAAAGTTAAGATTTAATTGTTTAATATTAATCACTGAATTATTCACATCTTCTAATCACACAACCGCATTTCTGAATTCTCTGAAAATAACACAATTTAATTAGTTTATAAAGTGTTATAAATTAATTAATATGTAAGAAATATTGATTATTAATTTATTAGATTTTTTTGGTATTGTTAGTAATTAGTTGGATGTATATATAAATTTGTATATGTGCGTAATTGATATACGATATCAGTATGTATTTAAACAGGGCTTTAAATATAATTAATTACTCAACATGCATTTTGAAAATTTTTAGTACACATAAGGGAATAGATGGTGACCATGTTAAAAGGGGTTGATGCTTGGCTTTATTAAAAATAAAATGGAAATGAAAAGAGGATGTTTTAAAGACAGAATGAGAAATGTTTTTATTCTCTCACCAAAATAAATCCTCCCAGTTGTTTTTCTTCTGAATTTTCTTTCTCTTTCTTTGTCCATCCATGACCACCACCCGCTAATCCCACTCATAGCCAAAACCATTTGTTCCTCTTACGCCAAAAACATTTGTTCCTCTTACCCAAAATCAAATTAAATAAAATTAAAGAAGTGATTCGTCCTATTCTTGCAAAATTGGTTGTTGATTATAGGAATCTAGGGAAGAATTTTCAGATCAAGGTGTTACAAAAGGTTGGGTCTACTTAGGCAATTCTTAATATCTTATTTTACATATGTCATCATCCCTTGTATGTGTACCTATATTGCTAATATTTTTTCAAATGATTTTATTCAGTGATGGAAATTTAATTGTGAATTTCTAATTTGTTTTCAAACTGTAAATCATTGTAATTACAGAAGTACAAAATATACGTACATATGTAAATACAAATATATGTATATATTGATGCTTGAACTAGATCACAATGTTTCATGTAAGTTTAGATATAAAGTTGTTTTAATCAAGGTTAGTTTCAGCAAATATTTTTTTTATACAAATATATACATCCTTAACTCACGCACACGGATATATATATATTCATTTGTGTTTAATATTTTATGTCTTGATGTATTATGTTGCATTTATACAATAAAGTTGTTGTATGTACAGATGTATATTTATATTTAAAATATTTGATGCTTGAAACTTAATTTCGCTCCTTTTAATTTTTTTGGAACATATGTGACAAAACAATGAATTTAAATATGAAAATGAATATCAAATTTACAATTGTTGAACCAATTTTAGTTATAATATTATTTTTAAAAAAATTGGTTTATAAACATATTGATTATGAATAACTATAGAATCATATTTCCAGTTTCATCTCGAGATATTGGATTTAAATCTAATTAGAAGTCTACAAATGGGGAAGGTTGAAAGTCCTCCATTTTATCTGTAATTACCAAACCTTTTCTAATTCAACTACATAGACTTACTTTATAAGCTATATATAGTTATATACAAATAAAAAAGGGCAATATACAAATAAACACCCATTGTACTATTAATATATGTATACAAACCATTTACATATCTTATAGTGCATTTAAATATATGTATATACTTAGCCATTATATTCCTTATATGTAAGTGAAACTATCATATACATACGTAAGTAATACATACATACATATATATATATATAGACACACACAATGGACATAAATTCCAATATCCATATGCATATACATATGGTTATACACTTGTCTATGTGTATTTGCAATCAAGTTATGTTATGAAGACACACACACACACATAAATTAAACACCAAAAAATCATATTCATTATATATATTTCATATGCATGTCAAACCATATATATATATGTGTGTGTGTGTGCATGAATACATCGATTATATTCATACTTAATCAAATTTCATGATTAATTAATGCATATTTCATTAATTAAGAATAAGGTGATATTAATAAAATATGATTTTATCAAAATCAATCAGATTGGATCTAGTGAAACCCACTAGCGTTCTTAGGACTATTGCGATCCAAATAGGAAAAAAATTTGAAATCCACCCTTTCACCCGTTGCGAAATGGACCAGGTTCATTCAATGCTGTCAGAGCCTAAATGGTCTATGTAGTCTAATTAGTCAACATTTTGGGTCAACTAATTAAACTTATCTATCTAATGGTTGTCTAGAAAAGTAGTGTCTAGGCTTAGGTTTGAATAATCAAGTATTCTCCCCTCCTCGGCTACCGACCCACTACAAGAGAAATAGTAATTTTCCAACCAAGAATTCCCTACGCCATCCCTACGCCGCGTAGGCGCACTGTAGAGAAATCATGAAAACGTAGGGAAGGCGTAAGGATAGCGTCAGCGGTTCCCTACACATTTTCTATGCACGCCATCTTACAAAATTGTTGATAAAATTTATCCCAAGTCCTTATTCGTTCCGTTTCCAACGAGAGGGAGAGGGAGAAAAAAATCCTAGATCTGTGCCTTCGATCTAAATCCAATCTGTTTCCCAACTTCTACCTCCACGCTATGCCTTCAATCTAAATCGGTTCCCCAACTCCTTCTACCTCCGCGCCACAGTAGTTGTCTCCGCGCCGCTAATAGCTTCCTCCGCTAGTTTAAGGAATTGATTCAAGTCAAATTTGCTGTCTCATCAGGTACTGCATAAAATCTTAAATTTTTGCATAGTTTGAAACTTGGTTATCATTTGGTTAAATGCTGTGTAGAAATTTCATTTGCTTGAGTCTGTTTTTGGCGCACCAATGATTATTTACATTTCCATGGTTGCCTGTATATTTGGTTGCTGGCGTGTTTATGTGTGATTACAAATATATATTTTTCTTGTTGCCTTCATTTCATTTTGTGAGTTGGCATCTTCATGTATTTTGGTTAAACGTCAACCGTCATTTCATTTTGTGAGTTTTGCCTTCATTTCATTTGGTTAAACGTCGACCGTCAATACTTATCATGGCATCTTCATGCTACAATGGCAAAAGCCTATTTGAAAAATCAATGATAACAGAGTAAATCGGGTGGTAGATGCCTGTTTGGAAAAACAATAATACTAGAGTAAATCAAGATTCCTTCAATTCCTCTGTTGTACTCAGTCGGATTCAGATTTGCTATGATGGAAGTCATTGGAAATTACAAAGGGTTAAGTCGATTGTTGAGGTAGCCTTTTAGGTATTTTTTAACGATTGAAAATTGCAAGTTGAAACTAACCATTTTATATTAGATCAACGTTATGAATGTGAAACTCATATTCATACAATAACCTATCTATGTTTCAACTTTCAACCAGTAGACACATTCAAATTATTACTGATAAGATAGTCAGGCTAGGTTGAATAAAGATTTTTACCAATAAAGTTTAGTAAAGAAAATACAGTGCCTTGAATACGAAGAAGTTACTTCAATGCCTTAATTTTACTATAAAGTTTCATTCTTTAGTATTCATTGACATATATGACTGTGTAAGGAGATCCTTCCTTTGTGCCTTGAATTTGAAGAAGTTGGCTTTTGTATGATTTAGGTAAAGATTCTTAGGGAGGTTTTTCCGCTTTTGGTTTTATCTTTTATATTTTGTATTTGAATGTAAGACTCCCATTCTAGGAAAACATATTACTATTTGGGATTATATCATTTATTTGGGGTTATTTGGAACTTGGCCATTTGTTTGTTCCTTCATTTCATTGTGTATAAACTAAAAAGGATACATCCACTTCTTATCCTGTCTATTTCTCCATCGAATATGATGAGAGCTCGCGATGTATTAACCACTGCCTCATTGTAGAGCTCTTCAACCACAAGCATTTCTGCAGAGTCAACCTCGGTAACAAATCCGAAGTCTTCGAACAATGATTGTTTTGTTAGGTAATCAAGCTTTAATGAAGAACCTTCAAATACAGGCTTCCTAGCAAAATCAATCTCGTTTGCCTCTGGAAAGAATTGTATTATATAAAAATGTCAAAATTCAAATGTATATTAACTTAAATCATCCAAGTGAACAAGTATAAGGGAAAAATAAACTTACTGCTCTTGTCCTAGTAACTTTCTCTGGAGCTATGAAACCATCACATAATTCTCGGATTAGTTGCATGCTTCCAGTCATTTCTATTCCTCCTTCACCATCGCCTATATTTCAAGGTCAAATTATCTAAGTTAGTAACCTCTGAAATTATAGGTTTCGTTTGAATTTTTAGAACTTGGAACTGATTCTAAGCCTGCAGTAGGAAACTCGATTTCCTGTATGTAAATAAAAAAGTCAGGTCTTTTACATGCATGTAGTTTGTATTGAGTATTGATAATCAATAATCAAGTGTCCAGTTTTACATTACTTACCATCAATTTTATGTTGTCTTTGAATGCTAATTCAGTTGATATTTTTGCCTGCAATCACTGCAGTCAAACTCAATTAAGCAAACAGTACTTATGTGTAACATGCTTTAAGAAACAAAGACAGGCCACTACTTTCACGGTATTATATCAGATACGTATCGGTATTTTTCTGTATCACATACCTGGTCAAGAAGCTCTAAGTAATTTGTAGGAAACCTGACATTGAACAAGAAGTCAAATTCTTGTTAAGTTAGTCATTGCTCTTGGCTGTACAGATTAATCTTGTAGATAACATCTTCTAAAATGAGAGAAATAAAAGGTTAAGAGAGTAACAAATAAAACAGCAATAAATTTAACAATCATATAAGTGAGGTAATCTTTAGATGGGAATGCTTACCTGCTTCATAAACTAAGGTTTCAATTGCAGTGCAGAAAATGATGTCACCGTAGATTTTTGTTCAAACTTTTCCCACTTAATATGATATATTTTTGTTCAAAAAAAAACAACAATAATATATTATCGAAATACAATGCATTATGTTGGCAACATAGAACCCTTAGTTCTATTGGTTAATATTGAACACTTATACATATTTCTATGTTTTATATCTTGCATGATTTTATACTTGAATTAATTTTCATGTTGAACTGATTTTGTGGTTTCTCTGCTTTCATTTATAAATTCGTAAATGTATATATCAACTTGTATACTTTTTTATCACCTACCTTTAATTAAATGATTGTGCATTCTTGTATAAGCTAAGATTTTCGCTAATCTTATCATGGTTAACCAATCAATTTGTTACCTAAAAAACTGCTTTTACATTATAATTTTTAGCTATGTATATATTGATAATTATGAATTCATTTTCTCTGACGAGCGCTTGTCATATCTGACAACTGGAATGGGTTCACTTGAGCTGAATTTGAATCTAAGGAAGTGTATTCAAATGGAGAATCTTGTCATGAAAACATGGGGTTCGATCCAGTTCGTGGTAGGATAGAATTAAGAATATCATTGCTAAGACTGTCAACTGGAAATACTGGAGTCGAAAAGGAAGGAGTTAAAGAAGATGAGTGTTGTTGGTTATTAACATTAGTTGTACTTGGAACAAAAGCAGAAGAACCAAATACATCCCCAAAATCAAAATTAGAGAATAGTTCTGCTTTCTAAGTAAACTAGTTTAATTAAAAAACCAAATTTCTAATATTAATTAAGTTTTATAAAATTTTAACAAACTTGACCAAGTTTATAAAAATCAACTTATTTTTATAAAGTGAACTAAGTTTTATAAAAATAAACTAAACTAACCAAATTCTATAAAATTAACTAAGTTTTATGAAAGTTAACTAAATTAACTAAGTTTTTACAAACATAAATAAATTAATAAAAAGAATTATTCTATTGCAAGGAATCGATTGTTTGTTATCCTTTACTATTGTTTTACTGAAACGTAAAAGTACATTTGAACCATATTCATAGTGCAAAAATGTATACTAGAATATTGTTTTATGGAAATGTGAAATGTGATAAAATGATAATGATCCAAACACAGGAAAGTAAACAATAATGGATATAAGTTAAACGTATAAATTATATATTCTGATGATATTATGCTTGTATTAGCCACTAAGAGTGAGTTTGACATATGGAAGAAAGAAACTATATTGCTAATGATAGAGTTCATAGGTATCGTATTAATGTTTGATATTTAGTAATTTACAAAAAGAAATACTAAGGCATTGCTAATGATAGAGTACATATAATCATATTCTAAGTACTTAACTAACTTATCTTAATTATGCAGTACAAGATGGAACATTTGAAAGTTCGTAGAGCTTGGATGTACAAAAATGTAGGGCATAGAGGAACGATTCCATTTCAGTTTTTAAGAGGTTTAACTGAGTTCATGCTAGTGGCATCTTCCAATGAGACAAACATGACAGAAATTCGTTATTCTTGTAAGAAGTGTGTTAACCCGCCTTTTGGCAAGGCCGTAGATAGGCGGACTTAACTAAATTGACTACTCGTTCGTCGAGGTTGGTTCATGACGGATTTAGTCAACTGGATGGATGAACGATCAAGCATGGATAATAATCATGGATCTACAGCCGAGATTCGGCATAGTCGATGGACAAAGGTTATTGGATACTTGAAACTTGGGTTTCAATGAGTCGCAAGTCGCCCTGGATTTGCTTCGAGTCGTATGGAGTCGAGCTTCGAGTTGTATGGATGATTTCTTCGAGTCTTTTAGATGGCTCGGCATGGGTGGCTCGGCATTGGTGGCTCGGCCATGTTGGTGGCTCGGTATAGAAGGTGGTTCGGCCTAGTTAGATCATGATTTAGCCTTGGTTGTCGCTCGGCATTGTGGTTTAGTCAGGGTCGCTCGGCGTTGTGGTTCGGTCAGGGAGGCTCGACGTTGTGGTTCGGTTAGGGTCGCTCGGCAAGGTGGTTCGGTCAGTGTCGCTCGACAAGGTGGCTCGATCGAATATGGCTCGGCATTTAGAAGGATAGGCCTATTCATCTGGTTCGGTCAGCATTGGAGTGGATCGGGGTGGAGTGGATTGGTCATAGAGGGTCGGCATGGTAGATATTCCAGGCGGCTCGGTCGAGGAGTGGAGGTCAAACATGGCTCGACATAAGCGAGTCGGCATGTGTGGTTCGGTGAATGTGGTTCGGCTTGCCTAGGTCGGTCACGGTGTTGAGTCTGGTTCAGCTATAGTCTTGGTGGGCCCGGATTACTTAGGAAGCCCGGCAACTCAGGTTTTGCCTATAAATAAAGCATGTGGAGGTTCAAGGAAGGGATCTCCATTCCGTCTCACTTCATCTTCTATACTAAGGCTGCTCTGCCATTGTTGTTCTAAAAACTCTGGACTGTAACTGTAATTGATTCTAACATCAATAAAGAGGAAATTTCTAGAGAGGACGTAGGCCGGAGTTAGCCGAACCACTATAAAATCTGTTGTTCTCTACTGCTTTCATTTTAATTTTTTACCGTTTTTCATATTTATACTCTTTACATAAACTCTATCTGTGATATATAACTGTGATTTGGTGCTTTCATCTGGATTTGGGTGTTAGTGACCAATTTTGGCGCTAACAAAGTGAAAGCCACAAAACATCATTCTTATGAAGTTGTTCAAAAGCTTTTGACTAGAAACGTTTTATGGATGAATACTATGTGTGGATACATCATGGTGAAGATACGATGACTGTTATTAATACATCGGTGGTTGGTGAGGATGATAACGTAAATATTGGTGTTGATTTTGATGAATCTACTACTTTTGAAAATAGAATGACAGAAATGGTTATTGATGCCGCTGGTCCGAGTATGCTGCCTAATTCATTGGATGTAGAGGAAGAACCAAATCCAAAAGCTAAGAAATTTTTTGACTTGTTAGAAGCATCAAAAAGACCGCTTTTTGATGGATGTCCAATGACAGAGTTGGCAGCGACTTCTAGGTTAGTTGCTATAAAAACCGCAAACAATTGTACACAAAAATTAATGAACGATGTTCTTAGTTTAGTTCGAGATGTGGTCCCATCCGGTTTGCAGACTAGATTGGCAAAAAATTGGTATTAATTAAAAAAACAAGTGTCCGCATTTGGATTACCGTACGAAAAGATAGATACATGTCGAAGTGGATGCATGCTATATTTGAAAGAGGACATAGACCGTTCACAATGTAAATTTTGTGGTTTAGGAAGATATGAAAAGAAAAAAGTAACGGTAAAGGTGTACCTTTTACTCGTTTACATTATCTTCCACTTATTCCTAGATTGCAAAGATTGTATTTGTCTTATGCCACTGCGGAGCACATGAGATGGCATAGTGAACGAGTTCGAGAGGAAGAGGTTTTATGTCATCCTGCAGATGGAGAAGCATGGAAACATTTCGATGACAAATACCCCTGATTTTGCCAAAGAGTCACGAAATATTAGGCTTGGTTTATGTATTGATGGTTTCCAACCTTTTAGCCAATATGGCAAAAAATATTCCATTTGGCCAGTTATTTTAACACCCTACAATTTACCTTCTTGGATGTGTATGCAAAATCCATATATGTTCTTAACTCTAATTGTCCCTGGGCTGAAAAATCCAAATAACGGAATAGATGTTTATTTGCAACCTTTAATCGAGGACCTAAAGAAGATGTGGATAGAGGGTGTCGACACTTACGACATGTCGAAAAGATTTTTTTTTAAACTATTTGCTTGTTTATTGTGGACGATAAGCGATTTTCCCACGTACGGGATGCTTTCGGGTTAGAGTACGGGGGGTAAATTATCTTGTCCCATGTGCATGGATTCAACAATAGCATGGTGGTAAGCAGTGTTGGTGGGATTGCCACCGTCGATTTTTGCATACAAATGGCACGTTTAGACGTGATAAGAATTTTTTTGAAAGTAAAATTATAAATTTGCAACCACCAACATTTTTTAATAGAGAAGAGGTATTTGATATTGTAAAAGATTATGAAATATTACACGAGATGGGAAACAAAGAGCCTAAAATTCCTGGCAAAGGGGATTATCACAACTAGTGCAAACAGAGTATATTTTGGGAATTACCATATTGGAAGGATCTAAAACTTCGACACAATTTGGATATGATGCATATTGAAAAAAATGTGTTCGAGAATTTCTTTCATACAATTATGAATGCGAAAAGAAAAACCAAAGATGATTTGAGATCAAGAAAAGATATTGAATACTATTGCAATCGTCCAGAGGTTAAGATTAATCCTATGCATCCAAACTTCAAAGTTCTTGCATGTTATGAGCTGGATATGGCTTGTTGTATAAAATTACTAGAGTGGGTCGATTCTTTGAGGTTTCCTGATGGAATTGCTTCTAATATGAAACGAAGTGTTGATATGAAGGATGTTATACTGTTAGGTATGAAGAGTCACGATTGCCATGTATTTTTAGAGACTTTATTCTTGATAGTATTTAAAGAGCTTTTACCACAAAAGGTTTGGATGCTTATAACAGAGCTCGGTTTATTCTCTAAAGAGATATATTCGACAACTCTATCTAAAAGCCATTTGCAGAAGCTTGAAAGAGATATACCCAAATTACTATGTAAATTGGAGAAAATATTTCCTCCTAGAGTTTTAATTGCATGGAACATTTACCGGTACATCTACCAACTGAAGCGTTACTACGGGGACCAGTGCAGTATGGATGGATGTATCCTTTTGAGAGGTATGTAATAGTTATATTTATTTACACAATCTTTAAATATAAAACATGTTATAATCAATTTCACACATTTTCATATTAAGGTATCTGAATCACCTAAAAAAAAGTGAAACAGAAAGCACGTATTGAAGGTTCTATTTGTCAAGCATATATTATTGAAGAAGCATCCATATTTTTTAGTCATTATTTCGATGATCACGTGAATTTAATTTTTAATCGTGGTCATCGCAATGAAAACGATATTGTGGATGATTCAATCGATAATGTTCTCTCGGTATTCAAAAAACAAGGACGTCCATCTGGTAAATGGAAGAATGTTAAAGGCTTCGCTACAACAAAGGATTACAATCTAACCAAGGCAAATGTGCTTCTTAATTGTAATGAATTAGCTGATCTTATCAGGTACTATAATAGTTTGATTATTCATTAACTAAATATATGTCAATCTTTTCAACCTACACACAATACTCCTTAGAAATTAACATGTATGCTTGATTTAAACAGCAAGTTCGAAAGTGAATATCCCAATGTTGAACTCTGTAAAGAATTCGAGGGATGGTTTAAACAATATGTAAGTATGATAAGTTATGTATTTTAACCTCGCAAGGTATTCATTATATATTAACTTGTGTACTTGATTCGAATTGATAGGTTGATACGAACAACATCACTATAGGAAACTTGCATTTGGTCCGCATAATAGCTACAGAATATGTCCAATAATGTTTATAAATGGATTTAAGTTTCACACAGAAGCATATGGAAAGAAAAAACAATTGTTAACAGTGGAGTTTGTATTAAAGGTGGAAACAACAATAGTGACATAAAAGGTTATTATGATGTACTGAGGAAATAATCGAGTTAACTTACTCGGTGGTGCCGGAGTTAAAAATATTTCTATTCAAATGTCGATGGTTTGATAGTAGGCCGAATATTGGAGCAAGACGCGTACACAAGGATTACCCTCTTATTGAAGTAAACCACAAGAAAAAAATATTTAGGGTACGATCCATTTGTGTTGGCAGCACAAGCTACACAAGTTTATTTTACGTCGTATCCTGCTATTGACAACAGTTGTTCAGATTGGTGGGCTGTTATTAAAACAAAACCAAGATGGTCATTTCACTCAAACACGATCACAACCGACAATATGGCGTATCAAAATGATCCAGAACCAAACGAACTACTGGAGATTGTACAAGAAGTAGAAGATATATGATCTCTTATTAATGACGTTAATGATGGGGTCGAAGTAGATGAAGACGACGATGAGCAAGTCGAAGTAGATGAAGATGAGTGTGAGCTTGAAGATGAGAGTGTAAATATTGAAAGTGATGATGATAATGAAGATTGGTAGCATGTATATTTAATTATGATTGTTTGCATGTGTTTTTAGTTGCTCAATTGCTTTTATGTTTATGAAGTTTTTCATCTTTTACTTAATAGTAAAATTTTCAGTTATTGGTTTACGTTCTATGCTATTTGATGTATGTTTGCAAACATTGTCTTAAATAAAGTTCACAAATTTCATTCTGAAATGCTACCTTATCTTATGTATATAGTTGCATATGCTGTATTCTTGTAATAGATATGAGTTCTCGTGGTGGTGGTCGTCGTAATAGTGGTGGTCGTCGTAGTGGTGGACGTCGTAGTGGTAGTGGACGTGGTTTGGATTTGATCGAACCAGCACCCCCCTCCGTCGATCAACAACCCACCCCTTCAAATGGCGGTGATCATGATGAAGGTACCCCCGGGTTATCGGGACGTATGTCACAGACTGGCTCGACTTCCTCAGTCGGCACCATATATATCTATTATAGGGAGAGTATAGAGTAAGTAAAATTTATAAACTTTTGAATTATCGTATATGTTAATAATGTAGTAAAGGATTAATATAATTTGTGCATTAACAGCTGGGAATTCGCGAATAGTGCCTCAACGTCTCGTACTATATCTTCTATCTTAAGGCCCGTATAACATCATTTTGGCCTTGCTTCAGTGTGGCTCCTGCTAATATTAAGGATCATTGGTTTGAAGAGTTCAAGGTAAAATAATTTTGAAATTCACGATGTTACAATATTTTTAGTCTATCCATGATTAAGTTTTTTTAGTTCATTTAATCTACTCCCAAATTCTTGTATAGGCATTGTACTCTTGGGATCTCACCACTTCTTTTGCTGATGTCAGATGATTATGGGATCAAAAGTGCACTTTGAAGTATAGGTGGATTGTTGGAGACATGAAAAGGTATAAAAAAGAAGAATGCTTGTATAACAGATGAGGTATGGAAACAGTTTTTAGCCCACTGGGAGAGAGAAGATGTGAAGGAGATTGCTCAAAAGAACTCAATCGCTCGCAAATACAATCCAAGGCCACATAGATGTGGTTCTAAATCAATGGCACAATGGATGAACGATATGGTGATTGTTTAAGTTATTTAATAATACTAGCATAAAATTCAAATAAACACACGATAAATTTTTATTTTTCAAGAGAAAGAACAGGGTCGAACACCGACATACATGCAGGTGTACATTCGAACACATTATGTTGAGAAACCAGATAGTTCTGTAGATCGAGAATGGATTGATGAGTACTCGGAACAGTTTGTTGTATGTAATCTACAAAAATTTTGAATTTTAATTTACAAATTTCAAACTATGTTATGTGTACTATACCTAACTCTTAATGTAAATTACAGGCCAAATACAATGAGCGAGTTGCTCAAATGACTGAGAATAAGGGTCGGGAGCTCTTTCACGATGAGCTAAACCTTCTGTACATGCAGCTTATTGGAGAAGGTGAGACATCTGCTTCCTCAAGAAGCACGCACAGACCTGGTACTGGCAATATTCCTGGGGTAATGACTCAAAACTTAATTTAGCGCTTTTAATATTTTGCACTTTTAATAGTTTTTAGGGACAAGATCGGTTTTTTTGAATTTGCGCCAACCTTGGAGAATTTATTGCTTAGTTTTAGTGAATATCTTTGAAATGAAATTTTGATTGCAATGAGCTTATTTCAAACTACAACTTTAAAAACCTTTTCTTTCTTTTTTTTGTTGAGAAAACACTACTGTTTAAGTTGACTACATCCAATTATATTTGTTCATTGCCTACTTTCCACTAACTGAAATTCGTTTACTTTATAGATACAACTGATATTAAACTACATACCTTACTACCTACATCAATGCATAAGCACTTGAGTAATGTACATATGTATGTTTTGATTGTCCATGCAAAGTACCTATAATGCATCGCATTCTCTTTGTAGCAGTTCATTGGTTGCATCTAGTAGCTCTCTCAGTAGAACCATTTGCCTCAATAACTAGAAGAAGAAAAAAAAGTATTGTGAGTATTAGGAGTCTCAAATAATAACATAAAAAATAGAACCATTTTTTTTTTGCATGAAATGATAATTAAACCTGGAAGTAGGCCTTTATAAATATATCAAATATATTATCTTACATATATCAAATAGATACCGAATGAATAAATCTAAGAAATATTATTATTAATGCTTCAAGAAATAAACTAAATGATTCCTTCAGAGCGGTTTATAAAAAGAGAACTTCAGACTATCTTGCTAGGAAGTGGACAAAAATTTAAATCAACAACAAACACCAAGTTCTTTATTTGTTTGGCCAGTGGTGTATAGGAATCACAAACCGATCCTTTTTGTAATAGTTCTTAAGGGAATTTACTTCAGGATCAACTTCGTAGAGCACCAACAAGAATATTTATGTGTTAGAACCTCAACTGCAAAATAATATAAGACTCCATACTTTCTCAAAATCTTAATATGTGAACGTGCATGCAATACACTTAATAATGAATATAGAAAAATATTTTAAATGTCTAAAGGGAAAAACCAAAGTTACAAATGCAGGAAACATATTGATTCTTTTTTAAATTGAAGTTACAAAGTGCTTTATTATATATAAGTCACACAACATGTGCTAGCATAAGCCAAAACACTAATATAGGCTGACGCCTACATTAATTTATCATGTAAAAATGGATTATTTTGATAAACTTGGCATCATAGTAATCATGCTCTATGATGCATGTTATCCCACCCTTTGGTCAAGGCTGGAATATCAACAAATTAGCTGGAAAATGATGGATATCAGGATTGGAAATTGATTGGAAACAAGGCTGCGATCGATGTCGTCAAAATTTGGTCGAGCTCCAATCAAGGCGGGATCGATAGGAAATGATGATCAAGGCTAGGAGAAGCTACGTTTCGAATTTCAGGTCAATCAGAGTTCGTATGCTCGAAATATAGGTGAATCAATATTGGAAGGGGCTGATTTTGTATCGATACAATTCGTATCGGTCCGGTATGGGTACGAACAACACGTTCATATCGATCGGCAGGCAGCACTTCGAACCGATGTTGTTTGTATCGATCCGCATGGATACGAACGAGGCTTTCGTATCGATCAGGGAGAAGGATTAAATGGATTTCGACTCGATGGCTGTGGGTTTGGATCGAATAGACAGGCGCATAGTGGTTTGTTCGACTCGATGATTTCGTGTAAATCGGGATGGAGCGCAGTAGCATACTTCGAATTGAACCTGTTCGTATCGATCAAAATACTTTCTTCGAATCGATGGACTTCGCATCGATGTTGTGCGAGACGATTGGATGGATGTATGTGGATACGAAGGGTTCAAGACCACGGTTCGTATCGATCGATGCGAAGCAGTCGATGAATACAGGTTGATGGACATGAGTGTGACCGATGCAAACAAATGGATGCGAATAGGCATGAAACCTGGATGCGAATTGGAAATACGCACGAATCAAGGGAAGATGCATTCAACGCGGCGTGGAAAATGGATTGAGCCTCGAAGGTAGGGCCACGTCATTGCCAAGCACGTTCATGGTATCGATGCGATCAAGTATCGATGCGAAACTGATCGACATGAGCGAAATGTCACACGAACTCTACATTTCGTGTTGATCATATCTGGAGATCTACAAGTCCAAATGCTATGAAATTTTCACAAGAGCTTGCGTACAAGCCAAAGTAGGTTCAGGACAAGTTTTGACTCCATTGGACAAACTCCTAATCGATACGAATTACGTTCGTATCGATCACGGATCGAGTCGAAACTTCATGGGATCGATCGCGTGGGCCCACTCATATGCCAGAAGAAGTCTCCCGAAGTTTGAGCGAGATCTTTGCATGGAGCGCCTATAAATAGCACCCCAGAGCCTACGAAAAAAGGATCTTTGGCTTTTGAACGTCCAGACTCTGCCTGATTCAACTTTGCACTCCATAGCTGCTGTTATACTCGAATTTTATCATTATAATCTACTATAATCAGTTGTAACCAGGGAGGAAAGTCAATAAAAGATTAACTTTTGGAGTGGACGTAGGCCGAGATAGTCGAACCACTATAAATCCCGTGTCTCTGTCTGTTTCTTTCCGTTTTAAGTTTATTATTCTTCATTTTTTATCCTCTACATCACTTAGATCTATGATTTGTGATCATATACTATTAATTTGTGTTCATACACTGGTGCTTTCACGACATTTGGGGTTTGTGGCCAATTTTGGCGCAAACAATGCCATATAAATATATGGACAATTTGACATACTAAAATAGGCTTTTGCTTCAGAACAGAATGTTCCCTCTAGCTTTTGCACAACACTGCCTTTCCAAAGGCAGTGCACAACACTGCCTTTGCTAAGGCAGTGCAACAGCACTTGGTGCACATTGGTTGCACAAGGCAAAGGCAGTGCACCAGCACCGCCGTCCCTTTACAAAGGTAGTGCACGACAAATTTGTAAGCAATTAAAACTGTAATCGTACTTTTAGGCTTAAATTGTAACGGAACTATGCAAATTTATTCTTAGACAATGAACAGTCAAATAGTTATACATTTCGCTAATTTGATTAAATAATTTATATGCAGATATACAGAGATAATACATATATTGCTAGGTTTGGAGTTTCGCATGACAGAGAGAAATTTGAGGAGGAAGTAGAAGAGCCAAGGAGTAAAAATAAAGAAATGAATACCATGATTAACAAACTACAAGAGGATTTATGTTCCATGCAGGAGGAGATGAGTTCTGTGCAAGAGTTTATACGGGGGTTGAGGCGGGAGCAAGGACCAGAGATATGACCAACTTTGTAAGTTATTCCTATTTTGGTTGTGGGTTTGATGTTCTATTTTTATAATGTACATTGTATAATGTTTGAATTAAATGAAACAACTATGTTGGAGTTATGTAGCAACTTTATTTTATTGTTTGTTGGACATGATGTGTTTTAAACACATTCTGTAACAAGTTTATGGTAATCTGACCATGATATATACTCTACATTAATGTTTTTGATGAGATACATTTCATGAGATATATAGTTATGATTTTTGCATGTGGTTATATAATATATTTAATGTTTTTTGTTGTTGATGTTTGGTTTTATTAAATTTTGTTGTGATATGTGAGGTAGATGAATATGAATACAATAGTATCATATTGAATTTTGGTGTACGGTGGCGTAGGGAAGGCGTATGGAAATCGTAAGAAAAATCCAATTTTTTGCATTTGTAAAAAGAAGAAGGTTAGGCGTAGGGAATGCGTAAGGATGAAGAGGCGTAGGTAATGCGTATGGAATTTGACATAGGTAATGTGTATGAAATCTGGCGTAGGTAATGCGTGTGGAATCTGACGTATGGAATGCGTATGGAACGAGGCGTAGGTAATGCGTATGGAATTTGGCGTAGGTAATGCGTATGGAATGTGGAACGTGGCGTAGGGAATGCGTATGGAATGTGGCGTAGGGAATGCGTAAGGAATTTGGCGTAGGTAATGCGTATGGAATGTGGCGTAGGGAATGCGTATGGAATGTGGCGTAGGGAATGCATAAGGAAACAGCATGGGAAAGCCGTAGGGAATTTTTGTGACGCACTGTTTTCCGACTTCTTTTTGGCGTAGGGGTGGCGTAGGGAAATTTGATTTCCTACGCCGTCCCTACGCCAAATTGGCGTAGGAAATCTAGAATTCTTTTGTAGTGACCTGGCCAAATGGGTGGAGTAAGTCCAAAAGGTAGACCTAGATGTAAGGCTAAAAGTTATTTGAGCCTTGGGCTAATTTTCAAAATTCAATTTGAAAATTTAAAATATATTTTAACCTAAGAAGTTAAGTTTAAAATATAAAATGAAAATTCATAAAAGTTATAAAGTAATTTCCAAAATGGTTTTGAAAATAAATTTGATATGTTTCAAAATTATTTAATATAATTAATTAGAAATAAAGTATAAACTAAAGGTTAACTAATTAAAATAAACAAGTATAATATCTATGTGTATATATTTATCTTAAATTTTTTAAGGTAAATTGTTTGAGAGGTGCCCATAAAGACAATAAGTTGGTTCAGATAAAAGATAATGTCAAATCCCTTAATCTTCATATAGCCATTCTTAAAACCAAATTGAATGATGTGCTAGCTAAAAGAATTGCTAATTACATCAAACCTTCCTGATCTCTCAATCATAACCTTATAGAAGCTCCATATGGCCGCATTATGATTCTTCATGATCGCAATATATTCAGACTCCTCCCCTTTCTTTCTAATAGACAATTCGTCCACTCTCACTTAATTCATATTACTTCCTCAACCTCCATGTACATCTACTTTTCCTATATGCTGATAACAAACCTACCTCTAGACAAATTCTCTTTAACTACCTCCCACATTTCTCCTAGTAGAGTCACCCTTTGTTAGCTCTTGGTGACTTTAACTGTGTATTAAGTCTTGATGGTAAAGTAGGTGGCAAGTCTGTTTCCTATAGTGATATCCCTTCTCTAAACGAAGCTTTAATATCTTCATCTCTTCTCCGATTGCCATATACTAGTGTGAGATATTCTTGGAATAATAAGCGTAGAAGTGGTTTTAGAACCATGAGCAAAATAGACAATGTCTTTTGTAGCCTTGCAACTTTGATTAAATTACCACCATAACCTCTCACCTCTCTATCCCCTTGCTTTTAGACCACTCTCCTAAAATAATTTCCTTTAGAGAAGCTACTGTGAAGGAGAGGTCAACTTTTAACTTTTTAATGCTTGGATTCTTGATAGTTCATTCATTCCTTCTATTACCGTTGCATGGTATAATAATTTTAATGGCAATCCTATGTATATTTTCAGCTAAAATTAAAGGCAACTAAAAATGCTCTAAGATATCGGGTTAAGGTGAAATATGGTAATGGTGAGCTTTTGTCCTCCATGCTGAAGTCTAAACTACAACTTGCTTAAGCTAACCTTCTACAAAACCTCCATGATATAGTTGCTTCAAAGCTTGAATCTAACCTTCTTCTAAAATATAATAATGCTTTAACCATTGAAACTGACATGAAAATGTTAGAATTCTCAAAAATAGTGAATTAGATATATCCCACATCGCCGAAAATAAGTCCATTTTCTTGTTTATATAATGTACTCTCAATCCCTATATTGGTCCTTAGGGTCAGGTAATTTTGTGCGGGGGGAGGACCTATATGGCCATTGACTAACACGCGCGCGTCGCCGCCCGCCCGTCCGACCGGGCCGGGTGCGGGTCCAATAAGATTGGGCTGTGTCATATATTTTTGCTACCTAAAAAATGGACTAATTTTAAAATAGAAGTGTGTTTAAATAGATACGGATTTTCCAACGGTTGTGACGTTGCAAATGAAGAGTCGCAACTGTTGTAAACAACAACAGTTCTGAGCCGTTGCAAATGAAGAGACGCGACTGTTGCAAATAGCAACAGTTCTGAGTCGTTGCAAATGAAGAGACGCGACTGTTGCAAACCGCGACAGTTTTTGGCCGTTGCAAATGAAGAGACGCGACTGTTGAAAACAGCAACAGTTCTGAACCGTTGCAAACGAACGGACACGGCTGTTGCGAACAGTAACGCTTTTTGGCATTGCAAATGAAGGGATGCTATTTTTCTCAACGGGTGTAGCCATTGGGAATTCGGGTATAAATAAGGAGGAAACCTGATCACTTTCCTCACTCAATTTTAAAACCGAATTATCTCTTCTTTATCTTCATTTCTTAAAATCATAATCAGTCCTATCACACAGAAAATCATACACATCACGATCTCGAGCAGCTTACGTCTATTGTATCTTGGGAGACTTTGAATAAAGTCTTAAGGAAATTGTTACGACAAGCCTCAGACGAAATTTCCTTCTTCAATCGGTTTGATTTCTAGTTCATTTATATATATATATATATATATATATATATATATCATTTTCGTTCCTATGTTGTACTATTTCTTCAAATAGTATAACGTTTGATTTATCGCTATAGTTATTATTACTATAGTTGTTAGTTTGTTGTTGTAATTAATTACAACATACTTATTGTTATAAATAGCTAATACAGAATTCCAAAGTAGTGGAAATCTGATTTGTAAACTTGTGAGATGAGTTTATTATTGATTAGTCTCTGTTTTGGTATACTAGACGTATAACATCTTAAGACTTTACTGTTTTCACTAAAACAGAGATGGCAACAGTTGAACTATCAACAAAGGCTACTACTCACAACAGGCCTGATCCGTTCAAACTAGATGGTGATGACTTCATAACATGGCAAAATCAAATGCTGTTTTATCTCACCATGCCAGGGCTGCATAAGTGCATCGAGGAGGATGAACCAAAACCTAAAGACGGACAAACTAGAGAAAAAGATGCAGCTATTTTTCTCGGAATTGACTCATGGAAGCATTCAGACTTCCTGTGCTGAAACTACATTCTGAATTGTCTGGGTAAACTACTATATAAAGTATATCAGCCACACCAGACAGCAAAATCCTTATGGACTGCACTTGCACATAAATACAAAACGCAGAATGTCAGTTTGAAGAAGTTCATCGTAGATAAGTTTATGGAATACAAAATGGTTGACTCCAAATCCGTAACTAGTCAAGTGCAAGAACTCCAACTCATAATTCATGAACCTGAAGCACAAGGACATAAAGTTGGAGAATCCTTCCTTGTTGAAGCGATAACAGGGAAATTACCATCATTCTGGAAAGACTACCGCAATTATCTGAAACATAAGAAAAAGGAGACTTCCTTAGAAGATCTTATTGTCCGACTAAAAATTGAGGCTGATAACTGCGGAGTGAAAAAACAAAGCGAAGAGGCATTTGTGGCAGAAGAGTCAAAGAACAAAGGGCATTTCAAGAAAAACAAGAAGAAGAAATTCCCGCAAAAGAGAAAAGCGCCTAAAAACAAACCCAAAGACAACAAACGAACCAAAAAGTTTAATGGCGAGTGTTGGGTTTGAGAAAAAGCAGGACACGCCGCTAGAGATTGCAGACACAAGAAGGAACGCAACTCAGAGGCAAATATGGTGGATAACTTGGAAGTATACGAGTCTAATTTTTCAGCAGTTATATCTGAATGCAATTTTGTTCAGAACCCTAACCAATGGTGGGTGGACACAAGCGCTACTCGTCATGTTTGCTCTGACAAATCCATGTTTTCTACATACTAGAAATTCGATCAGGAAGAAAAACTCTACATGGGTAATTCTGCAGTTTCCATGATCGAAGGCAGTGACACAGTAATCCTCAAGTTTACTTCTGGAAAAACTATCAAGTTGAATAACGTGCTCCACGTTCCAGACATACGCAAGAATCTCATCTCTGGTCCAGTGCTATCAAAGAAAGGATTCAAAATGGTCTTCGAGTCAGACAAGATGGTTCTGTCCAAAGCTAGAATGTATATAGGAAGGGGATATTTATGTGATGGCCTATTTAAGGCAAATGTAGCCGTTGTCGGCAATAAAACTATGTATTCTGATTATGCTATTAATAAAGTTGAAGTTTCTTATTTGCTTGAGCACGAAATTTTACTATGGCATGATAGATTAGGACACATAAATTTCCGAAAAGTGAAAAAACTAACAAACTTGGGATTAATTCTGAAATTCCAAGTAGATAAAAACTACAAATGTGAGACATGCGTAGAAGCAAAAATGGTCAAAAAACATTTCATACAGTTGATAGAAGCACCGAACCACTAGGTTTGGTTCATACTGATTTATGTGATTTCAAATCATTACCTACAAGAGGTGGTAAAAGGTACTTTATTACCTTTATTGACAATTGTACATGATATTTCTATGTATATCTTTTTAATAGCAAGGATGAAGCAATTACATCGTTTATGAAGTACAAAGCTGAGGTAGAAAATCAGTTAAATAAAAAGCTCAAGATATTGAGATCTGATCGAGGCAGAGAATATGAATCACCATTTGAACAATTCTGTGCCGAAAATGGTAAAATTCATCAAACAACGGCACCATATTCACCACAACAAAATGGTATAGCCGAGAGAAAGAATAGAATATTAAAAGATATGATTAATGCGATGCAATTAACTTCTGGCCTACCGACGAACTTGTGGGGGGAGCTTTAAATATGTCTAATCACATATTAAACAAGGTTCCTCACAATAAAACATGAACAATTCCATATGAGTTATGGAAAGGACACATACCAAGTTTTAAATACCTCAAAGTGTGGGGGTGCTTGGCAAAAGTTCCAGTTCCGCCTCCTAAGAAAGTCAAACTTAGACCAAAAACAGTAGATTGTTACTATTTAGGGCCAGCCCAAAATAGTAGTGCCTACAGATTTTTAGTATTCAAGTCTGATATAACTGATATTCATGTAAATACAATCATGGAATCAAGAGACGCCTCATTCTTTGAAGATGTGTTTCCGCATAAAAGAATTGAAGGAAATAATGTCCCCAAAAGGACAAGAGAAGAATTGAGTAAATCACATGAAGATGAAACTCATCGTGAAACTGAGGAAGTTGAACCAAGAAGAAGCGTAAGGGCAAGAACTTCCAAGACATTTGGTTCAGAATTTTTAACATATATGTTAGAACACGAACCTCAAACGTACAAGGAAGCAATGTCATCTTCTGAATCCTCATGTTGGAAAGAAGCAATCCAAAGTGAAATTGATTCGATTCTGAGTAATAAAACTTAGGAAATAGTTGATCTTCCACCTGGAATAAAACCAATTAGTTGTAAATGGATCTTCAAAAAGAAGATGAAACCAGATGGCTCCATCGACAAATACAAAGCAAGATTGGTAGCCAAAGGATATCATCAAAAAGAAGGTGTAGACTTCTTCGATGCCTATTCACTAGTAATACGAATAACTTCTATAAGAATGTTAATAGCAATTGCATCCATCTATAATCTACAGATTCATCAAATGGATGTAAATACGGCATTCTTAAATGGAAATCTCGATGAGGAAATTTACATGGAGCAACCTGAGGGTTTTATATCCAAAGAGAATGAAAACAAAGTATATAGATTAGTCAAATCATCATACGGACTAAAACAAGCTCCAAAACAATGGCACGCAAAATTTGATAGTGTCATGATGAAAAATGGTTTTCGTATAAATGAATGTGATAAATGTGTTTATTACAAACAAATTGGACAATCATACGTAATGCTTTGTCTATACGTAGATGATATGCTAATCTTCGGTCCAAATACTAAGGTAATAGAGACCACTAAGCAGATGTTAATCAACAATTTCGATATGGAAGACTTAGGAGTTGTAGATGTTATTTTGGGAATATAAATAATAAGAACACCTAATGGAATTGAATTATCTCAATCACATTATGTAGAAAAAGTGATTGAAAAATTTCAAAATTTTGGAATTAAAGGAGCACGAACGCCGTATATTCCATCGAAAGTACTGCATAAAAACACTAATGAGAGTGTAATGCAACTGGAATACTCTCGTGTAATAGGATGTCTCATGTATCTCATGAATTGCACAAGACCAGATATAGCTTATGCAGTAAGTCGATTAAGCAGGTATACAAGTAACCCAGGGAAGGAACAATGGAAAGCACTAATGAGAGTGCTTGGATATTTAAAAAATACCACAAACTATTCCTTACATTATGAAAAATATCCTGCCGTCTTAGAAGGATATAGTGATGCAAACTGGATTGTTGATTCAGAGGAATCAAAATCAACGAGTGGTTATGTCTTTACCTTAGCAGGGGCAGCAGTGTCATGGAAATCTACTAAACAAACATGCATAGCTCGATCCACTATGGAATCAGAGTTCATCGCTTTAGTTAAAGCAGGCGAAGAAGCAGAATGGCTTCGTTACTTTTTAGAAGATATTCTGTTTTGGCCTAAACCTGTACCGGCCATATGCATACACTATGATAACCAAGCAGCATTAAGTAGAGCGCAAAACTTTGCGTATAATGGAAAGTCACAACACATTCGTCGACGCCATAACACAGTTAGGCAGTTACTCTCAAATGGAACTATTTCCATAGATTATGTGCGAACAAATGATAACTTAGTGGATCCATTTACAAAAGGTTTATCAAGAGAGAAAATTAACTGCGCATCGAGGGGAATGGGTTTAAAAGCCTAAACCAACAAGAGTTATCTTATACGGAAACCTATCCTAGCGACTGGAGATCCCACGGACTAGGATCAATAGGCAAACTAGTTCTGAATAACTCAAGATGTAATGCATTTGTTTGGACTTAGTCCTACTCCATTCCTATGGTGCATAATATAAATGCATGCCTACAGAAGTATTAAAAGGATAAAACTATGTTTTTTAATGATGACCATATCTTGAAAATAACAAGTGGGGTATATGTAGGATACTCTTAATGGTTGTGATCACCTATGTTAGTGTGAGCTGGGTCGGCTCTATGAGAATATTAAAGGCTTTCATTCTCTATAAACACTCGCAGAACCAAAAATTATTCAGGACCAAAATGAACACAACCAAGAGATTGGATGTGAAGGGAAATATTGCTTTGTAAAGCTTATTGTCTGGTTATACAATAACGGCTGACGGTTCAAGATGAAATAATTCACCGATTAGCCAAGTATATCCGATAAGTTTTAACTAGGGAAAGTTCAAAGTGAAATATCTACTTATCCTCGATATAGCATTATTTTCATATGAACTGTGTGATATTACACTTTGTGTGGGGGAGACATATATCGTCATTCATGTGGGGGATTGTTAGAATTATCAAAAAATAGTGAATGAGATATATCCGACATCGCCAAAAATAAGTCCATTTTCTTGTTTATATAGTGTACTCTCAATCCCTATATTGGCCCTTAGGGTCAGGTAATTTTGTGCGAGGGGGAGGACCTATATGGCCATGGACTAACACGCGCGCGCGCCGCCGCCCGTCCGTCCGACTGACCGAACCGGGTCGGGTCGGGTCGGTGCGGGTGCGGGTTCAATAAGATTGGGCTGTGTCATATATTTTTGCTACCTAAAAAATGGACTGATTTTAAAACAGAAGCGTGTTTAAATAGATACGGATTTTCCAACGGTTGTGACCGTTGCAAATGAAAAGACGCAACTGTTACAAACAACAACAGTTTTGAGCCGTTGCAAATGAAGAGACGCGACTGTTGCAAACCGTGACAATTTTTGGCCGTTGCAAATGAAGAGACGCGACTGTTGCAGACAACAACAGTTCTGAACCGTTGCAAACGAACAGACGCGACTGTTGCGAACAGTAACACTTCTTGGCGATGCAAATGAAGGGATGCTACTTTTCTCAACAGGTGTAGCCATTGGGAATTCGGCTATAAATAAGGAGGAAACCTAATCACTTTCCTCACTCAATTTTAAAACCGAATTATCTCTTCTTTATCTTCATTTCTTAAAATCATAATCAGTCCTATCACACAGAAGATCATACACATCACGATCTCGAGCAGCTTACGTCTGTTGTATCTTGGGAGACTTTGAATAAAGTCTTAAGGAAATTGTTACGACAAGCCTCAGACGAAATTTTCTTCTTCAACCTGTTAGATTTCTAGTTCATTTATATATATATATCAGTTTTGTTTCTACGTTGTACTATTTCTTTAAATAGTATAACGTTTGATTTATCGCTATAGTTATTATTACTATAGTTGTTAGTTTGTTGTTGTAATTAATTACAACATACTTATTATTATAAATAGCCAATACAGAATTCCAAAGTAGTGGAAATCTGGTTTGTATACTGTTGAGACGAGTTTATTATTGGTTAGTCTATGTTTTGGTATACTAGACGTATAACATCTTAAGACTTTACTGTTTTCATTAAAATAGAGATGGCAATAATTGAACTATCAACAAAGGCTACTACTCACAACAGGCCTGATCCATTCAAAGGAGATGGTGATGAATTCATAACATGGCAAAATCAAATGTTGTTTTATCTCACCACGCTAGGGCTGCAGAAGTGCATCGAGGAGGATGAACCAGTTCTGAATAACTCAAGACGTAATGCATTTGTTTGGACTTAGTCATACTCCATTCATATGGTGCATAATATAAATGCATGCCTACAGAAGTATTAAGAGGATAAAACTATGTTTTTTAATGATGACCATATCTTGAAAATAACAAGTGGGGTAAATGTAGGATACTCTTAATGGTTGTGATCACCTATGTTAGTGTGAGCTGGGTCGGCTCTATGAGAATATTAAAGGCTTTTATTCTCTATAAACACTCGCAGAACCAAAAATTGTTCAGGACCATAATGAACACAACCAAGAGATTGGATGTGAAGGAAAATAATGCTTTGTAAAGCTTATTGTCTGGTTATACAATAACGGCGGACGGTTCAAGATGAAATAATTCACCGATTAGCCAAGTATATCCGATAAGTATTAACTAGGAAAGTTCAAAGTGAAATATCTACTTATCCTCGATATATCATTATTTTCATATAAACTGTGTGATATTACACTTTGTGTGGGGGAGACATATATCGTCATTCATGTGGGGGATTGTTAGAATTCTCAAAAAATAGTGAATGAGATATCTCCCACATCGCCAAAAATAAGTCCATTTTCTTGTTTATATAGTGTACTCTCAATCCCTATATTGGCCCTTAGGGTCAGGTAATTTTGTGCGAGGGGGAGGACCTATATGGCCAAGGACTAACACGCGCGCCGCCGCCCGCCCGCCCGTCCGACCGAACCGGGTCGGGTGCAGGTCCAATAAGATTGGGCTATGTCATATATTTTTGCTACCTAAAAAATGGATTGATTTTAAAACAGAAGTGTGTTTAAATAGATACGGATTTTCCAACGGTTGTGACCGTTGCAAATGAAGAGACGCAACTGTTGCAAACAACAACAGTTCTGAGCCGTTGCAAACGAAGAGACGCGACTGTTGCAAACCGCGACAGTTTTTTGCCGTTGCAAATGAAGAGACGCGACTATTGCAAACAGCAACAGTTCTGAACCATTGCAAACGAACAGACGCGGCTGTTGCGAACAGTAACACTTTTTGGCGTTGCAAATGAAGGGATGCTTTTTTTCTCAACGGGTGTAGCCGTTGGAAATTCGGCTATAAATAAGGAGGAAACCTGATCACTTTCCTCACTCAATTTTAAAACCGAATTATCTCTTCTTTATCTTCATTTCTTAAAATCATAATCGGTCCTATCACACAGAAGATCATACACATCACGATCTCGAACAGCTTACGTCTGTTGTATCTTGGGAGACTTTGAATAAAGTCTTAAGGAAATTGTTACGACAAGCCTCAGACGAAATTTCCTTCTTCAACCGGTTAGATTTCTAGTTCATTTATATATATATATATATATCATTTTCGTTTCTACGTTGTACTATTTCTTTAAATAGTATAACGTTTGATTTATCGCTATAGTTATTATTACTATAGTTGTTAGTTTGTTGTTGTAATTAATTGCAACATACTTATTGCTATAAATAGCTAATACAGAATTCCAAAGTAGTGGAAATCTGATTTGTAAACTTGTGAGACGAGTTTATTATTGATTAGTCTCTGTTTTGGTATACTAGACGTATAACAGAAAAGACCACAACAAAGGAAGGATCCTCAAGGTGGTAGGAATTTGAAGTTCTTCCATGCTTCTCTCAATACTCCACAAGCCAAAGCTCACACCCACAATATAACTGATCAACAAAGAAATCTGGCCAACTCCCCTCAACAAGTTGATGATGCCTTGCTTAATTATTTCCCTTACCTACTGGGTAACACTACCAACTTCTACCCTGACTTAAATATTCTAATTAACCTAGATATATATCCAATGATGAAATTAAGCAATGTATATTTGCTATGAATAGGAGTTCATGTGGAGGGCCAGATGGATTCAGTGTTGTTTTTTTATACAACTTATTGGAATATTACTGAAAGCGACTTATGCAAAGCTGTCAAAAAAAATCAAACACTGCAAGCTGCCTAATGGAATCAATGACCTTGCTCTTGTGCTTAAGAATAATATAATCCTCCATTAGATTTGGCAGCCTTAAGACCTATTGCCTACTGTAATATAATCTACAAGTGCATCTAAAAAAATTAGTGCCTCAAGACTTAAATTGGTGCTTCCCTCCTTAATCTCTCTGAATCGAGCTACTTTTCTGCTTGGAAAAAGTATACTTGATAATGTCCTTGTCGCTCTTTGATTATTGAAGGATTACAATAATATCAACATTTCCCCTAAGGTAATGTTGCATCTTTATTTTAGAAAAGCTTTTGACCCTTTGTAGTGGCCTTCTACAGTCAGAATTATGGCTAAGATGAATTTTCCTAAACACTCTGTGGCATGGATCTGTGCATGTCTGTCTACCTCCACCTACTCTATATGCTTTTAATGGCAAGTACATTGGCTACTTCAGGAGAAAGCAAGGTATAAGGCCGAAAGATCTCATGTCTTCTTATATATTCATTCTGGTTATGGAGATCCTTACTTGCATAATTCGTGCAGCTAGTAAGTTATTCCCTAAATGTAAGGACCTCTTGATGATAGCCTTAATGTTTATTGATGACTTGATTATTTTTACAAAACCTACCATAATTTCTATTCAATGCATCCTTGATGTTCTTTTGGAGTTTTACAAACTTATAGGCTTAAGCATTAATATACAGAAATATAGCATCATGATTGTTGGTGTGTCTGATCATATAGCTCAAAATATAAGAACAAATAGCATCACGATGACACTTCTTCTTACTTTGGAATACCTATTTCTACTGCTAAAATTTCAACCGTGCAATACCTAAATTTTTATGAAAAGAGAACTCGAGCCATGAACGGCTGGACAAATAAGCTTCTTTCTCAAGTAGACAGATTGGTTTTTATCAAATCAATAATTTTATATATGACTATCTACCGGAACAAAACTTTCATCCTGCCAAAGGAGTTAATTTATATGATAAGAAGAGCTATGAATCGCTTTATATTGTCTAGTAATATGCACTCGACTAAATTAATTTTGATTGCCTTTTCTAAATATGAAGTGCCTAAGAAGCATGGTGGGCTAAGCATTAAAAACATGATATAATATGGCTGCTTTTAGTAGGCACTTCGATGACCTTTTAAACAGAAAGAACAATATTTGGGTCAATGGGACATACAAGCATAATACAGGACGAAAGTCTTTTTGGGTTATGTAGTTCCCTTAGAATTTCAGTTGGGTTTGGTATGCTATTCTAAACTTAGAACCACTTTGCTTCCTCATATCAAAACCATAACCATTTCTTGTGGTCAAGCTAAATTTTGGGATGAACCTCGAGTATGCATCGGGGGTTAGTTTTTAAGAATGTCATGAATTTCCAACAGAGACCTCAGACAGGAATTAGTCTAAATTCTAGGGCCTCAGAATTTATCCATGAAGGCATGACTACCCTTCCATACACTAGCAATCAATGATCAAAAAGCTATGGTGGAAAATACAAGTGGCACCTTATCCTCGCTCTAATCTTGAAAGGGTGGTATGGACTTTTAAATCAAAGGAACGCACTATATCTCTTATATACAAATGCATTACCAGCTAAAATGATCTAAATATCTTTCCTTGGAACAAGAGGATATGGAACATTCATTGCATAGAAAGTGACCATTTTTTTATGAAAGTTAAGAGAAATAGCCATCATACTAAAGATAAACTTATCGATAGAGGCATGAACGGTACGCATTTATTTTGTCAAGTTGAAATAGAAGACAATCTTCACATTTTGTTTCAATTGTGAAAAAAATTCTCCCTTTCGTACGAACTTATGATGAAGGCAGGCAAACATGATATAAACCATAATACTATGATTGAGTGGGACCTGATCTACATGACTACATGTTGGAAAAATAGCATTAGTTTTACTTTACTCTTGCTTCTCGAAAAAATCTTACATATGATATGGAATGAAAGAAATGACAGAGCTTTCAATGGGACACAAAAATTTGAATTGCAACTATGGAATGATCTTTTACATGCGATCAATATTGGTATTAAATTTTCCACCTATGCCTTTGATGATTCTATAATCCACTGATGGTGTTAGGGTTTGTGTATGCCCTCTCTTCCTGCTTGTTTTCCTTTTATTCTCCTGTGTTTTATGGTACCTTGTGCTTTTGTATCTCTTTTCTTTTTCTCTGTTTATACTTTTATTCTTTCTTCTTGAATCGTGGCATGCTATGATTCTTTTTAATCTCTGTGGTGCTGTAATATCAGTATACTTTTGTTCTTTCTTCTTGAATCGTGGCATGCTACGATTCTTTTTAATTCTCTGTGGTGCTTGCTGTAATAAACTGATAGGGGACCAGCCGCTAGCCTTGCCAATAAATAATATTTTCAAATTTATTAAAAATATTTAATTAAAAAAGATTTAGTTAAATGAATAATTTGTTTAATAAATTAATTAAATGTTAATAAATGTAAACACACACATATATATGTATGTATGTAACTATAATTGTTATAGTTATATATTAATCTTAAAGTTGTTTAAGATAAATAATATTAAATTTTCAATTAAATTTAAAATTTTAATTAAATTATTTAATTAAATTAAAGAATTTATCAGTTAAATAAATTAATTAAAAGTTAATAAATTGATATATATACACGCGCGCATATATTGATATGTGTATATAAATAAACTATAAATGTTATAGTGTGTTATTTATCTTAGATAGTTTAAGATGAATAATATGAAATTTATGGAATAATAAAATTTAATTAAATTGGTTAACTAAATAAAATTTAAAATTAATAAGAATTAAAATTAATTAAATATTATTAATTCATAAAGATAAATGTATATATTATATAAGTTAAGTTATATTATAACAGTTGTTGATAAATTAAACTTATATAACTATATATGTATAATTATACTGAATGTGGAAGTGAAATAAATTCAAAATAGATTTTTGGTCTAAATATATATGTGTAGTATGTATACTATGATTTCAGATGTGTTTGACACTTGAATCACGATTGTATAAGAAACTCAATATTCCTTAAGTTAATATCACTCAAATATATTAAAGATTATGAATCTCTAATATAAACTTGTTCTCCACCATTTATATTCCAATAGATTACTTACATACTAGTTGTTGAGAAACTCAAGCTAGGGATTTGATGCAGCCAAGGAAGCGAATTCGACGATGTAAATCGAATCCGTCCAGGATCTCACACGATTAGCGGAAATAATCGGTGAATCGATGATAAATTGGTGAATTTAAGAATACCCAAATGCTCAAATCCGTTGATCACGAAGATACCGGATTCTAGCAATCTTCGACACATTGATCGCGCACGATGCCGTGAGAGAAGATATACAATTCTTCGAACGTTGATCAAGCGCACTTGATTCCATGAATTGGCTTCAACAATCGTTGATTCGAGCGCACTCGAATGCCGAAAGTGGATATAGGAGATAACACTCAACTACCAATTTTAATGGAGGCAAGAAGCACAAACCAAATTTTATTCAAAAAAATTCAACCTCTTTACAAATGACCATACACTCCTATTTATAGGAGTTTACAACTCAACACACGTTACAATATTTCAAACGACTTAAGAAAATTACATCACAACAGTACAAACGACTTAACAAAATACAGCAAACGACTTAAGAAAAAAAACAACAAACATCACACGACTTAACACTGGAACGACCTAAAAAAAACATCAGCGACTTAAAGATAACAGTTCTTCTTCAGGCGACTTTGCGACCTAAGCTTCCAGCGGCATAAGGAAATCATCTTCACGCGATCTAAACTTTAGCGACTTAAGACATGGCTTCTGGAACTTCACGCGACCTAAGAATATAAGGAAGCAGCGACTTTAAGAAACGAGCGACCTTGCTTTACGCGACTTAACTAGGTCGTATCTCGTTAGGTCGGAGTTCGTTAGGTCGGAGCTCGTTAGGTCGGAGTTCGTTAGGTCGGAGCTCGGTAGGTCGCTGGTAGGTCGGAGCTCGTTAGGTTGCTGGCGACTTAAGGTCGAGCGAATTATGGAAGGCGACTTAATATCAGGCTGGGCTGCATCATCCTCCCCTGGTTGAGAAAAATTCGTCCTCGAATTTAAAAGTTCTTCCCCATTGGGTTGTTCATCTCCATAATAAGGTATAAGATGTTTAACATTAAACACGTCAGAAGTGTACACATCCTCCGGCAGCCTCAACCTATAAGCATTTTCATTGATCCGTTTCACAATCTTTACAAGACCAATCTTTCGAGCTTTAAGTTTATTGTATGCTCCCACTGGAAAACGATCCTTCGTTAGTACATCATATACTAAATCTCCTTCATTAAATTCAGCACTTCTTCGCTTCAGATCCGCAGATCGTTTATACTTCTCATTCGTCTTCTCCAATCGTTCCTGAACGATTCTATGGCATTCTGTCAACCCATTAACAAAATCAGCAGCCCGTTTAACTGTCCCCTTCGGTTATGGCACCATCGTTAAATCCAACGGCCCCTTTGGCAAGCTTGAATATACAATCTGAAATGGACTGAAACTCGTACTACGGTTGATAGCATGATTATGAGCAAACTCCGCTTGATATAACTTCACATCCCAGCTCTTCAGATTATCCTTCACAAGACACCGCAACAAATTTCCTAGCGATCTGTTCACAATCTCGGTTTGTCCATCCGACTGTGGATGATAAGCACTACTGAAATTCAGCTTTGTTCCCACCATCTTCCACAAACTCAGCCAAAAATGACTCAGAAATCTAGTATCCCTGTCTGAAACTATAGATTCTGGTAAACCATGCAAGCGATAGATCTCTCTAAAGAACAACTGTGCCACATGGACTGCATCTGCCGTCTTCTTACAAGCAACAAAATGTACCATCTTCGAGAAACGGTCCACCACAACATAAATAGAGTCATTTCCCCGTTGAGTCCTCGGCAAGCCCAACACAAAATCCATGCTTACATCAACCCACGGTTTTGTAGGAACAGGTAAAGGCATATACAAACCCGCATTTGTAGCTGTCCCTTTCGAAACATGACAAACATGACATCTTCGAATAAACTTTTCAACTTCCCGCTTCATCGAGGGCCAATGATAAGACTGAGAAATCAACTGCAATGTGTGATCCCGACCAACATGTCCTTCTTCATGCAACTCTTTTACAATTTTCATTCTCAAGCTGCAATCTGGTACGCACAATCGATTCCCCTTGAATAAGAATCCATCTACCAACACAAACTCACCAGTACTCCCATCCTTGACTTTCTCAATAATCTTCGCAATGTAAGGATCTTCCTCAAACAACTCTGGCAATAGTTCAAATCCTGTCACTTCAACCTTCATCGTCGTCAACAAATGATTTCTCCTGCTCAAGGCATCAGCTACATGATTCGTCACCCTTGATTTGTGCTTTACAACAAAAGTAAACTGCTGCAGATACGCGACCCATGAAGCGTGTCTAGCTGAAATTTTATCCTGCCCTTGCAAATGTTTTAAAGCTTCATGATCCGTATAAAGAACAAACTCCTTCTGAAACAGATAATGCCTCCAGTGCTTCACAGCTTGAACAATTGCGTAAAACTCCACGTCATAAGTGCTATATTTCAACTTGGCTCCAAACAACTTCTCACTGAAATAAGCAACTGGTCTTCCATTCTAACTCAATACTCCACCAATCCCAACCTTCGAAGCATCAGTGTGTAACTCGAACAATATCTAAAAATCCGTTAGTACCAGAATGGGTGCTGTCATCAAAAGTGTCTTGATCTTCTCAAAAGCTAACTCTGCTTCCTCTATCCATACGAACTTCTTTCCTTTCATGCAATCGGTTATAGGTGCCATCACACTCCTAAAATGTGTAATGAATCTTCGATAAAAAGATACCAACCCATGAAAACTCCTTACTTCAGTAATTGTCTTGGGTTGTGGCCAACTCCTGACAGCTTCCACTTTGCTTTCATCCACTTGAATACCCTCCTTCAACAGAACATATCCCAGAAACAAAACATTGTGCGTCATGAACACGCACTTCTTCGTTGCTGCATAGAATTGCTCCTGTCGTAGAATCAACAGCACTTCTCGCAAATGTTGGATATGCTCTTCCATACTCCCACTATAGATCAAAATATCGTCAAAGTAAACTACTACGAACTTCCCAATAAATGGTCTGAAAATCTGGTTCATCACTCTCATAAAAGTACTAGGAGCATTTGACAAGCCAAACGGCATAACCAGCCATTCGTATAGACCTTCCCTAGTTTTAAAAGCAGTCTTCCACTCATCACCCGGTCTAATACGAATCTAATGGTATACACTCTTCAAGTCAATCTTTGAGAACATAATAGCTCCACTCAAATGATCAATCAAATCATCGAACCTCGGCATAGGAAACCTGTATCTCACAGTGATCTTGTTTAGAGCCCGACTGTCCGTACACATCCTCCAAGTCCCATCCTTCTTCGGTACCAATAAGGCTGGCACTGCACAAGGACTCAAGCTCTCCTGAACACGCCCTTTTTCTAACAACTCCTCCACATGCCTTCTCAGTTCCTCATGCTCCTTAGGACTCATCCTGTAATGTGGCCTGTGAGGTAATGCTGCCCCTGGCACAAGATCAATCTGATGCTGAATATCTCTCAACGGTGGTAACTTCTTTGGCAACTCTTCAGGAAACACATCTCTGAATTCTTCCAACACCGGCTTTACTTCCTTTGGAACTTCAACAGATTCAGTAGCTTCATGTCCAATGAACAAGAACACCTCTGGACTCTCCTCTACTTCTTCAACAAACTCCTTCAAAGTCAGCAAAGTCTTCAGCTCTTCAATCTCTTCTGACTTGCTCTCTCCTTGCTGTCTCTTTTTCGGAACTAAAATGATCTTAATACCCTCAAACATAAAGCTGTAGCTATTGGTTCGACCATCATGCTGGTATTGTTTTGTTGTTTTGTTTCAGCAATGCAAATAGAGAACGAACGCGAGAAAGGGGGAAGCTAGAGAACCTAAGTCTGAAGAAGGGTCTTGGTGCCTGTATAGCTTTAGCAGAGATCTAGCAACGCATTCTAGGCAGTTCTACCGTCCACTTCTTCTTGGCGAAGTCGGCCCATTAACTAGAGGAGGCAGAGAGAACCCTTGGTAACCCATGGTCTTCCCAAAAGCAAGTGGCAAACATCCATCACCACCACATCACACCAGATCTCATCTTTATACTTCTTCCCAATAGAAAATGGAACATGAACTCGCCTGTCCACCTTCACCTCTCCTCCTTTCCTTAACCACGCTAACTTGTAAGGATTTGGACGCTTCTCCGTCTTCAACTTCAACTTTCTCACAGCTTCGGTAGAAATGATATTGTCACAACTTCCCACGTCAATCACAAATTTACACACCATCCCCAGTATAGTGCATGTCGACTGAAAGATATTACTCCTCAACCAACTAGCCTCCTCTTCCTGCTTCGGTGTCAAACATGATCTCCTCAACATTAGGTTACATCCTTCATCTCCCGACGCAATATCCTGTTCATCCTCCTCAACTGGACTAGAATAACCTTCATCAACATCCTCACCTTCCACTTCAGCAATCATAGCTCGCCTCTTCGGTTTCGGGCATTCATTACTCTTGTGACCCACTTCCTAGCAATTATAACACTTGAAACCGTTGTTGACCTTCGCCTTCGCAACTTCATTCACAACTGGTTTACTGACAGCTTTAGAAACATTGGAACTCCCACTAGCACCCTTGCTTTGAGTATTGGAACTTGGAAACACACCACCTCCTCGTCTTCCCTGCTTCTTCCAAGCCAACGCCTTCTGGTGCGCTTCAGCCACAGATCTAGGGTCAAACATATTTACCATATCCTGGATCTGGATCCTCAACCCCCAACAAACCTAGCAGTCAATTGTTCCTCCGTCTCCATAATGTCATTTCGAGCAATCAGTTGATAAAACTCATCAGCATAATCATTAACAGTCTTCATCCCTTGCCTCAGATTCTACAACCTCTGATACATGAGTGATTGATAATTGTAAGGCAAGAATGTAGCCTTCATCATCTTCTTCATTTTCTCCCAAGCAACAATCTTCGACTTCCCCATCTGTTCTCGTGTAAGTTTGGTTTGCTGCCACCACGCCATAGCTCTTCCTCTCAACCTAGTAGCAACCAACTTCACTCGATGATCATTCGGAACCTCCTTGAATTCAAAGATCTCTTCAACATTAGATAACCAATCTAGAAATTCTTCAGCCTGCATACCACTCTTAAACTCTGGAATTTCAATTTTCATTCCGAACTCCCATTTGTGATCATACTCTGAATGATTTATTCCTTGGCTTCGATTTCGACCATGAACACTACCACCATCAAACTCCTCATCAAAATCTGATGCATATCGATGTCGATCATGACCACCAACATCTCTACCACCACCATTCCTACCACCAACATCCCTTCGATCTACATTCCTCCGATCACGATCATCAACATTCCTATCATGATCGTCAACATTTCTACGATCATGATCTTCTCTCCCGATCTGAATGTGGTGAAACTCTATTTCCCCCATGGCTCGATTCAGGTGAAACCCTTCTTCTACTTTGATTCATTTCAAGCATCATTCTCTCTAATCGACCAATTCCCTCATCAAACTTCTCATTGAATTTATCACTAATTCATTGCTCCATTTGTTCGGCCTCTTCTCTTCCATACAAAGCATCAACATTGCGATGACGTTGAACTCGTCTCGGTGGCATGAATGAACTTCAAACAAATCTTCAGAAATTCAAACTTCACACTGCCTCGAGCGAACGACTTAGCGAAATGTTCACGACCTAAGGCGCAAACCAACGTGCACGACCTAAGACGATAAGGCGCGCAACTTCAATACGGCGCGGAATTTCAAACTTCACACTGCTAACACGAACACTTCACGAAAAATGATACACGGTTTTGACAAATCAATAGACAATCTCGACCCTCCAAGCTCTAGGTCGCAACTCTCCAATCTTCAATTTGAGCACGACTTATGCAAAGGCGCACTTCCCAAACTTGTTGCAACTTCACGATGAACACCAAACTTCTCCAAATGATGCAAACTTCTTGCGATCTAGCTCTGATACCAAAATGATGCAGCCAAGGAAGCGAATTCGACGATGTAAATCGAATCCGTCCAGGATCTCACACGATTAGCGGAAATAATCGGTGAATCGATGATAAATTGGTGAATTTAAGAATACCCAAATTCCCAAATCCGTTGATCACGAAGAAACCAGATTCTAGCAATCTTTGACACGTTGATCGCGCACGATGCCGTGAGAGAAGATCTACAATTCTTCGAACGTTGATCAAGCGTACTTGATTCCGTGAATTTGCTTCAACAATCGTTGATACGAGCACACTCGAATGCCGAAAGTGGAGATAGGAGATAACACTCAACTACCAATTTTAATGGAGGCAAGAAGCACAAACCAAATTTTATTCAAAAAAATTCAACCTCTTTACAAATGACCATACACTCCTATTTATAGGAGTTTACAACTCAACACACATTACAATATTTCAGACGACTTAAGAAAATTACATCACAACAGTACAAACGACTTAACCAAATACAGCAAACGACTTAAGAAAAAAAACAACAAACATCACGCGACTTAACACTGGAACGACCTAAAAAAAACATCAGCGACTTAAAGATAACAGTTCTTCTTCAGGCGACTTAGCGACCTAAGCTTCCAACGGCATAAGGAAATCATCTTCACGCGATCTAAACTTTAGCGACTTAAGACATGGCTTCTGGAGAACTTCACGCGACCTAAGAATATAAGGAAGCAACGACTTTAAGAAACGAGCGACCTTGCTTTACACGACTTAACTAGGTCGTATCTCATTAGGTCGGAGTTCATTAGGTCGGAGCTCGGTAGGTCGGAGCTCGTTAGGTCGGAGTTCGTTAGGTCGGAGCTCGGTAGGTCGCTGGTAGGTCGGAGCTCGTTAGGTCGCTGGCGACTTAAGGTCGAGCGAATTATGGAAGGCGACTTAATATCAGGCTGGGCTGCATCAGGATTTTATGTCTAGTGTTATCAATATAGTGCTAGACGATCTAGGATATATGCATGTATTTTTTGAGGAAGCCCAAGGTATATATTTTATACTTGGGTCACCACGAAATGGTTTTGCAAGTGAATAATCTTTTTAGATTTGTTGAGCAAACTCAAGGTCGAGATTGAGGTTTGGGCAAAGACCATGGTTGGGAGTTGTATATGATACAACCGATAAATGGTTATCCATCTTTTGCGAGCCTATGGTTTGTTGAGAAAACTCAAAATCAGAATCCCAATACAAGCGACTCCTAATACCACTAGAGGAACTAAAAGATTTCAGCGTTTCTCTTAGGGTTTTGAGAAATATAAAAATCTAGTGCAAGCCTTATTAGCAAAATGAAATTTCAAAATTTAACCTTTCTAATATTATAAGAACGCATGTTATACAAATTAAAATTATCTACATTGATAATTTTGTGCAACTAAACTGATAAAATTGCTTATCAAAAAGAATATACTAATGAACAAATTTAAGATTAACAAAGAAATATAGAATATACTCATAAATAATTTTTTGTATGTTGTCGTTTTAACCCATGCAGGTGCTAAAAATTATACTGCTACTTAGTACATTCGTAACTTGGTCATTTAATTGTTTTTTTTTTACCCAAAGCCGTGTATTTTCGTCAGTGAGCTTTAAACTCTGAAGTCATACAAGGATATGGATATTTGATCCATATTAGATCACATACAAAAGTTTTATGGTGAAAGGTCGTGTTTGTAAATAAGAAATCTCAATGAAATTGGTTCACTCGGGATGAGAAAGTAAATAATTGTGCGAAATCATGTGCTTAATATGATTGAGTACGAGGAGAATTTTGTTGCATAGAAAACAATAAAATAAAAGGACTAAAGACTAACCTAGGAATTCGATATTGAAATTCAGTTTTGATCAGTTTACTTAACTACAACCTGTTCGATATTCTTAAAATGTCAAGAATATTTGAATGCATGTTTGTAAAGAATTTGGTGCAATCTTATAGTATAGTTTCCTTTTGATTGGTTTGACCATTTGAAAAGAAAGCAAATATTTAGGAGTGGTTATAAAATAGGCACATTGGGGATAAATATAGTGAATGGTCACTTCTCCTTCATAAGGACATCAAAAATGAGAACTGTATAAAATTTAGTAAGATATTTAATATGGAATGAGAATTATGATTTCTATTCCAAATGTATTATATTATAGAAATTTGTTTTCTATAAAAGTTATATATAAGAGTTTAAGATATTTGATCGATAACTCTTGATTGTAACTGGATACATTAAAAGAAATAAATAGCTCCTATTAAGTAGTTGAACGGAGCTGCGTATCTCATGCACTATTATATTAGTGGCACAAATAGTAGGAGTATACCATATGGCACTTATAAATGGATGCATCAAGATACAAAAGGTTGTTTTCAATTATATACCGAATGTTATTTACAAAACAATAAACGTTTCTAGTGTTGATAGAAAAAAATATAGTTCAATTTTGTTATGAATATTATGAATGTTCATTGTAAAATAAATCTAGAATATCGGTGTTTGTTGGAATAGCTACATAGTACAGAAGTATTTAAAATATTAACAATTATTTTTGTGGATTATAAACTAAGTCGTATGATGGAGGAATAATTCTTTAAATCATATAATTGTGAATCAAATGATACTGGTGAATTGTACCTCTAAGATTAAGTGAAACCATTCAATAGGAATGACAAAAGAGTTAATGAACTTTTAAGATTAATAAATACAGATGTACGGAATCAAAGGTCAAATCAAATCAAAATGAATACACTTACTCCATTAAATTCATCAATGAACTAACATAGACATGAACATATACATTTGTTTCACAAGTTGTATATCTTTAATAAGTTCATATAATTTAAAACGAAAGTAGAAAACATATAATAAAAAGGAAATAAAACAATTCGATTTGATCGAATAGGTGAGTATATTGGAAGGAGTTCCAAAAAGTGCCTAAAAATGATTAAAATTCAATCTCAAAGCCACTCCGCCCTGTGATACATAATGATGTTTCAATAGGGAGTAATCCGACTTAGTTGGACAAAGTACGATTGATAATGAGTGATGTTGAATTAACTTCTTTTTTAAGAATATGTACTTAAGAGAAAGTAGATATGTTAAATTTAATTTCATCTAAAGCACTGTTTATGATATCATATAAGATTTGAATTAACATGAAATCCCTACATGTCCTAGCTAGGTTCAAGTGTTGACAAGTTGTGTGAGTTGAGGACTTCACGTAAAATTCGATCTTGAGGGATTTTGTGTAAACCACCGAAAGAAGTTTGGGGCGACCAACAATGGTTGATTAATTTATGTTATAAACCTAAGTTTCATAAGCTCAAAATTGAATCAGTTTTATGAAAGTATTGGATAATATCCAAACATTCTAACATAAAAACTAAATATATAAAATTAAAAGAAATTAAGCAAGCCTAAAATAGAAACAACTCATTAGAATGTCTAATAAGGAATTCTTGTACATTAAAGATAAACCATAAGTTTCACATCAATGTCAAGAAAGGGAATTGTTAGTGGTAACAATTTCCTCAGTTGCCAATTGACTTGTAAAGATTATCAACTTTAACATATGGCATGATGCTTAAGTCTCGAATATATACCCAGTACATTATCAAAATAAGATTTTACTAGTTATATACGAAGGGATATGATCCATCGACCATGCATGTGTCTTAAGACCGATGCAGTTAGAATATAGTAAATAACATTGATGATAATAAAGTTGTAAATTTCAATTATCGAAATTAGCACAACAAATTCGCCAGTTAACGTACTTAAGTTAAATCCTAATGCGACTTTTCATTTTAGTACATCTTTATTGAAACAGAAATTCTGAATAATGATTTAGAAGGATTGTTTGCATATTACCAAAATATCACGACATCCGTGGAGGTGATAACCGAGTTTGTACGTGTTGTATAAGATCAAAGAATGGATAATAATATCATTCGACAAGCGTCACACTTAAACAAATATATTAATAAAGAAATCAAATAGTTTAACTTTCAGTCAAAATGCGGAGGTACTAAAATATTTTTAAAACTACATTGGTGTCGGGGTTTCCCCAAATGATATATACAGACGCCATGTCAAAATGTTTAATATAGAACATATAAATGAATTCCTTATGCACTAGCTACATGAATTATAGTATGAGTCATATTGTCTACTATATCGCAATTCACTTATGTGATTGTACATTGAGCGAGTACCAAATCAGAATTAAAATCGCTAAATGGTGGTTATGCATGTTCTTGAGCGTTTATGAAATACTAAAGAATTGTTCATATAAACATGAGCTCCCTATAAAAGAGAGTTTGGACTAAGTGATATTGAATATAATTTGTTTATCCTAAATTTAAATTCAACCTTAATTAAATGAGCAGTGGTGACTGATTCAATCGAAAGGCTAAGTACATCACCTTTAATAGTGCTATAATGAATGCAATATAAACATAATTGCACAAATTTATAACTAAGTTAGGGGTTCCAAATGTTGAGAATCCCGTGACATTGTTTTGTGAAAACAATGTTGTGATATAGATTGTAAAAGAAACCAGGGCTCACAAAATGTCCAGTTACATACTCTTAAAATTATATATAATAAGGGCAGTTTTCAACGATGGAAGATGTTGGCCGATAAAGTAGATAGTAATATAACATAGCAGATTCGTTCACTAAAGGACTAACTCGATCAGTTATTAACTGATCGAATAAATGGGATTATGATTCTATAATTTATTGGAATTGATCGAATAAATGGCATTGTCCGCCTTCCAAGGTCTAGTAATTTGAGCATTTCTGCTCTCTAGAATGAACACAATAATACTAGAATATTGCCGGTTGACAAAGATAGCTATGTTTGGTCTTCTGAGTTGAAACCATATTCCTCTAGCATTGTATACAAAACCATAACTAATGCTCACTCAATCATCAAATTCCCTTGGTTTGGTAGGACTTGGAACACTGCAGCATCAGAGAAGTTGAATTTTTTTCTCTGAAAGGTTTTGAGAAATGCAATCCACACTCTTAACATTCTTGTGAACAGAGGTCTTTCTAACTCTACCACCTGCTACTTTTGTAAATGCTACCTAGAAGACAATCTTCACCTCTACGTTGAATGCTCATTCTCATAGTTCCTCTAGAAGAAACTAAAAGGTATAGGTGGATATGCTACTCCTTTTCATGATGACAGACTGGAATGAAGGAGTATATATATTGAAACAACATGGAATAACTCATCCTCCTATGGCCTCTTGTTGATTCTAAAGGTTTTTTTCTTCCTTTATTTGGAAGGAAAGGAACTCTCGGCTTTTTACTAGCAAATAAAAAAGTAGAATGAGCGTATTTCATGGGATGCTTAAGATTCAAAAAGAAATGGCTTTCTCTATTTACAGATATCCTCCTAATATGCAGAGAACTTGGAGTGCAGCATAGGCATTTGCATGTCTTTTTGCCCGTCTCTTTAAATTTTGTATTTTTTGTTCTTTCATTTAGTATTTTTTTCCTCTCTTCTGTTTCATTCTTAGTTTCCCTTAGTAACTTCCTTATTTCTTGCTTGTAAAAATTTTCAAGTAATAAACTAAACTGTAGGTGCCTAACTAATTAACCCCGCTGGCTTTTCCAAAAAAAAAGATTCTATAATTGACCACAAATGCAAGTGGGAGATTGAAAGATTTAATGGTATGCCCTAGTGGAAATTATATAATTGTTACATATATTTAACTCTGCAATTGATCTTATTCGTAATAATGGTGTTTGTTTCCTTTTATATACTTTGTTATATTATGATGTAATCAATTTAACGTATATAATAAGAAAAGTGGAAATTAGGTTAAAGGGCTTTTCATTTTAGGGTAATAAGTTTTAAGTACAATATTTTTGAATAATTAGTTTTAAGGACCATTTATAGAAAAATGATAAATTCATTTATCTTTTTAAGTTATACGGGAAAATGATAAATTCATTTATTCTTTCTTTATAACTGAAAATGATAACTTCATTTATCTTTTTTCTGAAAATTGTCCTTAAAACTAATCTTTTCAGAAGTGATGTCCTTAAAACTTATTATCCTGCATAAAAAAGCCCTTTAAGTGAAAATCCCCATAGGAAAATTCCTAAATAAAATGTTATGTGATTATAGTTGTAAATAGTTGCAACCATGGATAAATAATCGTAAAATAAAATGACATTTTTAAATGTTCATGGTCAAGATGCTTTAAGAAAAGGATATCGATTCATCCGTTGAGATTAAAATACATAACGCTCTTCAAATGTTGGATAGTGTATTAAGCATGGCTAATGGAGGGGATATGAGGTTAAATACTTATAGTTATTGAATAGCTATGGAATGAAAAATCCAAGAGTTACCTATTGGTTGATAACAACTAGTTTAACAAGAAATATCAATGTGGCAATGTTAGGCATGATGATCCATCGAGCGACTATAGTTGGGTCCGAGTTGAAGCACTAGAAGTGAAGCACTATTCAATAGTGTGACAACCCGCTCATCAAGATATACTAACCCAAAGGCTAGAGTGACTTTTAGACTCGCATCGTGCCAAGAAGTACTGGCTATCAGGTTCTAAAAGATTACAGGATATGGTTACAAGGATCAAATATAAAAATTCCACACATTCAAATCTTATAGTGGAAGGCAATAAAATATAAATATAGAAAACAGTCATCTCAGAAAAATATCCCAGCAACACAATCCCAAAATATACGTAGTCAAAAATCCATAATTTCCAAATAATAATATAAAGTCCGATAGATGCTAAATACAATAGATAGTTGCATGGAAAATAATGAAGAATAATATGCAACGCTAACGCCAAGCTTGCTTCTCCACATACTAAATCTTGGCCAATCTCCTGTTGCCCTATCCTCCTATGGTAGGGGAAAAAGGAAATTAGTAGGTCAGGAAAAAGTATGTTGAATGAATTGTATTACTAATATATGGTGATCGCATGCAATTAACTTCATTTATAATCTACGTGACCTAGGGTGTCCTACTTGTGTTTGTGAATTACTTACTAGGGTTGGTCACATAAACCCAAGGAACGTGGTTCCAAATACAACTATACCCAATAATCTTGGAGACGTTTATACTTAGGGATCAAACAATGAATTGAACCACTAATCAACAATGGATCGGACAACTGATCAACAACGGATCGGACAACTGATCAACAACGGACCGAAGTAATTGTAACGAACCGCATTTCTTACAACCAAAGACGACACTTAATACGTCATCGGTATTCGTACGTTGATCATTCAGTTGTCCGAAAGACGGGTCATTAGGAGTGAAAGAAAGATAACATAGAAGAGAAGAAAACTAAACAACACATAATCTCACAACGCAATGGAACAATATATATTACTCAACGTAATATATTACAAAGTCATTTCAAAAATTTTACATCAGAATCATTCTTATACAAATTCTAACTTATGACAGTTATAACGGCCTGTCCCTACGTAACAGATACAATATACATAAAATATAGTGGAAAACAAGGTAATACCTAACTATTGATGAAGCCACCTGCTCTAAGCTCCTCCAAGATGAATCTGGGGAAAAACCTAAACTACTTGGATGCCCATTCAAATTTGAGCACCCAAGAGTTTAGAAAAAGGAAAAATAAACTCCGGGTCAGACATAGGTCTGTGTGAGTAAAGCATAAGTCTTTAACTTTGTAAAAAACCTTTAAATCAAAGGCCTTTCGTAATGCCTCACCGCACAAAAACACGAACGGGTTTTTATGTTACGATAACCAAAACATTTTCTGTAGAAAATCCAGTGATATTATAATAATGCCTAGAGTACAAATACTTATTAATCATAGCCAAGAAATTTGCATTAATTAAATTCCATCATAATAGGTATACAACTAAAACCGAAGGCACTTATTGGGAAATGGATTCCATAAAGTGATTGGACTACTGGGGTGCCGCCCATCATAGTCCATCTCTAGATAAAATAACACCGAGGACCTCACCAGGATCCCCTACCAACATAGAACCGGTCTACCACTTGACTAGTATTAGCCAATATGATCACCTCATAATAAATGGGCCCCGAAGCATACAAATAAGAGATAATATCGACTCTACAAAGGGATGATCATACCCTAATTGGAAGCAACCCACTTAGCCCTACTGCATCTCCCATGTTTTAGTCATTCCCAGTTGATGAGGCTACGTTTTACCTTTTATAAGCACTTCCCACATGGAATGCTGACACGCCCTCCAGGCAACAATGCAATGCTAGCATTCATCCATACAAGTTCATTCTGGGACTGAACGAAACCGAAGGCACTACTTTCATGATGAACATATTTTTCTACATTTAAAACCGTTTGTTTCATATATTTTTATTTTAATAAAATGGTATTATACGGGTATTTTTTTGTGGATTTGCAGATTATAGATTCGGAAGTGCTACGTTGAAATTAATCGGTTGTGCCGTCCATTGGTTCAAATGACACGCAGAAAAGAGTGCAACATTTTGATCATCGAATAAATCAAAGCTCAGCACATTTTAATCAATAAGCACAGCTTACATGGACCAAGTCAAAAATAAGCTCACTAGCATGGTCACGTAAAAGAAAAAAATCAAAGAAAAAAAACATACATCATCTCAAAAAAAATGCCAGCTCACGTTTGCAAGTTCAAAAAAAGGTGGGACCATTTCAAAGTAGCAAATATCAAGCATATTATTCTCAAATGCCAGCTCATGTTAGCTTTTTTCTATGCAAATTCAAGTTCAGCACATATATTATCTTAGCTTGGTCAAGAGAATACTAATTCAAACAATGACGTGGCCACGTGAAAATTCAAGTTCAGCATATATTTTTCAAAGTAATGACGAGGCCACATATATTTTCTTTCACCAATTCAAACATGGGACCTATTCTTTTCGGAAAAGGTGGACTGATATTTTCAGGTCTGGAAGTCTATATATAGAGAACTAATAGCAACGCTAGAGGGATCATCTCTTACCTCATCACTCTTCTTCTAGTTTAGTTTGAAATTTCAGCAGTGTTTTTATTTTGGGACAAAATATGTAGGATTATTAGTTAGATTTAGCAATTTATTTATTCTTGTTCTAAGTTATTTTCAGCACTCTTTCCATTTAGTTAATAAATTCAGTTCATTTTATTTCAGTTGTTTGCTCTGTTATTTTCTTTTAAGTACTTTTAGTTTCTGCTTTAATTTCTACAATTTTATATTTTGATTGCAATTTTGGTTAGATTCGAAATCGATTCGGAGTATATTTTTTTTCTAGTCAAGAACCACCATCGAATTTGTTTAATACGCCTAAGATTTAAATATGGATTTCAAATATTTTAAAACACAATTCCTTGTGTTCGACCTGCATACTACACGCCTGTGCGCTTGCAGAATTTATTAAAATTTGTGCTTTTCTAATCAATAGAAAAGTCGCGCTGTTTCATTTGCTCTTCACGTTACATGTTGCATGTTAGTTGCATTTCATTTAGTTGGTTTCTGTTTCACATACCTAGCTTACGTTAGTTTTAATTTAGTTTCTCACATTCATGTGTATGCTGTCACATATATTCTCATTTAAAGCATACACGTTACTAGTTGTCACATATACGTGAGCTTCTCCTTTCATTTTTGTATGTCTATTACTGCTACTAGTTTTTTTTCCTTTTCACATTCACGTTGCATTTAGTTACATTCATCTACAGGTTAGTTGCATTGCTATTTTGGTTTTCATGTAACCAGAAACTTGTTTAAATAGTTTTGATGCAATTGCTATTTTGGTTTCATTCGCACGTCGGTTGCATATTCATTCACCTGTTCTGTTCGCATTCACCATATTCACGTAGTTGCATTTATTTAGTTTAGTTTCTGTTTATGCTTGCATTATTTACACATAACCACTTAGTTGTTGTTTTAGTTTCATTTTAGTTAGTCTTTGTTCTAAAACATTCCCATTAATTTGCATATCCATGTTTTCATGTTTTCGCATATGCATATATTCATGTGCATATATTCATGTTCCTCTATTTTAGTTCTGCATTCATGCCACTTGCTGCATTCACGTAACCTCTAGTTCCAGTATCATTTCATCTCATTCCAGTATCATTCCAATATTACGTGTTCTGCATATTACGTGCCCCTTAGCGCATTACACTATGCTTTATTTTACTATTCACAACACGTAACATATTCACGTTTTGTCCTGGTTTCAAGGCGTATGGAGTAGACCAAGTCAGTGAAATTAAAAGCTAAGAAAAGTTGTTCAAATAGCTCCAGCTCGGTAAATCTCAACCATTCACTAGCGCTACTTAGTTGTACTGGACAGACTGCCATACCCCTATGTAAGTAATTTTCTACTCTATAGGTGCCCAACTAAAAAAACTGCTTAATTTTTTTGGCTATTACACCTTGATTTGTTTATGCGTGTTTGGTCAATAAATAATTTTAACCGTTTAGAAAGCCAAAATATCTCATTAAACAAATCAATGAAAATTTCAAATCAAACGAATGTGAGCAATCACAGTTCACCTAAATCGTCACCTAAATCACATGCTGGAAATATTGAATTTCATGAGAATAGACCATTATCCCTTAGAGACCGATGCTATCCAACTAGGACCGTTCAACCTCAGGTTATTTCATTTCCACCTGCTGAAGGAAATAATTTTGAGCTAAAACATTCTTTTATCCAAGGGGTACCAAAATTCACTGGGTCTGAAAATGCATATGAATTTCTTAGTGAATTTGAATTATATGCTTCTACAATTAAATTGCAACAACTTTCTAATGAATCCATCAAGCTAAGACTTATTCCATTCGCACTTCTAGAAAGTGCAAAAGGATGGCTTAATTCTCTTCCTAAAAACTCAGTTAAAAGTTGGGACGATTTCGTTACTATATTTTTGAAAAAGTTTTTCCTTTCCACAAAACTCTTAAAATTCAAACTGAAATCAATCAATTCTCTCATAATGAAGGAGAAAATTTTTCAAAATATTTTGAAAGGTTCAATCAATTGTTATATAGTTGCCCACATCATGCAATCCCTAAACACGTTTTGTGACAAATCGTTTATGAAGGGCTTAACTATCAAACAAAATCCCAACTCGATTCAATGTGCGGAGGAGAATTCATGGCAAAAACAGACGAAGAAGCTTGGGAATTTTTAGAATAATATTCGGAAAAGGATATGCAATGGAAACAATTCGTGTTCCAATTCGTACTCCAAACAGAGGAGTACATGTTATTGACCCATCACATCTTCCTATAGAAGCCCAAACTCCTCAAGAAGGAGAAGGACTACCCCATTACTACACATAAGACTAAATCAATGCTCTAGCTCAAAACATTCCTTATTCATCCACATACAATCCTAACTGGAAGCACCATCCAAAATTTTCAGGGTCAAATCCTAACAATGCAGCTAATCCATCACATATGTATCTGATGATACCAATCCGAATTATCGAGCCCCAGCCTCTACTGCTCAAAATTATCAACCTACTCCTCAAACAAAACCTTCGAATCAACCATATAGGCATCCTAATTTCAATCCATCAACCCAATCTTCTCAGCCTTCACAAGAAATTGCTCGATTGGAAAAAAACTCTCTAAACAAAATGAACAAATCACTAACCGAGATGCGAGAATTGAGCAAATCACTAAACAAAATGAACAAATGTTGATAATGATGAAGGATCTCATGAAAATCAATGAGAAAGGTAAATTGCCTAGTCAAACCGAAGTGAATCCAAAGTATAACTCTCGAGGAGTAAATCTTTGTGAGGACGAAAATGTAAATCCAGTTAATGTTATTACCACATTAAGGTCTGGAAAGAAGGTAGACAACCACGTCGACAACCCCAACATCCTTCTTAAGTCTACCCATGTTTAAAATTCTGAGACTCGGTTGACACCCACTATTATCGATCCAATCGACTTTAATTCTTCATCCAAGGTTGGCAACCCGACCACTCTTCACCTTTTTATGTTGGCAACCCCACATTCCAGCTCCCTAATCTTCACCCTCTAATATAACACCATCTTCTTCAAATGAAAAACCTGTCGAACGAGTCTAGAAATCCATAGCTCCATTTCCTCATAGACTCAACCAAAAGAAGAAGCCCGCTAATTTTGACCAAATTCTTGAAATCTTCAAACAAGTTCGAATCAATATTCCACTTCTTGATACCATCGAGCAAATTCCTCAATATGAAAAATGTCTGAAAGAGCTATGTACTCAAAAACGTGCCACTAACGTTCCTAAGACTGCATTTCTAACTGCAAACACTAGCTCTGTTCTTTCAAACCCTTCCCCAATCAAGTATAAGGACCACGGTTGTCCTACAATCGGTAACACTCACATTAGTCATGCCTTACTCGATCTTGGTGCGAGTGTGAATCTTTTGCCTTATACTATGTACTGTCAACTTGGACTAGGGGAATTAAAGCCTACAAACATCACAATTCAACTAGCTGATCGATCTGTCAAAAAATTATTGGGCACAGTTGAAGATGTTTTGATACAAATCGAGCAATTCTATTTCCTCGTCGATTTCAAAGTCCTAAAGACTGCATCCATCTCAAATCCTAACGGTCAGATTCCTTTAATATTAGGTCGTCCATTTTTAGCAACATCAAATGCTATCATCAATTGTAGGAATGGTCAACTTCGACTTTCCTTTGGGAACCTAACCATTGAACTAAAGATCCTCAATCATAACAAACAACCAAGGGATCTTGAAACAGAAGAAGTTGACATGATCCAAACAATTGTAGAAAATGATTTTAGTGATATTACAGAGTCGCTTAACATGTGCCTAGATCATTTTAATTCCAACTTCAATGAAGATGAATACATTTCTGAATTAAATGATATGCTCTACTCTTTTTATAATTCACTATAATTCAATCAGTTGATGTCTATTGAAGCCTCAAAAGAAGAATGCCCTAAATTAGACTTTAAACCTCTCCCAAATGATCTTAAGTAAGCATACTTAGATTCTTTGGAAAATTTCCCTGTAATCTTGGCCTCCGATCTCATTAAGGACCAAGAAGAACAACTTTTGAAAATATTAAGGGAAAATAAAGAGGCATTAGGATGGATAATCGCTGACATCAAGGGAATTAGTCCATCAATCATCGAACATCGAATACATTTAGTCGACGAGGCTAAACCCACTTGCGAAGCTCAAAGGCGATTAACCCTAATATGAGAGAAGTGGTAAAGGAAGAAATTATCAAATGTTTAGACAATAACATTATCTACCCTATCCCTGATAGTACTTGGGTAAGTCTGGTACAAGTTGTACCAAAGAAGTCTGGAATCACTGTGACCACAAATGAGAATAACGAACTTGTTCCAACAAAAGTTAAAACAAAATGGCGCGTTTGCAATGACTATCGAAAACTCAATGCAGCAACAAGAAAAGATCATTTTCCCCTCCCTTTCATTGATCAAATGCTCGAACGCTTAGCCGGTGATGAATATTATTGTTTTCTTGATGGTTACTCCGGCTATAATCAAATTCTCATTGCACTAGAGGACCAACACAAAACGACGTTCACCTACCCCTTCGGAACTTTCGCTTATCGTCGCATTCCCTTTGGTCTTTGTAATGCTCCTGCTACCTTTAAGAGATGTATGATGAGTATATTCTTTGATATAGTGGAGGATTTCTTAGAAATATTCATGGACGATTTTACAATCTTTGGGTCATCTTTCGATCAATGCCTCGTTCATTTAGAACGTGTCTTAAAGCTTTGTAAGGAGAAATCTCTTATGCTTAATTGGGAAAAATGTCATTTTATGGTTAAGTGAGGAATAGTCTTAAGTCATGTTGTCTTTAAAAGTGGCCTAGAAGTTGACAAATCTAAACTTGATCTTATTGTTGAACTTCCTCCTCCAAGGTCCATTAAAGACATTTGCTCATTTCTCGGACATGCAGGATTTTATAGGAGGTTTATTAAATATTTTTCAAAAATTTCAAAACCTCTTTCGAATCTTCTGGCTAAAGGCGTTAAATTTGAATTTTCCAATGAATGTAAAATGTCTTTTGAAACCCTTAAATCGATCTTGACCACTGCACCTATCATCCAACCTCCAAATTGGACTTTGCCTTTCGAATTAATATGTGACGCTTCTGATTATGCCATTGGATCCATCTTAGGTCAACGAATCGATAAACTTCCTCGAGTCATCTATTATACTAGCAAAACTCTTAACAAAGCTCAATTGAATTACTCAACCACAGAAAAAGAGTTTTTAGCAGTTATCTTTGCCCTCGATAAGTTTAGATCATATCTCGTAGGTCCTAAGGTCATAGTTCACACCGATCATACCGCATTACGGTATTTACTTACGAAAAAGGATGCCAAACCCCGCTTAATCCGTTGGATTCTTCTTCTTCAAGAGTTTGACCTAGAAATACGAGATAAACAGGGTTCTGAAAATGTCATAGTTGATCATCTTTCTCGTATTGTTCATGAAAACATCGATAACTCTCAAATCAACGATCATTTTCCCGATGAACAAATTTTTTCCATCTCCAGTGCACCATGGTATGCGGACATCGTAAATTATCTTGTCACAAATGAAACACCTTCCCATTGGTCAAAACAAGATAAACAAAAATTTCTCTCTAATGTTCGAAACTTTTACTGGGACGATCCTTATCTCTTCAAATATTGCACCGATCAAATCATACGTAGATGTGTCCCCGAACATGAATTCCATAGCATCCTCTCTTCTTCACATAATCAAGCATGTGGAGGACATTTTGGAGCAAAGAAAACTGCTGCTAAGGTGTTACGATGCGGTTTTTATTGGCCTTCTCTTTTTCGTGACACCCACGAATTTTGCTCCAAATGCGCTAGATGTCAACAAACAAGTCGTATCTCTAAAAGTAACATGATGCCCCTAAACCCAATCCTTGTCGTCAAAAATTTTGATGTTTGGGGAATCCATTTCATGGGTCCTTTTCCTAATTCTTTTGGAAATCTCTATATCCTACTTGCGATTACGTGTCTAAATGGGTTGAGGCCATTCCCACAAAAACGAATGACAATAAAGTTGTTGTCAAATTTCTGAAAGAAAACATATTTTCTCGTTTTGGCACACCTCGAGCTATTATAAGTGATATAGGACGACTATAGCAAACTGCCAATAGCAATGCCTTACTCAAACAAGTAAGCGTAGTCGGTTCTCATTTTTGTAATCATGTTTTTGAATCTCTTTTTAAGAAATACTCTATCACTCATAAACTATCTACTCCATATCATCCACAGACTAGTGGTCAAGTCCAGATTTCCAATTGACAAATTAAGCGAATTCTTGAAAAGATAGTAAACTCCAACAGAAAAGATTGGTCATCTAAATTGATAGATGCCCTTTGGGAATTTCGCACAGCCTATAAAACCAATCTAGGAATGTCACCATACCAGTTAGTCTTTGGAAAAGCATGTCATTTACCCATTGAGCTCGAGCATCGCGCACTTTGGGCAATCAAATACCTTAATTTTGATATAGAAAAATCCTGATCGCATCTTAAATTACAATTGTCAAAATTAGAAGAACTAAGAAATGAAGCGTATGAAAATGCAAAGATTTATAAAGAGAACTAAATTTTATCATGATAAATCCATACTTCGTAAGGCATTCAAAGTAGGTCAAAATGTTCTCTTATATAATTCCAGACTTCATTTATTTCCGGGCAAATTGAGTTCTCGATGGATAGGTCCATATATTGTGAGAAAAGTGTACCCTTATGGTGCAGGAAATTGAAAATCCTAGGGACGGTTCTATTTCAAAGGTCAATGGACAACACTTGAAGCCATTTCTAGAGTTTGAACAACACGAGGACGACGAGTTCGTGGATCTCCACGAACCTAGCTATTCGGTATAAGCCACTCACTATCTTGTACATGTCAGGTTGTATTTTTTTAGTTATTTTTTTCCTTCTATTTTGCATTTGCATTCCATTTGACAGTTGGGACACTGTCTCATTCCAGTGTGGGGGAGACGCATACCTTATACTGCTTATTCATTTTTCATACTATTATATATATAAATCATCTCATCATTTGTTTTTAAATTTCATTTCAATTTTTTTCAAGCTTCATCTCACTTTCCATTATTTTCAGGACTTTGATTTAATTTTAATTGGTCAAGGCAAAGTAAATAAACAGTCGAAGTCAATTAATGAAAATTTCTGTGAATCACTAATTTCGAATGTAAAATATAATGAAAAGTTGAATTACAAGCGATAATGGTGAGGTTAGCATATAGGGGGGTTCGTAGGTTATGGTTATGAAATCCTTTCTAAATTGTAGTCTTTGTTTAAAAAAGTGTTAGATTTAAAGTACATGTGTTGACATTTCAAATCAATGAAGTTAAGTAGTGCTAAGTTGATTTGCATAACTCTCTTCAGTTCATTTTATTTTAAAAAAAAAGTTTAAGAAACACCTACAGTCAATAGGTGTGCACAATTATGAAAGTGTGTACACTCACCACGCTCTGTACTATTCTCATGTAAACCCGCAAGGCAGTGCATGGATGGCATATCTGGCCTCAGCATTCTGAGTTAGGTGTATAAAGAAATTAAATAAATAATCACCTAAGGATTACCGACCTTTTCTGACATAGTCAGCATCGGTTTGCACAATCCGCCAAGCTCTGTCCCAACTCTCACGTAAGCCAACGAGCCAGTGTATGGGTAGTATACCTTGGTCCAAAAGTTAGGTGTATATATATAAAAAAGAGAGAGTAAACAATTGAAACCCAAACACTTCTTGACTTTATTGATTTGGCTTATTATACAAAAGGAAATGAAAATACCATTTTGCAAAACTGTGATGAACAATAAAGAATTTATTTCATGGCTGCACTATGTTATCAACCGAAACAACTAGCTAAACTATAATTTAATATATGAAGACTTGAGTTACATTGGAATTTGTGATTAGTGAGGAACCAAAAATTTCTAGATGTTGACTAAAACTGATATACATTATTTTGTTGAAATTATTCTGAAATAAATCGAGTCTCCATTTGTTTAAATTTTTTGCATTCATTAGAATCATCACATACTACATTTGGATTTTGTGGGTAGTATCCGCAAAAACCCTCAGAAGACACCACTCGTTCTACTAGGGACAACTAGAGGTTTAACGGTTTGTTGCATATGCTCAATGCAATCGTGTTTCCTACGAAAAAGGATTTTTTTTTCTTGCTTATTCGAGGACGAATAAAGACCTAGTGTGGGGGTATTTGATGAACATATTTTTCTGCATTTAAAACCGTTTGTTTCATGTATTTTAATTTTAATAAAATGGTATTATACGGGTATTTTGTTGTGGTTTTGTAGATTATAGATTCCAAAGTGCTACGTTGAAATTAATCGGTTGTGTCGTCCATTGGTTCAGATGACATGCAGAAAAGAGTGCAACATTTTGATCATCGAATAAATCAAAGCTCGACACATTTTAATCAATAAGCACAGCTTACATGGACCAAGTCAAAAATAAGCTCACGAGCATGGTCACATAAAAAAATCAAAGAAAAAAAACATACATCATCTCAAAAAAAATGCCAGCTCACATTTGCAAGTTCAAAAAAAGGTGGGACCATTTCAAAGTAGCAAAGATCAAGCATATTATTCTCAAATGCTAGCTCACGTTAGCTTTGTTCTATACAAATTCAAGTTAGCACATATATTATTTGAGCTTGGTCAAGAGAATACTAATTCAAACAATGACGTGGCCACATGCAAATTGAAGTTCAGCATATATTTTTTCAAAGCAACGACGAGGCCACATATACTTTCTTTCACCAATTCAAACATGGGACCTATTCTTTTCGGAAAAGGTGGACTGATATTTTCAGGTCTAGAAGTCTATATATATAGAACTAATAGCAACACGAGAGGGATCATCTCTTACCCCATCACTCTTCATCTAGTTCAGTTTTAAATTTCAAAAGTTTATTTATTTCCGGACAGAATACGTAGGATTGTTAATTAGATTTAGCAATTTATTTATTCTCGTTCTTAGTTATTTTCAGCACTCTTTCCAATTAGTTAATAAATTCAGTTCATTTTATTTCAGTTGTTTGCTCAGTTATTTTCTTTTAAGCACTTTTAGTTTCTGCTTTGATTTCTACAATTTTCTATTTTGATTCCAATTTTGATTAGATTCGAAATCGATTCGGAGTATATTATTGTTTTTATTTTCTGTTCAAGAACCACCAACGAATTTGTTTAACACGCCTAAGATTTAAATATGGATTTCAAATATTTTAAAACATAATTCCCTGTGTTCGACCTGCATACTAAATGCCTGTGTGCTTGCAGAATTTATTATAATTTATGCTTTTCTAATCAATAGAAAAGTCGCAACATTTCACTACACCCATTTTGAAATCACCCTTAGGGTTAGTAGCAATAGCCCTTGCACTTCAAAATTCTTCGTCTTCAATTCCTTCATCTTCAAGGCGTCTTTACTTCGAAACGCTTGAGTTGGATCAAATTGGTTTCTGGATAACAAATCTGATCCCGGTCTCTTCGAAACAACATTCGATAGTTTTCGGTAAACTCAACCTCGGTCCTTTAGGAAATAAACAGCCAAATATAAGAGTGGAGATCACCTCCTAACCGTTAGTGGACGGATTTCCTTATCATTTTTACTAGGAGATCAAAACGAGATTTATACACACAGTACAATATCACCGGAGATGATTGTGCCATATAACCCACGTGTTTCTCTTAGATATTTCCAAAGTTACGTTTTGGTTTCATATTTGATAGTCGGTTATTTAACTATCACATAAACAAATAACAATCAATTCCATTTGAGATTTATTTATCCATGGCAACCACTAAGCCTCAAAAAAACTTTATTTAATAAATCTCTTTCAAAAACGTTTGTCTAAAACATTCATATACTTATCTCTCTGACATAAGTATAAAAACAAAACATTTGTGAATAACTTCTTACTTCCAAATCATGATAAGAGGATTAAACAATTTTTTTTTTAAATTGGAGGTAAGGACAAACCTAAGCACTATTCCTTCAGTGTTAAGTGTGGAACAGATATTCCATACTACCTTTTTTAAAAAGTCGGTTTAGAGAAATCCAGGTCTCAAATTCTTTTTATACTTCTTTCGATAAACCCTTTATAATCAAATCTATTTCATTCATGAAATCTCTTTTACTAGAAATCCAAATCCATTTCAAAATACTTTCCAACTTCCCAAATTCATTTATAAATTTTATAAATATTCGAAATCATTTATAATAATTATTTTTATAAATATCCAAACTTTTTATATAATTCCTTATAAATATCCAAACCTTTCTATAAACTCTCTTTATGACCATCCAAGTCATTTCCTAAAACTTCTTTTATAAATACCCCAAATCATTTATAAAACTTCTTTATAAACCTTTCCTATTTAAACAACTTTCTAAATAACCTTAAATCAAATTAGCTTCCTTTAATAATCAAATATCAATTATTTATGAAATCTTCTTTGCTTAAAAACTCAAATCCATTTACCCAAAGCATTTTATAATTTCCAAACTCCTTTATAAAATTCTTTATAAAAACTTCTTTTTATAACATGGAAAACCATTCTCATTAGTTAAAAAACATCTTTAGTAAAATCATTTGTCAAATATCTTGTTCAAAATGTAATAACTTTGAAACCATTGCAAAAAGGAAATGGAATATTCATCCTTACAAAATCAAACAGAGGCCTATTGACCACAATGGCGCTTTTATTTTGGTTTACTTACTAGTTTAACATGGCATCACATAACGACAGGTATATAACGGATCAACACATAACCATCAATCAACCTAAGTAATGTCAAAGTTAATTATAATAGTAGAATGGTGTTTTGTTCTGCTAATAGATGTCAATAAGTTTTCCTAATCATGTGGGGTTATTTAAGGGTACGTGACACAGAAATCCCTTGGTTTAAAAACAAACTTGAAAAGAAAATAGTTTAAAACAAAACTGGTTACTTAAATTCAAAGCGTTTTAAAATAAATTAAAACCCTTGTAAATGAGAGTCAAAGCCATGTTAAATAGTAATTAAATTCTAATTAAAAGTAATTAAACCTTAATTAAATCTTGTTAACATAATTAACTTTAATCAAAGGTTAATTAAATAAACCCCCTTTTAAAATAATAATTAATTAATAATTATCTTAAATAAATAATTAAATAATAATTAATTAAATCTTTAATTAATAATTAAATAACAATTAACTTTAATTAAATAACAAATCATGATTAACTTAATTGATGAACTTTAAGTTTTAAGACCATTATAAACAAATGATTAAGTACTATTTACTTTTATCAATTAATCAATCAATTAAATAATCATTAAATAACTAAATAATTGTTCTCTAATTACTAAATTAAAGTTAGAAAACATTTCCAAAAATATTTCTAAGTGAAAACAAGTTTGGATTAGAAAACTAGTTAAATTTTCCAAACTGCGCATTTAGTGACTATCGCTATACAAACCCGTAATTTCACTTTTTGAAATTTGGATTCCTAAGTTTTAAAAACTTCAACGTTGAACTCTTGTCTTCTTTAAAACATGAAAATAAAACTTTGAAAATAAAAATCAAAGTTTTAAATTTGAAATTTTTTCGCTTTGATATAAAAATCAAACTTTCGACAAAAAACAGATTTTTATATCGCTTTTGGTTAGCGAATCGCTACCATTGTGTCATGAACCCACATACAACACATACAACATTCAATCACAATACCACATCATAACATTATAGCACAATCATAAGCAAGAATATTTGCTTGATATGGATGCAATCAATACCAAACCAACATATATGCATGCATACACAACATATAACATCACCACTTACTTAAGCAACATTTTAACTCATAAATTTTATAACTTTAATAAATTAGTAACTTGAGTTTTAAAAACGTGAACTTTACTCGTCATAACTTATGTAAACCAAATTAAACTTCCACCGAACTTTGCTACAACACTAGCAAACCGCCTTAGCTTGAAAATATGACTGGGTGTGACCTTCTTTAGTGCAAATGGACATGGTCAAGGGCATAATTAGGCTCAGCCCAAGGTGGTTTTGAGGTGAAGTGGTTTGCTTTGTGAAGAGAAAAGGTTTGGAAGTGAATGGAATGTGTTTAGTTATATTTTTACACTCTTTTCTCTATCTTTTCTCTTAGGAATTTGAAGATGGAAGCCATTGACATACTGAAGATAAGAAAAGGGTTTTGACACGAAAATGTAAATGAAAACAAAGAAGAGGATGCAGGAATGAGAGGGGTATTTATAGGCTTAGGAATTTATTAAAATATGTAAAGTGACTTAATAAAATAATACATACATGCATGCATGCACCCATATGTTCCCTCTCCCTCACATATATATGTTACCCCCCTAGGCCATGTTGTAGGGTACTTAAGGTATGACATGGAATTGTATGTATATAAGTGTGTTTATATGCATATATGTGCCTTTTATAACATAATTTGTCACATCGACCTTTATGCTTAATTAAATATGTGTTAGTATATAAATATGAGTGTTTTATTATTGCTAATCCTATGATATATATGTGTGCATGTTGCACCAAGTGTGCACAATGTTCCCGACGACTTTCAGGTGTCGAAAAGTCGAAATTTCGAAAAACGTTCTTCAGTCACATTTTCTATTTTTATTTGAACTATCTATATTGGGAAAAAAATTTGAAAACTATTTTATCATCATTATTAAATAATTAAAATAGGTTTACTTGCTAATAAAAATCCATTTGTCGATTATATAAAATATATTTAAATAGCCTATTTCAAAGTGGAAAAATCCTAGGTCGTTACAGATTTATTTTACCATCACTGATTATTATTTTAAAGAGTTATATTTTAATTATAAAACCTATTATTTGAATATTTAAATTTTATTAAATATCCAAATCAAGGTAGTACTCCTCCCCCTAAAAGAATTTCGTCCCCAAAATTGTACCACAACGCTAATTCCCAGAAATACTTAAACTATTCATTAGTGCATGGATGTACATAGATCATTCCTATGTAAGATCTGATTTGATTATTAACTCAAACACATAACTTCACTTTTGAACTAGTATCGCTCAGTCGACTTTCTAGTGTGGACTTTGATCAGGCCTCTTAATTAGAAACCTCCGTTCTCCTTGCATAGCCATAAACCATGATAGACAACTTTTGGTTCCATGTAAGAACCCTCACCAACGCTTGCCGTCAAAAATCGAGTGAAAAATCCTTATTCAGAATGGTGTAAAACACCTCCAGTCATATACTCGAATCTAGGATCGAGAACTATGTGGAAAGGAGAAATGATCTTCATACAACCTACGTTCTGATATAAGGATTCTTACTGCCTAACTACTTTCTACCCTCCTACCATGCTTCATAAGAATCAAATTTTAAATTTATTAACTTATATAATACTCTTCTACATCCTAAGAGTATATACAAACATCTGATTTTTAGTTCTAATTACTTCTAATTATTATAGGTAAGCCAAAAATAATTTGGGTCTTGAAACTAAGTCGACCAAATCAACCCTTTACCCTAATTGGTCTGGTAAGTAGCTAAGATGAGTAGGACGTTGGCATCCAACTCCATCCTAGATTCTACTTTTTCTTAGACACTACTAAGGTAAAAATGTCTATTAACCGGTCTAATAACATCAAATAATTCTTCACATCCTAGATGTTAAAATCAAAAGACACGGTTTAAATAAACAAAGTTTATTAAATCCCCTTATTAAATTTAACCTATTTAAAACTTCATTTATTAATCCACCTTCAAAATATCTTTTTTTTAAACTCTTTCTTTTAAGGGATCTAAGAACACAATACCCGGGTTTTATTTCAAAAACCTTTTGAAAACATACATATAGCCCTAGTAACTCCAAATTAATGTCAAGAAACTGGGTGCTACCACTTTACTAAGAAGGGCAATACTAAAGAGAAGTGTTTGCCATCAAAACACATCTCTTATCCATTTTTAGTCATTTTCAAGACACTCGGACTAGTTAATAAAAATATTTTTTTTCCAAAATTCTTCTTGAAACAATACTATTTATAGCAAATAGTTTTTAACAAAATCATCCACTTGCTTTGGATTCATTCGGATTTGAACTCGTCCCGATTGTACAATAACAAAGAGGATAATTTACTAAGTGCACTATCCTATGTACCTAAGCAAATATTTGATTGTCACTTAAAAGATTATTCTGATCATCACAAAATAGATCAAGACTTATTCCCGAACTGTCCAAAGAATACCTTACTATCAAACTTTATTTTAAAATATCTATATCTTAAATATCCTTAAGAAAGGTCACTGCTATTTTTCAAAATTATTTGGAACTTATCAAAGACACCGGGATTTAACATTCTCAAAACCCTTTTCATTTTTAAAACACATTTATAGTTCTAATTTGTAAAATCATCTCTCTTAATTCATCTTATAAAAATATCTGAAGATTTTCTTTTAATAAACACCTTTATTAAAATTAATTTTTAACCCTACATATTGTTAAACGCCTTATAGTCAAATTGTGAAACTTAATTCATAAGGTGTTCGATTCAATGTTACTACATATTCTATCTATCCAACCCATAATGGAAAAATGAAAATCTACTATTAAATCTGACAATAGTCAATGCTCAAAACTGGACGAGTATGACTAGTTAAACCCTAAATACTAATAATTTAAATATTATTAACTCCTAACCCACTCACCTCATAGATATTATATAGATTTTGAAAATCATTCTTTTTTATATACAGAAAATATATTCTTAGCTAAATTATTTCATTTACCAAATTTAAAACAATATTATGTCAATTCAACTTGTTTAAGTGTTTAGGAAATCCCTATCGATAACTGTTACCATCAATTCTCACTTCAACCTTGTCGAAGCCAAGATGAATAGAAGAGAAGGATGTACAAGAGATGATAGCATCAACAAAGCCTTTCGAAGGAGTCGAAGGGGTGCTACAACCAAAAGTCAGATGTGTTACAAGCTTTCGAAGGAGTCAAAAGGGACGAAAGCACCTTTTTGCTTCAATTGCTTCCTTTCGAAACAGATGCTTCCGCCTGTATGAAGACGTTTCAAATAAGTAGAGGAATACCTTTTGAAGGCAGTAAATAACAACCACTCACAAGCACGCCAAACCTTTTGAAACTAAAGGTTTCGCCTTAATTCAAATTACTTGGAAAGATGTTTTGTTAGAGCAACCCCTTCGAAAGCATAACTAAGCCTTTTGAACCGGTCGAAACCTTTGACGACTAAGAGGCGTTCCGCATCAATCCGCAAGTATGTTTTCGGAAGTTACCTTCCGCATTGGAACCCTCAGCATTTCAATACCTTCGAAACTCCAAAGACATAATTGTTGACAAAGTCGAAAGCTCATGCCTCTTCATACTTGCAACAACAAAGCAACACAGGGTGGAGAAGCACACCTACTCCTTTCGATGAAGACGAAAGCACTCAAGTCCATCCAAATGCAATGCATAAGAATGCCAAAACGTTGACTGCAGCGAAAGGTCTCCAAGGCCACCTTTCGACCAAGTCGAAAGGTGCCAACCCGCACCTATAAATAAAACCCTAGGGGTCTAGTTGACAAGTTTTCTTTTTAACATTTTGGCGCTAGAAGGAGGGGCTCGAACCTCCGATTTTGTTGAACTTTCGACTCCACTTACCTCTAATCCAATTCTATTCCAAGCTTACCTACTTTAAACTTCACATCATCATGTTTAGCAAAATCAAATGGCCCGAACAAGGATCCTCAAAGCCATATCCAATTGGATACTCCTATAGGACAGTTAATGATTCTAAACTCCATAAAGAACAAACTTTGAGATTGGAAGCTTTAAAGATTATGAAGAAAAAGAAAGCTGAATCTTATGATCCAGATAAATGAAGTTTAAACCCTTTTCACATTGGCCCTACACCAATCTTTGCCTTAGGAGGAACAAAAAAGGAAAGTAACAACTTGTTTGACCAAATAAGGAAAACAATTCAACTCTACACCAAAGGCACAATCTTTGAAGAGGGGATGATGGCTAATTACAATGCCTTTGCACATCAGTGGCATCAAGCAACAAGTGGGACATTTCCTACATATGAACTTCGATGAGTTTTAAAAAGAAAGCTGGTCATTGAGGGTGAAGCTCCAGAACCAAGTAATAAAAAATCCATAAACCATCCTCAAAAGACAAGCTTCAAGTCGAGACTCCCTAAAGAATGCAATTTGACAACACCAACCGAGACTGTTTATTTGCTAACCAAGGAAGAGCTCAACTATTGGCCATCATAGAAGAAAAAACCTCAATATGAAAAGAATCGGAGAGGATCCTTTTGTCACTACCATATGATGAATGAACATGAGACAAATCAATGTAGAGCATTGGAAGGAATGGTGATCGGTTTCTTCGAACAAGGCAAAATCAATGAATTTGTAAAGAGTTCCTAATTGGATTCAATAAAGAACTACTTTACTAAGAAAAATCTACATGGTTAGGAGTAGAATTCTCCTTACACTTGGACATTACCTTAAATAGTCAAAGCCTTTGTCCGCGCCGAGTTGGCCAGGTCAAAGTGCCTCCTAGAGGGAGGTTAGAGTAAGCCTTTATCCACGCCATGCTATGGCCAGGTTAAAGCATCGACAAACCCTTGACCGTGCCATGCTATGGCCAGGTCAAGGCGCCTCCTGGAGGGAGGACGGAGTAAGCCCTTTGTCCCGCTATGTTATGGCCTGGCCAAGGCATCGAACAAGCCCTTGATCGCGCCACGTTATGGTCAGGTCAAGGCACCTCCTGGAGGGAGGATGGAGTAAGCCCTTGGTCCCACCATGCTATGGCCTGGCCAAAGCACTGAACAAGCCCTTGATCGCGTCACGCTATGGCCAAGTCAAGGCGCCTCTTGGAGGGAGGTTGGGTAAGTCTTTGGATCCTGCTTGTGGATAAACTAACCAAGCGCACCAGACAACAACGGACTAAGACGTCCAAGCCCGAGAAGCGACATATCAAACAACGGACTAAGACATTCGAGCCTGAGAAGTGGAATATCAAACAACAGACTAAGAAGTCCGAGCCCGAGAAGCAGCATATCAAACAGCAACAACATAGAAGACCTAAAGGGTTAACACATGTCAAAAGAGTCAAAACTCAAGGAGCGGTATGGAACAGAAGGCTTAAATAAGAATCAACAGCCTCCGACTAATTATCAAAGAAGAATCTCTAAACTACACTTAATAATACCTGAATCTAGGCTTTGGGTCTTTCATTACTAAGATCGGGACTTCACTCATTAATACTCGAATCAGGGTTTCGGGTCATTACTAATAATCTATGGTCTTCAGCATACCCGATCCGCATTTCGGGGTTTATTACTATTAATTATAGGACTTACTCATTAATTCCCGAATCTGGGCTCTACATCTGTATTATTGAGATTGTTATTATGGATTCCTGATTATCATCCGTTAATACCCGAATTTGGGTTTCAGATCTTTCAACTTTTGAATTTCACTCGTTAATACCCGAATCTTTGTTCCAGAGTAGTGAATATTGGGATTTCTATGAATTCTTAATCCTCAATAAGGATCGAGATCTATTACCCGAATCAGGGTCGTTGGACTTCTACTACAAACTTTCAAACAATGATTTCTGGACTTCTATTACAGGATTATTATTGACTTTCTACTAACTATCTTCAGGCGTTGAATTTCTAAACATTTGTAATTGAATCCAGGATTGAATCTCTGGTTCTCTATCATTGGATTTCTGGCATTCTATCAATATAGTTGAAGTTGAATTCCTGGCTCTCTCTCATCATTACCAAAGATGGGCTGCAAGACATTCAACCGTATGCAATCATAGAATTACTTTTCACTTATTATTATATGTTTATATAATGATCCGTTAACCTTCGCTAACAATGTAGATAAACTTCTATATGGATTTCAAGTTAACAATAAAGAATATTGTTTACTTCATACTTTTAAGGGAAATAAGATCAGAAGACTGAATGGATCAGCAAATACAAAAACCATAGTCCAAGTTATCAGACGGCAGATTGAGAAACAACATTACAAGAAAGGACTACGAACTAGGTGATATTTACATAATTTACAAAATTATTTACAAGTATACAACATAAGTGTATGTTTTACAAGTCCTGGATAGTCTTATTTAGATTTTCAGCAATCAAAGGATCAACAATATGCTGAATTCCTATACAAAGGATTTCTTTAAGCTTCTTTTTTTCTTCCTTATTTCATCAGTATCATCAATAGAATCAATGCGAGCCATTAAGGCACAGTTAAAAGATTTATTAGCACCTTTAAGGGTTTTTTTACCTTTCTAAATCTACAGTGTGTTTTTGAAGAAGATATTTATCATGTTCAAGTTTCTGAATCCTAGCCGCATACTCATTTATGCGCTGTGAGTATCTCACATTTTGTTGGTCGTCAAAATATCTCATCATTTTGAATTTGACCTTTCTGCACCATTCTCCTATTACGCTCTCGTCTAAGCCAAGTGGAGGGTTAGTTATAGCTGGAAATTTTTGAATAGCTAAAGATGAGGACCTGGTCGATTTCACAACAAACGAGGCAATCGGAGAAATTGGCAAATTGATATTCTGAATGTTGTCCCCTATGATAAACTCCAGCGATTTACACTGGGCTTAGCTGTCTTTTAATTTTATTTCTAGATCACTTATCTGTTGAAGGAGCCTAGACATATCTTGATCAAAGTCAACCGAGGGGTTTGAGTTAACTTGACGCTTTAGTTGAGAAATTGTTTCGTCCTTGTTCTTGATATCCGGTTTAATCCGATCGTTAAGGCCTCTAACAATCATCTTCTGAAGCAGAAATCTTCTACGCTATTGTGGTGCTTCAGTGTTGCCTTGGAGACGAGTAGACATAGGATCGTTAAGGAGCTTCCTCTTTTTAATATCTGCTAACAGCCTATCTCTGATACTGATAAAATGAGATGTTGAATCTAATGAGAGTGGCGTTGTAGATAACTGTAACTCCTATTTAAATAAACGAAAAGAATATTAAAGTCAAGATTCAAATATCAATCTCTTTTATTATAACAATAAAGGATTACAACTTAAGTAGAAATGAAACAAAAGATATAATTTCATTGGACACTATTTCACATTTAAAGTTTAGAAACAACCCTTTTGACTTTATTCAAGGAATTATTTGAAAGAGTAACTATTGAATCAAAAGCGGCATTAAATCCTTCCAGGGTAATAATTGAACGATATTTGCTATAATCCCATTCCCCGGCAGGAGGACTATTGCAACCACATATTAATTTGGTATGATATGTTCGAATTTCCTTAAGGAGTTTTTCTCTGTCTTCGCCAAGAATATCAAAACGAAGGCGAGGATGTTCCATGTAAAGTCTCTGCAAGTCCTTAAGAAAGCAACAACTTGCTAATTTTGAAGATTTCAAAAGTGAAGCCTTTTCTAGATAATCTCTTCTTAGTTTAACATATTTTCTTAAATAATCTCTAGAAACAAGGCTGCTTGGGAGATATTTATTCTATGATAAGGAAATAAAATGCAATTAAGTATAAAAGGAAGTTAAAACAGGAAATTTACAAATCGATTTTATCACAAAATTATAAGTGTTCATCTGGTTCATACAAAATTGACTTTTTGAATAACTCTAAAACAAATTTGTCCTTATGATATTTAAGTTTTTCAGGAAGCAACTCATGGGGAATCGATTTGACTCGTGATAAATTCTAGCAGGCTCTCGGATGTGGATCAGATCCAAATTCATCCAAATATCTCTTGTGTAAACGCCTAAGTAAACCACCACTAAAATACCTTAAATACGAAAAATCTACAGTAGGATGTCTACAATAGGCTTTATATAGAAAGTCTACGAGGATGTCCCTCTTTTCGACCGACATCCAAAAAAGTGTAATCAATTCCTGATTCTCTTCCAAAAGTTTATTGTATCGAAGGTGTGCCCTCCTTAGTCATGGGGCAGCTTCTTGATCTTTGGAAGACGCTAACACCACCGCACTTTTGTTAAGCCGATGATACTTGTCAGAGAGAGTATTATGTTCTTTTAACTGCTTATCTAACTCTCCATACAAGCTATTTATTTCTTTTTGTTTTCTTTCAAGCTTTGTTTTATAAAGTTGGACGGATTCCTTCTTATCTAAAATAAAAGATGTCAACTATTATTATCTTGGAAGTGAAATCCATTTAGACAAGGAATCACATACCTAAGAAATGGGAACTGTAGTTTGAGAGACCTGCTTTTTCTCTCTTAGTTCTTCAACGTTGATGTTAACAGACCCTTGTTGAAGCTTATAAGGCGTGGGGGGGGGGGGGGTTCAGGTGGGCTTGCTTCATGGATACTTGGATCGGAGTTGACCTTTTCTGAACCCCCGGTGATGCCATCGCCATTTTTTCATGAACATCGGTGTGACCACCTCCGTCGCCACCTGAACCCTGGCCTCTATCCTCGTTGTCATCATTATTATTATCACTGTCATTATCGGTGGCATCATCATTATCATTGCCACCTTCTTCAGCGGCGGCTTCATCTTCATCACCTTCTTCATCAGAATCTGAGTCTACTTCGGTAGAAGGGACTTCGAAAGATAAGATTTTGGAGGCATCTATCTCCTTTCTTTCAGGGACTTCAACTCCCTACTCCATTTCTTTGACTTTTTCCATAAATCTATTGACAAGAGCAGGGTCGAGAGAAGGAAAGCTCAAATATGGGCATTTCTCATTGTTGTCAGCATAAGCAAGCATCATGGCGTCCTCATAAGAGTTTACAATGATGTCATCAAGGGAAGTATTCCGTTGCTTAGCATCAGAGATAGTATTGACAACCAACTTTAGAGAATTTTTCTTTTTCTCCAACTTTTTCTTGAGAGAAGATTTTTTTATCACCATTTGAGTTTTCTCATCTTCAGCTTCTTTCAAGGCCATTTTCAAAGTCATATTTTCATCAGCTAGAAGTTGTTTTGATTTCCTCTCTTCAGAAATAATAGACTCTGCCTAAGCAAGAGATGCTCTCATTCTTTCCTATTCCTTCATAGCATTATCTTTGTCAGCAGACAGGGAAGTGATCTAGCCTTTCAAAGTTGATATTTCTTCTTGAAGCCTGGAGGTATCAGCAGAAGATTTTGATGCATTCTCTTAAAGGGAGAGCCAGCTTTTGGAAATCTGAAAAGAAAAGTACGATGCAAGTCAGCATTCAGATAGAAACAATGATAAGAAGGATAAATAATGTGAAACGTACCATAAGTTGTTGTTCTATAAGAGACCGACAGTGACCCGCCGGGTCAGAAACAGAAGAAGGCTGGTGAATAGAAGCAAAGGATGAAGAGTTCAAGATAGATTGAACTATCTTTTCAAAGTCACTTGTAGGCACAGGTGACGTGGGTCTAAAAGGGTTCAACTCTTGGGAAGGAGTTGAAGTTCCCAAGTCTTTTTGCATCTGCTCAATGACAAGAGGAGAGCAGGAAACAACGATGCGAGACAGGGGGTCGCCCTTTGAGGGAGTCGTCTTGGGTTGATCGAGAGAAGCTTCAATAATAGGACTCTCCAAAGTTTTGCCCATATCAACAATTTCACCCTCTTCTGGTGATGAAGAATATGGAACTTCAACAATCTTGGCCTTCTTGAGGGGTGGGCCCGTAACAGCCACCTTGCCCAATTTTCTTTTAGCAACCATCTTTGACCTAGTGATGGCATAAGTCAAGGATGATGCACGAGAGGTGGAAATTGGTAGAACTGGATCACCGTTGATTGATTCAACCAGAGGAACAGTTGTTGAAAATTTAAAAGAATACAAGTCAGTAAAATAATTTGAGAAGTAATACAACAACAAACTGCAAATACTATGCCTAAGTTTACCAGAGAGATTAGGGCAAATAGGTGACATAGGGGAGAAGTTCTTAAGATCAGCCAAGGATAAGAAGCGTTTGCTCCGAGAAGTGTGTTGAACCAGGGGAGGTTGACCGAGGACTCTTTGTCCAGTAGGAAGAAGATAATGCTTTTAAAGGTTTGAGGGATTCAACAGAGTAAGCCTATTCCCGATGCTAGTTAAGGCGGCAATCAGCAGCTTTACATTTTTCTTATCTTCTTCATTTAGTTCTTTAACAGTAGGACCTAATAAAGAAGCGTAGGTCAGCAAAGGAAGGTAATTGAATAAAGAAAAAGACTATGATCAACTTACGAGGAGAAGAAAAGACTCCACTGATGTTGGGAAAGCATTTGACGAAGAAGAATTGCATCTCTCAGTCTCTAAATTTATTTACCCCCTTAGAGATTAGTTTTTTTGGGGGGAGGGGGGTTAGCCCTGAAGATTTGGTTGTTTAAGTTGCGGATTTTGACTAAGCGGCCCAAAAAGTTGAGAATTTCATCATTTAATGTAGGAATTTCTGACTCTTGAGCCATGAGTTCCAAAGAAAGAAGGTATGTGTATACATTGAGAGATAGATGGATGGGAGCAATGCCAGGTGGGTCAAGAATTTGGTCAAGAAAGCCTGGTAAGGTAGGAAGCCACCGTGCCAAGTATGGATAGCAGTGTAGGCGAAGTATCCTTTAGGAGGATTTTGAATGGTGTCGCTATCGCTTAGGGGAATGGCTTATACCCTAGTGATGCTGAAGTCATTTAGAATAGCGTCCACCTCATCCTGGGAGGATATTAAAGAATGTTTGGAAACTGCTTCAATCTTCTTTGGAGAAGATTCCATCATCGGTACTGTATCTTTTTCTGGTTTTTGAGAGGTCTTTTTCACGCCCATGATCCTGTCAGGTGAAATCATTTCAGTAAAAAGTTATAATTTGTTATATAATCAACATTTTTCATGGATATCGAAAACCTATTACAACAATTCAAATATCAACCAAAATATGAAATTTCATATCCTTGAAAGAATGTTAGAGTCAGTTTAGGAAAATGAAATTCGTTGAGCTTCCAACAGTGTCGAAAGGGAAAATGGAATTGGAACTCCAACAAAACCCTTCGAGAATGTCGAAAGCCCAAGGAAAACTTTATTATTGAAAGGAGTAGTTAAAGCCTACACAACTAATTTGAATATAAATATACACTAACAACATTCAATAAACAAGACAAATAAACCTTTCGACACTGTCGAAACCCATGAAATTTGTTTTACCAAGAGAATATAAATGCTGTCAAAACCCTGTATGTCAATTGAGTCGAAAGGTTTGGGTTTGACTAAAATCAATATAAATGAAAGGGCTTTAGGACGTTTCGATAGTGTTTGTATGAAATGATGATCAAATCCCAGTTAAATACAATGGGTTTCGAGTAAGTCGAAAAGGGGAGTATGGTTTAGAAAGCATACCCAACCAAACTTGAATCGACATGTTAGGTTTCGATCAAGTCGAAAGGATTGATTCGATTTTTAACTTGAATAAAATATGTTTTCTTCAATCTAATTCATGGTGGGAAGAGTGAATTGTTGACTCTCAACATTTTCTAAAGTAAATTAAATTAGACATATACTAAACGTTTCGAAACCTATAAAATAAAATTTATGCTTTCGAAAGTATATACTATGTAATCATTTAGTGAGGCGCATCAGACAACTTGTTCGAAAGGTATCAGAAATATACTAAAGCATACTTATGCTTTCGAAGAAGTCCACTTCATATTGGCTACATCAACACTTTCGACGAGATTAATTAAGAGATAGATGTTGGACCTCCTTTCAACCCCATCGAAAGAGATTGAAGACGCAAAATAAAGTTAGCCGCCTTAACCCCTTTCGAAGGGTAGAAAGGTAAAATTATAATGTCGAGTCGTGATTCATACGGCTTAAACTACTCTATGAAGTAATGGAAAAACCTTTCTTCCCCAAATTCAATTTTAACTGAATACTTCAAAAAAAATTAATAACTAAATTGGTATGAACGTGAATTTACAATCAATAATCACAAAAATTCCCAAAATATAAATTCGAACCATATAAAAAAACCAGATAAATTCTATATGTACACTGACAGGGGAAATTGAACAAAAATAAACCATAAAAATGAATCAGAGGATACTTTCATGTAAATGTAAAACCGAAATTATCTTTATGAAATTACAGTAGTAATTCAAATTCCAACCTAATGAATTTTAAAACCGAAATTTAGCGTGGAAAGTTAGTTCGAAAAGCAAGATAATAAGAACTTACTTTGAATACGAGCTTCTGTTTACTGGAAATAGGAATTTATTAACAAATTGACAATTTTAATTCTTGCTGGAAGTTTCTTTTAATCGCAGGTAAATGAGAAAACGGAAGAAAGAAGCGTGATTTATAAGAAAAGTCAGCATGAAGGACAGACTGTATGATAAATTTAAATAAACGGCCAGGATTTATGCAAGAATATGAAAAGGCAGGAAATCTCAATTCTAAAATTAAAGAGGAGTACCGAGGCAGATGACTTGAAAAGTCAAAGGTATCCCTTCGCAAAGGGGGGAAAGTGTTACCACCAATTCTCACTTCAACCTTGTCGAAGCCAAGACGAATAGAAGAAAAGGATGTACAGGAGATGATAGCATCAACAAAGCCTTTCGAAGGAGTCGAAGGGATGCTACAACCAAAAGTCAGATGTGTTACAAGCTTTCGAAGGGGTCAAAAGGGTCGAAAGCACCTTTTCGCTTCAATTGCTTCCTTTCTAAATAGATGCTTCCTCCTGTATGAAGACGTTTCGAATAAGTAGATAAATATCTTTCGAAGGCAGCAAATAACAGCCACTCATAGGCACGCCAAACCTTTCGAAACCAAATATTTCGCCTTCATTCAAATTACTTGGAAAGATGTTTTGTTAGAGCAACCCCTTCGAAAGCATAACTAAGCCTTTCGAACCGGTCGAAACCTTTCACAACTAAGAGGGGTTCCGCATCAATCCGCAAGTATGTTTTCGGAAGTTACCTTCCGCATTGGAACCCTCAGCATTTCAATACATTCGAAACTCCAATGATATACCTGTTGACAGAGTCGAAAGCTCACGTCTCTTCTTACTTGCAATAACAAAGCAACACAGGGTGGAGAAGCGCACCTACCCCTTTCGATGAAGACGAAAGCACTCAAGTCCATCCAAATGCAATGCAGAAGAATGCTCAAACGTTGACGACAGTGAAAGGTCTCCAAGGCCACCTTTCGACCAAGTCGAAAGCACTGAGTCAAAAGGTGCCAACTTGCACCTATAAATAAGACCCTAGGGGTCTGGTTGAGGAGATCTGAATTCTCACACCATACTTGTATTTTCTAGAATTTGTAAACCCTAAGTTTCAAATTAGATTGGGAATTTGATCAATTTGTACTACTTGTGTTTAACCAAAGCAAGATTATGGAATTTTTGGATATTTGGCTGATTTGATATTTCTAATAGATTCAGTTTGTAATTTTCTTATGTCAATTTGATCGAAGGGTAGGTCGAAACCCTTATTTCAACCAATATCCATAGAGCCTGAGTTCCTAGCCTCAAGTTGTTGAAAGGTCAGCTTTCGAAGGATTCGGAACCTATCCATTTGATTCACATCCTTAACCCATTAGAGCCAATTTTAGGGTTAACTCAACCAATTCGAAAGGAAGGTTTTGAAAGGATACTAAATCAGATTAACTTATTCGAAAGACGATATAAGAAGGATTTCAATGCTATGTACAAATCGAAAGGTCAAATAAGAAGAAGTTTCAACTTTAGTAGCCTATTCAAAAGGAAAGAAGTGAATAGAATGGAATATAACCATCTTAACCTGATTGGGAGGTGTCAACTACTTTTCCTTTTTGAAAGAAGGTCTCGAAATAGTCATCTACATTTTGAATTCAACTTTGGGGTATTGACAAGTTTTCTTGTTAACAATAACGTTGATCAGGCGCATCGACCGGAGTTCTTAAGCCACTCAACAGGTTAAACAACACAATGTAAAACATTTTTATTCACTAACAAATACGCATGCATATATATATATATATATATATATTACACTCAGACTCATTCTAGGGCACTGCTGACCCTATCTACAATGAGTTTACCCCACCAAAGTCTAGATGTTCGCTCAACCTAAGCTCTAATACCAAATGTAACGATCTGTCTTTCTTACTACCAAAGACGACACTTAATACATCCTCGGTATTTGTGTGTCGATCATTTAGTCGTTCAAAAGACAGGTCATTAGGGGTGAGAAAGAAAAGATAGAAGGGAAGAAAACTAAACAACGCAGAATCTCACAACGCAACGGAACAATATATAATACTCAACATAATATATTACAAAGTCATTTCAAAAATGTTACATTAAAGTCATTCTTATACAAATTCTAACCTAGAATAGTTATAACGGTTTGTCCCTACCTAACAGATACAATATACACAAAATACAATGGAAAACAAGGTAATAACTAGCTATCGGTGAAGCCACCCGCTCCAAGCTCCTCCAAGAAGAATCTACGAAAAAACTGAACTACTTGGCTGCCCATTAAAATTTGAGCACCCAAGAGTTTAGGAAAATGGAAAATAAACTCCGAATCAAACATGGATCTGATGTGAGTAAAGCATAGGTCTTTAACTTTATAAAAAAATCTTTAAATCAAAGGCCTCTCATAAGACCACGCCGCACATAAAAACGGATGGGTTTTTACTTACGATAACCAAAACATTTTCTATAGAAAATCCAATGATATTATAATAATGCATACAGTACAAATACTTATTAATCATAACCGAAATTGTTACATTAATTAAATTCCGGCAAAATAGGTATACAATAAAAACCGAAGGAACTTATTGGGATTCCATACAATGACTGGGCTACTGAGGTACCACCAATCATGGTGCATCTCTAGATAAAATAACACCGAAGACCTCGCCGGGATCCTCAACCAACACAGAACGGGCCTACCACTTGAATAGTAGTACCGAATATGATCACCCCTTAGTTAATGGGCCCCGAAGCATATAAATGAGAGATAATATCGACTCTAAAAGGGACGATCATACCCTAATTAGGAGCGACCCACTTAGCCATGTTGCATCTCCGCTGTTTTAGTCATTCCCGGTTGATGAGGCTTGAGGCAACGTTTTACCTTTTATAAGTACTTTCACTTGGAATGAAAACACTGCCCTCTAGACAACAACGCAATGCTAGCATTCATCTATACATGTTCATTCTGGGACTGAACGAAACCGAAGGCACTACCTCCACTGCACCCATTTTGGAATCACCCTCAGGGTTAGTAGCAAATAGCACTTGCACTTCATAAAGCTCCATCTTCAATTCTTTCATCTTCAAAGTGTCTTTACTTTGAAATGCTTGACTTGGATCGAAGTGATTATCAAATAACATATCTGATCCAGGTCTCTTCGAAATAACATTCGATAGTTTCTGGTAAACTCAACCCCGGTTCTTTAGGAAATAAACAGTTTTCTGAATACTATCTTCGGCTACATGCAACTGATGGAACACGGTAGCCAAGTCAAGTTGAGAGAACACCTTCGCTCTAACTAGCCGATTAAAGAGATCATATATGCAAGGGAACGAGAAACGATTATTCTTCGTCAGTTTATTCAGCTCGTGGCAATCAATGCAAAGCCTCAAAGAGCCATATGTCTTGGTGGCAGTGATAACTGGTGCTCCCTACTCTTAAATACTCCTCCTAATGAAGCCCTTCTCTAACAGCTCATTCACTTGCTTATTCAGCTCGCGTTTTTATTTAGGAGCCATATGCCTCAAAGATAAGGCAACGAGTCTAGCATTCTCCTTGAGGTAAATTTGAAACTCGAAAAAGACATCTGGGTAGTCCCGAACTACTGAACTGAAACTAACTCATCGTGTGATAGGTCTAAAGAATATAGGTAACTCAACGTAACTGAACTTCTAGGGTCATAATAAACCTCAAGACTGCATCGACTACAAGTACCCAAACAAATGATCTTCCTATCACAATCTAAGACTACCACATACATGGTCATACAGTCCATACCCAATATCAAACCAAATCCAGAAAATCCCAGACAAAAGCATTGCAATCAAACTCGGCCCCTAAAATATAAAATTTCAAACTCTTACAATTCATAAATAAATGAGTCGATCTCCGGCAAAGTTTGATACAACTACCGGGCCAGTAACTATGCTAGTATCTAAATGCAATTAATCTACAAGTCTACTCGAAATAAAAGAGTGTGATGCCCCAGTATCAAATAAGGTATGAATAAATAAATCAGATAAAATTAACACACCTTAAATTATGGCAATCTTCCCCTTGTCTACCACTGGAGGCTCACTCGAGCTTGGAACAACATCCAGTGTGTAAGTAGAGACCACTAGGGTAGAGGTCTTCGGTGCAGTCGGACACTCCCACTTCACGTTCCCGAGTTGATTGCAGTTGTAGCATTTGATTTTTGAAATGTCCACCCTGCAATCCTTCACAACATGCCCTTTCCTACTGCATCTTCTACATTTGATTTTCTGCTTGTTAATCTTTCCTTGGGTCCCTAATCCGCCCTTGCGCTGATTCTACTGGAATGTCTTTCCTCCTGACCTTTTGAGTTCACTCCTTACCTCTTCTTTGGAAATGGTATTCAACAAAGCCATTTCCACCAAATCCTCATAAGTCGTCCCCATGGAAATGTGACTAAGGGTCAAATCTTGAAAAGGTCAATTCAGTCTCTTTGCAAATTTCATAGCTTTCTTGTGAGGGTTATTTATCAGATCTAGTCCAAACCTAGCCAAATCATTAACTATTTTACATAGTCTCTTACCGACATCTCTCTTTACTGCAAATGTATGAACTTCTTCAGTTATACTCCCTGCTCTGCTATAGAAAGAAATCTCATCTCAAAATGCCTCCTAAACTCTTCCCAAATTATCTCTTCCTCATTGGTTTCTACCACTACCATGTCCCATCAATTTAAAGTTTCTCCTTATAAATGCCATGAACGAAGTTGTCTCCTAACGGTATCTCCAAGGTCCAACAATCCAAAAATCCTCTCACAAATGTGAATCCATGCCTTTCAATCCAAAAAGATTCAATCTTCACATATGGCTTCCCTCCTAGACTTACAAAGTCCTTACACAGCTTGGCAAATCAGTAATAGATGGATTAATAGGAAGTGCACCTGGCACCTTCTCTATGGGTCCCCTATTTGTTAAGCTTAGCTTATCCTCTTGTTTGTAGATACCGACGGAACCATATCGAGATATATACGCCCGAAATCGCAGCTGCTTTACCTGAGCCACATCCAACAGAATTGCTCATTCTCTCTATGTGTGAGTAGGAATTATTAGCAACTTTCCCATAGATAGTATTAATAAGAATAAGTGATAGCGTTTTTTGTGTTAAATCTTTGGAAAACTTTATATGTGTGTGTGTGTGTGTGTGTTTGGAAAACCCTTTGAAAAACTTTTTCAAAATATTCAATTACGTTCTCTCAATACGTGTCTAATTCCTAAGGAATCTTAAACCTAGGCTCTGATACCAACTGTGATAACATGCACCTCCAAACACACCGGCCCAAAGTCTATAGTGACTTTTGGACTCACGTCGTGCCAAGAAGTACTGGCTATCAGCTTCTAAAAATTTATAGGATATGGTTACAAAGATAAAATCTAATACACTCTACACTTTCAGATCTCATAACGGAGAAGGCAATAAAATATAGATGTAGAAAATAATCATCTCGAAAAAATATCCTAGCAACACAGTCTCAAAATATATATAGCCAAAAATCCAGAGTTTCCAAAATAATAGTATAAATTTTGATGGATGCTAAATACAATAGATAGTTACATGGTGAATAATAAAGAATAATATGCAACGCCAACGCCAACGCCAAGCTCGCTCTCCACGTACTAAATTTGGGCCAATCGCCTACTGCTCTGTCCTAATGTGGTGGGGGGAAATGAAAGGAGTGGATCAGACAAAAGTCCAGTGAATGAATTGTTTTACTAATATATAGTGATCACATGCAATTGACTTTATCTATAATCTACGTGACTTAGGACGTCCTACATGTGTTTGTGAATTACTTACTAGAATATGGTTCCAATTACACCTACATCCAAAAACCTTGTAGAGGTTTATACTTATGGGTCGAACAACGAATCGAACCACTAATCAACAACTGATCAGACAACTGATCAACAACGGATCGGACTAATATTCTCCGGGACTGCTTCTAATGTAATATTGGATAAAATACCACCCTTAGGACTGCATTACCTAACCAATGACTACATGTATTATACTTACACGTTGAGAGGATCTCACAATGCCGACTCACGCCAAAGACGATTTAGGGTCTATTGAAGCATCCATGTCCAATAATTCAATGGTAATGCCACTTATTGCACCACACCCAGCATCCACCAAAAGTATCACGTTCTAACCATCGTATGCACTGAGGAACCTCACGTTAATGCCGGGCGATGCACCACATCAAGCGTCCACCAACAACGTCGCGTACACCGAGAAACCTCATGTCAGTGTCTTGTGCTTAGCACATCCTCGCGATAGAACCGCCTTATATAGAATATCAAATTCGTAAAATAAATAATGTCTAGGCCTAATTGCTCACATACATGTCTACTTCAGTCCCAAGTATTCAAAAGACAAGGATTAGGGAACTAACTTCCCACATTAATATAACATATATACTATTATATATAGTAATATATATATATATAAACCTGAGCCATATGCTGAGGTTCAACCTGTGTTTGAAATTCGTCGGCCGATCGACCGCCTGCTACCATGGTAGTCAACCGCTTACTATTGACCGGCTATGGTAAACCGTCGATTGGTTGGATTATATTATTATTATTTTCGTTAATTAAATCATAACATTGATTTATTTAACATAGTCGATTTCCATCTAGTTTTTTTCATACCATGATTCAGATAAATTTTCGTGTATAGTTTATGGTTTCATTTACACAATTTCAATTTATGAATTTCATGATTATATATTTATATTTACATCTCAGAATCAGTTTAAGGTGAAATCAAAAGGGTGTCTACATATTAAATCTCATATTCCATTCAAGGTGAATAAAAGGGGATATCCATATTAAAATCAAGTTAAATCAAAACAAATCAACTTCTTCATTTTAATCAAGTTAAATCATTTAGAGGTTTTATCCATACGATTTAGGCTTTCAACCATACCTCTCTATAATTGCAATGTATTGAATAAATAATCTTCAAATGAAAAACGTCTATCTGAAATTTAAATCAGATAATTTCTAGATCAAATAGATATATAAATAAATCCAATTACTTGTAAATCATCATATTTTAATAATCAACTCACTCATCTCTTAACGCTTTCTTTTCTTCCTATTGTAGATGTTAAATAGTATTTTACAACTATTTTTGTCCATTATCAAAAAATGCAAAATAAAAAAAATAAATCAAAGCTTTAGTGTAGCATGCAATAATAGATTTATATAATTTTACAATTGGAGCTAACATCTACTAATAACAACCAAAATCATTGACATTTACAAAAAATAACAAGAAACCAAAAAATCAAAACATTTCATATCTATTCACACTAGATCAACCGATAAACTCATATGAAACCTAGAGTAAAATACAATAATAATATTATTATTATTATCCTACATTTGTAATCTTTTCAATCACGTTTTCAGTTGGTGATAATATAAAATATCAACTTACAAGTGCTCCATAGCCTCTTTCTTCAAGTCCCATAGTATCACCCAACTAGCAAGAAGAAATATGTGTTATTAAAACGAAACCATAAACATAAATTTCCGTTCAACTTACTTATCTATAAACATATATAGACAAAGAACCTGAGAGAAACAACACTGGAGTAGATGTATCTGATTCTGCTCCACAACAAGTAGCATTTGCACTACTAGTATAGGGTGACTATTTGCGCCTACACGCACTTAGCTCACCATGGACTGCACGACCACTTGAAACAGTATAGAAAATTTATGGGCTTTTTAGTTTTAGTATTGGGTGATATTTCAATGTAGCAGCAATATAAGAAAACATGACTTCCTTGGAGTTTTTTGGTTTTTACAACTAAAAATTTGATACATGTGCAGTAGCGACGTAATATCCAACTATGTGTCTTCCATATTGCAGTTGATTAATAAAGGAATTATTAGCCCCAGAAGAAAAGGAACAGTAAACTGGATCCCCATAAGATCCGTCAAACGGGTTAGATTGGCTCAAAATGGATTGGATCGATTTTGACCCAACCCGTTTATGATCAATTCTTTTTCATACATTTAATACAAGGGTTGGTTTGACCAAACCCATTTAATAAGCGGGTTATCCATTTAAAGATTTAAATTTGATTTGTCTAATAAAAAACAAACAGATATAAAATAATTCCAATTTTTTCGTTTTGAATTTGAATAAAAACCAAAAATCAAAATATTAATTCTAATTTTCATCAAAATTCAAATATGGGGATGTAGTCTGTTACTTGCTAAGTACAACCGTTAGTCAAAATGAAAACTACATCATACATTCACAAGATGACGTATCTGAATATTTCATATAGTTTGGAATTTAGATGAGAGTTCGTCGGTCGAACACTACTAGAAAATGGCTAAATAGCGACCGGGGGAGGGGGGCGACGGCTTCCGACGGGCCGTCGGCGGCCGTCGGAAAATCGCGATTTACAGGCCTCAGCCGAGCCTCCTTCTTCCTCATTTTCATACGAAAATTTTTAACCCAAAATCCCCAAATCTCTTCCACAAGCTTCCAATCATCAATTTCGAGCTTTCGGATCCTCCCCGGCTGCGTAATCAACGTCTATTGCTCTCTAGCTCAGGTATAATCTCTTATTTTCGCCAAAAATCTAATTTTTACCCTAAATCCAGATTTGCATAAGTTGTTAAATTAGGGCTAATTGGTGATTGAAATTGTTTCCAATAGTGTTATAATAGTTTCTAGCATTCCATGGTATTTCTATTTCATCTTTTATCATGAAATTGTGAAAAACATGTATAATTTGTGGTTGTTCGTGTATATGTAAATCGTTGTGTATGCATTGATTCTACGATTGTATATGTGTGTAGCGCTGCTATCATTGTATAGTGTTAGTTGGAATAAGATAAAATGAATGCAGGAGCTAGGAATATTATATTGTGCACGTATTGACTTATGCAACAACAAAAAATGCGTCGAACGAGCCTTAAGTTGATGTAATACGTCGAATAAATGTGTTAAATTAAAATGTATTTTTATAAATGTGAACAGTTAGTAAAACTGTATTTTTTCGTAAAATGTGCACATCTAATTGACAAATGTCCCTTAGAGAGTTTTTGGCCCCGTCTGACAAGTGTTGTTTATGATCGTTGTATAAATAGTCGTTTTTTTCGAAAAACGACCATTTATATTCATCTGGTACAATGTTTGTTGGATTTGTCCCTGTATTGGACAAGTTATGAACACAGTAAGTATGTACATTTTGTATACTACTTCGTCTCAAACGGTTCATAATATTTCGGCCTAACTTTTCTTTTTTGTTTCCTGCTTACATGCATTGTGTACAATGCAGGGAACAAAAGGGAAATGCTACCGAAATTTTGTTGAATCGTTTGAGACGAAGTAATAAACGAAATGTAAATGCTTACTGTTTTTGTAATGGGAAGTAGGATGCCTGACCATGGAAAAAAATATTTTTGTATAATTTTTTGTATCGATACGTTAAAAAATAAAATTTTCCCTATTTGAAAATATTTTTAAATTTGTGAAGTAGTTCTTTAAATTCAAATATTATACGACCATGAAAATAATCTTTTTTGAATTTGTATTCTTGAAAATAAATATTAAATTTTGAACTTCTCATTTTCTCAAATAGAAAAAATGATTGATTATTTTGTTGATCGGAGGAGATGGATGTACCAAAGAAAAGGACCGAGGGGCTCAATAAAAGAAGATTTTTATAATGGTATAAACGTATTTGTTGAATTCGCTTTAAGTAATAACGGAAACGATCCAGAAATTTGTTGTCCGTGTAGTAGGTGTAGACATTTGAAGTATTTGTTACCAGATATTGTGAAAGTTCATTTGTGACAAAACGGTTTCGTACCCGAGTATTATGTTTGGGATCGGCATGGAGAAGTTGTAGCAAATACTTTTGTAGAGTCTGAAAGTGTCGTTAACGAAATAGTTACGACGACCCGTATAGAAAATATGGTCGAAGATGCAACACGATCAATGTTTCCTATGGTTAAAGTTGACGACGATGATGGAAATGTTGAAGAACCAAATATTGAAGCAATTTTTTTTTATGATTTACTAGATGCTGCTAAGAAACCTATTTGGGATGGTTGTAAAAGCGGCACTCAGCTGTCAGTTATCGTAGAATACATTGCGATGAAGTCAAAATACAACATCACTGAAGCTGGGTTTACGGCTGTTGTTGAAGCTGCAAAAAGACATATGCCGCCCGATAATCTAATATGTGAAAATCACTATGATGTTAAAAAACTTATGTCGGCTTTTGGTTTACCTTATCAGAAAATAGATACATGTTTAAAAGGCTGCATGTTGTTTTGGAAAGAAGACGCAAACCTTAGAAATTGTAAAATTTGTAATTAGGAGAGATACAAACCAAGAAAAAAGAAGGGGAAGGAAGTTTCGTACAAGCGTATGCATTACTTACCCATAACTCCAAGGCTTCAAAGATTATATGCATCTTCTGTAACTGCATCTAATATGAGATGGCATAGTGTGAGAACGGAGGAAGAGGGTACGTTGACACATCCGGCCGATGGAGAAGCATGGAAGCATTTCGATAAAACGTATCCAAATTTTGCAGCGGAGAGTCGAAATGTTAGATTAGGATTATGTACGGACGGTTTTTCTCCATTTTCTCAATTTGGTTCTAAATATTCATCCTGGCCCATTATCGTCACACCATATAATTTACCTTCATGGATGTGTATGAAAACACAATATATGTTTCTTACTGTTGTCATTCCTGGCCCCGACGATCCGACACAAGGAATCGATGTATATTTACTACCGTTGATTGAGGAGTTAAAAATACTGTGGAACGAAAGAGTAGAAACATATGATGTGTCCAAGAAGAAAAATTTTCGTATGTTTGCTTCTTTGTTGTGGACTATAAGTGATTTTTCTGCCTATGCAATGCTTTCAGGATGGAGTACTGCCGGTCGTCTAGCATGTCCATATTGCATGGATGAAACACAAGCGTTTTCTTTACCTCATGGTAAGAAAATTTCATGGTTTGACTATCATCGATATTTTCTCCATGTAAATCATCCCTTCAGAAGAGACAAGAAAAACTTTTTAGCTAATAGAGTAGAAACCAGACAACCACCGACGATATGGTCAAGCGAAGACATATATGAACTTGTTAGGGACTATCCAAAGATATATGAAACTGGAGAGAAATCAAAAATTGAAGGCAAATTAGTTGTTCATAACTGATGCAAACAAACTATTTTTTGGGAGTTGCCGTATTGGAAACATCTTCTGCTTTGCCATAATATAGATGTGATGCACAATGAGAAAAATGTATTTGATAATGTTTTTAACACAATTTTGAATGTGAAAGGGAAGACGAAGGATGATTTGAAATCAAGACGTGATATAGAAGAATTATGCAAACGTCCTGAGCTTCATATGAAACCAAATGACAGTAAAAAAACCCACGGCATGTTACGAATTAGATAATAATCAAGTTAAAGCTGTGTTAAAATGGGTGGAAGGGTTAAGATTTCCTGATGGGAAATCATCAAATCTTCGTAGATGTGTTGACTTTAAAAATGGTAGATTGAGAGGAATGAAAAGTCACGACTATCACACAATGATGGAAAATTTATTTCCCGTTATGTTCAAAGAACTACTGTCGTTAAAAGTTTGGAAGGTAGTAACGGAGCTTAGTATGTTTTACAAAGAGCTTTGTTCGACTACTTTAAAAGTGCAACGTTTACGTAAACTTGAAGTGGATATTCCTATATTGCTTTGCAAATTAGAGAAAATATTTCCGCCAGGTTTTTTTAATGTAATGGAACATTTACCTGTTTATCTCCCATCTGAAGCACAACTTCGAGGTCCTGTCCAATATGGATGGATGTATCCATTTGAGAGGTATGTAATATGTTATCACGTAATTTAATTGCATTTGAAAGATGAAGTTAATATAAATTAATTTTGCATAGATATTTGAATCATCTGAAGAAAAAAGTGAGGCAAAAAGCACGAGTTGAAGGTTCGATATGTAAATCTTACATCGAAGAAGAAGCTTCGTTCTTTTTCTCTCACTATTTCAGTGAGCATGTGAATATTTCATTTGAAAGTGTTCCTTGTAATGACGGAAGCGACGAACAAAATTCCTCTCAAGCAATGTTATCTATTTTTAGACAACATGGTCGGCCTTTTGGAGGTGTAGAAATATGGCTAGACGATAGAGATCTTTATGTAGCACACACTTATATTCTTCTAAATTGTACCGAGGTTGCACCGTTTGTTAGGTAATCTGAAATAATAATTTGTGTTTTATTCTTTTCTATAATGCATGCGCGTGTATAACCTAATGTAATAATTTGTTTATATATACTGTGTTTATGAACGTGAACATCCGAACGGAGATCTCAATAAAGAATTTTCTGGTTGGTTTTCAAATTACGTTTATGAGCCGAGAAATTGTGTTGTTGACGAAGGGTTGAAACATCTTGCGATGGGACCAAAAAGAGTGGTCAAGACATATCCAATATATTTCGTCAATGGATATAAATTTAACACCAAAGAATACGGTGCAGAAAAATTAACAAATAATACCGGTGTATTTGTTAAAGGTAGTGACGATCCACAAAATTACTTAAATGATTTTTATGGCGTTCTTACACAAATTTTGCAACTGACATATTTCTCACGACCCGCGGAGGAGGTGTTTCTATTTAGATGCAATTGGTTTAGCAATGTTCCAGGTTCTGGAATTAATGTGCACAAGGATTATAATCTTATCGAAATAAAGCATACATCGCACTATCATAAGTATGATCCTTTTGTACTAGCCAAACAAGCATTGCAAGTTTATTACGCTCCTTATCCGTCTCTAAAAAGAGATAAAGCAGATTTGTCTGTAGTTTTTAAAACAAAGGCCAGATTCACATTCGATGGGAAGAATATTCCGAAGGAACAAGCTTATGAGGAAGATCTTGAGCAAAATAATGAAATAATAATTACAGACGATCATACAGATTTTGGTCCTTTGATCGATGAATCGAATGTTTTGGTAGAAGCGTTTGATAGTGCAGAGGAAAATATCGTAGAAAACGAGACCGAATTTGAATCAGAAGACGATGATGACTGATAGAAATTTGAATCTGATTTTTTTGCAATTGATGTAACTATGTTGAATTCTTGATGTATTATGAAATTGATGTGACTATGAAACCAAATATGTTTACCATTGTTTACATGTTTTATGTCATTTCCATTTGTCACTTATTTATTAATTTTTATTAAAAATGCAATGAAATCTACTTATCGTCGGAACAGTAGACCCATTATGAATCAGGTATAACACACTTCCATTTCTATTTCCATGTCAGTCATTAATTAAGCAATTTATACCGTTGATGTCATTTACATATGAAATATATTTCATTATCATGTTATTATTCTCTTATATAATGATGTGTATATATGTCACAGGTTCATCACAATGTCATATAGAGGTAGGAGCACTTCTCGATCATCAAGAGGTGATGGCAATGGCCCATAGCAAGATCCACAGTGTCCAGTAGTTTCGTTAGTCCCTAGAGCAGAAGGGTAAGAAATAAATTTTATTCAGCATCTTATTTTTTTTATGATATACGTACGTACTTATCTGTATCGTATTTAAAAACAAGGGGTTCGACCTACTTTCCTCGAAGGTTGTGCTAGATGACTCTAGAGCTTCTTATCGCAGTAGGATGAGTGATTGCTGGCCGAAGTGGGATAACATCTCTCCCCACATCATAGAGTGTATATGGCAGGATATCCTAGTATGTATATTTTTCTGTTTTCCGTTTTTAATTCGTTTTTGTCATTTTTCTATCGTTTATCGTTCATAGTATAATCTTTTTTTTGCTTTTTATCGTGAAACACAAGCTGAGATAGACATCCAGACATACGATATGCTGCTGGCACGAGGATACTAGATGAAGAAGATGCGCAAGAACTATAGGGACTCGATATCTGAAATTAAGAAATCTGGTAAGAAACCACGGTGGATGGGGGAGAGCGTATGGCAAGCATGGTTGGCATACTGGGAAACTAACGAGGCGAAGGCAAGTATACTAAATTTTTTTGAATTATTAATTTGACGTGATCAAAAAATAATGTATCAAATTTTGAATGTACAGGCAGAGTCGGATAGAAACTCTGCAAACAGAAATAAAAATCCCGTCACTCATCGCGGAGGGTCGAAGTCATTTCAGCAGTATCGGCAGAAGTTGGTAAATTTACTGAATAATAATTGTAAATAGTTTATGCTATATAATTTTAAATGTATAATAATTGTATGTAAAAATCAACTTCAGGAAGCTGAGGCGTATGGTCCCGTGGGCTATATGGACGTGTTCACTCGTACGCATGCTGTCGAGCATGTAAATCCGGACGGGACTATTTCGTATACATGGCACGACGATAAATCCAGCAGGAGCCATGTAAGCATATTTCATTTTATGCAGTATTAGTAATTGTTCTGCTTGTTAAACTATAATGAAATAAGATATGATGTTATTAATTTGTTAATGCAGGAAAAGTTTATGGAGCAGCGCTAGAAACTCCTTGCTGATACAGGTCGAGATCAGCTGACGACTGATGATGAGGATGCTATTTTTGAGTCCGTTATGGATCCATCAGAGCATGGCAGACGATACGGATTTGAAAATCAAGTGGTAAATAATTTATTTTACTGCTAATTTGATATTTAAGTCATAATTAATTAAATCGCAGGGATTTATACAAGCATATTATACCCAAAACCCTACGCCTCTCCTAATAAATGTTTAATTTACTAGTTTTAAGTCATTTGACTTTCATTAGGACAGTTATTCCCGTAATATCACTATGGCCCATCAATAGGCCATATGATTGTGTGTTTAGAATTACAGTTAAAATTTGCATACCTGCAAATACACTTACAGAGATCACACAACTAAAATAAAAATTTATTGCAGGCCAGCAGTTAGAGACGGGGTCGGTAGACTAGAGCTCAGATCGATCTAGCAGAGATCGAAGATTTGCGGGTTAGAGTGGCCCAACTGGAGGAGCAGAACCGTCGACTGGCCATATAGACCACACAGTTGCTAGACCAGCGTATCGCCGAGTACATGCAGCAGTGTGGTGGCCGCTTCCCTTCCTCTGCTGGCTCTGGAGGAGAGTGATTGATTGCTTGCTTTTTCAGGTATGTTTTTTTAGTTTTATATGATTTGGTAGACGGTGGAGGTAGTTGACAATTTTTGTATGATTATGTTTGATACACTTGGTTATGTGGTTGTATGATGATTTGGATGTTGATGATTTTGTGTTATGTTGTGTATGTATGACATGGTAGAACACTTGTTGTTGGGATTGTTGTGAATGTTAGAATGGTTATATATATTATGTATTTTATTTTGATGTATTTGTGTGTTTGATGATTTTAGTGTTGTTTGAGTTTTGATATTTGGTTGGAATATTGTGAACTGGATTCTGCAGTATTGGTTTAATAGTGTTTGGATGGGAAATGTGGATGGAAGGCTATATTGCAGCAGGAATTAAAAAAAAATACAGCAAATTTCCGACGGCTTCTGACGGCTCCTGACGGCTTTCAGGTAACAGTTTTCCGACGGCTTCCGACAACCTATAGACCATTTTTCCCAACGGATTCCGACAAGTGTCGAAATCCGTTAGAGGCCGTCGGAAAAATGTTCGGCGCCCTGTGTAAGAAGCCGTCGGAAATACTGCGCCCCGACGCCTTATTTTCCGACGGCTTTTTTCGACGGCCGCCGACGGTTTTCAGCCGTCGGAAAATGCTGTTTTCCTTGTAGTGGAAGTCTCGCTTGATTCCGAATTAGTATGAAAAAGTTATTGCGGTCCGAACAAAAAAATTAATGACTTCTACCTAGACAGAGTTCAAATATGGGGACGTAACATATTATTTTTCAAGTACAACTGTTAGCCACCATGAATAATTATAGTGTGCATTTACAAGATGAAGTATTTGAGTGTTGCATATTGTCTGTAATTTAGGTGGGAGTTTATCGGTCGAAGTCTCGCATGATTCCTATTATAAAAAAGTTAATGTAGTCCGAATTAAAAAAAATAGCAGCTTCTGGCTAGACGGTGATAAAATATGGGATGTAGCATGTTATTTCTAAATACAACTATTAGTCACCATGAAGAACTACCATATGCGTTCAGAAGATGAATTATCCTAGTGTTCCATATTGTTCGTAATTTAGGTGGGAGTTTATCGATCAAAGTATCGTTTGATTACGAGTTAGTATGAAGAAGTTACTGCGGTCCGAAAAAAAATAGCGGCTTCCGCGTAGCGGAGTTCAAATATGAGAACTACATCATGCGTTCACAAGATGAAGCATCAAAGTAAAATATTTCAAAATTTCAAAATGTATATTTTCAATTTTATATTTTTGAATTTTACGTTTTTAATAAATGGATTACCTATTTATAACTTTTTAAAAAATGGGCCAATCCGTTTATGACCCATTTAATAAATATTCATAAATGGGTTGACCCAAACCATTTATAATTAGGATAAATGGGTTAGGTTAATGAGTTGGGTTATATTTTGATTGGTTTAATCGTCGTTATCTCTAAGTTAGTATAAATTGTCATTCTTCGCTTTGGGTTTTATAGTACTCTGGTTAATGAGTCAAATAGAAAAGAAAAAGGGCAAAAGGAAAAAAAGACAATGGGTTGAAAATGAAGGAATTAAAATATAGTGTAGACTATACCTGGTCAGAGCTCACTTTCTTTTAAAAACATTTCCATGACTCCGAACAAGGGAAGACTAATGACATGCATAATTTTCTTCTAGATTTTTGTAGTAATACATAAAGGAAACATAATTGTTATACTGTAGCAATTTTACCTGGTAGCATTAACTTCATAAAATTTTGTCTCTTTGAATAAATCAACTACCTAAGTACGTCAACCAAAAACTATATCATGACAATAAACAATTTAAGTATATATAACCCAACAATCAATTTGATCCTTTACACAAAATGAGTAAATACTTTTGAATAAATATACTCATAATAACCATGGCTAGCCGAAATAAAGCACTAAAACTACGTGTTGTAAACAAATCTGGAACCAGGATCGTTGAAGCTACCCACGAACATTGTTATTATGAAATATAATTGCTAAATCTGGAACTGGAGCCATTAATAAATAATTGCTAAAGTGGAAAATAGGCATAAGGACAAACTTTGAAAAAAATTAGGCTGAAGGACAACAAGTTTCGTTTTTAGGTTGAAGGACAAACTTTGAAAAAAATTAGGTTGAAGGATAATGCTAAATATAGTTAGCATTTTGTACAGTGTAAAACTGAATATAATGCTAGTTATAATAGCATTTTCTATACTGTAAAAACTGAATATAATGCTAGTTATAACTAGCATTGTCCTTCAGACTAATTTTCTTTCAAAGTTTGTCCTTCAGGCCAAAATAGAAACTTGGTGTCCTACAAACAAATTTTTTTCCAAAGTTTGTACTTGTGCCTAATTCCCTCGTTTGCTAAATCTATTTTATTAATGACTAAAAATAGCAATTCTTTTGTACACAGTCAAGTATTTTAAGCAATCGAAGCTACCCACGAACATTGTATATAATTACCAGGTATATTCCATTCCTTCATTAGGGGGCTCTACTGCTTCTTGCCCATTGTACAAATAATGGATGAATTCGAATATATTTCTGTGGTAGTACATCTACGCGCACATGTCTTCGAAAGCTCTGCCCAAATACATGTCCTCATATAGGTCCAATCTGTACTCAACAGCGATCTCCTGTAAAAATGATATAAAATTGTGTCACCCCTCAAATTTAGAGCGTGGATCGAAACTTTATCTAAAAATGTGATTTGGGTACTTACTGAAGCCGGAGTTTTGACGGATTTCTGGACGTCGAACGAGACAGCATAGATTTTAGAGGAGGAAGAACAGGTGAGAACAACTGGATGGGTGATACAGTTTTTTTATTGGAAGGAAAAACGGGAGATGAAGGATTTATTGAGTTGGATATTGGGGATCGACACCATTGGTTTTGCCCTACACGTAGAAAACTTTTCTTTTGATTTAAAGCTGCAATTGTATTAGTCCATGAGACATGAACTAGTAACAATATTGTATACAAGAGTGTTAGAAATGAAATGGAAGGCATGCAACTATTGAATAAACTTTATTTCTTCATGTCTCTCTTCCTTCTCCAAGTTCTCTATTTCTCTTCAATAATTTCCTACAAATATACAGCAATGGTCTTATCACCTTGTGCTTAAAATCATCTCTACACAACCTCAATCCTCCATTTCCACTTACACTTAAAATAACCTTATGTTTAAATTTCCTGCAAATAATTTCAAGCCGAACGCTTTTTCCTATATATTGCCAGTCCAAATGAACAATGGGACTAATTTTCTATCTTTTACATGTCCAAGCAGACAATCACACGGTTCTAATGGATGTAATTTTAACATAAATTGATATGATCATTAATCAAACTAGGAAATGAGAAGAATTTACTCAACTTGAGAATCGCTATTCCCTAGAAAAAAAAGCAAACTAAAATCGCATCGAAATGAAGAAGATTGTAGATGTACAAGCATTTTATGGAACTAAAACACGAGTCAAATGTTCCGGAGTAATCTGTACCCAAACAATTGGGTTTTTTTCTTTTTCTTTTCATTTTTGGGGTATTCAAATAAATTGACTATAAGTAGTTTTTCCGAAACAGGGGAATGATTAAAGATCATTAACTGTGCAATACAAAGAGGAAAAAAGGCTAGTGGATTAGATTTCTTGTAAGCATCAATATATGGCAGCATGCATTCAGTTGAACCTCTAGTTTTTGGAGTTTTGTTGAAAGTTCCTACAAATCAACATGATCACAAAAAAGAGTCGGTAAATTTTAGTAGTTTTACAACATAGCCTTAATTGATAATTGTTTGTACCAAAATTGAGCACAACACTCTTCGGATGTGTTTGAAGAGATAAAATGAAGAAAACATATGTAAAATGAAGCAGATCTAACAAACACACCAATAAACATATAAGAAAATGCATAGAAACACACGGATTTAGAGTGGTTGGTGAATTACCTACGTCCACTATGAAATGATTGATGTTTATTGAATTTCACTCGCTGTTTACAAAAGATTACAACAGTACAACTGAAGTTTGATAATCATTTCGGCAGAATATCGGCGTAGAGAAGCCAAAAGTCCTTCTTCTGTAAGCTGTGGAGGTCTATTTATATGTGGTGGAGGCTGATATTTCCCTCGGATCTCGGGAGACTTTTTCTGGCACGTGAACGGGCCCACGCGACCAAGCCCGTGAAGTTTCGGCCCGATCCGCGATCGATACGAACGAATTTCGTATCGATCAAGATTGCTTCTGATGGAGTCAAAATTTGGTGTGGACATTCTTCAGCATGCACGTAAGCTTCTGTGAAAATTTCATAGCATTTGGACTTGTAGAACAAGAGATATGATCGATGCAAGTTGGAGTTTTTCCATCTGCGATCGATACGAACGAATTTCGTATCGATTGAGACTTGCTCCGATCGAGTTGAAATTTGGCAGGAACATTCTTTATGTCATACGTAAGTTGCTGTGAAGATTTCATAGCATTTGGACATGTCGATCAAGAGATATGATCGATGCAAGTTGGAGTTTTTCCATCCGCGATCGATACGAACGAATTACGTATCGATCAAGACTTGCTCCAATCAAGTTGAAATTTGGCGGGAACATTCTTTATGTAATACGTAAGCTGCTGTGAAAATTTCATAGCATTTGGACTTGTAGACCAAGAGATATGAACGATGCAAGTTAGAGTTTTTCCATCCGCGATCGATACGAACGAATTTCGTATCGATCAAGACTTGCTCCAATCAAGTTGAAATTTGGCAGGAACATTCTTTATGTCATACGTAAGTTGCTGTGAAAATTTCATAGCATTTGGACTTGTAGATCAAGAGATATGATCGATGCAAGTTAGAGTTTTTCCATGCGCGATCGATACGAACGAATTTCGTATCGATCAAGACTTGCTCCAATCGAGTTGAAATTTGGCATGAACATTCTTTAGGTCATACGTAAGCTCCTGTGAAAATTTGGTGGCATTTGGACTTGTAGATCTCGAGTTATTACCGATGCAAGTTTGGATTTCTCAACCGTGATCGATCAATATCTTGAGCATACGAACTCCGATTGACTTGAAATTCGAAACGTTGGCTCTCGTAGCTTTGCTTGTCATGTCATATCAATTTTAGCTCGATCTGGACTCGAAAAAAATTCGTCGATATCCATAGTGAGACTGCGTATAACCGATCTCCAAGACGAACTGTCATTGGTTTCTAGTCAAGTTCTTAGTGTCACGGCTTTGTCAAAAGGCGGGATAACATTTGCCCCCATAAGTACGTCTTGTGTGAACATGACGTGCTTTGTAATGTTGCGTCCTTCATTTTGAAAAAGTTCTTTCTGATTCGTTGAGTAGTTGCTATCTTTTCGTCAAAAGATGTAACCTTCGTTTGATTTCCAGTAATATAAATGTTGATTTGTTGGCTGCCAATGATTATGTAGTGCATTGTTGTAACTGAGTGTCGAGTGCTAGCGATTTGTTGTTCACTGTTGTAATTGCCATCAGGCGAGCATTCAATTCCTGTAAATTTTGAAAATTGAATATTAGTTCGTCATACGTGTACGTATGTTAACCTGACTCCCGTCAACGTTTGCACGTTCACGGGTCGTTGTCAAGTTTTTTTTATCGAGTTTCGTAACGATCCTCTCCTGGATCGATGTGAAATTTGAGTTGTAACAACGTTCGATGGTTGTTTTAAGTCCTTCCTTTGTATCGATCCTCTCCTGGATCGATCTGAGATGTTGGAATGTATGCTTCGTATCGATGGATACATAATATTGGGTCTCGGATCGATGGCTGCAAAAGTAATGCTTTGTATCGATGGAGTCGAACGATCCAAACATAATCATGCAGTGATGCTTCACGGAGGATATGCCATTTCTTATTCCTATAGTCAATAAAAATCCCCGATTGTGGATAATCTTTGATAGGAGTCATCCATGACTCTTTTTCAAGATCCGTCTCTAAGATCTAGTTGATCTTCATATGTCAATGCCTAGAATAATAAGCATTTCAACTGGGACAAAATCTATTTGTCGCGCATCCCCAGAACTGGCTAGCTTGGTGTAACGACTCGACTTTTCGACGCTCGAAAGTCGACATTAATACGTCCACTGTATCAAGTGCCGCGCAATCGAATGCCGGAAAACCGAACCATTAGGGTTAAAAGAAGAGGTAGAAGAAGACAGAAGAAAAGAAAGAACAGAAAAACAGAAACAATAAACAATATCAGAATCTCACATTCGCAGCGGAACAATATATATATAATAGATAAATCAATAATCTTTACAACAAAAGACTATATCAGTTTATACATACATCAATCAGAGTCAATACACAACAATGGACAGTTATATAAACTTGTCCTCATACAGAATACACAGCGGAATAAATAAACAAATACGGTAGTACGCTTCGCCATCCAGCTTATCTCCAAAGCTCTAGAATATCCAGAATATCCTGATAACATAACTCTAGGCTGCCCGTGTGGAAAATGGTGGGCACCCAGAGTTTAGAAAGGGAACAATAAACTCCAGGTCAGTCATGGTGACTGGTGTGAGATCGTAAAACAGTTATTTTCGCAAAGAAAATAAAACAACTTCGCAATGCTTTTGGAAAATGAAACTACCATAAGGCCTCCCGCCACACACACAATGCAAACGCAGAATTGGAGGAGATTTCCCCTTATGATAGTCAAAAATGCTTACTACGCAAAATCAATTGATATTATTGTTAATGTCTAGTGTGCATTTCGAAAGTATAATATCAATCTTAGCCAACATACAACCATTGTTGTATGTCTACTATAGCTACTACGTTCAATAGCAGGTTACCACCACATTCCATAGCAGGTAATACAATTAAAAACCGTACAGGGTTCGTATCGTTTCTTTGGATTTCCAACTAATGGTCAGGCAAAGGAACTTCCTTATACCGAAATAGAAATACCTCTGGAAAGACTCCCCGAGAACCTAACCGGATCTCTGCAAACAAAAGGCCGACGCTACCTCACCCTCTAACCGAGCTGTAACTAGGTAACTAACACACGAGCTATGCCATCCCCCGGTCGTTACCGACCTTTATCCGAGGATCCTCAATCACAAAGCAACACTCACACAGTATAATCAACATAGGTAAAATATCTGGGCTCCATACCATGATATCACCTTTTATCCAGAAGGAAATGGCATTCCCTAGGGGCGCTACCCCTACAAACCTTTGCCGCAACATTCCTGTTTCGACCATTACCGGGTTGTGAGGCTCGACGAAGTCTCGTCCACAAAGCTACATTTTTTCACAAAGCAACGCTTTGATCCACAAATGATCAACAGCACTTCGTATGCCACATTACCAGATTGGGAATGTATCACTAGTAACCATCAACTACATAACCTCTGAGCTCGTACGTCTCAGAGAAGGGTGTTAAGCTAAGAGAATAAATTCTCCGCCACCAACAGAAATGTATTTGATAGAAACCAGCTTTACATCTCAAAGTGTTAGGTCAGACACACATCCATACAAGTCTATTCCGGGATCGAACGGAACCGAAGGCACTTCCAAAGAAGCCCTTGCAATCCGGATATTCACTAATCACGTCCGGACTTCCCATCACAAAAAGAGTGATATAAATCTCTATACCGGAGCAACTCGGTGCAGAGACATTCGACAGGTTGTCCTTTCATTTTCACAAATATCTGGTCTTCACACCGGTCTTCAAATGCGATCCATTCACGACGTATCACTATTCCGAATGGGTTATATGACACAAAGGTCTTTTCCCGGCTAATCCGAACAGTGAGCGTTTGTTTTTTTTAAAAAAACAAATCAAGTGTCATTTCAAAGGCAAATATTGATAGTCGGTTATTTAACTATCAATAATATTCACAACAATCAGCCAATTTAAATAATTTTTCCCAAATTATTTATTTTCAAAATATCTTCACAAGATATATATTTTCCACACTTCATATTTGAAAACCAATTTCAAATCACATTTCACACTTCACATTTCAAAATGGTCCATTTAAACCAATTAGATAAATCCTTATCGATTTATTTCAAATTAACATTTCAAATTTGTAAATTTATTTCCACACTTCATCACTTTGAAAATCCGATTTCAAATCATATTTTCCACACTTTAAAAATAAATCAATATTTATTTTTAAAACAAATTTCCCTTTCCTTTATAAATTCTATTCGGAAATTACATTCTCAAATATTCATTTTTAACACCAAATCAACTTTCAAATGGATTTCTCAATCTATTTCAAATCCCAAATCGAATTTCAAATTGATTTCTGAATTTACTTCAACACCGAATCACATTTCAAATTGATTCTAACTTTTAATCCCAAATACCAAAACATTTTTACAAAAAAAAACGATTTCCAAATTTATTCTCAACACAAAAATCAATTTTCATTCAGCATCAAATAAGTTTTCATATCGATTTTTCAAAGATTCATTTTAAATACCCAATCAATTATCAATTTGATTTCAAACAAATTTATCTTCTTTTAAGTAAATTCTTTTATTCTTCCAAACCATCTAAAATTCAATTTTTAATTTCAGAAATCTAATTTCATTTATTTCTGGTATCCAACAATACCAAAAATACATTCGGCTAAATTATAGCCTTCAACAAATTCAATCACAGATATAATCATACACAGATTATAAATAATCAATCACACAACATATGAAATCAATTCAAATGTTTTGAGGAATCCTGTTGGATCCCTCCAACTTGTTTCCCTGCATCCACAGACGTTAGCACAATACCAATTCTACTTCGAGGTGGAATATCGCGGTATATGGGATTTATAAAAATATCATCCGCTTACTAACGGCGCAATAGGGTCTCATCTGCTATATAATGCGGGAAATCACAACTGTAATATATACATATGCCAATATATATATATATACATATATTGCTATATATATTACTATATATATACTATCATTCAAGCACACAATGAACACAATCAAAATTTTTAAATATAACTATTTAAAATTAAACAAAACCCTTTGTTTGAGTGAGAAGATCTCACCTTTGCTTTTAATTTTGCAATCCACTTCCGTTTTGATCATTTCTTCACGGTTTTAAACCTTGTATAAACAATTTATACAATTTTATTAATATTCGAAATATATTGAATTATCAATTGCCATTTAACAATTTGATTAACTAATAATTTAATCACCTCAAATATCATTTTAAAATTAAATTGTGAGTTTAAAATCGTGTACATATTTTCCTCTTCAGTAAGCAAAATGAAAATTTACTTTACTGTCATATAGATATATAGCTGATTCCATTTTTAAACAAACTGTTTTGAAATCAATAAAATTTAAAACTTTACTGTTTCAAAAAAACAACATTTTAAAGTCCCTATAGTTCTTTTCTATGTACATAAAAATTATCACAGTAAACCCTTTTTCTCAAAAATCTTATATATATTTATTTTCAGTTTTAAACAAGATTATCAGAAAATGTTTTAAAATCTAGTTTACCTTTACTGACTATAACATTTTATTCAAATTTAAAAATCCTAATTGCCCAAGAAAGCTCACCCACAGGCTCACCCTTTGAACTGCCATGGCCGCGACCATACGACATCGACGATCGAAGCCAAACGCCGAGGCTGACAACCCTTGACGTCCTCGACGAAGTGACCTTCCAGTGCCTCGCTTAAGTCTTCCAAAGCCATGAAACCACACTGTCCCCAAAGCTCGCGATCCCCACATCGCAGATTTGCCACACATCGACGTCGCCATCCCCTCTTCGAACGCGCTACCCTAATCGACCGAACATCCCTCACGATCGAGCTGCTCAGTCCCCATCGCCACGAATTCCCCAGTCATGCGCTCCTTCCCTCGACTATGCGATACGTTCGATTCCCCCTTCGTCTTGCCCACGCGCCTCGACTTGAGTTCGATTCGATTTCGATCGAATGAAGAGGGTTGAAGGAGAAATAGAGTTTCGATGTCTAACTGATTCGAACAGGTAGGGGAAAGATATAAGAAGAATGATTGGGATACTCGCGATTTAAAATGAGGCAGAGATAAAAAAACTCGGTCATTTATTTGAATTTTTTTCCTTCGTTTTCAACTGTGAGGAGAAGGAAGATAGACGTGATAAATAAAAGCAGACGGGTAGCGTGCAGAAATTGCTTTGACATAGAGGAGACAGAAAGTTGTGATAGAGAAAGAAAACAGGCTGAAGGAAGAGAATCACTGCTGTACTGACTTAGGGTATAAATATATATTAATTTAAATCCAAATTCAAATTTAAATTGTCTCGATAAATGCAACTTAAAACTTCGAACACCTATCGAGGCATGCCGCTAGGCGTTCGTAATGTTATACGCCTATTCCGAACGCAATGGAAAAGGTTTCGAGTCCAAATTCGATCGTATGGAGAATATAGCTTTTTGGACCTGTTATTAAATTAAATTTTCGATTTAATTTCAGCGCGTTTACTTATCGCACGCTCACACAACAACTCCAAACATTACAAAAATTGAAATCCGATAATAATACAATATTACGGATCCAATGGAACTGGTTTTGTCGAATTCCGAGACTATGCCCCGGAACACTATTTTTTAAATATCGATTAAACGATAAAACTTCAAAACTGAACAAAACAGTTTCAAATTCAATTCTGAAAGTTCCAGTACCTTCAGAATTATCAATATAGATTTTCCAAACCATGAAAATATTTTTAATCAGCTTAAAACTGAAAATTCAAATTTTTACCTAGTTGCAACAATTAAATTTACTAATTAAATTGCCAATTTCATATTTACATTTGAAATTCAAATTAAACTATCATTCGAATATTTAAATTCAATTAAATATTCACATTTCAAATGTTAAAAATTCAGGGTCGTTACAATCTTCCCCCCTTAAAAGAATTTCGTCCCGAAATTACAAGTTAGGAAAAATGGTCCTTAACTCGTCTACTATTTTTCACAATCCAAATAGTTTTATCAATTTATCAAAACAAATCTTTCTACTAAAGATTCGTTACCAAGTCAACTAAATTTCCCACTTTAATTATAATCTTCAAACAACATTGTTTTACTTCTCAATCAAATTTAAATTTAAATTTTAAATTTTCAAAATTTTCTAACACTCGAAATTTTCAAAAAATTTCGCCAGCGTCTTCTTTGCGCGGCTAACACGATACGACTACAAAACGTCCCTATGGACTCTCAAATCCCAAAAGAAAACAAAATGCCAAGTGGCAAAATCAGAACTCAGTCAAATTTCATACTAAAATTTAAATACATACCTTTTGGTCGAGCAATTTAAATTATCTTCAAAATCGAAAATTTAATTCCATTTTCCTTAGCCTTTACAACCCCTGTATATTTTACTGAACAATGATGTCCAAATTCACTTATTGGATTTCCCAATACCAATTTACTTAAGAATTTCATTCATTCATTTCTTAAGTTCAGTACAAGTATTTACATACTTCTTATATTTATTTTCACTTCACTAATAAAGTTATATATTCATTTCCATTCAACTTTGCATTTCAATTCCATTTGAATTCAATTTGACAAGTTCAATTCTATTTGGAATTTATTTTATCTTCAGATTTTCATTCAGATTTTCATTTCGAGTTTAACTTGAATTCGATTCATCTTCTATTTCTGAATATTGAGTTTCATTTACTTTATCTCAATTCCCAATTTTAAATCTTTTGTCGTTAGTGAAAATTTTCCAAAAATTTTAAATTTTTTTCTAACTCCCAGTGAAAACACTTAAAAATCCTTTTAAAAATGGATATGGAAAGCACGTTCCCCCATGGATCACAGTTACTCGGCGGTTTCGCTACTATCCCAGTAGAATCACTTGTAACTGTAGATTTCACATCTCTTGAATTTCGCCATGGTTGTTGCCTTAGATCATAGTTCACACGGCGGTTACACCACTATCCCAGTGGAATCGCTTGTAACCATAGGCATCTCGCCCCTCGAATTTCGCTATGGCATCTAGATCGCAGTTTACACGGCGGTTGCGCCACTATCCCAGTGGAATCGCTTGTAACTGTGGGCATCACACCCCTCGAATTACGCTAGCATACATCGTGATCGATCAATATGATCCCATCTCGATCAAATGGACACCCATACCGAGTTCCAACACCTTCACAATTATTTTCAATGGAAGGTACTTTTTCATATCCTTAGTTTAGAAAACATAATATGTCATATATGTATAGTACTGCATTTCCAATTGATTCCATTCAATTTTAATTGGCATTCCACTCAAATCTCATTGAAAACCATTCAAATCTATTCCATCTACTAATTTAATTAGTATATTCACTCATCCATTTAAAATTTCAAATTTCCATATTCAATTCATCTCGAATTTATTTTATCAATAACAAGGAAATTTCAATTTATTTTTCTTTCTTACTTGCTTGAATTTATATACAAATTCAAACCATTTCATTCAACTCACAATTCAATTTTGATTTACTAACTCAACTTCCAATTCACTATTTCATGAATTAATAATTTATCAAGTTAGTTTACTTGAATTCAATCAATTTTATTTTATTTTATTCCAAGTTTGGATTTTATTCAACTTGATTCAAATCAAATTTCATCACATTATTCAATTCCAATTCATTTATTTACAAATGTAGCTTCATTTGTTCATTCATAAATTCATTCATTTTCAATTTGAATCTCATTCCAATCAGATTTCAAATATTTTATAAGTTATCAACTTATTTACATTCCATTGATGAATTTTATTTCAAATACTTCCTTGGAATTCTATTCCAAATTATAAATCACATTTATAATTTACACTTACAAATTTCATTCGTGTATGAATTTTATTTTCTTATCTTTTTCAATTCATATTTATAAATTTCATTGGTTAAATGAATTTATCTTCAAATTTTTTGGTTATTATTTTAATTTCTTATTCAATTCCATATAACAATGGTAATAATTCAATATTACTACTTCATAACAACCAAGCATCCATATACTATAATAATTCATAGAAAATGATCTCTTTTCTATACAAAAATAGTTTTGGGCAAAATTATCTCATTTACCCAATTTAAAACAATACTGTATCAGTTTATCTTGTTTAAGAGTTTTGAAACCTCTATCGATTACAGTTGGCCACCCTGCACCGACCAGAATCTATAAACAATCAACCGATAAGTCAACACAATACAAAACAAATTTTGTATTCACTAACAAATACGCGCTCATATCTATTAATACACTCACACTCATTCTAGAGTACTACTGACTCTATCTCTAATGAGTAACACCCAACAGAGCAGGGTTGTCGCTTAACCGGATGCTCTGATACCACTTGTAACGACTCGACTTTTCGACGCTCGAAAGTCAACATTAATACGTCCACTGTATCAAATGCCGCGCAATCGAATGCCGGAAAACCGAACCATTAGGGTTAAAAGAAGAGGTAGAAGAAGACAGAAGAAAAGAAAGAACAGAAAAACAGAAACAATAAACAATATCAGAATCTCACATTCGCAGCGGAACAATATATATATAATAGATAAATCAATAATCTTTACAACAAAAGACTATATCAGTTTATACATACATCAATCAGAGTCAATACACAACAATGGACAGTTATATAAACTTGTCCTCATACAGAATACACAGCGGAATAAATAAACAAATACGGTAGTACGCTTCGCCATCCAGCTTATCTCCAAAGCTCCATAATATCCAGAATATCCTGATAACATAACTCTAGGCTGCCCGTGTGGAAAATGGTGGGCACCCAGAGTTTAGAAAGGGAACAATAAACTCCAGGTCAGTCATGGTGACTGGTGTGAGATCGTAAAACAGTTATTTTCGCAAAAAAAATAAAACAACTTCGCAATGCTTTTGGAAAATGAAACTACCATAAGTCCTCCCACCACACACACAATGCAAACGCAGAATTGGAGGAGATTTCCCCTTATGATAGTCAAAAATGCTTACTATGCAAAATCAATTGATATTATTATTAATGTCTAGTGTGGAAAACATTTCAAAAGTATAATATCAATCTTAGCCAACATACAACCATTGTTGTTTGTCTACTATAGCTACTACGTTCAATAGTAGGTTACCGCCACATTCCATAGCAGGTAATACAATTAAAAACCGTACAGGGTTCGTATCGTTTCTTTGGATTTCCAACTAATGGTCAGGCAAAGGAACTTCCTTATACCGAAATAGAAACGCCTTTGGAAAGACGCCCCGAGAACCTAACTGGATCTCTGCAAACAAAAGGCCGATGCTACCTCACGCTCTAACCGAGCTGTAACTAGGTAACTAACACACGAGCTATGCCATCCCCCAGTCGTTACCGACCTTTATCCGAGGATCCTCAATCACAAAGCAACAGTCACAAAGTATAATCAACATAGGTAAAATATCTGGGCTCCATACCATGATATCACCTTTTATCCAGAAGGAAATGGCATTCCCTAGGGGCGCTACCCCTACAAACCTTTGCCGCAACATTCCTGTTTCGACCATTACCGGGTTGTGGGGCTCGACGAAGTCTCGTCCACAGAGCTACGCTTTTTCACAAAGCCACGCTTTTTCACAAAGCAATGTTTTTTCACAAAGCAACGCTTTGATCCACAAATGATCAACAGCACTTCGTATGCCACATTACCAGATTGGGAATGTATCACTAGTAACCATCAACTACATAACCTCTGAGCTCGTACGTCTCAGAGAAGGGTGTTAAGCTAAAAGAATAAATTCTCCACCACCAACAGAAATGTATTTGATAGAAACCAGCTTTACATCTCAAAGTGTAACGTCAGACACACATCCATACAAGTCCGTTCCGGGATCGAACGCAACCGAAGGCACTTCCAAAGAAGCCCTTGCAATCTGGATATTCACTAATCACGTCCGGACTTCCCATCACAAAAAGAGTGATATAAATCTCTATACCGGAGCAACTCGGTGCAGAGACATTCGACAGGTTGTCCTTTCATTTTCACAAATATCCGGTCTTTACACCGGTCTTCAAATGCGATCCATTCACGACGTATCACTATTCGGAATGGGTTATATGACACAAAGGTCTTTTCCCGGCTAATCCGAACAGTGAGCGTTTGTTTTTTTAAAAACAAATCAAGTGCCATTTCAAAGGCAAATATTGATAGTCGGTTATTTAACTATCAATAATATTCACAACAATCAGCCAATTTAAATAATTTTTCCTAAATTATTTATTTTCAAAATATCTTCACAAGATATATATTTTCCACACTTCACATTTGAAAACCAATTTCAAATCACATTTCACACTTCACATTTCAAAATGGTCCATTTAAACCAATTAGATAAATCCTTATCGATTTATTTCAAATTTACATTTCAAATTTGTAAATTTATTTCCACACTTCATCACTTTGAAAATCCGATTTCAAATCATATTTTCCACACTTTAAAAATAAATCAATATTTATTTTTAAAACAAATTTCCCTTTCCTTTATAAATTCTATTCGGAATTTAAATTCTCAAATATTCATTTTTAACACCAAATCAACTTTCAAATGGATTTCTCAATCTATTTCAAATCCCAAATCGAATTTCAAATTGATTTCTGAATTTACTTCAACACCGAATCACATTTCAAATTGATTCTAACTTTTAATCCCAAATACCAAATCATTTTTACAAAAAAAATGATTTCCAAATTTATTCTCCACACAAAAATCAATTTTCATTCAGCATCAAATAAGTTTTCATATCGATTTTTCAAAGATTCATTTTAAATACCCAATCAATTATCAATTTGATTTCAAACAAATTTATCTTCTTTTAAGTAAATTCTTTTATTCTTCCAAACCATCTAAAATTCAATTTTTAATTTCAGAAATCCAATTTCATTTATTTCTGGTATCCAACGATACCAAAAATACATTCGGCTAAATTATAGCCTTCAACAAATTCAATCACAGATATAATGGTAAACGGATTATAAATAATCAATCACACAACATATGAAATCAATTCAAATGTTTTGAGGAATCCTGTTGGATCCCTCCAACCTGTTTCTTCGAGGTGGAATATCGCGGTATATGGGATTTATAAAAATATCATCCGCTTACTAACGACGCAATAGGGTCTCATCCGCTATAAAATGCGGGAAATCACAACTGCAATATATACATATGCCAATATATATATATATATTGCTATATATATTACTATATATATACTATCATTCAAGCACACAATGAACACAATCAAAATTTTTAAATATAACTATTTAAAATTAAACAAAACCCTTTGTTTGAGTGAGAAGATCTCACCTTTGCTTTTAATTTCGCAATCCACTTCCGTTTTGATCATTTCTTCACGGTTTTAAACCTTGTATAAACAATTTATACAATTTTATTAATATTCGAAATAATTGAATTATCAATTGCCATTTAACAATTTGATTAACTAATAATTTAATCACCTCAAATATCATTTTAAAATTAAATTGTGAGTTTAAAATCGTGTACATATTTTCCTCTTCAGTAAGAAAAATGAGAATTTACTTTACTGTCATATAAATATATAGCTGATTCCATTTTTAAACAAACTGTTTTGAAATCAACAAAATTTAAAACTTTACTGTTTCAGAAAAAACAACATTTTAAAGTCCCTATAGTTCTTTTCTATGTACATAAAAATTATCACAGTAAACCCTTTTTCTCAAAAATCTTATATATATTTATTTTCAGTTTTAAACAAGATTATCAGAAAATGTTTTAAAATCTAGTTTACCTTTACTGACTATAACATTTTATTCAAATTTAAAAATCCTAATTGCCCAAGAAAGCTCACCCACAGGCTCACCCTTTGAACTGCCATGGCCGCGACCATACGACATCGACGATCGAAGCCAAACACTGAGGCTGACAACCCTTGACGTCCTCGACGAAGCGACCTTCCAGTGCCTCGCTTAAGTCTTCCAAAGCCATGAAACCATGCTGTCCCCAAAGCTCGCGATCCCCACATCGCAGATTTGCCACACATCGACGTCGACATCCCCTCTTCGAACGCGCTACCCTAATCGACCGAACACCCCTCACGATCGAGCTGCTTAGTCCCCATCGCCACGAACTCCCCAGTCATGCGCACCTTCCCTTGATTACGTGATACGTTCGATTCCCCCTTCGCCTTGCCCACACGCCTCGACTTGAGTTCGATTCGATTTCGATCGAATGAAGTGGGTGGAAGGAGAAATAGGGTTTCGATGTCTAACTGATTCGAACAGGTAGGGGAAAGATATAAGAAGAATGGTTGGGATACTCGTGATTTAAAATGAGGCAGATATAAAAAAAAATCGGTCATTCATTTGAATTTTTTTTCTTCATTTTCAACTATGAGGAGAAGGAAGATAGACGTGATAAATAAAAGCAGATGGGTAGTGTGCAGAAATTGCTTTGACACAGAGGAGACAGAAAGTTGCGATAGAGAAAGAAAACAGGTTGAAGGAAGAGAAGCACTGATGTACTGACTTAGGGTATAAATATATATTAATTTAAATCGAAATTCAAATTTAAATTGTCTCGATAAATGCAAATTAAAACTTCGAACACCTATCGAGGCATGCCGCTAGGCATTCGTAATGTTATATGCCTATTCCAAACGCAATGGAAAAGGTTTCGAGTCCAAATTCGATCGTATGGAGAATATAGCTTTTTGGACCTGTTATTAAATTAAATTTTCGATTTAATTTCAGCGCGTTTACTTATCGCACGCTCACACAACAACTCCAAACATTACAAAAATTGAAATCCGATAATAATACAATATTACGGATCCAATGGAACTGGTTTCGTCGAATTCCGAGACTATGCCCTGGAACGCTATTTTTTAAATATCGATTAAACGATAAAACTTCAAAACTGAACAAAACAGTTTCAAATTCAATTCTGAAAGTTCCAGTACCTTTAGAATTATCAATATAGATTTTCCAAACCTTGAAAATATTTTTAATCAGCTTAAAACTGAAAATTCAAATTTTTACCCAGTTGCAACAATTAAATTTACTAATTAAATTGCCAATTTCATATTTACATTTGAAATTCAAATTAAACTATCATTCGAATATTTAAATTCAATTAAATATTCACATTTCAAATGTTAAAAATTTAGGGTCGTTACACTTGGCGAGTGATTCGGCCTTTTCGTTTAGTTCTCTGAGGATTCGTGTATTGGTGTAATAGTCGAAGCCGGCTAGTAGCTTTTGGACCCGGTTGAGATAAGGAACAAGACGTTGCCCCCTAGTCAGATAATCTTCCCTGACTTGGCGTACTACTAACTAGTAATTACATAAGACATGTAAAGTTTCCACTCGTAGTTTTCTTGCAAGTTTGAGCGCCAAGGCTTCATACTTAGCTTCGTTATTTGTTGCAGGGTAGTTGAGTTTCAGGGCGTAGCAGATCGTTCGTTCCTCAGGAGTCATTAACGCAACTTCGATGTTAGAAAGCCGATTATTGGAAGTTCCATCGGTGTACGTTCTCCATCGGTTGGACGGTTCTCCACTGTTCTTCGGATAGTCGTCTGATGTGGTGGATTCAGATATGAAGTATGCTAATGTTTGACCACGGAGAGCTCTCCGAGGGAGATAAATGATATCAAATTGGCTTAGCTTGATACTCCATTTGAGTAACTTTTCAGACATCTAAGGTTTCTATTGGACCTATCGTAACGGTTGGTTGATATGGACGTTAACGGGGTGAGCTTGTCAATAGCCAGCCTTCATCATATACTGGTCTTTGGATTCGTTTCTCTTCATATAGCATTGCGACGCTTATGGCGTGTGTTGACAAGGCCCAATTGATGTATAAATCTTCGCGATCCAAAGGTTTGCGTAAAATGTGAGGTCTCTTTAAGCGATCTATCAGAGCTGGAGTGCATCAACGCAGTTGTTAGTTCATGGCTAAGTTCTTTTCCCTCTCTTGGTCAGGTTGAAGAAGAGAATTCACTTGTAGATGGTCCTAGAGTCAAATCAACTTAGGACGGTAATCTTTCGACTTAGGCTCCATACCTGCTTGGTTGTCCTAGGTACATGGGTGTCTCTAATTGTCGGAATTTTCTAGAAATTAGTCTTAATTCAATGAGAATTGATGATGAAAACAAAGAATCTTTCTGATTTAATGGTGAAAGAGCTTTTCAAAGGATTGAGTTTCATCCTGCATTTTTTGGAGAGCGCTGAATACCTTTGTCAAGTCATCGATATGGTCGTTTGATAGTCGTGATCTCACGAGCATATTAACCACATATACTTTCATCGATCGGCCGACCTGATTTTTGAATGATCTGTCAATCGTCCTTTGGTAAGTAGCATAAGCGTTCTCAAGTTTGAATCCAGGGATTTCAGCATAGCACTATAGGCCCAGGTCAATAATGAAACAGTTGTATTCCTGGTCTAGGGCATGCTTCAGTATCTGATTGTATCTGGAGTTTGCATCCATGGATGTGAGTAATTCATGTCTGATGGTCGGGTCCATCAGTTGGTTGATAATTGGAAGTGAAAAGCTGTGCTTTGTCATACCCCATGCAAATCTGAGTAGTTGACGTATGTCCTCCACTCTCTGTTCGTCTTTCTTATAAGTAAAGGATTGGATACTCATTTTGGTTGGAGGGCATCATGGATAAACCCACTGGTTTTGAGCAGATTCGCCTCCTCTTTAAGTTCAACAGATCACATCCTTATCAGCCATTCATACTTCATATCTCGCAGCATTCATCATCATTGCCCAGAGTTGCGATCTGATCTACAATAATCGTGATGGGTTGTAGGCGCTTCATGTGTTTATTTGCAATGGTAAATGATCAGGCTTATAAGGACGTTGAATCAAAGGATTAGTAGAACTTAGCCTTGTACTGCATGCTGTTACATAGCTGGCTCCACCTTTGAGATTGAATTTACTTGTGTTTCTGAATGATGCGCTTTTCATTCAATGTACTCGCGATCCATTGCTCATTGTAAGGCTCGGAATGATGATCAGTTGCCCATGAGTTCGGGTATTGATCCGGTGATTCTATCTCTAGGCATCCTTTCGGTCATAACCTAGAGTTGTTATGAATATCAGGCATGGGTCATAGGTTCAAATTTTCATAGTCAACTCTCGGATAATCACTCTTTTGCCCCCAGTCTTGGGTTGGCAGATGCATTACGCGAATGGTCTAGTCTCGTCCTAGCTGTGTTTATACTGTAGTTCAAGCTTTAAGAATCAGAGTTGATTGATGAATGGTTGAATCATATTAATCTTATCTTCTTGCTCGTGCCCCTAAGTCTGGGGAATATCTCGATAAGTGGCAGGGCAGATAAGGTCCACTTCAATTTTTTATTCGATCCCATTGAACCATGGGATCGAGTTAACCGATGGAGGGCTAAGTCGTGCCTATCTTGCATTGTGGTCTAGTTCTTTACTCTAGGCGGAATACATTGTTACTTTGTTGACATTCGGACATAAGCTAGATTCTGGATGGTCAATGACATTCACTTCGCTGCTTATGTCACCATACTTTGGGCAAAAATTGAAGAGTGAATCGTCCAGTCAGATCAAATGCAGGATTGATGCTTCCCTTGTCGAATCCAGGGTAAGAGTCAATGTGCAAACGTTTAGGTTACACTTGTTTTGAATTGCTCTTTTAATCGAATCATGGTAAAAGTCAGAGAATGAATAGTCACATTGCATTCTATGGGATTTAGGAAATTAACTACATCCATTTCGGTTTACATTCTCCCGTCGGAACTTGGGATAATGTCAGCTCAAACGCATTCAAGTCATGCCCATCCGGTTTCACGCTTTTCCAAACAGATCGTAGGAAGGCGATGGAGGACGAATGATCAAGTCACATTCATTCATGGTTTATTCTTCTATCCATGCTCTGTTGGTCAATGGTATTCGATGGACGCTTGTATCATAAAGATTTGTAGTCGAAGAGAATCGATATTGGCCGTTGATTCAACGGCACGATGTAGAATGCTCGGACCTCATTTCCTATCGATCCAATGGTATGATATGAAAGGTGCAGATCGATATTGCCCGTCGATCCAGCGGTACGATATAATTGGTTGCCCTGGACTTCGGGCATCATTCTAATTGGTTAGCATTAGGTTCTCCTTGTAGTCGTTGCCTTAAGTTGTAAAGGACGCTAAGCTGGAGATGTAGAGAGTCACCTTTCTCTTCTTTCGGTGATTTGTACTCCTGCCCCTAGTCTTGGGTTAGCAGAGTTAGTTCATGGATGATCTAATTGCACCTGTAGTGAGTTTACACTCCTTACGTCGAGTTCATGTCAGTGTTGGTGAATGAATGGTCGAATCACATTCATTCGTTTGTCTATTCTTGTTGCCACACTTTGGGGATCAGAGTCAGTTGAAGGGCCATTCATCACACCTAATTGATGTTTATACCCCTGTCCACACTCTGGGGACTAAGTTTTTTTTAGAAAATGTTCAGACCGCGTTTTCCTCGGTCAATTCCTCTGCCTCCAGTCAAGGGAAAAAGTCGAAGTGTGGCCGGTCAAATTACAACAACTTTAGTTTGATGCTTCTCCCACTGAACTGTAGGAAGAAATTGATTGGCGGATGGTTAGGTCACATCCGCCCATGTTGCACGCACAACACGTCGGATCACAAGCGAGAGTTAGCAGATGAATGGTCATGCCACGTTCATTTGCGGTTGGATGGTAGTAATATCAATTCAGAATAGGATATCTAGCTAGGTCCCTTTTTCGAATCTACGCCTCCCTGTCGAATCAAGGAAGAAATTTTCTCTTGTTGGTTAGAGTGCATCCCTATAAATTTACTTTATAGGTCCCATGCCGGGGATAAGAGTTGATGCTTGGACGGTTGTGTCACGCCCGCTTAGAGCTGGATGGTCGGATCACATCCAATTTTGTGTGTTAAGTGTGCCCCCATGTCAGGGGAAGATTGGAAAGCAGATGGTCGAACCACATCCGCTTTTTGTACTATAGAACTTGATGAGGAACAATAGTCGATAGATGGACAATCGAATCACATCACTTTTGGTATTCATATTCCAAACCATGCTTTGAGGACTGGAGTTGGTTGATGGGTTGTTAGTCACCCCCATTTGGTGTTTATACTCTAGCCTACGCTCTCGGGACCGAAGTAAGTTGATGGGTGGTCATTCGCACCCAGTTGGTGTTTATGCTCCTGTCCACACTCTGGGGACTTAGAGTTAGTTTATGTTTATACTCCAGTTCGCACTCTGGGAATCTGGAGTTGGTTGATGTTTATACTCCAGTTCGCACTCTGGGAATCTGGAGTTGGTTGATGTTTATACTCCAGTTCGCACTCTGGGAATCTGGAGTTGGTTGATGTTTATACTCCAGTTCGCACTCTGGGAATCTGGAGTTGGTTGATGTTTATACTCCAGTTCGCACTCTGGGTATCTGGAGTTGGTTGATGTTTATACTCCAGTTCGCACTCTGGGAATCTGGAGTTGGTTGATGTTTATAGTCCAGTTTGCACTCTGGGTATCTGGAGTTGGTTGATGTTTATACTCCAGTTCGCACTCTAAGAATCTGGAGTTAGTTGATGGGTGGTCAGTCACACCCATTTTAGTGTTTATACTCGAGTCCGCGCTCTGGGGACTTAGAGTTATTTAATGTTTATACTCCAGTTCGCACTCTGGGAATCTGGAGTTAGCCGACAGATGGTCAGTCACATCTATTTAGGCTTTAGGATTTCGTTCACACTCTAGGAACAAGAAGTTGATCGGGTACGTGGACGGTTGTATCATATCCACCCTGAGTAGCCAAGCGAAGTCGTTAGATGGACCGATCCATCCTCCTCGAGCTTGTAAATATGGAAGGCGAGGTCGTTAGATGGACTGATCCATCCTCCTCGGGTTTAGGTTGAACACGGGCGAAGTCGTTAGATGGACGGATCCATCCACCTCGAGCCCATGTCCATAATTTTATACTCCAGCTCACACTCTGGGAGCCGGAGTTAGTTAGAGGATTGTCGTGTATCAATCCCTTATTGCCGCAGTGTGATGGCTTGTCCCTGAGCTCGGGGTTTCACTTAGCGAGTGATCGGTGGGATCTCGATTAACTTCCACTTATATGCCCCTCAACGAAGGATGAGATTTAGTTTATGGACGGTTGGATCACGTCCATGTTCGTTTGGATTCTACTTTTGCTAAGCCTAAGGAGTAAGATTAGTGTTCTGGCAAGCTTTGTGCTCGAACATAGGAAAGGATGGTCGAACTACATCCACTTTGAGTTGTGTATTTTCCTTTATGTCGGGTGCAAGAATTGGAGAGCAGACAGTCGAGTCACGTCCAATTTATACATTGCATTCTTTCGATCGAGCTAAGGAAGAGAGTTGAAATGACAGCTCTTGATGGTTAGCGAGTAGGAAGTCAGTCGTTGATGACTTTAACTTGAGGGTTGGACCCTGATGAAGTTGGTTTAAGGCATGACTGTTTTGCCGAATTACAGAAGCAAAAAGGAGAGTGAACGGTCAAATCATATCCACTTCAAAACATGTGTTCTCAAATAATCCCAAGTGTCTATTGTAGGATTGGATGCATGGATGGTGACGTCACGTCCACCCTTGGTGTTATTTCGATTTTATCAGGCATCAGAAGAAGCTCAAGTATTTTGGCGAGCTTCAAGTACGAGATGGAGAGTGCATTGTTGGGACATATAACTCCAAGTCGTTCTTACATCTCCTAATTAAATTGCATAGGCGGATGAGTGGATGGTCGGTTGCATCCACTTTGTACCAGAGTCCTGACCTTGTCGGTCTCTTCCGCTTTAATGCCTTGCCCCCAGTCAGAGGCATATACTAGCCAATGAGTGGTTGAATCAAGCTCGTCGCGATGATACCTCAATGATTTGATCATAGTCCGCGGAGGTTGTTTTGCACCCAATCTTAAGTACTCGGTTACCTGCATCATTTGCAAGTAGTTTAATTCAAGTAGGTCATATTTCGCAACGAAATTGAAATAGATATCATTCAAAAGAGATCGGATTAAATCTCATTGATAAGTGAAGCGGCGTCGTATGCTCGCTATTGCACTTCGTTCCAGCCCTTCACAGTTGGATGTCTAACGCAAATTGTTCAGTTTGATCAAAGTTCTTGATTGATAAGGGTCAGGGGTTCCCGACCCTTTGTTTTATGGGGCTTGCACATATTGTCAGAGTTATCCTTTCAGAGCAGCGTTATGACGTTGGCATCCACGGTAGCCATCTAAAGAAGAGGTGTTTTCTGATCTAGAGTATGGAGTAGGTTCCCTTCTTATCTCGCTAAGTTGATCCTTCATCTGATTCATCAACTCAATATTGGCATGGACATCTTGGCATAGTCGTTGGCGGCTATCCACCAGTTCCCTTATCAAAGTCTGAAAATAAGCGCTGGTGATGAATTCATTTATGGGTATTGGCAGCAACTGGATGTGGGCTTTGGATAAATTCATTGGCCGCCAGCTTCTTTATTCCCTTCAGCAATATGAGAAGCAGAACTGGTATGTCTAACCATGAATGACAGTGTTATTTGAGGAATGGGGGAAGACATCTGCATTTGATGGCATTCATCACTCTTGGTGGAGTCCATGTGCCATTCTCACTTCATGAGGTAGTGTCGGGGGTTTTCTTTCCATAGTATACTGACATAGTCAACATATTGGATTTTTACTGGAAATTTTGCAGGTACGATTGTTTCAATGAATAGGTCTCCACTGGGGAAGATTCTCTGATTTTCATTATGACTAGGTCCATTTTATGGCTACGGGGTCTTGTAATACTGGCGAATGATGTGTGCATGATTGTCCAACGTTTGAGTGGTTGGTAACGCCGATTGGACGGCGAGTTGGTTAAAATGGGCTAATAGATTGGTGTTTATCCCAAACTTTCATCCAGATAGGAGACCTATATAGGTTATTAAGGAAGTCCTCTTAAGGTTGTATGCCATGCTTTTAGTCATGTGGACGTGGAATGATTAAGATGCGGGCATTTGAAGATGGTTCAGCGGTGACCAGCTATGTTTTGAGTTGGCAGAGTAGACAGTGTAGGGGAGTCGTCATATTAGCCATCGTACCATAGTTGTCAATTCAGGAGTTTAAAAGCTGGTCAATTGGAGGAAGTTGCATTCCACCTTAAAAGCATGATATATTAACCAACTCCAGTTCTTGGCGTACTAGCTAGGTTCTCTAGCTTCCGGGAGCACCGGTTGATTAGTATTCCTTTACCCATTCCTTGATTGCAAGTCAGCATTTGTTGCCGTGATCTCCTATGTCTTGTTCAGTCATGGAACAATCATAAGCACAGATGGAATGTTCCTTCATTAAATTGGTGATGGAATGTTCCTTCATTAAATTGGTGATTGAATTTTTAGCCTCTTTTTAGGAAATTTGGGCCGTACCCGAAAAATATTTTTTTTTTGAAATTTCGTATCGATACGAATTGGACGCAGATGGATCGATACGAACAACGTGTGAGTATCGATACGAATTGGACGCAGATGGATCGATACGAACTGCGTGTGAGAATCGATACGAATTGGACGCAGATGGATCGATACGAACTGCGTGTGAGAATCGATACGAACAGAGCATTTGCGATCGATACGAACAGAGCAGTTGCGATCGATACGAACAGAGCATTTTCGATCGATACGAACAGAGCATTTTCGATCCATACGAACAAAGCATTTTCGATCGATACGAAAAGAGCATTTGCGATGAATACGAAAAGAGCATTTGCGATTGATACGAACATAGCAGTTTCGATCGATACGAACAGAGCATTTTCGATCGATACGAACAGAGCAGTTGCGATCGATACGAACAGAGCATTTGCGATCGATACGAACAGAGCCGTGAGTATCGATACGAATTGGACGCAGATGGATCGATACGAACTGCGTGTGAGAATCGATACGAAATGCACATGTCTGGGTCGATACGAAGCTGATCGATACGAAAACCAATCGATACGAAAAGTGATCGATACGAAAGTCGATCGATACGAATGTTGATTGATATGAAAACAGATCGATACGAATAGTCGATCGATATGAAACCTGATCGATACAAAGTTCGATCGATACGAATGTTGTCATATTTTCTGGATGTGAATACATGGATACGAAAATCACCATATTTTCTGGATACGAAATGATGGATACGAAAAGGATCATATTGTCTGAATACGAAATGATGGATACGAAAATGATCATATTTTCTGGATACGAAATGATGGATATGAAAATGATCATATTCTCTAGATACGATATGATGGATACGAAAATGACCATATTCTCTGGATTCGAGAACATGGATACGAAAATGACCATATTCTCTAGATTCGAGAACATGGATACGAAAATCACCATATTCTTTGGATTCGAGAACATGGATACGAAAATATAGATGAATGCAGTTCCTCTTAGATCTGGAGCATCTAAATAGAATATAAGAAACCACTGGACGGCAGATCTGGATCTCCTCCTTAGATTTTTGCAATCCAACGATGGTAGTAGATCCACAGAGCAGAAGAAAAGTTGGGTTTCTCTCAGTGAAAGCGCCAAAGTGTTTGTACCAAAATTGGACACAACACTCTTCGGATGTCTTTGAAGAGATAAAATGAAGAAAACATATGTAAAATGAAGCAGATCTAACAAACACACCAATAAACATATAAGAAAATGCATAGAAACACACGGATTTAGAGTGGTTCGGCGAATTGCCTACGTCCACTATAAAATGATTGATGTTTATTGAATTTCACTCGCTGTTTACAAAAGATTACAACAGTACAACTGAAGTTTGATAATCATTTCGGCAGAATATCGGCATAGAGAAGCCAAAAGTCCTTCTTCTGTAGGCTCTGGAGGTCTTTTTATAGATGTAGGAGGCTGATATTTCCCTCAGACCTCGGGAGACTTCTTCTGGCACATGAGCGGGCCCTCGCGACCAAACCCGTGAAGTTTCGGCCCGATCCGCGATCGATACGAACGAATTTCATATCGATCAAGACTTGCTCCAATCGAGTTGAAATTTGGCATGAACATTTCTTAGGTCATACGTAAGCTCCTGTGAAAATTTGATAGCATTTGGACTTGTAGATCTCGAGTTATGATCGATGCAAGTTTGGATTTCTCAACCGTGATCGATCAATATCTTGAGCATACGAACTCCGATTGACTTGAAATTCGGAACGTTGGCTCTCATAGCTTTGCTTGTCATGTCATATCAATTTTAGCTCGATCCGGACTCGGAAAAATTCGTCGATATCCATAGTCAGACTGCGTATAACCGATTTCCAAGACGAACTGTCATTGGTTTCTAGTCAAGTTTTTGGTGTCACGGCCTTGCCAAAAGGCGGGATAACAATAATTATACTCTTCTTTGTCGCATGCAGGTGTATCTAATCTCCTTTGGAACATGATGGACCTAATTAGGAAAAAATTAGAACCATCCATGAAATTATTACCATAATCAATAAATATCACCATTAACAAGTAACAACAAAAATATCAAGTTTTTGATGACTATGTTTGGAGAATTATTAAATGTGAATTATTTCATTATTTCTATTCGTCAATTAAGCATGATAGTATGGATACAACCTAATAAATTCTTCAATAGTTGAGAGGATAATGTAATGGCATTAGATATCAACTTTTAGCTCAGTACTTATCCATATTTTCTAATTGTAATGAGCTATGTGGCCTAATACAAGTTCAACGTGAATAAAAATACATTTGAACATGCTTAATTAATCCTACATTGGAGGAACTCATTGAATGTAACAGGAAAGGTAATGATTGTTTTATGAGCAGAGTAAAATCAGCTTATTCCCGAAACAAAAAAAAAGAGAGAAACATAAATGCAACTATTTAAACAATAAAGAAAATTACCCTTGCAGGACAAAACCAATTATATTGATCTCCCACGGGATCTTTTTTTTTTCAAGCGGTATATTTTTTTCATTATTTCACGCTCTAAGTTGAATGACAGATGTTGTTCATAATATATGATATGTTGAGCTCATATGCCAAGATATAAATGGGGAAGAACGCAGACTAAAACTGATAAATGATTCATGGCAAGTGAGTACATTACTCGTACTATATCATGCAACATTCAAATATCATAAACTCAAACATAAGAAGCGTTATCGGATTCTGATGGAGCTTGCCACCAAAAAAAATATCAAACGTATGAGTAATATCATCAATTTCGTTGACTTTGTTTGTGTGTAATTATGTTCTTGTGTTCATATTAGCAACTAATTTAAAGTATTGATAAGACATTAAACAACAGTGTTTTTAAAGACATTCTAGTTGCAAAATGCAAAACAGCCAACATGCTAATAGTATACATGTATTAATACACGTATGTATAAAATGCATGTTTACGAAGATGAAGCATTGCCAAACTGGAATACAACTTCTTTCCTTAAATATTGCTATGATATATACCAAGTCTAAACTACTAAAATAATAATGTAAAACCGTTTCCAGTTTCATAACTGCGCTATTATAGTATTGACAAATCATGTAGAAGGAAAAGGTACTATCAAGTTTTACCTCAGCGATTCCTTTCACATGTGATAGCAGTAGTACTCATCCTCAACGAAATCACAAATAGCATTGTAATGTGTGATCCGCGCAACGTGCAAAGGAAGCTAGTGCCCTTTCTCTACTATTATCACTTCCTCCAATTCCTGCCTCACTAAAAACAAATAGGCAAATTCTATTCCAACCCATATTTTCACTTAGTTTGGTTGCTTTGAATGGCACCGTAAAACTTATTTGCATCAAATACCATTGGAGTTGAAGGCATTTGTTACTGATATTATTGACGTTCGATTTGATGGTAACTATGGATATCGGTGTTTGGCGGCTTTGCTTGGTTTGGGAGAATCAAGCTGGAGTCAAATTAGAAGGGACTTATACGAAGAATTATATAAAAATCAGAATTTATATGATTGCGTTTTCATAGAGCACGATAGAAGTACTTTTCTTCTCAAAAGCCTTATGCATGATTGCGCCGAGGGAAAAGTGGATGTCAATGCCCGATGTTGGTTATATTATTGCAATTAGATATAACGTTGTAGTATTCAACATTAGTGAAAGACTTTTGTTGACAATAACTCCATTGAAAGGAAAAGTGCCTCCACCGATACAACGCACTGAAATTGGAATAGCTTTTGTTAACTAAGATCATTTTGTTCAGGTACGCAACTTACAGATTATTAAAATTCACAATTATTTCATTTTTTTTCAGTCAAACTGAATTACACATTTCTAATCGCAGGTAAAACTAAAGCTTAAACATATGGTACCACAAATTTATTCAAAATGGTTCACGGCTCGTGATATGGATGCAAGTAAATGAGAATACATTTACACCGATCGAAGACATGCTTGGGATGAAAGAAATGAATATGCTGAATGGAAGTAGTCATGGCACCATTTTGGAGTTGTTATATTGTATGTTAAACTTGAGTGAATGTTTGCAAATTGTTGTTGCTTAGCAACTACAATTTACTTTGTTCGCAACTAGTTGGATTATAATGTGTATCACTGTTTTAAATTTTCTTAAATGAAATGTGGATTAAAATTTGAATCATTTAGTTTAAACTGTGTTTGTTTGCGGCGATGAAGAACTGGTAATTTTTTTCCTATTTTGGAAGTACCACGTAGGGTTAAAACGTGAATGTTGTTTCAATACGGGGTGGACAAACGTGGTTGGTAATATAACGACGTAGTGCCGCTACGTGGTTATATGATAAACCACGCATAGTCTCTACGTGGTTAGGTATCTAACCACGTCTTGTCAGTGCGTGGTGAACACAGAAACTCAAAAAAAAATACATAGGTCTTTCCTCGCATTGTCTCTACGTGGTTAGGTATTTAACCACGTCTTGTCAATGCGTGGTGAACACGGAAACTCAAAAAAATAGTACAGAATCTAGTAAGCAACAGAGACATCAATCATACACAAAATACCATTACCATATGACGTTAACATACATATAACATAGCCATCCTTTCAACCATTAAAATAACGAAGTCAAATATCAAACCTACATGACATATGACAACATACATAAAGTCTATGCACCAAAATACAAACAGACCCAAGAACGTTATATTAACAAACTTTAACAACAAGTTACTGAAACTAAAGTTGACGACGAATATAGCGTCCACTAGCAACTCTGGCACTAGCAACTTGAGGGTTAGCTTCATCCAAAAGGCCATGCACATCATGTAGAGTCTGGAAAAAAATTAAGCTTACAGTTAATAGCCTGCAAATTCTTTCAAAGAGAGCCATTTCTAGTCATCATTTACACAAATAAAATTTACATTTAGTAAATGCAGTAATTCCAAATATATTGTTTAGAATAATAATAGCTACATACCTGGCCAATCTATATCATAGAAGCAACACGAGTATCAAACACTCTAATCACATCATTGATTCTTGATCCAACTTTCTCGTTACATCTTTTTCGACTTCACCTTCTATCTCGGGCTCAACATCTGTCTCGTCGCCAGCATCCATCTCTGAATCATCCTCTGTGTTATCTCCATCTTCTCCCGATGAGTCTGAACCGTCTCCATGTTCCTCATCTTCCTCATGTCCTTCTTCATGTTGCTCCTCATCTTGCCTTACAACAATCTCAAAGTTAGCTGCATCTGTCTCATGCTCCTCATTCACGTCCGCACTAGTATGGAAAAAGCAATCGTCTCCTGATTATTTTCCATTCTCCGTTTTCTTTCAGAAGCCGTCATTCGAGTTCGACCCATCTGAAAATAATCAGAAAAAAATTCAGTTAGCACGACAATACAAATAAAAAACAAACAATGAAGCAAAAAAATTTGTTGCTGTTTTCAGCAACAATTGTAAAGAACCAGCGTGGGTAGCATTTTTTCCACGTAGGAAAACTGCGCAGAAAAAATGGCTACGACGCAGTGTGCCTATGTGGAGAAAATTGCTTCCACGTAGTGCTCATGCATGGAAAAAATTGCTTCCACCCAGGCACACAGCGTGGAAGGCATTCTTTCCACTCTTGACCACTACGTGGTAGGTATTTTTTCCACGCACTAATCCTACGTGGTACGCTGAAACAAGCAAAAAAAACCTAATTCACTAACGTTCACCTGTAATTGATTCTCAACCCTAAATTAATAATCAAATTGCAACCCTAAACTATCAATCAAATTTCAACCCTAAATTCACAACCAAACTAAAATTCGCTCACAACCAAACTAAAATTCAATCACAACCAAACTAAAATTTGCATGAAGCTTACCTTGGTTGCTCCGATGAGGTTGAAGCCGCGCGTGATGAGGAAGAGAGTCATTGGCTTGAAGATGATAATCGCATGAACAATCGCGTGAGGAAGATACTACGTGAGTGTGTGAGGAAGAAATCGCGTGAGATAAGATTATGGGTAATTTTGGAACAAACGGGGGGCTACTAAGCAAGTTTTGGGGTTTACAATCTTTTTTACATTTTTGGGGGCAACTAATTGAAAATATGGGTTGGAATAGAATTTGCCAAACAAATAATAATAGCATAAATAACTCAATAAAAAACTCACCGTGGCAAAAATGCAGTGCTATCGATCACAAGGGCTCTATTCTAGCTGTGTTGACCACCATCATCCAAAGCACACTTGTTGAAATCAACAAATCCAATTGCTTCTCCCTAGTCGATGTAGCAGTACAAGTAACTTCCTTCGTTGACCTCGAACACAACCCAAAACCCCAAATCATCGAAATCGAGGAGTAGGCCGACGCGCTTGTTTTTCTAGTTTGCGCCATAAACCCTAGGGCTCTACACCTATCAGCAACGATCGGCATCCAATCGATCCTAGCACTCATCGATACGGGGAACAACCACAGTTATCTTCACCTAAGAATCGGTCGACTTTTGAAGTTTCCAGTCAAAAAAGTCGATTATAACTGTGGCCATGGGTAGAAAACATAGTTTTATTCTGGGGATTCTGTTGCTTGATAAGATACAACTAAAACATAGAGCCAACAAAAATCGATCTCCTCGGAGCATCTCCGATCCTAGGTAATTACTATGTAAAGTCATTTACAAGTCATCAATAAATCATATTATTCAAACTTTAGTCTCTAATGCCTATGTTAATTTGAATGTAATCTTTACTTAGAGCATCTCCAACCATATTGACACGTATTGTCAATTAATTCCTATGCATCAATTTTAGTTTACAATTGTGTAAATAAAATAATTAAATATGACATTGAAAATAAAATAACCACCTCAATGCTAATTTCTTTGTACAAATAATTTTCCTTACATGTCTCAATTAAATTATAAATAAATAATATTTATATGTGAAATAATATTTTTTGTTTGTACTTTCATTATTTACACTGTGAAGTGGAATGTCTAAAAATAAATATTTCACTTGACAATGTCTATTTAATTTCATGTTAAAGTCAAGATTACATTCAAATTAACATCGGCAATGAAGACTAAAGTTTGAATAATTTGAAGTTTTGATGACGCGTAATTGACATTACATTGTATTTAAGCAAGGATTGGAGATGCTTTTAACATGAAATTAATTAGAAATTGTCAAGTGAAATGTCTAGTTTTAGACATTCCACTTCACACTGTTAACAATAAAAATACAAACAAAAATATTATTTCACTTATAAATTTTATTTATCTACAATTTAATTTGGACATGTAAGCAAAAATATTTGTACAAAGAAATTAGCATTGGAGTGGTTATTTTATTTTCAATGTCATATCAAATAATTTTATTTACACAATTGTAAACAATAGTTGACATATAGGAATTAATTGACAATACATGTCAATAGGGTTGGAGATGCTCTTATAGGCGAGCTTTGAAATAATTAAGCGGGAATTAAAATTCTAGTGAAATCATGAACTATTAGAAATTACTAACTTTAAATTATTAATTATTAAAATTAAATTATTATTTAATATTATTTATAAATTATTATTTATAATCATTAATTACAATAAATAAATAATAATCATTAATTATATATTATTATTTATAAATTAGTAGTCAAAAATCATTAATTATAATAAATTTTTTATTTTTAAATATTAAATATAAATTATCAATTAGGTGTTATTATTAGAATTATTAATTATAATAAACTATTATTAATTATAAATTATCACCTATAAATTATTTATAATAATCATCAGTTATAATAGATTATAAATTATTAACTAAATAAGTTATCATTTAGAAACTATTAATTATAAATTATCATTATAAATTATTAGTTATTAGTTATTGATTATAAATTATTAACTATTAATTATTATAATATTTTTAACAATTGTAAGCATATTCAAAAAATTAAACGTTAATATTCACAATGTTTTCAAACAATTGTTGTTAAAGAAATTTATTACAACTTGCGGTAAGCACAGTTAAAAACCTATTTAATTCTTTGATTGGATTAAAATTAAAACAAAACGAATTTAGAAATTTGATTTCCAAAATTTTAGCGATTATTCAAGTTTTATGAAGTTCCTTTTTTGCACTTTGTTAATTCTTCAATTTTTCATATGATTGATTACGACAAACATTAAAATATGCCTGATTGCTTACAAGCTATGAATACAGGAACTATAAATAACATTTGTTATAAGTTAATATTCAAAACGATCAAGATTACAAAGTTGTTAAAGACCTTTATTGCAACTGTAAAATACTAAAATATGTTAAAAACAACTTTACTGCAGCTTTCATGAAAAATTCATTGTTAAAACCTTTATTACAACGGTCATTTTATGAACGTTGTAAAGGAGGAGTTGTAATAAAGTATTTTTGTTGTAGTGATAGGTTTGATGAAGATAACATATGTAAATTATTATTGCTAAAAGATGTCGCTTAAGAAAATGTGAAATTGAAATTTACGGAGCAGATATGGAAGCGATGAATTCGACCAAACTGACACACTACTAGATAAGGTGTCGTATGATCGTTAATATTTGAATTGTTCAATATTAGTCGCTAATTAAATTCATACCTCTGACTCACACAACTACATTTGTGAATTTCCCCAAAAACCTCATAATTTAATTAGTTAATATTTAAGAAATATTGATTACTGATTTATTTAATGTTTTTTGGTGTAGTTAGTAATTATTTGGATGTATACATAAAATTTATATATGTGCGTATTGAGATACGATACCAGTTTGTATTTAAACGGGGATTTAAATACAATTAATTATTTAATAAGCTTTATGAAAATTTTGGTCCATGTAAGAGAATACATGGCCGACCATGATAAAAGGGGGTAATGCTGAAGGAACTAGATCGATCTACAATGGGTGAATAGGTGGATTTCAAAAAATATCTATTTGGATTATAGTGGGCCTATGAAGTCTAATGGGTTTCACTAGATCCAATCTACTCGCTAAATAAAATAATGTTTTATTTAGCATTATTTTATATTTATTGATTAATCACATTAATTAATCTAACTAAATGTTTTTTGAATGTATCTTGTATACATTCAATGATATTGTAACATAATATAATGAAGTATAAACATGTGTGTGTATATATATATATGTGTGTGTGGTGTGTGTATATATGTATGTATGTATATATGTGTGTGTGTGTGTAGACACACACACATACAGATATTGGGATTTATATCTATTTTTTCAAAACCCACATTCGTAGGTTGGAGATCTAGGAGGGTCCGCCCGCACCCAACCCCGTTCTACTTAGGCCCCCATGGTGGCACTTTTCGATCCCTCAGAGTTATTCCTTTTGATGGAGATTATCGCATGCCATCACGAAAAACAGGCTGTTAAAGTGAAACTGTCAGTGCTCGAACCCTCTCTCTCTCACGGGAAGCTAGGAACCCCTGCCAAATCCCACTAGAGCCGCGGACAATTTCATATGGTTGGGAATATAAATACCCAAAGTATGTTTGGCTATACTATAATATGTGTATATGGTTTGTATACATATATTTATAGTACCATACATATATATAGTTCAGACACACACACATATATGTTGGAACTGGACCAGCCCGTAGCGGAAGTTATGGGCGAATTTCAAATATATGTTGGAATTTCAAATATATATTGGAATTTCAAATATATGTTGGGCCTATGAAGTCTAACTGAATTAGAACATTTCTAAATTTTATTTAAATATAATCATTTATTTTATTTTAATTCAAATATATTAAGATATGAAATTAATTTTATTTGATTTAGTTTATACATAAATGTATCATATACATACATACATACATAGATATATATATATATGTGAGTGCATGTGTAACATAATAATCCGTGAAAGGTATAATATGCCCATATGTAGATGTTGGGATTTACATCGCAACAGACATATTAACTCATTTTGTATATCATGTATGCAGTCCAAATATGTGCATGTATATGTGTGACAAAACACACACACACACACACATATGTATGTATAAATATATTATATATAATATATGAACATAAAACATTTATATATAGATAAATATATATAGAAAGAGAGAGAACAATTATTAAAAATTATTTATAAGTCCAAATTAACTTAGTTTTGCAAACATAATAATTTTAGTATTTTAATTGGTATATATTATGAATAAAATAATTTTTTCATCCATAAATAATTAACATAAAATAATCTATTGATGAAAATTCAATTTTACAATTTTCAAAAATCTAGGATTATAAAATAGAGCTTAGAAAAAATCTAGAGATTTTTCAAAGTTGAAATATTATTTAAAAAAAACAAATACATTGATTTCGGCAATAATTATTTAATATAAAATAATATATTATTAAAAATTAAAATTTTAAAATTTCAGAAATTCTAGGATCATGAATGAAAGGTTACAAAAAAAATTTCAATTAAATTATTATTTTTAATAAATCGTAAATAGTTTTTCTGAAATAATATTAATCATTAAAAATAATAAACTTTATTGAAGAAATCCTAAAATTTTTCTATATGTTTCTGGAATGATATAATATTTTTTTTAAATATATAATTGAATTTTTAATGTAATAATTATTTTATATATAATAAACAATTCAAAATTCAATAAATGTAAATTTAAAAATATGAATATATGTATGATAACTAATTTTCGAATTTGTAAATTCATATTATATATAAATAAGTGTAATAAATTTTTTAAATCATATGTATATCTTATATATGCATATATGCTATTATGAGAGAGAAATATACACTAATATATATATATATATATGTGAATTTATTAATAAATATATATAAAACAATTATTAATGACAAAAATTGATTTTCTACCGTAAACAACATTTGTCTATACATAAATCAAAAAGTATAATAAATAAATTATGCACATGACCAAACTGATCTGTGACAACTACATCTACTTACAAAATCTCACATAACTAAACATATAGTAGCAATAAATTTAAACAGATATGAAATTGCTCATTATAGGATCATAGAATATAATTTAATTACTATAATATGAATTAAAGTTACCAATTTAATGATGCCTTTGAATCCACGTTGAAGCAATGACTTCCCTTCCTTTTCCTGTTTTTGATTCGTCAGATTGCAAGTTCGGAATCACCGACCTCTAACTATCGAATTGTATTATTTTAATTGGAAATATATTTTAGAATTTTAGAGTGGATTGAGATCTATGTTTTAACCAGCAATGTATAAGGTAATGGCGGTCAAAAAGGTTCTTTTTTTATTTTTAGAGATACATACATACACACACACACACACACAAACATATATATATATATATATAGAGTTGTATTAGAGAGAAACGAGGAAAACCTTTTTACCCATTCTCACTTGATCTCAACCCATTATCTCCAAGCCAATTCCCTATGTTTTAGCTACCCCTATACCTTCCCAATACCAAAATTTTGCAGCCCTAATGATGAGCCTTAAACCCATCTAAGCCCAAGCCAAAATACTATGCAATTTAACTAATTTAATCGCTTGTCGATATTGTATATCGATCGATATATTTATAACTGTTATAAGTATATATAAAATTATTTATTTCTCAAATCATATTCAAATTTTATAATTAATATTTATGAAATATTAATTAATTTATAACAATTATAAACTAATTAAATCGTTCGGTCTTAAGGGAATTCATCATTTTGGTTGTGTAACTCTTGGGTGTAAATTTGGTCAGTGATTAACATCGAACTATTCTAAACGTTCACACGTCACTTAGCAGGTGGTGTGACATTATGGCCAAATTTATCGCTTACTCGTTTTCGGTAAAATCCAATTTTAGTTTAATAAGCGTTACCCGGTTGTGACATTTGTTTACACCAATTATCTTTGTCAAAACCATATCACTTTGGACTTATGGAATTTGGTAATGGTAAAAATTCCAACTTCATCCACATTCAACTTTGTAGTCCAAATACAAAGTCTTTGGTTCAATAATAACAATTACTATTAACCGAAATGCTCTGGCCAGAGACTTTGACTTTGAGTTGACTGTGATACTAACCGCATATAACTGAGGAAACAAATCCTCTCTTGAATAGTGCTTCACTTCCAATACTTCCCCTCGACCCAACTATAGTCACTCGATGGACGCCATGCCATGATTTGGCTATAATCCAAGCGGAGGTTTCATATTGAAGATTCACAGTATTCTCAAGTCGAGAGAACTATGTAAATCAGTCACATCGACATTTTCTGTTTGACCTTAGTTATATTAACCAAAAAAAATTATCGAGTGAGTCGTTCCATAGTTATCGAATAACTATTAGTACGTAACCCCTAGGTGCCTCCAACAGTCATAAGTAATACACTGCCCAACATTTGGAGAGCATTACGTACTCCAGTCTCAATGGATACATCGATATACAGTCTCGATGCATCTTGACTATGAACATTTAAAATGATATATTTGTTTTGTTGTGATAAATTACTCACGGTTACAACATTTGTAACTACTATCACAAAATATACCATTTATGGATTTTTCTATTAAATATACTTTTAATTAAGTTAATTAATTAATATAATCACATTATATCAAGTATATAATAAGAAGAAAATACCTTTTATTTTGAACAAGATTGGTCAACGAGTTAGATATATGTACCAAATTACATAATTGCCCCTAGGGTATACCCCTAACTCTATCAATATATATATATGTAATATTTTCTTGCAACTTATATGTTAATATATATACATACATAAAATTATGAAAAAAAATCTATATAATAAAATCAAATAGTTTAAGAGAATATTTGATTGGGAGTGAAGAAGGAATTTCGCATTAAATATAGATCTAATCAAACTAGAATTAAAAGGAAATAAAATAAGGTGCTATTTAAATTTCTTCCTTTACAAACACTAATTAGTAATATATTCAATACCATAAAATTACATGTTTGATCATAACAAAATATCCAAACATTAAAATTGCAGATCTGAAAATATACATTCAACATAAAAATAAATTTTAAAATAGTATTGTCATAATTTAATGTGTATGTATAACTTCAATGACACAATTAATTTTAAAACATCATATATATACATATACATACATATGTATGTTGTAATTTAAGATTTAGCTTGAAATACATATATTTGACTAAACAACAAACTTAAATATATTAGTTTAAAACCAAATTAACCTAACCAAAGGATTTGACTTGATGTTGGCTTACAATCTTGAAAACATGAAATTGAAGCATATGAATATATATATATATATATATATATATATATATATCTTTATGTGTTTATATATATATAGGGTTCGACTATCTAGGCAAAATAAAATACAATCAGTGACACTAAAGATCTAGGACGTTGGATCTTTTTATCCTTATATGGAAGGTAGAAATCATGAAGCAGTCCAATGGTGGAGATCCATTGTGTCACCAATTGTGTCTATATTCTATGTCCATTATATTTTTCCATATATGTATGTATGTATGTATATGTATATATGTGTGTATATGTATATATTTGCATAATTCAATTAGTTAAACGTTAAATCCATGTTTATATATGAATTAAATTATGATACCAAAAGTAAAATTATGTTAAAGTAAATCAAATTTGCATAAACTAATAATCTCATATCTAATAAACAATATCATTACACAAAATATATCAAATATAAATTGATTAATTAATTAATTACGATAACAAAAGTAAATTTTGTAGTAAATCAAATCTTTATTAACTAATGATTTCAAATCCAAGAAAAATATCAATGCATAAAACAGATCATACACATGATAGATTTTACTTTAAAATGACAATACAAAAGAGGTTTAAAATAGAATCAACAAGTGGCAATTGAATATCATATATTTATCTATGTATGTGTGTGTATGGTACTATAAATATCTGTATGCAAACCATATATGCATTTTATTGTATATTCAAACACACAAGCATACACTTAGGCACTTATATTCCCGATATTTATATGAAATTGTCATGCTTATATGTGCATAAAATATATATGTATATACAGTAGATATAAATCCCAATATCTATATGTGTGTGTAGTTTTACACTTGTTTATATTGCATTATGTTATATTGTTCTATCATTGAATGTATACATGATACATTCAAATAAAACATTTAATTAGGTCAACTAATGTGATTAATCAATAATATAAAATAATGTTAAATAAAATATAATTTTATTTAATGATTAGATTGGATCTAGTGAAACCAATTAGACTTCATAGGCTCACCATGATCCAAATTGAAAAATTGAAATCCATATATTTCACCCGCTATAGACTAGCCCATACCTTCAATGGTATCAGAATTCAAATGATCTACGTTGTAACGATCCCGAATTTTAATTAATTTTGAATTGATAATTAAATTTATTTTTAAATAAAAATTTCAATATTTATCGGTAATTAGATACGAGTTTCCCGAAACGAGTAAGTGTTTGTTTCGAACAAATATTTGAAACAAATTTTAGTTATATGAAATAGAAATTTATTTATATTTAACAAAGTAAGAACAAAAAGAAATAAAAATATAAAATAAAGCACATTAAACAAATCTGTACATACATAACAAATAGTATAAGTTGTAAACCTTTAATAGAACTAAAACTAATTTTGTAATAGAATCACATAGTTATAAAATGTTAATAACTAAAACAACTTTTCTTTTAACAAAGTAAAATAAGAAACAAGTTAACCAAATAAAACAAGTTGTTGTAAACTAATATGAAGACATAAGAAAACCAAACTCTTTCAATTAGCAATGTAAACAAATGAAGGACCAGGAAAATAAAGTATGCAAGCCTCAATATAAAAATAAAACAAATCAATGAAACAAGATTTAGTACTTAAAAAAATTATAAAGCATGAAACACGGCATGCTGTAGATTTACAAAGCAACATACTTTCATTAAATGCATTTACTCTCCAATAATGAATACAATCACATCAGCCAATTTAAAGTATGGGTTTATTCATCTTGTACTTGCCTATACTTTCACCTGCACACTACCTTATATACATGACCATAGTTCCATTTCATTCAAAGTAAAACCCTAACAAAGAACATGAAATTAAAAGGAAAAGAAGACATCACTTTATATTTCAAAGTTGAAAACAAATTACTGAAGAAAGAAAAAGAGGAGAAGGATCAAACTGTAGCTGCAAAACAAATTTAGTCTCTGTTCATCCATATTACAAAGTGAGTAACTTATTTTCTTAAATGTTTTAAAGTATAAAATAGTTGCTTATATGTAGATATATCTGTGAATATAGTTTGTGTATATATATGTTTAACCCTGTGTAATATGGAATAGCATGTATGTCTCTGTTATGGATTACAGAGTTGAACATTCTTCAAACTCAAAAAAAAATTTCTTCTAATCATTGTTTAGCCTTAAGTTTTCATTTAAACAAGATGTTTTAAACTTAAGTTAAGATTTTAAAAGTTGATATAAACCATGTTTATAAGTTATCATCACTGTAATATTGTTTTACAGGTTTCAACTGATAATTTGAATAAAATTAATTGTTGTAAAATATTAATTCAAGATTATAATCTGAATCTATACTAAAATCTATGATTTTTAAAAACAAAAATGAAGATTTTTAATGAAGTGTTTCAAGAGTAGTTTGAAATTTTGATCAATTTGCATTTTTCTAAATTCCTGATAATCGGATCATAAGTAAATTTTGAAATTTGTACTAAAGTATCCTTGAACATCTAGGATGTCGAGAAAATTGTTGAATTAATTTTCAAACACCAGAATTGTTCGAACGAGTTGCAGTTAGGGTTTAACCCTGAGTTTTGCAATGGGTAGAACGCGGAATGATTTCATCACCTAGGAGTGATCGAGTTGCACGCAATGATGGGGAAAGGTAGTTTAGGGTGTTGTCGTGACGTGGCCGAGGTTACGGCGTCGCTGATGGTCTGAGGGGCGGTGGCGAGACGTTTTGGTGGGGGATGTTAACTACAGTTTTTCGAATAAAATGACAAACCTTGATTTGGGAACGATGGCTTCGAATTGAGTTTCGATTTCGTGTTTAGATGGATATCTCGACTTGCTGGCGATCGCGATGGCCACCGGAGTGGCGTCGCGATGATGTGCACGTGCACGTTGGGTAGGTGTTGTTTGTGCTATGGGTTGAAGGATGGGGAGAGAAGTGGTGTACTCGAGTTCGGGGTCGGGGAGAAACGTAATTTACTCGAAGTTTTCACGAAATGACCCAAAGTCGAGCTCGGGTTAACGAAATCCTGGATTAGGTTCGATAAATTTGTTACCAGATTTTCAAGCCTAAAAGAAAAAGATGTTTTCAAGTTTTTAAAATGCAACAGTTCTTTTAGTTACAAAAATATTTGTTAAAGAAAAACTAATAGTTGAAAGCTGATTACTAAATGAAAGTAATTAAGATAAAATTGATTAATAATCCAAGTTCAATTAATCAAGCAAATTAATGAAAAAGATAAAATAATTACTTAGTGAAAGCAATTAAGAATAGATAATTAAAGATTAAAGATCGATTGAATATTAAGGGTTAATCACTTTTAAAGAATAATAAATTAATGTGGTTAATTAATTAAGATAATCAAATTAAGAACAATTAATTAAAGGTTAATTAACTTATGAAAGTAATTAAGGGATGTTTATTAATTAAGAATTAATTGATTAAAGTTAATAAATTAAATGATGAATTAAATAATCAAGGTAATTATTTAATAATTAAAAGTTGATGAAATAATAATTAAAGGTTAATTAATTTATTATTAATGGTTAATTAATAAATGATTAAGAATAATTAACCAAAATGATTTGTAATTTATTAATGTTAATTAACCCAAATTTGTAATACATAAGTAATTAATCTGATTTGAATTAATCAGACAATTAACTGATCTTACTTATGGATGTTTGGATTCTATTGGATGATTTGATCGTTTGATATCCCTGATTTGTGATGCTTTGTGATACATTCTGATTTATGTTGTGATCTGTAATTTACTTATCTGTGATATATATCTGTGATTTGTGAATGAACGATAAGCCTGATAGTTAATACCGCTTATCAACTATATTTCTGTATTCTGATCTGTGATGATTGAATGATATTGCACTACTGTGTGAAACCCCTGGACCACACTTTTACACACACAAATATGGATTTCACATGGAAATCAGTTAAGTCAGAGATAATTTAAATTTGATGTTTCTGAAATTGAAATTTTAAATTTCAATTGATTTTGAAATTGGAAATTTGGGTTTAAAGTGAAAAGCTTTTGAAATGGAATTTCAAAGATAAAACTTATTTTCGAATAACTTGATTAAGTTTTGAAAATTTAAATAATTTGATTTAAATTTGAATTCAATTTTGAAATTGAATCCTACGATTTGAAACTAGGGATTAAAGATGCTGTACAAGTTATATATGGGTTAAACCATTTTAAAGGTTTTGATTTGGGAATTTGAATTTAATTCAAGGGTTTTAACTCGTGTAAATATAACTGGATTTTTCCAAAACGAAAACTACTTGTTTTCAAATAATAATAGCTTTCATTTTAAGAAAGGATTTCTAAATTGTGTTGAAAGGTTTCAAGTTTGAAATAAAAATAAAAATGTTTTGAAAACTATGAAATGAGTCTTTGATTCAATGACCGAATGAGTTAATCCAACTTGAAATAAAATTGTTTTGAAAGGCTATGAATGAATCTTTGGAAATGAGTTTTGAAAGCTATGAGATAAATCTTGATTTTAAGATTTAAATGAGTTAATCCAATTGCAATGAATATTATTTTGAAATCCGTAAATGGATCTTTGTGAATGGGGTTAACTTTGTGAATTGAATCTTTTTGTTTAAAAGATTTGAAAATGGTAATTTGTTTAAACTATTTGAAAGAAAGTTTTAAATTATTAAGTTGTGACTTAATTGAAATCCCATATCCATATGTTTTAAATATTTCGCTCACTATTCGGGTTAGCCGGGAAAGGACCTTTGGGTCGTATAACCCATTCCGAATATGTGATACGTCGTAATGGATTGCATTTGATGACCGGTGTTGAAGACCGGATATTTTTGAAAACGGAAGGATTACCGTCGAGTTACTCTACATCGGCTGATCTCCGATATAGAGGTTTTATCACCCTTAGTGACGGGATGTCCGGACGTGATTAGAAAATTATCCGGATTTGCAAGGTCTTCGTAAGAAGTGCCTTCGGTTCTGTTCGAACCCGGAACAGACTTGTATGGTTACATGTCTGACATTACACTTTGAGATATAAAGCCGATTTCTTTCAAATACATTTCTGTTGATGGCGGAGAATTTATTCTCTTAGCTAACACCCTTCTCTGAGACGTACGAGCTCAGAGGTTATGTAGTTGAAGGTTATCAGCGATATATTCCCAATTTGGTAATGTGACATGCTGAGTGTTGCTGTGTGATGATCATTTGTTTGATCATTTATCTTTGTGATCATTACGTTGATCATCTGTTGACCCAAAGCATGGCCTTGTGCCAAAGCGTAGCTTTGTGGACGAGACTTCGTCAAACCTCACACCCCGGAATGGTCAAAACAGGAAAGATTCGACAAGGTTATTGGGGGTAGCGCCCCTTAGGGTATGTACATTCCTTCTGGATAGAGGTGGTATCATGGTATGGAGCCCAGGTACTTAACCTATGTGGTTGCTGCAAATTTATTTCTTTGTGGTTGTTGGTTGACGGGATCCCGGATAAAGGTTGGTTACAACCGGGGGATGGCATACTCGTGTCAGTAGTTACCCAGTTAGGGGTAACCCGGCCTTGTGTTGGCAGAGATCCGGTTAGGTTCTCGGGACGTCCTTCCAGAGGCGTTTCCATGTGGCAATGGGAAGTTCCTTGGCCTGACCATTTGTTGGAAATCCATCTTCCAATACGAACTTTGTACGGTATTAGTTGTATAACCTGCCATTTACGTACGGTGGTCACCACTGTTTAGATGGTAGCTATAGTAGGCATACGATAATGGTCGTATGTTGGCTAAGATTGATATTCTATTTTCGAAATACTTTTTCCACTATGCACTAATAATAATATCAAAAATAATTTTTTTTTGCGTAGTAAGCACCTTTGACTATCATAAGAAGAAATCTCCTCCAATTCTGCGTTTGCATTGTGTGTGTGGCGGGAGGTCTTATGGTTGTTTCATTTTCCAAAAGCATTGCGAATTGACTTTAAATTCTTTTGTTGTTTGTTTTTAAAGATAAACCATTTTTGTTGCTCACACCAGTCCCATGACTGATCCGGAGTTTATTGTTTCTTTCCTAAACTCTGGGTGCTCAAAATTTTCTACACGGGCAGTCTAGAGTTGGGTTTTTCAGATAGTTAGGATTAGTAGATTTTCTGGAGCTAGTTCAGTCTGTGGATATGGACTACACTTCCTTATCTTGGTGTATCGTTATTGGGAGTTCGAACTATTTCTGGATTGGTGCTTTGGAGATGGAGATTATCCGCTGCTGGTGTTATCGTTTTCTTTTCCACTGCTATTTGTTGTATCATATCTCTGATGTAGATTGATATTCATTTTATCATTCTGTTGTATCAGATATTGTATCAGTGTTGTATATCAATGTATTATTTATTTCTTCCGCTGTGTTGTTATACTTAATTGTGTTATAAGCTCCGGAGACTCGGATTTGAACGGTCGAATCTACGGCATTCGAGTACGAAGTAAAGTATGGATGTCGATTTTCGAGCGCGAAAAATCCAGGACGTTACATACGTGGTCTAATTAGCAACTTTAGACCCAACCAATTAAGCCTACCTATCTGATGGATGTCTATAAAAGTAGTGTCTAGACTTAGTGTTGAATAATAAAGTATTCTTCCCTCTCTAGCTACAGGTCGAGTACGTTGGGTAGAGTAAGTCCCAAAGATTAGCCCAATTATAAAAGCCCAAATTAGTTTCGGGCCTCGGGCTAATTTTTAAACTAAGATTTGAAAATTTAATAGATATTTTAAATTAAAATTCTAAGTTGAAAAAATAAAAGGATTTTTATAAATGTTATAAAATACATATAAAAATTTTCAAAATTGCTTTGAGAAATTAGTCTAGTATTTTTTTTTATTTTATAAATATTTAATTAGTGATTAATAAAAAGTTAACTAATTAAAATATACATACATGCAATGATATATGTAAATGTAACTATAAAGGTTATAGTTGAAGATTTATCTTAAATTGTTTTTTTTTGGCAAAGCCAACTGGCTTTATAGTGGGTCGTGCCATTGTATATAAATAAGGAAAGGTGTTATGCACATGCACAGCTATAATACATGTGAGAAGCAGTAAACACCTCTGCAACTATACAAAAGACCTAAGGAACCATCGGCTCCTCCTCCTAGGAGGAGGAAGAATCACTTTCATCAGGACCTAACACGTGTAAGTAATCCGAAAATAAAGACGCAATATCCATACATACCCATGGTATTCCCTGCAATAGATAAATTTTCTATCCCAACTATCATCAAGTAGAAGAGCTCTATTCCTCGCACCTCAGGCACCTTTCATAGATAGTATAAGGCCATCACCATCTACTGAATAATGGAGATGCCTGGTCTCACCATCATCATCACTAACAAACATGTGGAAGTCATGTCTAGCAGGGTCATATTTCATCTCACACTTAACATGAATCCAAGCTTTCTCAAAGGAATCCCACTCAATGGATTCTACAAGAGGAATATCAGATACAGCAGCGGAAGGGAAAACTACAACATCATGATCAACTAAAGGCTCTAAAGGAAGGATAGTAGGTATTATACGGGGAGAAGGCATTGAAATAGGAACAATGCGCTCTTTCAGGGTCCACTTCATGACCGGAGGCTTAGGAAGAGAGGGACGAATAGATAGAGGACTAGTAGTAGTAGAAGTAGTACAAGCTGATGAGAGATGTCCAAATGACTGACAGAACGTGCATATGTCTTGTTTCAAACCATACCGAACAACAATCTCTGCCACTCGATCCTCAGATACTCTCACTTTGATTAAATTTGGCAAAGGCTTATCCGGAGATATTTCGATCAAAGCTTTAGCATAAACTAGTTTTTCCCTAGCAACTGCGTTAGCATCGAAACATTTCACTTTTCCGACAGAACTAGCTAGCCATTTTAAACCTATCATAGGTTGCAATACAGAGGGGATATGGGAAAAATAGGTCCAAATAGGAATATATAATACCTGCTCTCCGGCATAGTCAAAAGACGGGCTCCAGGTAGTGAAAATAAAAGGCTTGCCTCTGATAAAAATGGGTTCCTTACCAAGGAAACGGAGACGCTCATCAGGCCTATAGAATTTGAAGAAAAACAAAGAGTTGTGCATGTAGACAAGGAGACTACCCTTCGGCTACCACGCTCTAAAGCAGTGATCTTTTACTATGAAATAAAGTGGGTTAGAATCAAGAAAGAAACCGACAAGATAATTTGACCAATAATCAACACCTGCTTGTATAACTTCCGGAGGAGGAATCATAACCCCATCAATGTTGATCATATCAAAAGATCTTGGCACAAAAGCACCCGCGTTTCTTGGCAATGAAGTGAATAAAGAGGACTACTTAGCTCCCTTATTTGGTTCAGTAGAAACCTTTGCCGCTGCTGATTTACTAGGAGAAGCATCCCCAGTTACATTTATAACATTTGGCACATTTTGAGGGATAATAGGGCTCGGCTGTTGAACAAGGGATACCACATTTTCAACTCCAATCCCATTCAACAAAGGAGCAGGGACAACTCCAAAAGGTTTAACAGCTAAATTAGAAGCCAATCCACTCAATATCATATTACTATCCACTATCAAACTGTTACGATTGGCATGACTATAGTCTAAAGATGAATCAGTCCAACAATTGTCATAATTGGCCTCATTTAGCATATTATATAAGATGAGCTTACCATCCAACACCGGATGAAGGTATGAAGGAGCTACAGGGTAAGATTCAAAATCTGCTATAATACCACAGAGGGGATTAACATCAGAAGGACTCGGAATAAGAACAGCAGCTGTAGAAGCACCAACAGCAATCCCATCGAGCTCAAATCCAGCACATAACTGACTAGGTAGTACCTCGATTGACAGGCGCGAAGGAGGACTGGGAATGGGAGGGGTCTCCACTCTAGCTTGAGGGGAAGCTAAGTTGAAAATACGGCCCGAGCGAGTCATTGAAGAGACATCGAAATCCAGATCTGAGGCCAATATTGTTTTACAGGGTTTCTTCTTTTTAGGCATGAAGGCAACGAGGAGAATAAGCAGATGGCGGTTAGAGAGGATGGAGAGAGAATTAGGAGGAAGAAACGCAAAAAGAAGAAACTGCGGACGCCAGAGATATTTTCGCCGTTATCGCTTGGTTGTTAGTAATCTCCTTCTTGAATTCCAAATTCCATGATTTATCTTAAATTGTTCAAAGTAAATTAAGTAAAAACTTTGAAATTTATTAAATTAATTAATTAATTTTTTTAATTAAATAAACAATTTATTTGATAAATAATTAATTAAATTTTACGTGTTGATATATATGTAAATAAAACCATAAAGGTTATAGTTCAAGAAATTAATATGTTATGAATTTCATAAAATTGTTCTGAGAAATTAAACTGTATAATTTTTTGAAATTTATTAAATGTTTAATTAAATAATTGATTAAACAAATTTTTAATTAATTAAGATATATATATGGAACTATAATGGTTACGATTGATTAGGCTTCTTAATTAGTTTAAAATGAATCAGATAAAATTTATGAAATTTTAAATAAAATTGATTGAATTAGTTAATTAAATTATAAAACTAAAATTAATTAAATATGATTTAATTAATAAGATATATATAAATATGGTATAACTTATCAAATTATAAATGATTATAAATAAATTAAACTTATATGAATATATATGTATAAATATAATGAAAGTGAACTAAAATAAACCCAAAATAGATTTTGGAATAGGTACATGTATAAAGTATGTATACTATGATTTCAGATTTGTCCAACACTTGAGTCATGGGGGTATTTCATAACAAATACATTATTCCTTAAATCGATATCACTTTAACGTTTATATTAGAGATTACGAATCTTAAATATGTAAATTTGTCCTATATCATTTATATATTAATAAATTACTTGCATACTCGCTTGTTGTTTAGCAAAATAAATCTAGGGGTATTATGTGTAGTATTATTAATATATTGTTCGACAAGGTAAGATATATGCAAATATTTGTTAAGAAAACTCAAGGTATGTGCATTATACTTAAGCCGTCGCAAAATGATGAGTAAGAATGAATAATCTATCTTGATTTGTTAAGCAAACTTAAGGACGTTATCAATACTAGGGAGAAGGAACAAGGTTAGGAGTTGTATATGATATAACCAATAGCGAGTTATCCATCACTTGTGGGCTAATGACTATTTGAGAAAACTCAAGTTCAGAATCCCGAGGCAAGAAAATCCAAACACTCACCAGAGAAATCGATAGATTTCTGTATTTCCTTTAAGATTTTGAGGAATATAAAAATATAGTAGGAGCCTTATTAGAAAAATGAACTGATAACAGTTAACCTTTCTAATATTATAAGAACATATGTTATATAAAACTATATTATCTACTTTAATAAATTTGTCCATCGAACATAATTAATAAAGTTGTTTATTAATATATAAATCACCAAATTAGGATTAACAAAGAAGTATAAAATATACTTGCCAATAAATCATTTGCACGTTTTCACTTCAAGTGCAATATACAATTTATACAACTACTAAATACATTCGTAACTTGGTCATTTAAGTGTTCATTTGCATGAGACTGTGTATTGTCCTCTATGAGTTTTGAACTCTAAAGCAATATAAGAATATATATATTTGATCCATATTATATCAAATACAAAAGTTGTATAAAGATTAGTAATATTCATAATGTACAAAATCTCAATGAAATTGGTTCATTTGAAATAAGTAAGTAACCACAATTTTGAATCATTGTCTAATACGATTGAATACAATAAGGATCTTATTGTGCTAAAGGTAACACAGAACAAGAACTACTAGATACCTTGGAATTCGATCACTAAAGTATCAGTTTGATCATTTTACCTGGGTGCAACATATTCGACATGCTTAAAATGTTAAGGATATGTGAATGCACTTTTGTAAAGAATTCAGTGCGGTCATGTAGCAAGAGTTTTCTATTGAATGGTTCGACCATTTGGAAAGAAAAACGATTGCATGAGAGTGGATGTAACTTAGGCACAATTGTGATAAAGAGAGTGAACGGTCACCTCCATTTCATAAAGAGACATCAGAAACGAGAATTGTATAAAATTCTAGTAGATACTTAGTATGGAATAAGAAACGTGACTTCTATTTCAAATGTAATTTTATATAAAAAATTATTTTCTATGAGAGTTATTTCTATAAGTTCAAGATATTTGATCTGGAAACTCTCAACTATAAACTAGTTACAGTGAATGAAACAAAAATCACATAATAAGTGATTGAATAGAGCCTCATATTTCATGAGCTATTATTGTAATGGCGGGAATAGTGGGAGCATACCATATGACACTTATTAGTAAATGCATCAAATTATAAAATATTGTTTGTGTATATGTATGTATATAGGAACTTCAAATATTATTTAAGAAATAATAATGATTTTGTAGTATTGACTGAAAATAGATATAGTTTTATTTTAATATGAATATTATGTTTATTCATAATAAGATAAATCAATGGTATTTGTTTTCATAATAGAAGAGGTAGATTAATTATAGAAAATATAGAAGTATCTAAAACTTTGTACATTTATTTTGGAATTATGGACTAAGTGATAACTTTGATAAATAGTTCTTTGATCATGTGACTGTGAATCATATGGTACTAGTGAATTGTATATCAACCGATTAAGGGCAAAGCACCCATCCAGTGGGACAGACAAAAGAGCTAGTGAACTCTTCAGATGAATACATATAGATGTCTGCAGTCAAAGGTCTAATGATACCAAAACATATTCATTTACTTTTTTAATTTCGTTGATGAATTATCATAGAAGGAACATGTGTATTTGGTAAACAAGTAGCGTTTCTATGAACATTAATAGAATATAAAACGGAAGTGGAAAATATTACATGCAAAAGAAATAAAAGAATTTGATCTAATCAAATAGGTGAGCATATTGGAAAAGAGTTCCAATGTACCTCAAAAACGAATAGGATTTAATCTCAAAAGTCATACTTCCCTCTGATACATAATAATGAATCGTTAAGAAGTAATTATACGTACATTGTTGGATAAAGTACGATTGATAATGAGTAAGTTGAGCTAACTTCTTTCTATAAGAACGAGTACTTAAGAGTAAGTACATAGGTTAAATTTAGTTTCATCTAAAGCAAAGTTTACGAGATTATATTCATATTGGATATCAATCGATAAGAATCCCTGATCTTAAATAGTTTAAGGTGTGTGGTTCTCTAATTTATTTTATGAACATAAGTTTCGTAAACTCAAAATTAAATCGGTTTTATACACATATAAAAGGCAACTCATAAAATAATTTTGAATGTGTATTCCATCGTACTAAGAAATAATTGTTGTTTCAAGAAACACCACCTTCACGATCAAATGAATTTCTTTTAGAAATTAGTGGTAAATGGACTTAGGTATAATCCATAGACTCGAACATAGAGATTGGTTGCATAAGATGAAATAAAATCAACCAATCCTAAAATGGACACACAATACATTAGAATGCCTAATAATAATTCTTGTACATTAAAGAGTAGATACAGATTTCTCATCAATTTCGAGAAAAAGAATTGTTGGCAAAAACAATTTCCTTAGTTGTCAAAAAGCCATAAAAAATATAGACTCTACAATATGGCATAATGGTTTAAATCCAAAACTGGATTTTAAGTATTGTCAAAATAAGATTTTGATAGTTTTGCCTAAAAGAATATTGCCCATCGGATGCAAGTTTACCTTCAAGTAGATCAATGCAGTTGAAATTATATAATGCAAGGTTTATAGAAAACCACTTCATTGATTTCAAATATTGAAATTAGCGATGTAATTTTGCTAGTTAACATGCTCAAAACCATTCGAATTCTGCACGCAATTATCGCACAATATGAATTTGAGTTATGGTATATTGATGTTGAAACAGAACTTCTAAATAATTGTTAGAAGAATCTATTTGCACATAACAATCAAAATTTCTCAAAGTCAGTCGGAGTTAAAACATGATTTTTATGCTTTGGATATGATCCAAGAGTGGATGCAAAGGTGACGTATGATAAGCATTACAGTTGAACATGTATTTCGACGGTGAAATCAAATAGTTTTTAGTCAAAATGCATAGGAAGTGTATGTCTATAAGAAAGAATATTAAAGTTACTAAATTTTTTCTTAAACTATAAGTATACAACAAACTTATGATTGTTAATGATGTACCGTGTTAAAATCATTTTAATTTGGTTGTTTAACCCTCTACATTGGATTAGAAAATGACATTTTTATAATCAGTATAAAAGGATGTTGGACAGTCCCATATGGTATACATAGACACTAAATTAAAATGTTTAATGTGGAGCACATGAGATTGATTCCTTATTAGCAATAAGAATTATAACAGATGCTAGGTAGTGTATTGTATCACATTTCGCTTATGTACCCGGTACATTGAGTGAATATCGAATCCGAATTAAGATCACTAAACCATGGTTAAGAGTGATCTTGAGTATTTATGAAATACTAGAGAAGTGTTTGTAGAAACATATTACTCCTTGTGAAGGGGCTATTCGGACTCGAACTTGAACTCTATAAGTTATATCAACTATAATATGTCAATCCTAAATTCATGTTCTATCTTAGTTAAGGAGCTTTAAGTTGGAATTGTTCCAAATGAAAGGTTATGGTTGATTCTACCAAAGGCTAAGTACATCTCCTTGAATAATGCCGTAACAAAAGCTGAATGTAAATATAATTTATAAATTTATAACTAAGCTAGGGGTGATTCCAAATGTTGAGAATCCCTTGACTTCATTTTTGAAAACAATGTGATGATAAGGATCGTGAAAAAACCTAGAGCAGACTATAAGTTAAGAAATATACTCTGAAAAGTTCAACATGATAAATGTAGTTTATAAACTTCGGAGAGTGTTGATTGGTAGAGTAAATAATTAAGACGATATATCATATCCGCTCGCTAAGGGATTAACATGACCATTTTGAAAAAACTGATTGAAGGAATGAGATTAAGATTCCATAATTAACCCCAAGTGTAAGTGGGAGATTAAGAGAGTTAGGGCTATGTTCGACGATGGATTTTCTATCGGTTTAGAAAACCGTCGAACGAATTTAGAAATAAAATAACTGCAAGCGCACGGCGTACACTTGTAGTACGTGGCGAATACGGGTCGATCCGTAGGGAATTGATGATTTTAAAATTCTATTCAATTAAATTAACCAAAGTTGAAAATGTGATTAGCTAAAAATGTAGGAAACTAACAAAAACTAGCAAAAGAAAATTAGATAAAAATATGAGAGTTAAATGACAATTTAGAGATAAATCCACTCTCTAGATCATATAATTCAACAATTAATGAAATTATGATCTCTTTTTTGGTCATAAGTGAGTTTAAATGATGTGTTTATCATAAGTATGGCTTATTTGTGCTATTAATTAGCTCAACATAAGCCATCAAACTATAACACACCCCTTAAACCACTTACTAACTCTCATGAAAACAACAACAAAGTTGAAAATGAAATCTATTTTAAGCATGCCATATTAACTATTGTTTAGAAATATAGGCCATCAAATTTTCATTTCACATTCACTTCATTACCATCATCATATGTAGATGAAGAGGTAATTATTGCTTGTGATTGTTTAAGCATTGCCTATTTGTTATGAACAACATAGACTATCAAATTCAACATGAAACAATAAATCACATCAACATTCCTTTAATCACAAAAGAGATCAAAATTATCAAAATGTTGAAGCTACATGATTAGAGGCTTCATTACCCCTAAATTGAAGGGGTTAAGCTCTCATTTTTGTTATCATATGAACAAATGTAGCTAGCAACATGAAAGCAAAAAGAAAGGAAAATGAAAGCTAATGGAAAAGAGAAGCCAATTAACAAGAATTAAAACTAATCTACTTTGCATGAATGTAAACTAAACTACTAACATAAGAAGAGAAGAAACATGTAAATAAAAGAGAATTAACATTGCATAAAAGAAAGAAAAATTACATGAAATAAAATGGCTAAGTAGCCATGGAAAAAGAAGAGAGAAAAGCTTTGATTTATTTCCTAAGCTAAAAACTAAGTAAGAGAGACTAAGGGGAAGGTTACATGAAACATAAGGGGATTTTATACATCTTTTAAACCCTAATTCATACTTTTGGGGAATGCCCAAAATATCCACTTAGGAAGTGTGGAGGCCAAGTAATCATTAGCTTTAAATAATCCTCATTTAAGTGTACATGAAGCCATTAATTCCATAAGCATGTGCATTAGCCTCTAATTTGTACATTAAGGTAGGTGGGTAGGTGGGGTCCTCCATTATCTTCACTTTGAATTATTTCCATCTTCACTCTTGTGCATGCATATATCATCATGTAACCACTTGTAAAATTCACCAAATTTCCTACAAAACAACATAGAAAATTCCAAGTAAATTTTCACAATTTAATAAATGCATAAAAATGACCATTTTACCCCTATCTGAAGATGACTATGTGACAATTTGAAAATAATTTGAGTTTTGGTTTAAACAAGTCAAAATACCGGATATGATTATTTATTTAATTTAAATAGATTAAATATGGCGGTAAAAATATGCACATTTACGTGCACATCAGGCTATGCCTTAGAGAAAATTATTTAGTTTGTTACATGTATCTAACTTTATAATCCATCTTGTTCGTAATAAAGATGTTGAATTTTCTATTATATACTTGTTATATCATGATGAGTGGTTAATTTAAGTATATTAATATAGAAAATCATTAAATGATATGTCATTTGATAATAAAAACAAGGAGTTGTAATCATGAGAAAATTATTACACTACAAAATAAGATATTATTTTAAGTATGTTCGGTTGTGATTTTTCGAGAAAGGATATTGATATATCCAAGTAGACTAAAGTGCATAATGCTCTTCAAATGTAGGGTAGTGTATTACTTATGGCTGATGGGGACACTAAGGGGTTACGTACTCATAGTTATTAGACAACTATGGAATGACTCGTTTGAGAACTTCCTGCTAGTTAATAACATTTTGTCAAACAGGTTATCCCAAGATGACAATATTGCACATTGCCTCGACCTAAAAGCACCATGGAACTTCAATATGAATACTCCACTTTGATTATAGTTAAATCATGGCATCGCCATCGAGCGACTATAGTTGGGTCTGAGTTATAACATTGGAAGTGGAGCACAGTTTGATAGAGTTCATCTCTTCAGTTATATGATGTTAGTATCACATCAACTGTAGTCAAATCAAAGTTAAATTTTTTGGCCAGTTTAGTACGATTAATAATAAATATTATTATTGAAACAAGGACTTTGTTTATGGGACTAACTGAGTTGAATAACGATGATTTAGAATTTTGACGAAAACCAAATTCCATAAATCCTAAATTGATGTAGTGTTGACGAAGAGAACGTGTGTAAATTATTGTTACTAAATGGTACCGCTTAAGTTATGCAAATATTATTTGACTAAAAAAAGTCTGTAAGCAATTAATTCAACCAAACTGTTGCACCACTAGCTAAGGTGATGTATGAAAGTTAATATTTGAAATTATTCCATATGAATTACTGATTGAATTCACACATTTGACCCACACAACCATGATTTAACTAATTTATAAAATATTGTAAATTAGTTAAATTAATAAAAATTTGATAAATATTGATTATTATTTAATTTATTTGATGTTTGCGAGTTGTTTGCAATTATTAGAATACATATATTTACGCGCATCGATATATGATATTGATATACCATTAAACGGGTTTAAATAAAAGATAATTGCATAAAGGTATTTATAGAAATTTCATGTCATTTAACAGCATCACTGACCAAACATATCTCGAGTAGAGAGAGGAGTGGAAAAAGAGAAAACTTAGAGATTAATTGGGGAAGTTTTAATTGAAAGAAAGGGAAAGATTTCATTCTCTCAAATAAAACAGATCCACTAATTTTATTCTGATTCACTCTTTCATTCATTTTTATTTTTTTCACCTCCTCTTAATAGCCATGATTGAAAATTAATCTATCCCTCACAAAACAAAGTCAAATGTAAACATCAAATAAAATAAAAGCTGGTTCATCTTTCTCTTGTTAAACTAGGTGTGGATTTACTTGAAGATCCAAGGAGAAATCATAAATCAAGGTTTACAACGGGCAAGACTTTTCATGTTTGTTTTCTTTTTATTTATACTCATTCATGATGTTTAACCATGACTTAACTCACAAATGCTTGGCATAATAGAAAATTATTGGAAATTAAATCAGGTTTTAAAGAGAGAATGGGAAAGATTTTTATTCTCTTATTAAAATAAGTCCTCTCATTTATTTTTCTCTCTCTTTCTTTGTTTCGTCCATGGCTGCACCTCCTAGCCCCATTCATGGAAGAAATTTATTGTTCCATTTAAATCAAATGAAAGTAAAATAAGTGATTCATTTGATTTCTAGAAACTGGATGTTTTTTCTAGGAACTTAGGGTAGGATTTTAAGACCAAGGTGTTACAAAGGGATGGATCTGCATAAGTAATTCTTCATATCTTAACACCACCCCTTATATTTATATTGCCAAATACCTTTTCAAATGATTTACTTGGTATTTGAAATTTAATCATGAATTTGGGGTATGTTTTCACACAATAAATCATTGCAATTACAAAAGTACAAAATATGCATAAATATACAAATATAAATATATGTATATATTGACATTTGAACTAAATCACAATATTTCATGTATGTTTGGATTTAGAGTTTTTTATCTAAGGTTGGTTTCAGTAAAATAAAAAAATTATGCACAAATGCATCCTTAACATATATGTATATATATTCACATGTGTTTAAAATTTCATGTCGTGGTGTATTATGTTGTAATTAAAAAATAAAGTTGTTATATGTACATATGTAACACCCCATGATTAATAGATAATTAATTTAGGAATTTATTATGAGAATAAAGATTTAAGTAGTTAAATAATGAAATTAAGTAATGAAATGCAATAAGTATTTGGATGCACATCTACTTATGCAGATTATATTTAATAAAAATAAACTAGAACGAATTAAATGGAAAGAGGGGTAATGGGTAGGTGGCTAAAGCATTCATGATAAATGAAGTTGGTTACTTCCCTCTTTTTGTTCCATTAGATACTCAAAATTAAAGGTAAAAGCTTTGGGGCACTTTGTTGGTGTTTGTGACTTGAGAATAAAATAAGAGAGAAGAAGAGGATTAAAGCTAGGGGAAGTAGAAACATCATTCAACTAAGAGATTTAGGTGAGTAGTATATTCTCTAATCCTGTTTTCTATTATAAACTACTCATAGCCAAATTAATAATGAATGTTTCTTGTATTCTATTTGATTCAAAAATTTAATATGATGTTGGGAATATATTATTAGTGATGGGTTTTGATTCATAGTAATTTCCCATAAGTAAGTAAATTGATATGAATTATTTGAGAGCCATATGGGGAATTTCAGAAATTATATGAAAGGAAATATATGTAATTATTTTTTATGATTTTTTTATTAACAAAATAGGTAAATTTTGAAAGAAAATACACTAGGCTAGAAGCGGATTTAATGGGGATCGAAGGGTAAATCATTGGGTTCGGGTGGTAATTTAATTAAATAGAGCATTTAATAATTAGCCAATATACTAGATCCACATTTTATGTTGAACATGTCAGGAAAGTACATCAAAATGATAAGAAAAGACTTAGTCGAACTAATCAGAAGTTGACACATGTAAAGGTAGTGTCATACGTGCAAAAAAATAGTTCCTAACATGTATTGAGAGCTAGAACCGAAGGTAAAAGAAGAACCTTAATTATACCGACTAAGTAAGAAAGTTAAAGGATGCTATGCATAACGCTAAAGATAAGAAATAGAAGGTAGTAGCCGATGGCCAAGGATGAACTTTAGGTAGCGGGGATGATTTTCAAAACCTAAGGTTGAATTATGAGTAGTGGATGTGATTTTGAAAATTTAAAGATTTAAATATCATAGGTCACCCAAAATTAAATTAAGAAAGGCTTTCCTCAAACCAAACTGAGGGTAGCAAGGACTGAGGGAAGTGTAGTTTTTAGCAAGATGTTGATACCAGAACTAATTGATATTCGAAAGAGAAATTTGTTGAGGCTTAAGTTGGCCAAAAGTAATACTTAAGACATTGATGATAGTGTAGAAACTTAGCTTAATTAATTGCTAAGAGAAAATCCTAATGTATGTATGGTTAGGTAGGCAAGTGATGTTCGCTAGATGAGATAAGGCCTGAGGTAGTAGTCAAGAAACCAAAGGTGTAGGAGTAAGGCCTTAATGGCATCCTGAAATGAAAGCATAGGTGTAAGGAAATGGTGGTAACCAAAATCGTGAACGTAGGTGTTAGGCCTAATGTGGTAACCGCAACTATAGATGTTGGTGTATGGCCTAAAGTGGTAACCGTAGTCTGAAGTGTTGGAGTATGTTCTGAGGTGGCATCAAGAGAATGAAAGCAATTATTGTAAGGCCTGCTGTGGCAACCAAAGATTTAGTAGAAGGCCAAGGCCTGATGTGGAAGTTAAGTACCAAAAGTGAAGTAGTTGTAAGGCCTTATTGGCAACAAAATAACGTAAATATAGGTGTAAGGTCTGAAGTGGCAACCGAAAACGAAGTAGGCATAGGGCCGAGTATGGCAGCCGAAACACGAAAGCGATGGTATAAGGCCTAAGTGGCAGTCGAAACTGATAATGAGTTTAATGAAATTAAGGAAGCATAGAAGGCATAAGGCCTTAGTGGAAGCTGAATGCTTAGACTGATACCTTGCGTCTCCCATAGAAGTGTAAGGCCTTGATGGCAGCTTAAGATCGAGTAGTTCGGGTTTTGATGAGAAAAGAAAATGATTACTGAATTTCATGCCGAGAGAAATAGCTATTGATCTTAATTATGACAAAATATTTAAGAATAAGGCCTATAAATGATACCATTGACTTATACTTAAGTTTATAAAATCAAATGTTTGTTATAGTGAGGCGGAAAATCATTACGTGCTTTAGCAGCATGGTCTCACTATCTTTTATGTTTAGTGTAATATGTTGCTCATACCAGACTTTATGTTTGATCCGTGTTTTCATCATTGTTTTTCATACAAATTCATGGGTATTCATTCGAGTAGGTTGAGTTTATGCATTTGGGTGGACGAATAAAGGAGTCGAAGGTGAAGCAGGATGCTTAGGAGTATCATATGTTATTTTAATTCCACTGTAGTAAGTGTTTATGTTAACATCTTCATATGTTGGAGCTCCATCTTTAGGTTTTAGAATGAGTGATGTTATAGTTGGTATTAGAGCTTACATTAGGGGACACCAAAGTAAAACAGAGCGAAGGAAATGTTTAGGTAAAATTTGATAGTTGAAAACAAACACCTTGGGGAGGATATACTTAATTATATATCGTATTTTTGTTTGATATATACATACACACATGTATACATATAAGTGGATAATTATGTCCTTTATTTGTTTCTTTCACTCTCTTCCTTTCATTTCTAATTAAAACTTCTTAGTAGAAATGTATTTTGGGAGTGCAAGAATCACAGTAGGAGGACCCAATGTAAGAAGGGAGAATGATAGCACACAAACCGTTGAAGGAAATTGAAGAGGATGCCTTCGAAAACTGAGAATGAGGAAGTCCCACCTGTGGGTATGGATGTGAATGTTTTGTTCCAGTGGTTCACGATGCAAATGGCGAGAGAGAATATGCCAGAGAACCAGAGCCAAGGCAGTTGGTAAGAGAGGATTTTTCAAAGCTGAATCAAGACTATCGGAACCTGGGAGGTACAATGTTTACCTGGAGAGAGCCGATGGTAGAATTGTTGAATTGACTGAAGGTGAGTGATCGTATCTTCAGGAATTTGGGAATGAATGATGCACAGAAGAGAAGGTTAGCTTCAAGGAAAATGCAAGAAGACTCTTTGGATTAGTAAGAGGACCGTAGAGACTTTTGAAGAGGAGTTAACTTGGGATTAATTTAGGAAAAGATGGTCGAGAACTGATCAACACCCCCACTAAAGAAGAATCATATGTTTATTTGGGGGTTTAAGCAAGGCTTGAATCATAAGGAAATGGTGCACTTAGCTTCTCCTATTGAGTTTATTGCAGATACGACTCAACGGTATGATAGCATGTACCAAAAGGAGAGAAGGGTGGAAATGAAGCCGAAGGTGGAACATAAGAAGAGGTTCGGTCCATACCAGAAGGAGAAAAAGGGGCTTGTAATGAACCGGATTTTCGACCCTCAAAAATTGACACTAATACTTCCACTGTATTATATGCCAAACATTCAAGTGCCGAAAATATCGATTTGTTAGGGTAAAAGAAGAAGGTAGAAGATAGAAGAAAACAACACAACACAGAATCTCACAACGCAGCTAATAATATATAATACAACAATGACCTTTACAAAAATGAAACACGTTTATTCATATATACAACATCAGAGTATACTAGACTTATCCTAAATTTGGACAGTTATAAAAACCTGTCCTTACATTGACAAACATACACTCTATAATACAATGGAAGAAAAATATACGTGAATACGTCTTGACCATCCTGCTCCTCTCCAACTCCAAAGTATCCAACTAACTGGGAAAAACATGCTCGGTCTGACCCGAGCATTACATGGAATAACGCCCTGGTCAGTCTGGTAAAGCAGCGTGAGAACTCGATAACAAGTAACAACCAAACTGATTTCTATATATGAAAACTTTTCACAAAGGGTATCTCGTAAGACCACACCACACATAAAAACATATGGGTTTAACCTTACGATAACCAAAACATTTTATATCAAAATCCAGTGATATTATCATAGTGTCTAGGTTTAAAGTAAATAGATAAAATAGCTGAAACGCTTGCATCTTATATTCCAACATACTAGGCTCTACAATCAAAAACGTAAGGCATGTATTGGAGATTGCATTCCAACAATGGCAAGGTAAGGGACTACCTTCCGATGATACACCTCTAAAAAATGCACCGATGCTATAACAGAGCTGGCTGCCCCTTTAACATGGCAGACCGGATTACCTCACCACCATGACATCGAGGCCTTAGACTACCATGGTATTTGCGCGCAAACCAACTCTGAAAGGGACATCTAGAATGGGGTGACCGCTCCTAATAGTAGCTAACCACATAGCTCTACTGCATGCCCTTTTTTCCATTCCTCCCGGTTGTGAGGCTTGAGGCTATGCTTTACCTTTCTGCATAGCAATCCATCTTGGAATGCTAACATTGCCCTCCAGGCGTCAATGCAATGCCAGCATTCATCTATACAAGTTCGTTCTGGGTCTAAACGAAACCGAAGGCACTAACTCTACTACATCCATTTTGGAATCACTCTCAGGATTAGTAGCAGTAGCCTTTGCACTTCAAAGAACACCGTCTTCAATCATCATCAAGATGTCTTCCACTCGAACGTACATGTTGGTTCGGAGTGGTTTTTGGATATATAAATCCGATCCCGGTCTCTCCGTACCAATAACCGATAATTTTCGGTTGACTCATTCCCGGTTCTTTTGGAAGTAAGTATTCGAGTCCTCACCATGGAACTCGAATTTACAATCATACTTCTTAGATCAAATTAGGTCAATTTTGATAGTCGGTTATTTAACTATTAAATAACAACAACAAAATCAAAAGATTTAATTGCCCAAAGTAATCACTAAGCCTCAAAACCATTTTTCATTTATTAAATCTCTTTTCCCAAACATTTATCAACATTCATATACTTATTTATGAACTCTTTATAATTATTCAAAGCCGGTTATATAACTTCTTTATAAACATTCAAACCTTGCATAAAACTTCCCTTTATAGACATTCAAGTCCATTTTTAAAATCTTTGTATAAACATTCAAAACCATTTCTAAAACTCCTTTTCTGAATACCCAAAATCATTTATAAAACTTCTCAAACCAATTGTCAAATCATTTTTCAAATATCTCGTTCAAAATAGAATAACTTTGAAGACCATTTCAAAAGACAATGAAATATTTACTTTACAAAACCAAATGGAGGCTCAACGACTACAATGGATAATTAAATTTAGGTTTAACTTATCTAAGTTATATCATAGATACCGCCAAACATCAGATATGTAAGAGATTCACACATAACATACAACCAATCATAGGTAGATGTCCAGGTTACAAACATAGATACATCTATTACCGATTAAAATGTACAAATAGAAGTATATTCTATATGCTTAAGTTACCATGATCCGCTTATTGAAATTAACTTCCTTGTTTTTATCACGTTACCGATATTCAATATTTGTGCTAAACACAAGTCAACTTACTTCGCATAAAATGTGTCAATGTTTTATAATCACTACTTTAATTCATTTAACTAATTAATAGTCCAGACGAGAGGTCCTTTGATTTAAAATCAATTAACCTTAAAAGAAAAACTAATTTAAAACATAACCGGTTAAGTTTAAAAATAGCTTTGAAAAGATTAAAATATTTTTAATTTGCTTAAACCCTAATTATATCTTAATTAAATCAAGATTAATTCATAATTAAAACTTTAACTAACTTAATGAACTTGGTTAAGTCCTAATTAACTTCCTAATGTATCTTAATTAAGGTTTAAACAATTCATTATTAGTTAAACCCTAATTAATTAAAAATTAATTAAAATAATCACTTAATTAAATAAAATTAATTAACTAATTAACTTAACTAAATAATACTTAAACACTAAATTACTTCTTAACTTCATAAATCGCTAATTAAAACTTTTTAATCACTAATTGGTCATTAACCTTCTTTAAGTGTGACTTAATCTCTAATCACTTACTTAATTACTAGTTAACTGCTAATTACCTTTAACTATTTAATTAGATAAATAAATTATTAGATAATCTAAACTTAATCTCTTTTTATGTTACTAATTAAGTTTGGAAAACTTTTTCAAACATTCCAAAAGAAAATATTTTAAAACGAAAATCGACAATTTTGTCAAACTGCGTCCATAGCGACTATCGCTATGAGCGCAGTTCACTTAAACATACTTTAAGTGGAAAACCTTGCTTATTCTTTCCTATTTTATGTTTAGAAAACATAACTTTTAAAGTTTTTGTGACTTAGAAACAAAGATAGAAACTTTGAAATAATTTCCAAACTTTAAAACAAGAAAACATAGTTTTTATTTCGAATCGGATCTCACATCCATCGCAACACACAAATTTTTTAACATTGTTTCAACTCAAAATACTTTGGTTCTTAGACCACCACCATACATCCATACTACCATAATTTTAACGTCACAATGAAGCACATATATAAACATAAGGTTATATGCTTACTAACTCAACAACATCACATTCAAATATCAAATTCAACACCAAGCGCAAACATTCATCAAATCACCATCGACCAACATAATAACTATTCAATTTTCTCATCATATCATAACCATAATAACAGATCATAATAAAGTCAAAAACTTTTCAAAAATAAAGTAATTTTACTCACCTTTATGCTAACTAACTTCACCCGAACTTCGACCATAACTCGGCAACGCCTCTACGCTCGACTCTAGACTAAAAATTTGAAACTTTAGAGGGGCTAAGACCTTAGAATGGGTTCAGGCAGAGGTGATTTGGCTTGTCTAGGGCTCTGTGGAGTAGTGATGGCCTTGGTTTTTGGAAGAGAGGATGCTGAAATGAAAATATAAGAAGTATAGAAGGTATGGAAGCAAGTTACAACACAAAAGGCTAACGTTTTCTAATTTTTTTGACCAATGGAAGCCATGGAATTTTTAGAGAAGAAGGTTTAGAAAAGAATGATGTTGGAATATAAATGAAAATGTGTGTGTAAGGGTGTGTATATATAGGTGAAAGAAAGTGGGGAAATTACCATTTTATCCTTAGTTTAAAATATCATAACATGCCATTATTTTGACATGTCACATCACCATCTTCCTCCCCCTCATATGTCACATCTCCCCCCTCTCTAGTCACATCCAATATTCCATGATGGGTAATGATGATGGTACTTAAGGAAATTACAAGAGATAATTATATGATTTTGTATATATATAAGTTGTTATTTTAAAACCATGTCTTGTCACATCATTTGCTAAATATAATTAATATAAGATAATACATAATTAAGTATATTATTATATGGTTAATTATCTCTTATATATGTACATACGGTGCACAAAGGCGAACAACGTTCCCGATGACTTTCTGGGTCGAAAAGTAGAAATTCCGGAAAACGTTATTCGGTATATTTTCTATTTTTCTACGAACTATCTATTTTGGTAAACAAATTTTAAAAACTATTTTACCATCATTATTAAATAATTATAATAGGTTTATTTGTTAATAAAAACCCATTTATTTAATGTTTAAACTTAACTTGAATTTTCGAAGAAATATATAAAACCGATGATATCAACTGTCGAGGTCATAAATACATTTTAATTTCCAAAAATAAAATAAGTTATTTTATTTCATAAACTTGTTTGAATACATATATTAGTGTATGAATCCAGAGCCATGCACGATCCTTATTGTTTAAAAGTAGTTTTATCGATAAAATGATTTCCAGTTATTTTATCGATATTTTACCTAGGACGATATTTAATACTTATCAATATTTTACCTAGGTAATTTGTTCACAATATTTTTTCCAACCAAAATAACTATTATTATTTATCATTTAAAACATGATTATTTATTACTTTTAAACCCACATTTAAATATTTTTAAAATAAATATAATTTATTCAAGTGATAAATTTGCGGGTCGTTACATTCTTGCCCCCTTAAAAGAATTTCATCCTCGAAATTTGCCAAAGTCCTATCCCAAAACACCTAACATTATTCATTTGAAAATTCTTAACAAATAATTTTCTATCCTCTCAACATATAAAAATATTTCATAAAATCTCTATTAAGGTTCAACCATTTATGTTATATAACTTTACTTACAAAATTATTTTAAAATTTTCTTGTGTAATACTCTTCTACATCCTAAGAGTATATATAACATCTGATTTTAAAATCTAATTTGCTTCTAACTATTTAGATGTTAAAATCCAAAATATTGTTAAATAAAACCAAGTTTATTAAATCCTCTTATTAAATTTTCATTTATTAATCCACCTTCTAGTTAAAATACCCTATGATGGGTCAACCCTTCATCTACTGAGTTTGACATAACCTAAAGCCATGAACCTTATTAGTCTTAGTCTTTGTCTATCTACAAGGTCAAGAGAAGTAAAACTGGGATGAAAATTAATATCAACTAAGAACAACAAAAGAAACGATACATAAATAAAATGTCATTCAAACAACACACCATCCTAGATACACGCCAAGTGACTCCATCATAGACGGGAAGTGCACTTCAAAAGATAATATACAGTAGAAGATACTAAACATGGAACAACTTAGGATACTATTCCTAATACTAGTCCTTATCTTTCTAAGGCTAAACTGATCCTTCCATAACTCCCTTTCCTTTTGCTACTACTGAAGTAGATGTTTCTGTGAGGATAACAAAAGGTCTAGGATGCTCCCCTATCTTAAGCATTGGACAATCCTTGACGATGTAGGCCTTTAAGTGACAGCAATAACATTTTCTTTGTGTGATCTGTTTTCCAAGCTTTTGCTTCTTAAAAGCCTTCATCTTTTCCCATTTCTTTTTCTTACCAACCTTACATTCTTTAACAAAGTGAACCTTTACCCCATATTGGAAACAACCATATTTGGGAGCTTTTTCTTTGAACTTGCTTTTCTTATCTTTAGTTGGTGTGGCAATAGGTGGCTGTGGAGTAAAATCATCAAACCGTAAAGCATTACTTATCATCTTTTCGAATGATCCGTGGATATAATTCATCATGTCATTACGTAACTTGTCACACCATCGCAACCAATTCTTAACCTCCATGATTGATTCCGAACCCAAAAACTTCCTTTGACTTAAAATCTCAAAATCACGACATAATAAAGCAAAGTCCATTGGGGTTTGATCTTCCTCAACCATATATCCCTTAGTTCCGAGAACTCCAGTATTCATGATTCCTGGATTACCTGAATTCATATCAAACATCTGATTTCAAACTCTTACTAACTATTTAATAAGTTTAAAGAAAGGTTTTAAAAGCAACTAAAGATAACTGCATGTCATTCAAAACATTTCCAAGGGTATACATATTATACATAACTTCCCAAACACCTTAAATATTAAGAGTACATACTAAAGATACTTATCCCCATCTACTATTATCCTTTGGTTTCCATAAATATATTCCCTTAATTATCTCTCTCGAGGTGGCTGGTTTCTTCTTAATAATTCCTCCGACTTGCAGTGCTCTTTGAATCATGGGGCAATCTTTCTTGATGTGTCCAAGTTGTTGGCAAATGAAGCAATGTTTCTCCCAAACTTTAGGAACTACTGGTCCTTCCTTTCCTTCGATACAATAGTCCATGGTATGTCCCGTTTTGTGACAGCGGTAGCAACTAATTTCTTTTCCCTTTTTAAAGAATTTCCTTTGTTAACTATCCTCTTCTAATTTGTCTTCCCAAGATCTCTTCCAACACGGTAGGAATTTCCTCTTTTTGCGATTATTGACACTATTACTCTTGGGTGAGGTTGTCGGCTTCTTTTCAACTCCCAATACCTCTTCACTTGGAACTATTACTACTTTGGTGGTATGTCCATCAGCCTGTCCATAATTTGTGGTTGAATTCTTCGATCTCTTTCTCCATCCACATCTTTTTTGCATACCCATTTCTAATTACCTAATCATGGTAAAATATCCTTAGAATACACTTCCATATTACTCCCTAACATTAATTACAACCAGTAGTTTATTTATTTTGAAAATTTTCCTTTATATAAAATATAACCCTAGGTAAAATTATTTCATTTGCCATTTTTAAACGATATTGTGTCGGTTTGCCTAGTTTGGGAGTTTAGGAATCCCCTATCGATATCGTGGCGTCCCACGTCTCGACCAGAGTTCTTAAGCCACTTAACCGATAAACCAACACAATACAGAACATTTTTATACACTAACATATACGCACTCTTATATATTGTACACTCACTCAATCTAGGACAGTACTAATTCTATCCCTAATGAGCATACCCCATCAAGGCCTAGGTGTTCGCTCAACCTAAGCTCTGATACCAAATGTAACGAACCAGATTTTTCGACCCTAAAAAATTGACACTAATACGTCCATTGTATTATATGCTGAACATTCAAGTGCCGGAAATACCAAATTGATGGGGTGAAAGAAGAAGGTAGAAGATAGAAGAAAACTACACAACACAGAATCTCACAACACAACAAATAATATATAATACAACAATGATCTTTACAAAAAGCAAACATCTTTATTCATATATACAACATCAGAGTACACTAGACTTACCCTAAATTTGGACAGCTATAGAAACATGTCCTTACATTGACAAAAATAGACTCTATAATTCAGCGGAAAAAAAATATGCGTGAATACGTCTTGACCATCCTGCTCCTCTCCAACTCTAAAGTATCCAGCTAACCTAGGAATAACATGCTCGGTCTGAACCGAGCATTACATGGAATAACTTCCGGGTTAGTCTGGTAAATCAGCGTGAGTAAAACACGATAACAAGTAATAACCAAACTGATTTTTGTATTTGAAAACTTTTCACGAAGGGTATCTCGTAAGACCACACCGTATATACAAACGGATGGGTTTTACCTTACGATAACCAAAACATTTTATATCAAAATCCAGTGATATTATCATAGTGTCTAGGTTTAAAGTAAATAGATAAAATAGCTGAAATACTTGCATTTCACATTCCAACATACTAGGCTCTACAATAAAAAACGTAAGACACGCATTGGAGATTGGATTCCAACAATGGCAAGGTAAGGAACTACCTTCCGATGATACACCTCTAGAAAATGCACTGATTCTAACATAGAGCTGGCTGCTCCTTTAACATGGCAGACCGGATTATCACACCCCTTGACACCGAGGCCTTATACTACCACGGTATTTGCGCGCAAACCTACTCTGAAAGAGACATTTAGAATGGAGTTACCGCTTCTAATGGTAGCTAATCACATAGCTCTGCCACATGCCCTGTTTTTCCATTCCTCCCAGTTGTGAGGCTACACTTTACCTTTCTAAATCACAATCCATCTTGGAATGCTAACAATGCCCTCCAGGTGTCAATGCAATGCCAGCATTCATCCATACAAGTACGTTCTCGGTCTGAACGAAATCGAAGGCACTAACTCTACAACATCCATTTTGGAATCACCCTCAGGATTAGTAGTAGTAGCCCTTGCACTAAAGAGCACCGCCTTCAATCATCATCAAGATGTCTTCCACTCGAACATACATGTTGGTTCGGAGTAGTTTTCGGATATATAAATCTGATCCTGGTCTCTTCGTACCAACAACCGATAATTTCCGGTTGAGTCCTCGAACTCGAATTTACATTCATACTTCCTAAGTCAAATTAGGTCAAACTTGATAGTCTGTTATTTAACTATCAAATAACAACAACAAAATCTAGAGATTTAATTACCCAAATTAATCACTAAGCCTCAAAACCATTTTTCATTTATTAAATCTCTTTTCCCAATCATTTATCAACATTCATATACTTATTTATGAACTCTTTATAATTATTCAAAGCCGGTTATATAACTTCTTTATAAACTTTCAAACCTTGCATAAAACTTCCCATTATAGGCATTCAAATCCATTTATAAATTCTTTGTATAAACATTCAAAACCGTTTCTAAGACTCCTTTTTTGAATACCCAAAATCATTTATAAAACTTGCCAAACCAATTGTCAAATCGTTCTTCAAATATCTTGTTCAAAATATTTGAAGGCCATTTCAAAAGAAAATGAAATATTTACTTTACAAAACCAAATGGAGGCTCAACGACTATAATGGATCATTAAATTTGGGTTTAACTTATCTAAATTATATCATATATACCGCCAAACATCAGATATGTAAGGGATTCATGCATAATATACAACCAATCATAGGTAGATATCCAAGTTACAAACATAGATACATCTATTATTGGTGAAAAATGTACACATAGAAGTATATTCTATCTGCTTAAGTTACCATGACCCGCTTATTGAAATTAACTTCCTATGTTTATCGCGTTACTGATATTCAACATTTGTGCTAAACACAAGTCAACTTACTTCGCATAAAACGTGTCAACGTTTTATAATCACTACTTTAATTCATTTGGCTACTTAATGGTCCAGACGAGAGATCCTTTGATTTAAAATCAATTAACCTTAAATAGAAAACTGATTTAAAACATAGCCGATTAAGTTTAAAAATATCTTTGAAAAGATTAAAATATTTTTAATTAGCTTTAACCCTAATAATATCTTAATTAAATCAAGATTAATTCATAATTAAACTTTAACTAACTTAATGAACTTGGTTAAGTCCTAATTAACTTCCTAATGTATCTTAGTTAAGGTTTAAACAATTCATTATTAGTTAAACCCTAATTAATTAAAAATTAATTAAAATAATCACTTAATTAAATAATAATTAATTAACTAATTATCCTAATTAAATAATAATTAACCATTAAATTACTTCTTAACTTCATAAATCACTAATTAAAACTCTATTAATCACTAATTGGTTATTAACCTTCTTAAAGAGTTACTTAACCTCTAATCACTTACTTAATTACTAATTAACTACGAATTACCTTTAACTATTTTATTAAATAAATAAATTATTAAATAATCTAAACTTAATCTCTTTTCATGTTACTAATTAATTTTGGAATACTTTTTCAAAACATCCCAAAAGAAAACATTTTAAAACGAAAATCGACAATTTTGTCAAACTACGTCTATAGCAATTATCGCTATGAGCACAGTTCGCTTAAACATACGTTAAGTGGAAACCGTTGCTTATTATTTCCTATTTCATATTTAGAAAACATAAATTTTATAGTTTTTGAGACTTAGAAACAAAGATAGAAACTTTGAAACAATTTTCAAACTTTAAAACAAGAAAACATAGTTTTTGATTTCGAATCGGATCTCACATCCGTCGCAATACACAAAGTTGTTGACTTTGTTTCAACTCAACATACTTTGATTCTTAGATCATGACCATACATCCATACTATCATATTTTTAACATCACAATGAAACACATATATAAACATAAGGTTATATGCTTACTAACTAGACAACATCACATTCAAATCTCAAATTCAACACCAAATGCAAACATCCATCAAATCACCATCGACCAACATAATAACCATTCAATTTTCTCATCATATTATCACAACAATAACACATCATAATGAAGTCAAAAAATTTTCAAAAACAAAGTAGTGTTACTCACCTTAATGCTAACTAACTTCACCCGAACTTCGACCATAACTCGGCAACGCCTCTACGCTAGACTCTAGCTTAAAAGTTTAAAACTTTGGAGGGGCTAAGGCCTTAGAATGGGTTCGGCCAGAGGTGATTTGGCTTGTCTAGGTCTTTGTGTAGTAGTGAAGGCCTTGGTTTTTGGAAGAGGGGATGTTGAAATGAAAGTATAAGAAGTATAGAAGATATGGAAGCAAGTTACAACACAAAAGCTAACTTTTTCAAAAAAAAATGAACCATGGAAGCCATGGAATTTTAGAGAAGAAGGTTTTGAAAAGAATGAAGTTGAACTGAAAATGAAAATGTGTGTGTGAGGGTGTGTATTTATCGGTAAAAGAAAGTGGGGAAATTACCATTTATCCTTAATTTAAAATATCATAACATGCCATTATTTTGACATGTCACATCACCATCTTCCTCCCCCTCATATGTCACATCTCCCCCCTCTCTAGTCACATCCAATATGCCATGATGGGTAATGATGATGGTACTTAAGGAAATTACAAGAGATAATTATATGATTTTGTATATATATAAGTTGTTATTTTAAAATCATGTCTTGTCACATCATTTGCTAAATATAATTAATATAAGATAATACATAATTAAGTATATTATTATATGGTTAATTATCTCTTATATATGTACATACGGTCCACAAAGGCGAACAACGTTCCCGATGACTTTCTGGGTCGAAAAGTAGAAATTCCGGAAAACGTTATTCGGTATATTTTCTATTTTTCTACGAACTATCTATTTTGGTAAACAAATTTTAAAAACTATTTTACCATCATTATTAAATAATTATAATAGGTTTATTTGTTAATAAAAACCCATTTATTTAATGTTTAAACTTAACTTGAATTTTCGAAGAAATATATAAAACCGATGATATCAACTGTCGATGTCATAACTACATTTTATTTTCCAAAAATAAAATAAGTTATCTTATTTCATAAACTTGTTTGAATACATTTATTAGTGTATGAATCCAAAGCTGTGCACGATCCTTATTGTTTGAAAGCAGTTTTATCGATAAAATGGTTTCCAGTTATTTTATCAATATTTTACCTAGGACGATATTTAATATTTATCAATATTTTACCTACGCAATTTGTTCACAATATTTTTCCCAACCAAAATAACTATTATTATTTATCACTTAAAAAATGATTATTTCTTACTTTTAAACCCACGTTTAAATATTTTTTAAATAAATATAATTTATTCAAGTGATAAATTTGCGGGACGTTACAGGGCTGAAGCCGAGAGGAAAAACTAAAGAGGGAGGTGACCAAAAGGATATTTTGGAGGCTATATTTTACTAATTTGGATAGGGGGGCACTATGCATCGAAGTGTGAGCTGGGACAACCAAAGTTAAGTGCTTCAGTTGTGACAAGCCAGGCTATAAGAAGAAGGATTGTCCGAAGCTGAAGCAGACAAAGTTTTTGGTTTTAGAGGGCCCATCCTCAGGACCAACAACTGAGGAGAAAGGAAAGAGATTAGTGCTTGGAGGTATGATTTCGATTTCCAGTTTTTAGTTAGAGTTCTGTTCGATACTGCAGCTACACATTTTTTAATTTTGAAAGATGAGGTTGGTTGATTAGGGATATATATTACCTATATATTTACTTCATTGCATATGATTAATCCGATTTGTTGGTATGCCACCCTCGGGTTAAATTGCGCTGATTTAGAGTTCGTTCTTTGTCAACATTTATTTTCCTGCGACCCATTCGTGTTCCACTTCGTAGGGTATGGGGTAGTTTTGGGTACGGATTAAGTACTGATTTCATGTGATAACTCTCTCAGCAAAATAATACCACATAGAAATAGAAGAGCTGAGGAAGAAGCTAAAGAAACTCAATCATAGGAGTTTGATTAGGCTGAGTAGTTCACCACAGGAAGCTTTTACTGTACTTGTAAGGAAGTCTGATGGATCACTTTGGATGTACATTGACTATAAAAAGTTGATGAGCTAATCATGAAGAATCATTATCCATTGCCAAGGAGTAAGGATCTGTTTGATCAATGGAGTGAAGCTAGAATATTCTCGCAGTTAGATTTGGCTACGGGGTTCCATCAACTAAGAGTTGCTAAAGAGAGTATCCCTTTGACTACCTTCAGGACCATATATGGTTCATATGAGTGGTTAGTCATTACTTTGGGCTAACAAATGCTCCAACATTATTTGTAGATCTTATGAGTCGGGTCCTCACGATCAGTTTGACAGGTTTGTTTTGGTCTTTATAGATGATACCTTGGTGTATTCTAAGGATGGGCAAGATTACGAAGTTAATCTTAGATTGGTATTGGAAACTTGTAAACAACATAAGTCGAAAGCAAAGTTTTCCTAGTGTTATTTTTGGAAGCCGAAAATTAAGTTCCTAGGTCATCTGGTTTCAAAGATGGGATTGGCCATAGATCCTTCAAAGGTTGAAGCCATGAATAGCTGTAAGTGACCCGAGACTGTTACCGAGATAAGAAGTTCCTTGAGATTGGCATGGTACTATCGAAGATTCATTAAGGCCCTCTCTAGGGTAGTTGTGTTATTGATAAGGCTAACCCAAAAGAATGTGAGGTATGTTCAGAATCCCGACAAAGGAATTTTAGTTAGCATTCCAAGAGTTAAAGCTTCGACATATGGAAGCTTCAATTTTTCTAATGCTGGAAGGTAATGAAGATAATGCACACAAACATCTCGGGTTCGGGGCTTGGCCAGTATTGATGCACAAAGGGCAAGGTGATAGCTTATGCATCTATGCAATTGAGACCCCATAAGGTTCAACGTCCAACACATGCCTTGGAGGCAGTTGTCATCTTCACATTGAAGATTTGGAGGCATTACCTCCAGGGGAAGGTTTGAATTGTTAATTGACCGTAAGTCATTGAGATATTTTTTTCTCAGAAAGAGTTGAACATGAGGCAGCAGAGGTGGTCAAATTTTTAGCATCATATAATTTTAGGATAGAGTATACACCAGGGTAAGGAAACAAGATTGCCAATGCCTTGAGCTATTAGCAGAAAAGTTGTATTTTGGCTGTGACTAAGGAATGGAATGTTTCAGAGACTCTGGCTACCTGTAATGTTCATTTTTGATTGAGTGATAGTCCAAGTAGAACTTTAGGGGCATTATCATGGTTGGATTTCACCTAGAATTCATGGAGGGAACTATCAAGAGGAAAAAGGATGACCCATAGAGTGTTGAAAGGATTAATGGCCAAAAGAGTGGTGCCGAGACCGAAGAGCTAAAGGACTTTGGTATTGATAAGAAGGGTTAGCTTCGGAAAAAAGGAAGGTTGTACGTTTGGAATATTGGAAACCTTCGAAAGTTGGTTTTGGATGAGTGTCATCGTTTCAAAGTTTGCTATTCATCTAAGGGGCACTAAGATGCATCGAGACATGAAGTAGAGCTTCTACTAGGAAGGGAAGAAAAGAGATGTTGGAGAATGTGTGAAGAAATGTTTCATATGCCAACAGGTTAAGGCGGAACATTGGAAGCCTAGTGGACTTTTGCAACCTTTGGACATTCCAGTATGGAACTGGGATTCAATTTTAACAGATTTGTGGATAGGTTGCTAAGGAAAATGGAAAGAAACAAAAATGCATGGGTCAAAGTTGATAGGTTGACTAAGAGTGCCCATTTTATTCTAGTGAAGTCCACAAGGAGGACATCCAAATCAGTCGAGATATATGTTTAAACTATAGTGAGAATTCATGACATTCCAAGTAATATAGTTAATGACTGAGACCTTTTGTTTGCCAGTGAGTTTTGGCAGAGCCTATAAGGTGCTTGGGGTTTAGAATTGTGTTTAAGTATTTTGGGTTTGGAACTATGTGCGAGTACTCCTTACCATCTAGAGAAAAATGGTCAGACTGAGAGAGTCAACCTAGTGCTGGAAGATTTGCTGAGAATACATATATTAGACTTCAGTGGATCTTGGGAAAATCATTGATACTAAGTGGAATTTTGATACAATAACAGTTACAGGTCCAGTGGCACCTTTCGAGGCGTTGTATGGAAGACCTTATAAGTTACTAGTAAGTTGGTGTGAGACGGGAGGAGATAGACTTGTTCTAGGATCAGATGTAGGAATAGAAGCTTCAGAGATGGTTGAAATAATTCAACGAAGGATGAATGATGCTCATTCAATGTAGAAAAGTTGGCACTGTGATAGGAGGACTTGAAATTGATCTTGGAGATCATGTGTTCGTTAATGTGTCACTAATGAGATGCACTATGAGATTTGGAAAGATTGAAAAGTTGGCACTAAGATATATTGGCCCATTTCTGATACTAGAGAGGACGGGAATAGTAGCTTATAGAGTTGAATTGATGACTGCTTTTGTAGGGGTCCATAACATGATTCATGTATCATATCTAAGGAAGTGTGTTCAAGACGCTAAGGACGTTGTGTTTTCGGGAGATAATTAATATTTCATTATTGAATTAAATATGACCTATGTAAGGAAGCCCATTTACACCAAGACTTAAAGAAGCTTCTAAACAAGGAAGTGAAGCTTGTATAGATCCAGTGGAGTGAGGATTGGGAAGATAGTACTTAGGGAACCGAAGATAAGTTCAAGAAGACTTATCCTGAGTAGTTGATTTAGACTTTGTGTAGGAGTTTTCTACGTATGTTATAGACCATATATATATATATATGCTAATATTTATGGTTGATTATTGCTATGCATCAGCAGAAGCACTAGTACATTTTCCCATAGACGGAGAACTTATGTGTTTATGCTAAAGTGGGCATATGAAGGATTTTGAATCACCACCGTACTTTATTTGAATTTCGAGGATGAAATTCCTATAATAGAGGAAGCCTGTAACAACTTATAAAATAATATATAATTTGTTAAGGAATTAATTTTGAGAATAAAGATTTAAGTAGTTAAATAATAAAATTATGTAAGGAAATGCGATAAGTATTTGGATGTTCATCTACTTATTAAGATTACATTTAATGAAGCTAAACTGAAACGAATTAAATGGGAACAGGGGTAATGGGCCAGTGGCCCAATCATACACATGAGGAATAAAGCTGGTTAATTCCCTCTTTTCATTGCATTTTATACTCAAAATTAAAAGTAAAGGGTTTGGAGAAATTTAGTGGTATTTGCGGCCTTAGAATAAAATAAGAGAGAAGAAGAAGATTAAAGTTAATGGAACTAGAAACATTATTCAACTAAGAGATCTAGGTGAGTAATATAATCTCTAATCCCATTTTCATTTCTAAACTACTCATGGACGAAGTAATAATGAATGTTTCTTATGTTTTTGTAACCTATTTGACCTAAAAAATTAATATGATGTTGGGAACACAATATTAGAGATGAGGTTTGATTTACAAAAATTTTCCATAAATAAATAAATTGACATGAATTATTTGTGAGCCTATATAATGGAGATAGTTAAAGATAGGGAGTTTGAGAAATAGTATGAAAGGAAATATCTTCTTCATATTATTTTATCGCAGCTTCAAACTAATTTTATAAAATAATGCACTTGCAAATCAATCATACCGTAGATAATTTTCACTTAATTCTTCTATTTGAATTAAGTTTAGCTACCAATAAGGCCTCAAAATATTATGTAGACCATGCATATAATTTCTATATATATGTATACACATATATTACGAACAATTTCTTAGAGTCTAAGGTTAATAAATCGTGCCATTAAAATATTCAGGATTTTATAACCTTAATCAAACTCTATTAAATAATACAATACTTCTTAGTAATTTATAACATCTCAAATAACCTTTATAGATGTTCACTAATCAGTTAATCATTGACTTACACTATAATAAACCAACATCAAAGCCAGATAGATATCAAAGCTATTTTTAATACAAGTTTAACCTACCAAAATGATTATTTTAGCCTTATAACTTATTTTAAAGGTCATACTTCTAATTTCCGATTAGAAATAAAATATGTAATAATATTTCTATCACTAATATAACTACAAATTAGAGTTTAATTAATTTATAACTTTGTTATAAATTAATATCAACTCCATCTAACCCTATTCAATATTAATAGAAAACAATAGCTATATATACAGATACTAATCAATTATCCCAGATATCTACTTAAAATAGTCCAATCAAATGGGGAAAATGATTACATATTTATATTATTCTACCTCTCCTTGACAATATTTCTCAATATATATAATTACAGGAATTTATACTGAAGTATTAATTTAGAGTTATAATTCTACTCACCTGAACCACAAATTTCCAAGTATTCGGATCTAGACTAAACCTTTACCACATAGTAGATAATCAAGGTATGGTCTCAATGGCAATAACATCATCTCGATTGAGACTGGTACCCAGATGATATGAATTTTATAAGAATATAGATTATATATAAATATATATAATAATTAATTAACTTAATTAATTAATCGGTACCTTAATCCCTCTTATTCTCTAACCACACTGAGCACAAAACATTCCTCATCGCCTTATCTATTTGATTTCTCAACGTCCACACCACGAATCGACACATCAATTATTCCAACACACTTTACTGCGTGTGCTCTTCGCGATGTGCTCCCACGTCGAGCTTGGTTACCTTAAATAAAACCCGATTGTGCCCCCACAACCGTCCAAGCTAAATGTCGCAATTCATATAAGTAAGTAGGAACTTTGACAGTGGTGTAGGGAGATGCATGTCACGATGAGAAACTCAGTTATGGTTGTAGTTCTTCCTAACTCCCCCTCAACCATCGCTAAACCTCAACCCTAGCAACGGGAAGAATAACTCAAGCTTGCCAAGCATTGCCACCTCGTCAACGTGGATGTGAAGCTTCCCTCTTTTCGAGTCAAACAGATCCAATGCCAACCCCTATCATTGCTCGTAGCCCTCGATTAAATTGGAAGGAGGGGCTAAGCATTTTAAGGAGCAAGAAAGAAATAAAGAAAGGAAAAAAGGAAAATAAAATTGACAAATATCTTCACATGGATGAATATTATATATATATATATAATTTAATTTCTTAGATAAATTGCCACATGTTTTGAGCTCGTACGATCACACAGTATATCGGATCACCATGAAACTCCTCAATGCATATCACCTCATTTTTTCGGTCCTAATGGTATAAGTTTCATCAATATCTAAGATAGTGCTCCAAGATGATAATTTCACGCATTTCATGGTCCTTTTGGCAATCAGATCACTCGATTCAAAAAATCTTCAATCATACGTCCCATAATAAAGTCCTTATCCTAGAAACATAAGCCATCAGTCGAGATCCCACTGGAGTCGACTACACATGCATTTTTATAAAATATGTATAATAATTTGTAAATCGTAAAAATGTCATGATTCTAAATATAGCGATATTTATACTCATTTTAATTCACAACATTGATCCAAATTCAACATAATTGGTCTTGATTCATAATTCAACCATATGCGAAAAATCAGATTTTGGATCTTCAATTAATTAACGATTCAATATTTAAATTCATTATTTAAATATCCAGTCGTTAAAAATGCACGTTGTTACAGTGTGCTGATTACAGCATTTCTACGCTGTTTGGATTCTATGAGTGATTGGTTATGTCATTTGGGCTAACTAACACACATGCATACTTTATTGATCTTATGAACCGTGTCTTCAAAGATCAACTTAATAAGTTTTTACTTGTGTTCATGGATGATATCCTTATTTATTTAAAAACCAAGAAGAACACAAGGTGCATTTGAGGATTATGCTTGATGTGTTGAGGAGGCACAGATTGAAGGTAAAGTTTTCAAAGTGGAACTTCTAGAGGAAGGAATATGATTTTTGGATCACATCGTTTCTGAGCAAGGCATTGCTGTAGATTTGGTGAAGGTGATAGCAGTACAAGATTGGGATCGACCTAAGATCAATACAAACGTGAGAAGTTTCCTTAGGATGGTGGGATATTATAGACATTCTATCCAAGAATTCTCTAAGGTAGCAGCACAGTTAACCAACTTGACGAAGAAGAATCGGACTTTTACTTAGGACATAAGGTGCGAGCATGCATTCATGAGTTTGAAGGATAGGTTGATGAGTGCATCGATGTTAGTCATTCTGAGCGGGAATGAGGAGATGATAGTATACACAAACGCCAGTAGTACTGAATTAGGTGCAGTGTTAATGCAAAGAAAAAAGTTATCGCATATGCTAGTCAATAGCTGAAACTACATAAGAAAATATATCTAATTCATGATTTGGAATTGGTTGTGATAGTGTTCGCTTTGAAGATATGGAGGCATTATTTTCTTATAAAGAGGTTCGAGTTGTATACGGATCACAAATAGTTGAAGTATCTCTTCTCCAAAATGATCTTAACCTTCGTCAACAGAAATGGTTAGAGTTCATGGCCTCCTACGACTTTGACATTTTATATATGCCTGGTAAGGGAAATGCAGCTACTGATGCTTTAAGTAAAAGACATGCCAGCTTTAGAGTGATGTTCCTAGAGTGAAAGCAGTTGGAGTTTATTGCTGGCAATGTTTTTAAACCACGATGTTAGCAAGAGCCATAAGTATTTGCTAGCTTGACAATCAGACCTACTCTGATTGAGAGGATTGCTACTAGCCAGAGGTGAGACACTACACTAGCAGAGATCATGGCTTAGATAGAGAAAGGAGTAGAGTTTGAGGAGATGAAGTAGTACGAGCTCAACCGTGAAGTTTGGCTTCTCAAGGACGGGAGATTATTTGTTCCTGATATCGATGGGTTGAGGGATGAGGTGCTCTAAGAGTGCCACCATTTAAGATTGAATGTACATCCCAACGGCAATAAAATGTATTGGGATATGAGGCAGATTTTTTATTAGGAAGGGACGAAGAAGGATGTAAGGGCATTCATCTCGAAGTGCATGAACTGTCAGTTGGTGAAGGAAGAGCAGAAGAAGCCGAGTGGTTTGCTGCACCCACCCGAGATTCTCGAGTGGAAGTGGAAACATGTTTCGATGGACTTTATCGATGGATTGCTAAGGACTAGAGGACAGTATGATAGCATTTGGGTCATAGTCGATATGACAAAGAGTGCTATATTTATATCCATAAAGTCTAGTAGAACGACATCTATATTGGTTGAGTCGTATGCGAAGTGGGTTGTGCGATTCCATGGTGTGCTGAAGTGCATTGTGAGTGATCGAGACCCTTTGTTCACTAGCGGGTTTTGGAAGAGCTTACAAGAGGCATTGGGGACAGAGCTTCATTTCATTGCAACTTATCACCTACAAACTGATGGGCATACTGAGAATGTGAATCGTATCTTAGAGGATCTCTTGCGAGCTTGCATTCTCGATTTTGGTGACTCGTAGGACGAACACCTGCATTTATTAGAGTTCGAATACAATAATAGTTATTAATCCAATGTTGGTATGGCACTATTTGAGGTGTTATATGGCCAACCGTGCAATGCTCTTTCATGTGGGTGGGAAGCGGGCAAGAAACTGATACTTGGGCCAGATATGATTAAAGAGACTTAGGAAAAGATCGAGATCATTTACCAAAGAATGGGAGCTGCTCTAGATAGGCAAACGGGTTATGCTAATAAGAGAAGACATGAATTACAGTTATTTATCGGCGATATGATGTTTGTCAAGATATGTATGTCGAGGAATGTTGTTCAATTTGGTACTAAGGGGAAGTTGGCACCGAGATTCGTTGGTCCTTTTCCTACACTCGAGAGGATTGTAAACCTAGCTTACATAGTCGACTTGCCTCAGAAGATGGTAGGTATGCACAATGTGTTCCACGTCTCGCATTTGCAGAAGTTTATGCACAGCTCAAGCGTGATAGTTAAACTGAATCAGCTTGATGATATCAAGATTGAACCATAAGCTTCAAGACCTTGTAAGCCTATTCGTATTGTCGGACATGATAGAAAGAAGCTTAGGAGGAAGACGGTAGAGCTAGTGAAGGTTCAAAGGAGTGGGAGCAAAGACAATTATACTTGGGAGATCGAGGAGAGCATCAAAACTGCTTATCTAGAGCTCTTACTTGGTGGGACTTTCTTTTTATCATATTTACTTTCACTTTCGGTATCATATAGGATAGTTTAGTATCTTCCATGATAGGATAGATGTAGATATCATTTCTTTCTTATATATGCATGTTTAATGTTTGATATGATTTCTCGTGGTTGTTAGGCATATGGGATCGAGCTATATTTGACTTTGCTAGTTGTATTGGAGATTTCAAGGGTGAAATTCCAAAAGGGGGAGAGTGTAACGACCCATATTTTGTGTATCAAAGAGGCGTAAAATATTATTTCTAAATCCATATTAGGTCATATGACACCATAACTTTGAGAATGTTGAGTAGTTCTACTTATTACCCCAAGAAATTTTACCGAACGATATTACCCCTGATAACTTGTAATGGCTATAAATTTTGATGGAAGCTGAATTAGGACCCGAGACTACTTCCATTGGAAAGATATGATGGTTTCCCTTTCCGTAGAGTCGTCATAATAATGATTTGGACTTTTTGGCTAGGAGATATGGTTGTTTAATGATTAGTAGTTTTGGAGCAGCTTAATGGGTAATTAGTGAGATTGAGGATAGGCCCACTAACCCATTTCGAGTTTGAGACTACTATGGGCTGAAATAATCTTCCCTAAATCATTTTTCTCATCTTCCAAATAGATCTAAGCCTCCATTAACCCTTCTTCACCCAAATCTTCACCTTTCTCCTCTAAATCAAGTCTAAATTATAGAATAAGGGTAAATTAGCAAAGGGATTAGCTAGAGTTCTTCAAACTACATCTTTGGGGAAGAATATTTGGGCTTGGCTATTCATTCTAGGATTTGTCTTGATTTGCATGCAACTTGGATTTTAGAGGGTTTGGTGAGTGGTTCATCATCTTACACAATACTATATATGCATCTATAGGTTTTAACATGTTTTGGGTCCATTTTTAAAGTCAAAATTAAGTTTTATTTTTTTTTTTAAATCCCACCTATGAATAAAGTTCTTTTTATTGTTCTAATCATGTTATATGGATGTGTGATTGTCTTGATATATGTTAGGCTATGTTGTAGATACATTGCATGATGATTGTTATGATTTGCTATGTGATTTTCATGCTTGAATATTTTTTGATGCCTGTGTGGTGTTTGTGTGTGTGCTTAAATGGCTGAAAGCGCTCATCGAAACGAATTAGAGGTAGGAATCGTGAAACCGGACTTCAAAGGATAGGATCTAGAGCGCTTGGATTCGTATCATTGCTTAGGCAATGAAATGAGGGTTGAAGTGTTGAGTATAGCAGTGAAATCGACACAAACTTAGAAGTTTGACCTGTTACAACATTTCTGTTTATAATCTCTTGGTTTGGAGGTGGTCAACTCAGATGCAACTACGGTCTGATTAAGAGTGTGCTCAGGTTGGCTTCAGGTCAATAAGTAGTTGGTTCGAATATGCTCTGGATTTGGAGTTGGAGAAGGGTCGACATCAAATGTTTGTCTGGTGGAGCTACAAAAAACTGGACAGTAAATGCTGTTTGGTTCCATTATTGTTCAATGGCCAGACATGGGAGTTGGTTCGGGGAGCAACTGTGCCGTGCTTCGGGTCTAGCTTTGGTACTTTAGGGGCACGGCTTCGGACCAGTTGTAGGTTTGACCTAGACAGAGATGGAGTGATTGTGATTTTTGGTCTTGAAGTGGCGATGCATCGGGGTTTCTTTGTGACTTGTTCTAGGGCTCTTGTGAGTGATGTGGAGTGAGGTAGACAACTTAAGATGACTCGGGATGACCTTGGATTTTCAAATGGTAACCAATGAAGTGCAATGACTTTGATGACTCGATGTGGTGAGTGATTATAGCCTCCGGTAATGAACCGAGAGGATGAATTCTACATGGTAGCTTGTGGGGTAGAATGAAAGGTCATGATGCTCATTAGTAGGACAGGGTTGTCTGCATGTACCCAAGATAGTCTGCATGTACCCATATTTTTGGAGATCGGTATGTATTCAGTTCCTAGCCATCTATGTGGGTATGAGTTGAGCATCTACAAGCTAATTCTATTGTCAGTATGTGTGCTAAGGGATTGATGGGTGACCATAAGGTTGTAATGCTCATTTGTGTGGTAGGGTAGTCTACGTGTACCCAAGGTATTCTACGTGTACCTATATTTTTGTACGTCTACATGTATCCAGTCCCTAGCCGTCTGCGTTGGCAATGAGTTTAGCATCTGTAAGAGTTATCGCATATCCAACGCATTTAAGTGGGAGATGTAAAGTAGTGTGATGGGTTCTATGTTTATTGTGCACTTGATATGTTGTGTGATACCCCTATACTCCTTATTTTCCACATGTGATAGTAGTTTAGCATATACTGCATTTATGTGCTAAGTCTTTAGATGTATAGATACGTCAGGTATGGTTCTACATACTTTGTGTCCATATCACCTTATACGGTTTCTATAGTATCTTGAGACGATATCGCTTACACAAGACTGTTGTCTAACCCAAGGTTTTTTTGCTTTGCTTCTTATTATCTTAGGAACTTTTGAATGAGTAGATTAGGGAAAATAATCGATATAGCGCATGGAGCTGTATGGAGGATGAGCATGAGGATGCACTTTCATATATCTATACTTTGGAGCTTACTATCATTTATATTCCATTGTGTAGTACAGTGGGGCTATGACTGCACTTGTATTTTGAGAGACGGTTACAGAATTTATTTTGGAGACTTTGGATGTATAAACTCTTTTATTTCAGTTTTTGTATAATCTGTGAACCAGGTGCACTCTGATGTTCTTATTTATGATTCATTTGATTATATCACTATCTCGCCTGTTTTACATCTATTTGATTATCATATTTGTCTATCCGCTATGAAATGTTCTACATGTACATTGCTTGGATTTTTCTTTAGTTAACACCCTTGACTATCACCTTACATCTAACGAGTACCTCTATAGTGTCATATACAGGTATATTGGGTACTGGTGGTAGGGCGGTTGTCATAGGGTCATACTAGGCGATGAACCAAAATTGTCATATTTCTATAATGATTTTCGTTCATCAGCCTTCTTACTATATCAACTACGTATTCAGGGCTAGTCAGACCAACTGGACGGTGATCGTTAGGGATTTCCCTGGGTATTTGGCCCCACAAATGCTCTCAGTTAGTTCCATTACATTTGGGCTAACCTGTGTCTAGGAGAACCTTTCTTCAAGCTCTTTGTTGTCTATGTTCCCCTTGATGGTTCAGTTGGATTTATTTGAACACAACCACCCTGACTACCAGCAACTCTCCCAGGACTAGCACCATCTTCTTCTTGGAATTCACCATCAAACCCATCAACCACAACTCAGTTGGGTAACTTGGTACCGAGTCATGATGGTCCAATGTTGACTTCTAACTTTTCAACTGGAACTTTGCCAGGTGCCATATTCGATGTCCCAGCTTCTCCTATTTTCATCTTCTGCTTCCATCTCTTTGGTTTCTGTTTGATGAAAAAGGACTTTCTTCCTCCAAGTCAGAATGTGATGATTCTTTATGACTCTTCTTTTTTCCTTTGCGGTAACTGAGTCAACAAAGTAATACTTCTCTCCATCTTCTTTAGGATAGCAGTTTGACTCTCTAACATCTTTTTATTCATTTCAGTCATCATTCGATCCAAATCCACCCTAGTCACTATCTCTGGTGCACTTGGAATTTCAGTAGGACAGGGTTGATTTATCTCTTCCCCATGTTGAGAGCGTTCATTCTCAGGATCATTGATGGGTCTTGAAGTGGTTGACTTCTCTTTGTCCTTCCTAGGCGCCATGACTTTTCTAAATTCAATGATAGAGTTCTTTCAGATCTAAATAATCAATGATCTTCCAATAATATCTATCTAGATCTAGCTTGTGGATAGTTTAAGTTTGAAGTTTCAAGACAGATCTAAAAGTGAGAACTCTAAATTCCTCTTGGTGAAAGCACCAAAATAATTGCACCAAAAATAGGACAAAAACCTAATCGATTAATTCCTGGTAACTATAGAAATAAAGAAATTAAAGTGAGGTAAGAACATATGAGAATTATAGTGGTTTGGCTAAAATTAATAGCCGACATCCACTGTCAACTTTGTTAACGATCACTTCTTTCTTTTACAAGAGTGATTTTATAACTTGGTTAATTATAACTTAGGTAAAATTCTAACAAAGTTTCGAGCTAAAATAAGATAATTCAGAAACTCGAGAAAAAGATCCATTTCATTTGCACTCCTCCTCTTATTTATAGACAAAAAACATCAAAATAGGATCCAAAATTTACTGCTCACATTCTCCATGTTCGACATGATGCTACAGGTGAAAATCATGGCCAGATTAGCAAGAATTATAACTCAATACTGAGTTGTGATAACTAAGTACCAGGTTATAGGGCTTTGTATCCACCTTTCTTTTACTTTACTTTATCTAACCTTGCTTTTACTTTACTTCATCTACCATTCTTGAACAAGTTACACTGTTGAGTCATCATACACAAATCAGTATCGAGTTGTGAGCCATAACTCGGTACTGATTCATTCTCCTGGCTTGAAGTTCCAACTTTTGCTTCTTTCTAGGTGTCTTTTCTTCAAGAATGACTAAGTATATTCTTGAGACATTTGAATTCTGGCACCAGACTTGTGTCCTAGACTTCTTTGTCTATTTTACGACCATTTTATGGTTATGATTCATCGATATATGGCTTGGTTCAAAAGCAAGATTATATATATATTCATAGTTAAATATATATATATATGTAAATACAATATATATATATATAATTTTAAATATGCACATATATATAACTACTATTTATAAAGTTTATATGACCGATTTATTTTTGTTTATTAGTATAAATATAATTTTACATGATATACTTTATGATATTAAGTTGACATCCTTTTATCACACATGATACCTTATTGGCCATAGGACTATAGTTGTTACCTGGTATCCTAACCCGGCTATACTGAGCTGATTGCACAAAGATAGATCCGACTGTTAACAAGTTCAATAACCCCGAAGCAATGATTGTGGGACCCGGGAGTAAAAGTACAGATGATCATATGAAGCCAAAATTGAACGGAACTGGTAGATAAACAATGCAGGATGCTTGAAATATGGAATATAGCTTAGACAAGTGAAGGGATCGGCATTGCTTGGTAACTTCATAAGGATCGACACGATTGGATAAACGAGGGATTGGCATAGCTGAATGAGGATGGATCGGCATGGTCGAGCAAGAAAAGGATCGGCATGGTTTACTGACTTAGGTAGGCATACTTTAGCTCATAAAGTAGGGCTCGGCATAGATGATTGAATATGGATCGGCATGGTTGAGCAAGTAAGGAGTCGACATGATTAAGTAAACGAGGGATCGGCGTAGTCAAGTGAGTATGATTCGGCATAGATTATTGACTAGGAAAGTCATAGTTCAACTCATAAAGGAGGGATCGACATATCTTATGAAAGGAGATGGATCGGCATACTTAGGTCCACCAAAGAGGGATCGACATGTTCAATTTAGAGGGTTAGGAAGAAAGCAGTTCAAATATGGAGTTAAATCAAAGATCAATCAATAACTTGAGCTCTAGTGGTCCAAATGACATGATATTTGAAGTGCCAATATATTTAAGCATGCAGAAGCCACCATAGGGATCGCTGCCCAAAAATTGACCAATGAAGGGATCGGTACCAATCCCTCTTTATTGAGATTTGGGCCTAGCGACCCCTCTGGTAGGCCCATATGGGTTTGAAGGTCCTATAGTTGAAGTTTCAAAGAGATTGGCGGTCATCTTCACCTACAAATACTGGCCTAAGGGGTTATTCTAAGAATCTTTCTATTGCTGGTTACTTTAGTCTTTATTGTAATCAAATTTTTTCTATTCCTTGCTGCTGTAATCAGATTATTATTAGATCAATAAAGATAATCTTCAAAGTGGACGTAGGCATATAACGCCGAACCACTATAAATTTTTGTGTTCTTGATTATTGCTTTTGTTAGTCTGTTAGTTTTATTCTATTCCTCAGTTTTGATTTTACTTTCTTCATTTAATTCTCTACATAAATTTACTCTTGGGTGTTTGTGACCAATTTGGTTGCAAACAATAGTCATCAAGACTAAACCATGAGTCGAACCATAAAGAAGAAATCCATCTTATTACAAATCACATAATTATAATTAAAATGGAAAAATATTTAATTTAAACTTAGTTTGCATAATAATTATAATTAATATGTTGAAATGTGACAATATATAAATTTTAGGTATAAATGTAACCCAAATTGAAAACAAAATATAGTAATGTGGAGAGTTTATTTCAATTAAACTTTGTCAATATTATACTCTAAATATTGTTAAAAGATCGTGTAGTAATAAAGAATGTAAATGTATACCGGCTAAAATGTGTAAACTTGTAATTCAAAGTTGATAGAATAGATGCAAAGGTAGTTGTATTCATATTTCAGTATAAAAAAAGTGAATCTTCAATGCCCCACATCATCAAACATCAAGCTATAGTTTAGGCTTCCCATCAATATAAACAAAGATATTTACACTAATTCTCTAGCACAATGCAGCTATAACTGAGCCTACTTTGTGGGACCAATAGTTATATTTTGAATTCAATTTTTTGTTCGACAAAACCTGATTTTTTTGTTGCAGAACCAGCAGTTTGAACTAGTTTTCATGGTTCTACTTAAGTTTTGTCTTGTGATCGGTTTTATCTTACTCAGGACCTTAGTGTTTCGTGGTTCACGGTTAACCGTGGTTGGACCAAGGGTTGGTTCGGTTATGGTAACATTGCGTAGGACACAAAGGTTAATTTTCCTATGAACCCTAAAGATAGTTTTCTTATACATCTTATGTTGTTATGATGTTCGTATGTGGATATGAACATCGCTTCATATTAAAGTTTGAAAACAAATAAATAAATTTTAAATTAAATTGTTAATAAATGTTATCTTAAACATTAACAATAAATAAATATTTTAACTAAATTAAATAAATTAAAGCAATATCAAGACATTTTTGTTAATTAAATATTGAATTTCATTTAGTATAAACAAAATATTATTTACACAAACACAAAATAAGACCTTGTGCGGTTTAATAAAATGAATTTTTATTAATGGAGTATTAAAGATTTTTAATAATAAATATTCCTTCTTCGCTTGACTGACCACTAATTGAGAGTTGCTGAATATATACAACGTCTTGACCCTCAATTTTTTTGCTACATTGAGTTCCGCGATCAACACTTCGTATTCAGCTTCATTATTTGCTGTTAGGAACTCTAGCTTCAAGGTATAGCACATCATTTGTTCCTCCGAGGTTATCAAGATTACTGCTGCCTTGGAACTATGCCCGTTAGATGTTCCGCATATGTATATAATTTCCATCGAGCAAGCCAGACAACATCTTCCTCCACTTCTCCTTCTTGGATGGTGAAATTGGCAATGAAATCATCCAATCCCCATCGTCATAACACCCTCCTTGGATGGTAGGTTATATCATATTGGCTCATCTTGATATTCCACTTCAGTAATCTTCTCGAAGTCTCGGATCAGTGCAGCACTGGCCTCAAAGGTTGATAGGTCTGGATTAGCTTCAATGCCCCCTTGAGTTTATTATGAAACCAAAAACTTGCTTGATGTGACTTCGAAAGAGCATTTTAGTGGGTTAATCATCATCCCATACATTCAAAACACATCAAACATCTCTAAGAGGTCATGCATGTGGTTCATCAATCGTTGTGACTTAACTAGCATATTGTCCACGTAGACCTCCATTGTTGTGCAGTTAAAGCGCTCGGCAGATTCAATGCAGCGGAGGTGCAAAAAGTCATAGCGGGGATACAACGAGAATATAGCGGGATATAGCGGATGACTCTAAAATAGCATATAAAACTCATACTTAATGTTTTTACAAGTATATAAACGGTAATTAAATGAAAAATTAACATTCAATTGAATTATAATTAATACATAAATAATTTTAAATAAAAACATGTGCGAATATACTGTAAATAAACGTAAAACTATTATCAACATAATTGAATTTAGTAGAATATTTGAGTATTTTCATTTCTAAAAATATATTAAAAATTCAATTAAATAAATTAATTTCATAATTTTTATAATGTATAAATGTCATTTTTCGATTCATTTCTTTTAAAGAAGATATAGCGGAAATAGCGGAATATAGCGGGAATAACGGGATATAGCGGAAATAGCGGGGCTTAAGCGGAAAGGCTATATTTGGGGCTATATGGAAAAATCATAGCGGTAGAAATCCGCTATGAGATATAGCAGGGTTATAGCGGGGTAATAGCGGGGCACTAACTGCACAGCTCCATTGTCCATCCAATCTGATGTTTGAACATCGAGTTTACCAATCGTTGGTAGGTAGCCCTAGCATTGACCAAGTGGCATCACACAGTTACAACACAAGTGGCATCACACATTTACTATGCAGTCCTAAATCAGTGATGAAACTGGTGTGCTCTTGATTTGGAACATGCATTGCTATTTGATTGTAGTTGGAGTACGCATCCATGAAGGAAAAATAGTTCAAGTCCGCCAGTTCCATCAACAAGTTGGTCAATTCTAGATAGTAAGAAGTCATCCTTTGGGCATGCCTTATTCAGATCTGAATAACCGATGCATGTTCGCCATTTTCTATTAGGCTTCTTGATCAACACAAGATTCGATACCCATTTAGAGTATCCAGCATCATGGATAAATCCATTCGCCATTAGCTTATCCACTTCTTCCTTCAATGCAACAGGTCGCTCCAAACCAAGGTTACGCCTCTTCTGCTTCACAGGAGGGTATCGTGGGTCCACATTTAATGTATAGCATGTTATCACTGGCGATACTCAACACATACTATAATGTATCCAGGCAAACACATCCAGGTTTTTCCAAAGAAACCCTATCAACTCCTTTTTCATCTTCATGCCAAGCTGAGACCGGATCTTTAGGACCCGAGTAGAGTCATCCTCATCGATCAAGATGGATCGTCAACTCTGCCCGAACTATCCTTACATTCTCTAGCTCTTTCCATGGGTCCATAGACTTTTGAAATTTACTATGGCACCCGAGCCAAGGCCTAGGCGATCGTTGCTATGCATTAACTATCTTGATGCAGAGAGTCTTCTCTGCATAATTTTTTTCCTTCTCATGTCACGTCGAGTCACTGAGCTCGGCAATGAAACACTCATGGCTAGTATTGTGATCTTCCTAGATAACTCCTACACCATCCTTGGTAGGGAACTTTAGCACTAAGCAGCATAGGGCAAGGGCTATTCTGAAACTGGTAAGGGCTAATCGGCTCAAGAAGACGACATTGTAAGCCGAGTCTGTGTCAATCATTACAAATGTATCACCCACACTCTCTTGCGGTCTCCTTTACCCAGCACAACCGACAAATCAACACAACCAAAAGGCTCCTTAGCCTCTTCGGTAAATCCCTAAATATAGGATTTACATGGCTTCGGGTCCTGTCCACTCATCCTCATCTGTTTGAATGTCTTCTTAAACAAAATATTAACCGAGCTACCACAATTAACTAGGACTCGGTGCACAGTTGTCGGCCCAACCACAGCCATAATCATCAAGGGGTCAAGCATTGGCGCTTCTACTCCATCTGTATCTTGCTTCTAAATACATTATCATCATTCATTATCTTCAAATGTTTTGTTAGGGCTTCATCTTGTACGAAGAAATAAGTCTCATAAATAACATACAAAAAGAAGTACCATACCTCTCCATTTCATTCCATCTTTTCTCAATTGCATGAGGTCCACCAATGATAGTGTTGATCATGAATCTATTCTCAAGCTGCCTAGGTATATTACTAGTAGGCCCAGCCTAATTCTGTTGGGTCATCTACCCTTGGGGTCTACTCTCTATCTACCCACCAACCAATGGGTCTTTTACATACTGTTGCACTTTCTTTTTCCTAATCAAGTCCTCATTTATATCCCTAAGATGATGATACTCGTTGGTATTGTGCCCACCTATCTCGTGGAAGTGACAATACTTCTCTGAGTGCATTCTTGCTCAATTGCCTCCCTATGAGGCAGTTTCTTATGATTTTTAGTTCCTAGCATGTCAAGGTAAATATTTTCAACAGATTCATTTAATAGGGTATAATTTTCGGGTTTCATATATCTCGGACGCTTCTTAAAGTCTGTCTTCTATCCACCAGTGCCTTGACTCCTTCGTTTTTGATGGTTATTATTATTTCCAAGAATAACTACAATGTTTTTGGCTCTCTCACTGATTTACTTAATAGCGACGTTGCTTTGCACTACATCATTCGATATCCTATCGCCGATTGGTCTAACATCTAAGTCCGCTTCTTCCAAGCAAAGATACCATGATGCTTTTCGGTAGAATTCTTCCCTAATAGGAGGCTGCTTTCTCTTAAGCCATTTACCAATGTCTGTATCAAGGTGTATTCCTCAAATCAATGCCATTAAAATATATCTGCCTTTAAAATGACAACTTCAGTTATAGTAGCGTTGAACCGTGTCAGAAAGTCTATCAAATCTCTTCGGGCCTCTAATAGATGTTTACAAGGACATTACATCCTTCGGTCGAGCTGTGCAGAGCTTGAAATGCTTCATAAACTTTCTTGCAAATTGGTCAAAGGAAGATATGAACCTCGACGTGAGCCAAGTGCCACATCATGGCCACCCCTACAAGAAATATAGGGAAGTTACATCTTACTACATCGTTGCTCTGGCACCGTCTATATGCCATTCATATTTCAAAAGATGTTGTCTTAGATCTGTCATTTCATTGTAAGATGGCATCATTAGCATAACAAACCTCCTAGGATAACTTTCTCACAACACATCGTCGGTGAATGGAGTCCTACTTGGTTATGAACCACAATCATCAATATTTCTCTACTGATTCTCGCTCATCAGCCTTCTCACTATATCGGCTATGTATTCAAGGTTAGTCAGACCGACTAGACGACAATCACCAGGGATTGTCTTGAATTTTTGGCCCCCGCAAATGCTCTCGGTTAGTTACATGACGTTTGGGCTCCCTTATGTCTAAGAGAACCGCTTGTTCAACTCTTCGTAGTCTACATTCCACCTTTTTGGTTTAGTGACAGTTGTTTGAACATAACCACTCTGACCACTAACAATTCTTAGGACTAACACCAGCTTCCACTTAGAATTCACTATCAAACCCATCAATCACAACTCAGTAAGTCAACTTGGTACCAAGTTATGATGGTCCGATGTCGAGTTGTAAACTTTTCAACTGGGACTTTCCCAGGTTCCATATTCGATGTCCCGACTTCTCCCCTTTTCATCTTTTGTTTCCATCCCTTTGGTTTCTGTCTGATAAAGAGAACTTTCTTCCTTCAAATTAGAAGATGAAGATTCTCTATGACTATTCTTTCACCTTTGGGGTAACCGAGTCATCAAAGAAATATTTCTCTCTATCTCCTTTAGGATAGCAGTTTGACTCTTTAACATCATTTTATTCATTTCGGTCATTATTTGATCCAAATCCACCCTAATCATCATGTCTGGTGCATTTTGAATTTTAGTAGGAGAAGGTTGATTTGTCTCTTCTCCATGTTGAGAACCTCCATTCTCGGGATCATAGGTGGGTGTTGAAGTGGTTGACTTCTCTTTGTCCTTCCTAGTTTCCATGACTCTTCTAGATTCAATGATAGAATTCTTTCAGATCTAAATAATCAACGATCTTCTAATAAAACCATTCTAGATCTTGCTCGAGGACAGTTAAAACCAAAGTTTCAAGATAGATCTACAAGTGAGAAATTTAAACTTTTACTCGGTAAAAGCACCAAAATATTTGCACCAAAAATGAGATAAAACCCCAATCGATTAATAAGTGGCAACTATAGAAATAAAGAAATTAAAACGAGGTAAGAACACATGAGAATTATAGTGGTTTGGCTCAATTAATAGCATATGACCACTGTCAACTTTGTTAATGATTCCTTCTTTCTATTACAGGTGTGATTTCATAACTCGGTTACTTACAACTCGGGTATAATTCCAACAAAGTTTCGAGGTAAAATTAGATTATCCAAAAAGTATGATAAAAGATCCCTTTCATTTGCACTCCTCCTCTTATTTATAGATTAAGATCATCAAAATAGGCTTCGAAATTTGCTACCCACATGGCATTATGCTCCAGGTAAAATCATGGCCAGATCAGCAAGAGTTATAACTCAATATCGAGTTGTGATAACTTGGTACCGAGTTTAGGGCTTTGTATCCACCTTGCTTTTACTTTACGTCATCTTCCATTCTTGAACAAGTTACACTGCCGAGTCATCATACACAAGTCGGTACCGAGTTGTGAGCCATAACTCGGTATCGAGTTATTCTCTTGGCTTGAAGTTCCAACTTTTCTTCTTGCCAGTTGACTTATATTCAAGAATGACTTAGTATCTTCTCCTGGCAAGCAAGGCTCGGTACTGATTCATGGGACACTTTAATTCTGGCACCAGACTTATGTTCTGGACTTCTTTTCTATTTTACAATCATTCAGTGGTTCTGATTTGTCGAGATATGGCTTGGTTCAAAAGCGGAATTGTTAATCCAAAAAATTGATCAACACCCTGAATTGAGTGTGAAAGTACCAGCCCTGTTTATCAAGGCAAATAAAATATAAAAAGCAATAGTAAGTCGTAGAAGAAGTAAAGAGACAAGAGATGTTTATAGTGGTTCGGCAAATAACGAAGCCTACATCCCCTTTATAGCTTTTATTGATCAACTGCTATTACAAAGGAGTTTAGATTACAATATGATTCTTCTTTGCTAAGTTAGTCAAGCCACCATAGTTAGAGACAACCGGAAGGATCTGTTGCCATTTAATGGCTGTTGTAAAGGAGAATAAGAGTGAATAAATAATGGCAAAGTTTCAGCAGAGATCAGAGCAGATCCTTTTTCTGTTGCAGATGGGATGGTATTTATAGGAGTTGGAGAGCACTTGGCCAGAGCCGCTTTATCAGAAGCCTGCACTCAGTGCGACAAAGGAGCCCATAAAATTTGGAGGTCATAGGAACTAACTATTTAGATCGGTACCGATCCAAATGGTTTGAATCGGTACTGATCCAAATAGTTAAGCATTTTTGATGCTTCGACTATTTGGCCATCTTCCTTGCTTCATTTTGATGCTCTCCATGTATTTTCATAGCTTGTTGACTTGTTTTGTTGATGATCCACCTATGGGATTGATTGAACTGTATTCTGAATCAGGTGAGCTTTCACCCCTTAAGCTTGGATGCTTGGAATGCTACCAAACTTATTGAGTGAGCTTACTAGAGGCATAGAGTCACAATGCAAAAGGAATGGAGCATACATGAGCAACTAATTCGGATCGGTGCCGATCCGAAATATTAGCTTATTTTTAGGCTATACTCTTTGGAGACTCTTGTCTTTCTTTCTTAGGCCTTCCGGTCAAGTTTCGAGTCGTTCTGGCTTAGCTTCAATGTACTAACTCTTTTTGTATCCTGCTGGGTTAAAAACTCGGTTAATATTTGCACAACAACCATTAAAGGGCAACTGGGATCCTTCTGGTTGTCTCTAACAATGGTGGCTTAATCTAATTTAGGAAAGAAGTATCATATTGTAATCCAAAATCCTTTGTAACAGAAGTTGATCAATAAAAGCTATAAAGTGGACGTAGGCTTCGTTAACTACCGAACCACTATAAAAATCCCTTGTTTCATTACTTTTTCTGTGATTTTCTATTGCTTTTTCTATTTTATTTACCTTGATAAATAGGGCTGGTGCTTTAACACTCAATTCAGGGCGTTGATCCATTTTTTAGGTTAATAAAATCGTGTTTTCACTGAGAATCGAACTCAGGCTTAATTCTAGCTATCCATTTTGAATTGGATTGATACAGAAGTTAGATCCGAAAGATTGCCCATGGAAAGTCATAGAGCAACCATCTCTGTTAAATAATGCTTAAGGAGAAGTTTTGGGATCTTTGTTGCATGTGCTTGATAATCCTAAGAGAGCAAAATCATAGATAAAAGTTTAAACTGAATGAGAAGAGAAGAATGGAAATAATCGCACCCATACACTAACAAAAAAAAGAACTTTAGACTTCGTTATCAATTCGAGTCTGAAACATAACATTAATTTGACACGAATTAAGTTAATCCAGATCGCCGGATACAAAAAAAAAGAAGCTTCATTGAGAGCGATAGAAAACTATTTATCAAAAATTTCACAATGACCCAAGATTTTGAGAGCGATGTTTCGGAGTGAATTCTTCATTGGGAGCAATGTTGGCAAATTAATCCCCAAAAGTTTTGAGAGAACTTGACTTGGTATGAAGCTTAATTCAGTTCTAATTTGGGTGAAATAGAATATGAGGAGAAGAAATCGAATTGATCCATCGAAAATAGTTCGCTTTGAACCAGCTTGAACCGATAGAGACGCATCCAAGCACGCTCTCGAACAACCAGCTTATGGGAAGTGTCCTAACATACACTATGAACTTCGGGGGCATTGCCCCTAAACCCCCAAACTAGGGCGCTTTGCCCTTGGACCTCGACTGCTGACCAGGTAGTGAGACCCCGTTTGGGTCGTTCAAAAGGGACATAATCAATTGGAAGCATATGCAATAGGAAGTAAAAGATATTCAAAAAGCCCCGGCCAACTGACGAAATGATGACCGTCAAATAACACTTTGGCCAGCTATCTACGGATGAATAGGGCAGCAACCTAAAGCGATGCTTCATCATCCCTTCCTATATACTTTCCTTCTCCAAATGAGCCTTACTAGGACACTAGGGGCATCACAGACAACTCAACAAAGGAAACACTTCTATGCCCTTGAACTATGGATGAAAAGCACTGGCTTACTAACCATCAGATTAACGGGTCATATCAATCCCTCCTTTTAAGAACTGGCGTTGCTTCGGTAGCATCGATAAGGCTTATCCAAAGGATCATCGAGCAAACAGATCCAACCTCCTATTCTTCAGGTCCCGAAAAAGCTGTGTTCCCGCGAGCTGAGCCCCGAAACTCTTCTTGGAGTCGAATCATAGTTCCAAGGCTATCTGGTCATCGGACATCCGACCAAAATTCCTCTTGGAGTCGATGAATCGTCGCTCCAAGGTCGTCTGGTCGTCGGACATCCGACCAAAATTCTTATTGGTGTCGATGAATTATCACCCCAAGGTCGTTTGGTCATCGAACACCTGACCAAAATTCCTTATGGAGTCGATGTATTATCGCTCCAAGGCCGTCTGGTCGTTGGACATCCAACCACAAAAACAGTTCGCAAACGTGAAGGCCTTTCATAAACTAAAGCATCGTGAAGGCGAACTGATAGATCAGTGGTCGTCTGATCTAAAAAAAACCTTTGTGAACATGAAGGTCTTTCACGAACTAAAGCATCATGAAGGTAAACCTGTAGATCAACGGTAATTTGATCCAAAAAACCCTTCGCAAATGTAAAGGTCTTTCACGAACTAAAGCGTCGTGAAGGGGAACCGGTTGATTAGTGGTCATCTGATCCAAAAAATCCTTTGCGAACGTGAAGGTCTTTCACGAACTAAAGCGTCGAGAAGGCGAACCGGTAGATCGGTGAAATTTATATGAGACTGATATCCGGAAAGGAGAACTGGAAGATCAGTAGTCATCTGATCCAAAAATCCTTTACGGATTAAAGCGTCGTGAAGGTGAACTGGAAGATCAGCAGCCATTTGATCCCGAGCTCCCCGAAGTCAACGAAGTCACGCTGTGGGTCCACAAATCGACAATCATATCAATCACTCCGCATAATTAATGGAATCACTTCCAATGACCAATGAAACAAACAGCGCTGAATTCCAGAGCTCCGAAGTCGCTCGAAGGAACTAACCTAAAATTGAACTGACCTTGTGGTTAATCAGAGGCTGACTCGAGTCGAGCCAAGATTTGGAACCCGGGAGAACCAAGTATCTCGAATCCCTAACATATAAGTCTCCGAAGATAGAGACTTTCCCATGCTTTAATCATCTAGAAGACACAATCGCACCTACTGGAATGGAGGCAACTAGACAAATTGTGGAGAGACCCTAGATACAGTTCAAGGGCGCCAACAGCCCTATGGCATGGGGGGCACCGCACACACTTGAATAACCACAAGGAAGGCCGAGATTAATCACGCCACAGTTATGTTCCGCCCGATCGAAAATTCCGATCGAAAATTCTGGCACTCTGATAACTACGGACTTAACGACCTGGCTAGTGCAACAAACGAAATAGAAGCATAATACTTGCTTACTTCTTCCCAACTCCTCCTTTACCACCCTTGGTGACCAGTTCCTCTTCCTCTTAGACCGTATGCTAGTTGAAGACCCATTTTCTAAAGGCAGTTCGGACCAAGAGCTAAGAGTCTTGCCCTGAACTCCTATAGGCTCTTTCTTCCTATACATCTTCATGCGATCAGCCGTAGATCTCTTCACCATGGCAACCTAATCTGTTTGAACGTGCACATCTTCCTGAAACGTGGAAGGATCATCCAAGCCATGGCTACCCGAACCAAAAACTGCTAAGCTTCCTAAACCAATAAAACTATGTTCGTGTAAGCAACCTGCAAAGTCGATGAGGTCAAATTGACTGGAAAATCAATGTATAGCTGCTTGGACCAATCAAACCACGTCCGAGTATGCTCCATTTACTCGCTGAGTTGAAGAAAGCGAATCGACTCAAATAGCCGGTTCGACGGGAAATCTCGACCCTAGCCTTCTCAGAACTGTTGTTGCTCCGGCAACATCGGGAAGGCCCAAACCCTCATGCATCACTTTTTGAGCCGTGGAACCACGCTGTTGAAGCATGAACTCCTCACGTTACCCGAAGATTGGCCACGTCGAGAAGTTCCAAACCATTCCAGACCGACGGGTCGTATCGATCCTATAAGCCATGCATTTCGTAAGCCATGCACCACCAAAAGCCTCACATCCCATAAGTCGCGCACTCTCATAAGCCGGGCCACCCATAAGCCGCACATCACTTCTTGAGCAGTGGAACCATGCTCTCGAAGCACGAACTTCTTATGTTACCCAAAGATGGGCAATATCGAGAAGTTCCAAACCATCCTGGATCGACGGGTCGTATCGATCCCATAAGTCGCACGTCTCTTAAGCCGCGCACTCTCATAAACTGCGCATCTCATAAGCTGCGTAAACACTGCTCAATGTTGCCCCGGCATCATGTAATAACCCGCATATTTTACGATTATATATTTAAATGTTTTATTTAAATAAAGCATTGTTAATTATGTTAAAGTTTGAAATGTGACTTTTTGTAAACAGTCGAATCCGGAGTCGAGACATCTTCAATTGAGTTCAAATCGATGTTTACAACTTGTTTGAGTATAAACATTGTTGTGTTTGGAGTCGATTAGTATTTTGGTATTTTCATTTAGGGCTTGGGTTGTGTTCTAGCCCATTAAGCCAACAAGTTAACCCAAACTCTTCTACCAAATACCCTAACTCCTCTCCTCTTCATTCATTCCATTCTCTATTTCCTAACACTCCCAAGCTAAAGGAAAAATGGGGGAAAAGAAGGGAAATTAAAATTCCTAAGCCCTAGATTCTTAGGAAATTCAAGTTATAAAATCAAAGAGAAGCTAGGTAAGCATCCTCTTCATCTTCTCCACTTCAATTCCTCTTCAATTCTTGATTTTTCCTATAACCTAACTTAGGAAAATCTTTGCATGTAATAATAGATTGAAGATCTTTGAGGTGTAGTAGAAGAGGAATCAATCCTAGCTTGTTTTAGAGCTTATCTTTTCTATTTTTGGGTTAAAGGTGAGTTCTTGAACTCACATCTATGTCTATAACTTTGATTGTTGTTAGGTATGAATTCCTAACATCTATTTCTTATTCAATTGCTTTTGAATTGAATTGGTTTGGTGAATTTTCCTAATTTTGATATTTTGAAGTCAAAATTTATGAAAACCCTAGAATGGGTGTTTAGGCATGTTGTTTTGAGTGTATTGAAGAGCCTTTAGGGTTAGGTTGTCGCTTGGCATAAATCCCTAGTTGCAGTTTCTCATTCAATCGCTTCTGAATCCGAGAAGTTGTGTAGATTTGCCCATTTAAGGGCTTTGCAAATTCTGTCCCGCTACAGGCGACAGACGTCTATGGATTATCCATAGACGTCTGTTCTCTACACCGATCATAAATTTTTAAAGTATTTATTCTCTCAAAAGGAACTTAATTTTCATCAACAACGTTGGCTCGAATTCCTTGCATCTTATGTTCTTGATATTCTTTATACTCCCGGAAAGGGAAATCATGTTGCCGATGCTCTTAGTCGTAAGCAACAAGCTGTTGTTTCCATGATGATATCTAAATGGAATGATCTCAAGACTTTATCCACTTGTGAGATTCGAGATCGTGAATCTGATTCATGTTCATCTCTTGTTTTATGTAGCCTTGAGGCTTATCCTTCTCTTTTGGACCGCATCCTTGAAGCTAAAAAACACGACTTCGAATTGGCTCATCTTAGCCAAAGTTGTAGAGATAAAAATAATATTGATGGTTAGAAAGACTTTGAAATTGATGCTCGTGGAGGCGTTCAAAAATTTGGTAGACTTATTGTGCCAAATATTAGTGGTCTCCGTAAAGACATTTTAGAAGATTGTCATCGTTCTAAATTTACCAGTCATCCCGGTAGTAGTAAAATGTATGCAGACATGAAGTGACTTGATTATTGGGATGGAATGAAATCTGATATTGCTAACTTTTTTAAGCGTTGCATGACTCGCCAACTCGTAAAGGTCGAGCATCAAAGGCCCGGTGGGTTGTTTCCACCTTTAGACATTCCCATCTGGAAGTGGGATCAAGTTTCCATGGAATTTATTGACGGTCTTCCCCGTTCTCATTCAGGTCATGATAGTTTATGGGTGATTGTAATAGACTTAAAAAATCCACCCATTTTCTTCCCATTCGGTCCAACCAAACCGTACCTCTTTTGGTTAAACTCTATGTTAAAGAAATTGTTAAATTGCATGGAGTTCCTACTTCTATTGTTAGCGATCGTGATCCATTATTTACTAGTGAATTTTGGAAAGGTCTTCAAAAAGCTTTGGGAACGAAGCTTAATTTTAGCACTGCTTATCATCCTCAGTCCGATAGACAAATGGAGCGTGTGAATCAAACTCTTGAAGATCTCCTTCGTGCATGTGTTCTTGATTTTGGTGGAAGTTGGGAAGATCATATTTCACTTGTTGAGTTTTCTTACAATAATAGCTTCCAATCTAGTATTGGTATGGCACCTTTTGAGGCACTCTACAGAAGGCCATGCCGATCTCCTTCGTGTTGGCTTAGAACCGGTGAGAAGTTGGTTTTAGGTCCAGATTTTATTCGTGATGCCACAGAAAAGATTGACCTTATTCGTCATAGGATGAAAGAAGCTCAGAGTAGACAAAAATCCTATGCCGATAAACGAAGAAGGAATTTGGAATTTTCTATGGGAGATTTGGTATTCATTCGTGTTTCACCTATGAAGGGTGTAGTGCATTTCAGTCGATCGGGAAAATTAGCACCTCGATATATTGGCTCGTTTCCCATCACTGAATGCATTGGTCCCGTGGCTTATCGCCTTTCATTACCGGCTCAATTTTCCGCTATTCATGACGTATTTCACGTTTCTCAGCTACGGAAGTGCCTTAGAGATTCCGATTCTATTCTTAAGCCTAGTGTTATTGAAGAAATTGAGGTTTCACCTAATTTGACTTATGAGTAACATCCTATTCGCATCATTGGTATGGAGGTTAAACGCCTTCGTAACAAAGGCGTTTCGCTTGTGAAAGTTCAATGGAACACAAATCCTAAGGATTGTTCTTGGGAATCCAGAGAATTCATCGAGCAAACACATCCTGATTTACTCTCTCGTGCTCCTTAAGGTGAATTTCTCGTTTCAATTTTCCATTTTGTGATTGTCATGTCACAGAATGGTTGTTACTCCTTATTTCCTTCTTAAGTTTTGCGAGGACGCAATTTCTTCAAGGAGAGGAGTCTGTAACAACCCGCATATTTTACGATTATATATTTAAATGTTTTATTTAAATAAAGCATCGTTAATTATGTTAAAGTTCGAAATGTGACTTTTTGTAAATAGTCGAATCCGGACTCGAGACCACTTCAATTGAGTTCAAATCGATGTTTACAACTTTTTTGAGTATAAACATTGTTGTGTTTGGAGTCGATTAGGATTTTGGTATTTTCATTTAGGCCTTGGGTTGTGTTCTAGTGCATTAACCCAACAAGTTAACCCAAACTCTTCTACCAAATACCCTAACTCCTCTCCTCTTCATTCATTCCATTCTCCATTTCCTAACACTCTCAAGCTAAAGGAAAAATGGGGGAAAAGAAGGGAAATTAAAATTCCTAAGCCCTAGATTCTTAGGAAATTCAAATTCAAATTCAAGTTATAAAATCAAAGATAAACTAGGTAAGCATCCTCTTCATCTTCTCCACCTCAATTCCTCTTCAATTCTTGATTTTTCCTATAACCTAACTTAGGAAAATCGTTGCATGTAATAATAGATTGAAGATCTTTGAGGTATAGTAGAAGAGGAATCAATCCTAGCTTGTTTTAGAGCTTATCTTTTCTATTTTTGGGTTAAAGGTGAGTTCTTGAACTCACATCTATGTCTATAACTTTGATTGTTGTTAGGTATGAATTCCTAACATCTATTTCTTATTCAATTGCTTTTGAATTGAATTGGTTTGGTGAATTTTCCTAATTTTGGTATTTTGAAGTCAATATTTATGAAAACCTTAGAATGGGTGTTTAGACATGTTGTTTTGAGTGTATTGAAGAGCCATTAGGGATGGGTTGTCGCTTGGCATAAATCCTTAGTCGCAGTTGCTCATTCAATCGCTTCTAAATCCGAGAAGTTGTGTAGATTTGCCCATTTAAGGGCTTTGCAAATTCTGTCCCGCTATAAGCGACAGACGTCTGTGGATTATCCACCGACGTCTATGACCTCAGGGTTGCAATTTCTCGAAATAGGGGACAGACGTCTGTGGATTTCCCCCATATGTCTATGGCTGTTAAATTCTGAAATTTGGCTTATTTTTATGTGGATTTTCGATATATCAATTTTTGATTATCCAAATAGTTTTTGTCATTCAATATCAACTTTGATGATCTCTTTTCAGGATTTTTGCTGTTTCCATTCTATGGATTTGATATCGATTTCCATGGTTTTAATTCACGTCATTGAAATGTGGATTTTGTGATAGATTGTTTTTACAATCGTTTCTATGATTTGTCACTTTTAAATACAAAGGTTTTATGCTAGTAGTAAATACTAAAACTCTTTCACAAAAATGATTTCAACACTACTTTTAATACAAAGCTCGATTTTAAAACTATTTTCCAGTCTATTAGTACATACAAACCTTTAACTCATTCGTATGAGAAATCCAATTAAACGACTTAGCAGAACAAGTGGTATGAAACGCTTGCGTTTACTTTGTCGGTTAATTCTTGGACTTGTTCGATTGAAATCTTGTGACAATTTTCGAGTGGGAATCTACAATTTTTTTGTAAATATTTAAGTTAAGCCAATGGTTATGGGACATGAAGCTAAACTCATTTATTTACTAGCTTAGTGTAATTTACAATTATTGACCAATGATGATCATTTTGTGATTTAGACTTGCGATGTGCAATGTCTCTTTGTCCGCGTGGGGGACTATACCCCATTCTGTGGAGCTTCGGCTCAATTTGGTGGGGTAGCGACCCATATGCTTTTGACCGTTTATGGAGCTTCGGCTCATTTGTCCCCAAGAGGGGACTATACCCTGTTTTGTGGAGCTTCGGCTCATTTTTATGGGTTAGCGACCCATGGGACAGCGTCCCGTTTGTGACACATGTGTTGGTGAGTTTTCATGCTCCCATTTGTGATATGCCTCCCCCTTTGTGCTTTTTGGATTTCTAAATATTGATATTTGGAATTTGTGTTTCACCAATTTTTGTGATTTGCATTGATAAGCTTTATCAATATTTGTGATTTAGTGAATAAAATTAAAGAATATGATATTCTTTTTGGGTATTTGAGAAAACTTGAGATATTGTATGATTTTTATTGTTATTATATATATTTTGTCATATATCTTATCTTATCTCATCTTACATGATAATTATAGCTAGACTGGTCCATTTATTATTTTTCTTCTTAAATAATACTCGGGTCAGACCGAGGTGTTTCAGGTACTTCCACTTGACTTCTTAGCAGGGACTATCTTTTGACTTTTGGCTAACTACTTTAGCTTAGTAGTTTTTTGTCATTCATGTATACGAGATAGAGACTCTTTGATGTATTCATACTCTTTTGTGTAGTACATGTACCGATTCTTTTGGGATGTAGTGGATCTTGTATGACCACTTCTAAGATGTTCACTTCTATGTATTATATTCATATTTGTTTCCGTCTTAGTGATATGAATATTTATGCCTGATTTTATGTTATGATTATTTTATATTGTTTCTGAAGGGCATTTAGCCATTATGTAGTAGCTTTGAGTTTGTATTGAATATGTCAGATTTCCTCCTGAAATGGAATGCGTGATATACTATCCGACATGTCGGTACTCGCTCAAAGCAATTATACAGTTGGTCGCTCCTCAACAGCCTTATTCTTCGCGCTAATCAACGGCATTACCCAGTAGTGTCCTTCGTTAGTGAGAGTATAGAGGGGGGCATCACAGCATGGTGTCAGAGCCAAACTTCAGAACAATATAGGATATTATGACGAGGATCATTGTCTTTAGTCTCTCTTAGGAACCGTGCCTTAGGATTTAATTCGAATCTTAGGATTAGTCATGTCCTATCTTATTTTATGATGCCTTGTTTTATCAATCAAGCTTATTTGAATTCATTCTGAGAATAACCTTTTTCCTCTTCTTTCTTTTTGTTTAAGAAGAGAAATGGTTAGAGCATGTCGTCCTAGCACTGGTCAATCCAGTGGTCCTCCTCAAGATGGCATATTCATGTCTACTCAACAGCTTTTGGATCTTGTCAAGAATGCCCATGCTGCCGGTCCCATTCCTGAGCCTACTCGTCCTAAATCTGGGTTTGCACGCTTGTGTAGTGATTACACCAATTTGGGTGAAAAGCCATTCAAATGTTCCAAAAGCGTTATATAAGTCCAAGCTTGGCTTAGAACATGCGATCACATCTTTTCTTGCACGAATCTTTTGGATTTACATCGAGTCCAAGTGGCTTCTAGCATGCTCCAGGAGAGAGCAATAGATTGGTATGAGCTTTTAATTTCAGAAATTATTGAAGCGGATCTTACTTAGGAGAAATTCCGAGAAAGGTATGAGTTAAAGTTTTTTCCTGAAGCGGAAAAGGTAACTTTAGCTCGACGCTTCACTGATCTTATTCAGGGTGAATCTTCTACGACAGATTATGTCGCATCTTTTGAATCCCTCTCTAAATATGAGGTCGAGTATATTAATACCTCATTGAAGAAGAATCAAAGGTTTATCTATGGTCTGAATTAGAATCTTAAAAAGGCTTTACTTCTGAAACTAGAAGTGCCTTTCGATTAGCTTGTAGATATCGCTCTTCGACTTGAAGAGGCCGATAAGGAAAGTGATGGTGATGTTGGGAGTGCCAAGAAGAACTTCAATAACAACAGGAAGAGGCATCCCGATAATAAGTTCAAAGGCCTAATCCCAACAAGAAAGGGAAGCAAGCAACTTCGGTAGCGAAGACTCCTACCCCTGGTCATGGAGAATGCTACAATTGTGGTTCTAAGGACCACTATGCCAATAAGTGTCCAAGGTCCCTTACTTGTCGCTATTGCAAAAGTTCGGGTCATCCTATATCTTCATGTCCCAAACTTCTAAACAAGAAAGAGGGAATGCTAAATGTTGTGCAAGCTCATGGTAACCCTTCTCTTGGTCAAGGTACTTCTCATTTTATCCTTGATGGCATTATTATGTTTCATGATCATCCTATTCGAATTCCTTTTGATACAGGTGAATCTCACTCTTTTATATCAAAAGAACTTGCGGATACTTTGTCTTTAAATGTTATAGGCTTGAAGACTTCACTGAAAATTGCGAGTCCGGGTAGTGGATCCGCAACACTCAGTTTATTTTATAAGGATGTTGAGATTATTTTATGTGATTATGCTTTTCGTGCCGATTTGCATGTTATGCGTTATTTAGGTTTCGGACTGATTTTGGGAATGGATTGGATTAATCGTTATGAAGCCCACATCCTATGTCCCGAGAGGACTATCCATCTTCGACATCCCCAATCTGTTAAGCATATTTCTATCGTTCTTAGTGATTTCGATTCTAATTTGGTGGCATCCTTACATTCTCTAAACCCACATGATGACGACAATGATGATGAGGAAGATGTCATTTCCCTCATTCACGTTGTTCGTAAATTTTCTGACATCTTTGAGCCTGTTTTAGGATTACCACCTAAGCGATCAATTGAGTTCAGAATTAATCTAATCCCTGGAGCTCTACATATCACTCGCCCTCCTTATCCTATGTCCAATAAGGAAAATATGGATATGCGTAAACAATTATCCGAATCGGAAGAAAAACAGTTAATTCGATCTAGTTCCTTTCCTTGGGGAGCTTCAGCTATCTTTTTGGAAGAAATCTGATGGTCCACTTAGGTTTTGCGTTGACTACCGCAAGCTTAATGATCTTACCATTAAGAACAAATATCCCTTACCTCGGATTGAAGATCTATTCGATCAACTTTGCGATGCTAGAGTCTTTTCACAGTTAGACTTAACAACTGGTTTCCATCAGCTTCGAATAGCAAAGGATAGTATTCCTTTGACATCATTCTGTACTCGTTATAGATCTTATGAATGGATTGTTATGCCATTTGGTTTAACGAATGCTCCAGCTTATTTCGTTGACCTTATGAATCGAATTTTCAAAGACTTCCTCGATCGATTTATTCTTATCTTTATCAATGATATTCTTGTTTAGTCTAAAGCCAAGGAAGAGCATGAAAAATATCTTCAAATTGTGTTGGAAACACTTAGGAGCAATCAATTGAAAGCAAAATTTTCTAAGTGCTATTTTTTGCAATCTCGTGTGAAATTTTTAGGATATATTATTTCTGAATCCAGAATTTCCATGGATCCTTCAAAGATTGAGGTGATTCAAAACTGGAAGAGACCGGAGAGTGTAACGGAAATTTGTAGTTTTCTTGGATTGGCGGGCTATTACCGTCGATTCATAAAAGACTTTTCTAAAATTTCCTTACCTCTTACTAGTTTGACAAAGAAGGGAGTCAAGTACAGTTGGTCGGACAAATGTGAAGCTGCTTTTCAGAAATTAAAAGAACTCCTTTTCGATGCTCCTATTCTTGTGATTCCCGAAGGGAACCAAGACTTGATTGTTTATACCGATGCTAGTCGTATTGGTTTGGGAACCGTTCTCATGCAAAGGGAACGTGTTATCACTTATGCTTCTAGGCAGTTGAAGCCTACCAAGACTAGATATGCCACTCATGATTTAGAGCTCGCGGCTATTGTTTTCGCTCTTAGAATTTGGCATCATTATCTTTTGGGAGAGAAATCTGTTCTCTACACCGATCATAAATTTTTAAAGTATTTATTCTTTCAAAAGGAACTTAATTTTCATCAACAACGTTGGCTCGAATTCCTTGCATCTTATGTTCTTGATATTCTTTATACTCCCGGAAAGGGAAATCATGTTGCCGATGCTCTTAGTCGTCAGCAACAAGCTGTTGTTTCCATGATGATATCTAAATGGAATGATCTCAAGACTTTATCCACTTGTGAGATTCGAGATCGTGTATCTGATTTATGTTCATCTCTTGTTTTATGTAGCCTTGAGGCTTATCCTTCTCTTTTGGACCGCATCCTTGAAGCTAAAAAACACGACTTCGAATTGGCTCATCTTAGCCAAAGTTGTAGAGATAAAAATAATATTGATGGTTAGAAAGACTTTGAAATTGATGCTCGTGGAGGCGTTCAAAAATTTGGTAGACTTATTGTGCCAAATATTAGTGGTCTCCGTAAAGACATTTTAGAAGATTGTCATCGTTCTAAATTTACCAGTCATCCTGGTAGTAGTAAAATGTATGCAGACATAAAGTGACTTGATTATTGGGATGGAATTAAATCTGATATTGCTAACTTTTTTAAGCGTTGCATGACTCGCCAACTCGTAAAGGTCGAGCATCAAAGGCCCGATGGGTTGTTTCCACCTTTAGACATTCCCATCTGGAAGTGGGATCAAGTTTCCATGGAATTTATTGACGGTCTTCCCCGTTCTCATTCAGGTCATGATAGTTTATGGGTGATTGTAATAGACTTAAAAAATCCACCCATTTTCTTCCCATTCGGTCCAACCGAACCGTACCTCTTTTGGTTAAACTCTATGTTAAAGAAATTGTTAAATTGCATGGAGTTCCTACTTCTATTGTTAGCGATCGTGATCCATTATTTACTAGTGAATTTTGGAAAGGTCTTCAAAAAGCTTTGGGAACGAAGCTTAATTTTAGCACTGCTTATCATCCTCAGTCCGATAGACAAATGGAGCGTGTGAATCAAACTCTTGAAGATCTCCTTCGTGCATGTGTTCTTGATTTTGGTGGAAGTTGGGAAGATCATATTTCACTTGTTGAGTTTTCTTACAATAATAGCTTCCAATCTAGTATTGGTATGGCACCTTTTGAGGCACTCTACAGATTGCCATGCCGATCTCCTTCGTGTTGGCTTAGAACCGGTGAGAAGTTGGTTTTAGGTCCAGATTTTATTCGTGATGCCACAGAAAAGATTGACCTTATTCGTCATAGGATGAAAGAAGCTCAGAGTAGACAAAAATCCTATGCCGATAAACGAAGAAGGAATTTGGAATTTTCTATGGGAGATTTGGTATTCATTCGTGTTTCACCTATGAAGGGTGTAGTGCGTTTCAGTCGATCGGGAAAATTAGCACCTCGATATATTGGCTCGTTTCCCATCACCGAATGCATTGGTCCCGTGGCTTATCGCCTTTCGTTACCGGCTCAATTTTCTGCTATTCATGACGTATTTCACGTTTCTCAGCTACGGAAGTGCCTTAGAGATTCCGATTCTATTCTTAAGCCTAGTGTTATTGAAGAAATTGAGGTTTCACCTAATTTGACTTATGAGCAACATCCTATTCGCATCATTGCTATGGAGGTTAAACGCCTTCGTAACAAAGGCGTTTCACTTGTGAAAGTTCAATGGTCCACAAATCCTAAGGATTGTTCTTGGGAATCCAGAGAATTCATCGAGCGAACACATCCTGATTTACTCTCTCGTGCTCCTTAAGGTGAATTTCTCGTTTCAATTTTCCATTTTGTGATTGTCATGTCACAGAATGGTTGTTACTCCTTATTTCCTTCTTAAGTTTTGCGAGGACGCAATTTCTTCAAGGAGGGGAGTCTGTAACAACCCGCATATTTTACGATTATATATTTAAATGTTTTATTTAAATAAAGCATCGTTAATTATGTTAAAGTTCGAAATGTGACTTTTTGTAAACAGTCGAAATTGGACTCGAGACCACTTCAATTGAGTTCAAATCGATGTTTACAACTTTTTTGAGTATAAACATTGTTGTGTTTGGAGTCGATTAGGATTTTGGTATTTTCATTTAGGCCTTGGGTTGTGTTCTAGTGCATTAACCCAACAAGTTAACCCAAACTCTTCTACCAAATACCCTAACTCCTCTCCTCTTCATTCATTCCATTCTCCATTTCCTAACACTCTCAAGCTAAAGGAAAAATGGGGGAAAAGAAGGGAAATTAAAATTCCTAAGCCCTAGATTCTTAGGAAATTCAAATTCAAGTTATAAAATCAAAGAGAAACTAGGTAAGCATCCTCTTCATCTTCTCCACCTCAATTCCTCTTCAATTCTTGATTTTTCCTATAACCTAACTTAGGAAAATCTTTGCATGTAATAATAGATTGAAGATCTTTGAGGTATAGTAGAAGAGGAATCAATCCTAGCTTGTTTTAGAGCTTATCTTTTCTATTTTTGGGTTAAAGGTGAGTTCTTGAACTCACATCTATGTCTATAACTTTGATTGTTGTTAGGTATGAATTCCTAGCATCTATTTCTTATTCAATTGCTTTTGAATTGAATTGGTTTGGTGAATTTTCCTAATTTTGATATTTTGAAGTCAAAATTTATGAAAACCCTAGAATGGGTGTTTAGGCATGTTGTTTTGAGTGTATTGAAGAGCCTTTAGGGTTAGGTTGTCGCTTGGCATAAATCCCTAGTTGCAGTTTCTCATTCAATCGCTTCTGAATCCGAGAAGTTGTGTAGATTTGCCCATTTAAGGGCTTTGCAAATTCTGTCCCGCTACAGGCGACAGACGTCTATGGATTATCCATAGACGTCTGTGACCTCAAGGTTACAATTTCCCAAAACAGGGGACAGACGTTTGTGGATTTCCTGTTAGTCCTTGAGAAGGATGGTTTTGATGACAACAACCTTATGACTTGTTATAAAATATAAATACTAACATTATAGTTTAGATATATATATATATATATGTATGTATATGTATATGCAAGATATAAACACGCAGGTACCAAGAATGAAGACTGTACAGTATAGAGATACAAGACTGATGAATTTAAAGATCAAAGATATCAAGATTGAAGACTCATGAGTATCAAGAAATCAAGTTATCAAGAGTTCAATATTTTAGTAGTACAAGATAAGTATTGAGTCTAGAATTATGTTAAAACTTCTTGAAAGCACTTACATCTTTATTCGAAATTTATTCGTGGAATGGAATCCACTACGAGCCTGTTAAAGGGATGGAACCCACGACAATATCTAGTGGAACATATAGTGGTCCTATTTTGATATCCACTAATTTTATAAAATGTTTTTCAAAAATATATCTCTTACTTTAAATGTTTTCAAAACCTTTTTTCAAAAGACATCTCTCTTGTTTGAAATATTTTAGCCTCAAAACTATCTTTATCATTTTTAATATTTTGATTTTAAAATTGTCATTGAGTTTAAACTATCTCTTGTTTTATATATTTAGCTTTAAAATATTTACTCAGATTTTAAATCACTTTATAGATTAAGATTATATATATTAAAATTACTTTCTAAACTCTTTTATATGTTTAAACTATATTCAAATATATTTACAAAGTTTAGAAATCATTTTGACAAATTATAAAAACCAATTTTAATACGAAAATCAAAATCACCAATTTTGCCTAGTGCATGTCGACATCCCTCATCCCCCCATGTCGACATGGTGCCCGTTAAATTCAAAATTCAAATTTTCAAAAGAAGTGTCTATTCGTCGTATCCTTTCACGAATAGATATGGTTGTTGATTTCCTATAAATACCAGTAGTTCTAAATGAATTTATCATCAGATTTCACTTGTTTTCTCTTCTCTTCATCTTCCACATTTATCCTAAAGAATCCCAAACTATACTCTACCGAAATACCAAGTGAATCAAACTTGATTATCTCTTGTTTGGTTCTCTGCCACTCTCTCCATAAGATCTCGGTGCTATTCAGAGTTATAGGATTATTTGTAAATCAAACTGTTGAGTAAAAGGTGCGGTTGAACCCTGAAATCAATTGGGTGTGATTGTTGCCCCGGAAATCGATTAGGTGATCTTGTGGCCTGGTAAATCAAGAGAGTTTGCCCCAGACTCGAATACAGGAGGGTGTACCTCGTGGCCTTGAAATCGAGGGTGTAATCTGGGAGATTATTTTTGATAAGAAATTTGTACGTTTGTACGGGACTAGATGTAGGGTAACTCCGAACCAGTATAAAATCCTGGTGTGTTCTTTCCTTTACTGCTTTTATTTATTATTTGCATCTGTGTCTGATTCTGTGATTATATCTGTGTTTGTGAATTGCATTTGTTGGTGATTAAATTTACATAAGTTTCAAAAAGATTTAGAAAATCCACAAAACACTATTCATCCCCCCCCCCCTCTAGTGTTATTACAGCCTTAAGATCCGTAATTCACATTTCTCACATTTCCCACAGACGTCTGTGGCTGTTAATTTTGAATTTGGATTATTTTTATGTGGATTTCCGATATATCGATTTTTGATTATCCAAATAGTTATTGTCATTCATATCAACTTTGATGATCTCTTTTCTAGATTTTTTGGTGTTTCCGTTCTATGGATTTGATATCGATTTCCATGGTTTTAATTCACGTCATTGAAATGTGGATTTTTGTGATAGATTATTTTTACAATTGTTTATATGATTTTTCACTTTTAAATACAAAGGTTTTATACCAGTAGTAAATACTAAAACTCTTTCACAAAAATGATTTCGACACTACTTTTAATACAAAGCTCGATTTTAAAACTGTTTTCCAATCTATTAGTATATACAAACCTTTACCTCATTCGTATGAGAAATCTAATTAAATGACTTAGCAAAACAAGTGGTATGAAACGCTTACGTTAACTTTGTCGGTTAATTCTTGGACTTGTTCGATTGAAATCTTGTGATAATTTTTGAGTGGGAATCTACAATTTATTCGTAAATATTTAAGTTAAGCCAGTGGTTATAGGACGTGAAGCAAAACTCATTTATTTACTAACTTAGTGTAATTTACACTTATTAATCAATGATGATTATTTTGTGATTTAGACTTACGATGTGCAATGTCTCTTTCTCCGCGTGGGGGACTATACCCCGTTCTATGGAGCTTCGGCTCAATTTGGTGGGGTAGCGACCCATGGTCTTTTGACCATTTGTGGAACTTCAGCTCATTTGTCTGCAAGGGGGGACTATACCCTGTTCTGTGGAGCTTCGGCTCATTTTTATGGGTTAGCGACCCATGGGATAGCATCCCGTTTTTGATACACGTGTTGGTGAGATTTTATGCTCCCGTTTGTGATAGGCCTCCCCCTTTGTGCTTTCTGAATTTCTAAATATTGATTTCTGGAATTTTTGTTTCACCAATTTTTGTGATTTGCATTGATAAGCCTTATCAATATTTGTGATTTGGTGAATAAAATTAAAGAATATGATATTCTTTTTGGGTATTTGAGAAAACTTGAGATATTGTATGATTTTTATTATTATCATATATATTTTACCATATCTCTTATCCTATCTCATCTTACATGATAATTATAGCTAGACTGATTCGTTTATTATTTTTCTTCTTAAATAATACTCGGGTCAGACCGAATGTGATGACCCTGAAATCGGCCTTCGAAAATCGACACCCGTACTTCACTTATACTCAAAATGCCGCAGATTCAAACGCCGAATCTGGTTCACTGGAGCTTATAACACAGTAAGTATAACAACACAGCGGAAGAAAGAAAACAATGATATCATATACAACTCCAATGAATACAATATCCAGAATGATATACAATAATGATATCAATATGATACAACAATATCAGAGATAAATAATGATACAGCGGAAATAACAGAAGTGATAACTCCAAATAATCTCTAAAAGAGGATGAATCCGATAACTCCAATATCCAGCTCGAACCACCCTTATAATGTACAAAGATAAGCAAGTGCAGTCCATGAACTCCAAACACTAAACTAGCTCCAGATAATCTACAAAACCTGGCTATCTGAAAAATCCAACTCTAGACTGCCCGTGTGGAAAATGGTGGGCACCCAGAGTTTAGGAAGTGAACAATAAACTCCAGGTCAGTCATGGGACTGGTATGAGCAAACAAAAACAGTTTATCTTTAACAAACACAAAATAATTTTTAACATTGAAATCCGCAAAGCTTTTGGAAAATGAAACTACCATAAGGCCTCCCGCCACACACACAATGCAATCGCAGAATTGGAGGAGATTTCTTCTTATGATGGTCAAACATGCTTACTACGCAAAAGAAATTCTTTTGATATTATTACTAGTGCATAGTGTGAAAACTTTTCGAAAATACAATATTAATCTTAGCCAGCATAAAACCATTGTTGTATGCCTACTATAGCTACCATTTAAACAGTGGTGACCACCATAAGTAAATGGCAGGTTCTACAACTAAAACCGTACTGGATTCGTATTGTTTCTTTGGATTTCCAACAAATGATCAGGCAAAGGAACTTCCTTACCGAAATAGAAACGCCTCTGGAAAGACGCCCCGGATCTCTGCAAACAAAAGGCCGATGCTACCTCACGCTGTACAGCTGTAACTAGGTAACTAACACAGTGACGCTACCTCACGCTGTACAGCTGTAACTAGGTAACTAACACACGAGTCATGTCATCCCCCGATCGTCACCGACCTTTATCCGAGGTACCTCGATCCTAAAGCAACAACCACAAAGTATAATAACTGTGCAGCATCAACATAGGTAAAATATCTGGGCTCCATACCATGATATCACCTTTTATCCAAAAGGAAATGACATACCCTTGGGGCGCTACCCCTACAAACCTTTGTCGCAACATTCCTGTTTCGACCATTACCGGGTTGTGAGGCTTGACGAAGTCTCGTCCACAAAGCTACGCTTTTTCACAAAGCCACGCTTTTTCACAAAGCCACGCTTTTCACAAAGCCACGCTTTTTCACAAAGCCACGCTTTGATCCACAAATGATCAACAGCACTTTGTATGCCACATTACCAAATTGGGAATGTATCACTAGTAACCATCAACTACATAAACTCTAAGATCGTACGTCTCAGAGAAGGGTGTTAAGCTAAGAGAATAAATTCTCCGCCACCAACAGAAATGTATTTGATAGAAACCAGCTTTACATCTCAAAGTGTAATGTCAGACACACATCCATACAAGTCTGTTCCGGGTTCGAACAAAACCGAAGGAACTTCCAAAGAAGCCCTTGCAATCCGGGTATTTACAATCCCGATCGGACTTCCCATCACTTAGGGAATCTCTATACCGGGCGCTACTCGGTGCAGAGACAATCGATAGGTCATCCTATCGCTCTCGCAAATACCCGGTCTTCACCATCGGTCTTCAAATGATATCCATATCATCGTATCACTATTCGGAATGGGTTATATGACACAAAGGTCTTTTCCCGGCTAACCCGAATAATGAGCGCAATTAAAAATCATATGGATACTGGGGTCTCAATTAAATCACAGCTTAAAGCCCAAAACTTTTCATTCGAATGGTTAAAACAAATTACCATTTCCAATCTTTTAAACAAAAAGATTCATTTCAAAAACCTTCAATGGTTTAAACAATTTCCACACTTTTATTCTTTTAAACAAAAAGATTCAATTCACAAAGTTCACCCCGTTCACAAAGATTCATTTATGGATTTCAAAACAATTTCCATTTCACTTGGATTAACTCGTTAAATCTTTAAGTCAAGATTTAACTTATAGCTTTCAAAACTCATTTCCAAAGATTCATTCATAGTCTTTCAAAACAATTCCAATTCAAGTTGGATTAATTCGTCCGATCTTTGAAATCAAAGACTCATTTCATAGTTTTCAAAACATTTCAATTCTATTTCAAACTTGAAATCGTTCAACAAAATTTGGAAATCCTTTCTTAAAATGAAAGCTATTATTATTTGAAAACAAGTAGTTTTCGTTTCGGAAAAATCCAGTTATATTTACACGAGTTAAAACCCTTGAATTAAATTCAAATTCCCAAATCAATACCTTTAAAATGGTTTAACCATATATAACTTGTACAGCATCTTTAATCCCTAGTTTCAAATCATAGAATTCAATTTCAAACTTGAATTCAAATTTTAAATCAAATTATTTAAATTTCAAAACTCGATTAAGTTATTCAAAATAACTTTTATCTTTGAAACTCATTTCAAAAGCTTTTCACTTTAAACCCAAATTTCCAATTTCAAAATCAATTGAAATTAAGATTTTAATTTCAAAAACATTAGATTTAAATCATCTGTGACTTAACCGATTTCCTCGTGAAATCCATATTTGTGTGTGTAAAGGTGTAGTCCAGGGGTTTCACACAATAGTGCAACATCAATAAATCATCACAGATCAGAATACTGAAATATAGTTGATAAGCGGTATTAACTATAACGCTTATCGTTCATTCACAAATCACAGATATATATATCGCAGATAATTAATTACATTCATCCCAGAGAAACAGATCACAACATAAATCAGAATCTATCACAAAGCATCATATATCAGGGATACCAAACAATTCAATCATTTAGTCGGGTCCAAACATTCATAGGTAAGGTCAATTTATTTATCTGATTAAATTAAATCAGATTAGTCACTAATCCTGGTTAATTAACATTAATAAATTACAAAACATTTTGATTAATTATTCTTTAATCATTTATTAATTAACCATTAATTATTTACATAAATCAATCTTGAATTAATCACATTAATGGATCAGTTTCTAATAAATAAACAAGAGAATTTATTGATCAACCTTTGAAAACAATTATTATTCAAACCTTGTTAATGACTTTTGGAAAGAAATCATCATTAAGACATTAATTAACCTTAATTTATTCCTTAACTAATTAATCTTTAATTATTAATCAATAAATTAATTAATTAATCTTTAATTACTCAACCTAAATTTAATTAAAAGATAAACCATTATCTTAATTACCATTTACATTTCAAAACCCCTTTATCTTTAAAATTTCTTTACTTAACAAAAATTTAGATTAAATCAATTTTAACACTTCTTAACAAATATTAAGAACAATTTGATATTTATCAAGTAATGTTATAAAAGAAGTTTTAACAAAATTTGTTTAAATTTCCAAAATCCTATTTTAAAAACTTTTTATAAAAACTGGGCTTCTTTCCCACTTCGGGTCATACCCGAATACTACTCGGGATTAAACCCGAGTCTTCTCTACTTCCCTTCCAAATTCAAAAACTTAGTTTACAATTTTACAGTTTTAAAAGCTGTAGCTTATCTCCTTCAAAATTCTCGAGTACGAACTCGAGTTAAACTCCAAAAACCCCGACCTTCTCTTCGAGTCGACCTCCCAAACTCTCGAGCAACACACAAGAAAGACTCGTCTTCCCCAAAAACCCCAAACCATCCAGATACGCAGATGCACGTGCACGTGCACCATCGTTCCGATCATCTCTGATCGTCGCCGAGCCCCTCCACAAATCGCCATCGACTTCACTGACCAACACGATCTTCCAGTTCGAAGCAGTCGATGCCAAATCAAAATCGAGCTCATCGGTTCACACCAGGAACACCACCCACATCGTAAAGACCACCATCTCCGATGACCCCAGCCATCTGCATCCCTGCCATCACGTCCAAGGTTTCTCTGACGACTCACGAACACTTTCCCCTGGGTGCGATCGAACTCGATGCACCCCAGTCGACACAATTGCCGCGTCTTCTTCGTCCAACAAAACTACAATAAAACCCTAGTTCAATGCCGTGCCACCCCCACGGCGATCTAAAAATTCAATTTCCATTTTCCATCGGTCCCCCAGACTCCAGCTTCCTTCCGTCCTGATCCCGAGATCGATTATTTTGCTGATCATCTGAACTTGACAATAAACGTGATTCTGTTCAACTAAAGATTTCACCTTCAATAACAACCTAAAAATCTTGAAATGCTTATCTAAAATCATCATTTTCTATCTCGAATTTGGTTATGAAATTCAAATACGAATTCATGAACATCGAATTTTGACTGATATTTGATTTCTACTGTAAATTATTATTTACAAAACATTTACTTAATATTTTTACTTAATATTATTTTTAGAAGTAACTTTACATTGTTATAAGAATTTTTTTTCAGAAATCATGGTTTGAAAAGATCTAAAAATGAAGATATGAATTTTTTTCTTTCATCTCTAGTGATCTTGGGTTTTGTTATAACAGAGTAAACATATACATTCACAGGCATGCATACCACATTTCACACCTAAATATTGACATTCATTCATCATTTTCACAACAGCCACATCACAAAACTTCAAGATAAGTTATGAATTCAAAACCTAAATAGGTTAGTTTGCTCACCTTGCTTCAGAAGAAAGAACAGAGTTTGATATGTTGAACCAGGCTTTGAAAACTGGCAAGCTGGAATCTTTCTCTGATCCTCTGATTTGAATCGAGTTTGTATTGTTGTTTGATGTTTTCAGTTGAATTTTGTTAAAGTTTTGAATGGTGCTTATTTTCAGATTTTTCTTAGCTTAGGATGGAACGAGCTAGAATGAATAAGTTGATGGATATAAAAAGAAATGAAGGTTACAGGCTATATTTGTACAGATGATCTAATATTGTTTGTACAATATCAGAGATTTTTATTTGCTTATGGAGGCTGATATGCTGCATGCATCTATATTGTATGTTAAGATGTCTTTGCATTAATTGAGTTGTACAAAGTGATATAAATGCTTGTACCACATCAGAGACTTTTCATTTGTTTTGGAGGCTAAAACATTTCTCACTATTTCGGCTGAGATGAATTGGTGTTGTGGTGGCTTATAATAATTGTTGTTTTTTTCATTTTGTTTACATACCAATATTTATTTCTATTGTCAGGTTTGACTATGCAGATCTGTTTGTTGATGAGATATGGTTTTGGCCTAGCATCAATTGCTTTGTCTTGTTTACTTGCTTCATTCTTGAATATGTTAGTTTTTCTTTTTATATTATACACTAGAATACATTTTGCTGTCTTCCTTTGCAAGATATCTAGATATATTTTGTCTCCTCATTACATACTTATCTTCATATGTTTTGTTTATACTTGAGTGTATACTTATTTTTATTTTATTTTATTGTTTTCTTGTTGCTTTACAATATAAATAAAGTTCTATTGTTAATATGTTGTTAGAATTTGCTAATGTGTTTAATTTATATTTCATAGTTTATTATATATACATTTGTATTTGAATGTATTTACTTTATGTTTTATATCATATATATTTTTTCATTTTTAAACCATTTATTTACAATTTAAATTCAAATCAAATATATATACATATATATTATTTCAAATCTACTCATATATGCTCAAATACATATATATTCACATATATACAATATTTACAATATTTTCAAGTAACAGATGATTTATACAAAATTTATTTTAGTTTTGGGGAAACTCGCATCACTTTATCGATTTATTTCACCATTTAATTCAAAAATTAAATTAATTATCAATTTAAATTTATATAAAATCTGGGGTCGTTACAGAGGTGTTTCAGGTACTTCCACTTAACTTCGTAGCAGGGACTATCTTCTGACTTTGGCTAACTACTTTAGCTTAGTAGTTTTTTGTCTTTCATGTATACGAGATACAGACTCTTTAATGTATTAATATTATTTTGTGTAGTACATGTACCTATTCTTTTGGGATGTAGTGGATCTTGTATGACCACTTCTATGATGTTCACTTCAATGTGTTATATTCATATTTGTTTCCGCCTTAGTGATATGAATATCTGTGCCTGATTTTATGTTATGATTATTTGATATTGTTTCCAAAGGGAATTTAGCCACTGTGTAGTAGCTTTGAGTTTGTATTGAATTTGTCAAATTTCCTCTTGAAATGAAATGTGTGATATACTATCCGACATATCGGGTACTCGTTCAAAGCAATTATACAGTTGGTCGCTCCTCAACAGCCTTATTCTTCACACTAATCGACGGCATTACCCAGTAGTGTCCTTGGTTAGTGAGAGTATAGAGGTGGGCATCATAGCATGGTATTAGAGCCAAACTTTGGAACAATATAGGATAACTCGTCTTTCATCTATCTGACACCGCTCAGAGACTAGCGAAGTCAGGAAGGATAACTCCTGATCGTCATAAATTCATCGTGGCCTCGACTTTAGCCTCGCTTAGTGTAATCAAGCATGCAGGGACCAATCTGATACCTTGACTCCTGCTTACGTAAAACCAGCTACTGTCCAAATATAGACAACGATAACGAGAGAACACTTTGAATCGAGAAGATAAACCATTGATTCCCGAAGATTAGAACCAATAAATAAGGCGGGTATCTGCAACAACATCAATAACCAAGCAGAGCACATATGGAATGGAACAAGCGAAGTTAATTTTCTGTAAGTGCTCAAATTTAGCATTTGGGAATAACAGGTTCCGCAAATGGAAGTCAATTTGCAACAAAAATCGACCAAATGAAATTCGACCCTACAAAAGATGGAATTGGTTAAACAATAACCCTGTATTGCCAAAGGGAGCACTTGATGGTTATAAACAAAGCAAAGTAACGGAGGCGCCTGGGACTCTCATCCTTCCAGAAAATGGCTTATCCCGGAGTTAAGCAACGTTAAGAAAACGACCACATTAGGTTAAAAGGAATCTACACAACTCTACAGGATCAGATGAATGATTCAATCCTTACCAACATGACTTTAACACTGCCCGAAGATAGGCGACACTAAGAAAATACTTCTACAATCCAATCATCGAAGTGCTAGTTTTCAAAGACTAAAACTGGTACCTGTTTGCGCCAAATTTGCTCACAAACCCCAAGTATTGTGAAAGCACCAGTGTATGAATACGAATCAGCAATATTCAAACACAAATATCATATCTAAGCAAACAACAAACAACAATCCAGAAATAATGAACAATGACACACAATTTATAGTGGTTCGGCTATCTCCAGCCTACATCCACTTCAAGGTTTTTATGATTTTATTGCTCGATGCTTGAAGATTACAATTTCTTATCGCGTAGTACAACAGATTTTATGATTATAACTCTGAATCTAAGGCAGCAATGGTGATCTGGAGTAAATCTGGCAGAGTCTGGGCGCCCTTTAGCTCTCAAAATTGTCCGACCCTCTTTCTGAATGACCAGGGGCTCTATTTATAGGTGTAGGAGGCTGATATTTTGCCTAAATTGAAGGGAGACCAGTTCTGGCACGTGAGGGGGCCCATACGCCCGCTTTGAGGAAATCCGGGCCCACATTGGGATCGATTCGAAGTCCATTCGAATCGATCAAGAAATTGTCCAATCGAGCTGAAATTTGGTGTGGACATTCTTCAACATGTATGTAAGCTCTTGTAAAAATTTCATTGCATTTAGACTTGTAAATCTCAAGATATAATCGATTCAAAATTGTATTTTCATTAGCCACGCTCTGTTCGAATCGATGAATTCGAATCCATCGCTTCGAATCGATCCAAGCACGCGCTAGCAGATTGACATGGCGCGCGTTCTTCATGTCGATCCTCTTTTCATGCCGCTTTTACCGTTTCCTTCGTATCGATTGGTTTGAATACGATCGATACGAACATTGCCCTTGAATCCTTCGAATCCATGCACACTCACCCATCCTTTGTATCGATCTTTTACATCCAATTCGAATCCATAACTTCATGCTACTTTAATCGTTTCCTTCGTATCGATCACACACTGATCGATACGAAGAACTTCTTCGTATCTATCCCATCGATGCGAAGTACATCGATTCGAAGTAAACTCCATGCTTACCTACCAATCTGGGTGTGTCACCATCGAGTCGAAATCCACCTAGCCTTCCTACCTGATCGATACGAACATGCTGTCATCCTTCACTATCCCATCGATACGAAGCCATCGAGTCGAACCAGAACCTGATCGATGCAAACTTCACTAAATCGAACCCATGCCGATCGATACGAACGGTATCGATTCGAAGTTCATGCCTTCCGATCGATACGAACGGTATCGATTTGATCCACCATATGACGATCGATGCGAAATGCATCGATACGAACCGTGCCCTGTGCATTTGAATCCATCCATATCTTATGCATACGACCTCCGATTGGTCTGAAAATTGAAACATAGTTTCTCCTAGCCTCGATCATCATTCCCAATCGATTCCGTCCTGATCGGAGCTCGGCCAAATTTCGACGACATTGATTGCATCCTTGTTTCCAATTGATCTCCAATCCTGATATCCATTGTTCCTTGCCAATTTGTTGATATTCCAACTTTGACCAAAAGGTGGGATAACATTTGCCCCCCAAAACATGCCTTATGATAATAAGGTGTGTTTTGAACAGTTCTGAATCCAATATCCGAAGTTCATAGCCATATCATCAGAGTACATCATCCTTGACTGCTTGGAGTCGATGCCCAATTCCAAATCCAATAACCAAAGCCTTAGCCAATTCCCTATCCATTCAAACTCGATAACCGAGTCCTAATCCATACTCATCAATAGCCAATAACCGAATCCAGGACCTCTCCGGGCCGATATCCAAATCTATAACCTCTCTGGGCTCTTGCCAAGCGCAATCCACACCTGACGACCGTGGTCCAGTGTCCCTGGACGTTGAGCTAACCTCTCCGGGTTCTTTCCAAGCGCAATCCACACTTGACGACCTTGGTCCAGTGTCCCTGGACGTAAGTAATGCCATGGCTTAAGTCCTAAGCCGAATCCTGGACATTCCGGACCCTTGTGGAGTATAGTCCATACTCAACGACCTGAAAATGATAATTGATAATACAGGGCCTAAGTCCTAGGCCGAATCCTGGTCTCTCCGGACCCTTGTCGAGCATAGTCCATACTCGACGACCTGAATGAGTCAATTTACCACGTTCGGGCAAAGTGACTCATCCCTTGCCAGGCATAGTCTATACCCGACGACCTTTTATAAAAAACCAGATAAAAATCCAATCAAAATCCAATCCAAAACCCAAATCAAACCCAAAAATCAGAAATCCAAACCAACATCCAAAACAGAAACCAGTCATCTAAAAGAAAATCCAAACCAGAAAGCAAACAAAACCAGGAGTTCAAACCAAACCGGAAAAACGAGTGTCCAATCCAAAAATAAAAGATAGATTTCGCAAACCATGGCTTCGCGGTTTATCATCATTCAGAGCATGCCTAGGGGCTATCTCCGGCCCCATACATGTGTAAATGACTTGGTTGCTTGCAAATGGTTTGTTACTTATTTTATATTATCCCGGTCAATTGATAACCAATCGACCATCATTCCTGGGCCTCATACCATCATGGCTTGAGGTAGGCGGTGGTTGCTCCTGCTCTGCCGCTGCATTCCAAGCCCCAACATACTGCCTCAATTGCCCTTTCCTCACATGCTCCTCAATTATGTCCTTTAAGTGCCTGCAGCTGTTGGTATCATGTTCGTCCAAATCATGGAAGAGGCAATGCCTTCCTGATGCCCTCTCCCGCTCGGATGGTTCTCTCCTAGCCGGCCTCCGGTAAGGATACGATTCCGGGTTTCCAGGTATATCCGCTCCAGTGTCTCGTTTAATCCCGTGTATGTGGAAAACTTTGGATCCTTCCATCGCTTCCTAGCTTTTTCAGAATCATCATCCAACTTCCTTTTCTCTTTATCTTTATCTGAACCTCTACTGGATGGTCCTCCACCCTCAGTTGCATTCGCTTCCTTCAGCTTTAAATCTGCACATGCATCCTCTTGTCGGAGGAATCTCTCAGCCTCATGAAAGAATTCTCCGAGATCCAGTGGTGGGTTTCGTATTAAAGATACTTTGAAATCCGAATCCTCCCTGACTCCTGACACTACCGCCATTAAAACCATCGATGGATCCGGCCGATCCACCGAAGCAACTGCTGCATTGAATCGAGTTAGAAATGCTCTAAGCGATTCATCCGTCCTTTGCTTTACCGATGTTAACGTCATCACGTTCTTAGGTCTTTTGATATGAACCCGAAACTGTCCCAAAAACCTATCCACCAATTCCCTCCAAGTCTTGATAGATCCTTCTTCCAGCTGCCTAAACCACATTGCAGCTAGATCTGTCAAATACAATGGAAAACATCTGGCCATCACTTCCTCCGATGCCCCCAGCACTTCCATGTGTCTAATGTATCTCATCAAATGATCAGTCGGGTCAGCCTTGCCATTATATGCTTCCACGCTAAGTAACTTGAACTTAGATGGATTCTGAGCTATCCTGATTTCCCGAGCGAATGGACTCCTGTTCACTCCTTCCAAATCTCTATTGGTCAAACCTCCACGCATAGTCTTCCTAATGATTTCCATTAATCCAGCGTTGTCTGTCGGGGGTTGCCCCCCATGCTCTCGTGGGAACTCCGGCACATATTCTTCATGTGGCTCATTAGCAGCAACGTCGGCCCTAGCCTGTTGAACTCCTTCCAAAGGTCCTCCTGTGTTGGATCCTGCGGGCCTGCCCCCAAGCCCTTGTTGACTGCCATCCGGCTCTGTATTCTGTCTTCCATTGGGTTCCATAACCCTAGCTCCTTGTTCCACATTAACAGCCGCTGTGGCTAGTCCTAAGTTATGTGTTCCTGCAGCTCTCATCTGCTCGAAGAAAGCCTGCATCATATCCTGTTGACTCTTCAACAATCTCTCTTGTAATGAATTTGCCATAGCTTCCATTTCGTCTCTAGAAATATAGATCGAAGCTTGTCCTTCTCCAGCTCCGGAGGATGCCTCTTGACTTCCTCCTTGTTGACTTCTCTCAGCTCTTTGTCTTGTTTGTCGAGTCATTGTCTTTCAAATCTCATCTCTTCACGCTTTCCAATTCTGAACTTCAATCCGATGTAGCGGGTGCTAGTCAATTCTCAGTGAAAGCACCAAAGTGTTTGCGCCAAATTTGGTCACAAACCCCAAGTATTGTGAAAGCACCAGTGTATGAATACGAATCAGCAATATTCAAACACAAATATCAGATCTAAGCAAGCAACAAACAGCAATCCAGAAATAATGAACAGTGACACACAATTTATAGTGGTTCGGCTATCTCCGGCCTACATCCACTTCAAGGTTTTTATGATTTTATTGCTCGATGCTTGAAGATTACAATTTTTTATCGTGTAGTACAACATATTTCATGATTATAACTCTGAATCTAAGGCAGCAATGGTGATCTGGAGTAAATCTGGCAGAGTCTGGGCGCTCTTTAGCTCTCAAAATTGTCCGACCCCCTTTCTGAATGACCAGGGGATCTATTTATAGGTGTAGGAGGCTGATATTTCGCCTAAATTGAAGGGAGACCAGTTCTGGCACGTGAGGGGGCCTATATGCCCGCTTTCAGGAAATCCGGGCCCACTTTGGGATCGATTCGAAGTCCATTCAAATCGATCAAGAAATTGTCCAATCGAGTTGAAATTTGGTGTGGACATTCTTCAACATGTATGTAAGCTCCTGTAAAAATTTCATTGCATTTGGACTTGTAAATCTCAAGGTATGATCGATTCAAAATTGTATTTTCGTTAGCCATGCTCTCGAATCGATGAATTCGAATCCATCGTTTCGAATCGATCCAAGCACGCGCTAGCAGATTGACATGGCGCGTGTTCTTCGTGTCGATCCTCTTTTCATGCCGCTTTTACCGTTTCCTTCGTATCGATTGGTTTGAATACGATCGATACGAACATTGCCCCTGAATCCTTCGAATCCATGCACACTCACCCATCCTTTGTATCGATCTTTTACATCCAATTCGAATCCATAACTTCATGCTGCTTTAATCGTTTCCTTCGTATCGATCACACACTGATCGGTACGAAGAACTTCTTCGTATCTATCCCATCGATGCGAAGTACATCGATTCGAAGTAAACTCCATGCTTACCTACCAATCTGGGTGTGTCACCATCGAGTCGAAATCCACCTAGCCTTCCTACCTGATCGATACGAACATGCTGTCATCCTTCACTATCCCATCGATACGAAGCCATCGAGTCGAACCAGAACCTGATCGATGCAAACTTCACTAAACCGAACCCATGCCGATCGATACGAACGGTATCGATTCGAAGTTCATGCCTTCCGATCGATACGAACGGTATCGATTTGATCCACCATATGACGATCGATGCGAAATGCATCGATACGAACCGTGCCCTGTGCATTTGAATCCATCCATATCTTATGCATACGACCTCCGATTGGTCTGAAAATTGAAACATAGTTTCTCCTAGCCTCGATCATCATTCCCAATCGATTCCGTCCTGATCGGAGCTCGGCCAAATTTCGACGACATTGATTGCATCCTTGTTTCCAATCGATCTCCAATCCTGATATCCATTGTTCCTTGCCAATTTGTTGATATTCCAACTTTGACCAAAAGGTGGGATAACATTTGCCCCCCAAAACATGCCTTATGATAATAAGGCGTGTTTTGAACAGTTCTGAATCCAATATCCGAAGTTCATAGCCATATCATCAGAGTACATCATCCTTGACTGCTTGGAGTCGATGCCCAATTCCAAATCCAATAACCAAAGCCTTAGCCAATTCCCTATCCATTCAAACTCGATAACCGAGTCCTAATCCATCCTCATCAATAGCCAATAACCGAATCCAGGACCTCTCCGGGCCGATATCCAAATCTATAACCTCTCTGGGCTCTTTCCAAGCGCAATCCACACCTGACGACCATGGTCCAGTGTCCCTGGACATTGAGCTAACCTCTCCGGTTCTTGCCAAGCGCAATCCACACTTGACGACCTTGGTCCAGTGTCCCTGGACGTAAGTAATGCCATGGCTTAAGTCCTAAGCCGAATCCTGGACATTCCGGACCCTTGTGGAGTATAGTCCATACTCAACGACCTGAAAATGATAATTGATAATACATGGCCTAAGTCCTAGGCCGAATCCTGGTCTCTCCGAACCCTTGTCGAGCATAGTCCATACTCGACGACCTGAATGAGTCAATTTACCACGTTCGGGCAAAGTGACTCATCCCTTGCCAGGCATAGTCTATACCCGACGACCTTTTATAAAAAACCAGATAAAAATCCAATCAAAATCCAATCCAAAACCCAAATCAAACCCAAAAATCAGAAATCCAAACCAACATCCAAAACAGAAACCAGTCATCCAAAAGAAAATCCAAACCAGAAAGCAAACAAAACCAGGAGTTCAAACCAAACCGGAAAAACGAGTGTCCAATCCAAAAATAAAAGATAGATTTCGCAAACCATGGCTTCGCGGTTTATCATCATTCAGAGCATGCCTAGGGGCTATCTCCGGCCCCATACATGTGTAAATGACTTGGTTGCTTGCAAATGGTTTGTTACTTATTTTATATTATCCCGGTCAATTGATAACCAATCGACCATCATTCCTGGGCCTCATACCATCATGGCTTGAGGTAGGCGGTGGTTGCTCCTGCTCTGCCGCTGCATTCCAAGCCCCAACATACTGCCTCAATTGCCCATTCCTCACATGCTCCTCAATTATGTCCTTTAAGTGCCTGCAGCTGTTGGTATCATGTCCGTCCAAATCATGGAAGAGGCAATGCCTTCCTGATGCCCTCTCCCGCTCGGATGGTTCTCTCCTAGCCGGCCTTCGGTAAGGAAGACGATTCCGGGTTTCCAGGTATATCCGCTCCAGTGTCTCGTTTAATCCCGTGTATGTGGAAAACTTTGGATCCTTCCATCGCTTCCTAGCTTTTTCAGAATCATCATCCAACTTCCTTTTCTCTTTATATTTATCTGAACCTCTACTGGATGGTCCTCCACCCTCAGTTGCATTCGCTTCCTTCAGCTTTAAATCTGCACATGCATCCTCTTGTCGGAGGAATCTCTCAGCCTCATGAAAGAATTCTCCGAGATCCAGTGGTGGGTCTCGTATTAAAGATACTTTGAAATCCGAATCCTCCCTGACTCCTGACACTGCCGCCATTAAAACCATCGATGGATCCGGCCGATCCACCGAAGCAACTGCTGCATTGAATCGAGTTAGAAATGCTCTAAGCGATTCATCCGTCCTTTGCTTTACGGATGTTAACGTCATCACGTTCTTAGGTCTTTTGATATGAACCCGAAACTGTCCCAAATACCTATCCACCAATTCCCTCCAAGTCTTGATAGATCCTTCTTCCAGCTGCCTAAACCACATTGCAGCTAGATCTGTCAAATACAATGGAAAACATCTGGCCATCACTTCCTCCGATGCCCCCAGCACTTCCATGTGTCTAGTGTATCTCATCAAATGATCAGTCGGGTTAGCCTTGCCATTATATGCTTCCACGCTAAGTTACTTGAACTTAGGTGGATTCTGAGCTATCCTGATTTCCCGAGCGAATGGACTCCTATTCACTCCTTCCAAATCTCTATTGGTCAAACCTCCACGCATAGTCTTCCTAATGATTTCCATTAATCCAGCGTTGTCTGTCGGGGGTTGCCCCCCATGCTCTCGTGGGAACTCCGACACATATTCTTCATGTGGCTCATTAGTAGCAACGTCGGCCCTAGCCTGTTGAACTCCTTCCAAAGGTCCTCCTGTGTTGGATCCTGCGGGCCTGCCCCCAAGCCCTTGTTGACTGCCATCCGGCTCTGTATTCTGTCTTCCATTGGGTTCCATAACCCTAGCTCCTTGTTCCACATTAACAGCCGTTGTGGCTGGTCCTAAGTTATGTGTTCCTGCAGCTCTCATCTGCTCGAAGAAAGCCTGCATCATATCCTGTTGACTCTTCAACAATCTCTCTTGTAATGAATTTTCCATAGCTTCCATTTCGTCTCTAGAAATATAGATCGAAGCTTGTCCTTCTCCAGCTCCGGAGGATGCCTCTTGACTTCCTCCTTGTTGACTTCTCTCAGCTCTTTGTCTTGTTTGTCGAGTCATTGTCTTTCAAATCTCAACTCTTCACGCTTTCCAATTCTGAACTTCAATCCGATGTAGCGGGTGCTAGTCAATTCTCAGTGAAAGCACAAAAGTGTTTGCGCCAAATTTGGTCACAAACCCCAAGTATTGTGAAAGCACCGGTGTATGAATACGAATCAGCAATATTCAAACACAAATATCAGATCTAAGCAAGTAACAAACAGCAATCCAGAAATAATGAACAGTGACACACAATTTATAGTGGTTCGACTATCTCCGGCCTACATCCACTTCAAGGTTTTTATGATTTTATTGCTCGATGCTTGAAGATTACAATTTCTTATCGCATAGTACAACAGATTTCATGATTATAACTCTGAATCTAAGGCAGCAATGGTGATCTGGAGTAAATCTGGCAGAGTCTGGGCGCTCTTTAGCTCTCAAAATTGTCCGACCCCCTTTCTGAATGACCAGGGGCTCTATTTATAGGTGTAGGAGGCTGATATTTTGCCTAAATTGAAGGGAGACCAGTTCTGGCACGTGAGGGGGCCCATATGCCCGCTTTCAGGAAATCCGGGCCCACTTTGGGATCGATTCGAAGTACATTCAAATCGATCAAGAAATTGTCCAATCGAGCTGAAATTTGGTGTGGACATTCTTCAACATGTATGTAAGCTCCTGTAAAAATTTCATTGCATTTGGACTTGTAAATCTCAAGATATGATCGATTCAAAATTGTATTTCCATTAACCACGCTCTGTTCGAATCGATGAATTCGAATCCATCGCTTCGAATCGATCCAAGCATGCGCTAGCAGATTGACATGGCGCGCGTTCTTCGTGTCGATCCTCTTTTCATGCCGCTTTTACCGTTTCCTTCGTATCGATTGGTTTGAATACGATCGATACGAACATTGCCCTTGAATCCTTCGAATCCATGCACACTCACCCATCCTTTGTATCGATCTTTTACATCCAATTCGAATCCATAACTTCATGATGCTTTAATCGTTTCCTTCGTATCGATCACACACTAATCGATATGAAGAACTTCTTCGTATCTATCCCATCGATGCGAAGTACATCGATTCGAAGTAAACTCCGTGCTTACCTACCAATCTGGGTGTGTCACCATCGAGTCGAAATCCACCTAGCCTTCCTACCTGATCGATACGAACATGCTGTCATCCTTCACTATCCCATCGATACGAAGCCATCGAGTCAAACCGGAACCTGATCGATGCGAACTTCACTGAACCGAACCCATGCCGATCGATACGAACGGTATCGATTCGAAGTTCTTGCCTTCCGATCGATACGAACGGTATCGATTTGATCCACCATATGACGATCGATGCGAAATGCATCGATACGAACCGTGCCCTGTGCATTTGAATCCATCCATATCTTATGCATACGACCTCCGATTGGTCTGAAAATTGAAACATAGTTTCTCCTAGCCTTGATCATCATTCCCAATCGATTCCGTCCTGATCGGAGCTCGGCCAAATTTCGACGACATTGATTGCATCCTTGTTTCCAATTGATCTCCAATCCTGATATCCATTGTTCCTTGCCAATTTGTTGATATTCCAACTTTGACCAAAAGGTGGGATAACAGTACCCAACTGGATTAAAAGCACCGTCGGGTCAGCGGAAAAAATTAATCCCAACCTCCTGAGTGTCAGTGTTGCCCCTGCAACGCCGAGGCCTTTTCTCACTTCATAACTACCGATGTTGCACCGTCAATTTCGAGATACTTTCTATTTCTTGAGTACCGATGTTGCCCCGACAACGCTAGGAAACTTTCTATTCCTTAAGTATCGTCATTGCCTTCACAATGCTAAGAAATTTGTTATTCACTAAGTATCGGTTTTGCCCTGGTAACGGTAGGAAAACTTTAATCTACAGAGTCACCATAATGAACCATCAATGCACAAACTTTCGGAGATAGAAGTTGGTTCTCGACTGAGTTCTACCCTTGTTTTCGAAAACTACTATTGCCCGAAGATAGGCAATGACAAGAAGACATAACCTTTCATAGGTCAATCAGATTGTTCGACCTGACATCGCATGAACCAGCCATTGCATGGGAATAAAGCTGCGTAGAAAGGAAGTCCCGGAATTGAATTGCTCGTGTGCTAATTTCTAAGGATGAAAGCTCATGCACAATCGAATTTCTAGAATTCCACTTAGAAAGAATGTAGATACATCCAAAAATAGGCATCCTTGAGGAAATGTTACTTAGAACCAAGCAGCTAGGTTATCAATTCATAAACACGGGAGTTGACATATGAAAAAAATTTCTATGACAACATCAGCAACCAAGAAAATCATGCATGGCCAAGGACAAGTGGGAAAAATCATGGAAGATCAGAAATAAAATCCCCAAACTTCCACAATTCCATAATAGGATTGAGAGCCAGACTGAGGGCAATTGAGAAATTCGCCTCATGCCTTTCCATCTCTCGCAAGCATCTAAATACAAGCATTTGAAATAGCAAGTCACGCAAATAGAGATAGACACACAAATCCTTAGTCCAAACTGCGGAGCTGGTTAGATAATAGTTTCATTGTGCCAAATAGACATTTCTAACAGCAAATTGCCAACAAGGAAAATGAAGGATTCAATTTTCAAAAATTAACCGTCGCTCAGAATCTGGCGATAACGAGAAGGATTAATGACCTACTTACGGTCCGACTAGATCATTTGGTCTCATCTTGCGGGAATATGCCATCGCCCAAAGATTGGTGATGCTAAGAAGAGACCCATAAAATGAAACTATCAATACATTGGCTGTCGAAAACAGAAGTAAAAGATTAATCGAGTCTTTAATCCTACCTTCTGGAATCCTATGTTATTCGAAGAATCACAACATCAGGAAAAATCCGCAGGGTTGAGTCATCCGTACATGAGTTTTCGAAGATAGGAACCAAAACATGATTAGGATCTCAACACCGGACTCAGAAGAATTTACTTTAGTAGAAGATGTCGAAAATGCATCTTTTTAATGCATACCAACATCATTACAAAACTCAGATTTTGGGATCAAGCAACAAAGTCCCTAGTTCTCGAAGATAGGAGCTATCATGTCAATTAAACTGGGGCAATCGAACTTATTGCTTAGGAGACCTAGTCTCCCGAAACATGTTGGTCCAATAGTCAAAGTAATCAGCCCTATGGACTAGGCATATACACCAACGTTTTGTCGAATGAACTCAGCTGAGCATGAACTCAACTAAACATAAATAAGAACAGTCACGGAACTAGCTAGACCAAGCTACCTCATAGTTCTAGAAAAAGAAATTCTCGAAACCGAGGAATTAAGCCAATAGTTCCCGAAGACAAAAGCTAGTGTGCAGATTGAATTCCAAAAACCACAAAGGAAGGATATTTGCGATCGAATAACTCATGCACTAGTTTTCGAAGATTGAAGTTGTCCCTAATCGAACTTCAACTACAACTCCACAAGAGTAACTGTACCTTATAATTCAGCCATACTCAATCGTCCCAACACAACAGGAATAAAAGGCGAAACCTAAGCCGCAAAGGATCCAGCTCTTGAAAGGAATAGAAGTTCCTCCGCCAGACTAAAGATGGGATGACCAAGAAGTCATCTTCAACAACAAAACTTAGCATTCAACATTGTCAACAACGCGGAAAGCTTCTCTTTTTAGGATCACTAAAAGTGCAGAAATAAGAAAAGCAATGTGATGGAATCATCCACCACATCCAATTTTGGGATAAATTGTCATGATGGCATTCAAAACGACAATCAAAACTTAGCCAAGTCCTCGAAAAGAGACAGTTGAAGACAGAAATCAAGATTTGGCTCCGGAATGGTGTACAATTGTCGAGGCAAAACTCAGCTTCACCACCGACTGACTATAGTCCAAGATTCTAACGTCTCCCTTCGAGATTACCGCCATCCCAAAATCATCGCAAGGAGTTTCTATACCAAACTAAAGCATAACATAATCTTCGGGATGTTGATAGTTTTGCCGGTATAGACAAGAAAAATTCTAGTTAAAACTAGAATAAATGGTTAATGAAAAACCAACCAAGTAACTGATCAAAAGCAGTATAAGTGAAGGAAAATTCTTCCAAAAAATTTTCAATCTTGGTCAACTCCAACTCATCACGTTATGACTACTCACCGACCTAAGACCCCGTGAGAATTTCAGGGCAAAGATTGCATCCTCAATATTGAGAATTGAAATTAAAATTAAAATTGAAGTCACAAATGGATAACTAATCAAAAGTGAAATGACTCAGTTCGGAGTAAGGTTTAAGTAGGCAAAAATTCGCTGAAACGTTCTAAGTGTTCGGATTGGTGCCGACCTGATCCAATTGGATCGGTACCGATCCAAATTGATGCTTCCAAATGATCCCAAATTCCTCTAACATGTTCTACATGATGTTTGTATGCATTTTGGAAATTATCTAGTCAAGATCACTCCATAATCACGAACAATGGGGAATCACACTAAGGACTGAACAGATAACCAGTGCTTCGTAGATAGCTTTTCAAGATAGCTCGACACAAACGTCAAAACTCGTCGAAACAGAAACCCAAAGATAATCAATACTAGAGCACACCTTATCTTTAATGACAGCGTACTCTAGGGAGCAAATGTTAATTGGGTTTTTAACCCAGCAGAATTCAAAAGGAGTTAGAACATTGAAGCTAAGCCAGAATGACTTGAAACTTGACCGGAAGGCCTAAGAAAGAAAGAAAAGAGTCTCCAAAGAGTTCAGCCTAAAAATAAGCTAACATTTCAGATAGGCACCGATCTGATCCAATTGGATCGGTACCGATCCAAATTATTTACTCATGTATGCTCCATTCCTTTTACATTATAACTCCATGCCTCTAGTAAGCTCACTCAACAAGTTTTGTAGCTTTCCAAGAATCCAAGCTTAAGGGGTGAAGGTTCATCTGATACAGAATACAGTTCAATCTAGCCCATAGGTGAATCATCATCAAAACAAGTCAACAAGCTAAGAAAATATATGGAGAGCATCAAAACGAAGTAAGGAAGATAGCCAAGTAGTCGAAGCATCAAACATGCTTAACTATTTGGATCGGTACCGATCCGAACCAATTGGATCAGTACCGATCCAAATAGTTAGCTCCTATGACCTCCAAACTTTCTCGACTCCTTCTTCACACTGAGTGCAGGCTTTTGACAAAGTGGCTTTGGCCTAAGTGCTCTCTAACTCCTATAAATACCATCCCATCTACAACAGAAAAAGGATCTGCTCCGATCTCTGCTGAAACTCTGCCATTGTTTCTTCGCTCTTCTTCTCCCTCACAACAACCATTAAAGAGCAACTGAGATCCTTTTGGTTGTTTCTAACAATAGCGGCTTGATCTAACTTAGGAAAGAAGACTCATATTGTAATCCAAACTCCTTTGTAATAGCAGTTGATCAAAAAAAGCTATAAAGTGGACGTATGGTTCGTTAACTGCGGAACCACTATAAAATCTCGTCTTTTTACTTTTTCTGCGATTTACTATTGCTTTTGCTTTTTTATTTGACTTGATAAACATGGCTGGTGCTTGCACACTCAATTCAAAGTGTTGATCGATTTTTTGGGTTAATAGGAATAATAGATATATATGTGTGTGTGTGTGTGGGCATAGTTAAAATTATATGTATATATATACATACATATACACACACACATATATGTGTGTGTATGTATATGTATATATACATATATAAACACACACACATGTTTATGTATATGTATGTATATTTCTATTTGTATGTATATATATATACAATATATACATATAATTTTAACTATGCATATATATATATAATATAGGTATTATTTATAAAATTTACATGGCTGATTTTTTTGTTTATTAGTATAAATATAATTTTACATGATTTACTTTCTGATATTAAGTTGACATCCATTTACCACACATGGTATCATATTGGTCATAGGAATATAGTCATTAAGACCGTACAGTGAGTTGGAACGTAATGTTTCATGGTTCAAAGTTTTGATGGTTGGATCGGTCGAACCGTTAGAACTACACATTTTCTTCTCGATTATTTATACATTCCAAATGTATTTTATATTTTAAAATATCATATTAACTCATATAGGAAGAAACCTATCTTATCACAATACAAAATTATAACATAGTAATTATAGTTAATATATTGAAATGTAAAAATATATAAATTTTATGTAAAAATGTAACTCGAATTGAAAATAAAATATAATCATGTAGAGAGTTTATTTCAATTAAATTTTGTCAATATTATACTCTTAGTATTGTTAAAAGATCATGTAGTAATGATGAATGCAAATTTATACTAGTTAAAATGTGTAAATTTGTAATTCAAAATTGATAGGATATATGCAAAGGTAGCTATATTCACATTTCAGTATAAAAAGGTAAATCTTTAATGTCCCACATCATCAAACTTCAAGCTATAGTTTAGGCTTCCCATTAATATAAACAAAGATATTTACACAGAGTTCCCTAGTAAAATGTAGCTATAAACGGGTTTACTTTATAGGATCAATATTATTTTTCGAATTCAAATTTTTATTCATCAAAACCTGATTTATTGGTTGTAGTACTGGCGGTTTGAACCGGTTTCCATGGTTCCACTTTGGTTTTAGCGCATGACTGGTTTTATCTTGCTCGGACCTTGGTGTTTTATGGTTCGCGGTAAACCATGGTTGGACCAAGGCCTGCTCCGGTTATGATAACATTGTGTAGGACACAAAAGTCAATTTTTCCATGAACCCCTAAAATAGTTTTTATATATTTTATATGTGACATTCGTATTATGAATATGAATGTCACCTCATATTAAAATTTAAAAACAAATAAATAAATTTAAATTAAATTATTAATATTATTTTAAATATTAACGATAAATAGATATTTTAGTTAAATTAAATAAATTAATACATTATAACGACACCTTTGTTAACTGAATATTAAATTTGAATTAATATAAAGAATATTATTTACACACACAAAAATATCTTATGCACGTTAATAAAATGAATTTTCATGGAAATTCACCTTTCCGATCGCTACCTCCATTACCATCATCTTTCCGATCATCCATCAATGGAATTTTGTTATCACCAACACCAACAAATTGATTGAAATAAAAGTGTTGTGGCTACAAATGTTATGCACTTATAGCACACATCCGTCTATTAATTTTTTTATTAAATAAAAATTAAATATCTCCAACTCTTAGAGGAAGGTACTTGCTTTTTATATTAGTTATGTATAAAGAATAACGGGAGGTTAAAAATAAGTAAAACCCACAAGACTTAAGGGAGTATACATTGGATGTATATAAAGGTTATGTGATATCATGAGTTATAATCGTTATACTCGTCTCCCTTCAATAATCTATAATACTCTACAAAATTAATTATGAATTTAAGTTTATAATGCTCTCCATCATTTATAATATAAATAGAGTACCTTACATATTAATGGTCGTTGAGAAATCTCAAGCCATAGAATATCTAAAGTGATGTTTATATTATTTCTAGATAAGTAAGAATGTTCATGTAACTTTGTTGAGTAACCCCAAGGGTTACATTACTTCCCTTAGGATATCGTGAATTGATAGATTTAGGATAACTATGCACTTCATGATTTGTCGAGCAACCTCAAGGTAATGAAGACAATTAGGAACATAATTAAAAGTTTAGAAGTTATATACGAGATATAACTAGCAAAGTGTTACTTATCGTTTATAGGGACTACAATACGTTAAGCAACCTTAAGATTATAGGATCATGATAAATAGATCCTAAAACTCATTGAACGAATTCATGAAATTCCAATATCTCTTTTAGGTTTTTTGAGGGATGCAAAATTCAGTGGGAGTGTTCTTAGATAAATATAATAAACAAATCTAATAAATATAAGAACATACGTGACATTATAAAATCTATCTTAATAAATTTAAGCGACTAATATAATTGATAAAATTATTTATCAAATAAAATGCACTACATGAAATGAATTGAAGATTAACAAAGAAATGAAAGATATACTAACCAATTAATCTTTTGGCACGTTTTCGCTTCAAAAGCCTTGCAAGAGTCAAAATTATATAACTATTAAAAACGCTCGTATCTTAGTCGCTTAAGCATTTATTTTCTCAAGACTGTGTATTATCTTCTAAGAATTTTGAACTCCAAAACAAATAACAGTATGGATATTCGATCCATATTCGATCACATATAAAAGTTGTATGGTGAACAGTTGTGTTCGTATTATACCAATATTGATGAAAATGTTTTAATACGTAAATGTAAAATCTCCTACTTTGACGCCCGAAGCTAAGCACTATAGATGCTGCAGTCCTCTATAGTATTAACTTCCGGTGACAAAATACGGTAGTTTTAATGGTATCCATAACATCAAAGAATATGAATATAGAATAAAATTAAAGATTTCAAAACAACTTTTCTGATTACATTTCAAATCCATATTTCAGATTCAGTTACATAATCCCAAAACGAATCCTAGGTTTTGATCAAATATAATTATTACAAATTACGCCAAGAGCGACATACGAAGATGCCCCCTTGGGTGATCAGAGTAATAGATATACATATTAGTCATAAATAAATCAAAGTGGAAATAAAACTAAATAGCTCCTACATAGCTAACTCTGCCTCCTACAAGTCTTCAGAAGCTTATTCGTCTAACCTACTAAACCTGAAAAACCTTAACTCTCAATCTACTCAAATTAAATTTTAAGAACCCGAGAGTTTAAGGGGGAAAACATGAACTTCGAGTCAGACATAAAGCCTGGTGTGAATAATACTATTACATCTCGGTTTACTGATATTAAGTGAGACCATGCCACTTAGCGGAACAGGTTTCCCCTCACTAATATCCCTTTTTAAAAGCATATCTTTTGCAAATCAAATCCTGCAACCAATTGATTATAACAACGATAGCAAATACATATACGCATAGAAATCGGGAAACCAATGGCCTATCTGTCCACACTATAGTTTTATCTGGCTAACTATTAACCATTGGCTGACTCGGGCCTACCAGACATAATCAACAATCTAACTTCTGTTAGACACAATACTGGGCTTTCTGCCCTTAACTATCCTATTCTAGGGTCAACTGATCCTAAAGGTTTTTTTGGCTCACCAATAACCCATCCTTACTCTATATATTCCCTTCTATGTGTAACCTCATTTTAGTTCCACCTATGACAAGTCCTACACACTAGAATTTTGGACTTATTTTGGCTAGGGGCTAATAGCTAAAGTATAGGGCATGACCCTACACCAGTCCCATTTAGTCTCCTAATATCTGAGTCATAAACTTAGGGTTAACTACCCTATCCATGTTTCATTTCCTGTCTTAGGGTTAACTAACTTGTTAAAATTTCATTTCCTTGTAAATAATCTTTACAAATGATTCACCCCTGAAATCGTAGCTTCATAAAACAAGGAAGTCGTATACTTTGCTTTACTCAAAATACTTATGCCATGATATATGCTTTACACAAAACAATATTGATGAAATCTAATCAATGGGATTATTTATCCCTCCAAAATAAGTTAAAAACCCTTTTTAACTTAGAAAACTTTAGACTATAAGGCCCAAAACAATAACCTTCGAATGTATTGAAAATATGTCCTTTGAACTCATAAATCATCACTTACATCTTAGACATCCTCTTTTGAAACCATTTAAATAAACCTTTCAAAACACTTAGAAATAAACCTTTTAAAACACTCAAGGTATACCTTTCGAAAGCATTAGAATCCTTCACTTAAAACCTACCTTTCGAATGTATTGGGTTCAAGCAAGAGTTTGTGGAAACATAACTTCGAAACCATTTAAACTATTCCTTTTGAAATCATTAGGTTTAACGCATAGTATAATTATAGGGTCATAAAGAATAAAGGCGAAAGCATTACTCTCGAAAGCATTTTACCCAAGTAAAAGAAAGAGGATAGTTTCGAAACCCACCCTTTCGAATGTATTGCCTCCGAAACTATTTTAAAAACAGCTACAAGACCTCTTTCGAAAGCATTGAGAAGGCGGCTTCAAAGTAAGAAGGCGAAAGCACCGTTTCGAAACCATTGTTTTAAGGCGATATAGAAAAGTGGCCTTAACTAGTTTGAAAGGTAAGAATGTGACAGCATGGGTTTGGAATAGGTTCAAAGCAGTTATCCATTCGAAAGCTTCTTTAAAAGAAAAGGCGGCAACTCTTTCGAAAGCTCTTTTCCAAAACAAAGACAAGTTAATTGATTTGAAAGCTAATACAACGCATTCGAAAGCATCGTTTATAAACAGAACTTAGAGTTAATAAGAGCAGCTTCTACCCCTTCGAAAGCAAGGTTTTGACACTGTACCTTCAGCCTTTCTCCAATGCACTACGTATCAATTGTTTGATACCATGTGCATTGGTTTCGAATAGGTTCTCTAGCGGAGATATGGTGTCAAAAGCACCAGATGAAAGTGGCGAAGCAGTAGATCTGAGTAAAACTGACTTTTAGCCTTTAAAGGAAATTCTTTTCACGTACTTGCCTTATTTGTCAACATGTAATTGTTTGCCAATTCTTTTTCAAAAATCTTTTTTTCCTAAAAGTGCTGCCGAATTCAGATATTAGCAATTAAAAACATTTAACAAATAAGCCCTTCTCCTTGATAAAACATATAAAATATTTAAGTCCCTTAGCTTAAATAATTTTATAATTATAGTAAAATAATTTTATAATTATAGTAAAATAATTTGGAAAATTCCCCAAAAAATACCATAATTTACTTCTAATATGTCTGCTAACATATTTAAATTTCAGACCCAAAAGCAATAAATAATTGTCGTAATTAATTTAAACCCAATATTAGCTATTTTCTTTCATAGAAAATTCATAATTAACCCATAATTGCTTAGAAAATTATGAAACTTGAAACCCACTTATAAAATAATGTTTTCGACCAAATATCAAAAATGCAAGTCATTTGGATGTCATTTAATAGGTTTTCCAATCTAAACTTATCATAAAATCTATATGAAACACCATAAATCACCAACAAACATATATACCCATTCAAATAATATAACATGGCATATTCTATGCAAAATTAATTCGGGTTAAACCTTGAAACCAAAATTATCAACAAAAGTGAGATGCAAATCGAATTATTCACCTTAGCTTGATGTTAAGAAGGTTGAGATTTGCTCTTTGCTTAATTTCTTCAAACTTTCTACTTGATTTCTAGCTTATCATCTTTTGATTCCTCTTAATGGTGGCTGGCCGAGCTTATAAGTGTTTTGGTTTTGTTTATGAATGTTGAAATGAATAAGAAATGAAGATAAGAAGGGTGTAGGGTATAAGAATGAAGACTATTCCTATTTTTCCCTTGTCATATTGCTCCTACTTACTTCTTTTTTATTCTCTTTTGTTTATACATTCATTAAAGCATGGCCCTCCTATTGATTAACAAATCTCAATCCCTTAACCATCTATGTTATTTCATTTAATTTATCTACTAAATAATGTTAGTCAGGATTGGGGTCACTACGGACTCCCCTCCTTAAAGAATTTCATCCTCGAAATTACGATAAGGTACTCATAACAATCAAACATAAGGATAAATCATACCATGAAACAAGTCTGCATAAGTATCTCTAATCCTGCTCTCAGTTTTCCAAGTACAATCTCTTTCGTTGTTACTCCACTGGACTTTGACTAATCTGACTTTCTTGTTCCTTAGTTTCTTCTCATCTCTCGTTACTGTGTGAACTGGTTTTCTAACTATAGTCATATCAAGTTCCACTACTAAATCATCTAACGCAGTCGGTGCAGTAGTAGTTTCTGGATCATGAATACACTTTCTTAGATGAGATATATGAAAAACATTATGGACTCTTGCCAAACTATTCGGTAACTCTACTTTATACTCGAGTTTCCCGATCCTTTCTATAATAGGAAATGGTCTAATGAATCTCGGTGCCAGTTTTCCTGATTTTCCAAATCTGATTACACCTTTCATCGATGGCACCTTGACGAAAACATGATCCCCAATTGAGAACTCTAAGTTTTTCCATCTCCTATCAGCATAACTCTTCTTCCTAGACCGAGCTTCCTTCATTCTAGCTCGAATTAACTCAATCTTTTCTACAGCTTCTCTAACCAAATCTGGACCAAGAACTAATCTATCCCTGGTCTCTAATCAAAAAATGGGAGATTTGCATGGCCTTCCGTACAAAGCTTCAAACGGTGTCATCCCTATACTAGTCTGATAATTGTTGTTATATGAAAATTCGACTATGTGTAGGTGGTCTTCCCATGATCCTCCAAAGTCTAGCACACAAGCTCTTAACAAATCCTCTAAGACTTTGTTAACTCTTTCCGTTTATCCATCTGTCCGTGGATAGTAAGCGGCACTCATCTCTAGCTTGGTACTAAAAGTCCCATGTAGACTCTTCTAGAACTCGCTAGTGAATAAGGAATCTTTGTCACTTACTATACTACTAGGAATTCCATGTAGTCTAACTATATTCTTCATGAACAATTTAGCCAATATAGGTGTCGTCCTGGTTGACTTAACTGGAATGAAATGGGTACTCTTGGTCAACCTATCCACTATGACCCATATACTTTCATTTCCTCGATTTGACCTTGGTAACCCGTCGATAAAATCCATTGAGATAGAATCCCATTTCCAAACTGGAACATCCAAAGGCTGAAGTAAGCCACTTGGTTTCTGATGTTCAGATTTTACCTGTTAACAGTTCAAACACTACTTCACCCATAAGCCTACATCTCTCTTCATACCTTCCCAGAAGAAACTTCTTTACATATCCTGATACATCTTAGTTCCTCCAGGATGAATGGTGAACTTTGAACGATGGCATTCTCCCAGAACTTCTTTCCTAATGTTTCCTACATTTGGAACACACAATCTTCCTTTCTTCCTCAACCACCCATTCTGGTCAAGATTGAAATACTTCAAGTCGTCGCTCTTCGATCCATTCCTTATTTTTCTGATCCATTCGGCTAATAATGGATCCTCCCTTTGCTTAGAAGCAATCCTTTCGATCATCACTGGTCGAACTTCTAAACATGACAACATAGCAATTTCTTTACTAGAACTAGCTTCAGATCTCCACTGTATTCTACATGTAGTCAATGCTTCCAAATCTTTCCACTCAGCTATCATTGCCAATACTGCATTCTGATGTTTTCTGCTAAGTGCATCTGCAACTTTATTACCTTTTCATAGTGTATACTCAATTCCAAAGCCATAAGCGGCTAAAAACTCTAACCACATCTGTTGTCTCATATTGAACTCCTTCTGAGAGAATAAATACCTCGGTGACTTATGATCCGCACACAACTCAAATCTTTCTACCAAAAGGTAATATATCCATACCTTCAATGCAAAAATTACTACAGCTAATTCCAAATCATGAGTTGGATATCTAACTTCATGTGGTCTGAGCTGTCGAGAAGCATAGGCAATCACTTTACCTTTTTGCATTAACGCAGCTCCTAACCTTGTTCCACATGCATCCATGTACACCGCTAAGTCCTGATTCCCCTCTGGAACAACTAACACAAGTGCATTAGTCAATAAATATTTAAATTTTTGGAATGTCTCCTCACATCTATCGGTCCAGACAAACTTCACATCTTTCCAAGTTAGCTTAGTCATCGGTGTTGCTATCCACGAAAAATCCTTAATGAACCTCCGATAATAACCAGCTAATCCAAGAAAACTCTTTATCTCAGTCACTGTCTCGGATCTTTTCCAATTATTCACTGCCTCAATCTTAACCGGATCCATTGACAACCCTTTCTATGAGATTAGATAACCAAGAAACTTCACTTCTTCCAGAAATGAAACTTCAAAAATTTCTCTTTCAGTTGATGCTGGCTCAATATCTCAAGCACCACTCTGAGATGAACTTCATGCTCCCTTTCACCTTTGGAGTATATCAAAATGTCATCTATGAACACTAACATGAATCTGTCCAGATGCTCCTGAAAGATTCTGTTCATCAAGTCTATGAAAAATGCTGGCACATTAGTTAGTCCGAATGGCATTACTAGCCATTCGTACGATCCATATCTTATTCTAAACGTCGTCAATGGAATACTATCCTCAGCCACTCTAAGCTGATGGAATCTTGTTGCTAAATCCAATTGGGAAAATACTTTAGCTCCACTAAACTGGTCGAACAAATCATCAATTCTAGGTAACGGATAACGATTCCTTATCGTCTTCTCATTCAACTTACGATAATCGATACACAATATTAACGACCTGTCCGGTTTCTTTGCAAACACTACAGCTGCTCCCCAAGGCGAACTACTTGGTCTGATAAAGTTCTTTCTTTCCAAATCCACCAACTGCACCTTTATCTCCTTCAACTCGGTAGGTGTCATTCTGCTTGGCGGTCTACTCACCGGTTCTGCTCCTGGTACTAAATATATTCGAAACTCAATGGCTCGTTTCGGCGGTAGTCCTACTACGGGCTCAAAGACATCTGTGAATTCTCTAACAACGAAAACTCGGTTCAACTCGTCTTCTTCCTCCATAACACCCAACAAAGCATTTATCCCAAAACTAGGGTTTTCTACGAAGTATATAACCTGATCACTACAACTAGGGTGTCTAAATGATATTTTTCTATCCTGGCAAAATATCCTAGCATCATATTTACTTAACCAATCCATACCCAAAATAATTCCGAACCCTACGAAATTAAATACATGCAAACTGCAAGCAAATATATGACCTAACAATTCAAACTCTAAGTGGTCACATCTTATCCCAAGAGTCGCATACCCTCCTATCGGATTCGCAACCCTTATGGTGGTAACTAAATACGAGGGTTCTAGGTTAAGCTTATCTACCAAACAATGAGATATAAAAGAATGCGATGCACCAACATCAAATGGAACTCTAACTGATACATCATGAATCAAAAGCATACCTCCCAACATAGCTTTTCCTTTCTCCTCAGCTGTTGGTCTTGAGGTAAATGGTTCCAATGCAAACATCTTGCCTTTTACATCCTTGGCTGGTTCCTTGCACTGGTTCTTATAGTGTCCAATCTGGTCACAGTTGAAGCATCTCACTTCCTTCTTGTCAACGGCCTTCTTCCCTTTGCCTGTTCGACACTCGCGGGCATAGTGTCCCTTCTTGTCGCACTTATAGCAAACTACATTGACCTTCCTTTTCTTGGCTGCTCCTCCTTTCGGAGCACGTTTCTTATGGAAAGACTTTCTCTTTTGGTTCTGCCCTCCTTGAGCTTCCCCTACTTTGTTACCATCATGAAAAGCAAGCATCTCCTCCTACCTCAAAGCCATCTCAACAACTACATCACACGGATCCCTGATATGTGGCAAAGTGGCTTTATCAAGTTCAAGTTTCAGTCCGCGGATGAACTTCTCATTCCTTTTGATAACTGTATCAACTGTAGCATATCCGTATCCCGATAGCTCCTTAAATCCGGTTGCATACTCAAGCACTGTCATGTCTCCTTACTCCAACTCCATAAACTTCCTGAGCAGAGTTGACATAGCATTCTCTAACATGAATCTTTCCTCAAATCTCCTCCTAAATTCAGCCCAAGTCATGGTCTCCTCATTAACTCCCACAATAACACTGTTCCACCAGGACAGTGCTACTCCTTGCAACTGTCTAGAAGCAAGCCTCTTCTTCGGCCATCATTAAGCCCTAAATCAGCAAAGATCCTTTCGCAATGAAGTAACCAATTCTCCACTTCAATTGCATCCTCGGTCTCGATAAACGGCTTTCCTCCAAGCCCAATATAGTCTCTGCTCAATATTGCATAATTATTGACCATCGGAGCTCCTTGATTTCCTCCTTCAACATTTCCTCCGACTAAACCTGCAGCAACTCCAGCCTACATCATATTAATGAAGAACTCATATGTAGCAACCATATCAGCTTGCGACACTCTTGTACCCACATTAGCAGCTTGTTCCCAACCTGGATTCCTTCTATTATTTGGTCTGGCATTCCCATTGGTTATGGTGCTTCCTCCACCAATGTTACTCTTCCACTCCTAGCATCCATATCTTATGTCCTTAAAATCTGCATTCGAGTCTTTGTAAGATAAAGAAGAATAGCCTAAAAGAGATGGAAGAATAGAGATAAAGCGTATACGTATATATAGCAAATACAAGTACGTTACTATAGTGTTATCCCATTCCCCAATCTTTTCTTTAATTCCTTAGGATTATGTTTTCAAAATCATTTTAAGTTTAAAATCTCTTTTAAGTTTTCATAAACCTATGCTCTGATACCAAGTTGTAACATTCCCTACTTTGAGGCCCGAAGCTAAGCGCTACATATGATGCAGTCATCTATAGTATTAACTTTCGATGACAAAATACGGTAATGTTAATGGTATCAATATCAAAACACATGAATATGAAATAAAATTACAGATTTCGAAAACTTTTCCGATTACATTTCAAATCCATATTTCATATTCAGTTACATAATCCCAAAAATAATTCAGGTTTTGATCAAATATAATTATTACAAATTATGCCAAGAGCGACATATGAAGATGCCCCATTGGATGGTCAGAGTACTAGATAGACATATCAGTCATAAATACATCACAGTAGAAATAAAACAAAATAGCTCTTACATAGCTAACTTTGCCTCTTGCACGTCTTCGGAAGCTTATTCGTCCAACCTACTAAACCTGGAAAACCTTAACTCTCAATCTACTCAAATTAAATTTTTGAGCACCCAAGGGTTTAAGGGGGAAAACAAAAACTTCGAGTTCAAACATAAAGTCTGGTGTGAATAATAATACTATTACATTTTGTTTTACTGAGATTAAGTGAGATCATGCCGCTTAGCGCAACAGGTTTCCCCTCACTAATATCCCTTTTTAAAAGCATGTCTTTTGCAAAACAAATCTTGCAACCAACTGATTATAAAAATGATAGCAAATATGTATATGCATAGAAATCAGGAAATCAATGGACTATCTGTCCACACTATAGTTTTATCTGGCTAACTATTAACCATTGGCTGACTCGGGCCTACCAGACATAATCAATAATCTAACTCCTGTTAGACACAATACTGGGCTTTCTGTCCGTAACTATCATCTACTATGGTCGACTGATCCTAAAGGTTTTGCTGGCTCACCAATAACCTATCCTTACTCTGTATATTTCCTTCTGCGTGTAACCTCATTTTAGTCCCACCTGTGACAAGCCCTACACACTGGGATTTTGGACTTACTTTAGCTAGGGACTAATAGCTAAAGTATAAGGCGCGACCCTAAACTAGTCCCATCTGGTCTCTTAATATCTGAGTCATAAACTTAGGGTTAACTACCCTATCCATGTTTCATTTCCTGACTTAAGGTTAAGTACCATGTTAAAATTTTGTTTCCTTGTAAATAATCTTTACAAATGATTCACCCTTGAAATCACACCTTCATAAAACAAGGAAGTCATATATTTTACTCAAAATACTCATGCCATGATATATGCTTTACATGAAACAATCTTGATGAAATCTAATCAATAGGATTATCTATCGCTTTAAAATAAGTTAAAACCCCTTTTAACTTAGAAAACTTTAGACTATAAAGTCCAAAACAATACCCTTCGAATGTATTGAAAATATGTCCTCTGAAATCATCACTTACACCTCAGACATCCTCTTTTGAAACAACTTAAATAACCCTTTCAAAACACTTAGGAATAAACCTTTTAAAACACTCAAGGTATAACTTTCGAAAGCACTAGAATCCTTCATTTAAAACGTACCTTTAGAATGTATTAGGTTCAAGCAAGAGTTTGTGGAAACATAGCTTCGAAACCATTTAAAATATTCCTTTCAAAACCATTGGGTTTAACACATAGTATAATTATAGGGTCATAAAGAACAAAGGCGAAAGCATTACCCTCGAAAGCATTTAACCCAAGTAAAAGAAAGAGGATAGTTTCGAAACCCAACCTTTCAAATGTATTGCCTTCGAAACCATTTTAAAAATAGCTATAGGACCCCTTTCGAAAGCATTGAGAAGGCGGCTTCAAAGTAAGAAGGCAAAGCACCCTTTTAAAACCATTGTTTTAAGGCGATATCGAAAAGCGACCTTAACTAGTTCGAAAGGTAAGAATGCAGTAGCATGGGTTTTGAATAGGTTCAAAGCGGCTATCCTTTTGAAAGCTTCTTTAAAACAAAAGGCGGCAACTCTTTCAAAAGTTCTTTTCTAAAACAAAGATAAGGTTATTGATTCGAAAGTTAATACAACCCCTTTAAAAGCACCGTTTATAAACAGAAGTAACTTAAAGTTAATAAGAGCAGCTTCTACCCCTTCGAAAGCAAGGTTTCGACACTGTACCTTCCGACTTTCTCCAATTCACTACATATCAATTGTTTGATACCATGTGCATTGGTTTCGAATAGGTTCTCTAGTGGAGGTATGGTGTCGAAAGCACTTGATGGAAGTGGTGAAGCAGTAGATCTGAGTAAAACTGATTTTTAGCCTTTAAAGGAAATTATTTTCACCTACTTGACTTATTTGTCAACATGTAATTGGTTGCCAATTCTTTTTCAAAAATCTTTTTTTCCTAAAAGTGCTGCCGAATTCAGAAATTAGCAATTAAAAACATTAACAAATAAGCCCTTCTCCTTGATAAAACATATAAAATATTTAAGTCCCTTAGCTTAAATAATTTTATAATCATAGTAAAATACTTAGGAAAATTCTCCAAAAATTACCATAATTTACTTCTAATATGTTTTCTAAAATATTTAAATTTCAGACCCAAAAGCAATATATAATTGCCGTAATTAATTTAAACCCAATATTAGCTATTTTCTTTCATAGAAAATTCATAATAAACCCACAATTGCTTAGAAAATTATGAAACTTAAAAGCCACTTATAAAATAATGTTTTTGACCAAATATCAAAATCGCAAGTTATTTGGATGTCATTTAATCGGTTTTCCAACCTAAACTTATCATAAAATCTATATGAAACACCATAAATCATCAAAAAAACATATATATCCATTCAAACAACATAACGTGGCATATTCTTTGCAATTAATTCGGGTAAAACCTTGAAACCAAAATTATCCACAAAAGTGAGATGTAAATGAAATTATTCACCTTAGCTTGATGTTAAAAAGGTTGAGATTTGCTCTTTGCTTAATTTCTTCAAACTTTCTACTTGGTTTCTGGTTTATCTTCTTTTAATTCCTCTTAATGGTGGCTGGCCGAACTTATAAGTGTTTTGGTTTTGTTTATGAATGTTGAAATGAATAAGAAATGAAGGTAAGAAGGGTTTAGGGTATAAGAATAAAGACTATTCCTATTTTTCCCTTGTCATATTCCTCCTACTTACTTCTTTTTAATTCTCTTTTTTTTATACATTCATTAAGGCACGGCCCTCCTTATTGATTAACAAATGCCAATCCCTTAACTATCTACATTATTTCATTTAATTTATCTAATTAAATGTCCTAAATAATGTTAGTCAGGATTAGGGTCATTACAGTAAACCACGGTGCGAGATCATGTATTTAATATGATTGAATACAATAAGGATCTTGGTGTGTTAGAGACAACACTAGACTAAGGACTACAAACAGATATAGGAACTTAATCGTTGAAATATCTGTTTTGATATGTTTACTTAAATACAACTTTTTTGATATCCTTAAAATGTTAAGGATGACCAAATGCATTACAGTAAAGAATTCGGTGCAGTTTTGTAGTAAAGGATTTCTCTTTTGAATGGTTTGTCTTTTGAAAATGAAAGCGAAAGTTTGAAAATGATAATAAATTTGGGACGATTAGGATTAAGATAGTGAGTTATCACTTCTACTTGAAGTAGACATCAGAAACACAATTGGTTAAAATATTCATAAACGCTTAAAAAGCAAAAAGAAATATAATTTCTATTTCAAATGTATTTTTCTTATAGAAATTTTTTTCCTATAAAATTTATTTCTCTGAGTTCGAGATGTTTGATCAAAGACTCTGAATTGTAAATTAGTTACAATAAAGGAAATAAATAGCCCATAGTAAGTGATTGAATGAATTTCTGTACTTCAAACATTGTTATTGTAACAGTAGAAATATTAGGAGCATACCATATAACATTTACTAGTGGACACATCAAGTTTTGAAATATTTAATTTCATGTATGCCAAGTATCATTTATGTAATAATACCCACACTTTATTATGACTGCATATGGATATAGTTTTGTTTTGGTATGAGTATTATGAATAGTCATTGTAAAATATATTTGTTTTTGGCATTTCGATGATGGTATATTATTTTCATAACATTAGTGATGTGTTAGCTATATAAAATATAAAAGCGTCTAAAATATTTAATAATCAATTTCAGAACTATAGACTGAGCTATATATTTGAGAAATAATTTTCTAATCGTATGATTATAAATCATATGGTATTGGTGAATGTATCTCAAATAATTAAGGGTGAAGCACTCATTCGATGGGAGCAACAAAAGAATTAACGAACTCTTCGAATTGATACATATAGATGTATGCAGTTAGAGTCTAATGATAACAAAATTGGATCCATTTACTTTGTTAACAATCCACCGATGAATTATCTCAAATATAAGCATGTGTATTTGATACACAAGATAGATATATCTGATAAGATCATATAATATAAAACAGAAGTAGAAAAAAACATGCATATAAAATAAAAATTCGATTTGGTTGAATAGGTGAGTATATATTGAATAGGAGTTTCAATAGTACCTAAAAATCGAATATGATTCACTATCAAAATCACTCTTGCCATACTACATTAGGATGTATCGATAGGGAATAATCGAACTTTGTCGGACAAAGAACGATTGATAACTAGTGAAGTTGAATTGCTTCTTTCTATAAGGATACATATTTAAGAGTAAGTACATATGTTAAATTTAATTTCATCTAAAAGTATAATTGCAATTTCATATAAGATCTAACTTAGGAAGGAACCCTACTCCTTTTACAAGACAGGCAGGTTTTTATGGTGGTCTATTCACTTTCTACAAATAAAAGAAATGCAGGTGTGAGGTAAAGTAACTCAGCAGCTTCGGCACATATGACTATAGAGTACAAATACTCAACATGTTGCACATGCAAAAAAATTAGAATTTCCTAAACTCAAATTACACATATGCAATGACATCTTTGTATAACAACATACATGACATAAACATTATGACAAAAACACTATGACCTTATCTTAAAAACATACATTGGAAATGCAAACTAACATACTAGATGGCAGATTATGACCAAAATAAAAGCAAAACCTAATAAAGCCTTAACAAGAGCAACCTAAGCAAAGTAGATGCAACATATCACCAAAACCAACAGGCGAGACACCCATCTACATCGCCACCAGCACTTTCCAAGACAAAAGCAAATGATAAGAATCTCCAAATACGGAGATAAGTTCCACCAAACATAACAATGAAGCACAGAATGTCGAGACAGGCAACCGACAATTGATGAAAAGGCAAATAGCAATGACTAAGTCAAACGCCTCAAAATAGCTTAAAATATGTCATTATCCTATTCTTCCGAGAGAAATTGGTGGTAGTATGACGGATTTGGATAAGACCAAGAGTCTAATATAGTAACGGATTATATAGATGAAGTAAATTTAACTAAGACTAGGACAGAAATAGTTATATGAGAATGTGTAAAAAGAATTCTCACACATTAAAGAGAAACTACGGGTTTCTTATCAATATCAAGAAAATAAACTGTTAGCAATGATAATAACATCAATTTTCGATAGCCACTGAGAGTATAAACTCTACTATATGGAAGGGTACTTTAAATCTGAAATGGATTTCAAGTACATTAACAAAATATGATTTTGTAGTTGTATCCAAAATGGTTTGATCGACCGGCCTCAAATGAGTCTTTGAGAAAAAGATCAATGCAGTTGGAATCATATAAAGCAGTGTTGAATGGAAATAGCTACATTAATTTCAAATATTGAAATTAGTTAAGTAATTTCGCTAGTAAACGTGCTTAAGTTCATTTGGATTTTACATGCAATTATTGCACAATTTGACTTTTGTTTTGACACGTTGATGTTGAAATAGAACTTCTAAATAATGATTTAAAAGAGACTGTTTGCACATAACAGCCAAAATTCTCAAAGTTGGTAGGAGCGATAAAGTTTTATGTTTTTGGACATGATCCAAGAGCTGATACAATAATAGAATTCAACAAGTATCAGAGTTGAGCAAGTATTTTGATAGAGATATCAAATATTTTGATTTTTAGTCAAAATGTAGAGGAAAGTGTTTGTCTTTAAGAAATTTTTTTAAAAGGTACTAAAACATTTTCAATACTATAAGTAAACAACATATTAATAATTATTAATGATGTAACCCTATTAAAATCGGTTTAATATGGCTGTTTATTTCTTGATGAAGGATTTGGTAGAGACATATTTTATAATTGGTATGAAAGGATGGTGGGATTGTCCTAATTTATATACATAAACACCATTTTAAAATACTTAATATGGAACAAAAGATATAGATCCCTTATGCACCGTCAATAGGAATCATCATGTATGTAATGTTATGTGGTATATTAGATCTTCCTTATACACTTGGTGTATTAAGAGAATATCAAATTTAAGATAAAATCACTAAGTAGTAGTTAAGAGTGTTCTCAAGTAATTACGAAATACTAGATTTTTGTTTATGGAAGCAAAAAACTCCTTGTGAAGGAGTGTTCAAACTCGAACTTCATAAGTGATACCGAATATAGTAAGTCAATCTCAAATTCATGGTCAACTTTAATTAAGGAGCTTTAAGTTGGAAATTTTTATGGAAAATTTAATTATAAAGGATAAGTACACGACCTTGAATAATACCATAATAAAAGCAATATATATGCAAAAAATTATAAGAGAGCTAGGAGTAATTAACACCATTGGAAATCAATTAAAATAATGCAATATAAACTGTAATGCAAATCGAGTACTTGATAGGAAATCGAGATACGATATCCGTAGTGAATACGTGGTAAAAATGTTTATTAATAATAGGGAAGTGTAATGGAAAAGTAGATACAAAATAATAATAATAATAATAGCATAGATTCATTCACTGTGTCCCCTTCTCATTCTAATTTAGGTAGACAAATCATAGGTATGGGCGTGAGGCATCATAATTGACCCCAAGTGCAAGCGGGAGATTGATAGAATTAAGGGTGTGCCCTAGGGAAAATTATGTAATTTATTACATAATTTAACTCTTATAAGAGATTCTTGTTCGAAATGATGTAAGCATCTAGTTTTATTTTCTTTTATATATGTTGTTATATATAGATATAAATAATGAATTAAACACATTTAACATATATAAGTAGAAAATCCATACTACAAGTGTTTTATCGATTGTAGTATGTTCTCAACCATGAGTATTGAATCGATGCATATATACAGAAACACATAAACAAACACGTACTCCTTAAATGTTCCTAATCAAGATGTATTCAGAAAACGATATCGATAAATCTGTTGAGACTAGTGTACGTGATGCTTTTCATATAGTGGATGGTGATTTACTCATGACTATTTGGGTGCACCATGGGTTACGTACTTCTGATTGTTTGGAAGCAATCATATAATGGCACAACAAAAGTATCCTATATATTAATATAACAAAGTCAAAATAAAAGATCTAAAGGTAATGATGTATAGTAGTCTTCGGGCTTGAGGGTGCTATTGATCTTAATTAGCTAGACTATCCTTAGATTATGGTTAAATACTTGGCATGACGATCTTGTTAGGACCATAGTTGGGAATATGTTGAACAACTTGAAGTGAAACACTATCCCCAGGAGAATTTGTCTTCTTCGTTATAGAAGGTCGGCATCAACATAATTGGAACTTAAAGTCAAAAATTTTTGGCTAGAGTAAAACAGTTAATCGATAAATTTTATCGGATTGAACAAAAGACATTAAAGTGGTCCACACAATTAAATACAGATATTAATAGAGTTTTTTTACCTTAGACCAAACTCTAGATATCTAAGTGATATAGCGATGACGAAAAGAATGTGTGTAAAAATTATCATTACTAGGTGAGCTTGTTTCTGATTAGAAACACGATTTCATCTAAATGGTTTGTAAGCTTTGAACTTGGCCAGATATTGTGCTTCAGTAAAGTCCGTACATGCTTCAGTATTTAAATTATTTAAATATTTACTAAGGACCGAGTTCACATTAAAGAGTCAACACAACCGCCTTGTTAGTTATTTTAGAGTTCGACCAATGGTAAAGTTATTTTACAAATGTTATAAATTAATTAAAAAAATTGTTAATATTTTATGGGTATTTTAATCATTTATTTAAAGCATAAAATCAAGCAAAACAATATATAAAAGTTATACAGCGGTTCTACCGATTAAGGAGCCAATAATTAAATAATTAGACATTGATTCAAATGGGAGTCAAAAGCATGTTAATCATGTTAGGTCTACTAGTTAGGCAACCATAATAGTGGGAAGGGAAGACTAAATCAAGTCTTCAAAAGGAAAGAGGAAAATGTGAAGAAAAGGGTGCAATCCCTTGACTATAAATAGTCCACCCTCCACACATTTTCCGATATACTTTTTCTCTCTCTCTCTCTCTCTCTTTCTCAAATCGCCTATCCCCCGTTGGTGAAGCCTTCATTTCAGCGTTGCAAAGTGCAATAACGGAAGAGACCATGAAGCTCCAAGAGGAAGTAAAAAAGCAAACAACGTGTTAGACTCTCGGTAGGACTGCTTCGGTGAAAGGTATACTTCTAAATTAGTGTTTCATATTAATATACAAATATTTGTGCTTAATCACCTTGTCCCCTTTATCATATGAGTTCGGCCATGTTTTTATAAAATAAATATTTTCATACACACACACACACACACATATATATATATATATATATATAATTACATTAACTATAATTTTATATGTATATAAATATCTATCTATATATATATTATATACACATGCATCTATTAATTATGTTTTTGGAAATTTATATATAAGAATTCGGACAAATGTTATATATATTTATATATATAAACATTTTAAACAAAATCATTTTTAACTATGTCTTCGGTTTTAAATTTTATATATATATATATATTACTTTTAGTCTCACAATGTTGTTTTTTTTAATTTATATATGTACATGTGTGGGCATATACACACACACAAAGTCAAAGTATTCTTTAACCTAACTTGAGTTCAGCCAAAATTATATATAATTATATATGTGTCTCTATGTGTGTATTGCTAGCAGCCGCAGCAACAGTACAAAAAATTTAAATATTATTTTTAATAACTCAAATATTTGAAGTTTGAAAATTAAAATAATTTTTTACTTAAAACTAAATATATACATACACACACAAAAAAGATTTATTTAATATTATTTTTCAGTAAAATAAATTATTTTATGACAATATATATATATGCATAGTTTAAATTATATATATATATATATATATATGTTTTATATGCATACATACATATATATATACATACATAAATACAAATATAATTTTATATGGAAAAAATATTATTTATTAAATTTTATATGAAAAAAAAACATTGTTTACTAGTACAAATATAATTTTACATGATTTTACTTTATAGTATTAAGTTAACATCCTTCTATCACACATGAAATCGATCGTATGACACAACCGTCAATTTTCCCATGAACCCCTATGATAATTTTTTTTTTGAAAATGGGTTCTTTATTAATGATGTTAAAGAACAATAAGGATCCCGCCTCCTTAAAAAACCTTATCAGTGTAGTAAGAAAAAAGAGAAAGAGAATCCTTATAAACAATAAAGTACAATGCTACAAAAAATTGTACACATTAGAAACGCCCCTCTAGCCAGGAAAACATGAAAAAGAAGAATAATCACAACCGTACGAACTGCTTTCAATCGGTCTAGCCTAACACAACATAAACCCTAAATTATACTTCCGTCGCATTTATCCAGGGACGTCAATCTCTATTCTCTAGCTTCGTAACAAATCCACATCCTCGTCTTCTAACCAGAAAATCTACGATGCACCTGAAATCATACATCAGCTTTGATGAGCTTCACCTTCTGATCGACACTATACTGCTTTCGATTAGAAATCCTATAGTTCCTCTCGAGCCAGATGTGATGAATAATCATTGATGCCGCTATGAGAGCGACATCCCTACGTGGACCTTTCTGATTAAAGCCATTACTGATGTACATTAACCCTTCATATAGCTCCAGAGTAGATGATGGCTATAGAGAGATTTGTCTTTGTAACTCATTCCAAAGATAAGCATTGTATTTACATTTGAAAAAAAGATGTTGATGACTGCATACACACACATGTACATATATGTTGTTATGACGTCCGTATTGCGAATACGAATACCATAAATATTAAAATTTGAAATTAAAATAAATAAATAAGTTTTAAATTAAATTAGTAATAATATCATTTTAAACACTAACAATAAATAAATGTTTTAATTTATTTAATTATAACATTATCAAAATAGTTTTGTTAACTAAATACTAAATTTGATTTAGTATAAACGAAATATTATTTACACATAATAAAAAATCGTGCAATTTAATAAAAGGATTTTTTTTAATTCACACTTACCCCACTATCAATGCACCTATCCAACATAGGCAAAAGGAGCCTTAGCACCGCCAGTGAGGTTAAGACACACGTTATTTGGAACATAAGCCAGTTGCCCCAGTGTTGGTAATTTTAAGAACACATCCTTATCATCAAGCCTCGATTTAATAAGTAAGCATGAAACAACAATAGCAAAGACTTTTGTCCTTTATATTCCTTATCTAGCTTTTTGTTCTTACTCTTTTTCTAAGGAGCCTTGTTCAATTATTATTGTTGTTCTTCTTTTTCCAGGGCACTTCTCATAAAGTCACCGTTCTTCAATCCAAGCACAAATTTTAGCAGCAACAAGAGACTCAATCAGTCTTAATGTTTATTTGTTGTCGAGTATTTTTCATAAAATATAAAAACATGCTTCAAAGATCGCCTTTGGAAGTATCCACTATTAGGATTTTAGTATACTTTAGCAACAATCAATTATGAAACCCTTGATTCAAATATGTAACCTATACTGATTTAATTGAGAAGAAACTATAGGAAAGATAAATAAATTAGCGAAAGCATACCTGAATCCATAGTTTGTTATAGAGGAGGAAAATAAATTGATTTGGTCTTCCAAATTTACACAAACCCTATATCTGATATTATCTTTTCATAGAAGTGAATTAGAGAGTTACTAAGGCTTGTGTAATTTGAGAACCATAACCTTTTACTTATAATGTTGGTATTTTCTAATTTGACTCTTCAACAAATCAAAATGCCCTGCATCTACACATTAATCACATGATAATTAGATTCTTAAGTCTTTTACATTTAGTGTAAATTTAATCGCTAAATTAGGCTTTATACCAAAATAACACAATACATTTTGTTTTATATTTGCAACCCATATGTTGAAATATTCCAACAATCTCCCCCTGGGCTGCATATGTAATAATCTTACAAATGTGTATAACCTTATAAGCTCCAAAGTTTGCTACTTATAGCATAAAGTGTTTCTGAAACAATCTCATCCATTAATTGTGTTGATAAAGGATCAAAGCGGCCTTTGTTACCTGTTGTCGTAATTAAACTCATCAATGGTCATATATATCAATACAATCAAATGACATAGATCAATCATGGATGCGTAGCATAAAAATTACATGAAATGTGATCTATACATGTCTATTTCCAACTCATCCTACTTTAGTGAGATCAAAAGTTCAATAGTTGGACTAAATAGAGTGCAAGAAGAAAACTTTATTACTTTATTCTAATCAGAAAAATAAAATATTGAATATATCCATAACTGAAGTATAGAGCAATGACATATGCCAAATACTAACTCCTCTAGAGAAAAAATATCTTTATATAAAAGGTGCGCCCATTTGAGCAAGACGCTCATAAAATACATTAGGCGATAATTCTTTGGTAAGCAGATCCATCATAATGGAGTTTGTCACAATATGCTCTGTGAATTACAATTTATTTTGAACTATCCCCTTATTAGAAATTAATATGTTGTTTATTGTCACAATATTACTTTAATGGTCTTTCAATTTCTTTTTCGATATTCCATAACTTTATGACAATATTTTGCAATTATTTTCCATCGTTGGATGCCCTATAACATAAAATAAACATTAGTTCCATAGTAAAAGAGGCTATAAGTCTGTATCACAACTTTCCTTGTATAGCTCTACCCCAAAAAAAAAATTATCACCCGAAGTGGATCTTTTATACTCTTGGCATCCAAAATATTCGAATCGTGATGCTTTATGATCTCTTTATCTATGAGCATATAATCTTTTTGTTCCTTAATGATATCTCGTAACCATTTTGATTACTAAACATTGATCCACTTTCAATGTCAGTAAGATATCTGCTAAATAATACATGCAATATCCATATGTGTATATGCCTTAACATGCATTAGACTCCACATCGCAAATGCATTAGAAATCTTTTACATTTCTTTAGCTTCAAGGATGTTCTTATGTCACTATATAAGACAATATTTGTCTCTTTTGGCAAAAGAGAATCAATTAATTCGCGGTTTGCATACCAAACCTTTTTATACACTTATCTGCCTAGCTCTTTTGTGATATTCCAAATATCCCTCCATGAACAATGATAGGTTATTTAAATCCTTGATACAAAATATTTAATCCATAAGTGGGTTTCTTTAGTTGTTTCATCAATGTCTTCATTGAAAAACATTACTTTAATATCCATCCGATATTGCTCAAAATTATAATTTGCAACAAGTTCCAAATAGTTCTATAGAGTCTTTTAGTAAAACCGAAGAGAAAGTCTCCTTAAAAAGAAAACACTATTTTCCTTTTGAGTGGTCTTTTCTATAACGAGCCTTATACCTTTTTTCATTACCCATTTAATTCCTTTTAGTTTTGAATAGTTATTCATAACCAATGAACTTGTTACCTTAAGGCAGAGGGAAAGATCTCGAACTTTATTGTCCTTTATAGATTTACACTATATATTCATATCTTAAATCCACATTTCAAATTAATATCTTGTATGAGTTGATGTGAGCCAACAGAACCATCTTTGCCAATCCATTATTTATCTTTACAGAGAAATACTAAATAGTCATCCGGAATAGTATTTCTTCCTTTTCAAGTGGATTTCCTTAGTGACCTTGCACCTTGAGGTTGTTGAGTTTGGCTTCTTAAAACATCAACTTTATTTTGAAGAAAATTTTGTTTAACATTGTCTTATTATGGTTCTTAATGTACTTCTTGTCAATGAAAGAAAACAAATCCTATACATTATCCGAAGAAGTAACTGTAGTTGAATCAAAGGTAATGATTCTTCTTAAGGACAATGATCCATACTTTATTTCTCCCCTCAAACTCAACATCCTCAAATATTGTAGCATTTCCCTTCTTAAAAATTTTCCTTAGCATGGGTTTATAAAATTTGTAGTTTTTAAGTCGCTTAGAATATCAATAAATTATTTGCCATCTTTAGTGCCTCAATCTAGAATTATTTAGTAAGATGGAATAAATAATTATGTAATCACCATATCCAAATTCAAGGCTTCATTATAAGAGGTATTTATCATGAATTTCAATATATTCAATTCCAATAATGTATGAATTTATTAATAAATTAATTTTATTATTTCTGAAGAAACAATAATAACCAAAAAAATTCATATCAAAATTAGAAACTGAAATATGTCTAAGTGATATTATAACAAAAATATCAAACAAATCCAAACAATATGCATATTTTTTTAGACACGACACGTGTGATATCTAGTAGATTTCATAAAAAAAACAACTATAAATATATTCTTATGTTATTTGTTTTGTTTAGAGCCTTAGCGACTTCTTTATCCCTATTTATACATTTATTTACAATGTACGTTAAATGGGTACTTTCTATCTTACCATGCTTCAATCTCTCTTCTTCTTCCCATAATGCGAAATGAGCTCAATAAGAGGTCATTTTATTCTTAAAAAATATTAAATAACAATAATCTTAAAGTAGTTATACTGTGAATAAAGAGAGTACCAAAAAATATTAATAATAACTTGAGTGTCTTTAACTTCTGAAGCAACATCTTTCCATATAGTACTCATTTATGTTTCTCTTGCGTTGACTTTATGGATTCAAATAATATAATGCGTGCTTGATCCCCTTCTCGTTTCTGGAAAAACGCTTTTTAGTTTATAGAGAACTCCTTTAAGTTGATTACCCCAACGGATATCACACCCTTGAAAGCTTTTGAAATATTATACCTTATGATCATTTGACTCTTGCCATTTGAATTATCCCACCTTTTAATGTTCTTCATAACATTATAAGAACATTCAATGGTAATAGGGGTGGTTGTGATCCTCCTAATTTCAAAAGCTAGTATTAACCCAAAAAATGGATCAACATCTTGGATCAAGTGTGAAAGCACCAGTGCAGGTAATCAGCAGCACAAATCTCAGATAAACAACAAATAAACATCGGAAGTAAGAAAAGAGACATAGGATTTTTATAGTGGTTCGGCTGACTCTAGCCTATGTCCACTTTGATAAATTTTTATTATGATTATACGAGTTGAATCTCTCTGGATATCAACTAGTTAGTCCTTAGATCTAAGTTACAATGAGTTAGAATAAGTCATAAGTTCAAGGGTTGATTGGAGAATCACAGTAACCCCCTTGATGACTGTTGTGAGGGAGAAGAAAGTTGAAGAAGTGAAGGAATTCCAGTAGAGTAATGACAGCTCTCGCCCCGGAAAAGATCCATCTTTAGTTGCAGGTAGGTGAGTATTTATAGGGGAATTCAGTGAGTGTTGGACCAAAAGTCCAAGTGCAGAAGAGTCCAGTTGTTATGCCAAGTCATCACCGAAAATCTTAAATCAATCTAAGTCGTTTCTATGGATCGCTAGCTATCCATAGAGGATGGATCGCTAGCTACCCATAGGGAATGGATCGCTAGCTATGCATCAACTTAGCATATTTTTCTACCAGAAGCCTTTACCTAGTGCTACGAAGGAGCTCGGAATGTTCGAGGGCGATTCGACCTATTTTGATGGATCACTAGCTATCCATAGGGGATGGATCGCTAGCTACATAGGGAATGGATTGCTAGTTATCCATCCACTTAGAATATTATTGAGTGATCTTTATTTGGTTGTCTTTCTATCTTCTATTTAAGTGCCTTGTCCAAATATCAAGTCATTTGGAGTTAGTTGATTATCTGTCTTCATGGGTCATCTGGTCCAGAAGTATCATCCATAACTCACTCAAATCTTAACAGAATCGAACGAAACTTTGTAGGAACACTCTAGAGGGTGTCAGAGACCCACCATGAAAATTTGAGATGGTGGGGCCCAATCTAGATAGGTCGCTAGCGATCCATCTAGTTGGGTCGCTATAGATCCATCAAATCAACTCCAAATGATCTCATTTTTTTGTTAGCCTTCTTCTATGTTTTCTAAATAATATTCCAAAATTTCAAGTCAATCCGACTTCGTATGAGTTTTGTAGGTCCATTTTAAGTTAGCTGCTTTTGGTCAAACAGCTTGAATCGGGTGAGTCTTCACTTCTCGAGCTAGATTGTTTGGCATGCTATGAAACATGGCAAGCGTCTCTAGGGAGCATATTAGATCATGATGCAAGAGGACTGGAGGATCCATGGGCAAGCTTTATGGATCGCTAGCGATCCATAGGTGATGGATCACTAGCGATCCATCGCCTTAGCTTGTTTTGGCATTTTTCTTCTTTGGTCTTTCTCTTCTTTTCCTTATGGCCTTCTTGGTCGATCCTTGAGATATTTCGACTTATTGTAGATGTTCTATTTCTCTTTGAATTCTATTGGGTTAAAAGCCCAGTTAACACTTGCCCCCCAAAGTACGCCTTTTGAATGAAAGGTGTGCTTTGCTCCAGAACAAGTTACAGTAACGAGTCTTTGATTGTTGAGCTTTCTAGAGGCTTTAGCCTTGGCAAACCGTCCAGTTCCTTTGGATTCTTTCATCAATTACAAGTCGTTCCAAACCTGTTATAGCCTAAGACTCTAAACTCTATCTAACTTCAACCTATACATCATAATTATTCCGGTTTCATTCAGAGTTATTACATCAGATGTCTCTAAATACATTACACATCTCTAATCCTCCCGTGTTCATCTGGGATTTACATCATTACCACTCAGATTTAATTCATAGTTATAATATCATATATCAAAATCACATCACATCATATCACATCATATATCAAAATTACATTATACATCATATATCAAAGTCGTCCTGTGTTCATCCAGGATTTATCTGTTTTATTCTATTTATAAGGCATTCAAATCCTTTTTGAAAAATCAAATCTGTTTTAAGGTTTGATCTCTCCGGACCGTTTAAGTTTAATGTGCGATCTGTCCGGGCCGTTTAATGTTTTGTTTAGTGTGTGATCTCTCCTGATCGTTTAATGTTTTGAGTTAAGGGGACGATCTCCCTGGATCGTTTGTTGTTTAGCTCAGGGGGGATGATCTCTATGGATCATTTACTTATTACGTTAAGGGAGGTTAAGTAAGCACATCTGCTCACTCCCCGGTGAGGGGACTTACTTCTTGCACTCCGGTCCTGTCTCTCCGGTCGGGACTCTATGGCGTTCGATATCGTACAAGTCCATCCACTCGCTCTCCGGCCAGGGGACTTGCACCTTGCACTCCGGTCCCGTCTCTCCGGTCGGGACTCTATGGCCGTCAAATCACTCATCACATTAAATATGGATATTGCAAAATTATAATTTCAAATCAAAGCAAACAAGAAGAAATCCTGAATGTTTATTCCAGACATCCGACTCAGAGCGTGGCAAGGTACCAATCTAGGTTTTATGCACGTCCAAGCGGTCTAAGATTATTATCCTAAGCAGTTATCCCAGATATCTGACTCAGAGCGCGACTAGGAACCAATCTAGGTTTAGCACACGTCTAAGTAGTCTGAGGTCATTATTGAAGGCAGAAAAAGCAGAAGGCAAAGAGTAAGGGACGAACCTACCTCCTGTTCCAACTGTGGGCTTCTGGTTTTAGCTCATGCGGTCATGTTTCGTACTCGGATTTGCTATCTAGCTCCAACATCACCCGTTCTACGCATTAAAGCTCATCCTAGATCCAAATCTATCGTGCCCCCAACTCGTATGGGCATTGTTTCAGTTTGTTTTGCTCTAACTCCAAATGCTCCTGCAGTGAGTACTATTGTTGATTCCAGCATTGCCCCCAAGAATCAGTTGTTCTAGGTGTGGAGGCAGCATTATAGCCTGTTCCAATCCAGCTCGAGCAACTCTTGTTGTTATTTCTCGGAGTTTGATTCATATTCCCAATAGATCTAGCTATCCCCAGCTGCTCCATCATCTGAAAGAAGATCCATCATCTCTTGTTGCCTAGACAAGATCATATCTTGCATCCCCTTCATCATCCTTTCCATTTCTTCTCTAATCACAAAGATGGGTTGATGAGAAATTGAGGACACCTCCTAGCTGCCCCCAGGCTTCTGTTGACTTGCTACAGCTCTAAACCTAGTATTAGGCCTACTCATCTTCTCTAAACCTTAGGTTCAAGCTTCAATTCTTCAGATCTCGTTCAAGTTTCTCAGTGAAAGCACCAAAATGTTAACCCAAAAAATGGATCAACACCCTAGATCAAGTGTGAAAGCACCGGTGCAGATAATCAACAGCACAAATCTCAGATAAACAACAAATAAACAGCAGAAGTAAGAAAGAGACACATGATATTTATAGTGGTTCGGCTGACTCTGGCCTACGACCACTTTAATCAATCTTTATTATGACTATACGAGTTGAATCTCTCTGGATATCAACTAGTTAATCCTTAGATCTAAATTGCAATGAGTTAGAATAAGTCATAAGTTCAAGGGTTGACTGGAGAATCACAGTAACCCCCTTGATGATGTTGTCTGGGAGAAGAAAGTTGAAGAAGTGAAGGAATTCCAGTAGAGTAATGGTAGCTCTCTCCCCGGAAAAGATCCATCTATATTTTCTGGTAGGTGAGTATTTATAGGGGAATTCAGTGAGTGTTGGACCAGAAGTCGAAGTGCAAAAGAGTCCAGTTGTTATGCCAAGTCATCAAATCTGAGTCATTTCTGTGGATCGCTAGCTATCCATAGGGGATGGATCGCTAGCTATCCATCAACTTAGCATATTTTCTACCAGAAGCCTTTACTTAGTGCTACGAAGGAGCTCGGAAAGTTTGAGGACGATCTGACCTATCTTGACGGATCGCTAGCTATCCATAGGGATGGATCGCTAACTATCCATCCACTTAGCATATTTTTGAGTGATATTTGTTTGTTTGTCTTTCTATCTTCTATTTAAGTGTCTTGTCCAAATATCAAGTCGTTTGGAAGTAGTTTGATCATCTGTCTTCATGGGTCATCTAGTCCAGAAGAATCATCCATAACTCGTTCAAATCTTAACGGAATTGAACAAAACTTTGCATGAACACTCCAGAGGGTGTCAGGGACCCACCATAAAAAATTGAGGTGGTGGGGCCCACTCTATATGGGTCGCTAGCGATCCAACTAGTTAGGTCGCTAGAGATCCATCAAATCAACTCCAAATGATCTCATTTTTTGTGAGCATTCTTCTATGTTTTCTAAATGTTCTTCCAAAATTTCAAGTCAATCCGACTTCGTATGAGTTTTGTAGGTCCATTTTAAGTTAGCTGCTTTTGGTCAAACAGCTTGAATCATGTGAGTCTTTACTTCTCGAGCTAGATTGTTTGGCATGCTATGAAACTTGACAAGCTTCTCTAGGGAGTATATTAGATCATGATGCAAGAGGACTAAAGGATCCATGGGCAAGCTTTATGGATCGCTAGCGATCCATAGGTGATGGATCCATCGCCTTAGCTTGTTTTGGCATTTTTCTTCTTTGTTCTTTCTCTTCTTTTCCTTCTGGCCTTCTTGGTCGATCCTTGAGATATTTTGACTTGTTGTAGATGTTCTAGTTCCCTTTGAATTCTATTGGGTTAAAAACCCAGTTAAAAGCTAGATCCACGAAGTTAAGAGAAAAACAACACGTTCTCTTACTAATCCTTAGAGCTAGTCCCAAACAAGATTAGAACATTATTAAAATTGGCTGACACTTTAGTCAAATTAGTTGAAAATTGAACAAAAAAATAAAGATTGACTGTATATGCTCATATCCAAATATCAACCATAGTAAATTGAAATAATTGATAAGTCACTTCTCAAGATACCTAGCATAACATTAATATCAAGTCTTTGGACAGTAATATTAATTGTAAGTGGTATTCTTTTTATAACGATTAAACACTCACAATAAATTGAAGTCAGATAATAGCCTTCCTTTGGGTCGATTAGTTATTCACTTGTAAAACCTTATAATTGTCACATATTTATCACCACACATGTGCAAGTGATTCGGCCAAATATTAATCTTCCTTTGGCCTGACTAATATCTGCATGAATAAATACACACAAATATCAAACATTTTCATGAACAACTAAAATAAGAGATGTCATTTTGATGACATGTTATTTCAATTAACTCACTTGGAATGTAGGATATTTACAATTAGTTTGTAAAGAGACACCAAAAATATATTCGAACTTATTTCTTAGTGTATGTACAATATATTTCTAGTGCTATAAAACACTCCTGAGAAATACTTTTGGTCTATAGTCTATATGACATTTGAAAAACTCAAAATTATAACTGTGGTACAACATATATTAATCATAGTTGTTATAATCCTTTTGCTTTAAGCAGATGGTTATGTTCATGACATTTTCTAAATAAATATGATACAAGGCATCATAAATAAATTGCGTAACAAATGGCACGACCGAACGCCAGAATTAAATGCCATATGAAATTGTATATTAATGATATAGTAAATGTCGTACTAAATAAAATGAATGAATATACTAACTATAATTTATATCTAAATCTTAAAATAGCTGTACAGAATGCTAGTGTGTTACTTTACGTTTAGTTTATTATATGTATATTATATTAATTAATTCATTTCTATATCTGCCATAAATATTGATGTCAAATTCCAACACATATACACAAAGGAACATATACTAAAGTATGATTTTCATAATAATAAAAAATTTGAAATTAATTAATTAAAATATACAAATACAGAATATGTGCGATAAATATTGACTTACTAAAATATGCTGCAGTGGCTAATTTATACTCAGTTGCATTCTACACAAGACCAAATCCCTAAAATAATGTAGAATAAACATTGAATTCTGTTCTGGTATTATGATACATTCAAATTCTTTATTTCTGGGTATGAACTGGTACTCATGTGGGCTACACATGACTGTATGCAAATTCTAATTAATAACACTGATGAACTTTGTTGTAACTTTGTTGTTTGTAAACCAAACTCAGCAACCATTTATGTCCAAGTTTATGAACCAAAACCATAAACCGAATATGTGGATACCAAAATCATAAACCAAAGCTATAAACAAATTTCATAAAACTTAATTAATAAAATAATCAGAATGATGTATATGTGCTCTCCCCTAATTTTTGAAGATCACGCATTTCTCTTAAAGAAATATTTAGAATGATGTCAATATGATTCAATGTGTGGTTTAGTAATACTGTTGTCATATCTTAGCTAAAAAAAGCAATGCTAGTGAGTTGATGTTTCAAAACATAGGTTAACAGATTGTATAACATAGACTAGGCGATCTATTAATTAAAAATTTACCCAACTAGCATGACACATTGCAATAATATACTTTATTTTGGTATATTATGTGATATGTTGTCAGATTGTTCTCTAATATATTTGATAATAATAATTAAAAAAAACGAAACCCAGGATGAGCTCCTTCCTGTTTCTTCCATGTCCGAATCCATAAATCCCTATAAAAAAACTCCTTTTATTTTTGTTGTGTTTAGATCTTTAAATCTGTAATCGGTATTTTATCAAATTACAAAATTAGAATTTCAAACTGACACAAACTCTAGATTATAACCCTATATTTATAATGTTGTAATATTTTAATTTGGTACTTCAACAAATTAAGATGTCTTGGTATTTACACAATAATCTCATAATTAGATTCCTAAGTCTTTTGTCTTTGCTGTAAATTTAATCACTTAATTAGGTTTTAAATCAAAATAACAAAACACGTTTTATTTTACATGCGAAGTCCATATGTTGAAATATTCCGGCATGCATAATATCAATTGGAAACATTCTCCGCAGGATTGGTGTATACCAACACATCCCCCTCATTCTCAAACGGAGAATTTCAAGGGCCTTTCATAGTATTAGATCCGGTAGACTTCGTTTTTATGTCTGACCAGAATTTTGTTTTCGGCTTTATTTTTTGGCATCTCTAATATACTCACAAGAGTAGACAGAGAATCGGGCATGGAGAACCTTAGCTAGCAGAATATAAATCCTATGAAGGTTTGGAGAATTGCTTTGTTAGCTTTTAATTATACTTTAACTTTATTACCATCATGATAAGCATATTTGTTTCTGGGACATGTATTGTACATTTAGTTTTGTCGATAATTCGCTATGCATGGAGAACCGCCGATGTACTCTGATTCATATTTATGACATTATCAGTTTTCAGTTCATACTATATCTCATTTTGTATCTATTATGATTATGCACTTAAGTATATATCATATCATATTTCTTTCCCGTTGTAAGTTATGATCATACTGTTTTGTAGCGAGCAATTTTAGTTTAGTTAAAAACTCAACGCTCTGGCACTCTCAACATTTTGGGATTGCATGCACTTTTAAGCACCGATACCGATTATAGTGGGGCGTTACCAAAACAATAGTCTTAACGTCCATAATTATGTAGCAATGATCCATCATAATACAGCATAATTATAATGCAACTGCTAATGGCAGAACTATTCATCAAATATAACATTGGATTTAGTGAGCAATTATCCCATCCACAACCTATAGAAATCAAAAGACACAAAAATTACCACTACCAGCAACCGACGATTTAGATGAACATCCGCTATTAATCGGAATGTGCACAGTAGCTTGCCCCCAATAAATTCAGCATCGAATGATCAAATGGACTTTCAGACTGTAAACTGAATAATCAGAAATCCAATCTGTCCCTAGTCCCTACATCTGAATTCTCAACACGACTTCGATTGCTCCGCCCTCTTATCAAATCCTTAGTTCCATCCCCTCCTTTTCCTCTCCATATCCTTTGCACTTACTAAATCATCATCAATCAACGAACTATGTGTTAGATCTACAGACATCAACGAAAGCATTCAAAAACTACCATTACTACCGACTGAAGATGAATAATAACACCGATCAAACTCCTCATTCCAACTCCTCCTCCTCCCTGTCTCCAAAACCTTCAGCAACTCTACCCCTTTCCTCCTCCCCCTCTCGCTCCCAACCTCCACCAATCTCCTGACCACCTCCTCTACTCCCTCCACGTCCCTCACCTCCTCCACTGCCTTCTCTCCACCGCACATCACCATCCCCAACAACCCTGATACTGCATTCTCACCGATTCTTCCTCCCCTACCCACCATCTCCACCATCATCCTCACCCCATCCACTTTGACGATCTCTTCCAGACTCTCGCAGCAACCCGCCACCTGCGCCATCACTGCGCTCGCGTCCTCCACCACCCCCGCCCTTTCGTCCTTCCTCGTGATCATGAACAAGACCGGGATAACGCATAGATCGATCATCGGAGCTCGGTTTAAGGGGTAGAGTGATATTCCGTACAGGGCTTTTAGACAGTCTTTGATGGATCTGGTGGGGGTGTTGTTCGGGTTTTTAAGGATGTCGATTAGGGCGGTTAGGATGTCTGATTTGGATCCGATAATGGGGCGGTAAGCGTCTACGGAGAGGAGGCTGAAGAGGGTGGCGGCGGCGTGCTGATTGACGGCGTGGGAGGGTAGGCGAAGGGCGGCGGAGAGGGCGGGGAGGAGGGTTGGGGTAGACATGAGTGATTCGGGAGCGGAGATGGATATGTTGAGAAGAGTAGCGGCAGCATTTTCTTGAATGAAGACGTCGTCGGCGACTAGATCGGAGTTTGGAGGAAGGGGAGGGAGGAGGAGGAGGCGGGAGAGGACGGGGATAAGGTTGGATTGGGCGAGGGGGGTGCGGATGAGGGGATCGTGTTTCGTGAGAAGGCGGATTTCGGAGAGGGAGGACGCCATAGCGGCGGAAGTTGTGGCGGTGGTGACTCGGCGGAGAAGAAGATCTGCTGTGTGTTGTTTTATTGTTTCCATTTTGAAGTTTGGCGTCTGGGTTTCATTTGTTAATGCAATCAAGTTAATATGGGTTTGGTAGGTTGGGAGATGCGTGAAGACTTTCGGCGAAAAATAAATTATTCGGGATGATACAAGGTTTGACAAGTACATTAAAGTTTCACAATTAGATAATCTTGATTGCGAATCGTTAAAAAATTGACATAATGAAATTATTTATTAAACAGCCATTTTTAGGTATTGTAAAAGGAAAATTTGAATCACCACTCGTATCTACATTTTATGTCTCAAAAGGCTTTTCCATATATATGTTAGTTTTTTTTTTACATAATTACTCATTAAACGTTTTTTAAAATTGTATTTTAGAAAAGTTGGATTGGTTGCTATCACACCCTTAATTTATGCCCATTTTTCTCTCTATCCAGTTAACTAGTATTTTCGTTCTAAATATTATTCATTTTATATTTTGTTATCCCTATTTTACTCATTTAAATTTATTAGTTTTATATATTTATAGTTGAGTTAAAGTTATTTATGGAAGTTCACATTTACACAAAAAAAAATAACACTAAACTTAATATATTAATTATTATTAAAGATAGAAATTGCTAAAATCTAACGGAATAATTATATAGGAAATAAATCTAAATCATTTAAAGCAACTTTGACATTTTCAAGTTTAATAATTTTAAATTCTTTGTGATTAATAATGGAAACCGTTCATGAATCCAATGTTCTTCAAACAGTTTTGCATTTTGAATATTTAAATTAATATAAGACGAGAAAATATTAATATGGATCCAAGAATAGCGGTTGTTTATGAACGGAAGGCACTATCAACACCTTATTTACGAAAATTTTATGGGAAGGGTCTTTTGAGTGTTAAAAATATTAACATGGACTTGTCATCCAAAGCCCTAAATTTAGACTTTATTTTATATATATATATATACATATATATATATATATATATATATATATAGTAAGGAGAATTAGGTGGAGCCACAAATATTGTGTAGTCACTATTTACAGTTGTTAGGTGTTCAAATAGTATGTGGGTAATAAGCCCACATTGCAAAAATGAATAGTCCCACACCATGAAAAATAATAAAAGTGGAGTGGTATACACATGGGTTTTATCACATGAGAAATTCAATAGCAGTTTTAGTTTGTCTGTATAAAGGTATAATATCATAGAAATATTCTTAGGCTAAATTTTCTATGTTCATGATATTGTATATAGCAAAAAAATAATCATTCAATTTTGAACAAATGACATTTATCTTATATAGGAATTTCTAAATATTATCAATAGATGCATCAAATCTTATATATATATATATATATATATATATATATCTTATTTAATCCTTAATTAGTGTTTAAATAATGTTAACTAAAAGATGGATATGAATTTGGTATATGAAGATGCGTTCGTTTAGAACTTCAAGTTGATAAATGTGATGGATTCAATCAATTATAAGAAGCAACAAAAACAATGTTAAAACTTTGAAACTTCAATTCATAATCGCAGAAATTACAACGTAATTTTGCTAAAAATCTAACAAAAAATTATAATAAAAAGATCCACTTACTGCAACTTAAGTAAAATTTATGTTTGTTTACTCGAAATTCTTTCCTTTTCTTGTTTAATTCTAACAAAATTTCATTTCTATTACTTGCTTTCTGGAATATAGCATGGCTTGCATTGTTGTACCGCCATGTATGCCTAACTTTGTTTGTTAAATTACTTTAAGTGAAAGTATACCAGTCATATTTTGATTATGTGATTTATTATAAAGCTTAACCAGATCTCATTTAGTGTTATAATAGGCATCACTAAAGTTTAATTATTTGCTGCTTCACATAGATTAAATTAGAGGAGAATTTTACAGGAGCAACAATGAATGGAATGAGAAGTTGGAAGAGAAAGAAGTTGAAAGTGAAAAGGAAGATATGATAAAACAAGGGTGTTTGGATCAAAAAAATCTTGTAGCAACTTTAACCAAAAAAAATTGTTATCCTACAGAACAAAATAAAAAAAGAGTTGATTGTGTAGATAGTCCTAGCACTTAGACATATTGGACCTGCAAATAGTAGCAATCTATGTTTATTTGTGGTTAAACACTCATTTAGGAAGGAAACAATGATACAAAATTGAATGAAAAATAGTTAAAAGAAATTAAACAAATATATGAACTATTATAACATCCCTTTATGAAGTTAAAATAAAACAAATCTATTAAAGTATAATATGAAATTTTATTTGAAATTTTTTTTGGCAAAACACCTTGAATTGTGGTTATTTTTTAAATGGTTGTAAAAAGTTAATTTAAAGGTGGTTAGGTTCAACGGAAGTTAGGGGTAATATTTTAAAATATAAGAAAAAACAAATGAAATAAAGGTTTATCTTCATTTAAGCCTATCTTGAATATCATCATCTTATTTTAACATTAATTTATTTTAACCGTTCCTTATTTTAACTCATACTCAAAACCTTATTCAAGATAATTCTTATCCTAAGAACATTCATTTTATTTTAACCTATGTTCTATACATATCCTTAGCGTCATTATTCTATTTTAACGTAAGTCCTATGCTTATCCTTGGTGCCATCATTCTATTTTAACCTAAACTATTTTAACTTATACCAAAGACTAATTCTATGCTTAGACGCTAAGCTAATCAACCTAGCCTATAAAAGCATCACTAGCTTTAACATTTTACTTCATTCACAAACTAAAGCTAGAAACCAAATACCACTTTCAGCTTCAAGCCAATTAGTGTTTCCATTTGCTTCATCAGTCACCAGGTTTCAAGCTTAGGAAGTAAGTCTAATCATTTCATTTAGTTATACTGTGAACCTTCATAAATATGATTTTAACTCTAAAGTTATTTTGAGTATAATTTTCTCTACTTCTGAACTACCCTTTTCAAGTTTTAGTTTGAGTTATGCATATTTGGTTGTTTCTTGATGCTAGATAATAGAATTGTTAAGCTAAGCTAAGACTTGGCTGTTAAAAAGCTTGATATGATTCAAAATGGTTGAATGGAATGTTTGATATCATATATTAACTATATTGGATGTTAAAATTTAATTTCATTGGATGATTGAAATCAACATTTTTATTAGTTAAGCGGAATAAAACACCATTCCATTTAAGATGTTATTTGGCTATTCTCGAATATTTTGACTTATGGATTCAAGAATATAAGGTGTTTATTTATAGTATCGTGGAACTATGTAATTGGAGTTGATATGGATATTTGATAATAATGATATTTTAGCAGTTAAGTAGAATCAAACATCATTTTGCTAATAGTTGTCATATCCAATAGCTCTGTTAAATACGATTTATTATTAAAATGTATTTGAGATTTTGGTATTTTAATCATGAGGTTGGATTTTGGAAACTATGAAATATTGTGAAGCTGACTTTGATGAAGTGAAATTGATCTGGTAAAATAAAGTGATTTGTAGAAAACAAACCTTAGGAATTCTGATAGTGTTTTCTATCACTGAGAATTTCCCAACTGAAAGAATCAACAATTATGATTTTGTGCATCTCTCCATTTGGAAATAGTTTTAGTAATTTTACCTTTTTAAAAGGGGTTGTTACTTGATTTATAAACCAATTGGATATTTATTGCTTTTGAATTATATCGCTCAAAGGTAATATCTTGTGTGTAGAGCCTGAATTGTAGGGGTTGGAATAATGGGTTCCTTCCCTAGATGTCGATTCAGATGATTTTTTATGACTAGCATTTATCATATGAGGATATATATTTTGTATCGGATTCGGGGCAACTATGTTCTATTGTAAAACCTAGTTTCGAGGAAAATTGGGAAATATTACAAAACTGGTTTTGATAAACGAAAAGGTAGCAATTTGAAAATTTAGGGGGAGATGTTATTTTGCATAATTGTTTGGAAAGGTAAAAATCGGATTTTGAAAATCAATTTTTGAAAAATATTGCAAGAATTGGTTTTATACAAATTGGGAAATATTATGATAAATTATTTATGTACAGGACCATTATTATAGACATCGTTTGCAAAGTGGATCTCTAGTATATGATTTTTAAATATATGGGATTTTTTTGAACGAAGTGTTTTCATGAAAGTAATTTGGAAATCCATTTTGAAGTCATCAGGGGAATGCTTTGGAAGAAAAAGAATATAAAAATCTAATTTGAAACGTTTTTAATTACAAAGGTTATATGGAATAATTTATTAGCGTAGACTACAAGGACAAGGTTCTGTTTAAACCCAAGTAAAGCTATATAGTGTGTAGCATACTTAAACCTAACACACTCATAATGTTATGTTTAAGCGGTTATACTCACGGCTAGATTTCTAGCCTAACTCAAGGTTGTTATATACCTAACAATCACAGGTCGGACCGAGGTTGTTATATAGGTTTGATGTTATACTTGTATGGATTTTGTGGACTACGACATGAAGATAGAGCCGATGACGACGATGGATGTTTACTTTATGTGATGAGTTGTATAAATGAAATGATGTATCTAATTTTTAGATATGATATAAAATTCTTCATTTTTGTTCGTTCTAATTCTGTTAGTTGGGAAATTTTCATTTGTGTCTCTAATACTGTATTATTTAGTTTGACCAACTCATATAGGTTTTTTTTGTGTCAAAACAAGATACATATATTGTCTCAATAATATAAGCAAAAAAATTGAAAGGGAACAGCTGTGAAATTACTTATCTACAAATGTCATTGTCGTCCAATTACCATGAATCCCAGCAGGAGACTTCAGCTGCATACTAAATAATAATGAGAGATTGATAGCCAATAACATCTTGAGTGCAGATAATGACTTTTAAGTGTTTGTACATTATACTAGATTAAAGGAGATAAATTACACCAGTGACTACTTACTTGGAGAGGATGTATAAAACTTTTTGATTCATAGTAAAATAGATAGAGTTTTGGGTACTTTGAACTTTTCACACTAATTCCTAATTTAAGTGTTTCGGTGTTAAATCATTCATCTAGCAACCACTCTCCACTTCACATATTCCTTACTCATCCATTAAATCAGGATAAGAACAAGCCTTTCAAATTTAATAACTCATGGCCACACCAAGATGAGTACTTGTAAAGTATTGAATGTTGTTTTCAACACTCACCTAAGGAAACTCAGTTTACAGTTTTATTCAAAGACCAAAACATATTAAAAGCCGTTTAAAAAACTAGAACAACAATAGATATGGAGTTAAAAAACAATGTGAAGATATTGGAGAATTGAACAACTCTATCTATGTTCGACTTATTGATAACCCTTACAATGAAACTTTTTTCAAGCATATAAGGAAAATTTGTTAAGACTTCAACCCTTGCTTAAAACTGAAGTCAAGAAAACCAATCAAAAATCAAAAATAAAACGGCTTTCTCAAGGCAACGAGCCTAAAAAAATTTCCACTTCAAAGCGACAACACGAAAAAACAAGCTAAACGTGTAAAGCATCATGGATGAAGATGGACAGCCAATAACGAATCCATAAAAGCTTAAAGATGAGGACATTAACTACTCATAAAACTATGCAATTCATCCGCAGACAAATCTCAAATGATAGAGCAAAACATAATTTGCAAAAAAATTCTAACTGCAAATGCCAAAAGAAGACCGCTAATGCCAATTGACTTAAAAGATCCATGGAGCTCAACATTTCAGATAGATGATAATAGTAGTCCTAGTCCCGATTGTTTTAATGCTAAATTCTACAAGTATCACTAGGAACAAATTAAGGGAGAATTGCTAGCTGCCATGAACTATATGTTTGGAAAGGGAAAGTTCATAAAAGAAATAAACAACACTTTCATTACTTTAGTACCAAAATTGAAAAATGTCATAAACATAAGTGACTATAGGCCTATATCCTGTTGTAATGTACTTTACAAAATATTAACAAATATAATTTGCAATACGATGACAAGCTTAATGAATGATCTAATTTCTTTTAATCAAAATGTTTTTATTCCAGGTAGAAACATTTCAGAAGGCTCTTTACTGGCACACGAAATTACAAGGTGTTTCAATATAAGACAAACAAAATTATATGTGCAAAGATTGATCTCCAAAAAACATATGAAAAAATAGATAGTAAGTTCATTTTACAGACTATGATAAATATGAGCTTTCTTGCTCAATTCACATCCCTTATAGAATGGTGCATATCTACACCCACATTCTCCATCTTCATCAATGGCGCCCCTTAGGATTTTATTAAGATTAATCGAGGCATCAAACGAGGTGACCTTCCCCATACTCATTTGCAATTGCAATGGAATATTATCAATAAACTTGGAAAATGAACATCTGCAGAATAAGTTAAGCCCATCATACAATATAGACCCAGTGTTAACTCACTTGATCTATGTTGATAATTTTCTGCTATTCATAAAAGCAGCAATCAAAAATGCATACTCTTTCAAAATGATCCTGCTTGACATTGAATCACATGCACAGTTAACACCTCCAAAACCAGAATATAATTTGGGAAAGGTGCAGCAGTTAAAGACCAAATTTCACAAATTCTTGGAGTTCAAAGTGGAAGTCTACCCATTAAATATTTAGGAACTCCCTTGTCGGCCAACAAACTTAAAGCAACAGATTTTGGGTACTACTAAATAAGATTAATGGTAGGCTTGACCCATGGAGCAGCATATTTTTAAACACAAGCGGTAGATTGAAGCTTATTAAGACTGCAATGTACCTATCATACAATCTGGATGCAAATTTGTCAAATTCCAAAAACTGTTTTACATAAAATAGTAGCGATGTTCAAATTTTCTATGGAAAGGAAATCATCACAAAATAAGTTGAGCAATGGTTTGTAAACCAAAAAATGAAGGAGGGCTAGGTTTGAGGAACCTGGATGAGCTACAACAAACATTTGCAATCAAGGGTATGGAACTACTTGAAACATGATTCTTTATAGGAAAACCGGATATATAGTAGATACTATATGAGTAAAAACTTCTAAATAGTGAAATTAGATAACAATTCATATTTTACATAGAAAATTATGCTATGTACCAGAGAAAAATGCAACAAACTAATACAAAGAAATATATCAAATGACATTGACACGAACTTATGGTTTGACCCATGGCTTAACAGGATATCATTAGCAAACACAATTGGGTGGTCGTATATGGCAACTCCGAGAACAACATAGTGAGTAGTATCACAAAATCAAGACCAATGGGACTTTACAAATGTTAAGTTTCCAAGGCATGTATGCAATTCATTTCAACAAATCAACATTCACATTGATAGCAGTAAGGATGAGTGGGAATGGAAAGAAAACAATGACACTTTTTATAAAATCCACATGGGAAGCATGTAGAATTGGAGGTGAACAAGTACACTGGGGTAATTGGGTATGGAATAAAAAATGTTCACCAAAAATGTCAATTACGACGTATTTTGCACTATTAATGAAGGAACCGGGCCAGCCTACAGTGGAAGAAATAGGTGAATTTCAAAATATCTAGCCATTTTGAATCTTTAATGGGCCTATGAAGTCTAAATATACTTAGAACATTTCTAAGTTTTTTTAAATAAAATCAATATTTTATTTAATTTTATAAATAAAGTTTTACTTTAATTTAATGTGTATGTAAATTAGAGTATATCAAATATACTCTTATGTACATATTTGTGTGCAACAGTAACTTATTAAATTTATTTAGAGAAAGAAACTTTTCATTTTCTATCTTTTAAATTAAATTACTGATGGGGCATAAATTTATTTAAAGAAGGAAACTTTTCATTTCCTTCCTCTTAAATTATTCAATTAATGAGGGATCATAAATATAGTTAGAGAAGGAAACTTTTCATTTCCTTCTCTTAATTAAATTAAATAATTGATTATTGAAATAACATTAATGACTAATCTAAATATGACATGAATTGTAAATATATTCACAGTAAATACTGTGCAAGTGCAACATATAGGGAGTGTGCATAGTTAGTGGTAATTGATATGTATACATAAAATAAACAAGAATAATTTGAATGGTTATTGCATAGGAATTGAAATGGAAATAAGTAAGGGATGACAAGAGTGATTGATACAGTTTCCCATTTAGTAAGCTTAATTAATTCAACATACTAATGACAATCAATAGGTACCATAATGTAAGAATAAAGAAGGTAAACAATGAATTGTATGCAGACATTATTGTCTTAATTAAAAAGAGAAATGATTTCATACTATTACAACATGTGTAAAGAAAAATAAATTTTATATGAACACATACAAGTAGATCCAAATATGTATATATATGGAATTCAATCAAATATTTCTAATAATATAAATTAGATAGTTATTATAGTCAATTTCAAAACTTTGATTTGTTGTTAAAATTCCTTTTATTCATGTGTATATATCTAATGCAATAAAAAGTGCAAGTAATACATACATACATACATACATTAAAATTCAAAACTGAAATTATAGTTTATTATGAAAGATTAGAATATAGATCTACAATTAAAACATTGTATTGATTCTATATAAATTTCATTTTTAACCTTAATTCAATCAGTCAACATGAAGATGTAAATTTTAAAATTTAAGGAATGGAATTTAAATTAAATGTTAAAATATAGAACTAAAATAAAACATTGTATTTTAACATATATAGATTTAGCTTCAATTTAATAAAGTAAAGAAAAGCACCTAATCAATTTGAACATGTAAACATTCAAATCTGAAGAATTACACTTTAATTAGAATTTTTAAAAACATAGATCTGCACTTAAATATTGTTTTAAAACATAGACAAATTTAATTTTGATCTATCAAATGAAAACTCAATCATGTCATTCAACCAATAATTCAATCTTCGAAAAAAAAAATTTAACTAAGCATGACAATAATACATCATACAAATTATGAAAGTCGAATTAAATTTCCATCAAACATTGCAAAATCACTATCTATATATAGAAAATGACATACCTTGCTACCCAATCCTTAAACGCACGTTGTTGATGTTGCCTTTGATTTGCACCTTGAATGAAGAATGTTTCTAGATCCGATTGAATCACCTTAGGATGTTGCCTAGAAATCACACTTTGAATGATGATGTCTCCTCAGATCTTCAACATCCCCATCATATCCTTGCAAGAGATGGATGGACCGCTTTTGATTTGTTTTATTTGATGTTTTTATATGGACTTGAAAGATTTTTGGGAATTTTTTTTCTGCCATGAAAAGTTATGAGGAGAGAAAGAAACAGACTAAATGAGAAAGAATGAATTGTACGTACAGAATGAATTAGAGAATATGTTTTATTTGAAAGAAGGAAACCTTTTCCATTCTTTAATTAAAACTTCTCTAATTAATTCTCTTGATTAACTTTCTCTTTTCACTCCTATTTCTTTACATGGTATGATTGAAATTACTTGCCATCAAATGACATAAGATTCCATAAACTAACGCATGTAATTATCTTTTATTAATTACAATGACATCATATATCAATGCGCACAAATATAACTTTTATAAATGCATTCAAATAATCACAAATAACTCCCAAACATCAAATAAAATAAATAATAATTAATATTTCTCAAATACCAATTAATTTAATTAATTTACAACTTTTTATAAATTCATTAGATCATGTGGTTTTTCGGAGAATTCATCATTACGGTTATGCGACTTAAAGGTGTAAATTCAGTCAGTGATTAATATTGAACAATTCAAATATTAACGTTCACACGTCACTTAGCAAGTGGTGTGACATTTTGGCTGAATTCATCGCTTACACATCTTTTGGAAAAATCCAATTTTTACTTATTATAAGTGGTACCTAATAGTGATAATTATTTACACCAATTCTCTTCGTCAAAACTATATCACTTTGGATTTATGAAATTTGGTAATGGTCAAAATTCCAGTATCATCCACATTCAACTTTATAGTCCAAACACAAAGTCTTTGGTTCAATAACAACAATTATTATTAACCGAAATGCCCTGGTTAGAGACTTTGACTTTAAGTTGACTTGAGTTGACCATGATACTATCCCCATATAACCGTGGAAACGAGTCCTCTTTTGAATAGTGCTTCATTTCCAATATTTCCACTCGACCCATGCCATGATTTGACTATAATCAAAGAGGAGCTTTCATATTGAAGATCCATAGTATTCTCAAGTCAAGAGAACTGTATAAATTAGTCACATCGATATTTTCTGTTTGACCTTAGCTATATTAACCAACAGAAAACTATCGAGTGAGTCGTTCCATAGTTATCCAATAACTATCAGTACGTAACCCCTAGGTGCCCCCAAACAGTCATGAGTAATACACTGCCAACATTTAGAGAGCGTTACATACTCTAGTCTCAACGGATACATCAATATCCAATCTCGATGCATCTTAACTAGGAACATCTAAAATGATATATTTATTTTATTGTAATAAATTACTTACGATCACAACACTTTGTAACTACTATCCCAAAATATGTCATTTATGGATTTTCTATTAAATATACTTTTAATTAAATTATTTAATTAACATAACTAAATTATATCAAGTATACAATAGAAAGAAACACCTTTACTATGAAAAAGATTGTTCAACGAGTTAAATATATGTAACAAATTACACAATTGCCCCTAGGGCATACTCCTAACTCTATCAATCTCCCACTTGCACTTGGGGTAAATTATGGAATATTTTTCCAACTTCTCTAATCGGTTTCTCAAAACTAGTTGGGTCGGTCCCTTTGTGAATGGGTATGCTACTATGTTTCAATTATCTACTCTGTCAATCAATTCTCTCAGACGATGATAAACTGCTTTATCACGTGGAATAATTCGGAGTATGTCTCTCGACCTCTAATGAGCTCTAAGTTCTATTACGACCTATATCGCGACATTATTATCATATAACAGTGTTATGAGATTCTCAACATTTGGAATCGGCTCAGTTATAAATTTATGCACTTACAATTTTATATATATTATTTTTATTGCGGCAATATTCAAGGCGATGTACTTAGCATTTTCATTGATTTAGCCACTGTCTTTCATTTGGAACATTTCCAACTTAAAGATTCTTAACTTTAATTTATTATTGACATGCTATACTCAATACACTTAAGAAGTTTGAGTCCGAACACTCCCTAATAAGGAGTTTTTTTTGTTTCTGTAAACAATTATATAGTATTTCATAAATACACGAGAACACTTCAAACAACCATTTAGTTATATCAATTGTATTTGATATTTGCTTCATGTATCAAATACACAAGAAAATCATGATATTGTAGACAACACAACATGTATGATAATTCCTTTTGCCAATGCAAAGGAATCAATTGTACATGTTCTGTATTAAACATTTTAATAAGGTGTTCTTGCATATCATTTGGGACATTCCCGACATCTTTTATACTTACTATAAAAGTCATCATTTATTAATCCAATGTTGAGTATTAAAACAACTAAAGCTGATTTTAACATAAGTACATCGTTAAAATCAACAACGTATTGTTTACTTATACTTTAGAAATATTTATGTACCTTTTAACGTTCTTTCTTAAGAACACATGCTTCCTCTGCATTTTGATTAGAAATCAAACTATTTGATATTTCTATCAAAATACTTATTCAATCTTGATGCTTATAAAATGATACTTTCGTATCATTTCTTGGATCATATCCAAAGACTCACAAACTCAATATCGCTTCCACTGACTTTGAAACATTTTTGGTTAATATGTGTAAACAACTTACTCTAAATCGTTATTTAGCATTTTCTGTTTCAATACATATGTACCAAAACACTAGGACTTATCAATCAATAATTTTGTGAGTAAATCCGAATTGACTTGAATGTGTTGAATATCGAATCTATTACGCTAATTTCAACAACTGAAATTTGCGATATTATTCTTATCAATATTGCTCATTTAATTCCAACTGCGTTAGTCTTACTCATAAAGACACAGTCGTGGTCGATGGATCATATCCCTTCAGTTACAACCACCAAAATATATATTTTGATAGCGTACTTGGAATTCTTTCGGATTTGCGCATCATACCATATAGAGTCAACACTCTCAATGGTTTAATTAAACAATCTAGGATTATATATTTTCAACATTAATAAGAAACTCGTAGTTTCTCTTCAATGTGCGAGAATACTTATTAGACACTCTAATGCGTTATGTTCGTTTAGGTTAGTTAATTTCATTTCATCTCATCAAATCAGTATTATCTGTGGATCATATCCAATTCCATTTTACCACCAGTAATTCCTTAAAGAAATTTCTTCACAATGAAGTTGGTATTTCCTGAAGCAACAATTATTTCTCAGTGCAATAGAATAGGTATTCATAAAAGTTTTATGAATTTCTTTATTTATAAAAATGATTTGGTTTTAGTTTAAAAAATTATGTTTGAAACATTAATATGTCATCCAATGACAGTCTTTTCAAAATCCTTTTGGGGAGATTCATACAAGATCCATCATGAACAATTATTACGTGCAATCTTTCGACTTGTACAACCTTCCAACTCCTTGGCATAAGATATGTTGGAGTTTTTTATAAACCCTTATCTTGTAAAAATTTGTAAACTGTTATTCAGATGAAATAACACCAACCTTGTGTACTACCTTTAAGTACATTACCTTATAGAAAGAAACTAACTCAACTTCACTCTCAATTAATCGTACATTGTCCAACAAAGTTCGATTACTCCATATCGATGCATCATTATGTATCACATGGAGGAGTAATTTTGAGATTGAATCTTTATTCATTTTAGGTACATTCCGAAAATTTTTCAATATACTCACTCATTCGATCAAATCAAATCATTTCTATCGCATGTTATTTTATTTACTTCTGTTTTATATTCTATAAGTTAGCATAGACATACTACATGTGTATCAAATACACATGTCCATGACGACGATAACTCATCAGTGAATATGACGAAATACGTGGAACCGTTTTGGTACTTATAGAATTACGATTGCATACATCTATATGTATCAATCCGAAGAGTTCATCAACTCTTAAGATAGTCCCACTAAATGGGTGCATAGCTATTATTTGAGATATAATTAACAAGTATCATATGATTCAAAATCATACAATAAAATTATTTCTCAAAACTACGGCTTGGTCTATGATTTCAAAACAACTGTAATTAATATTAGATACTTTTATATTTTCCAATGCATCACTTTTTTTATAAAAAAATTGCCACATTATAGTTTTATTTCACAAATAATATTCATAATATTCATATTAAAATATAGCTATTTCTATTATTTTTTTCGTCAGTCGATACCAAAAAATAATCATTATTTCATAAATAATGCATGGTAAGTTTTATGGAAACAATGTTCGTACTATGATGCAATTAATAAGTGTTATAAGGCATGCTCCCACTATTTCCAACATTACTATAATAGCGTACTAAATTCGGAGGTCCATCATTCACTTAATACAATTTGTTTATTTCATACACTGCAACTATTTACAGTGGAGAGTTCGTTGATCAAATATCTTGAGCTCAAAGAAATAAGTCTCATAGAAAACAATTTTCTATGTAAAAATACATTTCGGAATGGAAATCATATTTCTTATTCTGACATTAAGTATCAAGTATTATTACAATTCTAAGCAGAAGTGACTATTCATTCTCTTCATCCCAATTGTACCTTAAATTACATATATTCTTATACTTTCGTTTTCCTTTCAAATGGTCAAACTTATTCAAAAGAAAAAAACTGTACTACAATATCATAACAAACTCTTTACAAAAGCGCATTCGATTATCCTTAACATTTATGGACATCAAATTGTTGCACTTTACGTAAACCGATCAAAATGACATTTTAGCGATCGAGTTCTTATGTCTATCTTGCAATTCTTGGTCTCGTGTTACATTTACACAATATGATCCCTTTTGTAATCGATCAGATTGAATACTTGATCTTGCACTAAGGTTTGTTTGGTTTTTTCCGATGAACTAATTTCATCGAAATATTGTACATTACAAACTTTGACCATTCGCCATATAACATTTATATGCAATCATATATGGATCAAATATCCATAGTCTTGTATTGCTTTTAGAGTTTGAAACTCATAGAATGCAATACACGGTCTTGACCAAATAAATGCATAAGTGACCAAACCACGAATGTATTCAATAGTTGTAAAATCAAGCACTTGCATGGTTGTTGAAATGTTAACATGCAATAGGAATTTAATAGTGGGCATTATATTTTCATTTGTCAACCTTCAATTCAGTTCGTTTGTATATGTTAATTGATAAACATATTATCAATCGTATTAAATGCACAAATTTATCATTGTAGATAATTATAACATTATTTAGCATAAGTTCTTACAATATTAGAAAGGTTAAATGTTACCATTTTATTTTTCTAATAAGGCTCCCACTAGTCTTTTATGTTTCTCCAAACCCTAAGATGAAACATAGAAGTCTTTTAACTTCACTAGTGGGTGTTAGGACTCGCCTGCCTTGGTATTCTAACCTTGAGTTTGCTCAACAAATCACAGCCCCACAAACGATGGATAACTCCTTATCAGTTGTATCACATACAACTCTTAACCCATTTTTCCTTGTCCTAATCTCATTTTGATCTTGAGTTTGCTCAACAAATCAAATGAGATTATTCACTCGTACCCACCATATCGTGATGGCCTAAGTATAGTATATGTATCTTGAGTTTGCTCAACAAATACATATAGTTATCTTACCTCATATGTTCAATATATTAATAATACTACGCATAACATCCCTAGCTTGAGTTTGCTCAATAACTAAGGAGTATGCAAATAATTTACTAATATACATATGGTAGAGAACAACATTATATTGAAGATTCATAATCTTCTATATATTATATTGAGTGATATCGATTTATGGAATAATGTATTTCTTATGAAATACCCTCGTGATTCAAGTGTCAAACATATCAGAAATCACAGTATACGTACATTTACGTATGTATTATTCCTTAAGTCTATTTAGGTTTCTTTAATGTTCCACTTTTAGTTCATACATTCATATCATATAAGTTTCGTTGTTAAATAATTTTTATATTTCATATTACTTATATGATACTCTAATGTATAATATTTCATTAATTAAATCTTATTTAATTAATTTTATATTAGTATTCTAATACAACTTTTATATTGGACGTATCTACTATAACCTTTATAGTGTAACACATATATCTTATATATGTGTATTTTTATATATGTGTATTTTTATTTAATTAATTAACCTTTAATTAATTTATTAATTAAACAATTTTAATTAAATTATATTAATTTCAAAAATTTATCTTATATACATACATGTATGCTTATGTTAACGCTTTAAAATAACATAACATATATCAACATATGTAATACATGTGTATAAGTATCAATTAATTAACTCGTTTAATTAATTTATATTATTAATCTTATTAATAATTTTAAATTTCGAAATTAATATTTACATAGTTTCAAACATTTTGAAATTTTTTATTACATTTTCAAACATTTTGAAAATTTATGTTATATTATAACCTTTTATAATAAACATGTTTTTATTTTAAATTTAAAATAATGTCTTAATTGTTAAAACTATTTTGAAAATTAGCCCAAGGCCCAATTCAAATTAGGCCTTTTCTATTAGGGGCAACCTTTGGACTCACATCACCTTTCAGGCCAGGCAGGTAACCAGGTAGGATAGAGTACTTGATTACCCAATTCCAATCCTAAACATCACCTTTCTAGACACCATAATAAGTGCACAAACTTAATTAGTTAGCCCTAACATGACTAATTTACACCGCATAGGCTATTGGGCTTCAATACCGTTGAAGAAACTGGGCCAGTCCATAGCGGAAGAAATAGGTGAATTTCAAAAAATTTAGCTATCTTGGATCTTTAGTGGGCCTATGAAGTCTAAATATACTTAGAACTTTTCTAATTTTATTTTAAATAAAATCAATATTTTATTTAATTTTATAAATAAAGTTTTACCTTAATTTAATGTGTATGTAGATTAGAGTATATCAAATATAGTCTTATATTTATGTGCAACAGTAACTTATTAAATTTATTTAGAGAAGGAAACTTTTCATTTTCTATCTCTTAAATTAAATTACTGATGGGGCATAAATTTATTTAAAGAAGGAAACTTTTCATTTCCATCCTCTTAAATTATTCAATTAATGAAGGATCATAAATATAGTTAGAGAAGGAGTTAAAGTAAATAATCGATTAATAAAATAACATTAATGACTAATCTAAATATGACACGAACTGTAAATATATATATTCACAGTAAATACTGTGCAAGTGCAACATATAGGGAGTGTGCATAGTTGGTGGTAATTGATATGTATACATAAACTAAACAAGAATAATTTGAATGGTTATTGCATATGAATTGAAATGGAAATAAGTAAGGGATGACAACAAGAGTGATTGATACAGTTTCCCATTTAGTAAACTTAATTAATGCAATAAACCAATGACAATCAATAAGTACCATAATGTAAGAATAAAGAAGGTAAATAATGAATTGTATGCAGACATTATTGTCTTAATTAAAAAGAGAAATGATTTCATACTATGACAACATGTGTAAAGAAAAATAAATTTTATATAAACACATACAAGTAGATCCAAATATGTATATATATATATATGTATGTATGTATGTATGCATATATGAAATTCAATCTAATCTTTCTAATAATATAAATTAGATAGTTATTAGAGTCAATTTCAAAACTTTGATTTGTTGTTAAAATTCCTTTTATTCATGTGTATATATCTAATGCAATAAAAAGTGCAAGTAATACATGCATACATACATACATTAAAATTCAAAACTAAAATTAAAGTTTATTATAAAAGATTAGAATATAGATCTACAATTGAAACATTGTATTGATTCCATATAAATTTCATTTTTAACCTTAATTCAATTAATCTACATGAAGAAGTAAATTTCTAGATTTATGGAATGGAATTTAAATTAAATGTTAAAACACAGAACTAAAATAAAACATTTTATTTTAACATATATAGATTTAGCTTCAATTTAATAAAGTAAAGAAAAACAGCTAATCAATTTGAACATGTAAACATTCAGATCTAAAGAGTTACACTTTAATTAGAATTTTTAAAAACATAGATCTACACCTAACTATTATTTTAAAATATAAACAAATTTAATTTGGATCTATCAAATGAAAACTCAATCATGTCATTCAACAAATAATTCAATCTTCATTAAAAAAAATTTAAATTAAGCATGACAATAATATATCATACAAATTATGAAAGTCAAATTAAATTTCGATCAACCATTGCAAAATCACTATCTATATATAGAAAATGACATACCCTGCTACCCAATCCTTAAACGCACGTTGTTGATGTTGCCTTTGATTTGCACCTTGAATGAATGTTTCTAGATCCGATTGAATCACCTTAGGATGTTGCCTAGAAATCACACCTTGAGTGATGATGTCTCCTCAGATCTTCAAGGTCCCCATCATATCCTTGTAAGAGATGGATGAACCACTTTTGATTTGTTTTATTTGATGTTTTTATATGGAGTTAAAAGAGTTTTTGGATTTTTTTTTGTTTTCTGCCATGAAAAGTTAGGAGGAGAGAAAGAAACAGACTGAATGAGAAAGAATGAATTGTACGTACATAATGAATTAGAGAATATATTTTAATTGAAAGAAGGAAACCTTTCCCATTCTTTAATTAAAACTTCTCTAATTAATTCTCTTGATTTACTTTCTCTTTTCACTCCTATTTCGTATGGCTGAAATTACTTACCATCAAATGACATAAGATTCCATAAACTAACGCATGTAATTATCTTTTATCAATTATAATGATATCATGTATCAATGCACTCAAATATAACTTTTATAAATGCATTCAAATAATTACAAATAACTCCCAAACATCAAATGAAATAAATAATAATTAATATTTCTCAAATACTAATTAATTAATTAATTTACAACTTTTTATAAATTAATTAAATCATGTGGTTTTCGGAGAATTCATCATTACAGTTGTGCGACTTAGAGGTGTAAATTCAGTCAGCGATTAATATTGAACAATTCAAATATTAACGTTCACACATCACTTAGCAGGTGGTGTGACATTTTGGCTGAATTCATCGTTACACATCTTTTGGTAAAATTCAATTTTTACTTATTATAAGTGGTACCTAATAGAGACAATTATTTACACCAATTATCTTCATCAAAACTATATCACTTTGGATTTATGGAATCTGGTGATGGTCAAAATTCCAATATCATCCACATTCAAGTTTTAGTCCGAACACAAAGTTATTAGTTCAATAACTACAATTATTATTAACCAAAATGCTCTGGCCAGAGACTTTGACTTTAAGTTGACTTGAGTTGACCTTGATACTAACCCCATATAACTAAGGAGATGAATCCTCTCTTAAGTAGTGCTTTACTTCCAATATTTCCACTTAACCCAACAATAATCACTCGATGTGTAACGACCCACCTTTTTGGATAGTTTAAATCGACAATAAACCACACATGTCGAATCCAAACCATTCAAAAGGGAGGATTGTTATGGGGTAAATAAGAAAAAGAAGAGAAAGAAATAAAACAAACACAAAATATCATAGCGGAATGACAAAATATAATAATCAAATACAGTTCATGAAGCTGTTTTACAAATAACATTTGATTAAACTTTTACAATACAGATCAGAGTACATACAGCAGGAATAGATAAATAATGTCGTGGAACAACATGATGTAGAGGGCCAAATATAATAAATAATAATAGTACAAAATCTTCGTCTTCATCCTCCAGAAATAAGGTTTACAATACACTGAAAAGCTCAGACTGACCCAAGCGTAATGAAAAGACAAATACTCATGTCAGAACTAAGAGATCTTATGTAAGTTAAATCACTAGTAAATAAATATGAGTGTAACGGCTTCAAAGAAGTTTACGGGGTTTGACATCTCCTATCCAGTGTCAACGTGCGTGCAATAACTTAAGAGATGTTTGGGATTTCCATCTCCTAAGGATCCGTTAAACTATCTACATACATAGTACAATACGCTATTATAATAGTGTCTACAGTAAAGTAAAGTATTAAAATAGTGTTAAGGCATTACCCATATCCCCCATAACACATTTTTATATATTTCCGTAGTCTATATAGATACAGTAAGCCCCACCAAACTAATGGGATACTCAGGGAGCACTCCATAGGTACGGTATAAACCAAACTCGTAATGGACACGATAAGGTATGTGACAAGGCACGCGAGGCAATGGCCAGGGTAGGATACTAATGTTTTTCAGATCCGGACTGGTGGTAATGCATAGCAACTACTATCGCCCACCTTGGAACACACTCCCAAAATCAAATCGAGGGGTGGCTACCAAATCAATCACAAAGTCATAATATGGTATCGAAAAAATGTGTCCGATCGGAGGTGCGACCTCACTTGGCCCAGCATGGCTCCTGTTTTAGCCACATCAAGCTGACTCACGGGAGTCAGGGCTACGTTAATACCTCAACAGAATCGTTCGCCAAACCATCCTACTTCATTATGGAATCTTCACCACGTACACAGTTGTTAAAGTGGTTTTGGTATTGGCGGAGAGTTTGACAATATCTGATCCCGGTCTCTTTAACAACCAAACGCTTATTTCACTTCGGATAGTTCTTTTACATTTCCAAAACTGATTCATAATTGATATCAAAATATCATATTCAATTCAAACCATATCACTTTCGAAATCATATTCACTTTCGAAATCATATCACATTTGAAATCATATTCACATTCGAAACCATAATTACTTTCGAAATCATATCGACAAGTAGGTTAAATCCTCATTCCAAAATCATCATATTTACTCAAATATGTCATTTCACTAAAAGGTATCAATTTCAAATCCTAACTTAGGTTATATCATCATTTAACCATATTCGCTTTTAAATCAAGGATTTAAATATAAATACTTCAACTTTACACGGTCTGAAATTTTAGTAAATAGTTTAGATAGTCATAAATAGTTTTAAAAATAGTTTAAAATAGTTAAAATACTCTAAAATAGTTTAAATGAATTAAAATAGTTTAAATGAATTAAAATAGTTTAAAATAGATTAAAATAGTTTTAAATAGTTAAAATAGTTTAAAATATTTTAAAATAATTTAAATAGTTTAAAATAGATTAAATGAGTTTGCATATAGATTAAAATAGTTAAATACTTTAAATAGGTTAAAATAGTTTAAAAATATATTTAATATAGTTTAATATAAAATAGTTTGATTATTGAAAATGGTTTATATAATAAATAGTTTGAAAATCTAAATAAATCTGAATTTAAAATAGTATATCTTTAAACAGTTTATATTAAAATAATTAATTTGAAATTAATATCAAAGTAAACTATTTCTTTCATTTCAACACATCTGGCCCATTTCCAGCTTTCAAATCAACAAACTCAATTTTGTCTTCCAATTTAGATTCCCGTTTAAAACCATTTAATCAATATCGATTTCAAATCCACGTCCGAACTATAAATTTAAACTATTTCAAATTTAGTAGATTTTAAAGTTTAAATATTCAAATATTTAAATAACTCAATTTCGGTAAATTTCATTTATACTTCAAATCCAACTTCAAGATTTCAATTTAAATTCTTAAAACAATTCATTTAAACCAATTCCAATTTCAACATTAAAGCTTGGATTTTCGAAAATAATTCAGTTTATATAAATCCAAAGTTTTATTTCAAAATATCATTTAACTAGATTCAAAAATTTAAGGTTTTAAAATCATTTAATTTAACCAATCCGGTGTTCATATATAATTTTCTACCCTATGATCAAGTGATACGGATATTTATCATTTCAATCCGCAATATTTTATATTTACGGATATATATCATTTCAACCCGCATTTCGAATAAAATTCAAAATCTATAAAATCGCTTGGGTTTATCATTTCAACCCATAATGATTTTTTCCTAATGTATATATCATTCGGGTATGTATCATTTCAACCCATAGGGATTTTCTAACAATAAACTAAGGAAACTTGCAGTGTTATAATAATATAAGTATAACATCTAGTCATCCAATATCAACATCCAGATATCCATCACAATCACCATTCAAATCAATCAATAAACAACAACAATTAACTTACTATCATTAACTGGCAATTTAAAATTCAATATTATTTTAAATGGCAATTAAATTCAATAAAAGTCAGATTTAACTAGAATGACAATTTAAATATACCAAACATCAACCAATCAACTTCTAATCACATCATAAATTCAATTTAACTAACATGAGATAATTTAGTAGTTGTGAGTGGGTTAAAACACTCACCTTTGATTTCAAATCGATTTGAAATCCAAATAAAGGCCTAAAATTGAATAGTCTCAGAATTTGTCCAAACTAATCTCAAAATGTCCGGAATTTCGATACGATCGTAAAGGAGAAAACCATGTCCAAATCCAAGTTCGTATGAGAAAGTTATGATAATTAGAACGTTTGAAAAATTAAAATTAAATAATAAACAAAATTAAATTAAAACGACACGTCACCTGATTCTTCCAGAACCTTAACACGAAGTCGACATCTCGCGTACGCGAATAAAATCCCATCTCAGAAGGAGCCACCACCATTCAATCGATTATCGCGCTTACCCTTGACCCAACCACCTTGATCTGACCCTGCTGACGTCATTACCAAGCCGAGGCACGCCTCAAGCCTCCACGCGCGGTCTTCCGATGCCCTCTGGCCAACACCGCCGCCGCCTTCTACGACCAATCGTGGTGAATTCTGACCACCATACAACCAGTGAACACCACCACGTGACCTGCTCGACCTCCTTTTCTCGATGCCACTCCCCAATCATCAAATGGTCGACGATCCACCGCTGGATCGAAAACCCTAGAAATGGACGGCCGAGGTTCATCCTCGATTTCTGATCAAACAATGCATCCAATAGGAAAATGAATTACAGCAGTGAATTGCACTCATCTATATCTTTCCAACAATATATAATATGATAGGGTTTGGAGAGTTTGAATTTTGAAATTGGTTTTTGAAATTTGATTTAGGGTTTTGTAATTGGAATTTGGTTTCTGCCATTGAAGAGAGGAATAGGCAGATAGAATTGTACGTACAAAATAACTAAATGGCTGCTAGGGTTTGAGAAACAAAAAGATCTATTTATATAGACAAGGCCCGATAAGAAAGAATGAACACATATCGAATTGATTCGAACGACAATAACGACCCGAAAATCTCGTTCTGCTTCCGGAACGAAAATGAGTCATCCCATATATCAAAATAGATTTTTTCGATATTTTTAAACTCAATGAAACAGGTTTCAAGTCATAATTCCATTTTATACAGAAGTTAGTTTTTAAAATCAGCTTATTTCAAATTTATTCCATTAAATTGATTCTGCGCGTTTCAAGCCCGCACGATCAAACGACAAGTCCGATCGCTACGAAACTTGAAATCCTACAATAATTCACCGTTTCGAATCCGCTAAAACTAGTTTCGTCAAAATCCGAGGCAGTGGCCAAAACGGCTATTTTCACGTTAATTAAATAAATTATTATTAAATTAATTAAATCACCTTTTAAATCTATATTTAAAAGTTAACAATTTTTATCGTTTTTGATTACTAGACACTTATAATCTATTAAAACAAATTCCCATGTCCAATTCAATGTTAAATATTACACTAATTACAGCGTTCAATTTCAATTGCAATAAATTCATTAATTATAATTTTAAATTCCAATAAATTCATTTATTTTGATTTACATCTTATTATTTAATCAATTATTACTTTATGGATATACTTAACATTTGTTTACATTTTAACCTTAGCTGTATTAACCAACAAAAAACTATCGAGTGAGTCGTTCCATAGTTATCCAATAACTATCAGTACGTAATCCCTAGGTGCCCCCAGCAGTCATGAGTAATACACTGCCCAACATTTGGAGAGCGCTACATACTTATACTCTAATCTCAATGAATACATCGATATCCAGTCTCAATGCATCTTGATTAGGAACATTTAAAATGGTATATTTGTTTTATTGTGATAAATTACTCATGGTTACAACACTTTGTAACTACTATCACAAAATATGCCATTTATGGATTTTCTATTAAATATACTTTTAATTAAATTAATTAATTAATATAACCACATTATATCAAGTATATAATAGAAAGAAATACCTTTATTATGAACAAGATTATTCAACAAGTTAGATATATGTAACAAATTACATAATTGCCCCTAGGGCATACTCCTAACTCTATCAATTAAACAGGCTCCCTACAAAAGATCGTATACGGCAGTGGGTATCACTAGAGAACACAAAGTGTTGCATGCATGAAGGAAGAGGAAGAATCGAGCTATCATTTATTTTCCAATTGCGCATATTCTATATTCATTTGGGAAAGAATAAATTCTAGATCTAACTTACAACTTTCAATTCTAGGCAATTGTGATCTTCTATTAGTAATGGACAGATGCTTGAATTCAACTCAGCAGGTATTAAATGAGGTAAGGGATGTTACCATAACAGCAGTAGTTTGGCACTTATGGAAAGAACGTAATTTAAGAACTTTTCGATCGAAGAGCTACCAGAGGAAGTTAGATATAAGCTGTTGTTAATGCATATCAACGTTCTACTATCTTGATCAAGCATTCTAGGGGAGGCAACCCTTCGGCAAGCATTAATCTTCAACACACTTAGAGTGGATCTAGCGAGCAGTCCTACTATAGATCGATAGCATTGGAGGCAATTGCAAAACCCCATGGCGATGACGAGAAACAAAGATCTATGTAGGAAGAAGGCAATGATTTTTACTGGCTACTGCCATGATTAGAAAAATCAAATTTTGTTTTTTTGAAGTTAATGAAGTTGAGTCGCGTAGAATGAAGTGCGGAAGTGTATTGATTGAAGTATTTAGTGGGTCGGGTTTGTGTTTAATACTGTCCGTATAATGTTTCCTTTTTCCTTTATAGTAGAGTTTTATTGGTCTTATTATGGTCATTATTAATGGTTGTACCCAAACACATTTCTTTTCCTTGTTAATAAAGCACCTCTTTCTAAAAAAAGAAGGAAAAGAAACTGAACCTACTAGAGGTAAATCACATAAGATCAACTTCGTTCTGCATTTAGAAATTTTAAGATGGAACAACTCAGCAATATCATGTGTCTAAATAAAATTAGCATTTTTTCAATATTTGAATTATTGCTTATCTAGTTGTTAAAGAGTTTTGTGGATTATCTTGTGGTTTTAAGGATGATCCTTAATATCTACTATAATAAATCCAAAAATAAAAGTCAAAGTAATTTTATTTATGGTCAAGAGAGGGTGTTTAACCTATTTTGTTTGAGAAATTTCGACATACATCTTTATAATTGTACAAACTAAGTTTTAGGTCCCTATCAATTTCCTTTTATAAAATACATCTCTATTTTTAGAAAACTAAGTATAATTCAAGAGGGTATTTAGGTAATTTTGCTAATCTTAACATGTGTCCATGTTATTATTTCACATAACTCATGATCATATAATACACCCTTTGGCAGCTACTCTCAAATTTGGAAATGGGAGATGTGAAAGAGAAAGAATTATAAAAAGGATGGATGTGTAAAATAGTTTCTAAAATGGAGAGATGTAAAACAAATAGGTTTTAGAAATAAAGTTATGTCCCTAATTTTCACATTTAGAAACTTCATGGAACAATAGTTTCATCATTAGCAGCGGTTTCCTCTTTTAATAATAAATAAATGATATTTAAAAAGGCTGGATGTGTAAAATAGTTTCTAAAAAGGAGAGATGTAAAACAAATAGGTTTTAGAAAGAGAGTTATGTCCCTAATTTTCACATTTAGAAACTTCATAGAACAATAGTTTCATCATTAGCGGTGATTTCCTTTTTTAATAATAAATAAATGATATTTAATGATTCTAATTCAAAACTGAAGATGTTATGATAGTGGCGAAATAGAGCACAAAGTTAAGGAGTGTACACTTATAAGTGGATTTCAGGTGGTTGTTAAGATTTAACGGTTTATATTGTTCATGTATGTACCCACTTCTTAGTTAGCCGATTGAAGTAGCACGGTTGATTCAAAAGTTATCCACACTATTAAAGGTCTTATCAATGTAATAGCCGTCCCTTCTATTAAAACAATTTTTTTTGTACAAATGCAACAAATTCGAGTTATTAATGAATAATTAGCGAGTCTCGTTGTTTTTATATTATCCACTAAGAAAGCGAGTGAATGCATGTCGCTTTTGAACTAGTAACTCAACATTTCGTGATTGAGAAGCTCAAGCATTATTTGCCTAAGAACGGACATCTATCTAGTGTTGTACTGGATTCAGGCCGTTGTTAAGATTTAACGGTTAATATTGTTTCGGTATGTGCCCGCTTCTTAGTTAGTCGGTTGAAGTAGCACAGTTGATTCAACAGTTATCCACATTATTAAAGGTCTTCAATGTAATAGTTATTCCTTCTATTAAAACAAGATTTTTATACAAATGCAACAAATTCGAGTTATTTGATGAATAATAGGCGAGTCTCATTGTTTTTATATTATCCACTAAGCGAGTGAATGCATGTCACTTTTGAGATACTAATCTCAACATTTCATGATTGAGAAGCTCTACCATCACTTGCCCAAGAATGGACATCCATCCAGTGTTGTAATATGATTAGATTTCCAAATATTAGAGAATCTACCATGAATTAACAAAAGAAAGAAAGAAAAAAAAATTAACAATTCGTTCTGTGCTTGTGATTTATCAAAATCACCAACTAATTTTCTTAACATAATTAGTTATGATGCTTTCGCATACAATTTTTGTCCCGTTCGTGTCCTATTGGATGCGACGGACACGTCTAAGGTGGTCCCCACTGTTTTGTCAAGTCGAGATGAATGGATCAAAATTAACATTTAAACTACAATTTTTCATTCTCTATTTGCTTATGTGATCCTTGCCTTTCGTGAACCATTCCCCTTTCATATTCCTTTCAAACTAGTGTGAACCCGTGCAACGCACATATAATTCATTGCATAATTTATTTAACGGTGTATTTTTTGATTTGTTGTTCACGAAGGTGAAAGTGTATTTTAATGAATTGTAGTTTTTTTTAAGATTATCATTTTCTTAAATGCCACTAAGAAACATTTGATGATAAATATACTTAAGTAATCTTGAATACAAAAGGTATAACTAATTATTTTTGGACAATAATGACTTTATACAATCTATGTTAACATCGGCTTTCTATTATTCTTAACTTTGCAGGCATTGCATACTATACTTGTTTATTAATTTTCAAGTCTATGCTACATCAGTTCAATATGGATTTTCCTATGTTTGACATATAAATTTTAATACATACATAGTTCGCTACGGCGATAATATTTTAAATCTAGAATGGAGAAATTATGCTCTAAGTGAAATAATGTTTCAAATCTGTTTCAGAAAAACAAAATCACAACATTTGCATTATTACACATTTTGACATACATAATAATAACTAATTGGAGAAATACCACGGTAGCTTGGAAAACAACTTACAATAATAAGTAAATTTCATTAAAAATAACAATTAGATAAAATGGTGTAAGCAAACACAATCAATGAAATGAACTATTAGTATAGATTATTATTATTGGAACATGTTATTATAGTTGCCAATATTATAATATAGAACAAAGTATTTTATAAAATAAGCACCTAGATATGCACAGAAGCAGAACATATTAAAATGAATGTAGGAGTATTGTGTAGTAAAATAATGAATTTTCAAAATGTAAGAAATAGACAACGTGAACTTGTTTTATTGTGAAATAAACCTGTAGAAAATATGATTTACTTAAAGATATATTATACATTTTTTCACATAAACCATAGATTAAAATTGCATTTGAATTATGTGCATTAAATATCTTCATTATTTTCCACAAAAATCTTTGTAATAATTTACTTAATAAAAACATCTATCATATCTCTCATCCTTTATCAAACTATCCTTTATCAAACTAACATCACTTAATACCTAACTCAACAATCAAACATATTTTTCATTTAATTTCGTTTTTTAATTCAATAATATCTCATTTCACCTTATCTTTTTTTTTGTTCATGCCTGCAAACATTGATCATAAGTTTTTATTGGAAACCCAACTAGAAATTAATGTTAATATTTTTTGGAGCATCAATCCAATATCGATACTAATGCTTTCAACATTATTCATTTGTACATCAAAATATCGATTTAATTTGGTATTTATAACCAAATAAAATTGTTATTTATGTTAGGTAAAATATATAATTATGTTCCATAACATATAGAATATATAATGTTACTTTTCAAGCATGAACAAATATGCCAAATATAATATTGCTTATAAAACCATAAAAATATATTACTCTTATAAAACTTATATTAGTTTGTTGATAAAAGAATGAAAAATAGTGAAGAAATATTTGTTCAAGTTATGGAATGATAAACATTACATTTTCCCTCATGGAGCTAAAACTTAAAACGCTTCTGAAATATTTCTAAAGAGAGTTACATAAAAGGACTTGATCGATAAAAATTAACTCTCCAATCTATTAGAATTAAAGAGGATTATTATGTCACAAAAAGAGTTAAAACTAAAATTGCACACACTACAACAAAAAGACCATATTACAACTGTATTTTTACAACTATCACAAAATGCCAGTTGTAATAATGGTTTTTTACAACTCTTTTTTTTAGAAAGTTGTAATAAACTTATTTTCAACAACTCTTTTATTTTGCCAGTTGTAATAGATTCCTATTACAACTTTTCTCTTTTGCCAGTTGTAATAGATGTCTATTTTTAACAACTTTTCTTTTATGTTAGTTGTAATAAATGCCTATTATAACCTTTTTCGTTTGCTAGTTGTAGTAGATGTCTATTTTTAACAACTCTTCTTTCTTGCCAGTTGTAGTAGATGCCCATTACAACATTTTTAGGTTGCCAGTTGTAATAATTATTTATAATTATATATTAAATACTAATATTTAACAATTATTAATAAATAATTAACAAAAAATTATTAATAAATAATAATTACTATTAAATAAGAATAATTAATTTGAGATATGAAATGATTACTGTTAATAATTAATATTAATAATTACTATTCAATAATTAATATAACAATTATTAATAATTAATAATTAAGAATTAATTTTTAATAATTAATAATTAAAAAGTAATAATTAATATTAATAATTAAGAAGTAATAGTTAAGAAGTAATATTTAATATTTTCGTAACTAATTTTTGATAATTATTAATTACAACGTTTATTTATTAGAAAGTTGCAATAAACATTTTTTACCAGTTGTAATCTAACCATACTAAATATTAAAATATTTAATGATAATTAATAATTAATAATAATTAATGATATATAATTAATAATATTAATAATTTATAATTAATAATTAATTATATTTAATAATAAATTAATAATATTATTATTATTATTATTTAATATTACTTTATATTTAATAATTAATAATTAATAATAACCTTACAAATTAATAATAATTAACATTTATTATTTAATATTGAATATTTAAAAATTAATATTAAATAATTACTATTAAATAAATCAAATTAATTATTAATTCTAAATAATTAATAATTTGTAATTAATTATTAATAATAAATAATTAATAAATATTAATTAGTTTTTAATAATTAATAATTAATAATTACTATTAAATATTTAATAATTAATATTTACTATTAAATATTTAATAATTAATAATTAGTAATATATACACAATAATTAACTTTCAATAATTAATATTCAATCATAATCAATGTGTAATAAGTAATAATTAATAATTGATAGTAACACTACAAATTAATAATAATTAATATTTAGTATTTAATATTAAATATTTAATAATTAATACTAAATAAGTAAGAATTAATTATTAATAATTATTAATAACAAATACTTAACAATTAACAATTAATATTAAATAGTTAATAGTTAATAATTAATGATTAATAATTAATAATTAATTATTTTTTAATAATTATTATTTAATATTTAATGATTAGTAACTACTATTAAATATTTAATAATTAATAATTGTTAATATATACATAATAATTAACTTTCAATAATTAATATTCAATTATAATTAAGAAATAATAAGTAATAATTAATAATAAAGAAGTAATAATTAATTTTAAATAATACAATAAAAAATAAGATAGTTCAAATTGTTCAAAAATGGTATATCTCATTTGAATTTGAGTAAATAATTATATAGTATCTTTTCTAAAAAAAGTTTGATCAAATGTATACTACTTCAAATTACACCCTTCATATTCACTTGAAATTTTTAGTTAATAGTCTACTTTAACACCTATAATACTTCAACTTATATTTAAATCAATTCTGGCTCCATCCTTCCAAATTTTAGGCTCCAACCCTCTACAATTTTGTTAAAAATTTGGCTCTCAGTTCTACAATTTTGGCTCCAGCTTAAAATTTACAACCCTTCATTTTCTCCCCCATTTACTTCTACGAACCCTAGTTTCCAAATCCCTAATTTACTTCTACAACCCTTCAGACTGAAACACGCATACAAAATATGAGCAATTGTTTTCCCGAAATTAAATATTATACTATCAGAAATTTATAAGATGCATTTTGCTCTCAAACCCTACCCAATTTTTATATATACTACTGGACGGGAAGATCAAGTAATTGCGGGAGAGCTAATTATGTGGAAAAATCGGGCTCGAGAGATTCGAATTCAGATCTGAAACCGATTCCGCGTAGCTTTTGATCGCCACCGTCAGTGGAAAGTCGAATCAGACTATTCATCGATGTTTTGGAGGTGGATCCGAACATATACCGAGTCCAATCAGTCCATATAGAAAAGAGGTCAGTTTATGTTTCTATTAATATTTGTTTTGTGGACGTTGAACTGTTTCTTTAAATTAGATTATTGACCATGACCGACAATATATAATTTTAAATCACGTATTATGATATTTTTGGTGCGACTAATTGGGCATCAGAGTGGCAGTGAATGCGTAGGCATTCAAAGCAATAAGTGTTTTTACACTCTTTCTTCTGGTCGACATATTTTTGCAGTCGGTTGGACTAACAATTGAGATAATTTTTTGCTCTCTAGGGGCTTCAACTTTGTATGATCTTGATTTTTGGGTATTTTCTAGTGTTTAATCTACCTAACCAATATTTATATATGTTCAAAATGCGGTTGCTCTTAGTATTTTAATATAAAAGGCTCAATCGAGCTTGCCTAACATGCTGTATCTAAAGGTTTCAGTGCGAGTTAAATTTGGAAAGGATGGGCTTGTACATCGGCTGTTACAAAGTTGCTTGGGCTTGTAAATTTTGGAAGTAAGAGTTGCTTGGGCAGTTGTTATGGTTTCAGTGCCAAATCGGCCGTTACAAAGTTCACCAGCGGTTAAATTTGGAAGTAAGAGTTGCATTTAGGTTTTTAATTATTATGCTTTTTATTTTGTAATGAGTTTCTTGGGCTTGTAAAGTTTCACTGCTTGTTCGCCACTGTTTAGTTGGGATGATGCGGAGAAGGATAGAATGAGTATGATCGGCCAGCTCACCTTAAGTTAAGGGATCCTGCAGTTCCAGAACGCTTGAATCTTCCAGTATACGCTGGACCCAAGTCTTGGTATTGTCCTTCTCGTGTTTATGAGTACTATATACATTGTAAAGAGGTTGGTTGTTCACCACTACCCAAGGCACACATGTATTAGGTGGTTGAAGTGCATCAGTCTCTGCAGCATATTGCAGTCCAATCTGCATTTGGTTTTAACAATGGATTAATCAAAGGTAAGGTTATATAAAAAGTTTCATTAGTTTTTGTTTTAATTATGGACTGTATAAAAATGACGAGTGACGTCCGCAGTCTGTAATAGGTTATGAGTCCATACCGATGGTTTGAGAACTAGTTTCCCATCAGTGTATTTGTGCTCAAAAAAAAATTATTTACGTGGCAAATGAATTTGTGAAACTTTTGCTGTAACTATAAAGTTATAATGTTACTTTCAAATTATATTATGGTCCATGGCGAGATAAGATCCATTAACTTTACATATTCAACTACTGTTAAATTTTTTCCCCAAGCACCTTAAGGCCAAGCTTTTTTAATCAAATTATAGTTATAGTTTTATATTATTTTATGTTCATATTCACTAGCATGCATCCAACATAAAACGATATTTATTCTCACACTCAAAATCTAGAATTCTAATTAGAACTGTTTTTGAATTACAATTATAGTTTTATATTATTTTAAGTTCATGTTCACTAGCATACATCCAGCATACCTCTCCACTTTAAAAATTGCATCTTTTCGTTTATTTTCAATTTTGTCTTGCGGTTCCTCTTATTAGCAATTAATAATCGACAAACTTATGTTGTTTTCTGTCTCGTGTATATGTGATTTCTATAAAGATATGTTCATAATGAGAAGATCGGGGGCTGAAACTCCAAATAAATGCACAGAATTGCATCCATTGCAAGGTAAGAAATTATTTTATGTATTAACTTTTTCCTTTGTATTTGTATGCCAATCAGCTCAGATTAGAACAATCATCGTTGTTGTTGGAATTAGCAACTATTGTTATTATCTCGAGTACATTAAAAGAAGTCGTTTATCATCTTTTTCACTTTTGATTTATCGTAGGCTTGCGATATAAAAGATCCAAGCCAAAACATAGAGTGGACAGTACCAAAAGATGGTGGAGGTCCTGGCTATACAATCATCTAAACAATACAGAATGGTAAATATTATATATTGCCTTTTATTTCCTTTTTTTTTGGTATTCACATCCAAAGAAACTATTTGACAAGTGCATATATTCTAAAATGATAATTTCAAATTCATGTGCATCAATAAGATGAAATTCATTGTTTTATCATGATTTATGATTTAGATGTTATGTTGCAGTGAAACTCATGTACCATTAGGAGCATATACTTGGAAAATTTGGGTCGATGCGGTGGTGGATTCTGAAGCTCTTCTATTTAGGCCTACTTAAGATATCTATATGATTCGACAAGCGGTTGAGACGTCTATTGCTTGACATAAAGAATTTATATCTTTTGATTAGTACGTATATGTACTTTTACTGATTTATGTTATGGATTTTGTTATGTTTTGGAATGGAGTTATGAATTCATAAATGGTGTAAATTTGAATTGTTTTTGAACGTGAATGGGTGTTGTTTCAAGTATTTGAATGATTGTGGTTATTATTAACGAAATATTTGTTTTAATTATAACATCATGAAATTTATGGTTAATAGCAATTGTGAACAGATGAATTAGAGTAGTTTGTAGCAGTTGTGAAAATTTTTATAACTTGTTTTGGCTGTTGCGCTAAAATTTAATACAAGTGCAAATAGCAGTTGTAAAAAGTCTTTTACAACTGCCGAAAGCAGTTGTAAATAACTCTTTTACAACTGCTATTTGCAGTTGTAATAAGATTTTTACAACTGCTTACGCAACTGTACATACCCGTTGTAAAATAATCCCGTTCTATTACAACTGCGGATATAAAGACTGGCGGGTGCCAGTTGTAATAGACCTATTACAACTGTTTTTGACAGTTGTGAAAGAGTATTTTTGTTGTAGTGACATAATTTTTAAATTGCCTATTAAAAATATATAAAAATGCTGCTTGTGCATTTATATTTTTTCCCAAGACTATTTTATGACAAATTATTTTCTCTCTTTTCTTTTGCTTTATGTATAAATTTTTTCTCATGGCTTTCTTGTATACTTATGTTTGAAAATGAAAAGAAAGACCAACTTTACATCTATTTATATATAGAACAACCTAAAGTCTATTGGTATATATATGATAATAAACATAATAATATTTTGCAAACTAAATGAAAAACCAAAGTCATAATCTTCAACAAAAATGAAAATCGAATGAAAATGAATTTTGATACAAAATGTAAGGAACAAAAAATAGTTCTACTTTACCTGTAACAATTTTTCAAAACAACTGAACATTTTAATATGTTCATGCATTAATAGATCCAATAAAACTTGCAAAATAAATGAATAAAACCAAATTCAAAAAACATACTAATCAAAACAAAAAGAGGAGAAAAATAGAATTTGGTCACAAAATTGGATCAGAGACTGAAATCATTAATATAGGACAACAACAAATTCAAACTCGAATTATAAGAAAAATAGATAATAAAATAAAGATCTAACCTTTTAATTCGAGCTAGCCGATCCAGTAAACCAAGGTTTATGGCGGCTTTTAGATATATCTTTCACAAAATTTCGGAACCTAAATGCACCAAGTAGAAAAACAACCATTGTAAAACATGAATAGAATCAAAAGTAATTATGGAGCATACAAAGGTGAAGAACTATTAATAAATTCAATAAAATTAAAGTCATGTTAAGATAATTATTATATTGATATATAAATTGTTTGGAAGGAACACTAATTTGCTTTATATTGAGAATTGAATTATGTTAATATGAAACTGGAGAATGAGAAGAGACGAAGTTGTGATGGAATTTGAATATAAATAACCGGAGAAGTGGAAGAAAAAAATTATGAGAGGAAGAAGAAGAAATCGAAGATGTGAAATAACTAGGAAAGAAGAAGAGAGTGAAGATGTAAAATAACCAATAAATTTTTTTCTCTTGCATTGAAGTATGGAGAAGCGGAGAAAATGTCAGTTAGATTATTCAGGAATAATAAATGCAGAAAGTGAGGTAGATAAGGAACTAAATTATGTATTAAAGAAATTATTATTTTACAATGAAAATAAATTTAGTTCTAAATAAGAATAATTAGTTTTACGGGATAAATGAATTTTTATCTTTGAATTGGTGAGAGAAGAGTATGTTGAGTGAGAGTGGAAGAGAGGTAAGTATATCAAAACTTCATTATCCTTTTTTATACATAAAATAGAATAGATTCCCCTTTTGTACGCTCATTTGGACAAACGTGAAAACGAAGGCTGGCTAATCATGTAAAAGCAAAAATTAAAAAATAAATGAAAGATGTTTTTGTTATATTTTTATATCAAGCAGGCAAGAAGGATTTTGACCTCGTTCACGGTTGCAAGAAGGATTTTGACCTCGCTCATGGTAGCAAGATCGAGCAGTAGTGTACTGTTACTGTAGTAGTTGTCAAGAAATGTTACTTTCTATTCCTGATTCATGGCCTTTAACACCATCATTATTGTATTCAAATTCCGTCCTACTCAGATTGACATAGTTTTTTCAAACATGTGTTTTTATTTGGAAAAGAAATTTCTCTGATGACGTTGCAATAAAAAGCTGGACTTACTTTGCTTGTAGGTAACTGCAAATTCGCAACAAGAAGCAGATATTTGTGTTTTTCTACGATTAAAACGCATGCTTTTCTTGGTGTATTATTTTACCTAATGTTAACATGATTCCCTTGTTTCCTATATATATATATATATTCCTGTTCTTTTTTCATTTTTCGTTTTCCCCTTCTATTTGATGTATAAAATGCAAAGAATACGTTTATTTGGATAAATAATTAGTGATGAAGAAATCCATTTAAATGTTAACAGTTGTGATATTTGGACTATTTTATGATGTACGGACGATGGCTTGTTTGACCTGCATTGCTCAAATATTAAATTATGTGCCAAATGGGACCTAATTGTCACCAATTCAAAGGCTAACCGTATACCGTGCGTACATCAAATCTAATTAAACGCAAACGATAACCATTTCACAAATTAAATTTTATTCATATGTCAGTATCAAAAATTACTGCATCAGGTACAATTAAAACCGTTCAACACTGACGTTTCGGCCCAATTGCACATGTCGACCCAATTGCAGTTCAATATGAGCGAAGCCGCATTTAGAAGAGAAAACCGAGTGGGTCTTCATTCCTTCGATTGGCTCAGTCTAATGAATCCAATTGAGCTTCAATGACCTGCGCTGAAAAATCCATATATACACACTGACCTGTTACCTAGTCAAGGTTTAACTATCTTCTCAGTAGAAGAAGGCATACCACTTCATCACATTCTAGTGAACATCCCATTAAAGCCTTGTAGCTTCTCTGATCTCAAATCTTTTGGTTTTTCTTTACCATTCATTAATAATTGGTAGTTAAATCCAAACTTGGCTTATAAACTCTAAAGGCATAAGTTATAAGACTTCAATCCATACTAGTCCGCAGGTGCGACGCAGTGGAAAGGAGGCTTGGGTTCTGGTAAAAAGACTCAGGTTCGATTCCTACCATGTGCTTCCCTATCCTATATAAATTTACCCGGGGGTATGGGGGCTTGGATCGGCGGACGGCTTTACTATACCCTCCTCAGGAGTTTACCGGCCCGCCGGGTTCTCCTAGGTTTTCAAAAAAAAAAAAGACTTCAATCCATACTCTGGATATATTCACATGTAATAATGCAGTCGATGAACAATCAAACCCTTAACTTCATCGGTTGAAGTAGGCTACATCAAGCAACTGCACTATATATATGGAGCAATTTTCAATTAAAGGAGTATAGAATATACTTAGGGTAGACACTGATAATTCTTAGAACATAGTTTGACAACACAATTTATTTATCTTAATCACATCAATGCTTTCATAAGCTAGATCGAGCTATAAGTATCAGTCGATCCAATAGGTAGTCATTCCCTTTGCTTTTAACTTGTTCTTCCTTGAATCTTGTTTATCAAAATCGTTCTATTTTACAATACAAAATAGTGTAGGTTAGATTTTCACTCATATTCTCCGAAATTGAATTATGTAATTCTATTACTCTGTCTTAAAGCTTTAGTTACACTCCAAGAAACTCCGAGCCATCGAAACCACTAATTTAAGTTATTAAAGATACGACATTAACACTATCAAAAACACGATACCAACACTATCGGGAATGTAATTGTAACAATCCGTCATCTACAAAGACCCAATTCACGCATAAATAGATGCTGATATCGTGGACCTCATAGATAGTGAATCATTTTGTGGTAAAAATATAAAATACGTAACAGAGCTATCTACAACATGCTAAATTTTCAGAAATCCACAGCGAAAGGAATAAAATATAATAGCAATCAATAATACAATCCCAGAAAAATATAACAATACATGATCAAATAAATTTCAACTACAACATCTCTCTATGCTGGTAATGGAAATACTATAATGTTTGAGAATAAATAAAATAAAAATAGTAGATAGCTAATAAATGAATATGTGTCTCCATCGTATCATCACACTTCAAATTACCACATGTCCTCTCTATCAACTTATCAGAGTATTTAAAAGAAGAAAATGATATAGGGGGTTAGACATACGTCTGGTGAATGAAACATATCGTATAGTGTATAATATTAACAAGCTACTAATACAACACTTATGCTCGAAAACCATACATCAACCTGTCTCATCTGCACCCAACAAGTCAGCTAAATATAATATAATAATATAGTGATATCATATGTTAAGGTCTCACTAAAATCTAGCTCATACCTAATCACATGCTCACTATTTAACACCAAAATCTCAACCTGCTATCGTTAAATCATATATTAAGGACTCGACTCCTTTAAACGTGTTGTGATACCAAATCGAATACCAAGGACTCGGCTCCTCTGACTATCGTATATTGAAGACTCAGCTCCTCGGACTATCATATATTGAGGACTCAGCTCCTTGGACTGTATCGTATATTGAGGACTCAACTCCGTGGACTATCATATATTGAGGACTCGGCTTCTCGGACCATCGTATATTGAGGACTCAGCTCCTCGGACTAAAATGTATGTCGAGGACTTAGCTTCTCGGATTGTGGTATATTGAGGACTCGGCTCCTTGCACTATTGCATCGCCAAATACGAATCGTATACAATGAACTTGCTCAATTAAGACAATTTTCTAAAGTATCTCACCACAACAGATAATAAACTAAAAAGTTTCCCACCTCACCACGATCCCGACGCAATGAACTGCGTATGAAACAGACGTCGTATATGCGAGAGTTATAAACATTTGAAGTTAAGGTGTTTATTATAATTAATTATTTATTCGTTTAATTATTATATATTTATATTTTTATCTTCTTCCACACTCCGTGTCACGATACATTACCCATACCCAATGTCGTCGCTCCTTTTCGTCCACCATCGCATCAAGGACCTTACTACCATATCCGAAGCGAGCAGTAGCTACCTCTTCTCACGTTCTACCCGCCTATGTCGCTTTAACCGTCGAAAACTAACCGTGCAGCTACCCAAATTTTCAGATTAGGGTTCGCCAATTTGGTGTACTCCAGTCACATTGGGTCGATCAGACCCATCGTCGTTATCCATTTGACGTCCTTTTCATGCCTATGGTCTCTGATCATCTTATTATCACCGTTGAATCGAATGAATGGTCCACATACATCAAACTTTTGATGCGTTTTCTGATTAATCCGTACATCCAATCGGTAAATGAACATCACCAATGGTGTCCTATCGTCGAGAATTATGATTTTGATATATAATATATCTAATTCAGAACACTTTTGTAGTTCGTAATTTTTAATTAGAGAGAGATTAACTTTTGCTAATTACAAATCGATCAAAAATTATATTTTTAACCATCTAGTCATGACATGCTACAACCTAATCATGTTATAAAAAAACCACTTTTCAAATTTCAATTACATCGTCTATAATTTGATTTAAGATCATAAGAGGTGAATTACTACGTCTTATCAATATGTATGCAAATATGATAAATCTCACTCACGGATTAGCTGTGCATCTTCTCCATTCTGAGGTGAATCATCCTCCTTCATTTTCTAGAAATTCCTTGCCTTGAATACGCCAAAGTTCTCGATAACTTTGATTTATTTGCGTAGCTCTCTTCGTGGTGATCGATTCCATGAATTAATTCGCTTAGTTTGGATTTGATTTGATGGATTAGGAATAGTTTTGATGATTAGGGTTTTATAAGTGAAGACAAGATTATTAGAGAAAAAGGAATAAGGTTAGAGATCTATTTATAAACTGAAAAATACAATATCTATGCTATAATCTCATAATCAATATATTACGAAAATGCCACTGGATTTGACTTCTTCTGATATCTAGCCAGTTTAACCGAATTCAACAAGTTTTATATGTTTTCATACTATAATTGATATTCCGGATGCAAAGGAATTGGTTTAGAAGCCTAGTTCCACCTTCTTTTAAAATTTATTATTTTTCCATTTATGTTAAATTACGATTCTACCCTTTTTAATATAATTATTTAATTTTGAAAATTTTTAGGGGTGTTATAGTGATACTATAGTTATCAAGATTATGATTCCAAAGTTTTCGGAGATATAACATTATAGCTATAAAAAATATAGTATAATAACTATTGGAAACATATGACCGATTGCTACTGAAAACACAAAGTAGTTTGTTGCCGAACACAAAGCAGTTTGCTATTGAAAATATGAAAAATTTGCTATCAAAAATGCATGCAGTTTGCTATCAAAAATATAGCATTTAAGCTATCAAAAATATGACATTAAAGTATAAAAAATATGGTTTCATATGTTATCAAAAATATAGTTTCAGAGCTGTCGGAAATATGCTTCCAAGGTAATCGAAAAAATAGGGTTTATAATATTGGAAATACAAGATTTAATTATAAAAAATTTGTTCATTAAAGCTATCGGAAATATGAGACAGTGAGCCTGTGACAATCATGTAATTACATATAAAACTGATTTATTACTTATCAAGTAACCTATTTTACATAATCTTTACACATGTTGTATTCTCATTTACTGTTTCAAATTGTAATAGTAAAATTCTTTCATAACTGTAATTGTCCCCTTTAATAACTCACTAAAATATTAACCTATTTTACATAATCTTTACACATGTTGTATTCTCATTTACTGTTTTCAAATTGTAATAGTAAAATTCTTTCATAACTAGTAGTTGTCCCCTTTAATATCTCACTAAACTATTAGTTCCTTAACTAATTCTTTCATTATGGTACTTCAATGCTAAACCGTCTAATTCATACCAATTAGAAAAATTATGGAAAATTCCAAAAAAGTTCATGAAAAATCATAAACATGGGTTATTTGTCTTTTGTAAAAATTTCGAAATGTTAAACTTTCATATTTATAAACATTATTTTATAGCTAAAACCTATTTTAGTTCATCTTAGAACACCCATAATAATTAATCTACATATGACAAAATTATGAAATGAAAAAACCATCTCTAATTTAACATTATAAACATCCCATGAATTTTTTAAAGCATTTGGATGTACTTAGTTATGGTTTTAAAACACAAAACCTCACTTTTTGTGTAACATTAAAAACCTCACTTTTTTGATATATAACTCAACATAAACTTCCATATGTTCATTCCCATAATAGTTTATCAAAATGCCATATGTTAATCATATCAAAAACTATAATTTACAGTCAAAATGAATTTAAGAGTGTTATCCGGTATTTTGACCTGGCTATATCCAAACTGATTGGACAAGTTAGACTCGGCTATCATCAAGGTCAGTAAGCCCAGAGCGATGAATGTAGGGTCCAAATATCAAGTACACTAGTTGCCTGGCTTTCGAGTACTACCACAGTACTCACTTGTGCTTTTCTTGTAGGTGAGTTGAAACGAACAATGGGCTTCTCGCCCTCTTCCAAGCGAGCGAAATCGGATGATGAAACAACATCTTCATCTCATTCAGTTGCGCTGTGATCGAACAAAATCGAGAGATATGCAATGAAGAATGTTCAAAGTATGGTATATAACTTAATGTAAAAAAAGGGTCGGCTATAATCCCTCTCAATCATAGGGATCGGTCTACTTCATCCAAACAAGTGCAACTCAATGGAAAACAGTCGATATCTCAAGATCCATAAATCCAATGCATATGAAACTTTAAGGACAAGATATGGAGACCCTAGGGAGTCTACCCTAGGGATCGCACCCCAAAAGGAACAAGCAAGGAAGATTGGCCCTCTTCCCTCTAGAGAGATCGGCCAGAATCAGGCTACACAACATGATGCAACAAGGATCGATCAATAACTCAAGTTCTACTAATTCAATTGGCATGAAACTTGGAGGCTAAGCATAATACAACATGGAGAAGCCCCCATAGAGATCACACCTCCAAATTCCTCTAAAATAGGGATCGACCTTGATCCCTATTTCTTGGGATTTGGGCTATGCGATCCCTTCTATGGGCCCCTATGGTTTTGGAGATCCTTCTGTCGAATTTTCAAAGAGATATTTCGCCATCTTCCTCTATAAATACAGACTTGATTGTTCATTTTTAGGAATTTTAAGTTGCTGGTTGCTTTGTACTCTTTTGTAAATATGGATTTTCATTCGATCCCTATTGTACTCAGTTTACAAAGTGGTTAATAAAACCATCTCTTCAAAGTGGACGTAGCCAATCAATGCCTAACCACTATAAATTGTTGTGTCTCTGTTATTTGCTTATTTTTTACTGCTTTATTGCTATATTCTTTCTATTTACATTTAATCTTCTTTATTTATTACTCTACAAAATCTCTATTGGGTGTTTGTGCCAATTTTTGGTGCAAACATTTTGGTGCTTTCACTGAGAAGAAGATTATCAACTTTATTTGGATCCCTTTGCCGCTACTGGATTGCATAAATCCTCGGAAGAGATCTAGAATTATCTTCAAGTAGTTTATCCGTTCTATTCAGATTTGCAAAAGTCTAAGGAAAACTATTGACTGGTTGGGAACACCAAGTCTACCTCTCAAAACGCAGAAGGAAACAAGAACGCTAGTATCCAGCAAGGAGGCCATAGCAATCTACCAGTAGATGTTAATGCTACTAATCCAGTTAATGCCCAGAATCCACTTGATGCCATCACAAGGGCTAATTTTCAAGTTGATGAGAGAGCTCATGTATAGCTGTCGACAGTTAAACCACCAGATTCAAACCAATATCGATCTAATGAATCAACTCAGGGAGTAACAGTGCGGGAAAACTAGGAGAGAGCCAACCCCTTATTTTGCATCGAAGAGTTCTAGTTCATCAAATAATTATCACAGACGCAGACGTCGCAGAACCGATGGATATCACGCAGAAGCATCTGGACATCAACAAGCAAACCTATGTAGGTTGCCAGGACCAAATCGGGGCCGATCCCTCTAAAGGTTTTGGGGCAGATCCCTCCTCTAGAGGAGGAAATTTGCCTCCATTTGGTGGAGCACAAGCTGGAGTCGTCATGGTTGATTTGGATGCTGGATTTCAGGTGGATGCAAACTAGTTACCTCCCTGGAATGATGATGAAGTACACACACATGATATGCATTGAGAGGATGTTGTGCCAAGAAGGCATGGAACTGCCCGTAGACATCGACCGGACCATTCACGCGAGGTGGAGCACACTACCGCTTGGCTCCAACTATCCAAATGCCGGATTTGTCAGCTATGGTTAGACAGCTGGTAAGGGAGAGTCAAGGCCTGACCAATGATTGGGGGAACTTGAGGAGCCACCCCCGTTCACTGATAATATCCTAAACGCGGAGTATTCAAGGAAGTTCAGTATGGCATTGATGCCTGCCTACGAGGGAAAAACCGACCCTAAGCAGCACATATGAATGGTTGATGGATTCCGCTCAAGCTGATGATGCCACAAAATGCAGATGTTTTCCTATTACTCTCTCTAGCATAGCAATTAGGTGGTTTACGAGATTATCCCTACGGTCAATCTCTAGATATAAAGATTTGGCAACATAATTTATGGAGCAGTTCTGTATGCACGCAACTCGCCCCGAAGATGTAATGTCCCAAGCATGATCTAGGCTCTAAGTGAATCGCTGAAAGACTATTTGGAAAAATTTCACATAGCTACTAATGAAGTCAGTAATATGAATGACCATATATTGATGGCGATAACAAGAGGGATTGACCCAGAATCCGACTTTGGAAATTGGTTAGCTAGCAAACCACCCGCAACAAGGAGTGTTTCTATGCAAAAGCAGCTCAGTATTTGAGGAAAGAGGAAGCTAGATGCTCTAGGAAGAAGAATGTTGTGGGGCTAAGTGGAGAGGAAGTGCAGAGTAACATTGTAGTGAAACAGTCTGGGGAGAGTTCTGGAAAAGTTCAAGTAAATGTCCAAAATAAACCGAATCAGCAAAAGAAAGGCGTTGATAGGAACCGTGAACGAAAAAGGGATTCTGGAAGAGGAAAGCCAAGGATTCCAATGTATAATACTTACACACCACTGAATACATCTCTAGAGAATGTCTACTTGTCTACATGCAATACCATGCAGTATAGGAAGCCGCCTCTGAAGGAATCTATGGAGAAGCAAAAGCAGACTGGAACATATTATCGGTTCCATAAATGCTATAGTCACAACACAAATAAGTCTAGGCATCTCCAAGATGTTATTGAGAAGCTGATTCGGGAAAGAAAACTATAGCAATTTGTTAAAACCCCGTAGGATGGCGGGCGGGGGACATCCGACCCCAACCGAGGATAAGCGCCGCAAAGGGCCGAGTAGCCTGCATGGACTAGTAGAAGATTAGTGATCAATACAATAGTCGGAGGACCGCATCTAGCTGGTAAGAGCTGGCACGAGATGGAGTGCTATGCTAGCGCAACCAAGCATATGAATTTTGAGTGTTGTTCAAGTATTGAAGATGGGGCTCCGGCAAAACAATAGTGTACAATGGCAGACGACGACATTATATTTAGAAACAAAGATGCAGATAAGGTGGAGGTACCGACGATCGACCTAATGGTTATTTTGGCCATGATCGGCCTCGCCTTAGTGACACAACGAGAAAAATCATTTACAATTGCAAAAATTCATGGCATTTTTGTTTAAATGCAACCGATAATATTTTCACTAATAACATAAATGCCGCCAAAAACATTTCACGTTCCCGCCTTTCCTAAAAAAATTCCACATAAGCTAAATAAACGTTACCAATCTAAATCCATTCGTATACTTAGAAAAATTTATTACCCTCTTTCACTTAACTTTACACTTTCTTCCGAAGAAAAGTTTCCCCTTTTTTAATCGTGCTCATATTTCATCATGCTGAAGATAAATTTCTCCTTTTCATCGTCGATTCCGTCATTGTACTCCACTCAACATCGTCGCGGCAACCAGCAAGAGTTTGTCCTCGCGGTATATGTATATTTAGATATGAATTTTTTAAATCGATTTTGTGATTCAATTTGGATTTTATATTAATTTGAATGCATCGTATTTTCAAAATTTCTGTCTAACTTTAATAGTTGATTTAACCCAAATTTGAGTGGTTGATTTTATTCTGTATTTTATTTTAATAAATGCGATTAATTTGAACTATTTTTGTTTATATTGTAAGATGTTCAAGGACTAAGTAGTGAAGAACTATTCTGTTTTAGGGGGTATAGCAAGAACTGGAAGTTTTAGAATTAAAATTAAGTGTTAATACCTTATAATGATCTCTGTCCTATTTATACATAGGGTAAGTTGGTAAGTGCTGCGTAATCTAAGATATAACGATGATATATGCTTTGTTTTTTTTGAGTATATGAATGTTCTGTGGGATATTGTTGTATTTGGGTTTGTATTCAAATATTGATTCACTGTCTATTCAAAATTCTTATATTTTATGCTGCGTGAATTTTGTTTGGTTTTATCTATATGAATGAATGCATGTATTGTTGAGTTTTTGTTGCTTTTAAATGATCAAATTCTAGCCATATGGTTTTTATGTTACATAAATTACATACTCATTGTGCTCCGGCTGAAAAAAAACGAGCTCCGGTACAACCATCTTACACTGCTGCCCGAGCGGCAGTGATTTGATACACTGTTGCCCCAGGCCGTAGTGTTACACTATACTACTACCCTCAGCAGCAGTGTTTTATACACTTATACACTGCGGCCTAAGGGCAGTAGTGTTCATGGTTACACTGCTGCCTAGGCAGTTGTGTGGTATGCACTGCTGTCTTTACACTGCTGCATAGTGCAGCAGTGTATATTGTTACAGTGCTGCCCTTGGCAGTAGTGCACTTTTACACTGTTGCCCATTGCAGAAGTGTACATTGTTACACTGCTGCAACTAGGCAATAGTGTACACATTGCCCATAGGCAGCAGTGTGGTATACACTGCTTCCACTAGGCAGTAGTGTACACACTGCCCACAGGCAGCAGTGTGGTATACACTGCTGCCTAGTGGCGGCAGTGTACACTTTTACACTGCTGCCATGACAGCAGTGTGAAGTACACTGCTGCCTAATGGCAGCAGTTTATGTACTGCTGTCCACAGTAGTGTACCCTTTGTTTCGGACTTTGTCTAAGGGGGCACTAAGCTCCAGCAAGGTCAGGGCGAGGTTCAGGTCATGCAATTTCATCTGGACAACACCCGTTGTATTTTTCTTATTATATATATATATATATATATATATATATATATTTCCGTTATGTGCATACATATTCATGGCAACTGGGCACTAATTAAGGAATTTCTGCTGCTGATGGAAACCATTGAAGTGCTACTATCAGTTCAACTACAAGTAAATAGTTGTTAACAGGTTGACTACCTATACTATAATTCCTCCTTTTATTTCATCAACAATGACCACTGCATTGAAATCTCCGGTTGTAATCCATAGTTTTATGACTTTTTTGCAGTATCCGCTGACTGTTGTCTTAAGTTTAGTCTAATGGACTACCAATTTTTGTATAAACAAAGGTAATATTAATTGAGAGGCCTCACAAATTAATGTGAGGTATTGTGATTTGTTGATCTATGTCATTGAATTTGTCTATAAACCATACAAAAGTATCCTAGATAATCAAGATTCTACCACTAGCGGTAGCACCATCACAATTATTGTGTAAAACTCCCCAGTTCTTACCTACCACATTACTGAATTGCTCAATACTTTTAACTAGAAAACTTGTTCTCTAGAATACCCACTATATTAGGATTATATTTGGTTTTCAAGTTGAATAAATCTAACTGCCTATTATCAGAGTTCAACCATCATTTAATAGTGTACCATTTATTCTCTAATAATAAATACTCATCTTATCACTTATCAGTAGTGGTAATCCAATGTCTTGCATGTTCTTTTTCAGATGTCGAAAATCTGCAAGTTGTTTTTGAACACTAAATACGAATCCAAGTTTTACTTCTGCAACATTTGATGAAATGCGACAGGAAACGTCTATGTAACACTATATTTATCATAATTGCATTTTAATTAATTATATTTATCACAGTAAAGAACTGATGCCAATATTCACAGAGTATGAATGTCTTTCATATTGGTGCCATTCAACCAAACAACCAGTTTGTTCTTCTTTTTTTCAGTTCTGATGGCACAAATTTGCGCAACAATCAGTTTCTAACTACGGATCTGGATTTCCAGCTGGCACAAATGTGTTAGGTTCATGTCAACAAATAATTTCCTTTTTTATTATTTTAGTTCTTGAACTTTTTTATAATTTTCATAACTCTTCATAAAATACCTTAACGTATTTTATAAAACCAAACTTTACTAACATTTCCAAACTTCCATTATAAGATCCCACCTTATAATTTTTAATGTGTTTTTCTTACAGCAGTTTTTGCTTTTGGCAGTTTGTGCAACTTGTTCATGTAATTTTTAATGTGTTTTATTCATAAATTAATAAGGTATTTGCTGCTTGTTCTTATTACTGACTTTTGAAACAGTGAAGTAACCAATAACAAAACACGTAAAAGAAAATCATATTCTGCTTAGTTACAAAAAGAAAAGAGAAAAGACTGCTAACAAATTAATATTGGAATGAAAAGATTAAAATGGAGTGGAAAATCATCAACAACTATGTACTATGCATTATACTCTATACCAAAAATATTAAATATTACATCTAATACATCAACAAAATAATAGTTTATAATTAATAATAATATAACTAATTTAACAAAGTTTTATAAATAATAATGATGATGATGAATTAACTAAGTTTATATAAATTAACTAAATTTATAATAATAATAATGATAATATAATTAAGTTAACTGAGTTTTAATAATAATAATAATAGTAATAAATTAACTAAGTTAATAAAAATTAACTAAGTTTTGTTAAAATTAAACAAGTTTTATAAAATTAACTAAGTTTAAGTTAACTAAATTTAATAAATAATAATAATATAACAAATTTAACAAAGTTTTATAAATAATAAAGACGACGGTAATGATGAAATTAATCAAGTTTATAAAAATTAACCAAGTTTATAATAATATAATTAAGTTAACTGATTTTTAATAATAATAATAATAAATTAACTAAGTTAACTAAGTTAATAAAAGTTAACTAAGTTATTAAAATTAAACAAGTTTAATAAAATTAACTAAGTTTAAGTTAACTAAATTTTATAAATAATAATAATATAACTAATTTAACAAAGTTTTATAAGTAATGATGATGATGAATTAACTAAGTCTATAAAAATTAACTAAGTTAATAATAATAATAATATAATTAAGTTAATTGAATTTTAATAATAATAATAATAACAATAAATTAACTGAGTTAACCAAGTTAAATAAAAATCAACTAAGTTTTGTTAAAATTAAACAAAATTTATAAAATGAATTAAGTTTAAGTTAACTAAATTTTATAAACAATAATAATATAACTAATTAAAAAAAGTTTTATAAATAATAATGACGATGGTGATAATGAATTAACTAAGTTTTATAATAATAATATAATTAAGTTAACGAGTTTTAATTATAATAATAATAATAAATTAACTAAGTTAATCAAGTTAATAAAAATTAACTAAATTTTCTTAAAATGAAACAAGTTTTATAAAATTGACTAAGTTTAAGGTAACTAAATTTTATAAATAATAATATAACTAATTTAACAAAATTTTATAAATAATAATGATGATGATAAGATGAATTAACTAAGTTTATGAAAATTAACTAAGTTAATAAAAATTAACTAAGTTTATAATAATAATAATATAATTAAGTTAACTGAGTTTTAATAATAATAATAAATTAACTAAGCTAACCAAGTTAATAAAAATTAACTAAGTTTTGTTAAAATTAACTAAGTTTAAGTTAACTAAATTTTAAAAATAATAATAATATAACTAATTTAACAAAGTTTTATAAATAATGATGATAATGATGAAATAACTAAGTTTACAATAATAGTAGCAGTAGTAGTAATATAATTAAGTTAACTGAGTTTTAGCAGTAATAATAATAATAATAATAATAAATTAACTAAGTTAACCAAATTAATAAAAATTAACTAAGTTTTGTTAAAACTAAACAAATTTTATAAAAATAACTAAGTTTAATTTAACTAAATTTTATAAATAATAATAATATAATTAATTTAATAAAGTTTTATATATAACTGTAAGAACGAACTTTATTTATTTCATTTCATTTATAACTTTGATTATTTATATGACATTACTTATAGTATAATATACTTGTACAATGTTGTAAATGTTTGATATCAGATTTGAAGTCCTACGAATTAACATAATTGTTTGACTATATGTTGTGCTTTCACTTGTCCAGGCATTGGACTTTCGAAGAGAACAAGGTTGGACTTTTATGGTGCTAGCTTTCACTTGTGCATGCAACAAAGAACTATGGGTAATCAAGCGTTTCGTTAGTACTAGTTAGGTATAACATTTTATTAGTACTAGGTGTGTAAATTTATATACGAATGGTTATTGTATTTGAATTCCGAGCAGCCCTTGCCCCATGGTGTTTGACTTTGAAGTTCCCAACAGATAATGGTGTTGGAGTTGTGCATGGTGATCAGATGACCGGACGTGCCTGCTATGTGGCTGAATTGAGGGACGCTCAATGGAAGGAGAAAGGTAAGGGTGTGGACAAGTGTCTCTACATCCAAGCCACCGAAGATTGACAACCAACGCGTAGGCCTTGGCTCGGGCACTACAGTCGGTTCTATAAAGACAAAGATCCGAGGGATGACGAGGAGGAGTCCAAAGAAACCAAGGCTACACTGGCTGAGCTGACGATTGACATTACAGTCAGCCACGACGACCCATTACGGGTCCTAAAGATCAGATCACAGCTCAGCCCCCCGATGATGAAAGAACTTGCTGATTTTCTTCAAGAAAATCTTGATGTGTTCGCTTAGACTCATTCTGATATGTGTGGGATCTCGCCTGCAATTGCAAGCCATGCATTAAACGTCAACCCGAGGCATGTCCCGGTGAAACAGAAAAGTTGTGGCATGGATCTGGAGAGATCTACCACCCTTAAAGAGGAAGTGGATAGGCTCAAAAGCAATGGGTTTATTTGCGATGCCTCTACCCTAAATGGGTATCTAATCCTATACTTGTGAGAAAGACAAATGGAAAGTGGCATGGACATGTGTTGACTATTCGGATTTAACAAAGCATGCCCGAAAGATAGTTTTCCCCTTTTGTGATTGACCAACTGGTGGACTCTACCGCAGGACACGAGCTGCTATCTTTCATGGATGCGTACTCCAGATATAATCAAATCCCAATGCACATTCTCGACCAGGTGCACCCCATTTTTATTACCGATGTTAGACTATATTGTTATATGGTATTGCCATTTAGATTGAAGAATGCTAGAGCAACTTATCAGTTCCTAGTCAATCGAATGTTTAAAGATCATATTAAAAAGATGATGGAGGTATACGTGGATGATATGCTCATGAAGTTGCAACGATCAGGCGAGCACATTAGAGACTTAACAGAAATGTTTGATATCCTTCGATATTACAAAATGAAGATCAATCCTCTGAAATGTTCTTTTGGTGTTGCATCAGAAAAGTTCTTGGGTTTCACCGTTAATGCTCGCATAATCGAAGCTAACCCCGAGAAGATTCAAGCTATTCGCAACATCTAAGCACTTAAGACCATCAAACAAGTACATAGCCTAAATGGGAAGGTTTCCGCCCTAAGTCAATTTATTTCCAGAGCCGCCGATAAATGCATTCCTTTCTTCGACCTGATTAGAAGAGTGAAAAGGAATTTTTAATAGACACAGGATTATGAAGGCGCATTCCAAGCTTTGATGAACCACTTAGGGAGACCTCCTATTTTGTCAAAGCTGGTGGTCACGAAGACCTGTACATCTACTTGGCCATGTCGGTACACGCTATAAGTGCTGCACTGCTTCACGAAGAGAATTGAGTCTAGAGATCAGTCTATTACATTACCAAGCGATTAATAAGAGCTGAAAGGAACTATTCGAAGATAGAGAAATTGGCATACTGCTTGTTGATTGTTTCACAAAAGCTTCGCCTCTATTTTCAGGCTCATCCTATCAACGTTTACACCAATCAGCAGTTATGACATGTCTTACAGCGATCTGAGAAATCTGGAAGGTTACTAAAATGTAACATCGAACTAAGCCAATTCGACATCACTTATCTCCTTGAAGAGCTATCCAGGGACAGGCACCGGTGGACTTTATAGCAGAATTCACTACATAAGATGATCTTCCAATGAGCGGTGGAGCCCCTACCATTCGATGGAAAATGTATATGGATGGAGCATCCAATGATCATTGTTTTGGAGCTGGAATAGTGCTAGTAACTCCAAAGGATCGATCAATTTGCTACGCTTTGAAGCTTGACTTCCCTAAAACAAATAACGAAGCTGGGTATGAAGCTCTAATTGCTGGACTCAAACTTGCTAGAAAACTGGGAATAAAATCTCTTGAAATCTTTTGTGATTCCCAGTTGGTGGTATACCAAGTCAGGGGTGATTACCAGGCTATAGGATAACGACTCACTCCGTACCTTATTCGAGTCCAAGAGCTATTGATTGACTTTGAGTATTATGAAATCATGCACATTTCCCAAAATCAAAACAAAGAGGCTGACTCATTGGCAAAGTTTGCTAGCGCTGGGGATGCACAACAAATGGGCTTGGTTCCAGTCAAAGTACTAGACGCTTCAAGCATAAACCAGATGAAAATCGATAGGGTACTAGAGATGGATCCTGAGAAGGAGTTGTGGATGACTCTGATTAAAAGTTATTTGCTACAAGGAGTCCTTCCCGAACAGAGGAATGAAAGATGACAAATTCTCCACAAAGCTTCGTGATATATTATTCAGGAAGGAGTCATGTATAGAAAGGGTTTTTCCATTCCACTGCTCTGGTGCATCGCTCATGATGAAATAAAAAGGTTCCTAAAGAAAGTTCATGAAGGGGGATGTGGCGATCACACTGGGGGCAAACCCTAGAAAAGAAATACTCCATTATGGGAATTATTGGCCAATTGTCATCAAAATTCTGCTGATTACACTAAGTGATGAAACAAGTATAGATGTATGCAAAGGTTCCGAGAGCCCCGCCGACGGAAATTACACAAATGTTCAGTTCATGGCCATTTGCCATGTGGGGCATAGATATTATCGGTTCTTTATCGATTCCTAAAGTTGATGTGAATTACACAATCATAGCAGTTGATTACTTCACTAAATGGGCCAAAGCAGAACCTTTAGCCACGATCACAATGAAGAAAGTAATCAACTTCATTGTCCGGAACATCATCTGTCATTCTGGCTTTCCACGAACTATTGTAACTGATAATGGAACTCAATTCGATAGCACTGAATTCAAAAACTTCTGCCGTTGGCATCATATTGAAAAGAGATTCGCAGCAGTTACTCACCCTCAAGCAAATGGACAAGTAGAAGCTATGAACAAAATCATAATATCCATTTTGAAGAAATATTTGGGAAAGGCTAGAGGCAAGTGGGTGGATGATCTCCCAATAGCATTATGGGCTTACAGAACCACCCATAAGTCTGTGACTGGCCATACTCCATTTGCTCTTGCTTATGGCTCTGAAGCCGTCAATCCTATTGAACTTGAAGTCTCTTCTCATCGAGTGACCTACTACGACCTCAGAACGAATAGAGATCTCCTCTTAGAATCTCTAGACTTTGTAGATGAGAAGCACGAAGAAGCTGATTTGAGAGCATCTGCACATCGACATCGAGTCGCCTGATACTACAGAGCGAAAGTTCGACCTAGAACCTTTGAAATCGGCGATCTCATATTGAAACAGTTTTTTCCCGTCCCATTGCACGTGAATCCTACTTGGAAAGGACCATATGTCATTGAACAGAGGCTTGGAGAAGAAACTTTCAAGCTAGCGACTGTTGATGGAGTCACACTCTCAAGGGCATGGAACAGCAGCATTTGCGACGCTATTTCACTTAGTTTATTCTCTTTCATTCAATTGTAGTCAATTTCTGAATTTGCTTTAGCATTTGATTTTTCAGATATGTAATAAGACAAATTATGTCATTTCTTTCCATTTGACAAATAAAGTTTGAAATTTCCTTCGTATCTGTGATAGTTGTAGCATTACACATTAGTTACGATACCCGACTAACTAATATTGACATGTCCAAGCAGGTTCCCAAAGTTTGGAGCTAGCCGATTACATAAGTTCACGATTGAACTAAACAAAATGAACATGGTCCGACAATTCATTCGATGATTCTCGCTCACAACCCGACGAATGGAGTACCTAACGAGAAATGGATGTGACTTGACCATCCGATAACCAAATTAATCCTGCCAAGTGATGGGATGGACATGAATCAAAAGCTTTCTTGGTACGACCGATTGCTCACCGAGTTAAACCCCAGAATTGGGGGAAAATCAATTAATTAAGGAAAGTATGGTCCGACTATTTTCTGAATAACTCTGAGTCCTGAGAGTGTGGATTGGAGTATAAATACAAACTAGGTGTGATTCGATTACCTGCCGATTAACTCTTATCCCCAAAGTGCGGATATGAGTATAAACAAATAGATAAGTGCAGTTCGACCACTCACTATTCCATAAACTCCGACCTGAAACCGATAGAAGGAGTATAAACTCGCTAAGGTTGGAGTTTGACCATCCATTATCCAAGTCCGCTAACCCCAGACTGGGGGCAGGAGTATAATCACTTAAACTGTTGAATCCGACGGCGTAACACTAGGGCTCAAGTCCAGTGTTTGGTACAACTTGAGGCCATAACCACACAGAGGCCTTGAGTAAAAATTAACGGATGATTATCCAAATCAAAGAGCAACGAATTATGAGTACATTAAATGAAAAAGTAATAGCTCGACTACTTAAACAAATTCACATTAGAGCTCAACAGAAAATAAAGAACTTTTATTTGCACATTAAAATTGAAAATCTTAGCACAAGTTTATCCAAAAGCGGGGGCCGTATCCGCACAAACATGGCCCACAAAAAGAAAAACAACTACAGGCTATATACAAACTAAGCCGAAGCGACAACTACTTCTTTTGCTTCCTCTCGCCCTAGAGTTTTTTGGAAGTGGACCCACTCGATCTTCCTCGTGTTCCTCTCTTCGATTCCCTACCACTGCCTCTGCCACCTTTGGCAGGAGAGCTTTCAGATTTTGGAGGGAGTCCTTCGAGAACCGACCCGCTAGGTGGAATGACTTGAAGTGGGATAAGGCTTGGATCATCGACGTCTGCATCAACTGGTTCAGTTTTGGCTTTCTTCTTCAATAACTCCTCCCTCTCGATGTGCTCCTTCAAGTTGAGCTCATTAGCCTGTTCAAAGGCACTCGTGATCACAACATCATCGGCTTCATCTTGCAGCATCTGATCGTCGACCTTTTCGTCGGCAAGAGCGCCAATAACTTGAGCATCGAGCCCGGGAATGTCAGTAGCCGCTGGAACATCAGTAAGTGTCGGTTGTTGCTCCACAGTGGCACCGCTTCCTAGAGCTTGACTGGGAGCTGGAAGACCTGCGGATTCGCGAGAACAAGCAAATAAGCTCAAAACTATTGGGCATGAAGAACAACCTCTCGAATAATGGAGAGTAGAGCGGGATACCTATGTTTGGCCAACTTTCAGTTATTGCAGGAGTGCTCCCTTCTTGAGTGCTCCCTTCTTTAATTGGGGTCAGCACCTTTGATTTATAACCGGGTCTATCCGGATCATAGCATGGATCTTTTCCCGGGCCAAGTGAAACTAATGCTCTGGTTGCTTGAAGTGAAGGGGGACCTTTTGGATCAAACTCCGAAGCTTCAGTGATGTTTTTCCCTTTGCCAAAGGGCGCTGAAATATCAAAGTATCGGAGTCATGCAGTGGCAAGATCTAAAAGTTCATTCCCATAAAGGATTTCTCGCACTAGTTTTTCCTTATCCAAATCAGCTTCGCCAAGGGTTTTCTTGCTCGATTCAATGATATATTCCCAAGCCTCGGCAAGCAATTTGAGGTTGCCCTCTCCAAGCAAACTCAAGTTACGATGGATTAGGACCTTGGCATTGTATTTGATAATAAAAATTTCGAACATGTCCTTAATCTCATTCTGGCCGGCCTATTTAGCATCCTCCAACCGAGCCTTAATTTACCCTCTAATTCCATTACACTCAGCTTCCCTTGCCTCTTCCTTGAGAGCTTCGATTTGAGCGAGCTGCTTGTCAAGTTTAATTTTCAACTCCCGAGCCTTGACAACCTCTTCACAATACCTTTGGGATTCCTTCTGAGCCTCAAGTTTTTCTTCCTTCTCTTTCATAAGAAGTTCTTCGAGTTCCCAAATGCTGCGGGCTAGAGTGTTTTTTTCATTTTGTAGTGTGTCCTTCTCCAAAGCAAGCACACCGCTGCGACTGAGGGCAACGTCCAGCTCCTTTTTGTGAGCCACTTCTAGACGATCAACCTCTTCGGATGTTTCTTTAGCATGGCTAACTTTGTGTTAACTCCGTGATCTCATCATCTTGGTGTTTGATTATCTCTTTATCATGGATTGCCTCCAACTTAAGGCGATCGATTTCATGTTGCCTTTCAGTATACACCTCAAAGATTTTCCCGGCTAAATGCTAGAATGCTTCATGCTGCACAAAAACATCATTGACACATGCAAGTGAACTCACTTTAGCACTCCCTGGAATTGTATGGATAGAAGGAAGAAATTTAGTCCATCAAAGAATTTTTTTGGAAAATTAACCTTAAGTTCGGCCAGTCTTTCTACCATAGAGGCCTCAAGAGCAATAGTAGTCAAAGCTAGATCAGAAGTAACAATAGGATGTTTTCTCGACCAACGATTGCGAAGCTGTCGAGAACCAGATGAACCCGAATGATGCTCGAATGACACAACAGTTTAGGGAACATAAGAAAGGGTCTGATCGCTGCTATGTAAAGGAGGATTGGGCCAAACTTCCTAACGAGATGATTGAGATTTGGAAATGTTTAGAGGATGAAGACTCCCTTGAATGATGACTTCTTTCCCAGCCGTCATCCCTTTGTCGATGCCTGCCCGAGTTTGGACCACGATTGGATCCATACCATGTTGAGGAGCCTCTCAAGCGACCAAAGGCACGAGAACGAGACATAGCATCTGCAAACCAAACAAGAGCATATAAGTAACCATCAAATAAAAGATAGAAAAAATCATGCAGTGAAGTGTGCGTGATTGTGAGTGTCCTCCCGACGGACCAGTTACTGTGGCATAGGAGTGATTTCCCCTTTGCTAGTAGGAGGAATGTCATCACTGGTCCTGGTGGGAGAATTAATCCCCCCCGACGCTAATGTTGGGAAAGTTAAAAGCCTCGATATCAGCTAGAATCGATAGATTTGAGAATCCTTTCATCGAACTTTCTAAAGGCCGAGAGGAAGACTCTTTTTCAACAAAGTGATGGTGAACTCAGACTTTTTAGCAATTTTTTCTTTATGGAGTTTCTACGCTAGCCTTTTTCCTTTTCTTGTTGGCACATGAGATTGCGTGCCTTGTGATGATTCCACCACAGGCATATTGCCCAGACCCGCATCATCACCGCCAGGCTTGTTGGTTTCATCACCTCTAACTTCACCTTCTTTGGCGTTGTCCTGAGCCTCCTTGACCATGGGCACGACAAGGCTATCAGTGTCGCCTTTTCCTTTCGCAAAGTTCCTTGGTGGTGCAACGCTTCCTGGAAGACTGATGCTGCAACCTTCTTCCAACAGCCTAAAAAGAGATAGCCACTCAGTAGTTACAAGGGATTTGATGTCCCTGTCCTCAACTGGGGTGGCATTGATTACAGAAACTGCCTTTGTAAAACTATCGTCTTCAGGACATGGATGAATGCCTGTAAATTTTCATAGTATTTGCTAGATCAGGATACGACTTGAGCTTAAGAATTTGATAATAAAGTGAAGGCAACACTTACGTCCTTCCAACCATCGCCTTGTGAAGCTAGGCGGACAACGAACATATAACCATTCATGTTTAATGACACGGGGCTTGTTCTAAGCACCAATCAGAACTTGACAGTTGGGTCCAGGCTTGAGGAAAGTATAAGAAAGGCTTCTCGTCCATCGCTTGAAATTGTAGATGAACCTGATGTCTTCAGGAGATGGCGGGCGAAATAGAACATCCATAAATAGCAGGAAAGTGCCATGAAAGAAGGCATAGTTATTCAGATGCAACTGAGCAGGAGCTATTCCTAGATAATTTAGCATTTCTCGGATAAAAGAATTAAAAGGCGGCACACATCTGGCCCAGCACATAAATTTATTACACACTGTATACCTCTCGGAGGGCAAATGAGCCTTGTCATTCGCTGAAGGGACTAAACTATCTCCAAATAGGATCTCATGTTTGGACCGCGGCCTACGGAGAGTAGGCTCACCAATTCTGAAGGCCTAGGAATCCATCGGGTTATCCAAAACTATAGTACCCTCTATAGTGTCAGTGGCAGGATTTATCTCTTCCACCGGAAGGATGGGGACATCAGAGAAAAGGTCAACCAACGGGTCGAAATTCTCCGGTTGCTCAGTTTGATGTTCAGGAGAAATTCTATCGGATACAGTCGCAGAACTTGACTCGGCACCTGGATTGTTGTGCGATGAAGGTTGTCCAGAAGACATTATGGCTAAACGCCCTGAACATCTGGAGCCCATATTAACTCAACTCGGTAGATAATCAAGATTAGAAAATTTTACCTGCCCCTCCCACGCTAAGTGTAAATTAGTGTGGTGCAGTATTGTGCAGTGCAGAGATAAATAGTTCAAATTAAAAGCGAAAGTAAGTGACAAGACTTTGAATTCCGATTAGAGTGACCGTCATCGCTGACCGTCTCAACTGGCGTTTAGATTGATCAGTTGTGTAAGCTTTGGGATCGACCATCGACATATCGAAGTGTGAAGTTCATTATTGAAGTCCATATGTTAAGTTTTAATTCATATTCCGAGTCCTAGAAGTTTAGTCATTCAATTTCAAGTTCAATATTGGATATGCAAATCCTGTTGTCCGTTATAGTTATATGTTCAAGTTTATTGAGGCAAGATTGGTTCTAATTGTTCGTACAAGTCTACATGGAGTAGTTTGTTCAAGGGTTCAAGGGTTCAAAATCGGCTAAGTCCCCATAGCCAATTCCTCCCATGAAGCAAACAACCGACCCCTATTTATAGCAGATCCCTATGCCTAAACCAACACAACCTATCCCTTTTCTGAGCACTCCATCACCGATCCCTCCTCAAACTTCAATCTTCGATCCCTACGATAAGCCTATGCACCGATCCCTTTAATTAGCCATTCCCACGCTTCCCTTAAATATTTATTCTGATCCCTTCAAGCTACACGACTACCTATCCCTTCTTACCAAAAGGCATCAGTAACCGATCCCTTGGCCAAACACATGGCCGATCCCTCTACTTCACTTATGTTTCACTCCTCTCCTTTCTCCTTCTCTACCACCTCACGAACCCTGCATCACCATCGTCCATCTTATCTTCTTTGAACTTAACCCATGCTCATGTTAATTAACGTAAACAAAACCCATCGTCTCGTCACGAACTAAAGTTAAATGCAAAAAAACCTACCTAAATTTATAAAGTACGAGTTACTCAAAGGGAGATGTTAGATTTTGATTCAAATCAAAGACAGAGTGGTGGCCTCGAGCAAGAGAGAATGGAGGGTCCCAGGATGAAGGTGGTAACTGAGTTGAAGGGAAGGGATCGGAGTTCAAATTGGAAGGGGAGGGTTCGGAGGCGAGCTTGAAGGAAATGAAAAAGAGAAAGAAATGAAGAAAAATAAGGGATGGAGAGGGAAATGTTAGTTTATATACGAGGCTAGAGGGATCAGCTCGCTTAAGCTTCTCCTCGAAGCTGAAATGTTGACTCCCTACCAATTGAAAGGGATCGGGTATGATCCCTACCCAAGAAGGATCCATTCGATTACTATCAACGTGAAAAAAAGGCGAAGAAAGAAATGAAGCAAAGTAAAAGATGGAGAGGGAAATGTTGGTTTATATACGAGATTCGAGGGATCGGCTTACCTTAGCTTCTCCACGAAGCTGAAAACGTTAAGTCCTCAACATATGAAGGGATCGGGTACGATCCCTCGACTTGGGGATCCAATCCAATCCCTATACACACACACAAATAAATAAATAAATAAATATATATATATAAATAAAGAAGAGGAAAAAAGGATCAGTTATAAAAATTCCAATCCCTATTATAGCAAAAAAAGAGGAGAGGAAAGGGATCAGATAAAAACCTTATATGCATGCAAACATATACATAAAAACTATATAAGTAGATAAATATAAAATGCAATGAAATTGCATCTACTCAACGAAAATTGGCAACAACCCGTGAACGTGCAAACACGTTCGGGAGCCAATGACAAGAACATGTACCTGACTGTGCATGTGTATATTCTAAAAATTCAATTTTTGAAATCGATAGAAATTGAATTCAAACCTGAAGCTTTTAAAGTTGAGACTGGATCAGATAGCCAAAACTTACTAGCCTCATAGAACTAGATATAGATAGCAACTAACGGAATATAATCCTGAATTTATACTATTGGAAATTGTCCAAGCGTCATGACGATCAAAGAAAGATACGATACTTTGGGAAAATAATTCGATGAAAGGATAGCGACTATTCAAAAAACTAGACGGATTTATTTTCGACGACTCTAACTTGCTTTGAATCAAAGCCCATCTTGTTCAAAACAAGATGTGCTAGTGTTATCAGGCATTTGACCCGGCTATATCCGAACTGATTAGACAAGTTAGACTCGACTGTCATCAAGGCCAGTAAGCCCAAAGTGATGATTGTGGGGGTCCATAAATCAAGAACAGATGATAATATGAAGCCGTGATTGAATGAAATTGGGAGGTATGCATTGCAGAATGGTCAGAGTATGGAATATAATTTAATATAGAAAAGGGATCGGCTATAATCCCTCTCAATCATAGGGATCGGTCTACTTTAGCCAAATAAGTGCAACTCAATGGAAAACAATTGATATCTCAAGATCTGTAAGTCCAATGCATATGAAACTTTGAGGACAAGATGTGGGACCCTAGCGAGTCTACCCTAGGGATCGCACCCCAAAAGAACAAGTAAGATGGATCGACCCTCTTCCCTCTAGAGGGATCAGCCAGAATCAGGCTACACAACATGATGCAACAAGGATCAAACAATAACCCAAGTTCTACTAACCCAATCGGCATGAAATTTGGAGGCTAAGCATAATACAAGTTGGAGAAGCTCTCATAGGGATCACACCTCCAAATTCCTCCAAAATATGAATCGACCCTGATCCCTAGGATTTGGGCCGTGCGATCCCTCCTGTGGGCCCCTATGGTTTTGGAGATCCTTCTGCCAAATTTTCAAGGAGATATTTCGCCGTCTTCCTTTATAAATATAGACTTGATTGTTCATTTTCAGGACTTTTACGCTGCTGGTTGCTTTGTACTCTTTTGTAGCTAAGGATTTTCATCTGATCCCTATTGTACTCAGTTTACAAAGTGATTAATAAAGCTATCTCTTCAAAGTGGACATAGGCAATCAACGCGGAACTACTATAAATCGCTTTGTCTCTATTATTTGCTTATTTTTTATTGCTATATTCTTTCTGTTTATATTTAATCTTCTTCATTATTCCTCTACAAAATCTCTATTGAGTGTTTGTGCCAATTTTTGGTGCAAATAAAGAGGAGCAAAAGTAAGCCAACAATCTAATAAAGTTAAGGGTGTGCCCTAGGAAAATAATGTAATTTATTACGTAATTCATTTTTATAATTGAATCTTGTTTGAAATTAGGCTTTTGGTTTAGCTTTCTTTTACATGTGCTAATATACAGAGATATAAATAATTTTTAATAATAGATTTAACATACATAAGTAGAAAATCCTTAGGAGAAGTATTGTAACGACCCAGATTTTTAGTCATTCGAATTTGGAATATTTAATTGATTTTAGATATTCAAAAGTAAATTTTGTAAGTTGAATAACTTATATTTCGAATATAGTGATTTATTTGGATAATTAAATTGTTAATTTAATATTCGAAATTGTAGAAGTAATTGAAATTTGAATTTAATGTGAATGAAAATAATTTATAAAGTTGTTTTAAATGCTATTTGAATTTGAATAAAGATAGTAAATTTTTAATATTACATTAAAAGTTAAATTACAGAAATTGGAAATTTTAATATTTAATTAACGTGTAAAAACAGTCATTTTTGACACTATCTCAAATTTCGACGAAAACAGTTTTATTGGATCCGTAATAGTGAATTATTATAGGATTTCAAATTTCGTGTTAATCGGACTTACGGTTTGGTAGTGCGTAGCTAAAACGCATAGAAATTTATTTAAGTAAATTTAATTTAAAATTCGATTTGAAAACCTATAATTCAAATACGATCGAACTAGCTCCCGATATATATTCCATTGTGTTCGAAATAGGGGTAAAACATTATAAACGCTTGGGGCATGCTTCGTTTGGAGTTCGGAAAATTTTCGGATGAATAGTGCGCGAAAATTTTCTATAAAAGGACATCATTTTCTGGAAATTACATAACCCCTAGGGTTTCCTGCCCTAGCCGCCATTTAGAAACCAATGGTTGAAAATCTTCCAATTTCCCTCCCTACGATCTCCTTATCCATCCATAATTAGACCTCGGGTTCAACAGGAAAGTCGAAGAGTACGTCGAGCTCTATAATATCAATGGTCGAGATCGAGAATGGTGACGCGGATTCGCGACAATCCTCGCTCAAAGGCGGCACGTTCAAGCACGGAAATCGATGCAAAGGGGTGACCAAGTTCAATCATATTCAAGGAGTGGGTGGCATACGTGGATGCGGAGACGGTGGTGTTCTTCGATCGAGTTCTAGACGAATGAAGGAGGTGCGACAATTAGGGTTAAACAACGACTTTGGATTTCTCACGTACAAAGATGAACATGGAAGAAGATGTTATAAGAAGCTGTGATTCACTGGTGGGGGATGGACGGCCCAGATTTAATTTGAGGTTAAATACAAAAAGTTATAAATTATAATATATAAAAATCATGTAAACTTATAAAATTCATAACTTGTTCATACGAGGTCGAAATTAGACGAAACGAATTGCGTTGGGTTCGTATTGATGAGCACAACATTTTAAAGCTAGATTGGATTGATTTGGAGCTAGTGAAAATTTTGGTTAAAATTTAAACGCCTGTTTAATTTTAATCGAAATAAATCGCTATCATGACGGCTGCAAGCAAAGTGAGTACAACTCACACTCTCTGTCTCGCTTATATTTTTATATAAGTGAGATTTTTTTATTTATGATGATTGATGATTGTTTGGATGATATATGATATATACTATATATATTGGTTGGTTTGGATATATTCCCGCGTATTTTAGCGGATGAGACCCTATGTGTTCCCGTGTATGAGCGGATGACCTTTTGTACGCATGTCTGCCTCGAAGCGGACATTGTACATGTTTTCTAATATGTATATTTGTTGCAGGTTACAGGTTGGAGGGATCCAACTGGATTCCTCACCGTTGTTGATTTTATTTACAGATATTGTTATATATGCTGTTATCATGTGATATATGATATTTGGACGCCATGATTGATATGATTGATGTGAATTCTCTTATTTAGCGCTTTTGCTGCATTGGGCCATATTTTGGAATTTCAAATAATAAAATGACGTTCTTGTTTAAAAAGGATTTCAAAGTGATTTTGAAAAGGGGCATTTCACTAGAAGGACAAACTTTGCAGTCAAATTAGTTTCGAGGACACACATCCATAAAAATTAATTTCAAGGCCAAAGTCGGCAAAATAATTACTTTTAAGGACAAAGTCAGCGGTCCAATTACTTTCAAGGACATAATTTCATAGGTTTTTAGGTCTTAGAAACTAATTATTTTGCATTTCGTCCTTAAAAGTAATTATTTCAGTTGTGCATTCTAGAAACTAATTGCACTAGCTAAAGAGGCCCTTGTGGCTAATTTCCACTTTTGAAAATATGTATGTTTTTAATAATTTTTGAATTGTTAAAGAAATGGATTTATTCTAAATACATAAAAGTTATAATTTTTACGTTGTAAAAATTATGGTTTTGTGAAATAAAATCAGAGTATGATTTTTGAAATATGAAGTTAACTATTTTTTTAAAATAAGTTAAAATGAGAATTTTGAATTTATTATAAATGGTTCATTTATTAGATTTATAAAATTGTTAAAATAAGTTAAATTGGGATTTTGAACTTATTATAAATGGTTTATATATATGAGATTTATAAAATTGATATTTTATAAAGAAAAAGTAATGGCATTTTAAACGAATTTTGTAAGTGTTAAAATGGAGTTATAGTTGAATCTTATAAGTAAATAAGATTTATAAATTTATAAAAAAGAATGAATTTGCAAATCAAAGGGATTTATAAGTAAATTAACTTATAATTGGATTTTGACTTATAAATGAGATAGAATGGAAATTTATTAAAAAGGAATTTTATACATGGAAGTGTTTATAAATTATAAATAGAATTCGTAAACACTATTTTATAAATGTGAAATCAATTTAATTTAATAAGTCAAAAATGTAGGTTTATTAAAGGAATTACACACGATTTTGGACGGTGAATAATCCTTTAAGTTAAAATGTGTAGAAGTAATGAATTTGGTAAGGGAATTACACTCACGATTTTGGACAGTGAATAATCCTTTAAATTAAATATTTAAAAGTAATGAATTTGACAAGGAATTATATTCACGATTTTGGACAGTGAATAATTCTTTAAATTAAATGGATGTATTGGAAAGTGATACTATATAATGGAGTTTTAAATGGTTTGAAAATAAAATAAGTTATGAATTTAATTCTTATTAAAATAAGTATATGGAAATGTTTTCCAAATATCCAATAAGTGAAATGGTTTTGAATATTATCTTTTTAAAGATATTTTGAAGTAAATAATTGGAAAGTGATTTGATTTATAAACGATTAATAAAATCAGGCCCAGTGACTACTTATATGCTAGATTTTGTTTGTTTCTTTGATAGTTAAATAACCAACTATCAAAATTAGCCATTTTAGTTCCTCAACTTGATGGGGAAACTAATTAGTCGTACACTTAGTACATAACTGACTGTGTAGGCTTGATTATCGTTTGTGTTGAGAATGTTGATTCGTATAGTGCGGAGTGATTACTCCAATCTATCGAGCTTCCTTCTTGGCCCAAGGATAGCAAGTTGAAAGTTGGAGACGTGATAAGTCTATGAGACTTAGTTTCTATGTGAGGTTGAGAAACGCTTTTGCATTGTTGGTGCGAAGAGACCGGGATCAAATTTATCTGAAAAACCACTTCGGACCAACATTTATACGACGATTGTGCAGGTTGGTCGATGATATTGATATTTAGGATTTTCATAGTGAAGGACTGCTTGTTGATCGTTTGGGGTTAAAATCCCAATATACATATAGTAGCAGTAGTCTCTTCATTATGAAATATCCAATGCAAGGACCATTCACTACTAATCCTAAGGATTTCCCGATAGGATGTGGCAAGAAAGTGCCTTCGGTTTGTCCTGTTCCTGTACAGCTTGTATGGACGAGTGTCTGACATTGCATTTCTAAGATTACGTACATTGGTTTTTACAAACATACATCATGTGGTGGCGGAGAAGGCAACTTCTCTTAGCTTAACACCCTCTTTAAGACGTACGAGCTAAAGGGTTGTACTTTTGTGGAAGGAAATTAGTAGTCAACGGAAATGACAATATGGCATTCAAAGATGATGTGATATGTGATATGTGAAAGGTAATCGATACCCCTTTTGGCCTCACTCCCCGGAAAATGACTGAAACAGGGATAGAAGCAACAAGGCTAAAATGGGTCGCTCCCATTAGGAGATATCATCACTCTTCTAGATATATCTTTACACGCTATGACGTCGTATATCTGATTATTGTTGTGTATGCTTGTGGCCACGGATTATAGGTCGATAACGACCGGAGTGATGACATATTCGGTACTATCCAGGTATGGGTAGGCCGGTCTTGTATTGGTTTAGGCGCCCAGTATCTGGACCCTAGGTACATCCCTCTAGAGGTGTACCGAGTTTCGGAAAAGGTAGTTCCTTCACCAAGTCATTTGTATGGAATCCAAAATCCACTACAAACTTGCGGTTTTGTTTGTAGAGCCTAGTATTGATGGAATTTAATAATGGTAACAATTTCAGCTATTTAGTTTGTTATTTGTATATAGACACTATTATAATATAACGTGATTTGATATGAAAAGGTTTTGGTTATCGTAAGGGAAAAACCCGTCCGTGTTTATGTGTGGGCGTGTCTTACGAGATACCTTTAGTTTTAATAAAGGAAAAGTTTTGATAACTTTATAAATTCAGTTGAGTTATGTTTTCTCACGCTGGTTTACCAGACTGATCCGGGCATTCTTCTCTTTCAAAGCTCGGGTCAGACCGAGTATATTTATAGGTTCAGGTTTGGTGCTTTTGGAGCTTCAACAGGCGAGCTGGAGATCTTCATGTCGTATACATGTGTCTGTTTATTTTTCCACTGTTATTGATTGTTGTTGTTGTAAATTATCAGCATTTGTGAGGACAAGTTATTATAACTATCCAAGCTGATGATTGCTTATTGTGTACTCTGATATTGACTTATGTATATTACAATTTCTCTTTGTAAAGATTATTGATCTATGTTATATGTTATTCCGCTGCGATGTGAGATTCTCTATTGTTTTGGTTCTGCTTCTCTCTTCTTCTTCTCTTCTCCTTTCTTCTCTCTTTCTTCTCACCCTCTCTTTTCTTTCTCATGATCAACTGCAATCGGTGCATTCTGGGTCGGACATGTGTGGTTTATTGTCGAATTCAGAGGGTGCCGAGTGTGGGTCATCACAAGTATTTTATCGATTGCAGCTGTGAATGTGTTTGTAACCATGGGTATTAAATCGATACACACACTTATTTAATTTTTTTAGTCTAGATATTTCGAGAAAAGGATATCGATAAATCTATTAAGACTAGTGTTCATAACGTTCTCTATGCGATGGACAATGGTTTACTCACGATCCAAGGGGAACCAAGGGGTTATGCACTTGTGGTTATTTGCATCATCACAAAATGACTTAATGAGGGTCTTCTATAGGTTAATGCAACTAAGTCAAGCTATAAGATCTCATGGTAACAACATACAATGGTCTTCAGACATCAGACTATAGTTGATGTTAAGTATGTAGCCTACTCAAGAGATGAATTGTCTCCTTCATTGCAGAAGGTTAGTATCACCATAATTAGTAATTAACTTAAAGTAAAAATCTTTAACAAATAAAGTGGTTAATCAATAAATGTTATTGGATTGAACCAATAAATTTATTGTAGTATACGCAATTAATACAGGCGTTAATAGATTTTTTAACCTTAGACCGGACTCTAGATATATAAGTAATACAATGCTGACGGATAGAATACGTGCATAAAATGCAATTGCCAGGTGAGCTTATTATATATTAGAAATTAGATTTCACATAAATAGTCTATAAGCATTGAACTCATGCTCGATACTGTACTTTAGAAAAGTCTATACGACTTTCAGTATTTAAATTATTTAAATATTGGCTGAGGACCGAGTTCACACCAAAAAGTCAACACAACGAAGTTGTGAATTATTTTCAAAATAATGTTAAAATTAATTTATAAATGTTATAAATTAATAGAGATTAATACAAATGTCGTATTAAATTTTTATGGTATTTAGATTATTTATTTGATGCCAAAAGTCAATTAAAATGATGAATAAAAGTTATACATTGATATAATTAAAGAACGGATGTAAGTGGAATAATTGATTCAAACTAAGTCAATTGAGCATTTTTACTAAGAAAGCATCAAATATAAGTTGGCTATATAGCAAAAAGCAAAATGGAGATCTGGACTCCTAAGGTTTAAGAGAAAGTGGCTGGATATTTTGTTTATAGTCAATTATAAATTACTAGCCCCTTCTTATTATCTCTACATCAAAATAAGCTAACCCTAGCATCCATTAGACATTGGTGAAGCTAAGAAGACAGCATTGCAAACCATACCCAAGTTGACAGAGGAGGTAATCAATAACCAAGGTATTCGACAATTGCTAGATCGCAAGGAGGGGCAACTTCTTCATTTAAATGTATGTTCAATTTTTAACAATTGATCAATAAAGTAAAATATTTTTATATTATATATAATTTATTTTGGTTTTAAAATAAAAAAACTTATTTTATTTTTAGGTTTCAAAATTCAAAAAATCACATACGCATATATGTATATATACATAAATTTCTGCATTGAAATTTAAATAAAAAAATTATTGTAAAGCCTTTAGCTTTTAAAAATACATTTTTAGTTTTGAAAAAGTGGAGAGAATTTAAAAATTCAAATATTTGAAATATTCAAAGTAGGATTTATTAATATGTATATATTTTAATATGCACGAATATATATATATATATGTTTGCCAAATTAAAAAAAATATTTCAATTAGTCAAACCACTTTAAATTAGGAATTGTTAAATAACCAACGCCTTCTAATTTAACACAAATAGACAAATACATGTTTTATTAATTTAAATAAATTATTTTAAATATATATATTTATATATATGCTTGTTGAATTATATTATAATATATATATATACATATGTTATATTTGCAACACTATTGTATATATATATATAAGGATATAAATATAAAATAAATAATTGGCTATAAAAATTAATTTATAACTGTATAAATATGTTTAATTATTGATGCATGAATATATATCTCTTCGACATCATTATTGACATATAATCATCACCTTATATTTACTAACAGTTAATTATACACATGCTCTCGTGTTATCTCTAGGTTAAATTATTTCTTTTTGTATAGTTATAATATTTATATTGTGAATACGAAATATATTAAAACATTGTAACATAAAACTAAATTTATAAATTAGATTCAAATTAATTTAATAATAAAATATTATTTGTAAACTGCAACAAATAAATAAATATTTTTAATGCAATCAAATAAAATGAAAATATTTCCTAAACTTTTTATTAATAAATAATTATGATTTAGTATAATTATCTTCATAATCATAAAATACGATCTTGTGCAGATTATTGACAGGTAAAAAATTTGAAATTCACACTTTTAATCTCGCTCCCAATGCACTTGATCCAATAATCGTATCATTACATCATTATGTTTATGTGAATAATTAATCAACACGTTGGGCAATTCGTTTGGAAAAACTAATTAGATGGATGTCTAAGAAATATTGCTTAAATTAGAAGGTTACTTTAATTAAGGAACATTCTTATGAACGGAAATTTTTTTGACCTCTTGCCTTTACTTGGCTCGTCAAAGCGGTATATTCGAAGGGTAAGCCAGTGCGGAAGGCTTAGAAGTATTTTAAATCTTTGGTAATAACCTTATTTGAATATAATAATTCAATTTTTATTAATGAATTATTACTAAGTTTAATAAAGAATTATAAAATGCAAATTCAAAATTTATATGGGTAATGAATATAATTTTTTTGATATAAACGATTTATGATCTAGGGATTATACAACCATTATATATATACATATAATAGAAATAAAAGATACAAAAGTCCCGCGCATGAGGCCCTTAATATAAAGTGAAATAACCGACCAACATGTCTGGCTAGTAGTAAAAATAACGACAGTTTGGCACAATACAAACTAGTTAGGCTCAATAACATAGAAATGAACAATGACATATATTTCTGCAATATCAAGAGCAATCCATCTAGATCCCTACGCATTTTCAAAATCACCCTGTAAGCTCTGGACAATATCCATGAGATTGAGGGAGCAAATAAATTTTTGGTCCCAATCTATAACTGCCAGTATCTTCTCGTTGTTGGCACCATATTCGCCATCATTGCAAGGGACAAGCGCAACATCCATAAGTCTATAAAGAAGCTCCCTCTCATCTTTCTTGTCATCTGAGACCCATTTCGAGAAAATATTCCATTTCAAATGGAAGCACAAATCACTCTCCATATAAGACCAAGTTGCAGCCTTATCGTAGCAGACATGATGCATATCTTCTACCAACTTTTTGGAGAATTCCAACATAAGACATTCAACACTAGTAGGGTCGGAATGGGTGGCTAAGACTAATTTCAACATAAGTCTAGTAATTGGAGAAGCAATGGAGGGGCAAAAGAGGGCAGGTTGGGCCCTTGAGGGGAGAAACTAGATTAGGTGAGCAGAGAAGGGGTGTTGGGATGACAGCAGGAGAAGGTGGGGACATCACAGTGGCGGGAGTGTCAACTGGAGGGTCGGTTGGAGGGGAGAGATAGGTTGGAACAGAAGGGTCGGGTAATGTGGGGAGGCTTAATCTCCCAGTGCCTTGATGGTGGTTTTGGGAGGGGTTCTTAGGAGGAAGGTTAACTGGATCAGTGTCGGAATGCGGACATGATGACAGTTCATGGCCAAAAGAATGACAATGGTCACACATAGGGGGTTTACACTAGTATGAACCATCAATGTAGGCTATAATATCCTCGGCAAGAGATACGGGGATACGAGTTGGTAACTTCCTAGAAGGGGAAATATCAATCAGGGCTTTGGCGAAGCAAAGGAGCTACCCATGCTCAATGGAAATGTTAAAAAAATTAGTTGTCTAATGTGGTTAGCTCTCCAATTAACCCCTTCTAGAAATTGGAAAATATAAGGGATGTCGGAGATATTGGCGTAGACAGGAATACTTGTTCAAAAGCAGAGTAAACCGCAGGGCTCCATTGGGGAATGATAAACACTTTATTATCAATAATAGTAAGGTTAGATTCTAAAATACAGACCTCTCCTAAGGGCATGAAAATTTAAAGAAGTACATCGAGTTATCATAAAGATTATAAATAATTATATTTTAATTTGTTTTTAAATAAATATCAATGTTATATTTATAATTAATTAATTTTTTAATTCATAAAAGGATACATATAGGTGTGTGTAGCTTAATCAATTATTAATGTTATAATAATTATATATATATAACATTAATAATTATATATATGTATGTATGTATGTATATTATGTATGAAAAATATTGAAGGTTAAACAAATTAAACCAATAAGGCTTGAAGGAGTATGCATTGGACGTATATAAAGAAATATGATGTCACGAGTTACACTCTCCTCTTTTAAATCATCAATGATAGTCTATAGAAATTATTTTGAATAAAGAATTTAAAACAATAATACTCTCCATCATTTATAGTATAAATAACATACCTTATATACATATGGTGGTCAAGCACCCTTACGCCATAGAATATCTAAGGTGATGTTTATATTATCCCTAGACAAGTAAGAATGTAATGTAACTTTGTTGAGCACCCTCAAAGGTTATATAAATCCCCTTAGGATATCACGAAATGATGGGTTTAGGGTATAAACTAAACTTTATGATTTGTTGTGCACCCTAAAGGTCACAAAGATGGTTAGGAGGGCAAAATAAAAGTATTTTAGGAGTTATATACGAGATATAATTAGTAAGGCGTTACTTACCATTTAGAGGGATTATAATTTATCGAGCACCCTCAAGGTTGTAGTCACATGATAAATGGATCATAACACATGCTAAAGGAATTTATGTAAATCATGTACCTCTTTTAAGGTTTTTGTAACGACCCAGAATTTTATCACTTTAATTTGCAAATATTTAATTCAATTTAATTATTCATTTAATGGTTTTTTTTACTCTTTTAATTTATAATTAATAGTAGAAAATTTATTTTTAATTTCTGTTTACATAAATTAGTGATTCGACAGAAAACTAGAAATATGACTGAAACACGCTTTTCGGATTTTAAACTTTTTATCAAATAACAAGTTATTATAAGTGTAATATTTTGATTATGCTTTAAAAACAACTTTTAAAATGATTAAGGGTATTTTTGCCTTTTTTCCTTTTTTACTTTGTTTCATTCTGTATACATATCTACATACACCTTTCATTTTCCATTTCATTTCAAAACTTCATTTTCTTAAATCTTCTTCCTACATTTTCTCTATTTCTCTTTAAATTAAAAATTTCTCATCTTTAGTTCAAAATCCTAGTTGTATTTCAAGATCAAAAACTTGGTATTTCTTAAGTCATTAGAGCTGAAAGCATTTGTTAGCAAAAGCATGGGAAAAGTGAGTTATCTCAAACTTGTAAATATTTTGGTAGAATTTACATTTGTGCAAATATGTTTGTTAGTTTGCTTATGAATTGTATGTGTGAATAATGTTTATGTTAATGGTTTCTAAATTTCAAATTTTTGAGTTAGGATGGTTAGAAAATAACATAAGAGCTTACTGTAAAACAAAATTTCTACATCCTGATCTCTATTTAATTGAAAACCAAAGCTCCTCTCACCTTCTAAGTGCAATATCTTGCAAACCGATTTGAATTTGTTTATGCCGTCAACTACAAAGTTATTTATTATAACCCATGATTATTTTTAAAAATAGTTTCAGGATTTTTCATCGAGTAGGTTAACAGAAAAATGTAACTAACAGTAAGAAGTTAAAAATTGTTGGGTTTTTGTCGATCACAATCGACGAATGGCCTATACTATCGTGTTTGTATCGACAAAGTAAGATTTTATTAGCTGTTTGCTTGATTTTAGTGATATGGTTTAATCGAATTGGCAAGATGATTGGTATTGGATTTAAAATCAAATTTCGACGATCATATCGTTGAGGGGCCGAGCGGTTGGAGGTGGAGCTACATGGGGATGTGGTGGAGGTACGGTGTTTGGTGTAAGAGAGGCGGTAGTCTGAGGAGGGCTGGGGAGCTCAACTTAGGGTTTAAGTGATGGATTGTCTTTGTGGTTGAACGTGACTGATTTGGCATCGCCAGGGGAAGTCAGACTCGGCGAGGTTGTGGTAGAAGGAGAAAGAAAGGTCGGCTGACCTGATGGAGGCAGCAGCATGGTCCTAGGTGGTTTAGGGTGGCACGACGAGCTCAATATAGGGGAAGAGGTCAAAAAATTGGATGTGATTTTGTTCAATTTTGGAGGGACAGGTTTCAAACCAAATGGTCTGCAGCGATGGGGATAGGTCGATTGTGTGTAGTAGGTCAAAGCGGATGTGCGAGGGTGGTTGGCAAGGAGGCGGGTGTTAGTCCCTGAGGAGTTGGTTTTGATGACAACAACCTTACTTAGAATTAGATTATAAAATATATAATACTAACATTATTGTGTAGATATATATAGATATGTTTGCAAGTACTAAAGAATGAAGAACTGTACAGTATAAAGATTCAAGATCAAAGATTGAAGATATCAAGATTCAAGACTCATGAGTATCAAGAATTTCAAGAGTTCAAGTTTCCAAGATAAGTTATATAGTTAGGAATATTGTTAAAACTCATAGAAATGCACTGACATCTTAAAATCTATTTTATTCGTGGAATGGAATCCACTTCGTGCTCGTTAGAGGGATGGAACCCTAAGTAGGATGGAACCTACGAAAAATCTAGTGGAACATCTTTTTGTATCCACTTACTTTTATTTCAAAATGATTTTCAAAATATATAGCTTGTTTTTCAAAATGATTTTAAATATTCCTGTTTAAAAACCAAAATCATCTGTCCTGGTTTTTCAATATATTTTAGCCTAAAAAATATCCTTAGTTTTAAATATGCTTAATTTTAAATATCTTTGATTTTAAATTATTATCCTAAGTTTTTAAACTATAATTCTGATATTAATATATTTAGCTATTTTATATATTTATACTTAAGATTTAAATATAAAAGTATAGAAAATTATTATATATATTTTAATATTGTTCTCTATAGTTATTTATGTATTATAACTATATATAAGTATATTTTAAAGTTTAAATATAAGTATAATATAATATAGAAATTATTTTCAAAGAAAAACAAATCACCAATACAAGGGCATGTCGACATGGTCACATGTACCCCTGTCGACATGGTGACAGTTAAATTGTTTTTTAAAAGAAGTGTCTATTCGCCACATCCCTTCACCAATGGACATGGCTATTGATCTACTATAAATAAAGGGTGTTTTCAACGAATTTTAATCACTTTTTTCTTTGATTTAACTTCTCTTCTTCTTCTCCACTTTCTTATTTACAAATTACACCATTACTCTGCCGAAATCAATATCGAATCTAACTAGATAATTTCTGGTTTTGATTCTCTCCACTATCTCTACAAGATCCAGGTGCTAATCTGAGTTATAGACTTTTTGTAATCAATAGAGCGAGAGAAGGTGTGATTGTAGCCCTGGAAATCAAATGGGTGAACTTGTTGCCCGGTAAATCAAGTATCTCTACCCAGAAGATTGTGAATCTGGAGCGGTGTACCTCGTAGCCTTGAAATCGAGGGTTGTATTTGTAAGAATTGTTTTTGAAAGGATATCCGTACTTGTGTTGCGGGACTGGATGTAAGGTAACTCCGAACCGGTATAAAATCCGGTGTGTTCTTTCCTTTACTGCTTTTACTTTATATTTGCATCTGTGTTTGATTCCGTGTTCATATCTATGTCTGATTAGTGTATACATTGTTAACAAATTAAGATAAACTCAAAAAGATTAACAAATTTCTTAAAACACTATTCACCCCCCTCTAGTGTTAATTCTAGCCTTAAGATCCTTAATCCGCATTCTAACACCGGGTGGTCGAGGGTGATCGTGCATGTGCACGCGTGTGTGCATGGGTTTTGGTTCCAAATTTAAATTTGGTTTTAAGCATGGAAATGGATTGTGTTCCTTGGGTATAAGCATTTGAGAAGAAGGGAGGATAGGGTAGAAAGGGCTTGCTTAGGCCCAAATGTTTGTGTATAAGTTTATTTAAGTTTTAATTAAATCAAGTTAACCTTTATAAAATCATATCTCTCTAGTTCGGAATCCGATTCACTCGTGGTTTCCGACGTTGAGTTCATATTAGTTTGTAGAACACACTCATGAAATCTTTAGACCTATGTGTTTTAGTATAAGTTAATGATAAATTAATACGGACTGTGTATAATTACGTTGTTTAGTAATTAAAATTTATACTTGACATCCTGTTAGTAGAATAAAACATCGTTATACTATATTTAAATTGAATAAGTTATATTGGACATCTATTTAGTAGAATAAATCACCATTCCGCTATTATGTTAGTTTGGATATTTATTTATTTGCCAGTTTTGATTTATGTTGACATGTTATCCATCGATTGATTGTTGTAGATTTTATTTACATATATGTTGCTTATGTATATACATGTGGGGTGACGTGAATGTCAATATAAAATATAATGGTAACTTGTTTAAGTAACATTATGGTTGTTAAGCCTCTTTTCAAATTGGACAAGTTATGGATGGAAATCAACTTAAGTTTTATAACAATTTATAGTTAATTTAAATAATAATGTTTAAGTAAATTATTATCTGATTAATAATGTTTTCAAGTTAATTATTATTTTAATTAATAATGATTAAGCTAATTATCATTTTAATTAATGATTGTCTTAAGTTAATTAATCTTTAATGAATGATGTTTATAAGTTAATTAATTATTTTAAGTATGGTATTTAAATTGATTAATTATTTATTTAAAGGGGGTTTAAAATCAATTACTTACTTCATTAAATGTAATTTTAAGCTAATTAATTATTTAATAATGATGTTTAAATTCAATTAATCATTTTATTAATTGTGTTTAAGTTAATTGATTTATTTAATAAGGTGGTTTTAAGTTAATTTAATTAAATTGGAAAGGTTTTTTCAAATATTAATCTTGTTTTATAAAAGGGTTTTCACTTAATAAAAAGAATGAAATAAAAGAGTTTATAAACTGGAAAGAGATTTTGAAAATTTGGATAGGGAGTGGGTTTTTAACTCCTTATGTAAATGAATTGCATCCGAAACTTATGAATCCAAAATAATATTTTCATATATGATTTAGTTTGATTAAGTCAGGTTTGTTGAGTTATAAATAATTCGTCTTAATTATGGTGGTATGGAAATGCTCTTCCATACTTAACACCGAAGAATAAGTGGTTTTTGGTTTATAGTAAACAATGTTTTAAATGACATTTTTTTGACCCATTTAATATGACTTTGAAATAGAAAACCTTTCTTAAATGGTTTGAAATATATACTTATACCATCGAGTTAGGTATATGGATATTTTGGAAAATAATTAATGAGATTTAATAAATAAGAGACTAATTAAACGAGGCTTAGTGGTTTCCATGGGAAACTAAATCCATGTTGATTGTTGTTTATTTGATAGTTAAATAACCCATTATCAATCTGGACCTATTTAAACTCTGGAAATATCTAGAAGAAACACGAGAGTTATATGGAACAGTCATCTTCGGTAATGCTGCACTATGCTTATAAATCTCATTTTGTTCTTCTGGGATAAATGATAAGGAGATCCGTCCACTTAAAAGGTTAAGGGGTGATCGCCGCCCTTATACATTGTCTGTTTGTTTTTGAAGAACAGGAGTTGAGTTTACCGAAGACTGCCGAATGTTGGTTCGAGAAGACCGGGATCAGATGTATATCCGAAAACCCCTTCAAACCGACCTAAGCATCGAAATGGAAGACATCTTAATAGGATCAAAGACAGAGCTCTTTGAAGTGCGAGGGCTACTTGCCACTGATCCTGAAGGTGATTCCAAAATAGATGTAATAGAAGTAGTGCCTTCGGTTTTGTTCAGTCCCCGAACAAACTTGTATGGATGAATGCTGGCATTGCATTGTTACCTGGAGGGCAGTGTTTGCATTCTAAGTGGGATTTTCTATAAAAGGTAAACGTAGCCTCAGGCCTCACAACTGGTAAATGACTAAAGTAGGGACGTGCAGTAGGGCTATGTGGATCGCTCCCATTAGGGTATAGTCATCAGTTGTATCTAGATCGATATTTATTTATGGATTATTTATGTTTTTGGCCACAGAGACGGATTATCAAGGGATGATCATATTTGGTACTATCCAGGAAGGAGTAGGCCGGTCCTGAGTAGCATAGGTGCTAGGGTTTTGCAGCCTCAGTACATTTTCTCTAGAGGTGTACTGTACGGAAGGTAGACCTTTATCTTTTCATTTTAGAATCCATTCTCCAATATGTGCCTTTGGATTTAGTTGTATACCTACTATGCTGGAATTTAATTAGTGTAACAATTTCGGCTATGGTTAATATTTATTTTACACTGGACATTATTATAATATCATAAGATTTTCTATAAAATGGTTTGGTTATCTTAAGGTAAAAACTCATCTGTGTTTATGTGCGACATGGTCTTACAAGATACCTTTATTTTGAAAGGTTTCATAAAACATTATGAATCTATTTGATTTTGTTTCTCACAATGGTTTTACCAGACTAATCTGAGCGTTTATTTTTCATAATGCTAGGGTTAACCAAGGCATATTTTCCAGATTTAGCTAGACACTTAGAGCTGCAGGAGACAAGCTGGATGCCTCCAAGACGTACTCCTGTATTTTCTTTATCTTTCGTTGTTTGTTTCTTGTCTTTATTTATCAACAATTGTAAGGACATGCTGTTATAACTGCCCAGGCTGATGATATGTTAGTTACTATAATTTTATGTATTTATATTAAAGTTTTTTTTATGTTTTGTAAAGACCATTTTTATATTATATATTACTCGTCATGATTTTTGAGATTTTGTTTTGTCTTCCTTTTCTCACCCCAATAATCGATCTTTCCGACACTTGAATATTCAGCACGTGAATACCGTGGATGTATCAGTGTCTACTTCTGAGGAATCAAAAAGGCGGGTTGTTGCACATGGTATCAGAGCTGAAGATTAAGCGAGAACCTTAGCCCTGGTGGGATAAACTCATTTGAGATAGGGTTAGTAACACTCTAGAATGAGTCTGAGAGAGAGATCATATTTGTTAGTTCCATAAAAATGTTTTATTTTGTAATGATTGGTCTGTCAAGTGCTATATGGATTCCGATCAATATGAGTAGCTAACTTTATTGATAGGGATCTATAAACACTTGAACAAGGTGAACCGACACAATATTGTCTTAAATCGTAAACGAGATAATTTTACTTAGTAGTATTTTATATATAAAAGGATAATTTTTAAAAATTAATATAATAATTTTCTCCGTATTTGTTTGTTAGGAAATGATTATATTCAATTATTGTCATTTATGGTGTGATTGTCATACTCGTCTAGTTCTGGGACATTGACTATTGTTTTTTGAACTATAAGTAATTTTCCATTTTAAAGCATGGGTTGGTTAGATAGAATTGTGTGAACATTGAAACGAACTCCTTGTGAATTAATTTTCACAATTTGACTATAAGGCATTCGATGTTAATGTTGGGTTAAAGTTGGACTTTAATAAGGATGTTTATTAATGGAAAGCTATAATATTTTAGAATAAATACTTGGGAAATGATTTTATAAAAGAAGTTGATTTTATAAAATTGATTTATAAAAAAAGTGGTTTGTAAATAAAAAGGATTTAAGTAGAGAACTTAAGGACTTAAATCCCAGTGCTTTTAGAAGATTTTTTTAGGGTTTTGAAAAAAAATTATAATAGTATTTTTTTCTTGAATATAAACTATAGAATTTTAAATTAATAGAAAGCGTTGAACTCACTTTTGTCTCTGGAAAATAATTTCGATCATGACTGCAGCACCATTGGCGATCATATTCGAGTTTATAATTAGGGAAATGCCACCATAGCAATTTGCTAGAATAGTTTTGATAAAAAAATTTGATTTAATCCTAAGAGCATGACTTGATTCACAAAGGAAATAGACACATTATTATTTCAAATGTTTTTGAGAAAAGTAGTAATAGTTTTATTTGAAAATATTTTTAAGTATAAATATTTTGGAATTTATTTTTCAAGCAAGGGTATTTTCTTTGGTTGGTTTGGGGATGAGTCTCGATTTGTTTCGTAATAATCTAAATAATCTATTAAGTGACTATCAGATGTTTGCTTAGGCGAACGTGGTGGTGCACTTAGTAAATTATTCACTTTATCATTGTACAATCGAAATAAGTTCAAATCCAAACGAACTTGAGGTATATACAGAATCGATTCATAAAGTGGATTTTGAAATGGAAGAAGTAACTTTAAATTAACTAGTTTGAGGTGCTCGAAAAATGACTAAAAAGGGGAAAGAGATGTGTTCGGATGGTAAGCACTTCTCTTGATTATTACCCTTCTTAGTAAGGGAATATAAGATACTATTTGGTAGTACCCAATTCCTTAGTATCATTTTAGGGTTACTCAAGCTACATGTCTGCATTTTCTATGGTGAAATATATGGTTTCATTATGAAAAGCGTTTTGGAATGATAAATCGGGTATTTGGATTCCGAGTTTACTTAAGGGAAATAAATTCAAATTGGAAAAATTTGAATCAGATAATGGTATATACTCTCAAGATGTAGTAGGGTATTATATAAGTTAAACTTAAGTTTAGTTTTTATGAAATGTTTTCATAAATAATTTTAACAGAAAAGAATTGGTATTAGTGAGAACCAATGAGGATAAGTACGTAAGTTGAACGTAGATCATTTCTCTTTTTAACATAGTTTTTGATCCATGATTCGAGTACATGACTTCGAGGTTTTTCACACCATTCCGAATAAGGATCTATCACTCGATCCTTTACGGCGAACACTTGGTGAGGGTCCTTGATATGGAACCAAAGTTATCTATCATAGTATATGGCTAAGTAAGGAGAGGTGAGTGATACTAGTTCGTAGGTGAAGTTATGTATTAGAGTAGAGATTAAATTTTTGCATATGGATGATCTATAAACATCATATTGAATAAGTAATCATGTGGTGAAATTTCGGGGTCAAAATTCTTTTTAAGAGGAGAGAATGTAACGATCCGAAATTTTATCACTTTGATTTGCAAATATTTAATTCAATTTAAATATCCAGTTAATAGTTTTGATTAATTTAGTAACCCTCTTTTAATTTATAACCGATAACACTAAATTTATTTTTAAATTCAATTTACATAAATAAGCAATTCGACGGAAAACTAGAAATGTGACCGGGACACTCTTTTCGGATTTTCAGCTTTTTATTGAATAACAAGTTATTTTAAGTGTAATATTTTGATTATGATTTAAAAACAACTTTTAAAATGTTTAAACACTTTTTCTTTGAATAATATAATATGAATAAGTATTTAAATAAAAGTCTTTATATAAAATTCAAAAAAATGAAAGATGTGACTTGGAATGATTCCTTAAGTGTAAGATTCAACCGAAGTACATGAAAACACCTTATTATCCAATATACATACAAGTGCATGTCCACTTGGTGGCTTGTGATGTGAGGGTTGAGTTGAAAATTATGATTAAGGGAATTTTAACCATTTTGCCTCTTTTACTTTGTTTCATTCTATATACATATTCACATACACCTTTAATTTTCTATTTTATTTCAAAACTTCATTTTCTTAAATCTTCTTCCTACATTTTCTCTATTTCTTTTTAAATTTAAACTTCTCATCTTTAGTTCAAAATCTTAATTGTATTTCAAGATAAAAAACATGGTATTTCTCAAGTCATTAGAGCTCAAAGCACTTGTTAGCAAAAGCATGGAAAAAGTGAGTTATCTCAAACTTGTAAATGTTTTGGTATAATTTACATTTGTGTAAATTTGTTTGTTAGTTTGCTTGTGAATTGTATGTGTGAATCATGTTTATGTTAATGGTTTCTAAATTTCAAAATTTTGAGTTTGGATGGCTTGAAAATGACATAAGAGCTTACTATAAAACCAAATTATCTACATCCCACTCTCGGTTTAATTAAAAACCAAAACTCCTCTCACCTTCTAAATTCAATAACTTGCAAACTGATTTGAATTTATTTATGCCGTCAACTACAAAGTTGTTTGTTATAACATATAGTTATTTTTAAAAATAGTTTCAGGATTTTTTGTAAAGTAGGTTGAGAGAAAAATGGAAATAATAGTAAGAAGTTAAAGATTGTCGGTTTTTCGTCGATTAGGAATTGACGAATGCACTATACCATCGTGTTCGTATTGACTAAGTAAGATTTTAGGAGCTATTCTCATGATTTTTAGTGATGTGGTTTGGTCGAATTGGCGAGATGATCAAAATTGGATTTAATATCAAATTCTAGCGATCTCTACGATGAGGGGCCGGGCGGTTGGAGGTGGAGCTACATGGGGATGTGGTAGAGGTGTGATGTTAAGAGGAAGTGAGGCAGTGGTCTGAGGAGGGCTGGGGAGCTCGACTTAGGGTTTAAGTGATGGATTGTCTTTGTGGTCGAACTACACCGATTTGGCATCACCAGGGGTAGTCGAACTCTGCGAGGTTGTGGTGGAAGGAGAAGGGAAGGTTGGTTGACTTGATGGAGGCAACAGCGTGGTCCCTAGTGGTGTAGGGTGGCACGGCGAGCTCAATATATGGGAAGAGGTCAAAAAGCTGGACGTGATTTTGTTCGAGATTGGAGGGTCGAGTTTCAAACTAGATGGCCAACGGCGATGGGATAGGTCGGTTGTGTGTAGTAGGTCAAAGCGGATGTGCGAGGGTGGTCGGCAAGGCAGCGGGGTGGCCGAGGGTGATCGTGCACGTGCACGCATGTGTACATTGGGTTTTGGTTCTAAATTTGAATTTGGTTTTTAAACATTGAAATGGATTGTGTTCCCCGAGTATAAGCATTTGAGAAGAAGGGAGGATAGGATGGTAAGGATTATGCTTGGGCCTAAATGTTAGGGTATAAGTTTATTTAAGTTTTAATTAAATTAAGCTAGCCTTTAGAAAATCATATCTCTCTAGTTCAGAGTCTGATTCACTCGTGGTTTCCGATGTTGGGTTTGTATTAGTTTGTAGAATACACTCATAAAATCTTTGGACCCATGTGTTGTAGTATAAATTAATGATAAATTAATACGGACTGTGTATAATTATGTTGTTTAGTAATTATAGTATATCCTTGACATCCTGTTAGCAGAATAAAACACCGTTCTGCTATATTTAAACTAAGTAAGTTATATTGGACATCTATTTAGCAGAATAACTCACCATTCTGCTATTGTGTTAGTTTGGATATTTATTTATCTGCCCATTGATTTAGGTTGACATGTTATTCATCGATTGATAGCGGTCAATTTTAGTTACATATATGTTGCTTATGTAGATACATGTGTTGTGACTTTAATGTGATATAAATAAAGTGGTAACTTGTTTAAGTACCATTATGGTTGTTAAGCCTCTTTCCAAATTGGACAAGTTATGGATTTGAAATCAACTTAAGTTTTATAACAATTTAAATTTAATTTAAATAATAATGTTTTAGTGAATTATTATTTGATTAATAATGTTTTCAAGTTAATTAGTATTTTAATTAATAACGATTAAGCTATTTTTCATTTTAATTAATGATGTTTATAAGTTAATTAATTATTTTAAGTATGGTATTTAAATTAATTAATTATTTATTTAAAGGGGTTTTAAAATTAAATAATTACTTCATTAAATGTAATTTTAAGCTAATTAATTATTTAATTATGATGTTTAAATTCAATTAATCATTTTACTAACTGTATTGAAATTAATTAATTTATTTAATAATGGGGTTTTAAGATAATTTTAATTTGGAAAAGTGTTTTTAAATGTTAATCTTGTTTTATAAAAGGGTTTTCACTTAATAAAAAGAATGAAATAGAAGAGTTTATAAATTGGAAAGAGATTTTGAAAATTTGGAAAGGGAGTGGGTTTTTAAAACCTTGTGTAAATGAATTTCATACGGAACTTATGAATACAAAATATTATTTTCATATATGATTCAGTTTGATTAAGTCAAGTTTATTGATTTATAAATAATTCTTCTTAATTACAGTTGTATGGAAATGCTCTTCCATACTTAACACCGAAGGATAAGTGGTTTTGGGTTTATAATAAACAATTTTTTAAATGACATTTGTTTTTGACCCATTTAATATGACTTTGAAATAGAAAACTTTTCTTAAATGGTTTGAAATATATACTTATACCATCAAGTAAGGTATGAATATTTTGGAAAATAATTTAGGATATTTAATTACTAAGAGATTAATTAAATGAGGCTTAGTGGTTTCCTAGGGAAATCAAATTTATGTTTGATTGTTGTTTATTTGATGGTTAAATAACCGACTATTAAATCAGGACCTATTTAAACTCTAGAAATATCTATAAGAAACACCCATGTTATATGGCATAGTCATCTTCGGTGATGATGTACTGTGCGTATGAATCTCATTTTCTTCTTCTAGGACAAATGATAAGGAGATCCGTCCACTGAAACGGTTTGACGGTGATCCCCACTGTTATGCATTGTTTGTTTATTTTCGAAAGAACCGGCATTAAGTTTACCGAAAACTATCGAATGTTGGTTCGAGAAGACCGGGATCAGATGTATATCCGAAAACCACTTCGAACCGGCTTAAGCGTTCGAAATGGAAGAAATCTTAAAGATGATGGGATCGAAGATATAGCTCTTTGAAGTGCAAGGGATACTTGCTACTAATCCTGAGGGTTATTCCAAAATGGATGTAGTAGTAGTGCCTTTGGTTTTGTTTAGTCCTTGAACAAATTTGCATGGACGAATGCTAGCATTGCATTGTTGCTTAGATGGCAGTGTTAGCATTATAAGTTGGATTTGCTATAAAAGTAAATGTAGCCTCAAGCCTCACCACCAGTAAAGGACTAAAGCAGGGACGTGTCGTAGGGCTATGTGGGTCGCTCTGATTAGGGTATGATCATCACTTGTATCTAGATCAACATTTGTTTGTGGATTATTTATGTTTATGGCCACGTAGATGGATTGTCAGGGACAACCGCATGGGTGATCATATTCGGTGCTATCTAGAAACTGGTAGGCCGGTCCTGAGTAGCAGAGATACAAAGGTTATGCAGCCTCGATACATTTCCTCTAGAGGTATACTGTACGAACGGTAGACCCTTACCCTGTCATGTTGGAATCCATTCCCCAATAAGAGCCTTTGGATTTAGTTGTATACCTATTATGCTGGAATTTAATTAATGTAACAATTTCGGTATGATTAATATTTATTTTACAGTAGATATTATTATAATATCATAAGATTTTCTATAAAATGGTTTGGTTATCGTAAGGTAAAACTCGTCTTTGCTTATGTTCGGCGTGGTCTTAAGAAATACCTTTATTTTGAAAGGTTTTATAAATTATTAAGAATCCATTTGATTGTATTTCTCATGTTGGCGTTACCAAACTAATCCAGACATTATTTTCTTATAATTCTTGGGTCAGCCCGAGCGTAATTTTCAGATTTAGCTGGACACTTGGAGCTACAAGAGACGAGCCGGATGCCTCCAAGATGTACTCCCATTTTTCTTTATCTTCTACTATTTTTTCTTGTTTGTATTTATTAGCAATTGTAAGTACAAGTTGTTATAATTGCCTAGGTTGATGATAGGTTAGTTACTCTGATTTTATGTATATTTATTAAAGTTCAAATTTCTTTTGTGAAGACTATTGTTATATTATATATCACTCATCATGATTTTTGAGATTATGTTCTATCTTTCTTTCACCCCAATAATTTGTCTTTCCGGCACTTAGATGTTCGGCACATGAATACCGTGGATGTATTAGTGTTGACTTCTGAGGATAAAAAATGCGGGTTGTCATAGTTTTTTAGAAATGCAAAATTTAGCGGGAACCATCAGATAAATATAATAAACCGATATAATAAGCATAAGAACATATGTGATACTATAACATTGTACTAAATTAAATTTACGCAGTTAAAATAATCGATAAAATGTTTTATTAACTAGAATATACAAAATGAATTGAATTAATGATTGATGAAGAAATGTTTTGGCATATGGTCACTTCAAGGCTCATGCAAGAGCCGAAATTATACAACCATTAAAAACACTCATACTCTGGTCACTTAAATGTTAATTATTGGATTATTAGTAGTGCGAACATTCATACTTCATATCAAAGGGATTTTTTTCTAGAGAAATTATTGGTAGTGCAACGATCTTGGATACAATCCAAAATTCTAGCATAGTATATATATGAAGTAAATTTAACCAAGCCTAAAATAGACTTGGTTAAATTAGAATGCCTAACAAGAATTCTTGCACATTGAAAAAAACTATGAGTTTTTTATCGATGTTAAGAAAATGAATTGTTAGAAATAAATATATCCTTAGTCATCAACATGGCATACAAAGTGTAAAGCCGTTGGTGACTACCTAAAAAGATATGATCAATCAGCCGCAAATGGATCTTATAGAGAAGATTAATGCAAGTGGACATGTATAAAGCAATGTCAGAAGGAAAAGAATTCATTGATTAAAATATTGAAAGTACTGGAGTAATTACGCTAGTTAGCAAGCTTAACTCCATTTGGATACTACTCGCAAATTATTGCATGATTTAGATGATACTATTTGCACACAAAACAAATATGTCTCGAAGTCAGTGGGAGTGATCACATAGTTTAAAGGTTTTTTGGATATGATCCAAGAGCCGATATAACAATGGTATCCAATAAGCATCTAGAGGTTGAGCAAGTATTTTAACATAGATGTCAAGTAGTTTTATTTAAGTCAAAATGCAAAGGAAATGTATAATACCTTGTATTATATTAAATAATTTTATGGAATCGTTTCAGTTATAACGACTCATGCTTAATATAGGAAAATAAATATAACAATAAAAATCTAAGGACTAATAATGATATCATATAAAAAAACCAAACAGAACAAACTAAGAAGAATTCAATGGGAAAGAAAGTTAAAGGGTCGGTGGCCCAATTTATCACTAGTAATAAACTAAACCTCCTCTCTCATTTTATGTCATTCTATCTACACAAAATAAATATATAAGCTCTAGGACATTTTGATGGTGGTGGCCTAAGGAAGAGAAAGAGAAATAATGGATCAAGCTAAGGAAACTAAAAGAAATCTAAGATCAAGTCGATTAAGAGATCTAGTGAGTAATATATCCCTTAATACCTCATTTACTCCTATAATTGGGCATGATCATGATTATTTTGAGTCACCATTATGCCTCTTGAGATTAAAATAAACTAAAAGTTTAATATGAATTTATGAACATATTTTTGAAGATGGATTTAGATTTTTAGAATTTTCCCATAAATAAATAATTTTTTTTGAATTATCAAGGAACCATTCATTAGTAAAAATAGCTGAAAATATGGAGTTTGAGAAATTTGTATAAGAAATTATAAACACTAATTTCTAAGATTTTTTGGAGCTATTATAAGCGATCTTTGAATTAAAATATACTTAGTCGAAAGGGGAAATCACGAGTGTCGAAAGTTTAGCCGAAAAGTGATATATATATATATATATAAAGTATTAATATACGGTCAAGAGACAAGCTCCACAAAATGTGCAGAATAGTTCTTGAAAGTGTTGTACAAATTATAAAAAGGATGAAGTTAGAACGAATGTGGTGTTGACACATGTATAAGTGGAATTGGATGTGTAGGAGATAGGCCTTTTACGAGCATCGAAAGAGTGTTCCAAAGGTAGAGCACTCGAAATTGAAAAGAAAACGAACTAGAGAACACTAATTATAATAATTAAATAAAGAAAGCTAAGAAAGTCTATGTATTAGTTTAAGTATAACATACCTAAGGTAATAGCTGAAGGCGGAAGGTGAAGGAAGATACGATGGTAGTAGGGGAACTATAGGTAGAGGAGTTGATTTCTGAGACATTGTAGTAAGAATCTACCTGAAGACGAGATGAAACTAAAATTTAAGATTGAATTCTCTAGACGAGACCGAGGGCAGTGATAAACAAGACCTATTAACTTTCGGTGGAAAGTTAACACCAGAATCTATTGACTTTCGGAGGGTAGGGTTAATACTAAGGCATTAGATGGTTGAAACAAGTACTTAGAATCTTATAAAATATAAGGTGTAGTGGAGATGGTTTGGAGTTTCGATAGCTGAAGATAGTTTTAAGACCCATATTAGCTTAATGAATAAATAAGGACAAGGCCCAACAAATGAATAGCTAGGTAGGGAATTCCACAGATGCTGTAAGTCCTGATATGGCAGTGAATAACCGAAAGTAAAGGTGTAAGGCTTGAGTGGCTATCAAAACCCAAAAGCGTAGGTATAAGGTTTAAGTGGCAACCAAATTTGTTAATGTAAGGTCTATAGTGGCAACCGAACTGAAAGTGTTTGAATATAAGTTGGGCCATATCCTAAACACGAAACAGAATGGTATAAAGCCTAGTATGGCAACCAAAGTAGTCTTCGGTAGATCGGCTTGATGTGGAAGCCAAGAACTGAAAGCACAAGTGTAAGACCTGTATAGCAACTGAAACACGAAAGCGTTGGTTTAAGACCTATGTGGAAATCGAAACAGAAAGTGTAACTAGTAGCAATAAGGGAGCAGTAAAGGCATAAGACCTTAGTGGAATTCAAAGGGTCCATAGTTTAGATTTTGAAAGAAAGCAAATGAGGACTGAATGGAAAACTGAGTGAAATCGCCATTGAGTCTAGCATGATACTATAGCATGTATGAGACATTTAGGAATGAAATATTGAAGTATGTTTATGATTCGAGTTTTGAATAAATGTTATGAAATAGTGATGGGAAATCCCGTTTCGTACTTTAGTAGCGCGGTCTTATATTATTTTATACTTAGGGTAATGTAGTGCACATACCAAACCTTATGCCGATCACGTGTTTTTGTTATCGTCTTCCCATAAACTCACCGGTACTTGTTCGAGTAGGTTGAGTTTATGGATTTAGTCACGTTTCTTTCGAAAGATGAACGAAGAGCTCCAAAGATGAAGCAGGAGGCTTAGATGATATAAATGTTTTATTTCATTGTATGAAGTGTTCACATTGGATATTCATATAACGGGAATGACATTATTGTCTAAGTGCTGTTATATTTTGACCCATGCTTGGGCAAGTTTATAGGAACATATTTAAAAATGTAAGAATGATTATGTATGAAATATATTAATTGCTCTATTTACTTAAATTGTTGATATATAACTAATCTCATCTCGTCGTCGAAAGATATTCCAAGGTGATTGTCACACATTGGAGTTCCATCTTTTGGTTTTGAAATGCGAATGTTATAATTTGTATAAGAACTTTGGTTAGGGAACACTTAAGTAAGATAGAGCCAAGTAAAATTCTAGGTAGAATTAGATAGTAAAAAACAGACATCTTGGGGAGGGATACGTGCGCTATTATATGAAATACTTGTATTTTTCTATACAGTTATATAAGTAGATATATTTATCTTTTTATTATTGTTTCGCTCTCTTTCTTTTGATTCTACTGAAGACTTTCTTAACAAAAAAGCAAGAACAGAAATGATAAGTGGAAGGATTACTATAGGGGGAGCCAATGCTAGAAGAGGGACCAAAAGTACTCAAACATATGTAGGAAACCAGAGGGAAGTGCCATCGGCAGTTGAAAACGAAGCTGACCCACCTACCAATGCTATGGGCATGGATGTGAATTTTTTGTTCTAGCAATTCATGACACAGACAATGAGGTAAAACATACCAGAGATAGTTAAATTGAGGCCGGTAATAGGAGATATTCAAGTCGAGGCCGGTAACAGGAGAAATTTTTTCAAAGTTGAACCAAGACTATCAAAAGTTTGGTGGTAAGATATTTACTAGAAAGGAACTAAAAATTGAAGTATTAAATTGGCTCAAGATTTCTAAGCATATCTTCATAGATCTGGAACCGGTCAATGCACAAAAGCGAAGATTGTCCTTGAAGAGGTTTCTTAAAGATGTTATGGACTGGTGGAAGACTGTAACTACCGAGATGCCTGAAGAAGGGATCAGTTAGGTACATTTTGGGGAGATGTTCGAGACTCTGTTTATTTACACGTCTCACAGAAGAGTGTTGGTATGGGGATTCATTTGTTTGAAGCAAGGAGATCTTGCGATGAAGGAGTATATTCAAAAGTTCAATGCTTTAGCAAAGTATGGCCAATGGATGATTAACACACCCTATTAAAGAAGAATGAGAAGTTCATTTGAGGATTGAAGAAAAAGGTGACATCACACTTAGCATCCCCCTTTTATTTTATAGTGGATATGCCACGGAGATATGTTTACATGTATCAAGAGAAGAGAAGAGTGAAAGTAAAGCCAAAGGTGGAGCAAAAGAAGAGGTTTTCCCCTTACCAAAAGGGAAAAAGAGGCAACAATTAAAAGATAAAGCTCTGGAAGGAGGGGGTCAAAAGGATGTTTTGAAAGTTGCTTGTTACAACTGTGGTCAAAGGGGCACTATGCATCAAAGTGTCCACGACCAGCTGGAATTATCAAGCTAAATATTTTAGTTGCGATAAGTTGAGCCATGAGAAGAAGGATTTTACACAGTTGAAGTTCAAAAGACTATTTGATTTGGAAGGGCCGAAAGGAGGACCATCGGTAGAGGAGTGATCTAAGAGTGTTGTTTTTGCAGGTATAACTTCTGTTTACATTTTTTAAATTAGAGTTCTATTTAATATTAGGGCTACATACTGTTCATTTTCAAAAGATTTGGTTGATAGATTAGGATTAGACGTTACCCATCTCATTACTTCTTTGAGTGTTGTTAATTAGATTGGCAGGTACACCACTCTCTAGTTAAAGTTAACTAGTTTGGAGTTTTTTCTGAGTGAACATTAGTTTTCTTACGATCCATATGTATTCGATTTCGTAGGGTATAGGGTAATTTTTGATATGGATGGGTTGGTGCAAAACGATGCCAAAATTTATTATGCCAAGATGGTTTTTTCTTTATAAAAACCAAAGGGAGGAGAGAGGATCTTTGTAACTTTGAAATTAACAGAAGGGAGGTCCAGAGTTCCATTACATGCCCTGGAAAATCATGAAGAGGTGATTGATAGAGTCTTAGTGGTTTGAGAGTTTGTGGATGTCTTTGAGATAGTGACGAGATTATTTCTGAGAAGAGCAATTAAGTTCTAAATATATTTAGTATCAGGACACAACCTGTTAGTAGACCCCTAACAAAATGCTGCCTAAGGAAATAAAGGATTTGAAGAAGTGGATAATGGAACTTGAGCATAAGAGCTATTTTAGGGTGAGTAGTTCACCATGCAGAACTTATGAGGTATTTGTAAAGAAGCCAGATAGATCACTTCTTATGTGCGTAGACTATGGGAAGTTGAAGGAGTTGACGGTAAAAAATCATTATGCATTCCGGAGTATAAACTATTTATTTGAGTAGTTAAGTGGAGCTAGAGTATTTTTGCAGCTAGACTTGGCTATGGAATTCCATTAATAAAGAGTTGTTGAAGAAAGTATTCATTTGACTGCGTTTAGAATGAGATATGGTTTATATGAGAGGTTAGTCTTGCCCTATAGGCTAGTTAATGCTTCATCGTTCTTTATAGATCATATGAACCAGGTCATTCGCGATCGGTTGGATAGGTTTGTGTTAGCCTATAGAATTTTGTTAGTGTATTCTAAGAATGAGTGAGATCGTGAGGTTTATATTAGATTGTTTTGGAGACCCTGGGACAACATAAGTTAAAAGCGAGGTTTTCCATGTGTCACTTTTACAAATGGGAAGTTAAGTTCCTAACCACGTAGTTTTGGAGAAGGGATTTGCTGTGGATCCTTTGAAATTTGAGGCTATATATAGTTGAAAGAGACCCGAGACTATTGCTGAGATTAAGAGTTTCTTTGGATTAGCAGCGTAGTATCATAGGTTCATTAAGGACTTCTCCCGTATAGCAACAACACTGACGAGACTGACTCGGAAGAATGAGAAGTATGTTTGGGCGAAGAAGTGTGAGACAATATTCTGAGAGTTGAAGCTTTGACTAATGAATGCTCCGATTTTGGTGGTAACTTAGGGAAATAGAGATATGGTAGTTTATACCGACTGTTCCAGTTAGGGGAAGGGGCAGTGTTGAAGCGAAGATGCAAAGTGACAGCTTATGCATCTAGACAATTGCAACCCCACGAGGTTAAGTATCTGACACATAACTTAGAACTAGCGACGGTTATATTTTGCACTAAATATTTGGAGACAATATCTCAGAGAAATGTTTGAATTATTTATTGACCATAAGTCTTTAAGATACTTGTTCTCTCAAAAGGAGTTAAATATGAGATAGTAGAAGTGGTTGAAATTTTTGTCTTCTTATGATTTTGCGACTAAGTACACCTTAGAGAAAGGAAATAAATTTGCTCATGCTTTAAGCCAAAGATAGCAGAGTGTGGTCTTGCTATGATAGAAGAGTGGAATGTATTAGATACACTAACTTTTGTAATGTTCATTTTCGGTCGAGTGTTGGTTCAAGTTCTACTTCTAGGGAATTGTCCTGCTTAGAAGTTCACATAGGTCTCATAGAAAGTATTACACAAGGCAAGCTTTTGATGGTTACAGAAAGAGTATACCAAAGGTTAAGCACCCAAATTGAAAAGAAAATGAACTAGAGATCATGGAGTATATGAATATAACATCCCCCATTTTGAGGCTAAAAAATAGATATTATTGTTGCTACAGTCATCTTCATCATTATTTTCCAATGACAAAATGAGATTAGTTATTGTATCATTAACATTAAAAGCATGAGAATTTACAAATTTTAACAATCCATTTTCATTTATTCAAATTTAGGTTCATTACATTTTTCAAATTACATAAACCTACAATGAAGTCATTTAGGTAAAATATAATAGTTAAAAATCTTGTTCCGAGTGCGTCATATGAAGATGCCCTTTGCATGATCAGAGTTTTAACTGCCTGATGGTTATTAAACATGTCTACATACAATCAACATAAAGCATTTAAACTGCATAACATAAATACTTCTAACCAATCGGGTGCTTAAGCGTGGCGCAACCCTACACTAGTATCCACCTTTGATTTTGGATTTTGAAATTACAAGTCATTTCTTTTGATCGGTTTGGGCATCTTAAACAATTTGATATTCACGATCCCCTAGATGATATTCTACTCAATTAGGAGTTAAGACTTACCGTACCCACTGTAGGGACGACCATAATCGGTCATCAGTTTCTAATATCCTAGTTCATAAATGTCAATTGATAACATATAAGTGAGCATATCAATAATTCATATATGTTATATCAACTGACCAAGATAAAATTTTGAACTTATAATAACATCACCCATCACAAACATATGTTCATATGGTTGCCATTTATACACAAAAATTTACTTACATTTAAGTAATAAATTTCTTGTATAAAACTTTTTAAAGAAGGCTAAAAATGTATTTTCTTCCTTTTAAACCTTGTCAAAAATACTTAAAAAATCTACATATGTTGTTATAAAGAAAACATGTCCCAATGTAGATTTAAAAGTTGTCGAGTGTCAATAAAATTTCATTTCTCAAAACTTAGTGTTATTGCATGTTGAAGATACATGCTAGTGCATGACAAAATCTTGTGCTATTGCACTTCAAAGACATATACAATCGTATGTCAAAAATACATAAAGCAATCACATGTCAACCAAGCTATTGAATGTTGACCAAATAAGCTATCGAATATGTAATGATCTACCTTTCTTACCCCTAAAGATGACGCTTAATACATCCTCGGTATTCATATGCCGATCATTTAAGTGTCCGAAAGACATGTCATTTCGGCTGAAGAGAAAGAAGACAATACATAATCTCACATCGTGACGAGAAATATATTATATACACAAAATCTTTACAAAAAGAAATCGTCTCTATTTATATGCAACATCAGAGTACATTAACCTATTATCAGCCTAGACAATTATAATAGCCTGTCCTTACAAATGCCGATTAAACAAAACAAAAAAGGAAGCAACAACAGCAGAAGAATATAAGATACGTGAATACGCCTTGGAGAATTCGACTCGTCACTTGAAAGCTCCAAAGGATCTAGCTAAATCTTAAAAATATGCTCAGGCTGACCCAACCATTATAAGAAAATAACTCCCGAATCAGTCTTGTAAAACCAGCGTGAGAAACTTTAATCATAAGGAAATTTATTTATTATAACTTATAAAATCCTTTAAAATCAAAGGTATCTCGTAAGATCATGCCAGACGTAAACAAGGACATGTTTTTACCTTACGATAACTAAAACATTTTTTTATAGAAAATCCAGTGATATTATAATAATGTCTAGGATACAAATACATATTAATCATAGCCGAAATTATTACATTAATTAAATTCCAGCATAATAGGTATACAATCAAGTCTGAAGGCACGTATTAGAGAATGGATTCCAACTATGAAAGGCTAAGTTCTACTCACCGAATCTATACACCTCTAGATAAAATGTACGGGAGGCTATAACACGTTGCACCTCTGCTACTCAAGACTGGCCTACCCTGTCGAATATGATCACCTCTTGGTTGCGATCAAACAACCATAATGAGCCCCGAAGCATACATAGAGATATCGACACTAGATCTTGGGATGATCATACCCTAATGGGAGCAATCGACATAGCTCTGTTGCACGTCCCTGCTTTAATCATTTTCCCAGTTGATGAGGCTTGAGGCTACGATTATCTTTTATATAACAAACTATCTTGCAATGCTAACACTGCCCTCCAAGTAGTAATGCAATGCTAGCATACATCCATACAAGTTCGTTTTGGGTCTGAACGAAACCGAAGGCACTACCACTACTACATCCATTTTGGAATCACCCTCAAGATTAGTAGTAAATAGCCCTTGCACTTCAAAAACTCCGTCTTCAATCATCTTCAAGATGTCTTTAGTCCGAAATGCTTTAGTTGGATCGAAGTGGTTTCTGGATAATTTATACTTATCCGATCCCATTCTCTTCGAAACAACATTCGATAGTTTCAGTAAACTCAACCCCGGTTCTTTGGAAATAATCGGACAATACATAGGAGCGGGGATCACCCCCTAACCGTTTAAATGGGCGGATCCCCCTATCATTTGTCTTAAGAGAACAAAACGAGATTTATACGCTCAGTACAACATTATCAAATAAGACCGTGCCATATAACTCATGTGTTTCTCCTAGATATTTTCGGAGTTATATTTTGGTCCGGAATTGATAGACGGTTATTTAACTATCAAATAAACAAACAAGCAACAGTTCAGAGATTTAATTACCCATAGCAACCACTAAGCCTCAAACTAAATCTTTCATTTATTAAAAATCTTTTCAAAAGTGTTTATCAAAAACATTCATATACTTATGTCATTGACATTAGTATATTCACAAAACATTTGTGAAAGATTTCTCATTTCCAAATCATATCAAAGGATCAACACAAAATATTATTTAAGTTAGAGATAAAAATAACCTCAAACAATATTCCTTCGATGTTAATTATGAAACAAATGCCCGTACCACCAGAATTAAGAAGGTCGGTAAAATGAAATCCAATCTCAAATCCTTTTATAAATTTCCTTCAATAAATCCTCTTAATAAATCTCTTTTATTTATGAACCTCCTTTACTTAAATTCGAAACCCATTTACAAAACTCGTTATAAATCACCAAGTTAAGTTTACTAAACTCTTTTATAAATATCAAAATTATTTATAAAACTTCCTTTATAAATATCCAAAATCATTTATAAAACTTTCTTATAAATATTCCTTATTTAAAACAAAACTCCTTTAATAAACTCATTTAATAAAGTCCTTTTTGATAAACAAAACGATTATTTAAAACATCTTTACTAAAATCATTACTTAACTTGAAACCATTATTAAAAGTATGATTGACCTTAAAAATCAGAAAGAAGTTTAGTGACCATAATGGTTCTCTTTTAATTAAGTGTACTTTTCAAGTTATAACATGGGTATTTACATAATAAGCATATATGCATAAGAGAATCAACCAATAACAATCAATCATATAAGTATATGTCCATGTTACCAAAATAATAGTAGAGAGGGATTGTTCTGCTAAACACGTGTCTAAGTTAATATAATGGTAGAATGATTTTTTATTCTGCCTAATAGATGTCAGCATAATCCACTTGGTGAACTATAGTAAATCAATGATTTCTTCAGCTAAACAGACATCAAATACAAGTTAATTAGCAGAACGGTGATTTATTCTGCTAAACAGATGTCATTGGGTTTCATATTTAATTGGGTCTACTTAAGGATAGATGACAAAGAAATCCCTTAGATTTAAAACATTCTTTTAACATAATGTTACTTTAAACAAAACCAAACTACAAAAATAAAGTGGTTTAAACTTTCAAACTTTATTCATTTAATAATTAAATAATGTTTAAACTCTTTATTAAATCGTTAATTAAACCTTTAATTAAAAATTAAACAATAATTAATCATTAAATAAATAACTAAATAATAATTATCTTTTAAATAAATAGTTAAATGATACTTAACCTTTAAATAAATAATTAAACCATAATTAATCTTTAATTAATTATTAACTAATAATTTAAACTTTCAAATATTAATTAAATATTAGCTATCTCAATTAATTAATTAATCTTTAATTAAAACTTAATAATAAATTAAACCTCTATTTAAAATAATTAAATCATAATTAGGTTTTAATTAAATCTTTACTTAAATTTAACTTGATTAGAAATAAATTAATAATTAAACCCTTTCTTAAATAATTAATTTTATTAATCTTAATTGAATAATAATTAGTTCTTAATTAATTAAATTATAATTTACATTTTATTAATTAACACATTATAATTTACTTACTTAAAATTATTAAGTGCTAATTACCCTAACTTAATTACTAATTAAGTGCTAATTACCTTATTTAAGTACTTAATTAAATAATCATTAAGTAAATGAATAAATAAATAATATTTATTTTTAAATACTTAAAATATGTTTGAAAACACTTTTCAGAAAGATACTTAAGTTAAAACATTTTAAATTAAAAGAGTTCGTTTTTCACGAACTCCATTTATGGCGACTATCGCTATACGACCCGAAATTTTCAAAACTTATTTAATATATCAAAAGGCTTTAAAATACTTAGCTTTCATATACTAATTACCTTTATAACTTAATATAAGATTTGAAACAAAAGTAAGATTTTTAGAACTAAATCAAAGTTTTAAAACTTGTAATTTTTCAAAAAAACAATTCTAAAATAAAACTAGTTTTCAAAACAAAGGATTTCTATTTGGCTAACATCACCAATACCATGCTGTTTTGTACTAAGTGCATTAAGAACTTTATTTCCCTTTTCCAGCATATACTCAATCTCAAAATCGTACGCTGCCAAAAACTCCAACCATCCTTGCGCCTCATATTCAGCTTCTTATGGGATAAAATTTATTTTAAGGACTTATGATCCATAAACAACTTGAATTGATCTCCCAAAATATAGTGTCCTCATACTTTCAATGCAAAGATCATGGCTACCAACTTCAAATCATAAGTAGGATATCGAACTTCATGTCGTTGAAGCTATCGAAAAGCAAAGACAATGACTCTACCTCTCTACATCAATAAAACTCCTAATCATGCTCTACATGCTTTAGTATACACCACCAAATATTAATTGTCATTTGGCACAACTAACAGATACACAATGGTCAATAAATGCATTAGCTTCCAAAAGGCTTCATCGCGTTTGTCGATCAAAAAGAACTTTATGTCCTTCCTTGTTGGTTTAGTCGTCGGTGCTGCTATATAAGAGAAATCTTTAATGAATCTCCAGTGGTTGTTAGCTAACCCCAAGAAACTTCTAATCTCAGTTACTGTCTTGGGTTTCTTCCAACCATTAATAGCTTTGATTTTGATGGATCCACATACAATCTATTCTCTGAAACTACATCTCCAGGAAACTTAACTTCTCTTTCATAGAAATGACATTTTGAGAACTTTTCCTCTAGTTGATGCTGCCTCAACCTATCCAGCACTATTTTGAGATGAACTTCATAATCTAGTTCATTCTTTGAATATATCACTATATCATCCATAAAAACTAATACGAATCTATCCAAATGCTGTCGGAAGATCGATTCATCAAGTTTATAGAGAAAACATGCATATTGGTCGTTGCAAAAGGCATGACTAATCATCCATATGAATCGTATCTATTTCAAAATGCCATCAGCGATGCTTTCCCCTGCCACCCTCAATTGATGGAAACCCGTTGCTAAGTTCAATTGTGAGAACACCTTGGTTCCACTTAATTGATTGAGTAAATAATCTATTCTAGACAAAAGATATTGATTAATTATCATCTTCTCATTCAACTTTCTATAATTAATACATAACCTCAATGACCCATTCGGTTCCTCACAAACTCGTCTACAACTCCCCAAGATGAACTGTTTGGTCTAATAATATTCTTCTCTTCCAAATTCGCTAGCTATACATTTAATTCCTTCATCTAGGATGGTGTCATTCTACTAGGTGTTCTACTTACGGGATCAGCTCCTAGCACGAGATCTATTCGAAACTCAATGGCACATTTTAGTGGTAATCCTATAATCAGCTCAAAAACATCCGCATACTCCCTTACTACGAAAATCAAATTTAATTCATAGCCAATAATGCACATACATCAAAGCTTAATTCTTCAAATGAGTATATAAATAAATCATGACAATCAGGGTGTCTTAAGGATATCACTCCATCTCTATTTTAGCATCATATAGGCTTACCCAACCCATATCCAAAATTATCCCAAAATCCAAAAAATTAAACACATGCAAATTACCAACAACTAAGTGGCCTAATAAATCAAATTCTACATGGTCACATCTTATTACAAGATTTTCATGGTCGCCTATCAGATTTGCAACTCCTAGAGAAGTAATAAAGTATGTTAGTTTTAGATCTAACTTATCTGCCAAACATTTAAAGATAACGAACAACACTTTATCAAGTATGTTATGTATAAGAAATGTACTTCCCAACACAGTCGTTCCTTTCTCTTCTGCAATTGGATCAAAAGCTGTAGGTTCCAAAGCATAAACCTTTTCTTTCTCAACTTTGATTGGTTTAGGACACTCCCTCATGAAATGCCCTATCTTGTTTTAATTGTAACATCACACTCCTTTCTTATCAATGGCCTTCTTGCTATCACCAGAATGACAATCAGTAACAAAGTGCCATCGGTTAACTTCTCATTCTTCTTAAGTAAAGTATTAATGATGGCCTAGCCAGGCCTTGATAGTTTATTAAACTTAGTCCAATATTCTAGAACAGACATATTACCTTACTCTAACTCTGAAAACTTCCTAAACAAAGTAGACTTAGCTGCCTCAAGGAAATTTCTGCTCAAACCTTTCTCTGAAGTTAGCTCATGTGAGATCCTCCTTTCGTACTCCCATAGTCATTGTTCCACCAATACAACATATCTTATTGCAACTGCCTTAAAGCGAACCGTCATTCTACTCATTATTCAAACCCAGATTAGCAAATATCCTCTCACACTAATGATGCTAATCCTCCTCTTTGATGAAATTCTCCAACCCCAAGAATGATTTTTCTCCAAGTCTAGCAAAACCTTAAATTAACGCAACATAGTTGTTGCAAGCAACCACTTCTAGTATAGCAGCTCCCGCATTACCAGAGTTTTCTCCAATCAACCTAGCCATTATTCTGACTTGCATCATATTAATGAAGAGATGATGCATCATTACTAAAAAATTGGTGCAGCTCTAACACCCACATTAGAATTTGCATTGCCATTGATAGTTCGGTTAGTGTTTCTAGCATTCGGCCAAACATTTCCATTAGTTGTATTGCTTTCGCCTCCCAAGTTAAGTCTTCCACTTTTTGGATCCATTCCTTGTAATATGCATAAGTCTTCATGAGATATAGAAAAATGGTTTAAAGACAAAGGGGAGAGTATAGATAAATGTGTGTGTGTGTGTGTGTCAAATAACAAGTACATTATTATAATGCTATCCAATTCCCCAATTTATTATTTCCAATTCATCTGGGTTATGTTTTCAGATTATTAAGTTTCATATAAACCTATGCCATAATACCAAGTTTTAACATCCTTTATTATGAAGCTTGAAAATAATTACTATTGATGATGCAGTCATTTTTAGCATTATTTTCTAGTGATATAATGATATCGGTGTTGTATCATTAACATTAGAAGCATGAGAATTCATAAATTTCAACAACCCTTTTTTGTTTATTTATTTTAAGTTTATTACATTTCCAAATTACACAACCCAATGACTATATCATTCAGATAAAATATAATAATTACAAATATAGTTCCAAGAGTAACATATGATAATGCCTCATATATTAACAAAGTATTAACTACCTGGCAGTTATGAAACCCGTCTACATATAATAAACACAAAGCAATTAAAATGCACATAGAAATACTTCTAACATTAGCATGCCCCTTGCACGTCTCTAAATGCTTTAGTCATCTAAACCTAAAAAGCCTTGCTCTCAGCCTACTTAAATGAGTTACTCGGGAGTTTATAGGGAAATCAAAAACTTCGGGTTAGATAAAAAGGCTGATGTGAATAATACTAATCCATCCCGTATAAAAAATAGATTCTTAGTAAGACTACACCATTGAGTGGAACATATTTCTCTTTACTAGTATCCTTAAAACTAATATGTCAATCATAGCTGTACCTACAACCATAATAGTTAAAATAGAACATAAACATTATCATGCATAATGGGTTAAAAATGAATAGTTTGATATTCAAAGGTATAAGGATCACACATTCTCATAATTGTCCATCTCATTAAGTGCATATCGGTATACTTTTTCTAGGGTCACTGTAACAACCAGGAAAACAAATAATTACTAAGGCTCAAAAATGGAAATTGAGCATACATCGGAATTTGGCAGGGAAACTTGCACCATTATGTTCGTGGTGATTTTCTGAGCAAATTTCATGTTTCGAGTTTTGCGATCGGAGTTCAAAGAAGAAGTTATTAACGTTTAAAGTTTTTAGAACGAAAATAATTAAATAAATTTTTTAAAGGAAATAAATTATTAACCGTTTGGACCCCACTGGTCGACCACCTAGTTGGGTCGGTTGACCGCCAATAGAGGAGCTGTTGATTAGTTGGAATAGTGGTGGCTAGGGTGGATCCTTTGCCAACTGGTCTGGATTTTAGTAATTTAATTCTGACGGATATAATTGATTCAAGTGCCTGTAAATACAGGCCTAGTTCCTCATTTTTCTTCTCATATTTTCTGATCAAAGCAGTAGAGCTTTGCCATTTTCCCTTTTCCACTATTTCTATTAATTATAAATTATCATATTATATATATATATATATAATCGGAGAATGGTAGAAAATAAAAGAGAAGAAGAGAAGGATTGAATCGATACTATGGAAAAAGGTAATTTCTATAATTATAAATCTGTATTCCTCTTAACCCAAAATCTCTTCTTAGATCTATAATTCTAATTGTATGTATGTATATATATGTGTCTTACTATATATATTCTTTTGAATTAGAATGGAAAATGATTCAATTAAAGGGATGGATTTAGATTTAGGAGATTTGGAAAGCTAGGAAGGTGAGTGGGAAATTATATGATTTATATATAACATCGAAATTTTGTATCGTTGAGTTTTATTTAATTATTATGCCTATGCAATTTTTGTGGAGTTGTAAGCTTAGGAAGAATGTATTCAATTGAAATCTTGTCTATATATTCTATATGTTAGGTAATAGGAACAGAAATGGTATTTCCTAGAAATTTGGAAATCATTCCTAAATTTGTTAAAGTAGAATGTTGATAAGATTGCAGGATTTATTCCAGATTTAAGATAATTGGGTTGTAAATTGTTAGTATAGATTTAGATTGCCCTAATTCGACTTAGAATGTGAATTTCTATGTTTTAATTTATTGAAAGCATTTTGGGTACAATTTAATTGTATCAATTTTCTTGGTATTTCCACAAATTATCTAATTCCACAACTATGTATAAAAGGTGCGCCATTTGAAATAATAAAGAATATACCAAAAGGAAAGAGATGTGTAAAGTACGGATTTTCTCCTCCGTAGTTTGCACTGTTTATTTCAATAAAAGAAAAGAGATGATTCCTTGTAATTTCAAATAGAGCAAAAGTATTACTTTTGGGTAATTTACGGAAAGTTATAACGGTAATCCTTTTTGAGAAGGATAACTCTAATAAATTAAAATGTGGAAATTAATGTTCTTCATACAATGTATATATAAATGTATATTCGGGAACTCCTAAGCATAGAAACTAATGTGTTAGGAATATGAATATATATAGACACATACACACACATACGTATAACCACGCCCACCGATTAATATATATATATATATATATATAGTGTAATATATGTCGATAATTATATTAGTTATAATTAGGATGATTAGTTATTGATAACGCGGTAAATCATAGGACTAGGAGGTTGAAATGGAAAAGGAGATAGTCACTCCAAAATTTGGAATGGTGATTGCAAAAACTAGTAGGGCAATAAATGTGCGGTTAATAGGGAGCTATGTGAATTAAATGGGGACATAAATGAATTTAACGGGACTGATTAAAGAATTTAATAGAAAATAGGCATAATTGGTTGAATTAGAACGAATAAATAAATACCATTAGTAATTGTTTAATTTAAATAATAATGACCTTTATTACGAACAATTGATATTTATGGATGTAAAATAGAAATAGAGAATACACATAATAAGTATATAAGATAGGAATTAAATACCATGAGGAAATATAATTTTCATCGTAGGAAATATATAGTCTCAACAATACATTTAGAACGAACGTGAATTAGTGGGTCTAGCCAAATATTTAGGTCTAGGATAATTGGTTTGGTTTAGAATAGGTTGGGATGCGAGGTCAGTAGAGTTACATAGTAGAAGTCTGCCCTTCACTTAAATGCTATCGGCAGTTGTGTATATTTATTACTGATGTGGGACATCTCCAACCATAGGACCTGTGGGGAGGGATATGAATTGGCATATAGGTGTGGGAAAATATACCATGGGTTCGCCTCGAATTTGAAGTATTAAATGGCTCAGTACCTTTAGGGATGTCAAGGGGTTTACCTCACGATGGAAGGTATTAAATGGCTATTTGATCTGCCTCCTCCCTATATAAGAACTCTAAAATAACCTACAATAGGACCTAATAGGGAAATGAGGTCTGATTCATTTCTAACAAGAGGTATTAAGTAACTAGGATGAGTATTTTTCCTCGATTTACATTAGGTTAGTCTAAACGAGATTTCGGTTGTGGGAGGCTAGTAGGCTATGTCAGTGTTATTGTTGGACCTGTATTTAGTAGTAAGGATGACATATAGGCTTGGACCACCAACAGGCCCGAGCGGTCATTAGCAAAGACTTGGGTTATGCCTTGATGGATTTCGCTTTCTACTAGTGTAGAATCCGTATGGGATACGCAAAGACCTCAAAGTTAAATTAGTTAGTTATTTTTGTATCAAAGGTAAGCTAGTTAACCCTTAGATAAGTCTTTGAAATGCATTAGTAATAGAGCTATATCTAGGGGTCATCGATCTCTGTAGCTAGAGTTGATTGACTAGCAATTACGTTACGGACAGCCCGCTTCGGTGTTGAGGTATTAAATGGACGATAGGTCTGCCTCCTCCCTATCTAAGAAGTATTAAGTGGCTGGGTTTTTCTTTTTAGGTAGTGAATGATTAGATATATATATAGGCATACATACAGAGAGTTATACCTCAGGGAATGTTAGATATATCGTACGCGTAGATGGAATCACGTGGAATAGCCATGAATAATTGTCATAACACTTAGGAAATTAAAATAAATTCATAAGTAATTGAAAAATTAAAATTAAAAACCTATGTCCAAATTAATATCTAAACATCATATCGAAAATTCAAATTATCTAGAGACTAGAAACTAAGTTTTTAAATTAAAAATCCTTAGGAAATTCCATAAAAAATTTCAATTGATAACCATAATCCTTATAAATGATTATCCAAGCCAAATGCTTGTAGAACATAATAATTGTTTGGATTTCTTAAAAAAATGAATTAAAAACAACGTACAATAGAGAGATGAAAATATTATTCACCTCAGCTTTGATTTGTATGGAGATAATTTCCTTAGTTTCCTTCCTTAAGCTTTTTCCTCTTCTTCTTAAGGGAGATTTTATTGGAGTTTCTTTCGTTTTCTTTATTTGTAAATTATGAAGTAGTGGCCCAAAGTTTTAATGGGAAGGCGGAGACTGTTAAGGGGAAATAAATTAAATGCCTCATCTTTCTTTCCCTACTTTAATTAATTCTCTTAATTCCTTTCCTTATAAATAATTACTCCATTTAAAGTTTTAAAAATCAAATTTATTAACATAGAGAATCTCCACATCTAATCTACTTTCTCACATTATTTATTTAGTTGCTAATTAAATAAATTTCTTGAATAATATTCAACAAAAGTTAGGAGTGTTACAAATATTTAATTTGAGAAAGATTAAGTATGAGTCTAGGTATAATATACCTGAGGTAATAGTCGATGGCAGAAGATAAAACATGATATAATGGTGGTAGGGGATTTTTAGGTAAAGGAGGTGATTTTCAAGACCTGGTAATGAGATTCTACCTAAAGACGAAACAAAACTAAACTTTAAGTCAGGCTTCTCGAGACGAGGCAAAAGTAGTGATTATCGAGACCTAATAAATTTTGATAGAAAGTTAATACCGAAATCTATTAACTTCCAAAGGGAAGGGTTAATACTAAGGCTTAAGATGACCAAAATATGTACATAGAATCTTATGAGATCCAAGGTGTAGTGGAGCAATTAAAGAAAGTTTTATGACTTAGGGTAGCTTATTGAATAGCTATAGATAAAGTCTAACAAATGAATAGCTAGTAAATGGTGTGGTAGTCGAGAATCGAAAGTGCAGATGTAAGGCTGAGTGGCTACCGAAACAGGAAAGCGTAAGTGTAAGGCCTAAGTGGCAACCGAAACCAAAAGCATTGGTGTGTGGCATAGAGTGGTAACAGTAACCAAAATTGTTGGAGATATGCCTAGGGTGGCATTCAAAACACAAAAGCAAATTGTGTAAGGTCTGGAGTGATAACCAAAGCAATCTTTGGTAGACGGTTAAGGCCTATTGTAGCAATCAAGAATCGAAAGCTTAGGTGTAAGGCATGTCTAGCAACCAAGACACGAAAGCATAGGTGTAAGGCCCGAGTAGTAACCAAAACTGGAAGTATAACAAGTAATAACTAAGTAAGAAATGAAGGCCTAAGGGCTTGGTGGCAGCCAAAGGTCTTGACTTAGATTTTGAAAGAAAAGCGGATGAGGACTGAATGACATACATAGTGTAATAGCTATTGATTCTAGCCATGATACCATGGCATGTATGAGACCTTTAGGAATGAAATAATGGTTTATGTTTATGATTCAAGTTGTTTGAATCAAATAGTTAGGAGAAAAACATTCTATGCTTTAGTGGCTTGATCTCAATTTATTTTGTTCTTAGGGGAATATGTTGTTCTTAGGTGAGCTTATTATAGATTAAAAACTAGATTCATACCTATTTATTTGTAAGTGTTGAACTTATTCCCAATACTATACTTTAGCAAAGTCCATACAGGCTTTAATATTTAAGTTGTTTAAAAATTGACTAAGGACCGAGTTCACACCCGATGCTCAACAAAACTGAGTTATTATTTATTCCAAGTTTGATCAATGTTAAAATTAATTTATAATTATTATAAATTAACAATAAAACCAATACAAATGTTGTATTAAATTATTATGGCATTTTAATCATTTATTTGAAGCCAAAAATCAGTTAAATGACATATAAAATTTTTATGCGATATAATTAAAGAATAGACTTAAATGAAATAATTAAATAATTGATTCAAACTGAGTCGTTGGGCATATTGACTAAGCAGGGCTCAAATATGAGGTCGGACACAGCAAAGTGCAAGGGTGGGCTTTGTCTCCTATGGTTTAGGAGAAAGGGGTTGGATATTTGAATACTAGTCAACTATAAGTAGCTATCCCCTATTATCATTATGGCTACACTAAAATAACCTAACCATGGCCTCCGTTAGGTATTGGTGAAGATAAGGAGATAGTGTTACAAACCATAGCCATGGAGACGGAGGTGATAACCATAACCAAGGTGTTTGATAATCGATTTGATTGCAAGGAGGAGTTAACTTCTTCATTTGATTATATTCAAATATAAATTATATTCACATGTACGCGAGAAATTCCCTTATATAATTTCATCCTTATTCAGATAAAAATTATTCTTGAAATTTATTTATTAATGGTTAACTACAAAGTAAAACATTTTTATATATTATGTATATATAATTTACTTTGGTTTTAAAATTAAAAAAATATTTTAGTTTCAAATGTGTATATATATATATAGATCTAAACTATTAAATATGTTTTGGTTTTTAATGTTAAAAAACTATCTAGCTTCCCGTTTTTTATTTAATTTTTTTTCTGTATGTTTATATATAAATAAATTTCTACATGAAAATTTAAGTGAAAACTTTGTTGCAAAACTTTTGGCTTGGAAAAGCTAAAAGAATTTAAGATTCAAATATCTAAAATATTAAAATAAGATATATATATATATATATTAATCCACATGGATTTATTTATTAAAAAAATAAATTTTGGTTTGTTGAGTTTGAAAAAGTATATTTTATTTTAATTAGTCAAATTATTTTAAATTTTGAATTATTAAACATCTAACCCCTTTTTACTTTAATACACACACACATGTTTTATTAATTCAAATAAATTATTTTAATCATATATGTTTATATATTTGCTAACTAATATTATTTTATAATATTATATATATAACAATATTACATTATATATAGATAAAAATATTAATTAAATAAAAAATAAATTTATACTAGTGTAAATATTGTTATCATTTGATGTTTATTTATTTATATATAACCCTTTGTCATTATTATTGACATATAATCATCACTTATATATTTATTAACCATAAGTCACCATGGTTAATTATACACGTGTTCCCATATTACCCTTAGGTTAGATTATTCCTTTAAATATAGTTATGAATTTTTTATTATGAATACAAACATATATTAAAACATTGAAACGTAGAATTAAATTAAAATTAAAGTAATAATAAAATATTATCATTGAACTACAAACAAATCAATAAATATTTTAAATGCAATTAAATGAATTGAAAATACTTCTCAAACTCTTCTACTAATAGATAATAAACATGATTTAGTATTAAAATATTATTCACGTAATCACAAATACGATCTTGTGCAAATTAATAAATGGTCAAGTATTTGAAAATCACTATTTTACCCCCGTTGCTAGTGTACCTAATCCAACATATGGTTAATCACATGACATTGCGATCATGTAATGATCATAGTTGGGGTATATGTAAAACTACTTAGGGTGAAGCACTACTCAAGAGAGGAGTCATCTTCTTCACTCTAGAAGGTTATATCACTGTAATTGGTGGTTAACAAAAGGTAAAAATCCCTAATGGAGTAAAAATATTAATCGGCTAATGTTATGAGATTGAACCAATCTTAAAATGGAACTACACAATCAACTGCAGATATTATTAGAGTTACGACCATTGTCCAAATTCTAGATATCTTAGTGATATAGTGACGATGAAAAGAAAACATGCACAAAATATCGTTACAAAGGTGTAGCTTGATAAAGATTAGAAATTGGATACAATGATCTATAAACAACTGAACTCATCCCCGATAGTGTACTTCAACAAAGTCTGTATTGGCTTTAGTATTTAATTCACTTAAATAATATTTAGCACCGAGTTCACAACAGGGAGCCAACACAACAGTGTTAGATATTTTCGTAATTCAACTTATGTAAATTAATTTTTAAATGTTCTATATTAATAAAAAAATATAAATGTTGTGTTAATTTTTTATGGCATTTATTTATGCATCTTAAAATAATATATAATTGTTATGTGATAATTTAATGAAATATATGGGCTTAATTTATTAAGTAAGTAATATATAATATATTGGCTAGGCCTAACATCAATGAGAGTTCATCGAGGATGGGAGGTTAGGAGCAGACATAACAAGGAGGAGAGGGGATTATATGGGTCATTTGGTCTAAATTAGATCTAGATTTAAAAGAGAGGAAAATGTGGAGATATTTTATATTTATGATGGTTATAAATAGCCACAGCTTATGTCATTTTATATACATACAAACAAATACAACCATAGCCTCCATTAAAAAATTGTTGGAGTCTTGAAGCTAGGTATCAAACTCCAAGCTTGAAGGAGAAAGGAACTGCAGTTTAAGGAGGAAAAGCGAACCAACAACTTATCAACAACCAATAGATCTGAGGTATTTTATATTTCAAATACATTTTCGAGCCTTAATAATAAACCTATTTTTTGAAAAATAAATAAATATTTATAAAAATTATTTACATATAATAATAATTACGCATATAACTATTGGTATATATATATATATGTATATGTATATGTACACACACCACAAAAATTTCCCTTGGCCTATGCAAATATACAATATATTTTAATCATGTAAATATATGTGTTTATACTTATATAATATTCTCGCTAAAAGAAATAAAATAATTCTTTTTAGGTTTTTCTTAAACAATTATTCAGTTTATAGTAAAAAATAATTATTAGATATTCATATTTGTATTAATATATCCGAGTTAACAAAATTTAAAATTTCAAACTTTAATATATATATATATATATCCATATATGCATACATATATAAAGATATATATATATATATCGGCTAAAATATAAAAGATTTAAATTTCAAATTTTAAAGATATATAAACATATATTGTTTATTTAATAAAAATATTCATTTACAATTGTAACCAAAAGTTATACACACACGTACAGATGGAAAAGGAAAAAATTATTTATAAATATATTAGTATAGTCGATACACACACTCTCTATTAAAAAGAGAATACAATGAATAGAATTTTCACTGTATTTTTGAAATTCCAAAAATACCCAACACCCATCAATGGAATCTCCCATTGGTTTACAACCTCCACCACCATCCCCTTCCAGAACACCCATTAGTGGAATTTCACAGTCAACTTGCCACCAATACACCAACAAAACTACTTGAAATAAAAGTGTTGTGATCACCAAAGCTTTTGCACTTATAGCACACATCCGTTCGTTAATTTTTTATTAAATAAAAAGTAAATATCACTAGCTATTTGATGCACGTACATGCGATTTATACCTATATATCTATGTGTGTGTATTTATATATATTCGTGTATCTTTATAAAAACACACAAATGTATTAGGGATATATTCTTTATATTGCATGCCCATTTTATCACCATAAATCACAATAATTTTGCATGTATATACTATGTATTACCATTCAATAAATATCATAGGTTAGTTTATACCACTTTTGATGTTCACATTGTCAATATGTATTTCCATCAAAAAAATGTAACAAACTAAATTAAATTTGAATTTGAAATTATAACATATATAAATAATATTAAATTATAATATATAATTAAAGCATTAAAGGTAAATTAAACTCGATATAACAAACTCCTTGTTTATAAATATTCACTAAATATGATTTAATGCAACCTAAACATGAAATAAGATCCACTGCAAAATTAACAAAAGGATTTTTTTTTGAAATTTTCACCTTTTACTACACTGCCAATGCACCTGATCCAACAATAGTTTCAATGCCCGAATTGTGTTAACATGAATAATTAACCAATATGTAGTGTGGTCACTTGAAAAATCCAATTAGATGGGTGTAAAGAAAATGGTGTTAACTAAGGAAAATGTTACTTTGGTTAAGGAATGTTCTTATAAATGAAAATCCTCTCATCTCCTGGCCCTTTCCCGGCTCATCAAAGCGGTCTACTTCAAAGGTATGCCCTTAGTTGAAGGCTCAAAATTATTTTGTGTCTTAGGTTGGTCCAAATATGCACATTTGAGTATTACTGGTTTAAATTTACATTTGTTTGGAATTTAAATAAAACATAATAAATTTTTGTGAAGAGTTATAAAATGAAAATTTAAAATTGTTCTAAATTTTACATAAATATGGGCTTAAGGGAGTATACGTAAGATGTAGAGACATATAATGTATTTAGATATTATACTCATCTGCCTTTAAATGTCAATAATACTAAATTATTACTATTTCAAATTATGAAGTTTAGATAATGTCCCTTTCTATCATTTACAACATAAACAGAGTACTATACATACTTTTGGTGGTTGAGTACCCCCAAGCTATAAAATATTTATAGTTATTTTTATATTGTTCCTAGATTGGTAAGTGTATTTTGTAACTTGGTTGAGCACCCTCAAGGGTTAGAAAATTATAGGCTATACACAATGATGGGTATAGAGTATTAATATACTTTATGTTTTGTTGAGCACCTCAAGGTCATAAAGATTATTATAAGCAAATGAATATATGGTTAGGAATTATATACTTGATATAATTAGTAAAGTGTTACTTACCATTTATGGGGACTACAATTTGTTGAGCACCCTCAAGGTTGTGGTAACATGGTAAATGGATCCTAGTACCTATTAGAGGAATTTGAGAAATTCCCATACCTCTTTTAGGTTTTTTAGCCAAAGCAGAATCTAATGAGAGCCTTATTAGATAAATATAATAAATCAATCAAATAAGTACAAGATTACGATGGTCTCTAATATACTATAATAAATTTTCATAGATTAAATGCTGATGATGAAGCTATTTCTAGTGAAAAACATACTAATTGGTGTGAAATATAAGGACTAGTTAAGAAATGTAAAGAGCATTTACCTACAAAAACTCTAGCATGTAGTCGCCAATGATCCTAAGGCTAATACCTATAAAGATTCTACGCCCGAACAATTATCCTCCAATGAGTTATGGTAAATAAAACCGTGAACTTGTTTAATGTTATATATTGTCAACCATGAGCATCGAACTCGAAAGACAGCATGAGAATATGAATGTTTGATCCATACTTAAACTCCTATAAAATATATATAGCGAATAGTCTCATATTGCAAAATACGAGATCTCGCGGAAATTGTTTCACATGAAAATGAGCAAAGGAACTTCCATCCAATATCATATGCTCAATATTGGGTATGTAGAGAGATTAGCTGAGCTATGAATAACTCTTGACATAGAGTAACATACCAACTTAATTCTTGGATCGTCGACCCAGTAGGTTAATCCATTCATATGTAATTTTAATATAAACTCATTAAAGTGTATAATTGTAGATCTCCTTAATATATTAAGGATGGACGAGAGTACATTCATGAAAGAACTGAGTATGGTACTCGAAGTCAAGAACACATCTTCTTCGAATGGTTCAAAGAAGAGAAAGCATAATTCGAAGGGTGGAAGGGATAAAGCTAAGGCTAAAGAAGAGAAAGGTGAATAAAACCAGTACTAAAATTGGACATAGAAGTGGAACTGTATGGATTATCAAAAGGTGCTTAAAGGAAAGGAACCCAATTATGCTCCTACAAGTATTTTCCTAACAAAAAATAATCTATCTATAAGTGCTTTATCTCAGGTTTTAAGGCTGGATTTGGAACTCATATATATAATTCTTTACAAGGACTTAGGAGCAAGTGGCTAATAGTAGGGACCATGGAATTTCAAGTTGCAAATGGAGCTGTTGTAGGAGATTATCATGTGAAGCTAGCTAGTGGATGTAAATTAGTTTTATACAATCGTTATCTTGTATCGAACTTTATTGGTTGAATCATCTCTATTTCTCGTTTAATGGAAAATGGCCATATTTTTATCTATAATGACAATGTTATGAATATTTTTTATGATAGTAAAATTATCTGCTTTGGTACCTTAAAGAAGACATTTACATACCTAACTATAATCAAGTATTATCTATTAAAACTAAAAACGCATCTAAAACAAAATGATAGCTACCTTTAGTTCTATAGGCTAGGCCATATAAGTAAAAAAAATGATTGAACAGGTTAAGAAACCAAGCATTTCTACCATCTTTTATTTTTGGATCATTTGATTCTTGTACATCATGTCTTAAAGGTAAGGTAGCTGCACTCATTCAATTGGAGAAATAAAAGAGTTATCAGACTCTTTGTACTAGTACGTATAGATATATGTGGTCGTATGTCTAAAGCTACCAAAGGTGGATCCTTATACTTCATTACATTCATTGATGATTTATATGGATATGTATATCTTATAAAACACAAATCTGAGTTCTTCGGTCTGATTGAGGCAACAAGTACATTAAACATGAGCTCCAAGGGTACATAAAAGTGTATTGGGTTCTCTCTCGAGTTATCCCTCCCTATACTCCTCATCATAATGGTGTTTCAGAAATGAGAATGGAACTATGTTAGTCATGATCTAATCAATGATGAGTGATATATGTTGCCTCTTTCCTTTTGGGGATAAGCATTTGTAATCACAACATATATGTTGAATTATGTATTAAATATGTGCCTAAGATCCAATTCAAGTTATGGAATAGTAAGAATCCTTACCTTAATTAAGGTATTGGATTGTCTAGCTTACATTAAGGAGGTAAAACCCACTAAACTTGAGGCAAGACCAGTTTTATGCAAGTTTATAAGGTATCTTAGAAGTTTTCAAGGATATGTATTCTTTTATTTCCAGCAAAAAGTGTTTTTTGAGGCATGCCACCTTTTTGGAAAAAGAATTTCTATCTCGATAAATTAATGGTAGTAGGATAAACATTTACGAGATCTAAGAAACTTCGAGAAACTGAATATATAGACAGTTTTTCAACACCCGTAGGAGACACACTACTTATAAGCAGTTCTTATAGCAAATCTTGCACGCTAAAGAGATAATACGAGTTTCTCCTTAATGGCGAGAAAAACAATTTCATGGTTCATGTCGATGATCCCCTTATATATCGACAAGCCTTAGAGATTAAAGATTCTTCCTTATGGATTGATGCAATGAAATCTAAAATGAATTCCATATACAAGAACAAGTTTAGACTTTGGAAAATGTACCTGAAGGGATAAAAATCCATTGGCTGCAAATGGATCTTCAAGAAAAAGATCGGTGTAGATGGAAATGTCAAGACCTATAAAGCAAGGTTGGTTACAAAAAGTTTCAGTCAAATTCAAAGTGTTAATTAGGAATGTTTTCTCCAATCAACATGCTTAAACTAGTTTGGATTCTACTTGTAGACATTGCTTATTATGACTATGAAATATTGCATATGAATGTTAAAATATCATTTCTAAATGGTGGTTTATAAGAGATAGTTTAAATGTCACGGATATTGGGTTTTGAAGTCAATGGGAGCTTGTCATGTAGACTCTTAAGATCAATTTATAGTCTTAAGAACAAATTAAGAAGTTGGAATAAATATTTTAACATGGTAAGCAAACAGTTTGGTTTCAATCAAAACACAGAAGAGGCATGCGTATATAGGAAAGAATAAAATGGGTTTGTTACATTTTTAGTTTTATACGTTAACGATTTACTGCTAATTGGTAACGATGTAACAATGTTACAATTAGTGTGAGCTTTGTTATCCAATAACCTTTTGAACGATCTGGGAGAGGAAACCTTTGTACTAGGTATAAACTATAAATTTCTATACAGATAGATATAAAAGGTTATTAGATTTTTCCCAACCAATTTATATAGATACTGTACTATGAAGATTTATCATAGAAAATTCCAAGTGTGGAAATGTTTTGGTATCAAATAGTTCTTTATGAGAAAGACTCCCCATCTATGGATGAAGGAAGAAAATGTATGATGATTCCGTATGCTTGGGAAATAGGATCCATCATGTACGTTATGATATGCACATGGTTAGATGTTGCTTTTTCACTAGATGAAGTTAGCCAGTTTTAAATCAACTCTAAGTGAAAATCATTAGAATTGGCTAAGGTCATCATAAAGTTTTTGAGAAATACTAAGGTTTGTTTCTTATATATGGGAACAACGAACTCCTTGTGAAGGGGCACTTGGACTCGAATTTCAAAGTGATGTTAACAATAACAAATCAATCTCACGATTTGCATTTAACCTCAACGGAGGGGCAGCTAGTCGGAAAAGTTCAAAATAATAATTTGTAGATGATTCCACCATGGAGGCTGAGTGTGTCACTCTAAACGATGCCGCTAAAGAAGCGAGTAATCCCAAACATTTAAGGGTTGATGTCGATAAACTACGACGATAATGCGGAAATACGGATTTCAATGAATTATGAGCTCACAAGTGGCTTAGACACATCCTCTGCAAGTTCCACATGATAAAATGATTTATCGACGACAGATCAAGATAGTGGATGCTTAAGATAACCCAAGTGCAAGTGGGAGATTAGTTGAATTGACAGTGTTCCTAGGGGCAATTTTGTAATATATTATATAAATTAACTCTTATGTAATAAACTGTGTGAAGTAAATTATGCTTTTGTTTTTTTATTAAAACCATTTTTATATTATGAAATAAGTAATGATTTGAACACGTCAAACATATATAAGTAGAAAATCCTTAAGAAAAGTACTTTATCGATTACAAATGTGAATGTGTTCGTAAACACGATTTTTGAGTTGAATACTTTTTACTTATCCTTAAATTGTTCCTAGTCAGGATGTACGCAACAACTCGTCATTTTCAAACCTCTGATTTAACATAACCACGATTGTATATTTCCCGAAAGCCAAAAAGGACAAGTCGTTGGTGTTTGATAACAAGAGACAAAACAACAAATATATTTTATCTAAAATTTTCTAAACTCACAGCGAAATGTAGTACCATATAATATAATTAAATATCATTATATTTCAAACTAAAGATTTAACTATATACAAAAGTCATATACATAATCAATCCAATCCAGTCACATACGTATAAAAACCAACATCAATGTCAGAAAAGCTTGTGTGTGTGTGTGTCGGTTTATATACATAAGCAACGCCATCGTCATCTGCACCTTCAAACGTTTCTTGACGCATCATACTGAATTTCATCAACCTAATAATGAAACAAAAAGAAAAATATAGAGAGGTTCAAACGACAGTTTGATGAGGGATGTACATCTACTTTACCACATACTCCAATCATTCTCGAATAATACTAAGATGATCGGTAAATATGAAGTATATCTTGTTTGATGATAACAAATATATTTTTATATTTGATTTTGCTTCCAGAGTGTGTTACAGTTTAAAAATGATCAAAGCATAATTTTATTTCTAATTAAATTGTCATCCACTATATACAAAGATTCTTAAATTGCAGATATGGAATAGTCAAACAATATGGAATGTTTTAAATTGCAAATATTCAATAATAAACCAATGATAAAAAAAGGGAAATGTATTTGGAGCAAAAGTTGAAGGAAATAATTCAATAGAAGATTTGAAAGATATATAAGATTTTGACCAACGTATTTTAAATCAAACACACAAAGATAAAAGAATCTCACAAACAAGGAAAGGAAAATATCTTGCTGCTCTTTGAATCAATCAACAAAGGGAAACTATCAATCTAAGAGATTCTCATGCACTTGCCAATATTGCTTCAAATGCGAATACAAGTACTATATATACAAGCCTTCGGCCATTTTTTTTTTCTCATCGTATACAAAACAATTTCTTTTGAAGCCAAACTTCTTAATAAGCCTCAGCAACTTCAACTATCATCTACAATCGTTCAACCAAGAAGGCAAATTGGTTTCAACTTTGGAAAGAAAGAGGAGAACTTGTTTTTTATCAAGTTCAAGCTTCGTCATCCATCAACTGCCATAATAACTTGAGTTCTGAAACTGATTAGGCACGTCACAAATACACCATCATCCCCAGGAAGCTACAGCTCCATCAATGTTCAAAGCAACCATCTCCTGAAACAACAAACCAAAGCATCAATACTTCATCATCATACAATAAAACTCTCTCCAAAATCAACCATTGCATTACTCGTACATCAAATCATCACATCAAGATCATCAAGAGACTCACAACCAATACTATCACCAACTTCACAAAAGCCGCCAACAAAACTACATATTGAAGATAGCAGATCAAGCATTGCAATAATAACCAGAATTTGAATATATCTAAAGCAAGCCAGATGCGGTGGCGTGACAAGCAGCTCAATCAATCCCATAGCCGTAAGCTCTTCCATCTCATTAGCATCTTAAAGCAACGCAGTCAACGGTTCAGATCTAGGCACAGAGAAGAAATGAAATTCACGAGACGTGACGCAGCGAGCATCAGAATTTTTGATAGCAGTTCAATATCAGGCGACGTGGTAATTCTGGAGCAAGACAGAGCAGCGATAGCGACATGGTGATTCTCAAGCTAGGTAGAGTAGCGGCGGCGCTTGTGTAGATTGCGACGTCGAGTTTTCTCCTTGGGTGGCGGCTGATAAATTAAATTGGTGGATTTGAATTAGAAGGTGAAATTGATTCTTTTGTTGGCGTAGAGAACATACAAAAGGAGGAAAGGAGAGAGTGTACGGACAAAGGAATGCACGTGATTTTAAGAGGGGGATTTTTTTTGTTTTTCATTTCTTTTAACGTATTCTGTCTTGTATTTTTTTTGTTAAATTCTAACTTAGTGTTTATCTAGGATTCACCTAGTGTTTGTAGGTTAGGGATTCTGGTCCCGGGTACTGAGTCCATATAAGGTTACTAAATGCAAGTTTACAAGTGTTGTAAGCATCAAGTATATAATTCTAGTAGTAATTTTGAAGGCAACAGTAGACACTAATGAGTTAGTGGTCGAAACTAGGTATATCTGTGTATTATTACTTTTCGTATTTACGTTTTCGCATTATTTATCTATTTATCTACGAAATAATTTAAATACCATATTCACCCCTTTTAAGGTATATTATACGATCCTAACAAGTGGTATCAAAGCAGTTTGTTAGGAATAACCTGATATCATGTCTTACCCTAGCTGCTATAGTTTAGCGAGAGTCGGTCTATTTTCATTCCACCTAGTTTTTTAAAAACATATTTTTCATATTGAAAATATAGGATGGAAACTTAGTTAAAATATGTTGACTTTAATATTTGGAATATCATTGAAAATGGATTGGATATAGTAGATGAGAATAATTTTTCACTTAATCATAATGCTATGAATATTCTTATCTCTGGACTTGATAAATTTGAATTTAACCATATCTCCCATTGTTTAACTGCATAGGAAATTTGGAACACTGTCGATGGAAAATATGATGGTAAAGTCAACGATGAAGAAGAACCTTGCAAAGTTGACACGGGAGTAGAACTTTGTTTGGCGGGATACACAAAAAAAGATTCAGATGATGATGGGGAAGATAACGATGATAGCGACTCAATAGATGATGAGATAAGTGATTTTTTGTTTAAAGATTTAGTTCTTTTGTATCACAAAATAACTAAAACTGTTGATAATTTTGAATTGAAAATAACAAGTTAAAAAGCGAAAATTTTAAACTTTGTATGAATAATGATAAATTGGAAACTGAACCTGAAAAATTAAGAAAATTGAAAATTTTGATTGCAAAAAATATTTGAAATACAAAAATGAATTTGTTCACTTCAATGAAAATTTTAAAAAGTTTCACAATGGAATTCTGATTTTGAAGAAAAACGAAACTGAGCTAATTTGCAAGAATAACATTTTGCAAAAAGAGTTGAAGATTTTTTAGATATCTGAAAATTCCAAATGTAAAATTTTTTAAAAAGAAATTTAGGAAAACCGTAATGATTCTAGATGGGCTAGAAAACGAAATTGAAAAGCTTAAAAATCATGAATGCGGTAAATGTGTGGACTTCAAAAAGAAATTGATTGAAATTAAAGAAAATTTCAAAACCCTTGAAATCAAAAACGTGATTTTGAAAAACAGCAAAATGAAATAGTTCGAATAAATCACGAATTGGAAAAAGAAATTGGAAAAATCAAGTTTTTTGGAAAACTTGAATTGAAAAGTACCAACGTTTTGAAATTGAGATGCTTGAGATTAAGACCAAAATAAAATAGTTTGAGAATAAAAATACGGTCTTAGAGAGAAATGATTTTGAAAAGAGGAAGAATGCTATTGGTTGTCTAAGCTAATGTAGCGACCCAGAAATTCGAACACTTCGTCTTCAAATATCGTAACGTTTTGAAATATAATTAAGTGTTATAAATATGATTTTATAATCTTGTTAGACATCATTTAATTGATGAATAATGATAAGAAACCTGTTTTGAAATTTGTTTAAAAAATATTTTCTTCGAAGAAAAATCGATAATGTGACCAAAAATCGGTTTATCGGTAAACAGCTTTTCGATCGATATAAGTGGTTCGAACTCTTGTGCACTTTTATAATGATCAAATGAACAGATTAGCAACTAATTAACACACTCTCCTCTTCATAAGGCTTGGAATTTTTTAGAAGCTTTTAATGGATAAGAGGTATTATCATGAGAGGGGTATAATGGAAATTATCGTAAAGGAGATGTGACTTAAAGGGATAAGTGATGGGAGGTGAAGCTTCCATGGTATGGATGAGAGGGGGGTGAGTGGAAGCTTAGGCAACGCCATGCTAATGCCTATATAAGGAGAGGCATACCATAGAGTTATAATAACAAATTCACAAAGCTTAAATGAGAAACTCAATGGCTTCTTCTTCTTCTTCTTTATCTCTTATGCTCTAAAGAAAATTGTTGCAAATCAACTCCAAATTACTTCAAACTTTGCCACAAAGGCTTAGTACAATATTAGAACACCTTCCACCACGTCAAAACTTGAAGAAGTGAAGTCATACTCTTATCTCCTTGAATGGCCATGAACATATTGTGAGGAGGAGGGGCAAAGGCAAGTGCGAAAGCAAGAGAGGAAGGAGGAAAAGGAGGTTGCTCGCTTGAGTTTGGACTAGGATTCTTGATTCTTGGTTGTTGTTCGGTTAAAGGTGAGCTAACATCTCACTTTGAATGAAAATATAACACATACATATGTTGTGTTGATGATATATATGTTGTTTGAATTGTTGTTAACATATGTTAAAACATTGGTTTGGATTCTTACTATAAAAGTAAGTGACATATGTGATCCATGTATATAGACTTGAACAAACTTGGAATGAACTTAAATGGACTTGTATGACATATGACTAGGCCTTGAACAAAGCACATAGGTTATAAATGGACTTTGGTTTAGATTAGACTTAGATTTAAAAGTGCATTTATAGCGATAATCGCTATAGATGCAGTTTGGAATTGTCTTATTTTTGGAAAATGTTATGGAACTTTGTAGAGAAATCCTGAGGGGTTTCTCACCATATTTATAAATTTTTATGTGTATGTATATGTTATTAAAAGCTTGAGTAGTAAAAGGTTAAGTAACATCTCGAAAAGTGGCCAAAACATCACTTGGATAAATTATATTTAATTTTAAAATATTTAGATATGAGTTTAAAGTAAGAAATAACCTTGTTTTGAATGGTAAATTATAGTAGTTATTTTGTTTGAGAAAAATATTTGCGGACAAATTACCGAGGTAAAATATTGATAATTTGTAAATATCGTCTTAGGTAAAATATCGATAAAACAACCGAAAATCGTTTTATCGATAAAACTGCTTTTAAACAATAAGAATCGTGCATGGCTCTGGATACATACACTAATATATATATATTCAAACAAGATTATGAAATAAATATTTTATTTCATTTTTTGAAAATAAAATATATTTATGACATCGACAGTTGATATCATGTGTTTTATATATTTTTTCGGAAATTCAAGTTAAGTTTAAATAATAAATAAATGGGTTTTTATTTACAAACAAGCCTATTTTAATTATTTAATAATGGTGGAAAAATGGTTTTTAAAATTAGTTTACCAAAATAGATAGTTCATAAAAAAATAGAAAATACGACCGTAGAACGTTTTCCGGAATTTCGACATTTCGACATTTCGACACCAAAAAATTGTCGGGAACGTTGTTCGCATTTGTGCACCGTATGTACACATATATAAGAGATAATTAACCATATAATAATATACTTAATTATGTTTTATCTTATGTTAAATATGGTTAGGAAGTGATGTGACAAGTCACGCTTTAAAAAAACATATATATACATACACACTTATATATATAAAAAGTACATACCCATTACCTCTTGTCTTTTCCTTTCCATCACCACAATCATCAAAGCCTAAGCCTGGGGGTAGGTAAGGGGGGACGTGACAAGAGAGGGAGGAGGCTAGGTAGGTGATGTGACCTTACAAATCATGACAATATATGTATAGTTAAATCTAAGGGTAATTTAGTAAATTCTCTAATTATTTGCCTATAAATACATGTCCAAACTTACACAAATTCATTTATACTCCCATCTCCATCTTCTCTAACTTCCTCCACTAAAATTTCATGGCTTCTTATGTTAGTTTTAAGTTTTATTTTAAAAAAAAATCAAAAGTTTTAAATTGTTTTAAAGATGTAAACTTGTTTTTAAACTCTTTCTTCTCCATTTTTCCTTCATTTTATTCGGCTATAACTTCCTCTATTTTACACCAAATCAATATTTTTTTCAAAATCGTATAAAATTTCAATAGCTACACCTTTCTTTTTAACACTTTTTCACATTTCAAGCTTAGGTATATCAAAATCTCATTTCTTTGTAGTGTACTTTTAAACTCAGAAATTCAAGTCCGAAAATAGCTCTCCTTCTTTTGACCATATCTACCTCAAACAGAATCCGATTTGAGTGATTCTTTTTTTAATTTGAAGAGAAAATAATTTTCTAAAACTTTTAATTTGATCACCTTTTCAAAATTCCTGAGTAATATGTCTAAGAATCTTGTGGAAGATGACATATTTTTGGGATGCTTTTTGTGCATCTAAGGCATTTCAGGTTTCAAAGATTTTCGGTGAGTAAATCTATCTCATTTTTAGAAATAACTAACTTTATTTCCATAGATTATATGTTATGGAAATCCATAGTTCATGTTGTTAAAATATCATGCTATGATAATGATATACATTTGTGATTTGTAGTTAGCATTGTTTGGATGTTAATTATTGTGTTTGGATGTTAAGCATCATGTTTAAATGTTTAAAGTGGTATGTTTGGTTGTAAGAATGTGATGTTGATGTATGATATGTTGATGGTATGGTTGTGGTCAAAACTAGTTGTATGTTGTGTAAGAATTACAAAGTGTACACCTTTGTATGTTGCGACGGACGTGAGATCCGATTTGAAATCAAAACTAAGTTTTTTAGTTTTAAAGTTTGGAAATGGTTTCAAAGTTTTTATCTTTGTTTTTAGGTTTCAAAAAATTTTAAAATTAGGTTTACAAACTTGTAATAGCAAGGAATAAGCAAAGTATTTCGCTTAAAAGTAAGTTTAAGCGAACCGGGCTCATAGCGGTAGTCACTATGGATGCAGTTCGACAAATTTGTCGATTTTCGTTTTAAATTATTTTCTTTTGGAATGTTTTGTAGAAGTTTTCCGAACTTGATTAGTAACATAAAGAGAGTTAAGTTTAGATAATTTAATAATTTATTTATTCAATAAATTAATTAAAAGTAATTAGTACTTAATTAGTAATTAAGTGAGTGATTAAGGTTTAAGTAACACTTAAGGAAGGTTAACGATTAATTTGTGATTACTAAAGTTTTTAACTAGTGGTTTATGAAGCTAAGAAGTAATTAAATGGTTTATTATTATTTAATTAAGTTAAGTAGGTTAATTAAAAATTATTTAATTAAGTGATTATTTAATTAATTTTTAATTAATTAGGGTTTAACTAATAATGAATCGTTTAAACCTTAACTAAGATACATTAGGACTTAACTAAGTTCATTAAGTTAATTAAAGTTTAATTATGAATTAATCTTGATTTAACTAAGATATAATTAGGGTTTAAGCTAATTGAATATACTTTAATCTTTTCAAAGCTATTTTTAAACTTAATGGGTTATGTTTTAAATCAGTTTTCTTTTTAAGGTTAACTGATTTTAAATCAAAGGATCTCTCGTCTGGACCATTAAGTAGCCAAATGAATTAAAATAGTGATTACAAAATGTTGACACGTTTTATGGGAAGTAAGTTGACTTGTATTTAGCACAAATGTTGAATATCGGTAACGTGATAAACATAAGGAAGTTAATTGTAATAAACGGGTCATAGTAACTTAAGCATATAGAAGATACTTCTATATGTACATTTTTCACCAATAATGGATGTATCTATTTTTGTAACATGGACATCTACCTATGATTGATTGTATGTTATGTGTCAATCCCTTACATATATGATGTTAGGCAATACCCATGATATAACTTGGATAAGTAAACCCAAATTTAATGATCCGTTGTAGTCATTAAGCCTCCGTTTGGTTTTGGAAAATTAATATTTTTCTTTTAAAATGGTCTTCAAGGTCATTCTATTTTGAACAAGATATTTGATGAATGATTTAACAATTGTTTTGAATATTATATAAAGATGTTCATGAATAATTTTGGGGTAATCATAAAAGGAGTTTTAGAAATAGTTTTGAATGTTTATAAAAAGATTTTATAAATGGGTTTGGATGTCTATAAGGGGAAGTTTTATACAAGGTTTGAAAGTTTATAAAGAATTTTATATACCCGGGTTTGAATATTTATAAAGAGTCTCATAAATGAGTATGGAGGGTGATAAATGTTTTGTAAACTGGTTTGGGTTAAAGCAAGAAAGATTTCATGGGTAAGGGAAATTTATAAAAGGATTTATTGAAGATAATTACAAAAGGAATTCAAGGTTTGGGTTTCTCGAGGTTGACCTTTTAAAAAATGGTGGTATGGAACATCTGTTCCACACTTAACACCGAAGGAATAGTGCTTAGAGTTATCCATTTCTCCAATTTAAATAATGTAGTTAAACCCATTTAAGACATTTGGAAATGGGAAATCTTATAAATGTTTTGTGAATATACTTATGTAAAGGAGATAAGTATATGAATGTTGCTAAATGTTTGGGAACGGAGATTTATAAATGAAAATGGTTTTGAGGCTTAGTGATTGATTTGGGTAGTTAAATCTCTAGATTTTATTGTTGTTATTTGATAGTTAAATAACCGACTACCAAATTTGGCCTAATTTGACTTAGGAAGTACGAATGTAAAATTCGAGTTTCCGACAAGGACTCGAATACTTACTTCCAAAAAAACCGGGAATGAGTCAACCAGAAATTATCGGTTGTTGGTACGAAGAGACCGGGATCAGATTTATATATCCGAAAACCACTCCGAACCAAGATGTACGTTCGAGTGGAAGACATCTTGATGATGATTGAAGATGGTGCTCTTTGAAGTGCAAGGGCTACTGCTACTAATCCCGAGTGTGATTCCAAAATGGATGTAGTAGAGTTAGTGCCTTCGGTTTCGTTTAGACCCAGAATGAACTTATGTGGATGAATGATGGCATTGCATTGACGCCTGGAGGGTAGTGTTAGTATTCCAAGATGGATTGCTATTCAGAAAGGTAAAACGTAGCCTCAAGCCTCATCAATGGGGAATGACTAAAACATGGGATATGCAGCAGGGCTATGTGGGTCGCACCCATTCGGGTATATCATCACCCTCCAGATATATACACAATCGTCAATCAATTTGTGTACATGGGAGCGCTTGGTTAAAGGTTGCAAAGAAACCAGGGTGATGATATATTCGGTAATATCCAGTAAGGAGTAGGACGGTCCTGTGTTGGCAAGGGTCGTTAGGTACGACCTCGATACATTTTTCTAGAGGTGTACTGTTGTGGACGGTACCCCAGTCATTAGTTGGAATCCAATCTCCAATACATGCCTTACGTTTTGATTGTAGAGCCTAGTATGTTGGAATGTGAGATACAAGCATTTCAGCTATTTTATCTATTTACTTTAAACTAGACACTATGATAATATCACTGGATTTTTATATAAAATGTTTTGGTTATGGTAAGGTAAAAACCCATCCATTTTTATGTATGGTGTGGTCTTACGAGATACCCTTTGTTTGAAAAGATTTCAAATGTAGAAATCAATTTGGTTGTTACTTGTTATCGAGTTTTACTCACGTTGGTTTACCAGACCGACCCGGGCATTATTCTATGTAATGCTCGGATCAGACTGAGCATGTTTTTCCCAGGTTTGGCTAGATACTTTGGAGCTGGAGAGGAGCTGGATGGGCAAGACATATTGATGTATTTTTACTTCCGTTGTATTATAGAATCTATATGTTTATCAATGTGTGGACAGATTTCTATAACTGTCCAAAAATTTAGGATAAGTTTAATGTACTCTGATGTTGTATATATGAATAAAGATGTTTCCTTTCTGTAAAGATCATGGTTGTATTATATATTATTCCCTGCGTTGTGAGATTCTGTATTGTTTTAGTTTTCTCTTTCTTCTACATTCTTCTTTGACCCTCACAGATCGGTATTTCCGGCACTTGAATGTTCGACATGTAATACAATGAACGTATTAGTGTCGATTTTTTAGGGTCGAAAATCTGGTTCGTTACATTTGGTACCAGAGCTAAAGGTTAAGTGAGAACCTTAGCCCTGGTGGGGTATACTCATTCGAGATAGGGTAAGTGAGACCCAAGAATGATCCTGAGTGTATTATAAATATGAGTGTGTATTTGTTAGTGTAAAATGTTTTATATTGTGTTGTTGATCTACTGAGTGGCTTTAGAATTCTGGTCGATGCATTTGGCCAACGTTATCGATAGGGATTTTCTAAACACTTGAATGAGTCCAATTGACATAATATTGTTTTAAAATTGGTAAATGAAATAATTTTACCTAAGATATATTTTATATATAAAGGAATCATTTTAAAAAATATATATAGTTATCGATGTGATGTAGGGTTAAAATTGGATTTAAAATAGAATGTGTTTAGTTAAAAGAAAATCTTTAGATGACCTTATAAAAATGAAAAGGGTTGTGGGAATATTAAATCCCGGTGGCTTTGATAAAGATTTAAATGATTTTGGAAAAGTTGTAGTAATTGTACTTAAAGAGATTTTAAGATAAAAATATTTTAAAATGGATTTGGAAGTAAAGTTTTCTTTGGACAGTTCGAGAAGGAGTTTTGATCTATTTTGTGATAATCAGAATAATCTTCTAAGTGACAATCAAATGTTTGCGTAGGCAGATATGATAGTGCACTTAGTAAATTATCCTCTTTGTCATTGTACAATCGAAACGAGTTCGAATCCGAATGAACCCAAAGCTAGTGGATGATTTTATTAAAGAACTATTTATCTATTAATAGTATTGTTTCAAAAGGGAATTTGTGAAGAAAGAAATATTTTTATGATTAACTAGTTCGAGTGTCTTAGAAATGACTAAAAATGGATAAGAGATGTGTTCGGATGGTAAACACTTCCCTTGAGTATTTCCCTACTTAGTAAAAGGGATATATAATACTATTTGGTAGTACCCAGTTCCTTGGCATCATTTTTGAGTTACTCGAGCTATATATTACATTTTCAAAAGGGTTAAATATAAAGTATCATTTCGAAAGGTTTTTGAAATAAAACCCGGGTATTATGTTCTCGAATCCCTTAAAAGAATAGAGTTTTCAAATTAAAAGGATGTCTTGATTAAGAGCGAGTCAATAAATAAAGTTTTAAATTTGTTGAACATCCTAGGTTAAGTAAAACCAATTTAAGATTTGAAATTGATATACTCTTTTGGATATAGAAAAGTATCATACTAAAATGAATTTAAGTTATAGAATGTTAATAAACTTAAGTAATGTTCTTAAGTAAAATGGTGATTCTTTAAAAAGGGTAATTATAATCTTGGGAAGCAGGAACCAATGGGATTAATACATAGGTTGTACGTAGTTCTCGATCCAAGATTCGAGTACATGACTCGAGGTGTTTCAGACCATTCCGAATAGGAATTTATCTCCCGATTTCTGAAGGCAAGAGTTGATGAGGGTTCTTATGTGGAACCAAAGATTTTCTATCATAGTTTATGGCTATGCAAGGAGAATAGAGGTTTCTAATTAAGAAGCCTTATCAAAGTCTGCACTAGGAAGTCGAGTGAGCGATACTAGTTTGGAAGGAAAGTTATGTGTTCAAATGAGTGATTGAACTAGATTTTTATATAGAAATGATCTATGTACATCATACAGATTGATGAATAGTTTTAAGTATTTCTGGAAATAGGGTTGTGGTATAATTTCAGGGGTGAAATTCTTTTAAGAAGAGAAAAATGTAACAACCCACAAATTTATCACTTGGATAAATTATATTTCTTTTTAAAATATTTAGATATGGATTTAAAAGTAAGAAATAATCATGTTTTAAGTGGTAAATAATAATAGTTATTTTGTTCTGGAAAAATATTTGCGGACAAATTACCGAGGTAAAATATTGATTATTTGTAGATATCGTCCTAGGGAAAATATCGATAAAACAACCGAAAATTGTTTTATCGATAAAACTGCTTTTAAACAATAAGAATCATGTACGGCTCTGGATACATACACTAATATATGTATTCAAACAAGATTATGAAATAAAATAATTTATTTTATTTTTGAAAATAAAATGTATTTATGACAATGACAGTTGATATCATTGATTTTATATATTTCCTAGGAAATTCAAGTTAAGTTTAAATAATAAATAAATGGGTTTTCATTTAGAAATAAACCTATTTTATTTATTTAATAATAATGGTAAAATTGTTTTTAAAATTTGTTTACCAAAATAGATAGTTCATAGAAAAATAGAAAATATGGCTGAAGAACGTTTTCCGTTTTTCGGCTTTTCGACACCGAAAAGTTGTCGGGAACATTGTTCGCCTTTGTGCACCGTATGTACACATATACAATAGATAATTAACCATATAATAATATACTTAATTATGTTTTGTCTTATGTAAAATATGGTTAGGAAGTGATGTGACAATTCATTGTTTTAAAAAAAATAACATATATTTTTTTTTTTTTTTTTTTTTTTGAAAATTGGTTAAACTTTATTTCAGCATGTATAACAATTTACAGTTTAGAAGTTTTGTTCCAAGCCCGACAGTATACAAATAATGTAACTCCAGCTAATAAAAACATTATCGCGAAACAAACAAAGCTCAAAACTTTCCCAATTCTAACCTACTGCTCCCAGGCACAAGCAATCATGGCGGCTCCCGAATCTCTAATAGAACTCCTCCGTCTTCAGCCTTCCACTTCCACTTCTCCAGTAGTGATTTTTCTTGTCCCGTTAGGCTGGTAAGAATCTTTCTGTTGATTCTCATAATCATCATTTTCACATCTCGGTCGATTTGAGCATTTACTGATTGAAAATTTGCTTCTTTCCCGTTAAAAGCCCTGTTATTCCTCTCACGCCAGATGTTCCAAATGGTTGCTGCGAAGCTAATTTTGAATATTTCATTCAGAAGGTTCGCACTGTTTCTCCCATTGTTCAGGTAACAAATTTCCTCTTTTATAGTTTTAATATCAGTCGATCCAGTGCACTTCTCTTTCTGCTGCACCCAAATAATCTTAGTGAAAGCACATTCAAAAAACAAGTGTTCATGACTTTCCATCTCTTTATTACATAAACCGCATGTGTTATCATCTATAATCCCCCAGTTTTTTAATCGATCTTTTGTGGGAAGTCTGCCCAGTATGGCTTTGTATGTCGTATGAGTCATTTTAGGTGTAATTGATTTACTCCAGATAAAACTATACCACTCCACTTTTTGGTGCTTCGTTCTGACCTCCTCCATGACTTTACTGAATTGAAATTTACCTGTTTTTGATTGCTTCATGCTCCATTCATCACACCCTTTTCCTGTATATATGGGAATGCATTGAATTTCCTGTGCATAATTCCTTGTAACAATTTGTTTTTCACATTTCCAAGCACCTCCTTCCATTATACTAGAAACATAACATTTTGGTAAACCATAATCTGAGAAGCTTTCCATTCCCAGCCTATCAATTAAGCTTTTCCCATTAAGCCATGGGTCTCTCCACAGATCAGTTGTGTTACCATTCGCAATTCTCCTTTCAATCAACGGTTTCAAGAGTTCTCTGGACTTCATGATATTCTTCCATATTACAGAAGCATTAGTATCTGTTGTGTCAGTCCAAATGTTTGTTTTAATGTATCTAGCTCTCATCCATTTTGGCCATAAATTGTCTGAAGTAATGATATTCCAAGCTAATTTGATGCCATAAACTTTTTTGAGTTCAAATAAGTTTTTAAGACCTACCCCACCTTCTTTTTTTGGTCTGCATAAGTCACTGTATTTAATTTTATGAAATTTCCCCCTCCAAATAAAGTCCGCACAAACTGAATTTATTTTACCTAGAGAACAATCTGGAATCTGAAAAGTTTGTAGCCAATATCTGACCTTTGAGGTGATAACAGTGTGAACTAACTCAACCCTACCAGCAAAAGATAACAGTTTAGATTTCCACCCCTGTAATTGTTCTCTTATCTTATCTATCAGCTTCGCACATTCCTTGTCTGTGATTGAATTATTAGAAAGTGGTATGCCCAAATACTTAACTGGGAGAGTCCCTTCAGCTACTCCAACTCTATGTAACAGAGTCTGTTTGTTTTTGCAGTACTTGTTAAAATAACATTTTGTTTTGCCTTCATTAAGCTTCAGCCCAGCAACCTTTTCTAATTTGTGGAAAATATCTTTAAGCTCATCAATAGCATCTGAATTAGCTTTCATTACAACTAAAAGATCATCCGCATATATAAGGTGGTTCACCTTAGGTGAGCTTCTATGGACAGGGATGATTTTGTTATTATGACAGGCTATTTCCATTTGAAGAGAAAACCACTCCATTGCCACAGCAAATAGGTAGGGGGATAGGGGATCCCCTTGTCTTAGACCTCTATTGCTAGAAATATGTCCTCTAGGAACTCCATTGATCAGAATTGAGAATGTTGGAGTAGAAATACAACATTTTATCAGTTTAACAAGCCTCTCTGGCACCCCCATATCAGTAAGCATATGAATGACAAAATTTCTATTCACTTTATCATACGCTTTATGCAAGTCTATTTTAATGCATATTTTATCAGATCCTGGTTTGTTAAAATCTCTGATAAGTTCATGGGCTAATAAGGAGTTTTCTGAGATAAGTCTCCCTCTTATGAAGGCATTTTGGTTTTGAGCAATCAAATTTGGAAGAACTTTATTCAGTCTATAGCATATAATTTTACTCAAGATTTTATAAGAGACATTGCAACATGAAATAGGCATGTAGTCCTCAATTCTGTTTGGTTTTTTAATTTTAGGAATAAGAGAAATAAAGGTGTGATTAATTTCTTGAATAAACTCACCACATTCAAAAGCTTCCTGATAAGCATCCATCATTACATTTTCCAGGTGGTCCCAGTGCACTTTGAAAGCAGCTGCCCCCATACCATCTGGTCCGGGACTGGCATCAATGTGAATGGATTGGATGGCCCTTCTCAGTTCCCTTTTCGTAACCCTAGCTGTGAGCATAGCACATCCCTCTTGAGTAATCCTCCTTCTACACTGAACTACAGGTATGTCTTGAGTTGAATCCCCATTGTATAAATCTGTGAAATAAGCCAGAGCTTTATTTTCCATGTCTTTCAAGTCAGCAACCAGATTTCCTTCCTCATTTAAACAATTCAGGATATTATTGCATTGAGATCTCTGAGACATTTTGGCGTAAAAATATTTAGTACATTCATCTCCCTGAGTTATCCAGTTTTCTTTTGCTTTTTGTTTAATTTCCATCGATTGTTTCTGAATTTCTTCATTTAGTTTGCCTTTCAACTGGTAGAATTGATTATTGAGTTCCTCATTTAAAGGGTCTTTGTCAAGAGATTCTTGGGTGGTTTGAAGTTGATTTTGAATTTTTATAATAGACTCCCTATTCTTTGGTCTTAACCTGTTCCATTTTTTGAGTCTCTGCTTCATGATTTTTAGCATCATTATATACTTGTACATATTATTGCCTGGAGGAAGGATAATATTATCTATATTCAAAGCTTCATTGTATCCTTCTAATTGATGCCAATTGTTAGCATATCTAAATGGTTTACCCTTACTATCCTTTTCATGATTATTAAATTTCACTAGTAAAGGGCAGTGGTCACTAGTCGAGCTAGGCAGAACTATGGTTTGTAAACCAGTGATAGTGTTTATTAGCTCTATATTACATAAACTTCTATCTATTCTAGAAGAAATATTTTTCCCCTTACCACTCTTCCATGTGAACTGCAGGCCAGTGTGGGAAGTTTCCAGTAATCCGCTCTCAAGCACACACTCATTGAACTCAGCTAATTGGGCCACGGTCAGATTATTACCTCCTATTCTTTCTTTGGTAGTTAAAACTGCATTGAAATCCCCTATCACCAGCCAAGGTTTTGTAATTTGCCGAGAAAGACCTATTATTTGCTTCCATAGCTCTGTTCTTTCAGAAGCTAAATTTTTTGCATAAACAAACGTAATATATAATTCCAAACCTCCAACGTTTTTAAAAAACATAGTTAGTTGTTGATCTTTTTTGTCAAGAATCGTTCCTTCCCAAGTATTCTTTTCCCAAAGTACAAGAATTCTCCCTTTTTTTCCCTGCGAAATGTTATGTTCCATATCCCACTGAGCTCCTGCTTGATTTTTAAATAAATCTAAACTGCTATCAGAAAATTTATTTTCCAGTAATCCTGCAATAGTTGGCTTATGAGAAGCCATTAAGTTGTGGAGGTCAAACTGACGAATGTCATTGTTTAGACCTCTCACATTCCAGCATAGAATCGTCATTTAATTTTGTTGGCTTTGCTCCTAGTAATTGGAGCATCCCCAACCATAACCTTTTTAGAGGTTTCTATGTTAGTTTTGTTATTAAACATTTCATCATATTTCTCATTATTTTCTGTGTATATACTTATATCTTCAATATCACCGTCACTTTCTTCTGCAGACGACTCTATCTGGATATTCATCTTCTGTATTTCCTCCAGAGAATCTGGCAACTTATCATCCTGCTCCTGGGGTTGAATCTCTTCAGGGTTTACAGACTGATCCCGAGATGGAAGATCTACTTGCACTCTTGCAGAGTCCTCAGATCTGACTGAATTAATGTCATCTTGTATATAGTCATCCTGTAGGGGTATTTTTTGGGTCACTGGGGAATTATCTGTCTCCTGGTTGGTCGTCTCTTTTTGTAAGCAATCCGTTGTAAATGTAATATTTTCTGGGTGGCTGGGTGGAGGATTATGTAATTTATTTTTCTCTACCCAAATTTGTTCTGGCTTTTCTGTTTTATTATTGCAATATAAAGTAGAATGGCCAAAACATTTACAGTCAGTACATCTAGGTGGAACAAATTCATATTCTATATCCTGTGTGTATACCACATCCTTACTGTTCTTTGCCTTCACAATTGCTGGTAGGGAACTGTCTGCCTTTACTTCAACCAGAACTCTAGCATAATTAATCCTCTTCACCATCCTAGTATTCTCATCTATTGCAAGTGGTTTTCCAATCATGCTTGCAAGCTTGCTAATACATCTTGTATTCCATAGAGTTAAGTCAAGTTTATGCATTTTAATCCACACTGGATATGATGATAACATATCTTTTTCAAAATTAAAATCAGCCTCCCATTTCTTCATTATAATAAGCCTACTATCCATAAACCATGGTCCCCCTTTTAGGATTCTTACAAAATCATCTTCTTTATCAAATTTTATCAGGTAAAACCCGTTATCTCTCGGGAAGACGTCCCATGAACCTTTAGGATTCCATACACGTTTTATGTAAGCATTCAAGTGCACGATATATGGCCTCTTCCCCGACATATAGATGTATATAGAGTTTTCCCAGATTTTCTGAGCTTCGGCATAATCTTCCTCATCTATTAGTTGATAAACTTCTTCTCCTTCTACGATCGGTTCTATGTAGTTCAGATCGCCTTTGATTTCTACCTGTTTACCAATAGCTTCAATCCAAGATCTAGGGTTTGGTTTATGATTCCTCTGTAGAATTGCCGCAAAAGTCTCCTTCCTACCCTCTTTCTCCATCGACTTCCTCCTGTTTTTCACCTCCACCCATCCGTCCCCAGGATCGAAAGTTGTAGTGGGATCTGGAATCGGATTTTGATTAGGGTTTTCGGCCGCCATTAATTATTTTCTAAAATTGTAAAAAATAACTTATATATACGAATACACTTATATATATACAAAGTACATGCCCATTAACTCTTGTTTTCCTTTCCATCACCATAATTATCAAAGCCTAGGGGGAGGGGGAGGGGGAGGTAAAGGGGGACGTGACAAGAGAGGGAGGGTAGGTAGGTGATGTGACATTACACATCATTACATATTATGTATAGTTAAATCTATGGGTAATTTAGTAAATTTCTAATTCTTTGCCTATAAATACATGTCCATAGTCACACGAATTCATTTACACTCTCACCTCCATCTTCTCTAACTTCCTCCACTAAAATTCATGGCTTCTTATGTTATTTTTAAGTTTTTTTTTTAAATCAAAAGTTTTAAATTGTTTTAAAGATGCAAACTTATTTTTAAACTCTTTCTTCTCCATTTTTCCTCCACTTTATTCGGCCATAAATTTCTCTATTTTACACCAAATCAATATTTCCTTTTTTCCAAATCATATAAAATTTTAGTAGCTGCAACTTTCTCTTTTAACACTTTTTCTAAGTTCAACTTAGGTATGTCAAAATCTCATTTCTTTGAAGTGTAATTTTAAAGTCAGAAATTCAGGCCTGAAAATAGCTCTCCTTCTTTTGACCATATCTACCTCAAACAGAATCCGATTTTAGTGATTCTTTTTTTATTTTGTAGAGAAAATAATTTTCTAAAACTTTTCTTTTCATCACTTTTTAAAAATCCTCGAGTAATATGTCTAAAAATCACGTGGAAGATGACATATTTTTGGGATACTTTTTGTGCATTTAAGGCATTTCAAGTTTCAAAGATTTTCGATGAGTAAAACTATCCATTTTTAGAAATAACTAACTTTATTTCCATAGATTATATGTTATGGAAATCCATAGTTCATATTGTTAAAATATCATGATATGATAATGATATACGTTTGCGATTTGTAGTTAGCATAGTTTGGATGTTAAATATTGCGTTTGGATGTTAAGCGTCATGTTTGGATGTTTGAAGTGGTTTTTTGGTTGTAAGAATGTGATGTTGGTGTATGATATGTTGATGATACGGTTGTGATCAAAACTAGTAGTATGTTGTGTAAGAGTTGCAAAGCTTACACCTTTGTATGTTGTCATGGACGTGAGATCCGATTTGGAATCAAAACAAAGTTTTCTAGTTTTAAATTTTGGAAATGGTTTCAAAGTTTTTATCTCTGTTTTTAAGTTTCAAAAACTTTCAAAATTAGGTTTCCAAACTTGTAATAGCAAGTAATAAGCGAAGTATTTCGCTTAAAAGTAAATTTAAGCGAACTGCGCTCATAGCGATAGTCGCTATGGACGCAGTTCAACAAAATTGTCTATTTTCGTTTTAAAAAGTTTTCTTTTGGAATATTTTGCAAACGTTTTCTGAACTTGATTAATAACATAAAAAAAGTTAAGTTTAGATAATTTAATAATTTATTTATTTAATAAATTAATTAAAAGTAATTTGTACTTAATTAGTAATTAAGTAAGTGATTAAGGTTTAAATAACACTTAAGGAAGGTTAATGATTGATTAGTGATTAATAAAGTTTTTAATTAGTGGTTTATGAAGTTAAGAAGTAATTAAATGATTAATTATTATTTAATTAATTTAAGTAGGTTAAGTAAAAATTATTTAATTAAGTAATTATTTAATTAATTTTTAATTAGTTAGGGTTTAACTAATAATGAATTGTTTAAACCTTAACCAAGATACATTAGGAAGTTAATTAGGACTTACCCAAGTTCATTATGTTAACTAAAGTTTAATTATGAATTAATCTTGATTTAATTAAGATATAATTAAGGTTTAAGCTAATTGAATATACTTTATTCTTTTCAAAGCTATTTTTAAACTTAATCGGTTATGTTTTAAATCGGTTTTCTTTTTAAGGTTTTTTGATTTCAAATCAAAGGATCTCTCATCTGGACCATTAAATTGCCAAGTGAATTAAAATAGTGATTATAAAACATTGACACGTTTTACACCATATAGAATATTGAATATCGGTAACGTGATAAACACAAGGAAGTTAATTTCAATAAGCGGGTCATGGTAACTTAACCATATAGAATATACTTCTATATGTACATTTTTCACCGGTAATGGATATATCTATATTTGTAACATGGACATCTACCTATGATTGGTTGTATGTTATATGTGAATCCCTTACATATCTGATGTTAGGCAATAACTATGATATAACTTGGATAAGTAAACCCAAATTTAATGATCCATTGTAGTCACTAAGCCTTTGTTTGGTTTTGGAAAGTAAATATTTCATTTTATTTTAAAATGGTCTTCAAGGTTATTCTATTTTGAACAAGATATTTGAAGAATGATTTGACAATTTTTTTGAATATTATATAAAGAGGTTCATGAATAATTTTGGGGTATTAATAAAAGGAGTTTTAGAAATAGTTTTGAAAGTTTATAAAAAGATTTTATAAATGGGTTTGGATGTCTATAAAGGGAAGTTTTATACAAGGTTTGAAAGTTTATATAATTGGTTTTGAATATTTATAAAGAGTCTTATAAATGAGTATGGAGGGTGATAAATGTTTTGTAAACGGGTTTGGGTTAAAGCAAAAAAGATTTCATGGGTAAGGGAAATTTATAAAAGGATTTATTGAAGATAATTACAACAGGAATTCGAGGTTGACCTTTTAAAAAAGTGGTGGTATGGAACATCCGTTCCACACTTAACACCGAAGGAATAGTGCTTAGAGATATCCTTTTCTCCAATTTAATTAATGCAGTTAAATTCGTTTAAGAGATTTGGAAATGGGAAATCTTATAAATGTTTTATGAATATACTAATGTAAAGGAGATAAGTATATGAATGTTGATAAATGTTTGGGAAAGGAGATTTATAAATGAAAATGTTTTTGAGGCTTAGTGATTGGTTTGGGTAATTAAATCTCCAGATTTTGTTGTTGTTATTTGATAATTAAATAACCGACTATCAAATTTGGCCTAATTTGACTTAGGAAGTATGAATGTAAAATTTGAGTTTTCGATAAGGATTCGAATACTTACTTCCAAAAGAACCAGGAATGAGTCAACCTGAAATTATCGGTTTTTGGTACAGAGAGACCGGGATCTGATTTATATATCTGAAACCACTCCGAACCAACATTTACGTATATATACATTGGCCGACACCTGGCTATATAAATATGCTGAAACATGGTAATAGGCATGAAGCCTAACTCACCGTAGCGAGCTCCACATCATATCCCATCATGCTTATCCCCGTATGATTGTCATCAAAGAGCAAAGAATTATCGAATAAATATCACAACGGTGTCCCATACTACCCCGTGCTACTAGTCCATTTATTCGGTGCTCACAAGTCACAATCACTCCTCAATATTATTCTATATAACGAGTCTAAGAATAACCGAAGAAATACTACCGAAAGTCCCATACCATACGACATTATAACTTTGCTTATTCAGCTTCCTTGTTAAATAGAATTATAATCAGTCAAAACATTTAAATACAAATTAGAAAAGAGATTATATGTATAAAAATTTAATAAAACTCCTTAATCAATTTTATGTTCAAAAAATAATAAACACTTTTAAAACATTTGTGTATTGCATAATTCACAAAATATACTTCAAAATACTTAAAAATTTAAGTAGAAAACTTTTCATATTTTCCAGCAATTAATTAATATTTTTAAATAATTACTAAAAACCCAAAATCAATTTCCCTTTCCTAAATTAGTTACTTTTAATAATATATAAATATGTAATTATCGAAGAATCTTTCCTAAAATAAAAACATAAAGTCCATTCTTTAATTATATTTATAGGTTTAAAAATATACAAATTTATGTATTATATATTATATTATTATTATTTTATTATTTTAAAACTGGAAGGGCACAAAAATCGTGCTTACGATGTAACCGATCGATCGCAAATTGCTTGAAGCGCTAACTTGATCATTTTGATTCGATTACAGTCATTAATTTGCTATATTTCATGAAGTTCATGAGTCAAAACCACACACAATTCACCAAACTAACATATGACAAGGAAATCAAACTATTTTGCTATATATAACATATATTAGCAAGTAAAATACTCACCTTGATCCTTCCTGCGTTATACTTCTTCTTCCCTCTTCATTTGCTATTTCTGAAACTTTAAAACTTGGTTAAAACACTTACTTCTTCATAGCTATAACTATAGCATGGTGTTCAGATGCATATATATGAATTTGGAAATTTATAAGATTTTATTGTAATTTACTTTGATTTTAGAATAGAGGAGAAAAGGTGGGTTTCATGATTTGGTTTGTTGAAGAAGAAAGTTGGAAGAATATCCCTAGAAGAAGTATAAATGAATGAATTATGAGGGGAGAGACGATAAATCTGGAGTTAGAGAAGTCTAAGTAAGAAAATAATGGATTTAAGCTTGGGTTTACGGGTTAGGCTAAGTGGGCTTCCTGTAGATTATTAAAACAAAACATTCTCTTTTCTTTTCTTTTACAACTAACATTTCATTCAACTCAAATCACAATGATTCTCAAAAGAAAAAAATATATTTACATCACTTTAAAGATTACACAACATTATAGAATTTATTTCGCATAAATCCTTTTCAGTTTAATTATTTTTCAAAATATCAATTAGTCCATCTTATTAAAATTTTATTTATTAATTCAATTCAACTTCAGTTTCCACTTTTAAAATTATTTCTTACTCAAATCAATATTATTTATTTCATATATAATTTTAGAAAATATTATTTACATTTCAAATCCATTTATTAAATCAATTTAAAAATTATTCTCATTTAATCTTTAAAAATCTATTTTAATTAATCAAATCACCATTAGTAATTTTAACTAATTACTTATTGACAACGGGTGTTATAGACTTTCCCCCTTAAGAAAATTTGGTCCTCGTAATTTCCCCTTAGGGAAAATCTATAATGAAGTCTATAACTCCTAATTTAACCGCACCATTTACAATTTATATTCAAATATAAAGCAATTAATTATTACACAAATCATACAAAAACTCTATCTTTACTATCTCGGGTTAGCATGTATAGTGATGTGTCTCGATTCATTAAGTATCAAATAGAGCAACATAAAATCAATGACTAGACCTTTTATCGGTGGCTTATCGAAAGACCCATATTTTATCTTCCTCGTCTATTTCCAATACCATGGGCTTGGAGTTCTAGTGAACTCATTTGGAAAAAATCCATATTTTCATATATATATATATATATATATATATTTCATATGTCGTAAATTTTTCAGGAAGCATTGAAGTAATTACTATAGCATTAAGTCCATCTTGAAAATTCACAATTACAAATTTTCTTATCAATTAATTCTTAAATAAATTCTCAAAAATTATTACATTAATTCTTAAACATATTCAGAAACAAATTCTTAAACAAATTCCACATAAATAAAAATCTATATAAATAAAAATCCTAAAAAATCCATATAAATCTCGAAAATTATTACATTAATTCTTAAACAAATTCTCTTATATTTATAAATAAAAATATCTTAATTATTTTTAAAATCCCAAAATACTTAAATTATCAATTAACTTTCAAAGATATTAATAAATGATACTTTATAAACCTCTTTCTATATAAAGATATGTTTACTAAAAATCAGAAATTACTTTTCTACAATTACTAAATGCTCCATCATAAATAAATTGCTTTAGATATATTTGTCTCAAAATTTACATTTTATAAATAATTTAAAACATCTTCCATAGTTTGGAATTTTCTTCAACCATATTTCAAAATAGTTTAACTAAACCAAAATTCTTCTGAGATTGTTTTCTTTAAAATATTCACTTCACAATTTGATATAAATAATTTTCAAAACAGTTCCTTCAAACTTACTATTTTCAATTAATAAAACTACACTTATTTAAAATTTTTGAAATCTAGTTCACACAAATACTCTCCACAAATTTAGAAATTAAATACCTTCTTAATTAAAATACTAAAGTTTCAGAATTTCTAAGTATTTAACTTCTCGTCGAAATCCTTGTAATATATATATATATATATATATATATATATATATATATATATATATATATATCTGTTATAGAGGACTGTTAAACACACTTATAAATTTAACATTTCGAAATTGAGATAAAACTATACTTCTTTCCAAAAATAAATCTTCTTTGAAATATTTCCAGTTAATATTATAAACTTTACGATTTTCAAAATATTTTATCACAAAAATATGTTTCACAAAAATTTCTTTTCCATTCAAATGACAAATTATTAAAATTTTATTACGGTTCAACTTTTAATTTCCTTCCATATTAAATTCCACTTCAAAATAAAAATCATACAAATTCTATCTTTAGTAATTAGTAATTCCCATATACAAAAGTAATTTTATTTTTCTTAAAATATTTTATTATAACAAACTTTAATTTAAATACATTTCTAAAGTTTCTTTTCATGTTGACTTTACAAATCCATTTTAGTAGTTAACATACGTTATATAATTTAATATAGTCTTTACTAACACCTATAATAATACAGACTTTTTTTATAAAACATTTATTAATCCCAAAATATTAAATTTAGTAAATTATATATTTTTCTAAAATATTTTACATTCACTCAAATTAAAATATCCATAGAAACCAATTTGAGTCATACACATTCATTCAAAAACTTCATACCATATTCATTCAAAAACTTCATACACGATTTAACATAACATACATTACATAAGTATGTAATTATAAAACATCTTCATCATTTTAAATAACCCATTACTGTATAAAAATAATAGCTAATAATTTCTAATCTCAAAACATTTACCAAAATAATTTTGCATATAATACTTTTCTTTCCAATGTAATATACACATTTTCAAACTAATTGATACAATTTGCCAAAAAACTATACATAAAAAAATTTCCAAATATACAACACATAACACTTCTTTTAAAATTCCACTTTATCTTCAAAGCCTTTTTCCAATATTTATCACTAGTAATTTCAAAACATTATATTATTACTCATTCTTTACTTGAAAGCACCAATTTCTTTTTCAATATAGTTTAACACACCTTCCAAAAGATTTTACCACTATCGAAACTACTGTTTTTGGTATTATACAAAACATTTAGTCCTTACAAAACATCGAAACATTTTAGAACATTGAAATCTTTACAAAACATTTAAATCTACATAGAACGTTGTGTTAATGTGTCTCGTTCTAGCGTTTAGGAATCCTTATCGATAACGTTGGTCAGACGCATTGACCAGAATTCTTAAACTACTCAAAGGGCAAACTAACACAAATTTTAGTTTGAAAATTCCTTCTAATAATAATACATATCCAAATTGAACATCCATGTATATATATAACCAAAAAAAATTATAATTAAAAACATTTGCTTAGTTTCATAAAATATTATCCAATATGTTATAAGTTAGACGATTTTTCAATACTTTACCTAAACATATACTTGCTTATATTGAAATATTTACAAGTGCTTTCCAAATATAATTTAAAATAATAAATCAATATTTTATCAATTCAAACATCACACATCAAATATAAAAAATATCTGATAGCAAACTACATTATACTTATTTGTTTATAACAAAAAGTAAGCACTAAAATTATATTCAGTTCACTCTTCTAATTAATATTTATAAATAATATACTATCTGAATTAAAAATATAATTCTCAATTTCCCTAGCGGCAACTTCACTACTGAAGAGACTACAAGATTTATTTATAACTATTTGAGTAGGTTTCTAATTTTCCATGAAATGATTCCTACTAAGTATTATTGCTATCAACAATTACAAATTTATTATAACAAAGATCAACCAATCAAGCACACATAAGCAACAAGAAATCAATGTGCTCAGTGGAGACAACTCATCAGCTTCTACTGCGCAGTCTGATTAATAACTAATCAAAATGCAACTATTAAATTTCAAGCCACCAGAGGTTTAATATTCAGCACTAACACCTTCACTACTAGTCCAACTAACTCTTCCACCACTACTAATTATTTCAAAAAAATTAAAAGTGAAAATATTATATGTATGTATGTATGTATGTGTATGTGTGTATGTATATATATAGAAAATAACAAATATGTCCCCAAATGATTACCCTAATAATTATCATATATATTTACTATCCCTTATTATAGGGTAACTACCCAACACACCTAAGGGGACGGGGACTTTAAGTCACATCAAAGGCCATGACTCGTGTCTCATACGTACAATGTATTGTTTTGAACTTGTTCTGATACCAAAATGAAACACCCCACCTTTATACACATACTATCCAAGAGTATTACAAAGTAATATTATCAGATAATGCAGAGAATGATGCTATATGAGGTACACATGAATATTCCGTTGGGCTAACACTGGTACATATTTCAATGCCATATATAAAACTCACCTATATGTGCACAATGTCAGCACAAAGCAATAAACAAGTACGTCTCCTGGATAGGACAACACACAATATATAATAAATGATGTAGAACGTAGAGTAACATTGCATCGATAATATATAATATAGAATATACAAGGTATGTCCAATATACATCATAAGAATATACATATATGACTCTATACAATACAAGATGATGAACTACAATACTAAATACTAGCCTCCTTTATGCCAAGAAAACACAAGCTAGTCGCATCGTCCCTGAACCTGAAATGTCTTGGACTGACCTACATAAATAACACATGGATCAGACTGTATCCAAATATAGAGGTCAACACATGTATAGATATAGAATATGCATAGTATAATAATGATATCATACACAACAATAATATAACAATATGACAACTACCACAAAACCAAGCATAAAGATGCCATCACCCATATAAAATCAAGTCAAATAATAAATCATAGAAACCGTATAAAATGGGTGAATAAATCCATACCCGAAATCATCATGAAAATCAAGAAATCGTTAATGCTCGAGATATCATTAAAGTATATTCAGGCTAGCACATAACAATGCCCAAGTATATCTCTAAATCTCATATAGTAAAATATCATCATCTAACAAAAACGATTGAGCTAGCACACAACAATGCCCTAAATCAGTATGATTAGACATTCATAGGTTCATCGAACTTATAAAGATAATAAATAACATCTATATATTCAATCAGTATTGAATAAGTTGTTTGCTCGAAAAGGATATAACCGTCGGCCCATTAATCATATAGATGTAAGATATGGGGATTGTCCATACACTGGACATAGTCTAAGGTATAATCATAACTCATCATTTCATGAAGAGTATAAGTAATATGTGTCTATCTACCACACATTAGAATCATATGGGAGACTGATAACATGTCTGCTTGCCCCAGGAGCTACACATGTGTCCATATGACCAACTTCTACAGTCTTCGGTTACCTCCCTTCGATATCGTGACAAGGTCCACTAGCGTGCTCGTCGATGCGAGGACTCAACTCGATCATGACCCGACATATGCCCCTATGGAAACAGAATGCTGGCCTAGGTGACCTCGCAATCAGGCTGCCAGGATGGATACTGGCATAATCTAGTTCACTTCCGTATCATAAAGGAAATTGGACAACTATAGACAAACAAAAACTACCTATATATACACACACATTAGGTGACACACAGCCATATAAATGTGCCGACACACGGCAATAGTTACAAAGCCGAACTCACCACAACGAGCTCCACATCACAGTCTCATCATGCTTATCCCCGTATGAGTGCCATCCACAAGCAAAGAATAACCAAATAAATATCACAACTAAATCCCATACCACAACATGTTTCATTTATTTAGTGCTCCCAAGTCACACTCATTCCTTAATATTATTCTATATAACAGGTCCAAAGAATAACCGAAGAAATATTATCGAAAGTCTCATACTAGACGGTATTATAACTCCATTTATTCAGCTTCCTTGTTACACAGAATTATAATCAATCAAAACATTTAAATACGAATTAGAAAAGAGATTATATTTATACAAATATAATAAAACTCCTTAAATCAATTTTATATTCTAAAAATAATAAATATTTTTAAAACATTTGTATATTTCATAATTCGTAGAATATACTTCAAAATACTTAAACGTTAAGTAAGCGTTTCGTATTTTCTAGCAACTAATTAAGGTTTTTAAATAATTATTAAAAATCAAAAATCAATTTCCCTTTACCAAAATAATCACTTTAATAATATATGAATATTTAAATATAATAGAATCTTTCTTTAAATAAAAACATAAAGTTCATTCACAAATTATATTTATAAGTTTATAAGTATACAAATTTATGTATTATTTATTATTACTATTGTTTTAAAAACCGGGAGAGCACAAAAATCATGCTCATTGATCGATCGCTAGCGATTGACCGTAAGGCGATCGAGCAATTATGAATTACCTAAAGCACTAACTTGATCAGTTTGATTCAAATACAATTATGACATTGCACAGTTTCATGATGTTCAAGAGTAAAAACAACACATAATTCACCAAACTAACACATGATAAGGAAATCAAACAATATAGATATATGTGAACATAGATTAGTAAGTAAAATACTCACCTTGATCTTGCTTGCTTTATACTTCGTCTTTCTTCTTGTTTGCTATTTCTAGAACTTCAAAACTTGATTAAAAAACTTACTTCTTCGTAAATATAGTTATAGTATGATGTTGGGATGCATGTATAAGAGTTTGGGAATTTATAAGATTATATTGTAATTTGCTTTGATTTTAGAACAGAGGGGAAAAGATGGGTTTCATTATTTGGTTTATCGAAGAAGAAAGTTGGAAGAATATCCTTAAGAGGAGTATACGTAAATGAATTATGAGGAGAGAGATGAAAAATCTAGAGTTAGAGAAGTCTAGATAAGGAAATAATGAACTTCAGCTTGGGTTTATGAGCTTGGGCTAAGTGGGCTTCATGTAGATTATTAAAACAAAATTCTCTTCTTCTTTTCTTTTACAACTATTATTTTGTTTAACTCAATTCACTATTAATTCTCAAATAAAGATTATATTTACATCATTTTAATGATTACACAACATTATAGAATTTATTTCGCACAAATTCTTTTCATTTTAATTATTTATTCAAAATATTATAATTATCCTACTTTATTAAAGTTTTACTTATTAATTCAATTCAACCTCAATTTCTACTTCTAAAATTATTTCTTGCTCAAAAACAATATTATTTGTTCCATCTATAATTTCAAAAAATATTATTTCCATATTTTAACTTATTTTAATTTTAAATACCACATATTTACATTTTAAACCTATTTACTGAATCAATTTCAAAATTATTCTCATTTAATCTCTTAAAATCTATTTTAATTAATTAAATCACACTTAATAATTTTAATTAATTACTTGTCGATAATGGGTTGTTACATTAAACATCACCCTGAAACCTTTGGGTAAACTCCAAATTGAACCACGCCCTTCTATACAGCATGGCCCTATTTAGTCTAGGCATATTTGACCCAACTAAGCACCACTGGTGCACTTACGGTGTGTCAGAGCAGGGTTATTTTCACATACACTATTATTATTTTAGATTTTTATTTGCCTTTCACATTTTTGATCTAATTCTTGATTCATATTCTTCAAGAATTTCTATATGTTTCTCTACCACCTTTCTACTTTAATCTCATTAATATTTTTAGTTGAAATCATTTCAGAATTTCTTCTAAAGCCGATGTTTATAAAACTACTTTATGAAAATAACAATATCACACTTTCTACATCTATACTTAAAAATATCTTTAAAAATCATTATAAAATCAAAGTAAAATTATAATATGACCTGCAATGCCATATAGATTTTATAAAAAAATTATGCAATTTTATATGTATATTTGAATATAAACTCATTTTCAAAAACATTATTCTACAATATTTCGTCGAATACTTCATAATAAATCAAATTAAATTCATTTTTAATTTGTTCTTACTTACCAAATGTATAAACATACTTCTCAAATCATTTCATAACATTTTTCAATAATTAATCAAGATATTTTACATATAATATACTTATATATACATATACATACATGTACATACATACATACATATATATAAACTTTCATTTTTGCATTTCTTTTGCCTATATCAACCTATATACAATTTACATAATATATATAGATATAAATTTTGAATTTTTATTCTCTATTTTTCCTATTTACCATTATACATTTTAGTTCCATTTAATCCATTTGTTCCAACATAAATTTGCATAGTTCACTAACATCCATCCCTATTTTCACTAGTTTGGCCAACATCAACAACTATCGTATTCATTGATTATTTCAATAATATCACCATTTTTTCATATAATATCAAAAGTAGTTACTGTTTGAACTCAGTATCGGATTTAGCCTAATTTTGAATCCCTATTCCATAAATTACCAAAGGATCAAGCGAGATTAACTAGTTATTTATTAGAGAAGGTGAAAACAATTCACATAAATCCAAAATGCTCCAAATTGCTCATTGTTCAGAATTTGATTTGCTTCCAAATCCATGTACCTGCAACCCTAAGTGGTATTAGAATACAGGCCTCGACTTGCTCTTCGATTTGGTATTTGAGTCGCTAAATTTAGTGATGGATTTGGAGAGAATTTGATGTTTGAATTGAAAGAGGGGTTTTCTATTTTTTAAGCAAGGAGAAGAAGAAGATGCGTATTTTGAGAGATGATTTAAATTCAAAAATTCATGAATAACCTGCTATTTGTAGCCAAAAAGAAGTGTCCGTTCAAATTAAGTTGGACTTGACCCATTTTAAATTCAAAATTTTGAAATATAAAAATGATAATATATCCATCATCCAACTCCAATTCAAACAAATAAATATACGACGAGCATCAAAAGACGAGATGGTCGCAATGGCATCAGTTTCATTTTTAGTTTTAAATGTTTGGGAAATGATGATTTTGCCCTTAAAGTCAAAATTATTTAATTTTTTTACTTTTAACTACCGAAAAGTACAGATTATTACACTATCCCCACTTAAAAGGAATTTTGTCCTCGAAATTACTAACGTTCCATAAAAATCAAACAATCTAACATCCATTCAAGATCTAGCATACCAATGCACACAATAAGAACTTTTTAAATGATCATTCATACGTATCACATACAATTCTATCACTAAAATTACTTAGAGCCATATACTTTATCAACATAATAACGACATATATGTATATGAATGCATGATCATGACATATATGTTACTAAGTTAATGGAAAAATGCAGCTAGTAGTCAGCCTTCTGAACTAGTCAACCTCCTGGAATGTGTCCAAATGATATGACATATCAGTCATGATACAATACATCCTAGTGTAGACAAATGATTTCTATACGTATGTAACTGTTGCTTAATGCATCATACTGCAAATTAGATACAAAATGTCCAACTTAATCAAAACATAGCAGCAAAATCAAAGATCAAGCAATATAGTCTACTGCATAACCAAGACAACTAAATCAGTAAACCAACAATTATATCCTATTAAAGCAACTATTACCTGCAACAACCATATAACTATACCTAGAAAATTCAACTGCACTAATAAGCAACAAATAGGAAAACATCCAGAAAAGAGGTAAAGTGAAAAGATTGAATTCTCCACTCTCCACATGCTCATAACTAGATCTTTCTTCCCAACTCAACTTACTATGTCTCATGACCAGTACATATATACTCATTTTGAAATATTGGTCTCAACTGTATGTAAACAACTATAACTTCTACAATCAGATAAACCGATGCCAAATACACCATAACCAGTAATATTGGCATAAACATGGCCCAATGTGAAATGCAATCTCATACAATCCTTACATGCACGTACACAACATCCAATCATCCTAATATTATATACATCATTTCATCTTCCCTATATGATTCTTTCATTCTCCTAAGAAACTTGAAATCGGGTAATGTTTTAACCTAGTGAAAATAGCTTAACTTCTCCACAAATCTTTAACCCAATTTAAGTGGTATCATTTCACTTAAGAAATCACTTCTCAATTAATCCAACAACCATGATATCAAAGTACCATGTCTTCAATCCATAAATTTTCAAATTCTATTCCAAGTCCTAAAATATAAAAACAAACATCATTTAGGCAACAAAACAAAGCAACCCTATACTATTCAACCATTTAGATATAATAAACAAAATTCTAAATCTAAGTGAAGTCCTGAACTTTAGTGAGATCCTAACCTAATTTTTTTTTGTTTAAAGTAATCGACTATGTGATAATTATTCTCGTTGCACCTGGATTGCAACATAAATTATGTACCCTTAAGTCGATGCTTCACAATAAGTTCCTTGGATAGATAGTTTCTCTTTAATCTGAGGGATGATTGAAAATAATCTAACAAATCCTCACTCTAAACCACATTCAAATTTCCAAAGCTCAATTTCAACCAAAATAGCCTCTGCATCTTAATGCATGCAAATCAAGATATCTTTTTCTCATTTCTTCAAATCACCCTTATCCAAATAGCTTAGAATTCTTATTATACATATATTGATAGTACCTTCTTTATATAATATCAATACCAACTCAATCCCAACTCAATACGAAATATCCTTTACTTGTGAAGCCAAAATTGTGTATCATTCCTCGATTTCCAAACCAAACTTATTCATACAACTTAATTTACTTCATCCCGCAATGCCGATAATACTAACACTTAAAATCTTAGTACCAACTTATGGCGGAGTCTTCTATATATCCATAAATCAAACTCTAGTACTTCTCTTTAAACCAACACACTAATAATCCTTCTTTCTATCATCTTTTCTGGTCATCGGTAACACCTTCACATAAGGTCTTAGCACCAACTTAATCCAGGCTATCATTTACAATCTTGAATCCAAATTCAATCATTTCTTTATACAATCCCATTAACGACATATTTTTCCGATCATAACTTCTCATCATTTTACTTTTACCGTATCATGGTTGAGACAACTCAATGTTGAAAGGTGTATAGACATACCAATCCAACAAACAATCAAGATAACATCATATTACTATACCATATCTAGGAACATCGAAAATGGCTAACGTGCTAGCACGGTGAACATTATACGAAACTCATGTCACATCTGATTCAAGCAATATACTTTTAGTTGTAATGACAACCCAAGTTCAATACTTCATAGACATCACCACAAAACATATATAGTATAACAACTAACTTGCTAGGTGATTCATAATCACCAAACCAAAAAACATTTGTATGATGTAACATATCCTAAAACGTTGGACTAAAGTCACCCTTCACAAACCAATCCAAATCATCTACCTTGTACCAGCAATGTTTAATAACAAATAATCTATACATTTCTTCCTAAATTTAATCAATGTATCGATCATCGATTTGGATTACATAGAAATAATATTGGGTCACTGGGACCGCAATACATAACGAACTCTTGGCCTTTTAAAATAAAATTTCCAACCACGTCCTAAATAATTTTTCAATCAAGGTAACATGATCCAATCAACAAAAATTCCAAAACCACTAATGCAACTTTTACTATCCGCTTTCCAAGTGTGTAACAACCCGTATTTTTAGAGCGTTTTAAATATTTAAAATATTAGAGATTTATATGTTTAATTGTCTATTTTATCGATGAGCTGAAATATTCAATTTCCATAGACAGACTTTTTAGGATTTGAAACCACTTCCATTAAATTTATATAATCCGAGCGAGTCGGAATGAATATAAGGATCGATAAATTTTAATTATTTGATTGGAAGTTAGAAGGTCGAGTTCGATTCGTATATTTTAAATGATTTGAAGATGATAACTTGTGTAAGCGTCTAAATTAGGTCTTGATAACAGTTCCGTTGTGTTCGGAACAGAGGTATTTCGTATAGAATGCCAGGCGGCAAGCCTCGTTTGGAGTTCGTCAATTTTTGGGTGAATAGTGCCACGTATTGTCTATATAAGGGACCCCATAGTTCAATTTTGGGCTCAAATCCCTAGCCCTTATTTTCTAAACTCAGCTGCCACATCCCTATTCATGATCCAACGGCCAATATTCCTAGGCGCTGCCACAAGCCATTTCAGACCACGACTCCAACTAGTAAATCGTAGATCTCGACGAGATGTAGCATATGGTCGGTTGGATCGCCTTGGTTTGGTCAGAGTTGACCAGAATTTGGCTCCGGCGAGGCACAGCATTTCAAGCTCATGGTGGAGGTACAGGCCACCTTCGACGACGATTGTGGTGAATGGAGAAGCTTTGGAGGCTGGTCGTGCTACGTTGTCAGTGCGGTAGTCGAGGAAGTCTCGAGGCGGCCATGAATAGCGATCAAAGTTCGATGATGGGGGTGAGGTATCATGACCTGGAAACCACGATGGGAGTATAGGAAATGGATGGCCATGATTTGTTTTGGGGGATATTAATTAGGTTGATTATAATTAACTAGTATAATTAGTGAATTAAATATATTATTAAATTCTAGAAAATTGTAAATTCAATATCTCTCTCATTTTAGGTCCAAATCAATTGCGGTCAGTCGTGTCAGGTTCGTAACGATGAACACTACACTATGGAATTGTATTGGTAGCGATTGGAGATTGTGGAATTTAATGCTGAATTCGAACATCGATCGGATTCAGACAAAAACCAGAACGCCTTGGCGATAACTGGAATGCTGGTGAGTATAACTCACCTTTTTGGATAAATCAGTATTTATAGTAGTGATAAATATTGATGTTGTAATTGGATTGATTTAAAATTGTTTGGTTGATTAAATATTCGCTTTTCAAAGTGATGGACATCTTAAATTTGGAAATGTAAGGCCAATTGTAGAAATCTAGATTTCTCACCGTAGTGATTAAACTTTTAATCATATATGCTTGTTAATCCTATTCAGTAACATACCTATTATATAGGATGTTAGTTGCTGACTTTTGAATTGTGGAACCTATTGATTATATTATTGTGTACGTTTAAGTTAAACCTTGTAGTGGTAGAGAATCCTTGATAATGGTTGTCAAGTGATGTGTTAACCAATGATAGATGTTGATAACAAGAATTAACTTGTGTAGTTAATGAAGTTAAATGATAGCTTATTTAAGTACCATAGTGATTGTTGAGCCTCCTTTTAAATCTAAGAAGTTTTATATTCAAACCAATTTCAGTTTACAATGAGTTACAAGTAATTATTTTAATCTATTATTATACTTGAAATGTTTTTGAAAGTATATGAGTATTGTTTAAAGCTAATTACTTTCAATTAAAGATAATTGTTTTAATTAAAGTTAATAATCATTTTAAATGTGAATTTATAATTAATAATATTGTTTCAAGATTAATTTAATATTATTTTAATAATATTGTTTTGACTTTAAATTATCTTTATAATGATTTGTTTGAAGATAATAATATATAGTATCATTCTAAAGATAATTTATATTATTTTAATTTGATTTAAAAGTATATTTTTTGGGTTTAAAGTTATTATTATTTTATTAATAGTATTTCAAGTTAATCATTTTATATAAAATGTTTGAAGTAAATCCAATAGTTTTTAAATGAGTATTTGAAATCATTATTTGGATAAAGAGATTTGACGAGAAATATAATTGAGGAAATGTTTTAAAAACTATAACTTGCTTATTTAAAAATGTTTTAAATAATTAATTTGTTATCAAAGGAAAACTTTATTTACTTAAGTTTATAAAAAGGAGTTTTGGAAATGATTTTGAATGATTTTAGAAAGAGGCTTATAAATGGTTTAGTGATTTGAAAGGCGAAGTTTTATAAATGGTTTGAGATTTATAAAAGAGTATTTTTCTAAAACCAATTTTTGGAATATATATAAAGAAGCTTTTTAAATAAATTTGGAGATATTTATGAAATAAAGAGGTTTTGGAAAGAAATGGCGTAATTCGAGAGGCAAGGGTTGCCTACAATTTATTATGTATTCTCTGGGATAGCGAAGTAACCATTGTGTAAACTGCGATCTAGGGTTGATTTTTATGGCGTAATTCGAGAGCAAGAATTTGACAATAATCTATTATGGTTTCTCTGTGATAGGGACGTAACCATTGCATAAACTGTGATCCATGGTGGATATAAACGGTGCTTTCCATATCTATTTTTAAAAGTTTCAAGTATTTTTATAAGAGCTGTTTGTGAATATACTTATTCCGGTGAGATAAGTATATGAATATTTAGATAAATATTCTGAAAGAGAATCTAATTAATGGAAATTTAATTAAATGGAGCTCAGTGATTGCCATGGGAGATGTAATCTTTGTCTTGAATGTTTGTTTGTTTGATAGTTAAATAACCGACTATCAAATCTTGGCCTAAATCTGCAATCCTTCATAATTTTGGTGGTACAGAAATATTTCCTACTTAACACCGAAGGATTTTAACTCTGCGAATATCTAAGAGAAACACGGGGATTATATGGTACAGTTACCGTCCATGGTGCTATACTGTATGTAAAAACACGTTTTGTTCTTGTAGGGCAAATGATGAGGAGATCTGTCCACATAAACAATTAGGTGGTGATCATTGCTCTTATGTATTATCTGATTATTCCCTAAAGAACTAGTATTGAGCTTTCCGGAAATCGATCGATTGGTTTTGGAGCCATAGGTAAGCGGGGAGGGTGTACTCGTAAGAGATGACTCGAAACCGTAACCATTCTAAAACCATATGTGGGATCTATGTTGGAGGAGTTTCGGGATCTGTTTTGGATGTTGGAATCCATATGTGGTTCTGAGACCCGTAACGGTGTGGGAATCCATGTGTGGTTCCAGGATCTATATTGAGATTGGAAATCCATGTGTGATTCCGAGACCAGTTTGGGTATGGGAATCCATATGTGGTTTCATGATCTTTTTATGTGTCGGTGCATGAGCTGGAATGTCGAATGTAGCCTCACCAGTGGTAATGACTAAAACTAGAGATAGGAGGCATGGTTAGTAGGGTTAGAAAACCCATAGGGTGTAGTCATCCCCACCTAGATGTTACCTTCGGTTGTTATGCATGCATGGGTAGATGCACTCGGTCTTAGCTAGACCAGCTATGTTTTTCCTATAATACATCACTAGGGATGTATTGCTGCTTCGGAAGGATAACTCTGATCCTTGTGCAGGAGGACCGTTTCGCAAAGTACTGAGAGCACCTCCATGAAATCCTACACAATTAGTGAACGCACCTTAACGGATTTTGATTGTATACCTATTATTGTTGTGATATACACAGCATGAGCATCATTGCTACTTGATTATTATTATTTTCATCCTTAGACATTATTATAATATCATTGGATTTTATGATATAAATGGTTTGGCTCCGTAAGGTAAAAATCGTCCGTGTTTATGTGCGGTGAGGTCTTACGAGGTCCTTTATCTTGGAAAGATTTTCAAACATAACAATCAATATGATTGATTTGATTCAAGTTTTCTCAGACTGATCCAGGCATTATTTTCTTATAATGCTCGGGTCAGACCGAGCATATTTTCCAGATTTAGCTGGACACTCTACAGCTTTTACGGGACGAGCTAGATACTGCCAGGATGTATTCACGTATTTTAAAATCTTCCATTGTACTTTGAGTCTTCCTTTGTTTTGTAAGTCTAAGGACAAGTTTTTATAACAGTCCAAAGCAGTGATGGTCTAGTGAACTCTGATGCTGTATATAATAAAGATGATTTTTTTTATAAAGAGTTTGTGTATATTATATATTTCTCATCACGTTGTGAGATTTTGTTTTGTCTATATTTTCTTTTTACCCTTAAAGAACCGTCTCTCCAGCGCTTGAAATCGTGGCACATGAATACAAAGGATGTATTAGTGTTGATTTTTGAGGATCGAAGAAATGGGCCTTTACACGTGGTATTAGAGCTTAGGTTGAGCGAACACCTAGGACTTGGTGGTGTAAAACTCATTATAGATATGGTTAGTAATACCCTAGAATAAGTAACTTATTAGAGATAGGGTTAATAGCACCTTAGAATGAGTTGAGTGTATTATATATATATATATATATATATGAGCGCGTATTTATCAATGACTATAAACATGTTTTAAATTGTGATGATTGATATGTTAAGTCTTAGTTTTGGATTCTTAGCGATGCGCCTGATCACTATTATTGATAGGAGTTTCAAAACACTTGAACAAGGCCAATGGACATAATATTGTTTAAAAATGTGGTAAATGAAATAATTTTACCCAGGACTATATTTTCTATATAAAGAAATGATTTCAAAATATAGTATAGTTGTTATTGATGTGTTTGGTTGTTAGAAAATTATAGTATTAAATTATTACTATTTATTGTTTGACTAGTCTGGCTCGATAAGTTTACGGGCATTGACTATTGTGCTAGGTTAGGAGAAATTTATTCTTTTCATTTGCATGGGTTGGGCAGATTAGTAACTGTGGGAATAGTAAAACCAAACATCTTGTGAATTCAGTTTCGCAATTTGACTATAAGGCGTTCGAATTGGGTTAGAGTTTGGTTTGGATAAAAGTTGTCTACTATAACTTAAACAAGGTAACATTTACGAAGTGATTTTATATAAGAAAGTATTATTATATAAGTATGGTTTATAAATAAAAAGGATTTCAAGTGAGAATTTGATAACTGAACCCCCGGTGTTTTTAGAAATTGATTTTCAATAGTATAGGGAAAATATTAATAGTTGTATTATTTTGAAGTACTTTTTAATATAAATATTTCTGAATGATTTTGAAGGAAATATAAATATTTCAAATGAGTTTTAAAGGGAGATAAAAGCATTGAACTCACTTCAGTCGTTGGAAAATAATTTCGTTGATGACTACAGCATCATCGACATTCATTTTCTAGTTTCTAAGTGGGGGATTGCTACCATGGAAATTTGTTAGAGTTGATTTGGGAAAAATGGCTTGTTTTAAAAATTCCAGAAATATGATCTATTATACAAAAGGAGGTATGTATATTATAAATTATTTCAAATTGTTTAAAAATAAAACCGGGTGTTTCAATTTTTAAGTTTTCAACCTAGCATTATATGGTTGCATGTATCATATGCATTAGAGTAGATTGGATTTTGCATCTCTATTTGGTATGTTGTTTGGTAATTTTTCATTTTTTGAAATGGAATAGGAAATTCCAACGATTTTGGTTAGTCGAGACTTCCGAATTTGATATAGAAATAAGACCTACGTGTTTTGTGAAAATAAAGAAATAGGTTTTTGTAACTGGAAAATTTGGGATGTTAATAAATTAAAACAAAATTTAAATTTGTTGGATAATCCGGTTAGGTAAAACAACTTTGGGTTTGTATAAGTGTATATAATAATATGAACTTAAGTATGGAAGGGTCTTACAAATGGAGTTGTAGCTGTTTGAAATGTGTTTGAACTTAAGTTTTAACATGTTGATGCAAACCAAAGTTGTGTTTTATAAAATGTTTATAAATTTAAGTAGTGATTTTATGAAATGATTCATAGATGATTTTGGTATTCAATTTAAAGGTATTGGTGTAAACTAATTTTGATTTAATAGATGAATGTTGTTAAATAAAAGTTGAATGTAATGTAAAATTGAATACGAATAAAAGAACTTGGTTTAAATAAGTAACTAATTGACGTATATATATGTAGGATATATGTAGATCAATCTATTCACATAACTGTTCTGGATTTAGATTCGGGCACATGATTTTGAGATGTTATACGTCAGTTCGATCAAAGATTTTTCACTAGATTCTTGACGATGAACCCTGGATGCAGATTTTTGATTTGATTCTAAAATTCTCTATCATAGTTTATGGCTATGCAAGGAGAATGAAGGTTTCTAGTCAAAGAATCGGAGTCCGCGCCAGAGAAATTGATGGACAATACTAGTTTGGAAGGGAAAGCTGTGTGATCGAGCGAGTGATTGGATTCGATATTGTGTATGGATGATATATGTACATCGTACGTGCTTTGGATGTAATTATGGACTTCTTTCCTTTTGAAGTGCAAGTATATGATTTGATGTGGCTTGATGGTTTGAAATGTTTTCTGTGTATTGTTTTGGTATGCTTGATCTTGATGATTGTCATTTATGATTTAACATGCTTAGGATATTGATATAGTGATGGAGTTATAGTATTTGTATTAAAATGTCATATTTAACTCCCCTTGGATTGTGTAAGTAAGTTTCAGGTACATGGAAGTGAAGACTAGATAGCTGCTTTGGTTTCATGACTAGAGTGTGGCCCGACAAATAGGTATGTAGTAGATTTAGAATTTGGTAGTTGATTGGAGATTTTATCCCTAGATATGGGTAGCCACTTTTGGGATTTGTTTTCTTTTGGTTGGTTTGAGGTCGTAGAGGCATTTTGTAGTTTTTTGGATCTAGCCGCACAAAGGAAATGCTGTCAAATTTTTTCGAAAATTAAGCCAAAGTTGAAATATAAAAAATTGGCGTTAGGATTTTTCAAACATCGCCGATAGTCCTAAGAATCATTTTTGGAAATTTTGGAATATCCCAAAGCGACATAGGAAATTTTTGTGGGATTTGGAAGTTGTCACTCTATAGGAGATTGTGATTACTTATTCGTCCCAGTGTTTAGGACTCGATTCGAGTAAGAGTGCTTTGTTGACTGACTTGTGCACCTATAAGTAGGTTAATACCTAGAATAGATTAGTGTAGAATTGGGTGACTGGCCTAAGTTTATAATGATTTTAAATATCATCAAATATGCATGAGTGTAGGGCTAATTGCTCGTCCTTGGGATTTTGGGGATGAAATCTTTTTTACGGGGGGGGGGGGGAATGTAACAACCAATATTTCTAGAGTGCTTTAAATATTCAAAATATTGGGGATTTAAATATTTAATTGTCTATATTATCGATGAGCTGAAATATGCAATTACCACAGACGGACTTTTTAGGACTTGAGACCACTTCCATTGAGTCCGGATAGTCCGAGTGAGTCAGAATGAGTATAAGGATTGAAAAATTTTGTCTGTTTGATTGGAAATTAGAAGGTCGAGTTTGCTTTGTAAATTTTAAACAATTTGAAAAAGTTAACTTGTGTAAACATTCGAATTAGGTCCCGATAATAATTCCATTGTGTTCGAAATAGGGGTATTTCATATAGAACACCAAGCGACACGACTCATTTGGAGTTCATCAATTTACGGGTGAATAGTGCCTCATATTGTCTATATAAGGGACCCCATAGTTCATTTCGGGGCTCAAAACCCAAGCCTTTCTTTTCTAAACTCAGCTGCCATATCCCTATTCACGATCCAACAGCCAATGTACCTAGGCACTGCCACAGGTCGTTTCAGACCCCGATTCCTATTAGTAAATTGTAGATCTCGACGAGATGTAGCATATGGTCAGATGGATCTCCTTTGTTTGGTCAGAGCTGACCATAATTTAGCTCTGAAGAGGCGTAGCATTTCAAGCTCATGGTGGAGCTATAGGCCACCTATAGTGACAATTGTGGTGGTGGGAGAAGCTTTGGATGCGGGCCGTGCTACGTTTTCAATGCGGTGGTCGAGGTAGTCTCGAGGCGGTAGTGAAAAGCGATTAAAGTTCGGTGATGGGGTGAGTTAGCACGGCCTAGAAATCACGATGAGAGTATAGTGAACGGAAGGCCATGATTTTTTTGGGGGAGATTAATTAGGTTAATTATAATTTACTAGTATAATTAGTGAATTAAATATATTATTTAATTCTAGAAAATTGTAAATTCAATATCTCTCTCGTTTTAGGTCCAAATCAAACGTGGTCAGTCTCTTCGTGTTCGTAACAACGAACACTACGTTATAGAATTGGATTGGTGGTGATTGGAGATTGTGTAATTTAATGCTGAATTCGAATGTCGTTCGGATTCAGACAAAAACCAAAATGCCTTGGCGATAGCTGGAATGCTGGTGAGTATAACTCACCTTTTTGGATAAATCAGTATTTATAGTAGTGATATATATTGATGTTGTAATTGGATTGATTTAAAATTGTTTGGTTGATTAAATATTCACTTTTGAAAGCAATGGACATCTAAAATTTGGAAATGTAGGGCCAATTATAGAAATCTGGATTTCTCACCGTAGTGATTAAACTTTTAATCATATATGCCTATTAATCCTATTTCAATAATATACCTGTTATATAGGATGTTAGTTGCTGATTTATGGATTGTGGACCTTATTGATTATAATATTGCATACGTTCAAGTTAAACCCTGTAGTCGTAGAGAATCATTGATAATGATTGTTAAGTGATGTGTTAACCCATGATAGATGTTGATAATAGTAATTAACTTATGTAGTTAATGAAGTTCAATGGTAGCTTATTTAAGTACCATAATGATTGCGGAGCCTCCTTTTAAATCTGAGAAGTTTTATATTCAAATCAATTTCAGTTTACAATGATTTAAAAGTATATGAGTATTGTTTTAAAGCTAATTGCTTTCAATTAAAGATAATTGTTTTAATTAAAGTTAATTATCGTTTTAAATGTAAATTTATTGTTATAATAATATTGTTTCAAGATTAATTTAATAATATTGTTTTGAAGTTAAATTATCTTTATAATGATTTGTTTGAAGCTAATAATATATAATATCATTCTAAATATAATTTATATTATTTTAATTTGATTTAAAAGTATATTTTTGGGTTTAAAGTTATTATTATTTTATTAATAGTATTTCAAGTTAATAATTTTATATAAAATGTTTGAAGTAAATATAATATTTTTTAAATGGGTATTTGAAATAGTTAGGATAAAGGGATTTGAAGAGAAATATAATTGGGGAAATGTTTTAAAAACCATAACTTGCTTGTTTATATATGTTTTAAATAATTGATTTGATATCGAAGGAAAACTTAATTTACTTAAGTTTATAAAAAGGAGTTTTGGAAATGATTTTGAACGATTTTAGAAAAGAGGCTTGTAAATGGTTTAGTGATTTGAAAGGGGAAGTTTTATAAATGGTTTGAGATTTATAAAAGAGTATGTTTCTAAAACTAAATTTGGGAATATATATAAAGAAGATTTTTAAATAGATTTGGAGATATTTATGAAATAAAGAGGTTTTAGAAAGATATGGCGTAATTCGAGAGGTAGGGATCGCCTATAGTTTATTATGGATTCGTTGGGATAGCGACGTGACCATTGTGTAAACTGCGATCTGGGGCTAATTTTTTGGCGTAATTCGAGGGGCAAGAATTTGCCTACAGTCTACTATGGTTTCTTTGTAATAGAGACGTAACTGTTGTGTAAATTGCGATCCATGGTGGATATTGGATGGTGCTTTCCATAACTGTTTTTAAAAGTTTCAAGTATTTTTAAAAGGAGCAGTTTATGAATATACTTAATCCGATGAGATAAGTATATGAATATTTTGATAAATATTCTGAAAGAGAATCTAATTAACGGAAATTTAATTAAATGAGGCTCAATTATTCCTATGGGAGATGTAATCTTCGTCTTGAATGTTTGTTTATTTTATAGTTAAATAACCGACTATCGAATCTTGGCCTAAATATGCAATCCTTTTTACTTTTGGTGGTACGAAAATATTTCCTGCTTAACACCGAATGATGAGGAGATCCGTCCACATAAATGGTTAGGGGTGGTCCCCGCTCTTATGTATTGTCTGATTATCCCCTAAAGAACTGGTACTGAGCATTCCAAAAATCAATCGATTGGTTTTGGGGCGACTGGTAATCGGGGAGGGTGTACTCATAAGTGATGACTCAAAACCGTAACCATTTTGAACCCGTGTGCGGGTTCTATGCTTAAGGAGTTTTGAGATATGTTTTGGATGTTGGAATCCATATGTGGTTTCAAGACCCGCAAGGGTGTGGGAATCCATGCACTACAAGAAAACCTATATTTAGTTGCATTTATTAGTAGCGTTTGTGGTGTGAATGCAACCAATAATGTCTTTACTTTTTTTTTTGGGGGTCTTGGTTACGTTCAATTCTAATTTTTGTGAAACATTGCCGCCCGTTACATTTATTTTTCAAGCCCTTCCCTCCACTGACCTAATTTTTCCGCCTTCATCAAAATTTCCCTCCCTCGCTTCAGCTTCCCTCGCCTTCGCTCCTCCACAAAATTTCCGCTTCATCAAAATTTCCGCCTTCATCAAAATTTCCGTTAACGCTCCGTTTTCAGCTCTCAGCTCCGCATCTCCGCCTCGTCGATACCCTTAACAAATCAGATCGATCTACAGCTCCTTAACAAATCAGATCGATCGAATCCTCTGACAAAATTTCTGCCTTCGCTCCTTAACAAATCAGATCTACAGCTCTGCATCTCCCCATCGTCGATACCCTTTGCTCTGAGGATTTGCTTTTGTACAGCTGATTCAAGGTACGTAAAATGTTTTTTGTTTTTCAATTTGAAATGGTATGGCAAAGGGTTGTGATGTTGTCAATGTACACAGAGAAGCTTTGCATAATGATACATAGGAAATTTACAAAGAGGTTGGGCTTATGCTTAGTGATATTGAGTTGAGATATTAGTACTATAAGGCTCTGTTTATTTTATTTATTAGGTTGAGATATTAGTGGTATTGGGTTGAGATATTAGTACACAAAGAAGCTTTGCATAATGATACATAGGAAATTTACAAAGAGGGTGGGTTTATGCTTAGTGATATTGGGTGTTACAAAATAGGAAGGTAAATGAATATTTAGAACAAAATTCCAATGAAAAAGATTAGCATGGTAGGCTAACACTGATGGTTACCATTTAGTTATCATATTTTGTGTATGCTGAGACATTAGTACTATAAGGCTCTGTTTATTTTATTTTACACATTTGGGTTACTATTTAACGAGCTCAATAGACTAGAAATCTTTTAAGCACAATAGTAGTCTTCAGTTTTGGTCTTTTGTCAGACAACAACTATAGGCATTTGATGAATGAATTGTTGTAGAAGAATATAAATACAATCGTTAGTTCACATGTTTATGTTTATATTTATAACTCAGGATTAAATTATCAATGTATGTATATGCCTCTATAAAAATATTGCAAAGAGAATTAGTGTGATATATAAGTTCATCTTCCTTATTTAGTTCATTTGTTGATATATATTCAAGTCTGGTAAGGAAAAAAGGGACTATTTATATTAGGTTGATTTGTTGAATGAACCTAAAATATACAGCTAGCTCTTATAAAAACTAGTCCAATATATATTTCTCCTCTCTCACATGTATGGTTGTCATTTATCAATGCTTTCCTTTCTTGTTTTCTTATTTGTCCCTTTTCTCCAATTTTATGTTTGTTCGATTGAATCATATTTGCCAAACTTTAATTCTTTTTATTTGATTTGTACAAACAAACGAGCTCAATATGTAAGCTTTTTGTAACTCAAATAAATCATTGAAACTAAAGTAGATGGTCGAGGGGAGGAAAAGGCTGATGTATAAACATAACTATCAAAATTAGCTATGAGAAAACACTTACAAACTAATATGATTGTTTTCACTTTTTAACTATGTCTGTCTTCATTTTATTCATTTCTTTTTTTTAACTATGTCTGATGTATTAATACAGTTATCTGTGAGTTGAAGTTAACATCATTGCTTTATTGGTCTTCTGTAGCGCATCCTCCAAACGAGGTTAGACTCCTGTCTTCTTATGTTTAACTAGTTGTGTTTGACGTTAAACTGTCATTTACAGTCTATGATATTTTCAAAACTAGCGTACCTAGCTTATATGGTTTTGGGTTGAGCTGTAATAGTATAAGCCCCCGACCTGTATAGTCTTGCACCAGGCAATAGGAGTGTTAGGCTCAACCCATATGTTTATTAGCAACTAGTTGATAAGGCAGGACCCAGTTCATATAACTTCATTTGAGGCTCCCAGCAGCATGGATTTCAGCATGTGCTAGCTGGTTGGATTGAATTATGTTTTCATTTTGGGTTAGCCCTTAGGTTAATATGATGTGTGCTTTTAAGGGACAAGTGTAGACATTTAGGGTCTGTTTTTGTCTACTGGTATGGCTTTTTTTGGTTATAATGATATGGTAAATTTTGGAATCCTATTATTGCCTACCTATATCTGTGTTTTTACTTAGAAAAAAAGAGTTTTTAAGTTGATGACAGTAAAAAAATTATTTAGATTATTTATTTTTTGTTCTCGTTGGTTTATTCTTTCAAATGTATTCATTTATGTTTGATTTGAAATACTTTATAAGTTTGAAAAGGAGTTATCCATTAACATTTCGGTAAATATAATGGTTGTAGGTAGGAGCATTTATAATCTAGGCTTTGTCAGTAATAGATTCAACATACATGCATGGATTAGCGTATATGTGGGTATATGTGTGTTGAGTAGTTTGGGCATTTGCTGATGTATGTTTTGTCTGAGGTTTACTTTTGATAGAATTGATTTACCTACTGCTTTTGTGTACACTACTTTACACTCCTATACTTGGCATTTCTTTTACTCGGCTTCTATTTAGTGGACATATAAATTGTACTTGCTTAAAAAGAAGCCATTTTTTAACTTAAAGCCACGAGGTATTCCGCTTGGTCCATAGTTGATTCAAGTGTTTCTTGGCAACTTTGTGGAGGTGCATGCTACTTTGCTTTAAAAATATTTATTGGACCAAGATAATGGGGGTCTAACTATGATTATAACTGAAAATATAAATATCGGTAGGAAATTGAGCACCTAATTCATTCTTTTGAGTGTTGGGTCACAACTTACAGGTCAATGGTTTGCCTATGTCTACATATCATTTCATTTTCAGTTTCCAAATTATTATATCCAGCACAGAACAAATCATTCCCTTTACTTCTATAATGGTTGAAATGGCTAAGTCTTTGTCTTTATAATTTATATTCCAAACTCTAATTGGACAACTCATTTGTCTGGCTTATAAAATGCAAGCGATGCCCAGTTTTATTGTTATCTTAAATTCCCATAGTTTAGCAAAAAATTGACCTGCATAATCTCCTTTTGTTTTTCTCTGGCTAAGGTTTTTCTCCTTGTTGACCAAATCTCATGACTGGACTCGTTGTATATCTTCTACTATGATAACTTGCCATTCGGCCTTATTTTAAAGGGTGTCACTAGTTATGTTGGTAGTTTAATCTATGGTACTATCTGTAATATAAACCTGTTTAAAGCACCGAGACAAAATCATGTATTTATAAGGAAATTAAACTTGATACTGATACACACACTAGTACAAACCCCGTGCCGATGGCATCTGTCCAGACTTTATGTTATAAATAGATCATGATTATGTATTACATGGCTGCAAAGTTTGATACATGATCAGCGGGTTGTACAACATTCTATATTATCTAATCTGCTATATACTTTTGCAGCCTTTATGATAATATGTGGGATGACAGCAACTCGTTGGGTCCTAAAGAGGTTCACAATTATTTGAGCCGAGTTACGTATAATAGACGTAAATAGTGTGTACATCACATATTCAGGTAACCATGATTGGCACTCATTTCAAAGATAATCATGTGGTACTGGTTTCGGAAACCATCTTGCTAGACCGATTCTTCGCTTTGAATTGAGTGAGGATTTTACCTATGAAGAGGCTGTGGAGCTTCTTGAGAAATGTTTGCTTGTGCTTTTGTATCATGACAAATCAGCAATTAACAAGTTTCAGGTATAACTCTGGCAAATATCTTTTTCTTACTCTTTTATTCTCATATTTAGAATAAAATAAGTTATCACCAACATTTTCAGTCCCCACATTAACAAAACTCGATGTATATATAAACACAGACACAAAATAAAATCTCTCATCATCCAATACATACATACATAATCAGAATAACACAAAGAAATGATGAAAGCAGAGGTAGATGAGCAGTTGAGAATGGTGAAGGCAGAAATGTTAGTTCATCCATTATGGCACCAATTGCTAGGAGCACACGTGTCATGTCTACGTGTAGCCACACCTGTTAATCATCTTCCTGTTATAGAGGCACAACTTGCAAATTCTCATCATGTCCTCGAGTCTTATGTATCGGGTTGCCGGGCTTTTATGTCTCACCAGGACAAGCAAGAGCTTGATGTTTTTCTTGTTAGTATGCATCTAATCCTTTTTTTCCTTCTTCTATAACACAAGGATCTATATCATTTGGACTATGAGGCTTATGATATATAATTCTTATCCAAAGTACATGTTTTATGCTACCATTTTCGAACTCCTCTGATTATTAATATATTATTATTAAAGAGAAAAGAAAAGAAATAAATTTGCTTCAACAAACAAACAATCTTATCAACATTATGAGCAGTCAAGAGTAGAAGTATTTGGACTAATGTGAAGTGCAAATTGTGCAGGCACAGTATTTGGTAGTTTTGAGTTCGTTCAGGGGCGGCTAAGAGATCCAAAGGAAAGTGGGGGAATTCAATTATTTTTTATATTTATGGTATTAAACCATATCACCTTCATTTGAAAAGTTATACTGAAAGGATATGAAAATTGAAGGGTAAATTTCAACTTTTATCTAAGAAAAATGTCTTTTTATATTTCGCTTTGGCAATTATACGTATTGCAAAATAGAAATGGAAGCGACCTCCGACTTTCCCAGTGGAAGTTGTGTTACATACGGGAGAGGAATTGATTATCAAAGTTGAATATCTTTATAGACTATTAAGTTGTACGTACTGTGGTGTGTTCGGCCATTCTTCATCATAGTGCTAGTCCAAACCTAAAGATAAATAAGTCCCTAAGGAGTCAAGTAATAATAATGTGGCACAGAATGTCGATGAAAACTGTAATGGGGATGTTAACAAAGAAAACACAGAGAATAGTCTTACTAGTATAAAGGATAATAATATAGTGAACCCCACGGTTTTGAATGTTGATATGCTTAATAATGCTTTAGGGAATTTTAACAGGGAAGATAATAGTGTATTTATTGAGAACAGTAATGTAGTGAATACTGATAACACTCTTGAACAACGTACTACTTACTTTTTTAGTGCTGCCTGTGATTTCACTTAGTAGACATTGAATTATATTATTTTGTAGCTTAACTTTTGTTGGTATTTGTAAATATCAAGTTTGAAATTTTGTTAATTTGCATAACTCTTGCAGGCTTGCAGGCTTGCAGGCTTTCTATTAAAATTTTGTTAATGTATTGAACATAACTCTTTTCTTTTTTGTAGGCACTTTACTTTCTTGTACCTTTCTGGGAAAAGCTATTAGAGTACCATGTAAATAATAAAAATGTGGGTGTGAGAGATACTGAAGAAAACCTCTTAACATGCTTGGCTGATTTATTCACCCAGGTATGCAATATAATACTGAGCGTTCCAATTTGTATTCTACAGTTGCCCATAGCAGATCATGTGATGTATTGCTTTTCAGTACAATTATAGAACTTGAGCTTGTTGCACTCATAATTTTCTATTAATAATCAACACAGGAATTATATATTTATCCCACTGTCACATAAATAGTTATTTATGTTGAAATTGAAGTTTGAAGGGATAAAAGATGGATCTGGACATATAATGAAGATAGACAACATAATCTGGACAGGGATAAGCAAATGCATGGCAGTAATAGCATGGGATGATGCATGGGAGTAACATGTGAAGATCCATGGGCCAAGCTGAGATTTTTGGTATGTTGCCTTCTTGTCAGTTTGGGAAGTTTGATATAAATAAATATTTGAATATAGTGCATCCGAAAAGGGAGGAATCCTTGTTTGGTTCTTTGGAGCAAAGAAGATAGGTATTATCAAACTTATTATTTTTTAGCCTCGGTGAATCTAAGTTGTTTCACATCATCTATATTGTTGATATGAGTTGCAGAAATCTCAATGTTTATAGCTCATGAATCCTTGTGAATGCGATATTCTTGTGTGCACGGATGAGGCTAGTAGAAGTCCTGACAATTTTTGTTAATATGTGTTAATATAAAATATCGAGTTATAGATTACATGATTTTCATATATACATATATATATATATATATATATATATATATATTGTTGATTGTTAAACTCGTTTGCAGGTAATTAGCTATTTCGAAGCGAAGACTGTCGACAACAAAGAACTATTGGTAATCAAGCAACGAACATGAATTTAATTGTTATATATGTTGTCGTATTTTGTTAGTACCATTTGTGGAAACTTGTCTATGAATGCTTGTATTATGTGACTTATTTTGTTGAAAAACTACTATCGAATTGATTATGGATATTATATTTGATTGTGAGATTAGCATGTTTTTGTAATTATTTGAATATGATGATCATATGATTTATTGTTTGTATATGCTACAGCTGCATTTTAAAAACGCTACTGAAAATCAAAAAAGCATATAAACAAAAAATGCAACCAAAAAATGAAGACTTATGGTAGCGTTTTTTTAACCCTACAGAAAAAACCTATAGCTGCATTTTAAAAGTGACTTTTGGTAGCGTTTTTTAAATCCTACAGAAAATATCTATAGTTGCATTTAAAAGTGACTTTTGGTAGCGTTTACTACAACGCAACAAAAAGTTTTAGACTTTTAGTTGCATGTCGTATAGCAGCGTTCTCTAAAACGCTACCATAAGTTATGGTAGCGTTTTTTCAACGCTACCAAAAGTCTTTTATGGTGTAGTGATGTCTGGTTCCAGGATCTATATTGAGATGTAGGAATCCATGTGTGATTCTAAGACTCGTTGGGATATGGGAATCCACGTGAGGTGGAATGCCGGACGTAGCCTCACCAACGGTAATGACTAAAACTAGAGATAGGAGGCATGGCCAGTAGGGTTGGCAAACCCATGGGTGTAACCGTCCCCACCTAGACGTTACCTTCGGTTGTTATGCATGCATGGGGAGGTGCTCTTGGTCTTAGCGAGACTAGCTATATTTTTCCTATAATACATCACTAAGGATGTATTGCTGCTTTGGAAGGATAACTCTTATCCTTGTGCAGGAGGACCGTTTCTCAAAGTACCAAGAGCACCTCCGTGGAATCCTACATAATTAACGAATGCCCCTTAATGGTTTTGGATTATATACCTATTATTGTTGTGATGTACATAGCATGAGCATCAAAGCTACTTTATTATTATTATTATTTTCACCTTTAGACATTATTATAATATCACTGGATTTTATAATATAAATGGTTTGGCTTCGTAAGGTTAAAACCCGTCCGTGTTTATATGTGGTAGGGTCTTACGACGTCCTTTATCTTGGAAAGATTTTCAAATATAATAATCAATATGATTGATTTGATTCGAGTTTTCTCATGTTGGTTTACCAGACTGATCTAGGCATTATTTTCTTATAATGCTCGGGTCAGACCGAGCATATTTTCCAGGTTTAGCTGGACACTCTAGTGCTTTCAAGAGACGAGCTGGATACTGAAAGTGTACGTGCAGTACTAAGGATCGTGCAATATGATATATAAATGCGGAAACTGATAATAGTAGTAAAATAAAAAATAAAGTAAGCACACCAGGAAATTTTATACTGGTTCGAACTTCCCGTTCTACGTCCAGTCCCAGAATACCCTCTGGATTTAAACTAAACCCTTCACTTAACCCGGAGGAATAGGTATACGACACCTGAGCAGCCAAACAGGAATTTTTCCGCCTCAACAGCCGAAGAGGACTTCAACTTAATACAAATAATTTGTTGATGAATGTGTTCTGAATAACACTGATTGTCTTTTGATAGTACAGCTTTCCTATAATCAAATCCTCAAGAGTATATGTGTGTGTGAAGATTTAGAAGGAAGATAATCACGTAGAATCGAAGTATATGAATTTATTCAAGGATTCTAGTGATATTGAATGTGAATGAATTCTTTTTATTTGCAGAGAATAATAGAGAATAGATTTCAGAATTATAAACAAGAATTGGTCATTGTAGAAGTGAATTGAACATGTTTATATAGTTGTAGAATAGTTACAATCTTTCATGAAGAGTTTCAATCAAAAGTTGTGTCCGTATCTCTTGGATTGAAGGATATTCCTCTTCATGAACGATCGCAACTCTTCAGAAAAACTAGCCGTTATGTTCAGGTCGGTTGACCGAGAAAACTGGCCGGTCAGCTGAGTTTCAAAACCGTATACAGAACAATGCATATCTGTGCACTTGACACAGAGTCGGTCGACCGAGGTTCCTGGTCGGTCAGCCGACCTGCTGTCAATTGCACAGTGCACACTTATTTATGTATAAATCAATATAAATCAATTTGTGTGTGCGTGTGACTACTTGAGGAATGATTTTAACAATATTCTAAGACTCAATAAAATAAAATATTCATACTAATCTCTGGATTGTAGTCTTGTCTCCTTTGCAGTGCACAATATACGCTTATTCTCCTTTTTGTCGCTTTTCATATAGTATTCTCGTCATATGATATTGAAGCTTGTGTCATGAATCAAAACTCATGAATCAACAGATACTGCCATGACGTATTCACGTATTTTAAAATCTTCCGTTGTACTCTGAGTCTGCCTTTGTTTTGTAAGTCTAAGGATAAGTTTTTATAACTGTTCAAAGTAGTGATGGTCTAGTGAACTCTGATGTTGTATATAATAAAGATGGTTTGTTTTATATAGAGTTTGTGTATATTATATATTTCTCGTCATGTTGTGAGATTTTGTTCTATCTTTGAGAAATGCGGATTAAGGATCTTAAGACTAGAATTAACACTATAGGGGGGTGAATAGTGTTTTAAGAAATTTGTTAATCTTTTTGAGTTTATCTTACTTTGTTAACAATGTATACACTAATCAGACACAGATATGACAGAATCAAACACAGATGCAAATATAAAGTAAAAGTAGTAAAGGAAAGAATACACTGGATTTTATACTGGTTCGGAGTTACCCTACATCCAGTCCCGCACAACTAAGTACGGATTTCTTTTCAAACTCAATTCAACAATTACAACCCTCGGTTTCAAGGCTACGAGGTACACCCTCCAGAATAACAATCCTCTGGGTAGAGATACTTGATTTCTGGGGCAACAAGTTCACCCAATTGATTTCCAGGGCTACAATCACACCTTCTCTCGCTCAATTGATTACAAAAAGTCTATAACTCAGATTAGCACTTGGATCTTGTAGAGATAGTGGAGAGAATCAAAACCAGAAATTATCTAGTTAGATTCGATATTGATTTCGGTAGAGTAATGGTGTAATTTGTAAATAAGAAAGTGGAGAAGAAGAAGAGAAGTTAAATCAGAGAAAAATGTTATAAAATTCATTGAAACTGACCCCTATTTATAGAAGAACAACAGCCATGATCATTCATGAAAAGTTATGGCGAATAGACACTTCTTTTGAAATTTGAATTTTGAATTAAACTGTCACCATGTCGACATGGTGCCTATGGGCATGTCGACATCCCTCAGCCAAATTTGATGTTTTGAATTTCTATAAAAATAATATTTATCTTATATTAAAACTTTATAAATATACTTGAATATAGTTGAAATTCATAAGTAAATATAAAGAACAATATATATATATTATTTAACTATAATTTAAATCAAAGTATAAATAATTTAAAAGTTAAATATATTATTTGAAAAGATAGTTTAAAATCAGGAGAAATTTTGACTCTGAAAATAAAGATGTTTTGAGGCTAAAATTATTTTAAACCGGAATCGAGGGTTTTGAATCTTTTTAAAAGGAAAGTTTTGAAATCATTTCGAAAACAAGATAATTTTGAAAAATCATTTGAATTAAGCTTAGTGGATGCAAAACAATGTCCCACTAGATTTTCGTAGGTTCCATCCTACTTAGGGTTCCATTCCTTTAATGGGCTCGAAGTGGATTCCATTCCACGAATAAATTGGATATTAAGATGTCAGTGCTTTTCTACGAGTTTTAACAAATATTCCTAATAAAACAAACTTAACCTTGAAATCTTGAACTCTTGATAATCTTGATACTCATGAGTCTTCTATCTCTATATCTTGAATCTCTATACTGTACAGTCTTCATTCTTGATACCTGCATGGTTAGATCCTGCATATACATATATATCTGAACTTGTAATGTTAGTATTTATATTTTATAATCTATTCTAAGGTTGTTGTCATCAAAACCATCATCTCATGGACTAACACTATCTATATTTTCTTTTTATCCTTAAAGAACCGTCTCTCTGTCGCTTGAAATTGCAGCATGTGAATACAATGGATGTATGAGTGTCGATTTTTTAGGATCGAAGAAATGGGCCTTTACAAAGTGAAACTCTACTTCAATCATATCTTCAAAATTTCCAATATCGTACGACAATAATTTTGGTCTAATCCCCTTCATATAAATCTTAACTCATTTGTTATGTTATTAGGTTAGCAACTCTTCTCTGTGTCGTTTCTTTAACCAAAATATGGTCTCCACTTATCAACTTGGAATTTTCCTATCCAACTACCGATTGTCTTCTAAATTCTTGTGCATAAGTGTGTTGCCAACAGGCCAGAAGAGTTTTATTTATTTAGGAAGGAGGGATGGAATCTTCAACAAAGGCATATATGATTCATATATTACAGAATCATCATCATGGGACTATCGAGATCATGACATACAACAAGATCGTGCCCAGTCCACTCCTCCTCATCTAATCTGCCATCTTTATCTCCATCTAACATCATCCTACAATAAGTCATTCAATCAATTTCAAAATAAATCCATACCCAAACAGATTAAGTACATACGTGTCACTAAAGGACACAACACCATAAATAATAGATTCCAAAGCATGGCAATAAAACTTTAAGTAGTTTGTGAGGTTTAGGGTCTAAACTATCCACTATGACAATCTATATCCAAAACTAGAAACTCCCTTTCCATCATGGCGTGTTCCCTCTTCTCCTAGGAAGATGGTGATATGCATGCATCTAGGACCAACTTCCAATGTGTCGGTTTTAATTATCTGACCTTCTTCATTTACTTACTAATCCATTAAACCATTTTTTGAAGACAATAATTCAACAACTTGGAGTTTCCTTTCCATTTTTTAAAATAAAATAATCAAATTCCCTGAAATTGGAATTCATGAAATGTAAAAATTTAAAACTTCCCTTCACCTTTAAAATATTATTTCACAAAACTTCCCATTTGTTTGGAAAACCATAAAATAATCCTTTCACTATATATTTCACTTACTTCTATATTATTATATTTCAATTTCTAAACTAATCATTTTCATTTTGCTTTAATAATTCAATATTATTCACCCAAAATATATTAAATTGGAAATAAATATGTTTATTTTTTGAAATACTTATACTTCAATTTTACAATGTCATTTCATATAGTTTATCATATATATATGTATCTAGGTATATATCATATTACTTTATAAGTAGCCAAATTCTAACACTTATAAAATAAGTACTGAAACATATAAAAGTAAATTTTCAAATTTGGTTTTGGCTACCAACTATATCTATATCAAATCTAGAGATCTTTTCCAAAATGTTATATATATATATATATATATATATATATATATCGATTCAAAATCTTATATCACAAGCTCCTCGATTTATAAATTCACTAATGAACAAATATTAAATTCCATTCCAGCGGTAATTCCTTTTTCAATAATTTTTAGTTATATTCTTTCTTAAAAAAATTAAATTTCCAAAATTCGGCTCTTTTGAGAATTTCATCACCTCCTTGTCTGATATATCTACCAATCAAGTCCAAAAGGTCGAAAGTTTTCTCACAAGTACTTAGCCCTGCTTGCACTATGGAACAAGTTTCAATTCTAACATAAGGTTTCTACCAAAACTAGAGAAATTCCTACACCAATTTGAGAAATAAACAACCGCGGTGGTTGGATAGGAACAACTCCTTATACAGTTAGTGTAGGTTCAACGGAGTTTACAGTGGTCCAACTTATCGCATATAGCTGACGGTGGAACCTAACACAACAACCCGCTAAATATAGGGAAAATTATGAAGTATAAATCCTAAAAACTGAAAAGGACAAGTCGATGGTATTTGATAATAAGAGATAAACCAATAAATATATTATATCCATCTCTTTCTGAACCCGCATCAAAAGGTGATAGCATATAATTTAATCAAATATCAGTATATTTCAAATCAATTGATCCAACTATATACATAAGTCATACATGTAATCAATCCAATCTAGCCATACGTACATAAAACAAATATTAATGTCAGATGATTATTTATATACAATTATATATATATATATAAGTAACGCCTTCGTTATCCACACCTTCAAAGGCCATATCTTAATCCCATTTCACCTGAAACCAACAAGTTAGTCAAATTATACAACAAATATGACTATTTCACGAAATAATGTCTTAGTAGAGTACAGTGCAATGGCTAATGATATGATCTAACCCACATACAAGGACAAACCTACCTTACTACATTAAATCATGGTTGAAACACCAAATGGATGCGGTTTCATATGCGGTTTACGAACCCATTTTCGTACTACGACACACACCTCAAAAAATACTCGAATAACTTAGTGATTGTGTTACCATGATAACTAACAGCAAACAAAATAATCAATAGTAAACAATCACTAACAATAGCACTCGACTAATTATGTGTATGTGTGTATAACTATTCCATTTAATCAAACAGGGAGAATCACATCAATACGTAGTTTTAACATCGCCCTAAAACCCATGGAAAAACCCAAAATTGAACCCCCACCCTTCCATACAACCTAGCCTGCTAGGTTTTGGCTTACGTGACTCAACTGAGCATCACCGACGCGCCTATGGTGTATCAGGCCGGGGTTATTTTCACGTGCGCTATATTTTTTCTAGTTTTTTATCTACTTCTTTCTCACTTACTTTTGATCTTTTCTCTTCCTAATTTGATATGTTTCTCTATTATCTTTCTATTTCAATTTCGCCAAAGAGTTTGAATAGAAACCATTTCAAAATTACTTCAAAAGTTAGAGTTTATAAAACTAGTTTCAGAAATTATAATATCACACTTTCTGCATTTATTCATACTTTTTAAAATCGATATAAATCAAAATAAAATTATAATGTGACCTGAAATAACATATGAAATTTTAAAAAAACTTTAATACAGTTTTATATACATTTTATATTTATATTTAATATAAACTCATTTCCTTGTTCAAAATTGTTGTTTACAAATATTTTGTCAAATACTCCATAATAAATAAAATTAAATTCATTTAATTCATACTTATTTACCAAAATAAATAAACATACTTCTCAAATCATTTTATAACATTTTTCCATGATTGGTCATGGTATAATACATACTTATATATCTCTCTAAACTCTAAATTTTGCATTTCTTCTGCCTATATAAACAAAAGTACAGTTAGTATACTATATGTACATGTATGTGTGTGTGTATATATATATATATATAGAATTTCAATTCTCTGTTATTCATAATTTTCCATATACATTTCAGTTTCATTTTATCCATTTATTCCAATATGAAAGTAATCCATACTTTATGTACTGACCTACAAATTTTACACATTAATTATTGATTAATTATTTAAAATCAATATGAGGCAAAAATATAAATTTTTGTAAAGATGTATTTTAATGATTCTGAAGTTCTATTGAGTATAGAACCATCAAAAATGTGTATTTCGAGGTATAACATGATATACTTTAGTTAAAGTCCAAAAATGGGCTTTTCGGGCCTTTGCGACTGCTTTGGCCTGATGTGACGACCTGTAAATCCGTACGCTTTGAATTGATAATAAACAACACATATCCGACCCAAAAAGCACAGATGACGAAAAGTCATCAGAAAGAAGAGAGAGGGTGAGAAGAAAGAAAGAAGAGAGAAGAAGAGAAGAGAAGAAGAAGAGAGAAACAGAACCATAACAATACAGAATCTCACATCGCAGTGGAATAACATATATTATAGATGAATAATATTTACAAAAGAGAAACTGTAATATGAATAATCTTTACAAAAGAGAAACTGTAATATACATACATCAATCGGAGTACACAAATAAATAATTATTAGCCTGGACAGTTATAACAACCTATCCTCACAAATGTTGATAATTTACAACAACAATGCAGTGGAAAATAAATAGATACGTGTATACGACATGAAGATCTCCAGCTCGTCTACTGAAGCTCCAAAAGCACCAAATTTGAACCTATAAATATACTAGGTCTGACTCGAGCATTGAAAGGGAAGAACGCCCGGATCAGTCTGGTAAACCAGCATGGGAAAAACACATCTCGACCGAATTTTAAAGTTTTAAGATTACCGAACTTTCTCTATCAAAACAAAAGGTATCTCGTAAGACCACATCCATATATAAACATAGACGAGTTTTTCCCTTACGATAACCAAATCATTTCATATGAAATTCTCTTATATTATAATAGTGTCTATTGCACAAATAATACTTAATAATAGCTGAAATTGTTACATTATTAAATTCCACCATAATAGGTTTATAAACAAAATGGCAGGCACGTAGTGGATATTGGATTCCATACAAATCACAACACCAGAACTGTCATTTTGTAACGGTTATAACCGTTGGTAATGTAATTCCCAACGGTTATAACCGTTGGTAGCAGGTGCGTTACAATTTTTTTTACATATTTTGTAACGGTTATAACCGTTACAAATTTTGGTCATTCCCAACGGTTATAACCGTTACAAATTTTGGTCATTCCCAACGGTTATAACCGTTGGGAATTTTGGTCATTCCCAACGGTTATAACCGTTACAAATTTTGGTCATTTCCAACAGTTATAACCGTTGGGAATTACTTCATATTGCCAACGGTTATAACCGTTGGAAATTTTGGTCATTCCCAACGGTTATAACCGTTACAAATTTTGGTCATTTCCCACGGTTATAACCGTTGGGAATTACTTCCAATTGCCAACGGTTATAACCGTTGGGAATTTTGGTCATTTCCAACGGTTATAACCGTTGGGAATTACTTCATATTGCCAACGGTTATAACCGTTGGAAATTTTGGTCATTCCCAACGGTTATAACCGTTACAAATTTTGGTCATTTCCCACGGTTATAACCGTTGGGAATTACTTCCAATTGCCAACGGTTATAACCGTTGGGAATTTTGGTCATTTCCAACGGTTATAACCGTTGGGAATTTTGGTCATTTCCAACGGTTATAACCGTTGGGAATTTTGGTCATTTCCAACAGTTATAAGCGTTAGGAATTCCTTGTATAAGTGTTACCAACACAACAGCAGAACCATCTTATTCAGCATCTAATATATATCTATACGAATATATAACAATAGAAAACACGAAACTAAAATTCAAAACTAACATATCATCAAATTGTTAAAAAGCAACAAACATACGAAATAGTACATATCAACTTCTACAAAGTTCATTGTGACAACTTCAAATTTCACTACAACATATCTAGCTTACAAACAACGAATACGACACTCCGGCCAAACTACAAAACCACCATCAACCAACTCCGACAATGTATAATGACCATTTTGAGGTGCATCAAAAAGTGGCTCGTCCGGATTAAGAACATCCTCCACCCAAACAACCTTTTCTCCATCTCCAACCTTTCTACCATGACAAATCTTCTGCACTCCAAGATGTCCTTTAGCTACCACTTCCATTTTTCGTGACAATAATTGCACCGCTTGCCTTTCAACCGTAGAAGATCCAATACCAGCAGTAGATGGAGTAGAAGTAGGGCTAGGATGGTGCTCGGTATGCGAACCAATTTCTGTTCTTAGTGTCATCGCATTCGTTCCAATATGACTAACAAGTTGCCGTATACATTGTTGCATTTCAACAAGAGTTGAATTCGTTATTCTACTTTCTTCATGCATTTGATCAATCTTCTGTTGCATCTCCATTTTCCATCGCTTATCTTCATTCTCTTTGTAATTGATAATTGCTTTTGAAGCTTGAGTGAGTTTTACATGCTTCACAGTAGATGTAGAACTAATTGCACGGCAATAGCTTCTTTTTTTATCATTTCCAAAAACTTCAGCAACAGCATCTCTTTCAAAATTTTCCAAACTAACTACTCCTTCATTACCATTAACACTGGCTTTTGATTTTTGCCTCTCTTCTGCTGCTTCTATTAAAGCCTGAATATTAAAACGAATTGATATAAAAATTTATAAGTATGTTATTAGCAGAACACAAAGTACGATTATTTGTATTCACCCATTTGCTAAAATCTTTGTCTAAATAAGATGAACAAAAGGACACTCAAAGAGAATGCGAATGTTGGTTTCAGATGCTGAGTTGCAAAATACACAGGTGTCATAAATTCATGAAAGCAGCAGTATTATAACCAGACAGGGATCAGCAGCATCATACTGCCTGCCACTGTCGGTCAGTGAATTCATGAACATCAATTAAGTTTTTCAGATAACTTTTACTGTGCGAAGGTAAACATAAATACTATGAGGAACTGTTCCCGGCAATTTTTTCCTTGTTTTCTCCTTCGACTCATAGTTTGGATTTGAGCCACAGACTGATGGTATATTGTACCAAAGCTCTGCTAACCCACTGTTTTTCCCAGTATAATGTACCAAAGCATGAGACGACGTATTAAGTTTTAGATAGCAGATATTCACATTTCTAAGTATGAGCAAATGGGTGAATACAAATAATCGTACTGGCGTATAACTACACAGAGTGCAACCCATCAAATCCGTGACCTGAGCCCCTTACTGCACCAAAAAAAAAACATTACAAACAGTGGTTATATGGCTAGTTTAAGATAGTTTGGCATGTACAAGTGGCAGTCTTCTATGCATTGGTTAAAAGCGGATAAAATCCCAATTTAATTATTTTCCAGACCTATCAACATATTATTGTTCAACGGTATATAGGAATTATCTTCCAGTGTAAAATCTTACAAGCAAACACGATCTTCCATCTCATAATTCGTATCTAATCATTGCTCCACCAATTACATTTTAGGTGTTTTCTGTCATCTTCTTATAATTTTAAGCATAGGACTGTATGTATCCAGGATGTGCAACAGTATGCATTATACTTTTGCTATCCAAACGTATTACTTTTCAATATAATACCATGAAAACTGCAGTGCAATTTCAAAACTGCAGTGCAATATAATACAATGAAAACTGCAGTGCAATCAGTTTTATGTCATTACTTTTTCAATTTGATATTATGCATTTCAAAATCATCCATACTGCAGTGCAATTTTAATACAATGAGCGTTACTTTTTTAATACAATGCAATCAGTTTTCAATATAATAAAAGCCAAGTGAATACTGTGAGTTAAATCTAAAATGTCAATTATAGCAGAAAATTGTGCCAAAACAGTTCACATAACTTCTTTGAAACAATTCACAAAACAGTTCACATAACTTCTTAGAAATAAAACGTTAATATTGTGATAAAAACTTACATATTTTTCTGCTGCGCACGGAAGCACCTCTCCGGTTTTTCTACTTGTGTGCGCTACTTTCCACGCCTTTACTCGTGTAGGCTTGCATTCCGGATTCTCCGCTTCCTACATGAATATATATGAATTTATTTGAAAATTATACATACCATTAAGACTACCTGTACAATAATGACTACATACCAATTCTTCATAAAGTCGAGTATATGATTTTCTTCCCAAAGTATGAGTTATGATATTTTTTCCTTTATTTTCAGCATTTGTTTTGCATTGTTTTCTTTTCTTATCAGTGTACTCAATATCAACGAATTTCTCCCACTGGACTTTATCAATATCGTTCGGACGATTATCAATCGCAATGCGTCTAGGTAAAAACTCTTTATCTTTCTTCAAATATTTGTTTCGTAGCTTTGATTTTTCCGATCTAAAAAATTGTGAAAAACCTCTCTCCAAAATAGGTCGAGCAATAGTTGGATCCAGATTCATGTCAAACTCTTTCTACAAAAGCAAAAGAAAAAAATTAAAACAATTGTTGATCCTGATTCATATCAAAGTTAAATATAAAAGGTAATCACTTATCAAATGTTTTATGAAAATAGGAGAAAACATCCTACATTAAATGGGTCATTATAGCAGAATTACATAAATACTCCCAGCTTAGAGTCAGAAATTCAGAATCTACTGTGAGACATAAATTCAGAGGGTGTTCCACATGGTAGAGACATGGGCAAATACAGTTGGCCTATGAAGTTGGATATAAAATGTCCTATTTTAGATTAAAGGCTTTCTTGGATCACGTCTGTAAACCCTTAGGTAATTACATCATTCATAATACTAAAAATAGTTTCTTCAGAGTGCAGTTTTTGGACAGCATGGATCATGGAAAGGCGCTAAATCGCAAAACTTATTCTTATTTTTCTCTAAACTGATATCTAAAACATACACAAACAGTGGAGGAATTATAACCTAATTTTAGATATTGACAGCCCCATTCTGGATACCAATGCTTACTAGTGAACAAAAGTAGTGGTAATAATAAAAGTAAAATTGTTACAACACATCAACAATATTTTATATAAATATATTTCTCACTGAAGTATTTGCATTTTAGCTTTTATAATGTTTCAAAATACTAAGGAAAGTTGAAAACATATAGAAAGTAACAAACATGACGGATGAAAGTTAAAATTCTATTTGACCAACTTCTCTCGCTGTAGACCAGTTAAGGTTGCAACTAGTCTTCTTCGGTGCTTTCTTGACACTGTGATGCATTGTTGCAACTAGTTGACATTCTGCAATATACACGTTAACTTGTGAATCAGTTGATAATTATATAAAGAATTAAAAATATAGAATTAAAAAATAAAACTGTGAGCTAAAGGCTTAGGAGTAGACTTATAGTGCTTTGAAATATAATTAGGATTCGTTGAAACCATGTGGGAAATATTTTTGTGAACTTCTTTTCTTGGTTTTTATTATATACTTGTTGCCACATTATCCATGAACCGCTGAGTACTGTCAAATGCATCATTAGAATGATTAGTCTCACTATTAGTGTTAAAATCTTCAACAATGACCTCCTCTGTATAATGTTGACTCTGTGCAGGTGTATTTGGTTCTGAATTAGGCTGTGGAGCTATGGAACCGGAGGTTGATGCTGGTTGTTCATGCTATTTAGACAAACAATTGAAAGGGTTTGTAGTTGACACGGAAGGCAGTTGAGTGGTGTCTGCATTTGCCTTCTTTTTTCCTCCGTCGATGTTAATTTCATACATATGTGTAGTAGTTTTTGTAGTATGAACATTTTGATTTGTAGTTATTAACAGACCATATCAATATTAAGTAACTCATGACCTTTCTCCCTAAATAGTTCTTCCCCCTTCAATCAAATATAGTGATAAAATAGTTGATAAAATGGAATAAGATTGAAATCAACCAATTTAAATTTTACGAATAATAAAATCAGCCAAATGGGAATATAAAACTTCATAGCTATAACGAAATATCGTAGTTATAACAAAATATCAGTTTTTATTAATAAAAAAAAGAAACATATTTAGCAACTTCATTATAAAGACGTTCTTAATTTCATCATAATGAATATAAAACTGATGGTGGCCGTTAATATAAAACTTCATTATAAAGACGTTCTTTATTGCAACGAAACCGATGACCCTTAATTTTCCTGAAGATCTGCACTTCAGTGACAAATCTGTTGTTTTCTATAAATCCCAACCCATAGAATTAGCCTTGCATACTTCTCATGAATAAATGTAAAGGGAATTCCTGTGAATGTAGTGGTAAACCCAATGTTTGTACAAAGGCAAAACTTGACCTGGATATTTTGGCTCAAGCTCCTTTTTGAAGAAATTATCAATTAGCCTTGCATACTTCTCATGAATAAATGTATACTTAATTCCTCTTTCCATGCTTTTAGTATTATTTTCCAGAATAATATTAACTTTGATTTTGAATATCTCCGTTGTCATTGTTGAATCTAATATTCTAACTTTACTATGATTGTCAAATACCAAAATTCAAAGTTCTAACAAGATATTTGTCATATTTCAAAAAAAATGCATGTTTTACTACTGCAGAATTCAGATGTCAACATAGATTCAATACATCAAACAAAAAACAAACAAAACATCACTAGTTACAATCATGTTTTTCTATCTAGATTCCATGCATTTCAACAATGTTAAGTTGTGTTGCTCATTCAAATTGGAGTGGAAGTTTGTTGGCATCTCATAATCATTTGTGTCATCAGTCAAGTGCTTAGGCGAACGTCGTACAATGGACCAATCAGGATTTTGTATGTCTTTTATGTAAAAGATTTGGCTTGCTTCAGATGCAAGAATGACAGGCTCATCATGTTCTCCATTACTACTTTTAAGCTTCTTTAGATTTACCATCGGTAGACTAGAGTCCGGACAAACCTTAAACCCATGTGTTTTGTCGGCGATATTTACCCAGTCGCAGTAGAATACTACATGTTGAAAATCATAATAATCAACCTCAATGATCTCCTTGATAACACCATACCAAGTAGTATCATCATCCATAGGATTTAAATCTTTTGCGCTTGCGATAAACGTTGTAATTGCATCCATGCAAACACCACTATCTTGTGTTGAATGAGTGTTGTCGTAGTGCTGGGGAGAAAATACATAACCATTGATCCTATATTTGAGATGAGTTTTGGCTTCCCACGTTGGACCACTAACATAATACCATAACAATGAATTCATGCATTTTTCTTCCATTAACTGTTAAAACCACTAAAATATATTAAATAAAGTCGTAATTGTGTAATAAAACTATTGTTTTCTTGAAGCCTAACAAACCTTGATGTGCAACCAATCAATGAATTCAGATTGTACAATAACTTCTGCCTTTGTTTGAAGTCTTTTTTTATTACGATGAGCATCTTCTAATGACAATCGATACTCGCTACAAAGTAAACATGTTATATATTAAGTAAATAGAAAGCTAATTTATAATTTGTTAAAAAACACAAACCTATAATAATCGTCTAGATCTGGTATATCCATTCTAAAAAGTATCCATCTTCGAATTTGTATGCGTTGTACGCCACTTAGCTTGATAGTTTTACCCTCAATAATGGAGCGTTCGTATGTATCATTACCATTCTCATCCAAGAATGGTGCTTGTTTAGAGCTATGATTTCCAGCACGTGGATCTGGCATATACTCCATTGCATACCTAACAGATTCTGAAACAAGATATGCTTCGGCAATTGACCCTTCCACATATCGTTTATTGCTTGGTATGTTTTTACACTCCTTCATAGCTCTAAGAAAACATAAAATAATGCACGTTTTTATATTATCATTGGATAATAATTTGGATTATAATTATTAAAAAGAATGTCTCACCTTTCAAATGGATACATCCATGTATAATTAACCGGTCCGCAAAGTAGTGCTTGATCAGCTAAATGCACCATTAGATGTATACTTATATCAAAAAACTGAGGGGAAATATAATGGACCAACACACATAACGCCTCCGCAATCATATCTTTGGCAGCTTGGACATGCTCTCGAATCAAAACCTTTGAACAAATAATATTGAAGTACAAGCATACTTGCAAAATCGCACGCCTCAAGTCACGAAACTTTGGAAATGCATGTTGAACCATGACAGGCAAAAAATGTTGGATAATAATATGATAGTCATATGACTTTCTAATATTCAAACTAGGTGGTTGAATGCTTACTAAGTTGCCTAATTTAGTTCCAAAGCATGATGGAAGCTTTACGCCTTTTAGAACTTGACAACATTGGATCTTGTAAGCTTTATCAAATGCAAATTTAGAGGATTGTTTGGTTCTATCGAATAACAAATTAATAAAATGCTCTGCCACATTCTTCTCAGTATGCATTACATCTATTGTGTGTCGCACTTTATGGCCACTCCAATACTCTAAGGAAAAAAGAATTGACTTTTTATACCATGCTGGTATTACACCATTGTCATTCTCATTTCCAAAGTGTTCATCATGATCAAAATCATCTCCTATACGCTTCTTTTTTCTATTCAATTTACCGGGTATGTATTTGATATGAGCAATTTTCTCTAAAAGAGCTGATCCTGTCAGTCGTGTTGGAGGTTCCTTATACTCTATATCTTTATACCATCCATGTTTTGGTGCTCTATATGGATGGCCGTTCTTCAGAAATCTTCTATACGTCGTATAAACAATCTTATTACCAACGTGTTCCGCTTCGGTCTCTGTAGCACAAATAGGGCATGCTTTATAACCATGGGTCACACAACCCGATAGATTCCCAAATGCAGGTAGATCATGAATTCCCCACAATAGCATTGCTTTCAATGTAAAATACTCGTTCTTGTCCATGTCAAATGCAGGCACTCCTATTGTCCAAAGTTGTTTCAACTCATCCACAAGGGGTTCTAAATATACATCAATATCTTGACTTGGTGCTTTAGGTCCAGAAATTAATAAACACAACATTTGAAATTCTGATTTCATGCACAATGAAGGAGGTAAATTATAAGGAACCATATACACAGGCCAACAACTATAACTATTAGACTGGATTGTATTAGGATTAAACCCATCGGTAGCAATTCCAAGCCAAACATTTCGAGCATTGTTAGCGAACTCTGGCCACTTATTCTTAAGCGATCTCCATTCAACTGAGTCGATAGGATGACGCATGAAATCCCAATAAGTTTTTGCTTCACTATGCCATAACATTTTTCGAGCTATCCATGGTATAGTGTACAATCTAGTTAATCTAGGAATTAATGGAAAATATTTTAGAACTTTTCTTGGTTGCTTTGTGACTTTTACAATTTCACCTTCATCTTTAACTTTAAATCTCGAAGTATGGCAACGAGGACATTCAACGGCATCTTTATTCTCCTTCCAAAATAATATGCAATCGTTTTCGCAAGCATGTATGCACTCTACATTCATTCCCAAATCCTTTAATATTTGTTTCATTGTAGGGTATTTATCCGGTAGTGTATTTCCATTTGGAAGCCACTTTTTCAATCTCTTCAACAACTCGGTCACACTGTTTCCTGACCAATTGAATTCTTTTTTCAAATTATGTAGCTCTATAAGGACGCTTAACGTTGTAAGACCATCTTCACAAGAAGAATACAGCTTTTCATTTGCTTTTCTTTTATACTCGTTGTACTTTTTTCCCAGATAACCATCACCGATACCGTGAATGCGATCATACACACCATATGCATTGTCAACAAGGTTTCCAAGAGCACCTTCTACATGGTTTTCCACTCGAATTTGATGAGATATGCAAGCCTCATTGGCGGTAACATTTGGTGTAGAATTGATTACTGCATCTGTGTCGTTCCTCTCACCATGAAAAAACCACTCATCATATGTTGGATCCATACCGTAAATGATTAAGTGTTTCTCGACTGTTTTGAAAGATAGTTTTTTTGAATTTCTACACTTTTTGCAAGGACAATTGCACATGTCAAAGTCAGACGGTGCATGACGCTTTGCGAAATTTATAAAATGTCGAACCCCCTGTATGTACTCATCGGTGTTCCTACGTTGACATCTAATCCACTCTCTTGAAGTAGATAACGACATTAGCAAGAACTTTTATCTCTTCCTGTCATTTCATATAAACACAAAAAAAATTAAGTAAACAAATGACACATCATATATGGGGACATAATCATTGGTGAATTGACACATCTCTTCAAATTGTGTATCATTTTTCAGTTTTAGTCCACTATGAATCAGTCATTATACAGGGGTTCAAAGCACCTATGTTCTAATTAAGGATTCTGGTATGTCATAAATTCGGTCCATTATGATACGTGGACAAATTTTTATGTACAAATTGCTAAGAAAAAAAAGTAAAATAGACATATCTATAGTTGGCATAAAAATCGCACTAGCAACGTATGCTCTACAGAGGTGCAACGATGTTAATATAGTTTAGAACATGTTAATACTCAAAGGTGCAACGATGAAATATAACTTAGCATGACATGGAAAATCAACAGAGCATAATGTGTCATGTGTTGAACTACATGTCATCAACTAATTAAACTAAGCACAACAGTTCAGGTAATGCAGGTCAGATGATGGATAGAGCAGTGTAGATTATGTAACGTGCTAGTTCAGATTATATTTTATATAAATTTTACCTGATAAACTAGCCCAAAAACTCCACAACCAAGTTGTTTATTAGGATGAAAATTATTTGTAGCTCTTTTAACGGTTTGATAGTCGAAGTAACTAATACATCGAAGATATCCACTGCAGTAATCTGCACCTAGTAATAAACAAATATAACAAGTTACTTGGAAGTTTCTTAAAGGATCTAGGAATAAGGAATTTTTGTTTTGCAATATATTAATTAGCATTACTAATTTGGTTGAATAGCTTCAAGTTGGTTAAACTTGTTGATTTCGCCCATTAAGTGTTATATATTTATAGATATAAATTGCAGGCAAGTGTGAGAATATTTAACTTAATACGATCCATAATTGTATTCTTTTATTTATTTACTGTTCCTTATAATTATACTTATAAACAAAGATATAATTTGGGACGTGTGTATAGTGAATGAATATGTATGTAAAAATGCATGACATAGCTTTTAAAGAAAAGATAGCTTGTAATCCAAATGATGTATCTCTTCATGAAGGTATATGTATATTAGTATCCAATGATCTCTAAAGCATGTACGGCTGAAACTGTCATGTAAAAACATCAAAATGTATTGCAAAAAATGCAAAATATGCTTCAGACTTGGAAAATATGCTACAATGATGCACATTAGTACAATAATCATCTAGCATACAAGTATTCATAACCAAGTACTTGCTAATTCCTAAGCTAGTTCTATAATGAAAAGCAACAATAAAAAAAATACAATATTATTAATGAACAAATAATAAGCCAAATCATAATTAAAAAATTAGTAAAATGAGAAAACAATATAATGAAAAAGAAGAAAAGATCTCAAAAAGCAGGATAACCTGGAAGTACATAATAACTGAGATGACATTTATATTCACAGAGAAACTGAAATTGATTACTAACAAGTTTAAATTCAGCAGAATTCAATCTCCATGAATGCAACCATAGGCCATTGTTATAACATTGTATGGCCACTTTGCTTCACAATTTCAGTGTACAAAACTAGTGTATCAATATAGTAATCTTAATAAACATCATTGAATGCAGAATTATTAAACCCTTTGAATTAAAACCTTTCTTCCATCATCTAGATTCCTTAACATTAAACTTTGAGCTATTCGCCTAGTTCCCTTTAATTCCTACATATAGCCTTCTCCCATGAAAATTCGCATTACAATCTACTTACTTCCCACCCACATTTGGCACTGCCCTTATGTAGGGATTAGCCCTGTTCTAAAGCATCCCAAGATCAAGGATATTGCAGCCTGTGTCACAAGCCCAACCATATGTGTTTAGGTTTTAGGATAGAACCATATTAGTTTCGTAAATCCAACAAATATTTAAAATTTCATTGAAAATAGACGTCTAAACTATTTTTCAGCTCATAGGATTCTCGAAGGTTGATAACTTTTTCTTTTCCTCCCTTTACATGCTAGAATAATATCAAATTAAGACACTCAAATTCTTGAAACCACATATAAAGGTCACAATGAATGCATAATAATTTAGCTAGTAACTAAATTTTCTCCTTATATTTTGTCATATAAAAATATCATATCATGTTAACCAATTGTAGGAATAAGCTTGCTTTACTGTCATCTATAATGTATTCATATACCATACAATCAACTTTATATAGTGTATATTCTTACCATGTAACGACAAATTATATTTATAACTTCATACGAAATTCTTAATTTGTGTTTTAGGTAAATAATAACTTGAACAGGCCTGCCAACAAAAAAACAGAAAATTATGAAAGTTTGGACAAGTGGAATGGATCTAATTATCATAGTAACATAAACGAAAAGAGAAACGAATGGAGCAATTATGAAAATAATAGCAACCAAAATTACGCTATGAACACCTGGAGCAAATGGAACAACACTAATGATGACAATCGACAAACATCAAATTGAAAGAATAAAAATTGTAAAGGGTCATGCAATGAAGGGTCATCGAATGAAAAGGGAAATGCACCTCCAGGTGAGAAGAAAGAAAGCAGTCCTATAGATTTTGAAAGCCTATTTCCATTGACGCGTATTCCTCATGTGGGTGATTTTATTGCATATCGTTTGATTGAAATGTCACCTCCATGGTTTAATATGTTCATTCTTAGATGTCTACATCTGTAACATATAGCAGTTTCTTCCTGAGTGTAGCTCTGTACCCTTCTAAATATCCTTGCCATTTTTGGTATACAAAACACAAAGCTATTCAATATTTGTTCCAAAATATATTATCAGTTTGTTATTACGTTCGGTTCATCTTCCAATGACAATAATTAGACATGTCATGATTTAATTCTTTTCTGTTCTTGTAGTAGCTGTTGCATAGATACATTTCAGGGATACATATATTATATTAACACAAGAAGCGTTGAGATTTTTCAGATATCATCCTTCTATGTTATAAAAAGTCATACCATGCTCAATAAAATCATAGTACATACAGACACACACACATCCTCAGTATCACAAACAGTTTTATAGTTTCTTTTGTCCAAATGTGTGTCAGGTGAGGTGAGAGAGTTTACGGCTGTGTGTGTATTTGGTGTTTCGCTTGAGTTTATACGTAGGTTTCATGAAAAAGTTAAGATATAACATACAAGTTGACATCTGTTTAGACGATACCAATAAAACATAAGTGGCTATTTCTTTGACAACCAATAAAACTCAAGAAATATGTATTAAGACGATAAAAAAATATACCTAGCAGCTAGGGAATAATTTACTGGTACGTAGTAAATTGCCTCCAAGAAGATTCCCTGAAAAATATTTGATAGCTATCCCAAATAATTCGCTTTCTCGCTGGTTCAGTTACTTTTACACGTACTCCCAAATAATTCCTCTTTAGCTTTTACAAAAATGCAGAAAGGATCGTGATAGCTTTTCCTTCTGCATCCCAGTTAAATCCTTACCTTTTCCTTTATGCACCTAACCACGAGGAATAATAGAATCTGGTTATTAACATGCAATGCAGCCTTGAAATGAAGTAACATGGTATAAATAATTGCATCAGGCACAAATGAAGCAAATCTCTCACTATTAAGTATACCGCTCACTTGAAATGAAGTAACATGGTATAAATATGAATATAGTGGTACGCAAGTATGTTACTCATAGTCTATACTATTCATCAAGTATGAATCAATAGATACAAAGTAATAGTTATTATTGCACCAATGAAGGGATTATGTTTATCAGATCAGTCCTAGTCCACTCATATCTCATAATCCACGTCTTTGTTTTGTGAATCACATCTTATATCTCATAATTAACGTGTATAAAATATTTGCTTCTCCCATCCTTTTTCATTTTAACCTCTCTTTTTTCCCATTTTAAAAGAAAAAATATATGTTAAAATTACCACTGCTAGTGATACAAATTACCACTGCTCAAGTCCTACACCACTTTTATGCTAAAACTTGCTTCAACATTGTCTCTATACAATGAATTGCAACCGTGGTGGAAAATACGCTGCAGCCTTGTTCACGAAATTGAAATAACGATCTGAATTTTAAGCTAGGAAAATGGATTTAACGAAACAAATTCAAATTTCGAATCCTAATGAAAAAAATAAATTAAATTTGAAGTGATAATCAGCCATTTCAAAAAATAAATTAAAATTAAAGTAATTACCTGATTTGAAGTCGAAAATTTGTTTGCAGTGATTGCTGAAATAGAATGAAACCCTAATCCTCCTTCGTCTTCATCAAATTGGTAGACCAAACAGTAAAGGCGGTTGTAGATGCAGAGGCGGTGGAAGAGGTTGGAGGAGGCTGTAGACGGTGGAGGCGGTGGTAGAACTAATTGGCGATAATCTAAAATGAACGAAAGAGGAAGAACACTGTTGTTATTCTCGTTAGAACTAGGTTAAGTAATAACATAAGATAAAATTACAATTCTATCCATATTGCATTTAATTATTTACGAAATTACCAAAATTGGTAACGGTAATAACCGTGACAAATGTTAGTAACGGAAATAACCGTTAGAAATTGGTAATGGTTATAACCGTTACAAATTGAAAGCGAAAAAGTGTTACAAAATGGGCTGTTTGGTGTAGTGGTTGGTAGCCATTGTTACTTTTCAAAAATCAGGTTATGAATACTTTGAAAAACTTGCTCTGATACCAAATGAAAGGGACGCAGAAGATGATCTTAAGGCTATTTAACACTAGAGGGGGGGTGAATAGTGTTTTAAGAATTTCTTTAAAACTTCTTTGATTTAAATTGAATTAACTAACTTAATGCAAATACACAATCACAGATCAAATCACAGAATCACAAACAAATGCAAATATAAATAAAAAGCAAGTAAAGGAAAGAACACACCAGGAATTTTATACTGGTTCGGTGTTACCCTACATCCAGTCCCGCACAACCCGTACGGCTTTCTATTCAACAATAATCTAGATTACAATCCCTCGATTCCAAGGCAACGAGGTACACCCTCCAGATTCTCAGGTCTCTGGGTAGAACCACTTGATTCACAGGACACAAGTTCACCCGATCGATTTCCAAGGACACGATCACACCTTTATAACCCCACACAAGTTTCTTTGAGTACAAATGTATCTATAACTCTAATAAGCACCGAGATTCTTTGGAGAGAGTGGCAGAGAATCAAACTAGAGATATTCTGGTTTGATTCACTTAAGATTTCGGCAAAATATGGATAGGATGATTAGAAAATAAGATAAAAGAGTAAAGAGGAGAGAAAATAAAGAAAGTAGTTACTGGAAAACGTCCATAACAGTCTCTATTTATAGAGAATGAATGGATGTGTCCATTCGAAGAGGTTTAAACGAATAAACACTTCTTTTGAAAACAACCTTTGCTGTAACGGAAAGCATGTCGACATGACAGGTAAATAGGATGTCGACATGGTCTAGTAAAAAGTGATGATTTGCTTTACTTTGAAAATGATGATTTAAAACATATGCAACTTTATTCAAATGGACTCTATGTATTTGTAGAAGGTATTTAGAAGTAGAAATACTTATGAATGTATATATGTATATATACTAAAATATATTTAAAATCAAAGTAAATAAACTAAAGTAAATATAATATTAAAATAGATTTTGAGGCTAAAATATCAAGGACAATTTTGAAATCAAAATATAACAAAATGATAAATATGATTTTGAGGCTAAAACATTTTTGGAAATGTGAACGAAGGTTTTTCTTTTGAAAAGGAATATTTGAAAATCATTTTATAAAACAAGAGATAATTTTGAAAATCATTTTGAATCAAAATTAGTGATAACAAAATAGGGCTACTATCCGTTCCACTAGATATTTCGTGAGTTCCATCTCACTAGGGTTCCATCCCTTTAACAAGAACGAAGTGGATTCCATTCCACGAGTAAATTGGATAAAAAAGAATGATAGTGCTTTCAAGGAGTTTTAACAAATATCTAACCTAACTATATTATTTGTCTTGAACTCTTGAATATCTTGAATCTCATGAGTCTTCAATCTTGAACTCTTGATCTTTGTCTTCATCAATTTTGTTTTCTTTACTGTACAGTCTTCTTCTGTTGATACCTGCATATAGATTTCCTGCACATATATATTTTATAGCACTTCTATAGTTGTTGTCATCAAAACCACTATCCTATGGACTAACAATATTAAATTCAAACCTCACAACTAGACATTTCGAGGAACCTCAACCCAACCATCGACCCTAAAGATTGGATCCGCTTTAATGACATCCCAATCTTCATTATCCTTATTAACAGTGTACTTTGGATTGTTGGATGGTTCGTCTTTGATTAGAGAAGAAATCATCCATCGAATAGCATGCTTTTTTGTTTCTTTATCATCTGCATTTGACTCAATTCTAAGTGTCTTTGATTTCTTAGGATAAAGAAGATAATATCTTTGAAGGATTGGAGAGTTTGTTCGAGATTTTCACATAATTTTTGATGTGAAGAAGGTGTAAAAATATGTTTTTGAGAATGAAAATAGAGTATAGAGTGAAATGATAAATGAGTTTTCTAGAAGAAATAGACATATATAAGACTAGAAAGTCGTTTGGAATGAATGGATGGATGATAATTATTTTTATTTTGAAATTTAAAAAATTTGATTTCTAGTCGTTATATGTCGACATATCATACGTATGTTTGTCGACATACATACCCAAATTTTCAAAACTGATTTATTTGCTATAGTTTTCGTTTTTCGTTATTATACATTTATGACTTCCACAGACTAATAAACAATATAGAAAAATAATAGATAAAATTTATTATTAGACTTTGAAGGATACATGGTTTTCAACGATAAATAAAGGAAAATTCATAGAAAAACAAGGATTTAAACTAAAAATAAATAAACATACTTCTCAAATCATTTTATAACATTTTTCCATGATTGGTCATGGTATAATACATACTTATATATCTCTCTAAACTCTAAATTTTGCATTTCTTCTGCCTATATAAACAAAAGTACAGTTAGTATACTATATGTACATGTATGTGTGTGTGTGTGTATATATATATATATATATATAGAATTTCAATTCTCTGTTATTCATAATTTTCCATATACATTTCAGTTTCATTTTATCCATTTATTCCAATATGAAAGTAATCCATACTTTATGTACTGACCTACAAATTTTACACATTAATTATTGATTAATTATTTAAAATCAATATGAGGCAAAAATATAAATTTTTGTAAAGATGTATTTTAATGATTCTGAAGTTCTATTGAGTATAGAACCATCAAAAATGTGTATTTCGAGGTATAACATGATATACTTTAGTTAAAGTCCAAAAATGGGCTTTTCGGGACTTTGCGACTGCTTTGGCCTGATGTGACGACCTGTAAATCCGTACGCTTTGAATTGATAATAAACAACACATATCCGACCCAAAAAGCACAGACGACGAAAAGTCATCAGAAAGAAGAGAGAGGGTGAGAAGAAAGAAAGAAGAGAGAAGAAGAGAAGAGAAGAAGAAGAGAGAAACAGAACCATAACAATACAGAATCTCACATCGCAGTGGAATAACATATATTATAGATGAATAATCTTTACAAAAGAGAAACTGTAATATGAATAATCTTTACAAAAGAGAAACTGTAATATACATACATCAATCGGAGTACACAAATAAATAATTATTAGCCTGGACAGTTATAACAACCTATCCTCACAAATGTTGATAATTTACAACAACAATGCAGTGGAAAATAAATAGATACGTGTATACGACATGAAGATCTCCAGCTCGTCTACTAAAGCTCCAAAAGCACCAAATTTGAACCTATAAATATACTAGGTCTGACTCGAGCATTGAAAGGGAAGAACGCCCGGATCAGTCTGGTAAACCAGCATGGGAAAAACACATCTCGACCGAATTTTAAAGTTTTAAGATTACCGAACTTTCTCTATCAAAACAAAAGGTATCTCGTAAGACCACATCCATATATAAACATAGACGAGTTTTTCCCTTACGATAACCAAATCATTTCATATGAAATTCTCTTATATTATAATAGTGTCTATTGCACAAATAATACTTAATAATAGCTGAAATTGTTACATTATTAAATTCCACCATAATAGGTTTATAAACAAAATGGCAGGCACGTAGTGGATATTGGATTCCATACAAATGACAAGGTAAGGGACTGTCTTTTCCAAACTCGGTACACCTCTAGAGGAATGTACCTAGGGTCAAGATACTCGGCGCCTAAACCAACACAAGACAGGCTTACTCCTTCTTGGATAGTACCGAATATGTCACCATCCCGGTCGTTACTGACCTTTAACGGATACCTGGGTCATACATTCACCACATACTTAGACATGTGTAGAGTAAATCTAGAAGGATGATGACATCTCCTAATGGGAGCGACCCACTTAGCCTTGCTGCTTCTACCCTATTTTAGTCATTTCCTGGGGTGTGAGGCCAAAAGAGGTATCGAATACCTTTCACATATCACATAATCAACATCTTTGAATGCCACATTGTCATTTCCATTGACTACTAATTGCCTTCCACAAAAATACAACCCTTGAGCTCGTACCTCTCAAGGAGGATGTTAAGCTAAGAGAAGTTGCCTTCTCCGCAACCACATATGTATGTTTGTAAAAGCAATTGTACGTAATCTCCGAAAATGCACTATCAGACATCCATCCAAACAAGTTGTCCAGGAATAGGAAAAACCGAAGGTACTTTCCTACCACATCCTGACGAATTAGTAGCGAATAGTCCTTGCATCAGATATTTCATAATGAAGAGACTACTGCTACCATAAGTATATTGGTATTTTAACCCTAAATGATCAACAAGCAATCCTTCACTATGAAAATCCTAAATATCAATATCATCAACAAACCTGCATAATCATCGCATATAGGTTGGTTCGAAGTGGTTTTCGGATAAACCGATCCTGGTCTCTTCGCACCAACAACGCAAAAGCATTACTCAACCTCATATAGAAACCAAGTCTCGTAGACTTATCACGTTTCCAACTTTCAACTTGTCATCCTACGGCCAAGAAGGAAGCTCGGTAGATAGGAGTAATCACTCCGCACTACTCGAATCAAAATCCTTTACACCAAACGATAATCAAGCCTGCACACATGGCTACGTACTAAGTGTACGACTAACACTAATACAAAACAGGTCATTTGTGTTGGTTTGTTTACCCCCTGTTGCGTCGGTTCAACAACCGTAGCAAATGCAAATGTCGCAACAAGCAAAAACCTGATTTGACGGTCTTTAAACCGTCGCAGAAAACGACTTTTTGCTACGGTTATTTATGACAACCATCGCAACAGGCCTATTTTTTACAATGGTTCTTCTTAACAACTGTCGCAATAGACTGTCATTTGGCTTCGAAAATGTGGACTTTTGCTACGGTTGGCTTGAACAACCGTTGCAAATTGCCTATTTTTTGCTATGGGTTTTTATAATAACAAACGCAACATTGCCTATTTTTTGCTACGGGTTTTTATAACAACAGACGCAACAGACCTATTTTTGGCTAGATTTTACACATTTCATCTCTGCCTGCAGTACCACGTCATATGTCAATCAAATATAAGAACAAAGTACAAATATCTAATTCTAGCAGATGAAGTTCACACAAATCTTAAGGATAATAAACAATGGATTCCTACAATTTATACAAGCTCTTTAGTTTTAATCAAATATAAGCACAAAGTACAAATATGAAGTTAAGCTCAAAACAAGAGCGGCACAAATCACAATATCAAAATAAGACCTTAAACTGTTTATATAGAACTCAGAGTATAACACCTACAATAGTGTCTCTTGCTAAACCTTTTGCAAATGAATTGATCCAAGTCTCTTGCTAAACCAAAGACAATTAGCTAATACTAAAGATTGCATAAAGCTTTTTCCTAATTCAACCTGCAAACATAAAAATAAGTATAAATTATAATAGTACAAAAGTGAGAAGTATGTGCCGTACTAAAAAATAAACGCTAATGCCAGAAGGCCCGGTTTTGAGGTTATGAAATTGTGTACAAAAGGTTGGACGAATAACACACTATTCCAAAAGGTTGAATGAATAACACACTGTTACAAACTGTTTCAAATATGTGTAATAGTATGTTATTTAATTACATATCTGAAGAATTTAATGTAATAAAAAGGAAGAGGCATTGCTTCTGCATAAGAATACTTCATCTATCCCCTGAATCTTCAAAAACTCACATTACATATGGTGCTCTACTCAATGTTTATTGCAAAGATTTGATTATTGAAAGATAGACAAAGCAAAACTTTCCCTGTATATTTAATGTTGATCTGTCACCTTAATAAATGTACTATTATTAATAAAAATAAAATGTTAAAAAGTACAGTAGCATAAGTCAATAATGGAACGAATTCCCAAATGCAGCACAATTGGCTGTAACGCAAACTAAGTGTATGCGCTCTCTGGATCCATTGCCAATTCTTCTATTCTCCTGCTATATCCCACTAGCAATTGTTTAATGTTTCTTTTTGCAATACTAAACAAATGGGCCCTTAAAGATTATCCCATCCATATTTATATCCAACATATAGTATCACTGGTCACTCGTATTTTTTGATTTTTTATTTATTTATAAGAAGATGTTGCTTTTAAAGTTGATCTGATTTCACATATTTGAAATGCAAAGTGCAAACAATATCTAGCTATTTTGACAACCAATGAGATTCTAAAACAATATAGATTGCGTTACTAGGTATGTAGTATGTACCATTACTATGCCTGCATGGAACGTTGTATTCATGAACCACAATCAAAAATGCCATGAACCCAAACTGGGAATTTGTAGACTGTGTCAACACTGTTGGACTATATGAACCATAACTCACAAGGAATTTCTATGCAGAAAGGATGGAAAAGACATGCCCATTCATAGAATTACAGTAAGATTGATAATTTATTTTTAAATTATGTAAAATAATCTGCCTATGATAAATGTATGTTTTTGCAGTCATTCGCTAAGTCGTGATACACCAAATATAGCTAGATTATACAAGGATGAAGGAGGAAGAACCAATATACCTTTTAAATATAATAATTCTTGGATTCTTCAACCAGATTATAAGCAGCAAGTTGAAGAAAAATGGAAGATTCAATTCTTTGGCAATCCACTCTTTAACTTTCTGCAAATATTAAAAACTATCAAAAGTTCTCTAAAAGAGTGTTAGAAAACAGTAAAACACTACCGAATTCTAAACAATTATATGAAGAACTCCAAATGGAAAATAATGATATCACTCCACATCTCTACTTTAGCCATGCATGTGAGACCAAGCAGCTAAACTTAGTTGATTTCTATAAAACTTCGCCGACTTAGTTAAATTTTTATTAAAATAAATTAATTTTTATAGAGTTATTTAATTTTTATAAACATATGATCGACTTTCAACTAAGACAGTTATATAATAGGGAACATTTGGCATACATCTTAATAGGTTTGAAAATACACAAAACATCCCTCGTTTTAATTATAAGTTTCTCATCCTTATTTTTAAACGCGACAAAAAGATTTCCCTAAATGCCCTTACGTCTTCTCCAAACAAAACCCAAAACCCTTCAAATTCTTCTCATCGATTAACATCTTAAAAAAAGAAAACCCTAATCGCCTGAATTATAAATCGGAATTAGTTGCTACTTCAAAAATTAATGTCCGAATCGAGTCCAGAACTAAAGAAAGTTGAGATTCAAAAGATGAAAACAACACAAATCAGAAAATCGAAGGTTATCTATTAAGAAATTTCGTCATTTCGATTTTTATTCTATTTTAATAACTAAATTTGATAAAATTTGCAGATATTTGTTAGAAAAGCTCAAAAACATTCACATACAAACAATATTATGCCGAATTTAATGCATCGAAATAGTTACATGAAAATTTAAACATATTTTCCCAAATTAATATACAATATTTTGAATTAATATAGAATTTTCTGCAAATTGTTTACAGTAGTAGAAGTTTTATATAACATCACCCTTCTATGCAATTATATGCAATAATTACAGCCATATATGCGACTATATTTAGTATTTGCAGACAACTCTGCAATTATTGCAAATCAGCATTGTGGTACAATTTTTGCAGTCAAATCTGCAAATATTGAAAATAAATGAATAAAACACTGCAAAAATATTGTTGACATTTCCAGTGAAGCATCTAATTATACAAATAAAAATGCAAAAAAAATTCAGCAAATATTTTCTCATCTATATGCAGATATGTTGATTATATCTAGTTATATGCAATTTTATTGAAAAGTTGCAGACATATATGCAATTATTATGAATACTTGCATACATCTTTGCAATTACTATTAACAATTGCATTTTTAAATGCATTTCACTTATGAACTTATGAATTGCATCATTTTTAAATGCATGTCTGATATGCATCTTAAAATTATAGCTGTTATATGCAAATTTTAACTGCATATTAAATATGCAGTTAAAACATACAATTAAATGATGCAAATTTTAAGTGCATTCCACTTACGCAGTTAAAAAGTCATAAGATTTTTATTATACTTGCAGACATATATGCAATTATTATGAATAGTTGCATATATGTTTGCAATTATTTATGTACAACCGCATTTCACTTATGCAGCTATAAATTGCAACATTTTTAACTGTATATCTGTTATGCAGTGAAAAATAGCACATGTTAAATATTATAAAAATTTTGAACACTAGATCGAATTAAATCTAATTTCCCTACGAAGATTTCAAATTTTGATCGCCAATACAATCACACGAGAATAGTCGACATGAAATGAACAAAGGTAACTAGAGAAACAAAATATTGTAAAAAAATAAAAATAGGGACTGGATTTACAAGTTTACATATGGAAGGAGCTTTGGGCTATTAAATTTGATTTTAGGGACGTGGGTCTAATTTTCATTATATAATATCCATGTTTCTTTTTACTTATCTTTTTCTCTAATGCACTAACTCAAATTTTGGCTTTACGCAAACCATTTCTTGTATTAATTTTTCCAAAACATATTTCTCACTCATTACAATAAATCAACATTTTTTCCTTTCTGTGCTACACACATGCTGTGTGTGTGCATGCAGGTGCATGCATGCAATATTAATCTGTAGCATATGTGATAAGCATTCTCCTCTAGCCTCTGTTTGTAAAGCAAAAGGGGAATGCATTATATATCGCCACAGCTGTATCCTTTCGGCAACTATCAAGAATAACATTTTAAACGATTCTAAAGAATATATAATAAATTCATATTAAGATGGAAATGGTAAGTATTTCCTCTTAAGCCAATGGCAGTAACAGCTGTATAATCGTGGGCCATTCAAATGGCAGTGACAGTATATCATTCATGATATTTTTTGGCGAATCAATCAATGATATTCTTTCCTGGAAACTATCTAATGTCTAATGCAGAATATGGATAAAGAAACATGTTCATTGTTTTTCATACTAAAATGAATAACGTCGGATATAGTAGTTCAATCAATATGAGATGTGAATGTACATACCTTAACTAATTTCATTTTCTTTACAGGACGTAAGTGAAAAGGTTTATTGACACATGAATCTCCACATTTGCAGCTAGAACAGGTAGACAAAAGCATCCTATACATACAAATGGAAAATTACAAAGAAAACGAGAATAAAATTTAATGTGTGTTCAACAACAAAAACTGTACGCATTTTGATACATGACCGGAAATTGCTTACCAACATAGGCAATCCGCACCACAAGTCTGTGATGTCCTTGAAGGGGAACAAGTGCAAAATCCATCATCATCAATATGCTTTTTAGGCCTTTTGGTTAGATAGACATCTTGGTAAAGTTAAAGAAATAATCTTGCACTATTTTAATAACAATATTTTAAATCATAAAGTACTTGGGAGAAGGATGTATTTTACTAAAAAGAAAATAACCAAAATTATTGCCTCTGTTTCTTTTTCTAAAAAAGGATACACTGATAACTGGTATATAAGTATATACAACTTCAGACCTTTTGCCATGATAATGGTTTTTGACAATGGAAAAGAATTCCATCTTTCAGTGCCTCTAAAAATATTTAGCGACTGAAAACCGTGTTTGTTAAAAAATAAATCACCTTAACATTTATCCATTTGAAGTAAGTTCCTCGAGACTTATCACCGTATGCCTTATAAGCTTTAAAGACCCTGCACATATGCAAGAAAATGTAATAGACATGAATAAGAATTATATTTAACATAAAGTCATATCCATTAGTTTTTTAGGTAGAATTATAATTTTCCTTCACCAAGCTTCAGTAGTTGGAGCATGGAAAGCTTAGATTGTGAATTATGGTAAAATGCTTGGATAGCTTCAATAGTTGTATATTGACTGCTTCAGGGGCTTATGGGCCATTACGAAGAAATTGCAGACTACTTCACTAAGAAAGCAGTTTCTGTTATATTCCTCTTTTGGAGAAATCAGCTTAGACAGTGGGTCTCTCTACTATCAAATTCTCATGGCCAACGCGCAAAACAGCTTAATGGAACTCATAAAGCTCATGTGCATTCACAACATGAGGTCGCTTCTTCATTTTTGTTGTTTATCGTATTAAATATTAATGGAGGTAATGGAAAAAAACAACTTCATTTTGGGAAAATGTCTTGCAGGCAGATATACTAGCAAGATATAAGCCTACGGTACATGTCAATACATTAGTTCCTAAATTGAAACAATTGAGTGATTGGGCTACTTATGCTATTGAGCATTTGAAGAGCACTCGGCATATTGTTTTGTACTATGAGGATCTTGTTCAAAATCATACTGTAAGTTATTTAACATATATGTATCTTGAAGTAGCATCTTGTTGTTGTTCTTTGCTATATTTAACATCCATATGAATATGCAAAGAAAATTTCTGGAGACAGGAATAATGAGACCATGTTAAATAAAATGGAAATAAATAAATTGTGTTAACCGAATATTTTTCATCTTGATATATTAGTAATATGAACACTGCTGTATGCGCCATAGAATTTGCTGCAGATTACCCATTTTTTTCTTTCTCTTTGGGAAATAAATAATGTTAACTGAATATTACTTTGTCGAATGAAAATTAATCTATGCTCAGGATAAAATGTAGTGGAGACAATTGCAGTAAATTTATATTATTATGCAAGGATATCGTTCAAAATTGCACTGTAACTGAATTATATTTGCGCTGATCTTGCAGAAACTACTAGATGTTTTGGAATTCCTTCAAATGCCAAGGAGAACACTGTTTAGCCATCATGTGAAAATACACACAAAGCCAGTATCTCTTAGCATAATATCCAATTTAATCTCTTAAAATGGTGAAAGCATGTTTCGAAACTTATTAATGGAAGTTAAAAAAAAAGCTTTACTTTCTTTGTTGACTTGATACAAATGTGGAGATTAGGACAACTATATTCAAAGTGGAATGATGAAAAAAAAATCAATTGCCAATCTTAGTAAATTAGGATTATTAAAAGTTGAAACTTGAATATGTAGACTACTTTCAAAAACAAAGTAATATACTTATACTTTATACCATTTATCGTATGACTATTCTAAAAACAAAGTACTATACTTTTACTTCCAAGTGTACATTTCCCGTTCGTATTTCTATCCTTTCTTACAAAATTATACCATCTGATTTGGTTTTCCTTAAATAATCATCCTTGGTTTATACAAATAAATAAGTTTCTAAAAAAACACATAAATTGGTAACAGATGCAGATTAGGAAGAAAAAAAATAGTAAAAAGCACACCTCTGGACTTCTTTCCTCTTCTGCCGAGCAATCATCTGCAAAATCAAAAATCTTTATATTTAATTTAATAATACTACTAATAAAGCATTTGCTTAATACAGAACATAACAATACTAACCCCATAGGAGGAGTCATGCCTAGACCATTAGAGAGGAGAGAACCTCGCCATTCCTCTATCTCCAGGTTTTTTACTTTGTATTGTGGTGTTTATTGTTCAATTAGTGGTGCGCTCTGCTCGCTTTACTCGAAGTCTTCGGTGGAGCCAGGGTGGAATTGGTATAAAGTTGGATCCCGTCGCCGAACTTGAAGCACTAGAGAAGTATTATTGGCTATCGTTGCTCGAACTATGAGATCTGGCTCTGGCTCTGGCACGAAGTGGAGAGGAGATCAAAGATCAGCGCGCCTATGATCGCGATTTGAGATGTTGAAACGGAGGCAGGCAGGCATAGACGGAGGTAGGCTTGGGAAGTACGGCAGTTCGATTTTAGATGTTAATAAGCGATATTTGATCTCTGATGCTTTGAAACGGCAGTTCGATTTGAGATGAAGGAGCGGGAGATTTAGGTCCGTCTGGCTTGCTGTGTTTTCGCGTAAACAAAATTGCGCATTCGTTATGTATGGTTGAAAAACATATAATTTTGAAAAACGAAATTAACATAGAAAATAAAAAACAAGTTTATTTGCTTTTTCGTGTTTTGAGATATAACAAGAGGACGGAAAACAATTCATCTCCCTCATTTTTCGTCCATCGTCGCAATGACTAAGAATTGTAAAACACAAAACTCAAAACTCAAAACGAAACAAAACGGGTCCAGTTTTTTTCAAAGCGGGAAATGAAATTAGGTTATCCGCGATTTCAATTTGGGTGGGCTTGGGAAAGTGAAAAATTATTTTTTAATTTTTTAGTCCTAGTTGCAATAGGTATTTGCTATGGTTATGAAAATAACAGTCGCAAATAACAACGTATTTGCTATGGTTATAGACAAAAACCGTCGCAAATTGTTTTTAGTAAATTTTCTTCTACTTCTCATAGACCAACTGCTACGGTATTTAAGAAGAACTGTCGCATATTATATACTATTTATTACTGTTTTTACCCAAACCGTCGCAAATAAGGCGACACAATAGACAGATCAAGGAATGGCTGTCTAGTCCCCAGAATTGAAAGATGATGAAAGAAAAGTCCCTCCCGAAAAAGTTATGAAAATTAGGTTCCTATTTTTAGTTTTTAGCTAATTTATGCTACTTTTGCCTCTGATTTCGATGCTGAACCGATTTTCTGGGAGCGGTCATTTTGGTAAAAAATAACAAAATAGGGACCTAATTTACATGAGTTTATGAGTAAGGACTTTTTGTGCATGAACTTTGAAAATAGGGACCTTTGGTCCAAAACCTCTAGACAAATTGTGTACTAGTGTAAATAGTTTCCACATCAAGTTGAGAAACTAAAATGGCCAGAAATATAATTTAGCACTTAAACAGTCACTAGGCCTGATTTATTAATTCATTTATAAATCAATTCACTTTCTAATTTATTTACTTCAAATTATCTTTAAAAGATATATTCTCAAAACCATTTCAATATTTCAATATTTGGAAAACATTTCATAAACTTATTTTAATAATAAGTGAATTCACAACTTATTGTATTTTCAAACCATTTAAACTCCATTTTAAAATACCACTTTCCAAAACATTCATTTTAAGGATTTTTCACTTTAAAAACGTGAATATACTCCCTTTTATAAAAATCCATATTTAGTTTATCAAATTAAATTGATTTCACATTTATAAAATGTGTTTATAATTCACATTTCTATTTTATAAAAACTTCCATTTATAAAATTCATTTATTAACCAATTTCCTGTTTATCTCATTTATATATCAAATTCCCATTATAAGCTTATTTACTGATAAATTTCTTTATTTACACATTCATTCTTTTGTAATCTCATTATTTATAAAGTCCGTTATAAATTCATTTCTAAATTTCAATTGCAAATCCATTTACAAATTTGATTATAAATCCATTTCTAATATTTGTAAAACACCGTTTAAAAATCCATTTCATTAAATCTTTTTATTAATAGCAATCCTTTATAAACTTCCTTACTTTATAAATCTTATTTACTTATAATATTTCATTTATAGCTTCATTTTAACACTTATAAAACTCGTTTACAATTCTATTAATTTTATTTATAAAATGTCAATTTTATAAATCTCATATATAAACCATTTATAATAAGTTCAAAATTCTCAATTTAACTTATTTTACAAAATAGTTAACTCCATATTTCAAAAATCATATTTAAGTGTATTTCACAAAGCCATAATTTTTATAACATAAAAATTATAACTTTTTATTTATTTAAAATAAATCCATTTCTTTAATCATTCGAAAATTTATTAAAACATATATATTTTCAAAATCACTTTGAAATCCTTTTTTTAAGTCAAAATAATCATTTTAATGTTTTAAATTCCAAAAATATGGCCTAATGCTGCAAAAGCGTTAAATAAGGGGATTCACATCAATAATAGCAAACATGGCATCCATCACATCAAACATCGCATAATACAACATATATAACAATATGTGTAAATAAAAATCAACAATGGTGAGGAATCCAGTTGGATCCTTTTAACCTGTAACCTACAACAAATATACATATGAGAAAATATATACAATGTCTGCTTCGAGGCAGACACGCGTACAAAAGAGTCATCCGCTCATACACGGGAACGTATAGGGTCTCATCTACTCGAGTAGGCAAGAATATATCCAACTACTAATAATATAGTATAACATCCGGCGTTGCAGCAGCGAGTATCACATAGCATAAAATAAATTTATTCCCACTTATATAAAAGTATAAGCGGGCATGAGAGAGTGAGTTTTACTCACTTTGCTTGCATCCGTCGTTGCAGCGTTTTATTTCGATCAAAATTAAACGAGCGTTTAATTTTAATCAAAATTAAACGAGCGTTTAATTTTAATCAAAATTTCAACAGCTCCAAATCCATCCAAACAAGCTCTAAAATGTAGTACTCGACAATACGAATCCAACGTTGTTTGTTTCGTGCTAAACGGAGCTCGTATGTAATAGTTATGCATTTTATAAGTTACACGATTTTATATAAATAAATTTACAATTTTTTAATTATTATTATTTACCCTAAAATAAATCTGAGCCACATGTTTCAATTCAAATCAAATCCAACCGTTCTTTCTTTCCCCTTCTCGTTTGTTCTTCTTCGATCAAAAACCTACACAACCGCCGAACTTCTAGGCATTTTCACCACCGCCTCGGATCACCGGAGATCGATCAACCACCTTAGCCGCGTGCGCCACCCTGTGCTCTTCCTACGCCAGCAACCCCGAGCCCTCCTTCTTCGATCAATGTGAAAAAAACCCCTCGAACGCCACACAAACGCGGCCCCATCTTTCCCTCCACGCTGCGTTAAATCAGATCACTGCCGTTGAACTTGAAGAGCTCGATGCGCTCTACAATTTTCTAGTTAGAATTTTTTACTAATTGTCGATGGATTGTGAGATAATTGAGGGAGAAGCACGGTGATTTTAGGCCATTGAATTGAAGGTGGCGGCTGCGTGAAAAAGATGGGCTAGTTTTAGTTTAGGGGTCCTTTTATAGCCATTTACAAAACACTATTCACGCGTAATATTTCCGAACTCCAAACGAAGCGTACCGTCTAGCGTTCATAATGTTTTACCCCTATTCCGAACACAATGGAATATATTCAGGAGCCAATTCCATTGTATTTGGAAGATAGGTTTTCAAAAGCGAATTATTTTAATTAAAATTACTTAAATAAATTTCTATACGTTTCAGCTTTGCACGACCAAACTGTAAGTTCGATCGACATGGAATTTGAAATTCTATAGTAACTCACTATTACAAATGCAATGAAACTGGTTTCGTCAAAATCCGAGAGAGTGTCAAAAATGACTATTTTTACACGTTAATTAAATATTAAAATTTTCAATTTGAGTTTATTCACTTTTAATTCAATTTTAAAAGTTTACTAACTTCATTCTAATCCAAATAGAATTTAAATCAACTTTAGAAATCATTTTTATCTTCATTACATTCCAGATTCAATTATTTAACCGATTTTACTTATAAAAATTACTTTAAAATATTTAAAATCAATTAAATATTCTAAATTCAGATGACAAAAAAAAACTGGGTCGTTACACCTAACGTGACTATTTTCCCCATAAATAAAGTGTTACATCTCTTTCTCATTCTTCAGCTCTAATCCTAAAATCTTGTATAATATCCTTTTAATGGAGACTCTAATTATCTTCAGTAACTACAAAATACAAAACATTACAAATTACAAATGAACTTGAAAGTATGCCTTATAAAATGTCATTTCATACAGCACGACGACATGAACATAGTGGTGGTGCTTATTTGTCGAAGTTCAGTCATCTCTGGTTTGAAAATGCTCTGGAAGTTCTGAGATTGTCAAAGAAGATATGGCTGTTGAGTTGGATAACAATGAAATAGCTACAAGTTGAAAGACGCTTAGTATAGTTGGGTAATGGGGGTTGATCAGAGTCGACCCATGGTATTCGATCTCAATGATAATGGTTGGATTGGCCTTAAAAATTCAACTAGGGTTTTATTAGAAGCGGCGGCGGTTATGTATGTGGCAACATAGGGTGGTTTAGTGGTTGCATGGTAAAGTAGGAAGGCCGAGGTGGCATTGTGGCATGACATTGAAGGCTAGTCGGTGGTGGTTCCTAGCATGGTTGAGCATATATAATAGATGTGAGAGGAAGCTGTATGCAACCTAAATGAGAGACGAGGAAGGAGGTAATAATTAGCATATTTTTCTTATATTGATTTATACTATTAATCTATTAAATTCTAATAACTCGAATAACTTTCAAATATGAACTCTGATTCATGGGCGGTTTGTTTCGTTGGACTGGTAGTGAAATTCCAGATAATTTAGCATGAGATTTGCTTCTGAAGATGATTGCAAAGTGCATTGGTATGGTTATTTGATTTTAATTAATTTTATTTTAAAATATTAAGTGCATAACCATCAATGAAAATTTATAGTTATTGGTATGTGTTGTGTTCTACTGATGATTGTTTGGTTATTATGATATTTTTGATATATTGTGCCTTGATTGGACTATTCACTATATTTAAAATAAAATTTATAATTAATTGGGCTATTACGATATTTTTGATGTTTAATTGCAATTAATTGTGAATTTAAAATTTGGAAGTAATTTATTAAAATAAAATGGCCGGCATTGTGTAATTATTGGAAAATTCGATAAATAAATGAAAAATAAGGTTATTTATAGATATTGAGTGATATTTGTGAAATAATAGTGATTGAACGAATTAGAGTAGACTTAAGGTAAGAAATGTAATAATGTTATTACTTATGAATTTCTATGGGAAATTTATTAATAATATCGAAAAATCTATTTAAAACTGTATTTGGGAAGTTTATTATTACTTATAAAATAAAGTGATGTTTCATAACTAATGATATGGTTTTGTGAAAATTGTATTTTTTTTATGTATGCGACAATATAATGGATTATATGACGTTTATAGAAAATTATTATTATTGTTTGAGTAATAAAATAAAAGGTATTTTCAAAATAATAATAATAATTGTAATGATGTATTTCCAAAAGTGTGTTGGGTTAAATTATTAATGTTTTGAGGCAAAAAGAGGTAAAAACAGTTTTGAAGTTTAATGTAGAATATTGTTATATTTAAGGTGAACAATAATGAATTGGTTTAAAAATTATTAAAGAGGTTATAATATATATTATTATTTTGATGTAAATAACAATATTGCTATTTCGAAAAGTAATTTGATGTAGAATGCTATTTTTGATGGAAAATACAATATTTGATGGATTTGAAGTAATATAAGAATAATAATGGATTTTGAAGTATATTATCATTTTGGAGGAATTACTATTGTTTTAAGGTAAATAAAGGTGCTATTATAATAAACAACGGTAAAATGATTTTATACTTAAGAGAAAACGACGATCGTAAATACGATATTTTGGATGGATGTAATATATGATTAACGGTGAATTTTATTTGTCACCTATGTTGCTTTATGACGATGAAATCATATTTGGAAATGTGCGATATATATCTAGCCATTTTACTATGTCGTGTGTAGTTAACTAAGATTTTATTGTGTTAATGTTTGTGCTATTAATATAGTGGTTTAGTACACATTTGGTGATTTAGTGTTTGTATTACTATTATGATGGATTAATACACATTTGATTTGGAGTTGGGTTACTAATATAGTGGTTAATACACATTTTGTGATCTGGTGTTTGTGTAACTATTATAATAGGTTAATACACATTTGATTGACTTGTACTTGCAATGATGGTGTGTTACTAATAGTTGATAATTAGTATGTATGTTGTGATTAATTTATTTTATGTTTGGGGTTTGACATCGAGTGTTGTTAAATGTATCTGATGTTTAATGACTAAGTGTGCTACTATTATTGTTACCTCGTATTTATAATGATTGACTGTGATGGTTTAGTTAAAGTAGTATTTTCTCATTCCATTGGTTACATGGATGCTATTAATGTTATGCGCCGGCAAATATTTGATGTAGGAGAAGAGCAAAAAATAGAACTGCGTGAGCTTTATCCCCCAAAATGATATGTATGCGGTTTTTTTATGCAACAGCTCTTGGTTCCCTTATGGTCGGAGCCTATGTAAATTGGTGCAGTCAGACATAGTTGAACATTCTTTTTTCTTTTCTTCCATGTATCTTTGAAGTTGCAGGTTGGAGCTAAGGAGGAGTAAAAGTTTGGATATAGATTATATTCTCAGGTTGTTGATTTGGTATATTTCTCTTACATCACATTTATGTCCTTATTTATCAATGTTGATTAAGGTATTAAAAATGTGCATGTCATTTGATGTACTAAACATGTGTAATTTTACTTGTTGAGATAATGTAGTTATACTAATGTTTGATTCCATTATGATATTTTCCTTTTTCTTTCGTGGTTTTTAAATTATAAAATAAACGATCCACTATTTATAATATCGAAAATTAGTTGCAAAAATATTTTTGGGCCTTCATAATTGACTTCAGATGTTAAAAATTGTGGGGTGTCACACTTGCTATCGGAGCTTTTGTTTAGCGATTCATAGAGCCTTGTGTAGGATTGACCACTTAGGGTAGGTTAAATTTACACCTGAAGTTGGGCTAAAGATATAAAATGAGAGAACGATTTTATTAGTGGTTGCATGTTTTGTACGTATGGCTTGTGTGCATAACCACCATTACCTCATCCTAAGATGTTAGCTATTTATAGTGACCTTTGAGCAGGAAATAAATACTGTAGGAGTGTTGTTGGATGTGCACTTATAGGATGGGTTAGGTGCTAGTTATAACCCAAGTAACACACATATGACATTATGGCCTAACCTTAATAAATAGACCTATTTTTATGGGATTTTGACTTGAAATGTTATATTAGAACTATACATTTTGGATGTAAAAGGTACATTACTTAAGAATGGAAAATATATATTTTTAGACTTAAATTGATTTAATGAAATTTTAAAAAGCTAAAAAATAAAATACTTAACTTGAGGAAAATCCGCTTTAAGGGTGTTTCATGGAAAAACTATTTTAGTAAAAAGGATATTTGAATATATAAAAAATACATTTGAGAAGTTATTTAATGGGGAAAATACTTGAAAGTATTTTTCAAAAACATTTTGAGAAATATCATTTTGTGAAAAGAGAGAGATGAACATTTTTTAATTTAAGGAAATTTGGTTTGTTTAAAAAGAAAATCCTTGAAATTTGAAAATCTTTTGTGTGGAAGCTAATTTCAATCGTAAGTATTTTTGTGTAAAGGATACTTTTAGATAAACAGTGTTTGGAAGGAAAACATTTTTTTAGACATGAGTTTTTGGTAGGGGAAGTACCAAATGTCAAAAAAATGATCTATTGAGAATATGTTTAAAAATATTTTTCTTTTCAAAAAAGGATGTATTGTAAAATATCTAGTTAAATATTTTGGGGTAACATTTTGAGGTAAATATTTTACAAGGATGTAAATAATTTGATACAAAAGTGATTTTCGATAAAGTACGATATTTGATTTTAATAACTTTGTTGGTGGTTGTTGAAAAGTATACTATTAAAATGATATTTTATTTGGAAAACTCTATTAGAAGACTATAAGACTTGACTGTGTGACATGAGATGATGGGGAGAGATTAGTTTGAGTTTGCCCAACACATATTATTACGATGTTACCCTTGTGGTTGTTGTGTATGACTTTCCTAAAGGGGTTGTAGGAATGTCTAGTTATTCCCTTCCACGAAGAGAGTAGTGATTTGATGTACAGACTACCCATTTCGATGTGTGGGATAATGATCTTTTCCTTGTATTGGCTTGCTCGCTGTATTGTCCATATTGATTTGGTGCTTGTTAATTTGTTTCCAATTAAGAATATGTTTATACACACACACAGATATATATATATATATATATGTGTGTGTGTGTGTGTGTGTGTGTGTGTGTGTGTTTGTATGTATATATGTGTTTGTGTGCGTAATGAGCTGCTTGTTGCTCTTATTTATTATTCATTTATATCGTGATTGTTTGAATTAATTTCTTTTGCTTATATTTTGTTGTTGATTTATTGTTTATTAGACATATTGTGATTGTCTATACCGTATGCTGGGTTAATGTAACGACCCGCAAATTTATCACATTGATAAATTATATTTATATTTGAAATATTTAAATATAAGAGTTTATAATACAAATTATAATGTTTTGAATCATAAATAATGATGGTAAACTTATTTTAAAGGTATATTAACAAATATGGATATTTGAGGATTTTCATCAGAAAAACGATAGAAATCAGTTTTCGGCAAAATTGAGATTTTCTCAATATTAGCATGTACGAAACTGGATACATACACTTATTAATCCATTTGAGAAAGAGTATAAAATAAAAATTATTTATTGTATTTCTTTGGGAAATAAAATATATTTATGACATCATCAAGGATGCCATCAATTTTTTATATTTTCTGTAATTTTAAAATTAAGTTTAAATAATTAAATAATTGTTTTAAAATTATAATAATTCATTTTAATTAGTAATATAGTGATAATAAATCATTTATAATAGTTTTATAAAGATATATACTTGATTTGAAAATATAAGAAAATTCATAACGCTTTATCGATATAACGACACTTTTTGTAAACACTTGTTTAATATTGGTTTATATGGTTTTATAATTCAAATGTGATCATTTTAATTAAATAATAATGATGAGAAATTATTTTTCAATTTTTGTTTACATTTATATGTAACTAAATTAACAGGTGAAAATGTGACTGAGAATCAGCTTTTAGATTTTCAACGGTTTAACGAACGGAAGTTGTTCAAAGTGATTGCAATGTTGTTTATATGTCTTGTGCACATATATAACATACACATGCATGTCCTAACATATACGTATACACATGTATACATACCAAATACACACATGTACATATATAAATATTAAAAAATATCTAAGATATCTATACAAAGTCAAAAGTAAACTACGCATCAAAACCTCACATCCTTACACACTTACACACCATATCTCAAGCACATGGAGAGAAGGACACGGGGGTTATGTCGTGCATGTGGAGGAGTGGGCAAAAGGTAGGAGGGTAATTTTGCATTTAGATATTTTACACATTTTTTTCAATAAATACCCACTCATTCTCTCATAATTTTACACACCAATCTTCTTCATCATCTCCGTCCTCTCAAACTATTTTAATGGCTACTTACCTTAGAGAAATAATGGTGAAAATTATGGCAAAGAGAAAGTAAATTTAACTAAGTGTGTGTGTGTATTATCAATCCACTTCAAAAACAAGTTCAAACTCCTCCTCTTCTTCTTATAAACCCACGGCCACCACCTTTACAAGCAGGGCCGAGCCCATCTCTATTACAAGCCTAGGCCGTCCACTTCTAAAGGGAACATGTAACGACCCGTAAATTTTAACGGTTTTAATAACGTAATTAACTGGATTTTTGTGAAATTTTAAATAATTGAATTTTGAAATAAAAATTTAATATTTGGAATACGTCTATTTAAACATAGCAATTGGTAAATTTTCATCTGATAATATAAAAGTTTATTTTCTTGTATAATTTTATTTCAATTTAAATCAGTTAATATTTTATGATAATAAAATGTTTTCCAAACCTGAATATTTTTATATAATAAATTTGTAAATCATCTTCTGAGTGAGACGTCATATTTCGTTTCTCCAAATTTGGACTGCTATTGCTCCGTTTATCTTAATTCCGGCGTTTTAGCAGCATTTTCGGTACCTATTTTCGACTTTTGATAGGATAATCGTATCATTGATATCTGTGTACTGTTCTACTCGCCTCGTCGTGCTGATCTTCGCAGTATATTTATTTCTGTATTTTGAGGTCCAGTATGCGACGGAAACGATAAAACGGTACGTCGTATCTGTACTGTGACCGTTGCTTTTGAAATGAAAATAAATATATATAATTAACATATATATATATATATTTGGTTCTAAACAGCTGCCTCTGTCTAGTGCCTACACTCACGTCTTCTCCACTCTCTTATTTTATATTACCAGTTGCTTTAATTATTATACCTGAATTGACGTATGACTTCTGCTTTTTCCATGTTCAATTTATTGCTGTTCACGCTCCCCAGTCTCTTCAATCCCTATTCTTCGGTTCTGTTCTTCATAATAAATATATACAAATCATGTATGTTTAAATTGAAAAGGAAGCCTGCACATCATTTATATCAATTTATAATAAATATCTATTTGATAAAGTATGCCTGCTTATCCTTCATCTCCACTACCCGATGCCTCAGCAAGCGCTCCGCCTCCCCTCCTCCTACTTTCGGCCTCAACCCATCCGCTCCAAACATGCATCGCCATCCACCGCTCCATGGCCACGAGCAGCAACCCCAAAACCTCTCACCTCTCCGCGCTCACCTTTCTGCAACGCTCACAGTCCATGGCCGAAACCCATCTCCACGGCATCCCCAAGCGCCGGCCTTGTCACTCTTTCCTTCCCACGTCTCCAGGCCGAGAGCCTCATCCACTCCCCGCGCCTGAGTCGAGCCGCCTTTCTTCCCTTCCTCCATACATCGGCACCTCGCCTTTGCCTCCTACTTTGGTAAAGATATATATTTTATGACTTATATATACTATATGTTGAATTTTATATATACAAATTTCATAAAGTTTATATATTTATATAGCCTGCAAGTTGTATATATATGGTATACGGAAGTTATAGGTTACAGTATTATATATATAGTTGCTAAAGTTTTTCTTTGAATGCTTAACTGTATAAATATATATTCAGTTTAAGTTTTGTTTGTATATGATAATATATATATTCAGTAGATCACAATATATGTGTTACGGTATTTATTATATATAGGGTAGTTTATTTATATTATTTTATATTTCGCATGGAAATTTTATATGTATATGGTCTGTTTGTTTGCATAAGTATATAGTGCAGAGCTATTTTGGTACATAGTTATATGCTGTGGTATATTTTATATAATAAATTTGTATATAGAGTATATGATGTTTATTTGTAAGTTTGGTTTGCTATAAAATTATTATACAATGATGATTTGGTTCTATGTGTACATATCATTTTTTTTAAAAGTATATATGTTTATACAATTTATAATTTATAAAGTATATTAAGTATATTAGTTTATATATATAGGTTTATAAAGCTATTTATTCCGGTTGCATATTTTATAGGCTTATTCCTGTTACATAAAATGTATTTATTCCTCCTCGATGTATATGATGTTTTCGAGGCTTAATGTGTATCCATATATAAACGTTTGGAATTATATATGTATGATACTGTATGTTTTAGGAAAAATATGTATATATGTTGGCGTTAATCAAACATATGTATACAATGTAATAGGTGAAGTTTTGTTTTGATGGTTCTGCGCAAATAAATATGTTACATAGACCTGTGTGTTTGCATGTATATTATACTATATATAAGTGAGATTTGTTTGTTATATGATGATATGTTACCTGATATTTGAAATAAATAATATATAAAGTATAAGTATCTGGCATTTTAAAGACAAGTATATATATATATATATAAACATTGATTAAATATATATATATATATAGATATAATGTGTATATATGTTTGTTTTAATGTATGTGAGTCTGTATAGGCTTATATATCAATTCGTATATATGAATATACACAAGTCTGGGTTTTCAAATTTTATTGATTTCGGAGAAAAATATATACAGGTATTTTGATTTTAGTTAATGGGTTAAGAAATAATGATTTTGAAATATATATATTGATTTTTATATATATGTTTAAAATTTAAGATTGATTTAAAAATGAATATGTATTTTAAAATTTAATATTTGGTTAAGGAAATTTTATTATAATATACATCTCGTTTAAATTTTATCAAACAAATTTTGATTTGTTCTCATCGATTTCTGTTATCAGCTCTATTCGTCGAATTCGTGCCAATCTAGCTTTGATTTGGATTCATGCTTGGGTTTCATAACTTAACTTCATTGTCTACCGATCTAGCCTCGAAAGGTGAGCAATCACTCACGATTAATGTTCTTATATTTATTAAATTTGATTTCAATTGAAACAACAATTGAAATATGTAGTTGTTAGTTATTTAAATTGCTATATCTATATGCCATTATCTGTATCTGTTCACCTGTGACATCCGACACCATGATCTGTTATTTACTTTATCACTGATGATATATGCATGTTACTGATTATTATATTATTGTCATATATGCTGCCACTCTGCAAGTTCCCTGTTAGTATAGAATTCCCTATGGATTGAAATGATACATACCCGAACGATCTTATAGAATAGGAGAAAATCGTTATGGGTTGAAATGATAAACCCAAGCGATTTTCATTGACATTGAATTTGGGATTGCGGGTTGAAAAGATATATACCCGTATATATTTAAATTGCGGATTGAAATGATAAATATCCTTACCACTTGACCATAGGATAGAAAACTATATACAGGCACCGTTGGTATATATATGTTTTGAAATGATTTCCAAAGTTTTGAAAAAAGAACTATATATGGTTTAATAAATATTGATTTTTTTAAATAAATAAATGTTATTTTTATAAAGCTTTAAATTTTAGATTTTTAAATTTATATGTTTGGGAATTTTAAAATTTATAAATTAGTTTTGGAATTTATTAATTTTAAGATTTTCTTATAATTTTTACTATTTTAAATACGTAAAATAAGTTTAATAATAAAATTTAGTTTAATAAAGTTTGATTTAATTAGTATATAATATGTTTAAAATTTTTATTTAAAATTTTATATTAATATTTTTTAAAATAGATTATTAACTTTAATAATAAAGGTTGGGAAGATAAATTAATTTTTACTTGGAATTTAAATCAGCTAATAATTGAACTCAAATAAGAATAAATTCGAACTTATTGATTTGAGATTTGTAGAATTATGATTTATAACTTGATTTGATAAAAGGTGATTAAATGAATATTCTCAATTTTAAATAAAATTGAGATCGTATATTTAATATTGAGTTGAATTTATAAATTGTATTTTAATAAATTGTTATTAAATGATTAAGTGAATACTTTCCAATTTGTGTGAAATTAAAGTTAAATGTGAATTATAAGTGAAATTTATATTATAAATATTTGAATATTTTAACTTGAACCTAATTGGAATTGAAGAGATAGTTCAAACTTGGATTTTAAATTTGATAAAGATTGAAATGGTTTATTTAGATTTTGAATTGAATCTTTAACCCTTTAAATTGAAAGTGTTGAACAAGGATTGATTTAATTTGAATTTTGGAATTAAAGCTGATTTGAATCGATTTGTAAAATTGGAGGAAACTATTTTATTATATAAACTATTTTAATTTATAACTATTTTTACTATTTCGATATTTAAACAGTTAAGTGGAGAGTGTTATGATTTCCAAAGTGCTATGATTTCAAAACGGTTACGATTTCGAAAGTGTTATAAATTTGAAAGTGTTACGATTCTGGAAATGAATATTATTTAAAGTGTATAATGATACCAAATTGATATGGTTTGAAATCATATGATATTTTGATGTGAATTATGAACTGTTTGATATGAAATGACCACGGTGTTATAATAACGTTTGGTTGTTAAAGAGACCGGGATCAGATATTGTCATACTCTCTGCCAATACCGAAAACCACTTTAACAACTGTGCACGTGGTGGAGATTCCAGAATGAAGTAGGATGGTTTGGTGGTGATTCTATATGGTATTTACATAGCCCTGACTCCTGTGAGTCAGCTTGATGCGGCTAAAACAGAAGCCACGCCGGGCCAAGTGAGGTCATTCCTCCTATCGGACACATTTCTTCGATACCATTCTATTGCTTTTGTGATTTGATTGGGTGCACTTTTGATTTGGGAGTGTGTCACGAGGTGGGCGGTAGTAGCTGCTATGCGTTACCACCAGTCCGGATACGCAAACGGTATATCTACCTTGGCATTGCCTCGAGTACCTTATCGCATGCCCTAACGCACCTTCTACGAGTTTGTTTTGTACCATACTTATGGGGTGCCCTCTGTGTAAACCTCTCGGAGGAGCGTACGGTACCGTACAGACTATGGGAATATATAAAATGTGTTAAGGGGGATATGAGTAACGCCTTAACGCTATTTTAATAGTTTACTTTACTTTAGACATATTATAATAGCGTATATTACTACATAGTAGATAGTTCCACGGATCCTTAGAGGATGGAAATCCCAACTATCCTTTAAGTTACTTGTATTTCAGTTGACATTTCACTTAAGTTGAATTTATTGATATAAGAATGTTAATCCTAACTCGAGTGTTTTGTGTTTTTGCTTTACGCTCGGGTCAGACTGAGTGTCACAGCATTTGAGACTCACCTTTGGAGTTTGGAGCTTCGCTTGGAGATCCATCTATATCTATTCAGCTTTCAGCTATCTAGTTGATTGTTTAGACTTGTCATCAGTTTGTATTCGAGACTCCATTGTATTCGAGATATTCTGTGTATTTTATTTTAAACTCTATTGTTTTATATAGTAGCTTCATGAACTACTATTTATCTATTTCAGTTGCTTATTATTGTAATACTCTGTGTCTGTGATTCTGTGATTGATTTATTTACTGTATATGTTGAGTTTTTGCCAAATATAAATTAACAATCTGATATTTTGAACAATTCAAGTCCGACATGTGTGGATGCGAATGGTTGAAAATACCAGGTCGTTACAGAACCAGGGTTGATTCCATAAGCTTCGATGAGATAGTAGCGAAGCTAAAGTTAAATTTGGAAAATATAGAAAACAATGAAGATGAGAAACTCTACTATTAAATTTATAAATTATATGATGATATGATATGTTTGATATGGATGTTTTCTATGTTCGATCATCATGTTTTGAACGTTGATGATATATTTGTTTGATGTGGAAATGATTCACGGTATAATACACGTCGAATTTACACCAAGGAATCACTTTCCTTTATAAAATGAAATGGTATATGTGGCATTGATTAAACCCCTTTAAAATAGTTTCAAATGATTTATAAATGGTTTATAAACATTAAAAATCATTTCGGTAAAGTTTGAAAAAGTTTGAAAAATGAAGTAAAAATAAGCCGTCGCATTTCGGTAGTTCGCGATTTCGCGACCTAAAAAGTTAAACGGACGTATAGAATGGAATATGAGTCGGAATTCTTTGCAATAATTATTTTCCAGACCATAATGAATATAGTTTTCAAACAAAAGAAGAAAATCAAGATTTCATTTAGTAAAGTTTGAGAGATGTCCAAATCAAGTTTTCAAAAACGTTGCGTTTTGGCAGTTCAGTAACCAAAATGGCAAAATCTTTAAAATAGTACTTTTAATTCTTTAAAAACATGAAATAAATTTCACGAATATATTAAAATGTTTTAAAAGGGATTTAAGTTATAAAAATGGACATATAAGGAATGAAGTAAATGTTTAGATCAAAGAAACTTCTAAAAACACTATTCGCAGCATTTTTTGCAGCATTATTTGGTAACTTGTGAAATTATGATTTAAACTTGAGATTTTCTTCCCAAATCTTTTGAGAAATCTTTCAAAATGAATAATTAATTATTTTGAAGATGATTTGGAAGTTTTATAATTATTTTAAATGAGTTTAAATAAATGGTTAAAGGAAAATTGTTTTAAACAATATTTGGAATTGTGTTAAGTAAATGAAAATCATCTCTAAAAGATCATACAAAAGAGTTTAGAGTTGATCAAATAACTTGAACGTTTTATCGGTGATAGAGAAATAGTCTCTAGACCCGATTTTGGACAAATAGTGTTTGGGTTCCGCTCTAGCTATCCGGATTGGCTCGAAGGAGGGAATAGTAAATTTGATTTACTCAGACCACATCTTCCTATAATAAAAAGAGATTTGGAGCTTTCCAAAAGTTAAACAAAATTTAAAATAGGATTTTGGTTGTTAAAGAAAACATTCTAGTTGAACTCCATATTAAATTCCGATGAGGGAACTCATACTATCTATATGAATTTAAAAGGTGATTTCACCGTTATTCGATGAGTAGTACAGGTTGAATACGAAAATAAGTATTGGGTATAATCAGTCTAAAATTTATGGATCACTTTTATTCAATACTAACTGGTTTGGGTTTACGGTAAACAATGTCTTAAATAACATTATTTTTGACCCATTAAGGATATGTTTTGGAAACGTGAAAACTTCATTAAGATTTGAATTATGATTTTCCTGAATAATTAAAGATGAAATATTTTGGTATTTTCAAAGTTAAAAAGGGATTTTAATTAACCAAAGTATTTGATAAAAGAGGTTTAATTATCCCGTATATGCCGAAATAGAATATGATTTAAAGATGTATATTTCTAAAGAGATATTTTACTTGGATAAAAGATATTGATTAATTAAATAATAATCACATATATACTTGACATCTTTTATCGATAATTGGTTCGAAGAAATCGAGATCGAATTTGAGTGATTCCTATCCGAAAACCACTTCGAACCAATATACGTTCGAAAGTGAAAACATGTTGAAGACAATGATTTTTAAGGCGGAGATCTTCATAATATAGGGTTGCTTGCCACTAGCCCCATGATTCCATATTATATAGATATGGTGGCAATAGTGCTTCATTTTGAAAATCATCAATGCAAAGACTGCTCGATACTAATCCTAAGGTTGATTTCCGATAGGATATAGTGGGAGAGTGCCTTCGGTTTGTCCTATTCTTGGAAAACTTGTATGGATGAGTGTCTGACATTGCATTTCTAAGACCACGTACGTTGGTTTTTACAAATTTACATATGTTTGGTGGTGTAGGAGACAACCCCTCCTATACTTAACACCCTTCTTTAAGAAATATGAGCTCAAAGGTTGTACTTTTGTGGAAATCAATTAGTGTGTTGTTCGAAATGGCAATGTGGCTTTCAAAGTGGGATTTGTCATGTGAAACATAAAATGTCACCTCAAGCCTCACATATCGGTAATGACAAAAACATGGTAGATGCGGCAGGGCTAAGTGGGTCGCTCCCATTAGGAGATGTTCATCACCTTTCTAGATTACCCACTATATTTTGGGTTGTTTGTGTATGCTGTGGCCGTGGATAGGTCGGGAATGATCGGGTTGATGACATATTTAATTTGTACTATCTATGGTAGAGGTAGGCCGGTTCTGTGTTGGTAGAGGGCAGCGGGGCTGTGCCTCGGTGCATTCTTCTAGAGATGTACCGTCGGAAGGTAGTCCATTACCTTGTCATTGTATGGAATCCATTCCCCAATATGAGCGTTTACAGTTTTAGTTTTAGAACCTAATATGCTGGAATTTAATTAATGTAACAATCTTGGCTATGATTAATATATTTATTTGAAAGGGATTTCAAAGAATGTCATTAAAAATAATATCTCTGATTTTGCATAGCAAATGGTTTTGTTATCATAAGGTAAAATCCCATTCATATTTATGTGCAGCGTGGTCTTATGAGATACCCTTTGTTTTCAAAAATATTCGTGTTTCACCAGTCCCATGACTGACCTGGAGTTTATTTTATTTTCCCTTAAACTCTAGGTGCCCTATTTTTCCGGGTAGCCAAGTAGTCAGATTTAACTTGGAGAATTTTGGAGGAGCTAGGAGAAGAAACTAGAGTTTCCTCTGTTGATAGTTATCCATTTCCATTTCCGCTACATTTGTTTACTGTTTGTATTCAGCATTAGTAGGGACAGATATTTAAAACTGTCCAGGCTGAGATTTGGATAGACTCTGATGTATGCATTTATAGTTTCTGCTGCAAAGATTATATATTGAAATAATGTATGTTATTCTATTCGTATAAGATTCTGTTTTGTTTTATTTTTCTTTTTACCCTTGATCGATCCGTCTTCCCGACACTTGGATTTGCGGCACGTGAATACCGAGGACGTATTAGTGTCAATTTTCGAGGATCAAAAATCCGGTTCATCATTGTTAAATTACTGTTAATAATTTTATGATGAGTAGCTACTCAATGTTGACTTTAATGGAATGTACATTGGATAAACTAGTGAGTTGATAGGAGACATATTTGGATTAGTCATAGTGGATGACTTAGGATTTTCTCTAGTTGACGATAGGCCATGTCTAAGGAAATGGTAGTTTGCTTCGAGTCAAGTGCAAGGAAATCCTAGGAGCCAAATGAGATGCTTCGAACTTCGATGAATCGATGATGCATGGCATTTGATTGAGTACTTATAGTGTTATATATACTTTTATATATCTGTGTGTGTGTGTTTATCTAATACACACACAGATATATATATATATATATATGGGATATGGTAGTTCGAGGAGGCACATTTGAGAAGGTGAAGCGATGTGATAGGGCAGGGGATGATCCAAATTAAGTTGTGTGATGAAGTGATCGTTGATAATTTTGGATGTGATTTGTGTTTCATGGGGCAAAGGTATGCGAGGACGGCCACATGTGTACACCGGACTATGGGATGTTTTGGCCTACCTATGGGATAGGTATGTGATAAAACACCGAATCAGATTGCAACATGGGATGTCGTTGGCCTAGGACGTCATTGTGTGAGTTATGATATATCTGAAAGCATCTTGGTGGCGATGTATGGCCTTGGTGATTGTCGTGGTGATGCAAAATCTTGGTGATGGTTGTGGTGATGCAAGACCTTGGCAATGGTCGTGGTGATGTGAGACCTTGGTGATGGTCATAGTGACATAAGACACTAGTGACGGTCTAGTTCGCCTTAGAGATGACAAGGGGATACTTCGGGCTTAGGTGGGATTGTACTGTTAAGTAGTTACCGACCTTAGTGATTTTCGCACGGTTATTGTGTATCTAATTATGCTTAGTAAGACAGCTTAGTGGTGGTTAATATTTCTGAATATATGTGTGATTAGTATAAGAGTTAGCATACATGTTTTATTTGTTAGTATGTTAATGTGGTGATGATACCTTATTGTTATGAATATTCGTGCTTTATTTTTATGAGCTATACCGATCATTGATCTATGTATTTATGTGTATATGAATGTTTGAGCCAACCTGAGTTTTTGTTGTGACCCCTGTTATGAGCTAGTATGGTTGGATTGCTGAGACGCATGTTTTGACTTTGAGAAAAAATGACATATGATTGAGATTGTTTCATTTTTATTATTGATGAGATGTTCTTTACATACTATAGTTTGAATTGCATGAGTGAAGAAATGTGTTTTATACTATAGTATGTGTGTTGAATTCATTATTGTGAATGAATTCTGTTGTGTCATGACTGATTATGTTGTACGATTGTCATATACTATCTTATAAGTTGTTAGTTGTGACCAAACTCATAGTGATACTTTGTTGATTAAGTTGAGGATTGTATTTAGGGAGTCCCGAGGGTGCAACTTTTTTAAGAGGAACAATGTAATGACCCGCAAATTTAACACATTAATTATTGATTAATTATTTCAATAGGTGGTAAAAGATTCCTTTGAGTAGAGATACCTTTTTGAGGGTTTTGACGGTTCCATTGAGTTTAGAGATATCAAAAACATGTATTTCAATATATAACATGACATACTTTCATTAGAGTTCAAGAATAGGCTTTTTGGGCCTTTACGACTGGTTTGGCCTAATGTAACCCTTTTTGCCTACTGTTAAGAAACCCTAACTGTCACCTCTTTCGCATTCTTCGGCTCTATTCCCAAAATCCTCTCTAATTTCCTTCTAGTGAAGATTATCTCTAGTTTTCTTCACTAATTACAAAATAAAAAATATGAAAATCACAAATCAACTCAAGAGTATGCCATATGATATGTCATTTCATATAGTGTGATGACACAAACATAATGGCGGCATCCGTTTGTCGTAGCTCGGTCATCTCCGGTATGAAAATTCTTTGGAAGTTCCTAGATTGATGGAGAAGCTGTGACTGTCGAACTGGACAACGGCCAAATGGTTGAAAGATGGACAATGGCTAGTACAGTTGGGTAGAGGGGGTTGACGGAGTTAAGCCATGGCACCAGATCTTGACGATGACAGTTGGATTGGCCTTAAAAATTCAAATAAAGTTTCACTAGGGCTGGCAGCGGCTATGTACATGGCAGCATAGGTGGTTGAGGTGGCACAGCGGCGCGACATTGAAGGCAGGTCAACGACGGTTCCTAACATGGTTGAGCATGTGGCAGTGTAAAGGGGGTTGTATGCAACCTAAACTGGAGACGAGGAAGGAGGTAATACCATATTGCCCTTGTATTAATTTATATTATTAATCTATCAAAATCTCATAACTCGGATAACATTTGCATATGAACTCTGATTCACGCGCAGTTTATTCCCTTGGACTCGTGGTGAAATTCTAAACAATTCGGCAAGAGGTTTGTTGAATTCTGGATTTGTTTGCAAAAGTGTGTTGGTATGATTATTTAATTTTAATTAATTGAGTTTTAAAATATTTAATGCATATTCGTGGATGAAAATTAATATTTATTGATATACGTTGTATTTTGTTGATGATTGTTTAATTTTAATGATATTTTGGGTGTAGTATGCCTTGATTGGACTGTATATAGTTGATTATTGTATTGGATGTTTAATTGTAATTAAATTTAAAATTTAAAAGTAATCTATTAAAATAAAATGGATAAGATTGTGTAATAACTGAAATTTTAAATAAATAAATGGAAAATAAGGTTATTTATAGATTTTGAGTAACATTTGTGAAATAATAGTGATTTAACGAATAAAACTAGAGTTATGGTAAGAAATCTAATAAAGTTGTTATTTGAAAATTTCTAGGGGATAATTATTTACAACATTGAAAGAACCATTTTAAACTGAATTTGGAAAGTTTATTATTATTAATAAAATAAAGTGATATTTCATAAATAATGATATGGTTTTGTGAAAATTATGTTGATATTTTCGAAATAATAATAATAATGATAGTAGTAAAGATATGTTTCCAAAACTATGTTAGGTTAAATTATTACTATTTTAAAGCAAACAATAATAAAAAGAGTTTTGAAGTTTAATATAGAATGTTGTTAATTTGAGATAAATAGTAATAAATTAGTTTTGGAAATTATTATAGAATTTTAATATATACTATTTGTTTGATGTGAAATAGTAATACTATTGTTTTGAAAAGTAATTAGATGTTGATTCAGAAATGCTCGTTGGACCGGATGGATTAAGCTGATTTTGAGGATATGATCACTCACCTTATTTAGTGGATTATACTGTTGTATTATTTTATTAAGGACCTTAGCTCTTTAGGATTGGCATTTCATTTATTTTTTCACATTGTACGGGGTAGGTATTGCTACCTGTCAGGCATGTTAGTAGCTCCTTTTTGTAGTGTAGAATAAAAATATATGAGTGCTCTCCTCTTCTAATAGAGGATCACTCATTTCTCCCAAAAATTTGAAGTCGATTACTAGTTTTGATGGAAAATGTGATGTTGAGGAATTTAAAGTGATAGAAGTATAATAAAGGATTTTGAAGTACATTACCATTTTGGAAGAATTATTATTGTTTTGAGATAAATAACATGTTGTTATAATAAACAATAATAAAATGGTTTTATACTTAAGGGAAAATGATGGTCATAAATATGATGTTTTGGATTGATTTATATGTGATTAATGGTTAATTTTATTTATCACGTATGTTGTTTTATGATGATGAAATCGTATTTGGATGTATACGCAATATTTTTCCATTTTTACTCCATCTTGTGCAGTCAACTATGTTTTTATTGCGTTAATGTTTGTGTTACTAATATAATGGTTTAGTATAAATTTGGTGTTTTCGTGTTTATGTTTTTAATATAGAAAATTAGTACACATTTGATGATTTGTTGATTTGTTAGTGGATTGGTATACATTTTGTGATTTGGTGTTTGTGCTACTATTACTGTGGGTTAGTATACATTTGATTGATTTATACTTACATTGATGATGTGCTGACAATTGATAATTATTATATGTGTAAATATATATGTTGTGATTAGTTTATTTGATGTTTGTGATTGCCATCGAGTGTTGTGTATGTGATGTTTAATGGCCAAGTATGCTATTACTGTTGTTACCTCGTATTTATGATGATTGATTATGATTGTTTAATAAGAGTAGTGTTTCCTGGTTGCATTGCTTGCATGGAAACTATAGATGTTATGTGCTAACAAATATTTGGATGCAAGAGAAGAGCAGGATATAGAACTATATGGGATTGGACCCCCTAAAGGAGTATGTAGGCTACCTTTTTTTAATGCAATAGATCATAGTACCACTGTGGTCGGAGTTTATAAAAATTGGCGCAGTCCAAACATAGTCTTTTCTTTCATGCATTTGTGAAGTTGCGGGTAAGAATAAAGGAGGGAGAAAAAGTCTGGATATAGGTTACATTCGCAGGTCGTTGACTTAATATATTTCTCTTACATCATTTTTATGGTTTTATTTATCAAAGATTAATGTATAAAAAAATGTGGATATCATTCGATGTATTAAATATGCATAATATTTAATTGTTATGATAATGTATTTATATTGATGTTCGATTTCGATGTGAGGTTTCCCTTTTCCTTTTGTAGTTTTGAAATATTTAATTAGAAAATAAAAGATCCACTGCTTTCAATATCTAAAATTATTGAAACTGTATTTTTTGCGTTTATAATTGATTTCAGACGTTAAAATTAGTGAGGAGTCACAATTTACTAATATTCTTTCCTATTTTTACTAGCTGATTAATATCGACAAACTATCATTTTCATTGATTATTAAAATCAAATCATGTTGATGGAGCATTGTCCTAGGGCTGGCTCTGGGTGGTCGTATCTAAAGAGACATGATAAATAATTAGCATAGCATTATACATGGAGTAATAGGTAGCTAGTTTGGAGACATTGAGTAATAGCTATGGAGGTAGAACCACCATCCTTCTTGGCACCTCTACCCTCCTGCTCTCTTCACGCCTCATTGTCAGCAGCCAACTTGATGTAGCCTTGGCGCATGGCCTCAATTTCTTCTTTGGAGAATCGGGTTCCAATGGTTTCAAGACTAATAGCCAGCCCTCCTTGTTTATTTGCCTCTTTAGCTTCCCGTACCAACCTTTGGTGAATGGAGGCCATAACATTCGGGTAGTCATCCATCCATTTCAGATTCCCTTCCATGTACATCTAGAAGTATACTTTGTGCAGAAACTCTTTGACCAGATCTAACTGACCGTTCAACACACTTCATTCTCAGCCTGAAGTTTTCAAGGAGTGTTTTCCTTGGCCTCTTTCTCTGTAGATACGGCTTTAATCTTCGCTTGAAGAGAGGCTCCCTTCCTTTTCCACTCCTCAGCCATCCCACGAAACTCCACATATCCTCGTCTCCGACTGGTAAGCCATGTCCTTGATTTCTTCCGGCCTTTTCATGTACTTAGCCTTCATATTATTATAATCTTCATACAATTCCTTAGCCTTAGATCCTTGATGCTTTGAAATCGGTGGCATGATCCTCCTTCGATTTTTTTAATTTTCTAAAAATGGGCACTTTTGATATTTTTCAACCACTTCAGCATAAGCCCTCTCTAGTGCATCTAAAACATCCTGGTGCTCCTTGGTTTTTTAGGTAACCCCCATAGAGTTAAAAAAAATTAAAGTTATTATCAACTTTCTGTCGACCAATTTCCTCTCTTACATGTATCACCTTTATGTGAAATTTAGGCAAAGCCTTCACATTGCCAAGTCCATCACCAAAAAGGGTTAATCACATCATTGAAGGAGGCGTAGGAACACTAGTAAGCAATCAAGCCAAGGGATCCCTAGGCTGGTACATTTATTGGAATTCACACTAGTTGGGATCATTGGGGTTAGTGATGACAGCGGCTGTTTTCTTCTCCTTTTCCTCCTTTTGGGATTTGAAAACAGCTTCTGAACTAGAAGTCTGTGAATAGCTTTGGCACTCTCTTGCTTGTCCATTTTTTCCTGCTTAGGGGTCTCGAACTTCGAAAGAGTGAATGGTGATGCCTTTGGAGACTTGGAAGGAGGAGGAGACATCCTGGACCGCGATTTACCGGGAGAGTGAGATCTTTTTTGGGGAACCACTTCATCTATCCGATCAGCTTGAACCTTAGATGGATGCTAAGACACATTCTCCCCTGTCTTGAGCGCTGTTTTCAGTTACCCTCTATTGCAGCTTAGGCCGAAGGAAGAAGCCACCATTTTAATCTTCTTCAGGGGGTCATTGTAGCTTCTCCCGCTTTGAAACCCAAACATAGACGTCAATGATGATGCAGTCATCATTAGAATCAATTTCAAGCAACAAAGTGAGTTCAATATTATCTTGCACAACATTAAGTAAATAGAGCAGCTACATAAATTTCCATTACATGAAGTTGTTTTACAAAATTCATTACATCATCATTAACCCTTTTCGTTCCCACGTAGGGAAAATACAATAAGAAAATAGAGTAGTGTCATGTCCGTCATATGAAGATGCCAACAATTCACATAACCAGCTATAATTCTGGGTTTACACAATCGAATTTTGAAAATAACTTTTATTGGCTAGATAAGCCTCCTGCTTTGTTTTTGAAATCGTTATTCGCACTTCCAAAAGTTCCATGTCAAAACCATAAACTTAGTCTACTTGAATGAGTACCTATGAGTTTATGGAAACTAATAAAAACATGGGTCAAACATAAGATCTGGTACAAGTAAAACTTTACCCTAACAAGCAAACATATAATGAGACAACATCCTAAAGCACGAAACGGATTTTCCCTCCCTATTCCAATCATCAACATCAATTATGTTTTCCATAATTTCAATATTGAAGGAAATGCAATAAATGGCGACGTCACAAAGAAATCGATGTCATCAGGATCAAGGCTGAAGGTCTATAGCACCGCGTTTCTTCAACAAAGTGTTATAAAGGAATAATCTATGATGTATCTCATGCAACGTCGCTATTCAATCATCTCGCAACTCATTAGTATCGAACTTCATCGATGTCGCTTATAGCCTGTTGTCGATGCTGCTATTGTATGCTATTAAGGCAAGCTTGTTTTAGGCACTGCTCTAGTGAAATAATCCAGAATCGATGATAACATTATTGGTATCGCTACTTTTCCAGGGTGCATTTGATCAATACTGAAAAGACGCCGCACATCTATACATGCAATTTAGATGACGAACATCATCGGTGTCTATAGAAGTTATCGATGCCATTGCCTCATGTTCGCTGATGTCTTCATTTATCAACATCGACACTATAATAAATGAAGGCACTTTATATTGATACTGCTCTATATCAATGTCACTCCTCATCAATGCTTAAGGCCGATTTTAGTTGATGCCGCCAACAACCAATAGAAAGCACCAATCATCACAATAGAGGCCATCAATACGAAGAGGCATTGATGTCGCACGCCTCCACCTATAAGACCGAGGACGTCGAAAGTCAGGGATTCGGATGCCAAGCTGCTTCAAACACCATCAAGTTCATAAAGGATATTGCCTAAAAGCATGCCATAAACTATTAATCAAGGCCATATCTCATGATTATCGATGTTACACGGCATCAATGCTAAAGCATGTCAAAGGTCATGCAAAGAAAGGAGAATGAAAACATTTACAAGAGCAAATTCAAGTGAATTTAGTGTTTTTTTCTTCATAAAGCTTCAAAAGCCTTCATAATTCACTACATGCTTCATGACGCCATAAAGTCTCACATCACCAATTGGAGCAAACTTACCTTCTTCCAACCACTATAAATATAGATGCACCCCCTCATGGAAAAGGACTCCTAACTTCTTTCCCTCTCTTAACATAAATCACTTTTGGACTAGAACTTTTCTAAGTTCTTTTAAGAGCTTGAGAACTATTGTAATGGAAAATGGCTAACGAAGAAGGAGATGACATATGAATTTCCATATATGGACTTGAACAATTAGATAATTGCATGTTTGGAAATTTAAAACATATCCGTGATTGAATAAAGGACATGACTAGTGCATATTGCCTATTGACTGATGGACTTGCCTATTTGCCTATTGACTTATGGATTTACCTATTTTATCTTTTGAACTTATGGACTACGATTCAAACAAACTTGTGAATTATCATAAAACCAAGAGGTACTATTGAAACTTCTTCGGACATGTCTCCTTGTATACACGTGTTGAACGTTGAACCAAATTCCGGTTTAACATTTTTGATGCTATAAGGAGGGCTCGAACCTCCGAATGTTCGAAGAATGAGCAAAATACCCTAAAGGGATTTAAATTTCATAATTTAATTTTTTTCCAGATTCATTCTTTATTCGATTTAAAAACTGGAAACTAATTGTCGTTGTTTGGACATTTGCAGGAACATAAACAGCGTATGCTCTATTGCGTTGGGAATGCATTCGACGTTAAATTATTTCCATTCGACGTCAACTTACTACAACATAGTCAACTAAAATTTCCAATTCCATCACGTGATCTCCTGCTCTGTGAAACGATGTCGCTCTTCTCTTCGAATCCGCTTCCTTCTTTGCTCCACAATCACGAATACAAAGTTTAATTCCAACCCATTCAACTTGTTCGAATTATTCCAATTTTAGATCTAGATGAACACGTGTTCTTAGATCCAAATAGTATCGAGTTCGCGGATCCATACAACGTCGAATCTCCAGATCCAGGTGTTCTTGAGTTTGATGATCTAAATGATGTTTAGTTTTCAGATCTAAGTAAAAGCAAGGAGCCTCATATTTATAGGATAGACAGCAACGGATGCAGCAGTTGGTACTATCGAAAGTGATCGATGCGGTGACTGACGCCGAAAGTGATCAATGTGGTGACTGACGCCGAGAGTGATCGATGCAGTGATGATGCCAAAATTAATCGATGCGGTAACTGAAGCTGTGAATGATGTTGAAATATTTGATGTCGTGGTAATTGAAATTGAGGAAAGAAACCGAAGCTATTAATGCCGAGATTTGCGGTGTCAATACTAACCATAACCCATGTCAAAGGTAATCATCACCGCCCTATCTTAATGTCGTCGATAATCTGTGCCGCTGGTTTATCTCAAGGTTAGTCTTAAATCATCATACACGAGCCTAAAACAGATTGTTCCAGGTATGGGACTTCGGCTCATGATTTAGGTTAAGTGTGCTGCTATTAGTACCCGATTTCCTCTTCTGCTATTAGTACCCCGATTTCCTTTTCTGGCCACCATTATAGTTTTAATAGAAATTAAGTTTTTGTATGTGCTTCTGGCCACCAATATCATATTCCTTCACTCAGTTATAAAGAACCGTTTGTATCAGCAGTTTTTCGATGGTTTAACGCCGCACGGTCGTTGGCAACCGAACCTTATTCATGGAAAACGGCCGGAGGTAGCCGAACAATATTTCAGTCTTTTGTAGCCGATCAGGGTGCCGCTTGATTTAGAGAGAAAAATAAACGATGTTAGAAAGAGGAGTGCACATTATTTTGGGATGACCTTCAGTGTAGGTGGCCAGAAGAGAAAATCAGAGTGTCAATAGCAATACACTAGGTTAAAAGATTTCAGATGTTTACTTTGTTGGGTTCGATGTATGGGTTTCAAAGGCAGCCAAATTTCAAAAGTCAGCAATTTCAAAGTTAAAATTCTCAAAATTTTATGGGTATAAGAGTTTGACAGTTAAATTTTTTGGAAAGCATTCATATTTTGAAATAAAATCCGGTTTTGAATTTCTAAAGTTTTGTATGCATGCACATTAATTTTCAAATGATGAAGCCATATTGAATTTTAAAACATATGCTATTTTGTCAAGTTTTCAGAAACTACATGCTCTGTTTATAAATAAGTTTTTAAATGTATAGAAATTTAACATAACTGCAGCTTTTCAGATGTTTGCAGTTTAAAATGTGAATCAGATTCAAATCAAATGATTCCAATGTCATATATACATTTGATTCCATATATATATATATTATACAGTTGCTAAAAATAAAGTTTTTAAACACATACATGGGTTTCAAGCATGAAAGCTATATATACGAAGCTTCAGCTTCAGAATGTATACAATTTTATTTATTGAGTTTTCAGCAATATGCGTGAGTTTTCAATCGTATTTGAATTCTAATCATACGAATACCGTGATCATTTGATTCTAAAGAGATCGATTTTGAAATAGGTGGTTCTAGCATTTTTGTATATTGGAGGCTTTGAAATATGTTGTATGCAAGCCCTGAAATTCATGATACTATCCTACACACGTATGGTTTCAGGTGTGTGCATCTTATATAAATGATTTTGGAAAAGGTAAATTTTGATAGTAAACACTTTTGAAACACTAATAGTTTTCATATGTCTAAGCATAAAAGATATCTGGTGTAAGCTTTTGAACCTTTTTCGATCTAAAATATATATACATGATTTTGTGCATATAAGATTTCAAAGGATGTATATAGTTTTGACAAAATATTGTCTGGGTAAATGAGATTTTGGAAATGCAGTTTCAAAGGTATATGTAATATGAAATGTACAGAGTTTCTCATCTCTGGTTTTGAAGTTTTATGTTTATGTCCAAGTTTTAAACATATACTATCCAGAGTATATATCCATGTTAAAGATTTTTGAAGTTCATACATAAGCTTTATTAAATATGTGATTTAATATAAATAATGTTGAACCAGAATGTATACAATCTTTGTATATGAACAAATTTCAAATGTGCAAATTTTAAATACCAACTAGTTTCACATATGAATATTTTTTTTATGCATTTCTAATTTCACCATAAATATGTATAAATTTCGAAAACTATAAGGAATCAAGTTTTGGAAAGATGGAGACTTTGAAAATCATATATAGATCTCAAATACATGTTAGCTTTCAAATGTATGAAATCTCCTATGTATATTCAGCTTCGAAGATAAGTATAAATTTCAGACTTTGATTTCAAATACATGTTGGGGTTCAGGAAGCATGAAGTTTCAAGTGCATATTAGATCTTATAAATACATAATTTTAAATACGTTATGGGTTTTGTAGATAAAAAGACATATTATCAAGCATGCATTGTTTCAAAAAGAAAGACTTATATAAAGACAGTCCAGGATATATGTATGTATAGCTTAGATATATATGATTTCAAATATATATATTTGTATATAAAAGATTTCAAGTGTATATATTTTCAAGGATGTACAACGTCGAATATAAATTGTTTCCAGTTTTCAAATCTACATGACATGGTATATATAAAAGCTTCAAGTAAATGGCTTTGAATATGCATGAGGTTTTAAATGTACAGAAAGATTTTTCAAATACAATAAACTTCAAATTTCGTACTATATACGTGAGTTTCATGTATATTAACCTTTAGAAAACATAAAAGTTTCCAAAAATATATATATTAAGTTTAGAATATCTATAGCTTTTTTGCATATACATATAATTACAGTTTTGAGTATACATGGCTTTAAACATATACATCATAAAAGCTTTGAATAATGCAAGGTTTTGAATATATGTAAATTTTAGATACAAACAAAATTTTCGAATATATAAGTTTCAAATGCAAGTATCGGTAAGTTTTAAATGCATACAATTTCGTACATATGTAATGAGCTTCACATATGAGTCTCAAGTATTTGAAGATTTTTAATAAACTGCATTCTATACATATTAATCTTCCAAATATATTTATATATATATGAATTTCAAATGAATACATATGCTATCAGAAACTATATATGGATTCAGATAAAGTTCAAGCAAAATGCAGATTACATATATGACTGAGTTTCAAACGGATACCAATTTCTGAAAGAAAGATATATACAAGGTTTTAGGATTCCGAGCTTCAGTATGGAAAAGTGGTGCCATATAAGTCAAATGATGCCATAAGTATTGAGAATTCTTGGACACGTCAAGTGATATTGGATGACATCCATAATTATTAGAGATATTACCCATGGATTAATGTTGCAAACGACGACTTCGACCATATCAGATGGCATCATGGAATGTCGGCTACACCAATGGATTCATCCACATTAATTGATCTTATACACGTTAGTTTCTTATATCTTAAGTTTCTTATATGTAATTTCATATATTGTGACTTTCAAATATGTATATATATTTATTTTGCACAGTTTTAAATTGTAGAAGAGACTTTCTTATACCAGTGAATTTCTGATGAGGTATAAAATTATGATTCTTCATGTAATGACATAAACCTTTGAGAAAAGGGGAATTCTTATAGAAGAGTATGTTCATGTATATAGAGTATGTTAGTTTATGAATCATGACTTTTCAGACCTACAAACAAGATATTTCCTTTCAATAAGAGAAACCTAAGATGGTACAATTTTATATCCTACAAAAGGTGAAATAATATACACTAATAATTTTTCAAAGGATTTTACCATACACATCTTTTGGAAAATATTTTTTGTAAATCAAAGGAGATATTACTAATTACTCTATGAATTGAAACAACATATATCTATCTATTGTAAAAGAAATCTATAAATCTTTAAAGTGAATATTATTGAAAGCCGTATCTTTCAGAAAAGTTTCAAAACCAACACTGTCCATTTGTGTCGATAAAACTCGAATTAGAAGAGTATTCTCGTATAAAGGACTATCGGTTCATAAATCATGACTCCTCAGTCCTTGATTCGAGATTTACTTTTCTATTGAGAGATTATAAGTTTTGCAAAATTTCTTCCGAACTTTGGACATTAGGAACAAAATCTCTAAATAACTTCCGAAGAATGGAAAACCGTTCATCAAGAATCGCGACTACAAACAATTAATAGGGAACAAATCCATTGAACCAAAATTTATTGAGAAAGCAGAAATTCAAGAAAAGATTTTTTATATGGATTATCATAGTAATGCAAAACAAATCAAAAGACAAGAAATTATTGGCAAGACGATCGATACATCGAGACAATGCAAGGAAGAAACTCAAAAACTCGGAAGTAAAATCACTATCCAACAATGTAATTTTCAAGCTACAAAGTTCAAATTAGATCTAAAAAGATCATCTGAAAAAGGATAATAAGGTTTCAAAGCGGTAAAAGGTGCCTCGGATTATGGCTTAATCGCAACTTTCTTCGAATTCCAAAACACTCGTAATTTCGATTTTTACTTGGATAAAATTATTCTTCGAATTCTAAAAGCATTCATGATTCCTATCCTAATATGAATTTAGCCTATGATCAATGCAAAGTATCTAGAATAATTATGGAATTTTCATCTACAAGAACGAGAGTGTCAATAACTAATGAAATCACAAAGTACAATGAAAAGGAAAATTACCCTTAAAAAGGCATGAACTCGCTAAAAGGTTACACACATAAAGGAGAACTCTCCAAGACCTTACTACAAAGCAATTGGATGAGATAACTACCACTCATACTTTGACATATAAACCACCACGGTATAATTTTCCTATGCATAATAAGTAATGCTTTCAATCGAAGTTAAGATTGAATTCCATCAAACGATTGGGAGATAAAACGAAATCCTCGAATTTGGTAAATTGACTAAAACAACCCAGTAAATGCCCAAACATCAAAGAAGGATATCCAAGTATTACAATTCTAAAATAGGAGGAAGATCATTTCAAAAAGGAGACCTAATCCTCCAGAGAGTTATGGCAAATACTAAGAATCAAGTGGATGGACCGCTTAAGCCAAATTGAGAAGGACCCCTAATTATACACAAAGTAATCTTGCTTGAAACCTATGAACTATGCCGACCAGACGACAATATAGTAACAAGAACATAGAATTTTGAACATTTGCTATTGTATTTCCCAATAATGGGAGAATAAAAATGTTGAAGAAGAAGAAGAATTTACTAGCTCACCCATGATAAGGCATGAGACTCTCCTAAGGCAAAAGATCCGACCGGCAAAGGTCCCTGGTCATCAAAGGCCCCAGGCCATCAAAGGCCTTAAAGCCTTCACTGCTGTCATCAAAGGCTTCACTAAAGCGCATCCTAGAGGGAGGACGGGTAAGCCTTTGGTCAGTCCAAAGTACTAAACCAGCCTTTAGTGCCATCATCAAAGGCCTCACTAAAGCACCTCCTACAGGGAGGATGGGTAAACCTTTGGCTTGTCCAAATCACCAAGCTTGCCTTTAGTGCTATCATCAAAGGCCTCACTAAAGTGCCTCCTAGAGTGAGGACGGGTAAGCCTTTGGCCTATCCAAAGCATCGAACCACCCTTCAGTGTTATCATCAAAGGCTCATTGAAGTGCCTCCTAGAGGAAGGTCGGGTAAATCTTTGGTTTTTCTTAAGATAGCTAACCAAACGCACCAGAAAATAGACCCAAATCATCATCTAAGATGGTGATAGAGGGTCTGATCTAAGTAGAATCATCACCTAAGATGATGCTAAAAAAGTCAATCAGAATCAGAGCCAAGTAGCACTCCAAATCAATCAATCTTCTAGAGAAAAATCTATCAAAAATCAGAGCCAAGTAGCGCTCTAAATCAATCAATCTTCTAAAAGAAGATCTATCAAAAATCAGAGCCAATTAGCACTTCGAGTCAAACAATCTTCTAAAGGAAGATTAATCGAATATGAGCCATTTGTTCTCCTCAACAAACACAACCTTTAATTGCCAAATAAGGATTTCTGGTCCTCTATTATTATTGTCAGATAAGGATTATCGATCTTTTGTTATTATTTCCATATAAGGATTTTCAGTCTTCTCTTATTACTTCCAGATAAGGATTTCCGGTTTTATGTTATTATTGCCAGATAAGGATTTTTGGTCTTCTGTTATTATTGCCAGATAAGGATATCTAGTCTTTTGTTATTATTGCCAGATAAGGATTTCAGGTCTTCTATTATTCTTGCCAGATAAGGATTTCAGATCTTCTGTTACTATTGCCAGATAAGGATTTCTAGTCTTCTATTATTATTACGAGATAAGGATTTCCAGTCTTCTATTATTATTGCATGATGAGGATTTCAAGTCTTCTATAATTATCAGATGGATTTATGATCTTCTATTATTGCCAAATAGATTTTCTGGTCTTCTATTATTATCAGAAGGATTTTTTGATCTTCTATTATTATCAACAGAATTTTCTGGCCTTTCGTTATTGCCAGATAGTTTTTTGATTTTTTATTTGAGATATTCGTCCTATAGCCAAAATGAATCGCCGGTTTTCCCTCTTATAACATTATCAGATAATTTTCTAATTTATTATTAAGACCATCACATGATTTCCTAAGCCTCTATTTGGAAAATTATTAGTATATTGAAAATAATATCGACTCATATAAAAAATGCGGGAAATTCCCCAACTTTATGTTAATTCATAGCCTGATAAAATCCTAAAGGAATCACTATGGATTTAAATACTAAGTTGTAATGAAAATTATTATTTGTGCAAGAAAACAGGATTAGAAAGAAAGTCTTATGAAGAATTGAGCAATGCAAAAGAATTCTTAGTTTTTCCCTAAAGAGTAAAAAGCTTCTTTTATACAAAGGAGGACAAATGTTATCCACATAATTTCAACATCGAAGGAAATGCAATAAATGGTGACGTCATAAAGAAATCGATGTCGTCGGGATCAAGGCTGAAGGCCTATAATGCTGCGTCTCTTCGATAAAGTGTTATAAAGAAATAATCTATGTCGTATCCCATGCAACGTCGCTATTAAACCATATCGCAACTCATTAGTATTGAACTTCATCGATGTCGCTTATCAGCTATTGTCGATGCTGCTACTATATGCTATTAAGGGAAGCTTATTGCTGGCACTGCTCTAGTGAAACAATCCAGAATCGATGACGACATTATTGGTATCACAACTCTTCCAGGGTATAATCCATCAATACTAAAGAGAGGCTGCACATCTATACACATGACATAGATGACGAACATCATCAGTGTCCACAGAAGCTATCAATACCAATGCTCACATTCGCCAATGTCTTCATTTACCAACCCGACACTATACTAGATGAAGCTGCTTTGTATTAATACTACTATATATCAATGTTGTTCCTAATCAATGCTTAAGGCCGCTTTTAGCTGATGCCTCCAACAACGAATAGAGAGTACCAATCGGCACAATAGAAGCCATCAATACCGAGAGGCACTGATGCCGCATGCCTCCACCTATGAGATCGTGTGAAAATAGCATCTCGAATGATCTGATGGCCAATACGACTTTGAATCGTGTGAAAATAGCATCTCGAGACTCTGTCACTTGATTATATGGCCGGAATGAGATTGGGATGCCTGTCTATATGCATGAGCATCATGGCTATATGCGTAACTCATGTAGGTACTTCTACACGATTAGGACCATCACTGAGTGTTGAGAATATACCTACACGAGTGGGACGTCTTTCTAGAATGGGTCACATGTTGTCCATATCACTAGGTGTTAAGAATGTACCTATACAAGTGGGATGCCTTTCTAGAGTGGGTCACATGTTGTCCATATCACTGGGTGTTGAGAATGTACCTACATGAGTCAATAGTGACTCGAAGTCAATAACTGTAAGGGTTGACTCCAAAGTATTTTCTATAGTGGCTAGTGGAAATTCATTGCATGGATGTTGATATTCCATGGCGTTGAGCTAGGATACTACTTGTATACGACTCTTACAAGTATTTTAGGTATGGAGATGCTTGGTTATGTAGCATTGTTATATCATTGTATTTGTTTTGCATTTCAAATGCTTCGATAGTGATTAAGAGATATATGACACTGTCACACCCTATAAAATAAACGGTGATTCATAAACAGTTAATAAAACTCAAAAATGGAATTTTAATAAACATTAAATTTTGGCATGAAACTTGCACCATTGCATTCATAAGAATTTTCTAAGCAACTTTCATACTCGGAGTTTTGCGATCGGAGTTCAAACAAAGAAGTTATTGACGTTTGAAGTTTTCAAAACAAAAATAATTAAAATGAAATCAGGAAATAAATATATTAAATGCAGAACTCCACCGATCGACCCTTTCCTTGGGCCGTTCAGCTGTCAGTGATTGGCTGCCTTTCGGGGAGCGGTCGACCGGTCCTAAAGTGGCGGCTAAGGTTGAACCTTGGCCAAACAACCTGGATTTAATTATTTTAATCTAACAGATATGATTGATTCGAGCGTATAAAAATACAGGCCTAACCCCTCACTTCTCTTCTCATATTTATAATCAAAGCAGCGAAGCTCTGCCATTTTTTCCTCCACTAATTCTAGAAATTAAAAAAATATAATATTATATATATAAATTGAAGAAGGGCGGAACACAAAAGAGAAGAAAAGTAGGAGCGAATTGATACTGCGGAAAAAGGTAAATTTCATAATTATAAATGTATATTCCTCTTGACTCCAAATCTCTTCTTAGCTCTATAATTCTAATAGTATGTGTATACATTGTTATACATATTCTTTTGAATTAGAATGGAAAAGGAGTGAAGTAAAGCGATGAATTTAGATTTGGGAGATTTGGAATAAAGGTGAGTGAGAAATTATATAATTTATTTGTAACATTGAAATTTATATCATTTATTTTTATTTGATTACTATGCCTATATAAGATCTGATGAGTTGTAGGCTTGAAATGAATATATAGGAATATTGCATGCATATTCTGTAAGATAGGTAATCGGAAAAGGATGTTATTTACGCTTTAATATGGAAATTTTAAAACTAGTCCCAAAATGTATTAAAGTTGAATGCTGATAAAGTTGTAAAGTTTATTCCAGATTTATAGTTAGGCTGTAAAATGTTAGTTTAGATTACTATAATTTGACTTGGAATGTAAATTTCTGTGTTTTAATTTATTGGGAGTGGGGCACAATTTAATCGTATCTATTTTCATGTAATTTCTATAAATTATCTAATTCCACAATTGTATAAAAAGTGCATCATGTGAATTAACAAGGAATATACCAAAAAGGAAATAGATGTGTAAAGTATGAATATTCTTCTCTATAGTTTGCATCGTGTATTTTAATAAAAGAAGAGTGCTAATTCTTTGTAATTTTAGATGAAGTAAAGATCTCACTTTTAATTAATTTATGGAAGTTTCTAATGGTAATTCTTTTTGGAAGGGTAACTCTGATAAAATAAAACGTGGAAAGGAATATTTTGGTTTAGGAAATAATAGTTAGAAAGAATAATACACACACACACACACATAACCGTGCTTACCAATTAAAAAAATTTATATAGCATAATATACGTCGATATTTGCATTAGTTATAATTAGGGCATCTAGTTATAAATAACATAGCAAATTATAGGATTAGGAAGTGTAAATGAAAAAGAGATGGTAACTCCAAAATTAATAGGGCAGTAAATGAGCAGTTAATAGGGAGTTAAAGGAATTAAATAGGGATGTAAATGTGTTTAATAGGACTGATTAAAGGATTTAATATGCCATTTATGAGGAAATGGATAGGCATAATACGTTGAATTAGAACGAACAAATTCTCAGAGATTGTCTAAATAGAATAATAATGATCATTTATTACGAACAATTGACATTTATGGAATATAAGAAATAAGTGAATAAGATAGGAAACAAATACTAGGAGGCGGTATAATTTTCATAGTAGGAAATTATAAAGCCTTAATTATACGTTTAGGATAAGCATGAATTAGTGGGCCTAGGATAATTGGTTTTGTTTAGAATGAGTTGTGATGCGAGGTCGGTAGAGTTGCACAACAAAAGTCTGCCCTTCACCTAGAGGCTACCGGCAATTATGTACACTTACTACTGAAGTAGGACATCTCCAACCAAAGGACTAGTTGGGAAGGGGTATGCGCTTGCATATAGGTAGAGGAAAGCATATCAAGGGTTCGCCTCAAATTTGAAGTATTAAATGGCCCAGTACTTTTAAGGAAATAGGTTCTGCTTCATCTCTAATAAGAGGTATTATGTAATTGAAAGAGGCATTTTCCTTGACTTACACTGGGTTGGTATAAATGGTATTTCGGCTGTGGAAGGTCGACGGGCTATGTCAGTATTGTTGTTGGATCGGTATTTATTAGTGGGGCTGGAATATAAGCTATGACCACCAGTGCTCCCGAGCAATCAGCAGTAAAGACACGGGTTATGTGCTAATGAACTTCGCTTCCTACTAGTGTAGAATCCGTATGAGATATTTATAGACCTCAAAGTTTAATTAATTAGTCAATTGTTTATTTGTCGGAGGTAGGCTAGTTAAACCTTAGATGAGTCTTTGAATGCATTAGTAACATGGCAATTAAATTATAAAGCCATATATAGGGGTCATTGATCTCTGTAGTTATGACCAATTTACTAGCGTTTATGATGCAGAGGGCCCACTGTGGGGTTGTGGTATTGAATAGTCATTGGGTCCGCCTCCTCCCTTTTTAAGAAGTATTAAGTGGCCAGGGTTTTTGGGTAGTACATCGTTTATATATATATCTGTGTGTGTGTATGTATGTATATTGATGTATATATAGTTATACCTCAGAGAATGTTGGACATATCATACGCGCACATAGGATTGAATGGATTAGCCATAAATATCGACATAACACTTAAACGGAAATCAATCGACATAAATTAATGTTATAGGTAAAGTGTGTAATTTTTCAATCACCAAAACGTTGTTCTAACCACTCCTTATCACAACCCATGTGATAGATTAGAGGGACATGCTACTGGTGTAAGATGGAAATTGCAGATGGTGGAGTCTTTTCTTTTATGCTTGGCGCAAACAAGGCGACTAGATATCTAAGAAATAATATTAATTCCAAGGTAGTAGCCTTAGTCGGTATATATGTTCTATTATATTTTTCTATTCTACTGTGAATTTATATTGATCACTCTTTGATATGCTTATGTTTATTATAGGTTACCAAAACCAACGATCCGTACCTTAATGGACTTGGGTTTCGATTTGGTCGAAATTTGAACCCATTAAGATATGGGTGTTATATTTGATATTAGAGCTTGGGTTAGTCGATCATAGGAATTAGGATACACTGCGAGAGCATATTTATATATTTACCTATACATATTATATGCCAAACTCTATAAATTTCGACTATTGAAGTAGTTGCGACCATATTCTTAAAGTATGGACGAGGCAACTATGAGTTGGGCCAATAAATAGAGTTAAATTTACACACCTACCCCAATTACCACATAGGGTATTGGCTATATTGTAAGGCATTGACCAAGAAGAGCATGAGCCCGACATATAGAAGGACCCCGAAAGCTAGATGGTACTTGACTGCTTTGTTGGGCCTAGGTTTTCTTGCGATTGTGGATTTCGATGGATTGTCGATTGAAGATGTATATGTCCTCTAGACAAATGGGAGATAAGAACTTATATATTGCAAGCGCCCAAAAGCAAGATGTGAAGAAGGATTGTGCAAGTCCAGCAAGAAGGTATGCACTAATCACCATAGGATGATAGCCAGATTTTCGATATATTCTTAATGAAGATAAGTTAGGAATAAGTAGAAAAGAGTGACAATTGAAGTCCATTTCTAAGTCTGACACCATATGAAAGAATTTGACAAAAAGGTTTTCTTTTAAATTCTTTGAAACGTTTTGAATGGATTTTCCAAAGGGTTTATTGGGACGTTATTATTTTAAAATGGCAAGGAAATTTTGAATTTCTTAGTTTAAAATTGGTAGAGTCAAAGTTTTCGATTTAAAGGTTTTTAGTAAAGGGTTTATTCATTTTTGAAATAATTGAAAAGTAGAGCATAGCTTTGGCTCAATGATTTTTCTTAGTTTTGTAAATTCAGAAGTTCCTTTTTAAAAATTCTTTATAAGGGGTTGATAAATGAAAATGGTACTTGATTGAAATATGATAAGAATGCTCAATAGTGAAGGTAGGTGGAACATTCCCGAAAATATGGAGAATAACAGCTAAAATAGATTTATATATCTCTTTCCATGTTATTGAAGAAAAGCCCAATGGCTAAAGTAGGAGGAGAACACACTGCAATAAGTCAGTAAGCAAAACAATAAAAGAGGAAAAGAGTTATATTATAGAAGGCAATTTAGGTAGGAGAAATTTTGATAGTAGAAATATTAATAAATTTAGATAGAACCAACGTTAGGAACTTATAATAGAGTTAGTAATCTAATTAGAAATAATATATGAGAAAAACAATAGGAATAAGATAAGAAGAATGGATAAACTCCATAGATATGTGTAGTAATTGCCCATATGTTTTAGATAGGTGCTTAGATAGATGCAACAACTACATGTATCTTTTAGAAGTTCTGTCCCATGTGCTATTATAATCTCCACTAAGTTTGAAAGCGGGAATAGCTTGACTAGTAGAAAAATAAGAGAAAGGAAGTTATACTTGTCTACTCCAACTTTCACTTTTAAGTTATAAAAGATATTTTTGAAAAATGGTTTTGTATGATAGTTAATATTTTTGAATGCTTTGAGTTAAAAAGCCTATTTTTAAAGAGGTAAATCTCTGATGTAGAAATTCTTTGAAAAGGAAAATTTGCATGGCTCCTTTTTGGAAACCAAACAATTTTTGAATTTGATAAAAAGGTTCCTAAGTTTATACTTTCGAAGGTAAAGGTTCTGGATTAGATACTTTATGATTGTTAAGTTTTAGTTTTATAAGCAGTAGTGAAACCTAAACCAACTTTTGATATGGAGTAAATAAGAATGACTGCTTAGGTAAGACAGGGTAAAGGTTTAGGCTATGAATAAAATAGCTATGGATGCCCATAGGGTAGCAATAAGGGATCCCCGTTGAATATAAGGAATATTGGTATGAACCTAGAAATATTTTATTAGAGATATGTGGAACCCATAAGAAGAACCTTAAAAGAATGGGGAGTGGTATCAAAGTACAATTTTATGAGTCCTAGGGTATGCTCGCATGAAAGATCAAGAATAAGGAAAGTAAATACCAAAGTTTGAGGATACTATCAAGATATTTTGATTGAAAGAAGATAATAATATGATTGAAAAAGAGAGTAATATGATGGAAAAAACACATAAAGGACGTAGGTTGACTCAAGGTTATAGAAGGCAAGGTAGGTAGTAGAAAATAATCCAGCAAGCCAATTTTTCGATGGATTATTCGAAATATGCATAGTTAATATTTCTTACCCACTTTAATATGGGAATGCACTATTTACCCCCATAATCGAGTGTAATAATTAAAGTAACGGATGAAACTAATTTATTAGGAGCCAGGGTGGTAAGTTAGGACATGTAGGTTATAGCAGAACGAGATTCTAGAAATGTCCATCTTAACCGAGTAAGAAGTAATAAGGTCATAACATCATTAATACTAGTTAATAATGAAAGGCAGCTTCTAGCAATTGTTTCTTTTAGATTATTTTGGTTATAATCACTAGTTTTCTCCTTTCGAGTATTGGAAAAGCGTACGATATGGTATGGTATATGTTCCTATTTTATTATTATATTGATTTTATGGATGAGCTTTGGTTGCTACACACACACATACACACACACACACCTACATACATATAGGGATACACTGTAAATAAGAAAATCTCATAAGAACACTTAACTTGCAAAAAATAATAATTAAGGCTGGAAGTTTATAGTACGAATTAGGAAATTAGATTAAGTTAAAACATGTGGGTTATAACAAAATGAGATTCTAAAAATGTCCATCTTAATTGAATAAGAAGTAATAGGGCCACAACATCATTAATACCAGTTAATAATGAAAGGTGGCTTCCAACAATTACTTCCTTTAGGTTATTTGGGTTGTAATTGCTAGTTGTTTCCCTTTGGGTATTGGTAAAGCGTATGATACAGTATGAGATATGTTTCTGTGTTATTAATATATTTATTTTTTTGATGATCTTTGATACATATATACACAAATACACACACACACACACACACACATATATATGTAGGGAAATAGTGTAAATAAAGTAATCTCATAAGCACACTTAACTAGCAATAAAATATAATTAAGCTGGAAGTTTATGATATGAATTAGAAAATTAGATTAGCAACTAAAAATAAATAATGCTTAGATTCCAAAACTTTAGAATTCTGAAAAATATATATTAAATTTTAGCAAGTGGATGGTAGGGAAGGGTGGCTGCGAAATCACGGGTCACTATCCTTATGCCTTAAAAGCTAAAATTCATAAATATGCTCATAGGTAGTTTGTTGTTTTAGAGTAAAAGGAAAGGTTCTCCAAATTCAAGATTCACTACACAATGTTAGGGCCAGTCATATGCATTAACTCATTGACTGAATTCTGATTACTTCAAGATATGGCTTGATTTGTTTCAAGGATGGTGAGACAAATGTTTTGAAAAGTTGTGTTTAGATGCTTTTGAAAAATTATGCTTAAATGCTTTTGAAAAGAAAAAAAATTGTATGAATGCTTTTGAAGGTTTAATTTTCAGACTACTTTCCAATTTTGATTTTTATTTATTTTTAAAGGCCACATGCTTAGCGTAGGGAAAATTGGCGTATTAGTGAATATAAATTTTACTATTCGACAAGGGTGATAGTGTACTAAACATAAGATGTTTTAGCTTTAGAATTTCTGTTTCCATACCTTGTTGATAGTAAACAAAACTTGCGCTTAGAATAATTCTTTTTTAACATCCAAAAATAAATCTCTTTATGCAAATTGTACTTGGAAAAACTAGATAAAATTTGAGGTCAAAAGAGAATATTTCAAGATAAAATGAAATAGGTATCCAAAAGAATGGTGGAAATGTAAAGTTTTCCATCTAAATTCCTTTTCTAACAAAGGAATATAGATTTAGAAATCTGAATTTTCAAAATTTTGGATGTTAGAAATTGTGTGTTAGGTGTTCGATGGTAGGGATTGGATGCAAAATTGGTTGAACCATACTCCTACTCATAGATTTATGGAAATTATTGTGTGAAAAAGGATTTTTAATTTTTGAAAACTTGCATACATATAGAACTTTCAGTATATAGAGGTTATTTGCACCATATTTTTAAAAATGTTTTTAAAAGAATGCATTCATATAGGAGGCGCCGATTTAGAATTAATCAGCATGCATATCATATATATTGTGATACACCATGTACATGTACACATTTGGCTGCAGAAATTAGTCGTACCTAATTGGTTGGATAGCTTAGAATGGTTTCGCACTATGTTACATGATTCAACCGGTGAGAAATTTCGGATATAAACTTTTTTTAAGGGGGAGAATGTAACACCCCGTAAAATAAACGGTAATTAATAAATAATTAATAAGGCTCGAAAATGAAATTTGATGAACGTCTTAATTTGGTCATGAAACTTGCACCTTTCGTTCTTGGTGATTTCTGAGCAACTTTCATATTTGGAGTTTTACGATCGGATTCAAACGAAGAAGTTATCAGCGTTTGAAGTTTTCGAAACGAATATAATTAAAAACAAAAATAGGAAATAAATAAAATTAAATGTGGGACCCCATCGGTCGATCCCCTCCTTGGGCCGGTCGACACTTAGCGGTCGACCGCCAATTGAGGAGTGGTCTATCGGTCCTGAAGTGGCGGCTAGGATTGAACTTTAGCCAAACGACATAGATTTAATTATTTTAATTTAACAGATACGATTGGTTTGAGGGCCTATAAATACAAGCCTAAGCCCTCACTTCACTTCTCATATTTCTAATCAAAACAGTGAAACTCTCCATTTTTCCTTCTCCACTATTTCCAAAAATTATAAAGTATAATATTAAATATATATATATATATATATATATATATGTTGGAGAAGGGCAGAAAATAAAAGAGAAGAAGAGAAGGAGCGAACAGATACTACGGGAAAAGGTAAATTTCATAATTATAAATTTATATTCCTCTTAACCCTAGATCTCTTCTCAGATCTGTAATTCTAATAGTATGAATATACCTTATTATATATATTCTTTTAGATTAGAATGGAAAATGAGTCAAGTAAAGGGATGAATTTGGATTTGGGAGATTTGGAAGGCTTGAAAGGTAAGTGGAAAATTATATGATTTATTTATAATATTTAAATTTATATCGTTTAGTTTTATTACTATGCCTATGTAAGATCTGATGAGTTATAGGCTTAAAATGAATATATAGAACTATTGCCTACATATTCTATAAGATAGGTAATTGAAAAAGGAATGTTATTTACACCCCTAATTTGGAAATTTGGCAATCAGTCCTTAAATTTGTTAAAGTTGAATGTTGATAAAGTAGTAAAGTTCATTCCAAATTTATAGTTGGGCTGTAAAATGTTAGTATTAGTTTAGATTGCCTTAATTTGAATTAGAATGTAAATTTCTATGTTTTAATTCATTGGGAGTGGGGTACAATTTAATTGTATCTATTTTCATGTAATTTTCATAAATTATCTAATTCCACAATTGTATAAATAGTGCATCGTTTGAATTAATAAGGAATATACCAAAAACGAAAGAGATGTGCAAAGTACGGATATTCTTCTCCATAGTTTGTACTGTTTATTTCAATAAAAGAAAAGAGACAATTCGTTGTAGTTTCAAATGAAGAAAAGGTCTCACTTTTGGTTAATATATGAAAGGTTATAATGGTAATCCTTTTTGGAAGGATAGCTCTGATAAATTAAAACGTGAAAAGTAATGTTTCGGTTTAGGAATTAATAGTTAGAAATAGGAATATATATACACACGTATAACTGCGCTTACCGATTAGAAATAAAAACATATTTATGCAGCGTAATATACGTCGATATTCGCATTAGTTCTAGTTAGGATGTCTAGTTATAAATAGCATAGCAATTATAAGAGGAGGTGTAGATGGAAAAGAGATAGTAACTTCAAAATTAATAGGGCAATAAAATTGTGCCGTTAATAGGGAGTTACGGGAATTAAACGGGGACATAAATATGTTTAGTGAGACTGGTTAAAGGATTTAATGTGGCATATATGGGGAAATGAAATAGGTATAATAGGTTGAATTAGAATGAATAAATAAACGTTTCTAGAGATTATCCAAATAGAATAATAATGATCATTTATTACGGACAATTATATTTATGAAATATAGGAAATAAGCGAATAAGATAGGAATTAAATACTAGGTAGTATAATTTTCATAATGGGAAATTATAAAGCCTTAATGATACGTTTAGGATAAACGTGAATTAGTGGGCCTAGGATAATTTGTTTTGTTTAGAATGGGCTGAGATGTGAGGTCGCTAGAATTACACAACAGAAGTCTTCCCTTTAGTTAGAGGCTACCAGCAGTTGATACTTACCACTGATGTGGGACATCTCCAACCATAAGACCCATGAAAAAGGGATATGTGTTTACGTATAGGTAGGGAAAAGCATACCAAGGGTTCGCCTCGGATTTGAAGTATTAAATGGTCCATTACTTTTAGGGAAATGGGGTCTGCTTCATCTCAAATAAAAGGTATTAAATAACTGAAATGGACATTTTCCTTGACTTACATTTGGTTGAGATTTCGGCTGTGGAAGGTCGACACCACTACCAAAAAGGTTATTTGCATCGGTCGTTACCCCCCTATTTCTTCGATTCTACGATTGAAGCAACTGAAGATGATACATGTCATTTTCTGTTGCGTCGGTTGAAGGACCGAAGCAAATGATGGCCTTTTGCTCCGGTCATTTGGAATGAACCAAAGCAAAAGACCATTATATGTTTTGGTTGTTTGGCAATGACTGAAGCGAATGAGAATGTACATCGAAGCTAATGAAGGTTTTTGCTTCGGTCGTTTCCTAACAACCGAAACAAATGATGCTCTTTTGCTTCAGTCGTTTGGTGACGATCAAAGCAAATGACAACTGAAGGCAAAAAAATAGATATCTCCAGCTTGCTATTTTAGGTTTGGTATTCCCATTGCACCTATTTCCGGTCCATATACAAAAAACAGGCAAAAACATAAGTAATCAATTCATGTTAATAAATAACGAATGATAAATTTGCAGGCACAATATTTCCAAAGCTAATTGTTTAAACTGAAGCAGCGTAGCTTGCCTCTCCAACTCATTATGTAACTTTGCTCTACCCTCAAGCATTTCTATCCCTAAAAATCATTGTATAGTAGGTTGGATGCCTGAAAGAGAACGGTCGCTTGCACGGTCAATGTCATGATCAAAGTTTTGAAGAAATTAATACCTTTTTGGAAGGTATAGGAGATGCATTCTTCCATTTTCACAGGGGCTGAAAGAAAGTTGTATTCATTTTATGGAAGGCGCTTGTTTGGGTCAAATTTTGCAACATATTATTGATCCTTGTAAGAAATCATTTTAGTAAAGGAAATGTTGGTGGGTTGAAAAAAAGTGTTTTCTATTTTTTTTCCTTCGGTTTCTTTTTTAAATCATCTTGAGTTTACTTTATGTTTCTTAAAAAAAATAAAAAAAAAATTCATAAAAGTTTTGGGTGTGTAGACACCTTGAATCCACCCTGATAGGATTAAGAACCAACAGCAGGAATAGTCCTCCGCAGGATGGATCCAATAAGGACTCATTAACACGTTAATGGTTGCGTGATGGCTGACTTTGTTTGTTATTCTTGTACTAAAAATAGATTTGTATTCTATAGAAAACAGCCAAAACAAATAAAATATCAAACATGCAGTAGTGGTGAAGTTTGTATGCACTTTCTGTGGAAAGTCAATTTTATTCCAAAAGTTGATTGTCAATTCATATTCCTATTTACAGCAGATGTGTGTGTGTACGTATGTATGTGTATATATATATAGCCTACAGTGTATAAAACCGAAACTGCATATATATACATCAACTTCAAGGTTTAATATAGGGAATTTTATGAATTAATGCACAAAAAGTCAAAAGAATGCTCACTTGAAATATATCACATCATGTACCAATTTTGTTGTCCAAATATATATCACTCTACCTCATGTTTGAGTAAATTTAACAGTCTTCTGAAAATCAGACGACCAAAGACTAAAATCATATACGTTGTAAGTTGCAAGTTTTAATTGGTAAAAGCACATACTTAGTTTAATACTTGTCAGCATTAAATATTTTTCCAATAGTTCATACTAAACTTCTTAAAGTTTTGTAAGTTTTTTGTTAGACTGTCCAATGGGTAAATGCACTTATGCAAAATAGATGGAAACATAATTAACTTAGTTGAATTTGTATGTGCACGGAGAGTGATTGACTGATTTTACTAAGGAATGATTGAGGCATTTTTGTTTCACTGTGATAATTTGTGCTTTATGATATATAGTTATCCTCAAATGCAAAAAACTATCCTTTGATTTTAATGATGTGAATTAGATTGTGGTGTAATCTAATTTTTTTTATGAATTGTGGTTCTTTATCTAATTCATGTTATTAACACAATAACAAAAGATCAGAATAGATGACATCCTCTATTACAAAAAATAATAATAATAAATAACATAGATGACAACCTGAAAATACTTTCTATTCATGTAGATTTGATAGAAGAAACTGTAATGTTCCCCAAAATTTTCTATAAATGTCAAACATCTGGCAGAGTACTTGAGGTCCAATCACTACATCCATAGCATAATTGACGCTAGAAACCCAAAGACGAAGAACGTCAGCTCATATCCAGGCCCATCCAATAATAAATGTAAAAATGGTGTTAATACAAATATCAAGTATTGAGTACATTAAATCCGTGAAATTACCCAAAGGCTTGCTCATTTAATAACCCTTTTCATCTAATATGAATCCATATGTAATGACACTTGAATAAGGTGCCTTTCCTATAATAGATAAAAATCACTATTGTATACGGGTTAAGACAAAACCTTATATAATTATATTTGTAATCCATTGAACTAGAAGGAATTTATATAACTTCTGTATTTCATTGCTGACAGAGTTCTTGGAGTTTCTTGCATTCTTTATCAGATGGTCTGTGTTTTCATTTGTTATTATGACTTTGTTTAGTACCAATGTAATAACTGTCTGCTAGCTCAAATATCATTCATCGACCGTGCATACATTTTAGAATTTTATGTTATTTCTTGTATTGATATTATTTCTAGTGTATAAAAAAAGTTCTTGCATCTCCAAGTAACAGTGTCAAGTTTGGATATGAAACTGGCAAATGATCATATACAATCACATAAGCAGGCAATTGTGAAACCTAAATTAAAAAACTTTGGTCAGCAGCTCAAGTTATGTTATATACATACTTTGATGACCTGATCTGATCCAATCCAATAATATGAACAACCTGCACATTAATAATGTATTCTATACTATTTACAGAGTGAGACATGGGTAAACTGAACATCTCACGTAAATACAAAACTATGCACTCCCATTTTATGAGTTAATTTAAGAAATTAAAATATTGATTTTCATAACGTCAACTTTTCACTTCTTTTCTTTCATTTTTTTGTTTACAACTACATACTCCATTTCTTATACTTTAGGACAAAAGAAAAACTCTAAATTCTTTTCTAATATGGGATGGAGGAAATAACTTCTTGAAGAAGGTGAAAACAAAAATTAGACACTAACAATTTTTAGATTACCTTTTATGGCAATGCTAGTCAAAAGAGAATTCTAAAACCATCCAAGATGTTGATATGTACCTTGTAGATACACATCATTAGGAAAAGAAAGGCCCTCTCTTTTACCTAATACTACTGCCAAAGATGAACCTACAAAATTGCATATATTAAATTAAAATAACATCAGTAGTAGTTATTATGTTGCATCCCTGACATGGATTCAATACAATATTGATTAGAGTCACAATTTTAAGTTTTTATGGAATCAACAACCTAAAATAAACTTCAAAATTATACCACATTTGTTTATATACATCATTATTTATACGGTATAAAATGTTGAAGGCTTATTGCAACCTAAATATGCATTGAAGTTGGTACTCATTGATACAATATAATATTATGGATTAATATGTTACTTTCTGCATTTAAGAATTACTGGATGATCATTTAATTACCAACTTGAATTTGAGAGACTCATAATTAACAAAAAATCCTGAAATCACCACATAGTCTAATCAAACTAAAAGTTTATATATGGACTCATATTCGTACAAAGTTAGAACCGGTATCACGAGGATTCAATTAAACAAAATGTCTAATATATTAAAATAACCATTATATATATGTGTGTGTGTGGGGGCATATATATATATATAAACACACACACACACACATATGTACATGTATATATGTATGTGTGTGTATAATACGTATTAACACCATCATTTATAATCTTTTGTAAAGTATTAACATCATCATTTATCATGGGATATTCATCAAATTAACAAAATCAACTGACCAAAGTAAAATAGAGTTTCTATGTAAATCGAGCAGGTTAATAAAGAAAACTCTATCTAATAAACTTAAAAGTAGATTAGGTAACCAATGCTAAATAAATTTGTTGTTCTGTAAGTATATACCACCAATTTCAGCAATAAGGTTTCGTTCGTTGAAAAGTAGCTAAGTCATCGGTGCCAGAGAATAGGGCAGCATCAGAGTCGGCAGGCAGCAGCGGAGTCGGCGGAAGAGGCATCAGCGAAGACATCGGAGTAGGCAACAGTGGAGCTGAAGGATGGGGGCAACAACGTAATCAAAGGATGGGGCAACGTGATTTCTTTTGGGGAAAAAGAAATTTAGGTTCAGAGAGGGACGCATGGTCGAATGAGGAGGTGGCCGAGGAGGCGGTGCTCAAGGGTGGAGCAGTCATCGTGAGGTTGATTGAGAATGCGGCGAGAAAAATTAGACAGAAGTAAGAAGCAGAGATTGAGATTTTAGGGCTTAGTTTTTTTGAAAATGGGAAAGGGAACGAAGCGAGGGAGAGTATAAAGGAACGAAGCGGGGAAGGTTAGAAAAGGAACGAAGCAGGTTGGGGCCCAAAAACAATTGTAGAATCAATTTAAAATAAATTAAATTTGCTTCGGTTCTTTAAGGAATTGAAGCAAATTAATTTGTTGCTTCGGTTGTAAAAACAACTAAAGCAAATAAACCTATTGCTTCGGTGCATTTGCTTCGGTTCTAAAAGACATCCGAAAGCAAATTTCATTAGTTGTATTGTCTACTACTTTCCGCATACCAATTGCTTCAGTTGTTAAGGAAGAACCAAAGCAATTGGTACTATTTGCTTTTGTTGTTTATACAACCGAAGCAAATGAGGTGAGGCAACATGCCTACTTTGTACTAGTGCGATGGGCTATGTCAGTATTGTTCGAATGGTATTGAGTAGTAGGTATAACATATAGGCTATGACCGCCAATGGTCTCGAGCGATTAATAGTAAAGACTCGGGTTGTGCCTTGACGGATTTCACTTCCTAACTAGTGTAAAATCTATATGGGATGCACATAGACCTCAAAGTTTAATTAGTTAATTAGTCGTTTGTTTGCCGGAGGTGGGCTAATTATCCCTTAGATGAGTATTTGGATTGCATTAGTAATATGGTAATTAATTTATAAAGCCATATATAGGGGTCATCAATCTCTATAATTAGGACCGATTAACTAGCATTTACGATGCAGAGGGCCCGCTTCGGGGTTAAGGTATTAAATGGCGGTTGAGTATGCCTCCTTCCTTATTTAAGAAGTATTAAGTGGTCGAGGTTTTTGGGTAGTTAATTGTTTAGATATATGTATATAGGCATATATTTATAGTTATACCTCGAAGAAGGTGGTATATATCGTACGCGCACATAGGATTAAACTGATTAGCTGTAAATAATAGTCATAACACTTAAATGGAAATAAATTGGCATAAATTAACTTTATGGGTAAAGTGTGTAATTTTTCAGTCACGAAAACGTTGTTCTAAGCCCCTCCTCCTTACAATTCAAAGGATAAATTTAGAGGGACAGGCTACTGGTGCAAGATAGAAACTACAGATAGTGGAGTCTTCTCTTTCATGCTCGACACTGACAAGGCGACTAGATCTCCAAGGAATAATATTGATTCCAAGATAGTAAGCTTAGTTGGTATATATGTTTTATTATATTTTTCCATTCCATTGTGAGTTTATATTGATCACTCTCTGATATGCTTATGTTTATTACAGGTTACCAAAACCAACGATTCATGCTCTAATGGACTTTCATTTCGATTTAGTCAAAATTCAGGCCCATTAAGGTGCGGGTTTTTGCAGACAACATAGCTTATGAAGTGTAGCATTTTCCCTACACTCGTTTGTCATATTCAGTAGCATAGCTTGTTATAGTATGTACTGTATTAATAATAGAAGCACTATTATGTATTATCCTGACTTGTTGGTGTATGAATAGAGTAGATCGATGTATGATTAGTATTACCCACAAATCCTTACCTATGTTTATTAGTTGTATATGGGTTCGCATGCATATACAATACTTAGAGATAGTCCCCTCATCAAACTTCTATCTAGCACTCATTTTCTCTATTTTTCCTCCTGGACAACTTTTGGTTACTCTAACGATTAGGCATAGAGTCAGGTATTGGGTGGGCATGTTAGCAGGATAGTTGGATCTTTGGGAGAATGGAGACTATGGTCTTTAAGGCCGTGATCTCCAGTTAACAGTTTATTGTTTTAAGCACTTCATACATTATTTGCATATGTGTCCATGTACAGTATTTGATGTTTCATTCGGTACTCGGTTCGTACTAAGATGGTGTATTCTGATTATATTGTTATATTCGTTTTTTCTCGTACTATGCATTATATAGAATGTCTCTCTTCTTTTATGAAAATGTATATGTTGATATAGTGTATATTATTATTTCACTGTGAAATTATATTGATATATCCAGTGAGATAGTTTTGTTCAAATTTACCTTGGCATCTATCGCTTTCCTGTTCGGAATCATATATGGTTATTTAGCATTTATTCCAGGTACCTTAAATAGCAGGTCATTACACTTGGTATCAGAGCTTAGGTTACCTAATTAGGTAATTAGTGGAACGAGTCAGAGTATAGTATGTCATAGGAGTATTTGAGTGAATTGATTGAGATACGTGTAGACATGGTTCCTCGAGTTGTGACATATGGATACCTGAGGAAGTGAAGTACACATATAGTGAGGTCACTTAGGTGATAAGATACTCTGTGGACAGAACGTTGAGAATGCATATTTGTGTTTTGTTATACTTTATTATATAGTATTGTACGCATCCACCACATTGTCTCGAGTTACTCTTACTCTTTGCTAGCAGTCCTCCATGATATGTAGCAATATGGTGTCTAGAGAATACCGTTCGGGGTGTGCTGGCAAAAAGCATAGAAGATGGTGGATTAAGTGTAGCACTCCTCATACCAAGACCTGGATTTGTAAAGTCAAGTAAGAAGCTTCTAGATTCCAAATAGCTAGCCTATAATTATATGAAGTCTACTGGTTGTACTCAGACTTGCCTAAGAGCATATGACCATATCTGTAGATTCTTATTAAGGCTTGAACTAGTGGGATTTTATAGGAGAAAGACCCATGGTAGTGTCGAATGCCATAAGGGATCGACCAATCTTAGTAAGATTTGCTTGAAGGTGAGGTTAAATAATATCGACTTTGGTTCGATGAGAGTTATGGTATTCTTGACTTTTATTTGTTGTACTATCATGTGGGACATGGGCAGTGGAACATTGGATGTCAATAATGATGATGTTAGAGGATTTTAGTAATAACAACAAAGAGTTATCAGTATATGTAGATTTGAGCCGTTCAGGCATAGATAGAGAAGATTTGTTGCTTCCGAGAGTAGGCAATCCAAGACATGAATAAAGGAGTCCATTTGGAGTATAGAATTTGTTTCTAGTGTACTCATATAGGAGTCATTACCCCTACAAGGAAGGATTCATGCTACACATCACTTATGAGATCGTTAGGAGTATCTCTATTCGTAGAAGGATCTCCATCGACGATAGCCAATGTGATTTGTATTTCTTGTCCTATGACTTTGACTTTTTTGCTTTGCTTAGGGAATTCAAGGTTGCAATCACACTTAGATTAGGCATGTTACATTAGGTTTGAGGTTTGATTGTGGTTGAGGTTTGGAAAATGCCCAAGTTGGATTATGCACCTTAATGAGAACTTGAACTAAAGGTGCTAACGTACTTGAGAAGGGAGATATTATGATTTTTACCCGTTGGGCTAAAGTAAAGCGATCGAAGACCAATTGAATGAGCATATGGTGGCATTCAGAGAGTTGTTAGACCTTGTAGTTCATGGAGTGTCATGATAGTTTTTTTTCGATACAGACTCATAAGAAGGTGTCAAACTAGGTTAATCGTCCATCCGAAGATCATTTTGATTTCTTAACTTTAAGCTGAGTTGACCTTAGAGCACTACCATTCATTTTTGTACTAGCGAGCAAGTGACTTTAAGATTGTTACATATAGTCAGTTTTACATCATGGGGTTAGGCTTCGATTTGTCGAATCATAGATTATGATACTATTTTGGTTGTGCCTAGGAAAACATCATATTGTAGTAGATAGGACCCCTACTTTAGTGATACATGGTTTCTGGGAACCAATGCACAAAGGTTAGTGGTCTACCCTCACGATGTTATCTATATGACAAAAGCAACAAAAGGTGGTTCTAGCTAAGTAGGATTTGTTGAAAATTAAAACTAGTTGCTTAGGGGTAGTTCGAAAGACGACTTCCTGGTTCATTTTGTCTTGGCTTGGATGATCTTCTAAGTGGCGATCTAATACTTGATCAAATGAGCATTATGGTAAACTTAGTAAATTCTCCTTGTTATCATTGTGCAACCGTAGTGTGTTCAAATTTGATCAAACCTTAAGCATTTGCAGTAATTGAATTGATGCTAGAAATTTGTTAAACTTCCTTCTTAAGAAAATGGGTTTGATTCGGAGGGATTAGAGAGTTGATAGAAGGATTGATGGATTTATGTGATAGTCGTAAGAATCAGTAATCCAAAATATCAGGTCAACTTACCTTTTCAAGGAAGGACATGTTTTGTCTTGCATGAATCTCATATAGGAGGAGTTGCACGACTTAGGCATGGTTGTGAGGCAAAATGGGATCATTAAACAGGGAGCAAAGTATTTTGTTTCTATGGCCTAATTGTTGATCGTTGTTTCGTAGTTGAGGCTTGTTTGTCACTATCATTTTAATGATATGGCGTGGTTGTTAATAGTATTGACTAATGGTTTTTGGTGGTTCCTTGTGCTTAATTATTGTTTAATTTTTATTCAGTTTCTTGCTTATATATGGCTTACTTTTTTGTTGGTTATTCACTAGTGTGGTTGCTTATTAACTGTTTTATTTTATTTGAGATGTCTAAGGATGAATAAGTTAATGATGGGAAACATATATACATAACTGGCTTGTTTTATTGAAGCTAAAAATAGGTATCTGGGAAAGTTAATAAGCATTAAATTGATTAGTAACTTGAAATAGTTTATAATAAATCATGTAAATGACATGGTAAAGTGGTTATCACCACTTATTAATTTTAATACTAGTTGTAAGTCTTTTGGAAAGTTAGTGAATAAAGAAACTATTTTTATATAAACTGGATTTGTTTTGAAATGATTTGGAATATAAATGGTTTTCAAAATATGTATATACTAAGTGGGATAATTTTAAGATATTGTGAATTGATTCATTTAAGAAAGTATGATTTATTTAGAGATTTCTGAAGAAGCTTGGAAAGTGGTTTTATTTTTGTTGGTAATATACATGTGATGGTATATTCAAAAATAAGAGTTATTTGAATGTATGAGGAAGGAATCGGGTTATTTGATTTTGAAAGTGTATAAGGGAACCATGAGTATGTGTATGTATATATATGGATATTTGGACCATTCTGTAAATAAAAATGAAGAATACACTTTTTATACATATATGAGTTTAAAGGGTTTATAAATAAATATGATGGATATTATCCATTTTGATGCATATAAAAAGGCTTAGTTTGATAAATCAATACATAAAAAGTAGTAATTCTTAAAGCATGTTATATTTCATGTATGTATGTATATATGCATGTATGAATATGGATTTGAATATAAGTATGACTAAATATGCTTCTATATATGATAACTTCTATATGTATGTAAATGGATTCATGGAAATATTTAGATGTATATACATGTTTAGAAGTGTGCATTCATGGAAGTATATAGTTGGACTGACTTAGAGTAAACATGTTCTTATGAATTAGTTTTATTTACATGGGTTATATATTAGAATTCTAGTTGGATGTTGGTATGAACTTGTATGGTCGTAAATAAAATATGAGACATACTCACAATGCTACATTTTGAGTAAAAGATAGGTACATGAAAGCAATAGCGTGGCTATATGAAAGCTTGCTTACTTTAAATTGCTTCTATATGGTAAGTTGCTTGCTACTAAGTTGCATAAAGAGGTACACATGATAGATAAGGTATATGCTATAATGTGTATTGGTTATATTTTTTCGGTATGATTTAAATTATTTGCAATGATATATATTACAAATTGGGGAGTGCGATAAAACACACCGTACAAAGATATGTTGTCGAATTTTTTATATGGCTAAAGGTTGGTTTGTCAAGAGTTAAACGTTTATAGCTTAGCATAATAGTTATGATTTGACTTACATATGTACTAGTGACTGATGGCTTAGTTGTTATAGATATGTGTGATATAGTAGCATAGAACATATGAGTCACTATGTTAGTACCTTGAATGATAATATTGATGGATGTTATTAATGGTTAGGTTAGTAATTGTTAGGCTAGTCGGGTTTGCTCCACTTTGTAAGATTTCGGGGATGAAATTCTTAAGGATAATGAAACAACCCATATTTTTTAAACGCCTAGAGATTTAATAATTAATTTAAATATTAATTACTTAGAATTGAATGTCCAAAAGCTAACTTTTGAAGATGAAAATTTTAGAACTTGAGACTTCTTCCTTTGAGTTTGGAATATTCATTTAGGTGAGTTTTAAGTATAAGCATTAATAAATTCGATGTTATGCCATTTTCAGGATTTATTTCTAGCTATACGTATTATACGGATACACACACACTCGTGCTTGGTGGAATCCTGGTTGATAGTTCATGTTTCATGGAAGAGAAAAGCAATATGAAATACACAGTCGAAGAATTTTTGGAATCGGACGATCAGATGGCTAGTCCAACTTTGAATCGTGTGAAAATAGCATATGGGGACTCTATCACGAATGGTGCTATATTATATACCATCGTGAAGTGAAAAATGAGATAAAGTGCGACGTCGAAGAATCATTGCAATAGGATGCTCATGCAGGTCGTACAAAATCAAAGCATGAATTAAAATTATTTTATTAATTAAACAAAGTAATTAAATTTATAAAATATCTTCTCCTTTTTGTAATATATCCTTCCCTTTTATAATATCTTCTTCTCACAACTACCTCAATAGAAAAAAAAGTCGACCTCCACTCTTGAAGAAAACTGTGCTCTTCCCATCACTCATGACTAGAGAAGCATGGAGCGAGGCAGGAGGTGGCGGTAGCATAAGGCTAGTGCAAAGGAGGAGGCAGTGACTTGGGGTCGGGTTTAGTCGAGATACATAGGAGGTGAAGTGGTGGTCGCCATCGTATGCGGCTCGAACCGAGGAGAAGTTCACCGTGGCCGTGATCGCCATCGATGGTTGTGGCATCAGGTAGAAGTGGTCAAAGTTCGGTTAATGGTTTTTGGGGTTTGGGGGCTTGGTCGATGGTAGTTGCGGGTAGCAAGGCAGGGTGTGTTAGACTCGTGGCGATAAAGGGGATCAGTTGGTAATGGTCGAAGGTTACGAAATTTTCTTGAGAGGGGGTGGCGGTGAGAATTTCACTCAGCGACGTACGAGAGTGGGAAATTTTGAGTTTAGGAAAATAATTAGGAAAGGCAATTAAGTTAATGAAGGATTAATTAAACTAATTAGTTAATAAATTAAATATTATATATCAGAATCTTATGTAATTCATATCTTTTGCATATGAGGTCCAATCGAGATGTGATTTTTGCTATTTTGATTGTCTTGAGATTTTCTATGGAACAATGTAGCTTTAGTTGGCGTTTACCCTATTGAAAGATGTTGATAAGGTTAGTGGGAACCATTCCTTGTATTTGACATAAGTGTGTAGATCCTCATATTCACCTATATTGTATTATAAGACCTTAGCGATATAAAATGATGTATATAGTACATATATTGATGTTAAGGTTTGGTATAGATCAATTCTTCATTGGCTAGTTTATAAGGATCCTAGGTATACGTCGAACAAATGATTTGGACATGCATGCTTATTTCTTTATTGATGATTGGTTCAATTGTTTATATGATTTTATATGTGAATTGTTGTTGATATTGGGATAATAGACTTATTATTTTGGTTTTTGATACCTTTGTGTATGTAAATGTGTATGATACGTGTATATTGATTCCATATAGTTGGACTGGTTGTTATACACACGCGCGCACATGTAATCCAAATATATACACTTGCATATAGTTTATGTTATTAAATAGATTTGGTATGTCCGACTTAAGGCTATTAGGAGGTGCATGGAATATTATATATATTAATATGTAGTTTAAGCTATATACAGTTTCGGTACGTCCGACTTGCAGCTACCGATTGGTGCACGAGAGATACACATATGTATACTTTTGTATGCCCGCCTCTGGTTATCGATTAGTGGATGAAATATATTATACAAATGTATAAATATATGATTTAATTGATATATATTTAATTATAGATGGATGGTTTGGACGATTTACATATTGTTTTGGTATGCCTAACTTAGGGCAACCAGGTAGTGCGAGGCACTTCCAAAACTAATCACGATCTGCATGGGATGGCGATACTTTAGTGTTATGTATATGTATGGGAAGGGTGTACACAAGGTTTAGCGTAGACATACGGTTGCGATATGTCGGTGTAGATAACTAGATGGAAAGGACGTTAGTGACGAAATCCATTTCATTAAAGAGATGGCACGACCTATAGACAAGATCCTGGACCAGGAGCGGAGAGAGATTGGGATGCCTTTCCAAAAAGGGTCATATACTGTCCATAGCACCAGGTGTTAGGACATAACCTATACGAGTAAGTGGTGACTCAGAGTCGACTATATGAGTTGGCTCCAAAGTATTCTTTATGGTGACCAGTGGCAATTCAACATATAGATATCGATTTAAGATATTCCACGACATTGAGCTTGGATGCTACTTGTATATGATTCTTAGGGGGGTTTTGGGTATGAAGATGCTTAGTTATGTAGCATTATTAAGTCATTTTATTTATTTTGCATTTCAAATGCTTCGATAGGGATTAAGAGATCTATGACACTATTGCTAATGAAGTGTAGTATTACCCCTACACTCGTTCGTCATACTCATTAGCATAGCTTGTTATAGTATGTACTGTATTAATAATAGAACACTATTATGTATTATCCTGACTTATTGGTCTATGGATGGAGTAAGGCAATATATGATTAGTACTACCCATAAATCCTTGCTCACGTCTATTAGTTTTATGTAGGTTGCATGTATATACAATACTTAGAGATAGTCCCTTCACCAGACTATCCGACCCTCATTTTCTCTATTTTTCCTCTTGGACAACTTTTGGTTACTCTAATGAGTAGGCCTAGAGTCCTGTATTGGGTAGGCATGTTAATAGGATGACTGGATCTTTGGGAGAATGGGATTGTGATCTTCGAGGTCGTGCTCTCCGGTTACTAGTATATTATTTTATGCACTTCAAACATTATTTGTATATGAGGCAATGTGCAGTATTCGATGTATCATCCAGTACTCAGGTTGTATTGAGACAGCGTATTCTGATTATATTGTTATATTAGTTTTGTTCTTATACCATGCAATATATATAATGTATCTCTTCTTTTATGTATATGTTGATATAGTGCATATTTTTATTCCACTATGAGATTATATCGATCTACCTAGTGAGATAGTTTTGTTCAAATTTACCCTAACAGTTTATCACTTACGGTGTTCGAAATCACATGTGGTTTTTAGCATTGATTTAGGGTACCTAAAATAGCGGGTCGTTACAGCGCCTGACCATAGAACCCTAAGAATCATAGCCAAGACAAACCTTAAAATTCTAATTCAACCATTTAACTTAAGACTAGCATTATTTTTATGAACCCTCCTAGGCTCCACTCGTAGATTAAGGTTAAAGTCAAATTACTGAGCCCAAACATGGAGGGAGGACCCAATCAATACCCAAAATTTGATATTAAACACTTAAATTAGTGGTTAGGAGCATTACCTTAAAAGATTGTGAAGATGTAAGATCGCAATTGAAGTTCGGAGGCGACTGTGGTCAAATCTGAAGGCTGATGCAAAGAGGAGATGAGCAGACGCAAAGAATATGGAGCAACAACAATATAAAGTGGGGTATGCAGAAAAGAAAGCGTAGCTACTTATAAGAGTAGTTAAAATGTACATTTCATAAGGGGTATGGTACGTTCAAGGGTTCCAAACAAGAAGGAATGAAGCTTGCAAAATAATCTAAGTGGAAACATAAGGGAAAACAATGAAAAACACTCCATCTTTATCTGTTTGGTAAGACAACTATTAAACATAAGTTCATATCCCGTAGTCTAACTATCGAATAGAAATTTCTATCCGGTAGCAGGAACATCGAATAAGTTTCCTTATTTGATAGTGTAACTAGTAGACAAGAGTGTTTGTTTGGTGCTTGAAAGAATACCGGATAGATGAAGCTCAAAGCTGAATGTAGCCAAACAAGTCTAGATCCATCCACCAGACCACTCGCTCTTTACCGAACCAAATAGGATATTTAAGGAATTGATATATTGTATAAATGGAAATTATGGATCATTTCTTTTATATATGGAAACAACCAAACCTCGCATGGTAAATAAGAAAATTACCTATTTTATCTGCCTGACCTCCTTATATCTTCACACTAATAAATACCCAAGCTTCCAACAACAATGAGAGATAATTTTTGGGTATAGCAAGGTACTTCCAAATCAAAATAGTTGGACAAAAATTCTTGAGCGCTTTTTTCATATTGGATTGTTGTGTTCTTATTCTAACCACGGTATAATTGATTTATAAGGATAATAATGAAAATAAACAGTGGATGTAGGTACGTTCGGGAGGAACCACTATAAATTCTTATGTATTTTAGTTTACTAAACTTTTCTTTTCTGCCTATTATTTGCTCTTCTAAGAAACAATCAGCTATATATTATATCGTTGTGCTCTACACTCAGTATACGCAGCTCCATAACAAATCAAGTGGAGGTGTTTGCACATTTTTTGAGCAAACATATGTCTATTCATAAAATATTTGAAAACCTCAAAGCTTTATTTGGGCTATAATATTGTTCCGCAAGGTACGAGATTACTAAGAAACTGTCTAATACAAAGATGAGCAAGGTTAGTCGTGTTGAGGACTTTATCATACCGATGAAAGGCTATATTAATTGATTTTATGAGTTGAATGTTACAATAAGTAATAAACTACAAGTGGACTTGATCCTAGGTTCATTAACTCTGCGGTTTGAGCCATTCATACTAAATCACAATATGAATTTGTTGAATATCGGCCTCACAGAGCTACTCAATATGTTGAGGTCAGCCGAAGGCTCATTTAAGGATCAAGGTGCGGTGTTCGGTATAAAGAGAAAGGGAACTTCAATGAAAGGTTCAAAGAAACATAAGCTCAGTAATAAGAAAGGTAAAAATGCTACTGCGAGCAAAGGTGAATGTCACATTTGTCATAAGAAAGGGCAGTGAAAGTAGTACTATTTGGAATATCCAAAGACAATCAAAGAGAATAAGAAGGAATCTGATTCCTTGGCTCCTGATGGTATGTTTGTGATTCAAAATTATTTTGTAGTCAGTAAATACCGTTGGGTTTTAGATACTAGATATGGAACTCATATCTATAGTTCATAATAGGGACTTAAGGGCTGACGGATGTGGCAAAAGGAGAAATGAGATTTCAAGTTGCTAATGGATCTATTCTAGATGCAACTTATGTTGGAAGCTATCATTTAGTTTTTCCTAATAGTTTTGATTTGATTTTGAATAATTTATATTATGTTAAAAACTTCATTTATTGGATAATATCCGTGTATAGATTGTATGAGACTGGATTTAGTTTTCATTGTAATAATAATTTTATGAACATATTACTTGATGGAAATAAAGCCCACAGTGGTGTTTTAGATAATGACATTTATGTACTTAATTTCAATCATACATGTGTTGTTAATAATTTTTCTGCCACCAACATTAAAGTTGGTTATTCATGGCATTGTAGGCTAGACCATATAAATGACAAAAGAGCACACAAACTGAAATAAATCCTTTCTAACATTATTTGATTATGAATCATTTGATGCATGTGAGTCATGTATCAAAGGGAAAATGACTAAATTGTCCTTCATTGGGAGCAATGAAAGAGTTAATGAACTCTTGGGTCTTATACATACTGATGTACGTGGCCCAATGCCTATATTGACTAAGGATAATTCTATTTACCTCGTAACTTTTATTGATGGTTTCTAAATACTTGGATATATGTATATCTTATGAAGAATAATTTTGATATATGTGAAAATTTTAAAAAGTATAAGAATGAAGTTGAAAATTAGACAAACTATAAAATCAAAATATTTTGATCGGATCGAGGAGTTAAGTATGTTGAATAAGAACTCCAATAATACTAAAAGGTAATAGGGTCTCTCAGATGACTACACCCTATACTCCATAACAAAATGATTTTTTTAGAGAGAATGAATCAAACCCTGTTAGATATTGTTCGATTCATGATAAGTGGGCTAAGTTACCTATTCCTTATTGGAGATATATGTTGGAACCCGTAGTGAAAATTTTGAATTTAATGCATACTAAATATGTGCCTAAGACACCATATAAGATGCGGTATGGGAAGAAAACCCACCTCAATCATTTGATGGTGTGAGGTTGTCTAGCATACATTAAGGTTCCCAGAGATTCTACGGGATATGTTTTCTATAATACATAGGAACAAAAGGTCATTGTCTCTCGACGTGTTACCTTTCTGGAAAAGGAATTTCCATCAAAATAAACTAATATCAAAGTTTAGACTTGAACAAGATCCAAGTAACTAACATAGAAAATGGACTGATAGAAGAATAAAATTCACCATTATACAAAAACAAGCAACCTATTAAAAGGTCTAATAGGGAATCTCACACCCATGCTAGATTTTCTCATAGATGATGGGAAATAGGATTGTGTCTTCGAAGATGATGCTTCTCTGATATTATAACTAGCATTGCAGAGTAAAGACTCTACATTATGGCTTGAGGCTATGAAATCCGAAATGGATTCCATGTACACGAAAAAAGTATGGACTATGGATGATGTACCTACTAGGATAAAACCATTGGCGACAAATGGATCTTTAAGAAGAAAATAAATGCAGATGAATGGGTAAAGACTTATAAGCCAAGACAAGTCGTGAAAGGTTTCTGTCGTATTCAAGGTGGTGACTATGATAAAAAGGTTTCTCCTATATCCATGCTTAAATCCATTTGGATGTTACTTTCTATCGCTGCATTCTATAAATTAAAAATATGACAAATGGACGTGAAAAACAACGTTCCTGAATTGTGGTTTGGAAGAGACAATTTACATGTCACAGCCATAGGGTTTCGAGGTCAATGGGAGCAAAGGAAATGCTTGGTAGTTGTTAAGATCAATAAATAGTCTTAAGCAAGCTTCAAGGAGTTGGACTAAGTGTTTTGATAAAGCAATCAAACAGTTTTTTTTATCAGAACGCAGAAGAAGCATGCATATACCGAGAAGAACAATGAAGTGTTATAGTTCTTATTGTCTTATATGCTGATGAATGGCTCCTGATTGGCAATGCTGTTTTGTTATTGCAATCGGTCAAAGCTTGGTTTTCCAAGAACTTATCCACGAAGGATCTGGGAGAAGTAACCTATATACTTGGTATAAGGATCTATAGAGATAAATCCAAGAGGTTGCTAGGATTATCCCAATCCTTGTACATAGAAACCATACTAAAACAGTTTAGTATGCAGATTTCCAAGAGCAAAAATGTTCCAATGCAATGTGGAATGGTCATATCTAAAAAGGACGCTCCTCATACTAATGCAGAGAAAGAGCATAAGAAAATGATTTCATAAGCATCAGCCATCAGATCGATTGTGTACGCTATGATATGTACTAGATTAGATGTTGCTTATGCATTAGAATGCATGAGTCGATACTGGTTGAACCTTAAACGAAACCATTAGACGGTAGTGAAATGTATCCTTAAGTATTTAAAAAATACTAAAGAATTATTTCATACATATGGGAATGAAGATCTCCTTACGAAGGGTATACAGATTCAAGTTTTCGAAGTGATATCAATGATAGTAAGTAGGTATATGGTTATGCGTTCACATTGGACAGTGGAGCTGTTAGCTGGAAAAGTTTCTAGCAAGAATTTGTACCTAATTCAACGATGGAGACTGAATACATCGCCCTAAAGAAGTAGCAAAAGAAGTGGTCTAGATGCATAAATTTATGGCTGAGCTAGGTGTGGTTCCAAATGCTGAGAATCCCATAACATTGTTTTGTGATAACAATGTCATGATGCAAATCGTGAGAGAACTATTAGCTCATAAGAAATTAAGGCACATACTCCAAAAATTCCACCTAACAAGAGAGGTAATCAGTAACAGAGAAATGATGATTAACAATGTATATAGTAAGGACAATGTAGCAGATCCATTCATGAAAGGACTGGCTTGATCGGTTCTTAGTACTCTAATCGAAGGGATGAGACTGAAATTCCATAGTTGGGCCTAATTGCAAGCGTGAGATTGAGAGAGTTAGGGATATGCCATAAGGGCAATTTTGTAAATTATTGTAAATTATATAGCTCTTTTAATAAATACTTTTTGAAATAAAATGTGTTTAATTTCTTGTATATGTTTATTATATTATGTTAATTATTAAGTAATTACGTATATTTATAAGAAAGTCCTTAAATAAAATATTACGTGATTGAAATGGAAACACTTATAATCGTGAGTAATTAATCAGAACAAATAATATTTTATTTTAAATATTTAGGGTCAAGATGTTTCGAAAAAGGACATCAATATATCCGTTGAAACCAGAGTATGTAGCGTTCTCCAAATGTTAGGCATTACATTTCTCATGGCTGTTGGAGGCGTTAAGGGTTATGTACTCATAATTATTTAATAACTATGAAATGGCTCATTTGAGAGTTTCTTGTTGCTAATAACAACAAGGTCGAACAAAAAATCACAAAGTGATGATGTTACACAGTTCTCTCGACTTGAGGATATCGTTAAAATTTAATGTGGACACTCCACTTTCATTATGGTTAACTCATGACATGGTGACCGTCGAGCGACTATAGTTAGGTCTGAGCTGAAGCATTGGAAGTGAAACATTATCCAATAGAGAATTTATCTCCTTAGTTGTATGAGATTAGTAATGAGTGCTCATCTCCTCTCAAAGGATCACTTATTTTTCTCAAAAAAAAGTTGTATGGGGTTAGTATCACAGTCAACTACAGTCAACTCAAAGTCAAAATCTCTAGATGGTCAATAATAAAAAAATTATTAAACCATGGACTTTGTTTGTGGCCTAACTAAGCTGAGTATGGGTAATATTGGAATTTTGGTCAAAACCAAATTCTATACATCCTAAAGTGATATAGTGTTGATGAAGAGAATGTGTGTAAATAATTATTAATATGAGGTGCCGCTTATAGTTGTAAAATTGGATTTAACTGATGAGACTTGTAAGCGATGAGCTTGGTAAAACTGGCACACCACTAGCTAAGGTGAAATGTGGATATTAACATTTGAATTGTTTAAATATTAACTGAGTTTACACCTGTGAGTCGCACAATTAATTTCATTTAGTTTTTGAAACACCACTTGATTTAATCATTTTATGAAGTGTTATAAATTAATTAATATTTAAAAAATAATCATTATTGTTGTACTTAATATCTGCGGTGTATTTAGTAAGTGGGTAATCTCAAGAAAAGTTCTGGGTGCTATTATAAGTTAGTTGTGTGCGTATATAAAAGTTATATATATGTATGTCGATATATAATATCAATAAGAATTTGAACAGGATTTAAATATGGTTAATTTCTAATGGGTTTGAAGTCCATTTGGTCCATTCTTAACCAAAGTATTGGCCGGCTAAAGATTAAGGAGTGAGAGGAGGCCTTAGGGCATGACTTGGTAAGAGGAGACAGTGGAAGATAATTTCTACTAGATACCGTATATAAGTGAACCTAAGCTACCATATTTTTGTTTCATTCTTTTGTTCCATCTCTCCAAATCTACGCTGCAATCTTCTTCATCCTACCTCCCTCATATTTGAGCTTCATTACACCCCGAACTACAAAACATATTTAATGGTGACATCTAAAAGCTTGCACCTTTGGACAAGGATTTAGGAGATTTGGGAGACGATCTGAATCAACATGTGAATAAGAGGCTACCTCTCTTAGGTATATGCTTTTTGTTACATATTCTTCATTATATGCTTTTTATATCGTCATTTTAGTATATGTTATTTCCTTAATTTTATAATACTTCTCATCAATTATAAAAAAAATTAGGTTGAACTATACATACATATACATATATACATATATATATATATATATATATTAAAGTATTTATTTATTTTAAAACATTCAAAGTATATATTCATATAAATTATATTAAGTTAATATTTGAATTATTTTTGGATATACATAATAACTTAATTTTAATATATTTATTTTATAATAATTTTATTAAATTAAACATAAGATATTTTCAATATAAATAAATATCTTAGATCTAGATTTGAAACTTAAGTATTTGTTTACCAAATCTAATTATATATTTGTTTAAAACTCAAATTCACAAATTTAAGAATTAGTCAAAATATTATGAAATGATTTAAAGTTAATTTATTAATTATTAAATAAAAGTTTGAAAATTGAATACATATGTATTATAAATATATATTTTAATATCCAGTTATTTACTTATGGCTATAAACATATATATATATACTAAGTATATAAATAGTGGATATAAATCCCAATATCCATTTATGTATAAGCTTGACCATGTACACCTTTAATATGTTGCACATCACACACATTTACCACATCTTATATATAATATAATATATATTGATATATCCACGCTCTATAAATATTAATTTGATTAATATAGATTTAATGAATAAAACAAAATGCTTAATAAAATATGATTTTATTTAAAATATCTAGATTGGATCTACTGCATATGTTAGATTTCATAGGCTCACAAAGATCCAATTAGGGGAAAAAAATTGAAATTCACTATTTCACCCACTATTGACTGGGCCAGTTCCAACAAAGCAGAGGCTCTTTTAAGACTTTGCGTCAACTATCATGAACAAAACAAGTTGGTGAAATTGAATTGTTGTCCACTAAACGTAATAATGATTTGTTTGATTGGTTAGTTGGAACAAGGATATTTTCTCGGCTTGACTTGGCTATTAGATTCCATCAGTTGCATGTGGCCGAGGACAGTATTCAATAGACCGCTTATGTAATGACCCGTCAATTCATCACTTTAGAAAAACTTCATAATATTCAAAAATAACATTTTCAAAAATAAATGATGATGTTTTGAATTTTAAATAATACTGGTGATCTTATTTTAAAATAAAATAAACACACTTTGGTAAACATCGATAAAATAACCAAAAATCGTTTTGTCGATAAACAGCTCTTTGACCATCCGACATCGCGCGCCAAACTAGATACATACACTCATTTGTATACATGAATGCAAATATGAAATAAAATGATTTATTTTTTTATGGAAAATTAAAAGTATTTATGACATCATTAACGACGTCATCTTTTCCCAAACAATTGATTTTTGAATTTAAATTGAGTTTAATTAATTTAATAATTATAATAATAATTAAATAAGCCCTTTTAATTATTATGTAATAATAGAAATATTATTTTCATACTTTGTTTACAAATATATGTATATTAACTAAATTGTGAAAATATGACCGGAAAACAAAATCGGGATTCATAACGATTCAACGTGTAGAAGTAGTGCAACATTGTGGAGATATGTGACATACGTATGCACATATACATGTACATACATGAAGATATATTCACATGCACATGATCATTCATATATGCACATATATATGTATGTATGTATGTATGTATGTATATATATATATATATATCCAAGATATTTTTCCCTTTCCCTTAATTCTTAAGCTAACCCAAAGTCAACACTAACCATCAAAGTACAAGCACATGGCCTTGTCCATGATGGAGTGGACTTGGGCCGTGCATAACAAGGAGGGAGGTGATGATGGTGGTGCATGTGGGGGTGAGGTATGATGAGGTATATGCTAGATATTTATTTTCCACTTCCTCCCCTATAAATACCACCCTTTCTCCTTTCCATTTCACATCATTTTCTTCATAATTCCCTAAAGCATCCTCTCTATTTTCATGGTTTTTATCCATGGAAAAATAATGGCTAATTATTTTGCAAAAGAAAAATAAAATTATATACTATATATATACATTAAAACCACTTCAAAACTATCATAAAACCACCCCTTCTTCCTCCTTCTAACCTCGGACACATCCTCCACCATCAAAGGTCGAGCCTTCCTCCTCTCCAACCTTAGGTCGTGAGCTCCTCTAGCCATCCCAAGGCTAGGCCGAGCCACTTAGAAGCAACAGTGCAAGGGATCGTGAGCTTTAATTTCTGAGAAGCGAAGCTATAGCCGTTTTTTCGATCAAAACCAAAGTGAGCAACTCTTACTTACATCATATTTTTGGATGATGATATGATGTTTGCAAATGGATGTTTAATATGTTTTGATCAACGTGTTTAGTTGTTTAATATTGTTGTTTAATTGTATTAATAAGTCACGTTTTATACACGTCGAAAATCACAAAGGAAATCACTTTCCTTTTTTTAATGAAATGATGTATATGGAATGTTTAAACCTCTTACAAATGGTTTAATATGGCTTAGAAATGCTTTATAAACATTTAAAAGTGTTTTGGCAAAGTTTAAATAAATATTGAAAATTTAGTCAAAAATAGGCGCGTCGCGTAACCGCCGTTCATGATTTCGCGTCTTAAAAGTTAAATCCATTTATAAGATGGATTCGCGGACGGATTTGTTTGAAATAAAATTTTTCCGAACTCTTATAATCATAGTTTTCAAAAAAATCGAAAAAGATTGAGACTTCGTTTAGTAGATTTTAAAATATGAGCAAATCAAGTTTTATATAAAATCGCGCTTCGGTAATTCGGAGGCCAAAGTAGTAAATGTTTTAAAATTATATTTTTAAATTTTTAAAAAATATGAAATAAATTCTATAAATCTCTTAAAATATTTTAAAAGAGAGTTGAGTTATATAAATTAATTTCCAAAAGATAGAAAAATCGTTTTGATCAATATAGCTTTTAAAACACTTTTTGCAGCGCTTTTTACTAACTTTTGAAATATGAATTTAAACTTAACAATCCTTTCCAAATCTTTTATAAATATTTTTAAATAAATAATTAAGTAATTTAAAGATGATTAAGAGGTTTAAAAATGAGTATGTGAAAACGACCAGTACATTTGTTCAATTTGTGAGTGTCATTGAAAATCTGACCGGGGAATGGAACAGATCGAAGGGAAAGCCTGGATGCTCTTAAATAATTAAAAGTTAATTAGATATGTTAAAATATTTAGAGTTTATCAAATAACTTGACCACCTTATGGGTGACAGAGAAGTAGTCTCTAGGCTTGGGTTTGGAAAACCAGTTGCATGCCCTTCCTAGCTAACCGGACTGGCCCGACGGAGGTGATAGTAAATTTGATTTACTCCGGTAAAAATTTCCCAAAGTATAAAAGATATAAAAAAATTAAATTTAAATAACTTGGATCGTATGGAGTTAATCTTCTTATACTTGGTGTTAAATTCCACGGAGGGAACTCGTACTATTCATGGAATTTAAAAGGTGATTTTGCCATTATTCCGCCCATAGTACTTGTTGAATACAGAAATTGATATTGAGTAGAATTAGATGATTTCTATAGATTCTTCTCATTTAATATTTACTGGTTTTGGATTAATATCCTAGGTCACATGTTTTCAACTCATTCAAAATTTTGATTTGAAGTTAAGAAATCTTTGTTAAGATTTAAATAAATAGTTTTCCAAAGATAAAGAGAGGTTTAATGATTTCGTATATACCAAAAAAATGATTTAAAGATATATATCTCTAAATATATTTTTGATAAAAAGGAACGAATTAATCAAATGATATTCACTTATATACTTTACCTCTTTTTTTATCGATGATTGGTTCGAAAGAGCCAGGGTCGAATTTCAGTCATTATTATCCGAAAACCACTTCGAACCAATTTACGTATTCGAAGTGAAGACGTGGAAATGATTTGGAAGACGAAATGTAGGGTTGTTTATCGCTGACCCTCGGAGGAAACTTCCCATATCAATTTATGTAGCGGTAGTTCTCCATTTGAGATCTTCGGTGTAAGGACTTCTCGGTGCTAATCCTAGGGTAATTCCCGACAGGATATAGTAGGAGAGTGCCTTCGGTTTGTCCTGTTCTTGAACAACTTGAATGGACGAATTTCTAACATTGCATTTATAATTACATTGATTGATCTCTATGAATATATCATCTGTTTGGTGGCGGAGAAGGCAACTTCTCTTAGCTTAACACCTTTTCTAGAGACGTACGAGCTCAGGAGTTATACGTTTGTAGTAATCATTTATGTGATTAAGGAATGGCAATGTGGCATTCAAAGTGGAATGTGCTATGTGAAAGGTAAAATGTTACCTTAGGCCTCATCAACTGGGAATGGCTAAAGAAGGGTAGATACGGTAGAGTTATGTGGGTCGCGCCCATTATGAGATGGTCATCACCTTTCTAGATTACTCTCTATATGTCGTGTATGTGGTGTATGCTTCGGGATCCCATTAAAGTTCGGTAATGACCGAGGTGATGTCATATTTGGTACTATCCAGCGAAAGGGTGGGCATGTTCTATGTTGGTATAAGCGTTCAGTATCTGGACCCTAAGTATATCCCTCTAAAGGTAAACTATACGAAAGGTAGTCCCTCAGCTTGTCATTGTATGGAAACCATTCTCCGAACGAGCCTTGTAAGATTTTGATTGTAGAACCTACTTCGTAGCTAATATGCTGGAATTCAATAATGTAATAATTTCGCCTAAGATTCATAAGTTTATATGCAAATATTTTCAAAGAAAGTCATTAAAAATAATATCAAATGAATTTGCGTAGCAAAATTTTGTGGTTATCATAAGGTAAAAACCATTTTCATGTTTATGTGTGGTGTGGTCTTATGAGATACGAGGTGTAAAAATGAGTATGCGGAAACAACTAGTACATTTGTTCCATTTGTGAGTGTTATAGAAAATCCGACCGAGGAATGGAACAGATCGAAGGGAAAGCCCGGATGCTCTAAAATAATTAAAAGTTAATTAAGTATGTCAAAAAGATTTAGAGTCGATCAAATAAATTGATCACGTTATGGGTGACAGAGAGGTAGTCTCTAAGCTTTGGTTTGAGAAACCAGTTGCCTGCACTCTCTAGCTACCGGGACTGGCCCGATGGAGGTGATAGTAAATTTGATTTACTCGGATCAAAAATTCCCAAAGTATAAAAGATATAATTTTTCCAACTTTAAATAACTTGGATTGTAAGGAGATAATCTTCTTATACTTGGTGTTAAATTCCGAGGAGGGAACTCATACTATTCGGGGAATTTAAAAGGTGATTTCACCGTTATTCTGCCCATGTTACTTGTAGAATACGGAAATTAATATTGAGTAGAATTAGAAGATTTCTATAAGTTCTTCTCATTTAATATTTACTGGATTTGGATTAACATCCTAGATAACATGTTTTCAACTCAATCAAAATTTTGATTTGAAATTAAGAAATCTTTGTTAAGATTTAAATAAATAGTTTTCCAAAGATAAAGAGAGGTTTAATGATTCCGTATATACCAAAAAGAAATGATTTAAAGATATTTTTTTATAAAAAGGGATGAATTAATAAAATGATGCTCACCTATATACTTGACCTCTTTTTTTTAATCGATGATTAGTTCGAAGGAACCGAGGTCGAGTTTGAGTAATTCTTATCCCGAAACCACCGCGAACCAATTTACGTATTCGAAATGAAGACATGGAACTGATTTGGAAGATGGAATGTAGGGATGTTTGTCACCGACCCTCGGGAATTTCCCATATCATATTTATGTGGCAGTAGTTCTCCATTTAAGATCTTCAATGCAAGGACTTCTCAGTACTTATCCTAGGGTATTTCCCGACTGGATGCGGTAGGTGTTGACGCCAAAAATGGGCATCGACACAAAATAGAATATAGTAGAGATTAAATGAAGAATGAAATTAAAATAGAGTAGAAATTATAACGAACACACAAATTTTTTTTAGTGATTCGGCAATCTTGGCCTACATCCACTTCATATTTTTATTGATCTTCCACTTGATTATGATTACAAAAATGTTTGGAGCGGGATCCATTAGTAAAAAAGTGAAGAATAAAAATGGCAAAGCCTCGGGAGAGAATGCAGGATCCCTTTTCTGACACCATACCTGTTGTATTTATAGGGGAAGATGTGCACGGATCGGACTGAAATTTTGGCAGAAGGTTCGGGAGACCAAGAAGAGCCTACCCAAAAATTTGCAGGCCCATTGGGGCCCATAATAGGGATTGATACCGATCCCTATTAGTGCATCCAAATAAGCAGCAATCACTATGAGGGATGCCCCATGATGATAGCGACTTGCTCCCCAAATTTCGTGCAATTTCGACGTACGGTTTGTGAGATATCACATTTTCCGTGAAGTATTGTTGCTTGAATTCTGATTTCTGCCAATCCCTTTAGAGGGATAGGTACCTATCCCTTCAATCTCTTCCAAATGCCATGCGATCCCTAGATCTCCATGTTGTATTATGCTTAGCCTCCAAGTTTCATACCAATTGGATTTGTAGAACTCGAGTTATTGGTCAATCTTTGTTGCAATATGTTATGAAGGATGATTATAACCGATTCCTATGGAGGGATAGGTACCAATCCTTCTAACTTGCTAATCACATGCGATACCTATAGGGTGTTCCACATGTTCTAATTAGCTTATACTCCAAGTTTCATGTTGATAGCATCTGTAGATTTTGAGTTATTGGCCGATCATTGTTGCAATATCTAGTGAAAGCTGAATATGGACGATCCATTTTATACCGATCCCTTTTAATAGGTGAAGTAATTTGCCCATAACTTGAGCATACGAACTCCAAATGACTTGAAAGTTAAAGTGTAGCCTTATGGGGCCTTCCTTGTTGCTCAATAACGATCCTGCCAAGTTTGGGACAAAAATTAAGGATATGTACCGATCCCCTAGAGGAAGGGATAGGCACTGATCGTCCGCATAGGGGAGACATTATTCCATACTTAGAATATTCTGGAGAGTCTATCTCTTGGTCTCGGTTGATCGTTGCTTCATATCATTACCTGCGCTTGATCTTTAAGCCTAATAATCATCTCTCAGGGCTGTCTTCCTCGATGATCGTCCAATTTAACTTGTCCAGTCAATCTGAATATAGCTGGACCAAAAGGCCGGATAATAGTAGGTGAGTGCCTTCAGCTTGTCCTGTTCCTAAACAGCTTGTATAGACGAATATCTGACGATGCATTCATAATTAAATTGATTGATCTCTATGAACATATCATCTGTTTGGTAGCGGAGAAGGCAACTTCTCTTAGCTTAACACCCTTTCTTGAGACACTCGAGCTCAGGAGTTATACGTTTGTAGAAATCAGTTATGTGATTAAGGAATGGCAATGTGGTATTCAAAGTGGAATGTGCTATATAAAAGGTAAAATGTTACCTCAGGCCTCATTAACCGGAAATGGCTAAAGCAGGGTAGATGCGGCAGAGCTATGTGGGTCGTGCCCATTAGGAGATAGTCATCACCTTTCTAGATTACTCTCTATATGTCGAGTATGTGGTGTATGCTTTGGGATCCCGTTAAAGGTCGGTAACAACCGGGGTGATTTCATATTCGGTATTATCCAGCGAAGGGGTGGGCCGGTTCTGTGTTGGAATTGGCATTCAATATCTAGACCCTAGGTATATCCCTCTAGAGGTATACTATACGGAAGGTAGTCCCACACCTTGTCATTGTATGGAATCCATTCTCTGAACGAGCCTTGTAAGATTTTGATTGTAGAACTTACTTTGTAGCTAATATGCCAGAATTTAATAATGTAACAATTTCGGCTAAGATTCATAAGTTTATATGCAAATGCTTTCAAAGAAAGTCATTAAATATAATATCAATTGATTTTGCGTAGCTAATGTTTTGGTTATCATAAGGTAAAATCATATTCCATGTTTATGTGCGGCGTGGTCTTATGAGATACCTTTTTGTTTTCAAAAACATCTATATTTTGAGTTTCTCACATCGGTTCCATGACTGATCCGGAGTTTATTTTCCTTTCCCTTAAATTCTAGGTGGCCTAATTTTCCCTGGCAGCCTAGTAGTTAGGAAAGATTGAAGTATTTTTGAATAGAGCATGGAGCATGGAGCATTTGGGTCTTCTGAAGAAGTTGTCTATATTCCTCTGCATCTGTATCTGTATTATGTATCTACCAGCACTTGTAAGGATAGACCGTTATAACTATCATGGCTGGGTTAGTACATGTCGTAACTTTGATAAATCCCTTGGAGTGATTGTATGTATCTTCCATATGTAAAATTATAAGTTGTTTTTAATGTGAGGTGAGATTTTGTTTGTTCTATTTTCTATCTTTATTTTCTTTCACCCTGTGATTATCTACCTCTCTGGTACTTGAATTTGCGGCACATGAATACCGAGGATGTATTAGTGTCGATCTTCGAGGGTCGAGGAGGTGGGTCGTCACAACTTATGTAAACCTAACAGACTTCATGAGTGGTTACCATGCAGTTTTGATTGACCAATGCATCATCATATTTTTTTGACCTTATTAGTCAAGTCTTCAGAGGATTGCTAAATAGTTTACGGTGGTACTTGTAGATGATATACTTGTTTATTCGAAAAGCAAAGAAGATCATACATTTCTATTGAGAGAAGTGCTCAATACTCTGCATAGGCATAAATTGGAGCAAAAATTTCTGATTTCACTTTTGGTGTAGTGAATATTACTTTCTTGGTCATGTTATTTCTGAGCACAAACTTTCAATCGATCCAAGTAAAGTTGCTACAGTCCAAGATTGGCATGTCTCAAAAAATGCTATAGAGGTAAGGAGTTTTCTTGGTTTGGTTGGCTATTACATGAAGTTTATTAAAGACTCCATAAAGTTTTCTGCACCATTGATACACTTAGCAAAGAAGAATTAGTTCTCTCATGTTACTTAGAGTACAAGCATGCTTTTATCAATCTAAATGAGTTATTGATTAGTGCACCTATTCTAGTACTTCTTAATGGTTCAAAACTGGTTACTGTTTATATCGACGCTTGTAGTATAGGACTGGGTGCTTTTTTGATGCGGGAGGGTAGTGTGGTTTGTTATGCTAGTCGACGGTTGAAGCTACACAAGAAAAATAATCAAACTCATGGTCTTGAGCTGGTAACTTTTGTTTTTGCTCTCAAATCTTGGAGGCATTACCTTTTAGGGGAATTATTTTAGTTGTTTACAAATCATTAATCCCTAAAATTTGTTCATGCAAAAAGATTTGAATTTAAGACAGAAGAGGTGGATAGATTTCTTCGCATCGTATGATTTCGATACCACGTACACTCTAAGCAAAGGTAATGTTGTAGCAAATGCCTTGAGAAGGAGACACATGATGCTTGGCTCTACGTTATTGAAGTGGAAGCACTTGGTGCTTATTTCTACATTTGATTTTCAACCTTCGTCAAATTTAGCACTAGGTTTATTAGGTGCTTTAGATGTTCAACCTTCACTTATGAAACATATCGATTTAGGTTAGAATTAAAAAGCAGAGTTGTTGGGTATTTTTAAGAAGTTGAATAGAAGTGAAAATTCAAGTCAACGGGATAATTATTCCATTGATTCTAGAGGGTGGTTGTGTATGGATGGTAGGTTGTGTGTTCCGCTTATTATGGAGTTGTTATACCTGGTATTGGATGAGTCTGATCGTTCTAGGATGACAATTCATCCCGATGGTGATAAAATGTATCAAGATATGAATAGGGTATTTCACTGTCTAGGTATAAAGTGACAAGTAGCTGAGTTTGTTTCAAAATGTGTGATATTTCAAAGGGTAAAGGTGTAGCAGAAAATGCTTGTTGGATTATTACAGCCTTTGGATATTCCATGGTGGAAATGGAAAAGCATCTCTATGGATTTTGTTGATGGTATACCTAAGTGCGGAAGGGTAAATGAGAGTGTTTGGGTTATTATCGATCGACTTACCAAACGCGCTCATTTTATTTTGATTAAGAGAATGAGGATAGCCAAATCTTTGGCAACCATATATGTGAGAGTGGTAGTTAGGCTGCATAGAGTTTCTTCTAGTAATGTCAATGATTTGGATCGACTTTTTACTAATGAATTTTGGAGGAGTCTATAAAAGGCTTTGGGCACTAAATTTCACTTAAATACAAATTATCCCCCACAAATGGATGAAGGGACCAAGCAGATGAATCGAGTGTTGGAAGATATATTGTGGATGTGTATTTTGGACTTTGGAAGTCTTTGGGAAGACACTTCTCATTAGTAGAGTTTGCTTATAATAACAGTTATCCAGAAAGTATTAGAATGACACTGTTCAAAGCATTTTTTGGGAGGCATGCAGATCTCCATCTTGCTGGTAGCAGACTATAAATATTATAATTCTTGGGTTAGACATGATTAGAAAGACTTCAGAGAAAATAGATTTGATCCATAGGAGAATGAAAGCTGCATAAGATAGGCAGAAATCATATGCAGACAAGATACGCACAGAGTTGGTGTTCGCAGTAGGCGACATGGTTTTTGTAAATATCTCGCCATTAAGATGTGTTATGAGGTTGGCAATTCAGGAAAGTTTGCATCAAGATTTGTATGGCCTTTTCCAATACTAGAAAGTGTATGTAAGTTAGCATAAAAGGTGAAGTTTCTTATGAATTTGGCGGGAGTTCGCGATGTCTTCCATGTTGGAACCAGACCAGTCGAAAGTAGGTGAAATAGGTAGATTTTAAAATTTTATTATTTGGATCTATTCGGCTTATGAAGTCTAAAGAGATTTTAGATCCAATCTAAAAAGTATTTTAAATAAAATCTTTTATTTTATTTTATTAGTTTGAAAGAGTTTGAATTTGATATAAATTTAAATGTATGAGCATATCAAATATGCCCATGTCTGTAATAATTAATCATTAAAATTAATTTGAGAAGGAAACCTTTTGCTTCCTTGTCTAAAACCTATGCAATCAATTAAGGGAAGAAATAGCTTTAATTTGAGAGAGAAACCTTTCATTTCTTTCTGTAATTAGATTAATGATTCATTAAATGTCATTAATGATCAATTTAAACATGGTAAGAAATGTGAGTAAATCAAAACGTACTAACAGTATATACTGTGTAAGTGCAACATATAAGAAGTGTGCATAGTTAATGGACACGTATGTAATGCTGGGATTTATATCGCAATGGATCCATTTCTCCTTTACATATGTCTTTGTCATCTATGATTTTTGTTTAAATTTTTTTATGTGTGTATTAAAGTCACATTAGACAAATTTATGTAATTAAAATCTAAAATTAACATTAATAAATCTGCTTTCAATTAAAGAAAGGTTCAACATAAAAGGTTACATAATTATACAAGATCTTATTTTTAAATTTTAATAAAATAACATGTATAATTCCATGTATTTATGCAAAATTGCAATTTACCATATTAGATTTAAAACAACATATATTTGTGAATATTGTACTTATACACTACACACACATAAACATATACGTAAATAAGTTAGATTTAAAAGTACAAACTTAAATTTAGAAATGAAGCTAGGGATTAGAAAAGTTTTTTTTAAAACAATAAGTTTAGAAGAAGGAAAAAATATTTCATAAAAGTTCACTTGTAAATTCTAGACCAAAAATCTTTCATTCTTGCACGAATAATATTCAAATGTTTGTATCCAAAAGTTAACCATATAATTATAGAAATGTATCGTTAATGAATAATAAATAGTTAGCATAAACAATTCACTTAAAATTATGTATGTAACTTATGTACAAGTTAAAATAGATCTAAATCAAAATTAACTTTCAAATTTCCCTTTTTTGAAACAAAAACACCAAAACGAAAGAAAACAAATAGGACGAATTAGGCACATGTAAATTCGTTATATGAGCAAATAGATCTAAAAATTACATAGACTAAAACCTAATAAGAAAAGGTGATGAATAATAAAATCAAGTCAATTTGAAATAAACATATATATAATAAAGGGAGGAAGAACAAATGTAGATCTGAAATAAAATAATACAATTGTCATATAATCAATTGAGATGAAAGAGAATTTCAGAAGGATCAACTAAACATATGATAAATCTTACAAAATCCAAGCATATGAATGATAAAACATGTATATATAAATTAGTTGAAGAATTACCTTGGATGTTGCTTATGAAACACATCTTGAAACGATGAATCAAAAACTTAGACTCTGTTGAATCAATCTCTAGATCTTGCAAGAATCAATAGATAAGAACCATATTATTATTTTATTTGGTATTTGATTTTGAAAGTTTTTATCCAATTGCCCCTTGAAATTTTGGCCATGACATCATAGTAGAGGTAGAGAAAAATTCTGAATGAAAGAATGATATAAAGGAGGCAATAAAGATTATTAAAATATGGTATATTGTTCTTTCTTTAATTTCTTCATTGCCCCTTCATTTCAAAATTGAAAACTTATCCTCTCCCCTACTTTGGGTAACCATATCAGGGAGTTAATGGGCCTAAAAAAATTTCAAACCCATTTAGTATTTAATCCATTTAAATCTAATTTAAATACTCTATCGATATCGTTTATCCATATACGTGTTTAAACCTTTTTATTCAATATAAGTTGTTCGCACTCTTTTATACTTATCTAATTAACATATGAAGACATTAGTAACTAATAAAAATACCTTTGTTTCATGAAGAAATTAATTTATTTTAGAAGCTTCTTGATGGAGACAAGGAAAAGTGATTTAAGAAGGAATTAATAAGTAAAGGAGGAGGACTTTCTCAATGGCACAATGGTGGGTTAGCCCTGTTTGGAGGAATTAATAAGTAATCACACCCCTTCAAGTCTACATAAGTGCATCCTTGGCTCTTGAATCCTTTTCACAAATTTTAGCATTATAAACTAGTTCTTCACATCTCTTTCTTCATAAAATTCCTAAAACAAATTGAAGAAAATCAACTCAAAACAAACCCAAATTCTTTCTATAAGATTGCAACAACATTGCATCACTTTCTAACAACTTGGATGTAGAATATTTGGAGAACAACAACCTCCACCATTATAGGCCGTGAGCATTGGAGGAGGCAAATAGCCTGTAACATCCCCTACTTGGAGGCCCAAAACTAACGACTACGGATGATGCTGTCATCCATAGTTATTAATTCTCGATGAACAAATGCGGTAATGTTAGATACCTTGATATAACAGAACACATGGATATAAATAATTTTGTAAATCCATTAAACAAATTTCTTATTCTATTTCAAATCATATTTTAAATTCATTTCATAATCCCAAATTCGAGAACCACGTTCAGAGAAAATATAATTATTACAAAATATGCCAAGAGCGACATATGAAGATGTCCCCTTGGATAATCAGAGTCTATACATAGGCAACAAAAAAACTTTGCCTTTACATCAAAACACTGCGGAATCAAATAGAAAGGAACTCCTATTAGCTAGCTTGCCTCCTGCACATCTTTGAAAGCTTATTCGTCTGAAGGAGAACCTGGAAACCTCAACTCTCAAACTACTCAAAATTAATTGAGCACTTGAGAGTTTATGGGGAAACATAAACTTCGAGTCAGACATAAAGCCTGGTATGAATAATAAACTGCTATCTCAAACCATTTAGATATCTAGTGAGACAACGTCGCTTAGCGGAACGGATTTTTCCCTCATTAGTATCTTACCCAAAAATTTATAATAACCATATACTGTACACCTGCATCCACAATGGTTAAAACATAGCAATTTAAAATATCATGATGATATGCAAACAAGCAATATATTTTAGATTTCCCATCCCCATTCATTTGACTATCTTTCTCACTTATAGTTTCTAGGGTAACTATTAACCGATTAGTTTTCATGGGCTAACTAATAACCTGTTCAAAGCTTATGGACTACCTATCCTAGTCCCCTTTGATCAAAGTGGACAAGTCCGGTCTCATAGTTTTCATGGGATCATTCAGAACCTTTTAGTTTTCATCGGATGACTAATAACCTTTCTAAAATCTTAGGGACTATCTGTCCTGTTTCACAATTTTCATGGGATCACTAAGAACCTATTGGCCCTGCCAGTAACTTCATTCAATTATTTCATGGGTTCTCCCTGAACCTATTGGTATCTCCAATAACTTCTTTCATATCATATTTTTTATGGGTTGACTAAGAACCTATTGACTTTTATCAATAACTTTTTTCGAATATAGTTTCAATAGGGTCACTACGAACCTATTGGCCCCTGCCAATAACTCTTTCCAAACATAATTTTCATGGGTTCACTATGAACCTGTCTAAACTGACAACTTCTTTGATCATTCTTTGGGCATCCTATGTTCTGGTCTATCTGACCTCCTGGACGCTATTCTACTCATATAGGATTTAACTCAATTTATATTCACTACTGGGTCAACCTAACTGGTTATTCTGCCCTTTCTCCCTAAAATACAGTTATAGGTCCATTATACGGTGGATATGTTTACAAAAGAAGCGAATACAATAAAATAACAATACCAACATTTATGGTTTAATATCCTTGAAATCATTTCCACATGAAATATGGTTAATCCCTTTAACCCATTATTTTTATCAAGGAATGCTTCTTCAAAAACTCCAAAATTAAAAGCTATTTCAAAGCTATTTTATATTGCCATGGGTTTTCCTTTAAAAATGAGATTGGGTCCTTTGTTTTGAAAACTAAGGCTTTCGAAACCTTAGACCTTTACTTTCAAAACCATAAAAATATATCTTTCGAAAGCATTCAAACCTTCTTTTCAAAACACTTAAACATATGCCTTTCGAAACACTTAAAATATCTCTTTCGAAAGCATCAAAACCTTCCTTTTGAAACTATCAAAAGATTCCTTTTGAATGTATTAAAGCATATCTTTCCAACTTATAGAAGCGTGGCTTCGAAACCATTTGAAAGTACCTCTTTCGAAAGCATTCGGTTTATTCTTTTGGGTCAAAGTGAACATAAGCGAAAGTACCCCTTTTGAAACCATTAACCTTCAAGTAAAAGAGTTTGGGGGAAAACAGATGGCTTCGGAACCATCCTTTCGAAAGCTTTAATCTTTTAAGTAAAATAATTGGAAGGATAGCTTCGAATCTCCCTTCAAAGCCATTGCCTTCGAAACCTTTAGTTTAAATGGCTACTAGAGCTCTTCCAAAAGCATTGGGAAGCGACTTGTTATATTTATAAAACAAAAGCTCGCCTTTTGAACTCATTGAAAACTTTCAACCTATTCGAAATGTATGAAGATGGCAGCAAGGTTTCGACTTGGTTCAAAACCACCCTTTTGAAGGCTTCTCCTCAAAATATAATATAAGACAACTCATTCGAAAGCTACCCTTTAAACAAAAAGGCGGCAACCCCTTCAAAAACTATATAAAAGTAATTCAACCCTTTCAAAAGCATCCATTAAAAGCAAGGAAAGCGGCATCTCTTATGAAGCAAAACAAAGACCTTCAAAAGCTATTTAAAATGGCCTCGACCCTTTCGAAAGCATGGTTTCGACTCTATACCTTCCGCCTTTCTCCAATCCACTACATACCAAAGCATTGATACCATGTGTATGGGTCTCAACTTTTTTGCGGGCGGAGGTATGGGGTCGAAAGGCAACAAACGGAAGTGGCGAAGCAGTAAATCTGTGAAAAACTGTATTTTTCCTTTTTAAGTAAATCCTTTTTAAGTAAATCCTTTTCAACTAACTTGCCTATTTGTAAAAATATAATTGGTTGCCACAAACTTTACCAAAAATCTTTTCTAAAAGTCAGCCGAATTCTTCCAGATTTAATTAAAAATAATTAACAAAGAAGCCCTTCCCTTTAACGAACAATTAAGACTATTTAAGTCCTTCAATTTAATTAATTTAATTTCCATAGTAAATGAGTTAGGAAAAATCCCCAAAAATCATCATAATTCACCTTTAATATGTTGTCTAACATATATAAATTTCAGACCCAAAATCCTTTATATAATAGCCGAAATAAATTTTTAAACCTAATTATTTATTTCTTCCTCTAAAAATTCATAATAAATTATCCATAGCTTGAATGATTCTGAAAATTTAAACCCATCTCCAACATATTGTTTTACATAACATATTAAATCCTTATGGCATTCGAAACCCAATAAATATGATTTTAGCCTTAAAATCGAATAAAACATTTATCAAACATACTTGTTTGAATCAAACATATCATGTAATCCAAGCATATCATCATTAAAATCATCATAAAGGTTTTAAACTTAAAACCTGAAATTAAATTCTCTTTAAAAATGAAAATGAGATGGTTTTGATTATTATTCACCTTGCTTTGGATAAGGAACTTGAGATTTGATCTTGCTTATTCCTCCTTTGCTTGATTCATAAGCTTTATTAAATTTTAAATCTCCTTTTCCCCAAGGTTGCGGTCGACTTTGAGCTCCCCTTTTCTTATGTTTTTGAATTATGAACATATGGAATTAAAATGGGAATAAGGGTTTAGGGGTTATGGGGTTATGGTGGATGGCTATTTCCCATAATACCCTTGCCTTATTCTCTTATTAGTTAACTTATAAAACCATTTCCATAAATCCATTATTTTAGCTTTTATTTAATTAAGCACAACCTCTATTTTAGTTTCCAAATCTCAGTCTCCTTATCACTCTAATCTTTACATTGTTCTATTCAATGTATCTAATTAAATCTCATGAATAATGCTATTTAAAATTAGGGGTGTTACATAGCCAAGGCCATGAGAAAAACAAGGTTGTGGTAGGAACTTTTGGTGTTTGCAAGGTTGAGGTAGGAAGTGGAAGCTTGTACTTGATTGTTTGATTGTTGAAGGGTGAACTAACTCTCCATTTAAACGAATTTGAAGTGTATATAATGTTGTTTGAATTATTGTATGTGTTTGAATTTAATTTACATTATGATATGTGTTGTTGATTCTTGCTTTGGAAAGTAAATGGCTTATGTAATTGATGGATATGGACTTGTATGACTTTTTATGACTTATTACATAGTTTTAAAATAAAGCACATAGGGTTTGGTTGAATATTGTACTTGAGTTTGGAAGTGGTTTTATAGCGATAATCGCTGTAGAAGCACTTTGGAAATGTCTTATGTTCGGCTTCTTCCATGTATTTTGTAAAGAGATCCGTAAGGCTTTCTTATCATAATTGTGATGTATTTTATGTATATTGGTTATTATAAAAAGATTGGATGTTTAAAAGTTTGTTATCATATCGAAAACCGATCAAACTTTCAGGATACCGAAGCTGGCCCAGTTTATAGCCTTTTATAACGATGAGCCGCAACACTTTAGAAACGCTTTCTTTTCTTTAAATCACTTTTTACAGCGTTCTATAAAGCCGTAGTTTCTATTTGAAACTTTAAGTTGCTTTGAAATTACTTTAAACTTAAGTATTTCTCTTCAATCTTTTTTACAGGTCTTTTATAACTTATGTTAAAGTATTTTAAAAGCGGTGTAAATTTTTTGTATATTTTTAATAATCTATAATGAATTATTAAATTAAGAGGTTTATTTTTATAAATAAGAAAACATGTTTTTCTTAGTTTTTATAAATATTATAAAATAGATATTTTTAAATAATATTTTAAATAAATGTTTTAAACCATATTATAAGTATTTTAAAGTATATTTTAAGTATATATAGTTTTTTGAAAATTAGTTAGTTATTTTATTGAAGTATTAAAAACTTTTATAATATAATATGTTTTAAATTGTTTTTAAATATCTTATCTTATAAATACTAATTATACATGCATCTTAAGTGGTTTAAGTGGTTTAATCATGTTTTAATTTGTTTACTTGTTTATAGAAAGTAATTAACTATACTTAATACTAATAGTCGACGAAGTAGACTTGTCTATCTATGACTTATGATAGTTAAGAAGGATGTTCAAGTGGGATTTAGAAGCAAGAGTGTTGTAACCTACCTACTTCACTCTTGATCGAGGGTCAGTAAGTAGAGATGGTCGAAAACGTGTTAAGCATACAAAACTTGATTTCCATAAGCGATCGTTTTTAGAACTAGATAGTTGATTAGTCGACTAACCGAACTTGACGGTTTAAATTAGGGAGTATATGGAAGCTTCACGGCTTCATACATTTGAGATACCCTATGTGTGATATCCTGGAATTTTTGGCAATATCAATTTAATAATCTGTATTGAAATTTAAATTGATTTGATAATTTTTGTTGATAAATTTAAATTGATTTAATAATCTTCTTTTAATAAATATTTAGTTGGTAATTTTATCTTTTTAAAAGCTAATAAATTGTTTTCTATTTATAATGTGTGTACATTTGTATATATTGTAAATAGAAATCTTTGGTTTGAATTTAATAAATAAATCTTGTTTTCAAATTCTAATATATTTTGGTAAATTGGAGATTATGATTTAATTTAAAATATATGGTTTTAAAATATTTAAGATAAATGTTTAATTGATTAAATTATATCTTAGCTTAAGTTTAAGATTAATTAAAAGGTTTGTTTTAAAATATTGTTTAATAAATATGATATATTAATTCATTTAATAATAATAGGAATTTATAATCTCTTTTATAAATTATTTAAATTTGACAAATTATTATTTTCAAATAACTATAACAACTTTAAAATGAACACATAAGATAATTCTAGAGATATAGTCTATAGGAATACATATATTTGCAAGGCAAGGAAAAATCAGATAAGTACATACGAAAATAAGAAGGGGATAAGTATGACAATATAAAGCAATATGTATATGCAAAGAAATAAGTCAAAACAAGAAAAAAATACATACAAGATTTGTACCTACAAAATGAAAAGAAATAGTATGTGTAAACATGATAAGGAACCAAGGCATTTAATGCTATCATTTCAAATTTGCTGGGAAATCATTTCAGCCTCCTTATAAAAAAATCTCTGACCAATTGTTGTACAAATGCAAATATCAGCCTGTATACTTGCTCTGTATATCAATCTTCGTTTTCTTTTCGTTCATAAAACAAATGCAAACCAGAAAATCAAAACCTGAAACCCATTTGCAAGATGAAAACTAAAGCCTGCAATTCATTTTCAACATCAAACCCTGAAGCAAGCAAACCTGAGATCTAAACAATGCAAGTTCCAGTTTCAATAACAAGCAAGATTCAAGATTTAAGCAACTTCATTTAAAATCAAGAAGCATATTACTTCAACAACTCAAGTTTTAAAAGCAAAAGCACCTTCCAGTTCTTAAGTTTTCAAAAGCCTGTACACTACTTCTTTGTTCTTTATAACTGGTGAGTAACATTTTTTTTTTAAAAAAACTTAGGTATATGAATCGGTTGCATGGTTAATATCTAGAATAAGTATGTTGTGTGAATATTTATAAGTGCATTTTTCTGTGTAAATATATGGATGTAGAGGTGTACATGCTGTTGTCTCTGTACTTCACTGTTTTAGTTTTCCAGGTTCAAGATTTGTTCAAAATCCATTATCACTTGATCTGATCCTGGTTAGAATTTAAGTTTCAAACAAAAATTGTTTGTTTTATCATATATTAAAGTTTAAAAATTTAATTAAGTTAAAACAAATTCGAATTGCTCTGGAAAACCAAAATGAATAGAAAAGTTTGGGTTTTGTTTAAAATCCAAACATCCTAATTTCATGTTTAAGGCATATGGTCTGAAACATTATCCAAAATCATGATTTTTGGAAGAGAAATCATAATTTTTAATTAAATTTTGAGTATGCATTTCTGGGTTGAACAGAAATTAGGATTTAGGTGGTTACTGATGATCCAAGTGATCGGAGAGGATGGGGTTTCCACTGGAGGTAGTGGAGTGATGTGTGAGCTCGGCAAAATTGTCAGGAAGATGTTCAAATCATTGTGGAGGTGGCGGTGGTCAGATTTATTTCTTAACCCTAGTTTTGATAGGGTCGGGTATTTCGATCGTCACGGTGCCTCTGGTGGATCGAGTTCCACCAGAATTTGGGAATTGGAAGCATGGGTGTTGGCGAAGTTGTGGCTGGAAGCGCTGGAGCTCAGATGATCGGCGTTGCGAGTTCGAGGGTGATTCAGGTGGGTCTTAGGTTCCAGGTTTTGGTTCTGAGATACTCGAATTCAATTTCGAGTGAGAATCGAAGGAGTTGGAGTTTGGATGGTCTGAGGGTGTCGTCGCCGACCTTGGAAAGGTTGCGACGTTGATCAGGAGTGGTCGGAGCCACCGTGCATGTGCACGGTGTATTTTTGTTCCTGGTGAAGTTTGATTTTGAGGAAGATGGGTACTCGAGTTTTCTCGAGTAGTTTGTGTGAGTTGCCCGAAGTTTTGGGGAGTTCGACTCGAAGCATTTGGGGATGGTCTCGGGTATAATTTGTTATGTTACAGGTTTTGAAAACCTGTCAGGTTTTCAAATTTAAAGTGTGTTTAAATTTGAAAGCAGGATTTAAACAAAGTTTAAATCAATTTTAGAGTATGGATTCAAATTAAATTTGAATCCTAGTTTTGAAATAAATAAAGTTTTATAAAATTAAATTGTTTATCAACTTTAAAATGTTTAAAGTGTATTTTAAAGTGATTTGAATTTAAATTGAATTTGGTTTTAAAACTCTTGTGTTATCCCGCCTTTTGGCAAGGCCGTGACACCAAGAAATTGACTAAAAACCAAAGGTAGTTCGTCCTGGAGATCGGTTATACACTGCTTCGCCATGGATATCGGTGAATTTTGTCCAAGTCCGGATCGAGCTTAAATTGATATAACATGACAAGCAGAACTATGAGAGTCAACGTTAAAAATTTCAAGTCAATCCGAGTTCGTATGCTCAAGTTACAACCGATGCAAAATTGAATAAAAATAGCCTCGCGTTCGACTCGCTCAGTTCGCGTCCCTCAGAAATGCCAACTTCGACTCGCTCCACATCGACTCGTTCTATTTCGACATGCTCAGTTCGAATTCATCATAAGCGGCTACTTCGACTCGCTCCACTTCGCAACCATCAGAAGTGACTACTTCGACTCGCTCCGCTTCGCCTCCATCAGATGCCTTCTTCGACTCGCTCAGCTCACATCCCTCGGGAAAGCCTACTTCGACTCGCTCTGCTTCAAGCCACAGTTCGACTCGATCATCCAACGTCAACTTCGCATCCATATGGAGACATCTACTTCATGACCATCAATGCGAAGCAAGGCGTAGCAGTCAATACGAACAAACGCCACGTCACCGAGTCAAACAGAACCGAGTCGAACGGAGAGCGAGTCGAAACAAGAGCGAGTCGAACCAAACAGCCAACCGGGAATCCCAATTCGTATCGATCGTATCTCCTAATCTACAAGTCCAAATGCTATGAAATCTTCACAGAAGACTACGTGCATGCTAAAGAATGTCCACACCAAATTTCGACTCCATTGGATGAAATCTTGGTCGATACGAAATCTGTTCGTATCGATCACGGATCGGACCGAAACTTCACGGGATTGGGTGTGCGGGCCTGGTCACGTGCCAGAGAGGGTCTCCTGAGATCTGAGCGAAATACCAGCCTCCTACACATATAAATAGACCCCCAAAGCCAACAGAAAAGGGGTTCTTCTTCTTCTTTGAGATCTCCAACGCCCAGACTCTGCCGGATCCAGATCTAAACTCCATAGCTGCTGCAACTAACTACTTTCACTGCTGTAAATCATCATTATTGACTGTAATCCGCTGTAATCAACTAAGATCATCAAGTGAACATCAATAAAATCATCAACTTCAGAGTGGACGTAGGCAAGATCGCCGAACCACTATAAAATCTTGTGTCTCTGTCTACTTTTTTCCATTTTAAGTTTATTATTCTTCATTTTCTATCTTCTACATTACTTAGATCTGTGATCTGTGATTACATACTGCTAATTTGTGTTCATAAACTGGTGCTTTCACGATATTTGGGGTTTGTGACCATTTTTGGCGCAAACATCTTGTAAATTCCTTTTATAAAATAAGTGTGTCTTTAACATGTGATTTAAAGGGTTTTTAAATTGTTTTAAATTTTGTTTGAATTAAATTTATATTTGATTTGAATCTTAATTTGAAATGGAATTTAAAGTAAATTTAAAAGTAAATTGTTTTTAAATGCTTTGTTAATGATAATTTAATCATTAATAAGAATAAGTTTTATCTTAAAGTTAATTAGAATTTAATGATTTGTGATTCATTAAATTATTAAGTTAATTAAAATGGATTAATAAATTTAATTAATAATTTGGATTAATTAAGTAATTAAGGGTTTTAAATCAATTAATTAAGGTTTACGATTAATTATTTAAGGAATAATTAATTTGTAATTAAGGATCATTAATTGGATAAAGATTAGATTTTAATTAATGATTAGGAATTAATTTATCAAGTAATTAAAGATTAATTAAGTTACAGTTAAAACTTAAATTAATTAAATAAGCAAAGGTTAATTAATTGGTTATTAAAGATTAATTAATTTGTAATTAATAATGATTAATCTAAGTTTAATCACTTAAGAGAAGTAATTAAAGAAATTGTTAATAGTTAATGAAGATCATTAACTAGAGATTATTAAATAATTAATTAATGTGATTAATTTTAATAATTAATTAGATTAATTAATTAAAGATAATCATTTATGAAATTGTTTAAGTGTAATTACTTAAGGGAAGTAATTAAGGAATTAATTACTCATTGTAATTAATTGAGTTTAATGTGATTAATGTAAGTTAATTAATTAAGTTTAATTAATTTAAGATAATCATTGGATGATTTGTTAGTATAATTACTTAACGTAATTAATATAGTATAATTACTTAGTGAAGTAATTAATGGTAATTACTGGATGTAATTAATTGAAGATAATTTAAATATGGAAGTAATTTGGATTAAATTACTTTGTGTAATTAATCAAGGGATTAATTAAGATAATTAATTAAGGAGTAATTAATTTATTTAATGAAGTAATTAAGGGTAGTTAATTACTGAATGGGATTAATCAAGGGTGATTAATAATTATGGTTTAATTAAAGATTAATTACTTAATGTAATTAATTTAAATAGAATAATTAATTAAAAATGTAATTAGGTATCATTAATTTATATAATTAATGATGTAATTAAGGGTTGATTAATTAAGATTAATTAATCAATAATAAGTGATTTTGAGTAATTAATTAATGTAATTAATTAAGGATTAATGTAATTAATTTAAGTTAATTAATTGATGAAGTAATTAAAGATTAATTACTGTATTTGGTTAAGGATAGTTAATTTGTGAAATTAATTAAAGGATAATTACTTGAATGTAATTAAAGGATAATTAATCAAGGGTGATTAATTAAGATGGAAATTAGAGAATGATTAATTGATTGATTGGTAATTAATTAATGGTTAAGTAAGCAGGATTTATAGAATGAAGTAATTAATTTAATTTATTTTAAATTAATTAGAGATGAAGTAATTAATTTAATTCATTTTAAATTAATTATAGAATGATGATTAATAAATCATTGCTTATGGATGTTGTTTGATATTGGATGCTTTGCATGGTTTGAGATCTTAGATATGAGATAAGTAACGCTGTTTGATATGGATGCTTTGGTTGAAGTATGATGATAATGTGAATTATCTGTTTGTGATGATAATATGAATTATCTATTGTGATATTATGAATTATCTATCCGTGTGTATATAGATAATTGAATTGAATTGTTTTAACTTTAAAACAACTTGGCCTTAAAAGATACGTTTTGGATTTCGATGAGACCGGGATCGGGTTACCAAATTTGGATATCCGAAAACCACATCGATCCAAATTAATGATAGGTCGTGAATCTCAAGTGAAGATGAAGATTCAGAGTACAAGGGTTATTGTCGTTAACTCGGAGGGTGATCCAAAATGAGTGTAACGAGATAATGCCTTCGGTTTCGTTCGAACCCGTAACGAACTTGTATGGATTGGACGCTTTCAGAACATCGTCAGGTGGACGATGAGCATTCTAAGATAGATGTGTTCTATAAAGGTAATCACAGCCTCAAGCCTCATCAACCGGGAATGGCTAAAACAGGGGAGGTGCATCAAGGCTAAGTGGGTCATGCCCAAGTAGGATAAGATAAACCCCTGTCTAGAGGTCCCTTCTTATTATTTCGGCTGTGTGGGCAGTTGATTGCAACAACTGCTGGGGTTGTCTTATTCGGGACTGTCCAGTAAGGGATGGTACTGGCCTTGTGTTGCAGGGGATTTAGAGTGGATCCTCGGTACTCTGATCTAGGCCAGGTACTGTGACGGGCGGTACCCCAGTAGCTCTGCCATTGTATGGAATCCAATCTCCAATAAGCGCCCTCGGATTTGATTGTATTACCCACTTTGTGGCTAGTATGCTGGAATTTAATCATGTAACAATTTCAGCTATTTCTTATTTACTTGAAAACCCTAGACACTATCATAATATCACTAGATTTCCTAAAAATGTTTTGGATAGCGTAAGGTAAAAACTTACCCGTGTTTATGTGTGGGAAGTCTTACATAATACCTTTGTTTCAAAGGATTTTAAAGATAAGCAACTTTAACCTGTTACTCACACTAGACCCATGTCTGACCCGGAGTTTATTCTGTTTTTCTTAAACTCTTGGGTACTCAAATTTTTATAAGTAGCCAAGGGATTCAGGTTAGCTTTGACAAATTCTGAAGGAGCAATGGAGCAGGAGGCTTCAGCGTATTGATATATATTGGTTCCGTTGTGTTAGTGTTTATCTATATCTCTGTGTTGTATTGAATTGTAATAACTAGACAGGTGTTTATAACTGTCTAGTTTGTGTTTGAATAAGTTGTGTAACTGTGATAGTCGTTGTATACTATGTAATATCTTATGTGATTAATATAATTTATTCGTTCCGCTGTGACATTCTGAGGTTGTTTAGTTCTTTCTTCTCTATCTTTTCCCTTTTCTATCCCTTTCTTTCTTATTAATGATGCGTCATTCTATGGAATGAATGGCGGGTCGTGACACTATGGAAGACTCATTGGCATGAAACATCTCTAGTTTTAAGAATTGTATATATACGAGATCCCCCGCGAAGGACTCCTTTATATATTATTTGCTTACTTCTAAATGAACTAGAATTGAGTTTACCGGAAATTCATCGATTTAATTTTAAAGAGACTAGGATCGGTAAGTGTTTTACTTACCGATTACCACTTCAATACTAGTATACGAGTCTACATTTTGGAAACAGTTATGAAGTGGAATGTTATAGAGTTGAACTGTCTATCCTAAGGTTAAGTATAAGAGAGAGGTCAGCGTTAACATATCAGATTAATGCTATAGAGTTGAACTATCTATCCTAAAGTTAATTCTAAGGGAGAGGTCAGTGTTAGCATTTGTCAGTCGACTTGTGCTGGAATGCATGGAAAGGATTCACGTTCTGTTCAAGTGATGAAGAATCGTGTAAGAGATGTCGAATGTAACCTTAACATCGAAAATTTCTAAAGATAGATTATGCTGCACAATTTGGGGTTTAGCTAACCTACAACAAAGTATATCAACTCTATATCTAAAGTATGCTTATTGATGTTGCCAGCGGGGGTTGATGATACTTGGTTCCATGTGGTAGGGAGTGGGCCACTTGTGTTTACCTTATGGTATATTTTATCTAAAGACAAATGATGCTCGGAAGGTAGTTTATGATCCTTGTGCATCGAAGTTGGATTCGTCTTAACCAAAAAGATCTCCGTAGAAAATCCATATGCGAATGTACCTTAGCGGTTTTAGATGTACTTCTAATATTGTTGTGTTGTGAGATATAAGCTGTACAGCTATTTTCTGATTTACATTCTACAGCTTAGACATTATCTATTATGTCACTATATTAACTTAATAAATGGTTTGGTTTCTTTTGAGGGGAAAATTGTTATGATGATTCGTACGGTCTCAACAATTACTATTACTTGTATTCATGTATCTTAAGTTTTTCATACCAGACTTATATTTAACACATGGTTTTTGTTTTCCCTGAATTCCTTATGTACTCTTTCGAATAGACAGAGTAAAGAAGATTTTACTTTAGCCACATCAGAGTTCATGAGACAAGCTGGAGGTTTCTGTTTGTCTATCTGTTTCTATTTTCATTGCACTGTTATTATACATGTATCGGCATTATAATGATCGGTAGTTATAACTGTCCAGGCTGATGGTAGCACTTAGGTTTAGTAGCTCTAAAATTAATCCGTCTTTTAGAGTAACATTTTGTAATGTCTTTTTGGATAATGTATAGTATCATTCCACTATGAGATTATGATATTGTGTTCTTTCTTTATTGTTCTATTTCTATTTTTTTACTTTACCTTAACTATATATCATATCGGCACTTGGGTGCTCGGTATATGAATACTGTGGATGTATTAATGTCGATATTCGAGGTTCGAAATGTCGTGTCATTACAAAACCCATTATAATTAAATCTATTTAAATCTAATTTAAATATTCTAATGATATTATATATTGATAGTGCGTTTATAATTTTTTTACGCACTTTATTAAATACCAATATATAAACAAATCAAATAAAATTTTAATAATTAATATTTCATAAATATTAATTAATTTAATTAATTAAAAAACACACTTAGTATCTGTTCTATTTAAATACAATTTAAATATTATATTGACATCGTATATCGATGCATACATTTATAACTTTTGTATACTTTATTAAATAATAATGGTATTTAAACAAATCAAATAAAATTTAGTAATTAATATTTCCTAAATATTAATTAATTTAATTAATTTACAATAATTATAAATTAATTAAATCATGTGGTCCATTCAAAGTATTCATCATTTCGGTTGTTCGACTCATAAATGTCAATACAGTCAGCGATTAATTATTGCACAATTTGAATATTAATGTTCGCATATCACCTTAGCTAGTGGTGTGACATTTTGGCTGAATTATAGTATACACATTTGTTAGTAATATCCAGTTTTATATATTATAAACGAAACCTGGTAGTAATGATTATTTACACAGATTCTTTTGTCAACACTATATTACATTAGGACTTATGAAATTTGGTTTTGTTCAAAAGTCCAACATCGTCCACATTCAACTTTGTAATTCCAAAAATAAAATCCTTGGTTCCATAACAACAATTATTATTAACCGTACTACTCTAGGCAGAGACTTTGATTTTTTGTTGACTATAGTTGACCGTGATATTAACCCCATAAAACCGAGGAGATGAATTTTCTATTGAACAGTGTTTCACTTCCAGTGCTTAAACTAAGACTCAACTATAGTTGTTCGATAGCCGCCATGCCACGATTTAAATATAATCAATATGACGTGTCTGCATTAAAGTTCCATGGGATTCTCAAGTCGAAGGAACTATATAACATCGTCACTTCGAGACTTTCTATTTGACCATAGTTATATTAACCAATAGAAAACTCTCGAGTGAGTATTCCATAGTTATCCAATAACTATTAGTAAGTAACCCCTTGGTGCCCTCAACGATTATGAGTAATACATTGCCCAACATTTAGAGGATGTTACATGCTCTAGTCTCAACGAATGTATCGATACCCAATCTCGATACATCTTGACTAGGAATATTTAAACAGTGTATTTATTTATTGTAATAATTTGCTTATGATTACTACACATTGTAACTACTATCACAAAACACGTAATTTATGGACTTTCTATATTAAATATACTTTTAATTAAATAAAAAATTAATATAACACATTAAATCAAGTATACAATAGAAAGAAAACACCTTTTGTTTTGAATAAGATTGGTTATCGAGTTAGATATATGTAATAAATTACATAACTGCCCCTAGGGTATACCCCTAACTATATCAATCCCCCACTTGCACTTAAGATCAATTATGGAATCTTATTCCAATTTCATCGATCAGTTTTCTAAAAAACAATTGGGTCAGTCCCTTAGTGAATGGGTACGCTATGTTATTTTAATTGTCTACTCCGTCAATCAACTCTATCTGATGATGATAAACAACATTTATCATCTGGAACTATCTAGAGTATGACGCTTGACATCTAGTAGGCTCTAGGTCCTTTTACGAACTATATCACGACATAGTTATCATATAACAATGTCATGGGACCCTCAACATTTGGAATCACCCTTAGCTCAGTTATGAATTTGTGCATTTATTTATACTTCTTATATTATAGTGGCCTTTGGTAAAATCTGCTACTATTTATTATTTGTAACAATTCAAACTTAAAGTTTTCAAATTATGTTTGAACATGAATTAAGGATTGACATACTATACATGATATCACTAATGAAGTTCAAGTGCACATGCCCCTTCATAAGTAGTTCGTCGTTTCTATAAACAATTATCTAGTATTTCATAAATATTTGAGAATACTCAAAATATATAGTAATCTTAATTCAGATTTGATGTTTGTTCTATGCATCAAATAGATAAACAAAGTGTGATATGTAGAAGTGATTTGTGCTTATTAATATTCTTTCTTACAGACACATGCTTCCTCTGCATTTTGACTGGAATTCAAATTAATTGATTTCTCGGTTAAAATAATTATTTAACTTTGATGCTTATCGAATAACACTTTCATATCATTTCTTGGATCATATCCAATACTTAGAAACTCGGTTATTGCTCCCATTAACTTTGAAACTTATTTCGGTTGTCATATGTAACAGTCTATTCTAAATCATAATATAGAATTTTTTGTTTCAACATTTATGTATCAAAACTCAAAGTTATGGCGAGCAATAAATTTTATAAGTAAAAATCCGAATTAATTATAGCACATGGAATGACGAATTAGTTACGTTAGTTTCAACAATTAAATTTACGATGTTATTCTTATCAACATGGCTTATATTCCAACTGCATTGATTTTATTCCTGAAGACAATTACAGCCAATGGATCATATCCTTTTAGGTACCAATATCAAAATCATATTTTGATAATATACTTGGAATCAATTTCAGATTTGTGCATCGTGCCACATGGTAATGTTAATACTCTTAATGGCTTACTTAAGAGTGAGAAAGCTCTTTTTTCACATTAATAAAATTCATACTTTCATTTTTGTGTGCCAGATTTATCATTAAACATTCTAATGTGCCGTGTCTATTTAGGTTTGATTAATTTAATTTCATCGCTTCTAATTAGTTTCATCTTTGGATCGTATCCAAATCCATTTTGCTACCAATTATGTCTAGAATAAATTCTTTTGCTACGAAGTTCGTATTTCTTGAAACAAAAATTGTTTTTCAGTGCAACGAAATAGGTATTCATAAACATTTTATGAATTGCCTTATATTAAAATGATTTGATTTTAGTTTACAAAACTTATGTTCAGAATATAAATTGGTCATCCAATGATAATCATTCCCAAACTCCTTTTAGGGTGACTCACACAAGATCCCTCACGTGCAATTATTACGTGCAGACTTTAGACTTGTATAGCCTCTCAACTCCTTGTCCTATGATATGTTGGATTTCTTATAAACCCTTATCATGTTTGACTTTGTAAACCATTCTTTAGATAAAATTGATTAACCTTGTGTACCACTCCTAAGTACACAGCCTTACGAAACGAAGTTAACTCAATTGCACTCACAATTAATCGTACATCATTCAACAAAGTTCGATTACTCCTTATCAATACATCATTTTGTATCATATGGAGTAGTGACTTTTGAGATTGAATCTTTTTTCATTTTTAGATATGTTCAGAACTCTTTCTAATAAAATCAACCATTCGATCAAATCGAATCATTTTATTTTTTATCGCACATTATTTTATTTACTTCTATTTTATATTCAATGAACTCGTATTAATATAGCACATGTGTATCAATACACATGCTCATATCTGTGATAACTCATTGGTAAATACAACAAAGTACATGGAACTGCTTCAGAACTTTCGATTGCATATATCGATATGTATCAATCTATAGAGTTCATCTACTCTTATAATGCTCCTACTGAATGGGTTCGTTGCCTTTAATTGTCTTTGATATAATTTATTAGTATCATATGATTCATATTCATATAATCATAAATATTTCTCAAAGTTGTGGCTTAGTCCATAATTCCAAATACTTTCAAATAAACTTAGATGCTTCTGTATTTTACAATGCATCATAAATACCACTATTATTGTTTTTATTTTATAACGAATATTCACAATATTCATATTGAACTGTTAATCTTTTTTAGTCAATAGTGAATATAATTACCGTTTCATAAATAATGTTTTATATGCTTTACGAAAATAATTTTTGTAACTTGATGCTACCAATAAATGATATATGACTTGCTCTCACTATTTCCACCATTACTATAATAGTGTACGGATTACGTGGGTCCATTCAACCACTTAATATAGGCTATTTATTCCATCTACTATATCAATTTTACAGTAAAAATATATCTTGAACTCAAAAGAATAAATTTCATAGAAAACAATTTTCTATATAAAAATTACCTTTTGAAATAGAAATCATATTTATCATTCCAATGTTAAGTATTAATTGGTAATTTACAATTCTCGTTTCCGATGTTTTCTTATGAAGCAGAAGTGACCTTTCACTCTCTTTATCTCAACTGTACCTTAAGTTACATATACCTTCGTACATTCACTTTCCTTTCCAAAATGGTTGAACTGTTCAAAGGAGATCCTCACTATAATCAAACATATTGAATACAAAACCTTGCACTAAGATTTATTTTCTTATTCTTGAATGAACCAATTTCACCAAGTTTCATACATTACGAACAACAAATTTTCACCATACAACCTTTGCTTGTGATTGAATATGGATCAAATATCCATTTTCTTGTATTTCTTACGAGTTCAAAAATCAAAAGACAATACATTGTCTTTAGCAAATAAACCTTCAAGTGACTAGGGTACGAACGTATTTAGTAGTTATAAAATTAGGCTCTTGCATGGGTCCTGGAATAACAACATGCCAAAAGATTTATTGGTGGATATATTTTATATTTATATGTCAATCTTAATTCAATTCATTTTTATATTATACCGATAAACATTTTATCAATTTTTATTTGTTACAAAAATTTATTGATGTAAATTATTTTAACTTTATATAGCAAATGTTCTTATAATATTAAAACGGTTAAATATTACCATTTCATTTTTCTAATAAGGCTCCCACTAGAATTTTATGTTTTTCAAAACGCTAAGAGAAAATGTAGAAATCTTTCAATTTCTTTAGGTGTGTTAGGATTTGTATGCCTTGGGATTTTGATCTTGAGAAAAGATGAACAAATCATAGGCCCACATACGATGGATAACTCCTTATCGGTTGTATCATATGCAACTCCTAACTCGTGGTTGCTTATCCTAATCTCACCTTTACCTTGAGGAAAGCTTAACAAATAAAAAGATATTATTTCCTCATACCCACCATTTAACGATGACCTAAGTATAGTGCACATACATTGAGGAAAGATCAACAAATACGTGAAGTTATTTTACCTCGTTTATCCAATATATTAATAGTACTACATATAATATCACTAGCTTAAGAAAAGCTCAACAACTAAGGACTATGCAAGTAATCTAAAAATATATAAATGCAAAGGACAAATTTATATTAAAGAATCACAATCTTTAATATATTATACAGAGTGATATCGACTTATGGAATAAAGGATTTCATATGAAATACCCTTGTGATTCAAGTGTCGGACACATCAGAAATCACGGTATACGTATGATACGTGTGTATTTATCCCTTAAGTCTATTTGGTTTTTTTTCCACTTCATATTATACATTCATATTATGTAAGTTTAATTATTATATAACTTTTATAATTTAATTAACTTATATAATAGTCTTATATACATAATATTATTTGAATTTTATTTAATTAACTAACATTTTAATTAATTTTATGTTATTCAATTAAACTTTTTAACTAAATATGTATACCATAACATTTATGGTCGCACACACATATATATATGTATTTTATTATTTGTTAATTAGCTTTTAATTAACTTATTTAATTAGAAAATTTAATTAAATATTAATTTTGAAATTTCTTATGTATATACATATATACTTACAACATCTTAAAGAATTCAAGACAATGTAACGTGTATATATATATATATATATTATATGTGTGTATATTTTATTAATAAACTATTTAATTAATTTATTTAAACTATTAATCTTATTAATAAGTATTAAGAATTTTGAAATATGTTTATTATATTTTCAAAGCACTTTTGAAAATTATATTATAACATTTATAATATATATTTTTATAAAGCTAAATTTGAAAATCATAATATAATATTTATAATGTAACTATTATTTTAAATTAAACATTTAAATTTAAAATCTTATTTTAATTCCAAAACAATTTTGAAATCATGTTATAACGTTAAGAATGTATTTCTTATTTTAAATTTTAATTTCCAAAATAATTTTGAAAATTAGCCTAAGGCCCAATTCAAATTGGGTCTTTTCTATTAGGGCCAACCTTTGGGCTTATTTCACTTTTCGGGCCAAGCCGATAGCTAGGGAAGGCATGGTACTTGATTACTCAAATCCAAGTCTAAACACTAATTATTTAGACATATTACTAAATTGGTAAGCTTAATTGGTTAGTCCTAACATGACTAATTTAAACCACATAGACTATTTAGCTCTGATACCATTGTTGTAACTTGGCCAGTCGGAGGCAAGTGAAAGATTTAAAAAGTTTCCTATTTGGATCTAACGGGTTTTACATGAGTTGAAGCGGACAGACACAACTTAATTTTCCCTTAGGAGTTTACTGGTCCACCAGGTTCTCCTGAGTATAGTCTAATATAAAAAGTGTTGTAAGTAAGATCCTTTATTTTATTTAATTTGTTTGAAAGAGTTTAGATTTGATATAAATTTAAATGTATGTGTGTATCAAATACACCCACGTGTGTAGCAGTTACTCATTAAAATTTAATTTAGGAAGGAAGCCTTTCGTTTTCTTCTCTAAAACCCATGCAACCAATTAAGTGAAGAAATAGCATTAATTTAAGTGATACTTTTCATTTCTCTCTTAGATTAGATTAATGATTCATTAAATGTCATTGATGATCAGTTTAAGCATGGCAAGAAATGTGAATGAATCCAAATATACAATATACTGTGTAAGTGCAACTTATAAGAAGTATGCATAGTTAATGGAAACGTATGTGGGTGCTGTATTTACACCGTAACGGATCCATTTTCCCTTTACATATGCTTTTATCGTCCATGATTTTGGTTTAAAATATATATGCATGTGTGTATGTGTATGTGTATGTATATGTATATGTATATGTATATGTATATGTATATTAAAGTCACATTAGACAACGTTACGTAATTAAAATCTAAAATTGACATTAATAAATTTGGTTTTAATTAAAGAAATGTTTGACATAAATGGTTACATAATTATACAAGATATTATTTCTAAGTTTAAAAAAACAACATATGTATAATCCCATGTATTTATTCAAAATTACAATTTAACATACTAGATTTTAAACAACATATATTTGTGAATATTTTAATTATACTATATACACACACATACATACACATAAATATATATGTAATTAAGTTAGATTAAAAGTAAACCGTTTAGGATAAGTTTTAATTTATAAATAAAGATAGGGTTTACGAAAGTTTTTTTAAACAACAAATTTAAAAGAGGAAAAAATATTAAAATTTGCAATAAAGTCCACTTGTAGATTCTGGACCTAAAAACTGTCTTCCCCGCATGAATAATATTCATATGTTTGTATCCAAATATTAAGCGTATAATTATAGAAATTAATCTTCAAGGAATAAGAAATAGTTAGCATGAACAATTCATTTACAATTGTGTATATAACTTTTATAAAAGTATAAAAAGGATCTAACTCAAAATTAACTTTTAAATTTTCTTTTTTTGACACAAAAACACCAAAACACCAAAACAAAAGAAAATGAATTGGATGAATTAGGTACATTTAAATTCATTATAAGAGCAAATAGATATAAACATTACGTAGAATAACAACTAATAAGAAAAGGTGATGTAGAATCCAATCAAATTATTTTGAATAAACATATATATAATGGAGGGACAAAGAACAAAAGTGGATATGAAATAAAACAATACAATTGTCATATAATTAATTGAGATAAAAGTGAATTTCAAAAGAATCAATTGAACATAGGACAAATATTACAAAATTTAAGCATATGAATGATAAAACATGTATAAATTAATTAACTGAAGAATTAACTTGGATGTTGCCTGTGAATCAGACATTGAAACGATGAATCAAAAACTCCTAGACTCCATTGAATCAATCTCTAGATCTTGCAGAAATCAAGAGATAAGAACCAAGTACTGTTATGATTTTATTTCATATTTGATTTTCGAATTTTTTGTCCTTTTCCCCTATGAAATTTTGGCCATGACGTGATAAGAGAGGTAGAGAAAAAGTCTGAATGAAAGAATGACATAAAAGAGACAATAAATATTATTAAAGATGGGTGGGGTATCTTTTTATTTCTTTAATTTGTTCTTTGCCTCTTTATTTCAAAATCGAAAACTTATCATCTCCTCTATTTTGGCTGACCATATTAGGGAGGTAATGGGCCTCAACAAAAATTTCAAATTCTTTTAGTATTTAATCCATTTTAATCTAATTTAAACACTCTATCGATATTGTTTATCGATATGCGTGTTTTTAACTTTTATTTATGCACTTTATTAAATACCAATGGTATTCAAACAAATCAAATAAAATTTTAATAACTAATATTTCATAAATATTAATTAATTTAAAAACACACTAAGTATTTATTCTATTTAAATACAATTTAAATATTTTGCCGACATCTTGTATCGATACGTACATTTATAACTTTTATATACGTACTTTATTAAATATTAATGGTACTTAAAAAAATCAAATAAAATTTAATAATTAATATTTCATAAATATTAATTACTTTATTAATTTACAACAATTATAAGTTAAATAAATCATGTGGTTCATTTGGAGTATTCATCATTTCAGTTGTGCAACTCAAAGGTGTAAATTCAGCCAACGATTGATTACTGAATAGTTAGAATGTTAACGTTCACATGTTATCTTAGCTATTGGAGTGAGATTCTGATTGAATTTTTCGCTTACTCATCTATCGGTAAAATCCAATTTTATTTACTTTAAGCGGTACTTGGTAGTAACGATTATTTACACCAATTCTCTTCGTCCACACTCCATTACATTATGACTTGTGAAATTTGATTTTGGTCAAAATTCCAACATTATCCACATTCAATTTTGTAATTATAAACGTAAAATCCTTGGTTCAATATTAAAACTATTATTAATCATACTGCTCTGGTCAGAGACTTTGATTTTGAGATGACTACAGTTGACTATGATACTGATCTCATATAACCGAGGAGATGAATTCTCTATTGAATAGTGTTTCACTTATAATGCTTTAAATTAAACACAGCTATAGTCGTTCGATGGATGTCATGCTAACTATAATCAAAGTGGAGTGTCTACATTGAAGTTCCATAGTATTATCAAATTGATGGAACTATGTAGCATTGTCACTTCGAGATTCTCTATTTGATCTTAGTTATATTAACTAATAGAAAACTCTTGAGTGAGTCATTCGGTAGTTATCCAATAAATATTAGTACGCAACCCCTTGGTGCCCCCAACAGTCATGAGTAATACACTGCCCAACATTTTGAAAGCGTTATGTACTTTGGTCTTAATGAATGTACCAATATCTAGTCTTGATTTATGCCGTTTAAGGTAGAGCGGAGCGCTAGGCGCTAAGAATGTGTTTAGAGCCAAATCGTAGTCCAGACGAAGCTTGGATGAAAATAAGCGCTCACTACATAATTTGACCAAAATTAATTTTTCATTAAGTACCGGTAAGAAAGTAACCACATATAAAAGAAACTCGATTTATGTTGATTAAATAATCACTATTTATTATTATTATAGTATGGGTGATATATAGACACGATACAAGTTTATCGTTTATAAATTAGAAAAGGGAACAAAATCCTATAATAATTTAAAACAATAATAAAACTTATTCATAATACATCTTATACATAATGAATTTTTTTTTGAAAGGTAAATGGGCTAACGGAGCCCTGCCCATTAAATTGAAGAAAACTGTACATGAGTACATAAAATTTGGCCATATACAAAAAGGCCCTGAAGCAAAATAATAAAATATGACAGGATATAGATAAAAGGCCAATACATAGACAAAAGGCCAAAACTAGTTAACTTATCCCTATTTTTGGCACGGCTTGCATACGCTTTTGCAGCCTACGAGTATCCTATTTCACCTAAACATGATGCGATTTCAGAATATTCAACTCTAATCAAAGTATTACAAAAGCTTTGATTATTTTGTTCGAGCCAAATTGCAGCAACGAATCTCTTTAGAAAGATGAGGAGAAAATCAAACCTTGGAGTTTTCCATCTAGTTTGCAAAAATATTCTTGTCATTCATCATATGAGCTTGCTGCTGGTGGAGGAAGGTTTCCATGCCTAAGGAAAGCAGACCAGATTTTCCTGGTGAAAGAACAATCAAAGAACAAGTGAGTGTTAGTTTCTGGTTGGGAGTAGCATAAGATATATGTCAGGGATTGCAGAAGTCCAAATTTATAAAGTTTATCCTTAACTCGAACTGCATTCGCCATAATTTTCCAAAGAAGAAGATTGTTTTTCGTTAATTCATCGGTGTTATCCTCTTTGACCAAGGAAAAGTATTAAGGTTGCCTAAAAGCGTTTTGTAGATAACAGAGATGCTATGCAATCTGCTGCTAGTTGATCTTGAGACTGGTCCTATGGTAGAAGAAAATGATGTTGCAGTTATTAAACTCCAGAGCTGCCTTACGACTGTAGAGCTGTAGTATGGAAGAACAGGAGAAATAATCATGATATAGTCCTTAGCGAATGCATTGGTAGTTAATCAAAAACCGCAGATTATGATTAACAATATCCCTAAGAATAAGTCTAGGACAAGTCCAAGGGTCATCCTAGAATTTAGTTGCTGAAATCTTCAAGGGGTTGCATTGAATCAGCAGCAAGAATGTAGGTTTGAGCTCGAGAATATTATGCAAACTTCGGCTAACAGTGGGAGAAATCAGGATCTTCCAAACATTCTTTCCCTTGATGAGATTGAGCACCCATCTTGACCACAAGTTGTTGCCTTTTGAAAGAGTTAAGTGAAAGTATTTTGAGATAGATGCCTGGTTCCATTTCTTCAAGTTTAGCAGAACAAGACCACCATTAGTTTTAGGCAATTGAACCTTACTAAATGCAATAGGGGTGATCTTTAGCATAGGTAGAGCCATGCCAAAGGAAATTATTTAAGGCCCCGTTTACCATTAAAGTTAATTTGGAAGGTAAGATAAAGTGTCTTAACCAGTAGGAGCTTATCGCAGTTGTAATATAAGTTATTATAGTAAGCCTTCCTTCTTGTGAAAGTTTTGTATTAGGCCAGCTCGAGAGTTTCATAGTAATCTTTTGAAATAGAGGAAGGTAGCAGGAAGTAGTTAGTCTTTTGGATATAAGCGGCATGCCAAGGTAGTGAGAATTCATAGGCATTTCTTGAAGAGAAGAGAGGTTTATAATAGCCTCCTTATCAGCTGTGTCAAGATTGGCAATTATGATTTGAGATTTGTTCATGTTTATGAATAGACCAGTCAGGGCTTTGAATTCGGATAAGGTTTGGAGGATGCAAGAGATATTGGAAGCATATGGCTTGGTGAAACTATTAGAAAATGTGAGAGAGTTTATGTTTTGATGTAGAATATTTGTTTTTGATTAACAGAGCTGAACAACAGTTTTTGATACAAGTATTGTTCTTTTATTTCTTGCTTCAGAATACAGAATGTAATACAGTATTTATACTTGTTTGGGCTAGGCCCAATAACCTATAAGTTTAGTTGACATGGATTGCTGTTGTGAACCGTTGGATGGTCACAAATCTGATGGCTCACTTGCGTGCTTTTGAGTTGCCAAGGACCCTTGTGTGCTTTTGAGAAAACAATCAGTCGGTTCACTTTATTTCCCTCAATACTCCCCCGCAAACCCTAGTTCCTCTAGGGTTTGAGAAACAATGGCGGCTCAAGCAATTTCGTTGGTTAGTGACCTTCAAAGGTTGGAGAGTGGCAAGGGAGGTTTGATGCTCTTCTTCTTTTGTGAGATGTTGAGTAGGATTTTCAGAACTTTTGGAATATTCGTCAGATCCGATTTCGCAGCTACTTACTCCAAGCTTTTCTCTGAGTCTGATGAAGTTAAGTTTGGACAAAGGTTTAGTTAGCGTATCTGCTATCTGGTAAGTAGATGGTAAGTGTTGAACACTGAGATTTCCTTTGTTGACTTGTTCTCGTACAAAGTACATGTCTAGTTCCATGTGCTTTGTGCGTGAATAAAGTATTGGATTAGCTGTGAGATGAACTGTACTGAGGTTATCACACCATATAATAGACTTTCTGTTGAGCTTTACTTGTAGTTCCTTAAGTAGAGATTCAATCCACATGACTTCTGCAGTAGCATTAGCTACACTTCTATACTCAGCTTCGCTGCTGGATCTTGCAACTGTAGTTTGTTTTTTTGAGCTCCATGATACGGGATTATCACCAAAAAATATACCGTAACCACTTGTTGATCTTCTATCATCAGGGTCATTTGCCCAGTCTGAATCTGCATACCCTGTTATTTGTAGATTTTTGCTTGCTTTCATGATTAACCCCATATTTAAAGTACCTTTTAGATATCTTAGTATTCTTTTGACCAACTTCCAATGTTCATTAGTAGGTTGTTGCATGAATTGACTGGCTTTGTTGACACTAAAAGTGATTTCTGGTCTAGTAATTGTCACATATTGTAGTGCACCAACTATGCTCCTATATTGAGTGTCATTTGATATAGCTTCACCCTTATATTTTGATAACTGGTTGTTTGTGACCATGGGTGTGGAAATAGGATTAGCTTTGTCCATCTTTGCTTTGAGTAAAATTTCCTCAATATATTTCTTCTGATTTAATTGCATGATATTGTCAGATGTTCTCTTTGCTTCAATGCCCAGGAAGTAGTTGAGTGTGCCCAAGTCTTTTACAGAGAATTCATTGTCTAGATGCTTGACTAGTTTGTTGATCTCTTCATTACTGCTTCCTGTAATGATAAAATCATGCACATATATAAGAACATATGTTATAGAGTTATTATGAAATTTTGTAAACAAAGAGATGTCAGATTTTGTTGAGCTGTAGTTGAGACTCATGAGAGTGGTTTTCAATTTTTCGAACCACACTCTTGGGGCTTGCTTTAGACCATAGATAGCCTTGTTTAACTTGCAGACAAGTTCTCCTAATTTTTGAAAGCCATGAGGTTGTTCCATGTAGACTTCCTCCTGTAAAACACCATTTAAGAAAGCATTATTGATGTCAATTTGTCTGATGGTCCAGTTTTTGTGTAAGGCAATGGTTATGACTGTTCTTATAGTTGTGGGCTTCACAACAGGTGAGAAGGTTTCATTGAAATCAAACCCACTCTGTTGTGAGTAACCCTTTGCAACCAATCTTGCCTTATACCTTGAAACTGTACCATCGGCATTTAGTTTGAGTTTAAAGGTCCATTTGCATCCCACTATATTTTTATCTCTTGGTGCTTTGACAAGTGACCAAGTCTTATTTTTTATCAAGGCATTATATTCTTCCATCATAGCATTTTTCCAGTTGTTGCTTTCTAATGCTTGATGAAAATTACTTGGTTCTTCATGATCTAGAGTGGTATTGTAAATCTTTGGTTTAAATATACCACTCTTGGATCTAGTTACCATGGGATGCCCAGATCTTTCAGAAGTTTCATAGATAGTTTCAGTTGTACCTTGGTTAACATTCTGCTCATGAGAAGAATGAATTGAATTTTCACTTACCTCTGGTTGAGATAGTTGAACAGGTGTAGAGGGTTCACTAATGTGTTCCTGATCTGGTCCAGTTTTGGACGACAAGTGTTGCGAGCCTGAGCTGCTTTCCAAGCTTTTGCTGCTGTTCTGATCTCTCATTAGAGCAGTGATGATCTGTTCTGATATGATTGGGATGGCAGGTATGGATTCTTTTGAATTATATACCTTATTTGTGGTTTTTATGGTTTTCTCTTTAAAAGGAAAAACTTTTTCATTGAACACTACATGTCTAGAGATGATAATTTTTCCATGTTCATTTAGACACTTGTAGCCCTTTTGATTTGGTGCATACCCGATAAATGTACAAGGTGTGGATCTAAAGTTGAGTTTGTGTGTGTTATATGGCCTAAGGCATGGGAAACATAGACACCCAAAGGTTTTTAAGAACTTATAATCTGGCTTTATATTAAACAGTACCTCCAAAGGGCATCTTAAATTAAGTATTTTGGTGGGTAGTCTGTTTATCAAATATACTGAAGTAGCAAATGCTTCAGACCAGAATTTTTGAGACATATGTGCCTGAGCTAATATAGTTAGACCAGTTTCGACTATTTGCCTATGTCTTCTTTCTATTATACCATTCTGTTCGGATGTATGGGGACAAGTAATTCTATGAAAAATCCCTTTTTCCTTAAAGAAATCTTTTAAAGGCATAAATTCAGTGCCACCATCAGTTTGAAAATTTTTAAGCTGGTTACCAGTTTGTTTTTCAGATAAAGTGATAAATTGTTTTACAATACTAGCAGTTTCAGCCTTAGATCTTAGAAAATATATCCATACATGTTTGGAGTAAGCATCAATGAATGATATATAATACTTGTATCCATAGTCAGCTGTTATGGGTGCAGGACCCCACAAGTCAGCTGCCACTAAGTCAAGTGGTTTGTGATACGTAGTTTCAGAATTGGGAAAGGGTTGTTTATGACTCTTTCCCATTTGACAGTGTGTGCAAACATATGGTAAAGTGTTATTAGTAAAAAGAACATTGTTATTTTTCAACACATGCTTGACTATATTAATATCTGGATGACCAAGTTTACTGTGCCACAAATCTAGTACATCAGTGTTTCTACATTCAGAAATATTACACCATGTTTCAATATCAGAGTTTCCTGATTTGTCCAAACAGAATTTGTATAGCCCTTTATGTAATCTACCCTGCAAAAGCATTTGTTTGGTGTTAATGTCTCTAACAGTGCAGTGATCAGGGTAAAATTCAAAGAATACTTTATTGTCTTTAGCAAATGTTGACACACTTAATAAATTCTTTTTTATTTGTGGAGCTCTTAGCAAGTTATTTAAATACAGCTTTCTTTTTCCCATAATATATGATTTACCAGTGTGTGTTATTGCTATAGACTTGCCATTTCCCATATGTATAGAGTTCATACCTTTGTATTCTTTGTTTCCAAGATTTAAGTTGCTTAGATTGTTGGTGATGTGATTAGTAGCTCCAGAGTCAGGATACCAGTCCTCATCATTCATGCCTTCTGATTTTTCAAAATCTCTTTTTTCTGTATTTTGCCCATCTGTGTCATTTTGGCTTTGTGCTATGTTTGCATTTGGGTTTCTTTGACTGTTGTTGTTCTGACCTGGAACGTAGTTTAGATTCAATTTGAAGTAGCACTTAGCTGCAGTGTGCCCAGTCCTTTCACATATTTGGCATTTTGGTTTAAAGTTGTTATTCCATCTGCCTCTTCCTCTGCTACGACCAAATCTGCCACCACCTCTTTGATTCTGTTGCTCGTTTCTGTTGTAACTGCTTGTTCCTCTTCCTTTTGCTACAAAATTAACATTCAGTTCTGCTTCTTGAGGCTTATTGATTCCCAGTCTGGCTTCATGTGCCAGCAGAATTGAGTGTACTTCATCAATGGATGGTTGATTCTTTTTTGAGGTGAGTACTGCCACAACAGACTCATATTCTGCTGGTAGGCCACTTAGTATTATCATGAGGTGATCTGATGATGGTATTCTGTTATTTGTTGAAGCCAGTAAATCACATATATTCTTGATTTTTGATAAGTAGTCCCTCATATTAAGATCATCCTTCTTGATGTTGTGTAATTGCTTCTTGTAGAACAGAACCTTTGCTGAAGATTGTGTATTGAACACTTTTCCAATAGTTGTCCATATTTCATGAGCATTTTGACAGTCGATGACATCTGATAATAGCTTTGTATCAATAGATGATAGCAACCATGAGCAAATTAACCTATCTTGTCCGAAATATTTTGCATATTCATCGTTGCTCACTGTTTTGTCTTCTTTAGTAATGAAAGCAGGTGGTGCTTGAATGGTGCCAAGAATGTATTCTTCAAGGCCATACCCTTGCAGTGCTGTTTTGACTTGCAATTTCCAAAGCAGATAGTTGTCAGTATTGAGACGAGCTGTGACTAATTGGTTATGTGGGCTAATTACAGTTTTGATGAGGCTTTCGGCAGTGATCTGAGTTTCCTGTGATTCATTGCCAATATTTGAGGTTGCTGAGTTCAGATCTTGTGCCATGATGCTGATGATGACCAAGATAGTGATTCTTGAACAAAAGGCTTTCAAGAATAGAAGATATCACACTTCTTGCAGCCAATTCAACTGATGGCGAGGCAAGAATTGAAGAAGATTGATAAACAGCAACTTACTGACTTTTCTTTTTCAGAGAGGAAAGGTATGAACCGTCACCAGAGTTTAAATTTCTTCGATCTTGGATGAAATTTGAATTTCTTGGATAGCGGTGATAGCTTTCTTTCTTTTTCTTTGCTTGGGTGAGTTGCTGAATACCCAAATGATGAGATCTTTCTGATGGGTGAGACAAGCAAAAGATAAATTGATGGGGTAAGTGATAGCCGATGATGCTTTGAAGCTATGGCTCTGATACCATATTAGAAAATGTGAGAGAGTTTATGTTTTGATGTAGAATATTTGTTTTTGATTAACAGAGCTGAACAACAGTTTTTGATACAAGTATTGTTCTTTTATTTCTTGCTTCAGAATACAGAATGTAATACAGTATTTATACTTGTTTGGGCTAGGCCCAATAACCTATAAGTTTAGTTGACATGGATTGCTGTTGTGAACCGTTGGATGGTCACAAATCTGATGGCTCACTTGCGTGCTTTTGAGTTGCCAAGGATCCTTGTGTGCTTTTGAGAAAACAATCAGTCGGTTCACTTTATTTCCCTCAATAGAAACATACAAGATCATCAACAAAAAGCAAAAGATAATGGTTGGGTTCTTACATTTTGGGTGGAGTTGAAGCTGCCCAGTTTGAACTTCATATTTTAGCATCAAGTTCAGAACCTCCATGACGACTATAAATAATAAAGCAGACATAGGGTCACCCTAACAAATTCCCTGAGTTCCCTTAAAGTAACCATAAGAGCAACCATTCCTTATAATTGAGTAGGAGGGAGAAGATATGCATGTGTAGATCCAAGCTATGAAAGGAAGAGCGAAGTTCATTCTTGATAAAATAGCAGTAATTGCCCCCCAAGAAATGGTGTCAAATGCCTTGTGGATGTCAAGCTTCAGCATACATCTAAGGGATATATTGCTTCAATTGTAGCCAGCTAAAAGCTCATGAGTGAGGTGGAGGTTATCAAAGATAGAGTGACCAGGAAATAGGAATGAATGTTGTTTGGTTAGGTGATATAATATAATTGACGACAATTTGCAGCTTGGTTGCTATGATTTTCGAAATGCATTTGTACATAGTGTTAGAAAAAGCAATAGGTTTGTAGTGTGAAACTTGATCGGGCTTATCTATCTTGGGGACTAGGGAAAGATTGGTTGCATCTAATCCAGGAATGAGCTTATTGGATTTGAAGAAGAATTGTATTGCCCTAACAAATTCCTCTTTAATTAACATCCATGAGTCCTTAAAGAATAAAGCATTGAAGCCGTTTGGACCCCTAAGCTGCTAGATTTAATAGAGAAGAGAGCTACTTTAATTTTTGGAGCAATTACTGGGAAATCAAACCAGCAGCCTGAGATTCTGAAATGTTGGAAAAATAAGAGAGTATAGAGCTGTTAGGTCAAGTAATGAGGTACTAAAGAAGCTAAAATGGACTGAAAGTAATCCAAAAATGCATTGTTAATGGATACGTTTGAAGACTGCAAGTTGCCACTTTTATCGCATATGGAATATCTCATCTTAGAAGCTTGATTAAAAGTAAGCTTTGCATGGAAATAAGAAGAGTTCTTATCCCCCATTGCTTCATATTCTTCCTTTGATTTCTGAAAGTTCATATAGGATTCATTAAACAACGCATTATTTAATTAATCAAGCATTAGTTGCTCTTACTCATACAATGAGGAGTTGAAAGGGCCTGAAGATATTTGGTTCTGAATTGAGGTGAGGTTGTTTATGGTTTGTGTTGCTAGTTTGTTGCCAATACCACAAATGTCAGTAGCCCATTCCTTAGAGCATCTTCAATCCTTGTCTAAATACAATGTAATGTCAATTACACATCATCAAAACATCAAATTATTTAAATTGTATTCTCCAATGCCAATGTTAATTAGAATGTCATGCTGACTTGGCATAAAATTAAATAGACATTGTCAAGTGAAATGTCTAGTTTTAGACATTCCACTTCACATTGTGAGCAATAAAATATAAATATAAAATATTATTTTACAAATAAATATTATTTATCTATAATATAATTGGGACATGTAGGCAAAGTTGTTTCTACAAAGAAGTTAACATTGGAGTGGATGTTTTATTTTCAATGTCATGTCTAATTATTTTACTTACACAATTGTGAACAATACTTGACACATAGGATTTAGTTCACACTACAAGCCATTTGGGTTGGAGATGCTCTTATATTCTTTTTAGTGCTTTTCAGCTTTTTCTGCAATTTAAATAGAGGGTTGCCATAGAATTGAAGAGACAAAACCTGCAAAATAAGCTATTTGTAAGAGTCATAGTTACTCCGAGAATTAAAGAATCTGAAGGAAGGAAATTTTTTCGAGTCAGTGGCATTGTCACCCCATCTAGTAAGGAGTGGGTTGTGATCAGAAAGAGAGGGAGGAAGAGTTAAACAGTGAATAGTAGGCTAAAGAGAGAGGGAAGCTAGATTATGAAAAGCATGATCCAATTTGCAAAAGGTTCAAACACCAGATCTGAATTTACTATTCCAAGTGTGGATAGGCCAGAAGTAACCATAGGGAGAAGGTTAGCATTGTTTGTACATTGAATGAAAATGATCATTTCTTTCAGGGTAAGAGGATTAGATCCTATTTTATGAATTGTGTGACTCATACAATTGAAATCACCAATACATATCCACGAGATGCTTGTTTGGAAATGAGGCAGGGTACTGAGGAGATTCAATCTAGGTTGAAGGTGGTTATGTGCATAAATAAAACTGAGATTAAAAGAAGAGTTAGTCGGGAGGTGGATGCAAGAAAAGTGGATAAACTTGTCAGAAGAGTTAGTGTTGGTTATAGAGTAAATATCATGATTCTATGTCACAAAGGTTCGACTGTAAGGGGCGTGATCAAGGTTGTGTTCAATACTCCAAGTCTTTCATAATAGCTTGGCTAGCCATAATGGTTAGGTTCTCATTAAGTTTAGTTTTACATACACCCATGATTTGCACTTTATTTTAACGAATGAGATTCTTAATTTCAAGTAACTTCGAGGGAAGATGAGCCCCTATTATATTCCACGTTGCTATATTATAAAGCATTATTTAAATAGTGGGGGAGTGAATGGTAAGGTATGTAGTCTAGTATGCCTACGAGAAGATATACTTGGTAAAGATTTTGAGGAGCATAGAGGCTGAACCTATGGAGTAGGGAATTCCATGCCCACATTAAAATCATCAGTTATAGAAAGGATTTGCTTTTTCTTTCTTCCATGCTTCTTGGTTGGTTGAGGGAGCTCAAAATTAGAAGTGGGGATTACGGTAGAAAGGAAGAGGAGGGAGAACCAAGTGTAGAGGAGGTAGGACATGGATGTAAGGTGAAGTTGAATTATTTGGTGATGGTTAAGAGGTTGAAGCGCACAAGGTAGCAGACTCATCACCTTAAGATTCCAGGATAGAGATTGGGTTATTAAAGAGAGGAAAAGTGATTTAAGGAGTACTATTAGAAGATAAGTTTTGATCTTTTTTTGGAAAATAGAGGATTTTTGATTTTGAGGTAGGGTTCGAGGGAGTAGATATGTCTTTTGAATTGAATGGATGAGAATTGCTTGCAATTAGAGATCGGATCGAAAGGTGATGTCTACATGGGAATAGAAGAAAATAATCCTGCTGAAGTGGTGAGTATTGAGGTTTTAGTATTAATTATATTTGCATGAGAAGAGCAGTTTGAATGTGTAGAAATATTAATAGGAATATTAGAAGTTGGGAAAGGTATGGTTGGTTGAGTAGGAGGGTGATTGACAGCATGATGAGACGCATCAATTGAGGATGGAATGGGACCCAATAACGAGTTTTGAAAGAATGAACATGAATCGGGCGGTTGAGTAGGAGGGTGATTGACAACATGAAAAGACGCATCAATTGAGGATGGAATGGGACATAATAACGAGTTTTGAAAAAATGAACATGAATCAGGTGGTTGAGATGAAAGATTATTTGGTATTGATGTGGCAATTGCACATGGATCAGAAAATGATGGGGGAATGATTGGGAGAGATTCAAGTAGAGGGGCAGTAGCATTTGTAGAATTCTCACTGGCCGAAATGATTGCATCATTAATATTTTGACTTGAAGCATTCTTAAATTGCCAAACTCTATTCTTAACTTTATCTGCATTGTTGTAACTCCTAGCGTGTTAATTGTTTCCTGTTACATGTTGATCTGATCTTTTAATACTATCCCTGCCTGTGCATTAAGGTGTGAACCATTCTATTGTGCATGATGCACATGAATCCTCCTTGCTTGTGTATGTTTCACTTGTGTTTGTGCGTTAATGTGAGAACCATTCCCATGAAAATCTGATTGCATAGGTCAAGTTATATCATCCAAGTCGCAATCATTCTTTGTTTTGACATTATCACACTCATATGTATCATAACCAAAGACTCTACGTGAAGTGCAAATTCTTGGTTTCCAGTCATATTTGACAAGAACACTTTAGCAACTATTTTCAAGTCCAGCTATCTCTATGTGGCCAGGCAGTTCATGCTCAGGTGAAACTTCAATCAACGCCTTCGCATATTCAAATCTCTTTAATTTTTCAGTGTTTCATCAAAGCATACAAGATGTCCAACATGGTATGCTAGCCAATTAATGCCTAATAGAGTCCAAATAATAAGAGGAATTCTGTAGAAGTGGACCCATACCAGCATGCTACGAATCTACGCTTTAGCACAGCCATAGGACGGGTTCCATGTAGTGATTACAAATATTTTTTCTTTGATTAAAATAGGGTCGGAATGTAGAATTTCCCTCTATCCTAGTCATTAGAGAAGGCAAAGAAGAAATTTTTCCTATCAGATTTAATATCAGCTTCTCCCTTATATTTGTGTACTTAATAATCATGACTTCATCTTCTTCTTTTTTGAAAACCCAGGAGAACCCGGCGAGCCGGTAAACTCCTGAGGAGGGTATAGTAAAGCCGTCCGCTGATCCAAGCCCCCATACCCCCGGGTAAATTTATATAGGATAGGGAAGCGCATGGTAGGAATCGAACCTGGGTCTTTTTACCAGAACCCAAGCCCCCTTTCCACTGCGCCGCACCCACGGACAATCATGACTTCATCTTATATATAAAGCAAATACTTCCCAAGTGAAGCCTTTTTCAATCTTCCGGAAATAACCTTACTCATGAGCTGCTTGAAACCTATCAGCACACGGGTACTTTTGTCACTTTATTATCCTTTGCTCACGTCACCCACCACTACTCCACTTTCATTCTTTGTTCTTTCTTTATTTGTACCTGAGAATTTGAGATCAGAACGTCAACCGAACCTTATTTCGAAAGAAAACTGCAACAGTTATTAGAAAAATTACAAAAAATATTTCGTGTTGGAAAAGATAACAGAAGCTCTTCTTCTAAAGTCGCTTATGAGATCTCAAACTCCATACTCTTGGTAAACTTCATTCGTAATCATTTTCCAGTTTATCCTTTTTTTAATTTGATTTGTGTTTTGATGCTTTTTGTAGGCTATCGATTACATAATTACAACAGATTCGATGATTCTCAACCCTCACCTTCATAGGAGGAACACTATTCCGCATTTTATAAAGTTTATTGTCGTGTTTAGTGGTTTTCAGACCTTAATTTTGTTGAATATTGATAGAAGGTTTTTTTTACACCCTCCTTTAGTTTACCATATGTTGGCATGGCGGCTGGCGATGTGAGGAATGAGGGATTTGTGTTCTTCGAGTCATGCATTGGCGTGCACGGGCCAAGCAACGACATGAATTTCAGGAGCAGCGTGTGGAAATATTTGACACCGTGACTCCGACGATGGTGATGGGAATTATGGCTGGAGATAAAGAAGGAAGTCGTGACGTACTGTTGCAGGCAGTGGAGGTGTGAGGTTTTGGGCAACATCGAAGTCTGTTGTGGTGGCTCTAGATGATGGGTGACAACAAAAATAGACAGCCAGTGATAGGTTATGCCGAGCCATGTGGTTGATGGAGACAGTGTGGTGGCAGAAACGGACTTTGAGGCTGGCAGGTACATGCTCACCACTAATTGTATCACTTATAAATCTGAAATACACTACAGTTTTTCAATTTCTTTGTCAGTGAAATAAAAGATTTAGGCTTTTGGTTTTAGCTTTAGTAAATCCTTTCACATATGTTTTGATTTTGTGACTATATTTCACTTAAAATTAACGTTATTTCAATTTAATCCGAAACAGAGATTGGAAAAAATTGTTATTCTATTCCCACTTTGCTGAAAAAATCCATTATTTTGGATGGTTTATAAATTTGATTACCAATACATATCAAATTGTATAACAGATTTTTCTAAAGATCAACATGAATTTTTCTCTGACTATATTCAACATATTTTCTTAAATTAGTACGCTTTTGATCAATCCCTTTCGGTCTGAAATAAACAATGTCCAAAATGTGGATTTAAAATCTCGATCTATGATTATTACCTTATAGTTTCTTGGACAATTTCTGGACCAACTGCCTTATAGTTTCTTCCAGTTTGTGAAGTACATAACATATCCAAAGGACATTGATGCATATGGAGCCAATAGTTATTCCATTCAATATTCATATAGTTATTTCAAGACTTCATAAGAAAATCATAGGAAATGATGTAATTTTTTAATGCGCATGAAAATTACAAATGCAATGTTACAATAGTAGAAAAAAATAGCAGAAAAATTACTCTTTAAATTGCTTAAAGAAAAGTAAGCATTAACTAAAATTTAAAGGATGTTTTGTGTCTATCACTTTATTCAGATCTGTTAGTAAGCAAGATTTTTCAGTTGAATGGGAAGCACTATTGCGAATTTAATTATGGTATTGCATTTCTCAAATTTTCAGTTCACGTTGACAGCCATTTAAATTGCACATATCATTTTTACAACAACAAATTATATTCAATGTACTTAATGTTCCCTTCATACTACTTGGTGCTTACTTGGCTATAATTTGTAGGCAGCTTAGAAAATAATGGTATGTTTATTTTTTACTTTACAATGCAAATCATTGCAGTTTAGTTCAACTTTCATTGGACTCACACTAAAAAAATGGAAACAACGAACAATGCAAATCAAATGCTACATTTTGATGTCTGAACTCCGTTTATCTCTAGATTAGACATTATTGTATTGAATTAGTTTAAAAATATCAGGTTGTGTTATGAAATTAGCTTCGGTTATATCTTATGTGCACCATTTGCACATAATTGATAAAAGCTTATTCATTGAATTATAATTGTACATCTAATTATATTACAATCAAAATATTTAGAGCTTTTTTAACAAATTCGCCACTATGGATACTGATGTATTTAGACGGGTTGTTTAGCAGCTACATCACAAGTATTATATTTATGTTAAAGAATGTATTTGGTCTACCTTGAAAAGTACTGATAAGCTAAAAGTAAAAACAAAATGTAAGCTGGCATAAATGTTAATACTTACTTTTCAATGCTACTCATTGCTATTTTGGCAGTGCAAAAAAAGAAATTTATTCAAATATTCTTTGCACACGTCCATCGGAATTGCCTTCATACCGATCTATATAATATGGCATATACTTACTTGGTGAAGCATTTTTCAAACTTCCAAATCTACCATTTCATTTGTTTTGGAAAGAAAATTAGTAAAAAGGATTAAGTTTTCTAATGAAAAGGGCTAAATTTAATATTTTTCATGCTATATAGAAATGGCTTCTTGATTTCAGTGTTTGTGTTAATGCAGGATTGATACTCTGGAGTAATTGCCAGGGCAAAAGATTTATTTAAACGACACCGGGACTTAATCCTTGGTTTTAATACTTTCTTACCAACAGAGTATGAGATTAAACTTCCTATGAAAAGAAAACAGTCGAATTTGAGGAAGCTATAATTTTTGTTAACAAAATTAAGGTTTATTGCTTTCTCTATCTTTTGTATTTACACACAATTTTACTTGAGTGCTTTAACTTAACTTTTCTATACATGATGCAGAATCGCTTCCAAGCCGATGATTCAGTTTATAAGTCATTTTTGGATTTTCTGAATATGTATAGAAGGGAGAATAAGCATATTACAGAAGTTATCATGAGGTATGATGTGCTATAATGCTATATATACTTATGGCTGATGTTCTAATTTTATAAACTGCCTTTTTAAGATGTTAAGACTTTTGCAGGTAGCAATTCTTTTTCAAGATCACAGTGATTTGCCACTTCTTACCTGATCCTTCCACAACAACTGGCACACATATATCATCTACCAGAGCCTTAATTCCTAAAGAGGATAGTAGCTCTATCATGCCTTCGGTGAGAAACCCTTACACTAGCTCTATCATTGATAAGGTAGTTTTCCATTTCCAGTTTGTAGGTGTACATTATGTACTTGATGCAACAATATACACAACATAAATAAAGAAGGGACCTACCAGGAAACTTTAAATGATTCTAGATCCTCCATATGTATTTGTTAAAATATAACTAATCATCAATACTTTAACAACTTCTATTTTTAGATATATTCATGTTGCTAATTTTACATCATATGGTTTGGTTTTAAATAACTTTGATTTAATGTTTGAGTTAAACTTAATATTTAGGTACACTTATCGAAGTTAAATCTTTATATCTATTGGGCTTGAAAAGCTTTTATTTAATTATTAACAATTTTCTGTATCCACATAATAATCCAATATATGATCTAAATTCTCTTTATATCGTCAATGAATAACCTCGGTGCATTCATTAAGGTAGAAAGATTTGAAAAGTATGAGATGGAAGAAAAGAAGGAGAGGAAGAAGTAGAAAATATGCTAAGGTTAATTTAAAAAGGTATCAGGAGTTGCAACATAGAAGACATACCAATTTAATACTACATATTTGCTATCTTGAATAAATCAAAATTTTGCCAGTTTATTCTAAATATTTATGCGAAAAAATGAGATGTGATTCAACTTCTAGCAGAGACCTTTGTTAGCAAACTTCCCCAAAAAAAAATCATCGTACAAATGTGTTTTTCTTTTACTTCAGTTAGGTTAGACTACATGCATTTTTACATAATTCTACATGAAGTAGCGATTTCATATTCCTCCTAAAATGTGTTTCCAGTCATCAAGGATTAATGTCTTTTGGGACATTATCAATGGACCCTGAGATAAGTAAATTACTGCACATATATACAATTTCACTGTGCTCTTTAAACCCAATTTTTTTTCTCTTTTAGTAGAACTTATTTTCATTAGAATCTTTGTCGCCTAAATATGTAAGAACTTTGTAGTTTTGGCGAGTCTAATTTGCATATTAGTTATGAACAAGTTTGATTGGTGAATTCATTGTTAAGTCTTTTAATGTGATAATTAGTTGATGCTTAAGCGGATTAAGAGAGCCAAAGTTGGATATGTTTGTAGTAAGGCTTTGTATTTGTATGACAGGAGAGTAATAGAGCAATGAAAATGAATGTGTTGAACATTTTACATATGCAATTCCTATAAATATCATCACAAGAAGGCTTTGCTATACAAGCTTTTATTCCTACTGCTACTTAACCTGTCACGATAGTTAAATTATTCTGGGTTCCATACACCCAGTGTAGCTTCTCATGAAATCACCCGTGATTGTGATGCAAATACTTCCCAAGTGAATCCTTTTTTGAATTGCCAAAATTATCATTTTTTAAATCATCTCATTATACATCACAGTAAGGATATGTTTGGTTTTTTCGGTCCCCACTACTCTAAAATCAGTTCTTATGCACGTTTTCTGTCAATCCCCCTGCTTCATCATGTACCAAAAAAGGAAACAAATTAGCTCTAAAAATAAAGCATTTGACAATTTCAATGCATTTTTTGGATAGGTATGCTAATCTGGGTAATCTGAGAATGATAGCTTAATAGGATGGACTTGAACGACGGCAGCAGCGAGTCTCCTCAGCGCGATGGACGTGAATGACGGCAGCAACAGGTCTCCTCAGCATGACGGAGTTGAATGACAGAAGCAGTGGGTATATGTAAAGTTTGGTTAATAAGTTTAAGCACGTTACTTTATTATTCCCGCTCTCCACCTGCGTGTGTGCCAAAGTTTGGTTCTTTTATCGGTTTAATACCATGTTTATATGTAAGTGCCTATTTTATACTCTTGTTAAATTAGCTTTTTCCTTAATAATTGATAAATCACAAGGACAAACCATCCCTCAAGTTAGTATTTATCTTTCCGAACATGTATTCAGTCATGATCAACTATATGTTGCTTTATCTAGAGGAGTTGCAAGAAAAACAACGAAAGTTTTGGTGAAAAATGGAAGGATTCGAAATAGAAATGGTACACATACTAGAAATGCTATATATAAGGACGTATTATTAACAAGTAATCATGAACTTAGTTAACTGAACTTCGTTTTTTCCACTTCACACGCAATACTTTTACAATAATATTATTCTTCAACATGCATACACATATACTCTTCACAACTGTTGTATCACTCAATTTAAATAACCGATTTTTATATGATCACAATGAGTAATAATTGCAGTTCAAATCGTTTTCTCCATTTTACTGTTTTTTTCCTTTATATTTTTAAGTACATCTATTTCTTGTTAGATCAAATGTTGTATCTTTTTAAAAGGGAAAGAAATCAAACTAATTTACAAATACTAAACGGATCGAAATTCCAACCATTCAAAACGTAGAAAAGTTTATATTCTAATAAGATTAGGGTAATAATCCAAATTTATAACGTTATTATACAACCTTTTTTAGATCTGGAATAAATTTCATTTAAATTAATATTTTAATTTCATGCTTTTGGAACTGATTTCTAGATCAGGTTGTATACAATGCTAAATCAAATTCATAAATAAGAATATGTAGGCGATATTTATTATATTCGGATCATATTCAATTCGTTGCCTACAACTTATACACAATCATCCAATTAGGCATAAAAATCAAATAAACACTAACAGGATAATTTCATATTATAACAATATATAGAATTTCCCACTCACCTTTTAAAAGCGATCCAAATCCTCATATCTAAAGTAGAATCTTTGATTCATCTCCAAATCCTTTTTAATGCAAGAGACATGTATAAAAGGATATATACATACATTCGAATTACATATCTGAGAAGAGATTTGGGATAGGTAGAGAAAATAAATACAATATATATATATATAACCTCAAATACGCATATAGTTGATTCTCTTCTCTTCTTCTTTTTATTAGATTTCTACTCTTCTCTGATTTGTATGAATATATATACAAATATCTTATCTTTATGATTTAGAAAGAAAGTGGAGAAGATGAAATAGCAGAGCTTCACTACTGCTTTCAAAAAAATATGAGAAGTGAAGGGAGGGCTAGGCTTGAATTTATAAGCACTAGAACCAACCAGAACCGTTTGATCGAAATATATTAAATCCAGGCCGTTGCGACCTAGGTTTACTGGAGCCGCCAGGTTATCACCGGTTAACCGCCCTTGGGTGACCGGTCGATCACTAGGGGTCGACCCCAATGATGGGTCGGCCTGTGGGCCTGGGTAATTAATTCAAAAACATTAATTATTTCTTATTTAATTATTTTCGTTTCGTCCGTAACTCCTTTGTTTAGGCTCTAATCACAAAACTCCAAGTATGAATCTTGCTCAGAATTTCATCACAAACGTAATGGTGCAAGTTTCATGGTCAAATTCCATCGTTTGCACAAATTCCATTGTTGAAGCCTAATTAATTTACTAACTAACTAATTAAATTACTAATGCCAAATTACGGGGTGTTACATTCTTCCCCCCATAAAAAGAATTTCGTCCCCGAAATTTCACCAATGATTAAGTCATGGTTTTGGCTTCTAATTATCCTAAACTACACAACCAATGAGTGTGCAATCAATTTTGCAACCAAACATGCATAAGTGCATAATGTATAACTGTATCGCCACGTAGAAAATATGTATGCAGAATGATTCTAAGTTGGACCCTCCTATATGAATGCATTTCTTTTGAAAACACTTTTGAAAAATATGATGCAAATAACCTATATATATACTGGCAACTCTACATGTATGCAGCTTTTTGAAAAATATTTTCAACCAAAATCCCCATACTCCTACGAATAGAAGTATGAAGTAACAAATTTTACATCCACTTCCTTTCATCTAATAATCTAACGCATCGAAAAATCGCTTCATAAACTTTACTCCTATGCCAGAAAAAGGATATTAAGTGGAGAATTTAACATTCTTAGCACACTACAATCTTCTTATTCCCGTAGTACAGTGAAAATTTCTTCGCTGCCCCATGTTGAATCACCAGTTTTGATTCATGACAAAACGGTTCAGAAGCTAAAGAAGAATATGCACTCATACATGACAAAAAGAAGACATCAGTGGATCAAGACTTCAACTCTATGCTTAAAGTAACTATTATATGTGTTGAGTCTTGGACATATGTTAAAATAAATCCTCAAGGTTTAGTGTTCTATGGTTCTTTAAAAACAAAGTTCACTGTGCAATATACGTATAGCCAGTCGACTGGCTGTGCATGTCCAGTCGACTGACTATGCATAAAATATTTTAATTTTTCAAATTCAGTCGACTGACCGGAATCGACCAGTCGACTGACCGGGCTTCAACTGTCAAAATTCTGAATGGACATCTTCTTCCATGAAGAGTTGCACTTCATGAAAAGATGCCTCTCTTGGCTGAAACTCTTCACTAAGAGTTCATCTCTTTGAAAACTATATATAGGGGTTCTCACATACTTCACAATCACCAATTATGATTCTAATTCTTTCTTTTCTCTCTTGTGATTATTCTAGTGCATTCATACTCTTCATTGCTTTGAATCTTTGAATTATATTTCATATACTTTGATTCTTAGCAATATTCTTCCTTTCAAATCTTTACATACTCTTTATATACTTGAGGAATTGATTATAGAAAGTTTGTAATCTTAAAGACAAATCAGTGTTATCAAGAACACATTGAATCAACTACTTTTATATTCTGTTAAGTCCTGTTCTGCTGCTCAGGCAAGGGAAAGTCCTCTTTGGCTGCTGAGGCAAAATCCTGTTCTGCTGCTCAGGTGTCTGTTCCTCCGGGTTAAGTGAGGGTATTGTTAGTTAAAGCCAGAAGTTAGTCTCGGACTGGACGTAGAACGGGAGTTCGAACCAGTATAAAAATTCCTGATGTGCTTATTCTTATTTACTTTACTGCTATTAACTACTTCCGCACTTAGTTTAATATATATTCCATATCTGTCGTTCCACACGTACTTTCATTTGGTATCAGAGCAAGGTCATCCAATAACCATAACACAGTTATTTGATATCTTGATAATATGGAAAACAACACTAGTTTCAATGAAGGACAATCCACTGCACGACCACCACTATTTAATAGTTTAAATTACAGTTATTGGTCCACTAGAATGAGAATATTTATGCAGTCAAACAGTTATAATATCTGGAATATCACTCAGACTGAACATCATATACCAAATACTGAATATGCACAATGGTCACACACACAGAAACAAGATGCTACAAATAATTCAAAAGCTATGAATATGTTATTTTGTGCTTTAGACAAAAATGAGTTAGTAAAAGGATTACCTAAAATGAATTTGAAATGTCTCATATGGGAGAATTAAATTATTTTCTTGGTTTACAAATTAAACTTACAAATCGAATTTTTATAAATCAAGAAAAATATTGTAATAATCTAATTAAACGCTTTGGTATGGAAAATACTTCTGCCAAACCTACTCCTATGAGTACAACTGTACATCTTGAAAAAGATGAAAACGGCAAAAGTGTAGACCAAAAATTATATCGAAGCATGATTGGATCATTACTCTACTTAACAGCAAGTAGACCTGACATAATGATGAGTGTTTGTCTGTGTGCACGATTTCAAGCAGATCCAAAAAAGTCACACATTAGAGCAGTGAAACGTATATTACGATATCTTAATAAAACCAAGGACTTTGGACTATTTTATTCGAAAGAATGTCCTTTCAAATTAGTTTCATATAGTGATGCTGATTTTGGAGGATGTCGGACGGATAGAAAAAGTACAAGCGGAACTTGTCACTTCATTGGACGATCTCTTGTATCTTGGTTTAGTAAGAAACAAAATTGCGTCTCACTCTCAACTTGTGAAGCAGAATATATATCTGTAGCTTTGGCATGTGCTCAAGTAATCTATATGCAGCAAACACTTCAAGACTTTGGTTTTAATTTATCTAAATCAACAATTTTTTGTGATAACTTAAGCACTCTCAACCTTTCTAAAAATCCAATCAATCATTCACGAACAAAACATATTGACATTCGTCATCATTTTCTTCGTGATTGTATTGAAAAAGATATAATAAATCTTGATTTCGTATCTTCTGAAAACCAGTTGGCCGATATTTTTACTAAGCCTTTAAATGAAAACACTTTTGTAAAATTGAGACGAGAACTTGGAATCATCTCGTTTAAAAATTTATAAGTTTTTCAAAAATAAGTTAAGTTTATTTTTCTGCATAAGCTGGGATTTGAACTCGGGACCTCCTGGTAAGTATGCATATGACTTTGCCAGTAGGCTATGTGATATTTCTTGTCTAAGCTCATAGCTCACTTTAGCTTATTTCTGTTTTGTTTTTTTTTAAATGGTCCATATTACCTTGATTTTTGTCTTCAAATTTTCTTATGGCTAAAATTCAATCATTCTATATTTAATCTCAGCTATTCAATTTTTAGTTTCAGTCTTCTATAATTATATTCATTCAATTTTTTTTTAAAAAACAATCGAACATGGTTTTCAACTTTGCATTGTTTATCTACACCATGGCCGGATCATCTTCAGATGAGCCTTCCTCTCATTACTCGTCTGGATATTCTTCAATTAATTTTGAAACTCCAAGTTCAGGGTCTTCAGAACTTCCAACTCCGACTCCTGCTTATATCCCGATATGTCCACCACAAAGCCATCATACAGGATATGCGCCATAAAATAAACGCACGCAAAGAAACTTATTTCCATCCCCAACTACTAAAGAAAAGATAGATGATTTGCATCACTATCAGAGGGAAACACTTGAACTTCAGCGTGAAATGTATTATGAACAAAAGAGTCATGGTAGGAGACTTAGTTTTCTTGAACAATGTGCTGCAAAAATATGTGGTTCATCCCCCATCAACACAAACGCACATATTCACTCACCTCAACGCCCTCATGTATCTCCGAATTCATGGGAACGTAGAGGACCAAATTCATGGAATCATGGAGGACCGAATTCATGGGAACATGGAGGAACGAGTAACTCACCGATTCAAAAAGAATGTTCACCTATAAAACTATTTGCTGAAAATACAAAAATTGAACCGGGAGAAGAATCGGAAGACTCACACTCTCATTTCTAATTTTTTTATATATACACAAAGTATGCTCATTGTCTTTGTTTTAAAATATATTCATGAAATAAACTTGTGTGTATTCTTGAAATATAGTTCAAAAAAATATTCTGTATTTATTTCTTCCAGTCAGTCGACTGAAATTCAGACTCAGTCGACTGATTACAGGGAAACCAAACTCTCGGGAAACCATTCAGTCGACTGACCTATCACGATCAGTCGACTGGCTGTATAAAATTTGTGTTATTTTTAGTGCACCAGTCGACTGGCTGTAAGCAAATATTTCTGATTCCCTTTTATAGTTACTTTTTACTCCACTCTCACTTTACCATTCTCAGTTTTTTACCCAAATCCTTCTTGTGAAAAACCCTAACTTCCAAATCCAATCAAATCTTTCACCAAATCCTTCTTCAAATGGCTCCTACAAAGCGACATAGGCAAAGCTCCTCCTCCGCCGGACCTACCGATAGCCAAATCGCACAATGGCTATATAACGATGTCGCGATTGCAAGATGGCATAAAATGGAAAATTCGCGGATCTTTGAAGGTTCATTCATGGTCTACAATGATTTTGCGGCTTACGAATTACAAGATCTTTTGCGTAGATCTGGATTGGAATCACTTCTCGACATGAATCTCAATTCTCACAAGTTTAATCATCTCATGGTGAAGCTCTTCTATGCAAATTTAAATCTTCCTCATCAACGTCCATCAAATAGGGATGATTGTGTTTGGAGTTTAGTTTGTGGGCATCAAGTCTTCTTCTCCTTAGATCGGATGGCGCACATACTTCAATCACCTAACCAAGGTATTCCTCTAGACAATGTCGATTGTAATATTCAACAAAGAGATCAAGTTAGTCACATGTTCATGGGTGACAATATGACGGAACAAAAATCTATTCTTCTTCAACCAAAAGCAAGAATTCTTCACAAAGCATTCATGAGAAGTATTCTTCCGAGAACCGGGTCATATGAACTTATTTATCCGGAAAATTTCAAAGCACTATATGCGGTATGGGGAGGAACTCAAGTTAATTGGCTACGGAGAATATTGGATGAATTTCTCTCCTTCAACAATGGAAATATGAGAACAATTTACTTCGGAGAATATATAATGAGATTACTTTTAAATGTGGGTGCACCTCAACCGGAATCCGAAACTTCTTCTGTTGGAGTTATAAACATTCGCACATTGAGTCTCATGAAACTACTGTCAGCTCCTCCAGCATTTATCTCATTTGAAGAATGGCGTCTCCAACACCAACAACGACAATCGGGCGGACCAATCATTCGGGAGCAAACAGCCCAACCCGAAGAAGAAGAAGAAGTTCGTCTTGCAACTTCGGCTAGTATTCGAGAGTCCATAGAAATCCTATCTAGAAATCAACAAATACTAGGAACTCGTTTGAAGAAAGTTGATAAAAAATTAGACAATATCAAAGGGTTCTTCTCTATACTATGGGATGCGATTTCATGTTCTTCATTCACGACTGCTTCTTCCGTAGCACATGGTAAGCGACCAGCACCGAGATTCACATGGTCTACTTCCGAGGAACATACCGGAAGCGATACTAGCGGACCAAGTGGTAGTGTACAAGACACATCAAGACCTGGAAAGGAGCATACAGAGGAATATGACTGGGATCGAGATGAGTAAGTTTTTATCTCTTATTGGTAAGATTTGATGGAATTTTGTTCTTTGTTCAAATTATTATCTTTGCAAACTACTCTGGTAAACATTGTGAGACTTGTAGTAAGTAGTCTCATTATTGTTGGTTATGTTTTTTATTCATCTCATGTACTATGATACTTTGTTTATCTATGTGTACTGTTATGTGTCTATTTATGTGTTATACACTAAATTTTATTTAATCTGTCTCCTTTTTGTCGATGACAAAGGGGGAGAAAAAGTGTGTGCACTAACATATTTGATGCGGGAAAAAGATGTCATATTTTCAAGGGGAGAAAATTCTCTATCTAAGATATATACAGGTTGTCATCAATCAAAAAGGGGGAGAATGTTGAATCACCAATTTTGATTCATGACAAAACGGTTCAGAAGCTAAAGAAGAATATGCACTCATACATGACAAAAAGAAGACATCAGTGGATCAAGACTTCAACTCTATGCTTAAAGTAACTATTATATGTGTTGAGTCTTGGACATATGTTAAAATAAATCCTCAAGGTTTAGTGTTCTATGGTTCTTTAAAAACAAAGTTCACTGTGCAATATACGTACAGCCAGTCGACTGGCTGTGCATGTCCAGTCGACTGACTGTGCATAAAACATTTTAAATTTTCAAATTCAGTCGACTGACTGGAATCGACCAGTCGACTGACCGGGCTTCAACTGTCAAAATTCTGAATGGACATCTTCTTCCATGAAGAGTTGCACTTCGTGAAAAGATGCCTCTCTTGGCTGAAACTCTTCACTAAGGGTTGCATCTCTCTGAAAACTATATATAGGGGTTCTCACATACTTCACAATCACCAATTCAGATTCTAATTCTTTCTATTCTCTCTTGTGATTATTCTAGTGCATTCATACTCTTCATTGATTTGAATCTTTGAATTATATTTCATATACTTTGATTCTTAGCAATATTCTTCCTTTCAAATCTTCACATACTCTTTATATACTTGAGGAATTGATTATAGGAAGTTTGTAATCTTAAAGACAAATCAGTGTTATCAAGAACACATTGAGTCAACTACTTTTATATTATGTTAAGTCCTGTTCTGCTGCTCAGGCAAGGGAAAGTCCTCTTCGGCTGCTGAGGCAAAAATCCTGTTCTGCTTCTCAGGTGTCGGTTCTGCTGCTCAGACCTATTCCTCCGGGTTAAGTGAGGGTATTGTTAGTTAAAGCCAGAAGTTAGTTTGGGACTGAACGTAGAACGGGAGTTCGAACCAGTATAAAAATTCCTGGTGTACTTATTCTTATTTACTTTACTGCTATTAACTGCTTCCGTGCTTAGTTTAATATATATTCCATATCTGTCGATCCATACGTACTTTCACCCCAGATTCACTCAAAATTTTCCACATATAAAGTGCATAAGGAGGCTTATTACCAAGCTCTAAAATGGAATTAAGTCTGAAAATAGACTTGCGTGCATCATCGACAAGATATGAAAGTAGAAATTCCAAGGCTAAAACAGCTTTTCCCTTATTATCCTTGCATATATCGCATTGTCGACCCTAATGTACCACTAAATTCACAAATTATAACTCTATTTGCCTTCCTTATACCTAACATGTGGCCTTCAAAATCAAAGTTTTCACAAAAAATCTTTCTCACCTTTCAGATTTGTACGTCATTTGGAAAATAAAATCCCAAAATATGTAGACGTGCATTTTCCCTTGAAATAAAATTTTGAACAAAACTCTAAAAATAATTTAAGAGTAAAAAATAACTAAAACACAAAACTTAACTCTTTTTTTTAAAGGAGACTTTTCAAATCAAGGGAAAAAATTTCAAAATATTTTCCTTCTAAAAAATTTTGATAAATCGAGCCCCACTTTCAGCATAGTTGAAAGTCGGTTATGCATTAGGTGCATAAATCAAATTCTAAAATTCTACAAGTAACCTCTACCCAAGAATTTGGCATTAAAAATTATCAACATGTCTATTATACAAGAATTTTAGCTTCCAAGGAACATGAGCAATGACCCGTGATATCAAAATAACTTTGTCATGTCCTTCGCTAAAATTTCCAACTATTCTAAACTTCCAGTCTTATATTGCTTTTACTATTAGTTAAATGTCTTTATGATATTCCCATATTTATATCATTTCTCTACTATGCATATATATATATGAGAAGTTCGCATATCCAGAAGCAATAACACGAAAAATGAATAGAAACTCGTAATATCGTGCGTGCCTTAATAAGAGACAACTAACAATTTTACAACCCAACAATCCAAAAGAAAAGAGCAAATGCTGGAAATAAAAAGATATAACAATCCTAAAAAAACACTACCTAAGAACTATGAGAAGGTCTCGCTTCGTGGTTGGAGCTCGAGCCATTGTTGCGACCGCGGAAAGGTCGTAGCATGGCGGCTATGTACCCAATCTCACGCCTTTGGCGCTGCTGCTCCGTCTTAATCTCACGGAGCTCTGCCTGAATCTAACGGATAGCAGCAAGCTCAGGACTCATGTATCCCTCGATGCCCTGTGTTATCCCCTGCTGCTGGTGGTGCGGCTCTGGAGCTGGCACAGGTGGTGCGGCAGGTGGCAAAGGATTATTCATCCTCTTAATGGTGGTCCGATTGATGGCAGGATGGACCTTCCTCATTACCGGCTCTCCGCTCAAATTTACTTCGTAATGCCTAAACACTCGAGTGAGCAAGTGGCAATATGGGAAGTGAGTCCTGGAGGTACCAACTCCTTGATCGACCATGTGGAGCATCAAGACACGAGCCCAATGACAGCTACACCACCAATTATTGCATAGGCGGCCTTCTGCACTGAGGTGTAGATCGAATGATGCGCACGACGAGACGGGCCACTGATCGCAAATTGTCGATCCTCCAATCACCGACAATTCCAGAAAAGATCTATTGAAGAATCTCAGGGTCTGCTGTCTCAGTTTCATCCAAATATGCGCCTATTGTAGATATCTCCAAAATTCGAGAAAGATTATCATCTATCATCTCAATCCGAGCTCCATTCACCTCGGACTCAATGTAGTTATTGCCATCATTGAAATTCTATGCCATCTGTACATCTAAAAGATGTACGCAGCCCGGGTAATATTCCCGCTCATGAGTCTCAAAGCGGAGGATCGGTGCAAGTCCTGCCGCAACGAAAAGCTCTTCAAGCCCAAGAGCGGCGAAATCTTCCGCTTGCTCCGGTCAAGCCAAGCGGCTTCTTGCGGAATGAGGCCGGGATGACGAGAGGAAAAGCCGCCAGTACATGGCGGTGCCATGGGCTGAGAGGTGGTTGAAAAATGAAGAAAAGAGTTTAGATCCGAAGTAGTGGTGGGGCAAGATCTGACGCACAAGGATTTTGGCATCGATTGGTGGAGGAATTGAGGAGAGAAGCTTTGGTTAAGCGAAGGAAGGGGGAGAAGAAATTAGGTTTGGCTAAAAAAATTAAAGAGGAGGAAGAAAGTGAGGGGGGTGCAGCGGCTGAAGGTTTGGATGCGACTTATAGTCGCGTTTCAGGTTCGGGTTCGGCCCGAATCCACCTAGTGGTCAACCGCTAGCCCAGATTTGGGCGCGGCCTGAACTTGAGCCCAACGGGGTCGGTTAAATTAATTAATATTCTTATAACCGTTCCGCACACCATATTCAGCTTAGCCTATCCATAAAAATTCTACCTTCCACGCGACGGTATCCACCTTACCCTGTAGACCCTTCCTTGGCATGATTGAAATAGCCTCAGCGAAACTGTTGCGACCAACAACACTTCCAAAAACACAAAAATATTCCTACTGCTATTTCATGCCTACTTTGCATGGAAATATTTCTTTCAATAGCCGGTGGGTTTAACAACACTTTAAACTACATACTCCAATAAAATTGAATGTCATTCCTATTTTGTCTGTACCTTAAAGAGAGAAAATATAACAACCTCGATTTTATAAACCGAAAAATGATTGAGCAAAATATATGCTTCGTTATACTTATTTCTAAATACCATAAACTATTTCATACCACAACTTCCCTTAAAAGTAAAACTTATATATAAATATTTTGAGATTTCCAAAAACCTTTTTAAAACACAAATTTCCTAAATTGAAAAACTATTTACTTGCCAAAAATCAATATCAAACCTCTACTGGTATATACATCTAAATATTTGAGGATTTAAAGAATTATCTTTTATAAACCAAAAATTTCTTAACAAGGCCAATCTAGTGGTATAGGCATTTCTTTGAAAATTTAAATTTCAAAACTTTCTTAAAATAAAATTTCCAAAATAAGTTCTTGGAAAAAGAAATCCTTTGAAAACCTTTTTCAAAAATCTAAGGCATTTCCAAAATGTACTTTATAAAAATTCTTCCACAGGTTTTAGACTAAGGAATTGACATTAATTGTTTAAATAAAAATCCGGTTTGCCATTTAAGAGGTGATCAATGAATGCACACTAGAAAAACTTGCTTCGGGACAATTACGACATACAGAATCTAATTCCCTATTCATATGGAATAATTGTGTGTCTCTGACTGGAACTCAAAATCCAAAATTATAAGTTAGCTAGAATCTCAATCGTCAAGTCGAACATCTCCAGTCTCCGAGATTCGTCCATATGTCGTGCTCATGCTCTTCATCAACTGTGCTTTACGCATCGCTAGCACTCCGTGGGGTACTTTGAAGTCGGCGTGAAAATCTTAGCTCTAAGCTATTTCCAACTCATACTTGCTTTGCCAATTCCTTTGGAATGGAACTATAACTACTTCTATAGTCGGAACTCTTAGAATGTAGTGTAAAAATATAATATTACTAGATAGGAAAGTACAAATATGTTCTCTCAATTTATCATAATTCCTCTGATCTATTAACCTAGCGCTCTGATACCAAATGTAACAAGCCGCATCTTAATGGGCCTAAATTTCGATAAAAATCGAAACCCAAGTTCATTAAAGCATAGATCACGGGATTTGGTACCAGCAAATAAGCATGAGCATTATCAAAGATTGGTAGAAATCTAAACTCGCAGCAGAAAAAATAATAGGACAAGAATACTGATTATGACTACTACCTTGGAACTAAGGGTATTCCTTGGATAGCAAATTGTCACATCAGCATCGAGCATGAGAGAAAGAAGACTCTCCACCAACCAAGCACATCCAGCTCTAGTGACCTATTCCTCTAAATTATATTCTGTGGATTGTAATGAGGAGGGGGTTAGAACAACGTTCTGCTGACTGGAAAATATAAACTGTCCACAACATAAACTTATACCAATAGGTTTCCATTTTATTGTTATGTAGCAATTCTCATCTAACCTTGCATTGCACACATGATTACTTACTTACCCCTTCCTAAGGTATGGAATACTAATGAAACCATATCAACCACCCAATACTTCCAAATCCATTAGCCACTTAATACTTCTAAATATGAAGCGGGCTTCTATAGTACTTAAAAGAGAAATAGGCAAACTCTGTCATTTACGACCTTAATTGAGGTAGACCTCGTCATTTAAGACCTATTCCCAAGGTGGGTTTCTAATAATGTTGTCAATGGTCAGTGGGTCCTAGCTACAAGACCTCTAACTACTATTTAAGGCTTCTGACATTTAACATCCAACTATCACCGCATCTATCGCCGATAAAATCGTAGTCATGTTACCCAAGCCACTTAATGCCTTCTTACTAGAAAATAGGTAGAATCTTGTCATTTAAGACCTTAACTAAAGAAGACCCCATCATTTAAGACATATCCCCAAGGCTTGCTCCTAAATGGTTATTATTATTTTGGCTTTAGCAGTGTAAGAGACTATACCCAAGCCACTTAATATTTCCCAGTGGAAAATAAGCAGACCTTATCATTTAAGGCCTACTTCCAGAAGCGTGCTCCTCAATGGTGCTATCTAGCTGTCATTACTTCGAAATCTCATTGGGTTACTTAATACTCCTTTTATAGGAAATAGGAGGACTTTATAATCACTTAAGGCTCCAAACTTGAAGCGAACCCTTCCCAAGGTATCCACTCTCACTCTTTGATTATAAATATGGCATCTCATTAGGTTACTTCTTTCGATAAGAAGGTGGACCCTTCAACCACTTAAGACCTCAACATTGAAGTAAACTCTTTTTAGAGACATCCTTATTTATTTATTTATTTGGAATATTACTAGGTTACCTAATACTTCCATTTAGGAGAGAGGCGAACCCTTCAACCACTAAGACCTCAAACCAGAAGCGCACCCTTGTGGAGATATCCCTCGCTGCTCCTAATTTCAAATATGGACCATTTAATACTTTTCAATTAATAAAGCAAGCCCAATCTCTCATGTCGTCACGGGCTCTAGGATTATGCTATCTCACATAAGTAGTAAGTATACCTGACTGTTGGTAGCCTCAGAGTGAAGGGCAGTCTTCCATCGAGTGACTCCACTGACCTCGCATCACTAATCTACTAAATCCAATTAACCATCCTATGTCTTTATTTATATTATCTTAGGTAGACATTGGACATAGCTTACTAATTCCTTTTTCATTTAAGGCATTAAAATTTATCTTAAATATTTATTTAACCATAAATCCCCGTTTAATGCTCATAAATGTCAGTTTGTCAATAAAATCCTAATGAACATTTCCTAAGACATTTATGTATGATTACTAATTTCAAATTAGTAACCTTTTATATCTGTTCCATTTTTATCAGTCTCATTAATCCATTACCCTATCCATTTATTGCAACTCCCATATTTATTACCATTTATTAGAGTTGCAACCAGTTAAATTCTTTTCCCATTAGTAAATTATCCTAAACGCGAATATTATATGCAAGCGTCGCTATTAGCTTTTTATTTAATTATCATAAGCACAGTAATTACTTAGAAATGCTTACTTTTAAATATGTTCTAGTTATATATCTTCACTAGAATATATTTTTCCACGTTAAATTGTTGAAATCATATCTAAAATGATTATCCACTATAATTTTCATAAATTAGACCCAAAAAAAATATTTAACTTTAAAATATAAAAGATTACATCTTTTGAAATTAAAAGGAATAATCACTTTTTTTATTACTGAAATTGACAGTGTAAAATATAATGAATTCATACTTTACACTTCTCTTTCTCTTTCTATTTGCATCTGTTCCTTGTTAGATCAAACACTGTATCTTTCTAAAAGGGAAAGAAATCAAACTAATTTACAAATATTAAGCGGATCTAAATTCCAATAATTTCAAATATAGAAAACTTTATATTCAAACAAAATAAGGGTAATGATCCAAATTTATAACATTATTATACAATCTATTTTAGATCTGGAATAAATTTCATGTAAATCAATGTTCTAAATTCATGCTTTGGGACTGATTTTCAGATCAAGTTGTATACAATGCTAAATCAATTCATTAACAAGAATATGTAGGTGATATTTATTATATTCAGATCGTATTCAATTCGTTACCTACAACTCATATACAATTATCCAATTAGCCATAAAAATCAAATAAACACCAACATGATAAATTTCATATTATAACAGTCTATAAATATCCCACTCACCTTTTAAAAGCGATCCAAATCTCCAAATCTAAAGTAGAACATTTGATTCATCTCTAAATCTTTTTTAATCCAAGAGATATGTATAAAAGGGTATATACATACATTAGAATTACAGATCTAAGAAGAAATTTAGGATAGGGAGAGAAAATAGATAAGACATATATATATATATATATATATATATATATATATATAACCTCAAATACGCATATGGTCGATTCTCTTCTCCTTTTTATTAGATTTCTACTCTTCTCCGATTTGTATGAATATAGATATAAATATCTTATCTTTATAATTTAAAAAGAAAGTGGGGAAGAAGAAATGACCGAGCTTCGCTACTGCTTTCAGAAAAATATAAGAAGAGAAGTAAGGGCAAGACTTGAATTTATCGGCACTAGAATTAACCAGAACCGTTCGATCAAAATATATTAAATCCGGGCAGTTGCGACCGAGGTTTACTGGAACCGCCAGGTCGCCACCGGTCAACCTCCCTTGGGTGACCGGTCGACCGCTAGAGGTTGACCTCCCCAATGATGGGCCGGCCTGTGTGCCCGGGTAATTAATATAAAAATGTTAATTATTTCTTATTTAATTATTTTCATTTCGAATTCGTTTTTCGTCCGTAACTTCTTCGTTTGGGCGCTGATCTCAAAACTCCAAATATGAAAGTTGCTCAGAATTTTACCATGAACGGAATGGTGCAAGTTTCATGGTCAAATTCCATTGTTTGCATAAATTCCATTTTCAAAGCCTAATTAATTTGCTAACTAACTAATTAAATAACTAATGCCAAATTACGGGGTGTTACAAGTACACTGGACACATGAAAGTAAATTTTCTTATGCTTATATCACCAGTTCATTATGAGCCATTGCTATGTTGTTTATGTATGTGCATGTCTATGGGTGACTTTGTATTCGTGGCGATATTCGGTATGCTATGACTTGTAATGTTCTTTAGGCACTTATATGTGTGATTACTTGATAGTATACCATAACAGTTGCATACATGCTCTTGTTTTGTTGATATATAAATACATTATTATATGAGATATTATTAAGCATGATATACCCTTATGATGCTATTATTTGTGAGGCTCATTATGTTCTTTGTGTGATTTATGTTATCATGCTATGCAAGTTTCTATATGCACCAATCTCTATATCCTAGACATAGTCTGACTCATTTATTATTTATATATTCGGATCAGTCCGAGACTTTTCACATACATAGACATTAATCTCTTTTGAATGTTGGGCTTTGTGAGAAGAAGATTTGTAGACTATGTTGTATTTTGGAAATCTGTGTATATATCCTTTTGTTGTCTCTATATGTATGTCTATGTGATGGTGTTTGGGATGTATATTTTTTGACTCATGTCGATATATATATTTGTAGTAGTTTAGATACATCTTTTGTATACCTAATTTGTTATGTATATGTGATGATATTAAATTTTCCACTGCGTACGGTGTGCATTTATACTATGTATTGTTCTATCTTGGAAAATCCACGTATTTATTGCTTTGTGCTGATATCGAGTTGAAGGAACTGGGCCAGCCCGCAGCGGAGTTAAAGGGTAAATTTCAAAAATATTCCTTTATTGGATCTTTAATCGGCCTATGATATCTAAATTCATTTAGATCCTATCTAAATTTTCTTTTAAATAAAATCATTATTTTATTTATAAGTCATGTTTTGATTTTGATGTAAAAAGGAATCAATAAGATAAATCTGTGTATCATATTGACATATACACATGTGTGTGCAAGTAACAGTCACAACGTACATGATTTGTCTTGCTCGTGTATAAGTCCTAAGATTTGCACTACAGCAAATAAGTTAGCCCCTCTTTATACATAAGAGTTGTCTCGGCGCTTAGCACTTTGCAGTTGGCTCGGCTTGGTTGTTCAGAGCAAACATTTTTTCTTTTGTTCGTTTAAATTCATTTTTGCAACGGTAATCAAATGGCCGCACCTTTTGGTAAAAGGTCGCAACCTTTTCAAAAACGTCACAACCGTTTTACGGAACATGCACCTATTCAAACCGAATAGACACCTCCTCACGTCTATATGTAGGCAGAAGCAGAAAAGAATATATACTTACTTTTTCTGCACTTCTTCTTCCCACCGCAACTCTGTTCTTGATAAAACTCTCTTGAGTTCGTTGTTGCTATGTGATTGTTACGCAGTATCACAGAGAAATGTCTGTTTCATCTTGGGAAATAATTGTTTGACATCCTTAAGCGCCATAGAGAGAGCAATATTGTTTCAAGAAAATAGTTTCGACTGGACTTGGACAATCTAAAACCTACCAGTGAATCATAAAAAAAAGGGTACTGTGATTTATCACATAATTTGTTCACTACAACTTCATTTTCTAGAAATAGAGAGGTCAATGGTGATCTCTCTTCTTAGTGTATTTTTTGTCCAAATTTCTTGAACTCAATTTTCTAGTCGTTTTAAATGTGTTTTCAAGTTTTCAAGTTGTTTCGTCATCGTTTGAATTTTCTAAGTCCAGTTGAAACCTGCTTTGCTAAAAAGCGGGTTAACACTTACCTGAAAATGTTAGGATAATCATACTAGTAAACTTTGTCTACTAAAGTTAAATGCAATCTAATAGTATTCTTGAATGTTATATCATTACTTTTAATTCAAACATAAATATACATATGTATGGAATTTAACAACATAAGAACCGAAATATATCATAAAATATCATAAGTAAAATTATTGTGTAACGATTTTAAGAACTAGATGCAAAGTAAAGAGCTAGATGGAAGTGGATGACGAAGGCAAAGAGACCATATGTGTTGTGGTGATTGGATCTAAAAGGTGAAACAAATTATTTATACGAATCTATGATACGATGTACACGATAACAAATAAACCATATCCTTAAATTAGCAAATTGTAGGTAATTGTCCACATAATTATAATGATACGGAACTGCAGATGGATTTGAAAGAAATAACTTTTTATTAACCTAAAAAGTAAATGAAAGCTACTACGGAGCCCGAAAAAAGGAAGGTGCGAATTGTGCGAAATGGAATCAAAACGGCTGAATTCAGGGGGTGCATTATTATCCAATAGTCTACATATTTTCAGGCCTAAACCCTGGCCTACTTTTCGGGCCTTACAGCATTAACGAAAGTAAATTTAGAATCCGACATAAAACGTAGAAGATGACAAGAAGTCCTAAATATGAGCGTGTATACATGTTTTCAAAATGTTACAATAGAACGGCCATGCAATATTCTTTTAGAAATATTATGGATAGCAGAGGTTCCCATTATTCAAGTAACAACTTTGAACTTGCTTATCGGATCCCAGAACCAGGATGGAATCTGATAGCGTTTCTCTTCGGAAAAAATTTCAATGGTGGTTATGATTGACTTTTAGCTTCATTAATTTTGCATAGCATCATTGCATCAAGAATATTAATTAAACTAGAAAATAGTAAATAAAAATTTCACCTTCTTCCCACTTCGCTATTTTAAAATTCCGTTAATTTAACTCACAGTTGACGTTCTAAACTTCATTTTATTGTCAATCAGTCAACGAGGTATGTTCCTCTCCTTTTTTTCCCAATTCCAAGTTAGATCTCTTCTTGCACTTCAATTTCACATGTCTAAGCTTTAATACGTTTAAATTCCTACTAATATTACTAGTTTTTTTTATAAGCAGTTCCATTATTTGGCTTTCTTCAGACTATTATCCGACTTTTGGCAATTTGGGTTCGTGCATGCGACCTTGGTGAGTAAAATTTTCAAATAAATATCTTTCTTAATCTTTTTGTGGTTAACTGAAATGTAAACCTTGTCATTACATAGCGCGGATTTTGAAAGAAATTAAGTTGAACGAATTATGAATCAAGCATTGTAAAGTATGCAAAATTGATCTTTTAGAAATAATGCCCTGCTATTTGCCATTTAATGATATGTTATTCTTTGTTGATATGTAGGCATATTTATCAAATCTGAATAGAATCAAGTACTGAGAAATTTAGTACAAATCCATGGGAAAGGCGTCCCCAATTTTTCTGATCCTACTAACTATAGGATTCTTCATTGCAACCTATAATCTGGTCATATTAGTAATTCATGACCAAAACCTTGAAAAAAAGACTGTAAAGCTAAGCCTGGATCCTGTAATTGAGATGCCACAAGCATTGAAGAGGGCAATGGGTCCGAAGAGACCATTCCATGTGGCACTCACAGCTACGGATGCACCTTACAGTAAGTGGCAATGTAGAATAATGTACTATTGGTATAAGAGGACAAAGGAAATGGAGGGCTCAGAAATGGGGGGTTTCACAAGAATTCTACATTCGGGAAATCCAGATGAGTTGGTGAATGAGATGCCAACGTTCATTGCAGAACCCTTACCTCCTGGTATGGATCGGGTGAGGATTCCTTTTCAAAATTTGATTATTTACTTTCTCATAATTTACTTAATTTTAGATATGCAATCAACATACACTTCACTTTTGCATGTTTGATGTTTGTATTTGCTTTACATTGCCGAGCAATGGAATTTGCCCTCCCAGGCAGGTCTGCACTTTTTTTGGGATACTTTATTTTTATGTTATTTTGTACTGAGTTTTACTCCCTTACCTGGCTGCTCCGAGATAACTGTAATATCGACTGATGTGAACTAGACTAAGTTGGGTGGGCTACCTTGGCCGCACAGACTAAGTCTAAGTCAGTTGGATTTGCACAGGCCTGCAATGGTTGAATGAGTCAATGTGCATGTTAACGATGACGATCTCTATTGGAAGTACCAGCAACCATTACTTTACAGTACTCCATTATAAGAGATGACACGTTAATAACATAACAGCACAGAGATCATCTTTCAGAAAAATGCTAACTCCATTATTTTAGGAGATGTTGTACGTCATCCTCCTCTTTTGCTTTCTGATTTAGTTTGTAGGAAATCAGTTCAATTCGGAATGAGTGATGAACCATTGAATGCATAGTGTGAAAGCTATCAAAAAAAGAGTTGTCATTGTATATTGGTGGTACCCTGTGATATTTCAATAGTGCAGCGATGTAGAAGGCATGAAATCTATTTTAAAGTCAGCTCCTTTAAACGTGTCTTGACAGGCTTGTATAATTTCATACGAAGTACACTTCTCTAACCAAAAGATCTGGTTTGATTCGTCAGTCTAACAACTTCGTTTGGAAAACTTGGGTGAATTCCTACTGTCAAAGAAGACCTTCAATTCTCATCAGCCTTCCCACCCTGAGGAGCCTTCCCAACCTGAGGAGCCTTTAAGTCTTCATGATTCTTCCAGCTTTCAAAAGACCTTTAGATTTTGGAGCCTACATGCTTTTAGAGGAGGCTATCGGTTTTGGCAGACTTTCAATTTCGAGAACCCTCCCTGTCTTCGGAGACTACCGGTTCTCGCAAGTTTACCAATTTAGGGGCTTTCTAGCTCTACAAGCCCGACAAAGCTGTTTGGCATACCTCATCGAGTAAGTCTCATTTGTCTTTAGACTAGGGGTTAGCAAATGGTTGGTTAGGTTTGAAACTAATGAAAAATATCAAAACCGAAATAACCAATCAATGAACAATCAAACCAAACTAATACTTTACAAAACCGAAACTAACCAAACAAAAAAAAATGGTTTGGTTTGGTTGGTTTAATTGGTTTGTCGTTAGTTGAGTTATATTATCTAGTTGCTAACATAATATACGAATGACACAATTGATTGAGTCAATATTTATATAAGTATGTGATGATGTTACAATTTTAAGAAACAAACTACTTTTCTTTCAAATACACAAACATAAATTGAGAAAAAAAATTATTATTAAGATAATGGTATAATTTTTCAGCGATAATTATGTTTTACAAGACTTTTTGGCATGTACAATACACGTGTATATAAAAAACTTTTACATAATGATATAAAATCGTAACATTTTAATTTTTACATAGCTTTGATAAGTAAAAATTCAAAATTATAAAGAAAAATATTGTGAAAAAATTACGTAGCGATTAGTATTTGAATTTGTGATATAATTTATGTATCAAATTTTTATTTGGAAATAGATGTTATTTTGAATGGGATTCGAACTCTCGTTAAATTTTAATTTTTTTTATAGCTTTATGAGTAGAAGTTCAAAAATATTTAAAAAAAAATACATTGTGAAAATTACGTTGAGATTAGGATTTGAACTTGTGATATAATTTATGTATCAAAATTTTCATTTGGAAATGTATGTGATTTTTGTTTTCATTTGGAAATGTATGTGATTTTTGTTTTGAACAGGATTCAAAACTCCTAATCTCTTATTTGTATATATAAGGACATTTTTGAAACTTCACGGTCGGACAAAAAACTGCAACTCTATTTCAGTTATTAATAAAAATATAATTAGTTAAAGTTTTCTATTATGTTTACTTGGTTGATTTTGTTTTGAAATATCGAAAACCAAAACCAACCGAAAAGCCAAATAATTATGAAAATAGAAACCAAAACCAACAAGTCAACTAACAAATGGAACCAAACCGAACAAGCTTAATTGGATCGGTTGGTTTGTTCGGTTGGAACGAATAAATACTCACCCCTTCTTGAGACTTGTTCCTGCTGAAGACTTGATACTAGTCCTAAAACTTGATAGATAGGCAAAAAAACATCTAGAGTCTTTCTACCCTTTGGAGCTTAACTGGTTTGATTTGCCTTTACATTTTGTTTATCTTCTTGGTCATGTTAGTTGACATTTTACCCAAAGAACACCATTCCTTTTAAGATAGAGTTCACCTCTAAAATGACTTCTTCTATAATCAACTTAAATATTTTGCATAATTTGTTTAAGTCAATAAATTTGATGAGACAAATTGTAAGCATTCGCAACAACGCATAACTTCCTGATTCGGTAATTTAAATCTTTTCATCATTTTGATCGAGTCTCTAACCTACTGAACTTGAATCCACTAGAACTATCTCACTAGAATCCTACAGGGATAGTATATCTATATAGATATTCTAGGTTGTCTTATGATTGTTATTATGACATCATTTGCACTATCAAGGGAGCCAAAGAGTATCGAAATGCTCTAGATAAGAAATATGTTGTAAAAAGGGTGGGTTTCGGGCCTTAAATCATCGACCAATTAGTTGAGTCAAAATAATCGATAATAAGTTTGTCCATGAAGAAACATGCAATCTTCAAACCATCGTTCATGATCTATCCCAAAAGAGAATGTAGTTGAAAAGTTTGTTGTCACTTCTTAATGCATGCTTAGTGGATCAAACACAAAGCCTCTAGCAATAACTCAAGTTAGAAGACTTACCACTTGAGATAAGTTGTCGTTGGTCTTATAGTTAAAAAGTTATTTATCACTTCTTTCATTAATAAACTTCATCTTTCATAGAAATTGTTCAGTCTCTCTCTTGCACATAAGAAAGATGTTTCCATTGATGATCTTCATCTTTCTTCAGATTGAGTGGCGAGTTGTGCCCGAGATATGGATCCTCATACAACCAAGTTTGAGGCTAAGCTCAATATTATTAAGCATAAGGCAAATGAATTTATCCTAGCCACCTTGCCAAAAAACCAAAGCTCCTTAGGCCTAGTGCTAATGTAAATAAAGATAAAATAGGGTAGATAATGTTTTGATTGCCTTAAGATTGGTCACAACAAGAACCTCCTTTGTTCTTAAAACAACTTTGACAGTACAAGCTAATAAATGACTAGTCGAGGCTATCTCTGGTGAAATGGATGATTTTTTTGTAAATTGGATACTTAAATAATAGTACATATTAGTACTACAGGTCTCAGGTAGTATACAACAAACTACATATCAATGTATGTCTAGTAATTCGAATCATCCTAAGCAAGTTTCGAAACTGCGACTTCTCGCACTAAAGTCTGAGCGTCTAAACACTGGGACGGCTGTGTCGATCAACCGACGGTTTACTGCTTGTAGCCATGGGTATATAATTAGATTCTTCTATCATCCTACCAAATGGTGGGTTGATACATATACCAACTTTCATGTATGTCATGACAAAGATTTGTCAAGTTGTAGGATATAATGGGTTTGTGATGGGAAATGCTAGGGTTGAAAGTTCTAAGAAATTATCGAATCAATCTAAAGCTAAAGTCATCTTTTAAAGAGATTCTTCCTCTTCGTAGTATGCAGCATGTTCCAAACGTTAACAAAAATCTAATTTTTGAATATATCTCTGTTAGACATACTATGAAGTTATATTTGAATCTAAGTGAGTTGTAATTTCCTTGACCGGAAACCTCACTGGTAAAGGCTATACCCAAATTTGTCCAGACTTTGTGTGAGAAATGCGGATTACGGATCTTAAGGCTAGAATTAACACTAGAGGGGGGTGAATAGTGTTTTAAGGAATTACTAATTCTTTTTGAGTTTATATTAATTTGAACACAAATGTATGCAATATTCAGACACATATATGATCACAGAATCAAACACAGATGCAAATATAAAGTAAAAGCAATAAAGGAAAGAACACACCGGATTTTATACTGGTTTGGAGTTACCCTACATCCAGTCCCGCAACACAAGTACAGATTTCCTTTCAAAATCAATTCTTACAATTACACCCTCGATTTCAAGGCCACGAGGTACACCACTCCAGATTCACAATCCTCTGGGTAGAGATACTTGATTTTACGGGCAACAAGTTCACCCAATTGATTTCCTAGGCTACAATCACACCTTTTCTCACTTGATTGATTTTCCAAGCTACAATCACACCTTTTCTCGCTCGATTGATTACAAAGAAGCCTATAACTTTGAATAGCACTGGGATCTTGTTGAGATAGTGATAGAGAATCAAACTAGAGATGATCTAGTTAGATTCAATGGAGATTTCGGCAGAGTAATAGTAAAAAATGTATATAAAGAAATGTGGAAGAAGAAGAGAAGTGAAATCAGAAAATTATGAATATAAATTCGTTAAAAACATCCCATATTTATAGTAGAACAACAGCCATGTTCATTCGTAAAAGGTTATGACGAATGGACACTTCTTTTGAAATTCAAACTTTTGAAGTTAACTGACACCATGTCGACAAGGGTCCCTAGGGGTTGTCGACATGCCTAAGGAATTTTTGATAATTTGTTTTTCTTTGAAAATAACTTTTATCTTGTATAACACTATTTTAAACTTTATAAATATACTTTACTATAGTTAAAATACATAAATAAGTATAGAGAATAATATTTTGATATATATAAAATTTTGCTATAATTTCATATTTAAATCTAAGTATAAATATTAAAAGTTAAATATATAATAGTTAAAAAATAGTTTAAAATCAAGGATAATTTGATATTGAAAATAAAGATTATTTTGAGGCTAAAATATTTAAAACCAGGATAGATGTTTTTTTGATTTTAAAAAGGAAGATTTAAAAATCATTTTGAAAACAAGATATAATTTTGGTAAAAACATTTGAATAAAAAGTTAGTGGATACAAAACAATATTTCACTAGATTTTTTGTAGGTTCCATCCTACTTAGGGTTCCATCCCTTTAACAGGCTCGAAGTGGATTTCATTCCACGAATAAGGATTTTAAGATGTCAGTGCTTTTCTAGGAGTTTTAACATAATTCTAGACTCGATACTTGTCTTGTACTATTGAAATCTTGAACTCTTGATATCTTGATACTCATGGGTCTTGAATCTTGATGTCTTCGATCTTTCGTCTCTATACTGTACAGTCTTCATTCTCAGTATCTGCATGTTTATATCTTGCATATACATATATATCTAAACTATAATGTTAGTATTTATATTTTATAACAGGTCCTAAGGTTGTTGTCATCAAAACCATTCTTTTCAAGGACTAACAATCTCCCCCTTTTTGATGATGACAACCTTTGTTTATAAAATATTACTTCTATCCTAATAACTCTCTAATAACTCCCCCTTAATCTATGCCTAACTATCCTATTTTATACTTCTCCCCCTTTGTCATCAACAAAAACTAACTTCTGACTATATAACTTCCCCTTATTCTTGTACTAAAGTACGTGCATAAAATATTTGGTGAAGTATATAATAGATAGATTAAGAATTATTTATACTTATTAGACACGATAACTAATCAAAGATCACATAATATATATACATATTATGTTTTTCACATCAATCCACATCAAATCAAATCAAAACAATCCAAGCAATCAAATTTTAAAACAACGCAAACAAGTAAAATCAAACATTACGAGGAACTTCCACCCATCCTTCTTTTCCAAATATTGGATCTGCTTTAATGGCATCTCAATTTTCATTGTCATTGGTGAGAGAGACTGAAGGATGTGCTTCATTATCATCTTTGTGCAAGGAGGAAATCATCCATCGAATCGCATCGAAATGCTTTACTTGTTCCTTGATCATCTGCATTTGACTCAACTCTAAGTGCCGTTGATTTCAGAGAATAAAAGGAAGAATATTCTTGAAAGAATTAAGGGTTTCTTCAAGATTTTCAGTCAAATTATGAATTGGATTGGCCATTTTTGAATTTGTGAGAAGAAGTATAAATAGAGTAGATAAGAAATGATTTTGAGTAATGAATTCTGGAAGAAATATGTATTTATAGATGTAGGAATTCGTTTGAAATGAATAGACATAAGGTAGTTATTCAAATTTCAAATTTAAAATGAGAAGTCATTTCTGACCAGTGTATGTCGACATGGTGTATATGGGGTTGTCGACAGGGGTCAGTTCAATTTTATGACTTATTTGTTTTTTTTTGAAAATAACTTTTATCTTGTATTAACACTATTTTAAACTTTATAAATATACTTTACTATAGTTAAAATACATAAATAAGTATAGAGAATAATATTTTGATATATATAAAATTTTACTATAATTTCATATTTAAATCTAAGTATAAATATTAAAAGTTAAATATATAATAGTTAAAAGATAGTTTAAAATCAAGGATAATTTGATATTGAAAATAAAGATTATTTTGGGGCTAAAATATTTAAAACCAGGATAGATGTTTTTTTGATTTTAAAAAGGAAGATATAAAAATCATTTTGAAAACAAGATATAATTTTGGTAAAAACATTTGAATAAAAAGTTAGTGGATACAAAACGATGTTCCACTAGATTTTCGTAGGTTCCATCCTACTTAGGGTTCCATCCCTTTAACAGGCTCGAAGTGGATTCCATTCTACGAATAAAATGGATTTTAAGATGTCAGTGCTTTTCTAGAAGTTTTAACATAATTCTAGGCTCGATACTTGTCTTGTACTATTGAAATCTTGAACTCTTGATATCTTGATACTCATGAGTCTTGAATCTTGATGTCTTCGATCTTGAGTCTCTATACTGCACAGTCTTCATTCTCAGAATCTGTATGTTTATATCATGCATATACATATATATCTAGACTATAATGTTAGTATTTATATTTTATAACAAGTCCTAAGGTTGTTGTCATCAAAACCATTCTTTTCAAGGAATAACACTTTGTTCATCTAAATCGTTCTATGAATCATAAAATTCATTTCAATTTGTTGTCAATTTTGTTGATAATCATTCTGATAATTGACATGGTTTGATTAAATCATGCTAATTTCAACATTTTAAAAAGAATGATATCATTAAAACCAATCGTTGAATTTGATAATGATAAAATTAACTGGTGTTAAATTTGTACTCTAGCTGAACAACTATGAAAATCATTTAGCTCCAAGGTTACACATAATCCATATTAAACCCGACCTAAGTCGCCAACCCAGCTTGGTTTGGATAAGATATAGTTTACAATTATAACTCATACTATATATAGGTCGGTGTAGTATTTTGCTCGATCCAACCATATTTTAACCCAACCCCATGTTGACAAAATCCATTTCAAAATTTCACATTCGATAAAAGTATAATGGTCAAAACCTAAAATACACCTATTTTGTTCATTCAGTATTCAACTTCATTTCACCTTCTCGCATTATCAAGTTTTTCATATTCTAAATCTAATTTCCAAAACTCAAATTAATCATGTCTATTGGATTTGATGTTATGCGTGTATGATTTACCGAAAGCATTTGATAAATATTTTAAGATCAATTTTATTTACTTTGAACTGAAACTCTAATCCGATATGCATGAAACAATTCTATGCACTGTGTTTTGTGATGAAAATCTAATGAGATATATCATGTAGTCAATTAATTCTATACGATGCATTATGCTGTTTAAAATCTGAATTTTTTTATTGAATATTTTGATGATTTATTTTGGGTTCTTTCATCATTTTCTCATTCTACGCTAAATTTATATAAATCGACTTAACCATCTTTAACCTGATCTAACCCATACTTCAGTCCAACCCAACCTCATATGAAGTTGGATACAAATTGAACTTTCTTTATCCTCTACCCATGTTGGTCAGGTGAAATATTCGATCTAACCCGATCCAAGCCAACCATTATGCAACCCTATTTAACTCGGTTGTTATGATCACATACTCCTGCTCATTTACAGCGACTTTTGTGAATCGAATAGAGTTACGACCCATGGGGAATATGGATATTCTAGTACCTTAATTTGTGATTTCTCTAAGCATTTGCATGTTTACTTACTAAAGAAAAAGATTGATGAATCAGAAAGTTAGAACTTAAAAATCTGAAGTTGAAAATCAACTAGAAAAGTAAATCAAGTTCTAACATTTATGGTCAATGGGGCCTCCTTCAAGTTATTTGACTTCTAGGAGTATCATCCATCATCTATGAGGCAACTACTCCTTACACACCTCAATAGAACATGACGTTGAAAGGAGAATCATACTCAAGTTTGGCATGGTTAATTCTATGCTTTACAACACGAATCTGCCCACAAACTTATAAAGAGATGCACTGCCAACCTTCTACCATATACTTAATAAAATTTCATACAAGAAATTCGAGAAACTCCTTATGAATTTTGAAAACCAAGAACATGCAGCTTAAGTTAAGTATGGGAATGTATAGCTAAGGTGATTGTTCCTTCTATTAAAAGGAGGGAACTTGATTTGAAGACAGTTGATTGTGACTTTATAATTATGCTTCAAATAGTGTGAATAGATTCTTCATAATTAAATGGAGATACCTAAATTTAGTAATAACATAGTTACAGAAACTAGGAATGTCGTATTCTTGAAATATATATTTCCATGAAAACTAAAGTGCCATTTGAGATTATTTTTTTCGACCTTGCAACGCTACTCGACCTTGTAGATTCTCTCAATCCTGCAGTCTTTGTAGAGTAGTCCTTTGACAATGAAAGATGTCTTGGGCAAAGCAATCTTTCCTCTGAGCGATCGCTTCTGAGAGCAAATGATGAGAGTATGATGGAGTCGGGAGTAATTTAAAAAAAATACTCAAAGTGATCCAAACTTAATAAATTGGTTTTTCACATTTATAGGTGAAGGTCCTATGACATATGCAAACATAATGTCTTTGATTGATTACCTCAGTAAGAATCCATAAACAATGACATGAAATCAGTCGTGGTTTACTATACTTGGAACTACTAGATTGGCCTCGAGATTGTAAACCCCTCAATTCTAAGTGTGTATTGCACAAAAAACTGAAATTTTTTGATATTATAAAAGTGTTTAAGATAATGCTAGTGGTTGAGGGTTTTGAATAGGATGAGGGGGGTTTTCTTCAATACCAATGCACATGTAGCTTAGATTACCTCTATTAGAGTTTTACCAACCTTAAAATCAACTTATAAACTTGAGATTCACTACATGGATATGAGGATCCCTTTCTTAAACGATGACTTGGAAGAAGAAATCCATATGAACATCCCGAGAAATCCATAGTCCTAGGTAGACAACATATAGCATGTAAATTAATTAAGTCTTTATACGGTTAAAACAAGCACATATCCAGTGACATTAGAAATTCGATGAAATTGCACTAAATAAACAATTAATGAGTTTGATAAATATTTATATGTTAAATTTAATGAGATGAAATGTGTCGTTATATGCCTTTATATTGATGATATTTTTTTATTTGGCTCTAGTATAATTGCAATTAATGATGCAAAATCATCTCTTTTAACCATTTTAATATGAAAGGTTAATGTGATAGTAATACCGAAGGTCATTCGATTGGAAGATGAAATTGTGATATATCAGTCTTGTTACATTGAAAAAATTCTCAAGACGTTTGATTGAGTTAGTTGCAAACCTATTTCAACTTCTTCTGATGCTACTTACATTTTAAATAGAAAAATGGCTAGCATAACACTATTGAAGTACTTCAAATAATTGTAAGCTTGAATAATGTTGCTACTCTAACATAACTGATACTTCTACACAAAAGGAAGAAATGATCGGTACACTAGCTATCTTAATAATTCATATTGAAACGCTCTTGAGTGGACCATGTAGTATCTCAAAGGAACAATATCTTGTAGTTTGTGCTAGTGGATACAGTCATGTCTCGTAAAGGTATGACAATGCTAATTGGATGTTGGACGCAAATGAGACTAAGGCCACACGAGGGTTTGTATATACACTTAATAGTGGAGCTTGGGTGACTTTTGAATCGTAAAATAGGAATTCCAAACTTATACTTCCAGGACACAGTCAAGTGAAGCGATTGCATAAAAATGAAGTTACAGTTGAGTTTGCTGGATTTGCCAATAACATAGCTAACCCGTTGAATAAAGGTCCCTCAAGAAGACAGAAGTTAGATTCATATGAAATAATGAGGCTGATGCCTGTTAATGAGTCATCTCGACGAATAGCCAATCTCAAAAGCGAAGAAACGGTAGGAGGAGGTTTGATGTGGTGAAATCAAGATTGAAGAGTGACTTAAGAGCACTATAGACCGAGGAGAAGTTAAATCTTCTTAAGTACCCATTCTTGGATGTTATACTCATGATCCATAATGACATTAAACTTTTAACATCTTTATAGATGAAGTAATGTAAAGGTAGACAATATAAGGACGTATCTAGTTGAGTGTAAGGTCGATTGCCTTTAAGGAAGCCAAAATTATTCCTTAAGAATGCTCAAACAAAACTCAAGATATATGAATGCCAAAATGCACAAACCAGATTGATTGTGAATATAATCCGGATTGTGCAGGCTCGATCTAATGCATAATGAGTTCAAATTTTAGAACTTCAATTATTTTGTCCTTGCATTTAGGAGTCTCTTGTTACTAAGGTCAGTCTCGTGTTACTAAGGTAGAGGTTCAAAATCAAAAGATACCTCTACGTTATGCATAGTATGTTTGCCCAAACTATCTTTTGGATATTATTTTTATTTTTATTTTTCATTTTAATGGATCCGTTGTGTTTTAAGCGACCATTTTCATACAAGGGATTGTGGGATTTATTGTATAGAAATCCATGGTGCGAAACCAGTCTCATCATATTAGCTTATTCTTTAGCCCCATATTGTGGAGAGAAGCAGATAATGTACGCATAAATATCAATTCTCAGGTATACACGGCAAGAATGGAGCTAGAAGGAAAGGGAGTCATGCACCCAAATTAAGCCATAGGGCCTTTGAGGCAAAATTGGGTTGATTGGTCCAAAAACCCGTTAGTCAAACTGATGATCATGCACTGTTCTCATATGCGTACCCTGTGAAGCAATGGAATGTCTTTCTGGGTAGTTGTGTGATACGGTATTGATACAATACCATATAATAACACAACACCTGCAATTGCTACATGGTCTAAAATGAGCATCAAATTACCCAACTTCGTGCAGACTAGTAGCTAGGAAAAAGGATAGCACACTTTATAACAAATTTCTGTTTTGTTTTATTTTTATTGATGGTTTGTTACAAAAGTATTGGGTTAAAATGTTTAGCAAATGAAAGGTAGACAGCTGTACAAAGTGGTTACAGAGAATGAAAAGAATAGGCAGGCTGGAAATTAAATATATCTCTTCTTTACTGTATTTTTCTCTTCTTCTTCCTGTGTTTTCTTCTTTTTTCTCTTCTCCTCCTCTAAAAACTCTAGTATCTTGCTTAGACCGTATCATTTGGTGCTTTCACCTTTGTTCTCTTCTCTCGCCATGAGTGAAACACTAATGCTACAATAACTTCGCAACAACTCCTACCACCTCGCCGTCCGCAGCTCACTACTAGCCATCCAAAGCATCCTCTCTTTACAAGAAACCATGCTCCAATCCGACCATTCTACCTTCACCGACATAAAATCCATCATCGTCTTTCAAAACACAACCTTACAAAACATTACAAAAACTCCTGTCGAACTCTTTTCCAAAATATCTTCCTTCCAACCACCACCGACTCCTCCAACACCGTTATATGCTGCTGCTATGGACTCGACAACACCAGCTCCTCCTCTGACCTTTGTCGCTGCTGCTGCACCTTCTTGCCGTCGTCCTTCGTTCTCAAATCCTCCTCATCTAAACTCATCGACACTTCCCATCAATTCATCCTCCTTGTCATCAACACCACCAGTGATATTGTCTGGATCACCCCCTTCGACAGCTCTGACAGCCCTCAAACCATAATCACCTCCTCCCACTACAATAACGATCACGACAACCTCTTTGTCAATAACAACAAACCCTCTTCCTTCCCCATCTGCAATCCAAAAGCAAGTCCCGGTCTCCACCTCTACGATGCCAGCCCTAACCACACAACCCATTAGCCGAAAATCGTTTCTCTCAACTCCTAATCAAAATTCCAAACCAGCAGCAAACTCCTCACTGACATTTCATCAAACATCACAAGTACCCTCTAAGCAAGTCACCAACTCACCCTCCAAGCTCATATCTTCTTCCACACCATGTCTCTAATGCAACGAACAAAGATCACATCTGATTCTCTTCACAAATCAAATCTCATAAATGAATTTTACCGCTTGTACGATAGTTCAGACATTGCTAAACTGTATGATGAAATGACTGAAAAAGGTTACTGTAGACAGTGTGATTTCATGCTGGAGAGAAATGGGAAAAATGCAACGGGAAAGGCTTTATTTGTATTTGATCCCGGTGGAACGTTCACGTTGAGAGCATTTTCGACCTTGAGAACAAGGTCGATTTCGAGGGGATGATAATGATACGGTATTGATACAATACCGGATAATAATACAGCACCTGCAATTGCTACATGGTCTAAAATGAGCATCAAATTACCCAACTTCGTGCAGACTAGTAGCTAGGAAAAAGGATAGCACACTTTATAACAAATTTCTGTTTTATTTTATTTTTATTGATGGTTTGTTACAAAAGTATTGGGTGAAAATGTTTAGCAAATGAAAGGTAGACAGCTGTACTAAGTGGTTACAGAGAATGAGCCTATATATAGATATGTAATGAAAAGAACGGGCAGGCTGGAAATTAAATATATCTCTTCTTTACTGTATTTTTCTCTTCTTCCTCCTGTGTTTTCTTCTTTTTTCTCTTCTCCTCCTCTAAAAACTCTATTATCTTGCTTAGACCGTATCATTGTGCAATTTTGAATAATTTATTTTTAGGTAACTTTGGGCTAGGTCTTTCCCACCACGTCAACTACTCAAACTGGTAGTATAGTGTCAAGCGACTGCTCGGACCTTTAATGTAGAGCATATGGACTAAGTCTATGTTGGTTGGGCTCGTTCAAACCATAACATTCATTACAGTTGTATGAATCAATGCATATATTGATGAAGACAATATTGCAGGAAATGAAACGATCCGAAATTTCAACTACCATTACTATCCACTACTCCTAATACAAGAACTGGTCACTAGAACAATATAACACAACAAATATCATTTTCCAAAAGAAAATTGCAAACTTCATTGTTCCAAGAGAAAGTTATCCTACTTTGTTTTGATGTATTTTTGAATAATTGGTTCAATTTGTAGTAAAATACTTAATTACTGAATGCATAGAGTCAAAACTATATGAAAGGAGGATTGTTATCTTGGTGGTTGATCACCATATTTCAGTAGTGCATCACTGTTGGGAGACATTTAGTCTATTTCAAAACAATTTTTTCGCACATTCCATGATTATCTAGTATGACTATTTGTGGATGTTCACGTATATGATCAGAAGCTTTGTTGTGTAAAATACCTAGGTGCTATCAAAAAACACCTCCATTAACTTTCACGCCTTAAGGAGTCCGCCCTACCCAAGGACCCTCCAACTTGACGACCCTTTCTGTTCTCGAGATTCTTCCAGCTTTCAAAAAATCTCCAGATTTGGGAGTGTATCATCTTTTGAAAGAGACTGGTTTCTGCAGGCTTCCAGTTTCAAGAAGCATCATTGTTTTTTTTGAGACTACCAGTTTTTGAATAGTCCACCAATTTAGGCATCTTTTAGTTACACAAAAACCTCCAACAAACTGTATACCAAGGACACTGATCTATTTTTGCAGGTCTGCTTCATCCTGGGAGTCTCTCTTGCCTTGATTGCTCTTACGGTCTAGAGATCCTTTACCAGTTCTGAGCTTATTGATTGTCAAAATATGATCCGTAGTCTTTTTTCCCTTTGGAGCTTGATTGGGTTGAACTTTTCTTTGTTGTTCATTGCTGCTTAGTTTAGTTGTCATTATTATACCCAAAGGCCATGAACAAAATTAATAAGAAGCACTGCAATTCAATCACTAAAACATATGCATAAAAAAAATATGATGTTAAATTTGAGTGGTTGAGATATTCAAGGAAATTGTTTATTGAGTTTTATATATATATATATATATATATATATATATATATATATATATTGGTCTGAATTTGATCGAGAGAGGTATATTAGCAATAATATCAAAAAATATTTGAATATACATGAAAAATTATCTGCTGTAAGGGTGATTATAAAACTTCAATGAAATTTGAGTTGATGAGCCATGGTGCGAGAATACTCATAGAGAGGTTTGAATCCAATCATGGAGAAATTGAGTTTGAATGTTTAGAGAATTCAATCAAGAAAAATTGAATTTGTGAGGATGACGGGTAGCCATTGTGCACTTCGTACTATGTTTAAATAACTGGTTGTGTATTCACATTCTTAGTAGTGTTTGATACGTAGTTGTTCTTTTCTTAACCTAATTGTGTAGAAGATTTTTGACCATTGGAGAAATTGAATAACACATGATTATAATATAAAAATCGCCTCGTGATTTCATGTGTACTGTTTGATATACTTGATCGCTTAGTTAGTTGTACACAAATGACTAATGAATTTCTATCTATTGCGACAATATAATTTTTTTTTCATCTGGCCAACTGAAAGAATCTGCACAATATATAATAACTTAATATGATAGGTGGATCTGTAAAGCTGTATATTACAGGAGCTTTTAGACAGCAGGACACATAAATTTGTCCATTTAATACCTAAATAAGGATGTGAGAATAAGTGGCAATATATTTCTTTACCAAGCTATCATGTATCTTGTATCATTATATGGCAGTAATGCTTCTTCGAATATTCATCATAAATATAGGAGATGGTATAAACTGATTAACTATAAAATAAGTATTCTTTGACTATAAGTAAAAAATATAGGAATTGGCATATAAAAACAGTATTGAATATCTTACAATGCTCCTGTACAGCTGGTGTGTTATTACTCTTTCTATGATTCACCATCTTTAAATAACGTCATTGTTAGGGAAAATTGCCTAGAATATCAATTAACCTCAAACTCAGTGGAACCTTTATATAGTCACTATTGGCATGGTAAAACAAACATGTGATAAAACAATGATTTCACACACCCAATTCGCCAATTTCACAACAATCACAATCTTAAGCAATAGATGAACAAAAAATAATGAAGAGGAAATAATGATACAAGGATTTATAGTGGTTCTACCATCAATTTATTGTGTACATCTACTGTAGGAGAGAAATTTCAATTACTTGTTTCAGAGAGAATTACAAGGGATATATTTAATTTTAATGGAGGTTTAATACTAGAGAAAATAAAACTAGATTTCTGGATGATTTTAACCTTTAATGAATGTCTTTCATTTATAGATGTTTGATACTTGAGGTTGAAGGAATCTTCATAGTAAGCAGGCAATTGATTTATGTTAATAATCAGTATCACATTAATTTATCTTTGATTGACAATCAATTTTATATGAAAAACATCTATTTTCCAATATTGATTATGTGGACCAACCTTCGATTTTTTCCAATTCACATAAGGGGTTTTGGACCAAAGGTCCATATTCTCAAAGCCCATGCACAAAAAGTTCCTACTAATAAATCCATGTGAATTAGGTTCATGTTTTGTTATTTTTTACCAAATTGTCCTCTTCTAGAAAATCGGCCCAGTATTGAAATCAGGGGTAAAAATAGCATAAATTAGTCAAAACTAAAAATAGAGACCAAATTTTTATAACTTTTTCGGGAGAAACTTTTCTTCCATCATCTTCCAATCTAGGGACTTGGCAGCCGTTCCTTGTTCACATAATATTGTGCCTCTTATTAATCAACTAATGATGTACTTCATTTAATACAATTAATCGGCATTCAATTAATGCAGTTAAATGACATCCGAGTAGACCAGATTATATTCTTAAACTAACCTAATATATATTTGAACCACACAATTTCAACAATCATACAGTATTTATAATGTTATTTGTATTCGTTTATCACACCTTACCTTTAATACAAATCTAATGATTTTTACAGGGTTACATTGTCTTGAACAGACCTTGGGCATTTGTCCAATGGATAGAAAAAGCAAATATTGAAGAAGAGTAAGTATTATTGAAATGCTTGGGGCTACGATCTATTTCTTAATTCCTCTCGTGCCATATATCTTAATACTGTGATTGGTGCATACAAGTGCAGCTATGTTTTAATGGCTGAACCAGATCATATCTTTGTGAACCCTTTACCAAACTTGGCACGAGAAAATTATCCCGCAGCATTTCCATTTTTCTATATAAAGCCAACAGAAAATGAAAAGATCATAAGAAAATTTTATCCTGAAGAAAAGGGTCCAGTTTCTGATGTAGATCCAATTGGCAACTCCCCAGTAATTATTCTGAAGGTAAGTCTTAGTTATGGAAGTTAACCAAATTTATGTACATTCCTTAGTTGGTTATACTTAATAAGCTGTATTGTTATCGTCTTTATAGTATTAATACAATTATACCTGTCCCCTCCAAACTATGTTTTGTTCTGAATTTTCTCAAAGATTTTTATGTGGCCAACTGAAAGTAAAGGTTTTTAAATTGCTGAATCTTTTTATCTGGTTACTTTCTCGGTTAATAAAGTTTGAAGGTTTATTTGCTAATATCACTAGGCGAAGCCAATAGCAATAAGCGAGAGTGTATTACTCTAGGCTGTTTTGTTTAGTAAATGCGGGTTGTTTTATATGGGCCAATCCGCAGCCCATTTATCTTCTTATTTGCCTTTATAAAGGCACAAATGCTACTCTATTAATGACATTATTCCATATTGAATAAAAGATCATTTTTACAATTTCCATTCACAAACTTTATCTTGGTATCAGAGCCATTTTAAAAAACTGCTTAACAGCAGATTACTCTCATCAGAGAAGTTTCATCACTTGAGAGTTTTCAGTTCCTCATTTGATTCAAGTGCCGTGCCAAGAAGAAGGATCTCAGAGAAATCTCATCACAGATCCCTAATCGGCTGCACAAGTTTCATCAGAATTTCAAGAACCCCAAATAATTCCAGATCCTTACCCACTGTGTCTTACCAAAGGATAGGTGTCAGAGATCATTCATCATCCACCTGTTTCTGGTTGCATCTCTAAGCTTCAGATTGTTTTCTTGATCAGTTTTCTTGATCTCATTCACTTTAAGGTCTTTCTTGCCATGGCTGATGAAAGCAGCAATGTTGCAATGTCTCCAAGTCCAGTTTCAAGAATTGATCAAAGTCAGTCTAATGACACTCAAGATTTGATCAGATCCATCATCAAGCCTCAGAGTCAGATCATCACCATTCAATTGGATGAATCCAATTTTCTGCTATGGAAATTCCAGATTGAAACAGCTATAAGAGGATATGGCTTGCAAGAATTCGTATACGGCACTTCAATCACCCCACCAAAATTCACTACAGACAAAGAAGGAAAATTAGTCAGTAACAAAGACTATACCATTCATGAAAGACAAGATAGCCTGATCAGTTCTGGCTACTATCTTCAGTTTGTGCAAATCTCATGCCACAGTTGGTTGGGTGTAGAACAACACATGAGATTTGGCACACAATAGAGCAGACTTTCAGCTCTCAATCTGCAGCAAGAATAATGCAATATAAAAGACAATTGCAGAACTTAAAGAAAGACAGTGCTAGCATGAGAGATTATCTTTCTAAGGCAAAGACTATATGTGATCAACTGGCGTGCGCAGGGCATAAAGTAGCAGACACAGAACAGATACTGTGTATCCTAAGTGGTTTAGATGAGGAATATGAAGCTGTAGTAGCTATCATATCATCTAATGAAAAACTACCTTCCCTTAACTCTGTTCAGTCAATGCTGATTGCTCATGAAGGCAGATTAGAGTTAAAGAAACCAACAAATGTAGAGTGTAGTGTCAATTATGCTTCTACCAACAAAAATAGGAATCAGTCAACTTATAACAGAGGTAGCCAGCCTAACAGAGGCAGAGGAAGGAGTGGCAGACCAAATTATAATAACAACAACAAACCAAGATGTCAAATATGCGAGAAGTATGGTCACACAGCAAACAAGTGCTACTTTAGATTCAATGCTAACTATACTCCTGGTCAACAGAACAACAACAATGCAAGATCTCAAGATCCCAGTGCTAATGTGGTAAACTTGCACCAAGAAACTAAGTCAGAAAACTCCAACAACAACTCAGCAAAAGTTGAAGACATTCAAGATGACAGTTGGTTTCCAGACTCTGGAGCAACCAACCATGTGACCAACGATCTAAGTCAACTAAATCTTGGAAACAGGGAATACAAAGGTAAACATTCTTTATACATGGGTGATGGTAAGTCTATACATATATCTCATACTGGAAATGCAAGTATTAATGGTACTAGACAACTCTATCTCAGAAATCTACTAAGAGTACCATTAATTAAGAAAAACCTGATGAGTGTCTCATAATTTGCCAAAGACAATAATGTCTATTTTGAATTTCACTCAAAACACTGTGTTGTGAAGGATAATCTAACTAATGAAGTTCTTTTGCAGGGTAGAGAATGCAATGGCTTATACAAGTTTGATGTTATAAGTCCAAGAAAACCTGACTACAAAAATAAATCATGCCATGTAATTGAAACAAGAAATGTTGAAAAATTCAATGACAAATTTGATGTATGGCACTGTAGACTGGGACACCCCAGCATAAATGTTGTTAAACATGTTTTGAATGAATGTGATAATGTTCTTGTTAAGAAAATTCCCAATTCTTATGTATGTACATATTGTCAACTTGGCAAAAGTCATAAACTTGCATTTCCAGATTCAGAGACTGTGTATAATAATGCACTTGAACTAGTTGCTGCAGACCTCTGGGGGCCTGCTCCAATTAGTACTGATTACGGTTATAAATACTATATTTCTTTTATTGATGCTTATTCTAGACATGTATGGATCTACTTTTTAAAATCAAAGTCTGAGACTAACAATGCAGTGATACAATTTATCACAAAAGTTGAAAGACAAACAAATAATCAGGTAAAAGTTTTTCAGACAGATGAAGGTAAGGAATTCTTACCATTAAAAGGGTATTTTCAAAATAAAGGAATAACACACAGAATCACTTGTCCTTACACATCTGAGCAAAATGGTCTTATTGAGAGAAAACATCGACACATTGTTGAGACTGGTCTAACTTTGCTAGCACAAGCATCTCTGCCACTCAAATTCTGGCCAGATGTCTTCTCAACTGCAGTCTACTTAATCAATAGACTGCCCACAAGGGTACTGAAATACAAGAGTCCCATGGAGGTGCTAACCAAAACTAGACCAAACTATCAAACTTTAAAAAAATTTGGATGTCAGTGTTTTCCCCATCTAAGACCATATAACTCACATAAACTTGACTACAGATCTACATCCTGCACTTTTTTGGGTTACCCTACAAACCAAAAAGGCTATAAGTGTCTTGATAGTAATGGCAGGGTCTACATATCTAGACATGTGATATTTAATGAACATGAATTTCCTTTTAGCAATGCAGATATTAAGACATCTCAGAAAATTTACAATACAAGAAACTCTATACCTCCTGTACTCCCATCACCAGAGATAATCATACCTGTTCATACTGAAGATAACCATACCACAAGGGGACATCAGCCCACAACACACCTTGCTCCCAAGTGAGCCAGGTCATGGGTAGATTGAAGCATCACCAAGAGTCACTGAACCTGACAGCAACAACTTAGGTGATCCACGTCAAGTATCGAATGATCAGCAACTCACTGAGGCTCAGCAAGGGACCACAAGTACTGAAGGAAATCACTCCACTGTGCCTGAAAACACTGGTCATCACATGATAACTAGGGCAAAAAGTGGTATATTTAAACCGAAAGTGTTAAGTATCGAATCTGACATAACTGAGCCTAGCACATATCAACAAGCAGTTACTGATGATAACTGGAGAGCTGCTATGAATTAAGAATATGATGCGTTAATCAAAAACAACACTTGGGTTCTTGTACCACGGCCCACAAATAAAAATACTATAGGATGCAAGTGGACTTACAAGTTAAAGAAAAATTCTGATGGCACAATTCTTAGACACAAAGCAAGATTGGTGGCAAAGGGATTCTCACAACAAAATGGGTTTGATTTTAATGAAACATTCTCCCCAGTTGTGAAACCAACATCAATCAGAATAATCCTAACTATTGCTTTGCATAAGAATTGGACCATCCGACAATTAGATGTTAATAATGCTTTTCTTAATGGTGAATTGCAGGAAGAAGTCTACATGGAGCAACCATATGGATTCACAGAGGGTGATAGTGAACAACTTGTGTGCAAACTAAACAAGGCTCTCTATGGACTCAAACAAGCCCCTAGAGTGTGGTTTGAGAAACTGAAGACCACATTATGCAGACACAACTATCATCAAACAAAATCTGATAACTCCTTGTTTATTAAGTTTTTTAATCATACTATCACATATATATTAATTTATGTGGATGACTTTATCATTACAGGAAATAGCAAATCTGAGATTGATAACATCACACAATGCTTAAAGGAAGAATTCTCCATTAAAGATCTGGGAGAGTTACACTATTTTCTGGGCATTGAGGTCAAAAGAATATCAGATTCTGAAATTCATCTTAACCAGAAAAAATATATTAATGACATTTTGGTCAAAGCCAAGATGGACAAGGGTAACCCACTTCCCACTCCAATGACAAGTAATCTACATCTCTCAAAAAACAAAGGTGATCCAATTCTAAATGACAAGCAATATAGGAGTATAGTGGGGGCATTACAGTATGCTACCATAACTAGACCAGACATTGTCTACAGTGTTAATAAAGTCAGCCAATTCATGCAATGTCCACTAGATGAGCATTGGAAGGCTGTAAAAAGGATCTTGAGATACCTCAAAGGATCTATTAACCAAGGGCTAACTCTACAATCTTGTTCATCACTACACATCACTGGCTACTGTGATTCAGACTGGGCAACTGATCATGATGATAGAAAATCAACTACTGGGTACTGTGTGTTCCTAGGCAACAATCTTATATCATGGTGTGCAAAAAAACAGCAAACTGTTTCGAGATCCAGCACTGAAGCCGAATACCCAAGCATTGCAAGCACTACTGCCGAAAATATGTGGATAAAATCTCTTCTAAGTGAACTACATATCAGGTTTAACAGCAGAGCTACTATATGGTGTGATAATCAAAGTGCTATATCTCTTACAGTCAATCCAGTTCTACACTCTCGTATGAAGCATATAGAACTGGATCTATACTTCGTACGAGAGCAAGTTATCAAAGGAGAGTTAAAAGTAAACTACGTACCTTCCACTTACCAGAAGGCCGACATACTAACCAAGCCCCTGTCAAGACAGAGCTTCACTTGTTTTAGGCATGAGATCAACGTTGACGAAGCCGATAGCAATTTAAGATCAAAGACTCAGATCTACATCCCTCCACCAACAATTGATGTCTACTATGACCGGCAATGTAACTCAACCCCAAAAACAAGCTCGCTGAATCCTTCAGCAGGAAGCAACATGCCTTAATCCTGGAGACAACTAGTTGGGGTCATCTGGATCCATGAATTTCTCTTTATCCTCTCAAAATCTTTCGAGTCGGCAGAGGACATGAAGTATCGCTTGTAACCCTAAACCTAATTTGCGTTTGAGGGGGGTGAATAAGCGATAGTGTATTACTCTAGGCTGTTTTGTTTAGTAAATGCGGGTTGTTTTATATGGGCCAACCCGCAGCCCATTTATCTTCTTATTTGCCTTTATAAAGGCACAAATGCTACTCTATTAATGACATTATTCCATATTGAATAAAAGATCATTTTTACAATTTCCATTCACAAAATTTATCTATAGCCAATAGCAAGCATTTACAGAAATTACGACATTTATTAGAATTGAAGAATGCAGACACTGATGTGCCAAATTTTAACCCAGACTAGTCTGTGGTACTTTGTGCATACGTCCATGACCATAATAACACTTCTTCAAAGTGTACCAGGGCTGTGAGTAAAAATTTATCTTAGTACGCCAAAATTTACTGCAATTTACTTCTCACACTTCTGGTATACAGACATTTTTCTTGTTTTTGATATTATATAATACATTACCTTTTCCTTTTGTCAGTCCCAGCTAAAAAAGATCGCTGCTACATGGATGAATATATCGCTGGCAATGAAAAATGATGCAGAAACAGACAAAGCTTTTGGATGGGTTTTAGAAATGTGAGATCAGTCGCTTCAAACATGATTGTATTTCTTCAGTAGTTAGCATAAATAAGATTGATATATTTATTTACCTCTCCTTCTTATTTCTTGAACAAAGGTACGCATATGCTGTGGCTAGTGCATTGCATGGAGTGCAGCATATCCTTCGCAAAGATTTTATGATACAGGTAGCATTTGTGTGATTGTTGGATATTTTCTTCATTGTTATTAAATATTGTATTTATAACATTATTAAGAGTTTTTTTGCGGAGAGAACATTGAAATATTTGATCTTTAGCCACCATGGGACCTAGAGGTTGGGAAAGCATTTATAATTCATTACACTTATGGATGTGACTATTCTTTAAAGGTAAATGTGATACACTTACACGTCAAATTCGAGCTTTATTCATTAGATTGTTGTATTTTGTTCAATATTGTTCCTTATGTAGTAACAGTTTGACTTGATTAAAGGGTGAACTAACTTATGGGAAGTTTGGCGAGTGGCGGTTTGACAAAAGAACATACCTTCGTGGGCCACCACCAAAAAATCTTTCCTTGCCTCCACCGGGTGTTCCTGAAAGTGTGGTATGTTGTTTAATTTGTTAGATGTCCTAAATTTACCTATCAGCGGCGTATACTTCTATTAAAATTATCCAATATGCTCAATTTTTTTCTACAACCAACTTTTCTGCAAAAAAACATTGGCTTGTTTATTAAGCGGCATGCTCTAAATTAGCCTTGTGCTCAATTGAGGAGCGAAAATGTGGACTTCCAGGGTAATAAAGAGATGTGTATGTACAAGATATGTTTATTAGCATTCACATACATCAATTGATTATTTTTTTAATAATGTAATGCGTACTCTTTTGCAGTTGGTTTATATTTATTGGGTCTGACTCGGTGGTATTACAATTGTACAAAAACTTTAGTATAATTTTGACTGTGTTCAATCCATCATTGAGAAAAACCTGCTATGCAATAAAGCAACTAGCTGGCACTTATGTTCTTTAGTGAAATTCATTACAAAGTCCAATATCAAGCCAAATTGTACACGATATATAATTTACTCAATGTTAGGTAAAATGCTTTGTATTTACATGCGAATGAGATTTAAAAAGTAATTAACCAGTAGAGATTAATCCTTACTGTACATCCTCCCATTACAATTTCTGTAGTGATGTAAATCATCTCGTAATTATTGACCAAATTATAGTTAAGGTTATCATCAATAACTTGTAACCTTAATTTGGTTTACAGATTATTTTTAAGGTCCAAGTAGTATGTGCATTTGAATGATTTGTTTGAACTTTGAATCTTGAAAAAATGTCATATTCAGAATTTCTCTTTTTCACTGACATAATTTGGTTAAGTCTTTGATGTTTTAACTTTTAACATATAATAATGTTTAAGATGTGCCCAACATATGTGAATGGAAAACTGCTTTTCTTAGTTCTTTTTAAGGGGATTAATCATTTCTTTATTATTAAACGTTGTCTTGAGTCTAAACTTTTTAGGTTGTTTGTGGGACTTAAATGCCTGATTCTTGTAATGTATTCCAAAATTAACCAAATGGCTTAGGTATAGAAGCAGATTCAAAGAAAAGATTAACAGATGGAACCATAGTTTGTAATGATTGACATTTGTATAGCTGAACCAAATGTTCCAAGATAGAGTAGGGCAGGGAAATAATGATTGAAGTCGCTGTTTGATAGATTCATATCATAAAACTGTACATAAATCAACATTTATATGTAATGCATGGAAGGCTGCATGTGCTTGCAAGCTCAGTTACTTTTCAGTTTGGACTTTATATTCGTGGGCTGGACCATACTAAAAGAAATGGAAATTGACACGCGTGCATTATATATTTCATAGGATTTTCTCAGCCTTTGTGGTCCAACTGCGTACCTTCTTTTTGATTCAAAAAGATTAACAAATACAAGCCTAAATTTCTTTGAAACTCTGATTTCATAGAATCTATGCGATCTACTGTCAGTGAATTGATGTCAACTGCACACGATTTCATTTTCATATGCACATCATCAATAGTCCAACTTGCCTCATATAATGCAAACACTAAAAGGGACCAAGTTTCTTGCCAACAGGACCAGAGCTGTGTTGCGTGTTAACTGCATGAGCCTGTGTTGTATTTTACTTATATATAACTCTTAATTTTAGATTTTCCAAAGTTAACAAGTCAAAAAATTTGTTAGTTCGGTTAAAATGTTTTCCTTGATTAAAGTTAAATAGTAACGGGATGTCGCATATTGAACAGTGGTAAATCTCTAAATTGTTAATTTAGAGGTCTGCCTTTTTTTTTTAACAAAAGAAAATAATAACAACAACAACAACCTTTTCAAAGCTGTTGAAAAGTGTCAATAACCCTCACATACCTAATGCAGGACGTTCCAACAAAATGAGTGACCCAAATCATCCACTTAAAGATAATTTTGTGAAAACTTATCATGTTATAAACAACGGTACAACCTTATATTGTTATGTGTTACGGATAGTAATTACAAGAGAACAGGACCACCCACATGGCCCCTTGTGGCTCGATATAGTGGGTGTAAACGGATGTTGTGGTCCCTAATCAGATTTAGCTTGAATTTTCCAAATAAGTTAAAACTATATGATAGCATAATATTCCTAACAATTCAAATTTGTATTTTTCTAGTAGATAACCATTGTTGTTTCACTTCATGCAGGTTACCCTTGTGAAAAAAGTTAACGAAGCTACCGCCAATATTCCAGGATGGGGTGATTCCAGATAGCGACATAGCAACATATCCATAACCTTCAAAATATACAGATTTTTAGAGAAATAACACATGCACATTGTTGAGGGAATATGTCCTTGTCAGTTAAGTGAAGAAGAAGCTAAAATAGATTACGCTTTTATAGTGGTTGTTATAAATTAAGCAAGCTATTCAATCAGTGCCAATTGATGATGCACATTGAGAGTTTTTTCCCAGTGGTTTCATCATTGAATCAACTTTTTTATACAGTAAATATGGTGGAAGAATCATTGGTTGCACCTTTAACATGGCATCCTTGCAAATGTAAGAAATATTTTGCACGTGTTGCAGTATGTTTACTTATGAACGGTTGATGAATTGAAGGCATGATGCTGGTTTTGACAAGGGTATTTTGTTTGAGTGAAACTACATTGTATGTACAATGTTATGTTATAGCTGCTTTTTCATGGGTAAGGTTAATAATAGGAAAGGATGATCCCTTTGTTGCTGTCACAAAGAAATTTGTAGTTGGCTTCATTTCTAGGTTATGGGTTTTTAAAAGCATGATGTTGATATGTTTTGCTTTTTCTAAAAGGATCGGCTCGAATTGGTATTTGAGAGTCGTTTGGTCAAGAAAACTGTCATTAGCATATACATATTTTGATATTGGATATTTTACTGAAAATAAATGGTACCTAAGAACAGATAAAAATTGAATTATAAGGGTCCTGTATATGCACTATAAGGCCATCTTCAACCATGCCCAAACATGATGAATATTCGGGTTGCTGAATAATAATGCCCCAATAGTCCCAATTCAGCTGAATTGGGATGTCCTGGTTTAGACAATTGAAGCGGGTAGGCTGCTCATTTTTTGCTCGTCCAACTCGAAGCCTCCAAAAAATAGACGCTCAACTTTGAACGTCCAAAAAACGAGCGCTTGGAGTCTTCCTTCTTGTTCAAAATGACACGATGACCATAAAACGGCTAGTTTCTCGATTCATTATTTAAAAGGTTGATATTCGGTTCATTTAACTGTATCTCTACACACTTCTACCTCATCATCATAATAACATAATAACAAATGAAGTATGAACTACAACAGATTACTTAGTGTTGATTAAAGATTACTTAGTGTTGATTAAAGCATACAAAAAGACATATCATATTCACATGGAATAAGACGAAGTGTTGGGTATGTTTCAGCCGGATCAACACCACCGGACCAGGTCCTGCCTCATCGAACTCCCACCAACGCATATCCCACTCGCGACCGAACCAAGCCTACCGGTCCATTCGTCTCAATGCCGAACCAAGCCCACCGGTCCATTCGTCTCAATGCCGAACCAATCCTCACCGGTCCATTCGTCTCAATGCCAAACCAATCCTCACCGGTCCAACACCTCAATACCGGACCAAGCCTCACCGGACCAACACGCATCCCATCTCAATGCCGAACCAAGCCTACCGATCCATACTCCCACCGGACCAACAGCTCACTACTCAAGCTCCTACCGGACCATACCCCAAACCGGACCAAGGTTCTACCACATAGCACCGGATCACCTACAACCGGTCCACTCTACACTCCAACCAATGCCGAACCAAGACGTACCAGGCCAGATCATGTCAGCCTAGGCCCATCAGCAACTGTACACATCCTAGACCCCTACCCCCAGCCTCACTCTATAAATAGAGGGGCAGGAGTACGACAATGGGGACAAGTTTTGAGAGCTCAAGCACGGAAAGAACTTTCAAACAAACAACTTTCTTTTACTTGTATCAAAGCTTTGTACTTGTAATCAAAAGAAGAGAAAAGAAATAACATATAAAGTGGACGTAGGCACATTCTGGCTGAACCACTATAAATTTGCGTGTCTTTTTACAGTTTAGCCCCTGCTTTTCATATATTTGCGTAAATCACTCAAATCGCTAAGAACAACATAAGATCTACTAAATCATACAACTTTGAGGTGTTTGTCCATTTTTTGTGCAAACATTTTTGGTGCTTTCGTTGAGAGGGAGAAGCTCGAAGCTTTAGCTTCATCCGCTTAACAAAGTTTTCCTAACAGCATCGTCCGCCACTTGGAAAACATGCCTCCCAAACAGAGAAAAGATGTTAACAAAGGAAAAAACATCGCATCCAGCAGTCTTCCAGATCCAGCTGTCACGAATCAAGTAAATCATCCTCCTCCAGCAACAGTAACAAATGAAGAACATGCTAACCCAACTACTCCTGCCACAGAACAGCCTGCAGCAATTACTAGAGCAGATCTGGACAGAGTTGTGGTTGAAGTAACTAACCGCTTCACGTCCCAGCAGGAAGCCTTGGTGGACCATCTCATGTCACGCTTAAGGGACGCTGAAGAATCCAACCGCGACACTGAATCATGGGGCGAGTCCCAGTCTGGAGGATCTCAGAGACAACAAAGATCTTCCTTCTTCGAAGGAGCTAACGGCAGAAGTAGCCGTGGTAGGAGCCGAGACCGAGCACAGCCCGAAGTTAGGCCTGAGGAAACGTTTGGTACCGAACCCAACGGGGAAGGTACCGGGCGAAGGTCAACTGTAGCTGAGCCTGTCATGCTGCCTAACCACAGAAACGCCAGTGAACGGGGCCGAGCTAGAGTCCAGCCCGAAGTTGGACCCGAGGAAGTGCTTAGATCAGAACCCAACAGGGGGAGATCAAGGCAAGGGCCAACTGTAGCTGACCCAAGCATACTCCCAGAAGATCAAAGGCAGCCACTGGAAAATATGAGGAATGATAGACGATACCATCCCTACAGGTCATCTGGACGGAATCAATCCCACAGAACAGAACCAAACTCATTTCTGTCTGCTCCAAGTTCTGATGAAAGGATGGCACGCTTATTCAGAGAGTGTGTCCAACGGGAGCAAAGAGATCGAGGGATAGGCGCTAGGGTAACCAGCCCTTTCGCCCGCAATATCGAAATTGCTATCACCCCCCGAGAATGGAAGATGCCAACAATGGAACCCTACAAAGGAACCTCCGATCCCGTTGTACACTTACAGAGGTACACACAGCATATGCTCATGAGTGGAGCGATAGAGGGAGTACTGTGCAAATGCTTTCCGCTCTTCTTAGCAGATCTTGCTACCTCCTGGTTCTGTCATCTACCCCAAGGATCCGTCAGCTCGTGGAAAATGTTGAAAGAAAAATTTATCAGTCAGTTCCGCATTCATGTGGAGCAACCTAAGGACGCTTATTCCTTATCCAGCGTCAAACAGAAACCTGGAGAAAAGCTGCAGCAATACCTAACCAGATTCAACGCCGCAGCAGCCGCAGTCCAAGATGCCGATGAGAAGCTTATCCTAATGGCCCTCTGCAGTGGTGTGCATCCGGACACTAAATTTGCTAGAAGGTTGACAAAAGAAAAACCAGCTACTTTACCCGATTTCTTCCATGAAGCCGGGAAATACATGAGGCTTGAGGATGCTGCCGTTGAGGGACAGTCAGGACAGCAAAATAAGACAACCCATGGCAACGCCCCTGCTGTGGCAAGGGACGTTCGAAGAAATGATTCCAGAGACAATGCTGGGGGAAAGAAGGGAGAAAAGCGCCTATATCGGCCAGGACCAAGATTCGACACTTACACCCCTTTGAACGAGACCGTCGAAAATATCTTCCTTGCCACCCAAGGCGAAGTTAGATACAAACGCCCACCATACAAGAAAGAATCAGATAACGCACAGAAGTCTGGAAAATTATGCCGCTTCCACGAATCTCACGGGCATGATACCAACGAATGCCATCATCTCCGAGATCTGATTGAGGAACACATCAGAAGAAAGAAACTGGAACGTTATGTAAAAGGTCAGGATAGGACCCCAGCTCCTGCCAATGAAAACCCAAGGCTACCCTCACCGAGGGCCGACAGAGGAAACCGCAACGCTAGCAGCTCTAGCCAAGAAAAGATAGTGGTCCATACCATCTCAGGAGGGCCACACATCGCAGACAGAAGCTGGAAAGAGATGGAAAGATACGGAAAGTCGCTTAGAGACAATAAAGACTATGTCAATTCGGTTATAGAAGAGCGCCACCCGAAGCGGAAAGAAAGTAATGACATCACGTTCGGTAAGCGTGACCTAGAAGGAAGGCAGTACCCTCACATGGATCCCATGGTCATCTCTGCCCGACTTGGTCCCGCCGAAGTATACCGAATCCTGGTAGACACTGGAAGCTCGGTAAACATCCTGTTCAAACACGCATTCGACAAAATGAAGCTACCAATGAAGGATGTATCCCCCTGCGATAAACCACTACACGGCTTCACTGGAGATGCGAAGATGCCCCTCGGGCAACTGGACCTTTTTGTTGAAATTGGAAGCCATCTCCGCTCTGCTGTACGGAAACAAACGTTTGTGCTAATAGAAAACCAGTCGGCCTACAACGCCTTCTTAGGAAGGCCATCCTTGTCTGACTTCCAAATTGTCTTAGCCCCATGGTGCCTAAAGATGAAATTCCCAACAGACAATGGAGTAGGGGAAGTGGAAGGAGACCAGGACGTTGCTCGAGACTGCTATGTAACTGAACTTCACAACAACCACAGGAAGGATAAAGGGAAGGGTGTAGAGATTGCCCTCTGCACAAAAAGCCTAGAAGCATAACAACTAAAGAAAGCCCCTCCTCTTCGATATACCAACGACCCTTTCAATGAATTAGACCCTAGGGACAAAGAGGAGGAGGCCACCGCCGAGCCTGCAGAGGCTATGGAGTTTATACCTGTAGACAAGCACGACTCAAGTAGACTATTGAAAATTGGGTCCCAACTAAAAGCCGAATTGAAGAAACAGCTCATCGATTTTCTCCGCCACAACTTGGATGTATTTGCTTGGTCACACGCTGACATGACCGGAATCTCCCCCGACATAGCATGCCACGTATTAAACATTGATCCTACCAAGGCGCCTGTAAAACAAAGAAAGAGAAGTATGGGGGCAGAGCAATCAGCAGCCCTCGATGAAGAAGTAAAAAACCTACTCGCCAATGACTTCATACGAGAAGCTATCTACCCGGAATGGATCGCCAACCCGGTGCTGGTAAAAAAGGCTAATGGGAAGTGCTTGCCCAAAGGATTGCTTCCCACTTCCCAGAATCGACCAACTTGTAGACAGCACAGCCGGGCACGAACTCCTATCTTTTATGGATGCATACTCAGGATATAACCAAATTCCTATGCATGCTCCCGACCAATACCACACTAGTTTCATCACCAATCGAGGTTTATACTGCTATAAGGTAATGCCTTTCGGACTTAAAAATGCAGGAGCCACCTACCAGCGCCTTGTCAACAAGATGTTTGCGGGGCTAATAGGACAAACTATGGAAGTATATGTGGATGACATGCTGGTAAAGTCAAGGAAAGCCGAAGATCACGTAAGCCACCTAGGCAAGATGTTTCAAGTACTTCGACAATATGGAATGAAGTTGAATCCACTAAAATGCTCCTTCGGAGTGTCATCAGGAAAGTTCTTAGGATTCATCGTTCATGCCAGAGGGATAGAAGCAAACCCTGAACAAGTCCGAGCGCTAAGGGATATCAAGATACCTTCCACTCGGAAGGAAATGCAAAGTTTGAACGGAAAAGTGGCCGCTCTAAGCCGATTCATCTCCAAGGCGACGGACAAGTGCGTCCCCTTTTTTGAAGCCCTAAAGAAAGACAAGGGAAAGTTCGAATGGACTGGCGAATGCCTGACCGCTTTCCTTCACTTAATCGAACACCTCCAGAAACCACCGGTACTCTCAACTCCAAGCGAAGGTGAAGAATTATACCTATACCTCGCTGTGTCATCTCACGCCCTAAGCGCTGCCTTGGTAAGGGAAGACAACCGCACGCAACGGCCAGTTTACTTCGTCAGCAAAAGGTTTACTGGGGCAGAAGTTAGATATCCTAAACTTGAGAAGTTAACATACTGTTTACTAATCACTTCACGAAAACTACGTCACTACTTCCAATCCCATTCCATCAAAGTTCTGACCGATCAACCACTGAGGCAGGTACTCCATCGTCCCGACACTTCCGGGCGACTACTTAAATGGTGCATTGAGCTGAGTCACTATGATATCACCTATCACCCTCGCACCGCCATCAAGGGACAAGCCATGGCTGATTTCATTGCAGAATTCACTACCAACGAGGATAAGGAGCAATTGGAAATAACAGAGGATATCAAGTGGAATCTCTTTGTGGACGGTGCATCTAACGAACAAGGCTCGGGGGCAGGTGTGGTAATAATCACTCCCAGGGGAAATAAACTGCACTATGCTATAAGGTTGGAGTTCGCTGCCACCAACAACGATGCAGAATATGAAGCAGTGATAGCTGGACTAGAAATTGCCATAGAAATCAGAGCCAATTCTTTGTGTCTTCACAGCGATTCTCAACTTATTGTTAATCAAATACTAGGAGAATTCCAAGCTCGAGAAGAACGACTCATAGCATATCTAAAGAAGACCAAGTTACTTCTCAGCCGATTGGACCACTACTTAGTCAAACACATCCCTCGGGAGGAGAACCGAGAGGCCGACGAATTAGCAAAGCAAGCAAGTGTGAGAGACATCACCATCTTCGGGGCAGTAACCATCTCAAAGCAACTGGCCCCAAGTTTTGAGCAAGTGAATCTAATAGCTGCAACCGAAGAAGCAACTTGGATGACTCCCATCCGAGACTACCTACAAAGTGGCACTCTACCCAACGGGCGTAACGAAGTCAAGAAAATCTTGAGGAAAGCATCCCGCTACACAATACAAGAAGACATCCTCTATCGGCGCAGATTCTCTAACCCGTTATTAAGGTGTGTCGCTGGGAGAGAAGCCAAGGAAATCTTATCCAACATCCATCAGGGGAGCTGCGGAGATCACACCGGAGGGCAAACATTAGCAAAAAAGATACTCCGATACGGATATTTCTGGCCCACCTTAAGCAAGGACGCCTTAGATTTCGTCAAAAAGTGTGACAGATGCCAAAAATTTGCTAAGATTCTGTGGCTACCAACGACTGAGATTACTCAAATGACCAGCCCTTGGCCCTTCGCAATATGGGGAATTGACTTAATCGGCGAGCTACCAATGGGCCGAGGCGGGGCAAAATATGCTATAGTAGCAGTCGACTATTTCACCAAATGGGTGGAAGCGGAACCTCTGAATAAAGTATCTTCAGCAAAAGTTATTAACTTCTTGATCAAAAATGTTCTGTGCAGGTATGGAGTCCCACTCAAAATCATATCAGACAATGGACTTCAGTTTGACAGCGAGGAATTCGCCAACTGGTGCTAAGGGCACGGAATTCACAAGAGCTTCTCATCCGTAGCGTACCCCCAAGCAAACGGACAAGTCGAAGCCGTCAACAAAATTCTGAAAACTCTAATAAAAAAGAAGCTCGAAAAGTCAAAGGGCGCTTGGGTGGATGAACTCCCTACGGCACTATGGGCCTATCGCACATCTTTCAGAACATCAACAGGGCACACTCCTTTCTCTTTGGCATACGGATCGGAGGCTATGCTCCCAGTTGAAACCATTGTGCCTTCCCACCGTAGAATCCACTATAACCCAGAAGAGAACGAAGAACTCCTTCACATGTCTTTGGATCTAATTGAGGAGAGAAGAAATGATGCAGTCCTTAAAGCAGCAGCCCACAAACAAAAAAGTGGCGGCACACTACAACTCCAAAGTCAAGCATCGTACCTTACAAGAAGGGGATCTTGTCCTCAAGCGAATCTTTCCTCGTCCCGGAGCACTAGACCCAATCTGGGATGGACCATATGTAATTCATAAAGATCTGCACAACGGAGCCTATATTTTGTCAACAGTGGACGGAGAGGTGTTCCAGAGGGCATGGAACATCCAACACCTCCGTCGATACTTTTCTTAACTTGTATTGCCCATATGAAGTGAATTAACAAAGAGAATCAGTGGACGTAGGCATTTTCATGCCGAACCACTTTAAAAAACCTTGTCTCTTTTTTTAACTTGTTCCTTTGTATCTTGGCTGCTTGTTAACTTTATCCTTTTCTGTTGAACAAAATCCTGAGCATATAGCATTTCTATTCGAAGCACTCCACAACGCAACTTCACCTGGACAAGACCTAGCAGGTACTATGCGAATCTATGCCCTCGCCAATGAGACACTTTTGCTTCGGCATCCCTCTGCTGCGGGTTAACTCATTGCTCGCGACGGCCCTCAAAGCCAACTGTAATGAGCCGATTATAAGCCACCGAGAAGGCCGACTATAGCCGAGGCAGCTCATTACGGCGTTAGGCTCGCCGGCAACTATGAACCGACTATAAGTCCCAACATAAGGTGTGGCCAGCCAGGGGCAGTTCATAGTTGATGATCGGCACCCACGCTAGCCGGCCACAGTAAATCGAATAATACCCACGATTATGGGCCATAATGGCCCGGGTAGTTACTGTGCGCGATCTCGGCTCCGATGTGTCTTAAGTGCGGCTGTGGTAAAAAAGAATTAACTCCCCGCGGAGGCGTAAGATGGGTGACGAATGTCTCCAAGACCCACAGCTAGGGAAAGTGACTACAAAACCCGTTTGCCATGAACTTAAGCACATCGAAGGCCTTCCGTGATTGGAAGTTTTACCTTTTCACATATTTCAATTTTACTTAAAAAGCTTTTTCCCTATCCTCTATAACAATCCCTAAAGTACAGGATACAGAGTAGGAGATACTCGCCAATGGGCGTAGGGACTCACAATTGGATGGCAGGGCATTCGACTGCATTCCATGCTCGGTCATACAAGATATTCAAGACTACCGTCTACGATTAAAACATGAAAGGCGGTATTTTCTTCTTTTGTGTACAAATACATGACTATAATTTGTTCACACCACGCGCTAATATTGCAAGTCTTGAAATTATGTTTTAGAACCAGAACCTGACATCAAACACAACTCAATTACAAGAATATACATAGCTATATTTCTCATGCGACATGTCAAAATAGCAACAAACATTCAGAAAAACGACAAAATCAGCTTAAGTTAAAGGATTACACATCAAGAATGGAGCTATTTATTACAAGTAGAAAAATAATGCAACCTAAAAACTACTTTACTGTTTTAGGACTAACATATACAACCCTGTCAAGTCCACAAAAAAGAGTTTTTTTTCCCAGGTCTAATCAAGGGGTCGGTTGCATTGAAGTTTTATCCTTGTCCTGTTGACCACCTGTCCAGTCAAAGAAAGAATTCATTAGTGATAAGCAACCAGGTTAATGGGGAGACTAAGAAAGGAAGACTTACCAGCACCTGCTTCTTGGCCATCCTGGTCATCATCCTCAACTTGCACACCTGCCTCCTCAGCAGCAAGCAACCGCATACCCTCCTTCACCGCCATCTTCTCCTCCTTGGCAAACTGGGCGGTGACCACATCCATGCTAAAGGCCACGCCACCATCTTTATCCGCATCGGACTTGGCCTCCTCCAGAGCCCGAAGATAGATCTTAGCCATGACCCTAGGATAATCATCCATCCAGGATAGGTTGCCCTGCTTCCAGGTTCGGAAGTACATGTCCTGAAGCATTTCGTCCATCATCCCCTCATTCTCCTCAAACTCCCTCATCCGGGCCTCGGAAGCCGACAACCTTTCAACGGCAGCATCTCTCTCCGATCGGTATCTCGAGCAGTCAACCAGAAGGGATCCCCGCATTGCCTCCATCTCCTCCCTCAACTTGGCTTGAGCAAGCTCTGCATCCTCAAGTTTCCCGGACAACTCCTCCACCTGCTCAAGATCCGCTTTCCGAACCTCGTCCACCGTGGCAATAGCCATGTCAATCCGTTCTTTGCAAGTAGCTTCCATTTTCCGCAGTTCGGCCCGGCTGGCCTCTTCCATGGTTTTCTTTAGTCGTCCAGAAGCAGCCTCATGCTGAGAAATCTGAATAGCCTGATCCGCAAGCTGTTTGGCCTTATCCGAAACCACCATCGCAGTCGGATGTTGGCACTCCCAATCTCCTCTCCGGCCTTAACCAGCGGGGCATGATGCCCCATCAGCTTCTTAGTCTCCTCCTCCACCCGATCAATATTAGCCTTGGCCTCGTCTCCCATAGTAATTATACGAGTAGTGAGTAAATCGAGATCTAAGGACTTAGCTTCATCAAGTACCCGTACCATGGGGTTGCGGGGAAGAAGGTGCTCACCGGTGACCTCGTCAAAGGTAATATCATGGGAGCTTGAATCCAGGTCAGGATGACCCGCAAATGGATTACGAGCCAAGTCAGGACGGTCGATATGAATAACGGTAGGGTTTCCGGGCGGGCGCGGAGAGAGTGCAAACTCGCTATCCTCCCCCGTGATATCATGAAGAGGCTGAGCCGGGAGCTGAGGACCAAGTGAAGGTTCGGATGAAGGATGACTCCTCTTTCTCCGTTGAATACCCTCTTCGATAACCCCGAGAAGAGGACGGTAGCCGACTACATCCCCGGAGCGGTGGGTCGAAGGCTTCGGCTTAGCGGAAGTTTTTGAAAGCTTGTATTGCTCAAGCCTGTGCCGAAGATCCGAGGCCTTGGATGTCTTACCTGCTCCTGACATGAAGAACAAGTGTCACAAACTTACATCACTATATAATTCGAGAAACGCGGCAGATTAAAAGAAGAAAGAAAACACGTCTGTTATACAAACCCTGGGGAGAAGTAGGATACTGCAATGAGTCCTGGATTTCATTCCAGGACGGGAGCGGATCATAAAATATTCCTAAGTCCCTATCATTAATGAAGCATGCAGGAGTCAAGAGTTCACCTTGAGTCGTCGGAGCCACCTTGGCCGGAATGGTCTGAGAAGACTCACTTGCACCGGTCCCGGCCATGTCCGCTTTCCCAGTTTTCCCTACCAAAGCCGGATCTTCGTCCAGCCCCTCAAAAGCCTGGTGGAACGCATCGTCCGTCCACTCCTGAATCTCGCCCGCTTGCCCAGGAAGCAAGGCCCCGATGCCATCACCACCTTTATCACCTTCCTGACCATCTCTACCCTCACCTCTTTCCTCCTCTATGTCTTCCTCCTCCTGGGTAAGTGGACAATTGCTGGGGGAGGGACCGTCCGACTTCTTGAGTTTCTTACCTCCGACGGCTGGAGGTTTTGTGAAAGGTTTCCTCTTGCTACTCTCTACCGTAACACCTCCCTTAGTCTGAGCAGCCACCCTCTCCTCCGCCGTTTCCCTCAGCTTGACTACTGACTGCTGTGGAAGGATTAAGTTATACTCCAGGAGGGTCGCATTTCTGATCAGGAAGGCAGATGATCTATACTTCCCGAGAATAGCTTCTATCTCAGCCGCCGTCTGAACCAGGCGGTCAGTCTCCACAATCGCAAAGCCACCTGTCGCTAGCAAAAAATGAGAAATTATGAGAAGAAGCATCGCAATCGGAATGGAAATTATAAGTAAAAGCATCAACTTACATCCAGAAGTAAAGCGCCGAATTGAAACGGAGTCGTCCCTGACAAAGAACCACTCCTTCTTGAACATGCTGAATTTAGAATACAAATCCAAGACCGGCTTGAAGGTCACAGCTGACTTTAAGCTAATGTATGGGGATCCCTTCTTATAGCCCCTCAGATTATATAGATACCGGATCTCCCGGTTGGAAGGAGCACGACCATACTTCCTCTGAAAAATGACGAAGATGCTCACCAATATAGCATAGGAGTTGGGTTGAAGCTGGAAGGGGGCCACCTTTAGATATGTGAGGAAGCTGGCTATCCAAGCGTTAAGAGGAGGAATGGCACCACACATGCAGTGGTATCTGCTATAGGCGAAGTACCCTTCAGGAGGATCGTACGGCATAACTTCTCTCCTTGGCAACAACAAGTGCGCCCTATCAATTCCAAAAGATCGGGAAATGACATCAAGCTGCTCCTCCTTGAGGGAGCTAGGAAAGCAATCGGACGGGGAGTTCAGAAGCTCCTGAGGGCCGTACCCATCCACTAGTGATCTCGGGGTAGATCCATGACGTTCCGGACCTGGCTGAACAGGGGGCACTGAGGAAGTTTCTCCTTCGCCCTGGGACTTCTTTTTATCCGAGCGGGTTTCTGCTTTTCGAGACATTTATCTACAACACCGGAAAAGCATATTGTTAGAACAAAGGATGTGAACAAGTAAGTATATAATATGGAATTTCACTCATAAAATCAAAATGCTCAAACTCCCGTTGTCATTCGGTAAAGTAAGTGCAAAATTCTCAAGGTCATTCGGTAGTTTCTCATGTCCATTCGGCATTTAAAGTCATCGGTTCCATCCGGTACTTGCCCATTCGGCACTTTCAAAAATCCATTCGGCATTCTCGTCTCCAAAAACCACAGCCCATTCGGCATTTTCGAAAGGCTCATTCGGTAGTATAAAACTTAATAGTCATTCGGCGAGGAAAGAAGGCCTCACCTGATCCGGCAAAACTAGCCTAGTTCGGCACTACAAATGATTCGGTGTTGAGAATTTGGCTCGGCACTTTTCGATCGGTAAAGAAACAACAAGGGTACGGAGCCCCTACTTATAGAGGAAAGGAAAGATAGCCGGACCACCGGTTCGTTTCTGAGACCGGATGGGATTGTCTAGGATAGACAACCAAAAACAAAGCACGCCATATGCATGCACATGCCCTACTTTGGGGGGCAAGTGTTGGGTATGTTTCAGCCGGATCAACACCACCGGACCAGGTCCTGCCTCATCGAACTCCCACCAATGCATATCCCACTCGCAACCGAACCAAGCCTACCGGTCCATTCGTCTCAATGCCGAACCAAGCCCACCGGTCCATTCGTCTCAATGCCGAACCAATCCTCACCGGTCCATTCGTCTCAATGCCGAACCAATCCTCACCGGTCCAACACCTCAATACCGGATCAAGCCTCACCGGACCAACACGCATCCCATCTCAATGCCGAACCAAGCCTACCGATCCATACTCCCACCGGACCAACAGCTCACTACTCAAGCTCCTACCGGACCATACCCCAAACCGGACCAAGGTTCTACCACATAGCACCGGATCACCTACAACCGGTCCACTCTACACTCCAACCATCTCCGAACCAAGCGATGCCGAACCAAGACGTACCAGGCCAGATCATGTCAGCCCAGGCCCATCAGCAACTGTACACATCCTAGACCCCTACCCCCAGCCTCACTCTATAAATAGAGGGGCAGGGGTACGACAATGGGGACAAGTTTTGAGAGCTCAAGCACGGAAGGAACTTTCAAACAAACAACTTTCTTTTACTTGTATCAAAGCTTTGTACTTGTAATCAAAAGAAGAGAAGAGAAATAACATATAAAGTGGACGTAGGCACATTCTGGCTGAACCACTATAAATTTGCGTGTCTTTTTACAGTTTAGCCCCTGCTTTTCATATATTTGCGTAAATCACTCAAATCGTTAAGAACAACATAAGATCTACTAAATCATACAACTTTGAGGTGTTTGTCCATTTTTTGTGCAAACAGACGTTGATCAAGATTTTCAGGTTATCGTTAACGAAGCTTTCAACGTTATCCAGAATGTGGATTAATTAGGAGTATTCATTAAATAAGAAGCATATTTGTCACATTTAGTAGATCATGTACGGTATATCGTAAAATTATAGTTGAGGTGAAAGAGGTAGACGTTTTCAGTTATCTCAGACAACATACAGCTCACATTATTCATTTGAATGTCGAACTTCCTTTGTCAGATATGATTCAATTTGAATAACAACCTCAGACATGTCAGCTAAGTGTACCATATACCTATATTTGTTTGTATTCTGCAACGTTTATGCTTGCTTTTTATTTCTAAGTTCTAATATGTAATAGCTATTTATCGAAATATGAAACTATGTTTGTAGAAACAAAGAGCGTTATTGAACATAATGATAAATTGTAATGCATCATCATGCTAAATCTTAAATAAGCAACTATGACAATGCATAATTGAAATAAACATATATTAGTCCTTCTGACTTAGTTTTGTGTCAACGAATGTTAATTCCATGAAGCTGATCATGAAGTCTACTAATTTCATGTTGTCACCCAACCAATTCATTCTGCAATGTTCTTTAATCCTCTAATTTATTAGCATACTCAACCGCTCGTTCAGGAGATGGATAGTCAATCCACTTTCAAAACTCACATCCGTTTGGATATAAGTGGAATCAAAAATTACGACAATCAATGCCATTTCCTCTTTAAATGACATCTTCTGCAGCGGTATATCCACATGCACATATTACAGATGGTGAGTCAACTTATTTTTCGATTCCAGGTGGTACGATTCGTTGTTCTTGTAGTTTTGACTGGCATCTACGTTGTCTTTGTATTTCTTCATGACATCTTTGTTCTCTTACTTGTCTTTGAAGTTCTTCCCGTTCTCTTTCTGTAAAAGGCCCCAAAAGAACTGACCTGTAATCTAGCAATGATATGTGCTAGCAGAGTGTCGTAAATATGGGTGATGGTCTTAGCCCAACTATCGTGACAATGGATATACTGAACCTATATATTTGAAATTTTACTCAGATCTCTATTTTTTTATCTCTATTTGAACTGTAGTGCATTATAAAAAGTTTAACAATATACTTACAACCTGTCAAAAACAATAGTCGACCTATGAATGCAGTTCTCAAGCATCTCCATGATCATCCATAGGTCGTATATCGTTGTCTCTGTAGTCGGTGGAACGTGCATTGAAACTGCATCTGGCACTGCATGGTTTTTGACCGTCCTCCTAGCGATTTTAGTAGCACATGATGACATTTTGACGTTTTTTCTAAAAACTTAAAAAACAATGGAATTGTGAGAAATATAGGGAGACTCATTTATATATAGACGAGCCTCCCTAGATGCACATTTTTACAGCATCCAAAAATGAACGTCCATACATAGGGCGTCGAAAAAATAGGTAACATACGGTTGGGCAAACCAAGGACGTTCACCCTTCAAAATTCAACCCTTGAATTTTCAGGACTGAATTAGTTGGATTGTTAGGGCATCTCCAACTATTTCAATCCCTTTAGGGCATTTCCAACTAGTTCAACCCTAAAATTTCAAGACCGAAAGCCCTTATTTTCCGCAACAGTAGGGCGTAAATTTTTTAAACTCCAACATCTTGACGTTCATCTTTTGGCCTCCTTACATCTTGGCGTCCATTTTTTGGACGTCCAAAGCTGTGCACCTATATTTTTGGATGCCCAACGATGAACGACCGAAAAATTGAGTGTCTAAGAAAACTTATCCATATACAGATGATTCTCCCTACATTTCTCGAAATTCCATCTTTTTTTATTTTCAGAAGAAAAAAAACGTCGAAGTGTCGCCGCTTACTTCCTGACCAACTAATGAATCGGATGATCAAAGAATAACTTTGCATAATCAATCGGTTATGTGATGAAATGAAATCAATAGACTTCATGACCAGTTTCATGGGCTTAATATTTGCAGATAAAACTAACCCAAAAGGACTAATCTATGTTTATGTCAATTATGTAATGTCATAGTTGCTTATTTATGATTTAACATGATGACGTATGAGAGTCTGTCGTTATGTTCAATACCGCTTTTTGTTTCTACGAAAATCGATTCATATTTCGATAAATAGCTATAACGTATGAGAACTTAGAAATAAAAACAACCATAAACATGGTAGAATACATACGTAGATATATAGTATGCTTAGCTGACACGCTTGAGGTTGTTATTCAAATTGCATCATATTGTTGTTGTAAAGTTCGTATGCATCGTGTCCAACAAAGGGAGTTTGATATTCGAACGAATAACTGAGTTGTAGGTAGTTCGATGCAATTGAATCGTCCTCGACCTTCATTTCAGCTATAATTTTGTGGTATCTCCTACATGATTTACAAAATGTGACAAATATACTTCTTGGTTTAGAGTTATTTTAATTGATCTTACATTCTGGATCGATGACTGTTGAAAACTTCATTAACGTTAATCCAAGAATCTTAATCAAATTTTTCTTCCATGTGAATACGATTTGCCTCTTTGTATGTTTTAATCAATGCCAAGTGATTTGCTGGAGTTCATGCTTCATTTTCGATTATGATGATCGGATAAAAATGTATAGAGTTATCTCAGTTTGAATATAAATGAATCAAATATCAACCGTTTAAATAAAGAATCGAGAAACTGACAATTTTACTATCGTTTTACGACCGTTGTGGCCATTTTGAAGGGAGGGAGGGGGTGGGGTTTGAAGGGGTAAGGAGCGGACATTGTGGACATTCATTTTCTAAATGTTCAAAGCTGGACGCCTAGGTTTGGACTTAAAAAGAATGTACGTCCTACCCGCTTTAGAAAAGTTTTCTGAATGAGAGATTTTAGAATGAATTTGGGCATTGCTGGACATGGCCTAACTGTTGGCTTTGATCCTCTCCCTTTCCTTTTCTTTTAATTTTTTTTGGAAAAAAAAAACTATTACTATATATTTTCTTTTGAAGTTTACAGAAAAAAAAAAACCATTAATCAAAAACATAATATATTGCCATCAACTTGAAATTTAAAAAACCACATCATTTGACTTTCATGCGTACTTTTTTAGAAAGTTATAAAGTAAAACAAAACGGGAAATGATTGCTGTAGCATCAACATGCAAACTTGGAGCTAAAGACTAGAACTTAATCTAAAGTACCTAATACTAATGACATTTAGGTAGATTCTTTGCCTCTATTCTAAGTTAAAATAAACAGCATTGTGTCACTCTATACTCTATAGTCTATGTAGGCTTCATTTGAATTGTGGCACCGTTAGATATCCCAGAGTTAATGTCAGTGCAGAACTACAGATAATTATGCATTCTGGTAGAATGCTCAGAGGAATGGAAAAGCCTGAAACTCAACACAAAACAATCAAGTCTTTATGGCTCTGATTTTAGTAATCGAATTTGTATCACTACAATTTACGATTTATATTTCTTTTTAAAAGTGAAAATAGATTTCTTTACGTAATCCACGTTATTGAATTTCAAACCTAATAATGTGGGTATAACAAGTTTATAGTAGCAAATGCGTTGCTCATAGAGAAACATTTAGTTCAAGATTTTGGATTTTGAATCTAACGTCGTTATAAAAAGGCACATTTAGTCATTTCAATATTAATGCCTTTTTTTTTTTTTTGCAAATGCCTAATTTAAAACACTTAACTTCTCCACCAGAGTGTCAAACTAATTTTACTAAACAGGTTTTTAGGTGTTTTTTTACTGTTACAGAAATTTATTTATTACTGAATGACGTTTTATTTAGACACAAAAAACTATTTAATAATCCGTGGTTTTCACATTTTTCCCTATTTTACCATGTTCAAACTGTAATTAGAATTACTGTTTCAAGATTGCAATAAATAACCACAACGCTTCAAGGCAAAGAACTTTAAACGAGGACGAACATACGGCACTATCAAAATAATTATGTATTGTGGATTTGATTCTTACAATTTTAGAATTTGACAAGCCTTCAAAGTTAAAACGTTAATAAGAAAAGAAGAGATAAAAAAAAGATCATTCATAAAAGAAACCACCTTGCTTGCTAGCTAATATGCAGTAATATTCCGATACTTTTTCAAACAACAATTTCTTTTTGTGGAATGAATTATATAAAACCAAATCAAATAAGAAAATTATTAATTTCCACGAAATAATAATCTAACTAGGTAATTTTCCAAAATATTAGTCTGCGAAAACATCAAAACTTAATGAAAGTAAGTGAAATATGCAAGTTGCAACGATAAATCAACTCCAGGTGATACCGATTAAGAATTTAATGATTAGTTGATTACACGGCTTGTAATGGAGATGCCCTTGGAAATAAGTTTAATTTGTATAATGTGGGAATAATCATATTCTCATTTGTTTAGGTTTAAATAAGTAAAATAAGTGGTGGAGGCAAAGTTTAAAAAGGTGAGCATTAAAGGTAAGGGTCCACAAAGTACAAAATTTTCTTCAGCGGTGGGCTCGAGGCAACCTCGAGATTAACATAAACGAAACAAAAAAACTTAATTAACAACCGATCCATAGGAAATACTAAATTAGTTAATTAATGCATATCAATGAATGAGAAATAATAGGGCTTTTAAAGTAAGCGTAGAAGATGCATGGAAGGCTTTTCCAATTTTGGTCTTATGCACGACGATGTAATTTGTTTGTTTTTACAGTCAAATAGCAGGAAGGGAAGGTAAGAAAATGTGAAAGTAAAGAAGTAAAGGGAGGAGGGATGATAAAATGAGTAGAAACGTTGGAAGGAAGAATGAGAAGCGACAAGTGGAGTTAGTGAGACAAGGAACCTTGATTTAAGGGAATGCAGCTGTGGCTTGCAGTTTGCATGCTGTACGGTGCCCTTTCAAGCCTCCTAAATAAAAAAGTAGCAGTATTTGTTCACGTAAGTATAACATGTGATTGATGAATTCAAAAGTGGATCCAACGTTTAGGTTGGGGTCAAGCTATTGTATTATTTTGTTAGAAAGAGCAACTGAACAGGCGCATGTAAGAAAAAAGTAAAATGAGAAGACGGTGTCGTATGCCAACGGATTATTTCTTCACGCCAAACAAATGGGGGGCACCAAAGGTGTTTACTCCTTTCCGTCGCCGGACGTGCCGAACACGAAAACATGATAAATTATTAATGCAAATGCACCACAAATTATTACCGATGAGGCAACGAGTTTTTACTTTTAGAATTTTCTACAAAGGTTTTTAATTTGATTTCAACATATACATATGCATATCCCTTTAGTCAAAAAGTACAAATTAAAGATAAACATTGAGACCACTTGAATTGCATTGGATTTATTGTTTTCACGCTACTTTTTTTGCATAAAATATTCCCAAACCTCCTAGCATCTCCGGTTAATCAATTGTGTGGGCACACAAATATCCTTTTATTTATTTATAACACACAAATTCATACATACATATATACATGTACACAAATACAAACACACACACAAACAATCAATGACATCTCTCTTTTCTATCACCTCTTTAGCGCTCTCATAATATTTTGAGATACACAACTTCAAATGCTTTGAAACATTATCAGACGGTAGCGGTAAATTCACACAAATAATTGTAAATCAATCCAAACGCACGTGAAAACAATAAGATCGTGTTGTAATACGATAAAACAAATAGCAACAAATATCCGGAAAATAGGCAACAACGAATCACAGATGCCCAAATAGAAAAGAAGATCATACATGATTTATAGTGCTTCCACTATCAATATGCACGTGCTTGATAAAATGACTTCTTTAATCGACTGATTATGAATTAATTGATTACTTCATTCTCCCAAAAATAATGCTCCTTCTCATATATATAATTTATAGTCTTCTTTAATGCAATAAAAAAAGTAAAATGTTTGAGTCATTATTTCACATTAACTCAAATATCTTCCATACCTTATGTGATTGAAAATACTGTATCACCGACATCGACGATATCTTTCTATTCTTCTTTATTATGGAAATATTGTTCATTGAAATTTAACAAACATTATCTCCACATAAACTAAGATAATTTTGAAACCCGTAGCCCTTTTCAAAGTTATGAATAATTGCTAACAATTAGAATATTTATTTTGATCATTAACTTTAAATATCAATTTTGTCATGCATGATACATGGAATGAGCCCAATATTTTAACTATAATGAGAACATCTTCTAACTATTCTATTATATAATAACAATATTTCACAGACACGTGACATACTATTATTTTCCACCCAATTTTTTTTTTTTCAATTCTAATATTGATAATTTAAGGTTAACTATTAGGAGTTTAAGTCCAAGCAAAATTATTTTATTATATTTTTATCTTCGGCTTTTTAGTATATTCATATATCGATTGAATAATAGTAAAATAAAGCTATTTTTTTTCTTGATTCTCACTTTTATTTAACATTCAATTCCCTTGTAATTTTAGTTTCAATTCAAATTAGCCTATTTACTTTAATATCCAAGTCCTCTATTTTTCAAAATCTCATTCATTTATATGTTCTTTACAACTGTTTGTAAAAAAATTGATTATTTTGTGTTATTTATTAATTAAATCTAAAGTAGGACATTCCATGCGTATAACATAATCCTGTGTCGTTTTCAAACCGTTATTAGTCCAAATTTTAATGCAAGGAATCACGCTCAACGACTGCTTCTCCAAAAGTCTAACGATATTAAGTTTTTCACTTTTAGCTCTACTAATAAACATACAGAAATAATAATTTAAAATTTTGTTGAAATAAAAACAAAATTCGCTTCATAATTAAAGTAAATGTATAAATTGAAATAAAATATCTATTTAAAATATTTATTTTAAAAAAAAAATTAATAATAAAACAAGGATAACATCACACATGAATAATGGTTAACTAATAAAACTATATCTAATAAAATAGAAATAGGAATAAATGAATAGGCATCTTTTTGGCATATATGTCGACATATAAGGGAAGACTATGTCGACGTACTCGAGTCTGAAATGGTATACCTTCTCAAATTTAAACTTTTGAAATCCTCTAGTTTATACCAATTTAAAATTCAAAAGGACACCTTTATTGACTGTCATCTACCTATCCAATGCCTATTTATTCACCTTATCTTATTCATTCATTTACACATAACTTTTCTCAAAATACAAAATCAAATACATACTTTATTCTATCTTTTTCCTACAAAATCAATGTCTTCATCACCTCAAAGTCTCAAACTCCTAGATTCCGACACAAAATTTAGAAATTGGCTCAATAATGATGAAGAGTCAATGAAATCCTTCATATATTATAAAGAGTATGCTAATGTACTTTCTGGTAGATTTGCAAAATTTGATGATTTTCCTTCTTATGATATACTCTCTCTTTGTACTGCAAAAGACGTTTTTGATTCAGTTGATTCTACTCAAAACGATTTTCTTGTTATCCAAGTCTTATCAAAATGTTTTATGCAAATTCAAATGATAAATTTCATTAAGAAAATGATGATCAAATGTGAAGTAGTGTAAAAGGCACTACTATTACTTTGGATGCAAACTTATTTGATGAAATTCTGAGTTGTAGATATAGTGGCAATGATCTTTTGAAAGAGGGAATCAATTATGAAAATCCCAAAGTTTTACATGATTTGTTTGAAAATGCTATTGAAGTTGAATTTAATGGGAAAAATCATAGGTCGAAAGTAGTACTTATGAATTTGATTTTGCAACAAAGTATAACTCCTCGAACCGGAATAACAATCTTACTCCAAGAGTATGCAAAGCTTTGTTTTTTATTTTTGTATAAAGGGATATAAATTGAGCGCAAATCAATCTTTCCAACTTTGTAGCCAAGTTGTTTCTAGACATAACACACTTTATCATGGAATATATTTGAAAAAACTTTTAATTATTTTGGAATTGATTTAAGTGGAGAACCCATTGTCAAAAGAAAGCTTTTTGACAAGAAAAATCTCTCTTATGTGCATTCCGTATAAGTTTGTACAATATGAAACTCTTGCGGAAAAAGAACAACGATTGGCTATAGAAGATATTATGGATGAAAGGATGGAAGAAGAGGAAGAACAAGGTATGAACACAGAGGAAGACGAGGAAGAAGAAGAAGAGAAAGAAGAAGAGGAGGAGGAAGAAACTTCTCTCGAAAGCACTGAAAGGAAGAATAGGCCAATCAACTATGATTTGCACAGAATCAAGAAATACTTCTTGAAAATCAAAAGAAGCTTAAGAAATTTTCTAGCAATAAGTTCTTGAAATTTTCAAGAAAGATGGAAAATTTCTTTGAGGAAATTCTAAGCAAACTTGGTGGCCAATTTCCTATTTCTTTCTAGACTTTGTATCTTATTTTCTTTTCAATAATAAGTTGTATTTTCTTTTCTTTTTAATCGTGTACTTTGTTTCTGTTGGAAATGACTGTTATAAATGGCTGAGTCACGTACTTAATCACTTACTTTAAGATGATATGCGGCTTAGCCCCAAGGTTCAAGCCTAGCTATCAACCGCTCCGTCCCTAGGATAAAGTAGCCTCTAAAATTTGGTCGATTTGTTGTTTGCACGACAATAAATCATTCCGAATTTAATGCTTTCTAATTTAATTGCTTGGATGAAGTCTGTAGAGAGAGAAATGGCAGAGGGTGAAGATGAAGAAAGAAAATTGTCTGTTGATAGAAGAGGGAGAAGAAGAAGAAAGAAAATTGTATATTGCCTTCTATTTTTTCCTTCTACCAATCTGTCATATAAATGGGAAGAATGGAAATTGTATGCGTAATGAGGTATTGTTAACTGAAATTATAGTCATTCATTATGAATCTTCTTGCTATTAATTTTTGCAATGTCTCAATAATAATAGCTCATAAATATATTACCGTTTATACAACGTCATTCATTACGAATTTTATTACCATTAATTTTTTGCACCGGCTCAATAATAATAGCTCATAAATATATTACCGTTATACAATGTCATTTATTACGAATATTAACTATTAATTTTTGCAACAGTTCAATAATAATAGTTTATACATATATATTACCGTTAAACAATGTCATTCATTACAAATTTTATTACCACTAATTTTTTTAATTAATTCACTTAAAATTACAATAATCCTCCACTTGAATTATTTAAAAAACATTTCTAAGCTATTTCTGAAAATATAGGATTGTGCATAAATAATGGTATCTTTCGATTTAAATCTTTGCATAGTGAGTAAGATTCAGAATATACTAGAGTGACTCGCAGTATTGAATTCTATCTCTGACATCAAACCACATACAACCTTTCTAAAGTGCTTTCAAGTAGCCCGTGCACTAATGGCCATGCACGTCAATCTCGGTTTAGTGAACGCTTTAGAAAACTTTCGCCATAAAGTTTTTATAGGAAACGACCTCATTCCCATACTCACAAAGGTGGATCTATCAGGAGTACTCCTATAGCTATGTACCCCACTCCACATATAGTAGATCTCATTATGAGTTTTTATTACCTCATCCTCTAATTGCTACAAAAATACATGCTTCTTATTTTATAATATAGCATGTTCACCTCTTATCACTTCACAACTTGTTGTTTACCCATTGAACCTAGTTCTTAGGATCTTTCGTCATATTAGTTGGATAACCATCGTGAGTGTCTAAGGGAAATAGTCTCATCCTTTTGGATTTTTAATGGACTTTTTCTCTGGTCAATCCTTTCATCAAAGGATCTACCAAATTTTCATCGCTGCGAATATGATCCACTCTAACAGCATCTAAAGAGAGTAACTCTCTTACGGTGTTGTGCTTATAACATATCTACCATCTTTTACCATTATAATAACCGTTCTCAACTTTTTCAATAGCCACGGTACTATCGTATTGGATCAACACAGCTGGCATCGGTTTTTCTCATAAAGGAATCTCAACTAGCAGATTTCTTAAGTAATCCGCTTCTTCACTAGTTGTTGATAGTGCCATCATCTTAGACTCTATAGTGGACTGAACCAAAATAGTCTGTTTCTTGGATTTCCAAGAAACAGCCCCACCAACTATGCTAAAAATATAGGCGCCCATTACTTTAGAATCATCGGATAATGTATTCCAGTCTGCATCGGCATATCCTTCAACTACAGTTGGAAACTTTCCGTAATGTAATCCAAAGTTCACGGTTTATTTTAGGTATCTCAAGACCCTTTTAATAGCACACCAATGCTCAATACTATGTCTACTAGTAAACCTGTCTAATAATCCCACAACATAAGCTATGTCGGGTCTAGTACAATCAGCGGCATACCGAAGGTTGCCAATGATTCACATAGTCAGACTGTCTTACACCTTCACCGGTGTTCTTAAATAGTTTTACACTTGGATCATATGGTGTACAAGTAGGTTTACAGTCAAAGTAACAATATTTCTTTAATATCTTCTCAAAATAATGAGATTGATCCAAAGAAATTCCCTTATTAGACCTATTATTCTTAATATCAAGGATTACACTCGCTACTCCTCGATCTTTCGTACCAAAGTTGGCACTTAAAAGGGATTTAACTGCATTAATAGCATGTATGTTTGAACTAAAAATAAGTAGATCATCTACGTACAAACATATAATAGTGCAAATGTCATTCTCATATTTATAATAAATACATTTATCACTCTTATTAACTTTAAAACAATGCGAAATGATCAGGTTGTCAAATTTTTCATGTCATTGTTTAGGTGCTTGTTTTAGATCATATAAAGATTTTTCTAACTTGCAAACCTTATGTTCTTGTCCATGTATTACAAAACCTTCGAGTTGGTCCATATAAATTTCCTCTTCTAATTCACCATTTAAAAAAGTAGTTTTAACATCCATTTGGTGTATTATCAAATCATGAGTATAAGCAAGTTAAATTAATACTCGAATATATGTAATTTTAGTTACATGTGAAAATAATCCGAAAAGTTTACATTTTCTCTTTGCTTAAAACCGTTAGCTACTAGACGGGCTTTATATTTATAAACTGTTCCATCGGGTTTTAATTTTTTTTGTACCCATTTACAGCCCATGGTCTTACAGCCAGGTGGTAAATCAACTAAGTGCCAAGTCTTATTGGATTCAAGAAAATTCTTCTCATAATTTATAGCCTCTTGCCAAAAATGGCATTTGATGAAGATAAGGCTTCTTGAAGGCTTAAAGCATCCTCCTATAAAGTGCAAGTACAAAAATTTGAACCATAACCTTTTGTAATTCTAGCTCTTTTACTTCTCCTAGATTCGTTTTCAAAAGATTTATTTTGTTCATTTCTTACGGGAATAATATTACTAGATGTGCCTCCACTATTCCTTAATTTAAAAGGAAATCTCAATTCATAAAAACCAGCATTGTTAGATTCTATTATAGTATGTGCATTTAGATCATAAAATCTATATGCTTTGCTATTAATAGCATAGCCAATAAATACACATTAGTATGCTCTACTTGCTAATTTAATTCTTTTAGGGACAAATATACGAACATATACTAAAAGAACTCCAAGTTTTAATATATGACACATTTGGTTTATGATTTTCAAAATCTCATAAGGAGAAACTTTACTCTTAGATTTGGGAATTTTGTTCAACACATAACATACAGTTAACAAGATTTCCTCCCACTAATTTGATGTTATGCCTGAATTAAGTAAAATAACTGCAACTAATTCAGTTAAAGTCCAATTTTTCTTTCAGCTTTACCATTCGTTTCAGGTAAGTAAGGTGCGGTTCATTCATATATTATACCATGTGAACTATACACTTCAATAAACATACTGGATTCATATTCAATGCCTCTATCACTGTGTAATCTTTGAACTTTCTTTCTAAACCAATTTTCAACTTCAATTATAAAAGAATTAAACATTTCAAATGCTTCACTTTTATTTTTCATTCGGTACACATAAGTAAAATCAGAGCAGTCATCAATAAATGTGGTAAAATAGTGATGTCCATTTCTAGTAAAAGTTCCATCTAATTCGCATGTATCAGAATGAATCAACTCTAAAGTTTCAGATTCTCTAATTACATAAAATTTATGCGGAGTATTTTTAATTTCGGCTTGACTACAAAAATCACAATTTTCAAAATCTTTTAAAGACATATTAAGAATTAATCTTAATCTACTCATATTCTTTATTATACATTTGTTAACGTAACATAGTCTAGCATGCCATATATTAAATGAACAATATAAGTAGAAGGATATACTTTATTACTTTCGACATTAACTTAAACATGCCCTTAGTAGCATAACCTCTACCCATAAACATACCATTCATAGTGATGGTGTACAAATAAGCCTCTATAGTTTGAGTAAAGCCAAGCCAGCCATACTAAGAAAATAACCCGAAATTAAGTTCTTTCTCATCTCTAGAGTGTGCATCATGTCCTTTAGTATGACAGTGTTTCCAAAGGTAAACTTTTTCTCAACGCTTCCAATCTCGGCAATAGTAGTGGTGTGACAGTCTCCCAGCAGCACTTTCTTGTTCTCAACATCCGTGTATGTTTTGAACATAGCACGGTCATAGCAGACATGGCGTGTAGTGCTAGTATCTACTCACCATCCTTCTGATCCCCTATAAGGTTGATCTCTATAATCATAGCAGTTAATGGCTGCTCTTCAGTCAGGTTCGCTTGAGGAGCAAGACGAGGCCTGTTATGACACTTTCGTGTCATATGACTTGGTTTGTTATAGTTATAACAAATAAACCAGCCAGAATCATTCTTTAAGGGTGGTTATTGTTGTGGTGCATATTGTTCCTTGAAAGGTTCTCATTCTTGTTGTGGTTCTGATTAGGATTACGTTTCTGATTCTTAAAGCTTTTGGGATTCGCTTTCAGAACCATGACTTTCTTAGTGTTGCTAGAAAGAGCAAGCACTTCCACTTTCATATCCTGTTTTCAGGATCCCTCCTCAATTAAGAGGCTAGTAATCAAACTTTCAAGTGAAAATTCTTTCGTTTTATGTCTAAGCTTAATTTTGAACTCTTTCCAACTAAGGGTAGTTTATCAATAAGTACTGTAACTTGAAACTGTTTATCGATAGTCATACCTTCGAGGACAATCTCATGAGCTATTTTTCTGAAGCTTGTGAGATTGCGTCTCTACCAACCTATCATCAAATATATGATATTTAAGGTAGCGGCCGACTGTGTATTTCTCTGCTCCAGCTCCCTTCATGTCATACTTCTTCTACAACGGCTTCTAGATATCCTTAGCTAATTTGTCCTCTACGTTGTAGTAGTCATATAGGTCATCGTAAAGGCCATTTAGAATGAAGTTTTTGCACAGGTAGTCATGCTCGATTTAGGATTGCTGCTCCTTACTCTCCACTTCGGTGGGTGGATTAGATAGTGGTGGTTTATCAGTGGTCAGAACGTAGACCACCTCTTTCTTATCAAGAAAAATTGCATCTTCTGCTACCATCTTTTGAAGGGCAGCCCCTTGAATTTGAAGGGCATGTTGGTATCTAGCAGTATTGTTTTAGTAAAATCGTCGGTCATGGCCATTTGTAGCAGGTGGATTTGACTTAAATTGTTGGAACTGACTACTGTAAGTGGCTGAGTTATGCACATCGTCGCTTTTTTTAGCATGATTCGTGGCTTAACCCCAGTGTGCAAGACTAGCTATAACTGCTCCGTCCCCAAGATAAAACAACCTCTAAAATTTGATCGATTTTCTATTTATATGACATGAAATCGTTTTGAATTTAGTACTTTCTAATTAAATTACTTAGAAGAATTCTACAGAGAGAGAAATGGCAGAGAGAGAAGAAGAAAGAAAATTTTATGTTAATGGCAGAGGGAGAAGAAGAAGAAAGAAAATTTTATGTTAATGGCAGAGGGAGAAGAAGAAGAAATAAAATTTCATGTTAGTGGCAGAGGGAGAAGAAGAAGAAAGAAAATTGTCTATTGCCTTCTATTTTTCCTTCCGCCTATCTATCATATAAATAGACATAATGGAAATTGTATGCATTACTGAAATGAGTGATTGTTAACGAATTTGAAATTATTGTCATTCATTATGAATCTTATTACCATTAATTTTTTGAACGGCTCAATAATAATAGCTCATAAGTATATTGCCGTTATACAATGTCATTCATTACGAATTTTACTTCCATTAATTTTTGCAATAGTTCAATAATGATAGCTCATAAATATATTACCATTATACAATGTCATTAATTATGAATTTTATTACCATAAATTTGTTTTAATTAATTCGCTTAAATTTCAAATAGTTTCTAATTAATGGAAGCATTTAAATTATGATAATTATGAATATTATATTCTCTGAAAATATATATAAATGAATATAAATATAAAAATTAATAAATATTTAAATAAACAAATCCTAACAGAAAATAAAAGAAAAATAAAAAGGCTGAAAGCTGCCTATATGTCAACATACACAAGACCAAATGTTGACATACAAGTAACAAATGTCTATATATCGACATACACCTAAGGATATGTTAAAATACAACGGTAAAAATAGTTTTTAAAATCAAATTTGAGCTAGTTAGTTAATAATTTTAGTAGGAACAGTTAAGAACGTTTTTAACACTATAATAACATAATTTTAGACCAAAAAAAACAATTCATCTTCTTCTACAAATAAACACATTCATTTCTTAAAAAAATATTCAAACAATAAATAAAGGAAAAGAGATTTTCAATGAAAGTATGAGTGAAAAATTAGAGAAATCTTTGAAAAATTTCAAGAAGGCGCTTTATACCATCTTAAGAAACCAAAAATATATAGAAATGAATCGAAAACAACTAATATATGATCAAGAGAGGCAATTCATATCTCTTCATTGATTTACCACTTATATGTTCTAAAGGGAAGTAATCCTGAGAATAGTTGACAGTAGACAAAGACATAGATGTTGATGAAGAACTTCTTGAAGTGGGAAGTGATCACAAGCGATCCCATCTTTGGCCCTAACAAAGGATGGGTGGTAAATCCTCCCAAGAACTCTTAGAAATTAGTATCTAGAAATTGTTTCTCTTTGTATTTGTTTACTTATATTTGTATATATTTGTTTCATACTTATATAGTTTAAGTACTTTGTGTATAACTAGTTTGTTTGTCGTAAATATCTTATGTTGTAAATGTCTTAAAATATAATTGTTTATGTTTATTCAACATATAACTCTATACTTGCTATGATATTCATACTTATTCCATCACTATATTAATGTTTAAATAAAATCTATATTGATTATCTTAATCTATATTCTGTTTAAAACTTAGATTTTTTATAATGATAACAAAAGGACTTATCAACTTATAGAATCACCTACACACCTCATACTCTATAAAATGCTCTATAATGACTTTGTCTAAATATATTATCCCCCTTTATTGATGACAAAGGGTGAGAGAAAAAGTATAAAATATAATAGTCAAAAAATGGAGGGAGCATTAGAATAGGCAGAGTTAATGGATTCAAAAGGAGTTAAATTTATATTCATATTTTATTAAAGAATATTTTGATGGTTGTCATCATCAAAAGTGGGGGAGATTGATAGAACCACTTGTATTCATTTTGATGATAACAACTTGATAATTATTGCTACTGATGATTTTTCAAGTTTGTGTATGATATATTATGTGAAATATAGGAAATCTATCCAGATATATTTTAGTATAATCAAGTAGAGTTGCGTACACCAATCAAGGCAGAGCAATACAAGAACTCTGGTACAAGATTGAATAGATTAAGAGAAATTAAGAAGATCCAGGAGATCACGAGGAACAAAGGAGATTCAAAGGCAAGGATAAGAGAAGAAGGAGACTCAAGGAACAAAGACTGAAAGAGTACAAGATAACAGCTAGTCAGTTTTATAGTATGTCAGGTCATAGAATTAATTGTTAAAGATCCCGTAGCAACTCTTTATATTCTCCCTTATAAACTCTTTATTTTATTCTTCAAATCATTTTATAAAAGTCCAATTTTTGTTAAAAGTTAAAAGAGTTAAAATTATTTTTATAAAAGAATTGTGTTTTTAAACTAGGATGTATCGACATATCCTTGTGAGTATGTCGACATACTAACCGTTAGACTTCTCATTTTAAACAAATGAACATTTACTTTCACCTTTCGCGAAAGTCACTTCTTTTCTTCTTCTATATAAAGGCTCTAGAAATCGAATTTTAAATAGAGTTCCCCATATTTCTTTTACTCTCTACTCTTTTATATTTTGTAAAAAAGTCCTATTGCTTATATACACTTATAATTAGCGAATCCACTTTTGCAAATCCATCTCTATTTCCATCTATTTTTTGACGGATGTTCAAACTACTAAAAAGTCATAGAGTCTATATGCAATTCTCAATCATTTACTTTCTGTTCTAATCCGATTCCTCAAATAAATCAAAGATATATTGCCATCGAAGGTCTATAAAAAGTAGTATTGAAGACTATGTGAAATTTTGATTGAAAGATTCAATTTTTTGTAGATATTAATCTACTATTTGTTTGTAAAGGTGCATTGTTCTACCTATAGAAAGCCAGGATTATAGAGGTGTGTCATGCCCTCCGTGGAAAGTTAGGATATGTGTTCTTTCCATCTAGTTCAAAGACAAGAAGGTATAGGTGTGTCATGCCTCCCGTGAAAATTAAGGATATGTATTACTTGCCACCTAATTCAAAGTCTAGTTGTAAAGGTTTGCTTGCACCGGTGGAAGTTCAAGTTGGTTATAGTGAAATTCTGTATAGAGTACGGGACTAGATGTAAGATTGAGAATTCGAACCAATATAAAATTCTTTATGCCTTCTCTTTATTTCACTGCTTTTATTTGCTACATTGATTATATATTACTATTGTGATTCTGTATTACTAAATTTGATAATCAGAAAGTAAAATGATAATAAGTTTAAAAACACTATTCACTCTATCTAATGTTACATTAACCTTAAAATCCATTCTGCACATTATTAGGGCGGTGCATAACATACCCCACACTTTGTGCATCAAATTATATTTAGCAATAAAAAAATTCCGCAACATTATTATATTTTATTTATAAATATAAATTTATAAATCATTTTTAAAGTAATATATAGCTATTAATGTGCGTGTGTGTATGTAAATTAAAAATTTTAATTTTATAAAATTTTGTTTCATTTTAATACATGCAGTCAAAAAAATATTTGGCTTAAATACATTTATTTATATATATATTATATTATATTATATTTAATTTAATAATTGTTTTAGTGTTAAATTAAATAAGCAAAAAAACACACACATACATATATATAAATTATTTTTGTAAATATTATGTTATTTAAAACATTATAATAAATTTGTTTTAAATTTTAATGTATATTATATATATATATATTATATATAGATCTAAATTTGGTTTTAAAACTATTTTACCAAGTAATTAAGTTTGATATTTTGAAAAGAATTTTGAATTTCAAAATTATCGACTTTGAAAAAATGATTTATTTTCATTTAAATAATTCAAAATTTAAATAAATAAATATATTAAAATTGTTCTGGACAGCAACATGCATATATAGGCGAATATGTCCATTATATGTAAATCCCAACACCTATACACATACACATTATCCATGTACACAATACATATTATTGCATGTGCACAATATACACATGAGTATATTTGGTTAAACTCAAATTAAATTCAAAATAAATCCATTATTTAATTAAATCGGTATTAATACAATTATATTTTATTCAAATTAGATTTTAGATTAGACCAAAAATTAGTTTAGACTTCATAGTTCATAGGCCCAATAAGACCTAAATTAAGGAAATCTTTTTGAAATCTACCCTATTTACCCACTTTCGACCATCTCGATTCCAACACTTCTAATGTAGAGTTATATATTTAGCTTTTAACTACCTCAAGGCCTTTTGCCTTTATTGCTTCCTTAGTTCTATCTTATTATACTATCGGTTTTGGTTGCCATTTAGGTCTTACATCAACGCTTTCGGTTTTTCTTGCTACACAGGCCTTGCACCTACGCTTTTGATTTTGGTTGCCATACATGCCGTAAACCTACACTTTCGATTCTTGACTGCTACATCAGGCATCGGCCGAACTCTAGTTTGGTTTTTCACTTTGGCCTTACACCAATGCTTTCGTGTTTTGAAAGCTACCTTAAGCTTTACTCCAACACTTTCGGTTATGGTTTCCACTTAGGCCTTATACTAATGATTTTGGTTTCGGTTCCCATACAGGCCTTACACCTATGCTTTCTACTTCAGTTGCCAAACATGTCATGCACCTACTCTTTCAATTCTTGGTTGCCATGGTAGATCTTACACTGTCAACCGAACTCCACCTAACCATTCATTTATTAGGCTTTTCCTTTTTCTATTCAGTAAGCTACTCTAAGTCCGGCTACCCTTGGCTAACTCCGCTACTTATTGTGGGGAATTAAGCCTAAAGGATGGGTAATTCAAATTAATTAGTTTGAAGGATAGGTGGCATTAATTATAGCATGAAGGACAATACCGTAGCCCACTAAAAACATTTACCATTCCTCCCAAAGCCGCATTCTCATTTCCAATTCGGTTTCTAATCATTTTCTCTCTCAAATCTAGTAAAACATAATGCTTAGAAATCCACTCTCTCTCAAATCCAGTAAAACCTAGGGCTTAGAAATCCACTAAATCATAGTTCTGATGGCATGAAAAATAAAAAATATAGCTTCTACCGGCGAAAATATTGAAGAAACTAATACCTTAAATGCTGCATCGAAGTCGACAAAAGTAGGGCAAACCGTCGATGACAAAATTCAAAAAAGAGAAAGAAGATCCAAGCGAAAGCAAGAACTGATTAGAGACTATGGTAATTATGGTACTGTATAGTTTCCTTTTTAGGTTTAAGATGATTTTAATTTTAATTTGAGGTTTTGTATAATTTTTAACAAGAAGAAGGAGTTCGTTGAAATTACTTGCAAATGCTTTGTTTAGCATTTTATTGAAATTACTTGTGAACTGATACCATGCAGTATAATTTTCGATATTATAGTATACAAACAAATTGATACTGCATAGTAGCAGCATGCGTTTATCTTCAGTTAGCACTTTGTTTAAATTACACTTATTAAATATATTAGCAAATTATTTGTGGTTGTATTGTATCAATGGATTAATATCAGTTTTGCAGTAATATAGTATCAATCTCTATGAAATACTTTTGTATTTAGACGGCATCAATTGCATAAAAGAAACTGTGGTAATTATGACACCGTATAGTATCCATATTAGGTTTAAAATGATTTCCATGTTGACTAATGTTTAGTATACTTTTTAACAAAATGCTGAAAAAGAAAATGAAGAGATAGATCAATTGAATGAAATACGGAATAATACTGATGGCACAAAGCTTGGGGAAGAGGAGGTAAAAGGATTTATTTAGAAATTTGTTAAGTATCATATTCTGTATTATAGTTTACAAATAAAATTACACTGTGTAATAGCAATGAGTAAATTATTTAAATGTAAATGTTTTATAAAAGATTTGGACTTAGATTTGTAAATTGATACTATGTAGTACAATTATAAGTGTTGTATGAACAGGAAGTTTGTTTCAGTCAATGTTAAGTACAAATGCTTTATACTACTCAGAACATTGTTTATTAAAAATTTGACACTTTATATTGTCAATATAAGTTTGAATCTCAATTAATGCATTACATAATATACTGAAAATGACACTAAATTGTTGTAGTAAATGTTGGTACAATTTTGACTTGTTAACAAATATATTTTTTGTAGGAAAATTCAAACCTAGAAGAAGCAAATAGAGACAAAAAATCGGGAACTGTAGCTTGTAAATGTGGGCTAAATGTCACATATCAAATGATTAAGCTAATAAAAAAAACAAAGGAATGACTAAGCTGAGAATGGACTTCATGAAAGCTACTCCATTCTACAGTTTCTTCCACGTCTTCTATGATAACAAAATAAAAGCAAAAGAAATCAAGAAAACACAAAGCAACCTAGATGTTCTAATGGAATCAAATTCAATTGAAGAAGAAACATTTTTGCTAGGACATGCAAAAATGAAAATAACAACGGAAGAAACAAGTTTGATTTTTGCCTTTCCACTTGCAGGAAAAAACATAGAACCTATAGCAACAATGACCAGGCATACAATTCCACCAGAGTTCAAAGGTTTTGTTACAAGAAATTTTCCTAACATTCAATACATCAAAAAGACTAATGTTGAAAAGAGAATTAAAGAGGAAATGACAAGAAAGTCTAGAAAAATAGTGAAGATTTACCCATTCTTCTTATTATGGAAGAGCTTTGCTAGAAGGCTCAAAGATATTTGTTAACCGGATTTTCAACCCATCTGAATTCAATAGGAGTTAGAACATTCATACTATTCTAGAATAACTCGAGACTCGATTAAAACAACCAAGTGAACAAGGCAATAGTACTCAAGGAAAATCAGCCAACAAAATACTAAGTAGATGGATAGCTAGCGATCTATCACCCATGAATCGCTAGCGATCCATTAGGAAGCATCATGAATCATCCAAACCTCTTGCGTCATGATTCATTACCACTTCTAAGCATGCTTGCCAAATTTCATAGAATGCCAAACAATCTAGCTCGAGAAGTAAAGACTCATCCGATTCAAGCCGTTTGACCAAAAGCAGTTATCCTAGAGAACTCATATGGAGTCGGATTAACTTGAAATTTTGGGAGAACACTTAGAAGACATAAAAGAGGCTTATAGATAATATAGGATCATTTGGATGTTATTTGATGGATCTCTAGCGATATAACTAGCTGGATTGCTAACGATCCATGTAGTATAGGCCCCATAACCAGAAATTAATAGGGTAGGTCTCACACACCCTAGAGAGAGTACCTGCGAAGTTTCGTCTAGTTTTGTTAAGTTTTGAGTGAGTTATAGACGATTCTTCTACGAATTGGGCCAATTTGATCCATCAGGTCTGACCCATGAAGATTAAGCCCCATAACCTATGATCCACAAGGGTGGCTCTCCTACTCATCTATATTGCATGTGTGAAGTTTCATGTGATTTGGTTAAGTATTGAGTGAGTTATGGACGATTTTTTGGTCCAGATGACCCATGGAGACGTATGATCAAACGAACTCCAAACGACTTGACATTTGGACAAGGAACTTAAATAGAAGATAGAAAGACAGCAAAAGAAAGATCACTCAAAAATATGCTAAGTTGATGGATATCTAGCGATCCATCCTTTATGGATAGCTAGCGACCCATCCCGTATGGATAGTTAGCGACCCATCAAGATAGGTCGGATCGCCCTCAAACTTTCCAAGCTCCTTCGTAACACTATGTAAAAGCTTCTATAGAAAAATTTGCTAAGTTGATGGATAGCTAGCGATCCATAGAAATGACTCAGATTGATTTGAGGTTTGCGGTGATGGCTTGGCATAACAACTGGACTCTTCTACACTTGGATTTCTAGCCCGATACTTATTGAATTAAATACTCATCTACCTGCAACTGGAGACAGATCTTTTCCAGGGAGAGAGCCACCATACTCTACTGGAAATCTTTCGCTTCTTCAACTTTTATCTCCATCACAACAGTCATCAAGTGGGTTACTGTGATTCTCTGGTCAACCCCTGTACTTATGGCTTATTCTAACTCATTGTAACATAGATCTAAAGACTAACTAGTTGATATCCAGAGATATTCAACTAGTATAATGATAATAAAGATTGATTAAAGTGGACGTAGGCCAGAGTCAGTCGAACCACTATAAAAATTCTGTGTTTACTTTCTTACTTCTGCTTTTTATTTGCTGATTATCTGAGATTTGTGCTGCTGATTATCTGCTCTGGTGCATTCACACTCGATCCAAGGTGTTGATCTATTCTTTAGGTTAACAATATTGGTGCGAATCTGCACGGGAATCGAAATCACCATTGGATTGAAGGCCTTGATTTCAGGGGGCATAGGATTTATTTGTGTACTTAATTTCTGCTCAGGATTCGAGCCCTGTAGTTTATTTGATTATGGAAATGCTATTGACTTTCTTCTTTCCACACAATCAGCAAAAGATAAGAGGGGGGATGCTACCTGTTCTTTTGGACCTAGAAAAAACGAACTCAGCCTCATGGCTGCTGACAATAGAATGATCTATTAATAAGTTCATAAAAAAGTTCATACATAAGCCTAGAAACATGTCAGGTTGTTCGATGCTTCCACTAGTAAGTTTTCTATCATAATGCAATGTTAATATAATATATTTCTACTTAAATTGATACTATGTAGTACAATTCAGTTTACGGTATTGTAGTATTGCATTTGTGACTTGTTTTAACTATATATTTCCAATTAAATTAAACTCTTTTTACAATACTGCATATGTGAAAAGATGAAGTATTTTATCCCACCAAAAAATGGATATGATATCACATTGCCCAGGTTTGCAAAATGAGACCTACGGAAATTGAAGGACATTATGTTGAAGGATTTCATTGATAAAATTTAGGAAGATAAGGTATAGTAGCAGTAATATTCTCAAATTATACCACATAACAGCAGTACTATTTAGTACACCAGTATAAAACAATTATAAAATGTAACCATGCTGTATCATAAAAAATATTTATGACACTAATCAGTATCATAAAAAAATTATGATAGTACATAGTATAATAAATAAATTATGATACCACACAGTATTTGTTTTATAGTTAAAAAATGATACTATATTGTATAATTTATATGAAGTATGACATTTCCTTCAACCAATTGATAATAGGTAGGAGCATTTCGAACCATTCAACCACACGAAATAAAGCTATTGTCAATAAAAGGTCCCAAAAAACCACTTCGAAGAAAATCCAAGTTGAAAAAAAATCAAGAAAAGAAAAATTAAGAAGAAGGACATAATTAATACTGATGAAATCAAAATCTGAATATTAAATCAACATCTTGCTGAGGTAGAGAAGAAACTGAGTAAGGCAGTTACTGATCTACAAAAAGAAAAGAAAATTCGGATCCAAACCGAAAAGGAGTTGATAGCTTTAAAGAAGAAATGAGATATGCTTGGGTTGACATGGAAAGGACTGTGCAAAAAACAAAGATTTTGGTGTGGGAGAAAAGGTTCAAAATGAAAATTTTGGGGTTGACTTGGAAAGGATTGAGAGTGATCAAGAAAATGTAGGTAACAAGATTAGAGAGAATGATTTAGAAAACCAAGATGAGGAGCACACTGCTATAGAAAATATTAGCAATGTATTAGAAAGTGATGGTGAAACAATTGACATTCAAAACAAAGATGAGGAGCAGACTGGTCTAGAAAAAACCGACAATGAAGCAGAAAATGACCGTGAAGAAATAGACAGTGAAAACAAATAAAAAGAAGAAGACTAATACTGAATCTGAGCAGTAAGACTGATACTACGGACAAGACTGATACTAACGAGAAGACTGAAACTGAGCACTAGACTGATACTGAGAAGAAGCATAATAAGTCAAGTGTAAAAGACGTTGAAAAAGAGAAAAGATTGTCTATTCTGGAACACAAAAAGAAAATTTTGGAAATAACACCACCATCTTTCCAGCTGTATAATTCTGATGAATTTCAACGGAAAAAAAGGGCAATGAAGTGACAAAAAAAGAGGATGAGCATGTGAAAGAAAAGAAAAAAAATGAAAATGACAAAGAATCTAAAAACCCTCCTTCCTATGTTAAAATATTGAAAGGAAGACAAAGAAAGCATAAAATTAAAAATGAGTTCAATTATGATGCGAAAACTGGAAAAAAGCATAATCTAGTAGCAGAAACAAAAGAGAAGAAGAATAAACTAGTACCAGAAAAAGTTGAAATAAAAAGAATGCAGAAACTAAAAAAGGGAAGATAGCAGCAGAAGAAAAATTGGAATTTGTTGTAATAAAAGTATTAGAAAATAAAAAATTCAAAGATAAAACAGATTTAACTTCACCGATAGCCATGCTTCTTCCAACAACGAAGTGCATGATGGCTTAGTTCAAAGATACACCAAAATATTTAAGTGAAGAAGAACAGAATACGATAGAAACTTTCTTGGTTTTGAGCGATGACAACATGTAAATAAATTTAATGTATAAATTAATTTTTTATATTACATTTACTCAATAAAATCGCTAATATTATATCAAATATATTAAATACAAGGAACGAAGTAGCTTGGGATGACAAAGGAACAATGGATCCAGTAAGAGGTTGCATGATAACATAATGCATGCTCAAAAATTTGCTGGAAAGCAGTCTTACGGATGACCAGGCTTTTTTCAAAAAAAATTGTTGTTTATAATTAAAAATTAGAAGGGCTAGCTATTTAAAACTACAATAAAAATGCTACCATGCAGTATTATTGTAACAATACTTCAGCAAGGTTTGTGTTATTAAAACATACACTAAATATGATTTTTGTTTATTTAGTTTATTCAGTAGCATTGTAATAAGGCATTTGCATTTTAAATATTTCTTTTCACTAAACTCACATCAAATACGACACTGTACAGTATTATTGTTGTTCATTAAGTTTGTTCTGGAATTTAAATTCAGCAAGATTTTTGTTATCAACTACTATGCCTAATACTAAGGTTTTTTTTCAAGGTCATTGACTGGTGTATGCACAAGGCTAAATTTTATGAACACAACTACGCAATGAGCACATTAATGACGGTAAATAAAATATCTAAATAGTTTGTTAACTATATTTACAAAATCATTTAAAACTAACCGATATTCTAATTTGTTTTGGATAGAAATCTATTTCCACAAATATGGAGAATGTTGTCGATCTCTTGGTAGATCATTTCTTGAAAAATTTCAATTGATCAATATGCAGAGACAAGATTTTTCCCCTTCATGACAACAACCACTGGACTTTAGTGATACTATCCTATCCAAATATGAAATGGTATCTCTATGACTCGAATAGACCAATTAGGTCTAATGAGACAAACAACTCAAGCTTTAAAGCTGTCATTTATCTAGTAATTTTTAGTAAACATAAAATATTTTACTAATAAATAACTGCATTTACAATGCACACTACTATAATTCTTGCAGAGACAAAGGGTTGAAAAAATGCTGCAAAATGTGGGAAAAGCATCAAGGATAAAAAAAAGTGAAAACAAATAGTATTAATCAACCAGATTGTGCTCAATAACCTCTAGACCCGTAAGGTATTCTTTTATATATGTAATTTATAAGTATTTTGCTAAAACTGACACTACAGGCTATATTTAGTAACGACTACTTATATGTCTGCTAAAACTGATACTACATACCATATTTAGTAACTGATAATAGTATGTTTGCTACAACTCATACTGCATGCTAAATTTAGTAAATGTTACTGGTATTTTGCTAAAACGGCTACTAATAAAAAAATTAAATTTCAAACAAAGTTGATATTGCTATATATACGTTACTGGGTTTATAACATCAATATGATAAAACTACTACTATCATATTAATAGAACTGCTACTATCACAGTATCATAAACAAGTCTTACATTCAGTATGATAACACTGCTACTAACAAAATATCAAATTTCAAGCAGGGATGATTGTGGTATATATATGTTATTAGATTTATACCATCAATATGATAATACTACTATTGTAATATTGATAAAACTGCTATTATCAAAGTATCATAAATAGAATCATACATAACATATCGTAAAACTGTTACTAACAAAAATGTTAAATTTCAAACAGGCTTGCTTGTGGAGTATATGTTATAGGTTTTATAGTAGAATTCAACAGAACCAACAAGATTCCACTGAAATTCAAAAAGGAAATAATGAAAGCAATAAGAGCCAGAATAGCTCATAGTGTATAAAGGCAAGAGTTGGAGCTTGGAAAATTACTTCTCAAGTCAAGAACATGCAAATGAAGACATATAACGAGTGGTAGATAATTTGTGGCTGAAGAGTTTCTAAATGTTTGATACTTAATATGCTACTATAATTTTTTTTAATTTACTTGTAAACCGATACCATGTAGTATAATTCTCGATATTATAGTATACAAACAAATTGATACTACGTAGTAGTAGTATGATTTTATCTTCATTTAGCAGTTTGTTTACATTACTATTGTTAAATATATTAACAAATTGTTTATGGGTATATTATCTCAATGGATAAGTGTCAGTTTTGCAGTATAGTATTAATTTCTATGAATCACTTTTGTAATTACATGGTATCAATTGTATAAAAGAAACTATGGTAATTTTGACTTAATCTCTACTAATATAGGTTATTCTATTTAAAAAAATAATTAATGATGCACCTTTGCTTTATGTATAGTAGGATATGTATTGATGGTCATTACGAAGGAGTAAATTTAAATTTGGAAAGTAGAAGTATATGTATATATTAATTTATAACGACATTAATGATACTGTCTAGTATCATTTTATTTAATAAATGGAGACTGATACTACATAGTAGTAGTATCGAACCTGCTCCTAAAATTTTAGATTTCGACGATTGTGGTGGTGTTGGGAGATGCGGCGAGGATGGTGGTGCAGGTGATGGCGGTCGGTGGTGGTGCGAGGAGTGGTGGTTGGTAATTTTGACAATTTATCCACCGATTAAATAAAAAACTTCCATAATAATGATAATACAAAGTATCACAAAAATAAACTGCACCCTATAAATGATACTAAGCGGTAAGATAACATCAAAAATCTACTGCAACCTATTTTGCAAAACATACTACTAGCGGATATAAATATGAAACATCACAAAATACAAACAATATCATAAACATAGACTTAGATTCATAGTATCATAAATACACAAAAAAAGAACTAGCTAGATTACACACTGTACAAAAATAAACATGCATAGAATAACAAATTCAATTACAAAAACATGAAAACGATACTAGACAACATCACAAACACATACACCTAATCAAATAGAACAACGATAAACTCATTCAAAAAAGTATTGTATCGCAGTTTAATATTTGAAATACAAAAAAATGCCAACAAAAAAAGCCCTATAACCAAATATTAATTCCAACAAACATAATAAAACCAACTCATGTCTTCTTAAAAGCCTGGTAATTGCGTTTATTAAGACCATATTGCTTGCAAACACCACATCTATTTTGCTTGTTTCAAAAATATGAGAATCCACCTTTCCGTTTGATAGAAGGTCTTCCGGCACCACATTTTGCTTTAGGAGACTTGATAATACCTTCATCGTTAGAATAAACAACAGGCTTATCAAAATTAGGAATGGATTTTATTGCATTAGCATATGAAGAACGGTAAGCATCAACAATAAAATAATACTCAAAAAAATCATAAACGGACAATTTACTCCTATTCATACACTTTATAGCATGCACGTAAGGAAATCTCGTTATCTTTCATTAATTGCAACTACAAATGCGCTGTTCCATATCAGTGATGAGATTTAGATGACTTAACTTCAAAAACTAATTCCGATGACTTAAAAACACCCCATCCAAAACCTTTTTTGATTAATTCACCTAAGCAAGTCTCAATAGAAAGACAAAGGGCTGAATTCCACAAACTACTCTCCTATCTCCTTCTAGCCAATTTGTTCTATAACCTTAACACGAATACCATCTAAACAAGTAGTAATAGGCAAGGCTCGTTCATCCAAAATCCAACTAAAGCTTTCAGCTACATTTGAACTGTACTCGCCATAACGCTTTCCTAGAAAAAACAAGTCAGTCCATCTATCATAAGGCTTATCTTTCAAAAAATTTAAAGCAGCGCTTCCATCGATTTCATAAAACTTAGAAATAGCTTGTTCAAAATCATACACGGTAGAAGCTCCAGAAACTTTTTAAACAAATCAACAATAGACACGTTAGCATTTCTTGTTTTTACCATTGAAAGAAGATTTTGTTCCATATGTTGGTAACAATAACTATGAAATGCCTAAGGAAAACATTACTCACCCCCAAAACTAACCCTTGATGATGATCCGACATAAAAACCCATTCACGGTCTTTTTGAATCATTTTCTTTAAATTCTTCAAAAACCATTTTCAATTATCCTCGTTTTCATAAGAGACAATACCCATAGCTAATGGAAAAAACCTACAAAAAAATATTTATATGTTACAAAATAATTTAATCTGATACTGTGCAGTAGTAGTAAAAGCTCTTAATGCATTGTAGAAAAATTGATACTGCATATCATGGAAACTGATATTGCAGAGCACTAGCTAATGATGATATTGCACATCATAAAATTTGAATAATAGCAGCATATCAAAAAATGATAATGCATAGTAGAAAATTGATACTGCAGAGTAGTACTAAAAGTTGATAATGCATTGTAGAAAACTGGTACTACAAAGTACTAGTAAATGATGATACTGCACATTAGGAAATTGATAATACACAATATCTTATAAATCTGCAGTGGTACAACATATCTTACAAATCTGAACTGAGACATTCATCTTTCCTTCACCAATTGATTTTTATACTTATGGTAACCATAATAAAAACTATCAGCTGCCCAAAGTCCTTATTCAAAAATTACCAACACCAAACTTGAACTGACACATTATAAAATGTATACTGCACATTACATAAACCGATTCTACACAGTAGAAGTAAAAACTGATAAAGCATTGTACATGATAAAAATTGCATAAGAATATCAGAAGGAAAACCAATAATGCACATTAACACTTTGAAGGAAAAAAAGTAAACATACAACCATCAACGCACCTGGACGCCCCCTAAAATGAGTGGCATCTAAAAATATCAAAGCTCTACAATGTTTAAAAACAAGTCTAAAAGCACCAAATCCAATAAAAATTCTCTCAAACTGATTACCAAAAGTATCAACATCCATATCAACATAACTACCTGGATTACTATTCTTCAATGCCACCAAATACCAATTTAGATCATTATAAGACATAACATCATCACCATACAACTCCATCAAAGCAAGTTGTTTTCCATAATAAGCATAATAATAAGTCGAAGTAAAATTGTATTCTCTTCTAAAATCATCAATTATGTCTTTTGGCTTTTTATTAGGACAATCACAAACCTCATCTATGATAAATGATTTCACAAATCTACTAAAAATATGTGGATTATTCGCATATCTAAGACCGGCTCCACATGAATGTTCAATAACAAAAGATCTAATAAAAAACGACTTAACTGACCAATATCATAAGAAGCAGGCACTTTAAAAGGACAACCATCCTTGGCTGAAGAACAAATAACAGTGATCCTATTAGGTGAGTTATTCCAAAAAACCAGCTCATATCCTTTTTGAATTTGGTATGCAATCAAAGGTTCTCTAAAATCTCAACACCTCCAAAACAAAATCCAACGAACTCTGAAATACATAACTTTAATCCTTTTTTTTACATTTCTTTTAAATAACTTTTACTTCTAACAACATCTAAAGACAAAGAAGTACTGCATGAAGAATCACTATGAAGATTAGAAGGAAACGAAATAGGATGATCATCATCAATCTCAATCAAAGAATTCATAACTTTAACGGCGAATGTGAAAAATGAGCTCTTCTTATATTGTTGATAGCAAAGTATGCTCAAAATATCTGAATCAGTATCGACCATAATAATTTTATTCTCAAGAATATATGAAACCTCAATGGACATAGGAGTTAGTTGAGACAAATGGCCTAGTACTGAAAGTATTATCATCAAATATAAAAACAACAATAATGCTATTATAACCACTACAAAGAAGAAAATAAGAAAAGTATGATACCACATAATAGCATAAAACAGTATAAAAACAAAATAAAACTGTTACTACAGAATAACAAGAAAACCAAACCTCTGCTACTACCAACATTATCCATATATCAAATATAGAGACAACCCTAAATCAGTTAAATATAAACAAACAAATCAATAATGATGTATAGATAAATAGAAGAACACTAATCAAAAAACAAAATCAGAAATAGAACCAATTTTAAAATCCAGTTTAAGATACTAGGAATTAAATTTTAAGGAAAGGCCTAAAATCAAGTTGAATTTGCTTGAACTCGGGATGAATATCAAAATCGATTTGAATTTCTAGGATGCCTCATAGTTGAATTTCGTTCAACTTAAGATGAATATCAAAATCGAATAAAGGATTGCGTTCGAATTTCAAAATCGAATTGAATTTGGAGATAAGAGCGAAAATTTGATGGGAGAAATTAAAATGGACATTAATAGAAGCATGATAAAGGTTCAAATTGACCACGATGTCCTGGAGACGTAATATTTGGTTTAGAAACAAAACACATATAAAAAATTGTCCTTCCGCAGAAAAAAAGCGGGGTCCTAGTGGCTAAAAAATGTGGAATAGTATCCTTCACACTATTTTCCTGATTAAATCTTTATTAATGTTCTAAGTACTAGTTTCGATCATCTTAATCCTTAGCGTGTATGCCTTCCTCCAGAAGTCAATTAGTTCCAGCCTTAACATTCCATCAAGGGCTAATCAGCTTTTGACAATGAATATCCTCTAGTTTACTACACTTTGGTCTTATATTTAGCATTTTCTCATTTATTTTCTTTCGGTTTGTTTATTCTACTCTTGACACTGCTTCTTTATAAACGTCAAAAGCATGCCTTCTCCGCAACTAGTGCCATCAATACATTTTTCAACGTCTAATTCATTTGGATTTCGTCTTTTTTAGTTATTATAGTACTATTATAACTTATTTCGTCTTTTTAAGTTATTATAGTACTATTATAACTTATTTGGCATATGATGTGGAACCGGTCTCCTAACAATTATTTAGATATTTTACTCATTCAATTACCTTCCAGCCCTCTACATTTTACATTTGGAACCCATGAAACCCCCTTCGGCTATGAGTATTTTAATTCAGAAATCACTTAAAAAAATCTAGAAAATATGTGTATGTCTTTACTTTTTAAAAAATTTCACAACTTCCTATTTCTAACCATTTTGCATAATAAATAGTTCTTAGATAATTCATATCCAATTATTTATTAATGAGAAAATTCTATAAATCAAAACTCATCTAAAAAGGTGTTTATAACGTCATATTAAATTTTCGGATCATTTTACTCACAAGAAGAATCAGTAATAATCTTAATTATATATGACCATGCTTAATAACATAAGAAAATAGGGACTAAGAAATATATTGCTCAACTAGATCTCTTAATTTTCTGTTCCCTAGGCTTTAGTCTTCTTCTTCATAATTTATTTCTTAGGCCGCCACCAATAAAGTGCCTCAAACTTATCTATTATTTTAAGAGTGTAGAATGAAGTGAAAGGAGAGAAAATAGTTAAATATAATCTCATGAATAGTCAGGTCGCTGGCACATTGTTCCTCTTTCTCGTTTAATTCATTCTAGTTAGTTTCATTAAGTAACAATATAATAAGTAAATGTACACCCAAATACTAATCACATTATATTATTATTTAATTCTGTAACTGAATCATTTAAATCTTTAGTCTCATAATTAGTTCTTTAATTACTTATTTATTAATTTAAGGGGTGTTACATGCTTCCCCTTATAGGAATTTCACCCCCTAAATACAAGTAAGGCATGATAGTGATTCTCAATCTTTCTCATGCCCACTCTAGCATTGACACATAAATTCCCTCATATGTGTCCCAAAAATGTACTAATGCATCTACCAATACATAAAAAAATCAACCATAATATCATATATACATGGTTTATAACAAAACATGGCAAACACATATGCTAAACTAAGGAAACAACTTAAGATGAGTCCTTCTAACTTTATCTTTTGTTTTCCAAGCATAGTCACCTTGGTCTGCACTCTGCTGGACTCACACAAGCTTCACAACCTCATCCCGAAGCTCCTTTATGTCTTATTCTGCTATCTGAATGGGCTTTCTTACATAGGCTTTATTTGGTTCAACAACCAAATATTACATAGCTCTCGGACTCACAGCATCCTTTGGGTCTCTGATACCCTATATGCTACTTTTCCAATTCTATCTAGTATAAGAAAGGGCTAACATATCTTGATGCCAACTTTCTGACCACTCTGAATCTCATAGTGCCTCTCATCGATGAAACTTCAACAAATACTTGATTCCTAAGTTCAAACTCCAAATCAGCCTCCTATCAACATCCCATTTTGCTTTGATTACACATCTTTTATTCTTTATCTACTCAACTAAACTTTCTCCAAAGCTTTTCTTATAAGATCCGAACCCAAAATTAATGAGTCTATCTCTAGTCTCACACCAACATATTTGCGACTTAGAAGACCTTCTATACAATGCCTTAAAAGGTGCCATTCTGATAATGGACTGGTAAATATTGTTGTATGAAAACTCTACTAAGCGCAAGTGATCTTCCTAAGAACCATTGAAGTCTAACACACATGCTCGTAGCAAATCCTCAAGCACTCAGTTGACCCTTTTAGTCTATCCATCTATATGTGGATGATTGGACATACTCATACACAACTCCGAACCCAAAGAGCTCTATAGGCTTCGCCAAAACTCACTGGAAAACAACATGTCTCAGTCACAACTATAGTACTTGTAACTCCATATAGTCTCACTATGTAATTCTAAGTCCACCTGGCTTTTGGTGTTCAATATTAACTTATTAACATGTGAAACATCTCTTCACACATTCTCCAACATTTCTCTTCATCTCTTCCTAATAGAATCTCTGCTTCGCATATCGATATAACTTAGTGCCCTCGAAAGTTGATGATTGAGTCTATTGCAAGTTGATGATTGATGTTATCGCATGTTGAGATTTACATAACTATCACATATTAAAGAAGTTACCCAAAAACAATGCTCTAGTTAGCCATGTTGCATTCTCTGATTGGTTCAACCATGCCACATCACGATAAAGAAATTAAAAGTGAGTTATGGTAAATTGTTAATGTGCCACATTAGCAAATCATGACCGTTCATCTCCTACGAGTAGCATGTGTCAAAAATAGACTTAATTTCTCTATAAATAGGCATATATCCCTTATTAAAAAAGATGGATTTTGAATTGTATTTCTTCTTTATTTTCATTTTCATCTAAGCATAATAAAAGTTTGATTTTGGGACTTTGACGGCCGCTTAAGTCGAATTCAAATAGTGACTCTTAGGCAATTTCCTATTTGTACGCTTTACCACCTTGAACATAATGATTAAGCATACTTGTCCAAGAGTATACCCTTTTTTCCATTTATCATTGATAAGTGAAGATAATGCATACTAGAGAAGACCAAGAATTTACCTAAATTCTGTAGTGCTTTCACTGAGAGTTGAACCTATGGAAAAAACTACCTATTTGGCCTTTCACTTTTACAAAAATGGGTAGAACAACAAAGGAAATCAATGAGCAAGAATATGAGGCTATATATCGTACTAGCTCGAGGAAAATGTAACTACTCAGTTTAATATAAGGAACATTGAAATAGGGAAAGTGTACGTGTCAATGGTCATTGCAAATGAGGAAACTAGCCTTATAGCAATGCAAAAGCCACATAAAACCATGTACTAGCTATTTGAAACGCTTTCTTGTCAAAAACCATCAAAAATGACAAAAAGGATGAAAGAGGATGACAGGGAGAAAGCCAAACCACCCTAGAGAAATGTTGCATCGATCCTAAGAAGTAGAAATGTGGAGAAAAGCACTTTAGGCCTTCAAAAGAAAGATGAGGCAATGAAGGTCCAAACAAAGCTAAAGTTAAGCTTGGGGAAAAAAGTATAAGTTGACAATCGAGTAGTTCAAAAGGTAAGTAAAGAACTGAAATTCCACTTATGTAGTCAGCTAGTTTGACTTTTAAGAAAGTGTGCAGACCTGAATGTAAAGGTTATAGGGATGATGGGAGATACTTGAGAGATTTGGAAAAAGGTGATCGAAGTTATGAAAGATGTAAAAGGAAAGGGACAATGGATCCTAAAGTTAATAGCAACTTTAGCGTAGTCCCATTCGCTAAAGAAATCATGCTTGTTCCATTACCTTCTTATATCAAAATTCCTTCAATCAAATATGATGTGTTGGTCGACCTAGCTGATCGCTTGTTGGCATTTGAAAACCAAATGGGCGTTTACAATGCCACTGAATTCTTTGGCGCACATGTGAAATGGTACCATCGATATTGAAAGAAAATCATTTATTCATAGGATCAATTTTCTTATGAGGTTTCTACAAAGTTTTGTACTTTTAAAGAGCCGACCATAAATATTGGTGTCTTAGCAAAAATAAAGTAAAGACCAGAGGAATTATTGAGGGAGTTTTTGAAAAGGTTAAACATTGAAGCAAATAAGGCTGAAAAGGTAAGTTATCAAAAAAGCCAATGGCCATAAAATCTTGATTAATAAAAAACATCATATTCTAGAAAGAGCTATATATCCATAGGTGCAAGGATCTGCAAGACATTCATTTCCAAAATGATAAATTCATCTGAATTGATGAAATCTTTCATGAGAAGATAAATTTTCAGCAGAGGGAAAAAGGAAGTTCTTAGATCCTAATAAAAAAGGAAAGTGGGATGAAACGTCAAGAGCAAATTGTGTTAATTAAACTGGCATATCTTGTACATTTATGCTGTAATGATGGACGAGATAGAGTTTCCCAGTTCAATCAAATTAAGGGTGAACCCAAAACCTAATAGAGGTGGATATTATTGCACTTTTTACAAGGTGAATGACCATAAGACCATTGATTACTATTTGTTGGCTGGAATTATTCAAGGTATGATAAGGAGGTGACCACATAAGGAGTTTGTCAGAAATGATCAAAAATTCTTCAAATCTAATAATGGCAAAAAACCTCCGACTAACAATGCTAACCTCATGGAGAGTGATCCCCATCAAAATTTCCACCTCTAACTAATCATGTCGATGTCATTTATGGAGATCTGCATATTGCAGGAATGAGTAAAGGAGCAAAGTATAAGTATATACATGAAGTTAAGGAGGAAATCTATTCGATGGGAGAAGAACCACTAACAAAGGTGTACATGAGTGTTTTCCATATCCTAAACCTGATAATACTTCTAAAGAGTTAAGAGGGGTGAGGCACTCCCATAACGATATGTTAATGGTTATAGCTCATATTGGACTATCCTTGGTGTCTAAAATCCTAGTGGACACTAGAAGTATAGTCAATGTAATCTTTAAGAATGCTTTCAATCAAACAGGTATTCCTGTAAAAAATTCTTGAATCCAACTTGGAAACCATCCTTGAGTTCAATAATAAAGGATCTACACCAGTCAGGCAGATCGTATTATATGTTTAGATGGGAACTCTCTAGTGGGGAACTAGATGGGAAAACCTGAAACATCGGGAAGGTTGATAAAGTGGGGAATGGAGTTAAGTCAATATGTTATTGAGTATTTTCCTCGAACATCGATAAAAGGGCAAGCTTTGGCTGATTTTATAACCTAGTGTATAGGATTTATCGAGGAATAATCAAAAAAATAAAGGAAGATTAAACCAAAATGACAATTATTTGTAGAAGGTGCTGAAAATGGATGTGGGGTCAGAGCTGGGTATGTAATAATCACACTCGATACGCATAGATTGCACTAGACAATGAAATTGGGATTTTCTGCAACTAATAATGTGATTGAGTATGAGTCTATGATAGTTGGATTAACCTTAGTGCAACAGCCGAAGATTCCAAAGATTGAAGTAGTGATTCGTAAGTGATGGTGAATCAACAAAACAAGACATATCAGATAAAGGACGCCTGATTAGCCTAATATGTTAAAAAGATCCATGAGATGTTAGCTCAATTTGAGGACTTTTCTATCTGCTAGATACTGAGGGAAATAAATGCCCAAATAGTCTCGTTAGCAAAACTAGCAAGTTCAGGAAGGTCATTAGAAGTAAAGATTGTCCATGTTGATCACAAGCTCAATAATCGAAAGACGATGAAGAAGGCTCTCAAAAAAAACAACAATCATGAGGAAGCGCATGAAGCAGCTAGAATATGTGAATGTAAAAGTCAATATGTTAATAATTAGAAAATACCTATTATTTAATATTTAGAAAAAGGGACAATTCCAAAGAATAGAAATGAGTAAAGGAAATTAAGGTATCAAGCACTTTCCTATGCCATGATTGATCCTAGATATTACATAGAAAAGGGATATTTGATGCCCTACTTGAGGTGTATAACACCAAAGGATGGAATGAAGATATTAAATGAATCTCATGAGGGATTTTGTTCTAACCACTCTAATGGGATAAAGCTAGCAAGGAAAGCAACGAGACAAGGTTATTATTGGCCTCATATGACTGAAGATGCTTTAGCTTGTGTGATAGATGTGATAAATGCAAAGTTTTTCTTGGATTCCTTGACTACCTCCTAGCGAATTAACTCTTATAACTAGTCCTTAGCCCTTTGATGTATGGGGAACCGATTTAATAGGACCTCTTCCAGTCTCAAGAGGAGACACAATATTCACTTTGACAACTTTACTAAATGGGTAAAAGCCGAGCCATCACTAATCATTACTTTCTAAAAAATCCTAAAGTTTATGATCAAAAACATAGTTACATGGTTTAAACTGCCAAATTAAATCTTTTTTGATAATGGAACTCAATTCAAAAGTGAAGACACTTGCTTTTGTGATAAAAATGGGATAATAAAATGTTTCTTGTTAGTAGCAAATCCAACAGCCAACAGGGAAATAGAGGCAACAAATAAGACTATCAAGCACATCTTAAAGAAAAGGTTAGGGGAAGCAAAAAAAAGGGATGGTAGAACTTTCCAATGTCCTATAATCATATAGAACTTCCAAAAAAATAGCCACACGCCACACACCTTATTCTCTAACATAAGGGTTTGAGGCAATGCTGCAGGCGGAAGTTGAAGTTCCATCGCACCAAGGATTGCATATGCTTATGCATCAAACTATGAATTAGACAGGGAATCTTTGCATATGATCAATGAACTAAGAGATCAGGTAGTGTTACGAATGGTAGAATATCAACAAAGAATTTAAAAATGCTATAATTCAAATGTTAAGGAAAGAGCATTCCAAAAGGGAGAGCTTGTACTTAGAACGGTAATTGCAAATACCAAATATATAGCTGATGGCCCATTAGGACCGAATTGGGAAGGACCCTTAGTCATGAGTGATACTCCTGGTAACTTATTGATTGAGTAGGCTTGGTAGGAATTTCATAGCCAAAACTTGAAATGCTGAGCATTTAAAACCATATTTCACCGCTTTGAATGGATAAACCAAGTTATTGAAATTCGTTCCTTTGAATGCTTTCAAAGGTTTTTATATAACGTTTTCAAAACACAGGTTTATAGAAAAAGAACAGCTTTCTAAGATCTTTAAAATAACATTTAAAATTATTTTGAATTTTTTTAATCAAATAGCCCTCGATTGAGATGCATTATATTCAATGTAATTCCTAAACTGATGAGGTTAGCGAAATACTTTGAGCAGAAGCACACCTCATGTTTAGAAAAGGACAATCAAGCCTTTGATACCACCTTAAGTCCCTAATAAAGCAACTATCTAATGGAGATGGTCAAACAAGCCTTTAGTTATGCTACTACGCTTGGCCAAACCACCCTTCAAAGAGTGATGGTCAAATCAAGCCTTTTGATCCAACTTCAGGGCCCAGTCAAAGCAACCATCCAAGGGAGATGGTCAAACAAGCCTTTGGTCCTACTTCTATGCCCAGCCAAATCCTCCATCCAAAGAGTCATGGTCGAGCAAAGCTTTTTAAGCAACCATCTTAAGAGAGATGGACAGTTAAGCTCTTAGCCCAATGAGTGGTTTAACCAAGAATGAATGTATGAATGGAATTTAGATGGACCAACAAACAAGTGGTCAAAAGAAAGAGTACAGATAATTAACCATTCATAGGAATTAAGAAATCATCAAACTAAGACTGGGCCAAAACTCACAATAAAGTCTATTGATGTCAATGGAGTAAGAAAAATATTTTTAAAAGGGCACATCAAAAAACCCTTCTTGCTCCAGAAAAATGAAATACTAATAAGGAATGATGATTCAGAAAGGAAAAGAGATGGAACTGGAAAAGAAGTTTACTTAAGCTAAACATAAGAAAACTCATCTAGGTAGGAGCAAATGTTACACCCAAAATATCCAAGACTAAATAAGGAGAGAAGCTATTTCAATTTGATAAAGGAGAAGCTGTTGCAAGTTGATAGAGAAGAAGCTATCTTATGTTGATAAAGGAGAAGCTACCGCAAGATGATAAAGGAGAAGCTATGGCAAGTTCACAAAGGAGAAGCTATGGCAAGTTGAAAAAGGAGAAGCTATCGCAAGTTGATAAAGGATGAGCTACCGTAAGTTGATAAAGGAGAAGTTATCACAGGTTAATAAAGGAGAAACTATCACAAGTTGATAAAGGAGGAAGTGCAACAACTTGAAATAAAGGGAAGCTATCGCAAGTTGTTAAGATTATCATAAGTTGATACCATAAAGCAATCATACATTCTAGATTGAGACTATCACAAGTTTTATAATTGAAGCTATCGCATGTTAAGATTTACATAGCTATTGTATGTTGAAGAAGTTAACCAAAAGAAATGTTCCTTTTATCCACATGGAATTCTCCAGTAGCTTCAACCATTCCACATTACCATAAAGAAACTAAAAGTGAGATATGGAAAAATGGCAATGTGCCACGTCAACAAATCATAATCTTTCAACTCCTACGGGTACTGTGTCAAAAATTTAAAGATCCAATTTCTTTATAAATAGGCATGTATCCCTTACTAAACAGGGGCGGATTCTAAATTGTACTTCTTCTTCATTTTCATTTTTTTCTAAGAAGAATAAAAGCTTCACTTTGGGACTTTAGTGGTCATTTAGGTCGAATTCACACTGTTGCTTTGTGACTTGATACTCAAACAATGGCCTATATGCACACTTGACCACCTTGAACATAATGATTAAGCGTACTTGTCCAAGAGTCACTCTTGCCCAAGTATCATTGACTTGGGAAGATAATGCATATAGAGAAGACCAAAAATTGACCTAACACTTTCAGCTCTTCGGTCTCGGAACGATTCTTCAGGCCATTAATCCTTTCAACACATAATGGATCTTCTTTCTTCTTCTTAGCAATTCTTTCTATGAGAGCTATGTGAACTTCCCATAATGACAATATTCCTGAAGTTCCATTTGGACCAACACTCGATCAAAAATGAACATTACAAGAGGCCAAAGTATCCAATACATTTCACCATTCTATTATAGCCAGAACAAAACTCTATCGTCTTCGACCCAAAGAATCAAAAAATTTATTTCCTTTACCCGGGGTTTGCACAATCCCTAAGAAGAAGAAAATCCCAACCACCTCTACAGTCTTATTTTCAATTCCTTTCGTGATAACAAGTATCTTAGAAATATGTGGTTAGCAAACAATTCGAACCTTTCTCCAAGGAGGTATTGCCTCTAAATCTTTAGTGGAATGATAACTGCTTCTAACTCCAAGTCATGTGTTTGATATCAGACCTCATAAGATCGTAAATGGCTGGATGCATGAGCTATTACATTGCCTTTTTGCATCAACACAACTTCTAACCCTGAACCCGAAGCAGTGGTATATATTATCATATTACTATTCCCTTAGGCATCACCAAACTCAAAAAAATTGTCAGTCAAAGCTTCATCTCTTGGAATACCATCTAACACTCCTTCGTCAAAACAAACCTCTCTTTCTTTCAAGTAAGCCTTATCAGTGGCACTGCTATACATGGGAAGTCCTTAATGAATATTCGATAGTACCCTGCCAATGCCAAGAAACTCTGAATCTTAGTAACAGTCTCGGGGTCTCTTCCAACCATTCATAGCCTCAACTTTTGAATTATCTATGGCCAATCCCTCCTCTTAAACTACATGGCATAAGAACTTAACTCCCTATTTTTGAAAGTGACACTTGTAAAACTTCGCCTTCAACTGGTTCATTCTCAAAGTCTCCAACACCGATCTAAAATGAACTTCACAATCTTGATCATCCTTAAAATATACCAAAATATCATCGGTAAAGACCAACACAAATCTATCCAACGGTTCGCAAATGACCCAGTTCATAAGTTTCATAAAGATTGCTGGATCATTGGTTAGTCTAAAGGGCATAATTACCACTCATATGAATCATATCTTATTTTGAATGCAATTAAAGGAACACTTTCTTTAGCAACTCTCGGTTGAGGGAATCCTACAGCCAAATCTAGCATCTAGAATACTCTAGCTCCGCTCAACTAATCTAATAAAAGGTCTATCCTTGGCAATGGATAATGATTATTTACTATCAACTCATTCAACTTCGTATATTCAATTCACATCTGAAGTGATCTATCTTACTTCTTTACAAATATCACAAAAGCTCCCTACAGTGAACTACTCGACCTAATGAAACTCCTATGCTCAAGTCGCACAGTTACTTCTTCAACTCCTCCATTTCCTTAGGCGATATTCTACTAAAGGGTCTACTAATAGGTTGTATCCCCGGTGTCAAATCTAAAAGGAACTCAGTCCTTCTTCTTGGCGTAACCCCTTTACTAGGTCAAAGACATCAGCAAATACCCGAACTATTAAAAGTCCATCAATATCCTCTTCCAGACTTTCCGTAGCACATTACGAAACCTTGTATATCCTTTTCGTTGCATCCAAAGTTACCAAGATCATTTCTCCTCCCACCAAGTTTCGTAAAGCAATACCCTCCCAACACAATAAATTCTAGCGTCATTCTGCACTAGCCAATCCATACCTAGAATTTCCCCATATCTTAAGAAGTCAAACACATATAGGTCATAAGAAAACAAATGTTCACATAGAACTAATTCTAAACTATTGCAGTTCTACCAAAGACCGACATACCTACAAGTCGGATTAAGAATATATAAAGAAACAACTAGATAGGTAACATATAACTCTAATTTTTCAACCAAATCTTTCGAAATGAAATAGTATGTAGCCTGGTATCAAACAGAACTATATTTGAAAAATTGGAAACTGAAATTATACCTCCAAGGACTATACCCTTTCCTTTCTCTTTAGTTGTTGGTCCTAATGAAGGCCCTCCTACAGCAAACAACCTTGTCTACTTTGGCCCTGGGCAATCCTTCTTCTTATGGCCTAACTTATTGCAACTAAAACATTTAGCCTTACTTACTCCAATAGGTTGTGGACACTTCAATGCATAGTAACCCTTCTGACCATAGTTGTAGGAAACAATTTCTAAAACATCCTTTCAGCCTCCTCTCTCCTAAGATTTTCCTTTTTGTTGCTAATCCTTCTTCCCTTTCCAATATGGGGATAAACCTCTTCTTCTGTGTAGTCTTGGGTTTCATCCCGACCATCCTCTCCTCTCGGTACATGCTACCATTCCTTCGGAAATGCACCACCTTATGGTTCAGTTTCTATTGCAAGGCCCGAATGAACTTCTCATTCTTCTTCAACGGCGTATTAATAATCTCCTTGTCATACTTAGCTAAAGCATTGAACTTCTGAATGCACTCCTCTATAGAAAGATCCCCTTGTTTCAAATCAATAAACTCCCAAAGCAACACATCTTGCTGAGACTCAGAAATAAATGGAGCCTCGGACCTTTCCTAAGTTATACCCAAGTGATAAAACATTTTAGCTTTTATCAGAACACGGAGGAAACATGAATACAATGAAAAGAACAAGGAAGCGCTATTGTGTTTATCATTCTTTATGTTGATGGTTTGCTCCTAATTGGAAAAGATGTACCATTGTTATAGTTGATGAAAGATTGGTTGTCCAAGAAATTCCCCATTAAGGATTTGGGAGAAGCAACTTATATACTAGGTATTAGGACCTATAGAGGTAGATCCAAAAGGTTGCTAAGATTATCCCAATCCTCATATATAAACACCATACTAAAGCGGTTTAGTATGGAGAATTTCAAGCGTGGATATATTTTTATGCAATGTGGAATCGTCCTTCCTAAGAAGGACACTGTAACATCTCTCATTCCAAAATCCAAAGTTGGAACTACAATGTACCGCAGTTTGCTTGGAATTATCTTCTAATGGCCCAAACGAGATAGGTTATATATATATATTAAACAATTTAAGTAAACAAAGTAGCAAATGAAGTGCATTAAATAAACTCATCGTTATAATTCCAAATTAGTTACCATAGCCATGCCCATTTAGGAGTCAAAAATATAATATAATCATAGTTAATAGTGTTATACCCAACACATGAAAATGCTGACATGAACACTTAAAACGACGGAAAAAAATAACATTAATATCATTTAAGCCTTATGCATCGTCTTTGGAACCCCTTGTTCATCTTTCGAAAGCAACTTATCTGGATCCATAAATTCACCCTACTCGAACGAGTACCTGTGGTTTATGAGAAAAACAATAATAAAAATACGGGTCAGTCTTAATGTCCAGTGTGAGCAATATTATACCCGAAACAAAAATATACCAAGACCATGCCGCTAATGCATAAAACTTGGTTTCCACTCACTATAGCACAGCATTAGTTTAACAACATGAAACACAAGCATAAACATTATTTCATCCCTAAAGGTCTTATATATGCTGCAATATTTTAACAAGAACCAATAACCAATTCATGCAATATGCCATTTAGTAATTATTTCTATTCTTTTCAAGGCCTACGATAAAATACTTTGGCTGCCACTAAGCCTTACCCCTTATCAATCTAATGAAGGGTAACAAATTTAGCTTTTGACTACCACTAAGGCCAAATGCCTTCAATGATTCCTTAGTTTTAACCGATTTACTACCGGTTTTGGTTGCCATTTAGGCCTTACACCAACACTTTCGGTTTTTGTTGCCACATAGGCCTTACTTATGCTTTCGATTTCTGTTGCCACATATTCCTTACGCATACGGTTCTTGATTTCCACATCAGGCTTTATGCCATTTACTGAACTCTGTTTTGGTCGCATTTAGACCTTACACCAACACTTTCATGTTTTGGATGTCATGTTACGCCTTACTCCAACATTTTTGGTTGCAGTTGCTACTTAGGCTTTACACCAATGCTTTTGGTTTTGGTGGCCACATAGGCCTTACACCTACACTTTCGATTTCGCTTTCCACACATGCCTTACACCTACGCTTTCGGTTCTTAGCTGCTATGGCAAGCCCTTCAATCATATACCGAACTCTTTCTAGTCTTTCATTTTATTAAGCATTTCCTTTAGAAATTTATTTAGCTACTCTAAGTCCAATTACCCTCGGCTTACTCCACTACTAATTACATTATCATTCATGTTCTAAGTACTAGTTTCGGCAATCTTAAATGTAACGACCCACAAATTTATCAGTTCGATAAATTATATTTATTTTTTAAAATATTCAAACATAAACTTTTAAAAATTATAGATTATGATATTTTGAACAATAAATAATAATGGTTATAAGTATTTACAAAAATATTTCCTTTGAAAATATATCTATAAAATGACCGAAACCTTTTTATCAATAAACAGCTCTATAATCATAAAACTTCGCGCACAGAGTTGGATACATACACTTATTTTTATAATTGAACAAGATGAAATAAAATTTATTTATTTATTTTTGAAATTAAATGAATGTATGACATCCTCAATGATGTCTTTATATTTAATAATTGATTTATGATTTTAAATTGAGATTTAATGATTTAATAATAATTATAACTATTCAAATAGTTGTTTTAAATGATAGTAATTCATTTTAAATAGTTATAAAGTGATAATAAATAATTTATAATAGTTTTATAAAGAGATATATAATCAGTTTGAAAATATAAGAAAATTGATATCGCTTTATCGGTATAATAACAATTTTTGTAAAATTTGTTATTATTGATTTATATGATTTTATAATTCAAATGAGATCATTTTAATTAATTAAAAATGATTAGAAATTTATTTTCAAATTTTGTTTACATATATACGTAATTTAAATTATAAGTGAAAATGTGACCAGGAATCGGTTTCCCAATTTTCAACGGTTTAACGAACGGAAGTTGTTCGAAAGTCATTGCAACCTTGTTTATATGTCATATGCACATATATAACATACAAATACATCCACTAATATATACAGGAATGCATATATACATACATATGACATACATGTATAAATACATAAACCTTAAAAATATCAAAGATATTTTACAAAACTTAACCCTTAAGTCGTCCAAAAGTCAAATGCACGTGGCTTGAAAGCAAATGAAGTAATGGAGCACATGGAGGGGGAGGTATTAACGTGTATTGTGAAGTGATGGGAGGGGAGTGGGCTAAGGGTAGTTTGGTCCATACACATTTAGATATTTTTTCACAAATTTTTCCTATAACTACCCATGTGTACTCTTCCATTTCATTCACCTTCTTCTTCATTTTTTCTAAGCTCCTCCTCTCCATTTTAATGGTTTCTTCTTTAAATAATTTATGAAGAAATTTTAGTAGAAAATAAAATAAAATTATATTCATACATATACAAAGTCAAATCACCTCAAAATCAAAGTGAATCACCTCCACTTCCCTTCCACCATCCACAGCCATCACCATCACCATCAAGACTAAACTCCATCCCCTTTTATATGGGGAGGTCGAGCCCATCAAGGAGAAAAGAAGGAGTTTGGAAAGCTTCGAAGCAAGGAAAAGAAGAGGAAGTGCTGCCAGAATCGAATCAAGAAGCTACGAAAAAGATTGGTGGAGTGGAGCCATAAGTGGTACTCAATGTTTATGAAATAATAAATTATCTCTATAACTATTTTTAAGTATGATAATATGACCATTAAATCTCTTAATGATTTGTATGAATGGTTGATAACTTGAGTGATTATATGGTTGATTATATGGATGTTGATATGGTTGATAACTTGGTTGTGATAAATTATGAGAAATCATAATAAAATGGTTAATTAATAGAAATGAATTCATATAATATGTTTACGGAGTTTATTTACCTCTTAATGGTTTTGAAACTTTAAAATATTTAAAAATGAGTTTGAAATGTTTTGCAAACATATGAAAGTGTTTTGGTAAAGTTTGAAAGGTAAATGAAAATTTAGTCAAAAACAGGCGCGTCGCATAACGGTAGTTCGCGATTTCGCGCCATAAAAGTCAAACGAGTGCATAGAATGAAATTTAGCCCGAAATTCTTCAAGATAAGAATTTATGAATTATTTTATCCATAGTTTTCAAACAAAGAAAGAAAATTAAGATTTCGATAAATAGATTTTGAAATATGAGTAAAAGAAGTTTTTGAAAAAATCGCGGTTTTGTAGTTCGGAATCCATAACAGGATTGCTTTGAAAATGATGTTTAAAATTGTTTAAATATATGGAATAAATCTTATTAATCTTTTAAAATGTTTGAAAAGTTATTTGAGTTATAAAAATAAATTGTCAAATGATAAAATGTCGTTTTGATCAATATTGCTTAAAAACACTTTCCATAGCACTTTTTCGCAACACTTTTCTATAACTTTTGAAATATAGTTTTAAACACGACCATCCTTTTCCAAATCTTTTGAAAATGTTTTCAAATGATTAACAAAGTATTTTAATGGTAATTTGAAGGATTTATGGAATGATTAAAGGTTTAATGGTTTAGAGTCGAACAAATAACTTGATCGCCTTATGGGTGTCAAAGAGATAGTGTCTAGGCTTGAGTTTGGAAAACCAGTTTCCTACTCTCCCTGACTATCCGGACTAGCCCAACGGATGGGATAGTAAATTTGATTTAGTCGGATCAAAATTTCCCAAAGTATAATGATATAATTTTCCAAATTTAGATAACTTGGATTGCATAGAAATGATTTGGAAATGTTTTCTTAAATAAAAGGTGAATGATTTGGAACTATCTCAATATTAAAAAAGGTTTTAAAATTAACTAAATGATTTGATAAATGAGGCTTAATAATTCCATATACTCTAAAAAGGAGAAATAAATGATTCAATGAATATATCTCTAAGAGATATCTATGAATGTATAAAAAGATGAATTAAATTGATTGATGATTGATAATCACATATGAACTTAACTTCATTTTAATCGATGATTGGTTCGGAGGAACCGAGGTTGGACTTGGGTAACTCCTACCCGAAAACCACTCCGAACCAATGTATACGTTCGAAAGTGAAGACATGATAATGACTTTTGAAGACGAGGATCTTCATAATAAATGGCTGCTAGCCACTAGTCCCTCGAGGTGAAATTTACCATATCATATATTTATGGTGGTAGTAGCGCTCTATTGTGAAAATCTTCGATTGCATGGACTACTCGCTACTAATGGTAGTAGGAGGAGTGCCTTCGGTTTCGTTCAGTCCCACAACGAACTTGTATGGACGAATGTCTTACAGTGCATTTCTGATCATATTAATCGATCTCTATCAACATATTATCTGCTTGGTGATGGAGAATGCAACTTCTCTTAGCTTAACACCCTTTCGTGAGACGTACGAGCTCAGGAGTTATACGTTGGTAGAAACCAGTTGTTTGATTAATGAATGGCAATGTGGCATTCAAAGTGGAACCTGTAATGATCAAAGTGTGGCTTTGCAAAAAGCAAAGTGTGGCTTTGTGGAGTGTAGCCTTATGAGCCTCACATCCCAAGTATGATACGTGATACTATATGGCTTAAGGACATATTTCGGGCTATTGTTGAGGGAATTTCCTGTAGGCACTTGTTGCCATATTGTATGAATGGAAAGGTATGGAGGCTGACTGAGACCGTGTAAAGCCACCTAGTAATACTCTGTTCCATGGTAGTGTAGCAGTATAGTTTGGAGGCTGACGAAGACCGTGTAAAGCCATTGGTGTGAACTAGGACCGTTATACGTGGATTTGTCGGGTTTGAATGGTCACCAGTTCCCTATCATGTTGGAAATCTAATTCTAATATGTTGCCTTTACGGTTTTGACTGTAGAACTTACTTTTAAAAAGTAGCTGGTAAGCCATCAAATTTAGCCAATATAACAATTTTGGCTATCCTGATATATTATTTGAAAAGTGTTTTCAAAGGAATGTCGTTAAAAATAATATCAAACTATTTTGGTACAAAAGTATTTGGTTATCATAAGGTAAAAACCCGTCCGTATTTATGTGTGGGCGTGGTCTTATGAGATACCCTTCTTTTCAAAGGTTTTAAACTAGCATTAATTTCTAAATCAAGTATCCCACGCTGATTCATCAAGCCTGATCCATATATTTTAAATACTCGGGTCAGATCCGAGTTGTTTCAGGTTTAGTTGAAGGTGCTTGGAGTTTCCAGAGGAGAGCTGGAGATCTTCATCTATGTATGGACATATTCTATTATCCGTTGCATATACTGCATTTGTAATGTTTGGTTGTCAGCATTTGTAAGGACAGGGGTTTATAACTGTTCAGGCTGATTCTAGGTTTGACACTGATATTGTATTCAAAATTTTCCGTTGTAAAGATTATATATTGAAATAATTTATGTTATTCCATTCATGTGAGATTCTGTTCTACCTTTTTTTTCTTTTTCCCCCAACAATCGGGCTTTTCGACATTTGGATTTGTGGCACGAGGATGTATTAGTGCCGATTTTTGTGGGGCGAAAATCCTGGTATTTACATTTGGTATCAGAGCTTAGGTTGAGCAAACACCTAGGCTTTGTTGGGGTAAGTCACATTATAGATAGGGTTATTAATACCTTAGAATGAGTGACTCATTAGAGATAGAGTTAGTAACACCCTAGAATGAGTTTTGAGAGTATTATATATATAAACGTGCATTTGTTATTTGATATAAAAGTGTTTTGTGTTGATTTATCTGTTGAGTGGTTTATAGATTCTGGTCGGTATGTGGGATGCCATGATATCGATAAGGGTTTCTAGACCCTTAAGCAAGGCAAATCGACACACCGTTTCAAAAGGAGTATATTTTATATATATACAAAAGTACAAATATTTATGTGATATGGAAAATTTATAAGATGTTATCCCTTTGGAAAGTTCAATGAATAATGTCTTGATCAGTTTGGTATTTGTGGGAATAATCTTCTAAGTATCGATCATATGTTGGCTTGGGCGAACGGTATCGAACACTTGGCAAATTATTCTCCTTGTCATTATATGATCAAGGCAAGTTCAAAATCCGAACAAGTTGAATTAAGTTATTTGGACAAATGGTTTTATGTCAAGAAATAAATGGTATAAACCTTCTAAGACATCTTGGTATATCACTTAGGTCAGGATGTCTTATTTTTCGGGGGAAATTTTTTGAATGACTCTAAAGCAGGCACGAAGAGCATATGCAGCAAAACAAGCAGAAGAGAAATTAAAACTAGGTTCTTATGCCAGCATCATCTGTTACAGATGTGGTAAAGAAGGACATTATGCAGTTCTGTGTAAGGATAAGAAACAAAATGAAAGGGATAAAAGGAGAGCGGAGAAAAAGAAGAAAGAAAAATCTTTTAGGGTTGATATATTCTGTTACAAGTGTAAAGGCAAGGACATTTTCTACGTGGGTGCCCTAAAACAAAGAAGAAACCCAGAATTCGGTCAGGAAAAATAAAGGGTTGCCACCGTTGCAAGGGACTAGGACATATGGCCAAAGAATGTCCTCGAAGATGCATTTGGTGCTACCAGGGTAAACACTTAATGAAAGACTATCCAAAAATTAAGGTGGCTGACTTAAGGCCACAAAGATAAAGTACCGTCTACCTCAAAAAGGATCCAAGAATAGTATATATAGTAGTTCAAGTATCTATACATAAGATGATGATGTATGATAAGCTGTATTCCCTAGGGAGTTATTCCTAAAAGTTTGTAATACGGCTAGGAATGGATGTATAAATATGATATTAATTAAACTTCTCTTTGGATTATCCTCTCAGAGCACTTCTTCTATCTTATATCCAATCAAATTTAATAAGATATTTTGAAATAAAAAGATTATATAATATAAAGAAGTGTCTTTATAAAAAGTGTTTTATTTAAGAAATTATTTAAGAATATATTTTATAGAAGTATATTTTGTAAAATAAAGTGTAATTAGCAAAATAAAATGATGTTTGAGAAAGATGGATTTGAGAATTCATATCCTATTGTTTTGAAAAAGTATAAAAAGGGAAAGTTATGTAATATAAAATAAGTTTGGAATTAAATTTATAAGAAGATTTATTAACAAGGAAAATTTAAAGGCATTTTGAAATAAGAATAACAATGGTATTATTCCAAATAAAGGATAATCGATTTCTTTTGGAAAAAAGATAGAAATATTTTTGTGAATAAATATTTTGAAGAAATAAAGGGTTTATAAAGATATTTAAATGAAAAAAAAAAGATTTATGAAATGTTTTCATAAAGATTCAAAAAAGTTAAATAAGTTGTAAGTAGATCATTTCGTCATATGATTCTGATCTAAGATTCGAGTACGGGACTTGGAGGTGTTTACACCAGTCCGAAAAAGGATTTATCACTCGATTCTTGACGACAAATATTGATGAAAGTTTATGATTGGGTACTTGATTTTTCCATCATAGTTGAGGACTATGTAAGGGAAATAAAGTTTTCTGATCAAGAAGCCCGATCAGAGTCCCCACTAGAGAATCGGGGGATCAATACTAGTTCAGAAGTAAAGTTGTGGATTCAAATAGTAGATCGAATTAGATATTGTGTATAGATGATCTATGTACATCATACGCACGTAAGTTTAAAAATAAATATTTTTTTTGCAAATACCTTTCGGTTTTGTTTTGGTGTAATTTCGGGGACGAAATTCTTTTAAGGAGGGGAAGTCTATAACAACCTGCAAATTTATCAGTTTGATAAATTATATTTATTTTATTAAAATATTCAAATATAAACTTTTATAAAACATATATTATGATGTTTTGAAAAATAAAAAATAATGGTAATAAGTATTTACAAAAATATTTCCTTTGGAAATATATCGATAAAATGGCCGAAAACCGTTTTATCGATAACAGCTCTATAATCATAAAATGTCGCGCATGGAACTAGATACATACACTTATTTTTATAATTGAACAAGAAAATGAAATAAAATTTATTTATTTATTTTTGTAAATTAAATGAATGTATGACATCCTCAATGATGCCTTTATGTTTAATAATTGATTTATGATTTTAAATGGAGATTTAATGATTTAATGATTATTATAATTTTTCAAATAGTTGTTTCAAATGATAATAATTCATTTTAAATAGTTATAAAGGGATAATAAATAATTTATAATAGTTTTATAAAGAAATATATAATCAGCTTGAAAATATAAGGAAATTGATATCGCTTTATCGGTATAATAACAATTTTGTAAAAATTGTTAATATTGATTTATATGATTTTATAATTCAAATGAGATCATTTTAATTAATTAAAAACGATTATAAATTTATTTTCAAATTTTGTTTACATATGTAATTTAAAGTATAAGTGACAATGTGATAGGGAATCGATTTCTCGATTTTCAACGGTTTAATGAACGGAAGTTGTTCGAAAGTCGTTGCAACCTTGTTTATATGTCATGTGCACATATATAACATACAAATACATCCACTAACATATACATGAACACATATATACATACATATGATTTATGTACATGAATAAATACATAAACCTTAAAAATATCTAAGATATTTTACAAAACTTAACCCTTAAGTCATCCAAAAGTCAAATGCACATGGCTTTGAAGAGAATGAAGTGACGTAGCACATGGACGGGGAGTTATTAACGTATATTGTGATGTGATGGGAAGGGAAGGGAGTGGGCTAAGGGTAGTCTGGTCCATACACATTTAGATAGTTTTTCACAAAATTTCCCTATATATACCCATGCACACTCTTCCATTTCATTCACCTTCTTCTTAATTTTTCCTAAGCTCCTCCTCTCCATTTTAATGGCTTCTTCTTTAAATAATTTGTGAAGAAATTTTAGTAGAAAATAAAATAAAATTATATACATAAATATACAAAGTCAAATCATCTCAAAACCAAAGTGAATCACCTCCACTTCCCTTCCACCATCCACGGCCTTCACCATCACCATCAAGACCAAACTCCATCACCTTTTCTAGTTGGAGGTTGAGCCCATCAAGGAGAAAAGGAGTTTGGAAAGCTCCGGCGCAAGGAAAAGAGGAGGAAGTGTTGTCGGAGTGTTGTCAGAATCGATTCAAGAAGCTACGAAAAAGATTGGTGGAGTGGAGCCATAAGTGAGTACTCAATGTTTACTAAATAATAAATTATCTCTATAACTATTTTTAAGTATGATAATATGACCATTTAATCCCTTAATTATTTGTATGAATGGTTGATAACTTGAACGATTATATGGTTGATTTTATGGATGTTGATATGGTTGATAACTAGGTTGTGATAAATTATTAGAAATCATAATAAAATGGTTAATTAATAGAAATGAATTCATATAATATGTTTATAGAGTTTATCTACCTCTTAATGGTTTTGAAAATTTAAAAAGGTTTAAAAATGAGTTTGAAACGTTTTATAAACAAATGAAAGTATTTTGGTAAAGTTTGAAAGGTAAATGACATTTAGTCAAAAACAGGCGCGTCGCGTAGCGGTAATTTGCGATTTCGCGACCTAAAAGTTAAACGAGTGCATAAAATGGAATTAGCTCAAAATTCTTTGAGATAAAAATTTTCCGAATTACTATATCCATAGTTTTCAAACAAAGAAAGAAAATCGAGATTTTGAAATATGAGTAAAACAAGTTTTTGGAAAAATCGTGGTTTTGCAGTTCGGAATCCATAATAGAATTTCTTTGAAAATGATGTTTAAAAATTGTTTAAAAATCTTTTAAAATGTTTGAAAAGTGATTTGAGTTATAAAAATGAATTTCCAAATGATAAAAAGTCGTTTTGATCATTATAGCTTAAAAAGCACTTTCCGTAGCACATTTTCGCGGCACTTTTCTATAACTTTTGAAATATAGTTTTAAACGCAACTATCCTTTTCCAAATCTTTTGAAACTGTTTTCAAATGATTAATAAAGTATTTTAAAGGTAATTTTAAGGATTTATGGAATGATTAAAGGTTTAATGATTTAGAGTCGATCAAATAACTTGACCGCCTTATGGGTGTCAGAGAGATAGTGTCTAGGCTTGAATTTGGAAAACCAATTTTCTGCTCTCCCTGGCTATCCGGACTGGCCCGACGGATGGGATAGTAAATTTGGTTTACTTAAATCAAAATTTCCCAAAGTATAATATATAATTTTCCAAATTTAAATAACTTGGACTGCAGAGAAATGATTTGGAAATGTTTTCCTAAAAAAAGTTAAACGATTTGGAATTATCTCAAGATTAAAAAAGGTTTTAAAATTAACCAAATGATTAGATAAATGAGGCTTAATGATTCCATATACTCTAAAAAGGAGAAAGAAATGATTCAATGAATATATCTCTAAGAGATATCTAATCATTTGAATTTAACATCTTTTTAAATTGATTGATGATTGATAATCACATATGAATTTAACATCTTTTTAATCGATGATTGGTTCGGAGGAATTGGGGTCAGATTTGGGTAACTCCTATCCGAAAACCACTCCGAACCAATGTATACGTTTGGAAGTGAAGACATGATGATGATTTTTGAAAACGAGGATCTTCATAATGAAGGGCTGCTTGCTATTAGTCCCTCGAGGTGAAATTTACCATATCATATATTTATGGTGACAGTAGTGCTCTGTTATGAAAATATTTGATTGCAAGGACTACTCACTACTAATGGTAGTAGGAGGAGTGCCTTCGGTTTGTTCGGTCCCATAACGAAATTGTACGGACGAATGTCTAAAAGTGCATTTCTGATCATATTAATCGATCTCTATCAACGTATTATCTGCTTGGTGGCAGAGAAGGCAACTTCTCTTAGTTTAAAACCTTTTCCTGAGACGTATGAGCTCAGAAATTATACATTGGTATAAATCAGTTGTGTGATTAATGAATGGCAATGTGGCATTCAAAGTGGAACCTGTAATGATCAAAGCGTGGCTTTGCGAAAAGCAAAGTGTGGCTTTATGGAGCGTTGCTTCACGAGCCTCACATTCCAGGAATGATACGGGATACTATGTGGTCTGAAGGACGTATTTCAGGCTATTATCGAGGAAAGTTCCTTGTAGGCACTTGTTGCATAGGTGAAGCTCAAGGAGCTTAGGATGACTAAGTAGAAGAAGAACTCACATAATAATATGGGTTCGGAGAGGCTATCACACTGAGTGGGGATGCTCACTCGAATGCAGATCTTAGGAAGGTTTGGGGAGATACCTAAATTTCGAAGGGACATAGGTTTTTTGGGTAGGTTATAAGCTCTCGTGACTGCATGTTTCTTTGTCGTGTGAATTAAACAATAAAGAGACTGCATGTGGCTGAGTCTTTGTGATATAAATTTACTAAAACCAAGAATGCTTATGGTTGGTTCTTTGCAATATAAATTAAGTAACATTAAGAATACATGTGGATGGTTCTTTGTAGTATAATTTAATAAAATTGAGACTGCATGAGGCTAGTTTTTATAGTATAAATCAAATAAAACCAAGACTATATAGTATCAACTAAGAGAAATCAAACTGCTTGGAGTTGTACTTTGCAATTCAAATGAAGCCGAACTACACTAGGAGTGCATTTCAAAAGTAAGGAACACAAAGGATGCGCTTGGTAACCAGGCCGTCGGGAGGTACCTATGGTAGTTGGGTTTCTTTGCACGGTCTTAGAGAGGAGGATTTGGTCAGAGGTTAGCCTAGGTCGAAATCGCATAGGGGTTTGAAGATTACCTAAATTTGACTTGTGTAATGCTTATGTTGAATTTATGCTTAATATTTATACTAGTGAGGGGGGAAAACTTTCCGCATATGGCGGCATGGTCTCACTATATGTTATGTTTTTGGTAAGGTATTATTCTCACCAAGCTTTATGTCTAACCTGTGTTTTTATTATCATTTTCCCCATAAATTCATAGTTTCTCATTGAGTAGGCTAAGTTTATGGGCCAAAGCATGTTATCTTAGAAGCTGAAGAATGAAGATCAAAGGCAAAATATAAGGTTTGTTAGCTAATAAAGAGCGTTCTTTCCACTGTTTTAAAAGTTCGGAGCGACATCAACATATATCAACCCGACTCTCTACTATTTTGTATTCTTAACTGTAATTTGACCACTACGTGGGTACTACTTCAGAGTTAATTTGGAAAAGTATGTAATGAATATTAAGACAAATTACTATATAATATGAATATTTTAGATACTCGGTTTACATAAATTGTTATTCTTATATATTGAACTCGCTTATATCGCTTGGAACTAATTTTGGTGATAGCTGCAATATCATTAGCATTCATTTTCGGGTCACAAAATGGGGAATTTAACAGTTCAGTATTTGAGCATAGGTTAGGGGACATCTGAGTAAAAAAATTCCAGAAAATAAGAATAGCACTAAGAATAAAATGATGTCCTTAATAAGGTATGTGCTATTATATATATAATACAATTATATTTTTCTATATAGATATATAGGTGGATATATCTATCCTTTTATCATTATTTCATTCTCTAACTTTCTGTTTCTAATAAATACATGCTTAACAGAAAATGTAAGATGGAAATAAGGATTGGATGGGTTACAATAAGAGGAGGAAATGCAATAAGGGAGATGGAGAGTGCACATATCAATGAGAGGAATGAAGGTGGAATGCCAAGAGTAGTTGAGGCTAAAGCTGCATAGCCAGTTAATATGGGGGCACATGAATGCGAACACTTTGTTTAGGAAATTATTATGCAAATGATAAGGGGGAATTCGCTGAAGGCTATGAAGCCAAGGCCTATGGCAATAGAGGAGGGCTTCTCAAAGCTAGGCCAAGACTATAAAAACTTAGGAGGGATGTTTAAAAGGAAAGAGCCCACGGTTGATGTGTTGAATTGGCTTAGAGTTATTAGCAAACATCTCAAGACTTGGGAATCAATGATGTGTAGAGGATAAGACTAGCATCAAGGTAATTACATGGAATGCACTAGACCGTTGGGAGACAGTAATTACCGAGACTCCAGAAGAGGAAATTACCTGGATGTAGTTTAAGGAGAGTTTGGAGACTTAATTTAGGGCGACCTTATATTTGATAGGTACATCCAAAAGTTTAAGTATGGCAGTGAAATAGTTAATACTCCACTAAAGAACATGACGAGTTCATAAGGGGTTCAAAGTAGGGTCTCCATCGTAAGGTGATGATGGCTCACTTAGCATCTTCTTTTGAATCTGTTGTTGACTTGGCCTGAATTTATAATGGGATGTATCAGGAATAGGGAAGAAATGGGGTGTGCTAAAGGGAGGGGTGGAGAAGTTGCTATTGTAGAGGTTGTTTGTTTTAACTATGGACAAAAGGGGCACTATGCGATAAAGTGACCAACGTCAAAAATCTTGGAAAAGTAAAGTCCTTTAAGCGTGAAAAGATGGGCATATAAAGAGGTAGTGTCCAAGGCTTAAAGTCCATGTTTATGCTTCAAAGGGACCAAGGGAGGTCTGTCTATAGTCGAGAAAGTTGAGAACGTCGTTTTAGAAGGTATGACTTTGATTTCTAGTATTTCAATTAGGCTATTGTCTGATACCGGTGTATACACTCATTTATAGATAAAGACTTGGTTGATAGACTTGGCTTATGAGTTACCTATTTTTCGCTTTCATATGTGTAGTAAATTCGATAGGAGGATATGCCACTCTCAGATTGAGATGCACTAACTTAAAGATTGAGTTTGGTGGGTGTAATTTTTTGTGTGATCCTTGCATGTTTGACTTCAAAGGCTTCAGAGTTATTTTAGGGATGGTTGGTTGCAGAAATACTAAGCCAGAATATACCTTGCTGAAATAATAATAAACTTGAGTCACCTAAGCCAAAACGTAAGAGTATTTGTAGATTAGAGGAGTTTATAATTGGGCGTAGAGTTGTTTTGTCCGCTTTAGCTTCGGAGGAGTATGGTCTCGGTGCAGTACGTGCCACCCCAAGAGTGGTAGAGTTTCATATAGAGTTGCTATCGGGGTTTGAATCATGTAGTTAACCCCTAAGTAGAATGCCCTTAAAGGAGATAAAGGGGTTAAAAAGGAAATTAGTAGAGTTAGAAGGCAAGAGCTTCCTAAGACCAAGTGTTCACTTTGGGGAGCTGCGACAGTATGTGAAGAAGTCTGATGGATCTTTAAGGTTGTGCATTGACCATTGGAAGCCAAATAAAAGAACGGCGATGAATATATATCCTTTACCGAGAATTAGTGATTTATTTGATCAGTTGAATGGAGCTAAAGTGTTTTCACTGCTAGATTTGGCTTTGTGGTTCCATCAGCTGAGAACTGCAGAGGATAGTGTTACGTACACTGCATTTAGGATAAGGTACAGCTCGTACTAATGGTTAGTAATGCATTTTGGACTGACCAATGCACCTACATTCTTCATAGACATGATGAACAAAAATTTTCAAGACCAACTGGATAGGTACGTGTTGGTGTTCGTAGATGAAATCTTAGTATACTCAATAGATGAGGAGGGTCATGTAGTTCACCTAGGGCTAGTGTTGGAGATGTTAAGACATCATAAGTTAAGGGCGAAATTTTCTAACTGTCAGTTTTGGAAACAGAAAGTGAAATTTCTAGGCCACGTGGTTTCGAAAAGGGGTTTAGTAGTAGACTGTTTGAAGGTTGATGTAGTAAATGGATGGAAGAGACTGGAGATTGTGACTGAAGTGCGTAGTTTCTTAGCTTTAGCTGGCTACTATCGGAGGTTCATTGAGGACTTCTCTCGTGTAGCTGTGCCAATGACAAAATTGACTCGGAAGAACGAGAAGTTTGTTTGGACAAAGGAGTCTGAGACGTCATTCAAAGAATTAAAATTTGGTTAAATAGTGCTCCTATGCCAGTGATACCTAAGGGGAATGATGAGATGAACGTATATACATATGCATTGGGTTTGGGGTTAGGAGCAATGTTGATGCTGAAGGGCAAGGTAATAGCATATGCATCTAAGTAGCTGTGGCCCCATGAAATTCTATACCCTACTCTTGGCTTAGAGTCAGCGACTATCCTCTTTGCTTTAAAGATTTGGAGATACTATCTCCTAGAAGAGAGATTCGGGCTATTTACCGAGCACAAGTCCTTGAGATACTTGTTCTCTTAGAAGGAGTTGAACATGAGGTAGCAATGGCGGTTAGAGTTTTTAGTATCTTATGATTTTGAGATAAAGTATCCTAAAGGAAGGGTAATAAGATAGTTGATGCCTTAAGCCAAAAGCTGCAGAATTGTGTCTTGGCAATCATTGAAGAGTGGGATATGTTAGTGACACTGGTTGCATGTAATGTGAAGTTTTGGTCTAGTGAAGATCCATGTAGTACTAGCATATTGCTATCATTCTTGGAAGATCGACCTGCGTTGTTAGATAAAATTACCGAATTATAGAAGGAAGATTAGATCCGTGCTGAGAGAATGAGAAGCCTAGGGTGAGGAACCAAAATAATTGAGCTGAAGGGTTTCATACACACACACATGTAATTTTATGCGCGCACACACACTAACATACACAGATACACACACATATATACATTCATGTATATGTGTTTGTGTGTATGTATATATGTACGTACATTTAGACAATCCATTTGTATACATGAGGGTCTAACATGTCTGTTGCAATGTGAATCCCAACATTTACATATGGGCATGCCAAACCATGTATATATTATCATGTTGCATATGCATGCACACACATATGTTTATATGATACACATATATAAAATATAATTCAAATTATATAAAATAAAACTTTATTTATAAATTTAAATAAAATAGTAATTTTGTTTAACAGGAAATTTAGAAAAGGTCTAAACGAATTAGACTACATATGCCCATTAAGATCCAATAATGGATTATTATTTTTAATTTACCCAATTACTCCGCTGCGAGCTGGCCTAATTCCAACGATGGTATCAAAGCCCAATAGCCTATGCAGTCTAAATTAGTCAATTTAGGGTTAACTAATTAAGCTCACAACCTGGAAGTAGGTTGTCTAGAAAAGTAGTGTTGAAGGATTGAGTTTGGATAATCATGTATTCTGCCTTACCTGGCTCCCAACAAGGCCCGAAAAGATATATGAGCCCAATGATTGTCCATAAAAGAAAATGCACAATTTGACTTGCAGCTTGGGCTGATTTTCAAAATTGTTGAAAAATAAAAAATATAGATTTTAAATTTAAAAGTTGAATTTTAAATTTAAAACGTATATATTATAAAAGTAATAATACAATAAAAAATTTCAAAGTGTTTGAAATTATAAATATAAATCAATTTTTAAATTAAATTTTATTACGATTAATAAAAGTAATAAATTAATTAAATAAGTTAATTAAACATAACATATATGCATTTGTAATATATAATGGTATATGTTATGTTATATTGAAATGTTTAGGACAATGTAAATATACATGTATATAAATAATTTTCAAAATTACTAAAATTTAATTAAAATAGTTTAATTAAATAAATAATTTAAAAGTTAATTAATAAATTACAATACATACATACATACATATATATATATATGATGTATGTGTATTATTATAAAGGTTATAGTATATAAATATTCAATATAATATGTTAAAATTGAACGATAAACAATTAATTAATTAAATATGATTTAATTAATATAATTTTATACATGAGATTATCATATTAGCGAATTAAAATATAAAAGTTACATGATAATGAAACTTATATAATATGAATGTTAAACTAAAGGTGGAATATTACAAAAACCCTAACTATACTTATGGAATAAATACAAACGTAAATGTACATATTGTGATTCCTGATGTGTCCGACATTTGAATCACGAAGCTATTTCATAGGAAATACATTATTCCATAAGGCGATATCACTAAAGATTATGAATCTTTAATATAATGTTATCATCTACCGTATATATACTAATAAATTGCTTGCATACTACTTATTTGAATAGACGAGGTAAGATAACTACATGTATTTGTTGAGCAAACTCAAGGTACATATATTATACTTAGGTCATCGTGATATGGTAGGTATGAATGAATAATTTCATTTCGATTTGTTGAGCAAACTCAAGGTCAAAGTGAAATTAGGATAAGATACCACGGGTTAGAAGTTGTATATAATGCAACCGATAAGGACTTACCCAACAACTATGGAGCTTTGACTTATTGAGAAAACTATAGGTTAGAATTTCAAGACAGATAAGTCCTAATACCTGTTAGGGAAGTTGAAAGACTTCCTTGTTTCTACTTAGGGTTTGGCGAAACATAAAAGACTAATGGTAGCTTATTAGTAAAATGAAACATAAAGTTTAACCTTATTAATGTTATAAGAACGTCTACTATGATATTGTCCTAATAATCAACCAGTTAAAATTTATAGAAAATGTGAACTCCAAAACTGTTTCGTAAATGTGATAAGCTTACCGGACTTAACTATATCAATTGTCTAAGAGCAATTAAGATTGCATTGACTTACGAGCATCTTTGGTTGTCTATTACGTGCGACCCTAAAGAACAACCTACTGATGATGCAGACCTCGAATATAGACTTGCTTATGAAAAATGGATTTCAGACCTAGAGATCACCCAAGTTTCGTGCTATCTACGTTAGACGAGCCGTTGTAGAGGCAACACGAAACATGTCCGTCCATGAGATGTTTGATAGTCTCAAGGCCATATTTTGTGAAAAGTCACGTTTCACGACATACGAGTTTACGAAGAACCTATTCAATACCAAAATGATTAAAGGATAGAAAGTGGACGATTATGTACAGATGATGAAGGGCCATACTGATAGGATGTCACAATTAGACGTAGCGATAAGAAATGTGTTACAAGTTGATTTGATCCATGATTCTCTTACACCTCAGCATGAACCGTTCATACTGAATTACAATATAAACCAGTTGAATGTGAATTTCCTGGAGCTCCATAATATGTTGAGGATTACCGAGTCTATGTCCAAGGATTAAGGGAGGTTCGAAGAAGAGAAAAAGAGAAGTTAAGAAGAATAAGGAAAGTAAGAAGATGAATGACAAGGGTGAATTTCACCACTGCCACAAGAAAGGTCACTAGAAAAGGAACTATCATAAATACCGAAAGATTGTTAAAGAAGGAAAGCAGAACATTTCTGCAGCTCCATTAGGTACATTTATAATTCGAAATTGTTTTGCAGTCAATAAAATGTCTTGAGTTTTAGATACTGGATCTGGAACTCATATATGTAATTCATTATAGGGGCTTAGGAACTGGCATCGCTTGGCAGAAGGAAAGATGAGGCTCCAGGTTGTCGATGGATCTATCACAGATGCAACGATAGTAGGAGATTATCATTTATGTTTGCCTAGTGGAGTAGTATTTATACTAAATTATTGCTATTTTGTAAAAGACTTTATTTATGGAATTGTGTCTATTTCTAGATTGTCAGAGACTGGATATATATTTCATTATGCGAATAATGTTATGAATGTTAGTTTGAATGGAAAAAAAGTTTGTGATGGTATTCTTAAAAATGGCATTTATGTGATCAATACTAATTATGTATGTTTTGTGCGTATTTCTTCTAATAATATAAATGAAAAACATCCTTTGCATTGTAGGCTAGGTCATGTTAGTGGGAAATGACTACACAAATTGAAAACTGAAGGTTTTCTCCTATCATTTGATTCTTTATCATTTGACATATGTGAGTCGTGTCCCAAAGGTAAACTGACCATGCACCCCTTTAGTTGGAGCAACGAAAGGGTTAATGAACTCAAAGGGTTTATACATAGTGATGTATGTGGCTCGATGCCTATAATCACTAAGGATAATAGTTCTTACCTTGTTACCTTGACTGATGATTTCTCGAGACTAGGATAAGTGTATCTTATGAAGAACAAATCCAATGTCTATGAGAAATTTGTTGAGTATAAGAATGTAGTAGAAAACCAGATGAACCGTAAGATTAAGAATATATGATCCGATCAAGGAGACGAGTACGATGGACAAGAACTCTAATAGTACTTAAAAAGATAATGGGTTTATCTATTAGGTTGCTCCACCTCTACACTCCACACAAAAATAATGCGTCAAAGCAAAGGAACCAACCCCTATTAGATATGGTTCATTCAATGATGAGTGAGAACGAGTTACCTCTATCATATCTGAGATATACACTAGAACCACTTCGTATATGCTAAACAAGTTACCCACTAAATCTGTGCCTAAAACACCATATGAGATATAGTATGTAAGAAACCAACAAAGTATTTGAAGTTGTGGGGTTGTCCGGCCTACGTTAAGAACGTTGGTCCCAATAAACTAGACGCAAGATCGGTATTGTGTAAATTTAAAGGATATCCCAAAATCTTAGTGGGATATATAGCAATACCGAGGAACAAAAGGTTATTGTTTATTGCCATGTAGTCTTTTGAAAAATGAATTTCTATCAAAGGAAATTAATAGCGAGGTTGTAGACTTGGATGAGATCGAAGAAGTTAACACTAAGGCCAAACAAGTGGAAGAATCGAGTTCAGTAATATGCAAGGACACGCAAGCTATTAGAAGATCTAGTAGGAAACCTCATACACCAGAGAGATACTACAGTTTCTTTGGATGGCGAGAAAGAGGACCGTGTCTTAGATGTAGACACTTCTCTATCCTTCCAACAGGAACTGCAGAATAAAGCCTCTGCACTCTTGCTTGGAGCAATGAAATCCGAGATGGATTCCAGGTACAAAAACAAGTACAGACTTTGTCAAACGTGCCCAAAGGGATAAAACACATCGGCTGTAAATGGATTTTTTAGAAAAAATTAAATGTATATGGACAAGTAGAGACTTATAAAGCTAGTTTAGTTGCAAAAGGATTTTGTCAAATTCGTGGAGTTGATTATGGTGAGACCTTTTCACTCATAGCCAAGCTAATGTCCATTCGATTTATGTTGGACATTGATGCATTCTATGACTACAAAATATAACAAAGGGATGTAAAGACGACATTTCTAAATGGTGATTTAAAAGAGACCACCTTTATGTCACAACCTAATGCTTTTGTGGTCAGTGGGAGTAAGGGCAAGGCTTACAAGTTGTTGAAGTCCATTTATGGACTTAAACAAGCTATAAGGAGTTGAAACAAGTGTTTATAACCAAAAAGTTTGGTTTTTATCTAACATGGAGAAAACATGCGTATATAGAAAGGAACTGGGCAACGTTATCATATTCTTAGTGCTATATGTCGATGGTCTTCTATTGACTGGCAATGACACTTTGTTATCCCAATTAGTGAAAGCTAGGCTTTCCAAGAACTTCTCATAAAGGATTTCGGAGAAGTAGCTTATATCTTAGGTATAAAGATCTACATAGATAGATCTAAGAGGTTATTGGGATTGTCCTAATCCCTGTACATAGACGCCATACTGATGCGGAGAAAGAGCATATGAATAGGATCGCTATACTTCAACCGTAGGATCCATAATATATGCTACGCTTTGTACTAGACTGAACGTGGCATATGCACTAGGATGTGTAAGCTGATTCCAGTCTAATCCCGGAGAAAAACATTGGACAAGCATAAAATGTATATTGAAGTATTTAAGAAATACTTGGAAATTATTCCCTATATATGGGAATGGAGACCTCCTGATGAAGTGGTATACGGATTCAAGCTTTCAAAGTGATATGGATGATAGTAAATTAATGTGTGGTTATGTCTTTATGCTAGATGGTTGTGCCGTCAGTTGGAAAATTTCCAAACAAGAAACAACATCTAATTCGACAATGAAGGCCGAGTACATCACCATCAATGAAGCAACTAAATAGGCAGTCTAGATGCATAAGTTTTTGAGTGAGCTCAGAGTGATTCACGATACCAAGAATCCAGCGTCATTGTTCCGTGATAACAATGCGGCAATACATAACACAAAGGAGCCTAGAGCATATAAGAAGTCACGTCATATTCTTTGAAAGTTCCACCTCATTAGAGAATTCGTTGAAAAAAAGAGGTCATCATACAAAAGGTAGATACCAAGAACAGCATAGCAGATGCATTCACTAAGGGTCTAAGTAGGTCAGTTCTCGAGAAGCCATCGAAGGGATGGGATTGAGATTCCATAATTAGCCCAAGTGCAAGTGAGAGATTGATAGAGTTAAGGGTATGACCTAAGGACAATTCTGTAATTTATTGTAAATAATTTACTTTGCAATCAATACTCGTTTGTAATAAATGTGTTTTCTTTCTGTTGTATATTTATTAAAATGTGCTATAAATAATTAAACGGTTAATTAAAATATATTTAACATAAAGTCCATAAATGGTGTGTTGGTGATAGTAATTACAAATATTTGTAATCATGAGTATTGCACCATAATATAATAAAAACATCATTTTAAATATTCCTAGTTAAGATGTATTGAGGCTGGATATCCATGCATCCGTTAAGACCAGAGTACGTAAAGTTCTTCAAATGTTGGGCAGTGTGTTACTCAAGACTGTTGGGGGCACCAAGGGGTTACTTACTGATAGTTATTGGATAACCATGGAATGACTCACTCGATAGTTTTTTATTGGTTAATGTGATTGTGGCCAAACAAAAAAACTATGTGACCAATTTACACGGTTTTCTTGACTTAAGAATATTGGTGATCTTCAATATCAAATCTATTCTTTGATTATAGCAATACGGTGGCATGGCAACAATCAAATGATTATAGTTGGGTTGAGAGAAGGTACTGGAAATGAAACACTATTCAAGAGAGGATTCGTCTTCTCGGTTATATGAGGTTAATATCTCGATCAACTGATGTCAACCCAAAATCAAAACCTCTGGCCATAGTAGTTCAGTTAGTAGTAATTATCATTTTTGAACCAGGTAATTTTTTTTGGACTATAGAGTTGAATATAAACGATATTGAATTTTTCCATTACCAAATTCCATAAGTCCAAAGTGAATAGTTTTGGCAAAGAGAATTGGTGTAAATAATTGTCACTACCGGGTAATGCTTAATAAAACAAAATTGGATTTTACCGATACGAAGTTAGCGATAAATTTAGCCATAATGCCACACCACCTGCTAAGTGAAGTGTACCATTAATATTCAAATTGTTCAATATTAATCGCTGAGAAAATTTGCACCTAAGATTCACACAACCGAAATGTTGAATACTCCTTTTTCATCGGATTTAATTAATTTATAATTGTTACAATTTAATTAAATTAATTAACAATTAAGAAATATTAATTGCAAAATTTTATTTGATGTGTATTGAACGATATTAAATAGTGTGCATATAATAGTTGTATAAACACTAGTCGAAATATGATATCAATATGCATTTAAATTGGATTTAAACGCAATAAATATTGTTCGGCCTTGACGTGGATTTGAGGCCCATACGAGGCCTGATATTTTCGGTTATGATAGTGCATGATAGGCCGGCCATTTGATGGCTTATGTGGTTTTTTGAATGTTTAGAAAGAATAGAATGGGTAATAGAATATTAGGGATCTTGATCCTACTTTTAATATTTACCCTCTCTAATATATAAACATCTCAACCCTCATTTTATTTTGATCTTTTTGCTGCCTCCATCATCCCCTTTGCTAGCCAAAAAATACACCCCCTCTCCTTAAATATTCAAGCAATTTCAATACAAATTAAAATCAATTAATCGTCGGTGGTAAGGCAATTCGGGATCTAGCAACTTCTAAATTGGAATTCGATTCAAGGAATTTACTTCTTCGTTTCTAGTTGGGAGCTTTGGGCTTTAGTGAAAGATATTTTTCTAGTTTACTATTATTAATTAATGTTTACGCAATGATTATTTTATATATATTTTTGTTAGAAATATCACGAATTGGTATACTGAGTATTGTCATATATTAATGGGTATATATATTAAAAAAATATGCATGCTTGTTTATACAAGATCTCCTTGAAAATTAAATAATCTTTTCATTTTAAAATTTTAAATTAATAGAATATTGTATAAATTTTAATATCAAAACTAATTTAAAAGTCTGACATTGTATAAAAAATTTACAAAATTTAATTGTGATAGTACGACTTTCAGCAATAAAAAAATTAATTTATTTCGATTATTCATTATACGTATATAAATGCTTTTATTTAATTCAAAATTGATTAAAAAATCTTTGTCCTTTTCTCTTCAATGGTAGCTTCCTCTAGTTTTCCCGCTCTCCTTCCCTGCCTTAATTTTTAAATTCTTCTCCTTGTGCCTTCCTCCTCCTCCAGTTCCGTCCATCGCCTCCCCTTCCTCATTACCCTTCTGGCCTTATTCCTTTACCTTTACTCATCCTCCCTCTCCCTTTTGTTCCTATTCAACCTACTGTTCCTCCTTCCTCTCCCTTTCAGCTTGCTCCCTCTAGCTCCTCCCCTCCTCAACTCATATGGACTTCATTGTTCAAGAACAAGCCTAGGAACATTGGAAAGTACATACCAGCTAAAGTGAATCTCACTTTCAGGGGTGTTGACATTGTACCATCCCCTGAAGTTATTGTAGTTGGCAAAAAAAGTCTGGAATGACTATATTGTTGGCTTCTTCCTCGATAAGCCGCTTTCTTATACTGTGGTGGTTGAAAATCGGAGAAGAATATGGAGGCTCAAAGGATAAATAAAGGTTAAATTTAGTGGCTTTATCTTCTTATTTTGTTGTCTCGTGAAGAGGATAAAACTAGAATACTTGAGGGAGACCCAATTATAATGAGTAACAGATGTTTATTGTAAAATCATGGAACCCTAAAATTGGAAATGTGTGTAGAAGTATTAAATCGGTCCCTCTTTGGGTTCAGATCTCTAATATTCCAATCTACGCTTGGTCTCATTTGGGCATCAACTGGCTTGCAAGTAGGATGGGTAAACTATTATGTATGGATGAGTTCACTGAGCGACTTGATCGATTAGAATATGCAAAATGCATGATAGAGGTCAACCCAAACCAAGAATTGATAGATCACTTTCCTGTGAAATTAATGGATGGTGAGGAGCAAATGGTTTATGTTAATTATTTATGGAAGCCAGAAATCAGTATATGCTGCAAAATGTTTCGGCATAGTACTACATCTTGTTTGAATGCTGAACCTAAAGTGACAAAGAATTTAATAAGAATTTGGATGTTTGCAAAAGTCAAGATGTCACTGTTATGAAGGAAGTTGAAAACAACAAATCTAAAGTTATCGACAAACAGAGATGGCATAAGGTGTTAAGAAATAAAAATAATAATACTAAATCTGGAATACATGTTAAAGACGTGTCTACTGTTGAGAAAGCTCCCCATGATTCCAATTTTGATCTTCCTTTTTGTGGTAAGTCAAGTGAAGAGGCGATTCTTTTGAAGCAGCGGTTAATATGAACGCTACTAATATTAGTCTTTATGAAGATACTAAAGAAATTGTTCGATTCACCAACAAGTTTTCTTTTTTAGCTGCATATGATGATGTCCCCTTTGATAATTGCCAGGAAGTTGAAGTATTAGTTGCAGGAAAAAAGATTGAAAATAATGCTGATACTCAAAACAAGTTAGTTTCCAATGTGCATGCATGCACAAGAGAAATAAATGTTGTTGTTCAACACAATTCAATTCCCCAACCTCCATCAAACATCACTCTACCTCATGATACTAATATTTTATCTCATAATAGCAACTGATCAGGGAAAGATAATAATGTTAATGACCAAAACAAATTAGTTTCCAATGTGCATGTATGCCCAAGTGATATAGATGCTGCTGTGCAACACAATTCAAATTCCCCGACCTCCAACTAACATTACTTTGCCTCATGTAACTAATATTTTATCTCATAAAAGCAACAACATGGATGATTCCTGTAATAACCCGTAATTTTAACAAATATTTTAAATTTAATTTATTTGAAACTTTGATTTTCAAATCATTTAAAAATTGAAAATTTGGAGTTTTATAATGTAATTTGTGGATTTTGTTTATAATTATTTTCCAAATATAATAAAATAATGATTTTCTGAAAATTTTATATTTTGGTCAACTTTGGTCAAACTTTGACTTTCAGTTGAAATTTTTAATTTTGAATTTTAAATTTCCAATCTTTTTCTTTTAAACTGTATTTGATTCCGATATTCGTTCTGCTTTTCTTTTCGTCTAATTCTGTTTTATACTTTTTAAATCTGTTAAATTTCAGCATTTTATAAGCAAATATTTTAGTATTTCTATTCTCTATTTTTCTATGTTTATTTTCTATTTTATTTTTGTTTGGGCTTTGATTTTGTTTGAGTTTTGAGCTTGTTTTTTATTTGGGCTTGGCTAATGGGCTTAGGAAATTCCAAGAGGCATGAGTTTCTATTTTTTTTTATGAAGAGACGCCTTTTCCATTGCCTTAGTCGTACAAAACATCTACCTTCTCATCTCCTTCTCATTTCATTCCCTGACAAAACAATTTACAGTAAGTCATTTCATGTCTTCCTCTTTCTCTTTTCTTTTTCTCTTTTCTTTTTTTTCTTACTTATTCTATGTTCGGCCGTCACCATCTCCTCTCTCTTGCCGACCTCATCTCCTCCACCATCCATCACCTATGACCGGCCATCACCATCTCCATCATCCTTATGCCATGCCGTGACCCCTAGATCCAAACTCCATCACCAAAACATGCTTGAAACCCGAGCCGAGTCCTCTAGATCACCACCTTCTCTTTGCTAGCCTCGACCACCACCTATTCCACCACTTCTTTAGGTCTTGCCGTGACAAAAACCATGCCATAGTCACACCATTTCAGAGATGATCTGACCTAATCCAAGCCATGAACCATAGTGGCCGAGCCATGTTAGCCTAGGGCCGAACCACTTGTGCACATGACCTTTCACATGCCATTGACCTTTTGCCTTCCAAAATGACTTTTGGCTTGCCATCCTTTCACCTACCCTATGTCGTGCCTATTTGCTTGCCTTGGCCGAACACATATGCTTCAAAACAAATCATGGTCGAGCCATTTTGGTGATGATCTAGCCTATTTTGAAAGTGGTCGAGCCCACTTGACTTGATTTGGTCATTTGTGCATTGTTTTGCCTTGTTTTGATCTAATTATTTTGTATAATTATATACTTATATATGTTTGTATTTGTTGTTTACAAGATTTGAATCTTGGCTCTTCATTCACTCAAATCTAGTTCATGCTTTGTAGTGCTTTTCGGAGTTTGGTTGTGTGCCTTGAATTGTCGTCTCTAGATTTAGAAGGCGAGTTTATCACTCTCGACTTCGTACTTATAAAATTGTGAAACAATGTCATGTGAATTGTAATAGTGATATGCCATATTGATAGTAATTTCATATATGCCTGTGATATGATATTATATGATGTTATAACATGATTATATACCTGTTTCATCACCTGATATGATATGCTATGCTATACTGTTAATTTTATATTTCTGTTTCTCACACTGCAAGTTCTCTCACTATGGGTTGAAATGATACATACCCGAACGGACTTTAGAATAGGGAAAAGTCGTTATGAGCTTAAAAGATAGGTTCGAGCGATTTTTATTTGACTTGGGATTGCGGGTTTGAAATGATCAAACCCGGGATTTTATATTTCAGATTGAAATGATATATATCCGTATTCACTTGACCTAGGTTAGAAAATATTATACAGACCCGTGGTTAATTTTTAAAAATAAATATTTTCTGAATTTTTTTAAGTATTTTGGAATTTTAAATTATGAAATTTTAACTTAAATTTGATTTAAATGATTTAAAAATATATATATATATACTGATTTTATATAAGTTAAAATTTTATAAGTTGATAAATGGTTTTGAAATGTATTTTTAACTCAATATGAGAAAATACAGTTTTAATTGGATATTTTAGTAATAAATTTTTATTTAACTAAAATCATAGTTTAATTAATATCCAAATAAATAAGTTTGAAAAGTAAAATAGATCTTATATAATAACTATGGTAAAAATATAAGATATAATGTTTTAAATATGTTATAGTAGATAATATAATAGAATTTGTAGCATTTCTAAAATGCTATGGTTTTTAAGGTTATGTTTTAAAAATGCTACTATTTCTAAAATGGTAACAATTTCGAAAATGCTACTATATAATGCCACGTTTTTAAAGTGTTATGGTTTTTAAAATAATTACATTTTGAAAATTTCATGGTTTCTAAATAATTACATTTTGAAAATGTTATGGTTTCTAAATAATTACATTTTTGAAAGTGGTATGGTTTCTAAATATTACATTTTTGAAATGTTACAACTAAGTGAATGAATTCAGAAATGTTACAACTTTGGAAATGAATATTATTTTTGAAAGATATTGACATCGAATTTAAATGGTTTAAAATGAATATCTTTTGATTTGAAATATAAACCATTTTGAAATTAATAACCACGAGTTATAATAACGATTGGTTGTTGAAGAGACCGGGATCAGATATGGACATACACTCTGTCGATACCGAAAACCACTTTAACAACTGTGTACGCGGTGGAAATTCCAGAATGAAGTAGGATGGTGGCGACGATTCTATTTTGAGGTATAAACGTGGACCCAACTCCCGTGAGTTGGCATAAGGTGGCTAAAACAGGAGCAATTGACGGGCTAATGAGGTAGCTCCTCCTATCGGACACATTCCATCGTATACCATTCTATTACTTTGTGATTGATTGGGTGCACCCCTTGATTCGGGAGTGTGGCTCGAGGTGGGCGATTGCTGCGGCTTTGCGTTGCCACCGGCTCGGAAGTGTAATTGGTATATCTACCCTGACATTGCCTAGTTGTGCCGTGTCACCTACCCTAGCGTGCTTTACTACGAGTTTATTTTGTACCATACCTATGGAGTTCCCTCTGACTACGCCCATTACGGGGGAGATTATGGTACTGTATAGACTATGGGAATATAAATTGTGTTAAGGTGGAAAATGTAAAGCCTTAACGCTATTTTGATAGTTTACTTTACTTTAGACATTATTATAATAGCGTATCTTACTACATAGTAGATAGTTTAACGGATCCTTAAAGGATGGACGATCCTAAGCATCCTTTAAGTTATTGATGCATTTCTATTACAGTACACTTGAGTTGATTTACATTTTATAAGTATGTATGTCCTGACTCGAGTGTTTGTGTTTTGCTTTACGCTCGGGTCAGCCTGAGTATCACAGCTTTGGATTCATCTTCTGGAGCTAGAGATTTGCTGAAGACTTATCTATCTATCTAGTTGTCTATCTATTTCTATTTCAGTTATTTCTTATTCAGCTTCACTTATGTATTAGTTAACTTATGTATTCAGACTTCTATTGTATCTGTTTTTCAGACTATCGTATTTTGTATCTGTTTTGAGACTATGTGTTGTAGTAGCCTCATGAACTACTATGTATTTTTATTTCCGCTGCGAGTTATTCTAATATTCTATGTCTAAGATTCTGTGATTGATTTTATTTGCTCCAAATTTATTTACAATCTATTGTTTTGAATTATTCAAGTCCGACATGTGTGGTTTTATTGTCGATTTGAATGGTCCAAAATAGTGGGTCATTACATTTGGTATTAGAGCTTTTGTTTTAGCAAACCTTAGCCTATGGAGCAAAAACTCATTAGAGATAGGGTAGAAATACCCTAGAATGAGTGAAATCAATCTTAGAATCATTTCTTTGTGAGAGAACGTATTTTTAAGTATAAAATGATTTTAAAGGATTTTAAAAGATTATTTTGGATATAAACTTTTCTTGTTTTTAAATCTCATTTTTCTTAACTTCATTCCTTTCGAATCCACCTTGTTTATTTGAATTCTTTGATTAGGATTTCCAGTCTTGTTGAATCTTATCTTTGACTTTCAATTTTACCTTTGTCCTAAAATTCAATCTTGATTTTTCCAGGATGAATCGTAGGAATGCCAGAGGTAGGGGTCGTGGTGTTGCACCAGTTCCCGAGCCTGTTGCACCCATCAGGTTCACCACTCTCTGTAAGGACTTCACTCAGCTTGGTGGTACCAAGTTTACTGGATCTGAGAGCATCATAAAGGCTCAACAGTGGTTGAGGAGTCTAGAGAGGATTTTCATTGGTTTGGAGATTACTGATGCTCAGAAGCATCAGTTAGCAGCTTGGCAGTTGCAGGAGGCAGCCCAGGATTGGTGGGAGTCTGTCACGGCTCAGACTGTGGAGGCAGATATTTCTTCGGAGCAGTTTAGGTATCCTCTTGTGTTAGTCTTGTGTTCTATTCAGTTTTCTCTCTTTGGAATCTTTCTTAAACTTATCTATCTTTTTCAGGGAGGCTTTTGTGGCAAAGTGGATGCCCGAAGCCGGGAAGTCCCAGCTATACAGGGAGTTTATGGATCTTAAGCAAGGGAGCATGTCATTTTCTGAGTTTGAGCGGAAGTTCAATGAACTTTCCAAGTTTGGTCCTGGTTCGATTGACACCTCTCTTAAGAAGAATGAGAAGTTTATAGCTGGAGCTCGCCCAGAGTATTATGATTGTCTCATTTCTCATGTTCATGGTACCTTCACAGGGTTGATGGACATGGCCATTAGATATGAGAATCCCACTTCTAAGGAAGCTTCTGTTCCTCGTGCTTCTCCATCTCAGCCTGGTTTTGGCAAGTCTAAGAAGAGGAAGCCTAATTTTCATCAACAGAAGCAGAATTGGCTTAAGAATCCTGGTTTAGGATCTACTCCTCGGAAGCATCCTATCGACCTATCTTCCATCACCTGCTCCAAGTGTGATCAAAAGGGACACTATGCCAATAGTTACCCTACTTCAGTTGGTGCTGCTGTTCCTCCACCTCAGGATACCAGGAACAACCTCTATCATGTCTGTTTGCAGCCTGGTCACTTCAAGAATGATTGTCCTATGTATCAGAAGGGCAAGACATCTGGAGTCTTTGCCATGACTTCTTCCACTCATGCTCCGCCTACTCCACCTGCTCCTGGTGATACCCAAGGTACTCTCCAGGGCACCTTTTCTCTGTTTAATTTTCTTGTTCATGTTTTATTTGATACTGGAGCTTCGCATAGTTTTATTTCTATGGATCTTTGTGAAAAGTTTGAGCATCTCCTTTCACCTATGTTTGCGGCTGTACCTTTGTGTGTTACTAATCCTATTGGGGGTCCCGCGAACCTAAGTAGGATTTGTAACCAAGTGAAACTCTTCTATTCTATCCATCGATTTTCTGGTGATTTCTATGTTCTAGGTTTCGATGTTTTTGATTTGTTGCTTGGGGGTGATTGGCTGAAGAGGCATGAAGCCGTTATCTCTTGTAAAACCAAAATTGTTTCTCTTGTTGATGATCGGGGTAACCCTTTGGTGATTCAGTGCTGTATGCCTCAGAATTTTGCTGGCAGTTTTATTTTCTCTCTGGATTCTTCTCCTGGTGATCTGAATTCAATCCATGTGGTTAAGCTCTATCCTAATGTATTTGGTGAAGTCTCTTCTTTACCTCCTAAGAGGGAAATTGATTTCCACATTGATCTTATTCCTGGAGCCCGACCTGTAGTTCTTCCTCCCAGAAGAATGGCACCCCGCGAGAAGGTTGAGTTGAGGAAACAAATAGAGGACTTGTTCTCCAAGGGTCTGATCAGACATAGTCATTCCGAATGGGGAGCAGCAGTGGTTTTCATCACTAAGTTCGATGGTTCTTTGAGGATGTGTGTTGATTATAGGGAGCTGAACAAGCTCACTTTGAAGAACAGATATCCTATTCCTCGTATCAATGATATGTTCGATCAGCTTTATGGAGCTACTGTTTTCTCTCAGCTTGATCTTGCCACAGGTTTCCACCAGCTCAGAGTTGCTAAGGAAAGTATTCCCAAGACTGCTTTCTGTGCTGAGAATGGTTTCTATGAATGGTTAGTTATGCCTTTTGGTTTGACTAATGCCCCAGCTTTCTTTGTTGACTTGATGAATCATGTTTTTCGTGATGTTCTTAAGAAGTTTGTTCTGGTCTTCATCGATGATATTCTGGTCTTTTCTAAGACCGAGGAAGAGCATGAATCTCATTTGAGCTTTGTTCTGGGGACTCTTAGGAGTCATCAGTTGAAAGCTAAATTCTCTAAATGCCATTTCTGGAAGGATGAAGTCCGATTTCTTGGACATATAGTTTCTAGTAATGGAGTTTATGTTGATCCAGTCAAGATCGCTGCGATTATTGTAAGTCTACCTTTTCTCATCTTTCTTTTGCAATCTAATTATTCTATCTTTATCGGTAGTTCTTATTTTTCCCTATTCTATTTCAGTATTAGGAAATTCCTAGGACTCCATCTGATATCCATAGCTTTCTGGGTCTTGCCGGTTATTATCGGAGATTCATTGAGAATTTTGCTCGGATTGCTGCACCCCTCACTGCTTTGACTCGAAAGAATGCTAAGTTTATATGGAATGATAAGTGTGAAGCTGCATTCAATGAGTTAAAGCACAAGCTTACTTCCGCACCAGTTCTTACCGTTCCAAATGGAAATGAGGGATTAACGGTATACACTGATGCTAGTCGTGAAGGTTTGGGAGTTGTTCTGATGCAGGATGGGAAAGTCATTGCTTATGCCAGTCGTCAGTTGAAGACCCATGAAGCCAACTATGTTGCTCATGATTTGGAATTGCTTGCCGTGGTTTTTGCTTTAAAGCTTTGGAGGCATCATCTTTTGGGAACTAAGTTTGAGCTTTTTACGGATCATCAGTCTTTGAGGTATATTTTCACCCAAAAGGATTTGAATTAGAGACAAATTTGGTGGCTGGAGTTCCTTGCTTCTTATGACCTCGACATCAACTATACCCCTGGGAAAGCTAATGTTGTGGCCGATGCTTTGAGTCGGAAGAAGGCGATGTTGTGTCAGCTTGTTGTTTCTTCTCCTCTTTTGGATCGTATCATTGTTAAGCAAGATGAGGATCGGATGCTTAGTCTTATTAAGGAGAATGTTCATAGCCGAGTTGGTGGTAGTAGTCTTGATGGTAGTGGAGCTCAAATCGATGATAGAGGGATTTTGAGGATTAATAATCGGATTTGTGTCCCGAATGTTGATGGATTGAGACAGGAGTTACTTCGGGAAAATCATCGATCCAAACTTTCTATTCATCTGGGTGTGACAAAGATGTATCAGGATATGAAGAAGTTGTATTGGTGGAGAGGTATGAAGCGTGATATCTCCATCTTTGTTAGTAGTTGTCAGCAAGTTAAGGCTGATTATCAGAAGACCCCTGGTTTGTTGCAGCCCCTTGAGGTTCCTAATTGGAAGTGGGAACAAGTTTCTATGGATTTTTATGATGGATTACCGAGGACTAGGAGGGGTAATGAGAGTATTTGGGTTATTGTGGATAGATTGACCAAGTCAGCTCATTTCATTCCGGTCAAGTCTACCCGTTTTGCTTCGAGTTTGGCTGATATTTATATAAGGGAGATTGTTCGTCTTTATGGTGTTCCTGTCAGTATTGTTTGAGATCGAGATCCCATCTTTACCAGTCAGTTTTAGAAAGCTTTTCAGGAATATTTGGGTGCTCATCTGAATCTGAGCACTGCTTACCATCCACAGACCGACGGTCAAACGGAAAGAGTGAATAAGATTCTAGAGGATCTTCTTCGTGCTTGTGTTCTTGATTATGAAGGATCTTGGGAAGATAATCTCCATCTTGTCGAATTCACCTATAACAACAGTTGTCAGGTATAATCTCAAATCTTTTATCTTAATCTTATCTTAATCCTTTATCTATCTCATTTCATCTTTTGAATTCAGGCTAGTATTGCAATGTCTCAGTTTGCTGCTCTTTACGGACGACCTTGTAGATCTCCACCTTGCTGGATTGAATCCGGTAATCGTTTGGTCCTTGGTCCTGATATGATTCTAGAGGCTTCTGAGAGAGTTGAGGAGATTAAGAGGAAGATGAGGAGTGCTCAGGATAGGCAGAAGAAGTACGCTGATCGACGTAGGAGGAATTTGGAGTTTTCTGTTGGTGATCTGGTTTTCCTTAAGGTCTCTCCCTTAAGGAATGTGATTCGGTTTGGTCGGAGGGGGAAGCTTGCTCCTAGGTTCATTGGTCCTTTCCGCATCTTGGAGAGGATTGGTTCTTTAGCTTATCGTCTGGATTTTCCTGAGAAGTTTTCTGGAGTGCATAATGTATTCCATGTTTCACACCTTCGTCGGTACCTTCATGATCCATCCCTTATTGTCCAGCCTTCTGCTCTCGGGAGTTTGGATATTGAGCCTAACCTTACTATCGAGAAGAAGCCACTTCATATATTCGATAGAGGTACGAAGCGGTTGAGAAGGAAATCTGTCAACCTGGTCAAAGAGCAGTGGAGTACTGATAATCGGGATTGTACTTGGGAGACGGAGGAGAGCATGCGTGTTTCGAATCCGGAATTGTTTGTTTCAGGTACTATTCGTTATTCTATCTTATCCCATCTTTCTTTGTTTCTGTGTTTCGTTCCTTTTCGTGGACAAAAAGCTTTGAGTGGGGGAGTGTAACAACCCGTAATTTTAACAAATATTTTAAATTTAATTTATTGGAAACTTTGATTTTTAAATCATTTAAAATTGAAAATTTGGAGTTTTATAATGTAATTTTTGGATTTTGTTTATAATTATTTTCCAAATATAATAAAATAATGATTTTCTGAAAATTTTATATTTTGGTCAACTCTGGTCAAACTTTGACTTTCAGTTGAAATTTTTAATTTTAAATTTTAAATTTCCAATCGTTTTCTTTTAAACTGTATTTGATTTTGATATTCGTTCTGCTTTTCGTTTCATCAAATTCTGTTTTATACTTTTTAAATCTGTTAAATTTCAGCATTTTACACACAATTATTTTAGTATTTCTATTCTCTATTTTCCTATGTTTATTTTCTATTTTATTTTTGTTTGGGCTTTGATTTTGTTTGAGTTTTGAGCTTGTTTTTGATTTGGGCTTGGCTAATGGGCTTAGGAAATTCCAAGAGGCATGAGTTTCTTTTTTTTGATGAAGAGATGCCTTTTCCTTTGCCTTAGCCGTACAAAACATCTACCTTCTCATCTCCTTCTTTTTAAGGTTATTTTTAAAAATGCTACTATTTCTAAAATGGTAACAATTTCGAAAATGCTACTATATAATGTCACATTTTTAAAGTGTTATGGTTTTTAAAATAATTACATTTTGAAAATTTTATGGTTTCAAAATAATTACATTTTGAAAATGTTATGGTTTCTAAATAATTACATTTTTGAAAGTGGTATGATTTCTAAATATTACATTTTTGAAATGTTACAACTAAGTGAATGAATTCGGAAATGTTACAACTTTGGAAATGAATATTATTTTTGAAATATATTGACATCAAATTTAAATGGTTTAAAATGAATATGTTTTGATTTGAAATATAAACCATTTTGAAATTTATAACCACGGGTTATAATAACGATTGGTTGTTGAAGAGACCGGGATCAGATATGGACATACTCTCTTTTGATACCGAAAACCACTTTAACAACTGTGTACGCGGTGGAGACTCCAGAATGAAGTAGGATGGTGGCGACGATTCTATTTTGAGGTATAAACGTGGACCCAACTCCCATGAGTTGGCATAAGGTGGTTAAAACAGGAGCAATTGACAGGCTAATGAGGTAGCTCCTCTTACCAGACACATTCCATCGTATACCATTTTATTACTTTGTGATTGATTGGGTGCACCCCTTGATTCGGGAGTGTGGCTCGAGGTGGGCGATTGTTGTGGCTCTACGTTACCACCGGCCCGGAAGTGAAATTGGTATATCTACCCTGGCATTGCCTAGTTGTGCCGTGTCACCTACCCTAGCGTGCTTTACTACGAGTTTGTTTTGTACCATACCTATGGAGTGCCCTCTAACGACGCCCATTACAGAGGAGATTACGGTACTGTATAGACTATGGGAATATAAATTGTGTTAAGGTGGAAAATGTAAAGCCTTAACGCTATTTTGATAGTTTACTTTACTTTAGACATTATTATAATAGAGTATCTTACTACATAGTAGATAGTTTAACGGATCCTTAAAGGATGTGTGATCCCAAGCATCCTTTAAGTTATTGATGCATTTCTATTACAGTATACTTGAGTTGATTTACATTTTATAAGTATGTATGTCCTGACTCGAGTTTTTGTGTTTTGCTTTACGCTCGGGTCAGCCTGAGTATCACAGCTTTGGATTCATCTTCTGGAGCTAGAGATTTGCTGGAGACTTATCTATCTATCTAGTTGTCTATCTATTTCTATTTCAGTTATTTCTTATTAAGCTTCACTTATGTATTAATTAACTTATGTATTCAGACTTCTATTGTATCTGTTTTTCAAATTATGGTATTTTGTATTTGTTTTGAGACTATGTGTTGTAGTATCCTCATGAACTATTATGTATTTTTATTTCTGCTGCGAGTTATTCTGATATTCTGCGTCTGTGATCCTGTGATTTATTTTATTTGCTCCAAATTTTTTACAATATTTTTTTTTGAATTATTCAAGTCCGACATGTGTGGTTTTACTGTCGATTTGAATGGTCCAAAATAGTGGGTCGTTACAATTCCATTTGCACATCTCCCAACACTCTCATGCATGAAAGCATCCTATTGGATATCCCTTTTCATAATGTCCACCAAACTAATAACACAGAACAATCTTCTGCATGCAATTCAAATTCCATGCAAATTTCTCTATCCCCAACCATTCTTTCCTCTTCAAAATGAAACTGCTCCCATGCTAACACAATTAATCCAGCCTTATCTCCCATCATCAATCCTTCTAGTCATCCCTTTCTTTGACAAGCTTGATGACATTGTGTTAAAGGTCATGAACTCCTCCCCTCCTCCTCCTTTGATCACCTGGTTGCTCCCCTGGTAGGCTAGATTTCAACTCCATTAATCCATATCCATCCACTTCTAAATCCACACATTCCTCTTCTATGCTTTGATCCACCACCCAGCAAAAACAAACCCAACAATCATAACTCACTTTACAAAGCAAGAAACTTTATTAGCTAATTTGAATGAAGCTAACATTCTTCCTGAAACATCCATTATCCGAGATCGCCTAACAAATCTCCTTTAGCAAGGAGAATGAAAAATCTTAGGAATATTAGCATAGTTTAATAATATTACAAAACAAAGGAGCTTGGAACATTAGAGGAGCTCATACCATGTCAAAGCTTCACCACTTGAAAGACCTCATTGTGTCTCGCAGTCTCCATCTTCTTGTCATTTTGGAGACTAAACTTAATAGTACCTTAGCTTCAAAAGCTGCAAATCATATTAATCCTTTTTAGACAGTTCACCACAATCTTCTTGAAGGCCATGTGGTCGTATCTCGATCATGCATGATCCTAACACCTTATGCATTTCTCCAATTCTATCCAACAGACAATTCATTCATTGCCATCTACTTCATATTCCTTCCAACACATCCATGTACATCACTCTAATTTATGATGACAATAGCCTTAACTCCGGATAACTCCTTTTGAACTACCTCCCACGCTTATCTCAGGACGCACACCCTTGGATTGTGTTAGGAGATTTCAACTTCCTTCTTAACCTTAATTATAAGGTTAGAGGCAATCCTGTTTCCATCAAAGAAATATGCCCTCTAAATGAAGTCATATGCACCTCCTCCCTCCTTCAATTGCCTTTCTCTGGAGCCAGACACTCTTGGAATAACATGAGTACAAGTGGTAATAGCATGTTTAGTAAGATTGACAATTGTTTCTGTAACCTAGCTACTCTTATCAGATGGCCATCCATTATCTCTCATTTGCCTCCTCCCTTATTTCTGACAATTCTCCTCAGATCATCAGAAATAGGTTTTCTACTATTAAGGAGTATCCCTCTATTAATTTTTTAAATGCTTGGATCCTTAATACCGAATTCTTAAATATTGTCAACTCTACTTGGTCTTCGAATCTATTTGGTAATCCTTTGTTTATTTTTCAGCAAAGTTAAAGAATATCAAGAATGCCTTTAGGGTTTGGGCGAAGAACAGATATGGCAATTGAGCACTCTTCTCAACTTAAGTCTAGGCCGCTTTCTGCACAAAACAATCTTCTTCACAATCCAACTGACAAGAATGCTTCTAACCTGGAGAGAGAGATTTCGAATCTATATAGCAATGCCCTTGCTAGTGAAGTAGACATGAACAAGTAAAAGCTTAGGCAAAAAAGGGAATATTTAGGAGACAGGACATTAAATTTTACCATGCTTCTCTTAGAAATAAGCAAATCAAATCTAACATCCACATCATCAAAGATCAACATTTGCTAACACCTCTCAGCTGATTAATGAAGCCATTATCAATTATTATACTGATATGCTTAGAAATTCAAAGAACTTATCTCTTAACCTAAACATCATCACCAACTTAAATCTTCCTTGCTTGTCTTCTGAGCAGATTGAGTTAATTTTTGGTGACATATCTGATGATTAAACAAAGCATCTTTTACATGAATAAGGATCTTGGGGTGGCCCTGATTGGTTTAACGCTATTTTTTTCACTTCTTGTTGGAATGATGCCAAAATTTGTGCAGAGCTATCAAAAACTTTTTCAAGCATTGCAAATTCCCCAATGGCATCAATGCTACTAGCATTTCTCTGATTCCTAAAACTGACCATCCTGCCCACATCTCTAGCTTTAGACATATTGCTTGCTGCATACAATTTATAATGCATTTCAAATATCACTGCACAAAGACTAAAATTTATGCTCCTATCTCTAATCTCTAAAAACCAAGCAGCTTTCCTTCCAAGAAGAAACATCCTTGATAATGTTTTATTGTCACATGAACTTCTCAAAAACTACAAAAACACTAACATTTTTGCCAGAGCCATGATCAAGCTTGACATCAGTAAGGCCTTTGACTCGGTGCAATGCCCATCCATTATAAGAACTATGGCCAAAATGAAATTCCATAAACATTTAGCTGCCTGGATCTATGTCCGTATCTCCACTCCAACCTTCTCTATCTACTTCAATAGCAGGTCTGTGGGATACTTTAAAAACAATCAAGGAATTAGATAGGGGACCCCTTGTCATCTTATATGTTCAGTATTTTGATGAAAGTGCTCACTAGTATGATTTCTCACTGTGTAGCTAGCAAGCTCATTGAGCTGCATCCTAGATGCATGGACCCTTTGATCACATCACTTATGTATGTTGATGATGTCATTTTGTTCATTAAGCCTACTGTCTCAACTATTCGCTGCGTTCTTGATGTTTTAAAAGAGTTTCATGAGTTCTCTGGCTTGTGTATTAACTTCTAGAGATCTAGCATTCTTTTTGCTGGAATTTCTGATGAATTTGCAAATCTTTTTAGAATCCTAACTGGCCTTCAAACTTTTCCTGACACTTCCTCTAACCTTGGTATTCCTATAGCCACCTCAAAAATCGCCACTTTCCAATGTCTTATCCTGCACAAAAAAATTACCTTCCCCATGAATAATTGGTCCAATAAGTTACTGTCCTAAGCTAGACGTTTAGTTCTCATTAACTCCATCATTTTTGCCATGTCAACTTATTGGGGAAGAACATGCATCCTTCTCGTCAAACTGATCATCATGATTAGAAGAGTTATGAATCACTTTCTATGGACTGGCAATATGCACTCTTCTAAACTTGTTCCAGTTGCTTTTAAGAAGCTTGAGTTTCCAAAGAAGCCATGTGGGCTTGGGATCAAGAATCTACTTAATTGGAATAAAGCTGCTTTAGCAAGCACCTTGATAACCTCCTCAATAATAAGAATAATGCTTGGGTTCATTAGGTTCTCAAATATAACTTAGGGAACAAGAATTTTTGGACCATGGAAGTGCCTCAGAACTGCTGCTGGGTTAGGTATAGCATTCTCAAGCTTAGGCCCACCTTGCTGCCCCACATCGGAACTTTGACTGCTTTGGATGGCAAAGCCATATTTTGCGATGATCCTTGGGCTCAACACGGTCTGATTTTAAAGAACATCATGTCTTATCAACAGAGAGTTCAGTCTTGTATAAGTACTAACTTTAAGTACATAAATCCATCAAATTAATATGAAGTAATAGTTGGCAAGTTAAAAGAAAAGAAAAAACAATAATATCCAATAGTAGAAGAAAAATAAATGGACTGAGAATTACTTGATCTAAAAGTGCTAAATCAAATCATACATCAAAATCTATACTTGTATAAATATAATTTAACAAAATCAAAAATCAGATTAAAAAAGGGAAACTTGAATTTAGATGTTTATTGCTTTGATTCCTTTAAATTGGCACGCAACTTCGATCTGTTTATTCACTTATATATGTTGCTTCTCAACATCTTCTCCATTTTCATGTTAAAGTGTAAGACCTAATTTAAGGTTTCACAAAAGTTTGTGGATCAGAGGCACATTGATGAGAGATTAAACGTAGAGGGAAAGGGAACAAATGAGCGAACAATGACGAAGAGTGAGAAAGAATGAATATTGATTCAGCGGTGGTTTCAACTGCTTATGCAAGATGGGTGAGTGGGTGGAGTTGAATAGGGATTAAACATTTAATGGAGGTTTAACAGAGTTGGTACATTATTATTTTTGTGGACGTGGGCAAATTATAGCCACTTGTTGTCTTTATAAAAGATTAATCTCAACTGTTATTTGTCTCCTTTGTTATCTCCAAGGGATTTTGTTATATGGATATATACATACATACCATTGTTAATTAGTTAAAATAACTTTATAACATATTATGTTTCAATATGAGTAAACTATGCATGTATATATAATTATTATTATGTATAATTTTAAAATAAAACTATGGACAATAAAGACATATGTAAAGGACGATTGTGTCCGTTGTATTGTAAATCTCAACATCTATAAACGTACATAATAACCATGTGTGCTACTTATATGTTGCATGTGCATTATAAACATACGGGTGTATTTGATATGCTCATTATAAGTATTTAAGTTAAATTAAACTCTTTTTTAAACAAATTAAATTAAATAAGTTTTTATTTAGAATAAATTTTAGATTGGATCTAAAATCGATTAGACTTCATATTTCCAACAAAGATCCAAAATGGATAAATTTTTGAAATTCACCCATATAACCCACTTTCGATTAGCCCGGTTCCTCTAAGATACTTAGATAAAATAAATAGCATTTTGATATATTAGTCTGTAAGTAATAGTGTTAAATACAAATATCAAATTAACAATATTTATATTCCTATGTGTAGATTACTATGTCATATGTAAGTAAAATATGTAGTCGAATAAAATATGCTCATCTATAATACGAACTCAATGCCGCAAGTTTCAGGTAAAACGAAGATCGAATGTGTGAGTTATTAGAATTAAAATTATAGGTTATATAAGCAATTAATAAAATCACAAGGCTTAGTGTAATATAAGAATTCAAAGGTTTAAGATAAAATTACCTAGTGCCACCATCGACCTATGCTTCTTCTGTGATATTCAGACCACCGCAGCTCTTCGTCATCGATGATGTTGTCATTAATAGAATTCCAATGAATATAGTTGTCGACTAATGCTCCTCTCATCTATAATCTCAAAACTTTAAAATGATGGATATCACTTTGCTTGGTAACGGAGAAGCCAAGTTGTCGTTCATCTTTATCTCTTATTAGGTCAGCGTTAGAGGTATCCACAATAACTACTTCAGGAAAGAATGCAACGTTCGTCATGTATAAACAACATAGAAAAAAGGAGATGGCGAACAATAGGTTGATGGAGGAGAACAATGGACATTGGCTCCAATTAACTCAAAACTTTAACTTTCTTTTCCGACTAATTCACATAACATATCGAGAAGTTACCAATTCCAATTTTTTTATCTTATCGAAATGAAAAGTTTACAATCTTGTTTACATCTTTTTGATGAAACAGATCAAAAGATGGTTACCTTTCAGATCTTGTCCATTAATTACATTTGTAACCCTCAGCATTGCCTTTTAAAGAACTACTTCGTCAATTCAATTAATGGTGTGCAAAGCCATTAAATAAAGATAACCCAATGGCAGAATAATTCTATATCTCTAATTTGAGGCTTGTGGATCTGGTAGTAGCACTAGAAGCTAAATATGTCTCCTTAATATATTTCCACTCTTCAGATTTTATTTATTAATTAGGTCCACCAATCAAATTAAATAATAAACCGATTTGCTATTATCAATATGGTTTTTCCTTTAACTGTTAATCAATATTAACAATTTTGACTACCACACAATATTTATTATTCGATAAATTTTATTTTCGACTAATATAAATAAATAACTATATATATAACAATTATATATTTTACCAATTAATTTTTTATCCCTTATTAATATTAATAAAATAATAGTTAAATCGGTATAACGATTATATCAATTTTGTCATAATAATTTATAACATTTATTATTATTTAATTTAATTTAATTTAGGATGCACGTTGAAAGTTGTATTTGTGACACTCCAAGATGTAAACTCAGCCATTATTAATATTTAAACAATTTAAATGTTAAAGCATATACGTACCTTGCTAAAGCATTGCAGTGGGCACGAGTATAGTTGCTTACAGACTATCTAGGTGAAATCTGATTTCTTATCTTTTAAAGAGACACTCTTAATCAACGATATATTATGGACCTCTTTTCTTTGTTATCATTATATGACTAAGATATCTATAGCTCAGTCAATGGTCAAAACTCTATTAACATTAGTAATTAATTATGAAGTCCAACATTAAAGTCTATGGTTCGATCCGATAAAAATTATCGAATAACCGATTTGCTTTGACCAAAGACTTCAACTTTATGTTGACTACAATTATGATGCTACTGAGCTTCTATTCAAAGGAGACAGATCCTCTCTTGAATAACGTTTAATTTTAAGTGGTTCAACTTATATCCAACTACGACCTTAACATGATCAGATGTCATGTGATTGATTATAATCAAAGTATAGTTTAGACACCTAAGATTCACTGTATTCTTAAGTCAAAAGACTAATGCACATCTTCACTTGAGATCTTCTATATGGCTTTTGATCTATTGAAGACTCTTAGTGAGTCATTTTGTAATAGTTTCAAATAATAACACGTACGTAACCCCTTGGCGCCCACATTCAATCAAGAGTAATTCACCGTCCATCACATGTGGATCGTTATGTATACTAGTCTCGAGGGATATATCGATATCTCATTCTCAATACATCTGACTATAACATTTAAGGACAAGTAATTATTTAATATGATTCAATACTCATGGTTGCGAATACATTTGTGACAACAGTCGATTAAATATTTTTCCTAAGGATATTATACTTGTATCTATTTAATGTATTTAAAACATTAATTATATCCCATATAATAATATCTACATATAAAAATAAATCCAAAAGCATACTTTATTTCGATTAAGGTTCACTATAAATGTTAAGTCAATTTATTACATAATTTTCTTTAGGGCCCCCTAAACTCAATTTAACACACATAGGGGTTTATATAAGTGTGTTGCTATTTACACCCACTAATATACTCTTTAATGCCACATAAAGAGATACTAAAACAATATTAAAAAACCACTTCAAACACCTACCGTTATTGTTAACACAAAAGGTTCAAATTTCTATAAACTTTACAAAAAATCTCACTTCAAATTTATTTATCAACTTGAGTAATTGCTTCTTTTCATGTTATCCTTTCCATATCTTCGATTTTTACTACTAGGAAAGAGATTTCAAATGAAATCATCTAACATTCTTGTGTTTTAAGGTTGGAAAATTATCATATTAACTACAATTTTTAATTTATTTTCGAATAGATAGAAATTTGTAAAAATTCCTAGAGTTGATTTGATTTGAGTTCAAGATTGTTGTTTATGGTTATTTTGAATAAGATGGAAATATGAAGGTTTTTTTTCATAAAACTATTAATGAAATGAGAGGTGGATGTATTAGGCTAAGAGAAGTATGTTATAAAACTAGTGTGATCCCGTGCTATAGACACGAGGTTCATCATATAATTTATCTAATAGTGCATTTTTATATTTTTCTTTATTATATGAAGGCGAGAATGTATGTTCGTGTATAATAATTTTTTATTTGTTTTCTCGCATACACTATTGAGAAACTTTTATTTGTAAAGCTACTTTAATAATCTTGAAGCGCACAAAGTATGACTTTACATTTTTAGTGAAAAATGACTCTGTATAAAGTTATAAAACCTCATCTATCTGTTATTTCTAGTTGGTAAGCACTACATTACTAAGCCTATCTATTAACTTTCAAATGTAAGTGATGTAAGTTGAATGTGAATTTATTTCATGTTTAATATATAAATTTAAATATGGACACAGTTTGCTATACTAATAATGTTCTAAGTTTGGAATAGAGATACTGTGCTGGAAGTGGAAGAGTGTTTCAAATTTGATTCAAATAAACAACATTACTATTTGCATTATCACATTTTTTGACATCCCGTGAAACTAAATAAGTAAAATGTCACACAAAAATTGAAACACTATATTTTTTTGATGCATATAGTGTATTATGACATGCAATTATACATAATACACATTTTGCCATCAAATTTTTGAAACAAACAAATAACTTTTCCATTAAATCAAATGATGTAAACGTAAAACAGATTAATGTAGTAATAAGCATAATTCAGAGTAAACTAATATCAATATAACACAGAATACATGTAGATACACATATAAATACTTTGGATGATATTTCATTAAAGATAACAATTAGATCAAAAGGTGTAACAAATCCATTCAATTGTAGGGACTACTGAAATTTATTATTACTATTATTTGAATAAATTATTATAAATTGTTATATTACAATGTAAAACAAAGTATCTTATAAAATAGACACATGTGCATGTAACAAAACAACAATACTAAAATCAAAGCAAGAGTGATTTGTCACATAATAATGATTTTATAAAATTCAAGAAATAGCTTAAGTGAACTCGTTCTATTATAAACCAAAATCTATAGAAACCACGATTTAGTTAAAGATAAAATTTACCTTTTCCTAAGAAAAACAAAGCAAAAATTGCATTCCAATAATGTACATCAGTACCTTCATAATTTTTGGAAAATTCTTTACAATAATCAATTGAGTGGAAACATCATATATACCTTTACTCCATCAATATACTTACGCCACTTATTACCCAGCTCTATATTCAAACATATTTTAAATTTGAAGCAGACCATTAGATCTGTAATTTTTCACTTTTAGCTTGCTTCTGTTATGTAATCAACATATACTCATTAAGTTCTTGACATAATATCATAAGTTCTAATATTGGCTATGAGTTTCCATTGGAGATCCAATCAAACATTAAACATAACTTTTTTCTCGAGTATCAATCCAACATTAGTATAAATGCTTCTAATATTGTTTTCTTTATACACTAAAACTCCGGCACGGTATAGTATTTATAATATACTGATTATTACACATGTAAGATGAAAACTGTAATTGTGTTCCATAATATATATAATATATAATGTTGTTCTTCAAGCTTAAACAAATATGTTAAACATGGTATGGCCTCTAAAAGAATAAAACATATTACCTTAATAATACTTCAGTTATTTTTGTTGAAGACAATTATCTACAAATATATATTTAATTTATTTTATCATTTTTCTAAATTTGTTAAAGAATAAAAAAGTAGTTATTAAGAAAAGGCGGAGTCCCTACTTTTATATTTCTCTACGGTATAGATGCATTTGTTAAAGTTACAGGACACTACACATTACATGCTCCCTTATAAAGTTAAAACTTACAACGCTTCTAAAAGGTTTGCAACAAAAGATCTTAACTAAAAATAATTAGTTGTTTGAAATTTAATTCTCTAATTGATTGACTTTAATCAGAATTAATGTGAGATCGATTCTTCAACTTAATTTAATTTCGATTAAAGATAACTAACTTAATTAATATTCTAATTAGTCAAAAACGAAATTAATGGAATTGATATCAATTTAAATTCTTTCATTGATTGCATGATAATAATATTCAACATGATTCTTCTTATTTGAAGTTTGTTTACTTATAAACATTATTAGTATGTATGCATATTCGTTGTACGCATGTAAATAAACATTAAGAAAATTTATTTCATAATATATATAATTTGACATATATGTTCATAAATAATACTTATACATGAATATTGAAAGAAAATGAAAGAACTATATGCACACATTACTAAAATAATCTTTTGCTAACCGTATGAAGTGTTTAAATTGTTGAGAAAATAATTCTAGATGGCTTCGTATTTATGTCCAAATTTGTAACAGAAAGTTTGAAGTGTGTCATCATCCTATAATACATACTATTAACTAAAATAAAATAAAATAAAAATATTAAGTAAATCATGCATATTCTGTAATAAATTTATGAAAATTAAAAAAACACCAAACTAAACATATATTTCAATAATTTAAAAATAATTGTAAAATATGAATTATTATAATTTAGATATTCGTACATTTTTAGAAAGACTTATTTAGTTTATAAATAGTTACCAAAACCTATGATGATTAAATTGTTTAAAAAACTCTACTTATTTTCCAATATATATAAATATATGAATAGACAATGTGAGAATGAATATATTTATAATTTCGTATGGAACTTAGAGTGAAAGTAAATTAAGATATTTACTAATTTAAATTTGAACTCAAATTAATTTGAATTCTTTTCATCGTAAATGTTTTCAATTTGTATCATTCATTTATGTTTAATTCACTTCTTTTTTAGTTTCAAGTGCATATAACAAATTTCTTATTTCAACATAATGCAATTTGAACTTCTTATTCATTAGTTTAGGTATTGTTTTTGTATTAATGGCCATCTATTATTTAATGTGATAGTAAAATATGAGATAATCACGCCTGCTTGAAGCATGATATTGGTGGATATTGAGAATATGTTTCAATATTAGAGAACTTATGCTTAAGTCTATTTATTATTCTATGCTAGATATTATTTTATTAGACTAATACATCCCATCTACTTTATTATATATAAGATCATTATTTGATCATTTTTATTCATAGTAGGAATTGTTAAAGAAAAAAGCGATTTGTATAAAAAAAATGTATTCTTTACACGGACTTTTATACTTGTCCAAAACCTTTTCGTTTCATCCTCAAAATATTGAAACTATAATGCCCTAATTTAAGTAAGTACTAAAATTTAAAATTACAAAAGGTTACACATACTAATTTCAATTTCTATTATCTCAATCTTCATCGAGATCTTCATCTCCTTCCATTTAATATTTTAATATTATTATTTTAGTTAGTGAGATTGAAGTAGAAGGATATTATGAAAATTGATATTTGAGTACTATTTAGAATTTTAGAATATGAATTTAATGTTCTTTTTTATTCCAAATTAAACTAAAGAATCAATTGCATATTGATTCTTGAATCAGTTCCTTTTAATAGTTAATATGAACTTTACATGTTTGCCTTTTAGTTTAATTGATTATCAATATTATTAATGATGTCAAGCTAAGATTCAATGATGAATGAATACCATATTATCCATCCTTAGTATTTAATTAATTATTCGAAATTGAATTATCAATAACTATTAATTAATACCTATTACACATGTTCTTTAATAAATTTAAAACTTAGAAAAAAATAAAGTGTATTTCTAGTATTTTAAAAATTGATTGAAGTTGAAAGTAAGAATTTTAGAAATTAAGTTAAAACAAATGCATATATTAGACTGTAATAAATTTAGTCCGCACCATGATTATAAAAGGAAAAAAACAAATGACATCAGATTCATTTTATTTTGTGGATAATTAAATATTATATAAACCTTTATCAACGAATAAATATAAAAGTAGGAACCATAAATATATATATATATATATATATATTTACTATTATATGCAACTAAAAATGGAAGTAAATTATGATTGATATATTCATTGTTTTAGGTTTAGTTCAAACTAAGCACATAATTAATCATACTTAATTCCAATTACCTCCCGTTAGTTCCAAATTATTTCCCTTCAATTTCATTTCAAGATAATTATTCATGCACTAATTCTCGAATTAGTTTTCTTTGGTACCAATTAAATGAATTAATGACCATTAATAGACATGTTCATATGGTTAAAATCAAATAACCAAATACCGAAGACAGAAAAATACATCTTATTCATTCCTAAAATTAACAACTAAACTAAAATATAGATATGTTACAAAACTAACTAAATTTTGCATTTACTCTAGTGAATTTACAAAAACACCTTTTTAAGCTAAGTATTTATTTTAAAACTAAAATTATAAAAAATCCAAATCCATCATTATTTCTTGAAATTGACATGGATGTGCATTAAGTTTCACCATTTGATTTTTTAACATTTTTATCTAGTATATCATTTATGTTTATAGATCATATAATATTTTATATAAACTAATAATTATATGTGTTTGTGTGTGTGTGTGTATACAGTTCCCATTGCATCATTTTTACTATATTAGCTTTCTGAAAATCTTGACTCGTCAACCATGCATCTTCCAACTTTCATGTTTCCAACTGATTGAACACATTCCTAATTTGTCAAAAATTGTGCAAATGGTGAGGGAACACCATGAACGCCACCTCTATAACATGAAAATTGTACTAAAGCCTGGGTTCGATAAAGATGGTTAGTATAAGATTTTGCAAAACATAAGTTTAGATTGTGTAATAAAATATAAAACATTTAAATAACTAAAGGTTTAAAAAAACTCTTATTCAAAATAAAACTTCTAATAAAATTTCAAAGTTTCTTACTGTAGGTAGATTAAAAGTGGTATTTTTTTTTCTTTAAAATACTATAAATCTTTTTATTATTTTGATGTCGTTTTACTTTATATGTAATGTTTTTTGCCCGCTTTTTTTCTTATATAACTATATGGATTAGAACTGGAAAAGGATAGACGTCACCTCCAAATGATTATTCAAATCCACATATTTAAAAAATGTTTAACTTTTTGAATGACAAATGAAAAGAACTATATTCATAAGCTTGCAAACTGAAAGTTCAATCAGAAATCAGAAATTAGAGCAAAACTACAAATGCAACATCAAAACAAACAAAAAAGATAAAGAATAATAAAAGCCTAACCTTTAATTAAGATTCATCAAACCAGCAAGCCAAGTCTTTTTCTTTGCTGGTCTTGATATTATTTTTCCATAAAAACAATAAAATTGAAAGCAATTGGTAGGCAAACAATTGCTGCAAAATACGAATTATATTAATCATAATTCTAGGTAAATATAAAGTGAAAACCTATTGGTGAATTCCTAGTCAGATTATAACAGTTAAAAAGATTGATTAAAAATAGTTTGGAAAGGATTTTTAATTTGTTCTAGATTGGGAATAGTATTATTTTTAAATCATAGCATCCATAAAAAATTGAAAAAGAGGAAGAGATAATATTGTGAGAAAATGAAATGGAAATGAAAGAGTTAGAAGATAATGAAGGTTTGATACGTAAGTAAATAATGAAATAATGAATGCATGATTGTTGTACATGAAAATAAGAATATAAATAGCCGGACTAAAGTCTTATATAATTATACAATATAACAAAATATGTATATAGAAAGTTCAAGCACTAATGATATCATTATGTATTCTATATGAATTAATTGTATAATTAATTATTAGGATGTACAAAATAGAATTACAAATAAGTTTAGGTTGAGTAACACAATATACAACACTTAAATACAAAAAATCTACAAAAAACTTATTTAGAATTAATCTTGTATCAAAATTTGGAAGTTGGTTAAATTAGAATTGTTACATTTTCTTAAAAATACTATATAAACATTTATTATTTTAATACTCTTTGACTTCATATTGTTAACCCAAAAAGTGGATCAACACCCGAGATCAGATGAAGCACCAGTTTAGATAAAAGAAAAAGAAAAGGTAGTGAATAAACAAAAACACACAGAAGTTTTTATAGCAACGTAATCTTTGACCTACGTCCACTTTAATCAAGTTTTATTATTGGTTGCTTGTTGTTATCTCTCCGGATTACAACTAGTTTTTCTCTAGATCAAAGTTACAATGAATTTGAATAAGTTTGGACGAGATAAGAAGTAAAGAAGGTGTTGGTGAAGCTCCAAGTCCAAGAGTGCTAATGGAAATTCAACAGAGAGAAGAAGATCCTTTTATGGTAGCAGGTAGATTGGTATTTTTAGAAGAATTGGGCAGCATTGAGTCAGGAGCCCAATAGCAATGAAGTCCAGGAGATAGCACGAAGTCACAACAAAAGATCCAAGCCATCCCGAGTCAAATCCTCTGTGCGAGTTAAGGTGCTTTGGCCTAATCATGGTGAACATATTCCAATTCCTTCTTTTGCCTTTTCTAAGTGCTCTTGCCAAACTTCAAGTTATTCCTTCTCGATCTTGGTGTTCCCCTTAATTCAGGATGAGTTAAGGACCAATTTTCCAATCAGTTGACATAAGGCCTTAACTCAGGACGAGTTAAGAACTTAGCCAATTTTCCAGCCAGTTGACTTAAGGCCTTAACTCAGAACGAGTTAAGGACTTAGCCAATTCTCCAGCCAGTTGACTTAAGGCCTTAACTCAGGATGAGTTAAGGACTTAGCCAATTTTCCAACTAGCCGAGTTAAGGCCTTAACTCGGGACAAGCTAAGGACTTATCCAATTTCCCGAACAAACTTCTTAAGCTCAATTCTCTAGTCTCTCTAAGGCTGCTCATAATTTTCAACTCGTTTCATCCTTATTTGAATCTTCTAAGTCTAGTTGAAATCTACTTTGCTAAAAAGCGAGTTAACACTTGCCCCCCCCCCCCAAAGTACGCCTTTCAACTGTAAGGTGTGTTTATCTCAAGAAGAAGTTCCAGTAATCAGTCTTCAATTGTTGAGCTCTCCAGCTACTTCAATCTTGATGAATCATCCAGTTCATTCGGATTCTCTTATCAATCACAGGTCATTCCAAACCTGTTACAGCCTAAGACCCAAGACTCTGCCTAAGTGTAGTTTATACATCATAATCATTCCGATTTCATTCAGAGTTATTATATCACATATCTCTTATTACATCTCATTTCCAAAAACTTCACGTGTTCATCCAGGATTTATCAGTTTTATTCTAATTACAAGGTATTCAAATCCTTTTATTAAGTCCATTTCCATTATAGGGTTTGATCTCTCTGGTTTATCTTTCATTTAATTTAATATGCGATCTCTCCGGTTCGTTTATCGTTTAAGTTAAGAGAACGATCTTTCTGGATGTTTAATTTAAGGGGGACGATCTCTTCGGGTCGTTTAGTGTTCCAATCTAGGATTTCAATCTCTTCGGATCCTTATTGAGTCTGTTCGCCAACGACCAAGCAAGCTCATCCACTCACTCTCCGGTGAGGGGACTTACTTTTTTCACTTCGGCCCGCCTCTCTGGGCAGTAGCTCTATAGCGACCAAGAGGCCCGTCCTTTTCACTCTCCGGTAACGCGGCTCACTCCTTACACTTTGACCCCATCTCTCCGAATGGTAGCTCTAAGGTGTCCAAATCCGTACAAGCCCATCCACTTGCTCTCCAGTAAGGGGACTTGCACCAAGCACTCCAAACGGGACTTAAGAGCAATCAATATCGTATAATGTAACGACCCATAAATTTATCACTTGGATAAATTATATTTATTTTTAACATATTTAGGTATGGGTTGAAAAATAAGAAATAATCATGTTTTAAGTGGTAAATAATAATTGTTATTTTGTTTGGTAAAAATATTTGTGAACAAATTACCTAGGTAACATATTGATAATTTGTAAATATCGTCCTAGGTAAAATATCGATAAAACAGCCGGAAATCATTTTATCTATGAAACTGCTTTTAAACAATAATGATCATCCACGGCTCTGGATTCACACACTAATATATGTATTCAACAATATTATGAAATACAATAATTTATTTTATTTTTTGAAAGTAAAATGTATTTATGACATCGACAGTTGATATCATCGGTTTTATATATTTCTTCGGGAATTCAAGTTAAGTTTAAATATTAAATAAATGGGTATTTATTTACAAATAAAACTATTTTAATCATTTAATAATGATGGAAAAATAGTTTTTAAAATTCGTTTACAAAAATAGATAGTTCGTAGAAAAATAGAAAATGTGACCGAAGAACGTTTTCCGAAATTTCGACTTTTCGACACCGGAAAATTATCGGGAATGTTGTTTATCTTTGTGCACTATACACACACATATATAAGATTTAATTAACCAAATATTAATAATACACTAATCGTATATTATCTTATGTTAATTATGTTTAGCAAGTGATGTGTCAAGTCATGGTTTTAAAAATAATAACTTATATATATATGTATATATCATTATCTCTTGTCATATATAAGCATTATCATCATTATCCATCATGACCTAGAGGATGTGACTAGAGAGGGGGGATGTAACATATAAGGGGGCGGAAGGTGGTGATGTGACTTGTCAAAATAATGACCTGTTAGGATATTTTAAAACTAGGGTTAAAATGATAATTTTTCTACTCTCTTTCATCTATAAATACACATCCATTTCACCATGTTTTCATTTACTTCTCCATTTTCATTTCCCTAAAGCTTTATTCATTTTTCATGGCTTCTTATGTTAGTTTAAGTTTTTAAAAAAAATCAAAAGATTTAAATTGTTTTAAAGATGCAAACTTGTTTTTAAACTCTTTCTTCTCCATTTTTCCTCTATTTTATTCGACAATAACTTCCTTTATTTTACACCAAATCAAGGTTTTCCTTTTTGAAAATCGTATAAAATTTTAGTAGCTACAACTTTCATTTTTATCACTCTTCCGATTTCAAGCTTAGTTATGTCAAAATCTCATTTCTTTGAAGTGTACTTTTAAACTGAGAAATTCAGGTCCGAAAATAGCTCTCCTTCTTTTGACCATATCTACCTTAAAAGAAATCTGTTTTGAATGATTCTTTTTTTCTAAATCGTAGAGAAAATAATTTTCTAAAACTTTTCTACTAATCACTTTTACAAAATCCGAGTGTAATATGTCCAAAAATCAAGTGGAAGATGACATATTTTTGTAGGGATTTTTAGTGCATTAAAGGCATTTCAGGTTCCAAAGATTTTCGGTGAGTAAAACTACTTTGTTTTGGAAATTATTTTGATATGATATGTTATTATAATGATAATATGATGAGAAAATTGAATGGTTATTATGTTGATCAATGATGATTTGATGGATGTTATGTTTGGTATTGAATTTGAGACTTGAATGTGATGTTGTTGAGTTAGCAAGCATATAACCTTATGTTTATATATGTGTTTCATTGTGATGTTAAAAATATGGTAGTATGGATGTATGGTTGTGATCTAAGAACCAAAGTATGTTGAGTTGAAACAAAGTTAACAAATTTGTGTGTTGCGACGGGCGTGAGATCCGATTCGAAATCAAGAACCATGTTTTCTTGTTTTAAAGTTTAAAAATTGTTTCAAAGTTTCTATCTTTGTTTCTAGTCTCAAAAACTTTAAAAGTTATGTTTCTAAACATGAAATAGGAAAGAATAAGCAAGTGTTTTTGCTTAAAGTATGTTTAAGCGAACTACGCTCATAGCGATAGTCGCTATGGACGCAGGTCGACAAAATTATCGATTTTCGTTTTGAAATGTTTTCATTTGGAATATTTTGCAAAAGTTTTCCGAATTAGATTAGTAACATAAAAAGTGATTAAATTTAGAATTATTTAATAACTTATTTATTTAATGAAATAATTAAAGGTAATTAGCTATTAATTAGTAATTAAGTAAGTGATTAGGGTTAAGTCACACTTAAGGAAGGTTATTGATTAATTAGTGATTAATAAAGTTTTTAATTAGTGATTAATGAAGATAAGAAGTAATTAAATAGTTACTTATTATTTAATTAAGTTAAGTACGTTGATTAATTATTATTTAATTAAGTGATTATTAAATTATTTTTTAATTAATTAGGGTTTAACTAATAATGAATTGTTTAAACCTTAAGTAAGATGCATTAAGAACTTAACTAGGGCTTAACTATGTTCATTAAGTTAATTAAAGTTTAATTATGAATTAATCTTGATTTAATTAAGATATAATTAAGGTTTAAGCTAATTAAATATACTTTAATCTTTTCAAAGGTTGTTTTAAACCCAATTGGTTATATTTTAAATCAATTTTCATTTTAAGATTAATTGATTTTTAATCAAAGGATCTCTCGTATGGACCATTAAGTAGCCAACTGAATTAAAGTAGTGATTATAAAACGTTAACACGTTTTACGGGAAGTAAGTTGACTTGTGTTTAGCATAAATGTTGAATATCGGTAACATGACAAACACAAGAAAGTTAATTTCAATAAGCTGGCCATGATAACTTAAGCATATGGAATATACTTCTATATGTAAAAAATTTACACCCAATAATGGATGTACCAACATTTATAGCTTGGGCATTTACCTGTGATTGATTCTGTGTTATATGTGAATCACTTTTATATCTGATGTTTGGCAGTATCAATGATATAACTTGGATAAGTTAAACCCAAAATTAATGATCCATTGTAGTCATTGAGCCTCCGTTCGGTTTGTAAAGTTAATATTTCATTTTCTTTTAAAACAGTCTTCAAGGCTATTCTATTTTGAACAAAATATTTGAAGAATGATTAGATAATTGTTCAGAATATTAAATAAAGAAGTTTTATAAACAATTTTGGGGTGCTCATAAAAGAAGTTTTAGAAATAGTTTTGAATGTTTATAAAATGATTTTATAAATGGATTTTGATGTCTATAAAGGAAAGTTTTATACAAGGTTTGAAAGTTTATAAAGAAGTTATATACCCAGGTTTGAATAATTATTAAGAGTTTCATAAATGAGTATGGAAGTTGATAAATGTTTTGTAAACGGGTTTGGGTTAAAGCAAAAAGGATTCCTGAAAGGGACGCGGAAGATGATCTTAAGGCTATTTAACACTAGAGGGGGGGTGAATAGTGTTTTAAGAATTTCTTTAAACTTCTTTGATTTAAATTGATTTAACTAACTTAATGCAAATACACAATCACAGATCAAATCACAGAATCACAAACATATGCAAATATAAATAAAAAGCAAGTAAAGGAAAGAACACACCAGGAATTTTATACTGGTTCGGTGTTACCCTACATCCAGTCCCGCACAACTCGTACGGCTTTCTATTCAATAATAATCTAGATTACAATCCCTCGATTCCAAGGCAACGAGGTACACCCTCCAGATTCTCAGGTCTCTGGGTAGAACCACTTGATTCACAGGACACAAGTTCACCCGATCGATTTCCAAGGACACGATCACACCTTTATAACCCTACACAAGTTTCTTTGAGTACAAATGTATCTATAACTCTGATAAGCACTGAGATTCTTTGAAGAGAGTGGCAGAGAATCAAACTAGAGATATTCTGGTTTGATTCACTTAAGATTTCGGCAGAATATGGATAGGATGATTAGAAAATAAGATAAGAGAGTAAAGAGGAGAGAAAATAAAGAAAGTAGTTACTGGAAAACGTCCATAACAGTCTCTATTTATAGAGAGTGAATGGATGTGTCCATTCAAAGAGGTTTAAGCGAATAGACACTTCTTTTAAAAACAACCTTTGCTATAACGGGAAGCATGTCGACATGACGAGTAACTATGATGTCGACATGGTCTAGTAAAAATGATGATTTGCTTTACTTTGAAAATGATGATTTAAAACATATGCAACTTTATTCAAATGGACTCTATGTATTTGTAGAAGGTATTTAGAAGTAGAAATACTTATGAATATATATATATGTATATATACTAAAATATATTTAAAATCAAAGTAAATAAACTAAAGTAAATATAATATTTAAAATAGATTTTGAGGCTAAAATATCAAGGACAATTTTGAAATCAAAATATAACAAAATGATAAATATGATTTTGAGGCTAAAACATTTTTGGAAATTTGAACGAAGGTTTTTCTTTTGAAAAGGAATATTTGAAAATCATTTTATAAAACAAGAGATAATTTTGAAAATCATTTTGAATCAAAATTAGTGGATAACAAAATAGGGCTACTATCCGTTCCATTAGATATTTCGTGAGTTCCATCTCACTAGGGTTCCATCCCTTTAACAAGAACGAAGTGGATTCCATTCCACGAGTAAATTGGATAAAAAAGAATGATAGTGCTTTCAAGAAGTTTTAACAAATATCTAACCTAACTATATTATTTGTCTTGAACTCTTGAATATCTTGAATCTCATGAGTCTTCAATCTTGAACTCTTGATCTTTGTCTTCATCAATTTTGTCTTCTTTACTGTACAGTCTTCTTTTGTTGATACCTGCATATAGATTTCCTGCACATATATATTTTATAACACTTCTATAGTTGTTGTCATCAAAACCACTATCCTATAGACTAACATTCTCCCCCTTTTTGATGATGACAACCTTTGTTTATAAAATATTTATATTCTCCTTATAACTCCCCCTAAATCTAATAACTCCCCCTTAATCTATGCCTAACTAACCTATTTTATACTTCTCCCCCTTTGTCATCAACAAAAAAATGACACTAACTCCCCCTAAATCTATGATATTAATGATAGTGTTATCATCAATAATACTGAAACTAGATATAACAATGCTAAATATTGTATACTCAGAATGATATATATGAGTAATATAAGAATGAGAATAATAAGTGTAACCATAGATTATTTTATTCATTTCAATATTACTATATACATGACTATTTAAACTTATAAACACATAAATAACTAAAACAAGAAAATAAACAACTCAACGGTTGCTTTTGATGATGGGAGACTTGTGGACAGGACAATTTGGGTAATGGAAACAGAAATTTCCATGTTGTTCCACAATGTTCCCATAAGCATCAAAACAGACTTCCCCTACACATACTGCTTCATCATCAGTTTCTTCCTCCATTGGTTCTTCCTCTTCTTCTTCGTCTTCGTCTTCTTCTCCTTCTTCATTTGCTTCTATGTTAGAAGAATCTTCAATTACAATTGGATTGGCATGATTATCCATGAAGAATTTTTGAAGATTCCTCAGAATTTTCCCTTGTTTCTCTTGCTCTCTTGCCATTCTCAATTGTTGAACTTGCATTTCAGTTAACATCTGCAGCGAATCATTAACTTTCTCCTCTATTTTGATGACACGAGCGAGTATGGAGTTTTGGAAAGGGCCTTGTGAAGGAAAAGGGAAAGGAGCCGGTGAAATTTGATTAGGATTGGATGTGGAAGCCATGGATTTGATGTTTCCAGAAAGTAGTATGAAGAAATAATGATTGGAGGGAAGAGAAACTCGGAATGGGTGAGTTAAATAACCACCCATTCAAAAATTAGAGGGAAAAACGAATTGTCATTTTTACCGTTTCATGTCGACATGACGCATGAATACTATGTCGACATGGTGTTGTAAAATGCTATGGTTAAGAAATCATTCATATATACCCTATGTATACTACTATACTATATACTATATTTCAGAAAGAGAACATATACCTAATTCTCTTCTTAACTTGGTGAAGACAGGTTCTCCTAAAGGTTTGGTTAAAATATCTGCTATTTGATTTTCAGAATTAACGAAATCAAGAGAAATTTTCTCTTTATTTACGTTATCTCTTAGAAAATGGTGTCTAATGTCAATATGTTTAGTTCAGGCATGGAGAGTTGGGTTTTTGGACAAACTAATGGCACTAGTGTTATCATAGAAAATTGGAGATTTCGTGATAGATATACCAAAATCATTTAAGGTTTGTTGCATATACAAAACTTGAGAACAAGCTAAAGCAGCAGAAACATACTCTGCTTCAGTTGTTGATAGGGAAACAGTATTCTGCTTTTTACTGAACCAGGAAATTAATGAATGACCTAGAAAGTGACAAGTTCCACTTGTACTCTTTCGGTCTGACTTACACCCAGCATAGTCAGCATCACAGTAGGAAACTAATTCAAATGAATCATTCTTAGGGTAGAACAATCCATAATCAAAGGTGTGTTTAACATATCGAATGATACGTTTCACAGCTTTTAGATGAGTTTCCTTGGGTTGAGATTGATATCTTGCACAGAGACAGACACTGTTCATGATATCTGGTCTACTAGCAGTTATATAGAGAAGTGATCCAATCATTCCTCTATACAAGGTTTGATCTACGTCTTTGGATAGATCATCCTTACTTAACGCTATATTGGTTGCCATGGGAGTTGGTTTTCCACTCACATTGGTCAAGCCAAATTTACTAACTAACTCTCTCACATACTTCTCTTGACTGATAAAGATACCATTATCTAATTGTTTGATTTGTAAACCTAGGAAAAAGTTAAGTTCACCCATATGACTCATCTCAAACTCTTTTGTCATAATGTCAGAAAATTCTTTGTTCATGTCAGAATTGGTTGATCCAAAAATAATATCATCTACGTACACTTGTACAAGTTGAATATCATTTTTGTTTCTTTTAATAAAAAGTGTGTTATCTACTTTACCTATTTCAAAATCAGACTGCAAAAGATAAGGCCTAAGTCTATCATACCAAGCTCTAGGAGCTTGTTTTAGACCATACAGGGCTTTCTTTAATTTAAAAACATGATTTGGAAATTTTGTATCTTCAAAGAGTGGAGGTTGTTCAACATAAACTTCCTCTTTTACAAAACCATTTAGAAAGGCACTCTTGACATCCATTTGAAAAAGTTTGAAATTATTGAAATTAGCGAAAGCAAGCAGAATTCTAATAGCTTCTAATCTTGCTATGGGTGCAAAGGTTTCGTCATAATCTATACCTTCTTCTTGACAATAACCTTGTGCAACGAGTCGAGCCTTATTTCTAACGACCTCACCTAATTCATTTAATTTATTTTTATATACCCATTTAGTGCCTATAATGGATTTATCCTCAGGTCTAGGAACAAGTTCCCAAACATCATTTCTGGTGAATTGATTCAATTCTTCTTGCATAGCAAGAATCCATGAATCATCAGTTGATGCTTCCTTTGGATTTTTAGGTTCTATTGAGGATATAAAAGCAACATGACTCATACTGTTTAATTGATTCCTAGTTTTAACAACAGATTGCATATCTCCTAGAATATTTTCAACAGGGTGATCTTTTAAAAGCCTAATCTTTTTATTTGGATGAAAAGTTTCATTTGTAGCATCTACAGATTCATGATTAGAAATAACTAAGTCATCCTCATCATTAGTCTGATCAACTTCTTTGAAATTTTCATCAAAGGAAACATGTAAAGTTTCTTCAATAGTGTTTGTTCTTAGATTAAAAACTCTATAAGCTTTACTCCTGTTAGAATATCCGATAAAGATTCCTTTGTCGGATTTAGGATCAAACTTATCTAAATTATCTTTTGTATTTAAGATAAAACATTTACTTCCAAAAATTCTGAAATAAGATACCTTAGGTTTCTTATTGAAAAGAAGTTCATAAGGTGTTTTATTGGTTAGAGGTCTAATTAGAATCCTATTCAAAATATAACAGGCTGTTGCAACTGCTTCAGCCCAAAAATGTTTTGGTAATTTACTATCAGAAAGTAGAGTTCTAGCACACTCTTGAATCGTCCTATTCTTACGCTCAACTACTCCGTTTTGTTGTGGAGTTCTTGGAAACGAAAAATTGTGAGTAATTCCCTTCTGATTACAGAATTCCTCAAACTTCTCATTTTCAAATTCGCCACCGTGATCACTACGAATAGTGATGATCTTGGAAGAAAGTTGGTTTTGAACTCTTTTTGAAAAACTTTTAAAATAATCAAAAGTATCACTTTTATGTTTCAGAAAGATTGTCCATGTATATCTGGAATAATCATCCACAATTACAAAGACATATTTACTATGGTTGATTGATTGAATCTGAGATGGACCAAATAAATCTAGGTGAAGTAACTCGAGAGGTTTTGAAGTAGAAATCATATCTTTAAGTTTAAGGAACTTTTTCTAAGTTTTCCTAATTGACATGCATCACATATACTTTCTACTTTAAATTGCATCTTAGGGAGGCCTCTTACTAGATCAAGTTTGGATAGTCTAGATAAGAGTTTAAAATTCAAATGTCCAAATCTCTTATGCCAAGTCCAAGGGTCACTTGTATTGGCCAAAAGACATAGATTATCATTTGAAATTTTCATACTAAGAATATAGATATTCTTTTTCCTAACTCCTTCAAAGATAATATTAGATTTATTATCTTCGATGTGACACTTGTCTTTTTCAAATTTAATCCTATATCCTTTATCACATAACTGACTAATACTAAGTAGATTATGTTGTAGATTTTTAACTAACAAAACATTTGAAATAATAGGAGTTTCAGAATTACCTACATTGCCGATGCCAACTACATAACCTTTTGAATTATCCCCAAAATTAACCAATCCTCCATCCTTGTAAATAATGTCATTGAGTATCTCTGGATTTCCTGTCATATGTCTTGAACATCCACTATCAAGTATCCACTTGTTTTTCCTTATTTGCACAGCTTGTCCATTGTGAATAGATTCATTTGTCGCCATGAAGCAAGATTCCTGCACAGTGAGCAACTTTTGTAGATTACCTGATTCTATATAACTATCATGCATCAATTTATGAGACCACAATGATTTGATCATTAAAGAATTATTTTTAGGAAACATTTCAAACTTAGCCATGAACTTTTCAAAAATCAGATTATGAATACTTTGAAAAACTTGCTCTGATACCAAATGAAAGGGACGCGGAAGATGATCTTAAGGCTATTTAACACTAGAAGGGGGGTGAATAGTGTTTTAAGAATTTCTTTAAACTTCTTTGATTTAAATTGATTTAACTAACTTAATGCAAATACACAATCACAGATCAAATCACAGAATCACAAACAGATGCAAATATAAATAAAAAGCAAGTAAAGGAAAGAACACACCAGGAATTTTATACTGGTTCGGTGTTACCCTACATCCAGTCCCGCACAACTCGTACGGCTTTCTATTCAATAATAATCTAGATTACAATCCCTCGATTCCAAGGCAACGAGGTACACCCTCCAGATTCTCAGGTCTCTGGGTAGAACCACTTGATTCACAGGACACAAGTTCACCCGATCGATTTCCAAGGACACGATCACACCTTTATAACCCTACACAAGTTTCTTTGAGTACAAATGTATCTATAACTCTGATAAGCACTGAGATTCTTTGAAGAGAGTGGCAGAGAATCAAACTAGAGATATTCTGGTTTGATTCACTTAAGATTTCGGCAGAATCTGGATAGGATGATTAGAAAATAAGATAAGAGAGTAAAGAGGAGAGAAAATAAAGAAAGTAGTTACTGGAAAACGTCCATAACAGTCTCTATTTATAGAGAGTGAATGGATGTGTCCATTCAAAGAGGTTTAAGCGAATAGACACTTCTTTTAAAAACAACCTTTGCTATAACGGGAAGCATGTCGACATGACGAGTAACTATGATGTCGACATGGTCTAGTAAAAATGATGATTTGCTTTACTTTGAAAATGATGATTTAAAACATATGCAACTTTATTCAAATGGACTCTATGTATTTGTAGAAGGTATTTAGAAGTAGAAATACTTATGAATATATATATGTATATATACTAAAATATATTTAAAATCAAAGTAAATAAACTAAAGTAAATATAATATTTAAAATAGATTTTGAGGCTAAAATATCAAGGACAATTTTGAAATCAAAATATAACAAAATGATAAATATGATTTTGAGGCTAAAACATTTTTGGAAATTTGAATGAAGGTTTTTCTTTTGAAAAGGAATATTTGAAAATCATTTTATAAAACAAGAGATAATTTTGAAAATCATTTTGAATCAAAATTAGTGGATAACAAAATAGGGCTACTATCCGTTCCACTAGATATTTCGTGAGTTCCATCTCACTAGGGTTCCATCCCTTTAACAAGAACGAAGTGGATTCCCTTCCACGAGTAAATTGGATAAAAAAGAATGATAGTGCTTTCAAGAAGTTTTAACAAATATCTAACCTAACTATATTATTTGTCTTGAACTCTTGAATATCTTGAATCTCATGAGTCTTCAATCTTGAACTCTTGATCTTTGTCTTCATCAATTTTGTCTTCTTTACTGTACAGTCTTCTTTTGTTGATACCTGCATATAGATTTCCTGCACATATATATTTTATAACACTTCTATAGTTGTTGTCATCAAAACCACTATCCTATAGACTAACAATTCCATGAGTAAAGAAAATTATAAAAGAATTTATTGAAAATATACAATAGGAAATTTAGGTTTAGGTTTCTCGAGGCTAACCTTTTAAAAAATGGTGGTATGAAGTATCCGTTCCACACTTTACACCGAAGAAATAATGCTTAGGGTTATCCATTTCTTCAATTTAAATAATGTAGTTAAATCCTTTTTAGAGATTTGGTAATGGAAAATCTTACAAATGTTTTGTTAATATACTTATGTCAGAAAGATAAGTATATGAATGTTTTTGAAAGAGATTAATAATTAAACAAAGATATGTTTTGAGGCTTAGTGGTTGCTATGGATAAATAAATCTCAATTGGAATTGGTTGTTGTTTGTTTATTTGATAATTAAATAACTGACTATCAAGTTTGACCCGATTTGAGTTAGGAAGTATGAATGTAAATTTGAGTTCCCCGATGAAAACTCGAAAACTTACTTCTAAAAGAACCGGGAATGAGTCAACCGGAAATTATCGGTTGTTGATACGGAGATATTGGGAATGGATCTATATCTGAAAACCACTCCGAACCAACATATACATTCGAGTAGGAGGCATCTTAAAGATGATAGAAGACTGAGCTCTTTGCAGTGCAAGGGCTACTGCTACTAATCCTGAGGGTGATTCCAAAATTGATGTAGTAGAGTTAGTGCCTTTGGTTTCGTTCAGACCCAGAACGAACTTGTATGGATGAATGCTGGCATTGCATTGACGCTTGAAAGTCATTGTTAGCATTCCAAGACGAATTGCTATTCAGAAAGGTAAAATGTAGCCTTAAGCTTCATCAACCGGGAATGACTAAAAAGGGGATACGCAACAGGGCTATGTGGGTCGCACCCATTAGGATATATCATCATCCTTCTAGATATATACACGGTCATCAATGAATTCGTGTACGTGGGAGCGCTCGGTTAAAGGTTGGAAAGCAACCGAGGTGATGATTTATTTGGTACTATCCAACAAGGGGTAGGCCAATCCTATGTTGGCAGGGGTCATCGGGTACGACCTCGGTACATTTTTCTAAAGGTGTACTGTGGCAGGCGGTACCCCCGTAGCCTAGTCATTAGTTGGAATCCATTCTCCAATATGTACCTTACGTTTTCGATTGTAGAGCCTAGTATGTTGGAATGTGAGATGCAAACATTTCAACTATTTTATCTATTTACTTTAAACCTAAACACTATGATAATATCACTGAATTTTGAAATAAAATGTTTTAATCATTGTAAGGTAAAAACCCGTCCGATTTTATATGCAGTGTGGTCTTACGAGATATCCTTTTTTTGAAAAGTTTCAAATGTAGAAATCAGTTTGGTTGTTACTTGTTATCGAGTTTTACTCATGTTGGTTTACCAGATTGACCCGGACGTTATTCCATGTAATGCTCAAGTCAGACCGAGCATGTTTTCCCAGGTGTAGCTGGATACTTTGGAGTTGGAGAGGAGGTGGATGGTCAAGACGTATTCACGTATATTTTTCTTCCGCTGTATTATGGAGTCTATATGTTTGTCAATGAAAGGATGAGTTCCTATAACTGTCCAAATTTAGGATAAGTCTAGTGTACTCTGATGTTGTATATATGAATAAAGATGTTTCCTTTTTTGTAAAGATCATTGTTATGTTATATATTATTTGCTATGTCGTGAGATTCTGTGTTGTTTAGTTTTCTTCTACCTTCTACCTTCTTCTTTCACCCTAACAAATCGGTATTTCCGGCACTTGAATGTTTGACATGTGATACAATGGATGTATTAGTATCGATTTTCGAGGGTTAAATATCGGTTCGTTACATACAAACCATTCTGCTTGCTCTCTGACGAGGGGACTTGCACCCTGCACTCCGGCCCGGTCTCTTCGGATGGGACTTAAAAGCGATCAATATCTATCATCACATTCAATATGGATTTTTCAAAGTCAAATATTTAAATCAAAGCAAAGCAAACAAGTAGAAATCCAAAGCGTTCATCTTGGACATCCGACTTATAGCATGCCTAGAGACCAATATAGGTCTTGTACACATGTAAGCGATCCGAGGTTATTACTATCCTTAGCAATCACCCTAAACATCCGGCTTAGAACGTGACTGGGGAACAATCTTGGTTTTGTACATGTCTAAGTGGTCTAGGGTTATTATTGTCCTAAATAATCATCTCAGATATCCAACTCAAAGCGTGCCTAGGGACTATTCGGGATCACGTATATGTTTCAGCGGCCTGAGATTATATCGCATCATTTATTCAAATTCATCGCAAAGGAATCGAACCTGACCCCAATCCATCCTGATCTTGAGGTTGGCATCCAATGGAATTCTATGATCCATAACTTCATTTTGCCTCCTTGTTCCAACGCTTGGCTTATGGTTCTAGCTCCTGCTATCATGTAGTTGTATTCCGATTTGCCATTCTAGCTCCAAGATCGCCTGTTCCAAGCAGTAAAGCTCATCCTAGATCCAAATCGATCGTTCCCCTAAGTCATGGAGGCATTGTTTTAGTTTTCTTTGCTCTATCTGAAATGCTCCTGCATTAGCTCCTAGTCTCCGGTTCTGAATTTTAGCAAATCTTGTTATTCCTTATTATTCCATCCATCGGAAGAACCCTTCTAGCATCTCCTGTTGCCTAGCCATGAACCCTTCTAGCATCTCCTGCTGCCTAGCCATCATCTCATCTTGCATTTTCTTCATCATCCTCTCCATCTCTTCTCTGGTCACATAGTTAGACTAATGAGAATTAAGGACATCTCTTGGCTGCCCCCAAGCTCTGGTTGACTTTCTCCGTTTTAGATTTAATATTCGGTCGCTTCAACTTTTCCAAATCCTAGATTCAAGCATCAATTCTGTAGATCTTGCTCTTGATTCTTAGTGAAAGCACTAAAATGTTAACCCAAAAAATGGATCAACACCTAGAGATCGGATGAAAGCATCAGTTCAGATAAAATTCAAAGAAAAAGTAGAGAATAGAGAAGAACACATAGAAATTTTTATAGTGGTTCGACGTAATCTCTAGCCTACGTTCCTTTAATCAAGTTTTATTATTGGTTGCTAGTTGCTATCTCTTCGGACTACAACTATTTTTTCCCTAGATCTAAGTTACAATGAATTTGAATAAGTTTGGAAGAGATAAGAACTGAAGAAGGTGTTGGTGAAGCTCCAAGTCCAAGAGTGTTAATGGAGATTCAATAGAGAGAAGAAGATCCTTTTTTGGTAGTAGGTAGGTTGTTTATTTATAGAGGAATCGGGCAGCATTGAATCAGGGACCCAATAGCAATGAAGTCCAAGAGATAGCATGAAGTCACATCGAAAGACCCAAGCCATCCCGAGTCAAATCCTTAACTCCGGACGAGTTAAGGTGCTTTGGCCCAATCATGGTGAAATATTTTCAAGTCCTTCTTTTGCCTTTTCTAAGTGCTCTAGCCAAATTTTGAGTCATTCTGTTTCCGTCTCGTTGTTCTTTTTAACTCGGGATGAGTTAAGGACTAAGCTAATTTTCCAACCAGTTGACCTAAGGCCTTAACTTGGGATGAGTTAAGGGCTTAACCAATTTTCCTACCAGTTGACTTAAGGCCTTAACTTGGGACGAGTTAAGGACTTAGCCAAATTTCCAACCAGTTGATTTAAGTCCTTAACTCGTAAACTCGGGACGAGTTAAGGACTTAGCCAAATTTCCAAGCAAATATCCTAAGCTCAACTCTCTTGTTCCTCTAAGCGTGCCTCCCAATTTTCAAGTCGTTTCATCCTTGTTTGAACCTTCTAAGTCCATTTGAAATCTACTTTTCTAAAAACTAGATTAACACATATATAATATTTTCTACACAAATACATTATTCAAAACTGGAGTTCATATTTATGTAGCAAGAACTAATTATTCCCTAGAAAATAAATGAATTAAAAAAAATGCAAAATCAAGCCAAACAAAAAAAAATAGATGAAAGTCAATTATTATACAAACTTGAGAATAAAATAAAGTTTTCAACTTTGCCTATAACAATTTTACTAATCAATAGGAGATTTTGCGATGTCCACATGTTTATAAAATCATTAACTTTCTACAAGACAAATGAGGAGAACTATATTCATAATCTTACAAACTAAAAGCATAGCTTCAAATTAGAAATTATGAATTAGAACAAAACCTAAAAATTCAACATCAAATTAAATGAAAAGGAAAATAATAAGAAAATTTCAACCTTTTAATCACGCTCGATCGATCCTATAAGTTAAGTTTTTTTTGTGGTCTTCACATTATTTTTCCATAAAAACAATAACATTAAAAGTAATTGATAGGAAAATAATCGTTGCAGTATATGAATATATTCATAAATAATTTAAGATGAATACGAAGTTAAAAATTATTGACGAATTCAATCAACATAATATGCATACGAAATTTAGGTATTAATGACATCATTATGCATCCTATAGGCACTAATGGTATTATTAATTCTAAGAATGTATAAAAATAGAATTATAAATAAATTTAGGTGGTGTAACATAATATAAAACATTTAAATCAAAAAAGGTTTATAAAACGCTTATTCAGAATTAAACTTCAAACAAAATATTAAGGTTGTCTACCGTAGCTAGATCGAAAGTATTACATTTTCCTCAAAATACTGTACAAATATTTGTTACTTTAATTTTCTTTCACTTCATGTATAATGTTCTCTACCAAAATTTATTTTCTTATATAATTAGGTAGGTTAGAATTGAAAAAGGATGAACGTTACCTCTAATAGATTATCCAAAGCCGCTATGTAGGAAGAACCAATTATTTCCTACAAAATAAATGAATTAAACAATATGCATAACCATACCAAAAAAATGAAAGTCAATTATTATACAAAACTTGAGAATAAAATAAAATTTTCAACTTTACCCGTAACAGATTTTACTAATCGATATGAAATTTTGTATTGTCCACATATTTATAAAATCGGTAACTTTCAGCAAGACAAATGAAGAGAAGTATATTTATAATCTTACAAACTACAAACATAACCTCAAATTAGAAATTACAAAAAAACCTACAAATCCAACATCAAATTAAATGAAAAGATGAATAATAATTTTTTTAACTTTCTATCAGGCTTAACCAAACCACTAAGCTAATTTCTTTTGGAGGTCTTCAGATTATTGTCCATAAAAACAATAACATTGAAAGCAATTGGTAGGTAAACAATCGCTGCAAACACTACAAGAACAACACTGGTTTTTGACGGCCAAAAGCCATCGACGACCATTGGAAGGCTGTCGGAAACCATAGGTACAGCCGTTGGAATACAAATCTGGTTTAGTAACGATTTCCAATGGCACCAACGGCTTCCGACAGCCTTCAATGGCAATCTCCGACCGTTTCCAACGGCCAAAATGATCACATGGCAATCTTGAAAAACCAAATAGCCGTCCCAGGCCATCAGAAATGGTTGGAGATTATCGTTGGAAGCTGTTGGAAAATTATGACCTATAGGCCGTCGGAAACCATTGCAAGCCGTCGATAATCTGGGTAAATTTTTTTATGAATTTGAACCTGCTGCCTTCCAGCCACCCCACATCCATCAATACTAATATCAGCTCCTTTTCGAGTATATATAAACCAATATGATATAGATAAGCATACATAATATTCCATCCATAAAATCCATATCCAAATCCAACATAATCCACAAAATCAACATCCAAATCCACAAACTCAACATCCAAATCCACATAAAATAATATACAATCCATTATGCTCCCATGAGTATACGACTGAGCCCGAATCGTCGGTTTGTTTCAGGGCATGAGTATGAGCAAAAATATCCCAATACGAAACAACACCTCCTCGCACTCTTTCTTGAAATATATATATATATATATATTATATTGTTTTACTAACTATCTATTAACAACTTATAACTTAAAATATAAAAATATGAATATAAAATTTTACCAAATCCTCGTGATGATGCTGGAACGACTAGGAACCACCGCGATGTGTGACGGGATTCTTATTTCTATTTGCGGAGTTCCTATCTGACTCCCTCTACAAATTTCAATTGGAAATAACATTACAATTCTAAATTATGTATTAAATAAAAGCAACAATTTAAAGTAATTAATATGTGGTAAACTTACCTGGAACTCTTTGCCCCACCATGCGACCCAAGCCTCCCAAACGCTAGCACTCATCCAGTTGGGTTTTTTACCCGCTCTTCTCATAGCGGACACCGTATCCCTATAATTTTTAGCGATTTCGCTGTTCCAATGGCGCTGCACCAGGGATACATCGGTCTCTTGTAGGTTGACCGAACCCTGCACATTTAGAAAATGAAAGTTATACATTTTTATAAATAGTCTACAACATATAAAGTGATCTATAATCAAATAGAAAGTGCGAAATATAAATTTACACTTACCAGAAAATCCTGCCAAATGCTCTCCCGGACGTTATCCGGTATCTTGCTCCATTTAGGCCAGTAGGCAGTTATCCTGCATTTATATGCCTGTCTGGATATGGAGAGCACTGTGGCTGATGGCTCGAGCTCGAAGCCACTGTGTCAAAAAGAAACAAGCATTTAATAGAACAAGACTAATACATAATAGGTCGTGCAAAAAAATATTGTTAATACTGAAATAAATTTAATACTTACGATCCAACAGCTTTGGCCTGCAACCAGACTGTAGGAAGAGCTGACTCATGTGATGGGCCGGGGACATCATCAGGTGGAGGCGCACCCGTCCCTCTCTGACAAGAAGAGGGAGATCTTGTATGGGACGAGCTGCGTCTACGGAAAAACGACATGTATATACAGTACCTGTTACAGACATATCATATCTGAGAAATATATCATTTAATTAAATGAAGCATAAATTATGGCAGAAACATAAAATGATTATGTGAAACAGATTACGACTAAACATATCATTAGCAGAACACATCATTTTTAATGAGATAATGTAACATAAATAAACACAGAAATTACCTTCTCCTAATATGTAGATTATTAATCAGTCCTCGTCGTTTTCTGATTCAGACTTCATTTCGTACTATATGTTTTGTTCCTCTATAGTCTCAAATGCTTCTATTAATGCATTTGATTCATCGTTTAGAGGTCCACAATCGATTTGATCGTCGGTTATTATTATTTCGGTATTTTCCTCGATATCTGCTTGATAAGCTTGTTCGTTTGGAATATTTTGTCCATCAAATGTAAATCTTGCCTTTGTTTTAAAAACAGCCGACCAATCTGCTTTATCTCTTCATAGATATGGGTACGGAGCGTAATAAACTTGAAGAGCTTGTTTGGCAAGCGTAAAAGGATCGTACTTATAATAACATAAGGTATGCTTTATTTCTATAAGATTATAATTTGGGTGCGTGTTGATTCTAGAACCTGGAACGTTGCTGAACCAGTTGCATTTAAACAAAAAACTTCTTTTGCGGGTCTTGTGAAATATGTCAATTGCAAAACCTGAGTTAATACGCCATAAAAATCTTTTACATGATCATTTGGATCATCACTACCTTTAACAAATACACCGGTATTGTTAGTTAATTTTTCAGCACCGTATTCTTTGGTGTTAAATTTATATCCATTAACGAAGAATATTGGATAGGTCTTGACTTTTCTTTTTAGTCCTATAGCTAAATGTTTCAATCCTTCGTCGACCACACAGTTTGTCGAGTCGTAAACGTAATTTGAAAACCAAGTAGCAAAATCTTTGCCGATATCGCCATTTGGATGTTGTGATTCGTAAATACTGCAATTATAGACGAAATATTGCATTATAATTAACACACACATGTGCATATGTATATATACACATATGTAGATGATATAATGCATTAAGAAGAATATATGTGCATTACCTAACAAATGGTGCAACTTCAGCACAATTGAGAAGAATATATGTGTGTACTACATGGTATTCTCTATCGTCCAACCATAATTCCACACATTTACCAACAGGTCGGCCATGTTTTAAAAAAATAGATAAACTCGCTTGACAATCATCTTGATCAATGCCTTCACATTACGCGTAGCACTTTCAAACGATATGTTCACATGACCACTAAAATAATGAGAGAGAAAATACGAAGCTTCTTCTTTAATATATGATTTGCAAATCGATCCTTCAACTCGTGCTTTCTGTCTCACTTTTTTCTTTAGATGATTTAAGTACCTATTAAGAATTTTTCCAAATTAAAATTTATTTATACATGAAGTAAACTAATATTTAATGTACTAAACATTAATACCTCTCGAATGGATACATCTATCCATATTGCACAGGCCCTCGAAGACGTGCTTCAGATGGAAGATGAACAGATAAATGCTCCATTACATTAAATAAATCCAGAGGAAATATTATCTCTAGTTTGCAGAGCAGTATGGGGATTTTTTCCTCAAGTTTACGTAGACGATCAACTTTTAACATAGTAGAACAAAGCTCCTAATAAAACAAACTAAGTTCTGTTACAACCATCCAAACTTTTACAGGCAATAGTTCTTTAAAAGCAACGGGTAACAAATTTTCCATCATAATATAACAATCATGGCTTTTCATCCCACTAAGTCTGTTGTTCTTATAGTCGACACATCTACGAATATTGGAAGAAGTACCATCAGGAAATCTTAATCCTTCCACCCATTTTTAGAAGTATTTTAACTTGGTTATTGTCTAGCTCATAGCATGCTTTTGGTTTTTTTTGTCATTTGGTTTGATATGAAGCTCAGAGCGATTACATATTGCTTCGATATCGCGTCTTGATTTCAAATCATCCTTCGTCTTCCCCTTTACATTCAAAATTGTATTAAAAACGTTGTCAAACTCATTTTTCTCATTGTGCATCACGTCAATATTGTGACGAAGTAGTAGATTTTTCCAATATAGCAACTCCCAAAATATACTTTGTTTGCTCCAATTATGAATCGTTGATTTACCTTGAATTTCAATTTGTTCTTCGGTCTCATGTACCTTTGGAAAATCCTTTACAATTTCCTATATATTTTTGCTTGACCAAATCGTTGGGGGTTGCAACGGCTCGTGTCTATTAGCTGTAAAGTTTTTTTTGTCTCTTCTAAAAGGATGATTAATATGGAGAAAATACCAATGACAACCAAACCACGAAATTTTCCTTCTATGCGGTAAAGAAAATGCTCGTGTTTCCTCCATGCAATAAGGACAAGCTAGGCGACCAGCTGTACTCCAACCTAAAAGAATTGCATACGTAGAAAAATCGCTAATAGTCCATAACAAAGAAGCAAACATACGAAAATTCTTTTTTTTGAGGTGTCGTATGTTTCAACTCCTTCGTACCACAATGTTTTCAACTCTTCAATGAACGGTTGTAAATAAACATTGATTCATTGTGTCGGGTCATCAGGACCGGGGGCGACAATTGTGAGAAACATATATGGAGTTTTCATACACATCCATGGAGGTAAGTTGTAAGGTGTAACGATTATAGCCCAAGATGAATATTTAGAACCAAATTGAGAAAATAATGAAAATCCATCCGTACATAAACCAAGTCTAACATTACGGCTCTCTACTGCAAAATCGGGATATTTCGAATCAAAATGCTTCCATGCTTCCCATCAGCTGGGTGTGTTAACGTACCTTCTTCCTGCGTTCTAACACTATGCCATCTTATATGATGCGCAGTTACAAAAGATGCATATAACCTTTGAAGCCTAGGAGTAATAGGTAAATAATGCATATGTTTATACGGGACTTCCTTTCCTTTCTTCTTTCTTGGTTTATACCTTTTCTGATTACATATTTTACAATTTTTAAGATTGATATCTTCTTTCCAAAACAACATGCAACCGTTTCAACATGTATCTATTTTTTGATACGGTAAACCAAAAGCCGACATAAGTTTTTTCACTTTATAATGATTTTCGCACATTAAGTTGTCGGGAGGCATATGCTGCTTCGCAGCTTGTACAACAGCTGTAAATCCAGCTTTTGTAAGGTTCTATTTAGATTTCATGGCAATGTATTCTGCAGTTACTGATAATTGGGTGCCGCTTGTACAGCCTTCCCAAAGGGGTTTCTTCGTGGAATCTAATAAATCATAAAAAAAATTTGCTCCAATATTTGATTCTTCTTCAACATTAACATCGTCATCAACAAATTGTGCAGTAGGGAACATTGAATGTGCTGCATCTTCAACCATATGTTCTACGAGATTCGTCGTAACAATTTCATTACTCACTACCTCCTCTGACTGTATATGATTAGGTGCTACAAGTTCTCCGTGCCGATCTCATACCAAATAGTTCGGCACGAAACCGTACTGACGCAAATGAACTCTAACCATTTCTGGTATCAAATGTTTCAACAATTTACACCTACTACATGGGCAATGGATTTCTTTGTCGTTTCCATTATTACTTAAAGCGAAATCAATAAATATGTGTACACCATTATTAAAATGTTCACTTATTGAGCCTCTAATCTCTCCTACTGTAATTAAAAATACGATATAAATGAAACCACATTCACAATTTATTTTTCAATACAATTTTACAGTTTAATGCTTTATATTAATTAATCATTGACACTTTGTTGCTAGGTCATCCTACTTCCCATTACAAACACAGTAACGTAATTACATCTCGTAAATCATTTCATTTTAAACTATTCAACAAAATTTCGGCAGCTCTTCCCTTTTGTTCCCTGAGCCATACATGATTGCGTGTATACAGGGAACATAAAGGAAGGGCTGTCGAAATTTTAAGAACCGTTTAAAATAAAATGATTTACGAGATGTAATTACGTTACTGTATTTGTAGCTTGTCAAATACAGGGACAAATCCAAAAAATATCGTATATGATGAATATAGATGTCCGTTCTATCAAAAAACGAATACCCACATAATGATCATATACAATACTTATCAGGCGGGGCCAAAAAACACTCTAAAAGTTTTATGAATAAAATATATTACATATTTTATATTTTTTTAAAAAATTGACTTTCGTCGTTTACATTAAATTGATTAACATTTAACTTAAGTTAAACTACCGTATACGATGGTTTATCACATACGCACAGTTTAAAACTTTAATTAACTAACCGTACGTATATAAAATTAATTATCGTTTTCGACGTTTTAGAAAACGCATAAACTAAATTATGCTCATCCACACTAAATAACCCAAGTAACTCATAAAAACACTAAAATTTTCAACTAATACACAATAATTTCTTATCGCACAAACTAACAAATTAAACTACACTAACTAACAAATCAAACAAACAATTAAGATTCAATAAACTATACTACACAATCAAAGAGACAATATACACAATTAAACTAACAAATTAACCCTAAATTAACAAATTCATTAAATTAGGGTTTATGGATAATACCTAAAATAGAGGAGATTAGGGTTTGGAGGAGATGGAATTTTGATTTGATGAAGTTGGAGTTGATTTCGGTAGAAATTCGTCGCTTGGAGCTGGAGGGGGAAATGATGGAGGAGAGTTTTTGAATTGGGGAGGAGTGAAATGGTTTCGGTTACCGCTTGAAGAAGAAGATACACGCGACTTTTCGACGGCTATCAACGGCCGCAAACGGCAAATTTCCATCGGCTAGCGATGTGTAATTATTTTAATCGTAACAAAGTTCAGAAAATATATGCCGTTGGAAGCCGTCGGTATTCTACCGTCGGCGGCCGTCGGTAATGGTTTTAGAATATACAGTAGTTCTAGTAGTGAAAATACGAAACAATTAATAAATAAGTAAAGATGAATATGAAGTGAAAAAACTACCACTACACCACAAAAGGCTTTTAACAGCGTTTGATAAACGCTATAATACGATACAACAGCGTTAGTTCAAACGTTGTATAACGACATGCTGTCTTATATACAGAACTTACAACAGCTTTTCGATAAACGCTGTTGAAACATCTCTTTGACAGCGTTTCTTACAAGCTGTCAATAATGTTTTTACAGCGTTTTCAAACGTGCTGTATTATGTTTCAACAGCGTTAATAATTTAGTTGTCGAAGATGTTTTAATTCTACTTTAACTGTTTACAACAGCTTTTTCTAAACGCTGTTATTGAATCATAAACTATTTCGACAGCCTGTGAAAAACGCTGTTATTGTCTATTTCAAGATAATTACAGCACGAATTGAACACTGTTGTTTCTTCATTGACAGCATTAATCAAACGCTGTCTTCTATTTATATAAAAGAATAAAAAAGAAAAGAAAGGTACTCCCAAGATTATAAATCTCCACTAAAATATTGATAGTACTAGAGCTACGTTAAATATAGATACTGAACCAAATTTAATAAAATATTACACTATTACAATTATACTTGGCCTTAACCAATTTATGACTTGAAAATCTACTTCCGAAACTCTACAACATCTTAGTACAAGTTCAGGTTTTCATAAAAAAATGTAAAAACAACGGTAGCTTGTAAACAAGACAACCAACGTCAAGATACAAGAAATTGAATTACAAGAATAGTAATAGTACATACGGTCATCCAAGTTTGAACCCATACAGAAAGTAGTCTTTTTTTGGGCCATCACCTTCTTAAGTCAAGCGACAATAGTGAAGAAGAGGAAGCAACTACCTTTTCACGCAGGTTGAATTTCTTGGCAATTATTGGTCGAACATCTTCAACTCCTACCAAGCTTTCCAAAAATGGAAGTAATGAAAGCAGTTCTTTATCATTCCGGTCTTCAAACCAGCTCTCTATTGGGATTCCATTTTCTAACTGAAACCCAAATGCCTGCAAGTTTAAGTACAATGCTCCGAGTTAGAGACTTGTGCTGGTTCATGCTATTTAAATAGGTAACTCATCAAATCCATCACAACTTCAGAGAAAACAATATTACTGATTATATTACATAAAATCTACTAAGTAAGCTAGTACATGGGGTTAAAGAGGATAATCAATTTCCCACTATTGTAGTATGCATCCATCCCAAGGTTAATTTACCTGGCAATATGATGAACTGGACTAGAGTACTAGCTAAACTAATGTACCAGACAGATAGTGAATATGATCAGAGTAGACTAAACTATGTCCTGAAACACCTGCTGCAATAAAGCATCGAACTGAAGCATTGAGAGCAATAGGAAGAACTAATCTGAAGCAGACGATCTGAAACAAACTGAAACAGGCTAAGTTAAAACACTTGCTACCAAAAACTATTTGATCTAAACTACTATGACCAACTGCAGTTATGGCTGAGATGAAGATTGCAGTGCAATTATATTCAAACTAAAGAAAACCATAGTGTAATGATGCAACGTTGGAACTGTAGTTGCATGTAAGTTAGGGTGAAGTTGTATGCCATGTCAGTGTAACAAATTGTGAATAGTGTTTGTATCATCTGTAGATCGTTGATTAGGCCAGAACTTTGCCTTTTCTGTTTTGTTGTATCATCTGTAGATCGTGGACAGAATGTCCAACGCAACTTTCTCATGTGTGGGATTACCAACTGTGACAGCCCTATGCTTGTCCAACCAATCCGTTCCCAAAATAAGGTCAAACCCTTTAAATTAACTACTTAATTACACCTTTTAATTTAATTTAATTTAAAATAAACTTAAGAATTAATTACCAATAAAACACATTTAAATAAAATATCTTAAACTTAATTAATTTAAAACAATTTATAACTTTTAACTAATCCCAAACTTAATTAAAACATTAATTATTTTAAAGAATTGGTTAAGAAAATGTTTAACTTGATTTATTTTAAATTTTAAATCAGCTAATACAAATACCCGAGCCAATCTCAGTAACAACCCGAGCTTAGACCCGAGAACTTTCTTCTTTTCTCAAAACTCGAGTTTGTTTAAGGGTTGGGCTCGGACTTAATTAATTTAAACTAAACTTAAAGAATTAATTACCAATAAAAGACATTTAAATAAAATATCTTAAACTGGTAATTAATTCTTAAGTTTATTTTAAATTAATTAAGTTTAAAGTGGGAGTCGAACACTTATGTTGGGATATTCTGCTGTTCTGCATAATACAAATCTATATTGGACATATCTCTTTATCCTGAAACTAACGGGCATAATTCAATAGTCCTCATCTGCCCATAATTTGAATCGCAGCTATCTAATTTTTAGTGGGTTATCAGTGGGCTGGGCTCATTTAATAATAGTTTTGTTTATGAAGCATCTTTTACAGTGTATTAGAATATTTGAAATGCAGCAATAAAAGGCAAGAACCTCAAAATGTTCTTGACATTTATCAAAACAAATTAACAGCCATTTCTACCCTTCTTTTTACATCCAAATCTTAACAATTAATCCTTTCTTTAAATTTGATAACATATATTGACATGCATCGAAGTAGTAGTTTTATGTTTTTATTTTATTTTTTATTTTTTAAATTTGGTAACATATACTGACATAAAATCACAGGGAAAGCATTTACCTGAGGGGAATTGTCAATGATGATAACCCGTGCCAAATCACGACAAAGAACCGACAAATCTTTCATATAATTACCATCCACGTAGACACATGATTCATGAAAAACACGATGTCGAATCAATTTCCTTTTAGGATCAAGAATATTAAGAAGCTTATCTGCATAAATACTTTGGCTTGCAGTAAATATGGTGATCTCAAAGAGGCTAGCAACCTTTTCCATGAAATCTTTTAGATAGGGACGACATCGTACATAGATTGTGTGTTCACTGAAATTAAAGTTTACTGGAAATGTGAAATCTGCATCTTGACATGGTTCAAGAGAGGAGTGCACTAATGTCTCTGTCAGTGGAAATGCATATTAGCAAACAATAAATAATAGAATATGACTCAAAAGAAAAAAGTAATTTGAATTTTTATTAGCTAATGGCTATAGACAAAAAGATTACAGTTCATAAATGCAAATTAAAATTACTACACAGAGTGTAAAAACATAATGGTCAAATCAAGTGAAGTTCTAAAAGTTAACAAACATATTATGTAACCACGACTATAGAACACCATATTTGGGGGCCTGCTACAACATTTATAGAGCCCAGCTAAGGGCTTTAAATTTTCTAACAAAAGCAAAATGTTGGTTAAAGCCAACGAGGGGATATTAAAAAATGAATTCTAGAGGTGGTATTGGATAACATGAACCTTCCTTATTTTCTAAAGGTTGAGGATGAAATATTGTTTAGTGGTAATGGCAGAGAGATCGAGCTGTTAATTTTATCTATATTTAATACCAGTATGCATGCACATCCAATAGACGTGTGCATAATTTTTTTTGACCATAGCCAGAAATAAGTTTAAAAATGGATTATTATTGCATACCTTTATGTTTAATTTTTTGAATTTAATTGAATTCAATGTAGATACATAAATTGTTTGTGATAGCAGCTTGCTCAAATGCAATGTATAAATATATAAATAATTTGTAAACATAGTTAATTTTTTTAAATATGTTTAATTTTATAAATGTATAATTTACAAAACTTGCTTTGCATTTTGTAAAAGTAAGTCAATTTTTGTAAAATTAGTTAATTTTTATATAAAAGTTTTATAGAATAGATTAATTTTCATAAATTTAGTTAATTTTTACAAAAATACAACTTAGTTAAAAATATTGTTAAAATTAATTAGTTATTATAAATTTATTTAATTTTTATAAAATTTTGATAGTATATAGAAATTTATTTAATTTTTATGAAACTTTAACTTAGTTAATTTTTTATAAAACATAGTTACTTTTTATAAATTATTTATGTCTTATAAAACTTAGTTACCTTTTAGAAAATTATTTAATTATTAAACTTGGTTAACTTAGTTAAATTGTTATAAAACTTAATTGTTTCTTATAATTTAATTTTTTTTTGTATAACTTAATTAACTTGTTATATTTTATGATCCAAATTATGAGACTTCTCTGATTGATTAGATTACAAATGCAAACAAGTTTGAAAAGCTGTTAAGCTATTGAGGTTGGCTATTATACCATGTTTTGCAGAGCACGATTCTGATAAAATGAAATGTTGAAATAATAGTTCAGAAACATACCTCCTATGACCTAGAGACTTGGAATCTTGACGCAGTAGGGAACAAGGAGTCAGCACATTCGAACCTTTGAAGCACAATTAAAACAAAGTAAGAATATTGGAACTAAAATTTTCAACATGTCCTATATAAAATGAAATTTACTCTATTGCATAGGATTGTATATCAGTGTCGTTGACAGCCTTCATATTTCTCCGGTAGTCATTTGAAAAAGAACTGTCTACTAAGTGATATTGATATTCTTATAAGTGGTGATCGGGTCAAGAAGTAAATCATAGTCAACTTATTGTTATTCTTATAAATCTTAGTTTATTATTATTATTATTATTATAGAGGATTAAGTTATATTTTATATTTTTATAAATTAAACTTGTTAATTTTTATAAAACTCAGTTAACTTAGTTCTAGTTCTAGTTGTTTGACAATCACTTTGCAGAACTTACATATTAACATGGTTAAAATAAAAAAACATTGTGCCCCTTCGCTAACTTCTTCTCTACAATCAGATATTTCAATGAAATAACATACAAGCTGCAATAAATGCAAAACTTAGGTTAATTGATACTTTAATGGTATTCCTATAACATATTCACAGAATATCGGACCGAATCCTGACTAAAATATGCCATAAAATTTGAAAGGTGAAACTGTTGCAAAGCATACCAAAAGAAAGCTCAAGTGTCATTTTGTTTGTCAGCCATGCTAAAAAAATAAAAACCAAGCCATATTCATTATCTAGTTTTCACTAAAATAATGTTTTTGAAGAGCTCAAAACATAAAAAATGTTTATTCAAAATTTGAGGAAGATGATATCGGTAGACAAGAGAAATCAAGACATAAACCATGCTGTTGAATTTTATCATAATTAATCTATGAAATTTTGACCAATATATTAATCACGAATTCACAAGTTCATTAAATTCACTAAATCCGAGTTGAAAATTTTTATAATACTTAGTTAGTTTTTATAAACTTATTTAATATTTATATAACTTAGTTAACTTATAATTATTATTTACTTTTTTTTAATACTTAGTTAATTTTTATAAACTTATTAGATTTATAAATCTTAGTTAACTACATTATTATTATTATTATAGAAGATTTAGTTATATTTTTATACTGCTTGGTTAATTTTTATAAACTTATTGAATTTTTATAAAACTTAGTTGATTTTTATAAACTTGGTTAATTAATATTATTATTTTAGACTCGTTTAATTTTTATAATATAATTTAATTTTCATAAAACAAAATTAACTCGGTTAAATTTTATAATATTAGGTAGTGGTTTTATTTTTTATATTTTATTATGTTAGCTGTAATTTGATGTATATATTATTAAAATGGACCGGTTATATATACATGTATATGTGTAGTTTAATAAGCAAACAAATAATAAAAATATGAGAGAAATAGTAATTGAGTAATGTTTAGTGCATGCAAAGTTGTGTTTCAATTATCAGGCCATAATATTAAATATAAAGTGCCACTATATTTGGCTACAGGATTCAATGATTAATAGAAGGAAAAAAGCATAAAATGATCTCAAAAATAACATACATAACTTGTTACCTGTCCTTGGTGATGATGGTGAGCACAAGCTCTCAACATTTTCACGATAACATCCAAGGCAAGCTGAAATGGCATCTTTGGAGACAGTTTCTAGGACAGAAAGGAATTAGATGTGAATGAAATTTTACATATACACACACAGTTGAATTACTTTTGCTATGGAATGCAGAACGCCTGTTTGAATTTGGAACAATGTCCATAGGTGCTGAAGTAGATGACTCATTCCCTTTCTAAAAGAGGTTCAGTTTAGTTATACCAACATGCTCATTCAAATTAGATGACGATGTGCAATGAACTGTAGTTGGTTTCCAATAGAAGTTGCATTGTTGATACTCATAGGAATAGGTGCAACAAGTTCACGGTATGATTTACTAAAAAGGTTAATTTGCTCGATTTACGATCATTTCAGTTCACTTTTTCAAACCTTTGTCACAGTGGTAGAAAAAGCATATTTTGTTTCGATTATACTTCAGTAAACAAGCCTTAATGATGAATTTTTCCTTCAGTTGATATTCTAACTAATTAGGGATGACCACTAGCCTTAAAACTAGATAAACAAAGTTATAAGGAACTTTTGAGATATTAACTACTTACTATATGAATTGACTGCTAATATCAAATTTTGATAACAGTTACAAACAATGTGACCAACCATCAATTTGAAAAGTATAACCATCACCAGTAAAAGCTAAAAGGTTGCCATTTTGAGCTTTGAAATGATTACCATTTTAGTTTTGTAATGGTTATCATGCATATTGTTACCATGATTTGAAAGTTGAATATATCAACTGTAACAGCCCTAAGTATACATACGTCAAAAATACTTGAATCAGTTATGCTCCACATCAATTTGCATATAAAATAAAAACATAAAGGTGCCAAAATTACTAACGTGTGTAAGAATTAAACATGAGTTCGTAAAGCATTTTTTTAAAGAAAAAGTCTAAGAGTAATAAATTCATGCATGCATGTATGTATAAAACCCTCTGTTAGCAGAATCTCCTAAGCTTGAAAAAACTGGTGCTTCTCAATCAAACTTGGCAAGTAAAAAAGGCAAATAAGCTATAATTACCTCTAGAATAGTGTCAGCACCAAATTCGTTCCTCCACCTGAGCATTTCGGCCCACATGATTATTGCTTTCTCAATATCAAATTTTCTTGCTTTCAAAAATCTGTATAAAATAAATAAAAGAATGAAGACATCAGAGAAAGTGCTTCAGCACAAAAACTAATTAGGAACGACTGGGTTTTTACTATATGAAATGCATGGATCTACATGGCATTTTGAAAGGTTTTACATGTAGAATTAGAATTAAGGTAAAATAAATATTAGTTAACATGATTGAGCTACTTGCGTAGCCTTTAAGCAACATTTGGACATCTCCATGTGACTTAGTATAAACTTAAGATGATTATTCACGTCGTCATTATGTAAACAATTGGAGGTTGTATTTGAACTACTTCAGCAAATGCTGAAATAAAGTGAACTTTTACTTTATGATGTTCAATTCACTAAGTATGTAGATCTATGACTACTTCAAATTAAATTTCAAATAGAGAAAATTTTACTGTAACTTTTTAAATTGTTGAATCAAGAAACAATACAGATATTGTTTTTTTCGAACTGTATAACATCAATTAATCAAAAGTAAAAACAAGAAAGGTTATGTAAAGTAGACAATTGGAAATATTTCATGAATCAGATTTCAAAGAGATCCAGAATCTACATCCTATCTGCTAAATTAATATGTGATTTATCCAAATACTTCCCAAAAAGTAAATGATATGCAATGTCAAAGGCGAAAACATACCGTGAACAAGAGAAAAGAAACGGCAACTTGAAAAGCTTGTTGAACTAAAACACCTTTGGCCTCCCTAGTTGGAACACTACATCGTGCTGCAATCCAAAAAGAAATAAAAATGGAATGAGTGACAATAATAGGATAAATGTGAAATTAATCTAGAAAAATAAAAGCTGGACCAAGATACTACATAATAAACAGACAGCCTATTCAAATATTTAGCAAAGCGGAGAATGTAAATTCAAATGTACAGTTTAAGAATACAGAAGCATATCCTAGCAATCTCTAAATCAGTGGTTACCTGTTGTACGTGCAGAAAAAATTGACAAAGCATTTTTTAAAATCATAAGTGCAACTGGTGGGGTTTAAATTCCATTTCCACCATCAGCACCACCTAGCTTCTGCCAATCAACACTCCCCTCTGCAAAACTTGGAACTGCAAGTCTACCTCAATAACTTCTGCATCACCTTCCCCCCAAAATCTATCTCCTACATTTACTGCCAATAATCAAAAGTTCACAACCACTTCAATCACACTGCCGTATACCAGAGCAACACCACCACCATCATTCAACACAACATCTTCACTTCTGATACCAAACTCAACCATTAAGCAAATCCTCCACCATTACCACTGCAATTATCTGTGACCCCGACCGTCAACAGCAGTAGTCCCGTTAACCAATGACAAACCAACTAAAGCGATTCCATCATCTCTCCCTTAGCACCACTTACCACTGCTTGCTCGCCTACGTACCACTATCCCAGATTCATCAATTTCCTACGAATATCGAGCGAACTCCTCCAATCACCCACCGCAACTTGCCACCTAACAGACCCCAAACTATCATCATCAACTTCACAAATTGCCTCACCAAAATCCCCTTATTCGAACCCACCAACCTTCAGCAATCTCCACCAATTCAACTTATTCAACTTGATCAACTTCGCCAACAAAACCAATCTTTATTTCCACCTCTTCGAGCACCGCCCAGCCAACCGCAACCTCATCAAGTTCCAAAGACCGATTCTCGCAGTTGCATTTTTCAGCAGTGAGGTTCTTAGGTGCGATTTCATTGAATTGAGACGCGAACGTGGATTGTGTGATTGTGATTTTAGTACCATTGCTTGGTTTGACTTTGATCCTGAATTGAGAAGTAAACGTGGATTGTGTGAGTTATTTTTGGCTAGAAGAGGGAAGCAATTAAGATTTGGAGGTGTAGGTGATTTAGGTTTCTTATTTTGGCTAGAAGAGGGAAATTAATTTACGCGGTAATGAAATTTTTAGAGGGAACGACATTTCACAAATTGCTGAATAAAAATCTCAGCGTTTTACTGTGTTGTTTTTAGTTTTTCCTACCTATAAAAGGTTCAACAACAGCAATCAACTTTTAAACGCTGTTCCCCATTGCTGTTAAAAGCAATTTTTCTTGTAGTGTACTAACGAATAATCAAATTCTAGTTGGATTAATTTTTTTTAAAGAGATTGACTAAAAATTGTTTGGAAAGAACTTTTATACTTATTATTTAGATTGGGAATATAATTCTTTTTGAATTATAGCACACACACGAAACTGGAAAAAAGGAAGACACGATATTGTGAGAAAGTAATATGAAAGTGATAGAAATAGAAGCTAATAAATGTTTAAAACGTATGTTGATATTTCTTTAAAGATGTATGCTGGGAGTATAATTTATAAAACAATAACGAGTCCATTGGTATTTCTTTTAGTAAATAATGGTAAAAAGGAAAAGTAGTGAAAATGTACGAGATAATTAAATCATTAGCATACATGGCACCACATTAGATTTTTGAGAAAAGTGAAAATGAAGAGGCATACAAATTTATACTCGGCTTTCATATAATATAATTTAATAGATAGATAGATATTGGTGGATGAGAAAAAAGGTGGGTGAGAGAAGAAGAAAAAACAGATGTATATACTAACACCCTTATATAATTACATATAAATAAAATCCTAACATGACAATTTTCAATTAATAGCGTTAATATAAATATCATATACTTGACCATATTAATGATCTTAAGCTTAATTTGACAATTTCAACTGTTACAATATATTTTACACAATCAACATACCATGATTGATGTTAAAAGGTCCATGTATAACTAAGATCCGCCTCTTATTTCGCGATAACGATCAATATGCTATCTACTAACCAAGACCTTCTTTCAATTGTAGTATTCATATCTTCCTTACTTTCAATTTTAACAAATATAATCCATTTCCTTGAGGGAAGAAAAAATCTCCATGTATTCTTTTAGTATCCAATATTTGCCCATATAGAACTTTATGTACACATCATTATGGTCACTTCCATATTTCATAAACATACATCGCATTTCACAGTTTATTCTTATTATCATTCACCTTGTCACTTTCAAATAATATTATTTCATCTTTGTCATCATCAATAGGTTCATAATATTTAACCTCTCCTAAATCAAAGTTGGTCTTCTTCATCCCAAAGCGATTGTTACACCATGCTGCTAGTTTGTTGTCTGTTGCCACTTTGAATGGTCTTTATTTGATCATTCATGTCGTACCGTATACTTGTTTTTGCTATCCTTCTAGGATCCGACACCTCTCCATGTATTTTTTGTTAGATACACCATCATTTCCATTTTGAGGTTCATTAGTGTTTTGTATGTTATTCACAAATTTCATCTTATGACCATATCCAATCACGCTTGCTTCTCCTTTTTGTCTCCGTTTGTCGTTCCTCCTCTTTACTATCTCCCAACCTTCCTCCTTGGTCAGACCGCCATCCACCACCTCTTGTCTGAATGTATCTTCCGCAGCATTAGCATTAAAAGTGTGAAAAGTATTCAACGAACTAAGGTTGGAGGTCGAGGATTTAGGATTAGAGTACGGACAATGATCCGTCACTTTACATAAAGAATAACTTCATGAGAGTGTTTGTTAAGGTTAAACGATTTATTTTACTTTAACCGTTATAATATCGGTTGCATAATCATGATGGAAAATTCTTGACAGTTCAATCAAGTATTGTAAAATACTTTTTCATTCAAAGACAGATTATAAAATTTTAACCAATACAATCTATATTATCGTTTCATATGTCCACATACTAAAATACTTACATTGCGTAACATAACAATTTTTAATATTTATTTTGCTCTTTCTAGAAATAATAGTAACCATGTTTAGTGCTCTTTCTAGAAATAAAATTAAATATGTATTTTTGACAATGTAAAGCAAAATGAAATATGTATTTTTGAAAATGTAAAGCAAAATGTTTAAAATCTAAAAATTCATTGTAAAATGTTAGCATAAGCCAAGTCCCACAGACTAGTTTATGTTAAATTCACATTCTATTCTTTTTTTTTTTTTTGGTTGGTTGGTTCTTGAAGTACACTAGTTAATTTAGTTACAAGAACACAAAAGCAAATAATAATGCAAAAGCAGAATCCCATAAACAAACCCTAACCCTAGCTATATATTATAGACTCTACACCCTACTCTCCCTAAAAAGATAAAATTCACATGACTTCAACTCTTGCATAATAATGCATGCCCAGTAACTCATATTAAATACACCCCCCTCACCTCACTAAATACAGTGACATAAAAAGAACCCAACTGTAAAGCAAACATCAAACCACTCATCGGTTCAACAAAAATAAATATTAGAAAAACCAACGATTACGAGATAACCAGTGAAAGAGAATAGAACTTGTCTTCTTCACTTAATTTCCCTTACTACCTAAAAAGTCATGCTCAGTATTCTCCAGAATTTCCAGCCGCTGCAGAGGCTGCACCTCCTCAATTAATCTTTTTCTGAAAAACCAACAATTTCAGAATCTTCTCTCCTCTTTCTCTCTCCTCCAACTTTTTTTTCTTTGTTTAAACTTTTATTTGTTAAATCGATAAAACTTTTATTCTGGCTTCCACTAGAAGATTTTCCGATCACACAGGCGCCTTCGCCGACTGGGTAGCGACATCCGCCGCCGCAGCTCGAGGAGACGATCTGTGTCTTGGCTTCTCCGGCGGCGGTGGAGCCGCCACAGCCGCCTCCGCCGGTCGCCAGCAGCAGCAGCACGTCAACTACAACTTCTCCGACATGAGCAGCGTTGTCGGCCTGCGCGATGTATTCGTCGTAGCTCCACATCACGATTCCTTCTTCGAATCGGCCGGTATGAATAATTCATGGCACGGGCAGCATCTGAACACCAAATCGGTTTTAGAGACTGCGAGTATTTTTGGCGGGAGTGGGGGAGGAGTGACGTGCCAAGACTGCGGAAATCAGGCGAAGAAGGACTGCGGTCACAAGAGGTGTAGGACGTGCTGCAAGAGTAGAGGTTTCGACTGTTCTACGCACGTGAGGAGCACGTGGGTACCGGCAGCGAGGAGGAGGGAGAGGATGATGAGTGCTGGCGGTAATGGGGTCGGGATGGTTGGTTCGAATTCCGGGGTGAAGAAGATGAGGGTTTGTACGCAGCAGGCTGCGAATTCAAATAATTCAAATTCCAATTGTACTAGGAGTTTTGATACTGCAGGTTCGAGTCATCAAGGTACGAGTTTGATTTCATACATGAAAATGTTTGAATTCAATTTGTATTTTGTTTTTAGATTGATTTCTTCTATATTTTGAGCTCTAAGTGCACGATTTCATGAATATTTCTGCATTGTTCATTTAATTTGTTTTCAAGTCAAAATTACATTATGTACGCCAAATATCCATGATAAATTTCATATCATATATCAAATTCTTATGCTATGCTACACTATTTCTCCATTCTTCATTTGAATTTTTTAATTGAAATAACACTACGTGCACATAAATATATGAAAATTTCATATTTGTATTGAAATTTTTTTTAGGGCTTAACTAACTCAATTAGAATGCTAATGCTATGCTTCAAAAATGTTTTAGATTTTTTTTTCATTTTTTTTATGGTATGATATATCAGGTTCATACCTGTTTGAGTGCATGTAAATGTTAGCTTCTAACAAATTTTCAAAAGTATCATTGAACAATCGACCCGTGGAATATTTTATTTAAATACTAAAACAGCCCATCTTAACATCCTTCACCTTCATGTTTGACGTTTTCAATGCTCAGTTTATTCTTAATTTTGGATTTTGTAAATAAACATGTTGGGATGGTTTGAACTAAAACCTCTTCAATACCAACAATATTGAATTTATCATTTAGACAAATTATAACAGTAGCCTTTTTATGGATGCATATGTGTTTCTAAAACCTATAATTCGGCTATATTGTACATTTAAAGAATTGAATCTAAAGTATTTGTTTATAAAATCAAGCGCTTTAATTGAGAAAATTAAAATCCTGCAAAAGTACGCAGTGGTCTTATTTTGTAATGTATAAATTTACTTGCATGTGAAAGTACTTTAATACAAGTATCCTTTCGTTTATGTTAGATGCAAGTTTTAGGGAAAATCTACCAGGGCAGGTGAGAGCACCGGCGATCTTCAAATGCGTGCAAGTAACATCAATAGACGATGAAGGGGAAGATGAATATGCATATCAAGCCATGGTAAAAATAGGTGGTCACGTCTTTAAAGGATTTCTCTACGATCAAGGTGAAGATGATAATAACAACAGCGATACAAGCAAAACCACAAATAATGCAATACCAAATTTATCGGAGCTCCACTTAGGTGGTGGAGGATCCACTAGCGGCCATGCCGATATGACTGGACTGCTCGGAGGTACGAATTATGGCAACCCAATAAATTGATTAAATAAGTTATCATTTTAGTTTATATATATGTTCTACCATTTCCTTTTCATCTCAATTGTACGATTATATTGGTTGTATCACTTGCTGTTGAACTGTTTTTACTTTTAATTCGTAAGTTGTAGTAAAAGTAGTAACTATTATTATTTAATAAAGATAATCTATAAATGAGTAGTATTTTCTTTGTAAAGTCTCGACATTGATATGACCTGAAACAGTGTGCTACAGCTTTGTTTATGATTATTTATTTTATGAATATAAACTCAAGGGTGTAATCAAATCAAAGTTGTGAACACTGTTGGCACAATATCATTTGAACTATTTTTGACCATGGGCTCATGATTTGCACTTTTGATTGATTGTTATGTTATTTTTTTCTTTTTTTGATATTTTTATTACTGAAAGTTAGGTAATGTATGTGCTGTATAGCAAGAAAAATGCATTGGAACTTGTAATATTGAAAATTTTGCGACTTTTTGTTGTTGAATTCTTTTTGAATTCTTTGACAATAATAGTTGTATTCATCACGCAACCCTTAAATTGGGGAAGTTGATTTTGCCTTGTCCTTATTTTCTGTGCCTTTTCCCTTTCCTTGTCCGTTGTTGTTTGTGAAGTATATTGTCATTCATTCTTGTGGATGTTTGTTATTTTTCATTTTCTTTCATAAATTTTCTTTATATCCTTCCAAAGTATCAAATTGCCTTTTATAACTTGTTATTCATGCCTGTCTTTATGTAAACATGCATATGCGTAAAGGTGAATAATTTATCATAGTAACACTTAATCATCCCACACCGTTACGGACGGACTAGATTATTACCCAATATTTAAGAATCAATTTAACTAGTACGGGGTTTATAGCAAATCACATGAAAATATTATGTACGGTAATAGTGTAATAAAATGCTAATTTACCTTATCAGACTACGTACATTAATCAACATCGATTTTGTGTTTCATACAATATATTATTTAATTATAGCATTCAAAATACAAAACTAGTGAAAAAATATTATGTTTCTAAATTGGATATGACTTTTTAATATATATACGAAAAATTATGCGATTTTATATGATACTTTAATTCTTTTCATAATTTTATTCTATATGTTTAGTTCAACAAAATTAAACTGGAACATAACTGCATGATAAAAATAATGAATTTTGAGTCTTCATACGTTGAATGGTAAAAAACACAGAAAATTGCTTTAAAAGAAAAGCATGAAATCTATTTTTGTCTCCAGTTTGAATGACAAAAATGCTAAATCAAATTAGAATAAGATAAAATATAATGTTATATTAAATTTGCATTAGATGAATGTAACGCTAAATTGAATTAGCATTGGATGAACTAACACCGTATACCAAGGTTCGAGAACTCGGTTTCGATCGGTTGAATTTTTGTAAGATTCAGACGATTTCGGAAATTTCGAAAATTTCGTTTTTGGTTTCGGTTTCGGTCCCGGTTTTGATTTTAATGATTTGTTAACGAAAATGTAATAATATTCATTGTAAATAATAAATAGAATATTGTATATGAAGAAATAGTATACGATTTAGAATATTATAAACAAATAAACTGATTTTTATTTCTCAACTTAGACACGATGTCTTATGGTGTCTTATTCTGTTTGTATCAAGCACAATTAAATAACCCTATCCCAGCCCAATTTATATTATAACCCTAATTGAACATCGTCTGACTTTGCTTATTTGAATTCGATATCTTTCGAAGCCTTCTCAAATTCAAGGTCCGCATCGGCTCTCCACCTCCCTCTCAAATTCGAGGTCGACGGCATCCCACTATCTCCCTCTCAAATTTGAGGTCGACAGCTAGGGCAACGGAGAAAAGGCATAGTCGAAGTTATGAATGCGATTTTGATTTCGGTTATTGTGATTTTTTTCAAAACCCCAAGGAAGACGAAGACATGTAAGTGATTTACTGAATGCGATTTCGATTTTTCTTCAAAACCCTAACCGAAACCGAATTTTTTGTTCGGTTTCTGTTCGATGATCTACGATACCGGTACGATACCACCGAAATTTCGAGGTACCGTCCGATACCTCAAACCTTGCCGTATACGCTAAAATAGCATTTATTTTCATAGAATTTATAGCGACTGATTTAATTTAGTATTGCGTTTATCTGATGCTGCTTATTTAATTTAGCATTATGGTTCATCTGGTGTTGGTTTAACTTAGTATTGGAGCGTACTAAAATTTAAAACCCGTCTTCTTTGGCCCAAAAGATTAAATATGTTCGCTTGTAAACTGCAAAAGCTCTTCAACTGCAAATCGAAATATCGATTTAGTGATTATTTTGTCTGGTAAGGATACAATTTAATTTTTGTATTACCGTATGATATGGTACAGGCGTTTGGGTACCAAATCTAAGCGATCTCTACGTGTATGTTTTGCTGTTATTTTTTAGTAATAATTTAAGACTCCAATCATTTAAAATCGAATTGTTTTAGTTTTGCTCATATATTTATAAGAAGGCGTGTTGGTTTTTAACAGACACTGGAGTGTGTGAAAGAGATTATTTTATAATCATAGCTCTACTTCTGCATTTTTTTTTTTCATTTTTAAATAGCTAGATTTATTGTAATCGTAGCTCTAATTCTACAGTTTTCATTTTCAACTTGTTTCCTTTACCACATGTTGTTTTTAATCTGTGACTTATAACTCCAGTATTTTAATATAAGCTTGCTTGTTGGTTTATATCATAGTATGTACTGGTTTTACCTTTGGCTTGTGAATTCAGTAATTCAACGCAAGTTATTGTCTATAGCATATTATGTGTTCTTCATATGATCATTTTCTAGTTGTATTCGTGGATATGTTTTGAACATGGGATCATGGTACATGCTCTACAGTTTAAATTTGCCAGGCAGAGATCCAGCTAGTTTTGTTGAACTAGATGTATGATGAGATACGAAAGTATCGCTGTAAGTGATTTGCTTCAAAAACATATATTTATCATAAACTTTTACAACTGTTGTATGTTTCAAAGAGTTTGAACTGAATTTGGGACGGGATTACTCTACGGCTGCATAAAACCCCATTTAATATAGGCGTCACACGTCCGACCCTACCATATCCTAGTCGGTTCAATCTATTCTATTTGGAGTTGGATATCGATTCCAATTTAAATCCCATATTAATTATGGATCGGATGTGATATTTATCCAAACTCTGATCCATACTAATATGCTCCAATTTCTGTTTTCAGACAAAAAAATAAAAATAGAAAAGTAAACTAAAAGCTACTTAAACTAGATGTTATGATATGTCTTTTTTTAACTCGTAGTTTATAAGAAAATTTTGAACTTACATCCTTATGCTTATAAAAAATTAGCATTAGGTCCCTCTCTGTTTTCTTTTATAGATTACATTCTATCTTTTTTTAAAATGTGAAATTCACGGAGGTATTTGGGTAATTTTACTAATCTTAAAATGCGATTTTAGAATATACGTTCACAATTCATAGTTGTCATAATACATGTCGAACTGGTCGTTTTTAAATTTGAAAATTAGAGAAGTTAAAAAGAAAAAAAGAAAAAATAAGAGCGATGTAGAAAGTAGCCTCCAAAAGGAAAGGGAAGGATGTAAAACAAATAAGTTTTAAAAAGAGGGATTTGTCTCTAATTTCCACTAAAATAAAAGCTACTCAAAGTAGAGTAAAATAAAAGCTATTTAAAATTCGTTCACTCCCAATTTTACACAAGTTCACCTTACATTGTAAATGTTGAATAAAAATGTGTGGTTTCGATTACAATTCATAATCCACTTCATTAGCATTTAACTTTAATCATTCATCCAACACTATAAATGCCAAATAACAAATCAACTTCCAAGATTGCTAAAATAATATTTGGGGTTATTTTGGTTGATTTAAATGGACGAATCAAAGCTTTATTAGAAATGGATCGTTGACCGACCCATCCCCTATTGACAATGCTCTCACCATCATCCGCGAGCACTCTTTTGTCTTTTTACTGAATTTTTGTTACCAATCCCGTTTAATCGATTTGATTTTATCTCTAACCTAATCCAACATGATGTTATATATGTATACATATCAGATGAAGTATTTACTCAAATCCGACCAAACTCAAGCTTTCCTTGTACGCTTTAGGTTTCTCATTCAAATTCTAGTTGGATTATTTTGATTTTGAATTGGAGATTATCTAGTTAACCACATGTTTTAATTTTAATTTTAAACAGTTTATGTGAGTTTAGGGGTATGCTCTAGAGTGGTTCTATAATTTATTCTAAGTTATTAACTCTGTAATAAATTTTTGTTCGAAATAAAAGGTGTTTGTTTTCTATTATATATTTGTTATATAGTGATATATTAATTAAATAATTAATTTAAATATATTTAATAGAAATTTCTCAAATAATATGTCATGTGATAATAATTGCAAGGGGTTGTAATCATGAGAAAATTATCATAATATTAAATAACTTATTATTTTAAATATTTCTGGTTAAAATGTTTTAAGAAAGAATATCGATACATCCATTGAGAATGGAAATGCCCTCCAAATGTTAGGTAGTGGATTACTCATGGTTGTTGGGACACCAAGAGGTTACATACTGATGGTTATTAGATAACTATGTAATGACTCGTCCGAAAGTAACCTATTAGTTAATAACAACTAGGGCAAAAGGGAAATCTTGAAGTGACGATATTACACGGTTTCCTTAACTTGAGAAAATTGTGAACTTCAATCTGCAAACTCCACTTTGAATATAGTAAAATCATGAACTTTAACGTGCAATTCAGGGACCGTGAGGTCAAAGTTTCTGAAATCGTGCTTGTCACATGAAGCCATCTAGGCTAAGTGATAATCGAAATTGTTTGAGCGTCGTGAGGCGAAATCTAATTTGGGATAGGTCAAAGTTTCTGAAATTGTGCTTGTCACTTGAAGCCGCCTAGGTTAAGTGATAAGCGAAATTGTTTGGGCATCAAGAGACGAAATCTAATTTGAGACCGTGAGATCAAATTTTTTGAAATCATGCTTGTCACTTGAAGCCATTTAGGCTAAGTGATAAGCGAAATTGTTTAAGCATCGAGAGGCGAAATCTAATTTGGGACCGTGAGGTCAATGTTTTTGAAATCGTGCTTGTCATTTGAAGTCGTCTAGGCTAAGTGATAAGTGAAATTGTTTGAGCGTCGAGAGGCGAAATCTAATTTGGGATCGTAAGGTCAAAGATTTTGAAATCGTGTTTGATACTTGAAGCCACCTAGGCTAAGTGATAAGAAAAATTGTTTAATCATCGAGAGGCGAAATCTAATTTGGGACCGTGAGGTCAAAGTTTTTGAAATCGTGCTTGTCACTTGAAGTCATCTAGGTTGAGTGATAAGCGAAATTGTTTGAGTGTCCAGAGGCGACATCTAATTTGGGATCGTAAGGTCAAAGTTTTTGAAATCGTGCTTGTCACTTGAAGCCATCTAGGCCAAGTGATAAGAGAAATTGTTTTGGTGCCGAAAGGCAAAGGATAAACTAGACTGTAAGGTTAAGGAGGTATTTGCCTTGCAAGACCTATAAAAAGGGAAGCTGAGATCTGATTTTGAAAGGATGGGTCTTGATCTTGCGTTAAATGCTCATGATAATTGTCACGATTTTATCGATCTTTCTAGAAAAGTGTCTTCTTTTTCTCTATCTCAGGATGATTTGTGTGACGACCGCTCATGACCCCTGCACTGAACATAGGAATAGTGCGCTGTAAAGCGTGCCAGGCAGCCATGGACGGTTGCCAAGGTTAAATTAAAATAGCAGAATCTATCGTATAACTCACAGCGCATGGATAAAATACAATAGAAAGTATATATAGTGAAGCTTCTCAAAGTAGAATCTCATCAATTAAGCTTCATAATAGTTGAATACAAACATTTGAATAGTCAATACATCAAGCCTCACTACATAACACTCAGAGAATTATACAAAGCAGCGGAACATCCAGTACATATAGTAAGAAAATAATATGCAAGCCTCCAGCTCGTCTTCGTCATCAGCATCGTCGGAAATTAAGAACATCACCTGTCACCTGCTACCTAGTCTGCCCATCCCAAAGCGGATGAACAGCCCAAGGCAATAAGAGTTAAACATAAAGCCTTGAGTCAGACAACAGTCTTAGTGAGCGGTAAATTAACTAACAACATACCAAAAGAGCATAAAGGAAAAAGGAATAGGAATCCAACCCTCCCACTCCACCTCTTTCTACAGTGATAGCCCCCAGACACACTAAGCAGAAATAAACATAGCAAAGCGGACATTTAAAGTAAAGCAATTATCACTCGAGTCAAGGTCGGTGTTTTCCAAGTACAAACCCCCAAGGCCTAAACCAAGATCAGATAAGCACCCATAAAACATCGCTCTTGAGACCGAATGACGATACAACCAAACATCCATGACTCTGGCTATCACTGTTATCATTGCTTCGATACCACCGTTAATTGAATGACCGGCACATTCTTTCAGCCGTCCGTCAAGGGTTAATGGCAACCCCGGTTCTAGACATAACTCTGCACGTCGTCGTAGCCCGTGTCTAGGACTATCGAATCTGCCCAGAGTACTCGACTACAATCATAGTCTTTAGGGACTATCGAATCTGCCCAACGTACTCTTGCTTTGAGTCTGCTAGAACCTTCAATAACGATGAAACCTCAGCCTTCTAGTCATCCTCCTCGACGACTATTTCCATACTAGCTCAAGCGCCTCTCGAGCAAACCATTATCCTCAACTCGAACCATTTCACCGAGTTATCAACATGCTTGGAATGATCCCGTCTGGATTAAACCAAGGCTATCTCATACCATGCCTTGCTTCATCTCATCATAGCAAAGCCTCATCTCAACATCAACATCATCAAAACTATCCATATGAGCTTCATCATCCGCCACATATGCCACGAGCAGCTTTTCCAATTCAAGAGCCTTTCCCTTAGCTTTTGAATCATCTTCGACTAACTTGTCCAAATCAAATCATCAATCAACTAATTTACAACAATCAATCAAGTCAAACATTAATCCAAGTAATCAAGCATTCAAACATGATCAAATAAACAATTTTAACAATAATGACAATTTAGTAAATAAAGAGTCTAAATCTAACAAGCATGAATCATGAACAATATCTCTACAACTTGATGAATGAACTTGCATAGGTTAACATATAGTAAAATGTATGTCAAATCATCATGAACAATAAATCTACACTTAAGTTTATGAAAATGCATGGAAATCACTATTTTAACACCAAATCAAGCCAACAATCCGATATACTCCTTTGGATCCGTGTGAGAGATAATCACCACTCACCGAATCACCTAAACACCTCAAAAGCAACACACTTCAGATCTGGACAGCGAAGGATCTAACTCGATCTATCACAATCCCGCTTCAAACGATGAAATTTCTCTTCGATGGATGAAGATATTCAATCTAAGCTCTTGGATCTTCGATTCGATCTTCGATTTGGATGGAAGGAAGCACAAGATTAAAGTGGAGAAAAGAAGTGAAGAAGTGTAGAACTCGAGCTCTCAAAATGGCAGCACTTCGTCGCTTCGAAATCCGGATCCCAAAAAGTGAGAAAAACCCGCCTATTTATAGGCTGATTTCCTTAGGTCGTTTGCTCGTTATTAGGTCGTCCACGACCTAAGAAACCCCACGACCTAAGTCTTAACGACCTACCAATCTCACGACCTACGACCTACTAAACTCACGACCTAACGCATGCGCGCGACCTATCATATGCGCGCGACCTAACAGCTTAGCCTCTACGCGACCTAACACACTCAAGCGGCTTAGCAACAGTGCCGACCTAACGAAACAGAAGCCACGACCTAACTATGTCACGACCTAAAAATGTCACGACCTATGACTTAACAGAAGTCGCGACCTAACATACACGCGACCTAACAACTCACGCGTCCTAACAACTCACGCGACCTAACAACTCACGACCTAACATTCTTAGGTCGTCTAGCGACCTAACTAACACGGCATAGACTCAACGACCTAATCACTTAACTTGTCCATGACCTAACTACCTTAGGTCGTTAACTCACTCAACCCTTAGGTCGCTAAACCCCTTAAGTCGCCAACTCGCCCAGTTTCTTATACCGCTAGCTCTTAGGTCGCCGTCTTCCTTAAGTCGCCTATTCCTTAGGTCGGTCAAATCCTATAGGTCGTCCCAAACTAGCATATGACCTAAACCAGTACGACCTAAACCAATACGCTAACTACTAGGTCGTTAACTCTTAAGTCATTCACTCGACCTAAGCCACCACACGACCTAACTTCTACACGACTTATCCCATAATCCTTAGGTCGCCAACTTCCTTAGGTCGCTCCACTCCGACCTAACTACTATACGACCTAAGCCTTATCTCGTCCACGACTTAGACTCTGGACGACTTATCAACATTGCAACCTGATGACAACTGTTTTATGATGTTTCGATCAGTAAAAATACGGGTCGTTACAATTTGCATTCTGATACTGCCATACTTAATCTACGATTAAGATTTTACCGATTAGGTAATCTCCACCGTTGGTTATGGAATTTAAATAAACGTTTTCTTTTCTTCTTCTTTATTACTCATATTATCAACAACTGTGCTCACCATTAGAGCTTGGAAATCTTCACAAATTACTGCAAATTCTCGACTCAAACAGTAAGCCCTTGATCTTTTCTATGATTTTAGTAGTGTTCTTTACCGCTATCAATATTTACGAGCATTTTTCTTTCTCGAATTTACAAAGAATTCGATTTTGATTACTACCATGATACCAGTGTTTGATTTCGATTTAAGATATCATTCGATCGGTCGAACCATGATGCTTGTTGTCTGTAGATTAAGATTTTCTCTCCAAATCGAATTTTTAATTAACTCAGGTCGATAATTGCTTTATTGACAAATTTGTTATTTGTGGGAATTTTGAATTTGGGTTGAAAGATCTAATTTTAGGCCCAGTTACCGTTTGGAACTATAAGACATTAAGCCTTTCTAGTAGAGGTTTCAGAATTCTTATTGAGCTGTTAGCTTAACATTGGTCTTTTCTAGAGCCTTCGATGGATAAACCAATGACTGATCAAAAGGAGCTAGAGAACTGGACTGTGAGCTATGGAGTTGAGGGAGTTGAGGTCAGGGCTCCAAGTTTATGTGACGACTGGAGTGATCACCCTGAAGGGTTCTTCACTTGGATGCTAGAGCACCCAGCGAACGGAATATCGCTTCCCCTTGCCCCTTTGTTTGTCGACATTCCTGAATTTTATGAACTTAATCCAATCCAACTTGGAGTCGTCTCGTATAGTACTCTATCCGCTTTAGCAATCTTATACTGGAAGAAATGGTACCAAAGCATGACCACTTCCAAGATTCACTATTTGTACAATTTGCATAAATCACCCAGTAAGTCACTAGTTCCCTTGTATTTTCTTCGATTCTGGAAGAAAATGACTCTAATCAAACCACTTAGTAAAGTCACGGCTACCCATTGGTTTTATGTGAGAACAGATGATCCTCGAATCGTTGTTGAGCTAACGGAGACTTGTAAATTTTCAAACCCTTCTCGTCTAAAGTGCTCTTGCTTCTAAACTACGATCATGCCATTCTTTAATATCTTTTCCCTTTTGAATCCCTTAGCTAAACTCAGGAGGGATAGGACACCGACCCTCAAGGATCTTTATGATGCTAGGTATGAGGAAGTGATGAAAATCCCAGTGGGGGAAAGACTTAAGCACATAGTCCTTACTGAAGCCAATCTCAAGGCTTGCGGGCTACTGTCATCCTCTACTAAGTTCCATGGATACGATCCTCCTTCATTCTAAACTATGTCCTCGGATATAGTTGATCTGTGTGATTCTGAAGAGCTAGCCCGCTCTGACCTCAAAAATACAGAGACTGAAAGATAAGATGCTGCTCTCGAGGGTAGACCTTGGTTTTAGATATATTACAACACATATTCTAGGATGTAACTTTCATGAAATATAGACTTACTCACCTAACCTACTTTCTATTTTTGTGTGACAGTGGCTTCTGATGATGTGCTCGAAATAAACGAGTGGCTACTGAACAAACCATCTTCTTCCATCCTACTCGGTCGAAACCAGTTTTAAAGGATCCGTCTGAAGTTAAGAAATAGAGGAAACACAAGAATTTCCCTCTTGCTAAAGTCATGCCTACCCTAGAAGTCCTTGCTTTAACTCATTCTCCGAGGGATCAGGTGAACCGAGTGGTTGAGGTAACTCGTTCCACCATTGATGTCCATTTATCCAAGGTTATGGGGAACTCCTGAGTGGAGTTAGATGATGATATGAGCAACTTCAGGAGGATTATGGGCATGGAGATGGAGGATCATCTCAGGGTATAGACCTTCTTTTACTTATGAAATATTTATCTCTTTAGATTTCATATGAACCTATTTTCTTCAGGTTTTAGCTGACTTTTCAATTTTGTACCGAGGGTTTCAAAAGCTGGGTGGAGAGTTGGAAAAGGTTGAGATTATTGAAAAACAATTTATCGAATTCAAGGAGATGGTCGAGAAGGATGCTCATGCCGAAAGAGAAAAGAATCTTTTGGAACTGAAGGCATTCGAGACTAGAATCGCTGATTTAGAGAGAGCTTTAAAGGATTGAGAGGATAAGCATCAAAAGACTAAAGACAAATTAGTAGAAGCTAAGGAGAAGATCATAGGCCTGGTTACTAGGGGAAAGGCTGAAAAGATAACTGCCACCGAAGCCTTCAAAATTATTTACAATGCCCATGAATATAACCTAGACAACGACGTGATACTTTCTATAGGTTTTAATCCCACTGGCAAGAAGATAGAGAAGAACTTCTCTAAGAAATACGAACAAGCACGAGCTTCGGTAGGTGTAGGGCCCTCGGTACCAGTAGAAGAGAATGCTAATAGAGAAGAGGTACACTATTATTCTGAACCTCAGAAATCCTTTGCTGATGATGTTTAAACTTTTGATTTGTAATAATTATGGTACATCTTCTTCATACTTTTGCTTGTGGTGGCTGACGACTATGGTAGTATTTTTGTTTGGTGTTGGATTTATGATGAACTATTTATTTACTGCTTTCATCACGTCTATTCTGAAGTATTTTTCTCTTCCATATTTAAACAGAAAATGTCGAATTTCATCTCTCACTATGAAGTATTATGGAAGAGGAGCCAAACCAAAAACTTAGGATTGCTAGCAACCATAGGCACCCTTAAAAGCCAACTAAAATCCAGTACATTAAGAAATGTAGACTTGTCTAATAAAATTAAGGAGGTACAGGAAACACATGACCAAACCTGTGCCAAATCATTTAAGTCCCTCAGGCTTAGGGGTTCTAGGTTAACTAACCAAATCTTGGATCTTAGGGGTCAATTAAAGCTTGTGTTAGACGACCGAGATGAGGTCTTTTAAGAGTTTGCCTAACTCTCTAAACTGCATCCAGGAGACCCTCGGTCGAAGAACAAAAGGAAATCCTTCCTCAGAAGATTCTATGATCCAAATCTAACCATAATTCCGGAGGCTCTTCCTGGTTACCAGAGTGTAACTCCATCCCCCTTAGTTATTGCCAAGGGTAAGACTCCTGAAACCGAACCTATTTCAGAATATGTTCTCCAATGTATTCCGGAGCTGACCTTAGGCTGCCTCTAGTAGATTCTTCTCCTTCAGAACTCTCTGTACCAAAGGGTGGTTTAGGGAAGGACATCCCTTTCTCCAGTATGACCAGACCCTGTGGGTCCTTTGCTGATACGAGGAGTAGAGGTCATAAGATCATTTTAGCTACTAAGGAGAAGTTTGCTTATCTTAGAGGACAATGAATTCTGTACCTTTTATTTTTCACTGTCTGTATTAATTTTCTACGAAATGAAATAATATTATCTTTATGATGATCTGTCTTTTTTGGTTTTAATTTGAATCTTCTTTTAGGGGCAATCATGTCCCAACTGCTTAAGACTAGAAAGAGATTGTGCCTCCGTGCAATGGAGTCTTGATGATAAGATAACCTAACTGATGAAATATAATCCTGATATCGATTCCAACATTCATGTTGTTCTGTAAGACAATGAATCCTTAAAACGAATTCTTGAGAAGCTATCCAAGAAGATGTCTACCATCCCTAAGGCAGTGCCGATCACTGGTCAAGCTTCGGAGTCGGTTGTTTCGAGATAGTGGGAGACTGCGTCTATTCTTAGACAGCAGTTGTACGAAGCTCATCGAGAGCTTTCAGCAATCAAACTCTAAGAACTTGAAATTGAAAATCAATGTACCAACGAAGTTACGATTGTAGCCCCTTCGGCTCGTGGAAGTGGTAGAGGTTGCGTTGCCATGAGGCTTCCTTCTTCTCATAGGACTACGGTTGTATCTATCGACTCTCGTTCCCGACCTTCTTATTTTGAGAGGATTTCTCCCTTGGTTCCAGTGCCTAGTGCATCAAATATGCTTGTTTGTACCAAGGATGGTCGAAGAATTTAATTTAGGAAATTTAGGAAGGAATAGGTATCTGTGACATATGATAGAATGGAAAAGCATTTCAAATCCCGCCTGGAGGAGGCCGTTAAGGAGGTCGAAACTAGGGTTAAAATTTAAAAATATGTATGAAGGCTTATAAGACATCGTCCCCTTTTTTATTCTGAATATATTAATAATCACTTGGATAATCTCTCTATAACGTCAAGGTCCTTTTGTCCTTTCGATTGACTTGTTCTTTCAACTCACGCCTTCTTGCTTGCCTCTTTTTTATATATTTCTATTTCGGGGTTCTTATCGCCCCTTGACGTCTTACCATTCTGATGTCTTTGTAGTCTATACTTACTAGTTTGATGCCATCCTTAGGGCCTTGATTGAGATTCTTACCCAATGCTCATTCTAACTTAGGAACTCACCTCCTAAGACTCTAATATTATTGGGAAATTATCCAATTCTGAACTTATGTATGATACTTCTTGATCGTGGCTCGCTATTATTAGGAATCTACCCAATAGTCTAATCTAACTAGAAATCTACCTAATGGTGGGTACTTCTTGACCATAGCTCACTATTATTGGGAATGTACCCAATATTCTAGTTTAATTGGGACTCTACATAATGCATGGTACTTCTTGACCATGACTCACTATCATTAGGAATCTACCCAACATTCTAATCTAATTGGGAATCAACCCAACACATGGTACTTCTTGACTATGGCTCACTGTCATTGGGAATCTACATAACATTCTAATTTAATTGGGAATCTACCCAATGCATGGTACTTCTTGACTATGACTCACTATCATTGGAAATCTACCCAACATTTTAATCTAATTGGGAATCTACCAAATGCATGGTACTATTTGACCATAGATCACTATCAGCATGCATTCTACTTTTCGATGTCTTTTTAAACCCAGGTGATATGGCTTTACATTTTGTAACACATCACTGTGAGAGTGCTCTTATGGCGAGGTCTACCAATTTATCGTTGGGTCCAAATTTACAGCCACTTTTAGCGGGCGTCGGCCATCTACAACCACTTTTGGCGGGCGTTGGCCATCAAAAACTATTTTAAGTTAATGGTCATATGGAGTGCTAGTTGTAACTTAGTAAAGGGAAATATGAATCTTTTGAAAAGAGTGCTTTCGGACTATTTTGTAAAAGACTTTTGAAATCACACAATTTATAAATCACATTGTTCGATAGAAGATTTGATTCGAGAGAAGGAAAACTATTGATAAAATCAGTATTTTTAGAAAAAGCGAAACTCTTCATTGATCTCGTCAGATCAACGGAAGATTTTCAGTCCTTAAATTCTAAATTCAAGCATGATATGAAAATTTCTTAAGGATAGAGGACATCCGAAAGAGATACCATAGATGCCGAGACTTGAACGCACCCTCCGAGTAAAGACTCGGTAGACAGGGTTATGCAGAAGAAGAATGCACAGGAAAAAAGCTGAGACTTTCTAATTAAACTTCAAGAAATATGAAACCATGAGGTGCCCCTTAAAGTTGAAACTTTTGCAGAAGAGGTTATAGTCGAGAAGAGCGTATTAGTAAAACTAGTATCTTTCGTTTGACTGTGGGAAAATTTAATTTATAAAAAGGATTCTTCTTGCAACTTCATCTTTGTAGAAAAGCGCCATATGCATTCATTTGGCAAGAGTTACATGGAATTCTCCTGGAGTCGTAGAAACAGGCCAAAGTAAATAATTCTGAAACAAGATATTCAAACTAACGTTTAATAAATTTGGTTGGCTTCCCTTTCCGTATGAATTTCACGACCGCGTAAGAAAACTTTCGGCATCCATCTGTCTTGTACCCGTTTGTCAAATGATAAATACAATACTTCTCACTCTTCAGGTCTTCTTTCTTTGATGGAGGGTAATCCGGATAAGAGAAGTCTTCATGAGTTTTCAGGAATATCCGAGACAAGCTTTGGTTGAGTGGAGTAAGAACTTGGTCTCGTTTGATCTTCTTCCGAGGGTGGATAGTAGAGGTAACCGGGAAATCTCTTTTAGTAGGATGAGATGGACCTTTACTTGTCATTATTACGATACTGAAGTCTTTGATTTTGTTTGTCATAACCTTAACCATCCCTTGGAGTTATGCAGACTCTTGGAGAGACTACTGAAGATACTTCGAAAGCTGTCTGATCTAGAGAGCTTGAAGTTCATAGATAGGATCATACTACTGGTTTCGGTCATTTTCCGAGGCGAAGGTATCCAGACGCTTATTATTGTCTTCTTTTATGAGCTGGATGCGGAGGTTGAGGGGTAACTCCGGGTTAGTTCCTCATTTTCAAAGTTAGTCATGGTTGGAGAGATGATGTCATTGGATTTTCTGAAATGGAACAAATGACAGAGGTTCAGGCCCTCCTTTTAGGGCCCAAAATGTTAGTGCAAAATTTTATCTACACCAACACCCCAAGATCCGAAGGTATAGCTCTGGAAGCTGGGTGGATTATTAAACCCGACGAAGAGATTGCCGAGTTGTGATGCAAGCAAGCTTAGGTTAGAGATGATGTACTATAGAGTCGCAATAGCAAATGCAGAGAAGGTAAAGTACATAATGTAAATAAGGTCGAGACTTTATAGTGGTTTGCGCCGAAAGTCCCTACGTCCACTGTCTATATATTTCCGCCATTAATGAGTTTGTAAAGAAAGCTTTAATATAAGAAAGTACAACATGATTTTATATCTTAATTCTTTTTTAGTGCCCAAAAATTCTTGAGTCATGGGATTGCCGCCTATTTATAGCCAGTATGCCTTAACGCCATTGGTGGAGAGTCTACTCCTTGGATTGTTGGAGTGGTCTATTGAGCGGCTATGATTTGAGCTTGTTCTGAACATCTAACAATGCTACTTAGGAGGCATAGATTGGTGACTTGTTTCCCACGCAAATGGCCCCTTCACGTCTGAGCCATTTGATACCTTGTTACATTAAGCTGAAGCTTCGGGCCTTAGACATACCGACGGGCTTTGTCCTTTGGCCTGCCAACTTATCCTTTTGACACAAGCTGACTTTCTTGGTTTTATATGTCTAAGTGGTGTAACATCTCCTTGTACACATAGTTAGTTGATTTGAGACTTACTTGGGAAGATAATTGCTACTCTTGTTGTTGAAATATTTGGGTGTAACATGTACAATCATGTTAGTATCGACATGATTGGGGTGTGGCCAATTGAGGTCTTACTCGTTAGGGTTGTGGGTGATGCCTTAGAGATCGTGATGCGTGTGTTCGTTCGTTCGGTGTTCAATTTCGTCGTTGTGGCATGATAAAGAATCATGACTGACGATTGGGTGATGATGTGACACTTCATGATGACTTTAGAACTTTGGGAAGAGGATTCTACAATTTACGAGGGATATCTAGAGGTGTTTCAATAATGACTCGACGGTAGGAGTCATCATGATGATCCATAAGGATGAGTTCGAGGAAGCTAGCTCGTGGATAGAACGAGGAAGAGTTCTACTATGATAAATGGAAATGAATAGGGCGAAGAAGAGCTTGGGAACGCGTACAAAGGAACTTTGGTACCGAAGTGTTTCGTAGTGTGCTCGTAAAGTAGGGGTATGTGAGGATGCTCATTTGGGTATTATAACATGTACCCTAGATCGAGGAAGGGATCTAGTTTCTTGACCTTCGGAGTGGTATGAATTCGAGCATAGAGAAACTAAGACTTATCCATTAGCCTCTTCCAGAGGATGGTTGTACAAGTTATCATATATCCAACACACACGCGCGATTATGAGGATTGCCATGTGAATTTCCATAAACTGTCCAATCTCATAATTATATATGAAAAGTGCATCGTTTGAATTAACAAGAGATATGTCCAAATGAAAGCGACTTGCAAAGTAGGGGTGCCTTTTCTATAATTTGCATTGTCTATTTCAATAAAAATAAAAATAAAAATATATAATTAATTGAGATTGCAAAAGCAACACAATCTCACCTTTTGGTAATTTATGGATAGTTAACATTTCCTTCTCGAGAAAGATACGGTCCAATGCATTAAAATGTTGAAATAAAAAAGTTTGGAATTTACACATAAGTGTGTATCCAGAAATCCCGTAATGTAAAAAATTAAAAAGGTTACAAATAGAAATATAAATAATTCCGTTTACCACACACACAGATATATATATATATAATATAAGGTAAAATATAAGTTTGAAAAATAAATAAATAATAAACGTCAATTACAATATAAATAAATATATATGGTAACATCAATTAATTGTACGTTATCATATTAATTACAAATGAAACGCTAAAATACGATTAATGCAATAAATGAAGCAATTATGGAAGTTACAATGTTAATGAACAATAATTACACAGATAATGGAAAGTTATAGTAATCAAGCAAATAGGGGTATTAACCCATTTAACAAATTTAATTACATAGACCAAATACAACATTGATGAAGCAAAATTAAATAGGCATGATAAATTAATTCTGAAACGTAAAGACAAATGTCATTAATATTTGTCTAATTTGAATATAAAAGACCATTTATAAAGCGCATTAATTAAAGGAAAATGAAGCAGTAAATGACATTAAATAACATTAATGGAAATGAAAGAAAAAAGCATTAAACGTATAAAATAAAATGAAGTTCATAACAAGTAAATAAATGAGTGCTGATAAATTAACTTAGAAGGCTTAATAATTTCCTCGGTTGGAATTATACAGTCTTAATAATACGTTTATGATGGATGTGAATTAGTGGGCCCAACTAATATTTAGATTGATTATAAATGACTTGGCTTAGTATGGGTTGGAATGCGAGGTCAGTAAACTTGCACAATAGAAGTTTATCCTCCGCGAGAGACTACCAACAATTGTGTATACATATTACTAATGTGGAACATCTTCAACTATAGGACTCGTGGTGATATACCTTCGCTTATAGGTTTGGGAAAAGTATACTAAGAGGTTTGTCTCGGATTTGAAGTGTTAAATGGCTAAGTACCTTATGGGGTCAATGGGTTTACTTCGAGGTTGAGGTATTAAATGGCTGTTGCGTCTGCCTCATTCCTATTTAAGAGGTTTTAAATAATCTACAACAGTGTCTAATTGGGAAAGTGGGGCCTGCTTCAATTCCAAACCAGAGGAATCATGCAACCGGAAGTGGGCATTTTCTTTGATTTGCATTAGGCAAATCTAAACGGGGATTGGGGTTGGAAGTCGATGCTATATCAGCATTGTTAATAAATCGATATTTGTGGACTAGGGCTGGACATAGGTAAAGGCCACTATCGGTCTCGATCGGTCATTAACAATGACTTGGATTAATCCTAAACGGACTACACTTCTTACTGGCATAGAGTTCATATGAGATATGTAGTGGCCTCAAATTTTGGTTGCTTATTTGTTTGGTTGGAGGTCTGCTAGTTGACCCTTAGATAAGCATTTGAGACGCTTTAGTAATATAGCTAATTAAATTATAAAGCCGTATCTTAGAGTCATCGGCCTTCATAGATAAGGTCGGTTGTCCATCGATTACGTTATGAATGGGTTCGCTTCGTTGTCGAGGTATTAAATGGTCGTTGGGTCTGCCTCTTCCCTATTTAAGAAGTATTAAGTGGCCGAGGTTTTCTCTTGAGAAGTACAACGACGCTTATATATGTGCATGTATATACTTATATCTTGGAGTAGGTTGGACATATCGTACACATATATGGAATTAAATGACTAATCTATAAATAGTAGACATAACACATATATGGAAATCAATCGGTATAAACTAGTATTATGGATAAAGTATGTAATTTAGCAGTCATCATAACGTTGTTCTGACCATCTCCTCATTACAACCCACATGATATATATAGATGGACATGATGCTAGTAGAAGTCAGGATTGGTAGATAGACAGGTCTACTCATTCATGCTCTGTACTGACAAGACAACTAGATATCCAAGGAATAATATTGGTTCCAATGTAGTAGCTTTAGTCGGTATATATATTTTATTATATTTCACTATTTCGCTATGAGTTCATATAGATTGCTCTCTGATATACTTATGTTTACTATAGATTACCAATACCAACGATTCGTACTTTAATTGGCTTGAGTTTTCGATGATGTTGAAAACGGACCGATTAAGGTGCGGATTGTTGCATTTGGTATCAAAGCTTAAGTTTGTCGATCATAAGAACTAGGATACACTGAGCGAACATATTTGTACTTTTACTTAGAGTTATATATATATATATATTACACGTCAAACTTTACAAATTCCGACTATTGAAGTAGTTGCGACCATATTATGAAAAGATGGATAGATAATAAATTGAGTTAAATTTATACGCCTACGCCGATTACATGTAGGCCGTACCATAGATATTGACTTAAGAGGAGCATGAGCACGACATATAGAAGGGTCCCTGAAGTTGGATGGTACTTGACCCTTTTTGCTTGGCCTAGACTGCCTATGATTGTTGATTTTGCTGGATTGTCGTTTGATGATGTACTTTTCATCTAGACAGATAGGAAGTAAGAACCTATATATTCTGAATATTCGGAATTAATATATAAATAGAATAAGCAAGTTCCCGCAAGAAGGTGTGCATTAACCACCACAATATGATAATCAGATTTTAATATATTCTTAATGTGAATAAATAAGAATAACTCGGAAAGAAGATGATAGAGTTACGGGTATACCCTAGGGACAATTGTCTAATTTGTTACATATATCTAACTCGATGGTCTATCTTGTTCAAAATAAAAGGTGTTTTCTTTCTATTATATACTTGATATAATGTGTTATATTAATTAATTAATTTAATTACAAGTATATTCAATAGAAAATCCATAAATTGTATGTTTTGTGATTGTAGTTACACAGTGTTGTAACCGTGAGTAATATATCATAATGAAAATAAATATACTATTTTAAATATTTCTAGTCAATATGTATCAAGACTGGATATCGATATATCCGTCGAGACTAGAGTATGTAACGCTCCCCAAATATTGGACAATGTATTACTCATGGCTGTTAGGGGCACTAAGGGGTTACATACTAATATTTATTGAATAACTATAAGATGACTCAATCGATAGTTTTCTGTTGGTTGATGTAACTAAAATCAAATAGAAAATATCGATGTGACAAAATTACACAGTTCTCTTGACTTGAGAATACCGTTGATCTTTAATGTGGAAGCTCCGCTTTGATTATAGTTGAATCTTGGCACAACGTCCATCGAATGACTATAGTTGGATCGAGTGAAAGCATTGTAAGTGAAACACTATTCAAGAGAGGTTCGTCTCCTCAATTATATGAGGTTAGTATCACGATCAACTAAAGTCAACTCAAAGTCAAAGTATCCAGCCAGAGCATTTCAGTTAATAATAATTGTTATTATTAAACCAATGACTTTGTGTTTGGACTTTAGGGTTGAATGTGGATGATATTGGAGTTTTGATCATTACCAAATTCCATAAGTCCAAAGTGAAATAGATTTAACGAAGAAAATTAGTGTAAATAATAGTCACAACCAGATAATGCTTAACAAAGTAATATTGGATTTTACCAAAACTAAGTAAGCGATAAATTTGGCCAAAATGCTACACCGCCTAATAAGTGACGTGTGAATGTTAATATTCAAATGGTTACGGTCAAATTTACACCAAACGAGTCACACAACCGAAACGATGAATTCTCCTTTGACCAAAATTATTTAATTAATTTGTAATTGTTATAAATTAATTAAATTAATTCATATTTACGAAATATTAGTTACTAAACTTGATTTTGATTTTAATGAACAAAATTATTAAATATATCTACAATAGTTATAAATATATCAATCGATATACGATATCGATACGCATTATATTAGGTTTACTTGCAAAATATTTTGTTCGGACTCTAAATGGGTTTAAAGCCCTGAAGGGGGCTGGTTGGTTCGGCTAAAATGAGGGTGAAAAGGTGTGGCCATATGATGGGAAAAGAGGCTTTAATTTGGATAACTAAGATGGAAGGAGAATGGGTATAAATCTTGATCCTAACTTTTCTCTTTCTCTTCCTCTATATAAAGATCTCTACCCTCACATATTTAGTAACTTTTTAGAGCCTCCATTCTCATTCATTTCTGGCCGATCTCTATACTATCCATCCTCCATGTAACGACCCAGAATTTCACTGCTTTGATTAGTGAATATTTAATTAATTTTAAATATTCAATATATAGGTTTTATAATGAAAATAAACTCATTTTAATTAACTAATAATGATGACAAAATTGTTTTTAAAATTTGTTTACCAAATTAAATAGTTCGTAGAAAAACAGAAAATGTGACCGAAGAACGTTTTCGGAAATTTCGACCTATCGACACTGGAAAGTTGTCGAGAACGCTGTTCGTCTTTGGGCACTATATATACATATATATAAGAGTTAATTAACTAGATAATAATACACTTAGAAATAAATTATCTTATGTTAATTTGGATTAGAAAGTAATGTGACAAGACATAGTTTTAAAAATAATAAACAATTTATATAAATATATATATATTAAGTATTGTCACATCTTAGATTTGTAATCATTAACCATAATTATCTCTTGTCACATCTTAGTTAATTAATAATTTAACTTAAATATATATATATATATATAAAGAAAGTGATGTGACTAAACATAATAATTATATATATATATATAAAGAAAGTGATGTGACTAAACATAATTATATATATATAAAAAAGAGTAATTTGATTAAACATAATTATATATATATATACACACACACATTATAAAAGATTTGTGATGTGATTAGATATAATGATGACATAGGAAATTTGCCTATAAATAGCCATTTGCTTCTCTATTTTTCATTCTCTTTCCACCAACATTTTCTTCCTCATTTCTAACTCAAAAGGTGGTTTTCTTTTTTTGAAATCGTATGAAATTTTAATGGCTACAATATTCTAGTTGACCATTTTTTCAAATTTCTAACATAGCTATGTCAAAATACCCAATCTTTGCATAGAAAATTTTCACCTAGAATTTCAAGTCCGAAAATTACCCTTCTTCTTTTGATCATAACTTCTTCAAAACTAATCGAAAATGAGTGATTCTTTTTCTGAAATGATAGAGAAAAGAAATTCCAATAACTTTCTCTTTTGATGATTTTCGAAATTCCATGAGTAGATAGACCAAAAATCAGTTGCAAAATGACCTATTTTCGGGTTTATTATTGAGAAATCGATGTTTATCCGAAGTCGCTCTACATTACCAAAACATGTCTCACTTCCTTGTTCATCCATGGCCTAGACTACCTAGTACATTTAGGATTCAAGACTCCGTCTTTTTGCTTAGGAATGAAAGTGCTAGGTCGAACTCAAATCAGCGAAAGTTTGGATAGGCTTCGGTGAGTAAATTCCTTAACTTTTTGGGAAAGAATTTACATTTATACATATGGTTGTATTTGTAATGATATTATCTGGATTATGGTTTGGTTTGGATGTATACATGTGCGCTAATTTGTGGTTTAGCATTAGAACTTTGAGTTGATGATTTAAGTGGTGTTTTGGTTATAAAATTGTGATCTTTGGCTTGGAATTGGAAGTGATATGGAAAGTTAGTAAGTAAAATTAGTAAATGGAAGAGTTAGTGAGCAACAAGTTGGAAATTACGGGTATCCATAGCAATAGTCGCTATGGATGCAGTTCGTTTAAAAATTCGATTTTCGCAAAGCTTGGTTTTTATACTTCAAATTGTTTTGTAAATGGTTTATAAACTAAATAACGATATTTTAGAAGTTAAATTAAGAATTTAATAATAAAATTTTAATTAATTATGTATTGATAACTAATAATTAATTAAGGGTTAAACAAGGGTTATTAACTTTTATTAATTAAAGGTTGGTTGTTAATTAATTATTTAAAGTTAAGGTTTATTTTAATTAGTTATTAATTAAGTTAGTTAATTATGAGTTAAGTATATGATTTATTTTTAATTAAATTATTTATTAAAGGTTTAATTTATTATTTAAGTTTAATTGATGATTATTTAATTAATTAATTGAGATTAATTAATATTTAATTATTAATAAAAGTTTAATTAATTATTTAATAATTAATAAAAGATTATTAGATTTAATTAATAGTTAATTACTGTTAATTATTTAATTAAATTAAGTTAAGATTTAATTAAAATTAATTATGATTTAAATAAGGATTTAACTTATAATTGATTATTTTTTAAAAGGGTTTAAAAGTTTTAAATCCTTTGGTTTTCAAAAGTAAAATTGTTTAAAGGTACTTCTTTTTCAAAGATGGTTTTGAATACAAGTGATTCAAGTGTTGATACCATTAAGAAAACATATAACTGTGAATGAGTTATAATGTAGATCGTTGGATTCTTTTTTTTTTTTTGAGATCATGGGGAACCTTAAGATCATGGTATACATTGATACTCACTTAAGTAAACCCCACGCCATGTGTCTACCCCGCTTTTATTTAGTCGTCGCACACGGATGCTTAACGTTGAAACTCCCACTGATGGTTTGGCGTTGGAGATCGTTGGATTCTTTGGACATGCGTTAGCAGAATAAATCCTCATTCTGCTATAAATTGATTATTTGTTTGGTTGTTTGGACATGTGTTAGTAGAATAAATCCTCGTTCTGCTATAAATTGATTGTTGGTTTGTTTGTGTGGACATGTGTTAGCAGAATAAATCACCATTCTGCTATGAATTGATTGAATTGTTTGGACATCTGTTAGTAGAACAAATCACCATCCTGCTATTATGTTATTTGGCAATGTATATGATAATTAGTTCATATTGACATGTTATTCCCTGTTTTGGATATGAGCTGTATTTACATATATGTTGACCTATGTAAATAACTATTAAGTGAATTGGAACTAAAATTGAATGACAACTTAAATTAGTACCATTGGGATTGCTAAGCCTCTTTTCGAATTATTAAAGTATGTTTTTGAATTAACTTTAATTCTTAAATCAATTTGGGTTTAAAGGTTATAAATGATTTTCAAATTTTGTTATTATTTTATAAAGTTATTTTTAAATAATATCTTGTTTTTAAAAAGGGGTTTATTAAATAAAAAGTTTTACCTAGAGTGATTTACAAAGGATATCTTGAAAATGATATTTTATAAAGGAGATTCTATAAAGAAATTGTAAAGGAAGATTTTTAAATAGTTTTAAAAATAAAAAGAGATTTTATTAATCATTTTAGATATTTTTGAAAGAAGTTTTAAATCTAGTTTGAAACTTTTAAGTGGTTTGAAATGTGAAGTGAACTTATAAAATTAATTTTTATAAGGAATAAGTAAACGTGTTTTATAGGAGGTGAGGTTTTTGAAAGGGAATAGTTTGGCCATTTAATATGGAATTTTGAGGCAGTGGAATTTCCAAAATGTTTGGTAAACACTTATCTTGTTTTTTCAAGTAAAAAGGAAATGTAAGGGGTTTGGAAATAGTGTTTTGAAAATATCTTTTGATCAAGTTTTATAAAGTATTTTATTAATTAAAGAGAATCAATAAATGCTTAGTGGAACCCATATGGAAATTAAACCATGATTGGATGTTTGTTTATTTGATAGTTAAATAACCGACTATCAAGTTTGACCCAATTTGACTGAGGAAGTATGAATGTAAATTCGAGTTCCCCGATGAAGACTCGAATACTTACTTCCAAAAGAACTGGGAATGAGTCAACCAAAAATTATCTGTTGTTGATACGGAGAGACCGGGATCGGATCTATATCCGAAAATCACTTCGAACCAACATAGACGTTCGAGTGGAAGACATTTTGATGATGATTGAAGATGGTGCTCTTTGAAATGCAAGGGCTACTGCTTCTAATCCTGAGGGTGATTCCAAAATGGTTGTAGTAGAGTTAGTGCCTTCGGTTTCGTTCAGACCCAGAACGAACTTGTATGGATGAATGCTAGCATTGCATTGACGCCTGAAGAGCAGTGTTAGCATTCCAAGATGGATTGCTATTCAGAAAGGTAAAACGTAGCCTCAAGCCTCACAACCGGGAGGAATGGCAAAAACAGGGCATGCGGCAGAGCTATGTGGTTAGCTACCATTAGGAGCGGTCATCCCATTCTAGATGTCCCTTTCAGAGTTGGTTTGCGCACAAACACCGTGGTAGTATAAGGCCTCGGTGTCAAGGGGGTAAGGTAATCTGGTCTATCATGTTAAAGGGGCAGCCAGCTTTGTGTTAGCATCAGTGCATTTTCTAAAGGTGTATCATCGGAAGGTAGTCCCTTACCTTGCCATTGTTGTGATCCAATCTCCAATACGTGCCTTACGTTTTCGATTGCAGAGCCTAGTATGTTGGAATGTGAGATGCAAGCATTTCAGCTATTTTGTCTATTTACTTTAAACCTAGACACTATGATAATATCATTGGATTTTGATATAAAATGTTTTGGTTATCATAAGGTAAAAACCCACCTGTTTTTATGTGTGGTGTTGTCTTACGAGATACTCTTTGTTTGAAAAAATTTCAAATGTAGAAACCAGTTTGGTTGTTACTGTTTATCAAGTTTTACTCACGCTAGTTTACCAAACTGACCCAGGCGTTATTCCATGTAATGCTCAGGTCAGAACGAGCATGTTTTCCCAGTTTTAGCTGGATACTTTGGAGTTGAAAAGGAGCTGGATGGTCAAGACGTATTCACGTATATTTTTCTTTTGCTGTATTATCGACTCTGTATGTTTGTCAATGTAAGGACAGGTTTTTATAGCTGTCCAAATTTAGGATAAGTCTAGTGTACTATGACGTTGTATATATGAATAAAGATGTTTCCTTTTTGTAAAGATCATTGTTGTATTATATATTATTCGCTGCGTTGTGAGATTCTGTGTTGTTTAGTTTTCTTCTATCTTTAACCTTCTTCTTTCACCCTAACAAATCAGTATTTCCGGCACTTAAATGTTCGGCATGTGATACAGTGGATGCATTATTGTCGATTTTCGAGGGTCGAAAATCTGGTTCGTTACATTTGGTATCAGAGCTGAAGGATGAGCAAGAACTTTGGCTTGGGTGGGGTAAACTCATTAGAGATAGGGTAAGTGACAACCTAGAATAAGTTTGAGTGTATATTATATAAGTGCGCGTATTTGTTAGTGATATAAGAATGTTTTATATTGTGTTGTTTGATCGATTGAGTGGTATATGAATTATTGTCGATGCGTTTGGCCAACGTTATCGATAGGGATTTCTAAACACTTGAACCAGAACAACTGACACAGTATTGTTTTGAAATTAGGGTAAATGAAATAATTTTACCCAGGGTATATTTTATACATAAAAGAATGATTTTTGAAAATAGTATAGGTATTTATGAGGTGATATTGTTGGAAGATAATAATATTTTATTATTATCATACAGGGTTTGGTTAGTTATGCTCCTCCAGATTGAGCATCGACTATTGTGTAAATATTTAAGCACTTTCCTTTAAATAAGATAAGTCTTTTAATTAAAAAGAATTTAGGATGAAAACTTCAGAACCTAAATCCTAGTGTTTTTGAAAAATGATTTTCAAAGTTTTGAAAATAATAATTGTATTTGAAAGCAACTTTGGTTCAAGTATGTAATTTTGGGAATGAAAATTTAAGTAAAAAGTGATTTTCTTTGGATTGGTTAAGGGGAATAAGTCTTGATTGTTTTGTGATGATCAAAATAATCTTCTAAGTGACAATCAGATGTTTGCCTAGGCGAACGTTGTAGTGAACTTAGTAAATCATTCTCTTTACCTTTGTACAATCGAAACAAGTTCAACCCGAACGAACCCAAACTAAGTTGATGATAAATGTTTTGTTGGAAGAATAAAACAATTATTTCAAAAATGAGATTTTGAAATAAAAATAGAAATATTTTTAAGTTAAATTGTTCGAGTGGCTCGAAAATAACTTAAAATTGGGGAAGAGATGTGTTCGGATGGTAAATATTTCTCTTGAGTATTACCCTTCTTGGTAAGGGAAAGTATGATACTATTTAGTGATACCCATTTCCTTAGTATCATTTTGGAGTTACTCGGGCTATATGTATGTTATGTTATATGATTAAAATATAGAGTTTCATTTCAAAACGTTTTTGAAATAATAGCCGGGTATTTGGATCTTGAGTTTTCTTAGGGAGATAAATTCAAAATGGAATAGTGGAATCAGATAGGGGTATATACTCTTAGGCCGTAAGTTCAAACAAAGAGATGTTTATGAAATGTTTTCATAAATGATTTAGTGGGAATATAATTGGTTTAGGAAGAACTAATTAGTAGGTGTGTAGGGTGGACGTAGATCATTTCTCCTTCTCATATACTTTTGATCTAAGATTCGAGTATATGACTTGGAGGTGTTTCACACCATTCCGAATAAGGATCTATTAGTAGACTTTTGACGGCGAGAATTTAATGAGGATTTTTAGTTGGGGACCAAAATTTTCTATTATAGTATCTGACTATGCAAGGAGAACAGAGGTTCCAAATCAAGGAACCTAATCTGGGTCCGCACTAGAGAATCGGGTGAGCGATACTTGTTCGGAAGGAAAGTTATGTTTTCGAGTTGAGGTCGAATCAAATTTTGCATAAGAATGATCTATGTACATGATAAGAGCTGATGTATAGTGTTAGGTGTTTTCAGGGATAGGTCGAGGTGTAATTTCGGGGAAGAAATTCTTTTAAGGGTGGAAGAATGTAACGACCCGGAATTTCACTGCTTTGGTTAGTGAATGTTTAATTAATTTTAAATATTCAATATATAGATTTTATAATGAAAATAAACTCATTTTAATCAACTAGTAATGATGGTAAAATCATTTTCAAAATTTGTTTACCAAATTAAATATTTTGTAGAAAAACAAAAAATGTGACCGAAGAACGTTTTCGAAAATTTCGACCTTTCGACATCGAAAAGTTGTCGGGAACGTTGTTCATCTTTGTGCACTGTATATATATATATATAAGAGTTAATTAACTAGATAATAATACACTTAGAATTAAATTATCTTATATTAATTTGGATTAGTAAGTGATGTGACAAGACATAGTTTTAAAAATAAAAACATTTTATATAAATATATATATTAAGTATTGTCACATCTTAGATTTGTAATCATTAACCATAATTATCTCTTCCCACATCTTAGTTAATTATTAATTTAACTTAAATATATATATATATATATATAAAGAAAGTGATGTGACTAAACATAATAATTATATATATATATAAAGTGATGCGACTACACGTAATAATTATATATATAAAGAAAGTGATGTGACTAAACATAATAATTATATATATATATATATAAAGTGATGCGACTACACGTAATAATTATATATATAAAGAAAGTGATGTGACTAAACATAATTATACATATATATATAAAAGAGCGATATGATTAAACATAATTATATATATATATATATATATTATAAAAGTTTTGTGATGTGACTAGATATAATGATGACATAGGAAATTTGCCATAAATGGCCATATGCTTCTCCATTTTCATCCTCTTTCCACAAATACTTTCTTCCTCATTTCTAATTCAAATGGAGGTTTTCTTTCTTTGAAACCATGTGAAATTTTAATGGCTACAACATTCTAGTTGATCATTTTTTCAAATTTCTATCATAGCTATGTCAAAATACTTAATCTTTGCTAAGCAAATTTCACATAGAATTTCAAGTCCGAAAATTACCCTTTTTTTTATCATAACTTCTTCAAAACTAATCGAAAATGAGTGATTCTTTTTCTGAAATGATAGAGAAAAGAAATTCCAATAACTTTCTCTTTTAATGCTTTTCGAAATTCCATGAGTAGATAGACCAAAAATCAGTTGCAAAATGACCTATTTTCGGGTTTATTATTGAGAAATCGATGTTTATCCGAAGTCGCTCTACATTACCAAAACATGTCTCACTTCCTTGTTCATCCATGGCCTAGACTACCTAGTACATTTAGGATTCAAGACTCCGTCTTTTTGCTTAGGAATGAAAGTGCTAGGTCGAACTCAAATCAGCGAAAGTTTGGATAGACTTCGGTGAGTAAATTCCTTAACTTTTTGGGAAAGAATTTACATTTATACATATGGTTGTATTTGTGATGATATTATTTGGATTATGGTTTGCTTTGGATGTATACGTGTGTGCTAATTTATGGTTTAGCATTAGAACTTTGAATTGATGATTTAAGTGGTGTTTTGGTTATAAAATTGTGATCTTTGGCTTGGAATTGGAAGTGATATGGAAAGTTAGTAAGTAAAATTAGTAAATGGAAGAGTTAGTGAGCAACAAGTTGGAAATTACGGGTATCCATTGCGATAGTCGCTATGGATGCAGTTCGATTAAAAATTCGATTTTCGCAACGTTTGGTTTTAATACTTCAAATTGTTTTGTAAGTGGTTTATAAACTAAATAACGATATTTTAAAAGGTAAACTAAGAATTTAATAATTAAATTTTAATTAATTATGTTTTGATAATTAATAATTAATTAAGGGATAAATATGGGTTATTAACTTTTATTAATTAAAGGTTGGTTGTTGATTAATTATCTTTTAAAGTTAAGATTTATTTTAATTAATTATTAATTAAGTTAGTTAATTATGAGTTAAGTATATGATTTATTTTTAATTAACTATTATTGAAATATAGGATTAATTATTAATTAATTATTAATCAAGTGTTTTATTATTTTGAAATTATAAATTAATTTAGGTTTAATTTATAATAAATTATTTATTAAAGGTTTAATTTATTATTTAAGTTTAATTAAAGATTAATTAATTAATTGAGATTAATTAATATTTAATTATTAATAAAGGTTTACTTAATTATTTAATAATTAATAAAGGATTAATTTTGATTTAATTAATAGTTAATTACTGTTAATTATTTAGTTAAATTAAGTTAAGATTCAACTAAAATTAACTTTATTTAAATAAGGATTTAACTTATAATTAATTATTTTTAAAAGGGTTTAAATTTTTTAAATCCTTTGGTTTTCAAAAGTAAAATTGTTTAAAGGTACTTCTTTTTCAAAGATGGTTTTGAATACAAGTGATTCAAGTGTTGATACCATTAAGAAAACATATAACTGTGAATGAGTTATAATGTAGATTGTTGGATTATTTGCACATGTGTTAGCAGAATAAATCCCTGTTCTGCTATAAATTGATTGTTTGTTTGTTTGGTTGTTTGGACATGTGTTAGTAGAATAAATCCCCGTTCTGCTATAAATTAATTGTTTGTTTGTTTGGTTGTTTGGACATGTGTTAGCAGAATAAATCCACATTCTACTATAAATTGATTGTTGGTTTGTTTGTGTGGACATGTGTTAGCAGAATAAATCTCTGTTCTTCTATGAATTGATTGAATTGTTTGGACATCTGTTAGTAGAACAACTCACCATCCTGCTATTATGTTATTTGGACATGTATATGATAATTAGTTCATATTGACTTGTTATTCCATGTTTTGGATATGAGTTGTATTTACATATATGTTGACCTATGTAAATAACTATTAAGTGAATTGGAATTAAAATTGAATGGCAACTTAAATTAGTACCATGGGGATTGCTAAGCTTCTTTTCGAATTATTAAAGTATGTTTTTGAATTAACTTTAATTCTTAAATCAATTTGGGTTTAAAGGTTATAAATGATTTTCAATTTTTTTTTATTTTATAAAGTTATTTTTAAATAATATCTTGTTTTTAAAAAGGGGTTTATTAAATAATTTTTTTTACCTAGAGTGATTTACAATGGATATCTTGAAAATGATATTTTATAAAGGAGATTCTATAAAGAAATTATGAAGGAAGATTTTTAAATAGTTTTAAAAATAGAAAGAGATTTTATTAATCATTTTAGATATTTTTGAAAGAAGTTTTAAATCTAGTTTGAAACTTTTAAGAAACTTTTAAGTGGTTTGAAATGTGAAGTGAACTTATAAAGATATTTTTTATAAGGAATAAGTAAATGTGTTTTATAGGAGGTGATGTTTTTAAAAGGGAATTGTTTGGCCATTTAACATGGAATTTTGAGGCAATGGAATTTCCAAAATGTTTGTAAGTACTAATATTGTTTTTTTCAAGTAAAAAGAAAATGTAAGGGGTTTGGAAATAGTGTTTTGAAAAGATCTTTTGATCAAGTTTTATAAAGTATTTTATTAATTAAAGAGAATCAATAAAGGCTTAGTGGATCCCATATGGAAATTAAACCATGATTGGATGTTTGTTTATTTGATAGTTAAATAACTGACTATCAAGTTTGATCGAATTTGACTTAGGAAGTATGAACGTAAATTCGAGTTCCCCGATGAAGACTCGAATAATTACTTCCAAAAGAACCGAGAATGACTCAACCGAAAATTATCGGTTGTTGATACAGAGAGACCGAGATTGGATCTATATCTGAAAACCACTCCGAACCAACATACACATTCGAGTGGATGACATATTGATGATGGTTGAAGATGGTTCTCTTTAAAGTGCAAAGGCTACTGCTACTAATCCTTAGGGTGATTCCAAAATGGATGTCGTAGAGTTAGTGCCTTCGGTTTCGTTCAGACCCAGAACGAACTTGTATGGATGAATGCTGGCATTGCATTGACGCTTGGAGGGCAGTGTTAGCATTCCAAGATGGATTGCTATTCAGAAAGGAAAAACGTAGTCTCGAGCCTCACAACCGGGAGGAATGGCGAAAACAGGGCATGCAGCAGAGCTATGTGGTTAGCTACCATTAGGAGCGGTCACCCCATTCTAGATGTCCCTTTCAGAGTTGGTTTGCGCGCAAACACCGTGGTAGTATAAGGTCTCGGTGTCAAGGGGGTAAGGTAATCTGGTCTGTCATGTTAAAGGGGCAGCCGACTCTGTGTTAGCATCAGTGCATTTTCTAGAGGTGTATCATCGGAAGGTAGTCTATTACCTTGCCATTGTTGTGATCCAATCTCCGATACGTGCCTTACGTTTTCGATTGCACAGCCTAGTATTTTGGAATGTGAGATGCAAGCATTTCATCTATTTCATCTATTTACTTTAAACGTAGACACTACGATAATATCATTGGATTTTGATATAAAATATTTTGGTTATCGTAAGGTAAAAACCCATCCGTTTTTATGTGTGGTGTGGTCTTACGAGATACCCTTTGTTTGAAAAAATTTCAAATGTAGAAATCAGTTTGGTTGTTACTTGTTATCAAGTTTTACTTATGCTGGTTTATCAGACTGACTCGGGCGTTATTCCATGTAATGCTCGGGTCAGACCGAGCATGTTTTCCCGGGTTTAGCTGGATACTTTGCAATTGAAGAGGAGCTGGATGGTCAAGACATATTCACGTATATTTTTCTTCCGCTATATTATCGAGTCTGTATGTTTGTCAATGTAAGGACAGGTTTCTATAACTGTCCAAATTTAGGATAAGTCTAGTGTACTCTGATGTTGTATATATGAATAAAGATGTTTCCTTTCTGTAAAGATCATTGTTGTATTATATATTATTTGCTGCGTTGTGAGATTCTGTGTTGTTTAGTTTTCTTCTATCTTCTACCTTCTTCTTTCACCCTAACGAATCGGTATTTCCGGCACTTGAATGTTCGATATGTGATACAGTGGACGTATTAGTGTCGATTTTCGAGGGTTGAAAATCCGGTTCGTTACACTCCATCAATTCAAGTGCAGATCAAATGAAATCAAGTGCTATTCGATAGTTTGTGGTCAACAGTTCAGGGACTAGTACTCTTCTATATTGAAAATCAGTTCAACGATCAAACGTTTCAAGGTGTATTTACAAGCTTTGGCTATAAGGTACATTCTTAATATGTTTATAAATATTAATTTATAATTATAATATTCATTTCATATATCATATTTCTAGTTTGGTGAGGATTCCAAAATATAAATATTTTGTCATAATATTGATTGGTAGTATGTGTGTGTATATATGTTTAATAAAAGAATATTTTTTTATGTAAATGTACCTGTATGCAGTACGGCTCGATATAAAAAAAACATTTTTTAAATAATTTAATATATAATATTCATATATATAGAATTTATAAATTAGATATTACTTTATACGCATGTAAAATATGGAAATATAATTATATACATAATGTTTAATAGGTATAATATTTTTCGTTAGAACAAAATAATATTATATATTATTTTTATATAATTTTTAAATCAATTAATCATATAAATAATTGTATAAATACATATATGTATTATAAATTGTGTTTTATATTTTATAAAATTATTTTAATACATAGTATGCTTTCGGTAGAAAAAAAACATTTTCTTTATATTTAAAATATTTAAACATAAATCGAAAATTAAAAATTATAATTTTAAATTGTTTTAAATTATAAAATTATATAATAAAATTTTAAATTACAAAATTATCATCTAAAATTTGCTGGAAATTTAAAATTCAAATTTAGTTTTGAAAAATATTTAGTTTATTAATTTTGAATAATTTTTGGTTTTATTATAAAAATTATATTTTAAAATTAAAAAAAACCAAATCATGTGCATGACCATGTATTAATCATTTTATTTAAATTAATTTTTTAATTTGTAGTAAAATATATTTATTATTTTACATACATACATATATATAAGTATTCAATATATACAGTTATATATAAATATATATTTAAAAAGATTATATTTATACAAGTATTGTTTTCGATCTCACATCAAAAAATAATAATTTAATATATACGTTTTATTAATTATTTGAACATATGTATATAGTTATAAATATATATTATTAATATTTCATACTTATGTTTATATACATGTATTTATACAAAATTATTTAAATAAAAATTATATTATATATATATTATTTGTAAACATTATATATATATAAGTAAAAGTATATAAACATAACTTTGGACAATGTATTTGTATATTGGATGAGCTAATGTATTCGTTGCAATGTAAATCCCAGCATCTATACACGAGCATGTTATACCTTGCACGGATTGATATGTTACACATGCACAGACACACATAATATGATATTATTTTATAAGTTTAAATAAAATAAAGATTTTATTTAAAATAAATTTAGAAATGTTCTAAATTAATTAAACTTCATAGGCCAATAAAGATCCAATATGGTAAAAATATTGAAATTCATCCATAACTTCCGTTGCAGGTTGCCCAAGTTCCAACAATGGTATTGGAGTCCAATAACCTATGTGGTCTTAATTAGTCATGTTAGGGTTAACCAATTAAGCTCATAACCCAGTTAGTAGGGTGTCTAAGAAAGGTAGTGCTAAAGGATTGGGTTCGTACTCTTCCCTACTTGGCTACTGGCCTGGCCCGAAAAGTTTTGTGAGCCCAAAAGGTTGCCCCTTGAGCCTTGGGGTAATTTTCAAAATGTCTGAAAATTAATAATACATGATTTAAATTTAAAATAAGATATACATGTTTTATAAAAGTTATAATATAATAAAATTTTTCAGAATGTTTGAAAAATAATATGAATTAATTTAATTTTTTCAAAATTATTAATAAGATTAATAAAGTAAATAAATTAACTAAATAAGTTAATTAATGGAAAATATACGTGTATTATATATTTTGACATATGTTATGTTGTTTTGAAATGTTAAAATAACATAAGTATGCATGTATGTATATGAAATGTATTTTGAAATTAATATAATTTAATTAAAAGGTTAATTAATTAAATAATGTGTGTGTATATATATGATATTGATTATACTATAATGGTTATGGTATATAATGAATATTAAATATAAATGTTATACAAATATAAAATCAATTAAAATGTAAATTAATAAAAATTAATAAAATAATGTTTAACTAATATAATTATATACATAATACTATTATATAAGTAATATGAAATAAAAGTTATATAATAATAAAACTTATATAATGAATGTATAAACTAAAGGTGGAACATTAAAGAAACCATGAATAGATTTAAGGAATAAATACATACGTAGATATGTGTATACCGCTGTGCAGTTAATGCCCCGTAATAACTCCTCTATATCCCATAGCGGATTTCTACCGCTACGATTTTCCCAAATAGCCTCAAATATAGCCTTTCCACTTTAAGCCTCGCTGTTTCCGCTATATCCCGCTATATCTCGCTATTCCCGCTATATCTGCTATAAAGTAAATGAATTAAAAATTGACATTTATACATTATAAAAATTATGAAATTATTATTTTTAATTGATTTTTTTTAAATATTTTCATAAAAAAATTACTCTAATATTCTATTGAATTTAATCATGTTAAATACTAGTTTATGTTTATTTACAATATATTTACACATGTTTTTATTTAAAACTAAATATGTATTAATTATAATTAAATTGAATGTTAATTATGCATTTAATTACCATTTATATACTTGTAAAATCATTAAGTATAAGCTTTATATGTTATTTTAGAGTCATCCGCTATATCCCTGCTATTTCCCACTGTATCCCCACTATGACTTTTCACACCTCTGCCGCATTGAATCTGCTGAGCGCTTTAACTGCATAGGTATACCATGATTTCCGATGTGTCCGACGCTTGAATCATGAGGATATTTTATAAAAAAATACATTATTCCATGAGTCGATATCACTGATATGATATATTGAATATTATGAGTCTTTACTATAAGGTTGTCCTTGATCATTTATATATTAATAGATTCATTGTATACTCGTTAGTTGATGAGCTTTTCCTTAAGTTAGGGATGTTATGTATAATACTTTTTATATATTGAATAGACGAGGTAAGATAACACACATATTTGTTAAGCTTTACTCAAGATATGTGCATTTTACTTAGGCCGTCGCGAAATGATAGACCCAAGTAGATAGTCTCACTTTACTTGTTGAGCTTTCCTCAAGATAAAGGTGGGATTGACAAGGAACCATGAGTTAGGAGTTGTATGTGATACAACCGATAAGGAGTTATCCAACGTATGTGACCTATAATTTGTTGAGCTTTCCTCAAGATCACAATCGCAAGGCATACGAGACCTAACACCCTAAATGAAGTTGAAAGACTTTTATGTTTCACTTAGGGTTTAGTGAAACATAAAAACTAGTGGGAGCCTTATTTAAAAAATGAAATAATAACATTTAACCTTTCTAATATTATAAGAACATCTGTTATATAATGTTATAGTAATCTACTTGATAAATTTGTGCATTTAATATGATTGAGGAAACGTTCATCAATTAAGATATACAAATGAACTGAATTGAAAATTGAAAAATAGAAATATAATATATACTTACTAATAAATGCTTATTGCTTGTTAATGTTTCAATACCCATGCAAGCACCTAGTTTTACAACTATTAAATACATTTGTAATTTGGTCGCTTACGTGTTTCCTTGGTGAAGATCGTGCATTGCATCCTATGAGTTTCGAACTCAAATGCAATACAATACTATGGATATTTGATCCATATACAATCGCATATAAACGTTGTGTGGTGAACGGTCACACTTTGTAATGTATAATAGTTCGATGAAATTAATTCATCCGAAATAAAAAAATTAACCATAGTGTGAGATCGAGTATTCAATTTGAATGGTTACAAAAAAGATTATATTGTATTAAATGTAATACAAGGCCAAAGTAGAAGAATTAAGTCGATCAAAAATTTAAAGGATGTTTATGGCTAAGGGTAACGATGTCCGAGTTAGAGTTATTTTGGAGTGTACCAGTTGTGCCCAAAATGATGTCAATAACAAATAGTCGGGCATTTCTAGATATATTACTCAAAAGAATCGACAAAATACACCCAGTCGACTTGACTTGAGAAAGTTTTGGTGTTATTGTCACACACATACGATTCATGGGGAAATAAAGAAATTGATCGAATAGAACATAGGTGTTGTAATATTTTTCAAAGGAACAGGAAAAAGAAAAACTTAACACATATATATATATATAAATATATAATGTACAAATGAAAAAAGAAAACTCATTTCGTTCAGATCTTAGATGAATAAAGAAATAGAAATTTAGAGAAAATGAATAAATCATGGATAAATCCAAGCAACCTTTTAATAAATCCAAGCGATCTTTTCGTAGGTGTTTTCCCCCAATTGAATCGGGGGATCAAATTGATTATAGAAACATGAGTTTAATCAGTCGAATTCTTAGTGAACAAGTAAAAATATTATCTTGATGGGTGAATAGATTGACCTTGAAACAACAACAATTAATTACTATTGCATTAAACAAGCTCGCATTTTACCTTTGTTACTTTTTCTTAATAATGAAAAACGGTTTGAGGGAGCCAAATCGATCCCTTGAATGGATGGTCCCAGAATCCAAAATAAATAAATATGCTCTTAGAGTACTCTTCCTATTGATTCAAAACACCAAGCAGAACTTAAGCCTAGATTGATGTTTAGCTCGAAAAATCTCGAATCTTGATTTGATTGTTGTGTTATAAGAAACAATAAATCAGGAAAGAAGAAATCATTTTTAAAGATGTTCGTTCATTCCCACTACTTATCTTAATTTATTTTTAAATTCTTAAATTCATTTTTATTCTATCTTCCCAAAGTCCATTCTCTGGGAAATTCTATTCTGTTATATATATATATATCTATTTGTGTGTATGTCTTTTTAATCTCTTTTATTTTCTAATCTTATTGGAAATCATGTAAAGATAATTCTTAATTGATATACTATTTTACGCAGGTAGTTTACGATTAAGAAGCAATTGCCTCTTATATAGATTGTGTATGGATTTACTTTACTATAGAATACTATATTCTCACTAGCTGCTGCATTTATTCGAGTAATCCACAAATGATGAAAGTCCCTCTTCTGTCTACCCCTATCCCAATGAGAGGAAACTAAAGCTCTCATTTTCTATTGTGTAGCAGTTCGTATAAGTCTTGAATGGGCCATTGACTGATGCAAATAAAAGAATTTCGTTCGACATCTCTGAACTATATATCCTCCTCTAACTCTGGTCAATGAATCAAATTAAACTTTAATGAATAACTAATTGATTTCTTTTCTTTCAATCGTCCTCTTATCCCCTCTCTTGTTAATTAATACCAAAATGAATTATTCCGATACATAAAATATAAATTCCAATGGCTTTTGCTAATATGACCTTCCCAACCATGATTTTTAATTCTTTCTAGGTATTTTACTCGAAAATAATAAATTCCAGCGATAAAAAAGAGTGGGTTCCATCGTTTCTATAGTTACTTCGTAAACAGTGAGGTCCTTTCTATTCATCGAAGCCTTTTCTTTCATTTAACCAAATGTTATTGTGAACTTGTATAGTTCACACTCCTTAGTTTAGCTCTATGAATTGGTAATATTTTTTTTCACAAAAAGGTTATCCATACAGTGATGACATTTAATTATGAAAGTTGGCTAGGTAGATGACCTTGTTAGTCCCTTTTTTTCAAGTATAGGAACATAACCTTTTTGCTTATTATATCACTCTTTCCTCCACTTAATAGATAACTATTTGCTACCAATAAGGAATTACTTCTCATCTCAAACTGAGGTGGTTGAATTTGCACCAATGGAAACCATAAATTTTATACACAAAAATACAGGTAGATGATTAATCTTTAGCTTTATAAATAGTAAATACATCCTATCTATCTTTATTCCTTAGTACAACGATTGGTGCTTGAAAAATTGCTGTATTTATTTTATTTGAACTCATGATCTAAATGAGTTGCACGTACACTCAAGTACATTTTCCCCATCATTGAGGGCACCCCATTAGTGCGGGGCATTTCATGATATTTCGTATTAGTTGTCTTGTGTTTCTAATAAGTTATTTAATTGTCGGCATATCATAGTGTATATATATACACTAAAATAGGTTAGTTTAGATCGACCTTAACATGATTTATTAATGATTATGAATTATTTACATTCATTATCAAATCATGAAAAAAAGAATTATTGAGGGTATAATGTATTTAGGCGAAATTCCTAATTGTTTCATTTTTGACCGATACAAGATCAACAATACCATGAGCTTGGACTTCTGTTGCTAACATAAAAACATCTCTCTCCATGTCTTCGGATATAACTGATAAAGAGTTACTTGTTCTCTGTACATAAACTTTTGTGAGGGTTTCGTGAAATTTAAGTAGTTCTTCCGCTTCCAAGATAAATTCCTTTGCTTGTGCCATATAAAAAGAATTGGCAGGTTGGTGAATCATAACCCTGAATATATTAATCTAACATCATGCATGAACGGTTATTCTCTCTTGAAGAATTGGATTAAAGTAAGGACAAAAGAAACAAGAAAAAATAGAATTGAACGATGGACCATACAGGCACCTTTTGTGAATTACATATGGCTCTGTAATGGAATTTCCTTTTCCCCCATCTTTTTTATTGAAGAAAAAAAAGAAATCATCTGATCTAGATTGTTACCACCCTTCCTTTCATTCATATCGTAATGTAAAAAAAATATTACAATGGTTATGTTGCTTTCTATATTTATCTCATTTGTGATTTAAATATTCCACGGTTTCATTTTTTTCATAATTTTTTTTCTTCATAAGAGAAATATCAGAAAAAGGCTTCTAGTGTGGAAGAAAATAGTTTGTGACGCTGAAATGCACTTCGACATAGAAGATCAAGTCGAAAATAACCTTTTTTCATATTACTATCTCGATAGAAAATATCGTGTTAGAAAAAACGATAACAATTTATTCATATTACACTCGAAGTGCCATGCTATTATTACCTATTATTCATATTCAATATGGCGAAGGCATAGTCTTTTTTTTAATAAAAACTCATTGGTGCCAAGCATAGGGGAATGCTAGAAATTTGGTAATTTTCCCTCCGACCAGAAGGAAGGATCCCATCGAAGCGGCTAATCCTAGGGATATTTAGATCGGGAAAAATAAATTGCATAGTACCATAAATAGTGATTCCTGGTATTGCCCATCCACTAGGGAAATTTATGAACACATAAAGATCCTGTAATGACCCCACTGCGATGCCTAGTTTAGCAAAGAACATTACAAATAATGTCATGTGCTAATCTGGAGAATACGACTTGTTAAGGGCGATCTAATGTGAATATTTCTTTATACTAACACTGACACGTCATTTATACCTTTTCACCTAATATTTGAACTGAAATTTGACATATACAGTATTAATACAAAGTAATAGACATACCGATTTCTCGAAATCAGAACAATATATCATATAAATAACAGTCACAGATCACAGTGGAATAAATCTCAACTTACACATATATAAATTTTGAGTTTACAAAATGTAATACTAAACTCGATTGTTATACAAGTTTAATAATTCTCTAATCTACATTGTACATCTTATAAACATATTCATAAATTTCCTAAATGAGACAAACTAAAAAATCAAAAAGTGTTTATCTCCTTGCTAGCCCAAACATCCAAAGGTACTTATCCTGTAACCTGAAAAGTCTCGGTCTGACCCAAGCAAAATAACACCCGGGTCAAACTATCTCGAAATATCCAATAGAGTGAGAATAGAATATAACACAAGAATAAACAACATATAAGTAAATACAGATGTCTAGGATATAACGAGTTAGGGAATTAATTTTACTCGGAACAGGGTTATAAGTTTAAGTCACATACACGAACTAGTCACTAAACACAGAATAATAGAATTAACTTAATTTAGCATCCATCACAAGACATAAGAATATATTTATTTCATGAACACAAGGCACAATAATATATATTTATTTCACGAACACAAGGCACAAGAATATATATTTATTTCACTAACACAAGACACAAGAATATATATTTATTTCATGAATACAAGACATAAGAATATATATATTTATTTCACTAACACAAGACACAAGAATATATATTTATTTCACGAACACAAGACCTAAGAACATATATTTATTTCACGAACATAGAATCCAAATATCTAGAATCCAAGAGACCTTACTCAAAACGATCGTAATGACGTACACAGAACCATAGCAAACAAACAAACAATTTGGTATCACACGAACCGACCCGATACCGGGGATCGTACACAGGATGGGAATCACAGGATCACAAGACGATTTCAAAGATAGCGGCCATGACCGAATCTTCAGATTTATTTTAGATTATTACACTTGATAAATGCTGACCCAAAAAATGAACCAACACTCTGGTTTGAGTTTGAAAGCACCAGCCCTGTTCTGACAGGGCAATATCATAGATAACGAGTATAAAAAATAGAACAGTAAAAGAATGGAGACAGAGAATTTTTATAGTGGTTCGACTGTTAATGAAGCCTACATCCACTTTATAGTTTTACTATAGACTGATTGCTGTTACAAGAATTGTTTGATTACAAGGCTTTGACTATTTCATGATTAGATTGAATCTCCAGAGTTGGAATCCACTGGAGAATCATGGTGTATCCCTTTTGAGATTGTTGTGAGGGAGGTAAGGTATGGAGATCAATTCCAACAGAGCTTCAGCAACCAGCCCAGAGCAGCCCCTCTTTATGTTGCTGGTGGCATGGTATTTATAGAGGTCGGAGGGTTCTTGGGCCAAGCCCACCATCATCAGCTCGCAGGGTGGTTTCAGGCATCACAGATAGGTTACAGGCGATCTAAGGGGCCTTGGCTCGATAAATGAGCCAATACTATGGGTCGCTAGCGACCCATAGACTTGGTTCGTTTTGCGTACCAAGTTTTGCTTCTCTTCCTAGCGCTCCATTATTCGTCCCTTCGAAGTCTTGAGGAGGCGGATGGGTCTCTGATGATCTAAGCACTTAAGATTTTTTCTGGAGTTTGGAATTGGAGATGTTTCCTTAGCCTTTTATTATAGTTGTTACGTGTTGATAGCTATTTACTGGCTGTTTGCGCTCAGCTGCTGATTTGGCTGAAAGAATGCTAGCCCCTTGGTTCAGTCGATCCCAGTAGTTGCCTCATTAATATAGCCTGGCTAACGTTCACTCCTTGCCTTAGCCTTTCTGGTTAAGTTCTAAACTATTCTGATAACATGAGATTATTCTGTCTCCTGCTGGATCCTACTGGGTTAATTTCAGCTTGAGTAATTTCCTCGGGCAATGCGAGTAATTTCAGCTTGAGTGCGCAGCTTGTGGGATGCGCGGCTTTGGATGCTCCTTGAAATTGCTTATCTTCGGGCAACGCGAGGAGTTTAAATTTGAATGCGGGGCTTACGAGATGCGCAGCTTGTGATGCTCCTTGGCATTGCCTATGTCCGGGCAACGCGGGAAGTTTAAATTTGAATGTGCGGCTTACGAGATGTGCGGCTTGTGATGCTCCTTGGTGTTGCCTATCTCCGGGCAACGTGGGGAATTTAAATTTGGGTGCAAGGCTTACAAGATGCACCGCTTTTGAGGCTCCTTTACATTGTCTATCTCCGGGCAATGCACAGAGTTTGAATTTGGTGCTCCTCGGTGCTGCCTATCTCCGGGCAATGCGAGGAGTTTTAATTTTGATGTGCAGCTTATGAGATGCGCGGCTTTTGCTATCCCTCGGTGTTGCCTATCTTCAGGCAACACGAGGAGTTATTATTTTAGGCCTTCCCGATGTAGCCGGAGCAACACCGGTTCTTAGAAGGCAGGGATCGGGTTCAGCCAATCTAGCGGTTTGAGTCGATTTAACCCTGTCAACTACCAGGTTGCTTACATGAACACGGTATTTTTGGTTCAAGAAGCTAAACAATTTTTGGTTCAGGTGACCATGGCTTGGATGATCCTTCCATGTTTCTGGAAGATGTACATGTCCAAATAGATCAAGCTGCCATGGTGGAGAGATCTATGGCTGATCGCATGAAGATGGATTGAAGAAAAGGCCTATGGGAGTTCAAGGCATGATTCTTAGCTCTTGGTTCAAACTGCCTTTAGAGAAAGGGTCTTTGACTGGCATACGGTCTAAGAGGAAGAAGAATTTGTCACCAAGAGCGGTAAAATAGTAGTTGGAAAGAAGTGGGCAAGCATTATGCTAGTATTTCATTTGTTGCACTAGCTAGGTCATTAAGTCCGCGGTTGCCAAAATGGAAGAATTTTTGACCAAATGGCCTTAGAATGATAATTTATCGATTCCAAGTGGAGTTTTGGGTTGTGTGCCCTCGAGCTGGCATACAGTTTTATCGGTTTTTGTAGGCTAAGGTGTTGGATCTGTTTGTTCGATGATCCTTTGGACAAGACTTCTCGACGCCACCAGCAACTCCAGTTCTCAGAGAGGGGTTGACATGACTCATCGAGGGCATAAAAGCATTTCTTTCGCCGTGTTGTCTGCAATTCCCCTAGTGTTCCGGTACAGCTCATTTGGAAAAGGATGGATGAGAAGGCATCGTTTTAGGTTGCTATCCCATTCCTTAGTTTCTAGCTAGAGTGTTATTTGATTTCTCAATTAGTTGGGGCGCTTTTCCACTGGTTCTTAGTAGTCTTGCTTCGGCAGAAGGTCCATGGGGTCTTGTAGCTCCTTCACTATTTGGTATGTTCTCTGGCACATTGCCGAGTTTTTCTTCTTCTAATTGCATTGCATGTAGTCTTTAGAATCAGTTTGTACTTATTTTGCCGATTTTAGGTTGAAATTACTGGAATAGGGAACAGTTGAAACCCACTCATCAGTTCATGGTGTTTGCATTCTAGTCCGCATTCTGGGAACTTAGAGTCATTATGTGAGTGATCGCACTTTCGCCAAAATGTTTGTACTCTAGTTCATAGTCGAGGTTTGGGAGATTTCTGTGAACTGTTTATACTCTAATCCGCGCTACAGGGACTTAGAGTACTCTAGTCCGCGCTCCGAGGACTTAGTGATTTCTATTGAGAGCAGTCGTATTTCCACCCGTTTGATTTCGAAACTTGGTAATCAGACGGTCGACTCACGTCCACTTGATAGTTGCGGCCCTTCTCATTAAGTCGGGTAAAAGGAGGTGATGAAGGATTTGATCACATCTATGCTGGGGTCGAATGATCGAGTTTTGCACATCTGCTTCGTAGTTTTTCTAGTAAGCAGAGATAATGAGTTATTAAGCGGGCAATTAAGTTGCGTCTGTTTCAGGCTACAATCATGTCCATTTGTTGAAATCTAGGGTTGATCAGCAGGCAGCAAGTCGCGACTACTTCGAGTCTAACACGAAGATTGCTGAGTGGACAGTCTGTAATGTCTACTTTCTATTGGATTTTGAACTTGTCGTGTGCCTCGGTGTTCCAAATCAGGGGGATATGGTTGCCGATGAACGATCGAATCACGTTCATCTTATTGAAACTCCATAGGTTCGATCACGGCCTGTGGAGATTGGCTGGTGGCCAACTCTAAGTACTTGGTTACCTGCATCATTTTGGAAGTAGTTTTGTACAACTTGGTCGTAGTTCACAGCATAATTGAAATTGAAATTAAAATAAAATAATTCAAAGAAGATCGGAATAAATCTCATTGATAAGTGAGGCAGCATCATGTGCTCGTTATTCCACTTTGCCCCTAGCTCCTTTCAGTGGGATGTCGACCCTCAATGGTCCAATTGATAATCAGAGTTCTTTATTGATAGGCGTCGGATGGCCCCTACTCACCATTGTATGGATTGCATATACTATTGAAGCTTTCATTTCCGAATCAGCTTTCCAATCACATCTTGGAGACATTTGTAGTCGCCAGTGTTATGACCGTGTGCATCTTTGAATATACAACATTCCCCGGATTTTCTCTGGACTCCGGTGAACTCTCTCAAGGCTGGTTTTTAGTGTTGCTCTGAGTCTTGAGTATCCAAGTAGAGGCTATCAATTGAATCGTTCAAAAGAGCATATCAGTCGGATTTTGAGATCCTCGGTCGTATCCTGGAATCTGAGTCCTTAGCCAATGGGCTCGTATTGTTCTTTCTCTAATCTGCTTTACCTCCTCTTTGCTTATCATTTTCCGAGCTGAAGAGAGTCACCATTATTTCCTTCCGTGAACTTTTGGTTTTCATCCCTAGTTTTGGGTTTATAGCCAATGCTTTTGCAGTAGGTGGAGTGTTAACGTTTCCTTCCGTCCTCATTCTTCTTGGAGCTCCGCTGATTGCTTCCTTTTGACTATATCCCCTTCAAACGACCTAGACAGCGGTCTCACAAGGCTATGGATCGGTAGGCTATGGGTCGCTAGGCTATGGATCGCTAGGCTATGAATTGCTAGCGACCCATAGCTTCTGGCTTAATAGCGACCCGACAAAATAGTATGGATCGCTGGCGATCCATAGTACATGGATCGCTAGCAACCCATATACTTAACTGATTTTAGTACTTTGTCTTCTGGAATTTATGGTGATCTGGTGAAAAGGTATGGATGCCTAGCGACCCATGTACTTAGGTGATTTCTGAGTTTTGCCTTTAGGATCGCGTCTACTATCTCATGTTGATGTTCTCCATCACCTTAGCATGTGATTGCTTGCTTTTTCTCCGATCCTTCTTGGCTTGTTCTTCTGTTCTCAACAACAAACCTTCTAAGAAGAGAATAAGGAACTTATGGACCTATGGGATCCAACGTAGATAGCTAGATCTGAACCCTGAGTTCAGCTCTCAATGAAAGCACCAAAATGTTGACCATAAAAATGGATCAACACCCTGGTTTGAGTTTGAAAGCACCAGCCCTGTTCTAACAGGGCAATCACAGATAACATGTGTAAAATATAGAACAGTAAAAGAAAGGAGACAGAGAATTTTATAGCAGTTCGACTGTTAATGAAGCCTACATCCACTTTATAGTTTTACTATAGACTGATTGTTGTTATAGGAATTGTTTGATTACAAGGCTTTGACTATTTCCTGATTAGATTGAATCTCCAGAGTTGGAATCCACCGGAGAATCATGGCATATCCCTTCTGAGATTATTGTGAGGGAAGTAAGGAGTGGAGATCAATTCCAACAGAGCTTCAGCAACCAGCCCGGAGTAGCCTCCCTTTATGTTGCAAGTGGCATGGTATTTGTAGAGGTCGGGGGGTTCTTGGGCCAGGCCCACCATCATCAGCTCGCAGGGAGGTTTCAGGCATCACATATAGGTTACAGGCGACCTAAGGGGCCTTGGCTCGAAAAACGAGCCAACACCAATGGTCGCTAGCGACCCATAGACTTGGTTCATTTTGCGGACCAAGTTTTGCTTCTCTTCCTTGCGCTCCATTATTCGTTCCTTCGAAGTCTTGAAGAGGCGGATGTGTCTCTGATGATCTAAGCACTTAATATTTTTCTGGAGTTTGGAATTGGAAATGTTTCCTTAGCCTTTTATCGTAGCTGTTATGTCTTGATGGCAATTTGCTAGCTGTTTGCGCTCAGCTGCTGATTTGGCTGAAAGAATGCTGGCCCCTTGGTTCAGTCGATCCTAGTCGTTGCCTCAGTAATATAGCCTGGCTAACGTTCACTCCTTGACTTAGCCTTTCTGGTTAAGTTCTAAACCATTCTGATAACACAAGATTGTTCTGTCTCCTGTTGGATCCTACTGGGTTTAAAACCCGGATAACAATAAGAAATCTAGGAGTAAACTTCCTAAGGATCTAACAGCTACTTGGCGCACACCAAAAGAGAGTAAACTCTAAAGTGCCAAATACTGTCACCTTCAATAATCACTAGAATTTAACCAATATGTCTCATACCGTATGGTGAAATCAAAGTATTTAATAAAAGCTAGTAAATATCACTTATTATGAATACCACCGGAAAACCTGAACTACATTCTCTTAAGGATCTAGCAACCACTTGTCGCACACCAGAAGAGAATACAACTATAAAGTGCAGGGTACTTTCCCAAATACGATCATAAGAATTTAACCAAGGCATCCCATACTACCCGGTGGAATTCGCGTATTCACTAATGGGTTAGTAAGTTCCACTCAAACATTCTATTCAATGAGTTATACCATATTCGACGAAGCATTATTCCAAAGCATTTAAACCAATCGATAACACTAAGTCGATTATTAGTACACCTTAAATTATAGAATTAAGGTTCTCAAGACATTTTTCTCGTTTGAGTTTATTATTTAAAACACTTATTATAATTTTCCATAAATCCATTTATTGTTAACTTGATAAAAATATTCACAGATTTGCTAAAGTATTCCATAGCTTTGAATTTTTCTAAGATTTTACTTATATACACAAAGTTGTCTCCAATTTCCATATGTTATATTATTCACAAAACCAAATTTTAAAACCGTATTTAATTACTCTTCTAAATCAACATTAAGATATAACCATTTTATTTAGAAATAAACTAAGTTTATAATTTTCAAAATTACATTTCCTAGTTCTATGAATCCTAAATCATTTATTTAGTCAAATCGTAATACTTATATTCTAATTCCATAATCACTTTTATTGTAAAAATAGATTAGGTTTGTATTTCCAAAGTCATATTTCCAAACCCATAAATATTTTACTAACCATACTTAATACGTAAAATAACTTGCTAAAAATCATTTATAGTACCTATTAACTTAATTAAGAAACAATTCTAAGATTTATAAATATAACTAATTCTTTTTCGTAAAATTACTTGTATATGAAGCTTTTCTATTTATTTCATTTAACTCAAATTTATGGTTTAAAAATATGTAGTTTCGACCACTTAAATCTCATAATTTTACAAAACTTGAAAGCTATAGATAAAAGTCTCAGCTTTCAAACAAGAAAAAGATCATCCAATTTGAATTTACGGTTCAAAAGTTATGAACGAAATAATTTTCAGATTTAAATTTATTAACTCTGTCTTTCATTGACAAGGCAGCGACAATGAAATGAATTTTTGACCATTTAAACTCCAAATTATGCAAAACTCAAAACACGAAAGTTGTCACACACAAAGTTTCAAAAACATTAAAAATTATCAAAATCTGACAAGAAACTTGAAATTAATGCCCAATTTACCAACTGTGTTTAGTTCAGAGAATGTGATTATCAAAGTGATAGAGCTGAGAGTTTGCAACATATTTTCAATCAATTTATGCTCAAAATTTGCAAATATGTTCAACAAGAAAGTTGTCACACAAAATAAGCTTTTTAGAACATTAAAAATTATTAAAATCCGACAAGAAACGAGAAAGATATGCCTAATTTACTAATTGCATTTAGTTCAGAGAATGTGATTATCAAAGTGACAGAGCTAAGAGTTTACAACATGATTTCAGTCAACTTATGCTCAAAATTTGCGAATATGTTCAACATGAAAGTTGTCACACATAAAGTAAGCTTTCCAGAACATGATAAATTATTAAAATCCGACAAGAATGAGAAAGATATGCCTAATTTACTAACTGTGTTTAGTTTTGAACAAGGGCTAAACGATAACATTGCAACTACAAAAACACCAATTCATCAACTAAATTCACAATCAATTATTATGAAATCAAAAGCATGCAAATCAAAAACTTAGAAATATGTTTTGTGAGGTTTAACTCGCCTTTTACTCCTTAATCCAGTAGCAAAATCAATCACAGCAGCCACAAATAAGAATAAAAAAACCCTAGAAGTTCTCTAGCAAAATAACCACAAAACCCTATTTTTCATTACTGCATAATTGAGATACAAGAATCTATTTGTATATAAACAAGTTTGAAACCATTACCTAAATTCATTTCTTCAATAATTAGATAATTGCCCTTTGATTTGCGCTAGAATTTGATTGATTTAGGTTTAGAGTTTTCATTTTTTTGATTTTTTGATTCTGATTTCTCTTATTGATAAAGAAGGAAATGTACAAAATAAGAGAAAGAGGATCTATCTCTTTGACTGAGTAGGCTTGGGTTAAGAACCAAACCCAATAAGAAGAGAAGTGTTACAATTTGATTCCTAGGAAAGTGTTACTAATTATTTCTCAACTCTCCTGTTATAAACACTATTTTTACCTTAAGCCAATATTTTATTTACCATAGTTTAATCTCTCAAAATTTATCAAAACCATTCACAAGATAAAAAAAATTCATTTCTAAAAATATTGAGATGTCATATAAAATTAAATATAACTTTAAAATAAAAGTTATTCTCATTATTTTGGTAAAAATAATTTATTAGTTACAAATTCTCAATTTAAACAATGAATCTCAATATTAATATTTTACTCAATTTACCAAAATTAAATAATTGATTTAATAATATTTCAAATTTAAATTGAAATACTCTTTAAGAAATGAAATTCATTTCTTAATTAAATTAAATCAACTATTCACAAAACCAGATTTCACAAATCACAAATTAGAATTAATTATCCATACTAAATTTAATTAATTAGGTAATTAACAACAGGTTTGTTACAGATGCTTAGTATCATCTTCTATACTGAGATATACCATGAGACCAACAATTTGATTTGAGATCTCACTATCAACTTCTTGGCCTAAAAAAGTAATCTTTCTCGATAAAGGCGGTTGATCAGGACAAATTATATCCCTTTTGAACCATATGTGCATCTTTGGATGCATACAATTCAAAATAATTATGAAAATAAAGAATCAATGTGTCGATTCCAATCTTATCTTTTTTTAAGAGATTCCTGCTTTTTTAATGAAGGGTTTTTCTATTCCATTAAAAAAAGAAAGAGTTTTTACCCCTTCCCTAAAAAAATAATTTACAGAACTTGTTTAATTAACCTCTCATTGATGAATTGTTACGTCGAGATTTAAATCAAGATATCATTTTCTTGTTCCTAAATGGGCCCTTTGAATTCTTTTAGGTTCATGTTCTACTTCGGGGAAAGACTTATCCAAACTCTAGTTGTACATATCGGGCAAATGTTCTCAGTACCACTTCTTTTTGCTGAGTTTATTTTCAATTCGTTTCATGTCCCCAAAAACCAATTCAGTGTATGTATTATAATGGTTGACATGGAGTTTAAGAGTCCTTCTCTAATTAAATAAATAAAATAGAAGAATCTTCTATGCATAGGTATAAGCAGTAATTCTACATATATTACTATTATCCATTTGGTATTTTATGAGCAAAGACTAAATTCTCCATTTTTTAGTCTAAGTTAACCATAAATTCTTCTAATTAAGAATATTGCTCCTCCATCTAAATTAATTTAACTTCACGCTACAGATGATTGATTCTTCAATTAACATAATAATTCTTGGGCAAAACATAGGTTATCTCGATCGATGAAGAAAACGGGGAAATTCCATATGACCCAATATGTCTAAAATTCGCATTATACGTCAACCCAAACTGCGTCTTCCTCTCCAAGACTCTGAAAAGGTACTTTTAGAATGCCAATGGGCATTGAATTAAAGAAAAATTTAAGTACTATACTTCACTTTAATATGGAAACGTAAGAATAAGTTTATTGTCTTCTTCGAAGATTTTTAGAGAAAGATAGAATTAAGAAATAAAAATCTTAACGAAGAGACAAATCGTTTGAATAATAAAAGGATCCATACATTCATTCCCCCAAAATAGGACTAATGCTTCAATTGCATATTAGTACTATCGGCGATAGAATAGATCCGCTTTTCTTTGTTCTTACGAACAGAATTCAGTTGTTATTTTCAATGGAATACAATAAAAAGTAAGCTTTTCTCATACATAATTTGCTGATAATATTAGGTAAATAGTATAAGTCTATTGCAATGCGATAAAGTTACATAGTGTCTATTTTTCTTTGAGAAAAGGGTATTTCCATGGGTTTGCCTTGGTATCGTGTTCATACTATCGTATTGAATGATCCCGACCGATTGCTTTATGTCCATGTAATGCATACGACTCTAGTTTTTGGTTGGGCCGGTTTAATGGCTCTATATGAATTGATGGTTTTTGATCCCTCTGACCCAGTTCTTGATCCAATATGGAGACAAGGTATGTTTTTTATGCTCTTCATGATTCGTTTGGAATAACAAATTCATGGGGTGGTTAGAGTATTTTAGGAGAAACTGTAACGAATTTTGGTATTCAAAGATATGAAGGCATGGCGGGAGCACATATTGTGTTTTATAGCTTGTGTTTATATTCAAAGATATTGGTATTCAAAGATATTCAAAGATATGAAGGCATTTTATGTAACAGGCTTATATGGTCCTAGATTATGGGTGTCTGATCATAATGGACTAACCGAAAAAGTACAATCAGTAAGTCCAGTAAGGGGCATGGAAGGTTTTGAACATTTTGTACCTAGGGGAATCGCCTCTCATTATGTTGCAACAAGTACACTGGGCATATTGGTAGGCTTATTCGATCTTAGTGTACATCCGCCTCTACGTCTCTACAAAGGATTACGAATACATAATATTGAATCTGTACTTTCTAATAGTATCGCTGTTGTTTTTTGCAGCTTTTGTTGTTACTGGAACTATGTGGTATGGTTCAGCAACAACCACAATTGAGTTATTTGGTCCCACTTGTTATCAATGGGATCAGGGGTACTTACACAAGAGATATATCAAAGAGTTGGTGTCAGACTAGCTGAAAATCTAAGTTTATCGAAAGCTTGGTCTAAAATTCCTAAAAAAATAGCCTTTTATGATTACTTTGGTAATAATCCAGCACAAAGGTATTATTCAGAGCAGGCTTAATGGGTAGTAGGGATGGAATAGTTGTTGGATGGTTAGGACATCCCGTCTTTAGAGGTAAAGAAGGGCACGAGCTTTTTGTTCGTCGTATGCTACTTTTTTTGAAATGTTCCTGGTAGTTTTAGTATATGGAGATGGAATTGTTCGGTCAGATATTCCATTTCGTAAGGCAGAATCAAAGTATAGTGTCGAACAAGTAGGTGTAATTTTTGAGTTCTATGGTGGCGAACTCAATGGAGTTAATTATAGCGATCCTACTATTATGGAAAAGTATGCTTGGCACGCACAATCAGGCGAAAAATTTGAATTAGACCGGGCTACTTTAAAGTCTGATGGTGTTTTTTGTAGTAGTCCAAGGGGTTCGTTCAATTTTGGGCTTGCTTCGTTTGTTTTTCTTTTCTCCTTTGGACATATTTTGCATCGCGCTAGAACCTTGTTTAGAGATGTTTTTGTTTTAATTGATCCAGATTTGGATGCTTAAGTGGAATTTGGAGCATTCCAAAAACTAGGAGATCCAAGTACAAAGAGGCAAGTAGTTTAATACAAGACTGCTCTGATATTTTTATCCTCATCACTATTTTTTTTTGGACACCCGAGAAAAAAATAGAGACTTGAATCAACTTATTTTTATTGATTCTTTCCCCTCTATTTTTATAGTATGGTAAATGATTTCACTCGATCAAACGATTAGATGTGAAAGCTATAATTGTAAACCACGATAGAATCTATGGAAGCTCTAGTTTATACAGTCCTTTTAGTCTTGACTTTGGGGATAATTTTTTTCGCTATCTTTTTTCGAGAACTACCTAAGGTTCTGACTAAAAATTAATGAAATAATTTTTCACTATAGAAACTGAAGTAATGGGCCGTCATATCAAGAGGCTCGTTACTTCAACAAGTCTAGTCTTCCTTTTCCTTCAATGGATCTCTTAGTTGTTGAGAGGTTTGCCTAAAAGCGGTATATTAGGTGTACTCCGTAAAGCTTACAAGTAAACCTGATATGAGGATGGCGACTAAGATCGTTGTTTCCATTTTTAGAAAATTTCAAGATCACAAAGGATCTACGATTAGATCGTTTATTTATTTGCAATTACAATGGAATAGTATACAAAATCAACCAATCTCAACCAATGATTAAATATGATTTATGGCTAAAAAAACTATTGAGGGTAGTTCTAGATCTAGGCCAAGACAAACTACTATAGGGAGTTTATTAAAAACATTGAATTCAGAATATGGTAAAGTAGCTCTGAGCTGGGGTACTACACCACTTATGGGAGTTGCAATAGCTCTATTTGCAATATTCCTATCTATTATTTTGGAAATTTATAATTTTTTCATTATACTGGATGGAATTTCAATGAGTTGTTCATAAGAACTATGAACCTCTAGTTTTTCAATCAAATTTTTTATATTTAAAACTTGGATTCAGAGACCTTTTTGGTAGTTTGACTATAGTATTATTTTTTTGGTATTTCTGGAATATGAGAGTATGACTTGTTATAATTATTCCAATTGATAATACAGAGAACGACCCTGTCATCTCTATTAAGATGATTCCACCTCGTCGGATGTTTATTCTAATATCTGGAACATGGAATATTATAGGAAAAAGAAAAAAAAAATTCTAACTATGATCATACCTATTATTTAGACCTCGCAACCGAACTAATTTTTTTTCAGATGGGTATTTCTTAAACAAAATAATTTTTCTTTCTTTAGACTTATGAAATTAATTTTATTTGGAGAACAACTTCTTTCTCTAGATTTTGTTGAGCTATTACATCCACTCATTGAAATTGAATAATTCATGATCAAATGGTTTTTTACTCAAAGAACCCTTTTATTTAGCTTGGGATTAAATCATCGTGGTTCTTGTATGAATCTGAGGTTATTATTGATTTAAAGGGTCTTAAAAAGGGAATTCCTATCAATAGCAAAACAAAATTCGACCCGCATTATGCATAAAAAACAACAAATTCAATAACAAATATAGGAAAGAGAAGATTCAAGAGGCTTAGAACGATCAATATAAAGAAAAATAAAGGAGCATGAGCTAAGTTGATATTTTTGGCATTAGCATCACAAAGAAGAGATTTTGGATTTTTTTACTTCATATCTTTGGCACAAATTTAATCAAGCAACTAAGAAGTTTTGAAATTTCTATTGCATATCTGTCAAAATCAGTATTTTTTTATTTCTGTTTGAGCCGTACAAGATGAAATTCTCATATATGGTTCTTGAGGTGGCCCTCTCGGATTCCCTATCTCAATAAAGTATACGATTGATTTTAGTAATGTCTCGAGATTCAAGTGATTGTAGATGATGTAACTAGTAAATATGTTCCTCCTTATGTCAACATATTTTATTGTCTAGCAGGAATCAGGATTACTTGTTTTGTAGTACAAATAGCTACGGGTTTTACTATGACTTTTTACTATCGTCCAATTATTACAGAGGCCTTTTCCTCTATTCAATACATAACGACTAAAGCTGACTTTGGTTGCTTAATTTGATCTGTTCATCGATGGTCAATGAGTATGATGGTTCAAATGATGATTTTCCACGTATCTCGTCTGTATTTTACAGGTGGGTTAAAAAAATTCTCTGAATTAACTTGGGTTATAGGTGTGGTTCTGGCGGTATTGATTGCATCTTTTGGTGTAAATGGTTATTCCTTACCTCGGGACCAAATTGGTTATTGGGCAGTAAAAATTTTGGTAGGCGTGCCTAACACTATTCCTATATTAGGGTCTCCTTTGGTAGAGTTATTATGTGAAAGTGCCAGTGTGGGTCAATCTACCTTGACTCATTTTTATATTTTTCACACTTTTGTATTACCTCGTCTTACTGTCGTATTTATGTTAATGCACTTCCCAATGATACGTAAGTAAGGTATTTCAGGTTCTTTGTAGTTATAACTTTATTTTGTGGAGAAAACAGATCATAGATATTTGTAATTTTTGATATATCCTATTGGGAAGGAACAATTGTATTTCATTGCTACAAATTTGTATTGTTGAAAAAATAAGACATGTTTTTTGATACTTCTCTTCAACTCCGAAGTAATTTTGTTCATATTTGATAAGAATAGTTGAAGTGGATTCTCCGAAGAGAGGATGAATGGATTGTGGGAGTGTACAACTTGAACTATTGATTGGACCATGCCGATATATTATTTCATTATCCACGTTGTAATTTACAACCAAACGTGTCTCTGTATCCAACAACCACGTAATTCCCCCTATGTAGCATAAGATATGCTAGTTTACTTGAGGTGAATTTTTTCTATAATCATGTCCGAATTATGTCATGCATGAACAGGCTCCGTAAGATCCTACGGAATAAGGGATATGGCACGATCAAATGTTTTATTTATCCCATTTACTTATTTATAGTATGGAAATGCATTCATTTCCTTTATATCGACCTCGATCTATAATATGATACTATCGGAGTGAAATAAGAGATCTAAGGAAGAACAGAGGCTAGACTTTATTAGTAACAAGTAAAGACTTTGTATGTAAAATCGAGATGTTATGGGGAAAAAACTGAATAAAATCAAAAAGGCATGACACAGTCCAAAAAGCCCTTGATTGTGATCAAATTTTTAAGCCTAATTAGATATTAAGCATTTATTGTAAGAACTAAATTATTTGCACTGAATATGAATATGTACAACTTTAGAACTAGTGAATCCATTATCACTTACATAGAATCATTCTATTTTATATGTGTGGATATATATAAATATAGATTTTCTATCAATCTATTTCTGTAATTCATTAGAATCTTGCTTGAACCAGATGATGATAAATTATCATGTCCAGATATTTCAGGAGATGGATCAATAAGAATTCGCTTATCCCAATAACAAAGAAACCGGACTTGAACGATCCTGTATTAAGAGCTAAATTGGCCAAAGGGATGGGGCATAATAATTATGGAGAACCCGCATGGCCCGATGATCTTTTATATATTTTTCCGATAGTAATTCTAGGTACATGTTATCCCACCTTTTGGTAAGGCCGTGATATCATCGACTTGGCTAGGAACTGATGGTCATCCACATTAGGAATCGATTACATACAATACTATAGGCAATGGTCAGGCAGATTCGGACCGAGTCCCAATCATGGTGCAATCAGCACGAAGTGACTGGCATAACCCCATGAAGTTATATTTTAAGTTTGGAGTCGATAAGTGTTTGTATGCTCGAGTTACGTATGAAGCAAGGATTTGCATGGGTCGATCGAGAACGATCCATAAAACAGCTCAAATCATCGAAGAACGATCAATTTTTCAAGAGCTACAAGGCCAATTCATTTGAAACTTCCACAGCATCAACAAAATGAAGGTTGAAGCCTACAAAAACGATCGCAGGTCATAAAGTTGAAGTTAGAGGTTGGCCGATCATTTTTTCCAAGCCATAAAACGATCGGAATACTTCAGTGCATGTTCCAAGTTCAACAAAGATCGATCCGTATCTCCCAAGTTACAAGTCAGAATGATTGCATATTTTAGGGGCAATGTCAAGAGGCACGTGGGACCCCCTAAAAACGATCGCACTAGAATTGGAAGTAAGAGAATGGATCAGTGAACATTTTGCCGATCGTTCCTGATTACAAGTTAAGTCCACCTAATCGTTATGGTGGGGCCCTATGGACCTAGAGAGCCTTCTGTCGAAATCTTAGCAATATATCTCATCATCTCTCCCTATAAATACATGCCTCATGGGTCATTCTAATGATCTTTACGCTGTTGGTTACTTTAGTCCTTATTGTTATCAAGTTTTCTCTATTCCTGGCTGTTGTAATCAGATTCATAATTGATCAATAAAATTAATCTTCAAAGTGGACGTAAGCCTACAACGCCAAACCACTATAAATCTCTGTGTTTCTGATTATTGCTTTTTATTCGCTGTCAGTTTAATCTATTCCTCAGTTTTAATTTAACTTTCTTCACTTACTTCTCTACATAAATCTATCCTTGGGTGTTTGTGACCAATTTTGGTGCAAACATTTTGGTGCTTTCACTGAGAAGGCTTGATTCTCTCAGCTTGCTAGGATCCCTTTGTTGCTACTAGATTGGTTAAATCCCCCGAAGGAGATCCATAGTTATCTTCATAAAGTTGCTTATACTTCTCGGATTTGCAGAAATCTAAGTAAGGAGATTGATAATGGTGAGACATACTGGATCTACTTCTCAGAACGTGGATGGAAATGAGACTGCCAGCATTTAGCAAGGAGACCCAAGCAATCAACCAACAAACGTGAATGCGGATCTGGTTGAAATTCAAAATCCCACTGATTCTATTACCAGAGCTGAATTTCATAATTTAATAAGAGAGCTGATGGAGAGCCGTCGACAGCTAAATCAGCAGATTCAGACCAATATCGACTTAATAAACCAAATCAATTAGCAGCAACTGGGCAAAGCTAGGAGGGATCCCACGTCTTAATCTACGTCGGAAAGCTCTAGTTCATCGGATAGACACCACAGACGTAGGCGTCATAGAATTGATGGATATCATGCTGAAACTTCAGGGCGTCAACAGGTAGACCATCATGGTTTGCCAGGAATGACCAATACTGGTCCGTCTACTATAGAAGTAAACTTACATGTGCACGCTAGGATTCAAACTGGAGCTGCTACGGTTAGTTTGGTTGATGGAGTTCGATTGATTGCACGCTGGGATTCAAATCGGACCGTTCACACGAGATGGAACATGACCACCGCTTGGCACCAACCATCCAAATGCCGGACTTATCGGCATTGGTCAGACAATTGGTGAGGGAGAACCAAGCCTTAACTAATGATGACTGGGGAATCCTAAGAATCCATAGCCCGTTCACTGATAATGTTCTACATGCAGAATACTCGAGGAGGTTTAACATGCCATCGATGCCTGCCTACAAGGGAAAAACCAACCCCATGCAACATATCATGAGATACGAATGGTTGATGGATTCTGCATGAGTCGATGATGCGACCAAGTGCAGATGCTTTCCCATAACTCTCTCTGGAGTAGCGATGATGTGGTTCACGAGACTACCCCCATAATTAATTTCTAGATTCGAAGATTTGGCAACCAAGTTTATGGAGCAATTCCGGATGCATGCGACTCGTCCTAAAGACATGATGTCTCTTTCCAGCGTGATTCATGCTCCGTGAGAGTCATTGAAAGATTATTTGGAGAGATTTCACACAGCTGTTATGGAGGTCAGTAACCCGAATGATCATGCGATACTCATGGCCTTGACGAGAGGGATTGGCCCAGTGTCTGATTTTGGCGATTGGCTAGGTGGTAAGCCACCCGCAACGTTGGAGCGCTTTTAGGCAAAGGCGACTCTGTTTTTGAGAAAGGAGAAAGCCAGGTCCACTAGAAAAAAGAACGTTGCGGGACCAAGTGGATAAAGAGTATGGAGTTGCATTGCAATAAAACAGTCTGATAATAGTTCTGGGAAAGTCCAAGTGAATGTTTAGAATAAACCAAATCCGCAAAAGGTAGGCGGAGATAGGAACCAAGAACGAAAAAGGGATGTTGGAAGGCTGAAGCCTAGGATTCCAATGTATGATAATTACACGCCGTTGAATACGTCCCTGGATAATATCTATCTGTCTGCTTGCAATACCATGCAGTACAGAAAGCCGACTCCAAAAGAGTCAACAGAGAAGCAGAAGAAGATCGGGAAATATTATCGGTTTCACGAGTTTATGGGCACAAGACAAATGAATGCATGCATCTCCAAGACTTTATAGAAAAACTAATTCAAGAAAAGAAGTTACAACAGTTTGTGAAAGCCCCACAGGATGGCGAACAGGGGACTTCTGACCAACCGAGGACAAGCACTGCGTAGGGCTAAGGAGCCTGGGCAGACTGGTGGAAGGCTGGTGATAAATACGATAGTCGAGGACCGCACCTGGCGGATAAGAGTTGGTAAGAGATAGAGCGCTATGCTAGCTCAATTAGGCATGTGGATTTTTAAATGCTGTTCGAATACGGAAGACGTAGCTCCGATGAAATAACAACATACTATGGCGGATGATATTGTGTTTAGGAACAGAGATGCAGATAAGGTGGAGGCTCCGATAATCGACTCAATGGTTATTTCAGCCATGATTGTTCCTGCTTTAGTGAGAAGGATTTTGATTGATTGTGGAAGTTCAGTAAATATAATATTCAAAAAATCTTATGACCAGACGAGGATGGAAGCCAAAGATTTAAAACCGTCTAAATCTCATATACACGGTTTTAACGGTGTTGCAACCGAAGCTGTTGGTTATGTGGAACTACCTGTTGAGTTAGGAGAAGGTAAACAGAGTAGAGTGCGGATCTTGCCGTTTATTGTTTTGGATGTTGACTCTCTATACAATGTTTTTCTGGGTCGACCGACCCTAGCTGAATTCCAGTCGGCTCTTGCCCATGGTATTTGACTTTGAAGTTTCCAACTGATAATGGCGTAGGAGTTGTTCATGGCGATCAAGCGATTGGACGTGCCTTTTATGTAGCTGAGTTGAGGGAAGCTCAGCATAAAGAAAAAGGTAAGGGTGTGGACAAGGCCGTCCGTATCCAAGCTGATGATTGATATAGATCCGTGGGATGCCGAAGAAGAGCCCACAGAGACCAAGGCTGCACCGGCTGAGCTGACGATTGATATCACGATCAGTCATAATGACCCATCACGAGTCCTAAAGGTTTGGATCACAGCTTAGCCCTTCGATGATGAAGGAACTTGCTAGTTTTCTCCGAGCGAATCTAGATGTATTCGCTTGGACTCACTCTAACATGTATGAAATCTCGCCTGCCTTGCGAGCCATGCATTGAATATTGACCCAAAGTATGTCCTGGTGAAGTAAAAATGACGCGGTATGGATCCGAAGAGATGTACCGCTCTCAAATAGGAGGTGGATAAACTAAAAGTCAACGGGTTTATCCGCGACGCCTTTTACCATGAATGGGTATCTAATCCTGTACTTGTGAAGAAAGCGAATGGGAAATAGAGAACGTGCATTGATTATTCAGATTTGTACAAGGCGTGTCCGAAAGACAGTTTTCCCCTTCCGAGGATTGATCAGCTGGTGGATTTAACCGCAGGACACAAATTGCTATCTTTCATGGATGCATACTCGGGATATAACCAATGCATATCCCATATCAGGAGCACACTAGTTTCATTATCGATGTTGGATTATGCTGTTATGTAGTAATGTCGTTTGGATTAAAGAATGTAAGAGCTACTTATCGGCGTTCGGTAAAAAGGATGTTTAAAGACCAGATCGGAAAACAATGGAAGTGTTTGTGGATGATATGTTCGTGAAGTCACGACGATCAAGCGACCACATTGAAGACTTGGCGGAAATGTTTGATATCCTAAGACATTACAAGATGAAAAACCAATCCTTTGAAGTGTTCTTTTGGTGTTGCATCGAGGAAATTCTTGGGATTTATTGTCAATGCTCGTGGGATAGAAGCTTAACCTTAGAAGATTCAGGCTATCGTGATATCCAAGCGCCAAGAACTATTAAACATGTGCAGAGTCTGAATGGAAAAGTTGCTGCCTTAAGCCGATTTTTCTCCAGAGCTACCGACAAATGCTTTCCTTTCTTCGATTTGATTAGGAAAGGAAAAAGAAACTTGAATGGACGCAGGATTGTAAAGACACATTTCAAGCATTGGTGAATCATTTGGAGAGTCCCCCTATATTGTCAAAGTCGGTGGATAATGAGGAGTTGTACATTTATTTGGCTGTATCATCACATGCTATAAGCGCCACAGTACTTTGTGAGGAGAATCGGATCCAGAGACCGATGTATTACGTCAACAAACGATTAACAGGAGCTGAAAGGAACTATTCGAAGATAGAAAAATTGGCATACTACTTACTAACTGCATCATGAAAGCTTTGTCCATACTTTCAGGCACATCCGATCAATGTTTACACCGACCAGCAATTACGACAGGTCCTACAACGACTTGAGACGTCTGGAAGGTAACTCAAGTGAAATATTGAACCCAGTCAATTCGACATTACTTATCTCCCTCGAAGGGCTATCCAGGGTCAGGCGTTGGTAGACTTTATAGCAGAGTTTACTATGCAGGATGATTCTCCAGAAGAAAGCGAAATCCCTACCATACGGTGGAAATTTTACACCGATGGAGCTTCTAACGATCATTATTTCCAGAGTTGGGATTGTGCTCGTAACTCCTGAAAATTGGTCAATCTGTTATGCATTAAAGCTTGATTTCCCAGCAATGAACAACGACGCTGAGTTCGAAGCTCTGATTGCTGGACTCAAACTTGATAGAGAACTTGGAATAAAATCTCTCAAAATCTTTTGTGATTCGCAGTCGGTAGTGTATCAAGTTAAGGGAGATTATCAGGCCAATGGACAATGGCTTTCCCTGTACCTTACCCAAGTCCAAGAGTTGTTGGCAGAATTTAAATACTATGACATTTCGCATGTTCCATGAGATCAAAACAGAGAGGCTGATTCATTGGCAAAGTTTACTAGTACCGGCGGTGCACAGTAGATGGGCTTGGTTCCGGTCGAAGTATTAAATACCCTAAGTATGAACATGATGAAAATTGATCAAACACAGGAAGCGGAGCCTGAAAGGAAATCGTGGATGATTCCAATCAAAAACTATTTGCTGCGTGGGGTCCTACCAGATAAAAGAAATGAAAAGCGACGAGTCCTTCGCAAAGCTTCACAGTATATTATGCATGAAATAATTATGTACATGAAAGGTTTCTCGGTCCCCCTACTTCGGTGTGTCGCTCATGATGAGATAAAGCGTGTTCTAAGAGAAGTTCATGAAGGGGAATGCAATGATTACACTGGGGAAAACTCTGGGGAAAAAATACTTTGTTACGGGTATTATTGGCTGACCGTAAATCGGGACACCGCTGATTATGCGAGATGATGTGATAAATGCCAAATATATGCAAAAGTCCCAACAGCTTCACCAATATAAATCACGCAAATGGTCAACCCATGGTCGTTTTCCATGTGGGGTATAGACATTATCGGATCCTTACTGATCTCTAAAGGTGGCGCAAAGTACGCTATCGTTGTAGTTGATTACTTCACCAAATGGGTCGAAGCAGAACCTTTAGCCATAATCACAACCAAGAAAGTAATCAACTTTATTGTCCAAAACATCATATGCCACTACGGTCTTCCACCAACTATTCTAATGGATAATGGGACTCAATTTGGCAGTGTTGAATTCAAAGAATTTTGTCGAAGATATCGTATTGAAAAGAGGTTTGTAGCGGTTTCTCACCTTCAGGCAAATGGACAGGTTGAAGTTGTAAATAAGATCATAAAGTCCATTCTGAAGAAGCGTTTGGAGAAGGCAAGAGGCCGGTGGGTGGATAAACTCCCTACAACACTGTGGGCTTATAGAACCACCCACAAATCTACGACTGGCCATACTCCATTCGCCCTTGCTTACAGTTCTGAAGCCGTTATTCCTGTTGAGCTCGCGGTTCCTTCTCATCGATTAACTTACTACGATCCTAAAGCAAATAAAGATCTCCTCTTGGAATCTCTTGACTTTATAGGCGAGAAGCGCGAAGAAGTCGATCTGAGGGCAGCTGCACATCGACATTGAGTTACCCAGTATACAATGCTAAAGTACGACTTAGTACCTTCGAAATTGGCGATCTCGTCCTGAAACGGGTCTTTCCTACCACATTGCACATGAATCCAATCTGGGAAGGATCATGTGTCATCGAACAGAGGCTTGGAGAAGGAACTTTCAAGCTAGCGACTGTCGATGGCATCACACTTCCGAGGGCGTGGAATGGCGAACATTTACGATGCTATTTCGCTTAGTTTATTTCTTTTATATTTTAGTTGTATTTACTTTTAGAATTTGCTTTATCGTTCAATTTTCCGAATGTGTAATAAGTCAGTTTATTTTATTCCTTTCTATTTAATGAATAAAGTTTCAGGCTTCCTTTATATTTACGTTGCTATTACATTATATGCTAACTACATAGTGAAACAGATTAGTGTCGATATGTATGAACAGGCTCCTAGAGTTTGAAACCAATCAATCATGCTAACTCCCAATGGGGTTAAACAAGATGAGCTCAATCTACTTGTTCATTTGACAACTCTCATTCACAATCCAAAGGACATGATACACAATAAGGAATAAATGTGGCCGACAATCTGATGATCGAATAACTCCTGCACAATTGTGGAACTAAGATAAAATCAGAGCGACCTTGATACGACTGATCACTCGCTAAATTGAACCCCAGATCCTGGGGAGGAAAATTAGTCAATTAAGGAGAGTACGATCGACCGCTCTCCGAAATAACTCTAAGTCCCCGAAGTGCAAACTGGAGTATAAACATAAATCGGATGTGAATCGTCCACCCGTGAAATAACTCTAAGTCCCCGAAGTGCGGACTGGTGTATAAACATAAACTGGGTGTGATTCGTCCACCCGTGAAATAACTCTAAGTCCCCGGAGTGCGGGCAGGAGTATAAAACATAAATCGGGTGTGAATCGTCCACCTGAAAAATAATTCTAAGTCCCCGAAGTGCGGATTAGAGTATAAACATAAATTGGGTGTAATTCATCCACCCTTGAAATAACTCTAATTGCCTGGAGTGTGGATTGGAGTATTAACACAAATCGGGTGTGAATCATCCACCCGCGAAATAACTCTAAGTCCCCAGAGTGCGAACTAGAGTATAAACATATATCGGGTGCGATCTGATCACCCATCGACTAAATCTTATCCCAGAGTGTGGATATGAACATGAATGAATAGAAGAGTGGAGTCCGACCATTAATTATTCCACGAACTCCAGCTTAAAACCGACGGGAGGAGTATAAACTCGCTAAGGATTGAGTTCGACCGTCCTACATCTAACCCCGTTAAACCAAAACCGGGGGCAGAAGTATAGTTACTCAAAAAACCGCTGAATTCGATGGCGTAACACTAAGCCTCGAGCATAGTGATTGAAACGACTCGAGGCCACGACCTCAAGGAGGCGTTGGGATGGATGAATAAAATCGACATCCGATCCGACGAGCATTGAATCACAAGTACATAAAATGAAAAACATGATAGCTCGAACATTTTAACAAGTGAATGCAAGAATCATATACAAGAATAACAGAATTCTTATTTACACTAAACTTACCGTACATTGTACAAGTTTATCCAAAATGCAAGACAAATGTGGAGGGTCATGCCCGAACAAGTAAACCAACGGAAAGGAAATGTAATCATCTAAGCTATTTACATATCACCCCAATCCGAAGATTATTTCTTAGATTTTCTATCTTCCCTTTGCTTCTTTGGTGTGGCTCCTTCCAAACTACCGCTAGACCCTCTCTTCGATCCGTTTTCGCCTCGACTTCTCTTCGAAGAAGTATTCTCAGTTGTATGAATCGAGGCTGTATCATCTTTGGAAGCAGGAGGGATGGAGGCACTCTCAGCACCAGAAATAAGGGGGATATCATCCCAGGGAATGTCCTGCCAGGGGGTATTATCTGGATCGGACAAGAATCGGTTCATTAGAGATCGAATCAATAGGCTCACCTTTTACCTCCTTTTTCAATAGTTTTTCTCTCTCAATACGCTCTTTCATGCTGAGCTCCCCAGTAAGGTCGGAAGAACCTGTGATCACGACATCTTTGTCAAAACGAATTTTATGGTGCGGGTCGCTTACGTCCTTGAATATTGCTTCCATTAATTGATCATCAATAACAAAGGCTTCTTCTTTAGCACCTTGAGTACCGGCCGAAGTTCTAACTTTAATGGATTTTGTCGCGGCCGCTTGCGACTCCAATTGAGGCTCTTGAGAGGGAAGAGGAGCAACACCTGATAGGTTCAAAGCTGAGAAAAAATAGGCGAAAATGTTAAAAATATCAACTGATAACACCCCAACTTTGTGAAAGACGGGAAAAGTTGATGGAATACCTTCCTCGGTATGGCTTCCAAGTTGAGCCGAACAACCTCAGAACTACGCTCGGGAATTGGAGAAAGTTGTGGCTTGTTTGGATCATATCCAGAGATGGTTGAAGTGCCTGCTACGGAGCTAGAGATGACATGGGATGTCGGGGGCAATTCAGTCGTAATATCGGGTTGCGCTGACCCAGATCCTTCAACCACTTCATGTAAAGAAGCAACAACAGACTCTTTCTGGAGTGAGAGCTGAATATCGTGCAATGTTTTGGGTTCGTCGCCCAACAACATTTCATTTTCAAACCTAGATAAATCGATATCCTCTGAGTTAAAAAATCTATTCTCTTCTACAGCGAGAGATTCCCAAGCACACAAAAGCTGGTAGGGATAATCTTCATCAAGCCATGTCAAATTCTCATGCTCGAGAATGTTAGCATTGTAAAGAATGAGAAGTGGGTCAAGCTCATTCATTACCTCCTCCTTAATATTTTCCTTGGTAGCTTCCGCTTCATGTTGTATAAATGCATCAACATTTTTGGCCTTCTCGACAGCCGTGTCCCTCTCAAGTCTGATGTTTAACAGCCTATCGCAAGCATCTTGAGCGATCTTCTAGGCATCATCTTTCTCTTTATTTGCATAATCAAGCTTGGCCTTGAGATCCACTATCTCCTTCAAGGTCGCGGATTCATTATTTCGAGCTGTATTTCGCTCAAGCATTATCTCCTGGTTTCGATGATGCAACACTTAAACCATATTAAGATGGATGGATTTCATCTCTTCTATGGATTTCACAGTAGCATTAGCTTTTCCTTCGGCTTCCGCTAAGGAGGTTCTAGAGGCTTCTAGCTCATTTGTCAAAGTGTTAATGATTCTTTGATCTTGAGCTTCCTGGCATTGTAGTTCTTCAATCTCCGCCGCGCACTTGGAGGAGACTTTCGACAATTTTGCTGCTACCTTCATCCATTCGCGATATTGCATGTGGATGTCGGTGACATAGTTAATAGTCATCTTCTGAATGTGATCCGGAGCCCTTTTTAAGTTGGGAGGAAAGTAGAACCCTTTAAAACATAAGTTCAGAAATTCTTCGTGGAGCTGTGACATACGAGCAGTTGGATTGACCGTAGAATCTCCAGTAGCAGCTTCAACTTCAGTACTATCTTTGTTGGGCATATGGACAGTAGCTTGTTCGCCATAGCGACGACAATCGCTCGTCCGCTGAGGATGAGATGGTACTAAAGGCTTAGGAGGTACTGAAGTAATATGTAACATCCCCTATCTGGAGGCCCGAAACTAAGTGCTACATATGCGATAGTCATCCATAGTATTAACTTCCGGTGATGAAATACAGTAATGTTAATAGTATCCATAATATCAGAAGCACTTGAATATGAAATAAAAATCATTACAGATTAAAACACTTTTCTGATTACATTTCAAAACAACATTTCGTATCCAAGCTACATAATCCTAAACATTTCCCAGGTTCAGATCAAATAAAATTATTACAAAATATGCCAAGTGCGACATATGAAGATGCCCCTTTGGATGATCAGAGTACTAAATAGTCATAACAGATATAATACAACACAGCGGAAATATAAATAGAACAACTCCTAAATAGCTAGCCATTAGCCTCCTGCTTGTCTTTGGAAGCTTTATTCGTCAACCTACTAAAACCTATAATTCCTTAACCATCAACCTAATCAAATCAATTTTGAGCACCCGAGAGTTTAAGGGGAAAAACAAAAACTTCAAGTCAGACATAAAGCCTGGTGTGAATAATACTATGCATCTCGGTTATTCGATATTAAGTGAGACCACGTCGCTTAGCGGAATGGGTTTTCCCTCACTAATATCCTTTTCAAACATATCTTTTGCAAATCTTAATCCTACAACCAAAACCGGTTAAAACAATAATATCAATATCATGAAAGCATATAAATCTGGTAACAAATGGACTATCTGTCCGAACAATATAGTTTTGTTTGGCTGACTACTAACCTTTGGTTGACTCGGGCCTACCAAACAAACTATACAAATAATCTAACTTCTATTAGATACTCCTTTTCTGGACGGTCTGTCCCTAACTTAATTCTCCAGAGTCAACTGATCATAATGGTTTTACAGGCACACCAATAACCTATCCACTCTCTTTGTATATTCCATTCAGTGTGTAACGTCATTTTAGTCTTACCTTTGACAAAGCCCTACACATTGGAATTTTGGACTAAATTAGCTAAGGGCTAATAGTAATGTATGGGGCGCGACCCTATACTAATCCCATCTGGTATTCTAATATCTGAGTCATTTTACTTAGGGTCGTCTACCTTTAAAATTTTCCTTGAAAACCTTTTCTTTTAAATGATTTAAACCTTTAAATCATACTTTAAACAAGGAAAATATTCTCTATGCTTTACTCAAATCACCTTGCCATGATATATATTCTTTACACAAAACTTTGTTGATGAAAACATTTGAACCTTTGAAAGTACCCCTTTCGAATCCATTGAAAGCACCCCTTCCGAAACCGAGTAAAACCATAGGCCGAAAGGCCAAAACATACCCTTCGAAACCATTCTCAATAAACCCTTCGAAAAAATAGAAAAACCTTTATTTCGAAAGTTTTAAAACCTTAGACATCCTCTTATCAAACACTATAAATATTGCCATTCGAAAACATTGGAAAACCTCCATTTAAAACTTTTCGAAACCATTGGGGGAACCACCCCTTCGAAACCTTTATCTTAAACCTTTCGAAAGCACTAAATCCTTTTCATAAAGTCAAACCTTACGAAAGCATTTGGGTTCAAGTAAAACATGTGGAATAACCTTTTGAAACCATTTAAACTATTTCTTTCGGAACCTTTGGGTTTTACCTTCAACAGAACAAAGGGATGTAAAACAACTAAGTCGAATGTGCTCTTTTGAAAACAATCTCCTAAGTAAAGAAGTGATGGTGTAGAAACCAACCCTTCAAAAGCGTTGGAGAAGCGGCTTGGGTTTTAAAACAAAGAAACCCTTTCGAAGGCACTGCGTCGAAAGGTAAGGTGCGGTAGCAAAGGTTTTCTGCCCCTTCGAAAGCATTTAATTAAAACAAAAGGTGCAACCTCTTTTGAAACCATTCCTTAAAAACAATTTGACCCCGTCGGAAGCTAACCAAGTTGAAAGCAAAAGCAAAAGCAAAGCAGGCGCATTTTCATTTAAAAACAAAGTATAGCTTCGACCCCTTCGGAACCCCTTGTTTCGGCTGCATACCTTTTGCCTATGTCCAATTCGCTGCGTACCAAGCCTTTGATACCATGTGCATTGGTTTCGATGGTGATGGAGACCGAGGAACTTAGTCAAAAGCTAGGTGCCAAAATTGGTGAAACGTGTAAAAAGCATGTTTATGCTGATTTTTAACCTTTTAAAGTAATTCTTTTCAACTAACCTGCCTTGTTTGTCAAAACATAATTGGTTGCTAATTTCTTTTTCAGAAGTACTGTTGAAATTTCAGAATTAACAAATTAAATTATTTATAAAATACCCCTTCTCCTTTTATAAATATATAAAACATTGAAGTCTCATACCTTAAATAATTTTATATATCTATTAAAACACTTAGAAAAAATCTATAAAAACTCCCATAAATCACTTTTAATATGTTTTTTAACATATATTAATTTCTAACCCAAAATCATCATAAAATAGCCGTAATTAATTTAAACCCAAAATAACAATTTTCTTCACTAGAGAATTTATAATAAATCCACATTAATTCAGAAAATTATGAAAATTGAAACCCATCTCTAAAATATCATTTCTGATCATATACTAAAATTGCAAGGCATTTGGATGTCATTTAATAGGGTTTTCACATTAAAAATATCATAAAATCTATATGAATTAGCATAAATCATCAATAAGTATATGTATCCAATTTAACAATCAAAAGTATGGCAAAACATTTGCAAATTAGTTCGGATTCAATCTAAAACCGAAATCAATTAAAAACATGAGATGTAGTTATTATTCACCTTTAACTTGAGATTAAGGAGTTGAGATTTGATCTTGGATTAAGTTGATTAACTTCTTCCTCTTGAAATCTTCTTTTATTTTCCTAATGGTGGACGACCTCTCTTCTATTTAATTTTTGTTTTGAACGTGCAAAATGAATGTATGTGAGGGTTTAGGGTATAAGGATATTACTTATTCCTATATTGGCCTTCTCTACTACACTAACTTAATTCATTTTAATTTTCTTAATTCATTAGTTCAAATAGGCACGCCTACCCTTCTATTAATCAGAAATCTCAATCCTTTAACCATTCACATTATTTTATTTTATTTAATTAATTAAATGTCCTAAATAATATTAATCAAAATTAGGGTTGTTACATAATAGGAGAACCATGAGAAGGATCGATTGGTAGGTCCCTATGATCAGCTGGCTTTTTAGGACTGTTTGAAGAAGGAGATCTCGATCTCGATTGATGTTTGTCATGTAATGGCTTATCCCTATTTCCTCTATCTTGATCACCCTGGTCTCGACTGGGGTGATAGCTGAAATTGCAATAATCTCGACTGCCATGGTAAGAGCCAGAGCGTGAACCTAATGATTGGTGGTGTATATTGCAGAGGGAATCAAACATATTCCTCTTCCTCAACATCATTTCTGCAAAGAAAAACGAAAATCAGTCAACTTTAAGCATTAAAGAGCATAACATAAGGTAGAATACAAAGTTGAGGGGTGCAAGTGCGTGCAAGTGTCCTTGTGTAACCCCCCGATAAACCAGGTGCAAGAGCCTTGTTCATTGGTGTAACTTCTCCTCTTGATGTAGGAATCTAAATGCTAATTCTGGTGGGAGATTCTAACCCCTCGATGTTCACATAAGTAAAATGAAAAGTGTCAAGCTCATGCGGAATCGGTAAACCAGACAAAGAGTTAAGTGGAAACTTGAACGCTCTTACGGTTGGGAAGAAAATTCATCTTGAACAACTTTAGGAGCCATCGACGACTTGGATTGCAGAGAGACGACTTCTTGGAAATTTATGTACGAATGTTTTCTTCTTTCTCCTATTAGAATCGAGGGTTGTGAGACTTGCATGGATTCGGCATTAACCCCGAGACCGGATTTGTTGCCATTATAACCGGGCATATCGCCTCTATGTCTTCCGACATCAATATCAGTGAATTCTTGAGCACCCGTGACTGGGGGCACCATGGGATCAGCTCGATTATCCCTTTGGCTGATTACAGCCCATGGTCTTATTCCTACCGTCTGAGCAAATTTGGTTAGCCCCACGCTAAGACCCTCTTTTATAAAACAAAAAGTAACGAGACGTTCGTCCATAAGCAAATATTCGATGTACTTGTCCTCGGGCGGAGCATTTTTTAGAATTGTGACCGCCTCTTCATAAATATTGCCGCTAGGCCGGGTGACGACACCTATAAAGGAGTAACACAGTCAGGAATACAACCTGAATATCGTTTTTCCATGCTAACATGAAAACTGTAGATAACACTTACGTCTTTCCAACCATTGTCGAGCAAAACCGGGTGCGTAGCGAACGAAGAACCATTCACTTTTAAAGGCACTTAACTTGTTCCATGCGCCAGTCAGAATCTGGCACCTCTTCATCGATTTGAGAAATGTAATAGAGAGACTCCCCGTCCGCCGCTTGAAAGTGAAAATGAATCGAATATCTTTGATGGTTGGAGGACGGTGCAGAAACTCCATAAATACCATATAAGTACAGTTAAGAAGAGTGTAACCATTTGGGTGGAGCTGCGCTGGAGCTATCCTTAAATAATTAAGAATCTTCTGAATGTATGAATTAAATGGTGGGATGCATCCGGCCAGCATATAAACTTGTTGCATGCAGTATACCCTTCTGGGGGCCTGTGAGCCCTATCACCCCATAACGGAACCAACACGTCGTCGAAAGGAATTTCATGCCTTACGTAGATTCTTTGGAGGACATCTTCCTTAATTTTTGAAGCTACTGAATCAGAAGGGTTCTCTAGAATGACTGCATCCTCTAGAGTGTCGAGAGTAAGATCGATAACCTCTGGTGGAAAGATGGGAACAATATTAGAGAGATCAAATTGAGGGCCTGGATTTTCTGGCTGTTTCGAATGATGACTAGATGGCGGACTATCGGATTCAGTTGCCGAACGTGATTCTACGTCAGAGTTAACCCTTTGGGAAAATAATCCAACTAGCATAGCTGCGAGGCGTCCAAAACGTCTAGAACCCATTGCTATTAAACTTAGTAAAAATTATGGTTAGATAAAGTAACCTGTGCCCCCCAATGTATAGTGAGTGGCAATGTGGTGCGGTAAAGTGTTATACAGTACAGTAATAAGTTGTGCAAAACTGAAGATATAAAAGACGACAAGACTTTGAGGTTTAACCGGAGAGACCGTCATTCCTGACCGTCTCAACTGTTTCTATGTGTCATCGGGAAACGATGCAGCTTGTGTTTCGCGATCGATCGTCAGCCAACAAGAGTTTGGTTTTTATCTAAGTTATTGATGAGCTTTAAGATAATAGCCAAAGGCATTGATTCATGTCATGGTTCTAAGGCCATTTGTTACCAAATATGCAGTTCAAATCGTATGCAAGCCATATGCAAGTCCTAATGTTGGTTCAAATATGCAAGGCCAAAGCTCATCATTTAGTTCACGTTTGCTTATTTAAGTTCCATTTTTTGAAAAAAAAATTCATTTGCAAATAAGGTCGATCGTTCGTGAATGCAAACCAGGCCAATCGTTTCCCTAGACAGCATCATCCGATCGTTCACAGTAGCCACTTCCACTGATTGCTCTTATAAGCCTCCAACTCCAAAGCATTGTCGATCACTTGTAGGCGATCTTCGAACTCCAACATCCAAAGGCTTCACCGATCATCTAAGAACGACATGGATCGATCTTACAACCTCTTTATTTCCACTACACCATCGTCCTCCGCAAACGGTCGGCTAAAGCAGCAATGCAATCATCCTTCATTAAAACAAGTCACGTCAATTTCTCCAAAAGCGATCGTAGGAATGGGAAAAGATTAAAGCTTTAGCTAAACGAATCGATTAACACAACTCTACTGAAGTTCAAAGTCTCATCCTCGAATTATAAACCAAGTTTAAAATTCGTTCTACCTAAGTTTGAAATCTGGGAAAAGAAGGAAATTCGTAATCGGATCAAGGCAAAATCTAAAGGGGGACCATGGTTTTCGAGATGCGGATCGTTGTTTGGATCGGCGAAGAAAGAAAAAGGAAGCTTGTTTTTCTTAGCTTCAAAATGGAACGATACGAAATAAGTCAATGTAAGAAATGAAAAGGCTAAGTGTCGGTGCTTATGTAGGAAAGGTGTATGCCGATCATTATCGATCCTAAAATATTATGCCGATTGTCCCATATCCAAGGTTTTAGCCGACCGATCCACCTCCAGGTCCTATGCCGAATATTGTTTATCCAAACCATATGCCAATCATTTCATAATCCCCAACGATTTGAAATTTATTTTCCGAGAAAGGGGGAAGAGAACATGCATGAATGAATGACAACTGGTGGAAACTATTTATAGAAAGTTATTTCCTTAAACTTGACAACGACTCATGAACGTGTAATCGTGATTGGGAGTCAGGTACACACAGGTATACGTACAAGTGTACATTTCAAAATTTAATTTTCTTAAATCGATAAAAAACTGAATGATCACCTGGAGTCATCCAGAGAAAAAACGAAAGCTAAGTTGCCGAAGCTTAGAGATTGCCAGAGTCAAAACAAGATTATCACTAACAAGTAGTAATCCTATGTTTATGCTATTGGAAATTGACCAATCATCACGACAAATAAGGAAAATATGACCTTCGATAAGAAAACAGCTCAATGAACGGATAATGACTATTCGATGAACCAGATGGGTTACTTTCAGACGATTCTAGCTTGCAACGTTCAAAGCACGTCATGTATGATACAAGACATACTTTGGGAAGCAAATGTTATCCTGCCTTTTGGCAAGGCCGTGGTATCATCAACTTGGCTAGGAACGGATGGTCATGAGCAATAGGAATCGATTACTTACAATACTATAGGCAATGGTCAGGCTAGACTTTATTAGTAACAATAAAGACTTTGTATGTAAAATCGAGATGTTGTGGGAAAAAATTGAATAAAATCAAAAAGGCATGAGACAGTCCAAAAATCCCTTGATTGTGATCAAATTTTTAAACATATTTGGATATCGAGCATTTATTGTAAGAACTAAATTATGTGCACTGAATATGAATAGGTACAACTTTAGAAATGTGACTTAGTGAATCCTTTATCACTTACATAGAATCATTCTATTTTATATGTGTGGATATCTATAAATATAGATTTTCTATCAATCAATTCTGTAATTCTTCGGAATCTTACTCGAGCCAGATGATGAAAAATTATCATGTCCAGTTCTTTCAGGGGATGGATAAATAAGAATTCGCTTATCCCAATAACAAAGAAACCGAACTTGAACGATCTTGTATATAGAGCTAAATTGGCCAAAGGGATGGGGTATAATAATTATGGAGAACCCACATGGCCCGATGATCTTTTATATAACTTTTCGATAGTAATTCTAGGTACCTGTTATCTCGCCCTTTGGCAAGACCGTGATATCATCAACTTGGCTAGGAACGGATGGTCATCGGCATTAGGAATCAATTTCATACAATACTATAGGCAATGGTTAGGCAGATTCAGACCGGGCCCCAATCAAGGTGCAATCAGCATGAAGTGACTGGCATAGCCCCGTGAAGTTATATTTTAAGTTTGGAGTCGATCGAAGTTCGTATGCTCAAGTTACGGATGAAGCAAGGATTTGCATGGGTCGATCGAGAACAATCCATAAAACAGCTCAAATCATCGGAGAACGATCAGTTTCTGAAGATCTACAAGGCCAATTCATTTGAAACTTCCAGAGCATCAACAAAAGGAAGGCCTATAAAAACGATCGCAGGTCATATAGTTGAAATTAGAGGTTGGCCGATCGTTTTTGCCAAGCCATAAAATGATCGGCATACTTCAGTGCATGTTCCAAGTTTAACAAAGATCGATCCATATCTCCCAAGTTACAAGTAAGAATGATTCCATATTTTAGGAGCAATGTCAAGAGGCATGTGGGACCCCCCCTCTAAAAAAATGATCGCGCTAGAATTGGAAGCAAGAATAAGGATCGGTGAACATTTAGCCGATCATTCCTGATTGTCAAGTTAAGTCCACCCGATCGTTATGGTGGGCCCCTATGGACCTAAAGAGCCTTTTGTCGAAATCTTAGCGGAATATCTCTTCATGTCTCCCTATAAATACATGCCTCATGGGTCATTCTGAGGATCTTTACGCTGCTGGTTATTTTAGTCCATATTGTAATCAAGTTTTCTCTATTCTTGGCTGTTGTAATCAGATTCATAAGCGATCAATAAAGTTAATCTTCAAAGTGGACGTAGGCCTACAATGCCGAACCACTATAAATCTCTATGTTTCTGATTATTGCTTTTTATTCTCTGTAAGTTTAATCTATTCCTCAGTTTTAATTTAACTTTCTTCACTTACTTCTCTACATAAATCTATCCTTGGGTGTTTGTGACCAATTTTGGTGTAAACAGTACCATTGCGTATAATGTCAGCTTAACAGTCCTAGAAACATCAATGATTGGTGAACTGGCAGATCCATTTGCAACTCCTTTGGAAATATTGCATGAATGGTACTTTTCCTATATTTCAAATACTCCGCACAGTACCCAATAAATTATTGGGTGTTCTTTTAATGGTTACAATGCCAACCGGGTTATTAACAATGCCTTTTTTGGAGAATGTTAATAAATTCCAAAATCCATTTCGTTATCTAGTAGCCACAACAGTCGTTTTGATCGGTACCACAGTAGCTCTTTGGTTAGGTATTGGAGCAACATTACCAATTGATAAATCTCTAACTTTAGGTCCTTTTCAAATTGATTGAACTGTGAAATACCACGATGAAGGTTTTTAGGGAATAGTCGCTTCTAAAGTGAATCCTTCTTAGATACATGAAATTTATTATGATCTATTTCGCGAAAATATAAATTGTGCGTCAAAGGTAAAAAAAGATTTTTTTTTATAAAAAAGAACATGAAAAAATTTCTTTAAAATGAAAACTTATTCTTAGGTAAATTGATTGCAAAATGTTTCTGTAGAGTATCCAATATTCGTTTTACATCTTTTGTATGAAAATATTTAATTCTCATAAGATCCTTCTGACTGTGACGACCGCCCTATACCACCGACACTAATAATATCATAATAGTGTGCTGTAGTCGTACCTAGTCGATATAGGGTGATCATCATGGTTGAAAATGAAACAATTACAGCATATAACCTATCGAATATCTCACAGCGTATGGATAAAAAATAATATAACAGTAATAACTATGTGAACAAATAATCAAAACGCAGATCCACAGAGTTATATACAAATGTAGTAGAGTTTATATAACGGAAATAAACCCAAACAACTATCTCATAACAAAAAAATAAACAGTCATTGTTAAGCCTCCCCAGTGCTGCACAGCGAAATAAGCGTAGAAATCCATATAGTATATATAATACGAGATAGCTCCATCCAGCTCGTCGTCCATATAGCTACTGTGTTACCTAGACCTGTTATATAGTCTACTCATTTAAGAGTACCCAAGATAATAAGAAACAAAGCATAAAATCTTGGGTCAGACAACAGTCCGGTGTGAGCGGTAAATGAATCTCTAAATACTATGTAGGTAAATACAGTAAGGAACAGAGTGTAACATTCCAAATTCTGAGGACCAAAACTAACCGCTACGGAAGCTGCAGTCATCCTTATTTATTAATCCCCAATAACAAAATTCGGCTATGTTAATCATATCAATAATCAGGAGCATATGAATATGAAAAAATTTCAAACTCAATTCAGAATTAACCGTTACACTCTATTTCAAAATATGATTTCATATTCATTGCATAATCTTATTTGCAAATCCACGTTCAGAGAAATTATAATTACTACAAAATACTCCAAGTGTGATATATGAAGATGCCCCCTTGGTTGATCAGAATCAAATACTTGGCAATTATACAACTTTGCCAATAAATCCAAATAGACAAAACCAAACTACACAGCGAAAATAGATAAAGCTCCTAATTGTTAGATTTCCTCCTGCACATCTCCGAAAGCTTATTCGTCTAACTAGAAACATGAAAACCCTTACTCCCGACCTACCTAAATGAGTATCCGAGGGTTTAAGGGAAAAAAACTTCAAGTCAAACAATAGTTTGGTGTTAATAATAACCAACCATCTCGACCAAAATAGATATCTAGTGAGACCACGCCGCTAAGCAGAACGGGTTTTCCCCTCATTAGTATCTTAACCAAAACATATCAACCATATACTACGCTCCTGCATCCACAATGGTTAGAACATCAAAAATAAGCAATTATTATCATGCATTTTATACTGGATTGCCCATCCCCTTTTTATTTAGACTACCCATCTAAATTTCATCTAACTATCTGTCTTTATTTACATTGACTATCCATCTTAATCTTATGTGGACTACCCATCCCACATATAATTATCAATTTGATTACCCATCCCCTTCCCTATAGATTACCCATCACATAGGATTCATTATTAAAGTTATGCAGACTATCTATCAAACATATTTCATTTAAAAAATTTATGTGAACTACCTATCTCATATATAATTGTTATCTGGATTATCCATCCCTTACCATATGGACTACCCATCATATATGAATTCATTTGGTTAAAATGATGTGGACTATCCATCACACATACCATAGTTTTCCTAGGATGACTACGAACCCTTTGTTAATCATATAGAGACTATCCATCTCCAGCATGACATGGACCATCCTTCTCACATCCGATAGTTTTCCTAGGATGACTGTGAACCCTTCACTTAGTAATTTAATTCATGTTACTCACACGTTTAACCTATTTCTATTGTTTTCCCCAATTAGATTATTTTCCCTTAAAGTTATCATCTCAAAATGACATACATTGGTATCCCCAAATGTTCTATGTCGAACTTATTAAAAATATACATTGGTATCCCCCATGTTTAATGTCATTTATACTACCTTGGTACACCTCATAATCAATGTCGATAATACATTGGCATCCCCAATAAGCAATATCAAAGTTAAGAAGTTGAGTACATTGGTATCCCAATGATACCACCGAATTTCTAAAAACACATAGCATGTTGAAAATAATCTTCATTGGTATCCCTAATTATAATGTAAAAAATTATAATTTAAAATGTATTGGTATACTAATTATAACGTCGAAGAAGAAGACTTTTGGCTCTTCGCCCTTAATAAAAAGATAGGCGATATACATGTCGCTCCACAAAACGTCGAACCCCTACCCAAGGTTAGAAAACAAAAACTTAAATTTCCTTTAAGTATAAACTCTTTGTTGAAAATGATGTTGTCGACTTACCTGCACTATAGGTTATCCACTTATTTAAAGCAATCTCGACGTCAATAATCTCGACAACAATGTCGCCGGCGTCATTACCGAAGCAATACAAAAGAACCTTTGTCGACCTTGATGAATAGCGACATCAAGACAAGCGGCAACATTACAAAATACTTTATTTAACTCACTTCAGCTATTATGCTGCCAAAAGTATAAGTTACGTCGAAAGCATTCAAACTGATAAAGTGCGGCGTTGCTTTAAAACAATGGTGAAGACATGCGATGTTTTTTATGGCGACGTAAGCAAAGAGTAGCGACATCAAAGAGCGCAACAATAAAGCTTTTGAACGCTTTGATGAATCACGAGAATGCAATTTCATCGAAGATAGGTTGTTGTCGATGTCCACTTCTACACAGTTGGAATCACTCCTTAACTACTTAAGTAGTTATCATGTGTTTTTCTTCCTCATCGACGTCGACAGTCATGGATGCGGTGATGCATTGGGCTCGACGAAGACACTTGCGACATGGCATTATCGTAACTAATGTACAAACTGGTTTATTACCTATTATCCAATTCATCAAGACAAGACACTTGCGTCCCAATTTATCCAATTCTTTTCAGAAGTACTACCGCAAACAAATTTGTGAGTTTCAAAACATTTGTAAACTTAATTAATTAATATCCTTAACTAATTATAGGTTTATATGCTTATCTAGCATAATAAATTCATAGTAATTCAAAATTAATTGGGAAAAATCCCCAAAAATCACATAAATTCTGAAATATGACATTTATTATCATGTAAATATTTTAGGGCCAAAAACTATATCTAATTATTTTAAATAATTAAAACCCAAAATAATCCAATTTCCTCCTCAAGAAATTCATAAAGTATTTAATATAACTTGGATGAAATCAAAAACCCATCTTCAAAATATTGTTTTACATAACATATCAGAAAATCAAATCATTTGGAGATTAAAATATTAGGTTTTACCATTAAAACCTTTTCAAATAATTTAATAAAAATTTCCATAATTTATTGTTCTGTCCAAACAATAATATATCAACCAAAACATTGTATAATTTAACATAATAATTAGGGTACTATCCATTTCCAAATTCGAAAGAAATTAAAAGAGATGGGATCTCATTATTCACGTCAGATTTAGAAGTTGAGATTTGTTGTTCCTTAGCTTCCCTAAACTTTTGCTCTTGAATTCCTTTTTGATTTCATGCTTCTTCCTTAGGTTATGTTCGACCTTGACTTCTTCTTTTTAGATTGTTTTGTGACTGAGTAAAGTGTGAATGATATGAGGGGGAGAGTGTTTAAGAATCAAAAGATGGATCTACCTATTTTACCCCTATCATATATTCACTTATACGTTAATCTTTTAAAACAATCTTATTTGTTTATTAGTAATGACTCGACCTTATAAATTTTCAATCACATTCTCCTTAACCATTTACATTATTCTACTTAATCTATCCAATTAAGTCTCCTGAATAATGTTAAACTAAAATTAGGGGTGTTACATAGAGGTACACGAATCATACCCGACTCTTCCTTGCAACCAAAAAGTTAACACATAACATCATATGTGCTATTCTACAAATAACATAAAGGTACTATACTCAAAATAAGGATATCACCCCTCCAAGTATTACTATCCCAATACCTACTCCTAGCGATATCTCCAAGTGATCGCCTAGAAAGCAAACATAGCAACCATAACATCCATCAAGCAATCCCTACTATCACTCCATATGCTCTGAATATATAACAACTTGTATGGCCTCCTTAGTGCTAAGGACTAATGGAAATCCAGGTTTTCAGTGTACTCTCACATCACACAGCCTGAAGCTCGATACGTGTCTCATAGCCCAATGCAAGATACTAGACCCAAAACCACTGGTCCAGGGTATTCAGATCCCTTCCATTAATCCATGGCATCCCCACTTACAATACCACTGCATCGAGTACAACAGAAAACACTCCGAGTATCAATGGTTCCTTAGCACATACATCTGAGCCCTCCTTTGCTCCATTCAGATCCGAGCCCTTTCTTTGCTCAATCCATTTTCCATTATTCGGAACCTTTCACGTTCCCATTCACGGCTCCCTCCTTTATCGAGCCACTGTCTTCGGTGCATACACCCTTCATGAGTCACAAACCGAAGATCCTAAGCCTTTATCATGCTGTTACATCGCCATCCAATCCTCAAGCGAAAGAGCCAACACCTCCATCTTGATCTACAGAGTCCTTTGCTTCCTCCCTGTACAATGCTTACCCCATAACACTCAACAAAACAACTCGGCACTGATTCAAAATGACTCGGCACCGAGTCATTTTCTTAGCCAATTTTGGCTATGTAAACTACTCTACCTCAAGTACTTCCTTTTCAAGTGATTTGGACCCCGACCCATTCACCAAAACAACTCGGCCCCCAATCCAAAGCTTTCTACTCCAAATTCTAGAAACAACTCGACATAATATCCAACGCTTAACCGATTTCCTGCATCTTGCCATGGAAAACCTCCACTAGCCATATTCTATCGACCCATGCCAACCATCGAGCCATTTGGCTTCCAAAAACAACTCGACCTCGACCCAAGTTGAGCCCTTAAGCAATTTTGAGGTGCGACTTTTCTACAAGCTCCTCCCATACTCCAGAGCCTTCCCTTTAAGTTTCGTCCAATTCCTACTAACTTTGCCTTTGATTTGCCAAATCTCTAACCTATCTTCCTAAGCATCCAAAACACTAGCAAACAAGATCAAAGCATAGCAATACAAGCATAGAATAATATGCATACACATCCATTCATACAAGCAATACACAAGAATGTGATAAACAAACCAATTCTGGTTTGGACCTACATATTACATGCATATATGAATAAGAATAAGGAGAACTACAAAACCATTTTTGAAAACCATTTCAAAGATTCACAATTTAGGTCATAAGCATATGAAAACATGTAATTTAAAGTTAGAAAAGTTTTTAAGGCCAAAAATCATGTTAAAACATATAATTCTACTATATAAACATGGATAGAGTAGTGAGAAGGAATAAATCACTCACCATTTACAAAAATCAACCGATTCCCCCTAGATCTAATGAAGACAGTAATAAAAAGAAATGCAAATCAACCAAAACGATAATCTCTAACTTCTATTTGATCTCCTTTCTAATTAGTGATTTGTTAAAGATTAGAGAATAATTTGTGTGATTTTTGATGAAATTAGAGTTGGGAGGGTTAAATCTGATTTGGGAAAGAGGAATATTTTTAATTTGACTCTTACAGCCCCCTATTTATAATAATCTTAGATTAGACTAATGAGTCTACTTATGGACTTAATTAATTACACACTAATACTAGTCAACAGCTCTCTAAACTTAAAACACGCATTCCTAACCGTAAGTCCGTTTTTCTATTATGACCAGACTTAATTAATTACACACTCATACTGGTCAGCAGCTCTCTAAACTTAAAACAGGCATTCCTAGCTGTAAGTCCGTTTTTCTATTATGACCACCCTATGGAATGGGAAACCATCATCCTGAAGCAATTGAAGTACCGTGAGACCCTATTTTGACTTCTATCAAAAGTTATAGCCCAAACAATTTTTTCAGAGTCAAAATGGTCACATAGAAATTCAGAAAAAATCATAGTTGTGTAAAATGTCCCTAGGAGTCATATCCCAAAATTATAGAATCATATAACCTCATAGGAATAAAATAAAAATATTTTACAATCCTTCGACACGTAATTACCGGTTGTTACACTAATTGTTACTCAAATTGTCTAATAATGTGTGTATATTAGACTTTTTGAGACAATTATTGGCCCTAGGAGATAGTTCTAATTGGTCAACAAAAATACATTTCAAAAGACTTCCTATTTCGTTTTTTACTTAGCTCGGTAAATCCATTTTGAAAGGTAAATGGACGTAGAGTAAACCTGTTTTTATTTTTCTCAAAACAAATGTTCCTTTCCTCCGCATGTAGAAAAGGAATAAATAAATTAATCAAATTACAAGAAGCTTCATAAAGTGCTTCCTTGGGAGTTAAACTTCCATTCGTCCATGTTTCTAGAAAAAGAAAACTAATCCTTGTTTACAAACCATACATTGTCTAACCGAATCCAATTCTCTCTCGATGCGTTCCTCAAAATATCTGATTTGTGCTGATTCTTCCCCCAACTAACGAAGCGATCTTGGTGGAATTGCGACATATGAAATTGGGCATAATTTTGCAAAGAAATACGAAGCTTGTTTCTTAAGAAGAGATGGGAAATGTGCTCAATATCATTTCATCGAATAGTTGGCTCAGCTCCTTGTTGTTTGAAGAAACCCTCCCCTTCAATTGGTCTTTTTTCACGAAAAGCAAACATGAGATAACAAATCAAGTCTTTTCCTAAGATTTCGAATAGCTGCCCTGAATTCAAGTCGATTATGTTTTGCTTCTTCCTCGGAGAAAGACGATCAAACAATTCCCAATCATGGACCTTGCGGAATGGATCATCTATATAGGAAAAAAAATCCAAACATTTGCTATCTTTCTCTTTGAATGGGATCTCAATTCAAAGGGGTTTAGACAATTCTGTCCCTTTTTTGACGAAGGAAATAGATCTAAGGGCCTTAATCTGTATTTTGTTATTTACGTATTACAAATTGATGCGTAGTAGATTTTTTTTCTCTTTCCACAAGAATTTCCTTTTACATACCCATACCATAATAATAAGGAATCACAATTTTATATCAAATAAAGCCGTTAGAGTAATATAATGATATTCATTTTTATTTGATTTGACATATTGTAGTTGGTAATGACGGTGAATTAACAAAAGCGGGAAGAGAGGGATTCAACCCTTGCCTATTGGTGCTAAGAAACTGAAAGAAACCACAGAAACAGAAGAAAGCAATGTAGAAACAACTTATGAAACGAAGAAGACGAAATAGAAACAAGAGGGATCCATTAAAGAAGACAAGGATAGCCCGGTTTATGAAGATTCTTATCTTGATATCCATCAAGATAATTGGGAATTGGGAAAACTTAAAGAAGAGGAAACTTATTTTTGGTTTGAAAAAGCTATTGTAAATTTTTTAAGTTTTCGGGGCAATGGATTCATACAAATGTTTGCTTTACTCAAGCCGACATTCTCGTTTCTGCTTCACCCACACCTGCTTGTGCAGGTGCTTCCCTCTAAGGCAGAACGCTCCCTTACCGATGCATTTTGACATCCTACGGCTTCAGCCAAAAATGCAAGAAAGCGATGTAGAAACAATTGACGAAGCTAAGAAGACGAAACAGGAACAAGAGGGATCCACTCATGATATTTCCATAAGATTCCTCTTTCTTATTCTTAATCAAGCCTCCGAGAGGGTTTATTTGATCCACGATTTATGTTTCTTCTTTCTTTTTGTTTGTTTCAAGAAAGATATCGATGATTCTTTGTTTTTCGATTGATTCTTTTTCGATTGAGATGTATGGATTTATGGATCTATGTGTCTATATAGATGACACTTATGACATATTAAATAGTATCCCTTAAGCAATAATTTGACTCCTCACTCGCTAAAATAATGATACAAAACAAGTAATTATTACACATATATACACCTGTGTAGTTAAAGTGCTTAGCAGTTCCATATCGGTGCTGATGCGAGAAGTTATAGCGGGGATATGGCAGAAAATAACGGAGGTGCAAAAAGTTTCACTAGATATAAAACCAAATACTTAAAGTTAATTTATTCTCATTCTCACATCATTTATGTAGAAATTTTTTTTGTTTAATCTTATATAACAAAACCGAAGCATATCATGATTTTTGCAGTCTAGATTTGATGACTACAAAAGATTTCTAACTTATATTAAGCATTTGTGCCCTAAAATTAGTTATTTACTCTAATTTTGTTGATAAGAAAACTAGTCAAATCAACCTATTCATATTAATGTTGCTAAAACGGGTGCTAAAAAGCCTTGATTTAGCAGGTATGGCGGAAATAAGTGGGGATTAAAGCGGGTTTACTGTTTAACAACGCTATATTGAAAAACTTAGCGGTCGAAGGCGCTATGACCTATCACGAGGCTTTAACTGCACAGATATACACACAAGTGTATATGTGATATACTGTATTCATTATATAAATAAAAATGATTAAAATAAATCAATTTATTAAACTCCTTTTTTATAAATAAAATAAAATAAGATTTTATTTGAAACAAATTTTAGATTGAATCTGAAATCAATTAGACTTTGTAAGCCCAACATAGATCCAAAATGGAATTTTTTTGAAAATAACCCACTTAACCTGTTTCTGATTGGCTCAGATCCTTTAGTGTGAATATTAGTATTTGAATTATTCGAAAATTAATCACTGGATAAATTCACGTTTATGAGTCGCACAATCGAATATATTTAATCTTCGAAACACCGCTTGATTTAATTGATTTATAATAGTTATATATTAATTAATATTTACGAAATATTAATTATTATTGTTTTTATTATGTAAAGTGTGTTTAGCAAAATAGAGTTGCCACTAGAATTATTCGGGTGTAGTTACTAATCTATTGGGCGCGTATATAAAAGCTGTATATGTGCGTATCGATATACAATATCGATAAAGGTTTTAAATCGGATTTAAATGATATAATTTACTTTTAAAGGATTTTGGAAGGGTTTTTGGTCCATTTAGGGCCTAAGATATGGCCGGCCAAACGAGGAGGAGATGGAGTCCAAGTTTTTTTATAGAGTTAGTGGTATGCCCTAGAGACACTTATGTAATTTGTTACGTATATCTTACTCGATAACCAATCTTGTTCGAAATAAAAGGTATTTTCTTTCTATTATATACTTGATATAATGTGTTATGTATTAATTAATTTAATTAAAAGAGTATTTAATAGAAAATCCATAAATATGTTTTGTGATATTAGTTACAAAGTGTTGTAACTGTGAGTAATTTATCATAGTGACAATAAATATACCACTATAGATATTCCTAATCAAGATGTATTAAGATTGGATATCGATATATCCATTCGGACTAGAGTACGTAATGCTCTTCAAATGTTGGACATTGTATTACTCATAGCTGCTGGGGGAACCAAAGGTTTTTGTATTGATAGTTATATTGTAACTATGGAATGACCCACTCAATAGTTTTTTGTTGGTTAATATAACTAAGGTCAAACATAAAATATAGATGTGATTAATTTATATAGTTTTCTTGACTTGAAAACACTATTTGTAAGGAACTGGAGATAGTGGTTTTAATGACAACAACCATTGTAACTTATTTTATTATAACTAATATACTAACGCTATTGTCTAGATATATATGAATTTTATTATGCAGGATATATATAAGGCAGGTACTGATTATTGAAGACTGTACAGTATAAAGATCAAGAATGAAGAAATCAAGTTTGAAGACTCATGAGTATCAAGATCAAGATTTCAAGATAAGTGTCTAGTTTTGTTAAAACTTCATAATAGCGTGGAAATCTTCATTCCAAATTTCATTTGGGATGGAACCCATTTCTACCTTCTTAGTGGCCTACAAACCCACGACAAGTAGCTTACAAATCTACGACAAGTGGCTTACAAACCCATGAACATCCTGGTTTTGTACAAGTTCTCGAGTCTTGATATGATGAAATATTCTGCAGGAAGAAGCTTGCAAAACTACTTCAAAATAGTTTTTTAAAATGATTTTCAAAACTGTTTTTTTAATGTTTCAGCTTTAAAAATTATCTTTTCAAATGATTTTCAAAAAGATGTTTTAGCCTTAAAATATTCTTCGTTTTTGTTTTAAAATAAACTCTTGTTTTAAACTTCGTTTGGTTTTTAAACTATCTTCTGATTTTTAAATATTCTTTTATAATAGATATATATACCTGAGATTTAAAATCAAATTTATATATACATTCTAAAAATATATTTTTCTACTCTTCTTTATTTTAAAACATAGGAAAATTAATTTATTTTACTCCAGAATTATATCATCTTGTTTTCCTTTCAATACCATTTTCAAAACAAATTTTACATTGTTTTTAACAAAGGGATGTCGACATCATGGGATACCCCATGTTGACATGGTGGCCGTTAAATTCAAAAGTTTCAATTTTCAATTTTCAAAAGAAGTGTCTATTCGTTTAAATCTCTTCACGAATGGTTATGACCATTACTGGTCTATAAATAGCCTTCATAAACGAATTTTTTAACTTGCTATTTTCTTATTTTCGTCACTCCTTCTTCTCCACAAAACCATATTATAAAATATTCATATTTTTAAGATCGTGCCAAAATTCTACCGAATTCTCAAGTGAATCAAATTAGAATCTCATTCTTGTTTGATTCTCTGCCCTCTCTCGAGAAGATCAAAGTGCTATTCAGAGTTATAGGATCAATTTGTAATCAAAAGTTTATCGAGTCTCTCTATAAGGTGTGGTTGTGCCTGGAAATCAATTGGGTAATCTTGTGGCCCATAAATCAAGAGAGTTTGCCTCGGACTCGTAAGACAGGAGGGTATCTCAAGGCCTTTAAAAATTGAGGATTGTAATCTCGACATTGATATAATAAAAATCTGTATGAGGTGTTTGCCTTGGTACAGGACTGGACGTAGGGTAACTCTGAACCAGTATAAAATCCGGTGTGTTCTTTCCATTTACTGCTTTTTATTTACTTTCTGCATCTGTGTTTGATTATGTGATTGTTCTTTGATTAAGTTCTGCATTTGTTTATATCATAATTTTTAAATTAGTCCATATAAGTCTTAGAATCCATTAAACACCATTCACCCTCCCTCTAGTGTTAAATTAGCCTTAAGATCTTTAATCCACGCTCCCTTTCAATTGGTAGCAGAGCGAGGTTTTCAAAATTCTCATAATCTGATTTTTTGAAAAGTTATAAAATGGTAATTTTTTTATAAAATTATTAACACTATTTTCATATGAACATGTCACAGAATCATCATGATATTTTTGTTTAAAATTATATTTAGTTATTTTGAAAAGTTATTTAATTCTTTAAAAGGTTATATTGTTTTGCAGTAGAAGAGTTATGTCTAATGACTGTTGGTTAAAAGATACTAGATAATCATTCATCGATCAAGAAGAACAAATGGATATATAATGGTAATCGACAATGAAATGGGTATCAGGTCAATACAAAACTTTTGATTCTCATCTACAACTTGATTTGATACTATAGTTCTCTCCATCTGCTTCACAATGTCACTGGTTTCGTGCAAATCCATCAAGGAATAACCAAGTTATGGTCAAATGAAGTTTTGGTGAACAAAGAGAAAAAGAAAGAAAAATTGTCAATGGTATTCTTTAAATTGCATCCAGATATTTGATTATTTTGTCTCAACTCCTTTTTCAGATTGTAGTTCTTGTTCTCATGGTCGTTTTGATGGGTGGATCATCAAATTCCGATCAAAATTGAGTGAGATATGACAGTTTGAAGTTGGCTATCCAAAACTGAAAACTGTGTACGGAATTTCCTGTATTTCTCTTACTATTCGGTCTGTTGCACCATAATACCGTCCAAATTCATCACCAAACTATTAATAGACCGTAGCCCTTGCCTTCCTCTTCGATTTGCCGCTAGTTTCATCCAATTCTGTTAAGAAACGAAGGAGATATGACTCCTAGAAGTTTGATAGTAAATAGAAAAACGGGAAGAAGAAGAAGAGAAAGTTTTATGAAAAGTGGTGGCTGTTGGGCCTATTTATAGTGGTTGAAGTGTCAATTCATTCAAAATTCAAATTCAAAGTTTTGGCGCCAAGTTGGTCAATCTACTGAATCATCTATATCTTTCTCATATGGTCTTCAAATTCAGTAAATGAATATTGTAACGACCCTGAATTTTTGACATTTGAAATGTGAATATTTAATTGAGTTTAAATATTCGAATGATAGTTTAATTTGAAATTCATTATATCAGAATGAATTTGGCGATTTAATTATTGAATTTAATTTACTGAATTTGGGTAAAAATTTGAATCTTCAAATTTTAAGCCTGTTAAAAATAATATGAAGTCTTGGAAAATTCATATTAATAATACTGAAGATAATGGAAGCTTCAGAATTGGATTTGAAGTTGATTTGTTCAGTTTTGAAATTATATCGTTTAAATCGGTATTTAAAAATAGTCTTCCGGGGCACAGTCTCGGAATTCGACGAAACCAGTTCCATTGGATCCGTAATATTGTATTATTATCGGATTTCAATTTTCGTAATGTTTGGAGTGATCGTTTGGCCGTACAATAGGCAAACGCGCTGAAATTTAAATTGGAAATAGTTGAGTCCAAAAAGCTATCTTCTCCATACGATCGAATTTGGACTCGAAACCTTTTCCATTGTGTTCGGAATAGGCGTATAACATTACGAACGCCTAGCGGCACGCCTTGATAGGAAGTCGAAATTTTGACTTCGTTTTCAAGTTGATTCGAATTTGAATTTAAATTAAAATATTTATATATCTAAAGTCAATAGCTGAGATTCCTTTCAACTCAGCCATCCTACTCCTGAGCAAGTCGACCTACTCTCTGCTTAATCACGTTCTCTTGTCTCCCCTTCGTTTTCTTTTATCACGCAAGCAGATCACTTCGAAGAAAAAAATATCTCGTTCAAAAAAATAAAACAATGGCCGATCGAAATCACAAAAACAAACAAAGAAAAAATCGAACGAAAACTTTTTCGTTCAGCAAAAACGGTGGCTGTGGGATTCAAAATCGCGTCTCCTTATTCAAATTCAATCTCTAGGAAATCTCGTTCGAAAAAAAAAAACTTGCGAATTCGACATCTCGAATGCCTAGAATAGGCGATATCGAGCTCGAGCGCTGGCATGTCGACATCGCGTTGTCAACGCTTGCGAGTGGGAGAGAACGAAATGGGGCGGCGCGCGAGTGCAGTCGAGGATTGGTGATGGACGACATTGCGGCGGCAGTGATGGTGCTTTGTCGACAGCAGAGAGTCGCGCACGATTCGCGAAGGTAGCGTATCGTTCGAGGTTGGGGTTTCGATTTGTCGTGGCAAAGGGCTGGGTTCAAGCAGAGGTAATCATTCGATTTACATCAGTTCGATTTAAAATTAATAATGTATATATATATATACATAAAGAGGAAGAAGAATTTTTTTAGATCAGATTTTTGTTAATAGAAGATATTGGTACCGTTTTGATTAATGAATGTATGTGTAAATAAAAGCAATTAAATTTATATAAGGTAAAAAGAAGAAAAAAATACAAAACCTTTTTGTAGACATAAATATATATATATATACTTGCAGAAAGAAGAAGCAAATTTATTCAGTAAAGGATAACTGCAGTTTTATATTTTTAATATATATGTATATATATGCAGAAAAGAAATATATAGATAGGTAGGGTTTTGAAGAAATAGGAATTTTAAATGTTTGAGGAGTTTATGTAAAATTGGATTTTAAATCTGTATATAGGTATATATATGTAGTTTCAAAGGGAAAATAATTATACATAAAAACATATTAAACATGCTAGTTCATTTTAAAAGAGATTAATTGTTCGATTTACTCGAATATTAACAAAACATATATTGTTTTATACAAGGTCTAAAATCATCATGAAAACAAGCTGGAATAAAAAAATGGACTGCAAAATAAAAATCAAAGGTGAGATCTTCTCACTCAAACAAAGGGTTTTGTTTAATTTTAAATAGTTATATTTAAAATTATTGATTGTGTTGATTGTGTGCTTGAATGATAGTATATATAGTAATATATAGCAATATATATATATATATTGGAATTGTTGATTTCCTGCAATATATAGCGGATGAGACCATATTACGCCGCATAATAGCGGATGATATTTTATAAATCCCATATACCACGATATTCCACCTTGAAGTGGAATTGGTATTGTGCTAACATCTGTGGATGCAGGGAAGCAGGTTGGAGGGATCCAACTGGATTCCTCAAATTATGTGAATTTGTTCATATGTTGTGTGATGATTTATTTATAATCTGTGCATGATTATATTTGTGATTGAATTTGTTGAAGGCTATAAATTAGCCGAATGTGTTTTTGGTATCGTTGGATACCAGAAATAAATAAATTGGATTTTTGAAATTAAAGTAGGAAATTTTTAGTAAATTCCTTTTGAAAGAATTGGGTGAGTTTAAAAGAAGGAATTTAAAAGCGTAAAGTTGATTTCTGTAATGTCATCGAATTATTTCCAAAATATGGGGAAAGATTTTTATAAATGGATTTCGAATAGTATTATTCAAAAGTTGAATAATTTATTTAAAATGGAATTTTAAATAGTTTGGAAGAGATAAAGGAATTTATTTTAAAAAGTGATAAATTTGTTTGAAATCCAATTGATAATTGATTTGGTATTGGAAAATAAATATTTGGGAAATCGATATGAAAATTTATTTGGGGTTTGAATGAAAATTGATTTTTGTGTTGAGAATAAATTTGGAAATCGATTTGTAAAAATGATTTGGTATTTGGGATTAAAATTAGAATCAATTTGAAATTTGATTCGGTGTTGAAATAAACTTAGAAATCAATTTGAAATTGATTTGGTGTTTGAAAGTGAATATTTGGAAATTTAAATTCACAGTTGGAATTTATAAAGAAAAAGGGAAATGAATAATATCGGGAATTTTAGTCCGCGAGTGAATATGATTTGAAATTGTTTTCAAAGTAATGAAGTGTGAAAAAGTGATTTGAAATTGGTTTTCAAAATGTTAAAGTGTGGAAAAATATATATCTTGTGAAGATATTTGAAAATTTAATAATTTGGGAAAAATTATTTAAATTGGTTGATTGTTGTGAATGTTGTTGATAGTTAAATAACCGACTATCAATATTTTCCTTTGAAATGGCACTTGATTTGTTTTTAAAACAAACGCTCATTATTCGGTTAAGCCGGGAGAGGACTTTATGTCATATAACCCATTCCGAATAGTGATACGTCGTGAATGGATCGCATTTGAAGACCGGTGTGAAGACCGGGTATTTTCGAAAATGAAAGTACAACCTGTCGAATGTCTCTGCACCGAGTTGCTCCGGTATAGAGATTTATATCACTCTTCTTGTGATGGGAAGTCCGGACGTGATTAGTGAATACCCAGATTGCAAGGGCTTCTTTGGAAGTGCCTTCGGTTCCGTTCGATCCCGGAACGGACTTGTATGGATGTGTGTCTGACGTTACACTTTGAGATGTAAAGATGGTTTTTATCAAATACATTTCTATTGGTGGCGGAGAATTTATTCTCTTAGCTTAACACCCTTCTATAAGACGTACGAGCTCAGAGGTTATGTAGTTGATGGTTACTAGTGATACATTCCCAATTTGGTAATATGGCATACGAAGTGCTGTTGATCAATTGTTGATCAAAGCATGGCTTTGTGAAAAAGCGTGGCTATGTGAAAAAGCGTGGCTTTGTGGACGAGACTTCTTCGAGCCTTACAACCCGGTAATGGTCGAAACAGGAATGTTGCGGCAAGGTTGTTAGGGGTCGCGCCCCTAGGGTATGTCATTTCCTTCTGGATAAAAGGTGATATCATGGTATGGAGCCTAGATATTTTACCTATGTTGATGCTGCAAATTTATTATACTTTGTGGTTGTTGCTTTGTGGTTGAGGATCCTAGGATAAAGGTCGGAAACGACCGGAGGATGACATAGCTCGTGTGTTAGCTAGCTAGTTACAGCTGTACAGTGTGAGGTAGCATCAGCCTTGTGTTTGCAGAGAGCAGGTTGACTCTCGGGGCGTCTTTCCAAAGGCGTTTCCATTTCGGTGTAAGGAAGTTCCTTTGCCTGACCATTCGTTGGAAATCCAAAGAAACAATACGAACCCTATACGGTTTTAGTTGTATAACCTGCTATGGAATGTGGCGGTAACATGCTACTGAACATAGTAGCTATAGTAGGCATACAATAATGGTTGTATGCTGGCTAAGATTAATATTATACTTTCGAAATGGTTTCGACACTATGCACTAATGATAATATTAAAAAGAATTTGCGTAGTAAGCATGTTTGACTATCATAAGGAGAAATCTCCTCCAATTCTGCGTTTGCATTGTGTGTGTGGCGGGAGGCCTTATGGTAGTTTCATTTTCCAAAAGCATTGCGAATTAATTTTATTTTCTTTGTGAAAATAACTGTTTTACGATCTCACACCAGTCACCATGGCTGACTCGGAGTTTATTGTTCCCTTTCTAAACTCTGGGTGCCCATAATTTTCCACACGGGCATCCTAGAGTTATGTTATCAGGATATTCTGGATATTCTGGAGCTTTGGAGATGAGCTGGATGGCGAGACGTACTAGTGTACTTGTTTATTTATTCCGCTGTGTATTCTGTGTGAGGACAAGTTTATATAACTGTCCATTGTTATATTGAGTTGTATATTGACTCTGATTGATGTATGTATAAACTGATATAGTTCTTTGTTTTAAAGATTAGTCATTCATCTATTGTATATTGTTCCGCTGCGAATGTGAGATTCTGATATTGTTTCTGTTTTCTGTTTTTCTGTTCTTTCTTTTCTTCTGTCTTCTTCTACCTCTTCTTTTAACCCTAATGGTTCGGTTTTCCGGCATTCGATTGCGCGACATTTGATACAGTGGACGTATTAATGTCGATTTTCGAGCGTCGAAAGATCGCAGCCGTTATGGTGTTTCTACGATGATCAGAAAAACAAGCCCGTCACAATAGAACAGATCTCGTCGTCAAATTCTGAAAGATATAAGTGTGTGGTTCATGACAATGGAATAACAACATAGTTAGAAAGATAGAGGAGTGCAAAAAGAGGTATGCTTTACTATTATTTCATCTTTATTGTTGCATTTAGGAATATATATTTATGCATTTAGTTAAGTATAGAAATTTATCTCTTTTATAAGTTTTTATATTTTGATCCATATATCGACACACCATGGTATACATATTGATATACCAGTCTAAATTTTTTTAAAAGCCTTTTAAAATGTGTTATCTTTCAAATAAAATCTCACTACTAATTTATTACAACTATACTAAGTACAAAATCATACCCTCATTCGTGATTTCAACTTTTCTAATGTTGTTTTTACTTCTCGTACTCTATTTCTTTTAAGACACTAATTTTATAAATTAATAGAATGATTTTAGAATGTTAGAATAAGGCTCTATTTATAGATTTCTTCATTTAATAAGATTGCGCCACATCACATGACACTTGTCATATAAATAGATAGTGACATACATGCAAAATGACACGTTTCATTACACTTGTTCTTTAATAAAAGCATTTTTACATGCATAATGCCAAGTGTCTTTACACATGTTTTTTTCATTATTTTTTATGTTTTTTATTTACTTTAATTATATTAACTGCTATAAAAAAATTGGGTTAAAAATCAATTATTTACATGTTGAAATTTAGTCGTAAAATTAGTGCAAAATCATGTTAAACACAGACCCAGAACTTTAGATAGCATTTCTGAAATGCTGTCTTTGCTTCTGTTAACGTTTTTTTAAGCACTGCAAATTCATTTTTATAGCATTACTGTGCTAAGAAACGCTGTAGTGTTTCAGAAACTTTCACAGCATTTGTTAAATGCTGCAGTTTCTGTTTTATAATTTATTGAATATATTTTACTGCAAAAACATTTTATAGTATTCTGTAAATGCTGTCTTTTCTATTTGAAACTTTAAACTATGTAAAAATGATATTTAAATTAAGTATTTTTCTCTATTCTTTTTAGAGTTATTTTCTAACTTATATTAGAATATTTTAAAATTAATTTCATGTTTAAATATTTTTTTAATAATTAACTAAATTTTTTAATGTAAGAGGCCTTAATATAACACATGTTTATTTTAGTTTTTCAATCTTTGTTATTTTATTTAATATTTCATTATGATATTTTTTTTAATTTAAAAGGTGTTTAAACATGTTTCTAAATATTTTAATCAATAATAATTTAATATATAGGTTTTGATTAGTAAGTTAAGTATTTTATAAACATGGAAGTTTGGATTCTTAAAAAACAATTAAGTTAGAAAACAAAAAAAAACTATTTTAAAGAAATTAAATAAGGAAGGTATTAATTTTTAAAAACCATACTGATCATATATATAGTTTAAATCCATATTTCTTAGCAATTTGATTTTGATATTGAGTTTGATTACTACCTTTCGTGAATATGTTATAGTTTTAATATCATTTATTACCTTTAAACTCTTGTCTTTACTACTCTTTCAGTCCCATCATTAGTTTCCTTAACCTAAGTCTAGTAATTGGTGTGTATTACCTTTGTTTGGTGGAAGTGATTTATACTAAATAGTTTGATATATGTATACATACATACATACATACATACATACATACATACATACATACATGTATATATATATATGCTTGTCAATTAGATATTTCTTATCACTCATGTTTATCTTATAATCTGAATATCTCTTACCATAGTATATATCATCATCTCATTCTATTATTATTTTTACTTCGTTATCATTTTATTTCATATTATATATCATCATGCGTCCTATTTCATATCACATTTCATTGCATATTACATCATAAATTACAATGCATGAAATATCATAATCATTTGCATTATAAGTTGCACTTCATTCTGCATATCATCTCATGCTACATTGCATATGTCATATATCTCATACTGCATTACAAACTACATATTGCATACATGTACACATAACAAGTGTATTTTATTTAAGGGGAGTTTGTATTCTTGTCTTATAGTATAGGGTTATTAGTTTTTGATTGGATTTGCTTGATTGACTTGATTGACTTGTTTGACTTGATTGATTTGTTTGACATGATTGGATCTGATGTGTGTGTTGATTGGATTGTCTGAAATATACTTATACATATTTATGTATTGAATAATTATGTTAATGTCCTTCACATTCCATTTACTATACTTTGTTCTAGTATTAGTTTACGAGGGAGTTTTATAGTTTTATGGTTTTAGGATGGTTATTTTTGTTGATGAAAAAGGGGGAGAAGTTATATAAACTAGTAGGCTTGTAGTAAGGTGGAGTTGTCGGTGTAAGGGGGAGTTATGGTATAATCGAAGTGGTAAGTATATTTTATAAGGTTGTCATCATCAAAATGGGGGAGATTGTTAGGAACTGGAGATAGTGGTTTTGATGACAACAACCTTTGTAACTTATTTTATTATAACTTATATACTAACACTATTGTCTATATATATATGAATGTTATTATGCAGGATATATATAAGGCAGAAACTGATTATTGAAGACTGTACAACATAAAGATCAAGAATGAAGAAATCTAGTTTGAAGACTCATGAGTATCAAGATCAAGATTTCAAGATAAGTGTCTAGTTTTGTTAAAACTTCTTAATAGCATGGAAATCTTCATTCCAAATTTCATTTGGGATGGAACCCATTTCTACCTTCTTAGTGGCTTACAAACCCACGACAAGTAGCTTACAAACCTGCGACAAGTGGCTTACAAACGCACGAACATCCTGGTTTTGTACAAGTTCTCGAGTCCTGAAATGATGAAATATTCTGCAGGAAGAAGCTTGCAAAACTACTTCAAAATGGTTTTTGAATATGATTTTCAAAACTGTTTTTTAAAAATGTTTTAGCTTTAAAAATTATCTTTTCAAATGATTTTCAAAAAGATGTTTTAGCCTTAAAATATTCTTTATTTTTGTTTTTAAATAAACTCTTGTTTTAAACTTCGTTTGTTTTTTAAACTATCTTCTGATTTTTAAATATTCTTTTATAATATATATATATACTTGAGATTTAAAATCAAATTTATATATACATTCTAAAAATATATTTTTCTAATCTTCTTTATTTTAAAACATAGGAAAAATTAATTTATTTTACTCCAGAATCATATCATCTTGTTTTCCATTCAATACCATTTTCAAAAAAAAAATTACATTGTTTTTAACTAAGGGATATCGACATCATGGGATACCCCATGTCGACATGGTGGTCGTTAAATTCAAAAGTTTCAATTTTCAAAAGAAGTGTCGATTCATTTAAATCTATTCACGAATGGTTATGACCGTTACTGGTCTATAAATAGCCTTCACAAACGAATTTTTTAACTTACTATTTTCTTCACTCCTTCTTCTCCACAAAACCATATTCTAAAATATTCATATTTTTAAGATCGTACCAAAATTCTGCCGAATTCTCAAGTGAATCAAATTAGAATCTCATTCTTGTTTGATTCTCTGCCCTCTCTCGAAGATCAAAGTGCTATTCAAAGTTATAGGATCAATTTGTAATCAAAAGTTTATCGAGTCTCTCTATAAGGTGTGGTTGTGCCTGGAATTCAATTGGGTAATCTTGTGGCCCGTAAATCAAGAGAGTTTGCCCCAGACTCATGAGACAAGAGGGTACCTCAAGGCCTTTAGAAATTGAGGATTGCAATCTCGACATTGATATAATAAAAATTTGTATGAGGTGTTTGCCTTGATACAGGACTGGACGTAGGGTAACTCCGAACCAGTATAAAATCCGGTGTGCTCTTTCCTTTTACTACTTTTTATTTACTTTCTGCATCTGTGTTTGATTCTGTGATTGTTCTGTGATTAAGTTCTGCATTTGTTTATATCATAATTTTTAAATTAGTCCATATAAGTCTTAGAATCCATTAAACACTATTCACCCTCCCTCTAGTGTTAAATTAGCCTTAAGATCCTTAATCCGCACTCCCTTTCACTATTGATTTCAATGTGGAATCTTCGCTTTGATTATAGTTAAATCATGGCACGGCGTCCATCGAACAACTATGGTTGGTCGAGTGGAAGCATCGGAAGTGAAACACTATTCACGAGAGGATTCGTCCCCTCGGTTATATGAGTTTAGTATCATGGTCAACTAAAGTCAACTCAAAGTCAAAGTCTTTGGCCAGAGCATTTCAGTTAATAATAATTGTTATTATTGAACCAAGGACTTTGTGTTTGGAATATAGAGTTGAATATTGATAATATTGGAATTTCGACCATTACCAAATTCTATAAGTCCAAAGTGATATAGTTTTAACGAAGAAAATTTGTGTAAATGATTGTCACTACCAGGTAAAGTTCAAACAAGTTTACCAAAACCAAGTAAGCGATAAATTTGACCAAAATGTCACACCACTTGCTAAGTAACGTGTGAATGTTAACATTTGAATTGTTCAGTATTAATCGTTGACCAAATTTACACCTAAGAGTCACCCAACCGAAGCATTGAATGCTCCTTTGATCGCCTGATTTAATTAATTTATAACTGTTGTAAATCAATTAAATTAACTAATATTTATGAAATATTAGCTATAAAATTTTATTTGATGTATTGAACATGATTAAGGAGTGTATTTACAATAGTTATAATATACTGAATGATATACGATATCAGTGTGCATTTAAATTAGATTTAAATGCAGGAATTTTTGTATGGACTTATATGTGTTTAAAGTCCATAAGCAAACACACATAGTCAACCATTTTGGCTTAAGTGCGGCAAGCTATGACAAAAAAAGGAAAAAAAGAGATGAGTTTAGTTTTTGAAATTGAAATGAAAAGGCAAGTGTTAAAGAAGATTTAATGACCTCATTTATCATATATCAATTCCATTCCTTTAATAAAAGATGACCTCTTCATTTTTTTTCATTACGTGAGATCCTCTTAAAATGACATTCCAACAATGGTAACAGTGCCCAATAACCTATGCGGTCTAAATTAGTCATACTAGGACTAACTAATTAAGCTTGCCCACTAAGTACTGTTTAGAAAGATAATGTCTAGGATTAGAATTGGGTAATCAAGTACCATGTTCTACCTGGTTACCTGCTTGGCTTGAAAGGTGAAGTGTTCCTAAAGGTTTGCCCTAATAGAAAAGTCCTAATTTCAATTGGGCATTGGGCTAATTTTCAAAATTGTTTTAAACATTAAAATAAAAGATTTTAAATATAAAAATTAAATTTAAAATAAAAACATGGTTATTACAAATGTTATAATACAACATAAGTTTTCAAAATGTTTGAAGTGTTTTCAAGATGTTTGAAAATATTTAAATACTAATTTAAAATTTTAAAATTTATTAATAAGATTAATAAAATGAATTAATTAAAACTTACATGCAGGTATTATATATTGATATATGTTATGTTATGTTATTTTAAAGGTGTTTAAGATAATATTAGTATACATGTATGTATATAAAATAAATTTTGAAATTAATATAATTTAATTAAAATTATTTAATAAAATAAATTAATTAAAGGTTAATTAATTGAACAAATTAATTAAATGTTGGTTAATTGAATAAAAATACATTAATATGAGATATATGTGTTATACTATAAAGGTTATAGTATTTATATATATATATATAATTTGTACATAAACTCCTTTATTAATTAATTTAAAATTGATTAAGTAGATTAAATTTATATATATATATATATGTATATATATATTTCTAGAAATAATAAATATACACATTATACAGTATTTCTAAAACATCAATATATTTCTCTTAAAACCATACTATTTCAAATAATTAATAAATAAATAGATTAACTAAACTATTATTTGATGGTTGCGAGCATCTTTTCCTGTTACAGAATATATTTTACAAAAGTAATCCATAATTTTATTATTATATAAATACAAAAATATATTTGTTTAGAAATAAAAAGGCAATGTATTACTATAAAGGTTATAGCAGACATGTCCAATATAAAAGTTGTATTAGAATGAAAATATGAAATTAATTAAAGATTTAATTATTTAAAGAGTTAATTAATTAAAATTAATTAAATAAGTTTTAATTAATATAATATTATGAATAATATAGTTATATAAGTAATATAAAATATAAAAGTTATATAATAATAAAACCTGTCTGTATAAACTAAAGGTGGAACATTAAAGAAACCAAATAGACTTAAGAATTAAATACATACGTAAATGTACGTATATCATGATTTCTAATATGTCTGACACTTGAATCACGAGGATATTTCATAAGAAATACATTATTCCGTTAGTCGATATCACTCAATTAATTTATTGAAGAATGTGAATCTTCAATATAATGTTGTCCTCTACCATATATATTATTAATAAGATTTTTAACCAAGTAGATTTTCAACGGAAGTAAGAACGTCAAGATGAAGAGGGAACAACTTGGGAACTCGGGAACTCAGAAACACACAAAAGGGAAGTTGAAAAGCAAACTCAAGTAAAACAATTATATTTAGAGTCAAGTAAACCACTCGACACCAAGAGGTCCTCTCGGTACCGAGATTATCCTCCTAGTTTAGTACTATGAACCCTATGCACTCCATATGCTATTCTAACCTCTGTGGCCAAGTTCTTTTCTCATAGTTTGGACAAGCAATTCTCGGTATTGATGAGAAGAATGCAAAGAACGCAGGATAATGCAAGTGTTATCGGGAGAATCATCGTAAACAACTCAAAGTCTATCAAAAAGAGTTTCGAACGCATCAAATTGGAGATAGAAGATTAATGTAAGGAAGAAGATTGATTTGCACCAAGAAAAACCACTAGGTACCAAGAGGTTTATTTTGCTCGTGGGCCCCCATGCTCACTTGTACATCGTTGGGCTTGCTTCTGGACTTTAACTCAAGCGGGTTCCTGAACCTGTACAGCTATTTCTCTATAAATACTAAATTTATAGCTACCAAAAAAGAATCTTGAAATCTGCTCCTTCTTCATCTCCTACCTCTCCCTCACAACAGTCACATAGGCAGATACTATTGGCAATTCCAAGCTTAGAAACTTGTCAATTCCTTGAACTAGCGACTCTTATTCTCCCTCAAATCCATAATCAATAAAGCTATAAATTGTACGTGGGCCAGAGATTGCAGAACCACTATAAAAATCTTGTGCATCTTTTCTTTTCAACGCTCTTTTGCATTTTTCTGTTATTTCCACTAGATCTAATCCTATAGCAGGTTATATTTCGGTATTATGCCACTTTTGGCATCAACATTTTGGTGCTTTCACTGAAAATTGAAACCAGAGTTAGATCTAGCTTGCTATTGTGGATGTGGAGAGATCCAGTGGTCAGATTTAGAAGTTTTGCTTGAAGAATTTGAAAGTTTTCTATTTCAAGTCAATGGCGCTTAGGAGGTCCAATAGAGTATCTAGAGCAGTAACTGGATGTGATGAAGGGAATCCTTATCAAGTTAAAGTTAGTAACCAACAGGCAATTCCAGGATCATCTATTCAATAAGAAGTGGTTACTAGAGTAAAACTTGATAAGATGTTGTTGGAATTGAAACAGAAGATGGTGGATAGTCAGAAAACTTTGATGGTGGATAAGAATGGCATATGAATGGAGCTAGATCTACGGATGTTGTTCATTGTAGATGTTTCCCTATCTTCTTGAAAGGAGTCGCTTCTATGTGGTTCACTAGGCTCGCGCTGAGATCCATATCTACTTTTGATGAATTGGCTAAAAAGTTTTGGGAGTAGTCCAGACTCTATGCTGCCAGACCAAAGGATGCGATATCCTTATCTGGCTTGTCTCAAGGACCCAAGGAGTCACTGAAGGTGTTCTTGAACCAGTTTAATATTACTGTTATAGAAGTAGCAATCCGAAAGATCTTGTATTCATGGCATTGGTCTGAGGCATCCATCTAGACAATGATTTTGGTAGGTGGATGAAAATGAAACAACCAACTACTATGGAGGAATTCTATCAAAAGGCAAACCAGTTCCTATAGTTGAAGGAAGCAGGTCTGGTTGAAGGAAAGTTTGACGATGGGCAGTCAAAGATGTTATCTAGAGCAACATGGTGGTTAAACAGGCTGGAGATAAAGTTTGTAATGCAGTGACAAATGTTGGACACTCTTGTAACTAGAAGAAATGGAATCAGAACCTTAGCAATAGGTGTAACGAGAATAGGAAGCATCGAAGAAATCTACGACCCGAGGATATACGTCTTTGATTGATACATTAATTATAATTTGATATTGAAAGGTAATCTCCAAACCAGGGTTGTTACAATTTATCTTGCTACTTAAGGAATTGAGCAATATAAGGAACCGACTGGGAGAGAAGGAATCTAGGAAGTACTACCACTTCCACGAAACTCATAGGCATAACACTTAATGAATGCCGTCACTTGAAGAATTTGATTGAGGAGCTAATACGGAAGAACAAGCTCCAGTAGTACGTGAAGCAACAACAGAACCCTGACCAAGCCGTGGGACCACAAGGGCGACCTGCCCAAGGGAAATCACCTGAACCTAATAGAGAAAGGCCTAGGTAAATGGATGTAAGACTGGTTATCAACACGATAACGGGAGGACCTCACCTAGTAGAGAGAAGTTATGGTGAGATGGGAAGATACGCAAGCTCATTGAAGCATGCACTATAGAAGAGTTGATATGCCATTGAAGGTGGAGCTCCAGCTAAGCAATAAAAGATGATAACAAATGGCATTGTGTTTAGAAATCGAGATTCAAAAGGAGTTGAGGCGCCAACTCTCGACCCTATGGTGATAATAGTTGGAATCGGACCGATGAAGATCGGTATGAAAGATGTGACCACTTGCAAGATGAAGATTCAGAGATTTATGGGCGAAGCTAAGCAGCCGATCAGGATGATAGGTTTTTCCTTAGAGCTCGATGAAGGAGAATGAATGGTGGTTCACATTCAGAAGTTTCTAATCGTTGATGAGTTTTTGACGTATAATGCTTTCTTTTGCCAACTAGCCCTAGCTGACATTTGGATTGCTTTAGCTCCATGGTGTCTAATAAGGAAGTTCCCTATGGAGAATGTTATTGAAGTGGCTGATCGACCTTAGCTGACATCGGGATTGCTTTTACTCCATGGTGTCTGACAATGAAGTTCCCTAAGGAGAAGGAGATTGGAGTGGTGCAAGGAGACCCAAGCACAACAATAGAATGCTAAGTTGCTGAAATGCGAGAGCTAAACATCGAGAGAAGGGAAAGAATTTGAGGAGAACTCTCTACATTCTGAAACCATAGGTATAGCAATTACATAGCAGACCCTGGCCTAGGAACCATAGCCGGTTCAACAAGTCTATGGATTTCAAGAACAAGTCTGTGGGCAGCGTGGAATTGGATTATGGAAAAAACTGATTAATTTCCTTCGAGGGAATATGGACGTGTTTGCTAGGATGCATTCTGATATGTGAAGGAAATTGCCAAAGATAGCATGTCATGCACTAAATATTAATCCCAAGTTCACACCAGTGAAACAAAAAGGCGCAGCCTAGTTCCAGAACAATCCACTGCGTTGAAGGAAGAAGTGGATAAGCTATTGGCTAATGGCTTTATTCGTGATGCTTTATACCCTCAATGGGTATATAGACCCGTACTGGTCAAGAATTCAAATGGAAAGTGGAGAACGTACATCAATTACTTGAATCTAAACAAAGCTTGTCCGAACGACAGCTTTGCTTTTCCCATGATTGACCAACTTGTTGATGGAACTATAGGGCATGAATTCCTCTCATTTATGGATGCTTATTCGAGATACAATTTGATCATGATGCATGAGCCGGATCAGGAGAATACTTGCTTTAGCATGGATTTGTAATTATACTACAACCGAGTAATGTCATTCAGTTTGAAGAATACTGAAGCTACGTACCATGTTACATACCAATGATCGGTGAGTACAATGTTCAAGAATCAAATTGGACGGACGATGGAGGTGTACATGGACGATATGCTTGTGAAGCCATGGGCGTCTCAAAAGTTTTTGGATGATCTCTCGGAGATGTTTGGGATTTTACGGAAATACACAATGAAGCTAAGTCTATTAAAATGTCCTTATGGAGTAGCTTTTGGAAAGTTTCTAGAATTTATTGTGAATTCATGGGGCATCAAGGCCAATCCGTAGCAGATTAACACTTTAAGAAATGTAACAGCCGCAACCATAAAGAAACAACTTCAGAGCTTGAATGGATAGATCACTGCTTTGAGTCAATTCATCTTAAGGGCGACTGATAAATGCATACCTTTCTTCGACGCCCTAAAGAAAGGTAAGAAGAATTTCAAGTGGAATCAGAATTGTTGGGATGCTTTCGAAGAGTTATTGAGGTAAATAGAGACGCAACCGGTCTTGTCCAAACCGTTGGACAGGGAGGATTTATTTGTTTACTTAGCTGTATCTGTTCATACACCGAGCATAGCATTGGTATGTGAGGAAGCAAGGATTTAAAGACATGACTACTACATCAGCAACAGTTTACAGAAGCAGAAAAGAATTACCAAAGCTGGAGAAACTTGTGTATTGCTTACTGGTTGCGTCAATGAAGTTGCGACCATATTTTCAAGCTTATTTGTCAATGTGCTGACAGATCAACCTCTGAAGTAGGAATTGTACCGACCTGAGACTTCGGGAAGGCTACTGAAGTGGAATATTGAGTTGAGTCAGTATGATATTACTTACCATCTAAGGAGAGCGATAAACGGGCAAGCATTGGTAGACCTCATCGTCGAATTCTGCGCGTGATGGTGAAGAGGAAGATGTTGCCGCAGTCGCAGCTCCTCATTGGAAGTTATTTGTTGATGGTGCTTCAAATGAATACAACTCAGGGGCAGGAGTAGCATTTGAAACACCAAAAGAACGGTCAATCTATTATGTGTTGAAACTAGAATTTCCTACGACTAATAACGAAGTTGTGTACGAGGTGTTTACAGCAAGATTGAGGATAGCAAAGGAATTGGGGATAAAGACGCTACACATATTTAGCGACTCCCAAATGGTGGTTTACCAAATTAGGAAGGAATATTAGGCCAAGGGTGCGAGACTAGACCCTTACATGTCAAAAGCACTAGCTTAAAGACATGGAGCATTATACGATAACACCCATCCTTAGAGAAGAGAACACGAAGGTTGATTCACTAGCTAAGTTAGCTAGCTCTGGGAAGCATAGGTAATGTGATTGGTTTCGGTGGAGGTTTTATCAGCTAATAGCACTGATTAGATGGATGTCAACCGGATTTTGGAGAATACCGAAGAGGAGGAGTCATGGATGACTCCGGTTAAAGGCTGCCTGACCAATGGAACTCTTCCAAGGGAGAGGAATGAATGGAAGAAACTCCTTCGAAAAGCACCACAGTTCGTGGTGGAAGACAGAGTATTATACAATAGAGGATTCTCAACTCCCTTGCATCGATGTGCTACCAAGGATGAGGCTAGGAAGATCCTCATGGAAATCCATGAGGGCAGCTATGGTGATCACACAGGGGAAAGGGGTGCAGACTTTGGCAAAGAAGATACTTCGCTATAGATGTTTCTAGCTGACAATAAACTGAGATGCAACTGAGTACACCAAACGGTGTGACCGATGCCAGGGGTTTGCGAAGATACCAGGAGCCTTATCTTTAGAACTTACGCAAATAGTCTGCCCATGGTCGTTTGTAATTTGGGAAATCGATATTATCGATGTGCTACTAATGGAGAAAGGAACCACTTGCAACAATTACAATGAAAAGGTAATCAATTTTCTAACAAAGAATATTATTTGCAAGTTTGGAGTGCCTCAGAAAATCATCACAGATAATGGGACTCAGTTCGAGAGTAACGAGTTCAAGAATTTCTACAAGCACTATTAAATCGAGAAGAGCTTCTCCATGGTAACACATCTACAAGCAAACAAACCAGTGGAAGCAGTGAACAAAATCATCAAATTCACCTTGAAGAAGCGACGTATTAGAGCTAAAGGCAACTAGGTTGATGAGCATCCACTAGCACTTTGGGCTTATATAACAACACATAAGTCAGCAACTAGGCACTCGCCGTTTGCTTTGGCGTATGGATCAGAAGCAATGATCCTTATAGAGCTGGAAGTCCGCTCTCATCATAAAAGGCATTTCGACCCAAAGGTGAACTAGGAGCTTCTGCTTGAGTTTTTCGACTTGGTTAATGAAAAGAGGGAAGAAGCCGAGCTAAGGGTAGTTGCTCACAAGAAAAGAGTAGCACGACACTTCAATGCCAAGGTTTGCAACCGTATTTTTAAGCTAGGATATTTCATTCTTAAACGAGTTCTCCTAAGTATGGTGGTACTTGGTTCGAATTGGAAAGGACCTTATGCAATTAATCAGAAGCTTAGAGATAGAACGTTCAAGCTAGCAATCGTCAATGGAATCCTGATCCTGCGTGCTTGGAACAACAACTTGCTATGGCACTATTACACTTAGGCTTTCTCGATTTGCTTTTCAACTAAGCCACCCAATGATCCTTGGGGCACTGTAAATAGGCAGGACTTGCCACTTCTTCTACTCGTGAATAAAGTTAGCTTCTTAAACCAATGAAGTCGTGTTCCTGTAAGCAATACTCCTATGTTGTGCGACCAGCAGCAGAGCCGAGAAAATGCTCCTATATCCTTGGATAATGGACGGGGAGTGTGGACTCAAACCACCGGGTCGATGAGGAAAATCGACTCAAACCGCCGAGTCGATGGGAAAATCGACCCTACCTTTTGAGAATCGGCGTTGCCCGGAGATAGGTGACATTGGGAAGGTTTAGACCGCTGGGTTGACAGGGAAAATATACCCCTACCTTCTTAGAATTGACGTTGCCCGGAGATAGGCGTTGCCAGAAAGGTCCAAACCACTGGGTCAATGGTGAAATCGACCCTCTACCTTCTGAGAACCGGTGTTGCTTGGAGATAGGCAACACAGGGCAGGTCTAAACTGTCCAGTCGATGGTGAAAATCGACCCTCATCCTTTTGAGAACAGACGTTGTCCCGAGATTGGCAATGCTAGGAAGGTCCAAACCGCCAGGTCGATGGGGAAAATCAACACTCAACCTTCTGAGAACTAGTATTGCCCAAAGATATGTGACGTTGGGAAGGGTTAAAACTTAATCTCTAGGAATCTGGCATTTCCCAGAGATAGACAACGTCAGGGGAAAGAACCACAAGTCTTCAGGAATTCGTCATTGCCCAGAGATAGGAAATACTAAGAAGGCTTCCCAATTTAACTAACCTTCAGAAATAGGTTCGTTAACCCGATTAGGGAGTCGATCATATTACTTGGCTCCGGACTTTAAAATTTCATCATCGTCCAAAGATAGGCAACGTTAAAGGAAGAATTCTCGAAATTGGAATGCTGGAATGTTTCTTTTCAGAGATATAAACCAATTCATAGCTGGATTTCCAACTTTTAACATAGAAAAATCCAAATGCAGCACGGAGATAGGAAGCATCGAGAAAATAATACTTGGAATCAACTCACATAATCACTAGTTTCCGAAGATAGGAGCTAGAGTATGAATGGGAGTCTCAACGGTAGCGCTAGCAACCCACCAGGACACGCTTGGTTGAGGATAAGTGAGGTAGCCGTAAAGGCTCGAAAACAAGAATTTATCAAGCTTCCCTAGTCCAAGATCGGGATTGGAAAAGCGTGCTTAAACTATGGATAATCGAATTTTTTTCCCCATAACACTATTAACTTATAAATGCCTGGAGTCAGGTACCTAAAGTAATAAATCCCATAAGCAAGGACAAGCATGCAAACAACTGGTCAAAAGGAACTCAGCCAGGCACCGATGGGAATAACAACATAGTTGGTTAAATAATGGCACTATTTGGCCAAACAGAGCATTTCAGCAGCTATAACCAGGTCTAAGTAACAAAATACGACTAGAGTAATTATGGGAATATAATTTATATGCGCAGAGTTGTAGTAATTAAATATTTTACATAGAAATAGATGTGTATAATATAGAAAGGTTGTAGTACATGTATTTATATTATATACACATGTAGTAATATATCAGCAATCACGGTACAATACATAAAGATACAGAAAAGTAAATGAGAGAAAGATTATTGAATGGAAGCCAATCTTTAATTACCATAACTTTTATGTACATCGTGGAGCAGGGGCCGTACCCGCACAATCTCGGCATGTTAAAAAATAATATAAAAAAAGATACAAACTCCACGACACAAAATACATGACCCGCGGTCGGCAAGCTCCAAGCACTAATCTAGGTAGTCTTCCCTTTCCTACCACCTTTGCCACTAGAATCTCTGGGACGAGTCTTATGTTTATTCTTCTCATCTTAATCACCTTGCCTGGAGAAGTATCACCCTCCGAACGGGTAGACTCTTTGCCGTTCGTGGTATAAGGATCGTAAGATTTGCCGGCAGGAGCTTTACTGGGCTTAGTCCTGGTAGGCTTGATCTTGAGTATGGGAAGCTCGGATTGGGACTCGTACGAGTTGAAGAAAAGGGCTTTGTGGTGTCGGGTTTGGATTTCACTCAGATCTTCTCAAAGTCAAACTTTAATCTCTCAGCCATTGTGGTATAATCAGTAGGGTCTGTAGCTTTGGTTATGATAACATCTTCCTCTTGGGACATGGAAATGTCCTCTAAATTTTCCAGGGCAGCTATTTTCTCAAAGTCAGACCCTGAGTCACAACCGAAAAGAGGAACAGAGATAGCAAATCCCATGGGGATAGAAATAGGCGCAGTGAAGATAGCCGTAGATCCCAAGCCTTGAGTAGGTGGCAGTGGAGGAGGAAGATGTGGTTGACCTTCAAGTTGACAAACGAAATGCAAGAGTTTAATAACGGACTCACAAGAGAACCGAAGCTTCTCAAAGATTGGAGAGATGAGAGAAATACTCGAGCCTGGATTTTGGTCATGGAAAGCAACCTCGAACTCCCGTTCATCGACCAATTGCACATATGCTTGGCCCATGGAGGAAGGAATTTATGGCTTATGATAAGTGATTGTTGCAGAAATTGGAGTCACATGGGTGGTTTCGGAGCTAACCCCCATAGAGGTAGGAATAATCATCGCTGACTCTCCGAACGTTGGAGTGGTAAATTCATGCTGACCCAATGGGCTCGGGCCAAGGAGAACTTTGGTGGTAGCAGTAGTAGTCGAATTGCCATCCTCTTCGGCCAGGAAGGCCTTCCCAATAGCAAGTAAATCAATGTTCTATGCATCGAGGTACGCAACCATTAACTCTTCCTCCAAACAGTTATCGTCGGCCCGTACGGCCTGACGTAACACTTCCTCTCAGGCATCGGCAAGAGTTTCGGGATAGTCATTCATAGACCACTTTAGATTCTTATGCATGATGACATTAATGTAGAAGTGTTGGAGATTGTCGTTGAGTTCCTCTCTCTTTGGCCTTCGTCTCCTAAAGTTCTTTAAGTTCCTGGTGAGAAACTGCAAGCTTAATATCATTGGCAAGCTTTTCAGTCGATAAGAGCTCCAAGTCCTTGAGTGGCTTTTGCTTATCTTCATGGAGCTTAAGAGTTTCCACTCGAAGCTTCTCAAGCTTGATCGCTTGTCTCGGGATAGTCTGATCCGTGGCTCATATAATTTCATTCTTTTGGACAAGGGCCAAACCTTCTTGGTGACCAGTTTCTTCAGCTTGACACCCTCTTCATGAGCAACTTTTAGCTCATTCCAAATCATGATCTCAGCACAATCATAAGTCGGCTTCATTTCTTCCTTCGAGCTATTAGATTTAGCCTTTGCATCGAGGGATGCGTCCCTCTTTCTTGTAACCTTCATCGGGTCCTCCTCATGTTCCTTTAAAATCCTCTCATAAGTTTCTTTCTTGGAATCGAAGGACTGGATGTTGGTGTAATTGATTCTATTCACATCTAAGAGAGCTTGGCGCAATTTCTTCCATTTGTGTCCAATGCCAATATGCTTCTAGACATTTCAAGCATCCCGATCCGCCACTTCTTTTGGAACATCCTCGATGTCCTAGTCAAACTTTATGCCATGTAAGAAGTGGTTTGGAACGCAACATGTAGGCATAGAGGAGCAACTAGAAGAGTAAGGGAAGAAGCAAAGACTCCCTTAGAAGCACGTGGAACCATTGTAGTTAAAGATTGGGAAGCAGGAATTTGTTGCTGTAAAGAAGTCTGAGCTTCAGAATGTAGCAGAAGATCACTGGAAGAGGGGCCACGATGCTTGGAGGATTCTGTTTGGCATTTCATAGGGTCACGAGGAAACTCTCCTTCGGCCTCCCTCTTCCTCCTCTTCTTCTCTCTTGCCCTCTCTTTCTCTCTTTCATGCTCCATGTCAGCTTGACGATCGTCATTGGACTCTTAGTCTTTTCTCCTCCGCCCTTCTTTATCAACTTCACGATGACCCTAGTAGCTAGAACGAGGCAGAGAAGGATCGAGTGTCTTCCCTCTATAAACGTATCTACTACATGAAAGAGCTCTATACATGTCATGACCTATGAACCTAAAACAAGAAAAAGATAGTATAAGAACCGGGACTTCAAGAAAATGAAGGAATGCATGTGCATGATCCTAGTGAAGTATACTATAGTGCAAATAACTACCTAAGTACTCTATAGAATGTGTCGACAAGGAGCTAAAGATGGGGTTACGCCACTTCATTCATAAACCCATCAGGCGAGAAGGTGAAGCCTAAGTCTGCTTCATCCAGAACTTCATGAATTGAGATATCGATTTCATGGATATCGCTCAAACCAACAAAAATATCACCAAAGGAGTAGGACTGGGGCGTTATCTCTTCTATGGGTACCATAGATTGATCTCCATCCCTTTTCAATGTTTCAATGGTAATGTGCTCCGGATGGGGCGAACTAGGTAGAACGGGGCTCTCGGAGGGCATCTCACCAAATGATTCATCCTTATATGCACTGGTGTGACAGTCGCTGTCACTATCATCGGTTCCCTCTTCCTCTCCTTTGACTGTTAGTTCTTTTCCTAACTCCCTAGATTTCTTTAGGGATCGATGAAACTCCAACTCCTTCATTCCCTTCCCTCGGGGCATAACCAACTACAGATTTGCCGTCTCCTCTCTCAGCAGGTTCCTCCACATGCAATGCGCTTGAAGGACCTTCAACCTCAACATATAGATTCTTGCCGGGGCTGCAAATATGATAGGTGGTTTGGGCAAGCACTCGAGAGCTTCTTGAAGGAGTTGATTCAAGAATGGGAATCTGGCCTAGCGATAACAAACCACACCGTCGAAGATTCTCATTGGTTATAAGATAGGAAGTGGTGTAGTATTGGAATATAACATCTCGTAAAATCTCTAAAGTATTAGCATGTTCATCCCGTACACCTCGAGCAGGAATGCCTGTAAAGAAACAAACAACAAGTTAAATGCTTGGATGGAGTAAACCCAAGCATGAGAAGGATTAAAGGAAAGAGACTTACTTCTAAATAGCAAATGCCCATTGAAACCATACGGGCATCGGACGAAGAAGTACTCATTTTCAAAATATGAGAACTTGTTGTGAAGGGACTCAATGATTTTGCATCTTGACCAAGCCAAATCATATAGCAAGGAGTTTCCTGCCTTTTCTTGAAATGAAGGAGGTAGGTAAGCTTCTGGAAAGTTGGAGCCCTATTAAAGCGATTCATAAAGAGAATGTACAAAGAGGTTAGAAGAGCGTAGCCGTTCAGATGGGCCTGAGCCGGAGAAAACCCAAGCTCCTATAGGACAATGCCAAGGAATGGATAGAAAGGCGGCACAACACCATCGAGACACATGTATTTGTTGCAAGCTATGTATCTCGAAGGAGAAAGATGTGCTCGTTAACCTTGATCAGAAAGCCGTATGTCATCCTCATGGATTCTGTGCTGGCGGCATATATATTGAACTATTTTTATGGAGAAAACAGATGGTATTTGGTCAGGAAGATCATTCAAAACCCTTAGACCAATGTATTCATTCAAAGGGATAGGCCTGCGAAAGCTTTTCTTTTCGGCAACATGAGAAGTGCAGCAATAACAAAAGCAGTGCGATACTATCGTCCAATGCGACCGTTCATGAAATAACCATACAATGGGAATTAGAAATATGGTGAGGGCTTTGTTGAGTTTTGACAAGAGGTAGTTGAGGTCAGAGAGTCGGACTTGTCTTCGGAACGGCGTGCACAAGACCAAGGAAAAGCCCGAGTTCACCATGGGTCAAATGCAATCCAAATTTCAACCATCTCCATTCAACTACGGTTGGCCACACCCCCACAATCACCATTGTCGTGTCATTCACCAATCATCAACCTTAGATAATTGGGGATTTGGATTGGGGATTAAGGTTTGGAGTTCTCGGTCCCAAATTCTATTTGTGGCGATTTGGAGGACGATGGTGGCATCGACTTGGTGGCGATGTTCAAGAGGCAACAACGGTGGTAGCTATGTGGCATTGGTGGGTGATCGACGACAGGTTGAGGAAGTTGGTGGTGAAAGGATTCGGTGGAGTTCATCTCAGTGGGAAGCAATCAGCACGAAGAGCAAGAGGCAAATTGGAAATGTAAACAAAAAACTCTAAGTCCTAACTTAAATAAGCATTCGGGGAAGACCAATGGTCTCAGTACCGAGAGGTTTTCTTTCTCCCCGAAAATTCAAGAAAGCATGGCAGAGGAGAGAGCATACTCATCTAGGGCATGCAGTGATCTCCAGGGCATCAGGCATGTCCTCAGTGTAGGAGAATGGAATTCTAACTTTTCAAAGCGGTCGAAGGAATATTTACCAAATAAAAGCAACGTTCCGAAGTAGTACTCGAACGATTGACTTGAATCAACAAATAGCAAGCCAGGACTTGTCTCGATCTAGAGCACACTTATTTTCATCGAAAGCATATTTTGGGGAGCAGGTGTTAACTGGGTTTTTAACCAAGCTGATTTTCAATGGAAGTTAGAACGTCAAGATGAAGTCGGATGACTCGGGAACTTGAAAACACACTTAGAGGAAGTAGAAAAGAAAATTCAAGTAAAACAATTGCATTTGGAGTCAAGTAAACCACTCGTCCTCTCGGTACCGAGAGGTTTCTCCTTCTATTTTGGCATTATGAACCCTATACTCTCCGTATGCTACTCCAACCTCATGCAATCAAGTGCTGTAATGACCTTAATTTTTACTAACATTATTCAAAGCATTTAATTTGATAAATTAAATGAAATAATGTATATAGTTAAGGGATTGAGATTTGTTCATTTAGAAGGAGTTGTGCCTTAATGAATGTATTAGAAAAAGAGAATAAAAATAAGTAAGTAGAAGGAATATGGTAACGGTAAAATAGGAATAGCCTTTGTTCTTATACCCTAAACCACTTTATTCTTCATTCCTTACTCATTTTAACATTCACAAACAAAACTAAAACCCTTTTGAGCTCGGTCGGCTACCATTAAGAAGATTCAAGAAGAAGAAAAGCTAGGATTCAAGTAGAAAGCTTAAGCAAATGAATCAAAGGGAAAATCTCAACCTTCTTAACACACGGCCAAGGTGAATAATTTGATTCATATCTCACTTTTGATAATCAAAGGGAAAAGCTAGGATTCATACCTTTCGCACCTATTTGAAACTAATGCACCTGATATCAAGCAATTGGTATGTAGTGTATTTGAGAAAGGCGGAAGGAATGATGGTGTCGGAAGCATGCTTCCGAAGGGATTGAAGCCAGTCTAATTAGCTTTCGAATCAATCAACTTACCTTTGTTTATAAAGAGGCTTTCGAACAAGTTGCCGCTTGCCTTTGCTTTTAGAACGGAGCTTTCGAAAGAGTTGTCACTTGCCTTTGTTTTTAGAAAGGATCTTTGAAAAGAGTTGACGCCTGTCTTTTTTTTTAAAAGGAGCTTTCGAAGAAGTTGCCGCTTTTGAACATATTCGATACCTAGCTACCGCATTCATACCTTTCGAATTAGTTAAGGGTCCTTTTAGCCGCTTTTGTCAAAGGTTTCGAAGGAAATGATTTCGAAAGGATGGTTTCAAAACTAACCTCTTCCCCGATTCTTTTGATTAAGATCAATGCTTTCAAAAGGGTTACTTTCGCTTCTGTTTTCTTTGACCCTATAGTCATACTATATGATAAATCCAATGGTTTCGAAAGGGATACTTTTAAATGGTTTCGAAGGTATGTTTCCACAAACTCTTACTTGAACCTAATGTTATCGAAAGGTATGCTTTAAGTGTTTTAAAGGGAAGGATTCCAATGCTTTCGAAAAGTATACTTTGAGTGTTTCGAAAGGTTTGTTTTAAGTGTTTCGAAAGGTTTGTTTTAGTGGTTTTGAAAGAGGATGTCTAAGGTGTAAGTGATTATTTCGAATGGTCTATTTCCAATACATTCGAAGGGTATGTTTTGGCCTTTCGGTCTAATGTTTTCAAGGTTAAAGTAGTTAACTTATTTTGAGAGAGGTACTTTCAATGAATTCGAAAGGGATTGTTCAAGGTTTTAAGCAAAGGTTTTGATGGTATTATTTTGGCCTTATAGCCTAAAGATTTCTATGTTAAATAGAGGCTTTAACTTATTTGAAGGGATAGATAGTCCCATTGATTAGATTTCATCAACATTGTTTTGTGTAAAGCATATATCATGGCATAAGTATATTGAGTAAAGCAAAGAGTTTGATTTCCTTATTTTATAAAGATACGATTTCAAGGGAAAATCATTTGTAAAGACTATTTACAAGGAAATGAAATTTGAATAGGGTAGTTAGTTAACCCTAAGTATATGACTCAAATATTAGAAGGCCAGATGGGACTGGTATAGGGTCGCGCGCTATACTTTAGCTAATAGCCCCTAACTAATATAAGTCCAAAATTCTAGTGTAGCGCTTTGTCACCGATAAGACTAAAATGATGTTACACATAGAAGGGAATATACATAGTAAAGATAATTTATTGGTGAACCTGCAAAACCATTAGGATTAGTTGACCCTACAAGAAGAAACTTAAGGGCAGATAGCCCAGTATTGTGTCTAACAGAAGTTAGAATGTTTATTATGTCTGGTAGGCCCCAGTCAGCCAGTGGTTAATAGTCAGCTAGATAAAACTATAGTGTCGACAGATAGTCCATTGATTACCTGATTTATATGCATATATGTTGTTGCTATTATTGTTATAATCAATTTGATTGTAGGTTTTTGATTTGCAAAAGATATGATTTTAAAAGGATATTAGTAAGGGGAAACCCATTCCGCTAAGCCGCGTGGTCTCACTTAATATCTGAAACCGAGATGTAATAGTATTATTCACACTAGACTTTATGTCTGACTCGAAGTTTATGTTTTCTCCTTAAACTCTCGGTTGCTCGAAATTAAATTTGAGTAGATTGAGAGTTAAGGACTTTTCAGGTTTAGTAGTTTGGACGAATAAGCTTTCGAAGACGTGTAAGAGGAAAAGCTAGCTATGTAGGAGCTATTTAGTATTATTTCCGTTGTGATGTTTTTATGACTAATATGTCTATCTAGTACTTAATCATCTAAGGGGGCATCTTCATATGTCGCTCTTGGCATAATTTGTAATAATTATATTTGATCAAAACCTGGAAATCGTTATAGGATTATGTAATTGAATATGAAATATTAATTTGAAATGTAATCAGAAAAGCTATTTTTGAAATCTGTGTTGATTTTATTTCATATTGATGTGCTTTTGATATTATGGATACCATTAACATTACCGTATTTTATCACCGGAAGTTAATACTATAGATGACTGCAGCACCTATAGCGCTTAACTTCGGGCCTCAAAGTAGGGGATGTTACAACTTGGTATCATAGCATATATTTATGAAAACTTAAAAAAAATTAACTTAAAATGATTTTTGAAACATAATCCTAAGGAATTAGAGAAAAGATTGGGGTATGGGATAATGCTATAGTAATGTACTTATATTTGCAATATATAAGTATACGCTTTATCTCTATCTCTCTCATCTCTCTTAGGTTATTCTTCTGTATCTTACAAAAGCTCAAATGCAGATTTTAAGGAAGTAAGATATGGATGCTAGGAATGGAAGAGTTAACATTGGTAGAGGAAACACCACGACCAATGGAAATGCCAGACCAAATACTAGAAGGAATTTGGGTCGGGCACAAACTGCTAATATGAGTGCTGGAGCGCCGCAAGTTGACATGGGAGCTATGTATCAGTTCTTCGTCAACATGATGCAAGCTGGAGCTGTTGCGGGATTAGTTGGAGGAAATCAGGAAGCTCCGATGGTCAATAACTATGCAGTATTGAGTAGAGACTATGATAGGCTTGGAGGGAAGCTATTTATCGGCACTGAGGATGCAATTGAAGTAGAAAATTGGTTGCTTGCGAAAGGATCTTTGCTGATTTAGGGCTTAATGATGAGCATAAATGGAGACTTGCATACAAACAGTTTCAAGAAGTACCACTGTACTGGTGGAACAGTGTTACTGTGGGAGTAAATGAAGAGACCATGACCTAAGGCAGAATTCAGAAGAAGATTTGAGGAAAGATTCATGTTGGAGATTGCCAAGTCAACTCTGCTCAAGAAGTTTGCTGAGTTGGTGCAGGGAGACATGATAGTGCTGGAGTATGCTACCATATTTGAGGAGTTATCAAGATATGGATGCGCTACGGTTGATACGGTTATCAAAAGGAATGAGAAGTTCATCCGCGGATTGAGACCCGATCTTGCTAAAGCAACTTTACTATTAGGGATCCGTACGATGTAGTTGTTGAGATGGCTTTGAGGCATGAGGAGATGCTTGCTCTCTTTAATGATAATAAAGCAGTGGAAACCCAAGATAGGCAGAACCAGAAGAGAGTTTTTCCATAAGAAAGGCACTCAGAAAGGAGGAGTAGCCAAGAAAGGGAAGGCCAATGTAGTCTACTACAACTGTGATAAGAAGGGACACTATGCTCACGAATGTCGTACAGGCTAAGCAAAGAAGGCTGCTGAAAAGAAAGGAGTAGAATGCTTCAACTGTGATCAGATTGGACATTATAAGAACCAGTGCAAGGAACCAGCCAAGGATAGAAAAGGCAAAATGTTTGCATTGGAACCAGCTACCTCAAGACCAACAGCAGAGGAGAAAGGAAAAGCTATGTTGGGAGGTACGCTTTTGATTCGTGGTGTGTTAGTTAGAGTTCTATTTGATACTAGTGCATTGCATTATTTTATATCCCATAGTTTGATAGAAAAGCTTAACCTAGAACCCTTATACTTAGTTACTTCCTTAAGGGTTGCGAATCTGATAGGAGGGCATGCGACTCTTGGGATGAGATGTGACAACTTAGAGTTTGAGTTGTTAGGTCATATATTTCTTGCAGTTTGCATGTATTTGATTTCATAGGGTTTGGAAATATTTTTGGGTATGGATTGGTTAAGTAAGTATGATGCTATGATATTTTGCCATGATAGGAAAATATCACTTAGACACCCTAGTTGTAGTGATCGGATTATATACTCTATAGAAAACCCTAGTTTTGAGGTTAATTCTTTGTTGGGTATTACGGTGACAGAAGACGAGTTGAACCGAGTTTTTGTTGTTAGAGAATTCACAGATGTCTTTAAGCCCGTGATAGGACTACCGCCAAATCAAACCATTGAGTTTCGGATAGATTCAGTACCAGGAGCTGAACCGGTGAGTAGACCGCCAAGTAGAATGACACCTACCGAGATGAAGAAGTTAAAGGTACAGTTGGTGGATTTAGAAGGTAATAATTTTATCAGACCAAGCAGTTCGCCTTGGGGAGCAGCCGCAGTGTTTGCAGAGAAACCGGATGGATCGTTGAGGTAGTGTATCGATTATCGTAAGCTGAATGAGAAGATGATAAAGAACTGATATCTGTTACCTAGGATTGATGATTTGTTCGATCAGTTGAGTGGAGCCAAAGTATTTTCTTAGTTGGATTTGGCAACAGGGTTCCATCAACTTAGAGTAGTAGTGGATAATATTCCTTTGACATCGTTTTGGACCAGATATGGATCATACGAATGTTTAGCGATGCCATTTGGTCTAACTAATGTGCCAGCATTCTTCGTGGACTTGATGAACAGAATATTTCAAGAACATTTGGAAAGATTCGTGTTAGTATTCATAGACGACATTTTGATATACTCTAAGGATGAAAGAGAGCATGAAGTTCATCTTAGAGTGGCGCTTGAGACGCTGAGGCAGCATCAGCTGAAGGCAAATTTTGCGAAGTGTCACTTTTGGAAGAAGGAAGTGAAATTTCTTGGTCATGTAGTCTCAGAGAAAGGTTGTCAGTAGATTCGACTAATATCGACGTAGTTAATAATTGGAAGAGACCCGAGATAGTGACTGAGATAAAGAGTTTTCTTGGACTAGTTGGTTATTATCAGAGATTCATTAAGGATTTTTCACGGATATCAGCAATGATGACTAAACTAACTCGGAAAGATGTGAAGTTTGTCTGGACTGATAAGTGTGAGGAGGCATTCCAGAAACTGAAACATTTATTGAGTAATGCACCTGTGTTAGTTGTTATAGAAGGGAATCAAGACTTGGTGGTGTACACGGATGCATGTGGAACAGGGTTAGGAGCTGTGTTAATGTAGAGGGGAAAAGTGATTGCCTATGCTTCTCGACAGCTCAAACCGCAGGAGGTTAGATATCCAACTCATGATTTGGAATTAGCTGCAGTCATTTTCGCATTGAAGGTGTGGAGACATTACCTTTTGGGAGAAAGATTCAAGTTGTATACGGATCATAAGTCACTATGATATTTATTCTCTCAAAAGGAGTTGAATATGAGACAACAGAGGAGGTTAGAGATTTTAGCCGCTTATGACTGTGGTATTGAATACGCACCGGGAAAAGGGAATGACGTTGCAGATGCACTTAGTAGAAAATATCAGAATGCAGTATTGGTAATGATAACTGAGTGCAAAGACTTAGAAGCATTAACTACATGCGGATTGCGGAGTATAATGGATATCTGAGGCTGGTTCTAGTCGAGGGACCGCCATGTTATCATGTTTAGAAGTTCGACCGATCATGATCCAAAATATTGCTTCTAAACAAGGGGGATCCATTATTAGCTGAACGGATCAGAAAGTTAAAAAATGGAATAGAGAGCGATGACTTGAAAGATTTCAGTCTTGACCAGAATGGGTGGTTGAGGAAGAAAGGACGACTATGTGTTCCGAGTGTGGGAAACATTAGGAAGGAACTTCTTATAGTCGAAGTTCACTATTTATCCAAGAGGAACTAAGATGTATCAGGATATAAAAAGGAGTTTCTTCTAGGAAGGTATGAAAAGAGATGTAGGCTTATGGGTGAGGCAGTGTTTAAACTGTCAATAGGTAAAAGCCAAACATCAGAAACCGAGTGGGTAACTTCAGCCTTTAGATGTTCCAGACCGGAAATGAGATTCCGTCTCAATGGATTTCATAGATGGGTTTCCAAGGTCGAATAGAGGAAATGAGAGTATATGGTTATAGTGGACAGACTGACTAAGATTGCACACTTTATACCCATTAAGTCGACCATGATAGCACTAGATTTAGCTAAGTTATTCATGAGGAATATAGTTAGACTACATGAAATTCCTAGTAGTAAAGTAAGTGATAGAGATTCCTTATTTACTGGCGAGTTCTGGAAGAGTCTACAGGAGACTTTAGGTACCAAGCTCAAGATGAGTACCGCTTACCATCCGCAGACAGATGGGCAAATAGAGAGAATTAAAAAAGTATTAGAGGATTTGTTAAGAGATTGCGTGCTAGATTTCGGAGGATCATGGGAAGACCACCTATATTTAGTCGAGTTTTCGTATAACAACGATTATCGGACTAGTATAGGGATGACACCGTTTGAAGCTTTGTATGGAAGACCATGCAAATCTCTCGTTTGTTGGTTAGAGACCGGGGATAGATTGATTCTTGGTCCGGATTTGGTTAAAGAAGCTATAGAAAAGATTGAGTTAATTTGGGCTAGAAATAAAAGTAGCTAAGTCTAGGCAGAAAAGTTATGCTGATAAAAGACGGAAAGACTTGGAGTTCTCAGTCAAAGATCGTGTTTTCGTCAAAGTGTCACCAATGAAAGGTGTAATTAGATTTGGAAAATCAAGAAAATTGGCACCAAGATTCATTGGACCATTTCCTATTATGGAAAAGATTGGGAAACTCGCATATAGAGTAGAGTTACCGAATAGTTTGGCAGTAGTCCACAATGTTTTTCATATTTCTCATCTAGGGAAGTGTATTCGAGATCCAGAAACTACTACTGCATCGATTGTGTTAGAGGATCTAGCAGTGGAACCGGACATGACTATAGTTAGAAAACCAATTCGTATAGTTGCGAGAGATGGGAAGAGACTAAAGAACAAGACAATCAGATTAGTCAAAGTCCAGTGTAGTGACGACGAGAGAGACTGTACTTGGAAAACCGAGAGCAGGATTAGAGACACTTATCCTGACTTGTTTCACGGTATGTTTTACCTTTATGTTTGATTATTGTGAGTACCTTATTCTAATTTCGAGGACGAAATTCTTTAAGGAGGGGAGTCTGTAATGACCCTAATTTTAACTAACATTAATTAGAACATTTAATTAGATAAATTAAATGAAATAATGTAGATAGTTAAGGGATTGAGATTTTTAATTTATAAGGAGCAGTGTCTTAATGAATGTATTAGCAAAAGAGAATAAAAATAAGTAAGTAGGAGGAATATGGTAAGGGTAAAATAGGAATAGCCTTTGTTCTTATATACTAAACCCTTCTATTCTTCATTCCTTTTTCATTGTAACATTCACAAACAAAACTAAAACCCTATTGAGCTCTCCCGGCTACCATTAAGAAGATTCAAGGAGAATAAAAGCTAAGATTCAAGTAGAAAGCTTAAGCAAATCAATCAAAGGGCAAATCTCAACCTTCTTAACACCAAGCCAGGGTGAATAATTTGATTTACGTCTCACTTTTGATAATGATCTTAATTTCAAGGTTTGATCTGAACTATTTTGCAAGTAATATGCCATGTTATGTTTGTTTAATCGGATATATATGCTTATTGATGATTTATATGATTTCATATGGATTTATGATATGTTTAAATTAGAGAACCTATTAAATGACATCCAAATGAGTTGCATTTATGATATGGCCAATAACATTACTTTAGAAGTGGGTTTCAAGTTTCATAATTTTCTAAGTAATTGTGGATTTTTTACGAATTTTCTATGAGAGAAAATAGTTAATATTGGGTTTAAATTATTTAAGGCAATTATATTATGATTTCGGATCTGAAATTTATATATGTTAGAAAACATATTAAAAGTGAATTATTGTGATTTTTGGGGAATTTTCCTAAGTATTTTACTATGATTATAAAATTATTTAAGTTAAGGGACTTAAATGTTTTACAAGTTTTGTGAAGGAGGAGGGCTTATTCGTTAGAATGTTTTTAATTGTAAATTTTGAATTCGGCAGTCTTTTCAGAAAAGAATTTCGACGAAGAGTAGGCAACCAATCATATTTTGACAAATTGGGCAAGTTAGGTAAAAAGGAATTACTTTGAAAGGTAATAAACCAATTTTGTTTCGAATTACAACTTCGCCACTTCCTTAACTTGTTTCCATCACCATGTCCAGTTAGACCTTTTGCACCTATTCGAAACCAATGCACATGATATCAAGCAATTGGTATGTAGTGTATTGGAGAAAGGCGGAAGGAATGATGGTGTCGAAGGCATGCTTCAAAAGGGCTTAAAGCCACTCTAATTAGATTTCAAATCAATCAACTTACCTTTGTCTAAAAAGAGGCTTTCAAACAAGTTGCCGCTTGCTTTTGTTTTTAGAAAGGAGCTTTCGAAAGAGTTGCCGCTTGCCTTTGTTTTTAGGAAGGAGCTTTTGAAAGAGTTGTCGCTTGTCTTTGTTTTTAAAAGGAGCTTTCGAAGGAGTTGCCACTTTTGAACCTATTCAATACCTAGCGGTCGCATTCATACCTTTCCAATTAGTTAAGGGTCCTTTTAGTCGCTTTTGTCAGGGGTTTCGGAGGCAATGGTTTCGAAAAGATGGTTTCGAAACTAACCTCTTCCCCAATTATTTTAGTTAAGATCAATGCTTTCGAAAGGGTTACTTTCGCTGCTGCTTTCTTTGACCATATAGTCATATTATATGTTCAACCCAAGGGTTTCGAAAGGGATACTTCTAAATGGTTTCGAAGCTATGTTTCCACAAACTCTTACTTGAACCTAATGCTTTCGAAAGGTACATTTAAATTGTTTTGAAGGGAAGGATTCAAATGCTTTCGAAAGGTATACTTTGAGTGTTTCGAAAGTTTTATTTAAGTGTTTCGAAAGGTTTGTTTTATTGGTTTCAAAAGAGGATGTCTAAGGTGTAAGGGATGATTTCGAAAGGTCTATTTCCAATACATTCGAAAGGTATTCTTTGGTCTTTCGGCCCAATGTTTTCATGGTTAAAGTAGTTAACTTATTTTGAAAGGGGTACTTTAGATGAATTCGAAAGGGATTGTTCTAGGTTTTAAGCAAAGGTTTCGAAGTTATTGTTTCGGCATTATAGCCTAAAGTTTTCAAAGTTAAAAAGAGGCTTTAACTTATGTGAAGGGATAGATAATCCCATTGATTAGATTTCATCAGCATTGTTTTGTATAAAACATATATCATGGCATAAGTATTTTGAGTAAAGCAAAGAGTATGATTTCCTTGTTATATAAAGATACGATTTCAAGGGTAAATCATTTGTAAAGACTGTTTACAAGGAAATGAAATTTGAATAGGGTAGTTAACTAGTTAATCCTAAGTATATGACTCAGATATTAGAAGACCGGATGGGACTAGTATGGGGTCGCGCCCTATACTTTAGCTAATAGCCCCTAGCTAGTATAAGTCCAAAATTCCAGTGTGTAGGGCTTTGTCATAGGTAAGACTAAAATGATGTTACACACAGAAGGGATATACAGAGTAAAGATAGGTTATTGGTGAGCCCGCAAAACCATTAGGATCAGTTGATCCTAGAAGAAGAAATTTAAGGGCAGATAGCCCAGTATTGTGTCTAGCAGAAGTTAGAATGTTTATTATGCCTGGTAGGCCCAAGTTAGCCAGTGGTTAATAATAAGCTAGATAAAACTATAGTGTGGACAGATAGTCCATTGATATCATGATTTATATGCATATATGGTATTTCTATTATTGTTATAATCAGTTTGATTGCAGGTTTTTGATTTGCAAAAGATATGATTTTCAAAGGATATTAGTGAGTGGAAACCCATTCCGCTAAGCGGCGTGGTCTCACTTAATATCAGAAACCGAGATGCAATAGTATTATTCACACCGGGTTTTATGTCCGACTCGAAGTTTATGTTTCCCCTTACACTCTCGGGTGCTCAAAATTAAATTTGAGTAGATTGAAAGTTAGGGACTTTTCAGTTTTAGTAGGTTGGACGAATAAGCTTCCGAAGACGTGTAGGAGGCAAAGCTAGCTACATAGAAGCTATTTTGTATTATTTCCGCTGTGATGTATTTATGACTGATATGTCTATCTAGTACTCTGATCATCCAAGGAGGCATCTTCATATGTCGCTCTTGGCTTAATTTGTAATAATTATATTTGAACAAAAACTGGGAATCGTTTTGGGATTATGTAATTGAATATGAAATATTGATTTGAAATGTAACCAGAAAAGCTATTTTTGAAATCTGTGTTGATTTTATTTTATATTCATGTGCTTCTGATATTATGGATGTCATTATCATTACCGTATTTTGTCACCGGAAGTTAATACTATAGATGACTTCAGCATCTATAGCGCTTAGCTTTAGGCCTTAAAGTAGGGGATGTTACAAGTGCTTTTCTCTGAGTTTGGACGAGCAATTCTCAGTGTTTATCGGAAGAACAGAAAGAAAATAGGATAATGCAAGTGTTATTGAGAGAATAGTCATAAACAACTTGAAGTCTATGAAAAAGAGTTTGGAACGCATCAAATTGGAGATGGAAGGCCAATGTAAGGAAGAAGATTGGATTTGCATCAAGCAAAACCACTCAGTACAAAGAGGAACCTCTCGGTACCGTGAGGTTTATTTAGCTCATGGGCCCCCGTGCTCACTTGTACATCATTAGGCTTGTTCTGGACTTCAACTCAAGCGGGCTTCTAAACCTATACAGTTGTTTCTTTATAAATACTAACCTTATAACAACCAAAAAAGGACCTTGGACTCTGCTTCTTCTTTATCTCCTACCCTCCCTCAGAATAGTCACCTAGGCAGATTCTTTTAGCAGTTCCAAGCTTAGGAGCTTGTTAATCTCTTATACTAGTGACTCTAATTCCCCCTCTCATCCATAATCAATAAAATTATAAAGTGGACATAGGCCAGAGATTGCCGAACCACTATAAAAATCTTGTGTCTCTTTTCTTTTCTACGCTCTTTTGCATTTTTCTGTTATTTCTACTAGTTCTAATCCTACAGCAGTTTATATTTCAATGTTGTGCCACTTTTAGCATCAACATATATATTAATAAATTACTTGCATACTCCTCAGTTATTTAGCAAACTCAAGCTAAGGATGTTATAAAGTAGTATTATTAATATATTAGTTAGACCAAAAATTGGTATAACACTCATAATGCCAAGTATGATGAGCCAAATCTTGATTTTTATCACATATGATGACACGATGAAGCACGGCTTGCTTGGTGTTGATTAAATAGTGCTAAAGGACCAAGAATAGGCTTAGCATTCAAGGCTAAGTACAAGATGATATCATTAAGAAATGGTTCCATGATGCCTATGAGCTTTTGGGATAGGATACTCGAAAGTCCGTATGGTCTCTTGGAATAGGATATTCGAGAGCCAGTACAGTCTTTTGGAATAAGATATTCGAAAAACCATGTCACATGATCAAAGGGAGAAAGAATAAGCCATAAATATGTGCAATAGCTCATTAAGCATGTTAACGAACTAGGTAAGCAATTCTCATGGTTTATAGTCCAACGTCCATATATAGTAGGCAAGATAGAGGTTATGCATATAAACACTAGTTTAAACCAAAGCTCATGTGATTCTATAAAATCATGCCAAAATTTGGGCCCAAAGAGCTTTATTATATGCATATCCATGTCCCATGATGTCCAAAGTGCATAATCAAGGTAATAGGCATGTCCAAGTCCTTGTTCATATAAATTAGGCATGATTACAATCAAATTGAGATTTTCCCAAATTCAATTTAGGATTACAAAAGTTCAATTTTGAGAGTAGAGAAAAGAAATGATCGCTGCTTCCTCAATGCCCCTGGATCAGTATTTTTAGGGTTAGATGTGCGGCATGGCTGCTATGCACTACCTCCAACATCCACTTTTATATTGAGGTGCTACCATATTTATTGGGGTAGAGGCGTGACATGGCTGGTCTGCACTACCTTCGACATCCACTTCTGCATTGAGCGACATCCTTTAAAGGTTGATGGAGTGTGACATAACCAAGGCATGGAATTGATAATGAGCGGCATTTAATAGGTAGTTTTGAAGAGATACGACACTACCTGAGAGACAACATCAATAAAGGGCGACATTGCTTGATGAGAACCGACATAAAAAACATGACATTGGTGATGAGCGGCATCAATAAGGGGCGGCATTGCTTGGGAAGCGACATAACCAACAGACGGCATTGGTGATGAGCGGCATCACTTGAAATGCAACCCCAAAGGTATGCGACATTAACTAGATGTGATATCGGCTAGATGTAATATATACCCTTGCCTTTATGAAGCATTAAATCACTTTAAGGGTGGCTTACAATATGTAGCTCTTCATTATCATAATCGCTTTGTTAACATGCAGCATTGAATAGATGTGTTATTGCTTGGACGGCGTCATTGAAGGGGTGCATCATCAATGAGATGCGACATTGATGATATATCATGCCGCTTTATTATTGGTGGCTTACGACCTCGTGTTATTCGTCATTGTTGCCCTGACGACGGTGGTATTAGTTGTGCGTGACATTAGTTCTTGCCTTAATGAAGTATAATGCCTTTGATATTATCTTTATTATATTGAAGAAGTGTAGAATAGATGGTATGCGATGTTGATAAATTGCATCATGGAACCAATAAGACGTTGATTAAGTGTGGCATGCCACATGGATGACACGTGGTATACTCTTTTCCTTTATTGATGGAACGTGGCATCGTTATTGGCTATAGGCTTTCGATATCAACTATTTTCCCTTATGTACTTTCTTGCCTTGTCTCCTACATTATTTATTATGCTTATTTTGCTTTGAGGTCCAATATCTCCATTTGTACATAAGCTCGACATTGCTTTCCTTTGCTTGTATTCTTTAGAAAATATGTGAATAACATTTGCCTTCCCATCCTTGTATAAAAGAAACCTTTACACTTTAGTGTAAAACCAAAATTCTTCACTTTTCCCATTCTTTGCAAGGTTTTCTTCCTAACTCTGTTTTCCTGCAAACACAAAACAAGTGATATTTTCATTATAAACTTTAAATTCAGTTTTACCTTTTTAGTGATCCTTATTAGATTTAATTGAGCCATGAATTAATATATATTCTTCTGTGTGGAGAACCCTCCATATCTTCTATGTGAGCTGTGATTACTTTTAAAATATTATTAATTTTTCTTGGAAAGGCCAAAAATCTGATTGGTAGCAATTTGCTTGAATATAATCCCATTAAATCAAGATTAGAAAATTATATGGAAATAATGATTTCATGAATAGAAAACAAAAAGGCCATTTAAGAATTGTAATTTCCTAAGTAAAAATCCATAAAACCATTTAGAGATATCATAGAAGGGAGGACCGAAAACTCTTCTGTCGATTTTATGAATAGAAGACCAGAAATTCATTTGACAGTAATGATTCCAGAAATCTTGTCTGGTAATAATGATCTCTTGATTAAATGCCTGGAAATTTCTTAAATAAGAAAAGACTGGAAAATCACCCAGTTCATAATAATTTCTTAAATAGGAGAAGACCATCTGGCTATAATGATTTCTGAATAAAAGACCAGAAAACCATCTGGCAATAATAGAAGGGCAGAAAATCCATCTGGTAATAATAATTTGAATAGAAGACTAGAAAAGCACATGGAAATAATAATTTCTGAACAAAAGACCAAAATATCCATCTGGCAGTAATAGAAGACCAGAAAATCTATCTGGCAATAATAATCTGAATAGAAGACCAGAAAACCATCTGGCAATAATAATCTGAATAGAAGATTAGAAAACCATCCGATAATAATAATTTCTGAATAGAAGATCAGAAAACCATATGGCAGTAATAATTTCTAAATAGAAGACCAGAAAGTCCATTTGGTGATTTAAAGATTGCTTTTGCCCTGAAGCATAATTGCTTGATTTTTACTTTGGAGCACAAATGGAACATTTTGATTGATCTTCCTCTAAAAGATTGATCTTGCTTTGGAGCACAATTGGCTCATTTTGATTGATCTTTCTCTAGAAGCTTGATTTTGTTTTGGAGCACAAATGGCTTATTTTGATTGATCTTCCTTTAGAAAATTGATGCTGCTTTGGAGCACAAATTGCTCATTTTGATTGATCGTCCTCTAGAAGATTGATCTTGCTTTGGAGTATAAATGGCTCATTTTGATTGATCTTCCTCTAAAAGATTGATTTTGCTTTGGAGCACAAATGCCTCATTTGATTGATCTTCCTCTAGAAGATTGATTTGATCCATTTTTTTTTTGATAGAGTTGATTGACTTTATTGATTTCTTTGGCAGCATCTTAGGTGATGATCTCAACTTCGATCTAACCCCTTATCACCGTCTTAGGTGAGGATTTAGGTCTTTCGTCCGGTGCGTTTGCTTAGCTTTTCTCAAGCTGAACCAAAGACTTACCCGGCCTCCCTTGAGGAGGTGCTTCGGTAAGGCCTTGGAGACAGTACTAAATGTTGGTTCGGTGTTATGGTCTGACCATCTTAGACAGGACCAAAGGCTTACTTCATCCTCTCTCTAGGAGATGCTCCGGTCAGGCCACATAGGCTGGGGCAGAAGGCTTGCAGATGCTTTGGTTAGCCTTTTCAGACGGGACCAAAGGCTTACTCTAACCTCCCTCTAAGAGGTGCTTTGGCCAGGCCCTTGCGGTGGAATCAAAGGCTTTATTTTGCCCCTTACAACCATCTTAGGTAGTAGTTTAGGCTTTTCCTTTTAATTCTTTCCTTTCATTAGACTTTCGATTCCGTAGACAAACCTGTCTTGATTTCTTTATTTATCCATCGTCGGAAAATATGGTTTTAGATGTTCAGCATTCCAAGTTCTTGCTATGACATTACCATTTGGTCGGCATAGTTGATAGGTCCCTAGTGGGATTACTTCGTGGATAACAAGAGGTCCTTCCAATTTGGCCCAAGCGGTCCAACCATTGGATTTTTAGTATTTTCCATGACTTTTCGAATTACCAAATCTCTTTTTCGAAATGAGCTTTCCTTGACTTTGGAATTGTAGTTATTCATTATTCTGTGTTGATATTCAGATGTTCGCACAGATGCTTCAACTCTTAGTTCATTGATTAGGTCTAAGGATTCTCTTTTCAATTCCTGATTTGGATCAAATGCATATGCAATTCTTCGATGAGTGGGTACTTCAACCTCGATTGGAAGCATGACTTCACATCCATATGTTAGAGAAAATGAGGCATGTCCCATTGCAGTTTTGGTAGAAGTTCTATATGCCCGTAACACAAGAGTTAGTTCTTCTACCCAACTTCACTTTGCTTTGTCCAATCGTTTCTTTAGGATGGTCTTAACGGTTTTATTGACAGCTTCGACTGCTCCATTAGCCTTGGGGTTAACTACAGATGAAAAGCACTTGATAATCAGAATTGGGTAAATTCCTCACTTTCAAACTAAGTTCCATTGTCGGATGTTATCTTATGAGGAATTCCAAATCTAGTGACATTATTCTTGATAACGAATTTAAGCACTTTTACCGATATGATATTCGGTAGTGGTTCTGCTTCTACCTATTTGGTAAAATAACCAATGGCTACTACTGCAAATTTAGCTCCTCCTTTGGATATAGGCAGTGTCCAAGTCGATTCCCCATGTATCGAAAGGCCATGGACTTGAGATCGAAGTTAGTTCACTTAGTGGACAGGGTAGGATCTTAGAGAACTTTTGGCATTTCTCACATCTCTTTACATAATATGTAGAATAATTAGTCATCTGAGCCTAATAGAAGCCTTGTCTCTTGACCTTTTTGGCTAACTTTATGCCATTAGAATGGTCCTCATAGAATCCTTCATGGGCTCTCCTAATAACTTTGCTTCTTTTTCTGGACTAACACATCCTTAGTAAGGGAGTGAATACCCTTTCTTGTAAAGTATTCGGTTTACCATAATGAAGGTTGGGGCTTGATATTTTATTCTTCGTGCTTCCTTTTTATCCATTGACAATTTTTATTTCATTGAATATTCGATGATAGATTTCATCAGTCATTCTCATATTGATCATCAACTTTTGTATCAGAGGATTTTTCATGAAAGATTTCATTTCAATTTTCCTTTTCGTTATGCATTAAGGCTTGAGATCTGGTCAATACCATGGATTCTTTTTCCAGCTCGGGACCTTTTTCCTCTATACCAGGGTTTGATTGGCAGTCTAATGCCACAATTCGAGTTTCTGGTGCTCCTCGGGAGCTAGCCAATTTGGCCAGAGAATCTGCTTGGAAGTTTTTCCTTCTCCGCACTTGGTGTATTGTAAAATCCTTAAATTGGGTTAGCATTTTCAACACTTTCTTGACATATAAGACCAACTTGACATCCTTCGTCTGATATGTTTGGTTCAACTCATTGACCATCAATTGGGAATCATTGAAAATCTCAATCCTGGGAATTTTTAGTTGTAGGGCTAAAGTGAGTCTTGCCACCATTGATTCATATTCTGCCACATTATTAGTGGCCAGAAATTCCAATTTCATTGCATAATGCAAACGGTGTCCATCTAGGGTAATTATTACATAACATGCACCATCTCCTTGTTCATTTGAAGCTCTATCTACGAACAGTTAACATTTAGGCATTAGATTTTTTTTCTTTCTCTGATTTCTCTTAGATGAATCATATACATTCGTTAACAGAATTAGCTAGTGCTTGTCCGTTAATTACCACTCGTGATAGAAATTCAATATCATACTGGCTAAGTTCTATTCCCCATTTTACTAATCTTCCCAAGGCTTTGGGTTTACTAAAGACTTGCTTAAGTGGAAAATTGGTTAAGACCTTAATTGGATGCGCTTGAAAGTAAGCTCTCAATTTTCGTTCTGCGAGCATTAAACAATATGCCAGGTTTTCTATAATTGAATGTCTAGTTTTTGCAGTCTTAAGCCTTTTGCTTGTATAGTGCACTATAAGTTGGGTTCCCTTCTCTTCTCTTGTTAGAAAAGAGCTAATTGTATGTTCCAAAACAGCCATATAAAGATAAAGGTTTTCTCCATCTACAGGGCTGGATAGAATTGGTGGTTTCTCAAGGTGATCTTCTAGTTCCTTAAAGGCTTTTTGACAATCCTTTCCCCATTCGAAGTTTTTCTTCTTCTTAATTAAATCGAAGAATGGAATGTATTTATCGGTGGACATGGAAACGAATCTATTCAGTGCTGCCACTCTTCCATTTAAGTTCATTACATCTTTATTTGTCTTCGTCTTAGTCTTGTCTTTAATAACTTGGATCTGATTAAGGTTGGTTTCTATTCCCAGAGCACTAACAATGTACCCCAGAAACTTTCCAGATTGGATCCCGAAAGAACATTTCTATGGGTTGGGCTTCATCTAATATTTTCGTAATACTTTAAACATTTCTTCAAAATTGCTTAGATGGTTGCTTTCTTCTTGAGATTTGACCAACATATAATCCACGTATACTTCCATGTTACGGCCGATCTGTTCCCTAAACATTCTATTTACTAATCTTTGGTAGGCGGCTCCAACATTCTTTAATCTGAATGGCATTGCCTTGTAACAATATGTTACCTAATCTGTTATGAAGCTTATGTTCTCCTCATCTGTCTGGAACATTGGATCTGATTGTATCTGGAATATGCATACATGAAGGATAAGAGTTTGTGTCCACTTGTCGCATCGACTGACTGGTCTATTCTTGGAAGGGGATAATAGTCTTTTGGGTATGCTTTGTTCAAGTCGGTAAAATCAACACATATCCTCCATTTCCTGTTAGATTTCTTGACTAGTACTGGATTGGCCAACAATTTTGGATTAAGTACTTCTATGATGAACCAATTTTCTAGTAATATCTTGACTTCTTCTTTCAAAGCATTAGAACTTTATCACGCTGCCTCTTTCTTTATCGGATAGGTGTGATATTTGGGTCTACATTCATGGCATGGCTCATGACGGTTGGATCCATTCCAACCAAGTTAGAATAGGCCTAGGAAAACACATCTTTGCTGGACTAATGAAACTGAACAAATTCTCCTTTAAGTTTGTCATTCAGCTCTTTCTCGATTTTTACTGTTTTTGTTGGGTCAACTAGATCCAGGCATATTTCCTTGAGATCTTCGGTGGGCTTCATTCTTTCTCGTTCACTTCTACAGTCCAAATCAGTGATAATTTCTTCCTCATCTATTTCTTCTTCTACCAGATTTGTTTCTTTCCTCTTTCGTTTCTTCACAAAGAAGTTAGACCTTCTTGGCGCGGGCTTGGCTTTTTCAATGGTTATGATTGACCTGAATGACCTCTATCCAAGGGCTTTCTTGTTCAATTATAATCGCTTCATTTTTATTCGAGTCATAGTAAGAAAGATTATCTCATTTCTATCGATCAAGTGTGGCAAAGTATAATTCTCGGGAGCTGAATTGCTCTCTCCTCATTGTTCCCCACCCGCTCTTGGTCAGGAATTTCACCATCAGATATTTTTGTGAGACAAAAGCATCATCCTCATCTAAAGCTAGCCTCCCGAAGAAGGCGTTGTAGTAAGAAGGCTGGTCCATAATGGCAAATAAGGTCTTGAAGGTCCTGGAATGCAGGGTAATTCCCATCTATACCCGAAGCTTTATTTGTCCCATTGGTGTTATTCCTTTGTTATTAAACCCAACGATGGGCTCAAAGCTAGGCTTTTGCCTGTCTTTTGGAGCTCCCATCTGATCAAAGGCATGTTTGAAAATAACAATCATTGCACTTCTAGTGTTGAGAGAATTTTAGTCACTATAGAAAACCCGATTTGTATAGTGATCATAAGTGGGTCGTTGTGCGGATGTCGAATCCCTCTCCGCTCCAGTGGGGTTATGGTTAAATTTTGCATTTGGATTTGAAATCTAGGGTTCTTAAGCGGCGGTTATTTCTGAATAAAGAGAACCTCATCTCTTGCCTCTCTAATATATCGGTTTTTGGCTCCTTTGCTGTTTCCAGCTAAATGAGGGCCTCCATGAATTATATCAATTCGATTGATCGATGGAATGAAATTTGGTTGAGCATCACTTTCTATAAGGTTTGCAGTGTTGTTCGAGAGCCTTTTGTTGCCTTCATCGGGACATGCAGCTTTCTGATTATCTTTGGTAAACTCTTTCAAATGCCTAGAATGGATGATTCTTTGAATTATCCCAGCTAACACATGACATTCATCTGTCTTATGCCCATTCGACTTATGATAGGCACAGTAATCTTTCCCTCTTCTTGGCTCAAGATATCGACTTGTTCAGAGCTACATGACTAGCCTTTAGAGCCTCATCCCATCTCGGTTTCTTATTATTATGATTAAAGCCAGACTTTCCTATTTCCTTCTTCGCTTGGGACTTCTACTTATCATAGAACATTTCATCCATACGGATGAACTTATCAGCTTGAAAATGGAAGTCTTGGAGATCCCTGCATCCATGAAGATAAAGTTCTTTCCAAAAAGGTGTCTGCTCAATCAGCCCTGAGCGTACTGCCATTAATTTATCTCTGTCGGTCATATCCTCTGCCTTTAGCGCTTCTGCATTGAATCTCTTAAGATAGTCACTCAACAGCTCTCCCTGTCTTTGTCTGATATTAGCCAATACGCTGAAGTCGATTGTAGGAACCTTGAAAATGCCAAACTATGCTAATAACTCATAAGAGAATTGCTCCCAAGAGTATATGGACTTCTCCCGGTAATGTCTATACCACTTAGCTGCTGCCCCTTGGAAGGTGGTAGGAAAAAGTCGGTAGTGTACAGCTCATAAAATGTTATAGAATTCCATCTGACTTTCAAATGCCATTAAGTGATCATTCGGTTCAGTAGTCCCATTGTATCTCAAGGATGGAATCTTAATGTGAGATGGAATGCTTATGGACATGATCCTATCTACGAATGGGCTTCTCGGAAGTTATTGTTGACTCTAGCATTAAGTGTCCTCTTTCCTCTAAGGTTAAGCATATCTTTTGCTATTTTTTCAGCCATGTCTCTAAAATAAGCTTCATCGCTGTGATAATTGCTCCTATCAGGCTTATACTCTTTAGCGATTTAACTTCCAGACTGCTTATGTGACCTCTCCGTTAATGTTCCTTGATGGTTTGCGTTTTCCTTATTATCTAGTAGTGATTTAGGGGAGAATTTTGTTGCTCCGGCTTCTTGGTCTCCTTTTCTTTTTTGTGGAGTCATAGTGAATTTTCCTTTGCTTTTGTTCCTAAGCAAAGAAGCATCCAAATTCCTTATTGGAGATTCAACTTCTTCTCCCTCGGTGAGCTTGGAAAATTTTTGTGCGAGGATTTTTTTCTAATAGCTCCTGCACCATTTCCATTTGTTGAGTTAGGTCTTTGATCTTAGCTTCGCTACTGGTAGGCTTTGCTGACTTTGATGACTAGTTCTTTTTCCCAGGATGAAGTCGGGAACGACATTTTCTTCTAACGTCACCGTTTGTGTGACTTCTTCATTTGGAATATTAATTTTCCTTAACCTCCTTAGTTTCCCGAAAAAAAAATTGTTTAATTAGTTTGAAGAGACAGTTAAATCGAGAGGTTCAAGCCCTCCTTCTAGCGTTGAAATGTTAGACCAAAAATTGGTATAATTTCCGAATCCATTCAGCATTTGTTCCATTTAAACCTTATTTAAATATTATATCGATATAGTATATCAATACACACGTATGTAACTTTTATACATGGACTTTATTAAATACTAATGGTATTCAAACATCTAATAAAATCTAATAATAGTATTTCATAAATATTAATTTAATTAATTTATAGTGAATATAAATTAATTAAACCATGTGTTTATTTAGAGTAGTCATCATCTCTATTGTGCGACTCAAAGGTGTAAATTCAGTTAGCGGTTAATATTGAACAATTCGAATACTAACATTCACACATCACCTTAGCTAATGGTGTAAAATTTTGGCTAAATTTATTATTTACACATCTTTTCACTAAAGTTAAATTTTACTTATTATAAGCGATACCCGGTAGTAATGATTATTTACACCAATTCTTATCGTCAACACTATATCACGGTGGGACTTATGGAATTTGGTTTTGGTAAAACTTCCACATCATCCACATTCAGCTTGGTTAGTACATAAATAGAGTCTTTGGTTCAATAATAACATTTATTATTAACCAAACTACTTTGGCCAAAGATTTTGACTTTGAGTTGACTACAGTTGACCGTGATACTAACCTCATATAACCAAGGATATGAGTTCTCTATTGAATAGTGTTTCACTTCTAATGATTCAACTCAGACCCAGCTATAGTAGTTCAATTGACGACATTCCATTATTTAACTTTAGTCAAAATTTAATTTCCATATTGATGTTTCATTGTATACTCGAGTCGAGGAAACTGCTTAACATCATCACTTTGAGATCTCTATTTGACCTTAGTTATATTAACCAAAAGAAAACCTTGGGTTAGTCATTCCATAGTTATCCAATAATTATCAGTATGTAACCCCTTGGTGCCCCAACAGCCATGAGTAACATACTGCCCAACATTAGAGAGCGTTACGCACTCTAGTTTCAACGGATGTATCGATCTCTCATTTTGAAACATCTTGACTAGGAATATTTGAAATAATATGTTATTTTTAATGTGATAAATTTCTCATGATTACAACACATTGTAATTACTATCACATAACATATCGTTTAAGGATTTTATCTTTAATATTCTTTAAATTAATTACTTAATTAATTATACCATAATACAATAAGTATATATAAACAAAACAACTTTTATTTTGAACAAGATTGGTTATCGAGTTAGATACATGTAACAAATTACATAATTTCTCTTAAGGCATATCCCTAACTCTATCAATCTTCCATTTGCACTCGGGCCCAATTATGGAATCTTATTCCAATTCCTTCTATCGGTTGCCTTAAAAACTAATCGGGTCAGTCCTTTAGTGAATGGGTATACTATTTTGATTCAATTATTTACTCCATCAATCAACTCTCTACGATGATGATAAACTACCTTTATCATGTGGAACTTTTCAATGTATGTTTCTTGACTTCTAGTGAGCTTTAAGTCCTCTTACGAGATGTACCCCGGCATTGCCATCATATAACAATGTCATAGGATTCTCAACATTTGGAATCACCCTAGCTCAGTTATAAATTTGAGCATTTATTTACATACTACTTTTATTTTAGCGTTTTTCAAGATGATATAGTTCGCCTTTGGTTGAATCAGCCATTACTTGTTGTTTGGAATAGTTCCAACTTAAAGTCCTTAACTTTAGATTGAACATGAATTCGAGATTGAAATACTATACTCGGTATCACTTATGAAGTTTGAGTCCGTGCACTCTGTTATCCGGCATTCTAGCCTGGCCATATTGAACTGATTGCACTTGTCAGCTTTGGCGGCCGTTAAGGCTGACAACTCCAGAGTGATGATTGTAGGGCCCAAAAGTCGAGTATAGATGGTAATATGAAGTCAATATTGAATGGAATTGGTAGATGCGCAATGTAGAATGTTCAAAGCATGGGATATGGTTCAATGCATAGGAGGGATCGGCATAGTTTGGCTCCAACAGGAGGGATCGACATGCATCAAGGTATAAGAGCATTCTTGTAGAAAACAAGCAATATCCCGAGATCTACAAGTCCAAAGCATGTGAAATTTGAGGAGCGAGATATGAGGACCCTAGGGAGCCTACCTTAGGGATCGCACACCAAAAGGGAAAAATTGGAGGGATTGGTATACATCACTTGGGAGGGATCGGCAGAATGTAGAAATCTAGTCATGTTGAATCAGAAATCAAGCAACAACTCGAGTTCAAAAGATCCAAATGACATGAAAATTGGAGGCTAAGCATGTTTTTGCATAAGGAAGCCACCATAGGGATCGCTCCCCAAAATTGGACCAAAGAAGGGATCGATACTGATCCCTCCTCTTTGGGAATTGGTTCAGCGATTCCTCTAGTGGGCCCATGTGGATTAGAAGGTCGTTCAACCGAAATTTCAGAGAGATACATGGTTGTCATCACCTATAAAGACTGGCATGTTAGGTCATTCTGAGGATTTTTACGCTGCTTGTTACCCTAGACTCTATTGTAATCAAGTACCAACTATTTTCTACTACTGTAATCGGATTTAAAAGCGACTAATATAAGATAATCTTCAAAGTGGACGTAGGCATACAACGCCGAACCACTATAAATTCCCATGTCTCTGATTATAGTTGATTTTCTGTTACTTGTTAATTCATCTACCAAGTTTAATTTTATTTTTTCTTCACTTACTTATCTACAAAAACAATTCTTGGGTGTTTGTGACCAATTTAGTTGTAAACACACTCTTTCATAAGGAGTTCATTGTTTGTATAAACAATTCTTTATTGTTTCATTAATATAAACAATTCTTTCTTACAAACACACGCTTCCTCTACATTTTGACTTAAATTCAAATTATTTGATTTCTCTACCAAAATACTTGCTTAACTCTGATGCTTATCGAATGGTACTTTTGTATCCGCTCTTTAATCTAAACCAATACTAATAAAATTAGTTATCGCTACCATTGATTTCGAGATATTTTTGTTTTTAAGCGCAAACAATATATTCTAAATCATTATTTAGAATTTCTGTTTCGACCTATACCAAAACTAAGTCACATCGAGCGATAATTTTATGAATAAAATCCAAATTAACTTAAGCATGTTGAATGACGAATCTGCTACGTTAATTTCAAATTTTGAAATTTACGATGTTATTCTATAAATGTAGCTTACCATATTCCAACTGCATTGGTCTTCTTCTCGAATACACTTTTGCGGCCAATGGACCATATCCCTTCGGCTACGACCATCAAATCATATTTTGATAATGTACTTGGAATCTATTTTGGATTTTTGCATTGTGTCATATGGTAGAGTCAACACTCTTAATGGCTTGATTGATAACTGAGGAAATTCTATTTTGGACATTGACAAGAAAATCATAGTTTCTCTTTAATGTGCGAGAGTTCATGTTAGACACTCTAATTATTATAACCGTCCAGGCTTAATCGGCTACATTTCATCCTTTGTAATCAGTTTTATCTTTGGATCATATCCAAATCAATTTTACTATCAATAATTTCTAAATGAAATTCATTTTTCATTAAGTTGGCATTTCCTTAAACAACATTTATTTCTCAGTGCAATGGAATATATATTCATAAACATTTTATAAACAACATATGTGTGTGTGTGTAAATTTAATTGGTTGTTAAGTTAACAAAACCTATATTCATAACATAAATTGGTCGATCAATATTGATAGGTCCCAAACTCATTTAGGATGGTTTACACAAGACCTCTCATGTACAAGTATTACGTGTAGTCTCTTGACTCACAACCTGTCAACTCCTTGATCTAGGATATATAGGGGTTAATTCATCAACTCTTATCTTATATGATTTTTTAGACTTTGTTTAAAATGAAATTAATTTTAACCTTATATACTTATTCTTAAGTACACGACCTAATATGTAACACCCTGCAAAAATTAGCTAAAATTTAATAAAAGAAATTAAATTAAATATAATAAGGGTAACATAAACATTCGAATTTGACTACGAAACTTACGTCATTGCATTCCTGGCGATTTTGTGGACAATTTTCATATATAAAGTTTTGTAAATAGAGCTCGTATCAAAAAGTTATTGACGTTTAGAAATTCGGAATAAAAAATAAGTAAATATATAAATTAGGAAATACATATCTTAAAAGGGAAAGCTCCACCGGTCGATACCCCAGTTTTGACCGATCGACCGTCCCAGGCTAGGGTTTGGTAGGACGAATGGTTCTGATTTTATAAAGTGCGATCGAATGGCTGATGTCAATTCATACCCCTATAAATAGAATTATAGCCAATACTGAGAACTCTAATTTAATACGGATCGTACCAAAACCCCGTATCACCCAAAACTAAGCTCTCTGTTCTCTCCACATCAATTTGCTTTAAATAAACGTTTGCAAATTAAATTCAAAGACTAAAAAATGAGGAGGTAATCAAATCAAATCAAGGAGATATGTATATATGATGATTTACACGTAATAATATATATGTAGATATAGATATATAGATATATATACAGATATATATATATATATATATTTGCTCTAGAATTTGTCTAGTTTAATATGTGAGATTGTTTTAGTAGAAATTGCAATTGATTGGTAATTTGATAGAAATTTGAATTATATGCATATGATCCCTTTTTTTCACATCGAATTGAATCTAGAATTTGATATTCATATATAACTTTACCCTGTTAACATTAATTTTACCCTAAATAAACTTGAAACATGGATACACCAAAATCATTATGGAAGTTGTGAAATTATAAGTTAAATAAAATAGAGTTTACAATTGAAATTGTATAGGAAGGAAGAAGAATAGCAATACATTAGTTAATTAATAAAAACAAACATGGCTGATAGGTTTACTTGAGCCGGTCGACAGTGAGCGGTGGACCGCTCCAGTAACAGGCGGTCGACCGGCTATCAGTTTTCAGGCGCAGATTGAACTTCAACCTAAGGCCCAGGTTATAAAATTATATATATATATATATTATATGTATATAATAGCAGATTAATGGGGAATTCGTTTCCTAAATTTTCAACTCTTAGATGTTATGGAAATAGGTGAATGTGTACGCAGACAGTTAGGCATAAACACTATCCGTTCAGTGAATTTGACATGCGAATATGCGATATAAGGCGGTTTGATTGTGAAGGTGTGTTAAGCACACAACATTAATAGGAGGTTCCTCGATGTGTGCATGACACTGTTGGTGAATGCCTGGCATGGTGCAGTCTAGCACTAACAGGAGGTTCCTCGGTAGATATGTGATTCTGTTGGTAGATACCCGACGTGGTGCAATAAGTGGCATCGTTACCATTGAGCTTAGACACGGATGCAGCAGAAACTAAGACATCTTCGGCGTTAGTCGGCATTGTGGGAACCTCTCAATGCGTAAGCACGATACGTGTAGTCATAAATTTGGGAACATAGTCCCAAGGATGATACTGCATGCGATCCTATATTAGGCATAGTTCCAAAGGTTATTAGCCGATCCGTAGTTGTTTTGAGGTTTGATTAGTTGTTTAGCCCTAAGTGTAAACCTTCACAAGGTGTTTGTTGTACATGTATTCAAAACTATATTCCTTGGGCTAATGAAACTAATCTTAGTAAGCAGTTCATAGACACAAGTAGGACACCCTAGGTCATATAGATTATATATAAAATCAATTGCATGTGGTCACCATATATTAATGATGTAACTCAGTCATCAAATTTTGTCTGACCCACTCCTTTCCTTTTTCCCCACCACAAAAGGGTAGGGCAACAGGTGAGTGGCCCAGTACATGGAGAGGCGAGCTTGGCATTGGCATTGCTTTTTTACATTTCATCACTCTCCATGTAACTATTATCGTACTTAGTTTTTATCAAACTATATGACTGTTATTTTATAAACTCTAAATTTGGACTACGTATGTTTTGAGAGTGTGTTTTTTAGGGATATTTTCTAAGATGATTATTTTATATATTTAAATTTTACTGCCTTCCATTGTGAGATCTGAAAGTGTAGAATGTCTTTTATTTTATCCTTATATTCTTAGTCTTTGTAATGTTCAAAAACCCATTAGCTCATACTTCTTGGCACGGCGTGAGTCCAAAAGTCACTCTAGGCTTTGGATCGATGTGTTTGGAGGTGCGGCTTGTCACATAATAGAAAGGAGTTAACTCAACTTCGCTCATCATCAATCATTCTTTGTCCAACAAAGCCAGATTACTCCTTCTTGATACATCATTATGTATTATCCAGAGGAGTCATTTTTGAGATAGAATCTTATTCTTTTTTGGTACATTAGGAACTCTTTCCAATATACCCAGTTATTTGATCAAATCAATTTTTTTTGCATGTTATGTTTTCTACTTTCGTTCTATATTCAATGAACTTATCATAAATATATTGCTTTTACATCAAATATGTATGTTTGTTTCTATGATAATTCATCTGTGAATTAAATGAGGCAAGTGGATTCATCTTGGTACTATTAGGCTTTGAACTGCATACATCTAAGTGTATAATTCCAAAGAATTCACTAACTCTTTTGTCGCTATCACTGAATGAATGCTTTTCCCTTAATCGTTTGAGATGCATTCAATAGTACCATATGATCATAATCGTAAGTTTAAAGAATTATTTCTCAAAACCGTGGCTTAGTCCATAGTTTTAGAATAATTGTAATATTTTATAGATACTTCTGTGTTACGTAGCTAATGCAACAAATACAGTTATTCTAATGGATTTATTTCATAATGAATATTCGAAATATTCATAACAAAATAAAACTATATTTATTTTCAGTCAATACTGAAAATAATTATAATTTCATAATTAATATTTGGTATATTTATTAAGTCAATTTTCGTAACTTAATGGATCCACTGATAAGCATTATATGACATGCTCGTACTATTTCCGTTATTATTATAATAGCGTATGAAAGATGAAGCTCTATTTAACTACTTATTATGGGCTATTTATTTCTTTTACAGTAACTAGTTTACAGTCTAGAGTTTTCAATCAAATACCTTAAGCTCATAAAAATAACTTTTGTTGAAAATAAATTATATATGAAAACAATGAAAACAGAAATCACATTTCTCATTTTATATTAAGTATTTTTTAGTATTTTGTACAATTCTCGTTTCCGGTGTCCCTTTATAAAGCAGAGGGACAATTCACTCTCTTCATCCTAACTGCGCCTAAGTTACGTCCACTCTCGTACATTCACTTTGCTTTCCAAAATGGTTAAACCATACAAAGGATATCTTTTATGTAATCAATCATATTGAATACATGATTTCACATTATGGTATATTTGTTTATTTCCAATGAACTAATTTCACTGAAGTTTCAGACATTACGAACCGTGATTGTTCATAATATAACATTTATATATGATTGAATATGGGTCGAATATCCATATTCTTGTATTGCTATCGGAGTTTGACACTCATAAAAGACAATACATTGTCTTGTACAAATAAAAACTTAAGTGACTGAGGCTTGAATGTTTTAGTGGGTGTATAAATTAACTATTTCATGGATTTTGAAGTGACAATATGTTAAAAGATTTTATTGGTAGGTACATTTTATATTTCATTGTCAATCTTAATTCAGTTTATTTGTATATTTTAACCGATGAATTTTTTATCAATACATGAATGGTAGAGGACAAATTTATTTTAAGGATTTATAATCTTTAATATATATACAAAATTGATATCAATTTTAGGAATAGTGTATTTCTTATGAAACACCTTCGTGATTCAAGTGCCAAACACATTTGAAATCATGGTATACATACGTATATATGTATTGATTCCTTAAACCTAGTTTGGGTTTCTTTCCAGTCCCACTTAATTTTATACATATACGGTTATATAAGTATTTTCTTTATTTAAAACTTTTATAAGTTAATTTACTTTGTATAATATATATGTGACGACCCACCTTTTTGGACGGTTTGAATCGACAATAAGCCATACATGTTTAACTCAAACCATCCAAAAGGGTAGATTATCAATGGGGTAAATAAGAAAATAAGAGAAAAGAAGGAAAACAAGATACAGAATCTCGCAGCGGAATGACAAAATATAGTAATCAAATAAACAGTTCATGAAGTTGTTTTACAATATACATTTGATTACACAATTTTTACAACATAATCAGAGTACAATCACCAAACATACCAAAATAATGCAGCAAAATAATAGTAGTAAATACAATCTAGCAAACTCCATCTTCATCTTCAAGGGAAAGTGTCTTCAACACTGAAATACTTAGGCTGACCCGAGCCTAATGAAAAGACAAAACACTCGAGTTAGAACTAAAAGATCTTATGTAAGTTAAATCAATAACACCAATAACGGGAGTGTCATAGCGTCTGAGATGTTTACGGGGTTTTACATCTCCTATTCAGTGTATAACGTGCATGCAATAACTTAAGAGATGTTACGGGATTTTCCATCTCTTAAGGATCCGTTAAACTATCTATATGTAGTAGAATACGCTATATATGTAATGTCAATCAGTAAAGTAAAGTATTAAAATAGCATTAAGGCTTTACATCGATCCCCCTTAACACATTTTTAAGCATTGTCCTACAGTTTTCCTTTAACACAACCAGTAACGTCGTTAGCCAGTGAGGCGCCATGACAAGACAACACTAAAACAAAGCCGTAGTGGTCGCATATAAGGATAAAAGTATGACAAGGCACGTGAGGCAATGCCCAAGGTAGGATTCTACCAGTTTACCCTTTCTGGCTAGTGGTAACGCATTGTAGCTACGACCGCCCACCGAGTCCACCACCCACAAATCAAATCAAGCTGCACCAATCAAGTCCAATATCAATATAATAATACGAAGGGGTGATGGCCCCTAAAGGTTGCGATCCCCTTGGCCAGACATAGGATCCTGTTTTATTCATTTCCAATTGACACAAGTGTCGGGGTCATCCATCATCGTTCTCTTTCTTCAAATCCAACGAACGCCTCCAATTCAACCTCTATATTCTAGATAACATCCACCACGTACCCAGTTGTTAAAGTGGTTCCAATATTGACAGAGAGTATGTCAATTAGAGGCATCGGTCTCTTTAACAACCAAACGTCGTTTTACACACCGGTTGGTTCTTTTACATTTCGAAAACCGATTCATATTTGATATCAAAATATCATATTCACTTCAAAATAACACTTCATTTCAAAATACCATATTTACTCAAAATATGTCATTTCAACTTGAAATATCATTTAAAATTCCAACTTAGGCTATAACCTCATTTAACCACAATAGCATTTAAATCAACGATTTAAATATAAACCTTCCAACTTTGCACAGTTTGAAATTTTAGAAAATAGTTTGAATAGTTATAAATAGTTTAAAATAGTTTTAAAATAGTTTAAATAGTTTAAAATGGTTTGATATAAAATGGTTTGAGTATTGAAAATAGTTTATATAGTAAAATAGTTTGGACAATCAAAATAATTTGAATATTAAAAAAAAGATTTTAAACAGTTTATATTAAAATAATTTATTTTGAAAATAGTATCAAATCAAACTGTTTCCTTCCATTTCAACAAATCTAGACCCATGTCCACATTCCAAATCAACAAAACTCAATTCCCAATCTTTCAATTCAATTAACTCAATTTCGATTTAGTTTCAAATCAACTTGATTCCGATTTCAATTCGAATTAACTTTGATTTTAGAAACGTTCATTTTTAACTTCAAATTCGATTCAACAATTCAATTTAATGATTTAAATTTCAATCCAATTCTTATTTTAAACCATTTCAATTCATATCGATTTCAAGTCCAATTTCAATTTACCGATTTAAAGCACTTAAATCAAATTAAACTTCATTGTTAAATTTAAGGTTCGAATCTTTAAAATAATTCAATTTCCAAAATTATAGTCATATATGATTATAACTTCACATTTCCAATTCAATTCTTTTAAACCATTCCTTTTAACCAATTTCAATTTCAACTTTTCAAAGCATGAATTAAAAACAATTCAATTCATATAAATCCACAATTTATTTCCTTTAAAACAATATCATTTAATCAAAAATCCAAATTCAAGATTTTAAAACCATTTAATTAACTAATCCGGTATCCGCATATAATTTTCTACCCTATGGCCAAGTGATCAGTTATTTCTATTTTAATTATAGGGATGGATATATATCATTTCAATCCAAATCAAGGTGTCATAGGTATATATCATTTCAACCTATTTCTTAGTTCATTTTAAATGGTCCAAATGATAATATAAATGATGTCAATAAAAAAATAGGTAATAACATGAATCTGTCAAATAAATAAACAACCATACATTCATCATCAATCAATAGGCATACAATAATAATTAACATCCAAATTAACCAATATATCACAACAGTTACTGATTATCCATTGTCGGTGTTAACAAGCAATTAAATTCAATATAAAATTCAAATTAATTTAAATGTCAATTTAAACTACAAAACAGCAACCAATAAAATTCTTATCACTTCATAAATTTAATTTAACTAACATAAGAAGATTTAGTATTGCGTGAGTGGGTTAAATCACTCACCTTTGGTTTATAGTAAATTAAAAATCCAATTAAAGCCCAAAATCTGAACAGTCTTCAAATTCAACCAAATCAGTTCCATGTTGTTCGAAATTTCTATACGAACCTAACGGAAAAAACCACGCGTCAATCCGATTTTGGTATGTAAAAGTTATGCACGTTAGAAGATTTGAAATTTAAATTTAAATTTAAATAAATATAGGTGTAAAATCGTAAATATTCACCATCACTAACCTAACCGAGAACATCGCAACCCTAAAACCCATCACCTGCCACCTCTCAAGCTTGAATCGCCGATGATCTAGGCGTCGCTACCCCCAAACAGACCACGTCACGCGAATGCGCAAGCCACGCCGCTCCCGTCCATACCCTGGCGACCACCTCCGGTCACGTCAAATGGCTCCACCGCCGCCGTGCTTCTATCGTGATTTCAGGCGAACTACGGTGACCATAAAATGATCGGAGACCATAGATGCACTCCGCTCGACCTCCTCTACACGCTGCAAATTCCCGATCGTCGAATGGTCGAAGATTCACCGTTGATCGCAAAACCCTAACATGGACGGTCGAGAATGTTTTTCCCAACTCTGGAAAAATGGAGCCTCCAATCGAAAAACGAACTGCAGACGCAGATTACGTTCGTCGAGAGCTTCGCGATGATATATTATATGATAGGATTAGAGCAGTTTGAATTTTTCGATTTGATTTGGAATTGTAATTTAGGGTTTGGATTATTCACCATTGAGAAGAAGCAAATAAGAACATAAATTGTACGTACAGAAAATGAAATAGAATAGAGCTGCTAGGGTTTATAATAACATATATATTGGCATGGATAGGAATGGATGGAACAGATCGAATGAGGTCGAAGCGATAACAAAGACTCGAAAAGCCCGTTTCGTTCCCGAAACGAAATTAGGTCATCCAATATATCGAAATATAGGTTTTCAATATTTTTTAACTCAATGGAACTAATTTCAAACCCTAATTCTATTGTATATAGAAGTTAGCTTTTAAAATCAAATTATACTTATTTAAATTTCTTTAATTGATTACTACGCGTTTCGAGCTCGCATGATCAAACGATAAGTTTCTTATGTTATTTATTTATTAACATATGTTTCCATTTCATTTCACTCAAACTCTACAGTTAACATCTTTTCTTATACAAACTCAATATTTAATAACATTTAATTTCAAATTGATTCCCGAATTAATTCCAAAACGGATTTAATAATAAGATGAGAAATGAATAGTTGTTACATCTAATTAATTTGAACACACTAATACATTTATTGTTTACAACAAAGATTATAAATTTACTTGCAAATGTTAAAACCGATTAAATAAAATAACCTATGATTTCTCTTTTTAATACAACATTTAATTTTATTCCTTATTAACTTTTATTATTACCATTAATTGAAATTACATTAAACAGTTGTCAATTTCATTCAATCAACATTATTAAATTACATTCTAATAATTATTTCCATTAATAAGTCATAAATTTTAATTTCTGACAATATTAAATTCCAAAACTTGATTTAATTTAATATTTTTAATTATCAAAAATACGGGTCGTTACAATCTTCGACACTCAAAACTTTTCGTCCCCAAAAAGGAACAAGAAGGAATCAAAAATTTTGGTATATTTTATTCAAAATAGTCAATTTATAACAATTTAACTTACATATTTAATTTTAACAAAATTTGAAAATAACTCAACTTCTAGAAAAAATTCTAAGTACTAAATTTACGAAATTTTTTGGCAGCATTTCCTTTGTGCGGTTAGGTCCAAAAAAATAACAATATCAATAATTACATTGTATATATCATATTTCAATAATAAAACATCCCAAACTATGGGAAAAACAATAAAATATCGTTCCAAAAGCAGTAATTCGAAAACGTACCTATTTGTCGGCCAAACAAAGTTTATTTATGAAACCAAAAGCAACAGCTATTGCTTCCATAAACCTGTATTCCACTTACATAATCTAAAAGAGTTAAAATTATGTAAAAGAGAAATATATTAGTGGTTTCAATTAATAGCACAAGCAACATACAATATATAATAATCATATGCAAACAAAAGCAGTACAACCATTATATACAACAAAAGAATCCATTACACATCCGTAGCAACCAAAACTAATGGTTTGTTTAGTTCAAAAACTTTTCATCGTACAAGGATGATAAATAAACAACCAAGCGTACCTTACACTTAACAGTCTTAGATAATTAATTAATAGATTATCCATACAACCTTAAACAAATTGAAGTATCATTTCCCAACATCCCATAATCCAAACAACAAAGAATTTTGAATATTATTCTGTTGGTTTCTTTAACACATTATTCACTTTCCATTTATTTTAATTTTCATTCATTCATATAAGATTTTCTTTTATAAATTTACATTCATTTACTTACAAAAATTATTTCCCATTCAATATTTAAAATCATCAATGAATAAATTTTTAAGGTAATACATAAGTTTCTTGTAGTTTAATTCATATTTATTTATTTATATAACTTGATTCCCGTTTATTATTAATATTCACTAATGAATCAATTCATACTTAAGTTTCTTTACTTTAAATTTGCATTTATTTCTTCATATATAGTATCATTTAATAATAAACTTATTTATGAATCATTTCAGTCATTTTCTTAAGTTTATAGTCATTTACTTAATAAGTATTCACTTTTTACTATTCAATTTAATTGTTAATCATTTCAAACATTAACTTATGTTTATAACATTTCTTGTACATCTTAATTCTTATTTGTAGACATAATTCCATTTGAAAACATTTTCATTACTTAAGTTTTACTTGTATAATATTCTATTACATATTCCTATTTAACATTACAACTTTTTAAACATTTTTGGTAAGTTTTATATATGTTTTCAGAATGTAATTGAATGTTATACAAATTTATCTTATTCATTTTAGTTAGCAAGAATGTTCAATAATTTACAACTATTAAATTTTAACTTTTCATATTTACTTTTAAAAGTTTCCAACTATTAGAATTCCACATTATTCCTACAACTTAAAATCATTAATTAACATAAACTTAAGAATTCAAATACCGGGTTCATTCCAAATCATTTTGAAATAATATATATACTCATATCTTTTATATATATCAAATCATACTTAGGAAATTAAATTTTGTTTCACCAAAACAACTGTATAGCAAAGCTACTACAGTGGTCTTCCCACTTAGAAACTCGAAATGAACGTCGATGATGCTGCGCAGTCATCACCAAAATTATTTTCTAGCGATAGAAGGGGGGAGTACAGAACTTATTTCCTTTAAAATACTTTTGAAAATATTTCTTTAAATACCTTTTGAAAACATTTCGAAAACATCTCTATTTGCAAATTCTTCCAAATAATACTAATTTTTTTTCCCAAATCTTTGAAAAACCAATTTCAAAACACCGGAACTAAAGTTCTTAAATTTTAAATTTAAACTCATTTTATGTTTGTACAACCTATTTAATAACCATATTTATAAAATTTTGCTTTCTAACAACAAACATATCACATACAACTATATCCATTTATGAAAATTTATTCTTTTATATACAAAATATAATATTAGGTAAAATTATTTCATTTACCCATTTCAAAAACAATATTGTATCGGTCTGCCCTATTCAAGTGTTTAGAAATCCCTATCGATGCCATAACATCCTATGTACCGACCAAAACTTATAATTACTCAATGAAACAAATTAACACAATAATAAAACATTTTTTTATAACACTAAAAAATACGCTCTCTCGTATGTATACACTCAGACTCATTCAAGGGTATTATTAACCCTATCTCTAATGAGTTAACCACCAATCAGGCTAAGCTACCTCTAAATCTTGCTCTGAAACCAACCGTGACGACCACCTTTTTGGACGGTTTAAATCGACAATGTCCAACTCAAACCATCCGAAAGGGTAGATTATCAATGGGGTAAATAAGAAAATAAGAGAAAAGAAGGAAAACAAAATACAGAATCTCACAGCGGAATGACAAAATTTAGTAATCAAATAAACAGTTCATGAAGCTGTTTTACAATATACATTTGATTACACAATTTTTACAACATAATCAGAGTACAATCACCAAACATACCAAAATAATGCAGCAGAATAATAATAGTAAATACGGTCTAGTAAACTCCATCTTCATCTTCAAGGGATAGTGCCTTCAACACAAAAATACTCAGGCTGACCCGAGCGTAATGAAAAGACAGAACACTTGAGTCAAAACTAAAAGATCTTATGTAAGTTAAATCAATAACACCAATAACAGGAGTGTAATAGTGTCAGAGATGTTTACGGGGTTTTACATCTCCTATCCAGTGTATAACGTACGTGCAATAACTTAAGAGATGTTACGAGATTTTCCATCTCCTAATGATCCGTTAAACTATCTATATGTAGTAGAATATGTTATATATGTAATGTCAATCAGTAAAGTAAAGTATTAAAATAGCGTTAAGGCTTTACATTGATCCACATTAACGCATTTTTAAGCATTGTCCTACAGTTTTCCTTTAACACAACCAGTAACGTCGGTAGCCAGGGAGGCGCCGTGTAAAGACCCGCAAATCCGTCTTCCGAAAACTCGACACCGATACGTCCACTGTACCAAATTGTCGAATAATCGAATGGCGGAAACGCGAAACTTTAGGGTTAAAAGAAGAGGTAGAAGAAAAGATAGAAGAAAAAGAAAGAAGAACAACACAGAAAACACAGAACAGGAACAATATCGGAATCTCACATTCGCAGCGGAATAATATATAATAGATAAATCAATAATCTTTAAAACAAAAGACTATATCAGTTTATACATACATCAATCATCAGAGTTTACAACAATGGATAGTTATATAAACTTGTCCTCATATAGAATACACAGCGGAATAAATAACAAGTACGATAGTACGCTTCGCCATCCAGCTCATCTCCAAAGCTCCAGAATATCCAGAATATCCTGATAACATAACTCTAGGCTGCCCGTGTGGAAAATTATGGGCACCCAGAGTTTAGAAAGGGAACAATAAACTCCGAGTCAGTCATGGTGACTGGTGTGAGATCGTAAAACAGTTACTTTCGCAAAGAAAATAAAACAACTTCGCAATGCTTTTGGAAAATGAAACTACCATAAGGCCTCCCGCCACACACACAATGCAAACGCAGAATTGGAGGAGATTTCTCCTTATGATAGTCAAAAATGCTTACTACGCAAAAATCAATTGATATTATTATTAATGTCTAGTGTGGAAAACATTTCGAAAGTATAATATCAATCTTAGCCAACATACAACAATTGTTGTATGCCTACTATAGCTACTATGTTCAATAGCAGGTTACCGCCACATTCCATAGCAGGTAATACAATTAAAAATCGTACGGGGTTCGTATTGTTTCTTTGGATTTCCAACAAATGATCAGGCTAAGGAACTTCCTTACACCGAAATAGAACGCCTCTGGAAAGATGCCTCGGATCCTAACCGGATCTCTGCAAACAAAAGGCCGACGCTACCTCACGCTCTAACCGAGCTGTAACTAGGTAACTAATACACGAGCTATGCCATCCCCCGGTCGTTACCGACCTTTATCCGAGGATCCTCAATCAAAAAGCAACAGCCGCAAAATATAATCCACATAGGTAAAATATCTGGGCTCCATACCATGATACCACCTTTTATCCAGAAGGAAATGGCATACCCTAGGGGCGCTACCCCTACAAACCTTTGCCGCAACATTCCTGTTTCGACCATTACCGGGTTGTGAGGCTCGACGAAGTCTCGTCCACATACATTACGCTTTTTCACAAAGCCACGCTTTGATCAACCAATGATCATCAGCACTTCGTATGCCACATTACCAAATTGGGAATGTATCACTAGTAACCATCAACTACATAACCTCTGAGCTCGTACGTCTCAGAGAAGGGTGTTAAGCTAAGAGAATAAATTCTCCGCCACCAACAGAAATGTATTTGATAGAAACCAGCTTTACATCTCAAAGTGTAACGTCAGACACACATCCATACAAGTCCGTTCCGGGATCGAACGGAACCGAAGGCACTTCCAAAGAAGCCCTTGCAATATGGATATTCACTAATCACGTCCGGACTTCCCATCACAAAAAGAGTGATATAAATCTCTATACCGGAGCAACTCGGTGCAGAGACATTCGACAGGTTGTCCTTTCATTTTCACAAATATCCGGTCTTCACACCGGTCTTCAAATGCTATCCATTCGCGACGTAACACTATTCGGAATGGGTTATATGACACAAAGGTCCTCTCCCGGCTTAACCGAATAATGAGCGTTTGTTTTAAAAACAAATCAAGTGTCATTTCAAAGGCAAATATTGATAGTCGGTTATTTAACTATCAATAACATTCATAACAAACATCCAATTCAAATAATTTTTCCCAAATTATTTATTTAATTCCAAATCTTTTCACAAGATATATATTCTTCCACACTTCACATTTGAAAATCAATTTCAAATCATATTTCATACTTCACGTTTGAAAATCAATTTCAAATCATATTATGGTCCATTTAAACCAATTAGATAAATCCTTATCGATTTATTTCAAATTTGTAAATTTATTTCCACACTTCATCACTTTGAAAATCCGATTTCAAATCATATTTTCCACACCTTTAAAAATAAATCAATATTTATTTTTAAAACAAATTTCCCTTTCCTTTACAACTTCTATTCGGAATTTACATTCCTAAAAATCCTTTTTTTTTACCCGATTTTCAAATCGTTTTCCAAATGTTCATTTTCAACCCCGAATCAATTTTAAAAATTGATTTCTCCATTTTATTTCAAATCCAAATCGAATTCCAATTTGATTTCTGAATTTACTTCAACACCGAATCACATTTCAAATTGATTTTAACTTTTAATCCCAAAGACCAAATCATTTTTTTTACGAATCGATTTCCAAATTTATTCTCAACACAAAAAAATCAATTTTTTTCATTCAACATTAAATAAGTTTTCATATCGATTCCTCAAAGATTTATTTTAAATACCCAATCAATTATCACTTTGATTTCAAATAAATTTATCTCCTTTAAAATAAATTCTTTTATTTTCCCAGACCATCAAAAAAATTCAATTTTAATTTCAGAAATCCAATTTCATTCATTTCTGGTATCCAACGATACCAAAAACACATTCGGCTAAATTATAGCTCTCAACAAATTCAATCACAGATATAATCATACACAGATTATAAATAATCAATTAAACAACATATGAAATCAATTCAAATGTTTTGAGGAATCCTGTTGGATCCCTCCAACCTGTTTCCCTGCATCCACAGATGTTAGCACAATACCAATTCCACTTCGAGGTGGAATATCGCGGTATATGGGTTTTATAAAATATCATCCGCTTACTAACGGCGCAATAGGGTCTCATCCGCTATACGAGGCGGGAAATCAATCAATCCAATATATACATATGCCAATATGTATATATTGCTATATATATATATAGATATATCCTACTATATCTAATATCACAATCCAAACAGCAATCAAACAATAACTGAAAATTCCACTTTTCAATTTTGAGTGAGAAGATCTCACCTTAGCTTTTATTTTGCAATTCATTTCCAATCCAGTTTGTTTTCTTCACCGTCTTAGACCTTGTAAATAATTATACAATTTATTAATGTTCGGAATAATTGATTAATTTTAATCAACTAATGACTATTTAAACTAATATTTTTAAATTTAACCAATGTTCCTTTTTAAAAATATCTTACAGTAACTAAAATAAATTAAATAGGTTAATTAAATAAATTTATTACCTTAGTAAATTGGTTTTAACATAACTTTATACATCAAAATATATGCATGTGCTATTTTCTTTTGAAGCTATATACTCATAAAAATAAACTATATAGGTTTTATTTAAAATTTCTATTTTCCTATATTTTTCTCTTTTAAACTGCACATAAATAACCTATAAGAGATAGTCTGCATAAATTTACCTAAAAGTGACTATACAAGTAAATTATTGCAAACATAATTCACTGGAGTTAATACAAGTTAATTACCCAGATTCACGTCCTCACCAAACATCAAGTCGACACGCAGCACCCCCGATGACCGCTTCCCCTCCTCGGATTTCGCGACACCTCCCAATGACAAACTCGCCAACGCTGTTGCCAACCTCCATGACCTCGAATTGAGATGTCGCTGCACACCCAACATCATCGAGAACCACGCGAGCCAGACCTCATCCAAAACTGCCGTGAAGTACTACCCCACCATTTCATCTCGTGGAGGTCGCTGCTACTCTCAATACCCTAGAAACCCACTGCCTCACGAAACCCAAACGACATCGTCGCCTTGCCGTCGATCTTCGGCCAAACCCAATTGTCGATCGAACAAAGTCGCCACAGGCTCTAAGAACGAGCGCGAACCCCTCGATGAACGTGCGCGCGAGCCGTACCCTAGTCGCTCCTCCACACTTCCACGCGCCCAGATACAGTTTTGATTTCGAACGAAATAGTTTCGATTCGATTTGGAGTTGCTCTTTTTTTCCTCTCGTTTTGATATTACGAACAGTTGAGGGAAGGGGGAAAAAAATCGCTCCTTTAATTATTATTTTGAACGAGAATTTGGGAAGAAGGGCGGCCATTATTTTATCTTTTGAACGAAATGATAGTGTTCTGTTGTGAAACGAAATAAAGGGGAGGAAATGATGTTGGGGTGTACGAGGGGAGACAGTGATTTGAAGGAAAGGCAGCTGGATGTTGGGTTGTAGGAGAATAGATATATATCTATTTAATTTAAATTCAAATTCAAAACGTCCGATAAATGCAACTCAAAATCCCAACCTCCAATCGAGGCGTGCCGCTAGGCGTTCGTAATGTTATACACCTATTCCGAACGCAATGGAAAAGGTTCCGAGTCCAAATTCGATCGTATGGTGAAGATAGCTTTTTGGACCCAGTTATAATATTAAATTTTCGATTTAATTTCAGCGCCTTTGCTTATCGTACGCTCACACAACAACTCCGGACATTACGAAAATTGAAATCCGATAATAATACAATATTACGGATCCAATGAAACTGGTTTCGTCGAATTCCGAGACTGTGCCCCGGAACGCTATTTTTAAATATCGATTTAAACAACAAAATTTCAAAACTGAACAAAACAGTTTCAAATTAAATTCTGAAAGTTCTATTATCTTCAGAATTATCAATATAAATTTTCCAAGACTTCAGATTATTTTAAATCAGCTTAAAATTGAAGATTCAAACTTTTATCCAGTTTCGATAATTAAATTCAATAATTTAATCGCCAAATTCATTCCGATAATTGAATTTCAAATTAAATTATCATTCGAATATTTAAACCTAATTAAATATTCACATTTCAAATGTCAAAAATTCAGGGTCGTTACAATCTTCCCCCCTTAAAAGAATTTCGTCCCGAAATTACAAGTTAGGAAAAATGGTCCTTAACTCGTCTACTATTTTTCACAATTCAAATAGTTTTATTAACTTACTAACCTAAATCTTTTTATTAACAACCCATTATTGCTTCAACTAACTTTCCAAACTCCTCAATAAGTTTCAAACAACATTGTTTACTTCTTTATTCAAATTTAGATTTAAATTCAAATTTTAAATTATCCAAAATTTCTCAAAATTTTTCTAACACTCGAAATTTTCAAAAAATTTCGCCAGCGTCTCCTTTGCGCGGCTAATACGGTACGACTACAAAACGTCCCTACGGACTCTCAGATCTCAAAAGAAAACAAAATGCCAAGTGGCAGAATCAGAATCTCATCAAATTTCATACTGAAATTTAAATACATACCTTTTGGTCGAGCAAATTCAAATTATCTTCAAAATTTAATCCAATTCCATTTTCCTATCGCCTTTACAATCCCTGTATATTTTACTGAACAATAATATCCAAATTCACTTATTGGATTTCCCAATACCAATTTACTTAAGAATTTCATTCATTCATTTCTTAAGTGCAATATAAGTATTACATACTTCTTATATTCATTTTCACTTCACAAACAAAGTTATATATTCATTTCCATTCAACTTTGCGTTTCAATTCCATTTGAATTCAATTTACAATTTCAATTCAATTTGAATTCATTTTATCTTCAGATTTTCATTCAGATTTTCATTTCGAATTTTACTTGAATTCGATTCATCTTCTAATTCTGAATATTGGGCTTCATTTACCTTTATCTCAAATTCAATTTGAAATCACTTGTCGTTAAGTGAAAATTTTCAAAAATTCCAAATTTTTTTTTTAACTCCTAGTGAAAACACTTAAAAATCATTTTTTAAAATGGATATGGAAAGCACGTTCCCCCATGGATCACAGTTACTCGGCGGTTTCGCTACTATCCCAGTAGAATCGCTCGTAATCTGTAGATTTCTCATCTCTTAAATTTCGCCATGGTTGTTGCCATAGATCGCAGTTCACACGGCGGTTACACCACTATCCCAGTGGAATCGCTTGTAACCATAGGCATCTCGCCCCTCGAATTTCGCTGTGGCATCTAGATCGCAGTTTACACGGCGGCTGCGCCACTATCTCAGTGGAATCGCTTGTAACTGTGGGTATCACACCCCTCGAATTACGCTAGCATACATCGTGATCAATCAATATGATCCCATCACGATCAAACGGATACTCATACTGAGTTCCAACACCTTCATAATTTTTTCGATGGAAGGTACTTTTTCATATCCTTAGTTTGGAAAACATATGTCATATATGTATAGTACTTCATTTCCAATTGATTCCATTCAATTTTAATTGGCATTTCATATTCACATTCACCAACTTAGAATATTTTCAATATCAAATTTACTTAAGAATTTCACACTTATTTCTTAAGTTCAATACAAGTATTTTCCATACTTTTTTTATATTAATTTTCAATTACCACTTATATTTAAACTGGATTACCAATTTCATATAAATCCAATTAATCTTTCATTTATAATTATTGAATTCAATTCGTTTCGAACCTTATTCATTTGGTCAATCTTCAATTAGCTTCACTTACTAATTTTAGTTTAATACATCACTTCGTTTTCCACAAATCAAATTCAATTCCAGTTCTATTTACTTACAAATTCAAAAATGAATTTTAACACTCAATTTCATTTTCTTGCACTTGCAGTTGCAAATTTATTTATTCATTCACAAATTCATTCATTTTCAATTTGAATCTCATTCCAATTAGATTTCAAATATTTTATAAGTTATCAAACTTATTTACATTCCATTAATGAATTTATTTCAAATATTCTTTCTGAAATTGTATTTCAATTTGTAAATTACCTTTACAATTCACATTTCCAAATCTCATTTGTATATGGATTTATTTCCTTATCTTTCAATTCATATTTATAAATTTCATTTGTTAAATGAATTTATCTCCAAATCTTTGGTTATCATTTGAATTTCTTATTCAATTCCATATATCAATGATAATACTTCAATATTATCTTTTCCTAACAACCAAGCATCCATATACTACTATAATTCATAGAAAATTATTTCCTTTCTATACAAAAAATAGTTTTGGGCAAAATTATTTCATTTACCCTATTTAAAACAATACTGTGTCGGTTTATCTTGTTTAAGAGTTTAGAAACCCCTATCGATTACAGTTGGCCACCCTGCATCGACCGGAATCTATAAACAATCAACCGATAAGTCAACACAATACAAAACAAATTTTGTATTCACTAACAAATACGCACTCATATCTATTATTACACTCACACTCATTCTAGAGTACTACTGACTCTATCTCTAATGAGTAACACCCAACAGAGCAGGGTTGTCGCTTAACCGGATGCTCTGATACCACTTGTAAAGACCCGCAAATCCGTCTTCCGAAAACTCGACACCGATACGTCCACTGTACCAAATTGTCGAATAATCGAATGGCGGAAACGCGAAACTTTAGGTTTAAAAGAAGAGGTAGAAGAAAAGATAGAAGAAAAAGAAAGAAGAACAACACAGAAAACACAGAACAGGAACAATATCGGAATCTCACATTCGCAGCGGAATAATATATAATAGATAAATCAATAATCTTTAAAACAAAAGACTATATCAGTTTATACATACATCAATCATCAGAGTTTACAACAATGGATAGTTATATAAACTTGTCCTCATATAGAATACACAGCGGAAAAAATAACAAGTACGATAGTACGCTTCGCCATCCAGCTCATCTCCAAAGCTCCAGAATATCCAGAATATCCTGATAACATAACTCTAGGCTGCCCGTGTGGAAAATTATGGGCACCCAGAGTTTAGAAAGGGAACAATAAACTCCGAGTCAGTCATGGTGACTGGTGTGAGATCGTAAAACAGTTACTTTCGCAAAGAAAATAAAACAACTTCGCAATGCTTTTGGAAAATGAAACTACCATAAGGCCTCCCGCCACACACACAATGCAAACGCAGAATTGGAGGAGATTTCTCCTTATGATAGTCAAAAATGCTTACTACGAAAAAATCAATTGATATTATTATTAATGTCTAGTGTGGAAAACATTTCGAAAGTATAATATCAATCTTAGCCAACATACAACAATTGTTGTATGCCTACTATAGCTACTATGTTCAATAGCAGGTTACCGCCACATTCCATAGCAGGTAATACAATTAAAAATCGTACGGGGTTCGTATTGTTTCTTTGGATTTCCAACAAATGATCAGGCTAAGGAACTTCCTTACACCGAAATAGAACGCCTCTGGAAAGACGCCTCGGATCCTAACCGGATCTCTGCAAACAAAAGGCCGACGCTACCTCACGCTCTAACCGAGCTGTAACTAGGTAACTAACACACGAGCTATGCCATCCCCCGGTCGTTACCGACCTTTATCCGAGGATCCTCAATCGAAAAGCAACAGCCGCAAAATATAATCCACATAGGTAAAATATCTGGGCTCCATACCATGATACCACCTTTTATCCAGAAGGAAATGGCATACCCTAGGGGCGCTACCCCTACAAACCTTTGCCGCAACATTCCTGTTTCGACCATTACCGGGTTGTGAGGCTCGACGAAGTCTCGTCCACATACATTACGCTTTTTCACAAAGCCACGCTTTGATCAACCAATGATCATCAGCACTTCGTATGCCACATTACCAAATTGGGAATGTATCACTAGTAACCATCAACTACATAACCTCTGAGCTCGTACGTCTCAGAGAAGGGTGTTAAGCTAAGAGAATAAATTCTCCGCCACCAACAGAAATGTATTTGATAGAAACCAGCTTTACATCTCAAAGTGTAACGTCAGACACACATCCATACAAGTCCGTTCCGGGATCGAACGGAACCGAAGGCACTTCCAAAGAAGCCCTTGCAATCCGGATATTCACTAATCACGTCCGGACTTCCCATCACAAAAAGAGTGATATAAATCTCTATACCGGAGCAACTCGGTGCAGAGACATTCGACAGGTTGTCCTTTCATTTTCACAAATATCCGGTCTTCACACCGGTCTTCAAATGCTATCCATTCGCGACGTAACACTATTCGGAATGGGTTATATGACACAAAGGTCCTCTCCCGGCTTAACCGAATAATGAGCGTTTGTTTTAAAAACAAATCAAGTGTCATTTCAAAGGCAAATATTGATAGTCGGTTATTTAACTATCAATAACATTCATAACAAACATCCAATTCAAATAATTTTTCCCAAATTATTTATTTAATTCCAAATCTTTTCACAAGATATATATTCTTCCACACTTCACATTTGAAAATCAATTTCAAATCATATTTCATACTTCACGTTTGAAAATCAATTTCAAATCATATTATGGTCCATTTAAACCAATTAGATAAATCCTTATCGATTTATTTCAAATTTGTAAATTTATTTCCACACTTCATCACTTTGAAAATCCGATTTCAAATCATATTTTCCACACCTTTAAAAATAAATCAATATTTATTTTTAAAACAAATTTCCCTTTCCTTTACAACTTCTATTCGGAATTTACATTCATAAAAATCCTTTTTTTTACCCGATTTTCAAATCGTTTTCCAAATGTTCATTTTCAACCCCGAATCAATTTTAAAAATTGATTTCTCCATTTTATTTCAAATCCAAATCGAATTCCAATTTGATTTCTGAATTTACTTCAACACCGAATCACATTTCAAATTGATTTTAACTTTTAATCCCAAAGACCAAATCATTTTTTTTACGAATCGATTTCCAAATTTATTCTCAACACAAAAAAATCAATTTTTTTCATTCAACATTAAATAAGTTTTCATATCGATTCCTCAAAGATTTATTTTAAATACCCAATCAATTATCACTTTGATTTCAAATAAATTTATCTCCTTTAAAATAAATTCTTTTATTTTCCCAGACCATCAAAAAAATTCAATTTTAATTTCAGAAATCCAATTTCATTCATTTCTGGTATCCAACGATACCAAAAACACATTCGGCTAAATTATAGCTCTCAACAAATTCAATCACAGATATAATCATACACAGATTATAAATAATCAATTAAACAACATATGAAATCAATTCAAATGTTTTGAGGAATCCTGTTGGATCCCTCCAACCTGTTTCCCTGCATCCACAGATGTTAGCACAATACCAATTCCACTTCGAGGTGGAATATCGCGGTATATGGGTTTTATAAAATATCATCCGCTTACTAACGGCGCAATAGGGTCTCATCCGCTATACGAGGCGGGAAATCAATCAATCCAATATATACATATGCCAATATGTATATATTGCTATATATATATAGATATATCCTACTATATCTAATATCACAATCCAAACAGCAATCAAACAATAACTGAAAATTCCACTTTTCAATTTTGAGTGAGAAGATCTCACCTTAGCTTTTATTTTGCAATTCATTTCCAATCCAGTTTGTTTTCTTCACCGTCTTAGACCTTGTAAATAATTATACAATTTATTAATGTTCGGAATAATTGATTAATTTTAATCAACTAATGACTATTTAAACTAATATTTTTAAATTTAACCAATGTTCCTTTTTAAAAATATCTTACAGTAACTAAAATAAATTAAATAGGTTAATTAAATAAATTTATTACCTTAGTAAATTGGTTTTAACATAACTTTATACATCAAAATATATGCATGTGCTATTTTCTTTTGAAGCTATATACTCATAAAAATAAACTATATAGGTTTTATTTAAAATTTCTATTTTCCTATATTTTTCTCTTTTAAACTGCACATAAATAACCTATAAGAGATAGTCTGCATAAATTTACCTAAAAGTGACTATACAAGTAAATTATTGCAAACATAATTCACTGGAGTTAATACAAGTTAATTACCCAGATTCACGTCCTCACCAAACATCAAGTCGACACGCAGCACCCCCGATGACCGCTTCCCCTCCTCGGATTTCGCGACACCTCACAATGACAAACTCGCCAACGCTGTTGCCAACCTCCAAGACCTCGAATTGAGATGTCGCTGCACACCCAACATCATCGAGAACCACGCGAGCCAGACCTCATCCAAAACTGCCGTGAAGTACTACCCCACCATTTCATCTCGTGGAGGTCGCTGCTACTCTCAATACCCTAGAAGCCCACTGCCTCACGAAACCCAAACGACATCGTCGCCTTGCTGTCGATCTTCGGCCAAACCCAATTGTCGATCGAACAAAGTCGCCACAGGCTCTAAGAACGAGCGCGAACCCCTCGATGAACGTGCGCGCGAGCCGTACCCTAGTCGCTCCTCCACACTTCCACGCGCCCAAATACAGTTTTGATTTCGAACGAAATAGTTTCGATTCGATTTGGAGTTGCTCTTTTTTTTTTCCTCTCGTTTTGATGTTACGAACAGTTGAGGGAAGGGGGAAAAAAATCGCTCCTTTAATTATTATTTTGAACGAGAATTTGGGAAGAAGGGCGGCCATTATTTTATCTTTTGAACGAAATGATAGTGTTCTGCTGTGAAACGAAATAAAGGGGAGGAAATGATGTTGGGGTGTACGAGGGGAGACAGTGATTTGAAGGAAAGGCAGCTGGATGTTGGGTTGTAGGAGAATAGATATATATCTATTTAATTTAAATTCAAATTCAAAACGTCCGATAAATGCAACTCAAAATCCCAACCTCCAATCGAGGCGTGCCGCTAGGCGTTCGTAATGTTATACACCTATTCCGAACGCAATGGAAAAGGTTCCGAGTCCAAATTCGATCGTATGGTGAAGATAGCTTTTTGGACCCAGTTATAATATTAAATTTTCGATTTAATTTCAGCGCCTTTGCTTATCGTACGCTCACACAACAACTCTGGACATTACGAAAATTGAAATCCGATAATAATACAATATTACGGATCCAATGAAACTGGTTTCGTCGAATTCCGAGACTGTGCCCCGGAACGCTATTTTTAAATATCGATTTAAACAACAAAATTTCAAAACTGAACAAAACAGTTTCAAATTAAATTCTGAAAGTTCTATTATCTTCAGAATTATCAATATAAATTTTCCAAGACTTCAGATTATTTTAAATCAGCTTAAAATTGAAAATTCAAACTTTTATCCAGTTTCGATAATTAAATTCAATAATTTAATCGCCAAATTCATTCCGATAATTGAATTTCAAATTAAATTATCATTCGAATATTTAAACCTAATTAAATATTCACATTTCAAATGTCAAAAATTCAGGGTCGTTACACGCCGTGATAAGACAACACTAAAACAAAGTCGTAGTGGTTGCGTATAAGGATAAAAGTATGAAAAGACACGTGAGGCAATGCCCAAGGTAGGATACTACCAGTTTACCCTTTCTGGCTGGTGGTAACACATCGTAGCTACGACTGCCTACCGAGTCCACAACCCCCAAATCAAATCAAGGTGCACCGATCAAGTCCAATATCAATATAATAATATGAAGGGGTGATAACCCCTAAAGGTTGTGAACCCCTTGGCCAGACATAGGCTCCTGTTTCAGTCATTTCTAATTGACACAAGTGTTGGGGTCATCCATCATCGTTCTCTTTCTTCAAATCCAGCAAACACTTTCAATTCAACTGTACATTCTAGATAACATCCACTTTGTACACATTTATTAAAGTGGTTCCAATATTGATGGAGAGTATGCCAATTAGAGGCCCCGGTCTCTTTAACAACCAAACGTTGTTTTACACACCGGTTGGTTCTTTTACATTTCGAAAACCGATTCATATTTGATATGAAGATATCATATTCACTTCAAAAATATCACTTCCTTTCAAAATACCATATTTACTCAAAATATGTCATTTCCACTTGAAAATATCATTTAAAATTCCAACTTAGTATATAACCTCATTTAACCATAATCGCATTTAAATCAACGATTTAAATATAAACATTCCAACTTTGCACAGTTTGAAATTTTAGAAAATAGTTTGAATTGTTATAAATAGTTTAAAATAGTTTAAATAGTTTAAAATAGTTTGATATAAAATGGTTTGAGTATTGAAAATAGTTTATATAGTAAAATAGTTTGGACAATCAAAATAATTTGAATATTAAAAAAAAGGTTTTAAACAGTTTATATTAAAATAATTTATTTTGGAAATAGTATCAAATCAAACTATTTCCTTCCATTTCAACAAATCTGGACCCATGTCCACATTCCAAATCAACAAAACTCAATTCCCAATCTTTCGATTCAATTAACTCAATTTCGATTTAGTTTCAAATCAACTTGATTCCGATTTCAATTCGAATTAACTTCGATTTTTGAAACGTTCATTTTTAACTTCAATTTCGATTCAACAATTCAATTTAATGATTTAAATTTCAATCAAATTCTTATTTTAAACTATTTCAATTCATATCGATTTCAAGTCCAATTTCAATTTACCGATTTAAAGCACTTAAATCAAATTAAACTTCATTGTTAAATTTAAGGTTCGAATCTTTAAAATAATTCAATTTCCAAAATTAATGTCAAATATCGATTATAACTTCACATTTCCAATTCAATTCTTTTAAACCATTCCTTTTAACCAATTTCAATTTCAACTTTTCAAAGCATGAAATAGAAATAATTCAATTCATATAAATCCACAATTTATTTCCTTTAAAAGAATATTATTTAATCAAAAATTCAAATTCAAGATTTTAAAACCATTTACTTTAACCAATCCGGCATCCGTATATAATTTCTACCCTATGGCCAAGTGATCAGTTATTTCTATTTTAATTATAGGGATGGATATATATCATTTCAATCTAAATCAAGGTGTCGTAGGTATATATCATTTCAACATATTTCTTAGTTCATTTTCAATGGTCCAAATGATAATATAAATGATGTCAGTAAATAAATGGGTAATACAGGAATATGTCAAATAAATAAACAGCCATACATCCATCATCAATCAATAGACACACAATAACAATTAACATCCAAATCAACCAATATATCACAACAGTTACTTATTATCCATTGTCGGTATTAACAAGCAATTAAATTCAATATTAAATTAAATGCCAATTTAAATTCTATATTAAATTCAAATTAATTTAAATGTCAATTTAAACTACCAAACAGCAACCAATAAAATTCTTTTTACTTCTTAAATTTAATTTAACTAACATAAGAAGATTTAGCGCGAGTGGGTAAAATCACTCACCTTTGATTTATAGCCGATTAAAAATCCATATAAAGCCCAAAATCTGAACAGCCCCAAATTCAACAAACTAGATCAATTTTGTCTAGAATTTCGATACGAACCCAACGGAAGAAACTGTGCGTCAATCCAATTTTTTATTTAAAAGTTATGCACGTTAAAAGATTTGAAATTAAAATTAAAATAAAATATATGGGTAAAATCGTAAATATTCACCATCACCAACCTAACCGAGAATATCGCTACCCTAAAACCCATCAGCCTCCACCTCTCAAGCTCGAATCGCCGATGATCTAGGCGTCGCCACCGCAAACGGATCACGCCGCGCGAACGCCCAGGCCACGTCGTGCGAACGCCATACCCACGCGACCACCTCTGGTCACGTCAAATGGCTCCGCCACCGCCATGCTTCTATCATAATTTAAGGCGAACAACAGTGACCATAAAATGATCAGAGACCATAGATGCACTCCGCTCGACCTCTTCTACATGCTGCATCTTCCCGATCGTCGAATGGTCGAAGTTTCACCGTTGATCGCGAAACCCTAACATGGACGGCCGAAATGTTTCGCGCAATTCTGGACAAATGGAGCCTCCAATTGAAAAAGTACAATAGACGTAGATTACGTTCGTCGAGAGCTTCGCGATGATATATTATATGATAGGATTGGAGCAGTTTGAATTTTTCGATTTGATTTGGAATTGTAATTTAGGGTTTGGGTTATTCGCCATTGAGAAGAAGCAGATAAGAACAGAAATTGTATGTATAGAAAATGAAAATAGAATAGAGCTGCTAGGGTTTATAACAACATATATATAGGCAGAGATGGATAAGAATGGATGAAACAAATCAATGGGTCGAAGCGATAACGAAGACCCGAAAAACCCGTTTCGTTCCCGAAACAAAAATAGGTCATCCAATATATCAAAATATAGGTTTTCAATATTTTTAAACCCAATGTAACTAATTTCAAACCCTAACTCTATTATATATAGAAGTTAGCTTTTAAAATCAAATTATATTTATTTAAATTCCTTTAATTGATTTCTAAGCATTTCGAGCTCGCACGATCAAACGATAAGTCCGATCGCTATGAAACTTGAAATCCTATAATAATTCACTATTACGGATCCGATGAGACTAGTTTCGTCAAAATTCGAGACAGTGCCCAACAAGACTAATTTTACCCGTTAATTAAAACAATCTATTTTAAATCAATTTAATCGTTTTTAAATTCAAATTTAAAAGTTAACAATTTTATCATTCTTGATTACACAGAAATTTAATGATCTCTTGAAATTCAATTTTCCATGTTAAATTACAATAGTAATAAAACCCCAGTTTATTATATTTTCAATTTCAATAAATTCTATTATTTTGATTTACAGGTTCTTATATTAAATCAACAGTTCCTTATGTAATTTATTTATTAACATAAGTTTCCATTTCATTTCACTCAAACTCTACAGTTAACATCTTTTCTTATATTAACTGCAATATTTAATTACATTTAATTTCAAATTGATTCCCGAATTAATTCCTAAACGGATTTAATAATAAGATGAGAAATGAACAGTTGTTACATTTAAATAATTTGAACATATCAATACATTTATTGTTTACCACAAAGATTATAAATTTACTTGCAAATGTTAAAACCGATTAAATAAAATAACCTATGATTTCTCTTTTTAATACAACGTTTACTTTTATTCCTTATTAACTTTTATTATTACCGTTAATTGAAATTACATTAAACAGTTGTTAATTTCATTCAATCAACATTATTAAATTATCTTCTAATAATTATTTCCATTAATAAGTCATAAATTTTAATTTCTGACAACATTAAATTTCGAAACCTTATTTAATTTAATATTTTTAATTACCAAAAATACGGGTCGTTACAATATACATGTATCTTGTTAATTAAATATCTTTTAATTAATTTTAATTATATTACTTAAATCATATTAATTAACATTTATAGTTTGTTTATGTGTGCATAGTAATATATATATATACACACAGATTTAATTAATTAACTTTATTTAATAATTTTTTAATTAAACAAATTAATTAAAGTTTTTAATTAATTTGATATTTTAGTGTAATTTATCATAAACAATTTCAAGATAAATAAGTAATTGCAACAATTGTAGTTATACAGATACATTAATATATATTTTTTAGTCAATTAACTTTTAGTTAATTATTTTATTTTATTAAGTTAACTATAATAATTGAACTTTAAGTTCTAAAATTTCAAAATTAATTATTAATTCTTCTAAATTTTTTTTGATACATTTGAATGAATTTAATACTTTTATAAGACTTCTATTTCATATTTTAAAATTAAATTTTAAATTTGAAAAAAAAAATTTCAAAATATAGTTTGAAAAATTAGCCTAAGGCCCTAAACAAATTTTGACCTTTATATTAGGGATAACCTTTGAGCCAAGCTTGTAGCCAGGTGAGAAAAAGTACTTGCTTATCCAAACCTAGTTCTTCGACACTACCTTTCTACATACGCTACTAAATGGGTTAGCTTTAATCAGTTAGCCCTAACATTGCTAATTTAGACCATATATACTATTTGGCTCTAATACCATTGAAGGAACCGGGACAGGCGGAAGCAGGTTAAATGGGTGAATTCCAAAAAAAATTCTATTTTAAGATCTTTGTTAAGTCTATGAAGTTTAAATGGATTTTAGATCCAACCTAAAATATTTTAAATAAAATCTTATTTTATATAATTTGTTTAAAAGAGTTTGAATTTGATTTAAATTTAGATGTATGAATGTATCAAATACACCCACGTGTGTAACAGTAATTGGTTAAAGTTAATTTAGAGAAAGAAACATTTTGTTTCTCTATCTAAATCTTACGCAATTAATTGAGGGGAGATTCTAGTTTAATGGGAGAGAGAGAAAACTTTCATTTTTCTATCTTTAATTAAATTGACCGATTCATTAAATATCATTAATGAGCAATTTATACATAACATAAATTGTGAGTATAACCAAACATACTCTAATGTATATTGTGTAAGTTCAACGTAAAAAGGTGTACGTAGCGAATGTAAACGCATGTAGGCATTGGGATTTACACCGTAGCAGACCCATTTCCCCTTTATATATAACAAATGCGTAGAAGAGTGTGTGTGTATAATATATTTGACAATCTTATATGATTTGAAATCTAAAATACCAATAGTGAATTTTTTTCATTTAAAGGAATTATAATGACCCAGGATTTCAAAAACTTTGTATTTAAATATCTGAATTATTTAAATATTTAAATCTGGGATTTAATGTGATTAAATTGTTTAGTAACCTTGTTAACCCCCTTTTTATTTAATAACTAATGATGGTAAATATATTTTAGAAAAATCTTTACAAAAATTAATAGTTCGAAGGAATATAGATAAGGTAACCAAAAATCTTTTATCGATAAACGGTCTCGAAACGCGTCAAATTATCATCCCGGGCATTATTTTGGATTTTGATGAAACTGGTGTCATCTAGACCAGAATAATAAGGTGATGTATGCCTATGAATTTCGTAGCGATCCGACATCCCACGTCATTGTGTTAGCCTGAAACGTGTTGCAATTTAAAAGAGAAAATGAAACATAGTATTTATTTTATTATAAATAATCTCCCACTACCCTTCCCTCTCTCAGAACTCCTCTCTTTTTCTTTTTTTTAATAGTAAACAAAATAAGGAGCCGCCATATTCAACAAATTGTTCTGGGAACTTCGGGCATCAGTAGAAGCTGGCTTTGGATCCATTGCAATCGTGGCGAAGCGAGCAACAATTCTATAGTGAGATATCGGCATGCGGCACCACTTAGCTGGGGTCGACTTTTGAAGCCGCCTTCTGGGATTAGACATGGTCGGAGATAGAAGGGGTTTCGGCGAAACAAACTACACCAGCATGTTTCTCGTAGCTGCGCACACACTTCTGCATACTCGAATGGGGCTCCGACCTCAAGAAGTGAATCGCGACATTTTAGGGACCGCAGAGGCATGAGTAGGTCGCAATTGATACGGGGCTGCCGAGCTTCAAGAGATGATGGTCGTTGCAGAGAGGATGCGATGCGTGACACGTAGGAATCGATGGTTCATCGGATCGTGAAGTGTGGAGGGAGAAATTAGGTGGAGAAGTTTTTGACCATGGATTGTTCATGTACAGGAGTATGCACAAGACTGGGGGGAAGGATTAGAGAAGGCAATTAAAGTATTAATTAGTTAATTTCTTAAAATTTATAATTCGAAATCTTATAAAATCGATAATTTTTGCATATGAGGTCTAACCGAGATGTCGTCATCGTTATTGCACTCATATCGAGATTATCTACATCTTGGTTGGCTTGGGCTTGGGTGAGTTAACTCACCATTTAATTTGTATATGTTGTGTATATAATGTTTTTTGTGTTAATATATAAAATTAAATAGATAACAATGCAAGTTATCACTTTTGGACCCCTTCTTACTTTTGAAAAGTAAGTGACAACATTATGTATAATATACAATCTCTTATAAACCTCTAAATATGTGATGTTGCTGAGACTTGTTAATATGTTTGATAGTGTGCTGTAATTGGTTGAAGTGATATAGCCGCTATAAACGCACTTTGAACCCCTTGTATTTGACATATGTTAAATTAGTTAAATTGTGATTATATTAGGAATATATATATATATATTCGCTTGTCCCCTCACACGTTTTGGTGTGTTTGGCATAGATGAATTGGTTTTGAAATTTGTAGAAATTATGGAACGAAGTTGTGGAATTTAGAAGCGAAAAGGTTGTTATGGATGCACTTTGAAAATGTCCTGTGTTCGGCGATTTTCAAAGTTGACTTTGAAAGACAACCTAGAGCATTGTTTGTATTTTTAATAAGTACTATAAGGATATTTATTATTGAAAAAATATCAAGGTTTGGGTTTCAAAGATAATGATTAAGTGGAAAGTGATTTGGGTTTGTCGTAAACAATGTTTTAGTTACATTTGTTTTTAAACCCTTGATTTATATTTTTAAGTGAAAAGGTATTATAAATATAATTAGATCTTCAATAATGAATTTTTAAGGATAATAACATGTATGGAAACTATTGGAATAAAGGTAGAAAAGTTATATGCTTAATTCATAAAAGAGAAGGGGTTTATAGTAAACAATGTTTAAGTCACTTTTGTTTTTAACCTCTTTGATTATATGTTAAAGTAAGTAAATCTTGTTAGTTATTTGTGAATATACTTGTGACTACCCGCAAATACGTACCCTTTGAATCGATAATAAACCACACATGTCCGACCCAAAAAGCACAGACTGACGGAAAGTCATGAGAAAGAAAAGAAGAGAGAATAAGAGAAGAGAAGAAAGAGAGAAGAAGAACAAAACAGAACAAAACAGAACAATACAGAATCTCATATCGCAGCGGAATAACATATAATATCATATCAATGATCTTTATAAAATAGAAACTGTATATACATACATCAATCAAGTTCAACAATTAATCACTAGTCATCAGCCTGGACAGTTATAATAACATGTCCTTACAATTGCTGATAATATAAATAACAAAGCAGCGGAAAATAAACAGAAATGTGTATACGACATGAAGATCTCCAGCTCTTCTGCTGAAGCTCCAAAAGCACCAAATCTAAACCTGTAAATATACCCGGCCTAACTCGAGCATTAAAAGGGAAGAATGCCCGGATCAGTCTGGTAAGCCAGCGTGAGAAAACACACTCAACTGAATTTATTACATTACCAAAACTTTTCTTTTCAAAACAAAAGTATCTCGTAAGACACGCCCACACATAAACACGGATGGGTTTTTACCTTACGCTAACCAAAACCTTTCATATCAAATCAGGTTATATTATACTAGTGTCTAGTATACAAATAATATTAATCATAGCCGAAATGGTTACCCATATAGCATTTCATGGCTATTCATTGTGCCAATACAAACAAAACCGCAAGCTCGTAGTGGAGTTTGGATTTCCATACAAATGACCAGGTGAAGGGACTACCTTCCGGCAGTACATCTCTAGAGGAATGTACCCAGGACCATCACAAAGGATCCTCTACCAACACAAGACCGGCCTACCTCTATAACTAGGTAGTACCGAATATATCATCCCCCGGTCGTTACCGACCTTTCCGAGGGCCCTCATAGCATTCAAACCACATTAATTTACATCTCGAACGTCATAGCGGGAAGAAATATGTCTAGAAGAGGATGATCATATCCTAATTGGGAATGACCCACTTAGCCTTGCCGCATCTAACCCTGTTTCGGTCATTTCCGGTTGATGAGGCCGGAGGTAACGATTACCTTTCACATATCCCATATCACATCGCTTTGAATGCCACATTGCCATTTCTGTTGACTACTAATTGCCTTCCACAAAAATACAACCCTTGAGCTCGTACGTCTCAAGGAGGGTGTTAAGCTAAGAGAAGTTTCCTTCTTCGCCACCACTGATGTACGTTTGTAAAAACCAATGTACGTAATCTTAGAAATGCAATGTCAGACACTCGTCCATACAAGTTTTCCTGGAACAGAACAAACCGAAGGTACTTTCCTACCACATCCTGTCGGGAAATCCCTAGGATTAGTAGCGAATAGTCCTTGCATTGGATAGTTCATAACGAAGAGACTACTGCTACTGGATGTATATTGGGATTCTAACCCCAAACGATCAACAAGCAGTCCTTCACTATGAAAATCCTAAATACCAATATCTTCAATAACCAGCACAATCGAACGCATATACGTTGGTCCGAAGTGGTTTTTAGATAAATCTGATCCCGGTCTCTTCGCACCAACAACGCAAAAGAATTTCTCAACCTCACACAGAAACTAAATCTCATAGACTTATCATGTCTCCAACTTTCAACTTGCTATCCTTCGACCAAGAAGGAAGCTCGATAGATTAGAGTAATACTCCGCTACACGAATCAACATCCTCAACACAAACGATAATCATGCCTACACAGATGGCTACTACTAAGTGTACGACTAATTAGTTCCCACATCAAGTCAAGGAACTAAAATGGCCAAATTTGATAGTCGGTTATTTAACTATCAAAGCAAACAACAATTATCTAGCACCATAAGCAATCACTAGGCCCTTTTAATTAATCTTTTATTAATTAAATCACCTTCCAAATATTCACTTCAAATTATCTTTAAAAGGGTATAATTCCAAAACCATTTCAATATTTCACTATTTGGAAAACATTTCCATATACTTACTTTCATAATAAGTGAATTCACAATTTACCTTATTTTCAAACCATTTCAAACTTCATTTTAAAATACCACTTCCCAAAACATTTATTCAATTTAAAGGATTATTCACTGTCCAAAATCGTGAATATAATTCTCTTACCAAATTCATTACTTCTACATATTTAATTAAAAGGATTATCCACTGTCTAAAATCGTGAATAAAATTCCTTCAATAAACTTTCATATTTAACTTATCAAATTAAATTGATTTCACATTTATAAAACCATGTTTATAAATTCCATTTATATTTTATAAACTTCCATATACAAAATTCCTTTACTAACAAATTCCATTTATCTCATTTATATGCCAAAATCCAATTATTAGTTTATTTACTTATAAATCTCTTATTACAGATTCATTCTTTTCAAATCTTATCAATTCATAAATCTTATTCACTTATAAGATTCATTTATTCTTCATTTTAACACTTATAAAACTCCTTTATAATTCCATTTATTTTATTTATAAATATATCAATTTTATAAATCTTATATATATAAACCATTTATAATAAATCCAAAATTCGCAATTTTAACTTATTTTACAAAATAGTTAGCTCCATATTTCAAAAATCATATTTTTATTCCATTTAAATAAACTTCTTCTTTTAATAATTTACAACACATTATTTAAAATTATATAACTTCAAAAATCACTTAAACAACCTTTTTAATTTGAAATCATCATTTTAATACTTTTAAAATTTTAAAATATGGCCCAATGCTACAACAACACTAAATAAGGTGATGCACATTAATCATATCCATCATGACATCCAACACCACAAAAATCTCCTGATACAGCATATATATCAATATATGTAAATAAAAATCACACTGGTGAGGAATCCAGTTGGATCCCTCCAACCTGTAACCTGCAACAAATATACATATGATAAAATATGTACAATGTTCGCTTCGAGGCAGACGCTCATACAAAAGTTCATCCGCTCATACACCGGAACGTATAGGGTCTCATCTGGTCCAATAGGAAGGAATATATCCAAACCAATCAATATATATATAATATATCATATATCACACAAAAAAATCATTAATCAACATAAAATAAATTTATTCTCACTTATATAAAAATATAAGTGAGACAAAAAGAGTGAGTTGTACTCACATTGCTTCCAATAGTCGCTGCAACGTTTTATTCCAAATAAAATTAAACGGACGTTTAATTTTACCCAAAATTTTCACTAGCTCCAATCAACTCCAAACAAGCTCCATCGCATAGTGTTCACGAATACGAACCCAACGCAAATTGTTTCGTCAATTTTCGACCTCGTATGACAATGTTATGATATAAATAAGTTTACAGGATTTTATATAATATAAATCTATTTACAATTTTTTTATTTTTTTATTTTAACCTTTAATAAATTACAGCTGTTGATTTTCTACTTCTTCAAATCTGGGTCGTTCCCCTCTCCTTCTTCATTGTTCAAGTTTCCAGGCATTATACGCACGCCACAACCCATTGCCGCCGTTATACAATGCATTGCCGAGCCCCCTACGATCACATAGGTGATGATCAGCGGCCCTCACGACGAAGCCCCAGCGCCACCTCACCTACGGTCGAAGACCGCACCGCCCTAGGCTCGCCGTTGCTTCGAAAAATGTGCTCGAACGTGGCCAAGACGCGAGCCCATTCCTCCTCGATCGTTGCGCCATTCCAGATCACAGCCGTATGAATGTGAAGAGCTCGACAAGCTCGACAATATTGCAGTTGAACGTTTTCCTTGATTGTGACTGGATCGTGAGTTATTGAGGAGGAAAGAATTGAGGATTTTAGTTGTTCATTTGAAAGCGGCGGCTAGGTTAAGGAAACCCTAGGTTTTGAGAAAAATGGGAAAAATAAGGTGCTTTTATAGAAAATTTCCACGCACTATTCATCCGAAAATATTTCGAACTCCAATCGAAGTGTGTCACCTGGCGTTTATAAAGTTTTACCCCTATTTTGAACGCAATGGAATATATATCGAGAGCCAATTCCATCGTATTTGGAAGATAGGTTTTTGAATCGAATTATTTTAATTAAAAATTACTTAAATAAATTTCTATGCATTTCAGCTTCGCACGATCAAACCGTAAGTCCGATTGACACGAAATTTGAAATCCTACAATAACAAAACATTACGGATCCAATGAAACAGGTTTCACCAAAATCCAAGACCGTGTCAAAAATGACTATTTTTACGCGTTAATTAAATATTAAAATATTCCAATTTCTATAAATTAACTTTTAATTCAATTTCAAAAGTTTACCAACATCATTCTAATTCAAATAGAATTTAATTCAACTTTATAGATCATTTTTTATTCACATTAAATTCAAAATCAAATTATTTCTGCAAGCTCAAATATTAAATTAATAATTTAATTATCCAAATAAATTCTTATATTCGAAATATAAGTTATTCAACTTATAAAATTAACTTTTGAAAATTTAAAATTAATTAAATATCTGAATTTCAAATGACTGAAATTCCGGGTCGTTACATTCTCCCCTACTTAAAAGAATTTCGTCCGTGAAATTACCAAGTAAGAAAAAGCCATAAAATCCATTTACTTTTCAAAAACAAATCGTTCAAACTAGATTTCCAACATTATTTAAACCTTTTAACTTTTTCCAAAATCCATTGGTTAAACTTCTTATAAAAACTTTTCTTAAGTTTTCAAATCTAAACTTAGTTTTTCTCAAAACCAACTAATATCATTTAACTTTTAACTCAAAATCATAAAGTTTTCCAATTTTCCCAAAAAATTTCTAACGCCTTAAATTTTCAGAAAATTTCGCCATAGCCTTCTTTGAGCGGTTTGATCCGAAAAAAAATCATAATATATATATATATATATATATCACAAATATACATCTCATCCTCGAGGATGAGGCATCTCGTAGGGAAAAAATATAGAAGTACGATATGTAATCCAAGATATGTACCTTATATATTATTAGCGAGCATATACGGCTAATATAGCGTGAAAGCGAGCTCCAAATGCAAAGCATACGCCATCCGCACCTACTAAACACTCAACAAACAATAAGTACATGTATATATGCAAAGTAATATCAATATACAACATATACCAATATAACAACTATATATGTCAATATAGCAAATGCAATCAAAAGCAACAAATTCAACCATCCAACAACTATCATCCAACTAACATCCAACAAACCAATATCTATCAAATATATCCATATCCAAATCAATATTCATTCATTTCTCATTAATATTCATTGAATTCGTTTTAAATTAAATCACATTTGATTCATTAACATTGGATTTTGACTAACATTCATTTATTCATATACAATTAGTTTACATTCACTAATTTACATTCAAGTTAGTTCGCTTTCAAATTAAATCAAATTCAATTCTATTTAAATTCACTTACTACCAATTTGAATTCAATTTCATTAACACTTAATGAATTTCTATTCAATCAACTAACATCCATCTAACAACCAATGCATATCCAACATAACCAAATTTATTTAATTTACACTCAAACATTCATATTTACTTCGTTTACATTCAATTTGGTTTAACACATTCAATTTCAATTAGGTTATATCTGATTGACTTTCATCTAATTATGCAATTCCCAATTAGCTTTTAATGAATTAACACTTGCATTTATTATTCCATATCAATTCATTTACATTCGATTGATTAACATTCAATTCATATTTTATTTACTAATTTCTTCCATTAGTATAATTCAATTTATTCATCAATTCAATTGCTAATTAATTTAATTACTTCATTTCATTAATTCATTTTGACATCAAATTCAACTTCATTCAACATCACTTAAGTTATGTTTCATTTTTTTTCACTTACATTTACTTTCACTATACAACTTAAGTTCACTTCTAATTTAATTCAAATTCTATTTTATTCAACTCATTTCATTAGCTCATTTATTTTTCTTTACTCGAGTTAAATTTCATTTTCAAAGACTGTTTCCTTTTAACTTAACATAGGTTTTATTTCTAAAGTCATTTTATTTAACTTTTACTTAAGTCAAATTTCATATCACTTATTCAAAGTCAGATTTTGTTTTGCTTAAAAAAATTGTTTAACCATTTTAATATTTGGTTTTACTTACATTTTCTCATTTTACAAGTTATACAACTTATTTATTTACGCTTCCAAATTCATATTATATAATCACTTACCACTTAAGTTTAATTTCCCATTTCAATAACTTATCTAATCCAGTTCAATTTATTTAACTTTCCTTTAGTAAAATTTCAATTTATATAATTCACTTACTAACTCAATTAAATTTAACCTTACTTACGTTGAATTTTAATTTCATATCTCAATTTCACACTTAAATTATTTTTTTGAAATTTCTTTTTCTTATACATACTGATTCCAATTATAAGTTCAAAACTCATTTCACTTATATTTATCAATTTCAACTTGGATTTTAAATTCAAATTTGTTTATCACAAAACTTCAATTTTCAATTTACTATTGGTAGCAAATCAATCACACGGAAACTCGAAAATGATACTGATGATGCTGCAGTCATCACCCTTGTTTTTTTCCAGCAACGGTAGTGAATTCAGTGCTTTATATTCTTTTAAAAATCCCTTTTGATATTTATAAATCACATTTATAAATCTTTTTACTTATATAATTTCACTATTTCACTTCACTTATATAGGATTCATTCCAAATTTATTTATCTTATTTAGATTTATAATAATATAATCTCTTTAAACTTTGAAAAACAAGTGTCAAAATAAACGGGATTCAAATTCTCAAATTCTTAATTTAAATCCATTCTCATTTATAACCCATATTTATAAATATACTCATGTAGTTTCATTTCTTATATATAAGATTATTTCACAATTGTAAATCATATTAATTGTAATTCCATACTTTATAATTCATTTGCTTATATAATTTATTCTTTTATAATTGTTGTTCTTATTTGGATTATTCAAACAGCTTTTATTAACTTATATATATTTACATTTTCAAACAACCAACAATCAATTTATATACACTATAATAATTTCTGAAAAATTATTTCCTTTACATATAAAATATAATCGAGGTAAAATTATCTCATTTACCCAATTTCATTGTTGTTTAATATGACCAAATTCATCGACTCAGACTTGAAGAGACCGAGATCAGTAAGTGTTTTATGTATCGAAAACCACTTTAAGACTGAGATACATGTTCTATCTCTTGGAAGTGGATCCATTCGAGATGTTGGAATCTATGTGAAGATTCGAGATCTGTTCGAGATGCTCGAACCCATATGGAGGTTTGTGATCTGCTCAGGATGCTGAAATCTGTTTGTAGATTAGAGATCTATTCGAGATGCTCGAACACATGTAGAGGTTCGTGATCTATTCAAGAAGTTGGAATGTATGTGGAGATTCGAGATTTGTTCGAGATGCTCGAACATATGTAGAGGATCGTGATCTATTCAGGATACTGAAATATATTTGAGGATTCATGATCTGCTCGAGTGATGATGGCTCATGTGTTGAGATGCTGAACGTGACTTCACCATCGGTACATGACTAAAGAGAGAGTAGGCTGCACAATCCTGGGTGTAACTAACCCACGGGGGTATATCAACTCCATATTTGGAGTTTGCTTATCGATATGTTGTGCACGGGGAGTTGTTGATGTTTAGTTTTTCGGATGTTTGGGCATGTTGTGTCTACCTTATGGAATATTTTATCTAGAGATATATGATGCTCTGAAGGTATTTTCTTATCTTTGTAATGGTGATTCGCTTCATCTTTTGTGCTGGAGACGTCTTCCCGAAAAATCTATTATGCGAACGTGCCTTAGTGGTTTTTTTGTATACCCATTGAATATTGTTGTGGTGTGATTAATGCAAGCACCAAAGATGTTTTCTAATTTATATTTTTCACCCTAGACATTATCTATCATGTCGCAATATGTACTTATTAGATGGTTTGGCCCTTTTGAGGGGATAACCGTTACAATGGTCTCAAAAGGTGTTATTATATACCATACACATATTTCTTGAGTTTCTAACACTAGACTTATGTCTGACATGTGGCTTCTGTTTTCCCTAAATTTCTCGTGTGCTCTTTCGAGCAGTTTGAGAAAAACATGTTTTCGTTGATGTTCATTGAGCTTTTGGAGAGTAACTAGGTGTTACCTACCATAATATTCTTATTTGCACTACATTACTTTATGTGTATATATATCGGCAATTATAAGAATAAGTTGTTATAACTGTCTAGGCTTATGATAGTACTTTGATTAGTAAGTCTGAAATGCTATGTATATTAGAGTAACATGGAGTATTATCTTTTGATATTGTATATTATCATTCCGTTGCAAGATTCTGTTTTTTTTGTTCTCCATCTTTTCCGTTTTATTTTCTTCCTTTTCTTTTACCCTAACATTCTGTCTTTCCAACACCTGGGTGCTCGGCACATGAATACCATAGATGTATTAGTGTCGACACTCAGGGGTCGAAAAGGCTTCCGTTACATTTAGTATCAGAGCTGAAGGTTAAGCGAGAACCTTGGCTTTAGTGGGGTATAACTCATTAAGAGATATGGTAATAGATTGCCCTAGCATGAATTGAGTGTATTATATATATGAAAGTGTATTTATTTGTTATAAACGTATGCCTTAAAGCTAATTCCAACAATGAATATTAACGGCTCTACTTATATAAGTATAAGGTGATAGTGTAGTTCAATTAATGTAGGGATAATGATGTTCATTCGTTACCTCTCATTAATTAGTTTAGCCACGCTCGACCGGTTTATGAGCATTGCTATCCTTTGTAGAATGATTTGACATGCTCGACCAGTTTATGAGCATTATTATCGTTTTTAGAATTATTAACTTAATATTTCTCATCCAGTTTAAGAACATTGTTATTGTTTATTGATTGATTAGTTGTGCTCGGCCAGTTTATAACTATTGACTATTGTTTGTTGATTTTTGATTTGTGCTTGACCGGTTTATCAGTAGTTTTACCTTTTCATTGTATGGGTTAGGTAAGTAATAACCATGGGAACATTGAAACAAACACCTTGTGAATTAAGTTTTACAGTTTAACTATAAGGCGTTCGGTGATAATGTTGGGTTAAAAAGTTAACCTTAATAAAAGTTGCTTACTATTAAATAAAATAAAGGCAACATATTTTGGAATAAATATTTGTGAAATGATTTTATATAAGAAAGTGAATTTGTATAAAAAAAATGGTATATAAAGTATGGTTTATAACATATGGTTATAACTAAAAAGTATTTAAACTGAGAATTTAAGGACTTAAATCCTAGTGTTTTGTAAATTGTTTTTCAAGGTTTTTGAGAAAATAATAATAATATTATTATTATTTGAAAGTATTTATGAATAGAAATACTTTAGAAAAAGGGTTTCAAAGGATATAGAAAGTACTGAACTCACTTCTGTCGCTGGAAAATAATTCCGGTGATGACTACAACATCATCGACGTTCATTTTCGAGTTTTAAAGTAAGGGATACCACTATAATATTCCTGCTAAAGATTTATTTTGATAAAACAGATTTGGATTTAAATTCCAAAAGTATGATTTGATATACAAAAGATATATGTATATATGATTATTTCAGATGATTTGAAATGAAATCCGGTGTTTAGTTATAAAGTTTTCCTTAAAGAATTTGATATAAAATATAGAGTAGTTTAACAAAGGTTTTGAATTAAGCTTACTATACGGAAAAGATTTATTTATATACTATGTAGGGGGTACCACTATGGTAGTGGCATAGCCTAGAATAAATATTGGAACGTTTCATGTTTTTCCTTTTTGGGTAAAGTGTTTAATAAGTAATTGAACCTCTGTTAAGTTGTTTCATAGATGCATGCATTTTACGCATTAGGACAGTTTGGTTTGTGCCTCATATTATGGTATGTCATTTTGGTAGTTTTCATTTGTTGAAATAAAATGGAATTTTTAGCGATTTTGGACAGTTGGAAACTTCCGGATTGGTATTGAAATTGAAGCTAAGTGTTTTTGTGAAAATATAAAAGTTGAATTTTTGTAACTCTTAATTTGAAAAAAATAGTAAGTTAAAGTGAGTTTGGAATTCGTTGAATATCCTCGAAATTTAAAAATAAAAATGAATGTTTTATATATACTCTTAGGTTGTAGTGGAGGATTATTCAAGTAATAAACTTAAGTCTTGAAATGTTTCAAAAATTGAAATTGTGTTTTAATGAAATGTTTTATAAATAAAGATAAGTCTTTATAAAATATTTACAAACTTAAGTAATGTTTTAATTAAAGTTTCATAAACGATTTTGATATTAAATGAGAAATGATTTTTGTGTAAAGGACCGTGATTTAAAATTAAAAAGAAATTGGTGTAGTTAAGAAACTAATGGAAAAGAATACGTAAGTTGTATATAGATCATTTTATTCACATGACTGTTCTTGATATAGGATTTGAGTACATGATTTCGAGGTGGTTTACACCGGTTCAAACAAGTATTTTTCACTAGATTCTTGACGATGAACACTTGATACAGATTCTTGATATGATTTTGGAGTTTTCTATCATAGTATAAGGCTATGTAAGGAAAACGAAGGTGTCTAATCAAGGAACCAGATCGGAGTCCGCACTAGAGAAGTCAAGTGATCTATAATAGTTTGGAAGTGGAATTTACGTGATCGAGCAAGTATCAGATTGATATTGCATACGGATGACATATGTAAATCGTCCAGGCTTTGGTATAATTGAATACTATATTTGTTGGCTTATGGTGAATTTAAGTGATGACTTTATCAATTGTTTAAGGTAGTATGAATAATTGACTAAGTAATAATACAAGGTTGTCGAGCGTAAGGTACGCTTAGTAATTTATTTATCTTCCTTATGCAATGAGAAGTTTTTTGAACTTGGGCAAGCCGTGAGCTTTGCTTACTAGTAATTGTAATACTGTTAAGTGTTAATGTGTGATTGTTTCTTTGGTTGATTGTGTTGGGATCTCGAGGACGAAATGTTCTAAGTGGGGGAGAATGTAACGATCCGGTTAAGTCCTTCGTATTTAAATATCTGAATTATTTAAATATTTAAATCTTGGATTTAATGTGATTAAATTGATATGATAACCTTGTTAAACCCCTTTTATTTAATAACTAATGATGATAAATTTGTTTTACAAATATGTTTACAAAAAGGAATATCGATAATGTAACCGAAAATTGTTTTACCGTTAAACGGTCTCAAAACGCATGAAATTATCATCTCAGGACATAGTCTTGGATTTTAATGAAACTAGTGTCATCGAGACTGGAATAATAAAGTGATGTACGCCGACGAGTTTCGTACCGGTTCAACGTCCAGTGTGATCGTGCGAACTCGAAACGTGTTGGGATTTAGAAGAGAAAATTGAATATAATATTTATTTTATTCTAAATAACCTCCCACTACCTTTCCCTCTCTAAGAACTCCTCTCTTCTTCTTTCTTTTTTTAACAGTAAACAAAATAAGGAGCCACCACATTCAATGAATTGTTCCTGGAGCTTCGAGCATCGATAGAAGATGATGTTGGATCCATTGCAATCGTGGCAAAGAAAGCGTCAAATCTATGGTGAGATTATGGCGTGTGATACTACTTAACCGGGGTCGACTTTTGAAGCCGCCATCTAAGGTTGGACATGGTAGAAGATAGAGGAGGTTTCGGGTAAAACAAACTACACCAATGTGTCTCTCGTAGCCACGCACACACTTCTACATACTCGAATGGAGCTCCAACATCAAGAAGTGAATCGTGACATTTTGGGGACCATGGAGGCATGAGCATGTTACGATTGATACGGGGTTGCTGAGCTTTAGGAGTTGGTGGACGTTGCAGAGATGATGCGATGTGTGGCGCGTAGAAATCGACGTTTGTCGTATCGTGAAGCATTGAGGGAGAAATTGGGTGGACAAGTTTTCGGCCGTGGTTTGTGCGTGTACATGAGTGTGCTCGAGATTAGGAAAGAAGGACTAGAGAAGATAATCAAAGTATTAATTAGTTTGTTTAATTAATTAATTAAAATTTATAATTCGAAATTATATAAAATGAATAACTTTTGCATACAAGGTCTAATCGAGACGCCGTCTTTGCCATTGCACTCGTATCGGGATTATCTATGTCTTCATTTGGCTTAGCCTTGGGTGAGTTAACTCACTATTTAATTTGTATATGTCGTGTATATAATGTTTGTTGTGTTAAAATATAAAATTAAATAGATAACAATGCAAGTTATTACTTTTGGACCCCTCCTTGCTTTTGAAAAGCAAGTAACAACATTATATGTAGTTTACAATCTCTTATAACCCTCTAAAACTGTGATATGTCCAAGAATTTTTGTTTACATATTTGACAGTGTGTTGTAAATGGTTGAAGCGAAATAGCCGCTATAAACACACTTTGAAATCCCTAGTATTTGACATATGTTAAATTGGTTAAATTTTGATTATATTGGGAAAATATATATTTGTTTGTCCCCTACACACGTTTTGGTGTGTTGGACATAGATGAATTAATTGAAAATTTATAGAAATTATGGAACTAAGTTGTGGAATTTAGAGGCGAAAAGGTCGCTGTGGATGTACTTTGAAAATGTCTTATGTTCGATAGTTTTCAAAGTTGACCTTGAAAGACATCCTATGGCATTTTTTGTATTTTTAATAAGTACTATAAGGGTATTTATTATTGGAAAAATATCAAGGTTTAAATATTTTTTTATAATTATTTATGAATTTTTAAATTAAAGGGTTTTAAATTATAAAATATGTTTTTTATGGTTTTTAAATAAATTATAAAATAGGTGTTTTTAAGTAATACTTAATATAAATATTTTAAACCATGGTATAAGTATTTTCAAGTATAAATAGTTTTTCGAAAATCGGTTAAATATTTTATTAATATAAATAAAAACTTATGTAATATAATATATTTTCGAATTGTTTTTATTATTAAATGTTTTATCTTATAAATAAATTAGTATACCTATATATATCATTTAAAATGGTTTTTAGTAAATATAAAAGTAAGGAAAAACAAGTTAAATATTTTATAAAGTAATAACAGTGGCTTTGGATTGTAACACTTTAGTTAAAATAAATGGTTTTGTAAAGTCAAGTAAAAGTATATTAACCTGTTAAATTAATGTAAGAATATAATTAAGATTATAATTAGAAATATAATTAAGATTATAATTTTGAATATAATTAGATAATTAATAATGAATATTTTAAAGATAATTGTAAGTGAATAGTTTTGGGTTATTGTGCCAATGTTTAAGCAACACTTGTCTTAAACCCTTATAAAAGTAATTAGATCTTTAAAAGAGAGTTTGAAAGGTAATGATTAATTGGCAAGTGATTTGGGTTTGTCGTAAACAATGTTTAGTAACATTTGTTTTAAACCCTTGAATTATATTTTAAAGTGGAAAATATTATATATATATATATATATAATTAGATATTTAATAATGGAATTTTAAAGATAATAACAAGTGTGGAAACTTTTGGAATAAAGGTAGAAAAGTTATATGTTTATTTTATAAAAGAGAAGGGGTTTATAGTAAACAATGGTTGAGTAACATTTGTTTTTAACCTCTTTGATTATATTTTAAAGTAAGTAAATCTTGTTAATGATTTGTGAATATACTTATACCATTTGAGATAGGTATATGAATACTTCTGAACTACAGAAAGAGTATAAGTGAATAGTAAATATGCGAATAGTAAAATACAAGTATATATCTTTAATAAATGGAAACTAAATCTACATACAAGTTTAAATAAGTTAAGTTTTAATTAATAAGAATTTTAATTTAAACAAGTGAAGTTTAATTAAATAAAGTAAAGTTTAATTAAATAAATGAGTTTAATTAAATAAAGGTGTTTAATTAATAAAAGGTGTTTACTTAAAAGAAGTTTTAATTAAAGGAAGAAGTTTTAATTAAAAGATGAAGTTTAAATTAAATGAAGAAATTTTATTAGATAAAAGAAGTTTTACTAATAAAAGAAGTTTTAATTAAAGGATTAAGCATTTAATTAAATAAGAAAGTTTTAATTAACAAAAGAAATATTAATTAATAAAGGAAGTTTAATTAATAAAGGAATATTAATTAAATATAGGATGTTCAAATTAATAAAGGAACATTAATTAATAAAAGGATATTTTATTAGATATAATTAACCAAAATGGGATTAAAAGTCATTTATGTGACTTGATCGTGCTTTGTGTGTGTTAATCGTGCTTTGTGTGAGTTAATCGTGCTTTGTGTGTTACTTGTTTATGGAAAGTATTTAGTAATGTACTTAGCAGTAAAGCTGATAAAGTAGATTTGTTTCCATCTTTGAGAGTTAAGAATGATGATTCAAGTACGGTGTAGAAGCAATAGTGCTCTAACCTTTCGGGCTTCACACTTGACTAAAAGATGGCGAAAGTTAAGAAGGTAGGATATGTGATAAGTATACAAGACTTGGTTTCCGTATACAATTGTTTCATTGTTGTTGAATATGACCAATTTCATCGACTCGGTCTTGAAGACACCAGGATCTATAAGTGTTTTACTTATCGAAAACCACCTAAAGGGTGAGATACATATTCAATCTTTTGGAGTGGATCTGTTCGAGATGTTGGAATATATATGGAGATTCAAGATCTGTTTGAGTTGCGTGAACCCATGTATAGGTTTGTGATCTGTTCGAGATGCTAGAATCCATTTGGGGATTCAAGATCAATTCGAGATGCTTGAACACATAAGAGGTTTGTGGTCTATTTGAGATGTTGGAATCTATGTGGAGACTCGAGATATGTTTGAGATGCTCAAACATATGTAGAGGCTCGTGATCTGTTCGGGATGCTAGAATCCATTTGGTGATTCATGATCTATTCGAGTGATGATGGCTCGTGTGTTGAGATGCTAAGCGTGACTTCACCATCGGTACATGACTAAAGACAGAGTTGGCTGCACAATCCCGGGTTTAGCTAACCTATGGAGGTATATCAACTACATATCTAGAGTATGCTTATCGATATGTTGCAGAGGGGAGTTGTTGATGGTTCACATTGTTCTTGAAAGTGTTCGAACGTTTGGGCCTGTTACGTTTACCTTATGATATAATTTATCTAGAGATATACGACGCTCGAAAGGTATTTTCTTATCGTTGTTACGGAGATCTGCTTTAGCTCTTAAGATGGAGGCGCCTCTGCGGAAAATCCATTATACAAACGCGCCTTAGCAGTTTTGTTTGTATACCTATTTATTATTGTTGTGGTGTGAGTAATGTAAGCATCAACGACTATTTTCTTATTTATATTCTTCACCTTAGACATTATCTATTATATAGCAATATTTACTTATTATATGGCTTAGCTCTTTTGAGGGGATAACTGTTAGACGGTCTCAAAAGGTGTTGTTATATGCTATGCACGTATTTCTTGAGTTTCTCACACCAAACATAACTGACGTATGGCTTTTGTTGTCTCTAAATTCCTCATGTGCTCTTTTGAGCAGTCTGAGAAAGGCAAGTCTTCACTGATGTTCATTTAGCTCTTGGAGAGGAGCTATATGTTACCTACTGTAGTATTCTTATTTCGACTGCATTAATTTATGTACATATATCAGCAATTGTAAGAACATGTTGTTATAACTGTCCATGCCAATGATAGTACTTTGATTGGTAATTCTAAAACGCTATGTATATTAGAGTAACATTGAGTACTGTCTTTTAATATTATATGTTATTATTCTGCTATGAGATTCTGATTTTTTACTTCTCCTTTTTCTTGCTCCTTTTCTTTTCTTCATTTTCTTTTACCTAACAGCTGCACTTGGATGCTCGGCACGTGAATACCACAGATGTATTAGTGCCGACATTCAAGAGTCGAAAAGGCGTTCGTTACAGAAATGTTTGATATTAAACATGACATTTTTACACAAGAGCGATCTTGTATTACAGCAACACATGTATGTTACCATACACACACATATACATATATAAATTACAATCAATGTTTTAGATTTAAAAAAGTTTATTTACATATAAACATTTGTAATTATATATATATATATATTAGAATTTATAGTTAACATTGAAATCAAGCTTTTTGTTTAGGAAAGAAACGCATAAAACTTTAAAGTTAGAAAAGAGATAAAGATCAAAAATTTACACAAAAGTCCATTCCTAAATATTAGATTAAAATATTTTTTTATTTTTTTGGACCACTGTTTAAAACGTCCATATTCAAAATATCAACCAAATAACAAAAGGTTTAATTCTCAAGGTGAAAGTTAATTAATTGAAATGAATAGTTATTTATTTTGCGTATGTAAATATCATAAATTATAAAATAGATCTCAATCAAAATTATTTTATTTTAACATAACTTCAATGCAATAGAAAACGAATTGGAAAAAGTAGGCATATGTAAATCATGATAATAACATAAGTCTAAATAACACAGAGGAAGCAACAAGTTAACAAAGGAGAAACAGGTTCAAAATCATATCAATAATAATGAACATATTTTGAAATGAGATGAAGGGGCAAAAGTAGATCCGATTATATTAATATAATTGAGACACTTTCAACAAAGATGGACCTAGAAGGATTTGAATTACTTGTTACAATTTAACTAAAACAATTACCAAATGAGATATATGGAATCCAAACACATGAAAATCATAGGTAAATTGAATTAGATAATTAACTTGGGATATTGCCAGAAAATCACACCTTGAAAAGATGAATCAATGCTACTAGACTTAGTTGAACCGATCTCCAGATTTTGCAGGAATCAAGAGATAAGAACCACCTTGTGTTTTTTTATTCTATTTGATTTTTTATTTTGATTTTGGTTTTTTTGCTTAGGCCACCATGGAATTTTGCCATGACTTCAAAGGAGGAAGAGAAAAAATTTGTCAAAAAAGAATGAATTGAATGAATGAGAGAAATATGTTTTAAAAGAAACATTGAAACCTTTGGATTTCCTCCTTTAAAACCTTTCCTATTAGTTCCTAATTAAATCTCATCAAAATCCTCTTCCCTACCATGCATAGACAGATATAGAGTGAGGTGTAGTGGGGCCTCATAAATTTCCAAATCCGTTCAGCATTTATTCCATTTAAATCTAATTTAAATATTCTATCGATATTGTATATCGATATGCACATTTATAACTTTTGTAAACCCACTTTTTAAATATTGATGGTATTTAAACACAAAATAAAATCTAGTAATTAATATTTCACAAATATTAATTAATTTAATTAATTTACAACAATTTAAATTAATTAATTTGTGTGATTTATTCGAAGTATTCATTATTTCGGTTATGTGACTCAAAGGAGTAAATTCAGTCGGCGATTAATATCGAATAATTCTTATATTAACGTTCATATATTACCTTACATAGTAGTGTGACATTTTGGCTAAATTTATCACTTACACATTTTTTTTGGTAAAATCCAATTTTACTTTTTATATGCATTACCCGATAGTAATGATTATTTACATCAATTCTCTTCATCAATACTATGTCACATTAGGACCTTTGGAATTTACTTTTGGTCAAAATTCCAATATCTTCAATATTCAACTTGGTTAGTCCATAAAAAAAGTCCTTGGTTCGATGATAACATTTATAACTAACCATATTACTCTGACAAGAGATTTGGACTTTAAGTTGACTGTAGTTGACCGTGATACTAACCCTATATAACCAAGCTGAGGAATTCTCTATTGAATAATGTTTCACTTACAATGCTTCAAATTAGACCCAACTATAGTTATTTAATGGAGACCATGCCATGATTTATATATAAGCAAAGTGTAGTGTCTACAATGAAGTTTCACATTATTCTTAAGTCGAGGGAACCACATAACATCATCATTTCGAGATTCTCTATTTGACCTTAGTTATATTAACAAAAAGAAAACTCTAGAGTGAGTCATTCCATAGTTACCCAATAACTATCAGTATGTAACCTCTTGGTACCCCCAACAGCTATGAGTAATACACTACCTAACATTTGGAGGGTTTTTACACACTCTAGTCCCAATGGATGTATCAATATCATTTTGAAACATCTTGGCTAGGAATATTTAAAATGAAATGTTATTTTTAATGTGACAAATTTGTCATGATTACAATACATTGTAACAAATAACACATAACATATCATTTAAGGATTTTCTATTTAATATTCTTTAATTAATTATTTAATTAATTATATCGCAATATAAAACATCTTTACTACTAATAATGAAAGTTCCATCAATTAATTTCAACCGCGTTTTTTTGGATTTCCAGAAATACCCATCGTCGATAATCGCACTTCGTTACTTCCCATTAAACCCTAAATCATTGTCAGTTCTAATTCATCGTCAAATCCTTCACGGTCCGTCGCGCCTCCTCTTTAGAATTACCATCACTTCTAAACATACAGATCATGAATCCGCTTTCTTCCACAATCCTCTACATCCCCACCAACTTCACAATTCTCACTCATCATGCCGGGCACACTCTCACCCTCAGTCTAGGCACAATAAAGTCCAAAATCCTGATATTCGTGTTCGAAGCCAAATGTTTGAAGCTCAAAATCGATCGATCGTGGCCGCAGCTTAATAGTTTGGGCGATGTGAATAAGAAGTTGATCAAAGGGTCGATCGGTTGCGAAATGGTTAGATTCAATTTTCGAAAATGGTGCGTTATGATTTATGTGTACGCAGTTAGAGAAGAGAGAGGTAATGGATTTGTGAGGGGAGATGATTTTCGGAAGGTTCTGAAAAGTGTTGTTAATTTGAAAAGATTTTTTGGATCAACTACCATGCTTACTTTGCCTACTCAGAGAAGCATTGGGTTTTCGAATCAAGTTTCTTCGCCAGAAATATCCTTCGGCAAAAATCACCCTTTGTTATTTCTCATTAAACCCTAAATGATTATCAGATCCAAAATATTGAACTATTCTCAAAATATTGAACTATTACTACTTTAAATTTCTTATATTACTGTTTGCTTACTTTGGTAATCTTTCATTAATTCATTTGAAATGACGTTAGCAAGAGAAATTTGTGCACTGGGAGTGGGAGTGTGTGGCTTTTACCTTATTTCTTTACCTTTGTACCACTGTAGTATACCTTATCAGTGATCGTTTTTTTAATACGTATATATATACACACACATATATATACACACGCACATATATATAGACACACATTTATTATAATTAACATGATAGTATGTTACCCTCTTCCCCTTACCGTTCCATTCTGTAATTTGTAGATATGCAACACTGCTTTATTTCTACTTTTCATGCATTGTCGGTTTTTTGAGTATATAAACATCCTGACGATTATTTAGTCTGCCAGTGGTTTTTTTATTGTTTAACACTTCAAATTTTTAAAACCTGACATCATTTTTTTACTTACTAGAAGTAGGTGAGAGCATGGTTCTTGGATGTAATCTATTACATAAAGTTGTGGGAATATGCACTCTATGGATAAAGGGGTACAAGTCCAACATTATATTACTCACATTGGATACTAAAAAAGACATATATTATGATAACCTACGTTGTTAATAGGTTTTATATACACGATTATTGATTGAACTTTTTTTTATTGGTTTTCATTTGGAGTTACCATTCATAACCCAATTTGAGCTCATTTAATTGATTTTCAAAAATCAGGATATTGGATAATGCTTGGCAAAGATTGTACTTTTGAAAATTCTAGCCAAGTTGAATTTCACTCGAGGTAACTTTTTTAGTTAAAAATCAGATAATGGCACACTATATTACAATAAGAATACGAGATGAAGATAATAGTCCAAGGCCCTTTTTAGAAAGTCTAAACAATAAACAAAACTGCGAATGTTTTGGTGGATAGTATACCTCTTCGACATAAAAAATTCCAATGAGTGCACACTTTATTATAATAAGAACATATTTTCTTGCTTGCATTATGAAGTTGTATGTGATTCAAACTATCTTAACTATTTGTTTTCGTACGAAAAGTTCTACTTTGTTTTTCAGCACTAGAGCGTTTCTCAGTGCTATATTTGTATGTTAATTTCATTTGAGAAAACATTATTTTACTTGAAAACCATAAAATTACCCGATATGCATTAGAAAAAGTATTGAACTACATATGAATATGAAATGAAGATAGTAGTCTAATGTTCTTTTTGGTAGATTCTAAACATAACTATGAGTGTTTTGGTGGATAGTGTTTCTCTTCAACCCTTTATGAAAATTCCAATAACTACACACTTTGTTACAGTAAGAATATATTTACTAGATTTGTGCTATTAAATTAGTAGGTGATCTAAATGTCACATTATGTGTTTTCGTACTAAAAATTATGCTTTGTTCCTCAGCAGTATAGTGTTCCTTTTTAACCCATTATGAAAAATATCAATTAGTCTAAGCTTTATTACAATAAGAATAAACTAACAAGCTTGCACTATGAAGTCATATGTGTTTTAAACTGTCGTAACTATTTGTGTTTGTAAATATTTAGTCGTTCATAGGCACAAATAATTTGAGGAACATAAGTGATAAGTATTATTCTTTTGAAATTTTTATAGGACTTGGTAATGTTTGCTAATATTTATTTCATACCTTTCATATAGGTATTATCAAGTGTTTTTAGGTAAATTTATATTGCTTTGAAAATTTGTTAGCCCTTAGCCAAAATGATTCTCCCTTTAATAATTACCTTAATCTAATAATTGAAAATCAAGTCAGTAGCTTCAACTACATATACATTAAACATTAAACATTAAACATGATGACTGGTTTGAAATTGCTGTAATTTGGGCTGTTGCAAGACAAATTAAGTTCTTATGCTTCCGTCTTTGATTAAATTTTATAAAGGATCGATCAAGTGGTATTTATTAGATACATAGAGTAAAACATTATCCTTAAAATTATACTCTTCATAGCCATGAACTAAAAACATTTGTTGTTATTTTCTGTTCGCCGTAGCAACAAAGTTCAAGTGAAGATTTTGCCTTCGCTTGTTTCTTAATAATAATATAGTTAATGTTTTGTTAGTATCAAATTATCACTCATGGATTTTCTTTTAGGCCCTTTTTGATATAATTTTTTCACATTGTTGTACACTATTTTGTGCAATCAAAACTTGGGTGTTTCTTAGATGTTTTTGTTTAGCTGCGCCTGAAACAAGTTCAAATTAGACATTTGAACATTGTTAAAAATCAGCAGTAGCAGATTTGTCTTCAAACAAGTTCAACAGTGTAGTTATATGGTACAATATTGTACAATGTACCTACAACTAGACTTCCATTGCTTTCATCTACTATATTTCCGGTTATATAACATCAAAGGATTCATATACAAGATTTTTCTATAATCCTACCACTATATACCATTCAAAATGAAAATCCACTACTTTGTTTTTTTCTTCCCTTTTCAATGATGATAAATATATATGCGTTGGTTGGATATATTTTATGAAACTGATTCCAGTATTTTTTGAACAGAGAGTATCCCATATGCTTGATCCTTTGCCTCCTTCTTCAGCAGCACCTTCAGTCTAACAAAAAATAATTTATACATCAATTTTTGTAGTTATTTTGAAAAGGTTTAAAAGAAAAATGATTAAGGAAAAAAGTAAACTGGATAAGCTGAATTGGCCGCCCTAAAATCAGCTGGAAAACTATCCCGAGCAATTGAGTTTGGACTGAGTTGGCATATTGCAAAAGAACAAAAACATTATCAGCAATAGATTTATAACTTATGATTTATGAGTTTGGACCGAGTTTGGATTGAATTTTGGAGCTTGCATTGGCCGGTAGTGTTGATAAACCCCACAAAGCAGGTACTATGATATATATAGTAGTGTGTAATTTGTCACTTTGTTCTTGAATATTGTTTCTTTGATTGATTCGGTTATCAACTAAACTTGGATAATGTGTAGTACAAAAAATTCACTTTGCATAAAGTATATCTGGTTTTTAGTTATTTAATTTAGAATGAATAATTTTTTCTTCATTGTTTATAATTTAAGAAAAATACATAATATTTATTTAAGAAAATGTTTCTTAAAATACGTATATTTTTCATACTTTATATTCAAAAGTTTACCAGTAGTTAACCCCTCTTCTAAAATACACCATGTTCTCTATTTCTTCCTAACCAACAGGCTGAAAAAATATTTGAGTTAGAAGAAGATGACGAATGGGAATATGTTGAAAATGATCCTTTAAGGATCATCTAGCAAGGTATTATGATAATTATTAAAAATAAAAAAGGTTTGGAAGTATCAACAAAAGTGTATTTAGTGGAAACATTAGCATTATGTAAGCACACTAGCAGAAATATTTTACAATATGTCGATAGACCCGTATCATTTCCTCCCTACTTGGACTGGACTTATAATTTGCTTAGCTTTATTTGGGATCAGCCTTATCCTTCTTAATAGTCATTGTATGTAATAAAGGAAGTTGATTGTTGGTATTTTGCAGTAAAATACGGTTGTGTTTTTGTAGCATTACTTACATTTCTCTTTGTATCAGAATGTAATGTTTCTCTTTTAGTTCATTACACAAATCTATGCATAAATGATACGTAGAAAATGGTTCAAACATAAATCATAGATCCGACATGTTTTAGGTTTATAATGGGCATAAAAAATTCATGTTTTCTAAATACTACATTTAGAGGTGTCGAAGAAAGAAGTCTAAATTTGATTCAGTTGCTATTTGCACAGAGAAAATAAACATGTACAACTGGCATCCTCAGCTTTATTTACTTGCAAGTTCTGAACACCAATTGATCAGTAGAAAAGAACAAATGAAACGAAAATTATTTTTTCTCTTTATCCATTATTAAAATCGCAAGATAATGTTGCATTTTATAAAATTTGTCAAAATAAAGAATAATCAACACAGAAAGCAGTGACTGGTACATGTTACATTTTCTTCTTTGAATAAAGTGGAAAAGAAAGAATAAAACAAAAGAAATGATAAAAATACAAAAGAATGAATGAACATCACATGTGAACACTGTTGTCACTGTGCTTGCCAAAATTATTATGTTCAAACACAACGATGCAAATTGTTTTATGGTTTATGATGACACATATATATATAATTACTATATAACATTAACGCATTATCATCTTATACCGACCAGAAATTAAATATACAGTTGATGTTGATCTATTATAAAATTAATAACCAACTTTTAAAAGACATTATTATCCGGTAATCAACAACTTTACAACATAAAAGGAAAACTGAAAAAATTATCCACTTAGCATAACACAGCTAATTATACTTCATTATGATATAATAGACCTTTCAAACGAAACAATTGCACATAACGTGTATGCAATTGCACCTACTAAGAGCACACAAATCTTTATGTTGTAATGTAAAATTTATCAAAAAAACAACATTATAATACCCAATAACAGCAAATATAGTATAGATATTATGTATAAACTCCAAATACCCAATTTATTAGATACTAGCTCACATGTGTATTATCCTTTATTTACCGAGTTTTTTTCCATACAAATTTGCATATGAGAGTGATTCATTTCATTCTCAAATTTTTGTGTTCACACCAAACATATTTCTTATAAATGATAAGTAGTGATTTATAAATATTTAAGAAAAAATAGTATTTATAAATATATTTTACAATATAGAGTTCTTAAACTTATACCCATAATTCATTGATTTTTAAAATGTGTGACTAATGTCATAATTTATGAGTATGGTCTGGTTTATGATTATATAGAAAAAACTAAATATACAAATAAAAAGAAAAACCTCCATATTCTAAATAAAAAATAAAAAATAAAAAAGTAAATGGTGAAGTGACCATGACTAAGTGCAGGACCAACTAGACGTGCTTTTTACTCGTATATAATAGAAAGAAAACACCTCTTATATTGAACAAGATTGGTTATTGAGTTTGATGTATGTAACAAATTACATAATTGCTCATAGGGCATACCCCTAACTCTATCACAAAGTGCATAACGCTCTCCAAATGTCGAGCAATGTAATAAACATGGTTGTTGGAGGCACCAATGCGTTACGTACTCATGATTATAGGATAACCACGAAATGACTCAATTGAGAGTTTTCTGTTGATAAATAACAACTAAGGTCAACATAGAATCCCGAAGTGATAATGTTACACATTTCCCTTAACTTAAGAAACTATGAAACTTCAATGTAGATACTTCACTTTGATTATAGTTAAATCATGGCATGACATCCATCGATTGAGTACAGTTATGTCTGAATTGAAGCATTGAAAGTAAAACACTATTCAATAGAGAATTTGTCTCCTCGGTTATATGAGATTAGTGTCACTGTCAACTACAGTCAACCCAAAGTCAAAGTCCATGGCTAGAGCAGTATGTTAATAATTATCGTTATTATTGAACCAAGGATTTTGAGTTTAGAGTAACTGAGGTGTGTGGATGATATTAGAATTTTGATCAAAACTAAATTCCATAAATCTAAAGTGATATTGGGTTGACGAAGAGTGTGTAAATAATAATTTCTAAATGGTATTGCTTTAAATTTTATAGTTGAAGGTTTATATGTGATAAATTTGGCCAAAATGTCACACCACTAGCTAAAGTGACATGTAAACATAATATTCAAATTGTACGATATTAGTCGCTGACTTAATTTACACCTACGAATCACACAACTGCATTGATGATTTCTCTAAAATACCACATAATTTAATTGATTTGTAATCATTATAAACTAATTAATATTTATGAAATATTAATTTTATTTATTTATTGAGTGTTATTAGTATTTTCAGGGTGTCACTAGTAAATAACTAGCTACGTATATAAAAGTTATATATGTATGTATAGATATACAATATCGACACACATTTATATACAATTTAAATGATATTAATTACTAAATGCGTTTCGAGTTTTTAATGGCCCTTGAAGACTATTATATGGCCGATCGTGGATAATGGAGAAAGGGTTTGAATTGTAGATTTGGATCGCAAAATTGGCAAGAGGAGAAAGAGTAAAAAAGGAGAATCTGTCTCCTCGTCCTTCTATATTTAAATCAAGCAACCCTCTCATTTATTTCTCTCTAATTTCCTCTCAATCTTGACTGCATTCACCCTAACCTCGTACCTCCATAGCCGAGATTTCAATAAAGCAAAATACATTAAAATAAATTAAAATATGTGACACTTTAGGCTATTGCAAGGTACGAAGATCGGTTCTTTCAGAATCTAGGAGATATCATTAAACAAGGTGCACTCAAAGGCCATCTCTTTAAGTGACAAATTTAATTTAATAATTTCTTAACTATCATCTTTATATCACAGTTTTATATATACACTGATTATCTCTCCCATATTAAATAATGTCATAATCTTGTTAAGCAATTATTTATATGATATCGTTCTTAAAACAAAGTTTTATTAAAAAGGAAAAAATCTGTACAAACATAAATGTTTTAATATATATATATATATATATATATATATTAACATAATAAAATTTTATTATTTCCAAACAATGATTTATTAATTTTAAAATTCAAAAGCTATTAATATCTATACATATAATATATACATATGTCAAAACAATTTAAATGCTTTTGAAAAAAAATATTTGGGCTGAGACTTATTTATATATATAATATATATATATATATGTATGTATAATTATTTAAAACTACATTTATATACATATTTATATATTAAATGGTTTTCAGATTATAAATTAAAAAAACCATGGCCGAGAAGAATTATACATATATATTTATTTTTCTAAATTGATTTTATAATAAAATATATTTATATTAATTTGTTTATATGTTTTAAACAATTATATGTATAATATGTGTTTACATATATAAACATATAATAATAATAAAAATAATTTTCAATAATCAAATTATTTTATTAAAATATAACTTTATTTCAAATATAGATATTTTAGTTAAGTGCTATCTTGATCAAGTTTTGAATTTTACCTATTTACTAAGTCTTTGTCAAATATTTTAAATAAAATTTGAACTTCAAATCTCTTTGACTCGGTCAAAGACAAATTAATATTTTTAAATATTTTTTATATAAAATAATTTTGAATGTATACATAAACACACACTTATACAATGTTTTGAGACATTCATCTCACACATAAATGGCGAAAGTATACATTGTAAATATAAATCCCAACATCTATATATGTACACGTTAACTATGTACTAGTTTCTATATTGCACGTGCACATCATATACATCTTTACTACTAATAATGTAAATTCCATGAACTACCTTCAACCGCGTCTTTCTGAAATACCCAAAATGCCCATCAATTTCCCCAACGTCCACACGCGTAACTCCCATTTTCATTTTCGATTCACGAAACCTAATTGTTTCTCCCCAAAATCGTCTACATTTCTAAACTCAACTCCTCGAAACCCTTATTTTGTTCATCACCTTCATCCGATCCAATTCCAAAAGGGGGTTCCCCTATATATACGAGTATATAATACTAATTAATGGATCATACTCTCAAACCAGCCGCCATAGCCGCGATCCTCATGGTCGCAGCGGTCGGAGTAGCTGCTCCCATCATAGGTAAGAAGATCCCAACTCTGAATTCGGATGGGAACCCGTTCGTAATCGTAAAGGCGTTCGCCTCGGGGGTTATACTGGCCACAACAATGACACACATTTTGCCGAAGGCGTTTGAGAGGCTTACTTCGCCGTGTCTAAGCGAAGGGGATTTTGGTAAATTTCCATTGTAGGGTTTGCGGCCATGGTTTCGGCGTTGATGACGATGATGGTGGATGGGTTCGCCATGAGGTTTTATAGGAGAGGTAGGATTAGTAAGGCTTCGCCTGTCGATGATGATGTTGATGACCTGGTGGTTGATGAGAGTGGGAATGCGCATGTTCATCGGCTGGTGGATTTGGAGAAGAAGGTGAAGAAGCTGAGGCCATTAGAAGGAGAGTTATATCTCAAGTAAGTTTATAATCTATTGCTTAGAAACATTCGCCTTGATCACTTAATTTAAGAGAGTTAAATACGATCTTAATCATCTAAAATCAAGTACAACTACTAGGACCGAAAGCATTTTTGTTAAATTTGTTTACTAAAACACAGATACCAAAACACAGAATTATCTGAATTTTCAGTAGTCTATAGGAAAGTTAACTATGTTAATTGTACTGAATTATAAAAAAAATGTACAACTTCACTCTTTAGATACCCTGAGTTCAATCAAATACAATTGTTCGGAAAGCATTTTTGTTCAAAAAGTGCTATAAACACTGGGAATTGCCTAAGTAACTTAGCAAATAATGTCACAATTTTTGGAAATTTCAATGTGAGACAATTTCAGTCCAGCCTGCCGTTTCACTTTGTTTTTGACGTAAGCCAATTTAACATATTAATGTTAAAAGATGATCTATGTATCATAGAACAGACTAAAATATATTTGTGGTATGGTAAACGAGACATGTATTAATAATGTTACACACATAGACTGCACATTGTAAAGATACTGTTCGTGTAAGAAAAATAAAAACATCCACTACCAACACTAGAACGAGAGCAGATCTGCTGATATTTGTTTCTTGGTCTGCTGATATTGATTGATAATTTTGTTCATTTTTTATTTATTGTGGATGTATAACTTCTGTTGCTTTATTTTTCAATGAAATTCGATCCATTCAGCAGCTTATAACATATAAATCTGAAATGATTATGTTTTCATATTTTTTTCTTTTTGAGAGTTGTTGCTTGAGATTAAGTGCGATGTCAACTGCTTTGATAGAGTAATAAAATGGATTGTCTTACCCAGTAATGTAATCATGTATGTATTGTTTGACGATGCTGCTTCCCTTGCTCCGAGGTTAATGTTTGAGTTCCTCCTGATTCACACACCTCTAAATTAGATTCAAACAGAGAAATCCTTATGGAAATAAGTAATTTGCATGAGTTAACTGAATATAATAGATAGTCAGATCAATTTTGAACTAAAGTAAATATATGAACATTGGTAATAGAATTGATTCTAGTGAATCAACATTGAATGAACCAACAATTGACATAAGAAGCCTCATTGGTCCAACAATAGAAATTTCATTCCCTTATTTCTGTGTATGGCCTAAAACTTATATATAGAAATGACTCTAAATACCTTTTTTCTTAGAATATGTGTGGTCCTAAGAGCAAGGAGATCACTCAGTAATATTATTAATAAATAAAATAGAGTCAAATCAATAGTTTAAGAATAGGCCCTAAACAACAAAATGGGACAACATAGAAATACACACAAATATGGGGATCAGCAAATAGCTGATCGAAACGAAGTTATGAGCAAGTAATTAGAAATTATACATCTTTAGCTCATAACTCAAAGTAAAATGAATGAAGAGATTAGAAACTAAAACTGTTTTTTGGCAAATAGATACTCCAGGCTGTGTTTGCTGAAACGGGAGCAAGTAGGCTCAGAATAGGAGCTATAAAACCAGTCTTGGGCTACTAGATTGTGATAAGCTATAACAACAACGAGCATTGGGACAAAATCCGGTGCTTGGGCTCGGAAAAGTAGCCACAAAACAGATGAAAATTAGCAAAAGGCAGATAAGACATGTGAAAATTTGCAGCACATTGGGTATTGGGACAGCAGCCGAGTGGTACATTTTACGGGTAGAAACTTGGTGGAAACTTGCTGGGAAGAAACAATTGAATGTATGGAAAGAAAGAGCCTTTTATACCGAGGTAATACAATAAAACATTATGGTTATCCAATTTATATAAATCTTTATGTAATTTTCGGTTTTCCATGTTACCGTTTGTGGTGATATCCATGGCCAGTTTGTTTTTTCTTTTTGTATTATATAAATCATTTTTATGGGCGTAAAATTCCAGCTACAGTTTGAATGTAGTTTGGAAAATGCAAAGTTGGAATTTTCGCATTTTGGAGAAGTCAACATCAGATAAGTTCAATTTTTATTATATGAACGATTCTGAAAATCAAAATAATTTTGTAATATGACAAAGTTACCGAGTTTAGAAGGAAGTAGCATGGATAAATAATAATGCATCTGACAATGACATGTGGATGGTTAGTCCACAGGTTATCATTTAAATTTCGGTTTGTCTATAGGTTTTTATTTAAATTTGAAACTGTAGTAATCATATTAAATTTAGTGTATATTTTTTCTGTTATTAACAATGACATGAATAAATCGATATAAGTGCATTCTCTAAATCCATTTGTATTTTTTTTCTGTTATTCTTACAAGTTGCAAGGTTTGTGGGTTTGAAATTTATAGACATTGATTCTGAACCAAAGAAAATTAACCTGAGGTAACTATAAATTTAAACCAATTTTAAAGACAATCTTAATTTTTTTTAGTGTACAAAAATAGTGTACAAAAAGCATCAAATGATTCTCAACTAATACAGTTCGTGACTTCTTGCAATTATTGCCAGTTAATCCTATTAAACTCAAAGAGGTATAAACATGAAGTCAATGGTGCTTCATCATCTTCAGAATCTTTTAAGTATGCTAGGAGTCTAAGTCATGTTGAGGTAAAATTTGTGAAAATACGATAAAGTTGATAATGAATGAAACAACCAGGTTAGAATGGAAGCTTTATACATATTCCATAAGAAATATCAAAAAGTACATAACTATTTAGAAAGTACAGTTATTGATAAGTTTACATGATAAGCATTTAGAGCACTTTCTCACAAAACTAGATGAAATCTAAGATAACTCAATCTGATGGTGAACGTTGCTAAACAGTTATCTAATTAAAATAACAAGTTTTTGCATATTATTTTGTACATAACAAAATCGAGTATATCATGTAAAATATTATAGGATGTGAAGTGTTATTTCTAGATGATACATTACCTGACGGACATGATGTGAAAAAAAGCGACCTGATAAATTACCACCATATTCTATGGGTAGAATGAAATTTTCATGGGGTGAAGATGCCAAACCTTATCATCCTAAAAGATATTTAAACGATGAAGGGATTTTCGAGCAACAAATCCCACTTAAATCCACTGCTTTCCAGGTAGTACAAATCAGTGAAATACTACATAATATGAAGAAACTAATATTAGAAGGATTTTAGTCATTTTTTCCTTTTTCTTTTTAACTTAGAAAAATAGTTGTTATATGCCTTAAAAGCATTATCCAGTTACTGATATTTGCATTATGTGATATTAATAATGTAAAGAAAATACCATGCTAGATCACGTATCTGCCTAGAAATGAGTTTGCTTATAGGCAGATGAAAATATCATAAGCTAAACTCCAGTATTTTCTAAAATTCAAGCTGTGGGATGAAAAGAAGCCTATTAATTATAAGACTATGATAACACTTCAAGTTGATGGCGGATTATTCCTTTATCTTTGTCTTTGTCTTTATCTTTATCTTTACTACTAATAAAGAGAATTCATTCAATGGATTTACTTGGTGTCTTTTTGACATTTAAAATATACCCATTTACATCTCATGGGGAAATAGTATTCAAATATGGGATATAGTCTGTTATTTTCTAAGTACAACTGTTAGTCACCATGGAGAACTACAAGTGGAGATATAGCATGTTATTTTCTAAGTACAACTATTAATCACCAAGGAGAACTACGGTATACGTTATAAGCTGAAGTATTACCGTGTAAAAGAACTAGAGTATTACCTTCCTTTATTTTCTCTTATTTGGTATGGGCCGGGTTGTTTGGCCCAAGACCGCACAATACAATACAAAGAAAATGTATTGTATTATCATGTATAAATAGACTGTGTATTGTATCACTGATTGATTAATGAAAACAGAGAAATCATTATTCTTTTCCAATATTCAATCTTCATTACAATTCTCAGTTGATCAATATAACTCAAAACACAAATTCAATTTTACTCAAAAACTTTATCAAAGATGGATACCATTGAACGGTATTCAACCTTTGTCCTTAAATTACATAAAATTTGTAGTTACTTAAAGGGTATATTGACCATAAAACTTCTAACTGCCTTCATTTTTCTTAAGCCAAGGTCCATTTGCACTGCATTTGCAACTTTGTATATATAAATTTATTTTTACGGTGTTTGTGCTTTTTGGCTGAGTGAACTTCAGCTGTTCTTAGTTTAATACTGTATGTTTTCTGACTTTACTTTTCCCTTTTACAGCTAATCAATGGCTTGGGATCTCATGAAACAACAAGTGGACGCATTGAGAAATAATACTGCCGCTCATAGAATGAAAGCTTTAAGAGATAACATTAACATTTGTTTTTTTGACAATGAATTAGTATTTATTCGTCTATTATAAAACTGATTGTTTGCTCTAACATGTTAGTAAACAAAAAAACTTATTATCCACTGCTTTATTTCTTCCAGTCATGTATTACTAGCTGGCTTCTATGTGTCAATTAATGCATTAAAGTATTTTATGTCTAGGTTTGTACTTTTTTTCGAACATTCATTGTATCCAGCCTTATCTCAAATCTATGTATATGGTATTGCTTTCAGATTGTAATAGTGTACTTTATTTATTTATATGCTTAGGCCACACATGATTTCCATTTTTCATCGTACGTGTATGTAAACAAACATATTTTACTTTGCACTATTCTTTACTTTCTACTACTAGATTTACCACTCAGATATTTTAGTATATACAGCAATGCATACGAAGCAAATTACATGACAACGACTTGGATGAAACGGTTAAAATGAAGGATGGTTTGCGTCAGGATCAGGTAATAGAAATAAGAAACAGATTACTATGCCAAAATAAGGGTAAATTTGACTAAGATGCAGCTAAATAATAATGGGATAGGTGTCTCTTTTACCTTGAGCTTCTGTATATAACTCTGTCGTCGACATGTTTTTTACTTCTCCTACCAATTTAACCCAGCCGTGTGCATAGCACATGATCCATTTGGTCAACCAAATCCATTAAACTTTGATTGGTAAATCTGCAAGTTTCCAAATATACTACGCTTGGGTAGGTGAAGTTTCATGTTCTTATTTCTACTTATTGTTTTTCTTTTTAGGGTTTTTCATTTATTGCTGAAGATTAGAATTGAGTTTTGATTAATCATTTTATATGTTTTTGGTTTGTTTTAGATAATTATTTACTAGCATTTTTGGATATCGCGGATCGAGTTATGGATAAATATAAACTAAAGTACATTAAATGTTTCAAGTTAATATTATTAGTAGTTTCAACTGTGAAACCATGTTTGTAGCTTTAAGATTAATTTGGAGTATTGTATGTACAAATCAATATGCATTACTATGTTTTAGCATTATAATATATTTTTTATAATTATGTCCAAAAAAAATAAAGTTTTGTTAATAAATTTTTAACTGAAAATTTTTAAACCTGAAATTATCTGAAAATTTTAAAACTTGAAATTTTTTGAAAATTTTACAACATAAATGCAGTCTCTTTTCTCGGTTTCATATTTTTCAAATGATTTTCATATTATTACTTTCTAGGGCAAAATGAAAAGATATATGTTTATGTTTATTTCTGACTACATTTCATTAGAAATTTTGGGATTTGACTTATTGATTGATAAAAAAGGTTAAAAGCAATAATTCTGCCTTTTTAATAGTGAATTTTGTCTTTGCTAAGTAAATTTGATCAACGTTAACCAATCAACCAGGAATAAAATCTACCTCTTCATCAACTTCTGTTCATTACTTCCACATCAAACTCCAATTATACGAAGCAAATTAGATCATCGCTCAACATTTCTTCGTCTCTTGAGTTCAACAATTACAGGAATAACAGTTTGCAGTGCTCCAGCCAGCACTGATCAGGAAAGTAAGAAGGAAAATAGCAAGATCTAACTTCACACATCAACTTCAAATCTAAACAGCATAAGCCAATCCCAATGTGAGCAACTCCTGACTTACCAGCATTGCTACTCATCATTGGCGAAGAAGCGGTAGCTACATAAAAGCAATGACCTTCAGATCAGATCTGGAATGCTTAGGCAGTGCAGCTTTTAGTTCTAGGTTGCAAAGCATTTCATTGTAGCTGGCCTTTTTCTAAGGAGAACGCGAAGTAGCTTCAAGAAGAGCAATCTTTAGACGGAGTGAGATTCCAAGCAGAGCAATCTTTACATGACACAAGTGTTTTATTAAATTGTTTCAAAGGTAGGTTTTATATTTACTATTACTCAACCATGTTTTTTGCCTAGAGAATGACATTACTGTCTGTTTCCACTTAAGCTGCTATAATTAACTATTGCACTTTGAAGGATATATGTATGCCACTTAAAGTTATAATGAAACACTTCTATGATGCTATTAGTACAAAAGAATGTATATTGGCTTGGACTACGGTTCTATTTTTCGTCCTTACACTGAAAAATTATAGACTATTATTGTTATGTTCTGTCACAACTTTTCAACTTTTGCTTATGTAGATTCTGCTTGATAAAGGTAAAACTTACAGACTGTTTCTTCTTTCTATTGTTAGAACCGAAATCCAAACAATACTTTCAATTTTTGGGAGAGAAGGTTGCATGTTTGATGGTGTAAGGTTGCATATACATGGTGGGCAATGGTTGGATGCTGGAATTGGCTAGAAACTGTGTATACAAAAAATGTTTCTATATTCTTTCACATGATGTTTCTATTGCAGAAAAAGCAATACTTTAAATAAACATTAGAGTTGAGAAGCATTATTATTACGCTTTCAAAAAAATTAATTGCGGTTGTAGTTAGATTTAATGTAAAGGTATGTTATTACTACAATGTTTTAACATTTCATCATGTGTAAATTTTTAATGTAATTTATATTTTGAATTAAAGTTTGATCATTCGGGGTTCTATTCATAGTTTATCCGAATTAGACTTAGCTCCAGAAGTAATACAAATGGAATCCTATTTGAAGTTAGATGGTTATTATTAATACAAGAGGTTCATTATGTAATATAGTAACTAACAATTATATATCATCATGTTTAAGATAAATTTAATCAAAGACTTGGTTAGGAACCTTTTAAGAAGATAGAAAAATATCAACTATCCTATTTGAATTAAACAATTAAGATTTATGTTTTTTTAACTGATAATTGAAGGAAAGGACCAATATAATAAGGGTTGATACATGCATAATTTTTTATACTGCAGTATAATAAGGGTTGATACAATAGAGAAAGCATTGAAAAAATAGTCTGATATAAATTCATGTACAAAACAGTTTGACAAAATAATTGGTTTAAAGTAAAAGGGTATATAGAACATTTTTGTTTATTTATTACCGCACGGATCTTACTGCTCATGTACACCGAACCAATTCATGAGGCAATTCAAAGATATTTTGGCAATATTTGAAAGTGTTGATGTGGAAAGCAATCATTGTGCTGATTTTATTATCATTGTATTTTAATAGCCATGCTATAAAATTATGGCTCAGCGGTTAAATGCAGGTCCACATGGACGTGCATATATACTCGTAAGAGTATATATTGATATACTAATCTATAAACATTGAATTAATTAAAATATATTAATTAATTAATTAAATATATTAATTAATTAATTAAATAAAATTTTGATTTTATTTAAATTAACGAGATTGGATCTAGTAAAACCCATTAGACTTCATATGTCACTATGATCCAAATAGAGAATTTTTTGAAATTCACTCATTTCATCTACTACAGACCGCGCCGGTTTCAACAATTTCATGTTATTATTTCAAAATACCATTTGTCTTATAATCCATTAAAATTAACTTAATATTAAATAAATGTTGCACTGAATAATATCAAATATTATTAAATGTTAAACATTTGTCTTTCAAAATAAAATTCGCAAATATTTGCTAGGTAAAAGTTTTCCAAACAAATATGTCAGATTTTTGCTTGGCAAATTTTTGGCTAGCTAAAATTTTTCAAGTAATTGTTTGTCTAAGCAAATATACGACTAATAAATACTTTCCAAATAGATATTTGTATGGCAAAATTTGTCGCCGTCCGATCTATTTTTATACTTTACCTTTAATGCTAATACTATTTTTTTATTATACACCTATGGTCTAATATCATTATTCAAACTTGCAATCCGTTGAAACTTAACTTAATATTAAATAAAAACTACAAAGAATAATATTGAATATTATTGCATGTTAAACATTTGTCTTTTAAAATATTTACTTGGCGAATACTCGATATTATTACAGAGAATAATATCAAATATTATTGCATTTTAAACATCTGTATTTCAAAACATTTCTCTAACAAATACTTGATATTATTGCATGCTAAACAATGATTGACAAATATTTACCAGTTAAATTTTTATTAGGTAAATGTTTTTCCGGGCAAATTTATGATTGGAAAATATCTACCAAGCAAAATTTGGCCATTGTTAGGTTTATTTGTACAGTTTATCTTTAAAGCTAATACTATTTTGTAAAATACATTTGTAACCTAAAATCATTATTCAAACTTGCAATCCCCTAAAATTTGATTTTATATTAAATAAAAACGGTAGAGAACAATATCATATACCATTGCATTTCAAACATTTGTATTTCAAAACATTTGTCTAACAAATAATTAATATTATTGTACGGGATATTATCAAACATTATTGCATGTTAAACATTTTTATTTCAAAACATTTGCCATTGGCCAATACCTGCAGATTTTTTCTTGAAATTTTTTTTTATTATTAAGTCTGTTGCATATCATTAAAGCTAATATTATTTTGTACTATACAATGTGAAATTATTGTCGAATATCTTTATTTAGACTTGCAATCTACTAAAAATTTACTTGATATTTATGAAAATCTACGGTCGGGAATATCATACCTGCTCTTTTTTTTATTTTGCACTTTCATTTTGATTTTTGGTCTGTGTTGTTTTGTGTTGATTGCAGAATTCTCCATGTATAGCAATTTCGTTGCAAGCTCTGTCTTCATGAACTAATTTGCAAGAGCTTCCCATTTTAATAATTTTGATTTAGGTTTTTGAGAGATATGAAGGATTTAGGATTTTTAACTTAGATGTCGAATCTGAAGATGAATAATGACGGATTTTTGTGTAATTGATGCTGGTGAAATCGATTTATGTTTTTGAGAGATAGTTTTCGGATAATGTACTATTTGTAATTATTTGCATTTTCTTTTTTAACCGGTTATTTTGATGAAAAAATGTGTTATTTAGAGGCAAAATTGAAAGTTTAAAATATTATTTTAAATGCAAATGGCACGGTATCTAAAGAAGATCCACCCCAATTATTTTGATCGTTATGAATTTTCAACTTTACTAGGGATGACAATGAGGCGGGTCTAGGGTCTAAACTCGGTAGACCTATCTTTGTTTTGACCCGCCAAGGCTCGTCCTAATGGGTTATCGGGGCGGGTAGATGCACGATCTGTTCTTAAGAGCTCTGGGTCTAGGGTCGGGTTGGGGCTCGGCTGACCCGCCCCAACCCGACCCGCACTATTATGATCTTATAAAATCATTTTATTACTATAATAATTATTTTTCAATCTTTTTAAAGATATGTGATTATAACATGGATATTATAATGTTTCATTGAATAAGTTATAATATTTCTATAGTATTAATTTGCATCTTTAATAATTATACAATAACATATGCATATTATTTTCACATCCTTTTATTATCTTCCTTTATCATTGTAAATACATTATTATTTATACTTAGTGTATCATTTAGTGACAACCCTTCTTACAAATATATGTGTGTATGTGTGTATACATTAGTACACAATTTTGAGTGAATATACAGAGTCTCATCGAATCTTGGGGGGACGGGTCTACCCTGACCTATACGGTTTTCGAATACGGGACAAAAATTTAGATTCACGCTGGGTCTATGGGGCGAGTATGGGGCGAGGTTTAAAAAACCCAAGGCAGGTATAGAGCACAAAAAACCCACCCGAACCCGCCCCATTAGCCTCTATCTATTACCACCCTGGTATTTGCTTTCCCTACCCCAGCAATTTTAAAAAATAATTCCCACTACAGTTTTAGCTTTTCCCATCCAGTTACCCTTGTCCCTTTATTATCCATGTTTTTTTTCCTTCCTTCTTACTTCCTTTTACTGCTTTTTTTAAACCGAAACCCTAGCAACTTCACAACCTATAATCGACAATGGAAAAAGGCAAGCAACAAGGAGACAAACATGCGGAAAGAAGATCTAAGCAGCGACATGGTAAGTGTTTCCAATTTAACGATCCATTTTATCATTTTGGTTGCATTTAGATGGAAGTAGGCTAGGCATCAATCGTTCACTACTCCGAGTTATGTTGAATCTGTCAACACCAATGGCAACCGTTGATTAAATCAACCAACACCACCCTCGGGTGTTGTTCGATTTCAATCAATGCCACGGTGTGGTGTTGATTGAATTCAACCAGCAAGAGGGGTGGCATAGGTTGATTTAATCAATGCTTGCCCTTTTGTCAAGCGAGTGATAATTTCTCCATGTAGAAAGCATCGAACAGAAGGCGGTAAGCAGTAATCCTTCAACTTAAATTTTTCTATATTGATTCTGAAATTGTTATATCAAAACTTGCAAAATATATGCCAAATCAAAAGTTGGATGACATGTTACAAAATTTATCAAATCTAGCTAGAAAAACCTAGCAATGAAATTAGATGAAATTGTTGCTGATCATTGATAATCAGTAGCCTTTTAGTGATAATAGTCAAGCAAGTTAGCTATTTCAATATGATTTCCAATATTCTATCAAGCAATTAAAATGAAAACTGTTTCCATCTTAACCGCCACTCCGAATTGTTGAGAACACAAGTAAATTAAGGGTTCCACCTTTCAGCATATGTTTTCTATCACGGTTCTATGCATACATATTTATCATATTATATTTTAACCCATCTGTCTTGAACTATTATTATACAATATCCAATGGATAATTTATCCGAGTTTCTTAGTTTGTTTTTACCTTTGTTTACAAATATTTCTGAAGTTCCTAATGATACTACTCGTGCCTGAACTCGATTAATAGTTTCAAAAAGGAATAGACGAGTGACTGCTAGAAACAAAAGAAACAAAAACAAGCAGGAGAGTAGAATATTAAAGAACAAAACATTGAGGAGTCACACATTGAAGAACAAAATGCGAAACAGAATATTGGAAGCCAAAATATTGAAGCACAAAGTGTGGAACAAAATATCGAAAACCAAAATATGGAAGAACAAAATATCATTGAAGAATAACAAGCTCATTATGTCATCAGTACCTCTGCAGAAAGATCCAACACACCAACATCTTATGGCAAACCAAAAATCACCGACATTAGAAGTTATGACACACATATTGCTTCATCGACATGGTGTGGCAAGGTATGTCTTAATGATAGTTGATTTTTTTTATAAAACGTCAATTTAATTCAATATCTTTTTTAGGAACGTGAGCCTCTTATATGCATAAATCACGGAAAAAGGTTTTAATTTGCGAAATTCCTAATAATGCAATGATTGTAGGGAATATTTGAAATCTTCGAGATTATATTCTATATTTGAAACTTGTTATAACATTGTAAACAAGTACCTTATCTTTGCTTTTGTCGAGTGTTGGCATCCCAAATCAAATACTTTTCTTTTAACATTTGGTTAGATAGCTATAACATTAGATGATGTTGCTTCTTTACTACACATTCCAATTGAAGTATTACCAATACAAACATTTGACCATCCCAAAAATGGTATAATAGATTTGGTGGTCAACAATTTAGGATCATTAATGAAGAAAAACAAATAATAAAGGATAGTGTTGGATATGAAATAACCTTTATTAAGTTGCATGAAATTTTTGATGGGGTTCATGATGAATGGGAAGCTGAATAAATCAAACAAGTTGCTCGTGCATATCTTTTTTATCTAGTTGGGAATATATTATTTGTGGATAAAAGCAAGTCACATGTACCTGTACAGTACTTGAAACAACTTGCTAATTTGGATGAAATACATAATCATTCTTAGAGGTCAGCAACTCTGTGTTGGTTGTGTAGACAACTTTGGCAAGCGAGTAGAGTGGATGTGAAATAGATAGCCGGATACTTAGGATTATTAGAATCCTAGATCTATGAGCATTTTTAAATTTGCATCTGTCAACTAAATTTTATAACGAAAGTTCACCAAGAGCAGCTCGTTGGGATTCTGAAAATGATTATCGCTATTCAATAAAGCCTCTTAGGCTCTTAGAATTTATCTCGATATTATTCAAGAACATGAGGTATTTTCTAAACAATAAAGTATAACATATTTTTTTGTAGATTATTACATTACGATTACGATAAAATTGCTTGTTTATTAGTTAGGTAATCGTTGATCCGTACATGCATGCATGAGAATTTCATCCTTTTCTACAAATTTCTTGGTACACTAGCTGTTTGTTATGCTTAAGTGTTGTTGAACTGTATCATCCTACTCTAGTTTTAAGGTAATTTAGTAGAGTTCAAAATATTCCACGATATATTATTCCACCAAAAAGTAAAAAGATGGGTGCTACTTCGGCAACTTATAATGTGCTTTATAATTTTATGGAAAACATATGGAATGAATAGCAAAATCAATGCGTGAGTGAGCAATATCGCTTTATACCACTTTTCGGGTCGGATGTTTCGGTGACTAATGATTATTTTGATTGGTATTTTCCCCGTTCCATATTAAAAGTTCAACCGAGCAATGAACAACCATGTCAACGAAGAACTGTTCCATCCTATGACCATTTGTATACGGTTAGCATACAATTCAAATTTTATACTTGTTTGTTTAACATTATTTACATCTGTTTGTAATATATATTCTTTTTTGTAAATATAGAGCTATGAAGAACTTTATAACGTGCTTGATGAACGAATCACTTTGGCCTCATCGCTACAGAAAATTCAGGCTTGTCTCATCTTGATAGGATCCGCAAAGCTCTAACCAAAGCAAGAAAGATCCATGCTCAATTTGTTAAAAAAGCTTAGTTGTCAGGGGATTATTGAAGCTATTTGTATTTATGTAGTGAATTTGATATCGGTTTGTTATTTCATGCAGTGACGTTTTGTAATTGACTTTATGTAGTTGAATACTCCACTCTACTAGTAATGTTGTTTATGTAATTAACTTTATGTAATTTGATGTTGGTTTATTATTCCATGTTTTATTCTTCCATGTTGTCAATATTTAAACAGTTATTGTTGCAATTGTTGTTGTCAATATTCCATGTTGTTGTTATTCCATGTTGTCAATATTTAAACAATTGTTGTTGCAGTTATTATTGTCAGTATTCCATGTTAATATTCCATGTTTTGTTATTGCATGTTGTCTTGTTCTTATTCCATGTTTTGTGCTGTTATTCCATGGTTTGTAAATGTGACTCTATTGCTAATGCATGTGTATTGTGATGCTTCTATTTCAGCAAAGCTGAAATGGACGTGGATAAAATAAATACAACGTCTACATTACATGCGCCTATATCACATCCAAGCGGCGGCGGGACGTGGTTTTTGGATATTAGCGTCGACGCCAAGCGTTAGTTTGGAGTTTTCAACTCCCGAGGTAGGCGTGGTTTAATTCTTTACAACACATGCTTTTAACGTTGGTATTATTTTTCCAACGTAGCCTCCAACTCATTGATTTCCAGCGGTTACTTAGTTTATGTTTACATAATCCCTGCCAACTATGTTATTTGAATTGTATCAGCGTCAGGAGAAAATGTGGATTTATATATTCCAAGCCATAGAGCAACGTTGTTTTCTTATTTTCATTGTTAAGGTGGAGTGATGTTAAGTAATTTACCACGCTATGGTCGGACGTGGTTTTGATTTTTTCCCACATTTGTTCTAAGTAATATTGACTCCCAGAGGGTGCTAAGCTTATGTTCATACGATCCGTGACAACTACGTTGTTTCAATTGGTTCAGCGTTTAGTGGCAACGTTGATTTGCATAGTTCAAGCAGTATACCGACATGGTTTTCTTATTTCCAATGTATGCTCTAAGCATTCTTATATAGGTTTCACGTTGAATCCTGATGTGGTTTATATTTTTCTCACGCAACACCCAGATTATCAACAAAAATTGTTAGGGATTCTCAAATTAATTGTTGGCAGATCAATGACACAACTTCAAACAACAATTATATAATACTTGAATGATATTCAACATTGATTTTCAATCATTTCAAGAAAGAATAATACTACAAAATGATATTTAACAATGATATTCAACAATTTTAATATAAAATTATAAACTAATTTCAAAAAACATTGTCGGTACATTAGCTCATACTTGACGGTATTTCAAAGAAATTTACTAACTGCATGGTATTAAACTAATTCAATCTAGCTAGATTGTCACAATATTCCAAATTTTCCCACTGTTCTTTTCTGTCTCCAAATATATTCTCCTATTATTCAGCTTCAATATGATGATTAGCAAACCACTTACTATATATTAGTGGTACCGGATGGTTTGTTTGAAAATGGCCTGTACAAATAAAAATAATACATTGTAAGTGAAAATTCTTTATTTATTAATTAAAAATAAAATGAGTAATATATAATACTTGGACAAAATGATCATTGTTTACATGAAGAATTCCTAATTCATGACGTTCCAATGGAGATGTAATTTTCCCTCTTAAAGGTGGAATAGTCAAACTCGAACTCTCGCTAATACTAAAATTGACAATATTATATTTAATGGCTATTTTGTACCCAGTCTCAGGCATAATCATCCATTTACTTGGTTCGACGCTGCTAGTTTCATGATTAAGCAAATATTTGGTTCTACCTTTTTCACAAAACACTTGGTCTTTAATCTCTTAATGTTCTTCAAGTTCTTTTATTAGTTCTTCACGAACTTGCCATCAACGGGATTTTCCTAGTCCTAAAAACGAAGCAACACATATAATCCACAATTACCATTCATACCGACATCCACAGTTTCTTCGATATATGGCTTCCAATCCCTTGGTATACAATTTTCATACATACCGAAATTTACATATTTAGGTCTACGATTACTTAGCTTTTCATTTTTTATTGAAATACAAGAATCAACTTTTTGTTTTTTAGCTATGCTACATTGGGTTGAAGCACATTCACCTAGCTCAAATGCGGAAGGCATCCTTTTTGTAGAAGTATCAATTTTCTAATGAGATCTACCATGAGTTTTGACTTTACTGACCGGAGATGCAAGAGTTAATGTTTGCAGATAAACAACTTCTTTTATTTTTTTTATAAGCTTGCATTTGATGTGGTAATTCCAATTTCGTAACTTCAATCAACAATTATTCAAACATTTTCTTCAAACTAAAATCCCTTTTCTCTTCCATTTTAATAATATGTAACCTAGTCCAATGAACATGAATCAAATCCAACTTTATTTCCACATTTTGGCCAATTTTTGCTAACTCATGCATGCATGGAAGCCCATGTGTCTTACGAATAACCCATTCACATAAGTCTTCGTCTACCGTTCCATAAGAACTTAATTGTAGAAATTCAAAATGAATAAGCTTCAATGCCGCAAGTGAAATAACCATTATAAGAAAAGCTGAAAATAGCGGTAGATTGTAGTGATGTAATTTTCCATCGCTAAATTATAGATGGATTTCCGTGTGATTTAAAAGGGATAATTCTAAGTTTTTTTAATTTCAAATTCTTTTATATTATCACCATCCACTTATTATATCCGCCACTAAACCGTTGAAAATTGCATCAATTTACCGACAGGAATTTTCCAACGCTAATTTCCATTGCAAATCAAGGCAGATTACCGACGCTTATTTTTCGAAGCTATTTTGCGGCGGGTTTTCAAGGAATTTGCAAGGGGCACTTATGTTATTTTTTATAAGTATAAAATTTTGAAAGGCCTATCCAAATTTACCACGATGAATTTTATAATAAATATATTTAATAATTAATAATTAAGAAGTAATATATAATATTTAAGAATTAATTTTTAATAATTAATCATTACAATTAAACTATGAATAATTAAAATTAATAACAAATATCAAATAATTATTATTAATAATTAACATTTAATTATCAATAATGATTATTTAATGATTAATAATTACTATTAAATAATTAAAAAGTAATAGTTAATAAACAATAATTATGGCTAATATTTACTTTTTAAAAATAAAATTTTAGCAATTAATGATTGATAATATATCTTTAATAATTTACAAATAATATTTAGTATTTAGTATTTAATATGTAATAATTACCTTTGCTACTAATAAAGAGAATTCATTAAATAAATTAACTTAGTGCCTTTTTGAAATTCCAAATATACCCTTTTACATCTCATAGAGAAATAGTATTCAAATATGGATATGTAGCCAGTTATTTTCTAAATATAACCGTTAAACACCATGGAGAACTACAGTACACGTTCATAAGCCAAAGTACCCTAGTGTTCCATATTGTCTGTAACTTACGTGGGAGTTCATCGGTCGAAGTCTCGCATAATTCCAAGCTAGTATGAAGAAGTTACTGCACGTTAATAAGCTGAAGTATCCGAGTGTTCCATATTGTCCGTAATTTAGGTGGGAGTTCATCGGTCGAAGTCTCGCTTGATTCCGAGTTATTATGAAGAAGGTATTACAGTCTGAACAAAAAAAACAGCGGCTTCTACCTAGGCGGAGTTCAAAAATGGGAATGTAGCATGTTATTTTCTAAGTACAACTGTTAATCACCATGAAGAACTACAATATACGTTCATAAGCTAAAATATCCGATTGTTCCATATTTTCCGTAATTTAGGTGGGAGTTCATCGGTCGAAGTCTCCCCTGATTCCAAGTTAGTATGAAGAAGTTATTACAGTCTGAACAAAAAAATAACAGCTTCTGCCTAGACATAGTTTAAATATGGGGACGTAGCCTGTTATTTTCGAAGTACAACTGTTAGTAACCATGGAGAACTACAGTGTGCATTCAAGTGACGAAGTATCCAAGTGTTCCATATTGTCGGTAATTTAGGTGGAAGTTCATCGGTCGAAGTCTCGCCTGATTCTGAGTTAGTATGAAGAAGTCATTGCAATATGAACAAAAAAATTGCGGTTTCCGCCTAGGCAGAGTTTAAATATGTAGATGCAGCATGTTATTTTCTAAATACAACTGTTAATTACCATGGAGAACTACGGTATACTTTTATAAGCTAAAGTATCTGAGTGTTCCACTTTGTCCGTAATTTAGGTAGGAGTTCATCGGTCGAGGTCTCGCCTGGTTCTAAGTTAGTATGAAGAAGTTATTGCGGTATTAACAAAAAAATAATGGTTTCTGCCTTAACGGAGTTCAAATATATTGATGTAGTCTGTTATTTTCGAAGTACAATTGTTAATCACCGTGGAGAACTACGGTATACGTCCATAAGCTGAAGTATCCGAGTGTTCCATATTGTCCGTAATTTAGGTGGGAGTTCATCGTTCGAAGTCTCGCCCGATTCCGAGTTAGTATGAAGAAGTTACCGCAGTCTGAAAAAAAAATAGCGGCTTCTACCTAGGCGGAGTTCAAATATGGGGATGTAGCCTATTATATTCTAAGTACAACTATTAGTCACCATGGAGAACTACAATGTGCATTCACAAGATGAAGTATCCGAGTGTTCCATATTGTCCGTAATTTAGGTGGAAGTTTATCGATCGAAGTCTCGCCTGATTCCGAGTTATTACGAAGAAGTTATTGCAGTCTGAAAAAAATAAATAGCGACTTCTGCCTAGGCGGAGTTCAAATATGAGGATACAGCCTGTTATTTTCCAAGTACAACTGTTAAGAACCATGTAGAACTATAGTATGCGTTCCAGAGATGAAGTATCCAAGTGTTCCATATTGTCGGTAATTTTGGTGGGAGTTCATCGATTGAAGTCTCGCCTGGTTCTGAGTTAGTATGAAGAAATTATTGTAGTATAAACAAATAAAAATAGCGGCTTCCGCCTAGGCAGAGTTCAAATATGGGGATGCAGCCTGCTATTTTCTAAGTACAACTGTTAATTACCATGGAGAACTATGGTATACTTTCATAAGCTGAAGTATCAAAGTGTTCCATATTGTCTGTAATTTAGGTGGGAGTTCATACGTCGAAGTCTCATCTGATTTCGAGTTAGTATGAAGAAGTTACTGCAGTTTGAACAAAAAAATAGCGGCTTCTGCCTAGGCGGAGTTTAAATATGGGGATGTAGCCTGTTATTTTATAAGTACAACTGTTATCCACCATGGAGAACTATGGTATACATTCATAAGCTAAAGTATCCGAGTGTTCCATAGTCCGCAATTTAGGTGGGAGTTCATCGCTCGAAGTCTCGCTTGATTTCGATTAGTATGAAGAAGTTACCGCAGTCTAAACAAAAAAATAGCGGCTTCTGCCTAGGCGGAGTTCGAATATGGGGATGTAGCCTGTTATTCTCTAAGTACAACTGTTAGTCGCCATGGAGAACTACGGTATACATTCATAAGATGAAGTATCTGAGTGTTTCATATTGACCGTAATTTAGGTGGGAGTTCATCGGTCGAAGTCTCGCATGATTCCGAGTTATTATGAAAAAGTTATTGCAGTCTGAACAAAAAAATAGTGGCTTCTGCCTATGCGGAGTTCAAATATGGAGATGTAGCCTGTTATTTTCTAAGTACAACTGTTAATCACAACGGAGAACTACGGTATACGTTTTTAAGCTAAAGTATCCGAGTGTTCCACATTGTCCGTAATTTAGGTGGGAGTTTATCGATCGAAGTCTCGCTTGATTCCAAGTTAGTATGAAGAAGTAAGTGTAGTCTGAACAAAAAAAATAACGGCTTCTGCCTAGGCAGAGTTCAACTACCAGATTTGCATGTACAAACCAATAATTCTTTTATACTACTTTTTCTGATTTTTTTCATGTCCGTTCTTTGAGGTTCATGTTTCTTTTCTTGAATGCTGGAACAAATGAAGTAAAAAATAATTAAAATGGAAATAAAATATAAAGATTTTACTTGGGTAATTAACCTTATTAAAATAAGCAATACAAACTTAAGAAAGACAAATATGAAATTAGTGCTTTCCAAAAGAAAAAATAGCAATTTGAAAGCTGGTTTCCAAAAGAGTAACTTAAAAGCATAAAAGACAAAAATATACAAAAGAGTGGTAAAGAACAATTAATCGCTGATATATTTTGATATATTTTTGCTCACAGCTCACATTAGCTAAAAGAGCATAAACATGTAAAAGTACAGTTATTATTTCCACTTCCAATAGTATAAACTAAAGTAAAAGAAAAGAATGATAAAACTATGAATGCTTTCAAGTTATTGTTTCTATGAATGTTCTTCAATTGTCTGAGTCTTCTCGGTCGTTGCGTCAGGTGTAGTTTATGTTGGCAATACTACGGTCAAATCTACTTCCACGGGTGCAACTAAAAATGCATGCACGTTGTAATTAAATGTAGGCCCACCTATACGTGCATGTACACTCGTAATTGATAGTCATACTTAGTATCTAATATCTCACGAATTTAAAATTTTGTAATTCTATAAAATGAATTCAAAATATTCATAAAACATGAAAAAAAGATATTTTCATGAAATTCAAAAATAAGAATTTTTAAATTTTAAAAAATATTCTAAATTTCGAAGAATTCAAAATGTTAAAAATTTAAGAAATATAAGCATTACTACTTTCATATGCATGCAGAGGTTTTTTTTATAACTATATTATTTGACATTTACAAGTTTTGAATATGTTAAATTACAATTATTTAAAATTGTATAATATTAACAATTAGTAATTTATAATCAGTAATTAACAAAGTCTATTTTAACCAAATTTCGCGGGTAATAGGTCCATCTAGCACAACTATGTCATCAAATTTACTTATCCCGCTATGGTTTTTCATCTTCCCGCTCCATAATAGAAATCCAGCATTTGAATTTACTTCTTCTCCATTGATAATATCCCTAAATTTCTAAGTTCCTAAAAATCCCTAACCCTAAAACTAAAATCACTTCCATTCCTACTCCGATCACTCTCTATGTTAAACCCATTCGTCCTTCGCAAACCTTCGTCCTCCAAAGGGTTTGTGCGTCGGTACAAGATCAGCAATGAGCTTTGCTACGGCGAGTTTGGCGTCACTCGCTGGTGCATTGTTCTCAACATCGGGGATATGTTTGCATGCAAAATGAAGCGCATAGTTTTGAGCAACTCGGTGGGGTAGAAAATTTAGAAGTGAGGGTGGTTGTCTAGTTGCAGACTTGGCAGTGGAAGCCTATGCCTTCAGTGGCATGCTCTTTGTTATTGCTGAAAGTATTTTGATTGTTCCCTTTTTCATTTTAATTGTTTTTATATGTATATTTGTTTCTATATATTTCTTCAGCTAATACCATCTAATTAGAACCTGAATAAAATTATTTTCATAGCTTTTGCAAGTATGTTTGATCAAGTTGTATGTTTAATTAGGTTGTACATTTTAATTAGAACCACTAATGAAGTATGTTTGATTAGGTTGTACATTTATTGAGAAATTTGAATGATGTACATTCTATTGCAAATGAGCAAGGGATTCAATACCTGAACATTCTGTTGCAAATGAGAAGGGGCTTCAATACCTGACATAACTTGATTTTGGAAGTGCCTTTGTTGGAAATTGTTTTTTGGAAAATAAGTGAATTCTTAAAAAATTGACTAAGTATGAGATGGCTCCTATATGGGAATATGAATAGTCCCACATTGTGGGATTATATGAAAGAATCAAGTATTTATACTTGATTCTTAGAATCTAAGTTGGGCCTTTTGGGCACCCAATGATGCTCTTTTGTGAGGAGGGAGGCCATGCTTGACCACCACACATGTGCATGCGCACGCCGACCGACCGACTCGACCCGGGCCGGGTTCGAGTATATTTTTGGTAAAAAATTCTTTAGCCGTTTTTAGATCGGGATGGAACGGTCAAATCGGACCAAACCCATATTGGAGAACGTTACATAACGTTCATTGTTTTTGACCCATTATTTTCTCAGATCCGTTTTTCGAGACCACGTTTCCCCACGACCAGCAACGTTCTTTTGCTATTCCGTCTTCTTAACTGATAAGGAGACGAAACAAAAGGAACTACATCCCGTTGAAAATCCGTTTTCAAATGCACAAATTCGAGCAACATTTTTGAGTGCAAACAGAATCGTTTCGTACATACAAACGAATCGATACCACATAAATTATTGAGAGGCTGTTTTATCCTAGAGGCGGCGGCGATTGATACGAACTACTTGCACAACATAACAGATCGTCGAAACGTCTTCAAGAGAGTGACGTTGTCCACGAACCAAAAATCATTGTTTACCAACAATTTGAAGATGACCCCAAAGACAATGACTTTTGCTGCAGATTTAGATGCCGCTGCTACCTCTTCGCTTTTCCAGGTTCCGATGGTCTCTGCTGCACCTTTCAGATTCGAGGGACTCCACTTCAAGCGCTGGAAACAAAAGATGGAATTCTTCCTGACCATGAGAAAGGTGGTGACTGTGCCGACAACCGACAAGCCGCAGCTGCCGGATAAACCAAATGAACCAGATGCTGACCTGATGCGAGTCTAGACAGAAAAATCTAAGGAGTTGCAGAACTGGACAGATCAGGATTATCTATGCCGTAACTTCATACTCAACGGCCTCAGTGATGACCTCTACGACTACTACAATTCCGACAAGACGGCCAAAAAAATCTGGAAAGCACTACAAAAGAAGTATGATATGGAAGAGGCTGGAGCGAAGAAATATGAAATCAACCGCTACCTGAAATACCAGATGATAGATGATAGGTCAGTAGAGATGCAGTCTCATGAGCTTCAGAAAATTGCTCATGAGATCATCTCTGAAGGTATGAGTTTGGACGAACAATTTTAGATTGCTGTTATTATTGATAAACTGCCTCCAGGTTGGAAAGATTTTAAGAATGTGCTTAGGCACAAGACTAAGGAATTCTCCTTAGAGAGCTTGATCACTCGCCTCCGTATTGAGGAGGAGGCTCATAAGCAGGACCAGAAAGAGGAAGTACTTGTTGTCACCAACAACAACACTAAAAAGTCCAAGCCCGCAGTTCTGAAACCAAATCCGAAAAACTTTCAGAATCAGAACCGCAACTGCAACAAACAGAATTAGAACCCGCAAGGGAACCAAAAGGGACAGCAGAAACCGACCCAAAAGAATGAATCTTGACAATTGTCTCTGTGTTACAACTGTGGAAAACTAGGTCATATGGCACGCAAGTGTAGGAACAGACCAGGCCCTGCACCGCAGGCTAACCTGGCTGAGGAGCCTCTTACGGCTATGATTTCTGAGATTCACCTTGTTGGTGGATCAGAGGGTTGGTGGGTAGATATTGGTGCATCCTGCCATGTCTGCTATGATCGTGCTATGTTTAGTACATACACGGCTGCTGATGATCAGAAAGTGCTGCTGGGAGATTCTCGCACCACTACAGTTGCTGGCATTGGTAATGTGGAAATTAAGTTTACCTCTGTAAAGACCGTTCTTTTGAAAGATGTGATGCATACTCCAGAGATGAGAAAGAATATGGTTTTTGGTTTTCTCCTTAATAAGGCTGGTTTTGCTCAAGTTATAGGGGCTGACTTGTATACTTTGACTTATAAGGGCATGTTTGTAGGGAAGGGTTATGCTTGTGAGGGTATGTTTAGACTTAATGTTGAATCTAATAAAGTAACTAGTTCTACTTATATGTTGTGTGATTTTAATATTTGACACTCTAGATTATGTCATGTAAATAAACGTATAATTCATAACATGATCACCTTAGATTTGATTCCTAAATTGTCACAAACTGATTTTGATAAATGTGAATTCTGTAGTCAAGAAAAAATCACTAAGAAACCCCATAAATCAGCTGATAGAAATTCTAAACCTTAGACTTGATTCATTCTGACATATGTGAGCTTGATGGCACTTTGACTAGACATGGATACCGTTATTTTATCACTTTCATTGATGATGGCTTTGATTTCACTTATGTATATCTTATGAAAAATAAAAGTGATGCATTTGATATGTTTAAATTATTTAAAACTAAAATCGAGAATCAATCTAATAAGAAAATTAAGAGACTTCGTAGTGATAAAGGAACAGAATATGAGTCTAGTCCATTTCTTGATTTCTATAAATTGCATGGTATAATTCATGAAAGAACTACACCTTATTCACCTGAAATGAACGGTAAAGCTGAACGAAAGAATAGGACCTTTACCCGAATTAGTTGTAGCTATTTTATTAAATTTGGGTGCAGCTAAACATTGGTGGGAGGATATTTTATTGACTGTATGCTATGTATTGAATAGAATCCCTAAATCAAAAAGTAAGATTTCACCTTTTGAAATTTTAAGAAATTATAAACCGAATGTATCTTACTTTAGAACTTGGGGATGTTTGGCATATGTTCGTATACCTGACCCTAAGAGAATAAAATTAGCAAGTAGAGCATACAAATGTGTATTTATTGGCTATGTTATTAATAGCAAAGCATTTAGATTTATGACCTGAATACACATAATATAATATAATATAATGATGCTAATTTTTATGAAAGTAAATTTCCTTTTAAATTGAGGAATAGTGGGGGCACGTCAAATAACACCGTGCCTATTAAAACAGAGCTTAATGAACCTTCTGAAATCGAACCTAGAAGAAGTAAAAGAGTAAGAGTTGATAAAGATTTTGGCTCGGATTTTTGCACTTTTACTATAGAGGAGGATCTCACAAACCTCTAAGAAGCCTTATCTTCATTAGATGCCGATTTTTGGCAAGAGGCAATAAATGATGAGATGGATTCCTTGAAGTCCAATAAGACTTGGCACTTAGTAGATTTACCACTTGGTTGTAAGTCTAAAGGCTGTAAATGAGTACTTAAAAGGAAATTAAAACCTGATGCACAGTTAAAAGATATAAAGCCCGTTTGGCAGCTAAAGGTTTTAGGCAAAGAGAAAATGTAGACTTTTTTGATACTTTTTCACATGTAACTAGAATCACATCCATTCGAGTACTAATTTCATTAGCATCTATTCATAATTTTAGTAATACACCAAATGGATGTTAAAACTACTTTTTTAAATGGTGAATTAGAAGAGGAAATTTATATGGACCAACCTGAAGGCTTTGTAATTCATGGTCAAGAACATAAAGTTTGTAAATTAGATAAATCATTATATAGTTTAAAACAAACACCTAAACAATGACATGAAAATTTTGATAACTTAATAATCTCAAATGGTTTCAAAGTTAATGAAAGTGACAAATGCATTTATTATAAATCTGAGAATGACATTTGCACTATAATATGTTTGTATGTAGATGATCTACTTATATTTGGATCAAAGATTCATGTCATAAACACTGTTAAATCTTTGTTAAGTGCCAATTTTGATATGAAAGATCTAGGTGAATCGAGTGTAATTCTTGGTATTAAGATTACTAGGTCCGAAAAGGGACTTTCTTTGGATCAATCGCATTATATTGAGAAGATCTTAAAGAAATACAATTACTTTGACTGTAAACCTACATGTACACCATATGATCCCAGTGTAAAACTATTTAAGAACACCGGTGAAGGTGTAAGACAGTCTGATTATGCGAGCATCATTGGCAGCCTTCGGTATGTCACTGATTGTACTAGACCCGACATTGCTTATGTCGTGGGATTATTATGCAGGTTTACTAGTAGAACTAGTATAGAGCATTGGCACGCTATTGAGAGGGTCATGAGATACCTAAAACGAACCATGAACCTTGGGTTACATTATGAAAAGTTTCCAGCTGTTCTTGAAGGTTACAACAATGCAGACTGGAATACTTTATTTGATGATTCAAAGGCAACCAGTGGCTATATCTTTAGCATTGTTGGTGGAGCTGTTTCTTGAAAATCCAAGAAATGGACTATTTTGGCTCAGTCTACTATGGAGTCTGAGATGATAGCACCAGCCATAGCTAGTGAAGAAGCAGAGTATTTAAGAAATCTGCTAGCTGAGATTTCCTTATGGGAAAAACCAATACCAACTGTGTTGATCCATTGCGATAGTACCGCGGCTATTGCAAAAGTACAGAACCGTTATTATAACACAAAGAGACGACAGATACGTCATAAGCACGACATTGTTAGAGAGCTACTCTCTTCAGAAGCTGTTAGAGTGGATCATATACGCAGTGACGAGAATTTGGCAGATCCTTTGACGAAAGGACTGGCCAGAGAGAGTCCATACAACTTCTACAAAAATGGGACTAATGCCCTTAGATTGTTGAGTCACGCATAATGTAACCCGACCTAATGATTGGAGATCCCAAGAACTAGGTTCAATGGGTAAGAACAAGTTGTGAAGTGATATGAGTTGAACATACTATTTTCATATATATATATATAGAAGCATGTATTCCTAAAGTGATTAGAGGATGAGTTAATAGAAACTCTTAATGAGATCTATACTCTATTTGGAGTGGAGTACCTACCATCAGGAGTACTCTAGATAGGCTCGCCTGTGTGAATGTGGAAATTTGGTTGTTTCCTATGGAGTTTTGGGCAAAACTCATAGAGCATTCACTAAATTGGGATAGCCGTGCATGGCCATAAATGCACGGGCTTACTTGATTGCACTCTAGAAAGATTGTGTGTGGTATGATGTCAGGAATAGAGTTCAAGACTACATGTTACTCTAGTAAAAACTGAATCTTATCCACTATGCAAAGGTTCAAGTCGAAAGACACCTTTGTTTATGCACAATCTTATGTTTTTTCAAAAAATTGCTCGAAAATATTTTTAAAAAATTCAAATGAGGGATTGTTGGAAATTATTTTTTGAAAAATAAGTGAATTCTTAAAAAATTAACTAATTATGAGATAGCTCCTATATGGGAATATGAATAGTCCCACATTGTGGGATTATATGAAAGAATCAAGTATTTATACTTGATTCTTAGAAGCTAAGTTGGGTCTTTTGGGCACCCAATGATGCTCTTTTGTGAGGAGGAAGACCATGCTTGACCACCACACGCGCGCACCGACCGACCGACTCGACCCGACCCGGGCTTGGGGTATCACTTATATATTTGGTACAAAATTCTTTAGCCGTTTTTAGATCGGGTTGGAACGGTCAAATCAGACCAGACATGTAACAGCCCGCACCTCACTTAACGCAGATATTGTCCCCAACTTAGTGACCTCCGCCTCATGGACCAAGCCAAGGTGTGGGGTTTTGTTCCTCAAAAGGCATCGATGTTGTTATGAGGTGAAGACTTTGATATATAAGCACCCACTTCATAGTGTATTTCCGCGATGTGGGACTATTATTCCCATTTTGAAGGGGTGTTACAAGACCCGTATTGGAGAACGTTACATAACGTTCATTGTTTTTTACCCATTATTTTCTCAGATCCGTTTTTCGAGACCACGTTTCTCCACAGCCAGCAACGTTCTTTTGCCATTACGTCTTCTTAACTGACAAGGAGACGAAACAAAAAGAACTACATCCCGTTGAAAATCCTTTTTCAAGTCCACAAATTCGAGCAACATTTTTGAGTGCAAACAGAATCGTTTCGTACGTGCAAACGAATCGGTACCACATAAATTATTGAAAGGTTGTTTTATCCTAGAGACGGCGGCGATTGATACGAACTGATTGCACAACATAGCAGATCGCCGAAACGTCTTAAAAAGAGTTACGTTGTCCACGACTCAGCCGAAGATCATTGTTTACCAACAGCCTTAAAACAAAATTATTATTCAATCAAGTCCTTACTTATTTTAAACACTGACACTGTCAAAGTGACCAATAAACAACCCTAAGTTATTCTATGTGATATTTACCTTCGGTCTTCTCATTTAGTATTATTATTAAAAAAAAGGAAGTAGTGTTCACATGAACTCAATGAAAGTACTAATTTTTTGAGCGTCTAAACTAATTCTATGGTCTATGCATTCTTACAGATGTGTGATTGTGCACACATGTGCTTTCATATCAATCTGATGACTCTGATAGAATAGATAATGCCAGATTTGCTATAACTAGTGTGATCTGTCTTGTAGTACATTAGGGACAAGCATATACTTGCGTTGCTGATAGATATATTGGAAAAACCAGACTTCTATATACGAATTTGAAACAGCTGTTTCAGTAGCCACTGGTTGTAATAAAATAAAATTGATTACCATCATTGAGAGTCATTTATGTATCAACTTGTATTTTGAACAAGTTTTGTACTATTCAAGCCATGGTAAATAAATAATATCATCCCTGGATCCATGTGCAATATATATTTTCAGATAAGACGGGAACATTAACAAGAAACTTGATGGAGTTTTTTAAGTGTTCGATTGGTGGGGAGATCTATGGAACTGATATCACAGAAATAGAACTGGGCATAGCTCAACGTAATGGTTACAAAGAGGTATGTTTCTAGCAAATAAGTACACTACTCATAATTTGAAATTATACAGATTTGCTATGTTAATTTGAATGTTTCTTTACAGGCCAAGCGGTCATCTGGAGCTGTGCATGAAATGGGTTTCCATTTTGATGTTGGCAGACTAATGGGTGGTGCTTGGAGAAATGAACGGGATCCTGATTTATGCAAGGTAGGCTGATCGAATATTTTTCCTCTTTATTTTTATTTTTTTTGATACATGCCTGAACACTCCTTTCCTGATGTGATAGTTCTCCCTTCTCTACTATTGTTGTGAAGTCCTTTGGACCTTGGGTTGTTAATGGAAGTCTAGGCTACGCTAGCTGAGCTTATTTGCTAACTCTAAAGTAAAGAATATGAATACAATATTTTCATATTAGATTCGTCGGAACTTGTGTGTACTCATATAACTATAGGAGATACTCATATCAATAAATAATTCAAGATTTTGCAAATGGTTAATTACAAAATATCTGCAGTTTAAGAATTATTTCACGTAATGTTGTAAGCTCCTTTTGCAAGCGTACAATTACTGCTCCATTTCAACCTGCCTGCTTATTTCTGTAGTCTCCATTTTAACATGTAGAACTAATAGTTGCAAAGACTATGGTGTTTTTTAGGGTAACTTTTGTTGCCTCTTTATACTATACGGCCTAGTGAAATCATAATAAACTATCGTAGAAACAAAAAAAGACAAGCCAATTAAATTAAAATGGAAGTATGTAAAATGGAGATGAGCTTTAACTCATGCGGGCACGTGTATTGTAAGCCGAAAAATGTAGCTAGGTATGATATCTTGGTATATTACTTAACTGCTGATTTAATTTATATGTGATGTGCTGAACAGCTCTTGCTTCACTGCAATGATAAGTAGTGTCAAATTACAATCATGCATAGGTTGTTTTGAAACAATTTATTTGCATAATTTATGATTTTTGGGTGACTTTTCTTAATCAAGTGTTTGGAAATAATTTTTATTTTTACTTGTATAAATCAAATCTTATAATCTACTAAGCATTTTGAGGTTATACTAGGCCATTTTGGGGAAAAATAAGTTTAGTATTTGGGCCTTTGTGAACTTTTGCACCTGGTATTTGATAGTATTTGCAATGCTGAGCTCGGCTGTGCAGCAGCAGCAGTTAAACAGGTGATGAATAGACATGCCTCTGGGTTCTGGCATGAAAGCATTGTGGAGTGTCTGGTCAGCAAGAATGAAGACAATACTGAAATGCAGCACAGGGAGCATGAAGCGCAAGGAAATGCAGCATAAGGCACATGAAGCTTATCAATTATGGAAGTGGGAGTTTCAAGTGAACAAAACATGTGGCTTGAAGCAGGTTAATAGTTGGAATGACGGAACTGAAGCATGATCAGATATCTTGCAAGATATGCTGCTAGCCATGCATGCAGTGGAGATAGGTGCAGTGGAAAGAGTGCTTGCGTGGGATAAAAGGTGGATGATCATGTGGCTGCCGCTGCCTATTTGCACAAGGCAAATACTTGTTGGATGACGCAAGAAAACAACGTTGAGATGTGGCGGTTGCTGTGCATTTGCATAGGAGATGGTTAGAGGAAAGGGCTGCTGCCAATTTGCAACAGATAATGCTTGTTGCGTGGAAATGTGTTGTGCGTTAGGCATGGAGGTTCAGTATGTGAGACACGCGATGACATGACACAACAGTTGAAGAAGGTTGACTGGATACAATCATGGAAGGCCGTTGTCTTCATTGTTAGTAAGTGAGAAAACTACACTCATGTATTTAATCGCCAATAGAGTATATTTTTAATTTTTTGACTGACTTGGATAGGCTTGTAAACTCGATAGGTTTTCTTTGTTGATTGGACTGTCACATGCCATTGATTTCACAAAACTCAGTCTGAATAAACAACGAAAACTCTTGGTTTGTCGTGATGATGGTAAGTCCTTAATTTTACATATTCACCTAAATTTTCTTTGCACGCTCGTGTTAAGTTGCTATTCAATCAAACTTCTTCATAATGTACAATTTCATTTTATTTCAGGAGAAGATATTAGTATCTGTATGTCAGTATGTGCCTTGCTACCATAACAGCTTTCTTTGATGAGAAAGGTTAGTATCATTTCGATATTTTAAAGAAAAATATTCTAACAACCGTTAATAGCCTGTTTAGCTTTCATTTTAATTTTTACACAGTTTCTCCTTATGATTGAATAGGATGTTTGGATAATGGAAAATATTTCATGGATTCGGGGATAACAAAGTGGGAAACGAGGAAGAAACTGGTATTTGTGTGCAAGTATGCAATAAATGCACGACCATCAGATTGATTAAAGTATTTTCATTGGTACATTACTTCTATTAATATTTAAATAAATTTATTATAATTTTTTTTTTTTACAAATTGTCTTATTCAATTTGAAATTTTCCTTATTCTAACTAATTGCTACTATTTTATACACTACATTATGTTTTTACAGCCCGTGCACTATGTTTGGAAATAATTTTATGGAATGTAAGCGAGCAAGGACTCGAGCAAGAGAAAGCGAACAAGACAAATTTTGTTGTGATTGAAGTTTTATGTGCTTATTTTTATGGGATATCAATCATGGATGTCAATGGTATTATTTTTTGCACAAGATATTGGTACTAGCTGAATAGCTTTGTTATTTAGAATTCGACTTAGTGTGTATATGGATTAACGATTTATAATTGCATTTTCATTTTTTTATGCTATTCATTTATACAAATTGTGCATGTACATATATCTATAGATGATTTTATTATTAGTTGTCCAAATTTCATTAGTTACCGTATGTGGAAATTTGTTAAAAAATAAAAATTTTGCAAAGCAAACTATAGTTACCGGAAGAATGGAAAGAGAATACCAATGGAAATTACAAATAAAACCATTGTTAATATATCATAAATAATGGTGAATGGTAACCCAATCCGTCGCTAATCCTTCGCAAATCAGCGTGTGATTAGTGACGGAAACTTATTATGTCGGTCGTTGATCTCGTTTATTAAATATATTTTACACAAAATGTTATGTTTTACATCGATCACTACTAGGAATACAGTATATAGCTACAAGGTCTTTCCAACGACCGCCAACGGCAATTTCCAACGGCTCGTTATTTTTTAACTTGCCGTTGGTAGCCGTTGATAACCGTTGGAAATAAAGCCGTTTGCGGCCGTTGGGAACCGTTGGAAATAAAGCCGTTTGCGGCCGTTGGGAACCGTTGGAAATTTGCGTATACCTGCATCAGGCCGAGCCTGAAACATTATTATCTTCTTCCCCAATTCCCCCAAAACTCTACTCCTCCCCTCCTCCTTTCTTGCTCCAAGCTTCCCCACGCAACCAGCAGCTGCTCCAACGTCATCACTCAACGCCAACATCCTCTCTCCATCCCTAGAAATCTCCAAAATCAGGTTTGCCTAAAACCCTACAATTTTTAATTTTTCTAATTTTGTATTAATTTGCTGTTATATTTGTATCCAATGGCATATTACTTGTTTATTACACCAAACTAAATGCTAATTACAATTATTGTCATCCAAATGTTCAAATTGTTTGTGTATATATATATTATGCACATATATAAATATGTTTATAATTTAGTATAAATGCGCATGTGAATTAACATTAGATTAGTTAGGATTGATTTAAATTATTTTGTGTATGTTTTGTAAAATGTTAGACAAACATGAATTAGTGGACTATTTTACGAACATTAATTATATCTTTTTCAAAATATATTAGCATTAAATAAATAAGTATATAATTTAGTATATATATATACACACACACACATGAATCATATATTTTGTGAAATAGTAAAAATCATATAATTTACTATATATATATATTTAGTAAAATAGTAGAATATAATTCATATAATAATGCATAATATGCTTTATTTTATATATTTAATAAAACGGTAACATATAAACCAAATTTAAATCCCTTAGTGAATTTTTGGCCCCGTCTAACATGTGTTGTATATGCTCGTTGTATGAATATTCGTTTTTATTGCAAAACGGATATTCATATTCATCTGATACAATATCTGTTGGATTTGTCCCTGTATTGGACAAGTTACAAACACTATAAAGTAATTACATTTTGTAAATCATATCGTTATAAACGGTTCACAAAATTTCGACGGCATTTCCTTTTTGTTCCTTGTGTACATGCATTGTGTACGATACAAGGAACACGGGGGAAGTGCTGCCGAAATTTTGGGAAATCGTTTATAATGATATGATTTAAGAAATGTAATTACTATTGTGTTTGTAATGGGAAGTAGGATAACCGACCATCACAAAAGGTACAAAAATGTAAACAAAATAGCAAGAAATATAACTTTGTATATAAACGAAAATGGATTATAAAAAACAGTAAAATCTAAAATGTGTTTACTATTGATCATAGGTTTTACAATAGGAAAAATGATCAATTATTTTATTGATCGGAGCTGGATGTATCAAAGAAGAGAAATGGAAGGCTCAATAAGTACACATTTTCTAAACGGGGTAAATGTGTTTGTTGAATTTGCTTTAAGTAATATTGAAAACGACGTAGAAATTCGTTGTCCGTGTAGTAGGTGCAAATTGTTGAAGCATTTAGTACCGAATATGATTAGGATTCATTTGCGCCAATATGGTTTCGTAACCAATTATTTGGTGTGAGATCGTCATGGAGAAATTATAACACGTAACGAAGAACAGTCAATAGAGGTCATTAGTGATGAAGTTAGTACGACGAATCTCATAGAACATATGGTTGAAGATGCAGCACGATCAATGTTCCCTACTATTGAAATTAATAACGGCGATGTTAACGTCGAAGAGGAACCAAATGTTGGAGCGAGAAAAATATATGATTTATTGGATGCTGCTAAGAAACCTCTTTGGAATGGATGTACTAGTGGCACTCAATTATCGGCAACTGCAGAGTACATTGCGATGAAATCAAAGTACAACTTCACAGAAGCCGGATTTATGGCTGTTGTACAAGCTGCTAAACGCCATATGCCATCAGATAATTTAATGTGCGAAAATTATTATGAAGTGAAAAAACTAATGTCATCTTTCGGTTTGCCGTATCAACAAATTGATACATGTCTAAATGGTTGCATGTTGTTTTGGAAAGATGATGTCAGTCTTCAGAATTGTAAAATATGTAATCAAGAAAGATACAAGCCAAGGAAAAAAAAGGGAAAAGAAGTTTCATACAAGCGTATGCATTATTTACCTATCACTCCTAAACTTCAAAGGTTATATGCATCGTCTGTAATAGCGCATCATATGAGATGGCACAGTGTGAGAACACCTAAAGAAGGTACGTTAACACATCCATCTGATGGAGAAGCATGGAAGTATTTTAATAAGAAATATCCTGATTTCGCAGCGGAGAGCCGTAACGTTAGACTAGGTTTGTGTACTGATGGATTTTCACCGTTTTCTCAGTTTGGTTCTAAATATTCATCTTGGCCTATAATAATCACACCTTACAATCTACCTCCGTGGATGTGTATGAAAACTCCATATATGTTTCTCACAATTGTCGTCCTTGGCCCTGATGATCCGACACAGGGTATCGATGTTTACTTACAACCGTTAATCGAAGAGTTGAAAACATTATGGTATGAAGGAGTTGAAACATACGACATATCAAAAAAGAAAAATTTTCGGATGTTCGCTTCTCTATTATGGACTATTAGCGATTTTCCTGCATATGCAATGCTTTCGGGTTGGGGTACGGCCGGTCGTTTTGCTTGTCCTTACTGTATGAAAGAAACACGAGCATTTTCTTTACGGCATGGGAAGAAAATTTAATGGTTTGATTGTCATCGACGTTTTCTCCATATTAATCATACCTTTAGAAGAGACAAAAAAAACTTCATAGCTAATAGACATGAGACTTTACAACCACCAACGATTTGGTCAAGTGAAGATATATATGAACTTGTAAAAGATTATCCAAAGATACATGAAACCGGGCAGCAAACTGAAATCCAAGGTAAATCGACGTTTCATAATTGGTGCAAACAGAGTATATTCTGGGAGTTGCCTTATTGGAAAAATCTCTTAATCCGTCATAACATTGACGTGATGCATAACGAGAAAAACGTATTCGATAATGTGTTTAATACACTTTGAATGTTAAGGGAAAGACTAAGGACGATCTGAAATCAAGACGTGATATAGAAGAAATATGTAATCGTCCTGAGCTTCATATGAAGCCAAATGACACTAAAAAACCCAAAGCATGTTATGAATTAGATAACAACCAAGTTAAAGTACTGTTAAAATGGGTGGAAGGATTACGATTTCCTAATGGAATTTCATCTAATCTTCGTAGATGTGTCGACTATAAGAACGGAAGACTGAGTGGGATGAAAAGCCATGATTGTCATGTAATGATGCAAAATTTGTTACCCGTCGCTTTTAAAGAATTATTGTCCGTAAAAGTTTGAAAGGTTATAACAGAACTTAGTTTATTTTATAATGAGCTTTGTTCAACTACGTTAAAAGTTGACCGTCTTCGTAAACTTGAGGAAGAAATCCCTATACTGCTCTGCAAACTGGAGAAAATATTTCCTCCAGGTTTGTTCAACGTAATGGAGCATTTACCTGTTCATCTTTCATTTGAAGCACGTCTTCGAGGTCCTGTGCAATATGGATGGATGTATCCATTCAAAAGGTATGTTGTTAATACTGAGTATGTAATTTAACTATAATTAAAAATCAATATTGATATGAAATATTTTTTATTAGGTACTTAAATCATTTAAAGAAAAAAGTGAGACAAAAAGCTCGAGTTGAAGGTTCGATTTGCAAATCATATATCGAAGAAGAAGCATCGTTCTTTTTCTCTCATTATTTCAATGATCATGTGAATTTATCATTTCAAAGTGTTGCGCGTAATGATGAGGTCGTCGAACAAGATTTTTCTTCTGAAGCAATGTTATCTATTTTTAAACAACATGGTCGACATGCTGGAAAATATGTAGAAGTATGGTTAGATGATAGAGATTACCATGTAGCACACACGTATATTCTTCTTAATTGTTCAGAAGTTGCACCATTTATTAGGTAATTACCAGATTACAAGTTTTGATAAATTTAATTTAATACTACATGTGTAAATTAATATAAAACAATATATTATTTTTGTTTGCAGTGTTTATGAATCACAAAATCCAAACGGCGATTTAAGCAAAAATTTCGCTACTTGGTTTTCGAACTACGTTTGTGATCCTACAAATAATGTGGTCGATGAAGGATTAAAACATTTCGCGTTGGGACCGAAAAGGAAAGTTAAAACGTATCCAATATTTTTCGTTAATGGACATAAATTCAACACCAAAGAATACGGTGCTGAAAAATTAACAAACAATACCGGTGTATTTGTTAAAGGCAGTGATGATCCTAATAATCATATACATGATTTTTATGGCGTGTTAACCCAGATTTTGCAATTGACATATTTTATAAGACTCACAGAGGAAGTTTTTTTGTTTAGATGCAATTGGTTCAGCAATGTTCCAGGTTCTGGTATTAACGTGCATCCAAATTATAATCTTATAGAAATAAAACATACCTCCCGTTATCAGCAGTACGATCCTTTTGTACTAGCCAAACAAGCCCTACAAGTTTATTACGCCCCATATCCGTCTCTTAAAAGAGATAAAGCTGATTGGTCTGCGGTTTTTAAAACCAAGGCGAGATTTACATTCGATGGAAAGAATATTCCAGTAGAACAAGCCTATCAAGCAGATATCGAGGAAAATGTTGAAATCACAATTACAGACGATCAAACTAATTTTGGACAATTAAATGATGAGACAAATGTATTAGTCGAAGCATTTGAGAGTGTAGAGGAAAACGATATAGAACACGAGACCGAGTCTGAATCAGAAAACGACGAGGACTGAGTAATATCCGGTAATTTTTACAATTATTCACGCACACGCATCACATATCATCATCATCATTACATGCGCACTACCAATTAAAAATGACTTTATTACATGCACCACATATCATCATCATTTTATCTATGTCTATAATTAAAAAGCCTTATTTTCAACAGGTATTATGTCTGGCTCCAAACGTCGTAGCTCTTCTCGCTCGGCCGGCGAGAGTAGTGGTGAGCCTCCGGCCCGACCACTTGTATATTTGCAGCCGAAGGCTGATGAAGCGTAAGTATCAAAATTAAAATGATAACAACATAAATTTGTTCATACATATATATACTTGTCTAAAGCTTTGTTTTATATTTAACACGGGGGATTTGATTTGGAGCTCTCAGGAGTTGTGCTTGGCATTTCCAAGCAATCATATATGAGCCGGATGACAGACTGTTGGCCTAAGTGGAGTAAGATCCCTGACCACGTCAGGGAGGCCATCTGGCAGGATTTTCTGGTGAGTTTATATCACTTTACTATATGAATAAGTATTAATGAACAATTAGTAATATTTTCTGTTTGTACAGGGGCAAGTGGACTTGGCGGAGCCCGATGTCGCCATGGTTCAACGCCACTGGAATTCGAAGGTCGCAAAAAATTACAGAAAGGTAATGTCAGCTCTTAAAAATCGGGGAAGAAACCGAACTGGATGGCCGCTTCCGTATGGGATTCTTGGATTAGGTGGTGGGAGACCGACGAGTTCAAGGTAAATCTACAAAATATATAGTTAATTATTTCGCAATTAGTAAATATAATATTCAATTTAAATTGCATGTGGAATCGGAGAGGAACTCCGCCAATAGAAGTAGGAATCCTATAACGCATCGTGGCGGATCCAAGTCTTTTCAGCATCACCTTGAGGACTTGGTAAATTTATCACGTTATTACATTTTGTATATCAATCAGCTCAGTAATTAGCTATGGAAAATTATATTATATAAATTATTTATTGCAGGAAAGATCGCTTGGGCGTCCCGTGTCTATGATGGAGGTATTTACCCGCACCCACGCATCAAGACAAGCAGACACTACTGGTAATATTACATATCAGTGGGATGACGATGATAAGGCGACGGTTGCATATGTATACATATTTTAAATCTTATTTTATTAATATCGATAAGTTTAAATCATATTCTACTACTTTTAACATGTAATTGTTTTTTTATTTTAGGCAAAGTTTCAGGAGGCACGGGCAGAGCTGCTTTCAGAATCGGACCGAGATGAGTTGACGATAGAGGAGCAAGATAATATTTTCGACGTTATCATGGATCCGACGCAGCGGAATAGGCGCTATGGCTATGGAAACCAAGCGGTAATCTTATAAACATTGCAATATTTTAGTTAATAAATTAACCTATAGATACAATAAGCATATGATGATTTGTACCATTATCATTTAATAAAATATGCATTTCCTCGTGGTATATGCATTGCTTAAGATCACGTCATTTACGTTTCTATATTTTAAAATATGCATTGCTTAAGAAAATGATTATAATACAAATGTGAACATCTCACGTTCTATTTGCAGGTTCGGGCAGCTCAAAAGGCGTGCGACAAAGCAGAAATAAAAGAGCTTAGAGCCATGGTTGAGCAGCTGCAAGAGCAGGACCGTCTTCGCGCTATACAAATGGAGCAGCTGAATCAACGTTTAGCGGAGTACGCGCATAGGCATGGTTCCTTCCCGTCGTCGTCTGGTGCTTCCGGAGGTGAGGATGATGCTTGACAGGTATGATGATTATTGTCTTTGTGTTTGGTTATTGTATATATTGACTTTGAGGTGGTGAGGGTTGTGTTTGATGGTTGTTGTGTATATATTGACTTTGAGGTGGTGAGGTTTAAGTGTTTGCATTGTATATATTTTGACTTGAATATGGATTGGAGTTGGTGTTGGTGAGGGTTTGATTGTAATGTTTGAATATGGAGTTGGAGTTGGACTTGAATATGTAATGTTTGATGTTGATTTTTGGTTGTTTATATTGTTTGTGGTATAATGTGTTGAATATGTGATATATATGTGAAATGGAGTGGAAATGGAATGGAAATTGATATATATTGATTGTGTATGGCTGGAAGGCGAGCAGCTTGCTGTTATAAAAAAAATTTCATCCAGATTGGCAACGGCTGTCTACGGCTACCAACGGCTTATTGGTTAGTTTATTGCAACGGCTTCCAACGGCGTCCATCGGTTCATTGCCGTTGGGAGCCGTTGGAAATGCCGTTGGAATAAGCCCGTTGCTTCCGTTGGAAGCCGTTGGAAAGCGTGAACGCTATTCCAACGGCTACCAACGGCCGCCAACGGCTTGGAGCCGTTGGAATAGCCTTTTCCCCTTGTAGTGGATGTTGGAAAAACGTCGTTGATTTCACGTTAAATTACGTCACTATATTGACATTAGTTTACTGACTTTGAATTTACCGACTGTTACATGGAGGTTTAACCAAGTAACTAGAGGCACAGCATAAGCATCGTTCGGCATTGGAAGTACCGTTCGGCATCCAAGCCTCGACCGGCATTGAAGCCCCGTTCGGCACAACAAGATTGTTCGGCACAACAAGGTTGTTCGGCATCGGAAGCCTCGTTCGGCATTCAACCTCGTTCGGCATTCAAAGGTTGTTCGGCATCGGAAGCCTCGTTCGGCATTCAGCATCGTTCGGCATTCCAGCACCGCTCGGCATCCAAGCCTCGACCGGCATTCCAGCCTTGTTCAGCATTCCAGCCTCGTTCGGCACGTGGCCTCGCTCGGCGTAAGCATGTCGTTCGGCATCTCCCCTCGATCGACATTGGACCTCGTTCGGCCTACACATTTCACTTAACACACTGTCTCGTTCGGTTTGGAGACATGGCTCGGCATTTGTGGCTTGGCACACAGAAGTCACTCACCACGGGCCGAGGTATCCGGCTGCTAGGCCCGTTAGGGAAGTCCAATCCATCTTCGTCTATAAATAGAAGGGCAGGGGCACAGTGAAAGAGGATATTATTTTCGAGAACACTGGGGAGACTCTGCCGCTTTCAAAACTTATTATTTTCAATTCAAACTTGTATTCAAGTCATTAATATATGGATTGTTTCTGTATTTAACTACTTGTGAAAGTAATAAAGATCAAAACTCAAAGTGGACGTAGGCAGTTACGCCGAACCACTATAAATCTGGTGTTCTAGATTTCTACAGTTAATTTAGTTTATATCTCTCTGTTTTAATTTATCTTCTTCATTTATCTCTCTACACAGTCTTTCTAAAGGGGGTTAGTGACCAATTTTGGTGCTAACACCGACCATGACTAACCGTCGTAAATCCGTCAGTAAATACAATTCAACGACGGTTTAGCGATGGATTCTGCCATTGCAAAATCGAGATTTTCTTGTAGTGACCTCCACGAAAAATTTTAAATTCTTTTTTATGATAAGTATGAACCGCTTTTAATAAACTTGTTTCAAATGAAGATTTTTGTTCCGTAAAAGATAGCTCTAGTAGTGAATGCATACTCTTCCATGCTCTTTCGAAATTGCATTGGCTCGTTACTAAATGTTTTTAATTGGGTCGAACTCTTCTTTGATGTCAAAGTAATAGCTATGAATAGTCATCGACTCCCAGGAAAGGGTAGAAGAATAGGCCTATTATGGGACATACCATGCATTACAGACGTCTGATCATTACGCTTCAACCTGGTTATTCTATTCCACATTTTATAGAGAAAAGAACTTAAAGCAAAATTCTTAATAACACGGCGATACATTTATACAAAACTTCTACCCTGAGCACACGTAATAGAGCCATAGACAGTCAATGAAATCCAATCCACAAAATAATTTGAGCCCAATCAGTGCAATGGGATGTGTCTATTTATCTACCTCTTGACTCGAAATGGAAGCAAGTTTGAAAAATGATCTTAGAGTGTCTAGGGTTGGGCTAAGAGATCTCTTAACGTCTTCTTTTTTCTTCCCATCGGAGTTATTTTACAAAGACTTGTCATGGTAAGGGAGAAGGAGGAACAAGCACACTTGAAGAGCGCAGTACAACAGAGAGTTGTATGCTGCGTTCGGGAAGGATGAATCGCTCCTGAAAAAGAATCTATTGATTCACTCCCAATTGGTTGGATCATAGGTGCGATGATTTACTTCACGGGCAGTATAGCATGTGCGGCCTCGGCTCCAAAAGGAAAATAGATATCAAGTTATTACTATCAAAAAATTAAAATAATTAAATAGATAAAATAGCAAGACTTTTACCTATTTGATGTGTAGTTGCCAAAATGCATAAAATTGTCTATCCAAGCATGTACAGATCGATCTTTTCATATCTCAAGCCAATTTTCATTGCATAAATTGTTCCAATCCTGAAAAAATTGGTTTTTTACTTTTTTTTTATACCCGTAACTCTTCTTTGACGCTTGGAGAAAAATAGCGTTAATAGCATTAGTCAAAGGCTATTTCTCTATCCGAGACAATAACACTTGACATTTCTACATTACGATCAATCATTACCAGCTGAAGACGTTTTAAGGCCCAAAAATAGTGATTTTCACGTTTAGATACAAAATATGCAATGGCAACGCAGAAGGTTTGATTTGTTGAGGTGACGCCGATAATCTCCAACAACGACATTATATATTTGTTCGTTTTATAAGTACAATCCATAACAAGAACATGTGAAAATGTTCTTAACAAATCTATATTTGTAGAATAAGCCCAAAATATGTCGGTTATTACATCACTTCCATCTAATGCATTACGATGTCATTCAAAACTTTTTTCCTTAAGCTTTCAAAAGATATTGTATTTGAGAAAGGTCCGCTCTATCCATTTTCTTATGCTTAGAAAGAACATTATAAACCGTTTTTATCATCGTACTATTGGATGGATTATTTTGCTTTATGGTATGTAAAATGCTTTGGTTTCACCAAAATTTTGCACATTTCAACCGCTACTTTTGTCTCATCTTCGGTTAGTCTACCTATAAAAGAGCGACCTTCCAAATTGTAAAGTGTAGAATGATTATGCACACCACATACTACTTCTAATCTCCACTCATCTAACTTAGGATGTTTTGTACTTGTTAATATGCTATTGTTAGATTTTTTTAATCTTTGCACTCTTTTTATGCTCCACTTCTCTCACATCCATACATGATTCTTGGATTCTTATTGCTACAGTTAATATCCGACTTTAAAACTACAATTACCATTGCATTCATTCTAGCCGTGCAATTGATCCATTCTCTCATTTATTTTATATTTGGAAAAACCTGCGTATAATAATAAAAAAATGTTATTTTCAACTAAAAATATTGATTCACAAAAATTAAAAAATTACATAAATCATATGTCGTGAATTCATTACTATAATCCATAGCTATTTCTTCTTCTTCTTCAGCCACCATTGCAATTTAAAAAGTTTAAAAAAAACAAACTTACGCCTCGTTTGGGTCGACTTATATAAGTCGCTTTTTAGTTTTTTGAAAGCCAAAATGAATAGGTTTTGGTTTTCAAAAAACAAAAAAACGACTTATATAAGTCGATCCAAACGAACCATTAGAGCTTATTGAACAACGTTTTCCGCATTTTCTAGTCCTTGATACACTAGGTTTGACCAATTTCCAGTGTCCATGATTATACCAACTCCTACTTATAATACTAGCTAATAAGGAAACATACCTCACTTACAACAACACTATATCATCATAATATATAATATATGTTATTGTCATAATTAATATGAAAACTCAAGCAGCTCATGAAGTATTGCAAATTGGCATTATTAATCTCTTTGTAAGTGCTATATTTACGATTAGCTTGAGTTGAGACCGTTGATTATTGAGAATCATTAATCCTGCATATCTTGAATAGTTAAAAGTTAGCAAGCTTTTTTTTAAGGTAAACTGACTGATATATTGTGTCTTTTTGTAGGTTAAGCCTTAGTGTAGTTGCAATAATGGTTGTTTATTATTTCCAATGTATATTTGACTTTTAAAATAACATATCGATAGCAAGTGACGAGAATAAAATTATGTTTGCATTATCTGCGATTAAACGCAAATTAGTTTGAAAAAAAAAACAAATTTCATTCTGAACAAATATAAGATTTTATTTTGGAAACAGTCATACCGAATTTATCACAAACCTCGTCTATCCAACCAAATTTGAGAGGTTTGAAAAGAAAACCTAAGTAAATGAACCGAAAAGAAGGATAAATAAATTGACAAAGCATAAGAACGATGGGTTAAAAAAAGGACAAAGGTAGAGAAAATAAGAATGATTAGATTAAGCCATCAGATCTTTCAAAGAAGATTTTAGTTGGGATTCAAGCATAAATTGCGAAAATGCACTCGCACCAAACAAAGGAAGTAGCACCTAATATTGTTATGAGATGGTTCTAATAGTAAGTAAATACCGCTTAAGCAGTAATTTACAGTAAGAAATACATTCATTTTCTGATTAATTTCATTGAATGTTTTCTAGAAGGAGAAATATCAAACGATCTGTACATCCAAAACTTTCGTGTTAGACCTGGTAACAAACATGTTCACTCTCTCTCTCTCACTTTTACACTAAAGGAACGTCCTATGCAACTAGAAGATGAAAAACCAATCCCGGATCAGTTTTCTTCTTTTAAAATCACAAATAAATAAAACAGCAATGCCATCCTATAGCAAATATTAAATAAAACGACAAAGTTTTTGACGTTTTACTAAATTTACAATGAAAAAGCAAACGCTTTGTTGTTTTATTGCAAAAAATAAATAAAACAGCGAAAAAAAAAGAAAAATGGACAAAAACTTCATCGTTTTCATATATTACTTAATTAATACATGCATCATCGCAACTGAAAGCGCCAGAAATCATATAAAAATAAAGTTTGCAGCCATAACATTCGCGTGGGCTTCATACTAGTAGCGTGCATTCCTCAACAACCAAACAATGACAATCCTTGAATTAAGTCCAATCATACCTTGTTGGTTTACGTATGCGCAAACATATTGGCACTTGCATTCAGAATCCAATATGAAAGCTGTTTAGACCGTTTCTCTAACATCCAAAAATAAAGAATGCACCCAAGCAGTCATTGTGATAGCTCATCTCCTGGATCCACATCTTCGGTTGACTATACTAGCCCTACCGATACATATTTACCAACAGTATGGTATACTTATACACATACATACAATCAAAATATTCGACAACTTAATCCATTAGAAGCTGCAAATATGCTATAATTATGTAAGCATGTGGTGCATTTAGGATTTAAACAATACTATGTTTGAGAGAAATTAATTGAATCAATAAATTACTTACATTTCCCGTTGCTGCTGCTGCTTTTTTCCGATCCATTGATGACATTCATATTCACGACGAGTAAAAAATTATATTGTGTTTCACTAAATAAATTATATACCAAAATCCTTTCAATCAAAATAAATACAGTTGCAAACTATGTATATACTCTCTTTCTTTATTATTCACCCTTGAACCGTAATGCACGGGGGCATAAAAAATGGGTATGGACGTCTCAAAATAAAAACATCAAATAATTCTTATTGTGAATAAAACCATATTTAAATATTACAATTTTTAGCGGGTATGACTTCAACGTTCCAGGAGACTGAATGAACATGGGATAATAGCCGAGAACCAAAATCGAGTTAAACATTATAACAAGATCCTGACAATTTCTTTTTGATTAAATAAGAGTATGCTATGGTTAATTTGAATATTTCAAGAAACGCTTCACCAAGGTGAAGTCATAGTCATTAATGGTACACTGTGCAAAAAGGCACAATGCCTCCTCAAAGCCTTGGCACACAGCGCCGCAAATGACGTACGCCTTTTTAATATATTGCGTATGTTTAACATTCTTTTATAAATTTAATACATAGAACAATTAATTTGAAAAGTTCAATAATTTTTTTTTATTAAAACATATGCAATATGGATTTTTTGAACATTTTGCAAAAATCACCACAAATATAATATCATAAGTATAAAATTTTAAGCATAATAGTTTTCAAAAGCTAAAATCCAGTATAATAATACATGTTACTGATGAACTAAAAATATGAATCTGATTCAGCAATTATATTTTCTAAATCAATATATGCATCATCAAATTCATAAACTTGAACATCTTCCTCGTTTGTCTCATATCGATCGATAAATTATTTGAAGTGACCACGATAGGAACAAACAGTTCGAAGTTCGTGGAAGATAAATTTGAAAAAAAACATCTATTCGAGATTATTTGTTCGATGCAACGATAATTAGAATAGATAGTTCAAGTTCTTTCGATATTAATTTGAAAAATGCGATCATTCAAGATTATTTGTTCGGTTCAGTGGTGGTAATGAGACCCATTGGGTCGGATCTGAACCCGACCCAACCGATTGAATTTTATCGAGTCTAAAATGTATATTTTAAAACCTTGACTCGACCCAAGATTATCAATTTGGATCGAGTCGCTTCAGGTCCAATTGAGTAATAACATTGAAATGCATATATTTTCTCATTTTTTGACCAGAACCCATCGGGTTCAAGTCGGGTTCGGATCGATTTGGTTCAGATTTGCAGCTCTCGGTTCTAATTGTCCATCAAAGTTCAATTTGGCAATAATATGAATAAATAGTTCAAAATTTATTAGAGATTAGTTCGAAGTGTAGCCTTGCAATGGTTAGGTCACTCGCATGATAATTTGAACGTCCAAGTTCGAGTCCAGAAGCAACCCCTTCGCAATGTGAGGGAAAGACGCGTATATTATCAACCTCCTCAGAGCCGACTATCATGCAAGAGCCTCGTGCACTGGGTTCCACCTATTAGTTCGGAGTGTAATTGCATCATTGTATAAAGAATATATATTAGTTTGGACTGTGAAAAATGAAAAATAAATAAGTAAAATAAATAAAATAACGAAAAGATGCATCATTTTTGTGCCTCGCGTCATTTGCGTCATTCTTTACGTCTTTACATGTGCGTCGTGTCACACGAAAGAAAGGCGCAAACGTCGCGCCGTAGCGCGCCTTTCATGACTATGGATGAAGTATTTGCATTATAATAATAATAATAATAATAATAATAATCGAGATTGTTTTACCTTTTTTATACCAGTGATGAATCTTGCAAATTAAAATCTTTTCTTGTCACACTATCTTTGTGTCAAAACTACAAGAAACCAATAAATATTTTTAATTAAATACTACAGCTCTCTTATTGATATAAAACACATCAATTTTGAAGGAAAAACCATATCAAAATAGAAAAATATATACCTTAACAGTTCCAGAACATGCACATTGAGATTACGAACTTGTTGATTTTTTACCTTCTTCTTCATGACATATTCTGCAGGCTTAGAAGATGAAGCTACCGTCTATCTACAACTTAATTTCATCTTCCACATTTCCTTCTCTCTATTTGGTATGATCCTATTTTTACCCAACATTTGTGCTTGTTCCAATCATTCAAACAGGAAATAACACTCAACTAGAACACATCTAATGATAGCTTTTTGTGGAGATATATGTAGCAGTAGTACATTCATAGCAAGATATAGTACAAATAGAATATCATGTAAAGTAGTTTAAAATAACAAACAAAGCTACAGTTAGGAAGAAGCGAAAAACTCAAATGAGAATGCATAAATCATCCTCCGAAAGGGAGTTCCTACACTTGAATGATTGGCACAAAGTCTCTCCATCTTTCTGACTTCATACAAACTACCAAAGCATTTTTGCCCATGTACATATACAATGAATGAAAACTGGCAGTGTAGGAGCTCTAAAGTGAATTTCAAAATCATTAAAACATGGGATGTTGCTCTATTTTATTTTTCAAAAGAAACGTGAGCAATTATAATATTGTCACAGGAGTAGGATATGGTGATACTTGTTATCAAAAGCACTCATGAGCATTGATCCAACACACAGACCATATATACAAAATTGAATTGGCTATACGACTGCCCTCTAATCCATTAATCCGTAAAATAATAGCATAGCAGAAATATTTCTTGCACTGTCATCATTAATTATAGGAACTTTCTCACTTTTCCTTAATACAACAACAACAACAACTAAGCCATTATTCCCAAACAAGTTGGGGTCGGCCAGAGATGGAACCCAAAACTAAATTAAAAAATCAATTTTAAAGTTATAATAACAACAACAACAATAACAATAACAATAACAATAACAATAATAAAATAAAGTCAAATAAGTCAATTAATAATAATAACTAAGTAAAATAAAATAAAATAATATATATATATATATATAAGAGGAATGATAATAACAATACTAATAGTGATAATGATACTAATAGTAATATTGGTCAAAGGCCAAACCTACGTCTTAAGCTCATGTTCCCTAGTCATATAATCTAAAACTTATAAAACTCAATGCTCATAGTTCTGGTACGTGAATCGCTAACAAATACTAACATTCTACTTATTCTCTCGCTTTTCCTTAATCTCTCTCAATATTTTATTTTCAAATAGGTAAATTAATTCAAATATTTACAATATTCTACTTATTCTCTCATATGTTCAAATACTAACATTTCATTATTTCTACAATCATTTACAAAACTCACTTCAATTCTCTCCAACTATTTTACGTTTCAAGTCCACATATTTAAACTAATTTGTTAATCTTAATTTAAACTATTAATAAATTCAATTAACCCATATTCATTAATTTATCTAACAAATCCTAAAAAAATGACAAGTCACTACGTATACCACATTCATCTTAAAAAATATTAAAATTAATTTTCCATTCATATATAAAAATAGATAAATAAAATAATATCAATTTTCTACATAAACAATAATAACAATTTTAATTTATAATCCATTTATCTTAATAAATACATTGCATTGCAAAAATTTATTTAGACAATATTTAACGTATCACTACTAATATTATCGTGTGCAACGCACAATTTACACACTAGTTGAATAATAGTAAAGTAAAAGGTTCTAGCTTTCAACTAATTATATGATTTTTCTCATCTCTCTTTAATTCTCTTCGGATGTTTGATTTTAAAATCTTACTGTAATTTACGACCTTTACAATTGCTACTGATACTTCATTAATTCTCTACTGTTGTTTTACGTTTAAATGCTTACATTTCTTAATTTCTACTATTAATTTGAAAATTTCCCTTCACATATAACTATATTTAAATCAATTTTTGAATTAATAAAATTCAAACTATTTAAATAAATCTTATTGTCTAATATCCATTAACTATTCGTCTAATAATTCGTAAAATAACGATACCAATATGCATACCATATTCATATTAACAAAAATGATAAAATTAAACTTTCATTCAAATATAAAAATATATAGATCACATAACAAAATTATATACACAATCAATAACCACAACTTTAATTCTAATTTATTTACCTCACTAAATTGTTTGTTAAATAATAGTAGAGAATCACAAGCCTTCTCATTAATTCTTCCCCCTCCCCTTAATTCTCTTTTGATTTTTATTTTCAAAACGCCATAAGTTATCATTTCTACAATTATCCAAAATGTTTTGCTAATTTTTTCAACCATTTCAAATTCAAGTACCTACATTTTATAATTTCTACCATTATTTACAAAGTCAGCTCCCTCTTACTATTTTATATTCAAGTCCGTATATTTTAATTAATCAAGTACTCTTAAATTAAAACTATTTGACTAAATTCAAGTTAACTAAATTCATTAATTTGTTTGATTTTTTTTAAATGGCAATTTCTATATGTATGCCACATTCATATTAACAAAAGGGTAAATTAAGATTTTCATTAAAATATATAAATCATAGTTATTAAGGCACGCGCCTAGGCTCAGAAAAGCCCAAGGCTCAAGGTTTGCATCTTTTTTTAGTTTGAGTGCGTCTTTTTGCAATTTGAGGCGTCTTTTTGCAAAATTCAAATTTTAGTTTACAAAATAATTAAATAAAAATTTTAAATTGTTAAATGAATTATAAAATATGGTTTAAAATTTAAATTTTAGTTAATAAAATATTTAAATAGTTGAATGAATTATAAAATATGATTTAAAAATTAATTTGTAGTTAGTAAACTAGTAGATCAAACTTGTATAAAAGGCACGCATAAAAGCCCAAGGTTCAAAAAAGCCCAAGGCTCAAGCCTTGTGCCTTTTTGTGCCTTAGCGCCTTGACTACTATGATATAAATCACTCGAGAATATACATAAACGATAAGAGAAATATTTTAATTGATAACTAACAAAAGAATGGTTTTTTTAACAATATTTAAAGTATGAATACTATGTTTTTACAACATTACATTGCAACATACGGGTTACACACTAGTAGTTAAAGAAGTTGAATGCATAAGGTAACATTTTGCACGGGACAAATTATCTTCTCAAGAGAAACCAAAATAGATAAATGAGTTTCAGCTGACATGGTTAGTCACTACAAAGACCAGTAAAGCAATATCCTATTATCAAAGTTGTTCAAGCTATTATCTTGTAAAACACAACTACATATCAGTAATAACTATAAAAGGTACCTTTTAAGTTAACTTCTTGATGTGGAACATTCAAGCAAGAAAACAAATTTTACAACCAGACAATGGAAACTTGGCGCTATTCAGACTGTCACGTGAATATTCACTCTGAGGCAGGAAGAATCCTTTGATTATGATCTTTCAATTTAACATTGAACATATCTAACAGCTCCGGGACTTGATCTTTGTACTTTGTTACATATTTCCCTAAGAATTTTGTTTTGCTTATCAGCAAAAACCCGTAATGTTCACTAGGATACCGCTTTACAAATCCTTTTGATGCTAAAATGTTCATAACTAAACACCTGGGTATGATCCTATTCTCAAGACTAATGCAAAGAAGTATAGGGCGTTCCATCAAAAAAAGAGGTTCCCAATGCAACTCCTTCATATAAAAATCAGTTACTCTCCTGATCTTATCCTCCGACAAAGCCATGCACTGAGGATGTTTAACAAATGTGGAGATGATATCCTTCTCCGACAACCCCAAACTCTTATATATTCCAACCTTTCTATCCCAAGATGAGTCACTCAGTCCTGACAAAACAATTATAGCTTTAACAATCAGGAAGGAAGTCGGGTCAAATCCTAACTCTTTTACGGATTTGAGAACTTTAACAAGCTTGTCACTTTTGCTCACCATGTATCTTGGTCGTGTGGAAATTAATTGAGCAATGTGGGCATTATCAACTCCATACGACTCTAAAGTTCTAATATTTGGGACAAAATTGCGATCAAGGTTACCCTGAAGTAGCCAAGGTGATCTGCGGATTGCAATCCTTATCAGTTGGTCGCTTCTTAAAAATGACCTGATCAAGCCCACGTTTGGTTTTATTCTTTTTTCTAAACTTGGGACTAACGCTCTTGGATCTGCGGAGACAAACTTTCCCAGATCCGCTAGCGAATATCCAAGATTCAGATAATAGTTGAGTTTAGGTTTTATGATTTTTTCCGTATCGGCCCTTAATAATTGAGGAAATTTGGTAAGAATTTTTGTGATTTGGGCATCTGTAAAATCATAAGATTTGAAGGTACTGGTTACTAAACCAGGAATCGTCGTGGTATCGACTTTGAATTTTTTGGAAAAAGAAACTGCAGATTGATGAGAGGAGGAGGAGGACGAATCATTTTCATCCAAAGGTTTTTCTGTCTTAAGGGATTTTTCATGAATAAAACACCGAAATAAATTAGGGGTATTGGCCAAATTTCTTCTCGCAGCAACAGGGATGAACATTGTTACATATATGATGGAGAAGGAGCAGCGGAAACTGATTTAGGGTTTTGAATGGCAACGAGGCGGCTCCGTCTATTTGATTGCTGTTCGGCCGTTACAAAAATTAAATTAATAATTCCAACTTAGGCCTTTAACAATTAGTTAATTAGTTACGTACTTATGTTCTACGTGTCCATTCATGGTCCATCAAAGGCTGTCTATAACCGTGAAAGATATAGTGAAATTTAATCATTGCATAAAGTTAACTCTATCTAAAGTAGGGTAGCTCAAACAATAAAATGAATAATATCATAGTCAACTCATAAGTATGACCAACAACCTTTTTTTCCCCTTACCCGGACCATGAAAACACCTTCAAAATATTTGAACACCACCAATATTTGCATTAGCATTTGATACTTTAATTATGGCCCAAACGTTAGAAACTCGTTGATTCTCTGCTTGCCCATATTTAAAGGTATTTTTTAGGCATTGTTAACGACACTCCACATTTGAATAATAAAAGATCAAATTTTATAGAGATTCCACAAAAAATCAATTTTTCACTTAACATTTTGCTTCTTCCCCTTGTTTCAACTTTCGTCTTCATTAAAAAGGAAAATGGTGAGGATGAAGAATTCATCTCGCTCATTGATGTCGAATGCAAAAATTATTGATCGTGCTCTGGTTAGGTAATATTTTTTCACCGCTTTCAAACCAGGTTAGGGTTTATTATGTAACTGAATTCAAATTTCTATCATCGATTATTATTCGACAGCTAGCGTTAGGCATATATTTGTTTATTCGGCTGTAGCGTTTGATTTTGAAAATAAGGTAGGGTTTAAAAACAAAAATTGTTGTTCGGTAGAAGAATGTTGATTTACTGATTTTAGTTCGACAATAAGCCATCGTGTTTTGCATTTTAGTTCGGCATAGTGATGCCGAGATTTTTTTTCCGGCATAATGGTTTTGAAATGTAGTGGTTAGAAAATGGGATGAAACATTTCCTTATTATTGTAGTCTACAGTGTGCATAATTGATTATATTGTTTTTTTAGCAAAAAGTCAGTGGATTCATCTTCAACTACACGTCCCACCTACGGCTTCGAATCGAAAGAAATTAGCATTAGAACGAATGAAGAAACGTATTAAAAAGGAGAGTGTTGAACATGATGAAAGCAATAACAGCGAAAACGGTGCGAGTGAAGGTGACGGTAGTCAACATGAGCATATGATAGAGGGAAACATAAGTGGGTCGAATCAAGAGGAGGAAATTAAAAATGTGGATGAACCATTGCATGAAGTGAAGAGCATAGCGATATGGAAATTGAACCGTTGAAGAGAAGGAACAAAAGAAAGAAGTTGATGGCATCGAGTCAAGCTACTTAAAGTGAAGTTCAACCATCTCTACTCTTTGCTTTCAAAGATCACATTGCTTCTAGCATTTGGAACTCTTTGGTAAATTTATGATATTATTTGATTTAATTACTTTAAACATTGACATTGTGAGTGTATGTTTTGAATATCATTTTGTTAATATAGGCACCGAGGGATGAAGCTAGAATTGTTAAGCTTCATAGACATGTTACACTTCACAAACGGTGGGATATCTTGTTAAGGATGCAGTAGTAGATTCGGGATTCGAGCAAATAATTAAACATGCGCATGATAAAGTAGACAAGACTTTGATCAACGCATTCATTGAAATATTCTACTCGGAAATAAATATTTTTCATCTTCTGTTCGGTAAGATGACAATCACTATTGATGAAGCGTTTTATACCACCGGCCTTCCCATTGACAAAAAAACAGTTAAGGGGCTGCTTGGAGGTTCAAGAGGGATCAGTGATGAAGATGTTTATAATTTATTGGATAAGTGTCTTGGTATCAATGAGGAAACGGCTAACCAATTATCGGGGGCCGAGAAAAGTCCGATTGGAATGGTTAAGAACTACATTCTCTGGATCTCAAGAGTCTGATAGTGCAACTCGAAAAATGCAATGTGCGATTGGATACTTAATATACACCATTGGCGTGTTAGTTTGTGGTGAAAAATCCTGGAACAAAGTCTCAGTACATTTTTTACAATGCCTTTGTATGTTAAGGCAAGTGAAAACTTACTCTTAGGCCACGACATGCTTGAGTTGGTTGTTCTATAACTCGGCTCAAGGTACGAGAATCGACATACGTCAAATTGTCAGATGTTTGACTTTACTTCAGGTATGATTGAAATTATAATTATAATTAATTTCTTTTCCATTTATTTAATATTGATGTTTCATGTATAGGTTTGGATATATGAGCACTTTTCAATTTTGAAACGACACCATCGGGATATGCGTGTAGAGGTTGGTGATCCAAGGGCAGCTTTTTATGTTGCCATGGAACCAAGTAACAACCTGGCATACGATTTGGTCGAACTTCATGAGAAGATTGACAACCTTCAAGGTAGAGATGTTGTGCAGGATTGTTTGAAGGATATTCGAGGTCAGTATCCATTTCAGCGTTGTATAACGTCCTATCGTGTGTTTCGAAATAGTGGATTTGTATCTGCCCCATTAATTTGGATTTGTTCAACCAATACTTGCTACTACTTTCACTGTGTAAAAAAAGAAGTCATCGGCGAAATCATACAAGGCGATCTACTCTAATTTAGGCTATTTCGGTTGGAATGAGTAGAGAAATCATCTTCTCAATTAGAGTTTGACATCAAAATATGTTGTACGCCCTTGGAATTGTGATGTAATGTACATTGAGTGGTATAAATCTGTGTCACGTCCCGTTGTTGCCAATCCACAAACATGATTCACCGAGCCCGTGCATGTTACCGAAGACAATTCTGTTGTTGCATGCATTGTAAGTTCATATACTAAATTCATTGCGTTATCATTTCATGTAAGTTCATTAATTTAAGAATCAATGCTTGTAGAAACGAAGACTTCGACATATTGCGGACTTCATTAGATCTGTACTTGTAGTGAAGAATCGATGTTTCAAATTCTAGAAAGGATATAAAGAATTGAGGAAGATCAATTGCTTATGCTTTATGAAGAACATTAAATTGAAGAACAAGTTGAAGGATCTAAGGAAAAAAAGAGTAGAGCAAAGAAGGAGAAGGAGGGGGAAAACACATAAAGAAACCCAAAGCTAATAAGAAATGATGCTGATGAACTTTGGTGGTGTACTGTTTTCTTTTTACTTGCTAAAACATGACATCTTTGTGGTGTAATGCTGATGAAAACATGTTTGTTGGTGTAGTGTATTTATTTTGTTGATGAACTTGTTGAAATTTGGAACTCATGTTAACTTGTATGAAATGATGGTGATACGAATGCATTTGCATTTTGTATGAATTGCCGGTGATATGGTGCATTATATTGTTTTGGTGACATCGTTTTTAACTATTCAATGACGTTGATTTATGGTGCATTTTCATTTTGTTTTGTATGAATTATTGGTGATATGAAATGTTCGATGATGTATGAACTGTTAGTGCATTATACTCTGTTGGTGAAAGTTCAGCTCGGGGGGAGAGGGTGGATATTTAAGTTCTAAATTGTAAATTTGATAGGGTGATGCCATACTATATATTTTAATTTGGCTATAACATGTCGTATTTAAGCAAAAGCCTCTGGAAAAGTGGGACGTGATTGAAAACTAACTGTCCAGACGACATAACCTTGCTGAACTTTATATCCAGATATACTTTAGTAAGAGGAGTCGACGAGTTCGATGTAACAATACTAAAGTTTATATTTTACTTCGACAAGACCACGTCGAAACTGCTATAGAATTTAATATTGACCTTGGCGATTAAATCCATATACATTTTAGTTAGTTCCATGTAAATCTATCGAAGTTTGTATTTTACTTCGACATGAACTTGTCGAAATTGCTGTAGACTTTAATAATGACCTTACCGAACTTTAAATCCATACATTCTTTAGTTAAAGTAGATGTCGAGTTTGACCTATGTCTATCGATATTTATATTTTAGTTCAACACCGAGTCATCGTATATTGAACCAACTTTTGGGAACGACTATGGTTAGCCAAATTAATTTGTTACATTCGGCTTATTATCGCCGAATCTGCTTTGATAATCAATTCGAACCCTACCAAACCCAATAACAATACACAATAAACATGGCTTCATCACATATAAACAAAATAAAACAATATTTGCACATACAATCATCACGAATGATATGCAAATAATTTCATTCAATTCATCAATAATCTAAGGTTGTAATCCAAAATTACGTACGTCCACCAATCGACGTGCAATGGAAAGTAAACCAAAATTGCGTACATCAACCCTTTCCTTATAATCAAAATAAAGCAAGAGTAACTTATTCTACTTTAATTATCTTGCCTTCACCTTCAATGTTCTTCGCAATAGCTAGGTAGTTCATTCTTTCCTCATGTGGTTTTACCTAATCCTCTACATTGATATTGTAAAACCGTTGCAAAATTTTAGAAATGAGGAGCTGAGGCAAAGGAAAGTCTAGACAGAGAGTAATACTAACAAAATGAGACTTATCTACGTGATCCAGAACTACCATTCTATTTCGATTTAACAAGCTCACACGAACTGTAGTGGGGACAAAAGTACAACTCATACGCTTACTTAGCAATACCACAATAGTGCCAAACATTTAGCTATAGCAAATCCTGATTCTGGCATTTGCATTCATTCACTAAATCTAATAGCATTCATACGTTGTATCCTATTTTTTATTTCTTCATAACCATATTGATCCCGCATTATTTTGTACATCTTCGAATTTAATAGTAAATTATCAACCATAGACTCACTACAAACTTGCAAGGATTTCCAGGTCTTCGACTGTGGAGATTCTATTGATTAACCACAACCCAATAATCACAATTACCATCACTAGGCATGTCTTCTACACTAATTATGTAAGGCCTCAAATAGTTGGGCATTTGTACCAAATAATATTCTTCAACTTGATTGTTCTCGTTTAATTTGTTCTTCGTACTTCTGGTTCTATAAAAACGAATTGGAGTGAGATTTGAGTCATAAGACAATGATGCTTAACGTGTTCAAAGTAAGAAGGGTCTCGTTTAGTCGACTTATCTTTTTTGGAAGGCCTTCCTTTCTTAATAGTTACTACAGGAGGTTATAAGATATTGGTTGTTTGAGGGACTGCTATAACTTTCATATCGCTTTGCATAACGACTCTCTCATTATCGAAGTTTCGTCATACCAACTTTTCATGGCATGGATTTCCAGTAAGTCAAGGAAGGCAAGAGTTAAATGATGCAATGTAGGAGGAGTGCAAGACAGTTGTTTCCAAAATGAGTCAATGACATTTAAAGGAATGAATCCATGTGAAAGTCCATAATCTACAAGCATATGTGCACATGGTAGTCCATTCACTTGCTATAAAACACAGCTATGTATCTTGATACTTGAATCGACGTCCAAAATGCTATCCAATTCATGTAATAGTAATTCAAAGCTTTGTGAGATACAAAACCCAGATGTTCTTTAAATATGGTTTCATTTTGAAATCTATGCATTGTTCTAGATGTACTCATCTTGAAAGCATGTTCAATTGCAACTAATTCATTCTCCATAGAAAGATGTGCATTCTTCCAACATTGTACAAAACTACCTACCGCAGATCAAAATACAATTTCAAATGGTGATGTGCACTTTCAACTATGCTTGTTGACACATTATCGTAGTCTTTAATTTTGTTGGTCCAAGCCAAAACAAACATATTTTATATTTACTCAACCAATTTTTCATGACATATGCAAATGATTTTTTTTAGTTTCCCCAGCCATTAATCACAAAAGGAATTAAGGTTCCGATGGTACTCTTCTTCCGATGAGTTGATTACATTAATCCAACAATCCCAAAAATTTTGATATTCCTTTTTACCTTCCTCATCTTCCAACACTATCTCTTTATCGCCAATCAACGCTCATTTCCTTTTAACAAAATTTGGCTTATAATTCGCTTGCACATTCTTCGATATATGCCACACACAAAGTATATGCCGTGCTGCTAGGAAAACAATTATCACTGCATTTGTAAGAGCAATTTCAGTATCCGTTATAGTAACACCTGAAAGTTATTTATCTCTATATAGTTTTCGTACACATTCAAGAGCCCATATATATGATTTCATAATCTCTCGACTTATAAAAGGAATGGCAATGGTAAAGGTAGCCCCAGTGGAAGTTTGCACCATCATATGGAAACATGGTAATTTATAACGATTTGTCTTGAAGGTGCAGTCCAAGAACAATATATGATGAAAACACTATGCTAGAACAATGCATCTAAGATGACTGAAGAACAGATTTGAAACTTGATTCATTGTAGCATTAACTCTATGCTGCACGGAATAATGACGACTAGTAGCCAATTTCATAAACTACGGCATAACCGATCTGTCATCCATATTTTGTAGTTTAAGCTTTACTTTTGCATTGTAAACATTTCTTATAGTTGATTGGTTCTCTGGATTATCGATTTTAAGAGCGGTTAAGATATTACGAGGCATAACACCATTATTGGTCATTGTTTCAAAGGTCTTCATTTCAAATCATTCAGCCTCACCACATACGGATGATCAGATAAAGACATTAGAAAGCATATGATTGTGACACCCGTTTTTAAAATTCAATATCCACGTTCCATCATTTTGACAACGTGCACTTAACTCAAATGGACCACATTTTCTACTTCCCGACTTCTCCATCTTTGTTGTGTTTTTGGAACACAACTCTTTACCTTATGATCAGTATACTTCCCGCTTCTTTCATATAATAGAACCATCCATGATCCTTTTCCATTAGCGTGTATGTTTCTCATTCTTGTTCGTTTTGCCACTATAATGCAATTTGCGTCTAATCCACCATCCGTGCACCATTCTCGTACGTTCTCCTCTGATTTAAAAACCTACATAATATAGCAACAACATAATTAAACAATCAACTCTAAATACAAAATTTAATAAATTCATAATACCATATCGGTTGTGAAATGAGCAGTCAAATCAGGATAATTTGCATTATTATCCATCGACATGTCAAATCCTACACTACGATCATCATTGATATCGTCGTCTTTTAATTCATTGCAACCATCCACTACGTGTAATTCTGGCATGAAATCATTATAAGATACCTAACATGAAAGGATTTGTTCGTATACGATTTGACAAAGCAACAAACAAAACAAATAGGTTTAATTTCAGCAGGTCTTTGCCGAACAAAAATGGTTTTTAGTTTATGCCCACCGAAATAAAATCAGATGTTTGGTGGCTCTTTAGCTATATATTTTGGCCCATTTTGGTATATTTAAATCAAAATATAAAGCATGTTTCGACTACCACCCACAGAAATTTGATTCGACATTAGGGTTTGTTGACGATGTCGATTTTTAAACTCGTTTTTCACCAATAACATAAATGTAACAAACCGTACCTCTATGGGCCTAAATTCGACAAAAATCGAAACTAAGTCCATCAAAGCATAGATTGTTGGATTTGGCACCTGCAAATAAGCACGAGCATTATCAGAGATTGATAGAAATCTAAACTCACGGTGGAAACAATAATAGGATAAGAATACTGACTGTGACTACTACCTTGGAACTAATGGTATTCTTTGCATGGTAGATTGTCACATCAGCATCGAGCATGAGAGAAAAAGAAGAATTCTCTAACAATAAAGCACATTCAACTCTAGTGACCTATTCCCTTAAATTCTATGCCATGGGTCGTAATAAGGGGAGGGGGTCAAAACAACGTTCTATTGACCGAAAAAATATAAATTGTCCATAACATAAATTTATACCGAATAGTTTCCATTTAAAAGTTATATCCATCAAGGTTAGCAATTCTAATCTAATCTTGCATTGCACACACGATTACTTACCTACCCCTTCCTAAGGTACAAAATACTACTGAAGCCTTATCATCCACCCAACACTTCCAAACCCATTTGTCACTTAATACTTCTAAATATGAAGCAGACTTCTATAATGCTTTTAAAAAGAGAAATAGGAAAACTCTGTCATTTAAGACCTTAATCAAGGTAGACCTCGTCATCTAAGGCCTATTCCCAAGGTGGTTTCATAACAATGTTTTCAATGGTTGGTGGGACCTAGCTACAAAGGCCGCTAACCACTATTTAAGACTTTAGACATTTAATGTCTAACTATTACCGCATCTATCGCTGATAAAATCGTTGCCATGTAATAAACAGTACCCAAGCCACTTAATACCTTTTATTGGAAAATAGGCAGACTATGATCATTTAAGACCTTAATTAAGGCAGATCCCATCATTTAACACCTATTCCCAAGACGTGTTCCTCAATGGTACTATCGTCATTACGGCCTTAGCAATGTAAGAGGTTGTACCCCAAGCCACTTAATACCTCAATAATAAGGACTAGGCAGACTCCTGACCATTTAACACCTATTTATAGGTACGCCTTTTTCATTTAATACCTAACCCGAACTCCTCACTGGTACTATCTAGCTGACATTACTTGCAAATCCCATTGGGCTACTTAATACTTCTTTTATAGGAAAGAGGCAAAACCTTCAGTCACTTAAGACCCCAAACCTAAAACGAACCCTTCTTGAGATATCCACTATCACTCTTTAATTATAAATATGGAATCTCATTAGGTTGCTTCTTTCGGTAGGGAGGCGATCCCTACAGCCACTTAAGACCTCAACACTGAAGTAAACCTTTTTTTAGAGACATCCTTATTTATTTGGAATCTCACTAGGTTACTTAATAATTCCATTCAGGAGAGAGGCGAACCCTACAACCACTTAAGACCTCAAACCAGAAACAAACCCCTATAGATATATCTCTCACCGCTCCTAATTCCAATTTCGAACCATTTAATACTTTCTAATTAAGAAAGTATACCCATCCCTCACGTCATCACGAGTCTTAGGATTAGTGATATCTCACATCAGTAGTAAGTGCACCCGACTGCTGGTAGCCTCATAGTGAATGCAAGTCTTCCATCGAGTGACTCTACCGACCTCGCGTCACTAACCTACTAAATCCAATTAATCATCCTAAGTCTTTATTTATATTATCTTAGGTAGACATTGGAGTTAGCTTACTGATTCCCTTTTTTATTTAAGGTAATAAAATTTACATTAAATATTTTTCTACCCATAAATCCCGGTTCATGCTCATAAATGTCAATATGTCCATAAAATCCTAACAGACATTTCCTAAGATATTTATGTATGATTACTAATTTCAAATTATTAACCTTTTACATCTATTCCATTTTTATCAGTTCCATTAATCCATTTACCCTATCAAATTATTGCAATTCTCATATTTATTACCATTTGTTCCCCCATTTACTGGAGTTACAACCTTTTAAATTCCTTTGACATTAGTTAATTATCCTAAATGCAAATATTCGTGCAAGCGTCGTTATTAGCTTTTTGTTTAATTATTATAAGTGCAGTAAATTACGTACAAATATTTACTTTTATCAAACATGTTCTAGTTTTATATCTTCACCAGAATATTCTTTTCTATGTTAAATTATTGGAATCATATCTAAAAAGATTATCCGCTATAATTTCCATAAATTAGCCCAAAACAAAATAAGTCGACTTTAAAAGATTACATTTTTTTAAATTACAAGGAATAAAAATTTCTTATTATTACTGAAATAGACAGTGAAACTATAATGAATTCATATTTTACACATCTCTTTATCTTTCTATTTGCATATATTCCTTGTTAGATCAAACTTGTATTTTTCTAAAAGGGAAAGAAATCAAAATAATTTACAAATATTAAACGGATCTAAATTCCAGCAATTCCAAACATAGAAAAGTTTACATTCCAACAAGATTAGGGTAATAAACCAAATTTATAGCATTGTTATACAACCTATTTCAGATCTGTAATAAATGTCATTCAAATCAATACTCTAAATTCATACTTTTAGGACCGATTTCCAGATCAGGTTGTAAACAATTCCAAATCAATTCATAAACAAGAATATGTAGACGATATTTATTTATATTCAAATCATATTCGATTTGTTGCCTACAACTCATATACAATTATCCAATTAGGCATAAAAATCAAATAAACACCAACGGAATAATTTTCATATTATAATAATCTATAAAATTTTCCACTAACCTTTCAAAAGCAATCCAAATCCTTTATAATCCAAGAGATATGTATAGAAGGGTATACACATACATTAGAATTATAGATCTGAGAAGAGATTTGGGACAGGGAGAGAAAATAGATGCAAATATATATAAATATATAAGTTACCTCAAATACTCATATGGTTGATTCTCTTCTCTTCTCCTTTTTATTAGATTTCTATTATTCTCCAATTTTTATGAATATAAATACAAATATCTTATTTTTATAATTTAGAAAGAAAGCGGAGAAGAAGAAACGGTAGTGCTTCGCTACTACCTCTAGAAAAATATGAGAATAGAATGGTGGGCTAGGTCTGAATTTATAGAATCTAGAATCAACTAGAACTGTTCGATTTAAAATATTAAATCCGGGTCGTTGTGACCTAGGCTAACCCTACCCGCCTGAAGGCAACCGGTCGACCGATGCACCATGGGCGGTCGAACAGTCCCAACGAAAGATCGGCCTGTGGGCCCAGGCGATTAACTATAAACGTTAATTTTTCTTATTTATTTATTTATTTTCGTTTCGAATTCGTTTTTCGTCCGTAACTTTTTCGTTTGGACTCCAATTGCAAAACTTCAAATATGGAAATTGCTCAGAATTTCACCACGAACGTAATAGTATAAGTTTCCTAGCCGAATTCCAACGTTTGCAAAATTTCATTTTAGGAGACTAATTAATTAACTAACTGATTAATTAAATAACTAACGCCAAATTACAGGATGTTGCATTCTTCCCCCTTTAAAAAGTCCTCGAAATTTCACCAATGTTAAATCAAGGTTTTGCCTCCTAATTATCCTAAACTACACAATCAATGAGTGTATAATAAATTTTGCAATCAAACATGCATAAGTGCATAGTGTATTACCGTGTCACCACATAGAAAATATATATGCATAATAATTATAAATCAGATCCTCCTATATGAAACATTTTTGGAAACATGATGCAAACAACCTACATGTATATTGGCAGTTCTATATGTATGCAGCTTTTGAAATAAATCTTTTCAATCAAAACCTCTATACTCCTACAAATAGAATTATAAAGCAACCAATTTTGCATCCACTTCCTACCATCCAATAATCTAACACACCAAAAAAACGCTTTTTAAACTTTACACCTTTGCTGGAAAAAAAATTTAGGTAGAGAGTTTAACATCCTTACCACATTGTAATCTTCCTATTCTCATAGTACAGTAGAAATTTCTTCGCTGCCCCGGATTTACTCCAATTTTTCTACGCACAAAACACATAAGGAGGCTTATTTTCAAGCCGTAAACTGGATTCTAAAATAGACTTGCAAACATTGTCGACAAAGTATGGAAATAGAAATTCCAAAGCTAAAACAGATTTTCCTTTGTTATCGCTTGCATTTATCGTGTCGTCGACTCTAATGCACCGCTAAATTCGCAAATTCTAACTCAATTTGTCTTTCCTATGCCTAACAAGTGGCCTTCAAAACTAAAGTTTTCACAAAAATCTTTCTCACTTTTGAAATTTGTATGTCATTTGAAAAATAAAATCTCAAAATATTTAGACGCACATTTTACTTTGAAATCAAATTTTGAACAAAAACTCTAAAAATAATTTAAGAGACGAAATAACTAAAATACAAAACTTTTTTTTTTCAAAAACGAACTTTAAATCAAGGGAAATTTTTTGAAATATTTTCCTTCTCAAAAATTTTGATAAATCAAGCCATAATTTCAGTGTAGTTGGGAGTTGGTTATGCGCTAAACGCATAAACCAAATTCCAAAATTCTATAACTAACCTTTACAAAAAAATTGACATTTTATTTTAAAATGTCAATACATCTATTATTCAAAAAATTAGCTTTTAAGGAATATGAGCAATGACCCATGATATCGAAACAACTTTATCATGTCCTTCACTAAAATTTCCAACTATTCTAAACTTCCAGCCTTATATTGCTTTTACTATTAGTTAAATGTCTTTATGAGAGTCCTATATTTATATTGCTTCTCTACTATGCACATATAGGAGCGATTGGCATATCCAGAAACAATAACATAGAAAATGAATAAAAATTCATAATATCGTACGTGCCTTTTATGAGAGACAACTAACCGTTTTACAACCCAACAACCTGAACAAAAAGAACAAATACTAGAAATACAAAGATACAACAATCCTAAATAAAACACCGCCTACGAACTATGAGAAGCTCTCGCTCTGCGGCTGGAGCTGGAGTCATTGCTGCAACCACGGAATGGTCGTAGCATGGCAGCTATGCACCCAATCTCAGCCCCCTGGCATTGTTGCTCCACCCTAATCTCTCGAAGCTCTGCCTGAACCTGATGGATAGCAACAAGCTCATGACTCAAGTATCCCTCGACGCCTTACGCTATCCCCTACCACTAGTGCTGCTGCTTAGGTGCTGGTACTGTGGTGAGGCAGGCGGTAAAGGAATATTCATCCTCTTAATAGTGGTCTGGTCAATGGCGGAAGGGACCTTCCTCACTACTGGCTCCTCACTCAAATTTTCCTCATAATGCCTAAACACTCGAGTGAGCAAGTGAAAAAATGAAATGTGAGTCATTGGAGTACCAACTCCCCGGTCGCCATATAGAGCATCAAAACACGAGCCCAATTGATGGCTACGCCACTAATTATAGCATAGGCAACTCTTTGCACTGAGGTATAGATCTGGTCGAGGATTCCTGTCTTCGGAATGATGTTGTGTTGAATGTTGCGCACGACGAGATAGGCAGCCGATCGTAGATTGTCAGTTCCTCAATCATCGACATTCGCAGAAAAGATCCGTTGTAGAATCTGAGGATCGGTCATTCTATGTCATTCAAATCTACTCCTACTGCATGTATCTCCAAAACCCCAGCGAGATCATTATTTGTCATCTCGATCCGAGCTCCCTTCACCTCGGACTCAATATAGTTGTTGCCATCATCAAAATTCTATGTCATCTGTGCATCGAAAAGATGGACGCATCATGGGTAATATTCTCGCTCATAAGTCTCGAAGCGGAGGATCGGTGTAAGTCCTACCATGACGAAAATCTCTTCAATCCCAAGAGCGGTGAAAACTTCGAATTTCACTAGTCGTCTATGGAGAAAATCAAAGTCCACCGTTCTGAGATAAGTGACGATCTTCCGCTCGCTCCGGTCAAGCCAAGCGGCTTCTTGCGGAGTGAGATCGAGTTAATAAGGGAAAGAGCCACTGGTGCGTAGCGGTGCCATGGGCTAAGAGGTGGTTGGAAAATGAGAGAAAAGGTTTAGATCCGGAGTGGTGATGGGGCAAGATCTGACGCGCAAGGATTTTGGCGTCGCTTGGTGGAGAAATGGAGGAGGGAGGCTTCGGTTAAGTGGAGGAAGAGGGAGGTGGAAATGTGGTTCGATAGAAAATGGAAAGGAGGAAGAGAGTGAAGAGGGTGGTGCGACTGATGGTTTGGACACGACTTATAGTCGCGTTCCAGGTTCGGGTTCGGCCGAATCCACCTAGCAATCGACCGCTTACAGTCAACTGCTCGCCCATATTTGGGCATGACCTGAAAGTGGACCTAATAGGGCCAATTAAATTAATTAATATTTTAATGACCGTTCTGCACACCATCGCCAGCTTAACCCATCCACAAAAATTCTACCTTCCATACGACGCTATCCACCTTACCGTGTAGATCCTTCCTTGGCAAGGTTGCGATATCCTCGAATAAATTATTGCGACCAACAACACTTCCTAAAACCCAAAAATACTCCAGCTGCTATTTTAGAAATATTCTTCCAATGGCTGGTGGCTACAACAACACTTCAAACTACATACCCCAATAAAATTGAATGTCATTCCTATTTTGTCTATACCTTAAAGGGAGAAAATATAAAAACCTCGATTTTATAAACTGAAAAATCACTGAACTAAATATATGATTCTTTATTCTTATTTCTAAATAATAGAAACTATTTCATACCAAAACTTCCCTTAAAAGCCAAACTTATATATAAATATTTCAAAGTTTCCAAAAACCTTTTTAAAACACAAAGTTCTCTAATTGGAAAACTATTTTCTTGCCAAAAATCAATATCAAGCCTTTATTGATACATATAAATACTTAGGGATTTCAAAAATTAATCTTTTATAAACTAAGAATTTCTTAATACGACCAACTTAGTGTTATACGTGTTTCTTTGATAATTAAAATTTCAAAACTTTACCAAAACAAAATTTCCAAAATAAATCCTTGGAAAAAGAAATCCTTTGAAAACCCTTTTTTTCCAAAATCTAAGGCATTATCAAAATATACATATAAGAATTACCTCACAGGTTTTAAACTAAGGAATTGACATTAATTATTCAAATAAAATCTAGTTTTCCATCCAAGAGGTGATCAATGAATGCACCCTTGGACAAACTTGCTTCGGGACAATTTCAACGTATAGACTCTAATTTCTCATCTATTTGGAATAAATGTGTGTCTCCGAGGGGAACTCAAAATCCAAAATCAAAAGTAGCTAGAATCTCAACCGCCAAGTTGAACACCTCCAGTCTCAGGGATTCAGCCATATATCGTACTCATGCTCTTCATCAACAACGCTTTACGCATCGCCAGCACTCCGTGGGGTACTTCAGAGTCGGCGTGAAAATCTTAACTCTAAGATATTTCCAACCCATAGTGGATTTGCCCATACCTTCGGAATGAAACTACAACTACTTCTATAGTCGAAACTCTTAGAATCTAGCGTAAAAAGATATAATATTACTGAATAGGAAAGTACGAATACGTTCTCTCAATTTATCCTAATTCCACTGATCTACTAACTTAGGCTCTGACACCAAATGTAAAAACCTGTACCTCTATGGGCCTAAATTCGACAAAAATCGAAACCCAAGTCCATCAAAGCACAGATCGTTGGATTTGATACCTGCAAATAAGCACGAGCATTATTAGAGATGGATAGAAATCTAAACTCAGAGTGGAAACAATAATAGGATAAGAATACCGACTATGACTACTACCTTGGAACTAATGGTATTCTTTGAATAGCAGATTGCCACATCAACATTGAACATGAGAAAAAAAGAAGACTTCTCCAACAATAAAGCACATTCAGCTCTAGTGACCTGTTCCCTTAAATTCCGTCCTATGGGTTGTAATGGGTAGGGGGTCAGAACAACGTTCTAGTGAATGGAAAAATATAAACTGTCCATAACATAAATTTATACCGTTTGTTTCCATTTAATAGTTATGTTTATCAAGGTTAGCAATTCTAATCTAACCTTGCATTACACACACGATTACTTACCTACCCCTTACCAAAAGCCTTGTCAACCACCAACACTTCCAAACCCATTTGCCACTTAATACTTCTAAATATGAAGTGGGCTTCTATAATGCTTTTAAAAAGAGAAATAGGCAGACTCTGCCATTTAAGACTTTAATCAAGGTAGACCCCATCATCTAAGGCCTATTCCCAAGGTGGTTTTCGAACAATGTTGTCAATGGTTGGTGGGACCTAGCTACAAAGACCTTTAACCACTATTTAAGGCTTCAGCCATTTAATGTCCAACTATTACTACATCTATAGCCAATAAAATCATAGCCATGTAATAAACAATACCCAAGCAACTTAATATCTTTTATTGGAAAATAGGAAGTTATTTGAGACCTTAATTAAGGCAGACCCCATAATTTAAGGCCTATTTCCAAGGCGTACTCCTTAATGGTACTATCGTTATTACAACCTTAGCAATGTAAGGGATTATACCCAAGCCACTTAATACCTCAATAATAAGGACTAAGCAGACCCGTGACCATTTAACGCCTATTTATAGGTAGGCCTTTGTCATTTAATACCCAACCCCAAGGCAGACTCCTCGCTGGTACTATCTAGTTGACATTGCTTGAAAATCTCATTGGGCTACTTAATACTTCTTTTATAAGAAAGAGGCGAACCCTTCAGTCACTTAAGACCCCAATCTGAAGCGAACCCTTCCAGAGATATCCATTAGCACTCTTTAATTATAAATATGGAATCTCATTTGGCTACTTCTTTTGGTAGGGTGGCGGGCCCTACAGCCACTTAAGACCTCAACACTGAAGTAAAAGCTTTTTAGAGACATCCTTATTTATTTGGAATCTTACTAGGTTACTTAATACTTCCATTTAAGAGAGAGACGGACCCTACAGCCACTTAAGACCTCATACCAGAAGCGAACCCCTATGGAGATATCCCTCACCGCCCCTAATTCTAATTTTGGTCCATTTAATACTTTCCAATTAAGAAAGTAAGCCCAATCTCTCATGTTGTCACGGTTCCTAGGATTAGTGATATCTCACATCAGTAGTAAGTGCACCCGACTGTTGGTAGCCTCATAGTGAAGGGCAGTCTTCTGTTGAGTGACTCTACTGACCTCGCCACACTAACCTACTAAGTCCAATTAACCATCCTATGTCTTTATTATATTATCTTAGGTAGAGATTAGACTTAGCTTACTAGTTCCATTTAAGGCAACGAGATAAATATTTATCTATCCACAAATCCTCGTTTATGCTCATAAATGTTAATTTGTCCATAAAATCATAATGGACATTTCCTAAGACAAATTAGTAACCTTTTACATCTATTCTGTTTTTTATCAGTCTCATTAATCCATTTACCCTATAACCTTATTACAACTCTCATATTTATTACCATTTATTCCTCATTTATTGGAGTTACAACCTTTTAAATTCCTTTCCTATTAGTTAATTATCCTAAACGCGAATATTTGTGCAAGTGCCATTATTAGCTTTCTATTTAATTATTATAAGCGCGGTAAATTACGTACAAATATTTACTTTTTATCAAATATGTTCTAGTTATATATCTTCACTAGAATATTCTTTTCCATGTTAAATTATTGGAATCATATCTAAAAGGATTATCCACTATAATTTCCATAAATTAGCCAAAAATAAAAGATTTGACTTTAAAAGATTACATTGTCTGAAATTACAAGGAATACTCATTTCTTTTTATTACTGAAATAGACAGTATAAACCGCAATGAATTCATACTTTACACATCTCTTTCTCTTTCTATTTGCATTTATTTCTTGTTAGATCAAACGTTGTATTTTTCTAAAAGGAAAAGAAATCAAACTAATTTATAAATATTAAGCGAATCTAAATTCCAATAATTCAAACATAAATAGTTTACATTTCAACAAGATTAGGGTAATAATTCAAATTTATAGCATTGTTATACAACCTATTTCAGATCTGTAATAAATTTCATTTAAATCAATATTCTAATTTCATACTTTTGAGACTGATTTCCAAATTAGGTTGTAAACAATTCTAAATCAATTCATAAACAAGAATACGTAGGCGATATTTATTTATATTTAGATCATATTCAACTTGTTGCTTACAACTCATATACAATTGTCCAATTAGGATAAAAATCAAATAAACAACAATAGAATAATTTTCATATTATAACAATCTATAAAATTTCTCTCACCTTTTAAAAGCAATCCGAATCTCCAGATCTGAAGTAGAATCTTTGATTCGTCTCTAAATTCTTTTTAATCTAAGAGATATGTATAAAAGGGTATATACATAGGTTGGAATTAGAGATTTGAGAAGAGATTTGGGATAGGGAGAGAAAATAGATGCAAATATACATAAATATATAAGTTAACTCAAATACGCGTATGGTTGGTTCTCTTCTCTTCTCCTTTTTATTAGATTTCTATTCTTCTCCAATTTGTATAAATATAACTACAAATATCTTATTTGTATAATTTAAAAAGAAAGCGAGAAGAAGAAACGGTAGAGCTTCACTACCGCCTCTAGAGAAATATGAGAAGAGAAGGGAGGGCTAAGCCTGAGTTTATAGGCGGTAGAATCAACCAGAACCGTTTGACTTAAAATATTAAATTAGGACCGTTGTAGCCTAGGCTAACCTTAGCCGCCTAAGGTGACCGGTTGACTGACCATGGAAAACCGATCGACCGCCAGGGGTCAACGGTCCTAATGATAAGTCATCCTGTGGGCTCGGACTATTAATTATAAACGTTAATTTTTCTTATTTATTTATTTTCGTTCCAAATTCGTTTTTCATCCATAATTTCTTTGTTTAGACTCCGATCGCAAAACTCCAAATATGAAAGTTGCTCAGAATTTCGCCATGAATGTAACGGTGCAAGTTTTACGGTCAAATTCCATCATTTGCACAAATTCCATCTTCGGGGTCTAATTAGGTAACTAACTAACTAATTGAAGAACTAATGTCAAATTACACGGTGTTACAGTAAAACGGACTTTAGTTATCTTGCTAACTCACCTGATTAATTTCTTCATTCATGTGTGCACCGTGAATGCTTTCTTGAGCATGAATCAACCTTTTCTCCTACTTATCATTTGTAGATGAGTTTGAATTCTCTATTTTAATTGCAGATTTGAATTGAAGATTAGTAAACATTAAAGGAATGATTATGGTAAAAAATAAAAGGAGATTTGGTCAAGTTGATTAAAATTTTAGGAGTGGGCTTATTTACCCCTTATAGTAAAAACATAATTATTTAAAAGATGAACCCCTCTTATCCAAATGTGAAGTGTCATTGACAATGCCTTTTTTCCCTAGGTTCCAACCTAAATCCAAATAGATCCAACTTTTTTATGATGAAGTTTAGTTAGAACGCTTATGTAGAAAATAAATCAAAATAATGATGGGTTCATATAAGGCATCATCTTCAAGAGTATGTGTAGAAAATAATTCTAAGGTTTGTGTATAAGGAACCATCTATAAGAATAACCATGCAATTATTCAATAAAAAAAGAAAATGCTGAAAGTTGCAAATAAAGTAACACATGGATCTTTAATATTCCATTGTCATAAAATTAATAGTGTGAGTTAAATTAACATCTGCATATTTAATATATTAATAACATGTTCTTGGATAGATATTAGATGAAACTGCAAATATATAAATCCACCAAAGGTGATAAAATTGTAAGAATACTTAGCTTTCTCCTGTTTTTTCTTCTGCATATCAGAACCATCAGTTCAGAAGCAGTTCAACCAATGATTTTTTGGGATCAAGAAGCGATAACATCCTAGATGATTGATCTGACCAAATACGTATACAACAATTGTTTCTTTGTTATCTCAACCTATTGTTTCCATGAAAGTATTCTTAGTAACTATGAACTCGGTATTAACTCAATGCAAACTGAAGATGAAAAACATAGTAAATAAATAAAAACCAAATAACTAACAGATAAAAATGCAGGAATGCCATTAGTATTATTTTAAAATTATAATTTAATATTTGCATCATCCTAAATTTAAGGAAGTGAAAAATATACACTTACCAAATAACATGTCTGCACTTTTCCATAAAAGCCATAAAAATAAAACTTTGCACAACGCTCATGGTTACACCCATAACCAATTTACTTCTAAACAACTATAGAACTTTTCTAAAAATTTTGGTATCTTCCAATGGAAAGTGATAATATGTACTCATTGAGCACATGTTAATGTTGGAACAAGGCCAGCATACAGCGGGACAAATGGGTAAATTTCACAAAATTTATTCCATTTTGGATCTTATTGGGCCTATAAAGTCGAAATTTATTTTGATCTTATCTAAATTTTGTTTTAATAAAATTAATATTTTACTTATTTTATAATGTAAATAATATTTTATTTATTATATAGTTTGTATTATATAATATGTATGTGTATCATATACACATATATCTGTACGCGCACGTGCGAAATAGCAAAATGTACATTGTTTGACATGCCCGTATATAGATGTTGAGATTTATATTGTAACAGACATGTTAACCCCTTTATATACATGTGTGTTGTCAATGTATATATGTGTGCATACAAATAATACACACACACACATATGTCTGAATATAATTTTGTATAATATGAAATACAATTTATAAATAAAATTCATATAATATGTTTATATAAATGAAAATAAGAATAATTACATTTATCAAATTGTTCTGAAATTTAATTTAACAAACTAATTTGTTTTTAGAAACTTTAATATATATATATATTGAAATAATAAAGTTTTTTTAAACATGTATATATTTAAATAACTTTAAAGTTATTATACATAAAATATATAAGTATATATATACATGTAAATATATATTATAATATAAATAATAATTATAAAAACTACACACACACACCCTTTCATGCTCATAGCCAAAAAATAATAATAATTTTCAGCTTAATGTTTATAAATTTGTATTTTTAAATTCCATACAGAAATCCTTTTATATATATTCGAAAATAATAATATTAATATACTTTTGTATTAAGATTTCATGTCAAATATTTTGTGTTAATTATATGTATATATATATTTAATAATTGCATAACTAATCTAAATTTATTAAATGCATGAAACATGTACTTATATATATATATTTTACATACATACATACATATATACGTATATATATTTATTTATATATATATGAAAAAAAAAATATTAAATCCGAAAACACTATAAGTGTAAACAAATATTTTGCAAACTTAAATCTTAATTTATTTATTATTATTTGAAATTAATATTTAATTATTAAATCATTTAAAAATAATTTCAAAAAATGTGCTTTTAATCATTGCCATTAGCATCTAAGCATGCATAGAAAAAAAGTCCTTTTTATCAATTTCTGTACATTTATACAATTCATCCAATATGACGACATCAACATATATTGATTCGTTCTAGTAATTGACTAGCTAATTAACTATACAATATGATAAATATAATAAATATTTATGTGTGATTATGAATAAGGAATTGTACCTTTTACCAAAGTCTAGTTGTTATATCTTTAAACGAAGAACAAAACTCCCTGAATCGAATCCCATAAAAAGAAGATGCTGGCTTCCCAAACGTAGCTACCACCGACAATCGAATTGTGTTTAATTTGATGTTTTAAAGCTTGATGATTTAAGGTGTGGAGAGGGGAGATGGCTAGCCTAATCAGGTCTAGAGGAGAGACAAAAGTCCAGAAAAAGAAATGCAAGGTTAGAGGTTATTAAATAAAGGAGATCTCAAGGAGAAAAACAAGGATCAAGATCGTTATTCTTCTCTTACTAATTCTCCTTTTTTTAATTCAAAACCTAACCCCTTTAGCCACCTAATGGCCACCCCCTTTTAGCCTATGTATGGCCGGCTATTAAAAGCCCCAAATGGAACCTAAAACCACTTCAAGCCGGGCCACTATCTAACATACTTAAATCCAATTTAAATGCATATCGATATCGTATACCGGTAAATGTATTTATAACTATTATATATACACATTTTGGTCAACAAATATCAATAAAATTTTATAACTGGTATCTCATAAATATTAATTAATTTATAACAATTATAATTCAATTAAATTAGGTGGTAATATGAGTATTCAATGTTTCGGTTGTGTGACTCTTTTTTGTAAATTCGACCAGCAATTAATATTGAATAATTCGAATATGAACGTTCACACATTTCTTAGCAGGTGGTGTTGCATTATGATCAAATTTATCGCTTACTTGGTTTCGATAAAATCTAATTTTACTTTATTAAGCATTACCTAGTAGTAACAATTATTTACACTAATTTTCTTTGTCAAAACTATATCACTTAGGACTTGTGGAATTTGGTAATGGTCAAAATTCTAATATCGTCCATATTCAACTTTATAGTCCAAACACAAAGTCCTTGATTAATTAATAAAAATTATTGTTAACCGTACCACTCTGACTAGGGACTTTGACTTTGAGTTGACTTTAGTTAACCGTGATACTAACTTGATTTAACTAAGGGGACAAACCCTCTTTTGAATAGTGTTTAACTTCCAATGCTTCCATTCGACCCAACTATAGTTATTCGATGGACGTCGTGCCATGATTTAATGATAATCAAAGTGGAGCTTCCATATTGAAGATCAACAGTATTCTTAAGTAAAGAGAACTGTGTAATTTTATCACATCGATATTTTTTGTTTGACCTTAATAATATTGACCAATAGAAAACTATCGAGCGGGTCATTCCATAGTTTTCCAATAACTACCAGTACTAACCCTTTGGTGCCCCCAATAGTCATGAGTAATGCACTACCTAACATTTAGAGAGCGTTACGTATTATAGTCTCGATGGATGTATTGATATCCAATCTTGATACATATTGACTAGGAATATTTAAAATGGTATGTTTAATTTCATTATGATAAATTACTTATGGCTACAACACATTGTAACTACTATCATAAAAACATATCATTTATGGAGTTTCTATTAAATATACTTTAATTAATTTACTTAATTATTTATATCATAATATAACAAGTATATAACAAAAAGAAAACACCTTTTTTTATCTTGAACAAGATTGGTTATCGAGTTAGATATATGTAACAATTACATAATTGCCCTTAGGGCATACATCTAACTTTATCAATCTCCCACTTACACTTGGAGTCAATTATGAAATCTTAATCCCAACGCTTTGATTGGTTCGGTGAGAACTAATCCAGTTAGACCCTTCGTGAATGGATATGCTATATTGTTTTAGTTATCTACTCTGTCAATCAACTCTTGCCAATGCTGATAAACTACATTTATCATGTGGAACTAGTTGAAGTATGTTTCTCAATTTCTAGTGAGCTCTTATCATTACATTGTTTTCATACAGCAATAATGTAGCATTCTTAATACTTGGAATCACCCTTAGCTCGGTTATAAATTTGTGCGTTTACATTTATACATTGCTTTTATCGTGGTGCTATTCTAAACGACGTACTTAGCCTTTTCATCAACTGCAATTTTTGTTTGGAACATTTCAAACTTAGTGCTTTTTCATTAAGGTTTGAACATGAATTTAATATTGATATGGTATACTCGATAGTGCTTATGAAGTTCAAGTCCGAACATTACTTCATAAGGAGTTCGTTGTTTCTATAAACAATCCTCTAGTATTTCATAAATACTCGTAAATGGTATAAATTATCAATTAGTGATCTTAATTTGGATTTGTTATTTGCTTCATGTATCAAATACATAAGCAAAGTATAATATTGTAGAGGATACAACATTTATGATAATTCCTATTGCCAATATATAAGGAATCAACCTTATAAGTTCTATATTAAACATTTTAATAAGGTGTCTTTGCATAACGCTTTGGGACATCCCTACATCATTTATACTTACTATAAAGATATAATTTACAAATCAAATATCACGTATTAAACAACCAAACTATTACCAATTTTAACATGAGTACATCTATACCAATCGGTGTTATGTTGTTTACTTATGGTTTAAGAAATATGTATGTACCTTTTAATGTTCTTTCCTATGAACACATGTTTCCATTGCATTTTGATTGAAAATCAAACTGTTTGATATTTTTATCAAAATAAACTTACTCAATTCTAGTGCTTAAAGAATGATACCTTCACATCATTTCTTGGATCATATTTGAGAAGTCATAAACTCAATATCGCTTCCACTAACTTCGAGATACTTTGATTGTTATATGTAAATAGCATATTCTAGATCATTATTTAGAATTTTCCATTTCAACACATATGTACCAAAACACAAAGTCGTACTTAGCGATATTTTTTGAGTAAATCCAAATTAACTCGAGAAGGTTGAATGGGGACTCTGTTATGTTCATTTCAACTGTTGAAAATTTACGATTATATTCTTATCAACGTTGTTCGTTGTATTCCAACTGCATTAGTCTTGCTCTTGAAGGCTCATTCGCGATCGAAGGATCATATCCCTTTGGGTACAATTATCAAAATCATATTTTGATATTGTATTTGGAATCCATTTTGAATTTGCACATCATATCATATAGTCAATACTCCTAATAGTTTAGTTAACTACCGAGGATTATCTATTATCGACATTGATAAGAAACTTGAAGTTTCTCTTCAATATGAAAGAATATTTATTAGACATTCTTATACATTGTGTTCATTTAGGTTTGATTAATTTCATTTCATCCCACATAATTAGTTTCACCTTTAGATCATATCCAAATTCACTTTACTACTTATAATTTCTAAAATAAATTCCTTCGCTACGAAGTTGGTATTTCTTGAAACGACAGTAGTTACTTAGTGCAACATATAGGTATTTATAAACAATTATGAATTGTCTTATGTATAAAACTAATTTGGCTTTAGTTTACAATACTTATACTCTAAACATAAATCGGTTATCCAATGACATCATTCCTAAACTTCTTTTGGGAAGATTCTTATAAGATCCCTTACAAACAATCATTATGTGCAGTCTTTTAACTTGCACAACCTGTCAACTTCTTAGCTTAGGATATGTTGGAATTTCTTACAAACCCTTATCATGTTGGATTTTGTAAACTATCATTTAGATGAAATTAATTTTAACCTTTGTACCACTCTTAAGTAAATGACCTTATAGAAAGAAGTTAACTCAACTTCACTCAAAATTAATCGTGCTTCATCGAATAAAGTTTGATTACTGCTTATTGATACATCATTATGTATCATAGGGAGGAATGACTTTTGAGATTGAATGTTCATTCATTTTAGCTACTTTGGAACTCTTTCCAATATACTTATCTATTCGATCAAATCGAATCATTTTATTTTCCATTGCATGTAATTTCATTTTGTGATGCCCCACCTCTATACTCACACTAGCCAAGGACACTATGGAGTAATGTCGTCGACTAGCACGAAGAATAAGGCTGTTGAGGAGCGACCATCTGTGTAATTGCTTTGTGCGAGTATCAATATGTCAGATAATATGACTTGCATTTCATTTCAAGAGGAAATCCGACATATCAAATACAAACTCAAAGCTACTACACAGTGGCTATGTGGGCTTCGGAAACAATATAGAAATAAGCATAACACAAATCAGTCACAGGTATTCATATCACAATGGCGGAAACAGATATGAATATAACACATAAAAGTGTACATCACAAAAGAATAGGTACAAGTGCTAAGCAAAAGAATATGTATACATCAAGGAGTCTCTATCTCAAATGTAAAAAAGCAAAAACTACTAAGCTAAAGTAGTTAGCCAAAAGTCAGAAGCTAGCCCCTGCTAAGAAGTCAAGTGGAAGCACCTGTAACACCTCGGTCTGACCCGAGTATTATTTAAGAAGAAAAATAATAAACAGATCAGTCTAGCTATAAGTATCATATAAGATGAGATAGGATAAGAGATACAACAAAAATATATGATAATAATAATGCCATGCTTTGACAAGCATACATTTGATAACAACAAAAACCATACAATATCTCAAATCATCTCAAATATCCAAAAAGAATATCACATTCTTAGCTTATTCACCAAACCTCAAATATTGACAAAACATATCAATGCCAATCGCAAAAATTGGTGAAACACAAATTCCAGAAATCAATACTTAGAAATCCAGAAAACACAAAGAAGGGGTAGGCCTAACATAAACGGGATGTTATCCCATGGGTCGTTAACCCATAAAATGAGCACATCGACGCACCTAAAAAGATACGCCCCATGCACAGTCGAACATCAACGCACCTAAAAAGATATGCCCCATGCATAAACGAACATCGACGCACCTAAAAAGATATGCCCCATGCATAAACGAACATCGACGCACCTAAAAAGATAGGCCCCATGCATAAACGAACATCGACGCACCTAAAAAGATACTTCCCATGTACCGACTTATCGAGCCGATTGCTCCACGAACGGTCAAAAGACCCTGGATTGTTAGCCCATAAAATGAGACGAAGCTCCACAAAATGGGGTAGTCCCCCACGCGGACAAAGAGACATCGCATATCGCTAGTCTAATCCATAAAATGATCATCATTGATCAACAAAAAGTGTGAATTACACTAAGCTAGTAAATAAATGAGTTTAGCTTCATGTCCCATAACCACTGGCTTAACTTAAATATTTACGAACAAATTGTAGATTTCCACTCGAAAATTGTCACAAGATTTCAATCGAACAAGTCCAAGAATTAACCGACGAAGTAAACGCAAGTGTTTCATACCACTTGTTTTGCTAAGTTGTTTAATTAGATTTCTCATACGAATGAGGTAAAGGTTTGTATATACTAATAGATTGGAAAACGGTTTTAAAAACGAGGTTTGTATTGAAATAATTGTTGAAACCATTTTTCCGAAAGAATTTGAGTATTTACTACTGGTATAGAAAACCTTTATATTTTAAAGTGACAAATCATAGAAACGATTGTAAAAACAATCAATCACCAAAAATCCACATTCGACGACGTGAATTCAAACCATAGAAATCGATATCAAATCCATACTCCAAAAATCCATAAAAGAAGGCATCAAAATTGATAATAAATGACAATGACCAACCAAATCAACCAAAAATCGATAAAAATGGAAATCCACTCAGAAATAGGCAATTTGGCCAAAATTAACAGTGTCAGATGTCCGGTGGTTTCCCCAGACGCCTAAACTGAAGGTCTAGAAATTTCATTCCAGATCGCCCAGACGTCTGGGGAACAGACTCAGACGTCTGAGCTAAAAGACTGGAATTTTTATTCCGTAGCCTCAGACGTCTGAGCCTATTACCAGACATCCGAGCTGAAGCTCAAGGCAAGATTTTTCCTAGGCCAATAATGGCCAAATCATATCGGAAGCGATCGGACGAGCGACGATGGCTAGGGATTTACGCCAAGCGACTACCCAGCCCTATAGGCTCATCAACACACTCCAAACAACAAGTGAAAACATCCATAACAAGATTATCATAGATTTTGACTTCAAAATACCAAAAATTGGATAATTCGACAAACCAATACAATTCAAACACAAATGAACATGAAATATATGTTAGGAATTCATACCTAACAACTATCAAAGGTATAGACATAGATGTGAGTTCAAGAACTCACCTTTAAACCCAAAAACAACGAATTAGAAGCTCTAAAACAAAGCAAGACCAATTCTCTTCAGTTTCAACTCAAGAAGCTCCAATCTAAGCTCATAAGCAAATATTTCCCTAGTTAGGGTTTAGGAATTTTTCTTAAAATTGAAGAGAGATTGAGATGGAGAAGATGAAGAGGATGCTTACCTAAGCTTCTCTTTGATTTCTAGAGCTTGAATTTGAATTTCCTAGTAAACTAGGGCTTAGGAATTTTGATTTCTTTTCTCCTCCCCCATTTTTCTTTTAGCTTGAAAGTGTTAGGAAATGAAAATGAATGAAGAGGAGGTGGAGGAGGAGTTAGGGTATTATGTTGGGTTAGTGGGCTGAAACCCAAAGCCCAAAATAGAAAAATAGCAAAATTCTACTCAATTCCAAACATATCGATGTTTATACTCAAAAAAGTTGTAAACGTCATTTTGAACTCAATGGAAGTGGTCTCGAGTCCGGATTCGACTGTTTACAAAAAGTGACATCTCAGACTTTAATTTCAACAAACGATTCTATATTTAAACAAAACATTTAAATATACAATCATAAAATACGCGGGTTGTTACAGACTCCCCTCCTTAAAGAAATTGCGTCCTCGCAATACTTAAGAAGAAAATAAAAAGTAACAACCATACTAAGGCATAACAACACGATTTCCTTTTCTGGAAGTATAGAGAATATCAAGATCATAAGATGCAAGAAATTCGAGCCAACGTTGTTGACGCAAATTAAGTTCCTTTTGAGAAGATAAATACTTCAAAGATTTATGATCGATGTAGAGAACAATTTCCTCTCCCAAAAGATAATGACGCCAAATTCTAAGAGCGAAAACAATGGCCGCGAGCACCAGATCATGAATGGCATATCTGGTCTCGACAAGCTTTAATTGTCTAGAAGTTTAAGCGATAACGTGTTCCCTCTTGCATGAGAACGACACCCAAACCAATACGACTAGTATCGGTAATCAAGTCTTGGTTCCCTTCGGGAATCGCAAGAATAAAAGCATCGGAAAAGAGTTCTTTTAATTTATGAAAAACAGCTTCTATGCTAAATCATTTATTTCATGATCCTCTTTCCCGAAAAGCTAAGACATTCAAAATTATAATTAACTTAATGTAATCATCTTTTTAGAAAATTTTACTTATCACAAGTCAATTTACTGTGTCTGACTGTCTCATCATAGCGTTTAGGAGATTCCTATCGATAACGTTGATCAGGCGCATCGACTAGAATTCTTAATGTACTCAATGGGCAATACAACACAAAATCATCTTCTATTTGATAAACATGTCTCTTAAAATTTTACGAATATTCTTTGCTTGTTTTAAGAACAAAATCCAATTATACTTATAAATATATCTTATTAGAAAGATTTGCAATTTTAAATTGACGTTTTCACCCATAATCAATGAATATAAGGATGGACTCATCGAGATATTCATAGAATAATTGATTCATAAGATGGATGAAATAAGCTGGAGGGTTCGTCAAACCGAATGACATAACGAGCCATTCATCAGATCCGTAACGAATATGGAATGAAGTCAAAGGAATGCTATCCTTTGCAATACGAAGCTGATGAAAACTGATGGTAAGGTTGCGCTGAAAAGACCTTAGCACCACTCAATAGATCGCTTAGGTGGTAATCCTAAGACAAGCTCAAAGATACCGGGAAATTCATGAACTACTTGAGTGAGGGAAATAACATCTTCCTCATCAAGTGGGTTTAGGTAAAATGATGCCACCGAATTGGAATCAAAATCATTAAGAACAATAGAAATCTGCTTAACAGATTGAGAATGTCAAAGATGGATAGTCCTCTTGGGACATAGGATGTGGACTTAATATCGACTAAGCCAATCCGTTGCTAAAATCATTTCTGAAACCTAAGTAGCGCATAACATGCAAATCGGCTCGGAAAGCATAACCACATAAAATAATCTCGACATTTTTACAAAGTAAACTGAGTGTTGCAGATCCACCAACCGGATTCGCAATTCTCAATGAAGTCATCAAGCCCATAATATTTAAAGAAAAAGAATCAACAAGTTCTTTTGATATAAAATAATGAGATGATCCCATATTAAAAAGAACTCGAATAGGATAATCACAAAACAAATTAATGCCATTAAGGACTGAATGAGAAATACCTTGACCAAGAGAAGTGTCACTAGGAGCTTGCACAACATTTAGCTTTCCCTCCTTCTTGCTTTGAAGTATGGGACACGCAGATATATGATGACTCAAACTTTTTCAATAGCGACAATAAAGGGGTTTCAGACACTCATTTGTATAGTGGTCCATAGAACCACAATTGTAGCATTGTCCATGACTAGAGGTAGGTGTCTTTGCTACCAAAATTTCTTGCTTCCCTTTCTTGTTGGGATTGGGGCCTTTGAACTTAATAGGCCTCTTCATGTTATTGTTGAAGTTCTGTTTGGCACCCACAACTTCAACATCACTTTCTTTATCGGCCTCTTCAAGTCGAAGAGCAGTATCTAAAAGCCGATCGAAAGAAAATTCTAGTTTCAAAAGTAAAGGCTTTTTGAGGTTCTTATTCAACCCATAGAAAAACCTTTGATTTTTCTTCAATGAGGTATTAATATACTCGACCCCATATTTAGAGAGAGATTCAAAAGATGCGACGTAATCCGTCACAGAAGATTCACCTTGAACAAGGTCAATAAAGCGTCGAGCTAAAGTTACTTTTTTGCTTCCGGCACAAACTTCAACTTGAATCTTTCTCGGAATTGCTCCCAAGTAAGATGCGCTTCAACAATTTCTGAGATCAGAAGCTCATACCAATCTAATGCTCTCTCCTGGAGCATGCTAGAAGCCACTTGGACTCGATGTAGATCCAAAAGATTCATGCGAGAAAAGATGCGATCGCATAATCTAAGCCAAGCTTGGATTTCTATAACGCTTTCGGAACCCTTGAATGGTCTTCCACCCAAATCGGTATAATCTCTGCACAAGCGTGCAAACCCGGATTTAGGATGAGTAGGCTCTGGAATGGGTCCGACAGCTTGAGCATTCTTTACAAGATCCAAAAGCTGTTGGGCAGACAAGAATACGCCATCCTGAGGAGTAGCACTGGATTGACCGGCGCTGGGACGGTCAGGTCTAACCATTTCTCTTCTTTAAGAAAGAAAGAAAGAAGAGAAAAAAGGTTATTCTCAGAATGAATATCAAACAAGCTTGATTGGTAAAACAAAGCATCATAAAAGAAAATAGGATATAACGGGTCCTAAGACTCGGATTAAATCCTAAGGCATGATTCCTAAGAGAGACTTAGGACAATGATACTTGCTAGATTATTCTACATTGTTCCGAAGTTTGGCTCTGATACCAAGCTATGACGACCCACCACTATACTCACACTAGCCAAGGACACTACGGGGTAATGTCGTCGACTAGCACGAAGAATAAGGCTGTTGAGGAGCGACCATCTGTATAATTGCTTTGTGCGAGTACCGATATGTCAGATAATATGACTTGCATTTCATTTCAAGAGGAAATCCAACATATCAAATACAAACTCAAAGCTACTACACAGTGGCTATGTGGGCTTCGGAAACAAATATAGAAATAAGCATAACACAAATCAGTCACAGATATTCATACCACAAAGGTGGAAACAGATATGAATATAACACATAAAAGTGTACATCAAAATAGTGGTCATACAAGATCCACTACATCACAAAAGAATAGGTACAAGTGCTAAGCAAAAGAATATATATACATCAAGGAGTCTCTATCTCAAATGTATAAAAGCAAAAACTACTAAGCTAAAGTAGTTAGCCAAAAGTCAGAAGCTAGCCCATGCTAAGAAGTCAAGTGGAAGCACATGTAACACCTCGGTCTGACCGGAGTATTATTTAAGAAGAAAAATAATAAACGGATCAGTCTAGCTATAAGTATCATATAAGATGAGATAGGATAAGAGATACAACAAAAATATATGATAACAATAATGCCATGCTTTGACAAGCATACATTTGATAACAACAAAAATCATACAATATCTCAAATTATCTCAAATCATCTCAAATATCCAAAAAGAATATCACATTCTTAGCTTATTCACCAAACCTCAAATATTGACAAAACATATCAATGCCAATTGCAAAAATCGGTGAAACACAAATTCCAGAAATCAATAATTAGAAATCTAGAAAACACAAAGAAGGGGTAGGCCTAACATAAACGGGATGTTATCCCATGGGTCGCTAACCCATAAAATGAGCCGAACATCGACGCACCTAAAAAGATACACCCCATGCATAGTCGAACATTGACGCACCTAAAAAGATACGCCCCATGCATAAATGAACATCAACGCACCTAAAAAGATACGCCCCATGCATAAACGAACATAGACGCACCTAAAAAGATACGCCCCATGTACCGATTTATCGAGCCGATTGCTCCACGAATGGTCAAAAGACCCTGGGTTGTTAGCCCATAAAATGAGACAATGCTCCACAAAACGAAGTATAGTCCCCCACGCGGACAAAGAGACATCGCATATCGCTAGTCTAATCCATAAAATGGTCATCATTGATCAACAAAAAGTGTGAATTACACTAAGCTAGTAAATAAATGAGTTTAGCTTCATGTCCCATAACCACTGGCTTAACTTAAATATTTACGAACAAATTGTAGATTTCCACTCGAAAATTATCACAAGATTTCAATCGAACAAGTCCAAGAATTAACCGACGAAGTAAACGCAAGCGTTTCATACCACTTGTTTTGCTAAGTCGTTTAATTAGATTTCTCATACGAATGAGGTAAAGGTTTGTATATACTAATAGATTGGAAAACGGTTTTTAAAACGATGTTTGTATTGAAATTATTGAAATCATTTTTGCGAAAGAATTTGAGTATTTACTACTAGTATAGAAAACCTTTATATTTTAAAGTGACAAATCATAGAAACGATTGTAAAAACAATCAATCACCAAAAATCCACATTCGACGATGTGAATTCAAACCATAGAAATCGATATCAAATCCATCAAATGGATACTCCAAAAATCCATAAAAGAAGTCATCAAAATCGATAATAAATGACAATGACCAACCGGATCAACCAAAAATTGATAAAAATGGAAATCCACTCAAAAATAGGAAATTTGGCCGAAATTAACAGTGTCAGACGTCTGGTGGTTTCCCCAGACGTCTGAACTGAAGGTCTGGAAATTTCATTCCAGATCGCCCAGACGTTTGGGGAACAGACTCAGACGTCTGAGCTGAAAGACTTGAATTTTTATTTCGTAGCTTCAGACGTCTGAGCCTATTACCAGACGTCCGAGCTGAAGCTCAAGAAAAGATTTTGCCTAGGCCAATGATGGCCAAATCATATCGGAAGCAATCGGACAAGCGACGATGGCTAGGGATTTACGCCAAGCAACTACCCAGCCCTATAGGCTCACCAACACACTCCAAACAACAAGTCAAAACATCCATAACAAGATTATGATAGATTTTGACTTCAAAATACCAAAAATTGGATAATTCGACAAACCAATACAATTCAAAAGCAAATGAACACGAAATAGATGTTAGGAATTCATACCTAACAACTATCAAAGGTATAGACATAGATGTGAGTTCAAGAACTCACCTTTAAACCCAAAAACAACGAATGAGAAGCTCTAAAACAAAGCAAGACCAATTCCTCTTCAATTTCAACTCAAGAAGCTCCAATCTAAGCTCATAAGCAAATATTTCCCTAGTTAGGGTTTAGGAATTTTTCTGAATATTGAAGAGAGATTGAGATGGAGAAGATGAAGAGGATGCTTACCTAAGCTTCTCTTTGATTTCTAGAGCTTGAATTTGAATTTCCTAGTAAACTAGGGCTTAGGAATTTTGATTTCTTTTCTCCTCCCCCATTTTTCTTTTAGCTTGAAAGTGTTAGGAAATGAAAATGAATGAAGAGGAGGTGGAGGAGGAGTTAGGGTATTATGTTGGGTTAGTGGGCTGAAACCCAAACCCAAAGCCCAAAATAGAAAAATAGCAAAATTCTACTCAACTCCAAACATATCGATGTTTATACTCAAAAAAGTTGTAAACATCGTTTTGAACTCAATGGAAGTGATCTTGAGTCTGGATTCGACTGTTTACAAAAAGTGACATTTCAGACTTTAAATTCAACAAACGATTCTATATTTAAACAAAACATTTAAATATACAATCATAAAATATGTGGGTTGTTACACATTTACTTTTGCTTTATATACTACTAACTTATCATAGACATGCTACATGTGTATCATATACACATGTTCTTGTTTGTAATAATTCATCCATGAATACAACAAAGTACATTGAACCATTTGGAATTAATAGACTTTCGATTACATATATCTATATGTATCAATCTGCAGAGTTCATCAACTCTTATGATGCTCCTATGGAATGGTTGCTTTGCTTTTAATTGCCTAAGATATAATTTACTAGTACCATATGATTCATAATCATATAATCAAAAATTATTTCTCAAAACTATGGTTTAGTTCATAGCTACAAAATATTGCAAAAAAATTTAGATACTTCTGTATTTTCCAATACATCATAAATACCGGTACTAAAGTTCTATTTTATAACAAATACTCACAGTATTCATACTGAAATAAAATTTTGTCTATTTTTTAGTGAAAATTGTAAATGATATTATTTCATAAATAATGTTTGGTACGTTTTACTAAAATAATTTTCTTAACTTGATGCGACCAATAAACATTATATGGCATGTTTTCACTATTTCCACCATTGCTATAACAACATATGAAATACGATGCTCCATTCGACCACTTAATATAGGCTATTTATTTCATTCACTATACTGGTTTATAGTCCAGAATTTTTGGATCAAGTGTCTTAAATTCAAAGAAATATATCATAGAAAACAATTTTCTGTGTAAATACGTTTGGAATAGAAATCATATTTTTCATTTTAATGTCAAGTATCTACTATTATTTTACAATTCTTATACCTGGATTTCTTTATGAAGCAGAAATGATCATTCATTGTCTTCATCCTAACCATGCCTTAGGTTATGTCCACTCTTACACATTCGATTTTCTTTCTAAACGGTCAAACCATTCAAAGGAAGCCCTTACTATAATATCATACAGAACACTTCACAAAAGTGCAATTGGTTATTCTTAACATTTAAGGTTATCAGATATGTTGCATTTTACGTAAACTGATTAAACTGACATTTCAGTAATCGAATTGTTATACCTATCATATAGCTTTTGGTCTAGTGTAACATTTAACACAGCAAGATCATGATCGTAATTAATCATATTGAATACATGATCTCGTACTATGATTTACTTGCTTATTTCGAATGAACTAATTTCATCGAGGATTCATACATTACGAGTGGCGACCGTTCACTATATAACATTATATATGATTGGAAATGAATCAAATATTCATATCCTTATATTGCTTTTAGAGTTTGAAACTTATTGAAGACAGTACACAGTCTTGGGCAAGTAAACACGTAAGTAGCTAAGTTACAAATGTATTTGGTGGTTGTATAATTAGACGCTTCCATGGGTGAACATGCAAAAACTTACTGGTAAGTATATTTTATATTTCTATTTATCAATATTAATTCAGTTCATTTGTATGTTTTAATTGATAAACATTTTATCAATTATATTTAATGTACAAATTTATCAAAGTATATTATTTTAATTATACATAGCAGATGTTTTTAGAATATTAGTCGGGTTAAGCATTATGTTTCATTTTACTAATAAGCTCCCATTAGTTCTTTATGTTTCTCAAAGCCCTAAGATGAAATATATAAGTCTTTTGACTTCACTAGTGAATGTTAGGACTCTTTTGCCTTGGGATTTTGACCCTGAGTTTGCTCAATAAATCATAGCCTCACAAACGATAGATAACTCTTTATCGGCTGTATCATATACAACTCTTAACCCATGGTTCCTTGTCCCGATCTCATTTCGACCTTGAGTTTGCTCGACAAATTGAAAGAGATTATTCACTCATACCTACTATTTTGCGATGTCCTAAGTATGGTATATGTAGCTGGAGTTTGCTCAACAAATACATATAATTATCTTACCTCGTCTATTCAAGGTATTAATAATACCACACATAATATATCTAGCTTGAGTTTGCTCAATAACTAGAGAATATGCAAGTAATTTATTAATATATAAATGGTAGAGGACAACAATATATAACATATTCATAATCTTATAATTAATTAAGTGATATTGACTTAAGAAATAATGTATTTCTTATGAAATACCCTCATGATTTAAATGTCAAACACATCGGAAATTACGGTATACGTACTGTACATATGTATTTATTTCTTAAGTCTAGTTAGGTTTCTTACTATTCCATCTTTACTTTAAACATTTATATTATATAAGTTTTATTATTATATATAAGTTTTATACTTTAATTAACTTATATGATAGTCTTATGTATAACATTATATTAATTAAATCTTATTTAATTTTATTTTATTCAGTGTAAATATATTAAATTGAATATGTGCACTATAACATTTATAGTTACACACATATATCTTATATACATATGCATGTATGTCTATATTATATTATTTATTAATTAACATTTAAATAACTTATTTACTTAGAACAATTTTAATTAATTATAATTAATTTCAATATATATATATATATATATTATCCTAACATCTTAAGTTAATAATATATATATCAATATATATGTTATGTAATTTTACTAATTAACTTTAATTAATTATGTGATTTAATTAATCGAATTAATTAATAATAATTTTCAAAATAATAATTTTATTTTCAAAATAATTTTGAAAATTATTTTATAACATTTATAAAATCATTCCTTATTTTAAATATTATTTTTATTTATTTTAAATTTAACCTTTTAAATTTAAAATTTTATTTTAATTTCAAAACAAATTTTGAAAATTAGCCTAAAGCCCAAATCAATTTAGGCCTTTATATTGAGGATAACCTTTAGGCTTACCTCATCATTTCGGGATAGACCAGTAGATAGGTAGTGTAAAGTACTTGATTACCCAAACCCAACCTTAGACACTACCTTTTTAGATACCCTCTTATATGGGTAGGATTTAATAAGTTAGCCTTTTTCCTACTAGTTAAGACCACATAAGCTATTTGGCTCCGATACTATTATTAGAACTTGGCCAACATGCAGCGGGGAAAATGAGTAAATTTCAAATTTTATTCCATTTTCGATCTTATCGGGCCTAAAAAGTTTATATTTATTTAGATATTATCTAAAAAACTTAAAATAAAATCGATATTTATTTATTTTATAATTCAAATAAGGTCTTATTTATTGTATAATTTGTATTATATAATATGTACGTGTGTCATATACATATATGTGTGTACGTGCACGTGCAACATAGTAAAGTGTACATTGTTTGACATGCCCACATATAGATGTTTGGATTTACATCATTACGGACATGTTACCCCCTCTATATACATATGTATCATCAGTGTATATGTGTGTACATAAAAATAATATAAATATATATACATATATGTTTGAATACAATTTTTTGTAATATAAAATAAAGTTTATAAATAAAATTCATGCAATACATTTATATAAATGAAAATAATTATATTAAATTTATCAAATTATTCTAAAATTTTATTTAATAAACTATTTTTTTACAAACTTTAATATAATTATATATATATTTTGTATTAAAATTTTGTGTTAAATATTTTGTGTTAATTATATGTATATGTGTATATATATATTTAATAATTGTATAACTGATTTAAATTTATAAAATGCATGAAATATATACTTACATATATATATATATATACATATTACATGCATATATATACACTCATACATACATACATATATACATACATATATATATATATATATGAATTTTTTAAATTAAATTCGAAAACATTATAAGTGTAAGCAAACTTTTTGCAAATTTAAATCTTACGTTATTTATTATTATTTAAAATCAATACTTAATTATTAAATCATTTATTATTAAAATAATTTCAATTTTTTTAATCATTTCCATGAGCATCTAAGCATGCATGGAAAAAAAATTCTTTTTTATATCAATTTACGTACACGTTTATATTATTCATCCAATGTGAGGACATCAATACATACATATTCATTATAATAATTGACTAACTAATTAACCATAAAATATGATAAATATAATAAATATTTATGTTGGATTATGAATAAGGAATTGTACCTTTCACCAAAGCCTAGTTATTATACCTTAAAATGAAGAACAAAACTCCTTGAATCGAATCTCGTATCTAGAAGTTGCTACCTTCCCTAACGCATCTACCACCGACAATCGAATTATGTTTAATTTGATGTTTAAAAGCTTGATAATTTGAGTATGGAGAGGGGATATGGTTGGTCTAATCCGGTCTAGAGGACCGGAAAAAGTCTAAAAAAGAAATGTAAGGTTAGAGGTCATTAAACAAAGGAGATCTCAAGGAGAAAAACAAGGATCTAGATCCTTATTCTTCTCTTACGGATTCTACCTTTTTTAATTAAAAACTTATTCCCTTTAGCCATCTAATGGCCAACCCCTTTTAGCCTATTATGGATGGATATTATAAGCCCCAACTGGACACCAAAATAACTTCAAGATCGGCCAACATTTGACACACTTAAATCCAATTTAAATGCGCATCAATATCATATATCAATAAGTTTGTTTATAACTATTATATAAACACATTTTAATATTGATCCACAAACATCAAATAAAAATTTATAATTACTATTTTTTAAATATTAATTAATTTAGTTAGTTTATAACAATTATAATTTAATTAAATATGTTGGTAATATGAGTATTCAACATTTCGGTTGTGTGACACTTAGGTGTAAATTTGAACAGTGACTAATATCAGACAATTCGAATATTAATGTTCACACGTCACTTCACTGGTGGTGTGACATTATGACCAAGTTTATTGCTTATTTGGTTTTGATAAAATTCAATTATACTTTACTAAGCATTACCTAGCAGTGACAATTATTTATACCAATTCTCTTCGTCAAGACTATATCACTTAGGACTTGTGGAATTTGGTAACGATCAAAATTCCAATATCGTCCATATTCAACTTTATAGTACAAACACAAAGTTCTCAGTCCAATAATAATGGTTATTATTAACTGTACTGCTCTGGCCAAAGACTTTGATTTTGAGTTGACTTTAGTTGACCATGATACTAACCTCATATAACTGAGGAGAAGAATCCTCTCTTGAATAGTATTTCACTTCCAATGCTTGTACTCGATCCAGCTATAGTCATTCAATAGACGTCGTGCCACGATTTAACTATAATCAAAGTAAAGCTTCCACATTTGAGATCAAACAATATTCTCAAGTCAAGAGAACTGTGTAATTTTATCACATTAATATTTTCTATTTACCTTAGTTATATTAACCAACAGAAAACTATCAAGTGAGTCATTCCATGGTTATCCAATAACTATCAGTATGTAACCCCTTGGTACCCCCAGCAGCTATGAATAATAAACTGCCCAACATTTAGAGAGCATTATGTACTCTAGTCTCAAAGGATGTATTGATATCCAGTCTCGATACATCTTGATTAGGAATATTTAAGACGATATATTTAATTTCTTTGTAATAAGTTACTCATTGTTACAACACATTGTAACTACTATCAAAAAAATATACCATTTATGGATTTTCTATTAAATATACCTTAATTAATTTTTTTAATTATTTATATCATAATACAACAAGTATTTAATAAAAATAAAACACATTTTATTTTGAACATGATTGGTAATCGAGTTAGATATATGTAACAAAGCGCATACCCCTAACTCTATTGGTTAACACTGTCGTATTGTAGTAATAAAATTAGCATATGCACTATAAATTTTGGAGTTTTACTGTAACATCCCATATTTTGACGGTCCATAATATGGGAAAATTAAATTAAAATTCAATTAATAATAGGAAGATGTTATTAAAGAGATGAATAATTTAATTATAAGAACCGCTTAAGGGAGATATGATTAATTAAGTGTGGGATATTTTATAAAGTTAAATGAACGAACCAAGGATAATTATAGGAACTAAGGTTGGCCTTTTTAAAGAAACTAAATTTAAAATTTGAGTAGGAAGTTTTGATTTAATGGAAATGTAATAATGTGACTAGGCTAGAATGAGATATTGGCCCAAGCCAAAATTACTAGCCCCCTTTCTTTAGCCCTAACCCCTCATTCATTTCATTTCATTTCCTAAAACAAAACCCTAAAACTCAAGAACCAAGACCGTCCATTATATTCAAGGAAGAAGAAGAAGATTTCGAAGCTAGAAGATCAACCTTTCAAATTTAATGAAAAGGAAAATTAAAACAAGGTTTCTTAAATTAAGATGAGTAAAATCTTTTTCTAAAACCTATTCCAACCTATTGGGTTTAGATTTTATTTTCATATGAATGTTTTGGTGATGTTAAACACGATTGAATGATTAAACATTATTTAGTTGTGCATAGTAATTTAAATGAAGTAAATTTGTTCATGTTTTAATGATAAACATGAATTAATCTAAACTAAATGATTCGAAATTCAAATCTAATGTTTATAATGATGAACTAAAGAGGATTTTTAAATTTTAGAAGTTTTGGAATTTAATTTAATTTTTTATGAATTTTCTAAGTTGAGCAGATAACTAATTTCGGGTAAATTAACCATTAAACATGATAAAATTAATTATTTTGACTTGAAATTTTGGAAAAAGGCAAACAATGATACAATTTATTTTAGATGAATTTTCGGGATTTTTCCCACCAATTTTCTATTTATATGAGTTAATTGGTTAATGAAAAAGTAATTAATTAATGATAATTAATTAACAAATGGAAGATGATATTAACCCATTTCTGAAAAGTGAACTGCAAAAATAAATATTAGCCAATGAGAATTTGACAGCGAAAGGGATTTGGTGAAAAATTAATACTTAGTGAAGCAATGGATCAGTTTTCAACATTACTACAAAACCACCACTTAGTTATATATGAATTAAGTCATGAGCGCCATGATACCTGTTTGCACCAAAAATTGGCACAAACACCCAATTGAAACTTTTTGAAGAGAATTAAATGAAGAATAAAATGGAAACAGTGGATAATAACAAAGAAAAAGCAATTACTTAAAAGAATAACACACACACAATGATTTATAGTGGTTAGGCGTTGTTTGCCTACGTCCACTTGAATAGATTGCTTTATTAATTACTTTATAATATGTACAAGAGGGATCAGATCAAAATCCTCAGTTACAGAAGAGTATAAAGCAACTAGCAGCATAATTTCCCGAAAATGAACAACCTAATTGGTATTTATAGTGAAGGTGACCTAATATCTCTCTAAAAACTCGGCTGAAAGATCCTCAAAACCATATAAGCCCATAAGAGGGATCACATGGCCCAATTCCCAAAGAAGAGGGATCGGTATCGATCCCTTCTTTGGTTGAATTTTCAGGTGTGATCCCTATAGTGGCTTTCTCATGCTAAAATATGCTTAGCCTCCAAATTACATGCCAATTGGACCGGTGGAGCTCGAGTTATTGCTTGATCTTTTCTCCAATATGATTTGCATGCTGCTTTCTGCCAATCCTTTCCAAGGAAAGTATACCAATCCCTCCAACTTCATCCCCTTGAGGTGCGATCCCTACGGTAGGCTCCCTATATCTTGCTCACAAAATTTCAAATGCATTGGACTTGTGGATCTTAAGATATTAATTGTTTTCTATAGGAATGCTCTCATACCTTAAAACACGTCGATCCGTATCATTGAATCCAATTTATGCCGATCCCTTCTAGGAGTTAAACTATATTTCATATTTTGAACGCTCTGCTTTGCATATCCACCAAGTTCCTTCAACATTAGACTTCATGTTACGTTCTGTACTTGAATCTGGGCCCCATAATCATCATTCTAGAGTCATCAGCCTTGATGGCAGTCCAATCGAACTTATGCAATCAGTTTAATATAGCTGGGTTAAAATTCCAGATAACACTTTCCCCTCAAAGTACGTCTTGTGATGAACATGACATGCTTTGAATCGAAAAAAATTAGAGTTGTTGAATAGAAATCCATCCAGTTTCCTGAATAGTTTTCATCCATCTGTCGAATTATTTTTCCAAGGTGTTGTATTTCTCATTGGTCCTCATGACGCTTGGTCGGTTTTCAATAGTATAAATCTGAGGCTATACTCCATTCGTTGATATATATATATATATATAAGTCTGATTCTATAAGACTAACAAGCTTTGGTTATTTAGTCCAACCTCGAAGTTGAAGGCTTAGGTTCGATTTCAATTTTTGTCGATTTCAAAAATTAAACTTTTTGGGTCATGCATGTGCACGTTCATATACACGTTCTGTATTGTTGGCTCCCGGGTGTGTTTATACGTTCACGGGTCGTCGCCAATTTTCATTGTATTTCGTATGTACGTGCTTTTAATAATTCCTACACTCATGTTGGTTTGCATACATGCTCATAGCCGATCCCTCATTTCATCATATATTTTTTATTTGTAGGGATCGACATATGCTTAGTCGATCCCTCCTTTCCATTTCTTGTACTCACAGGGATCGACATATTGATAGCCGATCCCTCTTTTTTTCTTAACGTTTGCTGGGGTCGACACCTTTTACGCCGATCCTTCCTCTCCATGTTATGCATGCCGAAAACATAGGTCGATCCCCTAGTCCCCATATATAAACTAACATACCCCCTTTCCATCCTTACTTGCTTCACTTTTCCATCATCCTCCACATTACTGAACCCTTCCATTTCTCTATCGAAATCGAACCCTCCTTCCTTCCTCTACTTAGCTTCAAAATGAAATCTTCCCAAGTTTCAATTTGTTCTTACAAATCGACTTCTCTTTGCTTTCCATCTCGATTAACTCCGAGTCATTCCCCAATTCCTCTAACATATATATATATATATATATATATGCATAGGTAAGTTTTCTAGTTCTTATCTTTCAATCTCATGACGAGATAATGGGTTCCATGCCATAAGTGATTAGGATGGAGTTTGAGGCAGTAATGGAACAATGGCCGAAGTTGTCTGAAGGAGTTGAAATGTAGCGTATGGATGGGTTCGGTAGAGCAAAAAAGGAGGAGAAAGGAGGAAGTTTACAACATAGAGTTTGGTCGAGTGAGTTGAAGGATAGTATGTTCGGTGGAGGGTTCGGTCATTTGGTTAAATGAGAGAGATCGGTAGTGGAAGTTTAATGATAGGTTGAAAATAACAAAGTAGAGGGATCGGTTAGGATTGGCTAAGTGGGAGAGGGGATCGGTGGAGTCGAATAATGTGTGGGGACCTGCAAATTTTTTTAAAGAAAAGGGATCAACATCGTTTGTTTGAAGAGAGGGGTCAATACCATTGCTTTGGGATAGGGATCAACGGATATGGATTGGCATATAGGGGTCGACATATAGGAATTAGCATTCATGTAATTGACTAATCTCTAGGCTTTGAATTGAACTCGAAACCTAATACATAATCACTTGTTTGAACAATTACAACCAATCCCATTTCAATGTACTTGAACATATGACGACAATGAACAACTGGACTCGCATATTCATTATTGTACTCGAAACTGAACGATCCAATCATTAGGACTTAAAACATGAACTAAAACTTAGCATGTGGACTTGAATAATAGATCTCACACTCTGATATGTTGATAGTCGATACCAAAGCTTACACAGCTGGTCCATCTCTTCGCCAGTTGAGATGGTCGAGATGACGGTAACTTTGGCCGGAATCCAAAGTCTCGTCATTTCACTTTGCTTTTTTATTTTAAGCTGCTTATTTCTGTAACACATCACACTACACCACAATGCACTGCACTAGCTCACCCTTAGCATGGGGGGATAGATAAACTTCTCTAATCTTGATTATCTACTGAGTATAGTTGACATGGACTTCAGACGTTCAGAGCGTCTAGCTGCAATGTCTTCTGGACTAGCCTCGCAACATAGCAATCCCAAAGCTGAGTCGAGTTCCGCGACCATATCTGGCTGGCTTTCCCCTAATCATCAAACTGAACAAACGGAAGTTTCTGGCCTGCCAGCCAACATTTTTCCAATGTTCCTATCCTCCCGACGGAGGATGTAAGTCCTGCGCCCGATGTTGTAGAAGGTGCTATACTCTTAGATAACCCGACAGATTCTCAAGCCTCCCAAATTGGTGAGGCCACCCTTCATAGATTATGTACCAGACATGGAGTTCCACTCGAAGACATCCTGGATCCTTTAATAAATGACAGGCTCACTTACCCCTGGAGGGGTACACAACATGCAACAAATTCATGTGCTAGGCTGGATGCGTGTCGCCCTTCAATTCTTTTATTCAAGAAATGTTAAGATATCTTGGAAAAGCTCCCACTCAACTTCACCCGAACAACTACGCCTTTCTCCATGGAACTTTTTTACTATTCATAAGCATTCTATTCCGCTCGCTAACTCCTGAGGACATAAGGTTCATTTATAACTCTAAACGATGATCAGGAAGTCCTTCCTATGTTTTGCTCGAGCCTTCACCCAAATGTCAAGTCTTAGCGGGTGCTTGGAGCAAACTTACCCTTTTCAAATATGAATGGTTCTACGTTCGATGTTCGCCTGGCTTTGCAAGGCGATGGTTGGAAGGACGTAAGTGTCGTCTTCGCTATATTTTCAAATTCTCTAATCTAAGACATATTCTAACATTCTAAATATCTACATGTGTCTGCCTATATCCAGAGGCAATATTTTTTCAAGAGTGATCTCCGTAGTTTGTGCTACCTCTGTTGAAGATAGGAACATCAGACTCCTCGTAACCGATGAGTTCTTATCTCTATTTGGGCTATTGGAAGAAGGCTGCAGCATTAGGCTTCCTAGAAGTGCTGCATTACCAAGAAGCGCTATCGAACAAGAAGGGCATATCAATAACCCTATCGTGCCTTCAGTCGAGGGGACTCAGGATGGTGCCGAAGAAGGCGAAATTAGGGGTACCCAGATCAACGAGCATGGCGACGCTGATGCAAGCCCAGGCAAGGTGGTTATGGTTGAAGCATCATAGGGCGCGCAACCCAACATACCTACTAAGAGAAGAAAGAAGCTTGCATATAAGCTTTTTAAGAGAAAAATTGCTAAGGATCCGGAATTGGTTATCACTTCTATTGATGAAGAGTCATCTTCCCAACATTTAGAAAGGTCAACGAAAGGATTTTCAAATCTCCAAATTCCTGACAACGTTATGATTTATGACTTCCCTAACATCAACATTGATGGGCTCAATTCTCCCACCAGAAGTGGTGACAACATTCTTCCTACCAACAAAGGAGAGAAAACCCCCATTAGCAAGGCTGCAGCAACCGGTCCGTTGGGGGGGGGCACTAGGACACTCGCAATCACATGCACTTCACTACACGATTTCCATCTATCCTTTGTGCAATGGTCACTTATACTCTGGTATTTGGTTTTTTGTAGGTTCGATGTCTCAACCCCGTGCTTTTGATCGCTTAAGGGGATCCTCGATGCAATATGGATCCAGACGTGACTGAGAATCCGGTAGGCGTAGAGAGAGGCATGATGACTGAGAAAGAAGTCGTCCCTATAGGGAATATTCATTTTCAAAACAAAAATCCCAATCTCGGTCATCCCATCAGGAATTGCAACCTAATCTTCCTGTGCACAGTGGCGATCAGACCTCTTTTCACTGTCCTTCAGCTCCCGTACTACTTGAGCAATATTCTGGTTCATCCAGCTCCAAGCAGTCCCGTGCGCAGGTTGAGCAAATGTCCAATCATTGCTTCTAATCTATGTTTACCGACCGCTGCTCCTTAAGCTCCACGGTAGAGAAATTGGCCGAACTTAAGGTCATTTTCCCAATGATTTTTTTTAATGGGCTTAAGTTCCTCCCCTACATCCATACAATCCCATGGATTGTTAAAGCAAGCTCTATCACATGCGTCAATGATGTTTTCGTGCAACATGAATCATTCCAGCACTTAGCAGAAAATATCTCCAAGGTGTCAATTGAGCGACAACATGAGATAGACCGTCTCAAGATAAAGGCGATCCACGATAAAGACATAATTAAGCACCAAGATAGTAAGATCTCGGAGTTAACAACAAAACTAACTGAGGTAGAAAAGAGTGCCAATGAAACATCTGATGCAGTGAGTTGTCTAGAAGCTTCCTTCAACCTCAGCGGTGCACTCCCCTTGAAAAAAAATTCCTTGCAAAAGGAGAAAAATATCTTGGCCCCTCACGTTGAAGAGCTTGAAGAGCTTCTTAAGAAAGAAAGGGAAGAGAAGATCGAAGCTCAAGAAGAATCGCAGAGATATTGCGAAGAAGCTGTTGAGGCCCGGACTTTAAAGATTAAACTTGATGAGCAACTTGCTTAGATTGAAATCCTCAAAGAAGAGGCGAAGGAAGCAGGCCGCAAAGAGATGAGTGAATAGCTCAAAGCCTAGGTAGAGGATACTAAGGAAGCCGGTCAGAATGAAATCAAGAACATGTTCAATTCCCTGATCATCGAATACAATGCTAAAGTCCTTCTCCACCGTGATCTGAGCTTTCTTGGTGAGGGTTATCTTGTGTTGTTCGCCGTGGCCTAGGAGTATATTATTGAAATGAAAAGGAGAGACCTTGGCGAAGCCGATTTAGACGAAGGGAAATTAGTGCGGGAGGTCCTTCGTGGAAATGAACCCCTAGAGCTTGCCGCCATTAGACTCCGATACTTCGACATTCTAACATCTTTCGACAAAGGGAAAAATATCACCAAATCTTCGAAGTCTAATCCTAAGGCCCCCTCTTCTTTTCAAGCAGTCGGAGCATTAGTTTCTTTCAGGACGGGGTAAGATCTAAGCTACAATCCGGACAAACCCGGTTATCAATCTAAAGTGTTGACCCCTATTCTGGAAGGGGAGACTCTGGCGACAATCGAAAGTCAGCCGAATGCAGGTATTCCGCTCTATCTTCCATTTTTCGATCGATTTCTTTCTTCATGTCCAATAGTCATGGGCTTATCTTCTTATTTCCACGAATCTACAAGTCTTTCAGGTCCCGGCCAAACTCCCAAAAGTGGTGCCGCCATGGAGCTACAGTTGACATCAATTGAGATCCCAGCGGCCATCGATGCTCCAGGGTCCGATGCTCAAGTCAATGAAGCACTCAACGATGATAAGGCTGAAGATCCGCTACCGGTGGAAGAATCTAATGATGTTGTGATCACTGGCGCCACTAAAAACACCGATGAGTCAGCTTAAAGAAGCACATTGAGAGGGCGGAGTTATTGAAGAAGCAAGCCAAGTCTGAACCTGTTGATATGGATATTGACGATCCAAATCTCATCCCATTACTAGTCATCCTACCCGACGGGTCAATTTCCGAAAAACTCCCTCCTACTTTTGAAAGCTCCCCTGCCAAAGGTGGTAAAGGATCGAGGAAACGGACAAGCAGAAGCTCGAGTGGCGCCACTCCCAAAAAATCTAAAACGGAGAGAAAACAAAAGAAATAGCTATCGTTTCGGCTCTGTTTGCACATAGCTTGTATGGTTGTTTTTCTCTTTGTTGGCGGTGATTGTATTAGTACGGCCCCCGTTTTCTGAATAAACTCGTATCACAATTTTAAAGCTTATTATGTGTGTAACATCCTGTAATTTTCCACCATTCGCATCCATACAGGTCGGATTTGAATTGCTCAAAATATCATATTGTTAATTTAAATTTGGCAAAACTCAGCATATACTGTAAATAAATAATCACAAAATCACAGACACAGAGTAATATAGCAATAATGCAGCGGAAACAAAAGAATAGTAGTTCATGAAGCTACCATATATATATATAACAAAGTTAAACAAGATACAACAGAAGTCTCGAATACATAGATGTCTCCATACAATAGTCAAATACAAGATCAGAATACATCACTGGAATCAGCTGAATAACTGAAAGCTGGATAGATAGCTGGATCTCCAAGCGAAGCTCCAACTCCAAAGGTGAGTCTCAAATGCTGTATCACTCAGTCTGACCCGAGCGTAAAGCAAAACACAAAACACTCGAGTCAGGATTAACATTCTTATATCAATAAATCCAACTCAAGTGAAATATCAACTGAAATACAAGTAACTCAAAGGATGTTTGGGATAACCATCCTCTAAGGATCCGTTAAACTATCTACTATGTAGTAATATTCGCTATTATAATAATGTCTATAATAAAATAAACTTACTTTTAAATAGCGTTAAGGGGTTACCCATATAGCCCTTAACACATAATAGTACCAGTAGTCTATCCAGTATCAGCATACCCCCGGACCAGGAGCTACCCTCAATACTCCACAGGCTACGGCATAAATCCAAACTCGTAGTAAAGCTCGATATGGTAAGTGACACGGCAGAACAAGGCAATGCCAGGGTAGATATACCAATTACGCATCCGGGCTGGTGGAAACGCATAGCAGCCACTACCGCCCACCTCGGAACACACTCCCAAATCAAAAATCGAAGGGTGGCCACCAAATCAATCACAAAGTAATAGAAATGTATCGAAGAAATGCGTCCGATCAGAGGTGCTACCTCATTGGCCCGAGAATTGCTCCTGTTTTAGCCACCTCATGCCAACTCACGGGAGTCGGGTCCACGTTCATACCTCAATAGGATCATCGCCACCATCCTACTTCATTCTGGAATCTCCACCGCGTACATGGTTGTCAAAGTGGTTTTCGGTATCGATAGAGAGTATGCGCATATCCGATCCCGGTCTCTTTAACAACCAAACGTTATTATAACACCGCGGTCATTTCAAAATATTATACTTCAAAACCAAAATATCATTTTCATTTCAAAACCCAAATTAATACGATATCATTTCCATTTCAAATATATCCATTTCCAAAAATCACATCACTTTCTAAAGTTATAACGCTTTCGAAATCATAGTCTTTCAAATCAAAACACTTTGGAAATCACAGCTTTGGAATCATAGCACTTTGGAAATCATAACACTTTGAAATTATAGCATTTTGGAAATCATAACACTTTGAAATTATAGCATTTTTGGAAAATCATAACACTTTGAAATTATAGCATTTTGGAAATCATAACACTTTGAAATTATAATATTTCCCTTAAACCGTTTAGATATCAATAATAGTATGTATAATAAAATAGTTTATAAAATAAAATAGTTTATATAAAATAGTTATAAGTTAAAAATAGTTTAAAATAAATAGTTTATATTAAAAATAATTAGTATATTTAAAATAGTTTATAAAATAATATAAAATAGCTTTAATATAATAAAAAATACTTTATAAAATAAAATAGTTTCCACAAATTCATAAATCAATTCAAATCAACTCGAATTCCAAAATTAACATTTAATTCTATCTCAATTCATAAATTTCAACTCAATTTAATTTCTCAATAAATCATTTCAAATTATATCGATTTCAAATACAGATTTGAACCACAAATAAACCATTTAATTTCAATATATTTCAAAGTTTAAATATTCCACATTTCCAAAACTAAATTTGATAATTATCTATATATCAAATTCACTTTACTATTATTTAGTTTTGAAATATTTACTTAATCATTTCAATAACATCTAAATACAACTTCAATTACAAATTTAAGTAAACAGAATATCCCATTTAAATTTATATAAATTTGAAATGTCCACTTAAGTCGCTTTTAATCAAATTCAAGTTATAAACATATCTTTACAATTTCAAATTTAATAATTTCAACCAAACTTATTTAAGTATGATTCTTAAATAAATATAGATTTTCAAATCAATTTCAAATTATCTTTTCAACCTGAATCATTTCAAACTCTATATTTGAAAATATAAATTTAAATAAATACTTAAACATATTATATATCAAAATTTATTAAATCAACTTTAATAAATCTTTAAAATCAATATTTATTAAAACTATACGATTCTTTCCAAAACCATAGAAATCAATTTTCAAAATATATATATAGAGCAACGGTGTCTATATATAATTTTATATCCTATGGTCAAGTGATACGAATATTTATCATTTCAATCCGTAATTTAAATATATATACGGGTATATATATTTTCAACCCGACATCCCAAATTCAATTCAATGAAAATCGCTTGGGTTTATCATTTCAACCCATAACGATTTTCTCCTATTCTACAGATCGTTCGGGTATGTATCATTTCAACCCATAGTGAATTCTATACTAACAGGGAACTTGCAGAGTGATAACAGATATGATAATAACATAACAGGCATATATCATCAATATAAATAACAGATAATGATGTCAGATGTCATAGGTGAACAGATACAGATAATGACATATATATAGCAATGTAAATAACTAGCAGCAGTATATTGCAATTGACGTTTCAATTGAAATCAAATTTAATAAATATAAGAACATTAATCGTGAGTGATTGCTCACCTTTCGAGGCTAGAGAGAATAGACAATGAATTGAGTTATGGATCCGAGCACGAATTCCAAATCAAAGCTAGATGGATACGGACTCGACGGACAAGCTGATAGATAAGAAATTGATGAAATCAAAACGAAATAGCTTAATAGACGGATAATATATTTTTGGATCAATACTCATAAACATATAAAATAAATATATTCATTTTTTAAATGAAAGATACTTATGTATATACATAATTTAAACAAATATTATTATAACATATACACTTATATACTTAACAATCAATATTTAATTTAAACCTATATCTTTATAAACTAACATAAAATTCAAATATAAACCATACATATACACTAACAGTAAACAAAATCTTAATCTATAAACATACTTATAAAGTAAAACCAGCGAATCTAAAATTTTATAGACCTATATAATATATGATTAATACTTTCATAACAATACAACTGGCCAAACTTCTATATATATATATACTTGAAAAACTAAATTGCTGTATACAAAAAAAACCAATATATAAACCAAATTAAAATATTATTATCATCATAACATATATAGATCTATACTGCACACTTATATTCAGTTATCTAACTCATTTATATTTTTACAAACTGTACAACCTGAAGCTCTACATATAGCTAATATTTTCGAGTCTATGTTTTGTATTCTAAGGCCGTACTTATATTAAAATAAATATCAATGCATATCAATTTTATAAATTTTAGCTTCATACAAAATAAATCTTTGTATGCATATTTTACGTTTTCTTCAGCTAACAACCCCACTTCTTTGAACCACAATAAAAATATGCTAATATAAAATCTTACATATACATCTTTATAAAATACACTATACCATATATTTGTTGAATACAAAATGATATAGGCAACATAAAACTTATAACTAATATATAAATCAATAATTATATATATAAATTTAGATATACGCCTTACCCAAAAACTGTGCAAACCAATGCAAGGCCAGGGAAGTGCTAGCCGAACAACGTGGAGATGGCCTTGAGTGCACAGGTGGAGGAAAATGGCCGGGGCAGAGGTGAATGGATAGGAAGGAAGGTGAGGATGGGTTCAAGGCGGCGCTAAGTGAAAGAGAGGCGGAGGGTGTAGCGGTGTGTGAGTTTGCAAGGGAGAACGGGTCTCGGCTGGTCAGGGCGCATGCTCGGGCGGAGGGAGAGGCTGAGCTTGCATGGGTTGCGAGCATGGGAGAAGAGCATCTTTATAAAGTTTATTTATATAAATATTTTTTATTTTCATTCATTTTTTTGTTTTAGATCCAGGTGAAGATAAGAGGAGGTGGAAAAATACAATGCCAGGCTACTAGAATGAAAAGAAGAGAACAACAGTAAAAGTAATATATATATATATATATATATCAAGCGATGCGAATATCAAGGTGCCAGAGTTGAATTTCAGTCATTATTAGAGGCAACAGCCATTTTAGAATGAATTATAAGGTGAATAAACTGCAACGGTCACACATTGATTTAGCTGAATAAATTTAAAGTAATTTATTGGGTTGATTGGACAGTATGCTTAAAAGTTTGAAACCAATGGAAGAAATAAAGTCACACTTTATGGTACCGTTACAACGACAGTTTATTGTTTCCATCGCGTACCGGACCTCAAAATATAGAAATGAATATACTGCAGAGATCAACACGACGAGACGATCAAAATGGTATACAGATGTCAGTGGCACGATTATCCGATCAAAAGTCGATACGAACACTGATATACGTTGCTATTCTGTACGAAAAAATCCAAACGGAGCTAGAAACGTCCTAAATTTGCGAAACGAATTACGCAGTCTTATTCAGAGTGTTCTAAATAATTTTTCTCATGTTGACATATTTAGGTTTCGGACACTTTTAAATTCACTGTTATTAACTGATTTAAATTGAAATAAAATTACACAAGAAAATAAACTTCCATATTATCTGATGAAAATTTTCTAGTTGCTATGCTTAATTAGACGTATTCCAAATAATAAAATTTTATTTCCAAATTTTATTATTTAAAATTTCATAATATTCAATAAATAAAATAAATAAAAATAAATAAAATTTACGGGTCGTTACAATGTGAATAAAAGTTTTTTGTTTTCTGTTGAACCCTCGTGTGAATTGTTATCTAAGTAGTTGAGCTATTAATTTCCATTCAGTGTACTTGTAACTCGTTGCTCGTTGCTTTGGATGATAATCCGTTAATTCTATCCCAATTCCTCCATGCTGTCGTGGCCCTAAGTTGTACCAAATACGGGGCTTGAGCCCTAATGTTATGCTATCGGATTCAGCGGTTTGAGGGATTACACTCCTGCTCCCAGTCTCGGGTTAGCGGAGTTAGACGGTGGATGGTCGAACTCCATCCTTTGCAAGTTCATACTCCTTCTGTCGGTTTCAGGTCGAAGTTCATAGAATAGCGAGTAGTCGAACCATACTCGTTTATTTGTTTATACTCATATCCACACTCTGGAAATAAGATTTAGTTAGCGGGTAGTCAAATCGCACCTGACTTATGTTTATACTCTAGAACCCACTCTAGGGCCTTGGAGTTACTTCGGAAAATAGTCGGATCGTACTTTCCTTAATTGATTGATTCACCCTCAATGTCGAGGGTTAGATTTAGCGAACGATTGGTAGTGTCATGATCGCTTTTGATTTATTTCAGTCCCATCACTCAGCAGGATTTGTTCGATCATCGGATGGTCGAGTCATATCCATTCCGCATTATGTATTTCATCCACCGGATTATGAACGAGAATTATTAGATGAACGGTCAGACCATGCTCATCTTATTTAATTCAATTGAGAACTAGCTTAATTGGTTAGTTTCGAAATCTGGGAACCTGTACGGACATATCAACATCAGTCAGTTTCATAATGTAACTAACATGTATTTCTACAGCAAACATAGATATAAAGGAAGTTCAAAACCCTATTTGCTAAACGAAAGGAAATGACATAACTCGTCTTATTACATATCCGTAAAATTGAATGCTAAAGAAAATTCTGAAAGTAATTACAATTGAATGAAAAAGAAACAAAGTGAAATAGCATCGTAAATGCTCGCTATTCCATGCCCTTAGGAGTGTGATGCCATCAACAATCGCTAGCTTGAAAGTTCCCTCTCCAAACCCGTGCTCAATGACATACGGTCTTTCTCAGGTTGGATTCATATGCGACGGGGTAGGAAAAACCCGTTTCAAGACGATATCGTCGATTTCAGAGGTTCTAGGTCGGACTTTAGTGTTGTAGTATCGGGCGACTTGGTGTCGGCGTGCAGCTCCTCTCAAATCAACTTCCTCACATTTCTCATCTAAAAAGTCCAGAGATTCCAAAAGGAGATCTTTATTTGTTATGGGATCGTAGTAAGCCATTTGATGGGAAGGAACTTTAAGCTCAACAGGAGTAACAGCTTCGGAACCATAAGCGAGGGCGAATGGAGTATGGCCAATCGTGGACTTGTGGGTGGTCTTATAAGCCCATAGTGCTGTTGGGAATTCATCTCCCACTTGCCTCTAGCCTTCTCCAAACTCTTCTTCAGAATGGATATTATGATTTGTTCACAGCTTCAACTTGCCTATTTGGTTGAGGGTGAGCGACCGTCGCAAATCTTTTTTAATACGATGGCGACGGCAAAAGTCTTTGAACACAACACTATTGAATTAAGTCTCGTTGTCTGTTACAATAGTTTATGGAATACCAAAACGATAGATGATGTTCCAGACAATAAAGTTGATTACTTCCTTTGTTATGATCGTTGCTAATGCTTCTGCTTCGGCCCATTTACTGAAGTAATCAACTGCGACGATGGCGTACTTCGCACCACCTTTAGAGATCGGTAAAGAACTAATAATATATGCCCTATATGGAAAATGGCCATGGAATGACCATTCGTTTTATTTTTATCGGCGGAGCTCTTGGGACTTTTGCATATCTCTGGCACTTGTCGCATCGCCTTACATAATCAGCAGCGTCTCAATTGATGGTTGGCCAATAATACCCATAACACAGTATTTTCTTTGCTAGAGTTTGCCCTCTAGTGTGATCGCCACATTCTCCATCATGAACTTATTTTAGGACTCATTTATCTCATCATGAGCGATACACCAGAGCTGGGGAATGGAAAAACCCTTTTTTCACATAACTCCTTCCTGTATGATATATTGTGAAGCTTTACGAAGGACTTATCGATTTTCATTCCTTTGTTCAGGAAAGACTCCCTGTATCAAATAGTTTTTAATTAGAGTCATCCATGATTCCTTCTCAGGCTCCGTCTCTAGTACCCAGTCGATTTCATTAGGTTTATACTCGAAGCATTTAATACTTCAACTGGAACCAAGCCCATCTGATGTGCGTCCCCAGTGCTAGTAAACTTTACCATGAATCGACCTCTCTATTTTGATCTCGAGGAATGTGCGTAATATTGTAGCACTCAAAATCAATCAACAACTCTTGGACTTAGGCAAGGTTTGGAGCAAGCCATTGTCCTTTAGCTTAGTAATCTCCCCTGACTTGGTATACTACCAATTGTGAGTCACAAAAGATTTCAAGAGACTTTATTCCCAATTCTATGGCGAGATTAAGTCCAGCAATCAGAGCCTTATACTCGGCTTAATTGCTTGTTGCAGGAAAATCAAGCTTTATAGCGTAGCAAATTGATCGATCTTCAGGAGTTACAAGCACAATCCCAGCTCCAGAAAAACGATCATTAGATGCTCCATCTATATACAACTTCTACCGTATGGTAGGGGTTTTACTGCTCTTTGGGAAATCATCTTGCATAATAAATTCTGCTATAAAATATGCTAATGCCTGACGCAAGATTGCCTTTCAGGGAAGATAAATGATGTCGAATTAGCTGAGCTCGATATTCCACTTGAGTAACCTTCCAGACGTCTCATGTAGCTGCAAGACCCGTCGTAACGACTGGTCGGTATAAACATTGATTGGGTGCGCCTGGAAGTAAGGGCGGAGTTTTCGTGATGCAATCAGCAAATAGTATGCTAGTTTCTCTATCTTCGGATAGTTCCTTTTAGCTCCCGTCAATCGCTTGCTAACATAATAGACCGGTCTCTGGATTCGATTCTCCTCGCGAAGCAACACATCACTTATAGCATGTACCGCAACGGCTAAGTAGATATATAAATCTTCATAATCCATTGGCTTTGATAATATGGGGGGTTTCTCTAAGTGGTTCACCAAAAGCTTGGAATGCATCTTTAAAATCTCGTGTCCATTCAAAATTCTTGTTTCCTTTCCTAATCAAGTCAAAGAAAGGAATACATTTATCGGTAGTTGTGACAATGAATCGGCTTAAGGCAGCAATCTTCCCATATTCAGGCTCTGTATTTGTTTAATAGTCTTTGGGCTTGGATATTGCGAATAACTTGGATCTTCTCAACATTTACTACGATTCTTTGGGCATTAATGATGAAACCAAAGAACTTCCTTGATGCAATGCCAAAGGAACATTTCAGAGGATTAATCTTCATTTTATAATATTGGAGGATGTTGAACATTTCTACCAAGTCTGTAATGTGGTTGCTACACTGTCGTGACTTCACGAGCATATCATCCACTTATACCTCCATCGTTTTTCCGATCTGATCTTTAAACATTCTGTTAACTAGGCATTGGTATGTCACTCCTGTATTCATTAGTCCAAATGGCATCACCATATAGCAATATAATCTAACATCGGTGATGAAGCTGGTGTGCTCTTGATCGAGAATGTGGATCCAGATTTGGTTATATATTGAGTATGCATCCATGAAAGATAGCAATTCGTGTCCTACGGTCGAGTCTAGCAGATGATCGATCCTTGGAAGGGTAAAACTATCTTTTGGGCATGCCTTGTTCAAGTCCGAGAAATTCAGCAAGTTCTTTCATCATCGGGGGGCTGAGCTACGATCCGATCTTTAGGACCCGTGATGGGTCATCGTGGTTGACTGTGAAGTCAATCGTCATCATAGTCATTGTAGCCTTGGTCTCTTTGGGCTCCTCCACATCATCTCTTGGATCTATATCTCTATAGAGCTGACTGTGGCGCCTGAGCCAAGGCTCAGGCGCTAGTTGTCAATCTTCAGTGGCTTGGATGCGGACTTTCTTATCCACACCTAAAACACCTCAGACCCCTTAGTATACCCAAAAAGGGCACACCAAAAGATATGGTGCGTTATAGGTATAGCTAAAGCATCACAAAGACTAAGATTCACGAGACAAATATAAAAGGCGGAAATATTTAAATGGTAACTCATTATTCAAAATAAAACTTCATAAATAAGTCTGGAAAACATCACATGTCTCAAATACCAAATACACATGTCTTATGAAAAATACATCTCAATCTCATAAAATCAGAGTACAATAAAATAATCATCCCTCTCATAAGTACCAGTACATCAAAAACCGAATGAGAAGAAAACTAAAAAAAAGAAGAATAAATGAAGAACTCCGGGAATGTATCTCCAAGAAATCTGAATCAACTATCCTTGCCTCTGCTGGCCTACGGGGGGAAAAGGGGAAATAGAGGAGTGGGTCAGACTAAAAGTTTGGTGAGTGAAAGTAACTACTAGTACTTTTAAGCAAGATAAAGATAATAATCTTAGCAACAGTTCTAGTATAAAAGGAAATAAAGGAAAGATAAAACCAGGATAAAATACTGTTTATCTGTTTGATTTGATTTTGATTGTTTGCACTTGTCTTAGATTGCTATGATTAGGCTGAAATCCTAATCCTGTTTCAGTTAGGTTGAATCCTAATTCTACCTGTTGATCGACCTTCTATCTCTGTTGTGCCACTGTGAGCTAGTCCCATCCTGTGGGTCCCACAGCAAAAGATACCTGTTTAGCGCTTGGAACGCAGTAGCGACTTATCTACCCTAATCAATGTCGCATGATCGGTCATCGCCGGTACTCGCTAACTGTCGCTCACTCTTGTGACCTCTTATTTACCATAATCAGCATAAGCGTGCCCATCCTCACCTAATCTGTTTTGAGACCATCAGTCCTAGTCTGAAAGGGTCCTTCCCAGCCTCACCTAAGTGTTTTGTGAGATCATCAGTCCTAGTCTGAAAGGGAATGCTGCCGGCACTGGTCTTAACAAACAAAATCTAGTTGCGCCCCTTGACCAAATCCCCCGATTTGAGCTTTTATCTATTTGCCCCTTATTTACCCTAGTTAGCATAAGCGTGTCCCAGCTTTACCTAACTAATGTGGGACCATCAGTCCTAGTCTGAAAGGGTCTTGCCTAGCCTCACCTAACTATTGTGAGACCATCAGTCCTAATCTGAAAGGGAATGCTGTTGGTACGGGCCCTGTTTCTATCTTTGCTTATTAACTTAGTGTAAGTTTTAAAATAAGCCTCTTTTGTTATTTCTGTTCTATTTGCTTATTAACTTAATCTAAGTCTTTAAATTAAGCCTTTTCTGTTATCTCTGCTATATTTTCTTATTAACTTAATTATAAGTCTTTAAGATACCTTTTTCAATTCTTTCTGTTTAATTATAATCTATGTTATAATTGCTCTTCTATTCTGTCTTTTTAGTTATAACTACTGGTTATAAACTTGCTTGCAAATGTCACAAATTTGCCTATTTCACTCTATCTTCTTTTTATTACAGTTCTTCTTATTTTACATCTAACTTCTTTAAATTTAATGTTTTCTATTTTAATCCATATTTGCGAATTATTCTCTTTTTAATGTTCTATTCGCGTAAAAAGGAATAAATAGAAACTAACATTTACAGGCTAAATTCTAATTTAAAACAGATGCAAGTAAAATAAAAATTACTGTAAATAACCGAATAAAATAGACTGAAAAGAACTTTAAGAACTAGCTATAAATAAATTATATAAAAACTGTCTCAAAATTGCAGAAAAACTACAACTATTGAGAACCCTATTATTTTAAATTAATTAAAAATCTAAAATAATTACTAAACACTCACTTGTGGTCCTTAGCTCTATTCCTTGGTCTTCTTTGATCCACTTCTAGAGCATAGAATATTTTTATCAAAAAGATCTTCTCCTTAGAAAAATATTCTATTTAGGGTCCAGACTCAGGATAATGAACCCAGATAGGAGAAAATCTGAATGAGAAAATAGCTAGGCCTAGGGTCTTATTTATAGTGTAGTTTAGGGATCTCAGACCGTTGGATTTGAAGATTAAATCTGGTGCAACCACGTCATAGGCTCATTGGGAACCGTCGGATGGAAGCACGAACGCATATAATGGGAGAGAAATTGGAAAAACACGTCACTTTTGAACCTTGACAAATTCTCGTTCAAATACAAAGGCCGGTCGACCTGGGTGTCGACCCATACATGTGGTAGGTCGACCTATGCACATTAGGGGTCGACCCTAAGGTCGACCTGACATATATATATTCTTCTTTTTGTTCATTTTTGTTTAATTCGTATCTTCATCATTTTAGCTCGGATTTCGACAAGTTATATGTGGAAATTGATCAGAAAATTACCACGGACACAATGGTGCAACTCCCGTGGCTCAATTCTGATAATTTCACAAACTTATTTTGTTATTTAATTAATTCGTTAATTAATTATTATAGCTTAAATCTTGGGTGTTACAATACCCATACCTTTCTCCTTCCGTTAAGCATCCCTCAATTCAGCTACATAAAAGGCACGTCCAGCCACCTGATCACCATGAACAACTTCAACTCCATTATTTGTCGAGAACTTCAAAGTTAAGCACCATGGGGCAAAAGCTGCCTGGAACTCAGCTAGGGCCGGTCGGCCCAAAAAAACGTTGTATGGACAGTCAACATCCAAAACAAAAAAAAAGGCAAAAACCGCACTCTCCTACGGTCACCTTCTCCCAATTCTGTAGGTAATTCAACATAACCAATAGCTTCATTTGCAGCACCGTTAAAGCCATGAATGTGGGATTTAGACGGTTCCAAGTCCTTGGCTTCCATCCTCATTCGATCATAAGCATTTTTGAAAATTATATTTACAGAACTTCCACGGTTAACCAATATCCTTCTCAGTAAAGCCGGGCCGATCATGGCCAAAATGACCATTGGGTCGATCGTTGGGGCCTCCACCTTATCTGCATCTCTATTTCATAACATGATATCATTTTCCATTGTACGCTGTTGTTTTGTCGGAGCTCCATCTCCCATAGTTGAACAACATTCAAAACCACGTGCTTAATTGCGCTAGCATAGCTGTCCATTTCATGCCAACTCTTATCAGCCGGATGCGGTCCTCCGACTATTGTATTGATCACAAATCTTCCACTTGTCCACCCAGGCTCCTCAGCCCTGTGTGGTGCTTGTCCTCGGTTGGGGTCAAATGTTCCCTGCCCGCCATCCTGCGGGGTTTTCACAAACTGCTATAACTTCCTTTCTCGAATTAGCTTTTCGATAATATCCTGGAGATGCTTGCACTCATTAGTGTTATGCCCATAGCATTCATGAAATCGACAATATTTCCTAGTTTGCTTCTGCTTCTCTGTTGATTCTTTCGGAGGCGGCTTCATGTACTACATGGTATTCTAGGTAGACAAATAGACATTCAGTGGCGTGTAAGTATTGAACATCGGAATCCTAGGCTTCCCTCTTCCAGAATCTCTCTTTCGTTCTTGGCTTCTACCTCTGCCTTTCTTTTGTTGATTCGGTTTGTTCTAGACATTCACTTAACTTTTCCAGAAGTATCATCAGACTGCTTTACAACAATATTACTCTGTACTCCCTCTCCACTTGGTCCCACAACATTCTTCTTCCTAGAGGATCTAGCTTCCTCTTTCCTCAACTACTGAAATGCTTTTGCATAAAAGTGTTCCGACATTGCGGGTGGCTTGCCGGCTAATCAATCGCCAAAATCAGATTCTGGATCAATCCCTCTTGTCACGGCCATCAATATTGCATGGTCATCCGGATTACTGATTTCTATAATAGCTGTACGAAATCTCTCCAAATAATCTTTAAATGATTCTCCCGGAGCCTGGATCACGCTGGACAGGGACATCATATCTTTAAGGTGAGTTGTGTGCATTTGGAACTACTCCACAAACCTTTTTGCAAAATCATCAAATCTAAAGATCGACTATGGAGGTAACCTTGTAAACCACATCATTTTTATTCCAGAGAGAGTTATGGGAAAACATCTACACTAAGTTGCATCATCTACTCGTGTGGAACCCATCAGCTACTCATATCTCATGATGTGCTGCCTGGGGTCGGTTTTTCCCTCATAGGCAGGCATCGACGGCATGTTGAACCTCCTTGGATACTCTGCATGTAGGACATTATCAATGAATGAGGCATGGTTTCTCGAGATTCCCCAGTCATCATTGGTCAAGCCTTGGCTCTCTCTCACTCATTTTCTGACCGTAGCCGACAAGTCTAGCATTTCAATAGTTGGTGCCAAGCGGTGGTTGTGTTTCACCTTACGTGAATGGTTCGGTCAATGTCTACGAGTCATTCCATGCCTTCTTGGTTCAACATCTTCCTGATGTGTATCTCATAAATTCACTTCATCATCATTCTAGGGAAGTACCTGGTTAACATTTAACTGAAGTCCATCATCCAAATCGGCCGCAACAGCTCCAGCTTGAATCCCAGTGTGCATAGGTAAGTTCCCTCCTCTGGAGGAGGGATCTTGGCAGACCACGATGGTCTGCCTGTTAACTCCCTGAAGTTTCTACATGAAATCCTTCTATTTTGCAGTGCCTATGTCTGTGACACTTGTCTGATGAACTAGAACTCTCTAATGTCGAGTAAGGGGTAGGATCCCTCCTAGCTTTTTCTCGCTGTTGCAGACTGAGTTGGTTCATTAGGTTGATATTGGTATGAATCTACTGATTTAATTGTCGACGGTTATCCATTAGCTCTCTCATCAGATTCTGGAATTTAGCTCTTGTAATAGAATCAGATGGATTCTGGACTTCAACTGGTTCAACATTCACATCCATTGGTTGACTGCTCGGGCCTCCTTGCTGGATACTAGCGTTCTCGTTTCCTTCCACGTTCTAAGAAGTTGATCCACTGTTCCTCACCATTTGTTGATAGCTTTGATTAGATTTTTGCAAATCTGAGTAGAACGAGCAAACTTCCTGAAGATAACTATAGATCTCCTTTGGGGGATTACGCAATCCAGGAGCAACAAAGGGATCCTAATAAGCTGCAAATCAAGGTTCTTAGTGAAAGTACCAAAATGTTTGCACTAAAAATTGGTAAAAACACCCAATAGAAACTTTTTGAAGTGGATTAAATGAAGAATAAAATGGAAAAAGTGGATAATAACAAAGAAACGACAATTAATTGAAAGAATGACATGCACACAATGATTTATAGTGGTTCGGTGTTGTTTACATATGTCCACTTTGAATAGATTGCTTTATTAATTACTTTATAATCTAAGTACAAGAGGGATCAGATCAAAATCCTCAGTTACAAAAGTGTATAAAGCAACTAGTAGCATAAAGTCCCAAAAATGAACAACCAAGCCAGTATTTATAGATGAAGGTAGCCAAACATCTCTCTGAAAACTTGGCTGAAAGACCCTCAAAACCATATGGGCCCACAAGAGGGATCGCACAGCCCAGTTCCCAAAGAAGAGGGATCGGTACCGATCCCTTATTTGGTTGAATTTTCAGGTGCGATCCCTATGATGGCTTCCTCATGCTAAATTATGCTTAGCCTCTAAATTACATGCCAATTAGATCAGTGGAGTTTGAGTTATTGCTTGATCTTTTTTCCCATATGGTTTGCATCTTGCTTTCTGCCGATCCTTTCCAAGGGAAGTATATCGATCCCTCCAACTTCATCCCCTTTGGGTGCGATCCCTAGGGTAAGCTCCTTATGATCCCTATGTCTTGCTCATAAAATTTCATATGCATTGGACTTGTGGATCTTAAGATATTAATTATTTTCTATAGGAATGCTATCATACCATAGAACATGCCGATCCCTATCATTGAATCCAATTTATGTCGATCCCTCCTTGAGTTGTACCATATTTCATATTTCGAACACTCTACCGTGCATATCCACCAAGTTCCTTTGACATTGACTTCATGTTACCTTTTGTACTTGACTTCTAGGCCCTACAATCATCATTCTGGAGTCATCGGCCTTAATGGCAGTCCAATCTGACTTGTGCAATTAATTTAATATAGTCGGGTTAAAATGTCGGATAATAATACCTATAACCCACGATAGATTATTGGAATTAACTAACTAAGGCCTATATATATGTATGTATCATACGTCATGAAGGCGTTAATGCATATAACCCACGATAGCTCCAGAAGAGCTATCAAAGCGAAAGCTCTATTGAGCTTAGCATATGAAAGCTAAGCATGGAACTTAACACACGAAGGCTATGGAAGGGATATCACATGAAGGCATGCTATAGAAGGAATGGCTTACAATGGCTATGGATGAGATAGTGCATGATAGCTTCAATAAACATATCACGCGAAGGTTTCAGAAGGGATGACACACGTTGACTAGGAATGAGATTAAGCACGAAGGCTTTAGGCAAGTTAGCACACAACAACCTTAGGGGGATTTACATACAATACTATCTGATGTGTTAGCATGTGATGACTATATATATATATGATAGCATGCGATGGCCCTAGGGAAGATAAGCAATGACCGTTACTTAAATGATAATACGTGATAGCTTGGGAAGTTAATAATCCATGATGGCTATCGGATAGCCTACACACAATGATTAGCTTCAACATTCGAAATCTATAGGATAGCTAATATGCGAAAGATAATACGTGATAACATGGGAGTCTATAGTTTCTAAGTAAAATGAGAAAATGCTTTGGGCACTTTGGAAGACAGTTTTCAAGCGTTATTGAACTATTTCATAGTGATGAAATAATGTAAAAAATTTATAAATTAAAATTTTGTTAACTTATGTAGAAATTGAAGATGCTTAGAGAAGCTAATGAATGGTAGAGAATCATTTAAAGGAAAGGTAAAGATGTTTTATCTTAAGGAAGTGTAGGGTACACTATAAATGAATGAAATGGGTTGAACTATGATCGTAAAGATAAACCGGCTCATGGAGTTATTAGATGGCAGTTTGCCTTGACTATCAGTCTAAACTCCAATGCTATATAGCAGGGTGCCACAATAAGGTTCAATCCTAAAAATTTATAAATTCTAAAGGGGAGTTAAGGTAGGGTGCCAAAACATCAGGGTGACGTTACAGCTAAAATGAATAAACCGACAGCGTAAACGATAGCAGTTCAGGGACTAAGAGGGGCTTTTGATGCTTAGTAAGGACGTTTACTAGAATATATTCAGGGTTCTTACATTCAACCTCTTAGGAGAGTCAGGGTGGCTCCCATTGGTGGAATGAGTGTTCATTTCATTAGGCGACGTTATTCAAGAAAAGACAAAATTAGTGATAGATAGGCCTAGGAAGGTGATCACTAAATAAGTTAATGATAACTTTATGTTGAAATCCTAAAACAAGAGATTATGTAATGAATGAATGGATGATAAGCGATTGTATGACATGGCTCATACCTGATGATAAGTGTAGGGTATACTTGAATTGATATAAGACATGGTTCATAATTGGATGATAAGTGTATGGTACATTTTTTGATTGGATTTGCCATGGTTGCTTTTTATGTAATATTTTTTACATGATCTGGTATACTATGCTATAATGCTAAAGTAAAGGGCATGGTCTAACTATGGATAACTAGTGTAAGAACCCATACCTTAAAAGGGATCGAATTATCACTAAATCAAAAATCCAAGTCCACTAGGGTACAGATCGTTAGTGTTGGTAAGCTAAAATAAATAAGAGTATACTAGAGAGCTATCGATAAGAACTCACAACAAAATAATAAAGTATAATAAAACATATATATACCGACTAAGGCCAATCTCTCGGGCATCTTAGTACCCTTGTCAATGTAGAGCATGCATGAGAAATATGTCCTCCTACGTTTCCGCCTTGTACTAGTACCTATCCCTCTAAATCTATCACGTAGATTTTAATAAGGAGAGGGTTAGAACAACGTTTCGGTGATTGGTATATTACATACTTTATCCATGACACTAGTCTGTGCAGATTGTTTTCCATTACGTGTTATGTCTATTATTCAAAGCTTAGTCATTTTGACTTCATATACGCGTACTATAAACTCAGCCTACTTCGAGTATAATATATATATATATGCGTATATATTTATAAGCATCACTTTCCTCCATAAACAATGATACATTCCCCACTAGTATCCATAACCAGACACCATACCATGCAATCTAACCGCTTCGTATCAGATATCCAATTCGAAATCCCAACTACGACTATAACGTATCGTACTTACACATTGAGAGGGGCCCATAATGCCGACTCGCGTCAAAGATGACTTAGGGTCCGCTGCATCCATGTCTAATTCTCAATAGCAACACCACTTATTGCATAACGACGGGCATCCATGAGAAGCGTCACGGCTTAATTGTCATATGCACTGAGAAACCTCCCATTAGTGCCAGGCTATGCACCCCTCCAAGCATCTAATAACAACGTTGCGCATCCACTAAGGAATCTCCTATGAGTGTCGTGTGCTTAGCATATTCTTACGATTGAACAACCTTATATTCCCATAGGCCCTATAGTTGGAGGTGCCCCAAGTCAGTATAATGTATACACAACTATTGGTAACTCTTTCCGGAGGTAGACTTCTATTGTGTAACGTTATTGACCTCACATCCCAACCAATATTGATGACATCGTCATTTATAATGAACCTAAATATTGGGCTGGATCCACTAATCCATACCCGTCATAAACGTATTTGTGAGCCTATATAATCTTAATTGGAAAATTATTAACCTCCTAAGTTTAATTATTGGTATTCATTTGCTTGCTATAAACTTACTTCTTATTTTATCAACGTCAATTAAGTATCCTTTAATTTTTTATTCTAATTAATATAGTTAAGTATATTTACCGCTTCTTTTCAATTAATGCCCATTTTAATGAAATCACTATAACTTTTCTACTTCTTCAATTCACTGTCTTATTCATGTTTATTGCTTATTATTTATTTCTTAATTTATATTTAATCATATATGTTTAGTCGACGACAGAATTATTATTATTTCTATTTATAACACTTTTAGCTTCACATTTAGAGATTTCTACATTTCAATACATGGGAACTGCATCTTTCCCAAAAGGGAAATATTACCATTGTAATTTCCCATAAATTATCTAAAAAGAGGAATTGTGCTATGTTCAGAATAACTAGGAATTTTCCTTTTTGTTTTTATTGAAATAGACGGTACAATATATGGTAAACATCTATATTTTGCACACTCTTTCCTTTGGGAATCTTCCTTGTTATTTCAAACGATGCACTTTTCATATATAATTGTAAAGTTGGACAATTTATAGAAATTCACATAAAAACATTCTTTATTCCAATGAATTGAAATATAAAATTAAATCCCAATCAAATTTGAAACAATCTTCAATTCATTTTTAATAACTTATAACACTTAAATAACAAAATCTGGATTAACATACAATCTTATTAATGACTTATCTCATAACTTTTAGGGACTACCTTCACCTTACATTCCAGATTCAGGCGTGTACAATATTAATCAAAGTTAACAATCTACTGAATATGTAGACAAGGATTTCAAGTTCATTATATTTAAGCCTATAACTAATTCCATAATTTGTATTTGGGCATAAAAAAACAAATTCACAACGATATCAATCCAATATTATATAAAAACATATAATTTCCCGCTCATCTTTTAGCTTTCAAATCTTTAGATCTAAATCTGTTCTACTTCTTTGTCTCTCTTTCTTTCTACCAAAATATGTATAAAAAACGCATGCATATTTATTAGAATTATAGATATGAGAAGAGATTTGAATTAAGCGTAGTTTTAAATATAGATTTATAATTTAACTCTTCTTCATAGAATCGATTCACCCCTATTCTTCTTCTCATTTATTTTCCGCTATTCTCCACTTATATATATATATATAATTTTATAATTCTACAATTCTTAGAATTAGCGAAGAAGAGAATATTGTAGAGCATCGCTCCTTGATTCGGAAAATATGAGTGAAAAAGTGAGAGGCTAGGCCTGTATTTATAGGCGCTTAAATCAATTCTCATTAAAAATTGTATGCATTTTTATACAACAGAGACAACTAATGCTTACAACATAAATCTTAAAAGAAATGATTGCTTGAAGCTGCCCTTCAACATCAATTGGTATTAATAATGTTATGGCCATATCACTTCTTACTCGATTAAGATAGACATTTCTAGTATACTATTCTACTATAACCCACATATCTTGACTCACCTTTTTGGCTTCTAGTAAATAAGGTTTATCAATTGCTTCAATTATCACAACCAATTATAGGACAAATTGTGCATTTCCACACCGTAGTGGGTAAGAAATATAAACTATGCACATATACAATAATTTATCAGAAAATTGGCTTAGCGGAATAACTTTCCTACCACTTATCTTGCCTTCTTAAGTAAACCAACATCCTCTATGTGTATTTACCATCTCATTATCGTCTTCTCCAACTATATTACTATCTTTTTAAAATCAAAATCTCTTTAAATATTGGTAGATATTTTCTTTATCTTTGAACTTTTATACGAGTATATTCTAGGGCTCACAAAAGTGTAGTTTGATACCATTCCTCATTCTTTTGTTCTTCTTATGGCTTTCACTTATATCTAACAAAACATTCATAGGTTCATACAAATATTATTTATATTCAAAGGGATTCATTATTGCTATTCTATGACCATTTATACCTATTTATTTCATAGCCTTAACTTTTATGCTGCCTTATCTTGACAGTCATCACTATATACTCCATAGCAACGTTGGTTTAGTTTTCCCCACTCTTAAAAAAATTATTAAACGTTACAGTAATGAATTACTTAACCCAAAACTTTTATCTTTTAAAATATAAACTTAGAATTTTTTTCAAAAGAGATTTTATTTCAAAAAAAAAGAATATTTTTAACTTAAACCATTTACTAATTTTTGCATTTTAAAAACTCAATTATCATACCGAACCATTTTTCAAAAATACACTGTTACAGTATTTCTAAAACATCTTTATAACTTTAAACAATAAAACCAGAGTAGAAAAGGACAACTTTCATTATATTATCTTCCTATTACTCGTACTATTTCCACTTTCAATCTCAGTGGAGACTCTAATAGCATATAAAGGGGACTTTAAAAAAAGTGCAATTACTACATATTTTTATGAAAACTGTCCATTTTTCCCTTGGTTTTTCTCCTATGTGGTTTCTAATTTGATTAATATCATTATTTTAATATAATTCCTAACATTTCTTCTATTTAATTTTCCAAATGCTGATATTATTTAAATTTCTTTTACCTAAATTGCTCTTATTTAAACGACTTCTCCATATGTAGTTCTCTTTCTCTTTGATTGTTTTCTTCATTGTAGTGCGTTTACCTGCTACTTTATACATTGACCTTTTCTTCATTGACATGATATAGTCTACCTTTTTGTGTATAAATCTATTTCAGCTATTCTCTCCATGTTTTGCTTGTATGGGAATATCCTTCCTACCTTCACTATCGGGTGCTCTTACCCTTGCATTTCCTTTCTATTCTAAATCTTCTTCGCACCAAAGCATTTATATCGCTTCCTCTATCGGGCGCTTGTGCACTTCCCTTCTTTTTACCCCATTTAAATCCAGTACCACTTTCTATTGTCCACCCCTTAAAAGAATTTTAAAACTTTGAATTTTAAAAATCAAAAAAATCGCCGAGCTACACACACACACACACTATTTTCTACTTATTTCAAAAGAAAAGCCTCTTTATTAAAACCATTTTTAACTAAAATTCTTGGTCTTAACAATTCTAATTTCAACTAGAAATTCTATAAAATATAAAAAGATATTTTAATTTGCTGAAAATTTTAATATTTACTTACTTTTCAAAAATGTGATTTTTCTACTTTTAAATAAACCCTTTGAAAATCGTTTCAAATATTTTTAAGAAAAATTAAAAACTTTTATTAAATTCTTTCATATGGTCGGACTCGAAGTGGATTTTATTTGTACCTTATTTTGGATTCTCTTCTTCTCCACCTACTTTCTGACTTATCTTCATTCAAAATATTTAGAAATCCGGTTATCATCTTAGAGCAACTACTAGATACCTTCCATCGGGAACTTACTTAATTCTTACTTTCGGATATCTGCAACATACAAATTCTTTACTTTTCATTTATTTGGATCTAACATACATCCCCAATCGGTAGTCTAATGGGATCCACAACCATAGGGCAATCTTGGCCCAACAAGCGAGTCAAGTATAGCTTCAGGGACCCTTCTATATGCCATAATCATGCTCTTCTCAAGTCAACGCCTTACAGTATGACCTAATTCCTATGGAGTGATCAAGATATGCATATATTATTAGCTCTTTTTACCGTGCCAACTCGTAGCTTCCTTATCTATCTTTTCAGAACATGGTCGCAACTATATCTAAAGTTGAAATTTGTAGGGTTTGGTGTATAATACATACATACATATATATATATATATATGTATGTATAATTATAGGAAAAAATATGAATACGTTCACTCAGCGTATCCTAATTTCTATGGTCAACTAACCTAAGCTTTGATACCAAATGTCACAACTCGCGCCTTAGAAGGGCCCGGATTTTCACTAAATCAAAAACCCAAGTCTACTACGGTATGGATCTTTGGTGTTGGTAACCTAAAATAAATAAGAGTATATTAGAGAGCTATCGATAAGAAATCATAACAGAATAATATAGTATTATAAAACATATATATATCGACTAAGGCCAGTACCTTTGGTATCTTAGTGCCCTTGTCAGTGCAGAGCATGCATGAGGATATCTGTCCTCCCATTGTTCCCGCCTTATACTACTACATGTCCCTCTAAATCTATCACGTGGATTGTAATGTTGAGTGAGTCAGAATATGTTTTGGTGACTTGTAAATTATATACTTTATCCATAAGACTAGTTTGTACCAATTATTTTCCATTGCATATTATGTCTGTTATTTAAAGCTTAGTCATTTTGACTTCATATATGCATACTATAAAATCAACCTATTTCGAGAGGTGTGTGTGTACATATATAAGCATCACTGTCCCTCATGGACAAGGATACATTCCCCGCTAGTATCCGTAATAAGACATCGCACCATGCGATCTAACCGCTTCGTAATGGATATCCAATTCGAAACTCCAACTACACCTACAACATATCATATTTATGCATTAAGAGGAGCCCGCAGTGCCGACTCGTAATAAAGATGACTTAGGGTTCACTGCATCTGTGTCCAAAGCTCAATGGTAAAGCTACTTATTGCACCGCGTCGAGCATCAAACAACACTGTCTAGGCTAAATTGCCAGCTACATTAAGGAACATCCAATTAGTGCTAGGCTTCTAACCACTTCACATCGATTTCCAAATTCGCATAACCAAACTATGACTACACGTATCATACTTGCACATTGAGGGGGAGCTTGAAATGCCGACTCACTTTAAAGATGACTTATGGTCTACTGCATCCATGTTTACCTCATAATGGTAACACATTTAATGCACAGCGCCGGGCATCCACGAACAGTTTCATGGCCTAATTGTTGTATGCACCGAGGAACCTTCCATTAGTGTTGGGCTATGCACCGCTACAGGAATCCACCAATAGTTTTGCACATCCATCAAGGAACCTCATGTGAGTGTCATGTGCTTAGCACGTTCTTATGATCGTACCGCCTTATATTCCCATGGGTCCTATAATTGGAGATGTCCCACATTGGTATAGTATATACACAACTGTCGGTAGCTCCATACCGAGGGCAGAGTTCTTTTGTGTAACATTACTGACCTTGCATCCCAATACATGTTGATGACCGTGTCATTTATAAATAAACTAAATATTAGGCTAGATCCAATAATCCATACCCGTCTTAAACGTATTCGTGAGGCTGTATAATCTTAAATAGAAAATTATTACACCTCCTATGTTCAATTATTGGTATTCATTTGCTTGCTATAAACTTACTTCTTATTTTATTAATGTCAATTAAGTATCCTTTAATTTTTCTTTCCAATTAATATAATTAAGTATATTTACAACTTCTTTTAAATTTATGCCCATTTTAATGAAATCGCTATAATATTTCTAATACATCAATTTTTTTTTGGAATTTAAGCAGGGTTTTCAACGAGGTCCCTTACCTCCTATTCTAATTCTTCAATCCATTTTTTTAGTCTGTTTATGGCTTATTATTTATTTCTTAACATATATTAAATCACACATATTTAATGGACGATATAATTATTATTATTTCTATTTATAACACTTTTAGTTCTACATTTAGAGATTTCTACATTTTAATATGCTAGAACTGCATCTTTCCCAAAAGAGAAATATTATCACTATACTTCCCAATAAATTATCTAAAAAGAGGAATTGTGTTGTGTTCGAAAGTAGAAGGAATTATCCTTTTTGTTTTTATCGAAATAGATAGTACAAAATATGGTAAACATCCTTATTTTGCACATCTCTTTCCTTTGGGTATATTTCTTGTTATTTCAAACGATGTACTTTTCATATATAATTGTAAAGTTGGACAATTTATAGGAATTCATATAGAATCATTCTTCATTCTAATGAATTAAAATATAAACTTAAATCATAATCAAATTTGAAACAATCTTCAATTCAAGTTTAAATACTTATAACATTCAAATAGAAAATTCTGAAATTAACATACAATCTTATTAATGAATTATCTCATAACTTTTAGGGACTACCTTCACCCTTACATTTCAAATTCAGGTATGTACAACAGTTAATCAAAGTTAACAATCTACTGAATATGTAGGCAGGAATCTCCAGTTTATTATATTTGGATCGGTGGAAAGGTGGCAGTTGAGAATATAAATTCCAGTTAACAATCTACTGCCACCTTTCCACCGGTCGACCGGTCAATTGGGAGTGGTCGACCGCTAGGGTTCGACCAGTCCCTATATCGATGTCGATCGGTTAACGTTAATTAATTAACGTTATTTATTTCCTTTCTTATTTTATTTAATATATTTTTAGTTATTTTCAATCCAAGATCTTCAAACGTTAATAACTTTTTCGTTTGAACTCCGATAAAAAAACTTTATATATGAAAGTTGATCATAAATCACCATGAACATAATGATGCAAGTTTCATGGCCAAAATTTTTACATTTGTAAAAATTATATTTTTAAGCATTAATAATTATTTATTAATATTTTTAAATAACTACCGTTTAATTTATGGGGTGTTACAACTAGGGTAAATATTTTACTCATACCAGACTTTATGTCTGGCCCATGTTTTCATTAATTCCCATAAACTCATGGGTACTCATTTGAATAGGCTAAGTTTAAGGATTAGATAGGTATCTTTTGAAGGATGAATAAAGATTTTGAAGATGAAGCATGAGGCTTGCTATTTAATAAAATTTATTTTGAAATTCCACTATGTAAAACTAGGCTTTATAACTAGTTATATGTAGTGTTGGCATCTTCATATGTTGGACACTACACCACACTATCTATGTTTTATTTATATTTACCGCTACGGGCAATGATTTAGGTTAAAATGATGTAATGAATTATGTAATATAAATTATTGTAATGAAAAAGCTATTTAGCTGCTTTGTTTACTTATGTTATGCAAAATAACACTAAACCCACTTTGTCACTGGAAAATGATTTCGGTGATGACTATAGCATTATCGGCATCTATTTTCGATTCTTGAAGTTGAGGATGTTGCAACATGGTATCAGAACATAGGTTAGGGTAACGCTTAAGTAAAACAGAGCTAGGTACAAATTTATTAATAGAAATGATCACCTTTAGGTGGGTATATGCTATGTATATAGAACTTACTTTTACTTTGGTATGGATATATAAGTAATATATCGACCCGCTACGATTGATCTCACTCTCTTCACTTCCATTTCTTATGAACCCTTGCTTTTGCAAAACGTAATAATGGATCTGTGCAATAAACATTTGACCATAGAAAGTACAAGAGCTAAACTAGTAAGGTAGATGACAGTACCCAAACTAATGGCCAAGGAGGGGAGGCATACCTGAAAGTTCGAACCGAAGCCGATAATGTTCCTGCTTGTGTAGTTAAAGCCCCGTTAAAGTCCCACAAAATCTTTGCTATAGCACATTGCGCTCTTCGACCACTACGTTGTTTCAATTTAGCGATATTAGACGGTAGATCCACTTTAAGCCCTGTTATTTTTTGCTACACTCGCTAAATCAAGACTTTTAGCATCCACTTTAGCAACATTAATATATAAAGGTTGATTTGACTAGTTCTCTTTTAAATAAAATTAATGAAGTTAGGGTAAAGACTTAATTTTAAGACATAAGCGCTCAATATAAGTTAGAAATCTATTATAGTCATCAAATCTAGTCTACATAAATCATGATATTCTTCGATTTTATAATATAAGATTAAACAATATTTTTTTTTCAATATAAATGATATGAGAGTGAGAATGAATTAACTTTAAATATTAGATTTTATATCTAATGAAGCATTTTGCATCTTTGCTACTTTCTTCTGTATCCCTGCTATAACTTTTTGGACCTCCACCGCTATAGAACCGTTAGCGCTTTAACTGGATAGGTCTAAATATAACTAAATGACACCCCTTGTTAAATATTTAACAAAGGAGGAACATGCTTGCGATTGAAAAGAAGCCATGAAGATTCTTTACCAGTGTTGCTCAATTTTCTCACAAGTAATTTGCAAGTCGATTAAAGCCTAGCCCAGACCAACTAATATTTGATCATTCCATTCATATCGGCATAAAATCACACTAGCCCCAATCCAATCTATCCACTTGGTAGAACTTCATATCGATGGTTAATTCACTCTCCTTAATCGGCTTCAGCAGCCAACTCATTTAACATGGATAGAAACTCTAAGCACTGCCCAACTCGGTCCGCAACGACATGATTCACTGACAACCGACCCTCTCATACCAACCCACACTTGGTATAGTTCCAGGTCAACCTGCCTACTTAGCATCACGCAAAGTCAATTGCTAGCCAGCTTATTATATAAGGCCAACTAAGATGTGATATGTCTTTGTCCTGGCTTCATGAAAGCCGCTTTCGATCGATCCTAAGCAGCTCGTCTCGTTATCTCATAGGCAGCCTCGCACCTCTTTTGCAACTTGGTACCACTATTTAACCCAGCAAATTTTAGGCATTAAGCAACCGACCCACTCATGGCGATCTGCATCCAGTTTGGCTCTAAGCCAGCCCCTCAAGATTAGCTCCATAGCCGCGCGGCACACTCAAGAGCTTCAACAACCAACTCATCGGTCAAGACCGACTCAAGCATGACCTATCTCCAACCTGACATTACCACTGCACATCCCGTCATATCCCAGCTAGCTCGACTTGTTCTTTGCACCTTGGTCCTTAGTAGTATTCAACTTCCAGTATCATCTGCAGCCAGGTCAGAGTTGCTCATCTACTTGCCACATAGGTGTGCAAAATAAACGATAAGCAGTACAGCCAACTGTACAAGGTACTGTAGCAAAGCGGCCAAAAGCACACATACTCTTATAGCAGCCCAACAACATTTAATGCGCATTAAATGCCAAGTCTATGCTAAGTACAGATGAAAAATTGGCATGCTTCTCAGCCACCAATCCTTTCTACCTTAACATCCGTCTCCCATCAGCCCATGAGACCAAATCATTGCCCAGGCATGCTTCCCGCTTGTTTTGCTATGTAGCCACAGCCATTCATTATTCATTTCATCCATTATAAATACCCCAGGCATTGCCACTTCAAATAGGTTGGAAATTATTAGAATTTTGTTTATTATCACCTTTCTAGATCTCTTCACACAACAAACCAAAGCACTAAGCCCTTAAGATTGGCTACTTCTTAGTCATAAGCACATTATTTCTTATTAATATCTTGTAATTCAAGGTAATTGTAAGAGAGAAATATAGTAAAAGATCTTCATAATGGACGTAGAATGCTTGCCAAACTACTCTGTATTTGGTATCATTTACTTTAAGTTGCTTGCTTTCATCCTCATTTTACATTTTCAAGTCTAGTGATTGGCAAAGTATCTTTGCATTCGCAAAGCCTTACACTAATTTCGAGGTTGGCTAAATCTCTAGTCAACGTTTTGGCGCTAGAAGACGGGGCTCCTCCTAAAGCTCCCCCCTTTCATCACTTTTCTCCTCCACAAAAATATTATATGAGTTGTTACCATGGTTCTAGTTCCTAAGATTTAAGGTAACAACTCCAATAAGCATGGAACTAATGGCAATACTATCCTCAATGCTGCCTACCCCATTCCTGGGCGCAGCAATGATATGTGGTGTACTGTGTTGCAACAATTAACAAATGTAGGCACTTTGGCGCATGAAGTGCAGAGTCCGAGGATGTGGTTGGATGCCCAATCTACTATAAACTATGTACCATCGGCTCCTCCTATAGACGACCATGTCAACACACATATCAATCAACTGCCCTTCCTAGTGCCTACGACCTCGTGAATGCTATTTAGGACCTGGATAGAGTGGTGACTAAAACCCCACCGATGGATGTGAATACTAATCCAAGTAGGTATGCTCTATGTATGCCAAGCCATGTTAATATTTATCCGGATGTGGCCAGTCTTAGAGAGCCAAAGTATTGTCCTTCCCCTTTGACAGAATAGCCATCCACATTTGAGCATATACAAACATCTGCTTTTGAATGCTTCAATAGCAGTGCTTTGGCCGTCGGTAGGGAGCATTGGGCTCCCACGACATACTCCAGATCTCATAGGGGTGTGGCCAGGAATAAGTCAAGGGAAGGGTGGGCCGACCACTCATGGTTGCCCTCTATGCACAGGGAGAGGAGGTCTCCCACTTCAGCTCATCATTGTCATCATCACTCCCCTTCCTACCATAAATCCCTTACTCCTCCAAAATGCCAATTGAACCAACGGCTGGTAGTTGGCCAGACCATCTTGTAACAAGCAGATATTGGCCTCAGAGAGGAAATGAACATCCTTCGTCGGCATCTTAACAGAATGCAAGCCAAAAATAGTGATGGCCAACCATTTTTAGATGATGAGAATGACAACCTATTTTCTAAGAAAATATTGAATAATTACATTCACATGTAGTATGCATTGCTGTCCAATGATAAGTATGATGGGAGTTTTGAGCCATCTGATCATATAAGTGCATTTAACTCCATCACCCATGCATGTCAACTTTTCAACCCAACAAAATATGTACTCTTTCCATTCATTCTCATATGACCGGCCTCCCGCTGGTTCTTGCATCTGCAACCTGGATGCATCAGTTCTTGGGCTTGGCTTCGTGTAGATTTCAAGACTAAATTATTTACTTTCAAGACCCATTTTATGATGGATAGTGCGCTAATTAACATCAGATATGGGCCAGCAGAAAATTTGTGGTCATTTGTCAACCACTTCAATAAGGAGTCCATTGGGCTAGGGGTGCCATATGAACAACCGGGTTATGGCCCTCTACTTGGTGGTTAGATATAAGTCCAGGATGTGCAATCGGCTATATCTATAACCGACTTCTATCAATGGGCGAATGATATAATAAGAATGGAAAATGTTGGCCTTTCTGGTAGTGACATTGAAACCCGACAAACCACCTAGCCCAGTCTTTGCAATAACAATAATCGTCGACCTAATAATGGGTAAAACGATGCCAAAAGGTGGGCTAAATCTGGCACTCAGCGTAGATCCAGGTATGCTTACTATGTGATTTGAAAATAAATATGGAAATAATATATCTCGTGATATGGGGTCAGTTGTAATTTCAAAGACCAAACATCGCTAGGGATGGAAGAAGGGAAGAGCCTTGCGACAATAGCAAATACTACCGGTTCAACCATACTAATTGGCATGCCAAAATTGAGTGTCGGGTGCTCAAAGATGAAATCGATAGACTTATCTGAGAAGGGATCCATAAAGAGTTTGTTTGTAATCAATTAGAACAAAGGAACAACCACAATAACTAATTGGTTCCTCCCCACCAACCCAACAACAACATCACAACAAACACCGACATCTTGACCATAATGGAGCTTGCATGTAGCCAACAATAGTCGAGGAGCACAACCCGGTATCAGAGGGAAGTGGGTACGGCCAACCAGGTATATTTCTTGGAGCATCGGGCATCCAAAGCATCCAGGTTGGAATTAAATTAGCTCATCACTTTCATTACCAAGGATCATGAGGCAGTCTCATACCCCCATCATGATCCTATGGTTATTCCTCGTGCAATGGCCAACTCAAATGTGCATAAAGCTTTTATAGATGGAGAAATAAATCAATGTCATATCCAGACATGTTTTTGAAGCTTTCAAGCTTCCTGCTTCTGGCCTCACCCCCCGCGCCTTACAAATGTATGGATTTGGGGTTTAGGCATTGCTCTGATGGGCACCACCTCTCTTATGACAACCATTAGCCAAGAACCCCTTGTTGCAAAAATCTAAGTAAACCTTGTAGCAGTTGATTGCCCATCTGCTTATAATCTTTTGATAGGGCAACTGACACTTGCTAAACTGGATGTCGTCATCTCCTACAATCGGTTCATCATGAAATTCCCTGTATAGGGAGGGATTGGTGAGATTTAAGGCAATTAGCAGAAGGCCGGAAATTTTATGGAACCTTCCCCAAACAAGAAAAGAAGGACGTTCTCATTTTTTATAAGAGGTAGCAACACTCAGTGGAGGGTTACTCGAGAGAACCATCGAGCCGGTCAGCGTTTGCATCGTGCCAAGATCGCCCTCAATTCTAAAGTGTCAACTTCAACTCCTTCCACGAGCAATAATCCACCTAAGCAAGCTATTAGTGACACTTCACATATGAGTGACCTCGAGCCTGGTAGGACTTAGAGTCGTGCAGGGGCCGTCCTTGCTACTGAAGAAACAATCGTAGATGGTGTGTATCCTAAGAGTCCCTTCAAGGCAAGCAATGCTTAGGGTCATGCTGGGAACACCCACAATCTCAAAGCTCCACCAACTAGCTGCATGTCACCCACGAGTACCCTCAAGCCCAACAGTGTTAGGGTCATGCTAGGACCGTTAGCCATAATGAATATTGGTATGGCAGGAACCTAATGTCCTTAGCCACCCGCTAAAGAATTAGAGAGCTCATCATAGCATGGGATGGGCACGTCGCTCCTCGTTGGCAAGCGAGGACATCCAATATAGCAACTCCTACCTACTCAATGCTGGTAGACTCATCTAGGAGAGTCGGGGGAAACATCATACCCTGACTCAAGCATGGACATCTATCCCTTCTGAGGATATCTTATAGCGCATGATTTATAAGTTAGACCAATGCAACTTGGAATTAGTTTCTATGGATTGTACCGACTCAAGAAAATTAGTTCAAATCGACCAAATCTTAGCTCGAAAGTAAGGGAGGATTTGACCAAATTCTTGCAGAAGAGCTCACATTGGAGCACATTGACATGACTAACATTGATCCCAGGATCATTTTCAACACATTCAACATTGATCCTATGGCCACCCCCGTTTGATAAAAGCATCGATTGCTCAACGCAGAAAGGCATCGAGCTCTCAAAGTGAAGGTGGAGAAGCCATTAGCCATCAGCTTCATTTGGGAGGAAGAATATTCCGTATGAGTAGTTAACCCAGTACTGGTTAGAAAGCTAAATGGGACTTGGAGAACTTGCATTGACTTCTCCGACCTTAACAAAGCCTACCCCAAAGATAGTTTTCTATTACCTCGCATCAATCAGCTTGTGAATGCAACTAGTGGGCATGGGTTTCTCACCTTCATGGATGTCTATTCAAGATACAATCAGATTTCCATGCACGACCCGGTCCAGGAGCACACCTCCCTTATCACAAGTGCCAGCCTACACTTCTATTTCCATGTCTTTTGGTTTGTGAAATGCGGGTGTCACCTATCAGTGTTTCGTCAATCATATCTTCTCTGAGCAGATCAGTCACTCCATGAAAGTTTATGTGGACAACATGCTAGTGGAGTCTAAAAAGGTTGGGGGGATGTACATAACTTGGCAGAGACTTTGGCATACTATGCCAGTACAACATAAAGATGAATCTAAAGAAGTTTTCCTTTGTTGTCCGGTCTAGGAAATACCAGGGGTATGTTGTGAGAGCCAACGACATTGAGGCCAATCCTGAAAAGACTCCAGGATATGCAGATCGCCAGAACTGTTATGCAAGTGCAAAGCTTGAATGGGATGGTTGCATCATTAAGTTGGTTTATATCAAAGTCAATCGAATGGTGTCTCCGTTTTTTCGACCTCATCTAGGATGGAAAGTCATTCACCTGGATTGATGAATAGATCGAGCGTTCAAGGAACTGAAGTAGCATTTATCTATTCCCCCGATATTATATAAGCTCATCAATTGGAAGGATCTATACCTATACTAGATAGTATTTGACCAAGCAATCAGTGCTGCCTTAATCAAAGAAGCTGAAAAGGTTCAAATGCCAGTTTATTATGTCAACAAAAGGTTGATCGACCCAAAAACGTATACAAACCTAGAGAAGCTTGCTTTCTACCTACTTATGATAGTCTGAAAACTCTGGCCATACTTTCGATTCATCCTACTAAAGTCCTGACCAACCAACCTCTAAATAAGTCGTTAGTCAGCCAAACACAACCGGTTGGCTATTGAAGTGGTCTACCAAGCTTACGCAACATCACATTTCTTTCTAGCCTCATTCTTCCATCAAGGGCCAGACTATAGCAGATTTCATTACCGAGTGCTCAAGCCCGGACAGTGACAAAGAGGAAGCTATCACTAGCAAGAAAGCTTGGCACCTATATGTGGAAGAAGCTCTAATGTGAAGGGGGTACGGGCTCACATGGTCCTTATCATGCCCGAAGGAAGAGAGTTTTGTTTCGCGGTTTACCGGACGTCCAAGCCAATCAATAATTAAGCAGAGTATGAAGCTGTCCCAACCGACCTTGGGAAGGAAAGAGAATTTCATGTGGAGTCCATCCATGTATTTAGTGACTCATTGTTGATCATCAATCAGATCAGTGAGTGCTTTAAAGTGAAGGGCAAAGCACTAGCCTTATACATAGTCAAGGTCAAGAAGATAATCAGCACCTTTGTCGAGTTTAACTTGGAGCAGATACCCAGGGAAAAGAATGCTAAGGTCACTCAACTGGCCAAGGCAACAAGCAACCCGAAAGAAGTAACTCCTTGGGTTCCTTTAGAGATTTGAGGCAACCCTTGTTATGAGCCAGAGGCAACAACCATGGTGATTGATGTGCTATATAAGGACAAATGGATGGTGCCCCTCGTCAAATACTTAGCAAGCAAGGAACTTCCTACCAACCGAAAGGAAGCTAGGCAAGTCCTCTATCCGGCTCCCCATTGCACAATCATGGATGGGAAGCTCAACAAATGGGAGTACTCCACACGACTTCAGTAGTGCATATCTCAAGACAAAGCCGATCAGATCTTGGAAGAACTGTATGAAGGATTTTAAGGGATCATGCTGGGGGAAAAAGCCTAGAAAAAAGGCTGCCTAACAAGGGTACTATTTGCTTATTATGATAAAGGATTCAATGGAATATATGAAGAAATGCAACAAGTGTTAGTAGTTCACCAAGATCCCTAGATCCTCTTCTACCCTCCTTACTTCAATGACTTCCCCATTGCCTTTTGGCACATGGGGGATCAATATAATTGGAAAGCTTCCTGATACCAAGATGGGTACAATCACACCATAGTTTCTATCCACCACTTCACCAAATAGGTTGAGGTCGAGCCCCTTACATGGTTACCGCCTCAAAGATTCCGAACTTCATGATCAAGAACACTGTCTACCATTTTAGCTTGCCAAAGAAGATCATCACCAACAACGGCAATCAATTTGAGAGCGACCTATTTCAAAACTTCTGCTCAAAGAATGGAGTCATGAAGTGCTTCTCTTCCATTGCCATCCTCAAGCCAATGGACAAATTTGAGGATGTTAACAAATCCATCAAGTCCACACTCAAGAAACGCCTCACAATAGCTAAGGGTAACTAGGCCGAAGAACTATTGCTCATTCTTTGGTTCTACCGCAATGTCAGAAGCCATGCTTCCCATAGAAATAGATGTCCAATCACCTTAGCGTTTTGACCCTCAAGTCTGTGCAAAACAACAAGCTACTCAAGCTCGGACTCAACATTGTAGAAGACCAAAGAACCGAAGCCAAACTCTGCATTAAATCCTATATGAGAAAGATCACCAAGCACTACAATTAAACAGTAAAGCTCTAATATTTAATGTCGGCAACCTACTCCTATACTGGTTGTTATCCAGCATAAAGAACCCAACCAAAGGAGTGCTTGGCCCAAACTATGAAGTGTTGTATGTCATAAGCGTCATCTTAATAAGTGGCGCTTACTGTTTCTCTCACCTTAATGGAACCTACCTTTCTCGCACTTGGAACCCAAATGCACCTCCCGACATATGACATATAAGAGCCGAACATAATTACAAAGTTGTATAATACATTTTCTACGAAGAATACATCGAAGACTCTAGAGCCAACATTGTTTAACACACTCACCAAGGATATCCAACGAAGGATGAGTTATTATGTGCTCATTTACCTTGTTAGGGACTGTCAATCACTGCACCAAGGAGCATATGAGCCAGACACCCTTCATTTTTAGCTAGCTATCCATACTGGTGAATTACTGTGCATTCACTTCCTTGTTGGGGACTGCCATCTAGCATTCAAGTTCATGCCAGGCCCATCTGTTACTCTTAACTAGCAGTGTATCACCTTGGAGAATCTTCGAACAGCCTTGGCTATCCAATGAAGGATGAGCTATTATGTGCTCAGCTAACTTGTTGGTGACTAAATATCTCTACCACCAAGGACTATGTGAGCTAGCTCTTTTTCTTGCAAACCGGCTATTTACGAGGGAAAAATTACCATGCATTTATTCCCTTTTGGGGACTGCCAGTTTATATGGCAAGAATGAATCACCATACATTCAAGTCCTTGCTTAGGTACTTTCCACTGCCCTATGAGTTTGGGTGAGCCATCTCCCCCATTTATACCGTTATGCATCGATGAGCTAAGGTGTAATGCAGTAGTCATGTATTCCCCGCCCATGATGCCACTCATCCCTTATACAGGACGGGGCACTGTTGTCTAGACTTTCGATGTTACCCAGCGTAAAGTCGACGTCTGGCATTCGTAGTGCACCAATATTAACTATAAGCCGAGCCATCCTTCGACTGACAAGATGTTACCCAAGAGTAACCTTAAGGCCACTCAATGCTTAGGTTTACGTTGGGATAGCCTGCCACTCATTCTTTTAACATGTCTTCCAAGGGTATCCTTTAAGCCACTCAATGCTTAGGTTTGTGCAAAGACTGTCTGCCCTTCATTCTTTTATCATGTTACCTGAGAGTAACCTTCAGGGCACTTAGCATTTAGGTAAGTTCCAGGAACGAATGCCCTTCATTCTTACAGTCTGTCACCCAAGAGAGTCTTTAAGCCTCTCAATGCTAAGGTTCATGCTGGGACCGCCCAATAATAAAACAACACAAAAAAGCCCGACTATCATATGCTGGCCTCGTCATTTAAACAAACAATTGAGTTGCATGGTCAACGCTTACTTCCGAGTCCATTAACCAACGTAGTATATCAAGTATATGTTCAATTCAATTCAAGGGACTGTCAACTACTCAAAGTATGCTGCCTTACGAATTATGCACAGATAGGCCAGAGAAGATATACCTATCACTTACTTAGAAAATTTTCAATGAGTGCAACTCTATTCATTCCACAAACATAGTCTGCCCCGTTAGCCTTAAAAAAATAAAAGAGGGAAGAAAATTATATACACTGATGGTTCTTCAACTGGCCGACTCAAGGAGTTAATTTTTCCCCTATCAAGATGGCTAACACGAATTCCTCAGCTGCCTCCATGCCAGCAGCAACTTCAGCCTAGGTTACTGTGAAGGTCTCACTATCCAGATGACTTATGGAGATAGGCAGATCATAATTTTCCCTAAGAAGGGCCTTGATCATGTTGGTCAGCTAACACTGCCGTAAATCCTCCTCTCACTTTCGGGCAGCCTTCACATCAACGGTCGAACTGTAATTTGTGTCATCCTAGATCAGGTCCCTCTCGGCCTTCTCCAATTTACACTTATTATCTACTGCCACCTTTTCCACTCATTTGCTTTAACTGCTTCCTGTGTCATTTTCTCCATCGCTGCTACCATCTGTTCGGCCTTCCCTTAGGCTTGCTTATAGATTTGGACTTCATCCTTAAGCACCAAGAAATCATCCTAAACATAAATGAAGCAATGGGCAGCCTACAAAAGTAGATTATTTAGAAGATTCAGTAAAGAGTGTAAGAGATGTGCATTAAGAAAGCTTATAACCAGGGTCTCAAGTATGAGCATTAATAACATCCTCCATAGAATGCCGACTCCCCCCAGATTAGGCCTGGAGGGTCGATGCCAGGATTTTGACTGGCATCATCTGAAAAAACCTCAACAAAAGCTCTAGATATCGTGGTTTGGAGAGGCATTGATCTACAAGGATACCTACACTATCAGCCTAGCTTTATCCCCTTGGTATAACCCTTGCTCATCAAAAATAGGCGCCTTCCTTGCGAAAGGAGTTAAGGGCCTGGCAGACGTCCCATCTCTCGCCCTCTGTAACTCCTAAACTCTTTCTCTAGGGGCACATGCTCGAGACTGGGTGTACCTCGATAACCTCCATCGGTGCTTTGGGCTCAGCAATCACAATATCTTGGGTACTAAAGCCAAGTTGGTCGAAGGCACCAAAATCAAAATTCCTAACCATTGCAAACAAAGAAGAATAAAAGAGCTAGTCAAAATTTATGTAAAAAAAGACAAGTGCACGTAAGCTACCATTTGTATTAGCCCGACCCCTATTTTTACAAGGGGTTGGCCTGAATAGTCGATCTACCCGCACTAGTTTAGTTCATCCCCACATGAGGCTCGCCGAGAGACTCCCTTTATATCCAGGATACGAGCGGTCTTATGCAGGAATTTGCCCGAAGGAGGGACTAGCATCCCTACTAATGCCCGACTCTTGAACTCATCCCCTAATTTTCCCTTCCTCAGAGCTCATAACCCACTTGGGTAGCTGTTCACGGCAAGGGCCAAGGATGTCAACTAATTGTTGTAGGTCAAATTCTCCCGATAGTGGCACCGGCACAACATCACTCAATTTATCAAGGTCGATGTGTTGTTATTCATCTTTCTTCTCACCCGTAACTACATTGTCATGTCCTCGGTTTGTATCCGTGATCGGCCCGACTTTGGTCAAGAAATGGATTTTAGAGTAGTCCAGCTTTATTGGAGTTTGCTTCTATAATCACCATCTTTTTTAGATTCCTTTTTTTGGGGCCTTCTCCCTGATCGTTGACTGATCAAATCTCATTAGTCGAATCGAATGAAGGTTGGCGTCGGCCATTAAGAGCCTCAGGTCCCGATGCCCGTCGACGGCTACCTTCAACCGATTAAGTTGTCATTCACCATTGAGAAATTAACACTGGCATAAGCAAGGTTTTCCTATGTTAATGGGTAAGTTTAGCAAAGGAGAGCAGAGAAATAGATGAAGGAAAAAGAAATGAAGTGTAGACTTACTAGGGGTCTGCAAGTTAAGGTGTTCGAGCCTAAGGTTGACCCTGTAGGGAACAAAGAAGTATATGGTCATCCTGTTAGGGGAGCCTTTGCTGGGAACGCATGAAAAGACCACAGAATTGGTGCTGTCCTGGAAGAAATAGTAAGTAACGGCTTGTTACCCGGCCTCTCTCAGCAGTCGGAAGATCATTTCAATAAAATTGGCATTTGGCTCAAGAAGATCAAGCCCTATACGTGCGGCATAGACGTTGTATAAGAACTGATAGCTGTTGGGAGTTACCGACTAGGGGCAAGTTAATAGGCGTTGAGAATGGAGAAAAATAGGGGTAGAGAGGCAGCATGACCCACACCTTGAAATAGCCTAAGAAGAAAGCAAAGAATCTTGGCGAGGGTTGATCAAGATGGTTAGTGGAAGTAGGGTAATAGATCATCGCCACATTGCATCCGTGGCAGGCCAATAGCTTGGCCAAGTCAATCTTCTAGGACACAAGCTAAGAAGATCTATAACTAATGGTACTAACTAAAGTCGACCGGCCGATGGAGGTAGTTCTAAGGATGACATCTGAAACACAAATGGATTGATTATACAATAGCCCAATCACCAAGTCTAGCAAAGCCTGGAAGCTAGCATTCTAAGAAGAGATGGAAAGTCAATGATCGACTTTGTGGCATTCTCGTTTCGGGCACCCCATGAAGAATGGTTCAAGGCTTGACTCTTAAGCTAAGTATTAGGTCTTATGGCCCTCTATCTGATTCCTATATTTTTGTTAAAGCCCGCAGTTATGATAGCGGGCCCAGTCCATGACTTATTATGTATATAGATGCTAATATCATATTTAACACTTGCAAGCCCACTAAAGCCCATCAATGTTGATCGATGACCTCTAGCATGATAGCGATAGTCAATGGACATCGAATCATGGCTAAAGAAAGCAAATTTCGACCATAAGACAACACAGACAGACGAAATCAAAGCATTGCAACAAGAACATCAGTATCAAAATCAAAAAGAAAACAAGAATACAAAAATGGTGAAAATCTTGAAGCTTGACCATGGCCATGACGCCTACTATCGGGGAGGTAAAGGCAGAGAAGAAGACACTCACTTTTTATCGACAAGAGCTAGAATGGCCAGAGTTTTTAGAGTGCTGAACTTTTACAATGGAAGAATTCAGTTTTGTTTTCGGTAAAGAGTGAGAGGAGAGGAACAAATGACTTTTCTAAACCTACCACATAAATTTCAGCCGTGGGATTCAAATCAACTTGAAATATCGGCCGTCTAAGTTTAATGAATGCAATTGTCACTTGCCCATGTCGAAAAAATGAGCCCTCTGACATGTTTGAAAAAGAGAGCCGTCATGTCGAATGGCATAGTGCCATATGTAGCACACATTAAATGCAGATCAAAGGATTAAGACAGTAGTAGCTTTGTGAAATTACAGGACTGCCCCTGCTAACAAAAATAGACTTGGGGCAAAATGTTGCTCAATTTTCTCCCAAGTAATTAGCAAACCGATTAATGCCTAGCAAAACCTAATCAAAGCTAACCCTACTAATCTTCGACCGATCCACTCATGTCAGCTTAAAATCAAGTTGGTCCCAAACCAGCCTATCTACTCAATAGCACTTCAGATTAATGGCAAATCGGATTTCCCAAAGCAGCTTCAACAGCTAACTCATCTAATATTGAAAGGATAACTAAGCACCACCCAATGCAGTCGGCAACGACCCAGTTCACTTGTGACCGCCCCTCTCGTTCGGCCTATACTCAGTATAACTTTTGGTCAATTTTCCGGCTCAGCATTACTCCAAGTCAATTGCTAGCCAGTTCATTAGACAAGGTCAGCTCAGGCGTGATCCATCTTTGGCCTAGCTTCATCACAGCCGATTTCAACCTATCTCAAGCAGCCCGTCACCTGACACCTCTCTTGCAAATTGTTCCTTAGCACCATTCAACCTAGCTAACTTTAGGCATTAAGCAGCCGGCTTGCACATGGCGATCAGCATCCAGTCTGGCTCTAGACCAGCCCATGAAGACCAGCTCCGCAGCCGGTAGGTACACTCAAGCTGGCTTCAACAGCAGACTCATCTGTTAAGACTGGCTTAGGCATGACCTGTCTTTGGCCCGGTATTACTATAGCCTATCCCATCATATCACAACCAACTTGGCACGTTCTTTGCACCTTGGTCCTTAGCAGCATTTAACTTCCAGTATCATCTGTAGCTCAACCAGTATCGCTCATCTGCTTGCCAATAGGCATGCAAAATAAATGATTAGTCGCACAGCCAATTGTACAAGGTATTATAGCAAAGCAGCTAAAAGCATACCTTCTCTTGTAGCAAGCCGCAAGCATTTTGATGCACATTAAATGCCAAGTTTATGCCTAGTACAGAAGGACAATTAACATGCTTCTCAGTCACTCATTCCTTTTTACTTTTATAGTTGTCTTCGATTATCCCATGAGACAAGCTCAACGACCAGGCATGCAACCTGACTATTTTACCACGCAACCTCTATCATTCATCATCTATTTCAGCCACTATAGATATCTCATGCATTGCCACTTCAAAGGGGTTGGTAATTATTAGAATTCTGGCTATTATCTCCTTTCCAGAGCTCTTCACACAGCAAATCAAAGCCTAAGCCCTTAAGGTTAGCTACTTCTTAGTCTTAAGTGCATCGTTTCTTATTGTTCTTTTGTATTTTCTTGTAATTGTAAGAGAGAAATATAGTAAGAGATCTTCACGGTGGATGTAGGCAAGCTTGTCGAACCACTCTATATTTGGGGTCATTTACTTTGCTTGCTTTCATCCTCATTTTACATTTTAAGCCTAGTGATTAGTACGTAACATTTTCTTTCACAATGCATTAGACTAATTCCAAGGTAGGCTAAATCTCTAATCAACAACCGGGTTCCTAACTACACGATTGTCGGTTGGAAACTCTACAAACGGGGGTACTCTACACCACTTCAGCGATGCATGTATGAAAGGCCGACCATATCATGGAAGAGTTGCATGAGGGGTTTGGTTGGGAGCATGCAAGGGGTAAAGCCTAGTAAAAAAGACCGCCTAGAAAGGCCAATATTGGTCTACTATGATTAAAGATTCCAAGGACTACATCAAGAAGTCTGATTGGTGTCAACTAATCGCCAAGATCCCTAGGGCCTCTCCTACCCTCCTTACCCCTATGACTTTCTCATGGCCATTTGATAGAAGGAAATTGATTTTATAGTAAAGTTGTCAAATCTCAATGGTGCGTACAATCATGCCATAGTTCCCTTTGGCTGCTTCACCAAATTGGTCAAGAGTGAGCCCCTTATTGGGGTCACTGCCCCTAAGATACTCCACTTCATCACAAAGAACATCATCTGCCAGTTTGGAAAACCAGAAGATTATCATCGACAATGACACTCAGTTCAAGAGAAGTCTCTTTTAAGAATCTGCATAAGGAACAAGATTGAGAAAGTCATCTATTATGTTGCATATCCTCAAGCCAATGGATACGTCGAGGCCGTCAACAAACCATCAAATCAACACTCAAGAAATGCCTCACAAAGATAAAGGGAACTAGGCCGAAGAACTGCAGCTTGTTCTTTGATCCTGCTACACCTTCAACTACACTTCAAAAGACCATACTTCTTTCTCACTACCCTATAGGTACATAGCTATGCAACCCATCGAGGTAGTCATCTCCTCACCTCAACATCTTACCTACAAGCCTAAGCAAAAAATGAGCTACTCAAGCTCAGGCTCGACACAGTTGAAGAATGAAGAGCCAAAGTCGAACTATGTGCCAAAGCCTACAAGAGAATGATAGTCAAGTATTATAACTCAATGGTAAAGCTTTGGCAATTCATTACCAGTTATTTAGTTCTATATCGGGTGTCCACAAACACAAATAATCCAGGTGAAGGAGTGCTCGAACCAAATTGGGAGAGATCATACTGTTGTGTCGAAAAATGGCACGACACCGCAAAGTAGATAAGTATGAATCAAGCAAGTAAATATTGAAAGTAAATAAGAACACACAAGCACTTTTTATAATGGTTTGGCAAATACTCCTACCCACGTCTACTTTAACCTTATTATTTGATTGTTCTCTCTAGAATAAAATGATTATCACTTTAATTTGACCACAATCGAGTAGATCTCAGATTTGGGAGTGTTTAGGGAAGAAAAGATAGAAAAGAATCAAAGTGTCAAAAGTCCTCTCCTAGTTGCAGGTAGCTTCCTAGTTATAGGCATATTCCTACTACAATCTCCCCAACTAGATTTGACAACGTCACAACTTCAAGATCCAAATATCCAGGCACGAAGATTGACTCATCCAGCACGATCTCCAAGTAGAAAATCAACTCAGTACTGACCACTTCTAGTCGGTATCGATCTGATTTTTCATCATTTTTCAAGTTTTTCTCCATGTCTTAGCTCTCCTATCGACCTCTTGGAAAATCAAATCGTCATTTCAGGTTAGTAGTCATCAAAAGTGGTTTGTAACAACCTAAACTTTAACATCGAAAGCTCATTTTCTCTTCATGTTTTGGCTCTTTTCATCCATCTATTGTCATTCTAAGTCTTGGAATCAGATTGGTGCCAATCAAATCAAGTCGATACTGACTTGATTTGGCTCTTCAAAATTCCATCAAACCTTTTGAGTTTCTTTATATCATCATTCCAAATAGTTACAATCATGTTGGAGTGAATCATGTCCATTAAAATCATGTCAGTACCAACCTTATTTGCTGGAACTTGACCAAATCTTTGGTTTCTTCAATCTTGACATCCTCCAAGCCCCTCGACTCATTTCTTCATCAGTTTCCAGTCTATTTCATTTGGGTAAGTTCTAAAATAGTGGAAATTTTGGTTATAGCACTTGCCCCCCAAAGTATGCCTTATGAATATAACGTATACTTTGCTCAAGAACAAGCTTAGGTAGTAGTGGTTAATCATTGGTGGTCGAGCTCTCCAGCTATTCATCGATCCAAGTTATGGTGAATCATCTGATTCCTTCGGATTCACCTGCAAACTTAGACCATTATAGCAAAGGACTCTAGTCCTTGCTTAAGTGTTAGTCATAAATCATAATCAACATGTGTTTGTCTAGAATTATCATATCATATATCACTTTCATGATCATCCCGTGTTTTCCCGAGGTTAAGTTATTATAAATCAATATTTATATCACAAGACATTCAAATTCTAAGGCCAAGTCCAAATCTCTTTGGATCGCACAATCAACATCCAATCTAGGGTCTGATCTCTCCAGATCATTCAACATTCAATCTAGGGTTCAACTTTTCCAGATCGTTTAACTTTCAATCTTGGGTTCGATCTCTTTGGATCGTTTAATTTCCAATCCGGGGTTCGATCTCTCTGGATCTATGCTGAGTCTAATCCGCTCGCTCTCCGACCAGGGGACCCAATGTCCAAGCAAGTCCATATGCTCAGTCTTCGTGAGGGGAATTACTTTCCTAGCTAACCCATTTACTCACACTCTATCGAGGGGGCTAGATATTTATACAAGTCCAATCCACCCGCTCTCTAGCAAGGGGGCTTGCACCTTATGGTCATTGACCCATCTCTTTGGACAGGACTACCATGTTTAATCAATATCACTCATCACATTCCAATGGCTTTCAAAATCAAATATTCATTTGTAAAATATAAATCAAAGCAAAAATAAGTATCCTAAGCATCCATCCCAGACATCCAACTCATAACATTCCTAGAGACCAATCTAGGTCTCGTACACATGTAAGCGTCCAAAATTATTATTGTTATTTATCCAAAATAGAAAGCAAACTAAGGAATCAAACCTGACTCCCATTTATACTAATCAAGGGATTATCATTCTTAACCATGCTCCATGGTTGTATTCAAACGTGTTCATTGAGGATGGTGGTTTCTCCTGTTGCACCACTGCAATTTGGTTCCCTATGTACTATTGTGGCTGGTTATTCCAAACACGCTATTTAATTGAATCATGAAGGTGGCTGCACTCGTTCGTTTCATGTCTGTCCATCTCATGAAAAATGCAAAATCCTCTAAACCTTTTTTTCAATCCATGGGCTCTCTCTTAGCTGGCTTTCGGTAGGGGAACTGCCCTTTAGCATCCAAGTAAATCCTCTCAGAGGTTTCATCAAGGTTAGTATAGGAGAGAATTTTGGTTTCCTCCTCTGTCGCTTTGATTCTCCGAAGTTTTCTTGAACTTTCCGCCATCCTTTGTCTTTATTTTATTCTGCTGTAGATGGTCCTTTGTCATCCACAACATTAACTTTAGTGTTCTCAGCTTCAGCATATTTTTGATGCAAGTATCTCTTAACCTCATGGTAAGACTCCTTAAGATCCTTCAGTGGATCCTTTTCTAAAGCAATTTTAAAGTCGGTCTTACTTAAAACTCCAAAAACTGCTGCCATGAGAACAATCGACGGATTTGGCTTGTGAACCGCAGTGCTCCTGCATTAAACCTTATCAGATAACCCCTCAAGGTCTCTTTGACCCTTTTCTTCAATCTCGAAAGTGTCATAACATTCCTTGGTCGAGAAATGTGAACTCTAAACTGTCTTAAGAATCTATCTATCAATATGGCCCCATGTGCTTATGGACCCATTTTCTAATTGCCTGAACCACATAGCAGCCAGCTCCGTCAAATACAATGGGAAACAACCTCTCATTACTTCCTCAGAAGCACCCAACGCCTCCATATGTCGGATCTATCTCATCATGTGAACGGTTGGAACTATCCTTCTATCATACAGCTCCAACGTAGGTAGCTTGAAATCGAACAGATTTTCTCGCATACCGAATGTTAGGTGTAAATGGATTCTTGTTCATGTCCTACAAACTCTGGTCTAGGGGACAGCCTCTCACTATTCTTACGATTATCTTGGTTATCCAGTCATTATTGTCTAATGGAAGTCTACGATCCATAGTTGTATTTTACCCCTATTCTTATGGGGAAACTCTGGCATATACCCCTCTGGTTGATGTGCATTCACGTTTCTATTTGCGTTTTTGGCTCCAGCATCGTCTGTTCTTGGGTTTACGTCTCGTCCAAAGTCACCTTCAAACATTCCCCCAATCTAATCTGATCGGTACCGCCCTGGTTTAGGTTGGTACCGACCTAAATCTATTAAGGGGGAATGAGTTTAGCTTGTTCCACTCCAACTCCTTATGCATCTGCTCTATTTTTTGGCCTCTGGTTTTGAATTCCAGCTGCTTTGAATGTTCTTTGTGGCTCCGCCCTTCCAAAAAGTCTATTTAACATCTCCTTTTACCAAGCCACCATCTGATTTTGCATCTCCTTCATCATACTCTCCATCTCTTCTCCAATCACATAGACTGATGGATCTGAATTTGAGTACACCTCCCAATTGCCCCTATGTCCTTGTTGACTTCCTCTAGAAATAGCTCTTGTAGTAGGTTTCTTCATCTTCTTCAAACTTAAGATCCAAGCACTCTCTCGATAAAAGCACAAAAAATGTTGCGTTGAAAAGTGACACAATACCCCAAAGTAGATAAATCCGAATCAAGCAAGAAGACACCGAAGGAAAATATGAACACAGAAGAACTTTTATAGTGGGTTGGCAAATACTTGGGCCTACGTCTGCTTTAATCTTATTATCTAATTGATTCTCTCTAGGATATAATGATTATCACTCTAATCCGACCATAATCTAGTAGATCTCGGATTTGGAAGTGTTTAGTGAAGAAAAAGATAGAAAAGAATCAAAGTATCAAAAGTCATCAATTAGTAGTAGGTAATTTGCTTTTATAGGCATATTCCTATATCAATCTCACCATCAAGGTATGAAAACGTTATAGCTTCAAGATCTAAATATCCAGGCACAAAGACTGAGTTCTCCAGCATGATCTCAAAGCAAAAAATTAACTCGGTACCACCCACTTCTAGTCGATACCGATCTTCAAATTTTTCTCCATATCTTAGCTCTACTCATCGACCTTTTGTCAAAACAAGTCTTCGTTTCAGGTTGGTTGTCATCAAAAGTGGTCGGTACCAACCTGAATCAGTCAGTACCAACCTGAATCTTTACATCCAAAGCTCGTTTTTTCTTGATGTTTTGGCTCCTTTCATCCATCTATTGCCATTCCAAGTCTCAGAATCAAATCAATGCCAATCAAATCAAGTCGGTACCGACTTGATTTGGCTCTTCAAAATTCCATCAAACTTCCCGAGTTTGTTTGTATCATCATTTTAGATAGTTTTAATCCTATTGGAGTGAATCATGTCAGTACCAATCTGAATTAGGTCGGTACCAACATGATTTGCATTTCTAAAACTTGGCTAAATCTTTGGTTTCTTCAGTCTTGACATATTCCAAGCTCGTCGATTCATTCCTTCATCGGTTTGCAGTCCATTTCATCCACTTGAGTCTGTTCTGAGATAGTGGAAAATTTGGTTATAGCACATACATTATAAGCGCTTTATTAACAAATAGTGCTTACCGCCTCTCTCACCTTGACGGAACCCGCATTTCTCGAACTTGGAATGCTATGCAAATCTTGTCACATCATATATGAAATCTTTCTACAATTATAAGTCTATATAATACATCTTTCATTAAGAATTCATTGCAGACTTCAGAGTCAACTTTGTTTAACATGACCGCTAAGGCTATCTAATGAGGATGACTTATTATGTGGTCATTACCTTATTTAGGGACAATCAATCCTTGTTGCTAAGCATTGCGTGAGCCTTAGCTCCCTTCCTTATCAGTAGGTCATTTAGGAGGGTGAATTACCATGCATTCATTTCTTTACTTAGAGACTGCCAAGCTAGCGATGTGTCACTCGAGAGAACCTTCGAGCTATGCTTAGATTCGTGCTAGGAGTGCCTGTCATCTCTATAAGCTATCCAACAAGGATGAGTTATTATATACTCAATAGCTAGTTTGTGGAATGTCGAGCTTCGTTTCCAAAGACTGCACAAGCCTTGGCTCCCTTCCTTGTTACCTGGCTATCCATGAGGGTGAATTACTATGCATTCAATTCCTTATTTGGGGGTTGCAAGGCTATCCAGAAAGATTGAATCATCATGCATTCATTTCCTTGTTTAAGGACTGCCCGCTTGCCCTATAAGTTTAGGTGACATGTCTTTCCCTTTTATGCTAACGTGCATCGATGAGTTGAGATGCGACCACAACGATCCCGTGTCCCTTACCATGATGTTACCAGTCCCTCTTATGGGATGGGACACTATTGTCAAAACATGCCACGTTACCTCAAGTGATGCTAAAGTCTGGCATGGTGAACATGCATAAAAATAAGCCAGACTCAACATCAACGGGCAGCATGTCACCCAGGACAACCTTCAAGCCACTTGGCACTTAGGTTCATGTCAGGACCATTTTCCACTCAATCATGCCATGTGTAACCCAGGACATCTTTCGAGCCACTCAATGCTTATGTTTGTGCAAGGACTGCCCAATATCATAGAATGCAAGCAGGCCCAACAACCACATGCCCACCTCTGCTCTTTATTATGATCGGACTCTCCAGCATATGCTCATATCCAAGCTAACATACTAGCTCAACACTACATACATACATATAAGTCACTGTCAAACTAAGTTCATAATCCCCATAAATTTGCTCTTACCGCTCGTCTTATTACCATACTATTTTTTTATCTATCTTACGAAAAATATATAAGCACAAACAAACATGGACTATATCAACTACTCAAAATATGCTACCCTATTAGCTACACACAGAGACAAGAATATATAATGTAGCAAAGTACTTAGATAAATGACACAATCAAAAGAATTTCATTCATCTACAAATGCAAAGCACACAACCCACCCAACTAGCCATACAAAATGTGAAATAAAAGGTATTTACATAGCCGGTTCCTCAAGAATCCAAACTAAGGAGTCCAGTTGCTCTAGTGTGAAGACGATAGACATGGTGACCCTAGCCGCCCTCATCTATTCGACTATCTCCTCATGGGCTCGGGAAAAGGCCTTAACATTAAATTTGCTGATGGAGATCGGGAAGTGAAAGTTTTCCTGAATAGGGACATTATTAAGTTCCTCGATCGGATGACCCACTTGTCCTTCTCTGCCTTCTTAACGACCTCCACATCCACAGCTATTTGGCATTCAGCTGTGAGCTTACCAAAGCAAGACCATAGCTTATTGATCTCGTTTCCAGCCTTATCTAGGCTCTCCCCAAGGTTCGTAGAGGTCTTCTTTCCCTACTCCCTTACCTCATCTTCCCTTTCCTTAGCTCAACCGCTTCTCTTGCCTCCTTTTCGACCAACTCCATCACCTTCTTTGCCGAGGCAACCTCAACTTCTGCCACCACTTGGGCATTTCCCTTGGCCTATAAGTCGTTCTAGAGTTTCTCCACCTTATCCTGGATGTGGATGCAAGGGTACTTGGACTAAACAACTATTGTTAGAATAATAACAAAGTAATATACAAGGATACTCAATGATGGTGACTTACTAGAAGCGGCAATAAGTAGACCCACTCGATAACCTTTAGTTTCCTTGTTTGTTATTAAGTCAACAACCTTGAGTTTTCTTATCAAAATAATGAAGTAACAAACAAGGAAACTAGGTTGGTGACTTGCTAGTAGTGGCAACAAGGAAACTCAAGGTTGGTGACTTACTAATATCGAAGACCAAATTCCAGATAGCAATTCTGAGACAACATCAGCTAACTGTTGTCCCATAATTTGATCTTATAGTTTTCCTATTTAGGCTTGGTTTATTACTACACTAGTTTCTTAGATTCTGGTGCAACCACCATATTCAAAAGTTTCAAGTGTTCATTCGGCATCCTAAAACTAATGCAAGCATAAGCAAGGGAAGTCCTTATTGGGGCTGAGTTAAGCAAAGGAAAGCAAGGGAAAGTGATGAAGGAAAATGATTAGGTGCAATAACAATTTACTAGGGGTATGTAACTCTGTGTTCTTCAGCTTAGGATTGACCCTATAGGGGATAAAGAAATACTTCCCCATCCAACCTCTGGCGGCTTTGCTAGGAACTCCCAATAAAATGACAGGCATAGTATTTGCTTAAAAATGGAAGCATGTATTAGTTAGGAACTTGGCTTCCTTCTGTACTCGAAAGATTATTTTTGAAAAGTTAGCATTCATCTTAGGAAGGCCGATATCCACACTAATAACGTAGACCATCATAGAAATTAGTAGCAAATGGGGGTAGTTGACATAAGGTAATCTCGTAGGCTTTTAGAATAGACGTAGAATAGGGGTGGAGGGGCAGCATGACTCCTATCTTGAAGTAGTCCAGAGAGAAGGTGAAGAAACCTGGAGCAAGGTGGCCAGGATGGTTGACAACGATGGGATATCCAACCATCCTGATATTACATCTATGACCAACCAGACTCTCGGCCAAGCCAACTTTCCTATATGCTAGCTCAAAGGCTAGCAAGACTAACAGAGGTTGATGTGCCATCAAAAACTAAATCAGAGGTGGTCATCTAAAACAAAAGCGGCCTAATTTAGATAAGTCCCCTACATCTTTGCCCAGCAACACACGAGGGCCTCATCTTGAGGTGGAAGATAGATGACCGTCTTTATGGCATGCTTCAATCCGGGCACCCTATGAAGCCGGCTCATGATTAAAGCGACTCCTAATAATCTAAGTTGTAGGCCTTACAGCCCATACCTATTACTTATCTTATTTACAAAAGCCCATGACTATCGAATTGGGCATATTCTGTAGCCTATTACCAAATTATAACTAATATCACTACTGAAAATTGTAGGTCCAAGTTAGGGATCACCAATGTCGATCAACTACCACTAACATGACAATGATGGTCGATCGACATCCAATGATAGCCAAAAAAGTGAGCCGCACAAGAGCAATATCAAATCCAAGCATTGCAAAAATAGATTGAACGAAAAATGAAAAGAAAAATGATGAAATAAAACTATGAAAGCTTAAATCTTTTTGATGGCCATCGTGTTCATAGTAGAGGAGGAGAGGAAGGAGTGGGTGGAAAGCTTAATATTTTTTTGTCAAAGAAAGCTTAGGGAGTCGGAGATGTTTTAAGTCGTTTTGGAACCGTTTTAATGGCTAAAAGTTTGAACTACATAGGTAAAGAATAGAAGGGGGAAGGTGAAGACTATATATAATACCTACTGTCTTGGTATTCGAAGGGTCATCATAGCCGTTGGATTCGAAGGGTTATCTCGACCGTCTTGGTGTCATCAATCCAATTGTCCTTTCTTACATATTGGAAACGTGAACACCCTGTCACATCTGTAAAAAAGTGAACCATCCCAGCCAGTGACAAAGCACCACATATGGCACGCATTAAATGCATGCAGAAGAACCATTCAAAATGATCTTTATGATTTGACAAGCTCGCCCATGCTTATAGTGATGGACTTTAGGGGGCAAAATGCTGCTTAATTTTTTTACAAATATAATTAGCAAGCCGGTTATGCACTCTCGACCCAATCAAAGCTGAGCCAGCACATCTTAGCCTTGGAGTTCAAGCCGGTCCAAGCTTAATCTGGCCTTATGCTAGGCCATCTACTCAGCAACACTTTAGATCTACAACTGCCAGCCCATTTCAAGATGGCTTCAAATCGAAAAAGGCCACTCGTCTGCCTTGATACATAGACATACAAAAGTAAATGACAATTTGCACAACCAGCTATACTAGGTATCGTAGTAGGTTTGCCAAAAGTGTGCCTACTCTTGTAGCAAGCCACCAATATTAAACGCGCATTAAATACAAGACACGTGCTTGTCATGATTGACAACCGACATACTTCTTAGCCACACATTCCAACCACCTTTACAGCTATCTCCCATTAGCTTTTGCGATGAGATAAACTAGCAAACACACTTTCGGCCTATTTTATTGTGCAATCTTAGCCCATCCATCATTTATTTCAACTATTATAAATACTCCATACCATACGACATCAAAGTGATTGAAGGTTGATTTTTATGCACAAAATACACATTTCCATCGAGAAAATCCTCTTAAAGCTCTTAAGATCAACAACCTTTTAGTCTTAAGTCTAATATTTTATTATTCTCTTGTAAATTCCTTGTACTTGTAAAGGAGAAATATAGTATGAAATCTTCATAGTGGACATAGGCAAACTTGGTTGAACCACTCTACATCTTTGTATCATTTACTTTAATTTGCTTGTTTTCTCCTCATTTTACATTTTAAAGCCTAGTGTTAGCAAGAAACGTTTGGTTTCACAAGTGCATCAGTCTAATTCCGAGGTTGGCTAATTTATCAGTCAACAAAAACTGAACATAAAAACTGAACCTGCTGAAGGAGTAGATCCCGAAACGATAAAGGCTTATAACACTTAGGTAGCCAATTGGGACATAGTTTAAACCTACATGTTTTCTATATTAAACAAACTATTGCAAAGACAACATGCACACATGATTATCCACAAAATCTTTGATAACCTCAAAGCTTTGTTCGGGGAGTGGTCTTGTTCTGTGAGGTACTATATTGCTAAGAAATTATTTAACACAAAGACAAGTAAAGGCACTGTTGTAGAAGACCATGTCATAATGATGAAGGGCTATAATGATAGATTCAATAACCTTGATACTAAAATTGCCAAAGATTTTCAAGTGGATTTAATCCTAAGCTTGCCGACTCCACAGTTTTAGCCATTCATATTGAATTTATGAACCAGATGAACATAAACCTTATTAAACTACTCAATATGTTAAGGTCATGTGAAAGTTTATTTAACGATCAAGGGACAATACTCGTTGTGAAAGGGAAGGCTTCATATCCAAAAAGTTCAAAGAACAGAAAGCATGGAAGTAAGAAAGGTAAAGGTGGTGCCTCTAATGACAAGGGTGAATGTCACCATTGTCATAAGAAGGGGCATTAGAAATGCAATTGTGCAGACTATCCGAAGATGATAAAACAAAAGAAGGAAATGGTCTCCTCAGCTCCTTAAGGGATGTTTATGATTTGAAATTGTTTTGAAATCAATAAAAACTCTTGGGTTTCAAACACTACATCTGAAATTCATATTTATAACTCATTACAGGGAATTAGAAGCAGACAACCCATGGAAAAAAGGAAAAATGAGCCTTCAAGTTGCAGATGGATCTGTTGTATATGCAACCGGTATTGTGGAATATCATTTACGTTTGCCCAATGGGTTTACTATTCTTTTGGATAGTTCTTATTATGTACAAAACATTATTTGTGGTATTATATCTATTTCTAGATTGGCTAAGATAGATATGGTTTTCAATATAATAGTAATGTTATGAACATTGTATTTGGTGAAAATAATATCTACAATGGTATTTTGGATAATGGAATTTATGTACGTAACTTTAATAATATATGTACTTTCAATAATTCTTCTACTATTAATGTTAAAGATAGTTACTTATGGCACTGTTGGCTAGGTCAAATCAGTGGCAAAAGATAGCAAAATTGAAAACCAAAGGTTTTCTTTCGTCATTTGATTATGAATCATTTGACACTTGTGAGTCATGTCTCAACGGGAAAATGACCAAGCATCCCTTCAATGGGAGTAACAAAAGAGTTAATCAACTTGTCGGTCTCGTACATACTGATATGCATGGCATAATACCTATAGTTACTAAGGATAATTCCACATAAATCATAACTTTAACCGATAATTTCTCAATACTAGGATATGTATATCTTATGAAGAATAATTCCAATATCCATGAGAAATTTAAAGAGTATAAAACGAAGTTGAAAATCGGACAAACCATAAAATTAAAATAATTTGATTCGATCGAGGAGGTAAGTACGTTGGACAAGAACTTCAACAGTAATTCAAAGAGAATGGGATTATCTCACATATCACACCACCATGTACATTACAACATAATGGTGATTTTAGAGAGAAGAAATCATACTCAATTGGATATGGTTCGATCTTAGATTTGTGAGGTTGAGTTACCTCTTTCTTATTTTGGATATTCCTTAGAATCCATAGTGCACATGCTGAATTTGATGCCTACTAATTCCATTCCTAAGATGCCATATGAGATGTGGTATGGGAAGAAAACCCCACCGCAAGTATTAAAAGGTATGTGGTTGTCAAGCCTACATTAAAAACATTGGCCCTAATAAGCTCGAGGCATGATTAGTACTGGGTAATTTTATAGGATGTCCCAAAGATTCTATAGGACATATTTTATACAAGGCAAAGGGATAAAAAGTTATTATTTCTTAATACGCAATCTTTTTAGAGAAGGACTTCCGATCAAAGGAAATTAACAGTGAAGTTGTAGGTTATATGAGATCCAAGGAACTATTATAGACACTAAACCCGTAGAAGAGTCAAATTCACCAATATATGATAATACAAAACCTGTTAGAATATCTAATAGGGAATACCGTGCACCAGAGAGATACTACTGTTTTCTCATATAAAGAAAGAAATAGGATTGCGTCCTAGTGGATGACACTCCCCTTACATTCCAACAAGAACTGCAAAGCAAAGGCTCTATACCATGGCTTGAAGCTATGAAATCCGAGATGGATTCCATGTACACAAACGAAGTATGAACTTTGGATGATGTACCTAATCGGGTAAAAATACATAAGTTGCAAATTGATCTTTAAGAAGAAATTGAACGCAGATGGCTAGTCACAAAAGGCTTTCTTTAAATTTAAAATGTTGATTATGAGGAGAAGTTTTCACCCGTAGTCATGCTAAAGTCCTTTTGGATATTACTTGCTATCATCGAGTTTTATGACTATGAAATATCACAGATGGACGTGAAAACAGAGTTTCTATATGGTGATTTAGTAGAGACCATTTACATGTCATAGCCCGAGGGTATTGAGGTCAATGAGAGAGAGGGTAATACTTGTAAGCTGTTAAGATCAATATATGGTCTTAAATAGGCTTCAAGAAGTTATAAAAGTGTTTTAACAAAATAATCAAATATTTTGTTTATACTGCAAAAGAAAAAGTTAGTGATATAATGTTTATCGTCCTTTTTTTGATGATTTGATCCTGACTAGATACGACATCCCGTTTTTGCAATCGAAGAATGCTTAGTTGTCCAAGAATTTCTACACAGAGGATTCAGTAGAAGCAACTTGAAGGAACTGGGTTGGGTCATAGCGGGTTAAATGAGTGAATTTCAAAAAAAAATTCCATTTTTAGATCTAAAATATTTTAGATAATTTATTTAGTTTGTTTATAAAAGATTTTATTTAATTTCAATTGAATTACAATAGAGTGTGTCAATGCACTTATATGTGTAAAGTGCAAGTGTAACATAAATATGTGTACATAGTCAATGTACATTTATTGGAATTGAGATTTACACTACAATGGACACATTTGTTCCTTTATATGCACTTTGTTGACCAAAACAATTTAATAACATATATATAATATTATTTAACTCTCAAATTTTTTAATCAGATAAATCATTTAAATAAAGTCAATAATTTTGAAATATAAATTTTTTTAACGAACCAAGCTTTTCGACCCTCGAAAATTGACACTAATACGTCCATTGTATTACATGCCGAGAAATCGAATGCCGAAAAACCCAATAGTTAGGGGAAAGGAAAACGAAGGGGTGGAAGAAAAGAGAAACAACAACACTAAATCTTACATTTGTAGTGGAACAATATATAATAGATAATAACATGTCTTTATACAAAAAGAACTCCAACTGTTATTTATTCATTACATCATCAGAGTACAACAAATCAATAACTCAATACCAGACAGTTATAATAACTTGTCCTCGCTAGTGCTGACTATATAGCCTATAATACATAGTGGAATATAATCAAGTACGTGTAATACGTCTTCGTCATCCAGCTCGTCTCCTGGGCTCCATAGCATCCTAACCTGAATCTGTAATACTCGGTCTGACCCGAGCATTATAATAAAATAACACCCGAGTCAGTCTGGAAAACCAGCGTGAGAAAACACACTCAATTTGAATTATTAAAGTTATCAAAATCCTTTGAAAAACAAAGGTATCTCGTAAGACCGCGTCACACATAAACACGATGGGTTTTTCCTTTAAGATAACCAAAACATTTGATATCAAAATCATCTGAGATTATAATAGTGTCTATAGAAAGTAAATAGAAAATAGCTGAAATGCTTGCATCTCAGATTTCAGCATAGTTGGGCACAATCAAAACCGTACGGCGCTTATTGGAGAATGGATTCCATACAATGACTAGGCACTGGGGTACCACCTACCATAGTACACATCTAGAAAAATGCATCGAGGACCTCGCCATGATCCCCTACAACACAAGACCGGCCCTATCCCTAACCTAGATAGAACCGAATATGTTATCACCCCGGGTGTTCCTAACCTTATCGATATCTCTTTTCCATGCACTATCGTATCCATAAGTTATAATATATCCGAGGGTATCTAAAAAGGTGATAACATACCCTAATTAGGTGTGACCCACTTAGCCTTACTGCATCTCCCCTGATTTTCAGTCATTTCGGTTGATGAGCCTCGAGGCTACGATTACCTTTTTAAGGAATTTTCTCTTAGACTACTCATTGTCCTCCAATGATAATGTACTGATAACATCCATCCATACAAGTCCGTTCTAGGTCTGAACGAAACCGAAGGCACTATTCCTACTACATCCATTTTGGAATCATCCTCAGGATTAGTAGCGATTAGCCCTTGCACTTCAATGCTCCAACTTCGATTCCATGCTCTTGTCTTCACTTCGAAAACGTATTCGTTGGATCGAAGTGGTTTTTGGATAACTTATTCGATCCCGGTCTCTTCGAAACAATGTTCAATATTTCTGGTAAACTCAACCCCGATTCTTTTAAGAAATAAACAGACGAAAATAAGATCGGAGATCATCTCCTAACCGTTAGTGGACGAATTTCCTTACCATCGTCCTAGAAGAACGAAACGAGTTTGTACGTATAGTATAGCACCTTCGTTGGTAACTGTACCATATAATTCCCGTGTTTCTCCTAGATATTCCCAAAGTTATGTTTTTGGCCCGATAGTCGGTTATTTAACTATCAAATAAACAATCATTCAACCAAAGAGTTCATTTTCCACTGAAAACAGTAAGTACGTTCACTAACCATTCTTTTCAAAAATATTTGAAAACTTTTTAAAATAAATATGGAAAGCACCATGCGGTATGAACCATGGATTCGCAGCTCAATGATTATGTCTCTATCCCAGAGAAATCCAAACTTAACTGTAGGCAATCTCTGCCTCCCGATTTCGCCATGAAAGTATACCATTACTTTCCGAAAACTTTATTTAATAATTATCTCAAAATAATGCTTATAAAGTTTCTATAATAATTTTCCAAGTTTAATTTAGACAAATACTCTTAAATAAAAGTTATTATATAAAACTATATTAATATTGAACAATTCATCTTCTAAAATAATAATACTGATTAATTCTGATTTATTAATAAAATTCTAATCGTTTTACATGACTTGTTTATAAAACTTATAATTCATTCTGAAAATTTAAAAATATTTAAATAACTAACTTTCTGAAGTATTTCTATGCTATAACATTTTTAAATTCCCTAGTTTAATAATTAAAAATCCTCTTTTTAAAACAACTCAACTTCTCGATAAAGTATATTTTTCAATTCCAATATAACCAATCTAATATTTATAGATCTCTCCCCATTTATCACCAATCGACTTACGTCCCCAATCTCATAAATCCCTTTTTCACATTTCCAAAACTAAAATCTGTCATTTTTTTTAAAACGATTTACCCATCTCATTTTAAATTCTTACCGTGAATTTATATCTTCAACTTATCAAATGATAATCATTTCACTTTTATTTATAAACATTGTTTATAAGTCCCATAGTCTCATTTCTAGTTTATAACGGTTTCACATCACTTAAATTCCATTTAAAAATCAATTTCTTAAATTGAATTCCATTTATAAATAACTTCTTAAATAACCCAACTATGTTCCAAAAACTAACCAAATCTCGATTCTCCTTCAATTTCGCAATTCAAAAATCTTATTTAAGATCGAGCATAACCAAATTTATACTTATTTCCAAATTCCCTTTTATTCTCCAAATTTATTAAAAATCTCGATTTTTAAAACCCTTTTTATTTAAACAAGTATCACCCAAGAATTATTATTTAAAACCCTTTATATACATTATTCCAGAATCTCTATTTATAATATCCTGAAATAGTTAAGTACAATTTTAAAGTCAAACTTTTTGTTTTATCCAAATCAATTTCTTTAATTAATCCATACTCTACATAAATATTTTACTACCAAAATAACTTTTAAATTTCTTTTCAAATTCAAAATAAATATTTATGGTATTTTAAAATACCAAAATCTAGGCCAGTGCTACCATAACATCTAATAAATTCAATCACACAATAATCTATCACAGATTATTCAAACATATCATATATCACTATATATGAAATTAAATTCAACATTTTTGAGGAATCCAGTTGAATCCCTCCAACCTATTTTCCTACATTCACAGATGTTAATACAACATAAAAATACCAATCCCGCTTCGGGGCGGGATATCGCGGTAATATAGGGTCATCCGCTATTATGCGGGCGCATAGGGTCTCATCCGCTAAAATATACGGTAATAATTAATCCAACTACTAATATATATATACTACTATATATAATATCACATTCAACTGATAATAATTTATCAATCCAACCAATCATCCAATAATTAATTTTAACTATTAAAGATTAGTTTTAGTGATCCAAATGAGTGAGATTTACTCACCTTGATTTTTATTGTCGCTTTCGCGTTCTGGTTCCGATTAAATTCGAACGCGTTGAATTTATCTGAAAACCCTACAAGCTCCAAATTCGATCGATCCAGTTCCTATGCGTCGTTTTCATCGATACGAACACAACGCAACAAACCGCGTGTCGATTGGACCTAAAACGAACGAGATATACATTTTATACGATTTGGAATTTACTAAAACAATTTATATAATTAAATAACTTAACTAAATCTATACCAAGCTCGGCCCAACAAAGCAAACCCGGCCCGCCCCCTAATCTTCTTCTTCCTCCCTCCGATATGCACGAACTCACTTCTAGGCGTGCACATACAACACTGACATGGAGCTCCACTGCCTCGATCAACAAGCCGACCACGCCAACATTCTCCTCATCCAATCCTCCACGTGCTCGACCCACTCACCACGTGCGAACGCCCCTCCTCCAAAATGCGACATGGCACAACTACCCATGGCCAAGAAAAAGTCGCGCCTCCCAAACCATGATCGGACCTCGCCAATCGATGACCCAAAACCCCAGAATCCTAAACCCTAGCTCACACAAACCCACACCTCTCACAGTCGATCGTCACCAATAAGCGCCGCACCTACTGTAACCTATACCAGATCGAAGCTCTAAGTGAAACATGATTTTTAAAACAAGTTTCAGAATTTTTAGTCGAGTAGATTTGAAGGAATTGATTTTTAAGGTTTGATTTCCTTTTTTTTTCTTCACAGTCGTGCTCTGTTTAAAACGAAGAAGATGGGGAAACATGTATTAAAGAAGAGATAAGAAGGGTAGCATGTTATAGAAGAACAATAGATGGCTGAAAAGATAGAATATACAGCTGAAGGGAAAGGTTGACATGTCAATATATATTAATTAAATTTCAAAATGTCTCGATTTACGTAACTTAAAATCTCAAACCTCTATCGAGGCGTGCTGCTAGACGTTCATAAAGTTATACCCCTATTCTGAATGCAATGGAAAAGGTTTCGAGTCCTAATTCGATTGTATGGAGAAGATAGCTTTTTGAACCCAATTATTATATTGAATTTTCGATATTAATTTCAGCGGTTTTTATACCGTACGACCAAACGATAACTCTAAATGCTACGAAATTTGAAATTCAGTAATAATACACTATTACGGATCCAATGGAACTAGTTTCGTCGAATTCCGAGACTGTGCCTCGGAAGGCTATTTCTACTTGTTAATTTAAACGAGCTATTTTTAAAATCGAACAAATCACTTTTAAATAAAATATAAAAGTTCTATTACCTTCATTCTTATTAATATAAATTTAATAAGCGTTTAAATTATTTTTATCAAGCTTAAAACTCAAGATTCAATGTTTTAACCAATTTTCAATTATTAAATTCAATCATTAAATCACCCAATAAATCGTCATATTTGAAATTCAAGTTAAATTTTACTTTTAAATATTTAAAATCAATTAAATATCCCAATTTCAAATAATCAAAATTCTAGGTTGTTACATTTTTTCTCAAAATATGTAATTTGTTTACTAGGTAAAATATTTTTAAAACAAATTTAGATCTATAAATTTAAAATGACATATATATATATATAACATATTAAGAATTAAAATAAGGTAACATAATATATTTAAATATATAGGACCAAAGAAAATAATTTTTAAATTTTTTTAACATATGTTTATTTATTCACTTTAAACTTAAACAACTATAAAATATTAATAATATATATATATAACTAAAGCCTTTCGATCGATTTTTTATTATAATTTCTATATAAAAATATTTTTATAAAATATTAATTTATGTACACACACATAGTAATAAAATCATATCAATAAATAATTTGTAATTTATATTTATAACTAAATAAAATGTATTTGATTCTTTTATAACCTAATACAGAATATGATGCTTAAAAATAATTTGAAATGTTATATATATATATATATATTCATCTTTATATACAAATTAGTAGTTATATTTATAATCCACTTAAATTCTTAAAATTATTTTCAATGTTTTAAAAAAAATACACACATATATTTTGTATATTATTATAAAAAATAGTTTTTTATTTAAAACAAAGACACATTACAAAGACAATGAAACTAACAAATCTATATATGTATATAATTGTAAAACAACCTACTAATATGAGACCAAAATTATGCATATATTTTCGTTCAAACGTTATATTGGGTTTATATAAAAATGACACAAAATATCACCAAATAATTACATTAATTATACCTTAGAGATAAGGCCAAAGAAATGCACATTGATCTAAATGGACTCCTTAATTCTCTCAGATTTACACCCTTATTTGTAAGAGATATGCATATAAGCACCAAATTAATTATATTTAATTCAATGGAGTTAAATGGAATATGAGGTAGGTGGTAAGGCAGGAAGGATCTTACGGCCATAACTAAGGGAGATTGGAGCAAAAGATTAAACTAAAAATTAGAGTGCTAGTTTCCTTTTTATATGGAGAATTTGGCCGAAATATCTAGCACAAATAATCTCACATACCAAGTCAACATTTGGCTCCCTCTCCTCGTTTATTTAGCTAGCCATATCGAACCCGCTAAATGGACCAAAACGCCATCCAAACCCATTAGTAAATTATATCATTTAAATCTTATTTAAATTCTTATCAATATCATATATCTATATGCACACGTAGTTATATAAACAATTAAAAAATTATTACCAACACCCCGAATAATTCTCGAGGCAACTCTATTTTGTTAAACACACCCTATACCATAAATACAATAATAATTAATATTTCAAAAACATTAATTAATTTATAATTATTATAAATCAATCAAATCAAGTAGTGTTTTGGAGATTAAAAGATTCGGTTGTGTGACACACATGTGCGATTTTAGCCACTGTTAATATTTAAATAGTATAAATGCTAATTTGACACATCACCATAGCTAATGGCATGAAAATTTGACTTAATTCATTGCTTATAAATCTCACTGGTAGAATCTAGTTTTACAATTTAAGCGGTACCTTTTAGTAACGATTATTTACACCAATTCTCTTCGTCATATATCACTTTAGGACTTATGAAATTTGGCTTTGGTTGAAATTCCAATATCATCCACGTTCAACTTGGTTAGTTCATAAACAAAGTCCTTGGTTCAATAATAACATTTATTATTAATCATACTATTCTGGCCAGAAATTTTAACTTTGAATTGACTGTGATACTAACCTCATACAACCGAGGAGACTAATTCTCTATTGAATAGTATTTCACTTCCAGTTTCTTAACTTAGATGCAACTATAGTCTTTCGATGGATGTAATGCCACGATCTAACTATAATCGAAGTGGGGTTTCCATATTGAAGTTTAGTAGTATTCTCAAGTCAAAAAAATGGTGGATTTCATCACTCGAGATTTCTTGTTTGACCTAGTTAGTATTAACTAATAGGAAACTTTTGAATGAGTCATTCCATAGAAATCCAATAACTACCAGTACATAATCCCTTGGCACTCCCAATAATCATGAGTATATATTTATTTGTTTACTTTTTTAGCAAAGTTAGCATGGTTGATTGGGCCACTACCAGAATTACTACACCACAATAAATAAAAAAATCAAGCTAAAATAGGCTTTGAACCTAGGAAAAGGAAAAATAAAAAAACTACACAACAAATAAGACACACAAAGAGAACTAACACACACAGAGGAAAAAAGAAAAGGTGAAAACAAAGAAAAACAACACCGAACAGAACAATCACCGTGAATTTATCAAAGAGGCATCAAACTCAAAAATAGATTCTTTCATCCTTATTACTATTCCATGCATGATATTATGCCACAACACCACTTGACTTCTTCTTTTGTAGTTAAAAACTCTTAAGTTCCTTTCCTCCCAAATTATATGTAAGGTCAGAGACTACTCAACCATGTTATCCCTCATCATGTCATGTCTTCCTATTTTGGCCATCAAGCAGCTCTAAATATAGAATATTTCAGTGCAGTTGAAAAAAAGGTGATTACAACTCTCATTCTCAACATTACAAAAAACACATAAAGGATCTATATTCATTCCTATCACAGTCAGCTTAACTCTAGTTCGGACAGCTTCATTCAAAACCTTTCAAAGCTGCAGATTTTCCTTTGGAGGAGAGTGATTAGTCATATTCTCCTACACCATTTAAACCTGGGCAAAGCATCAATACCAGATAACTCTTTATAGACCAGGTTAATCGGGTGAACCTTTCTTTTGAATACCACATAACATGGTCCTGCATGACATTAGGGTAGTGATTATTTTCCAGCAAATTTCATAAAGCTCTAATTTCCTGGTTGCTAGAAAAAGGAAGGGAGAGAACACCATCATGAATGAATTCCTTAGCCAAAGCATTTCTACAATACCAGTTTGTTGAATTTGCTGATGGTTGAACCTTTTGGACATGATGAGGCTAAGTTATGCCTAAGGATCATCCCAAAAACTAGCATAGCCACCCTTAGGTGGGTTTTTCTTAATAAGGGGGATAACAGCTGCTCTAAGTTTTAGAATTTTTCTCCAAGTACAACTGAAATTCTATGGCACCTCCATCACCTAGAAATTATTCCTCTTTAAATTATGAACGTGGTCCATTGAACCCATAAGTTGTCATCCTTGTTCCATAGGGCAACATTTTGCTTAGTGAAAGCAGTTATGTTCCACTTTTGTCTAAGTTTACATTTCCAAAACCATCTTTTGCAATGGAGATTCAAGTTTAGTGAGAGCACAAGGGATAATCTTTTTAGTATTAACACTCACATTCCAGAAAAATCTTAGCGTGGCACTTCTAACCATCTTAAGCATCTTTTTGGGTAAAACAAAAGTTCTAGCCTAATACACAATCATAGAGAAGGCCATTGACTTAATCAAGACAAGCCTACTAGCTTGGCTTAATAGCCTATTTTCCCAGCAATTCAAATTAGCAATGATCTTGGTATATAGAGGATTGCATTGAGCATAAGTTATCCTTAAGGTTGAAAGAGGTATGCCGAGGTAGTCTATAAATTCAGACATGGGTTGAAGACCAATAAAGTAGCAATATTATCAGATAGGGTTTGGGGAACTCCAGCTATTAAAATATGGGGTTTTGGAGGTTCAACTTCAGGCCAGTCATATTGAAAAAGGAATCAACGATTTGTAGAATACAATGAATAAAAAAGATATTAGCTTTGTTGAATATCATTATATCATCAGCAAATATCAAAGAGGCTATAAGAGGCTGTTTTCACTTTGGGTGATACTAAATAGCATTAGAGAGAAACTGAGAGTTGATCATGCGAGTGAACACTTCCATAACAAGAATGAAGAGATAGGAGGAAATAGGATCTCTCTATATTATACCCTAGCTGCTCTTGAAGTATCCTACAGATTTACCATTAATATTCAAGGAAAACTTAGGGATTTATATACAAGCATAAATCCAAGCCATAAGAGGTTTGGGAAAATGAATTACTACCATAACTCTAACTATGGATTCCCAATGTAATGTGTCATAACCCTTCAACATGCCTCTAGGGAAGACTTGAGAATTGCTGTATACTTTGAGTCGTTCATAGGCTAGAAGACATTATCTAATATACTCCTATTTGGCAAAAAGGCAACTTCGTTGGAAGACATGGGGCTTGGAAGGATAGTCAATAATCTAATGGCTAGAATTTGAGAAATAGGCTTATAAATCACATTGCAACAAGATATAGGTCTATAGGAAGAAACAGATGAAGCATGTCTAGTCTTAGGAAAAAGAACAAGGTTTGTGGCATTTATCTCACAAAGCATTTTACATTTACTAAAAAAAATTTGGATTGCACTACATACATCATCGGAAACCACATCCCAGTAGTAAGTAAAAAAAAGCACACTAAATCCATCAAATCCTCTACAAGCATTTTTTTTCATAGAAAAAATAAATTTTTAATTTCATCATTAGAAATTTTAGAAATAAGGAAAGAAATTTCATCAGAACTTATCATAGGCAGAGTTAGTTCAGAGATCCTATCTAGTTCAGGAATGAAGTTGGATGTATTCCCAGGAGGTTGGTGAAGTAGGATAGGAATGAGTCTTCAATTTCTTCTGGGTTGGGTTGCGATATTCCTTCATCATCAATAATAGTATTGATTTGCTCCATTGGATGCTTAGCTTTGACAGAAGCATGATAATAAGCAGTATTTCTATCCTGTGTATAGTCCATTTATGCCTTAGTTTCTGTTTCTTCATACTGTCCACATTCTTCAGAGCTTCATTCATATAGGAAAATAAGGTAAACTCAGTTTTAGCTGCTTCAATATCATTAGGATGCTCCATCATTAATTCAGAGCCTACTGCAACTCAACCTTGATTTTGGAAGGTAGAAGCACTCCTTTTCCAAATTTTCTCAAAGCCCATTCTCTAAGAGCAGCTTTAGTTGCCTTTAATTTTTTGCTGAGAATGAACATAGGGTTTCCAAAAAAATAGTTAGTTCAAGAATTAACTACAATATTTTAAAAATTAGGGTCATCAACCCAAGCATTAAAAAAATTAAAACTTTTTTCCCGTTTACAGCATTAATGCCAAAGGACGGGATTAAAGGAAAGTAATCGGAAAGGATAGGTTAGGGAAGGAAAATAGGCAAGGAATGCCAGGTTGTAGCAAGGATGTTGCAGAAAGCATGATCTGTGTTGGAGAAAGTTCTAACACCACTCCTACTCTTGTTATTCCATGAATACTTAGCATCCTACTTAAGCAATGGAAAAGTGAAGGACTCAATTATAGCATTATTAAGAGGAATAATGTCCCTAAGACGAGGGGAATCACCAATTCTATCAATTAGGTCAAGATAGCAGTTAAAGTCTCCAAATGTAAGCCAAGGTTGAGAGTCTTGCCTTAGGGAAGGAATAGATCAAGGAGGTTTTGTCTTGAGGCAACAGAGTTAGCAGCATAAATAATTATAAAATAGAAAAAGACAAAAGAAGGCAAGTTGATAGCATGGAAATGGATTAACTGTTTTGTAGATAAGATAGGGTTAGGGCAATGATTCTCCCATATGGGGGCATCAATAAGGTTGTGGGACAGCTTTCAGGAATGGTTAATGTACCTGGCAGCATGTGAAGTGAAATCAGAGTTAAGTTTTGATTCAAGGATGGTAAAGAGATGAAGGTTGTTGATTGTGAATAATAATTTTGTAACATCCCATATCTGGAGGCCCGAAGCTAAGCGCTATAGATGCTACAATCGTCCATAGTATTAACTTATGGTGAGAAAATACGGTAATGTTAATAGTATCCATAATATCAAAAGCACATGAATATGAAACAAAATCACAAATTTCAAAAAAAACTTTTTTGATTACATTTCCCAAAACATGTTTCATATTCCATTATATAATCCCAATCATTTTACCAGGTTCTGGTCAAATATAATTATTACATAAATACGCCAAGAGCGATATATGAAGATGCCTCCTTGGATGACCAGAGTACTAAATAATCATTACAGACTTAAGACAATACTGCGGAATTAAAAACATAACAACTCCTAAATATAGCCAGCATTAGTCTCATGCTCGTCTCTGGAAGCTTTATTCGTCCACATACTAAACCTTTAAACCCGAACTCTCAATCTACTCAAATTAATTTTAGCACCCGAGAGTTTAAGAGGAAAAACATAAACTTCGAGTCAGACATAAAGCCTGGTGTGAATAATACTATACATCTTGGTTATTTGATATTAAATGAGACTCACACCGCTTAGCGGAACGGGTTTCCCCTCACTAATATCCTTTCTAAAAAATATCTTTTGCGAATCTTAATCCTACAACTAAAACTGGTAAAAACAATAATATCAATATCATGAAAGCATATAAATCAGGTAACAAATGGACTATCTGTCCGAACACTATAGTTTTGTTTGGCTAACTACTAATCTTTGGTTGACTCGGGCCTACCAGACAAAATAAACAAATGATCTAACTTATGTTAGATACTCCTCTTCTGGACGGTCTGTCCCTAATTTACTTCTCCAGGGTCAACTGATCCTAATGGTTTTGCTAGCTCACCAATAACCTATCCTCACTCTGTATATTCCTTTCTGTGTGTAACATCATTTTAGTCTTACCTGTGACAAAGCCTTAAACAGTAGAATTTTGGACTAAATTGGCTAGGGCCTAATAGCTAATGCATAGGGTGCGACCTTATACCAGTCCCATCTGGTATTCTAATATCTGAGTCATTTTACTTAGGGTTAACTACCCATAAATTTTCCTTGAAAACCTTTTCTTTCAAAATGATTTGATCCTTTTAAATCATACTTAAACAAGGAAAATATACTCTATGCTTTACTCTAATCACCTTGCCATGTTATATATACTTTGCACAAAACTTTGTTGATGAAAACATTTAAACCTTTGAAAGTTCCCCTTTTGAAACCGTTGAAAGTACCCTTTTCGAAACCAAGTAAAATCTTAGGCTGAAAGACCAAGACATACCTTTCGAGACCATTCTAAATAAACCTTTTGAATCCATTGGAAAACCTTTCTTTCAAAAGCTTTAAAAACTTAGACATCCTCTTATCAAGACACTATAAACATTGCCTTTCGAAAACATTGGAACCTTCCTTTTAAAACCTTTCGAAACCCTTGGGGAACCACTTCGAAACCTTTATCTTAAACCTTTCAAAAGCACTAAATCCTTTTCATAAAATCAAACCTTTCGAAAGCATTTGGGTTTAGGTAAAACATGTGGAATAACATTTCGAAACCATTTAAAACCATTTCTTTCGAAACCAGTTGGGTTTTACCTTCAACAGAACAAAGGGCCGTAAAACAACTAAGTCGAAAGCACTCTTTAGAAAACAATTTCCTAAGTAAAGAAGTGATGGTGTCGAAACCAACCCTTCGAAAGCATTGGAGAGCGGCTTGGGTTTTAAAACGAAGAAACCCTTTCAAAGGCATTGCTTTGAAAGGTAAGGTGCAACAGCTAGGGTTTCGGCCCCTTCGAAAGCATTTACTTAAAATAAAAGGCGCAATCTCTTTTGAAACCATTCCTTTAAAAAAATTGTCCCGGTCGGATGCTAACCAAGTCCAAAGCAAGCAGGCACATTTTCATTTAAAAAGAAAGTAAAGCTTCGACCCGTTCGGAACTCCTCGTTTCGACTTCATACCTCTCGCTCCAATCCAATTCGCTACATACCAAGTCTTTAATACCATGCGCATTGGTTTCGATGGCGATGGAGGCGGAAGTACACGGTCGTAAGCTAGGTGCCGCAAGTAGTGGAACATGTAAAAAGCATGTTTAAATTGGTTTTTATCTTTTTAAAGCAATTCTTTTCCGCTAACCTGCCCTTTGTAAAAACATGATTGGTTGCTAATTTCTTTTTCAAAAGTACAGCTAAAATTTCATAAATAACAATTTAATTTACTTACAAAATACCCCTTCTCCTTTTATAAATATATAAAACATTTAAGTCTCATACCTTAAATAATTTTATATATCTATTAAAACACTTATGAAAAATCTATAAAAATTCCCATAAATCATTTTTAATATGTTTTCTAACATATATTAATTTCAGACCCAAAACATAGATATATTATCCGTTATTAATTTTAAACCCAAATAACCATTTTCTTCACTAGCAAATTAATATTAGATCCACATTAATTCAAAAAATTATGAAAATTGAAACCCATCTCTAAAATATCATTTCTGATCATATACTAAAGTCCCAAGGCATTTGGATGTCATTTAATAGGGTTTTCACATTAAAACATATCATAAAATCTATACGAAATAGCATAAATCATCAAGAGCCATATATATCCAATTTAATAATCAAAACATGGCAAAACCTTTGCAAATTAGCTCGGATTTAATTTTAAACCGAAATCAATTAAAAACATGAGATGTAGTTATTATTCACCTTTAGCTTGAGATTAAGGACTTGAGATTTGATCTTTGATTAAGTTGCTTAAGCTTCTTCCCCTTGGTTTTAGCTTTTCTTCTTCTTGCTTTCCTAATGGTGGACGACCTCTTATGTTTTTATTTATGAGAACGAACATGCAAATGAATGTGGTTTAAGGGTTTAAGGTATAAGAATATACTTATTCCTACATTGCCCTTGTCTACTTACCCTAACTTAATTCATTTTAATTTTCTTAGTTCATTAGTTCAAATAGGCACAACCACCCCTTAGATTAATCACAAATCTCAATCCTCTAATAATTACATTAATTTATTTAATTTAACTAATTAAATATTCTAAATAATGTTACTCAAAATTAGGGTCGTTACAGACTCCCCTCCTTAAAGAATTTTATCCTCCAAATTATGATAAGGTACACAACAAATCAATCATGTAGGTAAAATAGACCATTAAACAAATCAGGATAAGCGTCTCTAATCCTTCTCTCAGTCTCCCAAGTACAGTCTCTCTCATCGTTGCTCCACTGGACTTTAACTAATCTGACTATCTTGTTCCATAGCCTCTTCTCATCTCTCGCGACTATAGGAACTGGCTTTCTTACTATAGTCAAATTCGGCTCTACAACTAAGTCCTCTAACATAGTCGGTGCTATAGTAGTCTCTGGATCTCGAATATACTTCCTTACATGAGAAACATGAAAAACATCGTGGACTCCTTCCAAACCGTTCGGTAACTCTACTCTATACGCGAGTTTCCCGATCCTTTCTGTAATAGGAAATGGTTCAACATATCTCGGTGCCAACTTCCCTGATTTTCCGAATTGAATTACACCTTTCATCGGTGATACCTTAATGAAAACATGAATTCAACAGAGAACTCTAAGTCTTTCTGTAATGATCCCACCGCGATGCCCAGTTTAGCAAAGAACATTACAAGTAATGTCGTCTACTAATCTGGAAAATACGGCTTGTTAGGAGCGATCGAATGTGAATATATCTTTCTACTAACACCGGCACATCATTTTTACCTTTTTCACTTAATATCCGAACTGAATTTGACGTGCACAGTATTAATACAAAGTAATACACACAATGATTTCTTAAAATCAGAACAATATATCATATAAATAACAGTCACAGATCACAGCGGAATAAATCTCAACTTACACATATACAAATTTTGTAGTTTACAAAATGAAATACTAAATTCAATTAATATACAAGTTATGGTTTTCTAATCTTAAATATACATCTCAATTTCAAACAAAAAATTCCTAAGTGATATAACTAAATATAAAGATCCAACTTCTGCTAGCTCAACCATTCAAAGGTCAACCTGTCCTGTAACCTGAAAAGTCTCGGCTTGACCCAAGCAAAATAACACCCGGGTCAGGCTATCTTTAAATATCCAATAGGGTGAGAACAAGATATAGCACAAGGACAAACAACATATAAGTAAATACAGATGTTCAGGATTGAATTCAAAGAACGAAACACAATATCTCCAAGCATGCAAATATCAGTGATTAACTCAGTTAAGCGTTATTAGTTTACATCACAAACACGAACTAGTCACTAAACACAAAATAACAAAATTAACTTAACATCCATCACAAGATATAAGAACTTATATTTATTTCATGAACACAAGACACAAGAATATATGTTTATTTCACAAACACAAGACACAAGTATATATACTTATTTCACGAACACAGAACAGTCACAGAATCCAAATATCCAGAATCCAAGAGATCTTAATCCAAACCGATCGTAATGATCATCCAAAACAATCGCAATGATTGTACTCAAAACCCGTGGCAAACAAACAAACAAATTGGTACCACTCAAACTGATCCGATACCAAGGATCGTACTCAGACCGGGAACACAGAATCGCAGAATCATAGAATGATCTCAAGGATAATCCATACCGATCAAGGTGATCGTAGAAATCATGACTCGATAATTCCACATTTATTTAATTTTATTAAATTATTATGATTGAAAAGAAATCCAGGAATAAACTTCTTAAGGATCGAGCAGCCACTTGCCGCACACCAAAAGAGAGTAAACTCTAAAGTGCCAAATACTATCACCTTCAGTAATCACTAGAATTTAACCAATACGTCCCATACCGTATGGTGAAATTCAAGTATTTACTAAAAGCTAGTAAATATCACTTATTATGGATACCACTAGAAAACCTGAATCATATTCTCTTAAGGATCTAGCAACCACTTGTCACACACTAGAAGAGAATACAACTCTAAAGTGTAAAATACTTCCTAATTGCAATCACACGAATTTAACCAAGGCATCTCATACTACCCGGTGAAATTCAAGTATTCGCTAATTGGCTAGTAAGTTCCACTCAAACATTCTATTCAATGAGTTATACCATATTCGACGAAGCGTTATTCAAAAGCATTTAAACCAATTGATGACACTAAGTCGATTATTAGTACTCCTCAAATTATAGAATTAAGATTCTCAAAACATTTTTTTTCTCTTTGATTTTATTGTTTAAAAACACTTGTTATATATTTCCATAAGTTTATTTATTATTTAGATTAAAATAAACTTTCACTTATTTGATAAAATATTCCATAAACCCGAAGTTTTCCAAGATTTCACTTATATACACAAGGTTCTCAAATTTTCATATAGTTGTATTATTCACAAAACCATATACATATTTAAGTAACCACTTATTCTCTAAAACCATATTTATTACTCTTAGAAATGTCCAAATTAGTATTTATACACTAGTATAATACAAATTAAGTTTATACTTCAAAACCATGTTACTAAATCTCACAACCAATTTATTTAATAAATTAAATTTACATTTCACAAAACATATTTCCAAATCCATAACTATTTATACCAGTAATACTTAATATAGATATAAATATTTGACAAAACTATTTATAAAAGAGATTAGACCAATTTATAAAACAAGTTTAATATTTATAACTTTAATAAACTCTCATTAACAAATTATTGATGTTTATAACTAAATATTTATCTCTATAAATAAATAGATACATCTTTATTTAAATCCAAAGCTTTGAATAAAATAACTGAAAATCCACAAACACATTAGAATTCATTATGACAAAATATTAGATTATCACAAGATTTTAGTCATGAACTAACTTCGTAGAATTCTAACTCTTAACTATATTCCAATTCAAACTTATAATATAAAAAGTTGTTCCTTAATGTCTCAGCTTTCCAGAAGAAAAAAGATTTGCTCAATTTGGGTTTACGGTTAAAATGTTATGACTGTTTTAGTTTTAGGTTTCGACTCGGAAAATTGATAGAGCACAGCATGTATACCAGTTTCAAACCCAATTTCGACCCTATAAATCATAAAATTTTACAAAACTTGCAACTTGAAAGTTGTAGCACAAATTTAAGCTTTCTAGAACTTTAAATATTATCAAAATCCGATAATAAATGAGAAAGTTATGCTTAAATTACTAACAATGTTTAGCATAGAAATTTGACAGGACGGAGACTATTACTCTGTTGAAAACCCGATTTTTGACCAAGAAATCATCAAAATATGAGAAAGTAATTAAAACAAAAGTTCTTCCTTAGGAAATTATCTTTGGGGGAATTAATTTAAAGGACAAAAATTTATGTATTTTTAGCCTTAAGGACACGACCTCAATATTTTAACCACAAGGACAAACGTTCTTCTAAAAATTATCCATAAGGACAAACATTTTTCCAAAATTGTTCACAAGAACAAACATTCTTGCAAAACTGCTACCGAACTAAAAACTGATACCTAAAAACTGCTACCGATAACTACAAACTGATACCTAAAAACTGCTATCAATAACTAAAAACTGATACATACAAAAAGTTGTCCTTCAGGCTAAAATACTGAAGGTCTGTCCTTGAGGCTAAAACGCTGAGAAATTTTGTCCTTGACAATAATTTCCTGATTATCTTTCTACTGCAAAAAGCTTCAACACAATTGGATTTATCAATAAAAAGTTATGTTCATTTTACTCTCAAGTATCAACTCGGAAAATTGGATATGGCTGTGCTATACCATCGGTTTCAAACTAAATTTAGACCTATTTAAACACAGTATTTCGTAAAATGATCAAAAGAGAACTTATAGCTTATCTTAACATCTTTCTAGCATAAAAAGATCGAACCAATTTGGATCATTTCACACCAAGATATTGCTGTTTTACAGCAGCGATTTTCAAAATTTATTTTCAGCAAACAATAAAAAAATCATCAAATTCAAGGAACCAATTCACAATGAAATTAAAAGCAATTCAATCAACAAACCATCAAATTTAATCCAAACAGTGACTAATCAATTATACATTTGAATTAGAGATAGTAGGGTGAGTATTCAACTCACCTTTCACTAGAGCTTCAGGCTATCTTCTCAAATATGCTAAGCTAATCACCTCCCTCTCTAAAACACCTAATTTCCTCTCCTAGCCAATAATTTCAGAAATTAAAACCTAACCAAAATCTCAAATTGATTGTATGATTAGGTAGAGAAGATGCTATAGAACTCATACCTTATTTTCTTATAATTTGTAGAATTTCCTTTGATTTTTTAAGATCAAAACTAGAGTTGAGATGAACTTTTCTTATTTTTGGTTATAGGAGGAAGACAGAAACGTGAATGAATAACGAGAAGCTTTGTTTTGATCGGCTAGAGTATTAGGATAGGCTAATGGGTTAATGGGTTTGGAAATAAAAAGCCCAAACTAGATAATTAAATTCAATTATCTTAAATCCTTGCTTAGCCTAATCAAAATACTGATTAACACAATACTCTCTTTAGTATAAATTCAATTAAATTAGCCCAACAAAGAAATAAACCAACTAATCAAATTTTAGCCTAATAAAAATGATTAAATTATTTTTAACAAATAAACTATCAACAACAATAAATCTCAGTATTAATTTAAATTTACAACAATATTTAAATTAATCAATTATTCACAAAACTAGATTTAATTTCACAAATTACAATTAAAAATTAATTATCCATAATTAAACTTAACTAAATAGTTAATTAAAAATAGGGTTGTTGCACTTTCCATCTTCTATTAGCATAACTCTTCTGCCTCAACTGAGCTTCCTTCATCCTAGCCCGAGTCAACTCAATCTTCTCTGCAGTTTCTCTAACTAAATTCAGACCAAGAACCAACCTATCCCCGGTCTTTAACCAACAAACTATAGATTTGCATCGCCTTCCATACAAAGCTTCAAACGGTGCCATCCCTATACTAGCCTGATAACTGTTGTTATACGAAAACTCGACTAAGTGTTGATGGTTTCCCATGATCCTCCAAAATCTAACACACAAGCTCGTAACAAATTTTCCAATACTTTGTTAACACTTTCCGTTTGTCCATCAGTCTATGGATGGTAAGCGGTACTCATCTTGAGCTTGGTGCCTAAAGTATCATGTAGACTCTTCTAGAATTCACAAGTGAATAAGGAATCTCTATCGCTTACTATACTACTAGGAATTCCAAGAAGTCTAACTATATTGTTTATGAATAACTTAGCTAAAACAGGTCCCTTCCTGGTTGACTTAACTGTAATGAAATGGGCACTCTTGGTTAACCTGTCCACTATGACCCATATACTTTCATTTCCACTATTAGATCTTGGCAACCCGTCTATAAAATCCATAGAAATAGAATCCCACTTCCATACTGGAATATCTAATGGCTGAAGTAACCCACTTGGTTTCTTATGTTCGGCCTTTACCTGTTGGCATTTCAAACACTGCTTCACCCATAAGCCTACATCCCTCTTCATACCTTTCTAAAAGAAACTCCTCTTCATATCCTGATACATCCTAGTTCCTCCCGGATGAATAGAGAACTTCGAACGATGGTATTCCTCCAAAACTTCCTTCCTAATGTCCCCCACATTTGGAACACACAATCTTCCTTTCTTTCTCAACCACCCATTCTGGTTAAAACTAAAATCCTTCAAGTCATCGCTCTCCGTTCCATCCTAAACTTCTTGATCCGTTCAACTAATACGGGATCCTCCCTTTGCTTAGAAGCAATCCTTTCAATTATCACTGGTCGAACTTTCAAACATGACAACATAATAGTTTCCTTACTAGATCTAGCTTCAGACCTTCCCTGTACTCTACATGTCGTCAACACTTCCAAATCTTTCCACTCGGCTCTCATTGCCAACACTGCATTTTGATGTTTTTTTCTAAGTGCATCTGCAACCTTATTGCCCTTTCCCGATGTGTACTCAATACCAAATTCGTAAGCGGCTAAAAGCTCTAACCATCTCTGTTGTCTCATATTCAACTCCTGAGAGAATAAATATTTAAGTGACTTATGATCTATGTATAACTCGAATCTTTCTCCCAAAAGATAATGTCTCCACACCTCCAGTGCAAAAAATCATTGCAGCTAATTCCAAATCGTGAGTTAGGTACCCAATCTCATGCGGTCTAAGCCGTCGAGATGCATAGGCAATCACTTTACCTCTCTGCATTAACATGGCTCCTTACCCAGTTCCACAAGCATTCGTATATACTACTAAGTCATGTTTCCCCTCCAAAATAACTAACACAGGTGCATTAGTCAATAAGAATTTCAGCTTTTGGAATGCCTCCTCACACTTATCGGTCCAAGCAAACTTTACATCCTTCCACGTAAGCTTAGTCATCGGTGCTGCTATCCATGAAAAATCCTTAATGAATCTTCGATAATACTCAGTGAATCCAAGAAAACTCTTTATCTCAGTCACTGTCTCGGGTCTCTTCCAATTATTCACCGCTTCAATCTTAGTTGGATCTATAGACAACCCTTTCTCTGAGGCTATATGACCAAGAAACTTCACTTCCTTCTTACATAAATGACACTTCGAAAACCTCACCTTCAGCTGATGTTGCCTCAGCATCTCAAGCACCACTCTAAGATGAACTTCATGCTCTCTTTCATCATTAGAGTATATCAGAATATCATCTATAAATACCAATACAAACCTATCCAAGTTCTCTCGGAAGATTCGGTTCATCAAATCCACAAAGAATGCCAGTGCATTAGTTAGTCCGAATGGCATCACTAACCATTCCTACGATCCATATCTAGTTCTAAATGTTGTCAAAGAGATACTATCCTCTGCTACTCTAAGCTGATGGAAACCTCTTGCTAAATCCAACTGAGAAAATACTTTGGCTCCACTCAACTGATCGAATAGATCGTCAATTATAGGCAACGGATATCAATTCTTTATCTTCTTCTCATTCAACTTACGATAATCGATACATAACCTTAACGATCTGTTTGGGTTCTTAGCAAACACTGTTGCTACTCTCCAAGGTGAACTACTTGGCCTAATAAATTTCTTGCCTTCCAAATCCACCAACCGCACCTTTAGCTCCTTTAGCTCGGTAGGCGTCATCCTGCTTAGCGGTCTACTCACTGGTTCTGCTCCAAGTACTAAATCTATCCGAAACTCAATGGCTCGTTTCGATGGTAGTCCTACTATAGGTTCAAAGACATTTGCGAATTCTCTAACAAAAAAACACGATTCAAATCGTCTTGTACCTCCACAACACCCAACAAAGCATTCATCTCACAACTAGGATTCTCTACGGTATATACAATCCGATCACTACAGTCTAGGTGTCTAAGTGATATTTTCCTATCACGGAAAAATATCCTAGCATCGTACTTACTTAACCAATCCAAACCCAAAATAATTCTGAACCTTACGAAGTCAAACACATGCAAACTGCAAACAAAGGTATGACCTAACACATCAAACTCTAGGTGGTCACAGTTCATCCCAAGTGTCGCATACCCTCCTATCAGATTTGAAACCCTTAAGGAAGTAACTAAATATGAGGGTTCTAGGTTAAGCTTATCTACCAAACAATGAGATATAAAAGAATGCGATGCACCGGTATCAAACAAAATACTAACTGACATACCATGAATCAGAAGCGTACCTCCCAACACAGCTTTTTCTATATCCTCTGCTGTTGGCCTTAAGGTAGCTGGCTCCAATGCATATACTTTTCCTTTGCCATCCTTAGATGGCTCTTTGCACTGGTTCTTATAATGACCAATTTGATCGCAGTTGAAGCACCTGATATTCTTCTTCCTGTTCACCTTCTTTGCATCTCCAGAATGACATTCATTACAAAAATGCCCTTTCTTATCACACTTAAAGCAGACAACCTCCGACTTCCCCTTCTTTGCAGCTCCACCCTTCTAAGCTCCTTTCATATGGAAGAACTTTCTTTTCCGACTCTGCCCCACCTGGACTTCCTTTACCCTATTTCTCTCCAGAAAATCAAGAATCTCCTTATTCCTTAAAGCTATCTCTACTACAACATCACAAGGATCCTTGATATATGGTAACATTGCCCTAGCAAGCTCAAGTTTCAACCCCTTGATGAACTTCTCGTTCCTCCTAATCACAGTATCCACCGTAGCATACCCATACCTCGCCAACTCCTCAAACCTTGTAGCATACTCCAGTACAGTCATATCCTCCTGCTCCAACTCAACAAATTTCCTAAGTAGGGTGGACTTCGCAATCTCAGACATAAAACTCTCCTAAAATTTCCTTTTGAACTCAGCCTATGTCATAGTCTCCTCATTAACTCCAACTATAACACTATTCCACCAAAACAACGCTGCCCCTTAAAGTTGTCTAGAAGCAAATCTCCTCTTCTGCTCATTATTGAGCCCTATGTCATCAAAAATCCTCTCGTAATGAAGCAGCCAATTCTCTACTTCGATTGTGTCCTCAGTTCTGATAAATGGCTTTCCTCCCAACCGAGCATAATCCCTACTCAGAATAGCATAGTTGTTGACCACCGGAGCTTCCTGAACTCCCCCTCCAACTACTCCAGCAGCAACACCTGCTTGCATCATGTTTACGAAGAACGGATACATTGCTCCCATATCTACTTGCGGAACTCTAGTACCCACATTTCCAGCTTGTGCCCGACCTGGGCTTCTCCTGGTATTTGGTCTGGCATTTCCATTTGTTGTGATGCTTCCCTCTCCAAGGTTAACTCTTCCACTTCTAGCATCCATATCTGTATTCAAGCCTCATAAGATACATAAGAATAGCCTAGGAGAGATAGGAGAATAGAGATAGAGTGTACACTTATATATAGCAAATACAAGTACGTTACTATAGTGTTATCCCATACCCTGATCTTATCTCAAATTCCTTAGGATTATGTTTTTAAAAAATCATTTTAGTTTAAATTTTTTCATATACCTATGCTCTGATACCATGTTGTAGCATCCCCTATCTGGAGGCCCAAAGCTAAGCGCTACAGATACTGCATTCATCCGTAGCATTAACTTTCGGTGACCAAATACGGTAATGTTAATGGTATTGATAATATTAGAAGCACATAAATATGAAACAAAATCATAGATTTCGAAAATAACGTTTCTGGTTACATTTTCGAAAACATGTTTCATATTCCATTACATAATCCAATCGTTTTCCTAGGTTAATATCAAATATAATTATTACATAAATACGTAAAGAGCGACATATGAAGATGCCTCCTTGGATGACCGGAGTACTAAATAGTCATAACAAACTTAATACAACATAGCGAAATTAAAAACATAACAACTCCTAAATATAGCTAGCATCAGCCTCCTACTCATCTCCGGAAGCTTTATTCGTCCATAGACTAAACCTGCAAACCCAAACTCTCAATCTACTCAAATTAATTTTGAGCACCCGAGAGTTTAAGGGGGAAAACATAAACTTCGAGTCAGACATAAAGCCTGGTGTGAATAATACTATACATCTCGGTTATTTGATATTAAGTGAGACCACACCACTTAGCGGAATGGATTTGCCCTTACTAATTTCTTTCTTAAAACATATGTTTTGCGAATCTTAATCCTGCTACTAAAACTGGTTAAAACAATAATATCAATATCATGAAAACATATCAATCAGGTAATAAATGGACTATCTTTCTGAACACTATAGTTTTGTTTGGCTAACAAATAACCTTTGGCTGACTCGGGCCTACCAGACAAAATAAACAAATAATCTAACTTCTGTTAGATACTCCTCTTTTGGATGGTCTGTCCCTATCTTACTTCTCCAAGGTCAACTGATCCTAACGGTTTTGCGGGCTCACCAATAACCTATCCTCACTCTGTACGTTCCTTTCTGTGTGTAATATCATTTTAGTCTTACCGGTGACAAAGCCCAAGATACTGGAATTTGGACTAAATTAGATAGAGGCTAATAGCTAATGAATAGGGCGCGACCTTATACCAGTCTCATCTGGTATTCTAATATCTGAGTCATTTTACTTAGGGTGTACTACCTATAAATTTTCCTTGAAAACCTTTTCTTTCAAAGTGATTTAATCCTTTTAAATCTTACTTAAACAAGGAAAATATACTCCATGCTTTACTCAAATCACCTTGCCATGTTATATATGCTTTACACAAAATTTTGTTGATGAAAACATTTAAACCTTTGAAAGTACCCTTTTTGAAACCATTAAAAATACCCCTTTCGAAACTAAGTAAAACCTTAGGCCGAAAGGCCAAGACATACCTTTCAAAGCCATTCTTAATAAACCTTTCGAATCCATTGAAAACCTTTCTTTCAAAAGCTTTAAAACCTTAGACATCCTCTTATCAAAACACTATAAACATTGCCTTCCCAAAACATTGGAACCATCCTTTCAAAACCTTTCGAAACCCTTGGGGAACCACCCCTTCGAAACCTTTATCTTAAACCTTTCGAAAGCACTAAATCCTTTTTATAAAATCAAACCTTTCGAAGGCATTTGGGTTCAAGTAAAACATGTGGAATAACCTTTCGAAACCATTTAAACCCATTTCTTTCGAAACCAGTTGGGTTTTACCTTCAGCATAACAAAGGGCCGTAAAACAACTAAGTCGAAAGCACTCTTTTGAAAATAATTTCCTAAGTAAAGAAGTGATGTGTCGAAACCAACCCTTTGAAAGCATTGGAGAGCGGTTTGGGTTTTAAAACAAAGAAACCCTTTCGAAGGCATTGCTTTGAAAGGTGAGGTGCGATAGCTAAGGGTTTCGGCCCCTTCGAAATCATTCACTTAAAACAAAAAGGCACAATCTTTTTCGAAACCATTCCTTTAAAAAAAATTGAATCCAGTCGGAAGCTAACCAAGTCGAAAGCAAAAGCAAAGTAGGCGCATTTTCATTTAAAAACCAAGTAAAGCTTTCACCCCTTCAGAAACCCTCGTTTCGACTTCATCCCTCTCGCCCCAGTCCAATTCACTGCGTACCAAGTCTTTGATACCATGCACATTGGTTTCGATGGTGATGGAGGTGGAAGTACACGGTCGAAAGCTTGGTGTCGAAAGTGGTGAAACATGTAAAAAGCATGTTTAAAATGGTTTTTATCTTTTAAAGCAATTCTTTTCAACTAACCTGCCATGTTTGTCAAAACTTGATTGGTTGCTAATTTCTTTTTCAAAAGTACTACCAAAATTTCAGAAATAACAATTTAAATTATTTACAAAATACACCTTCTCCTTTTATAATTATATAAAACATTTAAATCCCATACCTTAAAATAATTTTATATATCTATTAAAATACTTAGAAAAAATCTTTAGAAATTCCCATAAATCGTTTTTAATATGTTTCTAACATATATTATTTTCAGACCCAAAACATAGACATATTATCCGTATTTAATTTTAAACCCAAATAACATTTTCTTCACTAGAAAATTAATAATAAATCCATATTAGTTCATAAAATTATGAAAATTGAAACCCATCTCTAAAATATCATTTCTGATCATATACTAAAATCACAAGGCAATTGGATATTATTTAATAGGGTTTTCACAATAAAACATGTCATAAAATCTATATGAAATAGCATAATCATCAATACGCATATATATATATATATATATATCCAATTTAATAATCAAAATGTAGCAAAACCTTTGCAAATTAGCTCAGATTTAATCTTTTATTAAGTTGCTTAAGCTTCTTCCCCTTGATTTTGGCTTTTCTTCTTCTTGCTTTCCTAATCCGGCCTCTTATGTTTTTGTTTGTGAGAATGAACGTGTAAATGAATGTGGTTTAAGGTTTTAGGGTATAAAAATATACTTATTTCTATATTTCCCTTGTCTACTTACCCTAACTTAATTCATTTTAATTTTCTTAGTTCATTAGTTCAAATAGGCATGGCTACCCCTTAGATTAATCACAAATCTCAATCCCCTAATCATTACACTATTTTATTTTATTTAATTAATTAAATACCCTAAATAATGTTACTCAAAATTAGGGTCGTTACAAATTTTGACTTGATCAAGTTTTAGATAATTATAAGCTCCTCTTATGTTCCACACTTCTAGATTGTATAACATAATGGATACTATTTGGAATAAGGGAAAAGTTTCTTGCTATTGCTCCTTGCATTTTGGAAGGAATAGTCACTCTAGACTGCACATTATTCTTGAAAATATTAGACTTCTTGATCTTCTTGTTATTTGTAACAATTTCTTTGAATGGGGTATCAGAAGATGGAAGGGAGATATAGCTGGAAATAGGGAATACCCAATCAAGAGAGGATTTGATATGATTATATGGTGAGGAAGAGTCTTTAAGATTAAGAACAATGTCTTCATGAATTGGAGAAGAAAAATTTGTGACTTGTGAGATAGGAGTGATGATGAACAGAGAGGAGAGGCCGAGGGAATTAGATGATAGAGAATTTGGTTTGAAGTGATGATTGGAATAGGAGAGGATGAGGAATTACTCTGATTCAAATTTGCATGCACGGATACTTTCTGAGCAGATGAATTGTTTACTTCATCAGCAAAAATTGGATTAGGAATAATATTTTAACAATCTAGAATTTTGGTCATTGAATTTTAAATTTTAAATTAATTTTAAACTTTTAAAAAACTGGATTTTGGAATTTAATAACTTGAACTCAAATATAGTGATCGTTGAAATATTTGAATTGTGAATTAAATATTAATTAATGGATTTAGTAATCTTATTTAACACATTTTAATTAATAAATAATATTGGTGAATTCAATTTGTAAATTTATTTTGCAGTAATAAATAGATCGAATAAACAATAAGAAAATCAATTTTCAATTAAATGACTTGATTTTTATTATAATATTTTTAATTGATTAATGGATTTTTTCTTTCATAATTTAAATATGAAAACTATTTAAATTATCGTTTGACGATTTTACGGCAAACGACGATACTTTTGAAGTTTCACAGGATTAAATAATCTGCATATTTTATTGTTGATTTATGATCGTGTTGCATTTTGGTGCGCGATTGAATTTTTATTCCAGTCGTTCACGGTCCATATGCGAACGGAATATTGGGTAGCGGAATACCATAATTATTTCTTTCCTTAATGCTTTAAAATCAAATCAAATTCTAAAATTTGAACTTGAATTAATGGAAACTGGATTTTGATTTGATATCTAGCTTGAAAAAATTGTTTAGATTGTGATAGTTACCTGAGGATATGGATTAGCTTGAGATTGAAGTAACCAATATATTTTGTTTATAAAAAAGAAAATAAAGTCAAATACCCTCATTTTTTGCTCATCCCTTTTTCTTCTTTTTATTTTTCAAATACTATAAACGAAAAACAATGGCCGTTGCAAACAAAATCCATTATCAAATCGAATAGCCAATAAAAAAATATTAAGTTCGTTTCTTTGGTCTCGGATGAAGCTTATCTTCGATTATATGTTGGTTTTCATGGGTTCGATCATCGTTTGGATGGCCGACCTCGATGCAGCGTCGACTAGGGCTTAGTATTGGTGCAGTTGTAGGCATCGATTGGCCGAGGTGAAGCTATATTTGGATTTGTCGAGACAAAGGGCGGTTGTTGCCGAAGTGGGGCGGAGTTCGACAGCGAGTGGGTTGGTCCGACCATATTGTGTTGCAGCAATGATAAGTGCCAGCCGCATTCTGTTAGGCAAGTTGGAGTTTGGGATGAGCATGACGGGCAAGCGAAAGGGAGTCTATCGGTATTGGTTTGGCTCGATTTCATGGAGGATCAGGGGAGAGTGGATTAGAGAAAGGTGCATGGTTGTGTGCATATATTTTTGTACATGGAGTAATTGAGGAAGAGGGAAGAAGAAGTTAAGTGGATATTTAATTGTTAATTAATGTAACTAAGGTTTTAATTATTTAATTAAAATCGATAACTTATAAAATCAAAACCTTTTTCATACGAGGTCCAATCGAGGTGTGGACTTTTGCGTTGCGCTCGTTACAACAATAGATGCACTTTGGAATTAGATTGGTAGGAATTGAAGCTCGTAGAATTTCAAGCTAAAATTGAACATTGTTTGATTTTATGCAGAATCAGAACGCGAAAGTGATAATTGGAACTTCAGTGAGTTTACTCACCATTAAATTAGCTATATAATCTTTGTGATGCTATAAATTTATTTTTGAATGCTTGGTTGATAGTTTAGATATTGTTGTTGTTGCTTGATCGATTATTTTGGTTGAAATACCGTTTTTGAAAACGGATGACACATTAACTTAATTGTTGTGAACCCATATGATTATATATATTGTCTGTAACCATTGTTTTGCAGGGAATATTTATAGAGAGACCCAAAGGGGTTTCTCACCAATAGTTATTATTTATATCCTTATGCTGCTTATATTGATGTTTAGTTGAAATTTATCATGATATTCTATTTAAATTATTTAAGTGTTGTTATAACAATTTTAGCTATACCAACATTTATTGAATATCATCTTCTTAAAACCGTTGTGTGTGTTGTCTTGAGCTTATATTTTCACAAAATAGATACTTAAATTCATTAATCATTTTGATAATGATATTTATAATTAATCATTTTAATTAATAATGTTTAAGTTTTAAATCATTTTTACTAATGATGTTCGAATCTAATTAATCATTTTAGTTAATGATATTTGGATTTAATTAACCATTTTAGGTAATGATGTTTTAAGTTAATAGATCATTTTAACTAAAGATGTTTGAATTTATTAATCATTTTGAATTAATGATATTTTAATTTAGTTAATAATTTTAATTAATGATATTTAGACTTAATTTATTGTTTTAATTAATGATGTTTGAATTTAATTAAATCTTTTTGATTAAAGATAATTCATTTTAAATTAATGGTATTTGAAATTTAGGTAGTCACTCTATTTAATGATATTCGAATGTAATTAATAATGTTAACTAATGATATTTAAAGTTAATTAATTTAACAAAGGTATTTAAGTTAACTTATTTGAATTAATAAAAGTGGTTAAAGTAAATTAACTAATTTATTGAAAATTTGCTAAAGTGAATTAACTAGTTTAATGTTCTAAAGTTAATTAGCTGATGAAACAAAGGTTTTTCAAAGTTAATTTACTAATTAAATAAAAGTGTTATAGAAATAATTAACTGCTTAAATAAAGATAACAGATTGATTTATGGAAAAGAGATTATAAATTTGATTAATACTATTTTTAAACTTATAATTTTATTTAAATTTGATTTATTTTCTTCGAGAAAAATTAATGTGGATTTTAAAGTAATAAAAACAATATTATAAATTATCCTTCGGGATAAATTAATATTTGTTATAGTTTATAAAAGTAATTTAATTGATTTATTATCTTCTACGATAATAAATGTTGAAGAAATTTATATATAATAGATTATAAATGAAAAGATCTTTTTGAAAGGAATAGTTTCAAAACAAAGCTAGGTGTAAATTATTTTGGGATTTTAATGACAATTTTTTGGCATTTGTTTTCACCTTGATTTTAATATACTTAGAAATTATAATTTGCCCTTTTAAAAAAGAATATTTTAAAGAGTGTCTTTGAAAGTATCTTGATGTAAAAATCAAGCGCATGTGTGAATAACCATTTTATCATTCTCGATAGTTGATTTATCGATTATCGATTTTGATTCTGCTATCTTCTATGTGTTTCGTCACTCTAAGACGACGTGTTGCTCATTTGAGCTTTATTACCCTTTGTCGAAAATGACTAAACCCAAAGTGCGAGTAGAAGCCATGCTATGTGGGGTTGCTCCCATTAGGGTATTTTCACATCCACTGTAGATTGGATTCAGTTTTACACATTGAGATGTGAAATATTCAGATACTCGATAACCGTTGGTGGGGTCCGGTTTGGACGTGTCCAAGAGCCATCAGAGATCTTAAGTATATTTCTAGAAGTATACTTTCGGTAAGGAAGGTGCACCCTTTTGGTCATTGTTGGAAAAACTTCTCTTTCCCTTATTGTTAATTCAAATCTTTGAATTGTTTCCTTAATTGCATAGAGAACCGCCTTGTGTTCTTCTCTATGTTTAATTATTTATGTCCATTCTTTCAAGTTTGGAATTTGGTATTATTTATGCCCATTCTTTAAGTATGAGATTTGTTCTTACTATTACCCACCCGTTTTATTTAGATCGTTTTTGTTGTTTATTTCCATTCTTTCTTGATTGGATTGCTATTCTGATTTGTTTCCCATTTCTTCATCCATGGATGTTGCTCTTGTGAGGTAAAAACCCAAAACCGCGTTAGCGGTGTGGTCTCACAAAATTGTTAGATGTTCATCTTATTACTTGAGTTTTCTCATGCTGGTTTTCCAGACTGACACGGGTGTTATTTTATTATAATGCTCGGGTCAAACCGAGTTTCTCCCAAGTTGGCTTTGGTGATATGGAGTTATGGGAGAAGAGCTTGGATGTTCACCTGTCGTAGTGTTTTATTTTTTGTTGTATTATATTGTATACCTATCAGCAACTGTAAGGTCGGAATTTTATAACTGTCCAGCTGATAAGATTTGTTTTTAACCCTGATGTACTCTGTATTTTGGAGTGACAATTTTTACTATCTTTGTTGTATTATATGTTGTCGATTCCACTGTGAGATCCTGATTTTTCTATTGTCTGTTCTTTTTTTTTACCCTAACAATCTGCCTTTCTGGCGATTGGATGTTCGGTATTTGAATACCGTGGATGTATTCGATGTCGACTTTCAATGGTTGAAAAGGTGGGTCGTTGCAATTTGGTATCAGAGTTGAAAGTTAAGCGAGAACCTTGGCTTTGGCAGGGTATGGCTCATTAGAGATAGGGTTAGTAATGCCCTAGAATGAGTAACTCATTAGAGATAGGGTAAGCGACACCCTATAATGAGTTTGAGAGTATTATATATATGAGTGCGTATTTGTTAATGCTGTAAAAACGTACTTTGTTAATTGGTCAGTTGAGTGGTTTATGAAATCAGGTCGAGAATGTGGGATGCTACGTTGTCGAAGGGATTTTTAAACACTTGGATAAGACAAACGGACACGATATTGGTTTTTGAAAATTTGGTAAATGAAATATTTTACCTCTATTTTATATATATAAAGGAATAATTTTCAAAAATTTGTATAGTTATAGAGTATGGTTGCTTGTTTGAAAGTGATAATATTTATTTATTATCACTATTGTTTGATCAGTCGTGCTTGATTAATTTAGGAGCATTGCTAGTCGATTGTTGATTGCTGATTATTTGTGTTCATCTTATTTATTAGCATTTATTATTTGAATGTATAAACGAACCCCTTGTGAATTAATTTTCACAATCTGACTATAAGATGTTTGATTATAATGTTAGGTTAAAAGTAAACTTTTAATCAAAAGTTATTTAAAATAATCTAAATGATAGGATAAGACATTTAGAGAACAAATATTTGAGAAAATTTTATTATAATAAAGGAGAACTATTATAATATGAAATGATTTTATATAAAGGTAATTTTATGTAAATTTGATTTATAAAATGTGTTTTAAAAAGGATTTTTGAATTAAAAAACTGGAGTTGTTTGAAAATAATTTCAAAAGGATTTTGAGGAAAATAACAGTAGTATTACTTGGAAGTATTTCTGTGACATCCCGGAAATTTTGGCAATATCAATTTAATAATCTGTGATAAAAATTAAATTGATTTGACAATAATTGTGAATAAAATTTGAAATGATTTAATAATTTTCTTTTAAATAAATATTTGACTGATATTTCATATTTTAAAAGCTGGTAAATTGTTTTCTGTTTATAATCTATATATATATATATATCTGTATACACTGTAAATAGACAAGATCTGTTTTGAAAATTTATAAATAAAGATATGTTTTATTATTTTAATATTTTTGGTAAACTTTTGTTTTGGAAATAGTATGAAATAGTATAAATAAATGTAATATTTTATAATTAAGTTTTAAAATGAAATAACAAAAGTAAATTATATATATTAATGGTTTAAGTTCAAATATTATAAACATAAAAATAAAATGAAACATCTATAAACATAAGTATGTAAACTAGAAATAAATATATAAGTTAACAATGAAACAAATGCACATTAAACACCTTAAACAACACCTTAAACAACACTCATTTACAATCCTCTGTCAAGCTAGAAATGTGCACAGACAAGTAAACATAACAAGATAACATCCATTAACATTTCAACTATGTTCCAAAGAATAAATAAAAATGATTACCAACTTCAAATATAAATATGGAAACATAAAGCTAGAAATAAATATATAAATTTACAATGAAACAAATGTATTAAACATCTTAAACAACATTCAATTACCATCTTTACAGACAAGTAAACATAACAAGTTGAACAAAGAAAAGAATCAAAGGCAAGTGAACAATGGAAAACAATATTATTTTTTTATCACAATTCAAAATATAAGCAAGAAATAGAATACATAAGAAATTTCCAGCTTTTAAATATGATCTGCCTAGTCTAAAAGCTTGTATGGGATGGCATAGAAACTGATGTCGAATACAGATAGGCAGGCCTGGGAACGAGATAAGAAAGATCAAAGCAAAGCAAAACTATAAAATATGAATGTTGTAGCTTGTTGTTGAAGTCACAGGCAAGAGTAAAATATGAGATAAGTATGAATAAACAAACCATAAAGTACATAACAATTAATGCTCCATTTCTTGCAGCCAACCTAGGGTCATTCGAGTGTATAAAATGTTGTTTCCAGCCTCCATACTTCACAAAATATCTCTGACCATTACAAGAAAAATAAAATAAAATACCAACCCTATAAACCATTTCATACTTCAGCCTGTCAAATATTCTTTCCCATATCATCTTTCTCATTTCCAATTCGAGCAAAGCAATTACAAAATGAAACTCTATTTTAAATCTTAAATAAGCTTCAGCAAAACATCAAGCATTTAAACAAAAGCAAGGTGATGGGCCAGAGAGTTTAAAGGAAGACATTTTCCAGATTTCAAGCTTAAACTGTTTTCAAAAGATAACCCTGCTCTGTTCTTCTCTCTGAAATTCTTGGTGAGTAACTTTTATTTTGAAACATATAACTTAGGTTAATATGACATGTTTTCTATGTGATGACATGTATTTTGTTTATATATATGCCTGTATATATCTGTGTTTGCTTTGAAATTTTCTGTTGCTTGTTGTCCTTCTCTTTAAACAGATTTGTAAAACAACTCTTTCCCTCTTGATCTAGCAATTGGTAGAATGTAAAATATAAACAGAAATAGTTTGTTTATCTACAATCTAAGTATTCAAGATTTACTTAAGCTAAACTAACCAGCTTGTGTCCTTGGGATAGAAGAACAAGGTTCAACTTCAACTAAGTATAAAAATCAAATCTCTTGTTCGACAGATTCAGGTATATAGGGTGGAACATCATACTTAAATAGGATTTTTAAAACAAGTTTTGTAATTTTTAATGCTTGGGTTGAAGAGCAGTTCTGGATGCACCGTTTTAAGTGTTTTTGGTTGCCATGGGTGATCCTGACAACTAGAGATGACGAACTTCGGTCTAGAGATGGAGTATTGATCGAAGTTTTAGGGAAAAATGATAGTTGATGGGTTAAAGCTTTGAGGCAGTGGAAATATGGAATTGAAGTATGTAAACCTAGTTTTCACTGTGTTGGAAGAAACGATCGCCGCGACCAAGTGGGTGGATCGAGTGTCTTCGGGTTTTGGGCGAGGGTAGCTAGGCAGTGGACGATGTCGTGACCGGAGTTTGAGATTTTCTGGTGGACGGGTTTGCGAAAACGAGGCGATGACAGGTGGGTGTTTGGTCGCGAAACTGTGCTTCCAGGTCTCGAGATACTCGAATTCGAATTCGAGAAGGATCGGAGGGGAGCTGATAGTTGGGATCGGAACTAGTGGGGTTGCTCGACTTGCTCGTCGATGTAGTGGTGGTCGGAGGCGTCGATTTTTGGTGTGCACGTGCACCACGTTGTCAGGCTGGTGAAATTACAACTGGAAAAAAAAACGAGGGGAGTTACTCGGGAAAACTTATGTTTTACTCGGGTGTTTGGTATTTTTACTCGAAGTAAATTAAGGAAGTCTCGGGTAAGTCAAATTCTCAGTTTTGACAGTAGCCAATATAACTCGTGTTTCACTCGGGTAAACTTTGGTTTGGCTCGGGTATATTTGAATTTTTCTCGAAGCAAATCTGATGGGAACTCGGGTCAGTGACAAGTTTCCAGATTTTAAATCTTTAAGTTTAAATTTGAAACCAAGGCTAAAACTGAGTTAAAGTAAATGATTTAAAACCATATTTTGAAATAAAAGAAAGTTTAAATTTAAATATTTTAAATAAATTTAAATATTCGAATTTAAAAGGGATTTTGGTCTAAAATCGCTTTATAGCTAAGTGTTGTTTTTAATTTGAAATTTAAGTTTTTAAAGAATAATTTTATAAAATGAACAAAGTTTAAATTTTTGATTTGTTTAAAACTTGGATTTTTAAAATAAAGTTAAAAAAAGATGGAATAAATGTTTGGAAGTGGAATTTAAATCAATTTTCAAATTGAGGTCTTCTTTAGGATTTAAGATTTAAATTTCTTTGATTATTAAGAAATTAGAGTGAAAATAAATAATCTATATTAATTAAATTTGTAATTACAAGTTTAAATATTTATTTAGTTTAAATGAATTAAGGAGTCACTTTGTAATTATAAGTTTAAAAATATGAATTGAAGTTAAAATAATGGATTAAGAGATTAATATGATATTAAAATCATAGACAAGACTTTCATTAATTAATAGATGGTTATTTAAATTTATTAATAATAATAATTTATGTAAGTTAATTATGGTAGATGTGAAATTAAATGAAGATCTTAAACTAGATTATTTTATAATTGATCAATAAAATAAATTATTAATTGTTAATTAGATCAATTGATTTAATAGTCAGTATTAGAATGGTTTGAGTGTAATTATTAAGTGAGAATTAATTAAGTAATAAATCAAATTTAAGATGGGATAAGCACAATTGCTTAGAGAAGTAATTGATGGATAATTACAGAATGTAATTAACGAAATGTTGTTTAATAACGAAGTAATTTCAGTATCACTACTTTGTAAGATTTATCAAAGAATAAATTTGAGATAATTAATTATGGAGTGTAATTAATAAAGTAATTAAGGAAGTTAATTACTATATGTTGATTAATCAAGAGTGATTAATGTTTGGGTTTAATTAGAAATTAATTTCTTTGATATAATGAAATCGGAAATGTAATTTGAGACCAATTATTAATGTAATTAATGTTGGAATTAAAATGGATTCATCTAGTATAATGAATAAATGAAAAGATTTATTAATGTAATAAATTAAATAATATAATTAACTTTAGTTAATTAATAAATGTAGTAATGTAAAGATTAATTTCTATCTGTGATTAAAAATAATTAATCTGGGAGATAATTTAAAGGATAATTACTTCAATGTAATTAAGGGTAATTAATCAGGGATTAGTAATCAAATGGGAAAAATGGGATGATGATTAATTAATTGGTTGAAAAATTAATTAATAGAAATATAAGCAAGTTAATAATGATGTAGTAATTAATTTAATTTATTTTAAATTAATTAAAAAGATAAGGTAATTAATTTAATTTATTTTAAATTAATTATCAACGATGTGATTAGTAATCCTTGCTTATGTATGATGATTGATTGATATCCCATTTATTGATTGGTTGTGATCTCAGATATGAGATCAGTAATATCTGTTGTGATATGGATGTTTGATCGATGTGTGATGATGATATAGTTGTTCATATATGCTGATATATGATTATTCATCTGTGATATTGTGATTTATCTATCTGTGTTGATATAGATAATTGAATTGAATTGTTTTAAACTTTAAAACAACTTGGCCTTAAAAGACACGGTTTGGATTTCGATGAGACCGGGATCGGGTTTCCGTATACCGGGATTCCAGGTCTGGAGACCCGAATACCACATCGATCCAAAATAACGTTAGGTCGTGAAATTCAAATGGAGCAAGTGAAGACTCGAGGTATAAGAACTATACGTCAGTATAACTCTGTGGGTGATTCCGTAATGAGTTTGACGGTGATAGTACTTATAGATTCGAGATAGCGATTCAGAATGCAAGGGTTGTCGTCGTTAACTCTGAGGGTGATTCCAATACGAGTGTAACGAGATAATGCCTTCGGTTTCGTTCGAACCCGGAACGAACTTGTATGGATTGAATGCTTTCAGCACATCGTCAGGTGGATGATGAGCATTCTAAGTGATGAGTTCTATTCAGGTAATCGTGACCTCAAGCCTCATCAACCGGGAATGGCTAAAACAGGGGAGGTGCAGCAAAGCTTCGTGGGTAGCACCCACTTGAGAGCAAGATATACTCCTGTCTAGATGTTCCTTTATATTCGATTGTGTGGGCAGTTGATTGCAACAACTGCTGGGGTTGTCTTGTTTGGAACTGTTCAGTAAGGAACGGGTCCGGCTTTGTGTTGCAGGGGAGCGGGCGTACTCCTCGGTACGGTGATCTAGGCCACGTACTGTGACGGGCGGTACCCCAGTAGCCAAGCCATTGTATGGACTCCAATCTCCAATAAGCGCCGTACGTTTTGATTGTGCCCAACTATGTTGGAATATGAGATGTAAGCATTTCAGCTATTTTCTAGCTTTACTTGAAAACCCTAGACACTATTATAATATCACTAGATTTCCTATAAAATGTTTTGGTTAGCGTAAGGTAAAAACTTACCCGTGTTTATTTGTGGGAAGTCTTACGTGATACCTTTGTTTTCAAATGATTTTCAAGGTTAAACAACTTTAACCGGTTACTCATACCAGACCCATGTCTGACCCGAAGTTTATTTCTGTTTTTCATAAACTCTCGGGTACCCAAATTTTTACGGGTAGCCAAGGGATTCAGGTTAGCTTTGACGAATTCTGGAGGAGCAATGGAGCAGGAGGCTTCAGCCTATAGATATATAGTGATTTCGCTGTGTCAGTGATTATTTCTGTATTTCCGCTGTGTTGTATCTCTGTGATGTGTGAGTTGTATTAACTAGACAGGTGTTATAACTGTCTAGTATGTGTTGTATTATCTGTGTACTCTGATGTATATGATATTTATGTGATATATTATATTTTATTCGTTCCGCTGTTGAGATTCTGTTGTTGTTTCTTCTTCTTCTCTTTCTTTTCTACTTTCTCACCTCTTTCTTTTCTTCAAAACGATACGTCTTCCTGGGCGTAGGAAGTCGGGTCGTGACAGTTTCGAAAAAGAAATATTTTGGAAGGTCAGTTGAAAGTGGAAAGCTTTTTATTTTAGGGTAATTCAGGGAGTTGCTTAGGCAAACGTTGTGGAGTACTTAGTAAATTATTCTCTTTATCATTGTGCGATCTAAGTGAGTTCAAATCCGAACGAACCCAAAGTGAGGTTTAGAAAATAAATTGTTGAAGTTATTTCACAAAAGAAACCCGGGTAATTAGTCTTAAGTTTCCTTAAAGGAAACCGGTTTAAAGTAAAAGTTATTTTGAATAATAATTTGATAAATGTAAATTTAAACTCTTGGATAGAAAAGAGGTATTTTGACTCAAATTTAAAATGGGTATTTAGTTATTAAGTTCCCTTAAAGGGAATTAAGTGGATTTTAATTTAAATTCCAAAGTATGATTTGATATACAAAAGTTATATGTATATATTATTTAAAAATGATTTGAAATGAAAACATGTGTTTATTTCTAGAAGTTCTCTTGTTAAGTAATTTCATGGATACATGTAGCCTATGCATTAAGAAAGTATGGTATGTGCATCATGATTTGATATGTTGTCTAGTATGTTTCATTTGTTAAGAATAGACTGTAATTTTCGGCGATTTTGGATAGGTGGGAACTTCCAAGTTATCATAAAACTTGTAGTTAAGTGTTTTTGAAGATATAAAGTCTAGTTTATATAACACTTGAATTGAGAAGATAGCAAGTTAAAACAAGTTTAAATTTACTTGTTAAGTAAAAAAAATTTGATGTTAGTATATGCTCTTTAGATGTAATGGAGTATATATGAACTTAAGTTACAAAATATGGATAAACTTGAAGTTTTATTTTATGAAATGATGCATAAATAATTTACTATTGAATAACATACTATTTATGTAAATGAATGTGACTAAGAGCATATTGGTGTAGTTAAGAAACTAATAGGATAAATACGCAAGTTGTACGTAGATTGTTTTATTCGCATGACTGTTCTTGATCCAGTATTCAATACATGTTTTCATGGTTGTTTACACCAGTTCGAACAAGGATTTTTCACTCGATTCTTGACGGCGGACACTTGATACAGATTCGTGGTACGATCCCGATGTTTTCTATCTTAGCATATGGCTATGCAAGGAGAATTGAGGTTTCTAAACAAGGAACCAAATCAAGGTCAGCACTAGAGAGGTTAAGTGATCTATACTAGTTGGAAAATGAAATCCATGCGATCGAGTAAGTGATCATATTGCATAAGGATGATATATGTACATCATACGGGCTTAGTACATTCTTATAATGTATGTTGACTAATGAAAAGTTTAGGGAGCGACTTTTAAAATTGTTATGAGGTAGCGTGAATAATCGTCTAACTAAAATCCTAAGGCTATTGAGCGTTAGTTATGCTTAGTAGATTGTTTATCGTCCTTGGACGATGGGAGAGTTGAGCCTGAGCAAACCATGGGCATTTGTTGCTAATAATTGTGACTACTATTAAGTATTTGAGTGCTTGTTCCTTTGTTAAGGTTAGAAGTGTCATGGAGCAAGGATGCTCAGGGTGGTACAAGGAAGAGGGATGGCAGTTTAAGAAGATCCATCCAGTGTTGCTTTTAGACTAAAGTTTCCTTCTTATCTTAGTATCGTATATCTTTTATAGTGCAATCACCACTTGAGGGGGAGTCGCTTAGTATGCATTTCAGTTGTAGTTTAGTTTATATATAGTTTTAGTAGTACCCTATATGTGTGTGTATCTTGTTTCATCTATCTCCTTTGATTATCATTCTTTTTTGAATTTCGAGGACGAAATGCTCTAAGTGAGGGAGAATGTAGCGACCTACAAATTCGAATACTTCGTCTTTGAATATCGAAACATTTTGAAATATAATTAAGTGTTATAAACATGATTTTATAGCCTTGTTAGACATTATTTAATTAATGAATAATGATAAAAAAACATGTTTTTGAAATTTGTTTACAAAAATATATTCTTTGGAAAATTATCGATAATGTGACATGAAAACCGTTTTATCGATAAACAGTTTTTTTCTCAACAAAAGTTGATCAAACTTTTTGTACATACCTAATTAATCATTAAGGAGATAATTGGAAAATAAATATATTTTCATGTTAATGGCTAACTAATTGTGATGATGCCATGCATGATGTAAGAGAGGATAAGATATTTTAAAATGAGCAAAAAAGGAAAATGAGCAAATAAGAAAATCTGTAACCCTTAAGCTTATGTGACATAAAGTAGTCATGATAGAAATAATTAATGCTAGTAGGGTTTTGAGGGGTTTTTGTTCTTTTTCCATCACATTCCTAAGCCAATATAAGGAGGGGTGCACCCTTAGGAAATAAATCACAAATATTTCAAAGCTTAAGAGAAAATTTCCATGGCATCTTCTTCTTCTACATCTTAATTTCCTAAAGCAAATAATTTGCAAACCATCTCCAAATCACCTCAAACATGGAATGAAGCCTTACCACAATATTACAAGACCTTCTACCAAGTTATATTGTGAAAAGCAAAGCCACGCTCACCCTAGGAGTTGTGGCCGTAAGAAATAAGCAAGGAAAGGGGGCAAAGGAGCAAGGAAAAAGCAAGAAGGTAAGGAAGGAAAGATGTTGCTAGCTTGGATTCGGACTTTGGTCTTGGATCTTGGTTATTTGTGTGGTTAAAGGTGAGTTAACACCTTATTTCGAGTGAAAATAATAACATATATATGTTGTGTTTGATTTTCATTATGTTGTTTGAATTATTAATAACTTATGTTAAAAACAATGGTTGTAACTTCTTACTTTAAAAGCAAGTGACATATGTGATCATGGTACATGGACTTGAACGGATATGGAATGGACTCAAATGGACTTGTATGACATGTGAATAGACCTTGGAACAAAGCATATAGGTTGTAGTGGAACATAGGTTGGAATATGACTTAGATTTAGAAGTGCACTTATAAAGATAGTCGCTATAGAAGCAGTTTGGAATTGCTTTGTTTTTAGTAATTGTTATGGAGCTTTGTAGAGAGATCCTTAGGGATTTCTTGAAATATTTATAATTTTTTATATGTATTTTTGTTGCTAGTAAAAGATTAAATAGAAAAAAGTTAAGTAACATCTCGAAAATGGCCAAAACATTACTCATGCAAAACTGCCCCGTTTAGCCTTGATTTTGTTCTTTAAAAAGGTTGAAAAGATATTTACATTTAAGTATTTTGTTACATTATTTTTACAAGTGTTTACTAATCCATATTAGTGTATTTCAAAAGTGGTTTAAGGTTTTTATGAATTTTTAAGAATTAGTTGTGATTTTTTAAAGAAGAGATATTTTGTTGAAAACATGTCGTTTTCAAGTTTTGAGGAAAATTGTAAAGTTGTTTTCAATTAATATTTTGGATAAATGTTTTAAAAGTTATTATAAATATTTTCAAGTATTTTAAAAGTATAAACAAAAGGTTTAGAAAGGGGTTAGAATTTCTAAATGGCCAAATGGTTGATTGTTTAATTACTTGTTTGAAAAGTAATTAACTGTGCTTAGCACTAAAAGTCGATGAAGTAAGTCTTATCTATTTGTGAGAGTTAAGATTGATGTCGAGTAGGGACGGAGAAATAGAGCTCTAACCTAATAGGCTTCTCCCTTGATCGAGGAATAGTAAGTTGAAAAATGTCAGAAACTTGTTAATCGTGTTGATTTATTATTATTTATGTAAATCATTAATATTGTACTTAACACTAAAAGCCGACGAGATAGACTTATCTATTTGTGAGATTCAAGAATAAAGTGTCTAGGCAAGGCTTGATGCAACCAGTGCTCAAATTTACCTGGCTTCACTCTTATGCAAGGAATAGTTGATTTGGAATGTCGAAAACGAGTTAAGCATAAAAATCATGATTTGTATAAGCAATTGTTTTGACTAGATAATCTATTAGCCGATTATCAAACTTGACTAAAATATCGACTTAAGAAGTTATCAAAAAGCTTCAAGATTTCATACCAATAAGAACCCCCAAGGAGGAGTATTGGTATGAAACGTCTCTAGCTTTCGCTTACTACTGGGAGATCTAGAGTTGATTTGACCAGGAATTCATCGATTAGTTTTGGAGAATCTGATAAGCGGGAAGAGTGTACTTATATGAGATGACTCAAAACCCCAAATTACTTCAAAACCGTATACGCTATATCTGGAAGTGGTTATGAAGTGGAATGTTATGGAGTTGAACTATCTATCCTAAGGTTATGTCCAAGGGAAAGGTTAGCCTTAGCATTCGTTGGAGGACTTATGCGGGGAACCTATATAGAGATTTGTTCAAGAAGCTCGAATCCATGTAGTGATTGTGATCTGTTCGAGATGAAGATATCCAGTTGGCGATTCGTTTATTGATCGAGTGATGAAGACTAGTGTGAAAAAGGCCAAACGTAGCCTCGACATCAGAAATGACTAAAACTAGGGTAGGGCGCATAATCTCAGGTTTAACTTACCCATGAAGATATATCAACTTTAGATCTAGAATATGCTTATTGATATGTTGAGCATGGGAGTTATTGATACTTGGTGTCATGCAATTCATGGTTGGTCCAGTTATGTTTACCTTAGAGTATATGCCATCTAGAGGTATACATTACTCGAAAGGTAGTTTCTGATCCTTGTCAAGGAGTTCGGATTCGGCTTCCCCGAAGAGATCTCCATGGAAAATCCATTATGCGAACGCACCTTAGCGGTATTGATTGTATACCTATTGTTATTGTGGCATTTACACAGCAACTCATTGCTATGACTTATGTGCTATACCCTAGACATTTTCTATTATTTCACTATATAAAACTTAATGAATGGTTGGTTACATTTGAGGGGAAAACTGTTATGACAATCCGTACTGTCTCAATGGTTACTGTTACTTGTCTCATATTTCTTGAGTTTCTCACGCTAGTTTGCCAGACTGATCCGGATGTTATTTTCTTATAATGCTCGTATCAGCCCCGTATATGTTTCTAGATTTAGCTTTGGATGCTTGGAGCTTATGGATAAGAGCTGGATGATTACCTACCATAGTATTCTTATTTCCGCTGCATTACTTTGTGTGTATGTATCAGTATATGTGAGGACAGGTTGTTATAACTATCTAGGCTGATTATTGTAACTCTGAAAAACTTTGTATCTTAGAAAGACAGTTTATATTGTCTTTTGGTAATATATATGATCATTCCGTTGTGAGATTCTGATGTTGTGTTCTTCTTTTCTTATTCTATTCATTTTCTTTTATTTTACCCTAACTTTCTATCTTTCCGGCACTTAGGTACTCGGCACATGAATACCGTGGATGTATTTAGTGTCAACAATCGAGGGTCAAAAAGTCGGGTCGTTATAATAAGCACACAACTCAATAACGACACTTAGATTATGGATAGGAGAAACAATATGAAGGATAAAAAGAAGTTGCATACCAAAGAAGTATATAAGGAGGCAAACCAAATTAATATAGCGAGACAATGCACAGTGCAATCAAATGAAAATAGCAAAATACATGCACTCAACACACACACAAAATAACATACGCACGTACATAATTCATCTCACTCACGCACACGCCTGGGTTGCTTACGCAATCCAGCACCATCGGTGCACTAGTTATGATTGACCGGTGGACTGGTCGTGATTCACCAGTGGACCGGTTGTGCACTGCCTGGAGAAAAGTCACTCCTGACCATGGCTCCCCCCCTTTTCTTCCCTATTAATCCCACAATTTAATTCACAAACCATGAATACGAACCAAGCATTAATCCAAACAATATAAACTTCATGAATTATAAGGTTAAACATAGATTAGTGACTATATAAACTCACCTGAAGTTTGCGTTCTCTTCTTCTTCCTCTTCCTCTTTTGTTCAAATGCATGCACACCGCACTCTGCCTCTGCAACGCAAACCGAAGACCTCTTAGTGATAGATGAATATGGGAGCACATATTCAAGTTTGGGGAATTTTAGTAATTTATTAGATTTATTTTTAATTTTCAAAGTGGTGAGGGTTTTGTTTTTTTTCTTTAGCTTTAGGAGGAAGATGATAATTAACAGGAGGAAATTTTCATAAAGTAAAATAACTGAGCAGTGAAAGATCGGGAAAAAGAAAATTCTAGAATAGTGTTTGGGCCTGGCAAATGAAAATATATACGTTTTTATTTTCTTTTACTTTTAAAATTGAATTCCATTCCCTTACAAATAACTTTATTTACATAATAATATTATATTCTAATTACATCATTATTATAAAATATATTTTCTTTCACATTTTAATTTATTTTAACTTTCGAATCTCATTCTTTCACGATTTAAATCATTTCATTCAATAATTTCTAAACCAATTTATTAAATAAATTTCTAAGCTCCGATTAATTAATTAAATTACTATTATAAACTATAATTAATTATTAATTAAAATCGGGTTGTTATAGACTTCCCTCTTAACAAAATTGCATCCTCGTAATTTCATATAAGGAGAAATCTATAACAATTTAATTGCACAAAAATTACTCATGTTATTTTCAATTTTTAAATACCAAAACATTTTATTCAAGGGAAAATTGCTTTATAAGATCTTAGAATCCTTTATTCAAATAAATATGCTTTCCTCTATTATAACTTACATAAATTTCCAAAATTCTATTTTTATTCTAGTTCAAACACAATTCAAATCAAATTCCTTTCAAATAATTTCCAAAATATCTTAACCAAAGTCATAATCTTATTTATAAATTTTCTACTAACAACTTCTTTTCTATTTTAATAAAATCCTTTGATGTATTTCTCAATTTCAAACATTTCTAATTATACCAAATATTCATCAAATTTTCACACTCATATTCATAATTCCATAAATACCATAAAATAAAGTGATATTGCCTTGCCATCTATCATAGTGATTACGAATATCAATCGACTGCAATATTGACTACATGGTCTATACTACATCGCCTATGGTCACAGCTGTGCACTAACATTCAATGATTATAGCTATCACCAAAACACATACTTTCATATAAAGTATCCTTCACAATCCATTTGCCAAAATAAGAAATATAAACTCTGGTTTCTGATTCCTTTACGGATATAAATCCCAAATATCGATTTAGCAAAATAATTTACTTTTCTTATTTTCCAATTTAAAACATTCAATTCTATTCGAAAATACTTTAATCCTTCACAAATTATTTGTTTATTTCTAAATCTTCATGTCGAAATGTCTCATTTAAGCATTTAAGAATTTCTATCGAATACGTGTGCATCTGCATTGACCAAAATCCTTAACACACTTAACTGACAAGTTGGTACAATTTTCATGTCTAAAAACATCCATAAGGATTACTTCTATAGTTTATCAATTATATTAGTTTCAAAGATAATAATTTTTTCAAACCATTATTTAATACTTTACTTATAGTATATACACTTTTCAAATTATTTCTAATTAAAACATTCACTTTACTACTAAAATTACTTGATTGTAATAATAACAACCAATACTTATAAACCTTTGGTTCCACCAAACATGTACTAATTTTTAAAATATTTTCAAACAAACTTTAAAACACACATATCTATATGTATATCACTCAACAAACCATTTCAAAAAGCAACTTATAATAACAAACAAACACTATTTGTATTTACAATATATATCAACCAAATAATTAAATTTATTTCATAGCTTTGATAATTATACACAAATCTCAAAATCAAATTCAATTCCCGCAACCTCAACTTATCAAATAAACATAAGAGACTAAATAAAGGTAATCGGCCGAAACTAATAATTTCATTGCACACTCTGATTAAAAAAAATCAAAACTCAACTATAATATCTCAAACCAAACATTACAATGCAATATCAAACCATCCAAAATTACAAACACAAACACTACTGGTTGGATTAATTCCTTTCATCCTTGCTACTCCAAACACTTTTTATTTCATCCTTAGAAGAAAAGAAATTAATTATATATTAAGTGCTTATATTTATGAAACCACGAGTATGTCCCCTTGGTGATTACCACAGTAATCATCATATATATATTATACTATCTCATATTATAGAAAATTACCCAATATTCCCAAGGGTCAGGGACTCTAAGTATCAACTAAGTTCTGGATTCATGTCTCTAATATATAATGCATTATTTTGAACTTGCTCTGATACCATTTTGTAACACTCTATCTCTATATCCATACTATCCAAAAGTATTACTGGGTAATACTGTCAGATAATATGAAGGTTGAGGCTTTATGGGGCACACATATGAATATTTCTTTGGGCTAACACTAGTACATATTTAAGCATCAAATAAATAACTCACATATATGTACGTAGTATTAATACAATGCAATAACACGTGTGTCTCCGGAAAGAACAATACATAATTTATATTAAATCATAGAGAACACAAAGTCAATCACAACGATGACATAAATATAATATGCATACTATACTTTTAAAACTGAGTACCTCTGTGAGCTCTCCTATTGCTTCGTGCCTTTTCCACTTCTCATTCATTCATTTTATGCCATGTGTCAAAACGCAAATATTTCCATCTACTCATTTATTATTTATTTTACCATAATTTATTGGAAGAACACAAACAGCCTTTACCAACAAGCATTTATCAAAAATCAAATGAAATTTTCTTGCCCTAATCCTCCTAATTTTTTTCTACACTTCTCATTCCTTCGTGAAGTTTTTGCCTCCATGTCTGTCACCTCAATTTTCAACCTACGTGGTTTGATGCAGCTACTGTTGGCCCTTTCACTGCATAAACCGACAGTTATTATGATGCCTTATGCATCCTAAAAATCCGACGTTGTTTTCTCCATCCCCTCGAATTATAGAGGAAATAACTTAACCATTCTCTTTTCCCTTCTCATCTGATTTATAATGGTATGCCTATTTTATACCTTTTGTTTTGAATTTATAATTGTTTGTTAAATATATATTTTTCTTATTGAATACCTTAACTGAAGTTTTTTATATGTAAATTGTTATTCTTCTGTGAATTTTCATTCTTTAGTCCTAAGAATTCACCTCCTACACTAAACAAAGGATACTAAAAGTTAACAAAAGATTTTAGTGATCCGACTCTAATATACACAATTTTATATCTAAAAAATGGAGCAATGGTTTTGCCAGTAAATTATGTAGATTTTTCTTACTCAATATTTTGTTATCGTTAGTGCTTATGATCTCTAATTGGTAAATTATATACCCGATAGCTTTATTGGTTTCTTTTTCCTTTTTTTGTTGCCGTTGATAGAGATCTGAAAATTGTCACCTCCACTCCTTTGATTTTATTCTTAGGTTTGCTGGAATTTTTTTCCTATTTCCTATTTATGTTTTGAATGTAGTTTACATATTTGTTTAATTTCTACAATATGTTTAATTTAGAAATATTTCATTTTAAATTAGAAATATGTAGTGTCAGTTTCAAATTTTATTAGGTGTATCATTCATTATATAAACTAAATAAATTGAGTACTATTTTGTCTCATTAGTGCGGGTTTTATATGTCATTAGTGTTGCACCTTTCAAAATGATGTGGAGTAATCAATAACTTCTAATTATGAAGTGTAAGAATAATTAACAATGTGTATATTTCAAAGCATAATATATTATCGAGTTACATAAACTATATTTGGGAAATTGTGCTACCAACTTGGAAGTGCTGAAATAATGATGCTCTTTTTTGTTACTCCTTACATTCACTTTTTATCATTATTTTTACAAGTGGTTTGAATCTTTTTGTCTGAATGTTATTTTAGGTGAACTATGTCTATGAAATACAAGAAAAGGATAAATGCTTATTAATTGGCGAATTAGCTTAGAATTGTCAGTGATTCAAAATACTTATTACTTTTTCATTCTTTTTTAAATTTGAAAAAATATCTTCATCTCAGCATCATGTCTTACTGATAATTTAGGGTAACTTAGGTAATGATTGGTAGCAAAAGCATCAAAATAATTCAATTATAAATTGTTGGCTACAAAAAGAGGTATATTGGAAAATGAACAATATTAACCTTATTACCCTTTGATAGATATTATGTAAATAAAGAAAGAAAAAGAAACCTTATCCATTTTGGAGCTAATTATTCATGGTTTGGTTTCAACAAAGATTTATATCATGGGTAGAATAATTGCTTCTTATATTGATTGTATTTTGGTTGAGGTAACAAATTAGTTGATTAAATGATATTGGATGTCAAGAGGATCTTTAGTATTGGTGCCCAATTTATGGTGTCAAAAATACTTTTTAACTAAAGGATCCAACCATATTTAGATTTCTATGGTCCTACTTACAATTTTGATAGAGGATGCAATCGATCAGGAAAAGTTCATTTTACTTATGATAATGTTTTTAGTATAATATCATAGTTATAAGATATTCGTTACTATATAAGTAATGTAAACTAGCAAAAAATTGCAAGTAGAACAAGTAAGAAAGAGAAAAAATTATCTATAAGCATCTACAAAACTAACAACTTTTATTAGCAACTAAAGGTAAACGATCCAATTTATGATAATCATTTTTAACTTTATTAAGCAGTATTGGTTTTACAACCTAGCAATTTTAACAAGAAGACTTAACCCCTTCTACAAAACCGGTCCAGCATTGAAATCAGGGGCTAAAGTGGCATAAATTAGTCAAAAACTAAAAATAGGGATCAAATTTTCATAACTTTTTTGGAAGGGACTTTTCTTCCATCATCTTCAAATTCTAGGGACTTGGTAGCCATTTTTTGAATTTAGCTTCATCTATTAGTTTGATTTACATATATTAATCCAACTTCTTTATGGTAATAATTTTTACAACTAAAAATCCATTTTATATTTTTAATCCACATATGAAGTTAATGAAGGGAAAGTTCTAATGATGTTTCTTCAATGAATTAGAAAACTATTCGTAGAATCTTCCCTCATTATTATGCGGTCATGACTTCAATTTGCAATGTATCATTCTTTTATTTACATAATTTTCTTATTTTTTAACATTTGCAACTTTCTAACATATTTAGACGCAATATTTGTTGCTTACAATTTTTAATCTTAAATAGTTTTGTTTCACCAAATTCTTAAATATTAGATTATAAAATTATTAGGAATATTTAGCATAGATACAAACCGGTGTATTTTTGTACAAATGCAAGTTTCATTTAGAATTTCACCTTTGATTAACAAGTTAAAGATTGGTAATCTACCAAGAGGCTTTCATTAAATTTTCAATGTATGTTTGATTAGGATCCCTTGGTCTGTTTGACATGCATATGAAATTGCTTTATGTTTATGTTAATAAGACTATTAACTGTTAGGGGCTTTCCTTTTTATTTTTGTATGTTAGAATTAAAAGTATAATGTGATTTTGGTTTATACACTACTATAAACCTGCATTTTTGCAATGGGCTTGTAACGACCCATATTTTTACGGATCGAAACATCGTAAAACAGTCGTTATTAGATTGTTAGTATTGTTAAGTCGTCCCGAGTTAGATCGTCTAGAGCTTAAAGTCGTGTAGAAGTTAAGTTGTCTAGAAGTTAAGCCATGTTGTAGCTTAAGTCGTTTAGAAGTTGAGTCGTGGGGTAGGCTAGGTCGAGTGAACGACCTAAGGGATTGGAAGAACCTACAGTATTTGACCGACTTAAGGATTTGGACGACTTAAGAGATTAAGATGACTTAAGATAGTAGACGACTTAAGGTAATGACCGACTTAAGAAATGGGCGACCTAAGAAGTTGGCGACTCAAGAATAGGCCGACCTAAGTAAGTGACCGACCTAGGGGGATAAGCGGGCTAACGACTTAAGAGTTTTGGCGAGTTAACGACCTAAGGGGTAGGTCGGCGACGACCTAAGGAAGCCGGGGTAGCAGTAAGCGACCTAAGTAGGTTAAGTCGTAGAAGACTTAGGAGTTAGGTCGTGGGTTGTTAGGTTGCTAAGTGTTAGGTCGTAAGGGGTTAAGTCGTGTCCCAGTTAGATCGTGTGTATAGTTAGGTCGTGACTTTGTTGAGTCGTAATGGTGCTAAGTCGCTAAGTCGTCCAGGCGACTTAGGAGGGAACGCGCGCATGTGTTAGGTCGCGCCTGTTGCTAAGTCGTTAGGTCGCATGAGTGTTAGGTCGCGCGCATTCGGTTGTTAGGTCGTATGGATGCGCATGTGTTAGGTCGGAGCTGTTGCTAGGTCGTAAGTCGCAGGACTGATAGGCCGTGGGGTTTTAGGTCGCAAGATTTTATAAGTCGTAGGTCGTAACCTAGTTAGGTCGTAGGATGGGTTGTCTCACTAAGTCGTAGGTCGTGATGCTCTATAGGTCGTGGACGACCTAAAAGTGAACGACTTAGGGAATTTCAGCCTATAAATAGGAAGGTTTTTCTCACTTTTTGGGATCCGGATTTCGAAGCGACGAAGTGCTGCCATTTTGAGAGCTCGACTTCTACACTTCTTCACTTCTTTTCTCCACTCTAATCTAGTGATTCCATCCATCCAAGTTGAAGATCAAATCGAAGATCGAAGAGCTTAGATTGAAGATCTACATTCTTCGAAGAGAGATTTCATCGTTTGAAGCGGATTGGTGATAGACCAAGTTAGATCCTTCGCTGTCCAGATCTGGAGTGGGTTTCTTTTGAGGTGTTTAGGTGATTTGGTGAGTGGTGATTATCTCTCACATGGATCCAAAGGAGTATATCGGATCGTTGGCTTGATTTTGGTGTTAAAGTAGTGATTTCCATGCATTTTCCTAATCAGATGTGTAGATCCATATAGATCCATTGTTCATGATGATTTGACATCCATTTTACTAAGTGTTAACCTATGCAAGTTCATTCATCAAGATTATAAAGATATTGTTCATGTTTTCATGCTTGCTAGACTTTTGACTCTTTAATTACGGAAATGCCATTATTGTTATAATTGCCTATATAGATCATATTTGAATGCTTGATTACTTGGATTAATGTTTGACTTGATTGATTGCTATGAATTAGATGATTGATGATTTGATTTAGACCGAAGATGATTCAAAGCTAAGGGAAAGGCTCTTGAATTGGAGAAGCTGCTCGTGGCATATGTAGCGGATGATGAAGCTCATATGGATAGATTTGATGATGATGTTGAGATGAGGCTTTGCTATGATGAGATGAAGCGAGGCATGATATGAGATAGTCTTGGTCTAATCCAGACGGGATCATTCCAAGCAAGTTGATAACTCGGTGAAATGGTTCGAGTTAGAGGATAATGGGTTGCTCGAGAGGCGCTTGAGCTAATATGGAAATAGTCGTCGAGGAGGATGACTAGAAGGCTGAGATCTCATCGTTGTTGAAGGTTCTATCATGCTCAAAGCAAGAGTACGTTGGGCAGATTCGATAGTCCCTGAAGGCTAATGATTGATAGTCAAGTACTCTGGGCAGATTCGATAGTCCTAGGCACGGGTCATGATGACGTGCAGAGTTATGTCTAGAACCGGGGTTTCCATTAGCCCTTGACGGACGGCTGAAAGAATGTGCCGGTCATTCAAATTAACGATGATATCAAGGCAATGATAACAGTGATAGCCAGAGTCATGGATGTTTGGTTGTATCGTCGTTCGGTCTCAAGAGCGGTATTTTCTGGGTGCTTATCTGATCTTGGTTTAGGCCTTGGGGGTTTGTACTTGGAAAACATCGCCCTTGACTCGAGTGATAATTGCTTTACTTTAAATTGTGTGCTTTGCTATGTTTGCTTCTACTTAGTGTGTGTCTGGGGGCTATCACTGTAGAAAGAGGTGGAGTGGGAGGGTTGTATTCCTATTCCTTTTCCTTTATGCTCTTTTGGTATGTTGTTAGTTAATTTACTGCTCACTAAGACTGTTGTCTGACTCAAGGCTTTATGTTTTAACTCTTATTGCCTTGGGCTGTTCGTCCATTTTGGGACGGGCAGACTAGGTAGCAGGTGACAGGTGCTGTTCTTGCTTTCCACGATGCTGATGACGAAGACGAGCTGGAGGCTTGCATATTATTTCTTACTATATGTACTGGATGTTCTGCTGCTTGTATATTCTCTGAGTTTTATGTAGTGAGGCTTGATGTATTGACTGTTCAGATGATTGTATTCAACTATTATGAAGTTTTATTGATGAGATTCTATTCTGTGAAGCTTCACTATATATATATTCTATTGTATTTTGTCCATGCGCTGTGAGTAATACGATAGATTCTGTTTTTTTTTTAATTTACCCTGGCAATCGTCCATGGTCGCTTGGCACACTTTACAGCGCACTATCTCTAGATTCGGTGCAGGGGTCATGGGCGGTCGTCACAGGGCTTTTGGCATTCCTATGGCGATGCTAATCTAATTAGAGATGCCCAAAGCTCCAATAGAAAAAATAGTCACTAAAAAGTTAATGGTGCTACAGTGATGCCAATTTAGTGATGCTATAGTGATATCAGTAATTTTTGTTCTACTATGGGAAAGCTGACATTCTAATGAACTTAAGTCTAAGCTTACATCGACGTTCAAGCTTCCAATGAAATCACGCGGGCTTAAAATTTGGGAAGGTTATTAAATTCTAGCCTACATGTCCACCGTACAAAATTATATGTACAAAATCATCATAGGATAAGATATTCATCATTCTAATCTCCATGTTCAGCTGTTCACATTCTAAAATAATAATTTTGAAACAATTGATTCATGTTTGAGATTTCACATAGTTGAAGAATCTGACATGTGAAATTTAAACTCTTTGATGAAGGAAATTGAAGATCACGAAAGATATTAATTGATTGTTGAGCTAAACATTGATTTTTATCAAAACCAGTTAAGAATTTTCTCAATTACAAAGTTCATGGATCAATACACCATATATTTGAATAGAAATCAATGATCCGTCAATACATAACTGCACTTCATTTCCAAAGTACTTAATTCCTATAAATTAACAAACATAATATCATTCCAAAAAATAAGGTATCTTCGTTAATAATGTAATGAACGAGTCTACAAATCATATAGTTAGCTGCAAGTTTGAGTTTGAATTGCATTTTGAAAATTATCGTAGCACACATATTCTGTTTTAAAGTAAGATATATTTGTTTTTTTGCATAAATTCTTATTAGCTAACCAAAAGATTTGATAAAATGACATATTAACATGTTTAATTGTTACTAAACTAAAACTCTTATATATCCTAACTAAATAGATTGCACAAAGTAGTAGATATAGGTAAACCTGACCAATAAATGCCCTTCTAACAAACATGCAGAACTACTGATCACATAATGAAAAAGTTTGCATAAGTATTGAGTTAACGATGATTCTGTGAGTTGTAACGCTAAAGTATGGATTCAAGTGCAGCTATTATGCTTTTTGTTACATTCATCATTGCCTTCATAGGGATAAAGGTTACACTTAACTTTAAAATTCTTATGTGATATGCAATAATCTATTGAACTTAAAATGATTTCATTTGTTGTTTTCTAATATATCGCGTTTGTTTTAAACTAACAAACCTACACTATTATTACTTTTCTATCTCTCTTTCCCCAACCGCCAAAAAGGTTAAGCTCATACTTATTAAATATATTTTTTACCTCCAATTTTACTTCTTCAAAATAGTTGTGACAATTTCCTAACATTTGTTGAACATGCATTGGTGCTATTGTGAATATTATTATGAACTACAACTATAATTTATTTACAAAATTGAGATCTTTCCATTAATTACGGTGATTTTATACAATATTGTTGTAACTATAAACAATTTTCCTAGTTGGATTTACATTATGGATCAATATTTCTACGAATAACCGTGTGCGAAGCACGAGGTCGCACCAGTATAATATATGATATAGTTTAGATACACATATATCAAATGTCAAATCTCTCTCAATAAAATAAGACAATAGTCAATATACAACTCGATATTTGATATATGTAGTAAAACAATGTCATAAAAGTATCACGTAACAATCCTAATCTAATACTCCTCTAAGCCCAAATAAACAAATGCTGGTCGTATCGTCCCTGTACCCATAATGTCTCGGACTGACCTGAGCATTATAAAATAACACATTGGTCAGACTATGTCTAATCAAGGGTATATAATCATGGTAACACCATATAAACATGGAACAATAATATGATAACATTAACATCGATAATCAAACCATAAGACGACATGTCAAAGGATGCCTAGAGAGACAGTAATGTATGCCCAAAATATGTGTGATGTAAATAATTATCAAGGCATCACACTACCTACATAACTTAAATCAATGTGAAATGGTCAATACTGATATCAAAAGATGTCATACCTGTATAGAAATAGATCCAATAAAGAATCACCGAATCAACACAAATAGGTGAATCATACATATCCAGAAATCAACATTCAAATCTTGAAAACATCCATAATATCAATATAAGTAGACATCTGGAATCAAAACATAGTAATGGCGATACACGCCAAAGGAAGATGTAATCGATGACAAACGCCTATGAAAATATAATTGGCGCCAATAATGTATAATCAACGACATACATCTAGGATAGATAATTGGCAACGCATGCCAATGAATAATAGTTGGCTTAACACACTAATGAGATATAAAAGCAATACATGAAAATGAATAATAATTGGTGACAAATACCAAAGAAGAATACGGGGATTTATTATACACAGGAAACGGTCTCTGGTATAATCACAGCTTCTCATCTTTAGTAGGTGAATAATTACTCGTCTATGTCACAACACACCAGAACTAGGCGAGAGACTAGCGGATACACCTGCTCTAGGAGATTACACATGTAACTAACAAACACGACACACGAGCCTATCTGACACGACTCCTACGGTCTTGGTTACCTCAACGGACATTGGATTCTTATCCACCGCATTTCATAAACATTTTGCAGGACTACGCTTTGCATTGGCCATGACCATACTTTGCCTATAATGGTCACAAACTGCTAGCCTAGATGACACAAAGGGCTATGCAGCATCGACACACGGCTCCACAGTTGCCGACACAGGCCTCTTTACATTGCCGACACATGGCTACAAATATTATCGATACACGACTAGAACATTTCCAACACATGGCTAGAACGATGCCGACACACGGCATTGGGGTGTCATAGATCCAAGGCGCGACCACCGCGATCTAGCCGCCATGGTGAATACTGGCCAATCTGGTTCACTCTTGAAACATAAAGGGAGTTGGACAGTGATAGAAAAATACCATAAATATATAATAGCCGACATACAATATAGACATCTACCGACGCACGGTACTATACATATGCTGACACATAGCTACATACATGTACTGATACATGTCACTATACAAATTCCGGCACACAACTAAATACATATGCGACACACGGCTCGATATAATCGTCGACACATGGCTTCACATAATCAACACATGACTATAATATATTCACCATAGTGAATATCACATATCGTATCCCCATATCAAGTATCATCTACGAACAAAAGATAACCGAATAAGTAACACAATGATGTCCCATACCACCGCGTGTTACTAGTCCATTTATTCAGTGCTCACACACAACTAGCCGTTCAATACTCTATAAGTCCAAAGAATAAGCGGAGAAATATTACCGAATGCTCCATCTCAAACGGTATTATAACTCCTTTTATTCAGATTTCTCGTCACACGGAATAAACACAAAATCATAACAAAGGATGTCATCACCGTATCATATTAAAATACTAATCAAATCAATATCAATGGTGCATCATTCATATCATCAGAATCAATATCAAGAAGACAAGAAATCAGAAATAAGAACTAGTGTAAAAATAGATTATTCAAATGAGTATAAATAAAAGAATTAAGACTCAATAATGAAACATACACAACATATAATTTGATATAACAAAATCAATAATAAAACTGAATAAATAATAGATATTGCAAAAACTAATTTGGCATTACAATTATAATATTCTCTTTACAATAAATAAGTTTGCCATTTTATTTATAAAATTCAATAATTCAATATTCATTAATAGCATTAGAAAATTCATCTTTCTTTTGAATCAATAAATATTTTTAATCATAAGTTACCACAAATCTCATATCCAAATAATTTAAACTTGGAAAGATTCAACCTTATCAAAACACAAGGTGAAGCAAATATAATGGCATAATAGTTTTATTAACAACAAAATATCAATTTAATAAAGCTAGAACATGGAAAACTATCTAGCAATACATTCAAATACTCAGAACAAGAAAAGCCACAAAGTATAAAACATAAAAGTATACAACCCCATATGTACACAGATAAACATTAGAGGTACACAAAAAATATGCACTCACATGGGCACACACAAATGTGCATACACACACACTATTTAACTAGACACTCTTATGCACTCTAATTTCTCATACACATACATAAGCATACTGCTCAATAACAGCACTTAGATTATGGATAGGAGCAACAATATATAGGGTAAAAAGTAGCTGCATACTAAAGAAGTATATAAGGAGGTAAACCAAATTAATATATCAAGAGGATGCACAGTGCAATCAAATGAAAACATCAAATATACATGCACTCAACACATAGACGATAGCATATGGATGCACACAATTCATCATACTCAAGCGTACGCTTGGGTTGCTTATGAAATCCAGCACCACCAGTGCACCGATCATGATTAACCGGTGGACTGGTCGTGCACTGCCTAAAGCAAAAACTCTCCAGGTCATGGATCCTCTCCCCTTTTCTTCCCCGTTTATCTCACAATTTAATGCACAAACCATGAATACGAACCAAGCATTAATCCAAACAATATAAACTTCATGAATTATAAGATTAAACACAGATTGCTGAGTGTATAAACTCACCTGAAGTTTGCGTTCTCTGCTTCTTTCTCTTCCTTTCTTGTTCAAATGCATGCACACTGCACTCTCCCTCCATAACTCAACCCAAAGCCCTCTTAGCTAGAAATAAATCCAAGTATCATGGAGCACATATTCGAGTATGGGGAATTTTAGTGATTTAATAGATTTTTTAATTTTCAAAGTGGTGAGGTTTATTTTGTTGTTTCTAGCTTCAAGGGGAAGATGATAATTAACAGGAGGAAGTATATGTAAAGTAAAATAAGTGAACAGAGAAAGATCGGGGGAAAGAATATTTTAGAAATGAATTTAGGATTGGGTTATAGTGTTTGGGCCAAGAAAATGAAAACATATATATATATATATATATATTCTTTTACTTTTAAAATTATATTCCATTCCATTACAAAATAACTTTATTTAATTATAATATTATATACTAGTTACATCACTATTATAAAATATATTTTCTTTCACATCTTAATTTATTTCAAATTTCAAATAGCTTACCTTCACGATTTAAATCCTTTCATTCCATAATTTCTAAACCTAATTTATTAAATAAATTTCCAAGCTTCAATTAATTAATAAAATCACTATTACTAACGGCTTTGCCAAAAAAAAAATCACTATTACTAACTGCGATTAATTATTACATAAAATTGGATTGCTACAATCTGTATATATTTACACATTTATATTTCTGATATGCATACAAATTTATCATTCCTGTATATAAGTATAATATATATGTGTATATAATAGATATAAATCTTAATATCCATATCTATTCCTCATGCTTACACACACACACACACATATATATATATATATATATATATTTGTCTGTGTGTTTTCATATTACATAGTGAATATATATATGTATATGTATATTTATATTCAAGTCAATATTAAATAATTTGATTAGTATAATTAATTAAATAAGCATAAAATATTTTAAAATAAAATATAAACTTATTTTAATAAATAGATTGGATCTAATGTTAGTTAATAGATTACATTGGCCCAATAAGATCCAAATAGGGATTTTTTTTTTAAAATGTACCTTTTTCAGTCGCCGTCGAATAGGACAATTCCAACAAAATTAATTTTTTTCCAGAGATGTGCGATTAGAGTAGCACATATATTGAGGTAAATTAATGTAAAAGTTTATTTTATGACTTCATATGATATGTGGATTAGGAAGAAACCTTATCCTAAACAGTTTACGATACGATTTGTCTAACTTAAATTGAGAACATGTGTCTTGTGAAGTCAAGACTAATTCTATTTTATGTATGTCTATAGGCAGTTCATAAAATTGTAAAATCGTCCATTTCATCGTGCTGAGAAACATATTATCATCTTAAAACATTTCTACTTCTTACCAAAGGAATTTATTTCTAGAGAAATTACTGGCAGTGTAATAAATTTGGATGAGATCCAAAAACATGAAAACTATTCGCGTAGACAATATTGATTTAGCTGAGCCTAAGGACATTGCCAATTAGAATGTTTATTAGATATTTTGCAAACTGAAGAGGGACTAAGAGTCTCTCATCGATGTCGAGAAAAAGGATTATTCATAATGACAATCTCATTAACTGTTGATAACCCATGGACGGTATAGACTTTGCCACATGTAATAATGCTTTAAATCCAAGATGGATTCCATATACACTAATAAAAAATGGATTTTGAAAACTATACTTGAAAAGATATGATCAATTAGCCATAAGTGATTCTTCGAGAAAAAGATCGATGTAGTTAGAAATTTATAGAACTATAAAGCAAGGTTGAGGTGAATGACCTCTTCAATTCCAAATATTGAAATTGATTATGTAATTTTTTTAGTCATTATGCCTGAGTGCACTCAGATTCTACTCACAAATTTTCACATAATATAACTATAAGTTCTGGAATATGATCATTGAAATGAACCATCTAAAAACTTATTTATAGAATGCTGTTTGTATACCATAACCAAATTTTCTCAAAGTTAATGGGAGTAGAATAAGGTTCATGTAATTTTAGGGTCAATCTATGATCTTAAACAAGTATCTAGAGGTTAGAATGAGTATTTTGACTGAGAATGAAATAGTTTAATATTAGTCAAAATGTAGAAGAAGCATGTGTCGATAAAAGGAAAATATATATGCTAAAACATTTCTAATACTATATAATAACATGCTAAAGATTGGTAATGATGCCAAATGTTACAATCAGTTAAAGAATGATTGTTTAATTATCGATAAAGGTTTTGAGAGAGGCATTCTATATACTCAGTATATAAGGATGTTGGAATTTCCCAATCAATGTGCACAAACATCACATTAGAATGTTTAATGTGGATATTTTTGAGTATTGAAACGTTTCCATTTAGCATGGAAATTTCCTTTAGAGAAAAGATTTCTTTTCCTATAGACGAGAAAAAAGATCATATGAAATGGTTTCCTTATGGGCCGACAATTTGATCCATCTTGTACCATATGGTATGTATTATATAAAATAATTCCTATATACTTCATGTAGCAAGTGAACAAATCCAAGTGAAAATAAGTGGATGATAGTTAAGAATATTCCGGAGTGTTTATGTAATACTAGAGAATTATTTATAGAAACAACAAACTACTAATCAAAGAGTATTCAAACTTGAACTTCTTAAGTGATGTTGATGGTGGTACGCTAATCTTAAATTTTATATTCACCCTTAAAGGGCTTTAAGTTGAAAGGTTCCAAATGAGAGGTTGTGGCAAATTCGAGTATGAAGGCTGAGTACATCATCTTGAATAATGCCACAATGAAAGCGGTATATGTACAAATTTATAAATGAGCTAGGAGAGGGTCTCGCCATTGGAGGTACAATAATGTACCGTGACATTAAAAATTCAGTATAAATTGCAACATGAACCTGGAACATATAAGAGGTTGAGAATTTTTTTTCATACGTACTATGTGATAAACTGTTTATCAACAATGGATAATTGAGATCGAGCAACGTAAATGTTACACCCATATTTCCTAAACTATATCTAAGATAAATCAATGCAAGCGCCAGGCTAAAAGAACTCCCCATGAAAGAAGTCGGACTAGAAAATGAAAGCAAGAACAAAACCTAGGTTGACCACGCTGAAGACTCAAGACAATAGCAAAACATGAAAACCACGCCATTCAGTCAAGTATAGTATCGACGATATAATACCGCCAATTAACTGGGATAGCTGCTAAAGCACAAGAACTGATCTGTAACCCTAACACTCAAAGGGTGGAACTACGACACAACCTTTAAATCACGTAGCTCCCAAATACCAAATATCAAGGTTGTGGTGGTTCCAAAAGTAAGCCCTCACGGGTTAAATCTGGGACACAATCTTAAAATAATAGCAAAACAAAAAGATTGTGTTGCAGCTCAAGAAAAAGCAACCCTGAGGACATAGAACGATGACAGCGTCCTTAAAGCAATTATACGCAGTAGGGATGCATCGCAATCTTAAACCAATGTTTATTGTGGTATGGATGTACGTAATCTTATATCAACATCAAAATAATAAAGATGCCCCGCCATCTTGATGTGACAGAACAATGCCGCAATCCTAAAAACACTACTCACAAACCTAAGGACTTGAGGGATAAGGCGAGGGGGTTAGACTGCTTCTCAACTAAGAGTCAGCCTCATCCCTCAAAGGAAAACCAAAAGATCCGACTTCATCCCCAAGATCATTAAACCCAGCTCAAAGACAAGGGCGGTGGCGCAGTCCTCTGTTGATGAGAACAACGAAGAACTATTAATAAAAAGGGATAACTCTTTAAAATAGTAGTACAGTCGCATCTACTAAGTTATACAACTCAACTCCAATTGTCTCCAGCACTACATTTTGCCGATGTTTCAATTGAACAGTGCAGTACAACTTCTGAAGTATTGATGCAGTTCGAATACTATACGGTGTCGCTACCTCGGACATAATAAAGGCATAATTTTCAATAAACTAGACCAAAGTTCTAAAGTGCTGATAATAGTGTAGTTCTTCTTGAAATGGTGGATAGTTTCTCATTGCGACTTCATCAACATGAGTGTGCAATCCACTAGCTTATTACTTTATAGAATCGTAAAGTCATGGTCTATTCAAACTTAGGTATTCCTGCTTCAATTTCAAATTTCCACCTAAGTTCAAAATTCACCAACTCAAATCACAGTTTTCCACTGAAGACCACGCTAGCAATCCTTGTATGGTAAATAAAAAAGATGGATGATCTACATGTGGCAAGATCCAAAGGTAGAAATAAAAAACCTGAAGGCTACTTCCACAATCCATACACACTGGGCAAGCAAGATGGATGATTTTCATGTAGCGTAATCTAAGGGTCAAAATCAAGAACATGCGTAGTTAATGAAAGCAATTCTTATAATTCTCTATATTATAAAAATAGAAGGCACTGTAGCAGGAAAGAGAGTTTTTTAGACTTTGCTCTTTTTAGAAACACTGAAATAAAAAACTGTACTCTCTGCCATTGTTTGTTTGTACTAAGAACAAAAAGGAAGAAAATGACATTTCACCATGGATGTAGGATTCATTAACATCCAAACCACGTAAACTCTTTGTGTTACTTTTTTTGCTTTCAGTACTTGATTTTACTTTTTTTTTGTTTTGGTACTATCTTGCTTAACGAATTAGGCAATGACATGTCATTAGATTTTGGATACTTTCCTCATAATTATGTTAGCACTATTGCGCATAATTACTTCCTATAAAGGCAATTTTAACATTACTTAATTTTGCTGATTCCCAATCACGAAAGCATTCAGTGACATGACTATTTCAAAAATACCTAGGTGCTTTTGAGATAAAAAAATCTCATCAATGTTTTTGGCATTATAAGGAGGGTGAATTCCCTCTCTAGCAAAGTTTACTTACATTCCCTTTAGGTACCATTATAACACCATGAACCCCACCTCCTTACCTTCATAATCCAAACTAAGGCAGGCGTCTCTACAGAGCCTACCTCAGATACCATCCAAGCAGCCCTTCAAGCCTTCACAAACCAATTGAACCATTACTTGGATAGAGAGATCCGTGACCTAATATCTTGCCTCTATGTCGATCTTCCCTCAACCTTCCATAGCTCACTGCCATCATCCACCGACTGCACTGAGTATGCAGCGTGTGAGTGATAGTGGCAATCTCAGAAGTGAGAATGATGATGCTGGTTAAAAAACCGATACTAAGCTCAAGAGAAAAATCAAAATCTATCCCCAAATCAAATCGAATCCTTCAAACATTAACCCCTTACTACTGAAGAACAAGGCACAAACTATGCATGATGACGAACGATGTTACTTCACTCTGTAGGGACGGATCATCCCAAATAGTTGCCAAAGTGGATGAGATCCGCCAACTGAAAGCTCGCGTAGAGTAGTTAGCAAGACTTTGCAGACAAAATAATAGAGAGGAAGTAAGGGAAAAAGGTTCTTCCCCATTTAGTGAAAGCATTATAGAAGCTGATTTCCCTGGCAATTTCAAATCCCTATTGGTTGATTAATTTGATGGGATCACAAACCCAAATGACCATATTCGTACTTTCAAGCATTACAAGGATATCCTAAGAGTGGGGAGGATAGCCAAAAGCAAGCTTTTGTGGCTAGGGTAGCTTCCCTGAATGTGAACCATGTCATGCGTGAAGCAGGGGAAGAATGAGAGCTTATGCAAATTTATAAAATGCTTTAAGTCTGAAGCGCTTCGGATTAGGGTGACTTGTGAAGAAGCGCTACTGATGGCAGCGCACGCTAGGATCAGAAGGAATACAACCATGTAGGATAAGAATAACAGAAATCCGTGTCACAACATGAAGGCTTTCTATGAAAGGGCTAGCGGCTACATTAGAATGTAAGAAGCCGGAGCCATAGAATTACATTCATTTGAAAGAATGTCTGCTTCCACAATGAAAAGAAGAAGAGGTAGAAAGATACCATCCACCTATAAAGCGGCAAAGAGAATTCAACTACAGCAAAGAATCCCCTTACCCATACACTTGGTCAGGTTTATGAGATGATCAAAGATGAGCTAGCTCACAACATCCCAAATAAAGGGAATAAACCAGAAAAAAATCGGGGAAGCCTACTGCTGCTTCCACTTGGCCAATGGCCACCATATAGATAACTGCCGATACTTGAGAAATGAGATTGAGAGCTAATTTAGAAAGGATACTTAAGCATCTATTAGAAGGAAAACAATAGGGAAAGGACTGGGAACCTCACTCCGGATCCAACTGAAAATATAGCCGGATACCCCTTTAATCGCATAATCTCAATCCATGGAGGACCACACTTTGTAGGACAAAGTACAAATAGCATAGAAACAGTATGTGTAAGACACCAAAGTATAGTAGAGGACCATATTCCTTGTAAAACAAAAGCCTGTGCAGGACATAGTCTTCATTGCACATGATGTCTCTAGAGTTGTCTTTCCACATTGAGGTTCGCTCATAATTATAGTGTAGATCCCGAACTATACCATAAAGAAAGTCTTTGTGGATTCCAAGAGTTTTTAACATCATTTACAAATATGCATTCGATAAGATGAAGCTTCCAGTAAAAATACTGAAGCTGAGCCCTGAACCGATTTATGGCTTCAACAACACTGTGACAGTTCCATCGGATCATCACGTCCTCTCATCACTGCTGGGACTGCTCCTTTTCACAAATCAATCTATGCAAACTCCTTGATATCGATGAACCGTCCTCGTGTAATGCACTTTTAGGAAGGGACGCACTGAATGACATGGGGGCAGTAATTTCCCACAAGGATATGCTAATGAAGTTCCATACCCTCGTTGGAACATGGTCGATTAGAGTGGAACAATTGTTGTCTAGGAGTTATATAATGTAAACCTCAGTTCTAGCAATAAAGATATTCAAAATTATTCTGTTGTCTCCTCAAATAATTGTAATATAAAGGTGCAAATTGATTTTGGACCTTGGGCTAATTTTAAAAAAAAATTTGAAATTTAAAATTATATTTTAGATTTAAATGTTAAGTTAAAAATATAAAATGGAAATTTTATAAAACCTATAAAATGCATTCAAAAATTTCAAAATTGTTTTGAGAAATTAAATAATTAATTTTGAAATTTGAAACTTAAAAATTAACTAATATTATTAAGTAAATAAAATAAAATAATTAAGTTAATTTTAATTGATTTAAACATACATACATACATATATACATATACATACACACACACACATACATGAATATATGTGTGTGTGTGTGTGTATCAGTGTGTGTGTATAATTAGGTGAAATTTAATTGATTTAAATATACATACATACACACATACATATATATGTGTATGTGTATGTATATATATATATATGTGTGTGTGTGTGCGCGCGCGTGTGTATAGATATATATATATATATATATATATATATATATATGTGTGTGTGTGTGTGTGTGTGTATGTACATACATACGTACATATATATATATATATATATATATGTGTGTGTGTGTGTGTGTATGTATATATATGTATGTGTATATATATGGACCAAAAAGGGCACAAACACCCAATAAAATATCAAATATAAAAATTAGAGTAGAAAAGAGAATAAAAACAAAAGAAGAACACACAATATTTATAGTGGTTCTGCAAATACTCCAGCCTACGTCCACTCGATCATTTTCTATTGATTATCCTTTGGTTTTACAAAGTTGTTTTTACAACTTGGCTGCTTACATTATAGTAAGAATCCAATAGAGTATTTTTTAGATGTTTACTTCTCAACTCATTATAATTAATAGTCTAGAATAGAGATTCGGAAAGAAGTCCCTTTGCAATAAGCCTCCCCTCCAATTTATGGATAAAGGTTGGCGAATTTGACTTTGAAATACCTGCATATGTCTCCATGTTCACCACGTCATCCATAAAATGCTCACGATTGTTCGACCCATGATCTTACAACTCGGACCTGATTTCTGGCTCTCACCTTGGTGCCGAATTGAGGGTGACTCGGGTCGAGTCTGTGTTTGGCTCGAGCCTGTATCAAAGCAATTTGGACATTAGTTTGTACTTGTGTTTATTCCTTCCTTCAACATTTACTCGGATTTTTCTTCCTCTTTCCTAGGTTCTAGCTCGAGCATGACTTGGGTCTGACCTATGCTCATCGAGTTGTGAAGTTTAGCCCCGTTTCTATCTTTCTTTCCTGTACTTCTTCACTGTATCATCTTGTGATGTTTTCTAAGTATTTGTATCAATTTCCTCATTGTTTCTTATTTTTGTTCAATCAATCGAGTCTGTTCGAAGAATGTGGATATTTTGCTGATAAAACTTTGCCCCCTAAAGCAAGTCTTGTCAATAGAAGGGTGCTTTCTAAAGAACAAATATCGAAGTTTGAAAATCATTAGTAGTTGAGCTCTCTGGCTATTGACTGATCAAATCATGACGAATCTTCCGGTTCCTTTGAATTCACCTGTAAGTTAAAGGTCGTTTCTGGCCATTATAGCTAAGGACTCAAGTCTTTGCTTAATTGTTATTCAAAAATTATCATCATTTTATGTTCTCCCAGTATTATCATATTATATATCATACATCATGAATCAAAGTTGTCCAGTGTTCTCTTAGGAGTTAACTATCACATTTTAAAATCAATATTGTCATGTGTTCGTCCTGGATTTCAGTTGTTATATATTAGTGTCAATATCGTCCCGTGTTCACTTGGAATTTAATATATTATATATCATGTGATCAGGCATTGCTAATTATTGTCACACATTACCACTGTTTAAAAAGTTACTTACAAAATTGTCTAGTGTCGCCTAGTATACCATTATAAGTAAGCCCAGTCGAATCGAGGCAATGACATAATTCAATAATCATTATCAAATCGTTTTAAAGTTGAATGGTGTTCAAATTCTAATTTCTGGTCTCTTCGAATCACATAATCAATGTCAAATTTAGGTTTTGATCTCTGTAATTGACATCCAGCTTAGCTGCTGATCTCTCTGTATCATGTAAACATATTTTGGTCTAATCTTTGATCTCTTTAGATCATATATCTAATTCAAAATTTGATCTCCCCAGATCATATATCCAATCCAATTTTTAATCTCTGGATCACATATTCAGATTGAGCCTAATCTACTGGCTCTTCGGTGAAAGGACCCAACATCCGAGCAAGTCCATCCGCTTACTCTCCGGTAAGGGGACTAACTACCGAGTGCATCCATCCACTTACTCTCTAGTTACAGGACTTGTGACACCCCATATTTTGGAGTGCCATAATATGGGGAAAATTAATTAAACAAATGATTAATCAAATTAATTTATAAAGTGAAAATAAACACAAGTAAATTAATAGTTAATTTAAAAGGAAGAATTAGGGGAATTAATAAGAATAGGTTAGAATAGGATATGAGCACAAAGCCCAAATCACTAACCCTCTAACCCCTCCACTTCATTCTCATTTTCCACTAAACCAAAGAAAGAGAGACTAAGAGATAAGTCCAGCTAAACATTCAAGAGGAAAGAGAAGAAATACTAAGATAAAACATGGACCATTCATCATTAAAATGACTTTTAATCAAACCAAATGTGAGTAAAACTTTTCCTAAAACCCCTCCTAACTTGGTTGGGTTCGTATTTGGTTTTGAATGAATGTTTTTGATGATGATAAACATGTTGTTAGTGATTAAACATTGATTGGTATGTTTACAGTTTGAATGAAGCAAGTTTATTTATATTTTATGGTAAAACATGATTTAACCATGATAAAATGACTCGAAATTTAAGCATGATGTTTATAAAGATGAAATAAAGATGGTTTTTAATTTCATGATTTTTGGAATTAAATTGGAATTTCTATGAATTTTTGAAGTTGGGAAAATGGTTTATTTTGGGTAAATTAATTATTAAAAGTAATGAAATAGGGACCTGAAATTTTGATAAAAAGTAGCACATGGTAAAAAAATAATTTCGATGAATGTTTAGGATTTTCCCATTAATTTTCGATTTTATATAAATTAATTGGCTAAGGAAAGAATTAATTAATTAATGGTAATTAATTGATAAATGGAGAATGTAATTAGCAAATTCTGATAAAAGAACTATAAAAAATAGTTTAACTAATTAGAATTCGATAACAAATGGGATTTGGTATAAAGTAACTACTTAAAAATGAAACAAAACAGTTTTCACGTTAATCACGAGTATGCCATCTTAACACATGATGGCTACTCAAATAATAAACATGTGATAGCTATTTCAGCTATCAACATGCAATAACACTTAGGCTATCAACCCGTGATGGTTTTGGGGAAGCCAATATACGGAAGCTCTTTTGAGCTCGACCCTCGAAAGCTATCAACCTACGATAATAATGTTACTTAACATGCGACAACTACTTAAAGCTCAATACGCAATAGCTTGGTAAGCTATCAACATGTGATAGCTACTTGAAGCTCAATATACAATAGCTTGGAAAGCTATTAACATGTGACAACTATTTGTAACTCAACACACGATAGCTTGGGAAGCTATCAATGCAATAGCTTGGGAAGCTATCAACACGTGATAGCTATTTGTAACTCTACAAGCAATAGCTTGAGAAGCCATCAATGTAGTTACTTGAAGCTCAACATGTGATAGCTTGGGAAGTTATCAACATGTTATAACTACTTGAAGCTCAATGGCGATGCTTGGGAACCTAACAACATGGATGGCTATTTGTAGCTCAACAAGCGATAGCTTGGGGAGCTATCAACATGCGACAACTATTTGTAATTCTACATTTGATAGCTTGGGAGACTATCAACCAGCGATGGCTAATGAAAGCTATTAACTTTCGATGGCCGTAAGAGGCCAACAAGGGATAGCCATGTAATGTTGGCTTGAGATAATGAACAAAGCCAGAAAAATGCTAAGTACACGTGATGATTGATCCTAAAGATGATTTATGGAGTAAGGCTTTTGTAGCGTCCAATTGTCTATTCATCACAACACATGAGATTGATGTCTATTCATGACATTATATTTGATGGAGGGTGTAACGACCCCGAATTTTTAAATATATAAATTTCTAATTAAATGAATTTTTGAATAAAAATAGTAGAATAAATGGTTTTAAAAAATAAATAATTGAGTTTATAAAATAATATAAGAAAATGAATATGAAGTAAAATAATAATAATTAATATTTAAACTAAAAATAGAAAGTAAACAAATAAAAATATCTTTGTACAATAAACAAAAGAAATAGCAAAGAAATGTTATGCAGGCAAGAATAGAAAAGAAGACAAGTATGAAAACATCCAAGTACAAAGCAATAAATGCAAACCTCCTTAGCCACCGAAAACAGCCTACCAGCCATGCCTATTTTACTAAACAAAACATAGAAAAGTGATAAAGGACTCATGCATTTAATACAAACATCTCAGCCTTACTCTGATTGTACAAACAACAACATACATCATCTGTAAACTCATTCTTTTATACCTCCTCTTCATTTCATTTTCGTCCCTTGATACAAAACTGAGAAAAGAAAAAGGAAAAAAAAACAAAAAGCTTCAGACTTAAAAACATTCATCAAGCAATCAAAGCCTGACAGTCTTGAAGCAAAGTGAAGCTTCAGATAACCCAGATTTCAACTTGTAAACTCCTGGAGTCGAAAAGATTAAGGTGAGTAACACTTTATTTAAATCTGAGTTAACAAGACTTGATTTTCTCTGAATCATATATATATCTTGTATATGTATGTATGTGCAAACATCTGGAATCTGTTTATTCATGCTCTGTTTTACTTCTGGTTTTGGTTTGATATTAAAATTCAAAATCTCATCCTAGAATCTATATCTGACTTTGATGTATAAATGAAAAAGGTTTGTTAGGATATGAAGATAATTTTAAAAATAGTCTCAAGATTTTTAATTCAACAAATAAATTTTAAAAAGAGAAATGACAGTGAAACCCCATTTACTGTTAAAAATCAACAATCTTGATTTTTGATTTGAATTACATAAATAAATTCGTGATTGCAAATCACGAATTTCAATATACTTTGCATGATTTTTAATTTGTTAAACAATGGGAAATTCCGAGTGGTTCGTTTTGGGTATTTCTGGTGATAATTGATGAACGGCGCGGCGATGTTGGCCAATTTTTGGTATGGAGGTAGTTCGATCAATGGAGAGCATGGGAAAAATATGCAAGAATTTTTCAAATGACCCATTTGTTTGGTTTCGAACGATATAGGGTTTTAGCATGTTTTGATTTTGACGTGGCTGTAGTAGTTTTTGCGACTTGGATGATGGATCGAGTTGAATCGCGTTTGGGGAAGATGATACACATGGACGAGGTGTTTTGATGGTGAGGTCAATGAAGTTCATCAGCGTGGGGTTGGCCGGTGGCGATGGAATTTGTGGGTGGAGTATCTGCAGAATTCGAGCTGGAAGTTCGAATTTTGATTCGAACGAGTTTCGTTCGATCTGGGTTTGTAATCGTATTCGTGCAGGTTAGTGTGGTCGGAGAAGGTGGCCGCGACGATCGTAGTTGGCCAGGGCTGAGTGGAGACGTCCACCGTGCACGTTCGTGTGCACTGGAAATTCGAGGTGTTGGGGAAGACGAGTTCGACTCGGGCAATTGTTCGAGCAATTGGAGAAATAACTCGAAGCAGGAAATGGAAGGGTGGAACTCGAAGTTGTCTCGAGTAATTCAAGCATTCGACTCGAAGTATTTTTGGGTAGCTCGGGTTTGCTAATCTGGTTCCAGGTTTCCAGTTTTATAACCTGATAGTATTGAGTTTGCTTTTCAATCTAAATTTAAAATTCAAATTTAAAGCAAGATTTAAATCAAGTACTAATACGAAGATTTGAATGAAAATTTACGAAGTGTTTAACTTAAATTTGGATAAATGTTAAAGGAATAATCATTTTTAATCTTAGATTCAAAAATGAAATTTAAATCAAGATTTAGAAATGTAATACTTAAATACACTTGAAAGTTAATGAAGTCATTAATAAAGTAAATGAATTATCTTAGAAGTAATTAAGATAATAAAAGAATTTAATTCTTAAGGGAATTAAGGAATGACTTATTTATTGATTTTAAAATTTAGAATTTGGATTAATTTATAAATTGAGAATAATTAATTTATTCAAGAGTAATGAATTGGCGAAAGTAATTAAGGAATGATTATTAATTAAGAATGAATAAATTTTGTAGTTAATTTGAGGTTAATAAATTTGTAACCAATTCATGGTGATTAATTAAACGGAAATTAATTAGGGGTTAATTAATGTAATTAATTAAAGATAATCAATTAAAGAAAAATTAAATATTGAAAGTAAATTATTTATTGATTAAAGTTTGATTTAATTATAATTAAAGGTTGATGAAGTATAATTAAAGGATAATTAATTTATTATTAATGGTTAATTTATAAATGATTAAAAGGGATAATTAATCAAAATAATTTGTAATTAGTTAATGTTGATCAACCAGGATTAATAATTTATATGAAATTAAACTGATTTGAATAAATCAGACAATTAACTGACCTTATTTATGGATATTTGGATTCTATTGGATGACTTGATTGTTTGATATCCCTGATAATTGATGCTTTGTGATATACCCTGATTTATGTTGTGATCTGAAATTTCTATTTCTGTGATATATTACTATGTGAATATGAAACCCTTGACCCGTAAAACGATATTTGAATTTCGATGCGACAGGGAGTCGGATTCCAGTTGGTTATCCGAAACCCACATCGAATTGTAATAGTGAATTTTTGTGACCGATAAATTTATTTTATCTATGAATCTGTGAATGAAGATAAGCGTTATAGATTATACCGCTTATCGATAGATATCTGTGATGATTGATGTTGCACTATTGTGTGAAACCCCTGGACTACACTTTTACACACACAAATATGGATTTCACGTGGAAATCGGTTAAGTCACAGGTAATTTAAATTTGATGTTTTTGAAATTGAAATTTTAATTTCAATTGATTTTGAAATTTGAAATTTGGGTTTAAAGTGAAAAACTTTTGAAATGGAATTTCAAAGATAAAAGCTATTTTGAATAACTTAATCGAGTTTTGAAAATTTAAATAATTTGATTTAAATTTGAATTGAAGTTTGAAATTGAATTCTATGATTTGAAACCAGGGATTGAAAATGTTATAAATGTGTTTATATAAAGTTAAACCATTTAAAAGTATAATTTTGAGAATTTGGATTTAACCCAAGGATTTCAACTCGTATGAATAAATCAGATTTTCTGAAATAAAACTGTTGTTTTAAAAGAATAAAAGCTTTCAGATAAGAAATGAAATTCCAGTTTAATTAAAGGAATTTCAATATTGAATTGAAAATGGTTTTCCAAGTTATGAATGAATTGTTTTGAAAAGCTATGATTTGAATATGTTATCTTTAACAGATTTAAAATAATGATTGGTTTAAATCATTTGAAATGGGATTGTTTTGAAAGCTATAAATTAAATCTTTGATTTAAAGATTTAACGAGTTAAATTGAAATGGAAATTAATTTGGAAAATCTATGAATGAATCTTTTGTTTAAAAGATTAAAGTGTGGAAACTGTTTAAACCGTAAAGGTTGAATCTTCTTGTTTAAAGATTTAAAATGGTAATCGATTGAAACCATTTAAAAAGAAGTTGAATTATTAAGTTGTGACTTAATTGAAATCTCATATCCATATGTTTTTAAATATTACGCTCACTATTCGGTTTAGCCGGGAGAGGACCTTTGGGTCGTATAACCCATTCCGAATATGTGATACGTCGTATATGGATAGCATTTGAAGACCGGTGTTGAAGACCGGATATTTTTGAAAACGGAAGGATTACCGTCGAGTTACTCTGCATCGGCTGATCCCCGATATAGAGGTTTTATCATCCTTAGTGACGGGAAGTCCGGACGTGATTGGAAATTATCCGGAATTGCAAGGGCTTCGTGAGAAGTGCCTTCGGTTCTGTTCGAACCCGGAACAGACTTGTATGGATTGTATGTCTGACATTACACTTTGAGATATAAAGCCGATTTCTTTCAAATACATTTCTGTTGGTGGCGGAGAATTTATTCTCTTAGCTTAACACCCTTCTCTGAGACGTACGAGCTCAAAGGTTATGTAGTTGAAATTTATCAGCGATATACTCCCAATTTGGTAATGTGGCATGCTGAGTGTTGCTGTGTGATGATCAGTGTTTGATCATTTGTGATATGATCATTTGTTTGATCTTGTATCTTTGTGATCATAGGTTGATCATCTGTTGACCCGAAGCGTGGCTTTTTGAAAAAGCGTAGCTTTGTGGACGAGACTTCGTCAGGACCTAATAACCCGTAAATGGTCGAAACAGGATCGTTGCGGCAAGGTTATGAGGGTCGCGCCCTTTAGGGTATGTCATTTCCTTCTGGAAAAGGGTGGTGTCATGGTATGGAGCCCAGATACTTACTCATGTGGATACACTTTATTATGTGTGATGTTGGTTATCGAGGCCTCGGATAAAGGTCCCAAAGGACCGGGGGGTGGCATATTCGTGAGTTACCTGTTACAGGGGTAACCCGGCCTTGTTTGGCAGAGAGCAGTTTGTCTCTCGAGGCGTCCCGCCAGAGGCGTTCCCATGCGGCGGAAGGAAGTTCCTTAGCCTGACCATTTGTTGGAAATCCATTTCTCCAATACGGAACTTGTACGGTTTTAGTTGTAGAACCTGCCATTTACGTACGGTGGTCACCACTGTTTAGATGGTAGCTATAGTAGGCATACGATACTGGTCGTATGTTGGCTAAGATTAATATTATACTTTCAAATTGTTTTCCACTATGCACTAATAATAATATCCAATGATTTGCGTAGTAAGCATGTTTGACTATCATAAGAAGAAATCTCCTCCAATTCTGCGTTTGCATTGTGTGTGTGGTGGGAGGTCTTATGGTAGTTTCATTTTCCAAAAGCATTGCGAATTGACTTTAAAATTCTGTTGTTGTTTGTTTTAAAGATAAACTGTTTTTGTTGCTCACACCAGTCCCATGACTGATCCGGAGTTTATTGTTCCCTTCCTAAACTCTGGGTGCTCATAATTTTCCACACGAGCAGTCTAGAGTTGGGTTTCTTTTCAGATATTCAGGTTTAGTAGATTATTTGGAGCTAGTTCATTCATCGGAGTTGCTTATCTTGGAGTTGTGGATTCATTCTTGTCTGAAGATCATTTTGGAGTTATTATTTCTATTGATATTGTTCCGCTGCTGATGTTATCTTTTCTTTTCCGCTGCTATTTGTTGTATCATATCTCTGATGTATATTGATATTCATTGTATCACTCTGTTGTATCAGATATTGTATATCAATGTATTATTCTTTTCTTCCGCTATGTTATTTACTTAATTGTGTTATAGCTCCGGCGAATCGGATTTGAACGGTCGAATCTGCGGCATTCTAGTACAATGTGAAGTACGGATGTTGATTTTCGAGCGGGCAAAACCCGAGTCGTCACAGAGGGAGGTATAAGGCCTTAGTGGCAAACAAAATATCTGTTCATGACAAATTTAAGAGAAAATAAGGTAAAACACCTAAGAGGGAATCTTAAGTGTCTAGTACAGTTATCGAACTGGTAATGGTAAGGCATGAGTGGCAATTTAAAATGAATTAACTATAGAAACTAGTTGAAATTGTGTGAAGGAAATCTTATACTTATAATGAATTGATGGTTTATGTTTGTTCATGATGTGATGTAAATTGATGATAGATGAAATAATAAGGGAAACACTCGTTTCGTGCTTTAGCATCGTGGTCTCATTATGTGGTTGTTTGTTTAGGTTAAAGTATTACTCATACCAAGCTTTATATATAACCGTATTTTTATTGTTCCCATATACCCACAGGTACTCATTCGAGTAGGTTGTGTTTATGGTATAGATATGTACCTTTCTGGAAAGACGAATAAAAACCCAAAAGACAAATCGGGAGGCTTTTTTGGCTAATAAGGTTACTTTGAATATTCAACTGTGTAAAACCGAAATCAATAACTCATTAAGTGTCAATGCTGGCATCTTCATATGCTAGAGTTGGCACTCTATTTACGTTCTATCTATATTTACCCTTATGTGGGAAGGGAAGGGTTAATGATGATGTAATAAATTATGTAAAGCATTTTGATGAAATGAAATTTGTTTAGTTGCTCTATTTACTTAATGTTGTGAAAAAAATACCGATCTCAATTTATTGCTTGAAAATAATTCTGGCGACGACTGTTGTATCATTGGTGTTCATTTTTGAATCTTTAAGTGGAGGAAGTTATAGGACTTGTCATCCACTGAATGCCCATATATTCACTCTCCAACAAGGGGACTCTTTATCCAAGCATGTCCATTCATTTACTCTTTCATAAAGGGACTCGTTATCTAAGTGAATCCATTCACCTACTCTTCGGTGAGGGCACTTGTTGTCGTGTACAAGTCAATTCGCTCATTCTCCGACAAGGGAATCTATACTTCACGGTTCATCGCATCATCTCTCCGGTCAGGGGACCAAAGTCCAATCAAGTTGTATATTAGTTTCAAGGGAAATATCCACAATGTCCAACCAAAGCATCAAGCAACATCAAAATATCTAGTTCTATCAAGGATCACTCCCAGAATCCTAACCTAGAGCATGTCATTAGCCCAATCGAGATCTTGTACACGTGTAAGTGGACTGATAGTAATCCTTCATCATTTTTTAAGGAAAAAGCAAGGTACAACAATTAAACCAGAACTCAATCCATCCTAATTACTGGATAATCATTCTCGGCGCAGATCCACGACCGCATCTAGATATATCTGGTGCAGATGACAATCGCTTCTACGATAGAACTGGAGTATGTGCTATAGTAATCAGATTCTTGACATATTATGGTAAGCAGTTGGTTCAAACTCGTTCTTTGATCAAGTGTTGTAGATATCTGCACTCATTCATTTTGTGCCCATCCAGCTCATGGTATAGGCAAAACTTTCTAGACCTTTTCTCCCAAGCCATGGGCTCTCTCTTTGCTAGTTTTCGGTAGGGAATATACCCTATAGTATCCAGGTATCTCCACTCTGGGGTCTCTGTTAGTTTAGCGTTAGAGGAAAATTTTGGCTTCCTCCTTTATCGCTTCAATCCTCCAAACGCATCGTCGACTTTTCGGTTCCTTTTGTCCTTTCCATATCCTTTTTGAATGATCCTCTATCGTCTACAACATTCACATCAGTACTTCATCTTTTTCCTCCTCTTGGCACAAATATCTTTCCACTTGATAATATAAATCCACTAGATCCATAGGTGGATCTCTCTTCGAAACAATTTTGAAATTAGTCTTACTCGCAACTCCTGAAACTATCATTGTCTGGACTTTCGAAGAATCTGGAATATGGAATGTAGGGGCTGCTCATTGAATCTAGTCAAGTAAGTCCATAAGATCTCTCTGGCCCTCTACTTCACACTCGAATGTGCCATCACAATCTTCGGTCGAGTTATGTGAATTCTGAATCTTTTCATGGACCTGTCCACCAATTCGGTCCACATTCTAATGGACCAATTCTCCAGCTACCTGAACCACATCGCTGCCAAATCTGGAAACACCATCCCACCACTTTCTGCGAAGCACCCAACACCTCCATATGCTGGATATATCTCATTAAGTGAATGGTTGGATCTAACCTCCGTCATTCGTCTCTAGCTCCAGTAGTTGGAAATCAGGTGGACTCCTCACATACCAGATGTTTAGGGTAGACAGATTCCCATTCATATCCTCCAAGCTCCATCCTTGGGGTCCACTTCTCAATGTTCTTCTCATCATCTTGGTAGTTCTTTCATTATTGTCCAAAGGAAGTCTTTGATCTACACCTTCGTCCTACTCCCTGTTCCTACAAGGAACTTCAGGCTCCAACTATTGTCGTTGTGCACTCGCATCCTAACCTTTGTTTTGTGCTCAACATCATTCCTCAAACGTGCTCTATTTTGTCCTAAGTCAACATCGATCATGCCCTTTGCCTCCTTGACTCGACACCGACTTGTAAATGTGGGTTGGCACTGAGTTGTGAGGTCTCCAAGGGATTGGCTCTAACTTCTTCCATTCCATATTCAGGTGCACTTGTTCCACCCTCTGGCTTTTGATTCCAGTTTCTAGCTATTCCAACTGTTGTTTATTGCTCCATCCTTATAAAGGTTCGATTCGGTATTTCCTCTTGTTAAGCCACCATCCTATCATGCGTTTCTGTTATCATGCCTTCTGTCTTGTCTCTAGTTACATGGATGGATGTGGGGTTTGATCTTGAGGACACGTCCTGGTTGTCCCTTGTTCTTGTGGACTTCCTTTAATCATTGCTTTCTATGTTGATGATCACTTCATCTTCTCTAATTCAAGTTGTTAAATCCGAGTTTTCTCAGGGGTAGCGCCCAAATGTTTAGACCAAAAATGACACAAACATCCACTGAAATATCAAATATAAAAACAAGAGAAGAAAAGAGAATAAAAGCAAGGGAAGAACACATAATTCTTATAGTGATTTGTCAAATACTCCAGCCTACATCCACTTGTACATTTTCTATTGATTATCCTTTATTTTTACAAAGCTGTCCTTACAGCTCGATTGATTACAACTCAATAAGAATCCAATAGAGTGTGTTTTAAAAGTGTACTTCTGGACTCATCATAATTATTAATTCAGAAAAGAGATTCGAAAAGAAGTCCCTTTGAAGTGAGCCTCTCCTCATATTTATAGATGAAGTTTGGCGAATTTGGCACCAAAATTCCCTACACACATTCTCCACATTCACCATGACGTCCACAGAAAACTCACAATTGTTCGACCCATGCTTTTACAACTCAGACCCAAGTTATGGCCCTGAACCAGGTGTCGAGTTGAGGGTGACTCGGGTCGAGTCCATGTTTGGCTTGGTCCTATCTCGAAGAAACTAGGACATCGGCTTGCATTTGTGTTCACTCCTTACTTTAGCATTTACTCGGGTTTTTCTTCGCTTTTCCTAGAATCTAGCTCTGGCATGACACGGGTCCGACCCATGCTCCACCAAGTTGTGAAGTTTGGCCTTGTTTCTGTTTATCTTTTTTATACTTCTTCACTCTATCACCTTGTGATGTTTTTCGAAGCATTTGTATCAATTTCTTTGCTGTTCCATATTCTATTTCAGTTATTCGAGTATATTCGAAGACTTTGGAAACTTTGCTGATAATAATATATATTGATATATATGTATAACTATAATTGTTATAGTTATTTATTTATCCTAAAATTGTTTATGATAAACTAAAGGAAAGGTTATAATAAATTATAACATGTTTAATTAAATAAAATTTATTAACTAAAATTAATTAAAGGTTAATTTATTAAGATGTTTACATCTATTGATATGTACACATAAACAAACTATAAATGTTATTGTTGATTGCCATCTTAAATAGTTTAAGATGAGTAATATAAAATTTTAAAAATTTTGTATACATAAATTAAATTCATTAAGTATTCGTTAATAAAATTAAATCAATCAAATTAGATTTAATTAATAAGCTACAAGTATATATTATATAAGTAAATTAAATCATAAAAATTATAAATAAGTTAATACTTATAAAACTATATATGTATAAAGTTAAGTGGAATAGGAAAGAAACCCAAATTAAATTTAAGGCACATAAACTGTGATTTCAGATGTGTTTGACACTTGGATCATTAGAGTATTTCATAAGAAATATATTATTCCCTAAATCGATATCACTCAAATAAATGTTTATTAAAGATTAAGAATCTCCAAAATAATTATTGTCCTCTACCATTTTACATAAATTATTATTTGCATAATCTCTAGTTGTTTAGCAAACTCAAGCTAGACATGTTACATCTAGTATTATTAATATATTGGTAGACAAAGTAAGATACATGCATGCATTTTTTGGGCAAACCCAAGGTATGTTATTATACTTAAGCCATCGCAAAATGGTGGGTATGAGTGAATAATCTCTTTCAATTTATTGAGCAAACTCAAGGTCAAGACTGAGATTAGGCCAAAGACCATGGATTAGGAGTTATGCATGAAACAACTGATAAAGTACTACCCATCTCTTACGGGCCTATAATTTGTTGAGCAAACTAAATGGCATAATCCCAAGGCAACCGAGTCCTAACATCCACTAGACAAATCAAAAGACTTTTACGTTTTTCTTAAGGTTTTAAGAAATATAAAATATAGTAGGAGCCTAATTAGAAAAATAAAATGGTAATATTTAACCTTTCTAATATTGTAAGAACATATGTTATACAAGTTGAAATAATCTACTTAGATAAATTTGTGCAACCAATGTAATTGATAAAATATTTATCGGTTAAAATATATAAATGAACTAAATTAAAGATTAACTAAGAAATATAAAATATACTTACCTTTAAATCATTTGGCATGTTATCGCTTCAAGGCCCACATAAGAGGCAATTTGTACAGCCATTAAAATATTCAAGCCTCAGTGACTTAACTATTTATTTGTAAAAGACAGTTTATTGTCTTTTATGATTACCAAACTCTAATAGAAATACAGAAATATGGATATTTAATCCATACTCAATCACATATAAATGTCATATGGTAAATGCTTGTGGTTCGTAATGTATGAAACTTTAATGAAATTAGTTCATTGGAAATCAGCAAATAAATAATAATGTGAAATCGTGTATCCAATACAATTAATTACCATAAGGATCAACTTCAAAGGGTTCGACCATTTTTGAAAGGAAAACGAATGCATGATATTGGATGTAACGTAGGCACAGGTGGGATGAAGAGAGTGAATGACCAATTCTGCTTCATAAAGAGACATCGGAAACGAGAATTGTATGAAATTATAAAGGATATTTAATATGGAATGAAATGTGATTTCCATTCCAAATGTATTTTCATATATAAATTTGTTTTCTATAAAAGTTAATTCTTCGAGTTTAAGATAACTAATCTGAAACTCATGACGGCAAACTAGTTACACTGAATGAAATAAAATCCCAGAATAAGTGGTTGGAGCTTTATATTTCATAAGCTATTATAGTGTTGGTGGAAATCGTGGGAGCATACCATATAACACTTTCTAGTAGACGCATCAAGTTATGTAAAATTATTTTCATATACATACAAAATATTATTTATGAAATAATAAATGTTTTCAATATTGACTAAAAACAGATATAGTTTTATTTCAATATGTATATTATATATATTCGTTATAAGATAAACCTATAATAATGGTATTAGTTTTCATAATAAAATGATTCATTAATTAATATAGAAGTATTTGAAATCTTAATGTTATTTTGGAATTATAGACTAAGCCATAAATTTAAGAAATAACTCTTTAATCATATGATTATGAATCATATGGTACTGGCGAATTGTATCCCAAACAATTAAAGGCAAAGCACACATTCAGTGAGAGTGACATAAGAGTTGGTGAAAGCTTAGGATTGATATATATATATATATATATGTTATATATATATATATAAATGTATGTAATCATAGTAATACCAAAATGGCTCCACATACTTTATTAAATTTACAGATGAATTATTACAAACATGAACATGTGTATTTGATACATAAATAGTATGTCTATTATTAAACCAATTTTCGATCTAACATTAAAAGGATCTATGGTTCAAATAAATTAATGAATATGCCCATACTCAAATATAAATTGTCCAAAATGTCCAATGATATGAAATTTCAGTACATAAGAAATATTTGTAGTCCAATTGGTCAATATGTAAAAAGTACAAGTCGTCTCTTCCTTTATAGTTCAAAATGTAAAAAATAGAGTAAATATGCAATTTCCTATTTCTATAGGTTCTGATGTTCAAAAGTTCAAGTCATCTTCTTCTTTGTTGGCCATTAGAGGAGTTCTCAAGTTCTCAAGATAGGTTAGAAATGTCAAGTTCCAAAAATGATTTGTGCTAAGAAAGAGAAAGAAGAGAGGAGTCCCTTCTTATGTGGAGGTAGGTATCTATTTATAGTAGTTGGAAAGGAGCATAGCTTGCTCACATTAGTCGATTGAAGTTGACATAGATTGATGACTTAGCAGGATGATGGTCTCAATGTTCCCATCTATCATAATATTGGGACTAAAAGCAGTTCGCGCGAATTGCTATCTTGGTTATGTCATTAACAAAGGAGGCATGGTTGTATAAGAGTGCTTAAAGCTTTATCACAAATTAAACATAGACCCTTATTCATATTAATGTACTACCTCTTCACATAATTAATTTATTTCTATTCTTTTGTGTTGAATGTCGCCCTCATCTTCTTCTTTGCATACGTTTGAATTGATTTGTTTGATGGGAACCTTCTAATATACTCTAGTAAGTATATCTTATTATTGCATCTTTAATGTCTCCATTTCTTTAATATTCTTCCCTAATTTAGTAGTATTTCTTCCTACATTCTTGATAGCTCTTTTTCAATGACGGTAGCTTATTCTACAGGATGCGATAGCTTAAATTCTCAATAAGCGATAGCTTCCTTCTAAACATGTGATAACTCCTTTCTCAACTTGTGATAGCTATTATATTCTCAACTTGTGATGGCTTATATATTATGAACTTGTGATATCTTATTTATTCTCAACTTGTAAGAACTTATGTATTCTTATCTTATGATAGCTTGTTTATTCTCGACTCATAATAACTTTCTGTATTCTCAACTTGCGATAACTTCTTTATTTTCAACTAACGTTAACTTTTATATTCTCAATTTGCGATAGCTTTTATATTATCAACTTATAACAGGGTTAAGATCATTAACATGTGGTGGCTTGTTCACCTAAAACTTGTGATGGCTTTAACCTTTACATGAGATGGCTCTATTTCTCAATGTTCGATAGCTTTTATTTCTCAATGTACAATAGCTTTACACTGTCGACCTTCGAAAGCTTCATACCTCATTCATTCTCAATGATTTTGAGTGTAACATTTACCACACCCCCAAAAAAGAAGTTTTCTTATGCTTTAGCATAATTAAACTTCTATTCCAGCTTTGCCTCTTTTTCTTCTCAAATCTGGTAGAGTTATGGAGTATGACATAGGGGAGATTATGTAATTTGTTATATATATATCCAACTCAATAACCGATCTTGTTCAAAATATAAGATGTTTTTTTCCTATTATATACTTGATATAATGTGTTATATTAGTTATTTATTTAATTAAAGTATAAATAATAGAAAATTCAGAAATGGTATGTTTGTTATAGCATTACAATATGTTGTAATCATGGGTAATTTATCATAATATAAGAAACATGTCATTTTAAACATTCCTAGTCAAGATGTATAGAAGCAGTATATCAATACATCCATTGTGACTAGAGTACATAACACTCTTTAAATATTGGGTAGCATATCACTCAAGGCTGCTTGGGGCACCAAGGGGTTATGTACTGATATTTGTTGGATAACTATGGAATGACTGATTTGATAATTTTATTTTGGTTAATACAACTAAGGTCAAACAGAAAATATAGATGTGACAATATTATACAATTCCATCGACTTGAGAATACCATCAAGCTTCAATGTGGAAACTCTGCTTTGATTATAGTTAAATCATGGCACGACATCCATCAGACGACTGTATTTTTTTCGAGTGGAAGCACTGGAAGTGAATACTATTCCAGAGAGAATTCATCTCCTCAATTATATAGGGTTAGTATCACGGGTCAATTTAGGTCAACTCAAAGTCAAAGTCTCTGACCAGAGCAGTAATGATAATAATAATTATTATTGAACCAAGGACTTTGTGTTTTGACTCTAAGTTGAATGTGGATGATATTGAAATTTTGACCATTACCGAATTATAAGTCCTAATGTGATATAGTTTTGACGAAGTGAATTGGTATAAACAATTATCACTACCGGGTAACGCTTAAATAAGTAAAATTAAATTTTACCGAAGCTATGTAAGTGATAAATTTAGCCAAAATGTCATACCACCAGCTAAGGTAACGTAAGAACTTTTATATTCGAATTGTTTGATATTAAATGTTGATCGAATTTACACCTAAAGATTTATATATTCATACCTGGTCAAACCAAGAGAATGTAGGCTGAAATTCATTTCAACTCGGCAGCCACTAAATCTCATATCAAAGCCACCTAAAACTTCCTATCAAGCCACCAGAATTTCTTTTCAATCCATCAAAGATCCATGTACAGATAAAAAAAATCTTTTTGAGCCCCAAAATTGTGTACGTATGTCTCATTATACTTTTGTATCAACATATATATATAGAGAGAGGTGTATGTCTATTAGCTTCAGTTTTTAAAACCCTGTAAATAAAACTTTGTAAAAAAACACAGTAAGTAGGAAAAATGAAAAAAAAGAACATCCTGTTCAAATCCAAAGCAAGGTAAGATTTTCAAGATTCAAATCATAAACTAAGGTTCAACTGGAAGTTTTCAAAAGATCTCAACATGTTTAAGGTAAGGGTTTAAATTTAAATGCCTGTACATGTTATAATATCATGCTTCAAGTTAACAGGGTTAACATTTCATATATGCTCTGGTTTCAAAAATCTTTATCTCTCTTTTCAATTCGAACTGGCTGATGTTGTAAACTAATGAAGTGTTTGTTTCAAAGTATAGATCATGCTAAAAATAGTTTGAAGCTCGTTTACTTTATATATTGTGTGTAATGGAAAAATAACGGTAAACTACCTAGTTTTTGACGAATTTCAACATACTCAAAACATCGAATCAAGTATGCCATCATGGTTGTCGTATAAAAATAGGATTTTTGGTGAATAAATCATGATTTTTAATAGCTTAGATGTTGAGAAATTGGAAGATGATCAGAAATCATTTAAAAATTAATTTTCGGCTATGTCGTCGATGTGGGGAGGTAAGGCTTGGTTGAGAAGGAGTGTTGCGACATGGTCGAGGGGTTCTCTGTAGCCATTTTGTGAATTTGGTTTTGATTTGAGGTGGCATGAGAAATTTAAGATTTAAGAAAGGATTAGGGAGGCTGTCAAACGTGACTTCATCGGAGGAGAACGGCGCGACCGGAGGTCTTGGGTTTTGAGGTGGAGGTAGCGGGGACCTAGACGCAGCGGTCGGAGGTGGTGGCGAGGGAAACCGTGGCATGATGAGGGTGAATTGCTCGATTTCCATGAATAAGTTAAGTTCCAGGTTTCGGCTTTGGGAATGAATTGATCGAGTTCTCGCTTCAGAGGGTTGGAGCAGAGGAGGGTAGGACCATCGCGATAAGGGTGGAGCGGCGAGCTTACTGATGAGCTTGGATGCGGCAATGAGGGCCATATGCACGTGCACGTGAACGCATGTGCATGGTTCCGTGTAGCAATGGTGGAGCAGGGGTTTGAGAAGAAGCACTGTAGAAGTTCGAGTGTGGGGACGTTGTAGTTTTGGGCTTGGATATCGGGTCTTGCACGTTGATCAAAGAAGGGAGCAAGGGGTGATCGAGGACAAGGCATTGGGTTTTTTTTTTGGGTTCGGCTAAAAATTTAGGGAAGGAAGAGGGAAGTGGGTTTCAGGTGTGGGTTTGGGCTTCGGCCCAAAGAAAATGATAAAGGAAAAGTATTTATATATTAAAATGTTTAAATTATATATATATAGTAAAATTTTGAAATGCTATAATTCATCCATATGAAACCCGATTGACGCTCGACTTTTTGCGATGGGTTCGTATCACCGAGTGCTTCATCGTCATGAAGCATGTTGTCAGATTTGACCAAGTAATAATTTATGGTATTTTAAATCGGACAGCTTTTAAATACGTGATTTTAATGAATTTAGTCTGTTAAATTTTATATGGTCTATCTATCGATATTAATTTGCCAGATAAAAATACTAGTGAATTAAATTGGAGTAAGTAAGATGATTAGACGTCTGTTTAGCAAAATAAAATACCGTTCTGCTAATTGTATTTAATTGGACCCCTAGTGGCAGAATAAATCACCATTCTGCCGTTATTAATAAATAAGTGTGTTTTTGGACATTGAAATATTGAATAGCAAAAATAAACCCTGTTCTGCTATCACTTTTGTATGGACATCTAATTTTTATCCTGTTGATTATATTGGGCAATGTGATGGATTGATTCTATGAATATCTGAATCTATCAAGATTGTTTATGAAATAAATGGTGACTTGATTAAGTACCATTGGAGTTACTAAGCTTCTTTCCAAATTTGGAAAATTGATTCTTGAACCAAAGTTGTTTTAAGAATGATTATTATTTATTAATGATATTTTAAAGATAATTAATAATTATTTGATAATGAATTAAAGTTAATTATTTTATGATTCTTTAAAATTATTGAAAAGTATTTAATTATTGTTTTCAAAGTTATTAAATTATTTAAATTGTTTAACAGCATATTTTAATTAGGGGCATTTCACTAGAAGGACAGACTTTGCAGTCCAATTAGTTTCTAGGACATACATCCACATAAATTAATTTCAAGGCCAAAGTCAGTAGAATAATTACTTTTAAGGACAAAGTCAGCAGTCCAATTACTTTCAAGGACATAATTTCATAGGTTTTTAGGCCTTAGAAACTAATTATTTTGCATTTTGTCCTTAAAAGTAATTATTTCAGTTGTGTGTCCTAGAAACTAATTGCACTTGATAAAGAGGCCCTTGTGGCTAATTTCCACTTTTAATTATTCATTAAAGTTATCTTATAATGATCTGATTTAAAAGTTAATTATTATTTAAAAATTAATTAGCATTAAAATATTATTATTTCAAAGGTAATTTGTTCAAATATTAATATCGTTTTAAAAATAATATATTGTATAGTAAACTGTTATAGAAGGGTATTTTCCTAAATTTAACTTGGAAATTATTATAGAAACTTTATAAGCATTATTTTGAGGCAATTATTAAAATAAAGATTTCGGGAAGTAATGGTATATTTTCATAACGTAATTCGAGGGAAGAGATTGCCTACAGTTTGGGATGCTTTCGCTGGGATAGCGACATAACCATTGTGCAAACTGCGATCTATGATTGATTGCATGGCGAAAATCAAGAGGCAGAGATTGCCTAAGTTAAGTTTGGGTTCTCTGGGATAGAGATGTAACCATTGAGCTGCGATCCATGGTCGATACCGAATGATGCTTTCCATATTTATTTTAAAAGGTTTCAAGTATTTTTTGGAAGATATGATTTGTTAATATACTTACTCCGGTGAGATAAGTATATGACTGTTTTGATAAAGAGATTTAATTTATTGAAATTAAATTAAATGAGGCTTGGTGATTTCAGTGGGAAATGAAATTTTTGGTTGAATATTTGTTTAAGTGATAGTTGAATAATCGACTATCAAGTCTTGACCGTAATATGTAATCCTTCTTAATTTTGGTGGTAGAGAATTAATTTCCTACTTAACACTGAAGGATTTTAACTCTGGAAATATCTAGGAGAAATGCGAGAATTATATGGTACGGTTACCATCGGGTTGCTATACTGTACGTATAAACTTGTGGATCTTCTAGGACAAATGATAAGGACATCCGTCCACTTAAACGGTTAGGGGGTGATCCCCGATCTTGTGTATTGTCAGATTATTTCCTAAAGAACCAGTATCGAGCATTCCGAAAATCGACGAATGGTTTTTGGAGCTCCTAGGAAATGGAGAGTGTACTCGTAAGAGATGACTTGGAACCCATGACCTACTCCGAAACCATATACGGTTAAATGGAGGAGATGCGTTATATTTTGGGATGTTGAAATCCATATGTGGTTCTTGTGACTCGTTGGAGTGTGGGAATCTGTGTGAGATTCCAAGATCTATTAAGATGTGAATTCAGGTGTGATTCCATGACCTGTTAAGGTGTGGGAATCCATGTGGGATTCCGTAATTTATTTTGGAGATGGTGCCTAAGCTGGAACGTCGGGTGTGGCCTCATCAGCGGAAATGACTAAAACCAGAGATAGGATGCATAGCCCAGGGGCTTAGCTAACCCATGAGGGTGTAGTCGTCTCTCTTTCTAGAAAGTCCCTATCGATTATTTTATGCATGCTGGGAGCGATACACTCGGCCTAGGTGGCCAGTTATGTATTTCCTATGTACCTCGGCTAGATAGGTACTGACCCTCGGAAGGATAACTCCGATCCTTATGCAGGAAGACCGTTCTCGAAGTACCGAGGGCACCTTCGTGGAAATCCTACACAATTAGCGAACGAGCTTATCGGATTTTGATTTTTATGACTAGTATCGTTGTGTTGTACACAACACATGCATCACAGCTACTTGTTATTATTATTTTAGCGATTAGACACTATTATAATATCAGATGATTTTCAATAAAAAGAGTTTTGGTTATCGTTAGGTAAAAACCCGCCCGTGTTTATTTACGATAAGGTCTTACGAGATACCTTTGTTTTGAAAAGGTTACTAAACTTTAAAAATCAAGTTGATTGTGATTTAAATTCTCACGCTGGTTTTACCAAACTGACCTGGGCGTGGTTTTTCCTAAATGCTCGGGTCAGACCGTGCATATTTCCAGGTTTAGAGGGATCTATTTTGGAGCTTCATGAGAGGAGCTGGAGACCCAAAGACATATTCACATAGATGATTATATTTCTATTTCTTACGTTGTTGCATATTATTCAGCAATTGTGAGGACATGTTGTTATAATTGTCTGTGTTGAGATAGGTTAGCGTACTCTGATTGATGTCTGTATATATATATATATGTATATATAAATTATAGTTTGTTTTAGTGTAAAGAATTGTTATATATTATAAATTATTCGTTCCGCTGTGAGTTTTTGTGTTGTGTAGTTCTTCTATCTTCTTTCATATTTCTTTTCTCTAACTATCCGCCTTTTCGTTCGATTTGGGCTGGACATGTGTGGTTTATTGTCAGTTTAAATTGTACGGAAAAGTGGGTCGTTACAGCGTGGTATCAGAGCTTAGGTTGAGCGAATGCCTAGGATTTGGTGCGATTACTCATTAGAGATAGGGTCAGTAGTACCCTAGAATGACTTTGAGTGTGTATATATATAAGAGTGCGTATTTGTTTGTGATATAAAATGTTTTATATTGTGTTAATTGATCTGTTGAGTGGCTTATGAATTCTGGTCAATACGAGTAGCTAACATTATTGATAGGGATCTCTAAACACTTGAATAAGGCCAACCGACGCAATATTGTTTTTAGTGGGTAAATGAAATAATGTTACCCAGGATATATTTTATATATAAAAGGTAATGATTTTCAAAATATATAGTATTTGGGGATGTTGTTTGATAAGTTATGATATCATTATCATATAGGATTTGATTGGTCATAACCATCTAGTTCTGAACATCCTCTATTGCCTATCCATCTGACTTGAATCTCCCTTTAGAAACCTGGGTTTTGTAGACAGGAGCTTGGAAAATTTGATTTTTGAGTAAATTATGTTTACTAGAAGAAATTTAAAATATTTTAAGATAAATATTTTAGGAAGATTTTACGTATATAAAAGCTAATTTTATAATAATTGATTTATAAAAAGATATATTGAGAATTTAGAACTCCAGTGGTTTCGGGAAATTGTTCCAAACAAAATTTTTGAGGGAAAATGATTATGATATTTCTTAAAGTTATTTTTTTAAAAGAGGATTTATTTAAAGTATGTACATATATGTATTATTTAGCATATGTGAACTCCTGGATACCTTAGGATCTCATTCTTAGGTTTTTGTTAATTGATTTTAGAGAACTCCCATTGTCATTAGAGGAGCACTTATGAAGGCTAGGAGGCTTGGCGATCAAGGCTTGGTTAGTCGGATTCTGGAGGATCTTGTCCATCCATCGCTAAAGGAAGAATTCGAGGAAGAGGAGGAGTTAGAAGAAGAAGTGGGACCTATCCCAGAGGAGGAGCCGGAATCAGAGAATGATGATGCAATCATCTGGGAAATGGGGGAAGTCATTGACAATCCGATTATAATGGAGGATTGGGACATCCTTTTAGATGATGCAAGGTGGCCGAGAACAGAGATGCTGATTCCTAGAGATCCCGACCCATAGATCATATGGATTTATGATGACGACGGTGAGTGCATGGTATTAGAGGGGCCCGAGGTGGTGGACTCCGACTCCGACGGAGAGAGTCCACTTTGAGGAGTCCTCTTGGATGCTTGGAGCAGCTCTTTTGGTTTAGATATGTGTATCCTAGTATGTTGTGTTGATAATTTTTGGATGTTAGGTTGTGATTATAGTTGTTGAAGCATCTTAGTAGATGCTGTTGTATATATGTAGTATTTCTAGTATATTTTTGTATGTTGGGATAATTAGCCTTATTTAAATAGTTAGTAATCGATGGGTTGATGTTTTGTTTAGCCTTGTTTTTACAGGATTTTATGTGGTAAATTTTGGGGACGAAATTCTTTTAAGGGGGGAGGAATGTAACGACCCAGGATTTTTATCGTCTTGAATTATGAATATTTATTTTGAATATTCAATAATACGGTCTTTTAAATCAAAATAAAACCCCTGTTAATGACAATTTGTAATAATAAATAGTTTTAAATCAAGATAATATTTTGAATTTTCCAGATTTTATTTATAGAAATAGAAATCGATTTAATTTGAATTTCTCATATATATTTATAACAACAAAATTTATATGTAAATTGAAAACAAATTCATGATAAATATGAATGGAAAGAAGGATATATAGATAAATGGAAATGAATATGGCTTATGAAAAATTAATGTTGTATAAATAGAAAAGAGTTTTTAAAATTGGGATTTTCTTATGTATATACATATAAGTTCAAGAAAGAGGAATATATAACATTTATAAACAAATAAAAATAGTATATTAAAAACAATATATATTAAGAAGTGGGAAGGGAAGTAATTGTATGAGGAAAATAATATATAATGGTAATGAGAAAATTGAATATGATTATTAAACCATTTTTAAAAGGAAATCTTTTACAAATATGTTTTAAACAAAAATGTTATCTTCGTATAATAACAAACTTCTATTTCTTTGAATTATACATTTTTAATTATAAAAAGAAATGTGAATATGGAAATTTAAACTATTTATACTACTTTACATTTTCTCAAAAATGTAGTGAATAAAAAATTAGCTCATAGAATCAAATGAAATTTAACTAAGTAAATAAAGAATTTACAACAAAATTTACAAGAAAAATAAATATAACATGCCTGGTCAAAACGTACAAGTCAAAATGAAAAAAATTATATATCCATACCTAGTCAAACCAAGAGAATGTAGGCTGAAATTCATTTCAAATCGGCAGCCACAAAATCTCATATCAAAACCACCTAAAACTTCCTATCAAGCCACCAAAATTTCTTTTCAATCCATCAAAGAATCCTTGTACAGATAAAAAAAATCTTTTTGAGCCCCAAAATTGTGCACGTAGGTATCATTACACTTTTGTATCAACACACACACACATAAAGGTGTATGTGTGTTAGCTTCAGTATTTAAAACCTTGTAAACAAAACTCTGTAAAACAAATACTGTAAGTAAGAAAAAAGAAAAAAAAGAACATCCTGTTCAAATCCAAAGCAAGGCAAGATTTTCAAGATTCAGATCATAAACTAAGGTTCAACTGGAAGTTTTCAAAACAAGATTTTCAAGATTCAGATCATAAACTAAGGTTCAACTGGAAGTTTTCAAAACATCCCAACATGTTTAAGGTGAGGGATTAAATTTAAATGCATGTACATGTTATAATATCACTCTGTCAAGTTAAGAGGGTTAACATTTCATATATGCTCTGGTTTCAAAAATCTTTATCTCTCTTTTCAATTCGAATTGGTCGATGATGTAAACTAATGAAGTATTTTTTTTCCGAGTATAGATCATGCTAAAAATAGTTTGAAGCTCGTTTATTTTATATATTGTGTGTAATGACAAAATAACGGTAAACTACCCAGTTTTTGACGAATTTCAACAAACTCAAAACATAGAATCAAGTATGCCGTCATGGTTGTCGTATAAAAATAGGATTTTTGGTGAAAAAATCATGATTTTCAATAGCTTAGATGTTGAGAAATTGGAAGATGATCGGAAATCATTTAAAAATTAATTGTTGGCTATGTCGTCGACAAGGGGAGGTGAGGCTTGGTTGAGGAGGAGCGTTGCGACATGGCCAAGGGGTTCACCGTTGTCGTTTTGCGAATTTGGTTTTGATTTGAGGTAGCATAGGAAATTTAGGGTTTAAGAAGGGATTAGTGAGGCTGTCGAACGCGACTTCACCGGAGGAGAACAGCACGATCGGAGGTCTTGGGTATTGAGGTGGAGGTAGAAGGGACCTAGACGCAGCGATCAGAGGTGGTGGCGAGGGAAACCTTGGCATGAAGAGGGTGTAATTGCTCGATTTCCACGAACGAGTTAAGTTTCAAGTTTTGGCTTTGGGAATGAGGTGATCGAGTTCTCGCTTCAGAGGGTAGGTCCATCGCGTTGAGGGTGGGGCGGCGAGCTTGCTGATGAGCTTGGACATGGCAATGGGGGGTCGTGTGCACATGCACGAATGTGCACGGTTCCGTGTGGCAATGGTGGAGTAGGGGTTTGAGAAGAAGCACTGTAGAAGTTCGTGTGTGTGGATGTTGTAGTTTTGGTCTTGGATATGGAGTCTTGCACGTTGATCGGAGAAGGGAGCAAGGGGTGATCGAGGACGAGGCGTTGGGTTTGTTTTTTTCTCTGGGTTCGGCTAAGAATTTAGGGAAGGAAGGGGGGAGCGAGTTTTGTGTGTAGGTTTGGGCTTCGGCCCAAAGAAAATGATAAAAGAAAAGTATTTATATATTAACATGTTTAAATAATATATACATTTAGTAAATTTTTGAAATGCTACAATTCATCCATACGAAACCCGATTGAAGCTCGACTTTTTACGATGGGTTCGTATCACTGAGTACTTCGTCGTCATAAAGCCTATTGTCAGATTTGACCAAGTAATAATTTATTGTATTTTAAAATGGAAAGCTTTTAAATATGTGATTTTAATGAATTTAGTTGGTTAAATTTTATATGGTCTATCTATCGACGTTAATTTGCTAGATAAAAATATTAGCGAATTAAATTAGAGTAAGTAAGATGATTGGACGTTTGGTTAGCAGAATAAAACACCGTTCCACTAATTGTATTTAATTGGACCCCTATTGGCAGAATAAATCACCGTTTTGCCGTTATTACTAAATAAGTTTGTTTTTGGACATTAAATAGCAAAAATAAACCCTGTTCTGCTATCATATTTGTATGGACACCTAATTATTATCCTATTGATTATATTGGACAATGTGATGGATTGATTCTATGAATATCTGAATCTGTTATTCTGGATTGTTTGTGAAATAAATGGTGACTTAATTAAGTACCATTGGAGATACTAAGCTTCTTTCCAAATTTGGAAAATTGATTCTTGAACCAAAGTTGTTTTAAGAATGATTATTATTTATTAATGATATTTTAAAGATAATTAATAATTATTTGATAATGATTTAAAGTTAATTATTTTATGATTCTTTAAAATTATTTAAAAATATTTAATTATTGTTTTCAAAGTTATTAAATTGTTTAACAGCAAATTTTAATTATTCATTAAAGTTATCTTATAATGATTTGATCTAAAAGTTAATTATTATTTAAGAATTAATTAGAATTAAAATATTATTATTTCAATGATAATTTTTTCAAATATTAATATCGTTTTAAAAATAATATATTATATAGTAAACTGTTATAGAAGATTATTTTCCTAAAGTTAACTTGGAAATTATTATAGAAACTTTATAAGCATTATTTTGAGGCAATTATTAAAATAAAGATTTCGGGAAGTAATGATATATTTTCATATCAGATGATTTTCAATAAAAGAGTTTTGGTTATCGTAAGGTAAAAACTCGTCTGTGTTTATTTGTGGTAAGGTCTTACGAGATGCCTTTGTTTTGAAAAGGTTACTAAAATTTAAGAATCAAGTTGATTGTGATTCAAATTCTCACGCTGGTTTTACCAGACTGACCCGGGCGTGGTTTTTCCTAAATGCTGAGGACAGGTTGTTATAACTGTTTGTGTTGAGATAGGTTAGTGTACTCTGATTGATGTTTGTATATATATAACAATTTGTTTCAGTGTAAAGGATTGTTATATATTATAAATTATTTGTTCCGCTATGAGATTCTGTGTTGTGTAGTTCTTCTGTCTTCTTTCTTATTTCTTTTCCCTAATTATCCGCCTTTCAGTTCGATTTGGGCTGGACATGTGTGGTTTATTGTCAGTTTAAATTATATGGAAAAGTGGATCATTACAGATTAGAGCAATAAAAGCCAAATTCAAGTAAAATCTAGATAGCGGTGTGTAGCTTTCTCAATCGAGTTACGCCTTTTGAAAGCATTGAATAGAGATTCAGGCGGAGTTCATAGATTCAATACTCAAGGTGTGTTCTCAAAGCAGTTGCTGGGTAATATTCATATTTTCAATATATATGTATACGTATGTGTATATATATTGTACTATTAATATCGAGTAGAGAATAATTAGATCTGAAGCCTGCTCTTTTCTATATTATTATATTATTGCCGAGTTGCATTTCAAGGGCGCATAAGCCACTAAAAATTAATCATAGAATTTAAAATCCAAACGCCGCAGCTCTCCTGTTTTTGTTTTTTTCCGTTTTTAATCCCCCACTTTCGACTGTCTTCTCTCCTCCTCGCCCTAAACCTAATCCCACAACCAATCGATAACGTCCTTCTTGGTTTCCACCTTATCCACTCCATCTTCCTACCTTGCGTTGTTCCATCGGTGGCTTCTCCTCTCTTGAGCGTGGTCAGAATAGGTGCGACATACGTTTTACAGCATGGTTTCTAAAATCTATGTCGATGTAAGCGCCTCTTCACTTTTTCTTTCTGTCAACCAATGTTGGATTGGTTAGGGTCATCCTTTGTCTGTTCACTTTGGTTAGGGTTTTCGTTTCACTATGTCGACAATGTGTTTTTATTTAGTTTTTGAATCCTTTGTGAAAGTTTTTCTTCCCTGGTACCATGGATAAGACATCTTAAATATGTCGAGCAATTTTCTTCATGATGGTTTGATATGATAGATAATGGATATGATAGTTTTGGATTTGCTACAAATGTAAAATGGTTAATTTAATTTTATATCTTATTCTTTACAATCCTCCTTGAAGAACTATGATTAAACTATTCACAATTATAATTGACTGTGCATTTAAAATCCTTCATTTACTAACACTTTTGCTGCCGTTTCAGCTAGGAAAAATAACTACAAGATTAACAAAAAACAAATATGACACCATCAAATATAGCTGCTTCTTATTATTATCTGATAGAATTGACAAAATTACATAAATATTGATTTACCTGCAAGATCCATATCAATTAACTATACTAGCTCACAAACTCCTACATTGGTATAATAATTTTGCAGTCGTTATTCATTTCATTTTATTACACCATTGCTTCCTATTACAAGTGAAATTAACTTTGTCCAGCTACCATGTACCAATCTATTTTATTTTGTTAAAGTTCACCTAACCATTGGCCATTACTAGCCAATCATTTGTTCAAATTTAGCTAACTGTTTGAAGTGCGTTTTTTCCTTCCTTTTATTACATACGAGTGCGAACCCATGCTACGCATACGGGGGTTAGTATATAATTTTGCTAAAGGTGTATTTTTTAGATTTTATAGTATATGAAGATGAAATCACACATTTATGGATGTAAATTTTTAGATAATTTTTTGGTGAATACTACTAACAAAAATGCGCTGATAAATCTACTTAAATAGTCTTGGAGCATATAGAGTATAATTAATATTTTAGAGCACAATGCTTTTATATAGAAAAGGTTACATCAAATATCAGTTGTTCCTTACTTGGTAAGCACTATATCACTAGGCATGTCATTTAATTAATTTTCAAATGTAATTTACATTGTTTCAACATAGATTTATCCTATTTCTAACATATAAATCTAAATATGTACATAATTTTGTTTGATAATAGTGTTCCAAACCTAGAGTAAGGAAATTATGCTCGGAATAATATAGTATTTAAATTTGGCTTAGTGAAACAATATTTTCATTATTACACATTTCGACATTATACCATACTAATTAAATTAGAGAAAATAATATAGTAGTTTTCAAACATCGTGTTCTTTAATACACATAGCATAATATGGCATGAGAAAATATATGAAATGAGCAGTCAAAATTTGTTTTTTTTAATCGAGGGTATCATTTTGGTTTATAAATCATGCAATAATTTGTTAACTAATAATTATGTATATATCACTCATTGTATTATTGTTACTATATTAAACTTCTTAAAAAAACTTGACTGGTTAACTATGCATATTCCAACGTTGATGATTCCAACTAATTAAACATTATCCTTGTTTGTTTCAACTAATCTAAATAAGAGCTACATAACATGATTTAATAAATGTATATTTTTGAAACATACAATGAAGTAAAATTAAAAAGTTGTTTTAATCCATCAAAAAATAAAATGTTATATTAAACTAAAAGTGGATACTAATTGATTAGAATTAATGAGAATTAGGATGATTTAGCGGACAATTATGATTTGAGGTTAGAGGTTGGAGGTTATGGTGTTCGTGGACAAATTGGATTAGAGGTTAGATAGGAATTATTTATGTAATGTATAGTTTTTTTATATATTTGCCATAATTATTAATTAATTATTATAAATTAATGTATAGTATTAAATAGGAAGTATTATTAATTATTCACAAAACAGAAATTATGTCCGATTTATCTCAAAATAATCGAAGATGATTAATACATCTTGTAAAAACGCTGCATTTTTTAAGTCCAAACGTGAATCATTAAACCGTTGACATACCAATTATGTCGGACTAAGATAAGTTGGACGTAATTCTCGCTAACAGCTTTTTGGTTAACATTTTCAGTGTCCATGAATGGGGACTTAGTATGTAACTATTCCCTAATTAGATTAAATATTAATAAAAGAGAATTAATTGTAATAATTCTCAAATTAGTTTAAATTAGAATCAAATGAAATTAGGAACAATTTATTCCTTTTTAACACAATTCTTTCCGTTTGAAGTTAGCCTACTCATAAACATTATTATTAACCCATCTTCAATTCGTAATGATTTACAAACATCTCCATGCTGCAAAAAAATCAAAACAATATAGCATAAACAATCTTTATAGAAAATAAAAAATAATTACTAATATGTTTCATAAGATCTCCAAGTATTTAGTGTTAACCATGCATTAAATAGGAAAATACGCACCACTTATTAACTTTTATGGTCATTGAAGCATTACTACAGAAAAATGATTATTGTAGGTCGATTAAGATGGGTAATATCTAATATTACAAAAAATAAGTCTAGGTTGTATTTAACAAAATAAAATATTTAGATAAAAATTAAGTTCATAAAATGTCTATTTAGAACTAAACTTTCAACATACTTTTCTCAAAACGAAATATAGAAATTTATTATTTGACTATTCTTTTACATCTTAGATGATATTTTCCCTAATTGATTTTCGTAAGTACTTATAGTTCAAAATGGAAAATACATCAACTTTATCTCAAATTATACTCAATTAAAGATGTACATGTGTTAGTAAACCAATTATGCCTCATAAATGTACGAAGGAAATGATATTCATGATTGTATAAAACAGACATAAAACTGATTAGAGAATTTATTATGTATTAATTATCTTTGATGTTAACTTAAGAAACTAATTTGCCATAAATATGATCGTATTAATTTTCAAAAAATTTGATTGGACTCTATTATAATATCAAACAATCGAATTATAAAATAAACATATTACCAAATTATCAAATTAGCTAAATTACACATACTTTATATTGAGTTTAATTTTTTTTGAAATAAAGCATTTAGCTTTAAAACTAAAAATATTAATGGAACTAAACCTAGCATTATTTTCGAAACTAAAAGAATAGATGAGAATTAGTAGTTGACCTATAACCATTTGACCTTCTATCTTTTGTATCTAGAGTAACATTTAGGTTTATAAATCATGCAATAATTTTTTGACTAATAATTATGGATATATTATCTATTGTATTATTTTTTACTATATTAGGCCTTTTCAAAAAACTTGACTTGTTAACTATGCATATTCTAACTTTGATGATTGCAACTACTTGAACATGATCCTAGTTTGTTTGAAAATGTACAAATTATATGAATGAGAGCTACACAACATGTTTAATAAAAGTATACTTTAGAGATATACAATTAAGTAAATTAAAAATTAGTCTTAGTCCATCATAAAAATAAAATGTTATATTAACTAAAAGTGGACACTTATTGATTACGATTCATGAAGATCAGTATGTAACTGTTTTCTGACAATAAATTTCAGTAAAAGAGAATTAATTGTAATAATTCTCAAATTAGTTTGAATTTGAAGTAAGTGAATATTATCAATTTATTCCTTTTAATTACAATTGTTTCCATTTGGAGTTAGTTTACTTGTAAACATTATTAATCACACATCTTCAATTCGTAATGATTTATAAACACCTACAAATTGCAAAAATAAAATCAAAACAATATAGCATCGAATAATCTTTGTGGAAAATAAAAGATAATTGCTAATATGTTCCATAAGATCTCCAAGAATTCAATGTTAACCATGCATTAAATAAGAAAATGTGTATAATTTATGTACATTTCTTGGTCAATGAAGCATCACTATAAGAAAATATATTAAACCACATGACAATTAAAATGGATAATATCTCATATTACAAAAATAAGTCTAGGTTGAGTATAAAAAATAAAATATTTAATTGAAAATTAAGTTCATATAACACCTTTCTACAACTAAATTTTCAACATAAAGTTACATACGGTAGACTGAACAAAAGTAGTATTTATACATTTATATTTCTTTTCTCAAATACGACATAAAAATTTATTATTTCACCATTCTTTTACTTCATAGATGATATTTTCTCCAACTTGATTTTCTCGAATACGTATGTTTAAAAATGGTGAAACATCAACTTTGTCTTAGATTATACATAATTTAAGATTGTTTGGTATGCATGTGTTAGTAGACTAATTATGCTATCCAAAATATGCGAAGGAAATAAAATTCACGATCGTACTAACAAAACACATATCAGATGAACGTCGATGTAAATATAAAAACTTAAGAACTAAAAAATAGTTCAGTATTACATATCAAGGATTTTATAAAAAAGGTCTATGATATCGATGTGTTAATCAATCCAATAACCTCGTGTAGAATACGAAGGAAACCGGGTTGATAATGATACAGATTGAAGCTAAAATAATAAGAAAGTATAAGATTTTTCCTGTTGTGCAAAAATGGTAGCGCTTTGCGGAAGCTTATATCAACGGATCTTTGTCACCCAAATCACAAAGAGATAACTTGGATTGAAAACAAGACGGAATTGAAATTAAAAGCAATAAGACAAGATATTCCACCCAACCACCCACTTTATTGATTCACCAAAATTTTTGTTTACAATTAATAGAACAAAGCTAAAATAAACAAAATACCATTGAATCAATAACCAAATTGAGAAAGGGAGCAAATATCTATATGGCTAAAATTATTGGAGAAGAAGAACAAAAATGAAGAAGAGAAAATTATCAAATAGATTTTCCACCATATGTTTATCCTCTCCTCTAGTCTCTATTTATATAATCAATTTACTTAATGCCCAAGTTAACATTAGAGGCAAAAAATAATTTGATTAGCAAATTAGAGAAAGAAATAAACATACTTAAATATGCTTATTTAATCAGAGGAAACAAAATCTTCTCTTTCTTTCTTTTGCATATTTCTTTCCCTCTATGTGTGATTTTGTATCACCAAAATTTAACACTCCACCTTGATGCAAAATCACATATCTCCAACATATCAAACATGCCATATCTAGATCTATCACAACTCCCTATATCTCAATCATACCAAATTACAAACCTCTACCACCGTCCGCAAGTGATGCATCTCCCACATGAGGTGCACCACACAAATCCGGTCTCAAAAACGTTTGTAATACCACAAAGATCTCCGTCTTGTCTTTGTGGATTTTGCAACTCGACACCCATCTATCACTCGATCTGAGCTCATTACCTGATCACTATCGATCCCCCGAGCATCATCAACATGAAGACCCCTGTCTAAAATATGATCCTCAATGCTAGAATCATAAGCAGTGACCACATTAACCTCTCCACCTTGCTGTGGACTAGGTTCTTCAACCGTCACTCGCTTTCCATAGTCGACTACAGAACCAACCAAGCTATAAAGGTTTCCTTCTTCCAATACTCCTCTCATCCTTACACGACCACCTTTCTTCACTCTCAAAACTCCACCTTGAGTCTCATAAGTGCAACCACGGCGATCCAACTGACCGAGAGAAATAAGATTATGCGAAGAAGTGGGTACATGTCTGACTCCAGAGACTTCTCTAACCACACCATCATGCATACGAAACCGGATAGATCCAATACCACAAATCGGTAGCTCTTCTCCATTGGCTGTCCTAATCATGCCGACACTCTTCTCATAAGAAGAAAAATAATTCACATCTCTACATATGTGAAAACTAGCTCCCGAATCCATCTTCCAAGGCTTATTTTCACTAAAGAGGACATCATAAGAAGCATCACTATCGGTACCTTCAGCAAAACCTGCATGTGCATCACTACTAGTATCACCATGCGCAGCCTTTTTCTGATCTCTTTTATAAGCATAACACTTGCTACGTATGTGACCTTTCTTATTACAATAATGACAAGTGATAACACCTTTACCATTAGCATCCTTCTTCTTCCAAATTGTATCTTTCTTCGAGTCCCTTGCCACCATAGCCTCACTTTGAATTGATTTCATACCTGACCCTTTTCTTCTAAGCTCCTCATTCAAAAGACTACTTCGAACAGTTTCCAAAGAGATAGTTCCATTAGCATTGGAATTACTCAATGAAACAACCAAAGTTTCCCAACTTTCTGAAAGCGAACTCATCAATAAAAGAGCTTGTAACTCATCATCAAAATTGACCTTCATATTTGCCAATTGATTTATTACATCCTGAAATTCATTCAAATGCTCTGCAACAGACTTCTCTTCATCTAATCTCAGTTGTACCAACTTTCGAACCAGAAAAGCCTTACTAGTAGCACTCTTTGACTCATACAAAGATACCAACTTGTCCCACAAAGCCTTCGCGGATTCACAACTAGCCACATGATGGAAAACTGAATCATCAAGATACTGGCGAATCAAAGCAATCGCCTTCTTATCCATCTTCTTCCATTTTCCCTCATCTACATCAGAGGGCTTCTTTCCATCTCCATCAATTGGATCATGAAGATCATTGAGGTACAGAACATCCTCCATCTTAGGCTTCCAAATACCCCAATTTTTCCCATCCAAAATAGCCATCTTCGAAAATGAAATCATATCCGACATCAATAATTTTTCAATCCAAAATTACTCTAAGCTTTGCGATGATCTGGCTCTGATACCAAACTGTTGTGCAAAAATGGTAGCGCTTTGCGGAAGCTTATATCAACGGATCTTTGTCACCCAAATCACAAAGAGATAACTTGGATTGAAAACAAGACGGAATTGAAATTAAAAGCAATAAGACAAGATATTCCACCCAACCACCCACTTTATTGATTCACCAAAATTTTTGTTTACAATTAATAGAACAAAGCTAAAATAAACAAAATACCATTGAATCAATAACCAAATTGAGAAAGGGAGCAAATATCTATATGGCTAAAATTATTGGAGAAGAAGAACAACAATGAAGAAGAGAAAATTATCAAATAGATTTTCCACCATATGTTTATCCTCTCCTCTAGTCTCTATTTATATAATCAATTTACTTAATGCCCAAGTTAACATTAGAGGCAAAAAATAATTTGATTAGCAAATTAGAGAAAGAAATAAACATACTTAAATATGCTTATTTAATCAGAGGAAACAAAATCTTCTCTTTCTTTCTTTTGCATATTTCTTTCCCTCTATGTGTGATTTTGTATCACCAAAATTTAACATTTCCCAACTTGATTTTTTGTATACACTTATATTTAAAAATAAAAAAGATCAGTTTTACCTATTGTGTATTATAAAAGTTATATTTGTATGTTAGTAAGCCAATTATTCCCTACAAAATGAATGAATGAAATGAAAATCATAATCGTGCTAAGAATACAAATAAGGTGAACGTCGATGTAAATAGAAAACTTAAGAATAAAAAAATAGTCAAGCTTCATTTATTATAGATTTTACAAAATAACCAAAGATTACATGATATCGATGTATTAATAAATCTAATAACATTTTAAAATATAAACGAAACCATATTCATATCAATACAAATTTTAACAAAAATAAGAAGAAAATAATTTTTTGAACACAAAATTTAAAGTAAAGATCTACAATAATATATTAGAGCTAAAACAAAAAATTCAACCTTATATTAAATGAAAATAATGATAATAAAATAAAAATCAAATCTTTAAATCCAGCTTGATAGATCGGTAAGCAGGGTTTTTGGAGGCTTTTAGACAATTTTTCCATGAAAACTACAACACTGAAAGCAACAGAAAAAAACAGAATCTCTACAAAACATGATTAAAATGATAATTTTTTTTAAACAAATAGAAATTAAAGAACTAATGATTAATTCAACCAAATTATAGTTGGATAAAAAAAATAAAGAGATTGATTAAAAACTATCTGGATAGAATCATTAAGTTGATTTAGATTGGAAATAGATATTTTGGTTTTTTTTAAATTGTAGTATATGTATGAAACTGATATATGGGAAGAGATAACATAATGAAAAATCTTCAATGGGAGGAATGTAAAAAAATGATAGGAAAAAATGACGAATGAGAAAATGATAATGATATCATCGAGAAGAGGAAGAAATCTCTGTTAGATTACGAAGAAACAATGCTTATGGGTTTATCAAAAGAAATAAATGTACATAAGAGTATTATATCAAAAGGAATAATGATAACATTAATTGCTATGTAAATGATAGTAGTTTTTTGGATGATTGAAAATTTAGGGGGTCTAAAAGGAAAATTGTACCAAAAATTAAGGAGAATGCACTATTCAGTCTGAGAGTGAATGAGAGATAAGAATACTAAGAGTTCCATAGTCTCTTTCTTATATTCTTATATAATAGAATAGATTTGTGCTGCCTGATCTTACAGCCCTCGTTTCCCAAAATAAAATCATACCTTCCTTTCCCAAAATAAAATTATACCTTCCTAAGCTTCTTAACTACATCTTCAATTGCTAAACCAACTTTATATCCGTGGTTACCTTTTTTTTGGACTTATACTAAGGTTTATTAAACTCCTAATAATATTGTTTTCTTCCTTTTAATCTGCAGTTTACTTGGTTTTTCCACCGCCACTTTCACGTTTGATTTACAAATTTCTTCATATATGATAACTGCTTGAATTTTTTTCTTCCATTTTGAAAAATAATGAATTTCATAATATATTCATTTCTAAATTTTTTACAGTCTGTATTTCTTAATTTCTAGATAAATTCATTATTACACATGCATATTTCTCTTGGATAAATCTTACAGATTCATAAAGTCATTCAATGTAAAAATGCATAAGGATTCCATACTGTGACATTGCTTAACAAAATTTTGTTTTTTGTCCACCTTTTCTCCAACCAACTGACATATATAAACCATTTTTTTACCCACTTTATGGTACTATATATTTTTTCCCATGTTAAATTTGGAATTTTTCCACACCATTGTTTTCCCCCCCTTTTTTTAATCAAGAAAAGAGTCACATGTCCCTATTTTTGATGTTGTTATACAAAAAGTCCCTGTAGAAATGAATTTGTAAATTTGGTCCTTATTTTTCAAAAATAAAAAAAGGCAAAATGTCTTTCACTTTTCTGACAGAAAATGCAAGATAACTTGCACTTTTTTAATTTTGAAATATTTTTCAAAATTTTCGAAATTTTCAAAAATTTTGAAAATTTCGAAAAGCGGAAGTTAACTTGCACTTTTTATCAGGAAAGTGCAAGCTAGTTTGCGCTTTCTAATTTTGAAATATTTTGAAAAGCGCAAGATAACTTGCGCTTTCTAATTTTAAAACTCTTTTTTGAAAATTTTAAAAATTTTGAAATTTTTGAAAAGCGCAAGCTAGTTTGCGCTTTCTGATTTTGAAAATTTAAAAAGCGCAAGTTAACTTGCGTTTTCTTATTTAGAAAAAACAGGGACTTAATTTACATATTTATTCCTACAGGGACTTTTCTTGTAACACCATCGAAAATAGGGACCTTTCATGCAAAGCCCCTTTTTTAATTCCTTCCTACCCCATATTTTCCTTTAGGCTTACCATTTAATTATAATAATGAAAATAGTGGTGTCGATCATAAATTCATTTTTAGCATAAGAATTTATTACTTTTACATGCATTATGACATAGATATTTTTTTCTTCAACTCACTATTGATCGGCAGGTAATAATCATATTACCTTGCTATGCTCCCATCACATAATGGTCCATCTGTATTTTTTGCGTACAATGATTATTATTTTAATTATGGTTAGATCCTTGCTCTTCTACAATAGTTTTTTCCCACAATATAATGATTTCACAAGATCTAATAAGAAATTGATAAGCTATTTGTACTAATTTCATTTTTTGCTTCCACTGTAAATTACTGGTCATCCCCATCAATTTTTATCCTTATTAATATTTTGCAAGTTGTATTATCTGGATAGGTGGTTCAATCTATCTCCTTCCTTCTATAACCAATTAGTTCATCATTTTATGTTTTAAGTTCTCCACCTTTTATAAAGTTATGTCGATACTTTTTATATTTATATAGTTTATATCCTTGAATATATTAATATCATTCAACAAATTATTAACTTTTGTTTTCCTTAAGTCGTTGGATCTTATTATTTTTTGTTTGGTTCTATGTGTTACATTTGTTATACACACATACATACATACAAGTGTGTGTGTTTACATTTCAAAAATAAATCAATTGAATATTTTTAGTTGCCTTACAATTTCCTTTTCCCATAAATAAAATCCTATCTCCTTTATATGTTGCCATACATCTTTAATTGCTATATCAAACCTTTTTGTCGAATAATCTTATTATTTATAGTATATGCATGTTTTTAATACTCCTAATATACTGAATTTTATCTCATTGCTACTATTTGCTTGCTATTTTTAATCCATTTTGTGGTTCCATTTATTAACCTCCATTTATAAGCTTAATGATAGAATTTTACTTCTATTTCTATGCGATTAATTTTAAATTTATATTTATTTTTATTAAATCTAGAATTACATATACATAGTCTTATTGGATAATGCATATACCTAAGTTCTTGGTACCAATGCTTCGAATGCAGTTTTGATAATTATGACGCAAATAAGTAATCCAAATAAATCAATTTCAGCTTCTCTTTACTGATTGATTCTTTTTTGAAATTCATTACTTCTCAATTTTAAAGGCTACTACTACTCAATAATATATTGAGACCTTTTAAATTTAAGTTAAGCAACGCACTGTATTACTTTTTTTACGAAACTGAATAGTACTGCGTGAAATATTTAAAATTTTCTTCCTATGCAAAATGATAATCGCGGCTACTACATGAACATATTCTATTGCATTCCCACATTTTACAATGTAGCATTCTAATATTTTTAAATATTATTTTTTTTACCATCTCTATAGTAATCTCATGTTTCCGTTTAATATTAAAATCACCTTATTAATCAACTATGACGTTACAATTCGTTTACATGATTGATCCATAACATAGCAACATCGACCGCTATTGCACAGGGAAAATCTTTACCTTTTGCGGAAAAATAATAGGCATTAATCTTTACAACGAATGAGAATACTTATCCTGTAACATTTGCAAATCCCATGTAGGCAACTCAGGCCTGAACAGTTATTGCAATAAATGCAAGAGAAATACTGAATCCCACTACATTGGTAATTATGTCGTAATTTTATACCACTGTATATATCTCACATTAGTATTCATCATCCTCGTTGTATTCATAGGGACAATGTTCCGTTTGGAATTAATAGTTGAGGATGGCACTCCTTTTCCTATCATCATGTTTGATAAGGTGGCAGAGTTCCTTCTTAAACAAAAGGCCGAATCTTTATACTGAATTTAGACAAATGAGGTACGAGCCAGGAATCTTCCCGTTCTTATAAAAACTATTCTACGGCATGGTAGATAGTACCTTTTCTATCTTCTTTCAAACTTTGAACGACATATTTTACATAAATACACACAATATCATACTTGAAGGTTGGAGGTAGTAAGAGGGTTACAAGCATTCTTAATCAAGTTATTGGTAGAACTGAAAATTTTCAAGCTAAACTTGATGCATTTATTAACACGGCTGGAAGGAAAAAATTGACTGCAACAAGAATTTATGTGCCTACTGTCGGCATCAGTACTGGGACACCTGAACCAAGCATTACTAAGGTGCATTTATAGTTAGCTGCATACTTATGAACATCTAACTACTAGCTTTTAGCCCACTATGCTTTACAGTTATATGTGAATATTTGTTTTCTCTTTTCCTAACCCACCAATTTTCTAATTTGCTTTTAAACTCACTAACAAGCTAAACTACAGATCCACAATACCACCGACAACAAGGGAACTCAGGTTAAAGGAAATGCCAGAAAGAAAAATCGTACGAATGCCGCCTAGCTTCCGTGTTTTGTCTTTAAGCATCTAAACTTATGTCAAGTGTTGTAATGCATATCCCTCTTATGTTATATGTTGTCTGTCTTCTATTACGTGTCGAATAAAGCATTACAACTTTGTGTCCACCTGTATATGTCTCGATAGGTTCAAAAATAGCTTAAACTTTGGCAAAATTTCTTCATTGTCATGGGTATACACTAACTGTTGTAGAAATAGTACTTTTTGACTTGAATCTCTAAAGAGTGACACAAAATCATTAACACTGCAAAGATAATCTAAAGCATGTTAGACCTTATTAAGAAATCCCAAAAGAATAAAATTAAAGTTAATTTAAGCATGCATTATACCTTTTTCACCATTGTTACATTAGTGGATTCAAACTATTTTAGAAAGAAAGAATGGACTGCTATGAAATACATTTATAAATAGTTTGAAACTAAGAATATACATAAATTTCTGTACATTATATATATCCACTATTATTATCAATATATAATGTTTTCCTAATATCTGTTGAATTGCGTGCACCGCAAGAACTAACTACTTTACTTGAATGATTTAGGATTGAAAAAAGATTTCTTCACCAATTAAATCAAAAAACATGCTCACAAAAGGTAAGTTGCAACCGACACCCCAACTTAGCGTGCACTGACCATGCATCCACTCACGCTACAAACTAACCTTATGACATTATGTGCTAGGTTCATAAATACACCTGTTCACAAAGAGAACTGAAAAATAAAATAAACAAGCCTGAAAAATATATTCCATTTCACACTACTCCAACACACAACTGCATTAGCAAGGCAACCTAATTAAGAAGCTAACACATATATGCCAGAAAAGTGTAAGTAAAAACCGTTTCTTTATCTCTTCATAGGTAACCGTACGAATAAACGAATCAATGGGTGGTGTGTACATTATGAGCGAAGACTTGCTCAATGTCCTACATGAACACAACTTCATCAACGAACCTTCCTCCAGCAACCAGAGTAGACATGCATCCAGTTCCAAACACAGGTACATTTGGATATCCTGTTTACTATAAAAAATGATTTCCCTATCAATGAACTAACATTAACCATGCATTTATCTTTGCGTTGTTCCATTTGTGCCTTAGAATTTTTAACTGTTATGCTTGCAATTTACAGCTTCTACCTACCTCATCTTTTACCCATTTCATTTCTACCAATTTCATATGTAGTACAACAAGTTTACCCTTTTACTATGGTTTTTCAAACAGTTAATGCAAAATTTGGTGCATTTTTATACCTTCAATTGTTTTAGTCAATATTGAACTGCAATTTTACTCCTACATTAATCACGTTTTCCTATCCTATACTCCCATAATTCTAAATTGGATTATAGACAAAAAGTCACGAATTTAGTTTTCCTTAAACTAAGCACATATAGGTTGTGTATCGGAACTCCAATGCGTTCCCATAAACGTGTGATTTATTATTCTGTAATGGCCTCACCTAATGAAGCTTTTGGTGTGCCAGCGAACCGATTGAACATCCCTTTCACCACCTTCCGAAATGAGCACATACATGGTCATGGCAACACTTGCTTGTAACAAAAGAATTTTTCAATGTTACGTGACACTAATTCCACATATATACCACGTTTTGCACCATATTTCTTGTGATGTGCGACTTACTCGTTCAATCCACGCACTCTCAAATGCGAGCCACACCTAACAAATCTCTAGCTAGGCAAGCATTTCCTCTAACCTTCATTCTTTAGTATATTGAAGAAGCTCTATAGTTGGTCAGGCTGCTTTCATTTCTGTATGCAGTTATCTGCATTACCAAATCTCCACCTTAAGGTGAGTACTTTCCACCCAAGTCATCTTGGAGATCATAAGTCCTCAACGCAGTGGAGAGTGGGCTGCGTATCCATGATTCCTCTTCAATAGCAATGGAACAGGCTGCTTTAAGCAGTAGTACATGCTGCTCAATCATATATCTCTATCTTGACGAGTCATTCTCTACTCAAGCCTCTAAAGTAGTTCAGCTTTGGTTACTCTCGCATTATCTAACGGTCCCTCGAACCATCGACTCTGATACCGTGCTGCAATTTTCGACACCTCCTTGCATCTTCCGCTATGCGCACACTTCATTTAGTGTAGAAGAGGCAAAACCATTGAGTAAAGCTCTTTTGGTGCCAGCATCATAATCAGATATCCCTACATCCCCCTAGAGCACATATATTTTTATGGGAACATTTATTTTAACAAAATGAATCCTTTGTTGTTATGTGCAACCAATCTCATATATATACTCATCTTCCTTAGAATATCTTGCGATATGAGACTAATCATAATCCAATATATGCATCCACTTTAATACAATGTGAGCCACACCTAAGATCTCCACCTTGGAAAGCATTATCTCAATTCATCTTGAAGTTACACAAAGTCATCAAACAGTTGGATAAGGTTGCTAACACCTCCAGCAGTTCAAATTAGGTCGCTAACACCTTTCAGCAATTGGCCTAAGCTATTTTACAAAGAGTCCTCTTTTCCATGGTTGGAGCAGGCCGCGTTCTAACATATAACTCCATCCTGATGAGAATCCCGAGCTCAAGCCACATCCTAGAGCAATTTTAGATCAACGCTGCATCAAATTGGTCCCTTCAAACCATCGGCTCTGATACGATGTTGAAATTTTTGGCACCCCTCGTATCTCTGCTATGCGAGCACTTCATTTAGTGTAGAAGTGGCAAGACCACTGAACGAAGCTCTTTTTGAACCAACGTCATGATTAGACATCATTTTCATCGCCTTTTAGAACGAGCACATACATGATCTTGGTAACACTTGCTTGTAACAAAAGGAATTCTCAATGTTACATACCACCAGTTCCATATATACGCCACATTATGTACCATATTTTTTGCGTTGTACGACTTACTCATTCAATCCACACACTGTCAAATGCGAGCCACACCTAACAGTATCACTTTTAAGTTATATTTTCTATCAAGAAACGTTTTCCCCTTTTTCCCTCAATAAATTTTACGTTTTTAATTACGTTATAATTATACAGCTTGCGGTAGCGTATATGATAATTAGTTTAATCCAGTCTTTCATCTAATTTAAGATTATTACTTTTGCTTGCAACTTTATTAATCAATACCCGCGACTACTACAAAACTGTGTGTTTTTTAAGTGTGTTTTTTTTTCAAATATTTATTCTTATTTCAACCTTATAGTAATTTCTCCTGTTATTTTTTAATTGCATTTATACTTTCCCTACCATTTATTCAACATTTTCGATTCCCTTATAGGTTAATACATAATAATGTAAAACAAATAGATTGCGATTTACGCATAGGTTTACATATAGTCGTATAAAACATATACGAATACAACATCTACACTGTAAAACTTTTAGGCTTTTATTCTTTTTCCCTATACATTTCACATCTTTGCACTTGAACTTTTGCACTCTGCTGATTTTAATGTGTTTTATTTTCCTACTCCATATTTCATTACGTTATTACAACTTTTCTTGAAATTTTTTACCGATCATCTATAGCTATTATGTAATGTACGGAACTGATGTGCAATTGTCTATTTATCGGAAATGGTACTGTTATCTTATTGTTATTTTTACAGTTATGTTTCCATCTGATAAATAAATGTTAACTTTACCACTAACTACTATAAACCTTTTGTATTAAGTTTTCTGTGCACTTTGCATACCTATGTACAAATTGTTCAAACCTATAAGTTTAGAGCCATTATGTCTTCATAGAAAAAATGTTATAAGAATTAGAATCTTAAAAATATGCGATTTTCACGTAGAAATTTTGATAGTTTGCTTCTGATACGACAAAAATATGTTTTTTTATATTTCTTGCGGCTTCTGATAGTTATAGATTAGGTATGAATGAAAATGATAAGTTTATTTATCTCTTTTCTGTAAATTGTTCTTAAAACTATTTTTTCAAAAGCACCATCCTTAAAACTTATTGCTCTATAAAAAGAAGCCCTTTGAGTGAAAATCCCCTTGATAAGTTTGAATGTCAAATTTTTTTTTTCTTTGACTTTGAAAACTCAATGTTCACATACAACTTCATTTATAGGCTACCATTTTCATTTTATTTTTGAATTCATCCTTTGAATCCAACTTCTGCTTAAGTTTTAATTTGATTTTTGATCATTTTTATTTTTGATTTAATTTGTTTTTTTAGCCGTACAAGTATCATATTGCTCAACTTCTTAGTTCATTTTGAGAAAAATAATTTAAAGAATCGGAAGAAGACAAGTCTGCAAATTCATCTATAATCATATCTTGAAGGTTCATTTTTAGGTTTACATTCTTACGTGCTGGGTAACAAAGTCACCCTAACTTTCTTTCTCAAAGAGTATATGAATCTTAGCATTCACTTTAATACACACAACATAGCATTTCCAAGGACAGAGACGACACTTCTAAGTACACATCTGTCAATCTTACTTCGTTACACCTGTATATTTAAGGATTTAAATAAGTGTTTTTCAGTTGGATTTTCAATTTGTCTTTTATATTTCAAGTTTTAGGTTATATTGATTATTATCTTTATATTTTTTCAAGTAGTTCACTTAGATTTCCAAATGACGACTCTGTGTTCCTCATGTTCCCATCCCTCATATGATTTTTTTGTTAATTATCTACCGATTTACTAGGACTATATCGATTTGTTTGGACTACAGGACTATACTTGTCGGTAATTTTCGAAGCTTCTAAAAAGCACCATTTTTTCATGAATATATTTTTTGGAAGTCAAATTATATGTAGCTCACAATTTTATATGCTTTGTAAACATAGATGCCAAATTTTGACATAAGGTTGCTCTATTCCTAATATTGGGATGCATAACCATATATTCAGTCTCATCTTTATATATCTTTTTTAACTTTGAGGCTTTTATTCCACTTTTTATGCTACTACGGTTTAAAGCTAAGCTAACTTTGTGCAATGGTGTAACTTAAAACAATTGTTATTACTGTTGTAATTGCTACTTCTTCGTTTGTCATTTTTTTTCACAATAATACGAATAAAAAACCTGGACCACGTCTTCTACAAATGAATTTTGTATCAGGTCCACCGATGGTATTTTGGCCAAAATTTCTAACTAGCAATCGGGTTATTAAAGTTTTGCGATGATGATGAATATTGCAGAATAATAAAGATTTTATGGCTATGAACATGACCTTATCTGAATCTTATGCACGGAAATATGTGGATCTTTACTTTGCACATCCCATAATTATTTTTTTAAGTTCAGTAATTTGGTTGATATTAATAACATGTTTTACACTAAATTTTCATGCATTCGTTATGAGGACGATCAAATGTATAAATAATTTCAGTTTCATATATGAGTGGATGTGCACCTATATCCATCTTCATACCCATTGCATAATAAAAGGAAGAGCAAAAGCAGTCTTTTAGATTTAGTTTGATGGTTATGGAACTATGTACTTTTAGATTTAGTTTGCTGGTTACGGAACTATGTACTTAACATAATTTGATTTTATGATTTATGCAAACAGTTGCATATTCAACATTTTCCTAACCACTAAGATATCAGGTGTTTGAAAGATATCCAAGTGCATGGCATGTGTAACGACCCGGATTCGACCACATTTTTTTTATGAATATTTAATCAATCTCCAAATAGAATAAAATATAGATATCCTTTGAAAACTCGATCGAAAATCGAAAATTTACACTATTTATTTGAATGTAATATTGTTTGGATATCGTCAGTTGTTTTTGAGAAAATTTCTTACCACACATATAACAAATCCAAAATTTTCATATATACATAAAAACGGATTGGACGAGTGATTCGACGTATTATATGTCCGATATATTTCGAACATTTTTGGGTGGTTTAAATTGTCAAAATTTTGGGTATAAGCTTCAAATACTCTTTGTTTATTCATCTTAAATAAATATAATAATAAGAAAATATATTTATATATATATATAATAAAAAATAATAATACAAAAAATCGAACTAAATCTTGTGATAAGAACACACATATAATTAGGCTATGTTTAGTCTAAGGCAATAGGTTGGACTATGTTCAGTGAGTGACTTCAGCACATGAGGCGTTTACAGTCCATAATTAATTGAGCAGGGTTATTTTGTGATAGGTAAAATCAAAGTTGGTATATAAATAAGACTATCTTCCATTCTATAATCATCTATGCAATTTATTTCTCTTTCAGTTAAGCAACGGGAACCCTTCTGAGAGCTAATAGTGAGTACTCTGTCTTTATTTCTTTTTTTTCTAAAATTCATATTTCAATAAAGTTGTATGATTCATGTGTAATTGAAATTAAAATGATGGAATATGCTGTTTGAGTGTATGATAGGGTGAAACACATGTACACAGAGGAGTTTGTCTTTTTTTTTACCGATACTTACAGTAAAAGAAAATTCACCCCTTTTCCCTCTTTCAAAAATTCATATCTCCCTTAATACTTGAAATTAGCCTCAATCGTCTAAATAAAAGTTGTTCGTATTTAAGTGTAGTATTTTTAGAAACTTACGGCATGGAATTTCGTCGAGTATCGATGAAGATATCTCGAAAAACTGAAAGTTGGTAAAATATTGTCAAAACTTTGAAAAATGAATTCTCTCAAACCAATACGAATTGTTCGACGCCGTCTGTGCCAACAGGTTCGTATCGAAGAGAAGAATTTATCATGTAAAGTTGGTGACAATCCATGACGACGATTTGAAACCTTCAAAACTAATGTTGAAGTTAGTTTTTGATTTGGTCAGTGATGCTTGAATCGGGGGATGGATATGTGATCAGGGAAGAGAGAGGCACGCGTGGAGATTTTTTGTTGACTTCGGCGACAAAAATTGTCGCGCGCTTGTAGCTTGTTATGAAAATGAAAATGCGATCGAGGGCTTCGATCGACTGACGAGGGGTGGGGAAGGATAGGCGTAAGCAGAGAAGTTCGGTGGTGAAGCGAGGCGTGGGTTTCTTGGAAGGATTGCTCGGTGCACCTGCACGTGCATGAAATGCACGCCATGGCCGTGTAAAAGAGGGAAAAAAAGAAAACGAGAAGGGCGGGAGAAGAAAGATGGGGGGAAGATGATGCAGTCGGGTTTCTGCGTTTTCGGACTCGGCCTAGTCAAATAAAAAAAAGAGAAAAGATTTAAGTTTTAAATTTAAAACAACTAAAAATATTGATAACAAGTTCATTTTAAATCCGATTGATGTGCAGTTTTTTGCGTTATGATCGTATTGACGAATACTACGCCTTCATGTAGATTAATGGTTAATCTGAACCTTTAGAATTTTATGACATATGAAAACATTCTAATTTTAAATTACGTTATTTATATAAATAGTGTCATTTGAAATTTTAAAACTTAACCGGAGATGTTTATTCTGCCAAATATAACACTGTTAAGTTAACTTGAGTTATATAGATTATTATGGACATCTATGGAGTAGAACGAAACCCCATTCTGCACGTGTTAAGTAAATTGTCAATCTGTGTACGAATTAGCATACATATTAATCAATATGGGTTTGAGGGTAAATTAACTATGGATTGTTAATTATCTAGTGTTGAAAGTTTGGTAGCTAGACCATATTGAATATGGCACTGATTTTTGAACTCATGTGATATGAAAGAGATAGTAACTTGCTTAAGAACCTTTGAAGTCGCTAAGCCTTAGACTTGATCAATGTTAATTCATTAATTTCATAATTGAAACTAGTTTAGGATTAATTGTGTTATTTAAAACATTTAAATTTGTTCTCTATTTATTTACATTATTTAAATTTAATATTGATATTTTGTCGTTAATTATTTTAAGTTATTAAATAATTATATTAAATATTTAAGTTGGGGTTAATTAATTTTATTATTAACATTGTTTAACTTAATTTATTTAATTATTAATTTAAGATTTTTTTTAATTTATAAATCACTCTATTAAAAAGGTTTTTATTCAATAAACTTCTTTAATATATGGATTAAGGTTGACAGTTTACATAAATCAAAGTGACTTATGTAAATTACGTAATTAACGAAGGTAAGTTAATTCATGTTAATAAAAGAAGTTAAGGTTTACAAATGAAGTTAAAGTTAACAAATGAAGTTAAGTTAGTCAATCACTTAATTAGCAGTGTTTTAAATTAATTAATTATTTTATTATTAATAACTAAGAAATATTAATTAATTATTTATGATATTCGTGGTTAATTGATTTGTAATTAAGGGTGTTTAAAATAATTAATCATATTAATTAATGATGTTTAATTCAATCGCTGATTTAATTGGGTTAAGTTGATGGAATGACTTGTCAAAAATATATTTTTTTCAAGTTAAAGAAATAAATTGTAAAGGGTATTTTATATAAAAAGAACGAGGTTTTACATTAAATAATAGAAGTTTAATGGATTTACAAAAGGGAGATTATAAATAGGATTTATTAATGAAGATTTAATTAGTTTTATGGATTTATAAAGGCTTTACAATGATTTTGGAAATGTACAAATAGGATGAACGAGAAATTGAAAGATATAAAGAAATTCTGTAAATAGCCAGAAGATCGATGAAATGAGTTATAATGTTTTTAGAGGATTATAAGGAAGTTTTATAACTGACTTTTTGAATCGAATATAAATGGAACCTTCCTCAGTTTGTAAGTATAATTATACCCTTAAGATAAATATATGGATATTTTCTAAATGCTGAAGATATGGGGATTGGTAAAGATATTTTTGTAAAATTATTCTTTTACAAGTTATTTACCAATGGTTTTATTTATAAAAGATTTATAAATGGGGGCTAAAAATTGCTTAAATGATGAATCAATGTTAGTTTTTCCATTTAAAGTAAATTCCTGATTGTATGTTTGTTATTCAATAATTAAATAACCGACTATCGAAATTGGATCCAAAAGTAACTTTGGAAATATCTAGGAGAAACACGTGAGTTATATGGCATAGTCATCTCCCATGATGCTGTACTGTACGTATAAATCTCATTTCGTTCTTTTAGGACAACGATAAGGAAATCCGTTCACTAATGGTTAGGAGGTGATCTCCACTCTTATCTTTGTCTGTTTATTTCCTAAAGAATCGGGGTTGATTTTACCGAATACTGTCGAATGTTGTTTTGAAGAGATCGGGATCAGAAATGTTATCCGAAAACCACTTCGGTTCAACTTAAGCGTTGCGAAGTGAAGACATCTTATAGATGATGGGAATTCAGAAATGGAGCTCTCAAGTGTTTAGTTCAGTCCTAGAACGAACTTGTATGGATGTATGCCGGCATTGCATTATTTGTCGGGAGGGCGGTGTTAGCATTCCAGGTAAGAAGTGCTATAAAAAGGTAATCGTGGCCTCAAGCCTCATCAACTGGGAATGGCTAAAACATGGGAGATGATTCAAGGCTATGCGGTTTGCTACCATTAGGATATAGTCATCACTCAATCTAAACCCGGGTGTTATTCTGTATAATGCTCAGGTCAGACCGAGCATGGTTTTCCCAAGTAGCTGGATACTTTGGAATAGGGAAGGAGCTGGATGATCAGGACGTATTCACGTATATTTTTCTGCTGTAATATAGCATTGGTATGTTTGTCAATAACAAGGACGGGTTCTTATAACTGTCTCAAATTTAGGATAAGTCTGTTGTACTCCGATGTTGTTTAGTTTTCTTCTACCTTCTACCTTCTCTTTTAACCCTAACAAATCGGTAACTCCGACACTAGAATATTCGGCATGAGGTACAGTGAACGTATTAGTGTCGATATTTGAGGGTCGAAACCCAGGTTCGTTACATTTGGTATCAGAGCTAAAGGTTAAGCGAGAATCTTGGCACTGGTGGGGTTAACTCAGATAGGAAAAGTTAGGGAAGTCCTTGATCGAGTTGAGAGCATTATATAAATATATATATGAGTGCGTACTTGTTAATGATTTAAAAATGTTTTATATTATGTTGATTGATCTGTTAGGTAGTTTATGAGCTTTGGTTGGTGCGCCTGATCAATGTTATCGATGGGAGTCCCTAATAACTTAAACAAAGCAACTCAACGTAGTATTGTTTTAAATTTGGTAAATGAAATAATATTACCAAAGATTTTATTTTAATAAGAAACTTTTAAAGATATCTTTCCTAGGGATTCTTCTATTTGAACAACCAAGTGATTAGAGATCTATAGAAGTAATTGCTATAGATTTGAGAAGCCAATAATTTTTAAATGTCAGGGAATATAGTAAGAAAGGGGAAACAAACCCCTAGGACTTTATTTTAGAATTCCTTAGCTTAGAGGTACTTAGAAAAAGGAAAGTTGAAAAAAAAGAAACAACTAAGAAATAAGAAGTCTAGTAACGTTATCTACAAGTCCCACCTTAAACATTTCCATTTCTTTAGGGTTAAGTCTTTAAGAAATCCCCATCCCTTATATATGCACAAATAAAAGAGGGGTCATTTAGATTGGTAGTGGGAATAATCGATAATAAACCACATTAATACCCAAATAGACTTTTTTTTAATTAATGCAGTCATAGACATTTGTTCCATCATAGTTATATTTTCCTAGCTAAATAGATAGACTAAGAATTTAATAGCGAAATTAGATAAAAGGAAAATTTGAGAACATTTAAGACCCGAATACCCTATAGGTTAAATTTCACACTTAACTAAAGGATTTTGATATAGATAGCTTAGGATTAATTTTTTTAAAAGAGTCATTTATATAAGGGTTTCCTACAATTAGGATACAACTAAATGAACCAATAAAGTAGGGTCTATACTGACTTGGATATGAAAGACATGGTAATCAATAGGATACACCAACTTTATATATTAAGGAATTTAACTATCATTTAGGATATATGAACTCTTTTTAAGTTTAAATACCTTATCGTCAGATTTATTTGTTTGTTTAGATGGCACCTATTATTCATGTGACTATGAAGAAGAGACTCAGCTAGCTTCAGAAGATATGCTTAAGAAGGGAAAGACCAAAAGTGATTAACCCTCCGATGATTGAAGAGCCTATGGTGGATGGTAAGCGGAAGGACGATGGGGAACCCATGGAAGATGAGGGAATGACACGTGGATCAAAGGAAGAGTCAGAGGAAGAACATGGAGGGGTAGGTGAGATTGATTAAGAAGAAGACCATGATTTTGAAGAAGATAGTGGATACCAGGGAGGAGAGGAAGACCCCAAAGTAGAGGAAGAGGAGGAGGAAGACCCAGATGAAGAGGAAGACCTAGAAGAAGAAGAGGAGGAGGTGGAACCAAAGGAGGAGAAAAACACAGAAGAGGAAGAAGGGATGGAAGAGGAGGACCCAATCGAAGAAAGAGCAGACATTATGGAGGAAGGAGTGATAGGAGTAGAGCCTGACTGGAATGAGGTTGAAAACATTCTCAATCAACTCGAAGAGGCGATTGGCCATCATTGGACCGATCAGGAGCTATTTGAGTATGGATATGAGTCCCTGATGCTTTTTCCACCAAATCCAGATCCAGAGATTATTTGGATATCTGATGGTGACAAGGATGATGATGTTGTGGAAGTTCTTAACGTTTCTAGTGACGACGATTCAGATAGGGAGGGTTTTCTGTAGGGTGGGAGGATCATGAAGTGGTAGTGTTTGATTAAGTATTTTATCTAAGTATGTAGATATTTGTGTTGACGTATTTAACTGGGTCGCTTAAGTATGTAAACTATATGTCATGTATAATCTGTTAATTAAGTATTATGTTATATGAATGTAGTTGGATGAGAGTATGTGCTTAGATCTTGTTATCGTTTTCTTTGATAAGAATTTTTCTAGTTTATTTTTGTGTTAAATGGTAGAATTAATTTTGGGGACAAAATTCTTTCAAGGGGGGTAGAGTGTAACGATCCGGGATTCGACCACATTTTATTATGAATATTTAATCAATCTTAAAATAGGATAAAATATAAATATCCTTTGAAAACTCGATCGAAAATCAGAAATATACACTATTTATTTGAATGTAATATTGTTTGGATATCGTCGGTTGTTTTTGAGAAAATTTCTTACCACACATATAACAACTCCAAAATTTGATATATACATAAGAAATGGATTCGACGAGTGATTCGACGTATTATATGTCCAATATATTTCAAATATTTTTGGATTGTTTAAATTGTCAAAATTTTGGGTATAAGCTTCAAATACTCTTTGTTTATTCTTCTAAAAAAATATAATAATAAGAAAATATATTTATATTTATATATATAATAAATAATAATAATAATAAGAAAAATCTAACTAAATCTTGTGATAAGAACACACATATAATTAGGCTATGTTTAGTTTAAGGCAATAGGTTGGGCTATGTTCAGTGAGTGACTTCAGCACATGAGGGGTTTACAGTCCATAATTAATTGAGCGGGGATATTTTGTGATAGATAAAATCAAAGTTGGACAATAAATAAGACTATCTTCCATTCTCTGATCATCTATGCAATTCATTTCTCTTACAATTAAACAACATGAAGCCTTCTGGGAGCTAACAGTGAGTACTCTGTCTTCATTTCTTTTTTTCTTTCTAAAATTCATATTTCAATAAAGTTGTATGATTCATGTGTAATTGAAATTAAAATGATGGAATATGTTGTCTGAGTGTATGATATGGTGAAACACATGTATACAGAGGATTTTGTCTTTTTTTTACTAATACTTACAGTAAAAGAAAATTCATCCTTTTTACCTCTTTAAAAAATTCGTATCTCCTTTAATACTTAAAATTAGCCTTGATCGTTCAAATGAAAGTTGTTCGTATTTCCCTGTAGAATTTTTAAAAACTTAGGGCATAGAATTTTGTCAAGTATCGATGAAGATATCTCGAAAAAACTGACTGTGGGTAATATATCGTCAAAACTTTGGAAAATGATTTCTCTCAAACTAATACGAATTGATCGACGCCGCCTGCGCCAATAGGTTCGTATCGAAGAGAAGAATTTTTCATGTAAATTCGACGACAATCCGTGACGACGATTTGAAACCTTCAAAACTAGGGTTGAAGTTAGTTTTTGATTGGGTCAGCGATGCTCGAATCGGAGGATGGATACGTGACCATGGAAGAGAGAGGCACGCATGGTGATTTTTTTGTTGACTTCGGTGAAAAAACTACCGCGTGCCTGTAGCTTGCCGTGAAAATGAAAACGCGATCGAGGGCTTTGATCGAGGGGCGAGGGGGTGGGGAAGGATAGGCATAAGCAGAGAACTTCGATGGTGAAGCGAGACATGGGTTTCATGGAAGGATTGCTAGGTGCACATACACGAAATGCACGCCATGGCCATGTACAGGAGGAAAAAAAAGAAAAAGAGAAGGAAGGAAGAAGAAAGAGGGAGGGGGGAAGATGATGTGGCCGGGTTTCTTCATTTTTGGGCTCGGCCAGTCTTATAAAAAAAGAGAAAAGATTTAAGTTTTAAATTTAAAACAAAAACTAAAAATATCGATAATGAGTTCATTTTAAATCCGATTGATGTGCGGATTTTTGCATTGTGATCGTATTGATGTATACTACGCCTTCATGTAGATTATTGGTTAATTTTGACCTTTAGAATTTTATGACATATGACAACAGACTAATTTTAAATTACGTTACTTATATAAATAGTGTTGTTTGAAATTTTAAACCTTAATAGGAGATGATTATTCGACCAAATATAACACTGTTAAGTTAACTTGAGTTATATAGATTATTATAGACATCTATGGAGTAGAACGAAACCCCATTCTACACGTGTTAAGTAAATTGTCCATCTGTGTACGAATTAGCAAACAGATTAATCAATATGGGTTTGAGGGTAAATTAACTATGGATTGTTAATTATATAGTGTTGAAAGTTTGGTAACCAGACCATATTGAATATGGCACCGATTTTTAAACTCGTGTGATATGAAAGAGATGATAACTTGCTTAAAAACCTTTGCAGTCGCTAAGCCTCAGACTTGATCAATGTTAGTTCATCAATTTCATAGTTGAAACTGGTTTAAGATTAATTAGGTTATTTAAAACATTTAAATTTGTTTACTATTTTCTTACATTATTTAAAGTTAATTTTGATATTTTAACGTTAATTATTTTAAGTTATTAAATAATGATATTAAATATTTAAGGTGGGGTTAATTAATTTTATTATTAACGTTGTTTAACTTAATTTATTTAATTATTAATTTTTTTTAAATTTATAGATCACTCTATTAAAAAGGTTTTTATTCAGTAAACTTCTTTAATATATGGATTGAGGTTGATAATTTACGTAAATCAAAGTGACTTATGTAAATTACGTAATTAACGAAGGTAAATTAATTTGTGTTAATAAATGAAGTTAAGGTTCACAAATGAAGTTAAACTTAACAAATGAAGTTAAGTTAGTCAACCACTTAGTTAGCAGTGTTGTAAATTAACTAGTTATTTTATTATTTATAACTAAGAAATATTAGTTAATTATTTATGATATTCGTGGTTAACTGATTTGTAATTAAGGGTGTTTAAAATAATTAATCATATTAATTAATGATGTTTAATTCAATCACTGATTTAATTGGGTTAAGTTGATGGAATGATTTGTTAAAAATATTTTTAGATCGTATATTTTTTCAAGTTAAAGAAATAAATTGTAAAGTGTATTTTATATAAAAAGAACGGGGTTTTACATTAAATAGTAGAAGTTTAATGGATTTACAAAATGGAGATTTTAAATAGGATTTATTAAAGAAGATTTTAAATGATTTTATGGAGTTATAAAGGCTTTACAATGATTTTGGAAATGTACAAAAAGGATGAATGAGAAATTGAAAGATATAAAGAAATTATGTAAATAGCCAGAAGATCGATGAAATGAGTTATAATGTTTTTAAAGGATTATAAGGAAGTTTTATAGCTGACTTTTTGAATCGAATATAAATGGAACCTTCCTCAGTTTGTAAGTATAATTATACCCTTAAGATAAATATATGGATATTTTCTAAATGCTGAAGATATGGGGATTGGTAAAGATATTTTTGTAAAAGTATTCTTATACAAGTTATTTACAAATGGTTTTATTTATAAAAGTTTTATAAATGGAGGCTAGAAATTGTTTATATGATGAACTAATGTTAGTTTTTCCATATAAAGTAAACTGCTGATTGTATGTTTGTTATTCGATAGTTAAATAACCGACTATCGAAATTGGACCCAAAATTAACTTTGGAAATATCTAGGAGAAACACGTGAGTTATATGGCACAGTCATCTCCGATGATGCTGTACTGTGCGTATAATTCTCATTTCGTTCTCTTAGGACAATGAAAAGGAAATCTGTCCACTAATGGTTAGGAGGTGATCTCCGCTCTTATCTTTGTCTGTTTATTTCCTAAAGAAATGGGTTGAGTTTACCAGAAATTGTCGAATGTAGTTTCGAAGAGACTGGGATCGGATATGTTATCCGAAAACCACTTCGATTCAACTTAAGCGTTGCGAAGTGAAGACATCTTGTGGATGATGGGAATTCAAAGACAGAGTTCTCAAGTGTTTTGTTCAGTCTAAGAACGAACTTGTATGGATGAATGCTGGCATTACATTATTACCGAGAGGGCAATGTTAGCATTCTAAGTAGGAAGTGCTATAAAAAGGTAATCGTTGCATCAAGCCTCATCAACCGGTAATGACTAAAACATGGGAGATGCTTCAAGGCTATGTGGTTCGCTGCCATTAGGGTATATGGTCATTACCCAATCTAGATCGATATTATAGATCATGTATGCTTGGGGCCCATTTAGATTGTTGATACCAACCAAGGTGATGGCATATTCAGCGCTATCTAGTAAGAGGTAGGGCTGGTCTTGACTCGCAGGGAGTCCATGTGAGGCTCTCAGTGTATTTTATCCGCAGATGCACCGTGACGGGCAGTACCCCAGTAGCCCGGTCATTATATGGAAACCAATCTCCAATACGAGTCATTACGATTTTGATTATAAACAACTATGTTGGAATGTGAGATGGAAGCATTTCAGCTATTTTATATATTTACTTTGAACCCTTAGACATTATCATAATATCAGTGGATATGATACCAAATTTTTTGGTTATCGTAAGGTAAAAACCCATCCGTTTTATGTGCGGTGCGGTCTTACGAGATATCCTTTGTTTTGAAAGTTTTCGAACATAAAATCAGTTTGGTTGTTACTTGTTATCGAGTTTTACTCACGCTGGTTTACCAGACTGACCCGGGTGTTATTCTATATAATGCTCGGGTCAGGCCGAGCATGTTTTTCCCAGGTAACTGGATACTTTGGAATTGGGAATGAGCTGGATGATCTGGACGTATTCACGTATATTTTTCTGCTGTAATATAGCACTGGTATGTTTGTCAATAATAAGGATGGGTTCTTATAACTGTCCCTAATTTAGGATAATTCTGATGTACTCTGATGTTGTATATATGAATAAAGATGTTTCTTTTTGTAAAGATCATTGTTATATTATATATTATTCGCTGCGTTGTGAGATTCTGTGTCATTTAGTTTTCTTCTACTTTCTACCTTCTCTTTTCACCCTAACAAATCGGTAATTCCGAAACTTGAACATTCGGCATGAAGTACATCGAACGTATTAGTGTCAATTTTCGAGGGTCGAAAACCCGAGTTCATTACAGCGTCCAATTTTAAAATCAGTGCGATTTTCCCTTTTATTTCCTCCTTGATGAGGTTGGTAATTTGTTTCCTCAAGTATTACTTAGTTCCGTATATTTAGGTATTTATATTGTTTTGTTTGCATCTATGGGTTTTAAATTGTTGATCTTGAGTTACAGATAACAATGAATGAAGAATATATTGGTCAAGTTTTGGGTCGATATGATTCTGAGAAGTTTTTGAAAACCTCGATGAGAAGATATGTGTAAAACGTACAAAATTTTTTGTTTATACAAATTCCTATATTTCGTGATATAGATTAGGACCACTATCATATGTTGATACCATTTCTTGGTATCAATGTCGTATGCTTACACTTAAGGCTCACTTTCACTGGTTAGTTAAAAATAAAGATAAAACATGTAGAAATATATACCATTATTTGTTATTTCTGTAAATGCGCATATTATGTAATAAGATGCATGACCAGCACTATCATTCATTTTCCTGGTTGCATTATAGATGGAAATCAAGGGGCTTGCATAAATTGATACACAATTTGATTTGTAAAATTGCACAATACTCCATAATTTTCGTGGTTATGCGCCCTAGGATCTGCACCATGAGTACATATTCCTTTTCCTCTCAAGTAATAAGTATTGATGTCTGGAGAGTATAATACGATACTGAATATTTATTGGGATTGCGTGTGACTTTAATGGGGATGATTATGGTCAACGTATATTGAATCTTACTCCAAAATTATACAAGATTTTCAAAGTACAACCAGTGAAACATTGAATATTTACTTGTATGTCTTCCTATAATTTATGTCCCTAATAATACATCCACAAATTTTTGAGAATACTCATTTCTTTAACGAGAAATTTTATCCTATTATGATATGCATAAACCTACAACGATGTTATATTTGAGGGTGACATTTATTAGTAGTCGTTTATCCAATATTTAAGGGGTTCTTTCTACTTTACTCTTTCTACATTACCATCTCTTATTCCTTTAATGAAGTAATTTGGGAAGTTATCTCTTATTGAGAAATTGTTTATCATATTTTTGGGATCCTACAATTCACTTCTACACATGATGAAATTGATATGATTTTCACGTGCAATTTTAGTTGGTCGCATATGCATTTTGTGAATAATCAAAAGCAACGCTGTAAACAATCAAATGAATTATTCTTATGATGTCTTGCAGTTGTAAGATTATACTGCAGAAAATAATAAATCAAGATTGATATTAGGTTCATGTCATCTAAGTGATACAATTTTTGGTTGTACTTTCAAGCTAAAAATGTTAGTTTGTAATCAAAAATATTAATCGATAATTGGTTTATTTCATGTTCTTTATCATTTAGTATGTATATATGGCTATATGCAAATACTTCATTATCAGAATGACTTTTGCAAGTGTTTGTACGGCTATATGCAAATAGGTGCTTGCGAAAAAATTTACGGTTTTCTTCAGCCATGAGGGAAATCCATTCTCCTCGCAAAAATCAATCTAATCTTCCATTTCCAAGACATCAGGACAGACCGCCTGAGTCTCACATCATAAAGCCAGGTAATGGTGTTATCATCGATGATGACGGTTTTCAATTGGTTCAGTCAAGATCGCAAAGAAAGCATCAGCCCAAGAAGAATCAGGAGTTACAACCGGTCAATAATGGCGTTCTGAAGAGAAAGGGTGGTCAGAAACTGACCAACCCACATCAGATTAATGGAAAACAACTATTGCAACCAAGAAAACTGGCTACCTTCTTACTGAATAAAGAACAAGGCCATAGAACTGGGCTGATATAGTATCAGGTAAATCGGAGGAACCAAAAGAAGGTGAATGCAATCTTGAGACTATTTCACCAATCAAGATTAACAACAAGAAGTATGGTTTGGTTAAGGAGGCTGTCTATAAAAGAGCCATTCAAAGCTGGAATAATTCAATCATAGTTTATGTTGTAGGTACCAAACCTTACTGCAAGTATTTTAAAGCGTATATATAACGCATTTGGAAACCAGTAGGAGAATTCGAAATCTTTACCAAAGAAATTGGATTCTTCCTTGTTAAGTTCAAAGAGTCTCAAGATTGCAATTCAGTAATTCAAGATGGTCCATACTTTTACAATGGCAAACTCATCATAATGAGAAGATGGTCTAAATCCTTGAAAATGGACATAGATCTACTGACAACTATGCCGATATGGGTAAAATTGCCCAGTGTTAATCTTAAATTGTGGGACCGTGAGGCATTTAGCATGATGGCTAGTATTATTGGAAAACCCATCAAAATGGATGCAGCCACAACTACGAAGACGAGATTGAATTATGCTCGCCTTCTTGTGGAAGTGTCTACAAATGATGAACTTCCTGAAGAGATCAATCTCACACTTTACAATGGTGATAATTTTACACAAAAAGTTGAATATGAATGGGTCCCACCGAAGTGTAGCATATGTAAGTGTTTTGGTTACACTAGAGAGCGGTATAATCCAAAATAAATGTGAATACCCAAAACCAGTAATCAAAACAGAGATGTTATTCAAGAAAATAGATCCTTTGAGGCATCTCAAGAACCAAATTTCTACAAAGAGACACAAAATCAATCAAGAACTCAAGGAAGCAATGACTGAATCAACCAAGAAAGTATCATCTTCGATCAAGAAACAAATTCAAAGACGCTCACTGATTAAGATGATCAGATCCTTGCCATGGAAGTTCATCATTCAGATGGTTGTAAAGAAAGTTCGAATGATACAATCCAACACAGTACAAAGGAGGGAAATCATATGGAAAAGGTCTTTAACTCTGAAACCCCTCCTATTTCAGAGTCATGTTTAGTTACAGAGAATAATGGTACAACAATAAACAAATTCCCACATCAAAGAAACAGCCAGAACCGGGACAGTGAATCTCCATCAGAACATGCTACAGAAGTTGAGGACAGGGACTACATCTACTCAACCTTGCCTTGCAATGAAGCACCTCCCCCATAGCAGGCTGCAGTAGCTGAGTGTTGCGACTCAGCCATGCCTCACACAACTAATCCTTTTGATATCTCTTTGATTAAGGTTCCAGAAACAGTGCACAAGGAAGGAACTGAATTAGAGATGGTAGATGCTACAGACCAGTTCGATATCTCAGAGCTACATATTTCAAAACCAAAAGCCACTGGTAAGATTAAGGGAAACAAAGAGAAGAAAGCTTTCAAACAAAAATACATTTCTATCAATCCAGAATGGGATGAAATGTCTACAAGACTAAAAGCTAAAAGTGTTGAAAAGAAAAGGAGGGTTAAGGGTACTATAGTGTTAGGTACCATCTAATTTTCAATTTTATATATTATATAAATGTCTATATTTGCTTGGAATGTCAGGGGAATGAACTCCCCCGTTAAATAGTCTGATATCTTACATATGTTGAGTGTCTATAAGCCTTCTATTATAGCTCTAATAGAAAATAAACTGAATAATGAGAATTATGAAATTTTTTGTCTCAAATTGCCTAACAACTGGAAATCTATAAATAATAATGACTATGGCTGGGGAGGAAGAATCATTATTATATGGGATTCTAATATCTGGACAAACTTAAACACTAATAAAGATAAGCAGTTTATAGACCGTCAATTCAAAAATATATGGGGTTTTTCTCTGCAAATTACAAGTATTTATGGAAGTAACTTTGAAAGTGAAAGAAATGGTTTGTGGTGTAAACTAAAATCCTTGAATTTAATCTATAATTTTCTCGGGATTATTTTGGATGATTTTAATACTGTTTTTCATGTCTCTGAAAAATTTGGAGGCAACAAAATTCCTCAAAGTAAGCTAGATAGGTTAAATAATTTTTTATTAGATACAGGTCTTGTAGAACCTAATATTAGTGGGAATAAATATACTTGGAAATCTGGTTTGGTTAAAAATATCCACTGTAAACTGGATAGAATTTTAATTAATAAAAAAATTTCAAACATTTTTCCAAATTCTGTTTGTTCCACTCTTGAGCAAAATTCTAGTGACCATACTCCTTTACTAATCAATCTTTTTATAACAGTGGATTAAAATAATAAAATTTCTCCTTTCAAATTTAAAAATAGTTGGGTTTTAGAAGAGGATTATAAAGTTTTGATGGAAAATTGCTTGAATTTCTCTTGTATTGGTACTAAACAATTTCAGTTTAGTATGCTTCTGAAAAATGCTAAAAACAATCTTAAAACTAGGAATAAAAATAATTATATGAATAAAAACAATATGGTTATTTTAAGAAAAGAATGAAATTTTTTACAAGATCTTGCAGATAATAATCTAGAGGATATAAAAGTTGCCAATAATTATTTCAATAATCAGAAAAATCTATGTACTGAACTCTATAAAAATGCAGTTAATGCTAGACAAAAGGCTAAAGTAGATTGGCTTACTCTAGGTGATGACTGTACCAAATTTTTTCATGCTAAAATGAGTAGTATAAAGCATATAAATAATATTGGCAATATTATAGACAATGTTGGGAGTTTATCTAATGCTTATGACAAAGTAGTTAATGGTGCTGTTGAGTTTTATGAGAAGCTATATTTCTACGACAATAATGAAAAAAAAATTCCTCAAATTATTTGTAAAAATATTTTGAATGACAATGCATTTGAAATTTTACGTGCCCATGTTACTTTAGAAGAGATAAAATGTATTATTTTTAATGCTGGTTGTAATTAAAGCCCTGGCCCAGATGGGTTTAATGCTAAATTCTATAAAAATCACTGGGATTATATAAATGGTCAAGTATTTGAAGTCATAAATGAATTCTGGTAAAAGGTAAGATTCTTAAAAGTTTAAACCATATTTTTATTACTCTGATCCCTAAAAAGAAAAATCCCACTAATATAGGGGACTATAGACCCATATCTTGCTGCAATTTTATATGTAAAGTTATAGCTACTATTCTGAGTAATAGAATAATTTTTTTTGCCTTTTCTCATTTCTGAAAATCTGAGTGCTTTTGGGCCTGGCAAACTAATATATGAAAATTCTCTGTTAGCACATGAGATGGTCAGAAAATTTAATACTACAAATGGTGACAATGTTTGTATTAAGATCGATTTACAAAAAAGCATAAGACAAGGTGAATAGATATTTCATTTATCATATTATGGGATGTATGGGGTTTCCTAGTAAATTCTATGATTTGATTCTAGAATGTATTAATACCCCTATTTTTTCTATTCTTATTCAAGGTAAATTAGAAGGATGTATTAAAAGTAACAGGGGTATTAGACAAGGTGCTCCTTTATCACCTTATCATTTTACTATGGTTATGGAATACTTTTCTATATTAATGGAAATTAAAGCTATTAAGGGTAATATTAATCCTATTAATAGAGTTCTACCTTGCATAAATCATCTAATTTATGCTGATGATTTAATGGTGTTTGTAAAAGCAAACAAAGGTAATGTAGACACTATTTTGAAAATCTTTGACAATTTAAAGAATGATGCAGGGTTGCAACTTAATATGGATAAGGGTAAAGCTTATTTCAGTAAACATAGTAGATATAAAAATGATGTTTTAAATGTTTTTAAAATTGCTGAAGGTAATCTTCCTATTAAATGTTTGGGGCTGCCTTTATCAGTAAACCAAATTAAGGATTCACATTGTTCTATGCTGATTGAAAAAATCCAAGAGAGAATTAAAACTTGGTCATGTAACCTACTTTCTATTGCTGGAAGATTAGAATTAATAAAAACTGTTGTTTATGAAATCATTCTTTACTGGTTGCAAACATTTCACATTCCTACAGCATCCATTAAAAAAATAGAAAGTAGATGTGCTGATTTTTTATGGAGGGGTAAATATCATAAAATTATTTAGGATAAAGTATGCAGGCCAAAAAATAAAGGGGGTTTTGTCATTAGAAATATGAATGATCTCAGTTTAACTTGTCATTTAAAATTTATTTTGGAGATTTGTTAGTGCTGACTCTTTGTGGGCTAGGTGGATGAAGGCTAAATACCTTAAGAAGGATAATTTTTGGAATATGTTACCAAATAGAAATCAATCAAATGCATGGAAACAAATCTTAAATTGCAGAAATATTGGTAAATATTTATTAGAAAGAAAGTTTAAGCTAGGAGAGGAAACTAGCTTATGGTTTGACCCATGGTTTAATAATGATTCTTTTATAAATAAAGTGAGTTGGAATAATTTAGTCATTTGTGGAGGTTCCAATGCAACAGTGTCTACTATAATTAAAAACATTCAATGGCAACCTCAACTTCATCCAATTACTAAACCCCACAAGTATGAAATATACAAAATTCATCTTGATCTTAGTGCAGACAGTGATTACTGGGAGTGGAAAGCAAGCAATAAAAGGAAGTTTTCCTTTAAAAATACATGGGATGCTGTTAGAAATAAAGCCACCAAGGTTGATTGGTACAATTGCATATGGAACAAGGTGAACTGTCCCAAAATGGCTTTCTGTACTTTTTTTGCGGTGAATAACAGATTGCCAACTTGGGTTAAAATTAAAAAATGGGGCAATAAATCTAGCTCACTTTGTTCCCTATGCAATTTAGTTAATGAAAGTTTTGATCATTTGTTTTACGAATGCAATTATTCATATTTTATCTGGAATCGCATTCTAGCTAAACTAGAAATCATAAATAATGGCCAGAGGATCTCAAGCAAGCTATTCATCTCATTAGCAACAAATTTAAGGTCAAATCTACCGAAAGATACTTAGCTCACATACTTATTACTACTGCAATCTACCATATTTGGAAAGAAAGAAATTCGCGTACTCATAATAAAGCAAGTAGCAATAAAGAGAAGAAGTGGTTACTCATCGAAATAGACAGCAAGATACTGCTTCAAAAATCAAAGAAAAAAGTGAAAGATCAAACAAGTTTGCTTATTTAGCTGATGATTGGACAATCGAAGTTGGCAGTAAACATTCGGAGCACTTCTTAACCCACCCGAAGAGCATTCAGACTAGCCATCAACTAATTGAAGCTAATAATTTCGATAGTGCTTCAAATCGAGCTTGTGCTGACTTCCAGAGGGATGAATTAACAGATCTGAGTCATATTGACCACAGATCTGCTAATTCCCCTCGTTTAAACCTTATTCAGAGAGATTTCTTCTCCAACAAAGAGATTGAGGGGATGGAGGGGAGTTTTAACGAAGGTTTGTCGTACTGGGAAAGGGGAGAGGCCAGTGGTGTGAAAGAAGTCGGACGAGACGATTAGAGAATGGCTTCGGCGAGTCTCCATTTTTGTTCTTTTCTTTTTGTTAGCTGTGAGGTTGTAAATGAGAGTGTTGTGTTGTGTCGGCGCTTTCCCTAATTAGGGTTAAAGCTTTTGCTTTGCGAGTTGTAGTATTATACCCGTTTTCTTTTGTTTTACAAGTTCGTATGACCGAGATATGACCGATACAAGTTAAGGAGAATATGTTGTTCGAATTGATCCTGTTCGACTCGGTCATAGAGCCTTGTTCGAATCGATCCTGTTCAACTCCATCCAGAACCGGACTCTTCGCATCGATCCAGAAGCGGCGGCATCGTACCGATTTAATTCATATCCATCGCGATCGCACTACTTCGTATCGATCAGGGGTTGGCTCAGTTCGAATCGATCACCAAGGCTTAGTTCGTATCCATCCGGTTCGTGGTTGTTCGAGTCGATAGTGCACGTATCCTTGTTCGTATCCATCATGCTCAAGCGAGTTCACTTCGTGTCGATGGTATCTGCAGCGATCGATATGAAGTACACCAATAATTATCGATACGAACGAGGGCTACGACGAATCGACAATCGATTCGAACAAGACCTGAAGCAGATGGATGCGAATAAATGGTCAATACGAACTGGACCCCAATGTTGCATACAAATAGAACTCTGCCAACTCAGCGCAAAAAGTGGATTGAACCAGGAATTTCGTGCCACATCATCTTGCGCGCGCACGCTTTTGATCGAGTCGACGAGATCGATACGAACGTATCGAGTCGAACAAGACCGCAAACCGAAAGCTCAAGATTGTATCGATCATATCTCCTGATCCACAAGCCCAAATGCGACCAAATTTTCACAGAAGCTTACGTACATGCTAGAGAATGTCCACGCCAAATGTCGACTCCATCGGACACAATCTTGAGCGATACGAAATCCGTTCGTATCGATCACGAATCGGACCGAAACTTCGCGGGCTTGGGCGCGCGGGCCTAGTCACATGCCAGAGGGTGTCTCCCAAGATCTGAGCAAAATATCAGCCTCCTACACCTATAAATAGAGCCCCAGAGCCAACAGAAAAGGGGTTCTTCTTCTTCTTTGAGCTCTCCAACGCCCAGACTCTGCCGGATCCAGATCTAAACTACCTTGCTGCTGTCAATAACGAAATTTGCTGCTGCAAATCATAATTGCTGCCAATAACGAAATTTGCTGCTGCAAATCATAACTGCTGCCAATAATGAAGCTGAAAGATTTCTTTGACAAGAGGATGCATGTTTGGATGTGAGGTAAAAGGAAGTAAACATGACTAAGGATGGAGGACTACTCGACGAAAGCTCAGGTGGTGGCAAGGATAAAGGGAAAAGGAAGCGCTGGGGAGAACCAAAGTTCTCCACTTACACAGGATTGAACGCAACGTTGGAGCGGATTTTCTTAGATACTCGAGATCGCCTTCCCTATCGAAGGCCATCGAGGAGGGAACCTACAGAACGTGAAAGGGCATCAGGAAGGCACTGTCTCCTTCATGACCTGGACGGGCATGACACTAACAGCTGCCGACATCTAAAGGATATAATCGAAGAGCATATAAGGAATGGTCAGTTGCGACAGTATGTCGGAACTCGGAATGCGGCGGTGGAACAGGAGCAGCCACCGCCTACCTTGAATGACGAGGGCATAAGGCCCAGGAATGGTGGCCGATTGGTCATCAACTAATTTTAATGGTTTGGAATAAGTAACAAACTCCGGGCAAACGGTTAAATCACTTACTCATGTACGGGGTCGGAGATAACCCTCAGGCATGCTTTGAGATGATGGCTTACCGAGACGCCCGGGTTTACGAAATCTGTTTTTTCCTTTGACTTGGACATTTGCTTTTTCTGGTTTGGTTTTGGAGTTTGGTTTGAACTCCCTGTTTTGCTCGTTTTCTGGTTTGGATTCTGGTTTGGATGTTTGTTTTTTTGGTATGGATTTTCGATATGGGTTTCTGGTTTTCTATTTGGATTTGGATTTCGGATCGGATTTTGATTGGATTTTCTCTGGATTTTGGCTAAAAGGTCGTCGAGTATGGACTATGCTCGGCAAGGGTCCGAAGAGACCAGGATTCGGCCTAGGACTTAGGCCATATATTATCGGTTACTATTTTAGGTCGTCGAGTATGGACTATGCTCGGCAAGGGTCCGGAGTGGCCAGAATTTGGCTTAGGACTTAAGCCATGGCATTCTTCGACGTTCAGGGACACTGAACCATGAACACCATGGAATTACTTAACGTAGGTCGTCAAGTGTGGATTGCGCTTGGCAAGAACCCGGAGAGGTTACGGATTTGGATATTGGCTTTGAATAGCTAAGGATTCGGACAAGGACCCGGAGCGGTCCCGGATTTGGATATCGACCCGGAGAGGTCACGGATATGGTTATAGGTTATTGGATATGGATGGATTGGAACTCGGTAGTCGGGTTCAGATGGATCTGGAATTGGGTAAGGACTTGGTTACTGGATAAGAATCAGACATCGACTCGGAACAGTCGCGGAAATGGATCAGGATATGGCCGTGGCACTCGGATAAGATGGCTTGGTAATGTATTGGATTATGAATCGGAAAGTATGGATGTGGATAACATACATACTTGGGATATTGGACTTGAGGCTATTCAAAACACACCTTTCACAGCAAGGCATGTTTTGGGGGGCAAGTGTTAACCCGCCTTTTGGCAAGGCCGCGGACAGACGGATTTAACTTAAACAACTTCACAACTATCGAGACTAAAGTATGATGGGTTCGGTTTAAAATGATGAAGTTCACTTGAATATGTCGTTGGGAAAAGGAGTGGAGAAATTACATGGCTCGGCCTAGGCAGTTTGGCAGATGTCGCTCGGCATTGGGATGGTTCGGCGTTGGAGGTTGTTCGGCATAGAGAGATCGTCGTTCGACATAGAGGGATCGTTCGGCATTCCAGGAACACTTGGCATTCAGTAGCGCTCGGCATCCAGGAGCGCTCGGCATTTAGAGGCGCTCGGCAGGCATTCAGTAGCGCTCGGCATCCAGGAGCGCTCGGCATTTAGAGGCGCTCGGCATTAGAGATCGTTCGGCATGATGGGCGCTCGGCATTAGAAACTGTCCGGTATCAGACATGGTTCGGCATGACGGAGGTTCGGCATTAAGTATCGTTCGGCATTGGATGGGTCGTTCGGCATACCTCACCACGTTCGGCATACCTCACCTCGCTCGGCATTGCACCTCGCACCTCCATACCCCGGTACCTCGCACCTCCATACCTCTGCACCTCGATACCTCCATACCTCGCACCTCCATGTCTCGGTACCTCGCACCTCGATACCTCCATACCTCGCACCTCCATGTCTCGGTACCTCGCACCTCGATACCTCGGTACCTTGCACCTCCATACCTCGGTACCTCGCACCTCCGTACCTCGATACCTCGGTACCTCGCACCTCCCAACGTTCGGCATGAGGAGATCATTCGGCATTCAGTGTTCGGCATCTATGGTTCGGCATAGGGAGACCACTCCATTTGGGCTGAGGTACTCGGCTGCCAGGCCCACCAGGGAAGTCCAACCCATCTTTATCTATAAATAGAGAGGCAGGGGCACAGTAAAAGGGGATCTTCTTTCTGCTCTCTCACTTTCTCTTTTCTAAGGCTAAGGCAACTCTGCCATTTTGTAACTGTAATAGATTATTACAGCAATAAAAAGTAAACTTCTGGAGTGGACGTAGGCCGGAGTTAGCCGAACCACTATAAAATCTGTTGTTCTTTACTGCTTTCATTTTAGTTTTAACCGTTCTTCACATTATTACTCTCTACATACATTCTATCTCTGAGCTGTGACTGGTATTTGGTGCTTTCATCTGTATTTGGGGGTTAGTGACCAATTTTGGCGCTAACAGGAATGGTCTGCTATCACAATATGTAAGAAGGGGAACGACAACGGTGGAACGGGAGCGACCACCACCTGAACCTACTGGGGACGGCTCAGGATCGAGGCGTTAGCTTGTCATCAATTGATTGGGATAATGACGAATAAGTAGAAAACTCCACACCAACGCGATTTAGTCTTTTTACACATGTACATGACCGTGAATGATTCTCAGGCATGCTCTGATAAGACTATAAACCGCATCGATGTAGGTGTTTGCACTTTGACGTCCTTGTTTTGCTTTTGTTCTCTGTTTCTCATGTTTAGACTCAATTTTGTTTAAGGTTTATGTTCGAAGACTTATTTTGGATAAAAGCAGGCCATTTGTGATTCCATGACGGCTAAGCCACTTACACATGCACGGATCGCGAACGGTCCTTAAGCATGCTCTGAGATGGCGATAAACCATCATAACAAACAAGTTCAGAAACTCACTCGAACGTGAAATCTGGCACTAATGATACTAAGTCCCCCCCCGGGAACACACAAACCGCCTCGAACGGCACCCGACCATGAACGGTCACAATTCGCCTCGAACGGCACCCGACCGCGAACAGTCACAATTCGCCTCGAACGGCACCCGACCGCGAATGGTCACAATTCGCCTCGAACGGCACCCGACCGCGAACGGTCACAATTCGCCGCGAATGGCACCCGATCGCGAACGATCACAAATCGCCTCGAACGGCACCCCGACCGCGAACGGTCATCATTCGCCGCGAACGGCATCCGACCCCGAACGGTCACGTACTACCTCGAATGACATACGATCCTGAACGATCGTCATTCGCGGTCAGATAAAACTATCAATTTCTTTGCAGGTCATCAACAGGATATGAACATCCAGCTTATGGCATTACAAAACAAACCTTCCTACCGCAAGGCGCATTTTGGGGGGCAAAGTGTTATCCCACTTTTTAGCATAGTCGAGATATAAAGAAATTGCCTTAAAATCGATGATTATTCATCCCAGATATCGACTATACATTACAGGTTCACTATGGATGTCGACGAATTTTTTCCGAGTCCGGAATGAGCTACAATCGACAAGACACGACGAGCAAAGTAATGAAAGATGACGTTTCAAATTTCAGATCAATCGGAGTTCGTATGACCGAGATATGACCGATACAAGTTAAGGAGAATATGTTGTTCGAATCGATCCTGTTTGACTCGGTCATAGAGCCTTGTTCGAATCGATCCCGTTCGACTCCATCCAGAACCGGACTCTTCGCATCAATCCAGAAGCGGCGGCATCGTACCGATTTAATTCGTATCCATTGCGATCGCACTACTTTGTATCGATCATGGGTTGGCTCAGTTCGAATTGATCACCGAGGCTTAGTTCGTATCCATCCGGTTTATGGTTGTTCGAGTTGATAGTGCACGTATCCTTGTTCGTATCCATCATGCTCAAGCGAGTTCACTTCGTGTCGATGGTATCTGCAGCGATCGATACGAAGTACACCAATAATTATCGATATGAACGAGGGCTACGATGAATCGATAAATGGTCAATACGAACTGGACCTCAATGTTGGATACAAATAGAACTCTGCCAACTCAGCGCAAAAAGTGGATTGACCCAGAAATTTCGTGCCACATCATCTTGCGCGCGCACGCTTTTGATCGAGTCGACGAGAACGATACGAACGTATCGAGTCGAACAAGACATCAAACCAAAAGCTCAAGATTGTATCGATCATATCTCCTGATCCACAAGCCCAAATGCGACCAAATTTTCACAGAAGCTTACGTACATGCTAGAGAATGTCCACGCCAAATTTCGACTCCATCAGACACAATCTTGATCGATACGAAATCTGTTCGTATCGATCACGGATCGGACCAAAACTTCGCGGGCTTGGGCCCGCGGGCCTAGTCACGTGCCAGAGGGTGTCTCCCGAGATCTGAGCGAAATATCAGCCTCCTACACCTATAAATAGAGCCCCAGAGCCAACAGAAAAGGGGTTCTTCTTCTTCTTTGAGCTCTACAACGCCCATACTCTGCCGGATCCAGATCTAAACTCCCTTGCTGCTGCCAATAACGAAATTTGCTGCTGCAAATCATAATTGCTGCCAATAACGAAATTCACTGCTGCAAATCATCATTGTCTGCTGTAATCTGCTGTAATAAATTGAAATCATCAAGTGAACATCAATAAAATCATCAACTTCAGAGTGGACGTAGGCAAGATCGCCGAACCACTATAAATCTTGTGTCCCTGTCTACCTCTTTCCGTTTTAAGTTTATTATTCTTCACCTTTTATCCTCTACAATACTTAGATCTGTGATCTGTGAATATATATTGCTGATTTGTGTTCATACACTGGTGCTTTCACGACATTTGGGGTTTATGACCAATTTTGGCGCAAACAATATGGATATTTAATAAACATAAAATTATAAATATGTTTATAGTTAATGTTTACAAAAAAAAGGAAACAAAATTTTGAATCTTAGGATTTAAAAGGAAAACAAATTTTACACCGCAAGGAAACAAATTAGATTTAGTCAAAGATGTTTTAAGACCAAAATATTCATACACACATATGTAATCCTATTCACTTGCATCTGAATATGCAAAATTAGTTTATATTTGATTTATAAATATTAATTTGGATGCGTATATATATATACGAATATACATGTAAATATTTAAAAAGAATTAATTTATTGTCAAAGCGCGCCCGCACAGACACACACATAGACATACATACGTAAACATTTATTTTGTTAAATTATATCTTATTGGTTTAATTTAGAAATTATAGTATATCTTCAGATAAAGATCTAGATTTGATAGAATAATAACTTTCCATAGAATAATATCTTTCTATATTTAAGGCTATTCATTTAAATTACTTCAAATAACTTTCTATAAGTTTAACTAAGTTTAATATTATAAGTATAATTTGGCATTATACTTAACTGTGTGTATCGACAACATATATGTATACGGAGGGGCTGTCTTGTCCGTTGCGGTGTAAATTCTGACACATATATACGAGCATGTTAAAACATGTACACTATATATGTTGTTCGTGCACGTATACATACATGTGTATATGATTCACATGTTTATACTGCATAATACAAATATAATATAAAAAACAAAACTTTGTTACAAACCAAATAAAATAATTATTTTATTCGAAATCAATCTACATGAGATCTAAATAAATTTAGACTTCATAGGCTTAACACGATCCGAAATGGTAAAGAAATTTGAAATTCACCCATTTTATCCGCTGCGTGTTGACCAATTCCTTAAATGGTATTGTAGCCAATTAGCCTAGGCGGTCTAAATTAGTCATGTTAGTTCTAAATAATTAATCTTACCATTTTAGTTGTGTGTCTAGAAAAGTAGTATCTAGGATTGATTTTGGGTACTCAAGTACTCTACCTTCCCTGGCTACCGATTGGGTCCAAAAGCTGAAGTGAGCCCAAATGTTGCCCTTAATAGAAAATTCCCAATTTGAATTTGGCATTAGGCTAATTTTTCAAAATTGTTTTTGCAACTAAAATAAGATTTTAAATTTAAAAGTTAAGTTTAAAATAAGAATTACATTATAAATGTTATAATGTGATTTTAAAATTTGTTTTGAAAACTCTATATATTACAAATGTTATAATATAGTTTTCAAAAGTGTTTTGAAAAAGTAATAAAAATATTTTGAAAATTTTAATATTTATTAGATGGGTTAATAAATTAAACTAATTAATTAAATAGTTGATTAATTAAAGTATATACACATATTATATATAATGATATATATTACATTACTTTGAATTGTTTAAGATGTTATAAGTATATATGTATACACATAAGAAAATTTCAAAATTAATATTTAATTAAAATAATTTAATTAAATAAGTTAATTAAAAAATAATAAAATTCATATATATAAAGGTATATGTATAACCAAAAATGTCATGGTATACATATTCAATTAAAACATTTAATTAAATAACATTAAATTTATTTAAGTGTTAGTTAATAAAATTAATCAAATAAGATTTAATTAATATAATATACATAAGACTATTATATAAGTTAATTAAATTTTAAAAGTTACATAATAATTAAACTTATATAATATGAATGTACAATACATGTGGAACTGAAAAGAAACCCAAAATAGACTTAAGGGACAAATACATACATATAGCATGTATACCGTGATTTCTGATATGTTGGACACTTAAATCACGAGGGTATTTCAAAAGAAATACATAATTCCATAAGTTGATATCACTCAATTAAGTATATTAAAGGTTATGAATCTTTAATATAAAGTTGTCCTTTGCCATTTGTATACTAATATATTTCTTTAGTTGTTAATATTCCTAAAGCTAGAGATGTTATGTGTAGCATTATTAGTATATTGACTAGACAAGGTAAGATACATCCACATATTTGTTGATATTCCTCAAGGTACGTGCAATATACTTAGGCTATCGTGAAATGGTGGGTAGGAGTGAATAATCTCTTTTGATTTGTTGATATTCCTCAAGGTCGAGATGAGACTAGAACAAGGAACCACAGGTTAGGAGCTGTATATGATACAACTGATAAGAAGTTATCCATCGTTTGTGAGGATACGACTTGTTGATATTCCTCAAGGCCAAAATCTCAAGGCAAGCGAGTCATAACACCAACTAAAGAAATTGAAAGATTTCTACATTTTTCTTAGGGTTTTTATAAATATAAAAAATTTGTGGGGGCCTTATTAGAAAAATGAAATGGCAACATTTAATATTTCTAATATTGTAAGAACATTTGCTATATAAAGTTAAAATAATCTACATTGATAAAATTGTGCAATTAATATAACTAATAAAATGTTTTCAATTAAGATATACAATTGAACTGAATTAAAGATTGACAAACATAAATATAAAATATACTTACTAGTAAAAATGTTTTGCACGTTATTGTTTCATTACCCATGCAAGTGCCTAATTTTACAACTACTAAATACATTTGCAATTGGTTTCTAACGTGTTTATTTGTCCAAGACTGTGTATTGTCTTTTATGAGTTTCAAACCCTAAAAGCAATACTTCAATATGGATGTCTGATCCATATTTGATCACTACAAATGTTATATGGAGAAAAATTCATGATTCGTAATGTAAAAAACTTCAATGAAATTAGTTCATTCATAATAAGTAAGTAAACCATAGTGTGAAATCGTATACTCAATATGATTGATTACAATAATGATCTTGCCATGTTATATGTAATACTAGACCAAAAACTACGAGATAGATCTGAGAATTTGATCGCTGAAATGCCAGTTTGATTGGTTTACGTAAATTGAAACTTATTCTATATTCTTAAATGTTGAGGATGACCAAATGAATTTCTATGAACAATGTTGTAGTAAGGATTTCTTTTGAATTGTTCAACCATTAAGAAAAACGACTGTGCGAAGGTAGATGTAACTTAAGGTATAGTTGGGATAAATATAGTGAATGACCACTTCTGCTTCATGAAGAACCACTAGAAATGAGAATTGTATAAAATAATAAAAGATACTTAATATGAAATGAGAAATATCACTTTGCCATAAAGTGAATCAGACAACAGTGATTACACAACTTAAGGTAGATTTCCTATTGTCCTATTTTTTAACACAACACATGGAAAAATCATTTGTTGTGTGCATAGCCCATGAAATCTCTATGTATATGCTTGTTATTCGGACAACATTTTATATGTCGTCTGATTTAAGTTATCAAATTGTTTTGTTTTGGCTCCATCTTTTCCCTCTCAATTATTTCGTGGCCGTTTTTTTGCTTACCCCTTTATATATTTGTTCCCCCATTTTATTTTTGTTTCCCCCTCAAATCTTTTTGGCGTCTGAAAAAATCGAGCATCTTCTAGAATTAGGGTTTCAGTCCCTTTGAAATTCATTCGAATCGTCTTGCTCCTTTCATTCCTTGTTGATTGCGTGCTTTGATTTCATGTGTAACAACCCAGAATTTTTGTCGTCTTGAGTTTTGAATTTTAATTTTTAATATTCAATAATATGGTACTTTTGATCAAAATAAATCCCTATAAAATAACAATTAGTAATAATATATAGTTTTAAACTAAGATAATATTTTAAATTTCCAGTTTTTTATTTATAAAATAGGAAATTGATTTAATTGGAATTTCTTATATATATATATATTCAGAACAACATAATTTATATATATAATTTAAAAACAAATTCAAATGAATAAGAAGAATATATAATAAATAGAAATAATTTTGGCTTATGAACAATATAATGTATTATAAATAGAGAGAGTTTAAAATTGGATTTTTCTTATATATATATGTATGTGTGTGTGTGTGTGTGTATATATATATACACACACACACATACTAGTTAAGAAGAAATGTAAAATATGTATAAACTAAATAAAAATAGCATGTTAAAAACAATATATGTAATGGTAAGTGATATATATATATATATGAACTAAATAAATATAGTTATTGAAAAGAATATATATATATATATATTGAAAAATGAAAGAAGTAAATATATAAGAAAATATACATATGAAAATATATGATGATAGAAATGAGAAAATTTATAAAATCATTTTAAAAGGAAATCTTTTATAAAATTGTGTTTTGATAAAAATGTCATTTCATACTTTTAGAATTAAAATAGCAAAAATTGTCATTGCTTTGAGTTATATATTTTTAAATAAAAATAAATACGAAGATGGAGACTTAAAATTGTTTTATTTAAAGGGGCTAGGCACGAAAGGTCCCTATTTCTGTTGCCGTTATAAGAAAAGTCCCTGTAGAAATGAGTATGTAAATTAGGTCCCTGTTTTTTATAAATCAAAATGCGCATGTTAGCTTGCGCTTTTTAAACATTAAAAAAATTTCAAAAAAATTTCAAAATCAGAAAGTCGTGATAGAAAGTGCAAGTTATCTTGCGTTTTACAAAAATTTCAAAAATAATCTCAAAATCAGAAAGCGCAAACTAGCTTGCGCTTTCCTGATAGAAAGTGCAAGTTAAATTGCGCTTTTCAAAATTTTGAAAATTTTCGAAAATTTTCAAAATTTCGAAAAAAAATCCAAAATCAGAAAAGTGCAAATTACCTTGCATTTTCTGTCAGAAAAGTGCAAGAAACCTTGCGTTTTTTATTTTTCAAAAATAGGGACCAAATTTACATGTTCATTTCTGTAGGGACTTTTCCTATAACAACATTAAAAACAGGGACCTGTAACTCTTTTCTTGTTATTTAAAACACTTTGCAAATTGTTTCAAAATATATATGAAAGCATATTAAAATCATAAGAGAGTTTAACTAAGTAAGTAACAAAAGTAGAAAAGTAAAGGTAAAACAAGTCAAAGTAAAAATGAAAGAATTTACTAGACAAGTTAAAAACCATTGCTTGGTCAAATAACAAGTAAAAATGGTAAACATAAATCTATATACATATGCATGGCCTGGTCAAAAAGAGAAAAACTAAAATTCATCTCATTTCAAACTTCACTTCACCTCAATATTCAGCAGCCACCTCATTTCATATCCATCCATCATAAAAACATTGTACAGACCAAACATCTTCCAAAACCTTGTACGTATACATCACTACATACTTGCATAAACATGTATATATATAGGCTGTGTGTGTTAGTTGGGAATTTTTCAAGCCTGTAAACACAAAAGACTCTATAAACAAAACACTGCCAAACAAAAAGAAAATAAATCCTATGTACTTATAAAATCCAAGCAAGGCAAGAATCAAGATTTCAGAACCTAAGCTAAAGATCGACTAGAAGATTTCTAAAGGGTTTCAAGCATATTTAAGGTGCGGACTTTAAAATTTGAAAGCCTGGAAGTATAGATTACATGTTCAACTTTTAACAGTGAAGCTTGGAAGTTTTCAGAGTGATATATATATATATACATGTTCAGTTTTTAAAAATCAATACCTTCCATTTCGGTTTGAATTTGTAAATAGTGTAAACTACTAAACTATTTGATTTCGAGTGTAGTTTCATTTAAAAATAGTTTGAAACGTGTTTACTTTGTATATTGTGTGAAATGGTAAGAATATAGTAAACAACTTAGTTTTCGACGAAAATCAATATGTTCAAAATATCGATTCACGTATACAATCATGATCGATATGTGAAAATAGGAGTTTTAGTGAAAATATCATGATTTTTAGTGGCCTAAATCGTGTGAAATCTTGAGTTGGTTGTTTTCCATTCAAAAATTATTTTTCGGCGATGGCGTCGACGAGGAGAGGTACGGCCTAGTCTAGGAGGAGCGCTGCGTCGTGGGTGAGGGTTTGACTGTGGATTGTTCATGTGGAATGGGTTGGGTGCGGTGAGGAGTTTTAGGGTTTTGGGATAGATTGTGATGGGCTCTGGAACGCGGTGAAAATGAGAAAGGAGGAGGGGTTCGAAGGACGTGGGTTTGGGCAGGAAGAAGGCGTCGTGGACTACGCTTCAAATGGTGGTGGTGGCATATGTTCTAGTGGAGCGAGCAGGCGAGGCGAGATCAATTTTTGGGTGGGCAGACCAAAACTGGAGGTAGACATTTTTGGGGTCGCGGTGGAAAAACTGTTGGAGGTGGTCGGAGTTTTTGCGGAGGTGTGAAATCGAATGCAGGCGAGAAGACAGACTTGGTGGCGTGCTCGGTGTGGTGAACAGAGGCTTGATGGTGACGAGCACGTGCACGTATACGAGTGCATGACGATGGTTCCTGGGTGTTTGGAGGTGATCATGTTTTGGGATGATGGGTTGCCGAAGTTTGGATTAAGTCGAGTAGTTGATGTAGTCATCGGGAAGGCAACATGTTGTTTAAGAGAACAGAGCATTTGTTTTTGGTTGTGGTTTCTTAGTTTACAGGGTACTGGTGGTTGGAGAGGAGAAGAAAATGGGGAAAGAAGGAGAAGAGGGGATCGGTCTTGGTTAGGTGGGTTTGGGCTTCGGCCCAAACAAAATGATTAAGAAAGTTTTTAAAATAAAATAAAAAGTATTTTAACTAGATATATATATTTTGTAAATTTCAAAATGATATAACTCGTCCATACAAAAACCGATTATCGCGATTCTTTTTGCTATGGGTTTGTATCGTCGAGTATTTCGATGCCACGAAGTTTGTTGTTAGATTTGACAAAGTGGTAATTTATGGTATTGTAAAACGGTCAAGTTTTAAATATAAAATGTTAAATTATATATATTTTTTGTAAATTTTAATGTGTCATAACTAATGCATACAAATTTCGATTGAAGCGAAATTCATTGCGATGAGTTTGTATCGATGAACACTACATCGTCATATGAATTGTTGTCGAGTTTGAATAAGTGAAAAATTATGGTACATTTAAACAGATAGAAATTTAGTCACCCGATTTTAAACAAATATCGACGTTTAAATTTATATGACTTGTCACTCAATTTATTTGCCCAGATAAAAATAACGATGAGTTAAATTAAGTTAATTTCGATGCTTTGACATCTATTTAGCGGAATAAAACACCGTTCCACTACTTGTATTTAATTGGACCCCTATTGACAGAATAAATCACCGTTCAACCATTATTACCGAATATATATGTTTTTGGACATTTACTAGCAGAAATAAAACCCTGTTCTGCTATTATAATTGTACGGACATCTATTTATTATCTTGATAATTATATTGGGCAAGATGATGTTGAATTGATTGTTAAAAATAGATGGATGTGAATATCTGTATCTGTTATTCTGAACTGTTATGGAACAAATGGTAATTTGATTAAGTACCATTGAAATTAATAAGCCTTTTTCTTATTTGGAAGTTGACTTTTGAACCAAAATTGTTTTAAGGATGATTATTATTTATTGATGATATTTTAAAGTTAATTAATAAATGTTTTAATAATGATTTGAAGTTAATCATTTTATTATTCTTAAAAATTATTTAAAAAGTATTTAATTATTATTTCAAAGCTATTTAATTATTTAAAATGTTTAAAGAATATTTAATTATTAATTTAGTTATTTTATGGTGATTTGTTTAAGGTTATTTATAGTGATTTGTTTAAAGTTAATTTTAACTTAAGGATTAATTAATATTAAGATATTATTATAAATTCAAAAATAATTTTTTTAAATATAAATAATGTTTTAAAAATAATACATTATATAGTCAACTTTTATAAAAGAGTATTTTACTTAATTAAAACTTGGAAAAATTATATAGAAACTTTATAAGTATTATTTTGAGATATTTACTAAATATAGTTTTCGGGAAGTAATGGTATACTTTCATGGCGTAATCGGAATCAGAGATTGCCTACAGTTAAGTTTGGATTTCTCTGGGATAGAGACGTAATCATTGAGCTGCGAATCCATGGTTGATACCGTAGAGTACTTTTTATATTTATTTTAGAAGGGTTTTCAAATATTATTGAAAGAAATGGTTTGTGAATATACTTACCCCTGTAAGATAAGTATATACTTTTAGATAATGAGATTTAATTTATTGAAATTTAAATTAAATAAGGATTGGTGATTTCAGTGGGAAATGGAATCTTTGATTGAATGATTGTTTATTTGATAGTTAAATAACCGACTATCAAATCTGGACCCAAAACGTAACTTTGGAAATATCTAAGAGAAACATGGGGATTATATAGTACAGTTACCGTCAAAGGTTCTATACTGTACATATAAACTCGGTTCGTTCTTCTAGGACGATGATAAGGAAATCCGTCCACTAACGGTTAGGAGATGATCTCCGACCTTATTTTCGTCTGTTTATTTTCTAAAGAACCGGGGTTGAGTTTACCGGAAATTTTGAAAGTTGTTTCGAAGAGACCACAATGGGATAAGTTATCTGAACACCACTTCGATCCAACGAATACGTTTTCAAAATAAAGACAAGAGCATGGAATCGAAGATGGAGCATTGAAGTGCAAGGGCTAATCGCTACTAATCCCGAGGATGATTCCAAAACGGATGTAGTAGGAATAGTGCCTTTGGTTTCGTTCAGACCTAGAACGGACTTGTATGGACGAATGCTATCAGTACATTGTCAGCGGAGGACAATGAGCATTCCAAGTGTAAATTCCTTAAAAAGGTAATCGTAGCCTCAAGCCTCATCAACCGGAATGACTGAAAATCAGGGAAGATGCAGCAATGCTAAGTGGGTCGCAGCCAATTAGGGTATGTTATCACCTTTCTAGATACCCTCGGATATTATTACTACGGTGCGTGGAAGAACCCGGTAAGGGTAGGAACACCCGGAGTGATAGCATATTTGGTACTATCTAGGTTAGGGGTAGAACCGGTCTTGTGTTGTAGGGGATCCCGGCGAGGTCCTCGGTACATTTTTCTAGACGTGTACTGTGATAGGTGGTACCCCAGTGCCTAGTCATTGTATGGAATCCATTCTCCAATAAGCAACGTACGGTTTTGATTGTGCCCAACTATGTTGGAATGTGAGATGCAAGCATTTCAGCTATTTCTATATTTTACTTTGACCTCTAGACACTATTATAATATCACTGGATTTTCTATAAAAGGGTTTGGTTACCATAAGGGGAAAACCCGTCATGTTTATGTGTGGCATGGTCTTATGGGATACCTTTGATTTTAAAAGGATTTTGAAAGTTAAAATGAATAAAATTTCCTGTGTTTTAAGTTCTCACGCTGGTTTACCAGACTGACCCGTGCGTGGTTTTTCCTATATGCTCGGGTCAGACCGAGCATATCTCCAGGTTTAGCTGGAAGGATTGGAGCTTCAGGAGAGGAGTTGGAGGCCAGAGACGTATTCACTTAGATGACTATTTTTCTGTTGCATTTTAGTTGTGTTTATCAGCAATTGTAAGGACAGGTGTTATAACTGTCTATGCTGAATATGTAAGTATACTTTGATTGATGTCTGTATATATATTAATTACAGTTTTGTTTTATGTAAAGATTTGTTCTACATTATAGATTATTCGTTTTCGCTGTGAGATTCTATGATGTTTGGTTTTCTTTCTATCTACTTTGTACTATTCTTTTTCTTACTATCCGCCTTTCTGTTCAATTTGGACTGGACAAGTTTGGTAAAGTGTCAGTTCGAACTGTACGGAAAAATGGGTCGTGACATTGTGGTATCAGAGCTTAGGTTGAGCGAATACCTAGGCTTTGGTGAGATTACTCATTAGAGATAGGGTTAGTAGTATCCTAGAATGAGTTTGTGTTTATATATATTTATATACGAGAGCACGTATTTGTTAGTGATATAAAATGTTTTATTATGCTAATTGATCTGTTGAGTGGCATATGGATTCTGATCAATACGAGTAGCTAACGTTATTGATAGGGATCTCTAAACACTTGAACAAGGCCAACGGACACAGTATTGTTTTAAGTGGGTAAATGAAATAATTTTACCCAGGATCTATTTTATATATTAAAGGCAATGATTTTCAAAATATATAGTATTTTGAGATGTTGTTTGATAAGTGATGATAATATTTTATCATTTTCATCTAGGATTTGAGTGGTCATAGCCATCTAGTTTTGAGTACCTTCTATTGCCTGACCTTATGACTTGAGTATTTCCTTAGATCTGGGTCTTGTAGATAGAAGCCTTGAAAAACTTGAAATTTTAAGTGAATTTTGTTTACTAAAAGAGATTTAAAATACTTTAAGATAAATATTTTAGGAAGATTTTTCATAGATAAAAGCAAATTTTATAATAATTGATTTATAAAAAGAGAAATTTGAGGATTAAAAACTCCAGTGATTTCAGAAGAATTGTTTTAAACAAATTATTGAGGGAAATTGATTTTGGTATTGCTTAAGTAAAGTTATGATAGTAATTTAAAAGAAGAGTTATTTAAATATGTACCTATATATGTACTCTTTAGCATATATAAATTCCAGAAACCTTAGGATCTCATTCTTGGTTCTTGTTAATTGATTATAGAGAACTCCCATCATGGTAGAGGAGCACTTATGAAGGCTAGGAGGGCTGGTTACCAGGACTTGGTTAACCAGATTCTGAAGGATCTTGTCCAGCCATCGATTAATGAGGAGGAGTTAGAAGAGGAAAAGGAACCTATCGAGCATCCATCGCTTCATGAAGAGGAGCCCGAGATAGGAGTTAAAGAGGAATTCGACGATGAAGAAGAAGAATTCGAGGAGGAAGAAGAGGAATTTGAGGAAGAAGAAGAGGAGGAATTCGAGGAAGAAGAAGAGGAATTTGAAGCAGAAGAAGAGCCCGAATTGGAAAATGATGACGCTGTCTTCTGGGAAATGGGCGAGATTGATAATGAGCCACATGCATATGGGGATAACCTTCTGAGGGAACCAAGCCCAGAGTTTGCATGGATTCCGGACAATGATGTTGAATCTATGGAGATGGAAGGACTGGAAGTGGAGGACTCTGATGGAGAGAGTCCATTGTGAGTGTTAGCTTGGGTTGGGGTAGTCCTCTTGGTAGTGTGTACCCTATTAGTATAGATTAGTAGGCGTCATGTTTGTTTGGACTGTAGTCCAGTAGAGTATCTCGGTAGATGTTTGGGTATGGCTATATTTATATATATGTGTGTATAACAGGCTAGTGGTTATAAATATCTCCTGGATATGTATATGTAAGTGGTGACTGTGGTTGTAAGAGTATCTTAGTTGATACTATATGACTGATATTTTGGGATATATATATATATATATATATATATATATATATATATATATATCTGTGTGTGTGTGTCTGTTGAACTAGTGTGATATGGTTATTTATTAATTCGCTAATAAATTAAAATTCGGTTAATTATGTTTACTAGCCTAATTACGGCAATTTCGGGGACGAAATTCTTTTAAGGGCGGAGGAATATAACGACCCGAAATTTTTTTTGTCTTGAGTTTTGAATATTAATTTTTAATGCTCAATAATACGGTATTTTTGATCAAAATAAATCCCGGTTAAATAACAATTAGTAATAATATATAGTTTTAAACAAAGATAATATTTTAAATTTCCAGATTTTTATTTATAAAATAGGAAATTGATTTAATTGGAATTTCTTATATATATATATATTCAGAACAACAGAATATTTATATATAATTTAAAAACAAATTCAAATGAATAAGAAGAATATATTATGAATAGAAATAATTTTGGCTTATGAACAAAATAATGTATTATAAATAGAGAGAGTTAAAAATTGGATTTTTCTTATATACACACACACACACACACACACACACACATACTAGTTAAGAAGAAATCTAAAATATGTATAAACTAAATAAAAATAATATGTTAAAAACGATATATGTAATGGTAAGTGAAATATATATATATATATATATATATATATATATATATGTGAACTAAATAAATATATTTATTGAAAAGAAATATATATATATAAATATTGAAAAATGAAAGAAGTAAATATATAAGAAAATATACATATGAAAATATATGATGATAGAAATGAGAAAATTTATAAAATCATTTTAAAAGGAAATCTTTTATAAAATGGTGTTTTGATAAAAATGTCATTTTATACTTTTAAAATTAAAATAGCAAAAAAATTCATTGCTTTGAGATATATATTTTTAAATAAAAATAAATATAAAGATGGAGACTTAAAATTGTTTTATTTAAAACACTTTGCAAATTGTTTCAATATATATATATATATATATATATATATATATATATATATATATATGAAAGCATATTAAAATCAAAAGAGAGTTTAACTAAGTAAGTAACAAAAGCAGAAAAGTAAAGGTAAAACAAGTCAAAGTAAAAATGAAAGAATTTACTAGACAAGTTAAAAACCATTGCCTGGTCAAATAACAAGTAAAAATGGTAAACATAAATCTATATAAATATGCATGGCCTGGTCAAAAAGAGAAAACCTAAAATTCATCTCATTTCGAACTTCACTTCACCTCAATAATCAGCAGCCACCTCATTTCATATCCATCCATCATAAAAACATTGTACAGACCAAACATCTTTTTGAGCCAAAACCTTGTACGTATACATCACTACATACTTGCATAAACATTTATATATATAGGCTGTGTGTGTGTTAGTCGGGAATTTTTCAAGCCTGTAAACACAAAAGACTCTGTAAACAAAACACTGCCAAACAAAAAGAAAATTAACCCTCTATTCTTATAAAATCCAAGCATGGGAAGAATCAAGATTTCAGAACCTAAGCTAAAGATCGACTAGAAGATTTCTAAAGGGTTTCAAGCATGTTTAAGGTGAGGACTTTAAAATTTGAAAGCCTAGAAGTATAGATTATATGTTTAACTTTTAACAGTGAAGCCTGGAAGTTTTCACAGTGATATATATACATGTTCAGTTTTTAAAAGTCAATACCTTCCATTAAATAGTGTGAACTACTAAACTGTTCGTTTTTTAGTGTAGTTTCATTTAAAAATAGTTTGAAACGTGTTTACTTTGTATATTGTGTGAAATGGTAAGAATACAGTAAACAACTTAGTTTTCAACGAAAATCAATATGTTCAAAATATCGATTCACGTATACAATCATGATCGATATGTGAAAATAGGATTTTTTTTAAGTGAAAATATATGATTTTTAATGGCCTAAATCGTGTGAAATCTTGAGTTGATCATTTTCCATTCAAAAATTATTTTTCGGCGATGGCGTTGATGAGGAGAGGTACGGCCTGGTCTAGGAGGAGCGATGCGTCGTGGGCGAGGGTTTGACCATGGGGTTTTTGTTCACGTGGAATGGGCTGGGTGCGGTGAGGAGTTTTAGGGTTTTGGGATGGATTGTTATGGGCTCTGGAACGCGGTCAAAATGGGAAAGGGGGGGATCGAAGGACATGGGTCTGGGCAGGAAGAAGGCGCCGTGGACTACGCTTCGAATGATGGTGGTGGCATATTTTCTGGTGGAGCGAGCAGGCGAGGCGAGGTCAATTTTTGGGTGGGTGGACCAAAACTGGAGGTAGACATTTTTGGGGTCGCGGTGGAAAAACTGGTGGAGGTGGTTGGAGTGTTGGCGGAGGTGTGAAATCGAATGCAGGGGAGAAGCCGAACTTGGTGGTGTGCTCGGCGTGGTTCCTAGGTGTTTGGAGGTTATCGTGTTTTGGGATGATGGGTTGCCGAAGTTTGGATTTAGTCTTGAAGTCGAGCAATTGATGTAGTCATCTGGAAGGCAACAAGTTGTTCAAGAGAACAAAGCATTTGTTTTTTGTTATGGTTTCTTAGTTTACAGGGTACTGGTGGTTGGAGAGGAGAAGAATAGGGGAAAAGAAGGAGAAGAGGGGATCGGCCTTGGTTAGGTGGGTTTGGTCTTCGACCCAAACAAAATGATTAAGAAAGTTTTTTTAAAATAAAATAAAATGTATTTTAACTAGATATATATATATTTTGTAAATTTCAAAATGCTATAACTCGTCCATACAAACCGATTATCGCGATTCCTTTTGCGATGGGTTCATATCGTCGAGTATTTCGTTGTTGCTAGATTTGACTAAGCGGTAATTTATGGTATTGTAAAACGGTCAAGTTTTAAATATAAAATGTTAAATTATATATATATATATATTTATTTATATATATTGTAAATTTTAAAGTGTCATAACTAATGCATACGAATTCCGATTGAAGGGAAATTCATTGCGATGGGTTCGTATTGACGAACACTACATCGTCATATGAATTGTTTTCTAGTTTGAATAAGTGAAAAATTATTGTACATTTAAACGGATATAAATTTAGTCACCCGATTGTAAACAAATATCGACGTTTAAATTTATATGACTTGTCATTCAATTTATTTGCCCAGATAAAAACAACGATGAGTTAAATTAAGTTAATTACGATGCTTTGACATCTGTTTAGCGGAATAAAATACCGTTCCACTAATTTTGTTTAATTGGACCCCTGTTGGCAGAATAAATCACTGCTCTGCCATTATAACTGAATATATTTGTTTTTGGACATTTACTAGCAGATATAAAACCCTGTTCTGCTATTATATTTGTACGGACATCTATTTATTATTCTGATAATTATATTGGGCAATATGATGTTGAATTCATTGTTAAAAATAGATTGATGTGAATATCTATATCTGTTATTTTGGACTGTTATGGAACGAATGGTAATTTGATTAAGTACCATTGAAATTAATAAATCCTTTTCCGATTTGAAAGTTGACTTTTGAACCAAAATTGTTTTAAGGATGATTATTATTTATTAATGATATTTTAAAGTTAATTAATAAATGTTTTAATAATGATTTGAAGTTAATCATTTTATTATTCTTAAAAATTATTTAAAAAGTATTTAATTATTATTTCAAAGCTATTTAATTATTTAAAATGTTTAAAGAATATTTAATTATTAATTAAAGTTATTTTATGGTGATTTGTTTAAGGTTATTTATAGATTTGTTTAAAGTTAATTTTTACTTAAGGATTAATTAATATTAAGATATTATTATAAATTCAAAAATAAGTTGTTTAAATATAAATAATGTTTTAAAAATAATACATTATATAGTCAACTTTTATAAAAGAGTATTTTACTTAATTAAAACTTGGAAAATTATATAGAAACTATATAAGTATTATTTTGAGATATTTACTAAATATAGTTTTCGGGAAGTAATGGTATACTATCATGGTGTAATCGGGAGGCAGAGATTGCCTACAGTTAAGTTTGGATTTCTATTGGATAGAGACGTAATCATCGAGCTGCGAATCCCTGGTTGATACCGCGGTACTTTTTATATTTATTTAAAAAGGGTTTTCAAATATTATTGAAGGAAATGGTTTGTGAATATACTTACTCCTGTAAGATAAGTATATACTTTTAGATAAAGAGATTTAATTTATTGAAATTTAAATTAAATAAGGATTAGTGATTTCAATGGGAAATGGAATCTTTGATTGAATGATTATTTATTTGATAGTTAAATAACCGACTGTCAAATCTAGACCCAAAACGTAACTTTGGAAATATCTAGGAGAAACACAGGGATTATATGGTACAGTTACCGTCGAAGGTACTATACTGTACATATAAACTCGTGTCGTTCTTCTAGGACGATGATAAGGAAATCCATCCACTAACGGTTAGGAGATGATCTTTGATCTTATTTTCGTCTGTTTATTTTCTAAAGAACCGGGGTTGAGTTTACCGGAAATTTCGAAAGTTGTTTCGAAGAGACTGGGATCGAATAAGTTATCCGAACACCACTTCGATCCAACGAATACATTTTCGAAATGAAGACAAGAGCGTGGAACCTAAGATGGAGTATTGAAGTGCAAGGGCTAATCGCTACTAATCTCGAGGATGATTCCAAAACGGATGTAGTAGAAATAGTGCATTCGGTTTCGTTCAGACCCAGAATGGATTTGTATGGACGAATGCTATCAGTACATTGTCAGTGGAGGACAATGAGCATTCTAGGTGTAAATTCGTTAAAAAGGTAATCGTAGCCTCAAGCCTTATCAATCGAAATGACTGAAAATCAGGGGAGATGCAGCAAGGCTAAGTGGGTCGCACCCAATTAGGGTATGTTATCACCTTTCTAGATACCCTCAATATTATTACTACGGTGTGCGGAAGAACTCATTAAGGGTTGGAACACCCGGGGTGATAGCATATTCGGTACTATCCAGGTTAGGGGTAGAACCGGTCTTGTGTTGTAGAGGATCCCGACGAGGTCCTCGGTACATTTTTCTACACGTGTACTGTGATAGATGGTACCCCAATGCCTAGTCATTGTATGGAATCCATTCTCCAAAAAGCGTCGTACGGTTTTGATTGTGCCCAACTATGTTGAAATGTGAGATGCAAGCATTTCAGCTATTTCTATATTTTACTTTAACCTCTAGACACTATTATAATATCACTGGATTTTCTATAAAAGGGTTTGGTTACCATAAGGGAAAAAAACCCATCGTGTTTATGTGTGGCGTGGTCTTACGGGATACCTTTGATTTTAAAAGGATTTTGAAAGTTAATGAATAAAATTTCCTGTGCTTTAAATTCTCACGTTGGTTTTACCAGACTGACCCGGACGTGGTTTTTCCTATATGCTTGGGTCAGACCGAGCATATCTCCAAGTTCAGCTAGAAGGATTGGAGCTTCAGGAGAGGATATGGAGGCCAGACACGTATTCACGTAGATGACTATTTTTCCGTTGCATTTTATTTGTGTTTATCAGCAATTGTAAGGACATGTGTTATAATTGTCCATGTTGAATAGGTTGGCATACTCTGATTAATGTCTGTATATATATTAATTACAGTTTTGTTATATGTAAAGATTTGTTCTATATTATAGATTATTCATTTCCGCTGTGAGATTCTGTGTTGTTTGGTTTTCTATTTATCTTCTTTCTACTTTTCTCTTTCTTTCTATCCGCCTTTCTGTTCAATTTGAACTGGACAAGTGTGGTAAAGTGTCAGTTCAAACTGTATGGAAAAGTGGGTCGTGGCATCATGGCTATTGATGGTTGCGGTTCCTTGTTGAGTGTTCTTCGGTTGATATTGGTATGATTTTTGCCCCTTTCGATTTATATTGTTGTCGACTTCGATTATCCTGCTAATGATGAACTGGTTTCTTTATATAGGAATTAATTTCCTATATTTTCATATATATGCTGAGATTTGAATTTCAAAGTATTTGTTTGGCCATCTGATTCCCTTTTCGATTTTGTATTTATCTCGACTTGATTTTCCTATGATGATTTGGGTGTTTATGTGACAATGAACAAAACTTGGCTGAAGTGCACTGACCAACATGTTTTGGTCATGTACAGAAATGTTTTGATATATATGTGTTGTGATGGGGAAAACTTTGGTTGCTGCTTTATTAGTTCATGTCTGATTTAGTGGATGTTTTGAACTTCCATGTATATACATACATCCATATGTATGTATATATGTGTGAATGTCCTTTGGATTCATGTTCATGTGATTCTTGCACCTTACAATTTCATTTCAATTTCACTGTATGATTTTGGAAAGTTAAGTTTGACTTTGATCACTTCATTGTTTCGTTGGTTGCCTCTTTCTTATTTTGTTGCCCCTTGCACTTATGATTCTTTAAATTATCTGTTAGTGTTTTCCTTAAACTAAAATGAAAAGTTTTGCCTGATTCTTAACACAGAGTGATATACTTTTTGCCTTTCTACTTACTATGTACATATATATACATGTATAGACATATGTGTATATATGTATGTATGTTTTCATATACACTTAATGTTTTCATATGTTCCTATGTTTTCATATGTTTCCATGCCTGTCGAAACTGTCCCTAGAATTTCTCTATAGAAGCAGAATGTTTCAATATGTCCCTTGTTTATCTGCTCCTATGTTTTCATATGCACCGTCGCTTGCTTCTCCTTGTTGCTTTGAGCTGAACCATTTTGAGTTGATCTTGTTGCAATGCACTTTGATTCCAATATAAATCATGTATATACATATATATGTATGCATGTATATGTGAATGTTTATGACACTGCCTTGTTTTAATTTGTGGCACTTGCTGTTTGTGGCATTGCCTTGTTTTAATTTGTTTGTGAACCATTTTGAGCTTGAACTAGTTTGCTTGAGCAGAATCATTTTGAGCCGAACCATTTGTTTAATTGCTTTGAGCTGGTTTGAGCTCGAACCATTTCTACTCACTATGTATATATATATATATATATATATATATATATATATATATGAACTGGTTTGAGCTTGAACCATTTTGAGCTGAACCAATTGTTGAATTGCTTTGAGCTAAACCATTTTGAGTTGATCTTGTTTTGAGTTGCCTTGAGCTGCTCCTATGTGCACTAGCACTTGAGTCTTGCTGCTCCTAGGTTGAATCTGTCCCTTTTTTATCTGTATGTATGTTTTCATATACACTTTAATGTTTTAATATGTTTCCATACCTGTCGAAACTGTCCCTAGAATTTCTATATTGGAGAAAATGTTTTCATTGTCCCTTGTTTATCTGCTCCTATGTTTTCATGTACATTGTCTCTTGCTTCTCCTTGTAGCTTTGAGCTAAACCATTTTGAGTTGATCTTGTTGCAGCGCACTTTGATTCCAATATCATCCATGTATATACATACAAACATACATATGTATATATGTGCGAATGTTGGTGGTTGATCTATACTTTTACATTGCTTTGCTTCCTGAATGTTTGTGGCACTGCCTTGTTTAAATTTGTGGCACCACCTTATGTGACGCCCCACCTCTATACCCACGCTAACTAAGAACACTACGATGTAGTGTTGTCAATTAGCACGGAGAATAAGGCTGTTGAGGAGCGACCATCCGTGTAACTTCTTTGTGCGAGCACCGATATGTCAGATAGAATAGAATGCATATCTTTTAAAGAGGAAATCCGACATACCGATACAAACACAAAGCTATCACACGGTGGCTATATATATAATCTTCGGAAACAAATATAGAGATAAACATAACACAAATCAGTCACAGACAATTCATATCACAAAGGCGGAAATAGATATGAATATAACACACATGAAAGTGTACATCAGAGTAGTGGTCAAATAAGATCCACAATAACACAAAAGAATAGATACAAGTGCAAGACAATAGAATACGTATACATCAAGGAGTCTCATCTCAAATGCATACAACAAAAACTACTAAACTAGAGTAGTTAGCCAAAAGTCAGAAGATGGCTCCAGATAAGAAGTCATGAGGAAGCACCTGTAAAATCTCAGTCTGACCCGAGTATTATTTAAGAAGATAATAATAAACGGATCAGTCTAGCTATAAATATCAGATAAAGTGATATAGAATAAGAGATATAACAAAAACGTATGATAACTATAAAGTCATACTGTGATAAGTATCTAATCGAAAATAAATCCAGAGATTAATCAATATCACAAGAATCTTCTCAAAGATTAAAAGAATGTCATATTCTTAATTTAATTCACCAAGCCACAATAAATGACATACATATCAATGCCAACTGAAAAAGGTGGTGAAACATAAATCCCAGAAATCACAACAAGAAATCCAGAAATCACAAGAAAAGGATGGCCAATCCCAAACAGGAGCATGAAAGCCGGAACATTGACGCAGTGCAAACGGTACGTCCAATGAACCAGAAAGCCAAGACATCGATGTAGTACAAACGGTACATCAGATGAATCGAACATTGACGCAGTGCAAACGGTACGTCCAATGAATTGAACAATGACGCAGTGCAAACGGTACGTCCAATGAACTGGAAAGCCGAGACATCGATGTAGTACAAACGGTACATCAGATGAATCGAATATTGACGCAGTGCAAACGGTACGTCCAATGAATTGAACATTGACGTAGTGCAAACGGTACGTCCAATGAACCGGAAAGACAATACAATTCAGAACATTGACGCAGTGCAAACGGTACGTCCAATGAATCGGAAGGCGGGGACATCGATGTAGTAAAAACGGTACATCAGATGAATCGAAACACATTAAAAGTACTTGGGTTGCCAGCCCACAAAGAAATGAGACGAAGCTCAATAAAATGAAGTACAGTCCTTCATACGGACAAAGAGACATCGCACAATTGCTAGTCTAAATCATAAAATGATCATCATCGATCATAAGGAAGTGTCGATTACACTAAGCTAGTAAATATAAGAGTTTAGCTTCATGTCCCATAACCACTTGCTTAACTCAAATATTTACGAACAAATTGTAGATCTCCACTAGAAAATTGTCACAAGAGTTTCAATCAAACAAGTCCATCAATTAACCGACGAAGTAAACGCAAGCGTTTCATACCACTTGTTTTGCTAAGCCGTTTAATTATATTTTCTCATACGAATGAAGTAAAGGTTTGTATATACTAATAGATTGGAAAACAGTTTGAGAAAACGAACTTTGGATATTTAAAATAGTGTTGAAATCGCTTTGATGAAAGAGTTTTGATATTTAATACTAGTATAGAAAACCTTTATATTTTGAAGTGACAAATCATAGAAGTGATTGTAGAAACAATCAATCATAAAAATTCACATTCGAAGACGTGAACAAAATCCAAGGAAATCAATTCCAAAACCATCAAAGTAAGAAGTTCAGTTGAATGTTTTTTGGATAAGATCGCTTACACAGAGTTGTACGGGGTTCGACCTAGTGAAGACAAGAGAGGCGAGCGACATTCTTAGAAATTCCAAGAAGAAGTCATCAATGAAGAAAATAAATGGTAACGACAAATAGGATCATCACGAATCGATTTAAATTGAGAATTCAATCCAAAAAGGCAAACTGGACTGAAACAGCAGGTTCAGTCGACTGTACAGAGTTTTCAGTCGACTGACCCTGTATCTGGAAATTTTCCAGGTTCTGGAACCTTTCTGTTTCCAGGTTCAGTCGACTGAACAGAGTTTTCAGTCGACTGACTCATGCCTGGAAACTTTCGGGTTCCAGGTTCAGTCGACTGAACAGAGAATTTAGTCGACTGAATCATGTCTGGGCTGTTTTTCAGCCTATACAAAATGAAGAGAAAACTCTTCCAAAATGCAACCGGACGAACATTGGCTCTAGGGGTTTATGCCAAACAGCAACCCGGCCCTATATGCTCCTCGGTGCATCACCAAAAGCATGATCAAACATCCATAAAAGGATTTCACATAAAATTGACTTAGAAACCCAAAAAAATGGAATATTCACAAAGCCAATCCAAATCAAGAGCAAATGCACATGAAGAAGTGTTAGGAATTCATACCTAACAATCAAAGATAATTATAAACATAGATGTGAGATAAAAATCTCACCTTTGAACCCAAATTAATGAAGAAGAAGCTTGAAAGCAATGGCAAGGGCGATCACTCTTCAATTCCAACACAACAAGCTTGAATCAAAGCTTTAAAGAAGGACATTCCCAAAGTTAGGTTTAGGAATAAACTGAAATTGAAGAGAGAATGTGTTGGAGAAGAAGGAGATGAAGCTTACCAATGGGTTCTCTTTGAATTTGGAGCTAGAACAAGAGTTTGCAAATGGAACTAGGGTTTTGTAATTTCTAATTCCTCTTCCTCTCCACCATTTTCAGTTTGCTTGAGGAAATGAAATGAAATGGGAGTGAATGGATGAAGAGTTAGAGAGCTAGGGGGTTAAGTGGGGTTAAGGGCTGAACCCAAACTCAAACTTCAAGTGGAAAAAGGTCGAAATTTTAGCTAGCTCCAAACATATCGAAGTTTATACTCAAAAAGGTCGCAAACGTCATTTTGGACTCAATGGAGGTGGTCTCGAGTCCTAATTTGACCGTATGCAAAAAGTAGCTTTTCGGACTAACATCCGACTAACGATAAAATATTTAAATAAAATATTTAAATATAAAATCGATAAATATGCGGGTTGTTACACCTTATTTTAATTTATACATTTGTTGTTTGTGGCACTGCCTTGTTGCATTGTTGCATTATTGGCCTTGTCCATGTACTTGCATACTACCTTGTTCAAGGCAGTGCACACTGCCTTGTTCAAGGCAATGCCAATGCACAACCTTGAACAAGGTAGTGTGCACTGCCTTGACATTGGTTGAATCTCTTTCAGGTGCTTTGGTTTCTTGTTTGTGCAATTTGATACTTGCTTCAGCACTTGTTGTTTTGCCTGAGCTTGTTTAGTGCACTGTGATTTCTTGTTACACTTTCAATTGCAAATATTGTTCCAATTCAGTTCTTGTATATATACTTGTATATACTTATGTACACTCGAGCTTGTATATACTTGCTTCAGCACTGTGATTTCTTGTTTTTTCCTGAGCACTTGTTGTTTGATGCATATGTATATGTATACATACATACATACATACGTATGTACATGCTCACTTTGATGATACATACTTGCTGCCTATAGCATGAAAAGCTTATCTTGCATGTACCATTATACATGCTTCATGTGTCCTTTTTTTGGTGTTCCTTGTTCATGCCTTTATATGAACCATTTTGAGTTTCTGAACCATTTTGATTTGAACTTGTTTTGAGTTGTCTTGAGTTGCTTTTATGTGCAATGTAGTTTTGTCGGAGCTTGTTTATGTGCACTTGAATTCTTATTTATGTGCATCGCAGTTCTGGACATTATGTGCACTGCAGTTTGCCTTGAATTCTTACCTAGTTATCTTGTTTGCATTTTCTGGATGTGCAAGTGTGCATTTTCATGTATATACATGCATATGTATGTATATATGTGTGAATGTGAAACTATGCATTTCCTGGTTAGAGTATTCTGGTTTTATTATCTTACACTTGAATTGCATATATTCCTGGTTTGAGTATTCTGGTGTTTCACCTGTTTGTGAACTAGTTTTGAACTTGAATTGTTGAAACTTGTTTTGAACTTGAATTGCTGAAACTTGTTTTATGATATGTGCACCTGAGTTGAGCTCGAGGAGGCTTGGGCTTGACCTTGTGCACATTTTCACTGTGTTGAGCCTTCGGGCTTGACCTTTGCAACAATTCGTGTGATTTAATCGATGTTTAGCCTTGTGATATTCACTGTGATACAATATGCATATCATAAAATATCTGTGCACATATGTATTTGTCCCTATCTAAAATATGAAGAGAAAACAAACCCATAAACTAAGGCAATATCAATTTTTAATTCAATTTTATTTTTGCAATTTAGGTTTGTTTCCTTTTCCATTTTACTGTGTTGTTTATTTGATAGGTATAGGAGATGGCTGGACACAAGCTAAAGCAAGTAAATCAAGATCAACATCAAATACAAATTCATGTGAGTAAAAAAATGTTATATATAAGAGTGTAGAGAAATGTTGTATATATGAGAGTGATAGTTAAAGTTGTGCTTGAAAATGTAAGAAGAGTGATAGTGAAAGTTGTATTGTATTTGAATTTGATTTGAAAGAAAATATTTGAATTTCATTCCGTGAACAATTATTCATATTAGTCAATATTTATATGTTGTCTAATAGGGATTTCAGAAATGATACTATAAAATCAGACAACATTTGGCCTTTTTGTGCTAGTGCATATCAGACGACGGGGCATCTCTGTGGTCTTATGTGCAATAAGATGGCACGAGATTTAACGACAGATAGGTATTCGATCAGACGATAGGGCATCTCTGTGGTCTTATGTGCAATAAGACGGCACGAGATTTAACGATAGATAGGTATTCGATCAGACAACAGAGCATATCTGTCGTGTGATTTGTTTTTTCCTATAGTGTTTGATCTCTATTCCATATGTACTTTCCTATAGAAAATTGTTTTCCATAAGGTTTATTTCTTTGAGTTTAATATATACGATCTGAAAACTCTCGACTGTAAACCAATTATAATAAATGGACTAAATAACTTATATTAAGTGGTTGAATGAAACTTTGTATTTCATTAGCTAGTATAGTAATGGTGGAAATAATGAGAGCATGTTGTATGACACTTATTAGTCGCATCAAGTTACAAAATTATTTTCGGAAAAATACCGAACATTATTTGTAAAATAATAACTATTTTCAGTGTAAACCAAAAAATAAACATAGTTTTATTTTAATATGAATATTCTAAATATTTATTATAAAATAAAACTATAATAGTGGTATTTGTTTTCATAACAAAAGTGATGCATTGGAAAATACAGAAGTATCTAAAATTATTTGCAATTATTTTGGAATTATGGACTATGCCATGGTTTTGAGAAATAATTCTTTGATTATATGAATATGAATGACATGGTACTAGCGAATTAAATCTCAAACAGTTAAAGGCAAAGCACACATTCAGTAGGAGTGACATAAGGGTTAATGAAATCTTCGGATTGATACATATAGATGTATGCAATCACAAGTCAATCAGTACCAAAACGGTTCCACATTGTTTGCACAAAAAATGGACAAACACCTCAAAGTCGTATGATTTAGTAGATCTTATGTTGTTCTTAGTGATTTGGGTGATTTATGCAAATATATGAAAAGCAGGGGCTAAACTGTAAAAAGACACACCGATTTATAGTGGTTCAGCCAGAATGTGCCTACGTCCACTTTATATGTTATTTCTCTTCTCTTGTTTTGATTACAAGTACAAAGCTTTGATACAAGTAAAAGAAAGTTGTTTGAAAGTTCTCTCCGTGCTTGAGCTCTCAAACTTGTCCCCCATTGCTGTACCCATGCCCCTCTATGTATAGAGTGAGGCTGGGGGTAGGGGTCTTGGATGTATACAGCTGCGGATGGGCCCGGGCTGATACAATCTGGCCTGGCAAATCTTGGTTCGGCATCCCTTGGTTCGGCAATGCTTGGCAGTGGAGTCTGGACCGGCATTGCTTGGAAGTGGAGTCTGGACCGGCATTGCTTGGCAGTGGAGTCTGGACCGACAATGCTTGGCAGTGGAGTCTGGACCGGCATTGCTTGGCAGTGGAGTCTGGACCGGCAATGCTTGGAAGTGGAGTCTGGACTGGCAATGCTTGGAAGTGGAGTCTGGACCGGCATTGCTTGGCAGTGGAGTCTGGACCGGCATTGCTTGGCAGTGGAGTCTGGACCGGCATTGTTTGGAAGTGGTAGAGAGTAGGCTGGTTCGGCATCGAGGAGATGAGTGGACCGGTGGGTGCTGGTTCGGTGTAGGAAATGTACCCAACAATTGCCCCCCAAAGTAGGGCATATTCCTGAATATGGCGTGCTTTGTTTTAGCGTGGTCCGGTTTCTGACGCCGAGCTATCCGGTTCGCTTATAAATAGGGACCACATGCCTTCGTTTCTCCATATCAGCCGATCCACACTTCCGTCTTTGCCGAATCAAATTTTCATCGTGTTAGCCGAACCAGAATCTTATCCTTGCCGAACCAGGTGAGATCCTTTTCTGCCGAATATGCCTTTGTTTTGTACTACCGAATGGACTCGTGGTCATGGTTCACCGGACGAATCTCGTGCGTTTCAAGCACCGAATGGCACTTTTATACTTAAATTGCTGAATGGAAATGTGTGCTCGGACCACCGAATGCGGCTAAACTGTATTAGTGCCGAATGTACTTAACTTCATCTTGGGTTACCGAATGAATTTGAGTGCCGAATGGGTCCCTTGTTGGATATGCCGAACGAGATAGGGGAATTCGAATACCAAATGACCTTTCGGCCTTGAACTACCGAATGCACTTCTATGACTTGAATTATGAGTGAAATTCCAGACTGCACACACTCGCTTGTTTACTTCCTTTATTCTAACGACGCACTTCTTTGTGTTTGCAGATAAATGTCTCGAAAAGCAGAAACTCGATCAGATAAAAAGAAGTCCCAGGGCGAAGGAGAATCTTCCGCAGTGCCCCCTGCTCAGCCAGGACCGGAACGTCACGGATCTACCCCGAGATCGTTAGTGGACGGGTACGGCCCTCAGGAGCTTCTGAACTCCCCGCCCGATTGCTTTCCCAGCTCCCTTAAGGAAGAGTAGCTTGATGTCATCTCCCGTTCTTTCGGAATTGATAGGGCGCGCATGCTGTTGCCAGGGAGAGAAGTTATGCCATATGACCCTCCCGAAGGGTACTTTGCCTACAGCAGATACCACTGTATGTGTGGTACCATCCCGCCTCTTAATGCTTGGGTACTCAGTTTTCTTACATATCTAAAGGTGGCCCCATTCCAGCTTCAACCCAACTCTTACACTATACTGGTGAGCCTCTTCGTCATCTTTCAGAGGAAGCATGGGCGTGCTCCTTCCAACCGGGAGATCCGGTACTTATATAATCTGAGGGGCTATAAGAAGGGGTCCCCATACATCAGCTTGGAGTCAGCTGTAACCTTCAAGCCGGTCTTGGATCTGTATTCTAAGTACAGCATGTTCAAGAAGGAGTGGTTCTTCGTCAGGGACGACTCTGTTTCTATTCGGCGTTTCACCTCCGGATGTAAGTCGATGCTTTAATTATAATTTCCATTCTGGTTGTGATGCTTCTTCTCATACGTTTTCATTTTTTTGCTAGCGACAGGTGGCTTTGCGGTTGTGGAGACTGATCGCCTGGTTCAGATGGCGACTGAGATAGAAGCTATCCTCGGGAGATATAGATCGGCTGCTTACCTGATCAGAAATGCAACCCTTCTGGAGTATAATTTGATCCTTCCACAGCAGTCAGTAGTCAAGCAGAGGGAAACGGCGGAGGAGAGGGTGGCTGCTCAAGCTAAGGGAGGTGTCACGGTAGAGAGTGGCAAGAGGAAACCTTTCTCAAAATCTCCAGTGGTCGGAGGTAAGAAGCTTAAGAAGTCGGATGGTCCTTCCCCCAGCACTTGTCCACTTACTCCGGGGAAGGAAGATGTGGAGGAGGAGAGAGGTGAGGGTGGAGATGACCGGGAAGGTGGAGGCTGCCTGTAAGGAGCAGATAAATATAGCCATCTCGACGGTGGACGAGGTTCGGAGGGCGGATCTTGAGCAGGTAGAGGAGCTGTCGGGGAAGCTTGAAGCCGTAGAGCTTGCTCAGGTCAGGCTAAAGGAGGAGATCGAGGCGATGAGGAGGTCCCTTCAGGCTGACTGCTCGCGATACCGACTGGAGAGGGATGCGGCCATTGCAAGGCTATCAGTTTCTGAGGCTCGTATGAGGGAGTTTGAGGAAAATGAGGGGATGATGGATGATATGCTACAGGATATGTACTTTCGCATTTGGAAACAGTGCAACTTATCTTGGATGGACGACTACCCCCGGGTTATGGCTAGGATTTACCTCAGGGCTTTAGAGGAGGCCAAGGCTGAGGCGGATAAGGAGGGTGGAGCGGCCTTTAGGATGGATGCGGTTACCGCTCAGTTCACCAAGGAGGAGAAGATGGCGGTGAAGGAGGGGATGCGGTTGAAGAGGCAGGTGTGGAAGTAGGGGATGACGACCAAGACGATCAAGGGGAAGTTGCTGGTAACCCCTTGTTCATTAGTTTCTTCTTTCGTTAACTCTGTTTCTTATCACTAATGATTTCTCTTCTTGCCTGATCAGGCGGTCAACACCAACAAGACAAGGGTAAAGATCCAATGCAGCCAGCTCCCTGATTCAACCTGGATGTTTCTTTTGGCTGACTCGATACTGTTATACATGTTGGTTTTGAAATAGTAACATGGCTTTCAAGTTATAATGGAGCTACTTGTAATAAGGGATTTGATTTTTGGCATGTAATTCTTAACTTATGATAATTTCGTTACATATGGATGTTTTTTGTAGTCTTAATGTGCTGGATAAGAAATATAGCTATGCATGTACTTGTGATTCAGTGGTATTTGATGCTAAGTTCCTGTTTAAAGTATAATTTCATATCTTGTAATATTAACGTGATGTGCGAATAAACTATAGCTATGTTTTTAGGCACACAAAAATAAAATACCGTCCCTCCTGCTTTAGTTGTAGACGGCGGCTTTAGCGTGACCGAGTATGAAAATGCGGTCGAGTGCCCGACCATCCGGTCTCATTTGCGAATGCCTCCTATTCTGTGACCTGTGCTTTATGGATCGTTATAGAGGATAAGAGGACAGTTTTAAAAATAGAATGGAAATATAGGAAATAGTAAAAACTTCCAATCACGGAAGGCCGTCGATGTGCTTAAGTACGTGGCAAACGGGTTTTGTAGTCACTTTCCCTAGCTGTGGGTCTTGGAGACATTTGTCACCCATCTTACGCCTCCGCGGGGAGTTAATTCTTTTTTACCTCAGCCGTACTTAAGGCACATCGGAGCCGAGATCGCGCACAGTAACTACCCGAGCCATTATGGCCCGTAATCGTGGGTATTATTCGATTTACCGTGGCCGGCTAGCGTGGGTGCCGATCGTCAACCGTGAGCTGCCCCTGGCTGGCCACAACTTATGTTGGGGCTTATAGTCGGTTCACGGTTGCCGGTGAGCCGAACGCCGTAATGAGCTGCCTCGGCTATAGTCGGCCTTCTCGGTGGCTTATAATCGGCTCATTACAGTTGGCTTTAAGGGCTGTCGCGATCAATGAGTTAACCCGCAGCAGAGGGGTGCTGGAGCAAAAGTGTCTCATTGGCGAGGGCATAGATTCGCATAGTACCTGTCAGGTCTTGTCCAGGTGAAGTTGCGCTGTGGAGTGCTTTGAATTGAAACGCTATATGCACAGGATTTTGTTCAACAGAAAAGGATAAAGTTAACAAGCAGCCAAGATATAAAGGAACAAGTTAAAAAAGAGACAAGGTTTTTTAAAGTGGTTCGGCACGAAAATGCCTACGTCCACTGATTCTCTTTGTTAATTCACTTCATATGGGCAATACAAGTTAAGAAAAGTATCGACGGAGGTGTTGGATGTTCCATGCCCTCTGGAACACCTCTCCGTCCACTGTTGACAAAATATAGGCTCCGTTGTGGAGATCTTTATGAATTACATATGGTCCATCCCAGATTGGGTCTAGCGCTCCGGGGCGAGGGAAGATTCGCTTGAGGACAAGATCCCCTTCTTGTAAGGTACGATGCTTGACTTTGGAGTTGTATTGTGCCGCCACTTTTTGTTTGTGGGCTGCTGCTTTAAGGACTGCATCATTTCTTCTCTCCTCAACTAGATCCAAAGACATGTGAAGGAGTTCTTCGTTCTCTTCTGGGTTATAGTGGATCCTACGGTGGGAAGGCACAATGGTTTCAACTGGGAGCATAGCCTCTGATCCGTATGCCAAAGAGAAAGGATTGTGCCCCGTTGATGTTCTGAAAGATGTGCGATAGGCCCATAGTGCCGTAGGAAGTTCATCCACCCAAGCGCCCTTTGACTTTTCGAGCTTCTTTTTTATTAGAGTTTTCAGAATTTTGTTGACGGCTTCGACTTGTCCGTTTGCCTGGGGATACGCTACGGATGGGAAGCTTTTGTGAATTCCGTGCTCTTGGCACCAGTTGGCGAATTCCTCGCCGTCAAACTGAAGTCCATTGTCTGATATGATTTTGAGTGGGACTCCGTACCTGCACAGAACATTTTTGATCAAGAAGTTAATAAATTTTGCTAAAGATACTTTATTCAGAGGTTCCGCTTCCACCCATTTGGTGAAATAGTCGACTGCCACTATAGCATATTTGGCCCCGCCTCGGCCCATTGGTAGCTCGCCGATTAAGTCAATTCCCCATATTGCGAAGGGCCAAGGGCTGGTCATTTGAGTAATCTCAGTTGTTGGGAGCCGCGGAATCTTAGCAAACTTCTGGCATCTGTCACACTTTTTGACGAAATCTAAGGCGTCCTTGCTTAAGGTGGGCCAGAAATATCCATATCGGAGTATCTTTTTTGCTAATGTTTTCCCTCCGGTGTGATCTCCGCAGCTTCCCTGATGGATGTTGGATAAGATTTCCTTGGCTTCCCCCCCAGCGACACACCTTAATAACGGGTTAGAGAATCCGCGCCGATAGAGGATGTCTTCTTGTGTTGTGTAGCGGGATGCTTTCCTCAAGATTTTCTTGACTTTGTTACGCCCGTTGGGTAGTGTGCCACTTTGTAGGTAGTCTCGGATGGGAGTCATCCAAGTCGCTTCTTCGGCTGCAGCTATCAGATTCACTTGCTCAAAACTTGGGGTCAGTTGCTTTGAGATGGTTACTGCCCCGAGATGGCGATGTCTCTCATACTTGCTTGCTTTGCCAATTCATCGGCCTCTTGGTTCTCTTCCCGAGGGACGTGTTTGATTAAGTAGTGGTCCAATCGGCTGAGAAGTAACTTGGTCTTCTTTAAATATGTATGAGTCGTTCTTCTCGAGCTTGGAATTCTCCTAGTATTTGATTAACAATAAGTTGAGAATCGCTGTGAAGACACAAAGAATTGGCTCCGACTTCTACGGCAAGTTCTAGTCCAGCTATTACTGCTTCATATTCTGCATTGTTGTTGGTGGCAGCGAACTCCAACCTTATAGCATAGTGCAGTTTGTTTCCCCTGGGAGTGATTATTACCACACCTGCCCCCGAGTCTTGTTCGTTCGATGCACCATCCACAAAGAGATTCCACTTGATATCTTCTGTTATTTCCAATTGCTCCTTATCTTCGTTGGTAGTGAATTCTGCAATGAAATCAGCCATAGCTTGTCCCTTGATGGCGGTGCGAGGGTGATAGGTGATATCATACTGACTTAGTTCAATGCACCATTTAAGTAGTCGCCCAGAAGTGTCAGGACGATGGAGTACCTGCCTTAGTGGTTGATCGGTCAGAACTTTGATGGAATGGGACTGGAAGTAGTGATGCAGTTTTCGTGATGTGATTAGTAAACAGTATGCTAGCTTCTCAAGTTTAGGATATCTGACTTATGCCCCCGTAAACCTCTTGCTGACGAAGTAAACTGGCCGCTGCGTGCGGTTGTCTTCCCTTACCAAGGCAGCGCTTAGGGCGTGAGATGACACAGCAAGGTATAGGTATAATTCTTCGCCTTCACTTGGAGTCGAGAGTACCGGTGGTTTCTGGAGGTGTTCGATTAAGTTAAGGATAGCGGTTAAGCATTCGTCAGTCCATTCGAACTTTCCTTTGTCTTTCTTTAGAGCTTCGAAAAAGGGGACGCACTTGTCCATCGCCTTGGAGATGAATCGGCTTAGGGCGGCCACTTTTCCATTTAGGCTTTGCATTTCCTTTCGAGTGGAAGGTATCTTGATATCCCTTAGCGCTCGGACTTGTTCAGGGTTTGCTTCAATCCCTCTGGCATGGACGATGAATCCTAAGAACTTTCCTGATGACACCCCGAAGGAGCATTTTAGAGGATTCAACTTCATTCCATACTGGCGGAGTACTTGAAACATCTTGCCTAGGTGGCTTACGTGATCTTTGGCTTTCCTTGACTTTACCAGCATGTCATCCACGTATACTTCCATAGTTTTCCCTATTAGCCCCGCAAACATCTTGTTGACGAGGCGCTGGTAGGTGGCTCCTGCATTACCTTATAGCAGTATAAACCCCGGTCGGTGATGAAACTAGTGTGGTCTTGGTCGGGAGAATGCATAGGAATTTGGTTATACCCTGAGTATGCATCCATAAAAGATAAGAGCTCGTGCCCGGCTGTGCTGTCTACAAGCTGGTCGATTCGGGGAAGTGGGAAGCAATCCTTTGGGCAGGCGTCGTTTAGGTTGGAAAAGTCAATGCATGTTCGCCACTTCCCATTAGCCTTCTTTACCAGTACTGGGTTAGCGATCCATTCCGGGTAGATGGCTTCTCGTATGAAGTCATTGGCGAGCAGATTCTTTACTTCTTTGTCGAGGGCTGCTGACCGCTCTGCCCCCATACTTCTCTTTTTTTGTTTTATGGGCGCCTTGGTAGGATCAATGTTTAATACGTGGCATGCTATGTCGGGGGAGATTCCGGTCATGTCAGCGTGTGACCATGCGAATACATCCAAGTTGTGGCGGAGAAAATCGATGAGTTGTTCCTTCAACTCTGCTTTTAGTTGGGACCCGATTTTCAATAGTCTACTTGAGTCGTGCTTGTCTACAGATATAAACTCCATAGCTTCTGCAGGCTCGGCGGTGGCCTCCTCCTCTTTGTCCCTAGGGTCTAATTCATTGAAAGGGTCGCTGGTATATCGAAGAGGAGGGGCTTTCTTTAGTTGCTATGCTTCTAGACTTTTTGTGCAGAGGGCAATCTCTACACCCTTCCCTTTATCCTTCCTGTGGTTGTTGCGAAGTTCAGTCACATAGCAGTCTCGAGCCACGTCCTGGTCTCCTTCTACTTCCCCTATTCCATTGTCCGTTGGAAACTTCATCTTTAGGCACCATGGGGCTAGGACAATTTGGAAGTCAGACAAGGCTGGTCTTCCTAAGAAGGCGTTGTAGGCCGAATGGTTTTCTATTAGCACAAACGTCTGCTTCCGTACAACGGAGCAGAGATGGCTTCTAATCTCAACAAAGAGGTCCAGTTGCCCGAGGGGCATCTTTGCATCCCCAGTGAAACCGTGTAGTGGTTTATCGCAGGGAGATACATCCTTCATTGATAGCTTCATTTTGTCGAATGCATGCTTGAACAGGATGTTTACTGAGCTTCCAGTGTCTACTAGGATTCGGTAAACTTCGGCGGGACCGAGCCGGGCAGAGATAACCATGGGATCCATGTGAGGGTATTGCCTTCCTTCTAGGTCACGCTTACCGAATGTGATGTCATCACTTTCTTTCCGTTTTGGGTGGCGTTCTTCTATAACCGTATTGACACAGTCTTTACTGTCTCTAAGCGACTTTTCGTATCTTTCCATCTCTTTCCAGCTTTTGTCTGCGATGTGCGGTCCTCCTGAGATGGTATGGACCACTATCTTCTCTTGACTAGAGCCGCTAGCGTTGCGGTTTCCTCTGCCGGTCTCCGGTGAGGGTAGCCTTGGGTTTTAATTGGTAGGAGCTGGAGTCCTGTCCTGACTTTTTACATAGCGTTCCAGTTTCTTCCTTCTGATGTGTTCCTCAATCAGATCCCGGAGATGATGGCATTCATTGGTATCATGCCCGTGAGATTCGTGGAAGCGGCAGAACTTTCTAGACTTCTGCACGTTATCTGATTCCTTCTTGTATGGTGGGCGTTTGTATCTAACTTCGCCTTGGGTGGCAAGGAAGATATTTTCGACGGTCTCGTTCAAAGGAGTGTAAGTGTCGAATCTCGGTCCAGGCCGATATAGGCGCTTTTCTCCCTTCTTGCCCCCAGCATTGTCTCTGGAATCATTTCTTCGAACGTCCCTTGCTACAGCAGGGGCGTAGCTGTGAGTTGCCTTATTCTGCTGTCCTGACTGCCCCTCAACGGCAGCATCCTCAAGCCTCATATATTTCCCGGCTTCATGGAAGAAATCGGGTAAAGTAGCTGGTTTTTCTCTCGTCAACCTTCTAGCAAATTTAGTGTCCGGATGCACACCACTACAGAGGGCCATTAGGATAAGCTTCTCATCGGCATCTTGGACCGCGGCTGCTGCGGCATTGAATCGGGTTAGGTATTGTTGCAGTTTCTCTCCAGGTTCTGTTTGACGCTGGATAAGGAATAAGCGTCCTTAGGTTGTTCCACATGGATGCGGAACTGACTAATAAACTTTTCTTTCAACATTTCCCACGAGCTGATGGATCCCTGGGGTAGATGACAAAACCAGGAGGTAGCGAGATCTGCTAAGAAGAGTGGAAAGCATTTGCACAGTACTCCCTCTGTCGCTCCACTCATGAGCATATGTTGTGTGTACCTCTGTAAGTGTACAACGGGGTCGGAGGTTCCTTTGTAAGGTTCCATTGTTGGCATCTTCCATTCTCGGGGAGTGATAGCAATTTCGATATTGCGGGCGAAAGGGCTGGTTACCCTAGCGCCTATCCCTCGATCTCTTTGCTCCCGTTGGATGCACTCTCTGAATAAGCGTGCCATCCTTTCATCAGAATTTGGAGCAGATAGAAATGAGTTTGGTTCTGTTCTGTGGGATTGATTCCGTCCAGATGACCTGTAGGGATGGTATCGTCTATCATTCCTCATATTTTCCAGTGGCTGCCTTTGATCTTCTGGGAGCATGCTAGGGTCAGCTACAGTTGGCCCTTGCCTTGATCTTCCCCTGTTGGGTTCTGATCTAAGCACTTCCTCGGGTCCAACTTCGGGCTGGACTCTAGCTCGGCCCCGTTCACTGGCGTTTCCATGGTTAGGCAGTATGACAGGCTCAGCTACAGTTGACCTTCGTCTGGTACCTCCCCTGTTGGGTTCGGTACCAAACGTTTCCTCAGGCCTAACTTCGGGCTGTGCTCGATCTCGGCTCCTACCATGGCTACTTCTGCCGTTAGCTCCTTCGAAGAGGGAAGACCTTTTTTGTCTCTGAGATCCTCCAGACTGGGACTCGCCCCATGATTCAGTGTTGCGGTTGGACTCTTCAGCATCCCTTAAGCGTGACATGAGATGGTCCACCAAGGCTTCCTGCTGGGACGTGAAGCGGTTAGTTACTTCAACCACAACCCTGTCTAAATCTGCCCTAGTAATTGCTGCGGGCTGTTCTGTGGCAGGATTGGTCGGATTAGCATGTCCTTCATTTGGTACTGCTGTTGGAGGAGGACGATTTACTTGATTCGTGACAGCTGGATCTGGAAGACTGCTGGATGCGATGTTTTTTCCTTTGTTAACATCTTTTCTCTATTTGGGAGGCATGTTTTCCAAGTGGCGAACGATGCTGTTAGGAAAACTGTTAAGTGGATGAAGCTGAAGCTTCGAGCTTCTAGCTCTCAGTGAAAGCACCAAAAGTGTTTGTACAAAAAATGGACAAACACCTCAAAGTCGTATGATTTAGTAGATCTTATGTTGTTCTTAGTGATTTGGGTGATTTGGGTGATTTATGCAAATATATGAAAAGCAGGGGCTAAACTGTAAAAAGACACGCCGATTTATAGTGGTTCAGCCAGAATGTGCCTACGTCCACTTTATATGTTATTTCTCTTCTCTTGTTTTGATTACAAGTACAAAGCTTTGATACAAGTAAAAGAAAGTTGTTTGAAAGTTCTCTCCATGCTTGAGCTCTCAAACTTGTCCCCAATTGCTGTACCCCTGCCCCTCTATTTATAGAGTGAGGCTGGGGGTAGGGGTCTTGGATGTATACAGCTGCGGATGGGCCCGGGCTGATACAATCTGGCCTGGCAAATCTTGGTTCGGCATCCCTTGGTTCGGCAATGCTTGGCAATGGAGTCTGGACCGGCATTGCTTGGCAGTGGAGTCTGGACCGACAATGCTTGGCAGTGGAGTCTGGACCGGCATTGCTTGGCAGTGGAGTTTGGACCGGCAATGCTTGGAAGTGGAGTCTGGACCGGCAATGCTTGGAAGTGGAGTCTGGACCGGCATTGCTTGGCAGTGGAGTCTGGACCGGCATTGCTTGGCAGTGGAGTCTGGACCGGCATTGTTTGGAAGTGGTAGGGAGTAGGCTGGTTCGGCATCGAGGAGATGAGTGGACCGGTGGGTGCTGGTTCGGTGTAGGAAATGTACCCAACACACATACTTCATTATATTCACTGATAAATTATCAAATACATTAACTTGGGTATTTGATAAACATGTAGTATGTTTATGATAAGTTCGTAGAATATGGAAATGGAAGCAAATAAAGTAACGAGCAATTGAAAATAGAGAGATTCAATTGGATGAATAAGTGTGTATACTAGTAAGAGTTTCGAACGTACCTAAAAATTAATAAAGACTCAATCTCAAAAGTCACTCCTCTCTATGGTACATGATGAGGTATCAATAAGGAATAATCTAACTTTGTTGGAAAAGTATGATTAATGATGAGTGAAGTTGAGTTAACTTATTTCTGTAAGGTCGTGTGTACTTAAGAGTAGCACATAAGGTTAAAACTAATTTCATCTATAGAGTAGTTTACAAAATCTATAAGATAATGGTTTATAAGAAACCCCAACATATTTTAGGCCAAGGATATCATACTTTACCATATATGCTAAGATCTAGATTCGATAGAATAATATCTTTCTATATTTAAGGTTATTCATTTAGATGAATTTAAATAACTTTCTATAGGTTTAACTAAATTTGATATTATAAGTACAAATTGGTATCGTACTTATATATATATATATATATATATATTTATATTCGTGTGTGTGTGATAGAGAGTGTTATATATATATATATATATTCGTGTGTGTGTGATAGAGAGTGTTTTTTTTGTGTGTATTAGACAACACATATGTATACGGAGAGGCTGACTTGTCTCTTATAATGTAAATCCCAACATCTATATACGATCATGTTCAACCATATACACTATATATGTTGAACGTGCACATACACAAACATGTGTATATGATACACATGCTTATATTACATAATACAAATATAATACCAAATTTTTTTTGTTACGTACCAAATAAAATAATGATTTTATTTGAAATTAATTTACTTAAGATCTAAATAAATTTACACCACAAAGGCTCAATACGATCCAAAATGTTAAAAAAAAATTCACTCATTTTATCTATTGCGTGCTGGCTTAGTTTCTTCAAAATCATCATTCCTTGTTGTCATGCTTTTTGTTATTGATTGTTTATGCATCTGTTAAAATTTTAAAAATTTAGGGTGTAACATGATTTTACCAAAAACTATTTTATTGAAAAAGTTTTTAAAACATGATAGCTTTTGTAATCTTTTGAATAATTATATATACATACCTGCATACATGCATGCATGCATACATACATACATACATATACATATACATATATATATATATATATGTATGTATGTATGTATGTATGTATGTATGTGTTTGTATAATTAATTATTATTGAAAAATGAAAGATTCCTATAGCCTTATTTTGGAAACATTTGATATAAAACTCGATCATGTATATAATAAAGAGTCATTTTCCAAAATTGACCATTAAAAGCATGTGAATTCTTTTAAACCCTTTTGAAAATGATTTTTCTTGCCCCATCAGAATTAATTGATTTTACCATAAGATGGAGACTTCCTATAGTCCCACTTAAAACCTTTTATCCTTATTGTCCCTTAATTGGGAGTTTTGGTCAAGCCTTGGTAGATTAAGCTTGATGATCCTTTAATTCATTTAAATGGATGATCATTTGCACTTTCTTTTGTTTGATTGTCCATTGATCCATCTGAATTCATTTAGATGTTTGTTCTTGGTTAGACTGTTCATTGAGTCAAGAGTTTAGTTGGCCATCATTCCCTGGACGATTGCTTTCAATGCTTTATTTGACCATCACTCTTTGGATGGGTACTTTGGCTAAGCATATAAGCAGGATCAAAGACTTTGATTGACCATCCCCCTTGGATGGTCGCTGTGGTTGGGCCCTGAGATAGGGCCAAAGGCTTAGCTGACCATTACTCTTGGACGGGTGCTTTGGCCGGGCGTAGTAGTAGAACCAAAGGTGTTATTGACCATCTCTCTTGGATGGGTCTTTTAGCAAGGCTCAGAGCAAGGCCAAAGGCTTAGTTGACTATCTCCCTTGGATGCATTCTTTGGCTGGTCCCGGAGGTGGGACCAAAATCGTTATTGACCATCTCCTTTGGATGGGTGCTTTGCTCGGCCCCGAAGGCAGGACCAAAGGTTTAGTTACCATCACTCTGTGGATGGGTGCTTCGGTCTAACCTGGAGGTGGGATCAACGACTTAGCTTTCCTCTATCGGTTATAAGGTGTGCTTCTACTCAATGAATCTCACTAACCTCATTAGGCTAGGTATTACTTTGGATATAATGCATCTCAGCTCAGGGGCTATTTGTTAGAATGAATGTTTTGAAATCCTTTCTCTTTTCTTGTCCAAAGTAGTAAATTATAATTTTCAATTTTTGGTATTTCATGTTCTTGTTATTTCATTTCCTTTAGGTTTTCTTAACCAATAGATTTCTAGAGGTATTGCTTTGCAAATGAATGGAGATTCTTTCTAACTTGGACCTTAGAGGCCGTTTTCCTAGTTTTTAATACTTGCTATTAACTTTTTTGAATACCAAGTCATCTTTCTTAGGAAGCTTTTCCATTTTCTCTTGGACCACAATACTTAGAGATTCCTTACTGATATTCCATGGTCCATAACGTGGCTTGAATATCCTACCGATTAAACCTAAGGATTTCCTCGTCAATTCTTGGTTTGGTCCATAAGCATATGTGATTCCTTGATGAGATGGATTCTCGGCTTTGACTAGCAATATTGCCTCAAACCCACATATAGATGAAAAGAACAATGGCGGTCTTTGTTCAAGTTTTATATGACCACGAAACTAGGGTTAGTTCCTTTACTCAATTTCTAACCGAATCGCTTTTTCATGGTATTCTTAACCATTTTATTTGTAGTTTCTGTTGCCCCATCGACTTTTAGATAGAAATTTAACGAGAATCTCCTTTCCAAGCCGAGTGAACTTTTTAATTTCGAATTAGACTCTTCCTCATAGATAATTTCATCCAGAAATTGGAATCGAGTTACAACACTCTAACTTGGTGACTTTTCTGGTGGTAATAAGGGTCTTATTAACTTGTTTCTTTATTCGTTAACAAGGGGATAACATCAACGACGAGAGTCAATTCACTAAGGTGTAATCATGGGATTCTTGAGAACTCTTTCTTACCTTTTGAGTTCCTTAACTTATGTGGGGATATTGATTCTTTGCTTTCCTTCTTTGTCAAATGCATATCATCGCGATATTCTTTGTCAAACTCTTCATGAGTTTTCATCAATAATTTTATCCATTTCTATGGAGTTATAATCCTTAGATATGAGACCAAATAAACTTTCTAATATAGTATTTCATTGATTGCAGTATTGGAATGAGCTTAGAATACCAACTTCTTTGAATCATTTACAATAGTGTTCCCTTTTCCAAATATCCAATTACCATTGCTTATCAAACTATCCATATGCTTGATATTCATGGCTACTTTTTCTTAATCCTTCATAAGCTACTTTGCGATCGTTCTCCTTTCCCAAATTTCTTTCATTAAGATATCCCTAAGTAAAAAAAATTCACTTATTTATCTTGAGTAGGGAATCAAAATAATATTTCATCTCGATTAGGTTTTAAGAAAGAAACGGTAACAGTAGGAGTCTATCATGCAAATAAAAACAATGAAATCAAGAAGCCTAAAGAAATCATAACCACGTAATATGTATTTGACTTCTAAGTCTCAAGATTGAAGATTGGGACTTTTTCCATTAGTACCAATTCACATCTGATAAAGAAATCCGAATTTTCATGGATTTATGCCTTTGGTATATGAAATTTATAATAGCGAGCGATACAAATTCATGGTTGTCAACCTACCATTGAGATAATAACGAAGAAAACTATAAATACATTCAGAAGATCATCACGCAATGGATACCTCTAATATAGGTCTCGAAACAGAAGATTGGACTTTTAATAAGGCCCTATGTTGTTGACTAATTCACCAAGTTAAAGGAGAATACTTTGAAATTTATTATCAGACAAGAATCCATATTGGATAATGAAACTTTTTATTATGTTGATTATGCAAAGATGAACTATTTCTTTTCTGGTGAGTACTACCATAATCCAAAGAAGTAATGCTTTGAACTTCATTGTTGGATGATAATTTATATCTAACAAAGGAATCCAGGGCTTTGTAGGATCTTCCTTTACATCAATAAAGTCCACAAATCTCATAGATAATTCCAAAGGTATACACTTAACCAAAAATCTTGGTATCCATTTATAGGAGATGAGTTGTACTATGATGATGGAATTTGTGACTTTGAATAGTAAGTAATCCACACTCATTCACCTCTTTAGGAATTTTGTTTGAAGCAAGGGATCATAACAGTACCTTATCTCAGAAATCTAGTTGTTCGTCATAATAATAGATAATTTGAATTTAGGTCTTGAGATAGGAGATCAGGACTTTATTTCTAAAATAAATCTTCCCTTACCGTGGTGATAGAGAAATTATAACCCCGAGCTTTGGCCAATGATTATATCAACAAGGAGAATATTTTAACCTCCATTTATAGGTAATGATCCATGTTTCGTAATGGGAGCTAGAATAACATAGGATTTCCTTTAATAATAAGATTCATAACTCTAGATATAATGTAAGAGTTTATTCGATAATAATAATAAATAATGCAAGAAACCGGTTCAATAAAGAAATCCTCTCTCACTTAATTGGGAACTTGAACCCACGTTTAGAAGTGAAAGATTAAGATTTTATTTAATCCAGTGATTCAGAGGATGATATTCCAAACTTCGTTTTAGACAATAAATTGCGCTTGGTAGATGATCTTTGCTTTTATTTGTAAAGAAACTTGAATCCCCGATTAGTGAATCATAAATTTTTAACATAAATGATTAATCCATAATAAAAGGAATCAAAATCAAAATTCGATAACAAATATTGATAAACATGCAACTATCGTGTGTAGTTTATAACTGTAGGGATTCCGATGATTTTATAAATTCGTTAACGTAACATCACCTTTTATTGAAGTTGTTTTATTGCAATATCTTTTGTGTTTTTATTTATTATGATGAGTTAACCTCACTTGTCAATACATATTTGTCTTTTGAAAATTATTTGTTCTCCTAGTTTTATTTTACATTTCATTTCACATTTGATTATGTTGTATTCTTAAACATCTAAATTGTGAGTTTCAAATCAATTGTTCTTTGATTTGATATAAGCGAACGACCTTTGCAATTGTTCATAATTTTTCAAGACCTTTCTAGCAATACTAATTTCATTAAAAGCTATCCTATTTGGATTTTCACAAATAGATATGGCCAATCGTGGCAGTCGATACTCAACTTTTAATACCTAGATTCATTCGTCTGATCGATCTTATGGGCTTATGCATCTCAACGAGTATATTACATCTATCGTGGCTGATCTTATCAATTCATCACCAATCGGTCCGAATTTAGCTTGAAAATGCAAAATTTAACTTCACATTTTGATCTTTCCTGGCACCACCACTACCTTATAAATTGCCTCACCACTTGAGTTTGGTAGAAGGGTTTTTGAGCTTCAATTTGGTGGTGGTTAGTGATTTTTTCATGCAGCCAATGTGATGAATTTGGCCTTCATCAACCATCTAGTTCTTAGATAAAAACATAGTGGGTTTTCATTTTTGGCTGTCATCCCGATCAACTACAATCAGTGGAGGATAGGTGATAAATTCATTGAGTTTCTTCTTTCTTTCGACAATTTTGGCTCAAATCTTGTTTTGAGTCATCGTTAATAGCCTTGGCTGGAATACATGCCATATACGAACTACTTGTTTTATATAAAAAGAATTGTTTGGAGCTTCCACGTTATCTCCTTTTGAGCTATCGCAAGTAGGAGATTATTTATCATAGATTGAGACTGAAAAGAATAGGCTATCGACGGCTGATGGTGGGCGAAGAAATGTCACAAGTTGACATGAGCCATCGTGGGTTGATGGTGGGGAAGATTCTATCGTAAGTTGATGGGGCGAAATGCTATCATAAGTTGATGGGGGAAGATTCTATCGCAACTGATGGGGAAAGATGTTATGCTATCGTAGGTTGTTGTTGGAAAATTTAACTATTGTAGGGTGGTGGAGAAATAGCCATTGTGGGTTCAGAGATGATATAGAACTTTGTCAACCAACGATAGCACTGTTATAATATTATTTTTACAAAATGTTCAAAAATTTATAGCTTTCTCAAAAATTTGATTCGAAAAATTCTTCAACCATCGTGCTTGCAAAAAATATTTTCTATTTCTCAAAATAACTTTAAAAAGTTTCAATTTTTTTGAAATCAAGGGCATTTTGGTCATTTTCAAAATATCCCAAGTTCAGTTCTCAATGAAAGCACCAAAATATTAAATCAATTTTTATTCCAACGTTAAAAATACTTTAAAATGATACATGACTCAAAGAAAATCCCAAATATGCCGATAGTCAATTCCAAAATGTCCAAAGTTCAAGTAATATTTCTATCATATACAAATGATACAAAATTTGAGTGTTTGCGCCAAAAATGGTCACAAACCCCAAGTATTGTGAAAGCACCAGTGTATGAATACCAATCAGCAATATTCAGACACAAATCTCAGATCTAAGCTAGCAATAAACAGCAATCCAGAAATAAATCACAAGAACACGAGATTTATAGTGGTTCGGCTATCTCCGGCCTACGTCCACTTCAAGGATTTTTATCTTTTATTGATGTTCTTCGCTGATTACAGATGATTACAGCAGATACAATGAATAAATTCGAGTATAACAGCAATGGAAAGAAGTAGAATTGAATCCGGCAGAGTCTGGACGTTGGTTCGCCAAAAAGATCCTCCATCCTGCAGGCCTAAGTGGGCTATTTATAGGCGTAGGAGGCTGAGATCGCGCTCAAACTTCGGGAGACTTCTTCTGGCACGTGAGTGGACCCACGCGACCAGTTCCACCAAGTTTCGCCTCGATCTGTGATCGATTCGAAATGATTTCGAATCCATCAAGAAACGATCCAATCGAGCTGAAACTTGGCAGGAACATTCTTTACCTTGTGTCCAAGCCTCTGTGAAAATTTCGTAGCATTTGGATCGAGGGTTCGTGAGATATGATCGATACGAAATTGCAATTTTCGCATGTTGCCGAGTTTGAAACCATGATTTCGCATCCATCCCTGTCACATCGATCGGAAGCACGCGCGCGCAGTGACGTGGCGCTAATTTTAGGGATCGACCTGATCTCTGTGGCGTGTTGACTGGGTTGCTTGCGCTTTGCGTGTCGAGTTGAACGCTTCTTTCCTGGAGACGTGGGCGTTCTTCGCTCGTATCCTTATCTCGTGCTCGTCCATATCCATCACCTTGCAACGATACGCTCGCATTCACCAACTCGTGTCCTTTGCATCGATTCCAGGGGTACACTTCGCATCGATTGCTTATGAATCGATCGATACGAAATGACTATGGGGGTCATTGATACGAAGTGGTCGTGACGAACTGGACACGAATCTCATCCTTGGGATGGATACGAGTGAGACCTTACCTAAAGGATATGAACAAGGCTTTACCTGGTGGATACGAACAAAGTTTTACTTGCCCACTTACCTGATCGATGCGAAATCATTGAGTCAAGCCCATACTGATCGATGCGAAAGCTGCTGCTCCATGGATACGAACTGTCGGGCATGCGTGAACCTGATCGATACGGACCTGATGGAGCCGAACCATACAAGACAACTCGATGGATTCGAACATACTGAGGCGATGCCATTTTGATGGATACGAACCTGATGGATTCGAATAGGGCATCACTTCAACTCTATGATGGATACGAACGACATACTTTCTTTAATTCGAATCGATCATATCTCGTCCATACGAACTCCAATTAATCTGAAATTTGGAATGCTGGCTTTTATAGCTTTGCTTGTCATGTCTTGTCAGTTGCAGCCCGATCCGGACTCGGACAAAATTCGTCGATATCCATGGTTATCCTGCAATGCATAGTTGACATTCATGGCTAGTTATTATTGATTTTCAGTCAGTTTTGGGTATCTCAGCTTTGCTAAAAGTTGGGATAACACTTTGCCCCCCAAAACATGCCTTTTGGGAAAAGGTGTGTTTTGATCAGTCTCAAATTGAACGCAGTGAGTTCATGTTTTATTCAGAGCTTATAGCATTTTCAATCAAGTCCTTGGCTGTTCGAAGCCGAATTGTGTTTAACTTCTTCCAGTGGAAGTTAAGAATGAAATTCTACAGTCTTTCCATACTATCGGTGGTCACTCCGGCCCCTTGCCCAGCCCATTCCAGACTTAGCGATCGAATAGAAAGATCCTATTGCACTCCGGCATTGTTTTCTATTCCTTGCACTCTGGCCCCCGTTAGGGCGTAAAGCGATGTCTTGGTCATTCTGGACCGATCGTAGCCTCTCCGGGCTCATGCTGGATCCCATCTTGTCACTCTCCGATGAAGAGGAAACAACGTTAAGTGGGTCGATCCTGTCGCTCTCCGGCGAAGCGACCCACTTCTTGCACTCCGGTTCAGTGTATCTGAACATTAAGCGATGTCATGACCTGAATCGTCGGCCGATCATAGCCTCTCCGGGCTCTTATCGAATCCTGATCCAATCACTCTCCGGTGAATGGGAAATGACGTTAAGTGAGTTGATCCTGTCGCTCTCCGGCGAAGCAACCCACTTCCTGCACTTCGGACCTCGTCTCTCCGGGTAGGGTCATAAAGCGATCATTTTTATATTGATATTTAATATTCATCCTTTAACTCTCCGGTCAAAGGTTCATTTCAAGAAATTCAAGTTTATGTATTAAATTCAGGTCCTAGATGCTCAATCTCAAACATCAGGAAAAAACTAAACATTGCCTCTCCGGGCAGATCGGTCTATCTCCATCTCAGAGCATGCCTAGGGATCTCTCTGGTTCCCATACATGAGTAAGTGGAGTAGCCGTTTATTCTGAAAACAAATCTAATGAAATCATTTGACCGAAGTTCAAATCCTGAACTTGGCCCTTGCCACCTTAATCAGTTGATGACGAGTCATGATCCCGATCCAGGATCGTTTCTGTTAGGTGGAGGCGGTAGTTGTTCAGGCCTTACCACCGTTGCCTGTTCTCTGACATATTGTGGCAATCTACCACTCCTGGCATGTTATTCCACCTCATCCCTTAGGTGGCGGCATTCGTCGGTTGTGTGCCCATCCAGCTCATGAAATAAGCAATATTTTCCGGTTCTACGCTCCCGCTCCGTGGGATCTCTCCTGGGTAGTTTTCGATAGGGGAGTTGCCCCCGAGTTTCAGTATAAATTCGTTCCAGGCTTGCCGCCAAATCTGTGTATTGCCTGAATCTGGGCTCTCGGAATTTCTTCCGTTTATCTGGACCATCATGTGCGTCATCCTGCTTTCTCTTTCCTTTGTCTGCCCCGGACTGTTCCCTGGCGGTTCTTTCGCCTTGTGCAGCATTTACTTCCTGCCTCTCGGCTCATGATTCTTCTAATCGAATGAATTTCTCAACTTCATGGTAAAACTCCCCAAGATCTTGCGGTGGATCTCTTGTCAATGAATCTTTGAATTCGGTGCCTTCTCCAACTCCTGTCACCGCCGCCATCAAAATCATCGATGGATCCGGGCGATCTACAGAAGCCACTGTTGCATTGAATCGCAGCAGAAAACCTTTTATGGACTCTCCGGTCCTTTGCTTTATCGAAGCTAAAGTCATCACACTCTTGGGCCTTGTCACATGGACCCTAAATTGTTCCATGAAGCAGTCTACAAGCTCGCCGCATGTCCTGATCGATCCAGTCTTTAATTGCCTGAACCAAAGTGGAGCCAAATCTGACAAAAATAAAGGGAAACATCGTGCCATCACTTCCTCGGATGCTCCCAGTACTTCCATGTGTCTAATGTATCTGGTGATATGCATGGTCGGATCTGACTTCCCGTCATACGGATCCAGCGTTGGTAGTTTGAACTTTGGAGGGTTCCTTGCATTCCTGATATTCAGAGCGAACGGACTCCGACTGACCTCCTCTAGTCCTCCACTAGACAATCCTCCTCTCATGAGTCGTCGGACTAATCCAGCCATCTTTTCATCTCCATCCTGGGGTTGCCCTCTTGGCCTTGAAGGGTATTCTGGTATGTACTCTTCGTGTGGCCCGTTAGCATCAGCGTTGGTTCCAGCTTGTTGAGATCCATCTATAGGCCTTCAAGCATCGGATCCTGAGGGTCTGCCCCCAAGTCCTTGTTGATTGCCTTCTGGACCTGCATTCTGACCTTCATTGGGTTCCGCAATCCTAGCTCCTTGTTCCACATTCATAGCCGCTGTAGCTGGTCCTAGGCTCTGCATCCCTGCAGCTCTCATCTGTTCAAAGAAATTCTGCAGCATCTCTTGTTGGCTCTTCATTATTCTTTCGTGCATCAGATTGGTCATGGTCTCCATTTCGTCTCTGGTGATGTAGATCGAAGCTGGTTCTTCTCCAGCACCAGAGGATGCCTCTTGACTTCCTCCTTGTTGGCTTCTCTCAGCTCTTTGTCTCGTTTGTCGAGTCATTGTCTCCCAAATCTGATCCCTTCAAGCTTTTAAATCTAAACTCTGAATCTGAAGTAGCGGGTGCTAGTTGTTCTCAGTGAAAGCACCAAAGTGTTTGCGCCAAAAATGGTCACAAACCCCAAGTATTGTGAAAGCACCAGTGTATAAATACCAATCAGCAATATTCAGACACAAATCTCAGATCTAAGCTAGCAATAAACAACAATCCAGAAATAAATCACAAGAACACGAGATTTATAGTGGTTCGGCTATCTCCGGCCTACGTCCACTTCAAGGATTTTTATCTTTTATTGATGTTCTTCGCTGATTACAGATGATTACAGCAGATACAATGAATAAATTTGAGTATAACAGCAATGGAAAGAAGTAGAATTGAATCCGGCAGAGTCTGGACGTTGGTTCGCCAAAAAGATCCTCCATCCTGTAGACCTAAGGGGGCTATTTATAGGCGTAGGAGGCTGAGATCGCGCTCAAACTTCGGGAGACTTCTTCTGGCACGTGAGTGGACCCACGCGACCAGTTCCACCAAGTTTCGCCTCGATCTGTGATCGATTCGAAATGATTTTGAATCCATCAAGAAACGATCCAATCGAGCTAAAACTTGGCAGGAACATTCTTTACCTTGTGTCCAAGCCTCTGTGAAAATTTCGTAGCATTTGGATCGAGGGTTCGTGAGATATGATCGATACGAAATTGCAATTTTCGCATGTTGCCGAGTTCGAAACCATGATTTCGCATCCATCCATGTCGCATCGATCGGAAGCACACGTGCGCAGTGACGTGGCGCTAATTTTAGGGATCGACCCGATCTCTGTGGCGTGTTGACTGGGTTGCTTGCGCTTTGCGTGCCGAGTTGAACGCTTCTTTCCTGGAGACGTGGGCGTTCTTCGCTCGTATCCTTATCTCGCGCTCGTCCATATCCATCACCTTGCAACGATACGCTCGCATTCACCAACTCGTGTCCTTTGCATCGATTCCAGGGGTACACTTCGCATCGATTGCTTATGAATCGATCGATACGAAATGACTATGGGGGTCATCGATACGAAGTGGTCGTGACGAACTGGACACGAATCTCATCCTTGGGATGGATACGAGTGAGACCTTACCTAAAGGATATGAACAAGGCTTTACCTGGTGGATACGAACAAAGTTTTACCTGCCCACTTACCTGATCGATGCGAAATCATTGAGTCAAGCCCATACTGATCGATGCGAAAGCTGCTGCTCCATGGATACGAACTGCCGGGCATGCGTGAACCTGATCGATACGGACCTGATGGAGCCAAACCATACAAGACAACTCGATGGATTCGAACATACTGAGGTGATGCCATTTTGATGGATACGAACCTGATGGATTCGAATAGGGCATCACTTCAACTCTATGATGGATACGAACGACATACTTTCTTTAATTCGAATCGATCATATCTCGTCCATACGAACTCCAATTAATCTAAAATTTGGAACGCTGGCTTTTATGGCTTTGCTTGTCATGTCTTGTCAGTTGCAGCCCGATCCGGACTCGGACAAAATTCATCGATATCCATGGTTATCCTGCAATGCATAGTTGACATTCATGGCTAGTTATTATTGATTTTCAGTCAGTTTTGGGTATCTCAGCTTTGCTAAAAGTTGGGATAACATTGAGTACATATGTAATATTCATAGTCCAAGGGTCAATATGTAAAGTAAAGTCGTCTCTACCATTATAATTCAAAATGTCAAGAATAGAGTCAATATGCAATTTCCTATTTCTATAGGTCCTTATGTTCAAAATTTCAAGTCATCTTCTTCTTCGTCAATCATTAGAGGAATTCTCGATCTCTTAAGAGAGCTTAGAAATATCAAGTCTAAAAATTATTTTTGCTAAGAAAGAAAAAGAAGAGAGGAGCCCCTTCTTATATAAAGGTAGGTCTCTATTTATAGTACATGGAAAGGAGCATATCTTGCTCGTATTGGTTGATTGAAGTTGACGCAGATTGATGACTTGGCAGGATGAATGGCCCTGATTGCACCATATGTCATAATATTAGGACTTAGCCGTATTTCTATTAGGACTTGGCGGGATGGATTGGACCTCATATGCAAAAGTTATGAATTATATAAGATTTCGAATTATATAAAATAATTAATTTAATTAATTACCTCACTTAATTCAAATATCTTCTCAATCATCTTCCCCTTCTAAATCAAAATCGTATGCACAGAGATATGCACGAACCCAACTTATCCGTACACGCATACCACCCTCCCAAAATCTTCGGTCAACAAAATCACATAAAACAATTTCCAATGAACACTTCTTCGAGCATGCTCCACGATGCACCCGACTTCGGCACACTCAACCTCTTCCCTTAAATTCTGACCTAAAGCCCTCCATTACTGTACGAAATGTCGCACGTCGCATCGGATCTCCTCCAACCAACGCCAATTGACTTCTCTTCACGAACATAACCCGACTAAGCCCTTAATTCCACCTTTGGCTCCCCCATATGCAAAATGACCATAAGCTTCACCCATGCAAAGTATAATGTCGCAATCCATAAAGTACGACCATACTTGCTTCTACCATCACCAATCCACTCCACTTCAAACCAATTTTATAATGGTACTCTCCGATTCGATCAACTCTGCCTAAATCTCCAATGAGTGCCAACCCTAGGTTAGGCCTCTCACGTCGCTCATCTCCAAGTAGTGCTGCACCCAACATCGAACACACCAAATCGAAGCCCTCGCTCACACGAGTCCAACGGATCCAGTGTCGTCTTCTATCAACATCTCTAGTTCAAGGAATAATAGAATTTAAATGGCGGCTAGTGTATTTGGTTTACTGTAAATAAAAAAGAGAGAGGAAGAGAAGTGATAGAGAGGAAGGGTTATTTATAATAAAAATATTATATTTTAAATTCTCAAATTAAAATGTTACACATTTCGAGCTCCTATAGTCACACGGTACATCAGATCGCTACAAAACTCGTCGACGTACATCACCTCATTATTTCGGTTTCGATGGTACTGGTTTCATCAAAATCCAAGACAGTGTCCTGGGATGATAATCTCACCTTTTTTGAGATCGTTATCGATAAAATGATTTTTGATCAAATTATTAATATTTATTCAAACTATTTATTGTTATAAATAAATTTCGAAACTAAATTTTTTATCATTAGTTATTATTTAAAAGGAGGTTAACAGGTTATTAAATCAATTTAATCACATTAAATTCAAAATTTAAATAATTCAGATATTTAAATACGAAGTGTATGAAATTCTGGGTCGTTACATTCTCCTCCACTTAGAATATTTCATCCTTGAAATTCCAACACGAGCAACTAAAGAAAAATCACACATGAATACTTAACAGTATTACAACTAGAAAACATAGCTTACGGTGTGCCTGAGTTTAGGAAACTTCTCACCGTACAAGGATGATAAACAATCTACCAAGTGTATCTTTCGCTCAATAGCCTTAGATTATTACTTAGTCGATCATTCCTACTACCTCAACAATTCGAAGAGTCGTGACCTAGACCCCCCATAAGCTAACAAAACATATCATTCAATTATACCAAAGCCGCTACGATATACATATGTCATCCATATGCAATATCAGTACGATCACTAGCTCGATCATGTAGATTCCACTTCCAAACTAGAGTGGATCACTTGACCTCTCTAATGTGGACTCCGATCAGGTTTCTTGATTAGAAACTTCTGTTCTCCTTATATAGTCATATACTATGATAGAAAATCTCCCAACCATACCAAGAATTTGTATCAAGTGTTCAACATCAAGAAACTGTACGATACACTGTTAACTTCCTGCTATACGATACACTACTAATTATCTTCTCTGTGATATACCGACCAATCGATGGTGGGTGCAGTCTTTAGGACCATACGTGATCGGCATTCCATTGACTACCCATTAGAGAATAAGCAAGAAAAAGTAAGTATATAAATGTACCATAGACTCCAAGTCACATCAGTATGCAATAGACTCGTATAGATCCCACCTTGACCTCTACTGTAAGCACGAGTGATATATGATCTATTCAAGATAGTCGTTGTCATCTCTCTCCGAACATGCTCCGAAATCCCGTATGCAAGTCATGAAATTCTCCCATGGTATCATGGATTACCTACTTACTCGATATATATCCATATCATATTGATACCGGGCGTATCCCGTAAGTTCTACTCTTTATGCTCAAATCGGCATACCGAAGCCTTATAAAACATATCCTCTCTAAAATATATGTATCAAGCAACAAGAGTTAATACATATTCTGATCCCACCTAATAATCTGTGTCGTTGTTACGTCTCGTGGTCACATCTCTTTCGCATCAAATGAAAACATCACACTAATTCTACCTCGTTCCAAGTATCGTTTCCTTCATTCAAAACCATCCGAGGGTCTTGGCTTGCTTTGTGCTAATTCTAATGGTTTGAGGTCCTCATAGAGGTCCCCTGGAACTTACATGTTGAGTATTGTAAGGATTAGATCGAGATTCGAGTGCAAATCACCAAGGCCTGGGCTTACTGCCTATTTCAGCCAATGACTGGTGAGTAACTAACGTCGTTTTGACTACATTAATTACATCGTCTTGTTATCGGAACAAGGTACTCGATCCCTGGCAACTTAACTTGACTATAATCTACAACATTTCTATCCTTTAATTAATTAGCTTGTCCAAATATATTTCATGAATACCAGACTTAACTAAATACATTTATTTGAGCATACATTGAATATATATGGACTACGTATAAATGTATACACATTCTTTCGTGTAATTTATCCATTCAACTTATTTAATTATTTAATATAATCCACACATGCATTCCATACAATTATTTCGGCTAATTAGCAATTCACACCATTAAGCCATTCCTATAAATCCTTACATCCAATTAAACTAAATGCACCTTACTTAAATAATGGATCCAACAATCATATAATTTATTTATTTACTCAAGTTACATCTTCTTCGTAATATTTATAGAAGTCTCAAACTTATATTATAAAATAATGCACTTGTCTTTCAATTATATTATAGCTTAATTTCACTTAGTTCCTCTATTTAAATCAAGTTTAGCTATCAGTAAGGCCTCAACATATTACAAGCTCGTGTATACAATATTCAGGATTTTATAACCTTAATCAAACCCTATTAAATAATAAAATATTTCCTTTGTAATTTCTAATTTCTCAAATCACCGTTATAAAAATTTACTAGTTAGTTAATTATTGATTTACACTATAATAAACCAATATAAAGGCGCGATAAACTTCAAAGCCATTTTAATATAAGTTTAACCTGCCTAAATACTTATTTTAGCCTAACGGCTTATTTTTAAGGTCATACTTTTAACTTTAGATTAGTAATAAAATATATAATAGTATTTCTATCACTAATGTAACTTTAAATTAGAGTTTAATTAATTTAAAACCATTTTATAACTTGCTATCCACTCCATCTAACTCTATTCAATACGAATAGAACACAATATTTATATATACGAGATCTTAATCAATTATCTTGAATGTTTTCAAAAAAATATAATAATATTTCTGTCTTTAATTTAACTACAAATTGGAATTTAGTTAATTTATAACCATGTTATAAATTAAAATCAACTCCATCTAACTCTACTCCATTTGAATATCACATAATATTTATATATACGGGATCTTAATCTATTATCCTAATATCTATTCAAAACAAACCAATCAAATAGGGAATAATTACACAGGCATACAGATATATATATATATATATATATATATATATTATTCTACCTCTTCCAAGTTATATTTTTCAATATATATTTATGAGGATTTATATTGAAATATAAATTCAAAGTTATAATTCCACTCACCTGAACCATAAATCCTTAAGTTTTTGAATCCAGTCCAACCCAATACTGTCGTAGATAATCTCACTACAAGTGCAACGGCGAATATCGTGCCTTGATTGGACGTCGTATGTAAAGATACAAATTTAGTTCGTAAGGATATTAATTATATTAATTAATTAATATAATCACTTTAATTATCTATTCACCTTTCTTCCCAAACATTGCATGTGCAGAAAATATGCACATCAACCCACTTCTTTCATCCCTTCTCTCTCCATTTCTCACTCCACACACCTTAAACCAATAAACTGCAAAGGACTAATCCTTGCAAACTCCGGTTGCCACCTACAAAATGCAACCTATATGCTTCCCCCGCTCGGCCATAAATGTTGCACTTATCTATTAGACATTAGATTTCAAGTTACAGATACAAAAAGGTGCACACTATTATGAGAAATACAATGGCATACACCGCTTCGCTTAACTCCTCTCTAAGCTCCCCTAAAGTCGAACCTGGGTCGACATTAACTAAAGTGGAGCTCCGCCATGTTTCATCTCACCCTCCATCGACATTATAGATGTGAAGCCCTTTCCTCCTTCACCGAATGGATCTGGTCCCATCTACCAAGTGGTCTGTAGCTCTCTAAGCATGAATGTCATGCAACCTTTTGACCAAGCCACGTTTGGACGAACCTAATTAGTCGGACTTGAAAGTTATCAAGGCAGAGAACTCAGAGAGACATCTAATAAGCCTAGAAGCCAAGTACAGACAAGATAACATGCTCAATGCATAGCCACCAACTTCAGAGAGGAGTGCAACATCACTTAGCAACCTAAGTGATGGATCGATACCGATCCATCATGTGGATCGGTACCGAACCATATTGTGACCACCCCACCGTTATGTCCAGTTTAGCAAAGAACATTACAAGTAATGTCGTCTGCTAATCCGAAGAATACAGCTGGTTAAGGGCGGTCGAATGTGAATATATCTTTATACTAACACTGACACGCCTTATTTACCTTTTTGAGGATCTAAACTGAAATTATTTGATGTATACAGTATTAATACAAAGTAATAAACACATTGATTTTAAAATATTCAGAACATTGTATAATGTCAAAATTAACATCAGAGTTATACAGAATACTACGGAATAATAATATACATCATCCAATTATAGTATCAACACACTGACTACAAAATAATATATCTGACATGTCACCCTAAATGTCACTATATACATGAAAGAGTAAACTCAAATATCAAAATTTCTACTTTGAAGCTAGCAAAATGTCCATAGTCAGTGAGTCTCGGTACCTGTAGAGGCTCAGCCTGGCCCGAATTTTAAAATAATAAACGGGTCAGATTATATCTAAATAAAAGATGAGATACCGATGATATGAATATATGACTAATAAGCCATAATAAAATATGCTGAACCAATCATAATAAGGCATATTGATTGAATTCACCACTTTATAAATCTATAAATGACTTAACTCTCAAATAAGTCATCTCAAAATATGCCTAAAACCCAAAAATCCATAAAAGGCATATCAAACCAATAGATACAGATACCATAATTATGACTTAACAATAACCAAATAAGTCATAAATAAAATATGCCGAACAAATAAATACTCAAATAAGGCATATCTAACATATCACTATTTCATAAATACATATCAAGTCTCAATAGGCTATCATCTCAAAATATGGTGATAACCAATTCAAAATTCCTCAGAGCCATAAAGGATACAGAATATCCATACTAAAAATCTCTAAAGAAATAATCATCAATAATGAAATAATAATGGTAGTCATCTATTAGTTTAATACAGTGACACACAATATACCGAAAGAGACTACAGATTAGGAACACTGCTCAAAGAAAAGAGCAGCCGTGTACCTAATTTGTCCTATGCAAATTCACCTACTGAAAGAGGTAAACATAGTCTAACTATATAAAACAAAATAAACTAATAGGTTGTAGTATCTATAGACTACAATGCATGTAAAATTCTGCCTTCCGAAAGAGACAGCCGTATTTACACCATAACAGATCTTCCGAAAGAGATCTGCCTACCCAAATCTAAAAATGTATCGATTCTCAGATCAATGAAAAATGAGTTATCTTCTCTTGAGGATTTATCGGTCTAAATTTCTAACACCCTAAGAAAATACAACTCTAAGTGTTAATTACTGTCACTCCTGTAATCACAAGAATTAACTAACTGTCCCATACCAGATAGTAAATTCAAGTATTTACCAAAAGCTAGTAAATTCCACTCAAACTCTATTTAACAAATTATAATAATAATCGAAAGAATTGTTAAAACTGTCCCATACCACCCGATAATTCAATTGCTTATTAAAATTCTTTGTTTCATAGAAAATCATGAAATTCAACAGTAATCCAATTCAAGCTTTAATAAAAATAGTCAAAGTTTAACCACAACAAAGGCTAATAATAGTTTATAGTTTGAAAGCAATTAATAAACTTCTAAAAAAAATTTAGAATATACCCAACCTTTTCCAAAATTGAAAATTTTCTTTAATTTGAAATATGTATATACATTTATATACTTTTTATAAAATATTTATCCACTAAAAATTTCATTCTAACTCTTTTTAAAATAAATTCCCTATATAAATTTTTATATAATATATATATATATATATATAGAACTTTAAATTCTTTTTTCCTCAATTCTTTTAGAACAAAGCAAGTTGGCCCAGAAATTCATATATATACAAACCGACAAAATGAACATAAGCATACTCAAAACAATACACATAGAAAAAAAGTCAATACAAGTACATGCAACACAAAAGTGGAGCATAAGGTTAGGCATATAAGGGTGACAATTAAATCATCCAAGGCAACCTCCATTTCAAAGTATTCCAACTTAGAAAATCAATACCAAACTATGAACAACTATCTACCAAACATAGCAGAACAAGATCAGGCAAGATGTAAACTAATCTAGAGATGATATTAGGTTCTACCAAGCATTCAAACACAATCAATATCATACTATACGCATACAAGAAGAATTTGTACCCAACCAAGACTAACAGTGTTTAACTTAGAATTAACCGTACTAATTTCATAAGCCACGATTATACCGACTCACTTACCGATCGATTCATTCATAAGAAAATAAAATCAAAACAGTGGTCATCTCAGAGATTAAAGATATAGATAGCGTGAGTTATAAAATTGATCGACTTTCAGTGATTCTGGCAAGATGTAAACCAATCATCAAACATACCTAATATCCTATTATATGCATATTATGAGTGTTTGTGCTCAAACATGAATTAACTGTGACCAGTTTTCTAAGAAATTGATTTTTTTTTTCAAATTCTTCTTTAACCAATCATCCATTTATTCAAACATAATTCTAACTAACAATCAACTCAGGCATTCAAGCTATTAGATATAGATGTGTGAGATTTAAAAATCTCACCTCGACGAAGAGAAGAAGTTTAACACTTGCACCTAGAAACCATCGTTGCGTGTAGTACCTGACCTGAAATGCGCGCCGCTAGGCTCGCAACCCCACGCTCGAGCATCGCCAGATCCACTTCCATCACTAGCCGCTTCCACATACTCCTCAAGGCAATCACCTGACCGCGACTCCCTTCTCCATTGCATGCCCCCCAGCACCTTGTCATCGTCGACGAGGCGCCGCCTCCCTATGCTCGCGAACCAACATCACGTTTTTGATTTCTACGTTATTATATATAATTTTCTTTTTTTCCATTATAGTCGATTTTGATTTTTGGGGCTAGGGCATGCAAGATGATAAAAGGTTTGGCTAATAAACAATCAACCAGGTTGCACTAGAAGGTTTAAGTGAAGGCTAAGTATCATTTTGGGCTAATGTGCTTTGGACCATTATTTTATTCAATTGAAATCCTATTCTCCAATTTCCTTTTATTTATTTTTATTTTTTTCAACCAGCTCTTTTAATTTATGTATAGTTATATTCCTATTGAATCAAATTGATTTACATCTCATTTTACGATATATATATTTCGACAACTGCACAAATTTCATCCAATTCAATATTGTTCCATTCTATTCAATTATTCACTACATCGATAAAAATAAATTTATTAATCTTTGTCGATTTAACGATTCAACTAAATATCAACTAAAACTTCATTTTATCTATTTCAACTATATATATAATTATTTACACTTTAAAAATACTTTATGTTTAACAATAACACTTTGTCCAGTTTAATATGTCTTCTAAAAATTATTTTATTAACTAATTCAATTTGTTAAAACAAAAATCTATTATTAAATAGATTATAATTGGATAATAATTTGATTCCTAAAATAATAATTATAAAAAAAATTGAATTCAAACACTTATATTTTAATTAAATTAGTTTAATATTACAGCTTCAAAATAGGGTTTTTACACATATAACTCCACCTATATCACTTTACGTCCCCTCAAACTCCAAACCAAAGCGATAACAACCCATTTCAAGCCTCAAAACATCGTTCACATGTAGTTCACCATCAAGCGCCTCGACCACATGAAGTCAAGTACTCTAAGGCACCACTGATCCAACTAATTGGTTTAGAAATAAGAACCTAGAAAAGCAACCAAGTTGGAAAACATGAAGCTACTAGCAAGTTGCATCTGCTCAAGTCCATCAGGAAGGTTCATAAGGTAGTCTTATGGATCAGACTGATCCATGGCTATGGTTCAGTGCCGATCCATAATAATTGATGACGCGGCCACGATCATCCGAGCATCTTTCTTCCTGAATATGGAGAACATAGCTTAGAACATGGTGGAGGGATTTTTGACGACCTTCAACTATAAATAGAGCTGGAGGGGGTCATTTTGAAAGATCTTTTTGTCAATGATTTACAAATTTTTCCATAACTTCTTGTATTCCTGAGGATCATTATCGAACCATAAGAGCAGAGAATATAAACAACAATATAATTATTAACAAAGTTAAGTGGATGTAGGCATTAGTTAGCCAAACCACAATAAAGTTTGTGCGTACTGTTTTTTCCGTTTCCTTTAATTTTCTTCATTTAATTATCTACTTTAATTTCTTGGGTGTTTGTGCCACATTCTGTTATAAACATTTTGGTTCTTTCACTAAGAGCGTTATTCTCAGGATATTTGGATCAATCATTTACTGTTGGATTGCTTTAATCCACAAGATCGATCCATTTCCTTTTTCTTTTTTGCATTCAGAACTACTCATATTTCCACAAAATCTACAAGAAGATATTTTGAACAATGGCCCCATGAAGAGACTGATTTACTGCTTCCAAACCCCCGAATGATGCTGAGAATGCTGGCTCTGGGCCTGTAGAAGAAGTTGTATAGCCAACTGTTGCTGAAGTCCATAACCCGTCGGAGGTGATAACGAGGGTAGAAATGGACCGATTGATGAGGAAGATAAATAAAAAGCTATAGGAGAGTCGTGATGAGGTGAACTGGCAGATGCAGGAGAGCTTGAGTTTACTAAATGAATTAACCCATGGTTGAAGAAGGAGCATTAAGGAGTTGACGCTTTCTGGCTTGGAATTTGACAGTTCTTCATCATTGGGCTAGAGGCATGGAGAGGAAAAGAAAAAGATGGTCAGAAAGGAGGCCTGCACTTCAAGGCACAGACTGGATACCGGTCATGGTCAAAGTGTGAGGATCGGTACCAAATCCCACATAGGGATCGGTACTGAACTATCTTTTGCTGACTTGGCAAGTCAACAAGTTGACGTTGCGGATAATGAAGTTGGAGATGAGTTTGGTCGTGTTGTTGATGGCCAGAATGCTGGAGATTCAGCGGTTGTTGTCGATCCATCATGCAGAAACCGAACTAACAGAACCACTGGATAAATGGTTCTCTTGAAGTCAGAGAACCCATGTATCGTGAGCCTAATCGAGAGTGATTACCGGTTCAAACACTTGGGGTGGACCATGATTACCATCATTCAGGAGATCCTATAGAGCCGGAGCACTTAGCTGAAATGGTGAGGAGATTGGTAAGTGAAAACTAGCATCGAAGTAATGATGAATGGGGCTCCTTCCTTAGTCAATACTCATCACTAAGCAGATACTATATGAAGAATACCTCCGAAGGTTCGTAATGTCAATGATGTCGTCATACAATGGAAGGACAGATCTGAGGCAGCATTTGATGAAGTATGAATGGCATATGGATTCTGCCAAAGCAACCGAAGCTATCAGATGTCATTCTTTCCTGATTTTTCCCGAGGGTGTTGCGGCGATGTGTTCACCCGGCTTTCGCCGAGATCCATATCGTCTTTTGATCAGTTGGCCTGAAAATTTATCGAGCAATTCCGCCTTCACGCTACTCGTCCTAAACAGTAGTGTCATCGTCAAACCTCTTCCAAGAGATAGAAGAGTCATTGAAGAATTTCTTGAACATATTCCAAATGGAAGTAAGCAACACATAGAAGGACATCGTTTTGATGGTACTGATAAGGGGGATTCATCCGGACACTGATTTTGGGAGATGGCTGAAGATGAAACTTCCATCAAAGATGGATGTGTTTTACAGGAAAGAAAACCAGTTCTTGCACTTGGAAGAGGCAAGCACTACTACTAGGAAGGTTAGTGCGGGGCAGTCAACAAAAATTATTTAGAGTAATGTTGCTATGAAGCAGTCAGAAGGGAGTTTAGGGAATGTTGATATTAAAGTTGAGAATAAAAGTGGCGGCCAAGGTATATATACCTTGCGACCAAAGGTACAAAGCAATACAAGAAGCCGACTCTAAGGGAGACAACTGAGAAGGAGAAGAAAGATGGAAAGTATTGCAGGTTCCACGAAATCCACAGTCATAACACAAATGAGTATAAGCACTTACGCGATGTGATCAAAGATTTGAAAAGAAAGAAGAAGTTACAACGGTTTGTCAAAGTCCCGCGGGATGGCGGGCAAGGAAGCTCTAACCCTCAAGGACCACCATTCTAGGGGGGCAAGTTGGGCTTGGCAAGGACGAACCCAGAAGGCTTGAAAAAAGATTGATTATTAATACCATTTTTGAAGGACCACATCTGGCTAAGAAGAGTTGGAATGAAATTAAGAAATACGTGAAAACTTTGAAGCATGCTGTAAATGAAAGTTGCTTTGCCGTCAAAGATAGAGCTCCGGCAAAGCAGCTTAGGATAATGACTAATGACACCATATTCAGGAACTGGGATGCCAATGGAGATAAAGCCCCATCATTGGATCCCTTAGTGATTTCGGCCATGATTGGGCCATCTATTGTAAGGAAGGTGTTAATTGACTATGATATTTCAGTCAACATTCTATTTAAGAAGGCTAATGACCAGATGTTGTTGGATGGAAAGGCTCTGAAACCGTGTAAATCTTGTATCTAGGGATTTAATGGTACAGTGACGGAGCATGTTGGGTGTATAGACCTACTAGTGGTATTAGGAGAAGGTGACTGCAAGAGAGTGTGGGTTGTGATCTTTGTCATGTTGGATATTTTTTTCTGCTTATAATGCATTTCTTGGCCGACCAGCCCTAGATGATTTTCGAGCGGCCATCGCCCTATGATATTTGATAATGATATTCTCGACAGAGAATGGAGTGGGAGTTATGCAGGGAAACCAAAGGCTTGGACGTGAATGCTTCGTCGTAGAGCTGAATGAGGCAAGGCGACATGAGAAAGGAAAGGATGTGGAAAATACTCTCTGCATCAATCTTTGGAAGCATAGCAACCACTACCTAAGCCCTAGCTTGGGAAGCACAGTCGGCTCCATAAGGACATGGATCTGAGGAAAGAGCCATAGGATGCAAGGGCGGCTCCCTCAGAGTTGGAAATCAACATCCCGATTAGTCCGGATGATCCTACATGGGACCTGAAGATCGGATCTAAACTCAATATAAGGATGATGAAGAAATTAACTAGTTTTCTCCAAGCAAACCTAGATGTGTTTGCATGGATGCATTCTGAGATGTGTGGAATATCATCGAAGATAGCATGCAACACATTGAATGTGAATCCCAAATGCGTCCTTTTGAAAAAGAAACGTCGTAGCCTGGGTATGAAGAGAACCACTGGACTGAAAGAAGAGGTGGATAAGCTGAAAAACAATGGCTGCATCCATGATGCTCGGTGCTTGGAATAGGTATCCAATCCAGTCCTGGTAAAGAAGTCCAAGGGAAATGGAGAACATTCATTGACTATTCCGATCTTAATAAGGCATGTCTGAAAGACATTCTTGCTCCCGAAGATCGATCACTAGTAGATTCGACCGCTTGACATGAACTGCTATCATTCATAGACACCTATTCTGGCTATAACCAGATTCCAATTTACGTCCCAGACTAAGAACGCGTCGGCTTCATAATTGACCTGTGAATGTATTGTTATCTTGTTATGCCTTTTGTTTTTAAAAATGCTGGAGCAACTTACCAGAGGCTAGTGAATTCGATGTTCAAGGGATAGATTGGGCGTCCAGTGTAAGTTTACATAGATGATATGCTTGTGATATCATGGCGATCGATGAACCATGTTTGATGACTTGACAGAAATGTTTGGTGTACTCCGCAAGTATGAAATGAAGCTCAATCTACTAAAGTGTTCATACGGGGTTGCATCGGGAAAGTTCTTGGGTTTTATAGTGAGATAGAAGCTAATCCGAAGAAGATTCAGGCACTAAGGAACATCGAAGCCCCAAAGTCAATTAAGGAAGTCCAAAGCCTGAATGGGATGGTTTCCACCTTGTGCAGATTTGTCTCCAAAGCCACATATAAATGCATCCCTTTCTTCGATATCCTCAAGAAAGGGAAGAGAAAATTTTCTTGGACATAGTAGTGTATAGATGCTTTTAAGGGTTTGGTGGATCACTTAGAGAGACTCCCCATCCTGTCAAAACCGCTGGAAGACAAGAACTTGTTTGTTTTCCTGGTAGTGTTGGTCCACGCTTTGAGTGCCGCACTTATACATGGAAAATCCTAAATCCAGATACTACTGTATTACATTAGCAAGTGGTTGGCAGGAGCAGAGAGGAATTACCCAAAGTTGGAAAAGCTGGCATACTACCTGTTGATCGCTTTGAGGAAACTTCGCCTATACTTCCAGGCTCATCCAATCAAGGTTCTTACCAACCAGCCTTTGAGACAGATCTTGCAGCGACCTGAAACTTCTAGAAGACTATTGAAATGGAACATTGAATTGAGCCAATATGACATAACTTATCAACCTCATAAGGTAATCCAAGGTTAGGCATCGACATACTATATAGCCGAGTACACTGTGATAGATGATACTCCAGAGAGTAGTGTAGAGCAGAATGCTAGATGGAAGATATACACCGATGGGGTATCCAACGAGCATTCTTCCAGGGCAGGTGTTGTGTTGGTAACCCTCGAAGAATGTTCAATATTTTACGCTTTGAAACTCGACTTTCCAGTGACAAATAATGAAGAAGAATACGAGGCGTTGATCGTAGGACTGCAAATTGTGAAAGAGTTGGGAGTCAAACTTTACACATCTTTTGTGACTCCCAACTGGTGGTGTGCCAGGTGAGAAAAGAGTTTTAGACAAAAAGGGCAAGGTTAGCTCCATATCTGAATAGAGCCCTTGGGTTTCTTAATAATATCGAGTACTACACGATAACTCATATTCTTAGAGAGGAGAATGCGAAGGCTGACTCGTTGGGCAAATTGGCTAGCTCAAAAGATGCGCAACTCATGAGCCTGGTCCCGGTGGAAGTATTATTAGCTCCAAGTATCAACCGGATAGTTGTCGATTAGATCTTGGAGGCTGATTCAAAAAAGGAGTCGTGGATGACTTCGGTTAAGAATTACTTGTATAAGAGAATCCTTCCCGGTAGGAAGAACGAGCGACGACAACTCCTTTACAAAGCTTCAAGGTTTATTATTCAAGAAGGAGCGCTATACATGAAGGGACTCTCGGTCCTTTTTCTTCGGTGTGTTGCCAATAAACAACTCAAGCGAATCCTCAGAGAAGTTCACGAGGAAGCTTGCGGTGACCATACCGGGGGTGAACCTTAGCAAAGAAGATACTTTGCTACATGTACTTTTGGCCAACTGTCAACCAAGACGCAGCTGATTGCACTAGGAAGTGTGACAAATGCTAGTGGTTTGCAAAAATTCATAGAGCCCTGCCAACAGAGATTACTCAAATGGTCAGTCCCTGGACGTTCGTAGTGTGGGGAATATATATTATTGGTGTGCTGCCGATGTCCAAAGATGGCATGAAATATGCCATTGTTGCTGCCAATTATTTTACGAAGTGGGCTGAAGCAGAGCAGCTAACCATGATCACTGCTAAGAAGTTGATCAACTTTGTAGTTAGAAACATCATCTTTTGCTTTAGGGTCCCACAAACGATTATTTCTGATAACGGAACCCAATTCGACAGTGCCAAATTCGAAGACTTCTATCGCAGGCATCACATTAAGAAGAGATTTGCGGCGGTAGCGCACTCATAAGAAAATGGATAGATAAAACTCATGAACAAAGTCATTAAGTCCACTCTCAAGAAGTGAATGGAGAAGGCCAAGGGCAAGTCGGTCGATGAACTACCACTTGCACTCTAGGCCTATAGAACGACCCATAAGTCCGCGACTAGCCACTCTCGATTTTCCCTAGCCAATGGATGGAGGCTATGATTCCAATCGAACTCGAAGTACCTTCTCATCGAGTAACTCTTTACAACCCCAAAATGAATGAGGAACTCCTGCTAGAGTCTCTAAACATGATCGATGAGAAGCGTGATGAAGTTGGTCTGAGAGCAACTACACATCAAAAAAAGAGTCGCTTGATATTACAGTACCAAGGTCAGGAGCCGGACCTTCGAGATTGGCAATCTCATTCTTAAACGAATATTCCCAAGCCCCACGAACATGGGCCTGAGCTGGCAAGGTCCGTATGTGATTGAACACAAGCTTAGAGATGGAACGTTCAAGCTAGCAACTGTTGGTGGGATTTCACTCCTGTGGGTGTGAAATGGCGAACACTTGCGGCGCTATTTCCCTTAAAGATCTAATTTTGTAAATATTCGGTCAAGTATGATGTAACAAGACAAAATCTATCATTTCCTATGAATATAAAATGAAATGACTTCCTAAATTTGTCACTCTATGCCCGTTTAACCATAAATTTTGGATTATGGCGAATATGAATGAATCTGCATATGTATAATGCAAGTGTATAGCTACCAAGAGATAGGTGCCAACCGAACTTCTACGGTCTATGGTCGGACTTTCAAAGTAAGAATACTCTTGGCATTCGAAGATAGATGCATACTAACTCCTTCAACCCATGACTCGGGGCAGGAGTATAAACACGCAAGGGAAGAATGAGATAGTTTGCCCCAGTAGCTCATGCCGGAGTTTGGCGAAGCACCAAAATCTTTCCTAGAGAATGGTAAGGCGAAAGATCGATGCCTAGGTCTGGAGAGATATTATTCAAACTTGGATCGATGCCCAGAGTTAGGCGTGACCGAAGAAACAAATGGCAAGGCAAAAGATCGATGCCCAGGTCTGGAGAGATATTATTCAAACTTGGATCGATGCCCAGAGTTAGGCGTGACCGAAGAAACAAACATCCTAGGAAGGGATGCCCAAATCACCATCTCAGGTGAAGAGTGACAATCAATGCTCGAAGTTAGATGTGATCTGATTCAAACAGCTTGGAGAAGGATGTTGGGACACCATTCCAAGTGGTCAAAACCCAGTTGAATCTCGGAGTAGAACATGAATGAGCGAAGGTGCTTAGAAGCAAGCGCTCTTAGATGTTACTTTGCATTTACAAAAATAATGCGATCTAGATTACGATCACCGATCAGACAGAACCCGACCGGAAACAAATAAGATGAGTCAATGACTTAGCCAAATGATGATGGAGAAATGGTTCAAAAGTGTATAAACAAAAATATCAAACGCATTTCTCATAACTCAAACAAGTTAACAAAGATTCTAAAAAGAAAACCAAAGTATTATATCAAACGCATTTCTCATAACTCAAACAAGTTAACAAAGATTCTAAAAAGAAAACCAAAGTATTATTAACATGACATTCAAAATAAAAGCGGGGGCCGAACCGCACAAAGCTAGCCAAGACAAAAGAAAATCCTATTGCTATACAATAAAATGAGTAAACAATCACTTTTGGTGCTTAAGTTTCCTTTTCTTTTTATCTTCTCCGGAGGAGTGTGCACTAGGCTCCTCTGGCTTTCTTCTGCTCATACCTCTACTTCCTTGGTCTTTAGATGGGGTACTTTTTGAAGATCCGATGGGAACACTCCGAGTGCTTTCAAGCATGGGAAGAGTGACTGGAGTAATGATAGTCTAGTCGGGCAGAGCTATGGAAAAAGGAGGAGGAACAAGTTCAACTGGCTCTTTCTTGATCTCCTTGGTCGATAGAACTTGAGCCTAAAGCATCTCCTACATGGTGGGCCCCTAAAGAGGCTCACAGGATCCAGTTATGAGAACGTCCTCATCAGCCGAAATACCCAGGAGTTCACCAGTCATCTCCTCTTCCGGGGTGTGGATCATTTATGCAACACTTCCGGGGGATGCACTAGTTTGAATATTCGGAATGGTCTGGGAATCAGACATGACCACCGATTCAGTCATTGATGCTTGCTGCCTTAGCTGGAGATCTTCCTTAGGGAGTGTGATGATGGTAGGATGATCTGAATATTGAGAAACATAAAAGGAGAGATAAACGACATCGACCGGTGTCATATGGGCCTTCTCAAATATGGGTGAGGTGAGTGAGATACCTCCACCTAACATGGACTCGGTATGAGCCGGAGTGCCATCAGAATTCCACTCTAGAATAGAGGACTGAATAGTTATCTTTCGCATCCGAGGTGCATCTTGATTATACTGAGGATTCGGTGGAGAAATTGAAGCGGTCTGAGCCCTAAGGTGAGATGTGTTGCTGCATCTTAAGGTGTAGTCCTAGAACCTTCACCTTGGTTTTTCTGTACTGTGGTAGCTAGCTCCAGGTGTAGGATGAGCTCACTAACTCTAAGTGCTTCGATCTCGTTTGCATTTAAAAGCTCGCGTGCCAACTGTTCCAATTTTATTTCGCCTCCATCCAAGGACTCCTGCTCTTCTTCTACTATCTCTCCCATGCCGATGCCAGAGCTTTGGGATAGTCCTTATCAAGCTACTCCAAATTTCTAAATTTGATTATATTAGCATTGTAGTTGATGATGATCGACTTGAATTTCTCCTTAATTTACCTCTTTGCGGTCTCGACCTGCTCATCCACTCCTTTGGCATGAACTACTGCCTCATCTCTCTCCTTGCGAGCATCTAACAACTCTTCACGGTAGTTATGAGCCTGCATGAGAGCGTCATCCTTTTCCTTCTTCTCTTTCTCTAGTTTCTCTTTCATGCTCTCCTGCTTCGCTTTCAGCTCTGCTACCTCTTTAGCTAGGCGCTCCTTTTCTTCCAACAAAAGATGATTTCTATGATGAGCGGACTTGATTTGACTTTGGTGGTTTTTATTCTCTAACTTAACTGACTCGGTCAAGTCTTTGACTTTCTACTCTAATTCTATCAATGATCTTTTTAGCCCTGAGACTTCCTTATCGAGATTGGCTATAGTCTGCTTGTCCTACTCAGCCTCAAGCTTCAGTCCTGTAACCTCTATTTTTTTATTTTCAGCATATTCTAAGACCACCTCAGCCAAACTCTTCCATTTGAAGTACCGTCTGTAACCATCGCTAACGTAAGCCGTGGTTTGGACTTAGATGTTCTAAGGGATGTCTTTTAGATCCAGTGCAAACTTGACTACGTCGAAACAAATTTTCGAAAAATGATGTTTCAGATCAACCATGTGAGGATTGAAATCGACGTAAAACATATAACTTATCCACTCGGTTCTTGCTCATTTATGGGCAATCACCAAATCTTACTTGGATACAAAACCCAAGTCACACTTTACCGAACAACCCCATTCTACTCGAAAGCTCGTGCATCAAATTCAAATGGTAGTACTCTAGGCTGTTATACCTTAGCTGATCAGCCAAGGTTGCACATACAAGATTAATCATTACAAAGGAATTAACCAACACTACGAGTGGTCAAGTTTGGGATATGACTAAGCGATAAATCCCAAACCCAAGCATTAAGACCCTAGGCAAGCTTTCTTACCTACTTCAAAGGTGTAACAACCATCTCTATTTTGCATTTAACCAAAAGGTTAAATAGGCTAACATACACCTTTACTGGTAAGCTACCCTACTATGAATGGATGAAACGCTCAACTGCATGTCCCTTCCAATCTCAAAAATAAACCAAGACCCAGAGCGATGGCAAGCATCTATCCAAGTCACGGCTTGCTCGTTAACCCCTTCTACTATTATGCCCTAAGGACTACACCACCTCCAAACCTAGTGCAGCTACTAGAGTGTTCACGGATGGCGGAACATCCCATGTGATATTCAAAGGTCTTTGAACTAATCAGGCATCCAAGATTGCCCATCAACAGTCGCTCGTGCATCCTATTTTCTCATACAGATAGCTTTGAAATGAAGATCCTTTAGTAACTAGTGACTGAATAAATCGAAGTTTGGGAGGCAAGTGGTGTATGCAGTATTATATAGTAGAAAAATACAAGCATGCTCTCTTATATTCATGTGGAGTTCAGAATACGATATCTAGTATTACAAGTCTTATATACAAAATAGTCTGTCCACCATGTAATACATCAACAACAAGTATACATATCCAATCTATCGATTTCATACCTTCGGTATGCCCTAGCTATCCTATAAGCCTATCCAAAGAACCTAACTCTCAAACTACTTAATCGAGTGGTCAAGTGTTGTCATGACATAAACATACAAAGACAAAACATGGGTTAGACATAAAGCCTAATGTAAGGGAAACTATCTCAAAATATTGTATATCAAAGCTGTATACATATAAAATAGGAACTACTAAGGCACATGCGGTCCTCTTCACAATCATGGCTCAGGAGTAATCCGAACTGCCCATAAACAAGCAAAGTAAACCTATCCCGAAGGATAGGAAATTATATCTTACCTTACTCTCATGTATCCCTAAGGTTAATCCATCATAAATTTAATGTTGTGACTATAAACTGGCATGCACAACAATGAAATGTAAGTTACATCCAAATATATGAGTGTAGGGTCAATACTACACTCTTTAGAACTAGAGGTGATATAGGCATCCTAATTTAGGTCTACCTCTAATGACAAGTAAATAATACAAGCGTATGGGAATTTCACAAGTGAACCGTACCACCTACTATCTATCACTAATCGTCTACTCAAATGATACATCATAAGTCGCCTCAAATATGATATATTTTTAATCATTTACTGCATGATAGACTATTGATTGTCCATTATACGTTATACTACTAAGCATCTACTATACGATACACTGCTAACTACCTACTATACGATACACTGCTAATCGTCTACTCTGCGATATACCCACCAATCGATGGTGGGTGGAGTCTTTAGGACCCCTACGTGATTGGCCTTCCATTGACTACCTACTGGAGAATAAACCAAAATAAGTCAGTACTTAAATATACCATAGAATCCAAGTCACATCTCAACGCAATAGACTCGTATAGATCTCACCTTGACCTTTACAACAGGTATGGGTGATATATGATCTATTCTAGATGGCCATCGCCATCTCTCTCTGAACATGCTACGAAATCTCATATGCAAATTGTGCAATTCTCCCATGGTATCATGGATTATCTACTTACTCGCTATATATCCATATCATATGGATAAAGGGCGTATCCTGTATACCATGCTCTTGGTTGCTCGAATTGGCCCGTAGAAGCCTTATAAAATGTATCATCTCGAAAACATATGTATCAAGCAACAAGAGTTAATATATAACTCTAGTCCCACCTAATGAGTTGTGTGATCGTCATGTCTAGTGGATTACATCTCGTTCGCATCGAGTGAAAACATCACATCAATTCCACATCATTTCAAGCATCATTTCAAACCACTCGAGGGTCTCGCTTTGCTTTGCGTCGACTTTGATGGTTCCAAGTCCTCATATAGTTCTCCTAGAACCTACATGCCTACTAACAGAAGGATCTGATCGAGATCTTAGTGCAAATCACCCAGACCAGGGCTTACTACCCATTTCAGCCAACGACCGGTTATTAACCAACGTTGTTTCGATTACGTTCATTACATCGTCTTGCTACTGGAACACGATACTCGATCCTTGGCAACTAGGCTACAATCTATGACATTTCTATCCTTTAATTAACTAGCTTATCCAAATATATTTCTTGCATACCAGACTCAACTAAATAAATTTATATGAGCATACATTTAATATATATGGACTACATACAAATGTATACACATTCTTTCTCGTACTTTACCCATTTATCTTATTTAACTGCTTAATATAATCCACACGTGTATTCTACATAATTATATCGACTAATCATCCAATTCATACCAGTAAGCAATTCCTATAATCCTTACTTCCAACTAGACCAAATGCACCTGGAGTAATTAATCCAACAACCATATAATTTATATACTCAAATCACGTCATCTTCGTACTGTTTTATGGAAGTCTCAAACTTATTTTATAAAATAATGCACTTGCATATCAATCATATGGTAGGTTAATTTAACTTAATTCGTCTATTTGAATAAAGTTTAGCTATAAAAGAGGCCTAAAAATATTATATAGCTCATATATATAATTTCTATATATATGTATACACATATATCTCAAAATATTTATTAGGGTCTAAAGTTAATAAATCACGTTATAACAGTATTCAGGATTTTATTACTTTAATCAAACCCTATTAAATAAGACAATACTTCTTTTGTAATTTCTAACTTCTCAAATCACCTTTATAGAAATTTACTAGTTAGTTAATTATTGATTTACACTATAATAAACCAATATTAAGGCTCGATAAATTCCAAGCCATTTTTAACCCATCTAAACCATTATTTTAGCCTAACGACTTATTTTAAAGGTCATACTTCTAACTTCAGATTAGTAATAAAATATATAATAGTATTTCTATCACTAATGTGACTTCAAATTAGAGTTTAATTAATTTATAACCATGTTATAACTTATTATCCACTCCATCTAACTCTTTACAATACAAATAGAACACAATATTTATATATACGAGATCTTAATCAATTATCCCAGATAATTTTAATAAAAAAATATAATAATATTTATATCATTAATTTAACTATAAATTGGAGTTTAATTAATTTATAACCATATTATAAATTAATATCAAATCCATCTAACTATATTCCATATCAACATAACACAATATTTATATATACATGATCTTATTCCATTATCCCAATATCTACTGAAATCAAACCAATCAAATAGGGGAATAATTACATATATGTATGTATGTGTGTGTGTGTACATACATACATACAGAGCTAGAATCAATACCCCCTTTTATCAGCACCATTTCATAGCCCCCTGATATCAGTCGCAAGTTTCTATTGAAATTCTTTCTCCTGTTACATGGACCAAATATTTAAATATAAACTTGTGGTCGATATCAAAGGGCTTCTAATGGTACTAAATAAAGGGGGCTATTGATCTTAATTCATATATATACATACATACATACATACATATATATATATATTATTCTACTTCTTTCAGGTAATATTTTTAATATATAAAATTATGAGGATTTATACTGAAATCTAAATTTGGAGTTATAATTCTACTCACCTGAACCATAAATTCTCAGGTGTCTAAATTTAGTTCTAGCACATACCATGTCGTAGATAATCTCACTACAAGTGCAACGGCAAAGACCGCGTCTTGATTGGACCTCCTATGCAAAAGATACGAATTTAAAACAGAAGGAGATTAATTAAAATAATTAATTAATATAATCACTTTAATTAACTATTTACCTTTCTTCCCCAACATTGCCTGTTGATAAAAACATGCACATCAACCTACTTCTTCCATTCCTTCTCTCGTTGATTTCTCAATCCACACCTCAAATCGACGAATTGTCTGCTTCAATGCACTACACAAGCACGCTCTCCACAACAGACTCCTCCTTGCAAATTCCTATTACCTCCTACAAAATGCGACCTGTATGCTCCCCCCTCGGCCATAAATGTTGCATCCATCTATTAGACATCGGAGTTCAAGCCACAGATACAAGAAGGTGCGCGTCGCTACGAGAAATAAAATGACATACACCCCTTGTAACACATCTCCAAGCTCCTCCAAAGTCGAATCCTAGCCGACGTTGACAAAATGGAGCTCACCTATGTTTCATCGCACCCTCGATGGCCATTATAGGTGTGAAGTCCTCTCCACTTCGAGCTCAACGGATTCGGTCTCGCGTACCAAAGTGGCCTATAGCTCTATAAGCATGAACAAACCCGATTCTTAACTTCATAGACCCATATTCATAAAGAGTAGAAGGAAAAGCAAGTGGGAGGCAAACTATCCAAGTGACGAGGGTGAATATATAATATTATACATACACACACACGCACACACATATATATATATATCTCTGTGTGTGTATAATATAATTTCTTAAATAAATCGTCACATGTTTAAAGCTCGTACGATTACAGAGCACATCGTATCGTCACGAAGCTTGTCATGCACATCACCTCGTTTTTTCGGTCTCGATGATATAAGTTTCATCAATATCTGAGATAGCGCTTCGAGATGATAATTTCACGCATTTCGAGGTCGTTTTGATCATCGGATCGTCTGATTTTAAAAAGTCCTCAACCATACGCCTTATATTGAAGTTCTCATCTCAGAATCACAAGCCGTTAGTCGAGATTCCACTGGACTCGACCACGCACGTATTTTTACAAAATACATATAACAATACGAAAATCGTAAAAATACCATGACTTCAAATATAGCGATATTTATACCGATTATAATTCGCAATGTCGATCCGGACTCAATAGAAATAGTCTCGAATTTTAATTTGACTCAATGTGAAAAGTTAGATTTTGGATCTTTAATTAATTAACAATTCAATATTTAAATTAATTGTTTAAATATCTTATCGTTAAAAAGCGAGTTGTTAGTAGTACTCTAGTATGATGACGGTTGACCTTATGTCCATGTTGTTGTTACGGCATATGAACAATTTTTTTAATTTGTTATGAAGGCCTTCATGATTTTTATTTTTGCTTTAAACAACATGTACTTATAAAAAATTGTTAAATATGTTTATCTCTTTCTTTCTGTCACACTATTTATTTTATGCAATAATAAGTTCGGTTTTTCTTGGTTAAATTCTCTAAAGCCAATTTAAACATGTATGTTTATAGAAGAACATTACATTATATGAAGTGTTTTTTTTAGTTTTTCTTTCTATTCAATTTTTTTTATTCACTTTCTATTTTTTCATCGCCCTTTCTTTGATGTTCAGATTCTCAAAATATTAACTTAGAAAGGAATCAAATATTTCAAAAATAAAAAATACTAAATTTTTTGTTTTAGAAGTTTATGTAATAAAATAACCGACTAAGATCGAATATATCACATAAATTTTTGGACATGTGATATCAAATCAACGACCAATTGTAGGTGTGTTTCACAATATACAACCGTTCTATGCATGGATTTCATTTTCAAATAACGTGGGATAAACCAAAAAATAATATTCGAAACACACCCATCGAATTCAAAATTTTGTGCCATAATCGTCATGTACTGTGGAATTTCAACTTCAAATTTGATGCATCGCCCATTGAAGTCCGCTATAATTGACGTAATTTTGATTCCATGGTGCACTAGAAGAAAACAGTGGATAAGTGGAGCAAGCAGGGGAGAAAAAAGAAAAAGGAAAAAAGGTTGGAATCCCAAGAAGATCGTGAGAAGTCGTGATAAATGGTACCACTTTGGTCGATACCTACTCTACTCAACGCGTGTATTAAATTGGGAATCCAATCACATGCGTAACTCCTCCAATTTTGGCAAGCATCTTCTTATATATTTACCACCTCTATTATTATTACTAAAAATCTCATAACCATCGTCATCTTCTTCTGCTTCCATACTTGAGGCAACAGTAACCTGTTGATAACTGTGAAGCAGCAAAGCATCCATGTCGTCTCGACATAGGCGTCAGGCATCCCAATCCATGCCCACTTCCATCGATTTTGATTTCACCCAAGTCAAGGCTGATGACGCCAACTTCATCGTTAATGATCATGGTATGAACACCCAATGTGTTGATGCTACAGACAGGTCCGGGAAAGCCGAGGTACCAAAACCTCCCATGCCTGCAGCTGAAAAGAAGCAGCCTGCTTCTCCTGCTTCCTTTTAGTATTTTTTTTTCCCCTTGCGAAAATGAATTTTGTTGATTATGTCTGCATTTTTATTCCATTATGTTGTTTGTTTCCAAACTTGTTTCTCTTTATCATCTGCTGTACCAGTTTCCATTGGTATTTATAACCATCTGGATTAAGTTATGTGGTTTGTACTAGAGAAATATTTATGCTTCATGATAAAAAAAATCTAATCTAAAACAACTTATGCATGTAGGTATAGTTGTTGATCCTGGATTAAAAACTAATACACACTGTGAAAGCAAATATCATTACCAATTCTGCAATCCACCCTACATTTGTATCTTTAAATGTTTATGAAGGCTTATTGGAATCAAGCTTTGCTAGCTACCGGAAACTAATTGGAGGATATGAGTAATCCTTTAGCATACATATGAACAAACTGTACATCATAGGCGCAGGGATTGTCTTAATTACCACTTCCGAGTCTTGTTTGGGAACGGCTTAAACTGTGTTTCATTTGGATAATATGACTTGAATTAAATTTGAAAGGAGTTGGAGATGAAAAAATTCAACGAAGTTATTAAATTAGAAATATAATTACTAAACATTGCGAAAAAAAAACAAGCGCTAATATGTTGCAAATTAAAAATAAAAATAAAAAGTCAGATACATTAACCCTAAAAAAACATCCTCACCCTACCTACGTCAACAACACTAGCGTTCTTTCCGCAAAATTGATTCACAAGAAGATTCGCCTGTCCCCTGCCTTAATCATCGTCCCAAATGGTAACGATAAGAATAAACTTCTAAGCTTAGTTCACCAACCTGTACGATAATTCCCAGCTTCCATGTGGGTGCACGGAACATCATACATCATTTCCAACTTTCCCATTTCAAGATTCATAAATAAACGTCAATGATGTTGGCGTCACCATTATTATTATTTTTAAACGAAAAAAAGTATCATTTTTTCTACAATATTAAGTAAACATAGGAGCAAAATATTTTTTCATTTACATATTTATTTTGTCAAAACGTGTCCACCCAGTAGTAAGTATAACGAAACATAGATACTAGTGCATACTCGACATATAAAGATGTCGACATGTTCACTTAACAAGTTATAGAACTTGATTTTACTACAACGGAATGGAACATGGTTTTACACAACGGAATAAAATAGTATTCCAAAAAATGTTAAGTCTTCCTAATCATCGTCGGAGCTCTTATTCATCTTCAATGTAACCTAACTAATCTTACAAGTTCGGCCTACACAAATTAGAATCCGTGAGTTTATGGAGAAAATAATAATGAAAACACGGATCTAACATAAAGTAGTATCATTCCATAAACACAAAACATAGTAAGACCACGCCATCTATCAAAACCGGTTTTTGCATTACTAAATCAACGACAACAACTAAATCATGTCATTTAATATTAAAAGCACATATCATAAGCATAATCATATATATATATATATATATATATATATATATATATATATATATCATTTTAACCATAAATACACATATACTTAGCATCACATTGGGAACCATGGAATCCAATCGTCAATTCCAAACAAGTATCACATATACTTATTATCCACACTATGAACCAAATCAAATTGTTCTATACATGTTCACATGCATCACCTAGACTCTTGTTTAGGTGTGAATTTACAACTTAACATTAACTTTGTTAGTGTTACTACACAAGGTTATCTATCACTTAGCTCATCTTTCTTGAACAACGTCACTAGTGAAATGACACTCATCCGCCTTGGGAGCCACTGTAAATATCACCACCTCTATATCTATACTACCCAAGAATATTACAAAGTAATACTGTTGAGTAATATAAAGAATGAGGCGAAATGGTGCACACACGTGAATATTCTTTTGGTCAAACATTGGTACGTATTTAAACATCAAATATAATTCACCACAAAACGTACAAAGTATTAACACAAAACAATAAACACGTGTGCCTCCAAGATAGAACAATACGCAATTTACAGTATATATCAGAGATCATAGAGTCAATATCACAGCGATGATATAAAATATAAAATATACAACATACGCCCAATATACATTACAATAACACACACAAAAAGGACTATACAATACAAGATGATAATCTAAAACATTGAGTCTCCTCTATGCCCGGAAAACACAAGTTGGTCTCATCGTCTCTGAACCTGTAATGTCTCGGAGTGATCCGAGTATTATATAAATAATAAACGGGTTAGACTATATCTAAATCCAATGTCAATGAATATATAGAACCTTGTATATATTGGGCATAAATATAAAAATGTATCTAAAATAAGTCCCAATATCATATAATGTAGAACACCACAAAACTTAGCATAAAATTGTCATCACCCATATAAATCATATTAAATATTATCCAATCAAAACAATATCAAATGGATGAATTACCCATACCCGAAATCATCATCAAAATCCATAAACCATCAGATATGAGATGTTATCAAGTATATCTCTCAATCTCAAATAATAAAATACTATCATCAAAACAAGGTAAAATAAACCGTCAGACTGTAAAATATAGGACACCTACCTATCAATCAGATTTAATAAAAGATACGAGAATCCATTATACTCTAGACACCTATACAGATATAATTTCATCTCCTCATATATAAATCAAAATATATCGCGATGGGGAACGACTATACGTTAGTCATGAAGTCCTAAGTAGAGTCATATAAACATAAATATGCGGTGACCTAACCTTGTGTCGCCTAACCCACATCTATACTTAGGTGAGGTATATCAACAGAGTCTGTCAAACTACTACTCCGTTAGAACCAGAAGGGAAACCGATGGCCGTTTGCCCGCTCCAGGAGCCTAGGGTCACAAAACCTTATCGTCTCATATAGTCTTCAGTTATATTGACGGATATCGTGACACATATCCACCAGCTGTGGCTCATTAACGCATAGTCTCTTTGTCACGACCCTGGTTTATCCTAATAGGTAACAAACTACCGACCTATGCGACATAAAAGGGGCTATATGGCACCTACCCTATTGTCACCTAACCCAAATCTCGTAATATTAGGCATCTACCCAATGGGTCACCTAACCCAAATACTGTGATGCACATCAAAATAAAATATCCAACAACAATACCGTGGATCTGAGGCGCAACCCAAAGATCAAGCTAGTAGGGTAGATTCTAGTCATTTGTTACTCTCCCACGCTAATAAAATGAGTATATCGTGATAGTGGCATACAAAATCAATAAATATAAGGGCACCTACCATGCTCACACCTATAAGCATCACCTTAAGTAAGTACAATCTCATCATACAAATCCCGTCACGTGAGTGTCATCTACTTACAATGAATAACCAAATAAATATCACAACTGCGTCTCATACCATGATACTCAAACTTTTATTCACTACTTATAAACTAAACTCAAACTCCGTAATATTCTATGTACCGAGTCTAATGAATAATCAGATAAATATTGCCTAATGCCCCATCCCAAATGGTGTTATAACTCAGTTTATTCAGATTTCTTTTCACATAGAATTAAATATAATGGAATCAAACAGAAAAATATCATCATCATATCATATCAAATCACAAATAAAATCAATATCAACAGTGATTCATTTATATGATCCAAATCAATATAGAGGAAACAGAATCAGAAAAGTATCATAAATAAATTAATCAAATATATAATAAAAGTTTAACAAAACATTTAAATCAAACATTTATATGTATATATATATATATATGTAGCACACTTGAATAATTTTTGTGTATCCATATTATTAACAAAACACACTTAAAATACTTAAAACAGTAATCAAAAATTATTTCATACTTTTCATAATCTTAAAATCTTATAAATAATTACTTAAAACCAAATACAAAATTTTCTTTTCAATAATCAATAAATTTAGATAAATATTTCTAAATCAATTTTATATTCTAAACTCAATAAAAATCCTTAAATATATTAAATATTGAATAGTACTATATAAATTGCAAAATAATGATTTAAATATCCAAAAACTCATTGTCAAACCTATAAATATATAAAAATGGAAATAAATGTTAAATCTTATAAATATATTTACATAATCAAAAAACTCATTTGAAATTTCATTTTCATCTTTTTATTAAATATTCAATTCATAAAGGAATTTAACCTTTGTAAATTTTATTAAAAAATCCTCATTTATACTTACAAAATCCATACTTTTAATTATTCTTAAAAAATCATTATTTTCATTCTCTAATTAACTTTTATTTCTAAAACAATTCCCATAGAGTTCCGAAGCTTTCAAAAATATTTTAAAACGGGAAAAATCCATAAATCGTCTAAAATAAAATCATGGAGCAAAATTCTTCAAAATCAACCACAAATCATCGTATAAATTTTTCCGTGTGACCGAGTCGTATTCTATCGAATTTTGACCATCCATACAATATACACACAATATAAATAAATTACACAAATTGAAATGCAAACGAATAGCATCTCCTTTGCATTTCGAACATCCAATGGACACTAAAACTCCATTATCAAACAATCAATCGAATATCTCAATAAACAATCCAATCAATATTCACAATCAATTAAATCCCAAGCAAACATCTCAACATAGTAATTCAACTAATATCGGGATTATATGCATATATTTAACGGATAATGAATTTTAACTCGAATTTCAAAATGAGAAACCACCATTAGTGTACTAACTTGCACCACTCGCCTCCAACATCAATCAACAACGCCATCCATCCTCACATCAGTCCTCCTCCACATCGTTGTTCATTCAAGCTCGTTCACATATTTACCCAAACTACAATCACTTACTTCTAACATCTATAGCCACCACAAAGTCTAGCATACATATGCAAGCGCTCCTCTTCCAACATCAACCGCCACCAGCATCACATTGACTAAAATCCCGTTCCTCTCCTAATTGAGCATGACCTATGTATGCCTCCATTCCTCAACATCGGGTTCACACACATAGGCGCAACCCTCTGGCCATCGACGTGTCCTAGTCGCGCTCCCTTCGTGCGCGATTTCTAGTTTATTTTTTTTATTTCTATTCTAAATGACGTGTTTTTTCTCTTTCTCTTTTTTTCTTCTGAATTGCGTAAAAGGATCAGGTATGAGAGGATGAGGGACTTTGTTGGTTGTGTGCTGAAGGAAAGTCTAGAAATGAGGAGAAAATAAAATTTTGTTTGGGCTTGAATTTGCTTTGAGCCCAAATTTCTAGTTTATTTTAATTTCAATTAATTTCCTTTACATTTCAGTTTAAAATTTTAATCCTTTCCACTTGTTTTATAAAATATTTCAACTTAATTTTAAATTGGTTTATATTTCATTTTACGCAATATATTTCGATAACCACATAATTTCCTTCAATTTAGTACTTGTTTGTTTTTATTTAATTATTCATTGCATTAGTACAAAATAAATTTATTTTGCAACTATTTCAATTATATAAAAATTATTTACACTTTAAAATATTTATAATTAATTAAAACATTTTATTTAATTTCAATATATTATCCGAAAAGGATTTATTAATTCACTTCAATTTATTAAAACAAAATCTCTTAGTAAATAGAATTTATTTAAGTAAAACTTGTTTCCATAAATAATAGTTCTAAAAATCAAATTCAAATGTTATATTTTAATTATAATTATTTATTATTACAGCGTAAAAAGAAGGGTTGTTACATACTCATCCATTACGAAAATTACATTCTCGCACTTTCTTATAGGGAGACGTCAAACAACTCATACCCTGATTTTCTTTGTATCTATGATCTTCCCTCAAACTTAATTGCTTAATCATCTATGTAGTTCATACTCTGATTTCTTTTATTGTATGCTACAGTTTAAATAGATTCAATTCAATGACTTTCTTTTTTCGCATACAATAAAAGTTTTGTGAAAGTTTTTAAGTGTCGAATTTTCGAGAAATTTCGACAATCTTTTTTGTACGGAGAACATTTCAGAAAATCAAAACATAATAATATCATAATAAATATACATCCCAATCAATGGGGCATCCCGAAACACGGGGAAACAACACAATACCACACCTTATATCGATATATATAAAAATGTACCATTTATTTAGCATTTTAAGCAAGTTAGTTTACTTTTATGCGAGCAACAACGAATTATCATCGTCATTTAGTCTATCTATGCTTCATAAATATCTATACTCATCCCAAATTTAAATATTAGTGACATATGAAGAAGTATAGTAAGTATGCGTCCATATAATGTAAAAGCAACTTCACATTAATATTTGAATCATTTCTAACAAAATTTAAAGGTCGAAATGACTAAGTTAGGTAACTGTTTCTAAGAATAAATTGTTACATAGTAAATTAACTTTCCAAAACAACTTTCGGTTTGCAAAAATATGGATTACAACTCATGTTACAGGGGTTTTTCTTCAGATAGTAAAAATCTAAAATCACTTTATAAATGTAGGCCTACTCAACAAAACCACATTTTTAGCATAGAAAATGGTAAAATTTTATGGAGCACTTAAAATAAAATTTGTTGCTTATGTTATTAACTTTCCAGAATATGCAAAATCGTCGATATCGGGCTAACCATTAGGAAGTTATGATCAAATGAATTTTAGCAATGTTTCACAAAATTACCAATTTCAAAACAGCAATATTCATTGTTTATAATTTACGTTTTAATCATTGTTATCTTTAAAATTTCGCATTGCATTTCAAACAAAAAAATTGCTCCCTAATAGCATAGCTGTCAAACAAATTTAAAATCATTGAAAATAGATTGATGGTTTGGGACTTGTGGTCAAAACAATTTTCAAGTTTTTTTTAATATTAGAAAATGATTATGCATTATATAAATATACAATCTCCTCTTATGTATTCTTTTAACAACTAGTTATAAAAAAGTAGAATTCCAAATACAGACATAATATTTTTCAAATGACTTGCACATCACAAATACAATTTATTATGCGTCATTAGCTGCCCAAGAACCTTAGGTTGAAATCTGAACTGATGATGAATTCCAAATTCATCTTAATAAAGCATATAGTTCAAACCAATAAGACTAACAAATTAACAAGGACATACTTCCTATATGCAATAACTAATGTGTAACCCGTGCGTTACACACGGTATGATTTATAAAAATAGATTTGTATTCACATTTAAAAAAATTGAATTTATTATGCAATATATGGTTAATTGTTAAAATAATTGAATCATGTACTAACATTATTATTTTTAAATATGTAATTTTTTTATACGATTAACGTTTTTTCATATTTGTGTAAAAAAAATTGTCGATTTTATGTATTATAATATAACGCGTTAAATACTGATTTATTATTTTTTTAGCACTTAAAATTCATTAAGAAAATAAATATAAATTAGTATTCTTAATTAATTTTAAATTAATATTTATATAAATTTCAACAGATAAATATTTACATGCATAGACTTTGAGTTTTAACATTTAGTTTTAGTACATTTTGTTAGAACCTCTACTCTATGATTTTGATGACAACAACTATACAATCACTAGCATCATCCATATGCAGGTAGACTTTTGCGACAAAGACTTGAAGACAGACACAAGGATCATTATATTAAGAAATATTAGTATATTATGTTAATATCTTAAATAGATGATACGTACAATCTCCTTGAGTAATCTTTACAAGCATATGCATATACAAATTATTAAAAGGGTTTTTTACATGCTTAAGAAGGGAAATTAACAAGCTGTACATGTGTCAGACGTCTGGCTTGTTTACTCAGACATCTGACAATGTTTTCTGTTTAAAATTTTTAACACAGGCCAGACGTCTGACCTCAACGTCCAGACGTCTGACCTGGGTAACGGCCAGCACTTCTCAACAGACATCCTGTTCAATCGAAGGGTTGCATCCTTTATCTCTGGTCATAACTCTTCCTCCTCAAACATTGCAACTCTTGGACTGAAATAGAATGAACCAAAGGTCATTACTTCTCAAACAAACTCTTCAACATCTATAAATAAGCATGAACTTGAAAAGTAAAACTCACTTGATATTCAGAACTCTTCTCTCTTTATTTTCTAATATTCCTATGATCTCTTTGATTTCTAAAAGTACTCAAAAGCATACTTTTATCTCTTCCTTATATTAAAGCTTAAAATTACATACTACTCAAAGGAGATTATAGGAAGAAACTGTACTTGTAGTCAAAATCATTGTTACCTAGAACGCGCACTTGTCAAAGAAATACTCTTGTATAAAAGCCTATTCCTCCGGGCGAAGAGAGGGCAATTGGTTAGTGTATTTCCGAAGGGGAGCTTCGGGACTAGACGTAGGACGGGAGGTCCGAACCAGTATAAAAATTCTGGTGTGATTACTTTTAATTTTACCTACATTATTATTCTGTGTGATTCATACTATCATACACTTACTTGTCATATACTATATATATACACGATCCACATAGACTTTCAATTGGTATCAGAGCAAGGTAAGTTCAAACCACAGTAACACGTATTTTAAACTTGTTAATATAGAAAGTATCTTTCAAGAAGGTCAGTCAACTGCACGTCCTCCTCTATTCACCGGATCTAATTATGCATATTGGTCAACCCGTATGAGAATTTTTATGGAAGCAAATGGTTTAGAAATATGGTCAACAACTCAAATTAATTATGTAGCACCTGAAACAAATATTAGCACATGGACAGATGCACAATAAACCGCTACTTCTAATAATTCTAAAGCTATGAATGTACTGTTTTGCTCTCTTGATAAAAATGAATTTTCACGTGTTATGTTATGTACCACTGCTTATGATATATGGCGTACTTTACAAGTTACACATGAAGGTACAACTAAGGTCGAACAAACAAAAATATCAATTTTACAAAATCAATTTTCATCTTTCAAAATGAAACAAAATGAGTCAATTGTTGACATGTACTTAAGATTTCAAAGTATACAACATGATCTTATGGCACTAGGAGTTAAATTTACTGATTTTGATTTAGTATCTCGAATCTCAACTCTTTAACAATTGTGTGGAAAAGAAAGGTATTGGCTATCGAAGAAGCAAATGATCTTTCAGTACTCAAAGTTGAAGAGTTGATTGGTAATTTAATGTCGTATGAAGCTAATTTGCAGGCCAGAAAGGAACAAAACCATGAAAAGAAGAACATAGCATTTCAAGCAAGTAATGAAGATGAAATTATTTATTGCCAAGAACTACAACAAATTTAAGAAATTCAAGAAAACGACAAGATTCCAAAATAGTGGAAAATCAAATTCATCAAATCAAACTTCAATCAAGTGTTTTGAATGTGATCAGTTCGGACATATGAAGAAGGATTGCCCAAAACTCAACAATGAGAAAACGAAAAATAAGTTTGAGAAATTTAAGTAAAATAGAAAGGCATTCCAAGTCACATGGGATGACTTTGACTCTTCCTCTTTATCCGATAGTGACAGTGAAAGTGATATGGAGCAAGAAAATGTATGTTTCATGGCACACACTAATGAGATATGTCTCGATCTTACTTATGATGAAATTTTAGAAGTAAGTATGAAACTTGATGAGAAATATAGAGAAACCAAGAAATTAAATAAGGAATATGTTGCTAAGATAGAACGATTAGAACTTGAAATTGGGTTACTAAAAGATGAAAAATCTATTTTAGAAGAAGAATTAGAAAATGCTCAAGAAAAGTGTAAGAATCTTTCTATTAAAAATGATGCTTTATCTTGTGAATTAGGAAAAGTTAAACTAGAAAATAATGAAATTAGTAATAAGCACATTATCTTAAAAGATAATCTAGAAACTTCAAAATCCGAAATTACTAATCTTAAAAACAAATTGGATAAAATTACAAATAATGTTACACAATTTAACAAAGGAAAATAAGATTTGGAGAATTTAATTAAAATTTCCAAGCCATTCAAAAATCAAAATGGAATAGGGTTTGAGAATAAAACAAAAATTACAAAGTATAGCAAAATTTATACTAAGAAAATTTAATGGCGCCTTCTTCTTCTCCTTCTTCGTCTTCCTTCTCATTGGATTCTTTTTCGTTTCCTCCTCTTGTTTCTTCCTCTTCTTCATCGATTTCTTTTTCTTATGCTCAATCCTCATCTCTTCCCTCTTCTGTCTCCCATCAGTTTGCTTCTGAGGCGTCTTGTTCCAAGAATGTCTCATCTCCTTTGAATGCTAATTGGTCTTCTCTCTTTAAATCTCTTCCTCGTAATGCTGGGTCTTACAAGCCTATCAATTTTGATATTCCTAGGGATAATTCTCCTAATGTTTTATCGGATCTAGTCAAGGAGGAGGGTTTAAAGTACTGGAATAATCATTTAGTTAGTTTCTTTTTGGATGGTACGCTTTCTTTTTTAACTGTTGTTAATTTCTTGAAAAGGTATTGGAAGATTAAGGGCGAAGTCGACTTTAAATCAGATGGGTACAATTTCTACTTTAATTTTTCTAATCAAGAGGATAAGGATCAAGTTCTTAATTCTGATCCAATTTTTATAAGGGGAAGAATGTTCATAATTACTAAATGGGATCCTTCTATTGGTATCTCTCAAGCGCAAATCAAAAGAGTACCTGTGTGGATTCATTTTCATAGAATTCCTCTTATACTATGGACGCTGGTAGGGATTAATTGGTTAGCTTGTCACGTTGGTAGACTAATTTGTTTTGATAGTAGTACTGAGAAACTGCAAAGATTTAAGTATGCCAAGGCTTTAGTGGAGATCTCACCTGATTTTGAATTGCCTAAATCTATTGCCATTCCTGGGTTGGGAGATAATTGTCCAGATGTTAAATGGTCATATGATTGGAGGCCAAAAATCTGTACACATTGTAAAATATTTGGTCATGATACTGTCAGATGTGAGTTAGTAAACAAGTGTAAAGAGAATGATGTTAAGAATGGTGATAAGAACCAAAGTGATCATGGATTTATTAATAATAACATAATAGATCAAAACTGGAAAAATGTAGATAAGAGGAATAAAGGTGTATGGAAGAGAAAGGATACAGTGACTAAAGAAAAGGAGCAATTGAGTGTTGATCCTATAATAAGCATGGAGATTGGAAAAGGAAAGAGTAGTGAAGGAAGAAATAATCCTTCATCTTATTCTATTGTTACTTCAAATGCATTTTCACTTTTATCTAATTGCACTCTTGATTCAAACATTAACCAGAATTTAATTCAGTAAGGTATACATGGTAGTGGTAGTGATGCATTAACCTCCTCTTCATCTTTTTCCTTTGACACTTTATCTAACTCTCCAATTGACTCTGTTGCTAAGGTTGTGTCATCTGTTTCATCCGATATCTCTACTACTGTTGCTTCCTCATGCAGTTCACAATTTAGTTTTCAGTCTCCTTCTATGTTTAGTTCTAATACTTCATCACCTTATTTGCATTTATCTCCACCTGATCATATTATCCTTCCATCTTCTTCTAAATCAGATGATAGTATGGAAGTCTTGGCTAATATAGGTAATACTAGCACTCACAGTTCTGGTGATTTGAATAAAGGAAAGGATTATAAGGCTCAGGAAGTTCTTCCTTTATCTTCAACAAAAAATAACTCTCATTCTAGACATACAAGGAAAAATCCATCACCTTTGCTTCCTCCTCTCCCCATGAAATGAATAATATTGCATTTTGGAATATAAGGGGTGCTAACCTACCCTCTAAACAGGTTGAGATTAGGAATCTTATCAAGAAAAATGATATTCATTTTATGTGTGTTTCTGAAACAAAGCTAGATATTCAGTCTACTCTAAAGGCTGTTAACATGATATCACCCTCTTCGTTACATGATCATAATTTTGTTGAATCTAATTATGGTAGACTTCTAACATTATGGAATCCTCGAATTTTCAAACTTTCCAAGATTATTGCCACTGATCAATTCATTCATTATAATTGTGTTCATTTGCCCTCTAATTCGAATTTTCACTTCACTTCAGTTTATGCTCAAAATTCTTTATCACTAAGACAGGTTTTCTTGGATCAACTCTCTACTTTAAACTCTTCTTCTACTCCTTGGTTGATAGGTGGTGATTTTAATTGCATGCTTGCTGGTAATCAAAAATATGGTGGTTGTCCTTTATCTCTTAAGGATAGTACTCCTCTAAATAGTGCCATAAGTCAATCTAATCTAATCTCGGTCAAATCTTTTGGTTCTGATTTCACTTGGTCAAATAGTAATAGAAATGGAAATCCAACTCTCTGTAAACTGGATCATATTTTTATAAACATTCCTTTCCTTCAACTCTGGCCTAAATCATTCTATGATACCCTTCATCCTTCTTTATCTGATCATTTTCCTTTAATTTTTCATTGGGGAGTTGATGATTTTTGTGGAAATAAACACTCTTTTTAATTTTTTAATTTTTGGACTAAACATGTGGATTATCAAATTATTCTTAAACAGGTTTGGAATATGCAATTTGGCAGGAATCCTTTGGCTAATGTTTATCTCAAGTTGAAGGCTCTCAAAATTCACTTAAAGGTCTGGTCTGCAGCTAATTTTGGTAATGACTCTAAGCTTTCTAATAATATTAGGAATGAGCTCATTAAGGTTCAGCAAGACTTGAATGCTAGACCACATGATATCTGTTTACAACATGCTGAATTGGAACTAAGAAAGAAACTTGAACATGTTATAGAAAGGGAATTGTTATCTCTTAAACAGAAAATACACTTGACAATGGAGAAGGAGGCTGATAGGAATACTAAGTATTTTCATAATTTTCTAAAAGTTAAGATGGCTAGAGAATGCATATTTCAAATTAAGGATCTGAATGGTAATATGGTGAAATCTTCTGATGGTATTAATGATGCATTTGTTCAATATTTTTCCTCTATCTTAGCCCCTTCCAACTCCTTTAAACCTGATATACAACCTCTATTTGATATTACCCTTCCAACCTTATCCAATTCTCAATCTGATTCTTTGATATGTGCCATTTCTGATAATGAGATTAGATCTGCAGTTTTTAGCTTGGACCCTAATAGTAGTGGAGGTCCAGATGGCTATAATGCACATTTTTTACAGCAAAGTTGGAATATTATTGGATTTGATATTGTCAAAGCTATACAATACTTTTTCCTAAATAATAAATTGTCTGCTGGTCTATCTGCTACTGCCATTACCTTAATTCCTAAGATTGATAAACCTATTTCAGTTGCTGATTTTAGGCCAATTTCCTGTTGTAACATCATTTATAAAATCATTTCAAAAGTGTTGGCTAATAGATTGCAATTAGTTCTCCCATCCATAATTTCCAATAATCAGGCTGCTTATATCAAGGGAAGATCCATTAGTGATAATATTCTCTTAACTCAAGAATTACTGTTAGGGTATGAAAGGAAAAATATATCACCTAGATGCATGTTGAAGTTGGATATTAAGAAGGCTTTTGATTCTATTGCTTGGAGTTCTATTTTAGCTATTATGTCTAGAATGAATTTTCCAAAACCTTTTTTGGCATGGATTTTCACTTGTATTTCATCACCAATGTACTCAATTTCGAGAGAGGGTGGTCTGTATGGATACTTTAAAGGTACACAGGGTGTTAGGCAGGGTGATCCTATTTCTGCCTATTTGTTCATAATTGTCATGGAATTGCTCAATTCAATCTTGATGGATCTAGTTTTAAAGAAAGCATTTGATTTACATCCTAAATGTAAAAATCCTCTCATTACTCATCTTCTTTTTGCTGATGATCTTATCATCTTCACAAAGCCTACTTATAGTAATATTCAGTGTGTTATCTCTGCTCTCCAATTCTTTTATTCCATCACTGGCTTTAAAATCATTCTTTCAAAGTCTAATATACTTGTTGCTGGTTTGCCTGCTTTAAAGAAGAGTGATATTATTAAATTCTCAGGGCTTCAGGAATTACCTAAAAATTCATATTATTTGGGTTTACCTATCATTAGCTCTAGAATTACCAAGCAAAACTATTTTCCACTTTTTGAAAAAATAATAGCAAGATTGCAGTTGTGGCCTTCTGATAAATTGTCACAGGCTGGTAGGCTCACTATTATTCAATCTATTGCTGTGGCAATCACTACTTACTGGACTAGACACTACATTCTTCCAATCAAGCTGATTAATATGATCTCTAGTGCTCTAAATAAATTCCTCTGGCATGGTGATCCTTTCTCAAAAAAGCTTATACCCATATCTTTCTTCAAACTGTTTGATGCTAAAAGGTATGGTGGACTTGGTATTACTAATATTTTTCAGTGGAATAAAGGTGCTATTTCTGTTTACTTTAACAAGATTTTTGCATCTGAACAAAACTTATGGTCTCAATGGGTTAATCAAAATCTTATTGGCAAGAGGAATTTTTGGACTATGACAATACCCCAAAATTGTAGTTGGAGTTGGAGATGTATTCTTAAACTAAGGGAAACTTTCTTACCTTTCATACAATGTAATTATGCATTGATTAAAGGATTATCTTTTTGGCATAGTCCATGGGCTAATCAGGGTCTGATTTTAAGCTCTTTAGTGGATTACAACTTGAGAAGGAACTCTGGAATTTCATAAGAAGCTATAGTTGATGAATTTATACAAGATGGTAGTATTGTATTGCCTTACTCCAGTACCTTTCAGTTAAGAAATTTGTGGAATCTTATTACCAGTAACCCAATTACAATTAGTGATAAAGCTCTAATCTGGTCAAGGAAAGGTAAAAATCATTCTATTAGGCTTGTGTATAACTATCTTTGTCACAATGATTCTCTATTCCCGTGGCATTCAAGAATTTGGAAAACTGGTTGTTCTGTAAAGGAGAACTTGTTGCTGTGGAAGGTAATGGCAAATGCTTTGAATACTAAGGACAGGCTTTGTAGAATGGGTATTATTTCAGAGGATCAATGTGTACTTTGTAAGTCAGAATCTGAAACTAATACTCGTATATTTTTTGAATGTCCTTTTGTTTATCAAATATGGTATAGGCTTTTATCAAATGGTGGTTTTTATAAGCCATCAACTATTAGTTCTATTGAATGGTTTAATGTTTTCAAAGCAACTAGATGGAAGACTCATACAACCAGGCTACTGCTAAGGATTCTAAAAAAATTGATTTATGCTGTGTGGTCTGAAAGGAATAATAGAATTTTTGGTGTTGGTGGCAAGAACTCATCTCAGCTTTACACTATGATTCATGGAAATATTTTGAGGGATTTAAAAAATGATAATGTTTAAGGATTGATGATCAAAAGGAACTTGTAGAATCTTAGTTTCTCTGCTGTCTGCACTGAATACAATTACATCTCAACTTTGGATAATAAGATTCTTCTGGTTGAGTTCTGGTTTCATACTGAGGTTAACCTGCTGTATTGGATTAAGTTTACTTGATCTTTGATTCATGGTTGGTCCAATTTTGTTCTATAATTGATGTAACTAAAGCTTGTGTGTTAGTTTTTGTAATTTTGTCAATGTTGTCATGTTAATGGGTTTGTGTGAGTTGTAATTGCTTGTACCGGAACATTAGTCAATAAAATGAGCTTATGCTCTTGCTATTCAAAAAAAAATTATACTAAAATAAAACCTTCTTCCAGAAATAAGAAATTAATCACAAGTTCAAAAATGATTAAAATATGGGTTCCTAAAACAAATCAAAACCTAATTAAATAGAAATATATAGGTAATTATATGAAAGAAGTGATTCACAATAATAATTATATTTCAAAAGGAACCAGACCATCATGGGTATGGTTACCCTCATCTACTAACACTTAGGCCCCAAAAAGGTAAAAAGGGTACCAATTTAAACTTTTTTATTTTTTGCAGGTATCCAAATACAAAAATAAAGAAAAATGGATATTAGGTAGTGGATGCTCCAAGCACATGACGGGAAATGCTCACATGCTATCAAATATAAAGTACATTAATGGTGGCACTGTAACTTTTAGCGATAATTCAAAAGGGTTCGTCATTGGCATTGGAGAAGTCATCAATATCGGTATCTCTAATTCTCCTATTATTTCTAATGTTTTATTAGTAGAAAACCTAAAACATAATCTTCTTAGTATAAGTCAATTGTGTGATAAAGGGTTTGAAATAAAATTTGAAAAGGATAAATGTAAAATTCTCGATCAAAGCAAAAATTTACTCTTTGAAGGATTTAGAAATTGTAATATATATATATATATATATCCTAAATATGAACGTTAAAAATAATTTAGATTTATGTTTTGCCGCAAATCATGTGATCCTTGGATTTGGCACAAACGTTTTTGTCATATAAATTTTAAATATATTAACAAACTAGCAAAACATGATCTAGTTAGAGGTCTACCTAAAATTAATTATAAAATTAAAAATTTATATGACGCTTGTCAAATGGGAAAGTTAAAGAAAAGTTATTTCAAATCAAAAAATAAAATATCTACTAAGCAACCATTAGAATTACTTCATTTAGAATTATTTGGACCAACACAAGTACGTAGTATAAATCATAACAAATATGCGTTCGTAATTGTAGATGATTTTTCAAGATATACTTGGACATTATTTTTAAAACATAAAAGTGACACTTTTGGAATGTTTAAAATCTTTGCAAAACAGATTACTAACTTAATGGATTTAAAAATTAAAAATATACGCAGTGATCATGAGAGAATTCGAAAATGAATCTTTCACCGTTTTTTGTAACAAAAAAGGAATTAGTCATAATTTTTCGGTTCCACAAACACCACAACAAAATGGTGTAGTTCCAAGGAAAAACAGAACTTTACAAGAATGTGCACGAACACTACTAAATAGTAGTAATCTACCCAAACATTTCTGGGCTAAAGCCATTGCCACTCCCTGTTATGTATTAAATCGTGTCACACTTCGACCTATGACTAAAAATACATGTTATGAAATATTTTATGGAAGGAAACCAAAAGTTTCGTATTTCAGAACTTTTGGGTCAAAATGTTTTATTTTAAATATTAAATATAATTTGGAAAATTTGATCCCATAGCTGATGAAGGAATTTTCATTGGTTATTCAGAACGTAGTAAAACTTATAGAATTTATAATAAACGAACAAATATTATAGAAGAAAGCTTACATGTGTCTTTTGATGAGAATTTCCAACAAACTATTAAAGAAGATGTAGATGAAATCTTAACTAAAAATCAAATTGAAAATACAAATAATATGAATAATTCATCCTCCGATAATAATGAAAAATTTTAAGATCACCCACACGAATACTAAAAAATCATCCTTTGGATAATATAATTGGAGACTTAAATTCTCGAGTCACTAGAAATAACTTAAATCAAATGAGTCACGTTGCTTTTATCTCAAATACAGAACCTAAAAATTATAAAGAAGCATCTAAAGATGATTCTTGGATCTTAGCAATGCAAGAAGAATTAAATCAATTTGAACGTAATAATGTATGGGAACTCGTTCATAGACCATCAGATCAATCTGTAATAGGAACAAAATGGGTTTTCAAAAACAAAGTAGATGAAAATGGAGACATTATTCGTAACAAAGCAAGATTAGTGGCTCAAGGCTACAACCAAGAAGAGGGAATTGATTACGAAGAGACGTTTGCTCCCGAAGCTCGTCTCAAAGCAATTCGTACTCTACTTGCTTTTGCGTGTCATCACAACTTTAAATTATTTCAAATGGTTGTTAAGAGTGCCTTCTTAAACGGTTTTATCAAAGAAAACGTTTTTGTACAACAACCACCATTATTTATTCATGAAAAATATCCAGATCATGTTTCTAAACTCAAAAAGGCTCTATGCGGCTTAAAACAAGCACCACGTGCTTGGTACGATCGACTAAAAACTCATCTACAAAATTTTGGATTTCAAATAGGCAAAATAGACACTACACTATTTATAAAACATAAAAATAATGATATATTAGTTGTACAAATATATGTTGACGACATCATATTTGGATCAACTAATGAAATTTTATGTAATGAATTTTCTGAAATAATGAAAAATGAGTTTGAAATGTCACACATGGGAGAATTAAATTTTTTCCTTGGATTGCAAATAAAACAATTGGACAATGGTATTTTTATAAATCAAGAAAAGTATTGTAAAGATTTACTTAAACGTTTTGGAATGGAGAACACCACTAGTAAACCAACTCCTATGAGCACAACTTTATATTTAGACAAAGATGAAAAGGGAAAAGATTATGATCAAAAATCTTATCGTAGTATGATCGGCTCTTTATTATACTTAACAGCTAGTAGACCCGATATAATGATGAGTGTCTGTCTATGCGCTCGCTTTCAAGATCAACCTAAGGAATCACATCATCGAGTAGTCAAACGAATTTTACGTTACTTAACTAACACCACAGATTATGGCTTATTTTATCCTAAAGGTACGACTTTCCAACTCGTATCATATAGCGATGCAGATTTCGGAGGATGTAAAATAGATAGAAAGAGCACAAGTGGTACCTGCCATTTTATCGGTAAATCTTGAGTTTCGTATTTTAGGAAAAAGCAAAATTGTGTTTCACTCTTGACATGTAAAGCAGAATATATCTCTGCCGCCTTAGCTTGTGCTCAAGTCATCTATATGCAACAAACACTTAGAGATTTTGGTAAAATAATTGAAAAATCTCCGATATACTACGACAAGACTAGTGCTATCAATTTATCTAAAAATCCAGTTAACCATTCTCGAACTAAACATATAGACATACGACACCATTTTCTTAGAGATAATTTCGAAAAAGGAATTATCTCCCTCAAATTTGTTAACACCAACAATCAAATTGCCGATATATTCACCAAACCATTAAATGAACAATCGTTTGTAAAACTTAGACGAAATTTAGGAATTTGTTCATATAATGAATTAATAAACTAAACTATATTATCCTAAATGGTTACTCAAAAAAGCAAACAAACAAAAAACCTTCTTCACCTTTCATTTTGAAACCTTTTGAACACCACAAATTATTTTTAATACAAATAATTTTTAACCATGAATTTAGTTAACTAACAACCAACTTTTTCCCTAATTAGAAATTGACAACCTTATATATATCTAAAAGATAATTTTTTTTAACCATATAATCTTTCACTCTCTAAAAAAACATTTAAAACATTTATATAGAATGTCATTTAATCATGATTCGACTTACTCAGCCATTGATTTCTCCTCCCCTTCTTCTGGCAATTCGTATACATCTCCTACCAAAACAACACCAAAATCCTCTCCTTCCACACACTTTGTTCGTACTACTACTCCTGTGTACCATACCGGCTATTCTCCGAAAGAAAAAAGGCCAAATATGGTATTAAACTTGAAAATGCTTCTCTTCACGAAAAAATTGACGAAGTTCATCATTATCAAAAAGAAATGATGAACGTTCAAAAAGAAATGTACTATACATAACAAAACCAAGGAGCTCATCTAAACTTTTTAGAAAAGTGCATTCTTGCAATATGTGGACACTCTCCTACAAAGGATTGTGTTCATGTCCGATCTCCTCGTGTGATTAAAATTCCTCCACGTGCTCATCAAATAACTCCACGTAAACTATAAGGAGAAGGAACGTCTGAAGCCCAATTCAGTCCAGTACCTCCTTCTTGGTCTCCACTACGACCGTTCAAAAAGGATACAAAGGAGAAACCAAATTCATGGGAGAAAAAGTAACTTTGTTCTTCAAAAGACTATATTTCGAATATATATCTAGTTATAATAAGGTTCAAACCATTCAAGATTATAATTTATATCTTGTTCTTACTAAAACATTGTATCGATAATAACAATCTAAAATCTCTAAATAAACTCAAAATTGTCACAACAGGCGTCTGCGATATAGAGCTATAATATTTGTCATGCTAAGCAAGTTCATTCATGCTTATATTTTTTAAAAATATTAATAATAATAACATTATTTTTTAGACCTAACAGACGTCTGGTATTTCAAACAGACGTCTTCCTATAATCCTAAAAAACTTTTACGTTTCAGCTCAGACGTCTGTCAGTTCGTCCAGACATCTGGATTAAGTCTCTAGAAAAATTAACTAACTCAGCTCAGACGTCTGATTTTATTCTCAGACGTCTACATCAAGTCTCTATCTTAAAATTACCTATACGACCAGACGTCTGATTAAAACTACAGACGTCTAACTATACTCCAAAGTCACCATTTCAGCCTCCCCTATAAATCATCTTTTACATTCTTTTACAGTTTTCACCTAACCCTACAACAAAACCCTAAACCCAAATCAATTTTCTTTCTTTCAAAACTTCAAATCAATGGCACCCAAATCCAAGAAACCCTTTCCCAAGCGCAAGAAGACAGGCCAAGGCTCCAGCTCTCAACCACCTTCTCAGCAATTTGTCACAGACGAAATCATTAATGATTGGATGGTAGAACAAGATGGAAGACAAAGACTTCAGGAATTGGAAAAGAAAAAGATACATTGTGGTCCATTTTATCCACTATGAAGATTCTTCAATTACGAAAGCGATGACTTGGTGAGTGATGTCGAGATTCACCATCTAATAAATTATGATTCTAACTCCGGGCAAATTGATCAACTAGCGGTATTTTTATTCTTCATAAATTTATGTTCAATTCATATTTGGAATCCATCTAATCCGGAATATTGGATTTGGACAAGTGTTATGGGGAAGTAATAAAATTCAATGTTGAAATGCTTGGGAAAATATTACAGTGCTCATATACAGGAATTAGATTGCAAGATATTCCTGATATGAGACACATGCCAAGAGATGCTATTACACATCTCATTTGGGAAGATGACATGAAAAAATTATCACCATTAAATTTTCATCCAAAAGCTAGACTACTTAATCGAATGCTTGTCAATACCATACTCCCTAGATTAGGTAGTCATGAGCAAGTGTATGACCATGACCATAAAGCTTCATATGCTATTTTCGGCCATACAAAAGTAAATTAGGCTTAATATATTTTTGACCAAATTAAAAGCTTTTGGACCCCAGTTCGTCAAACAATAATCTATGCACCATATATTATGTGAATTCTTCGAGCGCATAATGTGCCTTCATTCTTATCACAATATGAAGAACTTCCTATTAAGGAAAGTGGAATTTGTTTCCTATCTTTGATGCATCTTCCTGAAAATCCACCAAGTATTAGACCCTTTTCCGAGTACCAACACCAACAACACCAACAACCACAACACCAACAGTCTAATCCTATATGACCTACCTCTCCATCAAGGCCTTCTGAATCAACAGGTTATCACTCTGATTCTGATATTCAAGAGGCTCGAATTGCAGCAGGAAAAGGAGAAAGTATTAGAGATGTAACACTTCACAACCAGAGTATCCTATCTCTGAATCAAAAAGTCTTGGATAAGAAAGTTTCCCGTCTCGAACGATCTTTTTCTACATGAATGACAAAGGTAGAAAAGACTTTAGAAAAGGTCGTCTCTACTCTGGGAAAGGTTATGAGAAAGGTTCGTGGACAGTCTTCTTCACGATCTTCATAATCTCCATCTCCTAAACCACCTCCAGCACCTCATGCATATCCATCAAGACCTCGAATAGTCGAAGAGCCTTTACAGACCTATGCTCCTAGAAAAGCTCCCATCAATGTGGACACTGAGGAAAGTGAAGACATTTCATGGCCTCCACAGGAAGCCCAACATTACGACCACTATCAATCTTTTCAGGGACTTTCTATTCGAGAAGATGAACAGTATCATGATCAGTCACAATGGCAACATAGCGACTATGATGACAATGCTTCTAATCTATGGGGTTATTTTTCCTACCAATAAGTTATTTTATTCCAAATTCCTACTTGTTTGACTATGATATTTTGATTTAGTACTTTGACATTGTGATTAGTAACATTATGCTGTTATGATGTTTCCTCATATTGTTTCATTGTGATGTTTCCTCATATTGTTTTGTATACTCTTTTTTTGATAATGACAAAGGGGGAGAGAGTTTATACTACCTATAGATAGGGGAGAAATTACAAAAGACAGTAGGAGCTTCTTAGAAATGAATTGTATAGTTGTCATCATCAAAAAGGGGGAGAATGTTAGAACCTCTACTCTATGATTTTGATGACAACAACTATACAATCACTAGCATCATCCATATGTAGGTAGACTTTTGCGACCAAGACTTGAAGACAGACACAAGGATCATTATATCAAGAAATATTAGTATATTCTATTAATATCTTAAATAGATAATATGTACAATCTCCTTGAGTAATCTTTACAAGCATATGCATATACAAATTAATAAAAAGGTTTTTTGCATGCTTAAGAAGGGAAATTAACAAGTTGTACATGTGTCAGAAGTCTGGCTTGTTTACTCAGACGTCTGACAATGTTTTCTGTTTAAAATTTTTAATACAGGCCAGACGTCTGACCTAAACATCCAGACGTCTGACCTAGTTAACTGCTAGCACTTCTCAACAGACATCTTCTTCAATCGAAGGGTTGCAACCTCTATCTCTGGTCATAACTCTTCCTCCTCAAACATTGCAACTCTTGGACTGAAATAGAATGAACCAAAGGTCGTTACTTCTCAAACAAACTCTTCAACATCTATAAATAAGCTTGAATTTGAAAAGTAAAACTCACTTGATATTCAGAACTCTTCTCTCTTTATTTTATAATATTCCTATGATCTCTCTGATTTCTAAAAGTACTCAAAAGCATACTTTTATCTCTTCCTTATATGAAATCTTAAAATTACATGCTACTCAAAGGAAATTATAGGAAGAAACTGTACTTGTAGTCAAAATCATTGTTACCTAGAACACGCACTTGTCAAAGAAATACTCTTGTATAAAAGCCTATTCCTCCGGGCGAAGCGAGGGCAATTGGTTAGTGTATTTCCGAAAGGGAGCTTCGGGACTGGACGTAGGACGGGAGGTCCGAACCAGTATAAAAATTCTAGAGTGATTACTTTTAATTTTAGCTGCATTATTATTTTGTGTGATTCATACTATCATACACTTACTTGTCATATACTATATATATATACACGATCCACATAGACTTTCACATTTGTCCAAAAGATAAAAGATATATAGATTGAATTTCAAATATTGCTTGAACTAATAAAAGAATACATGTAATACTAATGAATTGGTATATTTTATAATTTAAAGTTTTGGCGGTAATATTAACATCAGAAATAACTATATTACATTATCAAAGAGATAAATAAAACATTTATTTAATGATTAAAAGGAATGTCGATTAAAAGAAACGTTACAAATCATGTTCTTATTTCAATTATGTAAAAATTAATAATTTGGTTTTTAAAACTGTACCTAGATAATTTTAATTTATGACAAAAAATTGCAAAAAATAATTAACACCTTCCTCAAAAAGGCAATAAAGTAAAAAAGGAAAATATTTCTAATCAAATTATTGTATATATTTATCCATTTTACCGTAAATTATGAATATACATAATAAAAATTAAACATTTTCACAAAACATATTAAATGAAATTATTATTTTTTTTCAAAATTATAAACTACATTATTCATCACTTATCATTAATTTAGGGTCATTTTTAATATATTTTTTAATTAATGATAAGGAATTCACTTATTGTACCAAATTTAGAATGAAAAATAACATGTATATGTATAATAAGATATCCATATTAGAAAGAAAAAATTGCATATATGTTCGTTTATAACGAAACACCAACTTTAGAAAGAAAATTTATGTATATTTTCCATTGTAATAAAGTAATAATCTTAAAAGGTAAAGTTGAATGTAGAATAGTATAAGAGAACAAAAGATAATTTTTGTTAATAACCATGAAACTTTATGTTATTTGGACACGAATGAAATATTAGTTTTACAATTTTTGTCAATATGAGCATCGTATACAATTCATTAAATTATCCTTTTTACGACTTATTAGACGAAATAATAAATGTTAGTTAATTGGATTTATTTTAAAAGTTCAGGTTTTAGATCACTTAATTAATTTAAATATATGGACTTGAATGTAAAACAATATGATAATACTTAGGAGATTTTTTTTAAGTAATTGTAAAAATTATATATTTAAATCTAAAATGTTAATGAAGAGAGTAAATAGAATTTTGTAATAATTATAATTGTAAAATGTTATTGGGATTTGGAAACAAAATATTTTGAGAGAATTAAGGAGAGAGCAGGAAATCCCTAGATTTAATGAGAGAGTAGAAAATTCTTCTACTTTACTATTATTTAATAGATTTTAAATCCGAGTCACCAAGTTACACACTTGATTACACATTCATTTGACACGGTTTAGATCGGATCAAGCAATTAAACAACAATCTCAAATGTTCAAATCATATATTAAATTAATAAATTCAAAATTTCCAGAAGAGACCATATTTATCTCCATATGCTGATGCAAGGGAACTGTATTATGGTTCTCAAGAATTTGATAAGAGTGTTGGTGCAATAATGCATGAGATTTTGAGCTTTTCTATTGAAAAAGACACTTGTAACCGATTACTTAACACATTTTCGAATAGAGTTTGTAATGCCTCAGAAACTCATGAGGTTATTGCTGAAGCATTATGGAATTTATTTCCTTTTCTTAAGCATAACACATTTAGACAGGATATTTTGTTATCCATTAAATAATTGTTTTAAATAAGAATAACATTATATTGTGACTTTGTTGAAAAATACTAATTAAGTAATACCAACTTTCCTTATGGCATCAGCTCAATTGCAGATGATGGAAAAAATATTATAGTTGCTGCATGACATAACATATGAAAAAAATTCTTTAAACTTCTTCATCATTTTCAATAACTAAGTGGATTTACAATGTGAAATGATAAATTAAAAAATCATTAGTATTAAATTCTCTTCATTTCACATTGATAGCAGCAACCATCTTCCAAAACATTGTTTTCTTTTTCAAAACATTTTATTCTTTCCAAATCACTGTATCGAAATGTCTCGTTCTACATTCAAGAATTCCTATCGATAAAGCTAGTCAAACGCATCGACTAGAATTCTTAAAGCACTCAATGGACAAATTAACACGGATTTAATTACAAAAAATTTCTTTCAAGTGTTTTAATATATATACTTAAATTTCTTACTTTGTCAAAATCATATGCTTGTTTTACTAGATTCACATATTAATAGTGATTGCATTAATACCCAAATAATCTATTACTATTAACACACAATCAAGCAATCAAATATCCAAAAATTACCATATACGTCCACAAGCAAGCATTCAATTTAATTCATTTCATATTTTAATTACACATATTATTAATATTAATTTCTTAAACAATTTTATTATTCCCGTAGAGTTTCAAATTTGGATAAACCGCCGACTTATATTAATATTTGGCTTCGTCCATATTCAAGTGGGTTTATAAATTTTAAGTGGTAACTCCTACTTAATTCCCACGTTCTAGGTTGAAACCAATTGAAAATAAAAATTTATACAACTAAACAGACATCAAACAAACTAACTAACAAATGCATGTAGTGGAAAGTTATCTAATAGCATCCATTGCGCACTCTGATCTCTATTGATCGAGCTATAATATTCGAAGCCATGCAGAGGTTTATTCAGCCTCATCAATGCCGACACTACTCATCGACCTAACCATTCTTTATTTCATTATGTCCATTAAGCCACTTAAATGTGATAAGTATAAAATAATATATATACAATAGGAAAATAACAAGTATCTCCTCAAATGCATACCCCGATAATCCTCGTATACTCCTACTATCCCTTTAATATATGGTAAATACCCAAAACACCCTAGGGACATTGACTCTAAGTCTGATCTAAGGTCATGAATCATGTCTTATATATATAATGTATTGTTCCGAGGCTGCTCTGATACCAAATGCAAACACCCCCACCGCTATACCTATACTATCTAAGAGTATTATAAAGTAATACTATCGAGTAATACAGAGAACGAGACGATATGGGGTATACATGTGAATATTCCCTTGGTTTAACATTGGTACGTATTTAAATATTGAATATAACTCACCACAAAACGCACACGGTATTGGCACAAAGCAATAAACATGCGTGCCTCCAGGATAGAACAATACACAATATATAGTATATATCAGAGATCACAGAGTCAATCGCAGCGATAATATACAATATAAAACATATGTCCAATATACATCACAATAATATATAAGCAAAGGACTATACAATACATGATGATAATCTAAAATACTGAATATTTAGTCTCCTCTATGCCCAGAAAACACAAGCTGGCGTCATTGTCTCTGAAGCTGTAATGTCTCGGACTGACCCGAGTATTATATAAATAATAAACGAGTCAGACTATATCTAAATCTAAGGTTAGTAATATACAAAAATCTGTATATACTAGGTATAAATATAATACTGTATCTAAAACAAATTCAAATATCATATAATGTAGAACACTACAAAACCTAGCATAAAATTGTCATCACCCATATAAAATCTCATCTTATATTACCCAATCAAAACAATATCAAATGGGTGAGTCATCCATATACGAAATCATCATTAAAGTCCCTAAATCATCAAATATGGGATGCCATTAAGTATATCTCTCGATCTCAAATAATAAAATACTATCATCAAAATAAGGAAAAATAGACCGTTCGACTATAAAATATAAGGCACCTACCCATCAGTCAAATATAATAAAAGATATAAGAATCCATTATACTCTGGACACCTATTTAGTTATAATCTCGTCTCCTCATACATAAATCAAATATCTCAGGATGGGAAATGACTGTACGTCAGGCATAAAGTCCCAAATAGAGTCATATAAACATAAATATGTGGATCGCCTAACCCATATCTATACTTAGGTGAGGTGCATTAATAGAATATGCCAAACTACCACTCCGTTAGAACTAGAAGGGAGATTGATGGTCGTCTTCCTACTCTATGAGCCCAGGGTTACCTAACCGGATCTGCTCCTAAGTCTTTAGATACCTCGACGGACATCGTGACACATATCCACTAATGGCTCAAAGGCATAACGTCTTTGTCACAACCCTGCTTTACCCTAATAGATAACAGATTGTCGGCCTATGTGATATAAAAGAGGCTATAGAGCACCTACCCGATGGGCCACTTAACCAAAGTCTCATAATATTGGGCACCTGCCCAATAGGTCACCGAACCCAAATACTGTGATGCGCATAAAAATAAAATATCCAACAACAACGTCATAGATCTAGGGTGCAACCCCAAGATCAGGCCGCTAGGGTGGATTCTAACTATCTGGTCCTCTTCAATGTCAATAAAAGGAGTACATCATTGTGACGACCCGGAATTTTTGTATATTTGAAATTGGAATATTTAGTTAATTTTAAATATTCAGAGGTTAATTATAAACTTAAATTTCAAATATCGCTGTTTATTGAGTAATTTAATAATTAAATTAAATTTATTTGAAGTTGGATAAAATAGTAAATATGGCATTCTAAGCTAATTAAAAATATTTTGAAAGCTCGTAAAATTCATATTAATAATACTGAAGATGATAGAACTTTTAAAATGGAATTTCAAAGAGTTTTGTTCAGTTTTAAAAATATATCGTTTAAATTGAATTTAAAAATAGCCTTCCGAGGCACAGTCTCGGAATTCGACGAAACCAGTTTCATTGGATTCGTAATATTGTATTATTATCGGATTTCAAATTTCGAAATTTTCGGAGCTTTCGTGTGGTCGTACGAGGTAAAAATGCTTCGAAAATAATAAATCGTTTTAAATTAAAATATCATACATCTTTTCATCTGTCAAACTCTTTTCACACAGCCGATCTATTTCATCTCAGCCGACCTACTTCTCCCTACTTCATCACGCACTCTTTGTCTTCCATCAAAAGCCAACCCGTAGGAATAATAAACAAAATATCTAACGCTAAAACGAAGTCAAAATCAATTCGAGCAGAACTTCTTCCTTTACAATTCAGGGTCGCGACCTAAAGAAAATATAAATAAAAATGGCAAACGAAGGGGGGGAGAGAAAGCACGTCGTCTCCTATTCTAATCGGCCGCCTTCCTTTCCATTTTTCTCAAATTCGAATTGCTGCGACCGGAAAGGGGATCTCGTTCTCCTCTAGAAATCGCGATCGACTTGATCGACATAGGTGATTTCTTCCAGCCGTTCGAGCTTGCGAGAGTTACAGTTAGGTTGTGGGAGCTTGGCGATCTCGTGTGTCTGTTCGGGGAGGCAGCTCGCGTTAGGGTTTGGGTTACGGCGAACTCGAAGGTAGGGGCGACGCGTGGTGATCGGGGTTCGGCAGGCGAAAGGGTATCACGATGGGAGGCTTCTGGGCACGGCATCGTGGTGGAAGAGCAAACCCGTGCTTTGATGGGTTCGCGATCTCAAAGGCAACTCGCTGGTGGTGGGTTCGTTTTTGAGCAGAGAATGTAAGATTTAATTTGTTTTAATTAAAAATTTTAATTTAGGAATTATTTATCAATTCAAGAAAAATATATATATTTTAAATTTCTGTTTAGCAGTATATGAGTTTATATATATATATATATAAAAAGGGAGCAGTTAACTTTATTTGTTAATGAGTACATTTTTATTCGATTTTATATTATATATAGCTTAAACAGAAAATAATATATTCAAAGATAAGATTTTGAAAATAGAAAGTTTATGTTAAGTAAAAGTTTAATTTGACTTGCTGTTTATTTAGATTTTTAGAAATTTACAGTAAGGGGAAATGGAAAATAAGAATACAATTTGCTAATTTCTTTTAGTGATTAATTTGTTTGGCTAACTTATGTAGTTATTCGGTGATTAGAAAATATTTTATTTAAAAGGGAGTTAGCTTAAAGCTAATTATTAGTTAAATTAAAGAAATAAATTGTTGATTGATTCAAAGATTAATAAACCATATAAATGTTAATTCAAGGTCAAAATCTGGACGAAACAAGCTGGTTGGTTTGGACTGCAAACTAAAAATCAAAGGTGAGTTAATCTCACTCAGCTGAATTTTTAATTTAAATTTAAATGGTTAAATTTAAATAATTGATTGGATGATTGCATTGATTGGATGTGCTATAGTATATATAGTAGTATATTGGAGTTGTTGATATTCCCGCATTTTATAGCGGATGAGACCCTATGCACCGCATAATAGCGGATGATTTTATATAAATCCCATATACCACGATATTCCACCTTGAAGTGGAATTGGTATTTTATATTGTGCTAACGTCTGTGGATGCAGGGAAACAGGTTGGAGGGATCCAACTGGATTCCTCAAAATTATTAGATTATTTAATATTCTGTGTTCTGAATATTTGATATCATGTGATGATTTTATATTGGATGATGTGGTTGATTTGGATTGTCCAGTATAATAAATTATAAAATCTATGGAATTGAATTTTTGAAAAGAAATAAAAGAATAAAGGGTTAAGTAAAATAATTCGAGGAATTGGGATAAAATTTATAACGAATTGAAATAAAAATAAAGTGATTTGGAATTTTAACAAATATGAAATAAGGGGATTTTGAATTTACAAGGGATAATAAATTTTATACTTAAGTGGTATTATTTGGAGAATAAAAGAAGTTATTTTTGAAATGAAGGATTAAAATTAATTAAAGAATAAATAAGGAGTTTTGGAAATTTGTAATTGATATTGGTAAAAGGGGTTTAACTCGTAATAAGGAATAAAAATCTAAAAGTTAATGTATTTTGGAATAAATGAAGTAGCAAAGGAAATTTATTTCAAAGTAAAGTAAAGTAAATTGGAAAATCAACTGGAAAATTGATTTAGTTGTTAAAATTGGAATTCTATAAGAGAAGTGAGATTTTGGAGCTTATAAACTGGGTTTATAAAGTAAAATAAAATATCAGTGGATATTAGAAAATATAAATTCAAGGTGGGAATTTATAAAGGGATATGAATTGGTTTAAAAATAAATGTTGATTTATTTTTAAAGAATGGGAATGAGAAGTGTATTTCTCTGGATAGCCAAGTACGTTTTTTTCAAGGTAGTTTTAAATATAAGTTAAAAGTTTTAATATGTTTTAAAAAGCATATTTTAGAAAATTGATTATTTCTAAAGGTTAATTTCCAAAGTAGGTATTTTCAAAAATCTATTATTGTAGTAATTATATAAAAGTGATTTGGTATTATGTTTTAAAGGGGAAATTTAGTTTATATTTATAAAGTGGTTTATTTTAAAGTATATATTTTTAATAAAGTATTAAAGTAGTTTAATTTCAATGTTATAAGATATATTTAAAATAAAGTGTTTTTAAATTATTTTAAAATTAAAAGTATTTTGTACTACGTGATTCAGTGGAAATAATTATTTGGGAAATGTTTTCCGTAAGCGGAAACTGTTTTGAAATTGTTTTCAAATGAGCTTTGGAAATTTGGAAATATATCTTGGAAAGATATTTGGACAAATAAATAATGTGGGAAATTATTTCTTGTGTGATGGTTGCTTGTGGATGTTAATTGATAGTTAAATAACCGACTATCAATATTGGCCAAATGCGCTGATCGTTTCGAAGAGACCGGGATCGAGTTTCCGTATACCGGGATTCTAGGTCTGGAGACTCGAATACCACTTCGATCCGGTTTGTACGTTTCGTGTAACGTGTTCGGAGTCGAAGATGGAGCTGTGAAGTGCAAGGGCTAGTCGCTACTAATCCTGAGGATATTTCCAAAATGGATGTAGTAGGAATAGTGCCTTCGGTTCCGTTCGAACCCGGGACGGACTTGTATGGACGAATGCTTTCGTGACATCGTCAGGTGGACGATGGGCATTCTAAGGGATATGTTCTGAAAAGGTATCGTTTAGCCTCGAGCCTCATCAACCGGGAATGACTGAAAATCAGGGGTTATGCAGCAAGGCTTCGTGGGTAGCCCCCACTTGAGAGTAAAGTCATCCCTGTCTAGATGTCCCTTTATTTCGGCTTAGTGGTGCGGTTGCTGATCCCAACCGTGGGGTGATTTTATTTGGAATTATCCAGTAAGGGATGATTCCGGCCTTGTGTTGCAGGGGAGCGGGCGTACTCCTCGGTACTGTGATCTAGGCCACGTACTGTGATAGGTGGTACCCCAGTGCCTAGTCATTCGTTGGAAATCCATTCTCCCTACGTGCCTTGTACGAGTTTGTTTGTATTACCCACTTTGTGGCTAGTATGCCGGAATTTAATAGATGTAACAATTTCGGCTATTTTAATAAGTACTTGTGAATAGACACTATTATAATATCAGAGGATTTTGATATAAAATGTTTTAGCTATCGTAAGGTAAAAACCCGACATGTTTATTTGTGGCGTGGTCTTACGAGATGCTTTTGTTTTCAAAAGATTTTGAAACTTTAATAATCAATTGAGTGTGATTTTCTCACGCTGGTATTCCAGACTGACTCGGGTATTGTTTTTATATGATGCTCGGGTCAGACCGAGTATTATAGGTTACAGGATATGATGCTGTGGAGCTCAGGAGATGAGCTGGATGGCGAGACGTATCTCCCGTACTTGTTTATATATATATATTCCGCTGTGTTGATTGTTGTACTCTGTTGTATTAAGGACATGATATGGTTATTGTCCAGTTGTATGTTATGTGTTCTCTGGTGTATACTCTGATGCTATATTATATAAAACTGATATAGTTTTGATTTGTGTAAAGATCTGTTGATATATATTATATTTTATTCCGCTGCGATGGTTAGATTCTGATGTTGTTTTCTATTTTTCTTCTTCTACCTCTTCTTCTTAACTTAAATGGTTCGATTTTCCGGGTCTGGAAAGTCGGGACGTTACAGTGGTATCAGAGCTTAGGTTGGCGACAACCTTGGCTCTGGTGGGAATTTTGAGAGTATTAATAGATATGAGCGCGTATTTGTTAGTGAATATAAAATTGTTTTATATTGTGTTGATTGGTTTATTGAGTAGTTTATGGATTCTGGTCGATGTGTGGGACGCCACAACATTGATAGGGATCTCTAAACACTTGTATAGAACAATTCGACACAGTATTGTTTTAAAGTAGGGTAAATGAAATAATTTTACCCAAATTATTTTTGTATAAAAAGAAATGTTTTGTAAACTATTCTAGTTAATATATATGGTTGTTTGGATGTTAGAAGTGATAATATGGAATTATTATCATTAATATATGGAAACTTAACTAGAAATTGAAATTTATAACCAAAGCAAAGAATAAAATTTTATAATAAAATAAAATTTGAGATATAGATTACAAATGTAATTTATAAAATTGAAATAAACTTCATATACAAATGAGATTTGTACTTTAAAATAGAATTCCCGAGAAATGTGGAAAATAAATCGGAATGGATTTTAAGTTTGGAATTTTGGGAAAGGTTTGAAATTCCTTGAGATTTGGAAATAGTTTTCAAAGAGTTTGAGGAAATAATAAGTGGTATTATTTCAGGAATATTTTGAGTTGAGTTTGGAATCTGGAAGGGTTTGAAATTTAAAAATATTTGAAATGGTTTAAAGAGATAAAAGCATTTAATTCTCTTCCGGTCGCTGGGAAATAATTTCGGTGATGACTGCAGCATCATCGATGTTCATTTTCGAGTTTCCAAAGAGAAATTGCTACCAAACCGTGTTAAATTGGGATTGTTTGCAAACTGGATTTGGTTTTGAAATTCAAAGAGATAGCTGAATATACAAAAGGAGTTTGGATGTGATTGATTTCAAAAGTGATTTTGAAATTTTGGGAAATTGTTAAAAACTCTGGAATCTTATTTTAATTGTTTGTAGAAAAACAAATAAAAAGAAATAAATATACTTGACTAAATTTAATGTATAATCCGGAATAAAGAGTAAAATGTGAATGGGATTGCTTTAATGGATTGAAGTGATGAAATAAACCAAATATTAGGTATAAATTGGAATAAATTACTTAATGGAGTAATGGATTATGGAAATAGAACCTTAATTGGCTGAAAGAAAGTTGATTTTGTAATTTGGATATGAAATGGGAAATGAACTTAGATTAAGTAGAAATTATTAATTGCAACCCGAGATAAAATACTAACAAATTGAATGTGGATGATATAAATAAAGCTCGACACATATATTTTGGATGCTGTTAAGTGAAATAAATTGGAACAAAATTAACTTAAGTGTGAATGAACTCAAGTATAAATAAATGGAATATGACCTTGAAATATTATCCAAATGAGTTTGGGTTATGGAATCTAAATTGGTTAAATAGGAATTGAATTGTGAATTAATAAAATTGGGTAGTGAATTAAAAATGAATAGTAGAATCAGAATTTGAGTTATTAATTAAAATTCGACTTGGAGTATCAACACATTAAATATAAGTGGAAATGTGTTAAACAAAAATGAAAATTTGAATTAAAATAGTGATGACTTGTATTGCAAACGAAAATTCAAGTGGGTATGAATGAAAATGGCCTTGGATATTATTCAATGAACGGAATATTGAATTTAGAATTAAAAAGGGACAAATTGAATGAATTGGTGCAAACTGCAATGAAAATGAACTTAAGTTGTTAACTTAAGTAAATGTTGGATGAAGACTGTACTCAAATCGAGGTTGTCGAAATCAATTGAGAATTAATTATTGAATGAAACATCCTGGATTGTTTTCGAGCTAAATAAATGGATGTGAATAAATTAAATGGAATGGGTTAAGTATTGTTTGAAAAAAAAATGGGAATAAAGGTCGAAACATTTCATATGTGCTTATGGAAGTATATAACATGCATTGTTTGTAGAATCCATGTTTTAGCAATTTAAATTTTAGTGAAATGTAAATAAACTTTGTATATTTGGCACTTACATGTTGTAATTGAGTTAGTACAGGTTCAGGGAAGTCGGTTGGCTGAATCTGATGGCACAACATGCTAAAATAAATAACCGCTTTGCTTTAAAAATGCTAAAATAAGGTACGCTTACGCAAAAATTCAAAATAGGAGATATGAACTGCATATATTGATATATATTGTGATTTCCGGCCTGAGGCCGATGTATATATATATTTGTGCATCCTGCGATATCGCAGAAGTCCCTCCGTACAAGGGAGACTCTGCCAAAATTTTCCGTAAATTTTGGGAGTTAGAAAATTTTTGAAAATTTTTGGAAATTTTCACTAACAACAAATGAATTAAAATTTGTTAAACAAATAAGGTTGAAACTGAGTATTGAAATCTATTTAAAATGTGAAAGTAAAGTAAGTGAAATCGAAGGAACTAACGAAAGTAAAGCCTGCAAACAAACTTTTAATTGAGATTTAAATTAATTAGTAAGTGCAACTAATTCAATATTCAAAGTGGAAGATAAATTGAATTCAAGTGGAAATGTAAACGCAAAAGTGGATAGAAATGGATAGGAACTTCAATAGTGAAGTGAAAATATGTATAAGAAGTATGTAAAATGTTTATCTTAAACTTAAGAAATGTAGTGAATTCTTAAGAAAATGTGGTACTGAAAGTATGCTAAGTGAATAATTGAATTAAGGTGAATTCTTAAGTAAATTTGGTATGGAGGAAAATTATTCTAGGTGAATAATTGAATGACGATTAAAATTTGAAGATGTGAATGGGATAAGTGTGATAAGTGAATAACAATCAATGAATGTGAATAAAAAGGAAATTGATATAACTGATAATCAATTGGAATTTATACGTAGGATGTACGTATATTATTTTATTCGCATAGTGATTTGATCCGGATTCGAGCACAGAATTTCGAGGTAATTATACCGATCCGAGTTGGGATTTTTCACTCGATTTTCGACGGCGAACCTGGATATGGATTGATTGATTCTGGATATTCTCTATCATAGTTGGTGACTATGCAAGGAGAATGACGGTTTCTGATCAAGAAACCAGATCTGAGTCCGCACTAGGAAGTCGGGTGGACAATACTAGTTTGGAAGTGAAATTGTGTGATCGATTGAGCGATCGAATGTGATGTTGCATATGGATGATATATGTGCATCGTACGGGCTTAAGTAAAACAAATATTGAAATTTGTAAAGAAATGTCTAAAATGGCTTTGAATGTATAAAATGGTTTGAAGCTGAAATTGGATGCTATTGCTTAGTAGGATATACAGGTGTATAAAAGCAATGGAGAAATTGGGATTTTTGATTTTAGAAGATAAAATTTAATGGCCCGACAAAAAGGTATGTATTTGAATTTCTATATGAAACTTGATTGGGTTTTTGATCCAGCCACTTGGCTTTTTGTTTTCTTTTTGAGATTGGGAGGCCGTAGTGCCATTTTGTAGTAGTACCGAGCTAGCCGCGCAAAGGAGACGCTGGCAAAAATTTTCGGAAATTTAGGGAGTAAGAAAAATTTTGAGAAAATTTTGATAATTCAAAATTGAATTCAAATTTAAATTTGAATGGATAAGTAAGTGGTATGAGTTGAACTTATGAATAAGTTTGGGAAGTTAAAAGATGATTAGAGTATCATTAATAAAAGATTGTTTGGGTATTGTTAAAACTGTTTGAATTTGGGAGATAGCTAACGGGAAATGAGACATTCTTCTTAACTGGTAATTTTGGGGACGAAATTCTTTTAAGGGGGAAGGAATGTGACGACCCGGAATTTTTGTATATTTGAAATTGGAATATTTAATTAATTTTAAATATTCAGAGGTTAATTATAAACTTAAATTTCAAATATCGCTGTTTATTGAGTAATTTAATAATTAAATTAAATTTATTTGAAGTTGGATAAAATAGTAAATATGGCATTCTAAGCTAATTAAAAATATTTTGAAAGCTCGTAAAATTCATATTAATAATACTGAAGATGATAGAACTTTTAAAATGGAACTTCAAAGAGTTTTGTTCAGTTTTAAAAATATATCGTTTAAATTGAATTTAAAAATAGCCTTCCGAGGCACAGTCTCGGAATTCGACGAAACCAGTTTCATTGGATTCGTAATATTGTATTATTATCGGATTTCAAATTTCGAAATTTTCGGAGCTTTCGTGTGGTCGTACGAGGTAAAAATGCTTCGAAAATAATAAATCGTTTTAAATTAAAATATCATACATCTTTTCATCTGTCAAACTCTTTTCACACAGCCGATCTATTTCATCTCAGCCGACCTACTTCTCCCTACTTCATCACGCACTCTTTGTCTTCCATCAAAAGCCAACCCGTAGGAATAATAAACAAAATATCTAACGCTAAAACGAAGTCAAAATCAATTCGAGCAGAACTTCTTCCTTTACAATTCAGGGTCGCGACCTAAAGAAAATATAAATAAAAATGGCAAACGAAGGGGGGGAGAGAAAGCACGTCGTCTCCTATTCTAATCGGCCGCCTTCCTTTCCATTTTTCTCGAATTCGAATTGCTGCGACCGGAAAGGGGATCTCGTTCTCCTCTAGAAATCGCGATCGACTTGATCGACATAGGTGATTTCTTCCAGCCGTTCGAGCTTGCGAGAGTTACAGTTAGGTTGTGGGAGCTTGGCGATCTCGTGTGTCTGTTCGGGGAGGCAGCTCGCGTTAGGGTTTGGGTTACGGCGAACTCGAAGGTAGGGGCGACGCGTGGTGATCGGGGTTCGGCAGGCGAAAGGGTATCACGATGGGAGGCTTCTGGGCACGGCATCGTGGTGGAAGAGCAAACCCGTGCTTTGATGGGTTCGCGATCTCAAAGGCAACTCGCTGGTGGTGGGTTCGTTTTTGAGCAGAGAATGTAAGATTTAATTTGTTTTAATTAAAATTTTAATTTAGGAATTATTTATCAATTCAAGAAAAATATATATATTTTAAATTTCTGTTTAGCAGTATATGAGTTTATATATATATATATATAAAAAGGGAGCAGTTAACTTTATTTGTTAATGAGTACATTTTTATTCGATTTTATATTATATATAGCTTAAACAGAAAATAATATATTCAAAGATAAGATTTTGAAAATAGAAAGTTTATGTTAAGTAAAAGTTTAATTTGACTTGCTGTTTATTTAGATTTTTAGAAATTTACAGTAAGGGGAAATGGAAAATAAGAATACAATTTGCTAATTTCTTTTAGTGATTAATTTGTTTGGCTAACTTATGTAGTTATTTCGGTGATTAGAAAATATTTTATTTAAAAGGGAGTTAGCTTAAAGCTAATTATTAGTTAAATTAAAGAAATAAATTGTTGATTGATTCAAAGATTAATAAACCATATAAATGTTAATTCAAGGTCAAAATCTGGACGAAACAAGCTGGTTGGTTTGGACTGCAAACTAAAAATCAAAGGTGAGTTAATCTCACTCAGCTGAATTTTTAATTTAAATTTAAATGGTTAAATTTAAATAATTGATTGGATGATTGCATTGATTGGATGTGCTATAGTATATATAGTAGTATATTGGAGTTGTTGATATTCCCGCATTTTATAGCGGATGAGACCCTATGCGCCGCATAATAGCGGATGATTTTATATAAATCCCATATACCGCGATATTCCACCTTGAAGTGGAATTGGTATTTTATATTGTGCTAAAGTCTGTGGATGCAGGGAAACAGGTTGGAGGGATCCAACTGGATTCCTCAAAATTATTAGATTATTTAATATTCTGTGTTCTGAATATTTGATATCATGTGATGATTTTATATTGGATGATGTGGTTGATTTGGATTGTCCAGTATAATAAATTATAAAATCTATGGAATTGAATTTTTGAAAAGAAATAAAAGAATAAAGGGTTAAGTAAAATAATTCGAGGAATTGGGATAAAATTTATAACGAATTGAAATAAAAATAAAGTGATTTGGAATTTTAACAAATATGAAATAAGGGGATTTTGAATTTACAAGGGATAATAAATTTTATACTTAAGTGGTATTATTTGGAGAATAAAAGAAGTTATTTTTGAAATGAAGGATTAAAATTAATTAAAGAATAAATAAGGAGTTTTGGAAATTTGTAATTGATATTGGTAAAAGGGGTTTAACTCGTAATAAGGAATAAAAATCTAAAAGTTAATGTATTTTGGAATAAATGAAGTAGCAAAGGAAATTTATTTCAAAGTAAAGTAAAGTAAATTGGAAAATCAACTGGAAAATTGATTTAGTTGTTAAAATTGGAATTCTATAAGAGAAGTGAGATTTTGGAGCTTATAAACTGGGTTTATAAAGTAAAATAAAATATCAGTGGATATTAGAAAATATAAATTCAAGGTGGGAATTTATAAAGGGATATGAATTGGTTTAAAAATAAATGTTGATTTATTTTTAAAGAATGGGAATGAGAAGTGTATTTCTCTGGATAGCCAAGTACGTTTTTTTCAAGGTAGTTTTAAATATAAGTTAAAAGTTTTAATATGTTTTAAAAAGCATATTTTAGAAAATTGATTATTTCTAAAGGTTAATTTCCAAAGTAGGTATTTTCAAAAATCTATTATTGTAGTAATTATATAAAAGTGATTTGGTATTATGTTTTAAAGGGGAAATTTAGTTTATATTTATAAAGTGGTTTATTTTAAAGTATATATTTTTAATAAAGTATTAAAGTAGTTTAATTTCAATGTTATAAGATATATTTAAAATAAAGTGTTTTTAAATTATTTTAAAATTAAAAGTATTTTGTACTTGGTGATTCAGTGGAAATAATTATTTGGGAAATGTTTTCCGTAAGCGGAAACTGTTTTGAAATTGTTTTCAAATGAGCTTTGGAAATTTGGAAATATATCTTGGAAAGATATTTGGACAAATAAATAATGTGGGAAATTATTTCTTGTGTGATGGTTGCTTGTGGATGTTAATTGATAGTTAAATAACCGACTATCAATATTGGCCAAATGCGCTGATCGTTTCGAAGAGACCGGGATCGAGTTTCCGTATACCGGGATTCTAGGTCTGGAGACTCGAATACCACTTCGATCCGGTTTGTACGTTTCGTGTAACGTGTTCGGAGTCGAAGATGGAGCTGTGAAGTGCAAGGGCTAGTCGCTACTAATCCTGAGGATATTTCCAAAATGGATGTAGTAGGAATAGTGCCTTCGGTTCCGTTCGAACCCGGGACGGACTTGTATGGACGAATGCTTTCGTGACATCGTCAGGTGGACGATGGGCATTCTAAGGGATATGTTCTGAAAAGGTATCGTTTAGCCTCGAGCCTCATCAACCGGGAATGACTGAAAATCAGGGGTTATGCAGCAAGGCTTCGTGGGTAGCCCCCACTTGAGAGTAAAGTCATCCCTGTCTAGATGTCCCTTTATTTCGGCTTAGTGGTGCGGTTGCTGATCCCAACCGTGGGGTGATTTTATTTGGAATTATCCAGTAAGGGATGATTCCGGCCTTGTGTTGCAGGGGAGCGGGCGTACTCCTCGGTACTGTGATCTAGGCCACGTACTGTGATAGGTGGTACCCCAGTGCCTAGTCATTCGTTGGAAATCCATTCTCCCTACGTGCCTTGTACGAGTTTGTTTGTATTACCCCTTTGTGGCTAGTATGCCGGAATTTAATAGATGTAACAATTTCGGCTATTTTAATAAGTACTTGTGAATAGACACTATTATAATATCAGAGGATTTTGATATAAAATGTTTTAGCTATCGTAAGGTAAAAACCCGACATGTTTATTTGTGGCGTGGTCTTACGAGATGCTTTTGTTTTCAAAAGATTTTGAAACTTTAATAATCAATTGAGTGTGATTTTCTCACGCTGGTATTCCAGACTGACTCGGGTATTGTTTTTATATGATGCTCGGGTCAGACCGAGTATTATAGGTTACAGGATATGATGCTGTGGAGCTCAGGAGATGAGCTGGATGGCGAGACGTATCTCCCGTACTTGTTTATATATATATATTCCGCTGTGTTGATTGTTGTACTCTGTTGTATTAAGGACATGATATGGTTATTGTCCAGTTGTATGTTATGTGTTCTCTGGTGTATACTCTGATGCTATATTATATAAAACTGATATAGTTTTGATTTGTGTAAAGATCTGTTGATATATATTATATTTTATTCCGCTGCGATGGTTAGATTCTGATGTTGTGTAACGACCCAGAATTTTTGATAATTAAAATTCGAATATTTAATTAATTTTGAATATTAATAAAAGAATTTAAGAGGTCGAATAATTTATTATTCGAATATTGGATTTAATTTGATAATTAAATCGATAAATTAATAGTGAAATTCCAGAGATAATTGTAAATCGAGTTTAAAGTGATGGAAAATGATTTGTAAAGGTTTATTTAATCATACTGGAGTTATAGAAAGGTTATAGAACTTTCAGAATTGAATTTGGAGTTAAATTGTGAAAATTGAATATTTTAATATTTAATTATCGACTGAAAAATAGCCAATTTCTGAACAGTCTCAGAATTGAACGAGACCAGTTCCATTGGATCCGTAATAGTTAGTTATTATCGGATTTCAATTTTCGTATCAATCGGAGTTATTGTTTGACCGTGGCAACTCGAAACGCATCGATATCGTTTTAATTTTAAATCGTCGAGTTAAAATAGTCATTTTTCAAACGGTCTCGGATTTCGACGAAACCAGTTTCATCGGATCCGTAATGTGATATTATTGTAAGATTTCAAATTTCATAATTTTTGGAGTTACCGTTTGTCCGGTACAAATTAAAACGCCTCGAAATCGATTTAAATCGGTTTAATTTAAAATCGATCGTTTTTCTCCGTAACTCGCACAGATGATCGAATTAGCTCCCGAAACACGTTCCATTGCGTTCGGAACGCGGGGTAAACCTTACGAACGTCAGCCGGCACGCTCGAATCGGAGTTCGAAAAAAATTCGATGAATAGTAAAATTGGCCATTTTCTATAAAAGGACCTTCTTTCTTTCATTTGCAAATTAGAGACTAGGGTTTCTTCTTCGTAGCCGCCAGTTTTGAAATCAATGGCCGAAACTATCTCCTCTTCTCCCTCAAATTTCTTCAGATCCAAGCATTTATTCAAGAAATTCCTAACTAAGAAAACGTAGAGCATAGAGCGAGCCACATATCCAACGGTTATGATTTGATTTCGTTTGGTGGATGGACGGCAATTGGAGCTTGAAGGAGTTGCGTTCGTACGCGTTTTCAGGGGGCTATGCTCGACCGAGCTGCACGTGGTCATGGCCGTGGGTAGAGCTCGACTAGGCGAGTGGAATGGCACTCGTTGATCGATCTCTGGCGAAGCGTAGGGGTCGCGTCGATTAGGGTTTCGTGGCGGCGGTTTGGGTTTCGTTGTCTCGAACGAAAACTGGAAAGGAGGGAGGATGTTGCGTTTCACGGTCCAGATCTTGGGGCTTAGCAACGAACGGCCAGGAATTGTCTAAGGTTTAGAATTAAAAGAAAATTGTAATTATTAATTATATTTAAATTTGTATTAAGTTTAAAATATCATAACTTTGTCATATATTGTCAGAAAATTACGAATCCAGTTGCGTTGGAATCGTATTGTCGAGCTCTTCGATATGGAACTGGATTGGGAACGATCGGGGTCAGTGAAAATTTTGAGTGAAATTAAACGTCCGTTTAATTTCATTCGAAATAAACGCTGGAACGGAATTGAAATCACGGTGAGATTATTTTCTCACTCAAATTGAAAAGTGGAATTCCCAGTTATTATTTGATTGACTGTTTTGAATGTGCTATTAGATATGATAGGATATATCTATATATATAGCAGTATATACATATTGGCATATGTATATATTGGATTGATTGATTTCCCGCCTCGTATAGCGGATGAGACCCTATTGCGCCGTTAGTAAGCGGATTTATAAAAACCTATATACCGCGATAATTCCGTACTGGAGCGGAATTGGTATTGTGCTAACATCTGTGGATGCAGGGAAACAGGTTGGAGGGATCCAACTGGATTCCTCACCGTATTTATTTATTTACAGATATATTGATATAGATCTGTTATCATATTGATATATGATATTGACTGTTGTGATGGACTGATTGGTGTTGTTGCATCATCGGATTCAGTTTTGAAATGTAAAAATAACGACTTTTACTTTAAAAAGGATTTTTTAAGTGATCTTTGAAATTATATGTTCTATTGAATTGTTGAATTGATTTATTTCAGAAAATAAACGTCTAGAATTTTAAAGTTATAAGAGTTAAGATTTTTGTGAATTATGACCGTAAGGTGATTTTTGAAATAAAAGTCGATTTATTTATAAAATGGTTTAAGCTGGGATTTTTGAATAACTATAAACGATTTGTATAGGAAGATTTATAAAATGGATATTTTATTAATAAAAATATTGGACTTATAAAACGAATTTTTATAAGTGTTAGAAAGAAGTATAAATGGATTTCATAAGTGAATGAAATTAATAGATTTATAACGTGAAGTTATAAAGTGAATAGATGTTGTAGAATAAACGATTTATAAGTAATTTACTTATAAATTAGATTTTTGCACTTAATTGGGATATAAATAGAAATTGCTAAATGAAATGATTTCATAAGTTGAAATTGTTATGAAGTATAAATGTGATTTATAAACGTTGTTTATAAATCTGGGATCACTTATTTTGATAAGTAATTTTAGAAGTTAATAAGAGGAGAATTTTATAAATCGAAGTTGTTAGAAAATATAAAGGTGAATTTATAAACGTTGTTTTATGAATTCGAAATCAATCAAATTTGATGAATGTAATATAGAAGTTATTAAGGGAATTTTATCCATGATTTTGGATAGTGAATAATTCTTGGAATAAAACGTGTAGAAAAGATTGAAATGTAATTATTGAAGTATATTCACGATTTTGGATAGTGAATATATCGTTAAGTAAAATGGATAGTTTTGGAAAAGTGATATTGAAAAATGAAGTTAAACATTTTAAAGATGTTTTAAAATGTATTATAAATCGAAAGCAGAGATTTCCGCAGTTCTTGTTGAAATAGACGTTTTCGAGAAATTTAAGGAAATGGTGGACTATAACACTGTTGTTATAGTAAATGATTTCCGAAAGGAAATGTTTTGATGTAGTATTGGGATTTATATATCTATCTAAATCCGAATCCCTATACTAGTGATTTCGAGTCGTCGTAACGATGTTTTACGCAACATTCGTTTTGACTCAAATAGATGTTGAAATTTATGATTTCCTTAAAGAATGAATATATACTTAATTTGATTTAAGTATATCGAATATTTTCTAAGTGTTGAAAATAAATGATTTGTGAATTACTTATTTTTAAATAAGTATGGAAATGCTTTTCCAATATGAAGTGAACTGTTTAGAGATTTTATCTTTTAAAGATAAATTGAAAAGTGAACATTTGAAAATTTGTTTCAAACGGTTAAGTGTGGAAATTATATATCTAGTAAAGATATTTTGGAAGATAAAATAATTTGGGAAAATTATTTGGAATCTGATGATGTTGCGCATCTTTATTGATAGTTAAATAACCGACTATCAATATTTACCTTTAGATAGGTATTTGTTGTGAATTGGATGAATTTGAATGCCACACTTATTTTTGAATAATCGCTCACTATTCGGGTTAACCGGGAAAGGACCATGGGGTCGTATAACCCATTCCGAATATGTGATACGTCGTTATGAATTGCATTTGAAGACCGGTGTTGAAGACCAGATATTTTTGAAAACGGAAGAATTACCGTCGAGTTACTCTACATCGACTGATCTTCGATTTAGAGGTTTTATCACCCTTAGTGACGGGAAGTCCTGACGTGATTGAAAATTATCCGGAATTGCAAGGGCTTCGTGAGAAGTGCCTTCGGTTCTGTTCGATCCCGGAACAGACTTGTATGGATTGTGTGTCTGACGTTACAATTTGAGATATAAAGCTGATTTCTTTCAAATACATTTCTGTTGGTGGCGGAGAATTTATTCTCTTAGCTTAACACCCTTCTCTGAGACGTACGAGCTCAGAGGTTATGTAGTTGAAATTTATCAGCGATATATCCCAATTTGGTAACGTGGCATACTGAGTGTTGCTGTGAAATGATCAGTGTTTGATCATTTGTGATATGATCATTTGTTTGATCTTATATCTTTGTGATCATAGGTTGATCATTTTGTTTGACCCGAAGCAGGGCTTTTTGAGAAAGCGTAGCTTTGTGGACGAGACTTCGTCGAGCCTCACACCCCGGAAATGGTCGAAACAGGAAGAATGCAGCAAGGTTCTAGGGAGTAGCGCCCCTTAGTGTATGTCATTCCTTCTGGATAAAGGTGGTATCATGGTATGGAGCCCAGATACTTAACCTCTGTGGTTACTGCATTATTATTATCTATGTGGTTTGTTGGAAATCGGGGATCCTCGGGAAGATCGGTGACGATCGGGGGATGGCATACGCGTGTCAGTAGTTACCTATTTTTGCAGAGGTAACCCGGCCTTGTGTTGGCAGAGATCTAACCGTAATGTTAGGTTATTTCTCGGGTCGTCTATTCCAGGGACGTACCCATCGTGGATAGGAAGTTCCTTAGCCTGACCATTTGTTGGAAATCCAAAGAAACAATACGAGCCTTGTACGGTTTTAGTTGTAGAACCTGCCATCTAATATGGCAGCTATAGCAAGCATACTATAATGGTACCTATGCTGGCTAAGATTTATATTCTACTTTCGAAATATTTTCTACACTATGCACTAATAATAATATTAAAAATGATTTGATTTTTGCGTAGTAAGCATCTTTGACTATCATAAGAAGAAATCTCCTCCAATTCTGCGTTTGCATTGTGTGTGTGGCGGGAGGTCTTATGGTAGTTTCATTTTCCAAAAGCATTGCGAAATTTACTTTAAATTCTTCCTGTTGTTTATTTTAAAGAATAACTGTTTTACGATCTCACACCAGTCACCATGACTGACTCGGAGTTTATTGTTTCCCTTCTAAACTCTGGGTGCCCACCAATTTCCACACGGGCAGTCTAGAGTTAGATTTTCAGGATATTCTGGATATTCTGGAGCTTTGGAGATAAGCTGGATGACGAGACGTAGTATTTGTATCTGATAGTATTTATTCCGCTGTGTATTCTGTATGAGGACAAGTTATATAACTGTCCATTGTTGTATTGAGTTGTATATTGACTCTGATGATTGATGTATGAATAAAATGATATAGTTCTTTGTTTAAAGACTAGTGTTTATCTATTATATATTGTTCCGCTGCGATGTGTAAGATTCTGATATTGTTTTTCTGTTTCTGATGTTGTTCTGTTGTTCTTCTTCTTTCTTTCTTTTCTTTTTCTTCTATCTTCTCCTTCTACCTTTTTCTTCTTTCTTAAAACCATAACTTTTCGGGTTTTCGGCATTCGATGGCTCGGCAGTCGATAAAGTGAGTATCGATGTTGAATTTTCGAAAGTCGAAAATTTTCGGGATGTTACAAGTGGTATCAGAGCATATGGTTAAGCGACAACCCTGCTCTGTTGGGTGTTACTCATTAGAGATAGAGTCAGTAGTACTCTAGAATGAGTTGAGTGTAATAATAGATATGAGCGCGTATTTGTTATTTGAATATAAAATTGTTTTATATTGTGATGATTGGTTTGTTGAGTGGTATATGGATTCTGGTCGGTATTGTCCGTACAACTCTATCGATAGGGATCTCTAAACACTTATATAGAACAATTCGGCACAGTATTGATTTTAAATAGGGTGAATGAAATAATTTTTCCCAAAACTATTTTTGTACAGAAAATAAATGTTTTTCTATAAAGTACTATAGTATATGGTTGCATGGATGTTAGGAAGTAATAATAGTGAATTATCATCCCTGAAATTGAATAAGAAATTGAAATCGTAACTCCAAAGTTAAGAAATAAATTCACATGCAAATGAAATTTGAAAATGTAAATTATAAATGTGAATTGTAATTTAAAACGGAATTCCAGAGAAGTTTTTGGAAAGGTTTTGAAAAGAATTTTGGAGATTTGAAAAGTTTAAATCTTTTTGATTTGAAAATGGATTTCAAAGGATTTTTGAAAAAGTATTTTAGAGAGATAAAAGCTCTAAACTCTTTTCGGTCACTGGAAAATAATTCCGATGATGATCGCGACATCACCGGTGTTCATTTTCGGGTTTCCAAAAGAGAAATTGCTGCCAAATTGTTTTAAATGGAAGTTGTTTTGAAAATTTGGATTTTTGTTTTAGAAAATTCAAAGGATGATTTGAATTGTTTTCAAAATGATTTTTGAAAATGTTATTAAGACTCTGGAATGCTATATAAAAGTATTTATGAGAATACTAAATGAGTTGATAACTTATACAAAGTTGTTGTGAATTTAGATTGAATAAATTTAACTTAGGGAATTTTAAGTTGTAATTAAAGTAAGTATAAGTTATATAACTTATAAAATGAGAAATAAAATAATAACCAAAGATTTGAAAATAAATTCATTTAACAAATGAGAATTATTAATGTGAATTAAGAATATAAGGAGATGAATTCACATATGAATGAAATTGTAAATATAAATTTGTAAGTGAATTTATAATTGGAAAATGGAATTCCAGAAAAGATAATTGAAATTAAAATTCATTAGTAGAATGAATTTGTAAGTGAATAGAACTAAAATTTGAATTTGATTTATGATGTATGAAATTGAAAGTTGAAATTTATTTCGAATTCGTAAGCAAATGAATTGAATTGAATAATGTAAATTGGAAGGTGGATAAAAAATTCATATGTTATTGGAAATTCAGTTTAATATAAGTGGTTATAAACCAAAATAGTGAATTGAATTCGAATGAGAAATTGAAATGTGAAATGTAATTCAAATGAAATTTGAAATGAAAAATTGAATAGATATGAATTCATTTTGTTTAGAAACGAATGTAACTTCAATAGTAAGCTAGAAATGTATAAGCAGTTTATATTGAAAATTTTGTAACAAAATGATTTGTATGTATGTAACTAGATATTATGGCTAGTAGATATACAGGTATTGTAAAGGAATTTGGAAAATTTATTTCACAGATAAGTCGAATTTCTCGAAAAAGGTACGTATTTGAATTTTGATATGAGTTTTTGATGATTTCTCTCTAGCCACTGGGCTTTTTCTTTTTCTTTTTGAAATCTGAGAGTCCGTAGGGACGTTTTGTAGTCGTACCGTATTAGCCGCGCAAAGGAGACGCTGGCGAAATTTTTCGAAAATTTCGAGTGTTAGAAAATTTTAGAGAAATTTTGGAAGTTTAAAAATCTGGATTTAAACTTGAATTTGAATTGAGAAGTTAAACAATGTTGTTTGGAACTTATAATTGAAGTTGAAAAGCTAGTATGAATGATAACGAATCTTTAGTTGAAAGACTTGTTTTGATAAAATTGATAAAACTATTTGAATTTGAGAAAAATAGTAGACGAGTTAAGGACCTTTCTTCCTAACTTGTAATTTCGAGGACGAAATTCTTTTAAGGGGGGAAGTTTGTAACGACCCAGAATTTTTGATAATTAAAATTCGAATATTTAATTAATTTTGAATATTAATAAAAGAATTTAAGAGGTCGAATAATTTATTATTCGAATATTGGATTTAATTTGATAATTAAATCGATAAATTAATAGTGAAATTCCAGAGATAATTGTAAATCGAGTTTAAAGTGATGGAAAATGATTTGTAAAGGTTTATTTAATCATACTGGAGTTATAGAAAGGTTATAGAACTTTCAGAATTGAATTTGGAGTTAAATTGTGAAAATTGAATATTTTAATATTTAATTATCGACTGAAAAATAGCCAATTTCTGAACAGTCTCAGAATTGAACGAGACCAGTTCCATTGGATCCGTAATAGTTAGTTATTATCGGATTTCAATTTTCGTATCAATCGGAGTTATTGTTTGACCGTGGCAACTCGAAACGCATCGATATCGTTTTAATTTTAAATCGTCGAGTTAAAATAGTCATTTTTCAAACGGTCTCGGATTTCGACGAAACCAGTTTCATCGGATCCGTAATGTGATATTATTGTAAGATTTCAAATTTCATAATTTTTGGAGTTACCGTTTGTCCGGTACAAATTAAAACGCCTCGAAATCGATTTAAATCGGTTTAATTTAAAATCGATCGTTTTTCTCCGTAACTCGCACAGATGATCGAATTAGCTCCCGAAACACGTTCCATTGCGTTCGGAACGCGGGGTAAACCTTACGAACGTCAGCCGGCACGCTCGAATCGGAGTTCGAAAAAAATTCGATGAATAGTAAAATTGGCCATTTTCTATAAAAGGACCTTCTTTCTTTCATTTGCAAATTAGAGACTAGGGTTTCTTCTTCGTAGCCGCCAGTTTTGAAATCAATGGCCGAAACTATCTCCTCTTCTCCCTCAAATTTCTTCAGATCCAAGCATTTATTCAAGAAATTCCTAACTAAGAAAACGTAGAGCATAGAGCGAGCCACATATCCAACGGTTATGATTTGATTTCGTTTGGTGGATGGACGGCAATTGGAGCTTGAAGGAGTTGCGTTCGTACGCGTTTTCAGGGGGCTATGCTCGACCGAGCTGCACGTGGTCATGGCCGTGGGTAGAGCTCGACTAGGCGAGTGGAATGGCACTCGTTGATCGATCTCTGGCGAAGCGTAGGGGTCGCGTCGATTAGGGTTTCGTGGCGGCGGTTTGGGTTTCGTTGTCTCGAACGAAAACTGGAAAGGAGGGAGGATGTTGCGTTTCACGGTCCAGATCTTGGGGCTTAGCAACGAACGGCCAGGAATTGTCTAAGGTTTAGAATTAAAAGAAAATTGTAATTATTAATTATATTTAAATTTGTATTAAGTTTAAAATATCATAACTTTGTCATATATTGTCAGAAAATTACGAATCCAGTTGCGTTGGAATCGTATTGTCGAGCTCTTCGATATGGAACTGGATTGGGAACGATCGGGGTCAGTGAAAATTTTGAGTGAAATTAAACGTCCGTTTAATTTCATTCGAAATAAACGCTGGAACGGAATTGAAATCACGGTGAGATTATTTTCTCACTCAAATTGAAAAGTGGAATTCCCAGTTATTATTTGATTGACTGTTTTGAATGTGCTATTAGATATGATAGGATATATCTATATATATAGCAGTATATACATATTGGCATATGTATATATTGGATTGATTGATTTCCCGCCTCGTATAGCGGATGAGACCCTATTGCGCCGTTAGTAAGCGGATTTATAAAAACCTATATACCGCGATAATTCCGTACTGGAGCGGAATTGGTATTGTGCTAACATCTGTGGATGCAGGGAAACAGGTTGGAGGGATCCAACTGGATTCCTCACCGTATTTATTTATTTACAGATATATTGATATAGATCTGTTATCATATTGATATATGATATTGACTGTTGTGATGGACTGATTGGTGTTGTTGCATCATCGGATTCAGTTTTGAAATGTAAAAATAACGACTTTTACTTTAAAAAGGATTTTTTAAGTGATCTTTGAAATTATATGTTCTATTGAATTGTTGAATTGATTTATTTCAGAAAATAAACGTCTAGAATTTTAAAGTTATAAGAGTTAAGATTTTTGTGAATTATGACCGTAAGGTGATTTTTGAAATAAAAGTCGATTTATTTATAAAATGGTTTAAGCTGGGATTTTTGAATAACTATAAACGATTTGTATAGGAAGATTTATAAAATGGATATTTTATTAATAAAAATATTGGACTTATAAAACGAATTTTTATAAGTGTTAGAAAGAAGTATAAATGGATTTCATAAGTGAATGAAATTAATAGATTTATAACGTGAAGTTATAAAGTGAATAGATGTTGTAGAATAAACGATTTATAAGTAATTTACTTATAAATTAGATTTTTGCACTTAATTGGGATATAAATAGAAATTGCTAAATGAAATGATTTCATAAGTTGAAATTGTTATGAAGTATAAATGTGATTTATAAACGTTGTTTATAAATCTGGGATCACTTATTTTGATAAGTAATTTTAGAAGTTAATAAGAGGAGAATTTTATAAATCGAAGTTGTTAGAAAATATAAAGGTGAATTTATAAACGTTGTTTTATGAATTCGAAATCAATCAAATTTGATGAATGTAATATAGAAGTTATTAAGGGAATTTTATCCATGATTTTGGATAGTGAATAATTCTTGGAATAAAACGTGTAGAAAAGATTGAAATGTAATTATTGAAGTATATTCACGATTTTGGATAGTGAATATATCGTTAAGTAAAATGGATAGTTTTGGAAAAGTGATATTGAAAAATGAAGTTAAACATTTTAAAGATGTTTTAAAATGTATTATAAATCGAAAGCAGAGATTTCCGCAGTTCTTGTTGAAATAGACGTTTTCGAGAAATTTAAGGAAATGGTGGACTATAACACTGTTGTTATAGTAAATGATTTCCGAAAGGAAATGTTTTGATGTAGTATTGGGATTTATATATCTATCTAAATCCGAATCCCTATACTAGTGATTTCGAGTCGTCGTAACGATGTTTTACGCAACATTCGTTTTGACTCAAATAGATGTTGAAATTTATGATTTCCTTAAAGAATGAATATATACTTAATTTGATTTAAGTATATCGAATATTTTCTAAGTGTTGAAAATAAATGATTTGTGAATTACTTATTTTTAAATAAGTATGGAAATGCTTTTCCAATATGAAGTGAACTGTTTAGAGATTTTATCTTTTAAAGATAAATTGAAAAGTGAACATTTGAAAATTTGTTTCAAACGGTTAAGTGTTGAAATTATATATCTAGTAAAGATATTTTGGAAGATAAAATAATTTGGGAAAATTATTTGGAATCTGATGATGTTGCGCATCTTTATTGATAGTTAAATAACCGACTATCAATATTTACCTTTAGATAGGTATTTGTTGTGAATTGGATGAATTTGAATGCCACACTTATTTTTGAATAATCGCTCACTATTCGGGTTAACCGGGAAAGGACCATGGGGTCGTATAACCCATTCCGAATATGTGATACGTCGTTATGAATTGCATTTGAAGACCGGTGTTGAAGACCGGATATTTTTGAAAACGGAAGAATTACCGTCGAGTTACTCTACATCGACTGATCTTCGATTTAGAGGTTTTATCACCCTTAGTGACGGGAAGTCCTGACGTGATTGAAAATTATCCGGAATTGCAAGGGCTTCGTGAGAAGTGCCTTCGGTTCTGTTCGATCCCGGAACAGACTTGTATGGATTGTGTGTCTGACGTTACAATTTGAGATATAAAGCTGATTTCTTTCAAATACATTTCTGTTGGTGGCGGAGAATTTATTCTCTTAGCTTAACACCCTTCTCTGAGACGTACGAGCTCAGAGGTTATGTAGTTGAAATTTATCAGCGATATATCCCAATTTGGTAACGTGGCATACTGAGTGTTGCTGTGAAATGATCAGTGTTTGATCATTTGTGATATGATCATTTGTTTGATCTTATATCTTTGTGATCATAGGTTGATCATTTTGTTTGACCCGAAGCAGGGATTTTTGAGAAAGCGTAGCTTTGTGGACGAGACTTCGTCGAGCCTCACACCCCGGAAATGGTCGAAACAGGAAGAATGCAGCAAGGTTCTAGGGAGTAGCGCCCCTTAGTGTATGTCATTCCTTCTGGATAAAGGTGGTATCATGGTATGGAGCCCAGATACTTAACCTCTGTGGTTACTGCATTATTATTATCTATGTGGTTTGTTGGAAATCGGGGATCCTCGGGAAGATCGGTGACGATCGGGGGATGGCATACGCGTGTCAGTAGTTACCTATTTTTGCAGAGGTAACCCGGCCTTGTGTTGGCAGAGATCTAACCGTAATGTTAGGTTATTTCTCGGGTCGTCTATTCCAGGGACGTACCCATCGTGGATAGGAAGTTCCTTAGCCTGACCATTTGTTGGAAATCCAAAGAAACAATACGAGCCTTGTACGGTTTTAGTTGTAGAACCTGCCATCTAATATGGCAGCTATAGCAAGCATACTATAATGGTACCTATGCTGGCTAAGATTTATATTCTACTTTCGAAATATTTTCTACACTATGCACTAATAATAATATTAAAAATGATTTGATTTTTGCGTAGTAAGCATCTTTGACTATCATAAGAAGAAATCTCCTCCAATTCTGCGTTTGCATTGTGTGTGTGGCGGGAGGTCTTATGGTAGTTTCATTTTCCAAAAGCATTGCGAAATTTACTTTAAATTCTTCCTGTTGTTTATTTTAAAGAATAACTGTTTTACGATCTCACACCAGTCACCATGACTGACTCGGAGTTTATTGTTTCCCTTCTAAACTCTGGGTGCCCACCAATTTCCACACGGGCAGTCTAGAGTTAGATTTTCAGGATATTCTGGATATTCTGGAGCTTTGGAGATAAGCTGGATGACGAGACGTAGTATTTGTATCTGATAGTATTTATTCCGCTGTGTATTCTGTATGAGGACAAGTTATATAACTGTCCATTGTTGTATTGAGTTGTATATTGACTCTGATGATTGATGTATGAATAAAATGATATAGTTCTTTGTTTAAAGACTAGTGTTTATCTATTATATATTGTTCCGCTGCGATGTGTAAGATTCTGATATTGTTTTTCTGTTTCTGATGTTGTTCTGTTGTTCTTCTTCTTTCTTTCTTTTCTTTTTCTTCTATCTTCTCCTTCTACCTTTTTCTTCTTTCTTAAAACCATAACTTTTCGGGTTTTCGGCATTCGATGGCTCGGCAGTCGATAAAGTGAGTATCGATGTTGAATTTTCGAAAGTCGAAAATTTTCGGGATGTTACATGTTGTTTTCTATTTTTCTTCTTCTACCTCTTCTTCTTAACTTAAATGGTTCGATTTTCCGGGTCTGGAAAGTCGGGACGTTACAATCATGATCATGGCATACAAAATCAATAAATATAAGGGCACTTACCCTGCTTGCATTTACGAACATCACCTCACGTAAGTACAATCTCATCATACAAATCCTATCATGTGAGTGTTATCTACTTACAATGAATTACCGAATAAATATCACAACAGCGTCCCATACCACTACATGATAATCAAACATTTATTCACTGCTTATAAACTACACTCAAACTCTGCAATATTCTATATAACGAGTCCAACGAATGGCTGGAGAAATATTACCGAATGCCCCATCCCAGACGATATTATAACTACGTTTGTTCAGATTTCTCATCACACAGAATTAAATATAATGGAATCAACCACGAGGATATCATCACCGTATCATATCAAATCACAAATCAAATCAATATGAACGATGATTCATCTATATGATCCATATCAATATAAAGGAAAGAGAATAAGAAAGTGTCATAAAAATAAATTAATCAAATATATAATAATAAAGTTTAACAAGATCTTTCTTTGAACATTTAAGTCAAACATTCAAATATATATATATATATATATATATATATATATATATTCACCCTTGATTAATTTTTATGTATCTATATTATTAGTGAAATACACTTTCAAATACCTAAAACACTAATCAAAAAATATATCATACTTTTCTTAATCTTATAGTCTTATAAATAATTACTTAAAACCTAATATAAAATTTTCTTTTCACCAATCAATAAATTTAGATAAATTTTTATAAATCAATTATATATTCTAAAATTGATAAAATATTTAAAATATATTATATATTGAATAGTTTGCAAAACAATGACTTAAATACCAAAAACCTAATTCCAAAACTGTAACGACCCAGAATTTTGAACGAATTAAATTGAGGATATTTAATTAATTTTAAATATTTGAACGATAATTTAATTTGAATCCCGAATGTAATCTTGAATTTGGCGATTAAATTTTATAATTTAATCTATTGAAGTTGAATAAAAATTTGAATCTTTGATTTTAAGCCGAAGGAAAATATTTCAAAAGCTTTTAAAATTCGTATTGATAGTTCTGAAGATAATAGAAGCTTCAGGATTTAATTTCAAACTGTTCTGTTCAGTTTTGAATTTAATTGTTCGAACCGATATTTAAAAATAGCGTTCCGAGGCACAGTCTCGGAATCCGACGAAACCAGTTCCATTGGGTCCGTAATAGTTTGTTATTATCGGATTTCAAATTTCGTATTTTTTTGAGTTGATATGTGAGCACACGACACAAAAACGCGTCGAAATCAAATTGAATTTAAATTTAAAATTTAAATTGGGTGACATTAGCACGTCGTCTTCCCTCAACCACGCCTAAATTCACGTCTGAAATCATGGGGAGAATCGTGCAGCCCATACCCTTTCGTTTCAAATACTCCTCTTCCCTCGTTCATACTTTAAACATCCCTCTCCAGTTCTCCAATTCAAAACAAACGAAACCCAAATTAAATTTCTTTCGTTCCAAATCAAATTCTCAAACTTCCTCCCTCCCATCAGATATTCACAAATGAAATCGCGACCAGGCAAAAATTAAAAATTGAATCGAAGCAGGGGGTTTCGCGATTTTGAAAGTGGGAACGACGAGGCGGCAGCAGCAATCGAATAGAGAAGCACGATGTCGACGTCGTTTTTGGAATCACGACGGGCTCGCGGCTATGAGATGTCACGCGATGGAGGCAGGGGGTTCGTCGAGCTCGCGGTGGTGACATAGGTCAGGCGAGCGCGAGGCACTGGAGGTCGAGGTCGCAGCGGCTTCAGTCGCACACACGCAGCGGTGATGAGAGACGATCGCGTCGGCGATTGGAGGCATCTCGAGCAGAAATGGGGGATTCGAGCGAGATTCCAAGTTTGGGTTCGCCGATGAAATTTTTTTGGCAGTAAGGTATAAACGAAATTTTCATTTCAATTTAAAATTTTAAATATGTATTTAATTTACTGCAAGTGATAAAGTTTCTATTAGATTAAGAAAAAAAATATAATAAATAAGAATATGTGTATATAATTAGGAATAGAGAATGTTATTTGTATACGTGCATAGAAGAATTTGAACTCAGATTTGCTTAATTTTATAAATATATATATGTATTAGAATTTTTACAGTGAAGGAAAAATCTTGTGGGTTATTTACAGTAAAGAAAATATAAATATATAGATAATTTTTATAAGCAGTTTGAAAATGGAAAGTGGAAATAAATATACATTTTAAATTTACTTGTTTATTTGGAATTTATTATTAAGGTGATTTTATTGTTAAATTAAATTGGTAGTTAACTAAATGGTAATAATTATACATAGTTTGAACAATAAATATTTATGGGATAAAATTTAAATAAGTTATTAAAGGAGGAATTGGTTTAAATTTAAGTTATTGGATAATTAAAATTACCAAACGAAAATTGGTTATTCGATTATCTCGAATATTAACAAATTGTATAATTATTTATACAAGGTTAAAAATGGAGAAAACAAACTGGAATGGAAATGGATTGTAAAACAAAAGCTAAGGTGAGATTTTTCTCACTCAAATTGAATGTGGAATTTTTGCAGTTATTGACTGTTTGATTTCTATTGGATGTGATATTAGATATAGTAGGATATATCTATATATATAGCAATATATACATATTGGCATATGTATATATTGGATTGATGATTTTCCCGCCTCGTATAGCGGATGAGACCCTATTGCGCCGTTAGTAAGCGGATTTTTATAAAACCCATATACCGCGATAATTCCGTACTGGAGCGGAATTGGTATTGTGCTAACATCTTTGGATGCAGGGAAACAGGTTGGAGGGATCCAACTGGACCCCTCACATTGATTGAATTTATTTCTACTGTGATGTGATAATCTGTGAATGATTATAGCGATGCTATTAATCATATTGATATCTGGAAATTGTTTGAAAGCTAAAATTTAGCTGAATGGATGTTTTGACATCATTGGATTCCAAAGATAAACGAAATTGAATTTTGAAATTCAAGTAGAAAATTTCTAAGTGAATCAATTTTTGAAATTGAAGAAATTTTGAAGAAAGGAAATTTTAAAGTATAAAAAGTTAATTTTTATAATCTTATCGAATTAATTCCAGAATAAAGTGAAAATGCTAAATAAATGGATTTCATAAAACAGTGATTTTAAATTGAAGAAATTAATTTAAATTTGGATTTTTAAATAGATTGAAAGAAACGATTGAAATTTATTTTCTTAAAAAGGAATTTATTTAAAAGAAGATAAGTTGGAAATTCAGTTTGAAATTTAATTGGTAAATTGAAATAAGTTGTGAAATCAATGTAAAATGATTTCAATTTGAAGAATCCATTTTAAAACAGAATATTGAATAATTTGAGAAAAATAAGGAATTTATTTTAGTAGTGATAAATAAAATTTGAAATCAATCTGTAATTGATTTAATATTTAGAAATGAATTTTTGAGAAATCAATATGGAAATTTTATTCAAACGTTGAAAATAAAATTAGAAATCAATATTGAAATTGATTTGGTATTGAAGCTTTTATATATAGAATTAAAATTTATAAAAGTTGTTTATAAACCCAAAGTCACTTATTTTGATAAGTTAAATATAGAAGTTGATAAAAGAAGGTTTATAAGTCGAAGTTGTTATTAAAAAGAGAAATAGAATTTATAAACGTGCTTATAAATTCGAAAATAGATTGAATGTGATAAATTTAATATAGAAGATTATTTAAGAAGATATATTCACGATTTTGAATAGCGAATTTTTATTGAAATAAAAATGTGTAGAAATGATTGAAATGGGGTTAAGTAAATTTTATTCACGATTTTGGACAGTGAATATATTGTTAAGTAAAATGGATTCATTTTTGAAGAAGTAATATTTTAAAAATGAAGTTAAACATTTTAAAGATGTTTTAAAATGTATTATGAATCGAAAGCATAGATTTCCGCAGTTCTTGTTGAAATAGACGTTTTCGAGAAATATAAGGAAATGATGGACTATAACACTATTGTTATAGTAAATGATTTTCGAAAAGAAAATGTTTTATGTAGTATTGGGATTTTTATATATCTACCTTAAAATTTCGAATCCCTATACTAGTGATTTCGAGTCATCGTAACGATGTTTTACGTAACATTCGTTTTGACTCAAATAGATATTAGAATAAATGATTTCCTTAAAGAATGAATGTATACTTAATTTGATTTAAGTATATCGAATATTTTCCAAGTGTTGAAAATAAATGATTGTGAAATACTTATTATTTAAATAAGTATGGAAATGTTTTTCCAATATGAAATGAACTGTTGAGATTTTATCTTCAAAGATAAAATGAAATGTGGAAATTGATTTGAAATTGTTTTCAAATGATTAAGTGTGGAAATTTTATATCTAGTAAAAGATATTTTTGAAGATGAAATAATTTGGAAAATTATTTGGAATCTGATGATGTCGCGCATCTTTATTGATAGTTAAATAACCGACTATCAATAATTACCTTGAGTAGGTATTTGTTGTGAATTGGATGAATTTGAATGCCACACTTATTTTTGAAAAATCGCTCACTATTCGGGTTAGCCGGGAAAGGACCATGGGGTCGTATAACCCATTCCGAATGTGTGATACGTCGTTATGAATTGCATTTGAAGACCGGTGTTGAAGACCGGATATTTTTGAAAACGGAAGGATTACCGTCGAGTTACTCTACATCGGCTGATCTCCGATTTAGAGGTTTTTATCACCCTTAGTGACGGGAAGTCCTGACGTGATTGAAAATTATCCGGAAATGCAAGGGCTTCGTGAGAAGTGCCTTCGGTTCTGTTCGATCCCGGAACAGACTTGTATGGATTGTGTGTCCGGCGTTACAATTTGAGATATAAAGCTGATTTCTTTCAAATACATTTCTGTTGGTGGCGGAGAATTTATTCTCTTAGCTTAACACCCTTCTCTGAGACGTACGAGCTCAGAGGTTATGTAGTTGAAATTCATCAGCGATATATCCCAATTTGGTAACGTGGCATACTGAGTGTTGCTGTGAAATGATCAGTGTTTGATCATTTGTGATATGATCATTTGTTTGATCTTATATCATTGTGATCATAGGTTGATCATTTTGTTTGACCCGAAGCAGGGCTTTTTGAGAAAGCGTAGCTTTGTGGACGAGACTTCGTCGAGCCTCACACCCCGGAAATGGTCGAAACAGGAAGAATGCGGCAAGGTTCTAGGGAGTAGCGCCCCTTAGTGTATGTCATTCCTTCTGGATAGAGGTGGTATCATGGTATGGAGCCCAGATACTTAACCTATGTGGTTGCTGCATTATTATCTATGTGGTTTGTTGGAAATCGGGGATCCTCGGGAAGATCGGTTACGATCGGGGGATGGCATACGCGTGTCAGTAGTTACCTATTTTTGCAGAGGTAACCCGGCCTTGTGTTGGCAGAGATCCGGTTAGGTTCTCGGGTCGTCTATTCCAGGGACGTACCCATCGTGGATAGGAAGTTCCTTAGCCTGGCCATTTGTTGGAAATCCAAAGAAACAATACGATCTTGTACGGTTTTAGTTGTAGAACCTATCATTCACTTATGGTGGTCACCACTGTTTGGATGGTAGCTATAGTAGGCATAAGTGCGGAATGCCTATGCTGGCTAAGATTAATATTATACTTTCGAAATGTTTTCTACACTATGCACTAATAATAATATCAAAAATGATTTGATTTTGCGTATCAAGCATCTTTGACTATCATAAGAAGAAATCTCCTCCAAGTCTGCGTTTGCATTGTGTGTGTGGTGGGAGGTCTTATGGTAGTCTCATTTTCCGAAAAGCATTGCGAATTTACTTTAAAATTTTTCTGTTGATTATTTTAAAGAATAACTGTTTTACGATCTCACACCAGTCACCATGACTGACTCGGAGTTTATTGTTCCCTTCTAAACTCTGGGTGCCCACCAATTTCCACACGGGCAGCCTAGAGTTATATTATCAGGATATTCTGGATATTCTGGAGCTTTGGAGATAAGCTGGATGACGAGACGTAGTATTTGTATCTGAAATTATTTATTCCGCTGTGTATTTTGTATGAGGACAAGTTATATAACTGTCCATTGTTGTATATGACTCTGATGATTGATGTATGTATAAAATGATATAGTTCTTTGTTTTAAAAGACTAGTGATTATCTATTATATATTGTTCCGCTGCGATGTGTAAGATTCTGATATTGTTTTTCTGTTTCTGATGTTGTTCTGTTGTTCTTCTTCTTTCTTCCTTCTCTTTTTCTTCTATCTTCTTCTTCTTCTATTTTTTTCTTTTTCTTAAAACCCTCACTATTGGAGTTTCCGGCACTCGATTGCTCGGCAGTCGATAAAGTGAGTATCGATGTCGAATTTTCGAAAGTCGAAAATTTCGGTATGTGACAAAGTGGTATCAGAGCATATGGTTAAGCGACAACCCTGCTCTGTTGGGTGTTACTCATTAGAGATAGAGTCAGTAGTACTCTAGGATGAGTTGAGTGTAATAATAGATATGAGCGCATATTTGTTATTGAATATAAATTTGTTTTGTATTGTGATGATTGGTTTATTGAGTGGCATATGAACCTTCGTCGGCACAGTCTTGCAAAACTGTATCGAAGGGGTTTCTAAACACCCGAATAGAACAATTCGGCACAGTATTGTTTTAAAATGGGGTGAATGAAATAATTTTGCCCAAAACTATTTTTGTATAGAAAAGAAATGATTTTTCTATGAATTATAATAGTATATGGTTGCATGGTTGTTAGAGGTGATAATATTAATCTATTATCATTGAAATTGAATAAGAAATTGAAATCATAGCTCCAAAGTTAAGAAATAAATTCACATATAAATGAAATTTGAGAATATAAATTATAATTGTGACTTATAATTTGAAACGGAATTCCAGAGGAGTATTTGGAAGTGTTTTGAAAGAATCTGGAAAATTTGGAAATTTGGAAAGTTTAAATCATTTTTTAGTTGAAAATGAATTTCGAAGGTTTTGAAAAGTATTTTGGAGAGTTGAAAGCTCTAAACTCTTTTCGGTCGCTGGAAAATAACTTCGATGATGACCGCGGCATCGTTGGTGTTCATTTTCGGGTTTCCAGAAGAGGAATTGCTGCCAAATTGTTTTAAATGAAAGTTGTTTGGAAAATTTGGGTTTTGTTTGGAAATTCCAAGATAATTTGAATTGTTTTCAAAATGATTTTGAAATGTTGGTAAGACTCTGGAATACCATATTTATGAAATATTATCAAGTTGATAACTTATACAATTTGAATTTTGATTGAATAAATTTAACTTAAGGAATTTAAGTTGAATTAAAGTAAGTATAAGTTATATAACTTATAAAATGAGAAATAAAATAATAACCAAAGATTTGAAAATAAATTCGTTTGACAAATGAGAATTATTAATGTGAAATTGAATGATAATGAATTCATATATGAATAAAATTGTAAATATGAATTCGTAAGTGAATAAAACTAGAATTGAATTTGATTATGGAAAATGAAGTGAAGTATTAAACTAAAGTTAGTAAGTGAAGCTAATTGATTATTGACCAAATGAATAAGATTTGAACGAATTAAATTCAATGATTATAAATGAAGATAAATTGAATTTAAATAAAATTGAAATTGTGAATTAAATTCAATTGAATGTGAAAGGTAAAAATTGAATGAATAGGATATAACTTCAATAACGAACTTAAAGATGATATAAGCAGTTATATTGAAATTTTGCAATCGAATTTGCAAAATAGTTTGAATGCTGTAACTAGATATTATGGCTAGTAGTATACAGGTGTATAAAGGGATTGGAAAATTTATTTCAAAGATGAATTTGAATTTGCTCGGAAAAGGTACGTATTTGAATTATAATATGAGTTTTTGATGATTTCTTGTCTAGCCGCTTGGCTTTTTCTTTTTCTTTTTGAAATCTGAGAGTCCGTAGGGACGTTTTGTAGTCGTACCGTATTAGCCGCGCAAAGGAGACGCTGGCGAAATTTTTTGAAAATTTAGAGTGTTAGAAAATTTTTGAGAAAATTTTGAAAGTTTAAATTTGAATTTAAATTTAAATTTGAACTTTGAAGTAAAACAATGATATTTGAAACTATGAAAGATTCTAGGAAAGTTAGTTGAATTGATAACGAATCTTTAGTAAAAAGATTTGTTTTGATAAATGGATAAAACTATTTAGATTGTGAAAAATAGTAGACGAGTTAAGGACCACTTTTCCTAACTTGTAATTTCGAGGACGAAATTCTTTTAAGGAGGGAAGTTTGTAACGACCCAGAATTTTGATCGAATTAAATTGAGGATATTTAATTAATTTTAAATATTTGAACGATAATTTAATTTGAATCCCGAATGTAATCTTGAATTTGGCGATTAAATTTTATAATTTAATCTATTGAAGTTGAATAAAAATTTGAATCTTTGATTTTAAGCCGAAGGAAAATATTTCAAAAGCTTTTAAAATTCGTATTGATAGTTCTGAAGATAATAGAAGCTTCAGGATTTAATTTCAAACTGTTCTGTTCAGTTTTGAATTTAATTGTTCGAACCGATATTTAAAAATAGCGTTCCGAGGCACAGTCTCGGAATCCGACGAAACCAGTTCCATTGGGTCCGTAATAGTTTGTTATTACCGGATTTCAAATTTCGTATTTTTTTTGAGTTGATATGTGAGCACACGACACAAAAACGCGTCGAAATCAAATTGAATTTAAATTTAAAATTTAAATTGGGTGACATTAGCACGTCGTCTTCCCTCAACCACGCCTAAATTCACGTCTGAAATCACGGGGAGAATCGTGCAGCCCATACCCTTTCGTTTCAAATACTCCTCTCCCCTCGTTCATACTTTAAACATCCCTCTCCAGTTCTCCAATTCAAAACAAACGAAACCCAAATTAAATTTCTTTCATTCCAAATCAAATTCTCAAACTTCCTCCCTCCCATCAGATATTCACAAATGAAATCGCGACCAGGCAAAAATTAAAAATTGAATCGAAGCAGGGGGGTTTCGCGATTTTGAAAGTGGGAACGACAAGGCGGCAGCAGCAATCGAATAGAGAAGCACGATGTCGACGTCGTTTTTGGAATCACGACGGGCTCGCGGCTATGAGATGTCGCGCGATGGAGGCAGGGGGTTCGTCGAGCTCGCGGTGGTGACATAGGTCAGGCGAGCGCGAGGCACTGGAGGTCGAGGTCGCAGCGGCTTCAGTCGCACACACGCAGCGGTGATGAGTGACGATCGCGTCGGCGATTGGAGGCATCTCGAGCAGAAATGGGGGATTCGAGCGAGATTCCAAGTTTGGGTTCGCCGATGAAATTTTTCTGGCAGTAAGGTATAAACGAAATTTTCATTTCAATTTAAAATTTTAAATATGTATTTAATTTACTGCAAGTGATAAAGTTTCTATTAGATTAAGAAAAAAAAATATAATAAATAAGAATATGTGTATATAATTAGGAATAGAGAATGTTATTTGTATACGTGCATAGAAGAATTTGAACTCAGATTTGCTTAATTTTATAAATATATATATATGTATTAGAATTTTTACAGTGAAGGAAAAATCTTGTGGGTTATTTACAGTAAAGAAAATATAAATATATAGATAATTTTTATAAGCAGTTTGAAAATGGAAAGTGGAAATAAATATACATTTTAAATTTACTTGTTTATTTGGAATTTATTATTAAGGTGATTTTATTGTTAAATTAAATTGGTAGTTAACTAAATGGTAATAATTATACATAGTTTGAACAATAAATATTTATGGGATAAAATTTAAATAAGTTATTAAAGGAGGAATTGGTTTAAATTTAAGTTATTGGATAATTAAAATTACCAAACGAAAATTGGTTATTCGATTATCTCGAATATTAACAAATTGTATAATTATTTATACAAGGTTAAAAATGGAGAAAACAAACTGGAATGGAAATGGATTGTAAAACAAAAGCTAAGGTGAGATTTTTCTCACTCAAATTGAATGTGGAATTTTTGTAGTTACTGACTGTTTGATTTCTATTGGATGTGATATTAGATATAGTAGGATATATCTATATATATAGCAATATATACATATTGGCATATGTATATATTGGATTGATGATTTTCCCGCCTCGTATAGCGGATGAGACCCTATTGCGCCGTTAGTAAGCGGATTTTTATAAAACCCATATACCGCGATAATTCCGTACTGGAGCGGAATTGGTATTGTGCTAACATCTTTGGATGCAGGAAAACAGGTTGGAGGGATCCAACTGGACCCCTCACATTGATTGAATTTATTTCTACTGTGATGTGATAATCTGTGAATGATTATAGCGATGCTATTAATCATATTGATATCTGGAAATTGTTTGAAAGCTAAAATTTAGCTGAATGGATGTTTTGACATCATTGGATTCCAAAGATAAACGAAATTGAATTTTGAAATTCAAGTAGAAAATTTCTAAGTGAATCAATTTTTGAAATTGAAGAAATTTTGAAGAAAGGAAATTTTAAAGTATAAAAAGTTAATTTTTATAATCTTATCGAATTAATTCCAGAATAAAGTGAAAATGCTAAATAAATGGATTTCATAAAACAGTGATTTTAAATTGAAGAAATTAATTTAAATTTGGATTTTTAAATAGATTGAAAGAAACGATTGAAATTTATTTTCTTAAAAAGGAATTTATTTAAAAGAAGATAAGTTGGAAATTCAGTTTGAAATTTAATTGGTAAATTGAAATAAGTTGTGAAATCAATGTAAAATGATTTCAATTTGAAGAATCCATTTTAAAACAGAATATTGAATAATTTGAGAAAAATAAGGAATTTATTTTAGTAGTGATAAATAAAATTTGAAATCAATCTGTAATTGATTTAATATTTAGAAATGAATTTTTGAGAAATCAATATGGAAATTTTATTCAAACGTTGAAAATAAAATTAGAAATCAATATTGAAATTGATTTGGTATTGAAGCTTTTATAAATATAATTAAAATTTATAAAAGTTGTTTATAAACCCAAAGTCACTTATTTTGATAAGTTAAATATAGAAGTTGATAAAAGAAGGTTTATAAGTCGAAGTTGTTATTAAAAAGAGAAATAGAATTTATAAACGTGCTTATAAATTCGAAAATAGATTGAATGTGATAAATTTAATATAGAAGATTATTTAAGAAGATATATTCACGATTTTGAATAGCGAATTTTTATTGAAATAAAAATGTGTAGAAATGATTGAAATGGGGTTAAGTAAATTTTATTCACGATTTTGGACAGTGAATATATTGTTAAGTAAAATGGATTCATTTTTGAAGAAGTAATATTTTAAAAATGAAGTTAAACATTTTAAAGATGTTTTAAAATGTATTATGAATCGAAAGCATAGATTTCCGCAGTTCTTGTTGAAATAGAAGTTTTCGAGAAATATAAGGAAATGATGGACTATAACACTATTGTTATAGTAAATGATTTTCGAAAAGAAAATGTTTTATGTAGTATTGGGATTTTTATATATCTACCTTAAAATTTCGAATCCCTATACTAGTGATTTCGAGTCGTCGTAACGATGTTTTACGTAACATTCGTTTTGACTCAAATAGATATTAGAATAAATGATTTCCTTAAAGAATGAATGTATACTTAATTTGATTTAAGTATATCGAATATTTTCCAAGTGTTGAAAATAAATGATTGTGAAATACTTATTATTTAAATAAGTATGGAAATGTTTTTCCAATATGAAATGAACTGTTGAGATTTTATCTTCAAAGATAAAATGAAATGTGGAAATTGATTTGAAATTGTTTTCAAATGATTAAGTGTGGAAATTTTATATCTAGTAAAAGATATTTTTGAAGATGAAATAATTTGGAAAATTATTTGGAATCTGATGATGTCGCGCATCTTTATTGATAGTTAAATAACCGACTATCAATAATTACCTTGAGTAGGTATTTGTTGTGAATTGGATGAATTTGAATGCCACACTTATTTTTGAAAAATCGCTCACTATTCGGGTTAGCCGGGAAAGGACCATGGGGTCGTATAACCCATTCCGAATGTGTGATACGTCGTTATGAATTGCATTTGAAGACCGGTGTTGAAGACCAGATATTTTTGAAAACGGAAGGATTACCGTCGAGTTACTCTACATCGGCTGATCTCCGATTTAGAGGTTTTTATCACCCTTAGTGACGGGAAGTCCTGACGTGATTGAAAATTATCCGGAAATGCAAGGGCTTCGTGAGAAGTGCCTTCGGTTCTGTTCGATCCCGGAACAGACTTGTATGGATTGTGTGTCCGACGTTACAATTTGAGATATAAAGCTGATTTCTTTCAAATACATTTCTGTTGGTGGCGGAGAATTTATTCTCTTAGCTTAACACCCTTCTCTGAGACGTACGAGCTCAGAGGTTATGTAGTTGAAATTCATCAGCGATATATCCCAATTTGGTAACGTGGCATACTGAGTGTTGCTGTGAAATGATCAGTGTTTGATCATTTGTGATATGATCATTTGTTTGATCTTATATCTTTGTGATCATAGGTTGATCATTTTGTTTGACCCGAAGCAGGGCTTTTTGAGAAAGCGTAGCTTTGTGGACGAGACTTCGTCGAGCCTCACACCCCGGAAATGGTCGAAACAGGAAGAATGCGGCAAGGTTCTAGGGAGTAGCGCCCCTTAGTGTATGTCATTCCTTCTGGATAGAGGTGGTATCATGGTATGGAGCCCAGATACTTAACCTATGTGGTTGCTGCATTATTATCTATGTGGTTTGTTGGAAATCGGGGATCCTCGGGAAGATCGGTTATGATCGGGGGATGGCATACGCGTGTCAGTAGTTACCTATTTTTGCAGAGGTAACCCGGCCTTGTGTTGGCAGAGATCCGGTTAGGTTCTCGGGTCGTCTATTCCAGGGACGTACCCATCGTGGATAGGAAGTTCCTTAGCCTGGCCATTTGTTGGAAATCCAAAGAAACAATACGATCTTGTACGGTTTTAGTTGTAGAACCTATCATTCACTTATGGTGGTCACCACTGTTTGGATGGTAGCTATAGTAGGCATAAGTGCGGAATGCCTATGCTGGCTAAGATTAATATTATACTTTCGAAATGTTTTCTACACTATGCACTAATAATAATATCAAAAATGATTTGATTTTGCGTATCAAGCATCTTTGACTATCATAAGAAGAAATCTCCTCCAAGTCTGCGTTTGCATTGTGTGTGTGGTGGGAGGTCTTATGGTAGTCTCATTTTCCGAAAAGCATTGCGAATTTACTTTAAAATTTTTCTGTTGATTATTTTAAAGAATAACTGTTTTACGATCTCACACCAGTCACCATGACTGACTCGGAGTTTATTGTTCCCTTCTAAACTCTGGGTGCCCACCAATTTCCACACGGGCAGCCTAGAGTTATATTATCAGGATATTCTGGATATTCTGGAGCTTTGGAGATAAGCTGGATGACGAGACGTAGTATTTGTATCTGAAATTATTTATTACGCTGTGTATTTTGTATGAGGACAAGTTATATAACTGTCCATTGTTGTATATGACTCTAATGATTGATGTATGTATAAAATGATATAGTTCTTTGTTTTAAAAGACTAGTGATTGTCTATTATATATTGTTCCGCTGCGATGTGTAAGATTCTGATATTGTTTTTCTGTTTCTGATGTTGTTCTGTTGTTCTTCTTCTTTCTTCCTTCTCTTTTTCTTCTATCTTCTTCTTCTTCTATTTTTTTCTTTTTCTTAAAACCCTCACTATTGGAGTTTCCGTCACTCGATTGCTCGGCAGTCGATAAAGTGAGTATCGATGTCGAATTTTCGAAAGTCGAAAATTTCGGTATGTGACAAAAACCAATAAAGATATAACAAGGGAAATAAATGTTAAACTCTTATAATTAGATTCACATAATAAAAAATCCACATTTAAATTTCTTTTTCAACTTTTTATTAAATATTCAATTTATAAAGGAATTTCACCTTTTTAAATATTGTTAAAAACCCTTCTTTTATACCTACAAAATCGATACATTCAATTATTCTTGAAAAATCTTTATTTTCATTTTCAAATCAACTTTTATTTCTAAAACAATTCCATAGATAAATTCCTGAAGCTTTCAAAAATATTTTAAAACTGTAAAATCTATAAATTATCTAAATAAAACCATAAAGAAAAATTCTTAAAAATCAACCATAAATCACAAATATAAATTTTCTCATATGGCTGAGTCAAATTCCATCGAATTTCGGCCATCCATACAATATACACAAAATATAAATAAATTACACAAATTGAAATGCAAACGAACAACATCTCCATTACATTTCGATTATCTGGCAAACACAAAAATTCCACTATCAAACAATCAATCAAATATCCTAATAAAAAATTCATCTAAACATCCAATCAACATTCACAATCAATCAAATCCTAAACAAACATCTTAACATAGTAATTCAACCAATATCGGGATTATATGCATATATATAGCGGATAATAAATTTTTGATATATATTGCGAGTCAGAAAACTCACCATCACTCTAGAGGTCATCGCCGACGTCCTGCAACCCAGCTAATTACGTTGTTGGAGGGAAAAAATGACACTCTCAATATTGAGTATGGTGATACTGAACTAAGATGCACGAGGGAAAGTATTCCAAAACTAAGCTCATATACGCTAGAAAAATGGCATAGCCCAAATAAATGTGAATTCCAAAATTCATCATAAAGAACCATCTCTTGACCCTTCACAATTCACCTCCAATCATCGCTAGCCAAGCCAAGCACGCGGTTAGTAGACAAGAAAGTCAATCTTAGCACTGAGAATGGTGGAACTGAATGTAAACACTTGGAATTGCATAAACGCAATCTAGATCTTCAGCCAAATTACTGCGCTGAACGTAGGGATATTAGACAGCCCGGACCAGCTATCAAAATAGGACTACATATACACGGTCCGACTTTTCAGTCTAATTATTGAAGTGGACGTAGGGATATTGGACAGCCCTAACTAGAATAAAAATCTCTTTATGTTAATCTTTCTAACATAGTTAACACTTACACTGGACGTAAGAATATTAAACGCCCTGAAACGGTACAAAAAACTACGTGCATGAATTAAAAAGGTCGTAAATACATGAGCTGACTTCACAGTCAAAATATTGTCCGTCTACAAATAACAGGGTGGACCGTACCAAACACACAAATATGAAACTACACCAAAACAGTGGGGAAGGTCATACCAAGCATGCAACAAAACATGCATGCTAAAAATCAAGTTCAAGAAGCATGAACTACATAAGAAGTTAATCCAATAAAAGTGCAAGGAAAGACAACGCATAAAATGCACTACAACCTATAGGTCAGGTACAATTTCATAAACAATTAAAGCTTACTAGGTAAACATCAAGAACTAAGATCTGCTCATATTTACTTATTCTACCTATACTCATGTACACATACATAGCAAGTAAAAATAAATAAAAACAATCACAACATAGGTTATATCGAAAGTCGAGTTCAAGAAACTATAACTCGAAGCAAAACTAAGCAAAAGTAAGAACCCGACTTAGACTCAAAAGAGGAATTAACTATGATTCTTCTACGACAATCTGATCTTTGACCATCTAACATTGGGCGTTGAGTAGAGCTGCCCCTAAGATAGGAAGCAGGGGACAGAAATTTTAACTTAGTGTTAACAACTGATGAACGACAAGGAGAAACACCAACATAAATAACTCGAGGATCATTGTAAAGGCCTGTAAAATCCGTACCCCTTGAATCGACCATAATTCACATCAGTTCAACTCAAGTTGAACGGAAACTACGAATCTTCAGAGTGAAGAAGAAAATGGAAGAAGAAAAATAGAACAACAACAACAGAATCCCACAATCACAGCGGAACAAAGTATAATATATAACAACATGGTTTTATACAAAAGAATCTGTAACTGTTACTATACATACCATTATCAGAGTACAATAGACAACAATCGATCTGGACAGTTTAATAACTTGTCCTCACAACGCGGGAATACAAATCGATTTTCCTTAACCATTTTCACTTTCAAAAATAGTATCCACTATTTTCCCTCATACTATTTCCATATTCTAATATAAATTCACCTATGAATTCTATATTCCCAATTTATCATCCTGATATCGGTTTCTTTTATTTTATAAAACATCGTTTATGAATTATGTAACTCCTTTGAGTTTTTACTTGTTTATAAAACAAATCTTATTTATAAACTTCCATTATATAAATTCATTTCTTATAAATTCCATTTATACTTCCAATCTATTTTTAACATTAACATTAATCTCCTTTTCATATTTCCATAATATCGTTTATAATTTTTCTTTATAGAATTCATTTTTAAAACCCCGTCTAATAATTCACAATAGTTAAGTATAACCAAAAGTCAAATATGTTTTTCTAATTCAATTCCTTGTTAAATAAACTCAATTTCAATATCAATATTTCTATATCAAAATTTTCCTTAAATACTTCCATTTTCAAAATATATTTATGGTATTTAAAATATCAAAATTTCAGGCCAGTGCTACAATAGCATTCAAATAATTTCAATCACTACAATAATTTATACTAAATTATTCTACACAATCCATATATCACTATATATGAAATAAAATTAAACATTTTAAGGAATCCACTTGGATCCCTCCAACCTGTTTCCCTGCGTCCACAGATGTTAATACGGCATAAAAATACCAATCCCACTCCGAGGGGGATATCGCGGTATATCGGGTCATCCGCTATTATGCGGGGCACATAGGGTCTCATCCGCTATAATGTACGGGAATATCAATCCAAATACTAATATATATACTACTATATATAATATATCATTCATCAGATAATAATTATTAAATCAACCAGGCATTCAATAAGCAATTTCAACTATTTTTAAAATTTATTTGATAATCCAAATGAGTGAGAATTTTCTCGCCTTGATTTTTAAATTCACCAAACCAAATCTGTAGCGTCGGTTTAACAGCTACAAATCCAACTCGACACGTTCCATGATTTTGTTTCTCGTATGCAAATTTAATATGGGTTAATGATTAATGAATTTCAAAACGATTTAATTTAAAATTAACTTAAACATGAACTTATTAAATAATTTAAGCTCTACTGTAATCAGATTAATTACCCTTAATCTTTCAATTCAGGCTCCAGTTCGACCTCGACATTCACTGCCCTAGGCTAGATGAGAAGCCATCACTGCCTTCAAGTTGCAGCAGCCAATCAAACTGCCCCATCACCGTCGCTGGTGCCTCGATCTTCACGTTGTCCACTGCCTCCTCCCATGAACACACGCGCGTGTGCCGTGCGACTCCACTGCCTCCGGTCTTCCACAACTAAAACGTCGACGTCGCCAAACCCTAACCTATAGTCGCGACTGTCGCCTATTCAACCCTAGACCTGAAAAACATCACCTCATCACTGTACCACCCGGAGAAAGCCCCCATCCTCGAAATTCGAATGCGATCAATCGTCGAACCCTAGCCGTAACGTCACTTGACTCCCCATCGCGAACGACGCGACACCTACCAGCCTCCAAGCGCCTGCCGCCACTTCGTTGTTGCCATACTCGAGTTCAATCAGAGGGATTTCGACAATTCACGATTTTTATATCGCGATATATATATATATAGAATTCGAACTAGGTTTCAAATTTGAGGAAGAAGGTGGAGATAATACAGGACTTAATATTTATTTTTTCTGGTATTTGATTTTGAACGAGGCCGGCTTTTTAAAAAGGAAAGGTTGCGTGTAATTTGGGTAGCGTATACGTTTTAACTTGCAGAGAGGCGGCTATGACTTTACCCCTGATTTGATTTTAAAAAAAATATTTTAATTCAGAAGTATCCCGTTTTAGCAACTTAAAATTTATATCTCCTATCGAGGCGTGCCGCTAGGCGTTTGTAATGTTATACCCCTATTCCAAACACAGTGGAAAATGTTTTGAGTCCTAATTCGATCGTATGGAGAAGATAGCTTTTTGGACCCAATTATTATATTAAATTTTCTATATAAATTTCAGCGTGTTTATACCCCGTATGACCAAACGATAACTCCAAACGCTACGAAATTTGAAATCCTATAATAATACATTATTATTGATCCAATGGGACTAGTTTCGTCGAATTCCGAGACTGTGCCTCGGATCGCTATTTTTAACTCGTCGATTTAATTGACGACTTTCAAAATTTTCGAAATCGCCTAAAAATCCATTTTAAAAATCTTATTAACTCAATTATAACTCCAATTGAAATACTTAAAACCATTTGAATATTCAAAATCGAACGACGAAAAATTCCGGGTCGTTACATTCCTCCTCCTTAAAAGAATTTCGTCCCCGAAATTGCTAAGGCAGGAAAGTGCTCCAAACCCTTTAACTTATTAAAACCCACTTAGTGAAAATTCGATATTTCATTTTTCTAATCATTTAGTCGCAACCAAAACAATTATTTCTCAATTCTATTTCCAAAATCCTTTATTTTGATTAAATTCGAAATCGATTTCCGCTAACAAAAAATTTTCCAAAAATTTTACTAACTCCCTAAATTTCCGAATTTTTTTTGCAAAGCCTCCCTTGTACGGAGAGCCTTTTGCAATATGATAAGAGAGATAAATATATATACATCGACCCACACGGTCGGAAAACAAAAATATATATCCATATTTTATAATTTGCGATATCTAATCCGAAAGCGTACCTTATTTAGCATTTTAAGCATTATTAAGCGAGCATTTACTTTATATGCAAATACGCAATCCAAATCTAGCCAAATAGTCCCTTTGTACCTGTACTTACTCAATTTTAAACACATGAGTAACAAAATCATGAAATTTTATAACATTTCATTCATTTAAATGGATAAACACATAGATTTCATAAACACTGTTGTCTAACCCCTAAAATAAGCAATTATAATGTTCCAACACCAATTTAATTACTTCCAATTGATCCATATATCATTTTATTCAATTCAAATGATTTACAACCAAATTATTTGCATTCAATTCATTTTTATACCAAACAAACCATATCCACTCCAAATTGATCTAAAAATCAATTTTTGTTCAATTCTATTAATTCATAGAATTTTATTTACTTCCGTTTACGCGGAACAACAATTTTCTATGCAAATTCGGCGATATTCATTTAATATAATAAATATTTAAGCTTATAACTATTTTAAATTGATTCCAAACCAATTTATATTCAATTCTATTCTATTTCAGATTTGTTCACAATCAATTCACCTACATTTCATTCAAATTCATTTTATTAAGCTCGGAACCATTCCCGCTACTTCATTAAATACCATTTCACAAATTTATTTGAGTCAAGCTTCCATTCAAATATTAACTTAAGTTAATTTGTTTAATTTCAATCATTACAACCTTATAACTTAAGCTTATTTCATTTCAACCTACTTCCATTTCATTTACTAATTTATTAATTAGTTCATGCATTTTATTCACTTCAATTTTTATTCCACACTCGAATTCATTCTCGAATTCCTTTAAAATTATATTCGATGCCATATTCAATTTATTTACACTCATATTGAATTTATTTATACTCAAGCCATTACTTTTTCAAACCATTTACATTTCATTTGTCACATTTTTAATTAAATTAAATTCACTTACAATTTAAGTCGAATTTTATTTATAACTCAAGCTTCATTTCCAAAATCCATTTTTAATTCATAATCCAATTTTATCCAACCAAATTAATATCCATTCTGTATTCAATTAACTAATCAATTATCTAATTAGTTCACTTCCAATTTATGATTTAATATCTAGTTTTTATTTCAAAAATCACTTAATTTAACTTTTCTCGATCCCAATTTCATTTTAAAATTAAAGTTTGGATTTTTATTCCCTCACCAAAAATACCAAATCATTTTTATTTTGGGTTTTCTACTTCACTTTTCAATTTTATAAGTCACACAACTTATTTTCCCACATTTCCATCAATTCTATACTCGAATATATTCATATTTTATTTTTAACCCGAGATTATACATTTATTTATAGCCCAAGTATATTTTTATTCCATTAACTTCAATTTTTATAAATCTTTCCCATTTATTTATTCACAATTCAAATTTCCACTTAATTTTTATTTCATTCAAGATTTATACCTTAAGGCTATATAATTATTTCACAATTCAAAATTTACATTTACTTCAATTTGATATTATTACTAATCCAATTCAAATTTAGTAACTTATGGTTATATAGTCACTTTGTAATTCACATTTCCATATTTTAATTCATCCCATATAACCCAAATCCAATTCACCCATTTATTTATATTCCAATTCCTTTTTATTTAACATTTCAAAACCAAATTCGAGTTATTTATACTTAAGTTAAATTCACCCTAACAATTCTATTTTCAATTCATCCAATTTTCATTATATAATTCAATTACTTTGCTAAGTTAAGTCCATTTCATTAGTACACTATTAATTCAATTCAAATCCAGTCAATTAAATTTCCAGAATTTAATTTATCCAACTTAACTTAAGTTGAATTCCATCTTAATCTTCTCACTTTGAATTTTAATTTCAAATTTCAAATTTTCAAACTTCCCTCCTTATACATATCATCTCCCACAGGTTTCCAGAATTTTTTTAAACACTCGGTATTTATTTCAAATTTACTTTGAAATCAAATATACACACATACACGCTCTTTTTGGTTTAACAACCCACTTTCTTGGATTTTCAAATCAACCTGATTTTATCCAAACAAATTCCCTTCAGAATTACCAAAACAACACTTGTTTTTCTTAAAACAATCCAAAAACAACAACCACGGTAGTAATTCGTCACTTAGAAACTCGAAAATGAATACTGATGATGCGGCCGACATCATCCGAATTATTTCCAGCGACTGAAGTGAGTTCAGTGCTATATTACTTCTAAAATCCATTTAAAACTATTTTCTTTTCAAAAATATCTCCAAAATAATATTACTATTATTTATTTTCAAACACTTTGGAAAATACTTCCAAAAATCTCCGGGATTAAATTTTTTTTCCAAATTTTGGTTTGAACCCATTTTATAATCCATTTGTATACTTCACACTTATAAAAAATTTCGTTTGGTTATATAAACCATCTCCAAGTTTATAATCTTATCTTGATTATATAATAACAACCAAACACACCACTATAATAATTTTCAAAAAATTATTCCATTTATATCAAAATATAATTTGGCTAAAATTATTTCATTTACCTGCTTCAAAACCATACTGTGTCGAATTACTCTATTCAAGTGTTTAGAAACTCCTATCGATTTAGTGGCGTCCCACTACTCGAATAGAATTTATATACCACTTAACAAATAAATTAACACAGTATAAAACCATTTTTATTTACTAACAAATACACGCTCATATTATTACTACACTCAACTCATTTTAGAGTACTACTGACTCTATCTCTAATGAGTAATCCTCACCAGAGCCAAGGTTTTCGCTTAACCTTTCGCTCTGATACCAAGTGTAAAGGCCCGTAAAATCCGTACCCCTTGAATCGACCATAATTCACATCAGTTCGAATCAAGCTGAACGGAAAATACGAATCTTCAGGGTGAAGAAGAAAAAGGAAGAAGAAAAATAGAACAACAACAACAACAGAATCTCACAATCGCAGCGGAACAAAGTATAATATATAACAACAGGGTTTTATACAAAAGAATCTGTAACTTTTACTATACATACCATTATCAAAGTACAATAGACAACATTCTATCTGGATAGTTTAATAACTTGTCCCCACATAGCGGGATTACAAATCTATGGAAATACGTCCTGTCATTCAGCTCGTCTCTTGAGCTCCATAGCATCCTATCATGAATCTGTAATACTCGGTCTGACCCGAGCATTATAATAAAATAACACCCGAGTCAGTCTGGAAAACCTGCGTGAGAAAACACACTCAATTTGAATTATTAGTTATTTTCTCAAAATTCTTTGAAAACAAAGGTATCCCTTAAGACCACGTCACACATAAACATGACGGGTTTTTACCTTACGATAACCAAAACGGTTTTTATCAAAATCATCTGATATTATAATAGTGTCTATAGAAAGTAAATAGAAAATAGCTGAAATGCTTGCATCTCACATTTCAACATAGTTGGGCACAATCAAAACCGTACGGAACTTATTGGAGAATGGATTCCATCGAATGACTTGGCCACTGGGGTACCGCCCATCACAGTACACCTCTAGAACAATGTACCGAGGCCTCTCCGGGATCCCCTGCTACAAATGACCGGCCTACCCCTAACCTGGATAGACCGAATATGTTATCACCCCGGGTGTTCCCACCCTTACTATCGAGCGCTTCATCTTTCATGTATACCCATATCTAAGATAAATAGGGTTCCGAGGACATCTAGAAAAGTGATAACATACCCTACTTGGGTGCGACCTACTTAGCTTTGCTGCATCTCCCATGTTTTAGTCATTCCCAATTGATGAGGTTTGAGGCTAAGCGTTACCTTTCAAGAACAATTTTTCTTAGAATGCTCATCGTCCTCCAATAACGATGTTCTGATAGCATTCGTCCATACAAGTTGTCCTGGGTCTGGACAAACCGAATCACCATCTTCATCATCTTTACAGTATTCATTCGTAACGTTCAAACTAGATCGAAGTGGTTTTCGGATAATAAAATATGATCCCGGTCTCTTCGAAACGATTAACGAAATTGGCCAATATTGATAGTCGGTTATTTAACTATCAGTTAAACATCCATAAGCAGTCACTAGGCCCAATTTTATAAATCTCCAAAATATTTATTCCAAAACATCTTTACCAAGATATATATTCAATCTCTTCAAAATTTATATATTTGGAACAATTTCAACGCTTGTATCCATAACCGGATATTTCACCATTTCAAATATTTCCACCTTCCATTTTTATAGCACTTAGAAAATATTTCTATTCCAAATCATTCTCTACTAAAAACATTTCCAAAACCTTCCTTTCAATACTTAGGAGAATATTTATGCGTATAATTTCCAAAATCATTTTAATATTAAACTTGGGAATATTCCATAACTTATTCCATATCCGAAATTTAATAAATTCTTCCTACGCTTTCCCAACCCTATTATACTTATTTATAATCCCAACCGACCATTATAACTCATTTAAATGAATTCAAAATCTTCCCCAAATTATCGCATCTAGACATCGGAAATCTTCTTAAGTCTATAACATTCCATTTATAAGATTCTCTTATAAAATCTCATCCTTTAATAAACCCCGTCTACACATCTCGAGAGAATTTTATAAATAAATTTCAATCATTTCAAAACTATATATATATATACAATGAGTATTTCTAAAGAACAATAATTTATTTTTTAAATATATTTTAAGTTATTATTTAAAATATTGAAAACACTTTTATAAACATCAATAACTCATTTTTAGATAAACCAGTAAATTTTCAAAGCTGGTTTTAAAAGTTAGAATTTATTAAATAAATACTTGATATTTGGAAATCTACTTACCGAAGTATTCCAATCCCAACTAGTTTAAAATTCCAATGTTTTTAAATAATAAAATTTTCCTTTTAAAACAAACTTACTTCTAAAAATTTCAAATATATATTTAAAATCCTAATAACCAATTCAACTTATAAATTCCTCTCGATTTCCATCTCATCACCTCCATTACGATTTTCCTTAACCATTTTCACTTTCAAAAATAGTATCCACTATTTTCCCTCACACTATTTCCATATTCTAATATAAATTCACCTATGAATTCTATATTCCCAATTTATCATCCTAATATCGGTTTCTTTTATTTTATAAAACATCGTTTATGAATGTTGTAACTCCTTTGAGTTTTTACTTATTTATAAAACAAACCTTATTCATAAAATTCCATTATATAAATTCATTTCTTATAAATTCCATTTATACTTCCAATCTATTTTTAACATTGACATTAATCTCCTTTTTATATTTCCAAAATATCGTTTATAAATTTTCTTTGTATAATTCATTTTTAAAACCCCCATCTAATAATTCACAATAGTTACGTATAACCAAAAGTCAAATATGTTTTTCTAATTCAATTTCTTGTTAAATAAACTCAATTTCAATATCAATATTTTTATATCAAAAATTTCCTTAAATTCTTCCATTTTAAAAATATATTTATGGTATTTAAAATATCAAAATATTAGGCCAGTGCTACAATAATTTATACTAAATTATTCTACACAATCCATATATCACTATATATGAAATAAAATTCAACATTTTGAGGAATCCACTTAGATCCCTCCAACCTGTTTCCCTGCATCCACAGATGTTAATACGACATAAAAATACCAATCCCACTTCGAGGGGAATATCGCGGTATATCGGGTCATCCGCTATTATGCGGGGCGCATAGGGTCTCATCCGCTATAATGTGCGGGAATATCACTCCAAATACTAATATATATATATATACTACTATATATAATATATCATTCATCAGATAATAATTATTAAATCAACCAGGCATTCAATAAGTAATTTCAACTATTTTAAAATTTATCTGATAATCCAAATGAGTGAGAATTTTCTCACCTTGATTTTTAAATTCACCAAACCAAATCTGTAGCGTCGGTTTAACAGCTACAAATCCATCTCGACCCGTATCTTGATTTTTTTTCTCGTATGCAAATTTTATATGGGTTAATGATTAATGAATTTCAAAACGATTTAATTTAAAATTAACTTAAACATGAACTAATTAAATAATTTAAGCTCTACTATAATCAGATTAATTACCCTTAATCTCGCGATTCAGGCTCCAGTTCGACCTCGACATTCATTGCCCTAGGCTAGATGAGAAGCCATTACAGCCTTTAAGTTGCAGCAGCCAATCAAACTGCCCCATCGTCGTCGCTGGTGCCTCGATCTTCACGTTGCCCACTGCCGCTTCCCATGAACACGTGCGCGTGTGCAGCGCGACTCTACTGCCTCCGGTCTTTCACAACTCAAACGTCGACGTCGCCAAACCCTAACCTATGGTCGCGACCGTCGCCTATTCAACTCTAGACCTGAACCACCCCACCTCATCACTGTACCACCCGGAGACCGCCTGTAACAACCCATAATTTTTAACGGTTTAAATAACGTAATTAACTGAATTTTTCTTGAAATTAAAACAATTGAATTTAATAATGAAAATTTGATATTCGTGAGACGTCTATTTTAACGTAGCAAATGTCAGATTTTCATCAGCAAATATGAAAGTTAGTTCTGTTGTGTAATTTTTAATTTCAATTTAAAATATGAATATTTTTATATAATAAAAATGTAAATCATTTTCTGAGTAGGACGTCATATTTAGTTTCGTCAAAATTAGACTTCTCTAGCCCCGTTTATCTTATTTTCGACGAATTTACATTAGTTTGGCGTTGAAATATCGACTTTTGATAGGATGGTCGTATCGTTGATATCTGTGAACCATTCTGTTCGTTTCGTCATGCTGAACTCCGCAGTATATTCATTTGTGTATTTCAGAGTCTGGTACGTGGTGAAATCCATGAAAACGGTTAACCGTATCGTTACCCATTTTTGAACTTTTGATATTCTGTGTCCATTCAAATTTTCAAACGGCTGAAATAAACAGCCACTAACATTTATTTATTTTCAGTTTTGACATTTGCTATTCCCTATCTCTATTTATATTTTATGGTTCGATTTCATTTCTTCTTCTGTTTTCATTTTTTTCAATCTGCTCTATAATATAATAAAATATATAACTTATATCTTTGTTACCCAAGATTAGACTACTTCTTTTTTATTCAAACTTGCTCGTGCATGCTTGTTCTTCCACCATCATTGCCGCCTGCACCTTTCGGCCTTCCCACAAACAAACTCTGGCGACCCATCACCTTCCACATACCCGTACCCCCTTTCACCTTCATCCAAAACCTCACGTCCAACCCACCAAACTGCAGCTTGCACCACTTCGCCTAACTTCACCGCCTTTTCCCATCTGCCGTTTGACCAACCATTCTCTCCGCCTGCTCCACTCCCTGACTCGCCCTGTGCTCCACCATAACCCCACCCAGGTCCGCCTGTTCCATCCATCACCTCAATCCACCTGACCTGGTTCACCCATCAACTCACACGCAGCAGCTCTGTTCGATCGCTGACCTCACCAAGCTCTGCCTTGTCAATCGCCACCGCCACTCGCCTCCATTGCAGTCTCCTCCGCAATACCACACCTTTGTCCTTTTACCGAACAGCTCGAGCACATGTGATCTGACCGAACAAAAAAACCGAACCCATATCTTCACAGCCAATCTAACCCATAGTCGCAACATTCCCTGGCAGCAACCGATTTTTCCTTTATCCTTCTCTTATATATAAAAAATGGTATATTCTATATTATAAAGGAAAAGTATATATTTATAAATGGTCTGTTCTGTTGATCTGTTCTAAAAATTATATTTATAACATGTTTAAAGTGTTATAAAATATAATGTTTATATATATATCACTTTATATATATATATATGTATGTATGATCTGTTGGGTTTTGATGTATAAGTCTATAATAGCTTATATATATATAATCTGCTATATATATGTAAGTTATATCTAGTTATATATATATAGTATTTCATAGTAGTCTTGCTTTTGCTGTGAAAAGAAAACAAAAAAATAATAATAAATAGCAATATATATATACAAAGTTATATTTTGCACCAAGTCTTTATTCTTCATTTCTGTTATGTTTTATAATCAAACATTTTATTTTATATAATATATTAGTTTATATAGTTGATTTATTGGTTACAATGTGTAAGTTTATATTTGTATGTATATATATGGTCTATTGGTTTGAAATGTGTATGTTTACATTAGATAAATACAATTTGTTTGCACATATAAGTTATATAAGTAATATATGACATGTTAGTTTATATATAAGTATATACCTGAGTTTTGGGTTTTAATATAAGGTAAGGGTTTTATTCTAACTATGGGTATAAGTAGCAATGATCTGGAATATATGTATATATAGAGATTTATTCTATTTGTGTTTAAATTAAATAATGGTTTCGAGATATATATATATATATATGTATATATGTATATATATATGTATATATGTATATACATATATATATATATATGTATATATGTATATACATATATACATGTATATATATATATTTTGATTTTAATATGTATGTGTTTTAAATTTTATATTGATTTTAGAGAAAAATATATAAAGATATAATATACATTTCGTTTTAGTTTATATCAAGCCGATTTTAATTTGTTTCATCGATTCTTATTATCAGCTTTGTTCATCGAATCCGTGTTCACCTTGCTTTGCTTTGAGATTTATCGTTTGGATTGGTTGATTTTCGGGTTCGTGATTCAATTCATAGCTTGTCGCGTTGTCTATCTTCTCTATCCTCGAAAGGTGAGCGATCACTCACGATTAACATTCTTATATTTAATAAATTTAATTCACATGAAATGACGATTAAAATGTGTTGTTAATTTAATTGTTAAGTCATTTAATTGTTATTATGATATGCCATTATCTGTAACTGTTTACCTATGACATATGAAATCATAACCTATTGTATATATTATATTTAAATTTGTTACTGAAGATATTTGCGTGTTGTTGATATGTTGTATTATTATTTTATTTGTTCTCACTCTACAAGTTCCCTGTTAGTTTAGAAATCCCTATGGGTTGAAATGATACATACCCGAACGATATTATAGATTAGGGGAAAATCGTTATGGGTTGAAATGATAAACCCAAGCGATTTTCATTAATTTTGAAATTTTAGGATTGCGAGTTGAAATGATATATACCCGTAAATATTAAATTTAAATTGCGGATTGAAATGATAAATATCCGTATCATCGACCATAGGATAGAAAATTATATACGGACACCGTTGGTCTATATTTTGAAAATATTTCCAAACTTTGAAAGGAATATATGGGTTTTAATAAATATATTTTTAAAATATAATATATAAATGTTATTTTATATATGTATAAAATTTAGATTTTTTTAAATAATATGTTTTGGGGAATTTTAATTTATAAGTTAGTTTTGAAAAATATAATTTTAAGATTTTACTTATAATTTTATTATTTTAAAAATATATAAAATAAGATTTAATATAAAATAAATTTAATAATAAGATTTAATTTAATAACATTTAATTTAATTAGTGTATAATATGTTTAAGTATTTATTTAAAATTATATTAATATTTTTAAAATTAGATTTTTATATAACTTTAAAAATAGAGGTTGGGAAGATAAATTAATGTTAACTTGGAATTTAAATTGGTCAATAATTGAATTTAAATAAGAATTGATTTGAACTTATTGATTTTGAGATTTTGAAGGGTATGATTTATAACTTGATTTGATAAAAAGTGATTAAATGAATATTCTCAACTTTAAATAAAATTGAGACTGAATATTTAATATTGATTTAAATTTATAAATTGAGATTTTATTTAATTGTTATTAAAATGATTAAGTGAATAATTTCCAATTTGAATAAAATTAAAGTTAAATGTTGAAATATAAATGAAACTTATATTGTAAATGTTTGAATATTTAAACTTTGAATCTTATTGGAATTGAAGTGATAGTTAAACCTAGATTTGAAATTGATATAAATTTAAATGGTTTATTGAGAATTTGAATTGAATCTTTAACCTTTTAATTTGAATTTGTTGAACTAGGATTGATTTAAATTGAATTTTGAAATTTAAGTTAATTTGAATCGATCCGTGGAATTGGAGGAAACAAATTTTATTACATAAAGTATTTTTTAATATATATAAATTATTTTAATACATGAACTATTTTAATCTATAACCTATTTTAAATATAAACTACTTTAATTTATAACTATTTCAATATATAAACTGTTTTGAATATTTAAACTGTTTAAGTTGGAACTGTTATGATTCAAAGTGAATATGATTTCGAAAATGATAAGATTTCAAAAATGATATGATTTCAAAAGCGATATGATTTAAATGAATGTGATATTTTGATATGAAGTATGAATTGTTTTGAACTAAAATAACCATGGTGTGAAATAAGCGTTTGTTTGTTAAAGAGACCGGAATCGGATATTGTCATACTCTCTGCCAATACCGAAAACCACTTTAACAACTGTGTACGTGGTGGAGATTCCAGAACGAAGTAGGATGGTTTTGCGACGATTCTGTATGAGGTATTAGCGCAGCCCTGACTCCCGCGAGTCAGCTTGATGTGGCTAAAATAGGAGCCACGCCAGGCCAAGTGAGGTCATTCCTCCTATTGCTTTGTGATTTGATTGAGTGCACCTTTGATTTGGGAGTGTGTCTCGAGGTGGGCGGTAGTAGATGCTAAGCGTTACCACCAGTCCAAATCCGCCAAAAGGTAGAATCCTACCCTGGGCATTGCCTCGCGTGCCTTGTCGCATGCCTTATCGCGCCTTCTACGAGTTTGTTTTGTACCGTACCTATGGGGTGTCCTCTGGGTAAACCATCGGTTTGATGGAGCTTACGGCATTGTATAGACTACGGGAATATATAAAAGTTGTTAAGGGGGATATGGGTAAGGCCTTAACGTTTTTTTAATACTTTACTTTACTGATAGACGTATTATAATAGCGTATATTACTACATAGTAGATAGTTCCACGGATCCTTAGAGGATGGAAATCCCAACATTTGAGACTCGAGTTGAATTTAATGGTATAAGAATGTTATTCCTGACTCGAGTGTTTTGTGTTTCGCTTTATGCTCAGGTCTGACTGAGTGACACAACATTTAAGACTCACCTTTGTAGCTTGGAGCTTTGCTTGAAGATCTATCTTATATCTAGTCAGCTTTCAGTTATTTCCAGTTATTTCTATTCAGCCTTGTAGGTACTTTTGTATTTGAGACTACTATGTATTTGAGATTTCTGATGTATTTTGTTTTAAACTCTGATGTTTATATAGTAGCTTCATGAACTACTATTTATCTATTCCGCTGCTTATTGTGATATTACTCTATGTCTGTGATTGATTAATTTACTGTATATTTTGAGTTTTTGCCAAATAAAAATTAACAATCTGTTGTTTTGAGCAATTCAAGTCTGACACGTTCGATTTGAACGGTTCAAAATTCCAGGTCGTTACACTGCCCCTTTCCTCGAAATTCGAACGCAATTAATCGTCGAACCCTAACCGTAACGTCACTCGACTCCCCCTCGCGAACGACGTGACACCTACCAGCCTCCTAGTGCCTGCCGCCACTTCGCTGTTGCCATACTCGAGTTCAATCAGAGGGATTTCGACAATTCGCGATTTTTATATCGTGATATATATATATATATAAGAATTCGAACTGGGTTTTAAATTTGAGGAAGAAGGTGGAGATAATACAGGACTTAATTTTTTTTTCTCTGGTATTTGATTTTGAACGAGGCCGGTTTTTAAAAAGGAAAGGTTGCATGTGATTTGGGTAGTGTATATGTTTTAACTTGCAGAGAGGCGGCTACAATTTTACCCCTGATTTGATTTAAAAAAAATTATTTTAATTCAAAAATATCCCGTTTTAGCAACTTAAAATTTCGATCTCCTATCGAGGTGTGCCGCTAGGCGTTTGTAATGTTATACCCCTATTTTGAACACAATGGAAAAGGTTTCGAGTCATAATTCGATCGTATGGAGAAGATAGCTTTTTGGACCCAATTATTATATTAAATTTTCGATATAAATTTCAGTGCGTTTATACCCCGTACGACCAAATGATAACTCCAAACGCTACGAAATTTGAAATTCGATAATAATACATTATTACTGATCCAATGGGACTAGTTTCGCCGAATTCCGAGATTGTGCCTCGGATCGCTATTTTTAACTCGTCGATTTAATTGACGACTTTCAAATTTTTGAAATCGCTTAAAAATCCAGTTTAAAAATCTTATTAACTCAATTATAACTCTAATTGAAATATTTAAAACCATTTAAATATTCAAAATCGAACGACGAAAAAATCCGGGTCGTTACAATCATAGTTAGGACCATACCAAGCATCACCATAGTCCTACGGATCAAAGACGTAGTCTGCACTATTATATTAAAAGGTAAAGTCAAGTTTAGGCAAGAGGTGAGAGAAAACATCGATTGAACGATTTATGGAAATCTATGTCATAATCTTCCAACTTTCTCTTTATAAATTAGCTCCACAAGGAAGCCATAGCCAAACTACCTAGAGAAGTAACGGAGGTTCCATAAGACACAGTGAAGGGAACTGGACCAAGGGTTTGTGTATTGGATTTGGACTCTAAGGAAGAATTTTTTTTTAAGATCATTCACGCACTCCATGGCCAACCTCCTTGTCCTTCAATCTCATCCAATAGCTGCTCTTTCATCTTCTTAGTAGCATGAGAATATGAGCCAAATAATTCCTACGTAGTAGATGTAACACGAGAGCTGCTACTCCTAGTGGACTTTGATTCCATTTCCTAATAATTCTTTAACTCAATAAACTTGGTCTTATAATAATTTTTTAAATCATTCTTCCACTCGAGAACAACATCAGGGTCTGCCCCTAAAGGAGGCGTAGGAGTGGCACCAGGCCTAGAAATTGCACATGAAGCCAAGGCTGCACCAAGATCATCTTTGGCGCTAATTTTCTTTGCGATCTGCTCAAACAACTTCTCGCATTTTCTTTCTAGAGCCTTGATCTCTCTCTCTCACACACACACACACGATCTGTATGCAATTGTCGCATCCCTAAGCAAACCTTCTAATTCAGCAACATGATCCTGAGAGGACTTAAGCTATTTCACCAACTCTTCTATTTTTGAATGATGTTTAGTAATGCAATTATATTGCCTTATTAGCCTTCTTAGACTCTTTCAACTTCCATTCTTGTTCATCAAATTGTGCACGCAGCTCCTTACAAATCTCATCGGCAATCGACTCCTTCTGCTAAACAAGACCTGCACTGGCGGCTTCAAGCTCTTTGATCCAAATTTCATAATCCCTAGTGATGGTAGAAGAAGAAAGATCTCACAAATAAGGAGTACGATGAGTAGCATTGATGAAAGAAATAAGTGCAGTCTACAAACAAGAAATGATCAGAAAAGAATGAATAAGCAGACAAAAAAAAATAATAATAATAATAATAGAAGGATTGCATAGGAATACGCGTACAATATGCAGAAGTGTTTCATTCGAGCAGTAATTAAAAAAATATACATAAAGAGAAGGAACCATAATTTTTTCTACGCCCAAGTATATCTTTAAACCACAGTAAGTAGGGATGTCCTAAGATAACAGATTCACTTTCTAAGATGAAGCCCCACTTGCGCAACACAAATTCATATAGCGCATCCCTTTCGTGAATAACTTGTGTAATTTTTGATACAAAGCCTTGAGTATCTTTTCTAATTGAGTAATAATATACTCATATTCATTTTCCCTCATTCATGCCAAGGTCTTTCTTATCAATAGTCTCTTCATGGCCTGTTGTTCTAAAACTTTAAATTGTTGAACTAAACTACTTCCTTTGCATGACTTTGATAAAGGGGGTTACCAATACAATGTTTTTACCTAAAAGAACGAACTAGAAATTAAAACGTTGAGAAAAATATACATAATGACGATTTCATTAGTAAACTTCAATGATTACAAAAGGTCATCCAAATTAAAGCATGTGCAGTACTATCACAACAAAAATATTTTCCAAAAAAGAAAAGAGAGAAACTTAATAATGAAAAAGCTGGAAAGTTCAAATGTTTACTTCCTCGGTCTCTATAGATCCTGATGGAACAGCCTTGGACCGTACTTCTGAAGTGTAGGGTCCTTGTCCCCATCAGAATCATCAGAGATGTATTTAGCCTGCGTTCTTTTAAAAGAGGAATCAAGAAGGTCATTACGTTCCTGAATCCTTTTCTACCTGTAGTATTCCTGGGCCTTTTGGACCAAATCTAGCCTTTTCAAGAAAATCAGAATGACTTATTCATCCTCTACATCATGGTTATCCACAAAGAATTGTCTCTTTACTTGAGTGTAAACACTATAAAGAACACCGCGGGTGATTTTTTCTAGTTCTTTTTCTGCCTAGGAGAGCTTCCACTCCATTCCACTTACTTTCTTCCTCTACTACATGGCGTCTTGTTCTATGTCCTTAATATTTTTGGATGACACCTCTAGTTGCGCATTATAATCCACCTCCTTCTTGTTTCTTGCTTCTGTGTCCTGGGAGGATATGTCCAAATCTCATCTCAACTGCAAATTGTCTTGTCCCGACTTTGAAATTTCTTCCTAGGCAGTAGTAAGAGCTGACTCTGAATTACTGAGCCTATTATGCAGCTCCTTCCCTAGAGCAATGACCTAAAAGAATGAAGATTATAATAAATAATAATGCACCTGAAACCATAACTAGATAAACGCAACATTATAATATGTTAACTTGGAAGCCATAACAGTGCAAAAGCGAGAAGACTTCCCCTGAAGGTGAACTGAAGCAAGTAACAGAGAAGGGGTCGGTGTAGTATAGTCATCAATGAGTAAACAACGCATCCTCTCCACTAGGTAAGATACTGCCCCTCTTCAGGAATAACCAAGAAGAGCGAGGAGGGTGAAATCATGCGAAGGGGAAGCATAGGAGTTGTGGTACCTGTCAAATAACTCGAGGGAGGAGGAAAAGGATTATCCACCCTTAGTTGCTTCTATGCACCCTCACGCGTATAAAGATCTCATCCTAGTCTTTTCCTTTCACTTTTCTTCTTCTTTGAAGTAAAAGCAGTAGTGATGACATTGAATTTGTGCAGTGAAATGGACAAAGTTAATACATGTAGATCTTTAAATTTTTAATGAATCTAAATGGATGACAAATAACTAACGAATACACACATCCCCCCCCACGTGGAGCAGAAATATCAAAGTCATATGTAAAAATGGATCTACAAAAATGATGATGGATGCGTAGAAAATCATGTTGCTATAAATATTTAGTAAAAAGATGCGACCCTTTGCGAGGATCAACGAGTAGCCTCAATGCATCTGCTTTGAGCTGTGAAAATAGCTTCTTTTCCTCTTTAGTGAAGTCATGACGATTTGCTAAAAGAGAAGAAGATGCAAATCAGTGCAAGAAAGGAAGTTCAAAGAAAAAAGAAACGTAGAGAAGAGTGGGCACAGTTTTAGGATCTTGGAAGGAAGAGACAAAACCATCCAAGTCAGAAACAAAAACGAACATATCCGCCCATCGATAAGTTTTACACGGTGAAGAGGAAAATGGTAATTTTATGGCCTTAATGAAGCAAAATCAAGTGCATCTCGAAGAGTGGTTATCCTTTATAGAATAAAAGAAGGCTAATTCTTTACAAGAGAGAGTGGTCAAATTGTTGTCATACAAGACATAGGTGCAGGTCAGAAGGTAATAAGAAACCAGGACCAATTGAATGAGAGATAAGCCAAACGTTACAGGCCATTCCTTGAGAAGGGGGTGTAAGGAAAATAAAGGCCACATCTGATATGCTTAGATAATACTGAAATACCCCTCGGGTGGCAAAAGAATGCAATCGATAGGTGAGGAGATCTTAAATTCATAACCACTAATCCCAAAACTAGCCAAGATCCCCTCCATCCGACTTCTCTCACGAATGGCCGAAGGCAAGTCAACAAAAGAAGAAACACAATTGGAAGAGGGACGATCGTTGAAGGCTATTAATAACTAAACTAAGTAGAAGAAATAAATTACTCGCAAAATAACATAATTCAACTTAAGAAAACAGGAATAAGATTTTTATAGCATTATAAATGTACTAATAAAGGAATTCCAATCAAGGATTTCATCAATGAAGTTAAAAACAAGATCATGTAAGTCACCACTCAAACTTGAAATTAAAGACTAATTTACCAAAAATCAGCTTAATTGGAAAGAAGATGTTTAAAAAACGTAAATTTAAATTACAGATGAATTTGGCATTAATTTGAAGAGAAATGTGAGTTTGAAATTTCTCGTATGGGCTTTTTCTTTCTCAAACTTGTAAAAGAGGAAATATGGAAGAAGAAGTAATATTAATTTATAAATCAACTAATGAAATCCTAACCACAATATCCCCAAGTACATTGAAATCACGGCCGTTGGATATTTGTCATTCACAAGAAACTAAATATATTCTCTTGAGATATGAAACGATTCGTATGACTGATTAGAGAATTCGAAAAACTGGATATGAGTTGACAAGTCCACACTAATAGACATTAGCATAGACTTGGGAGGAAAGTGTTACACCCATTTTCAAGTCGTGTAGTATGATGTATAGGTTGGTTAAACATTGAACTGCGAAGTAAAATTAAAAGGGGCTAAACCAAAAGTGCAGCGGCCCATTTAAACAAGGTGGGCTAGCTAAGCCAAAAAGTGAGCTGTGCAGGATCAAAACACACACTACGCGGATCGTGTATCCTTAGGATACAACCACGTTAGTATACCACAATAAAGCGCAAAGATAATAAAACCAAAAAAACTGGCATGTTCCATTAAAAGATCTACTCAATTGGACAAAACTCAAGCTGCAGCCCAATAACGAAAACTGCGCACAAATCACAAGTCTGTGCCACAAGTCGAAAATACACTTCATTTTACAAACAAAATGCATTATATGTTTGAACAAACTTCACAGCCCACAACGAAATATGATGTGTTACATTATGACTTACTAAGAGCTAACCGTTATGAGCAGAACTACATAGTCAAACCAAATAAAGCCAAGTTGTGTGGTATTATCATACTCTTATTTCAAGATCCAGTTGATCATCAAAATTCTAAGTGTGGGAGAAAGCAATCATGGTGTGGCAGCCTACGTAGCACCAATGTTAGCTAAATTAGACCGAGGCAAGCCAAATAAGAATAACTGCGCCGCCCTTATAAACTGCTTCAATTCTACTAGTAAAGGCCAATTTCTGATGCAAAGTTGGCCAATTATCAAAACCAAGCTCATGGCAACCGAACTGCATCAGAACACTTTGGAAGCATAAACTTCATTCTGCACTGATGGGAAGTCAAGTCACAATGTCCAAACTCGTTCTGAACTATGTTACATAATCACTCTGAACTGTGCTACCTTTGCAATCTTGGACTGACCCCCAATCCCATATTGGAATAAAATCCAGATGGTAAGAATCGACCCGTAGCCTTAATATTCATCTCAAATTGGAACTGCGACACACTTACTCAAACAACTGAACCTAAGTTGGGATGTAGCACAAACTAAAACCAACATCTAAATTGGCAGGTTTGCACCACAATCTTATATCACATAACGACGCTACAAGGATGCCTCACCATCTAACTTGAAGAGATAAGTCTGCACTGCAATCCAATGTCAGTGCAAAAGTTATAAAGATGCACCACAATCTTGGTATAATAAGGCCGCACCACAATCCTAAAAGATATGTACCACACACATAAATGTCCAAGGGATGGAGCGATGGATTGAAACTACTCCATAACCAAATACCAAGCCTCATTCCTTAAAGATAAGAGAAGCAGTACAGACCTTTATATATGAGAATGAATCAAAATATATTCATATGGGATGACTATCCTTCAAAATAGCGGTGTACCCCAACCAAGCCACACAACCCTCCAACATTGCACTATGCAGATAAAGGGTAGTCGATACAATACCTCCTTGAATAAAGGGTAGTTCACTGGTGTAGTATTATTGACATATCCGCGCAGCCTACCAATCTGCTGCTTTGCCAAATTAAAGAAGACATGATTCATTTAAATTTGGACGTTTCCCGACTCAATTTATGCATTCCTGCTTCAAAAATAAATCTTCCCACCAATGGCAAACTTCTCGCCCAAAGCAATTTCACAGTCCATACATGCTTAAAGCAAGCAGCAGATAGATGACATGTGTAAAGATCTAATAAAGGAAAAGAAGCATGATAGTATAACTCCATAAATTCACCAAGGAGCTCGACTATAAAGAGGGAGGCACTGTAGAAATATGGAGGGCTTTTTTTCCATTCTAAGATGTTGTAAGAAGAATATATACTTTGATTGATTTAAACGATGTAAAATGAAATGGGAAATAAAAGAGAGAAGAAGTTGGCCCGTGGATGTAGGATTCATTGGAATCTAAACCACGTAAATCTCTATGTGATTTTATTCATGCATTATATTTCAAATTTTGCGTTTCACTTTGCTTGAGTCATATCAAAAATCAACGTTAAATCAGATTTGATGTTTCAATAAACAGTTGGAATGCAAGTTCCTAATTATGTAAGCACATAGCAACATACTTACTACTCTAAGATGAATTTGACATTACTTGAATTTGCTAATTCAAAGTAGCGAAAGCGGTAGCACAATAATTATTCTGCAATGATCTTGGGTATTGTGAGATGAAAAATCTCACCAACATAAATTATAATGAAAATTTTATTATAAAGAAAATTTGAAGAATTTATTATTATTTATAGAGTAATGTAAAATTTAGTAAATAATATAATGCTTGTTAAGACTATAATATTTTTGAGTAAATAATAATATGATTATTTTTATGGGATTTATTGGAAAATGTATTATTATAGCAATGAGAGATATCTTAGGAATAATAATGATAATATTAATAAAAAGGCATTTTTCAAAAGTATTTTGGGTTAAATTATTACTCTTTTTAAGATAAACGATAATAAAGCGATTTCTAATATTTAATGTAGGGTATTATTATTTTTGAGTTAAATAGTAACAAAGTGTTATGAAGGATAATAAGACAATTTAAATAAATATTATTACTTTCAAAAAATATAATAGTATTATTGTTTTTGAAATTAATTGGACATCAATAACTATTTTTGACTGAATAACGATGTTTTGAGATATTAAAGTGATATTTTAATAATGAAGGATTTTTGAAGTATATAGTCATTTTGAGAAATATTATTGTTTTGAGATAATAGATGTAAGCGTAATTTTATAATAAACAATAATAAGACAATTTTATACTTAAGTGAAAACAATGGGTATAAATACACCATTTTGGATTGTTGTGATTTATGAGTTAATTATTAATTAGGATTATCATGTTTGTTGTATTGAGATGAAATCGTATTAAGATGAATTACACGATGTTTTGCTATTATTACTACATGGAAGTGGTGTAGTTTATTGAAAATTTTGGACAGTTGATGTTGTTAATTTTTATTTTACTAATATAGAGTAGTTAGTGCACACTTGATGGGTTTGATGTTGTGTTACTGATATGGAGTGGTCAGTACACATTTGGTGGATTTATGCTTGCATGTATGCTATTGATTTTTTGTTACTAATGATGGATAATGAGAACACATATGATGATACTTTTTATTGTGATTTATTTGATGTTGGTGTTGACAATGGCATTGTTAAATTTATGTCATGTTTACTCATTTTAATGGTTGTGCATTGCTATTATTATTGTTACTCCATATTATTAGAACTGGACCAGCCCTTAGCGGAAGTTATGAGTGATTTGCAAAAATAATTTCCCTACCGAGTCTTTATTGGGCTTATGTAGTCTAATTTATTTAAAACATTATTAAATTAAATTTAAATAAAATATTTTATTTTATTTAAATTTATAAAATGAAATTATATTATTTTATTTGATGTTGTGTTAAATATATGTGTGTATCACTTACACTTATATTAGTGTGTGCATGTGTAATATATCAATCAATGCAAAGTATCACATGCTCGTACATAAATGGTGGGATTTACATTGCAACGTAATGTTAGCTCATCCGATATATAAATATATTATCCTAATGTGCATATATATATATACTTTTGCTTTTATAATAAAATATTTCTATCTACATATATGTATATATTAAAAGTTTATTTATATATAATTTTGTAAACACACACATATATATAGTAACAAAATGTATATATATCGGTTAATATTTAAATATATTTATATCATTTAAAATATAAAATATACATACATATATATTTACTGTAATGTCAAAAATGGTACTTATACAAATACATAAAAAATTAATATATATTTATATATACATAAATGAATATGTTAAATGCTTATATATGTATAATAAAGTGTGCTTGTATATATTAAAATAAATAACAATACAAAATAATTATATATATATATATATTAAAAAAGTTTTGCGCATGATTTAGGATATTTTTTTTATTTTTTTTTAAATTATATATATATATATATTAACAAAACCATGTAAAATTATTTAAAATAAGATAAAAAATATTACTTTTCAAAACTAAATTAATTTTAAAATTTATAGCAAATTTTACATGAAATTTTATAGTTAGAAATTTTAGTATATAATTTTATAATTTAAAACAATTTTAAATTATCGGTTTTTAATTTAAATATTTAAAAATAGAAAAATGGTTTGTATTTTTTACTTTCTACCATAAGCTTAATATGCATTAATAAAATTTTATAGAATATAAAATATAATTTATAATAGATATATGAATTTATATAATTATTTATATGATATATTGATTTAAAAATTATTTAAAAATAATATATAAGTAAAAAATGTTTTCTTTCTACCGAAAATATTATATTCATTAAACATCTTATTTGAATTTTTCTTTTCATATTTTACACATATATAATATAATATTCAAATTGTAAACTATATAAATATATGTATATATTCTATATTAAATTAAGTAAATAAAAAATGATTTTTTTTCATTCTAAACAGTGTTATAATACATAGATGAATTATCATGATTTTTTTTATAATCATATACACATATACATACAACAAACTAAATTTGTGATAATATATCATATTCGAATCATCACCTAACTAACAATATTATATACATAAAAATGAACATTGTAATAATAAATTAATGTTTGTAAATAAATTAGAAGTGTACCTTGCAGCGAAAGCCTGTAAGCACATCTTGAAACGATGTTATATGGTCCTAGAAACGATTTGCGATCCGTCAGAATGCTAGTCCTTGAACCGTCGACCACTGGATATCGAATAACAATTGAATTGACTTGATTTAGGCTTGATTAAATGAAGCGACCAGAGGAGATTTTTGACCAGTAATCAAAAGAAGTGGAAGCTCCAAAAGTCCATAATCAACTATAGAAAGAGATGCTTAAATAGAGGATGGAAATGAGAGAATTTAGGATCTTATCTTTTACTCCATCTCCTTTAATCTGAGCCATCCATTATCAAGCCCACTAACCCATATTTTGAGCCTCCTATACCCCATGTTGCAGCCGATCCTATCAGCCCACATAATGGACTTTACACCCATTTGAGCCTGAATGAATATTTTTGCATTTTAAATCTAATTTAAAACGCTTATCGATATCGTATATCGATTAAAGTGTTTATAACTTTAATAAATACAATTAATATTCATTTATCAAATCAAAATCAAATCTATAAATAATATTTCTCAAATATTATTTAATTAAATTAATTTATAATAATTATAAATTAATTAAATCATTTCGTCAAAGGAGAAGTCATTGTTTTTGGTTGTGTGACTCGTTAGGTGTAAATTTGGTCATCGATTAATATCAAACTATTTGAACATTAATGTTCACATGTCACTTAGCAGGTGGTGTGACATTTTGGTCAAATTGATCGCTTGTTTGGTTTTTGTAAATCCAATTTTACCTTATTAAGTTTTGTCCGGTTTGTGACTTTTATTTACACCAATTCTCTTCGTCAAAATTATATCACTTTAAGACTTATGGAATTGGTAATGGTCAAAATTCCAATATCGTCCACATTCAACTCTGTAGTCCAAAAACAAAGTTCTTGGTTCAATAACAACAATTGTTATTAACTGAAATGCTCTGCCCAGACACTTTGACTTTGAGTTGACTTTTGTTGATTGTAATACTAACCCCATATAATTAAGGATACAAATCATCTCTTGAATAATGCTTCACTTTCAATACTTCTATTCGACCCAACTATAGTCATTCGATGGATGTCGTACTTTGATTTGTCTATAATCAAAGTAGAGCTTTCATATTGAAGATCGATAGCATTCTCATGTTGAGAGAACTGCGTAAATCGATGACATCAATATTTTTTGTTTAACCTTAGTTTTATTAACCAACAAAAAATTATCGAGTGAGCTGTTCCATATTTACCCAACAACTATCAGTACGTAACTCCCAGATGCCCTCAGTAGTCATGAGTAATACATTACACAATATTTGGAGAGTGTTACGTACTCTAGTCTCAACGGATACACTGATATCATGTCTTGATGCATCTTCACTAAGAATATTTAAAATGATGTTTTATAATATTGCGATACAATACTCATAATTACAACTATTTGTAACTGCTATCACAAACACATCGTTTATGGATTTTCTTTTAAATATACTTTTAATTAAATAATTAATTAATATGACACTTTATATCAAGAACATAATAAAAAGGAAACACCTTTTATTTTGAACAAGATTAGTTATCGAGTTAGATATATGTAACAAATTACACAATCGCCCCTAAGGCATACACCTAACTCTATCAATCTGCTGCTTGCACTTGGAGTCATTTATGGAACCTTATTCCAACTTCTCCCATTGATTTTCTCAAAACCAATTAGGTCAGTCTCTCGGTGAATGGACATGCTTTACTTTGTCAATCAGCTCTCTTCGACATTGATAAAATACCATGGTCATGTGGAACAATTCAGAGTAAGTCTCTCAGCTTCTAATGAGCTCTAAGTTTTGTTATTAACTATATTGTGACATTGTTATCTTCTAACAATGTTATGAGATTCTCAACATTTGGAATCACTCTTTACTCAGTTATAAATTTGTGCATTTATTATGCATACATCGTTTTTATTGTGGTGTTATTTAAGTCAATCTACATAGTTTTTTCATTGAATCACCTACTTTGTAACAACCCCGGATTTTAATTACATTTAATTGATAATTAAATTTATTTTTGAATAAAAATTGTGAAATTAAATGATAAAGTGATGCGAGTTTCCCCGAAACCCAAATAAATTCTGTATAAATCATTTAAAATTTAATTATTGTATATATATGTATGTATGTGAATATATATGTATACATGCATATATGAGTAAATTTGAATATATATGTATAGATTTGAATTTGAATTTAAATCTTAATAAATGGTTGAAAAATAAATTATAACAATATAAAGTAAATATATATATCTTAATCTCATGTTAATAAATTAATACAAAATAATACAAATAGGATAGACCACAAAAATAGTAAAAGAAATATAAAAATAGAAGTTCACTCATATTACTAAGTAATAAAACAAATAAAAATACAAACAAAGTATACTACAAAATAATAAAACAATAGTTATTAAAGTAAAATTAATAATAATATTTAAACTAAAGATAGAAGTAAAATAAATATTTGAGTTATAAATAGAGATAAATGAATAAAAGATAAGCTATAAAATACAAAGTAAACATTGGCTACAATTTTAACAACAAATTTAAAATAGAAATTTATTTGGTAATAAAGTCAAGTCAAAAAAAGAAAAGAACTTCATTTATACTACAAAGTAACAGGACAAATTACATATGAATGTACTTGCTAAAGAAAAGAAGGTATAAACGTATATATGAACACTTGCAAAGAATGAAACAAGAATAAGTATATGTTAGCTTGTAAAGGAAGCCACCAAACATCTCTACGGCCAAAAAAAAATACACAAGAGATATGTACAAGTCAACCAAAACAATATTTGTACAGCCGAAGAAAAATAAAATGTATGTGGTACAAACTAATTAATGCAAGCATCATCAGCCATGACTATTGTACAAACACATTTCATCACCCTGTACAAAAACATTACTCTGTAAACTTCATTTTCTATACATACATCAACCTTTCTCATTTCAGTTCGTTCCATTCAAAACTGAGAATAAACTAAAGTTAATATCATTCAAACTTTAACAAAATTCAACTGAAAAACATCAAACAACAAAACAAATCAAAGTAAATCAGAGAATCAAAGGAAAGGGAGTTTCGGTTTTGAAATTTTCAAAAACCTGTTTCATCATCAACTCTGCTCATCCATTCTGAAACCCAAGTGAGTAACTTTTCTATTTAAAATTTTAAAACTTGATTCTGTTGCAAGTGTTGTGGTAAATATGTTTGTATATGTGTATGTTCTCTGTGTATACATGAGTGATGGATGAATATATGTGCACAGCTATCTCCTGTATCATCCCTATTCTTAGTTTCAAGCTCAAGACTTGATCAAAAATTATATTCTCTTAAACTAATGGCTGTTAGAACATGGATTATAGATGAAAGTTGTTTATTGGATCATAAACTAATGTTTTAAAATTTTAATTAAGTTAAAATTTAACTTGAATGTCTCTGGAAACTCAAATAACAGGGTAAGCTTAAGGTAACTGAAAATTCAAACATGTTAATTCACAGATTCAATCGTATAATCTGAGAACTTATCTAAAAACTTAATTTTTAAAACTAAAATTATCAATTTTAGTGATGGGTTTAGGATGTAATTCTAGTTTGACCAGAAAAGGGTAATTCGGTGATCTCTGGTGATCTACTACGTTGTAGAGGTCGGGATCTTTATTGGTGATAGAAGGATGATCGGGGATTCGAGGAAAAATAGTGCGGTGGTGGTCAGAGGGTTGTGGAGGCCGCGGCGAACTTGTAAAGTCTCTAGACCTAATTTTGTCAAAGCTAAGCGATTTGTCTCGTTAGTCGTCTAGGATTGATCGAGTGTCTCGGGGTTTTTGGAAATGGTAGTTTAGTCGTTGACGAAGTCGTAGCCGAAGCAGTGGATTTCCTAGTGATCGGTGGTGGCGTCGCGAGGGATGTTTCCGGTGATGTATCATTCCAGGGTTGGGTTGCGAGGCTCGATCTCGATTTGGTGTTCAATTCGAAGTTTGGTTGGTCGTAATCGGGTAGGGAGGTCGGGGTTGACGCGCTGGCGATGATGGGGTTGATCGGAGTTGCTCCGATGGGTGGTGCACGTGCACCGTGCATTTTGATTTTCTGATGAACTTTGTTGTGCAGAGGAATGAAACTCGGGTTGGACTCGAGTTGTTCGAGTAGTTTACTCGAAGTAGATAAGGTTTTGACTCGAAGCAATTTTGGGTTTGCTCGAGTATGGGTTTGGTTACAGGTTTTGATAAAACCTATCACTGATTTGATTTTTTTTTAAATGAATTTAAATTTAAACCAAATCTACATGAATTTAAAAGTTGTGATGATAGATTTAAACAAGTTTAAATCTAGTATGAAGTATAGACTCAAATGGTTTTGAATCTTAAAAGTTTTAAAATATTCAAAGTGGATTTTCAGGTTTTATTTTAAAACCTAACAGTTTTCGAGAGTTTGAATTTTATTTTAAAATCTGAAACATAATTTAAACAGTGGTTTAAATTCAAAAGTTAAGTTCAGTTTTTGAATAACTTTTGAATCTTAAGGTTTTAAAATGAATTGGGATTTTAAATCAAGAATTTAAAATCAAGGTTTTAAAAAGCAAGTTTAAGTCAAAAGTTTTAAAACAAAGTTTAAAGCCAAGTTTAAATCAAATAGCTTTCTAAATTAATTTGTTTCAAATAAATATTTGAATTGGATTTTAATTAAATTCTTTTATAAAAAGGATTTTTAGTGAAAAGTTAAATAAATTGTTTAACTTGAATTTTCAAGATAAAATGTAATGTATTTTAAAGCTTAAATATAAAAATTTAAGTAATTTAGTTAGAACTTTCTTATATAGGTTTATAAGTGGATATTTGAATTTGGTAAATGTTTAAGTATATAATCATTTTGAATCTTAAATTCAAAATGAAATTTGAATTTAAATTTAAAGTGTAATGTTTAAAATACACTTAAATGTTAATGGAATCATTAATGAAGAAATTAATTACCTTAGAGATGATTAAGGTAATAAAAAATGATTTAATTAATAAGTAATTAAAGAATGATTTATCTAATGTGTAAAGGAATAATTTAGATTAATTTATAATTAGAAATGGTTAATAATGAATCAATCTAATAATTTCTTAAGAAAGTGATTAAAGAAATGTTATTAGTTAATGAAGATAATTAACTAGGAATTATTAAGTAATTAAATTAATGTGATTAATTTTGATAATTAATTAGATTAATTAATTAAGATAATCAATTGTAAATTGTTAATTACTTAATGAAAGCAATTAAGGGGTTAATTCATTATGTAATTGGTTTAAAGGTTAATTAATTAATATGATTTATTAATTAAGGTAATTAATTTGAGGATAATTAATTAATTTAAGGTTAATGATTAAAGGTCAATTAATTAAAATGGTTTATCATTAATTAATGATTAATTAACCAAGATTTGTAGTTATTCATAAGTAATTAATCTGGTATAAATTAATTATAATCAGATATTAACTGATCTTACTTATGAATGTTTGGACTCTATTGGACGATTTGATTTTTTTGATATTCCCGATCTGTGATGCTTAGTGATATATTCTGATTTGTGTATGACCTGTACTATAGTTTATTTATCTGTAATTTATATATCTGTGATCTGTGAATAAAAGATAAGCGTTATAGTTTATATCGCTTATCAACTATATTTCTATATTCTAATCTGTGATGATTGAATGATGTTGCACTATTGTGTTAAACCCCGGGACTACACCATACGCACACAAATATGGATTTCACGTGGAAATGGGTTAAGTCACAGATGATTTAAATTTAATATTTTTAAAATTGAAATTTTAATTTCAATTGATTCGGGAAATGAAATCGGGTTAAATGTGAAAAGCTTTTGAAATGGAATTTCAAGATAAAATTTATTTTTGAATAACTTGATAAAGTTTTGAAACTTAAATAATTTGACTTAAATTTGAATTCAAAATTTGAAAATGAATTCTATGATTTGAAACTAGGATTAAAGATGTTATACTAGTTATATATGGGTTAAACCATTTTAAATGTATTGATTTGGGAATTTGAATTAACCCAAAGACTTTAACCCGTATAAATGAATCAGATTTCCGAAATGAAAACTATTTGTTTTCAAATGATAAAAGCTTTCATATCAAAAATGAATTTCCAATTTGAATTAAAGGAATTTCAAGTTTGAATTGAAAAATGGTTTTCCAAGTTATGAGTGAATTCTTTTTGAAAGCTATGAATTGAATCTGTTTATTTTTAACAGATTTAAAATGGTGATTTGTTTAAACCATTCAAAATGAAATTGTTTTTGAAAGCTATAAGTTAAATCTTTGATTTAAAGATTTAATGAGTAAATCCAATTGAAATGGAAATTGATTTAGGAAATCTATGAATAAATCTTTGTGAAACTGGGTGAACTTTGTGAATTGAATCTTTTGGTAAAAGATTAAAATGGTAATGTGTTTAAACCATTTGAAGAAAGATTTTGGGTAATAAGTTGTGACTTAATTGAAATCCCAATATCCATATATTTTCAAATATTGCGCTCGTTATTCGGTTTAGCCGGGAGAGGACCTTTGTGTCATATATCCCATTCCGAATAATGGTACGACGTATATGGATAGCATTTGAAGACCGGTGGTGAAGACTAGATATTTTCTAAAATGAAAGGACAACTCGTCGAATGTCTCTGCATCGGCTGATCTCCGTATAGAGATTTTATCACCCTTTGTGATGGGAAGTACGGACGTGATTAGAAAATTATCCGGATTTGCAAGGGCTTCTTCGGAAGTGCCTTCGGTTCTGTTTCAAAACCAGAACAGACTTGTATGGTTGTATGTCTAACACTACACTTTGAGATATAAAGCTGATTTCTTTCAAATACATTTCTGTTGGTGGCGGAGAATTTATTCTCTTAGCTTAACACCCTTCTCTGAGACGTACGAGCTCAGAGGTTATGTAGTTGAAATTTATCAGTGATATACTCCCAATTTGGTAGTGTGGCATTCTGAGTGTTGCTGTGTGATGATCATTTATCGATCATTTGTGATCAAAGCGTGGCTTTGTGGAAAAGCGTAGCTTTGTGGACGAGACTTCGTTAGACCTCATAACCCGGAAATGGTCGAAACAGGAAAGATGCAGCAAGGTTTCAGGGGTAGCTTCCCTAGGGTATGACCATTCCTTCTGGAAAAGGGTAGTATCATGGTATGGAGCCCAGATACTTACTCATGTGGACACACTCTATTTATTATGTGTGATGTTGGTTACCGAGCGCTCGGATAAAGGTCCCAAAGGACCGGGTGTGGAATATCTCAGGTTTACTATCCGGGAAGGGGGTAACCGGCCTTGTGTTGGCAGAGAGCCAGAGTCGTTCTCGGGGCGTCCCGACTCCCGCCAGAGGCGTTCCCAAGTGGCATAGGAAGTTCCTTAGCCTGACCATTTGTTGGAAATCCATCTTCCAATACGAACCTTGTACGGTTTTAGTTGTAGAACCTGCCATTTACTTATGGTGGCGCCCCACTATTTAGATGGTAGCTATAGTAGGCATAGTGTGAAATGCCTATGCTGGCTAAGATTTATATTATACTTTCGAAATGTTTCTCCACTATGCACTAGTAATAATATCAAAAGAGTTTTGCTTGCGTAGTAAGCATGTTTGACTATCATAAGAAGAAATCTCCTCCAATTCTGCGTTTGCATTGTGTGTGTGGCGGGAGGTCTTATGGTAGTTTCATTTTCCAAAAGCATTGCGGATTTCAATGTTTAAAATTCTTTTGTGTTTGTTTTAAAGATAAACTGTTTTTGTTACTCTAACCAGTCTCATGACTGATCCAGAGTTTATTGTTCCCTTCCTAAACTCTGGGTGCCCACCATTTTCCACATGGGCAGTCTAGAGTTGGGTTTCTCAGATATTCAGGTTGAGTAGATTATCTGGAGCTAGTCAGTCCTTGGACGACTGACCTTGCTTTCCGCTAGCTATGGATTGGAGCATTCTATTGGAGATATTCTATCCGCTGCTGGTGTTATCTATTTTCTTTCCGCTACTATTTCTTGTATCATATCTCTGATGTATATTGATATCTGTTGTATCATTCTGTTGTATCATATTGTATCAGATTTTTGTATCTGTCATTGTATCAATGTTATATATATTGATATATTCTTTTTCTTCCGTTGTGTTGTCATACTTAACTGTGTTATAAGCTCTGGCGAATCGGATTTGAACGGTCGAATCTGCGGCATTCGAGTACAATGTGAAGTATGGATGTCGATTTTCGAACGTGAAAAATTCGAGTCGTTACATTTGGTATCAGAGCTGAGGGTTAAAACTTTAGCTCAGGAGTATAACACATTAAGTAGCTCATTAGAGATAGGGTAAAGTATACCCTAGAATGAGTAATTCTCAGATATCCATCCGTACGCCTTAGTAAATTCTCTTGCTATCCATTGATAGTGAGTATGAATGCAAGAAGAGGATGAGATAGGGGACAGGGGAATACGACTATAAATGGTCAATACCCTGTAACAACAAGGAAACAATCTTTTCTCTATCAATCTCTTCTGTTCGACATCTTTTCTATTCTTCGATAGTTTCTGGTAGATCCAGGAAGGGATTCGATATATTAATATGGGACGTAAACTCCGGATGGACCAAAATTGTTTGTATGGATGAATTATTTGCTTTGTTTGCTATGGTCGATAGGTATACTCTAGTTTTAAAATAAAAATTTTGAAATTGTATCCATATATCTATCTATTCTTTGGGTCCTAGTATATTCTACGAATGGTTAGTTATCCCTTTGAACTAACTGATGCCCCTGCATATTTCGTAGATTTGGATAACCCGAGTATCTTGTGAAGTGTTAAAACAGATTCATTCTTGTATCTATTGTTGATATTCTGATTTGGTAAGCCAAATGCAGAATAGATGTTCAGTTTAATTTGATGAAACATTCTTCATCTATCTTTGTGTCTCCCTGGCAAATTTCGAGGACGAAATTCTTTTAAGGGGGAAGTCTGTAACGACCCCGGATTTTAATTACATTTAATTGATAATTAAATTTATTTTTGAATAAAAATTATGAAATTAAATGATAAAGTGATGCGAGTTTCCCCGAAACCCAAATAAATTCTGTATAAATCATTTAAAATTTAATTATTGTATATATATGTATGTATGTGAATATATATGTATACGGGCACATATGAGTAAATTTGAATATATATGTATAGATTTGAATTTGAATTTAAATCTTAATAAATGGTTGAAAAATAAATTATAACAATATAAAGTAAATATATATATCTTAATCTCATGTTAATAAATTAATATAAAATAATACAAATAGGATAGACCACAAAAATAGTAAAAGAAATATAAAAATAGAAGTTCACTCATATTACTAAGTAATAAAACAAATAAAAATACAAACAAAGTATACTACAAAATAATAAAACAATAGTTATTAAATTAAAATTAATAATAATATTTAAACTAAAGATAGAAGTAAAATAAATATTTGAGTTATCAATAGAGATAAATGAATAAAAGATAAGCTATAAAATACAAAGTAAACATTGGCTAAAATTTTAACAACAAATTTAAAATAGAAATTTATTTGGTAATAAAGTCAAGTCAAAAAAAGAAAAGAACTTCATTTATACTACAAAGTAACAGGACAAATTACATATGAATGTACTTGCTAAAGAAAAGAAGGTATAAACGTATATATGAACACTTGCAAAGAATGAAACAAGAATAAGTATATGTTAGCTTGTAAAGGAAGCCACCAAACATCTCTACGGCCAAAAACAAATACACAAGAGATATGTACAAGTCAACCAAAACAATATTTGTACAGCCGAAGAAAAATAAAATGTATGTGGTACAAACTAATTAATGCAAGCATCATCAGCCATGACTATTGTACAAACACATTTCATCACCCTGTACAAAAACATTACTCTGTAAACTTCATTTTCTATACATACATCAACCTTTCTCATTTCAGTTCGTTCCATTCAAAACTGAGAATAAACTAAAGTTAATATCATTCAAACTTTAACAAAATTCAACTGAAAAACATCAAACAACAAAACAAATCAAAGTAAATCAGAGAATCAAAGGAAAGGGAGTTTCGGTTTTGAAATTTTCAAAAACCTGTTTCATCATCAACTCTGCTCATCCATTCTGAAACCCAAGTGAGTAACTTTTCTATTTAAAATTTTAAAACTTGATTCTGTTGCAAGTGTTGTGGTAAATATGTTTGTATATGTGTATGTTCTCTGTGTATACATGAGTGATGGATGAATATATGTGCACAGCTATCTCCTGTATCATCCCTGTTCTTAGTTTCAAGCTCAAGACTTGATCAAAAATTATATTCTCTTAAACTAATGGCTGTTAGAACATTGATTATAGATGAGAGTTGTTTATTGGATCATAGACTAATGTTTTAAAATTTTAATTAACTTAAAATTTAACTTGAATGTCTCTGGAAACTCAAATAACAGGGTAAGCTTAAGGTAATTGAAAATTCAAACATGTTAATTCACTTATTCAATCGTATAATCTGAGAACTTATCTAAAAACTTAATTTTTAAAACTAAAATTATCAATTTTAGTGATGGGTTGAGGATGTAATTCTAGTTTGACCAGAAAAGGGTAATTCGGTGATCTCTGGTGATCTACTACGTTGTAGAGGTCGGGATCTTTACTGGTGATAGAAGGATGATCGGGGATTCGAGGAAAAATAGTGCGGTGGTGGTCAGAGGGTTATGGAGGCCGCGGCGAACTCGTAAAGTCTCTAGACCTAATTTTGTCAAAGCTAAGCGATTTGTCTCGTTCGTCGTCTAGGATTGATCGAGTGTTTTGTGGTTTTGGGAAATGGTAGTTTAGTCGTTGACGAAGTCGTAGCCGAAGTAGTGGATTTTCTGGTGATCGGTGGTGGCGTCGCGAGGGATGTTTCCGGTGATGTATCATTCCAGGGTTGGGTTGCGAGGCTCGATCTCGATTTGGTGTTCAATTCGAAGTTTGGTTGGTCTTAATCGGGTAGGGAGGTCGGGGTCGACGCGCTGGCGATGATGGGGTTGATCGGAGTTGCTCCGATGGGTGGTAAACGTGCACCGTGCATTTTGATTTTCTGATGAACTTTGTTGTGCAGAGGAATGAAACTCGGGTTGGACTCGAGTTGTTTGAGTAGTTTACTCGAAGTAGATAAGGTTTTGACTCGAAGCAATTTTGGGTTTGCTCGAGTATGGGTTTGGTTACAGGTTTTGATAAAACCTATCACTGATTTGATTTTTTTTTTAAATGAATTTAAATTTAAACAAAATCTACATGAATTTAAAAGTTGTGATGATAGATTTAAACAAGTTTAAATCTAGTATGAAGTATAGACTCAAATGGTTTTGAATCTTAAAAGTTTTAAAATATTCAAAGTGGATTTTCAGGTTTTATTTTAAAACCTTACAGTTTTCGAGAGTTTGAATTTTATTTTAAAATCTGAAACATAATTTAAACAGTGGTTTAAATTCAAAAGTTAAGTTCAGTTTTTGAATAACTTTTGAATCTTAAGGTTTTAAAATGAATTGGGATTTTAAATCAAGAATTTAAAATCAAGGTTTTAAAAAGCAAGTTTAAATCAAAAGTTTTAAAAAAAAGTTTAAAGCCAAGTTTAAATCAAATAGCTTTCTAAAGTAATTTGTTTCAAATAAATATTTGAATTGGATTTTAATTAGATTCTTTTATAAAAAGGATTTTTAGTGAAAAGTTAAATAAATTGTTTAACCTGAATTTTCAAGATAAAATGTAATGTATTTTAAAGCTTAAATTTTAAATAAAAATTTAAGTAATTTAGTTAGAACTTTCTTATATAGGTTTATCAGTGGATATTTGAATTTGGTAAATGTTTAAGTATAAAATCATTTTGAATCTTAAATTCAAAATGAAATTTGAATTTAAATTTAAAGTGTAATGTTTAAAATACACTTAAATGTTAATGGAATCATTAATGAAGAAATTAATTATCTTATAGATGATTAAGGTAATAAAAAATGATTTAATTAATAAGTAATTAAAGAATGATTTATCTAATGTGTAAAGGAATAATTTAGATTAATTTATAATTAGAAATGGTTAATAATGAATTAATCTAAGATAATTTCTTAAGAAAGTGATTAAAGAAATGTTATTAGTTAATGAAGATAATTAACTAGGAATTATTAAGTAATTAAATTAATGTGATTAATTTTGATAATTAATTAGATTAATTAATTAAGATAATCAATTGTAAATTGTTAATTACTTAATGAAAGCAATTAAGGGGTTAATTCATTATGTAATTGGTTTAAAGGTTAATTAATTAATATGATTTATTAATTAAGGTAATTAATTTGAGGATAATTAATTAATTTAAGGTTAATGATTAAAGGTCAATTAATTAAAATGGTTTATCATTAATTAATGATTAATTAACCAAGATTTGTAGTTATTCATAAGTAATTAATCTGGTATAAATTAATTATAATCAGATATTAACTGATCTTACTTATGAATGTTTGGACTCTATTGGACGATTTGATTTTTTTGATATTCCCGATCTGTGATGCTTAGTGATATATTCTGATTTGTGTATGACCTGTACTGTAGTTTATTTATCTGTAATTTATATATCTGTGATCTGTGAATAAAAGATAAGCGTTATAGTTTATATCGCTTATCAACTATATTTCTGTATTCTAATCTGTGATGATTGAATGATGTTGCACTATTGTGTTAAACCCCGGGACTACACCATACGCACACAAATATGGATTTCACGTGGAAATGGGTTAAGTCACAGATGATTTAAATTTAATATTTTTAAAATTGAAATTTTAATTTCAATTGATTCGAGAAATGAAATCGGGTTAAATGTGAAAAGCTTTTGAAATGGAATTTCAAGATAAAATTTATTTTTGAATAACTTGATAAAGTTTTGAAACTTAAATAATTTGACTTAAATTTGAATTCAAAATTTGAAAATGAATTCTATGATTTGAAACTAGGATTAAAGATTTTATACTAGTTATATATGGGTTAAACCATTTTAAATGTATTGACTTGGGAATTTACATTAACCCAAAGACTTTAACCCGTATAAATGAATCAGATTTCCGAAATGAAAACTATTTGTTTTCAAATGATAAAAGCTTTCATATCAGAAATGAATTTCCAATTTGAATTAAAGGAATTTCAAGTTTGAATTGAAAAATGGTTTTTCAAGTTATGAGTGAATTCTTTTTGAAAGCTATGAATTGAATCTGTTTATTTTTAACAGATTTAAAATGGTGATTTGTTTAAACCATTCAAAATGAAATTGTTTTTGAAAGCTATAAGTTAAATCTTTGATTTAAAGATTTAATGAGTAAATCCAATTGAAATGGAAATTGATTTGGGAAATCTATGAATAAATCTTTGTGAAACTGGGTGAACTTTGTGAATTGAATCTTTTTGTAAAAGATTAAAATGGTAATGTGTTTAAACCATTTGAAGAAAGATTTTGGGTAATAAGTTGTGACTTAATTGAAATCCCAATATCCATATATTTACAAATATTGCGCTCGTTATTCGGTTTAGCCGGGAGAGGACCTTTGTGTCATATATCCCATTCCGAATAATGGTACGACGTATATGGATAGCATTTGAAGACCGGTGGTGAAGACCGGATATTTTCAAAAACGAAAGGACAACTCGTCGAATGTCTCTTCATCGGCTGATCTCCGATATAGAGATTTTATCACCCTTTGTGATGGGAAGTCCGAACGTGATTAGAAAATTATCCGGATTTGCAAGGGCTTCTTCGGATGTGCCTTCGGTTCTATTTCAAAATCGGAACAGACTTGTATGGTTGTATGTCTGACACTACTCTGTGAGATTTAAAACTGATTTCTTTCAAATACATTTCTGTTGGTGGCGGAGAATTTATTCTCTTAGCTTAACACCCTTCTCTGAGACGTACGAGCTCAGAGGTTATGTAGTTGAAATTTATCAGTGATATACTCCCAATTTGGTAGTGTGGCATTCTGAGTGTTGCTGTGTGATGATCATTTATTGATCATTTGTGATCAAAGCGTGGCTTTGTGGAAAAGCGTAGCTTTGTGGACGAGACTTCGTCAGACCTCACAACCCGGAAATGGTCGAAACAGGAAAGATGCGGCAAGGTTTCAGGGGTAGCTTCCCTAGGGTATGACCATTCCTTCTGGAAAAGGGTAGTATCATGGTATGGAGCCCAGATACTTACTCATATGGACACACTTTATTTATTATGTGTGATGTTGGTTACCGAGCGCTCGGATAAAGGTCCCAAAGGACCGGGGGTGGAATATCTCAGGTTTACTACTCGGGAAGGGGGTAACCGGCCTTGTGTTGGCAGAGAGCCAGGGTGGTTCTCGGGGCGTCCCGCCAGAGGCGTTCCCATGTGGCATAGGAAGTTCCTTAGCCTGACCATTTGTTGGAAATCCATCTTCCAATACGAACCTTGTACGGTTTTAGTTGTAGAACCTGCCATTTACTTATGGTGGCGCCCCACTATTTAGATGGTAGCTATAGTAGGCATAGTGTGAAATGCCTATGCTGGCTAAGATTTATATTATACTTTCGAAAAGTTTCTCCACTATGCACTAGTAATAATATCAAAAGAGTTTTGCTTGCGTAGTAAGCATGTTTGACTATCATAAGAAGAAATCTCCTCCAATTCTCCGTTTGCATTGTGTGTGTGGCGGGAGGTCTTATGGTAGTTTCATTTTCCAAAAGCATTGCGGATTTCAATGTTTAAGATTCTTTTGTGTTTGTTTTAAAGATAAACTATTTTTGTGACTCACACCAGTCCAATGACTGATCCGGAGTTTATTGTTCCCTTCCTAAACTCTGGGTGCCCACCATTTTCCACACGGGCAGTCTAGAGTTGGGTTTCTCAGATATTCAGGTTGAGTAGATTATCAGGAGCTAGTCAGTCCTTGGACGACTGACCTTGCTTTCCGCTAGCTATGGATTAGAGCATTCTATTGGAGATATTCTATCCGCTGCTGGTGTTATCTATTTTCTTTCCGCTGCTATTTCTTGTATCATATCTCTGATGTATATTGATATCTGTTGTATCATTCTGTTGTATCATATTGTATCAGATTTTTTTATCTGTCATTGTATCAATGTTATATATATTGATATATTCTTTTTCTTCCGCTGTGTTGTCATACTTAACTGTGTTATAAGCTCCGGCGAATCGGATTTGAACGGTCGAATCTGCAGCATTCGAGTACAATGTGAAGTATGGATGTCGATTTTCGAACGCGAAAAATTCGAGTCGTTACATTTGGTATCCGAGCTGAGGGTTAAAACTTTAGCTCAGGAGTATAACACATTAAGTAGCTCATTAGAGATAGGGTAAAGTATACCCTAGAATGAGTAATTCTCAGATATCCGTCCGTACGCCTCAGTAAATTCTCTTGCTATCCACTGATAGTGAGTATAAATGCAAGAAGAGGATGAGATAGGGGACAGGGGAATACGACTATAAATGGTCCATACCCTGTAACAACAAGGAAACAATCTTTTCTCTATCAATCTCTTTTGTTCGACATCTTTTCTATTCTTCGATAGTTTTTGGTAGATCCAGGAAGGGATTCGATATATTAATATGGGACGTAAACTCCGGATGGACCAAAATTGTTTGTATGGATGAATTGTTTGCTTTGTTTGCTATGGTCGATAGGTATACTCTAGTTTTAAACTAAAAATTTTGAAATTGTATCCATATATCTATCTATTCTTTGGGTCCCAGTATATTCTACGAATGGTTAGTTATCCCTTTGAACTAACCGATGCCCCTGCATATTTCGTAGATCTGGATAACCCGAGTATCTTGTGAAGTGTTAAAACAGATTCGTTCTTGTATCTATTGTTGATATTCTGATTTGGTAAGCCAAATGCAGAATAGATGTTCAGTTTGATTTGATGAAACATTCTTCATCTATCTTTGTGTCTCCCTGGCAAATTTCGAGGACGAAATTCTTTTAAGGGGGGAAGTCTGTAACGACCCCGGATTTTAATTACATTTAATTGATAATTAAATTTATTTTTGAATAAAAATTGTGAAATTAAATGATAAAGTGATGCGAGTTTCCCCGAAACCCAAATAAATTCTGTATAAATCATTTAAAATTTAATTATTGTATATATATGTATGTATGTGAATATATATGTATACGGGCATATATGAGTAAATTTGAATATATATGTATAGATTTGAATTTGAATTTAAATCTTAATAAATGGTTGAAAAATAAATTATAACAATATAAAGTAAATATATATATCTTAATCTCATGTTAATAAATTAATACAAATAGGATAGACCATAAAAATAGTAAAAGAAATATAAAAATAGAAGTTCACTCATATTACTAAGTAATAAAACAAATAAAAATACAAACAAAGTATACTACAAAATAATAAAACAATAGTTATTAAAGTAAAATTAATAATAATATTTAAACTAAAGATAGAAGTAAAATAAATATTTGAGTTATAAATAGAGATAAATGAATAAAAGATAAGCTATAAAATACAAAGTAAACATTGGCTAAACTTTTAACAACAAATTTAAAATAGAAATTTATTTGGTAATAAAGTCAAGTCAAAAAAAGAAAAGAGCTTCATTTATACTACAAAGTAACTGGACAAATTACATATGAATGTACTTGCTAAAGAAAAGAAGGTATAAACGTATATATGAACACTTGCAAAGAATGAAACAAGAATAAGTATATGTTAGCTTGTAAAGGAAGCCACCAAACATCTCTACGGCCAAAAACAAATACACAAGAGATATGTACAAGTCAACCAAAACAATATTTGTACAGCCGAAGAAAAATAAAATGTATGTGGTACAAACTAATTAATGCAAGCATCATCAGCCATGACTATTGTACAAACACATTTCATCACCCTGTACAAAAACATTACTCTGTAAACTTCATTTTCTATACATACATCAACCTTTCTCATTTCAGTTCGTTCCATACAAAACTGAGAATAAACTAAAGTTAATTTCATTCAAACTTTAACAAAATTCAACTGAAAAACATCAAACAACAAAACAAATCAAAGTAAATCAGAGAATCAAAGGAAAGGGAGTTTCGGTTTTGAAATTTTCAAAAACCTGTTTCATCATCAACTCTGCTCATTCATTCTGAAACCCAAGTGAGTAACTTTTCTATTTAAAATTTTAAAACTTGATTCTGTTGCAAGTGTTGTGGTAAATATGTTTGTATATGTGTATGTTCTCTGTGTATACATGAGTGATGGATGAATATATGTGCACAACTATCTCCTGTATCATCCCTGTTCTTAGTTTCAAGCTCAAGACTTGATCAAAAATTATATTCTCTTAAACTAATGGTTGTTAGAACATGGATTATAGATGAGAGTTGTTTATTGGATCATAGACTAATGTTTTAAAATTTTAATTAAGTTAAAATTTAACTTTAATGTCTCTGGAAACTCAAATAACAGGGTAAGCTTAAGGTAACTGAAAATTCAAACATGTTAATTCACTGATTCAATCGTATAATCTGAGAACTTATCTAAAAACTAAATTTTTAAAACTAAAATTATCAATTTTAGTGATAGGTTGAGGATGTAATTCTGGGTTGACCAGAAAAGGGTAATTCAGTGATCTCTGGTGATCTACTACGTTGTAGAGGTCGGGATCTTTACTGGTGATAGAAGGATGATCGGGGATTCGAGGAAAAATAGTGTGGTGGTGGTCAGAGGGTTGTGGAGGCGGCGTCGAACTTGTAAAGTCTCTAGACCTAATTTTGTCAAAGCTAAGCGATTTGTCTCGTTCGTCGTCTAGGATTGATCGAGTGTTTCGGGGTTTTGGGAAATGGTAGTTTAGTCGTTGCCGAAGTCGTAGCCGAAGTAGTGGATTTTCTGGTGATCGGTGGTGGCATCGCGAGGGATGTTTCCGGTGATGTATCATTCCAGGGTTGGGTTGCGAGGCTCGATCTCGATTTGGTGTTCAATTCGAAGTTTGGTTGGTCGTAATCGGGTAGGGAGGTCGGGGTCGACGCGCTGGCGATGATGGGGTTGATCGGAGTTGCTCCGATGGGTGGTGCACGTGCACCGTGCATTTTGATTTTCTGATGAACTTTGTTGTGCAGAGGAATGGAACTCGGGTTGGACTCGAGTTGTTCGAGTAGTTTACTCGAAGTAGATAAGGTTTTGACTCGAAGCAATTTTGGGTTTGCTCGAGTATGGGTTTGGTTACTGGTTTTGATAAAACCTATCACTGATTTGATTTTTTTTTTAAATGAATTTAAATTTAAACCAAATCTACATGAATTTAAAAGTTGTGATGATAGATTTAAACAAGTTTAAATCTAGTATGAAGTATAGACTCAAATGGTTTTGAATCTTAAAAGTTTTAAAATATTCAAAGTGGATTTTCAGGTTTTATTTTAAAACCTTACAATTTTCGAGAGTTTGAATTTTATTTTAAAATCTGAAACATAATTTAAACAGTGGTTTAAATTCAAAAGTTAAGTTCAGTTTTTGAATAACTTTTGAATCTTAAGGTTTTAAAATGAATTAGGATTTTAAATCAAGGTTTTAAAAAGCAAGTTTAAATCAAAAGTTTTAAAACAAAGTTTAAAGCCAAGTTTAAATCAAATAGCTTTCTAAAGTAATTTGTTTCAAATAAATATTTGAATTGGATTTTAATTAAATTCTTTTATAAAAAGGATTTTTAGTGAAAAGTTAAATAAATTGTTTAACTTGAATTTTCAAGATAAAATGTAATGTATTTTAAACCTTAAATTTTAAATAAAAATTTAAGTAATTTAGTTAGAACTTTCTTATATAGGTTTATAAGTGGATATTTGAATTTGGTAAATGTTTAAGTATATAATCATTTTGAATCTTAAATTCAAAATGAAATTTGAATTTAAATTTAAAGTGTAATGTTTAAAATACACTTAAATGTTAATGGAATCATTAATGAAGAAATTAATTACCTTAGAGATGATTAAGGTAATAAAAATGATTTAATTAATAAGTAATTAAAGAATGATTTATCTAATGTGTAAAGGAATAATTTAGATTAATTTATAATTAGAAATGGTTAATAATGAATCAATCTAATAATTTCTTAAGAAAGTGATTAAAGAAATGTTATTAGTTAATGAAGATAATTAACTAGGAATTATTAAGTAATTAAATTAATGTGATTAATTTTGATAATTAATTAGATTAATTAATTAAGATAATCAATTGTAAATTTTTAATTACTTAATGAAAGCAATTAAGGGGTTAATTCATTATGTAATTGGTTTAAAGGTTAATTAATTAATATGATTTATTAATTAAGGTAATTAATTTGAGGATAATTAATTAATTTAAGGTTAATGATTAAAGGTCAATTAATTAAAATGGTTTATCATTAATTAATGATTAATTAACCAAGATTTGTAGTTATTCATAAGTAATTAATCTGGTATAAATTAATTATAATCAGATATTAACTGATCTTACTTATGAATGTTTGGACTCTATTGGACGATTTGATTTTTTTGATATTCCCGATCTGTGATGCTTAGTGATATATTCTGATTTGTGTATGACCTGTACTGTAGTTTATTTATCTGTAATTTATATATCTGTGATCTGTGAATAAAAGATAAGCGTTATAGTTTATATTGCTTATCAACTATATTTCTGTATTCTAATCTGTGATGATTGAATGATGTTGCACTATTGTGTTAAACCCCGGGACTACACCATACGCACACAAATATGGATTTCACGTGGAAATGGGTTAAGTCACAGATGATTTAAATTTAATATTTTTAAAATTGAAATTTTAATTTCAATTGATTCGGGAAATGAAATCGGGTTAAATGTGAAAAGCTTTTGAAATGGAATTTCAAGATAAAATTTATTTTTGAATAACTTGATAAAGTTTTGAAACTTAAATAATTTGACTTAAATTTGAATTCAAAATTTGAAAATGAATTCTATGATTTGAAACTAGGATTAAAGATGTTATACTAGTTATATATGGGTTAAACCATTTTAAATGTATTGATTTGGGAATTTGAATTAACCCAAAGACTTTAACCCGTATAAATGAATCAGATTTCCGAAATGAAAACTATTTGTTTTCAAATGATAAAAGCTTTCATATCAGAAATGAATTTCCAATTTGAATTAAAGGAATTTCAAGTTTGAATTGAAAAATGGTTTTCCAAGTTATGAGTGAATTCTTTTTGAAAGCTATGAATTGAATCTGTTTATTTTTAACAGATTTAAAATGCTGATTTGTTTAAACCATTCAAAATGAAATTGTTTTTGAAAGCTATAAGTTAAATCTTTGATTTAAAGATTTAATGAGTAAATCCAATTGAAATGGAAATTGATTTGGGAAATCTATGAATAAATATTTGTAAAACTGGGTGAACTTTGTGAATTGAATCTTTTTGTAAAAGTTAAAATGGTAATGTGTTTAAACCATTTGAAGAAAGATTTTGGGTAATAAGTCGTGACTTAATTGAAATCCCAATATCCATATATTTTCAAATATTGCGCTCGTTATTCGGTTTAGCCGGGAGAGGACCTTTGTGTCATATATCCCATTCCGAATAATGGTACGACGTATATGGATAGCATTTGAAGACCGGTGGTGAAGACCGGATATTTTCGAAAACGAAAGGTCAACTCGTCGAATGTCTCTGCATCGGCTGATCTCTGATATAGAGATTTTATCACCCTTTGTGATGGGAAGTCCGGACGTGATTGGAAATTTATCCGGATTTGCAAGGGCTTCTTCGGAAGTGCCTTCGGTTCTGTTTCAAAACCGGAACAGACTTGTATGGTTGTATGTCTGACACTACACTTTGAGATATAAAGCTGATTTCTTTCAAATACATTTCTGTTGGTGGCGGAGAATTTATTCTCTTATCTTAACACCCTTCTCTGAGACGTACGAGCTCAGAGGTTATGTAGTTGAAATTTATCAGTGATATACTCCCAATTTGGTAGTGTGGCATGCTGAGTGTTGCTGTGTGATGATCCTTTATTGATCATTTGTGATCAAAGCGTGGCTTTGTGGAAAAGCGTAGCTTTGTGGACGAGACTTCGTCAGACCTCACAACCCGGAAATGGTCGAAACAGGAAAGATGTGGCAAGGTTTCAGGGGTAGCTTCCCTAGGGTATGACCATTCCTTCTGGAAAAGGGTAGTATCATGGTATGGAGACCAGATACTTACTCATGTGGACACACTTTATTTATTATGTGTGATGTTGGTTACCGAGCGATCGGATAAAGGTCCCAAAGGACCGGGGTGGAATATCTCAGGTTTACTACCCGGGAAGGGGGTAACCGGCCTTGTGTTGGCAGAGAGCTAGGGTGGTTCTCGGGGCGTCCCGCCAGAGGCGTTCCCATGTGGCATAGGAAGTTCCTTAGCCTGACCATTTGTTGGAAATCCATCTTCCAATATGAACCTTGTACGGTTTTAGTTGTAGAACCTGCCATTTACTTATGGTGGCGCCCCACTGTTTAGACGGTAGCTATAGTAGGCATAGTGTGAAATGCCTATGCTGGCTAAGATTTATATTATACTTTCAAAATGTTTCTCCACTATGCACTAGTAATAATATCAAAAGAGTTTTGCTTGCGTAGTAAGCATGTTTGACTATCATAAGAAGAAATCTCCTCCAATTCTGCGTTTGCATTGTGTGTGTGGCGGGAGGTCTTATGGTAGTTTCATTTTCCAAAAGCATTGCGGATTTCCATGTTTAAGATTCTTTTGTGTTTGTTTTAAAGATAAACTGTTTTTGTTGCTCACACCAGTCCCATGACTGATCCGGAGTTTATTGTTCCCTTCCTAAACTCTGGGTGCCCACCATTTTCCACACGGGCAGTCTAGAGTTGAGTTTCTCAGATATTCAGGTTGAGTAGATTATCTGGAGCTAGTCAGTCCTTGGACGATTGACCTTGCTTTCCGCTAGCTATGGATTGGAGCATTCTATTAGAGATATTCTATCCGCTGCTGGTGTTATCTATTTTCTTCCCGCTGCTATTTCTTGTATCATATCTCTGATGTATATTGATATCTGTTGTATCATTCTGCTGTATCATATTGTATCTGTCATTGTATCAATGTTATATATATTGATATATTCATTTTCTTCCGATGTGTTGTCATACTTAACTGTGTTATAAGCTCCGGCGAATCGGATTTGAACGGTCGAATCTGCGGCATTCGAGTACAATGTGAAGTATGGATGTCGATTTTCGAACGCGAAAAATTCGAGTCGTTACATTACCTACTTTCTCTTCTAATTGGAACATTTCCAACTTAAAGGTTCTTAACTTGAATTTATTATTGACATAACCCAATATTGCTTATGAAGCTTGAGTCCGAACACTCCTTCATAAGGAGTTCGTTGTTTCTATAAACAAATCTCTAGTATTTCATAAATACACAAGATTACCTCAAACAACCATTTAGTGATACCTATTTGGATTTATTATTTGCTTCATATATCAAATACATAAACAAATCATGATACCGTAGACAGCATAACATGTATCATTACTTCTATCGTCAATGCACAAGGAATCCATCTTTTATGTTCCGTATTGATCATTTTAATAAGGTGTCTTTGTATATCGTCTGGGACATTCCTAATGTCTTTTATACTTACTATATAAGACATCATTCACAAATCCAACGTCGGGTATTAAAAACAACTAAAGCCAATTCTAACACAAGTATATCATTAACAATCGACATTGTGTTTATGGTTTAGAAATATCTATGTACCTTTTAACGTTCTTACTTATGAACATATGCTTCTTCTACATTTTGATTGATATTGTTATTGGATTTGAAATCATTCATTAACATAGAATTTCTGCTGCAAAATTTACCTTTTTATCATAATTTAATTAACTAATTAATTTAAAATCAATTTGCCTTCGATTTATTTTGTATACGGATATTTTTTATTAAATCTAAGACTAGTGGTTTATGTAGACCTGATTCACTGTAATAAAATTTTATTTCTGTTATCACAATTTATTTCTCATAAAAACATAGATTTAATGTTTAATTAATGGACTTGTGCATATATATATATATATATATATATATCATATGCTTTAGTTTCATGTTTTTAAGATTGTAAACCAACATCAAGTACAATCTTTTGGTTATGTTAATTTGTTTTTAAATTAATATATTCAAGCTTGTTGTTTAGTCAAATATATGGTTTGAAATTAAATCTTAAAGTACAATATACATATGTATATATATGTAGATATGCAATGTTTCAGAACTAATCATGTTATATATATATGTGTGTGTGTGTGTGTGTGTGTGTGTGAGTATGTGTGTGTATGAGTATGTGTGTGTGTATGTATATGTTGTGTGTGTGTATGTATATATATTAAATTATAATAATACTATTTTACAATTTGTTTTCATATTGAATGCGTATTTCCATATTTGTAATTTTGATGTTTGGATATTTTGTTATGATCAAGCATGGAATTTTATGGTATGAATCTGTTATTGGTTTGTGTTTGTAAATAAGGAAATTTAAATAGCACCTTATTCTATTTCCTTTAATTCGGATTTGATTAGATCTAGATTTAATGTGAAACTGTATTTCCTTCTTCACTTTCAATCGAGTATTTTCTTACATTGAAATTATCTGAGTTTACTCTATAGATTTATTTTCATAATTTTTTATATGTATATATATTAAATAAGCGGCAAAAAAATATTACATATGTGTCTATATATGCCTACACCATATATATGTGGTACTATAAATATCTATATACAACCCATATACACATATTATAGTATGTTCAAATATATGTATGCACTTATTCATTTATATTTCCAACATTCATATGAAATTGTTATATATAGTAAGTATAATATATGTACATTCAATAGATATAAATCCCAATGCATGTATATGTATATATATGGTTATACACATGTTTATATTTGATTGTGTTAAGTTGATATATTATTAAATGTATACATGATACATTCAAATCTAGGTTAATTAATATGACTAATTAGTGTGATTAATTAATAAAATATGAAGTATGTTAAATAAAATATGTCTTTATTGAATAACTAGATTGGATCAAGTGAAACTCACTAGACTTTATAGTCCCACTAAAATCCAATGATTTTTTTTGAAATCCACTTATTTCACTCGTTGTAAACCCACCGGTTCCTTCAATGGTATAAGCTCGAATGGTCTATGCAGTCTGTTAACAGTTTTGGAACAACTAATCAAGTCTACATATCCGACGGGTATCTAGAAAAGTAGTGTCAAGTCTTGTGGTTGAGTAATTAAGTATTCTCCCCTCCTTGGCTACTTATCCGGCCTAATGAGTGGAGTAAACCTAAAAGGTTATCCTAATTGTAAAGGCCTAAACTAATTTTGGGGCTTGGACTGATTTTCAAACTAAGATTTGAAAATTTTAAAGAAATTTTAGATTTAAATATTAAGTTTAAAACATAAAAGGAAATTTTATAAATGTTATAAAATAAATCTAAAAAATTTCTTATTTTAAAAAATTAATTTATTATTTTTCAAAATCTTTTAAATATTGAATTAATTTCATTAATTAAATAAGTAATTAATTAAAAGTTAATTATTTAAAATATACATATATGCAATGATATATGTATATATGTAACTATAAAGGTTATAGTTGAAAATTTATCTTAAATTACTTAAGGTAAACTTATATAAATTTTTTTAAATTTATTAAATTATTTAATTGAATTGTTTAATTAAATAAATGATTTATTAGATAAGTAACTAATTAAATTACATATGTCGATATATGTATATAAGTAAAAATATAGAGTTTATGTGTGTATATATATATAAGTAAAACTAGAGAGGGTATACTTTAATAACTTAAGATATTTTTAGTTTCTCAAGATTGTTTTGAGAAATTATACTAAATAAAATTTGAAATTATTAAATGAAGGAACCGGGCCAGTCGGAATCGAATGTAATTGGTAGATTTTAAATATTTCTATTTTTGGATCATATTGGGCCTATGAAGTCTAAAGGTGTATTAGATCCAATTTAATGAAATTTTAAATAAAATCTTATTTTGTTTAAATTGTTAAAATGGAGATTTAAATTTGTATGTACTATAATAAATTTGTTAAATACATTCAATTGTGTGAAGTGTAAGTGCGATATATAAGTAATGTATACATGTGTAAATGAAACATGTATAAATGAATTTCGAAAGGGAAACATTTTGTTTCCCTTCCTTAACATATATAGTTAATTAAAGGAATATATGGCAATATATGTAGAGAGAAACCTTTCATTTCTCTCTTTTTTAATTGATATATTAAATGATATTTATAACTTATTAACTAATTATGCACATGTTTTTATAGTCCAAGTTTCTGACTAATTAAATATATGTGTACATTTATAATAATTATGAATACATATATACATATAAGCGGCTACACCTCACTTTTTCTACACCTTAAATCCCCCTATTTCAACCACATATTCCAAATTAAATAATATATATTCTTTCTCTTCTCACTTCAGGAGAGATAACGCATGTTATTTAATTTGAAACATGTGGTTGAAATCCGAGGGATTTGAGGTGTAGCAAAAATGAGGTGTAGTCGATCATAGACCAACACATACACACACACATATATTGAAAATCTATAAGTTGTTTAAAAAAATTTGAAACCCAAAATCAACATTAACGAAAATGATTTCAATTAAAGAAAGGTTTGACGACAAAATGTTACATTATTGCACAAAACCCTCTTACAAATTTGAATTAAGCTACATATGTATATTTTTATATACATGATTATTACAATTTAAAATTTTAGATCTAAATCAACATATATTTGCAAACATTGTAGCATATGCTATATATACATATACATATATACAAATAAGTTTGATTTAAGGTTAATAATTTTGATTAAACTTTTTTATTTAGGAATGAAACTAAAATTTAGGGTTTTACATAACACTTTAAATTTGACAAACCACTAAGAATTAGAATTTGCACTAAAGTTCATTCATCAATTTTGAATTTTTGTTTTTTATAAACAATGATTGAAATAATTACATTCCAGTATTTACCATATAAAATTAAAGATTAGTTTCAAAGAAAAACAAATAATTTAAATTATACAATTGATTTGCATTTGTATGTGTAAATGTTGTAAAAAAATATCATTCAAAATTAGCTTTTAATTTCATAAAGATTCCAAAAAAAAATTGATAAAGGGTGTAAATTTGTGGTAAGAACTTACAAATCTAAATAATACGAAGAGTAGTAAAAAGTTATCCAAAGTAACGTGGGATTCAAAACATATCAATTTATCATGGACATATATTACAGGAAGATCATAAGCAAATGTAGACCTGAACTAAAATAATACAATAAACATATTTTATTCAAAATAGATATAATGGAGGTTTAAGTTACATATGGCAAGATGAATAATTAAAACATAAGGTGAATCATACAAAGTCTAATTATATCGATGATCTAAATACATAGGTGAATTTAAATGAGAGAATTACCTTTGGATATGGCCAATAATTCACATCTTGAATGTATGAAGACTCCTAGATTCGATTGAATCATCTTCAGAAATTGCAATAATCTGATGGGACGCCTTTATATTTATTTTATTTGATGCTTGAATTGTTTAGGGAGTTTTTTTTCATTCATGAAGACATGAATTTTCAGCTATTAGAGGAGATGAGGAGAGCAAAAGGAAAAGGTAAATGGGATTTTTTAGGAAGAATGAATCTCTACACTAAATGAATTAGTGGACAAGTTATAATTGAAAGAATGAAAATTTTCTCATTCTTTTAATTAAAACTTCCCTATTTAATTCCTTTAATTCACTCTCACTCCTCTCTCTTTACATAGTAAGGAAAAAATTACTTACCATCAAATGGCACAAGATTTGCATAAATTCCTTTATGAAATTATTTTTTATTTAAACTCATTTTATAAATGCATTGATATCATATATAATTGCACGCAAATATAACTTTTATATATAAATTCAAATTATTGCAGACAACTCCCAAATATTAAATAAATCAAATAATAATTAATATTTCTCAAATATTAATTAATTTATAACATTTCATAAATTAATTAAATCATGCAGTTTTTCAAAGGACTCATCATTACAGTTGTGCGGCTCAATGGTATAAATTCAGTCGGCAATTAATATCGAACGATTCGAATATTAATGTTCACATATCTTAGCTAGTGGTATGATAGTTTGGATGAATTCGCTTACACATCTTTTCGGTTAAATCTAATTTTGTTGTTATAAGCATTACTTGGTAGTAACAATTATTTATACCAATTCTCTTCGCTAAAACCATATCACTTTAGGACATATGGAATTTGGTTTTAGTCAAAACTTCAACAACGTCAACATTCAACTTTGTAATTCCAAACAAAATATTTTAGGTTCAATAATAACAATTAATATTAACCTTACTTGTAACGACCCAGAATTTTGAACAAATTAAATTAAGAATATTTAATTAATTTTAAATATTTGAACGATGATTTAATTTGAATCCCGATATAACTCTGAATTTTTACGAATAAACTTTAAAATTTAATCTGTTGAATGTTGAATTAAAATTTGAATCTTAAATTTAAAGCTAAAGAAAAATATTTCGAAAGGTTTTAAAATTCGTATTGACAACACTGAAGATAATAAAAGCTTCAGAATTTAAATTTAAACTGTTTCGTTCGGTTTTGAAATTTAATTGTTCGAATCGATATTTAAAAATAGTCAATTTTCAAACAGTCTCGGAATTTGACGAAACCAGTCCCATTGGGTCCGTAATATTGTATTATTGTTGGATTTCCAATTTCGTATTTTTTGGAGTTAATCTGGGAGCGTACGAAGTATAAACACATTCAGATTTTAAAACGAATTCAAATTATAAAAAGAAATTTTATTTTATTTTATTTATATTGGTTAACCTCACCACGTTCACGACTTTACCTCCCCCATACCTTCGTACCCCCCTCCCACTCTCTTCCTTTCTTTTAAAATCCCTTTCCTCTTTCATTTCGAACAGCCGAGACAAAGGAAAATATAATCGTTTGAAAACCTTTCATTCTCGTTCGAAAAAAAATCAATGCCTTCATTTTAATCATCGCTGTATACTCAGCTATTCCATCAGTCATCGCGACTCATCCTTGCCCCAACGCGATATTTCTGCTGCTGATTCGAAGTCATGCTACAGTCACTTTTCTGCCACTGCAAATTAATTTGCGAGTCGCGAGGCGATATTGTGAGGTAGCTGGGGTGGCGGGCCGAGGTCGCGAAGTGAAGGCGTGCGCACGCGCGCTAGGGAGGCGAGTCAAATCGCGGGGTATCGTTCGAAGGAGCGATGGCGAGAATTGGGGGATCGAGTTCGAGCATGGCGAAGTATAGGGACTCGCGACTGCTAGGACTCGCGATGCAACAGTCCATCGAGCAACGGCAGTCAGATGGTGAAGTCGCGATTTCGATTTTTGAGGGCGGGAGTCGCGTGCGAGTAGGGGATGCAAATCGTTGTCAATGTGAGGTCGCCTGAATTGGGGATGAAGGCAGTGATGCTCGGCGCTCGGGGTTGCTGTGGAGGCGACTCGATCGGAGTCTGACGTGAGGGGAAGCAACTGGAAGGGAAATCGGGGCCAAGCACGTCGACAATGGAGTTCGGTAGCAATAAGGTATTTTAATTTTTTCATTAGTGTGATATATTCAAAAGATCGAACGAAAATATAAATAAATATATTGATTAGGGAAAAAGAAAAAGATGAATGAAATAAATGATAACAGTAAAATGGATTTCTGTTTTGTATTTACAATAAGAAAAAATATATATGTATACATATGTATTTGATTTTATAAGAAAAGGCATAAATTTTGTAGTTAATTTTAGTTTTAAAAGGAATCACCTGTATATATGTATAGGATAGTAAAGAAGATTCTTATTTTTGTCGATTACTGAAAAGAAAATAAAAGTAAAATCTAAGTTAAATAAGTTATTTCAAAAGGAAATTAGTTAAAATTTAAATTTATTGTTTAAAACGAAATCACCGACGAATCAAATTTATCAAATGAAAATTTATTATTCGATTTGTTCGGATGTTAATAGAATTGTATAATTATTTATACAAGGTTAAAAATCAAGAAGAAATGGTCAAAATGGAAATGGATGGCAAATAAAAAGCTAAGGTGAGATCTTCTCACTCAGATTTATAATTGAATTGCAGTTATTGATTGATTTGTTTGAATGTGCTATTAGATATGATAGGATATATCTATATATATATATAGCAATATATACATATTGGCATATGTATATATTGGATTGATTGATTCCCGCCTCGTATAGCGGATGAGACCCTATTGCGCCGTTAGTAAGCGGATTTTTATAAAACCCATATACCGCGATAATTCCGTACTGGAGCGGAATTGGTATTGTGCTAACGTTTTTGGATGCAGGAAAAACAGGTTGGAGGGATCCAACTGGACCCCTCACATTGATTGAATTTATTTCTATTGTGATATGAATCTGTGAATGATTATAGTGATGCTATTAATCATATTGATATCTGGAAATTGTTTGAAAGCTAAAATTTAGCTGAATGGATGTTTTGACATCATTGGATTCCAAAGATAAACGAAATTGAATTTTTGAAATTCAAGTAGAAAATTTCCAAGTGAATCAATTTTTGAAATTGAAGAAATTTTGAAGAAAGGAATTTTTAAAGTATAAAAAGTAAATTTTTATAATCGTATTGAATAAATCCCAGAATAAAGTGAAAATGCTAAATAAATGGATTTCATAAAACAGTGATTTTAAATTGAAGAATTTAATTTAAATTTGGATTTTTAAATAGATTGAAAGAGATAAAGAAATTTATTTTCTTTAAAAGGAATTTATTTAAAAGGAGATAAGTTGGAAATCCACTTAGAAATTTAATTGGTAAATTGAAATGATTTGGGAAATCAATGTAAAATGAGTTCAATTTAAAGAATCCATTTAAAAATAGGATATTGAATGATTTGAAGGAAAATAAGGAATTTATTCTAGTAGAGATAAATAAAATTTGGAATCAATCTGTAATTGATTTAATATTTGGAAAAGAACTTTTGAGAAATCAGTATGGAATCTTTTATTTCAAGTTGAAAATAAATTCAGAAATCAATATTGAAATTGAATTGATATTGAAGTTTTTATAAATAGAATTGAAATTTATAAAAGTTGTTTATAAATCCGAAATCACTTATTTTGATGAGTGAAATTCTAGAAGTAAATAAAAGGAGATTGATAAATCAAAGTTGTTACAAAATAGAAAGAGAATTTATAAAACGTTGTTTTATAAATTCGAAATCAATTGAATTGATAAATTAAATGTAGCAGGTTATTAAAGGAAATATATTCGCGATTTTGGATAGCGAATTTTCCTTGAAATAAATATGTAGAAAGACTGAAATTTGGTTAGTGAAATATATTCACGATTTTGGACAGTGAATATATTGTTAAGTAAAATGGATTTATTTTCGAAGAAGTGATATTAAAAATAAAGTTAAACGTTTTAAAGATGTTTTTAAAATGTATTGTGAATTGAAAGCATAGATTTCAACGTTCATTGTTGAAATAGGCATTTTCGAAAATATAAGGAAATGGTGGACTATAACACTGTTGTTATAGTAAATGATTTCCGTAAGGAAATGTTTTTATGTAGTATTGGGATTTTCATATATCTACCTTAAAATTTCGAATCCCTATACTAGTGATTTTGAGTCGTCGTAACGATGTTTTACGTAACATTCGTTCTGACTCAAATAAATGTTGTTATAATAAATGATTTCCTTAAAGAATGAATATGTACTTAATATTGATTTAAGTATATCGAATATTTTCAAATGTTGAAAATAAATGATTTGTGAATTACTTATTATTAAATAAGTATGGAAATGCTTTTCCAATATGAAATGAACTGTTCTGAAATTTTATCTTTTGAAGATAAATTGAAAAGTGAATATTTGAAATTGTTTTCAAATGATTAAGTGTGGGAATTTTATATCTAGTAAAGATATTTTTGAAGATGAAATAATTTGGAAAATTATTTGGAATCTGATGATGTTGCGCATCTTTATTGATAGTTAAATAACCGACTATCAATAATTACCTTGAATGATATTTGTTGTGATTGGATGAATTTGAATGCCACACTTATTTTTGAATAAACGCTCACTATTCGGGTTAGCCGGGAAAGGACCATGGGGTCGTATAACCCATTCCGAATATGTGATACGTCGTTATGAATTGCATTTGAAGACTGGATATTTTTGAAAACGGAAGGATTACCGTCGAGTTACTCTACATCGGCTGATCTCCGATTTAGAGGTTTTATCACCCTTAGTGACGGGAAGTCCTGACGTGATTGAAAATTATCCGGAATTGCAAGGGCTTCGTGAGAAGTGCCTTCGGTTCTGTTCGATCCCGGAACAGACTTGTATGGATTGTGTGTCTGACGTTACAATTTGAGATATAAAGCTGATTTCTTTCAAATACATTTCTGTTGGTGGCGGAGAATTTATTCTCTTAGCTTAACATCCTTCTCTGAGACGTACGAGCTCAGAGGTTATGTAGTTGAAATTTATCAGCGATATATCCCAATTTGGTAACGTGGCATACTGAGTGTTGATGTGAAATGATCAGTGTTTGATCATTTGTGATATGATCATTTGTTTGATCTTATATCTTTGTGATCATAGGTTGATCATTTTGTTTGACCCGAAGCAGGGCTTTTTGTAGAAAGCATAGCTTTGTGGACGAGACTTCGTCGAGCCTCACACCCCGGAAATGGTCGAAACAGGAAGGATGCGGCAAGGTTCTAGGGAGTAGCGCCCCTTAGTGTATGTCATTCCTTCTGGATAAAGGTGGTATCATGGTATGGAGCCCAGATACTTAACCTCTGTGGTTGCTGCAAAATTTATTTCTTTGTGGTTGTTGCGAATCGGGGATCCTCGGGAAGATCGGTGACGATCGGGGGATGGCATACGCGTGTTAGTAGTTACCTATTTTTGCAGAGGTAACCCGGCCTTGTGTTGGCAGAGATCCGGTTAGGTTCTCGGGTCGTCTATTCCAGGGACGTACCCATCATGGAAAAGGAAGTTCCTTAGCCTGACCATATGTTGGAAATCCAAAGAAACAATACGAGCCTTTACGATTTCAATTGTATAACCTGTCTCCTCAGGAGGCAGCTATAGCAGGCATAATATAATGGTACCTATGCTGGCTAAGATTTATATTATACTTTCGAAATGTTTTCCACTATGCACTAGTAATAATATCAAAAAGGTTTTGATTTTTGCGTAGTGAGCATTTTTGACTAACATAAGAAGAAATCTCCTCCAAGTCTGCGTTTGCATTGTGTGTGTGATGGGAGGTCTTATGGTAGTTTCATTTTCCAAAAGCATTGCGAATTGACATTAAAGTTTTCCTGTTGTTTATTTTAAAGATAAACTGTTTTACGATCTCACACCAGTCACCATGACTGACTCGGAGTTTATTGTTTCCCTTCTAAACTCTGGGTGCCCACAAATTTCCACACGGGCAGTCTAGAGTTAGATTATCAGGATATTCTGGATATTCTGGAGCTTTGGAGATAAGCTGGAGGACGAGACGTAGTATTTGTATCTGATAGTATTTATTCCGCTGTGTATTCTGTATGAGGACAAGTTATATAACTGTCCATTGTTGTATATTGACTCTGATGATTGATGTATGTATAAAATGATATAGTCTTTGTTTTAGAGATTGTTCATTTATCTATTATATATTGTTCCGCTGCGATGTGTAAGATTCTGATATTGTTTTCTATTCTGATGTTGTTCTGTTGTTGTTCTTCTCTTCTTTCTTCTATCTTCTTCTTCTTCTCTCTTTTCTTGTTCTTAAAACCCTCACTATTGGAGTTTCCGGCACTCGATTGCTCGGCAGTCGATAAAGTGAGTATCGATGTCGAATTTTCGAAAGTCGAAAATTTTGGTATGTGACAAAGTGGTATCAGAGCATATGGTTAAGCGACAACCCTGCTCTGTTGGGTGTTACTCATTAGAGATAGAGTCAGTAGTACTCTAGAATGAGTTGAGTGTAATAATAGATACGAGCGCGTATTTGTTAGTGAATATAAAATTGTTTTATATTGTGATGATTGGTTTGTTGAGTGGTATATGGATTCTGGTCGGTATTGTCCGTACAACTCTATCGATAGGAATCTCTAAACACTTGTATAGAACAATTCGGCACAGTATTGTTTTAAATAGGGTAAATGAAATAATTTTGCCCAAAACTATTTTTGTATATAAAAGAAATGTTTTTCTATGAAGTACTATAGTATATGGTTGCATGGATGTTAGGAAGTAATAATAGTAAATTATTATCATTGAAATTGAATAAGGAATTGAAATCGTAACTCCAAAGTTAAGAAATAAATCCATATACTAATGAAATTTAAAGAATATAAATTATAAATGTGATTTGTAATTTAAAACGGAATTCCAGAGAAGTTTTTGGAAATGTTTGAAAAGAATTTGTAAATTTTGGAGATTTGGAAGTTTAAATCTTTTTAGAGTTAAAAATGAAATTCAAAGGATTTTGGAAAAATGTTTGAAGAAATGAAAAGCTCTAAACTCTTTTCGGTCGCTGGAAAATAACTTCGATGATGACCGCGGCATCACCGGTGTTTATTTTCGGATTTCCAAAAGAGGAATTGCTGCCAAATTGTTTTAAATAGAAGTTGTTTGGAAAATTTGGGTTTTGTTTTGGAAATTCAAAGGATGATTTGAATTGTTTTCAAAGATGGTTTTGAAAAGGTTGAAAAGACTCTGGAATTGAGTATTGAATTATGAGAATAAAATTGTGAATGAATGAATAAGTTTGCAATTGCAAGTACATAAAAGTGAGATTGAATGTTGAAATTCATTTCAAATTTGTAAGCAATGAAGTGGATTGAATAATTATAAATGTGAAATGAAAGATGAATTAAAATTCAATAATGAAATGAAATTAGTAAGGTGAATGTATCAATGATCTTATAAATCGAAATGTAAGTAAGTCGAAGACTTATAGAATATTTGAAATTTGATTTGGAAATCAGATTCGAATTTGAAATGAAAGAATTAGTGAATGAGTTTCAGAATGAATAAATAAATTTGAAGTTGTAAGTAAGTAAAACTGAAATTGAAGATGAATGTGAAACTTTGTTTTGAATTTGTTAGTAAATGTGATTCAAGCTGAATATTGAAATTTAAAATGAATTAGTGAATGAAACTAATATATAGAGTGATATGAATTAGTAAATGAAAGATAATCGATAAAAATTCAATATTCAGTATAGAAGATAAAATTGAATTCAAGTGAATTTGAAATGTAAAATTTAAGGAAAATGAATAGGTGTAACTTCAACAGTGAAGTAAAAATGATATAACAAGCATATATTGAAAATTTTGTAATAGGATTTGCAAAATGGTTTGAATGTATAACTAGATATTACGGCTAGTAGGATATACAGGTGTAAATGAGTTGGGATTTGGAATTGCAAAGATAAAATTGAATTGCTCGACAAAAGGTATGTATTTGAATTATAATATGAGTTTTTGATGATTTCTTCTCTAGCCGCTTGGCTTTTTCTTTTTCTTTTTTTGAAATCTGAGAGTCCGTAGGGACGTTTTGTAGTCGTGCCGTATTAGCCGCGCAAAGGAGACGCTGGCGAAATTTTTTGAAAATTTCGAGTGTTAGAAAAATTTTTGAGAAAATTTTGAAGGTTTAAATTTAAATTTGAACTTTGAAGTAAACAATGTTGTTTTGAAACTTATAATTGAAGTTGGAAATTTAGTTGAGATGATAACGAATCTTTAGTAGGAAGATTTGTTTTGAAAATTTGATAAAACTATTTGGATTGTGAAAAATAGTAGACGAGTTAAGGACCTTTCTTTCTAACTTGTAATTTCGAGGACGAAATTCTTTTAAGGGGGGAAGTCTGTAACGACCCAGAATTTTGAACAAATTAAATTAAGAATATTTAATTAATTTTAAATATTTGAACAATGATTTAATTTGAATCCCGATATAACTCTGAATTTTTACGAATAAACTTTAAAATTTAATCTGTTGAATGTTGAATTAAAATTTGAATCTTAAATTTAAAGCTAAAGAAAAATATTTCGAAAGGTTTTAAAATTCGTATTGACAACACTGAAGATAATAAAAGCTTCAGAATTTAAATTTAAACTGTTTCGTTCGGTTTTGAAATTTAATTGTTCGAATCGATATTTAAAAATAGTCAATTTTCAAACAGTCTCGGAATTTGACGAAACCAGTCCCATTGGGTCCGTAATATTGTATTATTGTTGGATTTCCAATTTCGTATTTTTTGGAGTTAATCTGGGAGCGTACGAAGTATAAACACATTCAGATTTTAAAACGAATTCAAATTATAAAAAGAAATTTTATTTTATTTTATTTATATTGGTTAACCTCACCACGTTCACGACTTTACCTCCCCCATACCTTCGTACCCCCCTCCCACTCTCTTCCTTTCTTTTAAAATCCCTTTCCTCTTTCATTTCGAACAGCCGAGACAAAGGAAAATATAATCGTTTGAAAACCTTTCATTCTCGTTCGAAAAAAAATCAATGCCTTCATTTTAATCATCGCTGTATACTCAGCTATTCCATCAGTCATCGCGACTCATCCTTGCCCCAACGCGATATTTCTGCTGCTGATTCGAAGTCCTGCTACAATCTCTTTTCTGCCACTGCAAATTAATTTGCGAGTCGCGAGGTGATATTGTGAGGTAGCTGGGGTGGCGGGCCGAGGTCACGAAGTGAAGGCGTGCGCACGCGCGCTAGGGAGGCGAGTCAAATCGCGGGGTATCGTTCGAAGGAGCGATGGCGAGAATTGGGGGATCGAGTTCGAGCATGGCAAAGTATAGGGACTCGCGACTGCTAGGACTCGCGATGCAACAGTCCATCGAGCAACGGCAGTCAGATGGTGAAGTCGCGATTTCGATTTTTGAGGGCGGGAGTCGCGTGCGAGTAGGGGATGCAAATCGTTGTCAATGTGAGGTCGCCTGAATTGGGGATGAAGGCAGTGATGCTCGGCGCTCGGGGTTGCTGTGGAGGCGACTCGATCGGAGTCTGACGTGAGGGGAAGCAACTGGAAGGGAAATCGGGGCCAAGCACGTCGACAATGGAGTTCGGTAGCAATAAGGTATTTTAATTTTTTCATTAGTGTGATATATTCAAAAGATCGAACGAAAATATAAATAAATATATTGATTAGGGAAAAAGAAAAAGATGAATGAAATAAATGATAACAGTAAAATGGATTTCTGTTTTGTATTTACAATAAGAAAATATATATATGTATACATATGTATTTGATTTTATAAGAAAAGGCATAAATTTTGTAGTTAATTTTAGTTTTAAAAGGAATCACCTGTATATATGTATAGGATAGTAAAGAAGATTCTTATTTTTGTCGATTACTGAAAAGAAAATAAAAGTAAAATCTAAGTTAAATAAGTTATTTCAAAAGGAAATTAGTTAAAATTTAAATTTATTGTTTAAAACGAAATCACCGACGAATCAAATTTATCAAATGAAAATTTATTATTCGATTTGTTCGGATGTTAATAGAATTGTATAATTATTTATACAAGGTTAAAAATCAAGAAGAAATGGTCAAAATGGAAATGGATGGCAAATAAAAAGCTAAGGTGAGATCTTCTCACTCAGATTTATAATTGAATTGCAGTTATTGATTGATTTGTTTGAATGTGCTATTAGATATGATAGGATATATCTATATATATATATAGCAATATATACATATTGGCATATGTATATATTGGATTGATTGATTCCCGCCTCGTATAGCGGATGAGACCCTATTGCGCCGTTAGTAAGCGGATTTTTATAAAACCCATATACCGCGATAATTCCGTACTGGAGCGGAATTGGTATTGTGCTAACGTTTTTGGATGTAGGAAAAACAGGTTGGAGGGATCCAACTGGACCCCTCACATTGATTGAATTTATTTCTATTGTGATATGAATCTGTGAATGATTATAGTGATGCTATTAATCATATTGATATCTGGAAATTGTTTGAAAGCTAAAATTTAGCTGAATGGATGTTTTGACATCATTGGATTCCAAAGATAAACGAAATTGAATTTTTGAAATTCAAGTAGAAAATTTCCAAGTGAATCAATTTTTGAAATTGAAGAAATTTTGAAGAAAGGAATTTTTAAAGTATAAAAAGTAAATTTTTATAATCGTATTGAATAAATCCCAGAATAAAGTGAAAATGCTAAATAAATGGATTTCATAAAACAGTGATTTTAAATTGAAGAATTTAATTTAAATTTGGATTTTTAAATAGATTGAAAGAGATAAAGAAATTTATTTTCTTTAAAAGGAATTTATTTAAAAGGAGATAAGTTGGAAATCCACTTAGAAATTTAATTGGTAAATTGAAATGATTTGGGAAATCAATGTAAAATGAGTTCAATTTAAAGAATCCATTTAAAAATAGGATATTGAATGATTTGAAGGAAAATAAGGAATTTATTCTAGTAGAGATAAATAAAATTTGGAATCAATCTGTAATTGATTTAATATTTGGAAAAGAACTTTTGAGAAATCAGTATGGAATCTTTTATTTCAAGTTGAAAATAAATTCAGAAATCAATATTGAAATTGAATTGATATTGAAGTTTTTATAAATAGAATTGAAATTTATAAAAGTTGTTTATAAATCCGAAATCACTTATTTTGATGAGTGAAATTCTAGAAGTAAATAAAAGGAGATTGATAAATCAAAGTTGTTACAAAATAGAAAGAGAATTTATAAAACGTTGTTTTATAAATTCGAAATCAATTGAATTGATAAATTAAATGTAGCAGGTTATTAAAGGAAATATATTCGCGATTTTGGATAGCGAATTTTCCTTGAAATAAATATGAAGAAAGACTGAAATTTGGTTAGTGAAATATATTCAAGATTTTGGACAGTGAATATATTGTTAAGTAAAATGGATTTATTTTCGAAGAAGTGATATTAAAAATAAAGTTAAACGTTTTAAAGATGTTTTTAAAATGTATTGTGAATTGAAAGCATAGATTTCAACGTTCATTGTTGAAATAGGCATTTTCGAAAATATAAGGAAATGGTGGACTATAACACTGTTGTTATAGTAAATGATTTCCGTAAGGAAATGTTTTTATGTAGTATTGGGATTTTCATATATCTACCTTAAAATTTCGAATCCCTATACTAGTGATTTTGAGTCGTCGTAACGATGTTTTACGTAACATTCGTTTTGACTCAAATAAATGTTGTTATAATAAATGATTTCCTTAAAGAATGAATATGTACTTAATATTGATTTAAGTATATCGAATATTTTCAAATGTTGAAAATAAATGATTTGTGAATTACTTATTATTAAATAAGTATGGAAATGCTTTTCCAATATGAAATGAACTGTTTTGAAATTTTATCTTTTGAAGATAAATTGAAAAGTGAATATTTGAAATTGTTTTCAAATGATTAAGTGTGGGAATTTTATATCTAGTAAAGATATTTTTGAAGATGAAATAATTTGGAAAATTATTTGGAATCTGATGATGTTGCGCATCTTTATTGATAGTTAAATAACCGACTATCAATAATTACCCTGAATGATATTTGTTGTGATTGGATGAATTTGAATGCCACACTTATTTTTGAATAAACGCTCACTATTCGGGTTAGCCGGGAAAGGACCATGGGGTCGTATAACCCATTCCGAATATGTGATACGTCGTTATGAATTGCATTTGAAGACCGGTGTTGAAGACCGGATATTTTTGAAAACGGAAGGATTACCGTCGAGTTACTCTACATCGGCTGATCTCCGATTTAGAGGTTTTATCACCCTTAGTGACGGGAAGTCCTGACGTGATTGAAAATTATCCGGAATTGCAAGGGCTTCGTGAGAAGTGCCTTCGGTTCTGTTCGATCCCGGAACAGACTTGTATGGATTGTGTGTCTGACGTTACAATTTGAGATATAAAGCTGATTTCTTTCAAATACATTTCTGTTGGTGGCGGAGAATTTATTCTCTTAGCTTAACATCCTTCTCTGAGACGTACGAGCTCAGAGGTTATGTAGTTGAAATTTATCAGCGATATATCCCAATTTGGTAACGTGGCATACTGAGTGTTGCTGTGAAATGATCAGTGTTTGATCATTTGTGATATGATCATTTGTTTGATCTTATATCTTTGTGATCATAGGTTGATCATTTTGTTTGACCCGAAGCAGGGCTTTTTGTAGAAAGCGTAGCTTTGTGGACGAGACTTCGTCGAGCCTCACACCCCGGAAATGGTCGAAACAGGAAGAATGCGGCAAGGTTCTAGGGAGTAGCGCCCCTTAGTGTATGTCATTCCTTCTGGATAGAGGTGGTATCATGGTATGGAGCCCAGATACTTAACCTCTGTGGTTGCTGCAAAATTTATTTCTTTGTGGTTGTTGCGAATCGGGGATCCTCGGGAAGATCGGTGACGATCGGGGGATGGCATACGCGTGTCAGTAGTTACCTATTTTTGCAGAGGTAACCCGGCCTTGTGTTGGCAGAGATCCGGTTAGGTTCTCGGGTCGTCTATTCCAGGGACGTACACATCGTGGAAAAGGAAGTTCCTTAGCCTGACCATATGTTGGAAATCCAAAGAAACAATACGAGCCTTTACGATTTCAATTGTATAACCTGTCTCCTCAGGAGGCAGCTATAGCAGGCATAATATAATGGTACCTATGCTGGCTAAGATTTATATTATACTTTCGAAATGTTTTCCACTATGCACTAGTAATAATATCAAAAAGGTTTTGATTTTTGCGTAGTAAGCATTTTTGACTAACATAAGAAGAAATCTCCTCCAAGTCTGCGTTTGCATTGTGTGTGTGGTGGGAGGTCTTATGGTAGTTTCATTTTCCAAAAGCATTACGAATTGACATTAAAGTTTTCCTGTTGTTTATTTTAAAGATAAACTGTTTTACGATCTCACACCAGTCACCATGACTGACTCGGAGTTTATTGTTTCCCTTCTAAACTCTGGGTGCCCACAAATTTCCACACGGGCAGTCTAGAGTTAGATTATCAGGATATTCTGGATATTCTGGAGCTTTGGAGATAAGCTGGAGGACGAGATGTAGTATTTGTATCTGATAGTATTTATTCCGCTGTGTATTCTGTATGAGGACAAGTTATATAACTGTCCATTGTTGTATATTGACTCTGATGATTGATGTATGATAAAATGATATAGTCTTTGTTTTAGAGATTGTTCATTTATCTATTATATATTGTTCCGCTGCGATGTGTAAGATTCTGATATTGTTTTCTATTCTGATGTTGTTCTGTTGTTGTTCTTCTCTTCTTTCTTCTATCTTCTTCTTCTTCTCTCTTTTCTTGTTCTTAAAACCCTCACTATTGGAGTTTCCAGCACTCGATTGCTCGGCAGTCGATAAAGTGAGTATCGATGTCGAATTTTCGAAAGTCGAAAATTTCGGTATGTGACATTACTGCTCTGGGCAGAGGCTTTTATTTTGAGTTGACTATAGTTAACCGTGATACTAACCCCATATAACCATGGAGACAGATTCTCTATTGAAATAGTGTTTTACTTCTAATGCTTCAACTTAGATCCAACTATAATAATTCGTTGGATGTCATGTTATGATTTAACTATAATTAAAGTGGAGTGTCCACATTGAAGTTCCACAGTATTCTCAAGTTGAGGGAACTGTATAACATCGTTACTTCGAGATTGTCTGTTTGACTTTAGTTATATTAACCGGCAAAGAACTCTCGAATGAGTCATTCCATAGTTATCCAATAACTATCGGTATGTAACCCCTTGCTTCCTCCAGTAGCCATGAGAAATATACAGCCTAACATTTGGAGATCGTTACATACTCTAGTCTTAATGGATAAACAGATATCATTTCTCGAAACATCTTGACTAAGAATATTTAAAAAATATATTATATTCAATATGCTACAATTCTCATAATTACAATACTTTGTAATTACTATCACATAACATATCATTTAAGTATTCCCATCTGTATATTTTAAATTAATTAATTATTTATTTATATCACTATATAACAAGTATATAATAGAAATAAAATATCTTTTATTTTGAAAAAGATGGGACACGGAGTTAGATATATGTAACAAATTATATAATTTCCTAAGGCATACCCCTAACTCTATCATTTAATATTTAATTAAAATGTTTAAATAAATAAATAATAGTAAATTACTTAACAACACATACACATATGAAACTATAATGGTTGTAGTTTAATATTCTTCTTAAATAGTCTAAGATGAATAAAATAAAAAAATTAAATTTTAAATAAAGTTTAATTTAATTAGTAAATTAAGTTAAAGAGCTAAAATTAATTAAATATGATTTAATTAATAAGATTAAAGTTAATTAAATCATTATATATATTATAAGTTAATTAAATTATAAGTGGTTATAAATAAACTACACTTATGTAACTATATCTATATAAATATAATAAAATTGGAACTAAAATAAACCCATAACGGCTTTTGGAATCAGTACATAAGTAAAGTACATATATCTTGATTTTAGGTGTGTCTGACACTTGAATCGCGATGATATTTCATAAGAAATATATTATTCCTTAAATTGAAATCACTCTAAGGTTTATATCGGAGATTATGAATCCCTAATATATAAAGTTGTCGTTTATCATTTATATATTGATAGATTACTTGGATACTCGCTAGTTGTTGAGCAAACTCAAGCTAGGAATGTTATGTGTAGCATATTAACATATTGTTAGATGAGGTAGTTACGTGCATGTATTTGTTGAGCAAACTCAAGGTAAGTGCATTATACATGGGCCGTTGCAAAATGATAGGTAAGAGTGAATATTCTCTTTTTTTAAGAAAACTCAAGGCCAAGATCGAGATTGGGGCAAGGAACAAGGTTCGGAGTTGAATGTGATACAATTTGTAACGACCCAGAATTTTGAACGAATTAAATTGAGGATATTTAATTAATTTTAAATATTTGAACGATGATTTAATTTGAATCCCCGATCTAAGTTTGAAATTGGTGATTAAGTTATAAAATTTAATCTAGTGAATGCTGAATAAAAATTTGTATCTTCGATTTTAAGTCGAAGAAAAATATTTCGAAAGCTTTTAAAATTCGTATTGATAACACTGAAGATAATAGAAGCTTCAGAATTGAAGTTTACAGTTATTTGTTCAGTTTAGAAAATTTTATCGTTCAGCCGATATTTAAAAAAAATAGCCGTCCGAGGCGCAGTCTCGGAATTCGACGAAACCAGTTCCATTGGGTCCGTAATATTGAATTATTGTCGGATTTCAATTTTCGTATTTTTTTTGAGTTGTTACGCAATCGTACGACGCATAAACGCGTCGAAATTTTAAAAGAAAATTCAGTTTAATTTTAAAATTTAAAATTTATAAATATCCCACGTTTTCTCCCCGTTGTTCACGCCGAGCATCACGAGATTTTCGTGCAGCCCATACCCTTTCGTTTCAAATGACCCTCTCCTCCCATTCTTTTCAACAGACCACGAAATCAAACGAAAAAAAAAATGGCGGAGACCTGGGGAGGAAGTATCGCGACTCAGCCTTTTCGCGATGGAGGCTCGTGCTCGCGACTTCGAAGAGGAGGAGACTCGTCGATGTAAGGGGGCGTCGCGAGTTCAAATTCGACATGGCGCGGCGTCGCGATGGCGATCTCGAGTTTGATGGGGGAGGCGACTTCCGCGACTTCGTGATGGCAACGCGGGGCAGCAGCAGGTCGCGTGAATTGGGGATGAAGGCGATTGTCGGCGGCAGTGATTCGCGTGGCCACGAAATCGAGCAGGCGAGTGGTCAGGCTCGGCGATGTTGGGTTTCACGATGACGGTTAGGCGATGACTTTCGAAGTCGAGCTCGGCTGTGATGTTTGGGGTGTAAGGTATACTGCAGTTTCTTCTTTTTATTTAGTTTAATTTAACAACATATATAGATATATGCAGTAATATATATTAAACAGAAAATATATATATACAGAAACAGAAAGAAGAAAATTTAGTTAAGCAAATTTATTAAAGGAAATTGATTTGAATTAAAGGTATTTATTTTAAGTAAAATTTTGGATGGATAGATAATTAAATTAACTTATTGAATTTATTTTTGTCATTAAAGGATATTTTTAAAATGGAAATTTTATAAGTTAAACTAAATAGTAGATTTTTAAACAATTAATTATAATGGATAAATTATTTAGTTGACCTATATAATTATTCTTGGTAACTAGAAAATATTTTATTAAAGAAAAATTTAGTTAAATTTAAATCATTAGTTAAATAAATTTATTTAAAGGAGAATTGGTTTAAAATAAAAACTATCAGTTAATTTAACTATTTAACGGTAATTGATTTATTCGATTGTTCAAATTGAAGGTGTTAACTAATTTAATTCGAATATTAACAAATTGTAAAATTTGTTTTATACAAGGTCAAAATTGCAAGAAAATAATCTGGAATGGGAAATGGGTTCAAGGAATTTAATTATCAGTTTAAAATTAAATAAATCCATTAAATGGAAATTTATTATTATTATTCGATTCAGTTCAAATATTAATTAAGATCGTACAATTGTTATATAAGGTATAAATCCAGAAATCAAGTCAAGATGGAAACTGGACTGCAAAATATAAATCTAAGGTGAGATTTTCTCACTCGAAGGAAAATTTTGATTTGCAGTTATTGATTGATTTGTTTGAATGTGCTATTAGATATGATAGGATATATCTATATATATAGCAGTATATACATATTGGCATATGTATATATTGGATTGATTGATTTCCCGCCTCGTATAGCGGATGAGACCCTATTGCGCCGTTAGTAAGCGGATTTATAAAAACCTATATACCGCGATAATTCCGTACTGGAGCGGAATTGGTATTGTGCTAACATCTTTGGATGCAGGGAAACAGGTTGGAGGGATCCAACTGGACCCCTCACATTGATTGAATTTATTTCTATTGTGATATGAATCTGTGAATGATGATAGTGATGCTATTAATCATATTGATATCTGGAAATTGTTTGAAAGCTAAAATTTAGCTGAATGGATGTTTTGACATCATTGGATTCCAAAGATAAACGAAATTGAATTTTTGAAATTCAAGTGGAAAATTTCTAAGTGAATCAATTTTTGAAATTGAAGAAATTTTGAAGAAAGGAATTTTAAAGGATAAAAAGTAAATTTTTATAATCTTATCGAATAAATTCCGGAATAAAGTGAAAATGCTAAATAAATGGATTTCATAAAACAGTGATTTTTAAATGGAAGAAATTAATTTAAATTTGGATTTTTAAATAGATTGAAAGAAACGATTGAAATTTATTTTCTTAAAAAGGAATTTATTTAAAAGAAGATAAGTTGGAAATTCAGTTTGAAATTAAATTGGTAAATTGAAATAAGTTGTGAAATCAATGTAGAATGATTTCAATTTGAAGAATCCATTTTAAAACAGAATATTGAATAATTTGAGAAAAATAAGGAATTTATTTTAGTAGTGATAAATGAAATTTGAAATCAATCTGTAATTGATTTAATATTTAGAAATGAATTTTTGAGAAATCAATATGGAAATTTTATTCAAACGTTGAAAATAAAATTAGAAATCAATATTGAAATTGATTTGGTATTGAAGCTTTTATAAATAGAATTAAAATTTATAAAAGTTGTTTATAAACCCAAAGTCACTTATTTTGATAAGTTAAATATAGAAGTTGATAAAAGAAGGTTTATAAGTCGAAGTTGTTATTAAAAAGAGAAATAGAATTTATAAACGTGCTTATAAATTCGAAATAGATTGAATGTGATAAATTTAATATAGAAGATTATTTAAGAAGATATATTTGCGATTTTAAATAGCGAATTTTTATTGAAATAAAATGTGTAGAAAAGACTGAAATGTGGTTAGTAAAGTATATTCACGATTTTGGACAGTGAATATATGTTTAAGTAAAATGGATAGGATTTTGGGAAAGCGACATTATGAAATGAAGTTAATTGTTTTAAAAGATGTTTTAAAACATGTGAACTATCGAAATCATAGATTTCAACATTTATTGTTGAAATAGACGTTTTCGAGAAATATAAGGAAATGGTGGACTATAACACTGTTGTTATAGTAAATGATTTCCGAAAGGAAATGTTTTTAATGTAGTATTGGGATTTATATATATCTATCTAAATCCGAATCCCTATACTAGTGATTTTGAGTCGTCGTAACGATGTTTTACGTAACATTCGTTTTGACTCAAATAGATGTTAAAATGTATATTTTCCTTAAAGAATGAAATTATACTTAATTTGATTTAAGTATATCGAATATTTTCCAAGTGATGAAAATAAATGATTTGTGAAATACTTATTATTAAATAAGCATGGAAATGCTTTTCCAAAAATGAAATGAAATGTTTGAGATTTTATCTTCTTAAAGATAAAATGAAGTTGAATATTGAAATCGATTTGAAAATCGAATATCAGTAGATATTTTGAAAATATAAATTCACTATGGAATTTATAAAGGAATGGGAAATTGTTTGAAAAATAAACGTTGATTTATTTTTAAAGTGTGGAAATTTTATATCTAGTAAAGATATTTTTGAAGATGAAATAATTTGGAAAATTATTTGGAATCTGATGATGTTGCGCATCTTTATTGATAGTTAAATAACCGACTATCAATAATTACCTTTAGATAGGTATTTGTTGTGAATTGGATGAAATTGAATGCCACACTTATTTTTAAATAATCGCTCACTATTCGGGTTAACCGGGAAAGGACCATGGGGTCGTATAACCCATTCCGAATATGTGATACGTCGTTATGAATCGCATTTGAAGACCGGTGTTGAAGACCGGATATTTTTGAAAACGGAAGGATTACCGTCGAGTTACTCTACATCGACTGATCTTCGATTTAGAGGTTTTATCACCCTTAGTGACGGGAAGTCCTGACGTGATTGAAAATTATCCGGAATTGCAAGGGCTTCGTGAGAAGTGCCTTCGGTTCTGTTCGATCCCGGAACAGACTTGTATGGATTGTGTGTCTGACGTTACAATTTGAGATATAAAGCTGATTTCTTTCAAATACATTTCTGTTGGTGGCGGATAATTTATTCTCTTAGCTTAACACCCTTCTCTGAGACGTACGAGCTCAGAGGTTATGTAGTTGAAATTTATCAGCGATATATCCCAACTTGGTAACGTGGCATACTGAGTGTTGCTGTGAAATGATCAGTGTTTGGTCATTTGTGATATGATCATTTGTTTGATCTTATATCTTTGTGATCATAGGTTGATCATTTTGTTTGACCCGAAGCAGGGCTTTTTGAGAAAGCGTAGCTTTGTGGACGAGACTTCATCGAGCCTCACACCCCGGAAATGGTCGAAACAGGAAGGATGCAGCAAGGTTCTAGGGAGTAGCGCCCCTTAGTGTATGTCATTCCTTCTGGATAAAGGTGGTATCATGGTATGGAGCCCAGATACTTAACCTCTGTGGTTACTGCATTATTATTATCTATGTGGTTTGTTGCGAATCGGGGATCCTCGGGAAGATCGGTGACGATCGGGGGATGGCATATGCGTGTCAGTAGTTACCTACTTTTGCAGAGGTAACCCGGCCTTGTGTTGGCAGAGATCTAACCGTAATGTTAGGTTATTTCTCGGGTCGTCTATTCCAGGGACGTACCCATCGTGGATAGGAAGTTCCTTAGCCTGACCATTTGTTGGAAATCCAAAGAAACAATACGATCTTGTACGGTTTTAGTTGTAGAACCTATCATTCACTTATGGTGGTCACCACTGTTTGGATGGTAGCTATAGTAGGCATAAGTGCGGAATGCCTATGCTGGCTAAGATTAATATTATACTTTCGAAATGATGTCTACACTATGCACTAATAATAATATAAAAAAGAATTTGATTTTTGCGTAGTAAGCATCTTTGACTATCATAAGAAGAAATCTCCTCCAATTCTGCGTTTGCATTGTGTGTGTGGTGGGAGGTCTTATGGTAGTTTCATTTTCCAAAAGCATTGCGAATTGACTTTAAAATCTTCCTGTTGTTTATTTTAAAGAATAACTGTTTTACGATCTCACACCAGTCACCATGACTGACTCGGAGTTTATTGTTCCCTTCTAAACTCTGGGTGCCCACCATTTTCCACACGGGCAGCCTAGAGTTATGTTATCAGGATATTCTGGAGCTTGGAGATAAGCTGGAGTTCGAGACGTAGTATTTGTATCTGATATTATTTTATTCCGCTGTGTATTCTGTATGAGGACGAGTTTATATAACTGTCCATTGTTGTATATTGACTCTGATGATTGATGTATGTATAAACTGATATAGTTCTTTGTTTTAAAAGACTAGTGTTTATCTAATATATATTGTTCCGCTGTGATGTGTAAGATTCTGATATTGTTTTCTGTCTGATGTTGTTCTGTTGTTCTCCTTCTTTCTTTTTCTTCTATCTCCTTCTTCTTCTACTTTTTCTTTTTCTTAAACCCTCACTATTGAAGTTTCTGGCACTCAATTGTTCGGCAGTCGATAAAGTGAGTATCGATGTCGAATTTTCGAAAGTCGAAAATTTCCGGATGTGACAAAGTGGTATCAGAGCATATGGTTAAGCGACAACCCTGCTCTGTTGGGTGTTACTCATTAGAGATAGAGTCAGCAGTACTCTAGAATGAGTTGAGTGTAATAATATATACGAGCGCGTATTTGTTAGTTAATATAAAATTGTTTTATATTGTGATGGTTGGTTTATTGAGTGGTATATGAACCTTCGTCGGCACAGTCTTGCAAAACTGTATCGAAGGGGTTTCTAAACGCTCGAATAGAACAATTCGGCACAGTATTGTTTTAAAATAGGGTGAATGAAATAATTTTACCCAAATCTATTTTTGTGTAGAAAAGAAATGATTTTCTGTAAATTATTACAGTATATGGTTGCATGGTTGCTAGAAGTGATAATATTAAATTATTATCATTGAAATTAGATGAGAAATTGAAATCAAAACTCCAAAGTTAAGAAATAAATTCATATGCAAATGAAATTTGAGAATATAAATTATAATTGTGACTTATAATTTAAAACGGAATTCCAGAGAAGTTTTGGAAATGTTTTGAAAAGAATTTGAAAATTTTGAGGATTTGGAAGTTTAAATTGTTTTTGAAGTTGAAAATGAATTTCAAAGGATTTGAAAGGTATTTTGGAGAGATGAAAAGCTCTAAACTCTTTTCGGTCGCTGGAAAATAATTCCGATGATGATCGCGACATCCCCGATGTTCATTTTCGGGTTTCCAAAAGAGGGATTGCTGTAAAATTATTTTAAATGGAAGTTGTTTGGAAATTTGGATTTTTGTTTTTGAAATTCAAAGAATGATTTGAATTGTCTTCAAAAATGGCTTTGAAATGATGGTAACACTCTGGAATACTATATAAAAATATTTATGAAATATTATGAAATTGATAACTTGTAAAGTTTAAAGTTTAAATAAAAATCCATTTAACGAATGAAATTTTAAATATGAATTGGAAGCATAAGGAAATGAATTCATATATGAATTAAAAGTGTAAATATAAATTGTGAACGAATTTATAACTTGGAATGGGATTCCAAGAAAATGATCGAAATTAAAATTTATTAGTGGAATGGAATTAGTAATATGAATGTAGAAGCGATTTGTATAAATCAAAATGTAAATAAGTCAAAGACTTATAAAATATTTGAAATTTGATAGAAATGAGAATTCAAATTGAAAATGAAAGAATTTGTGAATGAATAAATAAATTTGCAATTGTAAGTACAAGGAAATGAAATTGAATGTTAAAATTCATTTTTGATTTGTAAAGTAAACTAGAAATGGTATAAGAAGTTGATATTAGGAATTTTGTAATAGAATTTGCAAAATGTTTGAATATGTAACTAGATATAATGGCTAGTAGGATATACAGGTGTTATAAAGGAATTGGATTTGATTTCAAAGATAATTTGAATTGCTCGACAAAAAGTACGTATTTAATTTCAATATGAGGTTTTGATGATTTCTGGTCTAGCCGCTTGGCTTTTTCTTTTTCTTTTTGAAATCTGAGAGTCCGTAGGGACGTTTTGTAGTCGTGCCGTATTAGCCGCGCAAAGGAGACGCTGGCGAAATTTTTCGAAAATTCCGAGTGTTAGAATATTTTTGAGAAATTTTTGAAAATTAAATTTGAATTTGAATTTAAATTTGAATTTTGAAGTTAAACAGTGTTGTTTGAACTTACAGTTGAAGTTGAAATTTAGTTGAATGATAACGAATCTTTAGTAGGAAGATTTGTTTTGGAAAATCGATAAAACTATGGGATTGTGAAAAATAATAGACGAGTTAAGGACATTTTTTTTTCCTAACTTGTAATTTCGAGGACGAAATTCTTTTAAGGGGGGAAGTTTGTAACGACCCAGAATTTTGAACGAATTAAATTGAGGATATTTAATTAATTTTAAATATTTGAACGATGATTTAATTTGAATCCCCGATCTAAGTTTGAAATTGGTGATTAAGTTATAAAATTTAATCTAGTGAATGCTGAATAAAAATTTGTATCTTCGATTTTAAGTCGAAGAAAAATATTTCGAAAGCTTTTAAAATTCGTATTGATAACACTGAAGATAATAGAAGCTTCAGAATTGAAGTTTACAGTTATTTGTTCAGTTTAGAAAATTTTATCGTTCAGCCGATATTTAAAAAAAATAGCCGTCCGAGGCGCAGTCTCGGAATTCGACGAAACCAGTTCCATTGGGTCCGTAATATTGAATTATTGTCGGATTTCAATTTTCGTATTTTTTTTGAGTTGTTATGCAATCGTACGACGCATAAACGCGTCGAAATTTTAAAAGAAAATTCAGTTTAATTTTAAAATTTAAAATTTATAAATATCCCACGTTTTCTCCCCGTTGTTCACGCCGAGCATCACGAGATTTTCGTGCAGCCCATACCCTTTCGTTTCAAATGACCCTCTCCTCCCATTCTTTTCAACAGACCACGAAATCAAACGAAAAAAAAAATGGCGGAGACCTGGGGAGGAAGTATCGCGACTCAGCCTTTTCGCGATGGAGGCTCGTGCTCGCGACTTCGAAGAGGAGGAGACTCGTCGATGTAAGGGGGCGTCGCGAGTTCAAATTCGACATGGCGCGACGTCGCGATGGCGATCTCGAGTTTGATGGGGGAGGCGACTTCCGCGACTTCGTGATGGCAACGCGGGGCAGCAGCAGGTCGCGTGAATTGGGGATGAAGGCGATTGTCGGCGGCAGTGATTCGCGTGGCCACGAAATCGAGCAGGCGAGTGGTCAGGCTCGGCGATGTTGGGTTTCACGATGACGGTTAGGCGATGACTTTCGAAGTCGAGCTCGGCTGTGATGTTTGGGGTGTAAGGTATACTGCAGTTTCTTCTTTTTATTTAGTTTAATTTAACAACATATATAGATATATGCAGTAATATATATTAAACAGAAAATATATATATACAAAAACAGAAAGAAGAAAATTTAGTTAAGCAAATTTATTAAAGGAAATTGATTTGAATTAAAGGTATTTATTTTAAGTAAAATTTTGGATGGATAGATAATTAAATTAACTTATTGAATTTATTTTTATCATTAAAGGATATTTTTAAAATGGAAATTTTATAAGTTAAACTAAATAGTAGATTTTTAAACAATTAATTATAATGGATAAATTATTTAGTTGACCTATATAATTATTCTTGGTAACTAGAAAATATTTTATTAAAGAAAAATTTAGTTAAATTTAAATCATTAGTTAAATAAATTTATTTAAAGGAGAATTGGTTTAAAATAAAAACTATCAGTTAATTTAACTATTTAACGGTAATTGATTTATTCGATTGTTCAAATTGAAGGTGTTAACTAATTTAATTCGAATATTAACAAATTGTAAAATTTGTTTTATACAAGGTCAAAATTGCAAGAAAATAATCTGGAATGGGAAATGGGTTCAAGGAATTTAATTATCAGTTTAAAATTAAATAAATCCATTAAATGGAAATTTATTATTATTATTCGATTCAGTTCAAATATTAATTAAGATCGTACAATTGTTATATAAGGTATAAATCCAGAAATCAAGTCAAGATGGAAACTGGACTGCAAAATATAAATCTAAGGTGAGATTTTCTCACTCGAAGGAAAATTTTGATTTGCAGTTATTGATTGATTTGTTTGAATGTGCTATTAGATATGATAGGATATATCTATATATATAGCAGTATATACATATTGGCATATGTATATATTGGATTGATTGATTTCCCGCCTCGTATAGCGGATGAGACCCTATTGCGCCGTTAGTAAGCGGATTTATAAAAACCTATATACCGCGATAATTCCATACTGGAGCGGAATTGGTATTGTGCTAACATCTTTGGATGCAGGGAAACAGGTTGGAGGGATCCAACTGGACCCCTCACATTGATTGAATTTATTTCTATTGTGATATGAATCTGTGAATGATGATAGTGATGCTATTAATCATATTGATATCTGGAAATTGTTTGAAAGCTAAAATTTAGCTGAATGGATGTTTTGACATCATTGGATTCCAAAGATAAACGAAATTGAATTTTTGAAATTCAAGTGGAAAATTTCTAAGTGAATCAATTTTTGAAATTGAAGAAATTTTGAAGAAAGGAATTTTAAAGGATAAAAAGTAAATTTTTATAATCTTATCGAATAAATTCCGGAATAAAGTGAAAATGCTAAATAAATGGATTTCATAAAACAGTGATTTTTAAATGGAAGAAATTAATTTAAATTTGGATTTTTAAATAGATTGAAAGAAACGATTGAAATTTATTTTCTTAAAAAGGAATTTATTTAAAAGAAGATAAGTTGGAAATTCAGTTTGAAATTAAATTGGTAAATTGAAATAAGTTGTGAAATCAATGTAGAATGATTTCAATTTGAAGAATCCATTTTAAAACAGAATATTGAATAATTTGAGAAAAATAAGGAATTTATTTTAGTAGTGATAAATGAAATTTGAAATCAATCTGTAATTGATTTAATATTTAGAAATGAATTTTTGAGAAATCAATATGGAAATTTTATTCAAACGTTGAAAATAAAATTAGAAATCAATATTGAAATTGATTTGGTATTGAAGCTTTTATAAATAGAATTAAAATTTATAAAAGTTGTTTATAAACCCAAAGTCACTTATTTTGATAAGTTAAATATAGAAGTTGATAAAAGAAGGTTTATAAGTCGAAGTTGTTATTAAAAAGAGAAATAGAATTTATAAACGTGCTTATAAATTCGAAATAGATTGAATGTGATAAATTTAATATAGAAGATTATTTAAGAAGATATATTCGCGATTTTAAATAGCGAATTTTTATTGAAATAAAATGTGTAGAAAAGACTGAAATGTGGTTAGTAAAGTATATTCACGATTTTGGACAGTGAATATATGTTTAAGTAAAATGGATAGGATTTTGGGAAAGCGACATTATGAAATGAAGTTAATTGTTTTAAAAGATGTTTTAAAACATGTGAACTATCGAAATCATAGATTTCAACATTTATTGTTGAAATAGACGTTTTCGAGAAATATAAGGAAATGGTGGACTATAACACTGTTGTTATAGTAAATGATTTCCGAAAGGAAATGTTTTTAATGTAGTATTGGGATTTATATATATCTATCTAAATCCGAATCCCTATACTAGTGATTTTGAGTCGTCGTAACGATGTTTTACGTAACATTCGTTTTGACTCAAATAGATGTTAAAATGTATATTTTCCTTAAAGAATGAAATTATACTTAATTTGATTTAAGTATATCGAATATTTTCCAAGTGATGAAAATAAATGATTTGTGAAATACTTATTATTAAATAAGCATGGAAATGCTTTTCCAAAAATGAAATGAAATGTTTGAGATTTTATCTTCTTAAAGATAAAATGAAGTTGAATATTGAAATCGATTTGAAAATCGAATATCAGTAGATATTTTGAAAATATAAATTCACTATGGAATTTATAAAGGAATGGGAAATTGTTTGAAAAATAAACGTTGATTTATTTTTAAAGTGTGGAAATTTTATATCTAGTAAAGATATTTTTGAAGATGAAATAATTTGGAAAATTATTTGGAATCTGATGATGTTGCGCATCTTTATTGATAGTTAAATAACCGACTATCAATAATTACCTTTAGATAGGTATTTGTTGTGAATTGAATGAAATTGAATGCCACACTTATTTTTAAATAATCGCTCACTATTCGGGTTAACCGGGAAAGGACCATGGGGTCGTATAACCCATTCCGAATATGTGATACGTCGTTATGAATCGCATTTGAAGACCGGTGTTGAAGACCGGATATTTTTGAAAACGGAAGGATTACCGTCGAGTTACTCTACATCGACTGATCTTCGATTTAGAGGTTTTATCACCCTTAGTGACGGGAAGTCCTGACGTGATTGAAAATTATCCAGAATTGCAAGGGCTTCGTGAGAAGTGCCTTCGGTTCTGTTCGATCCCGGAACAGACTTGTATGGATTGTGTGTCTGACGTTACAATTTGAGATATAAAGCTGATTTCTTTCAAATACATTTCTGTTGGTGGCGGAGAATTTATTCTCTTAGCTTAACACCCTTCTCTGAGACGTACGAGCTCAGAGGTTATGTAGTTGAAATTTATCAGCGATATATCCCAACTTGGTAACGTGGCATACTGAGTGTTGCTGTGAAATGATCAGTGTTTGGTCATTTGTGATATGATCATTTGTTTGATCTTATATCTTTGTGATCATAGGTTGATCATTTTGTTTGACCCGAAGCAGGGCTTTTTGAGAAAGCGTAGCTTTGTGGACGAGACTTCATCGAGCCTCACACCCCGGAAATGGTCGAAACAGGAAGGATGCAGCAAGGTTCTAGGGAGTAGCGCCCCTTAGTGTATGTCATTCCTTCTGGATAAAGGTGGTATCATGGTATGGAGTCCAGATACTTAACCTCTGTGGTTACTGCATTATTATTATCTATGTGGTTTGTTGCGAATCGGGGATCCTCGGGAAGATCGGTGACGATCGGGGGATGGCATATGCGTGTCAGTAGTTACCTACTTTTGCAGAGGTAACCCGGCCTTGTGTTGGCAGAGATCTAACCGTAATGTTAGGTTATTTCTCGGGTCGTCTATTCCAGGGACGTACCCATCGTGGATAGGAAGTTCCTTAGCCTGACCATTTGTTGGAAATCCAAAGAAACAATACGATCTTGTACGGTTTTAGTTGTAGAACCTATCATTCACTTATGGTGGTCACCACTGTTTGGATGGTAGCTATAGTAGGCATAAGTGCGGAATGCCTATGCTGGCTAAGATTAATATTATACTTTCGAAATGATGTCTACACTATGCACTAATAATAATATCAAAAAGAATTTGATTTTTGCGTAGTAAGCATCTTTGACTATCATAAGAAGAAATCTCCTCCAATTCTGCGTTTGCATTGTGTGTGTGGTGGGAGGTCTTATGGTAGTTTCATTTTCCAAAAGCATTGCGAATTGACTTTAAAATCTTCCTGTTGTTTATTTTAAAGAATAACTGTTTTACGATCTCACACCAGTCACCATGACTGACTCGGAGTTTATTGTTCCCTTCTAAACTCTGGGTGCCCACCATTTTCCACACGGGCAGCCTAGAGTTATGTTATCAGGATATTCTGGATATTCTGGAGCTTGGAGATAAGCTGGAGTTCGACACGTAGTATTTGTATCTGATATTATTTTATTCCGCTGTGTATTCTGTATGAGGACGAGTTTATATAACTGTCCATTGTTGTATATTGACTCTGATGATTGATGTATGTATAAACTGATATAGTTCTTTGTTTTAAAAGACTAGTGTTTATCTAATATATATTGTTCCGCTGCGATGTGTAAGATTCTGATATTGTTTTCTGTCTGATGTTGTTCTGTTGTTCTCCTTCTTTCTTTTTCTTCTATCTCCTTCTTCTTCTACTTTTTCTTTTTCTTAAACCCTCACTATTGAAGTTTCCGGCACTCAATTGTTCGGCAGTCGATAAAGTGAGTATCGATGTCGAATTTTCGAAAGTCGAAAATTTCCGGATGTGACACAATTGATAAGGAGTTATCTATCATTTGCTCGTGCGTATGCTTTGTTGAGCAAACTTAAGGTTAGAATCCTGCGATAAGCGAGTCCTAACAGTCACCGATGGAGTCGAAAGATTTCGTTATTTCTCTTAGGGTTTTGAGGAATATAAAAATCTAGTTAGAGCCTTATTAGAAAAATAAAACAATAACATTTAACCTTTCTAATACAATAAAAGCATAAGTTATATAAAATTAAATTATCTACTTCAATAGATTTATGCATCCAATATAATTAATAAAGTTGTTTATTAATTGAAATATTTAAATGAAACAAATTAGGATTGATGAAGAAATACTGTAGCACCCCTAATTTTAGTTTAACATTATTTAGGATATTTAATTAGATTGATTAAATAAAATAATGTAAATGGTTTAGGAAAACGGGATTTGAAAATTTATAAGGTCGAGTCATTACTAATGAACTAAGCAAGATTGTTTTAAGTTTAATAAAAGAAAGAGTAGAGGGGTAAACTAGGAAACAGACCTACCCTTTACCTTAAACCCTCTCCCCCTCATATCGTTTATATTCTTATTTACAAAAAAATCACAAAAGAAAACTTTGAGGCCAACCATTAAAACAAGGAAGAAGAGGATTGAAATTAGAAGAGATTCAAGAGCAATCTTAGGGAAATTAAAGCAACACCAAATCTCAACTCCAACAATTAAATCTACGGCTATGTAGTTAAAGCGCTTGGCAGATTCAATGCGGCCGAGGTGCAAAAAGTCATAGCGGGGATACATCGAGGATATAGCGGGACATAGCGGATGACTCTAAAATAGCATATAAAACTCATATTTAATGTTTTTACAAATATATAAATGGTAATTAAATGAAAATTTAACATTCAATTGAATTATAATTAATACATAAATAATTTTAAATAAAACATACGTGAATATACTGTAAATAAACGTAAAACTGTTATATAACATAATTGAATTTAGTAGAATATTAGAGTATTTTCATTTCTGAAAATATATTAAAAATTCAATTAAATAAATTAATCTCATAAGTTTTATAATGTATAAATGTCATTTTTCAATTCATTTCTTTTAAAGAAGATATAGCGGAAATAGCAAAATATAGCAGGAATAACGGGATATAGCGGAAATAGTGGGGCTTAAAGCGGAAAGCCTATATTTGGAGCTATATGGAAAAATCGTAGCGGTAGAAATCCGCTATGAGATATAGCAGGGTTATAGTGGGGTAATAGCGGGGCATTAACTACACAGATCTACGGTGAATAATACATGAACCATCTCTATTTTTAGTTCTTGAATTTGGCTATGGATAATACAGAATGGTTTTGATGATTTTGCCAAGTTATGGTTGTTTAATTATTGTTTGGATACAATAATGATTAATGTAATTATTTATGAAATTATTCACGTGGGTTTTAAGGGTAAAGTCTAAGAGTTTAATCTCCAATAGCTTTGATTTTCTAGTATGTTGAGTGAAACATTATTTTGGAGATGATTTTTTAATTTCATAATTTTCCAAATTAAATTGAATACTTTATGAATTTCCTAAGGAGAAAATTGGGTTAATTTCGAATTTAATTAACTAAAATAATTAAACATGGTTGATGGCCCTGAGATTTTCATATGGTAAAGAAAATAATAAATCTGAATTTCTATGAATTTTCTAGAATTTTCTCAAGTGATTATGATTTGTTATGACATTATTATGCTAGTTAAACATTTAAAAAGATAACTAATTAAGGATATTAATTAATTAGTTGTTATATGTTTTGGAACTTGGAAATTTTATGTGGTAGTACTTTTGAAAAGAATTTGAAAAAGGTTTTGGTTTACCTAATAGAAATTGGACAAATGGTAAGATTTTGGTGAAAAGTAGTTTCTTTAATTGGTAATAAATCAGATTTCATAAATTTGTATTAATGTCATGCCGCTACTGCCGTCATCGAGCCTAAACAACGCCGCATCCTTATGAATCAACGTCGATGAGGAGGCAAGCATAGGATAACTACCTAGAGGGTTATGAAATGTTTCCAACTGTGTCGAAGTCGACAATGGCGGTAACCTAAGTTCGCCGACATTGCACTTCATGGTTCATCAATGTCGCATACTACTTTTTTTAGCCTTCGAAGTTAAATATATAAGAGGCGGTGATGCCGCTTGTTTAAGTTCGACTCCATACACTAAGCGGAATAATATCTGAAGTCCTTAAATATGATATTGTAACGACGCTACTTGTTTGGATGTCGGCATTTATCAATGTCGATGACCTTCTTTCTTCAATGTCGGCAAGGCTTTGTTTTTTTGTAAACTAAAACTATTTTATAAAGGTGATGAGGTCCTTGTTGTCGCTATCCATGAAAGTCGGCAAGGCTTCTTTTACACTATTTGGGCAATGATGTAGTGTGGCTTTGATTGCCGTGATCTATAGTGTCAACTTTGTCAAATAACTGGATAACCTATAAGGTATGCAAGTCGACAGTGTTGCTTTTAACAAAGAGTTTTTTTGGCAAAGCGCTTTTGACAAAGAGTTTTACACTTAAAATATTTTAAGTTTTTGGTCTTTGACCTTGGATAGAGGTCGACAATGTCTTAATAACGCGTGAGATATTTTACTAAAGGCAGAGAGCTTTAATCCTTCTTGTTGACAATATTATTGACATCAATATTGATCTATTTTAAACTATTTAATGGCGACGAACCATATGACTTATGGTTTTGACTTTAATCTTGGGGATACCAATGTATATCTTAATGAGTTTGACATAGATCATTTGGGGACCAATGTATGTCACTTTGAATTGTTATAACTTTAAGGGGAGATAACCTAATTAGGATACCAATAGACATTGGTTAAACATGTGGGTAACATGAATAAAATCGTTAAATGATGGGTTCATAGTCATCCTAGGAAAACTATAAGATGTAAGATGGATGGTCCACATCATGATGGAGATGGATAGTCTCTACAAGGTTAATGAAGGATTCATAATTATCCAAGGGAAATATAGGATCTGTGATGGATAGTCCACATTAATTTTTAAATGAATGGGATATGTGTTATGGATAATCCATATAATTTTAAATAGCTAAACCATGAGTGATGGGTAGTCAACATGGTAAGAGACTGGTAATCCAAGTAATAATAAAATGTGAGATGGATAGTCCACATAATTTTATTAATGAAACCATGGGTGATGGGTAGTCAACATGGTCCGGGATGGGTAATCCAAAGAATTAATATGTGAGATGGGTAGCCCACATAAGTATTAAACAGATAGTCAATGAAATTTAGATGGGCAGTCAAATAAGTTGGGATGGGAAATCCAATGTATATTCCTTGTATGCATATCAATATATTATTATATTATAACCATTGTGGATGTAGGAGCATAGTATATGGTTGAGATATTCTAGTTCAGATACTAGTATGGGGAAAACTCGTTCCGCACAGCGTTATGGTCTCACTAGATATCTAATTTGTTCGAGGTGGTAATTCACACTAGATTGTTGTTTGACCCGAAGTTTTTGTTTTTTCCTTTAAACTCTTAGGTACTCATTTGGGTAGGTCAGGAGTAAGGGTTTTTAGATTTCCTGCCAAACGAATAAACTTCCGGAGATGTGTATGAGGCAATCTAGCTATTAGGAGCTTTATTTATTTCCGTTGCGTAGTTTGGTTTTGTCTATTTGGATTTAATGGCAAAGTTGTATAATTGCCAAGCATTTGACTCTAATCAACTAGATAAAGGGTAAGACCAAAAAGGATTCATAAGTGGTTGTTAATGAAGTTAAAGTTAACAAATTTTGAGAAGTTAGTATCAATTTATGTCGGATTGCTCCACATATAGTTCCTCGAATCGAATTTTCCAAGGGGCATCTTCATATGTCGCTATTAGAGTATTTTGTACAGCTATATTTTTTCTAAACGTGGAATCACAAATGTGATCATGTAATGAATATGAAATTATATTTTGGAATGGAATGTAAAAGTAATTTCTGCATTGTGTTGAAAAAAATTCATCTTCATGTGCTCCTGTTTATTGATATGATTAACACAGCCGCATTTTGTCGCCAGAGTTAATAATTATGAATGACTGAAGCATCCGTAGCAGTTAGTTTTGGGCCTTGGAATGGGGGATGATACAAATACATAATATGCTCATCAATAAGTCCTTTGGCGTGTTCTCACTTCAGGACCCATCCAAGAGCCGAAGTCATATAACTACTAAATACATTTGTAACTTGGTCACTTAAGTCTTTATTTATCTGAGACTATTCACTATCTTCTATATGTTTTGAAATCTTAATTAATATAAGAATATGGATATTTGATCCATATTATATCACATGCAAAGTTGTATAGTGAACAATCATGTTTGTACTATAGGAAATCTCGATAAAAAAATGAATGTGAAACATCATGTCGTCTTCTCTAGCATTTTCAGTGTGTGTAACGACCCAGAATTTTTGATAATTAATATTTGAATATTTAATTGATTTTGAATATAAATAAATGAATTTAATAAGTCGAATAATTTATTTAAAGGATATTGGATTTAATTTGACAATTAAATCGATAAATTAAATAGTGAAATTCCAGAGATAATTGAAAATCGAGTTTAAAATGATTGAAAATGATTTGTAAAATTTTATTTAATCATACTGAAGTTATAGAAAGGTTATAGAACTTTCAGAATCGAATTTGGAGTTAATCTATGAAAATTGAATATTTTAATATTTAATTATCGACTGTAAAAATAGCCAATTTTCGAACAGTCTCGGATTTCGACGAAACCAGTTTCATCGGATCCGTAATGTGATATTATTGTAAGATTTCAAATTTCGTAATTTTTGGATTTACCATTTGTCCGGTACAAATTAAAACGCCTCGAAATCGATTTAAATCGGTTTAATTTAAATTGATCGGTTATTGTCATATCTCACACAGACGATCGAATTAGCTTCCGAAACCTATTCCATTGCGTTCGGAACGCGGGGTAAACCTTAGAAACGTCAGCCGGCACGTTCGATTCGGAGTTCGGAAAATTTCGATGAATAGTAAATTGGGCAATTTTCTATAAAAGCACCTCTATTCTCTCATTTGCAAACAAGAAGAACAACCCTAGGGTTTCAAAGTCAGGCCGCCACCATCATTCAATGGCTGAAAATCATCGTTCTTCCTCCTCGTTTTTCTTCAAATCCGTTAATTGATTCGTAAAACTCCCAACTACAAAAATGTTGATCACATCCTCCTCTACAAATTCAACGGTTGTGATCAAAATCTAAGCGGTAGATCATCGGCAATTTCATGATGAACGGCGCACGTTCAAGGGCAGTTTTCGTGGTGATGGGCTGACCGAGCTCCACCATGTCGCAGCCGTGGGAGGCTCTCATGGAGGCGGTTCGTATGGCGGTGAAGTGATGGCGTCTGGACGATGGTAGGGGGTTGCGACATTAGGGTTTGGAGGCGGCTACATGGGTTTGCTCGCGTGAAATACTGGAGCGGGAAGAAGACGCGCGTGAGGAAGAATGCGTGAGTGGCCAGGATCCAAGCAAGCATGATCGAACGGATGTGATGAAGCTGTGGGTTTGAAATTAAAAATAATTTGTAAATAAATTATAATTTATATCGTGTAATGTTTAAAATGTTGTATCTTGGTCATACGTTATCAGATTTCGATGAAACAAAGTGCGTTGGAATCGTATTTGCGAATACTACGCGATGCAAATGGTTTGAAGTCAATTGGAGCTAGTTTGAATTTCGGGTAAAATTAAACGCGTGTTTAATTTTATTCGAAATAAACGCTGAAATCAGATTTAAAATCAAGGTGAGATCTTCTCACTCAAATTGAATGTGGAATTTTTACAGTTATTGATTGATGATTGACTGTTTGGATGTGATATTAGATATAGTAGGATATATATCTATATATAGCAATATATACATATTGGCATATGTATATATTGGATTGATTGATTTCCCGCCTCGTATAGCGGATGAGACCCTATTGCGCCGTTAGTAAGCGGATTTTTATAAAACCTATATACCGCGATAATTCCGTACTGGAGCGGAATTGGTATTGTGCTGACGTCTTTGGATGCAGGGAAACAGGTTGGAGGGATCCAACTGGATTCCTCAACTGTATTTACTTATTTACAGATATTGATGTATATTCTGTTATCATATTGATATATGATATTGACTGTTGTGATGGACTAATTGATGCTGTTGCATCATCAGATTCAGTTTTGAAATGTAAAAATAACGACTTTTACTTTAAAAGGGTTTTTAAAGTGATTTTTGAAAATATACGTTTTATGGAATTTTTGAATCGATTTATAAACGTAAAATTTTAAAGTTATAAAAGTTATAATTTTTAGTGAAATATAACCGAAGTGTCGTTTTTGAAATAAAAGTCGATTTATTTATAAAATGGTTTAAGTTGGGATTTTTCGAATAACTATAAACGATTTGTATAGAAAGATTTATAAAATTGATATTTCATAATCAAAATATTGGACTTATAAAACGAATTTTATAAGTGTTAAAAAAGAAGTATAAATGGATTTCATAAGTGAATGAAATTAATAGATTGATAACGTGAAGTTATAAAGTGAACAGATGTTGTAGAATAAAAGATTTATAAGAAATTTACTGATAAATTAGATTTTTGCACTTAGATGGGATATAAATAGAAATTGCTAAATGAAACGATTTCATAAGTCGAAATTGTTATAAAGTATAAAAGTGATTTATAAACATTGTTTTATAAATCCGAAATCACTTATTTTGATGAGTGAATTATAGAAGTCAATAAAAAGGAATCTATAAATCAAAGTGTTATGGAATATAAAAAGGTGAATTTATAAACGTTGTTTTATAAATTCGAAATCAATTGGATTTGATAAATTAAAATGTTAAAGAAGATATATTCGCGATTTTGGATAGCGAATTATTATTGAAATAAAATGTGTAGAAAATAGTGAAATGTAATTAGTGAAGTATATTCACGATTTTGGACAGTGAATATATTGTTAAGTAAAAAGGATATGGTTTTGGAAAAGTGATATTTGAAATGAAGTTAATTGTTTTAAAAGATGTTTTAAAACGTGTTAAGTATCGAATACATAGATTTCAACATTCATTGTTGAAATAGACGTTTCGAGAAGTAGAAGGAAATGGTGGACTATAACACAGTTGTTATAGTAAATGATTTCCGAAAGGAAATGTTTTTATATAGTATTGGGATTTATATATCTATCTAAATTTCGAATCCCTATACTAGTGATTTTGAGTCGTCGTAACGATGTTTTACGTAACATTCGTTTTGACTCAAATAAATGTTGTTATAGTAATGTTTTCCTTAAAGAATGAATTTATACTTAAATTTTGATTTAAGTATATCGAATATTTTCAAATGTTGAAAATAAATGATTTGTGAAATACTTATTATTAAATAAGTAGGGAAATGCTTTTCCATTATGAAATGAAATGGTTTTGAGAATTTATCTTCTTAAAGATAAATCGAAAGTGAATATGTGAAATCGATTGAAAATCGTATATCAGTAGATATTTTGAAAGATATAAATTCACTATGGAATTTATAAAAGAAATGGGAATTTGTTTAAAAATAAATATTGATTTATTTTTGAAGTGTGGAAATTTTATATCTAGTAAAGATATTTTTGAAGATGAAATAATTTGGAAAATTATTTGGAATCTGATGATGTTGCGCATCTTTATTGATAGTTAAATAACCGACTATCAATATTTACCTTTAGATAGGTATTTGTTGTGAATTGGATGAAATTGAATGCCACACTTGGTTTTAAATAAACGCTCACTATTCGGGTTAGCCGGGAAAGGACCATGGGGTCGTATAACCCATTCCGAATATGTGATACGTCGTTATGAATTGCATTTGAAGACCGGTGTTGAAGACCGGATATTTTTGAAAACGGAAGGATTACCGTCGAGTTACTCTACATCGGCTGATCTCCGGTTTAGAGGTTTTATCACCCTTAGTGACGGGAAGTCCTGACGTGATTGAAAATTATCCGGATGTGCAAGGGCTTCGTGAGAAGTGCCTTCGGTTCTGTTCGATCCCGGAACAGACTTGTATGGATTGTGTGTCTGACGTTACAATTTGAGATATAAAGCTGATTTCTTTCAAATACATTTCTGTTGGTGGCGGAGAATTTATTCTCTTAGCTTAACACCCTTCTCTGAGACGTACGAGCTCAGAGGTTATGTAGTTGAAATTTATCAGCGATATATCCCAATTTGGTAACGTGGCATACCGAGTGTTGCTGTGAAATGATCAGTGTTTGATCATTTGTGATATGATCATTTGTTTGATCTTATATCTTTGTGATCATAGGTTGATCATTTTGTTTGACCCGAAGCAGGGCTTTTTGAGAAAGCGTAGCTTTGTGGACGAGACTTCGTCGAGCCTCACACCCCGGAAATGGTCGAAACAGGAAGGATGCAGCAAGGTTCTAGGGAGTAGCGCCCCTTAGTGTATGTCATTCCTTCTGGATAAAGGTGGTATCATGGTATGGAGCCCAGATACTTAACCTCTGTGGTTACTGCATTATTATTATCTATGTGGTTTGTTGGAAATCGGGGATCCTCGGGAAGATCGGTGACGATCAGGGGATGGCATACGCGTGTCAGTAGTTACCTATTTTTGCAGAGGTAACCCGGCCTTGTGTTGGCAGAGATCCGGTTAGGTTCTCGGGTCGTCTATTCCAGGGACGTACCCATCGTGGATAGGAAGTTCCTTAGCCTGACCATTTGTTGGAAATCCAAAGAAACAATACGAGCCTTTACGATTTCAATTGTATAACCTGTCTCCTCAGGAGGCAGCTATAGCAGGCATAATATAATGGTACCTATGCTGGCTAAGATTTATATTATACTTTCGAAATGTTTTCCACTATGCACTAATAATAATATCAAAAAGAATTTGATTTTGCGTAGTAAGCATCTTTGACTATCATAAGAAGAAATCTCCTCCAAGTCTGCGTTTGCATTGTGTGTGTGGTGGGAGGTCTTATGGTAGTTTCATTTTCCAAAAGCATTTCGAATTGACTTTAAAAATTATTTTGTTGTTATAAAGAATAACTGTTTTACGATCTCACACCAGTCACCATGACTGACTCGGAGTTTATTGTTTCCCTTCTAAACTCTGGGTGCCCACCAATTTCCACACGGGCAGCCTAGAGTTATATTATCAGGATATTCTGGATATTCTGGAGCTTTGGAAGTAAGCTGGATGACGAGACGTAGTATTTGTATCTGATAGTATTTATTCCGCTGTGTATTCTGTATGAGGACAAGTTTATATAACTGTCCATTGTTGTTTATTGACTCTGATGATATGATGTGATGTAATGTAATAACAGATATAATTCTTTTGTTTTTAAATGATATTCATTTATCTATTATATATTGTTCCGCTGCGATATGTGAGATTCTGATATTGTTTTCTGTTTCTATTTCTGCTCTTGTTCTGTTGTTGTTCTTCTTTCTTTTTCTTCTATCTTCTTCTTCTACCTTTTTCTTCTTTCTTAAAACCATAACTTTTCGGGTTTCCGGCATTCGATGGCTCAGCAGTCGATAAAGTGAGTATCGATGTTGAATTTTCGAAAGTCGAAAATTTTCGGGACGTTATATTTGGTATCAGAGCATATGGTTAAGCGACAACCCTGCTCTGTTGGGTGTTACTCATTAGAGATAGAGTCAGCAGTACTCTAGAATGAGTTGAGTGTAATAATAGATACGAGTGCGTATTTGTTAGTGAATATAAAATTGTTTTATATTGTGATGATTGGTTTATTGAGTGGTATATGGATTCTAGTCGGTATTGTCCGTACAACTCTATCGATAGGGATCTCTAAACACTTATATAGAACAATTCGGCACAGTATTGTTTTAAATAGGGTAAATGAGATAATTTTGCCCAAAACTATTTTTGTATAGAAAATAAATGTTTTTCTATAAAGTACTATAGTATATGGTTGCATGGTTGTTAGGAAAGTGATAATATTGAAATGTTATCATTATTATATGAAATCGGATAAGAAATTGAAATCATAACTCCAAAGTTAAGAAATAAATTCACATATGAATGAAAATTTGAGAATGTAAATTATAAATGTGATTTGTAATTTAAAACGGAATTCCAGAGAAGTTTTTGGAAATGTTTGAAAAGAATTTGTAAATTTTGGAGATTTGGAAAGTTTAAGTCTTTTTGATTGGAAAATGAATTTCAAAGGTTTTGAAAAATGTTTTGAAGGAATGAAAAGCTCTAAACTCTTTTCGGTCGCTGGAAAATAACTTCGATGATGACCGCGGCATCGTTGGTGTTCATTTTCGGGTCTCCAAAAGAGGAATTGCTGCCAATTGTTTTAAATGGAAGTTGTTTGAAAAATTTGGATTTTGTTTTGAAATTCAAAGGATAATTTGAATTGTTTTCAAAATGGCTTTGAAATGTTGGTAAGCTCTGGAATGCTATATAAAGATATTTATGGAATATTATTGAGTTGATAACTTATACAAATTGAATATTGATAGAATAGATTCAATTTAAAGGATGGAGTTAAATTAAATTAAGTATAAGTGAATCAATTAAATCTAAGTTGAGATTGTGGAATATGAAATCTGGATTTAATATGAATTTTGAATAAGTGAAGAAATTTGACCTTGGTAAAAGTTAAATAGGATTAAAATTTGAATTTGGATTTATAAGTGGAAACTTAAGTTAAGTTAAACAAATGATGTTTAATTGGAATATAACTTAAGTAATGTTGAACGAAGTTGATTTTGATATCAAAGTAAATTAATAAAGGGAATTTATTAAATGAATGTGAACTTGAGTTATATAAATGAAATTCAACTTTATTTGTTAAATGAATTAGCAATTGAATTGAATAAATGGATTGGATGTTAATCAATCTAATGTGAAGTATTGATATGAAATAATGAATATAAGTGTTAATTCATTAAAAGCTAATGAAGTTGAGAAATTAAATAAATTGAATGGAAGTCAATTTAATTTAAAAGTGTTGAATATACATTGGTTGTTATTTGATTGTTAGTTGATTGTGTATAAAAATTCATTAAGTATTAATGAAATTGAATTAGCAAATTGGAAAGCTATGTGATTAAATTCAAATTGGAAGTGAACGAATGTGAATTAGTGAATGTAAACTAATTGAATTGAAAGAGAATGTTGATTAAATCCAATGTAAATGAATCGAATATGATTTAAAATTGAAAACCAATTCAATGAATGTTAATGAGAAGTGAATCTATATTGATTTGGTTATGAAGTTGTTGGATGATAGTTGGATGATTGTTTGATGGTTGCATTGTTGCTTTTGAATGCATTGTTATGTTAGCATATGTAGTTATGTTGCTATACGATGTATATTGATTTTATTTTCATATCTACATGTTCTCATATGGTTTGTTGAGTGTTTAGTAGGTGCGGATGGCGTTGCTTCGCATTTGGAGCTCGCTTTCGCGCTATATTAGCCGTATACGCTCGCTAAATAAATAATAAGGTACATATCTCGGATTAAATATCGTACTTTTACACTTTTTCCCTACGGGATGCCTCATCACTTGATGGGATGTATATTTGTGATATATATACACTGTCATTTTTTTTCGGATCGAGCCGCGCAAAGGAGACGCTGGCGAAATTTTCTGAAAATTTAAGGCGTTAGAATATTTTTGAGAAATTTGAAAATTTTGAAAACTAAGTTATGATTTGAAAACTTAGTAAAGATTTTGTGAGAAGTTAACTATGAATTTTGGAAAAGTTAAACACTTAACAGATTTGAAAATCTAATTTGAACGGTTTGTTTTGGAAAGTTAACGGATTTTGTATCTTCTTCCTAACTTGTAATTTCGAGGACGAAATTCTTTTAAGGGGGGAAGTCTGTAACGACCCAGAATTTTTGATAATTAATATTTGAATATTTAATTGATTTTGAATATAAATAAATGAATTTAATAAGTCGAATAATTTATTTAAAGGATATTGGATTTAATTTGACAATTAAATCGATAAATTAAATAGTGAAATTCCAGAGATAATTGAAAATCGAGTTTAAAATGATTGAAAATGATTTGTAAAATTTTATTTAATCATACTGAAGTTGTAGAAAGGTTATAGAACTTTCAGAATCGAATTTGGAGTTAATCTATGAAAATTGAATATTTTAATATTTAATTATCGACTGTAAAAATAGCCAATTTTCGAACAGTCTCGGATTTCGACGAAACCAGTTTCATCGGATCCGTAATGTGATATTATTGTAAGATTTCAAATTTCGTAATTTTTGGATTTACCATTTGTCCGGTACAAATTAAAACGCCTCGAAATCGATTTAAATCGGTTTAATTTAAATTGATCGGTTATTGTCATATCTCACACAGACGATCGAATTAGCTTCCGAAACCTATTCCATTGCGTTCGGAACGCGGGGTAAACCTTAGAAACGTCAGCCGGCACGTTCGATTCGGAGTTCGGAAAATTTCGATGAATAGTAAATTGGGCAATTTTCTATAAAAGCACCTCTATTCTCTCATTTGCAAACAAGAAGAACAACCCTAGGGTTTCAAAGTCAGGCCGCCACCATCATTCAATGGCTGAAAATCATCGTTCTTCCTCCTCGTTTTTCTTCAAATCCGTTAATTGATTCGTAAAACTCCCAACTACAAAAATGTTGATCACATCCTCCTCTACAAATTCAACGGTTGTGATCAAAATCTAAGCGGTAGATCATCGGCAATTTCATGATGAACGGCGCACGTTCAAGGGCAGTTTTCATGGTGATGGGCTGACCGAGCTCCACCATGTCGCAGCCGTGGGAGGCTCTCATGGAGGCGGTTCGTATGGCGGTGAAGTGATGGCGTCTGGACGATGGTAGGGGGTTGCGACATTAGGGTTTGGAGGCGGCTACATGGGTTTGCTCGCGTGAAATACTGGAGCGGGAAGAAGACGCGCGTGAGGAAGAATGCGTGAGTGGCCAGGATCCAAGCAAGCATGATCGAACGGATGTGATGAAGCTGTGGGTTTGAAATTAAAAATAATTTGTAAATAAATTATAATTTATATCGTGTAATGTTTAAAATGTTGTATCTTGGTCATACGTTATCAGATTTCGATGAAACAAAGTTAGTTGGAATCGTATTTGCGAATACTACGCGATGCAATTGGTTTGAAGTCAATTGGAGCTAGTTTGAATTTCGGGTAAAATTAAACGCGTGTTTAATTTTATTCGAAATAAACGCTGAAATCAGATTTAAAATCAAGGTGAGATCTTCTCACTCAAATTGAATGTGGAATTTTTACAGTTATTGATTGATGATTGACTGTTTGGATGTGATATTAGATATAGTAGGATATATATCTATATATAGCAATATATACATATTGGCATATGTATATATTGGATTGATTGATTTCCCGCCTCGTATAGCGGATGAGACCCTATTGCGCCGTTAGTAAGCGGATTTTTATAAAACCTATATACCGCGATAATTCCGTACTGGAGCGGAATTGGTATTGTGCTGACGTCTTTGGATGCAAGGAAACAGGTTGGAGGGATCCAACTGGATTCCTCAACTGTATTTACTTATTTACAGATATTGATGTATATTCTGTTATCATATTGATATATGATATTGACTGTTGTGATGGACTAATTGATGCTGTTGCATCATCGGATTCAGTTTTGAAATGTAAAAATAACGACTTTTACTTTAAAAGGGTTTTTAAAGTGATTTTTGAAAATATACGTTTTATGGAATTTTTGAATCGATTTATAAACGTAAAATTTTAAAGTTATAAAAGTTATAATTTTTAGTGAAATATAACCGAAGTGTCGTTTTTGAAATAAAAGTCGATTTATTTATAAAATGGTTTAAGTTGGGATTTTTCGAATAACTATAAACGATTTGTATAGAAAGATTTATAAAATTGATATTTCATAAATCAAAATATTGGACTTATAAAACGAATTTTATAAGTGTTAAAAAAGAAGTATAAATGGATTTCATAAGTGAATAAAATTAATAGATTGATAACGTGAAGTTATAAAGTGAACAGATGTTGTAGAATAAAAGATTTATAAGAAATTTACTGATAAATTAGATTTTTGCACTTAGATGGGATATAAATAGAAATTGCTAAATGAAACGATTTCATAAGTCGAAATTGTTATAAAGTATAAAAGTGATTTATAAACATTGTTTTATAAATCCGAAATCACTTATTTTGATGAGTGAATTATAGAAGTCAATAAAAAGGAATCTATAAATCAAAGTGTTATGGAATATAAAAAGGTGAATTTATAAACGTTGTTTTATAAATTCGAAATCAATTGGATTTGATAAATTAAAATGTTAAAGAAGATATATTCGCGATTTTGGATAGCGAATTATTATTGAAATAAAATGTGTAGAAAATAGTGAAATGTAATTAGTGAAGTATATTCACGATTTTGGACAGTGAATATATTGTTAAGTAAAAAGGATATGGTTTTGGAAAAGTGATATTTGAAATGAAGTTAATTGTTTTAAAAGATGTTTTAAAACGTGTTAAGTATCGAATACATAGATTTCAACATTCATTGTTGAAATAGACGTTTCGAGAAGTAGAAGGAAATGGTGGACTATAACACAGTTGTTATAGTAAATGATTTCCGAAAGGAAATGTTTTTATATAGTATTGGGATTTATATATCTATCTAAATTTCGAATCCCTATACTAGTGATTTTGAGTCGTCGTAACGATGTTTTACATAACATTCGTTTTGACTCAAATAAATGTTGTTATAGTAATGTTTTCCTTAAAGAATGAATTTATACTTAAATTTTGATTTAAGTATATCGAATATTTTCAAATGTTGAAAATAAATGATTTGTGAAATACTTATTATTAAATAAGTAGGGAAATGCTTTTCCATTATGAAATGAAATGGTTTTGAGAATTTATCTTCTTAAAGATAAATCGAAAGTGAATATGTGAAATCGATTGAAAATCGTATATCAGTGGATATTTTGAAAGATATAAATTCACTATGGAATTTATAAAAGAAATGGGAATTTGTTTAAAAATAAATATTGATTTATTTTTGAAGTGTGGAAATTTTATATCTAGTAAAGATATTTTTGAAGATGAAATAATTTGGAAAATTATTTGGAATCTGATGATGTTGCGCATCTTTATTGATAGTTAAATAACCGACTATCAATATTTACCTTTAGATAGGTATTTGTTGTGAATTGGATGAAATTGAATGCCACACTTGTTTTTAAATAAACGCTCACTATTCGGGTTAGCCGGGAAAGGACCATGGGGTCGTATAACCCATTCCGAATATGTGATACGTCGTTATGAATTGCATTTGAAGACCGGTGTTGAAGACCGGATATTTTTGAAAACGGAAGGATTACCGTCGAGTTACTCTACATCGGCTGATCTCCGGTTTAGAGGTTTTATCACCCTTAGTGATGGGAAGTCCTGACGTGATTGAAAATTATCCGGATGTGCAAGGGCTTCGTGAGAAGTGCCTTCGGTTCTGTTCGATCCCGGAACAGACTTGTATGGATTGTGTGTCTGACGTTACAATTTGAGATATAAAGCTGATTTCTTTCAAATACATTTCTGTTGGTGGCGGAGAATTTATTCTCTTAGCTTAACACCCTTCTCTGATACGTACGAGCTCAGAGGTTATGTAGTTGAAATTTATCAGCGATATATCCCAATTTGGTAACGTGGCATACTGAGTGTTGCTGTGAAATGATCAGTGTTTGATCATTTGTGATATGATCATTTGTTTGATCTTATATCTTTGTGATCATAGGTTGATCATTTTGTTTGACCCGAAGCAGGGCTTTTTGAGAAAGCGTAGCTTTGTGGACGAGACTTCGTCGAGCCTCACACCCCGGAAATGGTCGAAACAGGAAGGATGCAGCAAGGTTCTAGGGAGTAGCGCCCCTTAGTGTATGTCATTCCTTCTGGATAAAGGTGGTATCATGGTATGGAGCCCAGATACTTAACCTCTGTGGTTACTGCATTATTATTATCTATGTGGTTTGTTGGAAATCGGGGATCCTCGGGAAGATCGGTGACGATCGGGGGATGGCATACGCGTGTCAGTAGTTACCTATTTTTGCAGAGGTAACCCGGCCTTGTGTTGGCAGAGATCCGGTTAGGTTCTCGGGTCGTCTATTCCAGGGACGTACCCATCGTGGATAGGAAGTTCCTTAGCCTGACCATTTGTTGGAAATCCAAAGAAACAATACGAGCCTTTACGATTTCAATTGTATAACCTGTCTCCTCAGGAGGCAGCTATAGCAGGCATAATATAATGGTACCTATGCTGGCTAAGATTTATATTATACTTTCGAAATGTTTTCCACTATGCACTAATAATAATATCAAAAAGAATTTGATTTTGCGTAGTAAGCATCTTTGACTATCATAAGAAGAAATCTCCTCCAAGTCTGCGTTTGCATTGTGTGTGTGGTGGGAGGTCTTATGGTAGTTTCATTTTCCAAAAGCATTTCGAATTGACTTTAAAAATTATTTTGTTGTTATAAAGAATAACTGTTTTACGATCTCACACCAGTCACCATGACTGACTCGGAGTTTATTGTTTCCCTTCTAAACTCTGGGTGCCCACCAATTTCCACACGGGCAGCCTAGAGTTATATTATCAGGATATTCTGGATATTCTGGAGCTTTGGAAGCAAGCTGGATGACGAGACGTAGTATTTGTATCTGATAGTATTTATTCCGCTGTGTATTCTGTATGAGGACAAGTTTATATAACTGTCCATTGTTGTTTATTGACTCTGATGATATGATGTGATGTAATGTAATAACAGATATAATTCTTTTGTTTTTAAATGATATTCATTTATCTATTATATATTGTTCCGCTGCGATATGTGAGATTCTGATATTGTTTTCTGTTTCTGTTTCTGCTCTTGTTCTGTTGTTGTTCTTCTTTCTTTTTCTTCTATCTTCTTCTTCTACCTTTTTCTTCTTTCTTAAAACCATAACTTTTCGGGTTTCCGGCATTCGATGGCTCAGCAGTCGATAAAGTGAGTATCGATGTTGAATTTTCGAAAGTCGAAAATTTTCGGGACGTTACAGTGTGCCTAGCCGCTTCATTTCCCTTTCATCTCATCTCTCTCCATCATTTCTTTTCTACCATGATGTGTGCAAAGAAACCTCCTACTCCGCTGTGTTCGTTTGATGAGTCGGGCTCGTCATCCAGATTTGGTCGTTCTTTTACATCCACTACTCCTGCCCAGATCCAATCGTGAGTCACTCCGTTGTTAGCTTCTGTTGCTCATTCGATTATCCCTGATGTGTCCGTTCCTCCTGAAATTCCTGCATTGGTTCTTGGTTTAAGTGCAAACCTGTATTAGGTTGGGTAATAGCCTAGATGACCTGGTCATGACCAAGGTTTTAAATCCCGCTGATCTCAGACGAGATCTCGATCGAGATCTCGTTTTCAAGCCTGGGCGATTCGAAACAGGCTATTTCATTTGAATCTCGTCTGACCCAAATCTTGGATGATATTTCAATATCTTGTTCGGTATCTCGGACGAGATTTAACAGCGAGATATCGGCCGAGTTGTTGAATTTTGGAAATAATCAACTCTTTTTCCGTATTGGGCTAGCTCATCCTTTACCTTAATTTAAGCTTTTTTAATTGTACTTTTTTAACCCTTATTTCTTATATAAATCTCATTTAATCTTCATCTCTTATTTTACGGCAGTGACGAGTGTAAGAAGATGATAAAATCTACATCGATTATGGTAAGTATTCCACTTTATGATTTTCATTTCGGTTTCTGATCCAAATTAATTTACATCCGATTTCATTTTTCTTTTTTCAACACTTTCTTGAGTTTTTTTCCTAACCCTATTTTTTTGCGGCTATAAATTTTGGGCTTCACTTATTTAACTTTATGTTCCAAATGGATTCCCGATTTGATTTCATTTAGTCTTTGCTGCTATAATTTTTTTTCCTCAAGGCTTATTTTTAAGCAATAAAGGAATTCTCTTTCGTCTATTAATTTCATTTGATGATTACATGTTCATTCATACATCATATTTTTGCTTTTCTTATAATATTACTAAATGTTTGAAAATTGTTTGTACTATGTATGCTAGTTTCTACGTTTGTTTGAAATATCTATGCTATTAGTTGCTTAATGAGATTTTGTTTGCTAATAATTAAATACAATAATCAGACATAGAATATCTTAATTCTACTTGTAGACTTTTGTATTTGATGTTATAAAATTAAGATTTCTCTTGCAGCACTATAAATCATAAAAGGTAGAAATGAGACATTATATTGTGTAGGAAAGTTAAGTGAATGATCAAACAAAGTAAAGGTGCATATGTTATGGTTTGTTTCTTGTCTACATTATCTCATATGATATTATATTGAACATTATTCATGCAATCTAGTTATTTGTTTATTTTACATGATACAAGTGATATTTTTCCATACTAAATTACTAATGATAAGCATGTGATATATTCAAGGTAAGTGCATAGTGTTTTCCTTAAGGTAGTGACTAGTATTATAAATTTAGGTATATGAAAACTAATTTTCGACATGACATATACTCCGAGATAACTCCGAAATGAATTTTAGAAACCGAGATGTAAATCTGAGATGGAGGACCGAGATGCACTCATCTCGTTCAAGATCTCACCCGATACGAGATAAGGTCTCTAAATTCTTCGAGACGAGACGTGACCGAAATCCGAGATTTAAAACCTTTGTCATGACAATTGACGTCAATTCCTTTATGCTGCTAGTCTCAAGAATTTCTATCCCTTGCAATGTTGTTCCTGCTCCCCCCTTGTTAGCTGCTGCCTCTATGCCTTGGTGTAGTGTTGACGTTGGGAGTGCCAGTATAGTAGATTGTGAGAATGTATCAGATACCTTGGATATGCCGACGTTACCTTAGTTGAATGTGTTGGATGTTGCTGCCGGTTCTGACCCAGTTTCTCCTCTTTGTGCACTTTCCTGGCAAGATGTTTGACAAAATGTTTCACCTAGGAATATGTCTGCTGCTTATGGCCTTGCATTCTGCAAATTTGAATACTCCTTCTTTAGGCAATAATTGGTCGTCCTTATTTAAGTCTTTGCCTAAGACTGCTGGAGCTTTCATTCCTCGCTCCTTTAATACTTTGGATGTTGACGGTGTGCTGGTTGCTCTGTTTGAAGTGCTCCAAGCTAGTGTTGATTGCTGGTCTGATTATTTGGTTGGATTTTTCTTGGATTCGTCCCTACCTTACAAAGATGTCCCTGGCCATTGTTATCATGTTTGGAAATTAAGGGGTAGGCTTCATGTTCAATATTGTGATACTACTATCTCAAATTCTCAAACAAAGATGATAAGCTTCACATTCTTGAGGCGGATCTGTCGGTCATTGAAGGGAAACCTATTATTATCACTCCTTAGATCTTGACAGTTGGCAAGGCTAGGGAACAATCCCTCTTTATCCCGGTATGGGCCACTTTCACTCATATCGCATCTGTCCTGCAACCATTTAGTCTAAATTAGTTGGCTAGTCTTATTGGCAACCTTTGATTCTTTGATTCAAGTATAGTTGTCCGGAAGAACTTGGGGTATGCCAGAGCTTCGAATGAAATTTCTCCTATGAAGTCTATTCCAACTAAGTTGAAAGTTAGATTAGCCGAAGGGCACGATGTCGAAGTCGATGTTCAGTATAGTTGGAAACCCGATGTTTGCTCTTCTTTCCAGTCTTTTGGTCATTTCTGGACTCCTGCCCTTCTGGTCTTGTTACTGATTCCCAGCCTCCTTCTATCAAGGTCCTTCTTCTTAAGCCGATCTTTAAGTGGGTTCCTAAGCCCAAGGTTCCTCCTCCTCCTATCAATACTAATGCCTCTCTCCAGCTAATACTAACCTTAATGCTACACTTCCTGTTGTTATTGCTCCAATTGAGGAGGCTTCCTCTCTTATAGATGTATCGAATGTGTCCCTTGGTTATGACTTAGTATCTGTTAATTCCTCTTTGACCCCTGCTATCACTGATTCTGCTATTGAGGCCTGCACTATAACCGAACCTGAAAAGGTTTCTTCAGCCTATAGTGAAATTGTGTGGAATTCATATGAGCGTACATGGGTACATGTTAAATCTGAAATGAGGTATTCTCCAGGGTTTTCTAACTTTCATATGTTTGTTGGTGGAGAAGGTGAGGAACATAGGTTTTATTATCATGTTAAGGGGGAAGAACCTGTTCTTTCCTCTCTTGGAGAGGATTGTGATGGTGCTAGAATCGTATTGACCGATGAGAACTGGGATCGGGTATACCTTTGATGTGGTTCGGTGGACTATGTTCCTACCTTGGTAGATCTTTTTACTGATTTTGTACATGTCACTATTCCAGTGTCAAAAGATGATGTCCATGGCTCCTTCCCTAGGGATGATACATAGTTCCATCTTGTATTTAGTAGTTTTGATGTTTTGTCAATCTCTTGTGCTTTTATTCTTATTTTTTAAGTGGATTGACCACTACAAAACCAACATTGATGTTCTGTGCATCTGCAGAACATCTTTTTCCATTATTAGTAACAGTGGTACGACCCACTATAAAGCCGGCTAGCCTTGCTAAAAATATCTCGATAAAATTATTTCATTTGAAATGAGCAAGTAAACCATAATTCAAGATAATGTGTTTAATTAAACTGAAAGCAGTAAGAATCCTATTATGTTAGAAGTAACACAGACTAAGAATTACTAGATAGACATAGGAATTTGATCACTGAATGTCAGTTTGATCAGTTCTTAAGTGCGACATATATAATATCCTTAAATGTTAACTCCGAATTCACTTTTGTAAAGAGTTTGATATGGCCTTGTAGTATGAGTTTCCTTTTGGAAAAGGTTCGAGAGTAGTTGTAACATAAGCATAGTAGGCATAAAGAGAGTGAACGGTCACCTCTTCTAAATAAAGAGACATAGGAAATGATAATTGTATAAATAATGGTAGATACATAATAAGGAATGGGAAATGTGATTTGTATTATAAATGTATTTTCATATAGAAAATTGTTTTCTATAAGAGTTATTTCTTCAAGTTCAAGATATTTGATACAAAACTCTCGATGGTAAAGTAGTTACAATGGATGAAATAAATTGTCCATCGTAAGTGGTTGAATGAAGATCTGTATGTTCATGTGTTGTTATAATAATGGTGGAAATAGTAGGTGTATGCCTATAAGGTCCTTAATATATTCATTTTGTCCAAAGTTTTATGCAAAAAAATCCCTCTTTATCTTAAATTATCTCTATTACTAATCTTTTATGTATCTTGGTGTTATATAGCATTTATTAATGGATGCATCAAGATACAAAAAATTGGTTTCGTACATGTATCAAATATTATTTATGAAAAAATAACTAATTTCAGCATTGACTCAAAATATACATAGATTTGTTTCATATGAATATTATGAATATTCGTTGTAAGGTAAAATTATGATAATGTTATTTTTATCATAACAAAAACGATATATTAGCTATAGAAAATATAAAAGTATCTATAATATTTACAATTGCTTTGGAATTGTTGACTAAGCCAATCTTTGAGAAATAATTATTTAACCATATGATTATGAATCTTATGATATTGATTAATTGTATCCTAGACAATTAAGGCAAAACACTCATTCAATGGTAGTGGCAAAAGAGTTAATGAACTCTTCGAATTGATGTATATATAGATATATGTAATCCAAGGTTTAATGATACCAAACGGATCCATTTACTTTGTTTAATTCGCCAATGAATTATAGCAGACACGAACATAAATATTTGATATCCATTTAGTTTGTCCATGATAAGATCATAGAATATAAAATGGTAGTTGCAACGATCCACTTTTCCGTACAGTTTAAGCTGACAATAAACCACACATGTCCAACTCAAATTGAATGGAAAGGCGGATAGTTAGGGAAAAAGAAAGAAGAAAGAAGACAAGAAGAAACTAACCAACACAGAATCTCACAGCGGAATGAATAATCTATATTATATAACAAATCTTTACATAAAAACAAAACTGTAATTTGTATATATACAAACATCGATCAAAGTATACTAACCTATTTCAGCTCGGACGTTATAATAACCTGTCCTCACAACTGCTGAATAATATAAAACAATGTAGGCAACGGAAATATAATCATCTACGTGAATACGTCTCTGGGCCTCCAGCTCCTCTCCTGAAGCTCCAAAAATATCCAAATAAACCTAGAAATATGCTCGGTCTGACCCGAGCATTTAGGAAAAACCACGCCCGGGTCTGTCTAGTAAAACTAGCGTGAGAACTTAAATCACAAGGAATTTTATTGATGTTAACTTGTAAAATCCTTTAAAATCAAAGGCATCTCGTAAGACCATGCTGCACATAAACATGGACGGGTTTTTACCTTACGATGACCGAAACCTTTATATCAGAAAATCCAATGATATTATAATAATGTCTAAGGCCGAAAATATTAATAATAATCAAGTAGTTGTGATGCTCATGCCGTGTACATCACAAAAATACTAAGTAAATCAAAACTCGCTAAGGCTCGTTCGCTAATTGTGTAGGATTTCCATGGAGGTGCCCTCGGTACTTCGAGAGTGGTCCTCCTGCACAAGGATCAGAGTTATCCTATTAAAGTATCATACCTGTCTAGCCAGGGTATTATAGGAAAAACATAACTGGTCTTGCTCAGACCGAGTGCATCGCTCCGGCATGCCAAAAAAAAAACTGAAGGTATCAGTATTGCTAAAAAAAGGAGCTGATTAGACCCTATGGGTTTGCCAAACCTACTGGCCATGCCTCCTATCTCTGGTTTTAGTCATTTCCACTGATGAGGCTACGTCTGGCGTTCCAGCTCACGCACCGTCTCCAAAATAGATCACGGAATCCATATGGATTCCCACACCACAATAGTCTTGGAATCGCTTATAGATTCCCACATTTTAAATAGATCTTGGAATCACACACTGATTCCCACATCTAATAGTCTTGGAACCACACATGGATTTCAATATCTCAATATAACACGAAACTCCTCCATAGAACTGTATAGCGTTTTGGAGTGGAAACGGTTCTGTGTCATCTCTTACGAGCACACCCTCCCGCTTCTCGGACACTCCATAAACCAATCGTTGATTTTTCGGAACGCCCAATACCGGTTTTTTAGGAAATAACCAGATAATACATAAGAGAGGGAATCATCCCCTAACCTTTTAAGTGGACGGATCTCCTTATCATTTATCCTAAAAGAACAACGAGTTTATACGTACAGTATAGCACCTTGAACAATAACTGTACCATATAATTCCCGTGTTTCCCCTATATATTTCCAGAGTTAAAATCTGTCGGTGTTAAGTAGGAAATCATTTCTCTACCACCAAAATTAAGAAGGATTACATATTGGGCCAAGATTTTTATAGTCGGTTATTGAACTATCAAATAAAAAAACATCCCAAACATAGATCACATTCCCACTAAAAATCACTAAGCCTCATTTAATTTGATTTTGAAAAATCTGAATTCCTTTATTTAAACATTCATATACTTATTTCATCGGAATAAGTATATTCACAAATCATTCCTTTCAAAATATTTGAAAAGTTTTTAAAATAGATATGGAAATTACTCTTCGGCATCAACCATGGATCGCAGCTCAATGGTTACGTCTCTATCCCAAAAAATTCCAAACTTAACTGCAGAAAATCTCTGCCTCTCGAATTACACCATGAAATCAACCATAGATTGAAGTTTGCACAATGGTTACGTCGTTGTCCCAGCGAAAACATAACAAACTGTAGGCAGTCTCTACCTGTAAAGACCCAAAAGTTGGCCTTCGAAAATCGGCATCCGTACTTCACTTGTACTCAAAATGCCGTAGATTCAAATGCCAAATCTGGTTCTCCGGAGCTTATAACACAGTTAAGTAAATAACACAGCGGAATAAAAAGAATATAGATATACAACATCTGATACAATATCCAGATACAATGATGATACAATGAATATCTATATACATCAGGGATATGATACAATAAATAGCAGCGGAAAAGAGTAGATAACAAAAATCAGCAGCGGAACAAATCACTCTAAGATAGTCTTCAAGAGAGAACTCCAGCAGTAGCTCGAACTCCCAATAACGATACACAAAGGATAAGCAAGTGCAGTCCGATCCAAGACTGAACTAGCTCCAGAAAATCTACCAAATCTGAATATCTGAAAAACCCAACTCTAGACTGCTCGTGTAGAAAATTTTGAGCATCCAGAGTTTAGGAAAGAAACAATAAACTCCGGATCAGTCATGGGACTGGTGTGAGCAACAAAAACAGTTTATCTTTAAAATAACACAAAAGAATTTTAGACATTGAAAACCGCAATGCTTTTGGAAAATGAAACTACCATAAGACCTCCCACCACACACACAATGCAAACGCAGACTTGGAGGAGATTTCTTCTTATGTTAGTCAAAGATGCTTACTACGCAAAATCAAATCATTTTTGATATTATTATTAGTGCATAGTGGAAAACATTTCGAAAGTAGAATATAAATCTTAGCCAGCATAGGTACCATTATATTATGCCTGCTATAGCTGCCTCCTGAGGAGACAGGTTCTACAATTTAAATTGTAAAGGCTCGTATTGTTTCTTTGTTTTATACTTGTGCTTTGTTAGCTTGTTGAGCATGGGTTTGTTTTGTTTTATTCGAATGTTGTTTATTTTTAATTCACCTGTTTTGATTACATGGTTTGAACTTGTGAAATCTTCATTTATAGTTATACTTGTAGTGTATTTTGCCTGGTCATATACTTTGAAATTTAAATGAAGTTCTTTTATTATTATATTGTTAGATTTTATTATTTTACAACTTGAACCATTATTAACCATAAATTCTAATTATTATTATTATTATCAATTATTTTAAAATTTAAATTCAAATCAATTCTACATATATATAATCACATATATATAATAATTACTTTATTTATAAAAATAAATGATTTATACAGAATTTATTCAAGACTTGGGGAAACTCGCTCAAATTTTCTAATTAAATTTACAAATTTTTATCCAAAAATTTATTTAATCGTAAATTTAACTCAAGAATTCATTTAATTATAAATTTAAATAAATTTAGATTTCGGGGTCGTGACACTACCCCTCGAATTACGCTATGAAAATCAACCACTTATTTCCAAATATCCTTTCTACTTCATAAATATCTTCAAATTTATGTATAGAGTTTCTTTATAAACTTCCCAGTTAAATTAGAAAAATATTCTTTTATAAATCTCAACCTATTCGTAAAACTTTCCTTTTTAAATCCTTTTGTTTAAAACCAATTCTTTTAGAACAAACATCTCTTAATTATAGTGAGTAAACCTTTTTAATATTATAAAATATAACTTTAAATACTTTTAAATCATATAATAATTATTTAACTTCAAACAATATTAATATAATATATAATTTTTAAAACAAAATTAATACTTTAACAAATTATCTTTAAAATAATAATATTATAATACCAATTAACTCTTAAAATAATAACAACTTTAAAATCAATTTATTATAAAATAACCTTAATTAATAATTAAATTATAATCTAAAACATTTTAAATAGTTTAATAACTTTGAAACAATAATTAAATATTCTTAAATAACCTGTAAGAATCATACTAATAAAATAATTAACTTAAAATCATTACTAAACAATTATTAATTATCTTTTAAAACAAATAATAATTATCTTTAATTACCTTGTTAATAAATAATAATTATTCCTCAAATAACTTTGACTCAAAAATCAACTTTGGAAAGAGGCTTAGCAACTTCAATGGAACTTAATCGAGTCACCATTAATTCCATTAACTATCCAAGTTATAATCCAGGTATTCACATACCATCATATATGTAAATTAAATCCATAATTAACAAGCAATTGTTAATACAACACTTGTCCAATACTAGTCCATTGGAATGAAATTAAGTGTCCACACTAATGTAATAGAAGAACGGAATTTATTTCTGCTAAATAAATGTCCAAATTAACTTATCCAAGTAATAATAGCAGAACGGTGATTTATTCTTCTAAACATGGTCCAATTAATTTAATTAGCGGAACATCGATTTATTTCCGCTAAACAAATGTCCAAATCCGTAGGATAGTAGAACGGGGTTTTATTCTGCTAATTTATTCACCAAATTAATTTAATTAGCGGAACGATGTTTTATTCCGCTAAAACACTGTCCAATTAACCACATTCAGTTCAATTTAACTCAACAGTATTATATTTGGCTAAATAAACATCAATAATTAACGTAATAAATTTAAACGACATTATTTATTTAAAATAACGTAATTTAAACTTGATCTGTTTATACATGTCATAAATTTTTGTTTTTCCAAACCCATCAACAAATTATACCGACATGTTGTGCTTGTAAATATGAATACAACACCAAAATCGATGTGTCAAACGGATTTGAAATGAGCCATATATCCTGATTTTAAGTTAACACATATATGAAATGTTAAATAATAACATTTAAAAGAACTTCTCACCTTAAACAAATAGGCCGAGCCCAATGTCCGCATCCAAAACCCGAACTGCATCTACAGTTTCCTTCTTCCTCCTTCTTCATTTCTTTTTTTTCTGCCTGAGAATCAAACGTGCACGAGCCACACAGACCACCAACTCGGAAACCGAAGCAACCAATATCTTCCCCTATGCGAGCCCATCCCCTTGCACCTCGCCTCGACACGTGCACACCGCCCCTACACTCGCAACTGCCCAGGCCGAACCCAAATCGTGTGCTTACAAGAAAGGAGGCACGATACTATTTCTCACCAAATCCTACCAAACTACACCACATCGAAGCCCGCTCCAAGCATGATAACCCACCACCCTCCGTTTCACAAATTAATAACCAAATCACCAATGAACCATAACCATAGCTTTTGACCAACGTCCATCGTCGGCATGAAACTTCGTTGAAACTTCCTCAAAAATCCTTGCTTCCATGTGATCCCGACGGTGCTAGCGGTGACGATCAATTCTACCCGGATTGAGAGAAATTGATTTTTGATGTTATGAAAAAAATTCTGCCGCTTATAGTAAATTAATGGTATCTCGGTCATTGCTCGATGAAAACTCGAGCGACGAATTTTAAAAAAAAACTAGATACAGATACGAGCAACTTTCGTTTAGATTATTTTGGCTAAAACTCGATAGTTTGGGGGTAGATTGATTTTTGAAAAAAAAGAGAAAAGGAAGAATTCACTCTCGGCACTTAAAAAACAATGGAAAAGGAGGTTCATGTATAGGTGTGTGTATATATATGCACGCAAGCAAAGTACCATCAAGTAGTAAAATAATGAATGCTTCCCATCCCTTAACTAAGCAATTAAACACGGGGGACAAAACAAAGTAGGCTGGTAGGGAAAAAGATTAGCATGAAGGTGGGTGCAAGGATAGATGGTGTAATGTGTGTACTGGAAGTTTGATATTTTTATTTATTTATTTATTTACGGTACACTGCCACATAGTATTGCATCTGCGTACGAGCCGTGGACGGCAGAAACAAAATTCGATTATGCACAAAAACTTGACACGATCACAAAACAAACATAAAATAGACAAAGTATTAAATTCGGTGAAGTCTCAAAATGCCAAAATTTTGCCGTAAAATACGTCAATCGAAAATTTACTTATTTTCCAAATTAAAATTTACGGAAAAATTCTATAAATTAAATTAAAATTACATCATCGAAAATCAGGTCTAAACTTGGAATAGAGATTTTATTACAATTTAATTCAAATATATTCATTTAAACAAACTAAATATTCCAATTCTAAGACCCAAAAACACGGGTCGTTACAGCAGTAGAGTACATAACGTGCAAAGAAAATATAACAATTTGATTTGATCGAATAGGTAAGTATATTGGAAAATAGTTCCAAAAGTACCTAGAATGTATAAGATTCAATTTCAAAACGTACTCCTTTCTATACATAATGATGTGTATATATGGGGTAATCGAACTTTGTTGGAAAAAGTATGATGGATATGGAGTAAAGTTGGGCTAACTTCTTTCTATGAGGATATATACTTAAGAATAAGCACATATATTAAATATAATTTTAACTAAAGAAAACTTTGCAAGATCTTATTCATATAAGATATGAATTGATAAGAAATCCCAATGTTAGACAGTTTGAGATGTGTTGTTTTCTAATAAACCAAAACTAAATCAATTTTTATGCAAGAATAAAAGACAATTCATAGAATGTTTATGAAATGTTATTCCATCGTACTGAGAGACAATTGTTATCTCAAGAAATGACACCTTCATGATAAAGGAATTTCTTTTAGAAAATAGTGGTAGTACAATGGACTTAGATATGATCCAAGACTCTACATAGAAACTAATTACATAAGACGAAAATAAAGTTGACCAAGCCTAAAATAGACATGACTCATTAAAATATATAATAAGGATTCTCGCACACTAAAGAGAAACCATGAGTTTCTTATCAATGTCGAAAAAAGGACTGTTTGCGACAATAGCCTCATTGATTGTTAATAAGCCATAAACAGTAAATACCCTACCATATGGCACACTTCTTAAATCTAGAATAGATTCTAAGTACATTGTCAAAATATGATTTGATAACTATACCCAAAGGGATGTGATTCGACTGTAAGTGTGTCTTTAAAAGATAGACCAATGCAGTTGGAATATAGTAAGCGACATTAGTGAGAATAATATAATAAATTTCAAGTGTTGAAATCAACATAACAGAATCATCATTTAACATGCTTATGTTAATTCAGATTTAACTTACAAAATTATCGCCTGATATAACTTTGAATTTCTATACACCTTTATTGAAATAGAATTTCCAAATAATGATTTAGAACAGACTATTTACATATGATAACCAAAATGTCACGATGTCAATGGAAGCAGTAACCGAGTTTGTAAGTGTTGGATAAGATCTAAGAACCGATACGACTGTATCACTCGATAAGCATCAGAATTGAGGAAATATTTTGATAGAGAAATCAAATAAGTTGATTAAAAGTCAAAATGCAAAGGAAATATGTGCCTGTCATAAAGAATATTAAAGAGGTACTAAAATATATCTAAAATTAAGAGTAAGGATGTTGGGATTGTCTCAGAAAGATATATATAGACACCATATTAATATATTTAATGTGAAGCATATGAGATGGATTTCTTATGCATATGCAGTAGGAATTATCATATGTGCTATATTATCTACTATATTGCTATTTGCTTATGTAATTGTTGCATTGAGTGAGTATCAAATCTGAATTGATATCGCTAAATGGTAGTCATGAGTATTTGCGAAATGCTAGAATTTTAATGGAAACAATGAACTCATAATGAAGGAGCATTTGGAGTCAAACTTCATAACTCATACATAATATATTATATCAATCCTAAATTCATATTCAACCCTAATTAAGGAGTTTTTAGCTGGAAATGTTTCAATCTAGACACAGTAGCTGATTCAACTGAAAGGCTAAGTACATCACCTTAAATAGCGCATGAATGAAAGTGGTATAAATTTTAAATGCATAAATTTGTAATAGAGGTAGTTTGATTCCAAATATTTAGAATCATGTGACATTGTTTTACAAAAATAATGCCACGATGCAGAATGTAGGGCTCACAAGATGTCTAGGCACATTCTTTGAAAGTTCCACGTGATAAAGGCAGTTTATCATTGTTGGGAAGGTGTTGGCTGATAGAGTAGATAATAATACAATAAAGTAGATCTATTCACTTAGGGACTAGCTCAATCATTTTGAGAAAACTGGTTGAAGGAATGGGATTAAAATACCATAATTGACCCCAAGTGCAAGTTAAAAGTTGAGAGATTAGGTGTATGCCTTAGTGGCAATCGTGTAATTTATTACATATATTTAACACTATAACCAAACTTGTACGTAATAAAGGTGTTTAATTCATTATTATATACTTATTATATTGTGATATATTAATTAAGTAATCAATTTAAGTATATTAGTATAGAAAATCTTAAATGATATGTTATGTGATAATGAACAGAAGGAGTTGTAATCATGAAAAAATTATCACAGTATAAAATAACATATTATTTTAAACATTCTTGGTCAAGATAAGGATATCGATACATCCACTAAGAACAAAGTGCTTATCAATCACCATATATTGGGCAGTGTATATTCATGGCTGCTGGAGGTATCAAGGGGTTACGTACTCGTATTTATTGTATAACCATGGAATGACTTGTCCAGGAGTCCTGCTGATTAATAATAACTTGGTCAAAAAGGAAATCTCAGGTTGATGATGTTAGACAGTTCTTTAGACTTGAGAATACTATGAAACTTTAATGTGAATACTCCACCTATGCAGTTAAAGCACTTAGCAGTTTCATAGCGGTAGAGTTGCAAACAGTTATAACGGGGATATAACGGAAAATAGTATAGATGAAAAAAACTTAATTGGATATCAAACAAAATATTTAAATTTAATTGATTCTCATTCTAACATCATTTTTTTAGGAAAAAGAAACATTATTTAACCTTATATAAAAAAATTGAAGAATATCATGATTTATGCAATCTGAATTTTGTGGCTATAATAGATTTTTAACTTATATTGAGCACTATGTCTTAAAATTAGGTCTTTTCCCTAACTTTGTTGATTTGGTTCAAAAGAGAAATCAAATCTATCCTTTTATATTAATGCCGCTAAAGCGGGTGCTAAAAAGCCTTAATTTAGTAGGTGTACAGAAAATAGCGGGGCTTAAAGCAAATCTACTGTTTAACAGCGCTATATTGAAAAGGCATAGCGGTCAAAGAGCATTATGTTCTATAGCGGACATTTGCGGCGCTTTGATTATAGTTACATAATGGCATGGTGATTCATCGAGCGACTATAGTTGGGTCTGAATTGAAGCACTAGAAGTGAAATACTATCCAATAGAGAATTCGTCTCCTCGGTTGTATAAGGTTAGTATCACAGTCAACTGTCATCAAATCAAAGAAAAAATCTTTAGCCATAATAGTAATAAATATTATTATTAAACTAAGGACTTTGTTTATGAGATAAATAAGTTAAATAAGGATGATACTGGAACTTTAATCAAAACCAAATTTCCATAAATCTAGAAGTGATATAGTGTTGACGAAGAGAATGTGTGTAAACTATTATTATTAAATTGTGCTGCTTAAAATAATATAAAATATGATTTTACTAAAAAATTCTATAAGTGATGAATTTGGTAACTATCACACCACTAGCAAATGTGACGTATGAACGCAAATATTTGATTGTTCAATATTAATTGCTGCTTGAATTACACCTTTGAGTCATACAACCGTATCTTTAAATTCTTCGAAAAACCACATGATTTAATTAATATAAAATATTATTAATTAAGTTAATTAATATTTTGTGAAATATTAATTATTATTTAATTTATTTGATGTTTAGGAGTTGCTTGAATTTATTTGAATGCATATATAAAAGATATATTTGCATGCATTAATATACGGTATCAGTGTAACTTTAAACGAGTTTAAGTAAAAGATAAGTGCACGAAGGGATTTATGAGAATTTTGGTCACTTAGTATCATCAATAGTTGATCATTTGAGAAGAGAGAGAGGTAGAGAATGAGAAAATTTAGGGATTAATTAGGGAAGTTTTTATTGAAAGAAAGCGAAAGGTTTCATGCTTTCAAATAAAACAAATCCACTAATTTTATTCTTATTAATTCTTTCATTTAAGTTATTTTTCTCTCCTCCTCTCCATTGTTGTGCTGAAAATTAGTCTATCCCTTCCAAAACAAAATTAGCTACAAATCAAGTGAAGACATCAAACAAAATTAAAGCTATGTGGTTATCCCTCTCTTGTAAAGCTGGGTATGGATGTACTTAGGGATCTGATGAGAAATCACAAATCAAGGTGTTACCCAAGGCAAGACTTTCCAGGTTTGTTTTAATTTTGTTTATACTCATTCCTGATGTTTAACCATGACTTAAGTCACATATGTGTATATTGAATTGTCACTTGTTGAATTTATTAATTTTAAACCACTTGTGTGCTATCATTTAAATGTAAATATGTCTTGTGTATGATTATTTTATGTATTAATACTGTTGTTGGATTTGCTATCATTAATTTATATAGATTTGATTTGATACAAAATTTACCTTTTTTGTAATTAAATTAATTGATTACTTAAATTTAAAAAAAATATGTTTGATTTATTTTACGTATTGATATTGTTTTTTAGATTTGAGGTTATTGGTTTACGTAGATTTGATTTGTTGTAACAAAATTTTACTTTTTTATCACAATTTAATTCACATATAAAGATTTATCCAATGTTTAACTAGTTGAATTGTGCACACACACAAATATATATATATATATATATATATATTTATATATACACACACATATATATAGAGACTCGCATATACATACATATATTCAAATGCTTCCATTTCATGTTTGCAATATTTTAGACCAACATCAAATCAAATTGTTTGGTTAGGTTAATTTGTTTTTAAATCAATAGATTCAAGTTTGTTGTTTAGTCAAATATATAGCTTGAAAATTAAATCTTAAATTACAACATACATATGCATGTATGTGTATGTATGCAATGTTTCACTTTAATTATGTCATCGAAGTTACATACATACATACATACATATGCGTGTGTGTATGAAAATACTACTTACAATTTTTTTCATGTTGAATGTGTATGTTTAGATTTGTAATTTTAAAGTTCAGATATTTTGTAGTAATCAAATATGAATTTTACGGTATTAAATCTATAATTGATTAGCGTTTGTAAAGGAGGAAAATTTAAATAACACCTTTTTCTATTTCCTTTTAATTTTGATTTGATTAAATCTACATATAATGTGAAACTTTATTTCCTTCTTCACTTCTACTCGAGCATTCTCTTACTTTAATATTATTTGATTTTTTGTTATAATATTTGTTTTCATAATTATATATATATCTATGTGTGTATTAAATATATACATAGGTGACAACAGAATAGTACATATATGTATATATATGTCTAAACAATATATATATATATATATATATATATATATATATATATATGGTGCTATAAATATATGTAAACAAACTATATCCATATATTATAGCATTTTCTAGCATATGTATATACTTAGGCATTCATATTCCCAACATTAATTTGAAATTGGCATATGTAAATGTAAGCATAATATATATATGTATGTATGTATGTATGTATGTATGTATGTATGTATGTATGTATATACAGTGGATATAAATCTAAATATCTATATGTATACATATAGTTATACACATGTTTATATTTGATTATGCTGTACTATTATATCATCGAATGCATACACGATATATTCATATAAAACATTTAGTTAGATAATCAATATAATTAATTAATAAATACAAGATAATGTTAAATAAAATATGATTTTATTAAATAACTAAATTTGAACTAGTGAAACCCATTAGACTTAATATGCCTAATATGATCCAAATAAGAAAAAGAATTGAAATCCACATCACGCTACAGACTGGTCACTTCCCTTAAAGAATTGCTTTAGACCTAAAATACCCAAATTTTGCAATAAATATGTGTCTTCCCTAACCCTAGCCACCATCAGCTTAGTTTGTCCTCTCTAATTATGAAATTCTCTTTAATCACATTTTAATATCGGAAAATTTTCTCTAATAACAAATTGTCCAGAAATCTAAAGTGTCCAAGGCTCATCAAATTATATTTCAAGTTGACCACCTCGATGAGGTGAAGAGACGAAAACAATTAGTTTCTCATTTAAAGCATTGTTCGGCTAGAAATTAGTGAAAAACCTTAATCGTCGATTTTAGGGTATTGCAATCGATGGCGAAACGACGGCTGTTGGGAGATTAGAGGGTACCAGGTCATCGGGAAGAAGAGGGGACTTCCTTCACAGTGGTCGATCGGCCGAAGGATGGTCGAATTTGTTAGAATAATTCTCCAAAGGCGAAGAAAAATGGTGGCAGCGGCGGCAGTTAGGGGGGAGGTTATTGGGCCGATGCCATAGGCGGTCATAAGAGGAGGCCGACTGTGATCTCTGATCGACGATTGGTGGCTAGTAGTTATTGAGGTAGCTATTCTAAGTGTCACATACCGAAATTTTCGACTTTCGAAAATTCGACATCGATACTCACTTTATCGACTGTCGAGCAATCGAGTGCCGGAAACTCCAATAGTGAGGGTTTTAAGAAAAAGAAAAAGTAGAGGAAGAAGAAAATAGAAGGAAAAGAAAAAAGAAAAAAAAGAGAAAGAAGAAAAGAGGAAGAAGAAGCAACAGAATAACATCAGAACAGAAACAATATCAGAATCTCACATATCGCAGCGGAACAATATACAATAGATAATTACTAGTCTTTTAAAACAAAGAACTATATCAGTTTATACATACATCAATTAGAGTCAATATACAACTCAATACAACAATGGACAGTTATATAAACTTGTCCTCATACAGAATACACAGCGGAATAAATACTATTAGATACAAATACTACGTCTCGTCATCCAGAATTGCTTCCAAAGCTCCAGAATATCCTGATAACATAACTCTAGGCTGCCCGTGTGGAAATTGGTGGGCACCCAGAGTTTAGAAGGGAACAATAAACTCCGAGTCAGTCATGGTGACTGGTGTGAGATCGTAAAACAGTTATTTTTCACAAAGAAAATAAAATAAAATCGCAATGCTTATGGAAAATGAAACTACCATAAGACCTCCCACCACACACACAATGCAAACGCAGAATTGGAGGAGATTTCTTCTTATGATAGTCAAAGATGCTTACTACGCAAAATCAAATTCTTTTTGATATTATTATTAGTGCATAGTGTAGAGAACATTTCGAAAGTAGAATATAAATCTTAGCCAGCATAGACATTCCGAACTATGCCTACTATAGCTACCATCCAAACAGTGGTGACCACCATAAGTGAATGATAGGTTCTACAACTAAAACCGTACAAGGCTCGTATTGTTTCTTTGGATTTCCAACAAATGGTCAGGCTAAGGAACTTCCTATCCACGATGGGTACGTCCCTGGAATGACGTCCCGAGAAATAACCTAACATTACGGTTAGATCTCTGCCAACACAAGGCCGGGTTACCTCTGCAAAAATAGGTAACTACTGACACGCGTATGTCATCCCCCGATCGTAACCGATCTTCCCGAGGATCCCCGATTTCCAACAAACCACATAGTAAAAATGCAGCAACCACATAGGTTAAGTATCTGGGCTCCATACCATGATACCACCTCTATCCAGAAGGAATGACATACACTAAGGGGCGCTACTCCCTAGAACCTTGCCGCATCCTTCCTGTTTTGACCATTTCCGGGGTGTGAGGCTCGACGAAGTCTCGTCCACAAAGCTACGCTTTCTACAAAGCCATGCTTCAGGTCAAACAAATGATCAACCTATGATCACAAAGATATAAGATCAAACAAATGATCATATCGCAAATGATCAAACACTGATCATTTCACAGCAACACTCAGTATGCCACGTTACCAAATTGGGAATATATCGCTGATAAATTTCAACTACACAACCTCTGAGCTCGTACGTCTCAGAGAAGGGTGTTAAGCTAAGAGAATAAATTCTCCGCCACCAACAGAAATGTATTTGAAAGAAATCAGCTTTATATCTCAAATTGTAACGTCGGACACACAATCCATACAAGTCTGTTCCGGGATCGAACAGAACCGAAGGCACTTCTCACGAAGCCCTTGCAAATCCGGATAATTTTCTAATCACGTCCGGACTTCCCGTCACTAAGGGTGATAAAACCTCTAAACCGGAGATCAGCCGATGTAGAGTAACTCGACGGTAATCCTTCCGTTTTCAAAAATATCCGATCTTCAACACCGGTCTTCGAATGCAATTCATAACGACGTATCACATATTCGGAATGGGTTATACGACCCCATGGTCCTTTCCCGGCTAACCCGAATAGTGAGCGATTATTCAAAAATAAGTGTGGCATTCAAATTCATCCAATTCACAACAAATACCATATTCAAGGTAATTATTGATAGTCGGTTATTTAACTATCAATAAAGATGCGCAACATCATCAGATTCCAAATAATTTTCCAAATTATTTATTTTCCAAAATATCTTTACTAGATATAAAATTTCCACACTTAACCATTTGAAAACAATTTCAAATCAATTTCCACATTTCATTTTATCTTTGAAGATAAAATCTCAAAACAGTTCATTTCATATTGGAAAAGCATTTCCATACTTATTTAATAATAAGTAGTTCACAAATCTATTTATTTTCAACCTTTGAAAATATTCGATATACTTAAATCAATATTAAGTATATATTCATTCTTTAAGGAAATCATTAATTTTAACATCTATTTGAGTCAAAACGAATGTTGCGTAAAACATCGTTACGACGACTCGAAATCACTGGTATAGGGATTCGGATTTTAAGATAGATGTATAAATCCCAATACTACATAAAGACATTTCCTTTCGAAAATCATTTACTATAACAACAGTGTTATAGTCCATCATTTCCTTATTCCTCGAAAAACGTCTATTTCAACAATGAATGTTGAAATCTATGTATTCGATATCATAATACATTTTAAAAACATCTTTAAAATGTTTAACTTCATTTTCAAAGTCACTTTTCCAAAACTATCCATTTTACTTAACAATATATTCACTGTCCAAAATCGTGAATATACTTCACTAATTACATTTCACTATTTTCTACACATTTATTTCAAAAATTATCCACTGTCCAAAATCGTGGATAAAATTCCCTTAATAATCTCTATATCTAAAATCAATCAAATTTGATTTATTTTCGAATTTATAAAAAAACAACGTTTATAAATTCTATTTCCATTTTATAACAACTTCGATTTATACATCTTCTTTAATGACCCATTCAATTTATAAGTTAATATAACTTATAATTCATTTATTTTAAAAGAAATTGTTCTTTTAAACTTCACAAAATTTAAAACTTCCAGATTTCATTAACTTATGAAATCCCATTTACACTTCATTTTAACACTTATAGAAACTTGTCTTATAATCCCAATATTTCAAATTTATAAATATCCATTTTTGTACATCTTTTAAATAAACCGTTTATAATACTAGAAATCCCAATTTAAACCATTTCATAAATTTCTTAACTTTTATTTCAAAAATCACACTTTGATTTTATTTCACAAAAATCTTAACTTTTATAACTTTAAAATTTTAGACGTTTATTTATTTGAAATAAATCAATTCAAAAATTCAATAAACCATCTACTTTCAAAAATCACTTTAAAAACCCTTTTAAAGTAAAAGATGTTATTTTTAAACTTCAAAACTTGAATCCGATGATGCAACAACATCAATTAGTCAATCATAGCATTCAATATCATATATCAATATGATAACAGCATATACAACAAATATCTGCAAATAATAATATTGGTGAGGAATCCAGTTGGATCCCTCCAACATGTTTCCCTGCATCCACAGACGTTAGCACAATACCAATTCCACTTCGAGGTGGAATATCGCGGTATATGGGTTTTATAAAAATAATCCGCTTACTAACGGCGCAATAGGGTCTCATCCGCTATACGAGGCGGGAAATCAATCAATCCAATATATACATATGCTAATATGTATATATTGCTATATATATAGATATATCCTACTATATCTAATATCACATCCAATAGCAATCATCAATAACTGCAAAAATTCCACATTCAATTTGAGTGAGAAAATCTCACCTTTGCTTTTAATTTTGCCATCCATTTCCAATCCAGTTTGTTTTCTCCATTTCAGACCTTGTATAAATATTTATATGATTTATTAATATTTGAGATAATAGATCAATTAATTTCCATTGTCTAATTTAATTTACTATTAATTTGATTTAACTAATTTCCTTTGACAAATCTTTAATGACTATAATTAAATTAGTCAATTAAACAAATTAATCATCTAAGTGTATCATCTAAAATATAAACTAGTAGATTATAAAAATGTGCATACATTTTATTTCCAAAATAATTCACATAGGTTTTAAAAATCTCATTTCTATATAAACTCCTATATTCCCTTTCTACATAAGTATACATATGAAATACGAAAATCTATACCTGACTGTTAATTTTATATTCTTTTACCATTTACATACATATATATACGTCTACATAGGATTAAAACCAAAGCAGGTTTTATACCTAAACCATAAACATATAATACTTATTCTGTTATCACTATATTATTATTTTTCAAAAACAAGGAAATTACCAAACAGCAACAAGGCCCAAACAACGACTGCATCATCACCGTCTTCACTTATCCGTCCACGCTGGCCCCACGAGCATCTCCTCCACTCAATCGAGTCGCGAGAACCCTACGCGACATCGCGACCTTCAGCTCGTGCCCTAGCTTCCAATCGCTCGACTTCATTGTCGATTCCTCCAGACCCAATCGAAACAGCGACTTAAGTCGCGACCAGCCAACGTCCTTCGCCAATAGTCGAAAATCCCCACTCGACTCGATGCCGACTCCTACGATCGACCCTGCTGCGGTTCACAAGAGGAGGAAGACGCGATAAATACGAATCGTTTCGAGATTCAAAAGCAAGATGAGGCCAAGGGGTTGCGTTCGATTAGCTTGCCTTCATTGTATTTGTTTTTAGCCGAGAGGATTTTGCATTGAATAGAAGAGAGGAAGAACGATTTTCGTTCTCGTTTCGATTTAGATGAGGGGGAAAGATTTTGAGCTAAAACTTGTAGGAATAAGGGGGGAGATGGCCTACGAATTGAAATGGTGAATGAGTTTTATCAGAGGAAAAATGCGTTCAATTGATTTAAAGCTGAGGGGATCGGCCATTAATTTTAGCTGAGGGAGAACGAGAGTGTTTATATTCTTTTCTTTTTAAAAAGAAGAGCGAGGGGACCAAAGAACACGGATGATGTTGCGCGTACGAGTGGAGACAGTTTGCCTTACCTTTACAGCGTTTTGATGGGGAAGGCAAAGAACTGATGTTGACCCAATACAAATATTAAATTTAACTTGAATTCAATTTAAATTCCAATGCGTTTACCTATCGTATGATCACGCAACAACTCCGATAAATACGAAATTTGAAATCCGATAATAATTCAATATTACGGACCCAATGGAACTGGTTTCGTCGAATTCTAAGACTGTGCCTCGGACGGCTATTTTTAAATTCGATTTAAACGATTAAATTTCAAAACTGAACAGAACAGTTTAAAATTCAATTCTGAAGCTTCTATTATTTCCGGTATTGTCAATAAGAATTTTAAAAGCTTTCGAAATATTTTTCTTTAGCTTAAAATTGAAGATTCGAATTTTTATTCAACATTCAACAGATTAAATTTTAAAGTTTATTCGCAAAATTCAGAGTTATATCGGGATTCAAATTAAATCATCGTTCAAATATTTAAAATTAATTAAATATTTTCAATTTAATTTGTTCAAAATTCTGGGTCGTTACAGACTTCCCTCCTTAAAAGAATTTCGTCCCGAAATTACAAGTTAGGGAAAAAAATGTCCTTAACTCGTCTACTATTTTCAACAATCCACTAGTTTTATCAATTTATCAAAACAAATCTTTCTACTAAAGATTCGTTATCAATCCAACTAGCTTTCCAACTTCAATGATAAGTTTCAAACAACATTGTTTTACTTCTCAATTCAAATTCGAGTTTAAATTCAAATTTTAAACTTTCAAAATTTTCTCAAAATTTTTCTAACACTCGAAATTTTCGAAAAATTTCGCCAGCGTCTCCTTTGCGCGGCTAATACGGTACGACTACAAAACGTCCCTACGGACTCTCAGATTTCAAAAAGAAAAAGAAAAAGCCAAGCGGCAAGACAAGAAAATCATCAAATCTCACATTAAAATTCAAATACTTACCTTTTGTCGAGCAATTCAAATTATCTTTGAAATCAAAGTTCCAATTTCCTTTCATAACACCTGTATATCCTACTAGCCATAATATCTAGTTACATATTCAAACTATTCTAGACATTTTATTACAAAATTCACAATACATGCTTCTTATATCATTTCTAATTCACTATTGAAGTTTCACATATTCATTTTCATTAAATTTTACATTTCACATTCATTTGAATTCAATTCACAATTCCAATCTAATTTGGATTCAGTTTAACTTCTGAATATTGAATTTTATCGATTTACTTTCCTTTACACTATACTATTTTAAATTAGTTCCAGTTACTAATTCATCACAAATTCTAATTCATTTATTCAAATTTGTCTTCAACATTCAGTTTCAATTCCAGTTTTATTCACTTTTGTTCGCTCCCAAAATTTATTTACAATTCACTATTTTGGTTTATAACTACTTATATTAAACTGGATTTCAAAAAACATATGAATTTTAATCCATCTTTCAATTTACATTATTCAATTCAATTCATTGCTTACAAATTCGAAATGAATTTCAACTTTCAATTTCACTTTCATTTATTCAAATTTATTCACTTATACTTTCTTTAATTTAACTCCATCTTTTAAGTTAGATTTATTCTATCAAAATTCAATTTGTATAGGTTATCAACTTACAATATTTCATAAATATTTTTATATATAGTATTCCAGAGTCTTTTCAACCTTTTCAAAACCATTTTTGAAAACAATTCAAATCATCCTTTGAATTTCCAAAACAAAACCCAAATTTTCCAAACACTTCCATTTAAAACAATTTAGCAGCAATTCCTCTTTTGGAAACCCGAAAATGAACACCGGTGATGTCGCGATCATCATCGGAATTATTTTCCAGCGACCGAAAAGAGTTTAGAGCTTTTATCTCTCTAAAATACTTTTCAAACCTTTGAAATTCATTTTCAACTCTAAAAATGATTTAACTTTCCAATTTCCCAAAATTTTCAAATTCTTTTCAAAACATTTCCAAAAACCTCTCTGGAATTCCATTTCACATTACAAATCACATTTATAATTTATATTCTCAAATTTCATTTGTATATGAATTTATTTCCTGGTTCTTTGTTTTAATTCCAATTTCATATACAATTTCCACATATATATTAATGAGGATAATTAACATCATTACTTCCTAACAACCATGCATCCATATATCATAATAATTTACAAAAAATAATTTCTTTTCTATACAAAAATAGTTTTGGGCAAAATTATTTCATTTACCCTATTTTAAAACTATACTGTGTCAGTTTATCTTGTTTAGAGTTTAGAAACCCCTATCGATTACAGTTAGCTAGACTGCACCGACCAGAATTTATAAACAATCAACCGATAAGTCAACGCAATACAAAACAATTTTATATTCAAATAACAAATACGCGCTCATATCTATTATTACACTCACACTCATTCTAGAGTACTACTGACTCTATCTCTAATGAGTAACACCCAACAGAGCAGGGTTGTCGCTTAACCATATGCTCTGATACCACGCTGTCACATACCGAAATTTTCGACTTTCGAAAATTCGACATCGATACTCACTTTATCGACTGTCGAGCAATCGAGTGCCGGAAACTCCAATAGTGAGGGTTTTAAGAAAAAGAAAAAGTAGAGGAAGAAGAAAATAGAAGGAAAAGAAAAAAAAAGAGAAAGAAGAAAAGAGGAAGAAGAAGCAACAGAATAACATCAGAACAGAAACAATATCAGAATCTCACATATCGCAGCGGAACAATATACAATAGATAATTACTAGTCTTTTAAAACAAAGAACTATATCAGTTTATACATACATCAATCAGAGTCAATATACAACTCAATACAACAATGGACAGTTATATAAACTTGTCCTCATACAGAATACACAGCGGAATAAATACTATTAGATACAAATACTACGTCTCGTCATCCAGAATTGCTTCCAAAGCTCCAGAATATCCTGATAACATAACTCTAGGCTGCCCGTGTGGAAATTGGTGGGCACCCAGAGTTTAGAAGGGAACAATAAACTCCGAGTCAGTCATGGTGACTGGTGTGAGATCGTAAAACAGTTATTTTTCACAAAGAAAATAAAATAAATTCGCAATGCTTATGGAAAATGAAACTACCATAAGACCTCCCACCACACACACAATGCAAACGCAGAATTGGAGGAGATTTCTTCTTATGATAGTCAAAGATGCTTACTACGCAAAATCAAATTCTTTTTGATATTATTATTAGTGCATAGTGTAGAGAACATTTCGAAAGTAGAATATAAATCTTAGCCAGCATAGACATTCCGAACTATGCCTACTATAGCTACCATCCAAACAGTGGTGACCACCATAAGTGATTGATAGGTTCTACAACTAAAACCGTACAAGGCTCGTATTGTTTCTTTGGATTTCCAACAAATGGTCAGGCTAAGGAACTTCCTATCCACGATGGGTACGTCCCTGGAATGACGTCCCGAGAAATAACCTAACATTACGGTTAGATCTCTGCCAACACAAGGCCGGGTTACCTCTGCAAAAATAGGTAACTACTGACACGCGTATGTCATCCCCTGATCGTAACCGATCTTCCCGAGGATCCCCGATTTCCAACAAACCACATAGTAAAAATACAGCAACCACATAGGTTAAGTATCTGGGCTCCATACCATGATACCACCTCTATCCAGAAGGAATGACATACACTAAGGGGCGCTACTCCCTAGAACCTTGCCGCATCCTTCCTGTTTTGACCATTTTCGGGGTGTGAGGCTCGACGAAGTCTCGTCCACAAAGCTACGCTTTCTACAAAGCCATGCTTCAGGTCAAACAAATGATCAACCTATGATCACAAAGATATAAGATCAAACAAATGATCATATCGCAAATGATCAAACACTGATCATTTCACAGCAACACTCAGTATGCCACGTTATCAAATTGGGAATATATCGCTGATAAATTTCAACTACACAACCTTTGAGCTCGTACGTCTCAGAGAAGGGTGTTAAGCTAAGAGAATAAATTCTCCGCCACCAACAGAAATGTATTTGAAAGAAATCAGCTTTATATCTCAAATTGTAACGTCAGACACACAATCCATACAAGTCTGTTCCAGGATCGAACAGAACCGAAGGCACTTCTCACAAAGCCCTTGCAAATCCGGATAATTTTCTAATCACGTCCGGACTTCCCATCACTAAGGGTGATAAAACCTCTAAACCGGAGATCAGCCGATGTAGAGTAACTCGACGGTAATCCTTCCGTTTTCAAAAATATCCGGTCTTCAACACCGGTCTTCGAATGCAATTCATAACGACGTATCACATATTCGGAATGGGTTATACGACCCCATGGTCCTTTCCCGGCTAACCCGAATAGTGAGCGATTATTCAAAAATAAGTGTGGCATTCAAATTCATCCAATTCACAACAAATACCATATTCAAGGTAATTATTGATAGTCGGTTATTTAACTATCAATAAAGATGCGCAACATCATCAGATTCCAAATAATTTTCCAAATTATTTATTTTCCAAAATATCTTTACTAGATATAAAATTTCCACACTTAACCATTTGAAAACAATTTCAAATCAATTTCCACATTTCATTTTATCTTTGAAGATAAAATCTCAAAACAGTTCATTTCATATTGGAAAAGCATTTCCATACTTATTTAATAATAAGTAGTTCACAAATCTATTTATTTTCAACCTTTGAAAATATTCGATATACTTAAATCAATATTAAGTATATATTCATTCTTTAAGGAAATCATTAATTTTAACATCTATTTGAGTCAAAACGAATGTTGCGTAAAACATCGTTACGACGACTCGAAATCACTGGTATAGGGATTCGGATTTTAAGATAGATGTATAAATCCCAATACTACATAAAAACATTTCCTTTCGGAAATCATTTACTATAACAACAGTGTTATAGTCCATCATTTCCTTATTCCTCGAAAAACGTCTATTTCAACAATGAATGTTGAAATCTATGTATTCGATATCATAATACATTTTAAAAACATCTTTAAAATGTTTAACTTCATTTTCAAAGTCACTTTTCCAAAACTATCCATTTTACTTAACAATATATTCACTGTCCAAAATCGTGAATATACTTCACTAATTACATTTCACTATTTTCTACACATTTATTTCAAAAATTATCCACTATCCAAAATCGTGGATAAAATTCCCTTAATAATCTCTATATCTAAAATCAATCAAATTTGATTTATTTTCGAATTTATAAAAAAACAACGTTTATAAATTCTATTTCCATTTTATAACAACTTCGATTTATACATCTTCTTTAATGACCCATTCAATTTATAAGTTAATATAACTTATAATTCATTTATTTTAAAAGAAATTGTTCTTTTAAACTTCACAAAATTTAAAACTTCCAGATTTCATTAACTTATGAAATCCCATTTACACTTCATTTTAACACTTATAGAAACTTGTCTTATAATCCCAATATTTCAAATTTATAAATATCCATTTTTGTACATCTTTTAAATAAACCGTTTATAATACTAGAAATCCCAATTTAAACCATTTCATAAATTTCTTAACTTTTATTTCAAAAATCACACTTTGATTTTATTTCACAAAAATCTTAACTTTTATAACTTTAAAATTTTAGACGTTTATTTATTTGAAATAAATCAATTCAAAATTTCAATAAACCATCTACTTTCAAAAATCACTTTAAAAACCCTTTTAAAGTAAAAGATGTTATTTTTAAACTTCAAAACTTGAATCCGATGATGCAACAGCATCAATTAGTCAATCATAGCATTCAATATCATATATCAATATGATAACAGCATATACAACAAATATCTGCAAATAATAATATTGGTGAGGAATCCAGTTGGATCCCTCCAACCTGTTTCCCTGCATCCACAGACGTTAGCACAATACCAATTCCACTTCGAGGTGGAATATCGCGGTATATGGGTTTTATAAAAATAATCCGCTTACTAACGGCGCAATAGGATCTCATCCGCTATACGAGGCGGGAAATCAATCAATCCAATATATACATATGCCAATATGTATATATTGCTATATATATATAGATATATCCTACTATATCTAATATCACATCCAATAGCAATCATCAATAACTGCAAAAATTCCACATTCAATTTGAGTGAGAAAATCTCACCTTTGCTTTTAATTTTGCCATCCATTTCCAATCCAGTTTGTTTTCTCCATTTCAGACCTTGTATAAATATTTATATGATTTATTAATATTTGAGATAATAGATCAATTAATTTCCATTGTCTAATTTAATTTACTATTAATTTGATATAACTAATTTCCTTTGACAAATCTTTAATGACTATAATTAAATTAGTCAATTAAACAAATTAATCATCTAAGTGTATCATCTAAAATATAAACTAGTAGATTATAAAAATGTGCATACATTTTATTTCCAAAATAATTCACATAGGTTTTAAAAATCTCATTTCTTTATAAACTCCTATATTCCCTTTCTACATAAGTATACATATTTATACATATGAAATACGAAAATCTATACCTGACTGTTAATTTTATATTCTTTTACCATTTACATACATATATATACGTCTACATAGGATTAAAACCAAAGCAGGTTTTATACCTAAACCATAAACATATAATACTTATTCTGTTATCACTATATTATTATTTTTCAAAAACAAGGAAATTACCAAACAGCAACAAGGCCCAAACAACGACTGCATCATCACCATCTTCACTTATCCGTCCACGCTGGCCCCACGAGCATCTCCTCCACTCAATCGAGTCGCGAGAACCCTACGCGATATCGCGACCTTTAGCTCGTGCCCTAGCTTCCAATCGCTCGACTTCATTGTCGATTCCTCCAGACCCACTCGAAACAGCGACTTAAGTCGCGACCAGCCAACGTCCTTCGCCAATAGTCGAAAATCCCCACTCGACTCGATGCCGACTCCTACGATCGACCCTGCTGCGGTTCACAAGAGGAGGAAGACGCGATAAATACGAATCGTTTCGAGATTCAAAAGCAAGATTAGGCTAAGGGGTTGCGTTCGATTAGCTTGCCTTCATTGTATTTGTTTTTAGCCGAGAGGATTTTGCATTGAATAGAAGAGAGGAAGAACGATTTTCGTTCTCGTTTCGATTTATATGAGGGGGAAAGATTTTGAGCTAAAACTTGTAGGAATAAGGGGGGAGATGGCCTACGAATTGAAATGGTGAATGAGTTTTATCAGAGGAAAAATGCGTTCGATTGATTTAAAGCTGAGGGGATCGGCCATTAATTTTAGCTGAGGGAGAACGAGAGTGTTTATATTCTTTTCTTTTTAAAAAGAAGAGCGAGGGGACCAAAGAACACGGATGATGTTGCGCGTACGAGTGGAGACAGTTTGCCTTACCTTTACAGCGTTTTGATGGGGAAGGCAAAGTACTGATGTTGACCCAATACAAATATTAAATTTAACTTGAATTCAATTTAAATTCCAATGCGTTTACCTATCGTATGATCACGCAACAACTCCGATAAATACGAAATTTGAAATCCGATAATAATTCAATATTACGGACCCAATGGAACTGGTTTCGTCGAATTCTAAGACTGTGCCTCGGACGGCTATTTTTAAATTCGATTTAAACGATTAAATTTCAAAACTGAACAGAACAGTTTAAAATTCAATTCTGAAGCTTCTATTATTTCCGGTATTGTCAATAAGAATTTTAAAAGCTTTCGAAATATTTTTCTTTAGCTTAAAATTGAAGATTCGAATTTTTATTCAACATTCAACAGATTAAATTTTAAAGTTTATTCGCAAAATTCAGAGTTATATCGGGATTCAAATTAAATCATCGTTCAAATATTTAAAATTAATTAAATATTTTCAATTTAATTTGTTCAAAATTCTGGGTCGTTACAGACTTCCCTCCTTAAAAGAATTTCGTCCCGAAATTACAAGTTAGGGAAAAAAATGTCCTTAACTCGTCTACTATTTTCAACAATCCACTAGTTTTATCAATTTATCAAAACAAATCTTTCTACTAAAGATTCGTTATCAATCCAACTAGCTTTCCAACTTCAATGATAAGTTTCAAACAACATTGTTTTACTTCTCAATTCAAATTCGAGTTTAAATTCAAATTTTAAACTTTCAAAATTTTCTCAAAATTTTTCTAACACTCGAAATTTTCGAAAAATTTCGCCAGCGTCTCCTTTGCGCGGCTAATACGGTACGACTACAAAACGTCCCTACGGACTCTCAGATTTCAAAAAGAAAAAGAAAAAGCCAAGCGGCAAGACAAGAAAATCATCAAATCTCACATTAAAATTCAAATACTTACCTTTTGTCGAGCAATTCAAATTATCTTTGAAATCAAAGTTCCAATTTCCTTTCATAACACCTGTATATCCTACTAGCCATAATATCTAGTTACATATTCAAACTATTCTAGACATTTTATTACAAAATTCACAATACATGCTTCTTATATCATTTCTAATTCACTATTGAAGTTTCACATATTCATTTTCATTAAATTTTACATTTCACATTCATTTGAATTCAATTCACAATTCCAATCTAATTTGGATTCAGTTTAACTTCTGAATATTGAATTTTATCGATTTACTTTCCTTTACACTATACTATTTTAAATTAGTTCCAGTTACTAATTCATCACAAATTCTAATTCATTTATTCAAATTTGTCTTCAACATTCAGTTTCAATTCCAGTTTTATTCACTTTTGTTCGCTCCCAAAATTTATTTACAATTCACTATTTTGGTTTATAACTACTTATATTAAACTGGATTTCAAATAACATATGAATTTTAATCCATCTTTCAATTTACATTATTCAATTCAATTCATTGCTTACAAATTCGAAATGAATTTCAACTTTCAATTTCACTTTCATTTATTCAAATTAATTCACTTATACTTTCTTTAATTTAACTCCATCTTTTAAGTTAGATTTATTCTATCAAAATTCAATTTGTATAGGTTATCAACTTACAATATTTCATAAATATTTTTATATATAGTATTCCAGAGTCTTTTCAACCTTTTCAAAACCATTTTTGAAAACAATTCAAATCATCCTTTGAATTTCCAAAACAAAACCCAAATTTTCCAAACACTTCCATTTAAAACAATTTAGCAGCAATTCCTCTTTTGGAAACCCGAAAATGAACACCGGTGATGTCGCGATCATCATCGGAATTATTTTCCAGCGACCGAAAAGAGTTTAGAGCTTTTATCTCTCTAAAATACTTTTCAAACCTTTGAAATTCATTTTCAACTCTAAAAATGATTTAACTTTCCAATTTCCCAAAATTTTCAAATTCTTTTCAAAACATTTCCAAAAACCTCTCTGGAATTCCATTTCACATTACAAATCACATTTATAATTTATATTCTCAAATTTCATTTGTATATGAATTTATTTCCTGGTTCTTTGTTTTAATTCCAATTTCATATACAATTTCCACATATATATTAATGAGGATAATTAACATCATTACTTCCTAACAACCATGCATCCATATATCATAATAATTTACAGAAAATTATTTCTTTTCTATACAAAAATAGTTTTGGGCAAAATTATTTCATTTACCCTATTTTAAAACTATACTGTGTCAGTTTATCTTGTTTAGAGTTTAGAAACCCCTATCGATTACAGTTAGCTAGACTGCACCGACCAGAATTTATAAACAATCAACCGATAAGTCAACGCAATACAAAACAATTTTATATTCAAATAACAAATACGCGCTCATATCTATTATTACACTCACACTCATTCTAGAGTACTACTGACTCTATCTCTAATGAGTAACACCCAACAGAGCAGGGTTTTCGCTTAACCATATGCTCTGATACCACGCTGTCACATACCGAAATTTTCGACTTTCGAAAATTCGACATCGATACTCACTTTATCGACTGTCGAGCAATCGAGTGCCGGAAACTCCAATAGTGAGGGTTTTAAGAAAAAGAAAAAGTAGAGGAAGAAGAAAATAGAAGGAAAAGAAAAAAAAAGAGAAAGAAGAAAAGAGGAAGAAGAAGCAACAGAATAACATCAGAACAGAAACAATATCAAAATCTCACATATCGCAGCGGAACAATATACAATAGATAATTACTAGTCTTTTAAAACAAAGAACTATATCAGTTTATACATACATCAATCAGAGTCAATATACAACTCAATACAACAATGGACAGTTATATAAACTTGTCCTCATACAGAATACACAGCGGAATAAATACTATTAGATACAAATACTACGTCTCGTCATCCAGAATTGCTTCCAAAGCTCCAGAATATCCTGATAACATAACTCTAGGCTGCCCGTGTGGAAATTGGTGGGCACCCAGAGTTTAGAAGGGAACAATAAACTCCGAGTCAGTCATGGTGACTGGTGTGAGATCGTAAAACAGTTATTTTTCACAAAGAAAATAAAATAAAATCGCAATGCTTATGGAAAATGAAACTACCATAAGACCTCCCACCACACACACAATGCAAACGCAGAATTGGAGGAGATTTCTTCTTATGATAGTCAAAGATGCTTACTACGCAAAATCAAATTCTTTTTGATATTATTATTAGTGCATAGTGTAGAGAACATTTCGAAAGTAGAATATAAATCTTAGCCAGCATAGACATTCCGAACTATGCCTACTATAGCTACCATCCAAACAGTGGTGACCACCATAAGTGAATGATAGGTTCTACAACTAAAACCGTACAAGGCTCGTATTGTTTCTTTGGATTTCCAACAAATGGTCAGGCTAAGGAACTTCCTATCCACGATGGGTACGTCCCTGGAATGACGTCCCGAGAAATAACCTAACATTACGGTTAGATCTCTGCCAACACAAGGCCGGGTTACCTCTGCAAAAATAGGTAACTACTGACACGCGTATGTCATCCCCCGATCGTAACCGATCTTTCCGAGGATCCCCGATTTCCAACAAACCACATAGTAAAAATGCAGCAACCACATAGGTTAAGTATCTGGGCTCCATACCATGATACCACCTCTATCCAGAAGGAATGACATACACTAAGGGGCGCTACTCCCTAGAACCTTGCCGCATCCTTCCTGTTTTGACCATTTCCGGGGTGTGAGGCTCGACGAAGTCTCGTCCACAAAGCTACGCTTTCTACAAAGCCATGCTTCGGGTCAAACAAATGATCAACCTATGATCACAAAGATATAAGATCAAACAAATGATCATATCGCAAATGATCAAACACTGATCATTTCACAGCAACACTCAGTATGCCACGTTACCAAATTGGGAATATATCGCTGATAAATTTCAACTACACAACCTTTGAGCTCGTACGTCTCAGAGAAGGGTGTTAAGCTAAGAGAATAAATTCTCCGCCACCAACAGAAATGTATTTGAAAGAAATCAGCTTTATATCTCAAATTGTAACGTCAGACACACAATCCATACAAGTCTGTTCCGGGATCGAACAGAACCGAAGGCACTTCTCACGAAGCCCTTGCAAATCCGGATAATTTTCTAATCACGTCCGGACTTCCCGTCACTAAGGGTGATAAAACCTCTAAACCGGAGATCAGCCGATGTAGAGTAACTCGACGGTAATCCTTCCGTTTTCAAAAATATCCGGTCTTCAACACTGGTCTTCGAATGCAATTCATAACGACGTATCACATATTCGGAATGGGTTATACGACCCCATGGTCCTTTCCCGGCTAACCCGAATAGTGAGCGATTATTCAAAAATAAGTGTGGCATTCAAATTCATCCAATTCACAACAAATACCATATTCAAGGTAATTATTGATAGTCGGTTATTTAACTATCAATAAAGATGCGCAACATCATCAGATTCCAAATAATTTTCCAAATTATTTATTTTCCAAAATATCTTTACTAGATATAAAATTTCCACACTTAACCATTTGAAAACAATTTCAAATCAATTTCCACATTTCATTTTATCTTTGAAGATAAAATCTCAAAACAGTTCATTTCATATTGGAAAAGCATTTCCATACTTATTTAATAATAAGTAGTTCACAAATCTATTTATTTTCAACCTTTGAAAATATTCGGTATACTTAAATCAATATTAAGTATATATTCATTCTTTAAGGAAATCATTAATTTTAACATCTATTTGAGTCAAAACGAATGTTGCGTAAAACATCGTTACGACGACTCGAAATCACTAGTATAGGGATTCGGATTTTAAGATAGATATATAAATCCCAATACTACATAAAAACATTTCCTTTCGGAAATCATTTACTATAACAACAGTGTTATAGTCCATCATTTCCTTATTCCTCGAAAAACGTCTATTTCAATAATGAATGTTGAAATCTATGTATTCGATATCATAATACATTTTAAAAACATCTTTAAAATGTTTAACTTCATTTTCAAAGTCACTTTTCCAAAACTATCCATTTTACTTAACAATATATTCACTGTCCAAAATCGTGAATATACTTCACTAATTACATTTCACTATTTTCTACACATTTATTTCAAAAATTATCCACTGTCCAAAATCGTGGATAAAATTCCCTTAATAATCTCTATATCTAAAATCAATCAAATTTGATTTATTTTCGAATTTATAAAAAAACAACGTTTATAAATTCTATTTCCATTTTATAACAACTTCGATTTATACATCTTCTTTAATGACCCATTCAATTTATAAGTTAATATAACTTATAATTCATTTATTTTAAAAGAAATTGTTCTTTTAAACTTCACAAAATTTAAAACTTCCAGATTTCATTAACTTATGAAATCCCATTTACACTTCATTTTAACACTTATAGAAACTTGTCTTATAATCCCAATATTTCAAATTTATAAATATCCATTTTTGTACATCTTTTAAATAAACCGTTTATAATACTAGAAATCCCAATTTAAACCATTTCATAAATTTCTTAACTTTTATTTCAAAAATCACACTTTGATTTTATTTCACAAAAATCTTAACTTTTATAACTTTAAAATTTTAGACGTTTATTTATTTGAAATAAATCAATTCAAAAATTCAATAAACCATCTACTTTCAAAAATCACTTTAAAAACCCTTTTAAAGTAAAAGATGTTATTTTTAAACTTCAAAACTTGAATCCGATGATGCAACAGCATCAATTAGTCAATCATAGCATTCAATATCATATATCAATATGATAACAGCATATACAACAAATATCTGCAAATAATAATATTGGTGAGGAATCCAGTTGGATCCCTCCAACCTGTTTCCCTGCATCCACAGACGTTAGCACAATACCAATTCCACTTCGAGGTGGAATATCGCGGTATATGGGTTTTATAAAAATAATCCGCTTACTAACGGCGCAATAGGGTCTCATCCGCTATACGAGGCGGGAAATCAATCAATCCAATATATACATATGCCAATATGTATATATTGCTATATATATAGATATATCCTACTATATCTAATATCACATCCAATAGCAATCATCAATAACTGCAAAAATTCCACATTCAATTTGAGTGAGAAAATCTCACCTTTGCTTTTAATTTTGCCATCCATTTCCAATCCAGTTTGTTTTCTCCATTTCAGACCTTGTATAAATATTTATATGATTTATTAATATTTGAGATAATAGATCAATTAATTTCCATTGTCTAATTTAATTTACTATTAATTTGATTTAACTAATTTCCTTTGACAAATCTTTAATGACTATAATTAAATTAGTCAATTAAACAAATTAATCATCTAAGTGTATCATCTAAAATATAAACTAGTAGATTATAAAAATGTGCATACATTTTATTTCCAAAATAATTCACATAGGTTTTAAAAATCTCATTTCTATATAAACTCCTATATTCCCTTTCTACATAAGTATACATATTTATACATATGAAATACGAAAATCTATACCTGTCTGTTAATTTTATATTCTTTTACCATTTACATACATATATATACGTATACATAGGATTAAAACCAAAGTAGGTTTTATACCTAAACCATAAACATATAATACTTATTCTGTTATCACTATATTATTATTTTTCAAAAACAAGGAAATTACCAGACAGCAACAAGGCCCAAACAACGACTGCATCATCACCATCTTCACTTATCCGTCCACGCTGGCCCCACGAGCATCTCCTCCACTCAATCGAGTCGCGAGAACCCTACGCGACATCGCGACCTTCAGCTCGTGCCCTAGCTTCCAATCGCTCGACTTCATTGTCGATTCCTCCAGACCCACTCGAAACAGCGACTTAAGTCGCGACCAGCCAACGTCCTTCGCCAATAGTCGAAAATCCCCACTCGACTCGATGCCGACTCCTACGATCGACCCTGCTGCGGTTCACAAGAGGAGGAAGACGCGATAAATACGAATCGTTTCGAGATTCAAAAGCAAGATGAGGCCAAGGGGTTGCGTTCGATTAGCTTGCCTTCATTGTATTTGTTTTTAGCCGAGAGGATTTTGCATTGAATAGAAGAGAGGAAGAACGATTTTCGTTCTCGTTTCGATTTAGATGAGGGGGAAAGATTTTGAGCTAAAACTTGTAGGAATAAGGGGGGAGATGGCCTACGAATTGAAATGGTGAACGAGTTTTATCAGAGGAAAAAATGCATTCAATTGATTTAAAGCTGAGGGGATCGGCCATTAATTTTAGCTGAGGGAGAACGAGAGTGTTTATATTCTTTTCTTTTTAAAAAGAAGAGCGAGGGGACCAAAGAACACGAATGATGTTGCGTGTACGAGTGGAGACAGTTTGCCTTACCTTTACAGCGTTTTGATGGGGAAGGCAAAGTACTGATGTTGACCCAATACAAATATTAAATTTAACTTGAATTCAATTTAAATTCCAATGCGTTTACCTATCGTATGATCACGCAACAACTCCGATAAATACGAAATTTGAAATCCGATAATAATTCAATATTACGGACCCAATGGAACTAGTTTCGTCGAATTCTAAGACTGTGCCTCGGACGGCTATTTTTAAATTCGATTTAAACGATTAAATTTCAAAACTGAACAGAACAGTTTAAAATTCAATTCTGAAGCTTCTATTATTTCCGGTATTGTCAATAAGAATTTTAAAAGCTTTCGAAATATTTTTCTTCAGCTTAAAATTGAAGATTCGAATTTTTATTCAACATTCAACAGATTAAATTTTAAAGTTTATTCGCAAAATTCAGAGTTATATCGGGATTCAAATTAAATCATCGTTCAAATATTTAAAATTAATTAAATATTTTCAATTTAATTTGTTCAAAATTCTGGATCGTTACACTAAGGTGGAGAGAATATGATTTACGATGTTCAGCCTAGGTAAGGATGGAGATGGTAATTTTACACTTTTACTGCTTAGTAATTTTAATTGGAAATTAGACCCTGAAACTCCTAATCACCATATCTATTCCATACGACCTCCATTTGACATGAGGTTTGTCGTGTTAGATTTATGGCAAGATTCTAAACATTTTGGCATTATTTTTTTAGGCTATTTGTGATAGTGGCTTGGTGAGATTCAAAGGTCGTAAGTATTTTAAAAATACTAAATAGGTATTCATCGATATACACACACACACACGCACACACACACACACACCTATTGAGATATATTATACCCCTTTTTATGATCATTTGATTATTTCAAAGTTTTATATATAACATATGTTCTAATTTGGTTGTCTATCTATTTGATTGTTACATTATTGGATGACGATATTTTATAATATTTTTTCGTATATTTAGGAAGAACAAATAGTTATTTGGGGATAAATAAAAAAATGTGCTACTAAAGAATAAATAAGACTATTTATGAACTTTAGGGTGATATTTGTAAATTATCGTAATCAATAATTTATATTGAAATTAATGTGTAAATTTTATAAGGTTATTGTTTATGGAATTTAGGGGAAATTTATAAACGATGGCGAAAATTATATTTTACAGTGAATTTGGAGAACTTACTATAATTTATAGAGTAAATTCAAATTTAGTAAATAATTATTATTATTTTGTAAAGGCTGTACTATTTTGTATAAATAATAGGATGACTATTTTTATGGGGTTTATAAGAAAATGGTATTATTATTATTTTGAAATGGTACTTTATATACAACAAATCACTGTGACAACATATCACATGTCAATAAACGTTCGAACCACGCTACGCAAGTTTCGAACTTGTGACCTCTCGCACAAAAGCCAAATCACTTAACCACTGGGACAATGGTGCTTGTCAGTATTATTATTATTATAGTAATAAGAGACATTTTAGGAACAATAATGATAATAATAAAAAGTTATTTTTTATAGAAGTATCTTGGGTTAAATTATTACTATTTTTTAGGTAAATAATAATAAAGTGATTTTTAAATTTAATGCAGAGTAGTATTATTTTTGAGTATCTAATAATAAAATGGTTGTGAAGGATAAGAAGATGATATAAATAAATATTATTATTTTGACATGAAGTAATAATTTTTTTTAAGTAACTGGTCGTAATTACTCTATTGATTGAATAACAATGTTTTGAAATATTTAATTTAATATTTCTAGAATGATGGATTTTTGACGTATATCACCATTTTGAGAAATATTATTGTTCTAATATAATAAAAATAAATGTATTTTTATAATAAACAATAAAAAGATGATTTTTTACTTATGTGAAAACAATAGGTGTAGGTACACTATTTTAGATTATTGTGATATATGTGTTAAATTTTGATTAGAATCATATATGTTTGTTTTTTTGAGATGGAATCGCATTAGGACGAGTCATGCGGTTTTACCATTATTACTATGTGCACGTTGTGTAGTTTATTATTGTTTTTGGACGGTTGATGTTGTTGATATTTGTGCTACTAATATTGAGTAGCTAGTACGCATTTGACGAGTTTGATGTTGTGTAACTAATATGGACTGGTTAGTACGCATATTAGGATTTATGCTTTTGATGTTGTGTTACCAATGATGGATGATAGAACACATTTGACGATATTTTTTATTGTTGCTTTATTTAATGTTTGGAGATGACATTGAGCATCGTTAAATTTGTGCGATGTTTACTCATTTTAATGGTTGTGTATTGCTATCAGAGCCAACCAAAGTAATATGCCACTCTAGTCCATTATTATTTGTTTTGATATTAGATAACATCTAAACAAAATAAAAGAAGTATTGCACCCTGTCCAGATTCGAACACAGGCTAATCAATACAAATACCAGTCCCCTAAGTATTAGGATGCAACAACAATCAATTATTTTTTACATATTTTTTTAGATGTTCAAATATAAACAACATTACTGCTTTTCTGTTGCCCTTGACCGAGGGTTTCCCCAGCCCACGGGCTTGGTGAGCTTCCATCCGAGTCCGGCCTGGTTGCTATTATTATTGTTACTCCATATTTATTATGATTGTTTTTGTGGACAGTAGAATGTGATATGTTTGCTTATATTAGTTCCCTTGTTACTAATGCTATGCAGTGTTATGGGTAATAAATATTTGATGCAAGAGAAGAGAAGGAAACAAAATTATGTGGGTTTAATCCCAAAAGGATACATATGCAATCTTTTCTATGCAATAACCACTGAATCCCTTAGGTTGGGATGGGGTGTGTAGAAAGCACAATCCAAAACTAGTTGATCACCTTTTTATTTTTATTTTATATATTGATTTATCCATAAAGCTTGTAGGTGAAATAAGAGGAAGGAAAAGAGGTCTGGTTGCAGCCTACATCTACAGTTTGCTTATTCAATATATTTTTCATGTATTACAGTTGTATTATTTGTAAGTTTAATAATGATTGATGTGTAAGCCGATGTAGATGTCTTACACGTTGTATTAGGCATTTTAAGTTATTCATTATAGGGGTAGTACAAGTATTGTTGTTTATTTCTGCTCTTAGGTTTTATCATTTGTTCGTATCTTTAGTTTTTGAATTATATACCCTATGACCCACTATTTTTGACATCTAAGGTTAGTGTGCAACGTATTTTGATGGTGTTTGTCACTAATTCTAGATGTTAAGAGTAGCGTAGAACTGGAGATTATTTCTTGGCTTACTTTAAGGTCTAGCTATCTCCATCTATTTAATGGTTGTTACACTTCTAACTTTAAGATCTAAGCATCATGGAAACTGGATTTCCATATTACTCTTGTTATACATTTATTTAATTATGGAAATATAAACTACTAACTATTTAATATATCAAATATTTTCTATTGTGAAGATGAACATACCACTATCGTATGTACCAAAATTGGTTATTGTTTACACAGGAGTCGTCTTCACAAGCTATCGGCTCTACAAGCTACTGAATGAATTAACTATAGTGCAAACAAGCTATTATCTTTATATATATTAAATGAACAAGCTATCATATGGATAAGATATCGTCTTCATATATTGAATGAATAAGCTATCGTATGGACAAGCTATTGGGGTTATAGCTATCTCGGTTATAACTATCAGAATTATAGTTATCAGGGTTATAATTATCCGGTTATGGCTATCGGGGTTAAAGTTGTCATGGCTATAGCTATCATGTTTATCAACATTTAGTTATCATGTGTGTATATATGTATATATATTTTTCTGCAAATTAAATATGTGTGTGTGTGTTATAGGGTATAACGGTAAATTCTTTATTAAATTAAAAATTGATATATCATTCAACTGAGTAATAATTTTTTGTCTTACACTTGTCACCATTTTATTTGTTTCTTTTCAAATTGTGGTAGGAATTTCAAAATCAGATTGTCATTCTCTCTTTGCTTACCCCTTAAGTAATTCATTAATTAGGTATATCTTCCGCCTTGCTATTTAATCAACATTAATCCCAAAATCATGGGAAAACCCTTAAAAATTCATAGAAAAAATAAACGCTTTCCTTTACCTCTAGTAAAATTTTGGATCAAGATATTAAGTTTAATTTTTTAAACATTAGGTTGCAGCGAGAACTATCCATTTTCATCCTAGAAATTTTATAGCAAATTATTTTCTCATCTGAATCATGATATTTAATATCCATCTCAGATCTAATGTTATAAACAACATATCACATTTTAAATTTATTTAGAGGTGATTAAGTCATGTTTAACCCTTAAACTAGTCATTAACTTAACCATTTACCTATATAGCTTATATAGAATGAATCCATCATTATCGAAAACATGTCTATCATCATTATAAATAGAACAAGTACACAAGAGATCCAAATCAGAACTTATTTGGATATAAAAAAGGCTTAATATTACTCACATAATCTCTTTTTCTTTCGAAATTAGCTTGAATCTTGTCTATATTAAATTTTCTTCTTGTCTTCTTAATAATTGTAGTCTTATCTGTATTTTATTTTGTTTTTAATAAACGAGAGCGTAAAGAGAGTTACATATATTGAGGATATAAAAGTAATAATTTGGACTTGGGCTAAAATCCCTCCTTATCTAATCTTATTAATTCCTTATCCCATTGTTACCCAATCCCCTTCACTTGTTTATCTTATTGTAATCAAAAATTAATCGTGTTAATTGATGTGCACGTAAATATGCATATTTTTACTTTCATATTTTATCGAATTTTATTAAGTAAATGATCATATAGGGTGTTTTAACATGTTTAAACTGAAATTCAAATTATTTTCAAATCATCACATATTCATCTTCATATAGGGGCAAAATTGTCATTTTTGTGCATATATTAATTTGAGAAAATTTACTTAGACGTTTTTATGATTTTTTGTAGGAATTTGAAGTCAAATTACAAGTGGTTTCATGGAAAATATGCATGCACAAGAGAATACAAAGGAATGAAGATGGAAATAATTCAAACTCATGAACATGGAGGACCCCACCTACCCACTTACCTTGATCTACCATTAGGAGCTAATGTACATAATAAAAGGCCATTAAAGTTTCATGTACACTTAATGGAGGATTATCTCATGCTAATGATAACTTGGTGGCCACACTTCCTAAGAAGGTAGTTTGGGTAGTTCCAAAAAATGGATTAAGGTTTTAAAACTTGTATAAATAACCCATATGTTCATGTAACCCTCTTCTCTTAGCCTCTCTTTAGTTTAGTTTAGGCTCACAAATAAATCAAGTTCTCTTTTTTCTTTTCATGGCTACTTAGCCATTTCTTTTATGTAATTTTTTCATGCAATTTTAATTCAAGTCTTTTCTTGTTTATTTACTTTCATGTTAGTAGTGTAGATCTTCTTTTATTTTATGCAAGTAGAATAGCTCTTCCTTTACTTTGCTTTCATTTTCCTCTTTTTTGTATTTCATGTTGCATGCTACTTGTGTTAATACGATAACACAAATGAAAGGCTAAACCCCTTCAATTTAGGGGTAATGAAGCTCTCTAATTATGTAGCTTCAACATTTTGATAATTATTGCTCTCTTTTTGTGCTTAATGACAACGCTTGAAGTGGTTTAACTTGTTGTTTTTGCTTTGAATTTGATAACCTATATTGTTGACACCAAATAGGCTATGCTTAAACAATCACTAAAACAAATTACCTCTTCATCTACATATGATTATGATAATGAAGTGAATGTTGAAATAAAAAATTGATGGTCTATATTTCTAATTAATAGTTAATAGGCATGCTTAAAATAGATTTTACTTTCAACTAGTTGTCATTTTTCATGAGAATTAGTAAGTGGTTTTAGGGGTGTGTTATAGTTTGATGGCTTATTTTGAGCTAATTAACAGCACAAATAGGCCAAACTAATGATAAACACATCAATTAAACTCACTAATGATGAAAAAAGAGAGATCATAATTTCATTTTGTTGAACTATGTGATCTAGAGAGTGGATTTATCTCTAAATTGTCTTTAAACTCTCATATTTTTATCAAATTTCTTTTGTTAGTTAGTTAGTTTATTTGCATTTTTAGCTTCACACTTTTCAAATTCTTGGTTTAATCTGATTGAATAGAGATTTAAAATCTAACAATTCCCTACGGATCGACCCGTACTCGCCACGTACTAACACTTATATGTCGTGCGCTTGCGGTTATTTTTATTATAAACTCGCTCGACTATTTTCTAACTTGATAGAATTCCCGTCGACGAACATTAATTACTCTTAGTTCAACTCAATTAATCTTTTTATTGTCACACGCTGGATTAGTTAAATTTCCCTTTGAGTTATTCTTTTATTAAAATCGTTTATTTATTGCTTAATAAACTTATTAATAGTAATCAAGCCTATATTATGGCACTTGAAAATATGGACTATTACATACTCCCCTCCTCATAGAAATTTCATCCTTGGCATTTGAACGAGGTCGAGAAGCGACTAATTACAACAATACAAAACGTACCCACGAGTATAAAAATTACACCATCACTCTACTAATATAAAATCATCAATCATAATTCATTAATGCAACTACTAATACACGGTCATGTCATAACACGAGACACACTAGTGCCACTACTGGCTCATAACAAACAATCAAATAAAACTGCTAATACCATCAAGTGCCTAAAATAACTCAGATGGATAGTCCTAATCTTATCATCTACCTCCTAGGTACAATCATCTTTATCATTACTCCATTAGATATGAATAAGTCTAATAACTTTGTTATATAAATCCATCGTATCATAGCCTACTGCACCTTTCCATTGTCGAACATATGCCTAATCTTGTTCTATAGACAAGTCCACAATAGCTCTTGGTTCCACCACTATACTAAGGTCTTGCACCCATTTCCTCAAATGCAAAATATGATAAACATTATGTGCACCCTCCAAACTACTAAGTAAATTTACTCAATATGCAAGTTTACCAATCCTCTCTATCATAAGAAATGGACCCACATATTTAGGAACCAATTTCTCCACTTTTCCAAGTGCATTACACCTTGCATCGATGAAACTTTCAAGAAAAGATGGTCACTTACGGCAAATTTTAGTTCCTCCTATCTCTTATCGGCATGGCTCTTCTACCTTAGTTTTGCATCTTTCATTTTGACGTGAATCAACTATATCTTCTCGATAGCTAATAGAGTTTGGGGTATGCCTTAAGGGTAATTCTGTAAGTTATTGTTAATTATTAACATTGTAATATAATTTGTTTGAAACAAAAGGTGTTTCTCTTTCTATTATATACTTATCATACTTTGTTTGTTATTAATTATTTATTTTAAGTATATTAAATAGAAAGTCCTTAAATAATAATGTTTTATATGATAGTAATTGCAATGAGTCGTAATCATGAGAAATTTATTGAATGAAGAATAACAAATTATTTTAAATAATCATAGTCGAGATGTTTTGAGATAGGATATCGATACATCGATTGAGACTAGTATGCAATGATCTCTAAATGTTGGGTAGTGTATTATCATGTCTACCGGAAGCACCAAGGAGTTACGACCGATAGTTATTGGATAATTATGGAATGAATTACTCAAGATTTTTCTATTGGTTAATATAACTAAGGTCAAATAAAGAGTCTCGAAGTGATGATATTACACAGTTCTCTTGACTTTAGAATATTATTGAACCTCAATGTGGATACTCCACTATGATTATAGTTAAATCTTGGCACGATGTTTATTGAACAACTATAGTTGGGTCTGAGTTGGCACATTGGAAGTGAAATAATTTTCAGTAGAGAATTCATCTCCGTGTTATATGAGGTTAGTATCATGGTCAACCGTAGTCAACTCAAAGTAAAGTCTTTCACCAGATCGGTATGTGTTGGCGTCAAAATTAGCCACCAACATACAATTATAAGTGAAAACACCAATATCCAATCACAGATAGAGTATAGGTAGAGAATATAATATGAAGAATAACCAAGTAAAAATGAAAGCAAGTAAAAAAGACAAGATTTATAGTGGTTTGGCTAACTCCGGCCTACGTCCACTCCAGAAAAATCCTTTTTATTATCAGAAATTTGATTACAGTTACAATCTGAATAAAAATGGCAGAGTAGCCTCTAGGTGGAAGATAAAGAAAAACAATGTGAAGATCCCCATTTTTGAAGCTACGCCTGCTGTATTTATAGGTGAAACTCCGACTACAGGGCATCCTCACCTACATGGGCCCACCATAGTGACCGTCGAGCCCAACTCGTCCATCTATGTCGACCTGAAGTAGATAACATGCCAACCCGAAGTGACCTTGATGCTGACCCGAAGTGAATCCATAGCCGACCCGAAGCAACCACTATAGCCGAACCCAAGTGCATGCTGAACCGAAGTAATATGCCGATCCCATATTTCCTTGCCGACCTGAAGTTCCAACATTGACCCGGAGTATTCCTTGATGCCGACCCGAAGCCAATGCCACACCAACCCGAAGTCCAACCAATGCCGACCCGGTGCCATCTCCTTATGCCGACCCCTTATAACTCCCGATGTCGACCCGAAGTGATTCTAACGTCGACCCGTAGTTAAACTGATGCCGACCCAGAGTTATACAATTGCGAACCCAAAGTCCATCCTGTGACCGACCCTATGAAGTGATGCAACCTCCATCCTATGCCAACCCCAAGTTATATGCCGACCCGAAGTTTTTCCAACACCGACCCCAAGCAAAACCGACCATAAGCAAATATGCCGACCCGAGGTTGTTCCTATAGCCGACCCGAAGTAAATGCTTTCCTGACCCAAAGCAACCCCTTCAGCAACACGAAGTAGACCCTAAGCAACTCATCTCTCGCCAAAATCCATATTCCAAGTACCTTGCGTCGTTTATCCATCAACCATGCTTAATCTCGGCTTCATATTCATATTTATTATCCATAATCGATTGTCCATCCATCCATCCGAACCAAATCCATAATATTCCAACCTCGATAACCGTGCAGTCCATAGAGTTAAATCCACCTGTATACGGCCTTGCCAAAAGGCGGGTTAACACTTTGCCTCCCAAAACATAACATGCTATTGGAAGGCATTTTTTGAATTGCCATAAGTCCAAAATCCGAAGTCCATAATCCATTGATCGTCATATCATCCAACCTAGTGTCCAATCCATTGCCAATCTAAATCCTTAATCTCTCCGAATCATTAGCAAAATTCATGACTATTCTGAGTCAATATCCAATTCCAAATCCATTAATCTAATCTGTGATCTCTCTGGATCGTTTTATCCAAATCCGGGACCACTTCGGGTCCTGTAATCCAAATCCGAGACCTCGTTGGGTCCATATCCAAAGTCGGGACCTCTCCGGGTCCATACCTAAATCCGAGACCTCTCCAGGTCCATATCCAAAGCCGGGACCACTCCGGGTCCATATCCAAATTCGAGACCTCTTCGGGTCCATGTTCAAATCCGGGACCTTTCCGGATCCATATCCAAATCTGAGACCTCTCCAGGTCTATATCCAAATGCGGGACCTCTTTGGGTCAATATCCGAATCCATTGACCTCTCCGGGTCATTTTATCCTACTCCGGTCTCAACTCTCTGGTCGAGGGCTTATCCATGGTTATCCTTCTCCGGTCTTGACTCTCCGGTCAAGGACTTAATCTGTGGGGTATCCTACTACGTCCTCGATCCCCAACCGAGGACTTAATCCATGGGGTATCCTACTCTAGCCTCGATCCCCAGTCGAGGACTTAATCCGTGAATATCCTACTCCGGCCTCGACTCTCCGATCGAGGACTTAATCCGTGAATATCCTTCTTCGGCCTCAACTCCCCAGTCGAGGACCTAATCTGTGGGGTATCATACTTCGGCCTCGATCCCCAGTCGAGGACTTAATCCGTGTTCGAGTCCATCCAGTCGCTTTCAGGCGAAGGGACTTGTAACTCGCGGTTATTTCCCCATCTCTCCTGTCGGGGCTGTAACTGGGACCTGTGTTATTTATTACATTAATCCAAATCCAATCATTCCAGAGTTCAGTTGAAAAAATACAAAATAAAAGTCCATACAACCAAGAAAACTAAATAGCCATAGTATAAAAAAGAAACCAGAGTTTGCAGAAAATAGAAAAAATAAGATTTCATAAAGCCGAGCACTACGGTTCATTGTCATCTCAAAGCATGCCTAGGGATCGTCCTCGATCATGTTCATGTGTAAGTGACTTAGCCGCATTACTTCAGGGTTTATTACATAATCCCTGCCATAAATCCAATCAGCTAATAATAAACTAACGACAATGCCTTGATCCAGTGCCATCTTCGTTCGAGGTGGTCGGTGGCTGCTCCTGTTCCATTGCCACAGTTTGATTCCTTATATATTGCTGCAAATGACCATTCCTCACATGTTCCTCAACGATATCCTTCAAATGTCCGCAGTCATTCATATTGTGCCCATCCAGCTCATGGAATAGGCAATGCTTTCCTGATGCCCGCTCATATTCGGAGGGTTCCCTGGCCTTCGATACTGGAGGCGCCCTCGAGTATACAAATAGATCCTTTCCAAGGTTTCAGTCAAATCTGTGTAAGAAGAGAATTTTGGTTCTCTCCATTGCCTTTTCGGGATGTTACCGCCGTCATTCATTCTCCGTTTGCCTTTATCGTTCTTGTTTGAATCCTCCCTAGGTGGACATCCACCTCTTACCGCATAAACTTCAGATTCCTCTCTCCCTTCTATATCAGCCTTCGCATCTTCCTGTCTTAGAAACCTTTCTGCTTCATGGTAAAATTCCTCGAGATCCATCGGTGGATCCCATTCCAATGATACCTTGAAATCCAAATTATCCGCAATCCCTGAAACTGCTGCCATTAGAACCATCGACGGATCAGGTCGATCCACCGAAGCCACTATCGGATTAAACTTGGTTAATAAATCCTTGAGTGATTCTCCTTTCCACTACTTCATTGATGTTAAAGTAATCACACCCTTGGGTCTTGCAATGTGGAAGTGAAATTGCCACGTGAACCTTTCGTTCAATTCCGTCCATGTGCCAATGGAACTGCTTTCCAATTATTTGAACCATAGTGCTGTTATATCCATCAAATACAAAGGAAAGCACCGTGCCATGACCTCCTCTGATGCCTTTAGTACTTCCATATGTCTCATATACCTTGTCAGATGAACAACGGGATCCGTCCTTCCATCATACATCTCCAATGTTGGTAGTTTGAATTTCGGTGGATTCCTAGCTTGCCTAATCATAGGAGCGAAGGGGATCCTATTCACATCCTCCAAATCTCTATTTACCAGTCCTCCTCTCATAGCTCGTCTGATCATTCTCGCCAACCCGTCGTTATCATCAAGTGGTAGTCTTTGTTCGTTGTCTCCAACCTGCCCCCTGAGTCCACGAGGGAATCCTGAAACCTGCCCTTCTAGACGAGCATCCATATCTCGATCAACGCCAAACTACATAGTACTGCTTGGAATCAAGCCAATATGATCCGGGGGCATGCCCCCAAGTTCAGGGGCTACTCCCGATGGCTCCTATCCCGTATCCTGGTTGCTCCGTTTTCTTGGTTCTGATTCTAGACTTCCTCTGCTCCTGCTGCTCCAACACCATGATCCACATTTCCAGCATTCTCTGCTACTCCATTCCCTTGGTTTTGCACTTCAGCTTGTCCAATCTATCGTAGTAGGTTTTGCATCATATCCTCCTATCTCTTCAGCATCCTCTCCTGCATAGAATTCATCATCATTTCCATCTCGTCCCGCGTAATGAAGATTGAGGCCTGATTAGCTCCTGAGGAAGCCTCCCGACTTCCTTCATGATGACTCCTCTCTGTTCTTTGTCTCCTTGTTGATTGCCTAACCATTGCTTCCTAAATCCAAGTTCCCAAGCTTTCAAATCCATGATTCTAACTCCCAAATCCCCGAGTGCAAGCTTTCTCAGTGAAAGCACCAAATGTTGGCGTCAAAATTGGCCACCAACACCCAATTATAAGTGAAAACACCAATATCCAGTCATAGATCACAGATAGAGTATAGGTAGAGAATATAATATGAAGAATAACCAAAGTTAAAATGAAAGAAAGTAAAAAAGACAAGATTTATAGTGGTTCGGCTAACTCCGGCCTACGCCCACTCTAGGAAAATTCTTTTTATCATCAGAAATTTAATCACAGTGACAATCTGGAATTTCTGAATAAAAATGGCAGAGTAGCCTCTAGGTTGAAGATGAAGAGAAACAAAGTGAAGATCGCCTTTTCTGAAGCCACACTAGTTGTATATAGGCGAAACTTCGGCTGCAGGGCCTCCTCACCTACATGGGTCCACTATAGTGACCGTCGAGCCCAACTCGTCCATCTATGCCAACTTGAAGTAGATAACATGCCGACCCATAGTGACCTTGATGCTGACCCAAAGTGAATCCATAGCCGACCCGAAGCAACCATTATAGACGACCCCAAGTGCATGTCGACCCAAAGTAATATGCCGACCCCATATCTCCTTGCCGACCTGAAGTTCCAACATCGACCCTGAGTATACCCTAATGCCGACACGAAGCCAATGCCACACCAACCCGAAGTCCAACCAACGTCGACCCGGTGCCATCTCCTTATGCTGACCCCTTATAACTCCCGATGCCGACCCGAAGTGATTCCAACGCCGACCCGAAGTTAAACTGATGCCGACCCAGAGTTATACAATTACCGACCCGAAGTCCATCCTGTGGCCAACCCCATGAAGTAATGCAACCTCCATCCTATGCGGATCCCAAGTTGTAAGTCGACCCGAAGCCAAAGCAATGCCGACCCGAAGTATTTCCAACACCGACCCCAAGTAATGCCGAACCCAAGCAAATATGTCGACCCGAGGTTGTTTCTATAGCCAACCCGAAGTAAATGCTTTCCTGAGCCGAAGCAACACCTTCAGCGACACGAAGTAGACCATAAGCAACTCATCTCTCGCCAAAATCCATATTCCAAGTACCCTGCGTCATTTATCCATCAACCATGTGCTTCATATTCATATTTATTATCCATAATCGATTGTCCATCCATCCATCCGAACCAAATCCATAATATTCCAGCCTTCATAATCGTGCAGTCCATTGAGTTAAGTCCGCTTATATACGGCCTTGCCAAAAGGCAGGTTAACAGTATGGTTAATAATGATTATTATAATTGTACTAAGGGCTTTGTATTAAACCAGTTGAATGTGGACAATATTGGAATTTTGACCAAAATCAAATTTCATAAGTCCTAAAATGATAAAGTTTTGATGAAGAGAATTGGTGTAAATAATCCTCACTATCGGGTAATGCTTAAAATAGTAAAATTAGATTTTACTAAAAATGTGTAAGTGATAAATTTAGCTAAATTGTCACACAACTAGTTAAGGTGACATGTGAACATTAATATTCGAATTGTTCGATATTAATCGCTGATTGAATTTACACCTTTGAGTCACACATTCATAATGTTGAATTCTCCGAAATAACACATGATTTAATTATTTATAACTACTGTAAATTAAAAAAAATGAATTAGTAGTTATTAATTTTTATTTGAGTTTGGGTGTGCGTAATGTTGAATGCTCTGAAATAACACATAATTTAATTATTTATAACTATTGTAAATTAATTAAATTAATAAATATATATGAATTAGTAGTTTTTAATTTTTACTTGAGTTTGGGTGTCATTTGTAATTAATTGGGTGCATACATAAAAGTTATATATGTACGCGTCGATAAACGATATCAATAATATTTAAATAAATTAATTACCAAGTAGGTTTAGAAATTTTTTGTAGCCTATTATGCTCAATTATGGCTGGCTATTTGAGAGAAAGGGCGGTTTAAATGATTAACTAGTGTTTTGTACTGATGCAAAAGGACCGAGTAAAAGGAGGAGATTAGATCTCTATATTTTCCTCTATCTGGATGTTAATTTAAATCACTCTTTCTCATTCATTTTTGGATCTCTTATTCCCTATTCTAGCTGCAAATACCAAGGGATAATAACCATTAATTTCCAAAGCACCCAACAGAAAATCAATTAAAATAAAAGGTTGTGTTCATCTCTAGTATGCTGCAACTCTAGAGGTAGTTTGATTGGATCTAGGAGTTGGTTCTTCATTCAAGGTGAAAATCAGAAGCTACTATTTTGGTAATATTTCAATGATGATTATTATTATGTACGGTAACCATTATATTCAAACTATTTTCATCCTAATAATTATAGTGAATTTGTATATACCTTTTGTTGTCCAATCCTCTGTGTGTATATATCCGAATAGTTTTGAATAAAAAACATGAAAATATCATTAAAATGCTTTTATTACTTTCGACCATATCTTAATATTTAAATGTAATTTTCTAAAATTAAAAATTAATTTTAATAGTTTAATAATATTGTAATGTAATATATCTAATTATATTCATATAAAATAGGAATACTATTGATATATTAAATTATTTAAATTAATTTATATGTATAAATGTATGTATGTATATACTTTCGACTAAAAAAATTGCATTCGAATAATAGTTATTAATATATATATATATGCATATATATATATATATATATATCTATGTGTGTGAGTATATGTATATGCATATGTGTGTACATATATTTGTATAAATATTTTAGATTCTTTTTAATATAGTAATGTATGAAAGAAAATGCAACATTCACCATTTTGAGGTCCGAAACTAAGTGCTACAGATGCTGTAGTCGTCTATATTATTAATTTCCAGCGATAAAATGTGGTCATGTTATTGCGTTATAACATCATAAGCACAAGAATATGAAATAATTTTAAAAACTATTTCAAAGTAAACTATCACATTTCATTTCAAATATAATATTTCTAATTCGTTACATAATCCTAAACGTTGCCCAGGTTTAAATAAAATATAATTACTATAAAATACTCCAAGAGCGACATATGAAAATGCTCCTTGGTTGATCAGAGTTACTAAATAGACAGATACATCTTCTATTAATACATTCATACAACAACTGATATAACATAGCGGATAATAGTAATAGATATACTCTAACACAGCTAGCTTTGTTTCTTATTCGTTGCATAATCCCAAACGTTGCCCAGGTTTAAATAAAATATAATTATTATAAAATAATCCAAGAGCGACATATGAAGATGTGACTCCCCACCCAAGACCCACATTAACAAAGAGCATTACAGAGTAATACTGTCTATTAATGCGGAGAATAGGGCTGGTTAGGAGCGACCATCCATAGCTTTGTCTTAAACATGTATTGAATACGTCGATTGGGTGCTCTAAATTTTTTTTTCTTTCTTAAGTGGATCAACATACTCAACATATGCTTAATACAAAACTACAGTGGCTTAACGGATCTATCAGAACAAAATATAACAACAAACAAAAAAGATCACAGAACACCAATCAAACATATATATACATATACAAAGATACATCCCAGTACACTACATAGTGATACAAAAATGGTGGTACAAGGACCACAATATATACATCGAGTCAAAACGAATAGATACATATCAGAGTTTATAAAACACTACAAAACTACAAAAAGTGACTAGTAGAAAGTCCAAAGTGGAAGCAGCATAGTAGATATCTACAACAGGTGTCAAACCTGAAACAACTCGGTCTGACCCGGGTATATAAAAATACACGGGTCAGTCTAGCTTAAATAAACTGATTAGTATGTGATAGATGAAGTATAAGGGTAAAGGATAATGTTTCTTCTCGAATGAGAAGAAGTAATAATAATATATGTTAACACTTCATGTGAGATAATATCACAACAATATATCAACTACTAAGTATCATAAGAGGATACCTCGAAAGAGGAAAGATCGACAATAATATCAATTTAACCCATTTAATCGCCTCATATCATCGGCATATTCAAAAGACAATATAATGGTTTTCATAAACCTTAACTCCTAAATAGGAGATCACAAAAATCAAAATTTGCCAAATGGCAATCACAAATAAATCCTAAAATAGGAAATCCCAAATCTCGAAAATACGCCAAAAGATGGAAATCACAAATAGCTCCCTAAAAGGAGATTATAAATCACAAATTAAATGCCAAAAGATGGCAATCACAAATCATAATATGTAGAACTCGATTAAGTGTTCAAACTCCAAAAATGTAATCGCTACATAATAATGTCTCAAACGGCTCAAAAGGCCAAATAATCTCGAAATGGCAATACATTTGAAAAATCACAAGTAAACCATGAAAACATCGCAAAAGATAGCACGTGCTTAATAAAAATGGCTGAAGCCCTCCAAGTACTGTATCTCAAAATAAGGCGCCAAATACGTCCCGAAGGACAAACATCCCGATGGACAACATCCCGAAGGACAAAACATCCGGAAGGACAAACATCCGGAAGGACAAAAAATCCCAAAGGACAACATCCCGAAGGACAAATGACCCAAAGGTCCGGTACTGGCAATCAACCCGAAGGTCCATGAAAATAGCTTCAAACGGACAAGTCCGGAATTAACCGAAAAAGTAAGCGCATGTGTCCCATACCACATGTTTTACTAAATCGTTTAATTCTCTTTCTCATACGCTCGAAGAGTGTGCAAAAATTAGCTTGAAACGAACAAGTCCGGAATTAACCAAAAAAGTAAACGCATGTGTCCCATACCACATGTTTTACTAAATCATTTAATTCTCTTTCTCATATGCTAAAAGAGTGCAAAAACGTGTATTTTATATATAAAATAATTTGCTTTGAGAAAACTAGTTTTTAAAATAATTTTTGAAATCGTTTGGAAAACATTTCCTTTGAAATTCTCTTTATTATAGAATATATAGATTTTTAATGGCTTTAAAAATAATTATAAATATTGTCAAATATTTATTTAGAAATATACTTTAATTATAAAAATCATTTCAAAAATAGTTTAGAAAACCCATGCCCGAAAACAACAGAAATCATCGAAAACACTGAAAATCAGCATATGAAACCGTCTCAAAAACTCATCAATCCGTAGTACGGATCAACCCAAAATATTGGCTTACCTATTGATTGGTTTTAAGCCCTTCGGAAACACTCCAAAATACCACAAAACAGATCACGATAGTTGCTAGAATAAGCAGAAGAAGCAAAAGGAACAAAAGAAAACAATTTGCAAAATTTCCAAAGTCCAGGTTGACCTTCACCGTGCTTAGGTCGACCCTAAGGTCGACCTATACACTCTCTGGGTCAACCCTAAGGTCGACCCCTGATAATTTATGGTCGACCTATTGGTCGCGAATTTGTACAAGTGGTTTTTTCCTTATTCGATCTAGTTTTTGAGCAATTATTTCATGCAGTTACAAGATGAATTAGGCTATGAAAATTGACATGCACTTACATCAACACTTAGACAACAATCCGGAAAAATTCCGGCATGATTTCATTGAAAGTACAAGGAGATATGAACACAAAAAGAAGCAACCCAGAACAGTTTTCAATGTAAATATTCAAGCAGTAAACTTTCGTTTACAGTAAGCAGATTCAAGCCATTTTCAGCATACAAACTTACTTAGGCTAGAAATTGTGAGTTGTATACTCACCTTAGCACGATTTTGAGCGATTAGAACTTGCAAGCTAAGATCTTTTGCCTTGAATTAGTTGTAGAAGCCTGTAACTTGAAAAGAACATGCTACAGCACAGAAAATAGAAGTTATAGACAAAAATTTCTTTCAAATAAAACAAACAGAGGATGAAATAAAGGTTTTAATGAGATTACCTGTATTAGATTAGAATTTACTTAATTTCTGACTTGGATTTAATCTAAGTTGAAGAGATTTAATTCAAAGAATTTGAAGAGGAGGCCATTTCTCTTTACTGGTTTGTTTTTTATAGAAGAAGCAAGAATGAGGAAAGAGAAAAGAACGTACAGTTCATTTCTGAAGTTTCCTGCTCATTCTAGATATGGGTTTGGGTTTGAACCCATTACCCAATAAGGCTATGCATCCAAACTTAGTTAAAATTTGACTAAGTTATTCAATGTTACACTTTAATTCACCCTATTTACACATATTTACACATATTTAACCAAATAAATTTTGTACAGCAAATGTTTTATCAACACACAAAAATTAATTTAGCCATTTAAAACTATTTTCCATTATTAAAATTCTTATTTTTAATTAATGTTTCAATTACCTCTTTAATTACATAAAACGCGATTTTTAACAACCAAAATTTCACAAAAATCATTTTCTTGTCAAATTAATTATAACAAACCTTATTAACCACAATTTTTACATCCAAATATTATTTTAGAACATAATTCCACCCTTTTTTATTTACATATTTATCATATTAAATTTTAATGTCTCACTAAAATGAACAAAAATTCAACCTTTAGCAATAATTTGCAAAATTATTGCATTTTACCAAATTAAAACCATGTATTTCTCATTTTTATCCCAAACTAACATAATAAAGTTTTTAAACATTATTTCCAACATTTTATATTTATTTCAACCAATTGAAGTTGAATTAAATTCTTTTATCCCACTTAATTCAATTAATTAACCACCAAATTAACATATTTCTATTATTCACAATTTATTACCAACCCAACATCTTAATTCCACTATATTTATTCAAAATCCATTATTTATTTACATCAAACAATTTTAACAAATTTTCCATCCCAAATTTATTTTATTTCTCTTTCAAATATAACATTTGAAACTCAATTTATTCCCAACATTTTATTTTACTTCAAATTCAACCCAACTCATAGTTTAAATCTATTTTCCTCAAGTTTTCTCCAAAATAAAGGTATTTTCTCCAAAACTCCATATTTAAATCATTTTCATTAATTTAACATCCCTTATCTCAAATTTTCCCCAAGTAAATTCCAAAACCCAAATTTTAGATTTTACTTAGATAATTCATTTAAATTATCTATCCCAAATTATATTTATCTCTTGATTAATAAATTATAATCTCATCATAATTTATTATTGTTGTTATTAATAGGTAATCGCCAAAACCAGGGTTGTTACAAAAGATGCCCCCTTGGTTTATCAGAGTTACTAAATAGACGAATACATATTATGTTAATACATTCATACAACAACTGATATAACATAGCGGATAATAGTAATAGATATACTCCTACACAGCTAGCTTTTCCACTTGCACGTCTCCGGAAGCTTTATTCCCCAAGACCTACTTAACCTATAAACCCTTACTCTCGACCTACTCAAATCAAATTTTGAACACCTGAGAGTTTAATGGGAAAACATAAACTTTGAGTCAAACAAAAAGCCTGGTGTGAATAATAATGTGCCATCTCAGTTTATAGATATTTAATGAGACCACGCCGCTAGGTAGAATGGGTTTCCCCTCATTAATACCTCTTTTAAAATATATCTTTTGCAAAAAAAAAATCTTGCAACCACAATGGTTAAATAGATGATATAAATGATCATGTACATGCATGCTACATGGGTAATCATGACTATCCATCAAATCAATGGATTATTCGTCCTAATGTTTAGTTTTCATAGGGTAACCACCAACCTACATGGCTGACTCGGGCCTACCAGATATACCAAGTTCCAAAAATTGACTGTTAGAAGAAAACTGGACGGTCTATCCTAATACATGTATCCTAGTGTTTACTTGACTATCTGTCAATCTCATAGTTTTTTTAGGCTTATTATGAACCTAAAGGTTTTACGGCCAACCTATAACCTATCTTATTTTTATGTATTCCTTTCTGTGCGTAAACCAACCTTTAAACTTATCCTCGATAAATCATACACACTAGAATTTTGGATTTATATCAGCTAGGAGCTAACGGCTGAATATAGGGTGCTACCCAACACCAGTCCTATCTGGTTTTCTAATTTCTAATTCAATACATCCTATCACAATCTATCCAAAAGTGATAAGAACAACAGTCTCTTTAGTAAAAATCCTAGGCTAATTACCCATTTTTATTTCCTTGAAAACAAAACCTATGAAAATGAATTAACCCTTGAAATCATACTTTAAACAAGGAAAGTATAGTCCTTTACTTTATCCTAAAGTATTTATGCCATGATATATGCTTTTATAAATTATATTGGTGAATCTCGAAATCACTTGGAAGTTATCTCACTTCGAAAGCTTAGGCTACAGAGCCAAAACAATAAAGTCTTTATATTGATAAAACGCAACAAAGATATAGTCGATGAGTGTCTTCGCCCCTCAAAACTTGTTAAAAGCTTTTATTGGTAAAACATAAGGGTATAAAGTCGAAGTTAACCCCTTCGTATAGCATGGTATTGAACCTCATTAGTTTGCATAGTGTAGAGCTTCAAAAGACAAGTATCGACATTAATGCCTTAACGAAAATAACGGCATCATTAGGGCCGAAGTGATAATTAGGCGGCAACATAGCCTTCTTCGAAAATAGGTTACAAAGATTAAAAGTGATAACCATTAAAGCAAAGTGATAAAACGTAGCACCCTTGCCTTTCGGAATCATTATCAAAATATGAGGCATCGTTAGCATCGCTATGAGTTATTTTTAAAAACAATAGGGTCCGCAACGTTGAAGATACGTGACTCCATGCCTCTTATATATAATAAATGCGGCACTTAAGCAATGCGACAATGCCAGCGTTGAAGAGTATGGTGTCAAGAGTATCCTTATCGACTTTGACTCCTCCTGAATCCATTCCATATCATCTAAGATGATATCCTATGTATTCATTAAGGTCGACAATGTATAACAGCAGCATCAAGGAATTCGACAACTATTTATTGAGCATGGCAATGTCGTAAATAACAAGAAAACTGTTATTTTGTTATTAGAAGTAATTCTTTCCACCAACCCTTTTATTTTTCAAAATCCTGTTCGATAAAAACTTTCTTTATCAAAATCTTTATCAGAAAATTGACCTAAAACAGGTTTATCATTTTAAAACCATTTGCAGCCTTTTAATCTTATATTAATACCTTAATGTAATAATTAAGCCCTTCTAGCTTAATAATTTTATAACCCTTTGTAAACACTTAGGAAAAATCCCTAAAAATCTTTATAATAAATCCAATTTATTATATCTTTTAATGTATAAAAATTTTGGAACCAAAACAATATTTAATTATTTTTAATAATTAAAACCCGAAATAATTCGTTTCTCAATTTAGAAAATTCATAATAAATTCTCACTTGCCTAGAAAATTATGACATTTAAAAACACAATTCTAAAATAATGTTTCTAACATCATATCAAATTTTCAAGTCATTTAGGCATTATATGATAGGTTTTCTCATTTAAACCTATTGCCTAATTTCATAAATAAATCCAAATATTCATCAATAAGCATATAGTCATTCAATCCTTTATAACATCGCATAATAATATCAAAACTTTCGGATTTATATTTAAAACCGAAAAAAAATTAAACATGAGATGCTTAACTATTATTCACCTGGAATGGTTTATGTAACGACTCACTTTTCTGTACAATTTAAGTTGGCAATAAACCAGACATGTCAACTCAAATTGAATAAAAAGGCAGACTGTTAGGAGAATGAAAGGAGATAGAAGACAGAAGAACTAAACAACCACAGAATCTCACAATGCAATGGAATAACATATATTTATCACATATTATTTGACAAAGTCATCTCAAAATAATACATCAGAGTTACACTAATACAATTCTAACCTAGGACAGTTATAATTGTCTGTCCTTATACATCAGATATATAGTACATAGTATATAGCGGAAACAAGATAATAACTAACTATCGATGAAACCTCCTGCTCCGAGCTCCTCCAAAATGCATCCGTGGAAAAACCTGAACTACTTGGCTGCTCGTAAAAATTTGAGCACCCAAGAGTTTTAGGGAAAGAAAAATAAACTCCAGGTCAGACATGGGTCTGTTGTGAGTAAACTCAAACAACTTAATTATTACTTTTAAAACTCCTTTGAAATCAAAGGTATCTCGTAAGACCACGCCGCACATAAACACAGACGGGTTTTTACCATACGATAACTGTTTGCACCAAAATTGGTTACAAACACCCAATTGCAAGTGAAAGCACCGATATCCAGTCTCAGATCACAGATAGAATATATGTGGAGAATATAATATGAAGAATAATCAAAATTAAAATGAAAGTATAATGCCCTACCCCAAGACCCACATTAACAATGTTGAGAATAGGGCTGGTTAAGGGCGACCATCATAGTCTTGCATTAGATAAGAGCTAAGTATGTCGGTTTTGGCACTTATTATTTTTTTCATTTCATCTCGAGTATTCGACATACTTAATTCCTATCTAATACACTACTATGGTGGCTACAGGATCGATTCAGAAACAAAATATAATAACTACAACAATCACAAGACACAGAACAACATCACAAAATATATATACGTACAAATACATCAAATATAATACAACCCGTCACAAGTGGTATTCAACCATAATATATATATACACACACATCCCCTCAAAAGAATATATACGTCATAAGGTTCCCAAACAAAAGACTACTACACAAAAACTAAGCCATATCCAAAGCGATGGTGAAATCCAAAAGGTAAAGCTAGCATAGGCCCAAAAGCTAACCTGCAACTCGGTCTGACCCGAGTAATAAATACACGGGTCAGGCTAACTAGAACTTGATATTGGCAAAAGATAAAGGAATACAAGTGCAAGGGAAACATTCCTTTAAAGATAAAGGAATGATATAAGAAAGTCTATTTATACAACTAAGAATAGGTATTCCATAAAGGCTCAAAGTTAATCACATGATAAGGTTTAACATAGCATAGATGTTTCACATTCAAGGGTTATAAAATGTAAGTGAACATAAACAATATATAAGCCATAAGTGAAATCCTCAAGATCTCCAAATCAAAACTCATGAAACTCAGTAAGAGTTCATAATCCCAATATCGAAATCACCGTAAAACAACATATATATAAGCCTTTCTCTAACTCAAGGCTATAAGTAAATTCATCAACCCAAATTGGTGAAATCGAAATCAAAACTCATTAAAATTCCCCGGATTGGCCAAATACCATTTGCATGCCGAAGCGATGCTGCACGTGCCATTCCCCCAGTACTATATATATATTAGGTACCTCTCCCAGACGACCGAAGTCGTAAATCTCAAACGACTGAAGTCGTAATCCCAGATGACCCGAAGGTCTATAGTACTGGCAATCCCAGAATGTGTCACAAACTGCTAGATAGGAACTCGAAAAGTGTTAATGTGTGTCCCATACCACACATTCGCACTGAACGGTTTACTAATCGCTAGTCAATGTCACATTAGAAAACGGAAATCATCATAAAATCTCAAAACTTGGAAAACTCAAACTCGCCTCATCTCATTGGCAAGTAGAACACTATAACGGGTTCTCATAGATCATACTCCTAAAATAGGAGATCTCGAACCACCACCCGCCAAATATTGGTCTTCCCAGATAATTCCTAAAGATAGGAATTATAATCTCAAAAACTCGCCATAAATTGGCTAAATAACTTAGAAATAAATAACCCAGATAGTTTCGATCGTACAAGTCCAGAATTAACCGATAAAGTAAACTCACGTGTCCCATACCACATGTTTTACTAAACCGTTTAATTCTCTTTCTCATACGTCCAAAAAGTGTAAAAATAATGTATATTATTTATAAAATAATTTAGTTGAGAAAATGGGATTTTAAAATAATTTTCTGAAATCATTTTGAAACATTTATTTTGAAAATTCTCCTTATTATAGGAAATAAATATATTTAAAATACTTAAAAATAATTTAATAATAATTTAAAAATAATTTTAAAATATTTATAATAATGATTTCAAAAGCCCAATTATTTAGAAATTCTCTCTAAATTTATTCGGAAGAAATAGTGCTTGATATCGAAGATTGCAAAGGAAATACTCTAAATCGATATATTAAAATTCAAATCGAATTTAATTCAAAATTTTAAATTCCAAATTCCTCCAAAACTTGACTAATCCATTGATGGATATTATAGCCCATAACCATCATCAAAAACATCTCAAAATTGCATAGGAATAGGTCACAAAAGCATAGCAAAGGAGGATAAAATGTTGTGAAAAGCTCACGAAAACAAGGCACGACTCACACAAGAATGGGTCGACCAAGAGGTCGACCCCTTGCCCCATCAGGTCACCTTGCGGGAACGATCCACCTTCCCTTTCGACCCAAATCACGGATTTATTTCCTGTACCTTTTTCTTATACGCACTGATTTTTCGGATGAATTAGACATAGCAAACAACAGTATTTTGAGATTAAAATTGACATGTAGCTAGATTAACAACTACACTACACTCCGGAAAAGATCCGGCAGCAATTCGACTGAAAATTGAATTTAGATGGAGGCTGCCATTTTTTTTCTTTTGTTGCTTTACTGTAAACTTTTGTTGAGAAGGAAGGAGAAAACTAACGTACAGTTAGTTTCTCAATTACCAGAAGCCTCTAGATTAATGGCTAATGGACCTAACCCAAAAGCCCAAAAGTAATTATACTAAGTGAAAATTACAAGGCTATGTTCATTTTTATTCTATATTATCATCATATCTCTCATTTCTTCATTTTAAAGGCAACTAAAATGTATACATCTTATTTGTATGCAAATGAACTTGTTATTAGAAAAAAATATAATTTATTTTAATTATAAAAAGATATTTTGACAATAAAGCCTTATTTTTAACAATATTTTACAATTTACATTGTTTTAGTGTAAAAACACTGTTTTTAAAGCACAACTTGTTCAAAAATTATTTTCTTTGTCAAATAAATTACAATAAACCATTTTAACTTAATTGAATCATCAAAATATTATTTCCAAACAATATTTCATCTTTTATTTTAATAAAACACATATTGTCTTCACATTTCTCATTTTAAATTCAATAAAAGATTAATATTTACAATGTTTTCCAATATTGTTGTATTTACCCAATAACATTACAAATTGATTATTTTCACTCAAAATTCTCAAAATAAAGTTTTTAAAACTTTATTTCCATTACTCTAGATTTATTTCAACAATTTAACATTGAAATACATCACTTAATTAATTTATTAGCTCCAACTAATAAATACCCAATTTTCAATTTATTTAAACCAAATACTAATCCAATCAATATTTAATCCTATATTTATTCCTAAATAAACAAAATAAAGTTCCAAACTTTATTTTTCCCATTTTATTTACAAAATTCATTGTTTATTCCAAATAATAATATAAAATTTCTAATTATATTTTAATTTACAATATTAAATTATAACTTCCGTTATAATTTAATATATATAGGTAATCTCCAAACCAGGGTTGTTATAGAAAGCAGTAAAAAAACAAGATTTATAGTGGTTCGGCTAACTCCGGCCTACGTCCACTCTAGAAATTTCCTTTTTATTATATTAAAATCTGATTACAGTTATAATTTGGAATTCCAGAATAACAATGGCTGAGTAGCTTTTTGTAGAAGAAGATGAAGAGAAACAGAATGGAGATCTCCTTTTCTAAAACCACGCCTGTTGTATTTATAGATGAAACCCCGGCTACAGGGCCTCCTCACCCACATGGGCCCACCAAAACCATAACCGAGCCCATATCGTCCATCACTGCCGACCTGAAGCAAAACTCGAAGTAGAACCCAAAGTAAGCTTGTCGCCGACCCGAAGTAAAATAGAGCCAACCCCAAGCTTGATCCCTCTCTGCTGACCCAAAGCACCTTCTAGGCCGACCCGAAGAAAATGCCTCCCTGACCTGAAGTAAAGACTAATGCTGACACCTAGTTCCTGCTTCTTTGCTGACCCCTTGCAATGCCTACAACCGACCCGAAGTCCCCCTATAGTCGACCTGAAGTGATGCTAACCCCTAGTTGTATGCCGACCCCTTTATTGTATGTCGACCCCATTATTGTATGCCAACCCGAAGAATTATCACCACTGACCCGAAGTACCGTGAACACCGACCCGAAGCATCTACTAATGCCGACCCCATCCATCCTCTAGTCGACCCCTTGAAGTGATGCGACCTTGACCCTATGCCGACCCGAGTCTTTACTTGTGTTGACCCAGAGCCATCTCTATATGCCAATCCCTCCGAGTGACTACCTCGACCATATGCCGACCTCTCGTCATGCTTGCCGACCCTTAGTAGATGCCGATCCCACCCCAGCAAGAGCAATGCCGATCCCACTAAAGCATATCCTAGCATATCCCGAAGTAAACACCTTCCTGACCTGAAGCAAACCACATGGTGACTCGAAGCAACCACTTGGCTGACCCAAAGCAACCCGACCTTTGTCGAAATTCATATCCCAAGTACCCGGCATTGTTCATCCACCGACTTTGTTGAATCGTGACTTCACATTCATATTCATTATCCGTAATTGATTGTCCATCCATCCATTCAAACCAAAACCATAATATTCCAGCCTCGATAACTGTGAAATCCATTGAGTAAAATCCGCCTGTATACGGCCTTGCCCAAAACGCGGGTTAACACTTTGCCCCCCAAAACATGCCTTGTGATAGGAAGGCGTGTTTTGTATTACCATAAGTCTGGAATATGAAGTCTGTGATCCATTGATAACCATATCATCCAGCCTAGAGGCCAATCCAGTGCCAATCTGATTCCTTGATCTCTCCAGACCATTAGCGAAATCCACGACTATTTCAAGTCGATATCTAGTTCCAAATCCATCCCAAATCCATTAACCGAATCCAAGATCTCTCCGGATCATTTTATTTAAGTCTGGGACCACTTCGGGTCCTATAATCCAAATCCGGGACCTCACTGGGTCCATATCCAAATCGGGGACCTCTCTGGGTCCATATGGAAAGCTGGGACCTCTTCGGGTCCATATCCCAAGCCGAGACCTCTCCGGGTCCATATCCAAATCCCGGACCTCTCCGGGTCCATATACAGATCCTTTGACCTCTCCGGGTCACTTTATCCTACCCCAACGTCGACTCTCCGGTCGAGGGCTTATCCATGGTTTTCATTCTCCGACCTTGACTCACCGGTCGAGGGCTTAATCCGTGGGGCATCCTACTCCAGCCTTGATCCCCAATCGAGGACTTAATCCGTGAATATCCTTCTCCAGCCTCGACTCTTCGATCGAGGACTTAATTCGTGGGGTATCCTACTCCGGCCTCAATCCTCAGTCGAGGACTTAAATCATGGGGTATCCTACTCCGGCCTCTATCCCTAGTCGAGGACTTAATCCGAGTTTGAGTCCATCATGTCGCTCTCCGGCGAAGGGACTTGTAACTCATGGTTATTGCCTTGTCTCTCCTGTCGGGACTGTAACCATGACATGTGTTATTTATTACATTAATCCAAATCCAATCATTACAGTGTTCAATTGGTAAAATAAAGGTCTGTACAACCAAGAAAACTAAATAGCCATAGTACCAAAAAAACCAAAGTTTGCAGTAAACAGAAAAAACAAGATTTCATAAACCCGAGCACCACGGTTCATCATCATCTTAGAGCATACCTTGGGATCGTCCTCGATCCCGTACATGTGTAAGTGACTTATCCGTAGTACTTCGGCGTTTATTACTTATTTCATTCCATAAATCCAATCAGCTAATAATAAGCTGACGACGATGCCTCGATCCAGTGCCATCTTCATTTGAGGTGGGCGATGCTGCACCTGTTCCACTGCCACAACTTGATTCCTTATGTATTATTGCAAATGGCCATTCCTCACATGTTCCTCAATGATATCCTTCAAATGCTTGCAGTCATTCATGTTGTGCCCAACCAGCTCATGGAGTAGACAATGCTTTCCTAATGCCCGCTCGTATTCGAAGGGTTCCCTTTTTGCCGGCCATCGGTATTGGAGGCGTCCTCGAGTATTCAAATAGATCATTTCCAAGGTTTCGGTCAAATTCACATAAAAATAGAATTTTGGTTCTCTCCATTGCCTTTTTGGGATGTTACCGCCGTCATTCATTTTTCGTTTGCCTTTATCGTTTTTGTTTGAATCTTCCCTGGGCGGACCTCCACCCTTTATCGCATAAAATTCAGCCTCCTCTCTCCCCTCTCTATCAGCCTTTGCGTCTTCCTGTCATAGAAACCTTTTTGCTTTATGGTAAAACTCCATGAGATCCATCGGTGGATCCCATTCCAATGATATCTTGAAATCCGCATTATCCGCAATCCCTGAGACTGGTGCCATCAGAACCATCGACGGATCGGGTCGATCCACCGAAGCCACTGCTGCATTGAACCTAGTTAAGAAATCCCTAAATGTTTCTCCCTTCCACTTCTTCATCGATGTTAAAGTCATCACACTCTTGGGTCTCGCGATGTGGACCGAAATTGCCTCATAAACCTTTCGATCAACTCCGTCCATGTGCCAATAGAGCTGCTTTCCAGTTGTTCGAACCATAGTGCGGCTATATCCACTACAAGAAAATATATTATTAATAACGTCATTTAATAACGCATTATTCTAAAGCGTTATTGTTTGCCTTTAATTATTTGTTTTTTTACTCAATTTGTTTTGTACTGTTCACATGTAACGCTTCACAAAGCGCGAAATCTCCTAATTATTTCGTGGTCGCGGGTTTCTCAAATTATTTCCCTCTCCATCTTTCCACTTTCATTTCATTCCATTTTTCCTTAGTCTCCCATACCAGTGAAATCAAATCCCCAAATCACTCTTCATATCCATTCCTCCTTCATAAACCCTAATCGAATCCAATTAAATCCTGCACGGTGTCTCCAACACCGGCCCTGGCGTCAAGTTCGGGGGTGCTTTAAGCTGTGCTTCTTTTCCACGCCTAAAATACCACCGTCCTTGTTTCTTCTCTCGTTTTGTTCTCGATACCGTCAATCTTTCATAAAGCCGTCAATCTCAACTTTCGAATTTAAATGAACATGATTCTCGATACCAGTGGTTTGGAATCAAAGGCCTCGCATCCCTTGGTATCTGACGAGCTATATTCGGGTCTCACTGCACCATCATCATTCGATCTTCCAAACTGCACGGATGTATGTAACATTTTCTTTGTTAAATATACCTTTTTGTTAAATTTAGCTATTTATGGACTGAAAGGATTGATAATCAGTGAAAGATTTGTTTTTTTAGTTCGATGGGTTCCAGAATAAATCGATTCAAATGGTGAAGCCAGCAAAAGGAACAACAACACTTGCGTTTATATTCAAAGACGGTGTGATTGTGGTTGCTGATTCTAGAGCTAGCATGGGAGGATACATTTGTATGCATAATTTGAAGTTCATGTCTGTGTTTTTTTCAAGCTTGAGCCATTGTCTATTGATATGTTGAGTTTGAAGTATAGGAAGTTATAAATCATAGAAGTCAACTATAGCTAAGCTACTCAGGATTATCAAATTTAATGTTCTATCCCTCTACTGATGGGTAAAACCGCTACGCTTATCAAGTTAGTGTGCAATACTCTACCGGCCATCTTCAGTTCATTTTAGTACTGTAAAAGCATAATTGATGCTAATTGGATTAATCAAATCAAAGAAGTTGAAAAGTGCAACAAAAATGGTATTAATTCATTGTAAAGCCACAATTTCTCTTTTAGTGAGAATTTCATCATAAATCATAGTGCTTAAGCTAAGATAATCAACAGGAATATTTTGACAAACTGAGATGCTGAAGAATGCATTTTGGTGCACGGTGTTATTTACAATAAGGTTTTCAAAATGAGATTCAACCTGTAAATTCATAAATAATAAAAGTAAACAAGTTTTATAAAATTAGTTAATTTAAGCAAAGGTACAAAACATTAGTCAGTGCTTCTTACCTCACTCTGATCATGAGTATTTTAACTGAGTCATGTACTAAATGTAGAAAGATCAGGAAACTTGTAGAGGGACAGTGTTCTATGTCAACCAAATTTTTGACAAGTAGGTTCTGGATTGGTACGTTAGTTAGTCGCTTATTATTTTATGATCTGGTTTTGTTGAATTTTTTTTGGTAATTTCCTAATTGTTTTTTTTCGTAGTAAAAGGGAGGTATTTTCCATCAAGTCATGGTATAGAAAAGAATACAGACATGTCCAACCTCTCCTTTATACTTAAATCAAACCATTTCGGAAGCTGATGATAATTAGCTGGAAACACAAACTTTGAAAGTGATGATTCCATGTTTGAATCGCGTGGACTAGATTTCAATGGCAGTATTATAGTGGTCTGAACTTGGGGTACCAACCGATCATGATAGCAACATAAGCAAAACAATATATACAATATAAGAAGCATTTTATTAAGAAATCATTTAATACGGTTCAGTTGCTTAACTTTATATTTCATGTGTTTTTACCACAAATATAATACAGCAAAGGTACAAAACATTAGTCAGTGTTTGATGTGATGATACAGTAAGTGATAATCTGACTGTTTTGGGATCTTAACCTTTTGGTCGTGATAAGCTTGCATTGATGAATTATTGGCTTTGTGATATACTAATAATGATATAGTGAGGATTGTGAACTTGCCTTGAACCCGCTGCTAATGAATTCGACTGAGATTTTGTACGTACTTGAAAATGTTGTGCTTTGCAATATGGTTGAGATGATAATGCTGAGTTGAGGTTCTTTAGTTGTAGACTGCATTGAGAAGAAGAGCTCTGTATTGAGGCCGGAGTTTATTAGTCTGAGCAGGTACGTCTTTCCTAGAACAATGTCGATCTTGTATACGTCCATAGTGTTGAAATTTGATAAATCTCGGTAAAGAAAAACAGTTGTGTAAAATTAGATAGGCAATTGATAATAAAAAATCTTAACCTTAGGCTATAAACACTTCATAGTTTGAGATAACAGTTATGATTATCATGTTACCTAAGTTTATACCTTGCAAATATTAGTAGTTTTATTAATCATTTTATGTTAGAGATACTGCTTACTTCTTGAATATATTTTTTATACTTGCTCTCTTTTCACATGCAAATTAATTGTGGAATAACTCAACCTTAATAGCTTAACAGAAAAACCAATTGAAAGGAATGGATGTGTGTGTGTGAATAAGAGCTCTATATATAAACTACTTCCACAAAGAATACAAGAAACTGCCTTTGTAGTTTTGTCTACTGGTGCTGCTTTTTTTGAAAAGGAAAAGGAAATTTCCTCTCCATTTTGCTTCCAATAAGGACCCATTCTTATTTGTTTTTTAATTTCCTGTAGAAAGTATTAATAGCAAATTGGTATATAATTTTCCTAACACTTAAATTATTCTCCATCGATTAGCATTTATTACTAATTCATCTTCTTAAAGTTTGATTAGGCAACATGTTACCATCTTTGTTTTTAAACGCCTTCTTCTTTTTTCTCTTCATTTCACCCATATTTTCTTTGTTTGATGATGGTAGAGCACAAAAGAAAATGATAACAATGTATAAGACGTAATTTAAATAAATATATGTATGTGTCCTTTAAGCTAAAAGGAGACGGTTTCCACTTTTGGCATTACTTTATTAATTAGTTGACCTCCAGACCAAATTCATCGAGTCAAGCACTTCTTTAGCTAAGTGCATGCATCAACTCGCATTAAATTTTCAACATCTAACTATTTTCACCTAGTAGTTGAAAATTATTAGTTATAACTGAGGCCAGTGATAGTATCTTGATATAATTTTATTATGTCTATGTGCTATAATGTCGTTATTGAAAGAAAGTATATGTCCATTGTTATAGAGCATGTGAAGCTGTTTAGGTTGATAAATATTGGCTATGAATATGCAAATATTGGTTGGCTGTACATCTGATGAATCATCAGAATAAAATGAAATGATAGATAAAAATTTATGGTTAGCAACCAGAAGGTTTAGTCTATGTTATAAGATAATATATTGTGTTACTGAGTGGTTAGGAATTAGAAGATTTAGTCCATGTTATAAGATAATATTGTATTAAATTTCTGTTTGTTTTAAACAATTCCTAGCACAAAGTATTATAAACAATCAGTATAATATTTTAGCAGTCTATAAAGAAAGTAAAATATCTGAATTAGCAACAAATAGAAAATGGATGATATTTTGACAACCACTCGTCCACCTCTCCAATGGACCATCAACCGACTTTTGTGTTGCTAATCAAAAGTAAACATGAATTGTATATAATAACTAAGGTAACGAGAGAGATGTTTTTAATACATGTAATGCTTGCATGGGTACACACAAAGGTGTACATATGAAGTGTTTTTTAAATTGAAGTTATAATGTGACTAAGATGTTTCTAATACAGATCGCTCAAACTATTTACAAAGAAATAACCATATAATATTTGAAACAATTAACATACCTTTCTCGCATATATTAAGACCATTACTATTTTTCAATGGACAAGATATATTTTAACACTCATTAGAAAAGATGTCGATGTTCCATATTTTAGGATCCTATAACATCATTATTTTACTTTTGCCGATGCTCCAGAAGATGTAGATGTAAGAATAAGGTCATTATTTAGCTGATGCTCAATAAAACACATCCTTGAGGTTTTTAACCTATTATGTGCTCAATAACATCATATTTTCTTCTTGGGAAAATCATTTCCCGTAATTATCGTATGAGGAACGACATATTAATTATCGATAGAAGTAGCTCTCCTAGTTTCATAGTTACTGAAGGAGAACTCACCTTGCTCCTCTTACTTTTTCTTTCTTTCGGCTTGATTTGTGAGACTAAATTAGACCATGCAGGATTGCAGTTACCTCTTCTGGAGCTGTAGCTTTGAATTCAAATGGAGTGTCTTCAGTTGTATTATTTTTTGTCTGCATGTATGAGGTAAATATTTTTCATTTTCCCATGTTACTGTTATCGGAAGAATTATTATCATTTCCTGTTGTCACTTCTTATTGTAACATTGTGATGTTTGTCTGAGTTCGGTGGAGAAGTGGGTTTGTGTAATAGGAGGGCAAAAGTGGATGTTAGGATGATGGTGAGGAAAGAAGGTCAGAACAATGAAAGCATCATATGTACCATATTTATGATGCAACAATGGAACAGATCCATACTACGGCAAATAGAATCTGCTCTAGAACCCAAGAGAGCGGACCTGAAAGGGTTGAGGCGGTGAAAACGTATAAATGCAAACTATAGATACTTTGCAGTGGCTTCTATGTCCTCATTGAGTATTGGATCACGGTTTGTAGGCGGCAAGGTAGTCTCGTTGTTTAAGGGTGAAGTTGGATGATGGGAGATTGGAGGAGAGCGGTTATGGATAAATAATGAAAGGTAACAGCAAGGAAGAAGAAGTTGACGTGAAGCATGTGAGTGGAGCATCATTTCGGTTTTATATTGAGGTATTTGTAACGGGTCGATGGACGAAATTGTTGCCAATTGCAGGTATTTGTAACGACATTTCAGTTCAGGTGCCTCATTGAGTTAGCCCTTCTCTGCCATGCAGTTACTGTGGTAGGCTTTCTTGTTCTCTCAACTGTACATGTCCCGGTTCTGCACCTTTAATTTTTGTTTTAGTTGTTGTTTTAGCATCATTTTCGTGTCTGTTTTACATAGGTATTCATTTAGGTTTGCCTGCTATTTTGGAGTGCCAAGCCTGATTTTTTCCTTACACATCCTCGATTCTATATTTTCCCATTGTACCTGTTTTTACTCTTTTTGCACTCGTCAATACATGTTCTGTACTATGTTTATGATATAGATCTATTCATTTTTTTCTATGGATGATCTTATTTTAACTTCAGTCCTGTGGATTAATACACTACTGACTCAAACACAATGACACCTATTCCCTATAGCACGATCTTCAAGCTATAACACCGACTTCTGTTCCTTTTTTCATGTAAAATTACTCATTCATCACAGTTTTATATAATTATTTTCAAATTGTTCTGAATTTTCAGGAAGTACTACCAATGACTGAAGACATGCATGAAGAAAGGCTTTGAGCAGTTCAAGTTCTTAGTGATGCATTTGGTACTTGTAGACGTTAATTTTGAACTATGTTGTCTTTTGTTATCATGAATATGTATTGAATTTGGTAACTCATGTATTGAACTTATTTTTTGTTAGTTGATACTTTATTTTGTTATCATGAATATGCGTTACATTTGTCAATTATTATATTTTTCGTTCATACATTGTTCAAATTGTTATCTCTTTAAAGAAGATTCATTTTGATTGTTATTATTAAAATGTAATAGTGGGGTGCATTAAATATATAGTAAAATAAAGCATAGCTCCTAAAATGCGTTATAACTGTATGACTTAAGTGTTATAAAAGAGAATGCAATGTATGAGGTTGCTGTCAAAGGATAGCAGCAAATAGGCGTTATTGTATCTACACATTTTATAGCGGTATATATATGTTGTAAATGAAAGTAGAATATACTATAAACATGTTGATATATAGCGCAAAATAGGCGCTATAGAATAACTATTTTATAGCGGCTATTTTATGCTATGAAATCATGCTCTTTTATAGCGGTTTTTTTTGTGTTATAAATGTGCAATCCTTTTTTATAACATGTCGATATACAACGTTTATCAAACCGCTATAGTTGTGTTTAATAGCGGCTATATGCCGCTATAAAAGACTGTTTTTCTTGCAGTGTATCCGTCAAATACAAAGGGAAGCACCGCACCATGACTTCCTTCGATGCCCTCAGTACTTCCATGTGCCTCATATACCTTGTTAGGTGAACAACGAGATCCGTCCTTCCATCATACATCTCCAGCGTTGGTATTTTGAAATCCGGTGGTTCAGCAGATCAAGATGGAAAAATCACTGATCTAATGTACTTTTCTCCTACCACTGATGGGATGGTTATGAAAGGTATGTTTCCAAAAATAGTTTTTACTGCTGCAAAGGGAAATGGAAGAACACTCTAGTTGTTTATATTTTGGGCAGGCATCCTATTTACAACAATTTCAAAAGTTTTGTTGATAAGATCTGGAAACCTATTGGAACGTATGACTTGTTCTACAAGAAGAATGGATTTATTTTTATCAAATTTTATAACACGGATGACTGTAGTAAAATAATACGATCAGGCCCTTGCACTATTGGTTCCAGAATTTTGATTATCAAAAAATGGAAACCTTGAATTGTACTTACGAAGGATTCCTTCTCCACTATTCCTATATGGGCACGATTTATGGATCTGAAGCTTGAGTATCGGAATAATGAAGGGATTAGTAGAATTGCAAGCGTGCTTGGCAATCCTATTCGAATGGATTATAATACGGCCATGGAAAATAGACTCAACTATGCTCGATTTTTAATTGAAGTTGATGTACACTTTACGTATCCACAGACAGTATAGATGGAGATATATAATGGAGATAGCGATGTTATTCAGATTGAGTATGAACAAAAAAATTAAGCCTTGTTCAAACTGTCAGGCTTTCGGCCATAACGAGGCAAACTGCTCTAAATTTATTTCACAGGAATGGCGACCTAAGGAACATGTAACGTGCAATACTGAGACAGTTTCACCACAAGATAATAGTAATACTTCATCGCAACAGTTTCATGCAGTTTCTTCGCAACAACACAGTCCTGAAGATTTAAATATAAGTACATTTCATCACACTGACACAGCAAATATAACTACTCATAATACTTTCTCTGCACTCACTGAGGTCTCAGAACAACCGGATGACAATTCCAGCGCTGCTTATCCTCCTTCAACTGATCTGCCTAAATCCTTGGCCACTACAGCTGATCCTGTGGATCACTATGTAGAACTGGATGACAAAAAAGATAGCAGTCAGCAAGACACATAGAATTTTATACATAATATTGCTACCAAAATTCAAGAAACTAGCAGTTCGTCTACATATACTATTAATGTCTCCCCCATGGTAATGAAGAATCCTATATATGCTCAGAAGCGTGTGTAAGATGCAAATCCCACAACCGTACGTAAGGCTCCTCCTAAAAGAACAACAATGAGCACTTCGACGGGTAAATGAATATTATGACATGGAATATAGAGGTATGAATACCGACGATAAAGTTAGTCAGGTATTCACACTTCTAGATTCTCACAAGCTTAATCTTATAAGCTTGGTTGAGCCTAAATTATCCACTTCTAGTATAAACAGATTTCACCAGAAACTACTCAATTGGACACTTATTCACAACAATGATGAAGGCAGCAAAGGACGTATTATGATTTTACTAGATAAAATTGTGTGGGAACAAGTTGTATTTATTGAATATCAACAACATATTACCATGCTATTATCTAATAAAGGGGGCTTACAATTCTATTGTACATGTGTATATGCCAGTAACTCTTTTCCGGAATGCTAAAAGTTATGGGATTTGCTTCGGCTCGACACCTCATCTATAGGATCTCCTTGGCTTGTAATGGGGGATTTTAATAATGCTCTTAACCCGAAGGACAAAAAGGGAGGTTTGTCAATCCCTTTCTCCTACTTAAATTTGTTTAAAATTGTCTTTTTAACTGTGGATTGGTTGAATATAGTTTACAGGGTTGTAGATTTACATGGCGGCGTAGAGGGATTGCAGCAAACATAGACAAGGTTCTAGTTAATTCTGATTTCATGTCTATGTTTCCACAATTCACCACTATTGCCCTACCCTCTTCAATTAGTGATCATACCCCCTCTTAATAACTTTCAACCCACAACAAAAGCACCAAAAATGTGCCCCTTTCTGATTTATAAATAATTGGTACTATAGGGAGGGATATGACCAATGCATTGCTAATGGCTTATTAGCAGATACTTGGGGTTCCTATGCTTACAAGTTGATTTTCAAACTGAAAGCGGTTAAAAAAGGGTTAAAAGCTTGGCACCGGTTAAGAGCTAAGGAAGATAACATAAGTAATTTGCAAACTGATTTTGAAACAATGTTCTATCTCGCAGATCAGGATCTGAAAAATTATGGTGTCTATGATAATTTATAACAAATTGTTCAGCATCTAAATGACCTGCTTATGAAGAAACGGGAGTTCTTACGACAACAAAGTAAAGTTTTGTGGCTACAACAGGGTGACAGTAATACTAAGTATTTCTATGCCATAATGTCAATGCGACGACATAGGAATAAAATCCAGGCTTTAATGGATGCGCAAGGGCATTACATATATGACTGCAACAGTATAAAGGCTGAAGCATAATATTATTACCAACGGCATTTTAATGGGGAAGTTATAAAAAAATTTCCCACTATCAACACAAGAGTGCAAATAAATGACGTAGGGGAAGAATACTTATCTTCCCCAGTCACACTAGATGAAATTAAAACGGCTCTTTTCTCAATTGACGGTGCTAAAAGTCCGGGCCCTGATGGTTTCTCACCCAAATTCTATAAACTGCACTGGACATACCTACATGAGAGCATAATCAATGCCATGTCAGAAGTATTTCACGACAGAAAATTACCGAATGGAGTTAACCATAATTTTATTACTTTGGTTCCTAAGAAGGATAAGCCTCAAACTATATCAGATTTTCGATCTATTTCATATGCTAATGTCTTTTATAAAATAGTGTCCAAGATCATTTGTAATCGAATTAAATGGTTTCTTCCTTGTTTAATTTCAAAAATTCAATCATCTTTCATACCGGGGAGAAACATTGATGAAAACGTTTTACTCGCTCATGAACTTATCCGGGATTTCTCTAAGCGAGATAAACAAAAAATGTGTGTTAAAATTAATCTCCAAAAAGAATATGATATGGTTAATCGGGAGTTTGTAATTCATATGCTTTCATCTATGGGCTTTCCTACGACCCTAGTGGAGCTTATTCATGAATGCATATCTACGCCTACATTTTCAATTATGATTGGCGGGAGACCGGAAGAATTTATTCCTTCCAACAGAGGACTCCGGCAGGGAGATCCACTGTCCCCTTATTTATTTTACATCGCCATGGAATTTTTTACCCTATTAATGGAAGAGGGAACTATTGATGGACATCTACAGCCTATTTCTAACATTCAACTTGTTATCTTACATCTTCTATACGCCGATGATGTCATGATTTTTTTATCTGCTACTACAAATAATGCTACTCACATGAACAATATTTTTGCTATTATGGAGGAGACTGTGGGTTTGAAGATAAATCAAACGAAACTTAGGTATTTTTCAGTGTTGGTGCAACGTGTAAGTCTGAAATTGCTGGCATTTTACAAATTTCAGAACATGAGTTACCTGTGAAGTATCTTGGTGTCCCACTATCAGTGGATTATACTCATGCCATGCACTGTCTACCCCTGCTCGACAAAATAAGCAGTAAGTTAGAAGGATGGGATTGTAATTTATTAACTACAACGAGGCGAGCAGAATTAATTCACAGTACCATACTTCAATTGTTATGTACTGGCTACTGATTTATAACTTACCCCAATTAGTGTTGAATAAAGTGGATAAGTTATGTGCTGACTTTTCTTGGAAAGGGAAATTCCATAAAATATCATGGGAGACATTATGCAAACCTAAAATTAAAGGAGGGGTTGAATCTACTTACTACGGACTGTCTGTGGTCTAGGTGGATGAGGATTAAATACATGGCCAAAGCAAATTTCTGGGTCCTCCCCGTTGATAATAACTACTCCGGGACAATGAAATCTATTTTAAGACAATGTGACATCCTGCCTCCATCAGGACCCGAGTTATTACCAATGGAGAAAGCACTGATTTGTGGTTTGATCCTTGGATAAACCATAAATCTCTTGTTGATATACTAGGTTGGAACATAATTCATTTAAGTAACACAACAAAGAGCAAAGTCTGTCATATCATACAAGAAGAACAGTTTCAACCTTAATTATTATCAGAGACTAGAGAAGTAGCTGCACAGATTAATAATGTGAATATTCTATCGGACAACACTATGGACTACTGGAAAATCTGTGATAATAAAAATTTCATGTTTTCAAAAGTATGGAGAAACATTAGATTTCAACAGATAGAGATGAAAACTTTAGAGTAATATGGCACAGTAAAATAGCTAGGAAGTTTTCCTACACGGCATACATGGCTTATTTACAGAGATTGCCTACAACAGATCGTCTTGCAAATTGGGGTATTAACACTGATTCAAGGTGTGATCTATGCAGCGAGTATACAGAAAACCATCAACATTTATTTACGACTTGTGAATACAGTACTTATCTGTGGAACTTTGTAATGTTTCGACTCGCAGTCCCGTCTTTCACTGCCACCTCGTTGGGAGACTATCTGTCCAAATTGAGGCTCCATTTCAACGTGAAATCAGTAGTACAAAATTTGGCCTTTATCACGGCAGCCACCCTTGTTCACCACATCTGGGTCGAATGAGTTAGGCGGCGATTCGAACAACAGAGATGCTCGAGGGAGGCAAGTTTGAAGCTTGTGGAGATAGATGTCCGACTGCAGTTACATCGACAACTAAACTAACAGCGCGCAACGTCAACAGAGAGGAATATTTTGCTCAGATGGGGGATAGAGTTAGGAGACAATGGTTAATGGCGGCGCTGTGTTTTCGAGTTTTAAGGGCTTCGTATTTGTTTTGTTTCGAAGGTGAGTATGGGCTGGACCGGGTAGATTAAAGGATGCAGAGGTGTTGTTTCTCGGCCAATATAGTTTTGGGCCTGATCGTTTTTTTTGTTTTTTTTGGTCTTTTGTTTTGTATATTTTTATTTTGTCCTTGTTTTCTGTTTTGATTACTAATTCCTGTATTAGAGGCTGACTATATAGGGGATGTCGTGCTCTTTTTCCTTACCACAATGGTAAGATTTTTAAGGAGGTGAATCCTTCTATTATTGGTTTTATTCGTCATTAATAAAGAACCTTTTCCTTTTAAAAAATAGATAATAGAAAATAAGCAAAAACAAGGACATAACGATTTATAGTGGTTCGATGTTGAAAGCCTATGTCCACTTTGGAGAAATTAATTTATTAATGACTCTGAATTTTGAGTACAATAGGGATCGGATCGGAATCCATGAATACAATGGAGTACAAAGAAAACGATAGCATAAAGATCCCTTAAATGAACCATGCAGTCTGTATTTATAGGGAAGACGGTCGAATATCTTCCTGAAAAATCGCCAGCGGAATCTTCAGATGCAGACAAGGTTACACGAGCGATCGCTAGGCCCAAATCCCAAGGGATAGGGATCGGCATCGGCTCCTTATAACGGTGACGTGGCAAGTCACGATCCCTCTAGTGGGTCCCCTTCATGTTAGCTCCATGTCACCAACAACGTTTGCATATTTGACTTTTGGATTTTGAGATATCGATCGTTTTTCCTTTGAGTTGAACTGCTAAGCTGATACGACCCGATCCTTTGCCTAGTTGAGACTATAATCCATGATTAGAATGTTCTATAGGGTTCATCTCTTGGTTTCGCCTTGATCGGTACTTCATATTGTTGTTTGTACTTGATTACTTGACTCTGTGATCATCTCTTTAAACTATTTTCCTTATCCATCATCAAGTTTAACTTATTAAGTTGGTCTGAATATAGCTGGGCTAAAAGGTCGGATAACACATTTGGAATCATATGGTACTTCTGAATCATGCCCTATGTAGTTAAAGCCTCGTTAAAGTCCCGCTAAATCCCCGCTATAGCATGCAACGTTCTACGTTCGCTACGGTATTTCAATTTAGCGCTATTAAATAATAAATCCACTTTAAGCCTCGATATTTTCTGCTACATCTGCTAAATCAAGGCTTGTTAGCACCTGCTTTAGCAACATTAATATAAATGGTTGATTTGTCGAGTACTCTTTTAAACCAAATCAAAAAAGTTAGGTTAAAGATCTAATTTTAAAGGATAAGTGCTTAAGATAAGTTAGATACCCATTGTAGTCACCAAATCTAATCTGCATAAATCATGATATTCTTCGGTTTTGTTATGTAAGATCAAACAATATATTTTTTTCCTACACAAAGGATGTGAGAGAATACATTAACTTTAAACATTATTTTTTATATCCAATGTAGCTTTTTGCATCTGCTATATCCCCACGATAACTTTTTGCACCTCCACCGCTAAGCGCTTAACTGCACAGATCGTGCTTCAAAGGAAAAAAAATCGCTCGCTTATTCAGTGAAAGCAGTAAAAGAGTTAATGAATTTTTAGGATTGATACATATAGATGTATGTGACCAATGTCTATGGCTACCAAATATGAAACCACTTACTTCATTACATTCATGATCAATGATCTATCTAGATATGGATATGTGTGTCCTATAAAACATAAGTCATAGTTATATTATAAATTCATAGAATATAAAATCATACATATATAAAATAATAAAAATACTTCGACAGGACCGACGTGAGCATCTTGGATATGATTTCTAAGTGTTCTTAAAAGAGAAAGGGAATCTCTCTTAGGTCACTCACCCTTATATTCCGCAACTTCATTGTGTTTTGGAAAGGAAAATTCAAACTTTTCTAGACATGATTCGATTTATGATGTGTGGGGTTGAATTATCTATTTTTCTGGGGATATGCCCTAAAGAGTGCGACACATATATTGAATATAGAACCATCTAAAACTGTGTCCTTGAATTCATGCAGGATATGGACAGAGAAAAAACACAGTTGTTAAGTGAATTAAGATATGTGGTTATCTAACATGCGCTAAAAATGTAATCTCCATTAAACTAAAGGCTGGATCGGTTTTGTGTAATTATCCTAAAACTCCCTCGGATGACTATTTTATCATATAGAGGAATACAAGATTATTGTTTTAAGGCTATTACCTTCTTAGAGAAGGAATTTTTTGTAGATAAATCAATGGTAGCATGATAGACTTATGTAAGATCTATGACTCTAACATGGAAATTGATCACGTACATGATACCAATTCAATTGTACCCAAAAGGTACAACCTAATTGAGGGTCTAATATGAGAATCATGCCCACTGGAGAGGCATTATATATTTTTCATTAATGGAGATAAAGATAATTATATCATTTATGATGACGATCTCCTCATTTTCAAATAAGTTGTGAAGAGTAAAAACTTTACCCTATGGTTTGATGTTATGATATCTAAAATTGATTTTGTGTGCATTAACAAAGTTTGAACTTTGAAAAATGTACGGGTTGATACTCATTGGTTGTGAGTGGAATTTAAAGAAGAATATCAATGTTGATGGCTGAAAGATTTTGTCAAAATGTTGACTATGACAAAGCCTTTTCTTCGATGACCATGTTTAGAGCCATTTGGATTATTTTGCCAATCGTCGTGTTTAAGACCATTTGGATTATGTTTACAATATCCGCATACTATATGAAATATGGAAAATGAATTTTAAAACAGCGTTGCAAAATGATGATTTAGAATAAATACATTACAAGCAAAGTGTTTCAAAATTAGTGCGAAATAAAGCTTGGAGACCCTTAAGATCTGTAACGACCCAGTATTTTGGACCATTCGCATCCATTATAAGTGTATAGGTAGACACTCATGCCGGAGTTGAATTGCTCAAAATACCGCGTTGTTAATTTAAATTCGGAAAAACTGAACATATACAGTAAATAAAATATCACAGATCACAGACACAGAGTAATAAGTGCAGCGGAAATAAAAGAGATAGTAGTTCATGAAGCTACTATATAAATATATAAGTTACATCAGAGTTAAACCAGATACAACGGAAGAGTAATATGATACATCGGATACAAAGCAGAATACATCACTGGAATCATCGAATATCTGAAAGCTGGATAGATAGCTGGATCTCCAAGCGAAGCTCCAACTCCAAAGGTGAGTCTCGAAAACTGGTACACTCAGTCTGACCCGAGCGTAAAGCAAAAACACAAGACACTCGAGTCAGGATTAACATTCTTATATTAATAAATCCAACTCAAGTGAAATAGCAATTGAAATACAAGTAACTCAAAGGATGTTTGGAATAACCATCCTTTAAGGATCCGTTAAACTATCTACTATGTAGTAATGTACGCTAAGTAGATAATGTCTATCAGTAATATAAGAAGATATCAAAATAGCATTAAGTCATGGCCCATTCCACCCTTAACACATTTTTATTCCCAAAAGCATATACAAGACCGTAGTTTCCCCAAAACCGGAAGTCACCAGAGGGCAATCCATATACTAAAGGTACAAATCAAAATCGTAGTGGTCGCGCATAAATGGAATACAAGTATGACAAGGCACATGAGGCTATACCCAAGATAGTGATACTATCGTTCGCCTAATCCGGGCTGGTGAGAACGCAACGCCGCAGCGCCCGCAACACCGTGAAACAACACTCCCAAAAATCAAGGGTGCACCAATCGACAACAAGTATAAGTAGTTCGAAGAAGTGTGTCCACTTGAGGTAGCTAATCCTCCATTGGCTCGGCACAGCTCCTGTTTTAGTCATTTCCAATTTGACACAAGTGTCAAGGCTATCCATTATCGTTCACTTTCTTCAGTCAACACGTACATCATTCCAACCACTTCATTCTGGATCAACACTCCGCGTATAGTTATTAAAGTGGTTTCGGTTCAGATAGAGAGTATATCCATTACCGATCCCGGTCTCTTTAATAACTTTCGTAATTATTACACCGATTGGTTGTTTATATATTTCAAAAATCAAATCAATTTCAATTTCAAATAGAATTCGTAAATCAACATTTCATTTGTCTTTCTAAAACAATTTCCAAATTTTTGTTTCAAAACTTCCAAATTACCGTTTCAAAATCTTATAATTCAATTTCCATTTTATTTAAAACGATTCAAATATTGATTCAAGTTCGTATATAAGTTTCATTCCGAAATCATTTAAATAAATTCTATTTAACATTCAAATCAATTTAAACTCATTTATCGATTTCATTCAATATTCGTTAAGTTACTTTATCATTCAAAACAATTTCTATTAAATTTCCAATTCATTAAATCAATTCTTAAGTTCAACTTCATTAAATCAAAACTTACAATTTTGAATTAAACTAAATTCGTCAAATCAATTCTTTCAATTACAAGTCTTACATTAATTCCAATAAATATCACATTTCATTTTTGTTAAAGAAATCCAATTTCACTTATTTACTTCCTTAAATAATTTTCCAAAACTTAATTAATAAAGAAACTCAATTTCAATTATTTACGAAGTAAAATTCACTTATTCAGAAGTTCAATTTTCTTAATTAAAAATACAATTCAATTTAATCATTAAATAATTCAATCTTATTTAATTATTAAATAATTCAAACTTAATTATTAAATAATTTCAAAGTTTAATAATTTCAAACTTAATTATGATTTCAAACTTAATTATTAAATCATTTCAAATTTTAATAATTTCAAACTTAATTATAATTTCAAACTTAATTCAATCATTTCTCAAATAAACAACATTCTTTCATCAGTTACATTGTTAATATTTTGTTTCAGATTATTAAATATTCACATTTATTTTTCATTAAAATTCAAATTTCAACTTCATTTCAAAACCATATTATTTATTCAAATAAAATCTTCGTTTATTTTTAAATCAAATTATTGACCAATCGGGTTTTATTTAATTTTCTATCCTAGGTCAAAGTTCAATTTGGGTATTTATCATTTCAACCCGATTCCAATTCAATTCAAAAATCAAAGCATAACAAAGGGAACTTGCTGTGTGATAACTGGGATGGTGTCAAAGTAAATAAACAAGCAATAACAACAAATCAATATCAATCCAAAATCAATTCAAATAATCCCGAAATAACCGTATTAATTCGCATTGTTATTTGTACGAATTAATATAATTATTTCTAGAATCTACACTATCATTTCATGTAGATTAAAGATTATTACATTACGGTTTCACTTGTCATCTATTTACAATTTCATACATCATCAATACATTCAGTGGTTCAATATGTAATTAAACAAATTCCACGTGTCAATAAATTCAACAGTTAAAGGGATCATATTATACAAATGTCAGTTAATCAAATTTAACATTTAACTATCCTATACCAATTTCGATTGCATACTATTTATCACTTTAACATTAACAATTTAACGTCCAATATAAACATCAACAATCAATCAATTATCAGCCAAACTGTATTATCATCGCATAAAAATTTACAGATAATGGTGTCAGATGTCACAGGTGAACTGATACAGGTAATAGCATATACAACAGTGTAATTAACTAACAGCAGCATATTTCAATTGTCGTTTCAATTGAAATCAAATTTAATAAATAAAAGAACATTAATCGTGAGTGAGTGCTCACCTTTCGAGGCTAGAGTTGAAGCAAAGCACGATGGACACGAGTTCGACGATCAAAGCGAAGCTGGAATTTGAATGGCGAAATCAATCAGAACGGGTTCGATGCAGATAGTTGGTGTAGATGAACAAAGTATAGCTATATATATAAAAATATTTTAAATATAAACACATTTTTAAATGATATATATATACAGCAATCAGTCCATATATTGTAAACTTTATAAAACAGATATAAGCAATCATATACACGTTATATATAAAAAAAATCACAACATTCTTAAACACGTGATGCATCTACTTAATAAATGAAAAGCTGGAGCTATCTAAAATGCAAGTCTAGGCTATATTAATTTTTTTTTTTTAAACGTAAGTAGTGTTCAAAAGAACAATATATATGCAACACATGAAATTGACAACTCTATAACCATACCTTATAATACAAACAAATTTAGCCTGCTTACCTACCGCATGCATAAAATATGCCGTCCCTTTATATTTTTAACATTATACCCCTACATACACAATTACATACATATCGACCTATATGCGCTATACATATATCATTGATATGCAGACTCATATTGTAAATGTGTCTAGTGTATACTAATAGTATACTATTGACAGAACTTATACACTTAACAAACCAGTGCCTACTACTAACCAATTATAATATAACATCTTATACAGCTGGAAAAAAATGTATAAATTTATATAATATAACAACTAATCCAACAATGGTTCTAGTATGCAGACAACTTTGTATAAATTTGTTATGGTCATCAAATATGATAATGCTGTAACAAAATGTCATATAACAACTAATATACTTTACATAATATAGATATATACTATACCTATATACACGATTCTGACATGAGTCTTTTAAGTATAGCTTGGAAACAAACAAGGGAAGCTCGGTTTGCAATGGGGTTCGTCGGAAAGGTCCAGAAATGGTGACAGGCGGTAAAGACGAGGCGGAGGCGGAGATAGGGAAATGACGTGTCGGAAGCGGGTATGGAGGATCTGGTTGGTGTCGGTTGGCATGGAGGCGGGCTGTTCTTGGTTGATGGTGACGGCTGGAGGGTGGAGGCGGTAGGGAGGAGATGGCGGTGGAGTTCCGAGATGAGGTGGGGTCGGACTGGGTGGTGCGTGCTGGTCACGGCCCATGGAGGAAGGGAACAAGGTGGCGGGATAGGATTCAAGGTGGGAAGAGCGCGATGGGGTGGAGGTCACTGGCTCGAATGGGCTAGAGTGCTGGGCTAAGAGGGAATTTGAGGAGGGAGGCGTGGAGATGAGGCTCGGTTTTGGGTTTATAAATGAAGCAGGCAACAATTGAGAAAGAACTGAAAATAAGTGAACATTTTATTTGCAAATGGGAAGAGGAAATGTTGTCTTGAAACAATAACGTCATAATAAAATCTCCAAACAAAGTGCTTTTTCAAAGCTCAATAACCGGTACCCAAAAGAAACGAATCAGCTTTTTATTTCAAACCAAGGAAGATTGAAAGTCAAGAACTGAAAATATTAATGGCAGATGGCCATTCATTTATACGTGGATAATGGAAGACATATGAACCCAAAAGTTTCAAATACGGAACTGATACGATTGATCGTTCCGTAGATTTCACCGTCTCCCGAACTCCGAAAAACACAAACGAACATACCGTGGAGATCGGCATGACGAGACGATCAAAATGGTATAAAAATATCAGTGGTACGCTCATCCGATAAAAATCGATATCGGTACCAGAATGCTGCTATTTTGCAGAAAATAAGATCGACGGAGCCAAAGAAGTCCGAATTTGGAAAAACGACAAACTGAAATCTTGCTCAGAAGATGTTTTAGAATTTTTCTATGTAAAAATATTTAGGTTTCGAAAACATTTTATTTTCATCGCTTTTTAACTGATTGAATTGAAGTAAATTTACGCGCGAAATAAACTTTCGTATTTTCAAACGAAAATTTACCAGTTGCTATGTTTAACTAGACGTATTCCAAATATCAAATTTATATTTCAAAATTTTATCGTTTAAAATTTCACAAAATTTCAACTAATTACGTTATTAAAACAGTTGAAATTTACGGGTCGTTACAAGATCGATTTATGGTCTTAATTAAGCATTTAAAAATTGAAACAAGTGCTTTGACTGGGCGATCAAATAATTTGATTTTAGTTGAATACAAGAAAGCATGTGTCTATAAGATGGAAGAGAAATGTGTTGTGACATTTGTAATAATGTATGTGGACGAGTTGCTACTGATTGATAATTATGGACACATATCACGATTAGTTAAAGCACGATAGCTTACTGTATTCTTGATGTCATTGGACAATCATTAAGAGTATTTTTAAGTATTTACAATACAAAATACTACATTGTTATTTCTACTACATGTAAACAAGGAGCTCATTATGAAGGGGTATTCGAACTAAATCTTTCATAGTGACATCAATGATAGCAACTCAATCTCAATGAGGTGGTTGTTGTTCGTCCTCAATAAATGGACAATAAGCTTAAAAAGTTTCATGCAAGAAGTTGTGGCATGTTTGAAATACAAGATAACAATTAATTTAAACCATATAAATTCAAATTTAAATAAATTGAATTCAATAATTGATTTAATCCATTTGATTTCACTAAAAATCAGTCTCACTATTTCCAAATTTATTATCTTATTATCCAATTATGTTTAATTAACAAATTTCTAAAATCATAAATTAGAATAGTCATTTAATAAAACATATTTATTCAACAAATTTAATTCTTCTTTATTCCAAATTATTATTAAGTTTATTTCACTTAATATATCTTATTACATATATTTAAACCATACAAATTAATTTAAACCATATAAATTCCAATTTAAATTAATTTATATTCACTAATTGCTTTTAAATTCAAGGTATTTTCATATGTTGATCAAATTTCAATTTATTAATTCTTTCAGAACAAATTTATTAATTTTTTCCAAAACAAATTTATTTCATTATTAACTGAGTTTACTTATTATCCTATCTAACTCTATTAACATCATTATAATCAAAATTTAGTGTATAACACTTATTATAAACACTCAAATTTTATTTATAAATTCAATTTATATTATATATTATCCAATTACATATTCAACTTCTGAATGATTTAGGTAAGTTGTATTAGAATGCAGTTGAACAGTATACAAATAAATTTCCCAATTCAATTATTCAAGTTCAAATATTTATTCCAAATTTTGGTTTTATTTATAATTAAAATCATCCTTTAACAAAATTTAAGAATTAGATTTCCGATTTACTTTAAACAATTTAGAGATATATATAATATATTTATATCAAATCAGATTAAATTTTAAATAAGATACCTATATATATATATAAATCAAATTATACTGAAGAAATTCAAATCAAAATATTTTTCAAAACAAAACCGTAGCAAAGCTACAGAATAGTATCTCCACTTCTGTGACGACCGCCCATGACCCCTGCACCAAATCTAGAGATAGTGCGCTGTAAAGTGTGCCAGGCGACCATGGACGATTGTCAGGGTAGATTAAAACAACAGAATCTATCGTATTTCTCACAGCGCATGGACAAAATACAATAGAACATATGTATAGTGAAGCTTTTCAGAACAAAATGACATCATATAAAACTCCATAATAGTTGAATACAATCATCCACATAGTCAATACATCAAGCCTCACTACATATCTCTCAGAGAATACAAAACAGCGGAATATCCAGTACATAAAATAAGAAGATAATATGCAACCCTCCAGCTCGTCTTCGATATCAGCATCGTGAGAAGAGAACAGCACCTGTCACCTGCTACCTAGTCTGCCCGTCCCAAAATGGACGAACAGCCCAAGGCAATAAGAATTAAAAACATAAAGCCTTGAGTCAGACAACAGTCTTAGTGAGCAGTAAATTAACTAACAACATACCAAAAGAGCATAAAGGAAAAGGAATAGGAATACAACCCTCCCACTCCAACCTCATTCTACAGTGATAGCCCCCAGACACACACTAAGCAGAAGCAAACATAGCAGAGCATACAATTTAAAGTAAAGCTACTATCACTCGAGTCAAGGGCGATGTTTTCCAAGTACCAAGGCCTAAATCAGATAAGCACCCAGAAAATACCGCTCTTGAGTCCGAAATGACGTTACAACCAAACATCCATGACTCTGGCTATCACTGTTATCATTGCTTCGATATCACCGTTAATTGAATGACCGGCACATTCTTTCAGCCGTCCGTCAAGGGCTAATGGAAAACCCGGTTCTAGACATAACTCCCGCACGTCGTCGCAGCCCGTGCCTAGGACTATCGAATCTGCCCAGAGTACTCGACCATCAACAGTTGGCCGTTGGGACTATCGAATCTTCCCAAACGTACTCTTGCTTAGAGCATGCTAGAACCTTCAACAACGATGCTATCCAAGCCTCCTAGTCATCCTCCTCGACGACTATTCTCATTTCCATTCATTATCCTCAACTCGAATCATATCACCGAGTTATCAACATGCTTGGAATGATCCCGTCTGGATTAGACCAAGTCTTCATCATATGATGCCTCGCTTCATTACATCCTCGCAAAGCCTCATCTCAACTTCACACCATCAAATCTATGCATAAGAGCTTCATCATCCCGCTACCTATGCCACGAGCAGCTTTCCCAATTCAAGAGCCTTTCCCTTAGCTTTTGAATCGTCTTCGGTCTAAATCAAACCATCAATCATCTAATTCATAACAATCAATCCAATCAAACATTAATCCAAACAATCAAGCATTCAAATAAGATCTAAGTAGACAATTATCACAATAATGGCATTTTCGTAATTAAAGAGTTGAAAGTCCCATAAGCATGGAAACATGGATTATATCTCTACAAACTTGATGAATGAACTTGCATAGTTTAACATATGATAAAATGGATGTAACATCATCATGAACAATGGATATATATGGATCTACACTTAGGATGAAGAAAATGCATGGAAATCTCTATTTTTAACACCAAATCGAGCCAACAATCCGATATACTCCTTTGGATCCGTGTGAGAGATAATCACCACTCACCAAATCACCTAAACAACCTCAAATCAATATGCTTCAGATCTGGGCAGCGAAGGATCAAGCTTGATCTATCACGAATCCGCTTCAAACGAAGAAATCTCTCTTGAAAAGATGAAGATCTTCAATCTAAGCTCTTGAATCTTCAATCTTGATCTTCGATTTGGATGGATGGAAGCACTAGATTAGAGTGGAGAAAAGAAGTGAAGAAGTGTATAAGTCGAGCTCTCAAAATGGCAGCACTTCGTCGCTTCAAAATCCGGATCCCAAAAATGAAGAGAAGCTCTCCTATTTATAGCAGAAAATATCCTAAGTCGTAACTCGTCCGCCTTCATGAGTCATCTACGACTCATCAGAACACCACGACTTACGACTCAACACCCTACGACTTAACTTCTGGCTTCAACGACTTAACACACTCCTGCCTATGACTCACGACAAAACAGCTATCTCCTAAGTCGTCTCCGACTTATAGCATGCGCCCACGACTCACCAGACCCCCCTGTCTACGACCTAAATGCGCACGCGCCTTACTTGGTTAGACGACTCAACTACTAACTCGTATACGACTTATCACAAAGGCTACGACTCATCCACTTGCGCGAGTTATCACCTACGCGCGACTCAACAGCATACGACTCATCAGATAACTGGGGTACGACTCATCAGATAACTGGGGTACGACTCATCACCTTGACTCGGCCACGACTCAACACAGCAGCCTACCTACGACTTAACATAGCAGCTTTGCCAATCTATCAGGATAAGACTCAACTCCTAAGTCGTCCAGGTCTTAAGTCGACCACTACCTTGATTCGTCAGCCGATTTAACACTTAACTCAAAACCTTAAGTCATCTACAATAACATAAGTCGGTCACTTCCTTAGGTTGTCTATCCCTTAACTCGGCAACGACTTACAACCTACTAACCTAGCCCAGCTACGACTTATTTCCTTAAGTCGCCAAACCCTGGGTCACTCCTATCTCCTAAGTCGTATACGACTCACGGCTTATGCTAAGTCGTGAACGACTTAGGACTTAGGCAAAATTTGCCTAAAATTTGAAATGGCTCAAAAATGCTAAAACTCCAATTTTGAACGAACTTTTCGATCCGTAAAATACGGGTCGTTACATTCTCTCCCCCTTAGGAATTTCGCCCCCGAAATTCCTAACAAACAAAGCAATCAAAAGCTATTCTGCACGCCTACCATCCATAGCAATCAACAAACCATGCATCCAATTCTAGCTTAGCATGCAGAATTCTAAAACTAGAACAAGTTACAATATCGCGAGATGACACGACACTTTAGGGCCATACCTTGAAGAGTTCAGGATGAGCTGCCTTCATCCTCTCTTCCACCTCCCACGTGCAGTCGTTATCATCATCACTCCATTGTATCTTGAGCAACCTAACTACCTTCCTCCTAAGCTGTTTCGTGTCGGTTTCAACCACACGAAGCGGCTTACGAGGTCTTCTATCGACTGGATTAACTTCGAAATCTTCATAGCTATCAGCAGAAACCACCGTATCCGAGTCGTGCACATACTTTCGTAGATATGATACATGAAAAACATTGTGCACACCCGACATCTTCTCTGGCAACTCCAATCTGTAGGCGAGCTTTCCAATTCGCTCGATGATCGGGAATGGTCCAACAAATCTCGGAGTCAATTTTCCTTTCTTCCCGAATCGAATAACATTCTTCAGTGGAGAAATCTTCACAAAAACCATATCTCCTACGTCGAATTCCAAATCCTTTCGACGCTTATCGGCATAACTTTTCTGACGGTCTTGGGCTGCCTTCATTCGTTGCCGAATGATCTCTATACAATCTGAAGTCTGACGAATCATCTCTGGCCCAAGCATCAGCTTTTCTCCAGTTTCCAACCAACATGTCGGAGAGTTACACGGTCTTCCATACAATGCCTCATATGGTGCCATACCAATACTTGACTGGTAACTGTTGTTGTATGCAAACTCCACCAAATGAAGGTGATCTTCCCATGATCCTCCGAAGTCCAAAACACATGCTCTGAGGAGATCTTCCAAAACTCGGTTGACTCTCTCGGTCTGACCATCCGTCTGAGGGTGATAAGCTGTACTCAAACACAACTCGGTTCCCAAAACTTCCTGGAAGCTCTTCCAAAATCCACTAGTGAACAATGGATCTCGATCGCTCACTATACTTTTCGAAATACCATGGAATCGAACTATCCACTTAACATACAACTCAGCCAACTAAGATGCAGTCCTAGTCGATCGAACAGGAATGAATCGTGCACTCTTAGTCAGACGATCCACAATGACCCAAATCCCTTCATTTCCCGTCCTGGTTCTAGGCAATCCATCGATAAAATCCATCGACACTTGTTCCCACTTCCATGTAGGAACTTCTAATGGCTGAAGCAATCCACTTGGCTTCTTCTATTCGGCTTTTACCAACTGGCAGTTCATACATTTGGAAATAAAATTTCCAACATCCTTCTTCATACCTTCCCAGTAGTAGGTTCTCTTCATATCCCGATACATCTTATTTCCACCTGGATGAATTGTCAGCTTCGAGTGATGACTTTCCTTCAGAACTTCACTCCTCAATTCATCTATATCGGGAACAACTAGTCGTCCTTGCTTCCGAAGCCAACCCTCTCGATCGACCTCGAATCCTTTATCCTTTTCTGGATCCAATCCAGATTCCAATTCACGGATAATCTTGACAAGCTTATCATCTCGCTTTTGGCTCTCGCCAATCCTTTCCACAAGAGTGGGTCTTATTGATAAGTTTGCCAACATCTCAGGTTCCAATTCGCATCTAGGCCTGAAGTCAAATCCAGCTAAATACTCGAGACTCTTCCATTCTGAAAACATGGCTCCCAATCCTGCATGTCTTCGACTTAACGCATCTGCCACTGCGTTACCTTTTCCCGAAGTATAAGCTATACCAAAATCATATGATGCCAAAAACTCTAGCCAACGTTGCTGCCGAAGATTCAAATCCTTTTGGGAGAAAAGATACTTCAACGACTTGTGATCCGTAAACAACTCGAATCGAACTCCCAATAGATAATGTCTCCACATCTTCAGAGCAAAAACAATCGCCGCTAACTCCAAATCATGAGTCGGGTAATTCCTTTCATGCGACTTCAGTTGTCGACTGGCATACGCAACAACTTTATCTCTCTGCATCAGCACCGCTCCAAGTCCAGTACCACATGCGTCGGTGTAAACCACCATCTCATCATTCCCACTAGGAATAGTCAAAACAGGAGCACTCGTCAATAGCTCTTTCAGGATTCCGAAAGCTTGCTCACACTTAGCATCCCAACTGAACACTTGGTTCTTTTTCGTCAATCCTGTTAACGGTGCAGCTACCTTGGAGAAGTCTTTGATAAACCGTCGATAATATCCTGCTAATCCAAGAAAACTTCTCACATCAGATGCATTCTTAGGTCTAACCCAATCCTGGATTGCTGCCACCTTAGCGGGATCAACCGCTATTCCACTTCCAGAAATCACATGGCCTAAGAACCTCACTTCACTCTTCCAGAAGTGACACTTCGAAAACTTAGCCTTCAACTGATGTTTCCGCAAGATTTCCAAAACCATACGCAAGTGCGTCTTGTGCTCCTCTTCCGTTCTGGAATAAATCAGAATATCATCCACGAACACAAGTACGAACTTGTTCAACTGATCTCTGAACACTCTATTCATAAGATCCACAAAATATGCTGGCGCGTTAGTCAATCCAAACGGCATTACCAGCCACTCAAAGAAACCGGATGGTGTCCTAAAAGCAGTCTTCGGCACACTATCCTTAGCTACTCTCAACTGGTGAAATCCCATTGCCAAATCCATCTGAGAAAACACCTTAGCTTCGTGAAGCTGATCAAACAAGTCATATATCCTCGGCAATGGATACTTGTTCTTCTTAGTCACCTTATTCAGCTCACGATAATCCACACACAATCTCAACGACCCATCTGCCTTGGTTGCGAACACAACTGGTGCACCCCACTCGGACACACTACGCCGAATGAATCCTTTCTGTAAAAGGTCATCAACTTGCACCCTCAACTCCTGCTGTTCCCTAGGCGCCATCCGCCTAAGAGGCATCACAACAGGTCTGGCTCCTTCTACTAGATCTATTCGAAACTCGATCTCTCTATGCGGCGGCAACCCTTTGACTTCGTCAAAGACATCCTCGAATCCATTTGCGGTAGGCACTAAAGACAGTCCATCCCGTGGAACAACTAGCGAATACATGAAGCTCATGAAGATGCCTTCCTCATGCTTACATCGTATCACAATCTCTCGCCCCTCCACATTCTCGACTGTCACCTCCAGCCTCTCACAATCAACCTTTGCCGCATACTTCCTAAGCCAGTCCATACCCAAAATAATTCCGAACCCCGCAAAGTTCAGAACAAAACAATCACAAACAAAAGAGTAACCATGACTCGATACAACTAGACCACGGCATAACATACACAAACAAGACGAACCCCCAACTGGATTAGTCACAACCAATGACCTATCAACAATATCCGGTTCCAAACCCAACCGGCCTACGAGTTCACTACAAACAAATGAATGCGACGCTCAAGTATCAAACAGAACTCTAACTGGAACACCACATAGGAAAAGAGTACCTTGAACAACCACACTCTTTCCCTTCTCTTCAGCAGTAGGAGCTTTCGAAGACGACGGAACAGCTCCTAAAGCATAGGCTTGCACAATCTGCCTGTCCTTCCTCGGTTCTGGACAATTCTTCCTGAAATGCCCCGGCTTGTCACAGTTGTGACACTTCATCGGCACCTTAGGATTCTTACAATCCTTTGAGAAATGGCCCTTCTGCTGACAATTGTAGCAAGTCACCTCGCCTTTCGGCTTCTTCTGGCCATCCTTACCCTTATGCTGCTGCTGCTTCCTCTTCTTGTTTCCACCCTGTTGGGGTTTAGACTCTTCCCTGGTCACAGCAACAACAGATCCATCCTTAGGAAACAGACTCTCATGCCTGAGAGCTTTCTCCACAAGCTTCTCAAATGAATCATCCAAATGATCCACCAACTGCCTCCCAAGATAACTATCCAAGCCGGTCACAAACTTCTCATTCTTCTGATAAGCAGATTCAATATATGACCGAGCATACTTGGACAAAGCTTCAAACTCAGAAACATACTCCAGAACTGATCTTCCACCTTGCTTGAGCTCCACAAACCTCTTGAACAGAACAGACTTCTGAGCTGTAGAAATGAACTTAGCTTCAAATCTAGCTTGGAATTGCTCCCAAGTAATCTCTTCCTCCGCAGTATTGATGGTAATAGAGTTCCACCAATCAGAGGCTCTCCCTTGAAGCTGCCTTGATGCCAACTTCCTCTTAGTTGCATCATCAATTCCCAAATCACCAAAGATCCTTCTACAAGCATCTATCCATCTTTGGACTTCGATAGTTGATTCTGTTCCCAAGAAAACCTTCCCTCCAAGAGCAGTATAATCCTTGCACAACTTAGCAAAATCCACTGGTTTCGGGGTTTGGACTTGAACTCCAACATCAACTGCCACCCCTGGAACTGGTATCCTCCTCATGATCGAAGTCATCATAGCTTCGAACATGGCTGCATAATCAGCAGTCTCTTCAGTAGCACGGCCTTCCCTAGCAGCTGGTCTCCCTCTTCGACTCATTCTCAATATCTATAAAAAGGAATGATTAGAACATCTAGAGAAACAACTGCATAAAGGACTCGACTCTACTAAGCTACTGTATTATATATAGTAGTCATCCATCAAAATTACAATTACGTCTCTCATACGTAGTTACGACAGCGAGCGTTGGGTAAAATCGATTAACCAATGCTCTGATACCAAATGTGACGACCGCCCATGACCCCTACACCGAATCTAGAGATAGTGCGTTGTAAAGTGTGCCAGGCGACCATGGACGATTGTCAGGGTAGATTAAAATAACAGAATCTATCGTATTTCTCACAGCGCATGGACAAAATACAATAGAACATATGTATAGTGAAGCTTTACAGAACAAAATGACATCATATAAAACTCCATAATAGTTGAATACAAGCATCCACATAGTCAATACATCAAGCCTCACTACATATCTCTCAGAGAATACAAAACAGCGGAATATCCAGTACATAAAATAAGAAGATAATATGCAGCCCTCCAGCTCGTCTTCGATATCAGCATCGTGAGAAGAGAACAGCACCTGTCACCTGCTACCTAGTCTGCCCGTCCCAAAATGGACGAACAGCCCAAGGCAATAAGAATTAAAAACATAAAGCCTTGAGTCAGACAACAGTCTTAGTGAGCAGTAAATTAACTAACAACATACCAAAAGAGCATAAAGGAAAAGGAATAGGAATACAACCCTCCCACTCCAACCTCATTCTACAGTGATAGCCCCCAGACACACACTAAGCAGAAGCAAACATAGCAGAGCATACAATTTAAAGTAAAGCTACTATCACTCGAGTCAAGGGCGATGTTTTCCAAGTACCAAGGCCTAAATCAGATAAGCACCCAGAAAATACCGCTCTTGAGTCCGAAATGACGTTACAACCAAACATCCATGACTCTGGCTATCACTGTTATCATTGCTTCGATATCACCGTTAATTGAATGACCGGCACATTCTTTCAGCCGTCCGTCAAGGGCTAATGGAAACCCCGGTTCTAGACATAACTCCCGCACGTCGTCGCAGCCCGTGCCTAGGACTATCGAATCTGCCCAGAGTACTCGACCATCAACAGTTGGCCATTGGGACTATCGAATCTGCCCAAACGTACTCTTGCTTATAGAATGCTAGAACCTTCAACAACGATGCTATCCAAGCCTCCTAGTCATCCTCCTCGACGACTATTCTCATTTCCATTCATTATCCTCAACTCGAATCATATCACCGAGTTATCAACATGCTTGGAATGATCCTGTCTGGATTAGACCAAGTCTTCATCATATGATGCCTCGCTTCATTACATCCTCGCAAAGCCTCATCTCAACTTCACACCATCAAATCTATGCATAAGAGCTTCATCATCCCGCTACCTATGCCACGAGCAGCTTTCCCAATTCAAGAGCCTTTCCCTTAGCTTTTGAATCATCTTCGGTCTAAATCAAACCATCAATCATCTAATTCATAACAATCAATCCAATCAAACATTAATCCAAACAATCAAGCATTCAAATAAGATCTAAGTAGACAATTATCACAATAATGGCATTTTCGTAATTAAAGAGTTGAAAGTCCCATAAGCATGGAAACATGGATTATATCTCTACAAACTTGATGAATGAACTTGCATAGTTTAACATATGATAAAATGGATGTAACATCATCATGAACAATGGATATATATGGATCTACACTTAGGATGAAGAAAATGCATGGAAATCTCTATTTTTAACACCAAATCGAGCCAACAATCCGATATACTCCTTTGGATCCGTGTGAGAGATAATCACCACTCACCAAATCACCTAAACAACCTCAAATCAATATGCTTCAGATTTGGGCAGCGAAGGATCAAGCTTGATCTATCACGAATCCGCTTCAAACGAAGAAATCTCTCTTGAAAAGATGAAGATCTTCAATCTAAGCTCTTGAATCTTCAATCTTGATCTTCGATTTGGATGGATGGAAGCACTAGATTAGAGTGGAGAAAAGAAGTGAAGAAGTGTAGAAGTCGAGCTCTCCAAAATGGCAGCACTTCGTCGCTTCAAAATCCGGATCACAAAAATGAAGAGAAGCTCTCCTATTTATAGCAGAAAATATCCTAAGTCGTAACTCGTCCGCCTTCATGAGTCGTCTACGACTCATCAGAACACCACGACTTACGACTCAACACCCTACGACTTAACTTCTGGCTTCAACGACTTAACACACTCCTGCCTATGACTCATGACAAAACAGCTATCTCCTAAGTCGTCTCCGACTTATAGCATGCGCCCACGACTCACCAGACCCCCCTGTCTACGACCTAAATGCGCACGCGCCTTACTTGGTTAGACGACTCAACTACTAACTCGTATACGACTTATCACAAAGGCTACGACTCATCCACTTGCGCGAGTTATCACCTACGCGCGACTCAACAGCATACGACTCATCAGATAACTGGGGTACGACTCATCAGATAACTGGGGTACGACTCATCACCTTGACTCGGCCACGACTCAACACAGCAGCCTACCTACGACTTAACATAGCAGCTTTGCCGATCTATCAGGATAAGACTCAACTCCTAAGTCGTCCAGGTCTTAAGTCGACCACTACCTTGACTCGTCAGCCGACTTAACACTTAACTCAAAACCTTAAGTCGTCTACAATAACATAAGTCGGTCACTTCCTTAGGTTGTCTATCCCTTAACTCGGCAACGACTTACAACCTACTAACCTAGCCCAGCTACGACTTATTTCCTTAAGTCGCCAAACCCTGGGTCACTCCTATCTCCTAAGTCGTATACGACTCACGGCTTATGCTAAGTCGTGAACGACTTAGGACTTAGGCAAAATTTGCCTAAAATCTGAAATGGCTCAAAAATGCTAAAACTCCAGATTTGAACGAACTTTTCGATCCGTAAAATACGGGTCGTTACAACTTCGAAACTCGAAAATGAATGTCGATGATGCGGCCGCCATCACCGAAATTATTTTCCAGCGACAAAGAGAAGAGCACTGATTTCAATATTTTAAAATTCTTTGAAAACGATTTCTATTTGAAAATACTTTCAATACTATACATTTTTTTTAAAAAAAAAAATTAAAAACCAAAGCTTGAAATCACTGGAAATTAAATTCCCAAATTCTTAATTTAATTTCATTTCAAATTCTAAATCAGTTATAAACCAAGTTTATAAATTCATTTATTTATATTATGCAATAATCAATGGTTTACAAAATAATAAATAAAAATCAAATATTATTATTTCAGACAACAAATTCATTAACAATTTAATTTTAGAAAACTTATATTTATATATAATATAATCATTCAAAACTATTTTGTTTATCAAATTTGAAACAACATTTTAATATAAATTTAGAAATACATTTCTTTGCTCGACGATACAGGAATGGATTTTCAAAAATAAGGATAGGGATTCAAATTTGATGGACTTAAATCAAAGAGAAATTTGATTCGAAGATAGGTTTGAAACCAAGACGAGATAATTAAATAACAAAATAAGGCGATGGATAAATTTATATAAGTCGCGGGCAACCTTAACCGGGTCAACCGTGACTTCAAGAATAAGATCATTGCTGGATTCCGAGGTAAATCAACACTCGATCTCAAGAGATGGAATTCAGGTATAGCAGGTAATAGATAGCATCGTAAACCGAGGATACAGAAATCTCCGGTAAATCGATGCTTATTATAAAGGAGTTTTGCTCCTTTACGAATCATTCGAAGATTGGCGAGACCGCCGATTCATTATAAGGGTCATTCGAAGTGGAGTTATGTGATGCTCCAGAATTGAAAAGAGACGAATAGTGAGGGACACGAACGAAATTCAGAACCGTAGGGAACGTTCCAAAATTCAAAGAAATCGAGTCGAAAGGAAGAGATTGAAACTCGAATGAGAGTGATTCTGTAAATACATTTACCCTATATGTTGAGTTTTGCCTAGAGCTACCAAAGCTCTGATACCAACTGTAACGACCCAGTATTTTGGACCATTCGCATCCATTATAAGTGTATAGGTAGACACTCATGTCGGAGTTGAATTGCTCAAAATACCGCGTTGTTAATTTAAATTCGGCAAAACTGAACATATACAGTAAATAAAATATCACAGATCACAGACACAGAGTAATAAGTGCAGCGGAAATAAAAGAGATAGTAGTTCATGAAGCTACTATATAAATATATAAGTTACATCAGAGTTAAACCAGATACAACGGAAGAGTAATATGATACATCGGATACAAAGCAGAATACATCACTGGAATCATCGAATATCTGAAAGCTGGATAGATAGCTGGATCTCCAAGCGAAGCTCAAACTCCAAAGGTGAGTCTCGAAAACTGGTACACTCAGTCTGACCCGAGTGTAAAGCAAAAACACAAGACACTCGAGTCAGGATTAACATTCTTATATTAATAAATCCAACTCAAGTGAAATAGCAATTGAAATACAAGTAACTCAAAGGATGTTTGGAATAACCATCCTTTAAGGATCCGTTAAACTATCTACTATGTAGTAATGTACGCTAAGTAGATAATGTCTATCAGTAATATAAGAAGATATCAAAATAGCGTTAAGTCATGGCCCATTCCACCCTTAACACATTTTTATTCCCAAAAGCATATACAAGACCTTAGTTTCCCCAAAACCGGAAGTCACCAGAGGGCAATCCATATACTAAAGGTACAAATCAAAATCGTAGTGGTCGCGCATAAATGGAATACAAGTATGACAAGGCACATGAGGCTATACCCAAGATAGTGATACTATCGTTCGCCTGATCCGGGCTGGTGAGAACGCAACGCCGCAGCGCCCGCAACACCGTGAAACAACACTCCCAAAAATCAAGGGTGCACCAATCGACAACAAGTATAAGTAGTTCGAAGAAGTGTGTCCACTTGAGGTAGCTAATCCTCCATTGGCCCGGCACAGCTCCTGTTTTAGTCATTTCCAATTTGACACAAGTGTCAAGGCTATCCATTATCGTTCACTTTCTTCAGTCAACACGTACATCATTCCAACCACTTCATTCTGGATCAACACTCCGCGTATAGTTATTAAAGTGGTTTCGGTTCAGATAGAGAGTATATCCATTACCGATCCTGGTCTCTTTAATAACTTTCGTAATTATTACACCGATTGGTTGTTTATATATTTCAAAAATCAAATCAATTTCAATTTCAAATAGAATTCGTAAATCAACATTTCATTTGTCTTTCTAAAACAATTTCCAAATTTTTGTTTCAAAACTTCCAAATTACCGTTTCAAAATCTTATAATTCAATTTCCATTTTATTTAAAACGATTCAAATATTGATTCAAGTTCGTATATAAGTTTCATTCCGAAATCATTTAAATAAATTCTATTTAACATTCAAATCAATTTAAACTCATTTATCGATTTCATTCAATATTCGTTAAGTTACTTTATCATTCAAAACAATTTCTATTAAATTTCCAATTCATTAAATCAATTCTTAAGTTCAACTTCATTAAATCAAAACTTACAATTTTGAATTAAACTAAATTCGTCAAATCAATTCTTTCAATTACAAGTCTTACATTAATTCCAATAAATATCACATTTCATTTTTGTTAAAGAAATCCAATTTCACTTATTTACTTCCTTAAATAATTTTCCAAAACTTAATTAATAAAGAAACTCAATTTCAATTATTTACGAAGTAAAATTCACTTATTCAGAAGTTCAATTTTCTTAATTAAAAATACAATTCAATTTAATCATTAAATAATTCAATCTTATTTAATTATTAAATAATTCAAACTTAATTATTAAATAATTTCAAAGTTTAATAATTTCAAACTTAATTATGATTTCAAACTTAATTATTAAATCATTTCAAATTTTAATAATTTCAAACTTAATTATAATTTCAAACTTAATTCAATCATTTCTCAAATAAACAACATTCTTTCATCAGTTACATTGTTAATATTTTGTTTCAGATTATTAAATATTCACATTTATTTTTCATTAAAATTCAAATTTCAACTTCATTTCAAAACCATATTATTTATTCAAATAAAATCTTCGTTTATTTTTAAATCAAATTATTGACCAATCGGGTTTTATTTAATTTTCTATCCTAGGTCAAAGTTCAATTTGGGTATTTATCATTTCAACCCGATTCCAATTCAATTCAAAAATCAAAGCATAACAAAGGGAACTTGCAGTGTGATAACTGGGATGGTGTCAAAGTAAATAAACAAGCAATAACAACAAATCAATATCAATCCAAAATCAATTCAAATAATCCCGAAATAACCGTATTAATTCGCATTGTTATTTGTACGAATTAATATAATTATTTCTAGAATCTACACTATCATTTCATGTAGATTAAAGATTATTACATTACGGTTTCACTTGACATCTATTTACAATTTCATACATCATCAATACATTCAGTGGTTCAATATGTAATTAAACAAATCCTACGTGTCAATAAATTCAACAGTTAAAGGGATCATATTATACAAATGTAAGTTAATCAAATTTAACATTTAACTATCCTATACCAATTTCGATTGCATACTATTTATCACTTTAACATTAACAATTTAACGTCCAATATAAACATCAACAATCAATCAATTATCAGCCAAACTGTATTATCATCGCATAAAAATTTACAGATAATGGTGTCAGATGTCACAGGTGAACTGATACAGGTAATAGCATATACAACAGTGTAATTAACTAACAGCAGCATATTTCAATTGTCGTTTCAATTGAAATCAAATTTAATAAATAAAAGAACGTTAATCGTGAGTGAGTGCTCACCTTTCGAGGCTAGAGTTGAAGCAAAGCACGATGGACACGAGTTCGACGATCAAAGCGAAGCTGGAATTTGAATGGCGAAATCAATCAGAACGGGTTCGATGCAGATAGTTGGTGTAGATGAACAAAGTATAGCTATATATATAAAAATATTTTAAATATAAACACATTTTTAAATGATATATATATATATACAGCAATCAGTCCATATATTGTAAACTTTATAAAACAGATATAAGCAATCATATACACGTTATATATAAAAAAAATCACAACATTCTTAAACACGTGATGCATCTACTTAATAAATGAAAAGCTGGAGCTATCTAAAATGCAAGTCTAGGCTATATTAATTTTTTTTTTAAACGTAAGTAGTGTTCAAAAGAACAATATATATGCAACACATGAAATTGACAACTCTATAACCATACCTTATAATACAAACAAATTTAGCCTGCTTACCTACCGCATGCATAAAATATGCCGTCCCTTTATATTTTTAACATTATACCCCTACATACACAATTACATACATATCGACCTATATGCGCTATACATATATCATTGATATGCAGACTCATATTGTAAATGTGTCTAGTGTATACTAATAGTATACTATCGACAGAACTTATACACTTAACAAACCAGTGCCTACTACTAACCAATTATAATATAACATCTTATACAGCTGGAAAAAATGTATAAATTTATATAATATAACAACTAATCCAACAATGGTTCTAGTATGCAGACAACTTTGTATAAATTTGTTATGGTCATCAAATATGATAATGCTGTAACAAAATGTCATATAACAACTAATATACTTTACATAATATAGATATATACTATACCTATATACACGATTCTGACATGAGTCTTTTAAGTATAGCTTGGAAACAAACAAGGGAAGCTCGGTTTGCAATGGGGTTCGTCGGAAAGGTCCAGAAATGGTGACAGGCGGTAAAGACGAGGCGGAGGCGGAGATAGGGAAATGACGTGTCGGAAGCGGGTATGGCGGATCTGGTTGGTGTCGGTTGGCATGGAGGCGGGCTGTTCTCGGTTGATGGTGACGGCTGGAGGGTGGAGGCGGTAGGGAGGAGATGGCGGTGGAGTTCCGAGATGAGGTGGGGTCGGACTGGGTGGTGTGTGCTGGTCACGGCCCATGGAGGAAGGGAACAAGGTGGCGGGATAGGATTCAAGGTGGGAAGAGCGCGATGGGGTGGAGGTCACTGGCTCGAATGGGCTGGAGTGCTGGGCTAAGAGGGAATTTGAGGAGGGAGGCATGGAGATGAGGCTCGGTTTTGGGTTTATAAATGAAGCAGGCAACAATTGAGAAAGAACTGAAAATAAATGAACATTTTATTTGCAAATGGGAAGAGGAAATGTTGTCTTGAAACAATAACGTCATAATAAAATCTCCAAACAAAGTGCTTTTTCAAAGCTCAGTAACCGGTACCCAAAAGACCGAATCAGCTTTTTATTTCAAACCAAGGAAGATTGAAAGTCAAGAACTGAAAATATTAATGGCAGATGGCCATTCATTTATACGTGGATAATGGAAGACATATGAACCCAAAAGTTTCAAATACGGAACCGATACGATTGATCGTTCCGTAGATTTCACCGTCTCCCGAACTCTGAAAAACACAAACGAACATACCGTGGAGATCGGCACGACGAGACGATCAAAATGGTATAAAAATATCAATGGTACGCTCATCCGATAAAAATCGATATCGGTACCAGAATGCTGCTATTTTGCAGAAAATAAGATCGACGGAGCCAAAGAAGTCCGAATTTGGAAAAACGACAAACTGAAATCTTGCTCAGAAGATGTTTTAGAATTTTTCTATGTAAAAATATTTAGGTTTCGAAAACATTTTATTTTCATCGCTTTTTAACTGATTGAATTGAAGTAAATTTACGCGCGAAATAAACTTTCGTATTTTCAGACGAAAATTTACCAGTTGCTATGTTTAACTAGACGTATTCCAAATATCAAATTTATATTTCAAAATTTTATCGTTTAAAATTTCACAAAATTTCAACTAATTACGTTATTAAAACAGTTGAAATTTACGGGTCGTTACAAGATCGATTTATGGTCTTAATTAAGCATTTAAAAATTGAAACAAGTGCTTTGACTGGGCGATCAAATAATTTGATTTTAGTTGAATACAAGAAAGCATGTGTCTATAAGATGGAAGAGAAATGTGTTGTGACATTTGTAATAATGTATGTGGACGAGTTGCTACTGATTGATAATTATGGACACATATCACGATTAGTTAAAGCACGATAGCTTACTGTATTCTTGATGTCATTGGACAATCATTAAGAGTATTTTTAAGTATTTACAATACAAAATACTACATTGTTATTTCTACTACATGTAAACAAGGAGCTCATTATGAAGGGGTATTCGAACTAAATCTTTCATAGTGACATCAATGATAGCAACTCAATCTCAATGAGGTGGTTGTTGTTCGTCCTCAATAAATGGACAATAAGCTTAAAAAGTTTCATGCAAGAAGTTGTGGCATGTTATAGAGATTTAGCACACAAACTTAATGATTTCATAAAGGAAGCATATGGATATGGAAATTTATAAAATAAATATGGTTAATACTGGACATGAAAATTTAATATTCATGTATTGTCATAACAACGAAGTAATTTAGATCGCAAAGTAATTTAGATCACGATTGTAAAAAAACATCTTTTACAATTAAAAACATTGTACTAGGTATTTTACAATATTTTTGCAAACGTCGTTTTAGACCAAGTTGTAATAAGATCGGCATATTTCACAACCTTTCATGGCTATTGTAGATAAATATTGTAATAAAATATATTACAACTTTTTTAAATATTGCAAAATATATTTTATAGCTTTTTTAACCTTGTAGAATATGCTTGGCAACTTTTTTAAACATACCGTAATATGTAATACAGCCCTTTAAAAAAAGTTGCATGGACGCTTCAACTATATTCAATCTGTAGTTGTATTCTCAATACCATTATTACAACAATACAATTTTAGAAATTTAAATACATGAAATTCATCGATTCAAATATACAAAATTCATCGATTTAAACAATAAGTAACACTTTTTCAAAGTGCTTGCCATTCAAAATAAGTAACAATTTTCCGACACAAACAAAGTACAACACATGTTCCAACATAACCACCCTAAACATTTCACAAATAATTACCAGTCTTAACGTACGCTTAAAAAAGATTACAAAATGAACCTAAACCATGTATAACAATTTATCCTTAATAAAGCAACAATTAGACGAGCTCCAGTGCAAACAAGAATATGTCCCAAAGAAACAGCTCAATTAGACCTGTCAAAATATGACCCAACCCATTAACCCAACTCATTTACCCTACTTATAAATGGGTTGGGTCAACCCATTTATGAATATTATTAAATGGGTTATGGGTTGGGTTGACTAATTTTTAAAAGGATTATAAATGGATAACCCATTTATCCATTTATTAAAAACATTAAATTTTAATATAAATTTGAAAAATAAGAATTTTGAACATACATTGTAGTTTTTCATAGAGACTTACAGGCGTACTTAGAAAATAACAGGCTACCGCATTTCCATATTTGAATCCCGCCTAGTGCAGAGCCGCTATTTTTTGTTCAAACTGCAATAACTCCTTCGTTATAACTCGGAATCAGGCGAGACTTCGATCGATGAATTTCCACCTAAATTACAGACAGTATGGAACACTCGGATGCTTCATCATGTGAACGCACACTACCATGAATGTTGAGCTTTTCTTGCATGGAATTGCAACAACATTTGTTACAAAAACATCGGATAAAGGATTTAAATAGGCATTGATTCATTCTTTATGCAAAAAATAACAATTATGTGGCTATTTTGTCTTCGTCCCGATTTGAACACCCATGACATTGCTTTACCTAAAACTCATGATAGGCATATTGATATAAATTTTCTATCTAGCTCTACCGTCTACACAGCAACACTTACCACTCACATCAATATGCATACTTCTGATATGGAACACAGAAGATCTGACATACTAGGACAAATTTTCAAAGTAGGCTAGTTTATAAAACTATTTCGCGATGGGAGCTGTTTTTGAAACTTATTACCAAACAAGGCTGGTTTCCGCCTAGTCAGCAGCCAACTCAGCCATCTTATAACTGCCACGAGAAAGCGCAACTATGAGTTGCGCTTTTCTTATTTTGTTCTTGGCGCAACTTTGAGTTGCGCCAATTTTTTTTTTTTCCGCGTATGCGCAACTCCAAGTTGCGCATACTTCTACCTTTAAGCATGCGCAACTCATAGTTGCGCCTGCTGTAATATAGCGTAGGCGCAACTATGAGTTGCGCCTGCAGGTAGCTGCTGTTAAAACAGAGACAGCAGCTACCCCCTCTCTTCATAACCCCAAAAACATTTCCAAACTCCAAAACCCCTCTCATGCCCGAACCCACCACCTCCAAACCCAAATTTTAGCCAAACTCCACCAATTTTTCACAAAATTTACAAATTTCTTCTTCATTCTTCGATTAAACCAAAGCTACAACAATGGAAGCGGGATCCTCTTCAACACAAATAGATTTTGGTAATTTCTAAACCCTAGTTTTTTTGATTTATTTGTTATTTGCTTATAATTTGGTTGTATTTTGGTAATTTCAACACAAATAGCATGTTGTACATCTTAGTAATCCAATGTGAACCGTTAAATCACTAATTGGTTGTAAACGATTTGTAAAAAATGGTTTTTTTTGCATGAACTTTGAAGAACCGGAAAGCGGACCGGTAGACGGTAGCGTGCTTTATATGCAGGATAATCACCGCTCTAATGTTGAAGAGTTAATGAGGGTAATATTATTTGTTTTGTAATTGTAGTCAATTTTTGCAAGCTATTTCGCATTTTGAATAAAATGTATGTTATAATCCTTTGTTTGTAGAGTGTAAAACCGGTGGATTGTCTGGATCATTCGCAAAGTTTTGAAGACTTGATGGAGATGGTTGGAGATCAACGTGTTCAACAATTACTACATCAAGTCGGATTCTGGTATTTCATGCAGATCAAATATATCAGATTCGACAGGTCATTAATCACAGCTTTAAGCGATAGATGGAGACCTGAGACTTGCACTTTTCATTTTTCAGTGGGAGAAATGACAATTACACTGCAAGATGTATCTATTTTGCTTGGCCTTCCCATTGAAGGCGCCGTGTTGAATTACGGTGGTAACGTGGACGCCGAGGAGGTATGCCAACGTTTGCTTGGCGAAATTCCACCCCCTGAAGCGGTTGTCAATAGAAGAGAGTTGAAGGTCAAATGGCTAAATGACCTTATAATCGGCAGGGAGATTTCGGTCGATTCGTCTATTGAGGAGATAGAACAGTTTACACGGGCTGTCATATTGCTTCTTATAGCATCCCGTCTTTTTGCGAACCATTCGAAGGGTAGAGTTAGCGTTAAATGGTTGTACTTGCTGGAGGATTTTACTACCATTTCCGATTATTCATGGGGTAGCGCGGTTTTGTGCGCATTGTACAAGGAGTTGGATAATGTGGCACTAAGAAAAACGAACGGGTTAGCTGGTTGCCTAACACTTCTGCAGGTATGTTTGTTTTGACTTATTGGTGTACCAAATTTATGAAATATTTTGAAAGACGTTTCTTAACACTGATAATATGCAGGTATGGTCTTGGACGCGTATTTCTATTGGACGACCAAATGTTCGTGCCAACGTCGCTCCAGGATTACCTTATGGGGCAAGGTAAAAGCAACCCGAAACTTACAGTGAATTTTTTTTTGATTTCTACCAATATTCACACACTTTTTTTATAATGACTGTAGATGGACCGGAGATAGACGTTGGCGAGATAATCCGGCACGTCATCCTACATTCTATCGCAATGAGCTCGATGTTATGGACGAGCATGCTGTTGACTGGACGCCATACACGGCTGAGATCGTACAGGATCTGCCGCCTATTTGCTTGGACGGGGAGCATAGTTGGTATGCAAGGACCCCGATTATTTGCTTGCAAAGTGTAGCCATGCACTACCCCGACAGAGTGCTGAGGCAATATGGACTTCGTCAGCATATACCGGATCCAGCCGAACAGATTTTTCCGCACGGTTGGAATAGAGACTTGTACAACACGTACGTCGCAAGGTGGGATCACAGGTTGGATCACGTTCAGGCTGAACGCGTACCAAGAATTTCAATCGAACAATACTACAGTTGGTACTGGCATATCACACGGCGATTTGTTCTTAAAGAATCGTCAACCAGACTGCCCAGATATGCTCCACGGGGACCGGTGGAACGTGATTTGGTACGTGTTTATAAGTTTAAACCTTTGAACTTCCGCATAAAGCTTTACTTACTTGCATCATTGATTTTTGTGTTTTAGGTTCAAGGGTTGTATATGATTTCCAATGAAGTTGACGATGTCCTGGCAGATCCTGCAGATGAGGACAGAGTACAAGGAAAGTGCTTCAACATCAAGGAGATTATCAAGTCGCTTCTTGGTAGGCATAAGCTGGAAAGACCACCACCGTATGTGCCTCGTCCGCCCCAGGCTTTTGGTCGTACCTACCAAAGAAGACGTTTTAGAGGCACGGGGGGTCCTTCACAAGGTAGTCAGCCGGGGCAGGAAATAGTTGAAGCCGGACCATCTCAACCGCCTCCGACCCAAACTCAAATGACACTACGCGATCGCAGAAACATAAGAAGATAGGGTTGTGTTGGTCTGTATTTTGGTTGCTTTGTGTTGAAGTTGTAATGGCTTGAAACTTGCTGGTATGTTGGTGTTTCGATGTTGTACTATTGACTTAAAACATGTTGGTATATGAAATATGATGTTCCGTATGAAATATTTCACTTATTTGAATGAAATGTTGTTATTTGAATGAAATGTTGTTATTTGAATGAAATGTTGTTATTTGAATGAAATGTTGTTATTTGAATGAAATGGTGTTATTTGAATGAAATGGTGTTGTTGTTATTAGAATGAAATGATGTTATACGAAAATTGATGGAAATCTGGAAAGCCCATATATCTCTTTGGAAAGTTGCAGGCGCGACTTGTTGTTGCGCATTCAAGAATATACTAGGCGCAACTATGAGTTGCGCCTATCAATTTCGTTCGTGCGCAACTTTGAGTTGCGCCTGTATACTTGGGCTATCTCCTGGCCCAACAGCAGTATATAAACATCACAACTCCACAAACCCATTTTCTTTCAGAAACCCTAGCCTCCATTTCCATTATTTTTACTACCAGCAACACAACATTCCACTCAAACTCATTTAATTGTACGAAGGTTAACAAAAGATTGCACGTTCATCTACACTTGAGGTAAATATTTGAAACCCTATTCCAATAATGTTTGATAGATCTAGTGTTGACATTTAACTTTCTGTAATTTCGATAGATCAATGACTACCGTGCCGATTATTTGTCACTATGACGGCGATTTAGTCGTCGATGAAAATAGCAAGCCAACCTATGTTGGCGGAAAACATAAGGGATCGAAAGTTAGGAGGGGTTGCAATTTTCTTGAGCTGAAAACTGCAATTTACAAAGCTACAAAGATTGCTTCTACGGAGTTCGACATCTCGTTGGTAAGTAAATGGGTAACGGATGACGGACCAATTGCTATTGAGGTAAACGACGACGACGACGTCGATTCTATGTTTTGTGTAGGGATGAAAGTAATTGAGCTGTATGTTAAGAAGACGGAGGTGGTACATACAACTGAACAGCAAGCTCAAATCTTTGATTATGCAAGTCAACCCGGACCTAGTAATACTGCTGAGCGAAGTCAACTGTATTACCCACACTACTCTTACCAGCCACCGAACGTTTACGCACAAGCAGCCGGGTATGCTTTTATGTGCTTCTTAATGTTTTGCTCATGTTTTTTGTACTTAACAGTCCACTGTTTGTGTATAGGTACGGTGGCATGGCATATCCATCGCAGTCACCCGGGTATGGTTTCCTTCCTTATCCATCGTATCCTCCACAGTCAATTCCAACCCCAAATTCAAACGACTACTTGCATGAAATTGAAGATGAGGATGTTGACACCGAGGACATGGAGGGTGGAAATGTCGATATCCAAATTTCCCATTTGGATAGCATGGAAATCGCTGCTTCGTTTGACGAAGATGAAACATGGATCGAATCTATGAATGTTAACAATGACGCTCCTTTAGATGATATTCCAGAGGAAGTTGTTGACACTGATGAGCATATCGAGATGGAAGAACCATTAGACGATGACCAATGCAATGATACAATAATGGAAAGATCTATTGTGCAGGAATGTCAATTTACCGACGAAATGTTCGGTCTGGAATGTGTGGAGAAGGGCCCTCGAGTTGGTATGATTTTTAAATCGAAGGAATCTTTAATTGAACATATAAGCGAATGGTCGATAAAGTGTTCAGTTTCATTTAAAAACATAAAGTCCCGCGCTAGAGAGTTCACTGCTATATGTGATATTGATGCTAATTGTCCATGGCGGCTTCACGCTATTGTGTCTAAAAGAGATCATGTTGGGTGGTGGATGATAAAAAAATACGGTGGTGATCACACTTGCTCAAATCCAATCATCAACTCAAACCACAAACAAGCAACAGCCAAATTCATTTGCACCAAAGTCCTTCCACATGTTCGTTCGAACCCAAGTTACACTGCGAAATCTGTCCAAGAGCTAATGGCAAACACTTACAAAATTCAAATAAGCTACATGAGAGCCTGGAAAGGACTTAGCAAAGCGGTGTCTACAATATTTGGCGATTGGGAATCTTCGTACAATGACTTGCCTCAGTATCTTTGTGCTATACAGAAATGCAATCCAGGTACTGTTTATCATGTACATACAGAAGGAGTACAATTTTGGGGGGCTTTTTGGGCATTCGGACCGAGCATTGCAGGTTTCAAGCATTGTCGTCCGGTTCTTTCTATTGACGGAACACATCTGTATGGTAAATATCAAGGTACATTGCTTGTAGCTACAGGAGTTGATGCGAACAACTCTCTTTTCCCCTTGGCATTCGCTATTGTAAGGACGGAGTCGGCGGAAACTTGGGGTTGGTTTTTTTCATGCATGGGACACTTAATTCCATCTTTAAATGCAAGATGCATTACATTCATTTTCGATAGAATGAAAGGAATTCCAACCGCCTTGCAAGAGAAGTGGAGAAGAGCACATCATCATCGCTTCTGCCTACGCCATTTGAAAGCAAACTTTAAAAAAGCTGGTTTTGGTAGTAAGATTTTGCAAAACTTATTTCATGCTTCTGCTGAAGCAAGAGATGAGTTAACATACAAAGAACTCAGAGACCAACTAAAAAATGTGAGTCCGGCTGCTGATAGATGGATTGATAGAAGTCTCCGACATAAGGATGAACAGTGGACTCTTTACAAGGACAACGGTGAACGTTTTTGTATGATGACTACCAATGCTTCGGAGAGTTTCAATGGAGTTCTTAAAGGTGCAAGATCGTTACCGGTAAAGGCGTTAGTGGCACGTACCTTTCATCGTCTTAATAGCTACTTCTACAGAAGACGTAAGGATGGAATGGATTACGCATCTACGCTAACGCCTAATTATGACAGAATGATGGAAAAATATTCAGCAGAAGCACGTACTATGAGCATTAACAGGTTCAGCTTAACGGAGTGGCAAGTAACAGACACAAACGCGTGCAACTACACAGTAAATATTGCCAATGACAGCTGCAGCTGTTCATGCAATATTCCTATTCTAACCCATTTTCCATGTCCCCATGTTTTAGCTGCATGCGCACGATGTAGAGGAGGAGCTAACAGAGCTTACCATGATCTTATTTCTTCCTGGTTTACGGCAGATAGTTATAGACATAGTTATTCTCCGGTCTTTCATCCAGTACCCGACAGCAGATATTGGGATGTACATGAAGGACCTACTATAATCCCGCCGCCAACGCGAAGGAATACAGGAAGACCGAGGTCCACAAGAATAAGGGGAGTCATGGACGAAATGGTTGACAAAAGACAGGACAGATGTGGACAATGCGGTAACTTGGGTCATAAGAGAAGAACGTGTGGGAAACAATAAATATTTTACTTGTTTCTACTACTTCTGTCAATCCTGAACTGTATAACTTGTATTTTTATTCTGTACGCAACTTTGTTATCAAAAAATATCCTATGTCAAAAATTTACATTACTTGCTATGTTATGTTACTTAGATTTTATTTATACCCAGCTTCTGTATGAATTTTCCGCGGTTTTACATCTATCGTCAACTAAACATAACAGACAAACAATAATACATCATCTATTGCATATCCATTACAACAACCAAGCAAAAATAGAACCAAGTAATACAGCATTCATTAAAACTAAAGCATACATAACTCAATTGAACAAGTCTGATACACATCCATTACATTACAGTTGCATTACCCAGTTTACTAGACCCCTTTCCAAATTGGATTTATGGACTGCAAATATTCTACTTGATGTCGAAGCTGGCTTTTTTCCTTTTCCAAACGTCTCACTTCGGCTTGCATCTCTAGCGCATACTCCACTCCCCTAGGGGTCAACGGACGATCTAGCCATTTGAAGAAATTACAGCACTCAACACCTTTCGGGTTAGTTATATGATCAAGGTAACCGGCACATCCGTAAAACCGACGTCCAGCATTTGTTTGAGTCTTGCATACAACTACCTCACAAACATCTCCACAGTGGCAAAGTGGATGTCTATCTTGTCTCACTCGTCCTTCGCCGCTAATTTGTTTCCCCGGTCTTTGATTCGTTTCCCCTAAGCAGATTTGATTATCCAAAGCAGAACAACAACACCATTAGCCGGCAGAACTATCTCAAATTGAGCTTCAGGAACTGTTTCAAACTGAGTTTCAGGAACAAATTCATTTTCAGCTTCCATCCGTTCAACAAATTGAACCAAAACTTCATCTGGAATCTCCCAATTATCCATAAAAATTAGTGGTACTATAAGTGTGGGTGAAGGGTTTGTTGTAGCTTTGGTTTAATCGAAGAATGAAGAAGAAATTTGTAAATTTTGTGAAAAATTGGTGGAGTTTGGCTAAAATTTGGGTTTGGAGGTGGTGGGTTCGGGCATGAGAGGGGTTTTGGAGTTTGGAAATGTTTTTGGGGTTATGAAGAGAGGGGGTAGCTGCTGTCTCTGTTTTAACAGCAGCTACCTGCAGGCGCAACTCATAGTTGCGCCTACGCTATATTACAGCAGGCGCAACTATGAGTTGCGCATGCTTAAAGGTAGAAGTATGCGCAACTTGGAGTTGCGCATACGTGAAAAATAAAATAAAAAATTGGCGCAACTCAAAGTTGCGCCAAGAACAAAATAAGAAAAGCGCAACTCATAGTTGCGCTTTCTCGTGGCAGTTATAAGATGGCTGAGTTGGCTGCTGACTAGGAGGAAACCAGCCTTGTTTGGTAATAAGTTTCAAAACCAGCTCCTATCGCGAAATAGTTTTATAAACTAGCCTACTTCGAAAATTTGTCCGACATACTATAATCACCCACAACACATCAATACTCAACCCTCAACCTCAGTACTCTCAAGACATTGATTAAAAATCTCTGTTGCCCAATTCTGCACCAAAATCCCCACTTTTACCCCCTACACTCTTCGGCTCGTAGTACTCAGAGCACGACCTTAGCGCATGCCAAATAAAACTCTTAACGATTCGAGTCTTTCTGCCCGCCGTAGCAGTAGCGGAAGACTTGCAATTGTATGACTTCAAGAAGGAGCTGGTTCTAGAAGAAGGGCTACAAGAAGCTATCAGGCTAACAGCGTTATCGTCCCCACCATAGAAGCTGAGGAAGGAGGAGAAAGGGGATTTATGATTCGGGTATGGTCGAAATCGGAGCTGGATCCGCAGATGGGGTGGTTGGACTCGAGTATATTTCAATCGCCCGGACTGACGTGTTTTCTTTGTCGTTTTATTGTAGAAAAAGAGCACTGGAATTCAGAGTAGACGAGCAATTTGAAATGGGATTTGTTTACGGCAGTCTGATGGACAGTCCCAAAAGGCAAGGCCATGTTTGATTTAAAAATGAATTTTGTGTTTTTGGTTTTTAATATCTATCTCAAATATGAGAAGAATGGAGGGACGGCGGAAGGGATAAAAGACAGACGGATGAGAGGACGAAGGGGATAGAGGGACGATGGAAGAATTGATTGTTTCACGTGCTTGTGTTATTTCCCAAAACGCAGAAGAAGAAAAAAGTTGTTTTCTATTTTGTATGTTAACTTCATTTTCTAAATTGGTTGTTTTCGATAATATAAATGCGCAGTGTGCATTTTTGTATGGACGAAAACCCAAAACTAAAAATAGCAAACCAAACACTACATAAAGTTTCCATATACCCCACCAAACACAACATTTTACGCTGTGTTCGGCGTACCTCTATCGAATTTCAAATTTAAATTCGGCACACCTCATCGTATTTCAGTTCTAAATTTGGCAGACCCCCGTCGAAATGCCCCCTCATATTCAAATTTGAAGTGTCATTAATTATGCCCTTTGGAATTTAGAATAGATGAGCGATTCGTGATTTAGGGTTTTAGCAAAAAATAATGGGGTAGGCATGAATGAAAATTAAAAAGGAAATCAAGCGGCAGGCTTTAAATTTTTATTGGATAACAATGACATGTTCACTTTTCTTAAGTCTTTTTTTCCTGTAAAAAGTATTTTGGAATGCTCACATATTTAATTAAAATTGGGAGAAGTGAAGAGAAAGTTTGAAGCTAAAATATTGCAAAAGCAATATATACATTATTATTTTATATATATTTATTCATACATTATTATTGTATATTATCAACTATAATGTATTACTTATTAATAATTAATTATATAAGTTATTAATCATAAAAAATAATTATTTATTATTTATGAATATTCATTAATTATAATAAATTATAGATTATTAACTATATAAGTTATCATGTACAAATTATTAGTTATAAATTATAATTTATAAATTATTAAGTATTAATTATTAATTATAAACTACTAATTTTTGTAACATTTTAAACAATTATAAATATACGCAAAAAAATTAACATTAGGCACTTTCCTGAAGTGAACGTTTCACCAAAGAATGTTATATGATCATTCGAACCTATGAATAAAATAACTTTTAAAAAAGGTCGTCATAAATTAATATTTACAATATTTAGGAAAAAAGTTATTAAAGATTGTTATTAAAACTTACATAAGAAACAGTCGTAGAAAAGAACACTTTTACAACATTTGCATAATAAACGTTATAAAAGGTTATTTTACAGCGTTATAAACATAATGTTGTAATAAGGTAATTTTGCTGTAGTGGACTTAGATTATTGACAAACTCTACCAATTTGTATAGTTTGAACGCAACCCAATTGATCATAGATGTAAATATGTCTAAGATGTTTGCTTCACATCTATGAAGTTAAAGCGCTTAGCAGTTATATAACGGTGGAGGTGCAAAAAGTTATAGCGGGAATAAAGCAGTGATATAACGGAAAATAATGGAGGTGAAACAAGCTTTATTATATATAAAACCAAATAGTTAAAGTTAATTTATTCTCATTCTCGCATCATTTTTATAAGGAAAAGAAATATTGTTTAATCTTATATAACAAAACAAAAGAATATCATGATTTATGCGGTTCGAATTTAGTGACTGGAATAGATTTCTAACTTATATTGAGCACTTATGCCTAAAAACTAGGCATTTATACTAATTATTTTGATTTTGTTTAAAAGAGAACAAGTCAAATCAACCTTTTTATATTAATGTTGTTAAAGCGGATGCTATAAAGCATCGATTTAGCGGGTGTAGCGGAATATAGCGGTTCTATTGTTTAATAGAGCTAAACTGAAATAACATAGCAGTCAAAAAGCGTTATGTGCTATAGTGGGGATTTTGCGAGGCTTTAACAGCACATCTTCATGTTGGGCTTAAGCCTTCAGTGACCAATTAGTCATCACATTTAACATACCTAGTTGCATATATTTCAATAGTACCTTTTTTAATAAATATGGTACTTTATCAATGACTGAAAAGGGTTTTACAAATATGTGGTTGCATCCAAAATAAAAACCAAAAACCAACCCCTAATACTACAAAAATAATTTCTCATGCGGATGCCAACCACTCAAACCTGGCCTAACAGGGGTACAAAAAACCTGATACCCGCTGATAGGAAAATACAATACGATGACTTCAATAATAGTTCAATCGATACTCCGCATCTTTACAGTTAATAACCCTAATAACTAAACAGCGGAGCACTCCAGATATGGCGGCTCGAACAAGGGAGGAGAAAATCCTCTTCCATAGCAAAGTGCTTTACGATCTGAGACAATCTTCAAGTGGTTCCTCATGCTTCTTCCTGTTTCAGCCTGGATCCATCACATTTGATGTCGTTACAGCTCCCAAGTGCTCTTCCGAATAGAGAGTGTTGGAATATTTCAATAATTTGGACCACATATGTAAATAAAATGTGTTGTGCTATTTTGATGTAAAACCCAATTAAAGCGATCAAATATAAAGTTAAAGCTAAAATGCTTAAAGAGATAATTGTCATGTTATTAATGTGTAGATACTGGGGCAATTCTAATTTTTTAAAGACTAAAATTAGAAAAATGCCAACGTTATAAACAAGGGGTTATGGTCCCCAAATTACATAAACTCTCTCTTAATCCATTCTATGGAAATAATTCAGATCTAGGGTTTGTGTCGGTTTGGAAGACCAAACCAATTTTACTTCTCTTTCAATCAACAACTATGGATTCAGGTATGGGTTCCGCTAATTTATTTAAATTTCTCTAATTTCTTCTCAATCAAATCAATATGGGTCACCTATTAAAATCTAGAGTTTCATGATTAATCACCTAAATTATTTTGAAATCCTAACAATTGGTATCAAATCCACTCATAATTGATTTCATTAGAAAAAAATTTAGCATTTTTTTAAAAGTAATATTTGAACTGAACTGTATTTTCTTACTTAAAGTTTCGGATCCGCTTGATCTATGTATCAAGGATTTTTTTGGTGATGATTTTGGATTTGGTTTAGTATCAATTTTTTCTATATATTGTGAATTGGAAGGTTGATTTATGAAACTGTTTTAGTGTAGAAAGATAGATAGATCTAAATGATATGTATGTTATTTATGAAACAAGTTAAAATTTCGAAATCATTAAATTATGGGAAATAATCTAGATTCTTATAAATTTTGAAAACAACTCATGTTGGTTAAACACATATTTATTATTGTATATTTTGTAAATAAGTTATAAATCTCAAAGTGAGAAATACTTTGGGTCTGTTAAGTACAGTTATTTTCTTTTAATGTTTATTAATGGTATGAAGATAGATTTATATAATTTAGAACCATTTATGCAAGAAAATATAAATCCGGTTCTTTGATTATTTTACCTTACTTAATTTTTGATTAAGTAGTTTGGATATATATATATATAAGGTATTTATGTTATTTTAGAAATTTTGATTAACTAGAAATAAAGTATGCTCCTTTAAGGTGTTTATGTTTATTATTAAAATAAATTTTAATATGACACTAATTTGCATTTCAGACCACATAACGGTCAATTGCATTTATTTTTACCATAAATTTATTATATGTGGTTGTTATGGTAATAAATTAATTAACTTATTATCATAAATGTGTTAGTTGTAATAAATTTAATGATGCAACATGTTTGTGTTTGGAATAAGAAAAAACATATGCTTTATTATTTGATGCATTCGTGTTTGATAGATAAAGATATTTTTATATATATGACTCATGCTCACTGCAAATATGTTTCACTTTCATGCTTCGGTTATCATAAAATAAAAGTAGCAGCCGTTTTCATATTTTGTCAAAATGCATGGTTACAGATCTTAATTAAGTATTCAAATAATAATCTAAGATAAAGTGATACAGTAGCATTCTGTATAGCTATATTATAGTTCAGTAGTACATCAAAGCTACTACATTCATTCTTGTTATTCAGTATGACATTTACTATGTCATATATATATATATATATAACTTAATACGGCATTTAATTCTGGAACTCATCTATAACATTTGTCATGTAATTTATTTATGATGTCTTGTATCATGTTTATTTAGGGTATGTCATGAATATAACCACATACTTAAAGAAAAAAGATTATAACAGCTATGGTTAAAACATGTTGTACCACGATTATAATTTTGAGATTTTCAAGTGTCATATAGACCTAAAGCATTTTTGAAAGTGTTTTATAGCACTCGAAATATATTGTACATACACTAAGGTACCGTTCTTTTTGCAAAATAGGCAGTTGGCGTCTGCGTTGGACGCGTCGGACGCATCAAGTATGGGCCCCACGCTGCTACCTAGTTCAAACGAACCATTCGCATCAGACGCCTCCGACGCATCAGACGCCATCTGACGTGAATGGTTCGTTCCCAACCGCCATATACCCCTTCACCCACTATATATACCATTCCATTTCTCAACCAAATCACCAACAAAAAAACCAAAAAATCCGAAAATTCAACAATTTCTACAAGATTCATTGTCGATTTTTTCAGGTAAATTTTTTTATATTTGTGTTTTTCGTATTATTATCTACCATATATATATTTTTTTAGATTTTTTTGAATTATTTTTTATATTACTTTTTTCAGAATGTCTATCCACTCTGCTTCTTCTTCTACCAGAACTATGGTCGACTGTAATGCCGACAGGACAAACGCGTTCATCGATGTCAGTTCATAATTCCACCAGATCCACTTGTTCAGCTACAGTTCGACGCACAGCTTTATGGCGACTATCTTAGGGGTGATGCTGCGGAGATCTCCAGTTGTAGAGCGCCTAGACAGCAATGGCCCAATGGTGGTCCTTCTAAGTCTGTTGGTAGTTCTTCGCATGATCTGACTCTTGTTGGGTGTATAGAAGCGAAGCAGGAGGATGACGATTATGAAGAATGGGAGGTCGCAATTTGTTTGGCTGAGTATGATAGCAGAGGTTTCAATCCTTTGCATGCCCTGCTGGACAATCCCGAGCAGCTTAGGAAGGCTGTTATTTATCTTGTTGCCCGGTTGAGAAGGAGAATGTAGTTTGTTTTATCTGTATTTTATTTTCTGCATTTTTATTCGGTACTTTTATTTATGCATTTGTATTGTGAATTCTGAACTATGAATTTTTATTTCTGCATTTGTATCATGTATTCTGTATTTAAAAATAATTAACATAAATAAAATAATAACATAAACAAACAATAAAATAATAACTTTGCCCCTTTCGTAAAAAGAACGCATTCCCCTTTCACGAACTTACTCATTTCCCAGCCTCTTTCGTTTGCCTCTTTCATTTGCCCCTTTCGGTTCAAAAAAGAACGCACCCTAAGAAATAAGTTCAAATATATTTTTGATGTCTCTTTGTAAACTAATTGTAAATATCCTACATTCCAAGTGAGCTAATTGAAATAATATATCACCAAAGTGACCTCTCTTATTTTAATTATTCATGAAAATGTTTGATATTTGTGTATATTTATTCATGTGGATATTAGCTGGCCCAAAGGAAGACTAATATTTGGTTGAATCACTTGCACATGTGTGATGATAAATATATGACAATTATAAGGTTTTACAAGTGAATAACTAATCGGTACAAAAAAAGATTGTTATTTGACTTGAATCTATTGCCAGTGTTTGATCAATACAATAAGAGTACCACTTACAGTTAATATTACTGTCCACAGACTTGATATTAATGTTGTGCTAGGTATCTTGAGAAGAGACTTATCAATTATTTGAATATACTATAGCCACTATTTGGATATGAGCATATACGGTCAATCTTTATTTTTTGTTCAATATTCAACTAATTTGTGTAAATTGTCTGCCAATTTTAATAATATTATCATCTTGTTTAGGACTAACTCTAATCATTAGTAAGAGAACATGTTGTTTTTTCTTGACATCGTGAATCTAGCTCTTGCAATTAGGAGGATCACAACCATCCTATTACAGTTGAATGTTCTTATAATATTATGAAGAACATTAAGAGGTGCGATAATTAAAATTGCAAGAGTCAACTGATCATAAGGTATAATATTTCAAAAACTTTCAAGGGTGTGATATCCATTGGTATAATCAATTTAAAAGAGTTTTTACAGTCTAGAAAGCATTTTTCCAAAAATGATAAGAGGAACAAGTACTCTTTATATTGCTTGATTCCAATACGTCAAAGTAAGGGAAAATAAATGAGCACTATATGGAAAGATGTTGCTTTAAAAGTTAAAGGCACTCATGTTATTGTTAATTTTATTTAGGTACTCTCTTTATTTACAGTATAACCATTTTAAGATTTTTATTAATCATTATTTTTTTAATAATAAAATGACCTCTTATTGAGCTCATTTCGCATTATGCGAAGAAAAAGAGAGACTGAAGCATGATAAGATAGAAAGTACTCATTTAACATATATTGTAAATAAATGTATAAACAAGGATTAAAAAGTCGTTAAGGATCTAAACAAAAGAAATAACATACAAATATATTTATAGTTGTTTCTTTTATGAATCTATGGACAAATAAAAAGAATTTTACTAGACATCACACATGCCGTGTATAAAAAGATATGCATATTGCTTGAATTTGTTTGATATTTTTGTTATACCGTCACTTAGACAGATTTCGGTTTCTAATTTTGATATGAACAAATTTGGTTATTATTGTTTCTTCAAAAATAATAAGATTAATCTATCAATAAATTCATACATGATTGGAATTGAATATCTTGAAATCAATGATAAACACCTCTTATAGTGAAGCCTTGAATTTGAATATGGTGATTAATGTAGTTATTTATTCCATCGTGCTAAATAATTCTAGATTGAGGCACTAAAGATATATAGCAAATACTTTATTGATATTCTAAGCGACTTGAAATCTACAAGTTTTATAAACCCACACTAAGGAAAAATTTTAAGATGGGAAATGCTATAATTTTTTAGGATGTTGAGTTTAGAGGGAGAAATAAAGTATGGATCATTGTCTTTAAAGAGAATCGTTACATTTGATTCAACTACAGTCACTTCTTCAGTTAATGTATATGGTTTGTTTGTTTTTGTTGACAAGAAGTAAATTAGGAACCCATAATAAGACAATGTTAAACGAAATTTTAAAGTATGGATCATTGTCTTTAAGAAGAATCATTATCTTTGATTCAATTACAGTTACTTCTTCGGACAATGTATATGATTTGTTTTCTTTCATTGATAAGAAGTAAATTAAGAACCATAATAAGATAATGTTAAACAAATTTTTCTTCAAATTAAGGTTGATGTTTCAAGAAACCGGAATTAATAACTTCAAGGTGCAAGGTCAGTAAGGAAATCCACTTGAAAAGGAAGAAATACTATTCTGGATGACTATGTGGTATTTCTCCGTAAAGATAAATAATGGATTGGCGAAGGTGATTCTATTGGCTTACATCAATCCATACAAGATGTTAATCTGAAATGGGATTTAAGGTATGAATATATAGTATAAATCTATAAAGGACGGTAAAGTTTGAGATCTTTCCCTCTACCTTAAGGTGACTAGAACATTGGTTATAAACAACTATTCAAAACCAAAAGGGATTAAGTGGGTAATATGGAAAGGTATAAGGCTCGTTATAGGAAAGACCATACTCAAAAGGAAAAGGATGTTTTTTTAATGAGACTTTCTATTTGGTTTTACTGAAAGACTCTTTCGAATTATTTTGGATCTTCTTGCAGATTATAATTTTGAGCAATATCGGAAGGACATTAAAGTCATGTTTATCAATGGAGACATTGATGAAACAACTAAAAAAACCCACTTATGGATTACTCTTTTGTATTAAGAATTCAAATACACCGTTATTATTCATGGAGTGATATTTGGATTATCACAAAAGAGCTATGCATATAAGTGCATAAAAAGGTTTGGTATGCAAACTGTGAATCGATTGATTCTCTTTTGCCAAAAGAGACAAATGTTGTCTTATATAGTGATATAAGAACATCTTTGAGACTAAAAAAATGCAAGAAGGTTCCTCATGCATTTACGATGTGGAGTCTGATGCATGCTATGGTATATACACATATGGATATTGCGTGTATTATTTGGTATATATCTTACTAACATTTAAAGTGAGTCAATGGTTAGTAACCAAAATGGTTACGAGATATCTTTAAGGAACAAAAAGATTATACACTTACAGGTAAAAGATTGAACTGGTTGCAGATCATAAAGTATTACGATCTAAATATTTTGAATGCCAAGAATATAAAAGATCCACTTCAAGTCATAATATTATTTTTTAGATGGAGATATATAAGGAAAGTTGTCGTACAAAAACTTATGCCTCCTCTAATATGGAACTAACATTTATTTTTAGTTATGAGGCATCCAACAATGGAAATTAATTGCAAAATTTTATCACAAAGTTGTGGAATATTGAACAAGAAATTGAAAGACCATTGAGGTAATATTGTGACAATAAAAAATATATTATTTTCCAATAAGGGGAGAGTGCAAAATAAATTGTAATTCATAGAGCATATTGTGACAAACTCCATTATAGCGGATCCGCTTACAAAAGGGTTATCACCCATGATCTTTTATGAGCATGTGGCTCAATTGTTGTAGCTTTTATATAAGGATATTTTGGTTATGCGAGAGTTTGTATTTGGCATAGTCATATGACACATTGCTCTATACTTCAATTATTGATATATTAAGTATTTTTTTCTGATCAAAAATAAAGTAATAAAGTTTTATTTGCACTACATGAAGTTCAAATATTGAACCATTTTTTTGATCTCACTAAAGTAGGACCAGTTGGAAATAGACATGTATAGATCACATCTCATGTAATTTCCATGCTACGCATCCATGATTGATCCATGTCATTTGATTATGTTGGTATATATGACCATTAATGGGTTTAGTTACACTAAAGGTAACGAAAGCCACTTGATTCTTTGGCAGCATAGTTAATGGATGAGATTGTTTCAGAACTGCATTATGTTATAATAGCAAATTTTGGAGCTAATAAAATTATACACATTTATAAGGATACTAAATATGTGACCTAGGGAGAGATTGTTGGAATATTTCAATAATTTTGGTCATATATGTGAATAGAATGTGTTGTGCTATTTTGATGTAAAGCCTAATTTAAGTGATCAAATTTAGAGTTAAAGCTAAAATTCTTAAAGATATAATTGTCATGGTATTAATGTGTACATACCGGGGAAATTCTAATTTGTTGAAGAGCCAAATTAGAAAAATCAACACTATAAATAAGGGATTATGGTTCCCAAATTACACAAGCTCTAGTTATTCTTCTAATCTCTTCTATGTAAATAATTCAGATATAGGGTTTGTGTCAATTTTGAAGATCAAACCAATTCTTCTTCTCATTTAATTAACAACTATTGATTTAGATATGGCTTTCGCCAATCTAATTACCTTCCTCAAATTTATTCTCAATCAACTCAATATGGGTCACCCATTTAGGTATAGGATTTCATAATTAATCAATCCTAAAATATATTGAAATCCTAGCAGAGAGATGATAGACGTTTTCAATGGAGATGCCTCCCTCATGAGCTTCGATTTGTCTTGTAAAATTCTTGCATCTAACAAAATCTTTTTATATTTAATCATCCCTGGAATTAATTTTGATTGAAATACATGTTGATTTCGTTCTTGCCGAATATGCCAAACAGTCGCAGTTAAGATAATATCTTTTATATCATTGTTAATGCTTCGGTGTGAATTTCAGATTACTTCTGTTTCTAGTAGAGATTGAATGTCATAGTTGAAATTATTGTTAGACTGCAAGTTTAGACTTGATTTAAGCCTGTTCCAAATAGCAATGGAATAACTATAGTTAAGGAACATGGGGTTGTTTTACTCGTTTTCAAAGTTACATAACACACATGATAGATCATCTATTGTGAACCACTTGTTTATCTTATCTTTTGTTGGCAACCTATTGATACTTGCAAAATAGGTTGTTAAGGACATTTTAAGGGAGCAACAACAGTTCCTCACTGCATTGCACCAATTTAGTTGTTCTCCTCTATTTCTGATTTCTTCCCAAGCGGCTTTGAGAGAAAATTTCTCATTATTGAGAGACCATTTTCACAAATCTGTTGCTTTTTCAGGCCAAATTTCAATTTGTTGAATGATATTACAAATGTTCATAGGTAGCTTGTAATGACCCGTATTTTACGTATCGAATGATCATAAGATATTTTTATTTTATTCATACGAGCTGATTCTATAATTTTGAGATATAACTCTTAGGGACATTTTACACACCTATGATTTTTCCAAAATTTCTGTATGACAATTTTGACCCTGAAAATCCTATTTTGGCTATAACTTGTAACAGCTCGAATTTCAGTGGGCTTTGAGCTCTAATATATTTGTCTTTACCTATTTGCAGGATACCAAAAACCCAACTCGGGCTTCAGTGGGCTTGGATTTTAGCATTTTTGCGTAAAATCCGGACCCACTGGAATTCGGGCTGTTACATAAATTTTGATAGAAGTTGAATTAAGGTCTCAAACTAGTTCCATTACTTCAGAATGATGGTTTCCAATTTTGTAGAGTGGTCATAATAGAAAATGGACTTATGGTTAGAAAGTTATGTCTATTTTAAGTTTTAAAAACTGTTGGCTAGAAAGAGTGTGTAATTAATTAAGCCCATTAGTGAACCCATTGTTCTAATTGGAGATTACTATAAATATGGGCTATAGGAGTCAAACTGGAACTTTCCCTCTCATTCTAAATTAGATCTAAACCCTAATTAACTTTAGATCCATCCTAATTCATCCAAATTTCTCTCTAGATCAAACTAGATTGTGGATTAGAGATTAGATCCTCGATTAGAAGCTAAAGATCATCAAATTGGTTGATTAGAAGTGTTTTTCATTGTTATTCAGATTGGATCTACATTTAAATTGGATGAATTTGGTAATTGGTGAGTGGTTCATGTCTTCTCACTATTCTATACATGTTTATATGGTGAAATTATAGGTTTTAACATGGTTTTTGATCTTAAAATCCTTTTCTAACCAAAATTACATGTTGACATATGTTTATGACCTAAGTTAATGAATTTTAATATGATTTGTATTAATAGCCTTGTACTTCACCTTATTCATATTCATATATTCAATGATTGCTTAATTTGGATTAGAAATTGTTTGATTGCTATAATTCCATGTATTACCTATGTGATTGGATGCGAATGCATGTTATTCTATGTTTGTATGTTTTGTTTTTATGTTGTTTGTCAGTGTTTTGGATGCATAGTAAGATGTTGGTGAATTGGGAAAATCGGAGGCAAAGTTGGTCAGAATTGGACGAAACTTAGATGAGGAGCCTTAGAGCACAGCAGGAGCCTACATGATAAGTCACACCTCAAGTGGAATTAAGGTGAAAGGTCGGTGCCGAGTTATGGGGATAGGTCGGTGGCGACTTATGGTGCTTACTTCTATAACTCGGTGGTTGGCATGGATGGATAGAGCTTGGTTAGAAGAGATGTTTCATAGAAAGTTGCAAGGTATTTGGCTAAGGATTGGATGTTATACAAGGTTATCTCTAGAACTTGAAGATGGAGCTTTGGATTAGGGTTGAGTTATTTAAGATGGATGGATCGAGGTCTAAAGCACTTAAAGGAGAGTACTAGCGACATGAAAGAAGAATTAGCCATTGGTTGGCTAAGTGTATAACTCAGTACTGAGTTATAATTATAGCTCGGTGATGAGTTATCATAGTGCATGGTATAATGGTGGAACTTCTGGGGACTGTTGTTGAGGTTATGTGGGTCATGCTGGAGGTGGTGGCTCATTTGCATCAAGGTTGGATGGCGATATAATAGCATGATAAAAGCTAGGATCTTCGGTTTATGATTAGTCGTGGGAGTAGGTACCGAAGTAGCAGCTCGATAAAGGAGAGAGCAGTGGAATGAGGAACGTTGTGGGTTCTTAGATAATGGAAACCGGATTGAGTAATAGAAGGACTTAGAATCCGATTGGAGCAAAGGAGGGCTTAGATGTGAATGTGCTAAGGAATCGTTGATACTCGAAGTGTTTTCAGTTGTACTTGAAGTAGGAGTATTGTAAGTGGGGACTCCCATGGGTCAATTGAGGGACTTGTATACCCTGGACTAGTGGCTTTGGATCTAGTGTCTAGCTTTGGGCCATGATATACATAACGAGCTTTGGGTTGCGTGACACAAGAGTACAATGAAAACCGGGATTTCCTTTAGTATCTGGCAGTAAGGAGGCCACATGGGTTATCATATATTCAAGGTACAGGGATGAGTGATAGTGGGTATTGCTTGATGGATGCTATGGTTGCTTTGGTTGCTTTCTTTAGTGGGCTATCACTCGTATATATCACTGGGAGTAGGTACTGGAGATAGGAATATCTGGACATCCACTATTGTATATTGTATGGTACCTTTACGATATTGTGGTGTAGCATATTATAGTTTTATGTGCTAACTTTGTGGTTATAGGGACATGTCAGGTATGGTTCGTGTACTCTTATTCCTTACAATATTTAACTATATAGTATTTTGAGATTCACTTACCACTCATACCGGATTGTTGTATGACCCAAGATTTTATGCTTTTATTTTTATTGTCTTAGGTACTTTTAAATGAGTAGACTAGATAACAGATTTGGTGACGCGGTAGCTATTCAAAGGATGAGCTGGATGGAGCTATATTGTATTATATACATACATGGATTTCTACGCTTTTCCGCCGAGCAACATTGTGGAGCCTATGTCAGTGCTTGCTTATTTCTATTTATTGAGACGGTTTATTTGAGTTGCTCATGTCGTATACTCTATGACATTTGATGCATAACTCTGTGGATATTATGCTCTAATAATTTGATCACATTGTTATTACTGTCTCCTTTTTTGTATCTGTGATATTATATTTTATCCATGCGCTGTGAGATATACGATAGGTTATATGTTGTTCTTGTTATTTTTCATCTTGATGATCATCCTATATCAGCCGGGCACGACTGCACCACGCTATTGGATACTATTGGTGCTGATGGTATAAGGCGATCATCACATTTGTTATCGAAACTTTGGTTGCATGATTAACCGAAGTTGATATGTGATCCAGTAGAGATAGGGAAGGTGTTATCGCCTTAGACTGGTTTGAGAGTATATATATACAAGAGGGTGCATACTTGTTATGTACTTTGGTTTTCAAAACTATATAATAATATTATATAGTATAAGTTGCATGCACATGAGCACTATGGACACAGTTTTCTTTATGAGAGACTGATCATTCTTGTTACAAATAAGAATGAGCCGGCATACAAGGAATACTGTGAGATCTGCTTCAGGAGTTGAAGAAGGAGCAGGATCGGGAGTTGCTATGCTTGATTTTCAAGCTATGTTCAGTACTATGATGGCGACAACGATGAGGAATGCTCCTGGTATGGCAGTTGGTGGAGGTGCTCCTGTGCAAGCGTCTAGGGCTGATTTCGCTAAGTTGAGCAAAGCTTACTTTACTCTGAGAGGGAAGCCATTTTGTGAAACAGAATTAGCCATAGAAGTGCAAGATTGGATTGATACTTGTGAGCGCATCTTTAGTGATATGGAAGTGGATGATGCTATAAAGAGAAAATTAGCTTCTAGACAACTTTAGGGACAGGCCATGAATTGGTGGAAAGCTATTACTATTGCTACTCCTAAAGATCAATTTAGTTGGGAATAGTTTAAGATAAGGTTGGAGGAGAAGTTTATTCCAGCTACCCAGAAGTCTGTGTTGTTCAGAAAGTTTGTTGATATCAGGTTTGGAGAGATGTCAGTTTCTGATTATGTAGCAGAGTTTATGCTTTGTCAAAGTATGGGATGTCATTCATTGACACTCCATTGAGAAAGAATGAGAAGTTCATCATTGGCTTAGATGATTATCTTAGAGAGAAGCTGGTAGACCACATTGATGAACCGTTTGAGAAGCTTGTAGAGAAAGCACTTCGTCATGAGAATTTTTATCCTAAGGCTAGGACAGCTATGGTTGTTTCCACTGAGAAGGAAGAGCCAAAACCATAGCAAACTAGTGGAGGCAAAAAGAAGTGGAATGGGAAGAGGAATCAGTCTCAAGCAAAGAATGGTCAAAAAGGGTTAATGAGAATCAATTTGCTACATGTGCAAGGAGAAAGGCCATTTGATCGGGGATTTCAAAGTGAGCGATAAGTAGAACTGCTAAAACTATGATAAGCCTGGGTATTTAAAGAAGGATTGCCTAAAATCAATGAAGGGTAAGCAGGTTATGAAAGCATATGCTTTGGACGCAGTCCTGACTTCGTCGAGTGCTCCCTCAGCGAAGGAGAATGGGAAGGGAGTCATTATTCAAGGTATACTTTCTATTGGTGATGTTCCTCTTCGATTTTTGTTTGATACTGGGGCTTCACATTCATTTATATGTAGTGACCTAGTAAACAGGTTGGGATTGAGACCCGAGATAGTATACCGACCCTTGATTGTAACAAACCTTGTTGGAGACTCCACTAGCCTGTGCATGGTTTGTAGTGGTTTAGTCTTATCGAGTCATGGATGCTCTTATGTTTGTGATTACCTTGTTTTGAATTTTGTTGGGTTCGGGATTATCTTGGGAATTGATTAGCTTAAGAAGTATGTGACGATAGTGGATTGCAAGAAGCTATTGGTGACAATCGGGGATGTGGAAGGGCGAACGGTAGTGATTAGCTACCTACCAAAGGATGGGGCAATCTTTCTATATTCACTAGAGGTTCCATGGGAGGGGTTGTCATCTTTGCCTATCGCTAGAGAGTATCTGAATGTCTTTAAGGAAGTGACTAGATTGCCATCACATAGAGAGATTGAGTTTCGAATAGACGCAATGAAGGAAGCCAGACTTATAGTTATGCCTTTGAGGCATATAATACCCAGAGAGCAGAAGGAATAAGAGGTGCAAGTGAATGCCCTATTAAGGAGAGGGTTTATTTGAAGGAGTATATCCGAATGGGGTGCACCTGTAATATTCATGACTAAGGCGGATGGCTCTTTGAGGTTGTGTGTGGATTATCGTGAGCTGAATAAAGTGACGAAGAAGAACAAGTATCTACTCTCACGTATTGATGACTTGTTTGATCAACTTCACGGTGCGAAGGTGTTCTCTCAAATGGATTTGGCAACAGGATTTCACCAGTTGAGAAGTGTGCCTATTACTGTGTTTCGTACACCATCGGGTTTCTGTGAGTGGTTAGTGATGCCATTTGGATTAACTAATGCTCCGGCATACTTTGTGGATCTCATGAATCAGGTTTTCAGAGACCAGTTGAATAAGTTCGTGCTTGTGTTTGTGGATAATATTCTGATCTACTCCAGAACTGAAGAGGAGCACAAGGCGCACTTATGAATTATGCTAGAGATATTGAGGAAGTACAAGTTGAGAGTGAAGTTCTCTAAGTGTCACTTCTGGAGAGAAGAAGTGAGATTCTTGGGTCATGTCGTTTCGGGACAAGGCATAGCAGTGGATCCTGTGAAGGTGGCAGCGGTCCAAGATTGGAACCAGCCCAAGAATGCTACGGATGTGAGGAGTTTCCAAGGATTGGCGAGATATTATAGACATTTCATCAACGACTTCTCAAAGATAGTAGAACTATTGACCAATTTGACGAAGAAGAATCAGACTTTTGTTTGGAACGCGAAGTGTGAGCATGCATTCATGAGTCTGAAAGAGAGGTTGACGAATGCACCAGTATTGACAATTCCAAGTGGAAATGAGAAGTTGATAGTATATACGGATGTCTGCGGTACTGGATTGGGTACGACATTGATGCAAAAGAGAAGAGTTGTTGTGTATGCTAGTCGACAGCTAAAACCGCATGAAAAGAATTATCTAACTCATATTTGGAATTGGCTGCGATAGTTTTTGCTTTGAAGATGTTGATGCATTATCTGCTAGGAGAAAGGTTTGAGTTGTTCACGGACCGTAAATCCTTGAAGTATCTTTTCTCTCAGAAGGATCTCAACCTTCATCAGCAATGGTGGTTGGAGTTCTTAGCCTCCTATGATTTTGGTATTTCCTATACACTAAGTAAAGAAAATGTAGTCGCCGATGCATTGAGTAGAAGATATACTAATTTGGGAGCGACGTTCTTGGAATGGAAGCAGATACAGTATATTGTTGGATATGACATCAGGCCTCATTGCGAGCTGGAACTTGAGATGTTAGCAAGTTTATCGATCAGACCTACTCTAATTGAAAGGATCAGTACTAGTCTAAAGCGATATGCTAGGCTAGCAGATATCATTGCAAGGATATAAGAAGGAGTAGAATCTGAAGACATGTAGCAATACGAACTCGACCGAGAAGGTTAGCTTTGTATGGTGGAAGATTATTTATTCCCAATATTAATGGATTACGAGATGAAGTGCTACGGGAGTGTCACTATTCCAGGTTTACCGTTCATCCTGGTGGTAACAAGATGCACCGAGATATGAAGCGAATTTATTATTAGGAAGTTACGAAGAGGGATGTTGGGGCATTCATCTGAAACTATATGAACTGGCGGTTGGTAAAGGCGGAGCAGAAAATACCTGGTGGATTGTTGCAACCACTAGATATTATTGAGTGGAAATGGGAGCAAGTAATGGATTATATTGATGGATTGCCGAGGGTTCGAGTAGGGTACGATGGCATTTGGGTCATAGTTGATCAGTTGACCAAGTGTGCAAGATCTATACCCATAAAGTCGACGGCGTCCAAGTTGGAAAAGTTGTATGTAAAATGGATAGTACAATTTCATGGTGTGCCAAAGAGCACTATGAGCGACCGAGGCATGTTTTTCACTAGTGGGTTTTGGAAGAGCTTACAAGAGGCGTTAGGGACTGAGCTGCATCTTAGTACAGCTTATCACCCGCAAACGGATGGGCAAACCGAAAGAGTAAATCGTATATTGGAATATCTCTTGCAAGCATGCATTATAGATTTTGGAGGATCGTAGGATGATCATTTGCATTTGGTAGAGTTTGCATACAATAATAGTTATCAGTCCAGTATTGGTATGGCACCGTATGAAGCATTGTATAGCCGGTCGTGTAATGTTCCTTCATGTTGGTGGGAAGTGGATGAGAAATTGATACTTAGACCAGATATGATTAGAGACACATCAGAGAAGATTGAGGTCATTCGACAACAAATAAAAGCTGCTCAAGATCGATAGAAAAGCTACATGGATAAGAGGCAAAGAGATTTGGAATTTTCTATCGGAGATATGGTGTTTGTGAAGGTTTATCCTCTGAAGAATATAGTTCGATTTTGTAGAAAGGGGAAGTTGGCACCAAGATTTGAAGATCCTTTTTCGATAGTTGAGCGAATTAAAAAGCTAGTATATAGGGTCAACTTGTTGGAACCGGGCCAACTAGCAGCGGAAGTTATGGGTGAATTTCCAAAAAAAATTTACCCTATAGGATCTTTATTGGGTATATGAAGTCTAATTTATTTAGAACATTTCTTAATTTAATTTAAATAAAATCATATATTTCATTTCAATTTATAAATTGTTGATAGAAATTTATTTAATTTATTTTCAAATTTTTAATAAATATACAGATGTATTATATACATATGTGTATGTATGTGCATTTGTAACATGATATTTCGTGAGGGTATAGCATGCTCATATATAGATGCTGGGATTTACATCGCAATGGACATGTTAGCGTATCTTATATGTATTATATGTTGTCCAAATATGTGTATATATTTATGCTTGTTATATATAAAACTAAGAGAGAGAGAGAGAGAGTATGTGTGTGTGTATTTGTGTGTGTGTGTATGTGTGTGTGCGCACGCACATATAAGTATATTATGAGAAATACTACATATATATTTATACGTAAATCTTATAGTGTTAAATAATACTCACAAAAAAAGATATAAGTTCAAAATTATTATTTATATATATATATATATTAAGATATATATGTAAATAAATATATGTATGTACTAAAGTAACATAATTGTATGTATAATATATATATATATATATATATATATATGTAAATATGATTTATAATGGTTTATATATATATATATATATATTACGATTATAAAAAATCTCCTTTTTTAATGTTCTAGATCGAATACACAGCAAGTACAATTTTATTATAATTTTATTATATTAATATATAAATATTATGAGTTAATTAGTTAAACAACAATAAATAAGTGATAGAAAATATTTTATATATATACATATATATATATATATATATCTATATATATATCGAATTTAAAATTTTCAAAAAATCTAGAATCATATTTTATAGCTTACGGGAAAATTTGAGATTTTTCTAAGTCAAAATATTATTTTTTATATTAATTAATTACTTTTGGCCTAATTAAAAAATGATTTTTTTTAAAAATATTAAAAATGATTAAAAACATCTAATTTTTTTATCGAAAGCTTCTATAATGATAAATTAATTTAAAAAAATTTAAGATCCAATTTTCAAAACATAATTTATTCTATATAAATTTTTAATTCGTATAACGATTAAACAATACTACAAATACTAAATAATTACTAAAAAATTATTTATAGTTACTTAAAATTATAATTAGTATAAATATACGATTTAAAAATATTAGTTCGATTTTTATATGATATAGTTATAAATTGGTTAGTATTAGTCATATAAATTAATTAATTAATATATTAATATACGTATAAATAAATTAATAAATTAATAATAAATGAAATAAAATAATTTCGGCTGTGTGTATCAAATATATTATAAAAAAATTTCTTTTTGTACACTTTACCAATCAATATATGAGACAACAACAATACCTATAGGAATCTCACCTTACTAACAATTCAATAATATAATAACGGTGTACGTACGTGTGTGAACAATATTGAGTTATACAGAGATTATGCATCGTATATAAAACTAAATACTTACCTAAACTAATACCCTTAAGTACACCTTGTAATGACGAGTTCCCTTCCTCTTGAAACCTTCCCGACTCGTCAGATTGTAAGTCTTCGAATCGCAGACCCTTTGCTATCGAATAGCTATTCATTTGAATTGATTTGATTTGTGTTGGAGCACTAGGAGTTATGACTAGGCCGGAAAAAATGGAGAGATGAGGTAACCAAAAAGTCTTAAAAAGGTTGAGGATAGAGATGCTTATATAGAGGAGAAGTTGGAGATATTTTAGGATCAATATCCTACATCATCTCTTACCAATTATCTTCCATCTTAGCCCTCCATCTCCAAGCCTTTGTCGCACCATCTTATGGTTCATATTGCCTTCATTTTGGTTGAAATTTCCTACCCCTTTCATAGGCCTTAAACCCATTTTAAGCCCAAATAAATATTATTAATTAAATCTAATTTAATCGCTTACCGATATCGCATATCGATCGATATATATTTAACTATTATAAATATATACAATAATATTTATTCCTAACATCATATTCAAAACTTTATAATTAATATTTCATAAATATTAATTAATTTAATTAATTTATAACAATTATAAGCTAAATTAAATCGTTTGGTCTAAAGAGAATTCATCATTCCGGTTATGTGACTCGTCGGGTGTAAATTCGGTCAGCGATTAACATCGAACTATTTAAATGTTAACGTTCACACATCATTTTGCAGGCAGTATGATATTTGGCCAAATTTATCGCTTACTTAGTTTCGGTGAAATCCAGTTTTAATTTATTAGACGTTGTCCGGTAGTGACATTTATTTACACCAATTCTCTTTGTCAAAACTACATCACTTTGGACTTATGAAATTTGGTAGTGGTCAAAATTCCAGTATCATCCATATTCACTCTACAGTCCAAACACAAAGTCCTTGATTCAGTAATAACAATTATCATTAACCGATATGCTCTAGTAAGATAATTTGACTTTGAGTTGACCGTGATACTAACCCCATATAACCGAGGAGACGAATCCTCTCTTGAATAATGCTTTACTTCCAATACTTTCACCCGATCCAACTATGTCACTCAATGGAATGCCATGCCATGATTTGACCATAATCGAAGCTGAGCTTTCATATTTAAGATCCACAGTATTCTCAAGTCGAGAGAACTGTGTAAATACGTCACATTGATATTTTATGTTTGACCTTAGTTATATTAACCAACAAAAAACTATCGAGTGAGTCGTTCCATAGTTATCTGATAACTACCAGTACATAACACCTTGGTGCCCCCAACAGCCAAGAGTGATACGCTGTCCAATATCTAGAGAGCGTTACATACTCTAGTCTCAACGGACACATCGATATCCAGTCTTAATGCATCTTGACTAGGAACATTATTTGTTTTCATTGTGATAAATTACTCACGGTTACAACACCTTTTAACTACTATCACAAAACATACCATTTATGAATTTTCTATTAAATATACTTTTAATTAAATTTATTACTTAATAAACTCATTATGTCAAGTATATAATAGAAATAAAAACACCTTTTATTTCGAATAAGATTGGTTCCAAGTTAGATATATCTAACAAATTACATAATTGCCCCTAGAGCATACACCTAACTCTATCAATCTCTCACTTGCACTTAGGGTCATTTATGGAACCTTATTCCAACTTCTCTAATCGGTTTCCTTAAAACAAATTGGGTCAGTCATTTAGTGAGCGGGTATGCTATTATGTTTTAATCATCTACTCTATCGATTAACTCTCTCCAATCCTGATAAACTACCTTTATCATATGGAACAATTCGGAGTATGTCTCTCGACTTCTGGTGAGATCTAAGTTTTGTTATGAACTATATAGTGACATTGTTATCATATAACAATTTTGTGGGATTCTCAACATTTGGAATCACACTCGGCTCAGTAATAAATTTGTGCATTTATATTTATATACATTTCTTTATTGCTACGCTATTCAAGGCAATGTACTTAGTCTTTTCCATTGAATCAACTATAGTCTTTCATTTAGAACATTTCTAACTAAAATATTCTTAACTTGAATTTATTATTGACATATCATACTCGATATCCCTTATAAAGTTTGAGTCCAAATACTCCTTCATAAGGAGTTTGTTGTTTTTGTAAACAACTCTCTAGTATTTTATAAATACATGAAAACATTTCAAACAACCATTTAGTGATATCAATTTGGATTTGATATTTGCTTCATGTATCAAATACATAAACAAATCACGATATTATAGATAACATAACTTCTTATTGATAATGCATAAGGAATCTATCTTACATGCTCCATATTAAACATTTTAATGCAGTGTATTGCGTATTGATTTGGGACATTCCCAATATATTTTATACTTGCTATAAAAGATATCATTCACAAATCCAATATTGAGTATTAAAAATAACTAAAACTGATTTTAATACAAGTACATCGTTAACAATCAGTATTGTGTTGTTTACTTATGATTTAGAAATATCTATGTACTTTAATGTTCTTTCTATGAGCACACGCTTCCTCTGCATTTTGATTGACAATCAAACTATTTGATATTTCTATCAAAACAGTTTTTCAATTTTGATGCTTTTAAAATGATAATTTTTATCATTTCTTAGATCATATCCAAAGACTCACAAAATCAATATTTCTCCCATTGACTTCGAGACGTTTTGGTTGTTATGTGTAAACAGCTTACTCTAAATCATTATTTAGAATTTTCAGTTTCAATGCATATGTACCAAACATAAAGTCATGCTAAGTGATGATTTTGTAAGTAAATCCGAATTAACTTGAGCATGTTGAATATCGAATCTATTATGCTAGTTTCAACAACAGAAATTTGCAATGCTATTCTTATCAATGTTGCTAATTATATACCAACTAAATTATTCTTTCTCTCAAAGACACATTCACGGCTGATGGACGATATCCCTTTCGGGTACATCGACCAAAATCATATTTTGATAATGTACTTGGAATCTATTTTGGATCTACGCATCATACCATAGTGTAGAGTCAACACTCTTAATGGTTTATTTAAACAATTAAGGATTATATATTTTTGACATTGATAAGAAACTCGTAGTTCTCTTTAATGTGCGAGAATACTTATTAGACACTTTAATACAATGTGTTCATTTAGGTTAGTTAATTTCATTTGATCTCATGTAATCCATTTTATCATTGGAGTGTATATAATTCTATTTTACTACCAATAATTTCTCAAATAAACTCCTTCACTATGAAGTTGGTATTTCTTGAAACAACAATTGTTTCTCGGTGCAATGGAATAGGTATTCACAAACATTTTATGAATTTCCTTATACATAAAACTAATTTGTTTTAGTTTACATAACTTATGTTCAAAACATAAGTATGTCATTTAATGACGGTCCTTTCCAGACTTCTTTTGGGGAGATTCATACAAGATTCTGCATGAACAATTATTACATGCAGCCTTTCAACTTGCACAACCTACCAACTCCTTGACTTAGGATGTGTTGGAGTTTCTTATAAACCCATGTCTTGTATGATTTTGTAAACTATTATATATATGAAATAATATTAACCTTGTGTACTATTCTTGAATACACAACCTTATATAAAGAAGTTAACTCAACTTCACTCACAATTAATCGTACTTTGTCCAATAAAGTTTGAATACTCCTTATTGATACATCATTATGCACCACAAGGAGGAGTGACTTTTGAGATTGAATCTTTATTCGTTTTTAGGTACTTTTGGAATCCTTTCCAATATACTCACCTATTCGATCAAATCGAATCATTTTAATTTTATTTATATTTGTTTTATACTATATGAGTTTACCATAGACATACTACATGTGTATTAAATTACACATATCCGTGTTGGTGATAACTCATTAACAAATATAACGAAGTATGTGGAACCATTTTGGTATTAATAGCCTTGAAATTGCATACATTAATATGTACAAATCCGAAGAGTTCATCAACTCCTATGACACTCCCACTAAATGGGTGCATACCCTCTAATTATTTGAGATATAATTAACTGGTATCATATGATTCATAACATATAATAAAAAAACTATGGCTTAGTCTATAATTCCAAATAATTGTAAATAAATTTAGATACTTCTGTATTTTCTAATGCATCACTTTTGTTATGAAAAAAAGTAGCACATTTAGTTTTATTTCATAACGAATATTATAAATATTCACATTGAAATATAATTACTTCTATGTTTCAAGCGATACCGAATAATAGTCGGTATTTCAAAATTAATGTTCGGTATGTTTTACGACTTTTTTTCGTAATTTGATGAAATCAATCACTGCTATATGGCATGCTCCCACTATTTCCACCATTATTATAATAGCGTACTAAATTCGATGGTCCATCATTCACTTAATATAGATTATTTATTTCATATAATATAATTATATTACAGTGGGGAATTCTTTAATCAAATATCTTGAACTCAAAGAAATAAATCTCATAGAAAATAATTTTCTATATAAAAATATATTTCGGAATAGAAATTATATTCCTTATTCCAATATTAAGTATCAATTATAATTACAATTCTCATTTTCGATGTTTCTTTATGAATTAGAAGTGACCATTAACTCTCTTCATCCTAATTGTACCTTAAATCACATCTACTCTTGCACATTCGTTTTACTTCCTAAATGGTCAAATCATTCAAAAGAAAACCCTTACTACAATATCCCAACGAACTCTTTACAAAATGAATTTGATCATCCTTAACATTTAAGGACATCAAATATGATGCACCTTATATTAACCGATCAAACTGATATTTCAGTAATCGAGTTCCTAGAGTTATATTGTAGTTTTGGTCTCACATTTAACACAATATTATCTTTATAGTAATCAATCAAGTTGAATACTCAATCTCCGACTAAGGTTTATTTGGTTTTTTGGATGAACTAATTTCATCGAAGTATTTTACTTTACAAACTTTGACCGTTCACCATATAACATTTATATTCGATTGCATATGGATCAAATACTCATAGTCTTGTATTGCTTTTAGAGTTCGAAACTCATAGGATGCAATGCACTATCTTGACCAACACGTACGCACCAAATTACGAACGTAATAAGTAATTATAAAATTAGGCACTTGCATGGGTGTAGAAACTTTCACCTGCAATAATCATTTATTAGTAATTATATTTTATATTTTTATTTGTCGGTTTTAAATTTAGTTCAATTTTATATCTTAATTGATAAACGTTTTATCAATCATTTTAAATGCACAAATTTATCAAAGTAGATTATTATTAACATTATATAGCATATTTTCTTACAATATTAGAAAGGATAAATTTTATCATTTCATTTTTCTAATAAGGCTCCCACTAGTCTTTTATGTTTCACCAAACCCTAAGCGAAACATAAAATTCTTTCGACTTTACTAGCGGTTGTTAAGACTCTTCCATCTTGGAATTTTGGCCTTGAGTTTGCTCAATATATCATACCTCCACGAACGATGGACAACTCCTTATCGGTTATATCACATACAACTCCTAACCTATGGTTCCTTATCGTAATCTCATTTCGATCTTGAGTTTGCTCAACAAATCAAAAGAGATTATTTACTCGTACCTACCATATCACGACGGCCTAAGTATAGTATATGTACCTTGAGTTTGCTTAACAAATACTTATGGTTATCTTACCTCGTCTATTTTATATATTAATAATATTACACATAACATTCCTAGCTTGATCTTGCTCAGCAACTAAGGAGTATGTAAGTAACTTATTGATATATATATATATATATATGGTAGAGGACAATTTTATATTGAAGATTCATAATCTTCAATATAATATATTAAGTGATAATGACTTATGAAATAATGTAATTATTATGAACTACCCTCGTGATCAAGTGTCGGACACATCGGAAATCACGGTATACGTACGTTTACGTATGTATTTATTCCTTAAATCTATCTTAGGTTTCTTTAATGTTCAACTTTTAATTTATGCATTCATATTATGTAAGTTTTATTATTATATAACTTTTATATTTTATATACTTACATAATAATCTTATGTATAGTTTTATATTAATTAAATCTTATTTAATTAATTTACATTTAATTAATTTTATATTATTTTAATGTAACATTTATAATAAATATTAATTATATATTATAACCTTTATAGTATAACACATATATCATAGTGTATGTGTATTATTTAATTAATTAACTTTGAATGAATTTATTTAATTAATTAATCTTTAATTACTTTATTTAGTTAAACAATTTTAATTAAATTATATTAATTTCAAAATTCAATTCATATACATACATATATACTTATGTTATTTTAAATATTTTAAAATAATATAACATATATCATAATATACAATGCAAGCATACATTTATTAATTAGTTAACTTATTTAATTAATTTATTCTATTAATCCAATTAATAAATTTTAAAATTTTCAAAAGTAATATATATTTTCAAACATTTTGAATTTTTTTATTATATTATAGCTTTTAATATATTTATACTGTGTATTAAATTTTAAGTTTTAAATTTAAAATCTTGAATTTTAATTTTCAAACAATTTTGAAAATTAGCCTAAGACCTAACTCAAATTTGGGCCTTTTCTGTTACGGGCGACCTTTGGGCTGCGAGCTTTATAGTTAACCCTAATATGGGTAATTTAGACCGCATAGGCTATTGGGCTCCGATACCATTGTTGGAACTGGGCCAGCTATCAGCAGAAGTTATGGGTGAATTTTAATTTTTTTTACCCCATAGGATCTTTATTGGGCCAATGGAGTCTAATTTATTTAGAAAATTTCTAAATTAAATTTAATTAAAATCATATATTTCATTTAAATTTATAAATTATTGATATAAATTTATTTTCAATTTATTTATAAATATGCATATGTATCATGTACATATATATATGTGTGTTCATGTGTAACATGATATTCCATGAAGGGTATAATATGCCCGTATATAGATGTTGGAATTTACATCGCAACGGACATGTTAGCTCATCCTAAATGAATTGTATGTTGTCCAAATATTTGTATATATTTTTGCTTATTATATATAAAACCAAGTGTGTGTGTGTGTGTATTATGAGAAAATAATATAGATATATTTATACATAAATTTTATACTGTTAAATAATATAGACACACAAAAGATATAAGTTCAAAATTATTATTATTTTTATATATTAATATATATGTGTGTGTACTAAAGTAACATAATTATATGTATAATATATATATATATATATATATTATTTACATGTAAATATGATTGATAATGGTTGATAATGGTTTATATATATACATATATAAATTACAAAATTAAAAAATCTCATTTTTAAATGTTCTAGATCGAATACATAGCAGGTACAATTTTAATAATAATTTTATTATATTAATATGTAAATATTATGAATTAATTAGTCAAAAATAATAAATAAATGATAGAAAATATACAATACATATATTTCAAATTTTACATTTTCAAAAAATCCGAAATCATATTTATAGCTTACTGAAAAATTGAAGATTTTTCTACGTTAAAATATTATTTTTAATTAATTAATTACTTTTGACCTAATTAAAAAATATTTTTTTTTATAAATATTTAAAATGGTTGAAAAAAATCTAATTTTTTAATTGAAAGCTTCTATAATGATAAATTAATTTACAAAATTTAAGACCTAATTTTTAAAACATAATTTATTTTTTAATTTTTAATTCGTATAATGGTTAAATAATACTAAAAATATTATAATTACTAAAAAATATTTACAGTTACTATTATCCAGCCTTTTGACCGGGCAATATTTGGACAGACTAGATGAGTCGAACTTAGAGTTATCAAGGCTGGACGCCCAAAGAGATAGCCCAAGAGTTCGGAAACCAAACGCAAGCATAACTACGGGACAAGTGCAAAACCAACATAAGAAACCAAAGGCATAGATCCACCTAAGTGGTGGACCGGTACCGATCCAACCTCCTAGATCGGTACCGATCCATATTTATTCACCCAATGGTGCCCATCTTCGGCCTACTTATTCTACGTAATGTTAGAAGCACATTCAAGTGTTGTTTTGTCTATTGCATGCAAATCTCTATCGATCTCCATGAGCACTTAAGTCAGCAACTTTGTTCTTCCACGGATCCATCATTCGGACTCAGAAATAAGCGAATATTGGTGCACACTAGTTTGGAATCACGAAGCTAACCACCAATCGAGCCAAGATAAGAAGGTCAAAGCAATCCATATGATCAACTTATGGATCGGTACCGATCCAAGTACCGATCTGTGATAATTGATGAGTTATCCCTCTATTTCTTTAGAGAAACAGTCTATGGCATGGAAAATAAGGTCAAGATCTTTTGGGCAAAATTTTAGGCTTCCTACATCTATAACAGGGCTCATTTTTAAGGATCTTTTGGCTCTTGCTTCCCCTAACTCTAATTTCTTATAATCACTGTCGGATTTATACCGATCCGTAAGAACTCCTGCTTGTAATCAGTAAGATAGTCAATAAAATCATTAAATGGACGTAAGCCAAGGTTAGCCGGACTACTATAAATTGTTGTCTGTTCTTTTCTACTCGTTTTCATTTAAATTTCTTAACTTTTTTATTCTCTACTTATTCTTCTGGATGTTTGTGCCAGTTTTGGTTCAAACGTTTTAATGCATTCACTGGGAACTCATATTCTCAGGCTACTTGGATCCATCATCTACTAGTGGGTTTCATAGATCCAAAAGACAGATCCAGTTTTCCAACCGTACGGTTCTACTATTTAGATTTTCAATAATCTAAGAGAAGCTATTTGCTATGGCCCCATTAAGGAGAGAACGTGCTCCAACTTCTAGAGCTACTAATAATGCTGGGAATCAAAATATTCACCATGTGGATGGAGTTGCCTAAACAGAACAACCAGAGATCCATAATCCAGATGATGTAATGACCATAGTGGAAATGGGTCAGATGATGACGTGGATGGAGGATAGATTCCAGAAGAGTCATAACCAGATGAACCAGTAGATGTAGTAGAGCTTGAGGCTATTGAACGAACTAACGCATAACAATCGAAGGAAAAGCAGGAGGGACTCAAGTTCAAAGTCTGAAATTTCCTTATCATCCGACCAGAGATGGAAAGATAGAAAGAAAAAGAAGACTCAAAACACTATTGGGACGTCATATCAAGGAGGAAGACAAACTCGGGGCTCGAGTTTGTGGATCAGTACCGATCTAACCAATGGAGGGCCCAGTGCTCGCACTTTAGATGGCATCCTAGATCTGACTTCTAGACGTGTCGTGGATGATTAGAATGCTGAATATCAGATAACTACTAATGATACTACACATGGGAATCATATAGGGGGGTTGTTGGACGAACGGATCTCCCGAAGTCTGGAGAACCCAGGTATCGAGAGTATGCACTAGAGTGTTCGCCCGACCGAACGCTTAGAACATATCTCGATCACCGCTGTTCAGCCGAACCTGTGGATCTGAAGTACTTGGAGGATATGATCAGGAGACTTGTTAGTGAAAATCGATTTAGGAGCAATGATGAATGGGGTACTTCTCCTAGTCGGAATTCGCTTATTGAGAACATTCTACGTGGGAAGTATCCATAGAGATTTGTAATGCCAACGATGCCGCTATATGCTGGAAAGCCGGATCATAGGCAGCACTTGATGAAGTATGAATAGCATATGGATTCTGCTAGAGCTTTGATGTCATTAAATCATTTTCCAATATTCCTACAAGGTGTAGCGACGATGTGGTTCACTTGGCTACCACCGAGATCCATATCGTCTTTCACTGAGTTATCGCGAAAATTTCTGAAGCAACTTTGTTTACACACTTCACGTCCAAAATAAGCAATGTCATTATCATACCTCTTCCAGGGAGCGGGGGAGTCAACAAAAGATTTCTTGAATTGGTTACATACAGCTGCAACGGAAGTAACAAGTCATAATGATGATATAGTATTGACGGTGTTGATTAGACGGATCCATCCTAAGATGGATTTCGGGGAATGGTTAGAGAGGAAAACCTCATCGACGATGGATACTTTCTGTAGAAAGGCTAATTAGTACTTACGCTTGGAAGAAGCACGCAACGTCCCCGGAGAAGCGGTGCTGGAAATTTAGATGAAGTAATACAAAGCAACATTGTTGTAAAGCAATCTGGAGGAAGTTCTAGAAACGTGGATGTGAATATTGGCAACAAGAGTGATAGCTAGAAAAAGAGCGATAATGGAGCCAAGAAATGAAAGAAAGATAATATGAATCGTCCCAAGATTCCAAAATACGATAATGATATTCTAATAGTTCGTGAAAGCCCCATAGAACGGGAGGTAAGGATATTCTAACCCCCCTTGGGTCTTCTTCCCAATGGGGGTAAGCTAGTCCTAGTGGTGAGGGCCCAGGTGGCTTGAAAAACATTTGGTAATTAATACAATCATCGGTGGACCACATCCAACCGACAAGAGTTTGAATGAGATGGACAGGTATGATGGTGCTTTGAAGCATACCGAGTATGAGAGCCATTTGGCAATCGAGGATGGAACTCCAGCAAAACAATTCAGAACCATAATAGATGACATTGTTTTTCGAAACAGAGATGCTGATGGGGCGGAAGCCATGACGATTGACCCGTTGATTATAACGACCATGATTGGTCTTGCTTGAAGGCACTGGGCCAGCCCGCAACGGAAGAAATAGGTGAATTTCAACTTGTTTACCATATTGGATCTTAGTTGAGCCTATGAAGCCTAATTTAATTAGAACATCTCTAGATTTGTTTTAAACAAAATCATTTATTTTATTTAAATTAGTTAAAGGGAAGTTTAAATAAATTTAATTTTAAATGTATAGTGTATCAGATACACCTAACAATTACTAATAAGAGTTAATATATAGGGAAGAAAACCTTTCATTTCTTTCTCTAAAACAAGTAATTAATTGAGAGCATTAATAAGATTTAATGTATATATAGGAAATGAAACATTTCTTTTCTTTTCCTAAAACAAGTAATTAATTGAGAGCATTAATTACATTAAATAGAGAGATGAACCTTTCATTTCTCCCTTTAATTTGAATTGGTTAATTAGATTTAATTTACATATATATGTTATCAAATACATATATGTGTGTGTACACGCATGTATAACATGATAATCCGTGAAAGGTATAATGTGCCCGTATATAGATGTTGGGATTTACATTGCAACGGACACATTAGCTCATTTTGTATGTACTGTAATTTATCCAAATATGTATTGCACAATATGGCAAAATAAGATATTAATATACGTAGAATATACATATACATATATGTACACATAATATATATATATATATATATATTATTGAATAAACAGTTTTTGCCATAATAAATTAATGTAAAATAATTATATGAAAAATTATAGATTTTATAATTTTAGAAAATCTGGAAACATATTTTAGGCTTAAAAATAATTTATGGAATTTTCTCAATTAAAATAATATTCATCATTAAATAATTGACAACAGCCCGAAAATAAATTAATTCTTAAAAATACGAAATCAAGTTTAAAAATTCTAAAACTTTTTCTGAAGGTACTTGTGAAAAATATTAGGCTTAAGAAAAATTTATGGAATTTTATCAATTAAAATTATATTTTTAATCAAATAATTGATTGTAGGCCGAAAATAATTTAATTATAAAAATTATTAAATTAAGTTTTAAAAATCTAAAACTTTTCTAAAGGCACCTAAGACAAATTTTAGGCTTAATTTATAGAATTTTCTCAGTTTAAATTATATTTTTAATTAAATAATTGATTGCAAGCTGAAAGAATTAATTTAAAAAATATTACACTTATTTTTAAACATCTGAAAATTTTACAATAAGCTTCTTGTACGGTGCAGCAAATTTAAAAAATATAAAACTAAAATTTTGAATTGTTAATTATTTTATACATAATAAACAACATACAGGATCATTAAATAATAATGAAATATGTGTATACATATTTAATAAAATATTTTATATTTTATGATTCATAATAAGTATAAATCATCATAAGAAAGTTTAAGATCAAATATATATGATATATAAACATATATACAATTTTACATATTGACAATATGTAGACCTCTATACATTTAGTGTGTGTATATATATATTTATATAAATCAAAATTAAAAAATTATTATTTTTTCTTTTTAGAAAGTTGGTGTAACAATAAATTAATAAAAAAATATTACAATAAGCACTTAACCAATTCAATTATAACAAACACATGTACCCACAAAATCTCACATAATCTAAACTATAAACAGATCTCTTAATGAAGCCTATGAGTCCACGTTGAACAATGATTTCACTTCTTAGTAAATTCCCAATCCGTCAGGTTTCTAGTCCGGGATTGGAGACCTTTTACTAAAAATTTGTATTTTTTTAATTTGAATTGGATCTAAGAATTTTTAGGATTGTTTTAGAGGATAGTTGTTGCTATTAAAATGAGGAGGAGGAAGAAGAAAGTGGCGGCTCAAAAAATGAAATTCGCTTTAGATTAGGGTTTTGAGATTAGTATTTAAATGCGTAGAATAAGAGAACAAACTATGTAAGTTTCTCACTAGATCTTAGCTACACATCTCCAAACCCTAATCCTATTTTGTAGCCGCCTCTAACCTATCTCAAACCAATGCCTATCCTCTCCATATCTTATGATTTGTGAGCCTATTTAACCTTGATTAAATATATATAATCATATTTAACCTATTTTGTTATCGATATCTCTATCGGATTTTATAAATATATGCAACAATTTTATTTCTCAAATCACATTCAAATTTCATAATTAACATTTCATAAATATAAATTTATTTAATTATTTATAAACTAATTAAATCGTTTGGTCTAAAGAGAATTCATTATTTCGATTATGTGACTTTTGGGTGTAAATTCGGTGAGTGATTAACGTCAAACTATTCGAACGTTAACGTTCACACTTCACTTAGCAGGTGGTGTGATAATATGGTCAAATTTATCGCTTACTCATTTTCGACAAAAATCTCATTTTAATTTAATAAGCGTTACCCAGTTGTGACAATTATTTACACCAATTCTCTTCGTTAAAACTATACCACTTTTGACTTATTGAATTTGGTAATGGTCAAAATTCCAACATCGCCCACATTCAACTCTATAGTCTAAACACAAAGTCCTTGGTTCAATAATAATAATTATAATTAACCGAACTACTCTGGCTAGATATTTTGACTTTGGGTTGACTTGACTTTGGGACGAAATTCTTTTAAGGGAGGAAGAGTGTAATGACCCGAAATTTTACCGTCTTGATTTGCGAATATTTATAAATTTTAAATATTAAAATAGTAGGTTTAATACTAAAAATATAAGTCTTTTAAATAATAACAAATGATGGTAAAATAGATTTGTAACGATCCATGATTTTGCCACATTGAAATAGGCTATTTAAATATATTTTATATAATCAATAAAATGGTTTTTATTAGTAAATAAACTTATTTTAACTATTTAATAATGATGATAAAATAGTTTTCAAAATTTGTTTACCAATATAGATAGTTCATAAAAAGATAGAAAATTTTATTTCTCAAATCACATTCAAATTTCATAATTAACATTTCATAAATATAAATTTATTTAATTATTTATAAACTAATTAAATCGTTTGGTCTAAAGAGAATTCATTATTTCGATTATGTGACTTTTGGGTGTAAATTCGGTGAGTGATTAACGTCAAACTATTCGAACGTTAACGTTCACACTTCACTTAGCAGGTGGTGTGATAATATGGTCAAATTTATCGCTTACTCATTTTCGACAAAAATCTCATTTTAATTTAATAAGCGTTACCCAGTTGTGACAATTATTTACACCAATTCTCTTCGTTAAAACTATACCACTTTTGACTTATTGAATTTGGTAATGGTCAAAATTCCAACATCGCCCACATTCAACTCTATAGTCTAAACACAAAGTCCTTGGTTCAATAATAATAATTATAATTAACCGAACTACTCTGGCTAGATATTTTGACTTTGGGTTGACTTGACTTTGGGACGAAATTCTTTTAAGGGAGGAAGAGTGTAATGACCCGAAATTTTACCGTCTTGATTTGCGAATATTTATAAATTTTAAATATTAAAATAGTAGGTTTAATACTAAAAATATAAGTCTTTTAAATAATAACAAATGATGGTAAAATAGATTTGTAACGATCCATGATTTTGCCACATTGAAATAGGCTATTTAAATATATTTTATATAATCAATAAAATGGTTTTTATTAGTAAATAAACTTATTTTAACTATTTAATAATGATGATAAAATAGTTTTCAAAATTTGTTTACCAATATAGATAGTTCATAAAAAGATAGAAAATTTGACCGAAAAATATTTTCCGAAATTTCGACACCCGAAAGACATCGGGAACGTTGTGCACACTTGGTGCAACATGCACACATTTATATATGTTAGGATTAGTATTAATTAAGCATACTTATGTATATTAAATTATATATATATATTTATACCTAAGCTTGGATGTGCCAAATTATGTTATAAAAGGCATATTTATACATATAAACACACTTATATATGTATATATACAAATCCTATACCATACCTTAAGTACCCTACAACATGCCCTTGGGGGAGGTGGTAACGTGTACAAGAGAGAGAGGGGATGTATGGAGTGCATGCATGTGTATATATTTAATTATAAGCACTTTATATTTTAAAAATATTTTCCTAAGCCTATAAATACTCCTTCCATTTCATAATTTTAATTTTACAATCCTCTTCTCCACTTTCAAATTCCTGAAAGCTTGAAAATATATATCCATGGCTTCTCTTCATAATTTTTAAAGTAAGAAAAATCAATTCTTTTTACTCAAAATCTCCTCTTTAGTCCACTAAACCACTTTTACATATACTACAACACCTTTCTTCCAATGTACAAGTCCATACCCTCCACAAAAATGAATGGCCGAGCCCAAACACGGGCATGGCCGAGCCCATTTAGCCTTCCAAGGGTCCACATCTTTGCTTTGTTGAGCTAGGAGCAAGTGAGCTAGGTTGAGAGCAAGTTTAGTTTGATTTAGTGAAAGTTTGGTGAGTATAGTTCGTGTTTTTAAAAATCAAGTTACTAACCTTTTAAAGTTGTAAAATTTATAAGTTAAGTCGTTACTTAAGTATGTAGTAATGTTATATGTTGTGTATGCATGCATATATGTTGATTTGGTGTTAATTGTTTATGCCGAAGTTTGAGTAGGCAATAAAGATTATAACTTGAATATTGGAAAAATTAGTTAGCATTGTGAATTAATGCTTTGTTTATGATGGTGTTATAATGTTATGATGTGATATTATGTTGGAATGTTGTATTTGTAAAATATGGGTTCATGACACAAAGGTAGCGATTCGCTAACCAAAAGCGACATAGAAATCCGCATTTTGTCGAAAGTTTGATGTTGTTTCAAAGTGAAAAGTTTTCAAGTTTAAATCTTTGATTTTGGTTTCAAAAGTTTATTTTCATGTTTTAAAGAAGACAAGAGTTCAAAGTTGAAGTTATAAAAGTTAGAAAGTAAAATTTCAAGTTTTGAAATTACGAGTTCGTATAGCGATAGTCGTTATACGTACAGTTCGGAAAATCTAACTATTTTATAACCTAAACTTGTTTTAACTTAAAATCTTTTTAGAAAATGTTTTCTGACTTTAATTTAGTAACTAGAGAACAATTATTCAATTATTTATTTATTTAATGATTATTTAATTGATTAATTAATTAATAAAGGTAATTAGTACTTGATCATTGTTAATAATGGTTTTTAAACTTAAATGTCAATCAATTAAGTTAATCATGATTTGTTACTTAATTAAAATTAATTATTATTTAATTTTTAATTAAGGATTAATTAATTTTTATTTAATTATTTATTTAAGATAATTATAAATTAATTATTATTTAAAAGGGGTTTTATTAAATCAACCTTTGATTAAAATTAATTATGTTTTAATAAGATTTAAATTAAAGTTTAATTACTTTAATTAGAGTTTAATAACTATTTAACAAGTATTTTATTCTCATTTACAAGGGTTTTAATTTATTTTAAAATTGCTTTGAGTTTAAGTAATCAGTTTTGTTTTAAAACTGTTTTCTTTTCAAATTTGTTTTAAATCAAGGTTTTCTATGTCGCTTACCCTTAAGTAACCCCATATGATTAAGAAAACTAAATAACATCTATTAGCTGAACAAAACACCATTCTACTATCGTAATAACCTGGACATTCACGAATGTTGATTGATTATTATGTTTTGACTTCTTATATAACTGTTGTTATGTGATGTCATGTTAGACTGGAAAAGTAAAACAAAATTAAAAGTACCATTGTGGTCATTAAGCCTCTGTTTGATTTTGTAAAGATAAATATTTCATTTTCTTTTTGAAATGGTTTTAAAGTTATTGCATTTTGAATAAGACATTTAAAGAATGATTTGATAAATGGTTTTACTAAAGATGTTTTTAACCAATGGAAATGATTTTCCATGTTAAAAAAAGAAGTTTTATAAATGATTTTATAAAGGAATTTGAAAATTTATTGCGTGTTTTGGGTAAATGGATTTGAGTTTTTAAGCAAAGAAGATTTCATAAATAAGAGAGACTTATAAAATGGATTTGCTTATTATAAAGGAGTTATAAAGGGTTTTGAATATTTGTAAAATGGTTTTATAAATGAATTTGGAAGTTTGAAAGTATTTTGAAATGGATTTGGATTTCAAGTAAAAGAGATTTCATGAATGGAATAGATTTGATTAAAAGCGATTTATCGAAAGAAATAAAATAAAGAATTTGAGTCTGGGTTTCTCTAAACTGAACCTTTAAAAATGGCGGTATGGAACATCTGTTCCACATTTAACACCGATGGAATATTTTTTAGGTTTGTCTTTTTCTCCAGTTTAAGCAACATTGTTTAAACCTTTTAACATGATTTGGCACTAAGAAGTTATTCGCAAATGTTTTGTGAATATACTTATGTTAGAGAGATAAGTATATGAATGTTTTAGACAAACGTTTTGAAAAGGATTTATTAAATAAAGATTTGTTTTGAGGCTTAGTGGTTGCTATGGATGAATAAACCTTAAATGAAATTGGTTGTTATTTGTTTATTTGATAGTTAAATAACCGACTATCAAATTTGGACCTGTTTTGACTCATGAGGTATGTTAGGTATATTCAAGTTCCCCGGTGAGGACTCGATTGCTTAGTGCATACTTCCAAAGGAACCAGAATTGAGTTAGCCGGAAATTATCGCTTAGTTTTAGAGACATCGGTCTTTGGATTTATCCAAACCACCCCAAACTAATAACATACGATGCTAAATCATATTGAAGTATGCTGTTGAGTTATACTATTCTTCTTGAGGGTGATTCCAAAATGGAAGATAGTAACGTGGAATGTTTGTTCGATCTCGGAACAACTTGCATGGATGAATGTTGGCATTGCATCTCTGCATGGAGGGCAGTGTTAGCATTCCAAGATGGTCTGCTAAGAGGAAGAAGCTAAAGACATGTCCTCGCGAGCCTCACAAACCGGGAAATGGAAAAAAGCAGGGTATGCAGTAGAGCTATGTGGTCAGCTACCGTTAGGAGTCGCCATCCCATTCTAGATTGTCCATATTCAGGTTGTTTTGCGCGCAAATACCGTGGTAGTATAAGGCATCAGTGTCAAAAAGAGATGAGGTAATCCAGTTTGCCATGTTAAAAGGGCAGCCGGCTCTGTGTAGCAAGGGTACAAGAAGCTCTTGTCAGACTCCGGTGCATTTCTAGAGGTCTACCATCGGAAGGTAGTCCCTTATCTTGCCATAATATGAAATCCAATCTCATATATGTGCCTTTACGGTTTTGATTTTAGAGCCTAGTATGCTGGAATTTAATATGGTAACAATTTCAACTATTTTGATATTTATTTGAAACTATATACATTATTATAATATCATTGGATTTTATCATACAAGTGTTATGGTTATCGTAAGGTAAAAACCCGTCTGTGTTTATGTGCGACATGGTCTTACAAGATGCCTTTGATTTAATGGTTTTTATAAAGTTAAAACTTATGCTTTACTCACACCAGACCCATGTCTAACCTGGAGTTTATTTTCCATTTTCCTAAACTCTTGAGTGCTCAAATTCGAATGGGCAGCCAAGTAGTTCAGGTTTTCCGCAGATTCATCTTGGAGGAGCTTGGAGTAGGTGGCTTCATCGATAGCTAGTTATTACTTTTCCGATGTATTATATGTATATGGTATCCGTTAGGTAGGGAGGCTGTTATAACTGTCCTAGGCTATAATTTGTATTAGAATGACTCTGATGTAACATTTTTGAAATGAATTTGTAATATATTATGTTGCGTAATATATATTGTTTCGTTGCATTGTGAGATTCTGTGTTGTTAGTTTCTTCTCTTCTATCTTTTCTTTCTTTCACCCCTAATGACCTATCTTTCGGACGACTAAATGATCGGCATACGCATACTGAGGATGTATTAAGTGTTGTCTTTGGTAATAAGAAAGACGGATCATTACAGAATGGGTATACTATTATGTTTTAATCATTTACTCAGTCGATTAACTCTCTCCGACGCCGATAAACTACCTTTATCATGTGGAATAATTCAGAGTATGTCTCTCGACTTCCAATGAGAACTTAGTTCTGATATGAACTATATAGTGGCATTGCCATTATATAACAATGGTGTGATTCTCAACATTTAGAATCACCCTCGGCTTAGTTACAAATTTGTGCATTTATTTTATATATATTGTTTTTATCGTAGCGATATTCAAGTTAATGAATCAGCCATAATCTCTTCTATTTGGAACATTTCCAACTTAAGGATTCTTAACTTGAATTTATTATTGACATATTATACTCAATAACATTTATGAAGTTCGAGTATGAACACTCTTTCATAAGGAGTTCGTTGTTTCTATAAACGATTCTCTAGTATTTTATAAATACACGAGAAAACTTCAAATAACCATTTGGTGATAATTTGGATTTGATATTTGCTTCATGTCTCAAATATATAAACAAATCACGGTATGAGTAGACAGCATAACATGCATGATAATTCCTATTGCAATGCATAAGGGACTCATCTCACATATTCTGTGTTAAACAATTTAATAAGGTGTCTTTGCACATCGATTTGGGACATTCCAAATTTTTTTTATACTCACTATAAAAGGCATCATTTACAATCTAAAGTTGGGTATTAAAACAACTAAGGTTGATTCTAACACAATACATCGTTAAAATATCAACATCATGTTATTTACTTATAGTTTAGAAATATCAATGTACCTTTTGACTTTCTTACTTATGAGCACACGCTTCCTCTACATTTTGATTGATAATTAGACTATTTGATATTTTCATCAAAAAATTTGTTCAATTTTGACGCTCATAAAATGGTACTTTCTATCATTCCTTGAATCATATCCAAAATCCCACAAACTTAATATTGCTCCCACCGACTTTAAGATAATTTGGTTGTTATACGCAAACAGTCTAGTTTAAATCTATAGTTAGAACTTTCTATTTCAACACATATATACCCAAATCTAAAGTCATACTTGGCGATAATTTTGTGAGTAAATCTAAATTATCTTGAGTACATTGAATAATGAATCTATTTTGCTAATTTCAACAATTGAAATTTACGAGGTTATTTTCATTAATGTCGCTCACTAAATTCCAACTGCATTAGTCTCTTAAAGACACAATTGCGGCCAATGGATCACATCCCTTTGGATACAACTACCAAAATCATATTTTGGTAACGTACTTGGAATCCCTTCGGATTTGCACATCATACCATATCATGGAGTCAATACTCTTAATGGGTTGATTAAACAATCGAGGATTATATATTTTCGATATTGATAAGAAACTCGTAGTTTCTCTTCAGTGTGCGAGAATACTTATTAGACACTCTAATGTGATGATGTGTTCGTTTAGGTTAGTTAATTTCATTTCATCTGATCAAATCAGTTCAATCTATGGACCGTATCCAATTCCATTTAACTACCAATAATTCCTTAAAGAAATTCATTCACAATGAAGTTGGTGTATCTTGAAACAACAATTGCTTCTCAGTGCAATAGAATAGGTATTCATAAACGCTTTATGAATTTATTTATTTATAAAACTGGTTTGGTTTTAGTTTACAAAACTAGTGTTCAAAACATAAGTATGTCATCCAATGACAATCTTTCCCAAAATCCTATTTGGGAGATTCATACAAGATCCTGCATGAACAATGATTACGTGCAATCTTTCGACTTGCACAACCTGCTAACTCCTTGGCCTAGGATATGTTGGGGTTTCTTATAAACCCTTATCTTGTGTGATTTTGTAAACTTTTATTTAGATGAAATAATATTAACCTTGTGTACTACTCTTAAGTACATGACCTTATAGAAACAAACTAACTCAACTTCACTCACAATTAATCGTACATTTTCCAACAAAGTTCGATTACTCCTTATCGATGCGTCATTATGTATCACATGTAGGAGTGACTTTTGAGATTGGATCTTTATTCATTTTATAGGGACATTCGGAACTGTTTTCAAGATACTCATTCATTCGATCAAATCAAATTATTTCTATCGCATGTTATTTTATTTACTTCTGTTTTATATTCTATGAGTTTACCATAGACATACTACATGTGTATCAAATACACATGTCCATGTGGGTGATAACTCATCGGTGAACATTGCGAAGTACATGGAGCTGTTTTGGTATTAATAGACTTATGATTGCATTCATCTATACGTATCAATTCGAGGAGTTCATCAACTCTTATGATGCTACCACTGAATGGGTGCATAGCCCTTAATTGTTTGAGATATAATTAACTAGTATCATATGATTCAAAATTATATAATAAAATTCTTTTCTCAAAACTATGGCTTAGTCTATAATTCCAAAATAACTGTAAAAAATATTAGATACTTCTATATTTTCCAATGCATCACTTTTGTTATGAAAAAATAATACCACATTATAGTTTTATTTCATAGCGAATATTCATAATATTCATATAACTATGTCCATATCTCAGTCGATACCGAAAAAATAGTCATTATTTCATAAATAATATTCGATACGTTTACAAAATTTTTTTTTGTAATATGATGCAATCAATAAGTACTATATGGCATGTTCCCACTATTTCCGCCATTACTATAATAGCATACTAAATTCGAAGATCCATCGTTCACTTAATATAGATTTATTTATTTCACATACTGCAACTAGTTTACCGTAGAGAGTTCTTTGATCGAATATCTTGAACTCAAGAGAAATAAATATTACAAACAATTTTCTATATAAAAATACATTTCAGAACAGAAATCATATTTCTTATTCCAATGTTAAGTATCAATCACTATTATTACAATTCTTGTTTCCATTGTTTCTTTATGAAGCAAAAATGACTATTCAATCTCTTCATCCAACTGTACCTTAAGTCACATTTAGTCTTGTACATTCGTTATTCTTTTTAAATGGTCAAACCATTCAAAAGAAAACTCTTACTACGATATCACAAGAACTCTTTACAAAAGCATACTCGATCATCCTTAACATTTAAGGACATCAAATATGTTGCCCTTTGCGTAAACTGATCAAACTGACATTTCAGCGATCGGGTTCTTAGATCTATCTCGTAGTTTTGGTCTAGTGTTACAGTTAACACAATACGATCCTTTTGTACTCAATCAAATCGAATACTTGATCTTGCACTAAGGTTTATTTGGTTTTTCGGATGAACTAATTTCATCGAAATATTGTACATTACAAACTTTGACCGCTCACCATATAACATTTATATGTGATTGTATATGGATCAAATATCCATAGTTTTGTATTGCTTTTAAAGTTCGAAACTCATAGAATGCAATACATGGTCTCGCCAAATAAATGCGTAAATGACCAAAGTAAGAATGTACTTAGTAGTTGTAATATTAGACACTTGCATGGGTGTTGAAACGTTAACATGCATCAATCTTTTATTGGTAGATATATGTTATATTTCTATTTGTCAATCTTTAATTCATTTATATATCTTAATTGATAAACATTTTATCAATCTTATTAAATGCACATATTTATCAATGTAGATTATTATAACATTATATCACATATATTCTTACAATATTAGAAAGGTTAAATGTTATCATTTCATTTTTCTAATAAGGCTCCCACTAGTCTTTTATGTTTCACCAAACCCTAAGCAAAACATAGAAGTCTTTCGACTTCACTAGTGGGTTTTAGAACTCGTCCATCTTGTAATTTTGACTTTGAGTTTGCTCAACAAGTCATAGCTCCACGGACGATGGATAACTCCTTATCGGTTGTATCACATACAACTCCTAACCCATGGTTTCTTATCCTAATCTCATTTCGACCATGAGTTTGCTCAACAAACCGAAAGAGATTATTCGCTCGTACCACCATATCACAACGGCCTAAGTATAGTATGTGTACCTTGAGTTTGCTCAACAAATACATATAGTTATCTTACTTCATCTATTCAATATATTAATAATACTACACATAGCATCCCTAGCTTGAGTTTGCTCAACAAATAAGGAGTATGCAAGTAATTTATTAATATATATATATATATATTTGGTAGAGGACAACATAATATTGAAGATTCATAATCTTCAATATATTATATTGAGTGATATCGACTTATGAAATAATGTATTAATTATGAAATACCCTCGTGATTCAAGTGTCAAGCACATCTGAAATCACGGTATACGACAAAACGTATGTATTTATTACTTAAGTCTATTTAGGGTTTCTTTAATGTTCCACGTTTAGTTTATACATTCATATTTTAACATTTTATTATTATATAACTTTTATATTTTATATTACTTATATAATAGTCTTATGTATAACATTATGTTAATTAAATATTATTTTAATTAATTAACTTTTTAATCAATTTTATATTAGTATTCCAATACAACTTTTATATTGGACATATCTACTATAACCTTTATAGTGTATACTATAACTTTAAAGTGTATACTATAACCTTTATAGTATAACACATATATCTCATATATGTGTATTTATATTTCATTAATTACCATTAATTAATTTAATTTATTCAATTAATCAACCCTTAATTAATTAATTTACTTAATTAATTAACCTTTAGTTAATTTATTTAATTGAACAATTTTAAGTAAATTATATTAATTTCAAATTTTATCTTATTCATACATACATGTATACTTATGTTATCTTAAACATTTTAAAATAACATAACATATATCAACATATATAATACATGCATATAAGTATTAATTAATTAAATCATTTAATTAATTTATTTTTTAATCTTATTAATAAATTTTAAATTTTGAAATTAATATTTAAATAGTTTCAAACATTTTGAAATTTCAATTACCTTTTCAAACATTTTGAAAATTTATGTTATATTATAACTTTTTATAATAAACATGTTTTTATTTTAAATTTAACTTTTAAATTTAAAATCTTGTTTTAATTTCAAAAGTATTGTGAAAATTAGCCCAAGGCCCAATTCAAATTGGGCCTTTTCTGTTAGGGGCAACCTTTGGGCTCACTTCACCTTTCAAGCCAGGTTGGTAACAAGGTAGGACAGGGTACTTGATTACCCAATTCCAATCCAAGACATTACATTTCTAGAAATCGTACTAAGTGGACAAGCTTAATTAATTAGCTCTAACATGACTAATTTAGACTGCATAGGCTATTGGGCTCTAATAAAGTGAAGGAACTGGACCAGCCCATAGCGGAAGAAATGATGGAATTTCAATTTTTTTATCCTATTGGACCTTAGCTGAGCCTATGAAGCCTAATTTAATTAGAACATTTCTGATTTTTATAAATAAAATCATTTATTTTATTTAAATTAGTTAAAGGGAAGTTTAAATAAATTTAATTTTAAATGTATAGCGTATCAAATACACCTAATATTTATTAGTAAGAGTTAATATATATAGGGAAGGAAACTTTTCATTTCTTTCTCTGAAATAAGTAATTAATTGAAATCATTAATAAGATTTAATGTATACATAAGGAAGGAACATTAATTGTATTGAATGGAGAGATGAACCTTTCATTTCCCTCTTTAATTTGAATTGATTAATTAGATTTGAAACATACATACATACATACATATATATATCTGTGTGTGTGCATGCGCGCACGCGCGCGTGTGTGTGCGTGTGCATGTGTAACATGATAATCGTGAATGATATAATGTGCCCATATATAGATGCTGGGATTAATATTGCAACGGTCACAATAGCTCATTTTGTATGTACTGTAATTTGTCCAAATATGTGTTTGTACAATATGGCAAAACAAGATATTAATATACATAAATGAATATACATAATATATATATATATATATATATATATATTATTGAATAAAATAATATCTGCCATAATAAATTATTGTAAAATAATTATATAAAAACACAAGTTTTATAATTTTAGAAAATCTGGAAACACATTTTAGGCTTAAAAATAACTTATGGAATTTTGTCAATTAAAATAATATTTATCATTAAATAATTGATAACAGCTCGAAATCAAATTAATTCATAAAAATATGAAATCAAGCTGAAAAATTATAAAACTATTTTTGAAGGTACCTAAGACATATTTCAGGCTTAGAAAAAATTTATAAAATTTTCTCAATTGAAATTTTATTTTATATTATTTAATTGCAGGCCAAACAAATTAATTATAAAAATTATTAAATTAAGTTATAAAAATTTTAAAAAATTTCTAAAGGTACCTGAGATACATTTTACACTTAAGAATTTTTTTTGAATTTTATCAATTGAAATTATATTTTTAATTAAATAATTGATTGCTGGCCAAAAGTAAATTAATTTTAAAAATATTAAATTTAGTTTTAAAATTTTGAAAATTTTACAGTAAGCTTTTTTTTATGGTGCAGCAAATTTAAAAATATATAACTGAAATTTAGAACAATTAATTATTTTATACATAATAAACAACATGCAAAATCATTAAATAATAATAAAATATGTATATAGATATTTAATAAAATATTTTTATATTTTATGGTTCATAATAGTTACAAATCATCATAAGAAAATTTGAAGATCAAATATATACGATATATAAACATATATACAAATATGAAGATCTCTGTACATTTTGTGTGTGTGTATATACATATCAAAATTAAAAAATCCTTTTTTTCAGAAAGTTAATTCAACTATAAATCAAGAAACAAAATATTACAACAAGCACATAACTAATCCAATTGTAACAAACACATGTACCATTGGATGGCAGTGTGGATTCGACTTCTGGACATGCCGTGGATGGTAAGAATGCTGAATACCGGACAACTGCTAATGATGCTACACAAGGGAATCAAACAAGGGGTCTACTAGATGAACGGATCTCCCGGAGTCTGAAGAACCTAGGTATCGAAAGTATGCCCGAGAGCGTTCGCTGGGCCGAACGCTCAGAATAGATCTCGATCATCGCCGTTCTGTCGGACCTGTGGATCCGGAGTACTTAGAGGATATGGTTAGGGGACTTATGAGTGAAAACCGATTCAAGAGGAATGATGAATGGGGTACTTCTCCTAGCCGAAATCCATTTATTAAGAACATTCTACGTGAGAAGTATCCATGGAGATTTGTAATGCCAATGATACCGCTATATGGTGGAATGACGAATCCTAGGCAGCCCTTGATGAAGTACAAATGGCATATGGACTCTGCCAGAGTGTCTGATGCCGTGAAATGTCGTTGTTTTCCAATTTTCCTACAAGGAGTAGCGATGATATGGGTCACTTGGCTTCCACCAAGATCCATATCATCATTCACTGAGCTGTCGTGAAAATTTCTGGAGCAATTCCGTTTACACACCGAACGTCCGAAAGATGTGATGTCATTATCAAACCTCTTCTAGGAAGTGAGAGAGTCATTAAAAGATTTTTTGAACTGGTTCCATACAGCTATGACGGAAGTAACAAATCCTAATGATGATATAGTATTGATGATGTTAATTAGGGGGATCCATCCCATAGTGGATTTCGGGGAATGGTTAGAGAGGAAAACCCCATCGACGATGGATGCTTTCTATAGAAAGGCTAATTAGTACTTATGCTTGGAAGAAGCGTGCAATCATCCTCAGAGAAGCGGTGCTAGAAATTCAGATAAAGTGATACAAAGCAACATTGCTGTAAAGCAATTTGGAGTGAGTTCTAGAAATGTGGATGTGAATATTGGAAACAAAAGTGATAGCCAGAAGAGCGATAATGGGGATAAGAAATGAAAGCCATATAATAGGAATCGTCGTAGGATTCCTAAATACGATAATTATACTGAACTAAATAACTCGATCAAGAACATTCAACTGGCAACTCAAAGTATCGAGCAATATAGAAAGTTGGCTCCGAGAGAGTCGATCGAGGAGGAGAAGAGATCGGGCAAATTCTGCAGGTTTCATGAGATGCATGGTCAAAATACCAATAATGCAGGCACTTGCGCGATATGATTGAGGAGCTGATTCGAAAGAAAAAAATCACAATAGTTTGTGAAAGCCCAACAAAATGATGGGCGAGGAAATTTTAACCACCCTGGGTCGTCTTCCCAATGGTGGCAAGCTGATCTTAGTGGTGAGGAGTGTAGGTGGCTTGAAAAACATTTGGTAATTAACACAATCATCGGTAGACCACATCCAACTGACAAGAGTTTGAATGAGATGGACAAGTATGCTGGTGCTTTGAAGCATACCAAGTATGAGAGTTGTTTGGCAGTTGAGGCTGGAACTCCAGCAAAACAATTCAGAACCATGACAGATGACATTGTTTTCTGAAACAGAGATGCCGATGGGGTGGAAGCTCTAACGATTGACCCATTGATTATACGACCATGATTGGTCCTGCTTGAAGGAACTGGGTCAGCCCGCAATGGAAGAAATGAGTGAATTTCAAAAAAATTTACCATATTAGATCTTAGTTGAGCCTATGAAGCTTAATTTACTTAGAACATTTCTAAATTTGTTTTAAATAAAACCATTTATTTTATTTAAATTAGTTAAAGGGAAGTTTAAATAAATTTAATTTTAAATGTATAGTGTTTTAAATACACCTAACATTTATTAATAAGTGTTACTATATATAGAGAAGGAAACCTTTCATTTCTTTCTCTAAAACAAGTAATTAATTGAGAGCATTAATAAGATTTAATGTACATATAGGGGAGGAAACTGTTCATTTCTTTTCCTAAAATAGGTAATTAATTAAGAGCATTAATTGCACTAAATGGAGAGATGGACCTTTCATTTCTCTCTTTAATTTGAATTGATTGATTAGATTTAATTTATATATATATACATATATATAGATATATATATACATATATATATACATATATATAGATATATATATCTGTGTGTGCACACGCGCATGTGTAACATGATAATCCGTGAAGGGTATAATGTGCATGTATATAGATGTTGGGATTTACATTGCAACAGACACATTAGCTCATTTGTGTGTAATTTCTCCAAACATGTGCTTGTTTAATATGGCAAAACAAGATATTAATATATGTAAATGAATACATATATATATATATATATATATGTATACATAATATATATATATATATATATATATATTATTGAATAAAATAATTTCTACCATAATAAATTAATGTAAAATAATTATATGAAAAATTACAAGTTTAATAATTTTAGAAAATCAGGAAACACATTTTGGGCTAAAAAACAACTTATGGAATTTTCTCAATTAAAATAATATTTATCATTAAATAATTGATAACAGCCCGAAATCAAATTAATTCTTAAAAATATGAAATCAAGTTGAAAAATTTTAAAACTTTTTATGAAGGTACCTGGGACATATTTTAGGCTTAGAAAAAATTTCTAGAATTTTCACAATTGAAAATTTATTTTTAATTAAATAATTTATTGCAGCTCAAAAATAAATTAATTTAAAAATTATTAAGTTAGGATATAAAAATCTAATAATTTTTCTAAAGGTATCTGAGATACATTTAAGGCTCAAAAAAATTTCTAGAATTTGCTCAGTTGAAATTTTATTTTTAATTAAATAATTGATTGCAGGCCGAAAGTAAATTAATTTTAAAAATATTAAATTTAATTCTAAAAATCTGAAAATTTTACAGTAAGCTTCTTGTATGCTGTAGAAAATTTAAAAATATAAAACTGAAATTTTGAACTATTAATTATTTTATACATAATAAAAAACAGCAAGATCTCACAAATTAGTATTGCAACAAGCACATAACCAATCCAATTGCAACAAACACATATAGCCACAAAAATCTCACATAATCTAAACAATAAACAAATCTCTTAATGAAGCCTTTGAGTCCACGTTGAACAATGATTTCTCTTCTTCGAACAATTCCCAATCCATCAGTTAATCCGGGATTGGAGATCTTCTACTACAGATTAGTATTTTGTATTTTGAATTGGATTTGAGAAATTTTAGGATTGTTTTAGAGGATAGTTGTTGTCATTAAAATGAGGAAAAAGAATAAGAAAGTGGGGGCTCTAAAAATGAAATTCGCCTTAGATTAGGGTTTTGAGATTAATATTTATATGCGTAGGATAAGAGAACAAACTATGTAAGTTTTTCATTAGATCTTAGCCACACATCTCCAAACCCTAATCCTATGTTGCGGCCGCCTCCAACCTCTCTCAAGCCAATGCTTATCCTCTCCAAATCTCATGGGTTGTGAGCCCATTTAACCCAAATTAAATATGTACAATCACATTTAACCTATTTTGTTATTGATATCTCATATCGATCAATATATTCATAACTTTTATCAATATATGCAACAATTTTATTTCTCAAATCACATTCAAATTTCATAATTAATATTTAATAAATATTAATTTATTTAATTAATTTATAACATTATAAACTAATAAAATCATTTGGTCTAAAGAGAATTTATCGTTTCAGTTGTGTGACTCTTTGGTGTAAATTCGATCAGCTATTAACGTTGAACTATTCGAACGTTAACGTTCACACTTCAATTAGCAGGTGGTGTGATAATATGACAAAATTTATCGCCTATTCATTTTCGGAAAAATTACATTTTAATTTAATAAGCGTTACCTAGTTATGAAAATTATTTACACCAATTATCTTCGTCAAGACTATCACTTTGGACTTATTAAATTTGGTAACGATCAAAATTTCAACATTGTCTACATTCAACTTTATAGTCCAAACACAAAGTTCTTGGTTCAATAATAACAATTATTATTAACCGAACAACTCTGGTCAAAGATTTTGACTTTGGGTTGAATTGAGTTGATCATGATACTAACCCCATATAATTGAGGAGATGAATCCTCTCTTGAATATTGCTTCATATTCAATACTTCCACTCGATCCAACTATAGTTATGATGGAAGCATTGCCATGATTTAACTATAATCAAAGCAGAGATTTTATATCAAAGATTCACAGTATTCTCAAGTCAAAAAAACTGTGCAAATTATTCACATTGATATTTTATTTTCGACCTTAGTTATATTAATCAACAAAAGACTATCGAACGAGCCGTTCCATAGTTATCCAATAATTATAGTACGTAACCCCTAAGTGCCCCCAGCATTCATGAGTAATACATTGTCCAACATTTGGAGAGCATTACTCTAGTCTCAATGGATACATCGATATCCAATCTCGATGCATCTTAACTAGGAACATTTAAAATGGTATATTTGTTTTCATTGTGATAAATTACTCATAGTTACAACACTTTGTAACTACTATTACAAAATGTACCATTTATGGATTTTCTATTAAATATAATTTTAATTTAATCAATTAATTAATATAACACATTATATCAAGTATATAATAGAAAGAAAACACCTTTATTTTGAACAAGATTGGTCAACGAGTTAGATATATGTAACAAATTACATAATTTCTCATAGGGCATACACCTAAATCAATCACTGCTATTGTACGAAAGGTGTTGGTTGACTATAGGAGTTCGATCAACATTCTATTCAAAAAAGCCTATGATTAGATGCTTCTAGATGGCAAGGACTTGAAACCATGTAAATCTCGAATCCTGGGGTTTAACGGGACAGGTACGAAGCCTGTCAGATATGTGGAATTACCGGTGGTGCTTGGAGAGGGCGATCCTAAGCGAGTACGGGCCATGTCTTTTGTTGTGTTGGATATTTACTCTGCTTATAATGCATTTTTGGGCCGACCGACCCTGGCTGAGTTCAGAGCGGTTATAGCTCCCTGGTGTTTGATGCTTAAATTTTCTACGGAGAATTGTGTGGGAGTAGTGCACCAAGATCAAAGGCTTACCGTGAATGTTATGTTGCCTAGCTAAGAGAGGCAAGGCGAAGAGAGAAGGGAAAAGGTGCAGAGGAGACTCTCTGCATCAAGGATTTGGATGCATAGCAACCAATGCCTAAGCCCTGGCTCGGCCAGCATAGTCGGTTCCATATGGATATGGATCCGTGAGAAGAGCTGTTGGATGGAAAAGCAGTTCCAACCGAGCTGACGATTAATATCCCGGTCAGTTGAGATGACCCAACACGGATCCTAAAAGTTAGATCACAGCTTGGTGTCGGGATGATGAAGGAGCTGATTGGTTTTCTCCGGGCGAACTTGGATATGTTCACCTGGACGCAATCTGATATATGTGGGATATCGTCAGAGATAGCGAGTCATGCATTGAACATAAATCCCAAGTGCATTTCTGTGGAAGCGCCGTAGCCTGGGTCTGGAGAGATCTGCTGCACTCAAAGAAGAGGTGGAGAAACTGAAGGACAATAGCTTTATTCGCGATGCCTTATACTTGGAATGGGTACCAATCTAGTCTTGGTGAAGAAGGCTAATGGGAAATGAAGGGCGTGTGTTGATTATTCTAACTTAAATAAGGTGTGCCCGAAGGACAGCTTCCCACTTCCAATGATTGATCGGTTAATGGACTCAACAACCGGACATGAATTGCTTTCATTCATAGATGCATACACTAGATACAAACAGATTTCAATGCACGTCCCGGACCAAGAATATACCAGCTTTATTACCGACTTGGGACTGTATAGCTATCTGGTCATGCCATTTGGGTTGAAGAACGTTGGAGCAACCTACTAAAGACTGGTAAATAGGATGTTCAAAGATTAGATTGGACGCTCAATGGAAGTCATGTGTGTTGGAACTGGACCAACCCGTAGCGGAATTTATGGGTGAATTTCAAAATTTTACCCTATTAGATCTTTATTGGGCCTATGAAGTCTAACTGAATTAGAATATTTCTAAATTTCATTTAAATAAAATAATTTATTTTATTTAAATTTAAATATATTAAGATATAAAATTAATTTTATTTGATTTAGTTTATACATAAATGTATAATATATATGTATGTGTGAGTGCATGTGTAACATAATAATCCATGATAGGTATAATATGCCCATATATAGATGTTGAGATTTACATCGCAACAGACATATTAGCTCATTTTGTATGTCATGTATGTTGTCCAAATATGTGCATGTATATGTGTTACAAAGTGTGTATATATATATATGCACACACACATATGTTTGTATAAATATATTATATATAATATATAAACATAAAGCATTTATATATAGATAAATATATAGAAAGAGAGAGAACAATTATTAAAAATTATTTATAATTCAAAATTAACTTAGTTTTGCAAACATAATAATTTTAGTATTTTAATTTGTATATATTATGAATAAAATAATTTTTCATCCATAAAGAATTAACATAAAATAATATATTGATGAAAATTCAAATTTTACAATTTTTAAAAATCTAAGATCATAAAATAGAGCTTAGAAAAAATCTGGAGATTTTTCAAAGTTGAAATATTATTTTTAAAAACAAATACATTGATTTCGGCAATAATTATTTAATATAAAATAATATATTATTAAAAATTCAAATTTTAAAATTTTAGAAATTCTAAGATCATGAATGAAAGGGTACGAAAAATTTTGAAGAATTTTTCAATTAAATTATTATTTTAATAAATCATAAACAGTTTTTTCGAAATAATATTAATTATTAAAAACAACAAACTTAATTGAAAAAATCCTAAATTTTTTCTATACGTTTCTGGAATGATATGATATTTTAAAATAAAATATAAAATTGAATTTTTAATGTAATTATTATTTATATATAATAAACAATTCAAAATTCAATAAATGTTAATTTAAAAATATGAATATATGTATGATAATTATTATTCGAATTTGTAAATTCATATTATATATAAATAAGTGTACTAAATTTTTTAAATCATATATATATCTTATATATCCATATATGCTATTATGAGAGAGAAATATACACTAATATATATATATATGAATTTATTAATAAATATATAAAAAAAATTATTAATGACAAAAATTGAATTTGTACAGTAAACAACATTTGTCTATACGTAAATCAAATAGTATAATAAACAAATTATGCACATAACCAAACTGATTTGTGACAACTACATCTACTTACAAAATCTCACCTAACTAAACATATAGTAGCAATATATTTAAACAGATATGTAATTGCTCATTATAGGATCATAGAATATAATTTAATTACTGTAATATGAATTAAAATTACCAATTTAATGAAACATTTGAATCCACGTTGAAGCAATGACTTCCCTTCCTTTTACCGTTCTTGATACGTCAGATTGCAAGTCTGGAATCACCGACCTCTAACTATCGAATGGTATTATTTTAATTTGAAATATATTTGAGAATTTTGGAGTGGATTGAGAGCTATGTTTTAACTAGCAATGTGGAAGGTAATGGCGGCCAAAAAATTTAGTAATTATTTTAGATATGTATATATATATATATATATATGTATATATATGTATGTATATATGTATATATATGTATGTATATATGTATATATGTGTGTGTGTGTATAGGGTTGTATTAGAGAGAAACGAGGAAAACCTTTTTGCCCATTCTCTCTTGATCTCAACCCATTATCTCCAAGCGAATTCCCTATGTTTTAGCCACCCCTAGACCTTCCCAAAACCAAAATTTTGCAGCCCTAATGATGGGCCCTAAACCCATCTAAGCCCAAGCCAAAATACTATGCAATTAAATCTAATTTAATCGCCTGTCGATAGATAAATATATCGATCGATATATTTATAGCTGTTATAAATATATATAACATTATTTATTTCTCAAATCATATTCAAATTTATAATTAATATTTCATAAATATTAATTAATTTATAAAAATTATAAACTAATTAAATCATTCGATCTTAAGGGAATTCATCATTTCGGTTGTGTAACTCTTGGGTGTAAATTTGGTCAGCGATTAACATCGAATTATACTAATGTTAACGTTCACACGTCACTTAGCAGGTGGTGTGACATTATGGCCAAATTTATCGCTTACTCAATTTCGGTAAAATCCAATTTTAGTTTAATAAGCGTTACCCATTTGTGACATTTGTTTACACCAATTCTCTTCGTCAAAACTATATCACTTTGGACTTATGGAATTTGGTAATGGTCAAAATTCCATTCTCATCCACATTCAACTTTATAGTCCAAATACAAAGTCTTTGGTTCAATAATAACAATTATTATTAACCGAAATGCTATAGCCAGAGACTTTGACTTTGAGTTGACTTGAGTTGACTGTGATACTAACCGCATATAACTAAGAAGACGAATCCTCTCTTGAATAGTGCTTCACTTCCAATACTTCCACTCGACCCAACTATAGTCATTCGATGGATGCCATGCCATGATTGGATATAATCAAAGCGGAGCTTTCATATTGAAGATCCACAGTATTATCAAGTCGAGAGAACTATGTAAATCAGTCATATTGATATTTTCTATTTGACCTTAGTTATATTAACCAACAGAAAACTATCGAGTGAGTCGTTCCATAGTTATCCAATAACTATTAGTACGTAACCACTAGGTGCCCCCAACAGTCATGAGTAATACACTGCCTAACATTTGGAGAGCGTTACGTACTCCAATCTCAATGGATACATCGATATCCAGTCTCGATGCATCTTGACTAGGAACATTTAAAATGGTATATTTGTTTCGTTGTGATAAATTACTTACGGTTACAACACTTTGTAACTGCTATCACAAAATATACCATTTATGGATTTTTCTATTAAATATACTTTTAATTAAGTTAATTTATTAATAAAATCACATTATATCAGGTATATAATAGGAAGAAAATACCTTTTATTTTGAACAAGATTGGTCAACAAGTTAGATATATGTAACAAATTACATAATTGCCCCTAAGGCATACCCTTAACTCTATCAATCTCCCACTTGCGTTTGGGGTCAATTATGGAATCTAATTCCAACTTCTCCAATTAGTTTTCTTAAAACCAATTAGGTCAGTCCCTTAGTGAATGGGTATGCCATTATGTTTTAATTATCTACTTTGTCGATTAACTCTCTTTGACAAACTGCCTTTATCATGTGGAACAATTCAAAGTATGTCTTTTGACTTCTAGTGGGCTTTAATTTCTATCATGACCAATTTCATGACATTGTTATCTTATAACAATATTATGGGATTCTCAACATTTGGAATCACCTTTGGTTCAATTATAAATTTGTGCATTTATATCTATATACATTGGTTTTGTAGCGCTATTCAAGTTAATGTTCTCAACATTTCGTTGAATTGACCACGGTCACTTTTATTTTGAAACATTTTCAAATTAAAGATTTTAACTTGAATTTTATCATTGGCATGCTATACTCAATAGCACTTATAAAAATTTGTGTCCAAACGTTCCATCATAACGAGTTCGTTGTTTCTATAAACAATTCTCTAGTATTTCATAAATACGTGAGAACACCTCAAACAACCATTTAGTGATATTAATTTGGATTTTATATTTGCTCCATGTATCAAATACATAACAAAACATAATATCATACACAACATTATCTATATGATAATTCCTATTGCTAATGCATAAGGAATCCAACTTACATGTTCTCTTTTTAATAGGGTGTTCTTGTATATCGTTTTGGGACAATCCCTATATCTTTTATACTTACCATAAAAGACATCATTTACAATCCAAAATTGAGTAATTAAACAGCTAAAGTTGATATTAACACAAGCATATTGTTAAAATCAACAACGCATTGTTTACTTATAGTTTAGAAATACCAATGTACATTTTAACGTTTTTTCTTATGAACAAACGCTTCCTCTGCACTTTGATTGAAAATCAAACTATTTGATATTTCTATCAAAATACTTATTCAATCTTGATGCTTATAAAATGATACATTCGTATCATTTCTTGGATCATATCCAAAGACTCACAAACCCAATATCGCTCCCACTGACTTCGAGGCATTTTGGTTGATATGTGTAAACGGCTTACTCTAAATCATTATTTAGAATTCTCTATTTCAATACATAAGTACCAAACACTAAGTCTTATCGAGCGATAATTTTGTGAGTAAATATGAATTAGCTTGAGCATGTTGAATACCGAATCTGTTATGCTAATTTCAACAATTGAAATTTGCGATATTAATCTTATCAACATTGCTTATCTAATTCCAACCACATTAGTCTTTCCAATAAAGACACAATCTCGGCCAATGGATCACATCTCTTTGGTTACGACAACCAAAATCATATTTTGATAGCGTACTTGAAATTCTTTTAGATCTACGCATCATACCATATAGAGTCAACAATCTTAATGGTTTAATTGAACAACCGAGGGTAATGCATATTTTCGATATTAATAAGAAACTCATAGTTTCTCTTCGATGTACGAGAATACTTATTAGACATTCTAATGTTATGTATTCATTTAGGTTAGTTAATTTCACTTCATCTCATATAATCAGTTCTATCTATAGATCGGATCCAGTTCCATTTAACTACCAAAAATTTCTCAAAGAAATTCCTTCACAATGAAGTTGATATATCCTGAAATAACAATTGTTGATTAGTGCAAATAGAAAAGAGATTCATAAACGCTTTATGAACCTTTTTATTTATAAAAATGATTTTAGTTTACAAAAATTATGTTCAAAACATAAATATTTATTTGATGACAGACCTTTCCAAAAAACTTTTTGGAGATTCATACAAGATCCCTTATGAATAATTATTACATGCAATCTTTCGACTCACATATATGCTATTATGAGAGAGAAATATACACTTATATATATATTAATTTATTAATAAATATATATAAAACAATTATTAATGACAAAAATTGATTTTGTACAGTAAACAACATTTGTCTATACATAAATCAAATAGTATAATAAACAAATTATGCACATAACCAATCTGATTTGTGACAACTACATCTACTTACAAAATATCACCTAAATAAACATATAGTAGCAATATATTTAAACAGATATGAAATTGCTCATTATAGGATCATATAATATAATTTAATTACTGTAATATGAATTAAAATTACCAATTTAATGAAACCTTTGAATCCACGTTGAAGCAATGACTTTCCTTCCTTTTACCGTTCTTGATTCGTCAGATTGTAAGTCCGGAATCACCGACCTCTAACTATCGAATAGTATTATTTTAATTTGAAATATATTTGAGATTTTTGGAGTGGATTGAGAGCTATGTTTTAACCATCAATGTGGAAGGTAATGGCGGCCAAAAAGGTTAGTAATTATTTTAGATATAAATACATACATACATACATACATACATATATATATATATATGAGAGAAAAGAGGAAAACCTTTTTACCCGTTCTCACTTGATCTCAATCCATTATCTCCAAGCCAATTCCCTATGTTTTAGCCACCCCTAGACTTTCCCAAAACCGAAATTTTGCAGCCCTAATGATGGGCCTTAAACCCATCTAAGCCCAAGCCAAAATACTATGCAATTAAATCTAATTTAATCGCCTGTGGATTTGTATATCGATCAATATATTTATAACTGTTATAAATATATATAACATTATTTATTTATCACATCATATTTGAATTTTATAATTAATACTTCATAAATATTAATTAATTTAATTAATTTATAACAATTATAAACTAATTAAATCGTTCGGTCTTAAGGGAATTCATCATTTCGGCTGTGTAACTTTTGGGGTGTAAATTTGGTCAGCGATTAACAGCGAACTATTCTAATGTTGATGTGCATACGTCACTTAGCAGGTTGTGTGACATTATGGCCAAATTTATCGCTTACTCATTTTTGGTAAAATCCAATTTTAGTAATAAGCGTTACCCGGTTGTGACATTTGTTTACACCAATTCTCTTCGTCAAAACTATATCACTTTGGACTTATGGAATTTGGTAATGGTCAAAATTCCAACCTCATCCACATTCAACTTTATAGTCCAAATACAAAGTCCTTGGTTCAATAATAACAATTATTATTAACCGAAATGCTCTGGCCAGAGACTTTGATTTTGAGTTGACTTGAGTTGACTGTGATACTAACCGCATATAACTGAGGAGACGAATCCTCTCTTGAATAGTGCTTCACTTCAAATACTTCCACTCGACCCAACTATAGTCACTTGATGGACGACATGCCATGATTTGGCTATAATCAAAGCAGAGCTTTCATATTGAAGATCCACAGTATTCTCAAGTCGAGAGAACTGTGTAAATCAGTCACATTGATATTTTCTGTTTGACCTTAGTTATATTAACCAATAGAAAACTATCGAGTGAGTCGTTCCATAGTGATCTAATAACTATTAGTACGTAACCCCTAGGTGCCCCCAGTAGTCATGAGTAATACAATGCCTAACATTTGGATAGCGTTACGTACTCCAGTCTCAATGCATACATCGATATCCAGTCTCGATGCATCGTGATTATGAACATTTAAATGGTATATTTGTTTTGTTGTGATAAATTACTCTCAGTTACAACACTTTGTAACTACTATCACAAAATATACCATTTATGGATTTTTCTATTAAATATACTTTTAATTAAGTTAATTAATTAATATAATCACATTATATCAAGTATATAATAGGAAGAAGATACCTTTTATTTTGAAAAAGATTGGTCAACGAGTTAGATATATGTAACAAATTACATAATTGCCCCTAGGGCATACCTATAACTCTATCAATGTGGATGACATGCTTGTGGAGTCATAGTGTTCGGGAAACTAGGTTGATAATTTGGCAGAGATGCTCGGCATCCTATGGAAATTTGGGATGAAGCTAAACCCTTTGAAATTCTCTTTTGGCATTGCATTGGGGAAATTCTTGGGCTTCATTGTAAACTCACATGAGATTGAGGCTAATCTGGAAAAGATAAAGGTGTTAAGGGTCATGGAGCCCCCGAAGACAGTTAAGGAGGTCCAAAGCTTGAACGGGAAGGTCGCTGCCCTGAGTCAATTCATCTCTAGAGCCACCAACAAATGCATCCCATTTTTTGACGTATTTAAGAAGGGAAAAACTCCAAAGGGAAAATAAACTTCTCTTGGACACAGGTTTGTGTAGATGCATTCCAGGCTCTGGTGGATCACTTGGAGAGACTGCCATCCTCTCAAAGCTGGTGGATGATGAGGACTTGTTTTTATATCTGGCAGTGTCAGTGCATGCTTTGAGATCATCACTCATACGTGAGGAGGCCTCCATCCAACGTCTGGTCAATTATATCAGTAAACACTGATAGAGTGGAAATAAATTACCCGAAGCTGGAAAAGCTTGCATATTGCTTGTTGATTGCTTCAAGGAAGCTCTACCCCTACTTTCAAGCTCATCCGATCAAAGTTCTTACCGACCATCCTTTCCAACAAGTCTTGCAACAAACTGAGACTTTTGGAAGGCTATCGAAATGGAACATTGAATTGAGCCAATACCATATATCCTATCACCCTCGAAGAGCTATCCAGGGTCAATCTTCGATGGATTTCATAGCTGAATTCACTGCACGAGACAATACTTCGGAAACTGAAAGAGACTGGTCATTCTCCATTCGTCCTAGCCTATGGGTAGGCTTTGGGAATATGTGATAACGCACATTCATAATGTTGCTCCCTTCGCCTGAAACTCAAAGAGGAAGGGGCTAGCCTTGTTCCATTATGGACTGGAAGGGTCCTTGAGCTACCAAAGCCTTACCCTTAAGTTTCCATAAGTCATCGATGGCTATGAAATTTTCCGAGTCCTTCTAAAAGGATAGCTATGAAATAGTTTAACCCTAGATAGCTATAAAATGCCATAAGTCCCGTCTCTTTCAATGTGAATGGATAGGTTGAAGTTGTAAAAAGATTATCAAATTCGTTCTTAAGAAGGGATTGGAAAAAGCTAAGGCCAAGTGGGTCCATGAACTTCCATTAGTACTTTGGACTTATCGAACGACCCATAAGTCAGCGACTTGCCATTCTCCATTCGTCTTAGCCTATGGATTGGAGGCTATGGTTCCGGTTGGACTAGGAGTACCTTCTCATTGGGTAACTCACTACAATCCATAGACGAATGAGCAACTCCTTTTGGAATCACTTGATATGATCGATGAGAAACAAGACAAAGTTGACTTGAAAGCAGTTGCGCACCGCAACTGAGTCGTCTGATATTACAACGCCGAGGTCAGGAATCAGACCTTTGAAATCGGTGACCTGGTCCTCAAACTAATCTTCCCAGGCCCTAAAAATTATGCCCGACTTAGGAGGGCCTGTCCGTAATAAAAAAAGCTTGGAAATGGCACTTTCAGGCTTGGAATGGTTGACGGGATCTCACTTCCGAGGGCGTGGAATAGCGAGCATTTACAACGCTATTTCACTTAGAAATAAATTTATACATAATTGAATGAAGCCATGTAATAAGATAGAATCTTTTATTTTTCGTTTTCAATAAACGGCTTTCCGGATCTGTCTTTACTTTGCTTAAGAGTTATGAAATGCGACCGACTCGAATAAATCTGCATGTGTGCAATGCCAGTATGCAAGTACCCGAAGATAGGTGCCAACCAAACTTCCACGGTCCATGATCAAACACTTGAAGTTCAATCACTCTCGATGTTCGGAGATCGATACCGGCTAACTATTGCTCTGACGTAGGGGCATGAGTATAAACTCGAAACGGACGTGGTACGACCGCCTGCATGCTAACTCTTGCCCTTGATGTAATGGCAAGAGTATAAATCGAATGAATGTGTTGCGACCATTCATCTATTAACTCTTGACCTTGGATTGAGGACATGAGTATAAACCTAAGTGGACGTGATTTGACCGTCCATCCGCTAACTTCTGTATTTGCAATGGGGGCGTGAGTATAAACCCAGAAAGGACGTGACTTGCTCGTTCACTGACTAACTCTGGCCCTTAATGTGGGGGTAGGAGTATAAATCAAAATGAACATGATATGACTGTTCATCCACAAACTCTTGCCCCGATATGGGGGCAGGAGTATGACTTGAATTGGATGTGACATGACCAACCAATCACTGACATCTTGCCTAAAGTAGGCAAGGTCGAAGATCCATGCCCGATGTAAGGTGGGATCTTACCTATAACTTTGGTCTACACCCAGATTTAGGCATGATTGAAAGTAAACGTCCTGGATGAGGATATGCAAACTATGATCTTGCATAGTTAGCTCAAACCGACACCTGAAGCTTAATGTGATTGGATGTCATTATCCTGGAAAAGGATACCTGAACCGTTACATCATACGGTTTACCCTAATTGATGCCCAGATCTTGGCACTTCAACGGTTACCTTGCATTCCCTAGAGCGATAAAAGGCTGGCAAATCATGAAATGGACCAATGATTAACCCGATAATGACCGTGAAAAGAGATGGAACATGAGTACATTGAATGGAAAGTGCATCTCTTGAATAACTCAGGAAAATTCACACAAAGACTTAACAAAACAAAAACCTTTGTTATTCACGTAGAACTTGGAAAGATAAGTACATGTTTTATTTATGCCTAAAAAAAGCAAAAACTAAGGCCGAATCAGCACAAATACCGGCCCAGAAAACATAAGCGGACGATCAAAAAGAGCCCAAGTGCTGCTATACAATCGGAAAACACAAATAAGATGGATGATCACTTCTTGATCCTCTTCTTTCCCTCCTTCCTCTCCTTCTTTTCTACAAAAGATTGCACATTGGATCCTTCCGGTTGTTTCCTTATCTTTCCCCTACTTCCTTTGCCTTTGGATGGAATGCCCTGCGATGATCCAACATGCACACTCTGGGTGCTCCAAGACGGAGGAATGGTGACGAGAGCAAACATAGTCTGACCAGGCAGCGCTATGGATAGTGGAGGAGGAAAAGTCTCTATTTTCTCCAGCTTGACCTTTTTGGCTAGGACCACTTCCTACTCAAGGGTACTTATGGTGGGATCCCGTAGAGGCTCGGAGGACCCAGTAATAATAAAATCATCGTCAATTCGAGTTCCCTGGAGCTCACCGGTCACTTCATCCTAAAGAGCATCTATTATTCACTCGTCGGGCCCAGGAATATCACTAATCGGAATAGTCAGCACCATTATCGAAGTAGTCACGATCATCAATTCTATTATAGTCGCTTGTTGACCCGACCGAAGACTTTGGTCGGGAAGCGAGACGACTTGGGGCTGACTTAAAACTTGAGAGATATAAATAGAGAGATTAGTGATGTCAATCGGCGACATATGGACTCTATGAAATACAAATGAGGTCAACGAGATACCTCCTTCAGTTTAGGTCTCTGTATGGGCCGGAGTGCTGCCAGAGTTCCCCTCCAAAATGGGAGAAAGGATAGCAGGCTTGTGAATTTGAGGCTGATCTAGATTGTATCCTGGGACCGAAGATGGATCAAGAATAGTTTTGGGCCAGGTGTGTCCCCCAAGAGCAGCATCTTGACACGACGATCCGAGCCTTCGCCTAAGCCTTTTTGCACTGTAGCAGCTAGCTCTGGATGCAGAATAAGCTGACCCTCTTTCAGCATCTTGGGCTCATCTCCAATCAAGATTTCTTTCTTTAGCAGAGCCAGATCCACCTCAACACCTTTAAGAAATTCCTTTTCTTCCTCGACAATTGGTTCCCAAGCAAGGGCATGAATTCTAGGGTAATCATTGTTGAACCACTCCAAGTTGTGGAATTTGAGAACGTTAGCATTGTACTTGTTAAGCAATGGCTCGAATATCTCCACTATCCGTTGTTCCGCAGCTTCAACCTCCTTCCTGAAAAGTGCATCCACGTCTTTAGCACGTTCAACCGCCTTGTCCCTTTCACCGCGAGCAGCAAGCAGCTCTTCGCAATATTCTTGAGCTTGTTGGAGAGCATCGTTCTTCTCTTTTGTCTCGCTCTCGAGTTTGGCCGATGGCTCAATCAGTTTCTTGTTTGAAGGATCTCTTTCCACTAAGGTGTGATTTTGATGATGCGCAACTTCAATCTCATCTCAATGCTTTTTTCCTCTTGTCTTCAAGTGACTTGATGGCATCCTTAGCTTTCTTCTCAGCTTCTGCTTATGACTTCCTTAAGTTTTCAACCTTAGCATCGAGGTGGGTAATGATTCTTTTGTCCTGCGCCGCCGTGAGATTCAAATTATCAATCTTAAATTGCCTTTCTCTCGAGACCTTGGATATTTTCTTAGCTACCCGCAACCATTCATCGCACTGGTTATAAGCGCCACTTACACAAGCAATGGTCATGTCTTGGACATCGGGCAGAATTCTCTTCAAGTTGGGCACGAACATGAGCCCATCAAAATAAGCACTTGGAAATTGGTTTTCAATTCAGCCATTCGGGTGCTGGTGGCAAGTTGTTGCTCTACAGTGACGACCAGAGCTTCGATCAATTGTTTGCCAGCTCTATGATGGAAAGTTTCAGAACTACTTTGATGGTGCCTATGGTCGAAGGATTGACTAGAGTGAGAGTGTGCCAAGTGTTGCACATGAATGGAAGATGGAGGAGGTGCACAAAAAACATCGCCTGGTGGCAAGTCATCGCAGCGATCAAAATGCCTATCTAAGCCTCCTAGTAGAGGTGACCTGGACCTGGAACGACATTTGGAAGCGGAGTCATGTGATAGATAATCTCTGTCATAACTACTTTTGTCACAACTGCCTCTATCATGGCTAGATCTGTAATTGGAATCTGAATCTCGACCGCTGCCTTGATGGTATATGCTTGGACGGTGCCTATGCGACCGAGATATGTTTTCCTCTAAAGATTGTTATATATACTTCTTCCTCTCCATGGATCCTACAAATGAAACAAGAATTAATTAGTTTCGACTATAAAGGATGCGAGTTAAGTGCAACATAGTGTCATTGAAGTGCACGTATGTGTGAATGTCCCAGTGTCCCTTGACAGACCATGTTTTGGAGCTTTGCTTATAGGAGCGATCTCCCCCATGTTGATGGGAGGAATGTCATCGTTAAAGCGGATGGGGGATTCAAGACCCTCGAGGCTCATGTTACCGATGCCAAAGGAGCTGAACTCGCTAGGAATTGGCCCCAACTTAGAGAACGTATTTGTGAAAGGAAGAGAAGGAGTTTTCTCACCAGTCATAACAGGTGGTGGTTGTGTAGAAGTCTGCGCCTTAGAAATTTTCATGACTAGTCTTTTCTTTGGGGCAGACTGTTGGTCGTCTATGGGTTGTTCAGCCAAGGACTCATGGCCGACATCATTATCGTCATGGTCGGCTTCGTCATTTCCACCTACAATTTTTCCTTCCTCGGAATGTTCTTCCCTTTCTTCAACATTTTCTTCAACTTATGCACATGGACTCGGGACTAGGGGCACATCTGGATTAGCCTCACCTCCTCCAGGCAAGTTATTATCGTCATCATCGTCATCTTCACTAGCGGCACTTTAACTAGACCAGTGCTGCGACCCGCTTCTAGTAGATTATGGGCTAAGAGATTCTTGTCGAAGAGAAGAACTCCAATGTCTCTGTCCTCCTCTGGGATTGTCATGAGAACCCTAACAGCGTCTATAAGAGTCACGCCGCTGGGCCTCGTAAGAACATCTGAATGATAGAAAGAATAGGAGTTAAGCTTGATAATTAACAAGGCGAACTCATAATAAATGAAAGAGGTGGAACTTATGTCCAGATATTCACCTTTGTGCAAATCCAGGTGGACTGCATATGCAAAACCATTTGCTTTTGAAATAGCTCAACTTGTTCCACGTGCCAGTGACAATTCTGCAATTCTTTGCTGGCTCCAAGTTAGTCAAGGAAGGACTTCCCTTTTAGCTCTTAAAACTGTATATATACCGAATTTCCTCATCACTGGGCACTCAGTGCAAATGTTAAACGAAAACAATGTACGTGCCGAGAACGAAGGCATATCTATTCGGGTGTAACTACGTCGGAGCTGATCTCATAAAGTTTAGAACACGATGAATAAATGGATTGAATGGTGGAACACAACCTGCCAAACACGTGTATCTGTTGCAAGCAGTGTAGCCTTCTGGGGATTATGAGCTATCGGATAGCGAGAAGGGACTAGTATGTCATCAAATGAAATTCCATGCTTGTCGCAAATTCTACGAAGAGATCCCTTATTGATCTTTAAAGCAACGAAATTGATAGGATCATCTAAAAGAACATCTTCGAGAGTATCAGGAGCAGGTTCAACTTCTGGCCCTTCAGCTGGCTCTATAGGATTTTTAAGAACTTGTTGTTCAGCCTCTGGATTTTCTTGTTGGCGTGCATGCTGTGCTAGAGTTTGTTGTACCAGTGGAGTCATAGTTGAAATTGACTCAGCATCAGATTCAATGTATTTGAAAGTAGATGGACCTATAACTAAGGTGGCAAGACATTCGAAACGTCTGTGCTCCATTTGTATAAAAACTCAACATATAGTCAATATCAGGATAATTACAAGCCGTATCCCTATGCTAAAATGGAATCTAGTGTGGTATCATGTAGTGTTGTGCAGTTCAGACTTTTGATAGTATATAACAGTTCAATTTAAATTCTAGATATCACCCGAAGTGACCGTTATTGCTGATCGTCCCATCAGTTTTCATGTCAATGGCTACGCATTCGATATGCATCGAGACTCAAGAGCAACAATTGTTAAATAGGAGTGTTTGTCAACATAGTTCGAACGTGAGCAAATTTGAAGACCAAAAACCCACTAAGGGTCGGATTTATACCGATCCAAACCCTTGGTGGATTTTTGTCCAAGTCCTAAATGTCGTCCCTTTACTCCAACGTCGCCACCCATATGAAGGTCGCCAATGTCCAGGTTCGGTCCCACTTGCACATGTTCCCAGTCCATCGCCTACCTATGCAATTTGAAGTAGGTCGGGTTTGTTTGCAAGATAAAGGTTGAGTTTTGGATCGGTGGATCAAGGCCAATCGAGGCGAGGCAGTGGTGTCATATCTAGGCAAGGTCTAGGAGGCGGTGCCGACATTGTCGAGAATGGAGGCGATGGGTGTTGGCGACTGAAGGCAAGAGGAAGGTCGGTTTGTAGGTTAAGGATTTTTAATGGTGACTTAAAGAGCTTAGATCGGTAGGAAAAAGTAAAGTGAGGATAGGGAATAATGGAAGTGGAATATGTATGATCTAAAGCTGATTCTCAAGGAAGCCAAAATATGGACTTCATCCAAGTCCTGGATCAGTACCGATCCATGGACTTAGATCGGTATTGATCCAGGTTATAAGAAAAAAAGATGGATATTGAATGGTTGATGGAATTGACCTACATACATGCCTATGTGAGTGTGTGCATGTGATCAGAAGCTTCTACATGAGCGTGCACATGAACATTTGTACGTGTACTTGTCAAACAATCAACGACTAAAGCCAAAGGAAACCAGTTTCTAACCTAGAAAATCCATGGAAGGAACCAGCTCAAAATTACAGAGCTCGGAATGAAAAATCACGAGAACATACTCCAGATTTATAATACTAGATGTTGATGAAGCATTATGATGAATGATTATGAACATAACTTTTCATAGAATTGCTCCATAGGAAGGATAAAGACCATTCTAAATATAAGTGAAGTCCTTCGCAACAATTCTGACTTATCTCGATTCAAAGCACATCATGTTTGAAATGAGATGTACTTTGGGGGGTAAGTGTTACCCAACCTTTTGATCATGCAATATTTGGACATACTGGACGAGTTGAACTTGGAGTTATCAAGGCCGAAAGCCCGGAGAGATAGCCCAAGAGTCTGGAAACCAAACATAAGCATAGCTATGAGACAAGTGCAAAACCAACACAAGAAACCAAAGGCATAGATCCACCTAAGTGGTGGACCGGTACCAATCCAACCTCTTGGATCGGTACCGATCCAATTTATTCACCCAATGGTACCCATCTTTCTCCTACCTATTTTACTTGATGTTAGAAGCCTATTTCAAGTGTTGTTTTGTCGATTCCTTGCAATTCTCTATCGATCTTCATGAGCACTTGAGTCGGAAACTTTGTTCTTCCAAGGATCCATCATTCGAACTCAGAAACAAACTAATATTAGTGTAAATAAGTTTGAAATCAGAAAGCTAACCACTAATCGAGCCAAGATAAGAAGGTCAAAGTAATCCGGTACCAATCCAAGCCTGTGAATTGGTACCGATCAGTGATAATTAATGAGTCGTCCCCTTATTTCTTTGGAGAAACAGTCCATAGCATGGAAAACGAAGTGGAGATCTTCTAAACAAGATTTTAGGCTTCCTACGTTTAAAAATAGAGGGGAATGGCTCATTTCTAAAGATCTCCTGGCTCTTGCTTCCCCTAACTCTAATTTCTTGTAACTACTGTTGGATTTATATCGATCTGTAAGAACTCCTACCTATAATCAGCAAGTTTTTCAATAAAACCACTAAGTGGACGTATGTCGAGATTAGCCGCACCACTATAAAATCACTAAGTGAACTATTCGAATGTTAATGTTCACACGTCACTTAGCAGGTGATGTGATATTTTGGCCAACATTGTGGAGCCCGTGGCAGTGCTTGCTGATTTCTATTTGCGGATACAATTTATTTGAGTTGATACTGTTATATACTCTATGACATTTGATGTATAAATCTGTGGATATTATGCTCCGATAATTAGTTCACATTGTTATTACTGTCTCTTTTGTTGTATCTATGATATTATATTTTATCCATGTACTGTGAGATATACGACAGACTATATGTTGTTCTTGCTATATTTCATCTTGATGATCGTCCTATATCGGCCGGGTACGACTGCAGCGCACTATTGGAGCCGGTGGTATAGGGCGGTCATCACATAGCTCAGCTGAACTGAAATCCCATTCATTTTGATTAATAATGTTGCTCACTGTGTGGTTATGTGGCCTAAATAGTGCCTTGTAGGACCACCGTAGTAAATTTGTCAAAGAAGTGCCATTAATTCATAGGTCAAACCATATAGTATGTCCACCATTTATAATTTGTCTATGTATTAACTGCTTGCTTTTATCCCTAGTTCTCAATAATAGTTTCCAAGTGAAAAACGCGTTATTATCAAAATTAACTGTCCAATTTTTTTATTAGAACAAACTTATTATATAGCTACCTTGCCCGTGGAGAATCTTGCTGTAAATATATCCAACTTAGTTTGATAGCATATGCCTCCTCTTGTTCCTCCAACTTCCTTAAGCCTTTTGTTTTACATACACTGGCCCAGCTAATTTTGTGATGTTTACCAAAGGAAATTTGCACAAATCTATCCAATTTTGTGAAGAATAGTTTTAGGGACTGGCAGATTTGCATCAAGATCTGTATAGCATGGTGATGTACAAATGAATAATGTTGAAAGCAATTAGTATCGATATTGGATTGATAATCCAAAAAATATTAATGCAATTTCTGGTTAGATTTCCAATGAAAACTTATGGTCAATGTTTGCAGCCACGAACAAAAAAAGATAAGGTGAAAATGAAAAACTATTGAATTAAAAAATAAAAAATAAATGAAAAATATATTTGGGTGTTGAGTTAGGTACTAAGTGATATTGATTTGAAGAAGGGTGAGGGATATGATAGGTGTTTTTATTAAGTAAACTATTACAAAAAAATTTATGAAAAATAATTAAGGCATTTAATGCACATAATTCAAAATTTCAAATGCAAGTTTTGTCTACGATTTTTATGAAAAATGTACAATATATTTTTAAATATATTTTTAAGTAAACCATAGTTTCTACAGATTTAATTTACAATAAAACAAGTTCACTTTGTTTATTTCTTGCATTTTGAAAAATCATTATTTTACTACATGACACTCCTACTTTCATTTCAATATGTTTTGCTTCTGTGCATATGTGGATGCTTATTTTATAAAATACTTTGTTCTGTATTATAACATAAGTAACTACAATAACTTATATTCCAATATAATAGTTTTTTTAATAGTTTATTTCATTGATTCTGCTTGCTTACACAATTTTATCTAATGGTTATCTTTCATGAAATTTACATATTATTGCAAGTGCTTTCCAAGCTACCGTGGTATTTATCTAATTTAGTTATTATTATGTATGCCAAAATGTGTAATAATGCAAATGTTATAATTTTGTTTCTTTAAAACATATTTGAAACATTATTTCACTTGGAGCATAATTTCTTCATTCTAGATTTAAAATGATATCGCCGTAGTGAACTGTGTACGTATTGAAATTTATATGTTAAACATAAGATAAACCCATATTGATATGTAGCATAGACTTAAAAATTAATAAACATGCATGGTATGCAATACCTGTAAAGTTAAGAATAATAGAAAGCCGATGTTAACATATATTGTATAAAATCATCGTGGTCCAAAAAATTTAGTTATACTTTTATGTTCGAGATTACTTGAGTATATCTATCATCAGATGTTTGTTAGTAGCATTTAAGAAAAAGTCAATTTTAAAAAAACATCTCATGAACATGCATTTTCACTTCATGTAACAAAAAAAATCAAAAAATACACCGTTAAATAAATTATGCGGTGAATTTCGTATGCGTAGCACGAGTTCGCACTAGTAACTATAGTTGATGAACATGTGCTTGTTTGACTCGTTTTCAAAGTTACATAACACACGCGATAGATCATCTACTGTGAACCACTGGTTTATCTTTTCTTTTGTTAATAACCTATTAATACTTACAAAATAGGTTGTTAAGGACATTTTAGGCGAGCAATAGCAGTTCCACATTGTACCGTACCAATTTAGTTCTCCTCTATTTCTGGTTGCTTCCCAAGCAGCTTTAAGGGAAAATTTCCCATTGTCGAGAGACCGTTTTCACAAATCTGCTGCTTTTTCAGGCTGAATTTCAATTTGTTGAATGACATTACAAATGTTCATAAGTAGCTCAACTGAACTGAAATCCCATTTTGGTTAATGATGTTGCTCACTGTGTGGTTATGTGGCCTAAACTGTGCCATGTAGTAACCGCAGTAAATTTGTCAAAGAAGTGCCCTTAATCCATGGTTCAAACCATAAACTGGTATGTCTACCATTTACAATTTGTCTATGTATTAACTGCTTGCTTTTATCCCTAGTTCTCAATAATAGTTTCCAAGTGAAAAACGCGTTATTATCAAAATTAACTGTCCAATTTTTTTATTAGAACTTATTATATAGCCACCTTGCCCATAGAGAATCTTGCTGTAAATATATCCAACTTAGTTTGATAGCATAGGCATCCCCTAGTTCCTCCAACTTCCTTAAGCCTTTTGGTTTACATACACTGGCCCAGTACCCAGCTGATTTTGTGATGTTTACCTTACCAAAGGAAATTTGCACAAATCTATTAAATTTTGTGAAGAATAGTTTTAAGGACTTGGCAGATTTGCATCAAGAACTGTATAGCAGGGTAAATTGTTATTTTAATTAGTTCCAACCTTCCATTTGTGCTCGAAAATCTACTAAATTTTGTGAAGAATAGTTTTAAGGAGTTGGCATATTTGCATCAAGAACTGTATAGCAGGGTAAATTGTTATTTTAATTAATTCCAACCTTCCACTTGTGCTCGAAAATCTACTGCTATAAGAGTCTAGCCTCTTATTAATTTTATCTAATAGACCACCAAATTCTTTGGTCTTCAACTTGTTAGCTGATAATGAGACCCCTATACACTTGACTGGTGAGCATGCACTTTGTATATGTAGTCTTTGAAGAATCTGCTGCTTGTCCATTACTCTCTTCCCAAAGAAAATTTTGATTTCATTGGCGTTGACCATCAAATTAGCACAATCAGAAAAAACTGATTTGATAGAAACCGGAAATATTGGCTTTAGAAATATCAGCAAATCATCAGTATAAATTAAGTGATTTAACACTGGGGTTTATGTTGTATACGAGGCTGATGATTCCTAACAGATGTGCTCGTTTTCCATTTCAATAGATAGAAATTCCATTGCAATCCAAATAAATAGAAAAGGAGAGGATCCCACCGTCTAATTTCTCTATTATTGTATGTAAAACATCGAGCAGCGTCATTAATGATGATAAAAAATGTAGGAATTGAAATGCATCAATGAATAAGAAAAATAAATTGAAGATGAAATCTCATGTTTGCCGTGACATGAATAATAAATTTTCTATTAATTTTATAGTATGTCTTTTGCAGGTCGTTTTGATACAAATGTTTTAATTTTCATATTACAAGTTTCCTTATTTAGTGGTTTTTAGGCTCAAGAAAAAAGTTGGAGAAAAATTTAGTTTCAAGGATAGGAAGTTAGTTTGTTAGGCTGAAGGATAATTTTTAATGTAAATCACAAAAAAATGATAATTGCAACTATCATTTTCTGTTCACACTACTAAAATACAAATTTGTTGTCCCTAAGACTAAACTTTTTTGCAACTTCTTCCCTGTGCATATTTTCCTTATTTAAGAATATCAGGAAAGTTATTTTACAATAAACACGTATTGCTTACGTATGGATTGGGACTTTCAAATGCATAATACTCACGTATACCACGAAATAAATTGAGACTTTCAAACACATAATGCTTACGTATGGATATCACGAAAGTTATTTTACAACAAACCAACGATATTGAATGCTGTCAACATGTTAGTCCAATTGGTTGAATGTTCAAACTGTGAAATCAGACATCATGAATTCAATATTCGAACCAATCAAACCAACAATAACACATTCTACAAATTCAAATTTCCTTTCTCTCTCTATAAAGGAAAATTTTCAAACTTAAGCTTGTTTTCATAAACAATAACACAAATAACCTAGTTTTGATTTTAATTACAAACATAGACCTGTTCTTGCCAGCTAGACGAGGGCGAATTTTCAAAATGCGCCTTTGGCGAACTTTCAAAATGCGCCAACAGGCGACTTTCGAAAATTCGCCTTCGTAAAAACCCTGCTTACATAAACAAGTTATGTTGGTCCATTTAACAATCACATACATATATAATTTCTTATCTAACAACTTTCGTAGATATAAGCTTGCAAATCTAACAATTGCGAAGTTCATTTAAGTTCGACACATAATTAGTTTGTTTGATACATAGAAATTACATTCGTTTAAAATTGAAAACACAAAAGGTCTAAATTCGATACGCAGTCATACATCTGATAATGGAAGTTTAGGTCGCAGCAGTACATCGCTTTCTGTTATGGCCCTGTGATCCACATTTGCTGCACCTGTTTGATTTAGGCGTTTGATGCTCGTCCATAACGTTTTTTATCCTCGTAGATTTAGGCCGTCCAGGTTGTCTTCTTGTAGGTGGAGGCAATATATGTGGACCGGTGTATGGTCTCCAGTATCTCTTATCACACACGGGATGAAACTCTGGCTGATATGAAGCTTTGTAACTGCGAACAGAGTACCACTCTGATGCGAACTCATGATGTGCTCTGTTAGCACCGTAATCTTGTGCCGAACAAGCCGCCATTACATGGGCACATGGTAATTTTTGCAGTAGGGGGATGTTGCATGTACATGAGCAGTTAGGACCATCAATTAACACTTTAAATTCATCGCCGTAGCAATGAATAACTTGCCATTCTGTTCGACTAAAGCGAACTAGTTTACAACGACGTGCTTCAATAGCTCGATCTGCTATTTTAGCTTCCCATTTTGGAGTCAAACGTGTTGTGATAGCATCTGCCGTCTCTCGTCTCTTACAAAAATATTCAACCGATCGAAAGAAGGTTCGTGCAACCAACGCCTTTATAGGTAATGATCGAGCACCTTTCAGCACACCATTAAAACTTTCGGAAGCATTGGTGGTCATAACATGAAAGCATCCTCCATCGTCTTTGCAAAGGGCCTAATTCTCTTCAAAATTTCCTAAACTTCTTTCAATCCATTCATGAGCCCGTGAATTTGTAGCTTTAATTTCTTCTCTGATTTTGTTGTACTCAACTACTTCTGAAGCACATGCAGCTGAATAAAATAAAGCTGTAAGTCGGTTATCCCTAAAACCCGCTGTTTGAAAATTAGCTTTAAGATGTCGTGCACAGAACCTATGTTTGTGTGGTTCTCGCCACTTCTCCTGTAAAGCCTTCGGAATTCCTTTCATCCGATCCGATATGAAAGTAATACGACGATTGCAAACACTGTGAATGAATTCACGCATGCAAGAAAAAAACCAACCCCAGCTATCATATGACTCGGATTCGACAACCGCATAAGCTAATGGAAACAGACAGTCATCCGCATCTACAGCAGTAGCAACAAGCAACGTCCCTTTGTATTTACCATACAAATGTGTCCCGTCAATACATAGCAATGGCCGGCAGTGTAGAAAACTTGTAATGCAAGGGCCAAATGCCCAAAACGCACGATCAAATACGCCAACTTCATCGTGGGTCACATGTCCAACAGTCCCCGGATTACTTCTCTTTATTTCCTCAAAATATTGAGGCAAAGTCGCATACGATTCGGCCCAGTCACCATAAATTCTTTCTATTGTTTTGTTTAATGCTCGCTAAGCTTTCATGTAACTAATTTTGATGAACAATTGGTCGTCGACAAGCACTTGAACTGTACCTGCTGTGATATCCAAATCGGCCTTTACAAATGACATGATTTTTGACACAAGAAAATTAGAAGTAGCTTGCTTGTGGTTGGAATTAACTGTAGGATTGACACAGGTATGTTCGCTAGGCAACTTTCTGATTTCCCACCAACCAGACTGCGATTTCTTTGAGACTATTGCATGTATTCTCCATGGACAGTTAGTGTCAACATTACATATAGCAGTGTATATAGTTTTATTCGACTTGACCGGCTTGTACGAAACTCCATGTAGAATTGACCATTCGGTTAATTGGTGTAGCATGTTTTGCTTACTTTCAAATACCATTCCAACAGCAAATCCATTTTGTATGCACGCGGTTGAAAATTTTTCCCCAGCAAATTGCAGGTTAGCAACGACCGATCTTGCCATCATTTGTGCAGTACATAGATCATCATCCAACGGTACTTCCATTTGAGCTTCTTCACCATCACCTTCAGCATCATCTACGCTTGGAAAATCGTAGTTTAACGATTCATTGTTCACCTGCATTCGTTCTACCCAACACACATCATTATTAGTGGTCGCAACAGCCATAGTATCAATTTAAGGAACATGTTCGGTGTCTCTATCTATATTAACATCCATATTAGTGGCAATATTGGAATCATGTGAGTGTTGTGACGGTCCTGCACCACATTCTGCAGCAGTATCTTCAAGACTTGTACATCTGTTTACAACCGTATCTTAGTACGAAGCTAGAGTAGATAGGAAACATTACCCAAATAAATTGCTAAACAAACCTTTGACTTATAGCATACATTTGTGATGGAGTAGGATATACCGGTTGCGACAAATGAATATTTTGTTGTTTAGCACGGACATTTTGTAGATGCATTTGTTGTTGGAAGCTGAATGTGTTAGAAGAAAGTATTAGGCAATTGTAATTTAAAAAGGTACACGCAAAATACCAATGTTAACAACGATACCTTGGATGCATCGTTGGTGGTGTATAGTACGAAAAGTACTGTTCTGGAGTTGGTTGCGACATCATGTAAGGCATGAAACCATAGTTTATGGGAGGAGGACCATGACCCCCAGCATGTGCATATGGATTACTGTAAGTAGGAGAACCTAAGCTTGCTGTAGGAATTTCAGTTTCCAACATTTCTGTAAAATGCCCTAATCCTGTGCTAACGATAGGAGATTGTACATGTTCTTGCAGATTTTCTTTTGCAACTTTCCCAACGTACAACTCAATGGATTTGGTAACCGCTGAAAACATAACTTCAGCATCCTCATCGTCTGAAAGTGTTATTGCTTTTGAACCAGAATCCGTTGGCCAGTTAACGACCAACTCAATATCAAATTCGATTGGGCTTATTTTTGTCGCTTTGTAAACCGATTCTTTCAACTCAAATAGTGTGCAACATTTGCGTACTCTCCCCGGTTTACATAAACCGCCGACATACTTCCCGTTTTTCTGTTCGTCGATGATCAGTTCACCGTCGTAGTAGCAAAGTGTGGGAATGAGATTTCTAGCCATTCTACAAACAAATAGTTTTTATTTGACCAACCACTTTATGTCCATTCATATGAAAATATTTTAATGGATCTAACAAAGCTAGGGTTTGTAATTTTCTTACCAATTTTTGTGCAGGGATATAGTGAAGACGTTTGCGTAGACCAGCAACGACTCTATTGCAACAACTAACCGATTATCGAAAGAAATTGAGGCTTGGTGTTTTGGAATGTAAGCTGAAAGAAAATGGGTTCTTCAGATCTGAAAAAAAGTTGGGGTGTGTTATGAGGAGGTGAGTGCTAAAGCTGACTAGATATAAAGAATTTTTTAATTGGCGACATTTAAAATGTCGCCTTCGTGCGAATTTTCAAAAGTCGCCCAAAGGCGAGTTTTGAGAATTCGCCCAAAGGCGACTTTTGAAAAGTCACCAATTAAAAAACAGCCTAAAACACATTATAAAACAGATTATTAGTCTGTTGAACTACAGAATACATCTCAATAGAAAATACAGGACTGAAAGACGATTAAAAGCAAGTATATACAAGCAACAACCACCGGATACTACTTTACTACCAATACATCAAAACATACAGTCAATCACGTGGTAACCGGTAGCACCCTGCAAGCATTTCATTGCGAACTGCAATATTCATCCTCTCCAAGCGACTAACCTTAGCTTGCATCTCAAGCGCGTATTGGACCCCCCTGTCTGTCAGTGGAGGATCCAACCATTCAAAAAATTTACAACTATGCAACCCCTGATGCGTCTGTGCATCGATATACGCTTTACAGCCGTAAAACCGACGTCCTGCATTTCTCTGACTTTTGGAAACAACAACGTTACATTCAACTCCGCAATAGCAAAGTACTGAACGTCCCATGATGCTAGAACTTGATCTATCAGGGTTTTGATGAGCAAGTACAGTCATCAATCTGGAATGCATTGATTTTTGAACCGGTTGGGAATTCTCGAGTACGACATTTGCCTGCGTAGCACAAACAAGTTCTGTTTCTACTTCTTCATTTGTCCCTGTAGCATCCACTGTTGGTAGATCTTCCACATGGGTCTTCGGAACAAAATCGACCTCACCGTCTGCGCCCTTGTTCCGCTCGTAATCGTCATATATTTTCATCATCGTTTGATCATCGATCTCCCAATCCTCCATTTACACCTAGAATAAAAGTTGAATAAAATACCCAAATTAGTCAAAACTTGCAACCATGGATCGATTTACTTTCCGATTTGAATAGATGTGAAGAATGACGTACTATAAATCAACAAGTGTGAGAATAGATGAAAAAAATGGACAAAATACCAACCTTAATGACTTCTGCAAAATATTTTGGACAAATTAGGGTTTTTGGTTCGACCTTAAAGCAAAAAAGAAATGAAAAAGGAAGAAGGGCCTGACTGGTTATAACAGTACAGGTTTCTATTGGCGAATTTTCAAAATTCGCCATTGGGCGAATTTTAGGAATTCGCCCATTGGCGAATTTTCAAAATTCGCCCATAGAAGCCTGCTGCTGCAAACAGAGCAGCAATTTCAATCCCCACCTAAACTATAGCGTTTTACACAAACAGCCACACAAGTTTAACAACATTTTACAAATCCAAACAACATTAGTTCGTACATTACAAATCCAAACAACATTAGTTCGTACAATACAAATCCAAACAACATTAGTTCGCATCAAACAACATTATCTATTTATTCGTGAAGCTCATGAAATTCGCGCGGGCTTCTTCTTTGCCGACGCGTTACCAATGGTCTCGAACTGCTATTACTGCTACTACTCCGTTCTCTGCGGGCAGTGGAGGACGAAGGTAATGCGGCCATTGGTTGAGATGGGCCAGGAACAAATTCTTCGTGTACCGGTGCATTTTGTGACGAGGTGCCTTGTGACGATGAACCCGCACCTCCTATAGGACGACGTCGTGTGTACACAAGCGCTGGAGGCGGTGGAGGTGGAGATGGAGCTCTCGGCATATCAAGTTTATTCCTGCATAACACAACATCTAGAATTCTTTGGATGTTGGTGCACATCCTCCTACCCTCCTCGTCGGTTTGACGTTTGCGAAGATTTTCTACTTCTTCCCAAGCCCTGCTTATACCGGCTGCCTGTAAAGTTGAATGAAAATTAGCAAAAGACAAAACCATCATAAGTAATTGATATAGTACTTACAACATCAACTTACCACGTTCCTCTCAAGTGGTGCTCTGGGAACGTACGGGCTTCTATACACTGCCTCCACTGGCGCCGTAAGAACATATCGCCGTGTTATGTTCCAGTACCACCGTTTGTACCGCTCTAGCGTGATGGTAGGCTCCCTCTCAATCTGGGTAGCTGTATGACGATCATTCCACAACTGAATGTAGGATCCATACTCCTCTGCATTGTACGTAGAAGTGCAGGGTGGCGCATCATCCGGTATATGCTGTATCATGCCAAACTGTCTCATAACCCTATCGGGTAAGTGAAATGCAGTCTGGGTGTAAGATATGAGTGGTACTCTCGCAGTCCACAAGTATCTAGCAGTTGTACACATGGCTGGAAGCTGTACTAGCACATCCTGCGTGTACGGTGTCCATGTCACCACTTCATCCTCCAGCACATCTAACTCGTTGCGGTAGAACTTCACACTCCGTCTTGGGGTTTGACGCGTTTTTTTTGGTCCTACCCAGCTGTTATAAGATGTTAGCAAATGAATATTACACATGAAAATTGCATTGTTTAAGTAATTTAAAAGGATAAAAATATACCGAGACCCAAGCGGCATCGACTGATCGACAACAACGTTTGTCACTAACAATCTTCCGATCGGAAGATAAGTCCACGACCAAAGCTGCATTTATAAGAAAAAATTACGATAAAAAATGAGACAAATCATGTAAAACAGTAAACTATTGAAGTTTGTTTCAAACCTGTACTAGTGTCAGACATCCACCAATAGATTTATTCTCCAAAAGAGAAAGCCTGGATAACTCCATATATGTATAAGATAACACAGCACTGCCCTAAGAGAACTTACCACACTCCCCTAAATCAGCAATATACGGTAGCCATTTCAGATCTACCCGAGTCTTTGTATGGTCGCACATCAATCGGGAAACAATGATGTGCAAAATAATAGCACGTGCTCGCTGCTGAATCTGAGCCTCTGTAGCATCAGCAGGAATATCGTGCGACAATTGACGTCTATACCACATGACTTCAACGAACTCATTGCCTCTAGTTTGTTCGGGGGGGTGGGTCAAGACCGAGTAAATCATGACACAATTGCATATAGTCATATGCCACTTCTCCATAAGCCACTGCATTGCCTTCAATAGGCAAACCTAACAACACGGCTACATTTCCTAATGTAATCGTCATCTCACCAACATGGAAATGAAAAGTGGAGGTCTCCGATCGCCATCTGTCTACCAAAGCAGTGATAAGATAGTGGTCAAGCTGGATGTATCCTAACTTCATTATGTGTAAAAAAACCGGCCCTCTCGATCTCAGCCAATACTCCTGGATGGTTTGAAGTCACTTTCTTCACCGACGTGGAGTGATCTATAGTTGTATCTGGATCGTCACGCTGATCAAATGATAAATACAATTAAAAAGCAGGAATTATACCACCTGACACAATTTTTTTTTTATAAAACCACCTGCATCCATATGTCGTTAGAAGTACGATGCTGTGCTTGAAGAAATAATACCCTTCCATCAACGGGTCCGGCCTCCATCTCAACATACTCTACAAAATACAAGTATTAAAAATCATTTCATTTCAATAAAAAATATACCCTAACTAAAATATGTACAAATACTTGTAATGATAGTGTTATAAATGCTTTATCAATGGTGATGTTCAAATGATTTACTTTACAAGCACAATTTTTTTTCTTGAACAACAAATTTTAAGATAACATTGACTTCAACCCCTAAATTATAAACAACAAATTGCTTGTTTCAGTTGAATTGCTGTTTCTAAACATTGACTTCAAGCCCTACATTATAAACAACAAATTATGGGTATAGATTCATACCTATTTCTTGTTCTATACCGGATGTGCTTGCCATTGAGTAATTTGTGAAAGAATTTGAATATAAAATGAAGAAATGAAAGTGGATGAAGGTTTTGAGGGGTTTGTGTCTTTTGAGTTTTGGTTGGAAGAGTTGGAAGAAATGAAAAAATGAAGTATGTGGGGTGGGGCTGCTGCTGTCTGGTTAAAATGTGTGCAAGGTTTTTACGAAGGCGAATTTTTAAAATGCGCCTTTGGGCAAATTTTCAAAAGTCGCATGTTGGCGCATTTTGAAAGTTCGCCAAAGGCGCATTTTGAAAATTCGCCCTCGTCTAGCTGACAAAAACAGGTCTATGTTTGTAATTAAAATCAAAACTAGGTTATTTGTGTTATTGTTTATGAAAACAAGTTTTAAGTTTGAAAATTTTCCCTCTATAAATGCAGCTGAAGTACTAAACCCAATCAAAGCACACCTGGACAAAACAAGCTTCAAAACGTCTAAAAGAAAGGAAAAGATAAATAAATAAATAAAATGGATGTAGCAATACTGGGAACGAAACCAATAATCAAAGTCGCAGCGCTTTGTGGATCTTTACGCAAAGCATCTTTCAATCGTGGTCTGATTCGCTCTGGTAACATAACCGAAATTTTGTTTTCCCAATACTCCATCCATTTCGATGTACAAGCAGTTAATTTGTGCTATATGTTAATAAAGCCATCGAGATTAGCAAAGAATCGATGAATGGTATGCAAATAGAGTACGTTGATATTTCACCACTTCCGTTTTTGAACACTGATCTCGAAGTTAATGGGACATTTCCGGAGGCAGTTGAAGTATTCAGGAAGAAGATTCTCGAAGCTGATAGTATTTTGTTTGCTTCGCCTGAGTATAATTACTCTTTAACTGGTGAGTTTATTCACGAATGCATGCAATTTGTTTGGTATAATGTTTATGTCGTTGAACCAAATAAATCAGTTCATTTAGGCTTAACAGTTGACATTTTATTCCCTAGCCACCACTAACTTCTTTATTACAGCCAAATCCATTTCAAACCAAATTATCATTCCTTATTCTCACATTGGAATCAGGACCAATGAACTCGTCAATAAATCTTTTGCATATTGAAGTCCACTGATTTTCTTTTCCAGATTACAACTATTTGGAGACAACCTGATGAAAATGTTTTCTAAAACATAAATGGATTGGTTATAAACATCTGTTGTTATAGATTTCGACAGCGGACAAAGTTACCTTTTTAGATTTCAAGGGAATTGTTAAAGGGGAATCAATTTGGACAGAGGGATAAAGGCAAAAAAAAAAAATTCCAATTAAAGCTTTTCGTTAAGGAAAGAATAAAGTTAGTGATTCTCCCCTTATAAAAGCAATGCAACATTACTAATTTGTCATTTTTATAAGCATCTTTCTTTTTTCATGTATATTTATCCCATCAAAACTATTTGTCTCTACATCTTAAAAATCTAAATTTGAATTGTCTAAAATTAAGATGGAACCCAGTGCACAAGGCTCCCGCACGATAGCGGGCAAAATGTTAATGCACTTGTGGCTGCTGGGATTCGAGCCCAGGTCTCCACGGCCACAACGTGGAATTCTTACCACTAAACTACAGCCACATTTCTAAATTTGAATTCTCTAAATTTAAAAAATATGTTAAAATTAAGACCATGATGGGTAATCCATTTTAATCTATATCTCAATCTTTATTTCGATCTCCATCAATGCAAGTTGATATGGATATTAATTTTTTTTTCCTTCCATTCAAGCTTCCATTATCATCTTGGATGGTGTTTGGAATCTTATGTTTGGAAGAGATGGACTTTCAAGAGCAAAGCGTTCGGTTTGATTTTTGGGGACAGTGGCGAATTTGAAGAGGGGTAATATTATATGAAGAAGACGATGAAGATCATTTTTGGAAGAAGAGTTAATGTTTTTATGAAGTAAATAATATAAACAATCATGATTTCTTCCTTTGTAAATTTTTATATCCTTTAAAAGTTTACCCGTAAAATATATTTCTCTTATCTAATTTAACTCTCTCTTTTAAAAAATCCGTGTTCAAATGGAACCGAACATTTCACCCGGTAATTCACTGTACAAGTGCTTTTCCTATATGAGACAACGCACTCAAGTGCATGTTAGCAAACTAAGTATATTTTAAGTACTAATTATGATGACCCACATAGATAATGGCATCCGTGCTTTGGTAAATCGCCAAAGTAGGCGATCCAAATTCAATGAAATGTTTGTCTTGAAGTAACATGTTTTTGGTCCGTTATGTTTAATAATATTTCATCAAATGGCCAACATTTTTTTGGTTCAAACTACAAATCCTTTGTGAACGATTTAGTATTTTTCTAGATTAAAATTAGGGTTTTGATTGGGTTCTCTCTTTTTTTGTATCCATATTTTTGTAAGGGTAGAATGTTCACAGAGTAATTAATAAATGATATATATTATTTTTAGGTAATCCATTTAACAAATAATAAATTTTTTCACTTTCTTTCAAAATAAAATACCTTTGGTGTTTTTTAATCGATCCTTTTAGTTATATGTAATATTAAATTATCCTTTTCAGCATGCTGAATATTGAAGTAAACATTCTAATAATAAAATATGATATTTTTCTAATTTAGTTTGATCAAACCCAGTTTAATCCAAAATTAATTTGGTAGGTTTGGTTCACTTTTTGATTTTTCTGATTCTATTTCGATTCAAATATTTTACCTTAGAACTGATCAGATGCTCTGATGCAGAGTAATGGCAATGCTCAATAGAAATAAAAGGACTTCACACAAACTTCTAGATTAATCTATGCAAATTCTAAAGATAAATAAAAACAATTAGCATATGCTAAATAAATAACTATAAATTTGTCTTCGGTGGTGTGAGGTGTCAATCCATGAGTGGATTAGTTATAATTCTTATCTTATGTGTAAACATGACCATATATGTGCAAGCTCTATAATGAATGATACAGAAAGCTAATAACTAAATCTCTTCTCTCGTGTTATTCTTCTCCATTACTTCCTTTCTTTTCCTCCAAATCATTTTATTGTTGCCTAAATATTAAACTAGATATTAGCTCCTATCATTTGGTGCTCTCACTTTTGTTCTCACCTCCTTTGTTTCTCATCTTTCATTCAATTAACATCTCATAACTCCATTCCACTAACATGGTTGAAATCTTTTCCTCTCAACAAATCACCAACGCCCAAACCCTACAACAACTTTGCGCACCTCCAACACCTTGCCTCGTAATAAACCGCCCTTATGGTTCATCAAGTCGACATGCTTAAAATTCAAAACTTTATTTGTCTCATCCGCCTTTCTTTACTCAATTCCTCCACCAAAATCTCTTCAATTTCAGCACCAAAGTCAAACCCTTCCACTAACGCTTCCTCCACAACCACAAAATGCACTAACCCATAATCACTTCTACCTACCCATAATCTACCACCACATGCAAAAATCATCCAGCCACCATTGGATTTTCCTATCCCCATCTCTAACTCCACCCTTATACAAAAATCCTTACTCGAGTTACCCTCTCAAACCGACACTTTCACAAACTCGTCAAATACTCATTTAACACCCGTATCACCACACCAATTCACAACCCAAACCTAATATCAATTAAGAACGTCTAATGTATGAAGTTGTCAAGTCTCGTGAGTATAATTTGATTCTTAACAACTCATCCAAATATGATGATGCTTATCTTAGCTATAATGTAGTCGGGTATTCATATTTGATAAATAAGTTGAAATTGCATCATACGTTCTATTTAAATCAACATAAGAAGTGCAAAAAAGGGAATAATCCTTTTTATGGAAATTAGAGGAAGACACAACAATGCCATACGAAAGCAAAATCTTAATCTTCAACCCCAGTGGAACAATTGACGTAGTGAACGTTTTTATCTTGACGACAAGATCAATTTTGAGGGGATGGTAATGATGTGAAGTAATGACAATGCCTAATAGAAATAAAATGATTTCGCACAATCTTTTAGACTAATATATGCAAATTCTATGCAACTTCTATCCAAACCCCAACTTTTTCTTAACACCCAATCGAACAAAGAATTAAATGGACAAAAATATCATCTGCTTCTCCAAGTAGCTATCACTAAACTTTAGATCCAAGATATATTTTTCTATCAAACCTAACCATTACCTCTACCACCAGCCATGTCCTTAAACCGATGCCATTAGAAATCACTGCCCTCTCTTTCACATGCCTATTCCACTGCTAGCCTATAAATCCAACCCTTATACTCCAAAATTCTAATTTCAAACAATTCATTCCATTTCTATGCTTTAAGAAAAAAAATAAAAAATGAACAGTAAATTAATAAATTACAGTTATACTTTTCAAACTAAATTGACCAAGGGGGTTTCAAAAAAAAATTTACATTATCAACATTGAATTGTTTTTCAGGAATTTGAAAATTGAACAAAGTTTAGATTTTTATGGAGTAAAAAGAGATCCTGATTTGAAAAAGGAAACTATTTATGGTCGTATTTGTCAGAATTAGGGATGAACGACAGATAATGGGGTTTTATTTTGATTTAAATTGTGTAAGGGGGTGAAGAGCAAAATGCGGTGTTTCAATAGAGTTAGCCATTTGTTTTTTAGTAGGGTGAGTTGTCAATCCATGAGTGGATTGGTTACAATTCTTGTCTGTATGTGTAAACATGACTATATATGTGCAAGCTTTGTAACGAAACGATATGGAAAATTGATAACTAGATCACTTCTCTTGTTATTCCTCTCAATCATTTCCTTTCTTCTTCCTTTTCTTTCCTTCAAATCATTTTATTGTTGTCTATATATTAAACTAGATATTAGCTCCTAACATGCTCATCCTTATAAAATAAGATCATTACTAAAAAAGATGGAACCCAGTGCACGAGGCTCTCGCACGATAGCGGGCTTTGAGGAGGTCGAGAATGTACGCAGCCTTCCCTTCGCATTGTAAAGAGGTTGTTTTCGAACTCGAATCTGTACGCCCAGATCACCATGCAGATAACCTAACCGCTGCGCCAAGATAATTACTGATCAATAAAATTATAAATGTATTGATGGAAAGCATGATTTGTTTCTATGAAAGTATGCAATATTGGAAAATCATGATAGTGCATATAAAACACAAAACAAATTATGAAATTATACCTTAACTTATCTACATGAACATGCATGCTTCAATTGTGATCATAATTAGTGACCGAATGAACCTATTTGACAAAAATATATTCACCTTATATACTCATCGTTGAGAGTGTCATTGTTATTTTGGTCTCCATTTTTATTCTCACAAATTTGTAGACAATAGAGGCACTTCATGTTTCATGGCCCTCCCATCAATAGGTTACGAAACTCTTTATATTCATTATACTTTATTAATTATTTATGTTGGTATAGCATAAATATTAAGGTTGAATGGAAATATTTGGAATTTCAAAATTAATTTTGACATTCTCGTTGACCCACTAAATTCATCCACTGCAACAACTTTCTTTATTAGCCAATTTGAAATTGCATTGTAATAGGTGAAATGAAACCATACTTGAACATTAACACGAGTTTCTTAAAAAATATTCTTTATGAATAGCTTCTTATATGTTATTCTTGTCCAACTTGAATTTATAATAGAAAATATTACATGACACTTGATACACACAGCCATAGTCATATACCTAAACATTAGTACTCTGAACGTATTTATTTGTTTTATAACAAGCCGTATATGATCCTTAAACACTCCATACATGATAGCTTTCGTCAAAAGATCGAAATATTTTTCTGCATGAATGCACATTCCTTATTTTATGGTGACATGGTCATTATCTGATCTTCATGTCAAAATGACAACTCGATTCGATTTTTCTTTTCTTTAAAATTTTGCAAAGCAAGCAAGGTACCTCTATCAGTATTTACTAAAAGGAAAAAAAACTATATCGCAAATCGAATATAATCAAGAAAAGAAACAAAGAAAGACAAAAACTAGGCATGACCACCCAAACCCCATTTTCAGGCTCACATCTATCAAACTTGTAGTTTGGACTAATAATGCTAATGGTTGTTTCACGAACAAGCTTGTGGAACACTTGCATCTATCAAACTGGATTTCTCTTTTATTAGCATATCTTGATGTTTGTGAGAAAACTTAAAAGACAAACAATGTTTACATATATCTTTACGTCTATGCTAACATTATGAAACAAAATCTACATTCACAATGTTTTGACCAACAACCACGTTTATAAATTTCTCACTTTATTGTAATAATACTAAATGTTACAAGAGATTTTACATTACAATTATATGCTCCCACCAGCTCTGATCTTTTCCTTATGCAATTATTAAACTTTACTTGATATTCTTAATGGAGCAAGTTCAACATATAATACGAGATCATACAGAAAGAAAACGTTGCGATCTTTATATTTACATTATTGCCAACAAACAAAGTTTATTAATATTGATTTATGAATTCACGTTCTCATGTGCGGAATGATCTTCGCCACAATGAATTAACTAATTCATATGCAATATAATAGCACGTTAAAATATCAAAATAGACAACTATTTTCCTATGGGTGTAAGAATGTTTCACTTTTAACATTTAACTTTTTGTCATTTTATTTGGCAATTGCTTCTCTATGGGGTGGTGAATCGTTCACGTTAATCAAATCCGATATCATATGTGAAACTTGTACTTCGATGCGATAAAACACATCACATACACGGTAATGACTTGAGATGTGGCTACTCACAATTCACTATGATGTTCTTATTTTGATTAACATCTAAATTTGATCATCATTTGATCGAATTATAATGTTTTGCTTTAACCATATGCAAAATGCATATGAAACTTTTATGCTGTCTAGTAGTATATAATTCAATAAATGTTAATAGTACGACATTCTACTCAAATTTAGATTTTGATGTCAACGCAGTATCAAAAATTATTCATTAATACTTTATTTATGTCAAGGCGGATTGCATGTACCAATACTTTTGGGAAATCTCTATACTCGTGGGTATAGTAACATTAGATGAAGGACAATTGCAATGTTAGGAGTTTTTTGTCAAACTTAATGAATAATACAAATTATATTCAGTTCATGCATTGAGTATTCCATAAACTAAAATTTAATCACACCCAATCAAACTAATTTCACATCTTGCAATAGTTATTTGTGGTTCAAATTCTACACAAACTGAAATGTAGTAAAAATAAAATAAAAAGCTTATGTGATGCATGGAAACCTTTTAAAGGCATATAAAAAATCAAATTAGATGCATGTAGGCATACCATAAATTTTCAAATCTTATTTCTAGCAATTTTTTCAAACACAACTGAAGTTTCAGAACCACACATTTTATAAAGTATATCAAAATATGTGCTGGATCAATATTAATTTTATTTACCTCACAGACGTAAACTATCAATGAACAACAAAATGGACTTTAACTTCAATGTGCAATGAAACTTAGTTATTGTACTGTTGCATATGTCTATGCCTTATACTTTAGCTAATTGTTTAACACACACATGCATTTTTTTTGTTTACCTTCATTGTATGAATTTAAACTCATAAAGAACTTAATACATCAACAGAAATTGCATTTCTTATGAATCGATATCTTTTAATAAATTGACTTAATGCAGCATACCTTATGATAAGCTTTTTAGTACTCTATAAAATGGTCATTGCAAGAATCATGATTAACTTCCATTAAATGATATAAAAAGTATTTCATTATTCACTCTACTAATTAGCCGGTCCCAATAAATCGTGTAGATTTATTTGCAAAATCGGTGTATTTTGAAACTTAAAAGTACCAAAACATAAAAGATAATATCTATCGCTATGTTCCTTAATGTGACAAACATGGTAAACCTTTACAAAACCAAAACATGCATTTTTGGATTTATAACTTATGGCTTTAATTTCTATGTATCAGCAGTAGATTATTAAATTTTGTCACCAATATTAATTGAATTTGAAGCATCTTCATTTGTCTCAAGCAACTGTTAATATTTGTACCAATCAAGGTATGAGTGTGGCTACAAAAAGGATAAATTACATATACATAGCAAAAACATGCCCACCAATGATTTTATACTTATAATCCTTTATATATCCTTATTTTGCAACAAATGTGAACTAAAAGTTTTACTTACGTGGTATTAAATCAAAGCTAAACCAATAGCAAGATTATTAAAATTATGATTGTTCATTAAAAAAGATGTTAAGAATAAGGATGGATCAAGACCAATAAATTTCATACCGCTCTACTAACATCATGAGTGAACTTTTAGGGTTACACCCTTTCGCAGTTAAATTTGAGAAGAGAAAAGAAATGAAGAAAATAAGAGACAAATCAATTCCTCCAAACATTAGGTTATTCAATTTCACCAAAAAATCAATTGCAGAGCCTTAATTTGAGCATCAAACTCAATCCTTCAAACCCTAAAACAATAACTCCATTAACCTAAAAAGAAAAGTGATGCTTTTATTTATTATAATCAATTGTTGGATAATTGTGTCGATGATTCGAGAATGATGAAGATGATAACTGTTGTACTTCCGACTTCAAGGATCTACTGCGTAAATTCTTTTAGACAATAGTTCAACCCAACAGGTACAAATGGGTTATCGAACTATCGACTTCAGGATTCAATGAAGCCTTGAAACAACGTAATCGAATTCAAAAGTTGTACAATTTTGATCCGACCAAGAACACTCAAATTTGATCTCTTCTGATGCAATCTAGTAAAGAATATAATGAAGAAGAAGAAGAGAATTGATCTGCAACGTTTCTGTGTTTGCAACACCTTACAGGCGTCGCAAACTGTGGTGATAACGCAGTGTTCTGCAACACTTTCTAAGTGTCGCAGATCTGGAGGAAGAAGAAGATACAAAGAAAAGAGATTGCTCTTTTTAATGGTTCCTGGGCGTCACTATTATAACAAAAGAGGAAGTGTCCATTCATCAAGCATTGCATCCTTTCCAACAGTCAGAAACCGTTACAAACGGTCGTGCCTTTTCGTAACAGTTTAAAACTGTTACTAAACGGTCGCGTCCCTTCATTCAAATGACCCGCCAAAAATCTATCCGTTTAAATTCATGATCCGACCCGTTAACAAAAATTAATTTGTCATTTAAGACCCGAACCCGACCCGGACGGTCAGTCGGACGGCGGCGGCGCGCGCATGGTGTTGATGCATAACTTCCCTTCTCACATCAAAGCAAAGCTTTGGGTGCCCAAAGGGCCCAACCTTCCTTAGAGAAATCCATATATAAATCAATATATTCTCTTAAATTCTAAAATGTGGGACTATTCATCCCCTCTTATTCCTTCTTCTTCCACTTCTTCCTCTTCAAAAACAAACCCAAACCCAAAATTATTTTGAAAATTTACAACAATTTCTCCCATTTTCAAAATAAGTAAAATAAATAAAATAGGCGGCTGTATCACTAGAGTGACTACCTACATATCCAAGTGGGATCAAGCTAATGTAGTTCCAAGATCAAATTTTGCATCATCGTGGAAACCAATACATAAATGATAGGTATCTTTTGGATTTGAACCTTCACTTAGTGTAAACCATTCAAAGTTCTATCGAGGTCTATGATGAACGTATCTTGAACCAAGTACCCCTAGTGATAGTACCAGAACAGTCACACATACTGATTTCTGTATATAGAGTGTTATGTATGCTCAGCACATTAATGGCCATGTGCTTAAATCCTGAGTTCATGAGTCTACTTTAGAAAGCGGTCTTACTTTCTTAGAAAACGGCCTGATTTCCATACTCATATATGTAAGTCTCTTAAGGTGTTTCTGCGATACACCTTTTTAAGACAACTAGACTTATTAAGGATATATTATCCATCCTTTGTTCTTGCAGAATCCAACACTAAACCTTATGGGATTATTGATTTAGTGTTCCATAATCATTCTCTTAACTTGTTGGTACCCATTGAATTTTGTTTATCCCTTTCAAAACATAAGTTGGGTTTCTGTTAATGATGATCAACCTTCATTCACAGACCTTAGTCCCATTTCCTTTGATTTTATAGAAACCATTGCTTTTGGAAGACTCTTTGTGAGTGGGTCAGCCAAGTTTTTTCTTTATTTCTATGTAATCAACGGTTATTACTCCACATTTGAGTAACTGTCTTATCATTTGATGTCTTAGACTCATATGTCTAAACTTCCCATTATATGTCTTATTAAAGACATTGTATATTGCAGCCTGATTATCACAGTTAATCAAGACTGCTGGAAATGGCTTCTTCCATAATGGGATTTCTATTAATAAATTCCTAAGCCATTCCGTTTTCTTACAAGCATCTGCTAATGCAATTAACTCTGACAGCATTGTTGAGTCAGATATACAGGTCTGTTTCTTGGAAACCCAACACACAACAACGCCTCCTAACGTAAAGATCCATCCAGTCGTAGATTTGGATTTGGATTCTACATTGTTCCAGGTTGCATCACTATATCCTTCTATTACAGCAGGATATCCTTTATAAGATAAACCATAGGTAACGGTTCCTTTCAAATAAGCTAAAACTCTAAAAATAACTTTCCAATGTTTGAAACCTGGATTACTCGTAAATCGACATAACATGCTTATAGCATGTGCTATGTCTAGTCTAGTGCAATGCATAGCATACATAAGACTCCCAATAATACTGGAATACTCAAGTTGAGAAACGGTATGTTCAGTATTCTTTTCTAATTTAATACTAGGATCTAAAGGAGTAGGTGCTGGTTTGTTATTATAATGACCATACTTTCGGTGGAACTTCTCAATGTAATGAGATTGTGTTAGTAACAACTCCCCCTCTTTCCTAATAATTTTAATTCTCAGAATTACGTCAGCTTCTCCTAGATCTTTCATATCAAATTTAGAAGATAGACACTTCTTAGTTTCATTCACACAAGCTATATTGGAACCAAATATTAACATGTCATCAACGTATAAACATATTATAACATAATCGTTGTTGTCCGATTTGCTATAAATACATTTATCAACATCATTAACAATAAATCCATATGACAATGCTATTTTATCAAACTTCTCATGCCATTGCATGGGAGCTTGCTTCAGGCCATAAAGAGATTTTACTAATTTGCAAACTTTCTTTTCTTGGTCTGGGGTTTTAAAACCTTCAGGTTGTTCCATATATATCTCTTCTTCTAAATCTCCATTTAAAAACGCAGTGTTTACATCCATTTGATGTATGACCAATTTATGAATTGATGCAAGTGCTATTAAACAGTGTATAGAAGATATGCGAGCAACTGGAGCATATGTATCAAAATAATCTACTCCATGTCTTTGCTTATATCCCTTAGCAACTAATCTGGCTTTAAACTTATCAATGGATACATTTGTATTCAACTTTTTTTTAAATATCCATTTACATCCTATAGGTTTAGCACCAGGAGGTAAATCAGTTAAAACCCAAGTTTGGTTTAACAATATGGAATTCATTTCATCATTAATAGCTTCTTTCCAGAATATTGAATCTCTGAAACTCATAGCATCAGAATAAGTTTTGGGGTCATCATCGACGTTCATGACATATCTAGTCACATTAAGGACTTCGTCCTTACTGCGTTCTATAAGATATGTAATGAAGTCAGGACCATAGTCCTTCTCTATTCTTGCTCTTTTACTTCTCCTTTGTTCAGTACTATTATCTGGTACTGTTACTTCCTTGCTGTTTTGAGCAGGAGCATAGTCATCATCATTGATATCATCAATCGTATTAGGTTCTGGACTAGATGATCTCAATGGAATCTCAACAGTTTGATTTTCAAAGAATTCTACATCTACGGATTCTATAACTTCTAAGGTGTTAAGAATTAGGAATCTATAAGTTATACTATTAAGTGAATATCCTATGAAAGCACATTTAAATGCCCTGTTTTCTAACTTTAGTCGTTTAGGGTCTGGTTTTCTAACATATGCTAAACAACCCCAAACTTTAAGTTTTGTAAGATTAGGTTTCCTATTAAACCATAATTCATAAGGGGAAACATTATTCTTTTTAAGTGGTACTCCATTTAAGATATAACATGCAGATAACATAGCATCCTCCCATATGTTATAAGGTAAGTTTGAACTTATGAGCATCGCATTAACCATTTCTACTAAAGTTCTATTTTTCCTTTCAGTAACCCCATTTTGTTGCGGTGTATATGGTTCAGTGCATTGGTGAACTAAGCCGTGTTAATTACAAAATAAGGTGAATTCATTTGAGAAATATTCACCACCTCGATCTGAATGTAATACTTTTATTTTAACTTCTAATTGTGTTTCGACCTCTGCTTTGTAAATTTTAAATTTATCAAAGGCCTCATCTTTTGTTTTCATTAGATACACATATGCATATCTAGTATAATCATCAATAAATGTTATATAGTATTGGTTACCACCGTAGATGATATGATTTTTTAAATCACCCACGTCACTATATACTAAATCAAGCAAGCCAGTTTTCCTTTCTATATATTTAAAGGATTTTCGGTGTATTTTTGCTTGAACACATATTTCACATTTAGAAATAGTATCGAAATCACAATCAGAAATTAATCCTAGTTTATGCATATTTTTAAGGAAATTATAATTAACATGTCCTAGTCTATCATGCCATAAACTAACAGAATCAACAGTATAAACAGAAGATTTATTTATTACATTCAACTTAATCATGCCGTTACAAGAATATCCATGTCCAATGAATTTTCCGTTTTTGGACAACACTAGTTTGTCAGACTCATACACTATCTTGAATCCTCCTTTGTTACGAAGGTATCCAGAGACCAAATTCTTACAAATATCAGGTACATGATATACATTAACCAAAGTAAGAGTCTTTCCAGAAGATAACGATAGTTCTATAGTGCCTTTGCCAATCACCTTACTGCGAACATTGTTTGCTCCAGTAACTTGATTCTCATCTCCGCAAACATCTTCGTAGTTCTTGTAGAGACTACGATCCTTGCATATATGAATGGTTGCTCCAGTATCAAGCCACTAATCATTTCCCATGTTCTCAACAGAGTTTGCCTCTTGCACTACTGCAACCAATTCGTCTTCGACCATATTCGCCTTTAATTGTTCTTTCGTAGACGACAGTCACGAGCATAATGGCCGGACTTTTTACAGAAATAACTAGCACCTTTCTTTTTATCTTTCTTAGAATGATTTTTCTTCTTAAACTGTGTCTCATTCTTAGGTTTTAGAGAATTTGATATTTCAACATTATTTGCCTTAGGATGAAACTCAGTTTGCGGATTATCATTTAGTTCTCTTTTACGAGAGTCATCTTCTATACGAAGATGACGTTGTAAATTCTCTAAATCATAATCCGTCTCCGCATGTTTCAATTTCTTTTTATAATCATTCCAAGAGTGAGGGAGTCTAGAAATAATAACTCCAACCACAAAGGATTCAGGGAGTTCAATCTTGGCATCTTTCAGTTGATTGACTATATATATTATATCACTAACTTGTCCAATAATAGACTTATTATCATGCATTTGAAATCCATAAAATTGCATACCAGGAATTTCTTGTTGCTTGCATCAATATTCGATATTTGCCCTCCAGGGCAGTCCAAAGTGCTTTGGTTGTTTACAGACTTCTATGTGCGTTGTAAACTGATGTAGATAACGCATTGAGAATGTGCCCTCTACACAGGAAATCATCTTCTTTGCGCTTTGCTCGTTTTGCTTTCAATTCGTCAGTATCTTTATCGGTTTCCTCTGGCATTTCCTCCAAGTTATCTTCAAGAATATAGAACAATTTGACCGTGATCAAAAAGAATTTCATCATCTCTTGCCAACGAGTGAAGTTTTCACCATCAAACCGCTCCAATCGCGTCAAATGCTGATTCATAACTTGAAGAGCATTGATATTGCTTGAACTCGAACCATCCATGGTTGAAGATATTGTCTAAAAATTGTTGGATAATTGTGTCGATGATTCGAGAATGATGAAGATGATAACTGCTGTACTTCTGACTTCAAGAATCTACTGCGTAAATTCTTTTAGACAATAGTTCAACCCAACAGGTACAAACGAGTTTTGAACTATTGATTTCAGGATTCAATGAAGCCTTGAAACAACGTAATCGGATTCAAAAGTTGTACAATTTTGATCCGACCAAGAACACTCAAATTTGATCTCTGATGATGCAATCTAGTAAAGAATAGAATAAAGAAGAAGAAGAGAATTGATCTGCAACGTTTCTGTGTTTGCAACACCATACAGGCATCGCAAACTGTGGTGATAACGCAGTGGTCTGCAACACTTTCTGGGTGTCGCAAATCTGGAGGAAGAAGAAGAAGATACAAAGAAAAGAGATTGCTCTTTTTAATGGTTCCTGGGCGTCACTATTTATAACAAAAGAGGAAGTGTCCATTCGTCAAACGTTGCATCATTTCCAACAATCAGAAACCGTTACAAACGGTCGTGCCTTTTCGTAACAGTTTAAAACTGTTACTAAACGGTCGCGTCCCTTCATTCAAATGACCCGCCAAAAATCTGTCCGTTCAAATTCATGATCCGGCTCGCTAACAAAAATTAATTTGTCATCCGGTCGGACGACGGCGCGTGTGTGTGGTGTTGATGCATAACTTTCCACCTCACATCAAAGCAAAGCTTTGGGTGCGAGCCCAACATTTCTTAGAGAAATCCATATATAAATCGATATATTCCTTTAAATTTCAAGATGTGGGACTATTCATCCTCTCTTCTTCCTTCTTCTTCCCTCTTCAAAAACAAACCCAAACCTAAAATTATTTTGAAAATTTCCAACATCAATTACTTGGTGCTAAAGTTGTCATGTATATGGCAACAAATAAATTGTTGCATCTAATCTAAAAGAGAGAAATCTTCTCTTCTATTATAATATGCTTATCCATCTATAAATATAAATCTGGGAAAATCATATATGTTTTCCTTCTTTTTATATTTATTTACTTTAAATATGATTTTGTATCACAAATCACAACCCACAAATATAATTTTAGCAGGTCAAAACCACTCTAATGCCAAACAGTTGAAAATCAAGACGGTTTAGAAAACACTAAATAATATTTTAAACCATACTTACTTAGATACGAACGTGTTATAATTGTGACCTTAATAAATAATAACCAAATGAACATAACTAAGAAACAATATTTTTACCTTATATCATTATTATTGAGGAAATCATTATTTTAATCTTCATTTTTATTCTTTATTTGTGTTGTTAGTGGAAGAATCACAAGCAAATACATTGAGATTAGGGATATATAAGAAACTCTTCATTACACTTTATAACACCTAATAACGTGAATTAGTCAATCGTAAAATTATGGTTAAATGGACACCTTTTGGACTTCTAAAATTCATTTAACATGCAAGTCTTTATAGCGTAAAAAGGGTGATTTAGTTGTCACATATGATGGCATATTTATATGCATGATGATGATGATGATGATGCATGGCTGATTTACTCTTATTGGTGAAATAAAGCATTCAGAATAGTAAAATCAGTTTGTTGACACTGTTCTTATTAAATTTAGTATTATTGTTAGATCCAGTATGAATTTCATCAATTTAATGACAGATGAGTTGATAATATTTTATCGTTATTCAACCAGCCACAGTTATTTGGAAATGTACAACATCTGAAACTTGGCAGTTTAATTATGAAAATAAGTACACTTGAGATCATGACATGAAACAATACGAGTAAGTTTAAGTATAACATAGCTAGGTATATACTTGTCAGATTGGGGTCTAAAAGACACTGTGATTGAACTAAACAGAGTAGTATATCAAGTATATTTCGATTTAAGTTCGGCATAGATGGATGGGAATAAAACTTTTATAAGGTATTATGCTGAACGAGCATAATTTGTCTTACCATATCCTAGCGGTGTTTAGTGAACATTGAGTCATTGGATAGAAACAAGTCTTATGTATGTTTCAAATCGTTTAAGACATCGACAATCTTGCAGTATGAAAATTTGCCACCAACGAACCTCTTGTTATTCATATAGATGATGATCTAATTTATGTTATAGAATATGATTTGTTCTTCGTATACCTTTTTCTTAAACTCTATATAAACTATGTAACTCCGCATTTTATTGTTGGGTGTTGAGTGTTGAGTTTCATATCATGTTTGATGAGCTTTCCATCTATCAATAACCAAATTACTCAGCATTAATTTTTTCTCATCGGGAAGTTCCAAAACTGATTTAGATGCAAGTTAAAATAATTGTTTGTGTTTGTTGAAGTTTAGTCCCAACTGTGATTGAAATGTTATGCTAGAGCAGAAATGCTTGTATGTTATATCCGAGTAACATCCACATTAAAATTTGCAACTTAAATTCAATGTTTTGAGTTTATTTATCACACCTTATTATGTATAAAACTATCACCGATTCACCGTTGCTTGGAGTTTTACAAAAACCATTAGTGAGTGATTGACTTTAGTCTAAAATTGAACTGTTAGAAGTTAATAATGGCACGAATGTTGATCCTGATAGGAATTCCATAAAAGTGCGATCTTATAATTTTGGCTATGGCATAAATTCTTTTGATCATGTTATGAGCCACTTAAGAATTAAAAGATAAAAGGGTATCATTTTCATAATATTCTGAAACAAATGTCAGGTCCACTAAAGAATGCAATAGATTGGGCATCCCGTGCGCCAAATGTATGGGCAGACAAGGCAGCCGCCATTGTGAGTGCAGGAGGCGGCTTTGGAGGAGGAAGATCTCAATACCATCTCCGCCAAGTTGGAGTTTTTCTAGACCTTCACTTCATCAATAAGCCTGAACTCTTTGTGAAAGCATTCGAGCCTCCTCAGAAATTTGACGCTGATGGTAATTTAATTGATGCTGCTACCAAAGAAAAGTTGAAGCAACTTTTGCTTTCGCTCCAGGCTTTTACCTATAGACTTCAGAATAAATAAATGATGATATTATTTGATTGATCTATAGGGATGAACTAGCATGTTGAATCTTTATTGAGGGTGTAATTTGGATATGTAACCTTCACTTCTGTTATTTTGGACAGCAAATTTGTTGCTGAACCATTTTATGTTGTGATATGGACTATATGGTAATGGTGTGTTATGGACTACGGCAATGCGAGAAATATAAAAGCATGCAAATCAGTGCATGATCAAAATAAATAGCACTGAAGTTTCATCAATGGTTAGGTCAGAAATTTTATGGTAAAAGATCAGTCAGCAGTAGTATTTTTAGAATTTTGAATGGTTTTGGGCTTCTGTCTTTTTTGTTTGTTTTAAAAACGGGAAATTTTATTTGCACACAAAACACAATAGATCTCAGCTGCTAGTTGTTATTACATTGGCAATTCAGCCTTCATATTCAGCACATCATCAAGACGAGCTCCCCAACAAATGAAAGGCCACTGAATATGAAAATTAAGGGTAGTATTCGGGGAGATCTCGTGGGAACGTTTGAAGTTTGAAGTTGGACGTCTATTAAATAGACGTTGAAAACTCAATGGTAATTAATTGCTACGTTTTCAATCCAATGGTTATTTTTCACTTTCACTTGAAAAATAACCCACTTTCAATCTTCAATATACATCACATTTTCACTATCTATACTAAACCAAATAAATCTTATCCAGTCTGTGAAATGTCGCCACTGTTCAAAGCGTTTACACATCCTTCAAATTCTCAAAATTATGAGTTTGAATACGATAACGATCAGAATGATACTCCTCTCAACCAGCACTCATCCAACCTATGATGAGCGATGGCTACAACTTGTGCAACATTTATAGTCATTATTTCAAAGAATCAATAATGGGTAATGAACAAAGTGGAGAAAAGTTTTAAAAGAAAGTAATGAATTTCTACAACAAGAAACATGCGAACAACGCATGATCAATGTCAGCGGCCCAATATTAATTTGGAAAAATTAATTGTTAGACTCAATTTTACAAATCACAAATGTATAAAATAAAGAAAGCAAAATCTAGTGGAATAGGAGCGAAGATCATTTGGTATGTTTCTTGATTTTTATTTTTGTGTAAACTAGAAATATGAATATTTATTCTATTTTATTATTAGAAAAAATGACGAATGAGACATTCTTGAAGCTATTTTAAAGGAAAATGATGTTAAAAACCTCACTATTACCAATTCGAAAATTATTAAGACTTTTTGACTAGTCAACCAATGTGGAATTCTGACAATGCAAAGAACTTGAAGGACGTTCAACAAAAGGCGAATGAAAGAAAAAACATCTAAATCAGAAGTCAACTCCAGTCCAGAAGACTCATCTAGCGGAAAAACACCTTTTGAGTCGGAAAACGAGGTGGATGTGCTTACTCGAAGAGCTAATGAAGTTTTTAGACCAATGAGATCGAAAGCTGCAAAGAAGAAGAATAAGACGGAAGTGGCCTTGAATATTTGAGTGCGCACCACCCAGGAAATGCATGAAAAAAGACATGAAGAAATGACCATGGTTGTAAAGGAAAAGGTTAACATGATGCGAAAGTTTGTGCAAATTGAGCAACAAAAGTTGGATTTTGAATGTCAAAAGATGGATACCGAAAGTCAAAAATACAAACAAGCGATTATGGAAAATGATTTTACGAGAATGAATGAAGTTACAGCTCAATATTGGATGGAGCGTAAAAAGCAAATAATTTATGCAAACTTCCCTTTATTGTAGTTTACTTTAAACCGAGCAATTTATATCCTTAGCATTTTACTTCGTATTCGTGTAAATGTAGCGTTTGTAATTTCATAAGAAAATAGTAATGCCTATTTGATTAGTAATTAATGATCTACGTGTTTGGATATGCAAATACACAAAGTACTACATAAGACGATTGACTAATAAAGCGAAAAACTAGCATTCATTAGAAAAAGGTACATATAAGAAATAAAGAAGCATAAACATAAAATCCAAAAGACAAACAAGTGAACTATTAACCTCCGTGGCGATTCCAAATATAATTCATAAAATCCTTTTAGAGGCTATTATGCAGTGCTATGTTTCAGCATGAAAGTTCTCTATACAAGTGAATGTTGTAATGTTCTTCGGTTATGTGAATGTCTTCTTGGAATATTTCTGGTAACTGATTTGCACCACCGATTCATAGTGATAGTATACGTCCATATTTTTTTGTCTTCAATGATCATGTTACATATAATTATACATGTGAACATGATTTTAGTCATCTTGGATTGATCCCATAGTCTACAAGGATTACTAGTCATTACAAATCTAGATTGAAAACCCCCAAATGCTCTTTCTACATCTTTCCTTTATCCTTTTTGCATCTCAACAAACTTCACCAGCTTCAATGTGATTGGATTTGGGCAAGCCTTTACAATGGTGCTTAATTTTGGATGTATCTCATCCCCAAGATAGTATCCATGTTCGTAATTGTTTTGGTCAAGTGTAAATGACACATGAGTTAATTTACCAATTGCAAGATTATAAAACAAATATGACATCTCAATCACATTTGGGTTGTTATTAGAACCAGACATTCAGAAGAAAACATGTCAAATCCATGAATCGTATAAAGCAACCGCTTTCAAAATAATAGTTGGCTTTTTTCTTACCATTATAAGATTCGTGATATGCTTAAGGCCAGCTCCTCCATTCTTAATGCATACAATCGAGATTCCCTAATATTATTAACTATCCTTTGCTTTCATGCATTTCTTTAATCCTTGCAACATCATCTTCATTTGGAGATCTTAGGTACTCAGTGTTGTAGTTGTTTATTATACGTTGGTAGAATTTTTAGAGAGTTTCCAGTGCAGTACTCTCTGCAATCCCATATGCATCGTCTTGCGCATCCGCATGGGTGCCATAAGCTAACACCCTTAAAGCAGCAGTCATTTTTGGTTCTCCGCTTAAACACTACATTTTTGAAGCGTTTGGCTTATGAATACAATATTTATTGTTGATTTGAATACCTTTCAAAATCCTCAAAAATAAATCTCTTTGCATTCCGAATCTCCTCCGAAACATATCTGGCCCGTATATTAAATTTGGGTTGAAGTAATCTTAAATGAGAGTTTTATGAAATGTAAAATGACTACGATTTATATGTTCTCGACCAAAGACTGACCCGCCATGCTTTCTAGACGTTGAGCTAGCTTCTTGGTGTAAGTTTACTATTTCTTGCATTTTTTCGGCTTCTTCTCGTAAAATCTCTTTCTCTTTGAAATCACTATCAAACGCTATAACACATTTGAGAAAAGAATAAGTATCCATTTTAGTATATAACTGTCTGATGTGTGAGAAAATATAAAGTTTGTAATGTGTTATCTAAGATGAATGTTGGATTTCTTATATAACAGAAGTTGGACACTCGTATGCTAGGTGGAGTATGCTTTAGTAAAGTTTGTGAACGTATTTGGATAATTATTTCAGAGTGTTATCAACCCAACTTTAACTTATTGTGCAATATATTATACAGATTTGTTATGGCATTGTGGAATCTGCTTTAGTAAAGTTTGTGAACATGTTTGGACAATTATTTCAAAGTGTTATCAACTCAACTTTAACACATTATTGGATATACTATACTGATTTGACATAACATTTTGGAATCTGCTTTAGTAAAGTTTGTGGACATGTTTGGACAATTATTTCAAAGTGTTATCAATTCAACTTTAACACATTGTACGGTATACCGTACAGATTTGACATGGCATTGAAAAGATAGTGGACGATACATTGTAAATATAGAAATACAAACAAACGAAAGGGTACATGATACATTACACTACAACAAAACTATTTTTTTGCAATGCATGTTTTACAACGGGCCAAAAAAATCGTTGTAATAGACAACTTTTATAACGGTTTTTTTAAGCCCGTTGTAATAGGTGCAATTTTTCATCTTCAAGTATAATTATTACAACCTTGTCAGCTAGTCCGTTGTAATATGGTCCTATTATAACGATTTTTGGCCCGTTGTAATAGATTTCCAATTCTCAGCTCTATAACAACGGTTTTATCCCCTTGTAATATAGATCTATTACAACGGTTCGTGGCCCTTTATAATAGATTCCATTCTCAGCTCTTTACAACAGTTTTGGCCCATTGTAATATTGATACATTACAATAGTTTTCGGCCTTTTGTAATATAGATCTACTAGAGTCCGTCGTAATATTGTCCTATTATAATAGCTTTCGGCCCGTTGTAATAAAATTTTGAAATTTTTTAAAATTGAGATTTTTTTTATGATAATGTATTTTACAATAGAAATTGTTTTTACAAACACGTTGTAAAAACATTGTTTTTACAACTTTTCTCTAGAAGTTGTAGATATTAATTTACTATAGTAAAAATTGTTAATCATAGGTTATAAAAATCTTTGAGGCAACATTCACTACAGGAAAAAACCAAATTAACGTTAATTATTTTATACGAGCGTAAGGGCACGCACTTCGCACGTGATAATGGCATGCGCTTCGCGCGTGATTTGTTGTTCTACAAATATTGTGTTTACATATATAAGGAAAAATGATTTGCACAAATGTTGCTTAATTTATAAAATTATCACTCGAAGAAAAAGAAGCAGAAAGACTAAACTGTTTAAACAGATTCAAAAGTAATGCTTATAAAATATTATTCAACTATTTTGTCTTTTAGTCGATATAAGTACATCTCTATAAACGACATTTTTAGTATAAGTTCTCGAATTTCCATGGACATTGCCATCTTTTATCAAAACTTTCATGTTACTCATTGAAACTCCTCTTGATGATGCAGCATAAAGCTGACCATGACCGAACACGTGTTGAGGCAAGTAAATTCCTATATGTGGAATTGTTTTCCCTTGTGCTTTGTTGACAGTGAGGGAAAAACTCAACCTTACAGGAAATTGTTTGCGTAATAATGTGAATGGCAGACGGATATCTTCGGAAGACTTCATAGGTATTCTTGGTAAGAAAACTCAATCTCCAGCAAATTGTCCAGTGGAAATCTCTGCATCTATACGGTTTCTGTAAAATTCACGACATATTAGTCCGGTACCATTACATAATCCATTCATTGGATCAAGATTTCGGAGTAGCATGATCGGTGCTCCTTTCTTTGAGACCAACTTATGTGGAGGCAAACCACCTGGAGCTATTTAATTAAGGTATTCGAGTTGGTATAGATTTCTTGTATCGTCTTCGACAAAATCAAATGAGTAGTACGTATGTAATTCTCCAGGAAAGAGATCAATAACTTGATTATTCAACTTATCGACGCATTCATTGAGAGGGGTAATTAAAGCTATTGCCACAATATATATTTTTTTGAATGCATTTTCATATAATGTGGGAAAAATTGTATTTATAAGAGTAGTTATTGAACAATCATCTTTCCATGGTACTACCATTTCATCCGGAATTCGAATCAAGTCGCCGCCTATATGTGGTTCATTCCCATCTCCAACACGTAATAGAAAATTCGAATAGAAATAATCTTCTTTTGCTCTCATATTTTGAGTAAGTTGGATGACTTCTACATGATTTCATAGTGGCGATTTAACAATGCATGCATCAATTGTTTATGCTATCGTACCATGTTATACAACGGGTAAGACTTGTCGAAAATCCTCTCCAATAATAAGAATTTTACCTCTGAATGGCAAGTTATTCCCTATAATATCCTTAAGGGATCTATCCAATGCTTCGAAAGCATATCTATGAGTCATAGTTGCTTCATCCCAAATAAGAATGGTTGCTTGACGCAAAAGATATGCTAATTCTGATTGTTTAGATATCGTACACATTGATTTAGATGTTGTATTAATTGGGATTTTGAATCTCGAATGCGCCGTTCGACCGCCTGGTAGAATAGTCACAGCAATCCCGGATGTGGCTGTTGCAAGTGCAATCAAACCTTCTTGTCGAAGTGTTGCAAGTATTGCTCGATAGAGAAACGTCTTTCCTGTTCCACCAGGACTGTCAATAAAATAAATCCTGCTCTCTTTATTATTAACAACATTCATAATTGCAGTATATGCATGGAATTAGGATTCATTCAACTTGCTGGCAAAAGTTAAATCCACTTCTGGTGTTATAATAGAATATTGCTCACTTGTTAATCTCGAAGTTAATGAATAATCATCCATGTCATCTCTAATTGTTGGAAGGTCATAATCATAAACTTTTTTATAATGGTTCATTAATAAAATATTAAGATCTTTTAAAAGACGATTTTCAAGTATAACTTGACTTATTACACTTGAACTCGAATAATCTTCTATCATATAGTAGAAAAATTCATCCCATAATTTTCTAATACCGGTTGGTGTACAATAAATCAAGATTGTAGCAAATAGTCTTCTCAAAGATGATGGCATTCGTGTGGCTGATGCTTCCTGCAAACATGCTCTAATGCTTTGATCTTCCTCCAACAGTCTTATCTTCTCTGCTGTTTTCTGAAATGTTGGATATTTAATACCATCGACTGTAAGAAGATAGTCAAATGAGGTTGGTCCTTTTACATGATTTAAAAGAATTCTCAAGTAGTAATGTTCTCCTTCTGATGGTGAAACGCTATAAATCCATCCTATGGCTTTTTTTGATGATGTCCTACGTCTCCATTTTATAATACCTATTACCCACATGTATTTCTTTGGAAATTCATGATATAAAAATTGTCTTACTTCGGGATCTTGCGAGTTTGTGTTGAAGAATTCAATTAGCATCGATGTATAGAGGCTTTCATCCAACAAAATGTCAGACACTGTTTAATTAGAATGATACGGGACTTTTTGCCTACTTGGTAAGTGTATTTGTAACTATGTTTGCAATTGATACCTGATAGAGTTAGGGGTATGTCCTAGGGGCAATTATGTAATTTGTTACATATATCTAACTGGATAACCAATCTTATTCGAAATGAAAGTTGTTTACTTTATAGTATATACTTGATATAATGTGTTATATTAATTAATTAATTTAATTAAAAGTATATTTAATAGAAGTGTGGATAATTTTATTGTTGATTTTTTGTTGACTGTTTGGATGATTTACTATTTTATTAGTTGGTTTGGGTATATTCCCGCCCCTGGAGTGAATGATACCCTATTACGTTCCCGTGTAAGAGCTGATGACCCTTTGTATACGATCCCGCCTTGAAGCAGTTGATTTATATTATTTGGTTATAAACTGTATGTGAAGTAGTGGGACGGATCCAACTGGATTCCTCGCACTGTTGATTTTACTTTTCATATATATTGTGATATATGACTTGTTGGATGCCATATTTGATGACATAGTTATGATTTTGCTTATTTAGTGCCTTAGTAGCACTGGGCCTTATTTTTGGTATTTTAAAATACTATAAAATAATGATTTGGTTTAAAAAGCGATTTCAAAACGATTTTGGAAATTATATATGTTTTAATAATTTTTCTTGAATTAATTAAAGAAGAAATTATTTTAAAATAAAAAGTATGATTTTTAGATATTATAAATTAATAGTTTTATGAAATATTTTAAATAGAGATTTTTGAACTATAAAATAAAGGGTTTTAAAATCTAAAAAAATCCGTCCTTTATAATAAAGGGATATGGCTTTTAAAAGAAGATAGGAATATTTTGGTATAAATATTTATTAACAGTTTTATATAAAGTGATATAAATACATATATATACATATATTAAGATTTATTTATAAATGTGGAAATCATAGATGTGGTAACGTATAAAAGTGGCATTTTACAAACAAAGCGAATATTTGTAAAATCGTATTTTATTAATAAAATGATAGATTTATAAACAATGTTTATAAATAAAAGAAACCATTATCATTGGATAGATTGGGAAAAATAAACCAAATTGTGGATTTATGATAATACGTGGGATGTTGTTTTAGAAAATAGTTGATTCTATTTTGGAAATCGAAAGTGGGGATAGATTTGGAGATGTTAAATGATATGTTACAAAATAGAAGGAGATTTATAAATATAGTTTTATAAATATGAAAATGATTATGTTGAAATTTTAAGTATGGATTTTTACCAAGGAAGTATATTTATGTTTAAAAGTTATTTATTTATATTAATATTGTTTTAAAGTTGTTTATCGATATTTTTAATATTTTGAAATGTTAATTATTTAAGTTATTAATATGATTTGAAATAGTTATAATTATTTATCAATATAGTTTTGGAAATTAATTATTATTATTTATAATAATGTTTAAGATAAATTATTATTGTTTTATTAAGAATGTTTTGAAATGATTAGTTATTATCTTTAAGATGTTTTAAAGTTAATTACTATTTATTTATACTGTTATTATTATATGTTTTGAAGTTAAATACTATTTATTTATACTGTTTATTATTATATAATAGTGTTTTAAAATGAATGATTAGAATTTATTTATAAATCTTCGAGATTTATAAATAGAGTTTAATAATGGACTTGGGTTTTATAAGGGGAGTTTTATAAAATGGTTTAAGGGCTTAAAAGAAAATTTTACAAGGTAAAAGAGTTTTATAAGTGGTTAGATATTTATAAAAGAATTTTAGGAATGGGTTTATAGATTTATAAAAGGAGTTTATAAAAGGTTTTATGGATTTATAAAAGGGCATAAATGATTTTTGGAATGTATAAAAGAGTTTTATAAATGGTTCCTGAGATTTATAAAATAGTTTATATATGGTTTTAGAAATTTATAACGGAGGTTATAAATGATTTAGAAATGTATAAAAAGGGAATCTTCCTCAGTTTCGGTGAATATACTTACACCGTTGATATAAGTATATGGATATTTTCCAAGTATTGAAAATATAAGGGTTGTGAATGAATCTTTGTAAAAGTATTTTGGTACAAATATTTACAAGTGACTTTAGTTAGTGAAAAGATTTATTAAAAGAGGTTAGTGGTTGCATATGTGCTTAACAAATGTTGGTTCTCCATTGGAATTTAATTCTCGATTTGAATGTTTGTTATTCGATAGTTATATAATCAACTGTCGAATTTGGACCCAAAACGTTACTTTGGAAATATCTAGGAGAAACACGTGATTTAAATGGCACAGTCATCTCCGATGATGTTGTATTGTGCGTATAAATCTCGTTTTGTTCTCCTAAGACAAACAATAAGGAAATCCATCCACAAACAGTTCGGAGGTGGTCTCCGCTTTTATCTTTGACTGTTTATTTCCTAGAGAACCGGGGTTGAGTTTATCAGGACTTATCGAATGTTGTTTCGAAGAGACCGGGATCAGATATGTTATCCGAAAACCACTTCGATCTAACTTAAGCGTTTCAAAGTGAAGATATCTTGAAGATGATGAAATTAAAGACGGAGCTCTCAAGCATTTCTTTCAGTCCCAGAACGAACTTGTATAGATAGATGCTGGCATAGCGTTGTTGCCTGGAGGGCAGTGTTAGCGTTTGAAGTGGGAAGTGCTATGTAAAGGTAAAATGTAGCCTCGAGCCTCATCAACCAGGAAATGACAAAAATCGAGCATGTAGCAGGGCCATATGGGTCGCTCCCATCAGGGTATGGTCATTCCAAATCTAGATCGGTTACTATCTACTCATGTATGCTTTGGGGCCCATTAATGAAAGGGGTGATCATATTCGGTACTACTAGTCAAGTGGTAGGCCAGTTCTGTGTGGCTAGGGTACAAGATGTTATTGTCAAACCCCGGTAAATTTTATCTAGAGATGTACCATCGAAAGGTAGTTACTTACCTTGTCATGGTATGGAATCAATTCTCCAATACGAGCTTTATGGACTTAGTTGTGCCCAACTATGTTGAAACTTGAGATGCAAGCATTTCAGCTATTTTATAAATTTAATTTAAACCCCTAGATAATATCATTGAATTTTCTATAGAAATGTTTCGGGTTATCGTAAGGTAAAAACCCGTCCGTGTTTATGTGCAACGCAGTCTTACGAGATACTTTTGATTTTCGAAGGTTTTCAATAATTTTAAAATCCAACTGGGTGTGTTTTTCTCACGCTGGTTTTCCTGACTGACATGGGTGTTATTTTATTATAATGCTCGAGTCAGACCGAGCATATATACAGACTGCTTTGGATGCATTGGAGCTCAGGAGACATGTTGGAGGTCTTCAAGTCGTATTCACGTATATGTTCATTTTCCGCTGCTTTGTTGTTGAAATCATCAGTATTTGTGAGGACAAGTTGTTATAACTGTCCATGCTGATGATTGTGATTTGTTGTTATACTCTGATTGATGTATGTATATAACAGTTCTTTTTTGTAAAGATTATTGATATTATATTATATATTGTTCCGCTGCGACTGTGAGATTCTATGTTGTTTCAGTTTTCTTTTTCTCTTCTTCTCGTCTTCTTTCTTCCCCATAACTATCCATCATTATGTTCAATTTGGGTTGGACATGTGTGGTTTATTGTCAGCTTGAATTGTGCGGATTGGCGGGTCGTCACACTTGGTACCAAAGCCCAAGGTTAAGCGAGAACCTTGGCCTTGGGGGGCAACTCATTAAGAGATAAGGTAATGGAATGTCTTATTCTGAGTTTCGAGTGTATTATATGTATAAGAGCGTACTTGTTAATGATTATAAAAATGTTTTATATTGTGTTAATTTATCTGTTGAGTGGCTTATGAATTCTGGTCGGTACGTGGGACGCCACGATATCGATAGGGGTTTTAGAAATTATTATAATTATATATGGTGTGTTTGGATGTTAGTGAATGATAATATTTGATTATTGTCATTTGTCGTTTGTTTTTCTAATAAAAGTTGTTATTATTATAATCTAAACAAAGATAAACATTTGTAAAATGAGTTATATAAGAGGGTGAGTTTATAAATATGTATTATAGAGTATTGATTATAATTAAAATAATCAACATTTGTGAAATGATATTACATATAAAGTGAGATTATATAAATATGATTTATAAATGGGAAGGAAGTGAAATTGTATAAGTATATTTATAAGTATGATTTGTAAATAGACATGGATTTAAAAAAAGAAACTTAAGGATTTAAAACCCATTGATTTTGAAAATTGTTTTTCAAAGGTTTTGGAATAATAATAATAGTATTATATTGAAAATGTTTTAACTAGAAATATTTTTAAGCGAATTTAAAAGAAATAGAAGCATTGGACTCACTTCAGTCATTGGAAAATAATACTGGTGATGACTACAGCATCATCGGCGTTCATTTTCGAGTTTCTAAGTGATGGATTGCTACCATTGGAGTTTTGTTTTGGTAAAACTTGTTTTGATTTAAAATTCAAAAGTATGGTTTGAAATACAAAGAAATTAATTATAAGTATTGTTTCAAAATGATTTGAAATAAGAACTGGGTGTTTAAACTCTGAAATTTTTTCATTTAAGTGCCTTGTGAAAATATGAGAAATAAGTTTTATAACTTATAAATCGAGGAATAATAAGCTAAAACAAAGTTTTAAATTGTTGAATATGAATGTTAAGAAAAGAAAATTTGAAATGAAATTTGACTTAAGAAAGGTTAAGTGAAATTGAATGGGATTTGAAATGAATTAGATGAAATAATAAAGTGGATTAAGGAAATAAAGTAATGGAATGAATATGAATTTGAATTATAAGATTAAATTCAACTTAATTTGTAAAATGAAATTGAATGTAAATAAGTTGAAAACGAATCAATTGAATGTTAATAAGAAATAAAAGTGTATAAATAGAATGTTGACATTTGAAAATGCAAATTGATATGATGATAAATAAATTGGATGGATATTATTTGAATGGTTTCTCTTATTACATTTGCTACATTTGCATATAATTATTGTAGTAGTACATGTTATATATCGATATTATTTTTCCTATACTTGTTCTCATTGTTTGTTGAGTGATTAGTAGGTGCGGATGGCGTAAGCTTCGCATTTGGATCCCACTTTCGCAATTTATTGGTTGTATATGCTTGCTAATATTAATAAAAGGTACACACCTTGGAGTACATGTCGTATTTTAGTATTTTTCCCTACGGGATGCCTCATCCTCGAAGATGAGATGTATATTTGTGATTATATATATAGTAAATTTTTCCGATCGAGCTGCGCAAAAGAGACGTTGGCGAAATTTTCCGTAAATTTAAGGTGTTAGAAAATCTTTGAGAATTTTGAAAAAGAAATTTGATTACTAAAATCTGATTTTAAGTTATAACTTGGAATAAATGAATGGAAGGGAATTAGTTGGTATAAGTGGGTGAATTTAAAAGACTTAGAAACTGTATAATCTATTTCAACTAATTGGTTTAGGAAGTTAATGGGATTGTGGCATTTTCTTACTTGCTAATTTCAAGGACGAAATTCTTTTAGAGTGAATTAGGGAGAAGGACAAACTCTAAAAAAAATTAGACTGAAGGACACCAAGTTTTTTTTAGGCTGAAGGACAAACTTTGAAAAAAAATTAAGTTGAAGGACAGTGCTAGTTATAACTAGCATTATATTCAATTTTTACACTACACAAAATGCTAGTTATAACTAGCATTATATTCAGTTTTACACTGTACAAAATGCTAACTATAATTAGCACAGTCCTTCAGCCTAATTTTTTTCAAAGTTTGTCCTTCAACCTAAAAATGAAACTTGTTGTCCTTGTGCCTAATTTTTTTTTCAAAGTTTGTCCTTGTGTCTATTTTCCACATTCTTTTAAGGGGGAAAGAATGCAACGACCCAGAATTTCAATCGTTTGAATTTGTAATATTTAATTAATTTTAAATATTAAAAAGTTAATTTTATAAGTTAAATAACTTGAATTTCAAATATAATGATTTATTGGGTAACTAAATTGTTGAATTTGATATTTGGAATTGTTTAAATAATTTAATCCTGAATTTAATGTGAATAAAAATGAGTTTGAAAGTTGAATTAAAATTCTATTTAAATAAGAATGAAGATAGTAAACTTTTAATTCAGATTTAAAAATGATTAATTTGGTTTTATAATAATTCGTTTTAATCAACGTGTAAAATAGCCTTCCGAGGCACTGTCTCGGATTTTGATGAAACTAGTTCTATTGGATCCGTAATAATAGATTATTATATGCCATCAAATTTCGTGGCGATCGAACGTATCGTTTGGTCGTGTGAGTTCGAAGCGCGTAGAAATAAATTTCAGGAATTTATATAATATAATTGGGTTTGAAAAGCTATCTTCTGTATATGATCGAATTAGGTCTCGAGACTAGTTCCATTTTTTTGGAATAGGGTTATTACATATAGAACGCCAGGCGACATGCTTCGATAGGAGTTCAAAAAATTAGCGTGTGAGTGTGTCGTTGAAATTTTCTATAAAAGGACATTAGCTATCTTCATTTGCAAACCCTAATTGAAATAAGAAATAGCCGCTATTCTTTCTTCATCCATCCAAAGGCCATCATTTCACAGCGAGCTAGAGGGCGATCTGGCCTTCGACCCCAAAAGGAGAAAGGTGCGCCTCGACCCGAGGAACCAATCACCACCCTCCGATCACCGTGGTTCGTCGCGAGGCGCCGTGGATAGGCGATCAAAAGCGGCAGTTCGAGCTTGACTTTTTTTGGTGATTGGCGAAGCTGTAGAGCATGGGACCTACGACAATGGGAGGAGGGGACCTTGGAAAATCGGCGGCGAGGTCGCGATGGCAAACGGCGGCACAGTGTGGCGGCTCAGGGAGGTCAAAACGCGGTCGCATTTTGGATACCTAGAACGAGTGAGCATGCATGAGAGTATGAAGGGGAAGGTAAATAAAAATTAAAGTTTGAAATTAATTAATTTATGTAATTAAAATATAAATAATCTTAACGTTCATAATTTCATATCTAATTCGTACGAGGTCCAAATTGAACGCAACAAGTTGCCTTGCGATCGTGTCAGCGAGTACTACGCTATTGAAGTGGATATGATGGATTTGGAGCTAGTAGGAATTTGGGTTAGAATTGAATGTCTGTTCAATTTTAATTCAAACCAAACCATTTTGGCGATAACAAAGTGAGTTAACTCACGTCTCTGGCCCACTTATATTTTTTATATAAGTGTGGATAATTTTATTGTTGATTGCTTGTTGACTATTTGGATGATTTACTATTTTATTAGTTGGTTTGGATATATTCCCACCCCTAAAGCAGATGGGACCCTATTACGTTCCCATGTAAGAGTGGATGACTGTTTATATATGATCCCGCCTTGAAACAGTTGATTTATATTATTTGGTTATATACTGTATGTGATGCAAGGGGACAGGTTGGAGGGATCCAACTAGATTCCTCACACTGTTGATTTTACTTTTCATATATATTGTGATATATGACTTGTTGGATGCCATATTTGATGACATGGATATGATTTTGCTTATTTAGTGCTTTAGTAGCACTGGGCCTTATTTTTGGTATTTTAAAATACTATAAAATAATGGTTTGATTTAAAAATGGATTTCAAAGTGATTTTGGAAATTATATATTTTTTAATAATTTTTCTTGAATTAATTAAAGAAGAAATTATTTTAAAATAAAAAGTATGCTTTCAGATATTATAAATTATTAGTTTTATGAAATATTTTAAAAATAGAGATTTTTGAACTATAAAGTAAAAGGTTTTGAAATCGAAAAAAATAATCCGTCTTTTATAATAAAGGGATATGGTTTTAAAAAGAAGATATGAATATTTTGGTATAAATATTTATTAACCGTTTTATATAAAGTGATATAAATACATATATATATATACATATACATATATATATACATATATTAAGATTTATTTATAAATGTGGAAATTATAGATATGGTAATGTATAAAAGTGGCATTTTACAAAAAAGCGAATATTTGTAAAATCGTATTTTATTAATAAAATGATAGATTTATAGACAGTGTTTATAAATAAAGGGAAACCATTATCATTGGATTGATTGGGAAAAATAAATCGAATTGTGGATTTATGATAATATGTGGGATGTTGTTTTAGAAAATAGTTGATTCTATTTTGGAAATCGAAACTGGGGATAGATTTGGAGATGTTAAACGATATATTACAAAATAGAAGGAGATTTATAAATATAGTTTTATAAATAAAGAAATGATTATGTTGAAATTTTAAGTATGGATTTTTATCAAGAAAATATATTTATGTTTATTAGTTGTTTATTTATATTAATATTGTTTTAAAGTTGTTTATCAATATTTTAAATATTTAGAAAAGTTAATTATTTAAATTATTAATATGGTTTGAAATTAATTTTAATTATTTATCAAAGGTTTTGGAAATTAACTATTATTATCTATAATAATGTTTAAGATAAATTATTATTGTTTTATTAAGAAAGTTTTGAAATTATTAATTATTATCTTTAAGATGTTTTGAAGTTAATTACTATTTATTTATACTGTTATTATTATATGTTTTGAAGTTAATTACTATTTATTTATACTATTTATTATATATAATAGTGTTTTAAAATAAATTATTAGAATTTATTTATAAATATTCGAGATTTATAAATAGAGTTTTATAATGGACTTGGGTCTAATAAGGGGAGTTTTATAAAATGGTTTAGGACCTTAAAAGAAAATTTTACAAGGTAAAAGAGTTTTATAAGTGGTAGATATTTATAAAAGAATTTTAGGAATGGGTTTATAGATTTATAAAAGGAGTTTATAAAAGGTTTTATGGATTTATAAAGGGGTCATAAATGATTTTTGGAATGTATTAAAGAGTTTTATAAATGGTTCCTGAGATTTATAAAATAGTTTATAAATGGTTTTAGAAATTTATAACGGAGGTTATAAATGATTTAGAATTTTATAAAAAGGGAATCTTCCTTAATGTTCGGTAAATAAACTTACGTCGTTGAGATAAGTATATGGATATTTTTTCCAAGTATTGAAAATATAAGGGTTGTGAATGAATCTTTGTAAAAGTATTTTGGTACAAATATTTACAAATGACTTTAGTTAATGAAAAGATTTATTAAAAGAGGCTAGTGGTTGCTTATGTACTTAACAAATGTTGGTTCTCCCTTAGAATTTAATTCCCGATTTGAATGTTTGTAATTAGATAGTTAAATAACCAACTATCGAATGTGGACCCGAAATGTAACTTTAGAAATATCTAGGAGAAACATGTGAGTTATATGGCACATTCATCTCCGATGATGTTGTACGGTGCGTATAAATCTCGTTTCGTTCTCCTAGGCCAAATGATAAGGAAATCCGTCCACAAACGGTTAGGAGGTGACCTCCGCTCTTATCTTTGACTCTTTATTTCCTAAAGAACCGGGGTTAAGTTTATCGAAAATTATCGAATGTTGTTTCGGAGAGACCGAGATTGGGTATGTTATCCGAAAACCACTTTGATCCAACTTAAGTGTTTCGAAGTGAAGATATCTTGAAGATGATGGAATTGAAGACGGAGATCTCAAGCGTTTCGTTTAGTCCCAGAACGAACTTGTATGGATGGATGCTGACATAGCATTGTTGCTTGGAGAATAGTGTTAGCATTTGAAGTGGAAAGTGTTATATAAAGGTAAAATGTAGCCTCGAGACTCATCAACCGGGAAATGACAAAAATCGGGCATGTAGTAGGGCCATGTGGGTCTCTCCCATCAGGGTATGGTCATTCCAAATCTAGATCGATTACTATCTACTCATGTATGCTTCGGGGCCCATTAATGAAAGGGGTGATCGTATTCAGTACCACTAGTCAAGTGGTAGGCCAGTCCTATGTGGCAGGGGTACAAGATGATCTTTTCAGACCCCGATACATTTTATCTAGAGATGTACCATCGGAAGGTAGTTCCTTACCATGTCATGGTATGAAATCCATTCTCCAATACAAGTTTTACGGACTTAGTTGTGCCCAACTATGTTGAAACGTGAGATGCAAGCATTTTAGCTATTTTGTATTTTTACTTTAAACCCCTGGACATTATTATAATATCATTGAATTTTCTATAGAAATTTTTTTGGTTATCGTAAGGTAAAAATCTGTCCATGTTTATGTGCGGCACGATCTTACGAAATACTTTTGATTTCAAAGGTTTTCTATAATTTTAAAATCCAGTTGGGTGTGTTTTTCTCACGCTGGTTTTCCAGACTAACTCGGATGTTATTTTATTATAATACTCTGGTCAGGCCGAGCATGTTTACAGACTGCTTTGGATGCATTGGAGCACAAGAGACAAGTTGGAGGTCTTCAAGTCGTATTCATGTATATGTTCATTTTCCGCTGCTTTGTTGTTGAAATCATCAGTATTGTGAGGGATGTTGTTATAACTGTTCAAGCTGATGATTGTGATTTGTTGTTTTACTCTGATTGATGTATGTATATAACGGTTCTCTTTTGTAAAGATCATTTATATTATATTATATATTGTTCCGCTGCGATTGTGAGATTCTGTGTTGTTTCAGTTTTCTTTTTCTCCTTTTCTCTTCTTCTTTCTTCTTTCTTCCCATAACTATCCGTCCTTCCATTCAATTTGGGTTGGACATGTGTGGTTTATTGTAAGCTTGAATTGTGTGGATTGGCAGGTCGTCACACTCAAATAGGTTAGAGGTGCTAGAATTGGATGGCTTAGATTTATTGATAAGTAGTATAAGATATGATCCATTATTTTCTCTCTTCCATCCATTATTCAAACACCTCTAACCTTAATTTAAAATGACCTTTTGGTTGCCATTATTCTCATCAATTGTTGTTGACTTCATCTCCTAGGAGCTTAAGCAAATCAATTCAAAAGACGAATGTTATTTGATAGTCAAAGGTCCAAGGTTCCAGGATTGGCAATCTACCAAATCGAAAAAATTTCAAAGGAGAGAGAGTTCATCATTACGATGTGTGCTTCAAGGCATTTGTTTTAGGTAAGTTTTTACTGTATTATATAGCTTAAAATTTCTGGATAATATTTTATTATTCACATATATTATTGTTATATTGTTAATTAGATGACAATTCTTATATGTATTGATGTTGTTACATACTAAATTGGTTATGTGTTTGTAATCATTTAAAAAAAACAAAATTTCACATATAGATCAGATATGCAGCCGAAAATTATAATAATATTAATTATTATTTTATTAATAAATGTAGTATATCATTTAATCATACCTATATAGTTTGTATTTAATTATAACATCATTTAGTGGTAATAATTAAACATACATTTTTATACATGTATATTTATAGTAATTATATTTCAATGGTTATAAAATATTTTTGATAATTATTTACTATTGTTTTATATTATTTAAATTAATATACTACCTAAATAATTCATATAAAATAACATATATTTTGAAAATTAACTTTTAAATTTTATGAAATTATTTTATTATGAAACAAGATTTTGGTGAGAAGATGAGAATTAGCAAATCATTTTTTCTATGTTTAAAAATTATTAAAATATACAGCTAATAAATAATAAATTAATGAAAATAAATTTTGATCAATAAAAATTATGATTTTTTTTTCAAACCTCAAAATATCATATTAGATTTTTTAGAAATTTAAATTTGAATAAAATGCATTAAAAATATTTTTTATTAATATTTAATTGAATTTCGACTAATAAATCAATTTGTACATTTTTTAATATAATAAAATTTTATTGTGTTGCGCATATGATCTGGAACTATTTAAAAATAAAAATATTAATTTATACACACACACATTTAGATATTATAAATATGCTTATGAATATATATATATATTAGTTTAATTTTTTTATATATTATGCATATATATTTTTTTTTTAGTATTTACTACAACAATACAAATATATATACATAAATTATTAATATTTTGCATACATATATATGATATATATATATGTGTGTGTGTGTGTGTGTGTGTGTTTAAATATTTTCGTTCTTGTAAAATTATTTAAATAAAATTAACATATATATTTATATACATATATGTAGATTTATAATATTTATATAAATAATAAGTTTAAATACATACATATGTTTGGACAATAAACAATACATATCAAATGAGCTAACATGTCTATTGTGATGTAAATCCCAACTTCTATACATGGGCATGTTATACCTTGCACGGATTATCATGTTATACATGCACACACATATATACATATATGTATATGTTACATATGTATACATTTATATGTATAAAATATAAATAGTAGAAAATTGTATATAATTTACAGATTTAAATAAATAAGAGATTATATTAAAATAAAATTTAGAAATGTTCTAAATAAATTAGACTTTATAGGCTCAATATAGATTCAATAAGAAACTTTTTTTGAAATTCACAATTAACTTAATCCGCGGGCTGACCAAGTTCCAACGATGGTACCAGAGCCCAATAGCATATGCGTCTAAATAAGTCATGTTAGGGCTAACTAATTAAAGCCTACCCATATAGTAGGATGTCTAGAAAAGTAGTATCTAAGTTGGGTTTGGTTAATCAAGTACTCTATCCTACCTGGCTACCAGCCTGGCCCGAAATCATGAGATAAGCCAAAAATATTATCCCTAAGAGAAAAGACCAAATTTGAATTAGGCCTTAGGTAATTTCAAAATTGTTTTGAAATTAAAATAAAGGTTTTAAATTTAAAAGTTAAATGTAAAATAAGAAAAATATTATAAATGTTATAATATAGATTTTCAAATTGTTTTAAAAATTAAAATAAAATTTTAAATTTAAAAGTTAAATTTAAAATAAACACATATTATAAAAGTTATAATTTTTTTTTATGTTTGAAAATCAATATTAGTTAATTTCGAAATTTAAAATTTATTAATAAGATTAATAAAATATATTAATTAAATAAGTTAATTAAATATTAAATATATACATGTATTGTATATTATGATATATGTTATGTTGTTTCAAAATGTTAAATTAACATGTATGTATATAAATGAATTTTGAAATTAATATAATTTAATTAATTTTTGTTAATTAAATAAAATTAATTAAAGGTTAATTAATTAATTAATTAAAGGTTAATTAATTAAATGAATACACACATATATAAGATAAATGTGTAATACTATAAAAGTTATAGTACATGATAATTAATGAATATAAATGTTATATTAATACGAAATTAATTGAAATGTTAATTAATTAAAATCAATTAAATAAGATTTAATTAATATAATTTTATACATAAGACTACTATATAAGTAATATAAAATATAAAAGTTATATAATATAAATGTATAAATTAAAGGTGATACATTAAAGAAACCTAAAGTAGACTGAAGGAATAAATACATACATAAATGTGCATATACCATGATTTTCAATGTGTCCGACACTTGAATCATAAGTGTAATTCATAAGGATTATATTATTCCATAAGTCGACATCACTCATTATTAAATATTAAAGATTATGAATCTTTAATATAATGTTGTCCTCTACCATATATATATATTAATAAATTACTTGCATACTTCTTAGTTATTGAGCAGACTGATGCCGGGGATGTTATGTGCAATATTATTAATATATTGAATAGACGGGGTAAGATAACTATATGTATTTGTTGAGCAGACTTAAGGTACATATACTATACTTAGGCCATCGCGATATGGTAGGTACGAGTGAATAATTTTGTTTTGATTCGTTGAGCAGACTCAAGGTCGAAGCGTAATTAGGACAAGGTACCAAAGAGTTAGGAGTTGTATATGATACAACTAATAAGGAGTTATCCATCATCTGTGGAGCTATGACTTGTTGAGCAGACTCAAGGTCGGAATTTCATGACGGATGAGTCCTAACACCTACTAGTGAAGTCGAAAGACTTTTATGTTTCGACTTAGGGTTTGGTGAAGCATGAAAGGAGAGTGAGAGCCTTATTAGAAAAATAAAATGGTAACATTTAACATTTCTAATATTATAAGAACATATGCTATATATTGTTATAATAATCCACATTGATAAATTTGTACATTTAATACGATTGATAAAATGTTTATCAATTGAGATATACAAATGAACTGAATTGAAGACTGACAAATATAAATTTAATATATACACTTACTATTAAACACTTCTTGCATGTTAATGTTTTCTATACCCATGAAATTACCTAATTTTACAACTACTTAATACATTCGTAATTTAGTTGTTTACGTGTTTATTTGGTCGAGATCATGTATTGCATTCAATGGGTTCCGAAATGCAAAAGCAATACAATATGGATATTTGATCCATATACTATCATATATAAGTGTTATATAGGGAACGATCATAGTTCATAATGTACGATGCTTCGATGAAGCTAGTTCATTCAAAATAAACCAATAAACAGTACAGTGAGATTGAGTATTCTATTTGATTTATTACAAAAAGGATCGTATTGTGTTAAATGTAACACTAAACCAAAACTAAAGAAAGATCTAAGAATTCGATCACTGAAAATGTGCAACATATTTCATGTCCTTAAATGTTAAGGATGTTCGATTATACTTTGGTAAAGATTTTGTTATGATATTGTAGTAAGGATTTTCTTTTGAATGATTTGACCATTTAGAAAGAAAATGAATATATAAGAGTAAATGTGATTAAAGATATAGTTGGGATGAAAATAGTGAATGGTCACTTCTACTTCATAAAGAAACTTCAGAAACGAGAATTGCAAAATAATAATTAATACTTAATATTGGAATAAGAAATATGATTTCTAATCCAAAATATATTTTCATATAGAAAATTATTTTTTATGAGATTTATTTTCTTGAGTTCAAGATATTTGATAAAAGAACTCTCCATTGTAAACTAGTTACAGTGTATAAAATAAATAATCTATATTAAGTGAATGATGGACCTCCAAATTCAGTACGCTAATATAGTGATGGTGGAAATAGTGCGAGCATGTCATTTAACACTTATTATTGCATCAAATTACGAAAAAAAATGGTAAAATATACCAAACATTATTTATAAAATAATGACTATTTTTCGGTGTCTACTAAAAAATAGACGTAATTATATTTCAATGTTAATATTATGAATATTCATTATGAAATAAAATTATAATGCGGTATTTATTTTCACAACAATAGTGTTGCATTGGAAAATACTAAAGTATCTAAAATTATTTACAATTATTTTGGAATTATAGACTAAAACGTAGTTTAGAGAAATACTTTTTATTATATGATTATGAGTCAAATGATATCGATTAATTATATCTCAAACAAATAAGGGCTATGCATCCATTTAGTGGGAGCATCATAAGAGTTAATGAACTCTTAGGATTGATACATATAGATGTATACAATCGTAAGTCTAGTGATACCAAAATGGTTCCACATACTTCGTCATATTCACCGATGAATTATCACAAACATGAACGTGTTTATTTGATACACATGTATAAGTTTATAATAAGCTCATATAATATAAAATGGAAGTAAATAATATAACATGTAGAAGAATTGATTTGATTTAATCGTGTGAGTAAGTACATTGGAAAGAGTTCCAAATGTACCTAAAGTGAATAAAGATCCATTCTCAATAGTAGCTTCAACCTATAATACACAATGATGTATTGATAAGGAGTGGTCGAATTTATTTGGAAAAAGCACGATTAATGGTGAGTGAAGTTGAATTAAACTCTTTCTATAAGGTGTGTACTTAAGAGTAGTACGCAATGTTAAATGTAATATCATCCAAAGAACAGTATACAAAAACATACAAGATATGGGTTTATAAGAAACCACATCATGTTCTAGGCCAAAGAGTTGACAGATTGTGTGAGTCAAAAGACTGGATGTAATAATTATACGTAATTGATCTTGTATGAATCACCCAATAGAAGTTTGGGTACGATAGTCGTTGGATGACTAATTTATGTTGTGAACATAAGTATTGTAAACTAAAATAAAATCAGTTTTACATATAAGGAACTTCATAAAGTATTTATGAATACCTATTCGATTGCACTAACATTACAAGAAAATGGTTTATTGATAGCATGAGAGGATTGCATCACAAGGTGACTTGCAATCGTTGACTATTCAGTAGTAGTTTAGATTAAAATTATAACTCACTGTCACGCTATTGATTAAAAAGAAAACGTTCGCGCGTATGTTTTTTTATTCTTCCTCTCATATTTCAATCTCTACCGTGAATAACCCATTTCAACCTTCACTTTCAAAGCCCTAAATTAATCGTCAGTTTAAAATCCCCTTGCTCGCCGTTCCTCAACTTCGCTGCTTGCTACTACTCTGAGTCGTAATCTCTTGCCAAGCCACCTACAACATCAATCGCGTTTCCCTTTCCTTCGTGGCATCGACATCGCCAACACTCCTCCGCACCGTAACCACCAAAAAAGCATTTGTGCGCCCATGTCGATCATCCCAATCGTGAGCACAATTCTTATATATATCGCAAATTTTAATTTCAAGAACATGGATTAGGGATGAAATTGGGTTTAGGTGTAATTCGTTTGAGAATAGGAGGAGTTTTCTAGAATATGAGAGGGGAGATTGAGTATTCGATCCCTCAGCTTCACTACGCAGTGCCTGGATTCCTAAACTGCCGTGAACTTCGACCACTTTTAGGTATATATTTTTCAACTTTTAGGTATATACTCCATGTTTGATTGTACTCCGCCTATGGATAATTGATTTTCTGAGCTAAAAGTTAAGTATTCCTTTTGTTATTAGTAGATGAATTTTTGTTTCTTATTTTGTGATATTCGAGCTTAGCCTGTTTAGCTTTAAATTTTTGTTTCCATTATTACTATTTTAGTTAAAAAATTTGCTGTGTTGAGGAACATTTTTTGTAAATATGACAGCTCAATGTTTTATTTAGATCTATACGAGCTTGTTCAAAAAGCATAGCTTACTAGTGTTTTACCACAAAAGTATGAAAAATAAGGTCTTTAGGTTTAAATTAAAGGAAATATATCAAATAGGCAAATAGGTTATTTTAGCATGTGATTATGTCATATAAATTTAGTTGTGTTTCATGGAATTAGGTTGTCTATTTTTGTGCAAATTGTAATTTTAATCAGACTCATGTTCAAATGCACATGATAATTTATAATTTAATCGGACTTAACCAAATTTATTATGTATTTTAATTTATTCTAATGACGTAATACATACTGCCTAATATGACATATAGTAATCATGATGTATGCCTTCCAGTGCACTCGTTTTCCAACTTTTATCCACGACACTCATATCCAGGGGCGAAGGCATGTCTTGGTTGGGCTGGGCACGTGACCCTCCCAGGAAAACCTAAAAAAAACAGAAAACAAATATTCGTTCAAAATTTCAAATGCAGCCGAACCCTAGATCTAGCGTGAACGCAATCTCGTACTCCTTCGGCAACCCTAAATCTTCATTCTCTTCTACAGCTTCGCAGCCTTCCTCCACAGTGCTTCTTTGCGTTCTCCTCCGCTGTGCTCCTTCGCCTTCTCCTTTGCAACGCTTGAGACCCTCTTAGATTCAGGTATCTAGTATGCAATCAATGTTAGTTCTTTCTCCGTTATTGAAAAAATAGCCTAATTTTGCACTGCACAATTGATTTTGGTTTGTTGGTGTAAATAATTTGGTTGATATTTGACACAAAAAGCTTTATTAATTTGATTAGGACGAAAACGAAAGCTCTCGCAGACCAACCGTAGTACAATAGGTTGAAGACAACATGGTTTAGCTTACTATGATTAGTTTAATTAATTTGTTGGATTGAATCAAATTAGTTTGTTGAGCTAATTTGTTGGAATGAATGACTTTAGTTTTAGGAAAATTTGCTTGAATGATTAATGAACTTGGTTTTTATTTTTACTTTAGATTGCAGAACTATTTTAAAGACTATTTGAAATTATTTCTCCCAAAGTTGGATCGGGAATTATCACCGCGTTCAAAATATGAGAACTCAACATGGACAACTTTAAACTTGTAGCATCTTTGTATGATTGTATTAGTCTACAAGATCAATAGTTGATCGATTTTGTATGAAACATTACCATATAACTATTTAGTTGTTGTTATTTAATGATTTTTTACAAGTATTTATACACATATTTGAATGATTGGACAAAAAAATTCGATGGCTTCCCTCGAACACTCAATTTTTTTACCATTGTGACCCTGCCAGACTTATTTTCTGGCTACGTCACTGCTCATATCAAAGCTAAAAAGAAAATTTAAAACCGCTAAAGCTTTGAATTCTATAATGATATGTGTATTAATCTTTATATTTTGTCAGGTATTTTAAATCAAGTTTTTTTACTTGATTATATATGCCTGACATTTTACTTTAGTTGCTTTATATAAGACGAATTTTAGAAAAGAAAGAGATACCTCTAGATTCATTCTTCCAGTTGCTAGAATATCAGTAGTTGTTCTGTTTTGGCAGAAGTGGTAAATATGCTAGTTAGGTAAGAAGAGGTTAAACCAATAAGTTTTGTAAGAAATGGTCGGAAAAAGTGTTTGTTATTGTCATTTGGTCTATTATAGGATTATCAAACCAATAATCAACTCGGAAAAATTAGCATCGGCCTTCTAATTAAATACATTTATAGACATTACAAGGTAGAAATATGGACAAACTTTAAAATGGATCTACTTCAAAGGAGGTAAATGCAAAATAGGAAAGCACATAGTATAGAAGCTCGGTTTGTATTGATAAATGTGTTGCTGCTTAGGATGCCTTGGACCAGAATTAGATGCAATAAACAAATGGTAAAGCAAAGGTTTTCAGCCAAGTGTTAACCCATATTATCAGCCCCACAAACTGAACTAGAACTTTATTTTCAACTTTTGAGCTATAACTAGAATGGTTCTTTATCATCATTCAATTATTCAGCTTATCTTATCGCATAGTTTCCAAAGATGTTACATATTCTCAAATTTATGTGTATGCCTCCATTTTTCTCATGACAAGACAAAAAATATAGTGCCAATGTACGCATTATTTGAAAGTATGATGTATAATCTGACGTTTCATCTACTTAAATGCTAGAATTTTATACTAGATACTTATTATTCTATTTTATGAATTAATGAAACAATATGAATAGATTGATAAGCAGGGTAATGAATACGGCGGGGTAGTTAATATGGGACAATGCTAGCTTAGAAATCAGGTACACGAATGTAATTTTATGGTGCTTCTTTGTTCCTATGTTAAGCAGAACTTAATTTCATTTATCCTTCTAATTTTGATTTTTGTGCCGAGATATCAAACTATTTTATGTTGTTGTACAAAACTTGATTACTACCATTTTGGGAATCGTTATTTTTATCTCATACGTTACATGGTAATAGATATATGGTTTATTTAGCTATTGGGTATTGTTGTTGACTATAATCTTATATAAGTATTGCTCTAATTAATATATTGCTGCTTAAAATAAGTTTAATTTTCTGGCATGCTCTGATAATAGGTACCATTATTACTTTAGGATACATTATTTTTTGACTAACACTTCAAGATTATGGACTACTACTGTTCCATGCTAGCATGTTCGGAAGGGTAAACTTTCTGGACTTTAAGGTATTATTATATCATGTATTCGCATATATACGCCAGATTTCTAGAAAATAATATTCACATAGAGCATTATGTTTATGAAGCTTGTGTATATTAGTGTATTACTTAATGGTTACATCCTATTGTGCATATAGTATGCTGCTAGTCATGCATACATCCATCGCCTTATTTCTCTCTCTTTCCTTAACATAGATTCATCATACCAGGTATTCAATACCAATTAGATAGCCATAAAGACTCTAATAATCTAATAGCTAGCCTTCAGTAGATAGTATCGAATCGAATATTACCTGGTAATAAATAATTTCTACAAATAATATGACTTTCTTAAATGAAAGAAATCATGCATTTGATGGATGAGGTAGAATACATACATAATAATCGTTTTGGTTTGCTAAAGAGGGAAATATTTTAGTTTGTTTTTGGCTTAAGTGCAATCGATCATTAATATTCTAAAGTAATATTCAATATCCATAGTAGATAGTCAACTTTTTTAATAGTTGCAAAGAAGTTCCATCGGGAATCTAATTTGGATATCTTAGTTTATTACTTTGAATATGCATTGGTAAGTTCACCAACAAATGTGTTGCCACTGACAATGGAATCAGTCAATATGACACAGATCAGCCTCCAAAATATGTAAATAGCACAAGTTTATCTTCAAGAGTCGATCGTCTGAATTTGAACTGGATTGACACTGACCAGTCATCTGAGAATGAAAATGCAGCTTTTTAGAAAGCAATGAATCTAGCTGGCACTGAATTTTTAGAGGTTTTACTTTACATGATATACTCATGATTTCCTTTTAATCGCATGTAGGTGACCTTTTTATCGTGTATTATTTCCATACAGTTCACTATTATGCGAAGGTTTGCATGAGCCATTGTTATGGAGTGCCTCGCATCAAGAAGAGAAACTCATCCCAGTCGAGAAATAATGTTTCTGAATAAGATTTGCCCTGTGAGTTTTGGCTTTTACATCGATGTATATGTTTTTCTACTGAGAGCTGCTTTCATACTTTAATTTCAGATTTAAATAATTGAATTTCCATGCAAATTTATTTCCAGTTCTCGATCATGTTGTGCATTGAGCTCTTCCTTTACTAATGACAGCAACTCTTATCCGAAGTTCATTTTTTTAATTGGGTCATGAATCATTGTTCCCATCTTATTTGATATTTTGGAATGAAGTCAAGCGGTTAGGTATGAAAACATTAGATGTAGTTTGTTACAAACTTTATGTTTCTTTTGACATGTCTGCGACTGCTTTGGTCCATCCCTGTCATCAACTACGAGCCTGGTTGGAAAGTAAACCGGACTATATCAGCTTGTACACTACAGACGGATTATTTCATCTAAATGTTATTTATTTGTATATACATGTCTTATCTAAGTTTCAGCCTTGTTCATCTTTTTGGAGAAAGACGTTGGGCTACGTTGACATCTCTAACATGGAGACAAAAAAGAAATGGTCAGGGCTTCAAGTGATGCGGCAACTAAAAATAAAATCTGAAGATCACAACAGGTACTTTTTCGATGTTCTTGTTATTTTAAAAACAACATTGTGAATTCCTGGAATTAAAGTAGTCATAAAAAGTTACAAAATTAGGACTTATTGACGATAAACTGATGTTACATTGTACAACTTGCTGATCCGCCCGCTCCAAGTTGTTGAGTGGATGTTGTGGCTAGGCTGAAAGGTCTGGCTACGATGGCTATAGTATAGGAGGCCATGCATGAGGTTGGTTTCACAGAGCAGCGAAAACTCCTTGCTCTCAACGGTGGATGGATAACAGACTGCTATGCTTTGTACCCATCTATGATTTGGTAATACTTCTCCAACAGACCATCATTTTTTTTTCACTAAATTATTTTTTTGTATTGTGTACAACCAAATAATGGGTACTCTTCTCTCTTAACTCTATTATTCAATTTTTTATTTTCCTCTCAAAATTTTGGGGAATATTGCTTCTTTGTTCCAAAGCTGCTAAAAGTTATCCTTCTTTATATTCACTAAAAATTAACCTTCTTTATATTCACTGGCCTCTACGATATCTGCTTTTTAATTTCTAATCAATTCTTCTAAATGTGGTTTTGCCTGTGCTTTTATGTATTGACATTGGATAACTTCTAACGATAGCTGAACAGTGAACATCTTTCTGTTAAGCAATGGTTGCTGTCACACCTGAATAAATTTAATACCATTATGTTGCTGTAAATGAAATGCTTTCTAAATTATGCTGTCCACATTCATGTCACACAACAGGCGTTAAGTTGGTGTACATGCAAAGACCGCATAAATAAAATATTGACATATCCATTCAATAATTACATTTTGTACTGCTTGATGTGTAGATTTGTAAGAATAAAAATGGTATCTGAGCCATGGTGCTTGCATATTCGGTAGCATGGTTTAACACATTACTCATCAAAATGAATTTGATAAAAATGAAGGAAACATTACTAGTATTATACAAACACCATAAGGTACTATTCAAATGGATAATAATCCCATTAGCAATCAATCTAATAAACTTGGTTTGTCTAAATCTAAATCGTTTTACTCCCATATTTTACCTTTGGATTATATAGTTGAATCTCCTTCTAGAGCTTTAACCTCTCAATTAAAAGAATATGAAAAAGATTTTCTGATTAAGAATCTTTTGAAGAAAAAACAACTCCTATTGAAAAATTACATATAAATAAAAATAATATAGTGAAAGGAATTTATAATAACCAAGAAGCGAATATAACCGATTCCGAATGAATTTTTCTATTAAATGGACAGTACATCCAAAATAAATTGTTAATTGACTAAATTTTATAAAAATCAACAAAATTTAATTTTTTTTTAATTAAATTAACTAAAGTTTATGAAAATTAATTTAGTTTTATAAAAACCATGTTCTCTATTTTGAAATCTTTGTTAAATTGTTATAAAAAATGACTAAGTTTTATAAAAATTATCTAATTTTTATAAAATTAACCAAGTTAACTAAGTTTTATAAAAAATAATTAAGTTTATAAAAATTAACTAAATTTAAAAGAAGAATAATAATATAATATAATAATAATAGTAGTAGTAATAAATATTATAATAATAATAATAATAATAAATTAACTAAGTTTAAAATAAGTAACTAAGTTAATTAAGTTTTATAATAATTAAATAAGTTAACTATTTTTTTAAAATTAAATAAGTTTATAAAATTTAATTAAGTTTTATAAAAATTAGTTTTATAAAAATCATTCTCTATTTTGAAATCTTTGTTAATTGTTATAAAAATTGACTAAGTTTTATAAAAATTATCTATTTTTTATAAAAAATAACTAAGTTAACTAAGTTTTATAAAAATTAATTAAGTGTATAAAAATTAACTAAATTTAGACGAATAATAATAACATAATATAATAATAATAGAAATAAAATAATATAATAATATTAATAATATAATAACAATATAACAACAACAACAACAAATTAACTAAGTTTAAAATAAGTAACTAACTTAATTAAGTTTTATAATAATTAAATAAGCCAACTGTTTTTTTTAAATTAAATAAGTTTATAAAATTTATTTAAGTTTTACAAAAATCGATAAGTTTATAACAATATACTTGCAATTGTTGAACAAAGTATTTTAAATAAAATTTACATCCATTTTATTTCTGTGACATAGGCCCTCGTCTGACCCAACAACTCTAACTTTGTCATTAGCAATGGAGAGAAAGAGGGCATTGCTCAGCCCTACATTGATTACTCATATGAGGTACGTATGGCCTTGCTTCACTTTATACTTGTAAGTGCCTGAAGAGCCAGAGCAGAACTTATTCTCTAGAATGTTTGAATGGTCATTAGCTGTTAATGCATATGACCTACTTTTTACCTTGTTTTGAACATGGATATAGATCACCAGGTTGTCCATTAATGATGTATGCATTAGATGGTGTTGGATCGATTCCTGACTTGGCCTCCATGTTAAGTTCATCTAAAGATTTTTTCTACCATTCTCCTGTTAAAAATTTACATTGAATTAAGAATTTACTATTAGGTAGTTTTCCTTGATTCGATTTTTTTACCGACCAAGTATCAATAGAAACTCTTTATGTGGTTTAGGAAAAGGATAGCAAGAGCCATGTTTAGGATAAAAAATAATTTCTCCATGCACTATTGCTCTAATCCAATCCGTGTGTGCGCATGCCACCATGTTGTTCCTTCTTCATCTAAAAGATTAATCGTGTAGCTAAAGTTTGCCCCTGGTTTTATTGGACAGTGTGTTATATATGCTGGGCCATCTGACCAAGGGTTTCTTGGTAGTTTTGCTTCATGCCTACGCATACCAAATTATATATCATTTAAATGCTTGCCTGATATTCAAAGTTTATTTATCTAAATATGTTTTTTAACAATCTTTATGTGCCTGCACATATCTACATATGAAATACTGACTTAGGAAAATTAATCGACTTAAATTTCAAAGCCTCTAACTACGTTTTTTCCCCTTTAAGTTCTACTTTTACTTCTATACTGTTTATCGAGTAATATATTATTCTTACCAATGTATTGTGACATTTGCAGATGCTAAATTGTAGATGGTTACCATTATTATATCTCCTTTTCTCGCGTATAAGGTTGGCCCAGGAAATTGTTGGGATCCCTCCTTAATTGGAGAGTTTCTAGAAAATTCTAGATCTTTCTAGAGAAGTATAGAATTTTCTAGAACATTCCGGAGAACTCTCTAGAAGCTTGTGGAAGAGTGTGGAACTCTCTAGAATATTCTTGAGATTTATGGAACCTTCCGGAACCTTACAGAAGAGTATGGAAGGATGTAGAAGGGAATGAAAGAGTGTAGAGATTCCTAGAGAGTGTGGAGCATTCTAGAGAATCAATCTCCACCCTTGGATACAAGTACTCTCCACCATTCATTGTGGAGGTTGAGTAGTATAAACAGGGGTAGGAGCCTTCATTCTTAATCAAAAAAAGTCAATCAAAAAAGAAAATATCCAAGAATTATAAAAGAGAGCCTCTTTGAGAGAGAAAGAGAGATAGCTTGGAAAGTCTCTATCCTCAAGCTTGAGTGAGCCACCGAGTGTGAGTTGCTTTTGTAATCATATTCTTGTAATCCTACTATTCTTTGTTATAGTGGAAGAACCTCCATATTGGAGAATTATAAACTCTTGTGCTCCCATTACTACTTTCAACCTTAAAGTGCATATCTTAACTTCACGAAGCGGGAAAGCCCGAGATTTCCCAACAATTTTATCAGAGCCTGGTTCATCCGTAGCCGTAATCAAACTCATGCAAGTTCAAGATGGAGGATAATGTCGCTCATGATGGAGACATGTTCAAGCTCACAGCCAACAACTACTACTATTGGGAGCCGATGATGGAGGACCACTTGTATTGCAAGGATTTGCATGAGCCCATCATCTACAAAGACAAGGTAGAAGGAAAGAGTGATGCTCAATGGGAACTATTGAACCGGGAAGCTGTTGCTATGATCCAAGAAAACGCCTCGTAACAAGGCTAATTTAGTTCGACGGTTGGTGAAGTTGGAGTTTAAGGATGGTCATAGTATGATTTAGCACTTGAATAATTTCAAGGGGCTCGAAAATCAACTAACAAAAATTGATATGAAGATTGATGATGAGTTACAAGCCCTTCTACTCCTTAGTTCCTTACCGGAAAGCTGGGACACACTCGTAGTTACACTTAATAACTCAGCTTCGAAAGGAAATCTAACCATGGATACCGTTAGTGACATTCTTCTTGGTGAAGAAGCAAGGAGAATGGAACGAGGTGAGTCTATCCATCCCGGAGCAAATGTTGTTGAGACTCAGGGTAGGAATGAAACTCGTGGACGTAGTAAGAGCCGAGATTCGCATCAACCTCAAGGTAGATCCAAGTCACGCTCGAAGATTGCATGCTATTACTGTGGAAGGATGGGTCATAAGAAAATGGAATGTCGATCCTTCAAGAAAGACCAAAAGGCCGGTAATGTTAAGACAAACCAAATAAGCCCAACGAAGAAGCAAGAAGAGTACTACTGCCATAATATTAAAAGTATATCTCGTTGGTGAAGGTAACATTCTAAACATTGCTTATGATGAGAGTTCTTGGATTGTTGATTCTGGTGCTTCCTTCCATGTCACTCCACATAAAAGCTTCTTCTCATCCTACCAAAGCAGTGACTTTGGTATGGTGCAAATGGGAAATCAAGATAGGAGCAAGATCGTTAGGATAGGAGACATCATTCTGACAACAAGCACCGGGTGCAAACTTGTTCTGAAAGATGTGAGGCATGTCTCGGCCATGCGCCTTAATCTTATCTCCACCGGAAATCTAGATGATGATGATCTGATGAATTACTTTGGTGAAGGAAAGTGGAAGATCACCAAAGGAAGTTTAATAATGGCTTGAGGAAAGAAGGTAGGATCATTGTACATAATGCAAGCTAAGCTCTGCAAAGGAGAGGTAAACATCACCACTGATAATATGGACACATGGCATAAACGACTTGGGAACATTAGTGAGAAGGGTCTTCACATACTTGCTCGAAAACAACTCCTCCCTGACGTGAAAGGTAAACCACTCGATTCTGTTGCTCATTGTTTAGCTGGAAAACAACACAAAGTTGCCTTCCAAAGATCTTCTCAGCTCACAAGGAGAAAGAACATTCTAGACTTCGTGCACACTGATGTGTGTTCAATGTCTGAGAGATCCATTGGTGGTGCTTTACATTTTGTCACCTTCATTGATGATCATTCAAGGAAAGTGTGGTTGCACCTGTTAAAATCAAAGGATCAAGTGCTTAATGTCTTCAAAGAATTCCATGCTCTAGTGGAGCGTGAGACTGGACGGAAGATCAAGTGTGAACGATCAGATAACGGAGGTGAGTATAGAGGTCCTTTTGAAGCCTATTGCAAGAAATATGGCATTAGGCTAGAGAAGACTCCACCTAAGACACCACAATTGAATGGGCTAGTTGAGAGAATGAACCGTATCATTAAAGAAAGATTTCGTTGTGTGCTCTCTCATGCTAAGTTACCCAAATCATTTTGGGGAGAAGCTATAGTGACCATGGTTGACATTGTCAACCTCACACCATCAGTTCCTTTGGATGGGGCCATCCCAGAGGAAGTTTGGACAGGCAAGAGGGCTTCATACAATCATCTCAAGGTGTTCGGGTGCAGGGAATTTGTTCACATCCCCAAAGATGAGAGAGCTAAGCTTGATGCAAAGACAAAGAAGTGTATCTACCTTCATTCACCAAAGGATGAATTTGGGTACCGGCTTTGGGATCCAACTAACAAGAAGATTGTTCGTAGTAGAGACGTTGTATTCTTCGAAGATCAAACAATTGAAAATATCAAGAATTTAAAGAGGCCAAGATTGAGAAGCGGTAAGAACACCGAACCTACTCTAGTTCGACATGAAGATAATAACACACAAGAAGTAGTGATGCTGAAGATCATGAAATTCATGATGAACCAGTTCAGGAAGAACCTCAATCTAGCACTCCAACCGCACCAGAGCCGAGACGATCCTCAAGGGACGGAAGACCATCCACCTGATACAACACAGAGGAGTACGTTATGCTCACTGATGAGGGGGGACCTCAAAGCTATAAAGAAGCAATGAGTGATTGTCATAAAGAAGAATGGAGAATAGCCATGCAAGAAGAAGTGCAATCCTTGCATGGGAATAACACATATGAACTAGTGGAGCTGCCAAAAGGGAGAAGAGCTTTGAAGAATAAGCGGGTGTATAGAATCAAGACCGAAGAGAACTGTTCAAAGCCTCGCTACAAAGCTCGGTTAGTCGTCAAAGGATTCAGACAAGAAAAAGGTATCGACTTTGAAGAGATATTCTCTCCCGTGGTAAAGAGGTCATCCATCCGAGTTGTCCCTGGCCTAGCAGCCGTGCAACATTTGGAGATTGAACAGCTCGATGTCAAGACGGCATTTCTTCATGGTGACCTAGAGAAAGAGATCTACATGGAGCAGCCTGAGGGATTCAAAGTTCCAAGCAAAGAAAATTCAGTGTGCCGCCTCACGAAGAGTCTATACGGGCTTAAGCAAGCACTAAGGCAATGGTACAAGAAGTTCGACGCATTCATGGAAGAACATGATTTCAAAAAGATGAAAAGCGATCATTGTGTCGTCACAAAGAGTCAAATGGATACTCCGATATCTATGTGGAACTTCCAAAAGGTGTTTATGCTTTGGAAAAGGAAAACCTATATTAGAAGGATACACAGATGCAGACTTGGCCGGTGACATTGATTCAAGGAAATCAACATCGGGATACTTAACTACTTTTGTAGGGGGGAGCTATTTCATGGCAATCAAAGCTGTAAAAGTGTGTTGCATTATGCACTACAGAGGCAGAGTATATCGCAGCTACCGAAGCTTGCAAGGAGATGTTGTGGATAAAGAACTTATTGCATGATTTGGGAATAGATCAAGAAAAGCATGTCTCGAAGTGTGACAATCAAAGTGCAATTTACTTGGAAAAGAATTCAACATTTCATTCCCGCACAAAGCACATTGATACAAGATATCATTGGATTCGAGAAGTCCTCGAGGAAAAGCAAATACATCTTGACAAGGTTCACATAGATGAAAACTGGTCTGACATGATGACCAAGGTAATACCAACAAAGAAGTTTGAAGATTGTTGTCAAGGTGCCGGTTTGCTACTACTCCCCAATTAAGTCGGGAGAGGGAGATTTGTTAGGATCCCTCCTTAATTGGAGAGTTTCTAGAAAATTCTAGATCTTTCTAGAGAAGTATAGAATTTTCTAGAACGTTTCGGAGAACTCTCTAGAAGCTTGTGGAAGAGTGTGGAACTCTACGGAATATTCTTGAGATGTGTGGAACCTTCCGGAACCTTACGGAAGAGTGTGGAAGGATGTAGAAGGGAATGAAAGAGTGTAGAGGTTCCTAGAGAGTGTGGAGCATTCTAGAGAATCAATCTCCACCCATGGATACAAGTAATCTCCACTATTCATTGTGGAGGTTGAGTAGTATAAATAGGGGTAGGAGCCTTCATTCTTAATCAAAAAAATCAATCAAAAAAGAAAATATCCAAGAATTATAAAAGAGAGCCTCTTTGAGAGATAAAGAGAGATAGCTTGGGAAGTCTCTATCCTTAAGCTTGAGTGAGCCACCGAGTGTGAGTTGCTTTTGTAATCATATTCTTGTAATCCTACTATTCTTTGGTATAATGGAAGAATCTCCATATTGGAGAATTATAAACTCTTATGCTCCCATTACTACTTTCAACCTTAAAGTGCCTATCTTAACTTCACGAAGCGGGAAAGCCCGAGATTTCCCAACAGAAATTTACCATTTACTGTTCATATCTTTTTTGTACTACAAAGTCTTGTGTATGTAGCTGATTCAACCTACAAAACAAAACAAAAATGTTGGCAAATGATTTCATATACAGGTTGAATCAGTTGATAGACATTAACAAAATTAAAATAAGTAAATTAGTAGACAGGGTTGAAAGGAGCATACACTGAAAGCATAACTATCTGTATATCCCCATGAAGAAAATGAAAATAGTAAATGCGACAATATGAAACAAAAACGTACATTTCATCTACACAATAACACATACATTTCTACCATATCCTTGTAGACCTTATAAAATAAAAAAAGTCTCAATGTTAAGTTTTATGTTATCATATAATATAATACTTAACACAAAGAAGATGTTGAGCATTTTATTATCATTGGGTTTCAGAGATGACATGAATAATTAACTAGCTAACAGATCATATTTATATTGAACTTGATAGTTTAATTAACTTAGAGAGACCTGATACTTGAATTGGGGTCCAAACTAATATCATAGTGTATAGATTGTAATAAATAGTGTCAAAAGGTAGACAAAATATGATTGAAGTTCTCAAATCAATTTTTGTTCAGAAACAAATTGGACAACAGTCAAGTTCGGAGTTAATATTATGTGAATTTAAGTAGTTCTTTAAAAAAGGATAATTTTATTATAACAAGTTAAATTAAGTAAATATAACTAAAGCATGCCGCTCATAGACAGTCATCTCTCATAAGAATCCAGCGATCATGCTACATTGTACCACAAACAATATTTTTCTACTAGAAAGGACAACAAGAAGCTCTATTCCCTATATGTCAGTCATAGGGCTGCACGACGGATCCAATTCAATGAATTTAGGTAAGCAATAATTGATTCTATCCCATTTATAATTGAATTTTAAAATTTTGATTCACACTCGGACTGTCTGATCTATAAATCCGATCAGATCAGATCCAAAGTTTTTTGGATCGGATATTGATCATTAATTGAGAAAATTTTACCAAATCGATATATGTAAATCATTTTAATGAATAACGTAAATTTAGGAGTGCAGTCTTTCAATATAATTAATTAAGAGATACAGTCCTAAACCATTTTATTTCTATGATAGATATTTATTGTTTTAGTTTAACCATGCTGAAAACAATTGTGTGAATGACAGATCAGGGTTTGAGGACCCTCATCGCAGATTGAAGGTTAGGCATATTAAAATATGAAAATCATGGTAATTGAAAATGATTTTTAATAATTTGATTTAGACTAGTTTTATTTTGTTACAGCTGTTGACATAGAATCTCCATCAACTCATCTAAACACTCCTCCATACTATGTACTGTGAGATTAATCAACCACTTTGACCAATTATCAGGAGGATGAGCATCTCAACGACATGGTAACACGTAGAGCGACCAAGTTCAAATAAGAAAGGGACAAAGGAAAGGAGTTCTCATTCAAGTAAGAATATTATTTGTATTTACTTTGGCAATAATGTTTATTGATAAGTATTTCCATATGAAAACATATACCGGCTGCATTATTCAAGTTAAATCTTCATTTCTGACTAAATCAGGATATGTAGTAAACTATGTTACTACATCACAAAATAAGTAAAAAATCTGCAACCAATTTTTACATACAAGCACAATAATGTGGGTATAAAATGACTCTTTCTACTAATATTGTACCTTTTTTGGCTAACTATTTACCACAAATACAAATTCAAACGGCATTTTATTTTCCTATTATACGTTACTGAACCATTGAAATCATCTTACTACAACAACTATTTATCAGTATGCAAACATAAGCACATAATTTTATTTCACTGTACAACATTTTACTTCCATTTCAGCAACTATCAGAATATTGTTTTAATAAAACCTGCAACACCTTTAACAGAATTTATTAAATGTCTTGAGTTTAGTTTTTTGGAAAAAAGTGACGCTCGAGAAATAGAGAGCTTTTATCAGCAATACTATGAAAACCATGTCACAGCTTTGGATAAGGAACAAAGCAGATAGGTCCATATAGTTACCTTCCCATACGAATTTTGCATAATAAATAACACTACATGCACATATTCGAAACATGAATCCTTTGCCTATTGTTACATTTGTTTAACAAAGCTCATCTTGCAAAGGCATATCAGACAGTTGGCGTGCTATTTGAAGCGCTCTGTGCTGTTACCAAGACTGAGAAAGCCAAAGAAGTTTCGCCTGAGGTTTGTGTGTTTTTCTCCTTGTACTTTTCAACTAGTGTAAATGGTCGTTTTGTTATCAATCAAAAAAATTAAAGTGTTACTACTGAATTATAAATCGGGTGCGGCAAATCAGCTCTTAATTTATGAGAAATATATTGCAAGTTATCAATCAATTTTTTTTAAATACAGCAATTTTTGTTATCAACCATTTAAACACCAAGCTTGCATATGGTGCAAGCTTGCACCAGGCAAGCTTGCTCCAGCAAGCATGCACAAGGCAAGCTTGCTCCAGCAAGCATGCTCCGGAAAGCCTGCACCAGGCAAGCTTGCACTAGCACTACTAGTTACTCTGTTATTGTATGTTTTGACTAGTAAAATGAACATTTTTTTATCATACTAGAAGTTTGCATGAAATAACAAGTCTATTTGAAATAGCCGGTCTTGTCTAAGTTGCTTGTCTACTTTAAGTTAGCCTTTGTGGATGTTTCTTAGTTAATTTGAGTGATTAATTCATAAAGTTTCTGTTTGAAACCATGTTGTTTAGTACTTATACATTTCTATATTTATGACTAGCATACGCATGTATGTGCTTCTTTTTGACAGGTGTTGTATGATGCTTTTGAGGTTGCTACATGATGTCGCGCTCTTTCTCCTTCAAATCGGTTATGCTTGCATTAATGTATTGTCTATCGACGTTCATACGTCTTTTTTATTAGTATGTATCGTTTTGGTTAGCTGCAGTTATATGTATTATTATTTTTGGTCATAAATATTTATATGCTTAATATTTCGTGTATGGAATATTATGGATATATATATATTCTGTGGTTTGGCTTATGACTTCATTTGATTACGTACATTACAGTGTGATAAGTGTGATTTTTTGAATTGTTATAATATATTAGTTGAAATAAGTTTAGTAGAATTGAAAATTGTAGGCTTGAATGTATATGGCAATAAAAAAATGCAAGGGAAACTTTTTCATAGCCTTTTAACTATGCTACGAAAAGAAAAATTGTTACAGCTTTCATATACTCTAGCATTATGCCAGTGCTATACAAAATATTCTACAAGGATTAAACAGTTTTCATAGCAAAAATCAATGCTAGAATAGATAGTAATGAATTTTCTATAGCGTTTCAATGCATAATAAAAGATTGACATAATATTTCTACAGCGTTGTTTTAGCAAAGCTAAATGGGGTTTTATCGGGCCCCTGCCAGTTTATTGCAACACAATAAAAAATGTACCATTACAAGCAATGGAACATGGGGGAAATGAAAAATAAAGAAAAGGAAAATAGGACAGCATATCAACCATTAAAAAGAGAAAGAAACAGGATGGCATGAATTTACTTCCACCTCTCTGGAATGTCCGAATCAAAACTGTAATTGCCATTATTGATCCCATAGACTATTGCAGCTTTAACTCTCCTGCATATTTCCACATTACTTACCCCAGTCCCATTGAAAATCCTATCACATCTTTCCTTCCAGATCACAGAGGTGAACTTCCTCAGGATAAGTTGCAACAACATACCATTATCATTCTTCCACCTTGTAGCTTTGTACATATTACACCATTCAACACTGCTTTATCTACCTACAGAGTTTCTGCCAGCTAGGTTCATAAGATCTTTCCATATAGGATGTAAGTAGGCACAGTAAATGAATAATCTAAGTTAGTCTCTAACTCATCACCACAGAAAACACAGAGAGGATCAACCAGTAAACCCAACTTCAGAAGTCTGTCTTTTGTATTCAGAGCATTTCGTAGGATTTCCCAGAGTAGGAAATTTTCAGACTATCTGAAATGAATGCTGCAAACCCTTTTGTTCCAAGGAAATGTAGAATTAATTATGTGACCAGAGAGACATTTGGAAATTGTACGATCTTTGAGATCAAGTTGCTGCAAAACCTTTTCAACCTGAACTTCAGGATATTATTGCATCTGGATATCATGCCATAATCTTCTTATAGTTTGATTGCTACTATAAGGCAGGCTGATAACATCATTGGATATATAGTCTATGGCTTTTTCTTGTAGAGGGATACCAGTCTGCATCATTTGGCTATGTGTCAAAAGATTAGCAAGAATCATCCCCTGCCTTGCCCATGGGTCATACCAAAATTTTGCCTTGCCATCAGTAGCAGTTATAACTCTAAAATGAGGCAGAAGAAGGGACCTGAGATTTAATATAGATCTCCATATCCAGCTGGCTGCATGAGGGATATCCATAACCCAGAAATTCTTACCTTTGAGGTTGTGTTTGATTATCCAGTCAACCCATATGCTACTCTTCCTATTTAAGAGATATAAATGTGCTTACTGAAGGCAGTTTGATTCCAGAAGTTGAGATTCTTGATACCCAGACCACCATGATATTTTGCCAATCGACCTTGCTAACACTGATAGGCTTGAGTTTTTTTGATAGGATGGAGCCAGTCCATAAAAAATTGCACATTGCTTTGCTTATCATCATAATAAGTTTCTTAGGAAATAGAAATGTTCTACACCAATAAGTGGTATAGGAGAATATCACAGAATCAATCAAAACAAGCCTACCGGCCTGAGATAAATATCTGTTGGACCAAGAGTTCATAGAAGCGGTAATTTTGTTGTAGAGACCAATGCACTAGGTTGTGGTAATTTTTGAGGATGCAAGAGGTATTCCAAGATAATTTGCTGAATTTATAGGTTGCAGAAGCCCAAACATATGTCTAATTTCTTCTGCATGGTTTGAAGACACTCCAGATATCATGATACTAGATTTTATTGGATTTATGATTAATCCAGAAAATTTGTGGAAACTGTCAAGAATATCCATTATGCCTTTAATTGAATCAGAGTTAGGCTTGGAAAAAATGAGGAGATCATCAGCATACATAAGACTTATTATAGTTGGTATAATAACATGGCATGTTGTTTGCACAAAAAATGGGCAAACACCTCCAAGTCCTATGATTTAGTTGATTTTATGTTGTTTTTAGTGATCTGGGTGATTTATGCAAATATGTAAAAAGCAGGGACTAAACTGTAAAAGACACACAGATTTATAGTGGTTCAGCCAGAATGTGCCTACGTCCACTTTATATATTATTTCTCCTTTCTTGTTCAGATTACAAGTACAAAGCTTTGATACCAGTATATGAAAGTTGTTTTAAAGTTCTATCCGTGCTTGAGCTCTCCAACTTGTCTGCCATTGTTGTACCCCTACCCCTCTATTTATAGAGTGAGGCTGGGGGTAGGGGTCTTGGATGTATGTAGCTGCTGGTGGGCCTGGGCTGATGTAATCTGGCCTGGCAACGTTGGTTCGGTGATCCCCTGGTCCGGTGGAGAGCGGAGAAAAGGGATGGTTCGGTGATTGGTTGGTCCGGTAGTGGTTGGGATTGGTTCTGGTTCGGTAGTGATACTTTGGGTTTGGTTCGGCAGGTAGCGGAGTGGCTGGTTCGGTAGGCATGGGAAGGGAGTTGGTTCGACAGGGTCTTGGAGATAGCTGGTTCGGTAGGCATGGGAAGGGAGTTGGTTCGGCAGGGTCTTGGAGATAGCTGGTTCGGTAGGCATGGGAAGGGGGTTGGTTCGGCAGGGTCTTGGAGATAGCTGGTTCGGTAGGCATGGGAAGGGAGTTGGTTCGGCGGGGTCTTTCCTAGTCTTGATTCGGCATCAGTGATCTGATGGTCTTGGTCCGGTGGAAACTTGGCCAACATTTTCCCCCCAAAGTGGGGCATATGCCTGCATATGTCGCGCTTTGTTTTTAGGCCATTCAATCCTGAACACTCTCATCCGGTCCCAAACGTCGAACCAGTTGGTCCGGTCGTTTATATTTGCCTATAAGTATGGGCCTAATGATTTCGTTGTTCCTTATCAGCCGAACCAAACTCTTGTCTTTGCCGAATCGAACGTATTATCGAACTAGACCTTAACTGCCGGACTAGGTGAAGCCCTCTTCTGTCGAGTGAGTTTTTGTTTTGAACTACCGAACAAACTCGGGGATTCCAAGTGCCGAATGAACTCAAAGACTTGACTTACCGAATGAACTCGGGGTACATTAAGTACCGAATGAACTCGAAGTCTCTGGACTACCGAATGAGCTTCGAAGTCTTAGGATGACCAAATGGATTCGAAGCCTTTGGACAACCGAATGAATTCGAAGTCTTTGGTCAACCGAATGAATTCGAAGTCTTTGGACAACCGAATGACGCTTCATGCTTGAACTACCGGTTGAGTTCGAATGTTGGATGGCCTTTGAGCTTTTTATGTCTTGAACCATGGATGAGGCTTCAGACTGTTAGGTATTTGTTTGTTCATATTTCTACACTCCTTGTTTTAATAATATGTTTTCTCCTGTTGCAGATAATGTCTCATAAAGTCGAAACTCGTTCTGATAAGAAGAAGTCTAAGGACCAAGGAGAGTCCTCCATAGTGCCCCCAGTTCAGGCAGCACCAGAACGACATGGACCAACCCCGAGATCGCTAGTAGACGGGTATGGTCCTCAAGAGCTCCTGAACTCACCGCCTGATTGCTTTCCTAGCTCCCTCAAAGATGAGCAGCTCGATGTTATTTCTCGCTCTTTTGGGATTGACAGAGCGCATATGCTGTTGCCGGGGGAAGGAGTGATGCCATATAATCCCCCAAAGGATATTTCGCTTATAGTAGGTACCATTGTATGTGTGGGGCCATTCCCCCGATTAATGCTTGGATAGTTAGCTTCATCACCTACTTGAAGGTGGCTCCATTCTAGCTTCAGCCTAACTCCTACGCCATCTTGGTGAGCCTGTTTGTTATTTTCCAAAGGAGATACGGGTGTCCTCCCTCCAACCGGGAAATCCGATATCTGTACAATTTAAGAGGCTACAAGAAGGGGTCTCCGTATATTAGCTTGGAGTCGGCCGTGTCCTTCAAGCCAGTCCTGGATTTATACTCGAAGTTCAGCATGTTCAAGAAGGAATGGTTTTTTGTCAGAGATGACTCCGTTTCTTTCCGCTGCTTCACTTCTGGCTGTAAGTTGAATCTCATTTATAATTTCCGTTCTGACTGCAATGCTTCTTCTTATGTGTTTTTATTTCTTGCTAGCGACAGGTGGCTTTGCGGTCGTGGAGAACGATCGCCTGGTTCAGATGGCTGCGGAAATCGAAGCCATTTCGGGAAGCGATAGGTCGGCTTCTTACTTGATCAGGAATGCTACACTTCTGGGGCGCAACCTGATTCTACCACATCAGTCCGTGGTCAAGTAGAGAGACACGGCGGAGGAGAGGGCTGCCAAAGCTAAAGGAGGGGCTACGGCGAAGAGCAGCAAAAGGAGACCCTTCTCGATACATCCAGTCGCCGGGGGAAAGAAACTCAAGAAGTCTGACGGACCCTCTCCCATCACATGTCCAGATGTTCCGGAGGAGGAAAATGTGGAGGAGGAAGGAGGCAAGGATGAAGGAGGTGAGGCGGAGAGTGAAAGTGGTAGAGAAGGTGACGGTGATCGTCACGGCGATGATGGTGGCGAAGGACAGAGCGGTGATGGCACCGGGGCTTTACCTCCTGGGCAAGCCGGCGTGATTCAAGAGTGGACAGATGACGCTCTCCGCCAAGCCTTCGAAGGGTTGGAGGAAGGACCGGCTTTGGCGGAGAAGCCCAAGAAAGCTGGTAAGGCCGAGACTGGCGCCGATTTATCTTCCAGGAGTGCTTCAGCTGAGGAGACTTCTGCGATTCAAGGTGAATTTTTTTTACTCTTCTTAACTTGATATATTTCTTGAATTATAGCTCAATGTATGCTCGTAATACTTGGCTTTTATTACAGGAGCAGGTAAAGTGGCCAAGGTGTCAGATGTTCGGCACCGTCTTGAACAGTACAAACTCCTTAGGGCTTCTACTAAACCAAAGCCTCCGACTAACCATCCTGGAGATGTAGTCGGCTACCGTCCCCTTCTTGGAGTTATCGAAGAGGATATTCAAAGGAAGAAGAGGACTCGCTCCTTGTTTGAATCTTCACCTGGTCCTCTGCCCCCGATTCAGCCTCTTTAGGATGTCACGGAGGAGAATACTGAGCTTATTCCTTCCCCGCACCCGTCTAAAAATCCTACTGTCACCCCGATAGATCACCCTGGTTTGGCTCGTAATCCGTTCACGGGTCATCCGGATCTGGATCCGGGTTCTCACGATATTTCCTTCGATGAGGTTACTGGTGAGCACCTTCTTCCTCGTAATCCTATGGTAAGGGTGCTTGATGAGGCTAAGTCCCTGGACCTTGATTTGCTTACCACTCGGGTCGCAACGTTGGGGGACGAAGCTAAGGCAAAAATCGACCGGGTTGCTGAGGAAGCCAGGAAGCTGATGGGGCATCATGCCCGACTGGCCAAGGCCGGAGAAGAAATCGGGAGTGCTAATATTCGACTGCGGTTAATAGTTTCCGACCAGGCCAAGCAGCTTGCTGATCAGGCCATCCAGATCTCCCAGCATGAGGCCGCCTCCAGGCGACTAAAGAAAACCATGGAAGAGGCTAGCAGAGCACAGCTACGGAAAATGGAAGCTGCCTGTAAGGAACGGATTGACATGGCGATTGCAACGGTGGATGAGGTTCGGAAAGCAGATCTCGAGCAGATACAGGAGTTGTCCGGGAAACTTGAAGCCGCAGAACTTGCTCAAACCAGGCTGAAGGAGGAGATGGATGCGATGAGGAAAACCTTCCAGGCTGACTGCGCGCGATACCGATCGGAGATGGATGCTGCCATTGCAAAGTTGTTGGCTTCTGAGGACCGAGTAAGGGAGTTCGAGGAGAACGAGGGGATAATGGATGAGATGCTTCAGGATATATACTTTCGCACTTGGAAACAGGGCAACTTATCTTGGATGGATGATTATCCCCGAGTCATGGCCAGGATTTATCTCCATGCTCTGGAGGAGGCTAGGTCCGATGCAGATAAGGAGGGTGGCGTGGCCTTTAGAATGGATGTGGTTACAGCTCAATTCACCAAGGAGGAGAAGGTGGCGGTGAAAGAAGGTATGCGGCTGCTTGCTACTGAGGAGGTTGATGTGCAGTTGGAGGATGATGATCAAGGAGCAGATGTTGGTAAGTCTCCCCTTCTAGCTTTTCATAACTTGGTTGCTTATTATTAATGAATTCTTTCCTTGATCGGACAGGCGGGATCTCTGGAGCACCAAATATCTCTGGTCAACATGCTGAAAGTTCCCACTCCGTGGCTAAGGAGATTTCGGAGGGCCAGCAGGACAAGGGTGAAGCTCCGATGCAGCCGACTCCTTAACTTGACTTGGATATCTTTTTGTTTACTTGACATTGCTGTCTACGTTAGTCTCATAGAATAACGTAACTTTTAGGTTGTAATTATGTTACTTGTAATAAACGACTTTATTTTTGGCATGTAATTTTTAACTTAAGCTGATTCTGTCGTGTTTGAATGCTTTCGTTATTTTTGATGTGTTGCATAAGAAGTATAGCTGTGCATATGCCTGTGATTCTATCGGGTTTGATGTCAAGTTCTTGCTTAAAACGTAATTTCATATCTTGCAATGTTAATGTGATGTGTGAATAAATTATAGCCACGTATTTATACACGAAAGAAGAAAATACCGCCCTTCGTATTTTACTTGTAGATGGCAGCTTTGAATGTCTTGTGTGACTGAGTATGGAATGCGGCCTAGTGTCCCGTTGTGAGTTCCTATTCCCATTAGCGAGTGTCTCCTATTCTGTGTCCTGTACTTTAGGGATCGTTATAGAGGATAGGAGGAAAGTTCTTTAAATAAAATTGACATATGAGAAACAGTAAAACTTCTAATCACGGAAGGCCTTCGATGTGCTTAAGTTCGTGGCAAACGGATTTTGTAGTCACTTTCCCTAGCTGTGGGTCTTGGAGACATTTGTCACCCATCTTACGCCTCTGCGGGGAGTTTATCTTTTTTACCACAGCCGTACTTAAGATACTCGGAGCCGAGATCGCGCACAGTAATTACCCAGGCCATTATGGCCCATAATCGTGGGTATTATTCGATTTACCGTGGTCGGCTAGCGTGGGTGCCGATCGTCAACCGTGAACTACCCCTGGCTGGCCACACCTTATGTGGGGGCTTAAAGTAGGCTCACGGTTGCCGGCGAGCCGAACGTCGTAATGAGCTGCCTCGGCTATAGTCGGCCTTCTCGGTGGCTTATAATCGGCATAATACAGTTGGCTTTAAGGGCCGATCGCGAGCAATGAGTTAACTCGCAGCAGAGGGATGTTGGAGCAAAAGTGTCTCATTGGCGAGGGCATAGATTCGCATAGTACCTGTTAGGTCTTGTCTAGGTGAGGTTGCGCCGTGATGTGTCTTGAATGGGAATGTCATTACACAGGATTTTGTTCAACAGAAAAGGATAAAGTTAACAAGCAGCCAAGATATAAAGGAACAAGTTAAAAAGAGACAAGTTTTTTAAAGTGGTTCGGCACGAAAATGCCTACGTCCACTGATTCTCTTTGTTAATTCACTTCATATGGGAAGTACAAGTTAAGAAAAGTATCGACGAAGGTGTTGGATGTTCCATGCCCTCTGGAACACCTCCCCGTCCACTGTTGACAAAATATAAGCTCCATTGTGGAGATCTTTATGAATTACATATGGTCCGTCCCAGATTGGATCTAGCGCTCCGGGGCGCGGGAAGATTCGCTTGAGGACAAGATCTCCTTTTTGTAAGCTACGATGCTTGACTTTGGAGTTGTATTGCGTTGCCACTTTTTGCTTGTGAGCTGCTGCTTTGAGGGCTGCATCATTTCTTCTTTCCTCAATTAGATCCAAAGACATGTGGAGGAGCTCTTCGTTCTCTTCTGGGTTATAGTGGATCCTACGGTGGGAAGGCACTATAGTTTCAACTGGGAGCATAGCCTCCGATCCGTATGCCAAAGAGAAAGGAGTATGCCCCGTTGATGTTCTGAAAGATGTGCGATAGGCCCATAGTGCCGTAGGAAGTTCATCCACCCAAGCGCCTTTTGACTTTTCGAGCTTCTTTTTTATTAGAGTTTTGAGAATTTTGTTGACGGGTTCGACTTGTCCGTTTGCCTGGGGATAAGCTACGGATGAGAAGCTTTTGTGAATTCCGTGCTCTTGGCACCAGTTGGCGAACTCCTCGCTGTCAAACTGAAGTCCATTGTCCGATATGATTTTGAATGGGACTCTGTACCTACATAGAACATTTTTGATCAAGAAGTTAATAACTTTTGCTGAAGATACTTTATTTAGGGGTTCTGCTTCCACCCATTTGGTGAAATAGTCGACTGCCACTATAGCATATTTGGCCCCGCCTCGGCCCATTGGCAGTTCGCCAATCAAGTCAATTCCCCATACTACAAAGGGCCAAGGGCTGGTCATTTGAGTAATCTCAGTTGTTGGTAGCCGTGGAATCTTAGCAAACTTCTGACATCTGTCACATTTTCTGACGAAATCTAAGGCGTCCTTGCTTAAGGTGGGCCAGAAATATCCATATCGGAGTATCTTTTTTGCCAAAGTCTGCCCTCCAGTGTGATCTCCGCAGCTTCCTTGATGGATGTTGGATAAGATTTCCTTGGCTTCCCTTCCAGCGACACACCTTAATAAGGGGTTAGAGAAGCCGTGCCGATAGAGGGTGCCCTCTTGTATTGTGTAGCGGGAAGCTTTCCTCAAGATTTTCTTGACTTCGTTACGCCCATTGGGCAGTGTGCCACTTTGTAAGTAGTCTTGGATGGGAGTCATCCAAGTTGCTTCTTCGGTTGCAGCTATCAGATTCACTTGCTCAAAACTTGGGGTCAGTTGCTTTGAGATGGCTACTGTTCCGGAAATAGTGCCGTCTCTCATGCTAGCTTGCTTCGCCAATTCGTCGGCCTCTTGGTTCTCTTCCCGAGGGATGTGTTTGATTAAATAGTGATCCAATCGATTGAGAAGCAACTTGGTCTTCTTTAAATATGCTATGAGTCGTTCTTCTCGAGCCTGGAATTCTCCTAGTATTTGATTTACAATAAGTTGAGAATCGCTATGAAGACACAAAGAATTGGCTCTGATTTCCAAGGCAAGTTCTAATCCAGTTATCACTGCTTCATACTCTGCATCGTTGTTGGTGGCAGCGAATTCCAACCTTATAGCATAGTGTAGCTTATTTCCCCTGGGAGTGATTATTACCACACCTGCCCCCGAGCCTTGTTCGTTTGACGCACCATCCACAAAGAGACTCCACTTGATGTCTTCTGCTATTTCCGATTGCTCCTTACCTTCGTTGGTAGTGAATTCAGCAATGAAATCGGCCATGGCTTGTCCCTTGATGGCAGTGCGAGGATGGTAGGTGATATCATATTGACTTAGTTCAATGCACCATTTAAGTAGTCGCCCAGAAGTGTCGGGACGATGGAGTACCTGCCTTAGTGGTTGATCGGTCAGAACTCTGATGGAATGGGACTGGAAATAGTGACGCAGTTTCCGTGATGTGATTAGTAAACAGTACGCTAGTTTCTCAAGTTTAGGATATCTGGCTTCCGCCCCTGTAAACCTCTTGCTTACAAAATATACTGGCCGCTGCGTGCGTTTGTCTTCTCTCACCAATGCGGCGCTTAGAGCATGAGATGACACAGCAAGGTATAGGTATAGCTCTTCGCCTTTGTTCGGAGTTGAGAGTACTGGTGGTCTCTGGAGGTGTTCGATTAAGCTAAGGAAAGCTGTTAAGCATTCGTCAGTCCATTCGAATTTTCCTTTCTCTTTCTTTAGAGCTTCGAAGAAGGGGATGCATTTGTCAGTAGCTTTAGAGATGAATCTGCTCAGGGCGGCCACCTTCCCATTTGGGCTTTGCATTTCCTTTCGGGTAGAAGGTATCCTAATATCTTTCAGAGCTCGGACTTGTTCAGGGTTTGCTTCAATTCCTCTGGCATGGACGATGAATCCTAGAAACTTTCCTGATGATACTCCGAAGGAGCACTTTAGAGGATTCAGCTTCATTCCATATTGGCGAAGTACTTGAAACATTTCATCCAGGTGGCTTACGTGATCGTCGGCTTCCCCTGACTTTACCAGCATGTCATCCACATAAACTTCCATAGTTTGTCCTATTAGCCCCGCAAACATCTTGTTGACGAGGCACTGATAGGTGGCTCCTGCGTTTTTAAGTCCGAAAGGCATTACCTTGTAGCAGTACAATCCCCAGTCAGTGATGAAACTAGTGTGGTCTTGATCGGGAGCATGCATAGGAATTTGGTTATATCATGAGTATGCGTCCATAAAAGATAAGAGTTCGTGCCCGGCTGTGCTGTCCACAAGCTGATCGATTCGGGGAAGTGGGAAGTAATCCTTCGGGCAGGCGTCATTTAAGTTGGAGAAGTCAATGCATGTTCGCCACTTCCCATTGGCCTTCTTACCAGCACCGGGTTGGCGATCCACTCTTGGTAGATGGCTTCTCATATGAAGTCATTGGCAAGTAGGTTCTTTACTTCTTCATCGAGGGCTGCTGATCGTTCTGCCCCCATACTTCTCTTTTTCTGTTTTACTGGTGCCTTGGTAGGATCAATGTTTAGTATGTGGCATGCTATGTCAGGGGAGATTCCGGTCATGACAGCGTGTGACCATGAAAATACATCCAAGTTGTGGCGGAGAAAATCCATGAGTTGTTCCTTCAACTCTGCTTTTAGTTGGGACCCGAATTTCAATAGTCTACTCGAGTCATGTCTGTCTACAGATACAAATTCCATAGCCTCTGCAGGCTCGGCGGTGGCCTCCTCCTCTTTGTCCCTGGGGTCTAATTCATTGAAAGGGTCGCTGGTATATCGAAGAGGAGGGGCTTTCTTTAGTTGCTATGCTTCCAAACTTTTTGTGCAGAGGGCAATCTCTACACTCTTCCCTTTATCCTTCCTGTGGTTATTGCGAAGTTTAGTTACATAACAATCTCGAGCAATGTCCTGGTCTCCCTCTACTTCCCCTACTCCATTGTCTGTTGGAAATTTCATCTTCAGGCACCATGGGGCCAGGACAATTTGGAATTCAGACAAGGCTGGCCTTCCCAAGAAGGCGTTGTAGGACGAGTGGTTTTCTATCAGCACAAATGTCTGTTTCCGCACAACGGAGCGGGGATGACTTCCAATTTCAACAAAGAGGTCCAGTCGCCCGAGGGGCATCTTCGCATTTCCTGTGAAACCGTGTAGTGGTTTATTGCAGGGAAGAACATCCTTTAATGACAACTTCATTTTGTCAAAGGCATGCTTGAATAGGATATTCACTGAGCATCTAGTGTCTACTAGAATTCGGAAAACCTCGGCTGGACCGAGCCGGGCAGAAATAACCATGGGATCCGTGTGAGGGTATTGCCTACCTTCCAGGTCACGCCTACTGAATGTGATGTCACCATTCTCTATCCGCTTCGGATGGCGTTCTTCTATAATAGAATTGACGCATTCTTCATTGTTTCTAAGTGACTTTCCGTACCTTTCCATCTCTGCCCAGCTTCCGTCGGCGATGTGTGGCCCTCCCGAGATGGTATGGACCACTATCTTCTCTTGACTGGAGCCGCTGGTGTTGCGATTTCCTCTGCCTATTTCTGGGGAGGGTAGCCTTGGGTTCTCATTGGCAGGAACTGGAGTCATGTTCTGGCCTTTTACATAGCGTTCTAGTCTTCTTCTTCTGATGTGTTCTTCAATCAAGTCCCGAAGATGATGGCATTCGTTGGTATCATGCCCATGGGATTCGTGGAAGCGGCAGAATTTTCCAGACTTAATTGCATTATCTGATTCCTTCTTGTGCGGGGGCGTTTGTATTTAACTTCGTCTTGAGTGGCCAGGAAGATGTTTTCGATTGTTTCATTCAACGGGGTGTAAGCGTCAAATCTCGGTCCTGGCCGATATAGACGCTTTTCTCCCTTCTTGCCCCCAGCGTTGTCTCTAGAATCATTTCTTCGAACGTCCTTTGCTACAGCGGGCGTGTTGCCGTGAGCTGCCTTATTTTGTTGCCCTGTCTGCCTCTCAGTGGCAGCGTCTTCAAGTCTCATATATTTCCCAGCTTCATGGAAGAAATCGGGTAAAGTAGCTGGTTTTTCTTTGGTCAATCTTCTAGCAAATTTAGTATCCGGATGCACACCACTACAGAGGGCCATTAAGATAAGCTTCTCATCGACATCTTGGACTACGGCTGCTGCGGCATTGAATCGGGTTAGATATTGCTGTACTTTCTCTCCAGGTTTCTGTTTGATACTGGATAAGGAATAAGCGTCCTTGGGTTGCTCCACATGAATGCGAAATTGGCTGATGAATTTTTCTTTCAACATCTCCCATGAGCTGATGGATCCTTGAGGTAGATGGTAGAACCAGGAGGTAGCTAGATCTGCTAAGAATAGTGGAAAGCATTTGCACAGCACTCCTTCTGTTGCTCCACTCATGAGCATATGCTGTGTGTATCTCTGTAAGTGTACAACGGGGTCAGAGGTTCCTTTGTAAGGTTCCATTGTTGGCATTTTCCATTCTCGGGGGTGATGGCAATTTCAATATTGCGGGCGAAAGGGCTGGTTACCCTAGCGCCTATTCCTCGGTCTCTTTGATCCCGTTGGACGCACTCTCTGAACAAGCGTGCCATCCTTTCATCAGAATTTGGAGCAGATAAAAATGAGTTCGGTTCTTCTCTGTGGGATTGATTCTGCCCAGATGACCTGTAGGGATGGTATCGTCTATTATTCCTAATATTTTCCAGTGGCTGTCTTTAGTCTTTTGGGAGCATGCTAGGGTCAGTTACAGTTGGCCCTTGCCTCGATCTTCCCCTGCTGGGTTCTGATCTAAGCACTTCCTCGGGTCCAACTTCGTGCTGGACTCTAGCTTGGCCCCGTTCATTGGCGTTTCCGTGGTTAGGCAGCATGACAGGCTCGGCTACAGTTGACCTTTACCTGGTACCTCCCCCGTTGGGTTCGGTTCTAAGCATTTCCTCCGGTCGGCGTTCGGACTGAGTTCGGTCTCGGCTCCTACCACGGTCGCTTCTGTCGTTAGCTTCTTCGAAGAAGGAAGATCTTTGTTGCCTCTGAGATCCTCCAGACTGGGACTCACCCCATGATTCAGTGTTGCGGTTGGACTTTTCAGCATCCCTTAAGCGTGACATGAGTTGGTCCACCAAGGCTTCCTGTTGGGATGTGAAGCGATTAGTCACTTCAGCCACAACCCGGTCTAGATCTGCCCTAGTAATCGCTACCAGCTGTCCCGTGGCAGGGGTTGTCGGATTTGCCTGACCTTCATTTGGTACTGCTGTTGGAATGGGATGATTTACTTGATCTATGACCACTGGATCTGGAACACTGCTAGTTGCGATGTTCTTTCCTTTGTTAACGTCTTTTTTCTGCCTGGGAGGCATGTTTTCCAAGCAATGAACGACGCTATTAGGAAGAAGGTTAAGTGGGAGAAGCTGAAGCTTCGAGCTTCCCTCTCTCAATGAAAGCACCAAAAATGTTTGCACAAAAAATGGGCAAACACCTCCAAGTCGTATGATTTAGTTGATTTTATGTTGTTTTTAGTGATCTGGGTGATTTATGCAAATATGTAAAAAGCAGGGACTAAACTGTAAAAGACACACAGATTTATAGTGGTTCAGCCAGAATGTGCCTACGTCCACTTTATATATTATTTCTCCTTTCTTGTTCAGATTACAAGTACAAAGCTTTGATATCAGTATATGAAAGTTGTTTTAAAGTTCTATCCGTGCTTGAGCTCTCCAACTTGTCTGCCATTGTTGTACCCCTACCCCTCTATTTATAGAGTGAGGCTGGGGGTAGGGGTCTTGGATGTATGTAGCTGCTGGTGGGCCTGGGCTGATGTAATCTGGCCTGGCAACGTTGGTTCGGTGATCCCCTGGTCCGGTGGAGAGCGGAGAAAAGGGATGGTTCGGTGATTGGTTGGTCCGGTAGTGGTTGGGATTGGTTCTGGTTCGATAGTGATACTTTGGGTTTGGTTCGGCAGGTAGCGGAGTGGCTAGTTCGGTAGGCATGGGAAGGGAGTTGGTTCGGCAAGGTCTTGGAGATAGCTGGTTCGGTAGGCATGGTAAGGGAGTTGGTTCGGCAGGGTCTTGGAGATAGCTGGTTCGGTAGGCATGGGAAGGGGGTTGGTTTGGCAGGGTCTTGGAGATAGCTGGTTCGGTAGGCATGGGAAGGGAGTTGGTTCGGCGGGGTCTTTCCTAGTCTTGATTCGGCATCAGTGATCTGATGGTCTTGGTCCGGTGGAAACTTGGCCAACACATGTCAACATATTATAGCAATTAAATGATGCCATAATTGTTAGTATCATAAAACAACTCTATGTAAAATTTCTATAGCAAGCTTGAAAATGCTATAGAAAAGTAGTTCTACCGATACATCTAGTCTAAGATGGTAAGAAAAACGCTTAAAAGTCCATTTTCCATTGCAATTTTGAAACGCTATGGTATCTATCAGACTTACTACAACTTGATGATCTATGGCATTTATAGAAAGGCTATAAAAGGCTTTAATAGCGGTTTTTAAACGCTATAAAAAGGTCTGTTTGTTGTAGTGTAAGACACAACTGTTGTTTCAAGAAATACCAACTTCGTAGCGAAGGAATTATTTGAGAAATTATTGGAATTAGAATGGATTTGAATATGATCCAATGATGAAACTGATTACGTAGGATGAAATGGAATTAACCTAACCTAATTTAACACATCACATTAGAGTGTCTAATAAGTATTCTCACACATCAAAGATAAACTATGAGTTTCTTATCCTTGTTAAGAATAGATAATCCTCAGTTGTCAATTAAGCCATTAAGAGTATTTACTCTATGATATGGTATGATGTACAAGTCCGAATAGATTCTAAGTATATTATCAAAATATTATTTTGATAGTTGTACTCAAAGGGATACGATCCATTGGCTGCAAATATGTCTTTAAAAGAAAGACAAATGTAGTTGGAATATAGTGAGCCATACTGATGAGAATAATACAGTAAATTTCAATTGTTGAAATTAATGTAATAGACTCACAATTTGATGTGCTTAAGTTGGTTCGGATTTACTCATAAAATTATTGCTTGGTATGACTATGTGTTTGGTACTTATGTGATGAAATGGAAATTCTAAATACCGATTTAGAATAGACTGTTTGCATATAACAACCAAGTGCCTCAATGTCAGTGAGAACGATATTCGGGTTTATAAGTTTTTGGAAATAATCCAAGAACAGATATGAAAGTGTCATTCAACTGGCATCAAAATTGAACAAGTGTTTTGATAGTAATATTAAATAGTTTGATTGTCAATCAAAATGCAGAGGAAGAGTGTGCTCATAAGAAAGAATGTTAAAAGGTATATAGATATTTTAAACCATAAGTAAACAGTACACTGCTGATTGTTAGCGATATACTCGTATTAAAATCAGGTTTTAATACTCAACGTTGGATTTGAAATTGATATCTTTTATAGTAAGTATTCAAGATATTGGGAATGTCTCAAACGATATGCAAGGACGCCTTATTAAAATGTTTGATATGGAACATATACATGAAAAAATAGCAAATCCAAATAACTATCACTAAATGGTTGTTTGAGATGTTCCCACATATTTTTGAAATACTAAAGAATTATTTACAGAAACAACGAAATCCTTATGAAAGAGTGCTTGGACTCAAACTTCCATAAGTGATATTGAGTATAATATGCCAATAATAAATTCAAGTTAAAATCTTTAAACTGAATGTTCCAAATGAAATATGGTGACTAATTCAATGAAATGGCTAAGTACATCATCTTGGATAGCGCCGCATTAAATCAATGTATATAAATATAAATGCACAAATTTATAACTGAGCCGAGGGCAAATGTTGAGAATCACATAACATCGTTATACAATAACAATGTCATAATATAGTTCATAATAGAACTTAGAGCTCACTAGAAGTCCAGAGACATACTCTGAATTGTTCCACATGATAAAGATAGTTTATCAACATCAGAGAGAGTTGATTGACAAAGTAGATAATTGAAATATAGTAACATACCATTTCACCGAGGGACTGACCAAATTGGTTTTGAGAAAACCAACTGGAGAAGTTGGAATAAGATACCATAATTGACCCCAAGTGCAAGTGGGAGATTGATAAAGTTAGGGTATGCCCTAGGGGCAATTATGTAACTTGTTACATATATCTAACTAGATAACCAATCTTGTTTGAAATAAAAGGTGTTTTCTTTCTATTATATACTTAATATAATGTATTATATTAATTAATTAAATTAAAAGTATATTTAATAGAAAATCCATAAATGGTATGTTTTATGATAGTAGTTACAAATTATAACCGTTAGTAATTTATCACAATGAAAACAAATATACCATTTTAAATGTTTTTAGTCAAGGTGCATCGAGACTAGATATTGAGGTATCCATTGAGACTAGAGTACAAAATGTTCTCCAGATGTTGGGCGGTGTATTACTCATGACTGCTGGGGACAGCTAGGGTTTAAGTATAGATAGTTATTGGATAACTATGAAACGACTCACTTGATAGTTTTCTGTTGGTTAATATAACTAAGGTTAAAGAGAAAATATCGATCGACTGATTTACATAGTTCTCTCGACTTAATAATACTGTGGATCTTCAATATGAAAGCTCCGCTTTGATTATAGCCAAATCATGACACAACGTCCATCGAGTGACTATAATTGGGTCGAGTAGAAGTATTGGAAGTGAAGCACTATTCAAGTGAGGATTCGCCTCCTCGGTTAAATGATGTTAGTATCACAGTCAACTCAAGTTAGCTCATAGTCAAAGTCTAAGCACTATTCAAGAGAGGATTCGCCTCCTCGGTTAAATGAGGTTAGTATCACAGTCAACCCAAGTCAGCTCATAGTCAAAGTCTTTGACCCGAGCAGTTCGATTAATAATAATTGTCATTATTGAACTAAGAACTTTGTGTTCGGACTATAGAGTTGAATATGGACGATATTGCGATTTTTACCATTACCAATTGTGTAAGTCCAAAGCGATATAGTTTTGACGAAGAGAATTGGTGTAAATAAAAGTAACAACCGGATAATGCTTAACAAAGTAAAATTGGATTTTACCAAAACCAAGTAAGTGACAAATTCGGCCAAAATGTCACCACCTGCTAAGAACGTGCAAATGTTAATATTCGAATAGTTCGATATTAATCGCTGACCAATATACACCTGACGGGTCACACAACCAAAATGATGAATTCCCATTTGACCAAATGATTTAATTAGTTTATACTATTATAAATTAATTAATATTTATGAAATATTATTTATAAATTTTTAAATATGATTTGAGGAATAAATATTATTAAATATATTTATAATAGTTATAAATATATTTATAATAGTTATAAATATATCGATCGATATGCGTATCGATAAGTAATTAAATTAGATTTAATTAAATGATATTTCTTTGGGCTTAAATGGGATAATAGCCCATAATGAGGGGTTGGTATTTTCAACTGTAATAAGGGCTATAGGTAGCGGCTCAAATAGGTTAGAGATGTTAGAATTGGATGACTTAGATTTAGTAAGAATTGGTATGAGATACGATCCATTATTTTCTCTCTTCCATCCACTATTTAAACACCTCTAACCCTAATTGAAAATGATCTCTTGGCTTGTAACAACCCTAGATTTTTGTATATTATTTAATTTGGACTTTATTTTTTATTTTTAAATTATTTTAAACTTGTTTTATTTCAAACATTTCATTTTTAAATATAAATGTTGATTATTAAGTATTTATAGTTCAAACTAGTATAATTTGAATATTTTAATGTAAAGTGAATTTCTGGTCAAACTGTTCAAATTTTGACTTTTAAACTTCAAATTTAAATTATTTAAAATCTTAAATTTTATCTTTTATTATGAAAATAGATGTAATAACTTGAACACTACTTTTTGTTTCGTTGAAAATGGAGTTAAAATGTAGAAGTTATGCACAATTCTATTTTTAGTATAATTTGTTTTATTGTGCAATTTTGCCTATTTTAAATTTTGTAAATCATATTTTCTTTCTTATATTTTATTTTAATATGTGTAAATATGTTAATTTATGTATATTTTCATCTCTAAATACTTTTAAAAATAATAATAGAATTTTTCCAAAATTTACTATGATGATTTCCTATTTTTAAAGGCTGTTTTCCTATTTTCTGCTATTTTCTTCATTAAAAGTTATATGTAAATTTAATTTTAAATATTTATTTTGTGAATACATTTTTATTTTATGCTATTATTTATGTTTAATAAAAATATATATTACAAGCTCATATGAATTTTCTAAAGTTTATACCATTTATTTTCAAATTTTCTAGCCTAGTTGACAATCTTTGCTATTTTCTTGATTTAATTATTTATAATTAATTTTTTTTTATTTGTTATATTTTCGTATTTTAACTTAATTTATATATGTTTTTCAGTTATATAAAAATTTAAAAAGAAATAGTGAATATGAAGAGTTTGAAACCCTAGGTATGCTTAGTCCTTTTGCATTCCGACCTTTCACTTTCCAAACTCCATTCATCAATGCTTTGGACGTACCTTTACTGCATATTTCAGCTGCATTCCTCACTCTTTCTCACGAAAATTTTATCATCTTTCTTGAGAAAAAAACTCACGGCCATTTGTTTTACAAAAATTTGGTAAATTCTATCATCTTTCTTCTTGTTTTATGATTTTTCTATTGACTTTTGCATTGATCCTTCTTGTATTTTGCTTGGCCTAGCCTCTACCACCACCACCATCCTCTCCACCATCATTTGCAGCAGCTCCTACTCCAACCCCTCTGTCCATGTCAGGGCCATCCCAAAGATGAAAACACCACAAAAACTCTACACAAACTTGCAAAATCCCTTAAAAACTATGCATAGCCGACCTTGTTTGTCACCATCACCTTCATAGTTCACTTTGGCCACCCCTTAGCCACACCTCCAACCATCACATCATCTCTGACATCAGCTCCTAACCTGTACTTGACATGATCAGATCCGAAGACCCATGGCCGAGCCCAAGCAATGACAAGGCCGAGCCTTGGTGTGACCAAACATCACCTATTTTGCCTTAACCCTTTATCTTCTTCACTTTGTAACTTCTACCTTCATCACCACTTGTGTAGCCATGCTATTTTGATGCCATACCCGAGTTTAACATGATCATGGCTGAGTATATGCTCCACTCTGGTCAAGCAATTGAGTGGCTAAAGCAAGGTCTAATCCTATCTTGTCTTTATTGCTTTTATATTTCAGTTTGTTCAACATTGTTCGCGTTGAATATTTATGTGTATATTGTCTTGTTTTGGTTATTGTTTACAAGATAAATATCAAGGCTCTTCGTTCATTCAAATCAAAAGTCATGCTATATCTTGCTTGTTGTGCTTTCTGGAATCTATTATGTATGTTTTGGTCGCTAATGTCCAGCTTTAACAAGTGAGTAATTCTCACCAGATAATGTGTACTTATATAACTAGTAAACTGACACCATTTGAATCTGTAAAATTATATCATCCTGTTGTAACTGTTATATTATGATCATATAATGTTTACCCCTATTATTACATGTGTTATATCATCTATTACTATTTATTATGTTATTCTGTTTATTTATATCAGTTTATCACACTGCAAGTTCCCTGTTAGTATAGAAATCACTATGGGTTGAAACGATACATACCCGAACGGACTTTAGAATAGGGAAAAAAATCTTTATGGGCTGAAATGATAGGCCTGAACGATTTTTATTTATTTTATTTAACTTGGGATTGCGGGTTTGAAATGATAGAACTCGGATTTTTCTTTTTAAATTGCGGATTGAAATGATACATATCCGTATCACTTGACCTAGGTTAGAAAACTATATACAGGCCCGTGGTTATTTTATAAAATGTTCTGGATATTTTTAAGTATTTTAAAAATATAAATTTATGAAATTTGATTTAAATAGATTTTGAAACGTTTTAAAATAAAGAAATTATGATTTTTCTATGAGTTAAAAATGTAATTAATGAATGGTTAAATTGGATTATTGAAATATAACTTAAGTTTGGAATTTGGAATTTTGGTTAAAAATGATATTTAAGTTATATGAATAAAAATGAAAATTTAATTATATTTGGAAAATGGTAAATATGATAATTTGATTAAATTTGAATTTAAGCGATTTATTAAAGTATTATTGATTTTTCTATGAATTTAAGTGGTTAAATAAATGAATGTTTAAAAGTGATCTTTTAAAATATAACTTGACTTGGAAATGTGAAATTTGGTTTTAATTAAAGGTTTAAGTTAATTAAATAAAATTGGAAATTTAGTTAAATTTGTGACATGGAAATTTAAATTTGAAGTGCTTAGTTTATTTGTTGAAATGTGAAGAATTGGAAACTTTTACACTTAAATTTATTAAGTAAATTGTTGAAAATTGGATTTAATTATAAGAAATTTATCGTGAAAAATATATGTGTGTTAAATGATATGTAAATGAACATTTTTAATGTTAAAAATATGATTTTGAAATGTTTAAATGATTTAAAATAAAGTTTATTATTTGCTGGAAATGCACTAAAATCTGGAATTAACTTTTAATAGCATTCAGAAATGCTATAGTTTCTGAATTGAAATAAAATTGTGTAAAAAGAGCTATTACAGCATTTCTGAAATGCTGTAGTTGCTGTGGTTGAACTTATAGGCTAATATTGAACTCAGGTCTATTATAGCATTCTCTGGAAAAGCTATAGTGGTCTGCAGTCTTTGCTGAAATCAAATAAAACCTTTGTTTTGAAATCTCAGTTACCGCAACACTTCTGAAATGCTGTCTTTTCTGTTTTGAACTATAATTTAACTAAAAAACTGAGTTTTAACAGTAGTTTTAAATGCTGTCTTTGCTGAATAAAAATGTTTTCAAGTATAACTTATAACAGCTTTTTCTAAATGCTGCGAAAGGCTGAAATTTTAATAATTATGGTTTTTGACTTAGTAAACGAACTCAGAATGGTTTGAAACTTTGGTAATTGAATACTTGATTTAAAAATATAATAATTACACTTTTAAAAGGTTTAAATGAATTATTTTGATTGGAATATAAACTATTTAAAGGTGATTTGAAATGATAGTAAATGAACGATATCTTTGAATTTAAAAGGTATTTAAAGTTGAATAATTGGATTTGAACTGATAGGATATTTTATTAAAATGATTTGAAATGAAGTTTTGTAAGGATATGATATTTTATTTTATTAAAATGATTTGAAATGAAGTTTTGTAAGGATATGATATTTTATTTTATTAAAATGATTTGAAATGAAGATTTGGAAAGATTGATATTTGATATATTAAAATGATTTGAAATGAAGTTTTGGAAAGATATGATATTTTGATATATCGAAATGATTTGAAATGAAGTTTTGAAATGATATGATATTTTAAATATATGGAAATGGTTTGGAATTGATTTAATCTTTATTTTGATAAAGATTTGGATTTGAAATGATATTCTATTTTGAAGTATAAACTGTTTTTAAACTTATAACCACGGGTTATAATAACGATTGGTTGTTAAAGAGACCGGGATCGGATATGGACATACTCTCTGTCGATACCGAAAACCACTTTAACAACTGTGTACGCGGTGGAGTTTCCAGAATGAAGTAGGATGGTGGCGACGATCCTAAGGTATATACGTGGACCCAACTCCCGTGAATTGGCATAAGGTGGCTAAAACAGGAGCGATTGACGGGCCAAGGAGGTAGCACCTCTGATCGGACACACTTCTTCGATACCATTCTATTACTTGTGATTGATTTGGTGCGCACCCTTGATTTGGGAGTGTTGTTCGAGGTGGGCGCTAGTGGCTGCTATGTGTCACCACCAGTCCGGATGTGTAATTGGTATATCTACCCTGGCATTGCCTAGTTGTGCCCTGTCACCTACCATATCGAGCTTTACTACAAGTTTCTATTTGTGTCGTACCTATGGAGTATCTTCTCGTAGCCTCTCGGGGTATGTAGGTACTGTGTAGACTATTGGCATATTACGTGTTAAGGTGGAAAATGTAAAGCCTTAACGCTATTTAAAAGTATGTTTATTTTATGATTAGACATTATTATAATAGAGAATATTACTACATAGTAAATAGTTTAACGGATCCTTAAAGAATGGGCGATCCCAAACATTCTTTAAGTTACTTGTACCTTTATTACAGTTCACTTGAGTTGGTTTACATTATATAAGTATATATTGTCCTGACTCGAGTGTTTTGTGTTTTGCTTCATGCTCGGGTCAGCCTGAGTTATTCACAGATTTGGATTTCCACTCTCTTGGAGATTTGAATCGCTGGAGATTATCTGCTTGTCTTGTCCTATCTATTTCAGTTCCGTTGTTCTACTCAGCTTGTACTTGGTTATTTTATTGAGACTTCTGTTGTACTTTATTTCTTCTGTTGTATCTTATTTAACTCTGATATATTTACATAGTTGCTTCATGAACTACTATTTCCTTTAATTCTGCTACATTATTTTACTCTGTGTCTGTGATCTGTGCTTATATTTATTTACTGTATATTCTGAGATTTGCCAAATTTTATTTACAACGCGGTATTTTGAGCAATTCAATTCTGGCATGAGTGTCTACCTATACACTTATAATGGATGCGAATGGTTGAAAATATCGGGTCGTTACAGTTGGTATCAGAGCTTTGGTAGCTCTAGGCAAAACATAGAATGTATGGTAAATTTATTACAGAATCACTTTCATTCGAGCATGAATCTCTTCCTTTTGATTCGAATTTCCTTTGGATTTTGGAACGTTCCCCGCGGTTCCAAAATCCATCCTTGCCCCTCACTATTCATCTTCTTTTGATTCTAGTGTATTCCATAAATCCACTTCGAATGATCTTTATAGTGAATTGGCGGCCTCGCCAATATTCTAATTTTCTTGTAAAGGGGGAAACTCCTTTACAATTAGCATCGATTCACCAGAGATTTATATCTATCCGGGGTTTAGATGCTAATATCTTTTATTACTCCAAACTCTATCTCTTGAGATCGAATGTAGATTTACCCTAGAAAAATCCACACTGATCTTATTCATTAAGTCACGGTGACCCGGTTAAGGTTGTCCGCGATTTATCTAAGCTTACCCATATCTCTACTCTATTTAACCATATTGTCTTTGGTTTCTAAACTAACTCCAACATTTTGAATTGTACTTGTAAATCTATGTTTGTTTTATATATTGTGTTGTTTGAGTTGTTGATGTTGATTTGGGCTTCCGATCGATTCGTCTGATCAACGCTATCGATAGGATTTCTAAAACACTTTGACAGAACAAACTGACACAATATTATTTTCAATTATTAATGAAATAAATTTTGATATAAGTAAATATTATGGAACTTAATAAATTGATTTAAATTGATTATTTGAAATGATAATACTTGATTTATCATTCTATAAAGGAATTTATAAATAGTTGTTTATAAATTTGATTTTGGAACCGTTGACCATTTATTTTTTGAGTGTGTCTTTCTATTTGACATGGCGAGCTCTCTCTTCTACAAGACGGGTATGGCAAATTTTGCTGGTTCCTCTGTGGATTTATGGAATGAGTTAAAGAATGTTGCGAGTATGAGGAATGGGAATACTGATATTACTTTTTTTGTGCTCAAGGTATATTTCAGAACTGTTTGGCTTGAACGAAATGCACGTTGTTTCAACTCTGTTGCAGTTTCTGCTCCTGACCTTTGGTACAAAATTATGAACAAGATTGAGACGGGAATTAGGTTCTCATGTCATGGTTTCTCGCCTCACAGTTGTGGTTTTTGGAAGTGACTTGGTAGCTTTTTGGTAAAGTTTAGGCTTTTCCTTTGTAGAGTTCATTGCCATTAGCGTGGTGATTGTGTTTCTTTCTTCTAGTTGTTCTTTGTGTTTTTTGGTTTTTGCCTTTTCTTTTTCTTCTTTTTTTGTGCGGTGACAAAAGTTTTGTTTTTGTCACCTTCTGTCCTTCTTTTTGTCTAATAAATACTGGTAGGGGTCCAGTTATCAACCTCGCTTGCTTTCCAAAAAAAAAAATTGATTTTGGAACTGAAATGAATTTAAATCAAGAATTTGAGAATTTAATTTCTGATGGTTTCAAACCTTGTGTTTAAAGTTTTAAAAGGACATATTATTTAAAGTATTTTGAATAGAAATTTGTTTCCAAAGAATTTTAAAGCTTTAAAATTTTAGTGCTCTTCTCCTTGTCGCTGGAAAATAATTTCGGTGATGACCGTGGCATCATCGACTTTCATTTTCGAGTTTCGAAGTGAAGAGACCGCTCTGTAGGTTTGCTACAGTGTTGCTTTGAGAATTTAATTGATTTGAACTTCTAAAATATGATTTGATTTATATATAGATATATGATTTAAAATTGATTTGACATATTATGTACATATATTTATTTATCTCTAACTGGTTTAAAGGAAATCGGAAATTAATTCTTACATTTTTTTTTCTTCTTAAAGAATAATTTCAATTATAAAAAGAAAAATCAAAAATTTGGATAAATGATTCAAACTTGAGATAATTGAATTGGAAAGTTTTATTTGTATAACACACAATTTCATTTCCAATATAACTTACCTAAATTACACAGAAGTTGAATATGGAATTGGATAATATACAATATAGAAAGGATTTTATAAATAAAATTTGAGTGGTTATAATAAATGTTATACACTTAAATTAAAGTTATAAAAGATTAACAGAAGTAAATAGTGAAAAAGGAATTTAAAGAGATTTTATTTAAATAACTTAATAATCAAATTTGATTTACTATGGAACCTTAAGTCTAACGTAGGAATTTTAATAAAGGTTATTTCCTAAAATGAATATGTTGTATAATAAATAATGTATCTTTGAATAGATAAAATAAAAAAATACATTTGAATTGGACATTTTGTAATAAAGTTTATTTAACTTGAATTCATAGTTTAATTGATGTCTAAATGAATAAATGTGTAAAGAAATTTGATTGTTATATTTGCTATGATAAATATTTTATTTATGAAATAGATATGTCTTGAAAAATGAATAATTATGATTTAAATAGTTAAAATGTATTTTAACATCACTAAAACTTGATAATTGAGAATTTGGTTTTCAAATGGAATTTTAAGCAATATCTATTTATGAAATGGGTATTTTAAATAAAGTGTTAGGTTATGTGTTAAACTAAGAGCTAACTAAAATAGTGAGCTTTTGACTTAATAAACGAAGTATAGTTTAATTTGGATATTCCATTCATAAAAGTTTGTTTTAATAAGTCATAAGTTAAATGATATCCAAATGAATATTTCTGAAATTAAACTGATTTGAAATACTAATATATCTACTGTAGCATTTTATAAGTGCTGCTGTTTTTGAAAATACAATGTTTTGAAAATTTTATAATTGAATGAACTTATAAATGTTACAACTTTGAAATGAATATTATTTGACATTGGACTTAAATGGTTTAAATGAAGATTATTTTTAAAAGGTGTTATGATTTTCTAAGTATTATGTTTTTTTTTAAAAAAGAATAACATTTCCAAAGTGTTATGATTTTAGTAGTATGATTTCCAAATGATAAACATCCCTAAATTATTATGATTTCAAAGCATTATGGTTTCAAATTTATTATCTTATTTTGTTTTTCAACTATCTTTTGGTTGCCCTTATTTCTCTTATCTTGTTACAGAATGAGAAGGCTATTGCTTATACCAGTCTGTTTAGAAATCTTTCTGTAATCTTTGATAATATTTATTACTCATCTGGATCTGAACACTGTTTTTTTTTCCATTCATAGACCGTCGGTCAAGTGAAAAGGGAGATTCAGACTCTAGAGGATCTTTTTTTTTGTGCTTGTATTCTTGATTTGATCACCTCCATCTTGTTAAACTTACCTATAACAATAGCTATCAGGTGTAATTCCAATCTTCATATCATCTTGTCTTAATCTTATTTCACTATATTTTTTTTCTGTGCTTTCACGTACCTCATTTCTTTTCGGGGACGAAAAGTTTTGAGTGGGGGAGAGTGTAACAACCCAAGATTTTTATATATTATTTAATTTGGACTTTATTTTTTATTTTTAAATTATTTTTAAATTGTTTTATTTCAAACATTTCATTTTTAAATATAAATGTTGATTATTAAGTATTTATAGTTCAAACTAGTATAATTTGAATATTTTAATGTAAAGTGAATTTCTGGTCAAACTGTTCAAACTTTGACTTTTAAACTTCAAATTTAAATTATTTAAAATCTTAAATTTTATCTTTTATTATGAAAATAGATGTAATAACTTGAACACTACTTTTCGTTTCGTTGAAAATGGAGTTAAAATGTAGAAGTTATGCACAATTCTATTTTTAGTATAATTTGTTTTATTGTGCAATTTTGCCTATTTTAAATTTTGTAAATCATATTTTCTTTCTTATATTTTATTTTAATATGTGTAAATATGTTAATTTATGTATATTTTCATCTCTAAATACTTTTAAAAATAATAATAGAATTTTTCCAAAATTTACTATGATGATTTCCTATTTTTAAAGGCTGTTTTCCTATTTTCTGCTATTTTCTTCATTAAAAGTTATATGTAAATTTAATTTTAAATATTTATTTTGTGAATACATTTTTATTTTATGTTATTATTTTTGTTTAAAAAAAATATTACAAGCTCATATGAATTTTCTAAAGTTTATACCATTTATTTTCAAATTTTCTAGCCTAGTTGACAATCTTTGCTATTTTCTTGATTTAATTATTTATAATTAATATTTAATTATTTATATTTTTTTATTTGTTATATTTTCGTATTTTAACTGAATTTATATATGTTTTTCAGTTATATAAAAATTTAAAAAGAAATAGTGAATATGAAGAGTTTGAAACCCTTGGTATGCTTAGTCCTTTTGCATTCCGACCTTTCACTTTCCAAACTCCATTCATCAATGCTTTGGCCGTACCTTTACTGCATCTTTCAGCCGCATTCCTCACTCTTTCTCACGAAAATTTTATCATCTTTCTTGAGAGAAAAACTCACGGCCATTTGTTTTACAAAAATTTGGTAAATTAGATCATCTTTCTTCTTGTTTTATGATTTTTCTATTGATTTTTGCATTGATCCTTCTTGTGTTTTGCTTGGCCTAGCCTCTACCACCACCATCCTCTCCACCATCATTTGCAGCAGCTCCTACTCCAACCCCTCTGTCCATGTCAGGGCCATGGCATCCCAAAGATGAAAACACCACAAAAACTCTACACAAACTTGCAAAATCCCTTAAAAACTATGCATAGCCGACCTTGTTTGCCACCATCACCTTCATAGTTCAATTTGACCACCCCTTAGCCACACCTCCAGCCATCACATCATCTCTGACATCAGCTCCAGACATGTACCTGACATGATCAGATCCGAAGACCCATGGCCGAGCCCAAGCAATGACAAGGCCGAGCCTTGTTGTGACCAAACATCACCTATTTTGCCTTAACCCTTTATCTTCTTCACTTTGTAACTTCTACCTTCATCACCACTTGTGTAGCCATGCTATTTTGATGCCATACCCGAGTTTAACATGATCATGGCTGAGTATATGCTCCACTCTGGTCAAGCAATTGAGTGGCTAAAGCAAGGTCTAATCCTATCTTGTCTTTATTGCTTTTATATTTTAGTTTGTTCAACATTGTTCGCGTTGAATATTTATGTGTATATTGTCTTGTTTTGGTTATTGTTTACAAGATAAATATCAAGGCTCTTCATTCATTCAAATCAAAAGTCATGCTATATCCTGCTTGTTGTGCTTTTTGGAATCTATTCTGTGTGTTTTGGTCGCTAATCTCCAGCTTTAACAAGTGAGTAATTCTCACCAGACAATGTGTACTTATATAACTAGTAAACTGACACCATTTGAATCTGTAAAATTATATCACCCTGTTGTAACTGTTATATTATGATCATATAATGTTTACCCCTGTTATTACATGTGTTATATCATCTATTACTGTTTATTATGTTATTCTGTTTATTTATATCAGTTTATCACACTGCAAGTTCCCTGTTAGTATAGAAATCACTATGGGTTGAAATGATACATACCCGAACGGACTTTAGAATAGGGAAAAAATCGTTATGGGCTGAAATGATAGGCCTGAACGATTTTTATTTATTTTATTTAACTTGGGATTGCGGGTTTGAAATGATAGAACCCGGATTTTTCTTTTTAAACTGCGGATTGAAATGATACATATCCGTATCACTTGACCTAGGTTAGAAAACTATATACAGGCCCGTGGTTATTTTATAAAGTGTTTTGGATATTTTTAAGTATTTTAAAAATATAAATTTATGAAATTTGATTTAAATAGATTTTGAAACGTTTTAAAATAAAGAAATTATGATTTTTCTATGAGTTAAAAATGTAATTAATGAATGGTTAAATTGGATTATTGAAATATAACTTAAGTTTGGAATTTGGAATTTTGGTTAAAAATGATATTTAAGTTATATGAATAAAAATGAAAATTTAATTTTATTTGGAAAATGGTAAATATGATAATTTGATTAAATTTGAATTTAAGCGATTTATTAAAGTATTATTGATTTTTCTATGAATTTAAGTGGTTAAATAAATGAATGTTTAAAAGTGATCTTTTAAAATATAACTTGACTTGGAAATGTGAAATTTGGTTTTAATTAAAGGTTTAAGTTAATTAAATAAAATTGGAAATTTAGTTAAATTTGTGACATGGAAATTTAAATTTGAAGTGCTTAGTTTATTTGTTGAAATGTGAAGAATTGGAACTTTTACACTTAAATTTATTAAGTAAATTGTTGAAAATTGGATTTAATTATAAGAAATTTATCGTGAAAAATATATATGTGTTAAATGATATGTAAATGAACATTTTTAATGTTAAAAATATGATTTTGAAATGTTTAAATGATTTAAAATAAAGTTTATTATTTGCTGGAAATACACTAAAATCTGGAATTAACTTTTAATAGCATTCAGAAATGCTATAGTTTCTGAATTGAACTAAAATTGTGTAAAAAGAGCTATTACAGCATTTCTGAAATGTTGTAGTTGCTGTGGTTGAACTTATAGGCTAATATTGAACTCAGGTCTATTATAGCATTCTCTGGAAAAGCTATAGTGGTCTGCAGTCTTTGCTGAAATCAAATAAAACCTTTGTTTTGAAATCTGAGTTACCGCAGCACTTCTGAAATGCTGTCTTTTCTGTTTTGAACTATAATTTAACTAAAAAAACTGAGTTTTAACAGCAGTTTTAAATGCTGTCTTTGCTGAATAAAAATGTTTTCAAGTATAACTTATAACAGCTTTTTCTAAATGCTGCGAAAGGCTGAAATTTTAATAATTATGGTTTTTGACTTAGTAAACGAACTCAGAATGGTTTGAAACTTTGGAAATTGAATACTTGATTTGAAAATATAATAATTACACTTTTAAAAGGTTTAAATGAATTATTTTGATTGGAATATAAACTATTTAAAGGTGATTTGAAATGATAGTAAATGAACGATATCTTTGAATTTAAAAGGTATTTAAAGTTGAATAATTGGATTTGAACTGATAGGATATTTTATTAAAATGATTTGAAATGAAGTTTTGTAAGGATATGATATTTTATTTTATTAAAATGATTTGAAATGAAGATTTGGAAAGATTGATATTTGATATATTAAAATGATTTGAAATGAAGTTTTGGAAAGATATGATATTTTGATATATTGAAATGATTTGAAATGATGTTTTGAAATGATATGATATTTTAAATATATGGAAATGGTTTGGAATTGATTTAATCTTTATTTTGATAAAGATTTGGATTTGAAATGATATTCTATTTTGAAGTATAAACTATTTTTAAACTTATAACCATGGGTTATAATAACGATTGGTTGTTAAAGAGACCGGGATCGGATATGGACATACTCTATGTCGATACCGAAAACTACTTTAACAACTGCATACGCGGTGGAGTTTCCAGAATGAAGTAGGATGGTGGCGACGATCCTAAGGTATATACGTGGACCCAACTCCCGTGAGTTGGCATAAGGTGGCTAAAACAGGAGCGATTGACGGGCCAAGGAGGTAGCACCTCTGATCGGACACACTTCTTCGATACCATTCTATTACTTGTGATTGATTTGGTGCGCACCCTTTATTTGGGAGTGTTGTTCGAGGTGGGCGGTAGTGGCTGCTATGCGTCACCACCAGTCCGGATGCGTAATTGGTATATCTACCCTGGCATTGCCTAGTTGTGCCGTGTCACCTACCATATCGAGCTTTACTACGAGTTTCTATTTGTGTCGTACCTATGGAGTATCTTCTCGTAGCCTCTCGGGGTATGCAGGTACTGTGTAGACTATTGGCATATTACGTGTTAAGGTGGAAAATGTAAAGCCTTAACGCTATTTAAAAGTATGTTTAGTTTATGATTAGACATTATTATAATATCGAATATTACTACATAGTAAATAGTTTAACGGATCCTTGAAGAATGGGCGATCCCAAGCATTCTTTAAGTTACTTGTACCTTTATTATAGTTCACTTGAGTTGGTTTACATTATATAAGTATATATTGTCCTGACTCGAGTGTTTTGTGTTTTGCTTCACGCTCGGGTCAGCCTGAGTTATTCACAGATTTGGATTTCCACTCTCTTGGAGATTTGAATCGCTGGAGATTATCTGCTTGTCTTGTCCTATCTATTTCAGTTCCGTTGTTCTACTCAGCTTGTACTTGGTTATTTTATTGAGACTTCTGTTGTACTTTATTTCTTTTGTTGTATCTTATTTAACTCTGATATATTTACATAGTAGCTTCATGAACTACTATTTCCTTTACTTTCGCTGTATTATTTTACTCTGTGTCTGTGATCCGTGCTTATATTTATTTACTGTATATTCTGAGATTTGCCAAATTTTATTTACAACGCGGTATTTTGAGCAATTCAATTCCGGCATGAGTGTCTACCTATACACTTATAATGGATGCGAATGGTTGAAAATATCGGGTCGTTACATGGCTGCTATTATTCCCATCCATTACTAGCCGACTTCATCCCCTAGGAGTTCAAGCAGATCAAACTCAAATCAATTCAACAAACGAGTGTTATTTTATAGTCAAAGGTCTACAGTTTAAGGATTATCAGTCTGGCCAATCGAAAAACTTTCAGAGGAGAGAGAGTTCATCATTACAAACATGCTTCAAAGAATTTGTTTTAAGTATGTTTTTACTGTATTACATAGTTTAAAATTTCTGGATAATATTTTATTATTCATATATATTATTATTATATTGTTAGTTATGTGACGATTCTTATATGTATCGATGTTGTCACATACTAGAATGGTTATATGTATGTAATCATTTAAAAATTCAATTTTTTACATATAGATCAGATATTCACAGCCGAATATTTTAATTATAATAATTATTATTTTATTAATTAATATATACATATAAATATATCGCTAATTATACTTATATGGTTTGTATTTAATTATAACATCATTTCATGGTAATAATTGAACATACATTTTTATACATGTACTTTAAATTATTTTTCATAATTATTTATTATTTCTTAATATCATTTAAATTAATATACTATCTAAATAATTCATATAAAATAAAATATACTTTGAAAATTAGCTTTTTAAATTTTATTAAATTATTTTATCATGAAATAAGGTTTTTAACTGAAATGAGTCATTTTTTATATTTTTAAAAATTATTACAATATACGATCGAAAAATAATTAACTAATAAAAAATAATTTTTGATCGAGAAAAATTGTGAAATTTTTTTTCAGATCTCAAAATATTATATTAGATTTTCTAGAAATTTAAAATTTGAATGGAATGTTTCGAAAATATCTTTTACTAATATTTTCTTGCTTTTCAACTAAAAGTCAATTTATGTATATTTTAATATAATAAAATTTTATTATGCTGTGCGTGCTATTTGGAATTGTTTAAAATTAAAAATAAATTAATTTTTTAATTAAAACACACACACATTTAGATATTATAAATATGCTTATGAATAAATATATGCATACATACATACATACATACATACATACATACATATATATATGTTCAATTTTTTTATATATATTATGAATATAATATATATTATTTTAATATTTACTACAATAATACATACATACATATATATATATATATATGTATATAAATTATTAATATTTTACTCACATACACACAGATATATATATATATATATATATATATAGTTTTTACATATACATGCATGTATTATATATATATATGTTTAAATATTTTCATTCTCATAAAATTATTTAAATAAAATTAACATATATATTTATATACATATATGTTGATTTATAATATTTATTAAAGTAAAAATTTAAATACATACATATATTTAAACAACATATACTATATATATCGGATGAGCTAACGTATCCCTTGCGATGTAAATTCCAACATCTATATACGGGCATGTTATAACTTGCACGGATTATCGTGTTACATATGCAATCATACACATATATGTATATGATGCATATGTGTACATTTATATGTATAAAATATAAATCAAATAAAATTGTATATAATTTATAGATTTAAATAAATAAGATGCATATGTGTCACATTCCTGTGCTTATCTTTTTCCCATTTAGTAGTTAAGGCGCTTTTGCCTTTCTCCTGTACTTCAAATTTTTATTACGTTCGTAATAAAAAGTGGACGGTCCACTTTAAAACCGGCTTGCCTTGCAAAAAAAAAAGAGATTTTATTTAAATAAAGTTTGCAAATGTTCTAAATAAATTAGACTTCGTAGACTCAATAAGGATTCTTTTTGGAATTCACTCATAACTTTCACTACGGATTGGCCCAGTTCCAATGACACCATCCTCCTATCTACCCATCCCTTCCTCCATTGCCACCATAAAGCTCTTGTTTTACTGCGTCGAACTGGCATTTGGCCTGAAGATCAACTTTCATAAGAGTGTTGTTTTTATGTCTGACCCTTTTCATCTGATTGGTTCATCTGTCACCTTTGCACTCAATTACTCCATTTAGACCTTCCCTATTCCATACCTTGGGTTAGCCCTAAGGCCCATAAAACCAATGTTTAAAGACTGGACAGCTATCCATGAGAAGGTGTCTTCGAGGTTGTCTAGATGGAAAGGTTCTTCGTTGTCTCGAGCGAGCAGACTCATCCTTATTAATTCGGTTATATATCTAGCATCCTAACATATTGGTTTTCTTTCTACAAAGCCCTAACATGGGAAATCAACAAAATTGACACGCTTTAGAGAGCTTTCCTTTGGAAGGGCTAGTCTTCAGTCTCGCCCACGAATTATTTAGTGGTTTGGGAGAGAGTCTGCAAGCCAAAAAAAGATGGCATGTTGGATGCCATCAATCTCTTTCACTTCAACAAGGCTCTCGTCAAATGGGAAGGGAATCTAATCTTTGGTTGCTCGAAGCCCTGGGCCACCTGGATAATCAATAGTTACTACGGCGGGGTTTTCAATTTGCCTGACTACTTTTCTGATCGATCGACATTCTAGAGAGATATCCTCTCCTGCTGTAAAAAGCTACACATTAGCACAAGTATCAAGCTTGGTAACGGTAGGCGCGGCACTTCCTTCTAGCTAGACCCATGGCTTGATGGTGTGTTCCTTAGATCACTCTTCCCAGACTTGTACAAATGCACAACTGGCCTCAATTCAAGACATCTCGGTGCACCAGGCTTTTCTGCATGGCAGTTGCAACATTGAGTTCAATAACATTATCACGGGTGCAAATATCCCCACAATCCTAATTCTAATGCGACTCACAATCTCTGTTCATCTTAATCAACATGAGGACTGCTTCAGATGGGGTCGCAACATTTTTGGCACTTACTCCGTGAAGACTCAATATCACTTTTATAAATTCTCTCGTACGTTCTCTAACTTTAGCCACTTATGGCGTCTAAAGGCTCCTCTAAGATACAAGGGACATATGCGGCTAGTAATGATGAATAAACTCAACACTACTGAAAACCTTGCCCTGAAGCAGATTGACATTGCTCTTTGCTTCTTCCTCTGTTTTGCTAACTTTGATTCCTGCTCCCATATCTTTTACCACTGTGATTTTTCCTTTCAGGTATGGTCACTTTGTATCACAAACTTAAATATCACCTCTATGAATTCAGAGCCTGCCTGGTTCAAGCTTTGGGAATCCTGTGACCCAGCCTCAGTTGAAGCTCTTTTAGCCTTGGTTTTTGCCTGGACTGTTTGGATGGAAAGAACGTTGCTTCAATTCTAAAATCAATAATTTTCTCACTGTAGCTAACAAAACTATGTATTTGTACTCGCTTTGGACAGGAACTCCAGCTGGTCCTTTTCGTTTCTTCTTGACAAACATGGAGGCCCAAGAATCGATGGGCAGCAATAGTGCAAACATCTAACGCTATACTATCTACTGCGCATGTTTGCCAGGCTTAGATATGTACATTTATTAGCAGTATTCATGTATCTTATGTACTACTACTTTATTGGCTTTTTGTCGGTATATTTTGGGCTTGTCATTTATGATGGTTTTTGGACTTTATGGCTACCAACTAGACTAGGTTTATTCTACTTATTTTATGCACGTACGATTGTGCGACCTTCGTCGCATATCCTTTAATCAAAAAAATTTATATACGTATAACAAAAATGTTTATTTAATCTGTATGTGCGTGTACACACATATACGTGGTTGAAATAAAGGGGAATAGACGTGGAGTAAAAATGGGTGTAGCCGATCCTTTTTTAAATACACACATATATATGCGCGCGATCGTGCAATAATTTCAAAAATCAAATTTTTAGTTTTACAATTGTTTTTAAACCATTTTTGATTTTTGATTTTTTTTATTATTCTAAATGCCAAAAATAAATTTGTGTGTATTCATTTTTATATATGCATGCATGTGTAGGTTAGATTTCTATATTATAAAGAATTTATATGTATATTTGCTGTCTGATTGACATACACGTAGCTTGCCCTCCACCAATGCTCCCTAAAACCAACACTCTGCCTTGGATCCATCGACAATAAGGCAGATAATTCTGCTTTAGCTTTTTTTTCTCATCGAGCCATCGAATGTCATGAACCCACCAGTGCTTTGGATGTGGATAGTTTAGCAATAAACAAGCTTGGTGTCCCCTATCGTCAAAATAGTCCGAGACCCAAAAATTCTAACCGTCTGTAGAGGGTAGCCTATGGCTACTGCTTTGTGTTCAACATTACGAAGCTTAAAAGTATTTTACTGGATGGGCTTCACAGAGACAGCAAAATAGGCTTTGAACTTTTGGAAACTCTTATTTATCACTTCAATGCTATTTTTCTTAAAAAATGAGACGGAAGGCCATGGTGGCAAGGCATCAGACGAGTCATAGAATGCAGCGATTATCTCGAACAGGGATGATGTTAGTCTGGCCGTAGACAAGCTGCTCGATGAAATGTCAATAAAGTATCCTACCGAGACAGTATTTGATGTGTTGCCGGGGGATCCTATCCGACTCGATCCCACCATTTGCTGCTCATCCCAATAGTCGCTGAACTTGCCTTGCACTGCACCAGCAAAATTTGAGGTTGCTTCCGTTAGCATACTGTTTGGGCCTTTTATCCGTTTGGTCTTTTATCTGTTTTCTATCTATATAAACCTATCTCTGTAACTCTAATGTAATCAATCTTCTTGCTCAGCCGTCTTGCTGAATAATATGAATTATCTTCTTCTTCTTCTTATTTGATTTTATAAACGTTTTACAAACGTTAACATGGTATCGGAGCAAGGTTCCTGTTTTTGCCTCGTCGCTGCCTCAACTTGAAACCCTAGCCTGCTTCAGCCCGAAATCCTAGCCTCGTTGTCGAGCTCTCAGCCTGAAACCCTAGCCTCGTCGCCCCTCGCCTCAGCCCCAGCCTCCGCCGCTGCCCCAGCCTCGTTGCCCCTCGCCTCAGCCCCAGCCTCTGCCGTTGCCCCAGCCTCTGTCGTTGCCCCAGCCTCTGCCGCCCCCGTCCCAGCCCCAAGGCCCCACAACCGATCAGCCCCAGCCCCACAGCCGATCTCCCCAGCCCCAGCCCCTGCCGCCCTCGTCTTGCTTCAGCCCGAGCCCCGATCAGCCCCAAGGCCCCACAGCCCCAGCCCCTGCCGACCTCGTTCCTGCAGCCCTTGTCCCCACCTAAACCCTAGCACACCGAAACCCTACCCTTGTCTCGAAACCCTAGTTCCCCGAAACCCTAGCCCAATTGATATCAGTCTCGACCTAAAGCAGTTGCTGACTTCAAAATATGGCAGGAGGTGATGATTCATTACAGGCTATTAGTGTTTGTTTAGATGGAAAAAACTATTCTTATTGGAGTTATGTCATGAAAAATTTTCTGAAAGGAAAACAGATGTGGGGATATATTTCTGGTGTTATTGTGGCTCCTGAAACTACTAATGTTGAATCAATGGAGAAATGGGATACCAACAATTCAAAGATCATTACTTGGATTAATAATTCCGTTGAGAATAAAATTGGTATGCAATTGGCTAAGTATGATACTACTAAGCAAGTCTGGGACTATTTGGAGCGACTTTTTGTGCGCTCTAACTTTGTCGTTCAATATCAATTAGAGGCTGATATTCGGTCATTGTCTCAGAATGATCGAAATATTCAAGATTTTTATTCTGAAATTACCGCTCTTTGGGATCAATTGGCTATGACTGAGGATGCTGAGCTTAGGTCATTTGCTCCATATATCGCTCGTAGGGAGGCACAACGTCTTGTTCAATTGTTGATGGCTCTTCGACCAGAGTATGAGCATTGTCGTGCGTCCATCCTACATCGCACTCCTTTACCTTCTGTTGACTCTGTTCTACATGAATTGTTAGCTGAAGAAACTCGCTTGAAGTCTCAAACTGAGAAAGTTGCACAGACCTCTTCTGCATCTGTTCTTGCTACGGGGATTTTACCAATCCCGTCTCAACGCAACAAAATAAATATCAAGAATGGTCGTGATTGTAATTACTGTAAACAACCAGGCCATTGGAAAAATCAATGTCCTGAGTTATTAGCTCGTCAAAAAAATAAAAAGCAAGGTGATAGATCACAACAGCAACAACGTGGTAGCCAACAACAGTCCTTCTCTGCTGCACAAGGATATGGACAGTCACGTGGTAGTTCCCAGCCTAAGACTGCTGCATTGGTACATCCTTCTGGTGAATCAGGTGTGGACTCCTCTATGGACTCTCTTGCAGAACAATTTCAGAAGTTCCTTGCTAGCCAGTCTTTGTCTCAAAACATGACTGCTCCTCAGTCTCAGCATTTTGCCATGTCAGCTCCCTCCATATCAGGTTTGAATTCTCCTTTGTGGATTTTGGATTCTGGTGCTTCGTATCATATGTCCCATGATTGTTCATCATTTATATCTATGTCTTTTGATTCTCGCTCACCTTCTATTTTGACTGGTGATGGCACACCTTTGCCATTAACAGGAATCGGTACAATTCAAACCACACACGTTTCCCTCCCAAATGTTTATTGCATTCCTAAATTAACTATGAACCTTGTGTCGGTCGGACAACTTTGTGATCTTGGATATCTTGTTCATTTTTCTTCTACCACTTGCTCTATGCAGGATCCCAACTCCAAGAAGGTGATTGGGACAGGCCGTAGGCAGGGCGGTCTCTATGTTTTGGATGACTTACACATTCCAAGTCATGCCGCTGCTGCCAGTATTGACCTTTCTTCTTTTCATTTAACTCCATTGTCTTCTAAGTTTTATTTGTGGCATTCTAGACTTGGTCATATTTCAAGCTCTCGTCTTAAATTTTTATGTAATTCTGGTGTTTTGGGAGACTTACGTTCTCATGATATTTCAGATTGTAGTGGTTGTAAACTTGGAAAATTTTCTGCTTTACCCTTTAATCAAAGTCTTTCTACTTCTACTGCACCTTTTGATTTAGTTCACTCTGATGTTTGGGGTCCAGCACCCATCCCCACAAAAGGTGGGTGCAGATATTATGTCTCTTTTATAGATGACTATACTCGTTATTGTTGGGTTTTTCTGATGAAACTTCGTTCTGAGTTTATTGATATATATACTGCCTTTCAAGCATATGTTAAAACACAACACTCTGCTATTGTTAAATGTTTTCGTTCTGATTTAGGGGGGGAATATACTAAGGGGGACCTTTCTAACATATTCACGTCTGATGGTACTTTGCATCAGTCTTCCTGCACTGATACCCCGCAACAAAATGGTGTTGCTGAAAGAAAACATAGACACATTGTTGAAACTGCCCGTTCTATGATTCTTTCAGCTAGTGTTCCAAAAGAATTTTGGGGAGAAGCTGTTCTTACTTCCGTTTATCTTATTAATAAAATCCTAATTTCTCATAATTCTGGTATTTCTCCTCATGCCAAGTTGTTTGGTCAAACTCCCGATTACTCACACCTAAAAGTGTTTGGTTCCACTTGTTTTGTTCTTCGTCCGCACGTAGAGCGTACAAAATTATCTTCGCGTGTTGCTATATGTGTTTTTCTTGGGTACGGTATTGGACAAAAAGGCTATCGCTGTTATGATCCTTCTTCAAATAAACTATACGTTTCTCGTCATGTTTCCTTTATTGAGCATATTCCCTTCTACTCTATTCCAGCTAGTCCTCATAGTATGACTAAGTCTGATCTTATTCACATTGACCCATTTCCTGCTGATAACTCCTCTGATTCACCACCTCTTACCATTGATACACCATCATCCATACACTCTGTTCCTCCTCCTTCCGCAGGTGACACTTTATCCCCTGCTACTACGACTGTTCAAACACCTCCTGTGATGACAGATCCTGTTCAACCTCGCTATCACACTCGCACACGTAAATCTACTCAATCATAAGATTTTGCTTACTCTGGTTACTCTCGGGCTTTTGCTTCATTTCTTGTTTCTATTGACACTTTCTATGAGCCTTCTTCTTACTCGGAGGCTGTTCGTTCTCCTGTGTGGCAACGTGCTATGTCTGAGGAAATGTCTGCTTTAGACAAAACTGGTACCTGGGATCTTGTATACCTTCCTACTGGGAAGAAAACTATTGGTTGTCGATGGGTATATAAGATTAAAACCAAGTCAGATGGTTCTATTGAGCGATACAAAGCTCGTTTAGTTGCTAAAGGATTTGCCCAAGAGTATGGCATGGATTATGAGGAGACATTTGCTCCTGTGGCTAAGATGACATCTGTTCGGGTTCTTATTGCTGTTGCGTCCAGTCGTAAGTGGGACATCTCTCAAATGGATGTTAAAAATGCTTTTCTTAATGGAGATCTTAAGGAAGAAGTTTACATGGTTGCTCCACCTGGCGTTTCTCATGCTCCAGGTCAGGTTTGCAGGCTTAAGAAAGCTCTATATGGTCTTAAGCAAGCACCTCGTGCTTGGTATGAGAGATTTTCGAATGTTGTTACATCACTTGGTTTTACCTCTAGTCCCCATGATTCAGCACTTTTTTTCAGATTAACTTCTGCAGGCCGTGTTCTTCTTCTACTATATGTAGATGATATGATCATTACAGGTGATGACAGTAATGGTATTATGAGCATTAAAGCCACATTGTCTTGCTGTTTTGATATGAAGAATTTGGGTCATCTACGTTACTTTTTAGGCATTGAAGTAGCTTCCTCAGAAAAAGGATATCTTCTTCCCAATCCAAATACGCCACTGACATTATTCATCGTGCTGGTCTTACTGATACACGTCATGTTGATTCACCACTTGAGGTAAATGCCCGATATACTCCGACAGATGGGAGTCCTCTTTCTGATCCCACTTTATACCGTTGTATTGTTGGTTGCCTTGTATATCTGACCATCACTCGTCCAGATATTGCCTATGCTTTTCACATTGTTAGCCAGTTCGTATCTTCTCCTACCTCTATTCATTGGGCTGCTGTTATGCGCATTCTTCGTTACTTGCAAGGAACACTTTATCAGAGTCTTTTGTTTCCATCGACCTCATCTTTGGAGCTTCGTGCTTTCTCTGATGCAGATTGGGCTGGTGATTCAACGGATAGAAAATCCACAACTGGCTTTTGCATATTTTTAGGTGATTCCCTTATTTCATGGAAGAGCAAGAAATAGGATGTTGTTTCTCGGTCTTCTACTGAGGCAGAGTATCGTGCTATGGCCTCCACTACATCTAAGATCATTTGGTTACGCTGGCTATTGGAAGATATGGGTGTTTCGATTTACTCTCCCACTCCTATGTATTGTGACAATAAGAGTGCTATTCAAATTGCTCACAATACTATTTTTCATGAGCACACCAAACATATTGAGATTGACTGTCATTTCACTCGGTATCACTTGCTGCATGGAACCATTTCTCTGCATTTTACTTCGTCATCGACGCAACTTGCAGATTTCTTCACGAAGGCTCACACTATCGAACGTCATAGATTTTTCATTGGCAAACTCTCGATGCTTCTTGTTGTACCATCGCGTGTTTGAGGGGGGATGTTAGCATACTGTTTGGGCCTTTTATCTGTTTGGCCTTTTATCTGTTTGACCTTTTATCTGTTTGGCCTTTTATCTGTTTTCTATCTATATAAACCTATCTCTGTAACCCTAATGTAATCAATCTTCTTGCTCAGCCGTCTTGCTGAATAATATGAATTATCTTCTTCTTCTTCTTATTTGATTTTATAAACGTTTTACAAATGTTAACAGCTTCTACCACCCAGTCAAAGAAACTTGCTTACTTTGGCACTTCAAATAAATTTTCTTTGTTAGAAAAGCTTGAGGAAGAGGCTGGTCATGAGGTTTGTGCTGATGGGCCAACAAATATTGAGGAGCATGACATAATCATAGCGGGCTCATCGATTCCTAATTTGAGTGGTGTACGAGATGATGGAGTAATGGGTACAGATTTGGGTGCTATGGAGGTTACTGAAGTGGATACTGATAAAATTAATTATGGCAAACATGATGGAATAACATTTGGTTTGGGGGATGCTGATGTTGATATGGGTGAAAATGGTGTGAACTCTGATGTTGTCTTGAGTGGCGCAGGGGGCCAAGGGTATGGAATATTAGTTTCGGATGCAGGTTGAGTAGTGGATTCTGTCGTTGATGGTGCTAATTATACTTGCGGCAAATAGTATTTATGGGCGCAAGGAGAAGGGATGACAGTTGAGTATGGGGATGACGACGATGATATGCTGGATGTGGGCTTGGTTGAGTTAGGTAGAGGATTGGATGTGGTTGTTGGTTTGGCAAGGAAAGGCTGCTTTTGTGGGGATTCTGCTTTGCATGGGGATGTGGATATACAGGAGAAACAGGGTGCAATTGTAGATGATAATTCAGCAGGGGATGGTGATTTGGTTTCAAATGTGAATGCTTTTGCAAAACAAGGTGAGTGTAACGGGAACAATATGTTGATGGGAGGCGTAAACTGTTATTGGTAGGATTAGATCCGCACTTTATTCTGAAATAGCCACACGCGATGCTTTGAGTTTAGAAGCGATAGCAGATGATCCTCTGGCGGTTGACTCTGTCTTGGATGAGGAGTTGGGTGCGGGATTGGCGGCGAGATCTTCGAATCAGGCTTCGCATCCATTGGGCTCAAAGCGTGGTCCTAGGCGAAAGTCAGCTTTATAGCATGGTGAGGAGTGCGTGATGGCATAGTATCTCTACAAACGTAGCTACTAGAGCTCCAGACCCAGCTCAGGTTCGATCGATCTTCTAGGTAGCACTTATTGTTCTTAATATCGAATGATTTACCTACTAATACTATGCTTGATTTAGATAGAAAAACATGAATTTTTTTTTATTTAGAGCAATCTGACATAGAGTTTATTTGGAACAAGGAGATTGAGAGGATCCGATCTCTTAGTTTATGAGATATATTAGTTGGAATGTTAGGGGTTTGCATAATCTAAATAAACGCAACAAAATTAGGTATTTCTTTAAAGATAATAATATTGATATTGTTTTTTTTAAGAAACCAAAATAAAACTCCCCGATCACCACTTCTATAGAAGCTTAGGGAGGTTTTATCATAGTCACCGAACTAGTCTTCCAGCTAGGGATAGCTCGGAAGGCTTAATTTAATGGTGGGTTGCAATCATAATTGTGTTAAGCTCTTTCACACAGTCATTAAAGCATACGTAATGCATCTTATTTATACAGATTTAAGAGACGATTCTTTGTTAAAGATCACTAATGTTTACAGACCACATAACAAGATCGATAGGATGACTCTTTGGAGTGAGTGTCTCGAGTTTAGATCCCTTACCATCGATCCAAGTCGATCCTTGGGTTGTAGGAGGACATTTCAATGTGACTAGGTTTTTAGGGGAATGCTCGTCTAACAAAGGTGATTTTTCTGTAATGAATGATTTCGACTAACTTATTAATAATGGCAATTTAATCGAATTACAACTTAGTAATAGGAGATTTACATGATCAAATGAACAAGTGGACCAGGCTCATCTTGTTTAGTCTCATTGAGAATTAGCATGATTGATTAATTTCAAACTCTGGGAGCTTGTTCGTACATATCAACATTAATCAGTTTTGTCATGTAACTAATACATAATACTACAACAAAAATAAAAATAAAGGAAGTCCAAAACTTTATTCATTAAATGGAAAGGAATAACATAAATTGTCTTACTACACATCTGGAAAATCAAATGCTAAAACAAACTCTGAAAGCAAATACAACTGAAATGAAAAAGAAATAAACTAAGTGAAATAGCATCGTAGATGCTCGCTATTCCATACCCTTGGAAGTGTGATACCATCGACAGTCGCTAGCTTGAAAGTTCCCTTTCCAAGTCTCTGTTCAATGACATATGGTCCTTCCCAGAGTGGATTCATGTGCGATGGGGTAGGAAAAACCCGTTTCAGGATGAGATCGCCGATTTCAAAGGTTCTAGGTCGGACTTTAATGTTGTAATACCGGGCGACTCGGTGTCGATGTGCAGCTGCCCTTAGATCGGCTTCCTTTCATTTCTCATCTATAAAATCGAGAGATTCCAAGAGGAGATCTTTATTTGTTTTGGGATCGTAGTAAGTCACTCGATGAGAAGGAACTTCGAGGTCAACTGGAATGACGGCTTCGGAACCATAAGCAAAGGCGAATGGAGTATGGCTAGTTGTGAACTTGTGGGTGGTCTTGTAAGCCCATAATGTTGTCGGAAGTTCATCCACCCACTTGCCTATAGCCTTCTCAAAACGCTTCTTAAGAACGGATTTTATGATTTTGTTTACAGCTTCAACCTATCCATTTGCCTAAGGGTGAGTGACTACTACAAATTTCTTTTTAATATGATACCTCCGACAGAACTCTTTGAATTCAACATTGTCGAGTTGAGTCCCATTATTTGTTACGATAGTTTGTGGAAGACTGAAACAACATATGATGTTTCGGACAATAAAGTTGATTACTTTCTTTGTCGTGATCATGGCTAAAGGTTCTGCTTCGGCCTATTTGGCGAAGTAATCAACTACGACGACAGCTTACTTTGCGCCATCTTTAGAGATCGGTAAGGAATCGATAATGTCTATACCTCACATGGCAAACGACCATGGACTAACCATTTGCGTGATTTCTGTTGGTGGAGCTCCTGGATCTTTTTCATATATCTGGCATTTATCGCATCATCTTACATAGTCAGCGGCGTCTCGATTGACAGTTGGCCAATAATACCTGTAACATAGTATTTTCTTTCCCAGAGTTTGCCCCCTAGTGTGGTCGCCACATTCCCCTTCATGAACTTCTTTTAGGACACGTTTTATCTCATCATGAGCGACACACCGGACTAGGAAAACTAAGAAACCTTTTTTGTAATAATTCCTTCTTGCATGACATATCATGAAGCCTTAGGGAGGACCCGTCGTTTTTCATTTCTTTGATCTGGTAGGACTCTTGTAGCAATAGTCTTTGATCGGAGTCATCCACGATTCCCTCTCAGGTTCCACTTCCAGTGTCCGGTCGATTTCTATAATGTTTATACTTGGAGCATTTAATACATCGACCGGAACCAAGCACATCTGTTGTGCATCACCGGTGCTGGCAAACTTCGCCAATGAATCGGCCTCTCCGTTTCGAACCCGAGGAATATGTGAAATGTCATAGTACTCAAATTCTGCCAACAACTCCTGGACTTGGGTAAGGTATGGGGCAAGTCGTTGTCCCTTACCTCTCCCATAACTTGGTACACTACCAACTGCGAATCACAAAAGATTTCAAGAGATTTTATTCCGAGTTCTCTAGCGAGTTGAAGTCCAGCAATCAGAGCTTCATACTCAGCTTTATTGTTTGTCGCTGGGAAATCAAACTTTAAAGAATAATAGATTGACCGATCTTCGGGAGGTACAAGCACAATTCCAACTCCAGAACATTGATCATTAGACGCTCTGTCAGTATACAATTTCCACCGAATGGTAGGGATTTCGCTGCCTTCCGGAGAATCACCCCGTGCGGTAAACTCTACTATAAAATCTGCCAGTGCCTGACCCTGGATAGCCCTCCGAGGGAGATAGGTAATATCGAATTGGCTGAGCTCGATATTCCACTTGAGTAATCTTTCAGACGTCTCAGGTTGTTGTAAGACCTGTCATATCGACTGGTCGATGTAAACATTGATCGGGTGTGCCTGGAAGTATGAACGAAGCTTTCATGATACAATCAGCAGACAATATGCCAATTTCTCTATTTTTGGATAATTCCTTTTAGCTCCCATTAATCGTTTGCTGACGTAATACACCGGCCTCTATATTCGACCCTCCTCGCGAAGCAATGCGACACTTATAACGTGTGCCGATACAGCCAAATAAATGTACAAATCTTCACCATCCACCGGCTTTGACAAGATGGGGGGTCTCTCTAAATGATTCACCAAAGCTTGAAACGCGTCTTTACAATCCTGCGTCCATTCGAAGTTTCTTTTTCCTTTCCTAATCAAGTTAAAGAAAGGATTGCATTTGTCGATAGCTCTAGAAATAAATCGGCTTAAGGCATCAACTTTCCTATTCAGACTCTGCACTTATTTAGTAGTCCTCGGTGCTTGGATATCACGGATAGCCTAAATCTTCTCGGGATTAGCTTTAATTCCATGGGCATTAACAATATAACCCAAGAATTTCCTTGATGCAACACCAAAAGAACACTTCAAAGGATTAATTTTCATCTTATAATATCGGAGGATGTCGAACATTTCTACCAAGTCTCTAATGTGGTCGCTTGATCGTCATGACTTCACGAGCATATCATCCACATACACTTCCATCATTTTTCCATCTGATCTTTAAACATCCTGTTGACTAAGCGTTGATAAGTCGCTCCCGCATTCTTTAATCCAAACGACATTGCTATATAGCAGTACGATCCAACATTGGTAATGAAACTGGTGCGCTCCTGATCGGGAATATGCATCGGAATTTGGTTATATCCCGAGTATGCATCCATGAAAGATGGCAATTCGTGTCCCGTAGTTGAATCTACCAGCCAGTCAATCCTCGAAAGGGGAAAACTGAATTTTGGACACGCCTTGTTCGAATCTGAATAATCAATGAATGTTCTCCACTTCCCATTCGCTTTTTTCACAAGTACAGGATTAGATAGCCATTTAGGGTAGAGAGCATCGCAGATAAACTTGTTGTCTTTTAGTCTATCCACCTCCTCTTTGAGAGCGGCGGATCTCTCCGGATCCATGCCTCGTCTTTTTTGCTTCATCGGGACATGCCTCGGGTCAATATTCAATGCATGGCTCCTAATGGCAGGCGAGATTCCACACATGTCAAAGTGAGTCCAAGCGAACACGTCTAGATTCGCTCGGAGAAAACCTGCAAGTTCTTTCATCATCGAGGGGCTGAGCTGTGATCCAATCTTTAGGACTCGCAATGGGTCGCCGTGGCTGACCGTGATATCAATTGTTAGCTCAACCGGTGCAGTCTTGGTTTCTTTGGGCTCCTCTTCATCATCTCTCGGATCTATATCTCTATAGAACCGTCTGTGGCGCCCGAGCTAAGGCTCAGGCGCTAGTTATAAATCTTTGGTAGCTTGGATGTGGACAGTCTTATCCGCACCCTTACCTTTTTCTTTGCGTTGAGCATCCCTTAACTTAGCTACATATCAGGCATGTCCAGTCGGCTGATCGCCATGAATAACTCCAACACCATTATCTGTCAGAAACTTCAAAGTCAAACACCATGGGGCAAGAGCTGCCTGGAATTTAGCTAGGGCAGGTCGACCCAAAAAAACGTTGTATGGAGAGTCAACATCCAAAACAACAAACGGCAAGATCACACTCTCTTCGTTCACCTTCTCCCAACTCTACAGGTAATTCCACATAACCAACAACTTCAGTTGTAATGCCATTAAAACCATGTATACGAGCTTTAGACGGTTTTAAATCTTTGCCTTCCATCCTCATCTGATCATAAGCTTTTTTGAAGATTATATTTACTGAACTTCCACAATCAATCAATGTCCTTCTCACCAAAGAGAGGCCAATCATGGCCGAAATGACCATTGGGTCGATTGTTGGAGCCTATACCTTATCTGCATCTCTGTTCCTAAACACAATATCATTCGCCGTTGTACGTTGCTGTTTTGTGGAGCTCCATCTTCCGTATTCGAACAACATTCAAAATCCACATGCCTAATTGCACTGGCATAGCGCTCTATCTCGTGCCAACTCTTATCTGCTGGATGCGATCCTCCGACTATCGTATTTATCACCAGTCTTCCACCAGTCCACGCAGGCTCCTCAACCCTACGCAGCGCTTGTCTTCGGTTGGGGTCAGATGTCCCCTGCCCACCATCTTGCGGGGCTTTCACAAACTGTTGTAATTTCCTTTCTTTAATCGGCTTTTTTATAACTACCTGGAGATGCCTGCATTCATTTGTATTGTGCCCATAGCACTCGTGAAACCAATAATATTTGCCAGTCTGTTTCTACTTCTCTGTTGATTCTTTTGGAGGTGGCTTCCTATACTACATGGTATTACAAGTAGACAAATGGATATTCTCTAAGAACGTATTCAACACTGAGTAAGTATTATACATCGGAGTCCTAAGCTTCCCTCGTCCAGAATCCCTCTTTCGTTCACGGTTCCTATCTCCGCCTCCCTTTTACCGATTTGGTTTATTCTGGACATTCACTTGGACTTTTCCAAAACTTTAATCAGACTGTTTTTATGCAATGTTACTCTGTACTCCCTCTCCACTTGGTCCCACAACATTCTTTTTTATAAGCTTTTGCGTAAAATCGCTCCAACATTGCAGGCGGCTTATCGGCTAACCAATCGCCAAAAGAAGACTCCAGATCAATCCCTCTCACCAAGGCCTGCAATATCGCATGATCATTCGGATTACCGACCTCCGCAATATCTGTACGAAATCTCTCCAAATAATCTTTTGATGACTCTCCTGGAGCTTGAATCATGCTGGAAAGGGACATCACATCTTTGGGACGAGTCGCATGCATCCGAAACTGCCCCACAAACTTGGTTGCTAAGTCATCGAATCTAGAAATTGATCGTGAGGATAGCCTTGTGAACCACATCGTCGCTATTTCGAAGAGAGTTATGGAAAAGCATCTACACTTGGTCGCATCATCCACTCGCGCAGAATCTATCAACCATTCGTATCTCATGATATGCTACCTTGGGTCGGTTTTTCCCTCGTATGCAGGCATTGATGGCATGTTGAACCTCCTCGGATACTCCGCATGTAAAACATTATCAGTAAATGGGGTATGGCTTCTCAAATTTCCCTAGTCGTCGTTAGTCAAGCCCTGGCTCTCTCTCACCAACTGTCTGACCATTGCCGATAAGTCCGGTGTTCGGAAGGTTGGTGCCAAGCGGTGGTTGTGCTCCATCTCACGTGAATGGTTCGGTCGATGTCTGCGGGTTGTTTCACACCTTCTTGGTTCGCCATCTTCCCGATGTGTATCTTGTAAATTCACTTCATCGTCATTCTGGGGAAGAGCTTGGTAAAGATTCAATTGAACTCCAGCATCCAAACCAACCGTAGCAGCTCCAGCTTGATTGCCATAAGGCATGGATGAATTCCCCCTTTTGGTGGAGGGATTAGTACTGATCCCTGTGGAGGGGTCGGCACCGATCAATCCTGGCAGACCACGATGTTCTGCTAGTTGACTCCTTGAAATTTCTGCGCAATATTCATCTGTTCTACGATGCCTATGTCTGTGATATTCGTCCGATGAGCTAGAACTTTCTGATGCCGAGTAATGAGTGAGACCCCTTCTAGCTTTCCCCCGCTACTACTGATTGATTTATTTTATCAAGTTGATATTGGTCTGAATTTGTTGATTTAGTTATCGACGGCTCTTTGTCAGCTCTCTCATTAAATTATGAAATTCAGCTCTTGTAATAGAATTAGTGGGATTTTGAACTTCAACCATATTAGCATTCCCATTTGTTGGTTGATTACCTGGGTCTCCTTACTGAATGCTAGCAGTCTCATTTCCTTCCACGTTCTAAGAAGTAGATCTAGTATATCTCACCATTAGTGTAACGACCTGATTTTTCACAACCCGAAAACACGCACTAATACTCCTCAGTCACAAATTCGCAAGACATGAAAAACCGACTCATTAAGGATGAAATAAAAGAAACAAGAACATAACAGAATAACACAGCGGAATAGAACAGAATATCACAACGCATGGAGAAAATATAATATTGAACAATATCTTTACAGCAGAAAACATTTAAAAACATATCAATTAGAGTCTAACCTATGATCAGCCTGGACAGTTACAAACTCTGTCCTTGCAATTGCTGAAATAGATAAACAACAACAAACATAGCATGCATAAGTAATAAGACTACGCCCATACGTAGATGCAGATCTCCAACACTCCTCTGGAAAGCTCGAACTCCTATCATGTTGCACTACGCCAAAGCAAACGCGATCCACATGATCTCTATCAAAGAAACTCCCCAAGTCCAGCCTTCTTGCTTCTCGGCTTGCATAGATAATCCTGAAATCACTCGGTACCGACCCGAGTGTTGAAAACACCTGGATTAGGCTTGGAAAAACCATCGTAAGAGCACAATCCCAAATTTGACAGTGTCACAATTTGACACTGAATGCATTTTTCGCTTATGATAACTATAAAATGATTACACCAAAAATAAGGGATATTATTTATAATGACATTATTTTGAAAGTTCTTTTCAAGTAAACTTATGAATCTTAGATGAAATGGTTACATTCATTAAATTCCAGCATTTGGTCTACAATCAAAATCGTACAAGGCTCTTAATGGATTATTGGATTCCATACTAGCAACCAAGGTAAGGGACTACCTTCCATACCGTACACCTCTAGAGGGATGCACCTGGGTGTGAGTTCCCCACCCAATGCCTAAACAAGACTGCCTATCCAACCGATAGACCAAATATGCCATTTTCCCCGGTCGTTTCCGACCTTCCGAGCGCGCTCATACCACATACTTTAAATCCCGACATATAGAGGGAAATTAGTTTTATATCTAGAAGGGAAAATGTGGGCATTCTCATGGGTGATAAACCATGACTCATTTTGCCGCACACCCTGTTTCAATCACTCCCCATTTGATGAGGCTCGAGGTAACGCATTACCTTTTTATTCCAGCTCGTTCGCTCTGAATGTCACATTGCCAGATCCGCCAATTACTAATTGACTCCAAAAAATTACAACCTCCGAGCTCGTACGTCTTAGAGAAGAGTGTTAAGCTAAAAGAAGTTGCCTTCTCCACCACCAAATAGATGTACGTTTGTAAAAGTCAACGTTCATAATCATTGGAAATGCTTTGTCAGACATTCTCCCATGCAAGTCATCCAAGTAAAGAATGAACCGAAGGCACCACCCTACTGCATCCCTAATTGCAGTTTCCACAGCCTTTGCATCATCGCATATCCCACAACAAGGAATCACCGCTATTCATTTACCTTGGGAGCAACTCCAAGGTTATCAACAATCAACCCACTTGTCGTAGAAGATTTCCAGTCTTCAACGTCATAGAGATTTTCCATTTCTGGAACGTCTTTCATTGATTTGAAGTGGTCTTCGGATCGGAACTTTACCCTAAATCCTACCCTGGTTCCTTCGATATCAATTATCGAAATAAAATGTGTATATGTGTATACAGAATCGTTAAGCCTCATTTAATTTAATTGCTTAACCCCTTTTTCCCAATTAGAATCATTTTCTGATTGTAAAACATTAAGAGAATAATTTCCCAAGTGCAAACCCCGAAGGCCTAAACCAACATCAGATTGACACCTAGAAAACTAACCAACTTAACATCACAACAATCGAGTTCCAATTCCTTTTCACTTATCCAGTTCCCTTTTCTTTATCTTGTCAAAACTTTTACATGATCTTTGACAAGTACCCGGATATACCTTTCGATCCGTTCCACCCCTCGTCTAAGAAATAAACATGGTCAGATGGATTTCCCATCCTGTTAACTACCTTGTTTGCTTTCTCATATCTCATAGGCGGGACAAGATGTACTCTTAGGTATTACTGCATACACCTTTCTATTATTTACTTTAATTCTCATTGAGAGATAATACCTCACTCATAACTTAAGTCTTCGATTTAAAACTCAGTTATTTATCAGTAAACAATGAGGCCTTCCAAGTTGGGGAACTATTTCCTCTCAGACCTTGGTTCGATCACATTCTTTATCCTTTAAATAACAGTTGCTTCTATACCTTGAAGTCTAATGCCACTTCCGAGCTTATTTCCAAATATTGTTTATTATTTAAACAATTCATTTGACTATAGAATTTGACCATTTTTCTAAGTCTTTAGAATATTCCCAAATAAATCTTAAAAATCATAATTAATTATTATGAAATCATTCATAAAATATTTGGGTCAAAAACTCCTTTCGGTTCCTTAATTTCAAAATCCAATTCCTTAATCGCAAGTGAATAGTGATTAACAAGGTCATTTTCCATAAATATACTTTTGATTATGTATAAACTCATTTTTATCTTCTAAAACCTCATTATTATTATATTAATAATGAATTTAGAAATTTATTTCATAATTTTCAGAATTATAAAACTCTACATATAAAAATTTGGATTTAACTGCTCTTATAGCGACCTTTTTGAAAACTATTTTACTCATAACTTGAGATTTTCAAATCGAAAACTTACCATTTCGGATCCATTTCAAAGCTATTAACTTTACGGACAAAAATTTTCCCATTTCAAGTCATTAACGCATTTTACACTTCCATTCGAAATTACAGGTCGCATAACCGTGAATTGTCACTCCGGAAAGTGCCCAATTTTGACCGTTTGATGAATTGTTTCGGAACTTGCCCGGGACACTTCCAAAACACTTATAAATGATTATAATTATTATAACCATTTATTTCTACTTTTTCAACTTATAAAATATTATTTTCCAATTTTTATCTTTATATTCAAACTTTTCTATGATTTAAAACCCATTTTAAATCTTTTTTCTCTTTTATTTTAAAGAGGCTTAACCCTTTCCGTTTGTACACATACTAATGTATGTGTAATGTGACTTGGGATTCCTTTTAAAAGTCATGATATTAACATATAAACATGTCAAACTAACATAGGTGTATTGTTTATACTTACCATATAATATCACACCATCAACACAACCAAATCATTCAATCATCCATATAAGATCCAATGTTATCATCCAAAGATTAGTAAATCAACATAACCAAGTTTACTAACTTTTCTTTACTAGTTGCTTACTAACTTTTCAAGTTTGCTTACTAACTTTTTATAACTTGTTAATTAACTTTCCAAACATGTTCATATTTCAAGTTATACTCATTATGACTTATTAATCATAAATCTAAGCTAAAGAGGCGAAGTGTGTCTTACTAACTTGCATCCATATTAATTAAACATTAATATCACTTTATAATCATAAAGCTAAACTTTAAGCGGCGAAGTGTTCTTACAATCAAGCTCCCTCCTTCCCCAGCTTTCTCCGTATGAATTCGCCATCGCTTTCGCTCCTTATCAAGCTTCCAATCTACTACCAAACACTACATGGTTCGGCCTAGGCATGTACCAAGCCAAAATCCGAGCTTTTGCACTTCCATTTGCTTCCAAACTCCACCGGTGCTTCACGCCTTCACTCTGGCATAACCTACCCTTGCTTTTCCTTCACCGGAGCTTCCCAAACTCCATCTTGACTTTAAAACTTTCGGCCATGGCATGTATTTGGAGTTAGTGAACTCCGACGATGACGAAACCAAGCTAGTTGGCTCCGGAACGCTTCAAGAAGCTTAGATCCATGGCCGGATCTAAGTTTTAACTAGTTTTTGAACTGTTTTCTCTTTGATTCATGGCATGGAAGCCATTAATGATGCTTGAGAGCTTGGGAGAGATAAGAGAGAAATTGATGAAGAAACAAAGTGAAAATGAGAGAGAGGAGGGAGTATTTATAGGCAAACCTTAGGAAATATCTTAGCTTTATGTCAGATCGACGCTTCATGTCACATCGACGCTTCATGTCACATCGACGCTTTATGTCACATCACCCACATCATGTCGTCCTGTCATACACTCCCACCATACCCTCGAATCATGGATGTCCCATCAGGAAGCTTCTACACACCTTACACCACATACCCTCTATTAAATGCTCCATACCCTCCATTATTACACCGTACCCTCCATCACATCCCACCCTACCTTACCCACTTGACACCTACCCTCCATTACACGTTACACACACTCCTCTATACCCATTAAATGCGTGTGTACTCCCTTGCTTGATTCAAGGAGATGCGACTACTTCCATGCTTGCATTAACGCACCATACCTCTTACTTTATGTCAAATCAAGCTACACCATACCCCCACACGCCTACACACGGCCCACACCCTTCCACACACTCTTCGACATGTTACTTTATGTGGGTGGGACCCATTTGAGGTTTCGTTAACTCATATGCAAGTTATACGACATTCTGGTGACGTTTGGCGACTTCTACGCAACGTTTTACGCAACGTTTTACAACGTATTTTTATTCTCTTTATCCATCACATATTTTATCATATACTCATCTTTATACAAGTGTAAATAAAGTTTACAAATTATATTTCAATAATCTTATATCACTTAATATTGCATATTTCAAAGTGCTGTAGATTTATACTCACCGTATAAGGTTCCAATCATTTTTTATCGTTTAATAATATTTATAATGAATTATCAAATCATTAAATCTTAATTTAATTTAATAAATTAATTATTAAATATTATGACCCTATTGATGATGTCATAATTACAATTTATTTTCAAAAAATAAATTTTATTTTATTTCATTTGCTCGTTTATATCAATAAATGAGTATAGCTATTCAAAGCTGTGCGTGATTCCGAGAAAATCTTAAATTTACCGAAAACTGACTTTTCATCATTTTTGACGAAAAATCCAAATATCCATATTTTGTTTATAAACCTTTAAAACAAGTGTTATTAATGTTTGAAATCTATTAATTGAATATTTAACTGAATTAAATATCTCATTTTATTGTTATAAAATTCTAGGTCGTTACATTCTCCCCTCCTTAAAGAATTTCGTTCCCGAAATTACCAGGATTGGAAAATATGACGAGAGCCAACTTTCTTTTTGTATGATGTGTATAAAACATCCATATGCAATACATGATTCGTTCTAATATCCGAATTCACAACTATCCCTTCCGAACTAGCACCGACCCCTTGATCCTCTAGTGTGGAACACTGATCAGACTTCTTATTTCAGAGTCCTTTGCTTTCCTTACATAGCGCTCAACTATGATAGAAAACTCAAGCATCCTACTCCAATACTCTTCTCAACGTTTGCCGTCAAGAATCAAGTTATCCATATTCTTTCATACTGGTGTAAACACCTTAAGTTCCGTACTCGAATTTTCAACCGACCAAAATGCGATGAAGTGATTCATGCACATTATACATACTTGGTTATCTTTTAAAATACTTATAAAGTATCTCATAAAATGTTAACTTTTAATTCCAAAAAAGGTTATAGATGAAGAATTTCCAAAACAACTAGGATCTGGGTATTACCGATAATATCTTTACATTCCCTTAACTATGAAGGATATGCTCAAGAGAAGTGCTTACCATCCGTACACAATTCCTACCCATTTTTAGCTACTTTCGAGACACTCTATTAATTATCATTGGATCTTTCCTTTCCTTTCAAATTTCTTATTTGAAATTATACCGTAAGTACTTTTTTAAAAAAAAATCTTTTACAAGTTTACTACTTATCTTTTAGGATTGTCCACACTGAACCTGTTTCAATTGCACATTGACAAAGAGGATAATCCACTAAGCATACGATCCCGATTGCCGAAAAAATATCAGATTAGTACTCAGAAGATTATTCCGATCATCACCGAACAAACTGAGACTTGCTCACCGAACTTTCCATATTTTTCAAAACTTTGGAAATAGTATTGTTATGATTTCATTATCTCAAATCCTTTATAAATTCTATATTTACAACTTATTCGCTATAGAGTATGACTTTTCAAAATGTCTTTATCAATTTATTATCTTAATAAATTTTATTGAACTTTCATATCACAATTGTTATCAAACACCTTTTTGTCAAATCGTGAAATTGAATTCACAAGGTGGTTGTTATTCAAACTCTTGTTCTTTGTACAAATGAGGGTTAGTCATTTTATTAACTAAGGACGCTGTTATCTTTTACCAATTTTAGATTTCTTAATCTTTGAAAAACTCTTATCCGTAGTTCCTTACGTTTTTATGAGAAAACTCTTTATCCTTCTAGACAAGTGGATATAGATACAAAGAGTACCGTTTTATTTTTGCAACTTGTTACATTTTTCTTCTGCTTCATAGCCTTAATAAAAAGAACATTCAACACAAAGGTTTTTACTACACAATACTACCATAGCCTATCGGCTGAACATAATAATAATAATACATGAGTATGCTTATCTATCCTACTCAAACTTCATTTCCGAACTTGTAACGACCCGAAATTTTCGACCCCGAAAATTCGACACTAATACGTTCACTGTAGAAGTGCCGAGCAATCGAACGCCGGAAATCCCAGATTGTTAGGGTAAAGAAGAAAAGAGGTAGAAGAAGAAACAGAAAACAACAGAATCTCACATTCGCAGCGGATCAAAATATAATATCAAATAATAGCATTTACACAAGAAAAGCTATAAATGTCAATTTACATACACTATATTAGAGTACAACCATCACAAATAAAACTGGACAGTTATAATAACTTGTCCCAGACTACTATCAATACACTCTCAAATACACAGCGGAATATACTCCATACGTTCCTGCCATCCAGCTCGTCTCCTGAACTCCAGAACGTCCTAACCTAAAAATCTGTAATACTCGGTCTGACCTGAGCATTACCATAAAGTAACACCCGAGTCAGGCTGGAAACCAGCGTGAGTAAACCCATATAATTTAAAACTCTAAGGTTGTAAAACTTCTTTGAAAACCAGGGTAACTCGTACCTCACTACGAGTTCTTATCTTATTATAGTCAAACAATTATTTCACAAAATAATATCTAAGTATTGTTACTTAGTTTCAATGGTCTAGTTTACTTAATTTATTCCATTCCAGCCTATTTGATTTACAAATCAATCTATAAGGAATTATAGATTACTAATCGAAGTGTTTCCGGATATTGCTGATATCCGATCCCGGTCTCTTCGTGTAACGACCCTGGATTTTATATATATTTAAATTGATAATTAATTTATTTTTGAATAAAAAATTGTGAAATTTATCGATAAATTGAAGCAAGTTTCCCCAATTCAAATAGAATATATATTAAATCATATGAATTTAAATATTGTATATATGTGATTTGGATTTAAATTTCAAGTAAATGGTTTAAAGATAAATTTTAAAAAATAAAATAAATACATAAGATAAATTCTAACAACATATTAAATATAGAAATTCATCTATATTACAAAATAATAAATTATATAGTTTTATACAATATAAAGTAAAATATAAATCTTAATATCATATTAATAAATCAATACAAAATAATACAAATAAAATAGATACAAAAATAATAAAAGAAATGTATACAAGGTAAATTAGTAAGTAAGATAAGATTATATATATATGAGTATACTCACCCAAATCAAGTTGTACATGAAATATAACAAATTACAAATATCTAAGAATAAATAAATTAGATAAGTATGTAGGCTTGAACAAGTAGAAACAAAATATGGTCAGGTATGTATATTTGTCAAAAATGAAGAAAACAAATTATATATATAAGCTTGTATGAGGAGACAGCAAACATATGTAGGCTAGTAAAACAAACAAGAATATATATATATATATGAAAGCTTGCAAATGAAGACAACAAACATATAAGTATGCAAAGAAACAAATCAGGTAAACAAGTAAGCATATCTATGAAGCCATAAGACAGTGCAAATACATTCACATACAAACAAATTAAAAGGACAAATATGTTCAAGTATTCAAACATATGAAGACATAAAGGACTTAAGCATTTAATGCTAGCATAAACAAGGTTAACTCGAAATGTTATCAGCCACCAAGTAAAGAAACGAGCAAAGCAAATATCTCTGACCGTTGTATAAACAAATATAATATCACCCTGTACAAATTGTATACTTTGTAAACTTCTTTTACATATCAATCCATTCATTTCAGTTTGACCATTATCTCCTACTAAAACAAAATCTCAACTTAAAACAAACTTTCATTAAAACAAACAACAAATACAATCAATACAAACCAAAGATCAAATTGAAGACTTCAGTTTGCAATTTCACAAGGCTGTTTCAACATAAAGGAAGGCTCTGTTCTTTCTTTTAATCACTGTGAGTAAACTAGATTTTAAAAACGGTTTTATAACTTGATTTCACTTTGGTAGGTGAATGAAAATCATGTGTTAGCCTGAAATATCTGGATTGAAATGGATGCATGTATGTGTATAAATGTTTATTGCCTGTGAATAGCCTGCATATGTATATACAGGCTCTGTGTGTTTACAGGGTAGCATTTTCTTTAAAAATTCAATATCTCAGTATTTAATCACTGATAGCTTTTGGATTGTAAATGAAAAATGTTTGGAATCATGTAACATCCCTCCTAAAAATAATTACAGGAAATTAAAAAGGAATATTGGTCTCGAAAATTATAAAGAACAGTGAAAATGAAAATTTGGTCAAAATTTTATTAATTCAATTTTAAGAATTGATTGAAGGATTGAATTCACTATAGGGAATCATGAATTTTGATGGTTATATCACGATTTTTAGTTTGGAAATGGATGGGGTTTCTTGGGTTGAACGAATCGACTGTTTTAGTCGATTTCAGTCGATCAACGATGAACTGGTCGTTGAGGTTGGGTTTGAAGGTCGAGGGGAAGACGAGGATCATAGGAAAAATGCTATGGCGATTTATTGTTGATCGAGATGGCCGGTAATGATCGAGATAGGGTTTTACATCCTGTTTATGTCGACGAGGTTCTGATGGGTTTCGCGATGCCAAGAGACGATCAGAATCGATCGCGAGTTGTTCGGGGGATGCAGGGGATCGAGGCAGAGTTATGGCAAGGATGGCGAAGCAACTGGAGCCAAGGATCATCGGGGACGTGAGTTTTTCTGGTGATGTTCGTTTCCAGGCCGATGGGTTTAGGGGTCGAATTTGTTGTTCGATCGAATCGTGTCATCGGGTGTTTGCGGGTTGTTGCCGTAGTTGAAAGCGATGTAGGTGAGGATGGAGTGGAGTTCGTCGATGATCGTAGGTGGTGTGCACGTGGATGTGTACATTATCGTGCACTGCATGCCAGTGGATGATGGACGATGTTCGTGCTCGGGTTTTGGTTCGGTAATGATTGAATTATTCTCGAAGCAGGAAGAACGTGAGTTGTCTCGTGTTTTGATCGGGTAGTTGAAGGGTTTTGCTCGGGTTTTCTAGGGATAGATAGGTTTAAGTATTGTACAGGAAGTTTTAAAAAGAATTTATAACAAAGATTTTGAAATTTAAATTTGAAATAGTTTTAAAACTATTACTTGATAATGTTTAAAACATTTAAAGGAAGTTATGTTTTGTTAACTTTAATTTATCAAGTTAAATGATTATTTTATTTCAAAACTTAATTAATGATTTAATTAAGTAGAGTAAATTCTTAAAATAAAGTGTTATAATGATAATTAAGTTTTATCTTAAGATAATTATGGTTTTAATGGTTGAGCTTAATGAAGTTAATTAAGAAATTTCAGTATCATTTATTTATTTAATTAATTAAGGATAAAGGGTTAATTAAGTAATTAATAAAGAATAATTAATATATTTAATGAACTAATGATTATGATTGATTAACTAATGATTAGATATTAATGAATCAGAAATTTATTAATTAAAAGTAATTAATGGTTAATTACTGTGAATGGGTAGGGATAATTAATTTGTGTAATTAATTTAAAGCTAATTACTTTGTGTTATTCTATGAAAGGATAATTAATATAAGTAATTAAAGGTAATTAATTACTTGAAGATAATTACTTAATTAAAAGTAATTAAATGATTAAAATTGATTAATTAAATGATTAAAGGATAATTGCTCAATGTAATTAATTTGTGATTAGATATAATCATTTAAGTAATAAATTAAGGGTTAATTAATAATTAATCAAAGGGAAATTATTAAATGTTTTGTAATTAATTGATCATTAATTTACCACGACTAGCAAATTTATTCATAGAAATTAATCTAATTTAAATCAATCAGATAATTGAATTGATCCTACTTATGGATGTTTGAATTATATTGGACGTTGAATTGCTTGATATCCCTGATATGTGATGCTTTGTGATATATCCTAACTTGTGTTGTGATCTATAATGTAATTTATTTATCTAGGATGACTGTAAATTATTATCTGTGATATATATATCTTTGATCTGTGAATGAATGATAAGCGTTATAGTTTATACCGCTTATCAAATATATTGTCATATTTGAATTTGTGATGGTTGAATGTTGTTGCACTATTGTGTTAAACCCCTGGACCACACCATACACACACAAATATGGATTGCTCGAGGAAATCGATTAAGTCACAGATTTTTTAACAATTTTAGAAATTGTATTTTTGAATCCTAAATAGTTTTTGGAATTGGAATTGGAAGCTTTGAAAATGTGTTTTAAAATGAAAGTTATTTTTAAATAACTTAATAAAATTTGAAATTCAAATAATTTGATTTAAATTTGAATTCAATATTGGAAATTGAATTCAATAACTTGGGATTTTGGGTCTAAAACATTGTACAAGTTATAAAAGGTGTTTATCTGGGTTTTTAACCATTTAAAAGTGTGGTTTTGGAAATCTAAATTTAAATCCAAGCTTTATACTTGGATTGCTTTAACCTATGTAATTATAATCAGTTTTTCCAAAATGAAAACAATTTGTTTTCAAATAGTAATAGCTTTCATAAAAAAGAAAGGATTTCTAATTTGTATCGAAACATTTCAAGTCTAAAATGAAATTGTAGATAGTTGAGAAAACTATGAATTTACCTTTGTGAAAGATGGTTGAACCTTGTCTTGAAATAAAAGAGGATTTCAAATGGTGTATCTTTTATATTATAAAAGATTTGAATTGTAAAATGTTTTGAAAGTTATCAATTAAATCTTTGATTTACAAATTGAATGGGTTAATTCGATTTGAAAATTGAATTGTTTTAAAAAGCTATAATTGAATCTTTATGGAAGATCATTAAACTTTGTGTTTGAAATTTGAAAAGTATATCTTTTGTATAAAAGATTTGAAATGAAAATCGATTTGAAAATCCATGTATAGATCTTGGTGACAAACTAGGTGAACTTTGTGAAATAAATCTTTTTATTTAAAAAGATTTGAAATGGTAATTTGCTTAAACCATTTGAAAGAGAAGTTTTGGGTAATAAGTTGTGACTTAATTGAAATCCCATATCCATAGGTTTTTAAATATTACGCTCACTATTCGGTTTAGCCGGGAGAGGACCTTTGTGTCATACAACCCATTCCGAATAAGTGATACGTCGTATATGGATAGCAATTGAAGACCGGTGGTGAAGACTGGGTATTTGTGAAAACAATAGGATAACCTATCGATTGTCTCTGCACCGAGTAGCGCCCGGTATAGAGATTCCCTAAGTGATGGGAAGTTCGATGGGATTGTGAATACCCGGATTGCAAGGGCTTCTTTGGAAGTGCCTTCGGTTCTGTTTGAACCCGGAACAGACTTATATGGTTGTATGTCAGACACTACACTTTGAGATATAAAGTTGATTTCTTTCAAATACATTTCTGTTTGGTGGCGAAGATTTATTCTCTTAGCTTAACACCCTTCTCTGAGACGTACTAGCTCAGAGGTTATGTAGTTGAAGGTTATCAGGAATATACTCCCAATTTGGTAGTGTGGTATGTTGAGTGTTGCTGATCATTTGTTGAACAAAGCATGGCTTTCATGTAAAGCGTAGCTTTGTGGACGAGACCTCATCGAACCTCACAAACCGGAAATGGTCGAAATAGGAAAGATGCGGCAAGGTTATGAGGGTCGCGCCCTTTAGGGTATGTCATTTCCTTCTGGAAAAAGGTAGTATCATGGTATGGAACCCAGATATTTTACATGTGTGGTTGCTCCAATCTCATTTACTGTGTGATTGTTGCTTTGTGATCGAGGCGCCTCGGATAAAGGTCCCAAAGGACCGGGGGGTGGCATACTCGAGTAGTAGTTACCTAGTTACAGAGGTAACCCGGCCTTGTGTTGGCAGAGATCCGGGTAGGTTCTCGGGACGTCCCTCCAGAGGCATACCCATTGGTAGTAAGAAGTTCCTTAGCCTGACCATTTGTTGGAAAATCCAAAGAAACAATACGAGCCTTGTACGGTTTTAGTTGTATAACCTGCTATGGAATGTGGCGGTAACCTGCTATTGAACATAGTAGCTATAGTAGGCATAGTTCGGAATGTCTATACTGGCTAAGATTAATATTGTATTTTTGAAATGATTTCGACACTATGCACTGATAATAATATCAAAGGTGTTTTTGCGTAGTAAGCATATTTGACTATCATAAGGAGAAATCTCCTCTAATTCTGCGATTGCATTGTGTGTGTGGAGGGAGGCCTTATGGTAGTTTCATTTTCCAAAAGCATTGCGAAATTCTTTTATTTTCTTTGTGAAAATAACTGTTTTTGTTTACTCATACCAGTCCCATGACTGACCTGGAGTTTATTGTTCCCTTCCTAAACTCTGAGTGCCCATAATTTTTCTCACGGGCAGTCTAGAGTTGGGTTTTTTTTCAGATAGTCAGGTTTAGTAGACTCGTTGGAGCTAGTTCAGTGTTTGGAGTTCACTAACGACTGACGTTGCTTCTCTTGGTGCAACGTGATGGTGGTTCGAGCTTGATGTTGGAGTTATTGGTCTCATTCTCTTTGTCGGATCACTTGGAGTATCACTTCAGTTTTCCGTTGTAGCATCTTTATTTATCTCTGATATTGTTGTATCATATTGATATCATTGTTGTATATCATTCTGGATATTGTATTCATTGGAGTTGTATATGATATCATCTATTTCTTTATTCCACTGTGTTGTTATGCTTACTGTGTTATAAGCTCCGGAGAGCCAGATTCGGCGTTTGAATCTGCGACATTTTGAGTACAAGTGAAGTTCGGGTGCCAATTTTCGAAGGCCGAGTTCAGGATCTTTACATTTGGTATCAGAGCTAAGGTTAAACTTTAGCTATGGAGTATAACACATTAAGTAGCTCATTAGAGATAGGGTGAAGTATACCCTAGAATGAGTATTCCTCAGATCTCCGTTCGAATGCCTCGGTAAATTCTCTTACTATCCACTGATAGTGAGTATGAGTGCAAGAAGAGGATGAGATAGGGGACAGGGGAATATGACTATAAATGGTCAATACCCTATAAAAACAAGGAAACAATCTTTTCTCTATCAATCTCTTTTGTTCAACATCTCTTTTCAATTCTTCGATGGTTTTTGGTAGATCCAGGAACAAGATTTGATATATTTGTATGGGACATAAACTCCAAATAGGTCAGAATTGTTTGTTTGGATGAATTGGTTGCTTAGGTTGCTATGGTTGATAGATATACTTTAGTTTCTAAACTAAAAGTTTTGGAATTGTATCCATGTATTTGTCTATTTTTGGGTCCAGATATGTTCTACGAATGGTTAGTTATCCCTTCGAACTAACTGATGCCTCTGCATATTTCGTAGATCTGGATAACCCGAGTACCTTGTGAAGTGTTAAACAGATTCGTTCTTATATCTATAATTGATATTCTGATTTGGTAAGCCAAATGCAGAATAGATGTTCAGTTTGATTTGATGAAACATTTTTCATCTATCCTTGTGTCTCCCTGGCAAATTTCGAGGACGAAATTTCTTAAGGAGGGAAGGTTGTAACGACCCCGGATTTTATATATATTTAAATTGATAATTAATTTAGTTTTGAATAAAAAAATTGTGAAATTTATCGATAAATTGAAGCGAGTTTCCCCAATTAAAATAGAATATATATTAAATCATATGAATTTAAATATTGTATATATGTGATTTGGATTTAAATTTCAAGTAAATGGTTTAAAGATAAATTTTAAAAAATAAAATAAATACATAAGATAAATTCTAACAACATATTAAATATAGAAATTCATCTATATTACAAAATAATAAATTATATGGTTTTATACAATATAAAGTAAAATATAAATCTTAATATCATATTAATAAATCAATACAAAATAATACAAATAAAATAGATACAAAAATAATAAAAGAAATGTATACAAGGTAAATTAGTAAGTAAGATAAGATTATATATATATGAGTATACTCACCCAAATCAAGTTGTACATGAAATAAAACAAATTACAAATATCTAAGAATAAATAAATTAGATAAGTATGTAGGCTTGAACAAGTACAAACAAAATATGGTCAGGTATGTATATTTGTCAAAAATGAAGAAAACAAATTATATATATAAAAGCTTGTATGAGGAGACAGCAAACATATGTAGGCTGGTAAAACAAACAAGAATATATATATATATATATATATATATATGAAAGCTTGCAAATGAAGACAACAAACATATAAGTATGCAAAGAAACAAATCAGGTAAACAAGTAAGCATATCTATGAAGCCACAAGACAGTGCAAATACATTCACATACAAACACATTAAAAGGACAAATATGTTCAAGTATTCAAACATATGAAGACATAAAGGACTTAAGCATTTAATGCTAGCATAAACAAGGTCAACTCGAAATGTTATCAGCCACCAAGTAAAGAAACGAGCAAAGCAAATATCTCTGACTGTTGTACAAACAAAGATAATATCACCTTGTACAAATTGTATACTCTGTAAACTTCTTTTACATATCAATCCATTCTTTTCAGTTCGACCATTATCTCCTACTAAAACAAAATCTCAACTTAAAACAAACTTTCATTAAAACAAACAACAAATACAATCAATACAAACCAGAGATCAAATTGAAGACTTCAGTTTGCATTTTCACAAGGTTGTTTCAACATAAAGGAAGGCTCGGTTCTTTCTTTTAATCACTGTGAGTAAACTAGATTTTAAAAACAGTTTTATAACTTGATTTCACTTTGGTAGGTGAATGAAAATCATGTGTTAGCCTGAAATATCTGGATTTAAATGGATGCATGTATGTGTATAAATGTTTATTGCCTGTGAATAGCCTGCATATGTGTAACGACCCAGAATTTCGAACGAATTAAATTGAGAATATTTAATTAATTTTAAATATTCGAACGATGATTTAATTTGAATCCCCGATATAACTCTGAATTTTGCGATTAAACATTAAAATTTAATCTAGTGAATGTCGAATAAAAATTTGAATCTTCAATCATAAGCTGAAGAAAAATATTTCAAAAGCTTTTAAGATTCGTAATGATAATAATGAAGATAATAGAAACTTCAGAATTGTATTTCAAAGTGTTTCGTTCAGTTTTGAAATTAAATCGTTCGAACCGATATTTAAAAATAGCCGTCTGAGGCACAGTCTCGGAATTCGACGAAACCAGTTCCATTGGGTCCGGAATATTGTATTATTGTCGGATTTCCAATTTCGTATTTTTTTGAGTTAATCTGTGAGCACACGACGAGTAAACGCATGGAAATTTAATCGAATTCAAATTAATTTTTAAATTTGTAATTGGCCACCTCAACACGTTCTTTCCTAAACTCGCGCCTACTATCACGACGCGAGATCGTGCAACCCATACCCGAACAATTTTAAATATCCCTCCGTTCAGATTAAAATACTCGAACCTCTGCAAAGTAATGGCGTTTGTCCTCTTCAAAACAAAACAAAATAAAGAGGAGACTTCCTTCACTCTCGTTCAAATTATAAAGGGCGACCGAGCATTTTTTTATTATCGAAATCGCAATTTCGATTTGAGGGCCGGTGCAAAGGAGGCATCACGATTTCGTGGAGGAAAAGTGGGGCGTCACGCGAACTAAATCGCGGAGGAGGAAGGCGCCGTACGAAGTAGCTAGCTCGAACTCGAGCACGCGAAGGGAAGTCTCGCGGTGGTGGGTTTTGCGAGCAGGTCGCAGGAGGCTTGATTTTTGGGGAATAGGGTTGCGATGGGAATCAAGTGCGGAGTTGATCACGAGATGGGGCGAGGCGTAGCGTTCGCTCTCGGAGGCGATGTTGGTGGCGATTCGCGAGCTCGCGACTGGGTGTTCACGCGTGGAGGGCTCGACGTGGCAATTAGGGTTCGCGGCAGTGACGCGATTTCGAGAGTCGCGCTGGGCAGTTCGTCGAGCATCTAGTTATGGCGGCGTCAAGAGGCTCGAGTTCAAGCATGGCGAGACGATGGCAAGCAATGTGGCAGGTGGTCGATCGTGGCAGTGGCGAAGTCTGGTGGTATCGACATTCGTAATGGCAATCGGCAGTGAAGTGAGGTATACCTAATTTATTTTTAATTTAATTCGTTAAATTTTGTAAATAAAAATAGGAATTTTGGTGAAGTTTATATTAGCAAAGTTGAAAATAAATTCATATGCAGAAGTTAGAAAAAAAAAATGTAACTGTAATAATTTTTTGATATAGGCAGAAGTATTTAAAATAAATAAATGAGGTATAAGAGATTTATCAGTTAATTAGCTTATTATTATTTCTAGTTACTAAAGATAATTTATTTGCTAGGAAGATGAATTTATTTCTTTAGAAAAGTATGTATATATATATATTTAGGGAAGATAGAGGATATATACATATATATATATATATATATGGAAAGGACTTTGAAAAATATATAAGGTTGAAAAGGAATTTTAAAAATACATACTAGTTGAAATTTAAAATTACCAAACAAAAAATTTATAGTTTGATTTAATACGAGTATTAATAATTTGTATAACATTTATACAAGGGCTATAAATCAAGAAATCAAGTCAAAATGGATTGGGTTGCAAATAAAAAGCTAAGGTGAGATCTTCTCACTCAGATTTAAAAATTGATTTCAGTTATTGATTGACGATTTGATTGCTATTGGATATGTGGTATTAGATATAGTAGGATATATCTATTATATATAGCAATATATACATATTGGCATATGTATATATTGGATTGATGATTCCCCGCCTCGTATAGCGGATGAGACCCTATTGCGCCGTTAGTAAGTGGATTTTTATAAAACCTATATACCGCGATAATTCCGTACTGGAGCGGAATTGGTATTGTGCTAACATCTTTGGATGCAGGGAAACAGGTTGGAGGGATCCAACTGGACCCCTCACATTGATTGAATTTATTTCTATTGTGATATGAATCTGTGAATGATTATAGTGATGCTATTAATCATATTGATATCTGGAAATTGTTTGAAAGCTAAAATTTAGCTGACTGGATGTTTTGACATCATTGAATTCCAAAGATAAACGAAATTGAATTTTTGAAATTCAAGTAGAAAATTTCTAAGTGAATCAATTTTAGAAATTGAATAAATTTTGAAGAAAGGAATTTTTAAAGTATAGAAAGTAAATTTTTATAATCGTATTGAATAAATTCCAGAATAAAGTGAAAATGCTAAATAAATGGATTTCATAAAATAGTGATTTTAAATTGAAGAATTTAATTTAAATTTGGATTTTTAAATAGATTGAAAGAAACAATTGAAATTTATTTTCGTGAAAAGGAATTTATTTAAAAGGAGATCAGTTGGAAGTCCAAATAGAAATTTACTTGGTAAATTGAAATGATTTGGGAAGTCAATGTAAAATGACTTCAATTTTAAGAATCCATTTAAAAACAGGATGTTGAGTAATTTGAGAAAAATAAGGAATTTATTTAGTAGTGATAAATAAAATTAGAAATCAATCTGTAATTGATGTAATATTTGGAAAAGAACTTTTGAGAAATCAGTATGGAATCTTTTATTTAAAGTTGAAAATAAATTTAGAAATCAATATTGAAATTGATTTGGTATTGAAGTTTTATAAATGGAATTGGAATTTATAAAAGTTGGTTATAAATCCGAAATCACTTATTTTGATAAGTAAAATATAGAAGTTGATAAAAAGAAGATTTATAAGTCGAAGTTGTTATTAAAATAGAAATAGAATTTATAACCGTGTTTATAAATTCGAAAGCGATGGAATTTGATAAATTAAATATAGAAGATTATCAAAGTAGATATATTCGCGATTTTGGATAGCGAATTTCTATTGAAATGAAAATGTGTAGAAATGATTGGAATTGGGTTAAATGAAGTATATTCACGATTTTGGACAGTGAATATATTTTTAAGTAAAAATGGATATTGTCGGGAAAGCGATATTATAAATGAAGTTAATTGTTTTAAAAGATGTTTTAAAACGTGTTAAATATCGAAATCATAGATTTCAACATTTATTTTTTAAATAGACGTTTTCGAGAAATATAAGGAAATGATGGACTATAACACTGTTGTTATAGTAAATGATTTTCGAAAAGAAAATGTTTTATGTAGTATTGGGATTTTCATATATCTATCTTAAAATTTCGAATCCCTATACTAGTGATTTCGAGTCGTCGTAACGATGTTTTTACGTAACATTCGTTTTGACTCAAATAGATGTTAGAATAAATGATTTCCTTAAAGAATGAATGTATACTTAATTTGATTTAAGTATATCGAATATTTTCCAAGTGTTGAAAATAAATGATTGTGAAATACTTATTTTTTAATAAGTATGGAAATGCTTTTCCAATATGAAATGAACTGTTTTGAGATTTTATCTTTTAAGGATAAATTGAAATGTGGAAGTTGATTTGAAATTGTTTTCAAATGATTGGAGTGTGGAAATAATATATCTAGTAAGGATATTTTTGAAGATGAAAAAAATTTGGAAAATTATTTGGAATCTGATGATGTTGCGCATCTTTATTGATAGTTAAATAACCGACTATCAATAATTACCTTTAGATAGGTATTTGTTGTGAATTGGATGAATTTGAATGCCACACTTATTTTTGAATAATTGCTCACTATTCGGGTTAGCCGGGAAAGGACCATGGGGTCGTATAACCCATTCCGAATATGTGATACGTCGTTATGAATTGCATTCGAAGACCGGTGTTGAAGACCGGATATTTTTGAAAACGGAAGGATTACCGTCGAGTTACTCTACATCGGCTGATCTCCGATTTAGAGGTTTTATCACCCTTAGTGACGGGAAGTCCTGACATGATTGAAAATTATCCGGATATGCAAGGGCTTCGTGAGAAGTGCCTTCGGTTCTGTTCGATCCCGGAACAGACTTGTATGGATTGTGTGTCTGACGTTACAATTTGAGATATAAAGCTGATTTCTTTCAAATACATTTCTGTTGGTGGCGGAGAATTTATTCTCTTAGCTTAACACCCTTCTCTGAGACGTACGAGCTCAGAGGTTATGTAGTTGAAATTTATCAGCGATATATCCCAGTTTGGTAACGTGGCATACTGAGTGTTGCTGTGAAATGATCAGTGTTTGATCATTTGTGATATGATCATTTGTTTGATCTTATATCTTTGTGATCATAGGTTGATCATTTTGTTTGACCCGAAGCAGGGCTTTTTGAGAAAGCGTAGCTTTGTGGACGAGACTTCATCGAGCCTCACACCCCGGAAATGGTCGAAACAGGAAGAATGCGGCAAGGTTCTAGGGAGTAGCGCCCCTTAGTGTATGTCATTCCTTCTGGATAAAGGTGGTATCATGGTATGGAGCCCAGATACTTAACCTCTGTGGTTACTGCATTATTATTATCTATGTGGTTTGTTGGAAATCGGGGATCCTCGGGAAGATCGGTGACGATCGGGGGATGGCATACGCGTGTCAGTAGTTACCTATTTTTGCAGAGGTAACCCGGCCTTGTGTTGGCAGAGATCCGGTTAGGTTCTCGGGTCGTCTATTCCAGGGACGTACCCATCGTGGATAGGAAGTTCCTTAGCCTGACCATTTGTTGGAAATCCAAACTCCAATACGCACCTTGTACGGTATTAGTTGTAGAACCTGCCATTTACGTATGGTGGTCACCACTGTTTAGATGGTAGCTATAGTAGGCATACGATACTGGTCGTATGTTGGCTAAGATTAATATTATACTTTCAAAATGTTTTCTACACTATGCACTAATAATAATATCAAAAATGATTTGATTTTGCGTAGTAAGCATTTTTGACTATCATAAGAAGAAATCTCCTCCAAGTCTGCGTTTGCATTGTGTGTGTGGTGGGAGGTCTTATGGTAGTTTCATTTTCCAAAAGCATTGCGAATTGACATTAAAGTTTTCCTGTTGTTTATTTTAAAGAATAACTGTTTTACGATCTCACACCAGTCACCATGACTGACTCGGAGTTTATTGTTCCCTTCTAAACTCTGGGTGCCCACAAATTTCCACACGGGCAGTCTAGAGTTAGATTATCAGGATATTCTGGATATTCTGGAGCTTTGGAGATAAGCTGGAGGACGAGACGTAGTATTTGTATCTGATAGTATTTATTCCGCTGTATATTCTGTATGAGGACAAGTTTATATAACTGTCCATTGTTGTATATTGACTTTGATGATTGATGTATGTATAAAATGATATAGTTCTTTGTTTTTAAATGATATTCATTTATCTATTATATATTGTTCCGCTGCGATGTGTAAGATTCTGATATTGTTTTCTGTTCTGATGTTGTTCTGTTCTGTTCTTCTTTCTTTTTCTTCTATCTTTTTCTTCTACCTCTTCTTTCTTAAAACCCTCACTATTGGAGTTTCCGGCACTCGATTGCTCGGCAGTCGATAAAGTGAGTATCGATGTCGAATTTTCGAAAGTCGAAAATTTCAGGATGTGACACATATGTATATACAGGCTCTGTGTGTTTACAGGGTAGCATTTTCTTTAAAAATTCAATATCTCAGTATTTAATCACTGATAGCTTTTGGATTGTAAATGAAAAATGTTTGGAATCATGTAACATCCCTCCTAAAAATAATTACAGGAAATTAAAAAGGAATATTGGTCTCGAAAATTATAAAGAACAGTGAAAATGAAAATTTGGTCAAAATTTTATTAATTCAATTTTAAGAATTGACTGAAGGATTGAATTCACTATAGGGAATCATGAATTTTGATGGTTATATCACGATTTTTAGTTTGGAAATGGATGGGGTTTCTTGGGTTTAACGAATCGACTGTTTTAGTCAATTTCAGTCGATCAACGATGAACTGGTCATTGAGGTTGGGTTTGAAGGTCGAGGGGAAGACGAGGATCATAGGAAAAATGATATGGCGATTTATTGTTGATCGAGATGGCCGGTAATGATCGAGATAGGGTTTTACATCCTGTTTATGTCGACGAGGTTCTGATGGGTTTCGCGATGCCAAGAGACGATCGGAATCGATCGCGAGTTGTTCGGGGGATGCAGGGGATCGAGGCGAAGTTATGCAAGGATGGTGAGGCGACTGGAGCCAGGGATCATCGGAGACGTGAGTTTTTCTGGTGATGTTCATTTCCAGGCCGATGGGTTTAGGGGTCGAATTCGTTGTTCGATCGAATCGTGTCATCTGGGTGTTTGCGGGTTGTTGCCGTAGTTGAAGGCGATGCAGGGGAGGCTGGAGTGGAGTTCGTCGATGATCGGAGGTGGTGTGCACGTGGATGTGTATGTTATCGTGCACTGCATGTCAGTGGATGATGGACGATGTTCGTGCTCGGGTTTTAGTTCGGGAATGATTGAATTTTTCTCGAAGCAGGAAGAACGTGAGTTGTCTCGTGTTTTGATCGGGTAGTTGAAGGGTTTTGCTCGGGTTTTGTAGGGATAGATAGGTTTAAGTATTGTACATGAAGTTTTAAAAAGAATTTATAACAAAGATTTTGAAATTTAAATTTGAAATAGTTTTAAAACTATTACTTGATAATGTTTAAAACATTTAAAGGAAGTTATGTTTTGTTAACTTTAATTTATCAAGTTAAATGATTATTTTATTTCAAAACTTAATTAATGATTTAATTAAGTAGAGTAAATTCTTAAAATAAAGTGTTATAATGATAATTAAGTTTTATCTTAAGATAATTATGGTTTTAATGGTTGAGCTTAATGAAGTTAATTAAGAAATTTCAGTATCATTTATTTATTTAATTAATCAAGGATAAAGGGTTAATTAAGTAATTAATAAAGAATAATTAATTAATTTAATTAACTAATGATTATGATTGATTAACTAATGATTAGAGATTAATGAATCGGAAATTTATTAATTAAAAGTAATTAATGGTTAATTACTGTGAATGGGTAAGGATAATTAATTTGTGTAATTAATTTAAAGCTAATTATTTTGTGTTATTCTATGAAAGGATAATTAATATAAGTAATTAAAGGTAATTAATTACTTGAAGATAATTACTTAATTAAAAGTAATTAAATGATTAAAATTGATTAATTAAATGATTAAAGGATAATTGCTCAATGTAATTAATTTGTGATTAGAGATAATCATTTAAGTAATAAATTAAGGTTTAATTAATAATTAATCAAAGGGAAATTATTAAATGTTTTGTAATTAATTGATCATTAATTTACCACGACTAGCAAATTTATTCATAGAAATTAACCTGATTTAAATCAATCAGATAATTGAATTGATCCTACTTATGGATGTTTGAATTATATTGGACGTTGAATTGCTTGATATCCCTGATATGTGATGCTTTGTGATATATCCTAACTTGTGTTGTGATCTATAATGTAATTTATTTATCTGGGATGACTGTAAATTATTATCTGTGATATATATATTTGTGATTTGTGAATGAATGATAAGCGTTATAGTTTATACCGCTTATCAAATATATTGTCATATTTGAATCTGTGATGGTTGAATGTTGTTGCACTATTGTGTTAAACCCCTGGACCACACCATACACACACAAATATGGATTGCTCGAGGAAATCGATTAAGTTACAGATTTTTTAACAATTTTAGAAATTGGATTTTTGAATCCTAAATAGTTTTTGGAATTGGAATTGGAAGCTTCGAAAATGTGTTTTAAAATGAAAGTTATTTTTAAATAACTTAATAAAATTTGAAATTCAAATAATTTGATTTAAATTTGAATTCAATATTGGAAATTGAATTCAATAATTTGGTATTTTGGGTCTAAAAGATTGTACAAGTTATAAAAGGTGTTTATCTGGGTTTTTAACCATTTAAAAGTGTGGTTTTGGAAATCTAAATTTAAATCCAAGCTTTATACTTGGATGGCTTTAACCTATGTAATTATAATCAGTTTTTCCAAAATGAAAACTATTTGTTTTCAAATAGTAATAGCTTTCATAAAAAAGAAAGGATTTCCAATTTGTATCGAAACATTTCAAGTCTAAAATGAAATTGTAGATAGTTGAGAAAACTATGAATTTACCTTTGTGAAAGATGGTTGAACCTTGTCTTGAAATCAAAGAGGATTTCAAATGGTGTATCTTTTATATTATAAAAGATTTGATTGTGAATTGTTTTGAAAGTTATCAATTAAATCTTTGATTTACAGATTGAATGGGTTAATTCAATTTGAAAATTGAATTGTTTAAAAAGCTATAATTGAATCTTTGTGGAAGAACATTAAACTTTGTGTTTGAAATTTGAAAATTATATCTTTTGTATAAAAGATTTGAAATGAAAATCGATTTGAAAATCCATGTATAGATCTTGGTGATAAACTAGGTGAACTTTGTGAAATAAATCTTTTTATTTAAAAAGATTTGAAATGGTAATTTGCTTAAACCATTTGAAAGAGAAGTTTTGGGTAATAAGTTGTGACTTAATTGAAATCCCATATCCATAGGTTTTTAAATATTACGCTCACTATTCGGTTTAGCCGGGAGAGGACCTTTGTGTCATACAACCCATTCCGAATAAGTGATACGTCGTATATGGATAGCAATTGAAGACCGGTGGTGAAGATCGGGTATTTGTGAAAACGATAGGATAACCTATCGATTGTCTCTGCACCAAGTGGCGCCCGGTATAGAGATTCCCTAAGTGATGGGAAGTTCGATCGGGATTGTGAATACCCGGATTGCAAGGGCTTCTTTGGAAGTGCCTTCGGTTCTGTTCGAACCGGAACAAACTTGTATGGTTGTATGTCTGACACTACACTTTGAGATATAAAGATGATTTCTTTCAAATACATTTCTGTTTGGTGGTGGAGATTTATTCTCTTGGCTTAACACCCTTCTCTGAGACGTACGAGCTCAGTGGTTATGTAGTTGAAGGTTATCAGTAATATACTCCCAATTTGGTAGTGTGGCATGCTGAGTGTTGCTGTGTGTTGCTGATCATTTGTTGATCAAAGCATGGCTTTCGTGTAAAACGTAGCTTTGTGGACGAGACCTCATCGAACCTCCCAAACCGGAAATGGTCGAAACAGGAAAGATGCGGCAAGGTTATGAGGGTCGCGCCCTTTAGGGTATGTCATTTCCTTCTGGAAAAAGGTAGTATCATGGTATGGAGCCTAGATATTTTACCTGTGTGGTTGCTCCAATCTCATTTACTATGTGATTGTTGCTTTGTGATCGAGGCGCCTCGGGTAAAGGTCCCAAAGGACCGGGGGGTGGCATACTCGAGTAGTAGTTACCTAGTTACAGAGGTAACCCGGCCTTATGTTGGCAGAGATCCGGGTAGGTTCTCGGGACGTCCCTCCAGAGGCGTACCCATTGGCAGTAGGAAGTTCCTTAGCCTTACCATTTGTTGGAAAATCTAAAGAAACAATACAAGCCTTGTACGGTTTTAGTTGTATAACCTGCTATGGAATGTGGCGGTAACCTGCTATTGAACATAGTAGCTATAGTAGGCATAGTTCGGAATGTCTATGCTGGCTAAGATTAATATTGTATTTTTGAAATGATTTCGACACTATGCACTGATAATAATATCAAAGGTGTTTTTGCGTAGTAAGCATATTTGACTATCATAAGGAGAAATCTCCTCCAATTCTGCGATTGCATTGTGTGTGTGGCGGGAGGCCTTATGGTAGTTTCATTTTCCAAAAGCATTGCGAAATTCTTTTATTTTCTTTGTGAAAATAACTGTTTTTGTTTACTCATACCAGTCCCATGACTGACCTGGAGTTTATTGTTCCCTTCCTAAACTCCGGGTGCCCATAATTTTTCACACGGGCAGTCTAGAGTTGGGTTTTTTTCAGATAGTCAGGTTTAGTAGACTAGTTGGAGCTAGTTCAGTGTTTGGAGTTCACTGACGACTGACGTTGCTTCTCTTGGTGCAACGTGATGGTGGTTCGAGCTTGATGTTGGAGTTATTGGACTCATTCTCTTTGTCGGATCACTTGGAGTATCACTTCTGTTTTCCGCTGTAGCATCTTTATTTATCTCTGATATTGTTGTATCATATTGATATCACTGTTGTATATCATTCTGGATATTGTATTCATTGGAGTTGTATATGATATCATCTATTTCTTTATTCCGCTGTGTTGTTATGCTTACTATGTTATAAGCTCCGGAGAGCCAGATTCGGCGTTTGAATCTGCGGCATTTTGAGTACAAGTGAAGTTCGGGTGTCGATTTTCGAAGGCCGAGTTCACGATCTTTACACTTCGAATTCAATACCATCTTTAATCCAAGTTGTTTTAAGTGAATACAATTAATTAAAAACAAACAGGATGCCACATTTCACAATAATTCATCATCGATAGATAACCCATATTATCACAGTTCAACCCAACATATCATATCACAGTACATCACAAATTATCTGACTAGATATTAATCTAATCATTGAATATAATTTAATCACACATAAGCAAGATTTATTTTCCATCCAATCTAATTAATTCAATTAACACAAAATAAGTTAATTATCTTTAAATCCTGCTTAATTAACATCAATTAATTACAAACCATTTATTTTATTATAATTAATTATTGACATTAATTAATTATCCTTAATTATCCATCTTAAGTAATTATTCTCAATACTTATATTAATTAATTATCCCTTAATTAACCACATAAATTAATTAACCTTTAATTAATTACATTAATTAGTTAACCCTTAATTAATTATCCTTTAATTACTGATTAATTTTCCTTAATTATTAATTAATTAATCCTTAATTATTAATTAATTAACCCTTTAATCATTTAAATTAATTAACCTTAATTATTAAGTAATTAACCTTAATTAATCTTTAATTACCTACATTAAGTAATTACCCTTTAAGTAATTATCTTTTAATTACTTTCATTAATTATCCTTTAATTACTTAAACTTAAAATTAATTAAAAGATAAATCATTTATCTTCTTTAATCAATTTCTTAATTATATTATTTAACTTTGTTAAAATAACTTAAAGAATAAAGAGCTAAATTGGCCAAAGGGATGGGGCATAATTATTATGGAGAACTCTTTGATATATATGGCGCAACCCAATCTTTGTTTTTCAAGTTTATAATTGAATTTGGGCACTTTCCATTTTGAATCTAAAAAAAAAATACTAAGGACTCTTCCGACCAGACAAAAATCTCCTTTATTGGTTCTACCTCCTCTTTTTTATGAGGAGAATGAATCTTTTTATCGAAGGATCAAAAAAAAATTGGTCCGGATCCCTACTTGTTGCTAATAGATCAGTAAGAGTATTGTTCCGATAGATAACTCTTCTATAGAGTTCATTAATATCAGAATCTTGTTTTTTCTTCAAAAATTTCTGATCTCTAGTGGACCTCTCAGTAGGATTCGAACCCAGATGAAGTTCTGACCATCTGTCAGAGAAAATCCAAGTTTAAAATAAAATTTTTTTGATTGAAAAACTAGAGGTTCAAATACAATATATTTTTTTTTAGTATATTTATATTAAGTTACACAATTCAAGCGTATTCTATAAATTTCCCTCCCTACCAAAAAAAATCCGCCAATTCTTTTTGGAACATTAAATTCTATTTTTTGTGTTAAAAAAGGGAAAGTGTTTTCGCGTCGAGAATTCTTTGCAGATGAAGAGATGTCAAAGGGGCTCCGCATGTGGAACAGTATCTCAATTGTACCGCGTCACTGAAGCATTCATTGATCACAGCTTGCACCAGTATACTTAGGGCATCCACCGTCCCCACAGCTGCTTCTCTAAGACATTTGGCAGTCACAAATTGGGAGAATTCGCGCCGACTCTGACTTTCGCGAGACATGCGAGAAACGATAATAAATCTCGTCGTTAATCAATCAAATAAAAAGTTATTCTATGTATCAATCCTTACATCCCCTACAACTGGTGGAGTAACGGCCAGTTTTGGTAATTAACTTCCACTTTTCATTTATATTATTTATTTTTCAATATTACTAAAAATTTACTTGTTTGGTTGAAAAGCGGCGCGGATTAGAATCTATACCCGCTGATGTACCTCATAGTTGGGCTGTACCTTCTTCAGGTGTCAAATGTGATGCTGTACCTGGTCGTTTAAATCAGACCTCCATTTCGGTTTCAGAAATGCAAAAATGCGGATATGGTCGAATGGTAAAATTTCTCTTTGCCAAGGAGAAGATGCGGGTTCGATTCCCGCTATCCGCCCATGATGAAGTAATGTACTATAATTAGAATAATAAAAAAAAATTGAGACGGTATTTTGTAAATACGTAATTATCTTGAATATATCAACCATTTCTTTATTTTCCGATCGCCTGGAAGGGACAAAAGAAACATCTTGTTTTTTCTTCAAAAATTTCTGATCTCTAGTGGACCTCTCAGTAGGATTCGAACCCAGATGAAGTTCTGACCATCTGTCAGAGAAAAAAGAACGAATTGATCTTGTAGGATTCCCAGAAGAGGATGTTGTGCAAGAGTAGCAGTTCCATTCATTTCCAGTCAGTCCGGGCAAGCGTCTTCCTTCCCCTTCTTCTTCCCTGCTCGGGCATATCGTAACTATTGATTCAATCGTGCCATAAAACACCGTGATTTTGGTATTAAGTAAATTTCCCTTCCTAGACGTCAATTTAAATAGGACAACTTTATAAAACAGCGTCTTTTTCCTCATCAAGAGGAAAGATTACTCAGATCATGGGGAAGGCGGATCAGTCCTAAGAAAAGTATAAAATAAGGATAAAGATACAACAATAAAAATTATAATCAGACATTCCTCTGATTTCGTTCGAAAAAGGATGATAATTGAGTTCTTACAGATAAATGCTCAATATCCAAGTAAGCTTAAAAATTATCATCGAAAAGATAAATAGCTGTTTCTTCCTATACTATGAAATAATAAATACTATGAAATAATAAATAAATGAAGAATTTATTCTCGTAGATGAAGCTTCTCGTAATTTGATTAATTTGAGTACCCAAGAGTTTATAAAACAGAAATAAACAACTTGGGTCAGACATGGGTCTGGTGTGAGTAACAGGTTAAACTTGTTTAACTTCAAAACCTTTTGAAAGAAAAGGTATCACGTAAGACTCCCCACCAATAAATATGGGTAAGTTTTTACCTTACGCTAACCAAAACATTTGATAGGAAATTCGATTGTATTATAATAGGGTCTAGGGTTTTCAAATAAATACAGAAATAGCTGGAATGCTTACATCTCACGTTCCAACATAGTTGGGCACAACTAAAACGTACGGCACTTATTGGAGTTTGGATTCCATCAATGGCAGGGCTACCGGGGTACCGCCCGTCACAGTACGTGGCCTAGATCACCGTACCGAGGATCACTCCCAATCCCCTGCAACACAAGGTCGGAACATCCCTTACTGGATAATTCCCGCACAAGATACCCCACGGTTGTCATGATTCAACCGCACACACTAAGTCGAAAATAGAAAGGGACATCTAGACAGAGGTAATCTTGTCCTACTTGGGTGCTACCCACTAACCTTGCTGCACCTCCCCTGTTTTAGCCATTCCCGGTTTGTGAGGCTTGAGGTCACGATTACCTTTAAAAAGAACACATCTATCTTAGAATGCTCATCGTCCACCTGACGATGTTCTGAAAGCATTCAGTCCATACAAGTTCGTTCCGGGTTCGAACGAAACCGAAGGCATTATCTCGTTACACTCGTTTTGGAATCACCCTCAGAGTTAACGACAATAACCCTTGCACTCTGAATCTTCATCTTCACTTGATTCACGACCTATCGTTAATTTGGATCGATGTGGTATTCGGGTCTCCAGACCTGGAAATCCGGTATACGGAAACCCGATCCCGGTCTCATCGAAATCCAAAACGTATCTTTTAAGGCCAAGTTGTTTTAAAGGTTAAAACAATTTAATTCAATTATCTTTATACACTTAGAAAGATAATTCACAATAGATAATCAACATTATCAATATCATCAGATAATCCATATTATCACAATTCAACTAAACATCCATATCACATAGCATATATCTCATCAGAGATATCAATCAAATGCAAAGCATTCAGTATTATCATCCATCCATAAGTAATGATCTATATCATCTCTAATTAATTTAAAGTTAATTAAATTAATTACTTTTATTTTATAAATCCTTCTTACTTAAACATTAATTAATTACAAATTAATTAATTATCCTCTAATTATTTTTTTCAATTAATCATCTTTGATTAATTATCTTTTAATTACCTTCAAGTAATTTATCTTTAATTAATTACTCAAATTAATTATTCTTAACCACTTATAGTAATTAACCTTTAATTACTTCATTAATTAATTAACTAAAATTAATTAAATTAATCAACTATAATTAATTACATTAGACCTTAATTAATTACATTAATTAATCACTTCATTTATTAATTATTACTTAATTAATCAATCTTAATTACATCATTAATTATATTAATTAATGATCCTTAATTACAAATTAATTATTAATTACTTAATTACATTAAGTAATTAACCTTTAATTAAACAACATTTATTAATCACTCTGATTAATCTTCAATCAGTAATTAACTACCCTTAATTACTTCCATTAACTAAATTAATTACTTCTTAATTTATCTCTTAATTAATTCCTTGATTAATTCACAAGTAATTAAACTCAAATTACTTCCATTAATAAAATCATTATTCAACTAATTACTTCCAGTAATTATCTTATTTTTTTACTTCCCTAAATAATCATACCTTAATAATTACATTAAGTAATTATTATCAAATCAATTCTTGGTTATTCTAAATTAATTAAACTTAATTAATTAACTTAACTAAATCAAATTAACTTCAATTAATTACAATAAGTAATTAATTCTTAATTACTTCCATTAAGTAATTCATTTAACAAATGATTATCTTTAAATTAATTAATCTAATTAAAATTAACCACATTAATTAATTATTTAATAATCCATGGTTAATGACTTTCATTAACAATTATTTAATTACTTTCTTAAGTAATTAACTTATATTAATTATTATTAATTTCAAATTAATAAATCTTAATAACCAATTAATTAAACTTTAATTATTTAATTAATTAAGTGTTAACCATAACTTAATTAATCTTTAATTACTTTATTAATTAATTCAATAAATTTAAGGTTTGGTATTAATTAAATTGTAATTAAGAATTTAAATAAATTAAGGGTTAAGATTAGTTAAATAGATTAATTAATTTTATAATTAAGGATTATAATTAGAATATTAATTAATGATTAAGACCCCTTTTTCTTCGCTCCTCCGGAACCGGTACAGAAATTGGTGCTTTTTCTTTTTCATTCTTTATACTTTTCAAGGCCTTCGTCCTGTTTTCGTTGAATTTTTTCAGTACAATGGCAGACTCGTGGATAGGGAACTATACTAGCTACCTATCTAATTTATTGTAGAAATTCCGGGATCAATGATTGGATCATGCAAAATAGAAATACTTTTTCTTGGGTAAAGGAACAGATGACTCAATTTATTTCTGTATCGATCATGATATATGTACAAAATCAAAGTCTGTTTTCATCTTCAATACCTGGAATCAAGCCTGAGATAAGCAAGCACCTGGAAATCATATCTTAAAACATCTCAACAACTTAAAGTTTCCAGTAGCATGCATGTCGTTTTCAAGTTTTCAAAGGCAAGAAGCATTTCAGTTTGATAAGCAAGCTACAGCAACTCAAGTTTTCAAATTCAAATCAAAGCAAAGGCTGTTTTCAAAAATGAAGGCTCTGTCTTCTTTAATTAGGTGAGTAACCTTATATTTAAAATAAATTGGATGCATGTTAGATGGTTGAATAAATATGTATTGATAATTGAATGTCTGCTATTTTTGTGCCTGCTGGTTATAAGTGATCTGTTTATTATTTGTTCTAGGTGAGTAACTTCATTATTACACTTAAAGTTTTTGAATCTATTGCATGATAATTACTGTGATTAAGTATGTATCATGTGTATATATATATAGCAGTAGATTTTCTATGAGGATGTGAATGAAAATAGGTGTGCATGTCTGTGTACAGGGAAGTTTGCTCTGTTCTAAAACTTACAGTCCTAAATAAGTTTAAAATTTCAATTCCTCTTCCCCTGATTCACTTTAGATCTTGATATAGAAACAAAATCTGTTAGAAATAACAAGTTAAAGATTTTAAAAAAATATTATTAAGTATATTGATAAGTAGAATTATTGGGAATAAGAGATAATAGCAGGAATTAAAGTATAAGTCAAAAATCCAAATTTCATAATTTATTAATTCAGGATTATATATCAAATCCTTAAACAAAATCATGATTTTTAAAAGAAAAATCATAAATTTTAGAATTGAATTGGCAGAACAGTTCTGGTTTGATCAGATGGGGTGTTTTTGGTTGCCTCTGGTGATCTAGTTGCTTGGCGAAGTCATGGTTCTCACTGGAGCATGCTGGAGGATGGTAGATTGATGGAAAAATAGGTGTAAATTTTTCCGATGATCAAGTTGTGCAGTCGAAAGCATTTTAGGGTTTAATGTGAGATTTGGGAGGATAGGCTTTGTCGAGGTGGAACGGAATCGGTGGCGTACTAAGTTCGATCGCGTTGGGGGAAAAGGCTTCGGTGGCTCGAGGCGCATCTGTTGTCATTGCCGTTGAGTTTCACGAGGCGTGGGTGGTCGGCGACAGGGGGTTTTCTGATCGCGTGTATCTTCCAGTTTTGGGTGTGAGTGTTGTTTTTGAGTTTACTTCGTGTTTCGCTGATCTGCTTAGCTGGAGAGTTTGTCGTGGTTAAAGGTGTGTTGTCGAAAGCCTGATAGTTGGTCGGCGGTGAGTTTTCTGGCCGTGCACGTGCACGTGCACGTCTGGGTAGGACTGTGGTGTTTTGGGGAAGAAGGGATGAGACTCGGGTTTGTTTCCGTGATTTTGAGTGGGGGACTCGAAGGAACTGTCGAAGTAAAATAAGTTGAGCTCGGGTTATTTTCTTTGTTCCAAGTTTTGTTCTAAAACCTGACAATGTACAGGGTTTTAAGTTCAAACTAAATTGAATAAAAGAAGCAAAGTAAGATTTAAACAAAAGTTGAAACAAGATTAAAATATGAATTCAAAATGAATTTGAATTCTAGTTTTCAAATAAATAAATTTTATAAAATGGAATGTTTTATCAACTATAAATTGTTACAGTATTTTATAAGTGATTCTAAAATCTGAAAATAAGATTTAATCTTGATTTGAATTTTAGTTCAAATCTGAATTCAAAACTGAGTTTTGAATTCTAGTTTGAAATAAAAACAAAGCTTTTGAATTAAAATGGTTTGAAACAACTTTGGATGTTGAAGTACATTTTAAATTGATTTGAATTTTAAATGAATTTGGTTTTAAATTTCTTTAATTAAGTAAGTATTTCTTTAACATGTGTTTTAAAGGGATTTAAATGGTTTTAAAACTTTGTTAAAGTTAAAATTTGTATTCATTTAATCTTAAATTTAAAATGAAATTTAAAAGTAAATTTAAAAGTAAATTGTTTTAAATGCTTTATTAATGATAATTTAATCATAAATAAGAAATAGGTTTATCTTAAAGATAATTTAGATTTAATAAAATAAATTATTAAGGTAATTAAAAGATAATTAATCAATTTAATTAATTTGATTTGGGTTTATAAATTTAGTAATTAAGAAAATTGATTAATTAAGGTTTAATTAAATTAATTAAAGGATAATTAATTTGAAATTAAGGATCATTAATTTGATAAGTTAAGATTATTAATTAATGGTTAGGAATAAATAAATCAAGTAATTAAGGATTAATTAAGTTATTGTTAGGTACTTAATTAATTAAGTAATTAGAGGTTAATTTTTGGTAATTAGAATTAATTAATTTATAATTTTGGTTAATTTAAGTTTAATTATTTAAGAAAATAGTTAATGTAGATCATTAACTTGGGTTTAATAAGTAATTAATTAATGTAATTAATTTTGATAATTAATAGATTAATTAATTAAGGTTAATCATTTGTGGAATTGTTTAATTAAGTATAAATACTTAATGGAAGAAATTAAGGAATTAATTACTTAATATAATTAATTGAGTTAATGTGATAAATTTATAATTAATTAATTAAGTTTAATTAATTCAAATCACTTAATGATTGTGAAGTATAATTACTTAGGAAAGTAATTAATGGATAATTACTGATGTAATTAATGGAGAAATTAAGGGAAGTTAATTACTTAATGGAAATTAATCAAGGGATTAATTAAGAAATGAATTAAGGAATAATTAATTTATTTTAAGAAGTAATTAAGGTTAGTTAATTACTGAATGTGATTAATCAATAGTGATTAATAATTATGGTTTAATTAAAGATTAATTACTAAATGTAATTAATTTAAATAAAGTAATTAATGATAAAATGTAATTAAGGATTATTAATTTATATAATTAATGATGTAATTAAGAATTGATTAATTAAGTAATGAAGTGATTAATTAATGTAATTAATTAAGGAGTAATGTAATTAATTATAGTTAATTAATAAAAGAAGTAATTAAAGGTTAATTACTATAAGTGGTTAAGAATAATTAATTTGTATAATTAATTTAATACTAATTACTTGAATGTAATTAAATAATTAATCAAGGATGATTAATTAAATTGAATAATTGGATGATGATTGATTAATTGATTGATAATTAATTAATAATGATTTAAGCAGGATTTATAGATGTAGTAATTAATTTAATTTACTTTAAATTAATTAAAGATGAAATAATTAATTTAATTCATTTTAAATTAATTATAGATAGTGATAAATAAATCATTGCTTAAGGATATTGAATGATATTGATTTACCTTGAATGGTTTGAAATCTCAGATATGAGATAATTGATACTGTATGATTTGGATGCATTGGTTGCATAGTAAAGATGATATGGATTATCTGCTTTTAATGATAATGTTGATTATCTATTGTGAATATGTGAATTATCTATCTGTATGTAAATAGATAATAGAATTGAATTGTTTTAACTTTAAAACAACTTGGCCTTAAAAGATACGTTTTGGATTTCGATGAGACCGGGATCGGGTTTCCGTATACCGGGATTCCAGGTCTGGAGACCCGAATACCACATCGATCCAAATTTACGTTAGGTCGTGAAATCAAAATGGAGCAAGTGAAGACTCGAGGTGTAAGAACTATTCTTTGTCGATATAACTCTGAGGGTGATTCCGTAATGAGTTGACGGAGATAGTACTTTCAGATTCGAGATGAAGATTCAGAGTGCAAGGGTTATTGTCGTTAACTCTGAGGGTGATTCCAATACGAGTGTAACGAGATAATGCCTTCGGTTTCGTTCGAACCCGGAACGAACTTGTATGGATTGAATGCTTTCAGAACATCGTCAGGTGGACGATGAGCATTCTAAGTGATGTCCTGATTAAAGGTAATCGTAGCCTCAAGCCTCATCAAACCGGGAATGGCTAAAACAGGGGAGGTGCAGCAAGGTTAGTGGGTAGCACCCAAGTAGGACAAGATTATCCCTGTCTAGAGGTCCCTTCTTATTATTCGGTTGTGTGGGCAGTTGATTGCAACAACTGCTGGGATATCTTGTGCGGGAATTATCCAGTAAGGGATGTTCCGGCCTTGTGTTGCAGGGGATTGGGAGTGATCCTCGGTACGGTGATCTAGGCCACGTACTGTGACGGGCGGTACCCCGGTAGCCCTGCCATTGTATGGAATCCAAAATCCAATAAGTGCCGTACGTATTAGTTGTGCCCAACTATGTTGGAACGTGAGATGTAAGCATTCCAGCTATTTCTGTATTTTACTTGAAAACCCTAGACCCTATTATAATACAATCGAATTTCCTATCAAATGTTTTGGTTAGCGTAAGGTAAAAACTTACCCATGTTTATTTGTGGGGAGTCTTACGTGATACCTTTTCTTTCGAAATGGTTTTCAAAGTTAAACAAGTTTAACCTGTTACTCACACCAGACCCATGTCTGACCCAAGTTGTTTATTTCTGTTTTATAAACTCTTGGGTACTCAAATTTTTACGAGTAGCCAAGAGATTCAGGTTAGCTTTGACGAGTTATCTGGAGGAGCAATGGAGCAGGAGGCTTCGGCGTTGTAGATATAGATAGTAGTTCCGCTGTGTTAATCTCTGAATAGAGTTTTGTGTTGAGTTGTAATAACTAGACAGATGTTTATAACTGTCTAGTATGTGTTGTATAATCTGTGTAACTCTGATAGTCGTTGTATATTGTGTAATACTTTTGTTATTAATATAATTTATTCGTTCCGCTGTTGAGATTCTGTTGTTGTTCTTTCTTTCTTCTCTTCTTTTCTACTTTCTCACCTCTTTCTTTTCTTCAAAACGATGCGTCTTCCTGGACGTAGGATGGCGGGTCGTGACAGTGGTATCAGAGCATTAGGTTGAGTGAATACCTAGGCTCTGGAATGGTGTCTATCTTGAGAGAGCGTATTTGTAATTTTTATATAACTATATATATATTTATTCTACCTATTGTTGGATTACCTGCTCGGGTTTTCCAAAATTAAGTTATAAAGGTAGATGAGGTAGGTTGTGTGTAACACAACTACCATTGATTGGAGTTTGAATGTTTGGAGTTAGAAGTGTATCTGATGAGACTGTAGACCTAATACCGTCTCGAGTAAGTTTTGCTGTGGTGTAGGATTTCATCGATCTCCGAAGGGAACTGTTAAAGTTCAGAGTTTATCTTTGAAGTTGGTTGAACAGAAGCGAGTGATGTATCTTGGAAACTTCTGGAAGAAGTAGCTGTGTGATGAGACACAGTGACTATGGATGTTTTCGAAGATATTTTCTTTGGGACAAGTTTAAGGAGTAAGTCTGCTTCGGTGTTGTGGCTGAGTTCAGCATGGTGTTTCTGTTGTTTGAGGTTCGAGTTTCTCGAAGAGCTTTGGATTAGGAAGTCCTTGGCATCTGTGGCAGCAGTGCAGTTCGGAGTGTTTTGTGTATTAGCAGGAAGTTTTCTGGCTGAGCAGTTTTTCTGAAGATGGAGTTCAGAAGTAGCAGAGTATATCCATTTCTTCGATGAATTGGATAGATAAGTGTAAGCTATTCTGATTTGTTAAGAAAGAATAGTATCTTTGGATACTGGACTGGGTTGATCGCAAAAGTGACTTGCGATAGTTTGAGTGATCTTTGAGTTATTGAAGATTTTTCTGGATGTTTTCAATAAAGTCAGAAGTTGTCCGCATCTGGAGATTGAGTTTTCTTATCGACAGGATTCCAGGAGTGGTACCGGTGGTTCAGCCAAGTTGAAGGATAGTTCCTAGAGATAGAGTGTGGTGAAGCAGCTCAGGATTTGATGGAGTATCTGAGTTTTCTTTATGGATCAGTGAACCATATTTTCTGGGATAAGTTATCCAGTCTGTTCTTGTGTTCTTCATCAGCATTCTTATCTACTTCAGATCAGAGTGGTGAAGCAGAAGCAGTTTGGGAGTGCATCTGTCTTGTTTTCGGATAGGAGAAGTAAGTTCAGTCTTCTGATGATTGAGGAGTTGGTGTTCTTGGTTTTGAAACCAGCAGTTCTGGAGGATTTGGTTGTTGAGTCAGACTCGTCTGTAGTCTGATATCCTGTCTAGTTCTATAGATCTAGATGAGTAGGAGTTCTGTAGCTTCGTAGTTTAGATTGTTTGTAGAGCGAGTGTCCCGGTATATATATATACTTGGGGAAACTCGAGGAAATTTTATCCAGAATTTTGTCTGGATAATTAGAATTGTTTGATTGGATGATTGTTTGCTATGGTTGTTAGCATATGGTTGATAATATATGCTTGTTAAATATTGAATAGATTATTAAATTACCTTTGTTTAAATTTCGGGGACGAAATTATTTTAAGGGGGAAGGAATGTGATATCCCGGGAATTTGGACAATATCAATTTAATAATCTGCATTGGGAATTAAATTGATTTATTGATCTTTGTTAATAAATTTGAATAAATTTAATAATCTAATTAAAATAAATATTTAATTAGTAATTTATCTTTTAAAACTTTAATAGAATGATTTCTATTAATAATATATATATAAGTGTATATATTGTAAATAGATGAGTTGGTTGGATTTAACAAATAAAGTTATGTTTTCAAATTTCTAATATTTGGTAATTTGGAAATTATGATTTAATTTAATATTTAGCTTTTCAAAGATATTTGATAAATAACTATATAGTTTTAAATACATAAGATAAATGTTTAATTGTTTAAAAAAATAGATTTTAGCTTAAGTTTAAATTTAAATTGAATATGAATTTGGATTTATAATAAAAATTCAAAAGAGAAATATTTTAAAATATTTTGGATTTAAAATATAGATATAAGATTTTATTTATATATATATTGGTTATTTACATTTTCTTTAAAGTAATTTATATACATATACATATTAGGTAAGTATTTATAAATAGTAAACTAGTGTAAAAAGCTTTTATTCACATTTTAAAAATAAATAAAGTTATGTATTAAATACTTATAAGACAAATGTCATTATATTAACACCCTAAATTAACATGTGTTGACTAATAAATAAAACTACATGACAAGTGTCATTTAATTTCCAATTTTCTTTTCTTTTATTTTACTAAATAATTTTCAGCCTATAAACACATATACTTCTCTTCTTCTATTCTTTATCAAATTCAAAAGCTAAGAAAAAAATCTGAAACTCAGTCCTATTCTCAAACCCTCCTCTAAACAAAATCTGTAAGTAAATCCTCAAACCACTATCTATTCAAATTCAATAGCCTGTTAAGCATCTTCAAAAATCAAAACAACAAAAGCTTGAACTCATTTCATAAACCTGGGAATAAAGTCTGAACATCATTCTTCAACTCTGTTTTAAAAAGCAAACTCAAAATCAAAGTCTGTTTTCATCTTCAATACCTGGAATCAAGCCTGAGATAAGCAAGCACCTGGAAATCATATCTTAAAACATCTCAACAACTTAAAGTTTCCAGTAGCATGCATGTCGTTTTCAAGTTTTCAAAGGCAAGAAGCATTTCAGTTTGATAAGCAAGCTACAGCAACTCAAGTTTTCAAATTCAAATCAAAGCAAAGGCTGTTTTCAAAAATGAAGGCTCTGTCTTCTTTAATTAGGTGAGTAACCTTATATTTAAAATAAATTGGATGCATGTTAGATGGTTGAATAAATATGTATTGATAATTGAATGTCTGCTATTTTTGTGCCTGCTGGTTATAAGTGATCTGTTTATTATTTGTTCTAGGTGAGTAACTTCATTATTACACTTAAAGTTTTTGAATCTATTGCATGATAATTACTGTGATTAAGTATGTATCATGTGTATATATATATAGCAGTAGATTTTCTATGAGGATGTGAATGAAAATAGGTGTGCATGTCTGTGTACAGGGAAGTTTGCTCTGTTCTAAAACTTACAGTCCTAAATAAGTTTAAAATTTCAATTCCTCTTCCCCTGATTCACTTTAGATCTTGATATAGAAACAAAATCTGTTAGAAATAACAAGTTAAAGATTTTAAAAAAATATTATTAAGTATATTGATAAGTAGAATTATTGGGAATAAGAGATAATAGCAGGAATTAAAGTATAAGTCAAAAATCCAAATTTCATAATTTATTAATTCAGGATTATATATCAAATCCTTAAACAAAATCATGATTTTTAAAAGAAAAATCATAAATTTTAGAATTGAATTGGCAGAACAGTTCTGGTTTGATCAGATGGGGTGTTTTTGGTTGCCTCTGGTGATCTAGTTGCTTGGCGAAGTCATGGTTCTCACTGGAGCATGCTGGAGGATGGTAGATTGATGGAAAAATAGGTGTAAATTTTTCCGATGATCAAGTTGTGCAGTCGAAAGCATTTTAGGGTTTAATGTGAGATTTGGGAGGATAGGCTTTGTCGAGGTGGAACGGAATCGGTGGCGTACTAAGTTCGATCGCGTTGGGGGAAAAGGCTTCGGTGGCTCGAGGCGCATCTGTTGTCATTGCCGTTGAGTTTCACGAGGCGTGGGTGGTCGGCGACAGGGGGTTTTCTGATCGCGTGTATCTTCCAGTTTTGGGTGTGAGTGTTGTTTTTGAGTTTACTTCGTGTTTCGCTGATCTGCTTAGCTGGAGAGTTTGTCGTGGTTAAAGGTGTGTTGTCGAAAGCCTGATAGTTGGTCGGCGGTGAGTTTTCTGGCCGTGCACGTGCACGTGCACGTCTGGGTAGGACTGTGGTGTTTTGGGGAAGAAGGGATGAGACTCGGGTTTGTTTCCGTGATTTTGAGTGGGGGACTCGAAGGAACTGTCGAAGTAAAATAAGTTGAGCTCGGGTTATTTTCTTTGTTCCAAGTTTTGTTCTAAAACCTGACAATGTACAGGGTTTTAAGTTCAAACTAAATTGAATAAAAGAAGCAAAGTAAGATTTAAACAAAAGTTGAAACAAGATTAAAATATGAATTCAAAATGAATTTGAATTCTAGTTTTCAAATAAATAAATTTTATAAAATGGAATGTTTTATCAACTATAAATTGTTACAGTATTTTATAAGTGATTCTAAAATCTGAAAATAAGATTTAAACTTGATTTGAATTTTAGTTCAAATCTGAATTCAAAACTGAGTTTTGAATTCTAGTTTGAAATAAAAACAAAGCTTTTGAATTAAAATGGTTTGAAACAACTTTGGATGTTGAAGTACATTTTAAATTGATTTGAATTTTAAATGAATTTGGTTTTAAATTTCTTTAATTAAGTAAGTATTTCTTTAACATGTGTTTTAAAGGGATTTAAATGGTTTTAAAACTTTGTTAAAGTTAAAATTTGTATTCATTTAATCTTAAATTTAAAATGAAATTTAAAAGTAAATTTAAAAGTAAATTGTTTTAAATGCTTTATTAATGATAATTTAATCATAAATAAGAAATAGGTTTATCTTAAAGATAATTTAGATTTAATAAAATAAATTATTAAGGTAATTAAAAGATAATTAATCAATTTAATTAATTTGATTTGGGTTTATAAATTTAGTAATTAAGAAAATTGATTAATTAAGGTTTAATTAAATTAATTAAAGGATAATTAATTTGAAATTAAGGATCATTAATTTGATAAGTTAAGATTATTAATTAATGGTTAGGAATAAATAAATCAAGTAATTAAGGATTAATTAAGTTATTGTTAGGTACTTAATTAATTAAGTAATTAGAGGTTAATTTTTGGTAATTAGAATTAATTAATTTATAATTTTGGTTAATTTAAGTTTAATTATTTAAGAAAATAGTTAATGTAGATCATTAACTTGGGTTTAATAAGTAATTAATTAATGTAATTAATTTTGATAATTAATAGATTAATTAATTAAGGTTAATCATTTGTGGAATTGTTTAATTAAGTATAAATACTTAATGGAAGAAATTAAGGAATTAATTACTTAATATAATTAATTGAGTTAATGTGATAAATTTATAATTAATTAATTAAGTTTAATTAATTCAAATCACTTAATGATTGTGAAGTATAATTACTTAGGAAAGTAATTAATGGATAATTACTGATGTAATTAATGGAGAAATTAAGGGAAGTTAATTACTTAATGGAAATTAATCAAGGGATTAATTAAGAAATGAATTAAGGAATAATTAATTTATTTTAAGAAGTAATTAAGGTTAGTTAATTACTGAATGTGATTAATCAATAGTGATTAATAATTATGGTTTAATTAAAGATTAATTACTAAATGTAATTAATTTAAATAAAGTAATTAATGATAAAATGTAATTAAGGATTATTAATTTATATAATTAATGATGTAATTAAGAATTGATTAATTAAGTAATGAAGTGATTAATTAATGTAATTAATTAAGGAGTAATGTAATTAATTATAGTTAATTAATAAAAGAAGTAATTAAAGGTTAATTACTATAAGTGGTTAAGAATAATTAATTTGTATAATTAATTTAATACTAATTACTTGAATGTAATTAAATAATTAATCAAGGATGATTAATTAAATTGAATAATTGGATGATGATTGATTAATTGATTGATAATTAATTAATAATGATTTAAGCAGGATTTATAGATGTAGTAATTAATTTAATTTACTTTAAATTAATTAAAGATGAAATAATTAATTTAATTCATTTTAAATTAATTATAGATAGTGATAAATAAATCATTGCTTAAGGATATTGAATGATATTGATTTACCTTGAATGGTTTGAAATCTCAGATATGAGATAATTGATACTGTATGATTTGGATGCATTGGTTGCATAGTAAAGATGATATGGATTATCTGCTTTTAATGATAATGTTGATTATCTATTGTGAATATGTGAATTATCTATCTGTATGTAAATAGATAATAGAATTGAATTGTTTTAACTTTAAAACAACTTGGCCTTAAAAGATACGTTTTGGATTTCGATGAGACCGGGATCGGGTTTCCGTATACCGGGATTCCAGGTCTGGAGACCCGAATACCACATCGATCCAAATTTACGTTAGGTCGTGAAATCAAAATGGAGCAAGTGAAGACTCGAGGTGTAAGAACTATTCTTTGTCGATATAACTCTGAGGGTGATTCCGTAATGAGTTGACGGAGATAGTACTTTCAGATTCGAGATGAAGATTCAGAGTGCAAGGGTTATTGTCGTTAACTCTGAGGGTGATTCCAATACGAGTGTAACGAGATAATGCCTTCGGTTTCGTTCGAACCCGGAACGAACTTGTATGGATTGAATGCTTTCAGAACATCGTCAGGTGGACGATGAGCATTCTAAGTGATGTCCTGATTAAAGGTAATCGTAGCCTCAAGCCTCATCAAACCGGGAATGGCTAAAACAGGGGAGGTGCAGCAAGGTTAGTGGGTAGCACCCAAGTAGGACAAGATTATCCCTGTCTAGAGGTCCCTTCTTATTATTCGGTTGTGTGGGCAGTTGATTGCAACAACTGCTGGGATATCTTGTGCGGGAATTATCCAGTAAGGGATGTTCCGGCCTTGTGTTGCAGGGGATTGGGAGTGATCCTCGGTACGGTGATCTAGGCCACGTACTGTGACGGGCGGTACCCCGGTAGCCCTGCCATTGTATGGAATCCAAAATCCAATAAGTGCCGTACGTATTAGTTGTGCCCAACTATGTTGGAACGTGAGATGTAAGCATTCCAGCTATTTCTGTATTTTACTTGAAAACCCTAGACCCTATTATAATACAATCGAATTTCCTATCAAATGTTTTGGTTAGCGTAAGGTAAAAACTTACCCATGTTTATTTGTGGGGAGTCTTACGTGATACCTTTTCTTTCGAAATGGTTTTCAAAGTTAAACAAGTTTAACCTGTTACTCACACCAGACCCATGTCTGACCCAAGTTGTTTATTTCTGTTTTATAAACTCTTGGGTACTCAAATTTTTACGAGTAGCCAAGAGATTCAGGTTAGCTTTGACGAGTTATCTGGAGGAGCAATGGAGCAGGAGGCTTCGGCGTTGTAGATATAGATAGTAGTTCCGCTGTGTTAATCTCTGAATAGAGTTTTGTGTTGAGTTGTAATAACTAGACAGATGTTTATAACTGTCTAGTATGTGTTGTATAATCTGTGTAACTCTGATAGTCGTTGTATATTGTGTAATACTTTTGTTATTAATATAATTTATTCGTTCCGCTGTTGAGATTCTGTTGTTGTTCTTTCTTTCTTCTCTTCTTTTCTACTTTCTCACCTCTTTCTTTTCTTCAAAACGATGCGTCTTCCTGGACGTAGGATGGCGGGTCGTGACAGTTATTCTTGACTTGATCTTTCTTGCCCTCCCGTTGGTCGCCTTCATCATCAACAATTCTGTTAATTGCCTTACATCCCCTACAACTGGTGGAGTAACGGCCAGTTTTGGTATGTTGGGAGATGTCATTATTGCTGAACCTAACGCGTACATTGCTTTCGCAGGTAAAAGAGTAATTGAACAAACATTGAATAAAACAGTACCCGACGGTTCACAAGCAGCTCAGTTGGTAGAGCTCCGCTCTTGCAATTGGGTCGTTGCGATTACGGGTTGGATGTCTAATTGTCCCTCCTCTTACTAATACTACAGAATGTTCTTGTAAATTGTGGCCAATACCAGGTATATAAGCAGTGATTTCAAATCCAGAGGTTAATCATTTTTTTTTATTGGAAAAATTCAATTATTGATTCACTATCCCTCTTAGAAGAGCCACCTGGGCTTACTATTTACGTTACGCGGGAGAGACTTTGAAAATTCTCAAAAAAGATAGACCTTTCTCTTCGTCTCAGGTCGATGGATCTTCTCAATTGGAAGATCTCCCATATGGATAATACATATTCCGGTTGACCGAGCCTAATTCTAATTGTTTTGTTCGGGAAGTAATAAGCCCCTTTGACATCTCTTCATCTGCAAAGAATTCTCGACGCGAAAACACAGAGACAAAGGGCTGATCTTTGAATAGGAAAAAGAATGGATCTGCAGGGTCCCAAATGAATTGGCTTATTCGAAAAAAGCCTGGGATCATGTCTTTTTAGGTTTATTCTGGATGTACAATGCAATTTCAGTAGTCATTTTCCATTTTAGTTGGAAAATGCAGTCGGATGTTTGGGGTAATTGTCGCTCTGTCAGACCATAATGAAAACGCAATTTCTGTTTTTCTTCTAAACGAATACGATATTGCGATCTTTTCCCGGAACGCAATGGGTTTTTAAGATCACTTCCGGATCTAGGTCTTTTACTAGTTAATCCCGGTAAAGCCCCCAGACGGCGTATTTTTTTGAAACGAGGTCCTCGGTAACGAGACATAAAGTAAAGACTCCGGCAGCAAGTTACAAATTCTGTCTCGGTAGGACATGTATTTTCTATTACTATGAAATTCATAAATGAAAATGAAGTAGTTAGTGGTGGGGTTACCATTATTCTTTTTCTTGTATGTGTTCCTAAGAAAAGGAATTTGCTACCACTGAGTTAAAAGGGCCTGCTCAATTCATGACTTAGCCATTTTCCATTATGAGTCTACTACTGTGACGACCCGCCATCCTACGTCCAGGAAGACGCATCGTTTTGAAGAAAAGAAAGAGGTGAGAAAGTAGAAAAGAAGAGAAGAAAGAAAGAACAACAACAGAATCTCAACAGCGGAACGAATAAATTATATTAATAACAAAAGTATTACATAATATACAACGATTATCAGAGTTACACAGATTATACAACACATACTAGACAGTTATAAACATCTGTCTAGTTATTACAACTCAACACAAAACTCTATTCAGAGATTAACACAGCGGAACTACTATCTATATCTACAACGCCGAGGCCTCCTGCTCCATTGCTCCTCCAGATAACTCGTCAAAGCTAACCTGAATCCCTTGGCTACTCGTAAAAATTTGAGTACCCAAGAGTTTATAAAACAGAAATAAACACTTGGGTCAGACATGGGTCTGGTGTGAGTAACAGGTTAAACTTGTTTAACTTCAAAACCTTTTGAAAGAAAAGGTATCACGTAAGACTTCCCACAAATAAACATGGGTAAGTTTTTACCTTACGCTAACCAAAACATTTGATAGGAAATTCGATTGTATTATAATAGGGTCTAGGGTTTTCAAGTAAAATACAGAAATAGCTGAAATGCTTACATCTCACATTCCAACATAGTTGGGCACAACTAATACGTACGGCACTTATTGGATTTTGGATTCCATACAATGGCAGGGCTACCGGGGTACCGCCCGTCACAGTACGTGGCCTAGATCACCGTACCGAGGATCACTCCCAATCCCCTGCAACACAAGGCCGGAACATCCCTTACTGGATAATTCCCGCACAAGATATCCCAGCAGTTGTTGCAATTCAACTGCCCACTCAACCGAATAATAAGAAGGGACCTCTAGACAGGGATAATCTTGTCCTACTTGGGTGCTACCCACTAACCTTGCTGCACCTCCCCTGTTTTAGCCATTCCCGGTTTGAAGAGGCTTGAGGCTACGATTTACCTTTAAATCAGAACACACCACTTAGAATGCTCATCGTCCACCTGACGATGTTCTGAAAGCATTCAATCCATACAAGTTCGTTCCGGGTTCGAACGAAACCGAAGGCATTATCTCGTTACACTCGTATTGGAATCACCCTCAGAGTTAACGACAATAACCCTTGCACTCTGAATCTTCATCTCGAATCTGAAAGTACTATCTCCGTCAACTCATTACGGAATCACCCTCAGAGTTATATCGACAAAGAATAGTTCTTACACCTCGAGTCTTCACTTGCTCCATTTTGATTTCACGACCTAACGTAAATTTGGATCGATGTGGTATTCGGGTCTCCAGACCTGGAATTCCGGTATACGGAAACCCGATCCCGGTCTCATCGAAATCCAAAACGTATCTTTTAAGGCCAAGTTGTTTTAAAGGTTAAAACAATTTAATTCTATTATCTATTTACATACAGATGGATAATTCACAATAGATAATCGACATTATCATTAAAAGCAGATAATTCATATCATTATGCAACCAAAGCATCCAAATCACACAATATCTATTATCTCATATCTGAGATCTCAAACCATTCAAGGTAAATCAATATCATTCAGTATCCTTAAGCAATGATTTATTAATCACCATATATAGTTAATTTAAAATGAATTAAATTAAATATTTCATCTCAAATTAATTTAAAGTAAATTAAATTAATTACTTCCATCATTAAAATCTTGCTTAAATCATTATTAATTAATTATCAATCAATTAATCAATCATCATCCAATTATTCAATTTAATTAATCATCCTTGATTAATTATTTAATTACATTCAAGTAATTAGTATTAAATTAATTATACAAATTAATTATTCTTAACCACTTATAGTAATTAACCTTTAATTACTTCATTTATTAATTACTATAATTAATTACATTACTCCTTAATTAATTATATTAATTAATCACTTCATTTATAATTATTACTTAATTAATCAATTCTTAATTACATCATTAATTATATAAATTAATGATCCTTAATTACAAATTAATTAACCATTAAATTAATTTAATTAATCCTTCATCAATCAATTTTAAACCCTTAATTACTAATTTATTAACCCAAGTCATAAATTAATTAAATTGATTAATCAACTTTTAATTTCCTTAATAATTTATTTTATCCTAAATTATTAAATCTCAATTATCTTTAAGATAACACTTTATTACTATTAATGATTAAACTATCATTAATAAAGCTTTTTAAAACAATTTACTTTTAAATTTACTTTTAAATTTCATTTTAAATTTAAGATTTAAAATGAAGACAAGTTTAACTTTAACAAAGTTTTAAAACTATTTAAATCCTTTTAAATTACATGTTAAAGAAATATTTATTTAATTAAAAGAAATTTAAAACTAAATTCATTTTAAATTCAAATCAATTTAAAATATACTTCAACATCCAAAGTTGCTTCAAACCATTTTAATTCAAAACCTTATATTTAAAAATTCTAACTATTTAACCCTTTTAAAATATTTAAATCCATTCAAAATTTAAATACCTTGTCTTATTTTAAAACTGAGAATTTAACTTAAACTTCAGATTTTAAACTAGATTTAAACTTATTCAAACCTTACCTTTCATTTAAACTTAGTTTTTAAATTTATTTAAAAATTTTAAAACTGGCAAACAGGTCTCTGTTAAACCTGTACAATATATAACTCGAGACTTCCCTTCAAAACACGAGAGCCACTTCGAGTCTTCAACCAAATTCCACGAGAACACACCCGAGTCGCTCCTCCTTCTTCCCAAAACACATCAGATTCTCAGACGTGCACGTGCACGTGCACCAGCCCACGGCGACATTCCGACCATCTCTCCGGCATTCTCCAAGCTGCAAACGATCTCAACGATCAACTCGACCAAACGGAACTGCAAAATTGACTGTCAAACGAAAACGAACAAACTCGAACAAAACAGGAACCAAAATCTGATCGGAAATCGATCACTGATCGTCACCTCCGACCTCCAGACCTCACGCCGTTCAACCCAAAGCCACGCCATGATATCCAGCTCCGATTCCCCCATGACCGATCGCCTGGAACACCTCGAGATTTACGCAGTTCCTCTTTAAACCCATACGAGTAAAACTGGCCTTAAAACCCTAAATTGATCTCACCAAATCAATTCATGCAATATAAAATTTTCTTGGCAATTTTCCCTAACTACCCAATCGTTCATCCAACTCCAGAAGAAACCCCAACCTCCCAAACCTTTGAGATCATCAGTAATGACCAAAAACTCAAATTTCAGTCAACCCTGAACTACTCTCTGATCCTAAGACTAGAATTCGTGATTTTTTTTTTTTTTTTTTTTTTTTTTTTTTTTTTTTTTTTAAATAATTTCAGTTTATATAAACAATTGCTTTCTCCCTTTCATTCTTTTTCTATTCTTTTTCAAAACTTAAGAAAATTTTCAACCTGTACAAATCTATAATCCATACCTCCTCATAAACGAATCTATAATCAACATCCTCCCCAAATCTGAGATGTAAATCTAAGCATGTATCCTCTTCAAAACTAAACCTGGAAATGCATTTTCACAAATTAAACCCAAGCCTGCATTTCTTTAAGCCTGAGCACTTTCTTCTTCCAACCTGAGATAATCAAGCAACCTGGAAATCATATCATTAAACTATCTCAGCAACTTAAGGATTCCAGTAGCATGCATTCTTCAATAATTCAAGTTCAAGTTTTAAAAGTTTTTCAAAAGATATTTCCAGCAACTAAATCCCTAAGGGTTCAAGGCTGTTTTCAGAGAAATCATCAAAGGCTCTATCTCTGTTTTAAATCAGGTGAGTAACTTTAAAATTTAAAATAAAATTTGAATTGCATGCTAGTATGGTTGGATATAGATGAGTGTATTGCATAAGGGAATGTCTGATGAGAATTCTTATTTAAGTGCATGCTGAATTGGAGACCGAGGTGCGAAGCCGGGCGAAGGATATTTATGGGTCCGGTTCTGCATGTCGTCGAACGCCGCTCAAATTAATGAATTTATTTTAAAACTAAAATAAATTCATTAAAAGAATAATTAGTTCAAATTAAAGGGTATAAGTAATCAGAGAAAGAAAACTGGTAAGACAGGTGCGTTAGCGCTTAATTCTCTCATCTCTTGAACTTCTTTGGCATTTTCTCGAGTATTTTTTTTTTAGATTCAAAATGGAAAGTGCCCAAATTCAATTAAATGTAACGACCCGACTTTCTATGCCCAGAAAGTCGCATCGTTATGAAGAAAGAAAGGGGTAGAAAATAGAAAAGAAAAGAAGAAAGAAAGAAACAACAACAACGATCTCACAGCGGAACGAATAAATTATATTAATAACATAAACTATTACATTATAAATTGTAAATAATCATCCTATTTAAAATCAATTTAAATACACATATATATACATTTAAACAATACTTATTAAATTTGAAATAATATGTCTATTTAAAATCTGTTTATAATTATATTTAAAAATAACTTATTATACTAAAGGTTCTTAATTAAGAAACTATTATCTTAATTAAACCAATTATTTACCAATAACACTTGATAATTAAAATAATTTAATTATCTAAATTTCCTTCAAATTCAAATTTACATATGTAAATCTTTATTATAATTGATTTTAAATCATTAAACTTATTTAAAACTTTTTACATTTCAAAATATAAAAACTTTGTTTAAAACATTAACTTAAAACGAATTAATTTTATAAACAAAACTTGTTTAACTGGTTTTAAAAACTTAGAAACATTTCAAAACAAATTCTTTTGTTTTAAAACTTTTTAAAACTTCATGTACCATTTTTAAAACCCGCTCCTACCAAAACTCGAGCAAAACCCTCAGAAACCCGAAGTAGCTCTCGAGTCACTCCTCTAATCTTTCTGCTTCGAGTAAAACTCGAAAATTCCCGAAGAAAAACCTGGTATCCACTTCTTCCCCAAACCAAATTCTCAGATGCACGCTAACGTAGCCGTGCACGTGCACGTTTCTTCTGATCGACGACGAACTACGTTCTGGCCTCCGGCAACTCGACTTCGACCACATCTTCACGATCGATCACCCCAACATCCTCGATACGAACGAGAATCGAATTCGAGCGATGAACCCATCAGCTCGAAAAAAACACCATCACCGGTAAAATCACCCTCCACGGCAATCAACGCTTCGAGACACCTCGCCACCTTCGCCGAAGCTACCCTACGTCGCCTCGAACCCACAGAACCACGTGCGATCGCTTCCGGTCGCTTGATTTCCCTTTTCTGAACTTCAAGTTGTTTTGAAGATTTTAAACTGCTATTGAATTTAGCCTTTGATTTTCCTTTGCTTTGAATTTCCAGATTTTACTTTTTCTTTGAATTTTGATTTCCAGTCTTTATCTTTCTATTGATTCGAATTTATTTTTTAGTTGAAAAATGAAGAGAACAAGAGTTCATCTGAAACTAAAAATAGATTTCTTCTTAATTTAATATGATTTTTTGCGTTTCTGTAAAAAGAAGAATAAGAAGAGAAAAAAATACTTTGTTCTGTTCAAAGTATATATGACTTCAAACCCATAATGAAATGTTCATATCAGTTTTAAAATTTAAAATAAAAGTAAATTTTAAAATTTGAATAATCAAGTTAAATAAATTGCCTTGAAATTTCATTTCTTTAAAATGAATGATTTGAATAAATTAAGTTGTATAAATTGATTTACTTAAATGTACTAAGATCAAATGTTTTAATGATAATGTTTTATCTCAAGGTTAATTAAGATTTTTAATGAGTTGGAATTAATTAAGTTAATTAAGAAATTTAAGTTTAATTAATTAATTTAATTAACAGGGATTAATAAAAATAATTAAGGATTAATTAAGCTAGTAATTAAGAAGTACTTAATAAAGTTTCATTAAGTAATAATTAGGTTTTCTTAATTAATAATTAAGAGGTTATTAATTTATAATTAAAGTTAATTAAGGATTAATTAACTATTATTAAGGGTTAATAAATTATCATTAAGGATTGATTAATAGGATTAATTAAATTGGTAATTAAGGTTGTTAATTAATAATTAAGTTTTATTAATTAATAATTATAAAAATAATTAGGGATTGATTACTTGTATTAAAGGATATTGATTAATAATTAAGGTTTATTAATTAATAATTTAAGAATAATTAATGATGTAATTAAGGATTGGTTAATTAAGATTAATTAATAAATAATTAGTGATTAAAGTAATTAATTAATTGTAATTAATTAAGGATTAATGTAATTAAATATAGTTAATTAATTAATGAAGTAATTAAAGATTAATTACTGAATGGTTTAAGATAATTAATTTGTGAAATTAATTAGGTATTAATTACTTAAAGTAATAAAAGGGTAATTAATCAGGAATGATTAATTAAGATGGATACTTAGAGTAATGATTAATTAATTGGTTTAATTAATAATTAAGTAAGCAGGATTTATAGAATGAAGTAATTAGTTTAATTCACTTTAAATTAATTAGATGATATAAATCATTGCTTAAGGATGGATGAATGAGATTGAATGTATTTCATTGTTTGATATCTCTGATGAGATATGATTGATATATGATATGGATGTTTGGTTGAATTATAATGATAATGTGAATTATCTGTTTGGGATGATAATGTAGATTATCTATTGAATTATCTATCTTTGTGTATATAGATAAGAATTGAATTGTTTTAACCTTAAAACAACTTGGCCTTTAAAAGATACGTTTTGGATTTCGATGAGACCGGGATCGGGTTTCCGTATACCGGTATTCCAGGTCTGGAGACCCGAATACCACATCGATCCAAATTAACGATAGGTCGTGAATCTCAAGTGAAGATGAAGATTCAGAGTGCAAGGGTTATTGTCGTTAACTCTGAGGGTGATTCCAAAACGAGTGTAACGAGATAATGCCTTCGGTTTCGTTCGAACCCGGAACGAACTTGTATGGATTGAATGCTTTCAGCACATCGTCAGGCGGACGATGAGCATTCTAAGTGATATGTTCTGATTAAAGGTAATCGTAACCTCAAGCCTCATCAACCGGGAATGGCTAAAACAGGGGAGGTGCAGCAAGGCTTCGTGGGTAGCACCCACTGAGAGCAAGATAGATCCCTGTCTAGAGGTCCCTTTCTTTTATTCGGCTTAGTGTGTGGTTGGTCGCGCCAACTACGGGATTGTCTTGTTCGGGATTATCCAGTAAGGGATGGTTCCGGCTTTGTGTTGCAGGGGAGCGGGCGTACTCCTCGGTACGGTGATCTAGGCCACGTACTGTGACGGGCGGTACCCCAGTAGCCCTGCCATTGTATGGAATCCAAACTCCAATAAGTGCCGTACGTATTAGTTGTGCCCAACTATGTTGGAATGTGAGATGTAAGCATTTCAGCTATTTCTGTATTTTACTTGAAAACCCTAGACCCTATTATAATACAATCAGATTTCCTATCAAATGTTTTGGTTAGCGTAAGGTAAAAACTTTTCCATGTTTGTGTGTGGGAAGTCTTACGTGATACCTTTGTTTTCAAAAGGTTTTGAAGTTAAACAATTTTAACCCGTTTACTCACACCAGACCCATGTCTGACCCAAGTGTTTATTTTCTGTTTTATTAAACTCTTGGGTACTCAAATTTTTACGAGTAGCCAAGGGATTCAGGTTAGCTTTGACGAATCTATGGAGGAGATATGGAGCAGGAGGCTTCAGCATTCGTAGATAGATAGTATTCCGCTGTGTTGGTTGATCTTAGTCTTTTGTTTGAATTGTATCTTGAGTTGTATAATAGACAGAAATTATAACTGTCTATTTTGTTGTATAAGTTGTGTAACTCTGATTATGTAAAGACTATGTAATAGTTATGTGATATATTATATTTTGTTTCGTTCCGCTGTGAGATTCTGATATTGTTTAGTTCTTTCTTTCTCTTCTTTTCTCTTTTCTATCCCTTTCTTTCTTCATAACGATGCGTCTTTCTGGGCAAAGAAAGCCGGGTCGTTACATATGGTATCAGAGCCAACTGTGACGACCCGGCTTTTTCTCCACAAAAAGTCGTATCATCAAGAAGAAAGAAAGGGATAGAAAAGAGATAAGATAGAGAAGAAAGAAAGAAACACATCCGAATCTAAACAGCGGAACGAATAAATTATATTAATCAAATAAGATATTACATTGTATCATATACATCAGAGATACACAGCTTATACAACACATACTAGACAGTTATAAACATCTGTCTAGTCATTACAACCCAAATACAACTCAACAAATGACTCATACAGACTAACACAGCGGAACACTATATCTACGAACGCTGAAGCCTCCTGCTCCATTGCTCCTCCAAAGATTCGTCAAAGCAAACCTGAATCCCTTGGCTACTCGTAAAAATTTGAGTACCCAAGGTTTAATAAAACAGAAAATAAACACTTGGGTCAGACATGGGTCTGGTGTGAGTAAACGGTTTAAATTGCTTAACTTCAAAACCTTTTGAAAACAAAGGTATCACGTAAGACTCCCCACAAATAAACATGGGTAAGTTTTTGCCTTACGCTAACCAAAACATTTGATAGAAAATCCAGTTATATTATAATAGGGTCTAGGGTTTTCAAGTAAAATACAGAAATAGCTGGAATGCTTACATCTCACGTTCCAACATAGTTGGGCACAACTAATACGTACGGCACTTATTGGATTGTGGATTCCATACAATGGCAGAGCTACCGGGGTACCGCTCGTCACAGTACGTGGCCTAGATCAACGTACCGAGGATCACTCCCAATCCCCTGCAACACAAGGCCGGAACATCCCTTACTGGATAATTCCCGCATAAGAAACCCCGCGGTTGGAGCCAGCAACCGCCCACACAGCCGAAATAAAAAGGGACTCTAGACAGGGGAATCTTATACTACTTGGGTGCTACCCACTAACCTTGCTGCACCTCCCCTGTTTTAGCCATTCCCGGTTTGATGAGGCTTGAGGTCACGATTACCTTTAATCAGAACACATCACTTAGAATGCTCATCGTCCACCTGACGATGTGCTGAAAGCATTCAATCCATACAAGTTCGTTCCGGGTTCGAACGAAACCGAAGGCATTATCTCGTTACACTCATTTTGGAATCACCCTCAGAGTTAACGACAATAACCCTTGCACTCTGAATCTTCATCTTCACTTGAGATTCACGACTTATCGTTAATTTGGATCGATGTGGTATTCGGGTCTCCAGACCTGGAAATCCGGTATACGGAAACCCGATCCCGGTCTCATCGAAATCCAAAACGTATCTTTTAAGGCCAAGTTGTTTAAAGGTTTAAACAATTTGATTCAATTTAATACTTGAATTCACACAGCATTAACATAGATAAATATCACACATTTATCACAGATATATCATAGTATATCATCCAATAGATATCAACCAAATCAGACATTCTACTCAACCATCATTCATAAGCAACCATTTATTAATCTCTATTATAATCAATTTAATCAATTTAAATTAAATTAATTACTTAAGAATTAATTCCTAACCTTGCTTAATCAACCATTAATTAATTACAACCCTTTAATTAATTAATTACTTATTTAATATTAATCACCCTTGATTAATTATTTATTAATTACATAAAGTAATTATCCTTTAATCAATTTCACAAATTAATTATTCTTAACCATTAACAGTAATTAAACTTTAATTACTCTTATTAATTAATTACATTAATCCTTAATTAATTAAACTTTAATTAATTACCTCCATTAATTAACCTTAATAAATTATAAACAGTAATTATCATCCTGTAATTACTTACCTTAATTAATTAACTTAATTAACTCAATAATGAAGGTTGATTTAATTAATGACTAAAGGATAATTAATTTGTAATTAATAAATTAAGTAATTAGAGGTAAACTCAATGGTAATTAAGAAGTACTTAATTTGTAATTAAGTTTTATAAATTAATAATTAAGTTTTATTAATTATTAATTAAGGGGTGATTAATTTGTAATTAAAGATTAATTAAGGATTAATCAAATGATAATTCAGGTTTAATTAACTCAAATTAAGGATTGATTAATTTGTTATTAAGTTTTATTAATTGATAATTAAGGTTTATTAATTAATAATTAAAAGGATAACTAATCTATAATTAAAGATTAATTAATTGGTTTAAAGAGTAATTAAGGATGAATTACTCAAGTATAATTAATGATATGAATGTGATTGATTTAAGTTAATTAATTTGTAAATTAATTAAAAATAATCACTTGATAAAGACATTAAGTATGAATACTTAATAAGATTGATAAGTATAATTACATAGTGTAGGTAATTAATGTATAATTACAGGATGTAATTAATTAAAGGAAAGTACTTAATGGGAAGTAATGGAAGTATAATTACTTTACAAAAAGTAATTAAGGATTAATTATTTGGTAATTAATTAAAGGATTAAAGAAATTAATTAAGAAGTTAATTAATTAAGGTAAGTAATCATAGGATGATAATTACTGTATATGATTAATTAAGGTGGATTAATTAAGGATAATTAATTAATTAATGGTAATTAATTAAGAATAATTAATCAATGAAATTAATAAAAGTAATTAATGGTTAATTACTGTTAATGGTTAAGAATAATTAATTTGTGAAATTGATTAAAGGATAATTACTTTATGTAATTAATGAATAATTAATCAAGGATGATTAATATTTAATGAGTAATTAATTAATTAAAGGTTTGTAATTAATTAATGGTTGATTAAGCAAGGTTAGGAATTAATTCTTAAGTAATTAATTTAATTTAAATTGATTAAATTGATTATAATAGAGATTAATAAATGGTTGCTTATGAATGATGGTTGAGTAGAATGTCTGATTTGGTTGATATCTATTGGATGATATACTATGATATATCTGTGATAAATGTGTGATATTTATCTATGTTAATGCTGTGTGAATTCAAGTATTAAATTGAATCAAATTGTTTAAACCTTTAAACAACTTGGCCTTAAAAGATACGTTTTGGATTTCGATGAGACCGGGATCGGGTTTCCGTATACCGGATTTCCAGGTCTGGAGACCCGAATACCACATCGATCCAAATTAACGATAGGTCGTGAATCTCAAGTGAAGATGAAGATTCAGAGTGCAAGGGTTATTGTCGTTAACTCTGAGGGTGATTCCAAAATGAGTGTAACGAGATAATGCCTTCGGTTTCGTTCGAACCCGGAACGAACTTGTATGGATTGAATGCTTTCAGCACATCGTCAGGTGGACGATGAGCATTCTAAGTGATGTGTTCTGATTAAAGGTAATCGTGACCTCAAGCCTCATCAAACCGGGAATGGCTAAAACAGGGGAGGTGCAGCAAGGTTAGTGGGTAGCACCCAAGTAGTATAAGATTCCCCTGTCTAGAGTCCCTTTTTATTTCGGCTGTGTGGGCGGTTGCTGGCTCCAACCGCGGGGTTTCTTATGCGGGAATTATCCAGTAAGGGATGTTCCGGCCTTGTGTTGCAGGGGATTGGGCGTGATCCTCGGTACGTTGATCTAGGCCACGTACTGTGACGAGCGGTACCCCGGTAGCTCTGCCATTGTATGGAATCCACAATCCAATAAGTGCCGTACGTATTAGTTGTGCCCAACTATGTTGGAACGTGAGATGTAAGCATTCCAGCTATTTCTGTATTTTACTTGAAAACCCTAGACCCTATTATAATATAACTGGATTTTCTATCAAATGTTTTGGTTAGCGTAAGGCAAAAACTTACCCATGTTTATTTGTGGGGAGTCTTACGTGATACCTTTGTTTTCAAAAGGTTTTGAAGTTAAGCAATTTAAACCGTTTACTCACACCAGACCCATGTCTGACCCAAGTGTTTATTTTCTGTTTTATTAAACCTTGGGTACTCAAATTTTTACGAGTAGCCAAGGGATTCAGGTTTGCTTTGACGAATCTTTGGAGGAGCAATGGAGCAGGAGGCTTCAGCGTTCGTAGATATAGTGTTCCGCTGTGTTAGTCTGTATGAGTCATTTGTTGAGTTGTATTTGGGTTGTAATGACTAGACAGATGTTTATAACTGTCTAGTATGTGTTGTATAAGCTGTGTATCTCTGATGTATATGATATAATGTAATATCTTATTTGATTAATATAATTTATTCGTTCCGCTGTTTAGATTCTGATGTGTTTCTTTCTTTCTTCTCTATCTTATCTCTTTTCTATCCCTTTCTTTCTTCTTGATGATACGACTTTTTGTGGAGAAAAAGCCGGGTCGTCACAGTTGGTATCAAGAAATTTAACTTTGACGAGTAGCCAAGGGATTCAGGTTTAGCTTTGACGAGTAATCTGGAGGAGCAATGGAGCAGGAGGCTTCGGCGTTGTAGATATAGATAGTAGTTTTCCGCTGTGTTGATCTTTGTATTGATCTGTATTGTGTTGAGATGTAATAACTAGACAGATGTTTATAACTGTCTAGTATGTGATGTGTAATCTGTGTGACTCTGATAGATGATGTATATGATACTATGTAATATTTATGTGATATATTATATTTCGTTTCGTTTCCGCTGTGAGTATCTGTTGTTGTTTTCTTTTCTCTTCTTCTCTTTTCTATTTCTCACCCCTTTCTTTCTTACTGTCGATGCGATTTTCCGGGAGTGGAAAGTCGGGTCGTCACACGTGGTATCAAACCTGTAAATGCTTCGCCAGCCCAATTCCGATCACCGTAGTTTCTACAACTTCGACCCTGATCTCGACTACGTCCAAACTATCGTCCTTCAAAGCCTTACTGCACTCGATCAACCCAATCTGTCGTGGTGATCGATTCATCATTCTTGGTTAAAAACTAGGGTTCTAGCAAATCTCTCACAACTGCAACTTCCACTATGATTTCCATCACCAACAATTATTTTTCCTCACAACTCCTAACCCTCCTCCATCACCTAGAAGAACCCCGAGCCTTCCAGTCACATAGATCACCAGAAAATTCCTAATATCCTCATTCCAGTCATCTCTTAACTGTACCTAAATCTCTTTACTAAAAATTATAGTTTTTGTTTTAAAAATCATATTTTGATTTTAGTATTCAATTTATAATAGTGGATTTACAATTTAAAAGGGTTGAGTTTTGATATTATCAAACATGCACAGATGTTTTATGTTTTACAGAGACAAGCAGACTTCTGTTTAACTTACTTAAATCTCTAAAACTTAACCTATGTTTAAAACAAACAATATATGTTTAATTATCAGATCCTATCACAAATTTAATTATCCAGTGGTAAGGGAATTCAATTGAATCTTTAGCCTGGGCAAATAAAACAAGAAACAGAGCACATATTCACATATTCACATAATACATTCACACATATATACAAAAAAAACAATGCACTTGTATATTCATACATCAATATATCTATATGCAGAACTACCTATAATATTCACATGCAACCAATCTTCCATTCAATACTTAACATGAATTTCAGATCAACTTAAGTTTATTTTTAAAATTGTTACTCACCAGGCAAAACAGAGACAGAGCCTTTATATTTCGAAAATCTTGAAACTGTTTTTGACTTAAGACTGGAATGCCTCTTTGAATCTTTAAACTTGCATGCCTCACTTGATTTAAGAACTTGAGTTGTTGAAGCTTAAATTGCTTTAATCTAAATGCATGCTTGTTTTCCAGGTTGAAGAAAATGAAATGCAGACAGGTTGCTTTGAATTGTTTCCAAAGATGAATAGAATGCAGAGCTGATTGTTTTGATTTAATCTCAGGATCGAAGAGTATAGGTTTTGAAATTGATTTGAGATTGTGGTTTTATGAAGAGTTTAGAATATTGAAAATCATATTTACAGGGTATTGATTTTTGGTTTGAGGCAATTTGATTTGTATAGGTTTTGAAATTGATTTGAGATTGCTAGCTATTGATTTGAGATTGTGGTGTTGAAATTTACCCGAAAACTCAAACAACAGTTTCTTTCAAGCTTCATTTCAACTAAGCCTAGTCAAGTAAAGATAGATCAGATTCAACATTAAACGAGCATGCAAGGATTTCAACAACAAAGAGAAATCAAAAGTATTGCCAGAAACAAAATCAAATACAAGTTCTTTACTGCAAAATCAAACCAGAAATTAGAAATCTGCAATATTCAAACCTACTGCAACTAAAATGGATGATCCCATACAAGTTTCAGCAGCTTTAAATCAAAGATTTCAAACATGCAAAGGGATTTCAATAGCTAGCACTCAAAACATCTTATCCAGAACCTAGAAGTATTAATACTGCTGTGCTCTGCAAATTAAATAAGGTGAGTAAACAATTTTGTTTTAAAAACAGTTAAATTATGAATGGCTCTAATGCATGTGTTGATCTGTTAATTGATATTATTGTTGCGTGAAAATCTTTCAGTTGTATATGGATTGATATGTATGTGTGTAAGTATGTCTGCATATTTTTACATCTTGTTTTCTGTTTTAACAAGAGAGTAAACAAAACCTTTAAAAACTTAAATAGGTTTGTAAAAGTTTAGTGCATGTGATAACCAGATGAATAATATTTTCATGTATGAAGTGTGTGTGAATATATAAATGTAGATGTATGCCTGTATATGCCTGTAGATAAGCATAGATAAGCCTCTGTTCTTGTTCAGGCTTCAGTTTTGGTAGAAAAATTCTTATCTTCATTTACATTTAATTTTAGGCTTGAGCATGTAAATGAAAAAGTTTTCTAACAGTACAATTCAAATTTTAAAATAAATTCAAGGGTATGCAATTATTATTTAACTCAAATTTTAAAATTTACAGTGAAAATCAAGAAATGGGTAAAAATCAAACTTGTTAATTTTAATGTTTGATTATGCAAGCTGAATCGTTGTACCAAATCATGAATTTAGATATAAGAATTGGAATTTCTAGTTTGGAATTCAAGGAGATATTCAGTGTTGATTGTTTTTGGGATTTTTGGCATTTGCCGATGTTCAACTCAATAATTTGGATTGAAATCTTGGTTGAAGCTAGCTTATGAATTGTTGATGAAAGGAAAATTGTAGTTGGAATTTTCTGTTAGACGAATTGCTCGAATTCGATTGAACTAGGGCTTGGTGACCGGTTTTTGTTGAGGTGGTTGTCGAGCTTCGCACGATGACGATGGTGTACCGGAGTCGACCGCACGTGGTTCTGGAGGCACTGGGGAGTGAGGCGGAGCTAGGGTTGTGATGGCGAGATTTATCGTGGCATAGATCATCGGAGAGGTGAGTTTTCTGGTGACGTTCGTTCCCAGGCTGTTGGGTTTAGGGGTCGATTCGTTGTTCGATCGAATGGAGGTTTTCTGGGTTGTCGATGTTGTTGCCGCGGTCGAGAGCGATGTATTGGAGACCGGAGTGAGGATCGTCGGCGGCCAGGGGCGTCGTGCACGTGCACGTGTACATTTGTGTGCACGTTCGTGTAACAGAGGGATCGACGTTTTGGGGAAGAAGGAAGAGACTCGGGATAGCTTTCGCGTTTTAGGGTAGGCGACTCGAAGCAGATGAAAAGGCGAGTGACTCGAAGCTAGCTCGGGAAAGAAACGTGTTTGGCTCGGGTAATTTTAGTATACCAGGTTATTAAAGAATGTACTCAAGCATTTCAAATGTTTCAAAGTTTAAAGTAAAGTAAAAACAAGTTTTCCAATTAAAGTTATTTTCAAAGAAAATTATAAAGAAATGTTTAAAATAGATTTCAAGTTTTATTTTGAATGGATAAGTTTAGAAAATATAATAATTAAGATTTCAAAGATAAATATCCGTTTAATTTATTAAATATGTTTAACTGGGTTTTAAATATATCAAAAATTTAATGTTTAAATTGTTTGTTTCTTAAGTAAGATTTATATTTCAAATATATAATTGATTGTAAATTGGTTTTAAATAAGTTAATAATTGGAATAAGTAATTAAATTAAATAAAGAGTTTATTCTTAATCAGTTAAGTTGAGATTAATTAAGGATAATTAATGTAAGGTTAATTACTTAATTGTAATTAAGGAAAATTACTTAATGAAGTAATTAGTAGAAATAAATTAATTAAAGATTAAGTAATGATTAATTAATTAGTCTAATTAGTTAAGATAATCATTTATGATTAATTAAGTGTAATTACTTAGTCAAGTAATTAATGGATAATTACTGAATGTAATTAAGGAAAGAGTAATTAATTATGAAAGTAATTAAATGGAAGTGAATAAGGGTTAATCACTTAATGTTATTAATTAAAGGATTTATTAATAAAATTAATTAAAAAGTTAATTAATTAATTAATTAATTAAAGAGTAATTAATTAATTAAAGAGTTAAGGTTAATTAATAATGTGATTAATTATTTGCTAAGGTGATTAATTAAATGAGTAATTAATTAATGGAAGTAATCAAAGGATTAATATAATTAATTAAGGAGTTAATTAATTAAGGTAAGTAATTACAGGATGGTTAATTACTGTTTATGATTAATTAAGGTTAATTAATGGATGTAGTTAATTAAAGATTAATTATTTAATTAACTAGAAGGTAATTAATTAATGAAGTAATTGGAGGATTATTAATTAATATAATTAATAAAGTTAATCAAGTTTGATTAATAAAAGAAATTAATTTAAGTATGATTAATTAATTATAATTAATTGAGGATTAATATAATTAATTATAGTTAATAAATTAATGAAGGTTCATTAATTATTGTAATTAATGATAGTAATTAAAGGTAATTTTAATTACTGTATATGGTTAAGGCTAATTACTTGAATGTAATTAAAGTATAATTAATCCAGAAAGATTAATTAAGGAAGTTCATTAAGAGATGATTAATTAATTAATGATAGTAAGCAGGATTAAGATAATCCAAATAATTAAAGAATAGTAATTAATTTAATTAAAGGTTAATTAAATTGATTTGGAGTTAATCAATTCTGTTTATGGATGATTGATTGATATTGGATGATTGATATTGGGTGATTGGTTGATACTGGATGATTTGGATATGATATCTATAAGCTGCTTTGTGAGATGAATGTTGATATGAATTATCTATTGTGATAATGTTATTTATCTATCTGTTTATATCATCCTAAATATAAGTTTTAAATGTTTAAACCTTTAAACAACTTGGCCTTAAAAGATACGTTTTGGATTTCGATGAGACCGGGATCGGGTTTCCGTATACCGGAATTCCAGGTCTGGAGACCCGAATACCACATCGATCCAAATTAACGATAGGTCGTGAATCTCAAGTGAAGATGAAGATTCAGAGTGCAAGGGTTATTGTCGTTAACTCTGAGGGTGATTCCAAAACGAGTGTAACGAGATAATGCCTTCGGTTTCGTTCAAACCCGGAACGAACTTGTATGGATTGAATGCTTTCAGCACATCGTCAGGCGGACGATGAGCATTCTAAGTGATATGTTCTGATTAAAGGTAATCGTAACCTCAAGCCTCATCAATCGGAAATGGCTAAAACAGGGGAGGTGCAGCAAGGCTTCGTGGGTAGCACCCACTGAGAGCAAGATAGATCCCTGTCTAGAGGTCCCTTTTCTTTTATTCGGCTTAGTGTGTGGTTGGTCGCGCCAACCACGGCTTTCTGCTTAGCATCTGCCCTGGTCAATCAAAAGTTCGATTCTATCTGAACTGCTCATTTTCAAATGATATCCACACTGCTCACAAATATTCATTTTTGATCTAAAAATTTTTTTATATATCATGGCCAATTCCTCAGAGGATTCTTCCACAATGGACTCTGATAAGTGAGATTTCGAATAAGTGTTTACAGAATCTTCTTCTGTCCGAAGAAAAATTTTTATAGATTCCTTCATTTCACCGATTCGTACTAAATAACGAGCTAGTGAATCTCCTTCTTTTTGCAAGTTCTTCCCTTCTGAATCAGATAGATTCATATCTGAAAGAGGCCGACAATAAGTTCTTTCAAAATTGACTATTCGACAGATAAAGAAATTTCTCATTAAGTTACGTACCTACTTAAAAAAGAATAAACCTCAATTTCAAGAAATTTTATCTTCTACCAAGACATTCACCGAGGAAGCGGAAACCCTGCTGAACTCAGCCACAACACCGAAGCAGACATACTTCCTTAAACTTGCTCCAAAGAAAACATCTTAGGACACAATCCATGGTTACTGCATCTCCTCACGCAGCTACTACTCCTTGAGGTACCCAGATACCATCACTTGCTTCTGCACATCCGACAGATCCAACTCTACTTCTCCAACAACATGCCCAAACGTGCACACGTACATATGCACAACCGAACGAAGCGACTCCGACCATCAACGCCGACTTCGACACATCGCCTACGACCTCGCCGTTCAACTCAAGCACCCAGTTCGTCGAATTCGACTGGAATTCAAATTCGAGCAATTCGATCAAAATCCTGGAACCACACCTCGCCTGAAAGCCCTTCGAACTCGACGATGCCGACCACGTACGACCACGAAACTCTGCCTACAAATTAAATTAGTTAATGGTTAATAAAACAAATTACTTGATACCACTGTAACGACCCGCCATCCTACGACAAGGAAGACGCATCGTTTTGAAGAAAAGAAAGAGGTGAGAAAGTAGAAAAGAAGAGAAGAAAGAAAGAACAACAACAGAATCTCAACAGCGGAACGAATAATTTATATTAATAACAAAAGTATTACATCATATACAATGATTATCAGAGTTACACAGATTATACAACACATACTAGACAGTTATAACCATCTGTCTAGTTATTACAACTCAACACAAAACTCTATTCAGAGATTAACACAGCGGAACTACTATCTATATCTACAACGCCGAAGCCTCCTGCTCCATTGCTCCTCCAGATAACTCGTCAAAGCTAACCTGAATCCCTTGGCTACTCGTAAAAATTTGAGTACCCAAGAGTTTATAAAACAGAAATAAACACTTGGGTCAGACATGGGTCTGGTGTGAGTAACAGGTTAAACTTGTTTAACTTCAAAAACCATTTCGAAAGAAAAGGTATCACGTAAGACTCCCCACAAATAAACATGGGTAAGTTTTTACCTTACGCTAACCAAAACATTTGATAGGAAATTCGATTGTATTATAATAGGGTCTAGGGTTTTCAAGTAAAATACAGAAATAGCTGGAATGCTTACATCTCACGTTCCAACATAGTTGGGCACAACTAATACGTACGGCACTTATTGGATTTTGGATTCCATACAATGGCAGGGCTACCGGGGTACCGCCCGTCACAGTACGTGGCCTAGATCACCGTACCGAGGATCACTCCCAATCCCCTGCAACACAAGGCCGGAACATCCCTTACTGGATAATTCCCGCACAAGATATCCCAGCAGTTGTTGCAATCAACTGCCCACACAACCGAATAATAAGAAGGGACCTCTAGACAGGGATAATCTTGTCCTACTTGGGTGCTACCCACTAACCTTGCTGCACCTCCCCTGTTTTAGCCATTCCCGGTTTGATGAGGCTTGAGGCTACGATTACCTTTAATCAGGACATCACTTAGAATGCTCATCGTCCACCTGACGATGTTCTGAAAGCATTCAATCCATACAAGTTCGTTCCGGGTTCGAACGAAACCGAAGGCATTATCTCGTTACACTCGTATTGGAATCACCCTCAGAGTTAACGACCATAACCCTTGCACTCTGAATCTTCATCTCGAATCTGAAAGTACTATCTCCGTCAACTCATTACGGAATCACCCTCAGAGTTATATCGACAAAGAATAGCTCTTACACCTCGAGTCTTCACTTGCTCCAATTTGATTTCACGACCTAACGTAAATTTGGATCGATGTGGTATTCGGGTCTCCAGACCTGGAAATCCGGTATACGGAAACCCGATCCCGGTCTCATCGAAATCCAAAACGTATCTTTTAAGGCCAAGTTGTTTTAAAGTTAAAACAATTCAATTCTATTATCTATTTACATACAGATAGATAATTCACAATAGATAATCGACATTATCATTAAAAGCAGATAATTCATATCATTATGCAACCAAAGCATCCAAATCACACAATATCTATTATCTCATATCTGAGATCTCAAACCATTCAAGGTAAATCAATATCATTCAGTATCCTTAAGCAATGATTTATTAATCACCATATATAGTTAATTTAAAATGAATTAAATTAAATATTTCATCTCTAATTAATTTAAAGTAAATTAAATTAATTACTTCCATCATTAAAATCTTGCTTAAATCATTATTAATTAATTATCAATCAATTAATCAATCATCATCCAATTATTCAATTTAATTAATCATCCTTGATTAATTAATATTTAATTACATTCAAGTAATTAACACTTAAATTAATAATGATTTAAGCAAGATTTTAATGATGGAAGTAATTAATTTAATCTTATAAAATTCTTTTATAAATGTTAAGTGTTTCTTAACATTTGAATTTAAGAAGATTTTGAAAATTAGATTTAAATTTGGTTAAATTTAAATTGTAATTTATTTTAAATCCCTAAATTAAAATGAAGATTTTAAAGTAAAATGTTTTAAAGTCTTTGTTAATAATAATTAAAGTAATTAAGGGTTAATACTTTAATTTAGAAAGTGATTAAGGTTTAATGATATAGGAGTCATTAAATTAATAAAGTAATTTAAGAATAATTTGATAATTTAATTAATTAATGGTTTAGTGTTAATTAATTAAATAATTAGGATTATAAGTTAATTAATTAAGGTTTAATTAATTTGGGATTAAGAATCATTTATTTAGATAAGTATAGATTTTTAATAAATGATTAGAAGTTTATTATCAAGTGATTAAAGATTAATTAAGTAATTAATTTAGTAATTAGAAATAAGTTAAATGGTAATTAAGAATTTATTATTTAGTAATTAATAATGCTGATTTAAGTTTAATTACTTAAATAAAAATTGTTAATAATTAATGAGGGTTCATTAATTAGGAATTATTAAATAATTAATTAATGGGATTAATTTTGAAAATCAATTAGATTAATTAACTAATGTTAATCATTTATAAATTGGTTAAGTATAATTTACTTAATGGAAATAATTAAATGAATTAATTACTTAAGGTAATTAATTAAATAAATTTGATAAGTTTAAATTAATTTGTTTAATTAATTTAAGAAATCACTTGGTGATTTGATAATTACTTAAATGAAATTTGTGGAAGTATAAATTACTTATAAAAGTAATTAAAGTTAATTAATGGATGTAATTAACTAAAGATGGTTTAATAAAAGTAATTTGAGTTTAATTACTTTGAATAATTAATCAAAGGATTAATTAAAGGATAATTAATTAAGAAGTAATTAATTAAGGGAAGAGTAATTAAGGGTAGTTAATTACTAAATGTGATTAATCAAAGGTGATTAATAATTAAAGATTAATTATTAAATATAAATAATTTAAATGGAGTAATTAAAGATTATTATTAATTAATATAATTAATATTGTAATTAAGGATTGATTAATTAAGATTAATTAATCAATAATAAGTGATAAAAAAGTAATTAATTAATTATAATTAATTAAGGATTAATGTAATTAAGTATAATTAATTCATTTATGAAGTAATTAGAGATTAATTACTGAAATGATCTAAGATAATTAATTTGTGAAATTAATTAAGTATTAATTACTTAAAGTAATTAAAGGGTAATTAATCAGGAATGATTAATTAAGATGGATACTTAAAGTAATGATTAATTAATTGGTTTAATTAATAATTAAGTAAGTAGGATTTATAGGATGAAGTAATTAATTTAATTCACTTTAAATTTGATTAGAGATGATAAATCATTACTTAAGAATGGATGAATGATATTGAATGCTTTGCATTGTTGATATCTCTGATAAGAGATGTGCTGATCTATGATATAGATGTTTGGTTGGATTGAAATGATAATAGGAATTATCTGTTTGGATGATAATATGGATTATCTATTGTAAATTATCTATCTGTGTGTAGTATAGATAAGAATTGAATTGTTTTAACCTTAAAACAACTTGGCCCTTAAAAGATACGTTTTGGATTTCGATGAGACCGGGATCGGGTTTCCGTATACCGGTATTCCAGGTCTGGAGACCCGAATACCACATCGATCCAAATTAACGATAGGTCGTGAATCTCAAGTGAAGATGAAGATTTAGAGTGCAAGGGTTATTGTCGTTAACTCTGAGGGTGATTCCAAAACGAGTGTAACGAGATAATGCCTTCGGTTTCGTTCGAACCCGGAACGAACTTGTATGGATTGAATGCTTTCAGCACATCGTCAGGCGGACGATGAGCATTCTAAGTGATATGTTCTGATTAAAGGTAATCGTAACCTCAAGCCTCATCAACCGGGAATGGCTAAAACAGGGGAGGTGCAGCAAGGCTTCGTGGGTAGCACCCACTGAGAGCAAGATAGATCCCTGTCTAGAGGTCCCTTTTCTTTTCATTCGGCTTAGTGTGTGGTTGGTCGCGCCAACTACGGGGTTATCTTGTTCGGGATTATCCAGTAAGGGATGGTTCCGGCTTTGTGTTGCAGGGGAGCGGGCGTACTCCTCGGTACGGTGATCTAGGCCACGTACTGTGACGGGCGGTACCCCAGTAGCCCTGCCATTGTATGGAATCCAAACTCCAATAAGTGTCGTACGTATTAGTTGTGCCCAACTATGTTGGAATGTGAGATGTAAGCATTTCAGCTATTTCTGTATTTTACTTGAAAACCCTAGACCCTATTATAATATAACTGGATTTCCTATCAAATGTTTTGGTTAGCGTAAGGTAAAAACTTTTCCATGTTTATGTGTGGGAAGTCTTACGTGATACCTTTGTTTTCAAAAGGTTTTGAAGTTAAACAAGTTTAACCTGTTACTCACACCAGACCCATGTCTGACCCAAGTGTTTATTTTCTGTTTTATTAAACTCTTGGGTACTCAAATTTTTACGAGTAGCCAAGGGATTCAGGTTTAGCTTTGACGAATTGTGGAGGAGCAATGGAGCAGGAGGCTTCAGCGTTGTAGATATATATGGTAGTTCCGCTGTGTCTGTATCTCTGTAGTGTATTGAGTTGTAATGTCTAGACAGATGTTTATAACTGTCTAGTAAGTGATGTATATACTGTGTAACTCTGTAAAGTGTTGTATACTATGTAATAGTTTATGTTATTAATATAATTTATTCGTTCCGCTGTGAGATCGTTGTTGTTGTTTCTTTCTTTCTTCTTTTCTTTTCTATTTTCTACCCCTTTCTTTCTTCATAATGATGCGACTTTCTGGGCATAGAAAGTCGGGTCGTTACATTTGGTATCCCGAATTCAAGTTGATTATGTTTCGCTTCTTCCTCGGAGAAGTAGTCTAATTTATTAATTGTTACTAACCCTAGATTCGCCCCCCCCGATAAATGAATCAATACGTTTTGCGCGAGCTAGTGAATAATTTTCATTTCCGCAATTCAGGAATTGAATTGCAATCGTCGATTCGCGACGAATCTTATTATTTATATTAGAATCTCTTCCATTTTTATTTTTAGTCGGTTCATATATTTTAACCCAACAAAATCTAGAGAAAGAAGTTGTTCTTCAGATAAAATTAATTTCATATCTGTTTTACCGAGAAGGTCTACGGTTCGAGTCCGTATAGCCCTAACACATTCCACTTTTTTTTTCATTTTGATTGAAAAAAAAGTGGAAATGGTCCCGTTATTCGGAGGTTCGAATCCTTCCGTCCCAGAGCGTCTACATGAGAAATTTTTCTTTAAAAGGCCAACTTGTCATATAACAATTGTATTAAAAGATAAATCGAAATTATCTTTCGATGAATTTAAGATTTAGATTCATATTTAGAAAAAAATAGATGGAAAGATAATATAATAAAAAATATGGGACAAAAAATAAATCCGCTTGTTATCAGGGAGTTGGGTAAAGCAAACTCCCTCCTTGGACGAGCACGGGGCTTAGTCAAGTAGAACCGGGTTGTAGAGACGTTGAGGCGGACGGACACTAAGATGGAATAGGCCTGCCAATATGCCCAGTGTACCTGCTGCAATATGATGAGAGGCGATTCCGCCGGGAACAAAAGGATCAAAACCTTCCGCGCCCCACGCTGGACTTACAGATTGTACTTTTCCAGTTAGTCCATAAGGATCAGACACCCATATTCCAGGACCATATAAGCCTGTTACATGAAATGCGCCAAAGCCAAAGCAAGCCACTCCTGAAAGAAATAAATGAATTCCAAAGATTTTGGGCAAATCCAAAGAAGGTTTTCCTATAACACAGCAAAATTTGAGTACCCAAGAGTAATTAATTTGAGTACCCAAGAGAAAATGTAAAGACGATTGCTCCATTGATTTAATTAATGCTCTGTTACTTTAAAATGTTAGAACTGGATGGCAGGAACGTATGGAGTGTTTCTACTGTGTTATATTATTGCGTCCTTTCCCCCGTTGTGGATAAGGATCTTTGAAGAACCACAGAGTTCTATGAAAATAGTTACGACATACTACTAAAAAATATTCGATTTGAAGATGTTCTATTTTTCGCAACCCAACGATTGACTGACTCTGACCTTAGTGGATTCTAAACGATTGATCCGGGCATCTGGAACACATCGAAATTGGCTTCGCCTACCTATTTGACCCAGAAAGTACCCTCTTGGCTACGCCAGGTGCTAAAGCATGGGTGTTTTGTATCCATTGAGCAAAGATAGGCTATAAAAAATGCAAGAGTTCTTTTCTTTATTGTTGGATCCTTAATTATGGACCATTTCCAATTGGACGATCCATTAATTCAATTAGAAGAGGATGCTAAATGGATAAATGTTTTCAATTTTCACTGGAGACTGGGGGCCGGGGATTCCTATTATCTTTCTCGTCCAATTCCAAACGTGCCAGCCAAGAATTTCAGGGGCTTTCAGCAAGAATTTCAGGGAGCCTTTCGAAGCACTTTCACGTGTGAACCGGTTACGGAGGGACCGTTTTGTTTTTGTAGGCTGGTCCGGCCTATTGCTCTTTCCTTGTGCTTATTTCGCTTTAGGGGGTTGGTTCACAGGTACAACTTTTGTAACTAACCTTAACTACTTATAGTAATTAACCTTTTATTACTTCATTAATTAATTAACTATAATTAATTAAATTAATCAACTATAATTAATTACATTTATCCTTAATTAATTATATTAATTAATCACTTCATTTATTAATTATACTTAATTAATCAATCTTAATTACATCATTAATTATATTAATTAATGATCCTTAATTACAAATTAATTATTAATTACTTAATTACATTAAGTAATTAACCTTTAATTAAACAACATTTATTAATCACTCTGATTAATCTTCAATCAGTAATTAACTACCCTTAATTACTTCCATTAACTAAATTAATTACTTCTTAATTTATCTCTTAATTAATTCCTTGATTAATTCACAAGTAATTAAACTCAAATTACTTCCATTAATAAAATCATTATTCAACTAATTACTTCCAGTAATTATCTTATTTTTTTACTTCCCTAAATAATCATACCTTAATAATTACATTAAGTAATTATTATCAAATCAATTCTTGGTTATTCTAAATTAATTAAACTTAATTAATTAACTTAACTAAATCAAATTAACTTCAATTAATTACAATAAGTAATTAATTCTTAATTACTTCCATTAAGTAATTCATTTAACAAATGATTATCTTTAAATTAATTAATCTAATTAAAATTAACCACATTAATTAATTATTTAATAATCCATGGTTAATGACTTTCATTAACAATTATTTAATTACTTTCTTAAGTAATTAACTTATATTAATTATTATTAATTTCAAATTAATAAATCTTAATAACCAATTAATTAAACTTTAATTATTTAATTAATTAAGTGTTAACCATAACTTAATTAATCTTTAATTACTTTATTAATTAATTCTTAATCATTAATTAATATTCTAATTTATAATCCTTAATAGTAATTAAGATTGATTAATTAAGTATAATTAATAAATGAAGTGATTAATTAATATAATTAATTAAGGATAAATGTAATTAATTATAGTTGATTAATTTAATTAATTATAGTTAATTAATTAATGAAGTAATAAAAGGTTAATTACTATAAGTAGTTAAGGTTAATTAATTTAAGTAATTAATTAAGGATAAATTACTTGAAGGTAATTAAAAGATAATTAATCAAAGATGATTAATTGAAAAAGGTAATTAGAGGATAATTAATTAATTTGTAATTAATTAATGTTTAAGTAAGAAGGATTTATAAAATAAAAGTAATTAATTTAATTAACTTTAAATTAATTAGAGATGATATAGATCATTACTTATGGATGGATGATAATACTGAATGCTTTGCATTTGATTGATATCTCTGATGAGATATATGCTATGTGATATGGATGTTTAGTTGAATTGTGATAATATGGATTATCTGATGATATTGATAATGTTGATTATCTATTGTGAATTATCTTTCTAAGTGTATAAAGATAATTGAATTAAATTGTTTTAACCTTTAAAACAACTTGGCCTTAAAAGATACGTTTTGGATTTCGATGAGACCGGGATCGGGTTTCCGTATACCGGATTTCCAGGTCTGGAGACCCTTACCATGGCGTTACTCTACCACTGAGTTAAAAGGGCCTGCTCAATTCATGACTTAGCCAAATAATCCAACAGGAATTTGCTAACCCCGCAAGCCAATCCGGTGTCTATTTATACCTCTCCCTCAATCTTTTCTGGTAGTAGATCCATAATCAAAAAAGTTTTTGTTATTGTTCCAGAAGAAATGAAACAAAAGATGTCTCTAACTTCGAAGTCAAGTCAACTCATAAGTCAAGTAAGAGAGAGTGATTTCTTTTCAGTCCCTAACTCATATGTCAAGTCAAGTCAAAGCGAGCCCTTTCATTCAATTCTTCATTCTTTAATGAAATTAAGAATCAATCAAATCTCCCCAAGTAGGATTCGGTAGACTGTCTTTTTAATTCAAATTAAGATTGTTTAAACATGAACTAGGATCTAAAAATAGTTTAAAACATGTTTATATATATAGTGTGTGTCTGGAAACCAAGCTTTACAGTAAAATAAGGAATTGAATCACAAACATGTTAAAAACCAATGGTTGAAATTCTTTGATTCAAGAATATAACTTGAACTGGCCTAGTAAAATATGATTTTTAAAATCCAAATCACAATTTTAAATGAAGTAATAAATGTGAATGTTGGGATTAGCTGAAAATGGGTTACTAAGCAAATTCTGATGGCTACAAAGTTTAGGGGGATCGGGATCTTGGGTAGAGGTAGAGGAAGCATATGGTGGTACGGCAAAAATGTCAGGTGAGGTATCTAATCACTGTGGCGACAGGAGTATGGCGATCTAAGTTCTAAACCTAATTTTGGGTCAAGCAGGAAGTTTGGGTCCGTGCTTCTCCTCTGGTAGATCGAGTGGTTCGAGACGAGGGATATGGATGCGTGGAAGATTTGTGGTGATGTGGACGAAGTTTCAGACGTTCTTATGATCGGCGACGAGGATTTGAGGCATTGTTTTGACATAGATTTGGTTCCAGGATCTGTTGTGAAGCTCGATTTCGACTTAGGATTTGTTGTGACGAATTAATGATCGGAACTAGATCTGTAGGTGATCGCCGACTTGCATATGGGGTCGCGAGTGGTCAACGTTGATGGCGATGGTGGTGCAGGTGCACGGCGTGCATGGGTTGTTGGCTGATGTTTTGGGGATGAAGGGTTTGTATGTATTTCGAGTAGAACTGTGTTTTTACTCGAAGCTGAGGAGTATTCGACTCGAAGAATTTGCAAAGGTTAGGATTATTTCTGGAATGCTTAAGTGTTGGGGAAGAGGACATTCTCGAGTCGTACTCGGGTTGTTCAGTTGAGTAGCTCGAAGTTTTCAGAGCTACGACTCGAAGTAATTTAGGTGGACTCGAGCACTTTTAGTCGACAGGCTTCACAACTGTCTGTTTAAAGTTTAAACTGGATTTAAATTTGTAAAGCAATATTTAAACAGAATTTTAAATCTAAGTTTAATCTGGAATCAATTTTAAATCTGTATCTCAAATTTGAAATAAAAGAAAGTTTTAAATTAAATTGTTTAAAAATTTTATTTGTTTAAAATGTATACTAAATGGTTGGAATTTAAAAGTAAATTTGTTTTAAATTCTTTAAGTTCTTTTATAAGATGAGTATTTCTTCAACATATGATCTTAAGAGTGTGTAAATGGGATTTAAACTTTGTAATAGTTAAATTTTCTTTTATCCATTTTAAATCTCCTATTTAAAATGGAATTTAAAAGTAAATTTGAAAGTTAAATGTTTCCAAAGGTGTTTTAAATGATAATTATCATTAATAAGGAAATGTTGTTACAAAGACTTAATGGTTTGTGATAAATCAAGTTAATAAGGTAAATTAATATGGATAATTAATTAATTCAATTAATTAAAGATTTGGAATAATCAATTTGTAATTAAGGATTTAAATTAATTTAATTAAAGTTTAAGATTAATTAATTAGAAATAATTTATTTATAATTGAGGATTATAAATTAGAGTATTAATTAATGATTAAGAATTAATTAATAAAGTAATTAAATATTAATTAAGTTATGGTTAATACTTAATTAATTGAGTAATTAGAAATTAATTAATTGGTTATTAAGATTTATTAATTTGGAATTAATAATTAATCTAAGTTAATTACTTAAGAAAAGTAATTAAATAATTGTTAATGAAGGTCATTAACTATGGATTATTAAATAATCAATTAATAGGATTAATTTTAATAATTAATTAATTTAAAGATAATCAATTATAGAATTTGTTTAAAATGAATTACTTAATGGAAGTAATTAAGAAATTAATTACTTATTGTAATTAATTAAGTTAATTTGATTTAGTTTAAGTTAATTAATTAAGTTTAATTAATTTATAATAATCAAGAAATGATTTGATAATAATTACTTAATGTAATTATTAAAGTATGATTATTTAGGGAAGTAAATAATAAGATAATTACTGGAAGTAATTAGTTGAATAAATGATTTTATTAATAGAAGTAATTTGAGTTAATTACTTTGAATAATTAATCAAGGGATTAATTAAGGAATTAATTAAGGAGAATTAATTTAGTAAATGAAAGTAATTAAGAGTAGTTAATTACTGATTGAAGATTAATCAAGGTGATTAATAAATGTTGTTTAATTTAAAGTTAATTACTTAATGTAATTAATTTAATTTAAGTAATTAATAATTAATTTGTAATTAAGGATCATTAATTAATATAATTAATGATGTAATTAAGAATTGATTAATTAAGATTAATTAATAAATGAAGTGATTAATTTGTAATTAATTAAGGTTTAATATAATTAATTATAGTGATTAATTTAATTAATTATAGTTAATTAATTAGTGAAGTAATTAAAGGTTAATTACTATAAGTGGTTAAGGTTAATTAATTTGAGTAATTAATTAAAGATAAATTACTTGAAGGTAATTAAAAGATAATTAATCAAAGATGATTAATTGAAAAAGGTAATTAGAGGATAATTAATTAATTTATAATTAATTAATGTTTAAGTAAGAAGGATTTATAAAATAAAAGTAATTAATTTAATTAATTTTAAATTAATTAGAGATGATATAGATCATTACTTATAGATGGATGATAATACTGAATGCTTTGCATTGATTGATATCTCTTATGAGATATATGCTGTGTGATATGGATGGTTAGTTGAATTGTGATAATATGGATTATCTGATGATATTGATAATGTTGATTATCTATTGTGAATTATCTTTCTAAGTGTATAAAGATAATTGAATTAAATTGTTTTAACCTTTAAAACAACTTGGCCTTAAAAGATACGTTTTGGATTTCGATGAGACCGGGATCGGGTTTCCGTATACCGGATTTCCAGGTCTGGAGACCCGAATACCACATCGATCCAAATTAACGATAGGTCGTGAATCAAGTGAAGATGAAGATTCAGAGTGCAAGGGTTATTGTCGTTAACTCTGAGGGTGATTCCAAAACGAGTGTAACGAGATAATGCCTTCGGTTTCGTTCGAACCCGGAACGAACTTGTATGGATTGAATGCTTTCAGAACATCGTCAGGTGGACGATGAGCATTCTAAGATAGATGTGTTCTTTTCTAAGGTAATCGTGACCTCAAGCCTCACAAACCGGGAATGGCTAAAACAGGGGAGGTGCAGCAAGGTTAGTGGGTAGCACCCAAGTAGGACAAGGTTACCTCTGTCTAGATGTCCCTTTCTATTTTCGACTTAGTGTGTGCGGTTGAATCATGACAACCGTGGGGTATCTTGTGCGGGAATTATCCAGTAAGGGATGTTCCGGCCTTGTGTTGCAGGGGATTGGGAGTGATCCTCGGTACGGTGATCTAGGCCACGTACTGTGACGGGCGGTACCCCGGTAGCCCTGCCATTGATGGAATCCAAACTCCAATAAGTGCCGTACGTATTAGTTGTGCCCAACTATGTTGGAACGTGAGATGTAAGCATTCCAGCTATTTCTGTATTTTACTTGAAAACCCTAGACCTATTATAATACAATCGAATTTCCTATCAAATGTTTTGGTTAGCGTAAGGTAAAAACTTACCCATGTTTATTTGTGGGGAGTCTTACGTGATACCTTTTCTTTCAAAAGGTTTTGAAGTTAAACAAGTTTAACCTGTTACTCACACCAGACCCATGTCTGACCCAAGTTGTTTATTTCTGTTTTATAAACTCTTGGGTACTCAAATTTTTACGAGTAGCCAAGGGATTCAGGTTTAGCTTTGACGAGTAATCTGGAGGAGCAATGGAGCAGGAGGCTTCGGCGTTGTAGATATAGATAGTAGTTTTCCGCTGTGTTGATCTTTGTATTGATCTGTATTGTGTTGAGATGTAATAACTAGACAGATGTTTATAACTGTCTAGTATGTGATGTGTAATCTGTGTAACTCTGATAGATGATGTATATGATACTATGTAATATTTATGTGGTATATTATATTTCGTTTCGTTTCCGCTGTGAGTATCTGTTGTTGTTTTCTTTTCTCTTCTTCTCTTTTCTATTTCTCACCCCTTTCTTTCTTACTGTCGATGCGATTTTCCGGGAGTGGAAAGTCGGGTCGTCACACGTGGTATCAGAGCTTAGGTTGAGCGAATGCCTAAGCTTTTGGTTGAGTGAATATCAGAGCTATTGGTTGAGTGAATACCTAGCTCTGGAGTGGTATCTATCGTGAGAGAGCGTATTTGTAATTTTTATATAACTATATATATTTATTCTACCTATATTGTTGGGTTACCCGTACAGGTTCTCCAATATAAGATATAAAGGTAGATAGGGTAGTAGTGTATGAAACACGACTACCAATGGTTGGAATTAAGGTTGGAAGTGTATCTGTCGAGACTGTAGACCTAATACTGTCTCGAGTAAGTTTTGCTGTGATGAAGGATTTCATCGAATCTCTGAAGGAAACCTGTTAAGGTTCGGAGTTTATCTTTGAAGTGAAAATTTGGATGAGTAGAGTTTGGATCTATCGGTTGAACAGAAGCAAGTGATAGTATCTTGATACCTCAGGTAATAGTAGCTGTATGATGAGATACAGTGACGATTGATGTTCCCGAAGATGTTTTCTTTGGAACGAGTTTAAGGAAGTGTGTCTGTTTCAGTGTTATGGCTGAGTTCAGCATGGTGTTTCTGTTGGTTTGGGGTTCGAGTTTCTCGAAGATCTTTGGATAGAAAATCTTTGGCATCAGTGTCAGCAGTGCAACTCGGAGTGTTCTGTGTTGGCAAGAAGTTTTCTGGCTGAGTAGTTTTTCTGGAGGTGAAATTCAGAAGCAGCAAAGAGGATCCATTTCTTCGATAGATTGGATAGTTAAGTATGGGCTGTTCTGATTTGTTAAGAGGAACAGTTTTCTTTGGAAAATAGGTTGGGTTGATCGCAAAAGTGACTTGCGATAGTTTGAGGGTTCTCTTGGGTTATCAGAATTTTTCTGAGTGTCTTCAGAGAAGTCAGGAGTTGTCCGCATCTGAAGGTTGAGTTTTCTTATCGACTGGATTCCAGGAGTAGTACCGGTAGTTCAGTCTAGTTGAAGGATGTTTCCTAGAGATAGAGGTTGGTAGCAGCTCAAGTTTTGATGGAGTATCTGAGTTTTATTTATGGATCAGTGAACCTTATTTCTGGAATGAGTTGTCCAGTCTGTGCTTGTGTTCTACCTCAGATCAGAATTGAGCAGCAAAAGCAGTTTGGAGTATATCTCTGGATAGGGGAAGTAAGTTTGGAATCTACTGATAGTTGTGAAGTAGAGTTATGTTTGGATCTCTTCTGTGTTTTGATTTGGATAAGTATTGGGTTTTCAAGGTTGAATTGCCAGTTTGGACAATTGGAATTCATTGTGTTTTACGTATCTCTGAGGGAGTACGTGTAAGATCTATCTCTGGTTTTAGAATCAGCAGTTCAGGAAGTTTGATTGTTGAGTCAGACTCGTCTGTAGTCTGATATTCTGTTTAGTTCTGTAGATCTAGATGAGTAGGAGATCTATAGCTTAGTAGTTTAGATTGTTGTAGAGCGAGTATCCCGGTATATATATACTTGGGGAAACTCGAGGAATTCTATCTAGAATTTTGTCTGGATAGTTAGATTTGATTGATTGGATGAATTGGTTGCTATGGCTGTTAGCATATGGTTGATAGTATATGCTTGTGTTTTAAAATTTAAAATCTTTAATAAGATTGTTAAATTACCTTTGTTTAAATTTCGGGGACGAAATTATTTTAAGGGGGAAGGAATGTAATATCCCGGAAATTTTAACAATATCAATTTAATAATCTGTTAAATAATTAAATTGATATTGATGATCTTTGATAATAAGATTTGAATTTAATTTAATAATCTGATTAAATTAGTATTAATTGGTGATTTTATCTTTTAAAAGTTATTAAGATATTTTCTATTTTGAATATATATATTTATTTATATATATTGTAAATAGAAGCTTTGGGTAAATTGGGAATTTAGATTTAATTTAATATGACTTTTCAAAGTTATTTAAATTAGTAAATTTATAGTTTTAAAATACTTTAATTGCTTAAGATATTTTTACTTAAGTTTAAAATTATATAAGAGTTAACAAAAAGGCTTGTTTTGTTTCTTTTTAAAATATCACTTGATAATATAATCTCTTATATAAATTATTTAAATATCAAATATGTTAATTTCAAATAATAAGTATAATGTATTATTTTTAATATGTATGAATTTTAAAAGACTATGGAATTGTTATTTTTAAATTGAATAAATAATTGTATATATATAACTTAACTTTTTAAATTGAATCTTAGGATTTAATTTAATTGAATTTGAATTTAAGCTTTGAAATTCAAAAGAATAAATATTTAAATTTGTTTTGGATTTTAGAATATTTGTATAAACTTTTATTTATAAATATAATTAGTTTTCTTTCTTTAAAAAGTAATTTGTATATATATATATAAGTATTTTATAAGTAAAGAAAAGCCATTTTATATACTTCTAAAATAAATAAATATGTAAAAATTACTTAAGAGACATGTGTTATTTTCTAAAGTCATTGTTTTAACATGTGTAATTTAAGTAACCAATGTTTATGACAAGTGTCTTCATTTATTTTTATTTTCTTTTATTTTTATTTATCATAAATTCTCCTATATACACATATGCATTTCTTTACTTCATCTTTTCTATTTCCTTCTCAAAAACAAGATAAACTCAAATCTTTCCTCTAGAACAAATCTGATCAGTAACCATTTCTCAAACAAAATGTGATCATGTTCAAATCTGATTTTCAAATACTCAAACTCCTCACAAAACTACAATTTCAAAGCCTGCAAAATTCTTCTTCAATCTGTCATCCTCTGATCAAAACTTGTAGACCAGTTTCAAATTCAAAACTGAGATCATCAAACATATCTTCTCTGTTTTGAAAGCCAACCTGTAATCAAAAATCAAAGATCAAAGCCCTGTCTGCATTCATCTCAAAAACCTGCCTGCCTTCATTTTTCAATCTGGAATCATCAAAAAAGCAGTCTGCATTCATTTGTTCAACTTGGAAGCAACATGCATGCAGTTCTAAATAAGTAAAGTTCAACCACTCAATTTCTTAAATTAAAGGGCATTCAAGTTAAAGTTCAAAAGCAGTTTTCAAAAGCTAAAGGCTGTCTCTGTTTTAAATCAGGTGAGTAACTTTTAAAAACTTAAAGTAAAATATGGTTGCTTGCTAATATAGTTGAAATGAATAAGTATTGCAAGTATAAATGAGTTTCTGATGTGAATGTTTATAGTGTGTTTGCTATAATAATTAGATGCTCTGCTCTGCCTTTTCAAATCTGTGAGTAAACATCAACTTAAAAATCTTAAGTAATAACTGATCTGTTGCTTGTTAGATTTTCTGAAATGATTAATGTTTGCATGTGTATATACATATATTATCTGTGTATATGAATGTGTTGCATATGCATATGTATATGATTAAAAGCCTGCATGATTGTTGTTTTAAATATCTTTGTTCTTAGTTCAGATTTTAAATTTTTGATCTGAACTCAAAAGCTTCTTCCTTGATCTCTGGTAGACTGTCTTTTTAATTCAAATTAAGATTGTTTAAACATGAACTAGGATCTAAAAATAGTTTAAAACATGTTTATATATATAGTGTGTGTCTGGAAACCAAGCTTTACAGTAAAATAAGGAATTGAATCACAAACATGTTAAAAACCAATGGTTGAAATTCTTTGATTCAAGAATATAACTTGAACTGGCCTAGTAAAATATGATTTTTAAAATCCAAATCACAATTTTAAATGAAGTAATAAATGTGAATGTTGGGATTAGCTGAAAATGGGTTACTAAGCAAATTCTGATGGCTACAAAGTTTAGGGGGATCGGGATCTTGGGTAGAGGTAGAGGAAGCATATGGTGGTACGGCAAAAATGTCAGGTGAGGTATCTAATCACTGTGGCGACAGGAGTATGGCGATCTAAGTTCTAAACCTAATTTTGGGTCAAGCAGGAAGTTTGGGTCCGTGCTTCTCCTCTGGTAGATCGAGTGGTTCGAGACGAGGGATATGGATGCGTGGAAGATTTGTGGTGATGTGGACGAAGTTTCAGACGTTCTTATGATCGGCGACGAGGATTTGAGGCATTGTTTTGACATAGATTTGGTTCCAGGATCTGTTGTGAAGCTCGATTTCGACTTAGGATTTGTTGTGACGAATTAATGATCGGAATTAGATCTGTAGGTGATCGCCGACTTGCATATGGGGTCGCGAGTGGTCAACGTTGATGGCGATGGTGGTGCAGGTGCACGGCGTGCATGGGTTGTTGGCTGATGTTTTGGGGATGAAGGGTTTGTATGTATTTCGAGTAGAACTGTGTTTTTACTCGAAGCTGAGGAGTATTCGACTCGAAGAATTTGCAAAGGTTAGGATTATTTCTGGAATGCTTAAGTGTTGGGGAAGAGGACATTCTCGAGTCGTACTCGGGTTGTTCAGTTGAGTAGCTCGAAGTTTTCAGAGCTACGACTCGAAGTAATTTAGGTGGACTCGAGCACTTTTAGTCGACAGGCTTCACAACTGTCTGTTTAAAGTTTAAACTGGATTTAAATTTGTAAAGCAATATTTAAACAGAATTTTAAATCTAAGTTTAATCTGGAATCAATTTTAAATCTGTATCTCAAATTTGAAATAAAAGAAAGTTTTAAATTAAATTGTTTAAAAATTTTATTTGTTTAAAATGTATACTAAATGGTTGGAATTTAAAAGTAAATTTGTTTTAAATTCTTTAAGTTCTTTTATAAGATGAGTATTTCTTCAACATATGATCTTAAGAGTGTGTAAATGGGATTTAAACTTTGTAATAGTTAAATTTTCTTTTATCCATTTTAAATCTCCTATTTAAAATGGAATTTAAAAGTAAATTTGAAAGTTAAATGTTTCCAAAGGTGTTTTAAATGATAATTATCATTAATAAGGAAATGTTGTTACAAAGACTTAATGGTTTGTGATAAATCAAGTTAATAAGGTAAATTAATATGGATAATTAATTAATTCAATTAATTAAAGATTTGGAATAATCAATTTGTAATTAAGGATTTAAATTAATTTAATTAAAGTTTAAGATTAATTAATTAGAAATAATTTATTTATAATTGAGGATTATAAATTAGAGTATTAATTAATGATTAAGAATTAATTAATAAAGTAATTAAATATTAATTAAGTTATGGTTAATACTTAATTAATTGAGTAATTAGAAATTAATTAATTGGTTATTAAGATTTATTAATTTGGAATTAATAATTAATCTAAGTTAATTACTTAAGAAAAGTAATTAAATAATTGTTAATGAAGGTCATTAACTATGGATTATTAAATAATCAATTAATAGGATTAATTTTAATAATTAATTAATTTAAAGATAATCAATTATAGAATTTGTTTAAAATGAATTACTTAATGGAAGTAATTAAGAAATTAATTACTTATTGTAATTAATTAAGTTAATTTGATTTAGTTTAAGTTAATTAATTAAGTTTAATTAATTTATAATAATCAAGAAATGATTTGATAATAATTACTTAATGTAATTATTAAAGTATGATTATTTAGGGAAGTAAATAATAAGATAATTACTGGAAGTAATTAGTTGAATAAATGATTTTATTAATAGAAGTAATTTGAGTTAATTACTTTGAATAATTAATCAAGGGATTAATTAAGGAATTAATTAAGGAGAATTAATTTAGTAAATGAAAGTAATTAAGAGTAGTTAATTACTGATTGAAGATTAATCAAGGTGATTAATAAATGTTGTTTAATTTAAAGTTAATTACTTAATGTAATTAATTTAATTTAAGTAATTAATAATTAATTTGTAATTAAGGATCATTAATTAATATAATTAATGATGTAATTAAGAATTGATTAATTAAGATTAATTAATAAATGAAGTGATTAATTTGTAATTAATTAAGGTTTAATATAATTAATTATAGTGATTAATTTAATTAATTATAGTTAATTAATTAGTGAAGTAATTAAAGGTTAATTACTATAAGTGGTTAAGGTTAATTAATTTGAGTAATTAATTAAAGATAAATTACTTGAAGGTAATTAAAAGATAATTAATCAAAGATGATTAATTGAAAAAGGTAATTAGAGGATAATTAATTAATTTATAATTAATTAATGTTTAAGTAAGAAGGATTTATAAAATAAAAGTAATTAATTTAATTAATTTTAAATTAATTAGAGATGATATAGATCATTACTTATAGATGGATGATAATACTGAATGCTTTGCATTGATTGATATCTCTTATGAGATATATGCTGTGTGATATGGATGGTTAGTTGAATTGTGATAATATGGATTATCTGATGATATTGATAATGTTGATTATCTATTGTGAATTATCTTTCTAAGTGTATAAAGATAATTGAATTAAATTGTTTTAACCTTTAAAACAACTTGGCCTTAAAAGATACGTTTTGGATTTCGATGAGACCGGGATCGGGTTTCCGTATACCGGATTTCCAGGTCTGGAGACCCGAATACCACATCGATCCAAATTAACGATAGGTCGTGAATCAAGTGAAGATGAAGATTCAGAGTGCAAGGGTTATTGTCGTTAACTCTGAGGGTGATTCCAAAACGAGTGTAACGAGATAATGCCTTCGGTTTCGTTCGAACCCGGAACGAACTTGTATGGATTGAATGCTTTCAGAACATCGTCAGGTGGACGATGAGCATTCTAAGATAGATGTGTTCTTTTCTAAGGTAATCGTGACCTCAAGCCTCACAAACCGGGAATGGCTAAAACAGGGGAGGTGCAGCAAGGTTAGTGGGTAGCACCCAAGTAGGACAAGGTTACCTCTGTCTAGATGTCCCTTTCTATTTTCGACTTAGTGTGTGCGGTTGAATCATGACAACCGTGGGGTATCTTGTGCGGGAATTATCCAGTAAGGGATGTTCCGGCCTTGTGTTGCAGGGGATTGGGAGTGATCCTCGGTACGGTGATCTAGGCCACGTACTGTGACGGGCGGTACCCCGGTAGCCCTGCCATTGATGGAATCCAAACTCCAATAAGTGCCGTACGTATTAGTTGTGCCCAACTATGTTGGAACGTGAGATGTAAGCATTCCAGCTATTTCTGTATTTTACTTGAAAACCCTAGACCTATTATAATACAATCGAATTTCCTATCAAATGTTTTGGTTAGCGTAAGGTAAAAACTTACCCATGTTTATTTGTGGGGAGTCTTACGTGATACCTTTTCTTTCAAAAGGTTTTGAAGTTAAACAAGTTTAACCTGTTACTCACACCAGACCCATGTCTGACCCAAGTTGTTTATTTCTGTTTTATAAACTCTTGGGTACTCAAATTTTTACGAGTAGCCAAGGGATTCAGGTTTAGCTTTGACGAGTAATCTGGAGGAGCAATGGAGCAGGAGGCTTCGGCGTTGTAGATATAGATAGTAGTTTTCCGCTGTGTTGATCTTTGTATTGATCTGTATTGTGTTGAGATGTAATAACTAGACAGATGTTTATAACTGTCTAGTATGTGATGTGTAATCTGTGTAACTCTGATAGATGATGTATATGATACTATGTAATATTTATGTGGTATATTATATTTCGTTTCGTTTCCGCTGTGAGTATCTGTTGTTGTTTTCTTTTCTCTTCTTCTCTTTTCTATTTCTCACCCCTTTCTTTCTTACTGTCGATGCGATTTTCCGGGAGTGGAAAGTCGGGTCGTCACATGGTATGAAACGCATGTCTAACTCGATGTCACTGCCAGAATCTCAGGAAGAAGTAGTTGCGTGATGAGATGCAGTGACTGGATGTTTCTGAAGATGTTTTCTTTTGGAGCAAGTTTGAAGAAATGTGTCTGTTTCGGTGTTGTGGCTAAGTTCAGCAGAGTCTTTTCTGTTTGGTTTGGAGTCCGAGTTTCTCGAAGCTTTGGATAGGGAGTCTTGGCATCTGGGTCAGCAGTGCAGCTCGGAGTAATCTGTGTGCCGGCGGGAAGTCTTCTGGCTGAGCATTTTCTGGAAACGGAGTTCAGAAGCAGTAGAGTGGATCCAGTTCTTCGATGGATTGTCTAAGTCAAGCATAAGCTATTCTGATTTATTAAGAAAGAACAATATTTTTGGATACTGGACTGGGTTGATCGCAAAAGTGACTTGCGATAGTTTGAGTGTTCTCTTGAGTAGTCAGAGATTTTTCGGGATGTCTTCAGGGAAGTTAGAGGTTTGCCTTAGCATCTGTAGATTTGAGTTTTCTTATCAACTTGATTTCAGGATTGATACCGGTGGTTCAGCTTAGTAGAAGGATGTCTACTAGAGAAAGGATTTGGTAAAGCAGCTCGGTATTTCATGGAACTGCTGAGTTTTCTTTTTATGGATCGGTTGAACCATATTTTCAGGATGTGTTTGTGCTCGAGTTCATCGACAGCATTCTTATCTACTCCAAATCAGAGTTGTGCAGCGGAAGCAGGATTGCAGCTGTTCTAGAGTGGAAACAACCGGAAGTTGTAGTGTTTTGGGATTAGAAAATTTCTACAGGAAATATTTCTAGATTTAAGTCCAGATTGGTTAGTGCATCTGTTTTGTCTTTTCCAGATAGGAGAAGTAAGATGTAATCTTCTGATATTGAGGAGTAGAGTTTGTGTTTCTTGATTCTAGTTAATCTTGAGGAGATCATTTGTTGGATTGTTTTTGGTCCTGTTTGTTTCGAGAAGCATCGGCAAAGGATGAGCTGATCAAGAAAGGATTTAGGCAGCCAGGATCATCAGAAGAATTCTATGGAGAGACGGATGAATTTGGAATTCAAAGTTGGAGACTTCGTTATTGTTGAAATTTTCTCTGGTAAAAGGAGCTACAAGATTGGGTAAGTCTGTGAAGTCAGCTCCGAGTTGTTTTGGATCTCTTCTGTATTCTGATTTGGATAAGTGTTTGATCTACAGGATTGAATTGCCAGTTTGGATAACTGAGATTCAGAGTATATCGCGTATCTCTGAGGAAGTACGTGTTTGATCTATCTCTGGTTTTGGAACCAGTAGTTCGGGAAGGATTTGGTTGTTGAGTCAGACTTGTCTGTAGTCTGATATCCTGTTTAGTTTTGTAGATTTAGATGAGTAGGAGCTCTGTAGCTTCGTAGTTTAAGATTGTCTTTAGAACGAGTATCCCGGTATATATATATACTTGGGGAAACTCGAGGAAATTTAGGAAGCTTATCCGGGATCTGTATCCGGATAGCTAGAATTGTTTGTTTGATTGAATTGTTTGTTTGGATGAAATTGATTGTTTATTTGTGTTGGCTAATAGGTATGCTTAGATTGGTTGAAATAAAATAAAACTTGGGATTATCTTTTGTTTTAAATTTCGAGGACGAAATTCTTTTAAGGGGGAAGGAATGTGATATCCCGGGATTTCAGGGAATTTAAAATGTGATAATCTTGTAAGTTAATTATTTAATATTGGTAAAGTAGTTATTTTCAAACAATAATAATAATGAGTTGTTTTTAAATATAGTTACAAATAGATTTTAAATAGGATAATTATTGACAATTAATAATGTGATTGTTTAAAATGGATATCTATATTTATTTGAGTTGATTTTTAAATTTGGATTTTTTAAAGTTGCATTTGAATTTGGATTTAAGAATTGAATTTAAAGAAAAATATATATATCTTAAAATGAAAATAATAATATAGTTTGAATTTAAAATATATGAATAAAAGTTTTATGTAAAAATAAGATTTGTTTTGTATTATTCTCTTTAAAAAAAAAATATTTATAGAAAGGGAAGAGTATTTATTTAATAGTAAATAAATACAAAAGTTTTATATTATCATTTAAAATGGATTAAATATACTATATATGATTTTAGTTAAAATCTAATTGGTTTTTATTTTATTTTCTTTTAAAGGTTTTATTTTTATAAATTAAGAAAAGCATTTATAAAATAAGATATGTATTTATCTAATTAGGAAATAAATATAAAAAGCTTTTAAAATCATTTAAAAATATTTATGCATGTAGTATTACATGTGTTAATCTATAAACCTCTTAAATACCATGTGTAAGATAATTAGTATTCAAATAGACAAGTGTCACATTTATTTTAATTTTCTTTAATTTTAATAAATCCTAAATTAACACTATATAAACATACACCTTCTTCCTTCATTTCTCTTTTTCTTATCTTCACATTTTTAAAAGCTAGCAAGAAAACAATCTGTAACCATTATGTTCGAAACCTGAATTCACTCCTCAAAAACAAATACAAAACCAGAAATAAATCCAAATCAAAACCCTGAAATCATTCCTCAAAACAAACTCTCAAACTCAAATGCAAAAGCCTGTAGTCTGAAACCCAAAGCCAAAACCTGTAAACCAAGATCAAAAGCCTGTAGCAAAGATTTCATCTTCAAATTACAACCTGGAATCAAGTCTTAAATCATCTCTGCAATTCAAAGTTTTCAAAGCTTCAGTTTTTCAAATTCCAGAAATCAAGCAGATCGGTTTTCAAAATCAATAAATTTCCAGATCAAATAAAGAACAAAACCTGTTTCTCTGTTCAACATTTTCTGGTGAGTAAATTTTCTTTTAAAAACAGTTTAAAACCTGTTCTTATGTTGATGCATGTGATAAATATGTATAAGAATGTTGTAATATGGTTGCTTAAATGTTTTTATTTGGAATATGGATTAAACTGCTATGAACATCTGTGTGTAGGATGATCTTCCTTTGATATTTGTATTCACAGACTAGAAAATATGTTCTTTGTCCTCTGCTTTAAACTTGTGAGTAAACATCTACTTAAAATCCTAAGTAATAATTGTTTTGTTGCTTGATAGATTTCTGGAATGATAAATGCTTGCATGTGTATTTATAAGTGTGAATACCTGATATATATATGTGTGTTTGTCTGTGCATGTTTGGATTTGTCAGTTCTCCACTGCTCTAATTTTCCAGTGAGTAAACTTTCCCCCTAAAAACAGCTTTAATCAATGATTATAGGAATGCATGTGATAAATTTGCACTGGAAGGTTGTAAGATGGCTTGCATGTGGATTTTATCTGGATAAATGTTTTTGAATATCTCTGTTTAAATGTGTGTATATCTGTGTATATATATACAAACTGTTCTGTTATTTTCACAAGGCCAAATTACAATTTTAAAAATAAAATCTTAATTTCCTCATGCAATTAGAATTTAGCCTTGATGCCTGAATGAAGTATGTTTATAACAACATATTTAAAATTCTAAAAATAGTTTTAAGGATTTTAGTTTAGTAAATTAATCAAAAATTAAGAAAATACAGTAATGGGTTGGAATAAGTTAAAAACAAATCTTTATAATTTCATGTTTGGATTATATAGGTTGATTCGTAGTTAAAAGTTAAGAATTTTGATATGATAATCTTGATTTTTAAGAATTTATTCAAGAGTATAGGTCGAGTTGACCAGAGTTTGGTCTATCGTCAAATTCAGATGATCGACGTGATCATCGTCAATGAGATTTCCATCGAAGTTTGTGGGAAGGCTGTCGATCATGGGAAAAATGTGGATGGTGTTTATCGATGGCTATGGTGGTCAGAAATCGATAAAGTAGGGTTTAGGGACCCGGTTTTGTCAACGATGAATCTCGAGTTCGTGCTACGTCAATGGATGATCGGAGACCATCGGACCTAGGGGAAAAGATGAAGGGTTGGTCGGAGAATTTGTAGGCAGAGTTTCGTGGTCGTACGTGGTCGGCATCGTCGAGTTCGAAGGGCTTTCAGGCGAGGTGTGGTTCCAGGATTTTGATCGAATTGCTCGAATTTGAATTCCAGTCGAATTCGACGAACTGGGTGCTTGAGTTGAACGGCGAGGTCGTAGGCGATGTGTCGAAGTCGGCGTTGATGGTCGGAGTCGCTTCGTTCGGTTGTGCATATGTACGTGTGCACGTTTGGGCATGTTGTTGGAGAAGAAGTGTTGGATCGGGTGGGTTCTCGTGCAAGGAAGAATTGTCTCGAAGCAGATGAGTTTTGAGAAAACTCGGGGTAGCTACAGGGTAGTCTCGGGTATGACCCGAAGTAAATCTAAACCAGTTTAAAAAGATTTTTATAAAAGCAAGTTTTTTTTTTCTAAATTAAAATTAGTTTAAACCTATTACTTAATAAATGTTTTAAGTTATTGATTGGAAGAAGTTATGATTTGGTAATTTTAATTTATCAAGTTAAATGAGTATTTTAAAAACTAAATTAATATTTTAATTAAATAAAGTCAAAAGATAAAATGGTTTAAATGTTAATAATAATTAAGGTATTAATAAGATAATGTTTATCTTAAGATAATTAAAGTTTTAATGTTTTGTTATTAATTAAGTTAATTAAGGAAATTAGATATAATTAATTAATTTAATTAGTAATGATCAAGGATTAGTTAAGAAATTAATTAAGAGTAATTAATTAACTTAATTAACTCAATAATGAAGGTTGATTTAATTAATGACTAAAGGATAATTAATTTGTAATTAATAAATTAAGTAATTAGAGGTAAACTCAATGGTAATTAAGAAGTACTTAATTTGTAATTAAGTTTTATAAATTAATAATTAAGTTTTATTAATTATTAATTAAGGGGTGATTAATTTGTAATTAAAGATTAATTAAGGATTAATCAAATGATAATTCAGGTTTAATTAACTCAAATTAAGGATTGATTAATTTGTTATTAAGTTTTATTAATTGATAATTAAGGTTTATTAATTAATAATTAAAAGGATAACTAATCTATAATTAAAGATTAATTAATTGGTTTAAAGAGTAATTAAGGATGAATTACTCAAGTATAATTAATGATATGAATGTGATTGATTTAAGTTAATTAATTTGTAAATTAATTAAAAATAATCACTTGATAAAGACATTAAGTATGAATACTTAATAAGATTGATAAGTATAATTACATAGTGTAGGTAATTAATGTATAATTACAGGATGTAATTAATTAAAGGAAAGTACTTAATGGGAAGTAATGGAAGTATAATTACTTTACAAAAAGTAATTAAGGATTAATTATTTGGTAATTAATTAAAGGATTAAAGAAATTAATTAAGAAGTTAATTAATTAAGGTAAGTAATCATAGGATGATAATTACTGTATATGATTAATTAAGGTGGATTAATTAAGGATAATTAATTAATTAATGGTAATTAATTAAGAATAATTAATCAATGAAATTAATAAAAGTAATTAATGGTTAATTACTGTTAATGGTTAAGAATAATTAATTTGTGAAATTGATTAAAGGATAATTACTTTATGTAATTAATGAATAATTAATCAAGGATGATTAATATTTAATGAGTAATTAATTAATTAAAGGTTTGTAATTAATTAATGGTTGATTAAGCAAGGTTAGGAATTAATTCTTAAGTAATTAATTTAATTTAAATTGATTAAATTGATTATAATAGAGATTAATAAATGGTTGCTTATGAATGATGGTTGAGTAGAATGTCTGATTTGGTTGATATCTATTGGATGATATACTATGATATATCTGTGATAAATGTGTGATATTTATCTATGTTAATGCTGTGTGAATTCAAGTATTAAATTGAATCAAATTGTTTAAACCTTTAAACAACTTGGCCTTAAAAGATACGTTTTGGATTTCGATGAGACCGGGATCGGGTTTCCGTATACCGGATTTCCAGGTCTGGAGACCCGAATACCACATCGATCCAAATTAACGATAGGTCGTGAATCTCAAGTGAAGATGAAGATTCAGAGTGCAAGGGTTATTGTCGTTAACTCTGAGGGTGATTCCAAAATGAGTGTAACGAGATAATGCCTTCGGTTTCGTTCGAACCCGGAACGAACTTGTATGGATTGAATGCTTTCAGCACATCGTCAGGTGGACGATGAGCATTCTAAGTGATGTGTTCTGATTAAAGGTAATCGTGACCTCAAGCCTCATCAAACCGGGAATGGCTAAAACAGGGGAGGTGCAGCAAGGTTAGTGGGTAGCACCCAAGTAGTATAAGATTCCCCTGTCTAGAGTCCCTTTTTATTTCGGCTGTGTGGGCGGTTGTTGGCTCCAACCGCGGGGTTTCTTATGCGGGAATTATCCAGTAAGGGATGTTCCGGCCTTGTGTTGCAGGGGATTGGGAGTGATCCTCGGTACGTTGATCTAGGCCACGTACTGTGACGAGCGGTACCCCGGTAGCTCTGCCATTGTATGGAATCCACAATCCAATAAGTGCCGTACGTATTAGTTGTGCCCAACTATGTTGGAACGTGAGATGTAAGCATTCCAGCTATTTCTGTATTTTACTTGAAAACCCTAGACCCTATTATAATATAACTGGATTTTCTATCAAATGTTTTGGTTAGCGTAAGGCAAAAACTTACCCATGTTTATTTGTGGGGAGTCTTACGTGATACCTTTGTTTTCAAAAGGTTTTGAAGTTAAGCAATTTAAACCGTTTACTCACACCAGACCCATGTCTGACCCAAGTGTTTATTTTCTGTTTTATTAAACCTTGGGTACTCAAATTTTTACGAGTAGCCAAGGGATTCAGGTTTGCTTTGACGAATCTTTGGAGGAGCAATGGAGCAGGAGGCTTCAGCGTTCGTAGATATAGTGTTCCGCTGTGTTAGTCTGTATGAGTCATTTGTTGAGTTGTATTTGGGTTGTAATGACTAGACAGATGTTTATAACTGTCTAGTATGTGTTGTATAAGCTGTGTATCTCTGATGTATATGATATAATGTAATATCTTATTTGATTAATATAATTTATTCGTTCCGCTGTTTAGATTCTGATGTGTTTCTTTCTTTCTTCTCTATCTTATCTCTTTTCTATCCCTTTCTTTCTTCTTGATGATACGACTTTTTGTGGAGAAAAAGCCGGGTCGTCACAGTTGGTATCTTGGTTTATTCAATTTTCAAGGACTCCCAAGCACACGTACTAACTATAAATAAGATAGATAATAGAAGGCTTGTTATTTAACCTTTGGCAGCTAATCCTCTTGATAGTACGGTAGTAGCATCTAAATGTGCAAATGTCGTGGCAGGAGCAGGGTCGGTCAAATCATCTGCAGAGCACTGTAACGACCCGCCATCCTACGACAAGGAAGACGCATCGTTTTGAAGAAAAGAAAGAGGTGAGAAAGTAGAAAAGAAGAGAAGAAAGAAAGAACAACAACAGAATCTCAACAGCGGAACGAATAATTTATATTAATAACAAAAGTATTACATCATATACAATGATTATCAGAGTTACACAGATTATACAACACATACTAGACAGTTATAACCATCTGTCTAGTTATTACAACTCAACACAAAACTCTATTCAGAGATTAACACAGCGGAACTACTATCTATATCTACAACGCCGAAGCCTCCTGCTCCATTGCTCCTCCAGATAACTCGTCAAAGCTAACCTGAATCCCTTGGCTACTCGTAAAAATTTGAGTACCCAAGAGTTTATAAAGGATTACCTTAAAACAGAACACATCACTTAGAATGCTCATCGTCCACCTGACAATGTTCTGAAAGCATTCAATCCATATAAGTTCGTTCCGGGTTCGAACGAAACCGAAGGCATTATCTCGTTACACTCGTATTGGAATCACCCTCATAGTTAACGACAATAACCCTTGCAATCTAAATCTTTATCTCGAATCTGAAAGTACTATCTCCGTCAACTCATTACGGAATCACCCACAGAGTTATACTGACAAAGAATCGTTCTTACACCTCGAGTCTTCACTTGCTCCATTTGGATTTCACGACCTAACGTAAATTTGGATCGATGTGGTATTCGGGTCTCCAGACCTGGAAATCCGGTATACGGAAACCCGATCCCGGTCTCATCGAAATCCAAAACGTATCTTTAAGGCCAAGTTGTTTTAAAGGTTAAAACAATTTAATTCAATTATCTTTATACACTTAGAAAGAAAATTCACAATAGATAATCAACATTATCAATATCATCAGATAATCCATATTATCATAATTCAACTAAACATCCATATCACATAGCATATATCTCATCAGAGATATCAATCAAATGCAAAGCATTCAGTATTATCATCCATCCATAAGTAATGATCTATATCATCTCTAATTAATTTAAAGTTAATTAAACTAATTATTTTTATTTTATAAATCCTTCTTACTTAAACATTAATTAATTACAAAATTAATTAATTATCCTCTAATTACCTTTTTCAATTAATCATCTTTGATTAATTATCTTTTAATTACCTTCCAGTTATTTATCTTTAATTAATTACTCAAATTAATCAACCTTAACCACTTATAGTAATTAACCTTTAATTACTTCATTAATTAATTAACTATAATTAATTAAATTAATCACTATAATTAATTATATTTATCCTTAATTAATTACATTAATTAATCACTTCATTTATTAATTATTACTTAATTAACCAATCTTAATTACATCATTAATTATATTAATTAATGATCCTTAATTACAACTTAATTATTAATTACTTAATTATTAATTACTTAATTAAATTAATTACATTAAGTAATTAACCTTTAATTAAACAATATTTATTAATCACTCTTGATTAATCTCCAATTAGTAATTAACTACCCTTAATTACTTTCATTAACTAAATTAATTACTTCCTTAATTAATTTCTTAATTAATCCCTTGATTAATTATTCAAAGTAATTAACTCCAATTACTTCCATTAATACATCACATTTCAACTAATTACTTCCAGTAATTATCTATTATTTACTTTCCGAAATAATATACCTTATTAATTACATTTAAGTAATTTATTTATCAAATCATCCATTTACTATTCTAAATTAATTAACTTAACTAATCACATTAACTTAATTAATTACAAATGAGTAATTAATTTCTAAATTACTTCCATTAAGTAATTACATTTAAATAATTTCATAAAGGATTATCCTTAAATCAATTAATCTAATTAATTATTAAAATTAATCAAATTAATTATTTATTAAATAATCTCAAGTTAATGACCTTCATTAACAATTATTTAATTACTTTCCTTAAGTAATTAACTTATATTAATTATTATTAATTCCAAATTAATAAACTAAATAACCAATTTATTAATTTCTAATTACTTAATTAATTAAGTGTTAACCATAACTTAATTAATATTTAATTACTTATTAATTAATTCCTAACCATTAATTAATACTCTAATTTATAATCCTTAATTACAAATTAATTATTCCTAATCAATTTATCTTAATCATTAATTAAAAATCAAATCCTATTTAATTAATGAATCTTAATTACAAGTTAATTATTCTAAAAATAATTAATCTTAAACCCTTAAGATTGAACCTTTAATTACCTTTAAGTAATTATTTATTTCATTAATTTATTAGATAAATTAATTATACATTTAATTACTCTAATAATTAAATGCATACAAATCATTAACTTATAATTAAACTTCAACAAGTTTTAAAATCAATTTAAAACCTTTAAATGATAAATAATATTTTTCTTATAAAAGAAATTTTACAAGATTTAAACAATTTAAGTTATTAAAACAATTTCATTTAAAAACTTCCTTTTTATTTCAATTCTGAAATACAGATTTATATTTGATTCCAAATAAAATCTAGATTAAAACTTACCTACAATTTAAAACTTCATCTTTTTAAATTCAACTACCTCATCATTTTAAAGTTGCTAAAATATTTTAAATATTTAAAAACTTTATATATTTTGAACTGAGATTCAAATTAAATCAGTTTTAAACTTAAATTTTATACTGGTTTAAAACTCTTAGTTAGTCATTTAAACTTAGTTTTAAAAATTTTAAAACAGTTTAGTCTTTAAATCTGAAACCCAGACTTACCCGAGCTCTTACAATATTTTCTTCGAGTCGCACATCAAAAATCCCGAGTCTCACACGAAACAACTCGAGTAACCCTCTGTTAAAACCCAGGCTCACCGGAAATTCAATCGCGTGCACGTGCACCGTCCAACCAGCCTTTTCTGACCATCGCCGATGATCTCCCTACCTCGACAACCAACCCCTTATCCTACCCCGGCCACCTTCTAGCTTCCAGACTACTCGAATGTGAATTCGAGTTCAATTTCTAAACCTGGAACAGAAATCCCAGACCATCACAAAACCTGTCAACTTCACCTCGACTTCGAAATCCCGTCCATCTGAACTCCTGCAACTTCGACCATGTCATCGTTATCCCAGCAGTTGTTCTAACTATCTGGAATTTTCGGGTTCGAAAATTCCGGGTCGTTACAGTTGGTATCAGAGCTATAGGTTGAGTGAATACCTAGGCTCTGGAGTGGTGTCTATCTTAAGAGAGCGTATTTGTAATATTTACTATATATATTTATTTCTACCTATTTGTTGGGTTACCTGTTCGGGTTTTCCAATATAAGATATAAAGGTAGATAGGGTAGTGATGTGTGTAACACGACTACCAATAGTTGGAGTTTGAATGTTTGAGATTGGAAGTATCTGTCGAGACTGTAGACCGAATACCGTCTCGAGTGAACTTTGATTTGGTGTTCATTTAATCTCTGAAGGAAACCTGTTAAGGTTCGGAGTCCATTATTGAAGTATAAGTTGAATCGCGCTCGTGTGGGCGGATTTTTGAGAGTTTGGATCTGTTGGTTGAACAGAAGCGAGTGATGGTATCTTGGGTAACTCAAGAGTAGTAGCTGCGTGATGAGATGCAGTAACTATGGATATCTCCGACGATGTTTCTGTTTGGAGAAAGTTTAAGGAAGTATATCTGCATTCGGTGATGTGGCTGAGTTCAGCATGATGTTTGTGTTCGGTTTGAGGTCCGAGTTTCTCTAGAAGCTTTGGATAAGGATTCTTTGGCATCTGTGGCAGCAATGCAGCTCGAGTGTTTTGTGTTCCTGCTGGAAGATCTTTTGGGTTAGCTTTCTTAAAAGTGGAGTTCAGAAGCTGCGGAGTAAATTCATTTTTCAAATGGATTGGTCAAGCACTAGACTGTTCTGATGGATTAAGAAAGAACATTATTTTTGGATATTAGACTGGATAGAATCGCAAAAGTGACTTGCGATAATTGAGTATTCTCTTGAGTAATCTTTTGCTTGGGTGAGGCATCTCTAGAAGAAATAGGAGTTATAGAGTTGTCAGAGATTTTATGGGAAGTGTTGATCTAGTTTGTGTTCGAGTTCATAGACGACATCTAGATCAGAGTTGAGCAGCGAAAGCTTGGTAGTAGTTATTCTAGAGTGGAAGCAACCAGAAATTGCAGTGTTTGGATTAGAGGGTTCCTACATGAAGTTTTCAAGTTTTGAAGGTCAGATTGGTGAGAGCATCTGTTTTGTCTTTTCCGGATAGGAGAAGTATTTGGAATCTACCGATGATTGTGGAGTAGAGTTTGAGTTCTGGATTTCTGTAAATCTTGAGAGGATCTGTTATTGGATTGTTTTTGGTCCTATTTATTTCGAGAAGCATCAGCGATAGTTGAGCTGATCAGGAAGGATGAAGGCATCCCAGAATCGTCAGAAGAGTTCTGTGGATTAGAGATGGAGAATTTTGGAATTCGAAGTTGGAGACTTCGTTGTTATTTCTTCGGTGAAGGAAGCAATTGAGTTTGGGTAAGACTAGGAAGATAGTTTCGAGTATATTAGATCTTTCTGAGATTTTGTGAGGATAAGTGTTTTGGCTTCGGTATTGAATTACCAGTTTGGATTTAATAGAGCGAGTAACCCAGTATCTGTATCGGGGAAACTCGGGATAATTTTAGGTAGTTTATCCGGATCTATGTCCGGATAGCTAGAGTTGTTTGTTTGTATGGATTGTTTGTTGGATAAAATTGTTTGTTTGGATGAATGGTTGTTTGATTGATAGTATATGGCTGTTAAGTATAATTGAATTGTTTTAAATTTTGTTGAAATAAATATAAAAATCTTTGGATTATCTTTTGTTTTAAATTTCGAGGACGAAATTCTTTTAAGGGGGAAGGAATGTAATATCCCGGGATTTCGAGGAATTTAAAATGTGATAATCTCTAAATTTAAATTATTTAAATTGATAATATTAATATAAATAACCAAATAATATAATAATAAGATATTTTAATTATGGTATAGATTGATTTGTAATAAGAATAATTGTTTAAATTATGTTATTTTATAAATTTGATTTTTAATAGATTTATCATTTCTAAAATTAATAAGTATTGTTTTAATATATATTTGGGTATAAGAATATACGAACAAGACTTTTATTTAAAATAAGGCTTTTGTTTTATTTTTGTCTTCCTTAAAGAGATTTTGTATATAAATTTAGGAAGTGTTTATTTAATAATAAATAATTACAAAAGGTATATTTACACTTAAAAATGAATTAAAATTATTATATATAATTTTATTAGGATATAAATGAGTTTTATTGTTTTTCTTTTAAAGGTTTTATTTATTTATAATATAGAAAAGCATTTATTTAAAAAGATATGTATTTATCTATTTAGGAAATACATATAAAAGCTTTTTAAAACTCTTTTTAAAAATAATATAAATGGATAAGGACAAGTGTTAAATTTTTAAAACATGTAAAATACATGTGTAAGGTAATTAAACAATGTAGAGACATGTGTCATTTTCTTATCCTTTTTCTTTGATTTTTTTAATAAACCATAAATTAAGTTTATATAAGCCTACATTCCCATTTTCTTTTTCTTTCTAATCTCATTTTCTAAACAAAGACAAAAATCAAAACCAGGAAAATGTCCAAACTGAAATGATCTTCTCATACCAAAAATATACAAACCGAAATCATCTCCTCAAAACCAAAACTGAAATTTCATCTCAAACCTGAAACCCTTCCTCAGATTAAAATCAATATCCTGTAATCTGAAATCATTTCCAAACCAAGAATCTACAAACTGAAATGATCATCTTCAAAACCAAAACCAGATAATTATTCAAACCAAAATCATCTCACAACCAAAAGCTAAATTCATTTCTCAAACCAAAAATATACAACCTGAAGCCATTGTTCTCAGACCTGAAATCTTATTTCAAACCAAATCAAGGCCCTGTTAAACATTGTACAAGTTCAAAACAAACCTGCAATGTTTTTAAGACCTGTGACAATCATCCTTCAAGCCTGTAACCATTTGCTTGTTTCAAAATCAAGTCTGTCACCATTCCAAGTGCATGCAAGAGCTTTTCAAAATTTAAAAGGAATCAAGGAAGTCAAATTGAAAGCAAGTTCCTGTTTTTAAAAAGAAATGAAGCAGATGAAATTTCAAAAGCTTCCAGTTTTCAAAAGATTCCAGTTTATCACTTCTCTGTTCAATCTTAAATAGGTGAGTAAACATCTTTTTCAAAAGCTAAAATAGATATAAACTTGCTTTCGAATGATTTCTAAAATGAAGTATCTTTGCATGTTTATTTATATATATATACTCTGTATGCATGTGAGAATTGAAGTGTGTATGTCTGATTTAAATTGTTAATATGCTCTGTTCATCTTAAATAGGTGAGTAAACTAAAGTTTAAAACAGTTTTAAATTTGTTGCATGTGGTAAATGTTAGAAGTAAAATTGTGCTGTATGTTTGAATATATGTGTGCATGGATGTTCTAAAGCTGAATGTATGTATATGTGTATATAGAAAATTGTGTGCATGTTATATAAAAACTGTTGTTCTGTTCTTGTGGTTCAGAATTTAAAATCTGATAAAATTATTAGATCTCCTTCCCTGATCTTCTTTAGGATATGATGTACAAACAAATTATGTATATTTAAACATAAACTAAGATCTAAAATTTAGTTTTAGTGGAATAAGTTTGTATATTTCTGTAAATCAAGAAAACACAGTGAAAACTTATAAACAGGTAAATCTGAAGTATCATAACTCTTTGATTCACTTATATAATCATAATCACCATCTAAAATTATGATTTTAGAAAGTTAAATTAAAAATTTTAGATTGGAATCGAGAGTGTATTTCGAGGATGACCAGAAAATGGTCTTTGAGCGATTTCTGGTGATGTTTGGGCTCGGGGTGGTCAGGAACTTTGCTGGAGGAAGAGTGAAGCTTGGTGGTCTCGGCAAAAATGTCAGGTGATTTATGTACCCACCGTGGCGGCGGCGTTGGGTCGGAGAAGGATTTAAACCTAAGTTTGATCGAGGTCTGTAATTGGGTTGCTGTGTCGTTTCTAAAGCATCGAGTCGCATGAATTTTGGTAGGTAGTTGCGTGGATGATGCGCGGAGATGTGGCCGGAATCGTAGTGGGTTCTGGTGAACGGCGTCATGGTTTCGAGGTGTTTTCTGGCGATATTGATTTCTCGTTTCCATCTGCATTGCTCGATTTCGATCGAAGGCTGGAATGTGTGAATCGATAATTGGGTTTAGCTGCTGCATCGATGGTCGATTGGTTGAGGGTGCCATGGATGGTCAGAGGTGGTTGGTCACGGTGTGCATGTGCACGATCGAACGTATGTGTGTCAGTGGTTTTGAGTTGGGGAAGAAGAAGCTATTCGAGTCGTACTCGGGGAGGAACTCGTGTAGATTAGGATTTTGCTCGGGTTTGATTTAGGGTAGTACGCGAGAGATCTAGGGATAACTGTTAAAAGTTTTTAACAGTTTGACTTTTAAAACAAGCAGTTTTTAAAAGTTCTCGGGAAGGAACTCGTGAAAATAAGGCTTTGACTCGGGATTGTTTCCGGGTTGTATGCGAGAATTTTTAGAGAACTGTTGTGTTCAAAATAGTTTTTAAATTTAAATAAAGGTAAGATTTTAAATTTAAATAATCAAGTTAAAACAAATCGTTTTGGAAATTCTTTTCTTTGTAATAAATGTTTGACTAGATTTAATTTGTATAATTTGTTTAACTTAAATATATTAAGTTAAATTCTTAACTTATTTTCAAATTTAATTTGGAAATAAGGTAGTTAATAAAGGAATGTTTTATCTTAAAACTTAATTTAAGTTTGATAATAATGGAATAAATAATGAGTGATTTATTAAATTAAATTAGTTAATGGTTAAGGATGAGTAAATTAACAATTAAAGTTTTCAAGTGATTTAGTAACTTGTAATTAAGGATTGTTAATTTATAATTAAAGATAAGTAATTAATGATTATTTTTAAACTTAATTAATGATTTAATTAAGTAAGTTAAATTACTAAGATCAAATGTTTTAATGATAATGTTTTATCTTAAAATAATCAAGATTTTTAACGAGTTGAAATTAATTAAGTTAAATTTATTTATTTAATTAATTATTGATAAGGATTGATTAAATGATTAGGAGTTAATTAAACTAGTAATTAAGAAGTACTTAATAAAGTTTTATTAAGTAATAATTAAGTTTTCTTAATTAATAATTAAGAAATTATTAATTTATAATTAAAGTTATTTAAGGATTAATTAACTGTTATTAAGGTTAGTTAATTATCATTAAAGATTGATTAATAGATAATTATGGATTAATTAAATTGGTAATTAAGGTTGTTAATTAATAATTAAGTTTTATTAATTAATAATTAAGAAGTAATTAATTAGTTAATTAAGTTTAAGTAATTAATTATAAAAGTAATTAAGGATTAATTACTTTGTATTAAAGAATATTGATTAATAAATTAAGGTTTATTAATTAATAGTTAAAGAATAATTAATCAAGGATTAATTAAATTGTTTAAAGGGTAATTAAGGATGAGTTACTCAGTTACGATTTAGGAATGAATGTGATTTATTTAAGTTAATTAATTTGTTAATTAATTAAAGATAGTCACTTGGTAATTAAGTATAATTACTTAATAAGATTGGATAAGAGTAATTACTTAGTATAAGTAATTAATAAATAAATTACTTTATGAAATTGGTGAATTTAATCCAAAAGGATTTATAAAAGAAATTAAGGTAAATAGTTAATTACTGTTAATGATTATTTAAGGTTGATTAATGGAAGTAATTAATTAATGCATGATTAATTAATGTAATTAATTAAGGAATAATGTAATTAATTATAGTTAATTAATTAATTAATGTAATTAATTAAGGATATTAATTATTATAATTAATGAGAGTAATTAAAGGTTAATTACTATAAATGATTAAGAATAATTAATTTGTGAAATTAATTAAAGGATAATTACTTTATGTAATTAATGAATAATTAATCAAGAGTGATTAATATTTAAAGAATGATTAATTAATTAAAATGTATTGTAATTAATTAATGATTAATTAAGCAAGGATAGGAATTAATTCTTAAGTAATTAATTTAATTTAAGTTGATTAAATTGATTATAATAGAGATTAATAAATGGTTGCTTATGAATGATGGTTGAGTAGAATGTCTGATTTGGTTGATATCTATTGGATGATATACTATGATATTCTGTGATATGATATTAGATATATCTGTGATAAATGTGTAATATTTATCTATGTTTAAGCTGTGTGAATTCAAGTATTGAATTGAATTGTTTAAACCTTTAAACAACTTGGCCTTAAAAGATACGTTTTGGATTTCGATGAGACCGGGATCGGGTTTCCGTATACCGGATTTCCAGGTCTGGAGACCCGAATACCACATCGATCCAAATTAACGATAGGTCGTGAATCTCAAGTAAAGATAAAGATTCAGAGTGCAAGGGTTATTGTCGTTAACTCTGAGGGTGATTCCAAAACGAGTGTAACGAGATAATGCCTTCGGTTTCGTTCGAACCCGGAACGAACTTATATGGGTTGAATGCTTTCAGCACATCGTCAGGTGGACGATGAGCATTCTAAGTGATGTGTTCTTTTCTAAGGTAATCGTAGCCTCAAGCCTCATCAACCGGGAATGGCTAAAACAGGGGAGGTGCAGCAAGGCTTCGTGGGTAGCGCCCACTGAGAGTAAGGTCATCCCTGTCTAGATGTCCCTTTCTATTTTCGACTTAGTGGTGCGGTTGATGTACACAACCGTGGGGTGATTTTATTCGGAATTATCCAGTAAGGGATGGTTCCGGCTTTGTGTTGCAGGGGAGCGGGCGTACTCCTCGGTACGGTGATCTAGGCCACGTACTGTGACGGGCGGTACCCCAGTAGCCCTGCCATTGTATGGAAATCCAACTTCCAATAAGTGACGTACGATTTAGTTGTGCCCAACTATGTTGGAACGTGAGATGTAAGCATTCCAGCTATTTCTGTATTTTACTTGAAAACCCTAGACCTATTATAATACAATTTTTAATTAAGTTAATTAAAGGATTAAGATTAATTAATAAGGTAATTAATTATTGTTAAGGTAATTAATTAAAGGTAATTAATTAAGGGAAGTAATTAAGGGAAGTTAATTACTGAATTAGATTAATCAAACATGATTAATAATGATGGTTTAATTAAGATTAATTATTTAATTAATTTAAATATAAATAAATAATTAAAGATTGTAATTAGGAATCATTAGTTTATAATTAATTAATGATGTAATTAAGAGTTAATTAATTAAGATTAATAAATCAAATGATAAGTGATTAATTGTAATTAATTAAGGATTAAAGTAATTAATTATAATTAATTAATTAATGAAGTAATTAAAGGTTAATTACTGTATTTGGTTAAGGATAATTAATTTGTGAAATTAATTAAGGATAATTACTTAAGTGTAATTAAAGTATAATTAATCAGGGTGATTAATTAAAGTGGAAATTTAGAGGAAGAATAATTAATTAATTTATAATTAATTAATGATTATATAAGTAAGGTTTATAATGAAGTAATTAATTTAATTCACTTTAAATTAATTAAAGATAGAGATAGTTAATTTAATTCATTTTAAATTAATTATGTTATGATTAAGTAAATCATTGCTTATATAAGAATGGATGACATTGATTGTCTTGAATGGATGTAATCTCAGAAATGAGATAAGTAATGTTGTATGGTATGAATGCTTGGTTGCATTATGATGGTAATATAGATTAACTATTGTGATGTTGATATGGATTACCTATTTGGTTATGAATCATCTGTTTAAATGATAATGTGATTATCAATTGTGATTTGTGAATTATCTATCTGAATGAATATAGATAAGTTAAATTGTTTAAACCTTTAAACAACTTGGCCCTTAAAAGATACGTTTTGGATTTCGATGAGACCGGGATCGGGTTTCCGTATACCAGAATTCTAGGTCTGGAGACCCGAATACCACATCGATCCAAATTAACGATAGGTCGTGAATCTCAAGTGAAGATGAAGATTTAGAGTGCAAGGGTTATGGTCGTTAACTCTGAGGGTGATTCCAAAACGAGTGTAACGAGATAATGCCTTCGGTTTCGTTCGAACCCGGAACGAACTTGTATGGATTGAATGCTTTCAGCACATCGTCAGGCGGACGATGAGCATTCTAAGTGATATGTTCTGATTAAAGGTAATCGTAACCTCAAGCCTCATCAACCGGGAATGGCTAAAACAGGGGAGGTGCAGCAAGGCTTCGTGGGTAGCACCCACTGAGAGCAAGATAGATCCCTGTCTAGAGGTCCCTTTTCTTTTATTCGGCTTAGTGTGTGGTTGGTCGCGCCAACCACGGGATTGTCTTGTTCGGGATTATCCAGTAAGGGATGGTTCCGGCTTTGTGTTGCAGGGGAGCGGGCGTACTCCTCGGTACGGTGATCTAGGCCACGTACTGTGACGGGCGGTACCCCAGTAGCCCTGCCATTGTATGGAATCCAAACTCCAATAAGTGCCGTACGTATTAGTTGTGCCCAACTATGTTGGAATGTGAGATGTAAGCATTTCAGCTATTTCTGTATTTTACTTGAAAACCCTAGACCCTATTATAATACAATCAGATTTCCTATCAAATGTTTTGGTTAGCGTAAGGTAAAAACTTTTCCATGTTTATGTGTGGGAAGTCTTACGTGATACTTTGTTTTCAAAGGGTTTTGAAGTTAAACAATTTTAACCCGTTTACTCACACCAGACCCATGTCTGACCCAAGTGTTTATTTTCTGTTTTATTAAACCTTGGGTACTCAATTTTTACGAGTAGCCAAGGGATTCAGGTTAGTCTTGACGAATTCTGGAGGAGCTGTGGAGCAGGAGGCTTCAGCGTGTAGATATATAGAGTTTCCGCTGTGTATGATGTATCGTATTTATGTAGTTGTGTTGTATAATAGACAAAAGTTTATAACTGTCTATATTGTGATGTATAAATCGTGTACTCTGATGTATATGATACTATGTAATATCTTATGTGATAATATATTTCTCGTTCCGCTGTGAGATTTCTGATGTGTTGTTGTTCTCTCTTCTTTTCTTTTCTTCTTCTATCCCTTTTCTTTCTTCATAACGATGCGTCTTTCTGGGCAAAGAAAGTCGGGTCGTGACAGTTGGTACCCAGAAAATTCACGCGTTTCAAGGGAAAGTCGGGTTTTCAAGTAAACGAGAATTTCGAGTCTAAAAATCTAAACCTGGAAACGTATCTGGTCTCACCACCCAATCCCTGTCAATCACGTCGCCCCCGCAACCTCGTCCATCAGACGACTTGAAATTCCGGCCATAACTCTGTCTACACCTCCCCTACCACTTCCCAAAAATACATGGCACTCGATCAAACTATGATGACGAACGAAACATATTTCGCGACCTTACGAAAACTAGGTTTCCAGACAAAGAATCGCCACCGCTGCCTCCTCAATGAAATGCAACATTATCCGGCATTTTTCCTATGAACTTCGACCACTCCTCTATCATTACCCAAAACCCCGGCTACTACAAATCAAAAGATCACCATAATTTCCCAAAACTCCATATTTAGTTCATCACAGAACTGCTCCTTTTATACTAAGCTAAAAATCATGATTTTAATGTTAAAAATCATATTATAGTTTAGATATTCGATTTATAATCCTGGATTTATGAATTACCTATTTTGAATTTTCACTTATATATACATGCACTGATTTTTCTTATGTTTCCAGAGACAACAAACTAATATTTTAACTTACTTACAATTTTAAATATTAACTTAAGAAAATCAACAGCTTCATTTTTATAAATTTCATTCTATCAGAAACTTATGATAAGTATTTTAATGAAGTTTTGTGCCTGGAAAATCAAAACAGAACAGGCAAATAGAAAGAAACAGCATACACACATATATATTTACATATGCACACAATACATCCATTGTTCACAGCAGCTTTCAGTTATACATACAAACATTACATATTTATTCACTTCAAACATGATTATCACATGAAGAAATCAAGCAATTTACTTAAGTTAGTTTTAAATAAAAAGTGTTACTCACTAGGCAAAACAGAGACAGAGCCTTTATATTTCGAAAATCTTGAAACTGTTTTTGACTTAAGACTGGAATGCCTCTTTGAAATTTTTAGATAGCTGTGGTAAACATTTTATATCAGAAATGAGATAGGATGTTGTGTGATATGAATGCTTGGTTGCATTATGATAATATAGATTAACTATTGTGATGTTGATATGGATTACCTATTTGGTTATGAATCATCTGTTTAAATGATAATGTGATTATCAATTGTGACTTGTGAATTATCTATCTGTATAGATAAGTTAAATTGTTTAAACCTTTAAACAACTTGGCCTTAAAAGATACGTTTTGGATTTCGATGAGACCGGGATCGGGTTTCCGTATACCGGAATTCCAGGTCTGGAGACCCGAATACCACATCGATCCAAATTAACGATAGGTCGTGAATCTCAAGTGAAGATGAAGATTCAGAGTGCAAGGGTTATTGTCGTTAACTCTGAGGGTGATTCCAAAACGAGTGTAACGAGATAATGCCTTCGGTTTCGTTCAAACCCGGAACGAACTTGTATGGATTGAATGCTTTCAGCACATCGTCAGGCGGACGATGAGCATTCTAAGTGATATGTTCTGATTAAAGGTAATCGTAACCTCAAGCCTCATCAATCGGAAATGGCTAAAACAGGGGAGGTGCAGCAAGGCTTCGTGGGTAGCACCCACTGAGAGCAAGATAGATCCCTGTCTAGAGGTCCCTTTTCTTTTATTCGGCTTAGTGTGTGGTTGGTCGCGCCAACCACGGGATTGTCTTGTTCGGAATTATCCAGTAAGGGATGGTTCCGGCTTTGTGTTGCAGGGGAGCGGGCGTACTCCTCGGTACGGTGATCTAGGCCACGTACTGTGACGGGCGGTACCCCAGTAGCCCTGCCATTGTATGGAATCCAAACTCCAATAAGTGCCGTACGTATTAGTTGTGCCCAACTATGTTGGAATGTGAGATGTAAGCATTTCAGCTATTTCTGTATTTTACTTGAAAACCCTAGACCCTATTATAATACAATCGGATTTCCTATCAAACGTTTTAGTTAGCGTAAGGTAAAAACAAGATTTAACACTTGTAAGCATATTAAGATGGTGTGAAGACATTTGTAAAAATAAGTGTATAGGTGTAAACTAATTAACACCTAAGAGGACAAATGTCCACAAGATATCAAACAATGAAATACATTCAATCTCATTCATCCATCCTTAAGCAATGATTTATATCATCTAATTAATTTAAAGTAATTTATATACATATACATATTAGGTAAGTATTTATAAATAGTAAACTAGTGTAAAAAGCTTTTATTCACATTTTAAAAATAAATAAAGTTATGTATTAAATACTTATAAGACAAATGTCATTATATTAACACCCTAAATTAACATGTGTTGACTAATAAATAAAACTACATGACAAGTGTCATTTAATTTCCAATTTTCTTTTCTTTTATTTTACTAAATAATTTTCAGCCTATAAACACATATACTTCTCTTCTTCTATTCTTTATCAAATTCAAAAGCTAAGAAAAAAATCTGAAACTCAGTCCTATTCTCAAACCCTCCTCTAAACAAAATCTGTAAGTAAATCCTCAAACCACTATCTATTCAAATTCAATAGCCTGTTAAGCATCTTCAAAAATCAAAACAACAAAAGCTTGAACTCATTTCATAAACCTGGGAATAAAGTCTGAACATCATTCTTCAACTCTGTTTTAAAAAGCAAACTCAAAATCAAAGTCTGTTTTCATCTTCAATACCTGGAATCAAGCCTGAGATAAGCAAGCACCTGGAAATCATATCTTAAAACATCTCAACAACTTAAAGTTTCCAGTAGCATGCATGTCGTTTTCAAGTTTTCAAAGGCAAGAAGCATTTCAGTTTGATAAGCAAGCTACAGCAACTCAAGTTTTCAAATTCAAATCAAAGCAAAGGCTGTTTTCAAAAATGAAGGCTCTGTCTTCTTTAATTAGGTGAGTAACCTTATATTTAAAATAAATTGGATGCATGTTAGATGGTTGAATAAATATGTATTGATAATTGAATGTCTGCTATTTTTGTGCCTGCTGGTTATAAGTGATCTGTTTATTATTTGTTCTAGGTGAGTAACTTCATTATTACACTTAAAGTTTTTGAATCTATTGCATGATAATTACTGTGATTAAGTATGTATCATGTGTATATATATATAGCAGTAGATTTTCTATGAGGATGTGAATGAAAATAGGTGTGCATGTCTGTGTACAGGGAAGTTTGCTCTGTTCTAAAACTTACAGTCCTAAATAAGTTTAAAATTTCAATTCCTCTTCCCCTGATTCACTTTAGATCTTGATATAGAAACAAAATCTGTTAGAAATAACAAGTTAAAGATTTTAAAAAAATATTATTAAGTATATTGATAAGTAGAATTATTGGGAATAAGAGATAATAGCAGGAATTAAAGTATAAGTCAAAAATCCAAATTTCATAATTTATTAATTCAGGATTATATATCAAATCCTTAAACAAAATCATGATTTTTAAAAGAAAAATCATAAATTTTAGAATTGAATTGGCAGAACAGTTCTGGTTTGATCAGATGGGGTGTTTTTGGTTGCCTCTGGTGATCTAGTTGCTTGGCGAAGTCATGGTTCTCACTGGAGCATGCTGGAGGATGGTAGATTGATGGAAAAATAGGTGTAAATTTTTCCGATGATCAAGTTGTGCAGTCGAAAGCATTTTAGGGTTTAATGTGAGATTTGGGAGGATAGGCTTTGTCGAGGTGGAACGGAATCGGTGGCGTACTAAGTTCGATCGCGTTGGGGGAAAAGGCTTCGGTGGCTCGAGGCGCATCTGTTGTCATTGCCGTTGAGTTTCACGAGGCGTGGGTGGTCGGCGACAGGGGGTTTTCTGATCGCGTGTATCTTCCAGTTTTGGGTGTGAGTGTTGTTTTTGAGTTTACTTCGTGTTTCGCTGATCTGCTTAGCTGCAGCAACTAAAAGAAAGATCGATTCTTTGGGATCCTTCCTTTCTTCAAACGGAACGAACAGAGATAGAATCAGGCTTTATCTATTTATTTCCTTTTTTGTTATCATGAGGTTTCTTTCCTTGCTACAGCTGGTAAAAATCGTTGCTTTGAACGATGCATATGTAGAAAGCCTTTTTTTTTTCTAGTATTGACTTTTAAAATTTTTCTTTCTTTTCTTCTATTTTTTACTAGTTTATATAATAATTACTCTTGGGTACTCATTTTTTCTAGTATAGAAAGTCTTATCTCTTTCTTTTTCTTCTAATCCAATCTCCTGGTCCCTGCGGAAAGGAAAAAGAATTTCACGTTCTTCCTTTCGGGAAGGGAGGAGCCAGAGCATTTATAACACGACCCAAATAAGCCTCGCTTACAGGTATTTGAGCAATCCTTCCTGTTGCTGCTACGCTGGTGCTGCCAGCTTTTCTTCTCATTTGAGAGTGAGAGGCTTCCTCCCGTATCGAAAGCGTAGGCAGGTATCCATTCATTTCTTCTCGACATTTCTTCCTTGCGTCTTACAAGCACTGCAGTCGCACCAAAGACATCCCGCAAGGAGAGGAGGAAACATGCCATTAGGTGGTACGCTCCTATGTTCCGCTCTTACGGCTTCAGTGTAGAAGGATTAGACCTCGCCTGCGCTTCAACCTGATCGTAGTCTATTTATCTATCTCTTGACTCGAAATGGGAGCAGGTTTGAAAAAGGATCTTAGAGTGTCTAGGGTTGGGCCAGGAGGTCTCTTAACGCCTTCTTTTTTCTCAGATTTTTTTTATTCAAGTCAAGGAATATTTTTCATTTTGTTCTAGATGAAAGAGGTTCATTAATCATTGTAATTAATGACAGTAATTAAATGTTAATTACTGAATATGGTTAAGGATAATTACTTGAATGTAATTAAAGTATAATTAATCAAGGAAGATTAATTAAGGAAGATCACTAAGATGTTTAATTAATTAATTTGTAATTAATTAATGATAATAAGCAGGATTAAGATAATCCAAGTAATTAAAGGATAAATCTGTTGAGGGTTAATTAATATAATTAGCAATTAAAGTTTAAATTAATTAGGGATAAAGGATAATTAACTAATGGGATAATTACTTGATGAAAGTAATTAAAGATAAACTATTTAACTGAAGTAATTAAGAATTAATTACTTAGTGTAATTAATTAAAGGATTGATTAATTAAGGAAATAAATTAAGGGTTAGTTAATTAATGAGTGTGATTAATTAAAGGATAATTAATCAATATAAGTGATTATAGGATAAATTAATTTGGGTAATTAATTAAGGATAAATGTAATTAATGTGAACGGGTGAAGGTTAATTAATTTTGGTTATTAATTAAAGGATAATTACTAAATGTAATTAAGGAATGATTAATTAATGGGTTGTAATTAATTATTGTTAAGTAAGCAGGATTTAAAAAGAGATTAATGGTAATCTAGGTGATTAAAAATTTGTAATTAATTTAATTAGAGATAAATTAAATTAATTTTAGAAGTGATAAATCTTGCTTAAAAATGATAAACCTGAATTGAATGCCATGGATTATTTGATATCTCTGATATGTGATTTGTGATACTCTGATATGAGATGTTTTGGAAAAACTGTGATAATGTAAGTTATCTATCTGAGATAGAATTGCTATGTGAATGTGATATCCTGAATTTAAATTAAATTGTTAGCTTAAACATCTTGATTAAAGGATGACATTAGATTCGAAGAGACAGGAGTCGGGTATTAGTTAATACCCGAAACCACTTCGATTCTTTATAGATCGATATTTGAAGTAAGTATTGAGCATAACAAGTAATGAACTCGTAGTGAAGTATGAGTTACCCCGGGTTTTTCTTTATGATTTTCACTTAGTATAAAATTGTATGGGTTTACTCACGCTGGTTTCCAGCCTGACCCGGGTGTTACTTTGATGTAATGCTCGGGTCAGACCGAGTATTACAGATTTCCAGGTAAGGACGTTTTGGAGCTCAGGAGGCGAGCTGGATGGCAGGAACGTATGGAGTGTATTCCGCTGTGATATATTATAGTTGTCCGAGACATGTTAATTCTAACTGTCTAGTATATTTGTGAATGTTGTAACTCTGATGTATAAAAATGTAATTAACAAATACAGGTTTTCTTTGTATAAATGCTATTATTTGTTATTATATTTAATCCGCTGCGAATGTGAGATGTTGTGTTTTCTGTTCTTCTTTCTTCTTTCTGTTTCTTTCTTCTATCTCTTTTCTTTTTCTCCTAACTATCTGGAATTTTCGGGTTCGAAAATTCCGGGTCGTTACAGTTGGTATCAAATGGCAAAGACATTGTGGAGAAAGAGATGGCTTTTCCCGGATGAAATGAAATATTTGATTCATGTAACAGGGGAAAGATTTCCCATTCCTTAGCCGTAAAGATTCGCTCAATAAAAGTTCTAAAAGAAGTTAATCGTAAATAAGAGGATCATAAATTTATAATAGGGTAGATGGATGATAAGAGAGGTTGTTTATAAATATGGAATTGGAAAAGAAACTGTCACGACCCGACTTTCTTTGCCCAGAAAGACGCATCGTTATGAAGAAAGAAAAGGGATAGAAGAAGAAAAGATGAAGGGTTGGTCGGAGAATTTGTAGGCAGAGTTTTCTGGGCAATTTGATCGCATTTGGGTTATGCTGTGACGACAGTTTAACTCGATGTCACTGCGATCTACTGCAGACCATAGCGAAAGTCATGTGTGCCGCTGAGAGCCAACTGTCTACGTTTGATTTTATATCGGTAGACTGTGACACTATGGTAACATAGCGAAAGTCGTTTGTGCCGCTGAGAGCCAACAGTCTGCGTTTGATTTTATATCGGTAGACTGCGACCTATGTGGGAGAAGTTTCATTTTGACAGCGAAATCGTGTGTGCCGCTGAGAGCCAACAGTTACATGGACTTTTGCTGTGATGGCAACGTAACCCTGGATGTAACTGCGATCTGTTGTGGGTTCCATGCTGTTATCAGTTACATGGACTTTTGCTGCGATGGCAACGTAACCCATGATGTAACTGTGACCATGGATGGGAGTGATGATTTCCAGAGCATTCTCACCAAAGATGTTTCCTCTATTTCCAAAAATGTTTTCTATATTTTCAATAAATTATTTTCCAAGTATTTTCACTGGGTGTTGAAAACGGGTCTGCTAAGATCTTATAGATTTTCAGTTCTACGCCTGATCAACGTATGACCGAATTTCTGTAAGAACAAGGATTGACTTGTTAAGACATCGAGTTATAAAAGTATTTTTATAAAAACTAATTTATTAATATTATAAAGATTTTTAAGGTGTTTTAAAAATGGTTCAAAGAGAAAATTTAACAGATATTAAGAATTTTAATAAATTTTGGCTTCGTTCCTTTTCGAGGACGAAAAGATTCTAAGGGGGGAGGAATGTGATAACCCGTATTTTTGGGACATCCAGTAATTAGATAATTAACTGGTTTATTCAAATTAAACAGATAAAATTTTAATAATAAAAGATATCTAGATATGTAAATGAATTTGAAATTTCAAAAGATAGATCTCTTAAAATATTTTGGATTTTAAAATACATATGTATTAGAATATAATTTGTTTTATATTATTTTCTTTAAAGGATTTATTTATATAAATTAAGAAAAGTATTTATTAATAAAAAAAAAATTAAATACAAAAGTTTTATAAAAGCATTTTAAAGTAAATAAAGACATAAGAAATATATATATAAATAAAGAGGTTTAATACACTTGTCTTTTACATTAAATATAAACATAACACATAATTTATTTAAAACATAAGTAATTAATACAATAATGAATTCAAACCATTTGTACACTTTATAATGCATAAATTGACATTTGTAGCTTTGTATAAGCATGCAAATAACAAGTGGCTTTCCTCATTTTTATTTTCTTTAAAACTGAAATCTTATGTAAATAATATGAAGGGAGAAACCAGGCTAATGAAAATTTCCTCAAATCTTTTCATCTTCATTTTCCAAAAAACTAAAAATCTGGTAACAAAGAAAACAAATCAGATTAAGAGAAAAAAAAAAGAGGGCAAAAGAAAAGAAAATCAAACTAAAACTAGCAAACAACTATCACCTTCTCCCAGTTTTCAAATCTAAAGCAATCAAAGCATCATCATATCAGTTTTTAGAATCTTGATCATCTCTGTTTCAAAGCAAGAAGATTCAAGATCAATGCAAATCAAAGAAAACCAAATTCCAGTTTAGATACGAGAACAGATTTCAAAACTTCAAAAGCTTGTTTCCTGTCTTTTAAACAGGTGAGTGATCGAATCTATATTTTGTTTAAAATCAGTTGCATGTGAATTGCTGAAATAAAATTAGGCCTTGCATGTATATATATTAGTGAAATCTATATATATATGTATGTGTTTGAACTGTGCATATCTAAAAATGACTGTCCTTCTCTGTTTTTAAGTTACAGAGTTTAAAAATAACAAGTGAGCAAAACATCCCTTTTCAAACCTTGATCTGGTTATCTTTTGTTGAATGAATAAAGTAGTGTTATAATGTGTTTACTTGAATGAAAATCTGTTTTTGTATATGTATAAATATGCATATATATATATTACTGTGCATGTTAAAGAAACAGGCAAAAAAATTTGCCTCTGCTTGCTTACAGGTTTAAAAATCTGTTCAAAAAACCAGAAAATCTCTATCTAATTCTTTTTAGATTATGAGTTATAAATGAAACATGTTTATATTGTCAAGATCTAAGTTATAAAAAAATAAAAAAAATATAATTCTAAGTGGATATATTGCGAATTTATTAGAAAATTACAGTAGAGATGGTTCAAATCAAAAAGAAAATTGATAATTTGGATTTCCAGTTTTGATTATGCATATGGAATCGAAATCAAAAATGATGAATTTTAGTAATAAAGTCAAGATTTTTAATTTGGTTTTTGATGTAGAATTTGGGTTTGAACGGAATCACGTTTTTTGTAAATTTTCGACGATCAATGGAAGATCGAACCTCGGGGTGGAGGCTGGAGAAAGATCATAGGTTGGTGGTTAAAGGAAAAATGGTCAGTGGGTTGCTCGTTGCCTGTGGTGGTTGAACGTTGACGATCTAGGGTTCATAGTTGGTTTTGGGTTGATGATGCTGATGAGATGAATTTGTCGACGAGGGTGAACTGGAGTTGATCGCAGGCGGGGGAAAATGATGCTCGGGCTCTGACGAGGCTGTGGGTTCATCGGTGAAGTTTCTGACGATCGGAGCTAGGAGATGCAAGGAAATTTGAGGGGACTGGATTCGTTCCAGGTGAAGTCGATATGCTCAATGTCGATATAGGGAATGTTTTGACGATCTGGGTGATCAGGGGTGTCAGGCTGGTCGTCGATGATATGCGGGAGGAAGCGACGTTGATCGGAAACCATTCTGGTAATCGTGCATGTGCACGAGATACTGGTTGTGCCTGTTGTTTTCAAAATTTGGGAAGAAAGAAATTATCGGGTCCGACTCGAAGTTGTTATGGGTTTATCCCGAAGTAAACGGAGTTCGTGAATATATCGGGTATGAGGTAGGGGATTTTATCAATTGGCTCGGGTTTTCAAATTATAACAGTTTTTAAAAATTTTAAAAAGGAAATTTGTGTTCAGGTTTTAAACTTGAGATAATTTGTACCAGGTTCTTAAGTTCAAAATTTTAAAATAAATTAAGTAATACTCAAACAAGTTCCTTAAACATTTTTCTTTTCTAAATAATCAAGGTTTGTTTAAGGTTTGAGATTACTTAAAAGTTTAAAAATAAATTATTTCAAATTTATTAAATTAAAGTGTTTTAATTTATATAACCTTTATTTTAAGAGTTTTAAAATAAATTTAATATTATAATTGAAAGGATAATTAATTACTTAGAGGTTAATTACTTAACAAAAGTAATTAAGGATAATTAACTAATGGTTAAGGAATGATTTATTAATTAAGGGCTAATTAATAAATGTGATATATTAAAGAATAATTAATGATTAAAGGTTGATTAATTTATTATTAAAGGCTAATTAATAAATGATTAAAGGATAATTAATTAAAATGGTTTGAAATTAATTAATGTTAATTAACCAGGATTAGAAATGTATTCATAAGTAATTAATCCGGTTTAAGTTAATTATAATCAGATAATGAATTGATCTTACTTATGGATGATTGAGTAATATTGAATGCCTTGGATTATTGATATATCTGATATGTGATTATAATGTTCTGGGATATGAGATGTTTCGGATGAATTGTGATAATGTAAGTTATTTATCTATGATATAATTGCTATGTGAATATGATATCCTGAATTTAAATTAAATTGTTTAACTTAAACATTTTGACTTAAAGGATGACATTTGATTCGAAGAGACCGGGGTCGGGTATCAGTAAATACCCGAAACCACTTCGATTTGTAATCTATAATTCTTTAAAGATTTGATTTGTAAATCGAATAGGCTGGAATGAAATTAATTAAGTAATCTGAACCATTGGAACTAAGTCAAGATACTTGGATATTATTTTGTGAAATAATTGTTGACTATAATAAGTAAGAACTTGTAGAAGGTACGAGTTACCCTGGTTTTAAATAAGTTCTATGGATTGAAATTTCATGTTAGATGAGTTTACTCACGCTGGTTTCCAGCCTGACCCGGGTGTTACTTTGATGTAATGCTCGGGTCAGACCGAGTATTACAGATTTTCAGGTAAGGACGTTTGGGAGTTCAGGAGACGAACTGGATGGCAGGAACGTATGGAGTGTTTCTACTGTGTTATATTATTGTATATCTGAGGCTTGATAATTATGTATATCCAGTGTCTGTATAAATATGTAACTCTGATGTATTAAAATGTAATCGACTGATATAATATTGTTTTGTAAAACTGTTATCATTTATTATTATATTTTATCCGCTGCGAATGTGAGATGTTGATGTTTCTTCTTCTTCTTCTTCTTCTTCTGTTTCTTTCTTCTATCTCTTTCTTTTTCTTCTAACTATCCAGATATCTATAACACAGCAAAATTAATTATCCTTTAGTCATTAATTAAATCAACCTTCATTATTGAGTTAATTAAGTTAATTAATTACTCTTAATTAATTTCTTAACTAATCCTTGATCATTACTAATTAAATTAATTAATTATATCTAATTTCCTTAATTAACTTAATTAATAACAAAACATTAAAACTTTAATTATCTTAAGATAAACATTATCTTATTAATACCTTAATTATTATTAACATTTAAACCATTTTATCTTTTGACTTTATTTAATTAAAATATTAATTTAGTTTTTAAAATACTCATTTAACTTGATAAATTAAAATTACCAAATCATAACTTCTTCCAATCAATAACTTAAAACATTTATTAAGTAATAGGTTTAAACTAATTTTAATTTAGAAAAAAAAAACTTGCTTTTATAAAAATCTTTTTAAACTGGTTTAGATTTACTTCGGGTCATACCCGAGACTACCCTGTAGCTACCCCGAGTTTTCTCAAAACTCATCTGCTTCGAGACAATTCTTCCTTGCACGAGAACCCACCCGATCCAACACTTCTTCTCCAACAACATGCCCAAACGTGCACACGTACATATGCACAACCGAACGAAGCGACTCCGACCATCAACGCCGACTTCGACACATCGCCTACGACCTCGCCGTTCAACTCAAGCACCCAGTTCGTCGAATTCGACTGGAATTCAAATTCGAGCAATTCGATCAAAATCCTGGAACCACACCTCGCCTGAAAGCCCTTCGAACTCGACGATGCCGACCACGTACGACCACGAAACTCTGCCTACAAATTCTCCGACCAACCCTTCATCTTTTCCCCTAGGTCCGATGGTCTCCGATCATCCATTGACGTAGCACGAACTCGAAATATGTTGTTGTTCTCTCTTCTTTTCTTATGTGATAATATAAATTTATAATTAATTAATTAAGTTTAATTAATTCAAATCACTTAATGATTGTGAAGTATAATTACTTAGGAAAGTAATTAATGGATAATTACTGATGTAATTAATGGAGAAATTAAGGGAAGTTAATTACTTAATGGAAATTAATCAAGGGATTAATTAAGAAATGAATTAAGGAATAATTAATTTATTTTAAGAAGTAATTAAGGTTAGTTAATTACTGAATGTGATTAATCAATAGTGATTAATAATTATGGTTTAATTAAAGATTAATTACTAAATGTAATTAATTTAAATAAAGTAATTAATGATAAAATGTAATTAAGGATTATTAATTTATATAATTAATGATGTAATTAAGAATTGATTAATTAAGTAATGAAGTGATTAATTAATGTAATTAATTAAGGAGTAATGTAATTAATTATAGTTAATTAATAAAAGAAGTAATTAAAGGTTAATTACTATAAGTGGTTAAGAATAATTAATTTGTATAATTAATTTAATACTAATTACTTGAATGTAATTAAATAATTAATCAAGGATGATTAATTAAATTGAATAATTGGATGATGATTGATTAATTGATTGATAATTAATTAATAATGATTTAAGCAGGATTTATAGATGTAGTAATTAATTTAATTTACTTTAAATTAATTAAAGATGAAATAATTAATTTAATTCATTTTAAATTAATTATAGATAGTGATAAATAAATCATTGCTTAAGGATATTGAATGATATTGATTTACCTTGAATGGTTTGAAATCTCAGATATGAGATAATTGATACTGTATGATTTGGATGCATTGGTTGCATAGTAAAGATGATATGGATTATCTGCTTTTAATGATAATGTTGATTATCTATTGTGAATATGTGAATTATCTATCTGTATGTAAATAGATAATAGAATTGAATTGTTTTAACTTTAAAACAACTTGGCCTTAAAAGATACGTTTTGGATTTCGATGAGACCGGGATCGGGTTTCCGTATACCGGGATTCCAGGTCTGGAGACCCGAATACCACATCGATCCAAATTTACGTTAGGTCGTGAAATCAAAATGGAGCAAGTGAAGACTCGAGGTGTAAGAACTATTCTTTGTCGATATAACTCTGAGGGTGATTCCGTAATGAGTTGACGGAGATAGTACTTTCAGATTCGAGATGAAGATTCAGAGTGCAAGGGTTATTGTCGTTAACTCTGAGGGTGATTCCAATACGAGTGTAACGAGATAATGCCTTCGGTTTCGTTCGAACCCGGAACGAACTTGTATGGATTGAATGCTTTCAGAACATCGTCAGGTGGACGATGAGCATTCTAAGTGATGTCCTGATTAAAGGTAATCGTAGCCTCAAGCCTCATCAAACCGGGAATGGCTAAAACAGGGGAGGTGCAGCAAGGTTAGTGGGTAGCACCCAAGTAGGACAAGATTATCCCTGTCTAGAGGTCCCTTCTTATTATTCGGTTGTGTGGGCAGTTGATTGCAACAACTGCTGGGATATCTTGTGCGGGAATTATCCAGTAAGGGATGTTCCGGCCTTGTGTTGCAGGGGATTGGGAGTGATCCTCGGTACGGTGATCTAGGCCACGTACTGTGACGGGCGGTACCCCGGTAGCCCTGCCATTGTATGGAATCCAAAATCCAATAAGTGCCGTACGTATTAGTTGTGCCCAACTATGTTGGAACGTGAGATGTAAGCATTCCAGCTATTTCTGTATTTTACTTGAAAACCCTAGACCCTATTATAATACAATCGAATTTCCTATCAAATGTTTTGGTTAGCGTAAGGTAAAAACTTACCCATGTTTATTTGTGGGGAGTCTTACGTGATACCTTTTCTTTCGAAATGGTTTTTGAAGTTAAACAAGTTTAACCTGTTACTCACACCAGACCCATGTCTGACCCAAGTGTTTATTTCTGTTTTATAAACTCTTGGGTACTCAAATTTTTACGAGTAGCCAAGGGATTCAGGTTAGCTTTGACGAGTTATCTGGAGGAGCAATGGAGCAGGAGGCTTCGGCGTTGTAGATATAGATAGTAGTTCCGCTGTGTTAATCTCTGAATAGAGTTTTGTGTTGAGTTGTAATAACTAGACAGATGGTTATAACTGTCTAGTATGTGTTGTATAATCTGTGTAACTCTGATAATCATTGTATATGATGTAATACTTTTGTTATTAATATAAATTATTCGTTCCGCTGTTGAGATTCTGTTGTTGTTCTTTCTTTCTTCTCTTCTTTTCTACTTTCTCACCTCTTTCTTTTCTTCAAAACGATGCGTCTTCCTTGTCGTAGGATGGCGGATGGAATCCCCCAAGAAGGGTTAGAATGGCAGTTCCCGCTCCTTGGGAGGTACCAAATAAATGACTACTGGAATCAGGGTTTTGGGCATAAAGATTCCACTACTATTATAAAATAATGATCACATAAATAAATGATTTAACTTAATTAATTTCAAATAATTTACTTTGAAACTTTTACTAATCCCAAACTTAAATCAAAACAATTATTATATAAAGGAATAAATTAAGGGATTGATTTAAACTTGGTTTGTTTTAAAGTTTGAAACCGTTATGATACTTACCCGAGACAATCCCGAGATCACCCCGAGCTAAATACAACTTCCTTCGAGTCTAACCCGAGCCACCATATTTTTTTTCCTTCGTTTTTGTTTTAAGTTTAAAAACCCGATACTTACTCGCAAACACCCGAACCAAAACTCGAGCCAATAACCAAATTTCCCGAGATCGACTTCGAGACAACATCTTCTTCCACAACCCAGATACACACAGATGCACGTACACATGCACAAACGATCGCCAGCGCTCCGACCATCGCCTCCGTCTCCCACAAGTCATCGTTGACCTGCTCAAGAATCCCGACCACCCAGAACATCTAAACAAGTTGGAAATCAAAATCGAGCTACTTGATCAAATACTAGAACCCAACCCTGATCAACAAAACACCATGCCGCCGACGATCCCAACCATCAGAGGCCTCGCAATTTTGGCCACAGCCTCACCGTTCAACCACGCACCGATCCCCCACTGACCGATCGTCTCCAGTGCCTTATCGACGTCGCAATCGTTTCGAGAACCACGACGAACCATACTGGACACAAAACCCTAAATCGACCCTGTTCGCCATCCACGATGAGCAGAAAAATCATCGAGTATTTTTCCTGAGTTCCCCCCTGTCTCACCTTTCTTCAGCCATGACCACGACTTTTCCAACCACGCCGATCGCTAGAGATTGATAAAAACCCAATTCCCGTTCATCGTTCAATTCCTCTCAAAATACCATCTTAAAAATCCTCATTTTATTTTTAGAAACCATAGTTTTCCAAGTCGAAACAGATATAGTAGGTGAATCAAAGAATTACGAAATTCAATTTTGACATGTTTTCAAGTTTCACTGTATATTTCCTTTTCCAGTCAAATTTATCTTCTGGGTTAACCTAAAAATATTTTTAGAACTTATATCTTGATTTTATAAACATATTTTGTTTATATCTTTAAGCCTGAAAAGGATCAAGGGAAGAGATCTTAGATTTTTAACAGGGTTGGAAACCTGTAAACTTTGAACAGAGTAGTTTATACATAGGTACAGACATGCACATATAAACCTTCATGTATACACACATGCAATCATAATTTACATCCATTCATCAATGATCATCACATGCAAATCAAGATACATACAGATTTAAGATGTTAAAGGTTAGTTTACTCACTGTATTTTTGAAAACAGAGAACGGGCTTTTATCTGGAACTTGATTTTTGAAGCTGATGGTTGATTTTGAGTTGCAACTTGATGTTTTTGATCTGCAACTTGATTGTTGGTTTGAACTTGAATTAACTCTTTCCTTTGCTTCAGATTGAAAACTTAAAGTAGTTGTTTGATTTTTTTTTTCTGGTTTTAGTTTGATAAAATGAAAGATGAAAAGAGAAAGGAGTAGAGATATATGCATAGCCTTGTTCCTCTATACCATTTTCTTTTATGAAGAAACAATAACTTGACACTTGTAAACTTGTGAATTTGCATGACACTTCCTAGCTTACACATGCCTTATGCCAATTATTTTATATTTTCTTATGTTTTATTTTATGTCATATATTTTTATTTATACATTTTATTTTTATTTATATTTATATTTTTATTAACAATGATCACTTAATATTATAAACCGTTTTTTATTTTATTCTTATTTTATTCCAAACTTAAGTCATTAATATTTATATATATCAACACCTTTACAAACTTCCATATATTATACTTCTCATGGCATATATATATACATATATATATATACACACACTTATATACATCCAGATATTTTTAAATTATCAGAATTTTATCTGTTCAACCAAATAAAATCAGTATCTTAATAGTAAAAACCAGTTAATTATCTAATTAACATATGTCCAAAAATCCGGGTTATCACAGAACTCATCAACCTCGAACTCCTCCTCTGCCTCCGATTCTGACTCGGACTCTGATTCGGTATCATATCCTTCTTCCAGATCTTCGATGTCAGCTAGATTGCCGGCGTCTTCCTTCTTAATATTTTCCTCCTCTTTCCCATAAGCTACATCATTTCCCCGGTTTGGGAATGTGCATCCATGTGCTGCTGCTGCCACTGGGCAAATGCATCCTCCAGAAAAATGATCGCCTCACCGCCGCTTAACCATGCCTCCTCATAAGGTTACTCCATGTATCCTGGGCCTCCACTGTGGTCGGAGTCTATACCGAAAACCGGTGTCTCGGAGTCGTCTATCCACGGCTCAACCCACTCATAACCTACCACTGGCTCGAGTGGAAATCCCAGCTAATCCTCAAAGCGAAATCCTGAATAGTCCTCTACCTCAGAACTAGCTGGATCGGTGATCCACATATCACTCCCTTCCTCCGAACAAAGCATGTCGGCAAAGGGTATATCATAGACTTCGTCGCTGACCAAGTCTACTGCTTCTATTTCGGTCCAAGTGTCTTTACTTATCTCTGAACATCTTATAGTCAAATTGTTAGATTCTAGTCACAAGATGTCCAGGTTCCGATTTTATATTTAATAAGCAACCATCATACATCAATCAATCCTTAATAATACAAAGCTAAGCATATCAAAATAACTTGATTACCTATAACCCCGGTCGGAGATACAGTATCTTATTCTATCCATGATTATCAACCTAATCTCGGTTTAATGTGTGATCCTAACCAACTTAGTGTCATTCTATAGCAATCCAATAACTATCAGTACGTAATCCATTAGTGCCCCTAGCAGCTATGAGCAATACATTGCTCAACATTTTAAGAGTGTTACGTACACTAGTCTCAACAGATGTATTGATTTCCATGGTCTTGATACATTGAACTAGGAATATTAAAAATGATATGTTTATAATATTGTGATAAATTATACATGATTGCAACACATTGTAATTACTATCATAAAGCATACGATATAAGGATTTTTTTATTAAATATAATTAAATTAAATAACTAATTAAGATAATACATTATAACAAGTATATAATAGAAAAAAACACCTTTTATTTCGAACAAGATTTGTTACAGAGTAAATAATTTATAATGAATTACAAAATTGTCCATAGGGTATACTCTTAACTCTATCAATATCACATTTGCACTTCGTTCGTTCATAATAATAAAGATAGTAACATGAAGTTTGTTAGGAAATTCAATCTACGGTTTCGATGATAACAACTATACAATGGAAATCGAATATACATATATATTTATATATATAGGTACTTGCTATAACAACATCACTAGAAAGACAAGAACGAGGCTCAAAGGACTCTACAAGAGACTACAAGTCGATAGGTACAAAGAAGCCAAAGAAAGAATGCACAAAAACTGACATGCACCATATCAGACGTCTGGGTGCACAAGCCAGACGTCTGAAATAGTTCTCTGGAACAACTATCAGGCTAAACCAGACGTCTGGTAATAGCACTCAAACGTCCGATCTTCTACTATATTCAAAAAATATATAGTATCAGACGTCTGATACAAATACCAGACGTCTAAATTTAAACTCGAACTTCAGAAATGAACTTCAACTGCCACATACGAATGGACATCTCCGCTTCTCTTCGCCGCAACTCTTCATCATCAACAGAAGCAACTATAGAGCATTCACTAATGGATGTAACTACTCAAGATACCTATCTACAACTATATATAGCATCAAGAATCAAGAGAAACTTACTTCACTGACTTATGCTTTCTAACTCTATATTCTATATTCTTGATCTTTGCACTCTGGCAATCTATACTTGTATTCACTCTTCCATATACTCAGTTCTTCATAGACAATATTACTTAGAAATATATTGGAAGCGATTGAACTAATTAGTCAACATCCGTGTTATATTAGAACACACATTTGACGAGAACAACTCATTGTAACCAAGCCTATTCCTCCGGGCGAAGCGAGGGTTTTTGATAGTCGAATTCCGTAGGGGAGCTTCGAGACTGGACATAGGACGGGAGGTTCGAACCAGTATAAAATCCTGGTGTGCTTATTCTATATTTACTTAGATTAATATTATTTTAGTTGCATCATATATTTTGTCGCATATACACTACATGATCCACCCCGTAGACTTTCAAAGTTTTCAAAATAGCACGAGTCAAAAATAATGATGTGATGCTTATGTTGAGGGTTATAGGCCAAATGCTATAGTGCTATGGAGGTAGTGAGTGAGGACTTTGAAATGATTGGATTGTTTTGATGAAGGAGATGACATTTACCTTTAAAAATTTGTTCTCTTACTTATGAAATGGTAACTGACGTAAAAATAAGGAAGACTAGGTGAGCTTTAAATGATAAAAGGAGAAAAAGAAGATATCTCATAGTGAGGGCGGGTTAAATAGTTGTTCAAAATTTGAAAGTCAAAACATTTGAATTTTTGTTAAAGAGGTCTTTGATGAGTTTCTAACTATATACATTTGAAAAAACAAAAAAATAATAATAAAATTATTATCAAATAAGACACATACTCCACATTCTTCTTTTTGTATTCATAACAAGCAACATGTTAAGCTTTGACAAGTGTAACGCATGTTGAGTGCGTACTCGATATCATAAAAACAAACCATAACACAAAGTTTCAATACATTTAACATGCCCTCAATTGATATGCTCCTTCTACATATATGGCATATGTGTTCGTGTATAAAATATTAAACTAATAATATTTTTTTCAGTATTAACAATGAATTTTAATGTCTTAAAATCTTAATTGCACTCTCCCTGTTTTGTTTCATCAAAAGTTAATATAAAATTAATGTAGATTGACAGTGATAGTGCATGATGGAATATGATCAAAATATAACATTGAATATTTAGTGAAAAATCAACCATAAAATATAGTATCTATATTGATCAAAGTCATACCTCATGAGTGGAAAACGAGTGACAAAATAAGTATAGTAATATGAAGTGAGATTCAAACGACAATAATCTCAATTATTCTAGCCACAATCCAAATAATAATCCAAGTGAAGCATTTATGCAAGGAAAATATTTTCGTAACTCATTATAAATGAGAACAAGATAGTTGCACCCATGCATTTCCACAAGGTCTGTCAGATGAGGGGGAAGCATTTCTTGATGGGTGTATGCACACCAGCACTAAAGAATTTTTAGCGCAGGCTAGATACCCTTAGGTGATATAACTTTATGTCCATACCACATCCATTTTTCATGCGTTGCCCTTTAGTCATTTGAAATTAAATTCTATAATATATTATGTTATGTACTTTTCATACGGGGAGTATACATAACTTGTACCCTATACTCACTTTTAAGCCAACCAAACCTTACCACTTTTTGGTTTATGTCATTTTATCCAACACAAGCATAAACCTAAAAAATATGAGTATCAAATGGTAGATTCGAAGATAATGTAGGATATGTAATAGTCGATTAAAACTTTAATATATGCTTGATTATAAAAAAAATCATAATGTCATTATTTAATCAAGTACAAAATAGTATATCCTTAATCATTTATGTAATCAATATAAATACTTTTGAAAATCACATAAGAAAGTCCAATCGATCTTGATATGCTTTCAAAAGTAAATTCTCTATAGAGGTAATTAGCCAAAAGGACAAACATTAATAAAAAATTTAGATGCAGTCCAAAAGTTTTCAAATTTGGGTTCAAGGACAGAACCACGTTTTCTCTCTTCTCCACGTCAATCTCAAATCCGCTTATTTTCAACTGCCGCTACCCCTATTCTTCTGCCAACACCACAACCTCATAGCCCCTCCTCCTCTCATCACTATCGCCTTCAACAACTCGACCTCGATCCACGCAGCCTCGATCTACACTGCGCACTGCTCCGCCTCCCCGGCGTCATTGTCGCTCTCTCCATCGTCTTCGTCGATCTGTTGTTGGTTTCTCATTGCCGCTCTCCCCATCGCCATTGCCGCTCTCCTCATCGTCGGTGTCATTGCCTTGTCCTGACCTGCACTGCTCCGTCTTCGCCGGCGTCATTTTAGCTATGAAGCAGATTAAATCATCGTCGATATGAATTTTAAAAAAATCGATAACATTATAAAATGCTAAATTAAATTAGCATTAAATCATTGTAATGCTATATTCAAAAAATGATAAATTTTACTATCATTTTGCATACGTTAAACATGCTAGTGTACTTCATAGTTAAAATGCTACATCAATCTATCATTTCAAATATCATTAATATGCTACTAAACTTTGTATCTAAAATTCTACATTAAACTATCATTTTGCATGTTTTAATCATGCTATTGTACTTCATAGATAAAATATCAGTTTAAAAAATGATAAAATAAACTAGCATTATCATTCTTTTTTATAGTTTAAAAAATGCTAAACTAAATTAGCGTTATACAATATAATGCTATATTCATTTTCACTTAAAGATAATGCTAGTTACATTTAGAATTTTCGAATGTTAACTGTTCAAAAAAAAATCGATCGGTACCAGTTTCGGCCGTCTTCTCTTCCATTATCGACGCCATGCTTCGTTGCTACACCATTATTGACGTCAAGCTTCGCCGCTACACCACCAACAATCTTCTCTTCCATTGCCTCCTAATCCACCTCGACCAACCACCTCGTCGCCTCTTGGGCTGCTACCAGCTCATCGCCTCGACCATCCACCATCACCATCCCAAGCCCCTACCACCTCATCGCCTCCTATGCCTCATCTCCCATGGCGTCACCTGCCAAGCCACCATCATTTTGGTCGCGTCTTAAGTTTGGCGTTGCGATGTATTTTTACAGAAAGTTTGGCTTTCGTACTAAATATAAAACGTGTTGTCCTTGGGCCAAAAAATTTCTTTATGTTTGTTCTCCTTCCAGTTTTCCACTTCTCTATAAATATCTACAAATATTTTCAATTTTATATTCTATTTTGAACATACGATATGAACTGGTTTTAGAGCTACTTGTGAAAATTGCACATCGTCTAAGGGTATACACATTAATATATCAAAATAAAAATAAAAGGCTCATCTCAAATGATTCATCATAAAGCTCAAAATTTTCAAAAAAAAAACATTGTTTCACAAACTCACTTCCAAGGGTCATGTTAAGCATTTTTTTTTAAAATCATCTCATGAAGTTTCAATATTTCCAAGTCAAAGAATTCACTACTCAAGACTCTCAAAACTCACGTCAAACATTTAGCCAAAATGTCTCATTTCTACATATTCACATCATGAATAAATGTAGGGTAACATTTCTAAGAAAGAAAAAACCATATTTTTAGGTTTTCTTATTTTGAAAAAAAACAAGATAAAACATTTTTTTTTTGGATTTTTCAGAATAAAACAAAACAAATCAAATCAAAATTGCAAGCTATCAATATGCGCATGATATAAATGTGTGAAATATGTCAATCAATGTGACATAAGAGATACTTAAAAAATATCATACCAGAGAAATCATATATGTTAAAAATCATACTAGATATTCTAAATAAAAAGGAACAAATTACAACATCATTGTACCACTTGTTATCTAATTTTCCCACTATGGTGAACAATGATACCACTTACCCTTTATGTGCAGGTGGTGGCGAACAATGGTACCTCGTACACTGGTTTTATTCTAGCCTCTCGACTCCCATCATCAATGTCAATCATGAAGAAAAAATAAGCTTCATCAAACAAGCGCGTTGCATACTTCACAATGTCAATCGAACTGGCTTCACATTCGAATTTTTCAATTAAATCACCTATGTCAAACCGAAGCGAAAAACCAAAAACTCTCGAATGTATGATATATCAATCATTATTCAAAGCGTAAACATGGTATCATAAAAAATCAAAATAATATGCATATCAAACATTGTAACATCGACCATCATTGATTTGAAAAATCAATCAGCTTTGAAACCAATATTTTAAAATTTTAGGTCCATCATTTGATTTCGCACAAAGCAGTAAAGTTTCAAATACTAAAAATTGCTAATCAAGAAAATTGGATTCAAGTCAAAACAACAAATAGATCAAAAGTTATGTCCAAAATACTATGACTTGTTTGAATAACTCAAAAACACTTTTCAAGCAATATACTGAATTGATTACTGATTTTCAAGGATTAATGAAATTAATTACCAATACCTCAAAACATTAGTGTTATAGAATTATTTATGTACTTTCCAAAACTTCAAGAATTATGGAAATATTCTATCCAGAATATTGGACAAAAATTTATCAGCTTCCTTATTGAATCTCGGCTCAAATACTCAATTCGTGTGATTCATGCACTTACTTTTTCACTTAAGTTACTACATTAGCGAAATATTTCTCACTTTCCCATGCATCTCGTGTTAGGAAACCTTTTACAATACAAACCCATTTTTCTCAAATTAATCCTTTGGTTAGATAGTTAATGGCAGAGAAATTCTACCGCCTTTTGTTTCTTCCATCTTTTTCCATGGCCCAGCGGACTAGAAATTCATTCCAACGGTTCCTACATATGCCAGAAGGTGCTCCTTATCAATTTTTCACATTTTTCGAATTTCCTTCATGTTGCAGGTTGTTTTTCTATTTACTCTTCCCTATTGTTATGCTTTTCTGATATATTGATTTGTCTCCTTTTGATTTGTTTACCGCTTTTAATTCTCTCAATTTTCAAATCATTATTGTGATGACAATCTGGAACTCAAATTGCGATCTAGGTAATCACCGTTTGCATTTCGCTCTCACTCTTGGACATTTTCTCTACCCTAATTTGTTCGATGTATATTCACATTAATGTGTCGATTCTACCGGCCCTTTACCACTTGGTTTGTTATTGGCTGAAGGATATTTTTTTGAAATCGGGATGATTTTATAGGTGCTGTTTAATTATTTAACCATGAATTTGTGTATGTTTAATTTGGAGAATACTGCATACCAACACTGATTATTTAGTTAGAGCAATCAAATTCAACTATGAATTCAATAATGATTTAGAGCAAAACTGATTTTTGTATGTTGTATTTCAAAATGTTCAATTACTTTATCTGTATATTTAACACACATATATTTTGTTTTGTAGTATTTATTGTTCACATAAAATTTCACATGAATTTTAAGACTATTAAATTTTTAGCAATTGTAGATCAAATAGTTTCGTAGTTTAAAAATATGGTATTTCAAATTGTAGATCTAATAATTTCATTTCAAATTTTGTAATATTGTAGTTTATAAATTTATTTATTTAAAATGTAGTTTATCAATTTTAAAAGCTTTGAAATTTAAATTTTAGAATTTCATTTCTAATAGTTTAAAATTTTGTGTTTTTCATTCTAAAACTTTCATTGTTAAATTTTAAAATTTGACTTTTGGATATTTACAAGTTTTAAGCTTCAAAAATTTTAGCATGAATTTTTTGGACATTTAAACCCTTAAATATTTACAAAATTTGACCATTGGAAAATTTAGAGTGTTAAATCTTTTGAACTTTGAACATTTGAATGTCTTATATTTTGAGCAATAAATTAATTGAGTGTTTCGTAATGTAGAATTTTTGTATTTAATATATTGAATTTAGAAGCTTCGACTTTATTTTTTTGGTTTAGTAGTTTACAAATTAAATATTTCAAAATGTAAAATTATTATCTTTAATATTATTGAATTAAAAGCTTCGAAATTTAAAACTTAAAATTCTATTGGAATAGCTTTAAATTGGGGTTTTCATTCTTTAATTTTTAGGGTTAAATTTTGAAACTTAATTTTTGCACTTTTAACCTTCCAAATTTTCAGCCATAAAAGTTTAGGCATAAGCTCTTAAACCTTAACAAACTTAGTCATTAGCAAATTTATAATGTTAATCGTTTTAAACTTTCAATATTGCGAATGTCACAAATGTTAAACTATGAAATTTTAAATTATTAACACAACCTCTTTTATAAATTGCAAATATGAAAGTAACGTACTTTGTAAAATATGTTTTTTGAAATATATAAATGTAACATTTTTTATTATGAAATTTATTTAAAAGATCTGGAGTCAAAGGTTATAAAATTTCATAAAAACAGTTTCAATCTTTGTATTCAAAATTTTTGTTTTGATGATTCATTTATGGATTTTAATCTTCTAAAAAATACACTTATAAATTTAGATTCTAAGATAGCATCTATTTTCATCCCCAATTTGAAAATGGCACACATTGCAAGTGTCATTGATGGGCACAGACTTGGTTCTACTACCTAAAATATATACTGAACATTGTAAATTTCCAGTTTTGTTTTTGAAATCTTTGACAATTTTAACCACATGTAATATTCATTTTAACAATGCATTCTTATTGCCCAGAGAATTGTAAAGATCCACGCATTTAAGTGAGGTATTAGTAAAGTTATACCGCTATGAAACAATATCATTTATGACATGCGTTTTTTTATACCACCAATGTTTTACCATGCATGTTTTTTAGTTGGGTTATCAATATGGAAGTACAAAAAGTTTCAAAGTTTAAAGTTAAATTTAGGTTTTGTTTTCCAATATTTATATATATATATATACACACACGCATGTACATGCACATGCATAATTTTTTAATTGAATTTCTAAACTTAAAGTTATATATGATGACTTAGGGAAATTTAACATGAAATACATATCAGGTATTAGTAATGAACAATTTTTTTAAGTATTAGTCATTCATGGTGTTGTTCTATTGCCTCAAATTAATATTTGTAGTGGTCATATTCAAGGCTAATGCACCCATGTAACGTGCATTAAGGGTATGGTAGTTTATACCACTACATTGCTTTAGTCGTATATTAATATGACCTATAATACCTGATATTACAAATGCATCATGTTGTTCCATTATGTTAATTTTTCAAATTCTGTTCTCCGCGTTTGATGTTCAATAAAGGTATTTGATAAGGTTGTGGGTTATTAGATATTTTAATTATTTATTTTATTAGTTAGTTTTTGTAGTTGTAAAGTCTTTCTTATATATTTTACGAAGGTTATACCAATTATAGTTTGATAAATGCTCTACTCTGTATTTTGGTTTCATTCGAGCTCTATGATCTATATTTTAAATCATTGTCCATTAAATATGTAGGAACACTATGTAGTTAGCACTTTGCATAATAATGTTAATATTCTGTGTATACCAAATATTTTAGCAATCCTTCTAAATGTATTAATAATGTTTGTTTAGTGCAGTGTAATTTTTTAAAGAAAAAATACTTTGTTAGCCCTAATCAATTGGCATTTGATAATTTCACAAGGCTTATTTACAAACAAATGCCAAGCCCATAAATGATTAATCAGCCTATGTACAACTTAATTTAATTATTGTCATATTATAACACCCCGCAATTGTAATGATCAAATATTTAAATTATTTATTTAAATATTTAATCGTTAATTGAAGGAACATCCATTATACTTGATTTTTCAAAGATGGATGAATCGGATCTCGAGACACCCATAGTTGTGACAACTTTTCCGACGTGAGAAAAATTAGTATAAACTTGGCTATGTTTGAAGTCGATAAATTTTGGGGATGAATAATATTGGATGGAGAGAATTTTGATAAATTGTGAGAATCATAATTCCTATTCACTTTTCATTCTATGTTTCATTGCCTCTTCTTCCCGAATTACCTCTCTAATTACCGCTTAATCCTCTTGCCTTAAATCACTAATTCGTGCTCAAATAAAATTCTATAAATCCCGATAAAATAACTACAATTCCTCTCTTCTCATTCTTTATAAAACCCACAAAGGAATTAGCTTGAACCAGATTTTGGAGCTTCATCCAAGATTTAAAGAGAGCAAAATGATGGGTTTTGGTAATTGGGCTTGGTTTGGAAAAGAAGAGGTGAGTGAGATGATTCTCCTATTTAATTTACTTGTTAAACTTCGTATATTTGCTTGATGATTATGGAGTTATACGAAATGATCTAGAGAATGTTCGTTTTGATTTGAGCTTATGTCTATATTGTTAACATAATTGTATTAACACATTAATTGTTTAAGACTTTAACTACCATGTTTAGAAAAGTTAGTAAGCCCTAGAATTGATTTGGGGTTAATTGGATGATTATTTGTAATGTTATGGTTTAATTTCTGATTAATTAAGTAGTATAATGATGTGCATGTCATTTGAAAATATTAATTAAATCATTTGAATTGATTAAGCAAAGTTAGTAAGCTAATTAAGTAAGTTAGGAGATCTAGACTTATTATTTAAAGTGATTAAAGGTCTAATAGACCTTAGTTAGTACTTATAAATATTATTTTAAGTAAACGAATGATTTTTATAAGCGAATGGTTTATTTATAAATATTATTTATGTATAGAAATAATTTTATAATATAAAAGTGATATTGTGTAAAATAAGCGATTTTATAAAATTATACAAAAATGAGATATTTTATGAAATAAGTGATTTTATAAAATAGTATAAAAGTGATATTTTATAAATTAATGATTTTATAAAATAGTATGAATGAGATATTTTATAAAATAGTATAAAAGTGATATTTTATAAAATAGTTATTCTATAAAATAGTGTGAATGAGATATTTCATAAAGTATATGAGATTTTATAAAATATTATAAAAGGATGTTTTACTTTTATTGAAAATATTTAGTAAATAAAAGTAAGTTTAGATTTACGTAATAATTGAATTACTTACACGAATATACATGTACGCATATGTGCACGAGCGGGTATGCATTTACATATATTTGAAGCAGTATAATAATCAAGATAATTCTTATGTCATAGAATTGTTGTGTGTAGTAATGTTTGTGTGTATTTAAACACCCCACCTCTATATCCATATTATCCAAGAGTATTACAGAGTAATAATGTCAAATAATACAGAGAATGAGACTATATGGGATACACACGTGAATATTCCCTTGGACCAATACTGTTAAGGTATTAAAACATCAAATAAATAACTTTTAGTACGTACACGGTATTAGTACAAGATAATAAACACGTGTGCCTCTAGGACAGAACAATACATAATATACAACAGGTGCATAGAACACAAAGTCTATCCCAGTGATAACATATAATATATATAATATCATAAGGATACATGACATCTCAACTATCAAATATCTCAATATAATATGATAAACAATAAACATACAGCTCAGCGACAAATATTACAGTGAATCAATATCATATAATAATCCTAATATATATATATATCCTCTAAGCCCAATAAAACAAATGCTGGTCATGTCATCCATGTACCTGAAATGTCTCAGACTAACCCGAGTATTACATAAATAACACACAGATCAGATTATGTATAATCAAGTATCATAATAGGGTAGCACAATGTAAACATGGAATAACAATATGATATCACTACTGGAGATACTTAAATCATCGGAACACATATAAATATATTTATTAAATAACTCAATCTATAAGAAACAGTCGGCCCTGATATTAAAAGATGTCATCACCCATATAGAAATACATCAAATCGGAAATTACATAATCAATACTAATGGGTGAATCATAAATATCCAAAAAACATCATCAAAATTAGAAATATCTCTAGAGGAGATATCACCAAGTATAATCAGGCTAGCACGAAATATTGCCCAATATAATTCTCAATCTCAATGAATAAAATATCATCATCATCATAATAAAATAGGATAGATGGGTTGTCTATCAATATAATCATATATCCCATCTCCTCATATCTATCTATCGGACAGAATCGTGATGGGAAATGACTGTACGATAGAAACGAAGTCCCGAGTAGAGTCATATATATATAACAATAATATGTGACACCTGGCTTACATCAGTGCTACAGTGAGTTGTATCAATCATATATGCCAATCTACTACTCCATTAATACCAGAAGGGAGACTGAAAGCACTAAGCAAGCTCTAAAGACATTAAGTCTTTACAGACTTTAGTTACATTACAGTCATCGTGACACGTATCCACCAGTATGCTTTCCAATGCAAGCACTAATAAGTCACGACACTACAAATTTCTCTGTAGGTAACAGACTGCTGGCCTAGGTGACACATAGGCAATGGCACAAAGCCGAGCACTAAGTTAATTGATTTATTCAATTTCAACATATTATTTAAAAAGTATTTATAAATTTAATTTAATTTATTAAAATAAAAATCTTTTATTAAATATAATTTAATTAACTAAAAATTTGTTTTTAAAATATAAATTATCACATCTCAAATTCGAACAATTTTATTTCAATCAACTATATTTATTCAAGCGGCTTAGAAAACAAGGTTGTTACATAGTGTGTATATATAATTGTATATATGTATGCATATAGCTTTATTTGTATAAACATGCGGCGAGCATTTCACATAGCCATAATGACTACCGTGTGCGCTAACTTGTGTGAGAAGATATCGGGATGAGCAATCACTCCGGTGATGTTTATGAAACGTGATTTACATAATTAAATTGTGATTTTTTGTTCGTGTGTGTATAAACGTACATACATGGGTGTATGGGTGTATACATAGGCAACACACAAGATAGGAAGATTGGTTACGTTGTTTTGGCATGTTAGAAGAGGTAGGGTCGCTAAATTCACCAATTGAATTCTACACATGCAAAAAGAGGGTTTCGTGTCAAAGTCGGTTTTGGAATACATACGGAACAACTTCCTAAACATTAAATAAAGAACTCCAAAAGAGGTCTAATGGATTGGAATCACGTTTCGAAAGCGAGGCGGCTCATCGAATGAAGCAACGGAGGAAACAACATGCGAATCGGCAGCCGTATAGATTAGGTGCCACCTACCCCAGACTTTATTGCCTAGGACAGGCTACCACCGGTCGACCGGTTATAAACCACCGATGGTGCATTGATCTATGCAATAAAGTCAAGGTCAGGTGCCATTTTATTAGGGATTCTTCCCCTATTTCAGGTGCGCGTACTTGCGGGGCTTTGGTGCTACTCCGAGGGAGAAGGTAGGGCTATGGGCTACTCGAGGAGGTGGAAAGTAAGGCAAAGCTCAAGATCTGAATGCGAATGTTAAGTGATTCCTCCGGGATCAACAACGATCGGGCATAAGATCGGTACGGTGATTGGTCACACAATCATGTCTAACGAGCAAGAATGATCCCACAAAGTAAATTCGTACCTTCGGGCTTAACCTAAGGGTATGCGTAGTTCGATGAATTTTATCGGTCTTATATTGATGACCGTGTGAGAAATTGTGTAGTATAAGTTATACAAGTGTGGACAGATCTCATGGCTACTGTAACACTAGAGGGGATGGATAGTGTTTTATAACTTATATAGAATTTTCTTAATAGTTTGATTTAAATCAAATCACAGATAGCTAACACAGATATATATTAATAGGCTATCATACACACATAGATATATATATATATATATAAATGCAGAAAAAGTAAAGTAAAAGTAAGAGAGACGACATCATGAGTTTTATACTGGTTCGGATTGACCAATCCTACATCCAGTCCTGTATGTATATGTACATATTTCCTTTCAATCGCCTACTTTAAATTGGTAGCAAGAAAACCAAAATATAATCTTGATTTCAAGGCAAAAAGGTACAACCTACAGACTTTTCGAGATCAGAAACTCCTTTTGATTTAACCTAGTAACAAGATCACCTACTTGATTTAAACGGGCAACAAGCACACCCACTTGATTTGAATAGGCAACAAGCACACCCACACAAATAGTAGCAGAGAGTTATTGATTCCAAATACAAATATACTTTGGATACAGAATATTATATAGTCTTTAAATAGTACTGTTACCACCATTATTGACCTCGAAGATGTGTGGCATGTGACCTACCCATGATGCCGCAACAATATTTGGTAGCAAAAGAATGGCTACAAATTAACTCCATGTTTCATTAACAAAGAGTTATATGCAATGCCGCGTGTTGTTGCTAGAGCTAGGGATATCGCTCATCATCAACGCCACATGCAACCAATGCTGCATCTCTTCAAAGAAGCAGTGATATAAAATGTGACCAGCATCGTAAACCATCAATGTTATGTAAACATGACTTATGCCGCATCCCATTGATGTCGTGTTTTATCGATGCCGCCTTTCACTTGTGAAAGTAAAATGAACATTGCAACTCATAGTGCCACTCTCTCAACGTCGCTCATCAGTAACACTACCTGCAACCAGAGCCATTAAGTAATGATGTCGCGAACTTTTGATGTCGCTGCTAATCCAAAGTCGCCGCTCTTTAGAATCGTCTTTTAGATAGTACTACTCATTATTGATGCCGCCAATGATTAATGTTGCTACACTATAGAATCGACCTTCATATAGCGCATTTCATCAACACTTGGAGGACACCGCCTACTCATACATGTGATGTTGATGGCAAACGTCGTCAATATTCACAAAAGCTACCAAAGTTGCTCCTTGTTGATATTGCTTCATACTCACTGTAACGATCCGGAATTTTGGTCGTTTGATCTTGAACGTTTAATTCTTTTTTAAGTGTTGAATTTGAAATATTAATTGATTTCGAATATGGAAATTTTGGTTGAATTAGTGAAATGGTTTAAAATTTCATATATAGTAATTTAATGGAAATTGGTGAATAGTAGATTGAATATTTGGAATTGGGATAATATGTGAATTTGAAATGTACATGGAAATGATTTCTAAAGTTGATTTAAATTCTATTTGGATTAGAATTATAATATTGGACTTTTGGATGGGATTAAAAATGGATGAGTTAAAATTTGGAATTATATATATTAATTTAATAGTGAAATTAATATACAGTAATAGTGTAAATAATTGAAATTTGATTTAATATGAATCGAAATGGTATATAATATGAATATAAATTCTATTTGAAATATAATGGAGTTAGTAAGTTTTAAAAATTGAAATTTCAAGCAATGCCGTCGATTTTGGAAATCGCTCAATTTAACCGACGCGTTAAAATAGCCTTTCGGGACACAGTCTCAGAATCTGACGAAACCAGTTCCATTGGATCCATAATAGTTTATTATTATCCGATTTCAAATTTTGTAGTGTTTGGAGTTACCGTTTGGTCGTACAAAATAGAAACACATTGAAATAAATATTGAAAATTTAATATTTTAATTCGATTCGAAAAGCTATCTTCCACATACAATCGAATTAGGTCTCGAAACATGTTCCTTTGTGTGCAGAACAGGGGTAAAACATTATAAACGCCAGGCAGCACGCCTCGATTGGAGTTCGTCCAAATTTCGCGGGAAATATCGAAATAATAATAAAATAATGTTTATACACGTATATATACATCAAGGAACGGTAAAACCCTAATCAAATTTCACAGCTGTCGTTCTATTGTTATCAATGGCCGAAAGGCTCCCACTTTCCTCCTCGATTTACACCAAATCCATTGACTATTATCAAAAAATTCAACTGGAAAGACGAAGAGCTCGTCGAGCTCGACCAGATCAACGGTGGCGATCATCTCTAGTTCACCGAGGAAGCCAAGATTGGCTTGCGTTCATGGTCTCTTTGATGGCGAACTGCGAGGCGGAGGCAGGGCTAAGTTGGGTCGGTCCGTCGTTGTAGGCGCGTGGGAGTGAAGAGTATAGCATGATGGTCGTTGATCGTCGTCACGTGGTCGGGGATGGAGGAATGTCACGGTCAACGTTTGGGAACGATGGGTTCTTCACCCTAAAAGATGAACGAAGAAGAGAAGAAAGGAGCGGCCATGAGCTGGGATTTCAAAATCAGTGGCCAAGATTTTCTGATGGTAAAAAAAAAATTTGCTTATATAATTTATATTCAAACTTTAAAATTTTGTATATTTGTCATACAAGGTCGAAATTGGACGAAACAGACGACGTTGGAATCATAGCGATGAATACTACGTGCTGGAATAGATTTGGAGATGATCGGAGCTAGTTATAATTTTAGGTTAAATCAAACGTGTTCAATTTAATTTAAAATTGGTGCGTTTGGAAAATTTAAAACTCAAGGTGAGTAAATCTCACTTATTTGGATGATTGGCATTAATTTTAAATAGTCAAAATTAATTATTTGTTGATTGGATGATTTGATAATTTTTATTATCAGTTGGATGTTATAATATATATATAGTAGTAGTATGTATTAGTAGTTGGATATATTTCCCGCCGATTGGAGCGGATGAGACCCTATGCGCCCCCCATAATAGCGGATGACCCTATATACCGCGATATTCCACCTCGAAGCGGAATTGGTATTTTTATGTTGTATTAACATGTGTGGATGCAGGGAAACAGGTTGGAGGGATCTAACTGGATTCCTCAAAAATGTTGAATATAATTTCATATATAGTGATATATGTTTTATTTGAATAATCTATAATAGATTATTGTGTGATTTGAATTGATTTGATGCTATGGTAGTTTTGGCCTAGATTTTGGTATTTTTAAATACCAATAATATATGGTTTGAATTTGAAAAGAATTAAAAAAAAAGATTTTTGAAGTAAAATATTCATATAGAGTTTTGGATTAATTAATTGGAATGTAAATCAATTGGTGATAAAATCGAGAGGGATTTATAAATGTTAGACTGGCTATATTAGAATCGAAAATGATATTTTTTTGAGAAGTTAAGTTTGTTTTTAAAAAGAAGGATTTCTAATTATTAACTATATAATTTAAAAGGGTTTAAGAATATTTCAGAAAATTAATTATTTAGTTGTTTAATTGTTTAGAGTATATTTAATTATTAATTAAGTTAGTTATAATGAGTTGATATGAAGTTAATTGTTGTTTAAGAATTTATTAGTATTATTATTTTAAATGGTAAATTATTCAATATTGATATTATATAATAAATTTTATAAAAGGGTATTTGCCTAAAATAAACTTGGAAATTGGTATAGGAATTTTATAAGAATTATTTTGAAAATTATTTAATAAAGTTTTCGGAAGGTGATGGTATGCTTTCATGGCGAAATCGAAGGCAGTGAGTGCCTGCAGTTAAGTTTTGGATTTCTCTGGGATAGAGACGTAACCATTGAGCTGTGAATCCATGGTTGATACCGCAGTGGTGCTTTCCTTATTATTTTAAAGGGTTTCAATATTTTGAAAAGGATAGTTTGTGAATATACTGAATTCGATAAGATAAGTACATGGCTTTTGATAAGAGATTTAATTTATTAAAATTAAATTAAAAAGAGATTTAGTGTTTTCAGTGGAAAAGGAAATATTTGGTTGAATGATTGCTATTTGATAGTTAAACAATCGACTATCAAAATCTGGACCTAAAATATAACTTTGGGAATATCTAGAAGAAACACAAGGATTATATGGTACATTTACCATTCGAGGTGCTATACTGTACGTATAAATTCGTTTCGTTCTTCTAGGATCATGATAAGGAAATCCATCCACTAATGGTTAGGAGGTGAACTCCAATCTTATTTTCGTATGTTTATTTTCTAAAGAACCGGGGTTGAGTTTACCAAAAAATATCGAACGTTGTTTTCGAAGAGACCAGGATCAGATAAGTTATCCGAAAACCACTTCGATCCAACGAGTACGTTTTCGAAGGGAAAACAAGAGCATGGAGTCGAAGATGGAGCAGTGAAGTGCAAGGGCAAATCGCTACTAATCCTGAGTATGATTCCAAAACGGATGTAGTAGGAATAGTGCCTTCGGTTCCGTTCGGACCCAGGACGGACTTGTATGGATGAATGCTATCAGTACATTATCATTGGAGGACAATGAGCATTCTAACTGAAAATTCCTTAAAAAGGTAATCGTAGCCTCTTGCCTCATCAACCGGGAATGACTGAAAATCAAGGGGGATGCAGCAAGGCTAAGTGGGTCACACCCAATTAGGGTATGTTTATCACCTTTCTAGATACCCTCGGATATTATTACCACGATACATGGAAGGAGCTCGGAAAGGGTGGGAACACCCGGGGTGATAGCATATTTGGTCTATCCAAGTTAGGGATAGTCCGGTCTTGTGTTGCAGGGGATCCCGGTGTGGTCCTCGGTACATTTTTCTAGACGTGTACTGTGACAGGTGGTACCCCAGTGCCTAGTCATTCATATGGAATCCTATCTCCAATACGTGACCTTTACGGTTTTGGTTGTAGAACCTAGTATGCTGGAATTTAATTAATGTAACAATTTCAGCTATTTGAATAAGTATTTGTACTTAGACACTATTATAATATCAGATGATTTTGATATAAAATGTTTTGGTTATCGTAAGGTAAAAACCCATCGTGTTTATTTATGACGTGGTCTTACGAGATACCTTTGATTTTCGAAGGATTTTGATAGCTTTAATAATTCAATTTGAGTGTGTTTTCTCACGCTGGTTTTCCAGACTGACTCGGGTGTTATTTTATTATAATGCTCGGGCCAGACCGAGTATTATAGGTTCAGGTAAGGATGCTAGGAAGCTCAGACGAGCTGGAGACTGAGACGTATTCTCGTACTTGTTTATTCTGCTGCAGTGTTTTTGTTGGAATTATCAGCGGTTGTGAGGACAGGCTGTTATAACTGTCCAAGCTGGTAATTATTGATTTGTGTACTCTGATTTGAGATATGTATATTATAGGTTTTGATTTATGTAAAGAGCTATTGATATTATATATTTTTCCGTCCGTTGTGAGATTCTGTTTTGTTTAGTTTCTTCTTTCTTCTACCTACTTACTTTCCCCTCAACACTCTGTCTTTCCGGCACTCGATCGTTCGACATGTTATACAATGAGCGTATTTATGTCGATTTTCGAGGGTCAAAAAGGCGGGTCATCACAGTTGGTATCAGAGCTTAGGTTGGCGATATACCTAGGCTTTGGTGGGAAATTACTTATTAGAGATAGAGTCGGTAGTACTCTAAAATGAGTTTGAGTGTATTAATAGATATGAGTGCGTATTTGTTAGTGAATATAAAATGTTTTTATATTGTGTTCGCTTATCGATTGCGTGTTTATGAATTCTGGTCGGTACGGGAAGTAAAACCGTATCGATAGGGGTTTTTAAACTCCTAAACAAGTTAAACCGACACAGTATTGTTTTGAAGTGGGTGAATGAAATAATTTTACCCAAAACTATATTTTGTTACAAATGAAATAATTTTCTGAAATTATTATAGTGTATATGTTTGGAATGTTTGGTTGTTAATATTATAACCAAACAGATTATAAAATTTGAAATGGTTATATATATAACCAAATAGAAATTTTATAAGTATGATTATACAAAGGAGTTATAGCTAAAATTGGATTTAAACCAGAATTTGAATTTTAAATCCAAATTTTTTTGGGAAATGGTTTAAAATGGGATTTGAACTAAGCATTTGGAATTTTTAAATCTTGGAAATTTTGGAAATGTTTTCCAAAGTGGTTGAAAGGAAGGATGGTGATATTACTTTGGAGATATTTTTGGAATAGAAAATTGTTTTAAAATGAATTTTGGAAGTAAGGAAGCACCGAACTCACTTTAGTCGCTGGAAAATAATTCGAGTGATGACGGCCGCATCATCAGTCTTCATTTTTGAGTTTCTAAGTGACGGATTGCTACTGTAACAACCCGTAAATTTTAATAATTTTTATGACGTAATTAATTGAAATTTTGTGAAATTTTAAACAATAAAATTTGAAAATAAAAATTTACTATTTGGAATACGTCTATTTTAATATAGCAACTGGTAAATTTTCATCTGATAATATTGAAGTTTATTTTCCTGTGAAATTTCATTTCAAATCAAACCGGTTAATAACAGTGCATTTAAAAGTTTTCCGAAACCTAAATTTGTCAACATGAGAAAATTTATTTAGAACACTCTGAATCTGTCTACGAAATTCGTTTCGCGAAATTCGGACGTTTCTAGCTCCGTTTGGATTTTCTGTACGAAATAGCAACGTATATCAGGGTCCGTATCGACTTTTTGATCGGATGATCCTGCCTCTAATATCTGTATACCGTTTTGATCGTCTCGTCATGCTGATCTTTGTGGTATATTCAATTCTGTATTTTGAATACCGGTATGCGACGGAAACAATAAAACTGTATGTCGTACCGGTACCAAAATTTGTGACTCTTTTTTTATCCTTGCCTTTTCAATCTGATGACGTGCTGTGCAAACATCACAATTAATTGCTTTGGATTCCAGCTATATCATAGGGTGACCGTTAATATTTCATTCATTTTAGTTCGCTCAAAACTCTCTGACGTTTGATTTGATCACACGTTATTTTATTTCCTCCCCACGTTTTCGGTTCACTTGCAAATATCTCGGCAAAGAATATATAATTACAAGTTCATTTCTGTTCCTCTGGATTGCCCTTCCCTTCTCCTTTCCTCAGATCTATTTCGTGACTCTTCCTTTCTTTTCCTTTCTCCTTGCCGTGCCCACCATCCCAAATCCGCTGCTTTCTTCCTCCACGCCTTCCGCGTAACGCCTTTCCCTCCAACCACCTCGTCACCATCTTCACCCACCAACGCCTCCCACTCAACAACTGCCGACCCATCACCTCGCAGCAGCACGCATACCGAAGGCCATCTCCACGTATTCTCCTTCCCTCTCGCTCTCCCCTCCAGATCCGCCCTCCCCTTGGCCTTGCGCCTCGTCTACCAGCATCACGCGTGCACTGCCCAGCCTGGCACCAGCTCCTCCCCTTTCTTTTATCCTCCTTCCCAAACCCGAGAACAGCACCTCCCCACCACCTTCCAGCCCGCCTTCCTCCACTCTACAAACCCCACTGCTCCACCTCTCTAGCACCGAGACTGCCACCTGGCCGAGCAACTCCAGCTGCCTCCGAAACCTCCTCTTCTCTCCACCATCTTCGGCCAGCTTTGCATAGTTTGCTGAGGTACACCTAGTTCTATTCTTTGTTTAAGTCTATTGGGTGTTTATATGGGGCTGTTTTATAAAAGTTTGTATAGACTTAGGTTGTTCTAGTCGTGTATACGTATATATATACGTTTTGTTATATAGTTTATATATAAAGAAATTGGTGTTTATTTGTATTGTCTACGTAAATTTTAATTAGGCGGGTTTGTATATGATAAGTTTTGTTTCTTTATTCGTATATTATGAAATATATATATACGTATATTTACAGTTTTGATAATATGTTAATTATATATTCTATCTTACATCTGCCTTCTATTGATTTATATGGTTTGGGTTTTCGCATTGTGTATTGTTGAACTAATTGTTATAAAGCAATAGTCGTATTATATATATAATGTTATAGTATATATTATATTATGGAAAGGTATAAAATATGTTTTACTGTTATATATTTGTGTTTTTGCAACAGTTTAAACTTTATATTGTGGTTTGCATTATATTTCGAATGGAACAGAGGATGGGTATACATATTTCATTCTTTTCAATAGTATATATATATATTATATTTGCTTTGTTTAAAGCATTATTTCACCTAGGTCAGTATGTTATATAAATTCATATAAGTCTATTTATAACTAAGTTATACTAGTTGTGTCAGAAGCTCTGTACATACTAATATTCATATATGATGTATGTACATTATATTATTTATGTTAGTTTAATGCATATATAATATGTTCCAGCAAGTATATATTTTATTTTGAAATAGCAATTTTGAAATACACGTATTTTTTTTATGTGTGTGGGGTTTAGAATATGAATTTTATTTATAGATAGCTATATATAAATTCACTTTACCAATTATCTTCATCAACCCGGTTTGATTTGATTTTCCTCTATTCAAACTATCAGATTTGTTCGTTAAATCGTACCCCTCTAGCTTTGATTTGGAAGTCGTGCTTGTATTTCGTAACTCAATCTCATTGTCTACTCTATCTAGCCTCGAAAGGTGAGCAATCACTCACGATTAACGTTCTTTTATCTATTAAATTTGATTTCAATTGAAACGACAATTGAAATATGATGCTGTAGTTATTTAAATTGTTATATATGCTATTATCTATATATGTTCACCTGTGACATCTGACACCAGTACCTAGTATTTATATGCCTATATTACTATTATCTGTATATGTTCACCTATGACATCTGACACCAGTATCTGTTATTTATATTGATGAAATATGCCTGTTGTTATATTTTATATTATCTGTTATCACTCTGCAAGTTCCCTGTTAATATAGAATTCACTATGGGTTGAAATGATACATACCCGAACGGACTTTAGAATAGGAGAAAATCGTTATGGGTTGAAATGATAAACCCAAGCGATTTTCATTTGAATTGAGATTGGGATTACGGGTCGAAATGATATCTACCCGTATATATTTAAATTTCGGATTGAAATGATAAATATCCGTATCACTTAACCATATGATAAATATATATACAAACACCGTTGGTCCATATATATATAAATATTTTGAAATTGAATTCTATGGTTTGGAAAGAAATATATGGTTTTAATAAATGTTGAGCCTTAAATTATCATATATAAATGGGAATGATTGATTTAAATACCTATACTATGTTGAGTATTTAAATATATTTCAAAATAGATTTTGGTAATAATTTGAATAAGTTAAGGTTGGGAAGGTAATTTGAATTTAGTAAAGAATTTTATTTAATTAAACCGATTTAAAACTATTTGAAATTTAGATTTAAAATATGATTTATAACTTGGGTTTAATTTAAATAATTTAATGAATATTTCTTATTTAAATAAATTTAAGGAAATATTTAGTAGAATGTAATTAAAGGCTAGTTAAATGATATTGAATTTATTAAGTGAATATTCCCTGATTAGATAATAATGAAGTTAAATCAAGAGTCATATGAAACTGTTAAATTTAACTTTGAAAATGTTGAATTTTAAAGCCTTAAAATATATTGAAAAATTAAATGGTATATTTAGAACTGAATTGAATTGATGAATTGAGCTTTGAATAAATTTGAATTTCGAATTTGAGTTAATTTGAATCGATTTGTGAGACTTGAGGAAATTATAAATACTACTTTATAAATTATTTAACCTATATATATATATACTATTTTGGAAAATAGATATATTTGAAATGAAATGATACTTTGGGTTTGAAGTATAAATTAATTTGGAATGACCACGGTGTTATAGTGTATATTTCCACCTTGTAGATAGTTCCGCAGATCCTTAGAGGATGGTTATCCCAAACATCCTTTAAGTTACTTGTATTTCAGCTGATATTTCACTTGAGTTGGATTTATTAATATAAGAATGTTAATCCTGACTCGAGTGTTTTGTGTTTTGCTTTACGCTCGGGTCAGACCGAGTGATACAGCATTTGAGACTCACCTTTGGAGTTTGGAGCTTCGTTTGGGAGATCCAACTATTGATTCAGCTTCCAGCTTTCCAATTGATTCGTTCACAGAAGCCATCTGTTTGGATTGGAGACTTCACTGTATTTGAGATATTCTGTTGTATTTTATTTTCAACTCTGATGTTTATATAGTAGCTTCATGAACTACTATTTTATCTATTCCGCTGCGTATTATTGTATTACTCTGTGTCTGTGATTCTGTGATTTATTTATTTACTGCATATGCTGAGTTTTGCCAAATTTAAATTAACAATCTGATATTTTGAATTATTCAAGTCAGACATGTGTGGATTTATTGTCGATTTGAATGGTCCAAAATAGCGGGTCGTTACAGTTGGTATCAGAGCTTTGGCTCTAGGCAAACTTAACATATATGGTAAACTGATTTGCGGAATCACTTTCGTTCTGGCCTCTCCCTAATTATATTCTTATATCAGTATATCCATCTTCTCTTTTTGAATTTTAATTATTTCATCTTCATTCGAGTCCTTTCCCTTTTGTTTTGAGACTCCCTTTGATTTAATTTCCCCTTAAATTTTGAACTTCTATCTTGTTGATTTTGGACTCATTGAATATTTGTATGATAGGAAGCTATTTTGTAATGGCAAAATCAGAAGAGCAGAAAGCAGCCCGTCGGGCACGAAGAGCACTGGCCCGTAAGGAACGGGAGGAAGCAATCGAGGAACAAGAGAGGCTGTGGAGAGAAAGAGCAGAACCGGGTCCTTATGACCATGTCATTTGTTATCGGTGTCAGGAAAAGGGACACTATGCAGCCATGTGCGGGAAAAGGAATGCAGGAAAGAAGAAGGAGGGCAAGCGTTTTCGATCCAAGATCTTCTGTTTTAGATGCCGTAGTGAGGGGCACTTTCCCAGTCGCTGCCAGAAGGTGAAGAAAGTGAAATCTGCACCCACTACATCAGTCGACCTATCAACCTTTTGCTATCACTGTAAGAGGCCTGGGCATATAGCCAGAAATTGTTCTGTGCGAAAGTATGGAAAGAAGGTTGCGTACCCGCAGTTCATTAAGGAAGATGGGAGTGTAGTGCACCTATGCCAGAAATGCAGATGTTGGGGGCACATTGAGGGGGAGTGCTCTGGACCCGTTGATGTACCACCTGGAAGAATTAATACTAATGCTTTGTTTATGTAGGAGTGGTAAATCTGTGGACCTTTTGTTATCTGTTGTATGTTAGGTTGCTTTAAGCGAACTCTATTGTATCTTTTGCTTAGCTGAAGTTGTAAAACTGGAGACATTTATGCTTCTGTTTTCGTATGTTATGAATTCGAGTCTTTCCAAATTTTGAATGGAAATTCTTCTGTATCGATATATGCTATATATCTCTAATCTTAGTGGGGATTTGCTTCGATTAGGATTCCTTTGAACTTTGGAACGTTCCCTACGGTTCCAAAACACATTCTTGTCACCCCCTATTTGTATTCTTTTGATTCTGGAGTATCCCATAACTCCACTTCGAATGATCTCTATAAGAATAGGATCCCACCAATCTTTGAATGATTTGTGAAGGGGTGAAACTCCTTCACAATCGGCATTGATTCACCGGAGATTTCTATATCTTTGGTTTAGATGCCGCTATCTCTTGCGATCGAATGTTGATTTTTCTTGGAATTTTTCATCGGTCTTGTTCCTGAAGTCACGGGTTACCCTAGGGTCATCCGCGATTTATATGAGTATATTCATCTTCTATTTTGAAATTTAATTATCTCATTTTCGTTCGAACTTATCTTCGAATCAGAATCCAATTTGATTAGAGTACCTCTAATTTGAATATCTATCTTTATTTTGAAATCCATTCCAAATTTATCCTTTGAAAATCGGGTTTATTCGTATTTTTGGAAATTGTTTTATATATTGAAATTATTATATTCTATATATAAAAGTGTAATGTTTTCGATAAAGATTATAAACCCTTTTAAAATAAGAATTTGAGGTTTCGAAAGGATTTGTAATTTTGAAAAACTATATAAGAAATTTGTTTTATCTAAAAATGATTTATAACTGAAGGATTTTAAATTTGAAATTCGAGAATTGAACTTCGGTATTTTGAAATTGGTTTTAAGATTTTTGAAATATATTATAATAATAATATGATTTAAAAGTATTTTCCGAATAAGAAATGTTTCAAATAACTTCAAATGAGTTCCAATGATTTCGAAGAAATTTCAAAAGAAGTTTGAGAAAATAGAAGTCCAGAACTCACTTATGTCGCTGGAAAATGATTTCAGTGATGAGTGCACGCATCATCGACATTGATTTTCGAGTTTCAGAGTGGGGGATAGGCCACTTCAGTAGCTTTGCTATGCGAGTGATTTTGTGAAACCATTTTGATTTCAAATTCTGAAGTAAGATTTGATATTCGAAAGATATATGGATATATATATATATATATCTGAAATGATTTGAAGTAAGCCGGTGTTCAGTCCTCGAGTTTTGGATTTGATATAACCCTATCTATTAAAATTGATTTACTGATTTGTTGATGATTTCCAACTCTTGAATTTGAAAATGATTTCTTCGACTATATTGGAGTTCGAGTACTTCCAAATCAAGGTTAACTTTTCAAAGCTAAGAAATTTGAAAAGTATTTTGATAAAGTATATAAGTTTGTTTTGAATGTTTAAGTATGAAGTAATATGATTTAAATAAATTGAAACTATTTTGTTAAGTAAATGAATAAGGAAATTTCAAATTTTCTAATATGAAATTTAAATTTGAAATGTTTTGAAAAGGATTGATCTTCAAAATATTTTGAATAAAGTTTAGATAAATGTTTTAACTTAGTAACATCTTTATGAAACTAATATAGTTGTACGTATGCTTTTTTATTCGCATAATTAAATTGATCCAAGTTTGAGTACACAAGTTCGAGGTGAATTACACCATTTCGTGTTAGAATTTTTAATTCGATTCTTGATGGCGAATATTTGATATGGATTTTGGGCTTGATTCTAGAATTCTCTATCATAGTATATGGCTATGCAAGGAGACTGATGGCTTCTAGTCGAGAAACCATATCGAAATCCGCATTAGGGAAGTCGAATGGACAATACTAGTTCGAAAGCGAACTTGTGTGATCGAGCGAGCGATCAAATGTGATTTTGCGAAATGATGACGTATGTACATCTTATATTCTAATATCATTGATATATTTTGACGCTGAAATTGAAAGCTGTCGAGTTAGAATATCTTTGCTTACTAAAAGAAAATTTCCAATTTAAATTACAAAGATATATAACCCATAAAAGTAAAGATATTCAAATCTCATATGGCTCTTAATACATCGAAATTTATTTTTGAAAAATTTGATCCTTATATAAGATGGACCTTAGGTAAATATAAGATGATTTTGAAAACCATTTGATTTTGGAAATGAATTGGTTGACTTAAATTATTGATTTGGAAATTTGGATTTATTTTCAAAATCTATTATTTTGGAAACTTTGAAGCTAAAGATAATTAATTTGTGAAGAAATAATTTGGTGAAATTGTATATGATTTTGAAATTGAACTGATATCGAAACAAATTGAAATTTGAGAACCTTATGTTATTAAACACTTGATTTGGGAGTTGTCGAACTTATATAAAATTGATTTGTATGAGTATGAAATTGATTCAAAAACTATGGATTTAGAAAGGGTACTCAATTTGAAAAGTGAAATCTTATATAATTAAAGTCTATATAAGTGTGATTTGATATACTTTTGATTTTGGAAAAGTATTTGATTTGAAAATTTAATCTTATATATAATGGATTTATATAAGTACGATATTTGAAAGTGATTTGAAAAGGTACTATATGATACATATTTTCGAAGTAAAGATATGGAAAGTGCCTTCTGCTTGATATCCGATTTGTGGCCACATCTTGGATTCATTCTATCGATATTATTCTCTCTGATTTTTGGTTTTCTGGATATGATACTCGAGTGTCCTTCGAATTCCATGGCGTTACCCATGGTCTTATTGTTCTCTCGTGACTGCATAGCACAACTGCTTGGCTGAGTCTTGCCTAGGGGTACGGATTGTTTCCTGGGGGATCCAGGCGTAACCATTGTGTATCCTGCAATCTGTGTAGGTCGCGAATAGTAGCGCAAATGCTTGGCTGAGTCTTGCCTGGGGGTACAGATTGTTTCCTGGGGGATCCAGGCGTAACCATTGTGTATCCTGCATTCTACTAGTCATCATGGCGTAACTCGCAGGGCTGAGAAAGCTTACGGATATGGATTGTTTCCTGGGTGATTCAGGCGTAATCATTGTGTATCTGCGAACCATGGTTGGACAAAGGTTTGTTTGTGTTTTTGATTGGAATGTACTTTCCATATCTGTTTTTAAAAGTTTTTCCAGTATTTTCACTGGATGTTGAGACAGGTCTACTAAGTACCTGGAGAATTCTAGTTTTGCGTCTGATCAACGCACTGCCAGAGTCTACAGGAACGAGGATAAACTTGTTGAAACATCGAGTTATAAAAAAAAGTAATTTATTATAAAGGTATTTTATTATAAAAGTATTTCCAACAAAGAAATTTTGTATTAATATTTGAAATTAAAACCCTTATGGTTCTAAATTAATTATTCGTGCCTGATATTATTCCTTTGAATCTACCTTATCTGCTCAGCTTTATTTATTCACCTATATTCTATTTTCCAAGTCCTCCTTTTCCTTGTTGACTATATCTTTTTTTTTAAATAATTATTGATTTCTTAATAATATTTGAAAAGTATCTTGAGATAAATTAATAAATTTATGAATTATGGATTTAATGTTTTCAAATAACTTCTTTGTAAATATAAGTAATAATGTAAATAACTATTTTCAAATAGTTTTTATATATTTATAAAGATATTATTTAAACATATAAAAGGTATTGATAAATGAGGCAAGAATTTACAAATGGATTTTTGAAAAGTATTAAAGTATTAAAGATAATTGATTGCAAATGAAGTTTTCAAATGAATACTTCAAGTAAAATTTATATAGTTTTAAATTAATTGTTTAATCTTAACCTTCAATCTATTTTTCTTTCTGGTTGTTTCTATTCTCCTACCTCCTTTCTTTTCGGGGACGAAAAGTTTTGAGTGGGGGAGAGTGTAACGACCCGTAAATTTTAATAATTTTTATGACGTAATTAATTGAAATTTTGTGAAATTTTAACCAATAAAATTTGAAAATAAAAATTTACTATTTGGAATACGTCTATTTTAATATAGCAACTGGTAAATTTTCATCTGATAATATTGAAGTTTATTTTCCTGTGAAATTTCATTTCAAATCAAACCGGTTAATAACAGTGCATTTAAAAGTTTTCCGAAACCTAAATTTGTCAACATGAGAAAATTTATTTAGAACACTCTGAATCTGTCTGCGAAATTCGTTTCGCGAAATTCGGACGTTTCTAGCTCTGTTTGGATTTTCTGTACGAAATAGCAACGTATATCAGGGTCCGTATCGACTTTTTGATCGGATGATCCTGCCTCTAATATCTGTATACCGTTTTGATCGTCTCGTCATGCTGATCTCTGTGGTATATTCAATTCTGTATTTTGAATACCGGTACGCGACGGAAACAATAAAACTGTATGTCGTACCGGTACCAAAATTTGTGACTCTTTTTTTATCCTTGCCTTTTCAATCTGATGACGTGCTGTGCAAACATCACAATTAATTGCTTTGGATTCCAGCTATATCATAGGGTGACCGTTAATATTTCATTCATTTTAGTTCGCTCAAAACTCTCTGACGTTTGATTTGATCACACGTTATTTTATTTCCTCCCCACGTTTTCGGTTCACTTGCAAATATCTCGGCAAAGAATATATAATTACAAGTTCATTTCTGTTCCTCTGGATTGCCCTTCCCTTCTCCTTTCCTCAGATCTATTTCGTGACTCTTCCTTTCTTTTCCTTTCTCCTTGCCGTGCCCACCATCCCAAATCCTCTGCTTTCTTCCTCCACGCCTTCCGCGTAACGCCTTTCCCTCCAACCACCTCGTCACCATCTTCACCCACCAACGCCTCCCACTCAACAACTGCCGACCCATCACCTCGCAGCAGCACGCATACCGAAGGCCATCTCCACGTATTCTCCTTCCCTCTCGCTCTCCCCTCCAGATCCGCCATCCCCTTGGCCTTGCGCCTCGTCTACCAGCATCACGCGTGCACTGCCCAGCCTGGCACCAGCTCCTCCCCTTTCTTTTATCCTCCTTCCCAAACCCGAGAACAGCACCTCCCCACCACCTTCCAGCCCGCCTTCCTGTGATAACCCTGATTTTTGTGAGTAATTTCATGATTTAATTTAGTTTGTATTTGTTTGAAATTGCATTGAAAAAAAAATAGGATTAGGAAATTGATTTGCAGACACCAAGTATAAAACATGCACATGTGCACAAGGCAGTGCACAAACATGTACACAGTTTTCTGTGTGATAAAATAAGCAACAATCAATGGAAATAATAAGATATATGGATTACAAGTATATATACATGTAGGCAGAAATCATCAAGGCTTATAAAAAAAAAAGAGGACTTAGGCCAGGGTAGGCATACATGTATTATACATGTGCACCAAATAATACTTGCAGAAATAAAAAGAAAAATTAACATTTGCATGAAAATGGTATGAACTCTTGGACAAGCACTTTATCCATTTTTAGCAATTCCTTTTTACTTTAGAAAAAAAAAAGAAAACAACAGAAATCATGCAAATAACATGACCGGGGCAATGAGGTATATTTTCTGAAAAATATACCAGGACTATTTACCCATTTTCTCTAAAATGTTAGAATAAGAGGCAGATCATAGTTGGTAGGGTAAAATTGGCATTTGGTAATTTCCTAAAACCCTAGTAGCAGCCAGAGTTCATATAAGAAGACCTGGTGTGGTAAGGTTTTATGTTGGCTCTACCTCTTAAAAAGAAAAATATACAAGGTATAAACCAGAGAAAATAGGAGAAGGCAGAAGACTAAAAAGGGGTTCATAAGGCATAGGAAGAAGAAGGATTAATGTGAGTAATCTCACTGAAAACTTTGGCATTAAGACCTGAATATTGAGGCAGCCAGTTTTGAACTAATTTTCTTTTACAAGTTATGTTTTATGATTGGATGACTTTGGCTTGTTAATGATTTATTTAAGGGTAAAACCCCTATCTGATTGTACCCAGAAAATAAGAGTCATGGATTCATGAACTAAAAATGTTTGTCTGAGATATGGGTTAACTTTGAGATGGGGTGTTTTCTTTTATAAGTTTTCTTTGTAAGTTGTTTGTAAAATTCCCGGATTCAAGTAGTGGGTATATGGTCTGAAGGTAGAAAGAAATATGAGCTGTGACATTGTGTTGTTGCTTATGTCTCATATTAATTAAAACAAAAGAAAATGTAGAAGTGCAATGTTGTACATGTGCTGAGCTTCTATGTTTTATGAAATACCCAAATCAAATATACTTGTGGTTTAGCCAGATCATGAATCTGATTGAACCAGAGGTAGGGAAGAATATATAAATATATCTGGCAAATTACTCAGGACCATATGCTTACATCTTGATCCAGTGAAACTCATAGGCAAAATAATGTGCTAAGAAGTCACCTCACTCTTTTATGATAAAATGGTTGCTTCTGAGAATTTAACTTACCAAACTCTGGATGAATATATGTTGCTTGCATCATTTATGTTTCTCTGATTAAGAAGTGAGATGCAGAAGGGATTAGCACTGCTATGAAAAATATTAAAACACTTAGTAATTTAACTAAGGACTTGGGATCTTAGGGCTACCAAAGTATAACTTGGCAATGGGAATATTGCAAGTTCACACATGGTATATTTATACCCAGGGGCCTGAGTGTGCTGGGTTAACAGAGAAAGGTCCCAGGCAGTGTGTGTTTAAAAAAAGAAGAAAGTAGCTAAAGACCCTGTTATATTTGATAATGAATTCTAGGAATAGATTCAGGAGAGGTCTGGGCAAAAATCCCTGATGGCCAGTAAAGTTGAAAAGGAGATGATAACTGAATTGATGTTTGCATTTGGTTGTTTTGGTGCTTATTGGTGAATCTTGTGGTTGTTTTCTATGAACTAAATCATTGTGATCATATACAATCTGTTTGGCACTAATATGAATGCACATGCTTCACAAAAACATGCACACAGAAGACATTGGGTTTCTTATTCTTGCAAAGTACTGGAATATAAATAGAATTGAAATAAATCATGTTTTCAGTTAGATTATTCACACCAGACAAATAGTCTGACCCTTTTGTGTTTATGCACCATTGGGTGTCTCATATTTATATGGGGCAGTTCATGGTGACTTTGCAGGGAAATAGGGATTGCTTTGATCAGGCTTTGGATGTTAAACTGCTTAAGAATTGGATGCTATATTTTTTTAAAAGTCTTTGCTGAAGCTAAATTAGATATTCATGTTGAACTATGTTAAGCTATCTGTTTAAGTTGCTTAGAAAAACTAATGTATTGTTATTTGCTGTTTTGTAAGTGTTGAATTTATATGTATCAGTTGGAACTTATGTATTTTGTTTTACAAAATGCTTTGTTAAGAAAATGAATTTCAAGTTTCAAGAACAGTTAGGCTAAAATGGTAGAAAATCTGAGATTTGAAAGAATTTGTGGTTTGTATATATATATCAAAAGATCTGGCATAAGAGAATCCTTGTTCAAGTCAAAAAAATAAAAATCTGATAAAAGGGTTTGAGTTGCTTTGAAAAGAAAATGATATAGCAGATACTTTGTATCAGAGTAGTGCAAACCAGAATAAGGCTAACATAGCCATTTTCTTGAGCCTGGCTTAAGTCAACACCCAAGTGTGTTTAATTAAGCTTTTAGATCTGTTTCATAGCCAAGTATAGGGTAGGTTCAGACAGTTTTGCTCACAGGAGAAAAACAAAATAAAAAGAAAAAAAAACAAAAATTGGGTTGAACCGACCAGCATAGCACTCGAACTTGTGACCTCTCATGTATAAGTTAGGCGCGTTTCCATTACGCCTAGATGTTGCTTGTGTTCACTTAGGATCCACTTTCTTATAGCCTGAGTTTGAATACACATGCACAGAAAAATGCACACACACATGCACAAGTAAAAGAATAGTTACCCAGTAAGAAAATCAGAAGAATTTATGTAAAATAAGGAGCCTTGAGATATAAAAATCAATAGTAATGCATTAACCCAAGTCATTTGAAAAAAAAGAAACCTAACTTTGAAAAGAACACCATTGCTATGTAGAGAGTATTTCTTTAAGCAATACTCAAACAGGTTTCTACCTTCAACATTTCTATACTCTGATTTAGGTAGAAGATGACTTATATATCTTCATATATATATGTTCAAGATAAAATGATTAAACCAATATTTATTGGGAGAAAGGTCTTGGATAGAAGAAAAATTGAATTAAATATTTTTCTTGATTAAATGGCCACTGAATGTATGTTAAAAAAAAAAAATTTAAGTGGGTCATTTCATTTGGTATCAGAGCTATGTTGTTAAATAACATAGCAAAAATTTTTTGTATGAATTTGTTTGCATTGGATGTATAGAAGTATTTACTGCTTTGGATGTTTTGTTTTTATATATATTTACACTATTGATATCTATTATGACAGAATAAGTTATAAATTAAAATGAATTAATCTATAGAGCATTAGGCAAAACAGACTAACCTAAGTGTTATATCCATAGAGCTATGGTAGGACCCAGACATCAAAATGTAGGAACAAGTGAACCACCCATGGTGAATGTGCAAGAATTCATGAGGGCCATAAGAGATGGAGTAGGCAACAGGCAGGAAAATCCACATGAGGAACTTTCCAAACTACTCAAGACTTTTACTAATCTTGGAGGCAAAACCTTTGATGGCACAGAAGGAGTTATGGGGGTTCAAAATTGGCTTAGAATTCTGGAAAGAATCTTTGCAGACATGCAAGTTGAAGACCAAAGGAAGAGGCAAATTGCATCCAGGCAATTGAGAGGAGCAGCTTTGGATTGGTGGGAAGTTATCATAGCTGGAAGACCTGAAGGAGAAGTGACATGGGATCAGTTTAAAGCAATGTTGGAAGGCAGATTTATCCCTGCATCAGCTAAGGAATCTTTACTGGAGGAATTCATCAAATTGAGGCAAGGGACTATGAGTGTCACTGAGTACACTCAGAAGTTTGAATCATTGGCAAAGTATGGTGCAGTGCTCATCACTACTGAGGAAGCTAAGAATGGCAGATATATCCAAGGGTTGAACTCTAGCCTTAGTAGAGCCATGCTACCATATAAGGATAAAACTTTTGATCAAGTTTTGGATTTGACTCTGAGCATTGAACAACATGATAAAGCTAGAGAAAATTTCAGAGCATTCAAAAATAATCAGAACAAGAAGGGAAAGGGTAAATTCCACCCTTATGATAAAAAGAAAACAAACATAACTTCCACCAAGAAACCAGAAGAAGCTAGAACTGCTGAAGTTAAGAAGAGGATCACTTGTTACAACTGTGGACAAGAGGGGCACATGAAAAATAGGTGCACCAATCCTAGACCAGCATCCTTCAATTGTCACCATTGTGGGAAGGAAGGTCACATAAAAAGGAACTGCCCAGATTTTAAGCAAGGAAAATTAGGGGCTTTGGAAGGGAAAGGCAAGGCAGCTGAGGGATCAAATGTTGAAAAGCATGGTCAAGTTGAAGGTACTTTGCTTATCCATTCAATACCTTTAACAGTAGTATATGATACTGGGGCTACACACTCATTGATCTCTCATGACATTGCACAACAATTAAAATTGAATTGTATGATTATTGATAAACCACTGCTAATTAGAAGCCCTATAGGTAGTTCATGTGTTATGGGTATGATGTGCATGCAACTGGGATTAAATATAGGAGGATATGTGTTTGAGTCAAACCTATATGTGTTGCAATATCCAGACATAGGAATTATTTTGGGAGTTGACTGGTTGAGTAGATATAAGGCTATCATAAATATGGAGACATCCACCATATCATTGAAGGTTTCTGATGGACAAAGAATAATTGTTCTTTGTGAGGCAAACAAAAATAGAAGTATAGCCAACCTTTCTGCATTGTCAAATGAAAAACCCATGCCTGCATTAGAAGAGATCCCCATAGTTAATCAATATGATGATCTGTTTGGGGAAGTAAGAGGAGTTCCTAATCACAGGCCAGTTGAATTTTCAATTAGAATAATTCCAGGAGCTAGCCCAGTGGTTAAAAGACCAACCAGAATGGGGCCTAAGGAATTGATGGAGTTGAAAAAGCAATTAGTTGAACTAGAAGAAAAAGGTTTTATTAGACCCAGTAGCTCATCATGGGGAGCACCAGTAGTCTTTGTTAAGAAACATGATGGATCCCTGAGATTATGTATTGACTATAGGGAATTAAATAAAGTCACAATTAAAAATAAATACCCCTTACCAAGAATTGATGATCTCTTTGATCAATTGAGTGGTGCAAAAATATTTTCTAGACTTGATTTAGCTTCAGGCTTTCATCAGATGAAAGTGGAAGAGGAAAGTGTAAAATATACAGCCTTTAACACCAGATATGGACTTTATGAATTTTTGGTAATGCCATTTGGCTTAACAAATGCTCATTCCTATTTTGTTGATTTGATGAATAGGATTTTTAGAGAATACTTGGATAAGTTTGTATTAATATTTATTGATGATATATTAATTTATTCTAAGTCAGTTAGGGAGCATGAAAACCATTTGCATTTGGTATTTGAGAAATTGAGACAGGAAGACTTGAAAGCAAAGTTTTCAAAATGCACTTTTTGGCAGAATGAAGTGAACTTTCTAGGCCATATTATATCAGAAAAAGGAATAGCTGTGGACTCCAATAAAGTCATTGCAGTGCAAGCTTGGAAAAGGCCTACTAATGTCACTGAAGTCAGATCATTCATGGGAATGGCTGGTTACTATAGAAGATTTATAAAAGATTTTGCAAAAATCTCAATTCCATTAACCAGATTGACTAGGAAGAATCAAGTGTTCAATTGGACTGAGGAATGTGAAAATGCCTTTGGGAAATTAAAAGAAGCACTGGTACAAGCACCAATTCTAAAAGTACCTGAGGGAAATGAAAACTTGGTGGTGTATACTGATGCAAGTGGACAAGGGCTTGGAGCAGTATTGATGCAACAACATCAGGTAATAGCTTATGCTTCTAGGCAGTTGAAATCAAGTGAAGTAAGGTATGCTACTCATGACCTTGAATTAGCTGCTATAGTGTATGCCCTTAAACTATGGAGACACTATTTGTTAGGAGCAAAATTTGAAGTATATACAGACCATAAATCCCTCAAATATTTGTTTTCACAAAAAGAATTAAACATGAGGCAGCAAAGATGGATTGAACTCTTAGCCTCATATGATTTTGAAATATTATACACACCAGGTAAGGCTAATAAGGTAGCAGATGCCCTAAGTAGACAACATGCTAAAGTGGCTAGATTAATGATAGAAGAGTTTAACACTTTATCATTATTAATTGATTCCGAGATAAAAAGTGATAACCTAGAAAACATGAGCTTATGCAGTGGGAAGGTAGAGATGGGAAAATTAAGTTTTATTACTCTGGGATCAGAATTGAAAAATAAAGTTGCAATGCTACAAAACCAAGATCCATTTTTATTTGGAAAGAAGACACAATTATTAAATGGTGAAACAGTGGAAGGTTTTCAGTTGGATGATCAGGGCCATCTGAAGAAAGGAGAAAGGATATGTGTTCCAGCAATGGATGAGTTGAAGCAAGAAATTTTGGATGCTTACCATAAAAGCAAATATACTATACACCCAGGAAGCACAAGAATGTATCACAACCTCAAGAGAGATTATTGGTGGAGTGGTATGAAGAGTGCAGTGGCAACCTATGTATCAAAATGTATGGTTTGCCAGCAGGTGAAGGCTGAGTATCAAAAACCCTCAGGAATGCTTCAACCTTTACAAATACCACAGTGGAAATGGGAAGACATATCAATGGATTTTATTGATGGTTTGCCTAGAACTAGGAGGGGAAATGATAGTATTTGGGTAGTGGTTGATAGGTTAACCAAGTCAGCCCACTTTATACCAGTGAAATCAGAAAGAAATGCTAATACCTTAGCCCAGTTGTTTGTTAAAGAAGTAGTCAGACTGCATGGTATACCAAAAACTATAGTGAGTGATAGAGATACCATCTTCACTTCAAAGTTTTGGCAGAGTTTTCACAAGGCAATGGGGACTGATTTATGCTTGAGTACAGCATACCATCCTCAATCTGATGGCCAAACAGAAATTGTGAACAAATTGCTTGAAGACATGTTGAGAGCATGTGTATTGGATTGGGGAGGAAGCTGGGAAGATTACATATATCTAGCTGAGTTTGCATACAATAACACCCATCATAGTAGTATAGGCATGGCCCCCTTTGAAGCTCTCTATGGAAGGCCATGTTTATCACCTTCAAGTTGGCATGAGTCTGGAGAAAAAGTGGTCTTAGGACCAGAAAATGTGAAGGAGACTTCTGAAAAGGTAGCCTTGATCAGAAAAAGAATTGCCTCTGCCCAAGATAGGCAAAAGAAATATGCAGATCAAAGGAGGAAAGCAGTACAATATGATGTTGGGGATTATGTGTTCATCAAGATATCACCCATGAAAAAGGTTCTAAGGTTTGGGAAACAAGGAAAGTTGATTCCTAGATATATAGGACCATATAAAATTCTAGAAAGAATAGGGACAGTAGCCTATAAATTAGAATTGCCAGAAGAAATGAGAGCAATGCATGATGTCTTTCATGTGTCTCAACTAAGGAGATGGGTTCATGATAAGGAAGCAATATTAGAATCCTCTAAAGATGTGCAGATAGATCCTAGAATGATCTATGAAAAGGAACCAGTGGGCATAGTTTCTAGAGAAACTAAGAAATTGAGAAACAAAGAAATTAAATTAGTAAAAGTACAATGGAGTCTAGACCCAAATGATTGCACGTGGGAAGTGGAGGATAAAATCAGAAATGATTATCCTCAGCTGTTTGATTGAAGAAAAGGTAAATCTATATATATATGTACATACTAATGAATGTGTTGGTTGAATATGCATTGTGATTTTTATTTTGTGTTGATATGCATAGTGCTTAATAGGTGATTGGTTTGAAAATGGTTTGGAAATCAGAAAAAAAAAAATTTCATTTTTTCTGAAGAAATGATACTTAAGTTAAGTATGAAGGAATTGTGGGACACAATTCCTAAAAGGAGGGGTATATGTGATAACCCTGATTTTTGTGAGTAATTTCATGATTTAATTTAGTTTGTATTTGTTTGAAATTGCATTGAAAAAAAAATAGGATTAGGAAATTGATTTGCAGACACCAAGTATAAAACATGCACATGTGCACAAGGCAGTGCACAAACATGTACACAGTTTTCTGTGTGATAAAATAAGCAACAATCAATGGAAATAATAAGATATATGAATTACAAGTATATATACATGTAGGCAGAAATCATCAAGGCTTATAAAAAAAAAGAGGACTTAGGCCAGGGTAGGCATACATGTATTATACATGTGCACCAAATAATACTTGCAGAAATAAAAAGAAAAATTAACATTTGCATGAAAATGGTATGAACTCTTGGACAAGCACTTTATCCATTTTTAGCAATTCCTTTTTACTTTAGAAAAAAAAAGAAAACAACAGAAATCATGCAAATAACATGACCGGGGCAATGAGGTATATTTTCTGAAAAATATACCAGGACTATTTACCCATTTTCTCTAAAATGTTAGAATAAGAGGCAGATCATAGTTGGTAGGGTAAAATTGGCATTTGGTAATTTCCTAAAACCCTAGTAGCAGCCAGAGTTCATATAAGAAGACCTGGTGTGGTAAGGTTTTATGTTGGCTCTACCTCTTAAAAAGAAAAATATACAAGGTATAAACCAGAGAAAATAGGAGAAGGCAGAAGACTAAAAAGGGGTTCATAAGGCATAGGAAGAAGAAGGATTAATGTGAGTAATCTCACTGAAAACTTTGGCATTAAGGCCTGAATATTGAGGCAGCCAGTTTTGAACTAATTTTCTTTTACAAGTTATGTTTTATGATTGGATGACTCTGGCTTGTTAATGATTTATTTAAGGGTAAAACCCCTATCTGATTGTACCCAGAAAATAAGAGTCATGGATTCATGAACTAAAAATGTTTGTCTGAGATATGGGTTAACTTTGAGATGGGGTGTTTTCTTTTATAAGTTTTCTTTGTAAGTTGTTTGTAAAATTCCCGGATTCAAGTAGTGGGTATATGGTCTGAAGGTAGAAAGAAATATGAGCTGTGACATTGTGTTGTTGCTTATGTCTCATATTAATTAAAACAAAAGAAAATGTAGAAGTGCAATGTTGTACATGTGCTGAGCTTCTATGTTTTATGAAATACCCAAATCAAATATACTTGTGGTTTAGCCAGATCATGAATCTGATTGAACCAGAGGTAGGGAAGAATATATAAATATATCTGGCAAATTACTCAGGACCATATGCTTACATCTTGATCCAGTGAAACTCATAGGCAAAATAATGTGCTAAGAAGTCACCTCACTCTTTTATGATAAAATGGTTGCTTCTGAGAATTTAACTTACCAAACTCTGGATGAATATATGTTGCTTGCATCATTTATGTTTCTCTGATTAAGAAGTGAGATGCAGAAGGGATTAGCACTGCTATGAAAAATATTAAAACACTTAGTAATTTAACTAAGGACTTGGGATCTTAGGGCTACCAAAGTATAACTTGGCAATGGGAATATTGCAAGTTCACACATGGTATATTTATACCCAGGGGCCTGAGTGTGCTGGGTTAACAGAGAAAGGTCCCAGGCAGTGTGTGTTTAAAAAAAGAAGAAAGTAGCTAAAGACCCTGTTATATTTGATAATGAATTCTAGGAATAGATTCAGGAGAGGTCTGGGCAAAAATCCCTGATGGCCAGTAAAGTTGAAAAGGAGATGATAACTGAATTGATGTTTGCATTTGGTTGTTTTGGTGCTTATTGGTGAATCTTGTGGTTGTTTTCTATGAACTAAATCATTGTGATCATATACAATCTGTTTGGCACTAATATGAATGCACATGCTTCACAAAAACATGCACACAGAAGACATTGGGTTTCTTATTCTTGCAAAGTACTGGAATATAAATAGAATTGAAATAAATCATGTTTTCAGTTAGATTATTCACACCAGACAAATAGTCTGACCCTTTTGTGTTTATGCACCATTGGGTGTCTCATATTTATATGGGGCAGTTCATGGTGACTTTGCAGGGAAATAGGGATTGCTTTGATCAGGCTTTGGATGTTAAACTGCTTAAGAATTGGATGCTATATTTTTTTAAAAGTCTTTGCTGAAGCTAAATTAGATATTCATGTTGAACTATGTTAAGCTATCTGTTTAAGTTGCTTAGAAAAACCAATGTATTGTTATTTGCTGTTTTGTAAGTGTTGAATTTATATGTATCAGTTGGAACTTATGTATTTTGTTTTACAAAATGCTTTGTTAAGAAAATGAATTTCAAGTTTCAAGAACAATTAGGCTAAAATGGTAGAAAATCTGAGATTTGAAAGAATTTGTGGTTTGTATATATATATCAAAAGATCTGGCATAAGAGAATCCTTGTTCAAGTCAAAAAATAAAAATCTGATAAAAGGGTTTGAGTTGCTTTGAAAAGAAAATGATATAGCAGATACTTTGTATCAGAGTAGTGCAAACCAGAATAAGGCTAACATAGCCATTTTCTTGAGCCTGGCTTAAGTCAACACCCAAGTGTGTTTAATTAAGCTTTTAGATCTGTTTCATAGCCAAGTATAGGGTAGGTTCAGACAGTTTTGCTCACAGGAGAAAAACAAAATAAAAAGAAAAAAAAACAAAAATTGGGTTGAACCGACCAGCATAGCACTCGAACTTGTGACCTCTCATGTATAAGTTAGGCGCGTTTCCATTACGCCTAGATGTTGCTTGTGTTCACTTAGGATCCACTTTCTTATAGCCTGAGTTTGAATACACATGCACAGAAAAATGCACACACACATGCACAAGTAAAAGAATAGTTACCCAGTAAGAAAATCAGAAGAATTTATGTAAAATAAGGAGCCTTGAGATATAAAAATCAATAGTAATGCATTAACCCAAGTCATTTGAAAAAAAAGAAACCTAACTTTGAAAAGAACACCATTGCTATGTAGAGAGTATTTCTTTAAGCAATACTCAAATAGGTTTCTACCTTCAACATTTCTATACTCTGATTTAGGTAGAAGATGACTTATATATCTTCATATATATATGTTCAAGATAAAATGATTAAACCAATATTTATTGGGAGAAAGGTCCTGGATAGAAGAAAAATTGAATTAAATATTTTTCTTGATTAAATGGCCACTGAATGTATGTTAAAAAAAAAAAATTTTTTAAGTGGGTCATTTCACTTCCTCCACTCTACAAACCCCACTGCTCCACCTCTCTAGCACCGAGACTGCCACCTGGCCGAGCAACTCCAGCTACCTCCGAAACCTCCTCTTCTCTCCACCATCTTCGGCCAGCTTTGCATAGTTTGCTGAGGTACACCTAGTTCTATTCTTTGTTTAAGTCTGTTGGGTGTTTATATGGGGCTGTTTTATAAATGTTTGTATAGACTTAGGTTGTTCTAGTCGTGTATACGTATATATACACGTTTTGTTATATAGTTTATATATAAAGAAATTGGTGTTTATTTGTATTGTCTACGTAAATTTTAATTAGGCGGGTTTGTATATGATAAGTTTTGTTTCTTTATTCGTATATTATGAAATATATATATACGTATATTTACAGTTTTGATAATATGTTAATTATATATTCTATCTTACATCTGCCTTCTATTGATTTATATGGTTTGGGTTTTCGCATTGTGTATTATTGAACTAATTGTTATAAAGCAATAGTCGTATTATATATATAATGTTACAGTATATATTATATTATGGAAAGGTATAAAATATGTTTTACTGTTATATATTTGTGTTTTTGCAACAGTTTAAACTTTATATTGTGGTTTGCATTATATTTCGAATGAAACAGAGGATGGGTATACATATTTCATTCTTTTCAATAGTATATATATATTATATTTGCTTTGTTTAAAGCATTATTTCACCTAGGTCAGTATGTTATATAAATTCATATAAGTCTATTTATAACTAAGTTATACTAGTTGTGTCAGAAGCTCTGTACATACTAATATTCATACATGATGTATGTACATTATATTATTTATGTTAGTTTAATGCATATATAATATGTTCCAGCAAGTATATATTTTATTTTGAAATAGCAATTTTGAAATACACGTATTTTTTTATGTGTGTGGGGTTTAGAATATGAATTTTATTTATAGATAGCTATATATAAATTCACTTTACCAATTATCTTCATCAACCCGGTTTGATTTGATTTTCCTCTATTCAAACTATCAGATTTGTTCGTTAAATCGTACCCCTCTAGCTTTGATTTGGAAGTCGTGCTTGTATTTCGTAACTCAATCTCATTGTCTATTCTATCTAGCCTCGAAAGGTGAGCAATCACTCACGATTAACGTTCTTTTATTTATTAAATTTGATTTCAATTGAAACGACAATTGAAATATGATGCTGTAGTTATTTAAATTGTTATATATGCTATTATCTGTATATGTTCACCTGTGACATCTGACACCAGTACCTAGTATTTATATGCCTGTATTACTATTATCTGTATATGTTCACCTATGACATCTGACACCAGTATCTGTTATTTATATTGATGATATATGCTTGTTGTTATATTTTATATTATCTGTTATCACTCTGCAAGTTCCCTGTTAATATAGAATTCACTATGGGTTGAAATGATACATACCCGAACGGACTTTAGAATAGGAGAAAATCGTTATGGGTTGAAATGATAAACCCAAGCGATTTTCATTTGAATTGAGATTGGGATTACGGGTCGAAATGATATCTACCCGTATATATTTAAATTTCGGATTGAAATGATAAATATCCATATCACTTAACCATATGATAAATATATATACAAACACCGTTGGTCCATATATATATAAATATTTTGAAATTGAATTCTATGGTTTGGAAAGAAATATATGGTTTTAATAAATGTTGAGCCTTAAATTATCATATATAAATGGGAATGATTGATTTAAATACCTATACTATGTTGAGTATTTAAATATATTTCAAAATAGATTTTGGTAATAATTTGAATAAGTTAAGGTTGGGAAGGTAATTTGAATTTAGTAAAGAATTTTATTTAATTAAACTGATTTAAAACTATTTGAAATTTAGATTTAAAATATGATTTATAACTTGGGTTTAATTTAAATAATTTAATGAATATTTCTTATTTAAATAAATTTAAGGAAATATTTAGTAGAATGTAATTAAAGGCTAGTTAAATGATATTGAATTTATTAAGTGAATATTCCCTGATTAGATAATAATGAAGTTAAATCAAGAGTCATATGAAACTGTTAAATTTAACTTTGAAAATGTTGAATTTTAAAGCCTTAAAATATATTGAAAAATTAAATGGTATATTTAGAACTGAATTGAATTGATGAATTGAGCTTTGAATAAATTTGAATTTCGAATTTGAGTTAATTTGAATCGATTTGTGAGACTTGAGGAAATTATAAATACTACTTTATAAATTATTTAACCTATATATATAATATTTTGGAAAATAGATATATTTGAAATGAAATGATACTTTGGGTTTGAAGTATAAATTAATTTGGAATGACCACGGTGTTATAGTGTATATTTCCACCTTGTAGATAGTTCCGCAGATCCTTAGAGGATGGTTATCCCAAACATCCTTTAAGTTACTTGTATTTCAGCTGATATTTCACTTGAGTTGGATTTATTGATATAAGAATGTTAATCCTGACTCGAGTGTTTTGTGTTTTGCTTTACGCTCGGGTCAGACCGAGTGATACAGCATTTGAGACTCACCTTTGGAGTTTGGAGCTTCGTTTGGGAGATCCAACTATTGATTCAGCTTCCAGCTTTCCAATTGATTCGTTCACAGAAGCCATCTGTTTGGATTGGAGACTTCACTGTATTTGAGATATTCTGTTGTATTTTATTTTCAACTCTGATGTTTATATAGTAGCTTCATGAACTACTATTTTATCTATTCCGCTGCGTATTATTGTATTACTCTGTGTCTGTGATTCTGTGATTGATTTATTTACTGCATATGCTGAGTTTTGCCAAATTTAAATTAACAATCTGATATTTTGAATTATTCAAGTCAGACATGTGTGGATTTATTGTCGATTTGAATGGTCCAAAATAGCGGGTCGTTACAGCTACCGTAGTGATTGACTATGATTATTGCTTTGGGATTGTTTGATAAACAATTTTTGGTTTATAAATTCCAAAGGGGAATTGTTTTGGGCCAACCAAGTTGTTTGAAAATCCGGAAGTATGATTTGACATACAAAAGTGATGTATGTATATTATGATTTCAAAATGATTTGAGATAAAACCGGGTGATTGAATTCTGGGATTTCCATTTAAATGATTTGTAAGTCAGAGAAAATCAGTTGTTGAATTTATAAATTGAAGTTGATATAGATAAGAAAGGGAAGTTTGAATTTTAATCCTGGAATTAAAGTTTAACTGGAGTAAGTTCAAATGAATAATATGGGTTGAAATTTAACCCAAGATGAGTTAAGTTAAATTATATTAGATTTGAATTGAATTGAATATAAAGTCTGAAATGTAGAATAATTGTATAACTACAAGTTATGATTATTGAATGGAATAGATACACTTAAGTTATTAAGTGATGTATATAATCCAGGGTTATGATTATAAGATGTGAATGGACTCAAGTAAGTAATATGAGATATTAAGTAAATAAGTTCTTGAACTTATGAATTGAGAAATGCAATGGTAAAACCAGAATGGATTAAAAGGATGGAAATTCAAAATTTGAATTTTAAATGGAGGGTGAATTGAAATTGAGTAAATTAAATATAAACATGAATTGTGAAGTGAATGTATAACCTGTGTAGTTAAAGCGCTCGGCGGATTCAATGCGGCGGAGGTGCAAAAAGTCATAGCGGGGATACAACGAGGATATAGCGGATGACTCTAAAATAGCATATAAAACTCGTACTTAATGTTTTTGCAAATATATAAATGGTAATTAAATGAAAAATTAACATTCAATTGAATTACAATTAATACATAAATAATTTTAAATAAAAACATGTGCGAATATACTGTAAATAAACGTAAAACTGTTATATAACATAATTGAATTTAGTAGAATATTATAGCATTTTCGTTTATGAAAATATATTAAAAATTCAATTAAAAAAAATTAATTTCATAATTTTTATAATATAAAAATGTCAATTTTCAATTCATTTCTTTTAGAAGATATAGCGGAAATAGCGGAATATAGCGGGAATAACGGGATATAGCGGAAATAGCGGGGCTTAAAGCGGAATGGCTATATTTGGGGCTATATGGAAAAATCGTAGCGGCAGAAATCCGCTATGAGATATAATGGGGTTATAGAGGGGTAGTAGCGGGGCATTAACTGCACAGCGTATAACTATATGTTATATATATAAAATGTGAGTAAACTTAAGTAGAAATTTAGGGAATTGTGAATAAATAAGTTGTATAACTTATTAAACCGAGAAGATGAAAAAGTATGACCAAGTTAAAATGGTTAAGTATTTGATAATAAGAAATGGATTCAATTCAAGAGTAAATGAATTGAATATGATTTTGGGAATATGGACTGGATAAGATTGGGTATGAACTTAAGTTGCGGTATGGGATGTTTAAAATAAATCTTAGAAATAATTTTGTGAAATGGTTTATAAATAAACTAGCATGGAATGAAATGTCGTTCACTATAAAATGAAGCGAATAACCCTTTGTGAATTAAATGAAAGTGGATGGAAAAGATGTAATATAAGTTGGAAGTAAAGTTAATAGAAATGCAAGTGCATGAACCATGTTATGATATAATAAATTGTTTGAGAATCGATTTACATGGAATGATTCCCAAGTGATAATATAAATTGGATATACTAAGTAAATAGAAGCGAATAAATTGAATGAAAATCAATTTAAAGGAGAAATGGAATTTGATCGCCATGGAAACTTAACTTAAGTGACGATTTATGAATAAATTAACATGGATTGGAATGTTGTTTAATACAACATGAAGCGAACAAAGTTGGTGAATAACATGAATGTGAATCAAATGGAAAATAGAAAAGTTGATTTAGAGTCAATTTAAAAGGAATAAATGAAATCTTAATAAAAAGGATTTGCATACAATAGAAAGTGAATAAATTGATTTTGAAATCAAATTGGAATGGATATGAGTTTGTTGTGGTAAATATGATTTGAATGCAATAAATTTGGTGGTAATCAATTCAAATTGAATGAAATGATATATGGATCCATGGAGGAAAATTTAATTAGTGTTGGAACCTTAAAATTGCTTGTAATATATGACTGGCATGTTCAGGTTATGAAGTTTATGTGTTTAGCTAGTTAAATAAATGAAATGTTATTAAAATTTCATGTTTTTGGTACTTGCATGTTTAAATTGTGTAAGTACAGGTACCCGAAGGCTATTGGGCTAGAGTTGGTTTACGCAAATGCATATAAAATAAGCCGCTCGCTTAAAAACGCTAAATAAAGGTACGCTTACGCATTAAAAGCAAAAATGAAATATATATGAATATATAATTGTGTTTCCGACCGTGTGGGTCAATGTGTATATTTTTATCTCTCTTATCATATTACAAAAGGCTCTTCGTACAAGGGAGACTCTGTCAAAAAAATTTGGAAATTTAGGGTGTTAGAAAAATTTGGAAAAATTATGTTAACTAAAAAAGTTGATTTTTGAATTGTATTAGAAATCAAGGTTTTTGAGTTAGAAATGGAAACAAATTGTTTTGGATTAAACTAAAGGGTTTAGAGAAGTGGATGTAGGATTTTAAGTAAGTGGGTTTTGGATAAGTTAATGGGTTTGGGATCATTTTTCCTACCTTAGCAATTTCGAGGACGAAATTCTTTTAAGGAGGGGGAATGTAACGACCCGGAATTTTGGTCGTTTGGTCTTGAACATTTAATTCATTTTTAAGTGTTGAATTTGAAATATTAATTGATTTCAAATATGGAAACTTTGGTTGAATTAGTGAAATGGTTTAAAATTTCAAATATAGCGATTTAATGGAAATTGGTGAATAATAGATTGAATATTTGGAATTGGGATAATATGTGAATTTGAAGTAAATGTACATGGAAATGATTTCTAAAATTAATTTAAATTCTATTTGGATTAGAATATAATATTGGACTTTTGGATGGGATTAAAAATCGATAAGTTAAAATTTTGAATTTTATATATTAATTTAATAGTGAAATTAATATATATAGTAATAGTGTAAATAATTGAACTTTGATTTAATATGAATCAAAATGGTTTCTAATATGAATATAAATTCTATTTGAAATATAATGGAGTTAGTAAGTTTTAAAAATTGAAATTTCAAGCAATGCCGTCGATTTTGGAAATCGCTCGATTTAATCGACGAGTTAAAATAGCCTTCCGGGCCACGGTCTCGGAATTCGATGAAACCAGTTCCATTGGATCCATAATAGTTTATTATTATCTTATTTCAAATTTCGTAGTGTTTGGAGTTACCGTTGGTCGTACGGAATAGAAACGCGTTGAAATAAATATCGAAAATTTAATATTTTAATTCGATACGAAAAGCTATCTTCCACATAAGATCGAATTAGGACTTGAAATATGTTCCTTTGTGTTCGGAACTGGGGTAAAACATTATAAATGCCAGGCGGCACGCCTCGATTGGAGTTCGTCCAAATTTCGCGGGAAATATAGAAATAATAAGAAAATAATGTTTATACACGTATATATACATCAAGGAGCAATAAAACCCTAATCAAATTTCACAGCCGTCGTTCTATTGTTATCAATGGCCGAAAAGCTCCTACTTTCCTCTTCGATTTCCACCAAATCCATTGACTATTATCAAAAAAATTCAACTAGAAAGACGAAGAGCTCGTCCAGCTCGACCAGATCAACGGTGGTGATCGTCTCTAGTTCACCGAGGAAGCCAAGATTGGCTCGCGTTCATGGTCCCTTTGATGGCAAACTGCGAGGTGGAGGCGGGGCTAGGGTGGGCCGGTCAGTGGCCGTAGGCGCGTGGGAGTGGAGAGTATATCATCGTGGTCGTTGATCGTCGTCACGTGGTTGGGAATGGAGGAATGTCGCGATCAACGTTTGGGAACGATGGGTTCTTCAACTTGGAAGATGAACGAAGAAGAGAAGAAAGGAGCGACCACGAGCTGGGATTTCGAAATCAGCGGCCAAGATTTTCCGATGGTAAAAAAAATTTGCTTATATAATTTATATTCAAACTTTAAACATTCGTATCTTTGTCATACGAGGTCGAAATTGGATGAAACAGGCGGCGTTGGAATCATAGCGATGAATACTACGTGTTGGAACATATTTGGAGATGATCAGAGCTATTTATAATTTTAGGTTAAATCGAACGTGCTCGATTTAATTTAAAATTAGAGCGTTTGGAAAATTTAAAACTCAAGGAGAGTAAATCTCACTCATTTGGATGATTGGCATTGATTTTAAATAGTCAAAATTAATTATTTGTTGATTGGATGATTTGATAATTTTTATTATCCGTTGGATGTTATAATATATATAGTAGTATATATTAGTAGTTGGATATATTTCCCGCCGATTGGAGCGGATGAGACCCTATGCGCCCCGCATAATAGTGGATGACCCTATATACCACGATATTCCACCTCGAAGCGGAATTGGTATTTTTCTGTTGTATTAACATTTGTGGATGCAGGGAAACAGGTTGAAGGGATCCAACTGGATTCCTCAAAAATGTTGAATTTAATTTCATACATAGTGATATATGTTTTATTTGAATAATCTGTGATAGCTTATTCTGTGATTTGAATTGATTTGATGCTATGGTAGTTTTGGCCTAGATTTTGGTATTTTTAAATACCAATAATATATGGTTTGAATTTGAAAAGAATTTTTTTAAAAAAGATTTTTGAAGTAAAATATTCATATAGAGTTTTGGATTAATTAATTGGAACGTAAATCAATTGGTGATAAAATCGAGAGGGATTTATAAATGTTAGACTGGCTATAATGGAATTGAAAACGATATTTTTTGAGAAGTTAAGTTTGTTTTTAAAAAGAAGGATTTCTAATTATTAACTAGATAATTTAAAAGGGTTTAAGAATATTTCAGAAAATTAATTATTTAGTTGTTTAATTGTTTAGAGTATATTTAATTATTAATTAAGTTAGTTATAATGAGTTGATATGAAGTTAATTGTTTTTTAAGAATTAATTAGTATTATTATTTTAAAAGGGTAAATTATTCAATATTGATATTATATAATAACTTTTATAAAAGGGTATTTTCTTAAAATAAACTTGGAAATTAGTATAGGAATTTTATAAGTATTATTTTGAAAATTATTTAATAAAGTTTTCGGAAGGTAATGGTATGCTTTCATGACGAAATCGGAGGCAGTGAGTGCCTCCAGTTAAGTTTTGAATTTCCCTGGGATAGAGACGTAACTATTGAGTTGTAAATCCATGGTTGATACTGCAGTGGTACTTTCCTTGTTATTTGAAAGGGTTTCAATATTTTGAAAAGGATAGTTTGAGAATATACCGAATTCGATAAGATAAGTACATGACTTTTGATAAGAGATTTAATTTATTAAAATTATATTAAAAAGAGATTTAGTGTTTTCAGTGGAAAAGGAAATATTTGATTGAATGATTGTTATTCGATAGTTAAATAATCGACTAACAAAATCTGGACCCAAAATATAACTTTGGAAATATCTAGAAGAAACACGGAGGTTATACGGTACAGTTACCGTTCGAGGTGCTATACTATACGTATAAACTCATTTCGTTCTTCTAGGACGATGATAAGGAAATCCGTCCACTAACGGTTAGGGGGTGATCTCCGATCTTATTTTCGTCTGTTTATTTCCTAAAGAACCGGGGTTGAGTTTACCGGAAAATATCGAACGTTGTTTTCGAAGAGACCGGGATCGGATAAGTTATCTGAAAACCACTTCGATCCAACGAGTACGTTTTCGAAGGGAAAACAAGAGCATGGAGTCGAAGATAGAGCAGTGAAGCGCAAGGGCTAATCGCTACTAATCCTGAGGATGATTCCAAAACGGATGTAGTAGGAATAGTGCCTTCGGTTCCGTTCGGAACCAGGACGGACTTGTATGGATGAATGCTATCAGTACATTGTCATTAGAGGACAATGAGCATTCTAAGTGAAAATTCCTTAAAAAGGTAATTGTAGCCTTTAGCCCCATCAACCGGGAATGACTGAAAATCAGAGGGAATGCAGCAAGGCTAAGTGGGTCGCACCCAATTAGGGTATTTTTATCACCATTCTAGATATCCTCGGATATTATTACCACGATACATGGAAGGAGCTCGAAAAAGGTGGGAACACCTGGGGTGATAGTATATTTGGTATATCCAAGTTAGGGATAGTCCGGTCTTATGTTGTTGGGGATCCCGGCGTGGCCCTCGGTATATTTTTCTAGATGTGTACTGTGACAGGTGGTACCCCAGTGCCTAGTCAGTATGGAATCCATTCTCCAATACGTTCCCTTTACAGTTTTGGTTGTAGAACCTAGTTTGCTGGAATTTAATTAATGTAACAATTTCAGCTATTTGAATAAGTATTTGTACTTAGACACTATTATAATATCAGATGATTTTGATATAAAATGTTTTGGTTATCGTAAGGTAAAAACAGTCGTGTTTATTTGTGACGTCGTCTTACGAGATACCTTTGATTTTCGAAGGATTTTGATAACTTTAATAATTCAATTTGAGTGTGATTTCTCACACTAGTTTTCCAGACTGACACGGGTGTTATTTTATTATAATGCTCAGGTCAGACTGAGTATTACAGGTTCAGGTTAGGATGCTATGGAGCTCAGGAGACGAGCTGGAGACTGAGACGTATTCTTGTACTTGTTCATTCCGCTGTAGTGTTTTTGTTGAAATTATCAGCTGTTGTGAGGATAGGCTGTTATAACTGTCCATGCTGGTAATTATTGATTTGTGTACTCTAATTTGAGATATGTATATTACATGTTTTGATTTGTGTAAAGAGCTATTGATATTTTGTATTATTTCGTCCACTGTGAGATTATTTTTTGTTTAGTTTCTTCTTTCTTCTACCTACTTTCTTTCCCCTCAACAATCTGTCTTTCCGGCACTCGATCGTTCGGCATGTTATACAATAAGCGTATTTATGTCAATTTTCGAAGGTCAAAAAGGCGGGTCGTCACACTCACGTCAATTCAAGTCGATGTCACCACCCACTAATAAAGGACATTAATTATCATGACTGGAGCAATCAATGCCGAAAGTCATTGATGACGTGAGCCTTAACTTATGAGACGACGCTGAAGCCCTGCCCTACACCTAAGGATGACAAAGGATGTTGTCAGGCGAAGTCAGCATTGTGCAGCATTGAAGCCGCTGAGACTAAGCATGCCGAAGCTATGCACCAATCCGCATTTTTCTCCCCTATAAATATGGACCTAGGGGCGCAATGGAAGGGGCAGATCATTCTTATCTCTCTTCTTACATTTTAAACTTTGTAACCCTAAATTGGTTTGGGGATTTATAGTCGATTGTAGCACTTGAACTGTTAGACTGTTGGACTTTGTACATTCAACATTATATTGAATAAAGACAAGATATCTCAATTTATGGCTTACTTTCGAATTCCAAAGCAAATATGATTCGCTAACCAAAGATTGCTTTGAATTCCAAAAGTACTCATATTCTTGATTTCTCTTTTGATCATATGAATGTTTAATATGTATTTACATCAAGCATATTTGATTTCACTTGGCCTTGAATATGATTTCCCAATCTAAACTTGCTTATCATTCCTCTTAAGTCTTAACTCAACCAAGTGTCGCCTTGTGCCAACACTTGTTGAGGTTAAACTTAGGCTCTTCAAATTCCATATTCAGCCAAAGTTCTCATCCTTGCACTTTTGGGTTGACAAAGAAATTTGTTAACATTTTGGCGCTAGAATGAGTGCTTAAACCTCCCTCTTTGTTAAAACCCTAAGTGGAACTACCCTAGCTTGCATATTTAGGGCTTAATGGACATGCCCCTACCAAACATATCTTATTCCACGCTAACCAACCTTTGATTTCCTGACACCAATTAATCACATAAACTAAGTTCTGCTTAGTCAATTGATCGTGTTAAAATCTTCCATCAAGGATCCTACGAGCCTCAAATAACTAGGCCAACTTACCAAATCACTAATGATCCCTGGCTTCATGAATAGAAAATATTAAGAATTATGGCGCTACAATCAAGATAAGCGGTTTCATACAATCCAGAAAAATGGAATTTGAATCCCTTTTATGTGGGGCCAACACCGAACTTTTCCCTGAGCAGGCAATACAAAAAGGATTGCATCTTCTTGAAAATGAGGAAAGAGATTCAATTCAAAGCCAAGGGAGCCATTTTCGAAAAGGAAATAGAAAGGGACTTTGACTGGTTCACTAGAAAATGGAGGAATTTGCTTAATCGATCCTATAAAACTAGCGCAACACAAGGCTCCCTAAAAAGAAAATCTGTCATCGAAGATGAGGAATCCATCTCAAGCAATAGAGGAATTAAATACCAATCAATGGACAATCCACTAAAAGGTCACGACTTTCCAAGAACTACACCCTTACTACTTCCTACGAGAATATCTACTTCCTAACTAAAGACAAGCTCAACTATTGGCCTTCGCAAAAAAAGCAACCAAAGAATGAAAGGAATCTCGAAGGTTTATATTGTTATTACCATCGCTCTAACGGCCATGACATAAATCACTAACGAAGCTTAGAGGAAATAATCAATAATCTCTTATTGGAAGGAAAGCTTGACGAATTTATACAAAGATATTGAACAAGTCAATAAAAAGAAAGAGTTTTTGAATAAAATAAGTGTATCAACATGGTTCAAGAATGAAACTCTCCTAAAATAATGAAAAACCTAAACCACTACCGAAGATGGTAATAAGAGGCTGTCCTCATCAAGATAGCATGGTCAAAGCACCTCCTAGAGGGGGGTCAGAGTAATCCTTTTTTCCATCTGAAAAGGCCTAACCAGAGCATTTGCAGGCCATCAACCCTTGCCTACACGGCCTGGTTTAAGCGCCTCCTAGAAGGATACTGAAGTGCCTCCTAGAGGGAGGACGGGTAAGCCTTTGGCCTATTCAAAGCATTAGACAAGCCTTTAGCATCATCTCCATGGCCTTACTAAAGTGCCTCCTAAAGGGATGCTTGGTAAATCTATGGTTCACTTAAAAGAAAGCTAGCCAAACGCACCGGACAACAAACCTATAAATCATCACCGAAGACAGTGATAAGGGGTTCAATCCAAGTTGAGATCCTCACTTACAATGGTGGCAAAAAACGATCGAGTCAATTGTACTCAATCCAAAAAAATGGATCGAAAACAGTCTTCTAGAGGATGATCGGTCAAATTTAATTCAATATGAAAAAAGGATTGATGCAATATTCTAAAGGATGATCTATCAAAATACGAGTCGTTAAAGGTTAGGAACTGCTATATAGGATTTTTGGTCTCCTATTACTATTGCCAGGCAGGTGTTTGGGTTTTCTATTACTATTGCCGGACAGGTTTTCTGGTCTTCCATTACTATTATCGGACAGGTATTCTGGTTTTCTATTACTATTGCCGAACATGTGTTCTGATCTTCTATTACTATTGCCAAACAGATGTTTTAGTCTTCCATTATTATTACTAGATGGATTTTCTAGTCTTCCAATACTAATATCAGATGGGTTTTCTGATGTTCCTTATTAATTACCAAATGGGTTTTTTGATCTTCTCTTTGCACTATAACTAGAATGGTTTTCCGGGCTTCAATTCAAATTATTATCAGAAGGATTTTCTGATGATGAACCTTCGCTAAATCGGCTCTCAATTTAGATTTGAATTCATTTAATGGGAATCTCCTTTACTAAACAAGCTGCTAAATACTTATTAATGGAAAGGCAAAATTTTATATCAAGTCAAGTTCCAAAATCTTAATTATCAAGGTTCTTAATTTTCTTAATGAGTAGAGTATCAATTTATACATCGAAAGCTCAAAATAAAGAAAAATGAGATATTAATCGTCAAGCAGTTTCAAATAAGGACCAGTATTTGGTTCAAGGCTACATCCCATACAGTCGAGGTAACATACATTCAAACATAGATTTATTTACAATCTAATACATTATGTACAAAGTCATAGGTGCAAAAATTGAATCACAAAAGGATCTACCCCAAGATCTACAAGCTACAAGTCAGAACTTTGGGTCAATTTCCTTAGATCTTCAACAACTGGAGATGAGTCGGTGGTGTGACGGATTGCCAAACTTAGGAGTTATTTAAGCTTCCTCTCCTTCCACCGAATAGCGTTTGAGTCATCAATCAACATAATCTAAATATTTAATGCATGATCGAGAGTTTTATTCGCTCCCTTCAAAATGTTGATCTTACCTTTCAATTTCTTAATTTCTATATTGGAGGCTTGTTTTTCATGCTTGACTCCTTCAACCTTAGCTTCATAAGCATTGAGATGAGTAGAAAACTTATATCTCCACTATCCATTAAGAAAATGCATACATTCAAACCTAACTCTTTGACTCCATTTAGCGATTTTGTTATCATCTAAGCTTGAAGGAGGATTTAAAAGAGCAGAAAGCCTTTATTGATGAGAAAAACTAGATTTGCCTCTGCTAGCGATAAATTTCAGAGAAGGACAGTTCACCCGACTTTTTGGCAATTGCACTTCAAGGTCCAGAACCTTTTGATGTAATCGAGAAATTTCTACATCAGCTTCGATCTTCTGAGAAGAAAGTTTAGATTGTCTAATAACGTCTACTTTTCTGTTCAATCAATGAATTCTCTCATCCTTTCTTTAACTTGTTTTTCTAAATCAGAATTCACTTTTTTCACACCTCTACATATAGACCTCAATTTTTCGTATATTTTGTCATGCCAATTCCGCACATTAGGATTGTCTAGAAATTTTAAAGCTAGAGTGCCTTGTGAAGAGCGTTTCTTCTCAAGTTCTATTTTAAGCCTGTCCTTAACAGAGTCGATTCGAGCAAGGATATTTGTGCCAATAGATGCAAGGGTTGACTATTTTTCCTAATAAAAAGAGAAAGTAGAAAAGAAAATCAGTAAATGAGAGAAGTATTTTCTTAATTAAATAACAAAAGTTTACAAACAATAAGGAAATTCGAATTACATTGCAATTCTATTTTTGAAAATTCAACTAGCTAATTAAAGTTTCAAACAACGGTTTTGACCTTTTCAATAACTAGTTAATTAAAGTTTTGAAAGAGCGGTTTTGGCCTTTTCAAATGAACCAACATATAGGTTAAGAGTAGAGTCAAAAGAAGCATTAATCCCTTCTGGGGTATTAACGGGAGGAAATCAATGATAGTCCCATTCCCTGACTGTAGAGCTAGCATGATCACATATCAGTTTAGCGTGATAAGTTCAAATTTCACTCAATAATTTATCTCTTTCATCACCCAAGAAATCAAAGCGAAAGTGAAGAAACCGCATGTAGACTTATTGTAGGTCTTTAAGAAAGCAATGTCTCGCTAACTGCGATGTCTTGAGAATTAGGGATTTCTCTTTAAAATCCTTCTTTAATTTGATATATTTACTGAAGAGTTCCATAGGAGAAGGACTACTTTAGATTTCTTTAATATATATATTAAAAATAGATTGATAATAGTAAAACTAAAACGTTAAGTCATAAGCTACTCAGGTTACATATTACAATTATATAATCATTTTGGTTCATACAAGATTGATTCCTTACAACACTCAAAAATAAATCTCTTCCTATTATACTTAAGTTTTTTGGGTGGAAGAGAGCGAAAAGAAAGAGGGATAGCGACAAATCTTGGGAGATTTTCCAACATGCCCCGAGATGAGGATTAGACTCGTGTTCATTCAAGTATATGCGATGAAAGCACCTAAGCAAACCCCAGCAGTTGTAGCCTAAATAGGAAAAATCAGCAAATATACCCTTAGATTAAACTTTGTAGAGAAATTTTTCCAAAGTGCTCCTATCATCAATTAGCATCCAAAAGAGGGTTATTAGCTCTGCATTCTCCGCCAAAAGTTTCTCCCAATGAAGGCGTGCCTTCTTGATCGATGGAGCAACTTGCCTTTCTATGAAAAATCTTAATTTTGATGCACTAGTGGTGAGACTCTTATGTTTCTCAAACAATTCATTATGCTCTTTCAGTTGTCTATCCTACTCTCTATTCAATCGATCTATTTCCATTTGTTTCTTTTCAAACATAAATTCATAATGATATTTCGATTTTCTTTTTAACTAAAATAATCAACATGTTAATCGAAAGCTATTTGGTAATCTAAGACATTTAGATAAAGAGATCCATACCTAAGAGAGTGGAACTAAAGATGAAGGAGTTTGTTCCTTCCTTTTGAGTTTGTGGCTTTGAGGAGCATTATCCTTCTGGAGAGAACCTTCACTTGGATAGTCGAGGATTTCAGAAATGTCCGCTGCCAAATCCGGGTTAACACCTCCTGATCCATCCTTCACATATGCCGATCCGAAGAGACCCTTTCCCTCGTCATCATTATCACCGTCATTATTGTCATCATCATCATTATGATCACTATCATCCCGGTCATCGTCATTCCTGTTGTTATCATGATCATCCCCTTCCTCATTAAATTCTATTTCTTCCTCTGCTGGAGGGTCATCAAAGGCCAAAAATTCTTGGCATCAATCTCCTCCTCCTCGGAAGATTCTTTTCCGGATGCCTATTTTTCCCCAATGTAACTTTGAATTTATTTTTAAACTTTTCATTCCAAGCTAGAGGAAGAGAAGAAAAGTTTAAATCTGGGCATCGCTGTATGTTTTTGGCATATAGTAAGAAAAGTGCCTTCTCATAGGATTTCTCGATAATAGTATCGAGAATCGTATCAATATAATGAGATACCTTTTGCTTTGCATCGTCAGTTATGCCAGTTGATTTATTCAAGAGAATTCTTTTCCTTCGCAATTTCTCCTTTAAGAATCCATTCTCCTCTACAAGCTTGGCCTCCTTCATACTAGCCTCCTCAAGCTCTATCTCTAAAGCTTTCACTTTACCACTTAAAATTTGATTAGCGCTTCTTTCTTCATTAAGTGAATTTTTCACTTTGTCAAGTAAACAAAACAAAACAAAACAAAACTCCAACCAACTCAAATAAGAACAAAAATACTAATGTGGCAAATTTCTCTTTCTCATTTGCAACCTCATCCTTTGCAGTCGTAATGTCAATTATGTGGCTATTGAACAAAGAAACCTGTTCTGTGAGCTTGGAAACTTCACTAGAAGATGCTAAGGCATCATCTTGAAATTGGAACATATGCTTGGCCACTTAAAAAGTAACATGTATGAATTAAAATATTATAAAGAAAGTTAGGAACCTGAAACAGCCAAACGAAAAGGATACGTACTGATAAAATTGCTTAAGAATAGCAAAGCGATGGTCTTGAGAATAAGATGAAGGCTATAGTGGCTTAAGAACAATAACCATTCAGCCATGGATGCTTAACAAGGCTCACTATATATCATAAATAACCAAATTCCAATTGAAATGAAATCTGTACGAGGAATCAATGAAAATACCTAGGAGTAATCAATGAAACGATATTAATTCAAACTCTGAATCTTCGAATTGAGAGAGATGTTGAGTGAAATCAAGAATTCTCACTTTTTCTTAGATTCGTGGATCAAATTAGATTCAGTGTGATCTTTCACTCACATTTTTTTCACCAAGAATGTTTTATGAAACTCTGAGACTGGACAACCAGTTGGAGAAGATCATCGAAATTGTTAACAGAGGCTGGAGACTGAGACTTGGAAGGGAGCGGGTCTTTGGAAGAGACACAAAATCCAAGCTCCTCGCAAAGTTGGTTCAGACCCCCAGGAGAACCCGAAAAAGTAATATGAAGGAGTGGGTCTTGAGACTGCTCCTTTTCAATCGTTTGGTGAGTTTTTTCCCTAGAAGAGCCAAGGTTTAGGGCCTCGGGGCTTGAATCAATATCTACAAATGGTTCTTCCTCCATAATAACAGGGGAATACAAGCCCTCGACCTTGAGATTATTACTAGGAGTGGAACCAGTAGCAGAACCATCACTTAGTTTCCTTTTTATGGATTTAAATAAGCTGAAATAACATCCTTGAGAGATCGAGATTTAGGAACCTGAGTCAGGGCAGAAGTGCCATCTTTACTTTCTTTGCGTTGGGAACTTCACTTATGGCCTCCTTCTCCATAGAGACAACTATTAAGGTAGACGAGCATAAAATGAAAACGAAAGTTAGAAAAACTATAATATTAGGAACTCTATATTAACTATGTTGATACTTACTAACAGAATCAAGTTGAATTGAATAATAAGTCGAGAAAGCATTATGGTTGTTGGTAACCAATGATCGTTTTCCCAAGGCATTACCTTTCATCATTAGAGGCTCTCCAAGTATTATATGGTTGTCTTGAATCAATGAGTAATGACGAAAGTTCACCTTCGTTAAGAGAATAAGCCTATCACATATTTTCTTAGATGCTAGAGTTAGGGACTTGGCAATCTCTCTATCTGTGGGGCTTAACTTCTTAGGGGTCGGATCTAAAGGAAAAACATTTATTGTAAGGGAGCAATAAATATAGTATAAGTAACATAAAATAGGAACTTACTAATAATGGAGAAAGTTCCCTTAATCTTCGAGTAGCACCTAACATAGAAAAATTGGTTTTCCCATCCTTTACCCCTATTTACCACATTAATGATCAAGCTTTTTGGATGGAGACGAATGCGGTATAAAGGATTGCCTAGTTGCTCACCTATCTTTGCAGGGATAACTATGGTATAGAGAATTTTAGCACTAAGAGAGGGAAGCTTAGCTTCCTTGGCAAGAATTTCTAAAGAAGTCAAATAAATATATAAATTGGGAGTCAATTGGATTAGGGCGATATTTAGGTGCTCCAGGAACCTTAAAATAAAGTCTAGGAAAGGAGGATATGCTGAGTGCCATATGTGAATCAAGGTAAAATGAAAAATCCTTCTAGAGGGTTGTTGATTCTACCAGAAGGATCGGTTGGAATAGCTTCAATACCTATGATGCCAAATTGCTTAAAGATAGAATCCACTTCTTCTTGAGTGGTAATATACGATGAATGAAGAAGATGATCTTCTTTCTTAGTAGAAGAGGAAGTTTTGGAACCTATGCTAGTCTTTTTAGAGGACTCCTTGCTTATCTTTGGACCTTCCATCTATCTGCCAGGTGATATTATTCCAAAATTTAAGAAATGATAACGTTTTTATTATATATAAGAATCATTACATGCTAAGTCAAAATTATTATCTAAATAACTTATCTACTGTTTAAGTGATGATATCAAGATGCTTAAAGTATATGTTAGTCGCAAATTAATAACCCTTAAATGAAACATGTAGAGTTTATTGAAAGACTTAAACTCAAACTTTAATAAAGGAATTTCATTGAAAAAACTATACCAAGATTAAATAAGAATGAATATGCGACGTTAATAAGTCCATATCGACAGATATGTCAATATCAAATGTCATGTAGCATATATTATAATACCGCAACTATAACTAATGTTGAAGTGATGAGATTGATGACATTAATGAATAGCGGCGATATGAATTGGTAACGTGCTAGCTAGTTAAATAGCTTATAACATGTTAAAACAGCAATGTCGTAAATGACGATATCATGTAAAACTCAATTTGTGGTATTAAGATTAGCTATTAAGAATGGTGACAAACAATAAGGCTACGGGTACCGAAGCGTACCAATAGGGTAATGTCAAAAATGAGCAACGTCATTTTTAACTAATGCTAAACTTATTAATGTTGCGTCTAATTGATGTACACGTTATCAATAACTCTTGTATTCCTAATAAGGGGTTGTCGCACTTCAAGTTAATCATCAATGATGTTAAAGAGCTTTTGCACTATAGATGCTAGTTAGTCAATAAGAGAACTTTTATCAATGTCGAATATCATAATAATATCATAAGTCATCAGTGTCAACATAAAACTTAGGAGGATAAATTCATATTGACCACTATAACAATGTCGTAAGTGATTGGTGCCGATGTAATGTAAGTCGACATTGGGTTTCGGGTCTAATAAGTTGTCTCCTTCATCAGTGAACCAGTTTCCATGCCAGTAATAATTAACCTTAGAATTCACTCATACGATGTAGAAGTTTGACGCTAATTCAACCAAACGCCATAACCAATACTTAACCTAATTACTAAGCCTTAAAGCTCCACAATCATTCCTCAATATCAATCTATAACCAAAGAAACCCAAACCAAACCCTAACAACAACTTCGATGCTAAATTACTTAATTCAATTCATTAATTTGATTAATATAAAGTATAAACCATACCAGAGTATTAATATGAATGCATGGAAGATAAAAGTTTTGAGTTTCTTTGAGGTTTTTGATTTTTCACTTAAGTTCTTAAATAGAGGTAAAAGAGGAATAAAAGAGAAGCTCGTCTATTTATAGAAGAGAAAGAAGGTAAATGGACACCATTGATTCAATCTGAATGGATGGCCAGATTTGCGTGGAATACTAATATGGGTAAACTTGATGTCGACGTTATAGACTTGAAAAGTCAATGTTTCCTCTACACTACGGGGGAAAAATGTTATCACCATTATTGACCTCGAAGATGTGCGGCATTCGACCTAACCATGATGCCGCAACAATATTCAATAGCGAAAGAATGGCTGCGAATTAACACCAAGTCTCATTAGTAAAGAGTTATATGCAATGCCGCACGTTATTGCTAGAGCTAGGGATATCGCTCGTCATTAACACCGCATGTGACCAATTTCGCATCTCTTCAAAGAAGAAGCGATATCAAATGTGACCAGCATCGTAAACCATCAGTGTTATGTAAACATGACATATGCTGCATCCCATTGATGTCGTATTTTATCGATACCATCTTTCACTTCTGAAAGTAAAATGAACATCACAACTCATCAGTGCCGCACTCTCTCACCATCGCTCATCACTAACACTACCTACAACCAGAGCCATTAAGTAATCATGTCACATCCCTTTGATGTCGCTCCCAATCCAGCGTCGTCACTCTTTAGAATCATTATTCGTATAGTACTGCCCATTTTTGATGCCGCCAATGATTAATGATGCTACACTATAGAGTCAACCTTCGTATGGCACATTTCATCAACACTTGGAAGACACCGCCCACTTGTACATGCGATGTTGATGATGAATGTCGTCAATATCCACAAAAGTTACCAAAGCCGCTCCTTATTGATATTGCTCCATACTATGTGGATTCAAGTCGATGTCACCACCCACTAACAAAGGACATTGATTATCGTGACTACAGCCATCAATTCTGAAAGTCATCAATGTCGTATGCCTTTACTTATGAGATGATGTTGAAGCTCTTTCCTATACCTAAGGATGACAAAGGATGTTGTTAGGTGAAGTCAGCATCGTGCAGCATTAAAGCCGCTGAGACCAAGCACGCCAAAGCTATGTGCCATGCACAATGCTACATTTTTCTCCCTATAAATATGGACCTAGGGGGCACAATGGAAGGGGTAGATCATTCTTATCTCTCTTCTTATTTTTAAGCTTTGTAACCCTAAATTGATTTGGGAATTTATAGCCGATTGTAGCACTTTAACCATTATACTATTGGACTTTGAACATTCAACATTATATAGAATAAAGACAAGATATCTCAAACTATGACTTACTTTCTAATTCCAAAGCATATATGATTCGCTAATCAAAAATTTCTTCGAATTCCAAAAGTACTCATATTCTTGATTTCTCTTTTGATCATATAAATGTTTAATATGGATTTACTTCGAGCATATATGATTTCACTTGGCCTTGCATATGATTTCCATGTAAGCCTAAATTTGCTTGTTACTCCTCTTAAGCCTTAACTCAACTAAGTGTCGCCTTGTACCAACACTCATTGAGGTTAAACTTAGGCTCTCCAAATTCCATATTTAGCAAAGGTTTTCATCCTTGCACTTTTGGGGTTGATGAAGAAATTCGTTAACAAGTACTTTGATATTTGAATTGATGAGAGAGTGCTTGCAAATCAGTGAGTAGATTATAGAAAATGAATGTAGTAAAGTATAGATTGAATTTCAGTGAATTTAAGGAGTATACAAAGTGGATTTTGTGAAATATATAATGGGAATTTTGATTAAGAAGAATAGAGAGAAAGCAGTTATTAAAATTCAGTTTTCAGTCTCCTTTATATATTGTTTGAAGGGACATGTCTATTTGCGAAGAGATGGAGCCAAAAGTTACAACCATTCAAAATTTAAAAAAACAACTCTTCAACGGTACACATTTTGACATACATAGGAAGGGTATGTCGATATACCCTTGTATTTTGAGAAAAACAATAACATATTTAAAGTGTTATAAAATTATAATATTTTGTAAAATCATTTAAAAATAGTTTTTAATATATAATACTTTTATAAAATATTTGAAAAAATATATATTGAAATTAAATAAATATTTTGGTAAGTGAGTATTCAAAGAAAAGAAAGTTGCTATTCAAGGACTTTAAAAAATTTATCTAATATTTATTAACTATTATCTATAGTCTTGAACTCTTTATGACTTTGTCTTTAAACTCGTGAGTCTTCAATTGTCTTGATCATCTCTGAACCTTGCTTTTTAGTCTCTTTACTTATTAGCCTTTAAACTCGATTATCATGTTCTTTTATAAACCTGTGTAATATCCTGCGAAGTTTTCTATACATCTTAGGAAAACTTTAATACCTATATTTGTATAGTTGTTGTCATCAAAATCAATATCCATGGTAGTAACAATCTTCCTCTTTTTGATAATGACAACCATGTAAATATTTTTATTATAAAATATAATGTAACTCCCCCTAAATTGGTTAACTCCCCCTATTTTGAATAACTCCCCCTTAGTATATGCATATATTATATTTTTTCCCCCTTTATCATCAACAAAATGGATAAAAAAATAAAACTCCCCTATATTAAATACTATGAAATGCAATAATGTTGTATATGGAATCAAAATCAACATTAATTGCAAAATAATATTTTTGAGAAATAACTTTGTATATTTATACAATTTATAATTACATTTTTTAAAACCATACATTATAATTTTTACATCTATACACACTTATACATAATTAATTAAAAGTATAAATAAATTTAGAGTTAATTATACAGACTAAAATGTACAAATAATATATACATATTTTTAAATACATATTAAAACTAGATTTTCTTTGAAACTTAGACCCATCCTTCTAATCTAAAGATTGGATTAGTGTTGATAACTTCCCAATCTTCATATTCCACGTTTGCCTTAGAGTTCAAGCATTTTGAGGCCTGCCTTGAACTTTCTTAATGAAATAAGAAATCAAACATTAAAGAGAATCAAATTAATTTTCTTATTCTTTGATCATTTGCATTTAACTCAACTCCAAGTACCGATGATTGCAAAGAATGAAGCAAAGATCATTCTTGAAAGATTGAAGAGTTTCTTCTAGATTGTCATTTAATTTTTGTTTTGAAAAATTGATGTTTGAATTCATTTTATTGAAAAGTGATGTGTAGAGAGGAATAAAATAAGAGGATGTATTGATTTCTGAGTTTTTATGGAAGAAATATGGTTTTATAGAAGTGAAGAGTCGGATTAATAACTATTCCCTCCAAAAAATAATTAATCTTTTTGAATTTCAAATTCTGGAAATACCAAAGTATGTCGACATATATGGGTAGGCTATGTCGACATATATGCAGTAATTTGCATGTTTTTGTTTTAATTTTTGTTTGTATTTTATATTATTTTAGTTCATCATACCGGAGAACAAAAGAACTTTATTAAACAACAAAATGAGGTCTCTAAGCAAATTTCATCAATAAAATAGAAAGATACATAATCATACTGAAAAATACAAGAAAATGACATAAATTAAACTAGAAAACATAAAGATAGCAAAGTAGATCTAGAAGATGATGAAGAAGAAGAATTTCCCCCAAGCTTTCTCATTATCTTCCCAAAGTATTTATCAACTTTATTTGAGAGGTTAATGAATTTCTTACTAAAAGAATGTTTAAGCTTCTTTTGACTATTAAGAAGCTTCTTTTGATTCCTAAGGATCTCTTTGTTTGAATAGCGAAGTGATTTGTCATAGCTTTCAAGAGAAGTATCCATCTCCTCTTCCTTATCTTCTCTTTCTTCCCCCTCTTCAATTTCCATGTCATTATGTTCCTCTTCTTGAAGAATTTCTTGCTATTCCTCTCTTGCCAATCTTTCTTCTTTTCTGGTAAGAGATTCATAGGGTTCAAATTCAAGAGGAATGTGCATGAGAGAGAGGTTGTTGAAAAATTTATGAGGCAAAATGTTTTCACCGTTTATGTCAATACCAAAATAGTTGAAATTTCCAGTAAGATACACACCATGGTAAAGTGTGTTTTCGTTTCTAGAAATTTCTTTTGAACAAAGTCATCCAAAATCACTTGAGCCCAATTTATATCATATTTTTTGAAAATAGTAAAGGAGTTTTGAAAACTTTGTGAGTGAGGTTGTTGTAATTCCTCGTCCTTGGTGTAATACTTTATTGTAAAATAAGACTCATTGGTTTTGCTTTTGGCCTAAGATTTTTGCCTTTAAAATCATATTTTTCATCATTTGAAAATAAATCATGCATAATTTCTCTATTGCCATATTCAATTTCAAAAGTGAAGAGGTCATTTCCACTACTTTTACAATCAAGAGTTTGACTAAGAATTTCACAAACAATAATAGTATTTTTGATACTATTCCAAATTTGACCTTCTTCTCTTTGATGAAACTTTCCATTTAAATTAACATAAAATATTTTAACCAAATCGGGATAGCAATCAAAATCATTTTTTGATAAATCATTAAACCAAAAGTATAATTTTCCAAAGCAAGATCTTGTAAACCATAAGAATAAAATTCATTAAAATTAGCAAATCTTCCTTAAAAAGACTTTACCATAAGCTGCATACTCAATATATGTTTTAATGGATACTTAATCATTAAAAAGTTGACTTTTGATTCTCTTGGCAAGCTTAATGGCTTTGGGTGAAGAGGGTTGGTCTGAGAAAGACATTTTGAATTTGTTTTGGAAGAAGGAAAGTGAAGAAGTTGTTTTGACTTTCGAAATAAAGTGTGTTGAAGATGAGTTAAGAAGGAGCAAATACATAGAGTTTGAATGAAAATGTGACAGGGAAAAATGTGTATTTCAAAATTTGAAATTAATGCAAAAGAGATGGAATTCAAAAGTTTAAATTTTGAAATGATTCTTCAAATTCTACCAGATATGTCAACATACCTAGGTGGCATATATCGACATATGTGCCGAAATTTCAATGTTCAAAAATTAAAGAATTATATTCATATATATACACACACACACACTAATTATTATTATTTATTTATTCCTATATTAAATAATTTCTAAAAAGAAAAAAATAAATATGAAATGTAAAAAGTATCGATTTTGCTGCTTACTTCGTTTGACTTGATTAATCTTCCATCACCATGAAACACATGTTGATATTTCAATATCAAGTTCATTGTCACTGGATGTTGTATCAGAACCATCCAAGGTCACACTGTAAGCCATTTTCTATTTTTAAATAAATTGGTGTTTGGTGAATTCTTTGTTTTCTACTAATACGAGTAGTCTCTTCGTAGATGGTCAGATTCACCACATTCGTAACACTTAAAAACATTTTCGTTTTTGGAATTTTGTTTTCATTTTTATGAAAGTTGTCTATCTTTCTATATTTCAAAAAAATTCTGAAATTTTGAGTTATAAGAGCAATCTCCTCATCATTATCATCGTCATCTGAACCTTGATCGTCAGTTATTGTGTTGAACGCAATTGATTTCTTTTTGGTCGCCTTACTTTCCTTTCTACCTTGGAACTGTGCTTCATAGGACGTTAGATTACTAATTAATTCTTTAATTTTTAATATACTAATATCATTGGCTTAATCTATTGCTAATATCTTTTGATCCCATTCTGAAAAGAGTGAATTAAAGATTTTTCTAACTTGATCCTCTTCATAGAAAGTTTTCCCTAAAGATATTAATGAATGAACTATATCTTGAAATTTAGAATATATGTCAGAAACTGACTCATTTTGTTTCATTTTAAAAAAGTCGAAACCGGTTGGTTAGCATGGAAATATTTGTTTGTTTTACTTTACTAGTGCCCTCATGTGTGACTTACAGTGTTCTCCAAATTTCATAGGCAGATATATAAATAGAAACTCAATTAAATTCATTTATATCTAAGGAGCCAAATAAAATATTAATGGCCTTTAAGTTATTGAGTGGTTGTGTCTTTTGATCTGGTGTCCATTGTGAATATTCGGTTTGGGGTTCAGTGTATTCACTTTGTGTAATATTCTAAATATCTAAGTCATTAGATTGTAAATAAATTTTCATCCTACAAGACCAATAAGCATAATTATTATCATTAAATAGTGGGGGTCTAGCAGTTGATTGTCCTTCTACAAAAGTGTTAAAAAGTGTATTATCAGTGTTAGTAGCCATTTATAATTTTCAAAAATAAAATAATGAGTTTTCTGGAAACCTAATGCTTTATTACCAAATGTGGGAAACTGTGTAGTATAAATTATATTAGTGTGGACGGATCTTAAGGCTACTTTAACACTATATGGTGGATCAATAGTGTTTTATAACTTATATAGAACTTTACTAAATAGTTTCAAGATTTAAATTAAATCATAGATAATTAATACAGTTAGATATTAATAGGCAGTCACAGATATATATAAATGCAGTAAAAGTAAGAAATATGACACCAAGAGTTTTATACTGGTTCGGATTAACCAATCCTATATCCAATTCTATACAGTATTTGTACAGATTTCCTTCCAATCACCTATTCTAAACAGGTAGCAAGCAAACCATAATAATGTTGATTTCAAGGAAACATGATATACCCTCGTGACTTTCCAAGCTTAGGGTAGACTCCCTTGATTTAACCGACCAACAAGATTACCCACTTGATTTAAATAGGCAACAACCACACCTACGTAAATAATAATAGAGAGTTGTTGATTCCAAATACAATAGTTGTATTTGGATACAAAATATCCTATAGCCTTTTTATAGCACTTTGATCTTTAAATTGATGACAGAATACTTGCAAATCAGTTAGTAGATTATGAAGAATGAATGTAGTAAAGTAGAGATTGAATTCAGTGAATTTGAAGAGTGTAAAAAGTGGATTTTGTGAAATATACAATGGGAATTTTGAGTAAGAAGAATAGAGAGAAAGTAGTTATGAAAATCCATTTTCTAGTCTCCTTTATATAGTGTTTTAAGGGACATGTCTATTTGCAAAAGGATGGAGCCAAAAATTACAACTATTCAAAATTTTAAAAACAACTCTTCAACGGTACATATATCGAAATATATAGGAAGGGTATGTCAACATACCCTTTTATTTTGAGAAAAACAATAACATATTTAAAGTGTTGTAAAATTCTGATATTTTGTAAAATCATTTAAAAATAGTTTAAAAATATTTTTACTATATAAAAGTTTTAGAAAATATTTGAAAATAATATGTTTTGAAAATAAAATGAATATTTGGTGAGAAGATATTCAAAGAAAAGAAAGTTACTATTCAAGGACTTCAACAAATTTATCTAATGTCTATTAACTATTATCTATAGTCTTTAACTCTTCGGGTCTTTATCTTTAAAGTCATGAGTCTTCAATTGCTCTAAATCTTGATCTCTTAACTTTATATTGATTAGTCCTCAAACTCGATTATCCTATACTTGTATAAACATGTGTAATATCCTGCAAAATATTCTATACATCTTAGGAAAACAATAGTACCTATATTTATATGGTTATTGTCATCAATATTTGTGGCATTAACAGACCGTATAGAGTACTGATCTTATATTAGTGATTATACACCATATTGGCCTAATACCAGTGGCCACGTCTATTATTGATCTTATAGTAGAGAACATCCATATTGATAGACGATGATGAAATATCGGTCTTCATTTATGATAGACGTATTTGATTACGTGATGTTATATTTGATGTTTTTGTGTATATGGCATCAGTGTTCCTTTGTGCTCCCGAAGGCATATTATATGGGATATGCCTATCGTTCTCTTTTGTTGAGACATTATGTGATTTTGTTCGTAAATTCCTAATGGTTGTGAGGGAGATGATGATGTTCATCTACGAGTGGGCCACATATCACTTATGCTCAAACTAGGGGTACAGTGAGGTCCACCCAGGTTTCAGATATCTAGAGTAAATCACACATCACTTATGCTCGTTATAGGGGTACGGTGAGATCTACATGAGTTCAAGGAAAGTTGGATGCGGCTAAGGGTCTACAGTACATTTAGGTATTGACTATATTTATTTTGGACCCTCGACAGAAATCATTGGATCACGATAATTTGAATTATAGATGGGTGTCCAATGCAAACTCAGGTTTTAGATATCTAGAGTAAATCATATATCACTTATGCTCATAATAGGGTACGGTGAGATCTACATGAGTTTCATCAAAGCTGGATGCAACTCAGGGTCTATGGTACATTCAGGTACTGACTCTATTTTTTTGCAATCCTCGACGGAAATCATTGGTTCATGATAATTGAATTATAAATGGATATCCAATGCAGACTTGTGTTTCAGATATGTAGAATAAATAATGTATCACTTATGCTCGTTATAGGGGTATAGTGAGATCTACTCGAGTTCGATCACACTGGATGCTGGTTGGGCTCTATGGTACATTTAGGTACTGACTCAATTTATCTTTGGCATAAGTCTACAATGAACTCCACTCATCAGAAATGACGAGTACCAATTTATACTATCTATCTACCGATTATCGCTATGTTGTGTGTATTATATTAGTTAGTTGATAGTATTACTGTGTATTCTAGGATGCGCTTATATTGTGATATTTATATCATCTCCGCATTTGTATATTGAGTCACCTTATCATGGTATATTGCTACATATCTATCAGATTATATTAGTTGCACTGATTCATTGAGTACAACAAAATAGCAGGTTATGGTATGATTTCCTACTTTTGTGATGGGTTTACTTGTTTATGGGCAATCCGAATTATTTCTGAGCCACATTAGTGGAGAGTACCGATTATACCTTAGTAGTTCTCGTTCTATTTGTATATAATTTTGATATACAATATTTTGAGATAGTTCCCCTCACATCAGGTTTTATGTCTGACCCGCATTTTGTCTTTGTGTATTTATGTCATGAAAATTCTCAGGTACTCGATTGAGTAGTCTGAGAGTTGAGTGCTTTGGGAATAAGCTATCAGAGTAGCGTAGCTGGAGCTAAGGCGGAAAAGGTAATACTTTGGATATATACTTGATATTATATTATTATATAACAGATATGTTATTTGTATATGAGACTTGTATCAGATATTCTACTCTGACTTTCTATATTGATATTTACTTATCAGTTACTTCCACCAGTGTAGTCTCTTATATATTGCTCATCTTATTCTGTTCATGTATATTCAGTATATTATATATTATCGTTCAATTGTGAGATTATATCGTTATGCCTTGATATAGTGCTTTGTTTCTTTTTGTCCTAATTTTGCCCCGACAATATGTCTTTTATGGTATTCGAAAATCAATCTTTGATTTAAGACTATGATTTTTTGATATTCCAAAGTATGGGTTGTTACATTTGATATCATAGCTTAAGCTTAACACTCGAATCAAGTAGACCAGTTAGAGTTAATCAATTTGGTAGAAGGAGATACATTGAGAGAGCATACTTCTGTTTTTCTATTATATTGTACTGTAAGCACCACTTGTATTTTGGAATTTGATTTATTTCTACCGGTAGTTGCTAAGGTACCTTCGTCGGGCCATCAGTATTAGTAGATAGAGTGCATGAGTGAATGCGGATAGGCAGCCTGAGATTCCTGATTAGTTCGGTGACTATTTATCTATCGCAAGGGATGTGCTGCCGCCTATAAGCATTCCCTTTAGATGCGGTTGGTGTCAAAGGTGGTGTGGCCCTTGAGGCACTAGTATTTCTTGTCCACCAGCTTTAAACCCTTTGATGCTATGCTGGAATTTCCATAGCCTTAGAGGGAAGCCATATCTAAGTACTGAGACTGTTGTTGAGACGTGGCCTTGGATACGTGCATGAGAGGGCTTCCATCGATATAGGTTTGGAGAATGTTCTTATAAGGAAGATTATTTCTTAGAATTTGGAGAGGGGAGACTTTGGCTGGTAGGACATAGTGTTTGTATGGCTGATAGACAGGCCCGTGACTTAGAATGAATTCAGGTGTCGCTTTGTTTCTCAGTTCATTTCTAAGGTCAAAAAGGGCATGTAGCTTGAGCATTCCATCCATCTTGTTCATGGAAGCTTATTAGTGAAGTAGTATGTTGACCAATTCAGTCTTTTGTATTCGTGGATTGAGATGATCGGTACTCCATTGGTATGGGCAAAGGAGTTTGCCTTTGGACTTAAAGCATCAGTTGTGGATTCATTGCTTTGTCTTATCCTTGTTTGGGGCCACTTTAGAAAGTATCGTTAGGGTGGTTCTCCTTCGTAAGAACACCCGCGAGGTACCATTGGAGGTAGCGAAAGTGGAAAGCAAACTAAAGCTACAACCGAAGCGCAAAGACCAAGATACAAGGAAAGATCGAGTTTATGCAAAGAAGAGAGTCAGCCTGGTACGTCAATCCTGTAGCATATGAGCACATTTCGTTATGAAATGTCATCCAACTAAAGCAAGCATAAGTGATTCAATTGTCGTAGGCTTGATCACTTGAAGAAGGATTATCCTATGTTGTTGAGGGGTGGGTAAATGATGATGACTTATGCCTTGCAGGCATTATCGGGTCTTAGCAGGCCTACTGCTTAGGGAAAAATGGAAGGAACTTATGTGGGTATGTTCTATTTTTTAGGAACTCACTTATGTTCCTTCCGATACTTGAGCGGTATATTTATCTATTGCTAGTTACTTGGTTGATAGGCTAAACTTGACGCCTTTCATAGTAGGTCAATTCTTCGGTAAATAAACCTTGTATAAGTAACCTTAGTTGCAAAGTTAAGGTGAAGCAACCGAGAATATTACCATTCAAACTTGATGCACAAGCTTTCAAGTTAAGTGGGATTGGTCGATGAAGTGTGACTTGGATTCGTATTCAAGTAGGATTCGGTGGGTGCCCAATAATGAGCAAAGACCAAACATATGGCTTGTAGGTGCTCACCTAGAGTCGTTCATGTTAGAACTGTTTTTCTTTGTATTAGTAAGCCTTAAGTGATGGGAGTAATCCCATGTGCCAAAAAGGATATTCTCTAAAGATTGATCTATTCACGTACTAGTTCATAATCACTAGATTGAGCCCAGAGTTTCTAGGTGATTTGCACTAGCTAAGAAAGGGTTTTTCACTCGATTCTTGAAGATGAGCAAATGAAGGGTTAGAACGAGCATCATGTTATTTTGGACGGTCTTTAGTTATTGTAAATTTTGGTGTGGTATAGCTAATGTTGCTTGGGGTGGTCTGGGAGAGGATTCCTCAACTAGTTTTGCAGCGATTCGAATAATCTTCTAAGTGATAAGATGGTACTTGCCTAGGCAAGCATCGTAGTGCACTTTGTATATTATCCCCATTGACATTGTGTGGTTAGGGTGAGTGTGAACTCGAGCAAACCCAAGCATTTGTAGATCGTCATCCAATAATGATTTAATTTGTATAATTTCCTTCTTTGGAGAATGAGTTTTGTTCGAAAGAGAAGGAAAGTGGAGACTTAGATTGTTAGATCTATTTGAGAGTTTGAGACTCAAGGATATAACATATTGTAGAAGTTTTCCTTTTTGAAGCGTGAGGTGTAATAGTCTTTTGTGTATTGTATTCACGAAAGGAGTTACACCACTTAAGCAGTTTTTCCTTCTCGGAAGTCGAGCAGGCTCGCGGGAGTTTATAGTTTGACATGCACGCTTAGATTATTGATTGCTTACCATGCATGTCGGTATAGACTCTTTTTATGTGCTAATTATTTTGCTTATATTGTGTTGTTGTGCTTAATTGATTAATTGTTGATGTCTGTTATTGCTTGTTGATTGGTTATTTGTATGTTAATTGTATGCTGATTGTTTATTGTTTATTGTTGATGGTTGTTGTTACTTGCTATTGTTCACTGTTGCTCAAGTTTGCTAGTTACTGTTTGATGTTGTTTGTTTTTGTTTGATTTTGTTGTTCGCTAATTTTTTATTGCTGTTGATTTTTATTACTTGCATGTTTGATAGTTTGTATGCTAGTTATTGTTGCTCATCGTTATTTGCTATTGATGACTGTCACTTGTTGCTTGTTGATTGTTTGTTGTTGCTTACTATTGTTGGATGGTTGCTTACATGTTAATTTTGATTTCCTATTAAAGTATATTCGGAGAGTGACACTGATAGCTATATGAAATAGATCATGTCATCCAAGGTCATTTTAGAGGTCAATATGGGATCTATACGAGTCTACTGCCTTTTGATGTGACTCGGAGTCTATGGTATATTTTGATAGTGGCTTATTTGAGTTTACTCTCTAACTGATTGTCATATACGATTTTGGTAGTATCAGTTACAACCCTAAGGTTATGCATGTTTGAATTCTATGTTGCTACCGTGTTAGTACATAATCCTCTTTGTATAGTACAACTAGGTACTTGAGAGCTATAATATATATATATATATATATGCTTATTTGCCTTGATTTGCATTTAAAGGGTGAGAAGCTTTCTTAAAAAAAGGTATACATTTTTGAGAAATATGGGATAATGTAGGTTATCGCATATTTGCTAGTCATGTAATGCATTCTAATTTAGGAGTTTCTGTAATACTAATAGCATAAGAGAAAGTACTGCTGAAATTTCTCGAAGTTGAGATTCGAGAATTGTTAGTCTTGTTACTTTTTTGTACTCATAGGAAATTTTGAGGATGAAATTCTTTTAAGGATAGGAGAATGTAACACCGTGCAATTGTGATGATCGAATATTTAAATTATTAATTTAAATCTTTAATCGTTAATTAACAAATTGCTCGTTATGCTTGATTTTTCAAAGATGGATGGATTGGGTCTTGAGACTCCTGTAGTTGACACTGCTTTTTCGACGTGTGAAAAACGAGTATAAACTTGGTTATGTTTGAAGTGGATAAATTTTGGGAATGAATAGTGTTGGATGGAGAGAATTTTGGGCTAAATCCCATAAGCTAGCCTATAAGTGAGCTAAACCCCTTCATAATTCCCATTCACTTTTCATTCGATGTTTCTTTTCTTCTTCTTGAATTACCTCTCTAATTACCGCTTAATCCTCTTCCCTAAATCATTAATTCATGCTCAAATAAAATTCTATAAATCCCAATAAAATAACTACAATTCCTCTCTTCTCATTCTTTATAAAACCCATAAAGGAATTAGCTTGAATCAGATTTTGGAGCTTCATCCAAGATTTAAAGAGATCAAAATGATGGGTTTTGGTGATTGGGCTTGGTTTGGAGATGAAGAGGTGAGTGAGATGATTCTCCTACTTAATTTACTTGTTAAACTTCATATATTTGCTTATTGATGATTATGGAGTTATACGAAATGATCTAGAGAATGTTTGTTTTGATTTGAGCTTATATCCATATTGTTAACATGATTATATTAACGCATTAATTGTTTAAGACCTTAACTACCATGTTTAGAAAAGTTAGTAAGCTCTAGAATTGATTTGCGGTTAATTGGATGATTATTTGTGATTTTATGGTTTCATTTACGATTAATTAAGTAGTATAATGATGTGCATGTCATTAGAAAATATTAATTAAATCATTTGAATTGATTAAGAAAAGTTCATAAGCTAACTAAGTGAGTTAGGAGATCTAGACTTAGTATTTAATGTGATCGGAGATCAAATAGATCTAAGTTAGTACTTATAAATATTATTTAAAGTAAAGGAATGATTTTTATGAGTGAATGGTTTATTTATAAATACTATTTATGTAAAGAAATAATTTTATAATATAAAAGTGTATTGTGTAAAATATGTGATATTTAATAAAATAATATAAAAAGATGTTTCATTTATATTGAAAAGATTTAGTAAATAAAAATAAGTTTTGATTTAAGTAATAATTGAATTACTTACTCGAATATACGTGTATGCATATGTGCATAAGCGGGTATACATTTACGTGTATTTGAAGCAGTATAATAATAAAGAATTCTTATGTCGTTGCTAGAATTGACGTGTGTAGTTATGTGTGTGTGTGTGTCTATATATATATATATGTATATGTATGTATGTATGTACATATGTATGTATGTATGTATGTATCTTTATTTGTATAAAACACATGGCGGACGTCTTAAGTAACCATAGCTTCTATCATGTGCGCTAAGTTTTGTGAGAAGATACTGGAACAATCGCTCCGGTGAAGTTCGAAACGTGATTTATATAATACAAGTGTGATTCTGTGTTCATGTGTCTATAAACATACATAAATGGGTGTATGGGCGTACACATTGGAAACACACAAGATAGGAAGATCGGTTATGTTATTTTGGCATGTTAGAGGAGGTCAGATCGCTAGATTCGCCTATTGAACTCAACACGTGCAAATAGTGGGTTTCGTGTCGAAATCTGTTTTCGAATACATAAGGAACCACTTCTAAAACATCAACTAATGAACTCTGAAGATAGTCCGATAGGGTGTAGGCAGGCTTCGAAAGCTAGGCAGCTCAACGGGTGAAGCAATGGAGGAAACGACATGCAAATCGACGGTCGTAAGGATCGGGTGGCACCTGCCCCAGGCTTTATTGCTTGCGACAGGATACCACCGACGGTGCACTGACTAAGGCAATAAAGCCTAGGTCAGGTGCTATTTTATCGGGAATTCTTCCCCTGTTTCGGGTGCGGGTTCGTCCGGAGCTTTGGCGCAACTTCGGGGGAGACTATGGGCTACTTCGGGAGGCGGAAAGCGAGGCAAAACTCGAGATCCGGATGCGAATGTTAAGTGATTCTTCTGGGATCAACGACAATCAGGCACAAGATCAATACGGTGATTGGTCACACAATCATGTCCAACACGCATGTACGATCGAATAGAGTAAATTCCTACCTTCGGGCTTGACCTCGGGGTACGCATAGTTCGATGAATTGTATTGGTCTTATATCGGTGACCGTACATAGTATTGATCTTATATTAGTGATCATACACTGTATTGGCCTTATACTAGTGGTCACGCCTATTATTGGTTTTATGGTAAAGGCCATCCGTATTGATAGACAATGATGAGATATCGATCCTCGTTTGTGATAGACGTATTTGATTACGTGATGCTATATTTGATATATATATATATACACACACACACAGCATCGGTGTTCCTTTGTGGTCCCGATGGCATATTATACGGGATACACCCGTCGTTCTCTTTTATCGAGACGTTATGCGAATTTGTTCAGAAATCTATGATGGTCGTGAGGGAGATGATGACGATCATCTACGAGTAGGCCATATATCACTTATGCTCGAACTAGGGGTACGGTGAGTTACTCAGGTTTCAAATATCTAGAGTTAGGGGTGTTAATTTTGTATGAGCGTCCGTTGTCCCGTTCGGTTCGAAGTTGAAAAATGGCTGTTTGTGTTCGTCTGTTTCACATTTAGGACATGAATTAGAAAAAGAAAATTTATACGATATTTTATCAGTACGAAGTATTCAAAAAATTTCTATTGTCCATACACCGTCCGTCCATTGTCCAGCTCATACGAAGAGTGTTGACCCAAAGTCTCGTCTTGTCCGTGTCTGTTCGAAACTCTTATAGGACATGACGCGAATACCCCTATGTCTGGTCCAGTCCACCCGATTAACACCCTTATCCAGAGTAAACCATATATCAATTATGCTCGTTATGGAGGTATGGTGAGATCTACATGAAGCTGGATGCGACTTGAGGTCTATGCAACATATAAGTAATGACTCCATTTATTTTGGATCCTCGACGGAAATCATTGGATCGCCATAATTTGAATTATAGATGGGTATCCAACGTAGACTCAGGTTTCAATTATCTAGAATAGATCATTTCTCACTTATGCATGTTATAGGGGTACGGTGAGGTCTATACGAGTTCCATCAAAGCCGGATGCGGCTTGAGGTCTATGGTATATTTTGGTGCTGACTTTATATATTTTGGACTCTCAATGGAAATCATTGGATCGCGATAATTTGAACTATAGATAGGTGACCAACACAGACTAAGGTTTCAGATATCTAGAATAGATCATATATCACTTATGCTCGTTATAGGGGTACAGTGAGATCTACACGAGTTCGATCCACAGTGAGATCTACACGAGTTCCATCATACTGAATGCGTTTGGGGACTATGGTACATTTAGGCACTATCTCTATTTTTCTTGGACATGAGTCTACCACGGACTCCACTAATAAAAAATGATGAGTACCGATTTATATTATCTATTAATCACTTATCATTATATTGTGTGTGTTATATTAGTTGATCGATAGTATTATTGTATATTCTTGGAAGCGCTTATGTTGTGATATTTATATTGTCTCTACATTTGTATATTTAGTTATCTTATCATGGTATATTGCTACGTATCAGTCACATTATATTAGTTGTGTTGATTTGTTGATTACAAGAGAAGAGCGGGTTAAGGTATGATTCCCTATTTTTGTGATGGGTTTACTTTACTTGTTTATGGACAGTCCGGATTATCCTTGAGCCACCTTTGTGGAGAGGACCAGCTATACCTTAGTAGTTCATGTTATACTTGTATATAATTTTAATATATAGTATTTTGAGATAGTTCCTCTCACACCAGGGTTTATGTCTGACCCGCGTTCCGTCTTTTTCTATTTATGTCATGACAACTCTCAAGTACTCGATTGAGTAGTTCGAGAGTCATGTGCTTTGAGCTATTAGAGTGGCGCAACTAGAGCTTAGGAGTCGAAGACGGTACTTTGGATATATACTTCATACCGTAGTAGTACATAACAAATATGTTTTGTTTATGAGACTTGTATCAGATATTCTACTCTGACTTTCTGTATTAATATTTACTTATCATTTACTTACACCGGTGCAGTCTCTTATATATTTTTCATCATACTCTATTCATGTATATTCAGTATATTATATGTTATCATTCCGCTATGAGATTATATCGTTATGGCTTAGTATAATGTTTTCTTTCGTTCTAATTTTAACCCGACAATCTGTTTTTTGTGGTATTCGAAAATCAACTGTTGATGTAAGATGATGGTTTTTGGATATTCCTAAAGATGGGTTGTTACACATATATCTTTTCTCCTTTAGTTATTTGTTTTACATTTGATTGGGTAGACAAACGCAATACTAGGGCCTATTTTGACATAAATTAGTAACTCCGGATATTTTGACTTTCACATGCTCGGTCGACTACTATATAAGTGTTTGTGCGTTTACACAATTTCAAACATTTAGCCAAATTGTTATCACTTTAATTTTTAGGATGAATATAATTATAGAGGGCATGGGGTGTGTTTATGTTTGGTTTCATAATTGAACTGAACATTATATCTACTCAAGTAATACATGGTTGTTTCTTATTTATGCTTGTTAAAACATTAGCAAACTAAACCCATTAAACAGTTTGTTAATTTTCCACGTCTTACTAGCTAATCAATGTTTATCATTCTTAATTTCGAGGTAAAATATTGGATGTTATCATTGATGATATTGGCAAGTTACTTGATCTTTATAGAGTAACTTTGTGCTTAACTTATTTTTTTTGCCAAGACACGGAGGGTTTACTGGCCCTTACCAGTTTTTATTACCAAAGAAAAAATAGGGATTGCAATGTACGAGAAACAGGTAAAACCAAACGGAGAGACGCAAAAAAGGAAAATAGAGAAAAAACGAAAAAACAAGTAACAATAAATAGGCCCACTAATGAGAAGCCCACAGTGCTGAATCCAAGTAGCCCTTTAATGCTTCACATAAGGAAGTATTATTTAACAGTATGAAAAGTGTTCCATCTACAGAATTTGATCTTCATTTTAGCAAGCATTCTCCTAGCTACAGCAAACGAGGTTTGTTTCTTACCATCGAAGATTCTGGCATTTCTTTCTTGCCATATACTTCTAATCGTTTTCTTTAGCAAGGTTAGGAGAAGCAGCGATTTAGGGTTACACCATCTCATGTCTTTGAATAGCATGTGTCTTTCATGTGTCGAGGGGGAGCACGACGATTCAATATTTATGTACATGAGAAGGTATCTCCGTGTTCGAGAAGAGAAGGAACAATCGAAGAATAGGTGTATGTTAGTCTCCATTCGTGCCTCGCACAGAATGCGAATGTCAGATACAATGAGACCCATGTTTTTGACTTCGTTCAAAGTGATTAATGAGTTGGACATGGCTTTCCACATTATGAGATTGTCACTTTCGAAATCAAAGGGTGACTATACCCTCTTATGCCAACGGAACACAGGTGCTCGATCAAATTCCGTAAGGATATTGTACAGGCCTGGGATGGAGAATCTCTTGCCTGGAAGGTTCCAGATCACATTCGATGAAACAGTAGGTATGGTATGGAAAGTAATGTCATTCCAAAGGGTTCTGATTGTATGTGAGCTAGAGTAAGGTAGCATGATTTGACCATTGTTGAATTTATGTGATTCAAATATTTTCCAAAGAAGACAAGAAAATAATTAATTGGTTCATTCAATCAATTAATTAGGCTATATATGGAAAGATAAAGAGGAAGGATATGTGTGATATCTTTTAGAGAAAGGAAACTAATTAATTGCTAACCAGTTAATTAGTCAAAGAATTTGTTATATGAAGAAAGAAAAGATTGCTGATGGAGATTGATTCAAGCAAGGAAAATTATGGAAACCAAGATCACCATTATCCATTTACATAGAAATCAAATCATGGATATTCGAAAAGGTTTCAAACATAATCTGGAAATTAATTTTCTTCATCCCCAAGCATCCTTCATTTTCATGCCTATTTAAATGAAGGAAGTTCATCTTCATATTTGTGTGAGTGTGAGAGAGCATCCACCATTATCCTCTTCTTCAGTAAACCCTAATTTCTGCAGTCAATCAATTAGGGGTTTTGAGCATAAACAAGTCTTTGGATAAATTGATTATTCAATTTGTAATTATATGTTAGTCTCTCCACTACTGCCTATAATTTTGTATTCTCTCTTTTGTACTCTCTTTCTTCAGTGAAAAGAAAGAATAGTTGTTGGGTCCGTGGACGTAGGCAGTCTAGCCGAACCACGTTAAATCTCTGTGTTCTCTACTCTTCTGTATCTCCTTTGTTTGGTGATTATTTTTCATTGAACTTGTGGTTGATAATTAATCGACAAGCTACATCCTTGTTTTGATTATTTCTGCACTTTAGTATTCCGCTGCAGTTTTGGAGTTAGTGCAAATTAATTGAATTTACGCACAACAGTTTGGTATTAGAGCTAGCAGTCTTGTTCTAGATTAGTTATCAATGGCAAATTCTTGTAGTAGTGGTATGAAAAATTATGGCATCACCAAATTTGTTAGAAAAAGAGTTTTTGGGACATGGAAGGTGAAGATTAATGACGGTGTTCTTCAACAACAACTTCATTCGTTTAGAGGAAGAGATAAAAGTCAGAAGCACCTTGGAGGTAGAAGAGATACGCGTAGGCCTCATTTCATGGGTCCTAGAAGGGGTGCTTGCTATTATTGTAAGAAGAAGGGACATTTCATACGGGATTGTCCAGCTCTTAGAAAGAAGAGAGAGAAGAAGAAGAAAGCTTCAGTACTGACAGCAGTTAGATTAGATGCAGATAGAAGTGATAGTAATACATCATTATTTTCAGCCAGTATTTCACCTTTAGAGCATACTAGTTGGGTGATTGATTCTGGAGCCTCTTGTCATATGACGCCAGATAGGAGCTTTTTTTTCAGTTACAAGAAGATTGATGGTGAAGCAGTTCATATGGGGAATGACACATCTTTTCATGTTGTGGGCGTTGGAAGTGTGAGATTTAGGATGCATGATGGTGTTGTTAGGACTATCGCAGATGTTAGACATGTTCCGATGCTGCATAGAAGTTTTTTATTAGTTGGAGCTTTGAGTAGACTTGGTATGAGGATAATAATAGATGGAGAGAATTTGAGAGTGGCGAAGGGTTCCTTGGTTGTGATGAAAGGGGTGCGAGTTAATGATATTTATGTGCTTCATGGAGAGACGGTCTTAGAAGAGTCGGTAGTTTCTACTGATTCTAGTATTCAAGATTCTACTCAGTTATGGCATCTTCGTTTAGGTTATGTTGATGAGGAGAGTCTTGAAGTATTAAAGAAGCGTGGGTTGATTGATAGTGTTTGTCAGTCGAAGCCTAGCTCTTGTGGAGATTGTTCTTTTGGAAAGAAGAAGCATGTCACATTTGATGTTGGAAGACCTAGAGCTACAGAGTTTCTAGAGTATGTTCATTTTTATGTGCGGGGACCCACCCCAGTTGCATCTTTTGGTGGAGCCAGTTACTTCGTCTTATTTGTGGATGATTTCTCACATAAGGACTGGGTCTATTTCTCAAAGGCCAAAGACGGAATATTTGCCCAATTTTGTAAGTGGAAGACCTTGGTAGAGAAGCAGTCGAGGAAGCGTTTGAAGGTTCTCAAAGTTGGAAATAGTAATGAATTTATGTCACAAGAATTCACTAACTATTGTGCGTCCGAGCATGTAATTAGAGATTTTTCTATTTCTGTTGAGTCACATTGTTATGGAGTGGCGGAGAGCATGTGTCGGATATTGTGGGAGAGAGCTATGAGCTTGAGAACGACAGCTGGTCTAAAAGAGGGATTTTGGGCAGAAGCGATATCTATGGCAGTATTTCTCATCAACCGCACACCTTCTATTGCCATAGATATGAAGATCCCAGAAGAGATATGGAAAGGAGAGCCTGTTGATTATTCATTCCTTAAAGTGTTTGGTTGTTTAGCTTATTTAGAAGACGAGAGACACGATAAGTTGAAGCCTAGAGAAAGCAAGCACATTTTGTTAGGCTATAGAGAAGGAGTGAAGAGGTATAGGTTGTGGTGTAAAACAACTAGGAGAATTGTGACTAGCAGGCATGCGATATTTGATGAGAGGTCTTTGTTGAAGGTGGAGCCTCTATCAAGTGATGACATTGGGAGGACAGAAAATTGCCAAACACATTTGGAGTCATCAGATTGTTTCCATATTCAGAAAGATATTAGTATTTCCGATGATACCATGGTTGATGAGAAGATTACAGAGGTTCAGACTCTAGGTGGAGCTCACTTGCTGGAAAGGCCTTTTGGTTCAGTTGGCCCTATTTGTAAGCATATTTGTAGCGATGATTCTTCATCTTATGCTTTAAATGTTGTGGAGCTTGTTGGTGAGTCTGTTGATGTTGACTTAGGGAAGTCTAGCAAAATTCTTGTAGAGGAGATTGAAGTAGATAATGTTGAGTATGTTCTCACTCAATTTGGAATGGAGAAGGTGAAGTGCGCTGTTAAATCTCCATTGGTCTCTCAAAGATTTGTATCTACAGTTTCATCTCCTACGTCGGATATGTTGAAGAATTTTGGTACTTTTTCGTATGCATTATGTTTGCTGATGTGCATACTATCTTTCTTATGCTTGGGAAAGATTTGGAAGCTCTGTTTGGGCAATATTGCCCAAAATAGTTCACATTGAGCTTGTTGACGTAGACCCAACAATTTGTCGGGATGTGGTGATGCAGAGAGATTGTTATATTTGAATCAAGGTGGAGTGTTGAATTTATGTGATTCAAATATTTTCCAAAGAAGACAAGAAAATAATTAATTGATTCATTCAATTAATTAATTAGGCTATATATGGAAAGATAAAGAGGAAGGATGTGTGTGATATCTTTTAGAGAAAGGAAACTAATTAATTGCTAACCAGTTAATTAGTCAAAGAATTTGTTATATGAAGAAAGAAAAGATTGCTGATGGAGATTGATTCAAACAAGGAAAATTATGGAAACCAAGATCCCATTATCCATTTACATAGAAATCAAATCATGGATATTCGAAAAGGTTTCAAACATAATCTGGAAATTAATTTTCTTCATCCCCAAGCATCCTTCATTTTCATGCCTATTTAAATGAAGGAAGTTCATCTTCATATTTGTGTGAGTGTGAGAGAGCATCCACCATTATTCTCTTCTTCAGTAAACCCTAATTTCTGCAGTCAATCAATTAGGGGTTTTGAGCATAAACAAGTCTTTGGATAAATTGATTATTCAATTTGTAATTATATGTTAGTCTCTCCACTACTGCCTATAATTTTGTATTCTCTCTTTTGTACTCTCTTTCTTTAGTGAGAAGAAAGAATAGTTGTTGGGTCCGTGGACGTAGGCAATCTTGCCGAGCCACGTTAAATCTCTGTGTTCTCTACTCTTCTGTATCTCCTTTGTTTGGTGATTATTTTTCATTGAACTTGTGGTTGATAATTAATCGACAAGCTACATCCTAGTTTTGATTATTTCTGCACTTTAGTATTCCGCTGCAGTTTTGGAGTTAGTGCAAATTAACCATTGTGTATGTAAGTGTTCGCAAAGGCTTTATCGGGTATACCTATGAGAATTTTGAGGTTATATGGAAGAATGTTTGCAAGGATAGTAGCATATGCAGTCCATGGGGAATACCAAAAGATTGTCTTGATATCTGAGTGTGGTATGGCCCTTAAATGTGGCAAACATACTTATCTTAGGTTGAGGATGCTTTTCCATATTCAGCTGCATATCGGAGGGGTACTAACTTGCCATATGTTTTGGTGTTTTAAGTAATGAAGCCTGAACCAATTCACAAGAAGGGAGTTTTTGTGTTCGATAATCTGATGTAAGAGTCTGGAGATGGCTGCTTTATTATATGCAGCAATGTCAATAATTCCTAATCCACCCTTTTTCTTTGGCATTTGTACCTTCCCAAAGGCTACAGGGATATTTTTATTGGAGAATGGGTATCCACTCCATAGTAGTGGTTTAGTGCTCTTTTGATCATGTTCAGCAGCTTCAACAGAAGAGTGAAGTGAGTGATCCAATATGTTGTCATAGCAACAACCACTGATTTTATAATAGTGAGTCTTCCAGCAGTGTTGAGGAGATTGTTCAGCCATCCACTAATTCTCTTAATTATACAATCATATAGCAGCATGCATGAATAGGAAGTTATCTTAGATGTTATAAGGGGAGCCCCTATGTATAGAGAGTTTCTTTGTAGGTTATTAAAACTAGATAGATTGAGGATGTTTTGTTCCATTTCAGAGTTTAGCCCGGCAATATGGATACCAGATTTATCTCTGTTAATAGAAAGGCCAGTGATTCTTTTAAATATATCAAGTGTATTATTGAAGGATGTGATTGATTTTTGGTTGGGTATCGTGAAGACAACAATTTCGTTAGCAAAACATATTAGTGATGAGGGGTAACTTACAGATAGGGTGGATATCCATCTCCTTATCAAGAGTTACCGGGGTGAGAGTAGTGTTAAGAACTTCCATGATGGTGATGAACTATTGGAGTAAAGTGCTGAATCGGCTGTGTATATAACTAAGATATTAAAGCATCAAGTCATCTCGACCATCCATCAGCAATCACACGGCTGTGATTATTTCTCAACAATTGAAAGCGGATATGGGTATTGGACCATGAAGACCGAAGCCCAGCAGAGCAAATTCAATATAAATAGCAATGTACTCATAGTATAAAACTGCAATCATATTGTATCCGATCACTTCATCAATTTATATCAAATTCAATCAATAAAACAAAGTTCTTTTCTCAGATTCAATATTTCTGTATCTTAAAATCGTATATGGTATCAGAGCATTCGCTTAACAGCAACAAAAGTGATATCATCAATCAAATTCATCAGGAAAATCATCAAGAAATCATCATCTGAGTTTGTTTTCTTCCAATTAGAATTTAGAATCATTATATGAGAAGAAGACTCAGTAAAGAATCGCTATTGCCATGCCATTTTTTCATTACTCTGGCTGCATTAGAATTCATTATTGAATCTTGAAGATCAGCAATCAAAATTTCAGAAAAACAGAATCAAGAAAACAGAAATCATCAACACAAGTTCAAAGAAAGTGCCATCTTGAGAAAGGCTCATCAGAATTTATCATCATTTGAGCTTTCTGGTTGCAACAGACTTGACTGTGCCTTAATTGAAGTTCTTGATTCAGTCTTCTGATTAAGAATTGCAGTCTTTAGTTTACTGTCTCTTTTCTCTGTTAATACAAGATCATCATGGCAGATGAAGGACACTCTGAAACACCAATCAGCAATAGTGAGTCTCAGCATACTGCATCAAATGCCGAAAGGCTTGTAAAAACTGTAATCAGTCCACAAAGCCAACTTGTTACGGTCCATCTGAGTGAAGAAAACTATCTTCTTTGGAAGCTACAGGTTGAAACTACTCTTCAAGGGTATGGTTTTGAAGGTTTTATTCAAGGAACCATACCAATCCCCCAAATGTGTATCACTGATCAAGAAAACAAGATTATCAGTAATAAAGAATATGTGAAACATCATAGACAAGACAGACTTATACGCTCATGGTTGTTATCATCAATAAATACAAACCTACTATCTCATGTGATAGGCTGCAAAATTGCAAGTGAGATTTGGACAATAATTGAAAAACTTTTCATTCACAATCTGCGGCAAAGGTAATGTTTCATAAAAGACAACTTCATAATATCAAGAAGGACAATCATAGCATGGGAGAGTATCTATTTGAGATTAAGTCAATTTGTGATACTTTAGAGGCAACAAATCAGAAAGTTTCAGATTCAAAACAAATTATGACAATTCTAAATGGGTTAGGTGATGAATATGAAGAAGTGATAGCAATTATAACTTCTCAAAGGAATTTACCATCAATAGAAGATGTGCACTCTATTCTACTATCACATGAAGTAAGAATAGATATCAAAAAATCACAAGAATCGGTTTTTTTTGCCAATTTTGCTGCTAACTGCAGGGGTAAGAGTCAAAATAATAACAAAGGAGATCAATCTACACAAAGAGGTGGATATTCAAATAGATCTAGAGGAAGAGGCAGATGGAACAACAACAACAACAGACCAAAATGTCAAATATGTGAAAAACTTGGGCATACAGCAGCAAAATGTTACTTTAGACTAAATCTCAACTATGTTCCATGTCAGGGGACAAATATTCAAAGAAACTGAAGTTACAGTGCAAACATGGCACACATACAGCAAGAATCAAGTAATCAGATGGATGCAAAAAATTCTCAAACTGAATTAACAAAGCCTGATCACATTCAAGATGAAGATTGATACCCTGATTCAGGAGCAACCAACCACGTCACCAATAATTTGAATAATCTAAACCTTGGAAACAAGCAGTACAAAGGTATGAATGTTATACACATAGGTAATGGTAAATCTGTTGCAATTACACACTGGTAAGTCATATACTATGGGAAAAGACAATAATATTTAAACAATCTATTGAGGGTTCCACTAATTAGAAAAAACTTAGTATGTCACAATTTGCAAGAGATAATAATGTTTATTTTAAGTTTTATCCACACTATTGCTTAGTTAAGGACATACTAACAAAGGAAATACTTTTGCAGGGTAAACAATGCAGGGGATTGTACAAGTTCGGTGTGGATAACTCAAGAAACCCAGATTTTAAAAGAAATTGGTGTAATAATTCTGAATTCAAACAGCAAGAAAACAGTGAGATATTTGATAAGTGGCATTGTAAACTTGGGCATCCAAATGCTACTATTGTTAAGCATGTATTAAATAAAAACAATATTTCTTTTAATGATATTTCTTTACCATATATATGTACATATTGTCAGATGGGTAAGAGTCATAAACTGTCATTCTTAGACTCTAAAACTCAATACAATAAACCATTGGAATTGATTGCTACTGATTTATGGGGACCTGCCCCAATATACACTGAATATGGGTATAAATATTATATATCATTTGTAGATGCTTTCTCTAGATATGCGTGGATATATTTTTTAAAATCAAAGTCAGAAACTCACAGTGCAGTTCTGCAATTCATAGCTCAGGCAGAAAATCAAACAAATTGCCAAGTCAAAGTCATACAAACAGATGGAGGAACAGAGTACTTGCCACTAAAGGAGTACTTTCAAAAAAGGAGAATTGATCATAGAACAACATGTTCTTACACATCAGATCAAATTGGACTTTTTGAAAGAAGACATAAACAGATTGTTGAAACTAGGCTTACCCTATTGGCTCAAGCATCTATGACACTAAAATTTTGGCTAGATGCTTTTGCTACAGCAGTCTACTAGTTAACAGGCTGTCATCAAAAGTTTTAAATCTAAAATGTCCAATAGAAATACTGTTTGATATCAGTCCAGATTATCAAAGTTTTAAAGTGTTTGGGTGTTTATGTTTTCCATATATTAGACCATATAATGCTCATAAATTAAATTTTATGTCATCCCCATGCACCTTTTTAGGCTATGCTGCTAATTAAAAGGGGTACAAATGCTTAGATAAAAGTGGAAAAATATTTATCTCTAGACATGTGGTTTTCAATAAAAAGGTTTTCCCTTTAAAAGAATCAGATATTAGAACCACTAATAAAGTGTATAACACAAAAGAATCTTTACCACCAATGCCTACTCCACCAGAAGAGATGATACAACCTCAGGGAGAAGCAGTTCAGAGTAGCATCAACCATCAAGTAATCCATTCAGATTCATAGTGCATTGGGTCCAAACTTGAACCAGCTGATAAAAAAACTGAGTCACCCAGTATACCTGATCAATCATCTCAACAAAGAACAAGAGTGCAACTCACTCCTCGTCAGACATAAGATAGCTTACAAAGTAAAGATATAGAAGCACAACCAAAAATAGAGAGAACTGGCCAATAGCAGACTACAACCAAGATCAGTCATCACATGGTGACTAGATCAAAAAGTGATATATTCAAACCAAAGATTTTCAATGCAGTTCTAGATGTAGAGGAACCTAGCACACTTGATCAAGCTATGCAGAATAAAAATTGGAGAATAGCCATGACTGAAGAATATGAGGCATTGATGAGGAATAAGACATGGAATCTTGTTCCCAAGCCAAAGAATAAAATATTGTTGGCTGCAAATGAACTTATAAATTAAAAAGAAATGCAGATAGTTCAATTTCTAAGTATAAGGCAAGACTAGTAGCTAAAGGCTATTCACAACAAAGTGGATTTGATTTTAATGAAAAAATTTCACCAGTTGTGAAGCCTACTACTATTAGAATTGTTATTACAATTGCCTTACATAGAAATTGGAGCATCAAACAAATGGATGTAAATAATGCCCTTTTAAATGGTGTTTTGCAAGAAGAAGTATACATGGAGCAGCTACATGGTTTCAAGCAAAAAGGGAAGGAGGATTAAGTGTGCAGATTAAATAAAGCAATCTATGGATTAAAACAAGCACCAAGAGTGTGGTTTGAAAAACTAAAGGAAACAATGATCAGAATAGGCTATTATCCAACAAAATCTGATAACTTTCTATTTACAAAATTCCGTAAGGAAATAATAGTTTATGTACTAATATATGTTGATGACTTTATTATTACAGGCAACAGTGAGCTGGAAATCAACAATCTGATAAAGCACTTAAATCAGGAATTTACAATCAAAGACCTTGACAATATAAATTACTTTCTGGGCATTGAAGTAAAAAGGATATCCATTACATCAATTCAACTAAATCAGAGAAAGTATATAACAGAAATTCTGCATAAAGCCAAAATGGATCAAGCTAATCTAATTTCCACTCCAATGGTCAGCAATATACATTTTTCTAAATATAAAGGAGAATCTATATCAAATGACAGTCAGTATAGAAGTATTGTTGGTGCACTTCAGTATGCAACTATCACTAGACCAAACATCGCTTATAGTGTAAATAAGAAAGTCAGTGTATGCAAAATCCAATAGATGATCACTGGAAAGCAGTGAAAAGAATATTAAGATATCTCAAGGGAACCTTAAACTTTGGATTAACACTTAAAGCAAGCAAGACAATCGGTATCAATGGCTATGCTGATGCAGACTGGGCTACAGATCCAAATGACATGAGATCAACAATTGGATATTGCATATACTTAGGTTAAAATAACCTACAGTCTCAAGATCCAGCATTGAGGCCGAATTCAGAAGTGTAGCAAATGCTACATCTGAGGTAATGTGGATAGAGTCTCTACTTGGTGAACTACAAGCCAAAATAGAAAGCAAAACTACTATATGGTGTGATAACTTAAGCACAATACATCTCACAGCTAACCTCATGTTACATTCCAAAACAAAACACATTGAATTAGATCTTTATTTTGTTCGTGAGCAAGTAACTAGAGGGAAATTAAATGTAAACCACGTTCCTTCTACTTACCAGACTGTGGATATACCGACAAAACCTCTTTCGAAAGCAAACTTCATCTGGTTCAGAGAAAGACTGAAAGTCGAAAGCTTTAATGATGCTCCTCAAACTATGAAGCAGAAGGCCAATAAGAACAATAGCTCTCAGGAAGACTCCAATTCCTTAAATAAAAGTTGCTGAAGAGCAAGAGTCAATGAAGATTTTCTGCCTAGACTCAAAATCAAAGTTTGTCGAAGCTCATCTGCCTGAGAATTTGTATTAGAGTGTGATACTCTCAGATCCATACTCATATTCAATTTATACAGCGGAATTTTTATTGATTTGTTCTCAAATCGATTTTTGAGAAATTGGGGACGAATCGCAGCAAACCCTTACTGAAGTAGGGTTTGAGGGGGAGTATTGGAGTAAAGTGTTGAATCGGCTGTGTATATAACTAAGATATTAAAGCATCAAGTCATCTCAACCATCCATCAGCAATCATACGGCTGTGATTATTTCTCAACAATTGAAAGCGGATATGAGTATTGGGCCATGAAGAACGAAGCCCAACAGAGCAAATTCAATATAAATAGAAATGTACTATGTGTATAAAACTACAATCATATTAATCCAATCACTTCATCAATTTGTATCAAATTCAATCAATAAAACAAAGTTCTTTTCTCAGATTCAATATTTTTGTATCTTAAATTCTTATATGAACAAGTATGCTGACATAGGATTGCCCTATCTTATACCATTTTTGCCTTCAAAACAGCCAAAGAGGGCTCCATTAATAATAATAGAGCAGTAAGTAGATAATATACAAGCATATACCCACGATAAGAAGGGTAAAGGAAAATTCATCTTGGACATTATTACTATTAGGGAAGGCCATCGAACCATGTCGATTGCTTTGTGGATATCAAATTTAGCAAGGCATCTAGGGGAGATGTTATATCTGGAGTAGCCTTTTATAATTTCTCGAGAAAGAAATACGTTGTTACTGATGCTTCTAGAGCTCAAAAAAGCAGTCTGGTTAGGAGAAATTATTCTCTGAGAACTATCTTCATTCTAGTGGAGATGATTTTAGCTATGCATTTGTTAGTTACATTACAATAACTAATTTGTCTGTAATCACTGACTCTAGTAGGTTGTTCAGACTCGGGAATAAGGGCAATATTGGTAGAGTTTATTCCAATGAGAAGCTTTCCACGTCTGAAGAAATAGTGCATAACCTTCAAGAAATATTTTGAAATATGGTCCTAGTGTCTTGTGAAAAAAGTGACATTGTATCCATCAGGTCTAGGACAGTTCGAAGCATTTAGGCTAAAAAGTGCGCTCTTTATCTCATTATCAGTGATCTATTGAACCATCGAAAGGTTCTCTTCATATGATAGGCGAGGAAGGTGCACATAATCCATCTTGTTGTAGCTTATCCCAATGGGATTGATGGTACCTAGTATACTAGTAAAATATTGTATAAAGGCCTGAGAAATATTGTCACTTAAATGATGTGTGGTCCCATTCATATCTTCAATTGAATTAGTATGTTGTTCTTATACTGTTTTGCTTTTAGAGACATGTGAAAATATTTAGTGTTTTTATCTCCAAAAGTTTCATGCATATTACCTGTTTTTTGTCTCGTAGCAGCATTTTCATAGTTTATGAAATAGAGAAGTTCATTAGCAAGAAGATTTTCAACATCAGAGAGTGTTTGGTTTGTAAGGTCTGCTAGTAGCTTGGAGAGTGCATTAGCTAATGTGTTTCTTGTACCTTCAGATTTTTGAGTACCCCTCCCAAAAGTGTTTTTTCTCCATTCTCTAAGAGATTGCTTTAGCAGTTTGAGTTTTTGTTGAAGTTTGTACATGGGGTTTCCAATGATGTTTTGCTTCCAGCAGTCCTGTAAGATAGGTAAAAAAGCATTGTGTTCTAACTAAAAATTTAAAATTTTAAAATGAGGACAAGGATCCGTGCATAAGGACCCAATTCTAAGTTATTATCAAAGCTCTAGGAAGGTGCGACTCTGTCAATCAATTTCTTAATTTTTGTCTTGTTGATTTTTGTTTCAAGAATAGCCAGAAGCCTAAGCTGCTGCTCGACGACAGGCTAGGGTTTCGGTGGGTGCTAGGGTTCGGAGCAGGTGATGATACCAGGCTAGGGTTCCGGGTTGAGGCAGTTGCTTGTCTTGACCTGAAGTAGTTGCTGACTTCAAAATATGGCAGGAGGTGATGATTCATTACAGGCCATTAGTGTTCGTTTAGATGGAAAAAACTATTCTTATTGGAGTTATGTCATGAAAAATTTTCTAAAAGGAAAACAGATGTGGGGATATATTTTTGGTGTTATTGTGGCTCCTGAAGCTGCTAATGTTGAATCGATGGAGAAATGGGATACCAACAATTCAAAGATCATCACTTGGATTAATAATTCTGTTGAGAATAAAATTGGTATGAAATTGGCTAAGTATGATACTGCTAAGCAAGTTTGGGACTATTTGGAGCGACTTTTTGTGCGTTCTAACTTTTCCATTCAATATCAATTAGAGGCTGATATTCGGTCATTGTCTCAGAATGATCGAAATATTCAAGATTTTTATTCTGAAATTACTGCTCTTTGGGATCAATTGGCTATGACTGAGGTTGCTGAGCTTAGGTCATTTGCTCCATATATCGCTCGTAGGGAGGGACAACGTCTTGTTCAATTGTTGATGGCTCTTCGACCAGAGTACGAGCATTGTCGTGCGTCCATCCTACATCGCACTCCTTTACCTTCTGTTGATTCTGTTCTACATGAATTATTAGCTGAAGAAACTTGCTTGAAGTCTCAAACTGAGAAAGTTGCACAGACTTCTTCTGCATCTGTTTTTGCAATAGGGATTTTACCAATCCCATCTCAACGCAACAAGATAAATATCAAGAATGGTCGTGATTGTAATTATTGTAAACAACCAGGCCATTGGAAAAATCAATGTCCTGAATTATTGGCTCGTCAAAAAAATCAAAGTTTTAAGCCAGGTGATAGATAACAACAGCAACAACGTGGTAGCCAACAACAGTCCTTCTCTACTGCACAAGGACATGGACAGTCACGTGGTAGTTCCCAGCCTAAGACTGCTGCATTGGTACATCCTTCCGGTGAATCAGTTGTGGATTCCTCTATGGACTCTCTTGTAGAACAATTTCAGAAGTTCCTTGCTAGCCAGTCTTTGTCTCAAAACATGACTGCTCCTCAGTCTCAGCACTTTTCCATGTCAGCTCCCTCCATATCAGGTTTGAATTCTCCTTTGTGGATTTTGGATTCTGGTGCTTCATATCATATGTCCCATGATTGTTCATCATTTATATCTATGTCTTTTGATTCTCGCTCACCTTCTATTTTGACTGCTGATGGCACACCTTTGCCATTAACAGGAATCGGTACAATTCAAACCACACATGTTTCCCTCCCAAATGTTTATTGCATTCCTAAACTAACTATGAATCTTGTGTCGGTCGGATAACTTTGTGATCTTGGATATCTTGTTCATTTTTCTTCTACCACTTGCTCTATGCAGGATCCCAACTCCAAGAAGTTGATTGGGACAGGCCGTAGGCAGGGCGGTCTCTATGTTTTGGATGACTTGCACATTCCAAGTCATGCCGCTGCTGCTAGTATTGACTTTTCTTCTTTTCATTTAACTCCATTGTCTTCTAAGTTTTATTTGTGGCATTCTAGACTTGGTCATATTTCAAGCTCTCGTCTTAAATTCTTGTGTAATTCTGGTGTTTTGGGAGATTTACGTTGATATTTCAGATTGTAGTGGTTGTAAACTTGAAAAATTTCTGCTTTACCCTTTAATCAAAGTGTTTCTACTTCCACTGCACCTTTTGATTTAGTTCACTCTGATGTTTGGGGTCCAGCACCCATCCCCACAAAAGGTGGGTGCAGATATTATGTCTCTTTTATCAATGACTATACTCGTTATTGTTGGGTTTTTCTGATGAAACGTCGTTCTGAGTTTATTGATATATATACTGCCTTTCAAGCATATGTTAAAACACAACACTCTGCTATTGTTAAATGCTTTCGTTCTGATTTAGGGGGGAATATACTAAGGGAGACCTTTCTAACATATTCACGGCTGATGGTACTTTGCATCAGTCTTCCTGCACTAATACCCCGCTACAAAATGGTGTTGCTGAAAGAAAACATAGACACATTGTTGAAACTGCCCGTTCTATGATTCTTTCAGCTAGCGTTCCAAAAAAAATTTGGGGAGAAGCTGTTCTTACTTCCGTTTATCTTATTAATAAGATCCCGATTTCTCATAATTCTGGTATTTCTCCTCATGCCAAGTTGTTTGGTCAAACTCCTGATTACTCTCACCTAAAAGTGTTTGGTTCCACTTGTTTTGTTCTTCGTCCACACGTAGAACGTACAAAATTATCTTCACGTGTTGCTATATGTATTTTTCTTGGGTATGGTATTGGACAAAAAGGCTATCGCTGTTATGATCCTTCTTCAAATAAACTATATGTTTCTCGTCATGTTTCCTTTATTGAGCATATTCCCTTCTACTCTATTCCAGCTAGTCCTCATAGTATGACTAAGTCTGATCTTATTCACATTGACCCATTTCCTGCTGATAACTCCTCTGATTCACCACCTCTTACCATTGATACACCATCATCCATACACTCTGTTCCTCCTCCTTCCGCAGGTGACACTTTATCCCCTGCTACTATGACTGTTCAAACACCTCCTGTGATGACAGATCCTGTTCAACCTCGCTATCACACTCGCACACGTAAATCTACTCAATCATAAGATTTTGCTTACTCTGGTTACTCTCGGGCTTTTGCTTCATTTCTTGTTTCTATTGACACTTTCTATGAGCCTTCTTCTTACTCGGAGGCTGTTCGTTCTCCTGTGTGGCAACGTGCTATGTCTGAGGAAATGTCTGCTTTAGACAAAACTGGTACCTGGGATCTTGTATACCTTCCTACTGGGAAGAAAACTATTGGTTGTCGATGGGTATATAAGATTAAAACCAAGTCAGATGGTTCTATTGAGCGATACAAAGCTCGTTTAGTTGCTAAAGGATTTTCCCAAGAGTATGGCATGGATTATGAGGAGACATTTGCTCCTGTGGCTAAGATGACATCTGTTCGGGTTCTTATTGCTGTTGCGTCCAGTCGTCAGTGGGACATCTCTCAAATGGATGATAAAAATGCTTTTCTTAATGGAGATCTTAAGGAAGAAGTTTACATGGTTGCTCCACCTGGTGTTTCTCATGCTCCAGGTCAGGTTTGTAGGCTTAAGAAAGCTCTATATGGTCTTAAGCAAGCACCACGTGCTTGGTATGAGAGATTTTCGACTGTTGTTACATCACTTGGTTTTACCTCTAGTCCCCATGATTCAGCACTTTTTGTCAGATTGACTTCTGCAGGCCGTATTCTTCTTCTACTATATGTAGATGATATGATCATTACAGGTGATGACAGTAATGGTATTGTGAGCATTAAAGCCACATTGTCTCGTTGTTTTGATATGAAGGATTTGGGTCATCTACGTTACTTTTTAGGCATTGAAGTAGCTTTCTCAGAAAAAAAGCTATCTTCTTTCCCTGTCCAAATACACTACTGACATTATTCATCGTGTTGGTCTTACTGATACACGTCATGTTGATTCACCACTTGAGGTAAATGCCCGATATACTCCGACCGATGGGAGTCCTCTTTCTGATCCCACTTTATATCGTTCTATTGTTGGTTGCCTTGTATATTTGACCATCACTCATCCAGATATTGCCTATGCTGTTCACATTGTTAGCCAGTTCGTATCTTCCCCTACCTCTGTTCATTGGGCTGCTGTTATGCGCATTCTTCGTTACTTGCAAGGAACACTTTATCAGAGTCTTTTGTTCCCATCGACCTCGTCTTTGGAGCTTCGTGCCTTCTCTGATGCAGATTGGGCTGGTGATTCAACGGATAGAAAATCTACAACTGGCTTTTGTATATTTTTAGGTGATTCCCTTATTTCATGGAAGAGCAAGAAACAGGATGTTGTTTCTCGGTCTTCCACTGAGGCAGAGTATCGTGCTATGGCCTCCACTACATCTGAGATTATTTGGTTACGTTGGCTGTTGGAGGATATGGGTGTTTCTATTTCTTCTCCCACTCCTATGTATTGTGACAATAAGAGCGCTATTCAAATTGCTCACAATACTGTTTTTCATGAGCGCACCAAACATATTGAGATTGACTGTCATTTCACTCGGTATCACTTGTTGCATGGAACTATTTCTCTGCCTTTTACTTCATCATCGACACAACTTGTTGATTTCTTCACGAAGGCTCACACTATCGAACGTCATAGATTTTTCATTGGCAAACTCTCGATGCTTCTTACCGTACCATCGCGTGTTTGAGGGGGGATGTTAGCATATGGATCTATTTTCCTGTTTGGGCTTTTTAGCCTTTTCTTATTTATGCTTTCTATCTATATAAACCTATCTCTGTAACCCTATTATTAATCAATATTTTTGCTCAGCCGTCTTGTTCTGGCTGAATAATATGAATTATCTTTTTCTTCTTATTTGATTTTATAAACGTTTTACAAACGTTTACATACTATAGGGGTTTGCATCCCTAATATTCCAAATTCCAATGCTGTGTAGCATCTTTAGAGATTGAGTTGATTAAGAAGGAGGGCATTTGCCCTTGTGATCCTTTTTGATGAGCTGTCGGGGTTGTTGTCATTATTTTAGAGTTTCTCATTGCATTATCTATTAGCGAGAAGTTTGCATTATTACCGAGATCCTTGTGAAGTTTTTGTTTAGCCAGGCTCTTCCTTTTTTGCTGTAATTCTTCTTTTGGTTCTTGGATAAAGGGGTCTGAGTTGTGGATGGATTGACTGAGGACATAGTGGTTGGGTTATTAGATGAAGTGGGTTGGTGAGCTAATAGGGTGAGGAAAGATAGAGGCTAAAGTGACAGTATGGACTGGATGGAGAGATGGTGGCGACCGGGGAAAGCGGCGGTGGAAGGTCATTGTTAGAGATAGAAGGTTGAACTGGATCATGCAAAGGTGGAATAGTGATGCAGTGAGAGGATACATGTGCAAAAGGTTCAGATTGGGATGTATTAGAATCAGGTGTCAATTGATCCGGGTTTGTATTTGTTGTGGAGCTCTGGTTCAGAGGTAGGATTAAGGCTTGATTCATACAGTTAGATACTGAATGGTGTGTGTGGTTTGGTAGCCATGTTGTTTCATGTGAAGCAACTTGTGTGGATGTGTTTACAGCGGTATTGTCTTGCATGGTAGATTCGCTCGCATTAGATGAATTTCTTATGTGGTTTAGTTGCTCTGTTGTTTCATGTGAAGTAGCTTGTGGGGGTGTGTTAATAGCTGTAGTATCTTGCAAGGAAGATTCACTTGCATTGGAGATTTTAACCGGTTCTAGCAAATTATTGGGCATTGCATTTTGTCTGATTGCATTGTTGTTGTCATGTGGTTTTGAACCATTAGTGCTTAATAGGTCAAATTCGTTTGAAGTAGAAACAGGTTCAGAAAGTTGGCAGTTGGAGATATTAGAAGAGAGGATGATAGTTGCATGGTTTGCATAGGAAATGTGGGATGTGTCGATAGTTGATTGGGTTAGGGGTGGCGCCACATGTGCAGTTTTAAGGCTAGCAGTAGAGGAGCTGAAGTTGTGTGCCTATGATTGGGTATAGTTTGTTTTTTCTTGCATGTGCTCATCATGTGTATTTTCCTTGCCATTGGCAGCTTTATCATTGTTATTTACATCTTTTGCACCCAAATTTAAGGTTTTGTTCTCCTCTTGAACACCTATCATTTTAACCCACTTTATTTACATCTTTTACACCCAAATTTAAGGTTCTGTTCTCCTCTTGAACACTTATCATTTTAACCCACTTTTGTTTTCTACTGATGTTATGCGGTTGTTTCATTATTCATGTTGGCTCGACTTGAATGGTCTCAAGCTTGTTACCATCCGCATGTGTTGTGCAACTGGATGTGGCATGACCAAAAATTCTGCATACAGCACATATCAGGGTTGTCCAGAGTATTCAAGAATAATATTAGGGCATTTATCACCTTCTTCACTCACTTTCAAACACATAGGTAATTCCTTGTCGGGTTCTATTTCAATAAGGCATTTAGCATATTCATGTCGCTTCAACTTCTCCGTAGATTCATCGAAGCATATCAACCTACCTATATGGCAGGCCAACCAATTTATTCCGAGTAGAGTCTAAGTAACTAGGGGAATGTTATAAAAATATATCCATATGGGTATACTTTTCACTTATGCTTGTGCACTTCGGAATGATGGATTCCAAAGCATAATGACAAACATTTGACCTTTGATGAATATTGGATCGGATGGTAGCACTCTTTGCTTGTCTTCATCGCATGAGAAGTTCGTATAGAAATTATGGTTGTCGGACTTAATGTCAAGCTCGCCTTTCAATCTCCAAATTTTACTAAGGTGAGTACTAATAGCCATATAAGAAAGTTTCACTCCAATAAAAAAGCCTATAAGGTGATGTTTCCAAAAATTAATACCTTCCTCCATGACTTCCTACGGCAGTGTTAAAGTTTTGATGAATATTGATTTTGAGATTTGATTGTATGAATCGGAGATTGAATTGTTTGAAAGAAAACTGAATGCAAAACTCTTTGTATTTTTCCATAACTGAGAACGAGTACAATACAGTCATTATATATATGTTACAACACAACAAATACTTGGGCTAAACAACCCGTCCTATAACCAATATAAGGTGAATATGAAAAGAAGCCTTCAGAAACCATTCGATATCTTATCTCATTTCTTATACCCCCCTTCAAACCGAAGTTAGGGTTAGGTCATGGCGATTACAACTTTTGTCGGCGTCTTCAAATCTTCACAAAAAATCCTATCTTTTGAAGAAAAAATAAATTTGAAAGAGAAGATCTACTTGAATTCCATGAGGATCTCAACTCTTTTGAAGTTAAAGTTCCAATCTTGCAGAAAAATAGAAAGCGAAGGTGATTTTGCTCTGTAAGTTCCAAATCAACCAGTAGCTTCTCTTGAATCTTCTAGAATCTCTCTTACCTTCAAGTCGCTTCGAAATCTAATAAAGTTTCGAGCTAGTAAGGCCTTCATAAGGACATCTGCTCGTTGATAAGGTGCAGGTACATGGTTGATTTGTAATTTCCCCTTTAATACATGCTCTTGAACAAAATAGAGATCAATTTCTATATGTTTTGTCTTTGAATGTTGAATTGGATTAGCTGCCATGTATACTGTACTTTGATTATTGCACCACAATGTTGGTTTGCTCTGTAACTTGATGTTTAATTCACTCAAAAGTGATTGTATCCAAATTATCTTTGTTGTTGCACTTGCCACACTTCTATATTCGGCCTCCGTGCTAGATCTGGAGATAGTAGATTGCTTTTTCGAACACCATAATATAGGATTGTTACCAAGATAAATGTAGTATCTTGTTACAGACTTTCTGTCATCTAAGTCAGTAGCCCAATCTGCATCTGAGTATCCAGTTAAAGTGAGATTGTTGCAATCCTTTAGCAGTAGACCATAATTTGCAGTTCCTTTTAAATATCTCAATATCCTTTTAACTGCTTTCCAATGATTATCCAGTGGTTCCTGCATAATTGACAAAACTTTATTAACACTAAATGATATATCTGGTCTAGTGATTGTTGCATACTGGAAAGCACCAACAACACTTCTATATTGTTTGATATTTGTTATGGGCTCTCCCCTGTTTTTGGTCAATTGCTGACTGCTTATCATTGGTGTTGGTTGTGGCTTCGCTTTATCCATTTTATTTTTAAATAGAAGCTCTGTGATATATTTCTGTTGACTTAAGAACATTGCTGAGTTTGATCTCCTTTTAACTTCTATGCCCTAAAAATAACTTAAGTCACCGAGATCCTTAATTGAAAACTGCTCATCTAGATACTAAGTGAGTTTGTTGATTTCCGTTTCATCATCCCCAATAATTAAATCATCAACATATATTAGAATATATATACTTGAATTTTTATTGAATTTGATGAATAAAGAATTATCTGATTTGGTGGACTGGTAGCCTAAAGTAGATAATGTGGTTTTCGGTCTATCAAACTAGACTCTTGGAGCCTATTTAAGACTATACATGACCTTATTTAATTTACAGACAAGATTCATATATTGTTTATACCCCGGCGGTTGCTCCATAAATATTTCTTTCTATAAAGTGTCATTCAAAAAAGCATTATTGACATCAAGTTTCCTAATATTCCAATGTTTATATAAAGCAATGAAAAAAAATTCTTATAGTTGTAGGTTTTACCACAGGAGAAAATGTCCCATTGTAATCAAACCCATACTCCTGTGTGTAACCCTTAGCCACAAGTCTAGCCTTGTATCTAGCTACTGTTCCATTTGGATTCTTTATTTTATAAATTCATTTGCATTCAATTTATTTTTATTCTTTGGTGGATATACTAAACTCCATGTTTTGTTTTTCATGAGAGCATTGTACTCCTCATCCATTGCAGCTTTCCAGTTCATGTCAACAGTAGCTTGCTCAAAAGTTTCAGGCTCTTCTAAACTAGTTATAGCAGTGTATAACTTCGGTTTGAAAATACCACTTTTTTCTCTTATGATCATGGAATGACCTACTCTTGCTTGTGGTTGTACTTCTTCATTTGTATTGTTATTTTCTGATTGATCTTCCTGATTCTCTGTATAACTTTCACTAACTTGATGTTGTTGCATATTCGAATTTGCAGGAGATTGGCTATGATAGTTGGACAGCTCAGATGATTCATGACTTGGTTGATCTAGAACTGTGTGTTGAGAATCATCAGCTCCGATAGTCCTTTCAGTCTTCCAAGTTTGCAGATCATCGGTATATATTGGTATGTCAAGTATGGACACTTTTGGATTATAAATCTTTCCGCTTGTCTTTATATCTGAATTGCTGAGAGGAAATATCTGCTCATTAAAGACAACATGTCTGCTAACATATATTCTTCTATTATCATCAAGGCATTTATAACCCTTTTGCTTAGTTCCATACCCCAAGAATGTACATGGCTTTGATCTGAAATTTAATTTATTGCTATTATATGGTCTTAAGTAGGGAAAACATAGACACCCAAAGGTTCTCAAGTATTGATAATCTAGTTTAATTTTTCTATAGGTGATATCCTTTGAGAACCTTTGTTGGCAATCTATTAATTAGATACACCGCTGTGCTAAAAGAATCAGGCCAAATTTCAACGGTAAGGATGCTTGAGCTAATAATGTAAGACCTGTCTCTACTATATGTTTATGTTTTCTCTCAATTAAGCCATTTTGTTCAGATGTTTAGGGATAGGTAGTTCTATGAACTATTCCCTTTTTATTGAAAAAATTACCGAGTGGTTTATACTCAGTTCCACCATCAGTTTGCATGATTTTAACATGACAACCAGTTTGCTTTTCTTCTTGAGATATAAAATGAATAACAACATTACATGTTTCAGACTTTGACTTCATAAAACATATCCATTTATGTCTTGAAAAATAATCAATAAAGGATATATAATACCTATAACCATAGTATGAATATATTGGAGCTGGACCCCATAGATCAGTTGCAACCAATTCCAATGGTTTTGAGTACACAGTTAAAGAGTCATTAAAATCTAATTTGTGACTTTTACCCATTTGGCAATGATAACATATGTATGGCAAAGATATATCAATAGAATTAATTTTATTTTCACTGAGTACTTGTTTAACTACATTTGCATTAGGATGGCCAAGTTTATAATGCCAAAGATCAAATACATATTTATTTTTCCCTGACTGAATAACTTCAGCCATGTTACAACATTGTTGTTTTCTCACAAACTTGTTTGAACTAACATGATTGAATCTGTACAGACCTCTAACAGCATCACCCTGTAATAAAATTTCTTTAATTAGTATGTCTCTAACCAAACAATAATTTGGATAAAATTCAAAATAAACATTATTATCTTTAGCAAATTATGATACACTCGTGAGGTTTTTCTTTATCTTTGGCACTCCCAATAAATTATTTAAAAATAACTCTCTTGCACCTTTGATTGATGCATTTCTAGTATGAGTAATACTAATAGACTCACCATTTCCCATGCAAATTGTTTGTTTACCTTTGTACTCTTTATTGCTAAGATTCAAATTGTTTAAGATTGCTAGTAATGTGATTTGTAGCTCCTGAATCTAGGTACTAGCTGTGACACCCCACATTTCGGAAGGTTTAAATCGACAATAATCCACACATGTTCAACTTAAACAATCAGGAACATAGATAATCAATGGGGTTAATTAAGAAAATAAGAAAAGAAGAAGAAAACAAACACAGAATCTCATAGCGAAACGATAAAATATAATAATCGAATAAACAGTTCATGAAGCTATTTATATTCTACATTTGATTATAATTTATACAACATTTATCAGAGTTATATATACAATAGGGATAAATAAAACAATGCAGTAGACAACATGATGCAGAGAATAATAATAGTAATACTATACCAAATCTTCGTCTTCGTCCTCCAGAATAAACCTTCAATAATCTGAAAACTCAAGACTGACCCGAGCGTATTGAAAAGACAAAACACTCGAGTCAGGACTAAAATATTCTTATGTGAGTCAAATCGATATCGCATATAACATGAGTGCATTGGTGTCAGAGATGTTTACGGGGTTTCACATCTCCTATCCAGTGTATAATGTGTGTGCAATAACTCAAGAGATGTTACGAGATTTTCCATCTCTTAAGGATCCGTCAAAATATTTATATATAGTAGAATACGCTACATATATAATGTCTAATCAATAAAATAAATATTTTTATTAGCGTTAAGGCTTTACATTGATCCCCCTTAACGCATTTTTAAGCATTGTCGTACAGTTCGCATATAAAACACCAGTAAACCATCGGTGGATAGGGATGCGCCGTGATACGACAACACTAAACCAAAATCTTAGGGGTCTCGTATAGGGATAAAAGTATGAAAAGGCACGTGAGGCAATGCCCAAGGTAGGATACTACCAGTTCGGGTCGCAGGGCTAGTGGTAACGCATCATAGCCATGACCGCCCACCACGTCCATCCATCCCATATCGAGGCAAAGGGAGGCTATCCCAAACAAGGTGCACCAATCGAAACCAACAACAAGAGTAATAAAATGGACCGAGTTCAAGAAAATCGAAGAACGGATGTCCGCTAGGGGTAATTAGCCCACTTGGCACTGTCAAGACATCCTGTTTTAGTCATTTCAAATTGGCACAAGTGCCGGGGTTTATCCATCATCGTTCTCTTTCTTCAAATCCAGTAAATGACGCCAAATCCAACCACTTCGTTCTAGAGTCTCCTCCGCGTACACAGTTGTTAAAGTGGTTCCAATATTGACAGAGAGTATGCCAATAAAAGGCCCCGGTCTCTTTACCAACCAAACGTCGTTTTACACACCGGTTGGTTCTTTTACATTTCGAAAACAGTTCGTACTTGATATCAAAATATCATATTCGCTTCAAAAATCAAATCCATTTCGAAATCATCATATTCGCTTCACAAATCATATCCATTTCGAAATCATCATATTCGCTTCACAAATCATATTTTACTTCAAAATGTCAATTCGGTTCGATATATCGATTTCACTTCAAAATTTTGATTCGAATTACAATTTAGGTTATAACTTCACTTTAATCCAATTCGCACTTCAATCCTAGATTTAAATATAAACATTTCACCCCTTTGACCAATTTTAATTTTTAGAAAATAGTTTAAATAATTTTAAAATAGTTTCATAGAAAATAGTTTGAGTATTAAAAATGGTCTAATAGTAAAAGAGTTTGGAAAATCAAAATAATATGAATATTTAAAGAAGATAGATTTTAAACCGTTATACTAAAATAATTCATTTGAAAATAGTTTCAAAGTTAAACCGATTCAATTCCAAATTTCCCAATTCAAATCAATTCCAATTTCCATTTCGATTTAATCGATTCAATTCCGATTTTTAGTCGAATTTTACTTCGATTCCAAATTAATTTCAATTCCAAATTAATTTCAATTCCAATTACAAATTAATTTCAATTCCAAATTTAAACCATTTCAATTTATATCAATTCCGAGTTCGATTTTTAAAATATCGATCCAAACACTTAAATCCAATTTACCTTCAATATCCGATTTAAAATCCAAATCCTCAAATATAATTCAATTCCGAGCTCAATTTCGAAATATCGTTTTATATCACTTTTACTTAGAAGTATTCAAAGTTCAAATAAAAGTCCAATCTTTTAAAACAAATCAATTTCTGAAATTCACATCATATTTCGCTTATAACTTCAACATCTCAACTTCAATTATTTAAAACATTCATGTTATCAAACTTAAATTTCAACACTTCGAGCTCAAGTTCGAAAATAGCTCATTTTTCATAAATTCGATTTTCATTTTCTTAAAATAAAATCATTTAAATAAATTTCAAATCAAATTTTTTTTAAATCATTTAATTTAACCAATCCGGTGTCCGTATATAATTTTCTATCCTATGGCCAAGTGAATAGTTATTTCGATTTAATTTCAGGGATGGATATATATCATTTCAATCCAAAATAAATGCCATAGGTATATATTATTTCAACCTATATCTTAATTTATTCGAAATAATTCAATTTACAGTTTTATATACTATAAATAATTTTCAAGGTGATAACATAATATATCAAAATAAATAAACATCCAAATCATCCAAAATATCAACCAATAGCATCCATCACAATCAACATCCAAATCAGCCAATAATTCACAACAATTTCATAGTTATCAATATCAGGTAATTTACTGGCAATTAAATTCCAATTTTAAATTTAACTGTCAATTCATATGTCAATTTCATTTTCAATTAATAGTCAATAAAATCAAATAACTTCACGATTCAAATTTAATGAATATAAAAGGATTATAATACGTCGTGAGCGTTAAAAACACTCACCTTTTATTTTGTTATGTCGCCAAGACGTTCCAGTTTGGAACTTAAACCGAACAACGTCCGATTTTAGCCCAAATTTCCATAGTCTCCAAATCCATTCAAACCAATTTCATTTCGAAGCTCTCGTCATCACGATCGCAATGCAAAAATCTATGCCTCGATTTGACCTCGTATGGATGAGTTATGCATTTTAGAAGTTATCGAACATTTAAATAAAAACTAAACTAATCATAAGTTCAAACAAATTACATTACTGCCATAACCTTTCTTCCCCAAAACTGCTGTACACGAACAAAAACTCCATGGTCGTGCACATGCATGTGACGATCCAATGATTTGCTTCACGAAACTGCACGACAACATCACCAAACTTCATCTCTCGACGAACCGCTCCTGCCCATACCCTCAAATCGAAGCTCGAACACTCCATGAAAGTCGCGACCTGCTGCCCTCAACTTCGACCGTACAATGTCATGGTTCATCCTAAAGGTTTGAACTTCCAACCGCAACGTTTTCAGGTGCTCCTCGATACGCTAAATCCAATTCCAAGCTCCTATTCGTCTAAAACTGCTTAAAAATCCAACTGGGTCAAGCCCTAGTCGCAGCTCCACCTCTGCTCGCTGCTGCTGCTCGTCGAAATGGAATTCGCACCTTCCATAAATCATACTAGATCGAAGTACTATGAAAAATATGAATTTTCAAACTGGTTTCAGGATTTTTCGTTTCGTTTTTGCTGAGATTTAATTTTTTTTTAAAGTTTCGAATTTTCCTTTCTCTACTCTGCTTTTAAACGAAGAAAAAGAAGTGTGTTTGAAAAGGATTAGATAGGCACGAGTATAGAGTGGCTACAGTAGGATAGAGTTTGATTAAAATGCGGCTGATGTGAAAGATGATATATATATATATATATATATATATATATATATATATTCAAAATTCTCAAAATATATGGATATCTATTCTGAACCCCTATTGTAGCGTGCCGTCAGACGTTTCTAATGTTATACCCCTACTCCGAATGCAATGGAACAAGTTCCGAGCCTCAATTCGATCGTATGAAGAAGATAGCCTTTTGAACCTAATTAAAATATTAAATTTTCGATATTAAATTCAATGCGTTTTTATCCCGTACGATCCAACGATAATTCCAAATGCTACGAAATTTGAAATCCGATAATGATACACTATTAAGGATCCAATGGAACTGGTTTCGTCGAATTTCAAGACTATGCCTCGAAAAGCTATTTTTATAATTTAAACGAGTTATTTTTAAAATGGAGTAAACCACTTATAAATCTAATTTAAAAAATTTATTATCTTCATTCTTATAAATAGAAATTAAATAAGCTTTGAAATTATTTTTATCTAGCTTAAAACTCAAGATTCCATATTTAAACCAATTTCCAATTATTAAATTCCACAATTTAATTACCCGATAAACCGTTATATTTGAAAATAAAGTTATGTAACCTATAAAATTAACTTTTAAATATTTAAAATAAATTAAATATCCCAATTTCAAATAACCAAAATTCTGGGTCGTTACACCAGCTTTCATCATGTATATGTTCTGACTTAGCTGTGGTATCTTTATTGGTTGCTCTGCTATTGTCTACTTGAATGTTTGTGTCTGATTGCACTAGAGCCATATTGATACTAGTATTACCACTTCTATGATTATTTTGATTTTGATTAAGCATGTAATTAGCATTGAATCTGAAGTATCACTTCATTGTTGTATGGCCCAATTTTTCGCATATTTGGCATCTTGGTCTATTGTTGCTATTATTACACCACCATCCTCTGCCTCTAGATCTATTTGAGTTGCCACCTCTTTGATAAGATTGACCTTGTTTATTGAAATTTGGTCCTCTATTCTTATTATTTGTAGCATAATTGATTGATAAATCAGAATCTTGAGGTTCCTTGTGATCAATTCTTGCTTCATGAGCAAGTAGTGTAGAATGAACACACTCCACAGATGGTAAGGTGGGTTGAGATGACAAAACTGCTACTACGGCCTCATACTCATCACTTAGACCATTCAATATGGTTAATACTTGTTCAGTTTTTGTAATCTTATGCCCAGCAGCCTCTAACATATTACATATATTATTAACCTGTGCCAAGTAATCTCTCATAGCTTGATTATCCTTGCTGACATTTTGCAGTTGTCTCTTGTAGTGCATAATCTTTGCAGCTAATTGAGTATTGAATATTCTCTCAAATGTTATCCAAATTTCATTGGCAGATTTACAGCCAATTACTTGAGATAACAAACTTGTATTGGTGGATGATAGCAACCAAGAACTTATTAATCTATCTTGCCTATAATACCTTGTGTATTCTTCATTACTAACCATTTTACCTTGTTGATCAGCAATGAATCTTGGGGGGATAGAACTGGTGCTAAGAATAAAATCTTCAAGGCCATATACTTGTATATCAGTTTCAACTTGAAGTTTCCATAGAAGAATATTATCTTCTTTAAGATGGATGGTAATTAACTGACTTTGGGGACTAATGACGGTTTTGATCAACTTCTCTGTTGCTTTAACTGTCTGCTGTTGGGGATTGGAATTATTATTAGATGTTGTTGAAGCAGTATCTCCTTTAACCATGAAGAAATCAGTAAAAGGAAATAGTCAACTTGAGGAAACAAAATACTTGCAGATACAAGAAAGCTTGAATGCAGACTGATCAGGTGAGTTGTAGCCGAATCCAAATGATGATGAATATAGTCTGATGCGTTCTTGGCAGGGCAATTACTTTCTTTCTGCAACAATTGCCTTCTTGATTTCTGAAACTGATATTCTAAAATGCTTCTTGCAACGAAATTTGCTACTTTTCTTTGTGTAAAACTTGTTACAGTCAGAAATTTACCTATTTCTTTGGCACGACACATGTTTTATAGGCAAATTCAAATATGTAAACCCAAATGATGAAAACTACCTGATGGGTTTCAAGAAATCAGATGATGAAACTGCTCTAATGATTTCTTGAATATAAGAAAAACTCTGATTTCAATTGAATTTCAGAAATGCTTCAAAACTTGATTTGATGAATGCAATTCTGATGATTTCTTGAATATGAGAAAACTCTGATTTCAATTGAATTTTTGAAAAGCTTCAAAACTTGATTTGATGAATGTTGTTAGGCTTGTTGCAATGGCTCAGATACCATGTTAAAGTTTGGATGAATATTGATTTTGAGATTTGATTGTATGAATCGGAGATGGAATTGTTTGAAAGAAAACTGAATGCAAAACTCTCTGTATTTTTCATAACCGAGAACGAGTACAATAGAGTCATTATATAAATGTAACAACACAACAAATACTTGGGCTAAACAACCCGGCCCATAACCAATATAAGGTGAATATAAAAAGAAGCCTTCAGAAACCATTCGATATCTTCTCTCATTTCTTATAGGCGGCTTAAGCGGCATGTCTGTGTATTCCAAGTCGAAGTGTTTCGGGGAAAATTTGCTAGCATTCTTGGGTTTGTTCTTGAAAAGAGAGATCCATTTTCCAGAGCTGGAAATATCTTCTAGGTTACTTGACTTTTCAGCAGAAACCTGTGTAGTAGAGATCGGATCGGGAATGTCATGGGGAGCTACAGCACAGAGACCAGATGGGTTAGCGGACAGGGAAGGGTTTGAGGCTGTAAGATCTGGAGAAAGCGGAGGAGGTGGCACTGGTGGAGGAGGACGGACAGTATGGATTTGGCTGGAAGATAGGTTGACTGGTGTAGTGTGCGTTGGTAGAGGAGGAAGAGTGGGTTGTAAATCTAATGTGGATGGGTTAAGTCTAGGTGGGGGAAGGGGAGAGAATGGAGATAAAGAGGCGGGCATGGCAAGAAGAAAATTATTTTGGACGTCTGTGATTGTGCTCAACTTGTGTTGTTCAGGTAATATATCGTGAACACAATATAATATATTTTTTAAACTAACTTCGTAGGTATTTGAAAGCTTTTTCTCATTTGCCATCTACTCCTAACACATGTAAGATACGCTAAAAAATATTAATGTTTGTTTGCACCTGGTATACTATGAACACAATGTAAAATACGCTCAATTTTCAACAACTCTCCAACTTTTCAACAGTAAAATGTTTGGCATATAAGCTGTTAAACCTTAACAAATATGGTCATTGACAAATTTATAATGCTAAATCTTTGTTTTCAAATTAAAAAGTTAGGGCACGTTTGGTTTCATTTTGTATTTTGAGTTTTGCGTTTTCAACTTGCTACAAGAAATACCAAGAAATAAGAGAAGAAGATTTATAATTCTTAGCCATTGCGACGATCAACGGACAACGAAAAAGTTGGATTGTTCTCCGTGCTTTTGTTATCTTTCGAAACACGAAAAACAAAATAAACCTATTTTCTATTTTACATGTTAATTTCATTTTTCAAAATTGTTTGTTTTTCAACAATACATACGACGGACATGCTTTTGTATAGACGAAAACACAAAACTAAAAACGACAAGCCAAACGGGGCCTAATGTACTAGTAAACTTTGTTTTCCAAAATATACAAACATAACATTTTTTATTATGAGATTTATTTAATTTGGACTTAAAAGTTGTAAAATTTCATAAAAATAGTTTCAATCTTTGCGCCCGATTTTTTTTTATTGGTATGTTTCATTTATGAATTTTAATCTTCTAAAAAATTATACATTCAATTTTAAATACTAAGATATTATCTATTTTCATCCTCAGTTTGAAAATGGCATATATTATAAGTGTCATTATTGGGCACGGATTTGGTTCTACCACTAGGAATTTTTACTAAATATTGTAAATTTCCATTGTCATTTTTGAAACCATTGACAATATCATCCTCATGTAATATTCTTTTTAACAATGCGTTTGCCCACAGACTTGTAACTATCCACCACAAGCATCTACGTGAGGTATTAGTAAAGCTATATGACTATAAAACAATTCATTTACCATATATGGTTCTATATATTACCAATGTTTTAATGTGCATGTTTTTTAGTTGGGCTATCAATATGCAAGCACAAAAAGAAATTTGAAAGCTTTTAAAGTTAAACTTTAGGTTTTGTTTTCAAATAGTTGCGTGTGTGTTTGTACATTTTAAATTTTTGTAAATTGAACTTCTAAACATAAAGTTTTTTTTGAAAATCCAAGAGAAGCCGACAGGCCGGTAAACTTCGAAGGAGGATACCTGGATCTTTTTACCAGAACCCAAACCTTCTTTCCACTGCGCCGCACCCGCAGACAAAAAAGTTATATAAGATGACTTTTGAAAATTTAATGTGAAATACATAGCAGGTTATTAGTATTGGACAATTTTTTTTCAAGTATTAGTCATTCATGGTGCTGTTCTATTGCCTCAAATTAACATTTGTAGTGGTCAAATTCAAGATTAATGCACCTATGTAATGTGAATTAAGAGTAGGGTTGGTTGTACCACTATATTGTTTTAGTCTCATATTAATATGACTTATAATACCTGATAATACAAATGCGTCAAGTTGTTCCATTGTGTTACTTTTTCCTAATTCAAATATATGCATTTGATGTTCAATAAAAATGTTTGATAAGGTCGCTAGACGTTACAATTATTTATTTTATTAGTTATTTTTTGCAGTTGAATTGAAGATAAGAAATGAACGAATGCAGTTATCTGGTTATAACAAAAGAGGCTATCATCATCTACCGCTGATACTATATCCAACGGTGCAGAATATACAAGTTATATTATATCAGTCTGGGCCTCACCCAAAATCCCAATTCCAATTGTTTATATACCGTGCATATGTTGTACAGAAAATTAACTGAGTATTGTATCAATTGTTAGAGATCACTGTATCAAATAAAATCTCAATAAAATTTCATATCTTTCTTCTTCAAAATTCACATATCATACTGCAGAAATCCTAACATGGTATCAGAGCATTCAAAGCTTAACAGCCAAATCATAGGATCCACTTTACTCATCAGAAAAGATTCATCATCTGAGTAATCATCACTCATCAGAAGACAGAGTCTCATCATCTGAGTGGGCAGATTCGACTGAGAAAATCAAGTGTCATGCCTGAGTTCAAAGAACTAGACTGGATCAGGCCTTTCTCGTCAAATCTTGAAGAAATCAATCAAAGAAATCAAAGAAATCTCATAAAACAGGTAAAAGAAATCAAGAATCATCTCAAAACTAAAGAAAGTGCCCATCAGCAAGACTTATCAGAGTATAGACAAAAGAAGGTTCTCATCATCTAAATCTTGCAGTAGCATCAAACCTGGTTGTGAGCAATTCTTGTTCTCTAATTCTTGATCTCTGTCTTTGATTGATTTTCTTTGCTTTATCTCTAGTTTTGTTTGACTGTCTGAATATAACTTGAATTCATCATGACTGATGATTCAACCTCTGCCACATCTGTCAATATGACTGATAATCATCAACCCCATACTACAGTTGAAAAACTTATTAACACTGTAGTTAGCCCTCAAACCAATCTTGTAACTGCACACTTGAGCAAAGATAATTATCTTCTCTGGAAATTGCAGATTGAAACTGCAATCCAAGGATATGGACTTGAAGGTCACATTCTTGGAACCATTCCAATTCCTCCCAAATATAAAACTGTTGAAGAAAACAAAACTGTTATTAATGAGGAGTATACGAAATATCATAGACAAGACAGACTCATCTGTTCTTGGCTATTGTCATCAATAAATACAAAATTATTGTCTCATGTCATTGGATGCAAGACAGCAAATGATATATGGTCAACAATAAAAAAGGTGTTCAACACACAGTCTGCAGCCAAAGTGATGTACCACAAGAGACAACTACACAGCATGAAAAAAGATGGCAATACTATGAGAGAATATCTTTTTAAGGTAAAAGCCACTTGTGATCTTTTAGAGGCTGCAAATCATAAGGTTTCAGATTCAGAACAAATTTTAACCATTCTAAATGGATTAAGCGACGATTATGAGTCAGTAGTCGCTGTTATTGCATCTCAAAAGGAGTTTCCATCTGTTGATGATGTTTACTCCATATTACTGACCCATGAAGCTAGAATAGATAACAAGAAATCACAAGACTCTGACTTCTCCATCAACTAACTACTAACTCCAAGAACAAAGGTCAAAGCAATAACAGGTCAGATCAGAATATACAAAGAGAAGGAAATTCTAATAAATCTAGAGGAAGAGGCAAATGGAATAATAATAATAGACCCAGATGCCAGATTTGCGAAAAAGTGGGCCATACAGCAGTCAAATGTTATTTCGGATACTCAAATCAGACCAGTGGTCAAAGAAATAATAACCCAAGTGCTAACATGGCTCAAGCTAATTCAGAAACCCAGACAAGTAGTGAAAAGAATCACAACTCTAATGATACAGCAAGGCCAGAAAGCACTCAAGATGACTGCTGGTATCCAGACTCTGGTGCAACAAATCATATTACAAATAATCTTGATAATTTGAATCTTGGCAACAGGGAGTATAGAGGTAAATAGTCAATTTGCATGGGAAATGGTAAGTGTATCAATATTACTCATATTGGTAATGCTTATATTAAAGGCAAGAAACAACTGTTCTTACATAACTTATTAAGAGTACCCAGAATAAAAAAAAATCTCATTAGTGTATCCCAATTTGCCAATGACAATAAAGTCTATTTTGAATTCTACCCTACATATTGTTTGGTTAGAGACATACTGACAAAAGACATTTTGTTGCAGGGTGATGCTGAAAAAGGACTTTATAAATTCAAATCAGTCAATAACAATGTGTCCTCAGTCAATCAGAAGTACTGTAACATGTGTGTGGAGCAAGACTCCAAAAGTGTATTTGATACATGGCATTACAAACTTGGTCACCTAAGTGTGAAAGTTGTAAAGCAGGTTCTTAATGAAAATAGAATATCCTTTGATAATGTCTCATTACCCTATATCTGTACATACTGCCAAATGGGCAAAAGTCATAAGTTGGCATTTAATGAGTCTTTAACAGTTTACTCAAAACCCTTAGATTTGGTTGCCATAGACTTATGGGGACCAGCACCCATATGTTCAGACTTTAAATATAAGCACTATGTTTCTTTTGTTGATGCACACACTAGACACACATGGATTTATTTTTTAAAATCCAAGACTGAAACCTATAAATGCTGTTATAAATTTCATAGTCATGGATGAAAAACAAACTGGCAATCAAGTTAAAGTAATACAATCAGATGAGGGAACTGAATTTAAGACTCTCAGTGATTATTTTAGAGGGAAAGGAATAGTGCACAGAATTACTTGCCCATACACTTCAGAACAAAATGGGTTAGTTGAAAGGAAACATAGACACATAGTTGAAACTGGACTTAGTTTATTAGCTCATGCATCACTGCCACTAAAGTTTTGGCCTGAGGCCTTTAATATTGTTGTATACCTCATTAATAGATTACCAACAAAGGTAATAGGTGGGATAAGTCCAGTAGAGAAACTATATGGGATTAAACATGACTATCATAGCTTGAAAACTTTTGGATGCTTATGCTTTCCTTACTTAAGACCCTACAATGTTAACAAACTTAACTTCAGATCTAAATCTTGTACTTTTCTTGGATATACTACTAATCAGAAGGGTTACAAGTGTTTGGATGAAAATGGAAGAGTTTTTATTAGTAGACATGTTGTATTTAATGAAAATGTCTTTCCTTACAATAATTCAGAGATAAAAACAACCAATAAAGTGTACAATCCAAAAGTTTCAATACCTGACTTACCAATTTATTCTGAATATGAGTCTCAGAATGAAGAGGTGAGGTCTACTAGAGATCACCACACTCAATCCACTGTATCTAATCAACATAACTCTGAGTGGACAGGTGATCCTAGTCATGCCATTCACTCTCCTGTACAAACAGAAAGTGAAAAGAATCAGACAGAAGAAGATGCACATCAGAGTAATACAAGAGACATATCAAGTCAAGCAAATGAGGAAAGCTCACCTCATACTGAAACTCATACAAAGCCCAGTCACCCTATGATTACCAGGGCTAAAAGTGGCATCTTCAAGCCCAAGATATACAATACAAGCATAATCTTGCATGAGCCAAAAACATATGAGCAAGCTGCAAAAGACAAGAACTGGACAGCAGCTATGGATGAAGAATACAAAGCACTTATAAATAACAATACATGGAATCTTGTATATCCTCCGGACAACAAAAACATAGTTGGGTGCAAGTGGACATACAAGTTAAAGAAAAATCCTGATGGCACAATTAGTAGATACATGGCAAGACTTGTCGCAAAAGGATATACACAGCAATATGGGTTTGATTTTAAGAAGACTTTTTCTCCAGTAGTCAAACCAGCCACTATAAGACTTATTCTTACCATTGCTCTACACAAAGGGTGGCATATAAGACAATTAGATGTCAATAATGCATTTTTGAATGGCATCTTATAGGAAGATGTATATATGCAACAACCACCAGGATATATCAAGCAGGCAAACTATGTATGCAAACTGAATAAAGCCATATATGGACTCAAACAATCTCCAAGGGTCTGGTTTGATAGACTAAAGGGAGTATTATCAGATATGAAGTATCAGTCTATCAAATCAGACAACTCTCTATTTGTAAAGATTAATGATTTAGTGACTGTTTACATACTAATATATGTTGATGACTTAATCATTACAGGAAACAGCAATGAAGAAATCAACAATGTCATCAATTGCCTGAACAAGGAATTTTCAATTAAAGATCTGGGGAACATCAACTACTTCTTGGGTATAGAAGTATTGAGAAAAGGAAATTCTGAATTAATGCTATGTCAGAAAAAGTATATTCAGGAACTACTCATTAAAACAAAAATGGATGGTGCAAACCCACAGCCAACTCCTATGGTCAGCAACCATCAACTATCTAAAAACAGGGGAGAAGCCATACATAATATCAAACAATATAGAAGTGTTGTAGGAGCATTACAATATGCTACTATAACACGGCCAAACAATGCTTACAGTGTTAACAAGGTGTCTCAATTTATGCAGGAACCACTGGATGAACATTGGAAAGCAGTCAAGAGAATACTCAGATATCTCAAAGGAACTCTAAACTATGGATTGTTATTCAAAATGTTCAACAACTTAAACATAACTGGATATTCAGATGAAGACTGGGCAACAGATCCAAATGACAGAAAATCTGTCAGTGGATACTGCATATATGTCGGAAACAATCTAATATCATGGTGCTCAAAGAAACAAACTACAATATCCAGATCTAGCACGGAGGCAGAGTACAGAAGTATAGCTAATGCCACAGCAGAAATCATGTGGTTACAATCCATACTAAAAGAACTGAAAATAGAGAATACAACAAAACCAGTGCTATGGTGTGATAATCAGAGTGCGGTATTCATGACTGCCAACCCAGTGTTACACTCGAGAACCAAACATATCGAAATTGATATATTTTTCGTTCGTGAGCAAGTACAAAAAGAGAATCTGCAAATCAATCACATACCTGCCACTTACCAGAGGGCAGACACGCTCACTAAAGCCCTAAGCACAAAGAACTTCACAAAGTTCAGATCTGACCTTCGAGTTGAAAGCGTCGAAGACAAAACTATCAACAAGGAACCAGACTCAAAATCTCAGCACCAAAATCCAAATCGAAGAAGACAAAGTGTCGAAGAGAGTTGCGATAAGGATATCTCAACGTTTTTCTGCTCTCAAGTTGAACACTGGCCTGAATCTCAACAAACCCTAACCCTAGCAGCTCGGATTTGAGCGGGACAATTGAAGATAAGAAATGAACGAATGCAGTTATCTGGTTATAACAAAAGAGGCTATCATCATCTACCGCTGATACCATATCCAACGGTGCAGAATATACAAGTTATATTATATCAGTCTGGGCCTCACCCAAAAGCCCAATTCCAATTGTTTATATACCGTGCATATGTTGTACAGAAAATTAACTGAGTATTGTATCAATTGTTAGAGATCTCTGTATCAAATAAAATCTCAATAAAATTTCATATCTTTCTTCTTCAAAATTCACATATCATACTGCAGAAATCCTAACAAGTTGTAAAGTCTTTCTTATATATTTTATGAAGGTCATATCCAATGCACTTTGATAACTACTCTACTCTATATTTTGGTTTCACTCGGCTTTTATGATCCATATTTTTAATCACTATCCGTTCAATAGGTGGGAGCACTATGTACTTAGCACTTCACATGATAATGTTAATACTCTATGTATTTAAACTATTTTAGCAATCCTTTTAAATATATTATTAATGTTTGTTTAGTGCATTGTTAATTTCTAAAGAAAAACTACTTTGTCAGCCCCAGTCCATTTGATAATTTTTCGAGGCTCATCTACTTTTGAACAAATGTCAAACTCTTAAATGCTTGATCAGCGTATGTACAACTGAATTTAATTATTAGAATATATCTTTTCTTCTTTAGTTATTTGTTTTACATTTGATTGGGAAGACAAATGCAAAACTTATTTCGACATGAATTTGTAATCCCAGATATTTTGATTTTCACATTCTCAGTCGACTACTATATAAGTGTTTGGGTGTTTACACAATTCCAACATTTAGCCAAAAGGTTGTCACTATAATTTTTTAGGATGAATATAATTACAGGGCCTGGGGTTGGGTTTACGTTTGGATTCATAATTGAACTGAACAGTATATCTACTTAAGTAACACACTTATAACTACTTAAATAACGCACATTATTTGTGCATATTAAAAAATTAGCAAACTAAACTCATTAAATAGTTTGTTGATTTTTCACATCTTACTAGTTAATCGATGTTTATCATCTCCTAATTTCAAGAAAAAATACCGCTGGTTATCATTGATGATATTGGTAAGTTACTTGATCCTTATAGATTAACTTTGTGCTTAACTTATGTTATACAAGTAATATATCGTGAACACAATATATTATATATTTTTAGCTAAGTTCGTAGATATTTCAAAGTTTTTTTCTCATTTGCAATCTACTCCTAGTGCATGTAAGATACAGTAAAAAAATATAAATGTTTGTTTGCAAACGATATCCGTAAACACAATGTAAAATACACTTAATTTTCAACAATTTTCCAACTTTTCACCCAAATTTTTTTCGGCATATATGCTCTTACACCTTAACAAATTTGGTCATTAGAAAATATAATATTACGAACACAACGCAAAATACACTCTTAAGAGAATTTGTTGATATTTGTATGCTTAGATACATATGTGTACATATGTGTGTGCATATTATATGTTGCAGTTTGGGTCGTTCGACGCTAGCTCTGTATGTAATTCTGGTGGCTGTGTGGATGAATCTGTCTCTAGCTTGGCTGGCAGGAGTGTCGTCAGTTCTTGTTTCTTCCCACGCCTATCTTTTGTAGAGCCTGAGGCTCCCGTTGGGATGATGGCCGTCTCTTGCGTTTTTGGGTCTGTTGGTTTGGTTGGTAAGAATGCAGTTCGTGGGGTAGAGGAATTGACCACCTTTGCCTTGCGTGTTGATCGATTGCAGCCAAGTATCCTCTTTGGTAGTTCAGTTTTGGAGTCTGGGACTAGCCTCCCGGGCGTGAAGCCTTTGGCTGCTGCTGTTGCTGGTGGTTGGTTGTCCGTTGCTTGGATTTCGGTTGAGTTGGCTGTGCCTTGTTCGGTTATGTTGTTGTCGTTGTGGGATTATCGAAAGGGCAGTTTTGCCTTGCTCAGGCAACCGCCTGTCCAAGGCCCTGGAGTGCTTATTCGTAGGCAGGTGAGCGTCCCTTGTTCCTTTTCTTTTTTCAGTAGCTAGTTTTGAATTTCTTTCTGTTGGTTGGTTGTCGACGTTTGAGTTTGACTTTGGTTGCTTGACCACTGTCACTCGACAGTGGGTGCTCCCTGTCCTTGGTCCTGGATGCTTGCCTCAGGTGGGCAGTTCGTCTTGTTCCTTTTTCTCTTTTCTCACTGCTTGGTGCAGCCAGGTTCTGCTGTCTAGAAACAGACTCCAGAGACTTCGGTCTCGGGCTGCTTGGCTTGCGACCTGTATCCTATTCGTTGGCTTTTTTGCTCCTTTCCCGGGTGGAGGAGAAAGCCTAGCACCCTTTTGCTGGGTTTTAGTTTTGGGGCATTACGTTCAGTATTTTTTGCCGTCAGTGTCCTATTTCGTGACTAGCATTTCTGATTTGTCGTTGGTCCTTCGGGTCTTAGGGGGGTTCCATCGGGCCTGGAGCGGTTGGTTTGGGCGATATCCCAGCCCTGGCCGTATAGCGGTCATATTGGATAGTTATACGAGCAGTTTGGTTCATCGCCAACTTTCTTTGTTCTGCCCTGATGCTATCCCTGAGCCGCGACTCCTATCCTCAGCGCGGGTCTGTTTGATCAGTGACAGCTCGGCAGCGGTAGGAATCCCATAGCAATTTGGGAAGCAAAGTGTTTGCCTTTCCACATTTTTTAGTTGCTTGTTCAGTCGTCTGTCTGGTTATTTTGTCTTTATTTCTCCCGCTCTCCAGTCTCTGTCCTTCTGTCCTTCCGTGATTGGTTCTGTGGTCTTTTCCGATGTTTGTTCCACTTTGGTCCTTTCTGTCATCACTAGCGATCTTTCTCCTCCCTCATCTATCGGTTTCAGTCGGCTGATTAGATTGCAACTGACTCGTATCTCTCCTTCTCTTCGTTTCCCCGATGGACGTTCGGAGTTTCCTTCAGACCGTTTGGCCCTCACGGACTCGCGGTGCTCTTCGGAGTGCTCGCGCCCATCCTCAACGTGTCCTCTGTCTATCTCCATTCCGCTGATGAGTAAGGCAGAGATTGCGCTCCTAAATGAGCGTCTTGATTGTTTAGCTAGGAACTCTGATGCTTCTTTGTCGTCGGCTGGCTCCTCTTCGGTAGGGTCCGGGGGTGAGGTGCTCTCTGAGCCTCCCGACCGTCCTATTCGATCGACGAGGCGCAGTCGCCGGAGAGCCCCTTCTACACCTCGCACCATTCGCACACGCTCTATAGCGGCGTCCGAGCTGATTGACAGATCTGCTCGCTACTCGCTGTATCTGGATTGAGTTTGCCCTTTGTTTGGTTCCTATCAGAGGGAGTTGTTTTCTTTTGTTCCTTCTTGTCTTCGTCTATTCTCTATTAATGGCGAACTTTCTCTTCTGGAATGTCCGCGGTATTGGTAATGATGCGTCTGTGGCCAGGCTCAAACGCATTGTCAGGAAACACTCTGTTGACTTGATCGCTCTCCTGGAACCCCTTATTGATCGAGCCGAATTCCCCAAGATTGTCTTATCCTTAGGATTTGGCGGTGGCTTAGCTAATGTCTCGGGTAAGATTTGGATCTTATGGTCCAAATCTATCGCGATTCGTCCTTTCTTCGACTCTCCTCAGCTTTTTTCGGTGGTATGCTCGTCTCCTTCCTTTGCAGCACCGTTTCTTTTCTCAGCAGTCTATGCCAAATGTGACCGTGCGGAAAGGCAAGTTTTGTGGTCGGATATTCTTGCTCTGGATTCTCAGGAATTCTCTTCTTCGGTACTTGGTGGCGATTTCAATATCGTCGCTTGCCATGCGGAAAAACGGGGAGGTGCGGCCATCAACAGAGGGGCAATGGCGGATTTCAATTCCTTCATAGCCTCCTCTGGCCTCTCCGAGCTCCCCTTTGTCGGATCGGCGTTCACTTGGTCTAACATCCAAGATGGCCCAAATCGCATTCTCTCTAGACTTGACCGTGTGTTCGGGTCGGAGGAATGGTTTCGCCTTTCGTTCTCCTTCTCTATCGCCCACCTACATCGGTCCTTCTCAGACCATGCCCCTCTGCTTGTTCGTTGCACTCCTCTATCGCTCTCGAGGCCCTCCTCTTTCCGTTTCCAAAGCATGTGGAAATCTCATCACTCTTTCCAACAGGCGGTTTCTGACTCTTGGAGCTATCCTATTTCTGGTTCCCCCTGTGCTGCTTTCGGGAGAAAGCTTTCGCGTCTTAAGGCTTGCCTTAAGGTTTGGAACGTTCAGACTTTCAAGAACATTTTCGATCGCGTCCGTTTGGCCGAAGAGTCGCTTATCTTAGCCGAATCCTTGTTAGACGAGGATCCGACCGCTGCCAACAAGGAGGCGTGGGCCCTAGCCCAAATATCGTTCTCTTCGGAGCTGCGTGTCGAAAATGACTACCTCCGTCAAAAGGCGAGGGTTAAGTGGGTAGTCGAGGGTGATGCTAACTACAAATTCTTCCACTCGTCTATTTGCAAGAAGAATAACCTTCTTTCGATTCGAGAGATTTTGAGGCCTGATCTGTCTTCGACTTCGTCGCCAGAGGAAGTCAAAGACATCATCCTGTCCCACTTCCAATCTTTCTTGGGATCTCCTTCTGTCTCGGTTTCAGATCCGGCCCTTTTAGCTTTTATCCCTCCGATCATCCTTCCTTCGGAAGGTGCCATGATTGCGGATCTTCCTTCCACAGAGGAGATCCGTGCCTGTGTCTTTGCTCTTAGCAAGGATAGTGCCAGTGGCCCTGATGGTTTCAATGGGGATTTTTATAGGTGCTCTTGGCCAATCATCCAGGCTGATTTGTGTCTTGCCATTCAATCTTTCTTCTCTGGTGGAAATCTTCCAGCCGGTTGGACTTCCACCAACCTGATTCTTATTCCTAAGAGCGAAAATCCTAAGGCTTGCACGGATTTCCGACCTATAAGTCTCTGCAATTTCTCTAACAAGGTCATTTCTAAAATTCTGGCCTCCCGGTTGGCTCCCTTTCTTGAGCGGATCATTTCTCCGTCTCAAGCGGGGTTTGTCAATAGGCGTCTTATCTCTGATAACGTCCTTCTTGCCCAAGAACTGATCTCCCAAATTGATCGGAAAGTTTGGGGATCAAATGTTGTCTTCAAACTGGACATGGCTAAGGCCTACAATCGTATGTACTGGTTCTTCATCATCAAGGTTTTAAGGACTTTCGGTTTTCCGGAGGCTCTGATAGACTTGGTGTGGAGGCTTGTCTCCAACTGCTGGTTCTCCGTCCTCATAAACGGATCGGCCCATGGCTATTTCAAAGCCGGGAGGGGCTTACGTCAAGGTGACCCTCTCTCACCTTCGCTTTTTGTGATTGCGGCAGAGGCTTTTATTCGTGGGCTCCAATCCTTAACTATTTACGGTCAAATCCAACGTTTTGGTATTCCAAGGGGTTGCCCTCTTATTTCTTCTTTATCCTTTGCAGATGACATAGTCATTTTCTCTAATGGCAGTCGCTCCTCTGTTCGGCGGCTTCTTCGCTTCATCCATCAATATGAGAGGTCTTTGGGCCAGCTCGTTAACTCTTCCAAATGTTGTTTCGTTCATTCGAAGGACATGTCCCAATTTCGCGCTTCTTGGATCGAGACTATAACCGGTTTCAAGGAAGCTTCTCTTCCCCTTCCCTACCTAGGTATTGCTTTGTACCGGGGTAGAAAACTTAACGCTTTTTTCGACCCCTTGACCGACAAAGTAAGAGGGAAGATTCTTCGCTGGAACTCTTCCTTTCTCTCTCAGGCTGGTAGACTTGTTCTTATCAAGTCAGTTCTTGATTCGATGGGATCTCATATTTTTGCGACTATGACCCCTACCTCTTCCTTCTTCCGTTCTTATCGGTCTCTGGCTTCGTCCTTCTTCTGGGGAAACAAGGACAACGGTCGTCGACACCTCTGGGTGTCTTGGGAGGCGATTTGTCGGCCCAAAAATGAAGGTGGGTTGGGTCTTCGTAAGCCCTCCGACCTTTGCGCGGCCTTTGCTTGTAAGTTGTGGTTCTGGTTTGGCGCCAACAACTCGTTATGGGCCACTTTCCTCCGAGCTAAGTACCACAGACTCGCGGGTGCGAATTTTACGGGTACTCCTTCCTACGCTAGCGAGACCTGGAAGCACATGCAGTCTATGAAACTGTTTTCTGATTCTCACGGCGGTTTGGCAAGATGGGATGGATCGTCCTTTTCGATCCTGAAAGCCTGGTCCTCCATTAGATCCCCTTCTAACATCCGCCCTGAATTTTCCTTTATTTGGGATTCTCGCATTCCTCCTAAGGTCTCTCTATTTATGTGGCGGTTGCTACATGATGGATTGCCACTGGACGAGAGTTTTCAAAGGATCGGAATTCCTACTGTTTCCCGCTGTAGATGCTGCGGAAACGGGGATATAGAATCCTTGAACCATTTGTTTTTCGGTGGTTTCTCGGCCAGTGCGTGCTGGAACTACTTCGAAAATCTCGTCGGTATTAGAAGTACTGCGAGTTCTCTTTCTGCGATGCTGAATTCCTGGTGGGCCGGGAATTTTGGGAAATCGCTACGTTCTATCATTTTCCGTTTGATTCCTTGTCTGATCTGCTGGCACGTTTGGTGTGCGCGGAATAAGGCTACTTTCGAGAGCAGCTCTATGGACCCGCCATCCATAATCCTTCGAGTGAGGAATGACGTTTACCTGGCTTTCCGGGGTAGACCGTTCAGAGGTCCAATGAGCCTCCGTTCCGAGCGGCTTGTGGGACTTCTGTCAATTTCCCGTTCTCCTACCGTCGCCAGATTGGGTGTTGGATAGGCCTCTGATATTGGTTGGAGGCGTCCTCCTCCCGTTCCCTCCCCCCCCCTTTTATTTTTAATTGCACGTCTTGTTTTTAGTTTCAGGTTTCTTTGCTGACTGCTTGGACCGGGTTCTCGTCTATGCTGGAGTTGCTTGTGTTATCTGTTATCATCTCGGGTTTCTCGCTGAGGTTTTCGTCAGCTCTATCAGCAGTCGATCTTTCACTCTTGATAGGGGCTTTATTGCTGCCTTTTTTGTAGGCTCTTTTTCATTTCCTGGTCATACCATTGGGCGGTGGCCTTCTGGGGCTCGATGGTGTTGGCAGATTAGTGGTTCCTTTGTTTCATTTCGGCGTGGTTCTGCTGCTTTTGCCGGGTTTTTTTCGTCTTGCTTATGCCTGTTGGCGCGTTGGGTGGACTGGCCCACACCTTTGGGTTGTGGTGGGAGAGTGGTTTTGCAGGCTGTTTCTTTGTTATTAGGCTTTCGGTTGTCCCTTCCTGGCAGCTTTGAGGTCTTTTGTTTTTCGCTTCTTTTTCCTTTTTTGTGGTTTCCTTTTGGGAGGCATATGTCATCCATATGCTTCGCCTTCTTGTGTAAACCTTTGGAGGAAGGTTAATTCCTCCCCTTGATTGTGGTATATACATTTCTTTTTTTGAAAAAAAAAAGATAATTTGATTTCTTACCCAAAATAAAAAATAAAAGAAGGAACCACAGAATTTTTTATTTAGAAAAATAATAAAATTTGAGCCTTGTCCTCCCACCAGTTGTTTAAATAGTTAAATTTCAATTCCATTTTCATCTTTGCAAACAAAATTTCAATAAATTATTGTAATAACGATTTATCCGAACTAGTGGAGCCATATCCAATGCATAATGGACATAGATGCTAACACATTATGGGTAACTTTTTACTATGGTAACAATATGATTAATTATGCATATTTTATCACATGATTTACCATAGGAATATCCTACATACAATAAATTATCCGGTTATAATAACGAGATGTATCAGCGTTTCAATTTTTTTACCCATGACATGATTCTAAAACGTTATACTGCTCAGTCAGTTTATGATTTATTCCAAATTTCCAATCCAACGACCTAAGAAAAGCAATGCTTATTAAAAACTCATTTCTTAGCAGTTTTTGGAATGTTGATCGATCAACTTTAACTGCATAGTAGAATGTGAAACAAATAAAATTCTTCATCTTTTATTACATTCAAAATATTATCCCACTCTAAATCATTTTGGTGGCCTTTAAGTGGGAACTTTCGAACTATTTTTCTACAATTCTAAAATCTGTAGCTAAAATTTTAGACTATTTCTTACTAGAACAATTTCAGTCTAAAGACCAATATTCTGTGTAATATACCTATATGCACTTTCACTTCAAGTGCTTTTCCTTCTGTCCAAAATACCTAATCTTAACTCATTGGCGTTCCTCCACATTTTATGTTAAAGATAGCTGTTCAAGTTTTATATTCAAATGTTTTCATATTTTTATGTATCACTAACTTTTCTATGTTGTTTTGTCCCCTTTTTATTATTTTGTTCCATTTAAGGTTTATGTAATTCAAATTTTTAATTTAGTTTGCAATGTTTTTCTCCTTTTTTTTTGTATGACTTTCAAATTTCTGTATGGTGCTTTTAATGCAAAACACAAACCAGTATTAATACAAACAATGTCATTTTAACTATATTTATTGTTACTAATGGTTAGAAATTATTGTGCACTCGAATTTCATTTTGTTTTGCATTGTTCGTTATAACAAATCTAAAAATGATGCTTTACTTCATAGACAATCTTCACATAAAAATTAAAACATTAATGGCTTTTCCCATTTTCTAAGAGTATGGATTTTCAAAAGGAAAAAAAAGCCCATGCATCACAACATGCATGGAGCATGATAGATATTTGATCTTCAATTTATTTAACTTTTTCATCTATAACCTGTAATACATCATTCCTATAGTTTACTTATTGCAAGTAAGGTAGCCTGCTGCGTATCTTCTCTCAAAACACAAAATAATATTGCTATTGTAATTAAGTCACTCGATACGTCTTTTAGTTATGTAAAAAACCTTTCTTACAACATAGTAAATAAACTAAACAATGATCACCCTTATATGATGATTGAATAATAGTATATTGTGTTGGCTATAGCTCGCATTGTCTTAGAGTGAATGTGTAGAGTGGATTGCGATAATCTCATGTCGCAAGATATCCTAATGGAGATGAGCATATATATCAGATTGGTAGCATGTAACAATAAGAGATTCCTAAATGTTCTCATGAACATACATGTGTTTCAGGGGATGTAGGGATATCCAATCATGACGTTGGCACCTAAAGAGCTTCGTAAAGTGGTCTTACTTTTTCTACACTAAATGAAGTGCACGCATTATGAAGATGCTACTGGGTACCAAAAAATTTTAACACGATATCGGAACCGGTGGTTCGAGGGAACCAATACGATGCAGCATTAACTTAAGCATGGTTCGGTATGTGGCTTGAGTTCAGGATTCTCATTAAGGTGAAGTTATATGTTAGAACACGGCATGTTCCAACCGTGAAAAGGAGAACTCTTTATATAAACAGCTTGGCCAAACTGCTGAGTGGTGGTAGCAACTTAATCTGAACCGCTGAGAGGTGTTAGCGACCTTATCTAACTTCAAGTTGAATTGAGAGAGAAAAAATGCTCGTCGGGATGGAGATTTTTTAGGAGTGGTTCTCATTATATTAAAATAAGTGTGTAGGTTGGATTATGATATAAAGTCCTACATCGTAAGATATCCTAAAGGAGATTAGCGTGTGTGTGTGTATATATATATATATATATATATATGAGATTGGTAGAATGTTACAACAAATGTTGCCACGAAAATATATGTGCTCTAAGGGAGATGTACGGATATCCAATCATGACACTGACATCAAAAGAGCTTCGTTCAGTGGTCTTGCCGCTTCTACAGTAAATGAAGTACGCGCATAGCGGAGATGCAAGAGGATGCCGAAAATTACAACATATTGGCCAACAAGAATTTGGTATTAGGCTGGCAATTGAAAGAAATTGAATTTATTAGATTGTGGGATGAATTTGGTTTAAATTTCATATCCTTTAAAGAATTACCACTAAAGAATATTAAAATATATACATTTGAAGTTCTTTTCCTATCCTAATTGCTATCAGATTTCAAGATTACACAATCATTGGAAAGATTAACTCCTGCATGTTCAAGATTAATTGCTATCAGATTTCAACAATTCCTACTGCTAAAGTATATGTGTTCTCCCGACTTGACTTCTACAATATGTTGAACAACATACTTTATGTAATAGAATCCACTGAAATCGAAACAATCTCAGCTTTACAGGAGTCAAAACTTTATATGCTACTCCAAAGATAAAGTTTAATCAGCATACTTCGATGGACCCTTCTCCCCTGAGCTGCTCCTCGGAGTGCTCCCTTTCCTCTTCTGCGTGCCCTCTATCCATCTCCATCCCTCTGATGAGTAAGGCAGAGATTGCGCTCCTTAATGAGCGTCTAGATTGTTTGGCTAGGAACTCCTCTCCTTCGTCTTCGCTGGTTAGCTCCTCCTTGTCTCCTTTGGTGGGGACCGGGGGTGAGGTGATGTTTGAGCCGTCCGACCCACCTCCACGCTCGACTCGTCGCAGGCCGCGGAGAGCCCTTTCGACCCCTCGCACCATTCGTACACGCTCTATAGCGGCGTCCGAGCAGATCGATCTGCTCGTTTTTCTCTGTATTTGGTCTGAGTTTGAGTTGCTTTTTGACTCTTTCTCATCGTTCTTTTCCTATCTTTGTTCATGGCGAATTTTCTCTACTGGAATGTTCGTGGTATTGGCAATGATGCGTCTTTGGCTAGGCTAAAACGCATTGTCAGGAAGCACTCTGTTGGTTTGGTCACTCTCCTGGTACCCCTGATTGAACCGGCAAGTATTTCCAGGATCGTCTTATCCTTAGGATTTGGTGGCGGCTCGGCTAATGTCTCGGGTAAGTGAAATGACCCTCCTATTTCCACCCTAATTTCATAAAGATTTTTTTTTTGTTAAGAGATGATATATAGATATATCATTCATTACAAATATATTTCCCAGGGTCATTTTCTTTCTCCAATAAACAAAATATATCCAGGATCTTTCACAATATAGAAATATTGTTTAAATCTAAATCATTCCTAACATACATATATGAAGATATCTATGTTATATTCTACTAGAATCAGAGCATGATAATATGTAAGTAGAAATCCTTTTAAATCTATTAAAATTTTATAATTCCCTGATAAAAGATTAATTATTGTATCCTGATTTTTGACTATAGAATCCACTGGAAACATGTACTTTAGTCTGTTATTCTAATTAAGAAATGATCAAGTAATAATCAGTGGAAAGCAAGCTTTTAATATGGATGATTGTGTTAAAGTCTGAATAGTATCAAACTCAGGCTAAAAGAAAGTGGATCATAAGTGAACACAAGCAACATCTAGGCGTAATGGAAACGCGCCTAACTTACACATGAGAGGTCACGAGTTCGAGTGCTATGCTGGTCGGTTCAAACCCAATTTTTGTTTTTTTTTCTTTTTATTTTTCTCCTGTTAACAAAATTGACTGAACCTATTATATACTTTGGCTATGAAACATATTTGAGAATTTAATTTAAACCCTTGGTTGCTGGCTTGACCCAGGCTCAAGAAAAATGGCTATGTTAGCCCTGTTCTGGTTTGCACTACTTTGTTACAAAATACCTACTATATTATTTTCTTTTCAAAGCAACTCAAACCCTTTCTATCAGATTTTATTTTTGACTTGAACATGGATTTTCTTATGCCAGTTCTGTAGATATACATACAAACCACAAATTCTTTCAATCTCAGATTTTCTACCATTATAGCCTAACTGTTCTTGAAGCTTAAAATCCATTTTTTTTCCATAGCAAAGGATTTAGCAAAACAAAGCACATAGTTCAGCTGAGACATATAAGTTCCACATCTACAAAACAGCAATTAACCATACATTGGTTTCTCAAAGTAATTTTAAACAATAGGTCTTAATCTAGTTCATCATGAAGGTGTAGTTTACTTCAGCAAAGTCTTTAAAAAAACATAGCATCCAAATCTTAAGCGGTTTAACATCCAAAGCCTGATCAAAGCAATTCCTATTTCCCTGCAAAATCACCATGAACTGCCCCATATGAATATGAGACACCCAATGGTGCATAAACACAAAAGGGTCAGAGTATTTGTCTGGTATGAATAATCCAACTGAAAACATGATCTCATTCAATTCTCTTTATAAACAAACTTTACATGAATAAGAAACTCAGTATCTTCCTTATGCTTGTTTTTTTTTGTGAAGCATGTTCCTTCATCTCAGTGTTAACAGATTATTTATATATATAGTCACCATGACTTGATTCATAGAAAACAATCATAAGATTCATCAGTAAAAAGCACCAAAACAACCAAATGCAAACATCAATTCAGTTATCATCCCCTTTTTAACTTTACTGGCCATCAGGGATTTTGCCCAGACCTCTCCTGAATCTATTCCTAGAATTCATTATCAAATATAACAGGGTCTTTAGCTACTTTCTCCTTTTTAAACACACACTGCCTGGGACATCTCTCTGTTAACCCAGCACACTCAGGCCCCTGGGTATAAACATACCATGTGTGAACTTGCAATATTCCCCTTGCCAAGCTATACTTTGGTAGCCCTAAGATCCCAAGTCCTTAGTTAAATTACTAAGTGTTATTATTATTTTTCATAGCAGTGCTAATCCCTTCTGCATCTCACTTCTTAATCAGAGAAATATAAATAATGCAAGCAACATGTATTCATCCAGAGTTTGGTAAGTTATATTCTCAGAAGCAAACATTTTATCATGAAAGAGGGAGGTGACTTCTTAGCACATTATTTTGCCTATGGGTTTCACTGGATCAAGATGTAAGCATATGGTCCTGAGTAATTTGCTAGATATATATTTTCCCTTACCTCTGGTTCAATCAGATTCATGATCTGGCTAAACCACAAGTATATTTGATTTGGGTATTTCATAAAACATAGAAGCTCAGCACATGTACAACATTGCACTTCTACATTTTCTTTTGTTTTAATTAATATGAGACATAAGCAACAACACAATGTTACAGTCCATATTTCTTTCTACCTTCAGACCATATACCCACTACTTGAATCCGGGGATTTTTATAAACAACTTATAAAGAAAACTTATAAAAGAAAACACTCAATCTCAAAGCTAACCCATATCTCAGACAAACATTTTAGTTCATGAATCCATGACTCTTATTTTTCTGGGTAAATCAGATAGAGGTTTTACCCTTAAACAAATCATTAACAAACCAAAGTCATCCAATCATAAAACATAACTTGTAAAAGAAAATTAGTTCAAACTGGCTGCCTCAATATTCAGGTCTTAATGCCAAAGTTTTCAGTGAGGTTACTCACCTTAATCCTTCTTCTTCCTATGCCTTATGAACCCCTTTTTAGTCTTCTGCCTTCTCCTATTTTCTCTGGTTTATGCCTTGTATATTTTTCTTTAGGTTAATGAAGAACAAAAATATATGGTCTTACTATACTAGGCCTTTTATATAAATCTTGGCTGTTACTAGGGTTTATGGACTTACCCAATGTCAGTTCTACCCCATCCCAAACATAGCCTGCCTCTGGTTTGATTCAAGAAAATAAAAGGGTATGTGGTCCTTGTCTTCCTTTCCAGAAATTAGTTCCTCTCTTTTAATTTTCCCTGGTCATGTCATATGCATGACTTCTTATTATTATTATTATTATTTTCTTAATAAAAGAGATTACTGAGAATAGATAAAGTGCTTGTTTAGGGACTCATGCCATTTTCATGCAACTTCTGTTTTCTTCCAGAGATTGATTGACTGTATACATGTATAACCTATGTATACCTAAGCCTTTTATTTTTCTTTCTTTCTTTAAATAATTTTAAGTTTATTTCAGCCTAGCTCTTATTTTCTTTGTACTATATTTTATTTAAAGACAAAATTCTATCTTTATGCATATGTATTTCTAAATTAGTTATTTTATTTTATCTATTAATTTCTGCCAAATTTTGTTACACAGAAATCTGTGTGCATGTGTACACTGTCTTGTGCACATGTACATGTTTTATACTTTGTATCTGCAAATCAATTTCCTATTCCAATTTTTCCCAATGCAATTTCAAACAAATACAAATTAAATCATGAAATTACTCACAAAAATCAGGGTTATCACATATACCCCTCCTTTTAGGAATTGTGTCCCACAATTCTTTCATACTTAACTTAAGTATCATCTCTTCAGAAAAATGAATTTTTCTGATTTCAAAACCATTTTCAAACCAATCACCTATTAAGCACTATGCATATCAACACAAGATAAAAATCACAATGCATATTCAACCAACACATTCATTAGTATGTATATATATATATATATTTACCTTTTCTTCAATCAAACAGCTGGGGATAATCATTTCTGATTTTATCCTCCACTTCCCATGTGCAATCATTTGGGTCTAGACTCCATTGTACTTTTACTAATTTAATTTCTTGGTTTCTCTAGAAATTATGCCCACTAGTTCCTTTTCATAGATCATTCTAGGATCAATCTGCACATCCTTAGAGGATTCTAGTATTGCTTCCTTATCATGAACCCATCTTCTTAGTTGAGACACATGAAAGACATCATGCATTGCTCTCATTTCTTCTGGCAATTCTAATTTATAGGCTACTGTCCCTATTCTTTCTAGAATTTTATATGGTCCTATATATCTAGGAATCAACTTTCCTTGTTTCCCAAACCTTAGAACCTTTTTCATGGGTGATATCTTGATGAACACATAATCCCCAACATCATATTGTACTGCCTTCCTTCTTTGATCTGCATATTTCTTTTGCCTATCTTGGGCAGAGGCAATTCTTTTTCTGATCAAGGCTACCTTTTCAGAAGTCTCCTTCACATTTTCTGGTCCTAAGACCACTTTTTCTCCAGACTCATGCCAACTTAAAGGTGATAAACATGGCCTTCCATAGAGAGCTTCAAAGGGGGCCATGCCTATGCTACTGTGATGGGTGTTATTGTATGCAAATTCAGCTAGATATATGTAATCTTCCCAGCTTCCTCCCCAATCCAATACACATGCTCTCAACATGTCTTCAAGCAATTTGTTCACAATTTCTGTTTGACCATCAGATTGAGGATGGTATGCTGTACTCAAACATAAATCAGTCCCCATTGCCTTGTGAAAACTCTGCCAAAATTTTGAAGTGAAGATGGTATCTCTATCACTTACTATAGTCTTTGGTATACCATGCAGTCTGACTACTTCTTTAATAAACAACTGGGCTAGGGTATTAGCATTTCTTTCTGATTTCACTGGTATAAAGTGGGCTGACTTGGTTAACCTATCAACCATTACCCAAATACTATCATTTCCCCTCCTAGTTCTAGGCAAACCATCAATAAAATCCATTGATATGTCTTCCCATTTCCACTGTGGTATTTGTAAAGGTTGAAGCATTCCTGAGGGTTTTTGATACTCAGCCTTCACCTGCTGGCAAACCATACATTTTGATACATAGGTTGCCACTGCACTCTTCATACCACTCCACCAATAATCTCTCTTGAGGTTGTGATACATTCTTGTGCTTCCTGGGTGTATAGTATATTTGCTTTTGTGGTAAGCATCCAAAATTTCTTGCTTCAACTCATCCATTGCTGGAACACATATTCTTTCTCCTTTCTTCAGATGGCCCTGATCATCCAACTGAAAACCTTCTACTGTCTCACCATTTAATATTTGTGTCTTCTTTCCAAATAAAAATGGATCTTGGTTTTGTAGCATTGCAACTTTATTTTTCAATTCTGATCCCAGAGTAATAAAACTTAATTTTCCCATTTCTACCTTCCCACTGCATAAGCTCATGTTTTCTATGTTATCACTTTTTATCTCTGAATCAATTAATAATGATAAAGTGTTAAACTCTTCTATCATTAATCTAGCCACTTTAGCATGTTGTCTACTTAGGGCATCTGCTACTTTATTAGCCTTACCTGGTGTGTATAATATTTCAAAATCATATGAGGCTAAGAGTTCAATCCATCTTTGCTGCCTCATATTTAATTCTTTTTGTGAAAACAAATATTTGAGTGATTTATGGTCTGTATATACTTCAAATTTTGCTCCTAACAAGTAGTGTCTCCATAGCTTAAGGGCATACACTATAGCAGCCAATTCAAGGTCATGAGTAGCATACCTTACTTCACTTGATTTCAACTGCCTAGAAGCATAAGCTATTACCTAATGTTGTTGCATCAATACTGCTCCAAGCCCTTGTCCACTTGCATCAGTATACACCACCAAGTTTTCATTTCCCTCAGGTACTTTAAGAATTGGAGCTTGTACCAGTGCTTCTTTTAATTTCCCAAAGGCATTTTCACATTCCTCAGTCCAAGTGAACACATGATTTTTCCTAGTCAATCTGGTTAATGGAATTGAGATTTTTGCAAAATCTTTTATAAATCTTCTATAGTAACCAGCCATTCCCATGAATGATCTGACTTCAGTGACATTAGTAGGCCTTTTCCAAGCTTGCACTGCAATGACTTTATTGGAGTCCACAGCTATTCCTTTTTCTGATATAATATGGCCTAGAAAGTTCACTTCATTCTGCCAAAAAGTGCATTTTGAAAACTTTGCTTTCAAGTCTTCCTGTCTCAATTTCTCAAATACTATATGCAAATGGTTCTCATGCTCTCTAACTGACTTAGAATAAATTAGTATATCATCAATAAATATTAATACAAACTTATCCAAGTATTCTCTGAAAATCCTATTCATCAAATCAATAAAATAGGAAGGAGCATTTGTTAAGCCAAATGGCATCACCAAAAATTCATAAAGTCCATATCTGGTGTTAAAGGCTGTATACTTAATGCTTTCCTCTTCTACTTTCATCTGATGAAAGCCTGAAGCTAAATCAAGCCTGGAGAATATCTTTGCACCACTCAATTGATCAAAGAGATCATCAATTCTTGGTAAGGGGTATTTATTTTTAACTGTGACTTTATTTAATTCCCTATAGTCAATACATAATCTCAGGGATCCATCATGTTTCTTAACAAAGACTACTGGTGCTCCCCATGATGAGCTACTGGGTCTAATAAAACCTTTTTCTTCTAGTTCAACTAATTGCTTTTTCAACTCCATCAATTCCTTAGGCCCCATTCTGGTTGGTCTTTTAACCACTGGGCTAGCTCCTGGAATTATTCTAATTGAAAATTCAACTGGCCTGTGATTAGGAACTCCTCTTACTTCCCCAAACACATCATCATATTGATTAACTATGGGGATCTCTTCTAATGCAGGCATGGGTTTTTCATTTGACAATGCAGAAAGGTTGGCTATACTTTTATTTTTGTTTGCCTCACAAAGAACGATTATTCTTTGTCCATCAGAAACCTTCAATGATATGGTGGATGTCTCCATATTTATGATAGCCTTATATCTACTCAACCAATCAACTCCTAAAATAATTCCTATGTCTGGATATTGCAACACATATAGGTTTGACTCAAACACATGTCCTCCTATATTTAATCCCAGTTGCATGCACATCATACCCATGACACATGAACTACCTATAGGGCTTCTAATTAGCAGTGGTTTATCAACAATCATACAGTTCAATTTTAATTGTTGTGCAATATCATGAGAGATCAATGAGTGTGTAGCCCCTGTATCATATACTACTGTTAAAGGTATTGAATGGATAAGCAAAGTACCTTCAACTTGACCATGCTTTTCAACATTTGATCCCTCAGCTGCCTTGCCTTTCCCTTCCAAAGCCCCTAATTTTCCTTGCTTAAAATCTGGGCAGTTCCTCTTTATGTGACCTTCCTTCCCACAATGGTGACAATTGAAGGATGCTGGTCTAGGATTGGTGCACCTATTTTTCATGTGCCCCTCTTGTCCACAGTTGTAACAAGTGATCCTCTTCTTAACTTCAGCAGTTCTGGCTTCTTCTGGTTTCTTGGTGGAAGTTATGTCTGTTTTCTTTTTATCATAAGGGTGAAATTTACCCTTTCCCTTCTTGTTTTGATTATTTTTGAATGCCCTGAAATTCTCTCTAGCTTTATCATGTTGTTCAATGCTCAGAGTCAAATCCAAAACTTGATCAAAAGTTTTATCCTTATATGGTAGCATGGCTCTACTAAGGCTAGAGTTCAACCCTTGGATATATCTGCCATTCTTAGCTTCCTCAGTAGTGATGAGCACTGCACCATACTTTGCCAATGATTCAAACTTCTGAGTGTACTCAGTGACACTCATAGTCCCTTGCCTCAATTTGATGAATTCCTCCAGTAAAGATTCCTTAGCTGATGTAGGGATAAATCTGCCTTCCAACATTGCTTCAAATTGATCCCATGTTACTTCTCCTTCAGGTCTTCCAGCTATGATAACCTCCCACCAATCCAAAGCTGCTCCTCTCAATTGCCTGGATGCAATTTGCCTCTTCCTTTGGTCTTCAACTTGCATGTCTGCAAAGATTCTTTCCAAAATTCTAAGCCAATTTTGAACCCCCATAACTCCTTCTGTGCCATCAAAGGTTTTGCCTCCAAGATTGGTAAAAGTCTTGAGTAGTTTGGAAAGTTCCTCATGTGGATTTTCCTGCCTGTTGCCTACTCCATCTCTTATGGCCCTCATGAATTCTTGCACATTCACCATGGGTGGTTCACTTGTTCCTACATTTTGATGTCTGGGTCCTACCATAGCTCTATGGATATAACACTTAGGTTAGTCTGTTTTGCCTAATGCTCTATAGATTAATTCATTTTAATTTATCACTTATTCTGTCATAATAGATATCAATAGTGTGAATAAGAAAAAAAAACAAAACATCCAAAGCAGTAAACACTTCTATACATCCAATGCAAACAAATTCATACAAAATTTTTTTTGCTATGTTATTTAGCAACATAGCTCTGATACCAACTGAAATGACCCTCCTATTTCCACCCTAATTTCATAAAGATTTTTTTTTTGTTAAGAGATGATATATAGATATATCATTCATTACAAATATATTTCCCAGGGTCATTTTCTTTCTCCAATAAACAAAATATATCCAGGATCTTTCACAATATAGAAATATTGTTTAAATCTAAATCATTCCTAACATACATATATGAAGATATCTATGTTATATTCTACTAGAATCAGAGCATGATAATATGTAAGTAGAAATCCTTTTAAATCTATTAAAATGTTATAATTCCCTGATAAAAGATTAATTATTGTATCCTGATTTTTGACTATAGAATCCACTGGAAACATGTACTTTAGTCTGTTATTCTAATTAAGAAATGATCAAGTAATAATCAGTGGAAAGCAAGCTTTTAATATGGATGATTGTGTTAAAGTCTGAATAGTATCAAACTCAGGCTAAAAGAAAGTGGATCATAAGTGAACACAAGCAACATCTAGGCGTAATGGAAATGCGCCTAACTTACACATGAGAGGTCACGAGTTCGAGTGCTATGCTGGTCGGTTCAAACCCAATTTTTGTTTTTTTTTCTTTTTATTTTTCTCCTGTTAACAAAATTGACTGAACCTATTATATACTTTGGCTATGAAACATATCTGAGAATTTAATTTAAACCCTTGGTTGCTGGCTTGACCCAGGCTCAAGAAAAATGGCTATGTTAGCCCTGTTCTGGTTTGCACTACTTTGTTACAAAATACCTACTATATTATTTTCTTTTCAAAGCAACTCAAACCCTTTCTATCAGATTTTATTTTTGACTTGAACATGGATTTTCTTATGCCAGTTCTATAGATATACATACAAACCACAAATTCTTTCAATCTCAGATTTTCTACCATTATAGCCTAACTGTTCTTGAAGCTTAAAATCCATTTTTTTCCATAGCAAAGCATTTAGCAAAACAAAGCACATAGTTCAGCTGAGACATATAAGTTCCACATCTACAAAACAGCAATTAACCATACATTGGTTTCTCAAAGTAATTTTAAACAATAGGTCTTAATCTAGTTCATCATGAAGGTGTAGTTTACTTCAGCAAAGTCTTTAAAAAAACATAGCATCCAAATCTTAAGCGGTTTAACATCCAAAGCCTGATCAAAGCAATTCCTATTTCCCTGCAAAATCACCATGAACTGCCCCATATGAATATGAGACACCCAATGGTGCATAAACACAAAAGGGTCAGACTATTTGTCTGGTATGAATAATCCAACTGAAAACATGATCTCATTCAATTCTCTTTATAAACAAACTTTACATGAATAAGAAACTCAGTATCTTCCTTATGCTTGTTTTTTTTTGTGAAGCATGTTCCTTCATCTCAGTGTTAACAGATTATTTATATATATAGTCACCATGACTTGATTCATAGAAAACAATCATAAGATTCATCAGTAAAAAGCACCAAAACAACCAAATGCAAACATCAATTCAGTTATCATCCCCTTTTTAACTTTACTGGCCATCAGGGATTTTGCCCAGACCTCTCCTGAATCTATTCCTAGAATTCATTATCAAATATAACAGGGTCTTTAGCTACTTTCTCCTTTTTAAACACACACTGCCTGGGACATCTCTCTGTTAACCCAGCACACTCAGGCCCCTGGGTATAAACATACCATGTGTGAACTTGCAATATTCCCCTTGCCAAGCTATACTTTGGTAGCCCTAAGATCCCAAGTCCTTAGTTAAATTACTAAGTGTTATTATTATTTTTCATAGCAGTGCTAATCCCTTCTGCATCTCACTTCTTAATCAGAGAAATATAAATAATGCAAGCAACATGTATTCATCCAGAGTTTGGTAAGTTATATTCTCAGAAGCAAACATTTTATCATGAAAGAGGGAGGTGACTTCTTAGCACATTATTTTGCCTATGGGTTTCACTGGATCAAGATGTAAGCATATGGTCCTGAGTAATTTGCTAGATATATATTTTCCCTTACCTCTGGTTCAATCAGATTCATGATCTGGCTAAACCACAAGTATATTTGATTTGGGTATTTCATAAAACATAGAAGCTCAGCACATGTACAACATTGCACTTCTACATTTTCTTTTGTTTTAATTAATATGAGACATAAGCAACAACACAATGTTACAGTCCATATTTCTTTCTACCTTCAGACCATATACCCACTACTTGAATCCGGGGATTTTTATAAACAACTTATAAAGAAAACTTATAAAAGAAAACACTCAATCTCAAAGCTAACCCAGATCTCAGACAAACATTTTAGTTCATGAATCCATGACTCTTATTTTTCTGGGTAAATCAGATAGAGGTTTTACCCTTAAACAAATCATTAACAAACCAAAGTCATCCAATCATAAAACATAACTTGTAAAAGAAAATTAGTTCAAACTGGCTGCCTCAATATTCAGGTCTTAATGCCAAAGTTTTCAGTGAGGTTACTCACCTTAATCCTTCTTCTTCCTATGCCTTATGAACCCCTTTTTAGTCTTCTGCCTTCTCCTATTTTCTCTGGTTTATGCCTTGTATATTTTTCTTTAGGTTAATGAAGAACAAAAATATATGGTCTTACTATACTAGGCCTTTTATATAAATCTTGACTGTTACTAGGGTTTATGGACTTACCCAATGTCAGTTCTACCCCATCCCAAACATAGCCTGCCTCTGGTTTGATTCAAGAAAATAAAAGGGTATGTGGTCCTTGTCTTCCTTTCCAGAAATTAGTTCCTCTCTTTTAATTTTCCCTGGTCATGTCATATGCATGACTTCTTATTATTATTATTACTATTTTCTTAATAAAAGAGATTACTGAGAATAGATAAAGTGCTTGTTTAGGGACTCATGCCATTTTCATGCAACTTCTGTTTTCTTCCAGAGATTGATTGACTGTATACATGTATAACCTATGTATACCTAAGCCTTTTATTTTTCTTTCTTTCTTTAAATAATTTTAAGTTTATTTCAGCCTAGCTCTTATTTTCTTTGTACTATATTTTATTTAAAGACAAAATTCTATCTTTATGCATATGTATTTCTAAATTAGTTATTTTATTTTATCTATTAATTTCTTCCAAATTTTGTTACACAGAAATCTGTGTGCATGTGTACACTGTCTTGTGCACATGTACATGTTTTATACTTTGTATCTGCAAATCAATTTCCTATTCCAATTTTTCCCAATGCAATTTCAAACAAATACAAATTAAATCATGAAATTACTCACAAAAATCAGGGTTATCACAGTAAGATATGGATTTTGTGGTCCAAGTCTCTTGCGGTTCAACCCGCTTTCGATTCCTCTCAACTCTTTTCTGTGGTGTGTACGTCTCCGTCCTTTGTAGCTCCTTTTCTTTTCTCGGCAGTCTACGCCAAATGTGATCGTTTGGGGAGAGTGGCTCTTTGGTTTGATATTCTTGCTCTCGAATCTTTGGGCTTCTCTTCTTCTGTGATAGGCGGCGATTTCAATATCGTCGCGTGCCAAGCGGAAAAACGGGAAGGAGTGGCCATCAACCGAGGGGCGATGGCGGATTTCAATTCGTTCATTGCCTCCTCTGGCCTTTCGGAGCTCCCCTTTGTCGGATCTTCTTTCACCTGGTCTAACAACCAAGAGGGCCCGACTCGTATCCTCTTTAGACTTGACCGGGTTTTCGGTTCGGAGGATTGGTTTCGCCTTCCATTCTCCTTCACAATCGCTCATCTCCATCGGTCCTTCTCGGACCATGCCCCTTTGATTGTACGCTGCTCTCCTCTATCAATCTCGGGGCCCTCTTCCTTTCGGTTCCAGAGCATGTGGAGATCCCACCACTCGTTCCTTCAAGTGGTTTCTAACTCTTGGTGCGATCCTATTTCTGCCTCTCCCTGTGCTGCTTTCGGGCGTAAGCTTTCGCGTCTCAAGGCGTGCCTTAAGGTGTGGAATGTTCAGGTTTTCAAGAACATTTTCGATCGCGTTCGTTTGGCCGAAGAGTTTCTTATCGTTGCCGAATCCTTGTTCGATGAGGATTCGACCGCTGCCAACAAGGAGGCGTGGGCCCTTGCCCAAACTTCTTTCTCCTCGGAACTTCGTGTCGAGAATGACTACCTCCGTCAAAAGGCGAGGGTCAAGTGGGTAGTCGACGGTGATGCGAACTCCAAATTCTTCCATTCTTCTATTCGAAAGAAGAATAACCTTCTTTCGATTCGAGAGATTATGCGTCCTGATCTCTCTTTGGCTTCATCGCCAGAAGAAGTCAAAGATATCATTCTTTCCCATTTCCATTCCTTTCTGGGCTCACCGTCTGTCTCGGTTTCAGACCCGGCCCTATTAGCTTTCATTCCTCCTGTGGTCCTCTCCACGGAAAGTGCCATGCTCACGGATCTCCCGTCCCCTGAGGAGATCCGTGCTTGTGTTTTTGCTCTGAGCAAGGAAAGTGCCAGTGGTCCTGATGGCTTCAACGGTGTCTTTTATAGGTGTTCCTGGCCTATAATCCAGGCTGATTTTTGTCTTGCTATTCAATCCTTCTTCTCTGGGGGGACTCTTCCAGCTGGATGGACTTCCACCAACCTGATTCTCATTCCTAAGTGCGAAAACCCAAGGTCTTGTGCGGATTTCCGTCCAATAAGCCTTTGCAACTTTTCGAACAAGGTTATTTCGAAAATTCTGGCCATCCGTTTGGCGCCATTCCTTGAGCGTATCATTTCCCCGTCTCAAGCAGGTTTTGTCAAAGGACGTCTTATCTCTGATAACGTCCTTCTCGTCCAGGAACTGATCTCCCAGATTGATCGGAAAGTTAGGGGATCTAATGTTGTGTTTAAACTGGACATGGCTAAGGCCTACGATCGCATGTCCTGGTTTTTTGTCATCAAGGTCTTAAGGTCCTTCGGGTTTCCGGAGGCTTTGATTGATATGGTGTGGAAGCTTATCTCCAACTGCTGGTTCTCTGTCCTCATTATCGGTTCAGCCCATGGGTACTTCAAAGCTGGGAGGGGATTGCGTCAGGGAGATCCGCTCTCGCCTTCTTTGTTTGTGATCGCGGTTGAGGCTTTTATTCGAGGTCTCCAATCCTTAACCATCTACGGTCAAATCCAACGCTTCGGGATCCCGAGGGGTTGTCCCCTGATATCCTCCTTATCCTTTGCGGATGACATTGTCATTTTCTCTAATGGCAGCCGTTCCTCTGTTCGGCGGCTACTTAGCTTTATCCATCAATACGAGAGGTCTTCGGGCCAACTCGTCAACCCCTCTAAATGTTGCTTCGTCCATTCGAAGGACTTGTCTCATTCTTGAGCTTCCTGGATCGAGACTATCTCTGGTTTCAAGGAAACATCCCTTCCCCTTCCTTACCTTGGTATTGTCCTATACCGGGGCAGAAAGCTTAACGCTCTTTTCGACCCCTTGACAGACAAAGTGAGGGGCAAGATTTTACGCTGGAATGCGTCTCTTCTCTCCCTGGCCGGCAGACTTGTTCTTATCAAATCAGTTTTGGATTCGATGGGAACTCATATTTTCGCGACTATGACCCCTACCTCCTCCTTTTTCCGGTCTTATCGGTCTTTGGCATCTTCGTTCTTCTGGGGAAACAAGGATAACGGCCGTCGTCACCATTGGCTGTCATGGGACGTGGTTTGTCGCCCCAAAAATGAAGGTGGTATAGGACTGCAAAACCCATTAGATCTTTGCAAGGCCTTTGCTTGTAAGTTGTGGTACAGGTTTGGGGCTAACGACTGCCTATGGGCGTCGTTCCTCCGTGCTAAGTACCAAAGACTTGCGGGCTCTAATTATTCGGGCTCTCCGTCCTATGCTAGTGAGACCTGGAAGCATATGCAGTCAATGAAGCCTTTATCTGACTCTCACGACGGCTTGACAGGCTGGGATGGCGCTTCGTTTTCCGTCCTGAAAGCCTGGTCCTCAATCAGAATTCCTTCCGCCAATCGTCCTGAATTTTCGTTCATATGGGATTCTCGTATTCCTCCCAAGGTCTCTCTTCATGATGGGTTGCCACTGGACGAGAATCTCCAAAAGATCGGCATCCCTTTTGTTTCCCGTTGTAGTTGCTGTGGCAACGGGGAATCGGAATCCTTGAACCATTTGTTTTTTTGTGGTTTCACTGCCAGAGCTTGCTGGAATTACTTCGGGAACCTGGTAGGTGTTCGAAGTAATGCGAGAATCCCTGTTGTACTTCTGAGTTCTTGTTGGCCTGGGAGCTCTGGAACATCGCTTCGGTCTATCGTGTTCAGATTAATCTCGTGTCTCATCTGCTGGCACGTCTGGTGCGCGCGGAATAAGGCTATTTTCGACAGCACTCCTATGGATCCACAGTCCATTATCCATCGTGTGAGGAATGATATCTTCCTGGCTTTCCGTGGTAGACCCTACAGGGGACCCATGAGCCACCGGTCTGGGCGGCTAGTGGGACTCCTCTCGATTTCCTGTTCTCCAACCGCTGCTAGACTTGGAGTTGGTTGAGCCGTCGCTGTGGGGTGGTGTCCTTCACACACCTCCCCCTCCCCCACCCCCCCCCCCCTTTTATTTTAATGTGGTTGCTAGTCTTTTCTTCAGGTGTTTTTGGTCTTTCCATGGCATGGATTTCGCTTTGGATGGATAGGCGGGTGATTTCTGGTGTCATCCTAGGCTGCTTGGTCGGGTTTTATTTCGTATTTTTACGCCTTCGGTCCTCTCTTTTAGTGCTTGAGGGTTAGACCTTGCTTTCCTCCTTTCGGGCTTATGAGTGATTACTACATGGCTTCGGAGGAGCTCTGTACGAGGTGCTGTGGACATCTTCATTGGCCGGTGGATTTGTCGGTACTCGATGAGTTTGTTCATTGGGCGGTGGCTATGTCAGTACTCGCTGAGTTTGTTCGATGGGCGGTGGATTTCTCGGAGCTCACCCGGATATTCCATATTGTTCTGATTCTTCTGTGGGGCCTTCTTGGGTCTTCTGAGCTGGCTCTTCATATCAGTCGGCACTGACTCCATCCCTAGGAGTCTGCTTCCTCTGGTTTAGCTGTTTATCCTGTTGCTCGGTGTGCTCTCTTTGTGGTTTGGCTTGGTGGTCTAGCCTTTACCTTCAGGTTAAGGCGGGTTGGTGGTTGTTGGTGGTTTATTTTCTTTTTTTCTTTATTATGAGGTTGGTTGTCTTGTCTCTGTCTGTTGTGGGCTTGTCTCTTTGTCTTTTCCATTTTTTCCTGTGCTCTTCGAGTCTGGGAGGCATATGTCCTTCATATGCTTCGTTGTTGTATTGTGAGCCACCGGAGAAAGGCGTTTTTTCTCCTTTTGTTTATATATTTTTATTTTCCAAAAAAAAAAGAAGTAATTTTAATTAGTCCTAGCATAAAATTTAAAAATGGCTCATATGCATACATACTTCATGATATATTTATATGATAGTATTGTGGGTTGAATAACTAGTCATGTGTGTCATGTTGAACATATGACACCAAAGCTTTCATTAAACCTTATGTTTACATCTTCAATCTTTGTTTCTAAGTATGATTCATGAAACCTTTCAATGCTAATTTATGTACCAATTCTACTACTTTTAACATTACAAATTAGGACAATATTTCAAACAGTGCTCCGGGAGAAAACATATTGCACTAGTAGGCCTCAAAGAAAACTAATTGCAAAACTAGGCCTCATTTTGCATAACACTTGCGCAATTATGGAATGCGCAAGTATATATCTTTTATACTTATAGCTTGGGCATTCCATAAGTGCGCAAGCTATAGGATAGTGCTTGCGCACTTATGAAATGCGCAAGTACAAATTCGGGCACAAAATGGACAGAAAGCTGCTTCATTCCTCATTTCTTCATCTCTCTCAAATTTTCACAAAACCCTCCTCATTCCCAACTCCAAACCCCTTCCAAATCCAAATCTATCACCTCAAAAACATTGCTCTAGCTCTATTTCTTCAATCAATCACTAGATCAAGCGTAAAATGGAAGAAAACTCGTCTTCTTCTTTGATTAGAGGTAAAAAAAATTATTACAAAATGAATACTACTTGAAAAATGATTGTTGTTGTTAATGGAAGAGTAGTCATGTTGATTTTGGATGTCAATGTGCTATAATTGTAGGTTTGTTTGTTGAAAATGAAAAAGGATTTGAATTGTTCGTATAGCCAAAACCCTAACTTTGTACATAGTTTTTGTAGTGATAAATGGTTGTTGTTGTTTGTAGAATTGTCTCATAGGCCCGAAGATAGAAGTGTTCTCTATCTTCATGAATACCATAAGAGCCAAAACGACACATTAATGGAGGTAAATGTTCGATATTGGTAAAGCGGGAGAATGCAAATATAAAGCACTAATTTTAATTTGTTTATAAATTTCAGGGTGTTGAAACTGTGAAGATATGTGATTATTCGAGCAAGCTCAAGGAGATCGATTATAAAGATCCAAGATTGGAGCCGAATCTACGAATCTATGGATTTTGGAAAGCTATGAAAATCGACTACATTCGGCTCGATCATCACCTTATTACCGCTTTATGCAATAGATGGGGGCCAGAAACAAATACGTTTCATATGAGAGTCGGGGAGATGACAGTGACTCTAGCGGATGTACATTTTCTTTTCAGTCTTAAACAAGACGGTTGCCCGGTATGTTCGCAAAATTTAGATATCGATTACATCGAATTGGCTCATGACTTGCTTGGTATTTTTCCGCCTATAGAGGCGGCTAAGTCTAAAAGTGAATTATCAGTAACTTGGTTTAAAAGTGAATTTTCCGAACCACTACCCGAAGGGGCGACCGATTTAGATATACTTCGCCGCACTCGTGCCGTGATATTGTTTTTTATGAGTTGCCGATTATTTCCCGATCATTCGAAAGGGAGATTAAATTTGAAATTTTTACTTTTTTGGATGATTTGGCTGACTGTTGTTATCATTCTTGGGGTAGTGTTGTTCTCTGCTATTGGTATAGTGAGTTGTCACATGTTGCCTTGCAACGTGGAAAAGTTTTAGGAGGTTCTGCAACGTTGTTGCAACTATGGTCATGGTCGCATATTGCTATTGGACGACCGTCTATTATAATTCCTACCGACTTAGATCCTTATCTTCCACTCGGGGCTAGGTGGAATTGTGCTAGGAGTTGGCGTGAGACGCAAAGAAATGTACAGTTTTACCGTAATGAGTTGGATTTGTTGGCGGATGATGCGGTTATATGAGAACCATATTCATTAGTGTATAAGTTTGGGCATCCGGACATTAAATATTCGTTCGTCGGTTGGATTGCTAAGAGCCGACCGATTCTATTTTTAGACTTTGAGTTGTATGCACCCGATCGGGTTATTAGACAGTTTTACTTTGATTATCAGCACATTCCCGATCCTATCGTCCCCTTGACCCAGAACCCACTAGTTGGATGACATTTTTGAAGGAAAGTATTGCTATTTTGCAATCAAGAATTGATCGTGTCGAACGAGCACGCGAGCCTCCGACACCTTTCAGCAAGTACGAGTATTGGTATTGGTGAATTACTCATCGTTATATTCTTAAAAGGTCGGCAAGGAAGTTGGTTGCGTACACTCCCATGCTCCTCTAGAACGTGATGTGGTAAGTATTGTAATTTCAAATTTTTGATAGTTCAATTTTTATCTCATATCGATGCATTGTTATGACTTATGGTTTAGATAAGCGGAATATACAGTGCTTTGGATGTGGTGGGCGAAATAGAAGAAAGTCATATGGAGCCGGACAAGGTCAAAAGCAAGTGCATTGACCTACGATGAATACTTGACACGATTTTGGATTGGAACAAGCTAAGAAGGCCGGTCAAACCGCTGCACATTGTAGAAGAGCCACCACGTTCTACAAAGGAGACACATACTACAGTAGCAGGTGGACAAGCTCAATAGGAGGAGGCACATGCAGAGGGGGAGACTTCACAACATCCCGGTGGCGAAACTACAGCTGGATGACCCGCTTGGCCCGAGGTAGAGCAACAATACACCGGTAGAGAAACTCATGCTGAATGGCCATTTGGCATGAAGGAGAACAACAATTCGGATATGTTGGGCAGTTGACATACGAGCACTCCCAAGAGCTGCCGCAGTGGGAAATTCAACAAGAAGAAATCATTTTTGGGCCAAGTCAACAACAAGAAATTCCACTTCCGACACCCGCTCCTACATTCGAAGAAGGCCAAGGATTGGCTCCCATCATGTACAAACGGAAGAAGAAGAAGAGAGACACCCCACTTGAGCTTAGACGAATTCATGGTTGACGGTGTTGGTCTTATTGTTGTTGTTTCTTTGATTGGGTAAGGGGTTGTTGACTTATATGTTTCTATGTTATTGTACGACTTGTTCAACCTTTTTTGGATGATTTTCAATTATCATTTGGATGTTGTGGCATGTTATTTATTTTATTTTGTGATGGTATTGTTAATGGAATGGTGTGTGCATGCTTATAGAATGTTGGTCAAGATATATTTTGGAATTTGGGGTTTTGCAGTGTGGCAGAGCAGCTTTCTGTTTGGAATAGATCCAAAAAATAGCTTGCGCATTCCACATATGCGCAAGCTATTTTTTGGTTATTTACAGCAATCCACAAATGCTACATTTGGTCTTTTGTAGCATTTGTGGAATGCTGCAAATAACCCAGCTCTACGCTTGCTCATATTTGGAATGCATAAGCTATATTTTACATATAGCTTGTGCATTTCTGGAATGCGCAAGCTATATTGACAACATAGCTTGCGCATTCCACAAATGCGCAAGCATGTTTTTGGCCCTGTCCGGGACAAAGAGCTGTTTCAACACCATAAATCACACAATTTCACACAAAAAGTTTGAACAACATTTTATATAACATGCAAACACCATTCGAATGACAACAACATCACAATGTCGACTACCTGGTACAGGGTGGAATAAAGGAGCATAAGCTGCGGAATACATAGCCTTCGTGTACCACGTGGAGATTAAGTCAAAATACGCTCTATTAGCACCACCCGAACCACGTGAACAAGCCGCTAATACATGGGAGCATGGAAAATGATCTAATGTTGGCATGTTGCACGAACATTTGGCAACATTATCTTCGATATTCACCGTATAATCAAACATATGCACATCTTTCACCTGCCATTCAACAAAGCTATATCTCTCTATAGACATGAGCCTCGATTCTTCCATTCTTCTCCGCGCTAATGCTTCCCACCTAGGTGCGAGCTGCCACGTCCACTCTTCCCCTTGAGTTCGTCGTTCGACGAAGTAATGGTTCGGTCGATGAAACGTACGTGCAACCAATGATCTAACAGGTAAATTTCTAGTTCCTTTAAGCACACCATTAAAGCTTTCGGAAACGTTGGTCGTCATCATATTGAATCTTACTCCGCCGTCATGACAAAGAGTCCAGCTTGATTCCTGGTCTTTCAAACTTCTTTCAATCCATGCATCGGCATCTCGATTTACATCTTTCAACTGTTTTTGAAGATCGTTATATTTTACGACCTCTGATGCCGTGGCACATGCTTGTAACAAATTTTGTAGCTCATCCGTGTCAAACCCTGCTTTCTTGAAATTTACTTTAATATGACGGATACAAAAGCGATAATGATGTTTAATTGGCCAAGCTTCTCTAAGCGCACGTGGAATTCCTTTCATACGATCCGAGATAAAGGTGATACATCTAGTACGTACGGATGAAATATAATTTCATATGCAACGAATAAACCAACTCCACGTTTTCCATGACTCTGTTTGTACAATAGCAAACGCTAAAGGAAATAGCCCTTGATTTGCATCCACCCCAGTAGCTACTAGTAATGTACCCAGATACTTCCTGTATAAATGAGTGGCATCAATAGACAATATGGGTCGACAGTGGTTGAAGCCATGAATCGAAGGTCCGAAAGTCCAAAAAGCACCATCAAAAACACCACGACTATGAATAACATCATATATGGTTCCGGGGTTGGTACGTTGTAGGGCTCTAAGATATTTCGGCAATTTCGCGTACGACGATTCCCAATCGCCATAAATCATTGCAACAGCTTTCTACAGTCTGTGCCAGGCTCGAGAATAACTCACTTTAATATGAAACATATTGGACATTGTCTCTTAAACAGTTCTTACAGTCATGTTTGTTTCAGCTTTAATCAACGGAAGTATTTTGCTGCATATAAACTTAGCAGTTGTCTGTCGATGGTTTGAGTTGATGGTTGCATTTACACAAGTGTGATCGCCACCATATGTAGTTATCTTCCACCAATATGAATTTTTTCTTACCGAAAGGTTTGCATGAACTCGCCAAGGGCATGTTTCTTCCACATCACAGCGGATCGTGTATTGATTTGCACGCGATTCAGAACTTGAAATGAAACTGAACATTTAATCGTTCATTCACATAACTATTCAACAAGCTTCTACTTACTTTCAAAAATTAACCCAACTCTTGGACCTTTCTCCGCGCATTCTCTTCCAAAAACTTCCACGTCTAGTTGACAATTTTTCATTATTGATTTCACCATCATTGATGCCGTGCATAAATCATCGGCTGGAGCCTCTTCATATGTGATTTGTTCTTCTTCCGCATTTACATCACCAGCCTCCTCAATGTCTGCATATATGATTGCATCATTGTTAACTTCCATTTGATGGATCCAAGTTCTATCGTCATCATCCGCACAAGCTACTTCCATGCTATCCAATTGCCCACAAATCTCGTGTGGAGTATGAACATGATCATCGACACCATCGTCATCACAACCAGTAAATGCATCTTTGACACTACGAATACAAAAAACAAAGGTCAGATATTTTGTATTAACGTAAGTCAAAATACAAGTGCCAACGTATAATAGTACTCACTTTTCAAATGTTTACGACTGATTTGGATTTATAGCATTCTGCATCATATTTTGTTCTTGGCTAGAAGAGACTCCAGCCATTCCGCTGTACCTGTGAAGTAAGTTTGTAAACTCTCCACCTTGATGGCTTGAAAGATATGAAGGATACGCCGACCATTGTGTTTCTTTTAAGTGTGTAGTGTGCATATACTCATCCGTAGAGATTACTGGCGCTTCTGTTTCAACCACATTTTCATGTTCCACTTTCACAACGTAGATTTCTATCATTCTCATTCCAACCGAAAAGGTGGAGTTCAAATCATCGTCGTCTTCCAAATCAATAGCGGATGCACCATCATCCCAAACCCATTTCACCGCTAATTTTAAATCATATATCACAGGATTTGTTTTTGTCACTTCAAATGCCATATGTTTAAGCTCTTCGAAACTACAATGATTTTTTATTGTCGATTATTTTCGCTTCCCGCCCACATATCTAGATTTATCTTCATCATCAACCAACAATTCGCCATCAAAGTAAAATATAGTCGGAACCTTTGACATTATCTGCAAAATAAGTTCCAATACCACATTCATAATTTTTATTCACTGACATAACTATAAACATCAATTTGATGAATTATTACCTGTTTTTTCTAAGTAGATTTTGCTTCCGCAGGCAATCATCAACCAAAAGCAGTCAACTCAATCTTTAAAAAAAACCAAACAAGAAAATCAATATAATAACGTAACCAATATACTTCATCAATAAAGTCAACACTATCAAATGAATTTCAACAACATAATAAACTATCGAGCTTGCACACGTTACGGGTTACAACAAATAGAAACATTTTTGCAACAATATATTACAAATACAACGGTTCAACATAAAATCCAAATATGACAACTTAACCAAGTCCCAAACATCTACCACATTCTAGGCCTCTCACTGTTTGTCCTTAGTTCTTCATTAACAATTTTCAAATGACTTATTTCGGCTTGCAGTTCGTGGGCATTCTCATGTCCCCTTTCGCACAGGGGTTGATCAATCCATTTAAAATAATTGCAACAATCATCTTCACGAGGATTCAGTCTATGTTCATTGTACGAACTACATCCGAAAAATCTTCGTCTAGCATTCTTTTCCTTTCTGCAAACAACCACTACACACATATCTCCGCAATAACAATTTGGATATGGTCGTTGTTCTCTTGGCACGGATGGACCTACAGGATGTATAGGCGTCGGCAAATTTCCGTCAACTGTATGTTGATGACCGGGCATTTCCGTATAAACAACTTCACGTAAACATGCGTGTAAGGTTGATGATCCTGAATGGAATTTACGCGGTACTGGTTCGAACTGTGTTTCCAGAACATGATCAACATCAAAATCAATATGACTTGAACTTGCAACTCCGATTTTCCCTTCAAGCTCATCAAAATGTTTCATCGTCTATCTCCCAATCATTAATGTCTACCGTCAAAATAAACAATAAACAATTAACGTGTAAATTACTACTACTTAAATAGGGTTTCATAGTTCATTAAACACTAACAACTAATTCAACAACAACACCGTTGTCTAGCAATTAACACTACTATCACCAATAACTCTTCATTTTCAACAACATCAACAATAGCAAAATTACATCTTAATTTTCAAAAACATTAATTATTATATTACCTTTGTTTTATAACGATGAAGAAGATGATTTCATATATAGTTTAGCAACTATTTGATTAATAAGGTGATTGTGGATTTGGATATGGAAGAAAAATGGATTTGGATTGGGAAATGGGAAGAGTTTGGGGAAGAAAGTAGAAATATAGATAAATGAACTAAGATCTGTATTATTTATCTATTTGATGCTCAAAAATGAGTTTGTGCACTCCATAATTACGCAAGCATTAAATATAGCTTGCGCATTTATGGAATGCGCAAGCTATAGTTAAAAAAAAAATTAACACTTGCGCACTCCATGTTTGCACAAGTTAAAATCGAAACTAGACCTAGTTTGTTAATTAGTTTTTGCTAAGGTCTAGTTCTATTATTTCTTTTTTTTTAGCTGCCTTGATTGAAAAATTGTCCTACAAATTAAGCATGCATAGGCCTGTATACTATAAGTATGTAGGCATACATAGTATGACCATGTTTTCAATTAGCCGAAATTAAGAAAAAATCTTAAATGTAATGCTCTATAGAGCTATTTTTTTTCACAGAAATTTACATTGTCTAACCACATAATAACGCTGGTGAGAGGTAGAGTTCCTAAAAACAGATAATAACTTATACAATCTAAATTCTACAAAATTTGACTAAAAAAAAGAACTGGGTTCTACAATTTAGCGAATTTTCATAAGTCCAACGCGGCATATTTCTATGATGCTACAGTTGATTTCCTATTATGGGGAACATATAAGAAAATATGGTTATTGAATTCATAAAGCTACATCGTTCTATACAAGAAAATGTATAAATGGCTCATTGATATTAATCACTTAACCGTTTGCAGTTCCATGTCAAGTCAATACAATAAATTATTTTGATGAATTTGGAGAGAGAAAATCATCTGAAATATACATAGATTGTAGTTGAAAACTTTTGTTTCTATAAATTTCATCCTAGAACTTTTTTTATACAAAACCATGCTTTTATATAAGTATAATATTCAATTCAAATAATTATACACTATGACTTTCTATAATACGATATACCATAAAAGGAATCAATATGAGTATACTGGCCCTAATGTGTTAACCGATGTGGCACAAGAATGCATGCAAGTTTCCAGTCCACTACAGATGAAGTCAACCGTCAGTTACAGGAAAAGTAAAAATCATCGGCTGTTAATTACTTTTTTAATGATAACTATATTTGAATTCACAGGTATATGTAATATCACGGTGCCAGTATATTGTGCTACAGAATCATCTATTATATGCTGACAAGTGCTATGAAAAAAAATTCCAACTTGTGTATGAAGTTTTCTAAGCATTTGCATTACTGGGGAGATAAATGTACAATGGTATACATTTACAATGCTATACATTGGAAAGTTAATCTCCTTCAATATATGATTACCTGTTATGCCCATACGATCAACTCTCATGCTACTTTGTATAGAGTTTATTATATGGTTTTAATATCTATTTGTTTTTAAAATGCTAGTTTAGTTTTCGATTAATTTACGCAATGTATTCCTACTTTATTCAAATGTTTGTGTTAGTATAACATACATTTTATACGTTCAAAAAGATTGAATAGTTTCTTTTGTTTCCATCATGTGGTTAATTTATTAAAAAACTTTTTTTGATAAGAAATTAATTGTGCTTGATTAGTGATTAGTCCAAAATTGATAAAAATTAAATATGTCCTTGGTGAATCATTAATGCTTTCTGTGGATGTGGTTATACTAATTATCAAAATTATCTTATCAATTATGCCTGAAAATGAGCAACAAGAATAACTTTACTACATTGTTTTAGTAACTAAGTTTGATAATAACATCCTAGCACAAGTTCGTACTAGTTGGAGTTATAGTGTTCAAGTTATGATTGATTAACTACAGCTGTTCTAAAACAATTCTATGGTGTTTATTAACCATGGTATCTACTTGAATGCATTTTTTTCAAGAAATTCTGAAATGAATTATCAAAACCCCAATGAATGAAAATTGTAGGATTTTATTCGATCAGCTTTGAATACATCAAAAAACCATGTAATGGCGGAATACACAAATATTCAAAATAATCCTATTTTCGTTAGTCTTGATCAGAATGGATCCTCTTCTTCATCTCCACCCTCTCCTCCTTCATTGCCTATCAATCTTCCTCTTTCACATCAACCCAAATCCATAGATAACCCCCCAATTCAGAGTAATACTACTGTGAGCAATTCTACATTGGATGATGAGGGATTTCAGAAAGTTATTTACAATAGAAAGGCGAATCGCAATCATCCTATACCTGATTTTCAGAGAAGAATTCTAAAAAAACCAGATAATGTTCAGAATATGTGCAATTCAGGAAAGTCAGATCCAAGAAAGTATAATTCGCAACCAAGAAATGTGAGCAGGAATAATCTGTATCCAAGAAATGTAATCCCGAAGGCTTCAGCCAATGTAGAAATTGCCCTGACGACACAGAAAGCCTCTTCTTGGGCTGATATTCTCAAGAAAGGGGGGTTAGATTCTGAATTCGACTTAAATTATATTGCTCCTATTAATATAAACAACAAGAAATTTGTTACTGTGAAAGAAGATATAGATAAGCGCACGGAGAGTAAGTGGAGATCTTCTGTTATTGTTTATGTATATGGTCCTCGCCCTCCTTATCATCATTTCAAGACTTATATTACTCGAAATTGGAATCCCACAGGAAGCTTTGAAATCTACACTAGGGACAATGGTTTCTTCATTGTTAGATTTACCAAAGTAGAAGATTGTGAAAAGATCCTAAATGGGGGGCCATATTTTATAAATGGCAAGTTGATTATTCTGAAAAAATGGAGCAAGAAATTTAATTTGGACAGGGATCTTTTATCTACTATGCCAGTTTGGATTAGGCTACCTGAACTGAGCCTAAGATTATGGGATAAAGATGCTTTTAGTGCTATTGCTAGTGTGGTGGGTATTCCATTAAAATTAGATGAACCAACAGCTAAGGAGACAAGACTGAGCTATGCAAGAATACTTGTTGAGATAAAAGCAGATGCAGAGTTACCATACGAAGCAAACATCACAATGCATGATGGTGATAATATAGTGCAAAAAATTGAATATGAGTGGATCCCATCAAGATGTAAAACTTGTAAATGCTTTGGGCATACTGATGAAAATTGCACAGTTAAAAAAGTTTGGAAAGAAAAATGCCGAGAGAATGATACTACAATTGAGACTAATGCAGGGGAAATCAGCAATATGGAAATGAATGCAAATATGCAGAATAAGAGTGATGGAATTATAAAGGAAGTGTCCCAACAGGATGTGGTAATGGATACTTGTAATAATATATATGCAGACAACAATGAAAATATGCAATGCAAAAAGAGTTACCCCCCTCAGAATGCCATAGAAGATAAGGTAGATATTACTACTGCCTTAGTGGAGATAACTGAAAGTTTGAAAGCCCCTGTTCAGGCAAATGAGGAAGGGGATTTAATGACTGTTGAGCAAGAGCTCATCTCTTCAAAATCCCCAGACTTGACTGAACCACCAAAAAACAGTGCATTATCCTTCCTTTCAGATTCATTCACCCCTTTAAAGAAAAAGCCAATATCTGGGAAATCTATCCAGACTGTTGTTAATGCTGTTACTTCCTTATCACCTGCAAACAAAAGGAAAAAGAGGCAGAAAGCTAGAACCAGAATTAAAAGCCTAAATGACATTCCATCTACAGAGCAAGTAGAAGATGAGAATGACAAGGAATTTAGAGAAAAATACATCTTCAAAAATGATAAATGGGACAAGCTTCTAAAGGTTAAAAATAACTCAACATGCAAAAAAAAGGGAAAGAAGCTAGCAGTGCAAGAGGATGAAGATAGTTACAGTGATTCACTGTAACTAGCATATATCCTTTGAGTATCCTATTTTATTTTTCATCATATTTATTTTTAATGTCTATAATTTCATGGAATGTGAGAGGTCTTAACTCTGCAATTAGAAAATTGGATGTTTCTAATTTAGTTATGACTGAAAAACCAAGTATTATTGGACTGTTGGAACACAAATTGGATAATAATAAAATTTTTGATTATCATATCAGACATTTCTCCAATTGGAGCAGTGTTAATAATAACCAAAATGGGGGTAATGGTAGAATTTTAGTCTTATGGGATCATAATCTTTGGAGCTTGGATAGTCATATTTTAAACTTCCAATTTATTCATTGCTTATTTTCTAATAAAGGTGGTCTTGTTTTAGAAGTTACTTTCATATATGCATCAAATTTTGAAAAGGATAGAATTGACTTATGGCGTCATATTGAGAATTTGAATAAAAATATGTCTCATCCTTGGATCATTATGGGTGACTTCAACACAATAATGCATTCATATGATAAAAGAGGTGGTATACCAGTTCCTTTCAGCAAATTAGAATTCATTAATAAATTCTTCCTAAGGACTGGTATCATTGAAGCTAATATATTAGGAAATAAATTTACCTGGAAATCTGGTAAATTTAGAAACATACATTGCAAACTGGATAGGGTTTTAATTAACCAAAAGTTTGCTAATTTTTTTCCTAATTATAAATGCTGTACTCTTCCACAAGCTACTAGTGACCATACCCCTATTCAAATTCTTCTTACTGATAATAATGATTGCAAGAAAAATTTTCCTTTTAGATTTATGAATGGGTGGGTCTATGATGATAATTATAAGAAAGTTTTTCTGGACTGTTTATCTTTCAATACTCAAGGCACTGCCCAATATAAATTCTTTAAATTCCTGCAAGTTGCCAAGGGGCATATTAAAAACTGGAACAAGAATAGAAATAAAAATGAGATTAAGCTGGCTAGGGATGAATGTGAAGCTTGCAAAATGCAATTGATAAAGATTGCTCAGACAGTAATGTTATCAATAATTTTTTTCAGGCTCAAAATAATCTCATAAACTCTCTTCATATTCACTCTGTTAATATAAGGCAAAAGGCTAAAGTTGACTGGCTTACTAATGGTGATGAAGCCAGCAAATTTTTTTATGCTAGAATGAATAATAGGAAAAACAGAAATAATATTGGAAATATTTTTGATTCTAAAGGTTTTGCTTTAAGGAATATTACTGATATTGAAAGGGAAGCTATTAATTACTTTACCGAGTTATTTAATACTAATAACCATACTGCCTCCTTTCCTTTCTTTAATGTTAAATTTTCTTTAAAAGATGTCAGTCAGGAAATTTTGTTAGCTCCTATTAACTTATTGGATATAAAAAATATTATTTTTAATGCTAACAATGATAAAAGTCCTGACCCTGATGGTTTTGGTGCAAAATTTTATAAAACTCATTGGCCTGAGCTAAATTCTAATATTTTTGAAGTTATTTCTGAATTTTTCAAGACTGGCAAGCTCTTAAAATCCTTTAATCATACTTTCTTAACTTTAGTCCCTAAAATTAATAACCCTAAAGGAATGGAGGATTATAGACCTATCTCCTGTTGCAACTTTATCTATAAAATTATTTCCTCCATCCTTTGTAATAGAATGAAATTGTTTTTAAAATTTCTAATTTCTGAAAACCAATGTGCTTTTATCCCTGGGAGGCTTATTACTGACAACACTTTGCTTGCTCATGAGCTAATTAGAAACTTTAATTTGAAAAGCAATAGTGTTATGTGCATCAAAATTGATTTACACAAAGCCTTTGATAAGATAAATAGAAATTTCATAATTCATTTAATGAATATTATGGGTTTTAATAAAAAAAATTGTGATCTTATCAAAGAATGTATTAGCAATGTATCTTACTCTGTGATGATTAATGGCTCACCTACTGGCTATATTCAGAGTAATAGAGGGATTAGACAAGGGGACCCCCTTTCCCCCTATCTATTTACTATTGTGATGGAATATTTCACAATTTTAATTGATACTGAACAAAATAAGGGGAATATCAAAGCCATAAATAAAGTTAATCCTTCTATTACTCATCTTTTATATGCTGATGACTTACTTTTATTTGTCAAAGCTGATGAGAGAAATGCTAATTCCATTGCTAATATCTTTAAAAATCTTGAATTATTTGCTGGGCTTAAAGTTAATGAATGCAAAAGTAAAATCTATTTTAGTAAAGGGTGCAATTGCAAAATGGAAATTCTAAACATTCTCAATTTTAAAGAAGGTAAGTTGCCAGTCAAATACTTAGGCCTGCCTTTAAGTATTAACCAACTGAATGATAGGGATTGCTCTAGACTTTATGAGATTATCCAAAATAAACTTGAAGGGTGGTCTAGTAAATTGCTATCACTAGCTGGTAGACTAGAACTCACCCATACTGTCATCACTGCAATTATTCTATACTGGATCCAAGCTCACAATATTCCAGTTCAGACTATTTGCAAAATTGAAAAAATGTGTGCAAACTTTATTTGGCAAGGTAAACATCACAAAATTGCTTGGGATAAAGTTTGCATGACTAAAAAAGCTGGGGGGTTAGGAATTAGAAATATTAGAGATTTAAGGGATGCAGCTAAATATAAATTATTTTGGAAGTTTTTGGATGGTAAATCTCTCTGGGCTAAATGGATGAGAGATAAATACCTCAAAAACAATAACTTCTGGACCACTAAAGCTAAAAACCACCATTCTTATACTTGGAAAAATATTTTAAATTGTAGGGAGAATGGCAAAATGCTTATTGAAAGGAAATTTAAAGATGGATGCTCTACTAGCTTATGGTTTGATCCTTGGATTTATGGAAAATCACTTATTGAATTACTTGGCTGGAATAACTTGCTTATTATTGGGGGTGCTAATGATAAAGTTCAAAGAATTATTAATAATCAGAACTGGAATGCTAACACTCATCAAGCTACTACTATATTCAGAACTGCCATTGGAAAAATGGCAATTGACAGTAATATTCAAAGAGACACTTGGATTTGGAAGTTGAGTTCTAAAAATGCTTATTTCTCATTTAAAAAAGTTTGGAATTTTGTGAAAGGAGAAGAGACCGAAGTTTATTGGAATAAAGTGATTTGGTGCAAAGCAAACTGTCCAAAAATGGCTCATTGTTCATATTTTGCAATTCTCAATAGACTACCAACTCTTGAAAGATGTGCTAAGTGGAACAAGAATACAGGAAAAAATTGTCTGTTATGCAAAAATGATGTGGAAAATGCAGACCATCTATTCTTTGACTGTGCATTTTCTAAACATATATGGTTTATTGCTAAAAATGCCCTGGGGTTTAATAACCAGCAATCTATTCAAAGCATAAGTGAATGCATTAATTACATACTACAATGCTTCAAACCCAAGTCTACTGAATTCAAAAGAGCTTCAATCATGCTAACTACTGCAATATATCATATTTGGAAAGAAAGAAATCAAAGACTGCATCTCAAACAGGAGTCAGGCAGCATTCAAATATGGAACAATATCTCTTATGACTTTCAGATTCTTAGTAAAAAAGCCAAAATTCAGAATGATCACAGAGATAAAGATTTACTTTCTATTAATATTGATAAAGACTATGGGAATAGAGTTGAAGACTTTTTACTCAGAGGTAAATATGCTTCGCACATTCCTTGTAGAAGCCACCAAGCCTGCCATAACCATCTTCACGATACTGGCATGGGTAATATTTCGAATGGGCAAGCCACCATCCATCTGGACCATCTTCCTGGAGGCAGCCATACTTCAGATGACAAGGATATCACCTGCAAGGGAAGTAGACAGGAAAATGATTATCATAACATTAAAAAAGCTAATATTACTTACAGTAATAGATGTTATTTACCTTGTGCAGCGCTGAAGAACTACTCTTCCAGCAGTGTTTCCAAGGATTTGGTGATGATTTCTATCGAAGATTACAATCATTCGAAAGTTAATATTGGCAAAAAAGATGGCTACTTCTACAAGAGTTTACTGAATAATAAAGTTTATCACTTATCTTCCTGGAGCAAAGGAGAGAGCAGCAAATCAGCTGATATCAGCTCGCATTCAGGGGGCAAATCTGTTGCCAATTACTATTCTCCAGAGGATCTGGAGAATAGTAATGGTGCGAGTAAAGGGGCGAAAGCTAGGGCGAAAGCTAATTCAACAATTAGCAGCTTTCATGAGGATGCCATTATCAATCTGAAGAACGATGGAGCCATTCTTGAAGAAGCTGTCAATAATCCAGCTCCGTTGAGTTACAGAAGGAAGGATTCAGCTCCGTTGAGTTACAGAGGGAAGGAACTCAAGCCTTTGGGAAAGCGTCGTATAGACAAAAGAGATCTTAAACCCCCATGATTTGTGTTTTCTCTTTTCTCCTTTTGTTCTGTTTTTGAGAAATTATTCGCCATTTCTGTTTGTGGTGAGAGCGAGGAAGAGAATGGAGGCGGGGTTTGTTAGGGTTAGGGTTGTGTTTTGTTTTGTTTTGTGTTGGTTCGGGTAAGCTTCTTCGTACCCGGTTTTGTAATATTGGGCTGGGCCCTTATTTTATTTATCTTGTTTCAAAAAAAAAATTGTAGGATTTTCTGAATGGTTTTCAAACAACAACAATTTTATAAAGGAATTTTTTTCAATTTAGCCTTGTTTTGTAAACTTATAGCCCCATTTAAAAACTTATTACATTTATAACCCACTTTTGTTCAGCTCAGCATCGAGTTTGCCAAAGTATACCGACGACATTTGAAATGTCGTCAGTGCTTTTTATTTTACATTGACTCCGGTTGAAAATGAGCCAATGTAAAAGTTAATTAAAAGAAAAAGAAAAAAGTGTACAGGCGGCATTTCAAATGTCATGTGCATTTTTTTTTACTTTTACATTGGCTACTTTTGAAAAGGAGCCAATGTAAAATTTAAAAAAAATTACACTGGCTAGTCCATTTTTGATCGGCATGGCGCTGAGCTGATCAAAAATGGACTATAAATATAATAAGTTTTCAAATAGGGCTACAAGCATAATAAGTGTACAAAATTAGGCTAAATTGAAAACAATCCTTTTATAAATAGAAATATCAGAGCAAGAGTTAATGGTCAAAATACAACACCTATGTTAGAAAGTTCTACAATATTTTCAAACACCGTACCGAATTATTTGTTGTTTTGTAGTCGTTTAGATCAAAATCTGAAGAAACTCAAAACATAAAATTTATAGGATTTTCTATCTGTTTTCTAAAACAAATTAAAATTTTCCAATTGGAGTTTCAAAGCTTAAGTTACGACAATCTTATAACAATATCGTCAGAAAATCAGAACTCAAAACAAGGAGAGAAAACTAGAAAGTAGGGTTCTGAAATCATACCTTCGCTAACCTTTGAAGTTGCAATCGTCTTCACCATTGCTACTCAAAGTGAGGGGATCTCCACTTTGTTTTCCTAGGTTAAGGAACATTACAATTAATACTAATCAAATATGTAGACTAACTCGAAATATATTTCCATCAAAGTTGCTTCTTAGTTCGTCTTTTTACCTACACGTTAGAAGTGAGTGGCCTAAAAAAGATATAAGACCACATTTGTTTGCATTTGAAATCTTTAATATCCGAAATTTGTTTGTATACCAAACCGTTGATATTAACAATCATACCCTTAGGAATCTAATTTGTTTGATTCATTTATTCATGTTCTTGTTTCGATAATTATTATAATTATATCAAATATCGTCACACTTCACGCATTTGGAAAACATACTTTCCCTTTATATATCGGAGTTACTGGTCGTTTGTTTATAAACTGACACTTTTTCAAATCTAAGTCCTTTTACGATATTTGCAAAGAGTTGATTTCTTAATAACGAGTGTCACGGCATGCGCTTCGCGCGTGAATTGTTTTCCTTATAAATTGTATATGTTTAAATCAGTCGGAAAAAATGATTTTTTATTTTCAAACGATATTAAGAATTGTATAGTTGTAGAGAAGTATTTTGAATTTGTAAAGGAATTTTAATTTTAGATCCTATTTTTAGAAGCGTTTTGAATTTGTAAAGCATGTTTAATTGTTAGATCCTACTTTTAGGGGCATTTGAATTTGTAAAAAAAAGTTTAATATTAGATCCTATTTTTAAGTGATTAATTTGATAGTATATAGAGGGACGTTTTCGGTAGTTCACGTTGATACCAAAAAAGTGTGACACCAAAGATATTACAACTATTATTAAAGATATGTTAAACGATTTCTCTTCAGTGGCTTCGACGAATCAACTCGAGTTCATTAGCTTTAGAGTTTGAAATTTATTCTCATTTATTAGTTTAGAACAATGACTAATAGCATTCTCTCTCTTTTCAAAATCATTTCCCTTTAAGATTGTATTTTCGTTTTTAAGTTTTTTTATTTTGTTCTTAATTTCAAGCATCTCAATTTCGAAAAGTTTGCCCTTTTCACATTCAAAATTTTCAAAATTCTTGAATTTTTCAGTTTCCTTTTCCAATTCACAATTTGTTTGAATAATTTCAATTTTGCTATTTTTCAAAATCATGTTTTTGTTTCCAAGGGCTTTGAAAATTTCTTTGATGTCATTTAGTTCCTTTTCAAAATTTGCACAGTTCACGCAATCAATGTTTCTAACCTTTTAATCTTTTCGACTTCTTTTTCTAGTCCATCTAGAATCATCTTAGTTTTCACTAAATTTTCTTTTCCAAAAGTTTTGCATTTTTCACATTTGGAATTTGCAAAAATGTTAAAATTTTCCAACTTTTTCAATGAAATGTTCCTTTTGCAAATGAACTCAGTTTTGTTTTTCTGCATAAGAATTTCCTTTCCAAGTTTTTGTAAATTTTAATGAAAGCAAACAAAGTCTTTTTCATAAGACAATTTATGCAATCAAAATTTTCAATTTTCTTAATGTTTTCAAGCTCCTTTTCCAGGTTATCATTTTTCTGACGTAGTTCAGATTTTTCACTTTTCAACTTGTTATTTTTTAGTTTAAGATCATCAAGCGTCTTGGTTAATTTATGATAAATGAGAACTAAATCTTTAAATGAAATCACTTTTCTCATCATCCTTTGAGTCACCATCATTTTTGTCTTCACCGTTGTCGTTTGAATTGTCTCTTATGAATCCCCTCAAACACGATACTGTTTTTGTGTCGGTTCTAGGGAGTTCTTCATCATGTTAACTTTTTGACCATATTTTGCATCATGAGTATTCTATATTTTCCGTGTTGTTAAACAATGAGAGATATTATTAAATTCAGCTCTATCAATCAAAGAGATAAGAATATTCACAATTTTAACATTAAATGAAATATTATTCTTATCTACCATATCACAACCATTTTAAATGATATTACATATGTTAAAATAAATAGATTTGAAATAAAATTCTCTTTTAAATTTTCAGTTTGAAAAATCTATTTTATTTAAAATAGGTGGAATAAAGATGGACTGATTCTCTCTAAAATTATAACTATTGTAATGATCTGCCTTTTCTATACCTAAAGACGACACTTAATACATCTTCGGTATTCGTGTGCTGATCATTTAAGTGTTCGAAAGACGGATCATTTGGGGCGAAGAAAGAAAAAGACATAACAGAATCTCACATCGTGGCGAGAAATATATAATATACACATAATATTTACAAAAAGAGAAGAACTTTATTATATACACGACATCAAAATACACTAACTTATTATCACCCTTGACAGTTATAACAGTCCATCCTTACAATTTCTGATAAATATAGACATATAACAAAGCAAAAAAATAGCAAAAGAATATAAGATACGCGAATACGTCTTGGAGAATCCAACTCGTCTCCTGAAAGCTCCAAAGGATCCAGCTAAATCTGGAATATGTTTGGGCGGACCCGAGTATTATACGAAAACAAACGCTTTGGTCAGTCTGGTAAAACCAACGTGAGAAAAGCTCGAAACAAATCATATGGATTACTATATTTGAAAAATCTTCAAAATAAAAAGTATATCGTAAGACCACGCCGCACATAAACATTGACATATTTTTACCTTACGATAACTAAAACATTTTATTATAAAAATCTAGTGATATTATCATAATGTCTAGGTTTAAAAGAGATACAGAATATATCTGAAATGCTTGCATCTCCCATTTCAACATAGTTGGGCACGTCAAATCCACAAAGGTTCGTATTGAAAAATGGGTTCCAATGACGGCTAGGTAAGGGACTACCTTCCGATGGTACATCTCTAGAAAATGTACCTGAGGGCTACAAACGCATCCGCCCCTCTACTACACAGAGCTGGCATGCCCCTTTAACATGACAAGCTGGAATACTTCACCACTTTGACATCGAAGCTGCTTTACTTTGCACCTCGATGCCTGCACGCAAAACAACTCTAAGGGATAATCTAGAATGGGATGATGACTCCTAATGGTAGCAAACCACATGGCTCTACTGCGTACCCTGTTTTAACCATTCTTTTGGGTTGTGAGCCTTGAGGCTACGCTTTTACCACTTCTACTAACATACCATCTTGGAATGCTAACACTGCCCTTCAAATAGAGATGCAATGTAAGCATTCATCCATACAAGTTGTTCCGGGATCGAACTAGCATTAAAAAAATTAATATCTTTCATTTTGGAGTCACCCTCAGGAAGAATAGTGTAGCTCCATATCATACTTCATCATGAACGTTATTAGTTTAGAGTGGTACGGATAAATCTGAAAAAATGGTGTCTCCAAACTAAGCGATAATTTTCTACTAATTCAATTCTGGTTCTTTGGAAGTATGAAATAAGTATTCGGGTCCACACCGGGGAACTGGAATATACGTACCCAACATACATCCTAAGTTAATAAAGGTCTAGATTTGATAGTCAGTTATTTCACTATCAAATAAACAAACAACAACAATTCAGAGGTTTAATTACCCATAGCAACCACTAAGCCTAAAAACAATTATTTCATTTATTAAAATCTCTTTTCAAAAGTGTTTATAAAAAATATCCATATACTTATCTTACCGACATAAGTATATTTACAAAATATTTATGAAAGATTTCTCATTTACAAATCATATCAAAGGATTAAAACAAAACTTTATTTAAATTGGAGATAAAGATAACCTCAAACAATATTCATTTGGTGTTAAGTGTGGAACGAATTTTCACACCACCAGAATTAAGAAGGTCAGTTAAAGAAAATTAAATCTCAAATTCTTTTAGAAATTTCCTTCAATAAATCCTTTTAACAAATGTCTTTTGTATATAATATTTCTTTATCTAAAACTCTAAATCATTTTGTTAAACTTCTTTTATAAATGTTCAAAACCATTTATAACACTCTTTATAAATCTCCAAAATCATTTATAAAACTTCTTTATTTAAAACAAAACTCTTTTAATAAAACTTAATCCATAAAGTTCCCTTGATAAAATCACTCATTTAAAAAACCTTTAAATAAACAAGTCATTATTTAAAACATTCTTCATTTAATTATTTTTAAACCACATTAACAAAACACTGATTTTAAACAATCGTTTAAAAAGATTAAATTAACTTCAAACATTTAATAAAATAATTGTTTAACTATCTTTTAAATATCATATTTAAAATAATAATAAAATTTAAACCATTTCATAAAGAATAAAATAAAATGTTAAAATTTGCAAAATCAGAAGGAGGCTTAGAGGCCACCATGGTTCATTTAATTAGGTTAACTTATCCATGTTATAACATGAGTATTACATGATGAGCAGATATGTAAAGAGAATTAACCAATAACAATCAATCAACATATGGGTAAATACACTACAACAGAATCAACATTTTACAACGGTGGAAAACCGTTGTAAATGACCTATTACAACGTTGAGTGCACCGTCGTATTATAAGAAGTCGTAATAGACTAAAATCTTTTACAACTGTGTTTCGATGTTGTAATTAACCGTTGTGATATATCCTATTACAACTGTTATTTTCCGTTGCAGTTAACATTTTTACAACAGTTAATAACTGTTGTCAAAATGTAACAATATCATAATGTACTATGTATAACAACTACGGTATAACCGTTGTAGTAATCTCTACTACAACTGTTAACCACCCTTGTGATTTCTTATGTTTTACAATTTTTTCTGATAGTTGTAATATTCTTTATTACAACTATAATTGACAGTTGCGATTTAAATCCAAAAAAAATATTTACATGCAGCAATTATTCATATATTAATAAGGGGAAATTAATTTAAAGGACAAAGATTTGTATGTTTTTTGCCTCAAGGACACAAACTCAATATTTTTACCACAAGGACAAACATTCTCCTAAAAATTATTCATAAGGACAAACATTTTCCAAAATTATTCATAAGGACAACAAAACTGCTACCAAGCTAAAAACTGATACCTAAAAACTGTTGCCGATAACTACAAACTGATACCTAAAAACTGCTATCAATGACTAAAAACTGATACCTAAAGAAAGTTGTCCTTCAGGATAAAATATTGAAGGCCTGTCCTTGAGGCAAAAACGCTGAGAAATTTTGTCCTTGACAATAATTTCCTGTATTAATAATCACAGAATTCATTCATATATTAATAATCATAGAATTCATATATTGATGCATCAACTATAACTGAATCAGATTCATTTATATATTAATGATCATAGTATTCCAACAAAGTACAATACATATCCAACAAAACAATCTAAAGTAGCCATTCACATCACCAACTAAAACGTTACCAAAATAACATTCTAACATAACCATTCCAAAATACAACGATACAACACAAAATACATAAGAAATATAAAGTTTTATATCACAAAGCAATGCTTACCCTAAGGAAGTGCACTAGTCGAAGGCTACGAAGTCTTTATGCCAAGCCACGGTTGATCCAACAGCTTCTCCAATGGTACACATCTCGGAATTCGGCCTCCACAAGAAAGCTTCTGGATCCACCGCCACATCAATCCAAACTTTACAACCATCTGGTCCTAGTTTTTTAAAGTGCACTAAACAATTAGGATCAGTGGATACCACCATTCCTTTTGCAACAACTTGCTTTTGCCAACTCAATATTTTACATTTTTTGGGCTCATTTTCAAATTGCCTTTCATCTCGTTTAGGTTGTTCTTGAACTGTCAAATTGTTGCTCTCACGGCGTGACTGCAAAAATTTTTTAGGAATACATTAGACTTATAGATTCATACTCTCACAGTGCCTTAGAAGATGGAAGCATTGCCCCTATCCTATGCAATGATGCAAGGTTGAATTGGCCTTCTTACTTATTTAGATAAATGTTTCACCATCGTCATGTCTACCCATCACAGGGATCAAATATTATGTAAACTAAGAAAACAACCAAATTTTAATTTTCAGATATATTGCTTGTGATGGGTAAAGGTTAGCCATGTTTCTTTCCCATTTTCCTGAATTATAATATTTGTGAACCTTTACTTTTTATTATATTCATGTTAGTTAAGATGGTTATGATCATTCTAAACTAGTAAAATTATCAAGCTTTTGTAGATTAAAGAAGATTATAATTGTGTGTTGTATGTAGAAGTATAAACCGTGACATTATCCAGAATTTTATTATACAAAAAGCACAGACTACAACAGTACTTCTAAGGTTAGACATACAATTGGTAAAATAATTGCAAGAACTGATAATAAAATCCCATAAAAAGTTTAAAACTAGTAGGAAAAAGGATGAGCAGCATTGAAATACATAAAACGAACGTAATATCTTTTGGTGCACCAATTATTGTATGAGAGTCGGGTGGTGAAGATAGATCGAGTGTACCATATCGATAAAGAAGTTGGTACATTAAATTTGCACCACAGCAGCATGTCAAGCAGATTAATTTTTCATTGGATGGAAAATTTAGCTCATTAGTAAAAAATTATTCTATGGTTTATTCTTTTTTCCCTAATTATAACTCAACCTCTCCTTAGTTTCACATTTCTTCGTGTATATAAATAGAAATTATACTGACGGCACATTAGTTATTGTTGCAGCATAGTCATAATTAAAGATAAACTTGATATAGATTATCCATTGTTTGACTTTTGAGTTCTAATTGAAAAAAACATGGTACATAAACATCAATCAGTATACTTATATAAATTGCAATGATGACACTTAAAAGCTTAATGGAAGATATGAAAATTTATGGGTGAACGAAAACATGAATATGAGTTAGTATTAGTTTTTGTTACAGAAACTTAAATATATGAAGTTATTGTATCATAGTATGCAAATGCAGAAAAGAGCAACCATGACTCAAAATGACCATGTGTGAAAACGACATATTATATAAATGATAGTGCATTTTGTTTTAAACCTCTAATGATGATTCATACTCATAGATTCATACTCATAGCAGGTTCATTAATCATAGTATTAATGAGCAAACTTAGATCAAACACAAAGTTTATAAAGAAACAAAAATACCTATGTGACTATTTTAGTAGCCTCAAAAATCGATCCTCTTTTAGTTTTCTACAAATGGTTGATTACGAAAAGAATTCCACTATAACTCATCCTCCTACAGTTCATTTTCTTGATAAATATCTTAAACCATAATCTTACAATTCAACCAGGTTTCCTTAAACTCAAATTTGAAAAATGAGCTCAACTTCGTTTCCAAAATTGAGTTCAAGACTCAAATTTGCATCAAATAATAAATATTTGTCCCACTAGTGAACTATAATTGTGTGTGCAGTACGCTTACTTCATTTATAGTAACGAACTAATATACAAAATACCAATTTTTTATGATAGGTACAACTTTTAACAATGACTTTTATAAAAATTATGATGTATTATACCTTGTATTTATAAATATTAATTCAAAAAAAATCTATACCTTGTATTTTGTTAAATCCTATTGCAACCAATCTAACTTTGTTTCTAACATACTTTTCTTGCTTCATTAAATGTATTTTTATACACTCATTTAGTTCCTACATTGGGAAAATCATTGTTGAAAACTCTACAAGTTGAAAACAACAATTTAACCAAATGAACACTTCATTGTAGACAATAGGCAGTTGGTGATAAAATGTAAGCAAATAATATAACTTCATTATATAAACCTATAATAGCTTCATAAATGCAAACAATAAAGATCTGAAGCTATATATTTTCACATTTATATGTTATTGCTATATATAAAATTGGAAAACTGAAACATATAGCAACTAAAAACTGAAACTCATAGATTCATACTAGTGTCATCGTGCATTAGAGAAATAAACCTATAGAAACGGTACCTGAGGTGTATTAGCATGAGGAGTCGCTGGATTTTCTTCTTTAACTGTTTGCTTTCCTTTTATATCATGTAAAGATTGTATCATTAACTGTTTGCTTTACTTTCATTAGCATGCTAATTAACACTTACCATCAAAATCGAAGTAAGCTCCTGCACTTTGGCCTCCAAACCACTAACTTGGTTTCGCAATGCATATACTTCACCTAAATTAGCCCGCTGAATACGCAGCTGAGATGGTACAACCCCAAAACGTAGTCCTTTTACACGTCTGCCATGTTCCTGACCAAAAAGCATCGACACCCCATCTTGAGTAAATGATGATGTTCCCTGGGAATCCTAACTCACGGCATTATGCTCTTTTATCTTAAACTACAAATTCAAAAACAACCAATATTAAGCAATTAAAAAAAATATTACATTAATAATAACATAAAACTGCAGTCACTTTATTTTTTTTTTGCTTATATCCTATATTTGAACTTATCCTTACTATGCAATCGGCAACAACTGAATTCGGGGGTTCTCCATTTTTTTTGGTGTGGCTTTTGCACCAAAATTCGTCTCTACTGATATCAGACGTTGCCATTTCTTTTTCTGCAAAAAAAGCATAAGAGCTTAAGAACGTACAAGTGATAACAAATAAAAAATGCTTTAGTAATATTTTCTTACCATTTCTTCTTCCAATCTTGCATAACCTTTTCTACTCATGGTATATCAGAGAAAGTCAAAGATAAGAAAGAAGAGGAAAAGAAAGAAGAAAAGAAAGAAGAAGAGAAGAAAGATGAGGAGAAGAAAGAAAAGGAGAAGAAAGAGGAAGAAGCAAAGCCTCCGCCTCCACCTCCTATTGTTATATTGCATATTGACATGCATTATGTTGGATGTGCAAAGAAAATCGAGAGGTGCTTGTTGAAATGCAAAGGTATAATATAATTGTAAGAATTTTTTTAAAGAATTTTTTGGTATCTATTTTTTGAGCCATTATCATACAATTGTTTTACCACAAAGACCATCTTGAGAAAAATTTGTATCACACAATTAGAAATAATGCTTGAGTGGGATTTTAGATTCTTTGGCTAAACTCAAAGCCCATAAACTGTAATATTATCCTAGTTGCATCAGAACTGTAATTTTTATCTGGCCTAAACTTATATATAAACTTATGATGATGGTGGACTAAAATACAAGTATGTATTTGAATCCAAAAAAATGTAGGAGTGGAAGATATGGAGATTGACATGGCACTAAATCAAGCGAAAATAAAAGGAGTAGTTGACCCACAAGCATTGTGTGCAAGTATTGAAAATAAAACAATGAGAAAAGCTAAAGTGATATCACCTGTATTACCACCACCAGATGAAGCTGAAGCACCCGCACCATAAGTTATTGCATCACAGGTCAGATATCATTCCACCACTCAAATTGAAATGAAATTTTGCTTGTATAAATTAAATAACATGCAGATAAGTATAAATACAAGTGTCATGTACATGTATACAATCATTGAGTAAATTATGTATACATGTCAACAAGCTTATTTATTAATTTTTGCATAAATGACAAATCTATTTGGAATATATGTATAGGCAAGTGGAGTCATAACAGTGGAATTACATGTTGGTGTTGATAGTGCTTCTTGAACTGTTGCTGTACACGGAGAAGAATGACATGTGTATGATGATCAATTTTTAAGGGAGCACTGATCGATGGTGTAAATTATAAAAACATATATTAGTTACCTAACATGTGTATGAGTGGCAAAGTGTGTGGGTAGTGATTCATTAGTCTGTCTATGCCATTTATTTAACTTCATTTTTGCCAAAGTTCAACTTCATCTGTAAATTATTCAACTTATTTTTGCAGTAGAAATCAGAGTCTTGTCTTTAGATTTGTTAGTTTTTTAGTATATCAACAGCTGCTGATTGCATTGTATTCGTTTGTACTATTTTCCATAAACTTTTTTTTACTGCATTATGTTTCAAACTGTTGGAAGAATAACTAATTAGTATAACCAGTAAATTCTTAATTTTGTGATATAATTTATTGTCACGACTCACACTTTTGTACTTATTTTCATTTATGCTATTGAAAGGGTTTCTTCTTTTGTTAAGTTCTCTTGATTTCTTTTCTTTTAACGAGAAGTAGGAAAAAATTTCATTTTCTCTTAAAGAAATAAAAAAACAGTTATGTTGTTAACATTCTCTTTAATTCCTTCATTATCTTCTACATCTCCAAAATCTTAATTCTGTCCCTCCACATTGTGATGGTTTATTTCGATCAAGATTGATTTGAATTGCCAGGTGGCAGGTCAAGTGGCCAGGCCAATGGCCTGGCCCTTACGGCACAAGCAGCAGCATGTGTTGCTGCTTTGTGCAGTAGCAGCACCATGCTGCTGTAGGCAGCAGTACCCACTGCTAGCACTTGCAGCAGGGCTATTGCCCCACTATCGAGGCTGAGGCTCGCTGTTAACGAAGACCGACATCTCCCCTCCCCTCCGACACCTCCCACTCGCTCTTGATTTATCTTAAGTTTTCAATATCTATCTCAGTTCAAAAAATATCATTAGCTTTAAAACTCTTTTTCATGTACTTCAACCCTATCTTATAATATAAAGTCTACATTCAATATATATAACATGTTTAAAATAGCACAATATGTAAATCAAGCCATTGAAGGAAGAAAAAACAAAGTTCTAGAGCAAGATTGTTTAAAATTAGAAATTCGAAAACTTACTTACAACAAACCCTTTTCTTTAAATTTCATAACTATGGTATGAAATGATCAAATTAAGTATGAGCTTGAAAAAGGAAACAACGGTCAGTTCTCAAGGAAAACAAAAGCTTGTTACAGTAATTTTTTCTTCATCAAATCTTAGATTTATGCTTTAATTTTTTGATTTGGAAATGATAGTAAAGCTTTATGTTCATTAATAATGCAAAAGATCAAGATTCAAGGATTGAATAAGAGGAGAAATCAAAATATAATCTCATCAACCATGTATACATATACCAAAACAAGTCATGGCAAATATAAAAAATTAATTCAAGTTCATTTATAGTAAAGTGGTCTTTTATATATAAATGAAAATGAATTACAGATCTCAACTTATGACATGTTCAAAATTGAAATAAAACCCAGTTAAATATCAGTTAAATAGAAACAAAAAACATTGCTCCTTGCCTACTCAATCAAAACATGCAAGCCTTAACCCACATAATCTATCAAGCATGCAGCATACAAAGGATAAAGTACCAACTCAGAACTGAACAAACACAGCATAACAATTCTAAATAACCTAGGATAAGATCTATAAACATGATATACGTCCGACCACCCACTCCATCAGTAAAATCCATGAAAATACAAGTATACATAAGACACACCAGTCAAATCGAAAATAGAATTACGAATCACACACATAGATACATAATTCCTGATTCGATAAATAATTTGATACCCAAAACCTATGAAATTCCAGAAATCGCAAAACCCAAATCACGAATCTTGATACTCCTTGAACATACACACAGATATAATTAGAACACTCAATTAGAACAAATAGAACGAAATGAATATAACTTAAGTGTTCGATATCAGCAGCGGTTTTGAGGACCGAGCATGTTAACGCGAAGAAAAAGATGGAAATAGCGTACGATATCAGCAGCGGTATTAAGGAACAGATTAGGGATTTTTTTGGAAATTAGGGGTTTGCGAATTGAATCGGCAGTGAGTTTAGTTTTGGGAACTTTTGCCCTAATTAATGAATTGAGCGGCCAACAAAAATGGGGGAGGGAAGTTGTAATTTTTGGGACAGGAAAGTAATGTCGGAGGACAACTGACAAAAATAGTTGTTATAAATAGTTTTTTACCACTGGCATAGATAAGCAGTTGTTAAAGAGGCATATTACAACTGCTATACAAATAGAGTTGTTAAAAATATCTTTTTCTACAACTGTTAAAAATGAACAGTTGTTACAAACTAATTATTACAACTGTTAAAAATGAACAAATGTAAAGGGAAGGTTGTAATATGATTGCTTTGTTGTAGTGATACCAAGTTAATAAAATAGCAGAATGATGATTTATTCTGCCTAATAGATGTCAAAATAATCCACTTAGTGAATTATGGCAAAATTGATTTATTCTGCTAACAGATATCAATTATAAATTAAATTAGCAGAATTTTGTTTTATTCTGCTAAATATATGTCATTAGGTTTCATATCTAATTGGGGTTACTTAAGGATAATCAACAAAAAAAATCCCTTGGATTTAAAACATTCTTTAAAAGGGAGATTGCTTTAAAACCAAAGTCGATCTTTAGAAATAAAGTGGTTTAAAACTTTAAAACCTTTATTTGAAAATTAAATAACATTAAACTCTTTATTTAACAATAATTAAACAATAATTAATTGATAATTGATAATTAAGTAATAATTATCCTTAAATTTAATAATTTGATATAATAGTTAACATTTAAATAAATAATTAAACAATACTTAATCTTCAATTAATTATTAAATAATAATAAATAAATATTAATTGATCTTAATTAATTAATTAAATAATCGTTAATTAAAACTCAAGTAATAAATTAAACCCTTATTTCAAATAATTAAATCATAATTTAGTTTTAATTAAATCTTAACTTACATTTAACTTGATTAGTAATTAAATAATAATTAAACCTCTTTATAAATAAATAAGTAATAATTAACCTTTAATAAATTATTAAAATAATAATTAATGCTTAAATAATTAATTAAATAATAATTAAATACTAATTAGTTCTTCAATAAATTATTAATTAATGATTAGTCTTATATTAACTATATAAATAACTTACGTAATTCATAATTAAGTACAAATTTCCTTTATTAACAACTGATTAAGTACTAATTACCTTACTTAATTAATTAAATAATCATTAAATACTTAAAGAAATAATTAAATAAAAATAGTTATTTAATCATACTTGAAATAAGTTTTGAAAACACTTTTCAAAAGATACCTAAGTGAAAACAATTTAAATTTGCAAAAAATGTTCGTTTTTTACAAACTGCATTTATAGCGACTATTTGCTATAAGGCCCGAAAATATCAAACTTGTTTTATACTCTAAATTGCTTTCAAAACTCTATCTTTCATGTTTAACTTACTTTAATAAACTTGGATACGGTTTTGAAAACTAGAAGTAAGGTTTTAAAACCTTTATAAAATCTTTTCTTAAAATAAAGTAAGGAAACAAAATTAAAACAAGGGATCTTGATGTCGCAACATGAAACTTAGATGCTAGCTTCTTTTATTATACACCACGTATCATATGCTCCAACATCATTACCTACCATACAACAAACCTAAAGTAAAATCATTACTTTAAACCATCGCAAAGTTATACTTGACTTTAATCATTAATATCATGACTAAACAACACTATATCCAACCACAAATATACACATATAACTCAACATCAATCTCATTCAAACAAGCAACCAAGTGGTATAAAAATTAAAGTTAAAAACTTTATGAAAAGGTGTAAGCTTTACTCACTTACAAGTTATCTAAACACTTAGCAATAGCATTATGACTTAAATCGGACCTAGGCCTTTGATTTTCTTTTTGAAAAATGGGGTTTTGGTGACTTGAAAGTGGCAAGGAGGTTCGGCCTAAGGTGAGCATGGCCCGGCCATGGGTGGGGGAAAGGGTTTTGGGGCTAGTTTTGAAAGGAGAGGAGATATAGAAGTAAATGAAATACTTTTAACTATTTTAAAACTGAAAAAGAGTAAGATTTTTAACTTTGTAAATTCATGAAAGCCATTAAGAGGTGTCATGGAGCTTGAAATAAGAATGGAGTTTGTGAAACACTACAACAAAAAGGACTTTTTATAGAGTGTAAAAACCGCTATAAAAACTTTCTATAGCGATTCTATAATCGCCATAGATCAACATGTTGTAAAAAGTCTGGTAGTTACTATAGCGTGTCATACTTGCAATGGAAAACGTATTTTTCTTGCCATCTAAAATAGGCCATATTGGTGCAACTGCTTTTCTATAGCATTATGAAACGTGCTATAGAACTTTTTATGATGCATTTTAGTTGCTATAAATATGTCGACGTGCTATATTATTATAGCATTTGAACGCGCTATGGAATCATCGTGTCAACCTTTCATGACACATTGAAATGCTATAGAAAATTCATTACTATCTATTATAGCACCATCTTATTGCTATGAAAACTATTTACTCTTTGTAAAATATTTTGTATAGCACTAACATGATGCTATAGTATAACAAAGCTGAACAATTTTTCTTTTTATAGCATAGTTAGAACACTATAAAAAAAATTCTATTGCACATTTTTTGCTGCCATAACATTCAAAGCTTACAATTTTCAATTCTACTTATATATTATAACTCAAAAAACCACATTCATCACATTAACATAAGTACACAAATTGAGTCATAAGCCAAATCACAAAATATATATATATATATATTCATAATATTTCATACATGAAGAATTAAACATAAATATTTGTGATAAAAATTAAACATAAGTACACAAATTGAATGTAGCATACCAAAACGATACATACTAAAAATATTTTAATGACCGTCGATAAGCATGACCGATTTAAAGGAGAAAGAGTGCGACATCAAATATCAACCTCAAAAGCATTATACAACACCTGTGAAGAAGAAACACAAACGTACATATGTTAGTCAATATATACAAGTATGTATAAGTACAAAAGATGCATCGCCAAAGACTAAGTTACTGAAACTAGCATAACCCCTAATGAACATGTTATTGTGATCAATCATGCTTTAAAGAAGCACACTAAGGACAGTGGCACTACCTTGCTAGGATTCTCGGTAAAGTTGTAATCAATACAATCTGAAATCTAAGTTTTATCCACTACTTCAGAACACAACAAGAACCGAATAATGCTTATATATATACATCTACATTTATACCCTAATATGGTACATAAAAATGAACTAAATCAGTCAATCATTTACACTCCACCTGTCAATGTCTTGCACTATCTATATATTGTATTGGCGATCGGAATATTTTACAGCCCTACCATGATAGAAACAAAAGAAGTTGTGTCATCTAAATCAAATTCTACTAACGATTTCTTCAAAGATATGCATTGTTATTTATGTAAATTTTTATGCACTACTTATTTAAATTTTTATGCAACTTAGTTAATTTTTATAAATTTATTTTTAGTTTTCTAAAACTTAGTTAAGGTAGAAAATTATTTACTTTTTATAAAACTTGGTTAATATAGATAATTTTATAATTTATCTAACTTAGTTTAATTTTTCAAAAATTAATTAAATTTTTATAAAACATAGTTAGCTTTTTATAAAACTTGGTTAAATTTTACAAACTTAATTAATTTAATCGGATGTTTATAAAAATTGGTTAAATTTTATTAACTTTGTTATTTTTATAAATTTAGTTTATTTTGAAAACTTAAACTTACTAATTTCTATAAAACTTAGTTAACTTCTATAAAAATTAGTTATTTTCTTATAAATTAGGTGTAGTAAAGAACAGGCTAACTTAAACTTACTTAATTTTGCTTTTTCAAGTGTAGTAAAGAACAGGATAACTAATGAAAGAGACCAAGCAAAAGCATGTGGTGATAAGCGTGTTGCCTTAGTTTTAACCATGGCGTGTTGCTTCAGTCTTAACTAAGGCATGTACGCCTCAGTTTTAACTAAGAGTGTCGCATTAAAAATTCAGTTTTAGCTAAGGTATATATTGTCAACCTCTCAATAAAAAGATTCATCATGACAAAAATCTACTGTATTCTAAATCAATACATATTGTAATCAGGAATCTTTGCAAGAAAGTTGTGATAGTGGCATTGACCTAGACAGTGATCCCAACATATATCGGTTATGCGATTAAATACAAATAAAATTTATGAAAATGCTTTTTCCATATAAACGGAAAACTACACAAAGAATTAGCAATTTCTACCTAATCCAAATATTAAAAACCAACTCTTTAAGATGTGCAGAATAAGTTGTTGTTTTCACAAGATGATAAGATATATCCTATAAGATTCAATAATTTAGTTTATTACATCTGAATCTAAAGAGGAAAAAGAAAAGAAAAATCAAATATTCTTCATATAAATTCTTTGCCCAAAAATTGCTAATTTTGGTACTAAGCTCTTACAATAGGTTCTATAAATGGTTGCAATAGTTAAAAAGGTGAAACACAAGATTGGATGTGCGTAAACTAGTTACTATGCATAGACCGTATTAGATAAATATCAGTGCAAACATAGCTGGCTTAGTTTCATACCTTTATGTAAGCATTAGTATTTGTCAAACTGCCTGAACTTTCTAGCCTTGGAAATGATCAAGTGCAATATCAAGAAGATATAACTTAGGTCCCATGCTCTAGTCAACTGCAGGTATGGTCTCACCGTTAATAAATGGTCCCTAAAAGGATCAGAGAACAACTGGTAATACACTCTGACAAGCATTTTACCACTTTGGTTCAATTTGACAAACGGATTTTAAGAATAAACTCAGAACACACATGAGCCTTCAGGTGATCATCTAAAGCTTGAAGTTCTGCAAGGAAAGCCTGCTTTGTTCCATCATTAGGATCCTCGCTTTTCAAGAATTTTATAAAAGAAGAAAATATATTCGACCCCCTGAAGGAAAAACAAATATATTCAGAAATTATTAGGTTGAGATAACTTACCTACAATTCTGATTTTATATCAACATTTATAAGTAACTTGATTTACTTGCATCAGTTTATGACAAAAGTCTATTATGTGTTTAAACGTTAGCTAAAACAATTCAGATTGACAGTTAAAATGTATCTATATCACGCAACCTTAACAACAATGCTTAAACGGATTTTGAGTTCAAAAGTATAATAATATGAAGTACAAATTATTTATTTAGTTATGGTAAACAAATTCTTTAACAAATTCAAATTATATTTCCATCTACATAGTTAAGATATAAGTATATTTGATCTCTCTCTAACAATTTTGAAGTTGGGATTTCGCTTTTAATAGAACTTTAGATGGTATCAGAGTGTGTTGATAAATTACTAGAAAACAATGACCACTTTGAGTGGGAATTAAATTCAGTAAGAAACATAGTTCTAAATCCTTGTATAACTTCCATACTAGCTCTTGAATAATAAATTTATTTGGATAACTCAAGCTCCACCCAAACACAAAATCAATTTGAGGATTTAATTGAATAGTCATGCTCATTTAGACAAGTTTGGGAGCTCTAAACAAGTTCATACGTAAAATCAATTATCAACCAATAATAAAAGGAATACTTAATTTGTCCACTAAACAGGCGAAGCAAAATCAAATGTGCAGTATATACCTAAAAGTTAAAAATATATATACCTACAAGTGGTCGAAGTTCACGGTAGTTGAGGAATCAAAGCACTGTGTAGTGACGCTGACGGATCAAAGCAGCGGCGAAGTTAAGCAATCAGAGCAGCAGTGAGCAGATTGAGGAATGGTGAACAGCAAAGTTGAAGACAACGAGCAGCGTTTGAGGAATGGCGGGAGTTGAGGAACAGGGAGCAGCGAAGTTGAGGACGGCAAGATTTAAGCTGAGGAACGACTGGATTTTGTTGTCTGGTCATGCTGCTCGGAAGCCTTAGAAAAGTGGCAGACACTAGTGTTTCTTTGATAGTCAGATGTGGGAAAAGAGCATCATCTTGAGTCACAAATCCAATCCTGACAAGTAAACATATAGTTATTGTAGTATAGGATACTGGTATTCAAAGGTGTTATATATTGCTTATATCTGCCAATGTAAATTGCCTTCTTTTAAAATGAGGAACAGAGTTCGTACATTTTAAACTTAGGCGATTAATCAAAACAGTTTTGAATCAAAGACTACGTATCATCATTTGTCAGTTTATAATGCATTTATTTCTGACTCACAAAACACATGTAGCGGTAACAATCGGTGTACCTTAACCAATGCTCCAGTTTAATCACGTTCTGTCCGATCATTTGTTAGCCATAACTTGCATGCTTCCATTTTTGACTGCATGCACTTCAGTTGTAGTTGTGGCCATAGCTTGTGCCTGTATGGACAGTAAAATATAACCTAAATTAGGAATTGAGAAAGCTATGAGGAACTCAACATCACACAGCTTACTGATCTAAATAACATATTGTGAAAAATACTTACAAGAACATTTTTCAAAATCATCGGTTTGAAGAGCGATTAGGGTTTCTAAAAATTGGAGCCGCCTTTCTTCACTTCTTCCCAGCCGCTCAACCTGTTGCCTCAATCACTGTCCCTCCGTGATTCTGATGTTTACCCCATTGCCGGCGGGTCCGCAGTCCAGTCGTCCTCCAGATCTGCCGTCGTCTTCCATGGACCCTCCTCCAGGATTCGCTCCACTTCCAGCAACATACCAACCTCCTGCCGACAAAGATGGATTCACCACAGTAGTTCGAAGAAAATGGAAACGCGAGTCAAATCACATGTATTTTCCAAAGACCGGCGTCTCGGAAAGTAGAATTCCTCCACGAAAATCTGAAATCCATCCTCGGCAATCCACAGTTCCAACTTTGGGTAAAAGCTCTCTGAATGCAGACAATAACAATGAAGCCCATTCCTCACATAACATAAACAAAACGAGTCCGTATAAGTGGAATTTTTCTACCACATCCAGTCGGGCGTGGAACGAAGTGGTTAAAGGCAATAACATCCCTGTTTCCATTCCATTGAAATTTTATCAGCCTCGTGAATTAAATTCCATTCATTGCGCCAAAATGTCCGAAGAAGTTGTTCTAAAGGCAAAAAAGCAATGGGATAATGCAATAGTGGTGTATGTTGTTGGTCCTAAACCATACTATCCATATTTCAAAGACTACATTCTTAGAGTCTGGAAACCAGATGATGAATTCTCAATTTACTCCAAAGAAAACGGTTTCTATGTGATAAAGTTTAACAACAAACACGACTGTGATAAAATTCTAGAGGGAGGTCCATATTTCTATAATAAAAAATTGATGATGATGAAGAGATGGTCACTGGGAATGCAACTTAACAAGGAACTTCTACACACAATCCCGATTTGGGTTCGTTTCCCTAACCTTCCCCTTGATTATTGGACAGAAGAAGGAATTAGTCGGATTGCCTCGGTCCTCGGCTCTCCAATTAGACTGGATAAATTTACTGAAGGTATTATCAAAATTGCTTATGCGAGAGTGCTAATTGAGATAAGTAACTCTTTTAAATTTCCTAATAAAATTCCCATAATAACTGAAGATGAAAAAATCATCTGGCAAGAAGTGAATTATGAATGGAAACCATCGTTATGCACAAACTGTTCAAGCTTTGGTCATTCTGAGTTGAATTGTATATTTAATAAAGTGTGGCAACCTAAAACAAGCAAAGTAACATCTAATGATGATAATTCTGAAATGATGATTGACACTAATGAAAACATAAAAGAACGTGAGCTAAACAACAATCTTAATTCTAACGTAGATATGTCTGACTCTCCATTGATAGTAGAGGTTACACAAGTAGAAAACCCTACAGAAAACATCCCACAGATCACTGATAACATGAATTTCTCACAATTCCACTCTGAGGAAACCCATAAAGTCCATTCAAACTCTGATCAGGTGAATATTATTACAAATTCAAATACATTAGACATAAATGTAGAGGTACAACCAATTTTACTTAGCCCTATCGTTGACGAAGCCATGTTACCCAATGACACTTCTGAAAGAAGCAATTCCGAGCTGAAAGTGCACAGTAGACCGGAGTCCACAGAGCTAGCTCTTTCCTCTGTTCGAGTCCACAAAAACAGTAATACACGCAAAACCAGAACAGATGAAACACCGTTTGAATTCAAAGCTACATACAACCCAGATGTGGTAGACAATCCTGCGTGGCAATCTATTGTTAGTCAACTAAAAGGAAAGAACAAAAATTCAAAAAAGGCAAAGTTACTGGGGAATGCTGCTCCCCAAGAAAACAGTAGCAGTTCAAACAGCCAAATATAGATGGAGTTCCTCTTTTGGAACATAAGGGGTATGAATGCCCCAGCCAAACAATTGGAAATTAGTAATATTTTGAAGAGCAACAAATTTTCTTTTATTAGCATTCTTGAAAATAAACTATCAGCAGATAATATTGATAGATTTATGATAAAAGTCCAATCAAACTGGAAGTTCTCGCATAACATTTTCGATGGTCAGAAAAGCCGTATTCTTACAATTTGGGATTCCAATCAGTGGTCTAATATTATCCTTCATTCGACTGAACAATACATGACTGGTATCTTACATAACTCTAGTGGATTAAGTGTGTTATGTACTTCTGTTTACGCTCACAATGATGAAATGAGGAGAAAAGAGTTATGGAATTATATTATCGATCTATCTATGAATGTTAATCTTCCTTGGATTTTAGCAGGAGATTTTAACGCTACTCTATCATCTACTGACAGAATGAATAATGGCATATGTAATGGCATTGGAGATAATGATTTTATGGACTGCATAACTAAATCGAATCTACTTGAACCACAATTTTCAGGAAATTTCTACACTTGGAGGGGAGGACCTCTATTCTCGATACATAGTAAAATTGATAGAGTTTTTGTAAATTACTTATGGACTGGTAAATTCACTCACTTTGGAATAAATTTTGGTAATCATTCCATTAGCGATCACACTCCTATTATGGTAAAGATTTCTAATCAGATAGTGAAGAGAAGAAGATTACCTTTCAAATACAACAACTCGTGGCATCTCCAAAGAGGATATCAGAGCATTCTTCAACAAGATTTGGAGCAGTCCTTTCCAGGCAACGCCCTTTACAATCTTCTCTGTAAATTAAAAGCAGCAAAGGTTAGTCTGAAACGTTGGAACTCAAACAGAACCAATATACACTCTGAACTAGACAATTTAAAGGTAGAAACAAATAATATTTATAAGCTTTTAGTTCAAGATCCTTTAAATAATAGTCTTATCGATGAATACAGTACGAAAAATGACCAGCTTCATGATATTATGAGGAACATCGCAATTGAGAATGAGCAAAGAATGAAAATAAAATGGTTGACTAAAGGTGATAAACCCACAGAATTCTTTTTCTCGAAAATCAACAAAATTAATCCGACTAGGGGGGAACAATCTTATACTAAATGACAATGGTTCTTGGTCTTCAGCATCAGATAATTTAGCTCTCTCTGCTACAAAATACTTTTCAGATTTGTTTTCGACGCCTACAGTCACGCATCAATTTCCAGACATAGTTTGCAAGAAAATTTTATCCGAAAATGCAAAATTAAAGATATGAAATCCTTTTCTTATGGAAGAAATTAAAACAGCAATTTTTCAGATTGATGACAATAGTTCCCCTGGCCCAGATGGAATGAATTCCAAATTTTACAAATTGCATTGGGAACAAATTAAATACGATATATGGAATGCTATGAATGATGTTCTTCAAACTGGGAAATTTATCAGAGAAATTAATCACACGTTCATCTGTCTCATACCAAAAAAACCAAATGCAGTGGATATGTGTGATTTTCGACCAATTTCCTTATGTAATGTATTGTACAAAATTCTAGCAAATCTTCTTTGTAACAGAATGAAGGAATTCATGAATGATCTCATCTCTTATAACCAGAATGCTTTCATTCCTGGTAGAGTTATCACAGAAAACTCCCTTTTGGCTTATGAGATGATTAGAGGATTCAACAGGAAAACTTCTAACAACTTATGTCTGAAAATTGACCTGAACAAGGCGTATGACAAAATTAATAGAGCTTTTATTCTTCATATGCTGATCTCTATGAATTTTCCTACCCCATTTGTGGAGATTATAAACGAATGTATCTCAACTCCCACATTTTCGGTCTTAATAGAAGGGTCACCTTATGGTTTCATCTCTAGTTCAAGAGGATTACGACAAGGTGACCCCCTCTCACCATATTTGTTTGCTATCGCTATGGAATTCCTGACAATTAGTCTGGATATGGAATTGATCAAAGGTAATATCAAACCCATATTCCAAACTGAACCTTTGATTACTCATCTGATGTATGCAGATGACATTCTCATCTTAACCAAAGCTACTATTGAAAATGCAAAGTGTATCAAGCAAGTGCTCCAAGATATGAATATCATAACAGGGATGGAACTAAATAACAATAAAACTACATTGTTTCTGAGCAAAGGAGTCTCTAACAAACCCCAAATTGCTCAGATCCTTAATTACAGTATTGGAAATCTTCCAATAGTCTATTTAGGCATTCCTCTATCAAATAACAAACTTAGAGCAAGAGACTTTGGTGGGCTGATAGACAAAATAAACAAAAAGTTTAATCATTGGCACAGCAAAATGCTCAACATTAGTGGGAGAGCTGAATTAATTAAAACGGTTATTCACCCTATTTTACAGTTCTGGATGCAATTCTCACAGTTTCCACTGACAGTAACACAAAGAATAAATTCCTTGTGTGCTAATTTCCTATGGAAATCTAAAGCCCATCCTATGAAATGGGAAGATGTGTGTAGAACCAAAGCTGAAGGTGGATTTGGCATACGGAAAATTGAAGACATTTCTAAAGCTGTGGCTACAAACCTTCTTTGGAAATTTATTAAGGGTGAATCATTATGGGCTAACTGGACTCGAAATAAGTATTGTAAAAATGCAAATATCTGGACTGTCAACATAGACCCTACTACTTCTTATACTTGGAATACACTGCTCAGAGCTAGACAATGGGGTAAAGGTCTCATTAATAGAAATATTGTTAATGGGGATACCACAAATTTGTGGTTCGATCCCTGGCTCAATGGCTCATCCTTAATTGAAATAAGTGGTTGGAATGCCATGCATGTGGTGAGAGGATATGACAAAAAAGTTTCTGTGTTGATCTCTAACAATACTTGGAAACAACACTTAGAGCATGCCCCTATTCAATCCCATCAAATCATTCGCAATATTACCATCCAACAACAAACGGGGGACGACTACTGGACTTGGATCCCTAGTAACAATGGTAACTTCACCTTAAAATCAGCATGGAACCACCTTAGAAATAAGAACCCAGAACATTTTTGGACAAAAATCATATGGGGAAAAGGGTGTGCACCAAAAATGTCAACTTGTGCTCTAATGGCCATTCAAGATAAATTGAAAACTAAAGACCGTGTTAGTAGATGGAATACATCTATTGACCAACGGTGTAACTTATGTGCTAGTGACCTAGAAGACAGGGACCATCTCTTTTTCAACTGTCCATATTCTCGTAATCTATTAGATATTATCATGCAGAAAATCAACATAGATGTCAATCGAAATTACAACATCATGAATATACTGGACTGCATAAGTAAGAAAACGAGAGATCAAAATTTAGCTAAGCAAGTTGACAGTATTGTTTTTACTTCCCTGATTTGGAATATATGGTGCGAACGTAATAATAGGATCTTCAGAGGGGTTGAAATGCCTGCGACCATCAGAAGCACCCTGATAATCCAAGAGATCAGATCGTTACTGCATCACTTAACCATTAATCATGAGATTAATATAGAGACTAAACGTATCTTTGAACAATGGAATCTCGCAGTGAGGTCTACTGTTCCCCATCATCCACCCTGATTTCCTTATCTCCCCCTTTTGGAATCGTAGCTGCTCGGGAGCTTTTATGTAGAGAATATGGTCATTTCGAATTCCTCAGATCTACTTTGTAGAGAAAGGCGACATTTTCTCTTTCCTGGTTTCCACGTGATTCTTTGATCTGGAAGACACATTGAGTTCGGTGTATTCCTTTGCTGCTTTCCACGTGATACTTTGTCTTTTCTTTATGGTCTCTCGGTTGTATTTGTAGCTTTATAAGGCTCTGCTTTTTGGATCAAGTTGCTCCAACGGATGGTTTTGAGTGCGGTTCTCCTTTGTTTTACTCCTCCATCTGTTAAACAATTTGATTTCTGTTTGTTCTCTATTGTAATGTTAATATATGGAAGTGATATGTACTCTTTTTCCTTGTAAGGCACCCGTTTAGGTTAGGGGGATTGCAAGGTTTTAATGAGGCATATCATGGAAATATATGATTTCTATTAATAAAGTACCTTTTTTCCAAAAAAAAATAACATATTGTAAAATTTAAGCTACTGATAACTGTAATGTGAAGAAACTGATGTATTAGTATGTTAAAATAAAAATAACATATGTTTCTCGGAGGAAATACAAGAAAAAATTTACATTACTATTGCCAAAATAAAATCAATAACTATACATAATGACGTGAAAGTCATAAATTTTGCAAGGTGATTCAAAAACCTAACAGATTATTGTTTAGGAACAATAACTAATGGCACATGACATGTGAATCCTATAATGTGATTTATTATCATTTTGATACACCATTGTCAGTAGTACTGACAATGATTTTGTTGAAATTTTCACTCGGTGATAATGAATACAAAAGCCATCATAATTTGCATTTGGATAAATATGGCTTACAAAAAAGTACTTGTAAATGTCTCCATATATGGGATCTGTAAATGCAAAACAAGTAGCTGTTAAAATCTAAAAAAATACCCAACTTGTGAAAAATCAAAAGAGAAAAAAATGTTTATAGAAAATAGATATTTATGCAAAGCGGTGTTAACTGATATTACATCGTTGACTAATATATGAACTTCCATCTTTTATGATTCCTATTTATATAAAACTATTGTGGTTAGTTCACACATCCATTAGCTTTGTAATTAATCAATACAAGAAGAAGAAGAAACATTTGAATGCATCTCAAAAGCTCAAATAGACATGCTTGATTAATAGCCACATTAGGCATTTTATTTGATATCTAAGTGAATCAATTAGTAAACAAGGGTGATATAAGTATTTTGTAATGCACTAGCATATGAGTTATAAGGGACTCGAATGAAATTCGGTATTAAAAAGAAATTCATGTCATTTATTTATTCATCAATGTCATATGAATTATGAAGGGGGGACGCTAATTATAACAAATAAATACCCATTTATTTATTCAGCAATGTACATTTTGATTTATCATAAATTCAATGCTAATATATTATCTATTCAAATACCATAAATATATTCTATTATTACTCTAATAATTTCACCTAATAAGTTTTACCTTTATAACTTATCGCTATGAAACCCCAATTTAAATTACAGTTATTAATTCTTTATGAATATCGAAAGTCCACATACCGAAGTGTGACATTGGAGTAGATTGCCAGGTGTTTTATCTCCAAAATCTGCATACCGAAAACCTCCACAACAAAGATAGAAAAAAGTAGTAATAGAAATATATATCATTGACGCTCTCTTCGTTGTTTTTTTTTTCTACTGGTGGTGATTTCAGTGTATCCTTCGTTTGAGAAAAAAATGTTTATAGAAATTTATTACATATTCATCTTTCCAGGTGGAAAAATAAGCAACTTATGCTATTTTTTACCTGGATTTCTAGTAAAATATATGGGTATGGATTAGGCAAATGCGATGTCACTAGGCCTGAAGATAAATTAATGTTACAGATTTGTGTATACTTAGCAAAACTACAACAAATTAAAAAAAAATCAGATATATGACCTGAGACCTATATACCCTGGTAACTAGATTGGAACCAAAGTTTACAATGTGATGTACTGGTAAGATATTATGATGTAATTCAAGAGCACGAAATAAGGTTTTGCCAGCATAAAATTAAATATAGAAGGGAAATAATCAAGCAGGTGGAAAGTGTAAACAAAGCTTAGAATAACTTCCACTTTGGCCAAATTCAATTGTTTACCTGAAAAATGACGAGGCCAATAAGTACAGGCTGAATATCAAAACCAAAACTCTCAAAAAGATCCTTTGAGTTCCTCACATGGGTGTATCCTCCAAATTGTAGAAATGTAAGTAATTGCTCAACAAATGTCAAATTAAACTCTATATCACAAATTCTGTAAATATATTACGCTTTAGAATCTTTCCGGTGCATTATGTTGTCACACCTTTATAGCCAACCAATGTTTGTTTAGCACTTCAAAAAGTGATTCATGCAAAATAAAATATTAAACAATAGAAAATATGAATGGAAATAGAAAAGCTACACTTAGTTCGACACAATCGAGTTGTCAGATTTTCTTGTGGCTGGTAATATTGAAGACATAGCAAAAGCCATTGCTGCAAAACTGCTATGGAATTATATTAATGGTGAATCTTTATGGGCAAAATGGATGCACAACAAATATTGCAAAAAAGGAAATTTCTGGACAGCCAGACTGGATAATAATGCATCACACACATGGAAGATTATATTGCGTGCTAGACAATGGTGCAAGGGTCATATAGACAGAAAAATTGTTAACGGTGAAAACACCGATTTATGGTTTGACCCTTGGCTTCAGGGTTCCAATCTAATTGACACTTATGGGTGGAACACCATGAACACTTTAGATGGTTATGACAAAACTGTCTCAAGGATTATTTCTAATCACAGATGGAAAAATAGACTCAATTTCATTCCTATGAACTCACATGCAGAGGTGAGAAAAGTTTCCATACATCAAAATATGAAACATGATTTCTGGTGGTGGCTGCCTACTAAGCAAGGCCAATTTTCTTTAAATCTGCGTGGAACATTTTCAGAACCAGGCATAATGACTTCGAATGGGCCACCATTGTTTGGGACAAGGGCTGTGCCCCTAAAATGTCTACATGCACTTTGCTTGCCATAAGAGACAAATTGCCAACCAAGTTTAAAATCAGTAAGTGGTCTCCTAACATTGATCAAAAGTGTGTGCTGTGTGCTAATCATAATGAGGATATTAATCATCTATTTTTCCAATGCACTTACTCTCGACATGTTCTGGATGAGATTATGCCCAAGCTCAACATAAAGCTTGATATGAACTACGACATTAATTGCTTACTGAATCTGGTTTTACAAGCTCAGGAAAAAATTAATTCGCCAATTAAAAGCATTCTTAGTATTTTCCTCACAACTACCATTTGGAATATATGGTGTGAACGAAACAACCGTGTTTTTAAAGGAATTGAACAACCTTTTGAGTTAAGAACCAAACAAACAATTATCGAAAGCAAACAACTGCTGCAAGTTAAATTTCAAGCTCATAATGTAAATGAAGAAGAAAAGCTTATCGTTTTGAAGTTTGCTCCTGAGCTTGGTCTCCAAAATTGTTTTCGTCCGCCTTGAATCCGCTATGCTGTTGGTCAATCAGATGTTTCTTGTCTTCGTGGAGCTGTTGAGTTTCTTTCTTCTGTTCCAGCCATGATTTTGGTGGATGTAGATCCGCTCCGGTGAAGATTAGCTCTGCTTTCTCTCTCCTGGTGTTGGTTGTGTCGAGAAGAGTGTCGTCTTTTCTACTTTTCTTTTTGGGCTTTATTCTCTGTAGTAGCTTCTAGCTACTTTTATTTCTTTTGTTTAGTTTTATTTTGTGCAAGCTGATCGTACGGATGGTTTTGAGTGTATTTAACTTGTTTACTCCTCCATCTATTTGACAGTTTTTTTGCACAGATGTTGGTCTGTTGTACTGTTAATATACGGAAATGATATGTACTCTTTTCCCTTCTCAACGCACCCATCTAGGTTAGGGGGGTTGAAAGGTTTTAACGAGGCATATCATTGAAGTATATGCTTTTTCTGTTAATAAAGTACCTTTTTCAAAAAAAATATTGGATACATTTCTACTAGATATCTTTTGTTTTAATTACTGAGATGATAGGTGAGACTGAGTTAAGAGGCCAAGTTTACTCACAAATAACACATTCAGTGAGTTGCACATTCTTTTATTTTAACAACTTAATCATGTTTAACTTGTTTTGGATCATCAACCAAGTATGCATCTCAACTTTTGAAGGCATTATGATTTTCTACATTGAGTTAAAATGGGATTATCTACTGGTAGAACGATGAAATTATAATACCGGAAATAAAATGAAACTTAAATATGGATTATCTATCTTTATTAGAGACTTAAATTTGTGGTCATCTTCAAGTACAACAGGTTGCATGATATTAACTTTTGTATTGAACCTGCGATCCATCTTCTAAAAGTTCATAAAAACCAAGCTTCCATTAAAATCACTCGGTATTGAAAGACTTAAGATATTATATGCTAATTTTTTTTTTAAAAAGACCAATATCCTAGGAGATTAAACACAATAGCTTCTTCAGATTTAATAATAGTATTGACTGAGGCATTTGCCTCAGTTAAGCAAATGCCTGAGTTGAACATGGATTTTCATGAGTTATATCAAACAAACTACAAACTAAACTAATACAAACAATAAACTTGGTAAAAGTTTGTGAATCGGATTTTAAATGCTACTTCTGCATAAAAGTTTATTGCATTTAAAAAAGAAAATGAATACATTTCTACATTGTAGATAATACTTCCAGAGCTTCTATAAACAAAACTTAAACTACAGCGAAGCTGAATCAAAGCTCATATTATCAAAAGGACTAAAAAACAAACTAGCACCGAAGTAAAAACTTAGTCATTGTAAACATGAAGCAGAATAGCAGAAATAGAATAAAAGGACAACCAAATACTCAAAAGGAAACTGATAAACAACTTAAATTTGTCACCAAACTTAAAAGGCTTATAGCTTAATTATAGCAAATCAAATACTTGGTGTCACATACATAGCCAATATAAAATGATTATGACACCACACAATAACAAAGTTCAACTGAAATCAAAATCATACAAATAAATAGTTGAAAACTACAAACTAGATAGAATTAAAACCTGAAACTTAGTCGACCTCTTGGATCTTAGGACCTGCAATGCCATCAGAAGGAGCATATTTAGGAGTAATGCTTGCAAGAATCAAATCGAATTGATAAAAAGCGAACGAAATTAAACAAAAAGAGAATATTATACCTACAATGCCATCGACCACCTAAAGGAATACAAATGAAGTCCGCGTATGTACAGTAAAAATGACAGTTCACCTATATACAGTAAAAGAACCACACAATGATCGATAAAAAATGCAGTAAGTTAAAAAATATACCTAAAAGCAGTCGAAGTTGGGCATCGAAGGAGCTGCTTCAGCAAAGTTGAGGCATTGGAGCTTCAGCAGGCTAGATGAGAGAAGAAAAGTGGCATCGTGGCTTCAACGAAGTTTGTGGACTTTAAAATGAATACGAGTGCTCGTAAATTAGGGATTTTTGGAGTGAAGGGTGGGAAGAGGGATACGAGGGAAAAGGAATAAGAGAGAGGGAAGGCGAAAAAAAGGACCGCCAACGTTTTATTTTATTTTCATTAATAATTACGTGAATAAAAGCTATGTTTATAATCTGAATGACTACTAAATAGCTATCTATAGCAAGACACATTTCAATGCTATTGTCGTTTGCTATTGATAGATCATTTTCTTGTAGTGAAATGAAAATAGAATGAAAATAGGAAGGAGAAAGAATAAGGAAATTTGTATATATATTAAGCGTACCAATTAAATTACTAATTTACCCCTTTGTACTTTACCCTCCTTTATTTAATGACACATCACTAATCTTTGTCCCTTCCTTTCCAACATGCATTTAATTAGCATTTGTACTTATGTCTCTTAAGGTTTAAACATGTTTATAGTACTAAATGTACTAATGTTTGCAATGATGTGACACTTAACTTTTTACTTAATTAAATTCTCTTAAGTAAACACACACACACTCAACTAATGCATTCATGTAAATACGCATATCTAACTTTATTATAAATGTATGTGAATATGTTAACTCTAGGATTTTCAACATTTTTGACAACTTTCAGCCGACGAAAAGTCGAAAATTCAAAAAACGAATTCCGGTCACATTTTCTATTTTTCTTCGAACTATATATTGTTGTAAACACATTTTGAAAACTATTTCATTATCATTAATTATTATTTGAAAGATTTTTATTTTAATTATAAAACCTATTATTTGGATATTTAAAATTAATTAAATATTCGTAAATCAAAATGGTGAAATTCCGGGTCGTTACACTCTCCCCCCTTAAAAGAATCTTGTCCCCAAAATTTTACCACAACCCTAACCCAGATACACTTAATCCTATTCATCGGTCTGTATGATATACATAGATTATTTCTACGAAATACTTTGATGTGGTCACTTACTCGAATACATAGCTTTACTTTTGAACTATTATTGCCCAGTCGACTTTCTAGTGCACTCTGATCAGAATTCTTAATTTAGAAACTTCCATTCTCCTTACATAGTCATATACTATGATAGAAAACATTTTGTTCCACATTAAGAACCCTCACTAAGTGTTCGCCATCAAAAATCGAGTGATAAATCCTTATTCGGAACAGTGTGGGACATCTCTAGTCATGTACTCGAATCTTGGATCGAGAACTATATGAGAAAGGGAGATGATCTACGTACAACCTACATACTTCTCTTATTGGTTCTTGCTACCTAACTACTTTCTACCCTTCCCAAAATATTTATGAAAATATTTCACAATAATTCCAACTTAGGTCCAACATTTTAAAATGACACAACTTATTAGTAAAACCTTTTCATAAAATCATTCTAATTTATTACTTGTATAATACTATTCTACATCCTAAGAGTATATACAAACATCTGATTTTTAATTCTATTCACTTCATTCTTTTTAGATGTAGGCCCAACAAAATTTGGGTCTTAAAACCATGTCGACCAATTCAACCTCTTTATCCAATCGGTCTAGTAAGTAGCTAAAAAAGTAGGATGCCGGTATCCAAACTCCGACCTAGAGTCTACTTTTTCTTAGACACCTCTAAGGTAAAGATGTTTATTATCCGGCCTAATAACATCAAATAAATTTTTACTTTCAAGATGTTAAAATCAAAAGACACGTTTTAATAAAACAAAGTTTATTAAAACTTTGTATAAAATTAATTCAATTTTAATCCAATTAAAACTTCATTTATTGACTCACCCTTTAAATCAAAATACCTTATTATTTTGAAACATTAGGAGCCAAAATATCCGGTTTTTGTTTCAAAATCTTTTTGAAATGAAACTTTATTTTTTAACCTTTAGAAAATATACATATAGCCCAAGTAATTCCAAAATGATATCAAGGAACTAGGTACTACCAAATAATATCATATATCCCTTTACCAAGAAGGGTAATACTCAAGAAAAGTGTTTACCATCCGAACACATCTTCTACCCATTTTTAGTCACTTTCGAGTCACTTGAACTAGTTAATCATAAAAAAATACTTCTTCTTTTCAAATCCCCTTTTGAAACAATATTATGTATATATTTCCAACTAAATAGTTTTTAACAAAATATTTATCATTCACTTGCTTTGGATTCATTTGGATTCGAACTCATTTCGATCGTATAATGACAAAGAGAATAATTTACCAAGTGCACCATCACATCTGCCTAAGCAAACAACCAATTGTCACTTAGAAGATTATTTTGATCATCATAAAACAAATCGGGACTCATTCCCCGAACCAAACCAAAGAAAACACATCTTTCTATAAAATTTCCTTTTCAAAGTGTTTAAACTTTAAAGTATTTTTAAGCAAACTTATTACTACTTTTCCAAAAATTATTTGAAAACTTTATCAAAGACAACGAGATTTAAATCCTCTGAAAATCCATCTGAAATATTTCGTTTAATGAACACCTTTTATTAAAATCAAATTTTAACCCAACATTACATTGAACGCCTTATAGTCAAACCGTGAAACTTAATTCACAAGGTGTTCGATTCAATGTTCCCACAAATTCTGTCTACCCAACCTATACTTAAAAGGAAAAACTACTTATAGATTAGAAAATTGTTAATGCTAAAAAATGGACGAGCATGACTAATCAAATCCTATATGATAATAATTAAATATTATCAACTTCTAACAACAATCATATCATAGATATTTATATAAATATTTGAAATTTTTTTCAGTACATATATAAAATATAGTCCTAGGTAAAATTATTTCATTTACCAATTTTAAAACAATATTTTGTCGATTGGACTTGTTCAAGTGTTTAGAGAATCCCTATCGGTAATGTTGGCCAAACGCATCGACCAGAATTCTTAAGCCACTCAGCAGATCAAACAACATGATGTAAAACATTTTGTAATCATTAACAAATACATGCTCTTATATACAATACGCTCATACTCATTCTAGGGTCTCACTTACCCGATCTCAAATTTGTTTACCCCACCAGAGCCAAGGTTCTCGCTTAACCTTGCGTTCTAATACCAAATATAATGATCTGCCTTTCTTACACCAAAAGATGACACTTAATACATACTCGGTATTCGTGTACCGATCATTTAAGTGTACGAAAGACAGGTTATTTTGGGTGAAGAAAAAAAAAGAAAGAACATAATCTCACATCATGACGAGAAATATATAATATGCACAAGATCTTTACAAAAAGAGAAGAATTTTATTATATACACGACATCAGAATACGGTAACGTATTATCAGCCTGGATAGTTATAACAGTCTGTCCTTACAATTTCTAGTAAATACATAAGGATAACAAAGCAATAAAACAACGGAAGAATATGAGATATGTGAACACGTCTTGGAGAATCTAGCTCGTCTCTTGAAAGCTCCCAAGGATCCAACTAAATCTGGAAAATATGCTCGGGCTGACCCGAGCATTATAGGAAAACGACACCCAGGTTAGTCTGGTAAAACCAGCATGAGAAAAGCTCGAAACAAATCATATGGATTACTATATTTGAAAAACCTTCAAAATAAAAAGTATCTCGTAAGACCACGCTGCACATAAACATGGACAGGTTTTTATCTTATGATAACTAAAACATTTTGTTATAAAAATCCAGTGATATTATCATAATGTCTAGGTTTAAAAGAAATACGGAATATAGCTGAAATGCTTGCATCTCACTTCAACATAGTTGGGTACATCTAAATCCACAAAGGTTCGTATGGGAAAATAGGTTTCAATGATGGCTAGGTAAGGGACTACCTTACGATGGTACACCTCTAGAAAATGTACCTGAGGGCTACTGACATATCTGCCCCCCGGCTGCACAGAGTTGGCCTGCCCCTTTAACATGGCAAGCTGGATTACCTCACCACTTTAACACCGAGACTGCTTTACTTTGCCCATCGATGCCTGCGTGCAAAAAAGTCTAAGGGACAATCTAGAATGGGATAATGACTCCTAATGGTAGCTAACCACATGGCTCTGCTGCATACCATATTTTAACCATTTTTCGGTTTGTGAGACTTGAGACTATGCTTTTATCTCTTCTATTAACAGACCATCTTGGAATGCTAACACTGCCTTCCAAGTAGAGATGCAATGGTAGCATTCATCCATGCAATTGTTCTGAGATCGAACTAGCATTCAAAATTTTACTATCTTCAATTTTGGAATCACCCTTAGGAAGAATAGTATAGCTCCATATCATACTTCATCACAAACATTATTAGTTTAGAGTGGTTCGACTAAATTCGAAAATCGGTGTCTCCAAACTAAGCGATAATTTTCGACTAACTCAATTCCGGTTCTTTGCAAGTGTGAAATAAGTATTCGGGCCCTCACCGAGGAACTCGAATATACCCAACATACTTCCTGAGGTAAAACAGGTCTAGATTTGATAGTCGGTTATTTAACCATCAAATAAACAAACAACAACAATTTAGAGATTTAATTACCCATAGCAACCATTAAGCCTCAAAACAATTCTTTCATTTATTAAAATCTCTTTTCAAAAGTGTTTATAAAAAACATCCATATACTTATATCACTGACATAAGTATATTCACAAAACATTTGTGAAAGATTTATCATTTACAAATCATATCAAAGGATCAAAATAAAATGTCATTTAAATTTGATATAAAGTTAACCTCATAATATTCCTTCAATGCTAAGTGTGGAACGAATGTTCATACCACCAAAATTAAATCAAATCTCAAATTCTTTTATAAATTTCCTTCAATAAATCCTTTTAACAAATTTATTTTGTATATAATATTTCCTTCACCCAAAACTCCAAATCATTCTGTAAAACTTCTTTTATAAATGTCCAAAACCATTTATAACACTCTTTATAAATCTCTAAAATCATTTATCAAACTTCTTTATTTAAAACAAAAATCCTTTAATAAAACTGAATCCATAAAGTTCCCATGATAAAATCACTTATCTAAAACACCTTTAAATAAACAAGTTATTATTTAAAACATTCTTTATTTAATTAATTTTAAACCATATTAACAAAACACTGATTTTAAACAATCATTTAAAAAGATTAAATTAACTTCAAACATTTAATAAAATAATCATTTAACTATCTTTTAAATATCATATTTAAAATAATAATAAACTTTAAACCATTTCATAAAGGATAAAATGAAATGTTAAAATTTGCAAAATCAGAAGGAGGCTTAAAGACCACCATGGTTAATTTAATTGGGTTTAGCTTATCCAAGTTATAACATGAGTATTACATAATGAGCAAATACTTAAAGGGAATCGGCCAATAACAATCAATCAGCATATGGGTAAATGTCCAAGTTAATAAAATAGAAGAACGAGGATTTGTTCTACCAAATAAATGTCAACATAATCTACTTAATAAGTTATGGAAGAACTGATTTATTCTGCTAACAGATATTAATTATAAATTAAATTAGCAGAACCGTGTTTTATTCTGCTAAACATATGTCATTGGGTTTCATATTCAATTGGGGCTACTTAAGTGTAATCGACAAAGAAATCCCTTGGATTTAAAACATTCTTTAAAAGAGAGCTTGCTTTAAAAGCAAAACCGATCTTTAGAAATAAAGTGGTTTAAAACTTTAAAACCTTTATTTGAAAATTAAATAACATTTTAAGCTCTTTATTTTAACAATTAATAATTAAATAATAATTATCCTTAAAATAAATAATTTAATGAAAGTTAACCTTTAAATAAATAATTAAACCATACTTAATCTTTAATTAATTATTAAATAATAATAAATAAATATAATTGATCTCAATTAATTAATTAAATAACCCTTAATTAAAATTTAAATAATGAATTAAACTTTATTTAAAATAATTAAATAATAATTAAGTTTTAATTAAATCTCAACTTACATTTAACTTGTTTAGTAACTAATTAATAATTAAACCCCTTTATAAATAAATAATTAATAATTAACCTTAAATAATTTATTAAAATAAAAATTAATCCTTAAATAATTAATTAAATAATAATTAACCTTTAAATAATAATTAAATACTAGTTAATCCTTTAATAAATTATTAATTAATGGTTAATCTAATATTAACTAAATAATTATAAATAGCTTAATTCATAATTAAGTACAAATTTCCTTTATTAACAACTGTTTAAGTACTTATTACTTTACTTAATTAATAAAATAATCATTAAATGCTTAGAGAAAAAATTAAATAAAAATATTGTTTTAATCATACTTAAAATAAGTTTTGAAAACACTTTTCAAAAGATACTTAAGTGAAAACTATTTAAATTTACAAAAAGTGTTCGTTTTTACGAACTGCATTTATAACGACTATTCGCTATATGACCCGAAAATCCCAAACTTGTTTTATACTCTAAATTGCTTTCAAAACTCTATCTTTCATGTTTAACCTACTTTTATAAACTTGGATAACGTTTTGAAAACTAGAAGTAAGGTTTTCAAACTTTTATAAAACTTTTCTAATAATAAAGTAAGGAAGGAAACCAAATTAAAACAAGGGATTTCGACGTCGCAACATGCAACTTAGGTGCTAGCTTCTTTTAGTATACAACATGCATCATATGCTCCAACATCATTACCTACCATACAACAAACCTAAAGTAAAATCATTACTTTAAACCATAACTCGCGAAGTTATACTGGACTTTAATTATTAATATCATGACTAAACAATACCATATCCAAGCACAAATATACACATATAACTCAACATCAATCTCATTCAAATAAGCACTAAACTTAGCAACCAAGTGGCATAAAAATTAAAGTTAAAAACTTTATAAAAAGGTGTGAGTTTTACTCACTTAATAGCTATCCAAACACTTAGAAATAACACTATGACTTGAATCGGACCTCTGCCCTTGCTTTTCTTTTTGAAAAATGGGGTTTTAGTGACTTGAAAGTGGCAAGGAGATTCGGCCGAAGGTGAGCATGGCTCGTCATGGGTGGGAGAAACGGTTTTGGGGCTAGTTTCGAAAGGAGAGGAAATGTAGAAGTAAATGAAACACTTTTATCTATTTTAAAACTGAAAAAGGGTAAGATTTTTAACTTTGTATATTCATGGAAGCCATTAAAAGGTGTCATGGAGCTTGAAATAAGAATGGAGTTTGTGAAATGAAAATAGAATGAAAATAGGAAGGAGAAAAAATAAGAAAATTTGTATATATATTAAGTGTATAAATTAAATTACTAATTTACCCTTTGTACTTTAGCCTCCTTCATTTAATGACACATCACTAATCTTTGTCCCCTCCTTGCCAACATGCATTTAATTAGCATTTGTACTTATGTCTCTTAAGGTTTAAACATGTTTTTAGTACTAAATGTTCTAATATTTGCTATGATGTAACACTTAACTTTTTACTTAATTAAATTCTTTTAAGTATATATGTACACACACTTAACTAATGCATGCATGTATATACACGTATCCTAACTTTATTATAAATGTATGTGTATATATCAGCTCTAGGGTTTTCAACATTTTCGACAACTTTTAGCTGACGAAAAGTCGAAAAATTCAGAAAACAAATTCCGGTTACATTTTTAATTTTTCTTCGAACTTTATAATTTTGTAAACACATTTTGAAAACTATTTCACCATCATTAATTATTATTTAAAAGAGTTTTATTTTAAATATAAAAAATATTATTTGAATATTTAAAATTAATTAAGTATTCGCAAATCAAAGTGGTAAAATTCTTGATCGTTGCAACTATGGTGAGACATGATATCAGATTTTTTTTTCTAACAACCTGCTCTAATACCACTTATTAGAATCGTGTAGTATACCTTAGAGGGAGGTGAATATAATATTTAAAATATTTCGTAGATAAACGGATAAATAATGTGGGAGGCACAATTATAGAACCACTTCGACCATTAACCCATCAGTGCCTACTGTTGGCCCCAAAGTTAGTACTAAAGTTATATATGAATGCTTTCAACACATGTAAATTCGCACTCCCTGCTAATATGAATATACTAAACCTATGTCTGGTAAACTTGTGTAGTAAACTTGTCTCAACTTTATCTCCAGGTCGAGAATCCTTGAACTATAAAAACCTGGTAGCTCAATCCTAGAATGAATTTACAGTTCAAAATTTAAAAGAAAAATTACAAAACAATTAAAAAATAGGAAAATCGATTGAAGGAAAAAACATCATTGTTTTTGGTATGAAGAACGCGACAATTATTTTTACGTTTTTAGGACGCGAGCATTATTCTTTCGCTTGAAGGAAATTATTTATAAAAAATTAGATTGTTCTCAAATCTCGTTCTCAAATCACTAGTATAGGCGGCGCGGCATCACAAGAACATGCGGCGACGGCGCAAGTGTAGGCGAAGGCAGAGCTCGCTCAAGCGAAGGTAGAGCTCGTTCAGGCAAAGGCGATGGACTGTAGGTTGTAGCGACTACTTTGAAGGCCTGCGATGGCTTGGGTGATGACTTCGACGACTGAGTTCAGATGAGCAGCGGTGGAGTGGAGGTTAAGGTTGCTAGTGGTGCCGAAGGTAATAATGACGATTAAGTGTGTTGAAATGAACTAAGAAAAAAATGCTACATGAACTTATCATTATAATTCTATATGTGTAATGCATAATTAAATGTTATGTTCTGTATTGTTGTTGTTATAGTTTATGCATTTGTAATAGCATGATTGAATGTTCCTAAATTTCAGGGAGTTGAAGTAGGTTTTGTTTTAAGAATATGTACAAGATGTGATTTTAATTAGATAAAATACCCATATGTTTCACAAGATGATAAAATATGCATAAAACATAATGCATCAATTGTTTGTTTACTTGTTTATTGAGTTTCTTTATTTTGAATATTACAGATATCATAAATAAAATGCTAGTGCACTTCATAAATAAAATGCTATATTAAACAATCATTTTGAATATTCTAAACAAGCTAGTGGAATTTTAATTAAAATGCTACATTAAAATATTATTTTCATATCATAAACATAATGGTGGACTTCATAATTAAAATGTTACATTAAACTATAGTTTTGCATATTATAAACATGCTAATGGACTTGGTATTAAAATGCTATATTAAAATATCATTTTGAATATTTTAAACATGATAGTGAACTTAATAACTATAATGCTACATTAAACTACTTTAACTGTTATTCGCCACATTCAATACATTCTAATGCACTTTAAAAATATGAATGATATTTTTACTTATCATTCGGCACATTCGATACATTGTAATGCACTTTAAAAATACAAATGATATTTTTAACTATCATTCGGCACATTCCATTCAGTTTGATACGTTGCAATGCACTAGTTTAAAAATACAGATGATAAATTGGTTTCATATGTACTTGGTTAGAATTGGCATCCAGCTAGCTTTTGCATCCATACGTATGCTCAGTTAAACAATATTGATGTGCATGTAAATGTGCATATATTTACATCCATATTTTATCTACTTTATTTAAATAAATGTCATATTTGGGTATTTTAATAAGTTTAAAACCAAAATTCAATGATTTTCAAATCATCATATATTCATCTGCATACAGGGGCAAAATAGTCATTTTTGTGCATGTGTTAATTTGGGACTTTTACTTGGACATTTTTCATAATTTTTATAGAAATTTGGATGCATATGAAAAAGAGTTTCATGAAGATATATGCATGCACAAGGGAATACAAAGGAATAAAGATGAAATAATTCAAGCTCATGATAATGGAGGTTCTCACCTACTTACCTAAATCTACAATTAGAAGCTAATGGACAACTAAGTGGAGGTTAAAGCTTTATGCATATTTAATAATGGATTAATGGTTACTTGAAGGCTACACTTCCCAAAGGGCATTTTGGGAAGTACCCTAAAAATTGAATTGGGGTTTTATGCATGTATAAATAGCCCTCTTATGTACATGTAAATATCTTGTTACTCTTTAAAAATTAGTTAGCAAATTAAGAAAGCAAGTTGTAATATCAAAGTTTCATGAAATAAAAATGGCTTCCTAGCCTCTTTCTCTTTTCTTTTCTACATGCTTTTATTTACTTTTATGTTAATGTTTATTTCTATGCTTTCTTTCATTTCATGTTTATAGCTTAGATTTACATTCATGCAAGTAGTGTAGCTTTATTTTTTTATGCAAGTAGTTAGTAGTTAATCTCTTTTTCTTCCTTTGTTTAGTTTCTATTTCTTTGCTTTTTAATGTTGAAATTTTCAAGTGTTGATTTGATAACACAAATGAGTAGCTAAACCCTCTTGATTGAGGGGTAATGAAGCTCTCTAACTTTATGTAAATTCAACATTTCTATGATTTATGGTCTCTTTTATTTGTGCTTCATGAAAGTGGATTTTGATGTAAGTTTATACAAGTGGGTTTGATGGCTTATGTTGCATTTGCAAATGAGCTATTCTTATTTAACATAAACACAAATTACATCATCATTTGCTAATTGGTTTTTGATTTTGAAATTAAAAGTAAAAACAAAATTTGATGATCTATATTACTAATTACAATAGTAAATAGATCATACTTAAAATAGCTTTTGCTTTGACTTCATTTTCATGAGAGTTGATAAGTGAGTTAATTGTTGTATTATAGTTTGATGGTTTAAGTTATGTTAATTAATAACATAAATAAACCATACTTATGATAAATACAACAATTATTTCACATAACATCAAAAATAGAGATCATAAATTATTTGTTTGTTAATTTACAAAAATATGAGAGTGGATTTGCCTAAATTGTTTTCTAATCTTATTTTCATTCTAGTTTTAGCTTCATTTTGTTTACAATTTGTACTTAACAATCTTCTCTCCATTTTGGTCTAATTTGATTGATTAGAAAATTTTAAAATCTTAAAATTTCCCTGCAGATCGACCCGTACTCGCCACGTACTAAAAATGTACGCCGTGCGCTTGCGGTTATTTTTATTTCAAAATTTGTCAACGGTTTTTTAATTCGATAGAAATTCCGTTGTCAAACAAGTTTTTGGCGCCGTTGCCGGGGAATAGTTTTGATTTTAATTTTCTATTCTTTGAATTATTTTCGTTAGACTTTATTGTGTGTTTGTGTTGTGTGTTTGTTTGCATTTAAAAAAAAATGTTACATTTGCATTTACACTTTTCATTTACATTTTTTTCCTCTTTTGTTTACATTTGCAATTTATTTTTCTCCTTTCTTAACATTGATAAAAAAATTACACTGTACTTTCACTGTTTCATTGTTGTGATTGTTGTGCTTACTGCTTCTGTGCACTGCCTTCAAAACCATTCTCTTCCCCTTGTCATCTCTTCAACCCACTGCCTCTTCATTCAAACAAGCAGCCTCCACTATTTTGCATGTGCACTTTTCTCCCATCAACATCCCTTCCATCACTCCTGATCATTCGACGCCTGAAACTGCTTCGCCAACACCCACTGCATTCATAGTTCCTTACAGCATTCATCACCTTACAGCTATCCTTCTGCTACAACATTTCAACCACTTTTCATACATCACTGCCCATATATACACACAGTGTCTCAAACATAAACCACTGTACATCATTCCAGTGCATACAATTCCACTACATCCCCTTCAAGCTTGCCTCTACATCACCATCTAACTTCAGATCACCACATCACAACCTCTGACAACTGCCTTTCATAATAGTAAACTTCACATCACCCTCTGCTTACTCCATCCCTCTACAAGCATCAAACTACATTCTCTTCATAACTGCCCGCCTACTTTCCTCACTCATAACATCTACTGCATACTGCATGCACACTGATACACAGTCTACTTTCAAACATACATTTCAGCTTCGACCATTGTCGTATCTTGTTCCAGACAGCCACCCTACTTCCCTATACAAAACCGACCACACTACAACGCACTGACCCAATTCAATTTCACTGGCTTCTTCAACCACACAACATCCAATTCATAGCCTTATCACAAATCTTCCTACACCATACCACTGCTGCCCTCTATCACCACCATTGACCAAAACTGTCCCTCAACTTGTAACTGTGCACTACCACCCCTTGTTCACTATCTCCTGATACACCAATACATCATCCATTTCATCCTCCTGCACCATTGCACAAACTTCAACACAGTTCATTTCAACATAGACTGCCACAATACAACTCACACTCCTCTTTTCACCCTATCTTCTACAATACAACTTCAACAAAGTTTCACTACATTGCACATAATAGCGTACACACCCACAAACTTCTGCACCATCCTTATACTACACCTTCACCAGCCACCACATAACAAACTGCTTCGCTTCCAACCTCAACCGCTTCACCCAATCGCTGAAACACAACCAACTGCTTCATACTCCCTTCTGTTCACCTCCCTACAACAACCGCAGCATCCCCAAATCAACAACTTCGGCCGTGAACTGCAACCCACCCGCGACCACCCTCAACCCAAAATCGCCCTTCACAACTCCTCCACCTGACAGCAACTTCAACCGCAACCTCCAATCCCCAACAATCGAACCATCTCCAGTCACCACAACCACTACTCCACTGAGCTTTCACTCGAACCACCTCGCAACTTCCTGCAATAACCTGCAACTGCGAATGATATATTGCAACCACATCGCGAACTAGGCACGTGAATTTGATTATGAATTTGATAGCAAATTGGGGATGTTGAATTTGTGAAGTTGATTTTGAATTGGTCGAGAAATTGATTGTGAAGTTGATTTTGAATAGATTGCAAAAATCGGGGTTGTAAATTCTTTGTTTGTTTGGTAAGTAGAGTTTTATTTTTTATTTTTTATGGGCTGGGCCTTAGTTTAGTTAGGGTTGTGATTAAAAAAAATACAAGTTTTGTTTTGCCTTTTTTTTCTTTCTTCATCTAAAAAAACATAAAAAAACACAAGTTATTTTGGGTTTTATTTGTTGGTGGATTAGTTAATCTGTTTTAGTTCTAAAAAAAAATTTGTCAATTTGTTTTAATTTTGTTTTCATTTGTTTTAGTTTCCTTTGTTTTGGTATAGTTTCGTTTCTAATTTTTGTTCATTTATTTTAGTTTCCTTTGATATATATAAAAAAACAAAATTGTGTATATCATGTTTTTATTTTTTAGGTTGCAAAAGCAGAAATTCAAAAGGAAGATTAGCTTGCCAAAAATAACTGATTTGCATTGCTTGCTAAAAAATTACCGCTAAAATAAATTGTTAATAATCTGCACGCTCTGGTATCGTGCTTTCATCTATAGTTTTATTTGCATTTTTGGTTGCTTGCATTTGCATTTACAAATATAAAAAAAACAAAATCCAAAATAAACAAAAACAAACTTCATTTTAGTTGCATTATAAATTCACGTTTAATTTTTGTTTTGCATTCATCCCATCTTATTTTTCTTTTCTAAGGGCAATACCCCAATTCACATAAGGTAGGGGATTTCATCACCCTTTCCTTAGCCCAAAAATCGCATTTCATCCTAGAATTTGACTAATAATAAAGGTTAGACATTCGACTTAAGGGTGTCGCGAGCTCACCTAGGGCTTAATTGTATCTTCACAATTGTTTACTTTGAACAATTTTATTTCTTGGTGTCTAGGCTACGGAAGAGCAATAACCATTTATAAATATTACGGTGATTCGTAAATATTAAGTGGTTGTTCCTCTAAAGATACTTAAACCTTCGGTAGCATTGCTACGGTGATTCGTGGTGCACTGATAACCCCTGCCCGTTACCTGCTAAGAAATATTTTTGTTAATTTAAGACAAGGTGTGATTATACAATTTTGGATTAGGAGCTACTAAAGACAGAAAATTGTAATTAAGTCCTTTGCATTCATTTAGTTGCATTAGTTCATGCATATATAAAAAAAATCAAAAATCCAAAAACCAAAAAAATTGTAAATTTTACTTAACTTTTTTATCCAAAAAAAATCCTTTTAAATCCTTTCCTTTGAAAATTTTCAACCAAAAAAATATGAAATCTTTTAAAAAGAAAAAAAATTAAATTCAAAAACAAAAAATCAAATTCCCATTTTGTCAAAAAAAAATTCCTTTTGGTAAATATTTTAAAATTAAAAAAAAACATATAAAAATTTGAAAATCCAAAAAAACAAAAATCAAACTTTTCTTTTGAAAAATAAATTTCGATTAGTAAATAGTTTCCTTTCTTTTAAAAAAACAAAAACAATTTTTCACTTCATTTTCCAAATCTTGTTTCATTCTCTAAACTTCTTTCTAACTTCTTTCTCTTCTCGACTTTCACTTGTGCATGAGTACTTGAACTCGTGACACAACAACAAATCGTTGGACTCACGACTCAAAAACTAATCGTTTAACTCGAACAGACGATCCTCCCAAAATGGCAAACTAGAATGCCCCTCGAACTCTTATGGATAGAATCTTTCCCGATAGAGTTTCTATTCCATCTTGCATCACGTTACCTGCCCCTACGGGTAACCATTTCGAAATTCACTCGAACCATATTGCCACACTTCCAAAATTTGGTAATTTTGAACACGATGACTCATACATCTTTTGACGAAATTCGAACAAGTTTGCGTAACAATGAAACTCCAACAACTTTTCGATGACGGAATCAAACTTCGCTTAATTCCATTCGCTCTTACAGATTACGCTGAAAAATGGTTGTATAGCTTACTGTCAAACTCGATTAAAACTTGGGAAGAATTCGTAAAAGCTTTCTTAAAAAAGTTCTACCCCTTGGAAAAAATAAGTAAAATCCGAAACGAAATCGTCAATTTTCATCAATTTAGGGGAGGACCATTTGGAAAATATTTTGAAAGATTCAAAGAGCTTTTTGATAAAGTATCCATACCATAACTTCAAAAAATGGATGATTTGCCAAATCTTATACGATGGACTCGAAAACAGCTCACGAACCATGCTCGAATCAATGTGCCAAGGCAACTTTCTTGCCCAACATCACGACGATGCTTGGCAAATTCTTGAAAACCTCACTGAAAAGTCATCCTAGTGGGAACGTTCAAACGAAAAATCAATTTACTCACGATCGAGCGCATGCTCGATAGGATCTTCTTTGGCTTTGGAAGCTAAAATCGACGCAATGATTAACAAATTCGACAACGTTTTCTCATCAAACCAAATGAATCAAGCTTCCCAACCCATGTGCTATAAATGTAACGATCCTAATCATATAGCCGATCAGTGCCCTAATTCTGTCGAACAAATCAATGCTTTCAATAAAGCCAAAAACGACCCGTTTTCTCCAACGTACAATCCTGGTTGGAGAAATCATCTGAATTTTGCTTGGAACCAAAACAATCCCAACACGAATACGGTTCGTCCCAATTTTCAAGCATTCCCGAATAATGCTTCGAATCCTCCCTTTCCACCAAATCATTTTCAACCAAATTTTGCGGGTCCGTCTCATAATCAACCGCAACAATCAAATTTTCAACCAAATTCTGCTCATCCTCCCCAAGTTGACAAACGTTTAAGTTCACTTGACAAAACATTTGAAACGTTGGCTAAAGCAACTACATAAAGCCTTTAATCAAACAACAATTTGCAAAATTTATTGACCTCATATATGCAAAACACAAACCAATCGATTGCAAAACTTGAAATGCAAATGAGTCAATTAGCCACGTCAGTAAGTGAACGCGAACGAGGAACATTCCTAAGCCAGCTCATTCCAAATCCCAGAAATCAAAACGCAAATTCAAATCAAGCCCATGTTGTTCAAGAGAGCAACGTCACCTAATTGAATGCTATCATAACTTTACGTTCCGGTAAACAAATCGATAATCAAGTCGATAATCCAAACGATTTACCGAAAACCTCTCTCGGCACTTCTAAAACAACGAACGAATTTGAACAGAATGTGGTGCCAATCATCGAATCGAATGTCAATCAAAATTCTTCTTCTTCTACTCAAGTAGACCCACCTACTGAGTATCGCATCCCATTTCCACATCGTCTTCGACCCAAGAAACACTCGGACCAAATGGAAAAGATGTTGGAAATTTTTAAACAAGTGAAAGTTAACATCCCGCTTCTTGACATCGTTCAGCAAGTCCCCACGTACGCGAAATTTCTTAAGGACTTGTGCACCCAAAAGCGATACACTCAAGTGCCCAAAAAAGTCTTCTTAACCGCCAGTTTAAGTGAAGCCTTGTCCCAATCCATGCCCGTTAAAAACAAAGATCCTGGCTGCCCTACAATTTCGTGTACAATTGGAGACAAGACGATTAACAAATGTTTGATAGACTTAGGCGCGAGTGTCAATTTAATTCCATACTATGTGTATGAACAATTAGGCTTAGGTGAGCTCAAACCCACAAAAGTCATGCTTCAATTCGCTAATCGCTCCATTAAGAAGCCCGTGGGAGAAATCGAGGACGTGCTTATTAGAGTAGGGCAATTCATATTCCCCGTTGACTTTATCGTTCTCGAAACACAACCCGTGACAAACCCTACGAGTCAAATTCCATTGATTTTAGGCCGACCATTCTTAGCCACCTCAAATGCCTTAACCGATTGTCGTAATGGTTCGATGAAAATTAATTTTGGAAACATGACTTTGGATCTTAACATTTTCAATCTTGAAAGCCAATTGAATGAACCTCGTGACCAAACATTGGAAGTTAGTGCCAATCACGAAAACTTCGAAAATGAGACACTTGACCTTAAAGACGAACGCGAAGCTGAGTACGAAAAACTATTTCATGAAATACCCAATGAGATTGAATACACTCTTCCTTTTGAATCGCTTTTAGTTGAGTCTGAATCTCAACCCAATTCTTTGATTGAGAAACTCTCGAAGTTGGACCTCAAACCACTTTTCGATCACCTTAAGTATGCATACTTAGGTGATAACGAAACGTTTCCCATCATAATTTCCGCAACTCTCTCTCGTGATCAAGAAACCTCCTTACTTTCTATTTTTTCGAAAAACAGAGAAGCAATTGGGTGGTCCATTACCGATATTAAGGGAATTAGCCCTGCTATTGTCCAACATCGCATTCACTTAATTAACGAAGCCAAACCCACTCGTGATGCACAACGGAGGCTTAACCCAAAAATGATAGATGTGGTTCATGATGAAATTCTTAAGCTCCTTGATAACGGTATCATATACCCCATCTCCGATAGCCCGTGGGTTAGCCCAATTCATGTCGTGCCAAAAAAGTCCGGACTTACCCTTATAACAAACGATGCTAACGAACTCATTCCTACTCGGACTCAAACTGGTTGGCATGTTTGCATTGATTATCGAAAATTAAATGCTGCAACATGAAAAGATCACATCCCTCTTCCTTTCATTGACCAAATGCTTGAACGTTTAGCTGGCCACTAATTCTACTGCTTCCTTGATGGTTATTCCAGCTATAACCAAATTCCAATCGCTCCCGAAGATCAAGATAAAACGACTTTCACGTTTCCATTTGGTACCTTTGCTTATCGACGTATGCCATTCGGACTTTGTAATGCTCTTGCTACTTTCCAACGATGCATGGTTGGCATCTTTTCTGATATGATTGAACGCTTTCTAGAAGTTTTTATGGACGATTTCTCTATTTTTGGTGATTCTTTTTTCGATTGTTTATATCATCTTGAGTTGGTTCTAAATCGATGGAAAGAAAAACATTTGACAAAAATGTTATTATCTTGGAGGTCGTAACTATAAAGAAACCCATATGGAAAAAAGCCACTGATGCTAAAATTGAGGCTTGGATTATGTAAGGCGAAGAAACTAAGACATGAAACTCTATCTATAAATAAGCCAAGCTGAGTAAAATATCTACAGTCGTATTGAGTCTTCACTCCATATTTTTAGTGGTATATTAGTTACGCTAAATATTGAATGTTCAATAAACAAAAGCTTAAGTTATTCAAATAGAGTCAAGGAAGATAAATAATTTGTTTGAAGCATATACTAATATTCTACTTATAATCAATTGGGTTTAGTGACAAAAATGTATATGTTTTAAAGGATCTAGTTACACAATAAATCTCATGAGAAGCACTACACACATGGTGGTTATTGGTGGTAAATTAAACAATTGGATGAGCAGCTAAATAAAAAGGAAAAGTTGGTCCCTTCAAATGAAAAATAGGAGAATGCATATTAAAGATCAAAGAACTAAGTTACTAAATGCACATGCATAACAAATTGAAGAAAAATGTAGCGCTAACAGGTTAGAGAATCATTAAGCGTAATAGAAAAAAATTTAGGTGATTCATAAAACTAACAAAAGCTTGATCACTATGCTACCATACTATTTAAGATACAAATAGATTATTCAACAAAACAACCAATGTGTGTTTTTCCTTGATCACACTACAACAGTTTATGGGTTTCATAGCATTTTAAAAACGCTATAACAGGCTACCATAGCGTTTCAGAGAACGCCGTGGAACCACAAGCTATGGTAGGCCGGCAACATTACATAGCAGGAAGGAAAACGCTATAATAACTAATAGCGTTTACAAAAGGGCATAGCGTTTGCACCCTACCATAGCGTTTTTTCTCTGTTATTAAACTTAAACGCTATAGGGAATTTAATCCTTCATTTAACTTCTATAGCGTTTTTGAGCATATTTTATAGCGTTTCATCAAACCATGTTATAGCGTTACAATGTTTTTCGATAGCATTTTTTGTCATTCTTGTATAGCGTTTTTTATTTTCTACTATAGCGTTTTTATTCTATTATAGCGTTTTTGATGCATAAATCTTACATCTCATATAGAGTTGCGATAGAGTTTGATGAATCAATAGCGTTTTTCAAACGCTATCCTATATAATATTAATTTTCAGCATTTGTTTCAATTTTCTTTTTTTTATATTATATTATATATATATGCACATAGATAGATATATGTATATACAACATTACATAATAACAACATTACATTACATAATAACAACATTACATTACATTACATAATAACAGTCTTGGTCATAATTAGCAGTTTGCCTCCAACATTACATAATAACTGTCACGTACGGAAATTTTCGACTTTCGAAAATTCGACATCGATACTCACTTTATCGACTGTAGAGCAATCGAGTGCCGGAAACTCCAATAGTGAGGGTTTAAGAAAGAAGAAAAAGGCAGAAGAAGAAGAAAACAGAAGAAGAAGGAAGAAGAAAGAAGAAGAGAAGAAGAAAATAGAGAAACATCAGAACAGAAAACAATATCAGAATCTTACACATCGCAGCGGAACAATATACAATAGATAATTACTAGTCTTTTAAAACAAAGAACTATATCAGTTTATACATACATCAATCATCAAAGTCAATATACAACAATGGATAGTTATATAACTTGTCCTCATACAGAATACACAGCGGAATAAATACTATCAGATACAAATACTACGTCTCGCCATCCAGCTTGCTTCCAAAGCTCCAGAATATCCTGATAACCTAACTCTAGACTGCCCGTGTGGAAATTTGTGGGCACCCAGAGTTTAGAAGGGAAACAATAAACTCCGAGTCAGTCATGGTGACTGGTGTGAGATCGTAAAACAGTTATTTTTCACAAAGAAAATAAAACAAATTCGCAATGCTTTTGGAAAATGAAACTACCATAAGACCTCCCACCACACACACAATGCAAACGCAGAATTGGAGGAGATTTCTTCTTATGATAGTCAAAGATGCTTACTACGCAAAATCAAATCATTTTTGATATTATTATTAGTGCATAGTGTAGAAACATTTCGAAAGTATAATATTAATCTTAGCCAGCATAGGCATTCCGCACTTATGCCTACTATAGCTACTATGTTCAATAGCAGGTTACCGCCACATTCCATAGCAGGTAATACAACTAAAACCGTACAAGTCACGTATTGTTTCTTTGGATTTCCAACAAATGGTCAGGCTAAGGAACTTCCTATCCACGATGGGTACGTCCCTGGAATAGACGACCCGAGAACCTAACCGGATCTCTGCCAACACAAGGCCGGGTTACCTCTGCAAAAATAGGTAACTACTGACACGCGTATGTCATCCCCCGATCGTAACCGATCTTCCCGAGGATCCCCGATTTCCAACAAACCACATAGATAATAATGCAGCAACCACATAGGTTAAGTATCTGGGCTCCATACCATGATACCACCTCTATCCAGAAGGAATGACATACACTAAGGGGCGCTACTCCCTAGAACCTTGCTGCATCCTTCCTGTTTTGACCATTTCCGGGGTGTGAGGCTCGACGAAGTCTCGTCCACAAAGCTACGCTTTCTACAAAGCCATGCTTCGGGTCAAACAAAATGATCAACCTATGATCACAAAGATATAAGATCAAACAAATGATCATATCGCAAATGATCAAACACTGATCATTTCACAGCAACACTCAGTATGCCACGTTACCAAATTGGGATATATCGCTGATAAATTTCAACTACATAACCTCTGAGCTCGTACGTCTCAGAGAAGGGTGTTAAGCTAAGAGAATAAATTCTCCACCACCAACAGAAATGTATTTGAAAGAAATCAGCTTTATATCTCAAATTGTAACGTCAGACACACAATCCATACAAGTCTGTTCCGGGATCGAACAGAACCGAAGGCACTTCTCACGAAGCCCTTGCATATCCGGATAATTTTCAATCACGTCCGGACTTCCCGTCACTAAGGGTGATAAAACCTCTAAATCGGAGATCAGCCGATGTAGAGTAATCGACGGTAATCCTTCCGTTTTCAAAAATATCCGGTCTTCATCACCGGTCTTCGAATGCAATTCATAACGACGTATCACATATTCGGAATGGGTTATACGACCCCATGGTCCTTTCCCGGCTAACCCGAATAGTGAGCGATTATTCAAAAATAAGTGTGGCATTCAATTTCATCCAAATTCACAACAAATACCTACTCAAGGTAATTATTGATAGTCGGTTATTTAACTATCAATAAAGATGCGCAACATCATCAGATTCCAAATAATTTTCCCAAATTATTTATCTTCAAAAATATCTTTACTAGATATAAAATTTCCACACTTCAAAAATAAATCAATATTTATTTTTAAAACGAATTCCCATTTCTTTTTATAAATTCCATAGTGAATTTATATTTTCAAAATATCTACTAATATTCGATTTTTAAATCGATTTCAATATTCAATTTCAATGTTCTTTAAGAAGATAAAATCTCAAAAACGTTTCATTTCATTTTGGAAAACATTCCCATACTTATTTAATAATAAGTAGTTCACAAATCTATTTTATTTTCAACACTTGAAAATATTCGATATACTTAAACCAAATTAAGTATATATTTCATTCTTTTAAGGAAACCATTTACTATAACAACATTTATTTGAGTCAAAACGAATGTTACGTAAAACATCGTTACGACGACTCAAAATCACTAGTATAGGAACTCGAATTTTTAAGATAGATATGTAAATCCCAATACTATATAAAAACATTTCCTTTCGGAAATCATTTACTATAACAACAGTGTTATAGTCCATCATTTCCTTATTCCTCGAAAACGTCTATTTCAACAAGAACTGTTGAAATCTATGGTTCCGATATTTAATATGTTTTAAACATCGTTAAAACAATTAACTTCATTTTAAAATATTCATTTTTTCCCCAAACATATCCATTTTATTCAATAATATATTCACTGTCCAAAATCGTGAATATATCTTCTTTAATAATCTCCTATATTTAATTTATCAAATTCAATTGATTTTCGAATTTATAAAACAACGTTTATAAATCCCATTTCTATTTTATAACAACTTTGATTTATAAATCTTCTTTATAATTCAATTTATTTTATAACTCAACTTTATATACCAAAAGTCCATATTAGAGGTTAAGTACTTATACTTCATTTATTTACAACATTCGTTCCTTTAAAGCTTCACAAATTTTAAATCTTATTCCTTATAAGATTTCATTTAAAATCTTATTTTTAACAATAACCGAACTACGTTTAAAATTCCATTGTTTGGATTTATAAAATATATATTTTATAAATCTCGTCTATAAACCATTCATACTTATTCACAAATCCCAATTAAAATGTCGAAACCCGATTTATAAGTAAATCACTTATAAATCTTTTGTTTTACAAAAATCTATTTATTTTGTAACTTCATAATTTATAAATATAAAATTTCATCCACTTATACAATCCCTTTATTCTTCATTTTAACACTTATTAAAACTCGTTTCATAATCCCAATATTTTATATTTATAAAAAATCAATTTTATACATCTTTTATATACATCGTTTTAACAATTCAAAAATCCCAATTCAAACCATTTTATAAATGACTTAACCATTTATTTCAAGAGAAATTTTATCTTTTGGTTATATTTCACAAATCTTAACTTTTATAACTTCAATGTTTTAACGTTTATAAATCAATTCAAAAATTCCATAAAACGTATATTTTCAAAAATCACTTTAAAATCCTTTTAAAGTAAAAGTCGTTATTTTTAAACTTCAAAACTTGAATCCAATGATGCAACGCACCAATTAGTCAATCACAACAACAAACATCATATATCAATATGATAACAGAATATACATCAATATCTGTAAATAAATACTACTGGTGAGGAATCCAGTTGGATCCCTCCAACCTGTTTCCCTGCATCCACAGATGTTAGCACAATACCAATTCCACTTCGAGGTGGAATATCGCGGTATATGGGTTTTATAAAAATATCCGCTTACTAACGGCGCAATAGGGTCTCATCCGCTATACGAGGCGGGAAATTATCAATCCAATATATACATATGCCAATATGTATATATTGCTATATATATATAGATATATCCTACTATATCTAATATCACATTCAAATAGCAATCATATCAGTCAAATCAATAACTGTCAAACAAAAATTTATTCGAGTGAGAAAAATCTCACCTTAGCTTTTATTTGCAATCCAATTTCCATTCCAGTTTGTTTTCTCGACTTTATTTGACCTTGTATAGACAATTTAATACAATCGGTTAATATTCGAAATAAACCGAATAATTAAATCTGCCATTTTAAAATCTTAATTTAACTAAGATTTTTAGTTAAACAAATAATTTCATTTTATCGAATGATTTATTTTAAACGAATTTTCTATTAACTACAAACTTAAGTGTTAATTAACTTTATACTTAAATCAAAATTAAATTACTTAATTCGTTACAACTAGATTAAAACTAGATTGCTTTAAAACTTGGTTTACTTGCTTTAAACTGAAATAGCTTCCTCTTTTAAAAACCAGACAACACAACTACCTACACGAGCCAATCCCCTAGGCAACTCGACCTAACACTCGAGTCATTCACCAACTCTCACGAACCAGCTCCTTCGAGTCACTCTCGCGAAAACACAAACATCGCCCCGGGCTTCCTTCTTCTTCCCCAACTAACTCAAAATACTGATACCAAAAGATGCACGTATACGTGCACAATCGCGATGACCATTGCCGATCAACGTTGCAACCTCCAGCACGTCACTGATCATCCTCACCTTTGATCCTAACCACCCAAAGTTCATCACGAACCCAAAATCATGATTTGGCTATTCGATCAAAACTCACGAAAACAGGAAAACCCATCAACACCCAAAACCCTACTTTCGATCCAACCAACTAATCCTTGCATTAGAAATTTTCTTTAGCATTTTTCCTATACTCGAGGATCATCAAGCTTACTTCACAGTAAATTTCAACAATTTAATTTTGTTGAATCTATAGATATTGATAAAAATCAATTCCGGTTCCTTCTTAAAACTGCACCTATAATTCTTACTTAAAAATTATGATTTTTATGTTAAAAATCTCAACTTTATGTGTTAAATCAAAATATGGGATTAAATAATCAAATTAAAACATTCGAATTTTAGCTTATGATTTCTTCTTTACTGGAACTTGATTATACAGTGTTTAAGCTACACTGTCCACCTTCAAAAATCCTTCCGGGCCGTGATTTCCAATTTAAAACAAGTTTGTTTAACTTAAATTCTTAAGTATAAAATATTTATATGAAAAAGTATTCAAAATTTTCTCTGTTTTACTTTGTTCAGAACTTGAAATATTGAAAAAACAGCTTTTAGTAAGCAACCAAAATCACAGAACAAATTGTTTGCAATATATATACAAACATAAAATTTTCCCCGAACCAACTAACAAGATCTATCTTTTAAAGAAGCATGTTCACTCACCTTATCAAAATGAAGACAGAGCACTCTAGAGCCTGAATCTAGAATTTTGGAAACAGAGATCTGGAATGTTGAAATCTGGAAATAGATAGATTTAGTTGCTATAACTTGCATGCCTGCTCGAGATGATTTGGTTTGAGTTGGTTTTAGGAGAAGAACAGAGACATTTATCACAGCCTGGCACAAGCATACACCTTTGTAAACCAGTTTGAAAAAGAGCACAGGAAACAAAGAAGTAAGGCCTGGAAATGTATTGGAGGCTGATATAAAGGAGGTTTACTCAGATTTATAAAACGATTGAACTGATGATGAGAAGTTGGTATATAGGAGAGAAGTTGACAGGGTATGGCTGAGGTGATCTTGCTCGTACATGATGAAGAGTAATGGCATTTATTATGTTATGGTGGCTGAACATCTTGTATTGTGGCTGAGATGATAGGGGTAAGTACTTTGTTTCTTATTTTACTTACTTACTTAAATATATATATACATGATGTCCTATTTGTCTACAGCCTCTATTTAATTTGTATATGTACTTCTTTTGCAAGCCATTTCCTTTGTCTCTTATATTCATACTTAACCAATTTGTTTCCCACATCTACATACTCATCTTTTCTTTTATTGGCTGATGCATCCTTCTTTTGTATGTTTACTTCATACTTCTCTTTACCTTACATATCCATATTGTCTTGTTCTTGCATCCTTTACTGAGGTAGCTGCAAATATTTTAGTTAGTGCATTTGTTTTGTATGTATATGTCTAGAATAAGTATGGTCTGGTTTGTTGTTTATATGTGAATGTATTTTATTTGCTATGCTTTTGTTTATTAATTTTATTTATTTCTAATTTCCAATAATTAGTTTAACTTACATATAAATTTCCAACTTAAATACTTATCATCTTGTATTTACATGGTATTTATATTTTTACTTTATTTATTTTTGTATGACTACTTATTAATTTTCAACTATCAACTTTTCCTAAGTCGTTTATTAAAATAATATTCCAAATCCAATATATACATATGTATATATACAATACTTTAAATTCAAATGATTTATACAGAATTCATTCAAACTTGGGGAAACTCGCATCACTTTATAATTAATTTTACAAATTTTTTACTCAAAAATTCATTTAATTATAAATTTAAATAAATTAAAATCTAGGGTCGTTACAATAACAGTCTTGGTCATAATTAGCAGTTTGCCTCCAACATTACATAATAACAACATTATCTAGCATAATGTACTAATACAAGTATGAAGAAAACATAAGCATATTACTTAGCCCAGGCATCCATCTTTCCCATCATTTTTGCAATCACAGGAGATACCTTAGGATTTGCTTGATGTTTCGCCAAACTTGCAGTATTACTCGTACCTGTGCAAATTCAATGAACATATGAGGTAATTTGCAGATAATTTTATACTGTCATTACAAAAGCACACTCAGAATTTCCCAACAAAAAGAAAAACTGTAGAATTTCATGTATACATCTCACAGAACAGAGGTAGAACCATTTAACTGTCAAGTGTGCATAAACAGAAACGTGTTTCTACATGTACGAATCATCTCAGACCGAACATCACCGGAAACACCTACTATTACTATAATTTACTTAGTTGTCTTATTACCGTACTATACCCAGAGAATTATTCTATTGTACTCAGACTATTTACTAAAACAGAGGGATATTTAATGTTAGAAATATTTATTAAAGTGGTTCATGAGGGAGTATATTTAGTTGGGTGCAAATAAGTCAACTGAATACTGATTTCTGTCTGAAATCTAAATTTTGCTACCGTAGTGCTTTTATAAATGTGTTATGCATTAAAGATAAAATATTAGCCTGAAATTTTATGCGACTGTTAGCTTTGATCACTTAATAGCAGCAAACTGTTTTGGCCAAAAAAAATAGTCTTTTTATAATTGTGGTTCCACAGTCTTAAAAAAAGATGGAGGTTATATGATAGAAGCAAACAAATTCTTCCAATAAAACCAATACAGGTGCAGGAATATTAAAACCTGAATAAATGCTCATTCCTTCTTACATTCAAGCATTTACTCTCTTTGTACCATGATATATAACCACAATTAATTCATAAAAAATAACCGCTTAATCTCCTTAACACCATAAAAGGCATTCTCTGGACTTTGTATTATTGCTGCAATACTCAACTGGAGATCTAAAATCTATAACAAAAATAACCAACAATAGGTTGGTAACTACTCTAAGCGAGTTTTTATACAAAACTATACTTTAAATTATGAAATGTAAACTCAAATCTTATGTTCCAACAGAGGATAATATAATGTCCTGCAAATAATTTGAAACATGTTTAATACAATTCTACTTTTAAGTAAAAATAAAAGGAAAAAAGAATATCAGAAAACTCACATTATTTGTGTCTTCCATCAACAGCTTTTTTTGGGGCGAAACTAGGCTATTATTAAAGTGCTGAATAAACAAGACAGTGGGGATTAGGCTCTTGAATGGATGATAACTTCTTTGTAACTTTAGGTACATTAATCCAAAATACTCGAGCTATAAGAGAACTAAGGTATCCACTGAAGATACTATTCAGAAATATCTTTCTGCTCCTGAATAAATTGAAGTAGACAACTCTTCATAGCTAATAGTTTTCTCTTTATCAACCCAAATCACAAAGCAACAATGCAATGTGAGAAATTATACATGTATATAACATGATATTAATAATTAAACAAAGGAAAATACCTCGCAAGCAACCCATTTAGGAAAAGACGGATAATACGGTTATCAACACATGAGTTACTGGGGTATAAAATCAGCAGAAAAAAACCGCTCAGATTTTGCTTAGTAAACTGGTTATATTTTCGCCATCAATTCCATCATGGCAAATAAACAATTACATGTTCGTATATTGATTAATTAATATGAGAATGCTCGTATAACACATGATAAAATGATGTACATCAAACTTAGATTACTGCATGGGCAGCTAAGGTTGGCATGTGATTAAAAGTAAATTACTTACAAACAGTGCTACACTTCTGACCACTTCCCACTGAATCCATACTCAACCAACTAGCAACAAAGAAAAACCAAACATACATATTGTAAACCAAAATACAGAGCCTTAATAAGACGTAGATGAGTTTGAGATTTTACTTGAAATTGTTAGCTTCTAAAGGTAATTAATTTAGCCTAAATTTAAGAGTTTTGGGGACTTTGATTTAGGTTTTAAAAGAGGAAAGAAGAGTTCTGTCTATTTTCTTTCTATGGTTTTCAGATAACTGGACGTACAGACTTAAGTTTTATTAATAACTTCCTTTGGTTATGGTCTTATGGGCTTTGGGTTGGTTACTACCCATACTCAAATAGCATAAATTGAGATGACCCACTTTTCACAAATGATTTTATATATATATATATATATATATATATATAGTGATCATCTATTCAAGAGAACATCCTTTCTCTACTATCCAGGATCTTTCAACCAATATAAAAATATTGTTGTAATCAAATCACCTAACTTACATACAAGAAACCATGTACAAATGATACTTTAAGGTTTCCTCTTTCTTTTTAATCAAAGTAAAGGAGTTTTGAATGCAGAGAATTTATTTTGGAATTTTCTATATAATTTCTCATGGAAAAATAATTTCCAGAAAGCTTTTCTATCTTACTTAATTTTTGGCAAATTCTAGATGTTATTTTTCTAGTTTTAGAGTTAGTTTAGATTTCCATGAATTTAGATCTACTGAACACTTAATTATCCCTTGTGCAAGTGTGTGTATATGTATTCTGTGTGCATATGTGCATCTGTGTTCTGTGTGCATGTGTGTATCTATGTTCTATGTGCATGTGTGTATCTGTGTCATTTCAGGTAACCTATTTTCCCAATATATAAATCCTGGTTTACTGGTTTGCTTTATTTGTTACCTTTCTTAACCAAATAGCTTAGGGTATTTGACTGGTTGAACCCAGGCTTGACAAAGTTGGTCAAGTTAGCCTGAATTCATCTGCTACTTTACACATATCTCTTACAAATTAATCTGGGTTCCTATCCTACCTTTTCTTTCCATTGACACTTACAACAGATCTTAGGTTACTCCTTTAATTTTTAATTTACAGATCATTTCAGATTATTCTTATTGTTGCACACTTATGCTAAGCATTCAGGGAGTTAATACTATAAATTGTATCACTTAATAAAACATCCTCAAAAGCAACTCACAACTTTTAACAGAGATTTCATGAGTAGTTCAACACTTGCAAATAGAAAATAACATTACATCAGTTTCTTCCTAAACAACTTAACTAACATTTCATAACACAAGTTCAATTTAACATCTATTTTAATATCCTTGAGTCTGTAACTATTATATCCAATTCCTTAGCAGCTAATTCATCCAATTCTTGATCAAGAAATTGCCTATTTACCTGCACAATCACCACGAGCTGCCTCATATAAAGATGAGACACCCAATGGTATACAAACACACAAAGGGTCAGACTAAATTGTCTGGTATGAATAATCTTACTGAAAATTTAAATAACTTTATAAAACAGATAGGTAAAGCAATGTTTCTCTTGTATACATTCCTTTATCACCTGTGCATGTTCATTAATGCATATCATAATAATACATAATTCAATGGATTATTTCAGAGAGCACAAACATATAATTCTCAATAGAATACTCTAAACCAACCAATATGATCATCATTTAATCACTTTTCCTATTTATAATTTTCTGGCTATCAGGGATTTTTCCCAAACCTACCTGTGGACTTATTCTCAGAATTCAATCTCAGGTATTTTATGATGGACTTTAGCTACTTTCCTTTTATTAAAACACACATTGTCTGGGGCATATTCACTGTTAACCCAGCACACTCAGGCCCCTGGGTATAATCATACCATGTGTGAGCTTGCAATATTTCCCTTGCCAAGCCATACTTTGTAGCCCTAAGATCCAAATCCTTAGTTAAATTACTAAGTGTTTATTTCCCCTTTTCCCTCATGTATGCTAATCCCTTCTGCATCTCATAGATTAATCAGAGAAAATAATTAACTCAACCATCATGCATATGTTTAAAGAATAACAGATCATCTTTCCATAATCATAGATTTATTCATACAAGCTAGTTTGATTCTTCAGTGTACATATTATTTAAATCATGAGTTTTAAGGAATCATGCTTATAAATATATGGTCATATATATATAGTCTGCTTTGATGCATCCATTTTCCTCTGGTTTAATCAAATACTCACAGATTCATAAGATTTGACTAAACCACAAGCTTTTGTTCTTATCTAGATTTATTTGTAATCATAGAAGTTCAGCACAAGAATAACATTGCACTTCTATGTTACCATGTTTTATTCTGCAGACATAAGCAGCAACCACTTTATGCTACAGCCCCATTTCTTTTCCTATTTTTAGACCACAGATTTATAGCATATTTCCCTGGAGTTTTTCATGAATTAATCTATATGCAACAGTCACCTAAAGAGAGCATCTCATCTCAAAGATAATTCATGACACAGTAATCATTCAAACATGAAAGCCATCAATATATTTTCTGGGTATATTAACACAAAATATTTAAACAGATCATCAACACACCAATATCATAAAATAAACACAGATTAATTAAAAATATAAAACCATTTAGGCTGCCTCAATATTCAGGACTTAATGCCAATTTTCAGTGAGGTTACTCACCTTAATCCTTTTCTTTTGATCTGCTATCTCCTACTTGTCTCTAAAGGCCAGTGCTTCTCAGTTTTTCTCTTTTGCTAACTGTCTATATTTCTGTATATTTATTTTTAAAGAAAATGGTGACAGATCCTTTCACCCTTAACCCTCTTTTATACAAGACCTTGGCTGCCTCTAGGGTTTTAAGATTTACCCAATGTCAATTTTACCCTACCACTTATGATCAGCCTCTCTTTCTATTTTTAAGAGCAAATGGGTAAATGGTCCCTGGTTCTATTAACAGAAATTTACACTTTATTACCTCAGTCACCATATTTGCATGATATCTATAAAAGCTAAGAAAATTGCTAAAAGTGGATAAAGTATTTTTTCCAACAACTCATACTATTTTCATGCAATTTCTAATAATTTTCTTTTAGCCAGCCTTTGTTTAAAATGCCTGTACAATATCTATATTTCTATCCTTGCCTAAACCTTTATTTTTTCTTATTCTAGACTTTGTTTCAATGACACATTCATATCTGTAATAATTATGTTATGTTCATGTATTTATAGTTTTCTCTAGCTTACAATTGAATTTCTGCTTCTTCTTTTTTCAGAGAAGTATGTACATATATATTATATTATCTTGCATACATATCAATATTTACCCAATGCATTTATGGTCAACTTATCATATATATATTTTTCCTAGGCAACCAAAATTTCAAACAAGTATACTAAATTAAATTATAAAACTTGTTCATAAAATCAGGGTTATCACATATACCCTTCCTTTTAGGAATTGTGTCTCACAATTCTTCCATATTTAATTCAGACATTTTCAATTCAGCAATCAATCACTCTCAGTTCAATCATTAATTAAACTCCTATGTATAACAAAGTATTCAATCAAATCATTCATTAGTATATTTATGTGTATATATATATATATATATATTTTACCTCCTGATTCAATCAATTAGCTGTGGATAATCACTTCTGATTTTATCTTCCACCTCCCATGTGCAATCATTTGGGTCAAGACTCCATTGCACTTTTACTAATTTTATTTCTTTGTTTCTCAGTTTCTTAATTTCCTTTGCAACTATGCCTACAGGCTTCTTCTCATACACCATTCTGGGATCAATCTGCACTTTCTCAGGGGATTTTAAAATTGTTTCTTCATCATGAACCCATCTCCTTAACTGGGATACATGAAAAACATCATGCATTGCTCTCATCTCCTCTGGCAATTCTAACTTATAGGCTACATTTCCAATTCTTTCTAGAATTTTATATGGTCCTATATACCTTGGAATCAACTTTCCTTGTTTTCCAAATCTCAAAATCTTTTTCATGGGTGATATTTTAATAAATACATAATTCCCCACATCATACTGCACTTCTTTCCTCTTTTGATTAGCATATTTCTTTTGCCTATCTTGAGCATAAGCAATCCTTTTCCTAATCAAGGCTATCTTCTCAGAGGTCTCTTTTACATTTTCTGGTCCTAAGACCACTTTCTCCCCAGACTCAATCCAACTTGAAGGTGATAAACAGGGTCTACCATAAAGTGCTTCAAAGGGTGCCATGCCTATGCTACTGTGATGGCTGTTGTTATATGCAAATTCTGCCAGAAATATGTGATCTTCCCAACTTCCTCCCCAATCCAATATACATGCCCTCAACATGTCTTTAAGTAATTTATTCACAATTTCTATTTGGCCATCAGATTGAGGGTGATATGCTGTGCTCAAGCATAATTCAGTCCCCATTGCCTTGTGGAAACTTTGCCAGAATTTCGAAGTGAAGATGGTATCTCTATCACTTACTATAGCCTTTGGTATTCCATGCAATCTAACTACTTCTTTAATAAATAACTGAGCTAAGGTGCATGCATTCCTATCTGATTTTACAGGTATAAAATGAGCTGTTTTGGTTAACCTATCAACTACAACCCAAATACTATCATTTCCCCTCCTAGTCTTTGGCAAACCATCAATGAAGTCCATTGATATGTCTTCCCATTTCCATTGTGGTATTTGTAAAGGTTGCAGCATTCCTGAGGGTCTTTGATATTCATCCTTTACCTGTTGACAAACCATGCACTTAGACACATATGATGCCACTGCACTCTTCATCCCACTCCACCAATAATCTCTTTTTAGGTTGTGATACATTCTGGTACTTCCTGGGTGTATGGTATACTTGCTTCTGTGATAAGCATCCAAAATTTCTTGCTTCAATTCTTCAATGGCAGGAACACATATTCTCTTTCCTTTCTCCAAATGACCTTGTTTATTCAATTGGAATCCTTCCACTACCTCACCATTTAATATTTGAACTTTCTTCTCAAGTAAAAATGGATCTTGGTCTTGTAACTTTATAATTTTATTTTTTAATTCTGATCCCAAAGTAACAAAACTTAACTTCCCTACTTCTTCCTTCTCACTGCATACACTCATATTTTCTTCACTGTCCCTTTTCACTTCTGAGTCAATCAGTAATGATAAAGTATTAAATTCTTCTATCATCAATCTAGCTACATTGGCATGCTGTCTACTTAAAGCATCTGCCACTTTATTAGCTTTACCAGGTGTATATAGTATTTCAAAATCATATGAGGCTAAGAGTTCAATCCATCTTTGCTGCCTCATGTTCAATTCTTTTTGTGAAAACAAATATTTGAGTGACTTATGATCTGTATAGACTTCAAATTTAGCTCCTAACAAATAATGTCTCCATAACTTAAGAGCATACACTATAGCAGACAATTCAAGATCATGTGTAGCATACTTTACCTCACTGGGCTTCAACTGTCTAGAGGCATAAGCTATTACTTGCTGCTGTTGCATCAACACTACCCCAAGTCCCTGTCCACTAGCATCAGTATATATCACCAAGTTCTCATTCCCTTCAGGCACCTTTAGTATTGGAGCTTGTATCAATGCTTCTTTTAATCTCTCAAAGGCTTTCCCACACTCCTCAGTCCAAACAAAAGCCTGATTCTTTCTAGTCAATTTAGTTAATGGAATTGAAATTTTTGCAAAATCCTTTATAAACCTTCTATAATATCCAGCCATTCCCATAAATGACCTAACTTCTGTGACACTGGTAGGCCTTTTCCATGTTTGAATTGCCATCACCTTATTGGGATCTACAGATAGGCCTTTTTCTGATACTACATGACCTAAAAATTTTACCTCATTTTGCCAAAAAGTACACTTTGAAAATTTTGCCTTCAAATTTTCTTGCCTTAATTTCTGCAGTACTATATGCAAATGATTCTCATGCTCTTCAATTGTTTTAGAATAAATTAGTATATCATCAATAAATATCAATACAAATTTATCTAAATATTTTCTAAAAATTCTATTCATCAAATCAACAAAGTAAGAGGGGGCATTAGTCAAGCCAAAGGGCATCACCAAAAATTCATAAAGCCCATACCTAGTATTAAAAGTAGTATACTTGATGCTCTCCTCTTCTACTTTCATTTGATGAAATCCTGAAGCTAAATCAAGTCTAGAAAATATTTTTGCACCATTTAATTGATCAAAAAGATCATCAATTCTTGGCAAGGGGTATTTATTTTTAATTGTGATTTTATTTAACTCTCTATAATCAATACATAATCTGAGAGATCCATCTTGTTTCTTAACAAAAACCACTGGTGCTCCCCATGATGAGCTACTAGGTCTGATGAATCCTTTTTCTTCTAGTTCAACCAACTGCTTTTTCAGTTCTGTGAGTTCTTTAGGCCCCATTCTAGTTGGCCTCTTAACCACTGGGTTAGCTCCTGGAATTAGTTTGATAGAAAATTCTATTGGTCTATGGTTAACAATTCCCTTAACCTCACCAAACACATCAGCATACTGATTTACTACAGGGATTTCTTCTAATGCAGGCATGTGCTTCTCACCAGTCAAGTTATCAAGGGTGGCTATGCTTCTGTTCTTATCTGCTTCACAAAGAACAACTACCCTCTTTCCATCAGAAGTTTTTAATGATAAGGTGGAGGTCTCCATATTTATAACTGTCTTATATCTTTTTAACCAATCAACTCCTAAAATAACTCCCATGCCTGGATATTGCAACACATATAGATCTGCACCAAACATATGTCCCCCTATGTTCAGTCCTAATTGTTTACATATTATACCCAATATACAGGAACTACCTAAAGGACTTTTAATAAGCAAGGGCTTATCTACAAGCATACAATTCAATTTTAGCTGTTGTACAATGTCATGGGAAATTAATGAGTGTGTAGCCCCAGTGTCATATACTACTGCAAAAGGTATTGAGTGAATAAGCAAAGTACCTTCAACTTGGCCATGGTTTTCAACATTTGGACTTCCAGTTATTTTGCTTTTTCCTTCCAACATTCCCATCTTTCCTTGCCTCAGCTCTGGACAGTTCCTTCTTATATGTCCTTCCTTCCCACACAGATGACACTTGAAAGATGCTGGTTTGGGATTTGTACACCTATTCTTCATGTGTCCCTCTTGCCCACAATTATAGCAAGTGATCTTCTTTTTAACCTCAGCAGTTTTGACTTCTTCTGATTGCTTGGTGGAAGCTACATCCATTTTCTTTTTATCATAAAGGTGAAACTTACCCTTTCCTTTCTTGTTTTGGTTATTTTTAAATGCTCTGAAATTTTCTCTGGCTTTATCATGTTGTTCAAGGCTTAAAGTCAGATCTAAAACTTGATCAAAGGTCCTATCCTTATACGGCAGCATGGCTCTACTGAGACTGGCATTCAATCCTTGGATGTATCTACCATTTTTAGCTTCCTTAGTTGTGATGAGCACTGCACCATACTTTGCTAGAGATTCAAACTTCTGGGTATACTCAGTAACACTCATAGTTCCCTGTCTTAATTTAATGAATTCTTCCAGCAAGGACTCTTTAGCTGATGCAGGTACAAACCTTCCTTCCGACATTTCTTTAAACTGGTTCCATGTCACCTCTCCTTCAGGTCTTCCAGCTATAATGACTTCCCACCAGTCCAAAGCTGCTCCTCTCAATTGTCTAGATGCTATTAGCCTCTTCTTTTGGTCTTCCACTTGCATATCAGCAAAGATTCTATCCAAAATTCTGAGCCAATTTTGAATTCCCATTATTCCTTCTATTCCATCAAAAGTCTTGCCTCCAAGATTGGTAAAAGTCTTGAGTAGTTTAGAAAGCTCCTCATGTGGATTTTCTTGCCTATTGACTACCCCATCCCTTATAGATCTCATGAAATCTTGCATATTCACCATGGGTGGTTCACTTGGTCCTACCCCTTGTTGTCTAGGTCTTACCATAGTTCTATGGATACAACACTTGAGTTAGTCCATTTTATCTAATCTTTTATAAGTTAACCTATTTCAACTCATTATCATTCAATTATAACAGATATTATCAATATAAGTATATAAAGACAAGGCATCCAAGACAGTCAATACTTCCATGTATTCAAAACAACCAAGTTCATTCAAGATTTTTACTATGTTATTTATCAACATAGCTCTGATACCAAATTGAGATGACCCACTTTTCACAAATGATTTTTTTTATATATAGTGATCATCTATTCAAGAGAACATCCTTTCTCTACTATCCAGGATCTTTCAACCAATATAAAAATATTGTTGTAATCAAATCACCTAACTTACATACAAGAAACCATGTACAAATGATACTTTAAGGTTTCCTCTTTCTTTTTAATCAGAGTAAAGGAGTTTTGAATGCAGAGAATTTATTTTGGAATTTTCTATATAATTTCTCATGGCAAAATAATTTCCAGAAAGCTTTTTTGTCTTACTTAATTTTTGGCAAATTCTAGATGTTATTTTTCTAGTTTTAGAGTTAGTTTAGATTTCCATGAATTTAGATCTACTGAACACTTAATTATCCCTTGTGCAAGTGTGTGTATATGTATTTTGTGTGCATATGTGCATCTGTGTTCTGTGTGCATGTGTGTATCTATGTTATGTGTGCATGTGTGTATCTGTGTCATTTTAGGTAACCTATTTTCCCAATATATAAATCCTGGTTTACTGGTTTGCTTTATTTGTTACCTTTCTTAACCAAATAGCTTAGGGTATTTGACTGGTTGAACCCAGGCTTGACAAAGTTGGTCAAGTTAGCCTGAATTCATCTGCTACTTTACACATATCTCTTACAAATTAATCTGGGTTCCTATCCTACCTTTTCTTTCCATTGACACTTACAACAGATCTCAGGTTACTCCTTTAATTTTTAATTTACAGATCATTTCAGATTATTCTTATTGTTGCACACTTATGCTAAGCATTCAGGGAGTTAATACTATAAATTGTATCACTTAATAATACATCCTCAAAAGCAACTCATAACTTTTAACAGAGATTTCATGAGTAGTTCAACACTTGCAAATAGAAAATAACATTACATCAGTTTCTTCCTAAACAACTTAACTAACATTTCATAACACAAGTTCAATTTAACATCTATTTTAATATCCTTGAGTCTGTAACTATTATATCCAATTCCTTAGCAGCTAATTCATCCAATTCTTGATCAAGAAATTGCCTATTTACCTGCACAATCACCACGAGCTGCCTCATATAAAGATGAGACACCCAATGGTATACAAACACACAAAGGGTCAGACTAAATTGTCTGGTATGAATAATCTTACTGAAAATTTAAATAACTTTATAAAACAGATAGGTAAAGCAATGTTTCTCTTGTATACATTCCTTTATCACCTGTGCATGTTCATTAATGCATATCATAATAATACATAATTCAATGGATTATTTCAGAGAGCACAAACATATAATTCTCAATAGAATACTCTAAACCAACCAATATGATCATCATTTAATCACTTTTCCTATTTATAATTTTCTGGCTATCAAGGATTTTTCCCAAACCTACCTGTGGACTTATTCTCAGAATTCAATCTCAGGTATTTTATGATGGACTTTAGCTACTTTCCTTTTATTAAAACACACATTGTCTGGGGCATATTCACTGTTAACCCAGCACACTCAGGCCCCTGGGTATAATCATACCATGTGTGAGCTTGCAATATTTCCCTTGCCAAGCCATACTTTGTAGCCCTAAGATCCAAATCCTTAGTTAAATTACTAAGTGTTTATTTCCCCTTTTCCCTCATGTATGCTAATCCCTTCTGCATCTCATAGATTAATCAGAGAAAATAATTAACTCAACCATCATGCATATGTTTAAAGAATAACAGATCATCTTTCCATAATCATAGATTTATTCATACAAGCTAGTTTGATTCTTCAGTGTACATATTATTTAAATCATGAGTTTTAAGGAATCATGCTTATAAATATATGGTCATATATATATATAGTCTGCTTTGATGCATCCATTTTCCTCTGGTTTAATCAAATACTCACAGATTCATAAGATCTGACTAAACCACAAGCTTTTGTTCTTATCTAGATTTATTTGTAATCATAGAAGTTCAGCACAAGAATAACATTGCACTTCTATGTTACCATGTTTTATTCTGCAGACATAAGCAGCAACCACTTTATGCTACAGCCCCATTTCTTTTCCTATTTTTAGACCACAGATTTATAGCATATTTCCCTGGAGTTTTTCATGAATTAATCTATATGCAACAGTCACCTAAAGAGAGCATCTCATCTCAAAGATAATTCATGACACAGTAATCATTCAAACATGAAAGCCATCAATATATTTTCTGGGTATATTAACACAAAATATTTAAACAGATCATCAACACACCAATATCATAAAATAAACACAGATTAATTAAAAATATAAAACCATTTAGGCTGCCTCAATATTCAGGACTTAATGCCAATTTTCAGTGAGGTTACTCACCTTAATCCTTTTCTTTTGATCTGCTATCTCCTACTTGTCTCTAAAGGCCAGTGCTTCTCAGTTTTTCTCTTTTGCTAACTGTCTATATTTCTGTATATTTATTTTTAAAGAAAATGGTGACAGATCCTTTCACCCTTAACCCTCTTTTATACAAGACCTTGGCTGCCTCTAGGGTTTTAAGATTTACCCAATGTCAATTTTACCCTACCACTTATGATCAGCCTCTCTTTCTATTTTTAAGAGCAAATGGGTAAATGGTCCCTGGTTCTATTAACAGAAATTTACACTTTATTACCTCAGTCACCATATTTGCATGATATCTATAAAAGCTAAGAAAATTGCTAAAAGTGGATAAAGTATTTTTTCCAACAACTCATACTATTTTCATGCAATTTCTAATAATTTTCTTTTAGCCAGCCTTTGTTTAAAATGCCTGTACAATATCTATATTTCTATCCTTGCCTAAACCTTTATTTTTTCTTATTCTAGACTTTGTTTCAATGACACATTCATATCTGTAATAATTATGTTATGTTCATGTATTTATAGTTTTCTCTAGCTTACAATTGAATTTCTGCTTCTTCTTTTTTCAGAGAAGTATGTACATATATATTATATTATCTTGCATACATATCAATATTTACCCAATGCATTTATGGTCAACTTATCATATATATATTTTTCCTAGGCAACCAAAATTTCAAACAAGTATACTAAATTAAATTATAAAACTTGTTCATAAAATCAGGGTTATCACAGATCCTTACCGAATCCAAAGGAGCTTGAAAGATATGCCTGTATTCGCCTTCAACTGATCAACTACCTACATATAAAAATACAAAATACAAATATAATATCTCTCACATTTAAGTCCATAAGGACTGAAAATGAAATAGCAAAACATAATATAAATTCTAGTGCATATAAGTTGCAAACATGAGCATAACAGATAATTATAAATACAGCAATGTAGTATAAAACCACATTATGTTCAACAGAAATATAAAAATATTACCTTTGTGAACATATCCGCCATTTTAATGATCAAATTACAACATGAGTGTCCAACATTTCAACCCTAAATACAAGTATCTATCGTGAGATAAAGAAAATGACTAACTTTATGTTTCTAACGGGATAACATCCACCAATAGAAGTAGACAAAATGAAAAATACAGGGAAAAAATGTACTAGAAAACAGAATTTTTTTTACTATATGCATGAAAAAGAAATAGCAAAGAATTTTACTTTGAGACATGGCATGCCTTATGCCATGAAGTTGACTGATTTAACTTGTATGGATTATTTCAACATAAATTTCTTTCTTCTTGTTTGTAGAGAAACATGCACAAACTGGATATATGATGTGATTCCTGACACTTTCACATATGTTAGTCTACACTTAGTTGATGTATTTCTTGTTGTCACGAACGAAGTTCTAACTTGCAAAGTGTTTCCAATATATAATTAAAGTTTTCTGGATTTAGAAATCACAAATCAGAAGTTTTCCATGAATTTAAACATATACTATGATATCTTCTATGAATTTGTACGAAGTCTAAATTGATAATAGCATAATACCTTTTATGTTGATATACTTTGTGTTTGCTTCCCGACTTTTTATGAGTAAATAATTTATTTACTTTTCAAGTCTTAGATTTGAGCTCACATGATTGTAAAGAAAATGAAATCATGAAAATGATGTCGGCTACAAGTTCTACTTAGTCAATGCTGCTGAATAAATAATATACTGAATGCACCAGAATAAAAAAAATAGATTTTGACATTTCCTTAAAACAGGTATTGAAGTTATTATTTATATAAGTCCGCACTCAACTTCCACTTTCCCATAGAATTACAGATAAAATAAATTTTCATTGGCATATTGTATATTACGGATATTGAGGACTATGGACATATTGTATATTACTGATCAAGCATCAAATCAAACTTTATAAAAATTCTTTTTGATAGAATATGGCTTAACAAATATTACTAATCATTGGCATCATTGTATATTGATTTTGGAAACAGTCTTCTGATCCACTCAAATGCATATTAGTGATTTAAACCTGTAGCACATCATGTACTATACATGTATTCTTATCTTTCTATCTTACACGTTATTAATGCTTTTATGAAAAAAAACAACAAAATAGTTTTAAACACTAATTGATAATATATAAACTATCAGTGATAAGTAAACGAGAAACCACAGGAGGCATACTTCCAAGTCCATGATTTTTGTTAATGCCATCCGAACTATGTCCAATAAATTGAATTATTTAACTATAAATTTTAATGATCAAAGATTAGTTCATTAGAGCAGATAGACTCCCTGATTTCATGTTGAATTATTTAACTATAAATTTTGATAATCAAAGATTAGTTCTTCAGGGTTTGCATAGCAGCTGCAACAAACCATACATTTCAGGAATTAAAGATCCCTACATGAATATGTAACAATATTACCCTACCAATATATACTTGCACATTTTTTTACCTGTAATTATATTTCCAGTACTCAATATATCAACCCTTGGTCAATAAAGTATAGGTTACATATTACAAAAAAGGAATAAGAATAAAAGATGAAAAAGGAACCTGGTGAGAGAAATGGAATAGAGAAACTCAGGCATTGTAGGACCAGCACTACGTGGCATAAGGCAGACAAGCTTCTTTGTCTTGTTAGTGATTTCCATTACAGTATACTGCATTCTCACTTAATTGCAATTGCAAACATCACGGCAACTTGAAAAAACAGCAAAAATGAGAAATAAGAAGGGAGTTGGGCAGCATAATAACATGTAGGATTTTATGTGGTCGTCTGAATTCATTGCTTTCATGGTGCTCTTTATATTGCCACAGGTGTATAAAATGCAGAAATATTTATGGAGATAAATAATGAGACAACATTGGTTTACTGTTTTACAATCATTTTTTCTTTCCAAAATCTGTCAATATAGTAGTTACATTGCCTATGAGAGTAGTTCATCTTGAAACAACACAGATATTGTGTTACCCCTTTTTTTAGACCTTACACTCGTTTAATATGAGTGGATAAACAATAGAAATTTTTCATCAGAACCTACACGTTTACTATGGTATAATGTACATGTGAACAAACTCTAGTGACATTCATCCATATGAGCAAGCAAAAAAAACTTTGCAGAGGAGAGGGGCAAAAAAACAAGGAGAGAAGTAAATACCAAGTTTTAGCCTGAATACTTATCAAACCTATATTAATCATTCATCGATAAATACACCTCATCTACAAAAAATTATACAAATCTGAAATATGAAGGCCAAGAAAACTAAGGAGGAATTATATGGCAGGGATTTGGATCCTTTGTTTATGTGTGTCTGTGTGTGTACACACACATGAAATAAGAAAATAATAAATATAATAAAACAAAATAAAGTAAATTAAAGAAAGACCAACATTTTCAGAAAAAAGTCTAAATATAACACTGTAAAGTCAGAATCCAAACAACCAGATTCACATCATACAACATAAACAACACCACAAACACTAAAATAAACCATAAAGTTCTAGATATTGAATGATAGATTGACGCTGAGTGATGGAATTTCAAATTTCAAGATGCAAATTCTAGATTTGTTACTTTTTTATATCAACCCAGCAAGTATCTTCTATTTCCTTGTAAAATGAAATCAAAGTTGTGTTGCCAAAAAATTATTAAATAACGCTAAAACTAAGCAATTGAGTTCTTGACAACCAAACTATACATTGATAAGTAACCACGCTGAAACATGTTAATTCAAAGTGGAGAAAAATATCATGAAATTAATGTTTTCGGTTAAATAATACGTTAATGTAGATTAGTTAACTAATAATTTTTTAGTGAAAAACATATAATAAAGTTTGCAGTACCTCTCATGCCCGTTCAAGTTGGACAGATGCGGGATCGGCTGCTATGACAGGGTAGATTCGGCGATTCACGATTTTGCGGGTTAGGGGTTTTGTGATTCGATGTTGAGATTAGGGATTTTGTGATTCTGCCATTAGGGATGTTGAGACTATGGATTAGGGATTTCTGTTGACTCCTGGAGGCGATAAAGTGAAAATAGAAGGGCTGTTTTCTGAAGAAAAGGGCAACAAGCGCTCATTTTTAGTTCCCGCACAAAAGATTTTTATTACCCGCCTTTTTGCTTATATAGCATTGAGTACACGGAATATATTTCTCAAATAGCGTTAAGACCTTACATTTCAGAGGATTTTGAAGAGAAAAGGGGGAAACGCTATTTGTTATTGCTATCAAAGCCCCATTTTGTTGTAGTGTCATATTCAAAATATTTACTAATCTAGATGAATATCATACTATCTTTTCTTCCAAATTTAAGTTTTCGAACAATGAAGTGATGATATTGATTGAGACTGATTTGATGAATATATTAGCATTCATTTTTCACTAAAGAATATTCTGGTTTTTAATTTAGTGTAATGAAGCAGGTAAACATTGATATTTGTATAACTTAACCTTTTTAGATAGAAGTACTGGAGCCTAACCTATTTGCATCATAAACTTAGCTTTTACTTGGTGAATTGGTGATAATGTGAAGTAACTAAATTTCATTGATCTTCATAGTCATCCTTGAATTGAACTCTACTAATAATTATCTACCCATTAGTTGTGAAAACTAAATGAATATACAATGAACAGTGCACTCAAAAATTTGTTATTAATTTCTGCAAAATGAAACTGTAAATATTACCGTTTTAAGGTGTGACTGGGCTGATCTTTGAAAACCTAAAGAAGTAAGACTGCAGTTTTTCTTTTGTCTATCTACCGGTAGTTCCATATTGATGGAAGTACTCATTTCTTCCTCCAAAGCTGGAAAAAGTAACCTACAAAAACATAATCGCGTATAATATTCTTTTTTTAACGTGGTTAATTGTCATCAATGGAATATAATCTAACCATCTCTAGATAGATAATCCAGAGGTGCACCACTCTCCTACAGAAGACACATCGCATATGATGTTCTTTATTTACTACCAAAGAAATTAACCACTTAAAAGAAATAAATGAATAAAAGGTCTTACAAATCAATAGTGCAGGTTTTTCTTTGTATAAATCAATGATGAGGATTGCTTCAAAATGTAACCAAACTGAACAAAGTACTTCATGATTTAATTTTTGGTCTCCCTTGTCCAGCCGCCTATGCATTCAAAGTCAAAATAAATTCACGGTAAGAGATTGGCTAAATATGAAAGTAATGATTGCTAAGAGAAGTGGCAATGAGTTGAAATCTAGATAAATTTAAACAGACAACGTAAAAGATGTAAACTAACATCGGTTGCAAATGAAAAATAAAAGGATATGCTTCCAAATTTTTTTATTATCATCACAAATAAACTATTTATATGTAGTAACATAGATCATATTATTATGCATCCACGTTTGAACCAAACTTACTCTAGCCGAGGATGAAGTGTTTAAACCTTGTTATACACTGACGTGTAAACAGAAAAAACAAATAACCAATACAATGATGAATTTATCATTGGTAAAAATGAAGATTAAGGATGCATCACTGAAGCTAGAAAATGCTTATTCAATATATAGGTCACCATTTTAATGTAGTTTCTCGCCTTGACAATAGAGGACAATAAATGGTGAGGAAGAAATCTTTCAATAGGTTCATTCCCAGTGATCAATGTGTCAATATATCTAAGAAGATGGAAAAAACCATGATTCCTTATCAAAATCCAAGCATGATCCAATAGACCATAGTACTTGGATAATACGTAAACCATATTATTTGAAGTTATATGTTTTAATGCAATCAATGAGTCAAAATCCAGTCAAATGCATCTTTTTTAATCCCTTCAACAGAAAAATACATCGAAGGAATTTGAATGATGAAACTCAAACAAACAAAGAAGAAAAATAAAATTAAACATGTATTTGTTTTAATTTCTACTTGCATTTTCATGCCCTTCTTTAAACATTAAAAAGATTAACAAACCTTAATTTGATTTCCTTTGGATTCATATCTTAGAACTGTAATTTATAATTGGAAAATGAACATTTCTTAGGGATTCCAAAGTTAACGAAATAGCAATAAGAAAGTAAAAATGAAAATCAAAGGCAGAATGGCTTTTTTTTTATGGAAATGAACGTAGGAAAACATGAATCCTCGGACATCAATAAGCTCAAACTTGCATTTCAATGCGATCAAATTAGCAACATAGAAATACAAAAGCACAAAAGCTCATTGTTTCGACCAACAAAGACATAAGCTACATTTAACAATAGCGAACTAAACAAAGGGTTTTTACCTCAAAGCATGTAAAACGATGTGGGGAAATGACCGGGAATAGCGTACGTTGGAAACCGACCTCTGAAGATTAGCGCAGATCTGATCGCCTGGTCCAAGAGTTATCAGACTCCATAGCCGCAATTTAATTTAGGATTAGAGAAAGAAAAGCCGACTTCGTAGACGTAATTAAATTTAGGGTTAGAGAAACAAAAGATAGAGTCGGAGAGAACGTGCAAAGGAATACATGTCTGGGACGATTCATTTTAGAATACACGAGTCAGAATCCCGTTCAATCTGAACGAGAAATGTAGGGTGAGAAATGCAGGGAGCTTGAGATCTAAGTATTTCCTACTCGGTTTTAATATTATAGTATAGATAAGGGGTTTAGATTACGAATTCTATTCGTAGTTTATACCACTTATTCATATCTATTTCTTTGTATAAAGAGGAGTTGAATAAAATATGAGGTTGCAATTCTTATTGTTTAAGATATTCCATTGAATTGGTGTAATAAATTGAGTTTCTATTTTATTTACAAGTTTGTAATTGCAGTTTTGGTTATGAATATTTATTCCCTATTTTGGACATTAGAATTCCATGAAATCTTGGAAAATTGAAAGAAAAAAGACTTGTAATAATAATTGGTTAGGGAATTGACATTTAACACTAGTTTAGAGCGTAAAATCCGTGCGTTTGGAACTTATTATGCGCAAATATTTATTTATTTCTATTTACGTAATTAATGTATAATTATTGTGTATATGGCGTAGTTAATTAGACATTTATTTACATTTATTTTCCCCAATTATGAAGGTAATTGATTTTGAGGTGAAAATAAGAGGAAACTCTTAGCCTAATTATTATTTTAAGGTGTAATAAGGAAGATTGCTTATAAGGTCTTATTTATGAAATGGTGAGATGAGTCTCTGTGTGTGTGTAGAGTAATTAATTTATGGAAATATGTCTTAAATGATGGGGTCTGTCTATTTTCCACTGGGAAGTATTAAGTGGCTTGGGTACCGTCTCTCACATTATTAGTTATTTATGACGTATGACTAGGATATGGGATCTACTTCTGGAATGGAAACTATTAAGTGGTTGGACCCGCCTCCTTTCCTTATAAAGAAGTATTAAATGATTTTAATGGTTTTATATTCGTAGACATATTCTTATTTTGAAATATACTGCCCAAGTATTGAAAAGGTAAGACTCGATGTTTATATTTTCCAGATACTTGTTGTTATGACTCCCTTCTCATTACAACATAGGTTAAGGACGGAGTGATGGCGGTGATGATGCTTAAAGATGGACAAGCTTGGCTATCGCCAATATTTATTATTATTTGCTTTCATGTGTACCCATGGATTTAAACAATTGTTGTAACGAATATTATATTACGGTTTTTATGGAATTTTATGTTATGACATTTTTCTGGTTTTGAAATAAATGGGTACACTTTACTATTATATTTTGTTCCATCCGCTGTGAATTCTGAAAGTTTAGTTATGGCTTTGCAATGTTATTTCTTTTTACTACCAATGGCTTGCCTTAGAATGATCTAAATTTCGATGGGCCTTTTCTGGGTCGAAATTTAGGCCTATTTCGGGGTGGGTTGTTACACTATCCTTGTGGGACCAAGTCCCAGCCATTTTATTCCAGATCAACTGCGTACCATTAGCCAATTTTTCAAACAACTCCTGACCAATTCCTCCCGCACTTGGAGGATCAAAAATGATAGCATGGATAAATTTCTTCTTAAGGCAAGTAATAGGGGAATCACAAAGCAGAGCATGGATGTTTGGAGGTGCAGCTAGAAGGGGCAGGGGGAGGGGTTGATTGGGCGATCGGGGAAGGGGTGTGGAAATAAGGATGGGAGGATCTAGAGATATGGATCGACGGGGATGATAAGCCCTGCCACCCAGCGCCTAGATGGAGGCTTCAGGAGGGATTTCTTATGTGGAAGCTTATCCAGGTCAAAGTTAGAATGTAATCAAGCCAAGTTTACATGGCCAAAGGAGTGGCAGAGATCGCAAATGGGCGGTTTCCATTGGTAAGTGACATCAATATAGGCACCTCTACCCTCGGCGAGGGAAACATGAATGCGAGAAGGCAATTGCTTAGAAGGGGAGACTTCAATGAGTGCTTTGGCACAGCAGAGTATCTTTCTATGCTCAGTGGAAATATCAAAGCAAATCAACTGACCAATATGATTTACTAACCAGTTTACCCTCTCAAGAGATTGAAAAATTGATGAAATTTTCAAAAAATGAGCCCAGATGGGAATGGAAATGACCTACTCATGAGCGAGGTCAACTGAAGGTCTCTATTGGGTAATAATAAACACATTTTCTTCAATAATAATAGGATCATATTCTATTATTAAATATTATCAACTAAATTACCATTATTAATTTTAATTAATTATTATTTAAAATTCGGGTTGTTACAGTTTTGTTATTATATTTATCATTACGTGGGCATGAATTGAGAAATGAAAATGTATAGACAATTTACGTAATGAAAATTATTTAGCTACTTTTTTTTACTTAATATCGTTGAAAAGAACCGATCTTATTTTATCGCTTGAAAATCAATATGGTAATGACTGTAACATAATCGACGTTTATTTTTTGGTCTCGAAATGGAGAATGTTATAGTGTTCTTCCTGGTTAATTAGGGGTGTTAGTGAAATTCCAAAATAGAGTCCTAAGATTAGACGTAGGATGAGAGGTTCGAACCAGTTTAAAAACCTAATGTGCTTTATTTTGATTAGTTTACTTACCGCTACATTTTTATACTTAGTTTAATTTATACATAGCTAGCTGTTATATAAGTTAGTAGATACTTAAGTGTATTGATCAATTTATTCATTTGGCTATATTACCCGATCCAACCAAACTTTCACATTCATGCACCTCACCTTAAGTAGCATAATTCTCTACATTATGTGATGTTTAGTAGTGATAGCACTATGCTTTATTGTGTTGACTCGTTGATGCAACGAAAGATGTGGATGTGGTATGATGGCAGTTAATATCTCTAGGTATCATATTTGTATTATGCATGTTTATATGTTATATATGCAGTGTTCTGAGATAGTTCTCCTTATATCAGGCTTATTTTTTTATCTATCATTGGTCTCTATTTATTTCTTTTGTATAAAATCTCCCGGGTACTCTCACGGATAGGCTGAGAGTCGGGTGTATGTGGATATGCTAGCATGTTGCTTGGACTTTTGGAGGCACGCAGACCGTTAACTTATATATACTAGTTATTCAGTTTATGGATGACATATATTACTACTTATGTATGAGAGTATGTACTGTATTTGATATTATTCAGTAGTGCATGTGTATAAAGATGATATACACTTATTATTAGTAGTTATGACTTTATCAATTGATTTCTCATACATTATCCAATAAATTATACCAATCATGTTTTTGTGTATGTATATCTGAATGTATTATATTTACTCTTATGCTATGAGATTGTATCACATATATCATTTTGAATAGTTTTTTTTTAAATTTAGCTCGATGATTCTCCACCTACAGTATTTGAGGGTCGAATGTGGTATCTTACATTCATAAATCTTTAGTGGTCACAGTGGAGGTTAGCATACCTCGATCAACTACCGCGGCCCTTTGAAAATCATTATTGGCTTCTCCGTCATTACTTAAAATGCAATACCATCATTTCTAAATCCCTTGGGATTGGTCAAGAGGTATTGTTTTTATCATGAATTTAATGCAAAAGTCAATGCTTAAGATGAATTTTTTTGGTCTTTTGAGGTTTATTTTATTCAAAGTTTGCCTTTGAGCCTACTTTTACGAAGAATGGTATAGTTGCATATATATAAAGGTGAGAAAGGGTTGATTTCATCTCGAAATTTGAAATTTTCCAAAGAAAAAAAAAGTGTTTGCTTGGTTTCCATAATATGAAGTGAAAATAGGAAGAATATACAAATAACCTAAAACATACATCTAAACATAACAATATAGGTTACATTTCTTACAACGGTTGTTTATTTTATTTTTCCAAATATTGTTCCTTTACACATTTAGTAGAAACATAAAATCTTACCCAACACTACTTTGATAGCTGTTAGTTTAAAAGTCAATAAAGTATATTAATCGACATATTAATTTAGAATAAATAATAAAAGAAAAGTTATGTGCATTAATCTAAATTTATATTCAATGACCAATCAATGTACAACATAAACATTTACAGTTAAAAAAAAACAGAAAATAAGAAAAATGAAAAAAGTAAAACAAATTATGCAAAAATCACTAAAACAAACAAAGAGATAAAAAGATTAGATAAATCTATGCTCTGCGTGTTTGTTAAAGGGACTCTGACTTTGGATAAGGAGGGGAAAAAAGATTCGGTGGTACTCCATCGAATAAAAATTTACACTACGACTGATAACCCTCTAGCGTAAAAACCACCCTATTCGATGATCGTCTCCGTCAAAAACCCGCTTTATTCAAATTTGGAGTCTCATTAATAATTAGATAAGAATTTATTTTTGTTCACCAACAACAGCCCCATTCCCCCTATCTAGTTTATGGTGTATTACAGTATGTAATTATGGATATTTGTTTCAATGATGAAATTGCATTTATTTTTATTTCAAAAGACAACCAACTTCCGTCATTCACATCAAGAAAAACTTTTGAGGTTTTTTTTTGAAATTGTATTTTATATACAACATGTCACTGGGACAACATATCGCATATCAATAAACGTTCGAATCATGCTACGCAAGTTTCGAACTTGTGACCTCTCGCACCAAACCCGAATCACTTAACCACTTGGACAATGGTGATTGTCACAACTTTTGAGTTTTAATCGGATAAAATCCAAATATTTTAAATTAAGAACGCAAGTTGACATTTCATAAATAATAAAAATTAATTACGGAAACGTCTTTTCTTTTTAATGTGAGAAAAAAGAATGTAACAAATCATAAAAATTAACACAAAAACGTTTTTTCTTTAATATAGGGAAAAAGAATATAAGAAAAATAACACAAAAAACAAAATGTATATATCATTATTATTTACAACTAACATTTTTAAAATGCTAAATGAGATTATAAATTGGTTAGTTCTATATTTTAAATATATATCATAACGTTATTGTAACGACTAGGAATTTAACTGCTTTGATTTGCGAATATTTAACTAATTTTAAATACTCAAATAATTGATTTATAATGGAAAAAAAACTATTTTAAATAAGGAACAATAATGGTGAAATAATTTTTCAAATTTGTTTACAAAAAATATTTAGTTCGAAGAAAGATCGAAAATGTGACCGGAATTCGTTTTCCAAATTTTTGACTTTTTGTCCGCTAAAAGTTACCAGAAACGTTATGATCTCTTTAGCATAAGTATACACATTTATAAATAAGTTAGTATATGTATATATGTATGTATTAGTGTATGTATGTACGTATTCATACCTAAGTATATAAAGTTTAAAATTAAAATATAAATGCCACATCATTAGAAACATTAAGTACAAAGAGTATTTAAACATGTTTGCATGGAAATGAGAAGAGGGAACAAGGGTATGGGCATGAGTACATGAGGTGGAGGAGACTGGATGAGGTGGCAAGAGGGTAGTGGAGGGTAAATGACAAGGGCATTTAGGCAATTTACTTTTTCTCTTGCTTATAAATAACTCTTCACTTCTTCAAAATTTTCTCCCTCTTTATTTTATCATATCTTCCTCTTCTCTTATCCTAATGGAGAAATTCATTTTTCGAAACCGTAGCAAATTCTAGTGGCTACAACTCTTATTTGTACCACTTCTTCAAATTTTGAGCTTAGCCATGTCAAAATATCATTTCTTCGCAGAGCGTTTTTGGACCCATGTTTTCAAGTCCGAAAGTACTTCTTCTTCTTTTGACCATATATCTCTCAAAATAAATCCAAATTGAGCAATTATTATTTTTAAATGGTAAAGACGAGAATTTACAAGAACTTTCTCTTTGACAACTTCTCCAAATTCCAAGAGTAACATAGCCAAAAATTCAAGAGAATATGACTAAATTTTGGGTCCAGTTTTATGAATTCAACATTATTCGAAGTCCCTCCACCTCTCCAAAACAAGTCCTCAACTCACCTATACATGTCATGGCCGAGCAATACTCTACCATGGTCGAGCCTATATCCAAGTATTAAGTCCAAAGATCAAGTTTTTCATAGTTCTAAAGTTATTTCAAGTTTTCAAAAGGGTTTTGCAAATTTTCGATAAGTAAATTTCTAACTTTTGAAAAGATGTTGCCTTTGCATATATGATGGTTATGTGTTATTTATATACGATGTTAATGTTTGGATTATGATATGGTTTAGATGTATATGTATGTGGTAGCTTGTGTTTTGGCATTTGACTTGAATCGATGGATTAAAGTAATGTGTTTGGATTTAAAGTTGTGATCTTTGTGATGCACGGTGATGATATGATTTAATATTCATAATCTTGGATATGTGATTAAATGGTTTGAAAGTTAGAACTTGAGATGTTGAAAAGGACTTGAGATCCATTTTGAAAATAAAATCGTTTACTAGCTTTGATTTAGTAAATGTTTTATTTTATTTTATTTTAGTTTCTAACCTTAGTCAAAAAAGTTTTAAAACACTTTTAAATTATGTATTAAAAGTAAGCAAAAGTGAAAAGTTAAAGTTTTGGATGGTAACTTAGGAAAGTAATTCTAAGTTATTACATCCATAGTGATAGCTATAGTCGCTATTGATGCAGTTCGGGAAATCTAATGATTTTCAAGTTTTAAAAGTGTTTCTTTTAAATGTTTTTGAAAAACCATTTTCAAACCGAATTAGTAAGTATATATGTTAATTATTACTTAATTAAGTATGTTTTGGTAATTAATTAATTTATTAATTAAGAATAATTATTTATTAATTAATTATTATTAATTAAGTAAGTTTATTATTAATTGATTAAGGAAGTTTTAACTAATGATTAATAAAGTTAAAAGATAATTAAGTATTAATTTTTATATTAATCAAGTTTAATTATTTTCAATTAATTATTATTTAATTAGAGGTTAATTATTTAATTAATTATTATTTAATTGGAGATTAATTATTTAATTAAATACTAATTGATTAGGGTATAATCATTAATTAATTAGGACTTAACAAGATTATTAAGGTTTAATCATGATTTAATTTTGATTTATTAAGATTTAATTTATAATTAAGCTTTAATTTATAATTTAAATTAAGATTTAGTTATTAAAAATTATTTTAAACTTTATTAGTTATGTTTTAAGTGGGTTTTCTTTTACAAGTGAATTGATTTTAAATCAAGGGGTCTCTTATCCGTGACATTTAGAACCAAAAGAATGTGAATGAGTTATACTAAGTTGAATTGAATTGTGTGGACATCCATTTAGCAGAATAAAACACTATTCTGCTAGATTATAAATTGTTTGATTTTGTAGACATTCATTAACATAATAAATACCCATTTTGTTATAAATTGATTGTTGATTGTTTGGACCCTTAATAGCATATCAAATCTCCAGTCTGCTATAAATTAATTGTTTGATTTGTTTAGACATTTGTTAGTAGAAATATATTCCTATTCTGCTATAATTGAGTGAACTGTTTGGAAATCTATTAGTAGGAAAAATCACCATCCTGTTACTATGTATTGGTATATGCCAGTTTTGTTGTAATTAATATGTTATTCCCTGATTGGATATGAATTGGATTTACATACACTTGACCTATATAAATAATTATGAAGTGACTTTGAATTCAAATTAGAAATAAATGGTAACTTAAATTAGTACCATTGGGATTGCTAAGCCTCCTTTTAAATTTATAAAGTATAGTTTTGAATTAACTTCAATTCTTTAATCAATTTAGGGTTACAAGTTTATAAATGATTTTTCAAGTTACATAATTATTTTATAAAGGTTATTATAGATAATAACTTATTTAAAAAGGGGTTTTACAAAATAAGATGGTTTATTTAAAGTGATTTACAAATGATATTTTGTAAATGATATTTTATAAAGGATATTTTATAAAGGAATGAAAGGAAGATTTAAAAAAAAATTAAAAATACAAAAAAGGTTTATAAATAATTTTAGAGATTTGTAAAGAGGTTTTATAAATTAGCTTGGAGATTTATAAAAGAAGCTATAAATTTATTTTGGAAATTTATAAGTTATTTGAAATATGAAGTGGGCTTTAAAAAAAAGAAAACTTTTTGGTAAAGGATAAGGGGATTAATTTTATAGGAAGTAATGTTTTGAAAGGGAAATTGTTCGGCCATTTAATATGGAATTTGAGAACAGGAAGTTTTCCAAAATGTTTTTGGTGAATACTTATACCGTTAAGACAAGTATAAATTTTTTCCAAGCATAAAGGGATATGAGGGATTTGGGAATAGTGTTTTTGCAAAGACCTTTTAATCAAGTTTTGCAAAGTGTTTTAATTAATGAAAGATTAATTAATGAAGGATTAGTGGATCCCATATAGAATCTAATCAATGCTTGAATGATTGTTTATTTGATAGTTAAATCATCGACTATCAAATCTGGACCAAGACGTAACTTTGGAAATATCTAGAAGAAACACTTAAGTTATATGGCACAATCATCCCCAATGATGTTGTAGTTTGCATATAAATCTCATTTCCTTCTTCTAGGACAAATGATAAGGAAATCTGTTCATTCAACGGTTAGGAGGTGAACTCCGCTCTTATCTTTTGTCTGCTTATTTCCTAATGAACCGACGTTGAGTTTACTGGAAATTATTGATGGTTGTTTCGAAGAGACCGGGATCAGATATGTTATCTGAAAACCACTTCGATCTAACTCAAGCGTTTCGAACTGAAAACGTCTTGAAGATTATGGAATCGAAGACATAGTTTTGAAGTGCAAGGTCTATTTCCTATTAACCTTAGGAGGGATTCCCCATATTGGACATAATAGAAGTAGTGCCTTCGGTTTCGTTCAGTCCTAGAACGAACTTGTATGGATGAAATGTGACGACCGCCCATGATCCCTACACTGAACCTAGAGATAGTGCGCTGTAAAGTGTGCCAGGCGACCATGGACGATTGCCAGGGTAAATTAAAATAACAGAATCTATCGTATTACTCACAGCGCATGGACAAAATACAATAGAACATATATATATAGTGAAGCTTCACAGAATAGAATCTCATCAATAAAACTTCATAATAGTCAATACATCAAGCCTCACTACATAACACTCAGAGAAAATACAAACAGCGGAACATCCAGTATATATAATAAGAAGATAATATGCAACCCTCTAGCTCGTCTTCGATATCAACACCGTGGAAAGCAAGAACAGCACCTGTCACCTGCTACCTAGTCTTCCCGTCCCAAAATGAACGAACAGCCCAAGGCAATAAGAGTTAAAACATAAAGCCTTGAGTCAGACAACAGTCTTAGTGAGCAGTAAATTAACTAACAACATACCAAAAGAGCATAAAGGAAAAGGAATAGGAATACAACCCTCCCACTCCACCTCTTTCTACAGTGATAGCCCCCAGACACACACTAAGTAGAAGCAAACATAGCAAAGCACACAATTTAAGGTAAAGCAATTATCACTCGAGTCAAGGGCGATGTTTTCCCAAGTACAAACCCCTAAGGCCTAAACCAAGATCAGATAAGCACCCAGAAAATACCACTCTTGAGACCGAATGACGATACAACCAAACATCCATGACTCTGGCTATCACTGTTATCATTGCTTCGATATCATCGTTAATTGAATGACCGGCACATTCTTTCAGCCGTCCGTCAAGGGCTAATGGAAACCCCGGTTCTAGACATAACTCCCGCACGTCATCGTGACCCGTGCCTAGGACTATCGAATCTGCCCAGAGTACTTGACTATCAATCATTAGCCTTCAGGGACTATCGAATCTGCCCAACGTACTCTTGCTTTGAGCATGCTAGAACCTTCAACAACAATGAGATCTCAGCCTTCTAGTCATCCTCCTCGACGACTATTTCCATACTAGCTCAAGCGCCTCTCGAGCAAACCATTATCCTCTAACTCGAACAACATCATCGAGTTAACAACATGCTTGGAATGATCCCGTCTGGATTAGACCAAGACTATCTTCATCTCATGCTTCGCTTCATCACATCCTCGCAAAGCTTCATCTCAACATCATCATTATCGAATCTATGCATAAGAGCTTCATCATCCGCTACATATGCCACGAGCAGCTTTCTCGATTCAAGAGGCTTTCTCTTAGCTTTTGAATCATCTTCGGTCTAAATCAAATCATCAATCATCTAATTCATAGCAATCAATCAAATCAAACATTAATCCAAGTAAACAAGCATTCAAATATGAGCTAAATGGACAATTATAATAATAATGGCAATTTCGTAATTAAAGAGTCAAAAGTCTAACAAGCATGAAAACATGAGCAATATCTCTATAATCTTGATGAATGAACTTGCATAGGTTAACATGTAGAAAAATGGTTGTCAAATCATCATAAACAATGGATCTATATGGATCTATACTTAAGTTTCAAAGATGCATGAAAATCCCTACTTTACACCAAAATCAAGCCAACGATCCGATATACTCCTTTGGATCCGTGTGAGAGATAATCACCACTCACCAAATCACCCAAACAACCCCAAAAGCAACACGCTTCAGATCTGGACAGCGAAGGATCTAACTTGATCTATCACCAATCCGCTTCAAACGATGAAATCTCTCTTCGAAGAATGAAGATCTTCAATCTAAGCTCTTCGATCTTCGATTTGATCTTCGATATGGATGGAAGGAATCACTAGATTAGAGTGGAGAAAAGAAGTGAAGAAGTGTAGAAGTCGAGCTCTCAAAACGGCAGCACTTCGTCGCTTCGAAATCCGGATCCCAAAAATGGAACAAAGCCCTCCTATTTATAGCTGAAATTCCTTAACTCGTCTGCCTTCTTAGGTCGTCTCCGACCTAAGCCTCCCTCTGCCTTACGACCTACGACTCAGCAACTAACCCCTAAGTCGGTAACGACTTAACACATGCGCCTATACGACCTAACGACTTAGCAGCTTCGCCGACCTAGAAAAGTTACGACCTAACCAAGATACGACTTAACAGGTCTACCAGTCTACGACTCAACACATTGCGCGACTTAACAGAGGATACGACTCATCATCGTAGCCGACCTACGACTTAGCTAACTCATCTGTCTACGACTTAGCTAACTCATCTGTCTACGACTTAACCAAGACACGACCTAACACTTAGCTATCCTCCTTAGGTCACTTTCGAGCTAACAACTCACGCGACCTAACATAGACCGCTTCCTTGCGACCTAACAAATGCGCATCTATGCGACCTACGACTTAACGTTCCTGCGACTTAACACAGATACACCACCTCGCGACTTAACAAGCCTACGACTTAACACTTAGCCTGGATATGACCTAATTCCTTAGGTCGTCTAACTTCTTAGGTCGCTGCCTGTCCTTAAGTCGCCCCAAAACCTTAGGTCGTCAACTCCTATAGGTCGCTCCAATATACTAGGTCGCTACACTCTATAAGTCGGTCAATCCCTTAGGTCGTCTAACTTTCTTAAGTCGGTCAAATACTGTAGGTTGTTCAAATCCTATAAGTCGCTAACTCTCCTAGGTCGTTCACTCGACCTAACCTACCCCACGACCTAAGCCAACATACGACCAACCCATCATATGACCTAACTCTCCAACGACTCGTCCCAATGCCTAGGTCGCTCCAACTTTCTTAGGTCGCCAACTACGACCTAACTACTACACGACCTAAGACTAAGACTCAGGACTACAAATCAAAAATGCAGCTTAAATGTTGACTGTTTTACCATGTTTTGATCCGTAAAATACGGGTCGTTACATTCTCTCCCCCTTAGGAATTTCGCCCCTGAAATTCCAAACAAACAGAGCAATCAAAGACTATTCTACATGCCTACCATCCATAGCAATCAACAAATCATGCATCCAATTCTAGCTTAGCATGCAGAATTCCAAAACTATAACAAGTTACAATATCGTGAGATGACACGACACCTTAGGACCATACCTTGAAGAGTTCAGGATGAGCTGCCTTCATCCTCTCTTCCACTTCCCACGTACAGTCGTTATCATCATCACTCCATTGTATCTTGAGCAACTTAACTATCTTCCTCCTAAGCTGTTTCGTGTCGGTTTCCACAACACGAAGCGGCTTACGAGGTCTTCTATCGACTGGATCAACTTCGAAATCTTCACATCTATCAGCAGAAACCACTGTATTCGAGTCGTGCACATACTTCCGTAGATACGATACGTGAAAAACATTGTGCACACCCGACATCTTCTCTGGTAACTCCAATTTGTAGGCGAGCTTTCCAATTCGCTCGATAATCGAGAATGGTCCAACAAATCTCGGAGTCAATTTTCCTTTCTTCCCGAATCGAATAACATTCTTCAGTGGAGAAATCTTCACAAAAACCATATCACCTACGTCGAATTCCAAATCCATACGACGCTTATCAGCATAACTTTTCTGACGATCTTGGGCTGCCTTCATTCGTTGCCGAATGATCTCTATACAATCCAAAGTCTGTCGAATCATTTCTGGCCCAAGCATCAACTTTTCTCCCGTCTCTAACCAACATGTCGGAGAGTTACACGGTCTTCCATACAATGCCTCATACGGTGCCATACCAATGCTTGACTGATAACTGTTGTTGTATGAAAACTCCACCAAATGAAGGTGATCTTCCCATGATCCTCCGAAATCCAAAACACAAGCTCTGAGGAGATCTTCCAAAACTTGGTTGACTCTCTCGGTCTGACCATCTGTTTGAGGGTGATAAGCTGTACTCAAACACAACTCAGTTCCCAAAACTTTCTGGAAGCTTTTCCAAAATCCACTAGTGAACAATGGATCTCGATCGCTCACTATACTCTTCGGAATACCATGGAATCGAACTATCCACTTAACATACAACTCAGCCAACTTTGATGCAGTCCTAGTCGATTGAACAGGAATAAATCTTGCACTCTTAGTCAAACGATCTACAATGACCCAAATCCCTTCATTTCCCGCTCTGGTTCTAGGTAACCCATCAATAAAATCCATCGATATTTGTTCCCACTTCCATGTAGGAATTTCTAATGGCTGAAGCAATCCACATGGCTTCTTCTGTTCGGCTTTTACCAACTGGCAGTTCATGCACTTGGAAATAAAATTTCCAACATCCTTCTTCATACCTTCCCAGTAATAGGTTCTCTTCATATCCCGATACATCTTATTTCCACCTGGATGAATTGTCAACTTTGAGTGATGACTTTCCTTCAGAACTTCACTCCTCAATTCATCTATATCGGGAACAACTAGTCGTCCTTGCTTCCGAAGCCAACCCACTCGATCGACCTCGAATCTTTTATCCTTTTCTGGGTCCAATCCAGATTCCAAATCACGGATAATCTTGACAATCTTATCATCTCGCTTTTGACTCTCGCCAATCCTCTCCACAAGAGTCGGTCTTATTGATAAGTTTGCCAACATCTCAGGTTCCATTTCACATCTAGGCCTGAAGTCAAATCCAGCTAAATACTCGAGACTCTTCCATTCTGAAAACATGGTTCCCAATCCCGCATGTCTTCGACTTAATGCATCTGCCACTGCGTTACCTTTTCCCGGAGTATAAGCTATACCAAAATCATATGATGCTAAAAACTCTAGCCATCGTTGCTGCCGAAGATTCAAATCCTTTTGGGAGAAAAGATACTTCAACGACTTGTGATCTGTAAACAACTCGAATCGAACTCCCAATAGATAATGTCTCCACATCTTCAGAGCAAAAACAATCGCCGCTAACTCCAAATCATGAGTCGGGTAATTCCTTTCATGCGGCTTCAGTTGTCGACTTACATACACAACAACTTTATCTCTCTGCATCAGCACTGCTCCAAGTCCAGTACCACATGCGTCGGTGTAAACCACCATCTCATCATTCCTACTTGGAATAGTCAAAACAGGAGCACTTGTCAATCGCTCTTTCAGGATTCTGAAAGCTTGCTCACACTTATCATCCCATCTGAACACTAGGTTCTTCTTCGTCAATCCTGTTAACGGTGCAGCTACCTTAGAGAAGTCTTTAATAAACCGTCGATAATATCCTGCTAATTCAAGAAAACTTCTCACATCAGATGCATTCTTAGGTCTAACCCAATCCTGGATTGCTGCCACCTTAGCGGGATCAACCGCTATTCCACTTCCAAAAATAACATGGCCTAAGAACCTCACTTCACTCTTCCAGAAGTGACACTTCGAAAACTTAGCCTTCAGTTGATGTTTTCGTAAGATTTCCAAAACAATATGCAAGTGCGTCTTGTGCTCTTCTTCAGTTCTGGAATAAATCAGAATATCATCCACAAACACTAGCACGAACTTGTTCAACTGATCTCTGAACACTCTATTCATAAGATCCACAAAATATGATGGCGCGTTAGTCAATCCAAACGGCATTACCAGCCACTCAAAGAAACCGAATGGTGTCCTACAAGCAGTCTTCAGCACACTATCCTTAGCCACTCTCAACTGGTGAAATCCCGTTGCCAAATCCATCTAAGAAAACACCTTAGCTTCGTGAAGCTGATCAAACAAGTCATCTATTCTCGGCAATGGATACTTGTTCTTCTTAGTCACCTTATTCAGCTCACGATAATCCACACGCAACCTCAACGATCCATCTGCTTTGGTTGCGAACACAACTGGTGCACCCCATTCGGACACACTACGCCGAATGAATCCTTTCTGCAAAAGATCATCAACTTGCACCTTCAACTCATGCTGTTCCCTAAGCGCCATCCGCCTAAGAGGCATCACAACAGGTCTGGCTCCTTTAACTAGATCTATACGAAACTCGATCTCCCTATGCGGCGGTAACCCTTTGACCTCGTCAAAGACATCCTCAAATCCATTAGCGATCGGTACTGACGACAGTCCATCCCGTGGAACAACCAGCGAATACATGAAGCTCATGAAGACGCCTTCTTCATGCTTACATCGTATCACAATCTTTCGCCCCTCCACATTCTCGACTGTCACTTCCAACCTCTCACAATCAACCTTTGCCGCATACTTCCTAAGCCAGTCCATACCCAAAATAATTCCGAACCCCGCAAAGTTCAGAACAAAACAATCACAAACAAAAGAGCAATCATGACTCGATACAACTAGACCACGGCATAACATACACAAACAAGACGAACCCTCAACTGGATTAGTCACAACCAATGGCCTATCAACAATATCCGGTTCCAAACCTAACCGGCCTACAAGTTCACTACAAACAAACGAATGCGACGCCCCAGTATCAAACAGAACTCTAACTGGAACACCACATAGGAAAAGAGTACCTTGAACCACCACACTCTTTCCTTTCTCTTTAGCGGTAGGAGCTTTTGAAGACGATGGGACAGCTCCCAAAGCATAAGCTTGCACAATCCGCTTGTCCTTCCGCGGTTCTGGAAAATTCTTCCTGATATGCCCCGGCTTGTCACAGTTGGGACACTTCATCGGTACCTTCGGATTCTTACAATCCTTAGAGAAATGGCCCTTCTGCTGACAATTGTAGCAGGTCACCTTGCCTTTCGGCTTCTTCTGGCCATCCTTACCCTTTTGCTGATGCTGCTTCCTCTTCTTATTTCCACCCTGCTGGGGTTTAGATTCTTCCCTGGTTACAGCAACAACAGATCCTTCCCTAGGAAACAGACTCTCATACCTGAGAGCTTTCTCCACAAGCTTCTCAAATGAATCGTCCAAATGATCCACTAACTGCCTCCCAAGATAACTGTCCAAGCCTGTCACAAACTTCTCATTCTTCTGATAAGCAGATTCAATATATGACCAGGCATACTTGGACAAAGCTTCAAACTCAGAAACATACTCAAGAACTGGTCTTCCACCTTGCTTGAGCTCCACAAACTTCTTGAACAGAACAGACTTCTGAGCTGTAGAAATGAACTTAGCTTCAAATTTGGCTTGGAATTGCTCCCAAGTAATCTCTTCCTCCGGCGTATTGATGGTAATAGAGTTCCACCAATCAGAGGCTCTCCCTTGAAGCTGCCTTGATGCTAACTTCCTCTTAGTCGCATCCTCAATTCCCAAGTCACCAAAGATCCTTCTACAAGCATCTATCCACCTCTGGACTTCAATGGTTGATTCTATTCCCAAGAAAACCTTTCCTCCAAGAGCAGTATAGTCCTTACACAACTTAGCAAAATCCACCGGCTTTGGAGTTTGGACTTGAACTCCAACATCCACCGATGGCCCCGAAGCTGGCATCCGTCTCATGATCGAAGTCATCATAGCTTCGAACATAGCAGCATAATCAGCAGCCCCTTCAGTAGCACGGCCTTCCCTAGCAGCTGGTCTCCCTCTCCGACTCATTCTCAATATCTATAAAAAGGAATGATCAGAACATCTAGAGAAACAACTGCATAAAGGACTCAAACTCTACTAAGCTACTATATATTATATAGTAATCATCCATCAAAATACAATTACGTCTCTCATACGTAGTTACGTCAGTGGGCGTTGGGTAAAATCGATTAACCAAAGCTCTGATACCAAATGTGACGACCGCCCATGATCCCTGCACTGAACCTAGAGATAGTGCGCTGTAAAGTGTGCCAGGCGACCATGGACGATTGCCAGGGTAAATTAAAATAACAGAATCTATCGTATTACTCACAGCGCATGGACAAAATACAATAGAACATATATATATATATATAGTGAAGCTTCACAGAATAGAATCTCATCAATAAAACTTCATAATAGTCAATACATCAAGCCTCACTACATAACACTCAGAGAAAATACAAACAACGGAACATCCAGTACATATAATAAGAAGATAATATGCAACCCTCTAGCTCGTCTTCGATATCAACACCGTGGAAAGCAAGAACAGCACCTGTCACCTGCTACCTAGTCTGCCCGTCCCAAAATGGACGAACAGCCCAAGGCAATAAGAGTTAAAACATAAAGCCTTGAGTTAGACAACAGTCTTAGTGAGCAGTAAATTAACTAACAACATACCAAAAGAGCATAAAGGAAAAGGAATAGGAATACAACCCTCCCACTCCACCTCTTTCTACAGTGATAGCTCCCAGACACACACTAAGTAGAAGCAAACATAGCAAAGCACACAATTTAAGGTAAAGCAATTATCACTCGAGTCAAGGGTGATGTTTTCCAAGTACAAACCCCCAAGGCCTAAACCAAGATCAGATAAGCACCCAGAAAATACCACTCTTGAGACCGAATGACGATACAACCAAACATCCATGACTCTGGCTATCACTGTTATCATTGCTTCGATATCATCGTTAATTGAATGACCGGCACATTCTTTCAGCCGTCCGTCAAGGGCTAATGGAAACCTCGGTTCTAGACATAACTCCCGCACGTCATTGTGACCCGTGCCTAGGACTATCGAATTTGCCCAGAGTACTTGACTATCAATCATTAGCCTTCAGGGACTATCGAATCTGCCCAACGTACTCTTGCTTTGAGCATGCTAGAACCTTCAACAACAATGAGATCTCAGCCTTCTAGTCATCCTCCTCGACGACTATTTCCATACTAGCTCAAGCGCCTCTCGAGCAAACCATTATCCTCTAACTCGAACAACATCATCGAGTTAACAACATGCTTGGAATGATCCCGTCTGGATTAGACCAAGACTATCTTCATCTCATGCTTCGCTTCATCACATCCTCGCAAAGCTTCATCTCAACATCATCATTATCGAATCTATGCATAAGAGCTTCATCATCCGCTACATATGTCACGAGCAGCTTTCTCGATTCAAGAGCCTTTCTCTTAGCTTTTGAATCATCTTCGGTCTAAATCAAATCATCAATCATCTAATTCATAGCAATCAATCAAATCAAACATTAATCCAAGTAAACAAGCATTCAAATATGAGCTAAATGGACAATTATAACAATAATGGCAATTTCGTAATTAAAGAGTCAAAAGTCTAACAAGCATGAAAACATGAGCAATATCTCTATAATCTTGATGAATGAACTTGCATAGGTTAACATGTAGAAAAATGGTTGTCAAATCATCATAAACAATGGATCTATATGGATCTATACTTAAGTTTCAAAGATGCATGAAAATCCCTACTTTACACCAAAATCAAGCCAACGATCCGATATACTCCTTTGGATCCGTGTGAGAGATAATCACCACTCACCAAATCACCCAAACAACCCCAAAAGCAACACGCTTCAGATCTGGACAGCGAAGGATCTAACTTGATCTATCACCAATCCGCTTCAAACGATGAAATCTCTCTTCGAAGAATGAAGATCTTCAATCTAAGCTCTTCGATCTTCGATTTGATCTTCGATATGGATGGAAGGAATCACTAGATTAGAGTGGAGAAAAGAAGTGAAGAAGTGTAGAAGTCGAGCTCTCAAAACGGCAGCACTTTGTCGCTTCGAAATCCGGATCCCAAAAATGGAACAAAGCCCTCCTATTTATAGCTGAAATTCCTTAACTCGTCTGCCTTCTTAGGTCGTCTCCGACCTAAGCCTCCCTCTGCCTTACGACCTACGACTCAGAAACTAACCCCTAAGTCGGTAACGACTTAACACACGCGCCTATACGACCTAACGACTTAGCAGCTTCGCTGACCTAGCAAAGTTACGACCTAACCAAGATACGACTTAACAGGTCTACCAGTCTACGACTCAACACATTGCGCGACTTAACAGAGGATACGACTCATCATGGTAGCCGACCTACGACTTAGCTAACTCATCTGTCTACGACTTAGCTAACTCATCTGTCTACGACTTAACCAAGACGCGACCTAACACTTAGCTATCCTCCTTAGGTCACTTTCGAGCTAACAACTCACGCGACCTAACATAGACCGCTTCCTTGCGACCTAACAAATGCGCATCTATGCGACCTACGACTTAACGTTCCTGCGACTTAACACAGATACACTACCTCGCGACTTAACAAGCCTACGACTTAACACTTAGCCTGGATATGACCTAATTCCTTAGGTCGTCTAACTTCTTAGGTCGCTGCCTGTCCTTAAGTCGCCCCAAAACCTTAGGTCGTTAACTCCTATAGGTCGCTCCAATATACTAGGTCACTACACTCTATAAGTCGGTCAATCCCTTAGGTCGTCTAACTTTCTTAAGTCGGTCAAATACTGTAGGTTGTTCAAATCCTATAAGTCGCTAACTCTTCTAGGTCGTTCACTCGACCTAACCTACCCCACGACCTAAGCCAACATACGACCAACCCATCATACGACCTAACTCTCCAACGACTCATCCCAATGCCTAGGCCGCTCCAACTTTCTTAGGTCGCCAACTACGACCTAACTACTACACGACCTAAGACTAAGACTCAGGACTACAAATCAAAAATGCAGCTTAAATGTTGACTGTTTTACCATGTTTTGATCCGTAAAATATGGGTCGTTACATGAAGACTATCATTGACGCTTTGAGGGTAGTGTTAGCATTCCAAGGGAGTTTGCTATTAAAAAGGTAAATTCGTGACCTCACAAGCCTCACAACTCGGAGAAATGACAAAAGCCGGGCATGCAGCAAAGCCATGTGGTTAGCTACAATTAGAAGCCGTCATCCCATTCTAGATTATCCCTTTCAGAGTTGGTTTTCGCGTAAGAACCGTTGTAGTATAAGGCCTTGGTGTCGAAAAGGGGTGAGGTAATCCGACTTTTCATGCTAAAGGGGCTGGCCAATTCTATGGAGCAGGGGTACAAGAAGTTCTTGTCAGGCCCCAGGTACATTTTCTAGGGGTGTATTACCGAAAGGTAGTCCCTTACCATGCTATAATATGAAATCTAGTCTCTAATATGAGCCATTACGATTTTGATTGTGCCCAACTACATTGGAATGTAAGATGCAAGCATTTCAGCTATTTTATATATTTACTTTGGACCCTTAGAAATTATTATAATATCACTGGATTTTATATAAAGGTGTTTTGGTTATCATAAGGTAAAAACCAGTCTGTGTTTATGTGCGGCGTGGTCTTACGAGATACCTTTAATTTTAAAAGAGTTTTTAAAGTAATAATTCAATTATTTTAAGTTTACTCACACCAGACCCATGTCTGACCCAGAGTTTTATTTTCTTTTCCTAAAACTCTTGGATGCTCAAATTTGTATGGGCAGCCAAGTAGTTCAGGTTTCCATGGATGCATTGTGTAGGAGCTTGGAGCAGGAGGCTTCATCGATAGCTAGTTATTATCTTGTTTCTGCTATATTATATGTATATTGTATCAGTTAGGTAGGGACAGGCTGTTATAACTGTCCTAGGGTAGAACTCGTGTTAGTATGACTTTGATGTATCATTTTAGAAATGACTTTGTAAAATATTATGTTGATTAATATATGTTACTCCATTGCATTGTGAGATTCTGTGATTGTTTAGTTTCTTCTTATCTTCTGTCTTTTTTTTCCCTAATGACCTGACTTTCGGACACGTAAATGATTGGCACACAAATATCGTAGATGTATTAAGTACCATCTTTAGGTGTAAGAAAGGCAGATCATTACATTTGGTATTAGAGCGCAAGGTTAAGCGAGAACTTTGGCTTTGTTGGGGCAACTCATTAAGAGATTACATTATGAAATGTCTTATTATGAGTTTGAGTGTATATTATATGTAAGCGCGTATTTGTTAGTGATACAAAAATATTTTATATTGTGTTGTTTGATATGTTGAGTGGCTTATGAGTTTTGGTCGACGCACTTGATCAATCTTGTCGATAGGGATTCCTAAACACTTAAACAAGACGAATTGGCATTGTATTGTTTTGAAATTGGGTAAATGAAATAATTTGACCCAGGATAGTGAAAATTAGGCCCACGTCCATAAAATCAAATTTAATAGCCCAAAACTCCTTCCGTTTCAAACTTGTAAATCTGGTCTCTATTTTTTTTACAATATTTTGTTTCCCTAATTACCCTCGTTTATTTCATGTCGACTATTCTCGTGTGATTGTATTTGTGATCAGGATTTGAAACCTTCGTAGGGAAATCAGATTTAATTCGATCTACAGTTCGATTTTTTTTTGCGATTCATTATGGCTTCATCATCTTGTAGGTAAACGCTTGATTTAATTTTCAATCGACTTTGTATTATTGTTTTTAAATAATTGCTAACAAAGCTGAAAAAACCTTAAGCATGTGCATACAAATATGCAATTATTTGAAATTAATACTGTTGTAATTAAAAAATGTATTTTAGTATAGATTTTAACTACATTTTTCATTAATTTTTAACTATGTAATACATATGTAGTCTTAAAATGCAGTAGTTCAATACCAAGATTTTTTAAGGATCTTTTTAGTTTTTAACTGCATATGTAAAATGCAGTTAAAATTTGCATTTAACCGCTGTATTTATTAACTGCATATCAGGTATGTAGTTAAAAAACACATTTAACAGCTGCAATTTTTAACTGCATATGATATATGCAGTTAAAAATAATACAATTCATAACTTTATATTAGATATGTATGCAAGTATAATAAGAATCTTATGAATTTTTAACTATATAAGTGAAATGCACTTCAAAATTTGCATGATTCAAATGTATGTTTTAACTGCATGTGTTATATGCAGTTAAAAATTGCATTTAACAGGTGCTATTTTTCACTGCATAACAGATATGCAGTTAAAAATGGTGCAATTTATAACCGCATAAGTAAAATGCAGTTAAAAATGCATTTGTTCATAAATAATTGCAAACATGTATGCAACTATTCATAATAATTGCATATATGTCTACAAGTATAATAAAAATCTTATGACTTTTTAACTGCATAAGTGAAATGCACTTAAAATTTGCACCATTTAATTGTATGTTTTAACTGCATATTTCATATGCAGTTAAAATTTGCATATAACAGTTGTAATTTTAAGATGCATATCAGACATGCATTTAAAAATGATGCAATTCATAACTTCATAAGTGAAATGCATTTAAAAATGCAATTGTTAATAGTAATTGCAAAGATGTATGCAACTATTCATAATAATTGCATATATGTCTGCAACTTTTTAATAAAATTGCATATAGAAATTTATTATTAGATAACCTTCGATTTTCTGATTTGTGTTGTTTTCATTTTTTGAATCTCAACTTTCTTCAGTTCTGGACTCGATTTGGACATCGATTTTTGAAGTAGCAACTAATTCCGATTTATAATTTAGGCGATTAGAGTTTTCTTTTTTTAAGATGTTAATCGATGAAAAGAATTTGAAGGGTTCTGGGTTTTGTTTGAAGAAGACGTAAGGGTACTTAGGGAAATCTTTTTATCGCGTTTAAAAATAAGGATGAGAAACTTATAATTAAAATGAATGGATGTTTTGTGTATTTTTATACCTATTAAGGATGTATGCCAAATGCTCCCTATATTTTATATAAAGAATTATTCTCAAAATTAGTATAATATGGCATAGTTATATAAATGTAGGTTGTTAGGAGATAATAATATTTTATTATTATCATTTACATGCTCGTCTGGTTTGAGCATTGACTATTATTAGTGTGTATAGGTAGCTTTCCTTTTAAGATATGTGTTAGGTAGATAGAAATTGGAAAAAAACATTGAAACAAACACCTTGTGAATTAAGTTTCACAATTTGACTATAAGGCGTTCGATGTAAATGTTGTGGTAGAATTTGATTTAATAAAAGATGTTTGTTAAAAGTTAGAATATTTTGAAATAAATATTTGAAAATGATTTATAAAATGAATTTATAAGAATGGGTCTTTTGATTAAAAGAATTCAAATTAAAAACTTGAGGACCTAAATCCCGATGCTTTTGAAAATAATAATATAATTATTTGAAAAAAATTTGGGTTAAGGAAATTTTTTGGGAATGAAAAGGTTAAGAGTATTTTCTTCGGATTGGTTAGGGGGAATGAGTCTTGAATGTTTTGTGATGATCTGAATAATCTTCTAAGTGATGATTGGATGTTTGCTTAGGCGAATGTTGTAGTGCACTTAGTAAATTATTCTTTTTATCATTATACAATCGAAACAAGTTCAAACCCGAACGAACCCAAAGCAAGTGAACGATAAATGTTTTGTTGGAAAATGTAAAGAATTGTTTCAAAAATGAGATTTTGAAATAAATGAAATATTTTTAAGTTAACTAGTTCGAGTGGCTCGAAAATAACTTAAAATGGGGGTAGAGATGTGTTCGGATGGTAAGCACTTCTCTTGAGTATTACCCTTTTTGGTAAGAGAATGTACGATACCATTTGGTAGTATCTAGTTCCTTAGTATCATTTTGGAGTTACTTGGGCTATATGTATGTATTTTCTATGATTAAAATATAGAGTTCCATTTCAAAAGGTTTTGGAAATAAAACCCGGGTATTTGAATCTTGAGTTTTCTTAGGGAAATAAACTCAAAATGGAATAGTTGAATCAGATAAGGTTATATACTCTCAGGATATAGTGGAGTATTATACAAGTTGAACCTAAGTCGGTTTATGAAATGTTTTCATAAATATATTTAGTGGAAATAGGTTTGGTATTAGTGAGAACCAATTGAATAAGTGCATAGGCTAGACGTAGATCATTTCTCCTTCTCATAAAATTTGATCCAAGACACGAGTACATGGCTTTCAGGTGTTTCACACCATTCCAAATAAGGATATATTACTCGATTTTTGACAGTGAGCACTTGATGGGGATTTTAGGTATGGGACCAATGTTTTCTATCATAGTACATGACTATGTAAGAAGAACAAAGCTTCCTAATCAAGGAGTCTAACTGGAGTCTACACTAGAGAATCGATGAGCGATACTAGTTCGGGATTGAAGTTATGTATTCGAGCTGAGATCGAATCGGATTTTGTATAAGAATGATCTATGTACATCATACGAACTGATAAATAGTGTTACGTATTTTCTAGGATAGGTTGAGGTGTAATTTCGGGGATGAAATTTTTTTAAAGGGGGAGAGTGTAACGACCCGGAATTTCACTGCTTTGATTTGCGAATATTTAACTAATTGTAAATATTCAAATAATTGATTTTATAATGGAAATAAAACACTTTTAAATAACGAATAATAATGTTGAAATAGTTTCTCAAATTTGTTTATAAAAATATTTAGTTCGAAGAAAGATAAAAAATGTGACCGGAATTCGTTTTCCGAATTTTCGACTTTTCATCGGCTAAAAGTTATCGGAAACGTTGTGAACTCTTTAGCATAAGTATACACATTTGTAAATAAGTTAGTATATGTATATATATGTGTGTATTAGTGTATGTATGTATGTATTCATACCTAAGTATATAAAGTTTAAAATAAAAAATATAAATGTCACATCATTAGAAACATTAAGTACAAAAAGTACTTATACATGTTAAAACATGTTTGCATGGAAATGAGAAGAGGGAAGAAGGGTGTGGGCATGAGTACATGAGGTGGAGGAGACTAGGTGAGGTGGTAAGAGGGTAGTGGAGGGTAAAGGACAAGGGCATTTAGGCAATTTACTATTTCTCTTGCTTATAAATAGCCCTTCACTTCTTCAAAATTTTCCTCCTCTTTATTTTATCATATCTTCCTCATATCTTATCCTAATGGAGAAATTTATTTTTTGAAACAGTGGAAAATTCCAGTGACTACAACTTTCATTTGTACCACTTCTTCAAATTTTGAGCTTAGCCATGTCAAAATATGATTTCTTTGTAGAGCATTTTCAGACCTATATTTTCAAGTCCGAAAATACTTCTTTGTCTTTTGACCATATATCCCTCAAAACAAATCCAAATCAAGCAATTCTTTTATTTAAATGGTAGAGAAGAGAATTTACAAGAACTTTCTCTTTGACAACTTCTCCAAATTCTAGGAGTAACATAGCCAAAAATCCAAGAGAAGATGACTAAATTTTAGGTCCAGTTTTATGAAATCAACATTATCCAAAGTCCCTCCACCTCTCCAAAACAAGTGATCCTCACCTCACCTATACATGTTATGGCCAAGCCATACTCTACTATGGTCGAGCCTATTTCCAAGTTTTAAGTCCAAAGGTCAAGTTTTTCATAGTTCTAAAGTGATTTCAAGTTTTTAAAAGGGTTTTGCAAATTTTCGGTGAGTAAACTTCTAACTTTTGAAAAGATGTTGTCTTTGCATATATGATGGTTATGTGTTATTTATATATGATTTTAACGTTTGAATTATGATATGGTTTGGATGTATATGTATGTGGTAGCTTTTATTTTAGCATTTGACTTGAATCAATGGATTAAAGTAATGTGTTTGGATTTAAAATTGTGATCTTTGTGATGCATGGTGATGATATGATTTAATATTCATAATCTTGGATATGTGATTAATGGTTTGATAGCTAGAACTTGAGATGTTGAAAAGGAATTGAGATCCATTTTGAAAATCAAACCATTTACTAGTTTTGATTTAGTAAATGTTTTGTTTTGTTTTATTATAGTTTCTAACTTTTCTCAAAGTTTTTTTAAAACTCTTTTAAATTATGTTTTAAAAGTAAGTAAAAGTGAAAAGTTAAAGTTTTTGATGGTAACTTAGAAAATTAATTCTAAGTTATTACATCCATAATGATAATGGATGCAGTTGGGGAAATTTAACGATTTTCAAGTTTTAAAAGTGTTTCTTTTAAATGTTTTGAAAAACCATTTTCAAACTAAATCAGTAAGCATATAAGTTAATTATTAATAATTAAGTATGTTTTGATAATTAGTTAATTTATTAATTAAGAATAAATATTTATTAATTAATTAGTAATTAAGTTAAGTAATTAGCAATTAATTAGTATTAATTAAGTAAGTTTATTGTTAATTGATTAAGGAAGTTTTAAATAATGATTAATAAAGTTAAGAGATAATTAAGTATTAATTTTTATATTAATCAAGTTTAATTATTTTTAATTAATTATTATTTAATTAGAGGTTAATTATTTAATTAATTATTATTTAATTGGATATTAATTATTTAGTTAACTATTAATTAATTAGGGTATAATCATTAATTAATTAGGACTTAACTAAGGTTAATTAAGGTTTAATTATGATTTAATTTTGATTTATTAAGATTTAATTAAGCTTTAAGTTATGATTTAAATTAAGATTTAATTATTAAAAGTTATTTTAAACTTTATTGATTATGTTTTAAGTCGGTTTTCTTTTACAAGTGAATTGATTTTAAATCAAGGAATTTCTTGTCCGTGGCATTTAGAACTAAACGAATGTGAATGAGTTATACTAAGTTGAATTGAATTGTGTGGACATCCATTTAGCAGAACAAAACACCATTCTACTAAATTGTAAATTGTTTGATTGTGTGGGCATTCATTAACAGAATAAATCCCCATTTTGTTATAAATCGATTGTTGATTGTTTGGACCCCTAATAGCAGGTCAAATCTATAGTCTGCTATAAATTGATTGTTTGATTTGTTTAGACATTTGTTAGTAGAAATAAATTCTCATTCTGCTATAATTGAGTGAACTGTTTGGACATCTATTAGTAGGACAAATCGCCATCCTGTTACTATGTATTGGTAAATGCCAGTTGAGTTGTAATTAACATGTTATTCCCTGATTGGATATTAGTTGAATTTACATACACATTGACCTATGTAAATAATTGTAAAGTGACTTGGAATTCAAATTGGAATTAAATGGTAACTTAAATTAGTACCATTGGGATTGTTAAGCCTCCTTTTGAATTTATAAAGTATGGTTTTGAATTAACTTCAACTCCTTGATCAATTTGAGGTTAAAAGTTTATAAATGATTTTTTAAGTTATATAATTATTTTATAAAGGTATTTATAAATAATAACTTATTTAAAATGGGGTTTTACAAAATAGGTGGGTTTATTTAAAGTGATTTACAAATGATATTTTATAAAGGATATTTTATAAAAGAATGAAAGGAAGATTTAAAAAAAATTGAAAATAGGAAAAATATTTGTAAATCATTTTAGAGATTTGTAAAGAGGTTTTATAAATTAGCTTGGAGATTCATAAAAGAAGTTATAAATTTATTTGGGAAATTTATAAGTTATTTGAAATATGAAGTGGGCTTTAAAAAAAGGGAACTTTTTCGTAAAGGATAAGCAGATTGCTTTTATAGGAAGTAATGTTTTGAAAGGGAAATTGTTTGGCTATTTAATATAGAATTTGAGAAGAGGAAGTTTTCTAAAATGTTTTTGGTAAATACTTATACCGTTAAGATAAGTATAAATGTTTTCCAAGTATAAAGGGATATGAGGGGTTTGGGAATAGTGTTTTTGCAAGACCTTTTAATCAAGTTTTACAAAATGTTTTAATTAATGAAAGATTAATTAATAAAGGCTTAGTGAATCTCATATGAAATTTAACCAATGTTTGAATGATTGTTTATTTGATAGTTAAATCATCGGCTATCAAAACTGGATCAAGACGTAACTTTGACAATATTTAGGAGAAATACTTGAGTTATATGGCACAGTCATCCCCGATGATGTTGTATTGTGCGTATAAATCTCGTTTCGTTCTTCTACAACAAACAATAAGAAAATATGTTCATTCAATGGTTAGGAGGTGAACTCTGCTCTTATCTTTTGTCTGCTTATTTCCTAAAGAACCGGGATTGAGATTACCAAAAATTATCGATAGTTGTTTCGAAGAGATCGGGATCGAATATAGTATTCAAAAACCACTTCGATCCAACTCAAGCGTTTCAAAATGAAAACATCTTGAAGAGTATGGAATTGAAGACGGAGTTTTGAAGTACAAGTGCTATTTCCTATTAACCTTAAGAGGGATTTCTCGTAATGGACGTAATAGAAGTAGTGCCTTCGGTTCCGTTCAGTCGTAGAACGATGTAAGGATGAATGCTAACATTGCATTGCTATTAAAAAGGTAAAGATGTGACCTCACAAGCCTCACGCTCGAAGAAATGGCAAAAATAGGGCACGCAACAGAGCCATGTGGTTAGCTACCATTAGGAATCGTCATCCCATTCTAGATTGTCCATTTCAAAGTTGGTTTGCGTGCAAGCACCATGGTAGTATAAGGCCTCAGTGTCAAAAGGGGGTGAGGTAATCCAGCTTGCATGTTAAAGGGGCATGCCAGTTCTGTGGAGCAGGGGTACAAGAAGTTCTTGTCAAACGCCAAGTACATTTCTAGGGGTGTATCATCGGAAGGTAGTCCCTTACTTTGCCATAGTATGGAATCCAATCTCCAATACGAGCCATTACAATTTTGATTGTGCCCAACTATGTTGGAATGCGAAATGCAAGCATTTCAGCTATTTTATATATTTACTTTGAACCCTTAAACATTATTATAATATCATTGGATTTTATATAAAAGTGTTTTGGTTATCGTAAGGTAAAAACCCATTCGTGTTTATGTGCAGCGTGGTCTTACGAGATACCCTTGATTTTAAAAGAGTTATTAAAGTAATAACTCAGTTGTTTTGAGTTTACTCACATTAGACCCATGTCTGACCCATAGTTTTATTTTCTTTTTCTAAAACTCTTGGGTGCTCAAATTTGTATGGCCAACCAAGTAGTTTAGGTCTCCATGGATGCACTTTGGAGGAGTTTGGAGCAGGATGCTTCAACGATAGCTAGTTATTATCTTGTTTCTGCTGTACTATATGTATATTGTATTAGTTAGGTAGAGACAGGCTGTTATAACTGTCCTAGGATAGAATCCGTGTTAATATGAGATCTTCTATCTTCTTTCTTTCCCCTAATGACCTGACTTTCGGACACTTAAATGATCGGCATACGAATTTCGTGGATGTATTCACTACAAGAATAACATCAAGTTCTGATGGCAGATAGCCCCATCAATAACTGATGGAATAGCCATCGGAATAACATATGCGCTTCACGACTCTTTTCAACGGAATCAATCGTGGCTTTCCGACGGCTTCCTATGGCTATTAGTGACAGTTTTCCGACGGCTGACAGTGTATACGTGGCCACGAACCTTACCATATTCCGTCGATAGCCGTCGCTATCCGTCGGAATATTGTGAACAGATAGCCATCGCTAGCCATCGGAAGCCGTCGGTAATCTGGTATTTTTTTCCCAGCAGCCATTCAATTCCCAATCCGTATACATCTATATATATCACAACTCCATTTCACACACATATATATCATATATATAAAAAAACTAAAATCACATATTATACCAATGACAATATTAATAACAAATCAAGCCCAAACAATCCAACAAACATAAATCAAACATCCAACATCTCCACAAAATGTACTAAGCATATCCAGTCAACATCAAACATCCAACATCTCCATAAAATGTATCAAACATACCCAAATCAACATAAAATATCCAACCTCTCATCAACATATATCAAACATAACAAAACACATCATACTCACCATCTCTAAGTGCATATATACAATGTCCAAACACAAGCACAAAATAGCGTACCTATCAAAACATGTATATATTTTTTGATACGACAAACCAAAAGCAAACATAAGTTTTTTTCACTTCATAATGATTTTCGCACATTAAATTATCGGGTGACATATGCCATTTAGCAGCTTGTACAACAGCTATAGATTCGGCTTCTGTGAAGTTGTATTTTGATTTCATCGCAATGTATTCTGCAGTTACTGATAATTGAGTGTCGCTTGTACAGCCATCTCAAAGGGGTTTTTTAGCAGCATCCAATAAATCATAAATTTTTTTTGCTCCAACATTTGGTTTTTCTTCGACATAAACATCGTCGTTATCAACTTTAACAGTAGGGAACATTGATCGTGCTGCATCTTCAACCATATCTTCTATGAGATTCATCATAATAATTTCATTACCAACCTCCTCCTCTGACTGTACATGATTAGGTGCTACAATTTCTCCATGATGATCCCACACCAAATAATTCAGTACGAAACCGTATTGGCGCAAATCTAACCATATCAAGCATCAAATGCTTCAACAATTTGCACCTGCTACATGGACAATGAATTTCTTTGTCATTTCCATTATTACTTACAGCGAATTAAATAAATACGTGTACACCATTATAAAAATGTTCACTTATTGAGCCTTCCATTTTCCTTCGTTGTTGATACATCCAGCTCCAATCAATAAAATAATTGATCATTTTTTCTACTTTAAAACATATGATAGAAATTAAAAAAAATATTAATCATTTTATGGATTGACATTTTATTTTTCAATTCAATCGTACAGTTTAATGTTTTATATATTATATAGTACTTTTTTTATTTTTCAATTCATCTATACATTTTATTGTTTCTTTAACCATAATTCATTTTAATTATCTTTTATACAATTTACGGATTGTCATTATGAATATAATATTAAATTTTTAGGTTATTGTTTTCTACTTTGATGGTCGATCATCCTACTTTCAATTACAAACACAATAGTAATTACATTTCGTAAATCATTTCATTTTAAATGAGTCAACAAAATTTCGGCAACACTTCCTCCTTTTCCCTGTATTGTACACAAATGCGTATACACAGGAAACAAAAAGAAAGTGCTGCCGAAATTTTGTGAACCGTTTAAAATGAAGTAATTTACTGAATTGCTTTATTTTGTTTGTAACTTGTCTAATACAGGGACAAATCTGACAAATATTGTATCAGATGAATATAGATGTCCGTTCTGTGGCAAAAACGAATATCCATATAACAATCATATACAATACTTGTCAAACGTGGCCAAAAACTCTCTAAGGGATTTATAAAAAATAAAGCACTAATTCGTGGTCGATATTTTAGAAAACACATACGCTAAATTATGTACGTCTACCCTAATTAATGCAAGCTAGCTCTAATGCGCATATGCACTAATTAATGCAAGCTAGTTCTAATGCGCATATGCACTAATTAATCAATGTATATACACTTACATACACTAAATGTTTTCGACATTTAGATGATAATAACTGTACATTCAATGAGGTATAGTAAACAATCAATGAGGTATTATAAACAACTAGAATAACAAATTAACCATAATTTAACAAATCAAAATTAATTAGGGTTTAGAAATAAAACCTGATTGGAGATTGATGAAGGGCTTAGGCTTGTCGAGAATGGAGAATGATGAAGTTGGAGATGATCGGGGAAGCGCGGGGACTAACTGACAACGGGGAGGAGGTGATGGAGCTAGGGATTTGGTGAATTTGGAGGGGGGGGGGGAGGAGATAAAGAGTCAGGTCTCGGCTTGCTGTCTGTACATGTTTTTCTCCGACGGCTTTCGACGGCCGTCGACGGAATATTTACATCGGTTTTTGACGGTTTACCACAACCAATATATTTTATTTACATAAAAGCCACAGAGATCGTTAGCCGTCGGAAATATCCGTCGGCGGCCGTCGGAAGTTTCCGCCGCTATTTACCGTTGTTCTAGTAGTGATTAAGTATCGTCTTTAAGTGTAAAAAAAGCAGATCGTTAAATTTATTTTTAAGTTATAAAGATATATCCATCTAGCCTTTTGAACTGATTATCTCTATATTTTTATGCTAAAATTAATCAATTAAAATATTTTTTTAAATCATTTTTCTTACCGTTTCGAGTGTATTTTTCGGTTTTTTGTTAATTAAGATGAATAATTAAATTGAATTTGAGATTTACATAATTTAATGTAGTTTTAATCTAAATTATTAAATTTCGCTGTTCTTGAATCAATTTTTTTAAAATTTGATTGTATTTAATTTTTTTACTGTGTTTTTAAAACTAAATACCCGAGAATTTTTGTTATGTTAATGTTAGCTCTTAGGCATTTTAGATATGCTCATTGACTATATGTGGATGAAATAATACAGATATTGCTCATTGAATGTATGTGGATGAAATAATAGTAACACGATACGTAGTTAATCAAATATTAACTGTGTGTTATAAATACATCTTTTGACATTTCGCTCGGAATAACAGTTACTATTTTTCAGTCGCTGAGACTGAAAAATGGTCATTTATGGTCATTTTTTAGGAGTCCGTTAATTAACTTTTTTAAAAAGGTATCTAATCTGACCATTTGTCAAAAAAATCAGCTGAATTCACTACTAAAAATAAAATAAAAATCCGAATAGAGAATTAACAGAGAGAGAGAGAGAGAGAGAGAGAGAGAGAGGGGACAGAGAGAGGGAGCTCAGTTTCAATACCAGCAGCACGCAATCTCATTCGATTCTCCTCATTTTTTGGAGTTTCCGTTTCATATAGCATTCGCATCTGAGCTATTTACTTACTTTGACTGCAAGTTTGTTTGCAGTCTTTCAATGGAGGTCGAGATAGGTTTGTAGCTGCGGCGTTGATCGAAATTCATGGCGGCGATGGATCAGGGGAGAGGTGGCGGGGCTGAGAGGGATGTCGAGCAGGTTTTGTATTTTTAGGACTTTTTGGATTTTCTTTGGATGCTTATCTGAGTTGGGGATTATTGAGTACTGATTTGTCAAAGATTGAATTGGTTTAGTGGATGCATTTTTATCTTATGTTTGGAAGTTTATGCCATTGATTGTTCGGATTGGATGTTAACATGATTATTGTAGCAATGTGGATTATTTTCAGTTTAAAATTTTGAGTACATTAAAGGTTTGCTGATTACATATTTTTAGATGGATTTTGTGTAAGTTTGTTACAACATCATAACTAGAACCAGTTTCATATGAGTGAAGTAAAGAGCTCAAGATTGATCCTTGTGGTAAGCTCTCTCTTGTGACGCTAATGCCCATCTTTTTATTGAGTGCATGCACTTATTGAGCTTAGGAGTGGCGATACAGGCTATCAATACGTCAGTGGATCAGATTGCAAAAACAGCAGGTTCTTGTTAGCAGGACAAGTATTGTTATTTCAATTACCTGTGGACGCAACAAGTTTATCTAGTTTTTTCCCCTTAGAGTGTAGAATGATACGTAAATATTTGTCAAAAATCTAAGTCATAAACATTTTATTTATTATGTGAATGATGCTTTGCCTAATTCAGTGAAAGGGATTTTTTGCTGATTTCATTCCCGACCTATATTTTCATTATTCCATTCATAAGTAGGTGGATGCCAATTTGAATCCGCTTTGCTTTTGTATATGTTGAGCTTAATTTCACATTGCCAGACCACCTTGATTGTGTTATTTTTCTTCTTTACAGGTTAATATAAATATTATTAATCCACATATTACAGCTTTGCTTTGCTCTTCTTTTCCAAATTTGCTCTCAGACTTTATAATCCGAACTTGTCTACTGATAGTATTATATTGTTCCCATATCCTCTCTATATTATTTCTGGCATTTCATTGTATGAGTAACATACTTCAAATGTGGGTAAGCATTAACTTTGAAACATTTGCTCATCTTAGAGAATTAGCAACGAATTCGACATACATTATTTAGTCCGAGAATGGTAAATCAATCAGCTTGTATTCAGGGTTTTAGGGATCCATGTTATTACGATGTGTGAATCTGTCTGAATAGTTTTCTTAAGCTTGTAACGGTGATGGGTTCTGATTGGCAAAACCAGGATATCTCGATTTTCCTAATGAATATATTGTATATGATGATTCAAGCTTGAATGGGCCATATTGGATAAGAAGTTGAGTGGCTTAAGAGGTGTTCCACTGAAATTAAATAAAAATCATCCTTCTGACCGTTGAATCAACTATAACTGTCCGATGCATACAACACACTGATCGAAGGAACATGGATACTACAATGATCAACTTCTCTTTAACCTATAGGAGTAAATCAAAACTAATGCCTCAAAGTATGCTTTCTTGCAAGATGCCCTCTCAATTTCAGTGTAAAGATGTCTGCAGTAGGCTAGATTGGTTTTAGTAAAACTTACTTATTTGCTTAGGAGTAGGACAAGAAGGTCTTGTTCAGAAATTTATTCATACAATTGCATATTAGGTATGAACTAAAGGCCGCAACAGAAATGGACCAAGAAACCAAGTCCTTGGTTTAGATGAAAACTACTACATAGTTTCTCATTTGTCCATGAAGTCCGAAATGTTCCATGTGCTTGAACATTCTGCTTTCTTAATGATTTGCGTCACACACAATAAAATTTCACATGTAAATGAATTTAATTAACATCAATGCATCTTTATTTTAGACACTAATTGAAATTTGATGACAATAAAGGTTTTCTGAATTACTCATGAGCAAATGTTTCTACATTGCAGGCAATAACTGCCCTGAAGAAAGGAGCATATCTCCTAAAGTATGGACGCAGAGGAAAGCCCAAATTTTGTCCATTCAGGCTATCAAATGTAAGTTTGTGTATGCTAGTACTTGAATTAATTATCGTTAAACGTGTTATATTTTATTGGTATTAACATGTGGTGTCTATACTATCAGAAATATCATTTGACATTTCTATTCTGCATATTTGCCAGTGTGTGATTGTGTTTGTATGTATATAAGCTGTATATATGTTTATCTGTCTGTATCTGTGCATATGTGTACGTATTCACATGTACCAAAGCCATTGGCAAGAAAAAGAAGCCAATTTGGGAGAACTCAATGCCTAGTTTTGTAGGGGATCACTGGTGATGTCTCCTTCCAAGAGCATTTAACTTCTAAATTCTCAGCAACTATCTTAGCTGTTTTCTTTTGGCCCTGGGATGAGGACATCATTTGCTTGGTGCCATCCATCACTCAATAGTTTCACCGTTGAGAATACGTTTATATGTTTATTTACTATGTCAGGTGACAAAAACTTTTGCACTGTTTTTGTTACTTGGTTCCGTGACATAGACATACATACATATACTTATGTATGCATATATACACATACATATACATATCTACATATATATGCATACATAAATTTATACATACAAACAAAAATACATGTATACATACATGTATGCATGCATGCATACACACGCATGTACATACATATATGAAGAGGGACCCATAGTGTCTCTATTTTCAATACTTTCATAACCCAATCATTAATTTTAGTAAATTAATGACCTAAATACGATGATGTGCCAAAGAATAGTAATAAAGAATGAGCTAGAAGTATTAATATGTACTTTAAATCCATGCATTGATTTGTTAACTCTGATGATTATATGTACTCTCATCTGCATACATATTTACATATGTATGACGTACGTACATACACACATATAGATATATGTGTGTTTCTGTGTGCGTGCATGTGCGTGTGTGTCTGTGTATTCATGCAATGATACATACATATGCATAATATGTATACACGTATACACATACATTTACAAGCATGTGCACACGCACACACACACAATTACACACACAGAGGTACATACATACATGTATATGTATGTTTGTATATGTATGTATACGTGCGTGTGTGTGTATTTGTATGTATGTATATGTATGTATACGTACGTGTGTGTGTATGTATGTATGTATATGTACGTATATGTATGTATGTATACGTACGTGTGTGTGTATGTATGTATGTATATGTACGTATATATGTATGTATATGTATGTATACGTACGTGTGTATGTATGTATGTATATGTATGTATATATGTATGTAGGTATATGTACGTGTGTGTGTATGTATGTCTACGTACATACGTGTGTGTGTATATATATATGAACGTATATGTGTGTGTGTATATATATATATGAACGTCTGTATATATATGTATGTATATATACGTGTGTGAATGTACGTCTATGTATCTATGAACGTATGTATCTATATGTACGTATATATACGTGTGTGTATGTCTGTGTACGTATATGTATCTATGTACGTATATGTACGTATATGTATCTATGAACGTATGTATCTATATGTACGTATATATACGTGTGTGTATGTCTATGTACGTATATGTATCTATGTACGTATATGTACGTATATGTATCTATGAACGTATGTATCTATATGTATGTATATGTACGTGTGTGTATGTCTATGTACGTATATGTACGTATGTGTATGTACGTATATGTACGTATATGTATCTATGAACGTATGTATCTATATGTATGTATATATACGTGTGTGTATGTCTATGTACGTATATGTACGTATATGTACGTATGTGTATGTACGTATATGTACGTATATGTATCTATGAACGTATGTATCTATATGTATGTATATATACGTGTGTGTATGTATATGTATGTATGTATATATACGTGTGTGTATGTATATGTATGTATGTATATGTACGTATATGTATGTATGAATGTATGTATATATATGTATCTATATGTACGTGCGTGTGTATGTATATGTACGTATATGTACGTATATGTATGTATGAATGTATGTATATATATGTATCTATATGTACGTGCGTGTGTATGTATATGTACGTATATGTACGTATATATATGTATGAATGTATGTATATATATGTATCTATATGAACGTGCGTGTGTATGTGTATATATGTATGTATATGTACGCATATGTATGTACGTATATGTACGTCTATATATGTATGTATATATGTATAGGTACGTATGTATATATGTATGAATGTATGTATATCTATGTATGTATATGTACGTGTGTGTATGTATGTATATGTACGTATATATATGTTTGTACATGTACGTACGTGTACGTATATGTGTGTACAACACTCCAGATTCTAGCTCCCCTTAAACCCTTCTGCATTTCAGCCTAATCCATTAGACTCATACTACTGTTAATGTTGAGTATATCATTAATTGTACTCATTGTTTCGATGTCTTCATCATTAATAACATGTGCAATTATTAATAACATCGGTGTCATTGATAATGAGAGCATCGCCATTCCAATTGACTTGATGTAGATGCAACTGATGTATTAATTCCAGAGGTTCTATGGAACCTATAGCGCGCTCTCTCTCTCTCTCACACACGTGTGTGGGTTTGCGTGCGTGTATGTATGTGCTCGTGTGTGTCAGCATGCATACAACTGTAATGAAATATGCCATCTTCAATTGTGTGTATCTTTGAGCTAGCATATTTACATTTTTTTTTCTTGCAAATTTCTATTGATTCTCGCTGTAAGACGAGCGGAAGTATTATTGTCAATATAGGTTTCAGCCAGGACTCAGACGCCAGTTTTTTCCCTCCCAGATCACGTCACATAGATAGGATGCCTTCATTACTGGTGCTTCTCACAACTTTAGTTCTTTTTTTCCAGGACGAGTCAGTATTGATATGGTTCTCAGGCAAAGAGGAAAAACATCTCAAATTGAGTCATGTAAACAGGATCATGCCTGGACAACGGACTGTGAGTTTCTTAGCTTATATGTAACATACACATAAATAATTACGCGCACACACTCACACATATGTACATAAATATACATATAAATTTTACAATCACACCCCTTTGCCCCTCTCTCCCCCCCCCCCCCTCTCCCCCCCTCCTCCCACAGACACACACATGTATGTATGTATGTATGCATGTATGTATATGATACTAAGTGGGTTTAGTCAAAGGCTTGCATGCTGGTTAAACAATGTTATGTGCTAAATTTCACACATTTTTACTTTTGGCAACTACTAACCAAGCTAGCTTATAAGCCCATGGACAAAATTTCAGGAAATAATAAAGTTAGAATGTTTTCCAGTACAGTATATGAAAGTTGACCATGTTTGCCTTTGTTGAAAGCAATTAAACCATACAATTTTTCAAATAATGTTATCATGAAAGTTACGATCCATAAAGAGCCACCATGACCCATAAACCTCTGAATAATTGCCTATCCTAACGCTCTAAGCCCACAATATAAATTCATATGCATTGTGGGTTTTTGCACTTACTCCTTTTGATGTTTTGCATTCTACTACACTTGTTTAATATTTAAAGAGAAGCACGTCTCTGATATATATCTTTTATGTAAACTCATTGAATGAATATAAATATTTATGGAAAATGATTGATGAAAAAAATATATCTTTATAGGCCATTTTTCAGAGATTTCCACGGCCTGAAAAGGAGTGCCAGTCTTTTTCGCTTATATACAATGATAGATCACTCGACCTAGTAAGTACTGTTGGAATATATATCACCTTTTATTGATCTTACTAATTTAATGCATTATACGAATTTCAACTACTGGTTTGTCTTACAAATTTCTCACTCTTATCTATATAGATATGCAAGGATAAAGATGAAGCTGAAGTCTGGTTTGCTGGTCTAAAAACATTGATTTCCCGCAATCATCATCGTAGGTGGAAAGCAGAATCAAGAAGTGATGGATTTTCATCTGGCACAACAAGTCCAAGAACTTATACCAGACGGAGTTCACCAGTTAGTTCTCCCTATTGCAGCATTGATCAGAAGGTGCTTATCTCTTCTATTTTGCAGCAACTTTAGGGCATCTAATTGCTGGCCTTACCCAAAATAATTGTTTTATAATATTTCTGCTCCTCAGATGTGATGTTAAAATTGGCATCTTCCACCGGGCTTCCAAAGTGCACATGTTTGTAAAATATGTATCTAGAAGTCTTGGTTTTTTGATCTAGAGTTGATATTTTCCACCTTTTATTTTCTTTATGGGTTCCATTTTGATAGGGGGAAGATGATAGTTGGAATTAGGCCTGTCAATGGGTCAGGGTTGGTCTGGGTAGCTTAAAACTTGGATCCAAGCCCGTTTCCTAAAATATAACCCAAGCCCGGTCCAAGTCTGTTGAATATTTCAAACCCATAACCGAGTTCAGACAATCGGGCTTTTTAAGCTCGTTGAGTAAAAACCATATACTTGTTCTGAAATATTGACAACATAACCATTATTTTAGATAGTAACTTTTTAAAATTGACACATAAACAAAATTACAAACAAATTAGCTAGTGATGAAATTGAGTTCACAAACAAAAGTACGCTAAACCTTCTACACGAAGGCAAACAAATAGTACAAAAATTATATATACACTCATAATTTTGATGCAGCGGACTAGATAATAATCATGTTAGGTCCAAATTGGGTCAGGTAGTGATGAAACCGTACCAGGGGTAATAATAATTGGGTCGGACAAGGGTAGTCAAAGCTGAACGTGTGCCTGCATTAACATTGTGGGTTAGGGCTGAACTCATCAAAATTATACCATTGACAGGCCTAGTTGGAATGAATATCTAGTATGTCATTCTCATAATCTTATTAGTTATTTTGTATCTTATTAGATTCCTAATGTAAACTTAGGATGGGAGTGAGTATCTTCGGTTTCGAAGCCCATGTGGAAGCCCACCGAAGAACTGTGTGGACAAGTCATTTTCTGAAGTACAATATACAGTTCCACCAAAAAGTTTCTTTATTTCAGATTCTGCTTCTGCTTCAGTTCATTCTTTATCATCTGGTTTTTCTGATAGCACGACTGGTAATGCAAGGGGTGGTATACCAATGGATGGCTTCAGAGTGAGTTTATCAAGTGCTGTAAGCTCATCAAGTCATGGTTCTGGACACGATGATGGCGATGCTTTAGGAGATGTTTTTATATGGGGCGAAGAAACAGGAGATGGAGTACTAAGTGGTGGTATACACAGTTCTGGTATTCCATCTTCTAAAATGGATTCCCTTCTACCAAAAGCTTTAGAGTTTGCTGTAATACTAGATGTTCAAAACATATCATGTGGTGGGAGACATGCTGCTTTAGTTACTAAACAAGGCGAGATTTATTCTTGGGGTGAAGAATCAGGAGGTAGGCTTGGCCATGGTATTGATTCTGATGTGTTGCAACCAAAACTTATAGATTCTTTATCAAATATAAATACTGAGCATGTAGCATGTGGAGAAAATCATAGTTGTGCTGTAACACTATCTGGAGATTTGTACACATGGGGTAATGGTACTTTTGGAATTCTAGGGCATGGAAATGAAGTCAGCCATTGGGTCCCAAGAAGAGTAAATGGACCATTAGAAGGTGTGCATGTTTCATCTGTTTCATGTGGACCTTGGCATACAGCTATAGTAACATCGTCAGGTCAATTATTTACTTTTGGAGATGGAACTTTTGGTGCTCTTGGCCATGGTGATCGGAAAAATGTGTTACTTCCAAGAGAAGTAGAATCACTTAAAGGCTTACGAACGGTGCGTGCAGCTTGTGGAGTTTGGCACACGGCTGCAGTTGTAGAAGTTATGGTTGGGTCATCTAGTTCAAGCAATTGTTCTTCGGGAAAGCTTTTTACGTGGGGTGATGGGGATAAAGGTCGACTTGGACATGGGGATAAAGAGCCAAAACTTATGCCTACATGTGTTGCCCACTTAGTTGAGCCGAATTTTTGCCAGGTGGCATGTGGACATAGCATGACAGTTGCTCTTACTACTTCTGGCCATGTATATACAATGGGAAGTACAGTTTATGGCCAACTCGGAAATCCTCAAGCAGATGGCAAACTTCCACTACGTGTTGAAGGAAAGCTTCTAAAAAATTTTGTGGAGGAGATAAGCTGTGGTGCTTATCATATTGCTGTGTTAACTTCAAGAACTGAAGTGTACACTTGGGGTAAAGGGGCAAATGGTCGGTTGGGTCATGGAGATACTAATGATAGAAATTCACCAACTTTGGTCGAAGCTTTGAAAGATAAACAAGTAAGAAGTGTTGTTTGTGGTACTAATTTTACAGCAGCAATTTGTATTCACAAATGGGTGTCAGGTATGGATCAGTCTATGTGCACAGGATGCCGTCAACCATTTAATTTTAAGCGAAAACGTCATAATTGTTACAATTGTGCGCTTGTTTACTGTCATTCATGTAGTAGTAAAAAGTCTCTTAAAGCTTCTATGGCACCAAATCCTAACAAACCATATCGTGTATGTGATGGTTGCTATAATAAGCTAAAGAAGGCCTTAGAGTCGGACTGCTCATCTCATGCTTCACTTAATAGGAAAGGAAGCCTTATTCGGGGATTTAATGATATCAACGAACAAGATGACAAACTGGATACCAGATCTGAGGTCCAAATATCGAGATACACATCAGTTCAGTCTTTTAAGCACAATGATGGAAGTTCGAAGAAAAACAAGAAATTTGAATTTAATAGCAGCCGCATATCCCCAGTTCCAAATGGAAATTCCAATTGGGGTGCTCTAAATATTTCAAAATCTTTAAATCCCGTATTTGGGTCGACAAAAAAATATTTCTCTGCTTCTGTGCCTGGGTCAAGAATTGTTTCACGTGCCACATCACCTACTTCACGAAGAACTAGCCCGTTACGATCCACGACACCTACACCAACTCTTGGAGGCCTTACCACAAATTTTACTGTAGATAATGTGAAAAGGTCAAATGACGGTTTAAACCAAGAGATTTTAAGGTTGAAGGCACAGGTGGGTATTCAATTTGTTTTTAAATATCACTGTCATATCTGTTCCAAAATAATGCACCGACATTTCTCATGATTATTTGTATTGCTGTAGGTTGAAAACCTTTCACGGAAGTCTCAACTTCAAGAAGTTGAGTTGGAACGAACAACAAAACAGCTGAAGGAGGCAATAGCAATAGCAGGCGACGAAACAGCAAAGTGCAAGGCAGCAAAGGAAGTTATTAAATCACTGACAGCTCAAGTAAGTCTTTTTGCTGTGAATTTTAACGTTCATTGCATTGTGTATGGTTTACCGTTCTTTGTTCAAACTATTTATCTAATTTATAAGCATCGTTCCTCTGAAAATTGATTGCCAAATTATTTTTACAACTGGTAAACGACTAGTTTTATAGGTAGAATAATGTCGATGAAAACTCAAAATAATCAACTCTATGCAGTCAGTGACCAGGTATGAATTGCCATTTTGGTTCATTGGTATATTTCGAAGGGTGAAATGTAGGCTGTAAAACTAGCCAAACTTCATGTCCAAGTACATATTACACACCTAATTTGATGATAAAACCAATTAAGGGGAGCTTTTTCTTATTTTTCGCAACCACATCAAACAAAATTTACAGACAACTTATCAAAACATAATATTTTGTCCAAGCATTGTTATAGATACTGTCCTTTTTACGTGCTAATACACATGCTAATCATTGTGCATTTTGATCAGCAATAGTTTGTGGAGTGATTTTTCTTGTACTGTTTTTCGTCGACAGTGTAGTGCTGACCAAAAATATGAATGATTCAGACGAGAACGTACAATATCGTAAGGTATTGGTGACCAAAATATTGGGAGTATATAGCAATTCTTTAAATTCAATCGCAGCTGTTTTTACATTACATATGGTTTAAATCTACAACACAACTAACTTGGCCCACTTCCTATATATGCGCAATCATAATGAATAATGATAATGGCATAATAATCATAGAATGGTTAATCCAAATAACTTCTTAACAAAAGGAGGAGGAAGAAGAAGAAGAAGAAGTGTCAATCATCATAAAAAAAAAACGATATTATCGCAGAAGTCAGCAATATTTAATTCATTTTTTAATAGAACTAAATGATTCTATGTAGTTTTTTTACCATTCGATGTACTAATAACCTTGAAAAGTGGTGAAATTATGATTAGAATTATAAACTGACAAACTTGGTTTATTTCATAACAAAATATAAATATCTTTTTCTTAGGGTTTATTGACTTTTAAACGTGTTGATTATCATTATGAAAAATGATAAAAATATGAAAGTAAAATCATCAAATAAATTGTGCATCCTTACTAGCATTTTTGAAATTTCGATTTGCTAACACTTGGGGAAAATTAATAAATTTGCCTAACTAGTAGTCGAATATTTAATTCATTTCATTTCTCATTGAAAATTATTTATCCTTTTTGATTTTTTCGACAGTTCGTATTTTGCTAAACAGAAACATGTATAAAATTCAATCAAAAAAAGTAATAATAATCATAGATAACAATCTCATTTGACTTTTATAACAAATTTTGAATATCCATTTTCCTAAGTTTTCTGGCATTTTAAGCGTGCTACCATCAATAAAAATTAATTTGAAATGTTAATTTTTTTGCTTTCGAATAAGAATAAACCATTGACTTTAAAGGTATATGATATTTTTGATAATCATGAAATGGTAGGTATTTGATTGAACATCATAAAATGATAATGATCCGTTACATAACTTATTAGCGGGCACATCATTTTAACATCTATCACATATTTGAACGTGTACCGCTAACTACCAGGTTTGTTGGTAGTTCTTAAACTCTTTAATAATAAATATTTATGAGTGCTCTCCTTAAGTTGAGGATCACTCTTTCATAAAAAAACATCATAAAATGTTAAGATCAAATTTAACTGTTAACAAAAATTGAATATAAAGTTGATAAAAGGTGATACAAACATCATAGAATGAGTAATTTAGTCAACATTTTAATAAATATAAAATTATTATGTTTAGGGACATTTAAGCATGCTAAGCATCGTGGTAAATAATGAGAATCACAACAATAGTCACTAAATATTCAATTTATTTACTTTCTTAGAATCCATGTTCACATCTAATCTATGCTTTCGACATGCTAACCATCGCAAATGAGAACAATGGTACAAGAATCATAAAATAGTTAATCCGATTAACTTCTTAATCTATGTACTATTCATTTTTCTAGCCTTTTTGACATCATCAAGAATAATGGTAGTTTTACGAATCATACATTTTTTTTGAATTACTTATAGTACCAAGCTTCGTTTGTAAACTCTATGGAAGTATTATGTCTGCCAAAAACATACTCCAAATACTTGTTACAACAGGGCTGTTAGTTTGGGGGTTCAAATTCGTGACTTTTGATCTCACAATCCGGACCATCAACCGCTCCAACCCCGTTGACATATTTAATTTATTTACTTACATGTTATAAATAAATTATCTATTTTTGACATTTTCGATGTTCAAATCATGGTAAGTAGAATTATAATTTGAAGTAAACTAATGACTAGTTTTTGTTCATTTCTTAACAAATTTTCTGCACTAATTTTTAGATTTCTTTGACCTTTTTAATATGCTAAGCATTATGTAAAATGATAATAATAAAACAAGCACATGTTATTTTCCTAATGAAAATAAACACATTTTTCTTCTTCGGGATATGGTAAAAGAACCATGTGGAAAATAATGAAAATCAATTCAATAAACATTAAATATATAGTATCATTAAACCAAATCATTTTTTAAGATTCATTTTGACATTTTTGTTATGCAAATCTATTAAATAATAGTAGTTGGTGAAAATTTTCATTCTTACAATAACAACTTAAATTTGAAGTAATTACGATGTTGAATGCTTACGTAATTGTGAATTAACAACTTTAAGCGATGTTAAATTGCCATTTAAGGAAGTAATTATGATGCTAAAACTTGCACAATTGTGTAAAAACACTTTAACTGTATCTTAAAATGTCAAATCCAATTTTAATAATAAGTCCAATCAAATTTAAAAAAAAATCTAACACAAAAAACAAGGCAACAAATGCTTAAAGAGTAGAAAATACAAAATTTTACGTGGTTCAGATGTTAAGAAATCCTACATTCACAGGTCAATTCATTTCCTCTTTAATTCTTTTCTAGCACATCATGCTTTATACCCTTCTTTATCGTTAGATTTTGCCACCTGTCCTTCATCCGTAGGCTTTGTTAAATATACATGGATTGCTGGCGTGGATATTGGTGAGAGAAATTACCGTGGCAGGAGAATTTGATTTTAAACGGAAGTATTTGACCTTTGGCTATTAACTTTGAATTTTGAAATGTGGTGCTTGAGATTGAGGCCGTGAGCAGTTTTGTATTTGATTGGGGTTGACGCAGTATGTGGTTCTTTGTTTCGGTACCATGCTTTGTTGTCACTTTGCCCATAGTTGTGCAACTGATTTGGTATGTAGTTCACTTGGGTTAAGGCGGCACAGTCTGACTTTATTCTGGCACCGCATCTAAAGTATGCTATTGACAGCGCAGTTTAACTTTGTCATGACATCGCGGTTTGATTTTTTTACGGCATTGCAGTTTGATTTTTTTATGGCATCGCAGTTCGATGACGCTACTGGCAATGTAGTTTAACTTTGTCATGACATCATAGTTTGATTAGGCATTTGGTAGCACATTACAACTAAGCTTTTAGTAATTCGGTCTTTGTTGGCTGAGTTTTGTCTAGGATCACTTTGCCACCTATTTACAGTTTACTGCGATGTCGATGGTATCGTACTGAATGCGGATTGTGTGACTTTCAAAGCATTTATGTTAGGTTTTGCATATGCTGTATTTTTGGAACATATGGGGTTCCTGTTCTAGATGCGCAACCCCTTTTGTTTTCTTGTTACTTTATGCAGGAGTAACCCTCTATGCACCTGGACCTGCACTCAAAACTTATATAAGACAAAAACGAGTGTAACACCTGCCCTTCAAGTTTACACTAATGCATACTAGTGTAGACTTGTCACTTCCTACCCCCTTTTTGTTTTTTTATGGTTATTGTTGTGTGTGTATACACACAAAAAAGTCTAATCAGTCATTCGCATTAATGCCATCTTTCCACGTGTCTTAACGTGGTGGGTTACTTTTTTTTACCGTTGTCAGCCGAATCATTCCGTATTCCTAGAAATTTGCTTCATTTTTAGTTTTGGCATCATTCCAATCCCAACGATTCCTACTTTTTTGCCGTTTGAATTCTGAGGCTGAGATATTTTTGGCAAAACCATATATTTCACTTATTCTCCTACTTTCATCTCTTTCACTTGCTTTTGGATCATATTCGATATATCGCGTCATTCTTCAAACTCACCCTTGATTTTCAATTTTTTTGTTATCATAAGCAGAAATTCTGATGTACTTTTTTTATGTTATGCTTTTAAGTTGTTTGGTTGAATTATTATGTTGGTTTACATGATTAATCTGTTAGTATGGTCCGGGGGATTTCGATATGCCTTTTTTTTGTCTTCCTTTTTTAGTTGATCATGGATCCCGATGATCTTCTTTGCCCTTCTGGTCAGGGTTCTTCACCTTTTATTAGCCTAACTTCGGCTATTCGTGATGTGAAAACGACTGAGTGTCTCTTGCATCATTATGAGTTTTTTTATTATGCCTTTTGTGTTCCAAACTTCTCTGATCACATCCATTTGGCCCCCGGGGGGTTCATTTCCTTAACATCTGAGCACGTTAGGTGGGGGCTTTACCTCCATCTTCGCCCTCTTATCAAAGAATAGTTGGCCACATTGGGTTAATCCCCTATTCAACCGTCTCATGTATTTTACTATCTCCTACCTTGTACTTTCGTTTTGTACGTCGAGTATTTGACCCCATCAAACCGTCGAGAATTACTTTTTTTTTATATTCCATTCACAAGGGCTCTGTTGCAGGTTGCGACAACTTTCATTTTATTTGTGCTACGAACGCCATTTTTTCTTACTCTTCTCGTAAGACCCAGAGATGGACATACCAATTCTTCTTTGTTTCTCATTGAGATATTTATCTCCCATCTTTCTATGAACCCGACACTACTTCCTCTTATAATTTTCTTTTCTTTTAACTTCGTCTTTATATTGATTTTTCGTATTATTTTTTTTACTTGGTCGTCCTAAGTTCAACCAGATTGAGCGAGTCGTATTTACTGGACGTAGAACTTCTATGCGAAACCTTGTTAATGAACTTCGTACGGGTTCATCGTAATTTACTAGACCTCTACTGCACAAAAATATTTTCCTACTTCGTCATCATCATTTCTCACGTTCCATTTTTGTGTATACCGTCAACCCTTTATGTTTGATGGTACATAGTTGGTTGATTTAAATTTCTTAAGTTGTCGATTAGCTTTTTTTTACCTACTGTTGGTTTAATTTCAATTATTTTACACACACAGTACATGCACTATATCTTCTGGTATTGCTGGAGCGTCCAAGCCTAAGTCAAGCCTTAATAATATCGAAATTTCATAAATATCTTCTGGTATTGTTGGTTTAATTTTGAAGTTTTGACTAATCTCGAAATTTCATAAATATCGGCTTTGGTTTCGATTTTGGTATTTTTTTCATTAATTACACGATTAAATAGAGACAATCGTTTAAATTGTCAAAATAATAATACTAAAGTTAAGTAATAAACCAAACATTATAATTAATTACATTACTAGATTAAAATAACTCATATTAAATACCAAAAGTTAACCCTAAACCAATATAACTAAACCAGCCCAAACATTAATATAAGCCCAAAACAAAAGCCCACGGCAACTAGTTTGCTAATCTTAGTTAATTTAATGCCCTAATAATATTACACAGCCGGTAAGAAAAACACAAAAATCCCGACCCAATCTCTTCTTTTTACCTCAGCAGCCCATATCCAATTCTATCTTTATTCCATCTTTAGCTCAAAACAATGATAATTAGGTTTGAAATTGAGATCAAATACGAAGGTAAAAGTTAGAATGATAAAGTAAACAATGTAAACATTTTATCTTCAGCACAAATACGGGTTATGAGCTTAATACCCAGACTGGCCCAATGTTGTATAATTGTACCTGTATATAAACTGAAGTCATTGTGTATATATTGTATCTGAGAAATAGAAATATAACTCTTCATTTCAAAGCAATAATACTGTTTCTCTAATCATACAACTTCATTATTCTTGCTACTAAAAACTGTTTCATCAATTTACAAGAAATTTATTATGGTATCAGAGCCACTGAAATCTGTCAGACGACAGTAATTCAAAATCTGATCATCGTCAGTTCCTCATCAGAGAATCATTGCATCATCACTGAGCCATCCAAGGAGGTGTCAGATAGTTATCATCATCCACCATCCTGGTTGCTCTCAAATTATTGCTATCTCATCATTTGAGGGTTAAAGTTTACCTATCCCTGTAGCAAGAATTCCCTGTAAAAGTGCCTCGCCAAGATTTTTGAATCAAGAACGTTGGCTGCACTATCAGATCAATCATATCGGACAATCTCAACTACACTTCCTCATAATCCACCATGGTAGGAGATGATGACACTACATCAGCAACCAGTGGAGTGAAAAACCAGGAAGGGTCAAGATCAAGAAACCAAGATTCATCAAATACTGAAACAAATTTCTGCAAGATCATAAAGCCAAAGAACAATTTAGTAACAACAACACTTGATAAAAATAACTTCATATTATGGAAGTATCAAGTTGAAACTAGTATAAGAGGGTATGGACTGGAAGACTTTCTTTATGGAACTGCTACTATACCAGCAAGGATGATAACTGATAGCACAGGAGAAAGGATCATCAACAAATAATTCATCAACCATCAGAGACAAGACAGTCTACTGGCTGCATGGCTAGTTTCATCTATCAGTTCAGACCTAATATCACAGATTGTTGGATGTAAAACATCATTTGAAATATGGTCTGCAATACAACAAAACTTCAACACACAGTCAGCTGCAAGAATTATGTGTTATAAGAGACAATTGCAGAATCTCAAGAAAGAAAACATGTCAATGAGAGAATATCTGACTAAGGTGAAATCATACTATGACATTCTTGACACAACAGAACATAAAGTATCAGAGACTGAGCAGATACTAACCATCTTAAATGGTCTGGATAGTGAATATGAATCTGTAGTAGCAATTATTTCATCACAACAAGATCTACCCAACATGCAGTATGTTAATTCAACACTGTTAGCTCATGAAGGAAGAATTGAACAGAGGAAAGAAAATAACACAAAATTATCTCTTAATTATGCTTCAAATTCAAGAAACAAAAGTCAAGGGAAGAAACAAGAGAATCAGAATACCAGACAAGATAATTTCAATCAGAGAAACAATGCTGCTCAGAGAGGTAGAGGAAGAAATGGAAGATGGAATAACAATAGAACAAGATGTCAGATTTGTGAAAAACGAGGACATAAGGTCAGACAACTAGATGTAAATAATGCATTTCTTAATGGAGACTTAAAAGAGAATGTATATATGGAGCAACCAGAGGGTTACAAAAAAGAGGGCAGCAACAATCTAGTATGCAAATTACACAAGGCCATTTATGGATTAAAGCAAGCCCCACGTGTATGGAATGAAAAACTTAAGTCAACACTAATAGACTTGGGATTTACTCCAACAAGGTCAGACAGCTCTCTATACATGCAATACAAACAAGAAAAGGTCACCTATATTTTGGTATATGTGGACGACATTATCATTACTGGTAATGACAATCAGACAATAAATCAGACAGTCAAACATCTTGACAAAATGTTCTCTATAAAAGATCTAGGTGGCTTACATTACTTCCTTGGAGTTGAAGTCATCAAAAAATCCGATTCAGAAATGTTTCTATGTCAGAAACGATATATTACATGATTTACTAAAACGAGCAAATATGGATCAGGCAAAGCAATTCCCCACTCCTATGACCAGTAATCTCAGACTATCAAGAGACTCAGGAGAAGCCATAACAAATGAAAAACAATACAGAAGTATCGTAGGAGCACTACAATACATCACAATAACCAGGCCAGACTTAAGTTACAGTGTAAACAAAGTCTGCCAGTTCATGCATAACCCACTTAGTCATCATTGGAAAGCAGTAAAACGTATATAAAAATACCTGAGGGGAACTATGAGTCATGGTCTACATCTCAACAATGAAAAGGGTTTGAACATACAAGCTTACAGTGATGCAGATTGGGCCTAAGATCCAGACGATAGGAGATCGACTACAGGGTTCTGTGTATACTTAGGCTGCAACCCAATTTCATGGAGTTTAAAGAAACATGCCACAATTTCACGCTCCAGTACCGAAGCCGAGTATAGAGCAATTGCCAGCACTACAGCAGAGATCACTTGGATTATGTCACTACTCACTGAAATTCAAATCAATCCCATAAACACTCCGATAATCTGATGCGATAATCTAAGCTCAGTTTCTCTTTCATCAAATCCAATTTTGCACACACGAACGAAGCACATCAAAGTAGATCTGCACTTCGTTCGCGAAAAAGTTCTAGAAGGAAAACTGAGAGTCAATCATGTACCAGCTCAGTTTCAGAGAGCTGACATACTAACAAAGCCACTTTCGACAAAGAATTTCACTCGATTGAAGAAGGATTTAAGAGTTGAAGATGGCGGCGCTAAAATGAGGACGAGAGAAGAAAACCCTAGATAAAATTGAAGGGGGGAGTTAGAATGATAAAGTAAACAATGTAAACATTTTATCTTCAGCACATATACGGGTTATGGGCTTAATACCCAGACTGGCCCAATGTTGTATAATTGTACCGTATATAAACTGAAGTCATTGTGTACAGATTGTATCTGAGAAATAGAAATAAAACTCTTCATTTCAAAGCAATAATACTGTTTCTCTAATCATACAACTTCATCATTCTTGCTACTAAAAACTGTTTCATCAATTTACAAGAAATCTATTAGTAAAAACGTGGGTATGTGGATATCGGCTTCAAATTCGATGATAGAGAAGAAAGATTTGAAGAAGTTTGTTCAATCAGTGGAAAAGTTCATAATTTAAGGTATGTTTGGTATAAGATCGTATAATCTTATATTACATAATTTAACCAGATGCTTGTAACTTCTGAAATTTCAAACTTTTTTCCTCTTTCCAACCAAAACCAGATTCTTTTTAGGGTTTCGTCTTGAAGTCCGTCGAAACCGAACCGAGCTGATCGGAACTTTGGTGTTTTGGTTGAAACCTTAAATCATGGTTTCTGGTTTATGTGATACATGGTCTTGTGCTTAGTTCAAGCTTCCTGGACATATTTTTCTTATTTTTTTTGCTCTTTCGTACAAGATGAGGTACTCCATGGTTAGAAGCGGTGATGGTACTGGGATTTTCCTGCTAGATCTGCTTGTAGGTCCGGGGATTGACTTTGTGCTAGAACCGCTGTGGTGTCTTTCTAGTAGGTATCCAGGTAGTTGTTCTGGATTAACCTTTCAATTTCATTTTTCAAGCGATGACAACCGTTAGTGTGGTGGTCATTCACTCTATGAAAGCGACAACACGCTTCCTATTTGTTCTGCTCTGGCTTCTTTTACTTGTACACTAGAAATAGCTTACAACAGGCTAACCTCCCTCACTTTTAGTATATCCATATAGTATTCAAATGTGCATAAATGATCATATGGGTTGGATGATCCTCATATTTTTCGATTGCAAGAGCTTTGAAACTACCAGAGAAATCTGATTCTATGATAGCCACATCGAGTGGAAAAAACTCTCATCTTCGATAGATCTGTCAATGGATACTTTCAGATGCAGATAGTGTCATATCTTCATCCCAATTTATTTTCGGATATCAGATATCCATACCGCGGATATGAACGAATATAAAATAATTATCCTTTTCGTTAGCGTTCAATAAATTAAGAAACATAAATAGAAAATTTTGGTTTGATATTTTTTTTTCAATCCCACTGATTATAAAAGTATGCAAATCCAACAAATATGATATAATGATAATAAATAGTTTTGAGCAATTAATATGCATGGAATGCATATAATATAAACTATTAATTTGATTAGACAATAAATACATATATTTTATTATGCTAAAATACACATAATACAAGATATAATCTTGATTAAAAAATTGAATAGATAATTTTCGAATGCGGACATCTTTCTATCTGCATCCGTATCTATTTTTTCGGATATTAGATATTTATCCTTTTTTGGATACGGATGCAGATGGATTTCAAAATTTTCGGATATCCATTAACAAGCTTACCTCTCCCCTCCCTCCTTTGTTGTTTTATTGACGCAGTTGTGCTAACCGATCTATACAAGCTTTCAATTCCTGTATTTCCTCATTTTTAGCGCTTACTCGTGGTGAGCCACCTTTTCAAACTGAGGTAGCCTCATCCTTGTCTTGGGCAACTTGGTTACCGTGCTTTGCAAGCAGTAGTGAGTTGATGTTTGTCTGTTTGGCTTTTATGTTTGGGTTGATATGAGCCATTTTAAGTTTAATAATTTAGGACCTGGTTGGTTTCATTTTGTGTTTACGTTTTCAATATTCATAACAAAATACGAGGATGATGGAAAAGAAATTTAAAATTTAAGGCCATTACGACGATGATGGAGGGGATGGAGTGACGGCGGAGGGTATAAAATGTTTTTCATTATTTTGTTATTTCTCAAAATACACAAAATAAAATAAATTTGTTATTTCTCAAAACATACAAAATAAAATAAATTTGTTTTCTATTTTATATGTTAGCGTCGTTATTCAAATTGGCTCCAAAAGTACGTGCGTTGTGTACTCGTTTTTTGGACGAAAACACAAAACTGAAAATGACAAACCAACATGGTCCTTAGTTTTCCAAATTCTAACACATGCTGAGTCAAAAACATATACAACATATATAATAGTGTTATGCCCAACATATGAAGTTGCTGACGTAAACACTTAGCACAACAGAATCCAAATAGCAAATAACACATCTAAGCCTTCTGCTTCCTCTTCGACTCCTTTATTTGTCCGCCTGTAAGCATGTCTAAACCCATAAACTCGACCTATTCGAATGAGCATTCATTAGTATAGAAAAAATAAAATAAAAACACGGATCATGCATAAAGTCTGATATGAGCAAATATATATTACTCTGAACATAAAAGTCAATGAGACCACACCGCTAAAGCATGAAACCAGTTTCTCCCCGCTAAAGCAAAATATTCATTTTAACATCTATAAGTATAGACCTACACCTGGTTCAATCTTAAGTGTCTTATTCTTTCCGTAAAGCCATATCCGAAATTAAATTATTCGTTATGTCATACAACAATCATTTTCTTTTCTAATCAAAACCCGAAACATTCCATCTTAGGCGGCCACTGAGGCATCATGCCTTCTACAGTAGATGATTCTACAATAGATGACAGGTTCGTCTTATTATTTGGATACCACTGAGGCCTCACATCTTCTACAATAGATAAAAGTTTCAAGTCTTATTATTTGGCTGCAACCAACGCCTTATGCCTTAATTCTATTAAATACACTATCAGCTTCGGATGCCGCTCCAGGCTTTATACCTACTTCACTCGCATCTTTTGGTTGCCACATCTTGTCTTACACTTTCGTTTTCGGCTACCTCAATAGGCTTTACACCTATGTTTTCGTTATCGGTTACCACAACAGGCCTTGCACCAATTGCTTATGTGTCAAGGATGTCATCTTGGTCTTGCTCCACACTTTCGACTACAATTGCCACTTTAGGCCTCACATCAACGTTAACGTTTTCGATTGCCACACTAGGCCTTACATCTGCATTCATGATTTCGGTTGCCGCCAAGACCTTACGTTTACATTTTTGGATGTCACTTAGGTCTTATTCTTACGCCTTCGGTTTCTTGACTGCCACCTCAGGTCCGACGTTATCTACCGAACATCACTCGCCACCTAACAAGCCATACATTAGGTTTTTCACTTAGCTATTCACTAAGCTACGTTACTATATTATCATCAGTGTTTCAAGTATTTGTCTCGGCCCATTTAAGCAGTAGCATAAATTCTCTTACGGAAGTCAATTAGTTCCCTGCTCACCATATTACCAGAGACTACACTGCTCTTGGTAATCACTACCTTTGGTCCCGTCTGGAAAGCCTATCTTGGTTTAGCTTTGGTGATTTACAATATTTAAATCTTTAAATTTTCGAAATCACCTCCTCTACCTAAAGTTCATCCTTAACCCTCGCCCCCTTTCGCTTTTGGCTAACATCTTCAGTTCAATAAACCTAGCATCATACTTAACATTACTTAGCTTTCATTCTAAGTCTTTACACTAACTCAACCATCTTTCTCATTGTCACTCCACTGGACTTTCACTAACTTGACTGTCTTGTTCCTTAACCTCTTCTCATCTCTCGTTACAACTCGAACTGGTTGTCTCACAAAAGTCAGATCCGGTTCTACTGTTAAATCTTCCAACGCAATCGGAGTAATAGTAGTCTCTGGATCATGCACATACTTTCTAAGATGAGAAACATGAAACACATTTATGGACTCCTGCCAAACTACTTGGAAACTCTATTCGGTACGCGAGTTACCCGATCCTTTGTATAATAGGGAACGGTTCAACATATCTCGGTGCTAGTTTCCTTGACTTTCCAAATCGTACCACACCTCCAACTGAGAACTTTAAATCTTTACGCCTCTTATCTACGTAACTTTTCCGTCTAGATCGAGCTTCTTTCATCCTTGTTCGGATCAACTCAATCTTTTCAGTGGCTTCTCTAATCATATCTGGACCAATGACCAATCTGTCTTCGGTCTTTAACCAACATGCTGGTGATTTGCACGGTCTTCCATACAAAGCTTCGAAAGGCGCCATTCCTATGCTAGCATGATAACTATTATTATAGGAAAACTCAACCAAGTGCAAATGGTCTTTCCACGACCTACCAAAGTCTAGTACACAAGCTTTCAACAGATCTTCAGGTACCTTGTTGATTCTCTCTGTCTGCCCATTCATCTGTGGGTGATAAGCGGTACTCATCTTAAGCTTGATACCTAATACTTCATGTAGACTCTTCCGGAATTCACTAGTGAACAAAGCATCTCTATCACTGACATACTACTAGGAATCCCATGTAGTCTAACAATATTTTTCACAAACAACTTAGCCAATACATGTGCCGTCCTGATTGATTTAACGTGAATGAAATGTGCACTCTTGGTCAGTCTATCCACTATGACTCAAATACTTCCATTTCCCTTGTTCGACCTTGACAGCCCATCAATAAAATCTATGGATATCGAATCTCATTTCCAATCTGGTATATCTAAAGGCTGAAGCAATCCGTTCGGCTTCTGATGCTTGACTTTAACTTGCTGGCAGTTTACACATTGCTTTATCCATAGGCCTACAACCTTTTTCATACCTTTCGAGAAAAAACTTCTCTTCATATCCTGATACATGTTAGTTCCTCTATGATGTATAATAAACTTCGATCGATGACACTTTCTAAGAACTTTCTTTCTAAGGTCACCAACATCTGGAACACATAACTGTCCCTTCTTCCTTAACCATCCTCTCCGATCAAGACTTAAATCTTTCAAATCATCGATCTTAGTTTCACTTTCCAACATTCTAATCTTTTCGGCTAATAATGAATCATCTCTCTGCTTAGAAGCAATCATCTCGATCAATACTGGTTGAACTTCCAAGCAAGACAACATGCCATTACTTTGACTAGAACTAGCAGTCGACTTTAACTGCACACTACAAGTAGTCAACGCCTTCAAATCCTTCCATTCTGCCAACTAACTAACACCACACCTTAATGTTTTCTACTAAGTGCATCCGCAATTTTATTTCATTTCCCCGTTGTTTACTCAATACCAAAATCATAAGCTGCTAAAAACTCCAACCACCTCTGATGTCTCATATTCAACTATTTCTAAGAAAATAAATATCTCAGACTTATGATCCGTATACAGCTCGAATCTTTCTCATAAGAGGTAGTGTCTCCACACTTTCAGTACGAAAATCACCGCTGCCAACTTCAAATCACGAGTATTATATCTAACTTCATGTGGTATGAGCTATCGAGAAGCGTATGCAATCACCTTACCTCTTTGTATCAGCACGACTCCTAATCCAGTTTCACTTGCATTCGTATACACCACCAATGCCCGATTCCCATCTGGAACAACTAACACAGATACATTAGTCAACAAATGCTTTAATTCAAGGAATGCTTCCTCACATTTATTGAACCAAATAAATTTTACGTCCTTCCTGATTAGTTTAGTCAACGTTGCTGCTATCCGCTAGAAATCCTTGATGAATCTCCGATAATAGCCAGCCAATCCAAGAAAACCCCTTATCTCGGTTATCGTCTCAGATCTTTTCCAATTATTTATAACTTCAATTTTAGTTGGATCCACTGACAACTCTTTCTCTAAAACTACATGACCAAGATACTTCACATCTGTTTTTCAGAAATGACACTTTGAAAACTTCGCTTTTAGTTGATGTTGCCTCAACGTCTCAAACACTATTCTAAGATGAATCTCATGATCTCTTTCATTCTTAGAATATATCATAATGTCATTAATGAATACCAATACGAACATATCCAAGTGCTCTCGGGAAATTCGGTTCATTAAGTCAACAAAGAAAGCAGACGCATTAGTCAATTCAAATGACATCACCAACCACTCGTACAAACCATATCTCGTTTGAAACATCGTTAAAGGAATACCGTTCTCCGCCATCCTCAATTGATGGAACCTTGACGCCAAATCCAACTGGAAAAATACTTTGGCTCCACTCAACCGATCAAATAAATAATCAATTCTCGGTAAAAGATATCTTCTCTTTATTGTCTTCTCATTCAACCTACGATAATCAATACATAATCTCAACGACCCATCCGGTTTCTTTTCGAACACCGCGGCCGCTCCTCAAGGCGAACTGCTTCGTATAATAAAATTCTTTTTTTCTAAGCCCATTAGTTGCATCTTTAACTTTTTCATTTCGGTAGGTGTCATTCTGCTAAGTGGTCTACTTGCGGCTTCGACTCATGGTATAAGACCGATTCGAAGCTTAATAGCTCGTTTCGATGATAGTCTTGTAACCGGCTAAAAAACATTTGCAAATTCTCCTGCAACTAAAACTCGATTTACTTCGTCTTCTACTTCCATTGCACCTAACAAAGTACAAACGTCCTCACTCGAGTTTTCTATGAGTATATAATTTGGTTACTACTATCAGGGTGTCTAATTGATATTTTCCCATACCCGCAAAATATCTTAGCATCATATTTGCGCAACCAATCCATACCAAAAAAATCCCAAAACCCACAAAATTAAACACATACAAACTGCAGGCAAAAGTATATCCTAGCAACTCAAATTCTAGATGGTCGCATCTCATCCCAAGAGTTGCGTACCCTTCTATTGGATTAACCACTCTTAAAAAAGTAACAAGGTATGACAGTTCTAAACATAATTTATCTACCAAACACCGAGAGATAAATGAATGCGATGCATCAGTATCAAACAATACTCTAACTGGTATGCTATGAATTAAAAACATGCCTTCCACCACAGACTTCCCTTTCTCAGCCGCAGTCGGTCTTAATGCAGATGGCTCCAAAGCAAACACCTTTCCTTTATTAGTCTTGGTCGCTTCTGAACATTTGTTCTTATAATGCCCCACCTGGTCGTATTTAAATCACTTCACATTCTCCTTGCTCACAACCATCTTGTCATCACCCGATCGACACTTATATTAGCATAGTGCTCTTTCTTATCACACTTATAACAAACGATATATGTCTTCCCTTTCTTAGCAGCTCCACCCTTCTAAGCTCCGTTTCCCTTAAAAAACTTCATCTTCTTATTCTAGGAACTCTGGTATCTAACTGGTTTCTCCTTTCCAAAAGTAGAAAGCATATCCTCGTTCCTAATAGTTATTTCCACCACCACATTCGATGAATCCCTGAGATGTGACATAGTTGCTTCAGCAATCTCCGACCTCAACCCTTTGATAAACTTCTCATTCCTCTTGATAACGGTATCAATAGTGGCATACCCATATCAAACAGTTCATCAAACTTAGCAGAGTATTCCAACTGACATTTCCCCTTACTTCAATTCCATAAACTTTCCGAGTAGGGCTAACTTGGCTACCTCAGATAAAAATCTTTCTTCAAATCTCCTTCAAAATTCTGCCCAAGTCAATTCCTTCTCTGGTACTCCTACGGTTACCCCATTCCACCAGAATAACATAGCACTTTGCAATTGTCTCGAAGCCAATATCCTTTTCTGCTCGTCATTCAAACCCAATCAGCAAAAATTCTTTCGCAATGCAATAGCCAGTTCTCCACTTCTATAGCATCTTCAGTCCCAGGAAAAGGCTATCCTCCAAGACTAGTATAAGCTTGGCATAGTTATTGCCAACTGACGCTATGAGATTAACTCCTCCCGCATTAGCAACATTACCTCTAGCTACTCCTGCTTGCATCGGATTAACGAAGAACCGGTGAGGTTCCAGCGTCTACATTAGTATTTGCGTTTTGATTAGCATGTGTCTGTCGACCTTGGTTTCTTCTAGTATTGGGTCGAACATTTTCGTTGGTTGCGGTGCTTCCGCCACCTAGATACACTCTTCTGTTTCCTGCTTCCATGCCTTGCTTTCTCGTAATCTGCATACTAGCCTTAGTAAGATACAGAAGGTCTAAGAGAGAGGGGGGGGAATAAAGATAGAATACATCCATATATATATATATATATAACAAATATAAGTACGTTACTATAGCGTTATCTCATGCCCCAACCTTAATTTTCTGATTCATTAAGATTATGTTTTCAAAAATCATTTAATCTTTCTAGTTTTACATAAACGTATGCTCTAATACCAACTTGTAACTTTTCCCATTTTGAGGTTCGAAACTAAGCGCTACGGATGCTGCAGTCATCTATAGTATTAATTTCCGATGATAAAACGCGGATATGTTAATCATATCAATAATCAGAAACACGTGAACATGAAAAATATTAAACACAATAGTATACTTTCACTTTTCATTTTATAAATAACATTTCATATTCATTACATAATCTCATTCGTAATCCCACGTTTAGTGAAAATATAATTATTATAAAATACTCCAAGAGCGACATATGAAGTCCCCCTTGTTTGACCAGAGCCTAGCACTTAGCAATTATATATAACCTGCCATTACATTCATACAGGCAAAATCAACTTCACAATGGATTAGATAAGAACTCATAAATAGCTAGATTGCCTCTTGCACGTCTCCGGAAGCTTATTCGTCTCATCGAAAACCTGAAATTCCTTACTCCCGATCTACTCAAATGAGTACCCGAGGGTTTAAAAGGAAAAACAAAAACTTCGGGTCAGACAAGCAGTCTAGTGTGAATAATAACCTTCCACCTCGAATCAAATAAATATCCAGCGAGACCACGCCGCTGAACGGAACATGTTTTACCCTTACTAGTATCTTAACCAAAATACATGAAGCATATACTGTGCCTTTGCAACCACTATGGTTAGAACATAGAAAATAGCATTTATAGTTATGCAACATATATCGAATTACCCATCCCAATTTATTAGACTATCCATCTTAATTTCAAATGACCACTCATCACAATTTAAACTGACTATCCGTCTTATTTTAATCTGACCGCTTGTCTCATATTAATGGAGACTACACATCTCACATGTAGATAATATCTGGATTACCCATCTCATACCATATGGACTATCCATTACACATGGTTTAACTAATTAACATCATATGGACTACCTATCACATATATTCCATTTGTTTAAAATGACGTGGACTATCCATCACACATCCTATAGTTTTCCTATGATGATTATGAACCATTCATTAACCTCGTAGAGACTATCCATCTTCGGCCCGATGTGGATTATCCATCTTACATACCATAGTTTTCCTATGTTAATTATGAACCCATCACTTATCAATTTAATTCATGTTTAACCCACGTGTTCAATCTATGTCTATTGGTGCCCCCAATTAGGTTGTATACCCTTTAAAGTTATAACATTTCAAAATAATATACATTGGTATCCCCAATGATCTATGTCGAACTCATTAAAGAAAATACATTGGTATCTCCAATGATTAGTGTCGAGTTTATTCTACCTTGGTAACCCCAATAAATAATGTCAACTTCATATACTTATAGCACATAACAATGTAAACATCGGTATCCCCAATGATCAAAGTCGAAATCATAAAACATATGACTTGCCGTTATTAATTAGGATAGTGGAGAATATTTTCGACGTTAACACCAATGGTGACTTCTATCCAATGTCGAAAACAAAAACTTAAATCCTTTTAAGTGTAAAATTCTATGTCGAAAACAAGGTTGTCGACATATATATGTTATAGGTTATCCACCTTTTAAAACAAAACTTTTGATATTTGTTAATCATATGGCTAACTGCCAAAATCATAGGGTTGTCGACCCTCTTGAACATTGGCTATATTGCCTTTTTAAAACATAATTTTAATTTACACAAAACTTAGCCCCGCCGGCGCTAAAAGGAAGAAAGGCGGCATCGATGTGGTACGACATCGTTGCCAACATAACGCAATATAAAACCTCGCCGACCTTGATGAATCGTGGCATCAAGACTAACCGCGTCATTATAAAACATTACACTTAGCATACTTTGGCTACTATGTCACGAATATATATATAAGGTCGACGTTAAAACAGACGGTGTCATTTAAAAACTCCGGTGAATGCTAGCGGCATCTATGATGCGGCGTGTAAAACTTTAAACAGTTAGATAAATCACGATATGGCGATGCCGACTATATTGGGTTGCCGACGAGGTCCACATCGACCTGGATGGAATCATTCCATAACTACCTAAGTAGTTATCATAAGCCTCCCTCCACATCGACGTCCTCACTTATGGATGCGGCGTTGTCTTAAGCTCGACGACGATACAAGCGGTATGACATTGTCGTAATTATCATGAAGACTGGTTTATTACTAAAAATACAATTACTTTCACCAAATCTTAACTCTTGTCCAATTTCCATTGGATAATACTATAATATAACAATTTCTTTTTCAGAAAAACTGCCGCACATCAAATTTACATTTTCAAAACATTTTTCAAATTAATTAATTAACCGCCTTAATTAATTAATAATTTAAATGCTTCTCTAGCATATTAAATTCACAAATTCATAATCATTTGGAAAAAATCCCCAAAAGTCACAGAAATTCAGAAATATGATCTTTTTTATAATATAAAAATTTCGGGGCCAAAAACTAGATTTAATTATTTTAAATAATTAAAACCCGAAATAATACTATTTCCTCTTTAGGAAATTCATAAAATATTTAATATAATCTGGAAAATTATGAAATTAAAACCCTTCTCCAAATTGATGTTCTACACAACATACCAGAAAATCAAAGCATTTGGAGACTAAAAACTTTTGTATTTCTCTTAAAACCCATCCAAACAATTTCATAAAAATCTCATAATTCATTATTCTATCCAAACAATGAATATACAATCATATCTTGGTAAAAACTATCAAAATGATTAGGATACTACCCATAGCCGAATTCAAAAACAAGAAATAGAGATGGAACACTTGTTATTCACCTTAAATTTGGATGGAGTTGAGATTAGATGTTGCTTTGGTTTTCCTAAACTCTTTCTTCCTTGAATCACTTGATTTCGTCTTTCCCTAACTTGTTAATGGCCAGCCTCTTCCCTTAGGATTTTAGATTGTTTTGATGTTGAAAGGTGAAAATGAATGAGAGAGGGTGAGGATTTAAGGGATAAAAGATGGATCTATTCATATTTTACCCTTCTCATATTTCCTCTTGTATGTTAAATTCAAACAATCTTACTTAGTTGATCAAGTATGACATGACCTTATTAATTTATCAAATCTCATCCCTTTGTTCCACTACATTATTTTATTTGATCTATCCAATTAAATCTCCTGAATAATGTTAAACTAAAATTAGGAATATTACAAGAACCATATCCAGTTGGATGTGATTGATCCCTTTTATTAATCAGTGTCATAATAATCGCTAATGTATAAATGTCTATCATGATTAGTTAGATTAGCAGGAACCCATATATCGACATTGGTTGTCATTAATTTAATATTCCAACGATGTTTTCTATTTCTAAGCATAATACTATCATGACACAAGTAGTTTTAGAACTATCTCTACTTTTAGTACTAGCATTAAAACATGTATACATGAATGCATATCCAGTACTATTTTTACATTTATCTTATTTATAGCCTAAACCAGTTCTAGCATTACGAGCTTTGGTATTTGTAATTACGGAGGATAAATCATCTTTTCTTCTATTAAAATTTGTGATTTTCTCATTTAATTTATCAAAAACAGCTTTAGATTCACAAATTTGTTATTGCAAAATAATATTATTATCTTTTAAAAGTTCACATTCTTTAATTAATTCTAGATTTCTATCATTTAAAGTACCATTCTCCTTTTTAAGTGGCAAATGTTTAGAATTAGAATCATTTAAAGGATTTTCTAAAAATATAATTTTATTTTGCAAAACTTCAATTTCCTTCAAATGATCAATATTTTAATCATTCAAATGTTCATTATCATTTAACAGGAAATCTTTTTGTAAAACAAGTTCTTCCAATGTATTTTCAAAAAATTCAGTTTGTTTTACTAAAAAATTATTTTCCTTTAAAATACTAATTTTACGCTCACATTCATCTGATTTAGCTAAAGCAATAAAATTGACCTTTTGTAACACCTTAAAATCTTTTAATAAGTTCTCATGTGTTTCTAAAAGATTACTATCTAAAGAATCCAAGCGTGTCAATTTTGATATGAGTTTAGCCACACAGTGCTTGTGCCTTGTTTCTATTGATAATTGTTTGCTTTTAGAAATTTGCTTTTTCTCGACTGTCTTTAAGCTCTGACTGGATCTTTTTTTTGGCCATTTTTCTAAGATGATGTTACAATCTGTAGAATCATAGGCTCTGTTATCAAATGAAAGTCGCTATGGATCGAGTGATATGAATTGTTATACTAAATTAAAATTTGTATAATAATAACTTAAATAAAAAATGCTCTAAAGTAAAGTGCACCAAAGATTTTTATGTTGGTCCGGACCTCCCGTCCTACGTCCAGTCCCAGACCCCTTCTGAATTTAAACAATAATACTCACTTAATCCGAAGGAACATGTATCTTACAAAACCGCATGAGCTGTCGAATAGGACTTCGTGCCTGAAGGTCTTCAACTACAAAAATAGTAAAAAGTTGACTTCGTGTGCTTTAATAACACGAATGAGTCGATAGAGTACATCCTTTCTATAATCTTCTTCGTAAGTGATATATCGTATATATGTGAAAGAATGAAAGTAAATGATCACTTAAATAATATTTCTTGAATGTTCAAGCGATCAATATTGTAAATGAAAGCCTTTGAATGCAAGAACAAATTTCAAGAGATTTTGAGAGAAAAGCAATGTAAATTACATCTTTAATTCTTGAATCAAAGTACTGTATATAATGATTAAAGAGTCGTATGCATTCATGAGAAGTAGCTACTATCAGAGATAGATGCAACTCTTCATGAAAAGAAATGTCCTTTCACTTGAGTAAGAAAACTCTTTAGAAATTTGAAAAAGATATAAGTTATAAGTAACTAGCCGACTGGTAGTGTACCAGTCAGGTAACTGGTTACAGTCGAAAAAATGGGTTTTTAAACAGGAAGAAAATAGTTCATTTTTGCCTCTTTTTAGTTGACTGAAACTGTGGAACTAGTTGACTGGTCGAGTCATCAGTCAACTGTTTCTATGGTTTTAGTCAACTGGTTATGTTGTCGTTATAAAAAATAAAATGCATAAGTATATCAGTCGACTAAACAAGTTTGACCAGTCGACTGATATTGTATTAGTCAACTGGTTGAGTTGTTTTAGTCGACTAGTTCTGTGTATTTATGTTTTTTTAAAATGGAAATGCAACTTTGATGATTTGTGTGTGTATACCACTTTGAAGAGATTTTAACAATTATATACTACTAGATACAAAATACCATGACTAATGTAACTTTGTTTGTCATTTTCGTCTTGTCTTCGTCATTTTATCTCTTCATTGGTCGATATATTTTCCTGCAAGGTTGAGCATAGATAGAAATATTTCTTGTGTAGTTGCCACTATCAAAATATCAAACTATGAGGTTCTTTAATCAACATTTCCTATAGTTGTTAAATAAATATTTTGTTATCACTTTGGTAATATAATAATTTTTTATGTTAATATTAACTGCAAGAGTTTTTAAATGCATAAAAATATACCGATTCATTACCACTACACTTTCATTTTTAAGTATTTTTGTCGTTTTCACAGGTAACATTTAAAATTCAATACGCACAATTTGTCTTTTTGACAAATGTACTAAAAGTTAAACTCAAAATCTATGTATATAAATATTTATCCATTGAACTTTATAAAAACATTAATTTCAAAATCAATTAAGAATAATAACTTTCATTTGTGTTCTTAACAAATATTAAATGATAAAAAATAATAAATTGGTATCTAACTATTATTGTCTACAAAAACGACAATTTAATCTTTTAATACATACAAAAGTACAGAAATCACATAACAAAAACCTAGTTACTTAGAAATATATTAAGTTTAGTACATAAAACTATCTTAACTACTTCACCATATATTACGTAATAAATTCAATTCTTTAAAAATATTTATGACATTATTTTTCTAAAACATACTACTAATTATAAAACTTAAATCATAAATTATACAATTCTTAAGCTTTTGACATTTTTGGTGTTACACATGATAATGTAAATACCATAAATACTCAATTCATTTTTATTTTTCATAAAATTAAATTATTCTATTTTGATATCCCAGTATGCTAATAATTATGAGTAGTGATGGAACATTAGTTAAAATAATAAAATAACAAAATTCATATTATTATTTTAACTCAAATAAAATACCCTTTTTCAAAAATTTCACAACCTTTCGTGTAAAACAACCACCTTGAAAATGATATGCCTAAATAATCATTAAATACTTATTTTGTCCTATTTTTTAGATGGAAAAAATTCTTTTAGATATTTCTTTTAGTATTTTTATATGTGATTAGCAATCATAAATAATAACTACTTCTGATTTTATATCATAAAATAATAAATATCTATTTTCAAAAGTCTTTTAACACCATTTGTCTTTATTGAAGTAGAGCACTCATAATAATATCTTAGGGGATCGAATTCATGACTACTAGAGCCTCTGTCTAAGGGTGCGTTCGTGGACAGGTGGTTGGTTGGGGTAAAAGCGGTAGCAGTTTTTTACGTCCGACGTAGCGTAAAATTTAAGTCAGCGGTTGAGGAAGAGGTGATTCAACTCTTCGATTCCTAGAGTTTTTCTAGGACTTAATATTTAAGTCCGATGTATCTCCGATACGTTGGACTTGAAAATTGTTATATCAGTCTTTCTAGGACTTAATTTGTTACATCCTACTCAATCTCTAACCAACTTTAAAAAAAAATTTGTCCACGAACGCCCAAACCTCTACTCCAATTTGTCCGCGAATACACCCTAAAGCGGTCTACCTCTAACCACTTGAGTTAAAGGTCTTTGACAATTGATTCAGTTATTTATCAAAAAGACATACTGCTCAAGTTTTCTCATCATTTTTTGTTTTCTGTGTGTTAATTATATGAGAAATGATAAAAATTGCCTCAAAATTATAAATACTTCATTCATTTAATTTCGCAACGGAAACTAATTATCCTTTTTTGAATCATTTATAACACTTTTAGTGTGCTAATAATTAACTTGATTGTAAATTTGTTCAGCGATCATTGAATGATAAGTATATTTTGTTTCCATAAAAAATTCAAATACTCGTTTTTGCTAATGACCATTAAGACACCTAACTTGAGTTGTCATTGAAAGTTCTGGATTCAAATCTCTAGACATACATAATAACTAATGTTAAAAGAAATTTTGATATTCAAACTTTTTATTGGCATTACGAAGTACAAGCTTAAAATTTTAACAATAACATAAATTAGTTAATTATGTTGATTTCTTGTTAAACAAACTATTCGATTTGGAAGTTTTTGATTTTTAATGGTAAATAATGAAAAGCACTGCAACAATAATAAAACATTTCATTCGTTTATTTTCTTATTACAAATAAACTATCCACTTTAGAGTCTTTTTGGGACATTTAACCTGTGCATTATACATTAAAATAGTGAATTTTTATTAGAAACCGTCAAATAATAATTTTAGTTCATTGCTTACAAAAATAATACATTTATTTTGAAACCATTTAAATATTTTCAACTTGTTAACCATCAAAAGTGATTCAAATACGATAAAATTATTGATCAGATTACATTAGTTTTTGACATCTATCATGGCGACTAAAGAAAAGTGCATCAAAATCCTAAAATATTTGATTCATTAAATTTCTTTTAGTATAAAGTAACCATCATTTCTGATATGACATTTTTGATGAACAGTAATCACGTGTGATGGATTTTGAATGGAAAGCATAAAATGACAATTACCTTATTCATCTACAAAGATTAAATATACATTTTTTGGAAGTTTTTATTTTTGGTAAAGATTAAAGATTAAATATACCTTTTTATTTCAACGTGGACTAAATGATTTTTCTTTATTGTGGTTTTGATTTATTTTTGAATCAGAATTTAAAATTTTAATCGTAACCGGAGAGATTCGATTTGAAATGTATGGTTTTAAGATTTTTGGCAACAACTATCTATAGCTTGATATAAATCAAATGATTAGTTATTATATTTTAGCTAAAATATCCATTTTTGATCAATTTTTGAAATAAACAATCAAAACTGATTTACATCTTTATTGAATCACACTTCTATGATCTGTTTGCACTTTGGAATATCCATTTCAACTATTGTTATCAGATGCAAACTAAAATACTTCAGAGTTTATTATTTGTCGCAATTTTGAGAAAGATATTCTCATTACAAATAATCTTTGAATCTAAAAAGAATGAGCCTTAATGGATTTTCCACCGAAATACAATCAGTTATTAGAAAATTATAATCTATAACAGTAGCCAGAAACGGCCCGATTTTTATTCGCAAGTTTTAGGACATGTCCAAGACTTTCTTATTTCTCCCTCGCAGTAATGCATGTGCTTTCATTTGGTCAGATGTTGTATACAAAGCCTTCTTGGATTCATAATTGGGCATATGGTGGAAAACATAATGGGGGCATTGACATCATCCAGTTCATATTCATGTTCATCTTCTTCCAAGCACATTGTTTTATATTTGAGAGATTTTTTTTTCTATGGACACCTTTAATGGGTTCATGAAGGCCGTTATGATATAAGTAATCTCCATCCTAGGCTTTAAAAATCATCTTTGTAATTGAAAGTATGTTCGACATTGCACCCAAAAATAATAATATTAGCGATGATTTAGCTATAAGCTATAATATCAGTAGGCGATATCAACACAAAATCACACCATCCAATCAATCATACTAGCATAAATAATATTTTCACTTGACCATCGTTTTTGTTGATTCCGAATAGTTATCTTGGTTTGATCAATCAAATAAAAATAATAACAACAACAACTAAACCATTATTCTTAAACAAGTTGGGGTCGACTATAGATAAAACTCAAAACTAAATGACAAAGTCAATTTAAAAGTAATGATAATAAAAATAAAATAAAGTAAAATAATAATAAATAAAATAAAAATAAAAATATTTAAAGAAATAAAAAAATCATGATAATAACAATAACAATAATAGTAATAATGGTACTAATAGTAATAGTGATCGAAGACCAAACACTACGTCTTAGGCTTCTATTCACTAGTTCTATAATCTAAAACTTATAACACTACCCCTAAACTAACCCTAAGACAAAAAAAACTCATAGTTTATGGTTCTGGTGCGTGGATCGCTAACTTCCACGCGCTTCTGTCCGACAACAGCTCTTCGGATATATTCCAATCGCTCAAGTTCCTTTTTACTATTTCCTTCCATGTCAACCTTGGTCGACCTCTACCTCTCTTTGAGCATTTGATGCGGTCTATAATTGCAACGCTCACAGGTGCCTCGGGAGGCCTCTGTTGGATATGTCCAAACCATCTTAAGCGGTGTTGGACCAGCTTCTCTTCAATTGGTGCTACTCCAAGTTTGTCACACATGTCATCATTTCTAATTCGGTCTCGTCTTGTATGACCATAACTTCATCGTAGCACACACATCTCTGCTACACTTATCTCTGGACGTGTTGTCTTTTAGTAGGACAACATTCTGTACTATACAACATCGCAGACCTGATTGCCGTTCTGTAAAACTTTCCTTTAAACTTTTGTGGGACTTTCCTATCACAGTGAATGTCAGACGTCAGTCGCCATTTCATCCATCCCGTTTGAATTCTAAAACTAACATCTTCATCAATCTTACCATCATGCTGCAACATTGATCCTAAACATCGAAAGGATTCCTTTTTGGGCACTACTTGTCCGGCCAGAGTGACATCTCCATTCTTTGACCTAATACCGCTGAACTCGCACTTCACATACTTAGAATGAAAAGGTATATTGATCTCTATGGCAATGGTCTTTTTGTGCTGTGAAGAAGAACAATAATTAAGGAAGAGGAATAAATGAATACATTTAATTTTCCATGCATCTAAAGAAACTTCCTTCCTGGGAACCAATGAGCTGCGGTTGTTTCATATCACGCTGCATATATACGATTTGCAAAAGGAAAAAACACATGGGCTTGGCCCACTAAAACGTTAAGTTAGAAAAAAAACATGAGCACACATGACTTAACAAAAACATTAGAACACATGCATGTTCAGTTTTTGATGTGATGTTTGCATCTCAAATACAAATCTTAACATGTGAAATTCAATATTTACATTGAATATCCAATGTATGCTTAAAAAAGAATGACTTTATATGTACACAATCTGTTAATGAAATTTCAAAACCCTTGTTTCTTCAAATGTTTTGAAAATTCATTTTCATTTCCGAAGTATTCAAGATATTTCTAGTAATTAATTTATATGGAAGAAATATGATCTGTCAAAAAAAGTATAAAAAATCTTTTGAAGTTCTCTCTCTCTCTCTGTTTTTTTTTTTTGGGTTAATAAAGTTAAACAAAGTATCCAAATTATTTAGAAATACGAAATTATGATTTTTTTTAAAAGTCAATAAAATTAGAACATTAAAATAAAAAATTGAATTCGAAAACTCATACCATTAAAAAAACTAGTAGGAAAAACCATTTTTTGCATAAGTTAAATACAATAATTGTATTTAGGTTAAATTGAATTACCAAGGATATTTGAAAAAAACAATATTTTCAACAAATGCCTAAACTTTCAAAGATTCATGATTTGATATACTAGTGTACTGCAGATGATAAACATAAACGTGTATTATTCTTGGGTGTTCATAAAAAGACCCATTTTAAAGTGTTGTTTTGAAAAATCAGTTTCTTTGAAGAAAGTCAATTTTCTTTCAATAACTCAAAATACTTCAAAAAGTCAAGTTTCCCAAACTCTTCTTTGTATCACTAGTACAAACTCAAGGGCATTACTGTGATTTATATAGTGTCAGTTACATTATTGCCCCTTAGTTTGTATTAGTGGTACAGAGAAGAGTCTGTATCACTAGTATAAACTCCCCACTAGTTAATAACTCTAAACGATACCTTTCCTCCTTACATAGAAAGACATACAGCTTTCAAATTTTACCAAGAAGAAAAATATTCTGAAAAGCTATGTAGTTCTGAGTAATTCCTCAGTCAAAAATATTTTATAAAAAATCATTTCAATAAATCTAACATTATAAAACAATTCTGAAAAATTGATTTTTTCTTCTTTTTTATGTACGAAATATCGATTTTTGCGGAAAAAGATTCTTGTCATTTTAACTATTTAAATATATCTTTTTTGTTTTTTTGCTTCAAACATAATCATCCCCCCCATCCCCCCCCCCCCCCAACCCTTCTCTTTCACTTTCTTTTTTGATGGTATGCATTTGGAAAAAAATATATTTTGAGCTAGTTATTGAGTAAAAGACCCTCACTTGCTTTTTAACATGGTGCGGTGGCACTGATTGTAATATTTCATAATTTACAAGGTACAGAACGTGATCATACTACAAAACGAGTCTAACAAATTATACATGCACTGCAGTTAAAAGACATGGCAGAAAGGTTACCAGGAGGAGCAGTTAGAAATAGTAGCAGACTGCCTTCTTTAGCATCTCTCAGCCCCAGCTCCGCTGCAAGTGAATTTTCTGTTCCGGTGATTGAGCAAATAAACAATATGACATCTTTACATGAACCTGATTCAAATATTAGTCAAGGTGAAAATGTTATAAACGGGTCCAACACCACTAACACCCCATACAGAAATGGAACGAACTGCCATTCAGAAGTACCAAGAAATGGAAATAAACCTCCAGATGCAGAGCCGAATCAAGAATTTGAGAGGGTTGAGCAGGATGAACCTGGTGTCTACATTACTATAACTTCTTTACCTGGCGGTGGTAAAGATCTCAAGAGAGTGAGGTTCAGGTATGTTAAAGCTACTAGTTTTTAACATAGTTTACCACCAAAAGCAAGTAGTTGTTGTCTTGATTTTAAGTGCCCTGTACAACTTAGACTAATATTTGGCAGAAACTAACGACCAATTAGTCCCCATCAGCCTGAAGTTCAAAAGATGACACTTCTGTAGGGTAATTTGTCACCATTTTTATACACATCCAAAATATTATTGCAGTTTACCGCTGCTTTATTTACTTTTAATTAGCAAAGCATTGCAGAGTGTAGTGCTAATTTTCACTCAGCAAAGTAATAAATACCAAGCAAAAATGTACAAGTTTCACTCAACAGTGTATGGGTAAATTGCAGTAAAATTTTCTGTGTATATACCAATTTTCTTAATGAAGTGCTGTTGACATATGTACTGTGGCACCTTTATTACAATATTCTTTACAGTGCTGCATCATATATGCTTAAAAAAAATTCATGTCAAGAGAAGTAGGAATATAATAAAACTTTAGCTTAAACTTTCTGTTAATATCGCCTTACATAACATTTTAACAGTAGAAAGCGGTTCACTCAAAGGGAAGCGGAGCAGTGGTGGGCTGAGAATAAGGCTAGGGTCCACCAGCGATACAATATCCGAATAGCTGATAACCGATCTGCAGTAAGTGTGGGAAACGACTAACTGTTCTTTTTTCTATGAATAATCCACAAATCCGAAGTTATTGTTAAAACCACTCTAGTAAGTACTGGGTACTATTTTTTCTGTAACCTGTTTCCACCCTTCTATTGGAGCAAAGCGCTGCAGTCTGTAGGAATCCCTTACTAATCAAGTTCATTGTAAATGTGGGTATAAAAGGAATGTTTCACCTATTGTATGATATTTTTCACTTAAATTCCTGCTCTTTTCTGGAGAGTAAATTAGGTTTGAACAAGAGAAATATATATATTAATTCAACTAATTTGATAAAGTTGTGCCCTGTAAATGTAATGAACAATGCGCGACTTTCCTATCAAATATATTTCTATTGAATACTTGCTAATATATGATGCATGTAAATTATATTTAAGATAAGCCATATTTTCTGTATCCTAGTAGGAGACTATTTTCTATGTCATTATTAGATGTTTTTGGTAAATACGTCATTTTGCTTTTGCGTATGATAAGATGACACGGGTAAACGGCTTGTTGCTTTGCCTTAGGCTCCGTTTGTTTGAAATTTTGAATTTTAACTGCTGAACTCTGAAGTCTGAATGCTGATTGTTGAATGCTGAATTTTGAATAATCACTTACTTGTTTGTTTGCATTCAATATTCAGAACAAAAAACAACATTCAGCATTCGAAACAAAAAATAAACACTAAAAAAGTTTTGAATTATTTTGTCTGAACAGATGACTTTATTCAGAACACGGATAAAAAACAAACGAACGTAGAAAGTTTTGATTTTTAAATCAGAACTTGGATTCAGAGTTTTTTATTAAAAACAAACGCAGCCTAAGTTATTCGGTCTTGTTAAGATTGGATGTCCCCATGTGCAATTCTATATTATGTACAATGTATAAAACGACAAGCATTTTATATGGATACTGGCTTTTATATTGATATTAGTATCTGTTCAGTGTTGGTGGGTGTGTGAGTTGATTATGAAAAGAGAGAACATTTGGTGAAATATAGCATTCCAACTTTAGTAATACAAGTATACGAGTCTATACCAAGACCACGGTTAACTATGTGTATTATTGACCATTCTGTACAAAAACACATCCTGACCAATTTTGAATTCAGGGTTCCAATGGGTTACTTTTATTTGACTCAGGTAAGACAAATAAAAGGAGCTGTAGACTCATTTAGTCGTTCTTAATATTAGACATTGGATCAATTGTTGGGGAAAATCTCTTCAGATGATCAGTCTAAGCGAATAAAAAAAAACCAACGCAGCGGAAAACAACGAACTAGATCGTGATTGTAGTGAGACGATACAAACAGAGATAAACAACAGAACAGATAGTCACAGATCAATGCAATGCAGAAAAATAAATGACACCAGTATTTATAGTGGTTCCACCGCGAGGCAGTGTACGTCCACTTGGAGAGAAGATTTTATTAATCACTGAAAGATTAGAGTTACAAAATTGATTCACTTTTGTAGGTTATACATAAGAAGAATTTACTAAACAGATAAAATTCTACAGAATTTCAGCTCTCTAGGATGGTTCTGAAATTAGCTCTCAATTTCGACTACCATTGTTGTCCAGAAGCTCCTCTATTTATAGAGTGAAGATATAGATATGAGGAGGGGTAGCTGCTATGTAGCAGCCCTGGGGTTTGGTTCGGCAAACATCTGGTCCGGCATAACTTTGGTTCGGCAGTCTTGGTTCGGCATGCATCACTTGGTATTTGGTTCGACAAAGCCCAATCTGGACCAGCATCTCTCTATTAGAGCGGCATGCTCAACTACCGAACGAAATATTTCGTTCGGCATGCCCAAATGCCGCTCCATAATCACGGGACGAAACAACTCGTTCGACACTTCCACTTTACCGAACGAAAACTCACTCCAGCTTCTTTCGCTTCTTTCCACTTCCACTTTACCGAACGAGATCAGCTGCTCCAACTTCACCGAACGAGATTACTCGTTCGGCCTTCATAGCCTCAACGCCGAGCCACAAATCATCGGACGAGATTTCTCGTCCGGTCTCCTCATCACCGAACAAACTACACCGGATCAAATCTTTGGCCCGACATCTCCTCCACCGAACCAAATATTTGGTTAGACATCTTCTTCTCAGCATTGATGCAAGTGATGCCTCCACCAAATGAAGCCACAAAGCACTACGACTTCACCTCTCCTTCACCGCACCTAGGATTAGAGCTTCTCCAAGCTTCGCGAGTATCTCCAATGGCCTCATATCGAATTCATGTATCAATTTCTAACAATCTCCACCTTGATACCGAATTCCATACAAGCCTTCCAACTTCATCTACACATTCATGCTCCAAACAATGGATACTAATCCAATGATCTTCGGTAATGCCATCACCCATTACACTCTGTCAACGAACTCCGGCAAGGCCACTGCTCGTCAACAAAGTGTTCGAAGTACCCAGTCCGTGTAGAACCTATCAATCTCCACCATGAAAACAAATGTCTCCATGAACCATCTCAACTCTTCCCTTTGCCACCCCATGGCACCTAGCACTTCATTAAGCAAATCAAGTCCGAGCAATGCTTGAACTTAGCAACAGGCAATGACTTGGTGAACATGTCTGCTGCATTCTCCTTTGTATGAACTTTCTGAAGACGAACTAGCTTCTCTTCACTCATTGAGATAAGGAACGACTCTCTCACCTCAATATGCTTCGTCCTCGAGCTGAATGCCAGATTTTCAGCTAAGTGAATTGCACTTTGATTATCACAGTACACATTCACTCCTCTGTATGCGAAGCCCAAATTACACAACAGTCGCCTTAAATAAAGCGCTTCTTAGCTGCTTCAACCGCATCTACGAGCTCTGCCTCTGTAGTAGACAAAGCCACAATCGTCTGTAACCTCGCTCTCCAACTGATCGCTGTCCCACCAATGGTGAACACATATCCAGAGGTTGACTTCCTTCGATCTCTATCACTGGCATAGTCGGAATCACAAAAACCAACCAAGCTGAAATCTCTTCTCCTACCGCCGAAGACAAGCCCATGGTTTGGAGTTCCTCTAAGGTATCTGAAGATACACTTTACTGCTTCCAATGCATCTTTCCTGGATTTTCCATGAACCTACTCACCAATCCAACCGCCTGTGCAATGTCAGGCCTAGTGCATACCATGGCATACATCAAGCTGCCAACTGCACTTGCATATGTGACCTTCATCATACAAGCCTTGTCCTTTTCCAAGATCGGAGAGCCTTTATTAGAAAGCTGTATGTGCAAAGACATGGGTGTGCTGATTGCCTTTGCCCCTTCCATGCTAAACCGAGCAAGCACCTTACGAATGTACTCCTTTTGAGTGAGGCTCAAAAGTCCTAGCTTTCTATCCCTTTGGATTTTCATACCCAAAATTTTCTTTACTTCTTCAAGGTGTTTCATTTCGAATTCCGTTTTAAGATTTTGCTTTAAACTATCGATTTCAACCTTATCCTTGGAAGCAATCAACATTCCACGTACAAGAGTAGGTACACCCATCTACCATTCTTTAAATGCTTGAAGTACACACAAGCGTCTTTGATGCTACGATCAAAACAAAGTGAAAGCATAAAAAAGTCAAACCTCTTGTACCATTGTCTAAGCGACTGCTTAAGTCCATACAATGACTTCTTCAATTTGCAAACCCAATTTTTTTTCCCATCTACAACAAATCCTTCTGGTTGCTTCATGTAGATGGTCTCATCCAAGTCTCCGTGCAAGAAAGCGATTTTCACGTCCAGTTGCTCCAGCTCCAAGTCATGAGCTGAGACGAAGCGAGCAAAATGCGGATGGACGTATGCCTCACTACTGGAGAGAATATCTCATCATACTCCAATCCCTTTCTTTGTGAAAACCCTTTAGCAACTAGTCTAGCCTTATGATGCAGCCCAGCCTGATATTAGGTCGCCTTCCATAATTCGCTCGGCCTTAAGTCGCCCGCGACCTACCGAGTTACGACTTACCGAGCTACAACCCAGTGAGTTGTGACCTAACTCTAGCGAGTTAACGACCCATGGAATCAAGCCCAGCGAGTTAAGTCGCTCAGCCAACCGGATAAGCGACCTAACGAGTCGCGCCAAACCAATACTGCCACATTTCTTTAGGTCGCCAGCGAGCTACGACCTAACGAGCTACGACCTAGCGAGTTAGGTCGCATATGTCGCAAATCCTTAAGTCGTATGTCGCTTATGCTCATCTATGCCGCGTTTCCTTATGCCGCTATCTTTAAGTCGCTCACCATGATAGGTCGCTGGTATCTCATGTTGCTCAGTCTTTAAGTCGCTCCACTTATGCCGCTATCTTCTTTAAGTCGCTGATTTCTTATGTCGCATGAAGCTGTGATGCAGAGTACTATGAGGAGTCGTTTAATTGTTAAGTCGTATTGTTGTAATTCGTTGAGTCGTATGTCGTTGTGTAGTTAAGTCGTGAGGTATGTTGAAGGTCATGTAACGACCTAGTGTTTGTATTTTCTTTGTTTGAGTCGTTAAGTCGTAAGTCGACTTATGTTAAGTCGTTAAGTCGCATACGACTTATGGGAGGCGTGAGTTGTATTTGCCTATAAATAGGCGGGTGTTGTGTCATTTGTAAAGTGAGTTGATTTTTGAATAAAATTTGGTTTGTGCTTTGTGCCACCATTAAAATTGGTAGTTGAGTGTTATCTCCTATCTCCACCTTCGGCATTCGAATGCGCTCGAATCAACGATTGTTGAAGCCAATTCACGGAATCAAGTGCGCTTGATCAACGTTCGAAGAATTGTAGATCTTCTCTCACGACATCGTGCGCGATCAACGTGTCGAAGATTGCTAGAATCCGGTATCTTCGTGATCAACAGATTTGGGCATTTGGGTATTCTTAAATTCACCAATTTATCATCGATTCACCGATTATTTCCGCTAATCGTGTGAGATCCTGGACGGATTCGATTTACATCGTCGAATTCGCTTCCTTGGCTGCATCATTTGGTATCAGAGCTAGATTGCAAGAAGTTTGCATCATTTGGAGAATTGGGTTTCGAGAATTTGAAGTTTGGAGATCGGATTTGCATTGTTAAGAAGTTTGGTGTTCATCCTGTTCATCGTGAAGTTGCAACAAGTTGGGAGTTTCGATCCATATCATTTTGGATCAAAGTTCGGAAAGTGTTTGAATTTTGCTCGTTGGGATTTTGTGCGCCGAAGTGAAGTTTGAAATTCCGCGCCGTATTGAAGTTGCGCGCCTTATCGTCTTAGGTCGTGCACGTTGGTTTACGCCTTAGGTCGTGAACATTTCGCTAAGTCGTTCGGCCGAGGTAGTTGAAGTTTGGGAAGTGTGCCTTTGCATAAGTCATGCTCAAATTGAAGATTGGAGAGTTGCGACCTAGAGCTTGGAGGGTCGAGATTGTCCATTGATTTGGAAAACCGTGTATCATTTTTCGTGAAGTGTTCGTGTTAGCAGTGTGAAGTTTGAATTTCTGAAGATTTGTTTGAAGTTCAATCATGCCACCGAGACGAGCTCAACGTCATCGCAATGTTGATGCTTTGTATGGAAGAGAAGAGGCCGATGAAATGGAGCAACGAATCAACGAGAATTTCAATGAGAAGTTGAATGAGGGGATTGGTCGATTAGAGAGAATGATGCTTGAAATGAATCAAAGTAGAAGAAGGGTTTCACCTGAATCGAGCCATGGGGGAAATAGAGTTTCACCACATTCAGATCGGGAGAGAAGAGAAGATCATGATCGTAGAAATGTTGACGATGGTGATAGGAATGTTGATGATCGAAATCGGAGAGATGTGGATGATCGTGATCGGAGGAATGTAGATCGAAGGGATGTTGGTGGTCATGATCGACATCGATATGCATCAGATTTTGATGAGGAGTTTGATGGTGGTAGTGTTCATGGTCGAAATCGAAGCCAAGGAAGAAATCATTCAGAGTATGATCACAAATGGGAGTCCGAAATGAAAATTGAAATTCCAGAGTTTAAGGGTGGTATGCAGGCTGAAGAATTTCTAGATTGGTTATCTAATGTTGAAAAGATCTTTGATTTCAAGGAGGTACCGGAAGATCGTCGAGTGAAGTTGGTTGCTACTAGGTTGAGAGGAAGAGCTATGGCGTGGTGGCAGCAAACCAAACTTACACGAAAACGGATGGGGAAGTCGAAGATTGTTGCTTGGGAGAAAATGAAGAAGATGATGAAGGTTACATTCTTGCCTTACATTTATCAATCACTCATGTATCAGAGGTTGCAGAATCTGAGGCAAGGGACGAAGACTGTTAATGATTATGCTGATGAGTTTTATCAACTGATTGCTCGAAATGACATTATGGAGACGGAAGAACAATTAACTGATAGGTTTGTTGGGGGGTTGAGGATCCAGATCCAGGATATGGTAAATATGTTTGACCCTAGATCTGTGACTGAAGCGCACCAGAAGGCGTTGGCTTGGGAGAAGCAAGGAAGACGAGGAGGTGGTGTGTTTCCAAGTTCCAATACTCAGAGCAAGGGTGCTAGTGGGAGTTCCAATATTTCTAAAGCTGTCAGTAAACTAGTTGTGAATGAAGTTGCGAAGGCGAAGGTCAACAACAGTTTCAAGTGTTATAATTGCCAGGAAGTGGGTCACAAGAGTAATGAATCCCCGAAACCGAAGAGGCGAGCTATGATTGCTGAAGAGGAAGGTGAGAATGTTGATGAAGGTTATTCTAGTCCAGTTGAGGAGGATGAACAGGATATCGCGTCGGGAGATGAAAGATGTAATCTAATGTTGAGGAGATCATGTTTGACACCGAAGCAGGAAGAGGAGGCTGGTTGGTTGAGGAGTAATATCTTTCAGTCGACATGCACTATACTGGGGAAGGTGTGTAAATTTGTGATTGACGCGGGAAGTTGTGACAATATCATTTCTACCGAAGCTGTGAGAAAGTTGAAGTTGAAGACGGAGAAGCATCCAAATCACTACAACAAAATTCAGTTTCAACAGCAATTACTATCAGCGTTTAGGGAGCAAATGCGGTCAAAAGTAATTTTGGATGATATGGACAATTTGTGTAAACGCTGAGATAAAATTTTGTACGTGTAAACGTGAGAAAAAAATTTGCCGCGTACTTAGTAAATTTTTTTTTCCTTCCCTCGTTTTTTATTTTTCTTCCCCCTTTTTTCATTTTCTTCCCTCCGTCATTGCCTTCTTCCCTCTATTTTCATCTTCGTCCCCTATTTTAATTTTACCCCTTCTTTCTGTTAATTTCCTGCCATTAATTCTCCTCTCTTCCTACTCTCGTCATCTCATTTCTTCTCATCGTAAATTCTAGGTTTTGAGGTACGTACCAAATTAATTCCCGTTAGATTTTGATTCTGATTGCGATTCTTCTCATCATCTCATTTCTTCCTTCTGCCATTCGATTGAGTTGCTCGTCGACAAGCCCTAACTCAGAATTTGGATTTTGTAGGGTTCACGCGATTTGATTCAGTTTCGCTTCAGATTCGAACGGTAATTATAGTGCGCTGTTGAGGTATATTAGATTCGTTTCAGTTATTTGATGCGTTTCAGTTATTAGATTTGGATTTTGTAGGGTTCACGTGATTTTCATTAAAATGTTTTGTATTCCATGACAACAAACCTTCCTAGCTTGTTTAACTACTCATCTGCTACTTTATCAAATATCTTCCATAACAATTTTTTGTTGTTGTTGTTATGAAGAATGTTTGTAAATATAAACTGGAAGTTTATAATTACTTCCTGTGTCATTCCAATTTTATAATATATCATTGAGGTTGGGTCTTTTAGTGTTGGGACTAAACAACTTAGCAGAACTTTAATTAGGAATCCTAAACCGCTTCATGTGTCGTTCTGAATCCAACAGTTTGATTAAAACTTATTGATTGAGATGGTTGTATAATGTAGATAAGCTTTCAACAGTAAGGATACAATATGTAGTCTGATATAAATTTCTCCACTAATTGTTGTACATACTCAACTAATGTACAATACTCTTAGTAATTCAGAAAGAGAAAATAAAATACAGAAATATGATTTGCATGTGTTGCCTTTTAAACTAGCTAGGATATTGCTAAAATTGTCACTTCAATTTAGTGATGTATGTTTGCTACATCTAGTTTTAAACCTGACCACCATCATTATTCATCTTCATATATGGAAGTTGCTCGTTAGTCATGGCATGCCAAATGACTTTGTATGATAACTATTGAATAAGTCAATGTTTTTTTACTTGTGTATTTCCTACTTTCTTATTTATGATTGATTTTTTCATATATGTTATTTCAACAGTGAAACATGTTCTTAATGACGATTTCATTTTGACCCATCAACCTGAAGCACTTGCTTTGTTCCGTAATCATAGACAGTGAACTGATAAGGTTTCATGTTTGGAAAAAGGTCATTTGCTTGGTCTATACAGTCTATGACAGTTTGTATCAATCAAGTATTTTTTAATAATTGATTTGCATGTAGGCTTAACATTGTTTTATAGGATACCATGTTGCTTACTACAATTCATACTATGAAGGCAAATAACTTTTAATAATTGATTTGCCTGTATGTTTCTCTTTTCAGCTATGCTATGTTTTTCAATTTGCATGAAAGCTGTTAATGGATAAAAATTTAAAATTTAGAGCAAAATGGTGTTAAACAACTTATATTTGCTAACCATACTTTGGTCAGGAGGCAAGGTATATTTGCATAACTGCCCATCTTCTTGTTGTCATTTCAACTTCTAGGCTCTCCCGCAACTACTACTGTCGTGATTTTGCTACATTTATGGCAATACATGTGACCGTTCTAGCTTTTATAGGCGAGAACTATAAAAAAACCGACTGAGTTTAACTCGATTTCACTGCTTCATTTATAGTAAAAACTTTTTGAAAATAAATCGAGTAATTTACTCATATCAGCTTGTTTTGATGAGTCAAGAAGGATGTCTGAATTAAATGGCAAGAATGTTGTAAAAATTCACACTCAGGCCAGTTGTAATGAAATTCACACTCACAGCTGTAGGATCTTTAAGTGTCAGTTTTATGGTAAAAGTAAAAATAAAAAGTAAATAAATAACCTCAGGCCAGTTGTAGTGAAATTCACACTCACACCTAAAACTGACACTCACAAAATAATAAACGCAACCGAGAATTGGACAACTGGAACACAGTTTTAAATCTTGACTTTGGGAAATTTTGTTTTCAGTCAAAGGGGCCATCAGAGTTTGGATCCATAAAATTTGGTGTGTGTAAAGTTTTTGAAAATTTTTGAATACCCGTAGTGATTTTGAGTAATAAAGGTACTTTAGAATTAGGTAGTCTTGGTTTAGCTAGCCTGACCTTAGATCATTAAAGAGATAAGGTTGCTGATAAAGTATAATTAATCGGTGGAACCGACTATCTCAGCATGCACAAGAGCAAGAAAATGCTTGCTACAATCAGCATAACGTTCAACACTAATAGAAAAGAGTTAATCGAGAATATTCATAAAGTCAAAACAACTCACTTGAATTGCTTGCATGAGACGTATATAGACGGACCCAAAATATGCCCCCGGTATGTGCGAATGGGTACCTCTAGTAGTGGGCAAAGAGATTTCATTGTGACTACTATGAGCAGGGGCGGATTCACTATTTTCCTCTAGTAGTGGGGTTTAAATGATGTTGGATGGAAAACAGACTGGAAAACGCGGTTGTAAGTTATTGCTTTCGGTTAAGTTACCAGCACGCAGCTGTCCCCAATTCTAAGGGCAGTCGCTGTCATTTAGTTCCTCCTCCAATCCAAACAAAAAGGGTCAAAAAATTCCATTAAACGACGTGACCGCGAATGACGGGCAGACACAAATCTGGGGTTGTTTTGAAGCCCCATACCCTGCCCGCTCTGACTCTCTCGTGCCTGCCTCTCTCTCTCTCTCCCTTTTCCCTTGCTTTCAATGGGGTACCTTTAGGCCCGAACGCCATGAAAATCTTGATAGTCCATCCTACAAAATTCAACGTTTTTTTGTGGAGGCCTTCACCTGGTTTGGTATATATAGGAGATGCCAAGAATGAGATGGTAGCATGGCCAGCTGATAGAGTTATCCGCATAAGGGAGAACTCTAAAAAAGAAAACGAGGTATGATATTTTATGATATTTTTTGGTATGCTTTTGTGTATTTTTACATATTCTACTTTTATTAGATGACTATATTTTTTCCTTTGATAGAGCAAAACCGATAGCACAGGAAAGAAATGCAAGTTGTTCGATTGGGGTGGAAGCAAGGAATTAGTTGCCGAAGGACGAGTGTACTCGAGTGATTCAAATCAGATTATTAATGGCATTCCTCTTGGACCTGAAGCTGCGATAGTTTGGGTGGACAGTCCCAAAAAAGAAGATGCCTTTTTGTGGAGACCAATAGTAGGTATGACATGTATCAGAGAAGCTGTCGGTAAGAAAATAGCATGGCCAACATCAAAATTGGTTTTTAAGAACACAACACCACCTACTCCTATGAGCAGTGTTCCAGTGTCTCTTACGGTAATATGTTTATATTGCTAATATCTATTTTAAAGATTTTTTCATAATGTATCAACATTTTTTTAATATTATTAGAGTGCAAATTTCACGGTGAATGCCAAGTGCAAGTTGTTTGATGTGGATGGCACGGGAAAAATAGTAGCTGAAGGCACCGTATCTTCAATTGATCCAAATGATAAGGTTCATTCTATTCCACTGGGACCAAATGCAATAAGAGTTTGGGTGGATATTGTAAAAGTCCCAAATGCACCTTTATGGAGGCCTACGTCATTCATGGAATGCTTATCAGATGCTGCTGGTTCGACGGTAGCATGGCCTATTGCGAATGTTAGAGTGGACTCAACTTCTACGTAAGTTTCACAACATTTTGTTTATATAAAATATGCACAATGTTAAAAATAAAAGCACAATGTGTCAGTAAGATTATACATGCTTGCACAAAAAATATAGGAGTAATACCCAGCATGTAAACTCCTTTGGTCATCCTGTTAGGTATTTTCAGGTTCATTACAAAAGTGCATTGTGATTGTATATGTATATGGATGAACTCTTGAAAAGAGAACAAACTGATAGTACCTTATATGAAGAAAGAACCAATCAAGTGTGTTATCGAATGAAAAGATGCTTGATTGCTTCCAAGTAACCCATTATCTAGGTTGAAAAGAGAATACTTTAATAATCCCCCGAAACTGAACTTGGTAAATTCATATAAACAATTAACAGTAATTATCTGGTCCACTAGTTGAAGGCCTATAAATTATATTTCAATGTATATCCATGATATTTTAGTCTAAAGTCATTTTGTTTTTTAATGTAAACCTAAACCAATAATGTTTCCTGCTTGATATTATATTTTCTAAATGCAGTTGTAGAAAATTGGAAATTTTGAGATAAGATGTCAATAATACCTGTGTAAAAATTCCCTTGGAAAGATAAATAGTCAATTAGAATCAAAGATGGAAAAATATTACTTCATGCTACAAGCAAAGAAAAAACTACAAAGAACACATAACAAATTCCACATTCAAAAGCACATAAGAAAATATTAAAGGAAGAAAAAGATTTTACAATAACATTGCAAAAAAATTTCTAATCAGTAGTTATGTTCAAATAAATTTACAAAATTCATTTATAATGCTTCATATATTTTGTAGACCACAACCTAAATTTTTTATAGTAGCTTCATTTATAATGCTTCATATATTTCCGTACAAGAATCATTTACCAATACTCAAGTATGAAATATATAGTAGCTATCTTGTTCATTTATACACAATCATATCGATATGTTATCTTGGTGGCTGACTTTGAATTGAATAGTTGCTCCTTTTGTCTTACTTGATTGTACATATAAACCAGCAATATATGTTAAACTGTAATGTACTCGACAAAATTCGTGTAGTGCTGATAAGCATACTTTGCAGTTATTTATATCAAACATGTTTATAGTTGATAATCTGCATCTAAGTGGAGAATATTGGAATTATACATGTGTGTGTGTTCGACTATATGTTAGCAGATAACGAATGATTTCGTGTACCACTTCACAAATAAGAAATGTTGCACTTGTCTATTATTACTAAATGACATTTATTATTCCAATAAAGCAAATACAAATGCATTTATGATACTTGTTATTTCAAAGTTAATTACACATGCATTATGATGCGTCAATAGTAGTTACGATGACTGCACGATTGTCTTAATTCAATTAACCCTACAAAAGAAGTGGGGCTCGGCAGTTTGGGATTGTAAGAGGCAGTGGTATAGAAGTTTGCAGGGGAAAAAATATTGATTGTTGCTGAGGCAGTCACAGGCTGTGGTGTGGTATGGATGTGATCGAGTGGCTTGTGCACAGTTTTGCAAGTTTTGAATTGTGGAAAGCTTTGAAGTGCAGTGGTTTGTGCACAGTTTTGAAATTTATGAGTTTTGAATGGTAGTGGTTTGTGGCAGGTGAAGTATGAGTCTTGGACGATGTTTTGCACAGTTTTGTAGATGCAGTTGCAGGGTGTTTGTTGGGTGGATTTGTGAGTGTGGACGATGATTGAAATGGAGATTGAAGTGCAGTAGGGTGAAGGTTTGAAGAAGTTGAAAAATTTGTGTTTAAATGTGTTGCAATTTTTTAATAGTTGCAAATTAAACATGTTATTTTAAATGTGTATTTGATCATTAACTTTTGAATTTCTTTGTTACAGGTAGGTGAAGTTTTTAGATGCAAAAAATAAACAAGATACCTTTTAGATTTTTGGAGCTTCGGCCTAGTTAGCACATGAAAAAATTTTGGGTGCATGTTTTGTCATTAATATTTGAAGCAAAACCTTGTAGATGTTGGGTCTTTGTCTAATGTTATATGAAGATGGTTTATAAATTTCATCGTTGTTTGTAAGTAAGCTTTGTTCGTGGATATATTGTATAGCTATTTTATGGAAATGATCAATTGTTATGCTTTTATTTTATAGTTTTTTTACTTTGATTTGTATATTATCCGATTGAAATATAATTAAATGCAATTAGATTACGAATATGTGATTATTGTAGTGGTATGATTTGTCATAAACGACAGCGTTTAAAAAGTGCGGTCAGTATTTTGGGACAATAACTCATGATAATACGACAGCGTTAAAGCCTTGCTGTAAGTTATTTTAAAACATAAATCACATTGATACAACAGCGTTTTACAAACGCTGATGAATAAGTAGTAACAGCGTTTTCCTGTCGCTGTTGAAAACTAGTGAGTTTGTTTTAGACAGGGTATTTTAAACGCTGTAGAAATGTAAAATACCACTCTAAACACTTTTCCACGGAAAAATATAAATGCTGTAGAAATTAAATAAACAACGACAAAATAACGCTGTGGAAAATAATTTTTGACAGAGTTGTTTTTTCGCTGTTTGAAATTACATATCAACGACCGCATGTCGTTATACAGCGTTCTTCACAACGCTATTATATCATTTAACAGCAGTTTTTAAACGTTGTTAAAAGGCTATTTTGTTGTAGTGAATCCTTACAAGTTAGCGTGGTTAAGGAAAGGAGGAGAGGTGAAGGTGGACAGGCGAGTTCATGTTCCATTTTCTATTGGGAAGAAGTATAAAGATGAGATCTGGTGTGATGTGGTGGAGATGGATGTTTGTCACTTGCTTTTGGGAAGACCATGGCAGTATGACCGAGCAGTACAGCATGATGGTCGAACCAATAGCTACAGCTTTATGTTTGAGGGTACTAAGATCATTTTAGTTCCGAAGAAGAGACAGCAAGGAGAGAGCAAGTCAGAAGAGATTGAGGAGCTGAAGACTTTGTTGACTTTGAAGGAGTTTATTGAAGAAGTAGAGGAGAGTCCAGAGGTGTTCTTGTTGATTGGACATGAAGCTACTGAATCTGTTGAAGTTCCAGAGGAAGTAAAGCCAGTGTTGGAAGAATTCAGAGATGTGTTTCCTGAAGAGTTGCCAAAGGAGTTACCACCGTTGAGAGATATCCAGCATCAGATTGATCTTGTGCCAGGGGAGGCATTACCTCACATGCCACATTACAGGATGAGTCCTAAGGAGCATGAGGAACTGAGAAGGCAGGTGGAGGAGTTGGTAGAACAAGGGCGTGTTCAGGAGAGCTTGAGTCCTTGTGCAGTGCCAGCCTTATTGGTACCGAAGAAGGATGGGACTTGGCGGATGTGTACGGACAGTCGGGCTCTAAACAAGATCACTGTGAGATACAGGTTTCCTATGCCGAGGTTCGATGATTTGATTGATCAGTTGAGTGGGGCTGTTGTGTTCTCAAAGATTGACTTGAAGAGTGGATACCATCAGATTCGTATTAGACCGGGTGATGAGTGGAAGACTGCTTTTAAAACTAGGGAAGGTCTATACGAATGGCTGGTTATGCCGTTTGGCTTGTCAAATGCTCCTAGTACTTTTATGAGAGTGATGAACCAGATTTTCAGACCATTTATTGGGAAGTTCGTAGTAGTTTACTTTGACGATATTTTGATCTATAGTGGGAGTATGGAAGAGCATATCCAGGATTTGCGAGAAGTGCTGTTGATTCTACGACAGGAGCAATTCTATGCAGCAACGAAGAAGTGCGTGTTCATGACGCACAGTGTTTTGTTTCTGGGATTTGTTCTATCGAAGGAGGGTATTCAAGTGGATGAAAGCAAAGTGAAAGCTGTCAGGAGTTGGCCACAACCCAAGACAATTACTGAAGTAAGGAGTTTTCATGGGTTGGTATCTTTTTATCGAAGATTCATTCCACATTTTAGCAGTGTGATGGCACCTGTAACCGATTGCATGAAAGGAAAGAAGTTCGTGTGGACAGAGGAAGTAGAGTTAGCTTTTGAGAAGATCAAGACACTTTTGACGACAGCACCCATTCTGGTACTGCCGGATTTTCAGATATTGTTCGAGTTACACACTGATGCTTCGAAGGTTGGGATTGGTGGAGTATTGAGTCAGAATGGAAGACCAGTTGCTTATTTCAGTGAGAAGTTGTCTGGAGCCAAGTTGAGATATAGCACTTATGACGTGGAGTTTTACGCAATTGTTCAAGCTGTGAAGCACTGGAGACATTATCTGTTTCAGAAGGAGTTTGTTCTTTATACGGATCATGAAGCTTTGAAACATTTGCAAGGGCAGGACAAAATTTCAGCTAGACATGCTTCATGGGTCGCGTATCTGCAGCAGTTTACTTTTGTTGTAAAGCACAAATCAGGGGTGACGAATCGTGTAGCTGATGCCTTGAGCAGGAGGAATCATTTGTTGACGACGATGAAGGTTGAGGTGACAAGATTTGAACTATTGCCAGAATTGTTTGAGGAAGATCCTTACTTTGCGAAGATTGTTGAGAAAGTCAAGGATGGGAGTACTGATGAGTTTGTGTTGGTAGATGGATTCTTATTCAAGGGGAATCGATTGTGCGTACCAGATTGCAGCTTGAGAATGAAAATTGTAAAAGAGTTGCATGAAGAAGGACATGTTGGTCGGGATCGCGCATTGCAGTTGATTTCTCAGTCTTATTATTGGCCCTCGATAAAGCGAGAAGTTGAAAAGTTTGTTCGAAGATGTCATGTTTGTCAAGTTTCGAAAGGGACAGCTACCAATGCGGGTTTGTATATGCCTTTACCTGTTCCTACAAAACCGTGAGTTGATGTAAGCATGGATTTTGTGTTGGGCTTGCCGAGGACTCAACGGGGAAATGACTCTATATATGTTGTGGTGGACCGTTTCTCGAAGATGGTACATTTTGTTGCTTGTAAGAAGACGACAGATGCAGTCCATGTGGCACAGTTGTTCTTTAGAGAGATCTATCGCTTGCATGGTTTACCAGAATCTATAGTTTCGGACAGGGATACCAGATTTCTGAGTCATTTTTGGCTGAGTTTGTGGAAGATGGTTGGAACAAAGCTGAATTTCAGTAGTGCTTATCATCCGCAGTCGGATGGACAAACCGAGATTGTGAACAGATCGTTGGGAAATTTGTTGCGGTGTCTGGTGAAAGATAATCTGAAGAGCTGGGATGTGAAGTTATGTCAAGCGGAGTTTGCTCATAATCATGCTATCAACCGTAGTACGGGTTTCAGTCCATTTCAGATTGTATATTCAAGCTTGCCAAAGGGGCCGTTGGATTTAACGATAGTGCCACAACCGAAGGGGACAGTTAAGCGGGCTGCTGATTTTGTTGATGGGTTGACAGAATGCCATAGAATCGTTCAGGAACGATTGGAGAAGACGAATGAGAAGTATAAACGATCTGCGGATCTGAAGCGAAGAAGTGCTGAATTTAATGAAGGAGATTTAGTATATGCTGTACTAACGAAGGATCGTTTTCCAGTGGGAGCATACAATAAACTTAAAGCTCGAAAGATTGGTCCTGTAAAGATTGTGAAACGGATCAATGAAAATGCTTATAGGTTGAAGCTGCCGGAGGATGTGTACACTTCTGACGTGTTTAATGCTAAACATCTTATACCTTATTATGGAGATGAACAACCCAATGGGGTAGAACTTTTAAATTCGAGGACGAATTTTTCTCAACCAGGGGAGGATGATACAGCCCAGCCTGATATTAGGTCGCCTTCCATAATTCGCTCGGCCTTAAGTCGCCCGCGACCTACCGAGTTACGACCTACCGAGCTACAACCCAGTGAGTTGCGACCTAACTCTAGCGAGTTAACGACCCAAGGAATCAAGCCCAGCGAGTTAAGTCGCTCAGCCAACCGGATAAGCGACCTAACGAGTCGCGCCAAACCAATACTGCCACATTTCTTTAGGTCGCCAGCGAGCTACGACCTAGCGAGTTAGGTCGCATATGTCGCAAATCCTTAAGTCGTATGTCGCTTATGCTCATCTTTGTCGCGTTTCCTTATGCCGCTATCTTTAAGTCGCTCACCATGATAGGTCGCTGGTATCTCATGTTTCTCAGTCTTTAAGTCGCTCCACTTATGCCGCTATCTTCTTTAAGTCGCTGATTCCTTATGTCGCATGAAGCTGTGCTGCAGAGTACTATGAGGAGTCGTTTAATTGTTAAGTCGTATTGTTGTAATTCGTTGAGTCGTATGTCGTTGTGTAGTTAAGTCGCGAGGTATGTTGAAGGTCATGTAACGACCTAGTGTTTGTATTTTCTTTGTTTGAGTCGTTAAGTCGTAAGTCGACTTATGTTAAGTCGTTAAGTCGCATACGACTTATGGGAGGCGTGAGTTGTATTTGCCTATAAATAGGTGGGTGTTGTGTCATTTGTAAAGTGAGTTGATTTTTGAATAAAATTTGGTTTGTGCTTTGTGCCACCATTAAAATTGGTAGTTGAGTGTTATCTCCTATCTCCACCTTCGGCATTCGAGTGCGCTCGAATCAACGATTGTTGAAGCCAATTCACGGAATCAAGTGCGCTTGATCAACGTTCGAAGAATTGTAGATCTTCTCTCACGGCATCGTGCGCGATCAACGTGTCGAAGATTGCTAGAATCTGGTATCTTCGTGATCAAAGGATTTGGGCATTTGGGTATTCTTAAATTCACCAATTTATCATCGATTCGCCGATTATTTCCGCTAATCGTGTGAGATCCTGGACGGATTCAATTTACATCGTCGAATTCGCTTCCTTGGCTGCATCACATTATATCTCCCATCATCCTTCACCTTGAATACCCACTTGCAACCTATGGCTCGGCTTTCTTGAGGAGGTGGTACCAATTCCCAAGTCTTGTTCTTCTTCAACGACTCTAACTCCTCTTCCATAGCGCACATCCACTTCGAACTGTCACATGACTTCAAAGCTTCATCAAGGTCAAGCGGCTCCTTAAGAACCACATGTAGGGCATAGTCAAACTGATCACTAAGGCTAAGGTTCGCAAACTGCCAATCACCATATCTTTCAGGCGGCCTAATAGTCCTACGACTGACTCGGGTAAGTACTGCTTCGCCTAAACTCCTTTCAGCTCCACCTTGAACTGAACTTCCTCTAGATTCATGCACATCACCAACACTACTAGAAGGTACCTGTGGACTATCCTGTGATGTTTCATCAACTGCGTTTTCCTCGACAACATCATCAACAACTCTATTATTTGGCTGGAACATGGAAACTTCTTCCATCTCCTTAGGCCTATCAGAATCTTCTGATGTGGTAGGTAGCTTCTCCTTTAGATTGAACATAGTAAACTCATCAAAGGTAACATGTCTGGAATGAACAATCTTCCGATCAACAGGGCTCCAAATTCGATACCCTTTGATACCATCGGTGTATCCCATTAGTATGCCCTTGTATGCTCTAGCTTCCAACTTGTCATCACCTGTATGGTGAACGTACATAGGACAACCAAAAATTCGGAAGTAACCAAGATACACTGCTTTACCTCTCCACTTCTCCTTTGGAATCTTCCCATCAATGGCTGAGCACGGAATTTGATTTATGATATGCACCGTAGTTGATAATGCCTCAGCCCAAAAGCCTCTAGACAAGCCCGCCGTCAATCTCAAGCAACGAGCCTTCTCCAGTAGAGTCGTGTTCATCCTTTCTGCAACCCCATTGGATTGCGGATCGCCGGGTGTAGTGAAATATTTCTGAATGTCATGCTGTTTACAAAAGTCGAGGAATTCCCTAGAAACAAATTCACCGCCATTATCAGATCTCAACACCTCCAACCTAGAACCAGATTTGTTCTCAACAAGCGCTTTTCAGTCTTTGAACTTCTCAAAACTCTCTGATTTGGCCTTCATCACATACACGCATACTTTTCAAGAAAAGTCATCAATGAAAGAGATAAAATACTTTGCTCCTCCAAGAGAAGGAGTAGCAACCGGTCCCCAAACATCTGTATGCACGTACTCAAGTACTCGCCTCAATCTATGGAGTCCAACTCCAAAAGATACTTTAGTTTGCTTTCCTAACACACACTCCTGCAAAAGTCCATCTTGTCGAAGCTTCATCCTTTGATCATCTTCCATATTCGAAGCAACTCTAACCTTTTCTCTGAAATATGACCCAACCTCAGATGCCAAAGCTTTGTGGCATCCAAAGCACGAGAACTGTCTACTCCAACACACGACTCTCCAAGGACTGTGGTTCCTTTCAGCAAATACAGATTTCGGAACACATTTCCTTTCATAAGAACTAGTGCGTCTCTTGAAACCTTCAAACTATCCTTCTCGATAGTTACCTTGCATCCCAAAGATGCCAATTGTCCTAAAGAAATTAAGGACTTCCGAAGACCTGGAACATACCGGACACCTGTCAAAGTGCGTATCACTCCGTCAAACATCCTGATCCTCACTGTACATTCACCCATTGCTCTACAGCTAGCATCATTACCCATAAGAATAGAGCTTCTCTCTCGTCCAACGAAAGAACTGAAGTAATCCTTATTAGGCGTCATATGGAAAGACGCTCCTGAGTCTAGCACCTAATGGTCTGAGACATCTGATACTGCTGCAGACAACACATCGTCAGATACAGACTTCTCCACCGCAAATGATGAAGATCCATCTTCTTCCTTCTTCAAATCTGGACAATCCTTTTTCCAATGACCAGGTTTCTTGCAGATAAAGCACTTTATGTCCTTAGACTTTCCTTTCTTGCCATTACCGGGTTTCCTAGACTTGGAACGCCCTCTAGAGTGCCAATTCTTCTTATCATCTCTACCTATTTCAACAAACAGGCCGTGACTACTACTTCCACGTCTACTTCCTTCACTTATCTCCTTCATCTGATCTCTCAAGCCCTCAAATAGAAGGCCTGACTTCACATCTTCCATTGTCAATGTGTCTCTAGCGAAGATAAGGCTGTTAGCGAAACCTGTGTAATGCTCCGGAAGAGAACACAAAAGAATCATTGTCATTTGCTCCTCATCCATCTTCAAGTCAACAGTCTTCATCTTCATCACGAGATCATCAAAGAAATTAAGATGTTCCTTCACTAAAGTACCCTCTCTCATCCGCATGGTGAAAAATGTCTTCAGTAATATCAGACGGTTAGTCAGAGATTTCTTTAAGTGGAGATAGTCTAGCTTGGTCCAAATGCCCGTAGCAATGGTCTCACTGCTAATCTCTGAAATAACATTCTCTCTCATAGCTAGTTGTAAAGTAGTAAGTGCCCATTTCTCCATCTCCTTCCTTTCCGCGGCTGAGATGTCAGCCGTCAACTCCTCAGGGGCAAACACTACTGGATGGACTTAATTCCTCATTAGAACAGCCTTCATCCTCCATTGCCACTTCTCGAAGTCTTTATCCCCATTCCATTTCTCAATTTCCAACGGTGATCCTAACGCGATATACATCCCTCTAGTATAGGGTCTTGTAACAACTAGAGTCACTTCATCTCCTGCCATAGCGTCTAATACTCCTCAATCAACCTTGCAGCTCCGATACTAGATTGTTGGGGAAAATCCCTTCAGATGATCAGTCTAAGGGAATAAAAAAACCCAATGCAGCGGAAAACAACGAACTGGATCGTGATTGTAGTGAGACGATACAAACAGAGATAAACACCAGAACAGATAGTCGCAGATCAATGCAATGCAGAAAAATAAATAATACCAGTATTTATAGTGGTTCCACTACCGCGAGGCAGTGTACGTCCACTTGGGGAGAGGAGATTTTATTAATCATTGAAAGATTAGAGTTACAAGATTGATTCGCTTTTGGAGGCTATACATAAGAAGAATTTACTATACAGACAAAATTATGCAGAGTTTTAGCTCTCTAGGATGGCTCTGAAATTAGCTCTCAATTTCGACTGCCATTGTCCAGAAGCTCCTCTATTTATAGAGGAAGATATGAGGAGGGGTAGCTTCTATATAGCAGCACTGGGGTTTGGTTCGGTAAACATCTGGTTCGGCATAACTTTGGTTCGGCAGTCCTGGTTCGGCATGCATCACTTGGTATTTGGTTGGGCAAAGCCCAATCTGGACCGACATCTCCCTATTAGAGCGGCATGCTCATATACCGAATGAAATATTTCGTTCGGCATGCCCAAATGCCACTCCATAATCACCGGACGAAACAACTCGTTTGACATTTCCACTTTACTGAACGAAAACTCACTCCAGCTTCTTTCTCTTCTTTCCACTTCCACTTTACCGAATGAGATCAGCTGCTCTAACTTCACCGAACGAGATTACTCGTTCGGCCTTCATAGCCTCAACGCCGAGCCACAAATCACCGGACTAGATTTCTCGTTCGGCCTCCTCATCACCGATCGAACTACACAAGACCAAATCTTTGGTCCGGCATCTCCTTCACCGAACCAAATATTTGGTTCGGCATCTTCTTCTCAGCATTGATGCAAGTGATACCTCCACCGAACGAAGCCACAACTGCGACTTTGCCTCTCCTTCACCGCACCTAGGATTAGGGCTTTTCCAAGCTTCGCGAGTATCTCCAATGGCCTCATCTCGAATTCAGGTATCAATTTCTAACACCAATACCCCTATTCAAGTTGTGCACTTGAATTGTGAACTCCCTATCTTTGGATCTTAATCATCCCTTCATTAATCGATAAAATGATTAATCAAATGGGAGAAATTGAAATATATCCAATGAGTGATAATTAATAAACACATGGAACACAAGGTATAGAGCAATGAAGTGTCAAATCAATTATCTCCATTGTCGCTAAATTAAACATTGTTATCTCAAACTCGATCACTAATAAGAAAATTGATACGTCGTTTTACTTAGAATCTTTTAGTTTTTCACGTTTTTCCGCATCTTTGCAACATGTGCATGTGCGGGTATATTGTGTGTGTCATGTATTAGTATTAGTAAAGGATTTTGATTGCATGGGATCATGGGTATCGTGGGTTCAATCATCACGAAAGTTCAACGAAATTCTTTTAGTTTTTCGCGTGCTTTAGAGCCTATGTTGTTCGTGTATATATTAGTACCAATAAACTATTTGGATTGCATAAAATATGGCTCACTAGTGTTTGTTGTTCCAACCAACATTAAAGTAGCAAAAATATCTTTTTTACAATTAATAGAACTATTGTTATCACCACATTATCTACAAGATGGATTTACCTAAGGCCTAGTGGGAGTGGTCATCCCTACTGGTTCAATATGGACGTTACTATTTATGTCCACCTAAACGCTCGTTAATGTCATCTAAACATTTAATAAAATTAAATCATAAAAATTACTTCAAACATCCATCTTAATCTTAAAAAAAATAGTAGTAAACACTTCGAAATAAAATGAAATGTAAACCTCAAACATAATTATTTTTCATCCTTCCAACTAATATTTAGTGTAAAATAATAAGATGACAAACACCATTGTCCCAGTGGTTAAGTGATTTGGCTTTAGTGCGAGAGGTCACAAGTTCGAAACTTGCGTAGCTTAAAGTACCATTTGAAAAAAAAATGAACAAAATAAGTATAAATATTTTATCAGTTCATAATAGGAGTTGATAAGCTAAGGTATCTGATTATATTTAGAATATGAATGTAAATCAATATTTTCATGAATTCATTAATGTTATAAGAAATGATGATGAAACTAAATATATTTGACTATATCATATCGCTTTCTGTTACAATTGATTTCATCGTTTTTTCCTTCATTTTTAATCGAAATAGCAACAAAAGTAATAAAGATTGGATATTTTTGATTAGTGGTAATATAGGTGTTTTACTATGTTTCATAACAACATCAAATTTGAGTTGCAAATTATTTTTTTACTATGTTAGTATCAGTTAGGGTTACATAATTTACGAAAAAATAAAAATATACATACAATTATAGTCGATAACATCATTTTCATAATCAAATTAGTTAGATTCATATTTATTGATGAAGCATCAGATGAAAAAGGCTATACATGAAAATTTTGGATGAAGAAATTTTAATTTCATCGTGTGAAGAGGAAGTGAGAAGAAATTTAAGTTGTTATTACGAGAATATTAAAAAAAAGAATGTGGATTGATGAATGAATGATTTAAGTGGGTAGGAGAATAAATAGATGAGAGAAGTGTTTAAGTGGGTGTAAATAATATCCCCTTCAATATGATCATAAGTATACCAGTAAACATAAATTGACAACACCTATTTTACAGCCATTTGCCAATTTCATGGTGCGAGACTTGTAGAAATTACTAAATGTTTCAAGCTTTGAAATTAAACAGAAACAACAGCCAATGTTTTTATTTGTTTCCATGAACAAACTAGCTCCACGACTAGCTTGAAACATCATATATTGTTAACATAACATTACGCAGGGCCGGCCTGGGGGGAACCCCCCAAGCCCATGGGCTGGGGCAACCCCTTAGGCCTAGGGGAAAAAAAATACAGTCCAGCAGCAAAAAAAAAGATACAGCCCAACAAATTGGGCCTGCTCCACTTTGCTGCTTCTTCTTTGAACAGAAACTCACGTTGCTTCCTCTTTGAACAGAAACTAACGTTCAAATTAGGGTTACTTGTCACAAAAAAACAAACAAACAAGCACAAGCGATCGACCGACACCAGCCTCCAAGCTCCAGTGATTGCTGCTCCTAAGCTCCAGAACTCCGACGCCAGCCTCCAGCCAACGTAGTAGTGCTCCATCTCCCCTTGCAAGGCAACAACTTCAGAGGTAACTAAAAGTCTAAAACTGATTTCTGAAATAAAATTGGTTGCTTAGAAACTTATAATGAATTTTGATTTAGGTAGGAATTTTGATTAGAAATTTACAAATCATGAATTTAGAATTGGTTGCTTAATGCTACATACTACAGTATGTAGGAATTATGTACATTAATATATATCTGGAACCAGTTACAATGAAAGAAAATATCAAGTTCACATCATTAATGGTCAAAATGAATCATAGCTTCTCTTTTCAGATTTATTAAGTATTGTTTTTTTCTCCTTTCTTTTCTTTTCATTTTCTATGATAGCTGCTAATTATAATTTTTACAGTTTGATGTCAAAACTATGCTACCACATACCTTTACAAAAGCACTGTTGTATCTCATGATTGTCATCCACAGTTTGATGTCAAAACTATGCTAATTTACAAAAGCTTTACCTTATCCAACTGTCACTTTTTAGTTACCTCGTTTACTTAAAAGTATGTACCGTTGAGCGGGAAGCTTCCTCCATTTGCCATCCTACACTAAACAAATTGGTTGATTAGAAATTTAAAAGTTAATTTGTGACATAACTTGATTAACCAACTTTTCCAAACTTCAAATATATATTTTTAGATTAAAAGGGGTAACATAATTTAATTTAATTATGTTATTAGATAGTGGATAGTATGACAAAAGAAGAAGACGATAAAAAACGGGTGAGAAATAGAAAGCAAAACTCCGATGCTTATAATAGAAGACCGAAACAACGTCAAGATGCAATATCTACATCATTAGTCGGTTCAATTTCTAAACTATTTAATGCAAAAGCACAACATTCAATTGTTTCAAGTCAAGTCGTAGAAACAAGTGAAGCTATTGATGAAAATGTTGACGATGTTATAGAAACATATAAAGATCATGAAATTCATATCAATGAAGATGTTTATGTGAAAGAAATTGTTGATGAAGAAACAAACAATGATAATCGTGAAGAACATGTGAACGAAGAAAGTATGCTTGATTTGAACAAAGATGTTGATGTAGATCATGATCTGGGTTTATGGGAACCTATTAATGATACTAAAAGAATAATAATAGTTCAAAGGGGCCCAATCAAAATCCTTAAAAATGACAAATTTCCAAGCATCATAAAGTTTGGGAAAAGTAGAAGTTTTTTATCTAAGCATTATATTCGTCGTTTTCCAAATGGTGAGGAACATGAAAGGAAGTGGCTTATATATTCTAATACATTGAATAAAGTATTTTGTTTTTGTTGCAAGTTATTTAAAAATAAATCAATGGCAAGAAAATTATCGGAAGATGAAATTGATGATTGGCATAACCTTCCACACAAACTTAGAGAGCATGAAACTAATCCGAAACATTGTGAAAATGTTGTGAAGTGGGTTGATTTGCAAAAGGGACTAAACTTTAAAGCAACGGTTAATAAAAAAATGGAAGCACAAATTGAGAAGGAGAAAGTTCGTTGGAAGATGATATTAATTCGGATAATCGAAGTTGTGAAAACACTTTGTAGGAATAGTTTTCTATTTCGTGGAAGCAATGAGAACATATATGAAAAAAATAACGGACTTTTCTGCCAATTTATTGAATTTCTTGATAAATTTGATCCGATTATGCAAGATCATCTTCGGCGTGTGGTAGATAAAGAAATTCAACATCATTATCTTAGTCATAAGATTCAAAATGAGATAATACTTCTATTATCGAATGAGATCAAAGTCAAAATAATAACCAAGATCTTAAAAGCAAAATATTTTTCGGTTATTCTTGATTGCACACCGGATTTAAGTCATGAAGAACAAATGTCGATTATTATAAGATGTGTGGATATTGAAGACATTAATGAAGTGAAGGTAGAAGAGTTTTTTCTTGGAATTATAGTAGTTGATGATACATCGGGGCTTGGCCTTTTCAAACAACTTGAAAATGTTTTGCATGTGCTTAAACCTAACATTGATGATATAAGAGGTCAAGGTTATGACAATGGATCCAATATGAAAGATAAGCATCAAGGTGTACAAAAAAGACTTCTTGATATAAATCCTTGAGCATTTTATATGCCATGTGGTTATCATAGTTTAAACCTTGCTTTATGTGATATGGCTAAATCTTGTGTTAAAGCGAGAAGCTTTTTTGCATTCGTACAAAAGATTTACACATTATTTTTGAGATCTACTCATCGGTGGGATGTTCTTAAAAAATATGTGAAAGGTTTAACACCAAAATCATTATCCGCTACTCGATGGGAAAGTCATGTTGAAAGTGTAAGAGCTATTCGATTTCAACCATCAATGTTAAGAGATGCTTTAATTGAAATTGCAAACAGTTCTAAAGAGGATATTGTGATGGCAGAAGCTAGAGGCTTATGTGTTAATGTTTTGGAGAATTTTGAATTCTTAGTAAGCCTTAGTATTTGGTACAAGTTGTTAAATAAAGTGAATCAAGTAAGCAAAGCACTTCAACATGAGGATATGAATTTAGAGGACGCAATCACAAGATTAAAACAACTTATTGATTTTTTTCAAAGCTTTAGAGAACATGGGTTTGAAGAAATGATGAATGAAGCAAATGAACTTGCTATCGATGTTGGTATTGAACCAAAATTTGAGGTGAAAAGAGTTATTCGTAGAAAAAACTATTAGATGAGGATACTGAAATTAGTAATGAAGAAAGTCGTTCGCCGGAAGAAATTTTTAGAGCCTCGTATTTCATTCATATCATAGACCAAGCTCTTACATCATTCAAAGATCGATTTGAACAAATTGAACTTTATGACAATATCTTTGGATTTTTGTTGAAAGCAAAGTTTATGAATCTTGGTAAAGAAGAGTTAATGGAACATTGTATTCGTTTAGAAAGTAACTTGAAATACAATGAACAATATGATATATATGGAAAAGATTTATTTCAAGATTTAAGAGCTTTGCAAACTATGCTACCTAAAGAAATAGTTAAATCAATCAAAATTCTTAACTTCATAAGTTCTTATGTAGAAGAAGGTGGTTTTCAATGTGCATGGGTTGCTTATCGGATTTTGTTAACTATTCCGGCTATGGTTGGTTCCGCGGAGAGAATTTTTTCTAAATTGAAATTGATTAAAAACTATCTTCGAGCTAGCATGTCACAAGAACGACTGAATGGGCTAGCAATGATTTCAATAGAAAGTGAGTTTTTAGAGAAGCTTAATTATGACAATTTGATCGAAGAATTTGCAACAAAAAATGCAAGAAGAAGCATTTTTCTTTGAACTTTATGAAGAAGGTTGGCCGTTATTTTGTATCAAAAGTTGATGTTTAGTTTATTTATTTTTTGAATTGAATGTTGTAACCTTTTTCATGCAGTGTATTTTGAATGGAAAGTGAACATTTTGTATGTTATAGTCTTGTATGTTATCTTACACTTAATATTCAAAAAAAATATTGAAATTTTATATAGCAATGGGCAACAAAATTCGAGTGTGGCTTGAGCAATAAATTATTTGGGCCGGCACTAGCATTACGTACAATCCCCACAGTTCCGTCTAAACAGACAAATGCCACATACGAAGTTATTCTCACTACAAGAAAAACCATTTATAGTTGCAAAAATTGGTGGCGTTTCTTTCTAAATGCAACCAAAAAGTATTTCCTAAAAAATATAAATGCGGCTAAAAAGATTTCACGTTCCCGGTGGCGTAAAATAAAAAATATTTCACAAATTTTTTTATTTACTGTCACGTTTCCCTTCCTCTTCGTTATTTACTGTCACGACCCTTAATTTTTTCAGTTCCCGCACTTTTTTCATTTACACGCTATCTATTTTCCATTTCCCTCTTCTCACTTCTTCCGTAACCCTAGTTATCATCTGTAGCCATGTCAACCTATACCTCCTACTCTACTTCCCTCTTCCACCTCCTCTCCACTTCCACCTTGTGGCTGCTTTCTCCCATCTCAGCTTTCGTCCTATCTACGTCCACATCGTCACCGTCATTCTCTTTCCCGACCGATCCGAATATTCCCCTGCTGTCCATCCCCTCCTCCACCTTCTATCAAGAATAAGTTCTCCTTGATTTCCAACTCCTCATCTTCATCTTATCCATTCAATATTATGCGGTGACCTCTCTGAAGGAAGGGAAAAGAATATTATGCAGTGAAGATACCACAGGCAGTGGAAAAAGAATATTATGCGGCGACCTCACGAAGGAAGGGAAAGCAGAAGCACTGATGAAATCTGATGATAAAGGATAAGAATCAGTGATTTTACAAGAGGAAAAGAAAGTATTAGAAGAGGTCATTACACCGTATGAAAATTAGACGATTACTGAATCCCAGCTGAATTGTGATTGCCGCAACCACGGTTCATCGCCTAAGGATTCTATTACGACAAGTTTTGATTTTATTATCAATGGTATTATTATTATTTCTTGTAATTATGGGATTAAATAATAAATTGAAATGGCAGGGGAAGGAATGGAATAGAGGAGATTTGAATAGGGCAGAAGTGCAAATGTGGAATGGTTTGGGAGATAATTTTTACTTGATTGTTCAATCCAATGCAAGATGAGGGTGCTTGTGCTTATAAAAATTTTTCCTCTTTCTTTCTTTTTAACTTTGCACATAATCTTGTTCTTTGTTTATCGTTGAATGAAATTAACTTGAAGCAGGTATGTTTGTTTGTTAGATTGTAATTTTTGACTATGCAATGTTATAGTTAAACAAAACTTTGGAAATGCAAGTGATAAATAATTTATTTGAAAACCATAGCCCAGTCTGTAGAAATACTTATAGACTTGTCCGGAGGTATGGACTAATGTACTACAGGCAGTGCTTCTGTAGCAATGCCAATGAATCTGGATTTATTGAGGTTATTTTCATTTGATTGAATATTTGTGTTTATACTATAACTATCAACATTGTTGTGTATTCAATTTGGTTTAACGTATTAAAAATAATTCCACACTTGAGATGAATAGGTTAGAAAGTTAATTTTAGCTTTTAAAAGTGAAAATTATTATTGTATGTGTCTATATATATATATGTATATATATATCTTATTCATCACATTTTCTTAGGATGTAGTTAATTTATTAATCCAGTTGATTCTACAATTTAATATGGAATCAGTATGTACAGTTCAGATATGTGCTATTCCATTGCTGGAATCAAGTTTTTTGTTTTAGTCTGCAATTATAATTATAACACTGAATATGTTTACTTTAAAACCAGTTGAATCAACTACAAATGTCACATCTTGGTAATGTAAGTGAATATAAACTTAAACTCAATAGACCTTGCACATAAATTTGTCCGTATGATTTTCATGTGCTTTTGTAATTATATTTTCTTTGCTGCTGACTCCTCTAACTGAAATGATTTCGCTAATGGACTCATATGAATCATGGTAATTTTATGTTTGGGCTGATTGGATGGGAAAAAGCTCGTCATCGCCACCGTTTCATCCGAGTACCATACACTTACCTATGCAACATCTGCATTAAGGATTTGAATTCACGATATAAAACTATGATAACCGTTTAAACTATAAATACCTCAATTACAATGCTTATTTTGGTGTTTTCTTGTTATAATTACCATCACCCTTAAAGGTTTTCTAAAAAATATAGGAATGCACAGTATTTATATGACTTGCTTTAAAACTTTTAATATTTTATATTCTATGCTCTAATGTAAATAAATGTTTTCTTTTACCTTGTATACACATTGTAGATCTAAGACTATCAAAAGTTAAACGACACTCTAATTTCTGGTGGTATGAGGGGAACATTTCCTTGGATGGCGCATGAGCTTCTTAATGGAGATACTAGTCTTGTATCAAATAAGGTATGTTCTTTTGCATTTTCATTTCACATTCAATTATTATTTATGCATGCTTGGATGGTGAACTCGATGCATGGGATCGATGAACAGAGAAGCAGTATTACTACTAATTTTGGTGCACCTCATTTCTTAGCTTGGAATCATAAAAGAGTAGGAGAGGAAAGAAAGAAAAAATACATAGATTTAGTTATGTTTTAGTTAGGAGTGTATAGTGAACTAAAACAGTACACACTACACACAAGACAAATCTTATACCCAACATGAAATCTCGGCTGGAGCAAATTTTGAGGTATTCTATACGTTTTAGCAATTCATTATGAAAGTCTAGTACATTGGTAAATATTTAGATGACATGTTTGGATTTCTTGATGATTGCACAACTATTGCCATGATATATTTGGATTTTGGTGACATATTTTATATATTTCATTTTCGCTAGTGATACCTGACAAAACCCACTCATCAAATATCATCATGCATCGTATGTAATAAAAGTTCCATCCGTAGAATCTGAAGCAAACTTGGAATCAACCCTAGTTGTGGAAGAAACAAAATCAGAGATAGAGTCAAAAGATAGACCTTTGACTACTACATAAGTGTTAGACAAAAGGAAGGTATGCTTATGTCTATGTACTATAGTTATATACATTGTACTTGCCTTTCTATATCAAATTTACTTTTTAGAGTGTCAATAAGTACGATACTAATTGGTTGGAGCAAATGATTTCATGAGTATAGGTTGTATCATTTTTTATGAAAATTAACTTGTATTTTTAAATTCTTGGAGGATCGTATTTGCAGAGTATAACTATGCAAAATGAAAATGGATTCCAGAAAACAGGAGGTCACTATACTCGAGTTTTGGTTGCAAGCAATGGCTATTTGAGATGTGGTCATGTATATCAAATCAATGCATGGATAACTCGTATGAGCAGTTTAAGTGGCCACCAAGGGACTGTGAAATGCCCGAGTTTGATGGCCTCAAGTTTTGGGAAAGGTACTACCGATCAATCATATTAGTTTAATATGTTGACGACTGCTTTAACTACCCGGTAAAAGAAACATAATTTATATACCAGTCAAAAAGTAATTGTGTTGGATTTAGCTCATATTAGTTTGTTAGCTAATAATTTATAATTTCAATGATCTGAATAAGGAATGATGTTGGATTTAGCTCAAAAAGGTTATGTAGGAGAAATATCTCTCTTTATCAAAGACTTGTTTGTAGCATTATGTCTCTGACTCATAATTATAAACTGTCATGGTTATATTCTCGTTAACCAACTGTATGTATTGAAATGTGAATTCTTTATTCTTGCTGCATTAAAAATAATAATAAAATGATAGGTTTGATAAATCACCATTTTTTACAAGATTTGCTTCTGAAGTATTTTAGTCGAACTAGGATGCTTAGATGTTTATGCTTACCTATCTATTTTTCTCCCCTCTTATCACGGTTTCTTTATTTGGTTTTTAGCAAAACGAGGCATAAAAAAGTCTAGTAGAAGGAACTTTTGATGAGGTAAGTCCACAAGTGTAGTTAAATAACATGCACTAGTTTTTTCTTCACATGTGATAGTTGTTTCTTCTCGTATTCTCTTTTTCTATTATTTATCTTTAGACATTTTGGATCTGCAGTGTTGATTTATAGAATTGCATATGCCTATTTCCATTTTTGAATATTGACTGGTCCAATGTATTGATCAAGGAACCAGAGAACGAATTCATTTAACTTGAGATACCACTTCTAATATTCTATTTGCAGGTAGTTTATTCTCTACCAATGCTATAAAAGAATTATTTGAATCTAAGTAATGTTTAATATCCAGTTGTTCAGAGGATTCGTTCATCCCCTTGATGTCCCGGAATAACATACACAATTAATTTGAGGATTCGTTTGCACTCTTTGAGGCAAGGGGAGGAGTGCACCCGTTTACAATTTTTGTATGCTTCGATTTACGACCCTTCCTTTTGATTTGATGCACCAGGTGATTCTATTCTGGTTTGTCGATAACGATGCCGTGAGGCGTTGCTGAAAATTGGAAAAGTACGTCGTTTTGCCTTGTTCTTCTATTGAGTTTATTCCCTGTTGCACTATCGTCAGTTAGGTTATTCAGGTTTTGCTCTACTGTTTTACATTTACAGTAGCATCTTCAGAATAGTTGTCTTCGTCCATGTTAATTTCTAAACCTTAATCTGTTGTAGCTTTACATATTATGCATTAAATTACAATTTACAAAAGTATTATGAATTTAGGTGCTTACATTGTCATTTTTTTCTTGCTCAGGTTGTTGGATTCATCATTCTATCAAAGGAGGGTTCGTAAGTGTGCAAAATTGATTTCTACTATTTAAGCTCAAGAAAGGACTTTATTTCATTTTTTTATAACTTTGATAATTTATATGACATCATTTATAGTAGGATATACTTGTATAATGTTGTAGATGTTTGATCTCATATTTGAAGTCCTACGAGTTAACGTAATTGTTTGACTATCTGTTGTGCTTTCACTTGTGTAGGCATCGGACTTTTAAAGAGAGCAAATTTGGACTTGATGATGCTAGCTCTCACTTGTGTATGCAACAAAGAATTATGGGTAATCAAACGTTTTGTTAGCACTAGTTAGATATAACATTTATTAGTACCCGATGTGTAAATTTGTATACAAATGGTTATTGTATGTGAGTTAGGTCATTTTGTCGAAAAACTATTGTATTGGAATGGTTATGGATATTTTATTTGATTATATGGTTAATGTGTTTTTTAACTTATTTGAATATGATGATTATGTGAGTGATTGTTGATTGATATAATAGAACCAAAATAGACCATTAACAGGAAATAATAACATGAAAAAATGGTGTAAAATAATAAACAACTTTTAGTAGCGTTTCAAAAACGCTACCGAAATATATATAGTGGCGTTGAGTAAATGCAACCGTAAAACAGGGGTAAAGTTGGAAATTCTATTAGTAGCGCCAAAAAATCTTTTGGTGGTGTTTTTTAAACGCTACAAAAAGATTTATGGTGGCGTTTGAAAAACGCTGCCAAAAATGCATTTATAGTGGCGTTAAAATAAATGCAACAAAAAATCATGGATTTTTAGTGGCATGTTTTCTCGTAACGTTTATCAAAACGCCACCAAAAGTTTTTGTAGCGTTTTTTGAGCGCTACAAAAAATAAAATTTCTTGTAGTGTCTTTTCGAGTTGTATAAAAGTTAATTATGCACCAAATTTGTTTGATTTTGTCAACATCTTAGTCGTAGAATAACAGATAGTCAAGTAGTAGAGCAACGTGTAACAAAGATGGACAGAGTTGTTAACTTTATCAAATATTTGACATAAATATTTTCTCAAGTCAAGGATGTGTCTAGGTGTATGTAATTTAATTATATAAATTAACTTTTATAACATATCATAGAAAACGTTCGGCTTTATTCTTTTTATATTTTATTGTTCTATTGGGATATAAGTAACGCTTTGAGAACACACACAAAATACTTAAGAAAAGCATTTAACCAATTGCATTTTAGAATGTGATCGTAACCATTAGTATTGAATCATGATAAATAAATATTGGTCTTTAAACGTTCTTAATCAAGATGTATCGAGAATAAAATATTAACACATCCGATGAAAGAAGTGCACGTAACACTTTGCGTACGATATACGTTGAGTTACTCATGATTATTAGGAGGCACCAAGACGTTATATACGTGTGACTGTTTTGAAAAGTAATAAACACACCAAGAGTCTTCTATGTTTCGTTATAAACTCAAATAAAAGATCTCTTGTGATGATGTGCAATAGCCTTTTGACTTGAGAATACCATAAATTTAAAATGTCTAATCTATACTTTGAATATGGTTAATCACATGACAACAATGATTGTGTTAAGCTTATACTTGGATTTAAGTTGAACCACTTCAAGTGAAACACTATTCAAAAAATGATTCATCTCCTTCAAATATAAGGTTAATATAACCGTAATTGGTGGTCACCTTAATAAAGTCTTTGGTCAAAGAAATTAATTAATCGATAAATGTTATCAGATTGGACCATAGGTTTTAATGTTGTACTTCATGATTGACTATATATTATATTAAAAGGGGCTGATCATGACAAGAATTAAAGGGGCTTTGGTTCATTTGAAAATGATATTTTGATAGATAGTTTAGCTAGGAGAAAAAGGATGAGAAATGTGAAAATATATTGGATATTTTCTAGCGCTTTGGCGGCTATAAATACCACATTACTCCCTCGTCTTCATATACAAATTCCAAACAAAAGCTCTACCTTCCATTAGAGAAAGTTTAAGCCAGTTGCTAGTCCTTGCAAGTAAAGCTATGAGAAGGACGAAAGAGTTCTTTAAGCAAGAAATAGCTCGCAATATGACGTGTAATCTACTGACAATTTCATCTAGCGTAAATTATATTCAAAATTATAAGTTTACATTATAAACCATTATCAATATATATATTTGAGTGGAAGATTTTTTTTCTATTTTTTATATGTATAATTATTTAACGTATACATACATGTGTGTGTGTCATATTATATTCTAATACAAAAATATATAATTAAAAAAAATTAAATTAAGTTAACATTATTTTTAAGAAAAAATATTTATATTTTTAGATTATTTAGATTACTTTCGTATTTTAATAATTATATGAAAATTTAGTTGGACATTGCGATTCATATATATATATATATATATATATATATATATATATATATGAAAATATGTTCTTTATTTATTGACGTATAAAGAACTTCGCTGGTTTTGCCTCCTTAAAAAAACTTACCAGGGTAGTAAGGAAAAAGAGTGCAACACCCGACGAGAATTAAATAGTGTACAAACACACGCCAATAATACATGTACCACCTTAAAACAAAAAACTCCCCAATGTTCAAAGCCCACCAGAATCAACCCAATAACAACTACACACTTAGTTAAGTTAAAACCCTAAAAACACCGTCATCCTGTATCAGCTGGATCTACTCCCCATTGCTTGAGAAAATTAGCTTATTCGTTAGAATACTGGCTTCTGTCTCTAGTGCGTACTACTTGACATATCACTTCCTTCTCCAATATTCTGGCCCGTTGAAGTTTTGTTGATTCCTGTAATTCGAATACTCTCCTATTTCACTCAGCCCGGATATGATAGATTGCGGATCTAGCGACCTAGAATTTTATCATTTTGATTTGTGAATATTTAATAAATTTTAAATATTCAATTAATGGTTTTCAATAATCAAATAACCCTCTTTTAATTAATAACCAATGATAGTTCTTGTTTTGAAGTTTTGTTTTCAAAAATAAATAGTTCAGTGTAAAATGGAAAACATGACCAAAAATTGTTTTTCGGATTTTCGGATTTTCGACTTTTCATCGAACAAAAGTTGTTGAAACGTTGTTGTACACACACACACTTATATTTGTTCACATACATTTAACAAATAAGAGTTGGTTAGCACTAAAAATATAATTAGTAAATTAACTAAATAAAGTAATAAAGTAAGGAATGCTTTTCTTTCTTATTTTAAGTGATAAAGTACTAAGTAGTACACAAATGATGGTGATGTGATATGTAGTACAATGGGAAGGTGTATGGAAGAAGACATTTTGGAGGGGTATTCAAGTAATTTGGCTAAGAGGCATTAGAAGTAATTTGACATTTTTTCCATTTCTATAAAAGAACACGTTCTCTTTATTTTTCCATCTTTACTTCATTTTTTACTTTTGCTCTATTTTCTTCATTTCTCCTTCACCCTTCTTCCATTTAAGTTCCATAAAAGAAATCACCTCAAAATGCTTCTTTCCTCCTCGAAACACTTAAACAAACCTAGAATAATATAGCTAATGCTCTCTACATCACAAAGATCCAAAATTTAGTACCCAACTCCCCAAAATCCTTCATGGCCACGAGCTTTGGGGCTTTTTTTCCTTGAGCATGGATGTGAGCTTTTGGAAGGGAAGGAAGGAGTTTGAAGCTTGGATGTGGGGTGCTAGGGTGAGGTAGGAAGTTGTGGTGTGATTGTTTGTTGGGGTAGGAAGTGTAGGCTTCATTTTTGGTTTGGAAGTCAGTTAAACTCACTTTGAATGACATTTAACTAGAACTATACATGTAATAATTTTATTTGCTTGCTTTGGTTGTTTATAATTGTGTATTTCTTATATGTTGTTGTTTAGATTTGATTTACGCTTGAAAGCGGATGACATATGTAATTACTTTTTCACGGGACTTAAATGACTTGTAAACACGACTATGGTCATGTGGTATAGCTTTGAGCTAAAACACATAAGAGTTAGTAAGGGAAAAGTGAAAGGAACTTGAAGTGTCTTCGTAGCGAATAGGTCGCTATAGAAGCACTTCGAAGAATAAAATTTTGTAGAGGGATCCTAAAGGATTCCTCGTCTTGTGATTTTTATTTACATTTATTCTTGTTTATGTGAATACTTGTGATATGACTTGGAAAGTCGAAAACCTTTGATATAAACGGTAGCTTTGTTTAAGTACCATGGTGGTCGCTAAGCCTCATAGCAATACTTTTCGGAAAAAGATATGGTTTCAACTTTTTATAAAAAGTTTTAATATACCTTTAGCTTTTATAAATATTTGAAATAAATGTTCCTATATTTATAATAGTATAAAATATAGAAATAAATGTGGTTTAAAAGCTGTTGGATTTACAAAACAAAGATTTAAAAGTTATGGTTCATATAGCGATAGTCGCTATGGATGCACTTTGAAAATCAATGTGTTTTATAAAAGTTGTATAAGTATTTAAAAATGAGTTTGAAGTTTTAAATATATTTTTAAAGAATTTATATGAGTTATTTAAATAAGGAGTTTAACTTTTATTAAAGGAAAATCTTATCTTTTTAGATCAAAGTTGGTATTTACTTAAAGATTTTCAAGTAATGTTTTGCATGAGAGTTTTAAATTAATATTTAAGTATTTTAAATAATGTACTTTGAAAAATAGAATGTTTAGAAGAGATTTGAGATTTCAAAGGTTTAAATTTGAATTATTTAAACAAGTGGACTTTACAAAAAGGGAAACTCCTTTATTTCCAAAGTCAGATTCTTTTTTAAAAGTGGGTTTTAAGTTATGATTTGAATGGAAGTTTAAACTTTGTTTAAACCTTTTTAAAGGAGATTTGAAATGTATATAAGTGACTTAAATGATTATTTGATATAATAAAGCATGTGTACATTTATGGAAAGGAGTTTGTTTATAACATTTTGTTTATTATAAATAGTATACGGGATAATGAGGTCTTATGCTTGACATTAAACTTCAAGGTAAGTAAACTTCTAGCTACCATGAAAGATAAAAATGTTGTTGAGTCAAGGTTTGAGAGGTATTAATACCCCCAACTTGAATGACTTCATTGTTATCCAAAGGATAGTTCAAGTTTGAAATCAAAGATTTATGTTGAGTATATGAAGTATTATTTCCATATACGAATACAGTTACTTATGGAAATTAAGTATCCTATATTTGGCACTAAAAGTCGATGAGTAGATTGATCATCTATCTGTGAGATCTAAGATCAGAGTGTTTAATTAGGGCAATACTAGGAGCAATCAGTTCCTTGATTTACCTACTTCGTTTCTGGACGAGGGATAGAATAAGTCGAAATATCAAAAATGTGATAAGTGCAGAAGATTCAATTTCTATAAATGATCTTTATAATCTATGGTGGTATGGAAAGTATTCTTCTCATACTTAACACCAAATTCTGAGGTAGAGAAACTCGTCTCTATCTGTGAGAGTTTAAGAATGTACGTCGAGGCAAGAATAATACACTAACTTGTCCGACTACATTGTTAATCGAGGGATGGTACAAGTTTGAAATTGAAAAGTGGTGGTAAGTATATTTGGTCTAATTTCTATACAATCCATTTACTTACACCAAAAGTGTTTTGGGTTTATTGTTATTAATGTTTTTAAATGACATTTGTTTAACCTAACTATGTATGTTTTTGGAAAATAATTTATTTCTTAAGATTTTTGTGAATATGCTTATACTGTTAAGATAAGTATATAAATACGTTTTCTAAGTATTGAAAGTGAAATGGTTTATGAATATACTTAAACCGTTCAGATAAGTATATAAATACTTTTCCAAGTATTGAAAAGAGTAGAGAGGGGGCTTGTGAATATATCTTTTGTAAAAGATATTTTAATACAAGTATTTATAAAGTGGCATTAATTAATGAAAGGATTAATTAAAGAGGCTTAGTGGTTGCTTATGTGCTTAATCATGCTAGGTTTCCATATAAATTAAATCTCCGATTTGATTGTTTGCTTATTTGATATTTAATAATCGACTATCAAATTTTGGCCAGTTTTGAAACTATTGACCGTTGGTTTGGAGAGACTGAGATCATATAAGGATGAGTTATCTGAAAACCACTTCAAACCGGCATAAGCATCCAAATTTGGGGACAACTTGAAGATGATGGAATTGAAAGCAGAGTTCTTTGAAGTGCAAGAGTTACTTGCTACTAATACTGAGGGTGACTCCAAAAATGATGTAGTAAAAGTAGTGTCTTCAATTTGTTTAGTCCTAGAACAACTTGTATGGATGAATGCTGGTATTGGGTTGTTGCTTGGAGGGCAGTGTTAGCATTCCAAGAGGGATTTGCTAAATGGTAAGACGTAGCCTCAAATCTCATACCCGAAAATGGCTAAAACATGGAAGATGCGGTAGAGCTATGTGGTTCGCTACTATTAGGCTATGATCATCACTTGTATCTAGATCGATATTTATGGATTTTATATGTTGTGGCTTCGGAAAATGTTTGTCAAGTTGGCAGCCAGGGTAATGATTATATTTGGTATTATCCAGGAACGGGTAGGCCGGTTCTGTGTTGGTAGAGGTGCAATGTGTTTGTCATCTCGGTATATTTTCTCTAGAGGTGTATTGTACAGAAGGCTGTCCCTTACCTTGTCATTGTTGGAATACATTGTCTAGTACGTGCCTTACGGACTTAGTTGTATACTAAATATACTGTTGAATATAAATAATGTGACCACTTCCGCTATGTTGTATATTTATTTTAAACCCTAAACATTATTATAATATCACTGGATTTTCCAATGAAATGGTTTGGTTACCGTAGGTAAAAACTCGTCCTTGTTTATGTGTGGCGTGGTCTTACGAAATACCTTTATTTTTGAAAGGTTTTATAACATTTAAAAATTCATATGATTTGAGTTTCTCATGCTGGTTTACTAGACTGATCCGACTGTTATTTTCTTATAATACTCGAGTATATTTCCAGATTTAGTTATGGATGCTTTGGAGCTTCAAGTTACGAGTTGGATGTCTCCAAGATGTATTCACATATTTTATTTTCCGTTATATTACTTATTTGTATCTATCAGCATTTGCAAGGACAGAGAGTTATAACTATTCAGGCTGATGATAGGTTAGTTTCCTTGATTGTTGTATGTATATTAAAGTTTTCTTTTTGTAAAGATATGTTATGTCTTTCCTTTTCTTTCACCCCAACAATCTGTCATTTCGGCACTTGGATGCTCGGCATGTGAATACCATGGATGTATTAGTGTTGACTTTTGAGGGTCGAAAAGGCGGGTCGTTACAGTGGAGACAAGTGCGACGAAAGTTGTGGTTTGTTTAATGTTCTTGTCCTTGAATATAAGTTAGAATAGTATAATTTTGTCAATTAGATAGCCATTACTGGAAACTAAAATTCCCAACTTCAATTTGGTAAAAGACAGAAGATACTTGCTGAAGTCATATTGAAAGAATAAATGGTTATGCGATTCATCAACGCTGCGACACAGTGAGCACCGACTGTCGAGCTGTATCAATTTGACAGTCGATCCACTGTAGGTAATCTTTTAATTACAACTTTATGAGCGCAAATCGACATTTTTTGCACTTGTTTTGTTCCAAATTAAATGATGCCAATCTGCTGTAGGATTTTTTGTGCGAATTTTGTTCTAAACATTTGAGAATATAAATTGGTATATGCCAGTAACCTCCCAATAAGCTTATTGTCTATCTAATGAAACACAAATCGGTCGTATATGCTGCTTCACTTCTCTTGTTTCTGGTAGTAGATTAGGAACAAGTTGATTGTTTTGTATGATTTGTGATACTTTTTAATCTGCAGTGTTAAACGTAGCAACTCTTTGTCATCCTAACAGATCCTCCAGTGTTTTGTGGTTGATCCAAGGATCAAACCACAAAGAAGTCGTGGTTCCATCAGCTATTACCCTCGTAAACACCTTACTGGAAGCTTCTCTATGTTGTAACATATACTTCATAGTACTTGAAAAATTATTATTTATTTGCATAGACCAGAAGTTTGAGTGCAGTAAGCATTTGTTTTTATGTCTATTTGTTTGGTAAGTAGGTTCCAGTTCAATTTGAGCATAGTAGTAGTTCTCAAGTTGGATAGTAGTCTTAAACCAATGCCACCTTCACTCTTGGGTCTGCAGAGAATGTGCCAAGCTATTTTATGTGTTTTACCACTCCAAAGAAAATTAGCACATAAGGCCTCAATTTTATTAAAGATGGAGGTTGGTAGATGATATATAAGCAACCAGTATACTACGATGGGAATGATCACACTTTACATGAGTTGTGCTCTTACCGCAGTAGATTGGAGATTACTATCTTAACTTTCTAACTTCATTGTAATTTTTCCATCAATGGAGTATATTGTGCTGCATTTACATAATCAAAGGAAAGAGGTACACCTACATGCCTATCAGGCAAGTTTCCTTCGTCCATTTGCAAAATTTGTAATATTTGTGTCTTTTGTGAAATCTATTTATTGAAAAAAAAATTCGACTTCAGTTGATTGATATATAAGCCAGTAGTGTTTTCTAGTTCTTCTAAAATATATTTGATTGCACGTGCATTGTTAACAGAAGCCTCTAAGAAAAACATAACATCGTCTGCATATAGCAAGTGAGATATCGTAGGTAGAACTTTTGATATTGGTTTTGGCAGCCTTGTGAAACACCATCTTCCATTCTAAGCAAAAGATATTCCATTGCTATGCAAAACAAATATGGCGAAAGGGGATCACCCTGTCGCAAGCCTCAATTTGATTCAATAATTCTACACGGACATCCATCTATTAAAATTGTATAAGTGGGAGTGTTGATGCATTCAAAAATTAGACTAAGAAGAGTCATAGGAAATCCCATAGCCGCCATCATATGACATATAAACTCTTTATTTGTCATATCATATGCTTTTTGAAGATCAATCTTTATGCACATCTTTGGTTTTTCTAGTTTTTTGAAACCTCTTATTAATTCATGAGTAAATAAAATATTTTCTCCAATACTTCTGCTTGGTATGAAACCTGGTTGATTGTCTGCAATCAAATAAGATAGAAAAAACTTGATTCTGTTGCAAATAATTTTGGGCACAATTTTATAAATATTATTTGCACATGCAATAGGTCTGTAATCAAAAATTGAGCATGGCTTATCTTTTTTGGGAATAAGAGTCAAAAAGGTTTGATTAATCCCCTTAGCTAGTTTGCCTTGTCGAAATATTTCTTTGATGACTGAGAACAGCTCTTCTTTCCACAGGTCATAATGCAGTTTGAAAATTTTGGCCGAAAAACCATCCGAGCCTAGACTTTTCGCATCGTGATTGAATATAAGGCCGTTTTAATTTCTCCAGCATTTACAGGTGTGGACATGTATCTCTTGCCTTCATCATTAATGGCCATTATGGGTTCAATATGGGGAAATGTGGATGCATTTCTGCCATTATATAGAGTGGAGTAATAGTTCAGAAATTCATGAACTATTATTTCTTGATTGTATAAATATTCACCAGTATGTGAGATCAAAGCCTGAATTTTGTTCTTATGTCTTCTCATTGACATCCGAACAAAAAAGAACTTGGAGTTAGTGTCTACCTCCACAAGCCATAAAGTTTTACCTTTCTACATCATTTCTTCATATTGATGATTGATATTTTTTTAACTCCAAGCTAATTAGCATCACATTTTCATACACTGTGGAGTTTCCTGGATCATTATTAGTTTGCATAAATGCTTGGTTGTGGGTATCCTGTAGATGTTTAACTGTTTCGGATTTTTTTGATATGTCTATTCTAAAATTTGAGGCTCTCTTATTTTTCGGAGCTTAGCAATAAATTTATGTATAAAATCTCCCCGTGTAGTAGCTTGAAGTCTCTCTTGCACACATTGTAGGTATCCTTCAGTGTTGCACCAAGTATCTATATACCTGAAAGGTATATTTTTATGGTGGGACTTACTGTCCTCAAATATGATTACGATAGGAGTGTGATTGCTTAAAATGGTTGGCAATGCAATAGTGGTTAAGTTTGGAGAATTCCTAATTCACCAATACTTTGTCAATGTTGCTTGCCATGCCACTTTTCCTCCATGTATATTTGCAGCCCTGTAAAGAACATTCATTAAGACCACATCGCAAAGGCAATTTTTAAAACCTGAAAGATAGGAGAAAGGAATATACAATCCTCCTTTCTTATTTTTAGGGTTTAAAGCATTGTTAAAGTCCCCAAATGCAATCCAAGGCATATAAATCAAAGAAGCATTGAGAATAAGACATTTCCACAGGATCTCTCTTTCTGAATAGGTGTTGCTTGCATAAAAAAAGGAAACAATACATTGAAATCCACCAGTATTGGTAAGAACAGTTGTAAATACTGATAACTATTGTCTGAGATGTGAATATCCCAAATATTAGCATCTATGATGATAAAAAATTCTACCTTTAGTCCCAATATCATTATTGTCAACAAAGGACCAATGTGAGGGAAGTTTGGAAAAAAAATTAATGCCTGAATCTGCTAGTTTAGTCTCATACAAAGTTATCAATGATAGTGTATGAGGTTGAAGAGATTTGAGTACATAGAGCATTTTGCTGTTTGTAATCAAATCTCTTACGTTCCAAGCATATGCATTCATTTTATAGAAGTAGATCTCCCAGTTTATCTTTTAGTTAGAGGTGTGGAAAGTTGAGTTTTTTTCCTCATGCTTCTTCTTATGATTCATATATTCTCGAGCATGTGGGATACAGATTTTGGAATGCATTCAGGTTCTCCTATTTCTTCAATGTGTTGTGACACTTTATCTATAAACTGTCATAGGTCATCCAATATCTCTTGTGTGGGTGAGAACTCTTCTAAAATATTTGAGGGTGATTCTGCATTAACAGTTTTCTTGCTTTTTAGTATGTGCAGTCGACAATGAAGGAACGAAGCATGTGTCTGGTTGTGTTCTGGTACTGGTTTTCTCATGAGTTGCAGTTAGTAGTGGTTGCTTTGAGGAAAAAATAGATGTAGAGGGTTTAGTTGCATCAGAAGATAGGCATGAGAATCTATCAAACGTCCGAAGCCCAATTTTTCCTTTTTATTTTTGGGAATCGTTTTGGTATATTTCGGTAGGAAATGCATTTGTCTGAGATGCAAAATTATCGCATTCATCCACATGTTTAAGGGGAGAAGTGGACTCCCAACTGGACTGTTTTGGATCTATATTAATAATTGTCTGAGCATTTTCTATAGATTGAGTCTTTGGTTGCCACGAACGACGAAATGAAATGCCTTAATTTTTGGTACTATGTCCAAACTGTTATTACCTCAGATATTTATTTTGATGACAACAACCATATAAATATAAATATTAATATTTTGTAAAGTTGTATAGTATATATTGCAGAATATTACATAGGTATAGAAAAGATTAAACTTGAAGACTAATCAGTATAAAGACTAAGAATGAAGATTTAGAGATGTTGATCAAGACTCATGAGTTTAAAGACAAAAGACTTGAAGAGCTTAAGACTCTAGTGTTTAGTATGAATCATTAGAACAAATTGTTATAGTCCCTAATAGCAGATTCTGATCTTTATCACAAATTTCTGATCTTTGATATTTTAACAAGAATAAAATATTTTAAATTCAAAATATATTCTTGCAAATATTTTATAAAAGTTTTTATGTGTCCAGAGCCTTTAAAAATTATGTTTAAAATTATTTTACAAAAATATAGTAGTTTGAAAACAATTTAAAAGGAAATTCAATTTTCAAAATTAACAAGGGTATGTCGACATACCCCTCATAGATATGTCGACATAGTGACCGCTGGTTGCTTTTTTAATTTTTGAAAAGAAGTGTATTTTGAACGCACCTCTTCACAAATAGATACTTCTATTCATTCACTATACAAGAGGGGTGCAAACTTATTTTTTAACTATTTTTTTACCTTCTTCTTACCTCTTACACTATTGAAATATTTCTTGAAAACTGTTAGTTCCTGAGATGATGGTTTTGATGACAACAACCTTAGGACTTGTTATAAAATATAAATACTAATATCTTTGTCTAGATATATATGTATATGTAGGATATATATATATGTGTGTGTGTGTGTGCAGGTACTGAGAATGAAGACTGTACAGTATAAAGATTCAAGACTGAGTATAGAGATTCAAGACTGACGAATTCAAGATTGAAGAAACCAAGACTGAAGACTCATGAGTATCAAAAGTTCAAGATATCAAGAGTTCAAGATATCAAGATAAGTAATAGTGTCTCGATTTATGTTAAAACTTCATAATAGCACTAAAATCTTTATTCGAATTTTAATTGTGGAATAGAATCCACCTTCTCGCTTTAATAGTGGGATGGAACCCATGACCTCTTTAGTGGGATGGAACCCACGACCTTCTCTAGTGGAATGGAATCCAAGAAATTTTCAAAGTGATTTATTTTAAATATTTTTCCAAAAACTTTTTAAAAGTCATCTCTCTCAGTTTAAGTATTTTAGCCTTAAACTATTTTATTATCTTTTATATTTTGCTTTCAAAATCATCTCTTGCTTTTAAACTCTCTCTTGGTTTTAATATTATAAGCTTTAAATCTCAAAAATATATTCTATACTTAGTTTTTAATATTACTTTTATATTATAGATTATATATTTTTAAGATTACTTTTAAAATCTCTTTTATAAGTTTAAACTATATTCAAAATGGTTTATAAACTTCAGAAATTGTTTTGACAAGTTTTAGAAAGAAAATCTCTTTTAAAAACAAAAATCAATTTTCAAAATATACATAGGCATTTCGACATACCCCATCCCCCCATGTCGACATGGTAGCCGTAGAAATTCAATTTTCAAATTTTCAAATGAAGTGTCTATTCGTCATAACCTTTCACGGATGGACATGACTGTTGTTCTTCTATAAATACCAGTTGTTTTCAATGAATTTTAAGTTAGTTTTTCTTCATTTCTTCACTTCTTCTTCTCCACTCAAATATTCTCTAATATTTCAAATGCTTTAACAAAACTCTACCAAAATCCTAAGTGAATCAAACTCGATCATCTCTAGTTTGATTCTCTGTCACTCGCTCACAAAGATCTCAGTGCTATTCAGAGTTATAGGATCATTTGTAATCAAAGATCGAAAGTTCGAAGTGTATCGAGTCTCTCTCTATCAAAGTGTGATTGGAAACAGTGTGATTGTGGCCCGTAAATCAATTGGGTGTGATTGTAGCCCGTAAATCAATTAGGTGATCTTGTAGCCTGGTTAAATCAAGAGAGTTTGCCCTGGACTCGAAAACAGGAGGGTGTATCTCGTGGCCTTGAAATCGAGGTTGTAATATCGACATTATATTTGAAAACAAATATGCACAAGAAATTGTGTGGGACTGGATGTAGGTAACTCCGAACCAGTATAAAATTCCGGTGCGTTCTTTCTTTTGCTGCTTTTTATTTATTATTTGCATCTGTGTCTGATTCTGTGATTGTCTCTGTGTTTTTGAATTGCATCTGTCTGTGTTTAATTTCAGAAGATTTCAAAAATTCCATAAAATCCATTAAACATTATTCACCCCCCTCTAGTGTTAATCCAACCTTAAGATCCGTAATCCGCATTTCCTACATTTGGCATCAGAGCATTGGTTTTCAAAGTTTTCATAATCTGATTTTTGAAAAGTTTTCAAATGGCTGCCAACACTGGTAATGTCAACACTATCACTAGTTCATTTGTAGAAGGTCAGTCTACTGTCAGATCACCACTTTTTAATGGCAGTAACTACGCATATTGGGCATGTAGGATGAAAATCTATTTACAATCAATAGGATTAGACACTTGGAATATCACACAAACTGAGTACATTGAACCCACAACAAATTTTGCACAGTGGACCGCTGAGCAAAAGACTGTTGCACAAAACAATTCCAAAGTCATGAATATTCTATTTTGTTCACTTGATAGGAATGAGTTTAATAGAGTGTTTGTCTGTAAGTTTGCATATGAAATCTGGAAAACTTTTCAAGTTACTCATGAAGGAACAAGAAAAGTTAAATAGACCAAAATATCCATCTTGACCAATCAGTTTCAATTATTCAAGATAAATCCAAATGAGTCCATTTTAGACCTGTACAGTAGGTTTCAAGACATTGTGCACTCACTAATTGCATTAGGAAAGAACTTCTCTGAAGAAGATCAAGTTAGAAAAATTTTGAATTCACCCACTCCGGAATGAGATCAGAAGACACTAGCAATTGAAGAGGCTAATGATATCGGTATGCTGAAAACTGAAGAATTAATTGGGAATTTGATGTCGTTTGAAGTACAAATGCAAGGGAAAAGAGAAAGCAAGGCCTCAGAAAAGAAGTCAATAGCGTTCAATGCAATAAAAGATGGTTCAGGCTCAAACAGTGACGACGATGAAGAAATAGCCTTGATGCCAAGAAATTTTAGAAAGTTTCTGAAATACAGAAAGATGAGCAACTACAAGAGAAATAATCACAAGAATTTTGGAAATAATAATGAGACTCTCAACAACGGCAGATGCTACAATTATGATGAGCCAGGCCACTTAAAAAGAGATTGTCCGCATCCAGATAAGGAAAAATTCCTTCCAAGTAATGATCCGTCAAAGAAAAGGAAGAGAGCGTAGATTGCTACACTAGACGATTCAGACTCATCCTCCAGTGATGAAGATCAGAAGATGGAAAATTCAAATATGTTCTTTACAGCTATTCACGAATATGATGATCTCGGAAATATGGATCTAAAAATAGGTACGCATTTAAATTATATTGGTTGAAATTGTTTGCTTGAATGTTTGAATGTTTGATTGTTTTTACTTGCTGTTTGAATTTAAAATTTTGATTTTCAAAATAATATTATTTTAATATTATTTTTAATATTAAAGTATTATTATTAAAGTGTTATTATGTTTATATTATTTCAGATAAAATATAAATTAGATTATAAGATATATATATATATATATATATATATATTAAACAAAATAGAAAAAATTAGTCACATGTATTATAGGACCCATGTCGACATGGCCCTACCCCCTATGTCGACATCCCTACCAGAATTTTGAAATTCAAATTTGAATCCAAAACTTTGAATTTCCCTCCACCTTTTTATCAACTCCAAAGCTCTGAAAAAGGTGTCTCTTGACCAGAAAACATGACTATGAATATCTATTTATCTCCTTGACTTTATCCTATCTTTTCACTTTCATTTTAAAATTCAAACTCTCTTTCAAACTCTCAAGCTCTCCACTCTCTTCAAAAATGGCTTCCTCAAGCACTCCCTTCACCATCAGGCTGTCCAAAGCCATCAAAGAATTCCTCTACAATGAGCCGGAAGCTATCAAAGCTTACATAAGCTATGCAAACTTTGGAAAAGTCCATACGGGAAAATTTGCTATCTTTAGTGATTTTCCTTCATATGAACTCAATGTTCTTTTCGAAGAGAATCAAATTCTCAATTTAATTGATGATTCTCAAAATGATTTTGTTTGTTATCCAAATCTTATTAAAATGTTTTACGCAAATTTGAATCGTGGTTTTTATGACGGTAATGAAAGGGAAGTTTGGAGTAGTGTTAAAGGAACACAAATTGTTTAAAATAGTGATATTTTGGAAAATATTTTGGGTTGTAAGTATACAGGAATAAATCTTTCGGATTTTCAAATTGATGAACATGATCGTGAGACATTTCATCATATTTTTGAAGGAGATGATAACTTTGAATTTATAAATCGAAATTTCCATCCTAAAGCAAGAATTGTTAACCTTCTTTTGCAACATATCATAACTCCAAGATCGGGAAATTTCAATCATCCGACCTTAAAAGTTTGTAAGGCTCTTTTTGCTATTTATGAGCACTATGACATTAATTGGGCGCAAGTAATTTTGGATGAACTTCGTCCCAAAAATATTACTTTAGGAGAAAACACTTTGTATCATGGAATTTATCTTACTCGGATTTTTAACTATTTTGGAGTTGATTATAAGATAGAGGAGTTTGTTTCTCGAAAAGTGTTTAACCATGCAAATATCTCTCTTATGAAAATCCCACTTGAGTTTCAACCATATGAAACACTTACCAAAAAAGATGAAAGGTTGGCTCATGAAGAAATGGAAGAAGAAGAGGAGGAGGAGGAAGAATGAGAGGAGATGGAGATTGAAGAAGAAGGAGAGGAGGAGGAAGAGACATCATTGGAAAGTATTGAATACCCTATCACTCCTAACAATCCATCCAATAAGACACTTCTCAAAATCCAAAAGGTAATAATGGAAAACCAACGGATTCTCAAAAGATCCGTTAGTAAAAAGTTGGACAAAATTTCCACCAAAATGAACAAGTTCTTCAGGAAAGTGAGTTGCAAACTTGGATTATCATCATCTTCATCATCCTCTATCTAATTCTAGTTTTCATTTCATGTTGTATTAGTTTGTATCTTTCGATTACTTAATGTTATGTATTGTTTATGTAATGTTAACTAAAATTTATCAATGAAAACCATTTATTTCTTTTCATTAGCTTTAAAATATCTCTGGAATGCTTGCTTTTATATTATATAAGTTTATATATATAGACTTGTACATAATATAAAGAAATAAAGCATATTGCCAAAATCAACAGGGGCATGTCAACACCTCCTACCCTCCATGTCGACATGTAACAGCCAGAAAGTAATTTTTGTTTTGAATTTGAAATTGACATAACTACCTTGTGTCTTTTCATTTCAAACGACTTTCTAACCCCATAAATACCTGTTTCTTCCAGAAAAATGCATATTTTCAATTCTCCTTATTTTCTACTGAATTTCTTCATATTTTATCAAATAATGGCCTCTCCTATTCAGAATCTAAGTGAGAATCTTGAAGAAACTCTCAATTCCTTCAAGAACATACTTACTTTTATCCTTCGCAATCAACGTCACTTAGAATTAAGCCAAATGCAGATGATAAAGGAACAAGAAAGGCACTTCGACGCCATTCGATGGATGATTTCATCCCTCAACAAAGAAGAACTCGAAGCGAATCCAGAAGGAACTATGAACAAGAATAATGAAGAATGGGATGCTATAAAGTCAGATCCTATCTTCGGTGAAGAAGGATGGGTTGAAGTTCCAAGAAATGTTTGATTTGTCTTGTATGGTTTAATTTACTTTGATTTGATTTGGTTTGATGTGGTTTGAATTGTTTGGTTTGATTTGACTTTTTCGAATTGTTTAAATTGATTTGAACATGGTATGTAATATATGATTGAAATGGTGTGGTTTGATAAATATACTGATTGATTATGTTTGAAATTTTCATATCTCTCACATTTACCTTACTATATTTTACTCATATTATTATCTGTCTCATTTATATTCTACTATACTATATTATTATCCTAGATAGTGCTATAGTATTAGTTTAAGGGGGAGTTATGTAATTTAGGATTAGATTTTGTTGATGACAAAGGGGAGGAATTATAAAATAGGTTAGACAGGCTTAGATTAAGGGGAGTTAGCAGATTAAGGGGGGTTTGTTGGAATAAGGGGGAGTCGGAGTAGAATCGAAGTTTGTTGGAGTAGATTTTATAAACATAGGTTGTCATCATCAAAAAGGAAGAGATTGTTAGTTCCTGAGATGATCGTTTTGATGACAACAATCTTAGGACTTGTTATAAAATATAAATACTAATATCTTTGTCTAGATATATATGTATATGCAGGTACTGAGAATGAAGACTGTACAGTATAAAGATTCAAGACTGAGTATAGAGATTCAAGACTGACGAATTCAAGATTGAAGAAACCAAGACTGAAGACTCATGAGTATCAAAAGTTCAAGAAATCAAGAGTTCAAGATTTTAAGAGTTCAAGAGTTCAAGATATCAAGATAAGTAATAATGTCTAGATTTATGTTAAAACTTCATAATAACACTAAAACCTTTACTCGAATTTTAATTGTGGAATGGAATCCACCTTCTCGCTTTAATAGTGGGATGAAACCCACGACCTCTTTAGTGGGATGGAACCCACGACCTTCTCTAGTAGAACGAAATCCACGAAATTTTCAAAATGATTAATTTTAAATATTTTTTCGAAAACTTTTTAAAAGTCATCTCTCTTAGTTTAAATATTTTAGCCTTAAACTATTTTATTATCTTCTATATTTTGATTTCAAAATCATCTCTTGTTTTTAAACTATCTCATGGTTTTAATATTATAAGCTTTAAATCTCAAAAATATATTCTATACTTAGTTTTTAATATTACTTTTATATTATAGATTATATATTTTTAAGATTACTTTTTAAATCTCTTTTAAAAGTTTAAACTATATTCAAAATGGTTTATAAACTTCAGAAATTGTTTTAACAAGTTTTAGAAAGAAAATCTCTTTTAAAAACAAAAATCAATTTTCAAAATATACATAGGCATGTCGACATTACCCATCACCCCATGTCGATATGGTAGCCGTAGAAATTCAAATTTCAAATTTTCAAATGAAGTGTCTATTCGTCATAACCTTTCACGAATGGACATGACTTGTTCTTCTATTAATACCAGTTGTTTTCAACGAATTTTAAATTAGGTTTTCTTCATTTCTTCACTCCTTCTTCTCCACTCAAATATTCTCTAATATTTCAAATGCTTTAACAAAACTCTATCGAAATCCTAAGTGAATCAAACTCGATCGTCTCTAGTTTGATTCTCTATCACTCTCTCTCAAAGATCTCAGTGCTATTCAAAGTTATAGGATCATTTGTAATCAAAGATCAAAGTGTATCGAGACTCTCTCTATCAAAGTGTGATTGGAAACGGTGTGATTGTGGCCCGTAAATTAATTAGGTGATCTTGTAGCCTGGTTAAATCAAGAGAGTTTGCCCTGGACTCGAAGATAGGAGGGTGTATCGCGTGGCCTTGAAATGGAGGTTGTAATATCGACATTATATTTGAAAAGAAATCTGCACAAGAAATTGCGTGGAACTGGATGTAGGAACTCCGAACCAGTATAAAATTCCGGTGTGTTCTTTCCTTTACTGATTTTCATTTACTATTTGCATCTATGTCTGATTCTGTGATTGTCTCTATGTTTGTGAATTGCATCTGTCTGTGTTTAATTTCAAAAGATTTCAAAAATTCCATAAAATCCATTAAACACTTTTCACCCCCCCTCTAGTGTTAATCCAGCCTTAAGATCCGTAATCCGCATTTTCTAAAAAAATACTTTCTATATTCTTCAAAATCTACATAAAATCAATCCATACTCTACTAGATTGATTCTCTACAAACTATCTAATATTTTGGAATCATTCTCTCTACAAACCCAAAGATCAATCTGCTCTAATAAGGGCTATATGATATCTTGTATCCCAAGTACAACTGCTTGTATTTGCAAATCAACAACTATACTCTTATTTGTTTGGGTGTGCTTGTTGCCCGTTCAAATCAAATGGATATGCTTAGTAGTCCGTCTAAATCTAGTGGGTGATATTATTTCCCGGTAAATCAAGAGAGTTTGCCTCGGATCGTGAGACAGGAGGGTGTATCTCGTAGCCTTGAAATCGAGATTGTATTCTGGTTTGCTTGCTACATGGTTAAAGTAAACGATTGATAAGAAAGCTGTACAGTATTGTACGGGACTTGATGTATGATTGGTTAATCCGAACTAGTATAAATTACTGATGTCATCTCTCTTACTTTACTTTTTGTTATTGCCTTTATATTTATCTATGATTGCATCTATGAGTGCTTGACTAGTACAGATCCGTGTTGATAATTTGTGATTTGATTTAAATCTTGAAACAAAGTTAAAAAGATTGAAAAAGGTTAAAACACTATTTACCCTCCCTCTAGTGTTAAAGTAGCCTTAAGGTCCGTTTACTGTAACCTACATTTGGCATCAGAGCGGGTTGATGCGTGATAAGGGGTTCTCACAGTGTGATCTGTGGCGAAGTGTTGGCTCTTACCCTACACATCCTATGCAAATGGTTGGTTCGGGTCGAGAGCCCTGATGTAAACCCAGCCTAAGGGACCAAGATGCGGCCACCATAGGAGGCTGCAAAAAAGACATATTTGGTATCAGAGCATTAGGTTTTCAAAAACTTGTAGTTTGACTTTTGAAAATTATTAATGGCTAGTAATATTGTTAGCACACTTTTTAACACTTTTATAAAAAAACAAAGTTATGAAATCTGTATGTTACTATCAAATAGATTAGAAACTACTCATTCTGAAAAGTCACTTGATTTTTTGGAAAGGTATAATGTGAAATTGCAGGAACAAGTATGCAATATGGTTGATGGCGAACGGGCACTTGATATTTATATATCACAAATCAAGAAGGAAAAATGGATACTAGAAGTGGATGCTCAAGACACATGACTAGAAATCCAGAGATCTTAGAGGATATAGTTTATAAAAATGGAGGATCAGTTAACTTCAGAGACAAACTCAAAAGGATATGTGATTGGCATCGGCAATGTCGGTAACTCTAAAACTCCTATTATTTCTAATGTTTTGCTAGTTAGGAATTCGAAACATAAGCTGCTCAGTATTAGCCAATTATGTGATAAAGGTTTTAAAATTAAGTTTGAAAAAGATATTTGCCACATCGAGGGTAGTGAATCTAAAATTATCTTTGAAGGTATTAGAAAACGTAATATTTACATCTTAAGTATGAAAGTGTCTAATGACAATCTTTGTCTTTTGGCTGAATCTAGTGACCCTTGGATTTGACATAAAAGATTTGGTCATTTAAATTTTAAACACTCATCTAAAGTTGCTAGATATGAACTGGTTAGGGCACTCTGTAAAATGAGTTTTAATGTCAACAACTTATGTGATACTTGCCAACTAGGAAAACTTCATAAAAGTTCTTTTAAATCAAAAGACATGATTTCAACTTCTCAATCCTTAGAACTTCCTCACTTAGAACTTTTCGGACCATCGCAAGTTCAATCAGTGAATCATAATATATACATTTTTGTAATAATAAATGATTTTTCAAGATATACTTGGACAATATTCCTTAAACATAAAAGTGATGCATTTGAAATGTTTAAAGTTTTCACCAAGAGAATTCAAAACAAGAAGTCAATTAAAATTAAAACAATACAAAGTGATCATGGAGGAGAATTCACAAACCAAAATTTTGAAAACTTTTGTAATAAGAAAGAAATTCTACATAACTTTTTAGTCCCTAGAATACCCTAACAAAATGGAGTAGTAGAACGTAAAAAAATAGAACTATACAAGAATATGATAAGTCCATGCTAAATGGTTGTGATTTGCCTAAAATTTTTTGGGTTGAAGCAGTTGCTACAGCATGCTATTTTTTTAAATAAAATTTTAATAAGACCTTTGACAAAGGTAACTCCTTATGAATTTTTTGATAATAAAAGGCCTAAAGTATCTTATTTTAGAGTTTTTGGTAGTAAATGTTTTATATTTAATACGAAAGATAATTTAGATAAATTTGATGGTAAATGAGATAAAGGAATTTTTATTGGATACTCAAATAGAAGTAAAGCTTATAGAGTTTTTAACAGCAGAACTAACACTATTAAAGAAACATTGAATTGTATGTAGTTTGTTTGGTTTGGTTTGTTTATTTATGTACATAATTAAGTTTAGGTTGATTTGGTTTGTATATATTGAATTTGCTTGTTAGGGGTTGTTTGAATTGTGTAATAGTTTGATTTATTAATAAAATTTGTTTTGTCTTATTTAAATGTCTCCAAGATTTCGTATTTAAATATTAATTTGACTCCATAATTCATCAATATATCACATTTAGGGGTAGTACTGTTTTCACCCATTTTGTTGATGACAGAGGAGGAGAAAAACACAAAATATAACACATGCATATATTACGGAGGAATTATTTAACTCGGTGGGAGTTATATTATATTTTATAGACACAAATATCTGCATGGTTGTCATCATCAAAAAGAAGGAGATTGTTAATACCTCAGATCTTGATTTTAATGACAACAACCATATAAACATAGATATTAATGCTTCCTCAAGTTGTATAGTATATATTGCAGAATATTACACAGGTAAGAAAGATTAAACTTGAAGACTTATCAGTATAAAGATCAAGAATGAAGATTTAGGGATGATGATCAAGACTCATGAGTTTAGAGACAAAAGACTTGAAGAGCTCAAGACTCTAGTGCTTAGTTTGAGTCATTAGAACAAATTGTTTATATATTTTATATTCAAAATATGCTTTTGCAAATATTGTATAAAAGTTTTTATGTGTTCAAAGCATTTAAAAATATGTTTAAGATTATTTTACAAAAATATAGAAGTTTGAAAACAATTTAAAAGAAAGTTCATTTTTCAAAATTAACAAGGATATGTCGACATACCCCTCCTAGATATGTCGATATAGTGACCGTTGGTTGCTTTTTTAATTTTTGAAAAGAAGCGCCTTTTGGACGCACCTCTTCACGAATGGGTAGTTCTACTCATTCACTATATAAAGAGGAGTGCAAACGAATTTTTAACTAATTTTTTTTACTTTCTTCTTACTCCTTACTCTCTTGAAATATTTCTTAAAAAATACTTTCTGTATTCTTCAAAATCTACATTGAATCAATCCATACTACACTAGATTAATTCTCTACAAACTATCTACTATTTTGCAAGCATTCTCTCTACTAACTCAAAGATCAAACCTCTATTAGAAGGGCTAAGGATGTCTTGTGTCCCAAGTACAACTGTTTGTATTTGAAAATAAACAACTGTACTCTTATTTGTTTAGGTGTGCTTATTGCCCATTCAAATCAAGTGGGTGTGCTTAGTAGCTCGTCTAAATATAGTGGGTGATCTTATTTCTCGGTAAATCAAGAGATTTTGCCCCGGCTCGTAAGATGGGAGGGCTTATCTCGTAACCTTGAAATCAAGACTATATTCTGGTTTGCTTTCTACATGGTTAAAGTAGGAGATTGAAAAGAAAGTTGTACGGCATTGTACGGGACTAGATGTAGGATTGGTTAATCTGAATTAGTATAAAATTCCTGGTGTCATCTCTCTTAATTTACATTTTGTTATTGCTTTTATATTTAACTGTGATTATATCTGTGACTACTTGAATAGTATAGATATGTGTTGATAATTTGTGATTTTATTTAAATCTTGAAACAAAGTTAAAAGGATTCATAAAAGTTAAAAAACACTGATCACCCTCTCTTGTGTTAAAGTAGCCTTAAGATCCATTAAACCATAACCTACACAAACACTTTGCAATTCTCACATAGTGTAGGTATTCATAAGATATTTGAATGTCTATTACTGAACCATCATAGTTAACACCTTGAACGATTGTAGCATAAGTTAAATCTAGAACAATTTCTCCTAAAATTCTGGCATAATGAAGTCAAATTTCTTTTGCTGTATTATTATCCATTCAAATGGGTTTACACAAAGTACTGGCAATTCTACTTATTCATTTTTATTCCAAAGTTCTAGATTTAAATCATGTAATTTGATCTAAATTGGAATAGTAGAAAAGCAATCTCTTGTAAGTTTTATACCAGTTTTCCACAGTTTTAAAATTATGATTCTGGAGTTGAAGGTATATGGTCCTGACTAGATAATTCTGGTGCAATATTCCTCCTTCTCGAAACTTATTATAATGAAACCACTCTGTTTATAATATATATATCCACGGTCCCAATCAATTCCCAAACATTTTATACAAATTTACTAAATTAATCATATAATGGTTTGCTACCGATAACATAAGCAACGACCGAGTTCTTCCATTTGGATTTAGCAGTCTCCTTATTAGCTTTAGGAATTTGAAACTTTAATCTACCGTGCTCAAGAATTGGTGGAATCAAACGAAAATCAACATCTTAAAAGTCTACATTGTGAGTAGTACTCCTCTAACCGCCACTACCCAAGACCTACTCCAGGTTTCCAGTGTTGGACATTTAAAACTTACTAGCCATGATGAGAATCTGGTGGTTTGGGAGGAGGTTCATCTGGGATAACTGCCCCCGCCTTGGTCGCATGTCAGCCATGAATTTTTAAAAAATAATTATACACATACATACATACATACATACATACATACATATATATATATATATATATATATATTAAAGAAAAATTATCTTATGATTTAGAAAATTACCGTATGGTATCGTGAACACTGTAATATTTTTTTTGAATTTTATCATAATTATTATAAATTGTAGAAATAGTAATATATATTAAAAATATTTACAAATAGTTAAAATATTAATAAACTAATCTGAAAAAATTATTTTTAGGATCTAAAATTCTTTTTTATCATGAATATATTAGTAATTATAAATTTGTCCTAGTCAAATATATTTAAATTAATTTTCAAAATTAATAACATAATCAAATAAACTATTTTTCAATTATGAAAAATAATACTATAATTTTTGCACATTCTGTTACATTTTTGAATTTATTTATGGTTATATTAATTATTATAAAGTTTAGAATTATTGAAATATATTAATAAAGTGTGTGTGTGCGCGCGTGTATATATACACATACACGTATAATTATCATTATTAGGTCAAAAATTAGTTGATAACTTTAAAGCATGGTTTCGATGGCTTTTTAAAATAAAAAAATTTGAGTTAAGGTATGAATAAGACCAAGACGAAGTGATGTAAAGTTATCTGATACTGTTGTGTCTATAAGTGTAATTACTTGCTTATATGAGGCATATGCATCGATTGTTATGGAAGACATAGTAACATTGTAAATGTTATTATTTGATATTTTATATTCATTTACATATGTTGATCATTTGTTTATTGCTTATATTGTATTGATGTACTCACATTTGGAAATAAAATCACCTAACATTGATGACATTGAGGATTGGGTTTGATAACAATTTGGGGTTGTTCCACAACATAACTCCTGTGTGAGTAAGATTGCATCCAGGTGATCAGGAAGGTTTATAGATGTTAATAATAATCATTATAAAATGTCTTGTTTGACGTCTGGAAAACCATATTGAATATTTTAGGACTGGTGACAAGGTAACGCCTCACGCTGTAACTGATTAGCCCCTTGGTTATCAAGGTCAACGGTCCAAATGTGTGGCTTCGCGAACATCGAGGCTAAAATATATGATACACATCCGACGAAATACCTTATGGGGATGAAAATGTGGCTTCTGACCTAGTTTAGGTTTGAGTCCACCTTATAGGTTTTTGGTTCCTCTGTGAAAACTAATAGGATTAAACTAGGAAAATCATACGATGTATTTTATTCTTAATAAATGTATGTGCTTAAAGTTTAAGAATCCCGAAAACATTATTATCCAAGAAGCATAATTAAATGGAAAACGAAAAGTGGGTAGACTAGCTAGTGCATGAAACATGAACCCTAATAAATAAATTGACATATTCATATTTAACCCATTTAATGAAGCATAATGTCTTATTATGTTCCCCTTACTTTATTACCTTTCCCTGGGGTATATTCTATACCAAAATCATAAGTAACCAAAAACTCCAGCGATCTCTGCTGTCTCATATTCAACTTCTTCCGAGAGAACAAATATCTTAAAGACTTATGATCGGTATACAACTCAAATTTCTCCCCTAAGAAATAATGCCTCCAAATCTTCAAGACAAAAATCACCTCAGCCAACTCTAAGTCATGAGTAGGATATCTTACTTCGTGCGGTCTAAGCTGCCTAGATGCGTAGGCAATAACTTTGCCCTTCTGCATCAACACTGCTCCCAATCCAGTCCCACATGCATCAGTGTATACTATCAACCCTTGGTTTCCATCTGGAACTACTAACACTTGGTCAACAAATGCTTTAACTTAAGGAATGCTTCCTCACATTTGTCGGACTAAACAAACTTCACCTCCTTCCTGGTAAGCTTAGTCAAAGGCGCTGCTATCCACGAGAAATCCTTAATGAATCTCCGGTAGTAGCCAGCAAGTCCAAGAAAACTTCTAATCGCGGTCACCGTCTCTGGTCTCTTCCAATTGTTCACAGCTTCGATCTTATCTGCATCGACTGACAATCCTTTTTATGAAACCGCATGACCAAGAAACTTAACCTCTTTTTTTCAAAAAATGACATTTGGAAAACTTCGCTTTTGACTGATTCTGCCTCAGCGTCTCAAGCACCACTCTAAGATGACCTTCATGCTCTCTTTCATTCTTAGAGTATACCAAAATGTCATCTATAAACACCAACACGAATCTATCCCAATACTCTCGGAAGACTCGGTTTATCAAATCCACAAAGAAAGCAGGTGCATTCGTCAACCGAATGGCATCACTAACCACTCATACGAACCATATCTAGTTCGAAATGCTGTCAAATGAATACCGTCCTCTGCCACTCTTAACTGATGGAACCCCATCACAAAATCCAATTGGGAAAACACTCTGGCTCCACTCAACTGATCAAACAGATCATCAATTCTCGGCAAAGGATACTTATTCTTTATCGTCCTTTCGTTTAGCTTACGATAGTCGATACACATCCTCAATGACCCATCTGGTTTCTTCACGAATACCGCGGCCGCTCCCCAAGGCGAACTGCTTGGTCTAACAAAATTCCTTCCTTCTAGATCCACTAGCTACATCTTCAATTCCTTCATCTCGGTCGGTGTCATTCTACTAGGTGGTCTACTCACAGGTTCAGCTCCTAGCACAAGATCTATCAGAAACTCAACAGCTCGTTTCGGTGGTAGTCCTGTGACTGGCTCAAAGACATCCGCAAACTCTCTTGCTATTCGAACCTGACTTAGATCTTCTCCCACTTCCATTGCACTTAACAAAGCACAACTACTCTGATCGGAATTCTCTACTGAGAATATAATTCGGTTATGACTATCAGGGTGTCTCAAAGATATCTACCCATCCTGGAAAAATATCCTGGCCTCATATCTTTTCAACCAATCCATACCCAAAATGATTCTGAAATCTACGAAATCGAAAACATACAAACTGCATGCAAACTTATGACCTAACAAATCAAGTTCTAACTGGTCACATATCATCCCCAGAGTTGCATACCCTCCTATTGGATCACAACCCTTAAGGAAGTAACAAGGTATGTGGGTTCTAAGCATAACCTATCAACCAAATACTGTGATATAAATGAATGTGTTGCACCGGTATCAAATAGTATCCTAACCAGTATACTCTGAATCAAAAACGTACCTTCCATTATAGTCTTTCCCTTATCAGCTGTAGTAGGCTTAACTGATGATCCAACAGCAAAAACCTTCCCTTTGTCCGCCCTGACTGGCTCTGGACACTGGTTCTTGTAATGCCCAACTTGATCACAATTGAAGCACTTCACCTTCTTCTTGTCTGCAGCTTTCTTCCCCTTGCCTGTCCGGCACTCATGAGCATAATGACCCTTCTTGTCACATTTGAAGCATACCAAATCAGCCTTTGCCTTCTTGGCAGCATCCCCTTTTTGGACTCCTTTCTTCTTAAAGAACTTCCTCTTCTTTCCTTGAAGACCTTGGGATTCAACTGACTTCTCACTAGCACAACCTGCCAGCATCTTTTCATGGCGAATGACCATCTCCACCACTACATTACAAGGATCACGGATATGGGTCATGGTCATTCTAGCAAGCTCCGGTCTCAGTCCTTGAATGAACCTCTCATTCCTTCTTATGTCATTGTCTATAGTGGCATATCCATATCGAGACAGCTCATCAAACTTAGCAGTGTACTCGATTACTAACATATTACCCTGGACTAGATCCATAAACTTCCTCATCAACGCCGACCTAGCAACCTCAGATAAAAACTTTTGCTCGAACCTCATTCTGAAATCAACCCATGTCAGTTCTTCCTTTGGAACTCCGACGGTCACACTATTCCACCAGTGAAGCGCTGCCCCTTGCAACTGCCTAGAGGCCAACCTCCTCTTTTGCCCATCATCCAATCCTAGACCAGTAAAGATCCTCTCATAGTGCAATAGCCAGTTCTCAACTTCAATAGCATCCTCCATTCCAACAAACGGCTTTCCATCTAGACTGGTGTAGTCTCTACTTAACTTAGCTTAGTTATTCCCAACTGGAGTCACGGGATTAGCTCCTCCAACATTACCAACAACTCTAGCTTGCAAAAGATTGGCCAACAACTAATACACCATCCCCGCATCTACTGGCGAATTTCCACCACCGACATTGGCTTCAGCATTTGTCGATCGACCTTGGATTCTCCTAGTATTAGGTCGAGCATTTCCATTGGTTGTGGTGCTTCCTCCACCTATATTTCCTCTTCTGTTTCCTGCTTCCATATCTTCTTTGTTGTAAATCTGCATACGAGCCTTAGTAAGATACAGAAGAACGGTCTAAAAGAGAGGGAAACACGTACTTATATATATATATGTATATATATATATATGTGTATATGTATGTATATATATGTATATGTATGTATGTATGTATCTATGTATGTATCAAATACAAGAACGTTACTATAGCGTTAACCCAACCCCGATCGTATTTCTGATTCATTGGAATTATGTTTCAAAAAAATTTAGGTTTAACTTTCTTTTAAAGTTTCATAAACCTATGCTCTGATACCAACTTTTCTGAGTAAACCTGGTTTAATACCATTTAAAGTAAACTTTTCTCTAACTAACCTACCACGTGTCAATACCAGATTGGTTGCCTTAACTTTTTCAAATTCTTTACTAAAATAACTGCCGCTAATTCCAGATCTAAACCATGGTTAAGTTAATCAAATAAGCCCTTCCATTAAGCAAAACCAATTTTGCAAAGAACTCCCCCTTCTAAAATAATTTAATTTGCATAGCAAATCACTTTGGAAAAATCCCCCAAAATTACAAAAATTCACTTTAATCATGTTATCTAACATATCAAAATTCTAGACCCAAATTCTTAATATATTTTCCAAAATAAATTTATAAACCCAAATAACCATATTTTCTTTTGAAAATTCATAACAATCTTTCCATAGTTTGAAAATTATCAAAATTGAAATCCAACTCCAAAATCATGTTTTATACAACATAAAAATTTTCCATGGCATTTAAACATCAACATATCTCGGTTTGACCCTATAACCGTGTATAAATCTATTTAAACAAACTTGTTTAAATTAAACAAATCAAATTTCAAGCATATCATCATTCAATTCATCATAAAAACGAATTTATCCTCAAATTCGAAAATATATGATTCAAAACAAAATTAGAGATGGAATTATTATTCGCCTTGATTTAGATAAGTATATTAAATTGAGATTGATTTCCCCTAAGCTTGATTCTTTAGCTTTTATGTGTATTCCTCTTGTTAATGGTCGGTCTCTCCTTCTTACGTTTAATTTTCAGAATGACGTGAATGGGAAGTAAAAGGTAGGAACGAAAATATATAAGGGTAAGGGTTATGGGCGACAAATTTCCTAATATACCCTTATATAATTTAATTAACCAAAAACCCATTATTAAGCTCATTTAATTATTTTATTAGGCTCGGCCTTAATTAGTTTTATTCAAATCTCAACCCCCTTATCACTTAACATTTACATTATTCTATTTAATTTGTCTAATTAAATCTCATGAATAATGTTATCAAAAATTAGGGGTGTTACAGGTGAGGTGAGCGTAGTGCATAGGCCTATCTTATCCCGCCCTTTAGAAGTCAAATTCGACATCATTTGTTTTGATATGATACTAGTGAGAGGAAACACATTCCGCTAAGTCGGGTGGTCACACTATGTATGTAACACCCCGAAAATTGTGAATATTAAATTAATAATTAATAAAGGTAAAATTGTAATTTTACATAGAACGGTAAAATAGTAAATTTTTACAAGAGTTGGAATCAGGATTCATGATCTATCCCATTGCGTCTAGAATGTTGTTTTCAATCAAAAAACATATATAAGTTGTCGAATTTGAAAAATCAGACCAAAAATAGAAAAAGTCGAACCTAGTTGCATTTTCATAATATATTGATTTCGAAATTTAAACCTAAATTTGTGTTGATTTCAACTTATAAATAGATCCTTAAATCCATCTCTTTTGCTCCGAAAACCTAACCTCCACTTAGAAGACCCTAAACCTTGAATAAATCACAATTTCCCCAAATCAAATCGAAATTAAACAAATTGATATATGAAACCGATTACCGCGAGTAGAGTTATGCAAGGAAGTCAAAGCTACCATAAAATTTACAGTTCTGGAGGCAAAGAAATTCTGAATAATGAAGGAGAAGGAGTATCTGCATCAAATTAGAGAGGACACATGCTTAATTGGTGAGCAGGATTCTTCATAGTTTGGTATATACCAATAAGATATAGTAATTCACCTCTTATGTCCTTAAATCAAATTATAAGTAATCAAATCTAATAGTAATCATATTAATCGGTAATAATTCAAGATTAACATGTAATATGTCATAGCTAGTTAATAAAAAGGTAATTTTTTGATAGTAATTAGATAAGGGTTAATTTCTCCTTAATAGAAAAAGGTGTAATAGGTAAATGTTCTCCAAATTTAACATACTATGTATATCAAAATTGCAATTCTCGATGGCACGAATCAATGAGTGGTATTCAATCGTCGACTGGGTTAACGGATTGATCAGAAAACACATTCGAAGTTTGACAAATATGGACCGTCTATTTGGGTTCAACGACAAAATGACAACGATAAGACAATTGGAGGATATAAACATGTAGGGGGAGTCAAGTAGGACCCCATGTAGGTCTTCAATCACCCCAAATCGAGGCATTGTAACGATCCTACCTCTATGGGCCTAAATTTTGACAAAAATCGAAACCCAAGTCCATCAAAGCACAGATCGCTAGATTTGGTACTTGCAAATAAGCACGAGCATTATCAGAGATTGATAGAAATCTATATTCACAGCGGAAACAATAATAGGATAAGAATACTGACTATGACTACTACCTTGGAACTAATGGTATTCCTTGGATAACAGATTGTCACATCAGCATCGAACATGAGAGAAAAAGAAGACTTTTCCAACAACAAAGCACATCCAACTCTGATGACATGTTCCTCTGAATCTATCATGTGAGTTGTAATGAGGAGGGGGTCAGAACAACGTTCTGGTGACTGGAAAATCTATAAATTATCCATAACATAAATTTATACTGACTAGCTTCCATTTAAAATTATGTCCTTTAAGGTTAGCAATTCTAATCTAACCTTGCATTGCACAACGATTACTTACTTACCCCTTCCCAAGGTACAAAATACTGATGAAGCCTTATCAACCACCCAATACTTCCAAACCATCTGCCACTTAATACTTATAAATATGAAACGGGCTTCTATAATACTTTAAAAAGAGAAATAGACAAACTCTGTCATTTAAGACCTCAATCAAGGAAGACCCCATCATTTAAGACCTAAATCAAGGTAGGCCCCGTCATTTAAGACCTATTCCCAAGGTGGTTTCCTAACAATGTTGTCAATGGTCGGTGGGTCCTAACTACAAAGACCTCTAACCACTATTTATGGCTTTCGACATTTAATGTCCAACGACATTTAATGAACCTAGACCCAATTAGAGTCGGATTAAGTAATAATAATCGTTTTGCGCTGTCTTCTTAGAGTCGACATGATCCAAAAAATTCTTGTCCTTGTCACGATGGAGTCAAAGCCTACCGTCGAGTCCCGAACCATTCTCCAACAATACCCAGTAGTCCCAACAAAACTATTGTGACCAACAACAATTCCAAAACCCGAAAATATTCCAGCTGCAATTTCCTGCCTACTTCGCACAGAAATATTTCTTTCAATAGATGGTGGGTACAAAAACACTTCAAACTACATACCCCAATAAAATTGAATGTCATTCCTATTTTGTCTGTGTCTTAAAGAGAGAAAATATAAAAATCTCGATTTTATAGACCGAAAAATCACTGAGCTAAGTATATGCTCCTTTGTACTTGTTTCTAAATAATAGAAACAATTTCATACCAAAACTTCCCTTTAAAAATCAAACTTATATATATATATATATATATATATATATATATATATATATATATATATATTTCAGGGTTTCCAAAAACCTTTTTTTAAAATACAAATTCCCTAAATTGGAAACTATTTCCTTGCCAAAAATCAAAATCAAGCCTTTACTGATATATATAAGGATTTTAAAGAATTAATCTTTTATAAACTAAGAATTTCTTAACTAACTAATTAATTAACAACTATTAAATAACCAACGTCAAATTACGGGATGTTACAGGCATGGTGGCATATATTTTTCTAAGAGCATCGGCGGTGACGGAGTTAGCAGGGAAATCGAAGTTGATGGCATTGGTGGTGACGGGTAGAGCGCATGACATGCTGACTATAGGTGGCGTCAAATCTTGGAAATAGTGCTTGTGGCGGGCGGAAGAAGGGGCACGATGGTGAGTTGATTGAGAGCGACTAATAACTAAAGTAGTGGAAAATATTATATTAGATAAATTATTTATTTATTTATTAAGAAAATGCCCCCAATCTTCAGACGCTTATCTCTTTCGCATAGTCCGTCTTTACGACACGCAGTTTGAGCATCGTGATTATGGGGAGACAAGAAACGTTTTGGGGTGTATGTTGTATTCAAAGATACTTCAAAAAAGTACCTTATTTTGGCAAATTCGTTATATGTTCACTTAATGGGTTCCATTTATGCGTTATTATACATATCGGAGAAAATTTGTCCTCAATGAACTAACGATGGTTGGCGACGACAAATTAGGCTTTATCCGGATAGTGTCACGTAAAGATTCGGGGACGATGAGTTGGGGCTTTATCTCAATAGTGCCACATACGGATTGGCATGTGAGATGGAACTTGTTTCCTATAGTGTGGGCATATAATAGGTGTTACGGTACACTTTAGAGGATATTTATTCTTGGTGGTACTCGTAACATGTGGCGATGATGAGTTTGGGTTTTACTATAATATCATAGTATACGATAGTGCACAAGTTGGAGTTTTATTTCAATAGTGACGCCTGTAGGTTTGGGTTCCTAAGATGGGAGTATGATTCTCGATAGGGACACGCCTGACGCTATATTAGGGCATAAGTTAGTATTTTAGTGAAACCCTAGCAAATCATGTCACTATTAAGAGAGTTAGGGGTATGCCCTAGGGGCAATTATGAATTTTTTTTACATATATCTAACTCTACAAATATATAATAACATGTTATTTTAAATATTCATGGTCAACGTGTTTCGAGAAAGGATATCGATGCATCTTGTGATGAATATGGAATTTGAAACCTTACACCCAACATCATGCACTAACCATTATGTTAAAATATCTTTGTGTTAACTTTACGAAAGGGATGTTACAGACTACCCCTTTAAAGAGCCCAACGTCCTCGTTGGCTCATCGTCACATATAACCTAGGCATTGTGCCTGTAACCATGTCAGTTCACATCGGTTGACATCCGTAGCATTACAGCATAAAATCCTGTTTGGGTATAGGCTCTGATATCAAATGTGGAGACCATGGGTTTTGAGACCCATACCACCCTAGAAAGCAACACCATGTACTAACCACCGAGCTAAAAGATCTTTGTGTTAGCTTTGCCAAAAGGGATGTTACACATCCATTAGAGACCAGAGTGGGTAGTGTATTGCTCATGGCCGCTAAAGGCATTTAGGAATTACATGCTGATAGTTATTGGATAACCATGGAATGATTCACATGAGAGTTTCTAATTGGATAATAACAACTAGGTCAAATAAGAAATCTTGGAGTGACGATATTGCACAGTTCTCTCAACTTGAGAATATTGTTGAGCTTCAGTGTAGATACTCCACTTTGATTATAGTTAAATCATGGTGTGTCGACCATTGAGCAGCCATAGGTGAGTCTGAGTAGAAGCTTGGAAGCGAATAGCTATTCAGTAGAGAATTTGTTTCTTCGGTTATATGAGGTTAGTATCATGGTCAACTATAGTCAACTTAAAGTCAAAAACTATGACCGGATAGCATAGTTAATAATGAATGTTATTATTAACTAAGAACTTTGTTTATGGACTAACTGAGTTGAATATGGAGGATACTAAAATTTAGACCAAAACTAAATTCCATAAATTCCTGATAGTGTTGATGAAGCGAATTGTTGTAAATAATCGTTACTAAAAGGTACGGCTTGAATTGTAAAATTAAATTTTACCGATGAAGATTTATAAGCAATAAATTGGGCTACAACGTCACACCACTAGCTAAGGTGACGTGTGACATGTGAATTTAATATTTGAATTGTTCATCATTAATCGCTGATTGAATTTACACCTACAAGTCGCACAACCATGTTGTTGATCTTCCTAAAATATTATACGATTTAATTGATTTGTAATTGTTATAAATTAATTAATAGTTATGAAATATAAGTTATTTATTTATTTGATGTATTGGGCGCTATTAGATTTTTGGTGCCATTAGTAATTAATTGGGTGCCTATATAGAAGTTATATATGTATGTACCGATATACAATATCGATATACATTTAAATACAATTAAAATGTCACTAATTATTAAATGGGCTTTGGTTAGTTAAAGACCCATATAGCCTTAGTTTTCATTGGCCATAACAAAAGGGGAGAAGGGGATATTTTTGATTTGAATCATGGATCTGGATATTTGAAATAGTGAGAGAAGAAATAATAATAGGAGGAGAATTTATCACCTCCTTCTCTATATAAATCAAGTTATCCTCCCACTTTTGATCTCTAGAAACCCTCCTCTCATTGGCTACCATACCCAATTCCCCTACCATATAGCCATGCATTGTTGTGTCCCAAATTCACATAAAATTAAATAAAATTTGTTATGCTCTTAATTGTTGCAAGGTATAATCGATCGATTCAAGCCGAATCTAAAAGTTATCTTCAACCAACGTGCATCCAATGGCCTGAAGATCTTTATCTTCAAGTGGTATAAATTCTATTTTAATTTTATATTCGTAGTACTTGGACCTATATATATAAAAATTTTGCATGTACATATGTTGTCACCTATTATTATCTGTTATTATATCACATTGAAAATCTATGTTATTAAAAAACATATTTAAATATATCTGAAAACTTTAAAAAATAAATACCTTTCGTTTTGCCATGGTATATTTTATTTATATTATTTTAAATTTTAAAATCATTTTTTAATAATTTGAAAACCTCTATTTACTATTTTTAAATTACATACATAGATTAAATAATTCTTAAATGTCTACAAAATCATGTATATGTAAAATACGTTTCAACAAAAAAAATTGAATATATATGTGTATATTTATATATATCTATGTATATGTATGTATGTAAATAAAATATCAATATATTTACATTTAATAATTCTAATAATGTTTGTTTTTATTTTTATTTTCTAAAACACTTTTTTGCAAAATCAATTGTATGCTTCCTTTATATACCTCATCAAAACCTTACAACCCCACTAACCTAAATGGATGCTTTGAAAGGGAAAAGTGTACATATGAATTCTATATATTAACATACAAATAGTCGATCTTTGAAAAAACAAAGAACCACAACCAAAACGAACTACCACCAGAAGGTAGAAGAAGCAAAGCCGCCAGATCCACAACTAAACTCTATTGTTGAACACGGAAATAATGCTAAAACCTATGCTGATGCTCTCAAAGGTAAACGGGGGATTCTACCACCAATTGCAGGCAAAAGTTTGAAACCAAACTGAAATATGTAGCACCACCAGAGGGATGTCTTTATTCCAGAATTAACTTTCAATAAATCCACTGAAATCTGGACAAATACAGTTGTGCTATATCCTATTGATTTCAGAATTTCATAGGTAAAGTTGAATGAGTATACTCAGAAAGTCTGGAAACCCAAAGGTAACTGCCTATACACAACACACCTAACTATTATTATGCAGTGCAGTTTGAAAGTGCAGCAGACTGAAAAAATTCTTAGCAATAGTACTTACTCTTACTTTGGTAAGTTACTATTTATTAACTCATGGCATCCTGGTTATGAATTCAAGAAGAAGGATATTAAAGGACTACAAATATGGGCCAAAATGTACAATCTAGATATGGAAATGTGGACACTTAATGCTCTATCTACCATAGGCATCTTTATTGGCAAACTTTTGCAATTAGATGATGATACAACCCAAAATAAATACACAAAATTTGCTAGAATTCAAATTGAAGTTCATGAGCAGTTTAAGTTAGTTACAACAGTCTCCGTTCTATTACATAATTGTTGAATACGAATACATCCCTCCAAAATGTGAAAAATGCAATGTCTTCGGCCATAAATCATCTCTTTACCTTGTTTCCACCCAACCATAGTGAATTTCGGAGAAAAATACAGAGGTAGGTGAATCATTTGGAAAAAATCAAGAAAATTCAACCAGCAAAATTCAGAAGAAAAAAATTCGAAGTACATGACAATTATTCTTCAGATAGTGAATCATAGGAAGGAAATAAGGAAGCAAATACTGAGATAGAACTTCAACGCAATTCATTTGCAGCAGGAAATCAGACTATTAAAAACAAATGATCACTTGGAATTTCTCGACAAAGAACTACCACACTCTATAAACACTGGTACATTACATAATGTGGTAGATATAGTAGGAGAGAAAATTCATAATGAAGATGAGCAAATAGACGTGTCAGAATTCATAACAAAAAATCCAAATTATCAGGCAATGGACGATGGTAAGTCTACTGTTCAAAAACGGGCTCCCCTAAAAGACCATTATGAAGCAACTCCAAAAGTAAATGAGTATTATCACTTGGAATGTTAGGGGTATGAATACACCACACAGAATTAATGATGTGTTCAAACTTCTAACAAAATTTAAGCCAACAATAGTTGACTTAGTAGAAAATATGTTAAATGCTGCTAATCTGGATTTACTTAGATACACAGTCCTAAGAAATTGGGATATTGTTACTAACAACACATCTCAGGTAAAAGGGAAAAGGGAAAATATTAGGCCCCGTTTGATTTGCTGTTTTTAGTTTTGTGTTTTCGTCTAAACAAAAATGCGCATTTCTTATACATTGTTGGAAAACACGCAATTTTGAAAAATGAAATTAACATAGAAAATAGAAAACAAGTTTATTTGATTTTTCGTGTTTTGAGGCATAACAAAAGGACGGAAAACAATTCATCTCCTCCATTTCCCGTCGATCGTCGTAATGGCTAAGAATTGTAAAAGGATTTCCCTCATTTTCTTGTATTTTATATTGTATGTTGAAAACACAAAACGCAAAACTAAAAACGAAACCAAACAGACCCTTAGTCATTTAGGATTCTATGGTTTGGTGCATTTCCACACTATCATTATCTAATCAACACATCACCGTGACTGCAATCAATGCTAGTGGATTCAAGCTTCTCTTCGCAGTAATATATGGCAGTAATATTTTTGCAGAAAGGAATTTATGGAAACATTTTATACAAGAATCATCTACTATTTATGATGTATTGATTTTAATGGGGGATTTTAACAACGCATCATCAACTCTTGATAAGCAAGGTGGCCAACCTATACCCTTCAATCAATTAAGAGCTTTCAATAACTGTTTGCTACAATCGCGCCTAGTAGAAATTAAGGCATTGGGCTATAATTATACTTGGAGAAGAAAGGGAGTGGAAAATAATATAGATGAAATCCTTGTTAATAATATATGTCTACAAAAATTTTCCTATACGAAGGTTCTGGCTCTATCTAAACTTTCCATTGACCATAACCCATTACTTCTGTGCTTAATTAGTGTACAAAGTTAAAGGATACCCCTTCAGATATGATAATAGATGGAACTTAAAGGAAGGCATGACATAAGCATATCAAGGGGTTTGAGAAGTATTACATGGGTATTTCCATGTTACAACTTTTAGAGTAAACTAGCTCGCAAAAATGAATGGAAATCCTGGAATAAGTCAAGAAAGAAGGAAAATACTTATCTTGAATAGGTAGAAAAAGAATTGGAAGCTCTGGAATTAGCAGTGGACGAGCATCCTATAAACCTGCAATTATATGACGAAATATTACAAGCACGATATAAATTTCAAGTTCAACAACAAATGAAATTCTAGAGCTTATGACAAAAAGCAAAGGTTCAATGGCTACAACAAGAAGATACCAACTCTAAATATTTTTACTCCAAAATGTCTTTTAGAAGACATATTAACAACATACAGGCACTAATAGATTCTGTTTGTAATTTAATGTACAAGCTTAAAAAATTGAACATGAAGCAATTACTTATTATACAGAACTGTTCAACGACAATTTTGAAATTGACTTTCCATATTTTCTAAGTATTTTAGAGATAAATGCAGCAAGCCAAAATTTTCTACTGAGAAAAATTACTACGGATGAAATAAAGATGGCAGTTTTCTCCATTTATGACGACAAAAGTCCAGGGCCAGATGTGATATATGCAAAGTTTAAAGAAGAGTTATTTGCTGTTGTACATGACATGTTCAAATCTAGTAAACTTCCTAAGGGTATTAATAATAGCAAAAGTTGAAAGACCAAGTCCCATAACACACTATCGACTGATTTCTTGTTGTAATATGTATTACAAAGTTTTCAGTAAAGTGTTATGTAATAAATTAAAGCACTTCCTACCTTATTTAATATCAAAAAACCAAAGTGCCTTTATTGCCAGGAGATATATAGGTGAAAATATATTACTAGCACATTAACCACCATGAGACTTCAATAAGAAAGGTGTTAATAAATTCTGTATAAAAGTGGTCCTGCAAAAAGCTTATGACAAGATCGATAGGAGTTTTATCTGCTATATTATGAGGAAAATGGGTTTTCCTGCTCATTTCATTAATACCATATTTGAATGTATAATTACTCCTACTTTCTCAATGCTATTGCAAGGCGTCCCTAAAGGTTATATTATGATAAATAGAGGCTTACGTCAAGGTGATCTATTGTCTCCTTATCTGTTCACTATAGTCATGGAATACTTACATATTTAATGAATGAGGCAGCCATTTTAAAACTTTTTATCCCAGTCTACAAATTTAAGCCACAAATCACTCATTTGCTCTATGCCAACGATTTAATGATTTTTGGAAAGATAGATATAAAGGCAGTAGACACAATCAAATTAGTATTTGATAAACTTGTATCGGTTCTGGACTAAATGATAATATTTTGAAGACTAAAATCTTTTTTAGCAGAGAAGCAACAAGAAAAAAAGACATGATGGCAAAAATGCAGTTTGAAGAATGGAAATTTCCTATAACCTACTTTGGTGTACCCATTTCCTCAACATATCTTCATTATTATTCTCAATGCCAGCATCTGTTACAAAAAATTCAGCCAAATTACAGGGCTGGAACTCACATTTTCTTAGTTTTGCAGGGCGAGCAGAATTACCGAATTCAGTAATAACTCCTACAGTGTTATATTGGATATTCATATAGCAAATACCAGAGCAAACTATAGATAAGATTAACACCTTATGTGCAGACTTTTCTTGGGTAGGCAGAAACCATAAAGTAGCGTGGACCATTTTATGCAAACCCAAAAATGAAGGAGGAGTTGGTTTTAAATTGTTTTCAGATCTAAAGAGAGCAGCATGCCTGAAACATATGTGGAATTTTTTTGTAAAGGACAATTTGTGGAGTTCATGGAGGAAGGAAAACATTGCAAAGGTAAATTTTTCTGGTCTACGTCTATTGACAATGCTTCATGTACATGGAAACATATGCTTAGACTAAGAACAAATGGCAAACAATTTTTTAACAAAGTTATCTCAAACAGAAAAAATAGGCATGAGCCTTGGATTAATTGTAAATTCTTGATAGATTTTTTAGGATTAGATAGATTTTATTTGATTGGTTCTTTACAGTTAATCATTGCTAACACTATAGACAATAGTGTCCTTAATCCGTATTTAAATAATGCAACCAAAGAAATTGCAGACCAAATTCAGGAAGTGTAGATTAATAAAAACTATAACACTGATTCTTATGAATGGTGTGAAGCAAACAAGTTCAGTTTCCATAGGGTCTTGAATAAGATCAGACATAGTAATATCAAGCAAAACTGAACAAAATTAGTCCGACACAACAAAAATAATAGAAGAGTGTCCTTCATAACATATTTAGTAGTGCTTAATCGTCTCAATACTAAAGACATATTGTCACACTTTGGAATTACTACTGATGTGATCTGTGTTCTATGTGAAAGTGAAGCAGAAGGTAAACAACATTTTTTTCTTTGTATTTTCTTACACTAATACATTTGGAGTTTACTAAAGCTTAAGTTGAAGTTGTTACATCATGCTGACGTTGGAAGACGAGATACATATGCTTGTATCCAACTTCAACAATAAAGATCGACTAAGGGATTTAACTTTTTCCACAATCACTGTAACAGTGTACCACATCAGGCAAGAATGAAATAATCGAATTTTTTAAGACAGGAAGATTGATAAATTATAGAAGAGTAGACAAATTGAAAAGGAGATAGTTTACCTGGTGAGGTATAATAGAAGCAGAATGGAAAATAATTTTAGAAACGCAGAGTTGCTGCGAGGATAAGGGATATAGACTTATAGTTAGCTGATAATGGTTGAAGAGCCGCCATGTTTTTTTTTTTTTTATTTAGAGAAAGGGTTGAGAGCTGAACGCGGGTTGACTGAAAACGAAGATTTTTTTTTTTTTTGGGGAAACCCAAGAGAACCCGCCGGGCCGGTAAACTCCTGAGAATGGTAAATTTATATAGGATAGGAAAGCGCAAGGTAAGAATCGAACATGTGTCTTTATACCAGAACCCAAGCCTTCTTCCCACTGCGCCGCACCCGCGGACTACTGGAAACGAAAATAGAGAGCCGAAACATTACATTGGGCCTTGATTTGGGCCTTTGCCTTGCTTTATCCATTTTTTTATTGATGTATAATATTCTTTCTAACAATGTTTATATTATAATATATTTATATATAAATGTAAATGTTTAATTTATTAATATATATATATATATATATATATATATATATATATGTATGTATGTATGTATGTATGTATAATAAATTGTTTTGGTTTTACTTTATGTAAAAATAATTTATGGACGAAAAGAAATAAATTTTAGGGTACTTTTGGCACAGGTCCTTATTAAGTTTCAAAATTCACGAAAAGTCCTTCACTAAATTTCAGTGTAAATTAGGTCCCTGTTTTTTATTCACGATTATTGCAGAGCATGATGCAACATTTCATAAAAGTTGCCGACATTTCCGCAACATTTCTGTACACTGTGAACATAGTGTATGAAAGTTGCTGAAATATCAACACTTATTTATAAAAGTTGATGATATTTCAGCAACATTTATGTACACTGTGAACACAGTTTATGAAAGTTGCTGAAATATCAGCACTTATTTATAAAAGTTGCTGACATTTCAGCAATATTTTTTCTTTGTTTTTACAATAAAACTTTGACACAGATAGTTGCTGAAATATCAGCACTTATTTATAAAAGTTGTTGACATTTCAGCAATAATTTTTCTTCGTTTCCAGAAAACAGGGACCCGCTTTACAATGAAACTTTGACAGGGACCCGCTTTACAATATAAAAGTATGATAGGGATGTCTCCCTAATTTCCACTAAATTTTAAATAAAATATTTTAATGCCTAGTTTCTTCGAAAATTACATTCTATGACTATTTTATAATTTCTAAATAGTTTAAACAATATTTTTATCGATGATATAATTTTATTCAAAATATAATATATTTATTTAATTAATCAAATGATATTTTAAATGATTGTGTAGGTCTAAACTTGAAGTTTAAAATGTCTTATCTAGTCATATTAAATATTTTAGATATAAAATTTTGAATTTAAGTTTTACTGACTTAGTAAAAATCAAATCAAACATTTTTAAATTTAATTTTATTTAATATGTGTGTGTATACACATATATCGAAATTATGTTTAAGTATTTATGTGTATATTTAAATAATATTTTAAGACATCTAATGTGCATATAAATGACGAATGTATACGTTATAGATGCAAAAACCAACATCTATACACACACACACTAACTATGTACAGATTATTATGTTGCACGTGCACATTATGCACATATGAGTATATACTGATATACTCATAAACCATATACAATTTAAATTTACCAAACTCATTCATTAGTTAAATCAAAAAATTTAAATAAAACTAGATTTTATTTAAATTAACTAGATTGAATCTAGTACAACCATTAGACTCAATAGACCTACTATGATCTAAATAATATTTTTTCGAAACCTACTCATTTCACATGTTGTAGACCGTCCTAGTTCCAATAATGGTATCAGAGCTCAATTAGTCTATATGGTTTAATTGTCAACTTCAGGGCCAACTAACTAAAGCTTACATATCTGACAGAATGTCTAGAGAAGTAGTGTCTAGGCTGGGGGTTGAATAATCATGTATTCTCCCCTTCCTAACCGCTGGCCTGGCCTGACCAAGTGAAATAATTTCAAAAGTTCGCTCAATATTATATATATTGATATATATATATATATATATGTATTGATATATATATATATATATATTGATATATACACACACATACGTGTGTGTGTGTGTAACTATAAATGTTATAGTTTAATATATATATTTATCTTAAATTATTTAAGGTGGACTAAAATAATAATTAGAATTTATTAAAATATTTAATTAAAATTGTTTTAACTAAATATAGTTAAAATAAATTAACTAAATGTTAATTAATGAAGGCATATATAATGATATATGCATATAAAACTATAGATATTAAAGTTAATATTCATCTTAAATTGTTTAGAAGGAGTAAAATAAAAAATTTAATTTTAAAAACAAGTTAATTAATTTGTTAATTAAATTAATAAATTAAAAATTAAAGATAATTTAATTAACAATATACATATGAATATTATATAAGTTGATTAAATTATAAATAGCTGGAAATGAATTAAAGTTATGCAATATAATTTTATAATATAAGTGGAACTGTAAGAAACTCAACTTAGGTTTAAAGATAAATACATACGTATTATATGTATACCTTGATCTTTGATGTGTCCGACACTTTAATCGTGAGGGTATTTCATAAGAAATACATTATTCCCTGAATCGATTTCACTCTAATATATGTACATATTAAAGATTATGAATCTATAATATATAAAGTTGTTCACTACCACTTATATATTAATATATTATTTGCATACTCTTCAAATGTTAAGCAAGCTTAAGCTAAGGATGTTATGTGTATTAATATTAATATATTGACTAAAAAAGGTAAGATACATTTACATATTTGTTGAGCAAACTCAAGGTATGTGCATTATACTTAGATCTCGCCAAATGATAGGTGCGAGTGAACAACCTCTTTCAATTTGTTAGGCAAACTCAAGGTCGGGATTGAGATGACAAAGACCACGGGTTAGGAGTTGTATGCGATACAACCGATAAGGGGTTATCCACCACTTACAGGCCTATAATTTGTTGAGTAAACTCAAGGTCATAATCCCAATGCAAGCAAGTTTGAATACTCATTTGAAAAATCAAAAGGTTTCTATGTTTCTCTTAGGGTTTTAAGAGAGCCTTATTAGAAAAATAAATTGATAATATTTAACATTTCCAATATCGTAAAAACAAATGATATATGAAACTAAAATAATACACTTTGATGAATTTGCACAACTAATATAATTAATAAAATGTTCGTTAGTTAATATATACAAATGAACTGAATTAAGATAGACATAGAAATGTAAAATATACTTACCAATAGATTATTTGGCATGTTGTCAATTCAAGACTCTTACAAGAGCCAAATTATTCAACAATTAAATACATCCATACCTTGGTCACTTAGGTGTTTATTTTCCCCAAGACAATATTTCATCTTCTATGAGTTTTGAACTCTAAAAGAAATACATGAATATGGATATTTGATCCATATTCAATCACATATAAATGTTATATGGTGAACAGTCGTGATTCGTAATATACAAAACCTCAATGAGATTAGTTCAATCAAAATGAGCAAGTAAACATGATATGAGATAATGTATTTAATACGATTGATTGCAGTCAGGATCTTTTCGTGTTAAGTGTAGCACTAGATCAAGAGCTTCAATATGGACCTAAGAATTCAATCATTGAATTATCAGTTTGATCAGTTTACTTAAAGTGCCACATATTCGATGCCCACAAATGTTAAGGACGACCGAATGCATTTTTGTAAAGAATTTGGTGAAGTCTTGTAGTGAGGGTTTTCTTTTGATAGAGTTAGGGGTATGCCATAGGGAAAATTATGTAATTTGTTACATACATCTAAGTCGATAGCCAATCTTGTTCAAAATAAAAGCTTTCCCTTATATACTTGTTATATTGTGGTACAATTAATTAAGTAATTAATTTATAGCATATTAAATTAAAAATCCTTAAATGATATGTTATGTGATAGTAATTACAATGTGTTGTAACCATGAGAAATTTATCATATTAAAAATAACATATTATTTTAAATATTCCTAGTTAAGATGTTTTGAGCCGGGATATCGATACATCCATTGAGACTAGAGTGCGTAACACTCTCAAAATGTTGGGTAGTGTATTACTTATGGCTGCTGGAAGCACCAAGAGGTTACATACTAATAATTATTGGATAACTATGGAATGACGCGCTGAGAGTTTTCTGTTGGTTAATATAACTAAAGTCAAACAAAGAATCTCCAAGTGGCGATATTACGTAGTTCTCTTGACTTGAGAATAATGTTGAACTCAATATGCACACTTCACTGTGATTATAGTAAAATCATGGGATGACATCCATCGAACTACTATAGCTAGGTCTGAGTTGAAGCATTGGAAATGAAACAACTATTCAATAGAAAATTCGTCTCCTCAGTTATATGGGGTTGGTATCACGGTCAACTGTAATCAACTCAAAGTTAAAGTCTCTGGCCAGAGCAATACAATTAATAGTAATTATTATTATCGAACAAAGGATTTTGTGTTTGGACTAAGCAAGTTGAATGTGGATGATTTTGGAACTTTAACCAAAAACAAATTTCATAAGTCGTAATGTGATATAGTGTTGACAAAAAGAATTGGTGTAAATAATCGTTACTACTAGGTACTGCTTATAATATGTAAAATTGGATATTATTGAAAAATGCGTGAGCTATAAATTCAACCAAAATGTCACACCACTAGTTAAGGTACATGTGAACATTAATTTTCGAATTGTTTGATATTAATCACTGATTGAACTTACACCTATGAGTCGCATAATTGTAATGATGGATACTCCAAAAAACCACACAATTTAATCAATTTATAAACTTTTGGAAATTAATTAACATTTATGAACTATTAATTATTAAATTTTGTTTGATTTGTTTGTATACTATTAGAAATTTATAAATTGCGTATATAAAAGTTATAAATATGTGTATCGATATATGATGTCAATAGAATATTAAATTGGATTTAAATAAATTAAATGTTAAGTTGTTTTAGGATGTTTCGAGGCCACATGCCTTCTTTTATAGTTGGCTATGCATGGGAGGGAGGGGGAGGATTTAATGAGATTTAATAAGGAATCAAGTAGGGAAATTTTTAAAAGAGTGAATTGAAACTTTCCAAAGTTTCCTTTAAAATATGTTCTCTTTTGTTCATTCCAAAGCTTAATTATCTCTTCAGACAATTCAATTTTATTTCTCTTCTCTCTCTCTCCCCCCCTCTTATGGCTGAATATCCATGTCTTTATAGATGAAAAAATTCCTAAAACTAATTAAAATAAAATCAAATAAACAAATACAAAAGTGATGCTTCGTATCGTTGCAATATTTAAAAGTTGATTTAACGAAATCTAGGAGTTATATTCTTCATTCAAGGTGCGATCTTTTGCTACATCTATAAAATAATTCTTTGATTTTATTTGGTCATGAAATAGTTAATATTTATACAGTTCAATCCCATACATGTTGTATCTCATTTGATTATTTGATTATCCCGTATGCATAGTTTAGATCCCAATCTTCAACGAATTTATACATGCTTAAATTATCCGATTTAATTTTGTTAATGTTTTAGAAATTGATGTGTATGAAAAAAAATAAACCTTTTGATTGAGAACTGATTCTATTTAATTGTTGTAATTTCATAATTTTCCCCATACACAAATATAAGTATTGAAATCACTTTGAAAGTTTATTCAATGTCTTGTATGTTTGTTGATTTTGATTGTAATTATTTTGATTATTGTTTGCATATGTTTAAAGGTTGTATTGACTCAAAATTAAATGGACTTTTATGTAAAATCACAAACCTATTTTGATGCATCCTAATTTAAAGCTAGTTTTCAATTTGTTGAATTCAAGTTTTAAAACATATAAAACAACAAACATTATATATATGTATGTATGTATGTCATTTTAAATCTAAAATATAACTTTTAATTATCTATATAGTTATATGTGTGTGTAAGTTATTTCATCTCAAATTTTGTAAAAGGACTGATATGTAAAATCTTAAATTTACTTTTAAATCTTTACTAAGTTAAAACTAGATTTAAATATTTTTTCCTTCTTTATTTTTCAAGTCATGTCAGTTAGTTAAAATCAATCTTTATGTACATGTGCACGCGCACGCACACACATATGTATGTATGTATGTATGCATGTATAAATTGATAAACTTAGGGGTATGCCCTAAGGGTAATTCTGTAATTTATTGTAAATTATTTAACCATGTAATCAATTCTCATTCGTTATAAAGGTGTTTTTTCTATTATATATATTCGTTATAATGTATTATAAATAATTAAATATTTAATTAAAATATATGTAATAGAAAATCCTTAAATGGTGTGTTTGTGATAGTAATTACAAATAGTTGTAATTATGGGTATTGTATCACAATATAATAAACACATCATTTTAAATATTCCCAATCAAGATGCATTGAGACTGGATATCGATGTATCTGTTGAGACTAGAGTACGTAACGCTCTTCAATTGTTGGGCGGTGTATTACTCATGACTATTGGGGGCACAAAGGATTACGTACTAATAGTTATTGGATAACTATTAAATGACTCACTCGATAATTTTCTGTTGGTTAATATAGCTAAGATCAAACAGGAAATATCGATGTGACTGATTTATACAGTTCTCTCGACCCGAGAATACTATTGATCTTTAATATGAAAGCTCTGCTTTGATTGTATTCAAATCATGACACGACGTCCATCGAGTGATTATTGTTGGATCAAGTGGGAATATTGGAAGTGAAACACTATTCAAGAGAGGATTCGTCTCCTCGGTTATATGAGATTAGTATCACGGTCAACTCAGAGTCAAAATCTCTAACTACAATAGTTTGGTTAATAATAATTGTTATTATTTAACCAAAGGCTTTGTATTCGGACTATATAGTTGAATACAGACGATATTAGAATTTTGACCACTACCAAATTCCATAAGTCCAAAGTGATATAGTTTTGACGAAGAGAATTAGTGTAAAAAATAGTCACAATCGTGTAATGCTTAACAAAGTAAAATTGGATTTTACCGAAACCAAGTAAGTGATAAGTTTGTCCAAAATGTCACACCACCTGCTGAGTGACATGTGAATGTTAATATTCGAACAGTTTAATATTAATCGCTGACCAAATTCACACCTAAAGAGCCACACAACCAAAACGTCGAATACTCCTTTGACCACATGATTTAATTAATTTGTAATTATTATAAATTAATTAATATTAATGAAATATTAGTTAAAAATTTATTTTTATTTGATGAAAAATATTAATAAATATGTTTATAATAGTTATAAATGTTTTAATTGATATATGAAATCTATATGCGTTTAAATTGGATTTAAATGCATTATATTTTTGTTTGAGCTTTAAATGGGATGAAGCCCATATCAAGAGGGAGTTTAGCCATGCTTACAACTAGGTAAGGGTGGCTATGATATGGGGAATGGCCTAGGGTTTTGATAGGATAAAAGGAAGAGAATGAGTAAGAGAGAAAAGTGGATCTGAATCCTAACTTATATCTCCAGTCTTTCCTCGACAAATACATCACAACCCACAACCTTCTAAGGACTTTTTGAAGCCTCCACCTTCTCGATCTCTGGTCGAATTTTAGCTCTACCTCCCTCTCCATTTCAAAAGCTCAAATCAAATAAAATAAGCACTATTTGATAGCCGGTGGTCATCGATTCAAGAGCTAGCACCCTGCTGGATTGGAAACTAGTTCAAGGAGTTAATCTCATCATTTCAAGGTGTACCGATAGGCTTTGGAAATAAGGTGATTTTCTGATCTATTAAGGTTTATTAATGTGTAGATAATATATACACACACATATACACACACACATATACACACACATACATACATACATACATACATACATATATATATATATATAATTTTGTTAGTTAGGTGACGATTCTAGTATATCGATATATTGTCGCATTTAGAATAGTTGATGATTATATACTTACATAATTAAAAAAATTATGGCATAAACATGTTTTAAATGCTCGCGGTAGAGAATAAAAAAAATGATTTTTAATTTGGATTAATTCAATATACCTTATTTAATTTATATAAGCTTCATTATTTAAATATTAAGTCTTACATTGAATAAAATATGGTTTTATAATTTTATATAAGTAATTTTACGCTTAAAACATTTACAACGTAATTAAAATAATTTGTGTGTATATATATATATATTATTTAAATCATTTAATATACAAATAAATAATATCAATATATATTATAAAATATGTTTTAAATTTTATGAAATTAAATTTACACCTAATAACACATTCTCCAGATAAATTTCTTTTTATATAATTTCAATATTTAAATAATTCCTAAAATTAATAATTGATTTTAAAATATAAAATATTTATATAATATTTAAATATAAAAATATCTTCGAGATTTTTAACACAATATTTAAATTTTAAATTATCTTTTAAAAATATTTTTTTATTAATTTATATTAATTTTCGTACAAATATATATATATATAAAAGAAAAACAACTTTTGATGTAAGCAATATACTAGGCATATATATATATATATTATAAATGTGTAGATATTTCACTAAGTATGTATATATGTGTGTGCTTATTAATAAAATTTTATAAGATATTTATATACACACACATTTATTTATAATAAAAAATATTATTTTGATTTTGAATTTTCAGCAAAATAAATATTTAATATAATTTTAAATGATTTTAAATATACATATATTAATTTATATATACATATATTATATAAATTTCATATATATATACGCATAAATAATTTTAAAATAATATATATATGTATGTATGTATGTATTTGCAATATTTTGTATACATAAATTAAAGTATATAAACATACATTTAGACGATATATTTGTATACTAGATGAGCTAACATGTCCGTTGCGGTGTAAATCCTAATATTTATATATGGGCTTGTTAAACCTTATACGGATTGCTATGTTACACATGTACACACACATATATATGTATATGATACACGTATATATATAATATAATATTAGTTATATAATGTAAAACTATATTATAAATATGAATAAAATAATGATTTTATTTAGAAGAAATTCAGTAATGTTTTAAATAAATTAGACTTCATAGGCCAATAAAGATCCAAAATGGTAATCTTTTTTGAAACTCACTCATTACTTCCGCTGCAGGCTGGTCCAGTTCCAACATATATATGTGTGTGTGTGTGTGTGTACATACGTACATACATACATACATACATACATACATACATATATATATATATATATTATTTTGTTTATAATTAAAAAAAGGAAACAATTTAGTTAAAATTAAGATGTAAAAGAGTTATCAAATTTGATTTGAAAAGTTAAAAGAGTACTAAAAGGAAGGAGAAAGATCTTCTGCATTGATTCTCTTTTATTACTTTCTTAAACAAAATTCATTTCCTTATACCTCCACCTTTTTCTCTACTTATTAATGGCCCACTTAAACAAAATTAAATGCCGTATGAATTAGTAAATTTTTGATTAGTTAAAATAACTTTACAACATATTGTACACCTATGTAAACATAAGTAAACTATATATACATTAGTTGTATTTTATACAATTTTCAAAAGTAACATATGGACAACAAAGGCATATCTAACGGGACAAATGGGTCCGTTGCGGTATAAATCCCAAAACATATATACAGTCACATTAGCCATGTATACTACTTCTATATTGCACTTAGATTTTACAATGGGTGTGTTTGATACACCCATTTCAATGTACATTTAAATTAAATTCAAAATCTTTTAAACAAATAAAATAAAACAAATATTTTAGGTTGGATCTAAAATCACTTTAGACTTAATGGGCCCAATAGATCCAAAATACGGATTTTTTTTAAATCTACGTATTTCACCCGCTTTCGATTGCACTGGTCCGTTCAATGGTATCAGAAACCAAATGGTCTATGCGGTCTAAATTAGCAATGTTAGGGCTAACTGATTAAAGCCTACCCATTTAGGAGGGTGTCTAGAAAGATAATGTCGAAGGTTAGATTTGGATAATTAAGTACTCTGCACTATTTGGCTACTGGCCTGGCTCGAAGGATGTGATAGAGTTAGGGGTATGTCCTAGGGGCAATTATGTAATTTTTTACATATATCTAATTCGATAACCAATCTTATTCAAAATAAAAGGTATTTTCTTTCTATTATATACTTGATATAATGTGTTATATTAATAAATTAATTTAATTAAAAGTATATCTACTAGTAAATCCATAAATGTTAAGTTTTTTATAGTAGTTACAGAGTGTTATAACTGTGAGTAATTTATCACAATGAAAATAAATATATTATTTTAAATATTCATAGTCAAGATGTATCGAGACTGGATATTGATATATCCATTGAGACTAGAGTACATAACACGCTCCAAATGTTGGATAGTGTATTACTCATGGCTACTAGGGGCACCAGAGGGTTACATACTGATAGTTATTGAATAATTATGGAATGACTCGCTTGATAGTTTTCTGCTGGTTAATATAACTAAGGTCAAACAGAGGATATCGATGTGGTTGATTTGCAATGTGGAAGCTCCGCTTTGATTATTGTTAATGGCATGGCATCCATCGAACGATTGTGGTTGGGTCAAGTGGAAGCATTGGAAGTGAAACACTATTCAAGTGAGTATTCATCTCCTTGGTCATATGAGGATAGTATCACGGTCAACTTAAGATAGCTCAAAGTCAAAGTCTTTGGCCAGAGCATTTCGGTTAATAACAATTATTATTATTGAACCAAGGACTTTGTGTTTGGAATATATAGTTGAATATGGACGATATTGGAAATTTGACTATTACCAAATTTCATAAGTCCAAACTGATATAGTTTTGATGAAAAGAATCGGTGTAAATAATAGTCACAACCGGGTAACGCTTAACAAAGTAAAATTGGATTTTTCCGAAACCAAGTAAGCAATAAATTTGGTCAAAATGTCACACCACCTGCAAAGTGACATGTGAATGTTAATATTCGAATAGTTCGATATTAATCACTGACTAAATTTACACCTAATGGGTCATGCAGCCGAAATAATGAATGCTCCTTTGACCAAATGATTTAATTAATTTATAGTTGTTATAAATTAATTAAATTAATTAATATTTATGAAATTTTAATTACAAAACTTTATTTTGATTTGATGAACAAATGTTATTGAATATATTTATAATAGTTATAAATATATTAATCGATATACGATATTGATTAGCACTAAATTGGATTTAATTGCAAAAAATTCTTCAGGCTTTAAGTGGGTCTGAAGCCCATATAGGGGGCTGAACAGTTCGGCTATAATGTAGCATATTGATGGCCATATGATGGGTTAGAGAGGCTAGGGTTGGATGGCTAAGATGGAGGAGAATTTGTAAGAGATAAAGAAGGATCTAGATCCTAAATTATCTCTAAACTCTCCTTTATATAAACATCTCTACCCATACTTGTTTTAGGACTTTTGGAGCCTCCAAACATATCTATTTTTGGTTTAACCCTACCTTCTCCATCTTCCGTTAATTCAAGTTCAGATCAAATCAAAGTATATTCGATAGTTGGTGGTCATCGTCTCAGAGACTAGCACGCTACTGGATTGAAAATCTGTTCGAGAAAATCTCATCGTTTCACTATGTACTTTTAGGCATTGGATATAAGGTACATCCCTAATTAATTTGTGAATATTAATTGTTACATAAAATTTTTATATCATATTTTGCTGTTAGTTATGTGACGATTCTAATATATAAATATGTTGTCACAATTAGATTGGTTGCATGTTTGTATATACTTTTATATATACGAGTATATACGCACGCCCAGGTGGGCCTGCATTAGGTTGGCCTGTATCTAATCACAATATGTATGCATTAATTCAACAACGTGTGGACATTCTAAAATGTTATACGTATAAAAATGCCATTGTGTTTAATATTTAACATTGAAAATACTTCCAGCCTTGTAGAATTAGAGCACAAAATAGTAATGAATTTGGGATGTTAACACATTAAAGCGCTAATTTTAAATAGACCTATATAAGTCCATCTCATGACAGATATGTTTTGTTATGACACACGCTATTCTAATTCAATTTTATGTTTATAATTCCTGCTGAGATTTTATAATTCAAAATCTTACTCTAATCAAATTTAAATATTACAAATTAAATTGTGATTAATTTATGAAAATATTAATTTTGTGGGTGGTACCCCTACAATTCTTGTTGGAAAAAGCATCAACTCTTTCTTATATGGATATACCTACCTATCATCATGTCACATGTGCACATGTTTAGGTATACTTAGAATATAAATGTTTAGTCAACGTGGATGTGTATATGTTAATCATGTTATGAATGTGGAAGATGTTAAACGTGTTATTTATGCGGCATGTGTGTACATCACTGTTAACTAGAACACTCTAAAGGTTTTGTTATTCAAAAGTCAAGTTAATAAATAATATGTACATATCCCTATGAAGTTTAAAGAGGTTGTACATTTTTCACAGAGTGTCATTTATAATCATTGGGAATTTCTCAAACTGCCCATGTATAATAATCACAATTTTCATAGATATCGTAGCAATTTCTTACATCAGTTTCTTAAATTTCATAAATGAATAATTTACGTTTATAATCAAATTTTATATATAAGATAATTCAAAGTATTAATTTGAGTAAAATTTAAAATAAATAAAACAATTGAGTGAAGATTCTTCCCTAATGTGAAAGTTTATTTTAATGATCATTCAAGCTTGTTTGTGATACACGCATATTAAGGCTCTTGTGATCTAAAGCATTATAAGATTGCAGTTATAATGACTATATTTTATGGTATTACGTTAAAAATAAACCACTCCTGGGTATTCAAGTAGAAACTTCAAATTTTAACTAAGTAAAAAAAGTATAATCCTTTGGGATTTTCATAAAAATGCATATTCTTCTGCAACTCATATGGATGTACACCATCGTCATTTAATCATGGTTGCGACGACCCACATTTCGGAAGGTTTAAATCGATAATGATCCACACATGTCCAACTTAAACAATCCGAAACATAGATAATCAATGGGGTTAATTAAGAAAAATAAGGAAAGAAGAAGAAAACAAACACAGAATCTCGCGGCGGAGCGATAAAATATAATAATCAAATAAACAGTTCATGAAGCTGTTTATACCATACATTTGATTATAATCTATACAACATTTATCGGAGTTATATATACAACGGAACAAATAAAATAATGCAGCGGAACAAACAATGATGGAATAATACTAGTAATAATATACTAAATCTTCGTCTTCGTCCTCCAGAGAATAATCTTCGATAAGCTGAAAAACTCAAGACTGACCCGAGCGTAATGAAAAGGCAAAACACTCGAGTCAGGACTAAAATATCCTTATGTAAGTCAAATCAATATCGCATAACATGAGTGTAATGGCATCAGAGATGTTTACAGGATTTCACACCTCCTATCTAGAGTACAACGTGCGTGCAATAACTCAAGAGATGTTACAGGATTTTCCATCTCTTAAGGATCCATCAAAATATTTATATGTAGTAGAATACGCTACATATATAATGTCGAATAAACAAAGTAAATATTTTTCTTAGCGTTAAGGCTTTACATTGATCCTCATTAACGCGTTTTTAAGCATTGTTGTACAGTTTACATATAAAACACCAGTAAACCATTGGTAGATAGGGATGCGACGTGATACGACAACACTAAACCAAAATCGTAGTGGTCTCATATAGGGATAAAAGTATGACAAGGCACGTGAGGCAATGCCTAAGCCAGGATACTACCAGTTTACCCTTCCCGATTGGTGGTAACGCATCATAGCTATGAACGTCCACCGCGTCCAACACTCCCAAAATCCGAGGGTGTGCACCGATCAATCATAATGTAAATGATGGTAATACAAAGAAGTGTGTCCGCTCGGTGTAGCTAGCCCGCTTGACCGGTATGGCTCATGTTTTAGTCATTTCAAATTGACACAAGTGTCAGGCCAATCCATCATCGTTCTCTTTCTTCAAATCCAGCAAACGTCGCCAAATCCAACCACTTCATTTTGGATCATCACTCCACGTACATAGTTGTTAAAGTGGTTTCGGTATCGACAGAGAGTATGCCCATATCCGGCCTCAGTCTCTTTAACAACCAAACGTCGTTTTACACACCAGTTGGTACTTTTACATTTTGAAAACAGTTCATACTTGATATCAAAATATCATATTCGCTTCAAAATCAAATCCATTTCAAAATCATCATATTTACTCAAAATATACCATTTCACTTCAAAAATCATTTTCGCCTCAATATTTCAATTTCGCTTCCAAAATCGCTTCGAATTTCAATTTAGGTTATAACTTCATTTTAACCCAATTCGCACTTAAATCCAAGATTTAATTATAATCATTTCACCCCTTGACCAGTTTGAATTTTTGAAAAATAGTTTGAATAGTTTTATGATAGTTTAAATAATTAAAATAGTTAAAAATAGTTTAAATGGTTAAAATAGTTTAATATAAAATAGTTTTAGTATTAAATTGGTTTATATAGCAAAATCGTTTGAAAATCCAAAATAATTTGAATATTTAAAAAGATAGATTTAAATAGTTTATATCAAAATAATTTATTTGAAAATAGTTTCAAAGTCAAACTGATTCAGTTTCCAAATATTCCAATTCAAATCACTTTTAAATTTCCATTTCGATTTAATCGATTCAATTCCGATTTCAAGCTGAATTTTACTTCGATTTCAAATTAATTTCGATGTCAATTTCAAATTAATTTCAATTCCAATTCAAACTAATTTCAATTACAATTCCAAAATAATTTCAATTTCAAATTTTGAACCATTTCGATTTTTATCAATTTCGAGTTCGATTTTCAAAACATCGATTCAAAACACTTAAATCAATTTACCTTCAATACCTAATTTGAAATCCAAATCCTCGTCTATAATTCATTTCTGAGCTAAATTTTGAAATAGTTTGATTTCCATAAATTAGATTTTCATTTTCTTAAAATCAAATCATTGAAATAAATTTCAAATCAAAAATTTTTAAATCATTTAATTTAACCAATCCGGTGTTCGTATATAATTTTTTATCCTATGGCCAAGGGATCAGTTATTTCAATTTAATTTCAGGGATGGATATATATCATTTCAACCCAAATCACAGTGTCATAGGTATATATCATTTCAACCTATTTCTTAATTTATTCGAAATAATTCAGTTTACAGTTTTATATACTGTAAATAATTTACCAGGTGATAACAGGATATATATAAAAATAAATAAACATATAATCATCCAAATATCAATCAATTGGCATCCTTCACAATCAGTCATCCAAACAGTCAAAATAATTCACAACAATTTCATAGCTATCAATATCAGGTATTTTACTAGCAATTAAATTCCAAATTCAAATTTAACTGGCAATTTTAATTCTACAGTTAATTCGAATGACAATTTAGACGACAATTAAATTTATCAAACACTGATCAATAAATTTGTGTCACTTCATAATTTTGAATTTAACTAGCATAAAACTATTTTAGTACGTTGTGAGCGTTATAAAACACTCACCTTCTGTTTTCCGTTGTCGTTTCGCGTTTTGGTTTCGATTAAATTCGAACACGTTCGAATTTAACCGAAAATTCCAGAAGCTCCAAATTCAACCAAGTTGATTCCATAGCAAAGATCTCGTTAATATGAACCCAACGCGACTGATTGCGATGGATTTGGACCTAAAACGAATGAGTTAACAATTTTCTAAGATTTCAATTTAATAAACTAAAATTAGCTTAAACGGTTAAAAAAAACTCTAACCCCAAAACGACCGGCCCAAAGCCCAACACCCAAACCGCTATAGTTCCTTCTCTCCTCCTCTCCTCTTCATCTTCCAGCAACTCAAATGCACGGCATGAACGCACGTGCACGATGCAATTCGATGATCCACTTGATCATTCAACGAATCGATGACACCGGCAGCTTCCTCTTCGCGATTTCTTCCTGGCCATCACAACAAATCGACGATCGAACCATCCATACAAAACGCGACAGTTTTCCCCAGCCTCGCCTGTACAGTGGTCGGACCCCCTCCAAACATCACCGATCTCCGCTCCTTCTGCCTATAGCCGCTCCTTGATATGCTGAATCCAATTTCGAGCTCTTACTCGCCTAAAACTGCCCACAAATCCAACTGTGTCAAACCCTAGCCGCAGCTCCACATCTGTACAGCTGCTACTCGAAGAAATTGAAGCCGCACCTTACAAAATCGCTTCAGTAAGAAGCCCTTATCGAAACAAGAATTAAAAATTTGTTTTAGAATTTTTAGCTTAGTAATTCTTAGGAAATGAATTTTTTTTTGAATCATCCCCTTTTTTTCTTATTCTCTGCTGCGTTTTCAATTTAAAGAGGGAGGAAGCATATTTTGAAAGGGATAGATAGGCACGAGTATAGGGTGGCTGAAGGTATATCGACTGAAAGACATGATAGAGTATGCAAAGTTAAACCAAATAAAAATATATATTATTAAAATTTCAAATATCTAGATATTTATTTCAAACTCCTATCGAGGCGTGCCGCCTGGCGTTCATAATGTTATACCCATATTCCGAACGCAATGGAACAAGTTTCGAGTCCCAATTCGATCGTATGGAAAAGATAGCTTTTTGGACCCAATTTAATATTAAATTTTCGATATTAAATTCAACGCGTTTCTATCCTGTACGATCAAACGATAATTCCAAATGCTACGAAATTTTAAATCCTATAATAGTTCACGGTTACGGATCCAATGAAACCGGTTTCGTCGAAATCCGAAACAGTGACCAAAATGACTATTTTTTACCTCATCAATTAAATTATAAAATTTTCAAATTTAAATTAATCACTTAAATTAAATTTTCAAGTGTTGACCATCTTCATTCATATTTAAATAACATCTAAATCAACTTTTGAAATCATTTTCATTCATATTTAATTTAGGATTCAGTTATTCAAATAATTTTCAAAATTTAAACTTAAACAATTTAATTCTCCAATATTCGACAAATTCCAATATTAGATTTCAAATGAATTTTAGTTATCAATCTATTACTTTATTTACATATAATGAATACGACATTTATTATTCAATCCAACTATTGATTGTAAACACATTCAATACATAGAATTTCCTTTCAATACTTGTTATTACTTAAATCCTCGAAATTTGTTTATTTCAAAATCTTGTTCAAGTTCATATTCAATAACTATATTAATAAATCATTAAATTTTTTATTTTTAACCATTTTTATTCATTAATTACACTAAATTTAATAATTTAAAATAGTTAAAAATACGGGTCGTTACAATGGTATACGGCTTTTTGTACAGGCTGCTTGAAAAAGACAAAAACTAATTTTTTGATGAGAGAAGCACGACATGTAATAGCCAAAACATCACTAATACAATATTTCAGTTACATAAATTCCAAGTGATCATATGTGGAGTCCGTTAACACAATATACAAATTTTAAAAAAATGTTTCACACATAATGGAATGAATTAACCAACATACAACACGAAGACAAATGCAGATTAAAATAACAAATCTTCAAGGCATAAATGAAATAGGCCTCACTGAATGCTCTAGTTTGTCAAAGATCTCAGTCGGAAAATCATCAAAGAAAACACCCAAATTTCCAGAACCAAGAGTACTAAATTCAAAGAATAACTCACTATTCAAACCTTCTTGAAAGCTCAAATCCACTGAAAAATCAATATGCAAAAAATCAAATGATGGATATGGGAACTGTCCAAAATCCACTTAAAAACGTTGGCCATGTAAAAATGCCATTGGACCAACATCAGAAACTCCATTGATTAAAAGCAAAAGCTGATTTACAACAGAAAAATATAATCTAAATTTAAACGATTTGAAGGTAGTTGGACATATACTTTGCTGCTGTTATAGTGAAGAATCGTTAACACATGACAGAAGTTCTGTACTCTCCATAATTATAAACCTTGCGCTGCTTCCTACACCATCATCAAGGCCTTCCCCTACGTCCAAATAGACCAGCATCTAGTCACAATGTGTATGCATTGACTCAACAATGCACTTGTTTAGCGTTACACAAAATGTTATAAATCTAGCCCAAGGAATATAATTGATAGTGTAATATATTACAACAAAATCTTCAAAATTCTAAAATAGAAAAACAAGGAAAATTAAAAACAAAGAAAAGAGGTACTTTTAGTTTATTAGTAGCAAATTTGAAGGAAAATAGCTAAATCGTCCATTGCTTGAAGTTCAAATGATAAAGATTTTCATTTGCCACATGCTGAACTTCATCCAGGCCATGGGTAGTTCTTTGCAGGAGACCCTTTTGCCGTATTTACTTGATATCGTGTCCTTGCATTCACCCCATAAATTCGGTGACATAAAAAATGCAATTAGTCAGAGAAAATTAAAACAACAAAAATCAACTGTAGTTTTTCGAAATACTTAAGGTAGAACAAAAAACAACAAATATTTAACGTACAATAACAATCTAGAAAAATAACTTTTATCATCTATAGATATATTAAAGCATATTAAAACTTTAGGAATAAATACTTGTGAAACAAATTGCAAATATTTTTGGTTTCTTAATCAATAATAACGTATGCAGTTCTAGTCAATAACAATCAGAACATGTAATATATAATATACATTCAAATCTCCATAGCATATCAATACTTGTGGTATTGTTCAATTAAAAAGCAACTTAAAAAAATGAAGGTTTGCAATGAGTAAATCTACTGCAAATTTGTCATTCATGCTTATATTTTTTCTCTTTATCAATCTTATGTTTGAATAACTACCAAATAAGGAATGATTAAGAAGAAAAATATCTCGATTTAGTAATTCCTAAGGTATAAATATTTGTACGATAACCTTGATCCAACCAACGTTGATAACCTTGATTGTATCGGTTCATATCAATCTTGTCAACATATAAAATTGCTACAAAATACATAACTCATGGTAGAATTTTTTGTCAAGATAGACGACTGCTATCAATTGCATAACCCGTGAACAAAACAAAATCAAAAATCATCTTGGACTTGTTTCATGTAGATAAAAAGTGGGGCTAAACCCATCTCAGTTACTACTTCATTATGTCAAACATTCCTTTTGTTTGCATATATTCCCTAATGAAAATCCAATGTATTATTAAAACGAATAGTGAAATTTTACCATTGGAGTATTCCAATCGCATGCGTTATCTCCCTGTTTATATTATCAAAACTAAGCAATTATTAATCTCTGCCATTATATTGTCGACCAGTTGAGTATCATAATTCCTTTTTCATTATTGATTTGGATATAATGGAGTATAGTATTAAGGTGCATTTGGCTAAATAAAACTTCAATAAACAAATAAATGGAAAAAACACAGTTGTATTCTTGCGTAATTCTATATTCGGTAAAGAAACGTACTTTTACAGTAAGAACATGTTTAATGCTGGATGAAGCAGTTGCAACATTTCAAAATTTGTGGTACAACATGTTTGCAATTTTAAAACACTGTTTATCATTCGCCTTTCGGATCTCCAACCTAGAATAACAATCAAATATGAGAAAATTTCTAAGCAATATCAGTGGATTCGGCCTATGAAATGTGAGTTCAAATCATGTATGTAGGATGGATTTCTTTGCAATTTTTTGAATTTGGTACCAAGGATCTACACTACACTGCATAATTGAGAGTCTTTCCTATTAAAAAAACTGTATCACCATCGCTTTGATTGGTGTGTTGTGTTGTCCACTTTTGCTTTGGGAAATAAATTCATTTTTATTGTTTTGGGAAATAAAATTGAACGTCAACAAAACACCTTGCTAATTAAATGCTTGCCGCTTTACATAATTGTATAAAAGAAAATTAAAAAAATGCTGGGACAATTCAAATTCCGATAATGGATATTATTGCGTATGAAAAAATGGTAGAAGGTATTTATTTTATATGGAACGTAGGATCCTATGCCGATTTTTTACAATACTTCTCAAGCCATTCCATGGTCACACTCTTTGGTTTTTCAAGGGGTAACCCTTGAGCACGGTCCCAAATGAGCTGTATGCAAAATCAAAAGGGTCAGAAAAGCTTTGACGTGTATAATTTTACAATCATACAACATTGGATTTTTAGTTCATAGTAAATTATCACAATTAAGAAATACAACAAACCTGAGAGCACATTCCCATGCTCCTAGAGACACCAAAGTGCACTATGTAGTACCTGCATGGTTTAAGATTTGGACATTAATCAAAAGGCTCACTGAACTGAAATGATAAATCACGTGTTGCTAAACTTCTAGTTAAGGCAACAATTTCAACTCCACAATTAAAGAGGGAAGTACTTCTATAGTTCTACTCCCTGCTTGTGACTTAATATAACAATGTCGAAATTGTGTGAAATAATAGGATTTGTATATTAGAAGTTATCTTACTTAGCTTCGGTCAAGCCAAAATAATTTAGCAAAACACCACTGTGTGCAACAACATCAAGCCATGGATTCTTAACCTGTAATTAATCATAAACAAATGAGTAGAAAATATCCAGAAAACAGTAACCAGAGATGTACATAGTTCTAAAAGATTGATTGGACCAAACTCAAACCCCCATATCCCAACAGAGAAGCATATCTAGCAAAAGAAACCATACAAAATTAATTGTTACTTAAGTATATGTAACCGGATTCACACGGCACAAAACAGAGGCAATCTTGTCAAAACTTTGGTCTACACTCATATTTAACAAAGATCCCCGTGTAAAGCGAGCATGTCAATAGGTCCAACTATTTCAAACAAAACATTAATTTTAAAGCAACATTAGAACAAAGTAACAAATCAAAAAAATAATCCGATAGGAAAAACAAACTTCTGAAATAGTACATGATTGGGAAACAATGTAGCCCAACACATACCAAATTAAAATTTTAAGGAAATAGAATATAGCATGACTTTGAAGTAATTAATTAGCTCTAACAGCGTTAATGGAAGTTCTTCCAGGCCGATTGTTGGCAAGAGGACCATGAAATCCCAGCAGCTAAATTCAAAGGAAACAATGCATTAATATAGTTAAAATATGAGAAAATATAAGTCGGCTTGTATCATATTTTAAGAAGATATAAATACTTATATTTGTACTTATAATGAATACATATTTACCCATAGACTAATATTCCATTTGTCTAAGTTATTGGACAATTATGTATAGATACAACCAAACATTATGAGTGCTCTTCTCCTCTGTAGGATGATTCGTTTTGCTAAAAAAAGATAAACAACCAAAAATTTGTGGTTCATTGAAGATATTCTATTTTTCTAAGCTGTTGGACAATTATTTATCCAAATTATTTAAAAAACAATTCTACATATTCCAAAACTTAGTTCAATCGTGGATACTATTAAGAAAACGTTACAATTCTAAATTGCCCTCACATGATGCCAGATTGCTTTGATGAGCTTATGGAGGCAAAATTGTTTATTGGTTGTTCTTCAAGTGTAATATTTGTTTTTACATTATACTTTCATTGTTATTTTAAATATGTCAATGTGATTTTGAACTCAATGTAGTCCTATGTGGGATCTGTGCAAGGATATCAGTGATTGGAGGAATAAATATATTGCCAGCCTAATGAAAGGGAATTGATAAAACTACAAAATTTTCAATTTTCAACATGTACCAACAAATATTCAACATATAAGAGAAAAACTATTGTCTGGGCTAAGGGTCTTCTTACGTAGCTTCGTGAAGTCATAAATGAGAACAAATACCTTGATTATCTATGTTTATTTAATGTTGGATCAAGTTTAACTACCATCATCTATGGTATTCTATCTTTAATCTGATAAAAAAAGTACAAAAATGTACTATTTTTAGCCCAAAAGCTATAGTTAATTGAAATGCCTTTTCACGTTATTTTCTCTCATTTCTTCTCTAGTTTTATCACGGGGTTTCAAAAGTAATATAATATCACTCTGTTATTTTTAGTTGTTAAAAGTAATAAAAAAATCAAATAGACGATAATCATGGGGACAGTACATGTATATTAATAACTTTCAAGTTAGAAAGAACACTATGTTGTCTAAACATGTAGAATGCTGCCCTGAAATTTTGCATGATACCATAAATATCTAGATAAAGAAATGTGACTAACATGATATTTTATTTGATTCAAGAGAGAAAATTAATTGGACAACACTGGGTATTCTAAGTTAGGTAGTGAAGATAAAAATAAAATAACTTATTTGGATGTAAAAAATGGATAACAAAATTGAACTTAGGTTGAATAACAATTCAACAAACATAGGGGAGCGATGTACATCCATAACTAAAATTGAGATAGCCTTGTTACCAGTAGATAGATTAAAACAACCGACAGACCCAATTTCCGTGCAAAAAATCAATTTAATATAAAACAAAAATGTACAAAAAATAAATTTATGTAACAATTAAGTCAATTCAGCTAAATGTTAGCAAATCTACATCAAATTATATTAGTTCAAACCGTTATTGACAAAACTACTTCGACCCGCTAGACTCAAAAAGCTTTATTGCCCCCAGCAAAAAGGATCACACTGAAGGTTAATTCAACAAATACTCAGCAACATTAACATTTCTACTTTAATTCATTTAAACTGAGCAGAAAATTCAGAGCAAACATAGCAGGCCATCAAACATTAAATGAAGAAAAAGTTCAACAACTAACAAAGCAAACAGTGTCGTAGTCAAATTTGAAAGAACCGAGTTACGGCAATGTAAATTATCGAACTGTAACGAAATATGAAAATCTAGAGTTGAAAATTTAATTTGGGTGTATCTCAAAATACTATTGAAATATGGAACTATCAAACTCAAAAACTATCGAACGTAGTTTTGGCAGTTCAGATCACTTCGACCATATCTCAAATTTAATTTGATTAAACCCACATGTACAACATGAGTCTAATTGAATCATAAAGTTAATTCAAGTAGTAATTGAAAATCTAGAGTTGGCGAAAGAGTTGAAGAGGAGAAGTAACCTGAAGGAGTGCAAGAGAAGATGCTAAACGCGACAGCGACGATGAGGGATTGTAGCGACGATGACGGAAGCCGACGACGGTGGAAGTTAAATTTGTAAATAATTTGGAATGTTAGCAGTGCGGACTTAGAATTGGATTTTTAGGAGCCGATTTTGGGAAAGTATGGTAATTGGGGAAGAAAGAGTGTGTTAGGGTTCATGAAGTGGAAGGGTTTTTGGAATTACAGAGGGCATTTTGGGAATTGTGAAAAGACACGGTTGAAATTAGTGGGTTGAATTTACATTATTAGTAGTAGATATATATATAAATATATAAATAAATAATTAGTCGTATACACACCTATATACATCACGACTCAAATTCAATTTTTTTTATTTTAAAGAATTTAATATTCAATATTTATTTAAATATATAGTTTATAATTTAAATACTACATCATACTTTATTCAAAAAATTATTATATAATTATATATATTAAGTTTAATAGGTATAATAATTTCAGCAGAAACAAAAAATTAAATTTTTATATTTATATTATTAATTAAATAATATTTAAATCAATTAACCATATATATTAATCATATTAATATATATACATATATTATAAATCGTGTTTTATATTATATAAAATTAAGGGTGTGTTTGGCATACATCCCTGGTAAGGTTTGAAAATACACAAAACATCCCTCCATTTTTTAATAAGTTTCTGGTCTCTGTTTTCAAATTCACGCACGCACAAAGACCCAAATACCCTTTACATTTTTAACATTTCAAGCGCGTATAACTTTCTATAGAAACATCGGATCAACATACTGTTTTCACCAAAAAATCAAAAATATTATGATCTTTAAAATGAGATCCATTGTTGATACAAAAAAAAATCATATTTGCAGTAAAGGTGCAATTATTCCATATATTTGCAGACAATTCTGCAAATTTTGAACATCTTCGATTTTTCTTCAAATCTGCAACTATTGCATATAATTGTAGACATTTCTGCAACTATATGGTATAATTGCAGACATGTCTGTAATTATTGCATATAGTTGCAGAAATGTCTGCAACGATTGCATATAGTTGCCGACATTTCTGTAATTATATGGTATAGTTGCAGACATGTCTGCAACTATTGCATATAGTTGCCGACATTTCTGTAATTATATGGTATAGTTGCAGACATGTCTGCAACTATTGCATATAGTTGCCGACATTTCTACATTTATATGGTATAATTGCAGCCATGTCTGCAATTATTGCATATAGTTGTCGACATTTCTGCAATTATATGGTATAATTGCAGGCATGTTTGCAATTATTGCATATAGTTGCAGAAATGTCTGCAACTATTGCATATAGTTGTAGACATTTCTGCAATTATATGGTATAATTAAAGACATGTCTGCAATTATTGAATATAATTGCTGAATTGTATGCAATCATACCATATAATTGCAGAAATTTGAAAATTTATGAATAGCTTGTCCTGCCATTGTTTTTACATATGCACAATGCCACTCGTTAGAAAGATAATAAAATTTGTGATTTAATGGTGAAAATGGTTTGTTAATCCGTCGTTTCTATAAGAAGTTATTGCATTTTAAAGATTGATAGTTAATGGGGTACAAATTTTAATTATGGATGTGAGAATAACATCCATATATGAAGAAATCAACATTGCTGCAATGGAGAAGAGGGGTATTATAGAGAAGAAAATTGTAATATTTGAAAATAGGGATGTAATTTATATTTTTTGATGAGGAAGATGTTTTGTGTATTAAGTTTGATTTTAGGGATGTCTCCCTTATTTTCACTAAAATTAAATTACTACATAACATATTCTCGACAATAAAAATAAAAAACATTTGTTTTATACTTTAAAAATATTTAAATATAAAATTGTATTAAATTATAAAATTATATAATAAATATTCAAAATACAAAACATCATTTAGAATTTTACTGGAAATTTTAAAATTGAAAATTAAGTTTTGAAAATAATGTTTTATTAATTTTTAAAATATCCATATGGATATTTATAATAAAACAAAATTTAAAATTCTAAAAATAAAAAAACTGAGTTGTGCGCATGACCAATTAAATGTATATTTGTTATAAATATATTTTATGTATTTTTAGGTATTAATATATATTTATTATTATATTAATATACACAAATATATATAATTATTTAATATATATGTATATATATTTATATGTTTTATAAAAAAATAACAAATTGTTTTACATATATAGTTCTCGGCTTTACAAAAAAATTATATTTGATATATTTTATAAATGATTAAAATATATTCATATAGTTATAAGTATATACAAGGTTAATATTTCATAATTATGTTTATAAATATGTGTGTGTGTGTGTGTTTACCCAAAATTATTTAAATAAACATTATAGTTTATATATATATATATATATATGCTTTTGTAACATTATATATATATATATATAAATAAAAGTATATAATATACATTTGGACAATATATTTGTATATTAGATAAGCTAACGTGCATGTTGCGGTGTAAATCCCAGCATCTATACACGGACATGTTATACTTACACATAATGATATGTTACACATGCACATACATATTTATATGTATATGATACACATAAATATAAAATATAACATTAAATTAAATAATATAAAATCATTTTATAAATTGAAATAAAATTAAGATTTTATTTAAAAGAATTTAGAAATGTTCTAAATAAATTAGACTTCTTTGGTCCAATAAAGATCCAAAATGGTAATTTTTTTTGAAATTCACCCATTACTTCACTTATGGCTGGCCAAATTCCAATAATTCATCAGAGCAGAATAGCCTATGTGGTCTAAATTACTCATGTTAGGGTTAACGAATTAAGCTCACAACCCAAATAGCAGGGTGCCTTGAAAGGTAGTATCGAAGGATTGGGTTTAGGTAATCAAGTACTCTGCCCTACTTGGCTACCAAACTGACCCGAATAGATATGTGAGCCTAAATGGTGTCCCTAATAAAAAGGCCCAATTTGAATTGGCCTTTAGGCTAATTTTCAAAATTGTTTGAAAATCTAAACTATAAGATTTTAAATTCAAAATAAGATATATATATTACAAAAGTGGTAATATAATAAAAATGTTTGAAAATATTAAATATTAATTTCAAATTTTAAATTAATAAATAATATTAATAACATTAAATTAATTAAATAAGTTAATTAATTAATGCATATATGCATGTATTATATATATTGATATATGTTATGTTATTTTAAAATGTTTAAGATAACATAAGTATACATGTATGTATATTAAAGAATTTTCAAAATTAATATAATTTAATTAAAATTATTAAATTAAATTAATTAATTAAAGGTTAAGTAATTAAAGGTTAATTAATTAAATTAAAATAAACATATATGAGATATATGTGTTATACTATAAATGTTATAGTATATGAATATTCAATATAAATGTTATATTGGAATAATATAAAATTAACTAAAGAGTTAATAATTAAAATTAATTAAATAAGATTTAATTAAAATAATGTTATACATAAAACTATTACATAAGTTAATTAAAATATAAAAGTTGTATAATAATAAAACTTATATAATATAAATGTATAAAGTATAAACTAAAGTTGGAACACTAAAGAAACCCTAAATAGACTCGATGAATAAATACATACGTATATATGTATGTATTCTATGATATATAATGTGTCCAACACTTGAATCATGATGGTATTTCATAAGAAATACATTCTTCCATAAGTCGATTTCACTCGATATAATATATTGAAGATTAAGAATATTTAATATAAAGTTGTCCTCTATCATTTATATTAATAGATTACTTGCATACTTTTTAATTGTTGAGCTTTCCTCAAGCTAGAAATGTTATGTGTAGTACTATTAATATACTGAATAGATGAGATAAGATAATTACATATATTTGTTGAGCTTTCCTCAAGGTATGTGCATTATACTTAGGCCATCGTAAAATGATAGGTTCAAGTGAATATTCCCACTTTACTTGTTGAGCTTTCCTCAAGGTAAAGGCAGGATCAGGACAAAGAACCATGGATTGAGAGTTGTATGTAATACAACTGATAAGGAGCTATCCATCGTATATGGGCCTATGATTTGTTGAGCTTTCTTCAACACTAGAATCCCAAGGCATACAAGTCCTAACACCCACTAGTGAAGTCGAAAGACTTCTATGTTACGCTTAGGATTTGGTGAAACTTAAAAGACTAGCGGGAGCCTTATTAAAAAAATGAAATAACATTTAACCTTTCTAATATTGTGAGAACATATGTTATATAATGTTATAATAACATACATTAATAAATTTATGCATTTGATATGATTATTGAATGTTTATCAATTAAGATACACAAATAAACTGAATTGAAGATTGAAAAATAGAAATATAATATATATACTTACTGTTAAATATTTCTTGCATATTAAAGTTTTCTATACCCATGAAAGTGCCTAATTTCACAACTACTTAATACATTTGTAAATTTGGTCGCTCGCATGTTTATTTGGTTAAGATTGTGCATTGCAGTCAATGAGTTCCGAACTCAAAAGCAATATAGGCTATGGATATTTGATCCATATACTATCATATATTAGTGTTGTACGGTGAATGGGCACAGTTCGTAATGTATGATACTTCGATGAAATTAGTTCATTTGAAGCAAACAAATAAACCGTACTGTGAAATCGGGTATCCAAATTGATTGATTACAATAAAGATCATATTATGTTAATTGTGACACTAGACCAAAAGTACAAGATAGATCAATGAACTTGATCGTTGGAATTTCAATTTGATCAGTTCGCAAAGTGCAACATATTTGATATCCTTAAATGTTAAGGATGATCGAGTGCACTTTTGCACGTTATGATGTTGTAGTAAGGGTATTTTTTGAATGGTTCAACCATTTAGAAAGAAAAACGAGTGTAAAAGAGTAGATGTGATTTAAGATACAGTTGGGATGAAGAAAGTGAATAGTCACTTCTGCATCATAAAGAAACTTTGAAAACGAGAACTATAATAACAATAACAATAATAATTGATAGTTAACATTGGAAAAAGAAATACGATTCCTATTTCGAAATATATTTTCGTATAGAGAATTTTTTTCTATGAGATTTATTTCTTTAAGTTCAAGATATTTGATCAAAAAACTCTCTGCTGTAAACTAGTTATAGTATATGAAATAAATTATCTATGTTGAATGATATACCTTCGAATTTAGTACACTTTTATAGTAATGGCGGAAATAGTGTAAGTATGCCATATAGCATTTATTGATTGCATCAAATTGCAAAAATTGTTTTCATAAAATATACCGAACATTATTTATGAAATAACGACTATTTTCGGTGTCGACTGAAAAATAGACATAGTTGTATTTCAAAGTGAATATTCTGAATATTCGTTATGAAATAAAACTATAATGTGGTATTTTTTTCACAACAAAAGTGATGTATTGGAAACTACTAAAGTATCTAAAATTATTTACAACTATTTTGGAATTATAGACTAAACCGTAGTTTTGAGAAATTTTTTTTATTATATGATTGTATATCATATGATACTGGTTAATTATATCTCAAATAATTATGGCTATGCACCCATTTAGTGAGAGCATAATAAGATTTGATGAACTCTTCGGATTGGTACATATAGATGTATATAATTGTAAGTTTATTAATACCAAGACGGTTCCACGTACTTCGTCAAATTCATCGATGAGTTATCAAAGATATGGACATGTGTATTTGATACGAATGTATAAGTCTATGATAAGCTAACATAATATAAAACATAAGCAAATAAAATAACATGCGACAAAAATGATTCAATTTGATCAAATGGATGAGTATATTGGAAAGAGTTCCGTATGTACTATTATGAATAAAGATCCAGTCTCAAAGGTCACTCCTCCCTATAATACATGATGATGTATTAACAAGGAGTAATAGAATTTTGTTGGACAAAGCATGATTAATGATAAGTGAATTAAAGTTAAATTCTTTTTGTAAGGTGTGTACTTAAGAGTAGTACACTGGGTTAAAATTAATATCATCCAAATAATAGTTTACAAAACCATATAGGATAGAGGTTTTGTAAGAAACCCCTACATATCCTAGGCCAAGAAGTTGGCAGGTTGTGCAAGTCGAAAGGCTACACATGATAATTGTACGTAAGAGAATTTTGGGGACGATGGTCATTAGATGACTAATTTATGTTATGAACATAAATATATTGTGAACTAATGCAAAAATAAGTTTTTATAAAGCAATTCATAAAATGTTTATGAATGCCCGTTCCATTGCACTAAGAAACAACCGTTGTTTCATGAAATACCAACTTCGTAGTGAAGGAATTTCTTTGAGAAATTATTGTTATAAAATGAATTTGGATATGATCCAAGGGTAAAACTGATTACAAGAGAGATGAAATTGATCAAACCTAAATGGACATAATACATTAGAATGTCTAATGAGTTCTTGTACATTAAAGATAAACTATGAGTTTCTTGTCAACGTCAAGAATAAATAATCCTTGGTTGGTTAATTAAACTGTTAAGTGTATAGACTCTATGATATGGCACGATGTGCAAGTACTTTATCAAAATATGATTTTGTAGTTGTACCAGAATGGATATGATCCATTGGCCGTAAATGTGTCTTTAAGAGAAATACAAATGCAGTTGGAATAGTGAGCCACATTGATAAGAATAATACCATGAATTTCAATTGTTGAAAATAACATAACAGATTCACCATTCTATGTGCTTAAGTTGGTTCAGATTTACTTACAAAATTAACACTTAGTATGACTTTGTCTTTGTTAAGTATGTGCTGAAATTGAAAATAATGATTTAGGATAAACTATTAGCACATAACAACCAAAATGTCTCGAAGTTAGTGGAAGCAATATTGATTTTGTGGGTTTTTGGATATGATCCAAGAAAATGATAGAAAGTACCATTTTATAAGCATCAAAATTAAATGAATATTTCGATAGAAATATCAAATAGTTTGATTATCAGTCAAAATGCGTAGGATGCGTGTGTTCATAAGGAAGAACGTGAAAAAGTATATAGATATTTCTAAACCATAAGTAAACAACACACTACAGATTGTTAATGACGTACTTGTGTTAAAATTCTCTTTAGTTGTTTTAATACTCAACGTTGAATTTGTAAATGATGTCTTTTATAGTAAGTATAATAGATATTGGGAATGTCCCAAATGATATGCAAAGACACCTTATTAGAATGTTTAAAACCGAACATGTAAGATGGATTTCTTATACATTGGAAATAGGAATTATCATACATGTTATGCCGTCTACCATATTTAATATATAAAGCAAATATCAAATCCAAATTGATATCACTAAATGGTTGTTTAAGATGTTCTCGTGTATTTATGAAATATTAGAGAATTGTTTACAGAAACAACAAACTTCTTATGAAGAAGTGTTCGAACTCAAACTTTCATAAGTGATATTAAGTATAATATGTCAATAATAAATTCAAGTTAAAGAATCATTAAGTGGAAATATTCCAAATGAAAGACTGTGGCAGATTCAATGAAAAAGGCTAAGTACATCGTCTTGAATAGCACCGTAATAAAAGCAATGTATATAAATATTAATGCACAAATTTATAACTGGGCCGAAGGGTGGTTCCAAATTTTGAGAATCTCATAACATTGTTAAATGATCACATTGTCACAATATATTTCATAACAGAACTTAAAGCTCAATAGAAGTCGAGAGACATACTCCGAATTGTTCCACATGATAAAGGTAGTTTACCAACGTCAGAGAGAGTTGATTGACAAAGTAGATAATTGAAACATAATAGCATACCCATTCATCGAGGGACTGACCCAATTAGTTTTAGAAAAACCGATTGGAGAAGTTGGCATAAGATTCCACAATTGACCTCAGGTGCAAGTGGAAGATGGATAGAGTTAAGGGTATGCCTTAAGAGAAATTATGCAATTTGTTACATATATCTAACTCGATAACCAATCTTATGCAAAATAAAAGGTATTTTATTTCTATTATATACTTGATATAATGTGTTATATTAATTAATTAATTTAATTAAAAGTATACTTAATAAAAAAATCTGTAAATGATATGTTTCGTGATAGTAGTTACAAGTGTTGTAACTGTGAGTAATTTATCACAGTGAAAATAAATATACCATTTTAATATTCTTAATCAAGATGTATCGAGACTATATATCGATGACTCCGTTGAGACTAGAGTATGTAACGCTCTATAAATGTTGGGCAATGTATTACTCATGGTTGTTGGGGGCACCAATGGGTTATGTACTGATAGTTATTGAATAACTATGGAATGACCCACTCGATAGTTTTTTGTTGGTTAATATAACTAAGGTCGAACGGAAAAATTGATGTGACAAAGTACACAGTTCACTTGATTTGAGAATACTGTTGATCTTCAATGTGGAGTCCCTACTTTAATTATAGTTAAATCGTGGTACGTCATCCATCGAACGACTATAGTTAGGTCGAGTGGAAGCATTGGAAGTGAAACACTATTCAAGAGAGGATTTGTCTCCTCAGTTATATGATGTTAGTATCGCGGTCAAGTTAAGTCAACTCAAAGTCAAAGTCTCTGGCTAGAGAATTTTGGTTAATAATGGTTGTTATTGTTGAACCAAAGACTTTGTGTTTGGACTTTAGAGTTGAATATGGACAACATTGGAACTTTGACCATTACCAAATTCCATAAGTTCAAAGTGATATAGTTTTGAATAGGAAAATCAATGTAAATAACAGTCACAACCGAGTAATGTTTAACAAAGTAAAGTTGGATTTACCGAAACCAAATAAGCTATAATTTAGCCAAAATGCCACGCCACCTGCTAGGTAACATTTGAACATTAATATTCAATTAGTTCGAAATTAATTGCTGACCAAATTTACACCTAACAGGTCACACAATCGAAACGATGAATACTCCTTTGACCAAATGATTTAATTAATTAGTAATTGTTATAAATTAATTAATATTTATGAACTATTAATTACAGAACTTTATTTTAATTTTATGAACAAATATTATTGAATTTATTTATAATAGTTATAAATATATTAATCGGTATATGATATCGATACGCATTAAATTGGTTTTAATTGCAAAATATTTTGTTTGGGATTAAACAGGTCCGAAGCCCATATGGGGGGCTGAATAGTTCGACTATAATGGAGCATATAGGCGGCCATATGATGGGCTAGAGAGGCTAGGGTTGGATGGCTAAGATATAAGAGAATTGGTAAGTGATAAAGAAGGATCTAGATCTAAATTATCTCTAAACTCTCATCTATATAAACATCTCTACCCATACTTGTTTTAGGACTTTTGGAGCCTCCAAACATATCTATTTCTGGCTGAACCCTACCTTCTTCATCTTCCATTAATTAAAGTTTAGATCAAATCAAATCAATGTCTATAGATGGTGGTCATCGGCTCAGGGATTAGCACTCTACTGGATTGGAAATCTGTTCAAAGAGCAAATCTCATCGTTTCACTATGTACGTTTAGGCATTGGATATAAGGTACATTCCTAATCAAATTATGAATATTAATAGTTACATATAATGTCTATATCATATATATATTTTACTGTTATTTAGGTGACGATTCCAATATATAAATATATTGTCACAATTAGATTGATTGTATGTTTGAATATACTTTTATATTTATATATTACAAAAAATTAGTCATATATACACCTATATACATCACGGCTCAAATTAAAAAAACATTTTTATAATTTCAAATAATTCAATATTAAATATTTATATAAATATACAGTTATATAAATATTACATCATGCTTTATTCAAAACATGATTATATAATTTTATATATAAATTTTAATGGGTATAATATTTTTGGCAGAATTTTTTTTAATATTTATATTCTTATTTAAATAATATTTAAATCAATTAACCATATAAATTTATCGTATTAATATAAATATATATAAATATATATTAAATCATGTATTGTATTTTATAAAATTAAATTAATGCATAACATATTATGGGTAAGAAAAATAAAAAAACATTTTTGATAATTTTAAAATATTTAAATATAAGCCGAGAATTAAAAATAGATTTTAAAATTATATTAAATTATAAAATTAAGTAATCAATATTGAAAATAAATAATATCATTTATAATTTTACTGGAAAATTCAAAATTAAGTTTAGAAAATAATTTTTTGTTAATTTTTAAAATATCCATATGGATATTTACAATAAAACTAATTTAAAAAAACACGAGTCGTGTGCATGACCAGGTAAATGTATATTTATTATAAATATATTTTATGTATTTTTAAGTATTCATCTATATTTATTATTATATTATTATACGTATATATATAATTATTTAATATACATATATATATATGTGTGTTTTTTTTTAAATATAGTTCTCGGCTTTACAAGAAAAATTATATTTAATATATTTTGTAAATGATTTAAATATATTCATATGGTTATAAATATATACAATGTTAACATTTTGTAATTATATTTATAAATATACATACATACATACATACATATATTTTGCACAAAATTATTTAAATTAACATTATAGTTTATATATATATATGCATTTGTAACATTTTATGTATATAAATAAAAGTATATAAACATACATTTGGATAATATATTTTTATATTAGATGACCTAACATGCCCGTTGCGCTGTAAATCCCAAACATCTATATATGGGCATGTTATACCTTGCACGGAATGATATGTTACACATGCACACATATATGTGTGTATATGGTACATGTATATATAAAATACAACATTAAATTAAATAATATAAAACCATTTTATAAATTTAAATAAAACAAAGATTTTATTTAAAAGAAATTTAGACATGTTCTAAATAAATTAGACTTCATAGGCCCGATAAAGATCCAAAATGGTAATTTTTTTTGAAATTCACTAATTACTTCCACTACGGGCTAGCCGGTTCCAATAGGATGAAGTAAGCCCAAAAGTTATCCCAATATAAAGGCTTGAATTTGTTTTGGGCTTGGCTAAATTTCAAAATCTATTTGAAAATTTAAAAGATATTTTGAATTTTAAAGTCAAATTTAAAATATGAAATAAAATTTATAAAAGCTATAAAATGCGTTCAAAATTTTCAAAATCATTTTGAAAAATTTAATGACTAAATTTGAAATTTTGAAATTTAAAATTTGATTAACATGATTTATTAAATGAAATAAAATAATCAATTAAAAGTTAATTAATTAATATACATACGCACACGTGAATAACTACAAGTGTTGTAGTTATTTATTTATCTTAAAATTGTTTATGATAAATTAAACTAAAATTTCAAAATAATAGAATTATTTAGTTAAATATAATTTATTAAATTAATTAAAAAGTTAATTAATAAATAATATACATGCATAATGATATATGTGTAAAATTACTATAAATGTTATAGTCAATAATTATCTTTAAATTAAGGATGAATGAATTAAAATTCAATAGTTGAAATTTCAATTAATTAAAGTATTAATTAATTATGATTTAATTGATAAATTAAATATGATTTGATTTAAATAGAGTGGAAATATAAGAAACCCTAATTAGGTTTAAGGAATAAATATATACGTATAGTGCGTATACCATGATTTCAGATGTGTCTGACACTTAAATCACAAGGATATTTCATCAGAAAGACATTATTCCTTAAATCGATCTCTCGATACACATACATACATTATGTATGAGTAGAGATAGCTGTGTGAAAAGAGACATGCGAGTACTGAAGGTTATGAATCTCTAATATAGGTTGTCCACTACCGTTTATATAATAGAATACTTGCATACTCATTAGTTGTTGATATTTCTCAAGCTAGAGATGTTATGTGTAGTACTACTAATATATTAACTAGACGAGGTAAGATACGTGCATATGTTTGTTGACCTTTCTCAATGTACGTGCATTATACTTAGGTTATCTTGAAATGGTAGGTACGAGTGAATAATCACTTCCGATTTGTTAATCTTCCTCAAGCTCGCGATGAGATTAGGGCAAAGGCTACGTGTTATGAGTTGTATATGATACAACTGATAAGATGTTATTCATCGCATGTGGGCCTCTATGATCACTTTGTCCTTTGCTTGATAGATGAAAGGATGCATATCAAAGCACTCGCTAGTAACGTATGGTAGAGTTAGGGGTATGCCCTAAGTGAAATTATATAATTAACCATAAATTATTAACTCTGTAGTAAAACTTGATTCAAAATAAAAGGTGTTTTTCTTTTTATTATATACTTGATATAATGTGTTATATTATTTATTTATTTAGTTCAGGCATATTTAATAGAAAATTCATAAATGATATGTTTTTTGTGATAGTAATTACAATGTGTTGTAATCATGAGAAAATTATCACAATGAAAATAAACATGTCATTTTAAATATTCCTAGTCAAGATGTATCGAGATTGGATATTATTACATCCGTTGAGACTAGAGTATACAACGCTCTACAAATGTTGGCGAGTGTAATACTCAAGACTACTGGAGACATAAAGGGGTTGCGTACTGATAGTTATTTGATAACTATGGAATGACTCACTCGATAGTTTTCTGTTGGTTAATATAATTAAGGTCAAACAGAGGATATCGATGTGATAAATTACACAGTTCTCTTGACTTGAGAATACTATTGATCTTTAATGTGGAAGCTTCGCTTTGATTATAGTTAAATCGTGGCTCGACGTCCATCGAATGACTATAATTGGGTGTGCGTTGAAGCATTGGAAGTGAAACACTATTCAATAGAGAATTTGTCTTCTCGGTTATATAAGGTTAGCACCGTGGTTAGCTGTAGTCAACTCAAGTCAAAGTCTCTGACCAAAGTGGTTTGGTTAATAATAATCATTATTATTGAACCAAAGACTTTGTGTTTGGATTATATGTGTTGAATGTGGATATTGGAATATTGACCGATACCAAATTCCATAAATCCTCATGTGATATAGTTTTGGCGAAGAGAATTGGTGTAAATAATTGTCACTACCAGGGACCGCTTAAAATAGTAAAATTGGATTTTACTGAAACCATGTAAGCGATAAATTTGGTTAAACTGTCACACTACTAGCTAAAGTGACGTGTGAACTTTAATATTCGAATTACTAGATATTAATCGTGATTGAATTTGCACTGATGAGTCGCGCAACCAAAATTGTAACAACCCGCCCTTAATGGGCCCGAATTCTCGCTAAGTCGAAAACTCAAGTCCACCAAAATACGAATCATTGGTTTTGGTATCCTACAAATAAACAAATATATATCATAGCACTATCTATATAACTTACCGTGAAATAGTAAAGTATAATAAAACATATAGCTACTGACCAAGGTTGACACTTATGATATCTAGTATCATTATCAATGTCAAGCATGCATAAGGAAATTTGTCCTTCCACTGTTCCCGCCTTACACCAGTACCCATCCTTTTAAAATCTTATGGGATATAATGAGGAGGGGGTCAGAACAACGTTCTAGTGACTGGTAAATTATACACTTTATACATAACACTAATTTATACTGATTTCCTTCCATTACATGTTATATCTTTTATTTTACTTAGTCGTCTCAACTCCACGTAGGCGTACGATATGCCTCATCTTCTCGTAGTAGAGAATAATTACATGTGTGTGTATAAGTATCACAATCCCCCTTTGGACCAAGATACTTTCCCGCTAGTATATGTAACTTAGCACCTCATCAGGATCCATCGTCAACGCAGTATCACGTCCGCGTCGTCTTGCATACCAAGGAACTCCCATAGTGCCTATTAACATCGTCGTAACTGTTTAGCTATATTCTATCTCATCCTGGGGATTTATCTAAATGCTTCATATTATGGACATAGCTCCATGGACTATTGAGGATTCAGCTCCTCGGATAACTCCTCAGACTACCCCAATCATTTGAAAGACCTCCATTAAGGGTTATCTAGAATTTCCTCCTAACAAATAAACTAGCAACCGTTTATGGTGGTGCATGACCTAATCGTGATCTACACTGGTAGGAGGTGTAGCCCATTTTGATGTAACCCTTGTCTTTCCGCTGATCGCTCAGAATCGATTACATTCTCAACCTATGAAATAGCTTCTACTCCCGTATATGGTACCAATCTCAATGTTGTAGCACTGAACCTTGCTCACTGTCCACTTTAGATTGCCTAACCCTTTAGAATGCCTAATGCAATAAAAGTAATACCCCCAAATGATTGAATCATAATCCTCTTTGGATATTCCTTCACCTATACACGAATGTATAATTCCATGGATCCTACAGTTAGATTTGTCACACATCAGTATAATGTACAAATAACTGCTGGTAGCCCCTTGCAGTGGGAAAACTTCTGTTGTGTAACACTACCAACTGTGCATTTCAACCCATTTTAATGGCTATGTCATTCTTATTCAATCTAAGTTATTAGCCAACTTTACTAATTAACACCAGTCATAAATGCATACTGTAACGACCCGTAAATTTTAATAATTTTATTTATTTTATTAATATATTTAATTGAAATTTTGTGAATTTTAAAACAACAGAATTTTGAAATAAAAATTTGATATTTGGAATACGTCTAATTAAACATAGCAAATGGTAAATTTTCATCTGATAATATGGAAGTTTATTTTCTTGTGTAATTTTTATTTCAATTTAAATTGGTTAAAATTGATGGTAATAAAATGTTTTCCAAACTTGAAAATTTTCTGTAGAAAATTTGTAAATCATCTTCTGAGTGAGACGTCATATTTGGTTTTTCCAAATTTTGACTGCTATTGCCCCGTCCATCTTATTTTCGGCAAATCAGCAGCATTTCCGGTACCGATTATCGACTTTCGATCGAATGAACGTACCATTGATATCTGTATACCGTTTTGATCGTCTCGTTGTGCTGATCTCTACGATATATACTTTTCTGTGTTTCGGTGTCCGATTCACGGCAGAAACCGCGAAACAGATATCTGCATCAGTAACCGTTCAGGCCCATTTGTTTTCCGTGACTACCCAAATTCTTACCGTACAAAATCAATAGCCGCTAGCCATAGTTATTTTCAAATTTATGGTGACTTTTGCTTTTCCACCGTGGTTCCAGCATATCTTGGTTCTGGCTTTTTGATTCGTTGTCTTCTCCACTACCTTTTTCTCTGTTCCCACTTTCCACCTTTTCTTCTTCCTATTGTTTTCTTCTTTCCAAAGAAAAGTATATTAATTTACAAAGCTTGTTTACCTTTTGAATTAAAATTTTGCTTGCCTCGAAATTTCATCCTTCAGCCTTCGGCCTTTGCTTGTGTCTCTTCCACCACAACCACTTCCGCCTCTCCACTGACCCACGGCCTGACATGCAACAGCCTTGTAACGACCCACTATTTTGGACCATTCAAATCGACAATAATCCATACATGTCTGACTTGAATAATTCAAAATAACAGATTGTAAATAAATTTGGAGCAATAAAATCAAATACAGAATCACAGACACAAAATATCAGAATAACTCACAGCGGAAATTAAAATACCATAGTAGTTCATGAAGCTACCATAACAAACTCTCAAAACAAAATACATAAATCAGTCTGAAAACATATACAATAGAAATCTCAAATACATAGAAGTTTATAATACCAGAGCTGAAATAGAACAACTGAAACTGAAATGGATAGATAACTAGATAAGCAGAATCTCCAGCGATTCCTAGCTCCAGAAAAGAAATCCAAAGCTAAGCTGTAAATACTCAGGCTGACCCGAGCGTAAAGTAAAACACAAAACACTCGAGTTAGGACAATATATACTTATATAATGTAAACCAACTCAAGTGAACTGTAACAGTAATACACAATAACTTAAAGGATGCTTGGGACCGCCCATCCTTTAAGGATCAGTTAAACTATATAATTTTAAATACATCCCGTGGTTAAAATTTCAAAAATAGTATCTTTACTTATAAATCAAATATCATCTCAAAATTAAATATCATTTCAAATCTATTCAAATATCCAAATATCATATTTTCCAAAATCACATTCATTTTTATTTAACATCAATACCGTTTCAACTCACATTTCAAAATAGCTATATTTCAAGTTAATATCTCCATTTAAATCACTTAAAGTAAATTCATTATATTTAATAATTAAATATTAAATTTCCAAAATTTAATCTTTTTCCAAAGATTATTTATTTATTTATTTAAACAAAAATTTCAGTTTCCGTAGCACTTATAAAATGCTACGTAAAGTTTTTGGTTTGAACAGTTCATTTAACACAGACAACATTAAGCACTGTAATAGATTCCTTTTTATTTCAAATAAACTTTAATGTTAAGTTTAACCACTATAGCACTTACAAAGTGCTATAATAGTCTTTATTGCAAATTAACTTTTTAGTTCATTTAAAACAACTACAGCATTTACAAAATGTTGTAATATCTATTACATTACATTTCAAAGATGCTATCAAATCAAATTCAGAGTTTTAATTACCATTTCCCAACCAATTAACTTTTAACATAAATCAATTTAACTTATAAAATCATATATTTCACATTTTAAAATCATCATTTCAATACTCTTATTTTTGTGATTTTTATAAAGTTAAATTTCATTCAAAAAAAAATCAAATTTTAACATAATTTCTTATTTAAATTCAAGTATTAAATTCCATTTCTTTAATTAAATTATTAACTTAACAATTTAGTTAAATTTCCAAAATATAACCCTTTTTCCATTTATTTTACTTAGTTAAAATTTCACTTTTACCCAAAATTCAAAATTTCCAATTTAAGTTATATTCCAAAATTTTAACTTAAACATTTATTCATTCAACATTTTAACTTATTCAAAATTCATTAATATATTATAAAATCATCTTAAATCCATTTAAATTCAAGATATCATAAATTTATCATATTTCATACTAAATTTAAATTCCATTTCATCACCAAATTAGAATTTCCAAACATACTTACATTTGAAATTTCTAACTTTACCAGTTATTTATTTCACTTATAAATTCTCAGAAAATCAATAATACTTTACAACAAAATCATTTTTAATTAAGTTTAAATCAAAATAATATAATATTTACATTTTAAAATATTTTAGAAATTTTAGAAAAACATATTTTAACCAATGGTCTGTATATCATTTACTAGCCTAGGTAAAGTAATACGGATACTATATCATATCAATCTGAAATTTACAAATGAAAAATCCGGGTTTGATCATTTCAAACCCGCAGTCCCAAGTAAAATGAATGAAATGAAACCGCTCAGGCCTATCATTTCAGCCCATAACGATTTTCCCTTATTCTAAAGTCCATTCGGGTATGTATCATTTCAACCCATAGTGATTCTAGTCTATAGGGAACTTGCAATGGTGGTAACTGATATAAATAACATAATAGTATAATATAAAAGTAACATGTGATATAACAGGTGCAATAACAGGTGTAAACATCATATGATCATAATATAGCAGTTATAACAGGATGAAATACATTTACAGATTCAAGTGGTGTCGGTTTATCAGTTATATAGGTATAGATTGTCTGGTGAGAATAACTCACCTCTAAAAGCTGGAGATAACAAAACCAATGACACAACGGAAACAAAAGCACGATGACAAGACTACGGACTTGAGTGGAGAGTGAGATCCAATGCTACAAGTCTTGTGTTACAACCCAAAACAAACATCAAAACAGACATAAATTCAATACACTCTGAAATGGAATAACTTTGGAATAAAAAGAGATTTGAATGCCAAGTCTTTTGCCTTTCTTTATCTACTATTTGGCACGGTCTAGGGATGTTTTTTGGCTCATGTTTGAACAAGTTTGGCTCAGGTTTGGGCTAGGAAATGCACGGCGTAAGCGAGAACATGTAGAGGAAGTTACAACATAAGAATGTCAAGAGGCTAGGCAACATTGGAAGGTTTGTGTTCACACTTTAGGCTCGGCTAATGGTCAAATGGCTCGGCCATGTCATGCTATAGGTCTGGCCAGAGGTAGGAGGGGTGAGTAAGGGTCTGGACAGAGGTGGTGGTGGCGGCCTAAGGTGATGGTGGTGGTGGAAATGAAAGTGGTGAACAAGTGGTGGTCAAACAACATGGTTTTAAGGGAATTAACATAGTTTTTGTGGAGTTTCTCTTCATATATTGTGCGGCCATGGTTCAGACCTGAGGAGTAGTTGTTGATGATGGCAGTGAAGAGGTGTAGGAGGTGGTGGTCGTGGATATGGAGTGGAGGCCGTTCAAAGAAGCAAAGAAAACAAGGCAAAAATACATGAAAAATGAGAAGAAAAGTGTAAAAAAGTAGCCATTACCCATAGATTTTTCTTGAAGCCATGAATGAATGAGAAGGTAAAATGTTTTTGGGTGAATGGAGGCTGAAAACTCACGGCTACAAACCAAAAATGCACAGCCAAGATAGTAATTGAGGAGTTATGGCAAATGAAAGGACAAAGGAGATGAAAGGACTTAAGGTAAATAAGCTTTTAAAACTCTTCATATTTCTTTTTCTTTAAATTCAAATAAAACAAAAATAAAATCAGTACATTGACTTTAAAACCGAAACAAAGTAATATAAAATAAAAATAAATAATAATTTTAAAGAAAATGGAAAAAGAAAACAAGAAATTGCTTAAAAATCCAAAACAGTGTCCAGAAATTACAAATAAATCACTATTGACTTTGGAAAATTATTAACTTCATTTTAAAAATATTCTAAAATAAAATTTGAAATATAAATGATTTTTAAACATTTTCAAAGTAAAATAAATAATTAAATTCAGAGAAAATAGCAAAAGAATTGAAGAAATTGTTTAAAAATAGCAAAGAGGACATGAAAAATTCAAATAAATTACTATAACTCTAGAAAAATTTATACTTCACTTAAAAATATTTTAAAACCAAAATATATACATACCAAGTTATTTTACCCATATAAACATAATTTAGAACATTACATGACCAAATAAAATATTATTTATATAATTTGAAATAAACAATTTGGTTAAATACAGCAAATTACACACAAAATTGAAAACAGTATAACTTCCACAATTTAAATCCGTTTTCAACGAAACGAAAAGTAGTATTCATGATATTAAATCTATTTTCATAATAAAAGATAAAATTCAAGAATTTAAATATTTATATTTAAAAATTAAAAGTCAAAGTTTGACTAGTTTGACCACAAATCCACTTTTTAGGAAAATATTCCATTTATACAAGTTTGGAATTATAATTCATATAATAATCAAAATTCATATTTAAAAATGAAATATTTGAACTAAACAAGTTTAAAATAATTTAAAAATAAAAATAAAGTCAAAATAAAATATGCAAAAATCTAGGGTTGTTACACTCTCCCCCACTCAAATCTTTTCGTCCTCGAAAAGGAAGGAAGCGGAGAAACAACTAGAAAGAACAATAGATTTGAAGACATCCCCGAAAAAAAAGTAGGGAAAAATTTGCTAAGAGGGAAAGCAGGTTGAAAGACAAGGATGAACCATTTTTTTTAAACCATTATACATTTCAATTAAAATTTTATAACATTTTAAACATTTTTTAATGATGATTAGTCCTTTGATTTAAATCTGATAGTTCAAAGTAAACAATATTTAAAACATTTTAAAATCTTTAGAAGGGAAAATAACTGACCAAAATATTCTCTATATAGTATTTTATCAAAATACTTTTATAACTCGATGTCTTAACAAGTTTATCCTCGTTCCTGCAGACTCTGGCAGTGCGTTGATCAGGCGCAAAGCTAGAATTCTCCAGCTGCTTAGTAGACTTGTTTCAACACCCAATAAAATACTGGAAAACTTTTAAAAACAGATATGGAAAGTACAATCCAAACAAAAAAAACAAACAAAACCTTTGTCTAACCATGGATCATAGATACACAAAGGTTACGCCCGGGTCCCCCAGGAAACATCCGTATCCATAAGCTTTCTCAGCCCTGCGAATTGCGCCATGATGACTAGTAGACCACAGATACACAATGGTTACGCCTGAATCCCCCAGGAAACATCCGTATCCGTAAGCTTTCTCAGCTTTGCGGATTTCGCTACTAATACGACCTACATAGATCACAAAATACACAATGGTTACGCCTGAATCCCCCAGGAAACATCCGTACCCCTGGGCCATCCAGCCAGGTGAATTACGCTATGCAGTCGTGCTCGTAAGACCATGGGTAACGCCATGGAATTCGATGGACACTCGAGTATCATATCCGGAAAACCAAAAATCAGAGAAATATCGATAGAATGAATCCACAATGTGGCCTCAAAGCGAATATCAAGCAGAAGGCACTTTCCATATCTTTACTTCGAAAATATGTATCAGATAGTACCTTTTCAAATCACATTCAAATATCATACTCATATAAAGTCCATTATATATAAGATTTCATTTTCAAATCAAATACTTTCTAAAATCAATAGTATATCAAATCACACTTATATAGACTTCAATTATATAAGATTTCACTTTTCAAATTGAGTACCTTTTCAAATCCATAGTTTTCAAATCAACATCATACTTATACAAACAAATTTTTATATAGGTTCGATAACTCCCAAATCAAGTATTTAAAATAAGGTTCTCAATTCAATTTGTTTCAATATCAATACAATTTTCAAAATCATATACGCTTTCACCAAATTATTTCTTCTCAATTTAAATATCTTCAGTTTCAAAGTCTCCAAAATAATAGGTTTGGAGAATAATCCAAGTTTCTAAATCAATATAATTCAAGTCAACCAATTTATTTCCAAAATCAAGGGTTTTCAAAATCATCTTATACTTACATAAAGTCCATCTTATATCAGGATCAAAATTTTCCAAAATCAATTACGCTGTATGAAAAGCCATATGTGATTGAATATCTTTGCTTACTAAAAGGTTTGAATTTAGAACAGTTTGTATATATAAAATAGTTTGTAACATAGTTTTTTTTTAAAAATGGTTTTAGATTAATAGTAGTTTTGCATAAAAGAAAAAAATCCAATTTAAATTACAAAGATATCTAACCCGACAACTTTCAATTTCAGCGTCAAAATATATCAATGATATTAGAATATAAGATGTACATATGTCACCATTTCGCAAAGTCACATTCGATCGCTCGCTCGATCACACAAGTTCGCTTTCGAACTAGTATTGTCCATTCGACTTCCCTAATGCGGATTTCAATATGGTTTCTCGACTAGAACCCATCAGTCTCCTTGCATAGCCATATACTATGATAGAGAATTCTAGAATCAAGCCTAAAATCCACATCAAATATTCGCCATCAAGAATCAAATGAAAAATCCTAACACAAAATGGTGTAATTCACCTCGAACTTGTGTACTCAAACTTGGATCAATTTAATTATGCGAATAAAACAGCATACGTACAACTTATGTATCTATTCCCACTTGTTCAATATATAGTTTTATAAAGATGTTACCCAGTTAAAACATTTAAACTAAATTTTATTCAAAATATTTTGAAGACCAAATTCTTTTCAAAACATTTCAAATCTAAATTTCATATTTGAAAATTTCAAAATAGCCTTATTCATTTACTTAACAAAAAAGTTTCAACTTATTTAAATCATATTACTACATACTTTAAATATACATACCAAACTTATATACTTTATACTTCAAAATTTCTTAGCTTTTGAAAAGTTAACCTTGATTTGGAAGTGCTCGAACCTTCAAAATAGTCGAAGAAATCATATTTCAATCCAAGAGTTGGAAATCACCAACAAATCAGTAAATCAATTCCAAAAGATAGGGTTATATCAAATCAAATCCAAAACTCAAGAACTGAACACCGGCTCATTTCAAATTGTTCAAATATATATACATATATCTTCCGAATATCACATCACACTTCGGAATTTGAAATCAAAAATTGGTTTCACAAATCAATCGCATAGCAAAGCTACCGAAGTGGACTCTCCCCCACTCAGAAACTCAAAAATCAATGTCGATGATGCATGCATTCATCATCGAAATTATTTTCCAGCGACATAAGTGGGTTCTGGACTTCTATTTTCTCGAAAACTTCTTTTGAAATTTCTTCGAAATCATTTGAAACTCATTAAAATTATTTGAAACATTTCTTATTTGGAAAATACTTTCAAATCGTATTATTTTAATTTAAAAATCTTGAAACCAATTTCACAGAAAAATGCCGGAGTTCAATCACTCAAATTCAGATTCAAAACCTTCAGTTATAAATCATTTTATATAAAACCATTTCTTATATAATTTTCACAATTTCAAATCCTTTCGAAACTTCAAATTCTCAATTTTTTTTAAAAGGTATATAATCCTTATCGAAAACATTTCACCTTTACATAAAAATATGGTCATCCTTATCAAAATAAAACTACGATGAATACACAATTTTCAAAAGACAATCAACCTCAAATTTTCCAATGGATGATTCAAGGATGGATTTCAAAACAAAACAGAGATTCAAATTTAGAGGAACTCTAATAAAATAGAATTCTGATTCAAAGATAAGCTCAAACGAAGATGAGATAAATTAAATTACCAAATAGAAGATGGATAAGCCTATATAAATCGCGGGCGACCTTAACAGGGTCAACCGTGACTTCAGGAATATAATCGATGCGAAAATCTAAGGCAAATCGACCTTCAATCGCCAGAGATAGAATCTAAATATAGCAGAAGATAGAAAACATCGTAAACACCGAGGATACAGAAATCTCCGATGAATCAATGCCAATTATAAGGAAGTTTCACCCTTTTACAAATCATTCAAAGATTGGCGGAATCGCCACCCTATCAAGGTCATTCAAAGTGGAGTTACAGAATGCTCCTAAAATCAAAAGAGTACAATTAGGGGAGACATGAATGGATTTCAGAACAAGTGGGAGCGTTCCAAAATTCAAAGGTATACATGCAACAGCCTCGTGCTGCTTCCTTGCCGCCGATCTTCCCTCAGCCGAACACCCATGGCCTTCCATCTCCTCATCTTTTGGCCGAAGCCGCACGTGTCTCCTTCACTTCTTCTTTGCGCAGGGTATTATATATATAATTGCTGTGTTTCAAGATTTCTAGTAACTGATTTTAATTATATGGCATATTCTATTTTTTATATATAGGTATACATGCTTTCTATCTTGTTTTCAAATATACTACGGTTTAAGTATGAATATACTGATTGTTAGATATGTGTGTGTATATATATATATTAGTATGCGGTCTAGGTTGCTAGTTTTGTCTGTAATAATATAAGCTCGGCTTATATATATAGTATAGATTTGTATATAATATGTTGCTTATATATATAGTATATGAAGTTACACAAGTTGTTGTTTACGTTCATAACTGATTTGGGAGTGATGTGTATGTATATAAGTTTAGATATATATAGTTTATATAGTCATTGCTTCAGTAGATCGGTTAGAGGCAGTATTACAGTTTATGTAAGTGTATGGAGATATACATGTATGCCTATTTCTAGATTTTAGCATTGATTTATATATATGTATTTAAAACTATAAAGTATTATATATATTGCAGTTTTGGTCTGTTGTTTATCCACATATACATTGTATGTATATTATTAAATAAATATGGTGTTAAGTATAGTTTTAAAGTAACCCGCCGTTCGTAGCTCGGTTGGTTTGGGAGCTGGGAGATGGGAACCAAAGGACTGTGTCCGGGCAGGTTCGAATCCCAGCGCCAAACCATCAGTGGGAGTTTCAACGTTAAGCATCCGTGTGCGACGACTAAATAAAAGCGGGGTAGACACACGGCGTGGGGTTTACTTAAGTGAGTATCAATGAATACCATGATCTTAAGGTTCCCCGTGATCTCAAAAAAAAAGTATAGTTTTAAAGTATGATGTATGCATTACTCATGTATACATATGTTTGTTTGTTATTTTTCTGGTTGTATTTGTATACGTGTATATATTAGATTGTGTATAATAGTTTATATATATAAATTTATAAAGGGTATAAGTGTATATAGGTTTGATTCTAATATATATGTTTTAATTTAAAGCAATGATTTTAAATTGTATACATATATATTTGATTTTTAAAATATTAATTTCAGAGAAATAATATTAATAGATTTTGTTTCAATCATATCTAGATGATTCTAATTTATTTCATCAATTCCTATTTATCAGCTTTGATCGTCGAACTCATTTCCATCGTGTATCGAGCTTTGTTCCGAAATTCGTGCTTGGATTCGTAACTCATCTTATTCTCGTCCATCTCTAGCCTCAGAAGGTGAGAAATCACTTACGATTAACATTCTTATATTTATTAAATTTGATTTCAATTGAAATATGCTGCTGTTAGTTATTCACATTGCTATATATATGCCATTATCTGTATCTGTTCACCTGTGACATCTGACACCATTATCTTTTATTTATACTGATGATATATGCATGTTACTGTTGTTATATTATTATCATATCTGTTATCACTCTGCAAGTTCCCTGTTAGTATAGAATTCACTATGGGTTGAAATGATACATACCCGAATGATCTTGTAGAATAGGAGAAAATCGTTATGGGTTGAAATGATAAACCCAAGCGATTTTCATTTAATTGAATTTGGGATTGCGGGTTGAAAAGATATATACCCATATATATTTAAATTGTGGATTGAAATGATAAATATCCGTATCACTTGACCATAAGGTAGAAAATTATATACAAACACCGTTGGTCTATATATAAATATTTTGAAAATGATTTCTATGGTTTTGAAAAGAAATATATGGTTTTGATAAATATTGATTTTTAAGATTTATTAAAGTTGATTTAATAAAGTTGATATATAATATGTTTAAGTATTTATTTAAAATTTATATTTTCGAATATAGATTTTGTAATGATTCGGGTTGTAAAGATAAATTTGAAATTGATTTGAAATTATATTTATTTAAGAATTATACTTAAATAAGTTTGATTTGAAATTTTAAAGAAGTGTTTTACAACTTGAAATTTGATTAAAGGTGACTTAAATGGATATTTCAAACCTATATAAATTTAAATGGGATTGTGTAAATTGAAGTTGTATTCAAATGATATTGAAATAATTAAGTAAATATTTCAAAACTAAATAATAGGAAAGTGAATTGATATATATATAAAATTATCAAATTTAGTTTTGAAATGTGGAATATTTGAAGCTTTGAAATATTTTGAAATTGAAATGGTTTATTGTGGTTTAAATCGATATTTGAAATTGATATAACTTGAAAATGTTTAATTGAATTGGAATTGAAATTGACGATTTAGATTTGATTAAATTTGAATTTGGAATTCGAATTGATTTGAATTGATTTGTGAAAGTCGAGGAAACTATTTTATTTTATTAAGTAATTTTAAGTTATATTTAAAACTATGGATATTTTACTTTATAAATTATTTTAATATAAACTATTTTAATATAAATCATTTTTAATATAAATTATTTTATTATAAACTATCTTAACTTATAAATATTTATATAAACTATTTTATTTATAAACTATTTTATTATATATACTAATTTTAATATCTAAACTGTTTAAGAGGAAAGTGTTATGATTTCCAAAATGCTATAATTTCAAAAGGGTTATGATTTCCAAAATGCTATAATTTCAAACTGTTATGATTTCCAAAACGCTATGATTTCAAAGCTGTGATTTCCAAAGTGTTTTTAAAAGACTATGATTTCGAAAGCGTTATAACTTTGGGAAGTGATATGATTTTTGGAAATGGATATATTTGAAATGGAAATGATATCGTATTGATTTGGGTTTTGAAATGAAAATGATATTTTGGTTTTGAAGTATAAACTATTTTGAAATGACCGCGGTGTTATAATAACGTTTGGTTGTTAAAGAGACCGGGATCGGATATGGGCATACTCTCTGTCGATACCGAAAACCACTTTAACAACTGTGTACGCGGTGGAGATTCCAGAATGAAGTAGGATGGTGGCGACGATCCTATTTGAGGTATATATGTGGACCTAACTCCCGTGAGTTAGCATAAGGTTGCTAAAACAGAAGCGATCTCGAGCCATTGAGGTAGCACCTCTGATCGGACACATTTCTTCGATACTATTCTATTACTTTGTGATTGATTTGGTGGCCACCCTTCGATTTTTGATTTGGGAGTGTGTTCTGAGGTGGGCGGTAGTGGCTGCTATGCGTTTCCACTAGCCCGTGTGTGTAATTGGTATATCTACCCTGGCATTGCCTCGTTGTGTCGTGTCACCAACCATATTGAGCTTTACTACGAGTTTTTATTTGTGTCGTACCTATGGAGTATCTTCTCGTAGCCTCCCGATCAGGAGGTACGCAGGTACTGTATAGACTATTGGCACTATTATGTGTTAAGGGCTATATGGGTAACCCCTTAACGCTATTTAAAAGTAAGTTTATTTTACTATAGACATTATTATATTAGCGAAATATTATTACATAGTAGATAGTTTAACGGATCCTTAGAGGATGGTTATCCCTAACATCCTTTGAGTTACTTGTATTTCTGTTGATATTTCACTTGAGTTGGATTTATTGATATAAGAATATTAATCCTGACTCGAGTGTTTTGTGTTTTGCTTTACGCTCAGGTCAGACTGAGTGATACAGCATTTGAGACTCACCTTTGGAGTTGGAGCTTCGCTTGGAGATCTAGATATATCGATTATGCTATCAGTGATGTATTCAAATCTTGTATTTGACTATTTTATTGAAACATCTGTATATTCGAGACTTCTGTTGTATTTTGTTTAACTCTGTTATATATATATAGTAGCTTCATGAACTACTATTCTTTTGTTTCCACTGCATTATTGTTATATTACTCCGTGTCTGTGATTCTGTGATTATTTATTTACTGTATATGCTGAGTTTTGCCAAATTTAAATTAACAATCTGATATTTTGAGCAATCAAATCCGACATGTATGGATGCGAATGGCTGAAAATTTCAGGTCGTTACACATACATAAGGCTTCGTATATATATACTCATACTTATTAATTACTATGCCTCCAATGTTGAACTATTCAGATTTAGTTATGTTTATTTAACCGACTCCTTGTTTTGTTAATTTCAAATTGATATCATTTACCGTTTTCTTAATCTTAAAAGATTTGAATATCTTTTATTGTTTACTTTTCTATTTCATTATTAAGCTTATATTACTGCTCTTCTCAACTCTTGTTATCCTTCCTTCGTTATTAAACTTTCTTACCTATTCACTCCATTACTTACCTTCAATTTATCGCTTATTATTTAAATTTCTAACTGTCCTTTTATTGCATATATAATTTTTACTGATTGGCTATTATATTTATCACTATATAAAACTTTCAACATAGGATTTTCGCATTTTAATGTGTTGGAATCACATCTATCCCAAAGGGAAAGGTTAATACTATAAATTTCTATAATTTATCTAAAAAAGGAATTTGTGTTATGTTTGTAATTACAAGAAATTATATTTTTGTAGTTGTTGAAATAGATAGTATAAAATACGGTAAATATCTCTGTTTTATACATCTCTTTCTTTTAGGCATAATCCTTGTTATTTCAAACAATACACTTTTATTCATAGATTTAAACTTGATAATTCATAGAAACCTACATTGCAGCACCCTACATTCCAATGAATTAAAATATACTTAAACCCCAATAATTTATTTTGATAATTTCTAATTTACATTTACTTGCATAAATCATTGAATCAAAAATCTAGAACTACTATATAATTTATCAAATTCAGGGACTACTACTACCCAATATTTTCTTTCCACGTCCAAGTACATGCAAAATTAAATCTAAGTTATCAATCACATAATATGTAGGCAAGGTTTATAAATTCATTATATGTATACAATTTGGCCTACAACTTCAAAATTACATTTAGGCATACAAGAATAGATTGACAATGATATAAATCCAATATTATATAAAAATATATAATTTTCCACTCACCTTTTTAGCTTTCTAAATCTCCAGACCCGATTCCTATTATTCCAGTTTGACTCTCCTTTTTCTTCGTATCGAAATACTATACCGTAACCATACATAAATCTGTTAGCAATCTAGTTCTGAGAAGAGATTTGGATTTAATTTAGATTCGAATCGGGATTTATAATTTACCACAGCTTTGGCGATTCGATTCAAACCTATCCTTCTTCTCTATTATCCTCTATTACTCCCCACTTGTATATGTGTATATAAACTATAGATTTATTTAAATTTAAGAATTTGTGGAGAAGAGAAAATGATAGAGCTTCATCGTTGCTTCAGAAAATACGAGAAGAAAAGTGAGAGATTAAGCCCGTATTTATAAAGGTTCGAACTAATGCCAGCCGTTAGATTCTTTTATTTTAAATCTGGACCATTAGACTAGGTTCAATTTGTAGTCTATAGACTATAAGCGGTCGACCAGCTGTCATTATTACCGCAGGCATTAATTTGTTTCCCTAATTACATTATTTTATATGAACTGATTCGATTAATGTTGATTGTACTTACACGTTTAGCAACCGTTAACTTTAATTGCCGTTAGTTAATTACATTTATTTCCTTGATTACATATATAATTATTTACGATCTGAAACATTCAAACGTTAATAACTTTTTCATTTAAACTCTGATCATAAAATTGTATATATGAAAATTTATTAGAAAATCACCATTGTAACGACCCCGAATTTTATTTAAATTTAAATTAATAATTAAATGAAATTTTGAGTTAAATTTATGATTAAATAAATTTTTGAATAAAAATTGTGAAATTAAAATTGATTAAATGGAGCGAGTTTCCCCGATATCCAAGTATATTCTGTATAAAACATTTGAAATTAAAAAAATATATATGTATGTATTGGGTTTGAAATAAAATATTTAAAGTAAAATAAATGATTGAGTTATAAATAGAAATTTGTGTTTAATTTGTAAACAAAATGGTTTAAAAATAGAAATAAATATATAAGTAAGATAAATAAATAAATAATATAAGACAATAAATATGAAGATAATAATACATTCAATAGTATTACAAAGCAAAGATATGTGTATTCATGTACAAGAAAAATAAGATAAGTAGACTTAGAAAACAAATACAAAGCTCAAATACAAAGCTTGTAAATTAAAATCAAGCAAGATAATAAAAATATTATACACAAGCACTTTCAATTAGAAAAATAAACAAGAATACTTACTAGCATCTTCTCAGTCGAAGTCAACAAAACAAATGAAATAAGTGTGAACTGGAAAACAAGTAAAGAAAGATGCAGGCAAGTAAAAAATTATATAAATAAACAAAGTACAAACCAAATCAAAGCAAGATCCTAGGTACACAATATAATACTTACCAGCCGAGATCTTGTTTGACAGACCAAAGAAAAAAAAAAAAAATTTGTACATGTTAATTAATGCTAGCACCCAAAATGTTTTCTTCAGCCACCAAGAAGAAATATCACTGCAAAAGAATTTGTACAAAATATAATAACCCTGTAACTTCACTTTGCATATTTCAATCTCCACTTCAGTTTCGTTCGTTCATTTTTAAGCTGAGCAAGGAAAAAAAAAATATAAACTGAAGTAAAGAACCATTTGTTTTACAAAACAAACTTCAACTTTAAACAACAACACAATACAAAATCAAAGCCAGAGAATCGAAGATGAGGATTTCAGCTTGCAAATTCTTGTTCAAGTAGCAGCTATGATCTTTCTTTTAATAAGGTGAGCAACTTTTCTTTTAAACCAGATTTCCTTGTTCTTTTACCTGTGAGTATATCCACATCTTTTAATGCTAGATCTGGGGCATAATCTCGTGTAGTACTGTGTGAAATGGACTTGTTTGGATAAATTCTTATGTTGTTAAAGATATGTGCATACTTGTTTATTTAAATATACAGATAGGTCTCTGTTAATTGCAGTGCAAGTTTAAAACCAACGAAAATCAAATTCTCTTCGTATACTTAGTTTCAAGTTATGATCTTTAGAGGAATAATGTTTGTAATAACTTGAGAATATTTTTAAAAATATCTTTGTGTGTTAATGACAAATAGTAAATTGGAAATTTAAAAATTTCAGTAGATTTTCATATATATCAAAATCTCGGTCCTAACAAAGTGTTGTTTCAGGAATAAAATTTGATTTGTCACCAAAAACTAGGAATTTTAAAAGTGAAACCATGATTTTTAGGCTTGTAAATCAAAAGAAATTGTAAGTTGACTGTATTTCGGAAGTTCGTCATTTTCTGATGATCGAAGACATTAGGGGTCGCGTGTTTTAGGGTGAAGCAAGTTTAGAGACTTGTGATGTCGGGAAAAATGGTTAGAGAAATTCAAGAACGTTGTGGTGGCCGTGAAGTGGAGAAGTAGGGTTTGGGGGCTGTTTTGGTCGAGGTTGTTGGAGCGTTGATTTCACCATCGGCGGTGGTTCGAGGTGGACCGGATCGAGGGGAAACGAGGCATAGGGTAGTGGTGAGTCTTGGGTCGGAGTCGCGAGTCTTCTGGTGGTGGAGTTCGTCGCCGGTGGGAAGTTTTGATCGATCGAGTTGGCTCCAGTTTGTACGTATATGCTCGATTTCGATTTGACGCATGAATCGATCTGTTGGTGGTCGGAATGGGGTGCGAGGGTGATTGTCGACTTTTCGATGCTAGAGGTGATGGTCGGAGCCGCCGCATTTGGATGTGCACGTGCACGTTGTCGCTTTGGTGTCAGCGTTGGTGGATGTGGGTTTGCGTGTTGATTCTCGAGTGAGAGGGGTGGCTGCTTCGAGTTCGTACTCGTATACGCGAGTATATTTCCTGTTGCTTTAGTTTGAAAACTTAAGTAAACTAAAGGTTTAAGATGGAAAAAAAAAGAACGAAGGTGACAGGGAGAGTTCTCGGGGAAGTAGTGAAAAGGTTCGAGTGTTTATTCGAGTGAACTGAAAACTCGCTCGGGTTTATTTCCAAACCTGCAAACTAATGAAATGGCCTAAATACTTTAAGTATTTTGTTATATAAAGTTTAATATAAATCAAATAAATAATGTTGGTTAGAGTGAAGTTAAGATTTAAAGAAAGGTTTGCCAATGTAAGGTGATCAATTAATTTAAAAGTATAAGTTACTTAAGAATGTAAATTAAATTATACTTGTAATTAAATAAATATTTTAGAGTTAAATAAATTTGTAAGCAAAGATTAATAATTATAATCTTGTGGTTAATCAATCTGAAATTAAGAAGTTTAATTAACTATTTAAAATTAGTTAATAAATAAATAGTAGTTAACTAATCAAGTAATTAAAATTAGGGTTTATGATCAATTAAATTAGTAATTAGATAATTTAAGCTGGTTAATTTATAATTAGTAGTCAATTAAGAAAATTGATTAGGGAATCATTAATTATAAATTTAATTAATTTAATCATTAAGAATAATTAATCATTGATTTAAATAAATCAATAAAAATAGTCACAAAGTTAATTCTTTTAAATCACTTTCACTTTAAATCAAAGATGATTGACTATCATCGAATAATGTGTACTGGATTGATATTTCTGTTTGTGACTGTGATGCTATGTGATATGAATTGCCTGATGATATGCCGTGAATTGTTTGATATCCCTACTATGTGATGCTGTGTGATATTCTGATGTATGTTGTGATTTGTAATTTACTTAGCTGTGATTTCTATTTCTGTGATATATTACTATGTGAATATGAAACCCCTTGACCCGTAAAACGGCACTTGAATTTCGATGCGACAGGGAGTCGGATTCCAGTTGGTTATCCGAAACCCACATCGAATGGTAGTAGTGAATCTTTATGACCGATAAATTTATTTTATCTATGAATCTGTGAATGAAGATAAGCGTTATCGATTTTACCGCTTATCGATATATATGTAATGATTGATGATGTTGCACTATTGTGTAAAACCCCTGGACTACACTTTTACACACACAAATATGGATTTCACGTGGAAATCGGTTAAGTCACAGATAATTTAAATTTGATGTTTTTGAAATTGAAATTTCAATTGATTTTGAAATTGGAAATTCGGGTTTAAAGTGAAAAGCTTTTGAAATAGAATTTCAAAGATAAAAGTTATTTTGAATAACTTAATCGAGTTTTGAAAATTTAAATAAATTGATTTAAATTTGAATTCAAGTTTGAAATTGAATCCTATGATTTGAAACTAGGGATTAAAGATGTTATAAATGTGTTTATCTGAATTTAAACCATTTAAAAGTATAATTTTGAGAATTTGAATTTAACCCAAGAACCTTAACTCGTATGAATAAATCAGATTTTCTGAAATAAAACTGTTTGTTTTAAAAGAATAAAAGCTTTCAGATAAGCAATGAAATTCCAGTTTAATTAAAGGAATTTCAAGTACGAATTGAAAAATGATTTTCCAAGTTATGAATGAATTGTTTTGAAAAGCTATGAATTGAATCTGTTGTTTTTAACAGATTTAAAATGATGATTTGTTTAAACTATTTGAAATGGAATTGATTGAAAGCTATAAGTTAAATCTTTGTTTTAAAGATTTAATGAATTAATCAAATTGAAATGGAAATTAATTTGGAAAATCTGTGAATGAATCTTTTGTTTAAAAGATTAAAGTGTGGAAACTGTTTAAACCGTAAAGGTTGAATCTTTTTGTTTAAAGATTTGAAAATGGTAATCGATTGAAACCATTTAAAAAGAAAGAAATTGAATTATTAAGTTGTGACTTAATTGAAATCCCATATCCATATGTTTTTAAATATTACGCTCACTATTCGGTTTAGCCGGGAGAGGACCTTTGGGTCGTATAACCCATTCCGAATATGTGATACGTCGTATATGGATAGCATTTGAAGACCGGTGTTGAAGACCGGATATTTTTGAAAACGGAAGGATTACCGTCGAGTTACTCTGCATCGGCTGATCCCCGATATAGAGGTTTTATCATCCTTAGTGACGGGAAGTCCGGACGTGATTGGAAATTATCCGGAATTGCAAGGGCTTCGTGAGAAGTGCCTTCGGTTCTGTTCGATCCCGGAACAGACTTGTATGGATTGTATGTCTGACATTACACTTTGAGATATAAAGCCGATTTCTTTCAAATACATATCTGTTTGGTGGCGGAGAATTTATTCTCTTAGCTTAACACCCTTCTCTGAGACGTACGAGCTCAGAGGTTATGTAGTTGAAATTTATCAGCGATATATCCCAATTTGGTAATGTGGCATGCTGAGTGCTGCTGTGAAATGATCAGTGTTTGATCATTTGCGATATGATCATTTGTTTGATCTTATATCTTTGTGATCATAGGTTGATCATTTGTTTGACCCAAAGCATGGCTTTGTGACAAAGCGTAGCTTTGTGGACGAGACTTCGTCAGGACCTCACAACCCGGAAATGGTCGAAACAGGATCGTTGCGGCAAGGTTATGAGGGTCGCGCCCTTTAGGGTATGTCATTTCCTTCTGGAAAGGGGTGGTATCATGGTATGGAGCCCAGATACTTACTCATGTGGATACACTTTCTTTATGATGTGTGATGTTGGATACCGAGCTCGGATAAAGGTCTCAAAGGACCGGGAGGTGGCATATTCGTGAGTTACCTGTTACAGGGGTAACCCGGCTTTGTTGGCAGAGAGCAGTTTGTCTCTCGGGACGTCCCGCCAGAGGCGTTCCCATGCGGCGGAAGGAAGTTCCTTAGCCTGACCATTTGTTGGAAATCCATTCTTCCAATACGGAACTTGTACGGTTTTAGTTGTAGAACCTGCCATTTACGTACGGTGGTCACCACTGTTTAGATGGTAGCTATAGTAGGCATACGATACTGGTCGTATGTTGGCTAAGATTAATATTATACTTTCGAAATGTTTTCTGCACTATGCACTAATAATAATATCCAATTGATTTTACGTAGTAAGCATCTTTGACTATCATAAGAAGAAATCTCCTCCAATTCTGCGTTTGCATTGTGTGTGTGGCGGGAGGTCTTATGGTAGTTTCATTTTCTAAAAGCATTGCGGATTTCAATGTTTAAAATCTTTTGTTGTTGTTTAAAGATAAACTGTTTTTGTTGCTCACACCAGTCCCATGACTGATCCGGAGTTTATTGTTCCCTTCCTAAACTCTGGGTGCCCACTATTTTCCACACGGGCAGTCTAGAGTTGGGTTTTTCAGCTATTCAGGTTTAGTAGATTATCTGGAGCTAGTTCATTCATCGGAGTTGCTTATCTTGGAGTTGTGGATTCATTCTTGTCTGAAGATCATTTTGGAGTTATCATTTCTATTGATATTGTTCCGCTGCTGATGTTATCATTTTCTTTTCCGCTGCTATTTTTTTTTTGTATCTCTGATATTGTTGTATCATATTGATATCATTGTTGTATATCATTCTGGATATTGTATTCATTGGAGTTGTATATGATATCATTGATTTCTTTATTCCGCTGTGTTATTTACTTAATTGTGTTATAGCTCCGGCGAATCGGATTTGAACGGTCGAATCTGCTGCATTCTAGTACAATGTGAAGTACGGATGTTGATTTTCGAGCGGGCAAAACCCGAGTCGTCACATGTGGTATCAGAGCTAAGGTTGTACTTTAGCTCAGGAGTATAACACGTTAAGTAGCTCATTAGAGATAGAGTGAAGTAAACTCTAGAATGAGTAATCCTCAAATATCCGTTCGAATGCCTCAGTAAATTCTCTTGCTATCCACTGATAGTAAGTATGAGTGTAAGAAGAGGATGAGATAGGGGACAGGGGAATACGACTATAAATGGTCAATACCCTGTAACAATAGTGGAAACAATCTTTTCTCTTTTGTTCAACATTTTTTCTCAATTCTTCGATAGTTTCTGGTAGATCCAAAAAGGAATTCGATATATCAATATGGGACATAAACTCCAACTGAGCCAAAATTGTTTGTTTGGATGTATTGTTTGCTTTGATTGCTATGGTTGATAGGTATACTTTAGTTTTAAAACTAAAAATTTTGAAATCGTATCCATATATCTGTCTATTCTTTTGGGTCCCAGTATATTCTACGAATGGTTAGTTATCACTTCGAACTGACCAATGCCACTTCATATTTCGTAGATCTAGATGACCCGAGTATCTTGTGAAGTGTTAAACAGATTCGTTCTTGTATCTGTTATTGATATTCTGATTTGGTAAGCCAAATGCAGAATTGATATTCAGTTTGAATTGATGAATTGTTCTTCATCTATCTTTTTGTCTCCTTGGTAATTTCGAGGACGAAATTCTTTTAAGGGGGGAAGTCTGTAACGACCCCGAATTTTATTTAAATTTAAATTAATAATTAAATGAAATTTTGAGTTAAATTTATGATTAAATAAATTTTTGAATAAAAATTGTGAAATTAAAATTGATTAAATGGAGCGAGTTTCCCCGATATCCAAGTATATTCTGTATAAAACATTTGAAATTAAAAAAATATATATGTATGTATTGGGTTTGAAATAAAATATTTAAAGTAAAATAAATGATTGAGTTATAAATAGAAATTTGTGTTTAATTTGTAAACAAAATGGTTTAAAAATAGAAATAAATATATAAGTAAGATAAATAAATAAATAATATAAGACAATAAATATGAAGATAATAATACATTCAATAGTATTACAAAGCAAAGATATGTGTATTCATGTACAAGAAAAATAAGATAAGTAGACTTAGAAAACAAATACAAAGCTCAAATACAAAGCTTGTAAATTAAAATCAAGCAAGATAATAAAAATATTATACACAAGCACTTTCAATTAGAAAAATAAACAAGAATACTTACTAGCATCTTCTCAGTCGAAGTCAACAAAACAAATGAAATAAGTGTGAACTGGAAAACAAGTAAAGAAAGATGCAGGCAAGTAAAAAATTATATAAATAAACAAAGTACAAACCAAATCAAAGCAAGATCCTAGGTACACAATATAATACTTACCAGCCGAGATCTTGTTTGACAGACCAAAGAAAAAAAAAAAAAATTTGTACATGTTAATTAATGCTAGCACCCAAAATGTTTTCTTCAGCCACCAAGAAGAAATATCACTGCAAAAGAATTTGTACAAAATATAATAACCCTGTAACTTCACTTTGCATATTTCAATCTCCACTTCAGTTTCGTTCGTTCATTTTTAAGCTGAGCAAGGAAAAAAAAAATATAAACTGAAGTAAAGAACCATTTGTTTTACAAAACAAACTTCAACTTTAAACAACAACACAATACAAAATCAAAGCCAGAGAATCGAAGATGAGGATTTCAGCTTGCAAATTCTTGTTCAAGTAGCAGCTATGATCTTTCTTTTAATAAGGTGAGCAACTTTTCTTTTAAACCAGATTTCCTTGTTCTTTTACCTGTGAGTATATCCACATCTTTTAATGCTAGATCTGGGGCATAATCTCGTGTAGTACTGTGTGAAATGGACTTGTTTGGATAAATTCTTATGTTGTTAAAGATATGTGCATACTTGTTTATTTAAATATACAGATAGGTCTCTGTTAATTGCAGTGCAAGTTTAAAACCAACGAAAATCAAATTCTCTTCGTATACTTAGTTTCAAGTTATGATCTTTAGAGGAATAATGTTTGTAATAACTTGAGAATATTTTTAAAAATATCTTTGTGTGTTAATGACAAATAGTAAATTGGAAATTTAAAAATTTCAGTAGATTTTCATATATATCAAAATCTCGGTCCTAACAAAGTGTTGTTTCAGGAATAAAATTTGATTTGTCACCAAAAACTAGGAATTTTAAAAGTGAAACCATGATTTTTAGGCTTGTAAATCAAAAGAAATTGTAAGTTGACTGTATTTCGGAAGTTCGTCATTTTCTGATGATCGAAGACATTAGGGGTCGCGTGTTTTAGGGTGAAGCAAGTTTAGAGACTTGTGATGTCGGGAAAAATGGTTAGAGAAATTCAAGAACGTTGTGGTGGCCGTGAAGTGGAGAAGTAGGGTTTGGGGGCTGTTTTGGTCGAGGTTGTTGGAGCGTTGATTTCACCATCGGCGGTGGTTCGAGGTGGACCGGATCGAGGGGAAACGAGGCATAGGGTAGTGGTGAGTCTTGGGTCGGAGTCGCGAGTCTTCTGGTGGTGGAGTTCGTCGCCGGTGGGAAGTTTTGATCGATCGAGTTGGCTCCAGTTTGTACGTATATGCTCGATTTCGATTTGACGCATGAATCGATCTGTTGGTGGTCGGAATGGGGTGCGAGGGTGATTGTCGACTTTTCGATGCTAGAGGTGATGGTCGGAGCCGCCGCATTTGGATGTGCACGTGCACGTTGTCGCTTTGGTGTCAGCGTTGGTGGATGTGGGTTTGCGTGTTGATTCTCGAGTGAGAGGGGTGGCTGCTTCGAGTTCGTACTCGTATACGCGAGTATATTTCCTGTTGCTTTAGTTTGAAAACTTAAGTAAACTAAAGGTTTAAGATGGAAAAAAAAAAGAACGAAGGTGACAGGGAGAGTTCTCGGGGAAGTAGTGAAAAGGTTCGAGTGTTTATTCGAGTGAACTGAAAACTCGCTCGGGTTTATTTCCAAACCTGCAAACTAATGAAATGGCCTAAATACTTTAAGTATTTTGTTATATAAAGTTTAATATAAATCAAATAAATAATGTTGGTTAGAGTGAAGTTAAGATTTAAAGAAAGGTTTGCCAATGTAAGGTGATCAATTAATTTAAAAGTATAAGTTACTTAAGAATGTAAATTAAATTATACTTGTAATTAAATAAATATTTTAGAGTTAAATAAATTTGTAAGCAAAGATTAATAATTATAATCTTGTGGTTAATCAATCTGAAATTAAGAAGTTTAATTAACTATTTAAAATTAGTTAATAAATAAATAGTAGTTAACTAATCAAGTAATTAAAATTAGGGTTTATGATCAATTAAATTAGTAATTAGATAATTTAAGCTGGTTAATTTATAATTAGTAGTCAATTAAGAAAATTGATTAGGGAATCATTAATTATAAATTTAATTAATTTAATCATTAAGAATAATTAATCATTGATTTAAATAAATCAATAAAAATAGTCACAAAGTTAATTCTTTTAAATCACTTTCACTTTAAATCAAAGATGATTGACTATCATCGAATAATGTGTACTGGATTGATATTTCTGTTTGTGACTGTGATGCTATGTGATATGAATTGCCTGATGATATGCCGTGAATTGTTTGATATCCCTACTATGTGATGCTGTGTGATATTCTGATGTATGTTGTGATTTGTAATTTACTTAGCTGTGATTTCTATTTCTGTGATATATTACTATGTGAATATGAAACCCCTTGACCCGTAAAACGGCACTTGAATTTCGATGCGACAGGGAGTCGGATTCCAGTTGGTTATCCGAAACCCACATCGAATGGTAGTAGTGAATCTTTATGACCGATAAATTTATTTTATCTATGAATCTGTGAATGAAGATAAGCGTTATCGATTTTACCGCTTATCGATATATATGTAATGATTGATGATGTTGCACTATTGTGTAAAACCCCTGGACTACACTTTTACACACACAAATATGGATTTCACGTGGAAATCGGTTAAGTCACAGATAATTTAAATTTGATGTTTTTGAAATTGAAATTTCAATTGATTTTGAAATTGGAAATTCGGGTTTAAAGTGAAAAGCTTTTGAAATAGAATTTCAAAGATAAAAGTTATTTTGAATAACTTAATCGAGTTTTGAAAATTTAAATAAATTGATTTAAATTTGAATTCAAGTTTGAAATTGAATCCTATGATTTGAAACTAGGGATTAAAGATGTTATAAATGTGTTTATCTGAATTTAAACCATTTAAAAGTATAATTTTGAGAATTTGAATTTAACCCAAGAACCTTAACTCGTATGAATAAATCAGATTTTCTGAAATAAAACTGTTTGTTTTAAAAGAATAAAAGCTTTCAGATAAGCAATGAAATTCCAGTTTAATTAAAGGAATTTCAAGTACGAATTGAAAAATGATTTTCCAAGTTATGAATGAATTGTTTTGAAAAGCTATGAATTGAATCTGTTGTTTTTAACAGATTTAAAATGATGATTTGTTTAAACTATTTGAAATGGAATTGATTGAAAGCTATAAGTTAAATCTTTGTTTTAAAGATTTAACGAATTAATCAAATTGAAATGGAAATTAATTTGGAAAATCTGTGAATGAATCTTTTGTTTAAAAGATTAAAGTGTGGAAACTGTTTAAACCGTAAAGGTTGAATCTTTTTGTTTAAAGATTTGAAAATGGTAATCGATTGAAACCATTTAAAAAGAAAGAAATTGAATTATTAAGTTGTGACTTAATTGAAATCCCATATCCATATGTTTTTAAATATTACGCTCACTATTCGGTTTAGCCGGGAGAGGACCTTTGGGTCGTATAACCCATTCCGAATATGTGATACGTCGTATATGGATAGCATTTGAAGACCGGTGTTGAAGACCGGATATTTTTGAAAACGGAAGGATTACCGTCGAGTTACTCTGCATCGGCTGATCCCCGATATAGAGGTTTTATCATCCTTAGTGACGGGAAGTCCGGACGTGATTGGAAATTATCCGGAATTGCAAGGGCTTCGTGAGAAGTGCCTTCGGTTCTGTTCGATCCCGGAACAGACTTGTATGGATTGTATGTCTGACATTACACTTTGAGATATAAAGCCGATTTCTTTCAAATACATATCTGTTTGGTGGCGGAGAATTTATTCTCTTAGCTTAACACCCTTCTCTGAGACGTACGAGCTCAGAGGTTATGTAGTTGAAATTTATCAGCGATATATCCCAATTTGGTAATGTGGCATGCTGAGTGCTGCTGTGAAATGATCAGTGTTTGATCATTTGCGATATGATCATTTGTTTGATCTTATATCTTTGTGATCATAGGTTGATCATTTGTTTGACCCAAAGCATGGCTTTGTGACAAAGCGTAGCTTTGTGGACGAGACTTCGTCAGGACCTCACAACCCGGAAATGGTCGAAACAGGATCGTTGCGGCAAGGTTATGAGGGTCGCGCCCTTTAGGGTATGTCATTTCCTTCTGGAAAGGGGTGGTATCATGGTATGGAGCCCAGATACTTACTCATGTGGATACACTTTCTTTATGATGTGTGATGTTGGATACCGAGCTCGGATAAAGGTCTCAAAGGACCGGGAGGTGGCATATTCGTGAGTTACCTGTTACAGGGGTAACCCGGCTTTGTTGGCAGAGAGCAGTTTGTCTCTCGGGACGTCCCGCCAGAGGCGTTCCCATGCGGCGGAAGGAAGTTCCTTAGCCTGACCATTTGTTGGAAATCCATTCTTCCAATACGGAACTTGTACGGTTTTAGTTGTAGAACCTGCCATTTACGTACGGTGGTCACCACTGTTTAGATGGTAGCTATAGTAGGCATACGATACTGGTCGTATGTTGGCTAAGATTAATATTATACTTTCGAAATGTTTTCTGCACTATGCACTAATAATAATATCCAATTGATTTTACGTAGTAAGCATCTTTGACTATCATAAGAAGAAATCTCCTCCAATTCTGCGTTTGCATTGTGTGTGTGGCGGGAGGTCTTATGGTAGTTTCATTTTCTAAAAGCATTGCGGATTTCAATGTTTAAAATCTTTTGTTGTTGTTTAAAGATAAACTGTTTTTGTTGCTCACACCAGTCCCATGACTGATCCGGAGTTTATTGTTCCCTTCCTAAACTCTGGGTGCCCACTATTTTCCACACGGGCAGTCTAGAGTTGGGTTTTTCAGCTATTCAGGTTTAGTAGATTATCTGGAGCTAGTTCATTCATCGGAGTTGCTTATCTTGGAGTTGTGGATTCATTCTTGTCTGAAGATCATTTTGGAGTTATCATTTCTATTGATATTGTTCCGCTGCTGATGTTATCATTTTCTTTTCCGCTGCTATTTTTTTTTTTGTATCTCTGATATTGTTGTATCATATTGATATCATTGTTGTATATCATTCTGGATATTGTATTCATTGGAGTTGTATATGATATCATTGATTTCTTTATTCCGCTGTGTTATTTACTTAATTGTGTTATAGCTCCGGCGAATCGGATTTGAACGGTCGAATCTGCTGCATTCTAGTACAATGTGAAGTACGGATGTTGATTTTCGAGCGGGCAAAACCCGAGTCGTCACAACCATGGAGCCAACGGTGTAAGTTTCATAACCAAATTCTGACATTTATAAAAATTATATTTTTGGCATTACTAATTATTAATTAATTTCTTTTTAAATTATTATCGTTAAATTTACGGGGTGTTACAAAAATATTGAATACTTCGAAATACCATATGATTTAATTTTATAATTATTATAAGTTAATCAATATTTATGAAATATTAATTATTGAAATTTATTTGGTTTATTTGAATTAGCATTCAATAAAGTGCATATATGAAAGTTATATATCTGCATATCAGTGTACTATATCAATAAACGTTTAAATTGGATTTAAACTATATTAATACTAATTGGGTTTGGAAGCTTTGAAGGCCCATCTAGCCTTCGATATTAGTGGGCGATATGGAAGTAAAGGGCGTGAATTTTGAATTTAAAAGATGGTTTTAAATTAGGAATAGGAAGAGGTAAACTAGGAGATTCAGATCTCCACTTTTCCCTCATCTCCATTGCCCATTTAAACATCACACACCCCTCATTTGCATGTATTTTTTGAGCCACCACCACTATTAGTTTAATCCGAAATTTGCAGGGTTCCTCATCTTCATTTTTCCAAACAAATTAAATCAAATTATTTTAACTTAATGTGTGGTGATTACTTCTGATCTGTTGCATATTCTGGAAGCACATAGATAGGATCTATCTATACATAAAGTTTGATTCAACATTCTATGTATATCATCAAGACAACAATTATGTAATATTTATATATATATATATATATATATTCAATTATATGTGAACTTTATATCATTGTATTTTGGTAGATTAGCATTTACAATATTAGGAATTTATATTTCTGCTTGCTGTCAAATCGATGTATATATATTTGTATGTGTTATAAAAAAATTATTATTAGTTAGCACATCTCTTATTTTCGACCATGATGTAAATAAAAAAACCTTTTTCTAAAGTTGTAATATTTTTAAACTTTTTTATATTTAAATTGGTTTTATATTCATCATATATATATATATCCGAAAGATATATATTATATATAAATAGATTTATCCATCTAAGTTTTAATTATATATATTAATTTATATAAATAAATATAGGTATATACATATATTGTATATGATATAATAACTTCTAAAGTAAAAAAACAATTTTTGTCAACATTTCCATATAGAAATGAATTTGAAAAGGAAAAAGGTAAAAAACCGCAAGGAATTAAATTAAAGAAAATTGTTTTTGTCAAAATAATTTTAGGCCGAAAAATAAAAGAAATTGAATTTTGTCTTTTATTATAATATATAATTTATACTTATAAACTAGTGTTTTTTAAATCATATATATGTGTGTGTCTATATATATATATATCTGTGTGTGTGTGTGTATCGTAATAACTCGCCCCGAAACAGACCTAATTTCGACCAAAAAAATGGCCATCGAACCTTAGGCCCATCTCAAGACGAGTTGTTAAATTGATGAAATTAAAACAATACACAATACATAGAGCTGTTTATCTTTACTTTCATAATCTCACAACAGAATGGATAAAATATAATATCTAAAACAAGTACCCATTTCATAAAGAAAACCATTTCAGAAACATTGCATGTTAAATATTACAACATGTTTACATAAAGCCTCAATAGTGCAATATTCAAAATTACATAACTGTTTGAACTGGATACAATAAAAATATTTTAAAAGCATAAAAGATAGATAACTGCTACATGTCTTCATCTCCACCTTCGTCTCTTAAATCAGCATTGTCTCCTCTAACCTCTGTGTTGTAATGAGGAGTGGGTCAGAACAACCTGACTGGCGGGTCCATGTCAATGGAACTTACTATGTTTCCCGAGCCATGCCTCAGGCATTGGTTGCTATGCGTCCAAATCCTTAATGCAGAGAGTTCATCCACACCTTTTCCTTTCTCCCTTCGCCTCGCCTCTCTTAGCTCGACGATATAGCATTCGCAACCAGTCACTTGATCTCCTTGGAAAATCCTTATGCCATTCTCTATTGAAAACTTCATTATCAAGCACCAGGGAGCTATAGTCGCTTTGAATTCAGCCAGGACCGGTCGGCCCAAAAATGCATTGTATACTGAGTAATTAAATATCCAACACTAAGAAGGCACAACCTGCACTCGCTTGCGGTTGCCCTCACCTAATACCACAGGCAATTCTACATATCCAATCTGTTCAGTAGCCGTCCTATTGAACCCATGTATTCGAGATTTACAAGATTTCAAATCCTTCGCTTCTAGCAACATCCGATCGTAAGCTTTTCTAAATAGGATATTTACTGAACTCCCGCAGTCAACTAATACCTTCCGTACTACCACAGGACTAATCATGGTTGTGATCATGAGTGGGTCAATTGTTGGAGCTTCCACTCCATCAGCATCTATGATTCGGAAAACAATGTCATCAGGCATCATTCTGCATTGTTTTACCGAAATTCCATCCTCAACAGCAAAGCAGCACTCATCCAAAGCATGATTTATAGCACCAACATATCTGTCCATTTCAACTAGACTTTTATCGGCTGGATGTGGCCCATGGATAATTATATTAATCACCAACCGGTTTTCTGGCCGCCTGAATGCATCAACACTAGGTTCAGCTTTCCTCCATTGGGAAGATGACCCAGGAGCGTTAGAGTTTCCTTGCTCGCCATCCTGTGGGGCTTTCACATATTGTTGTAACCTTTTCTAGCGAATCAACTCCTCAATCAGGTCTTGCAAGTGTCTGCACTTGTTGGTATTGTGACCATGAGTTTCATGGAATCTACAGAACTTACCTGACTTCCTCTCCTTCTCGGTTAACTTTCCTGGAGCCGTCTTTTTGTACTGCTCAGTATTTTGAGTTCCAAATGGATATTCTCTATTAAATTGTTCAGTTCGGTATAGCGGTCATACATGGATTCCTAATACGATTCCAACTATCTGGCATCTTCTTCTTAGCCCCGTCATCATTCCGTTTCCGATTATTATTCTGATTACCAACATTCACATCCACATTTCTAGGACTCCCTCCGGATTGCTTTACAACAATGTTGCTTTGTATCACTTCGTCTGAATTCCAAGCACCAGTCCTCCATGGATGTTTGCGCACTTCCTCTAAGCGTAAGTACTCATTAGCCTTTCTATAGAAAGCATCCATTATTGATGGGGGTTTTCTTTCCAACTAACCTCCAAAATCTGAATCAGGATGAATCCCCCTAATCAACGCCATCAGCACTATGTCATCCTTAGGATCCGTAAATTCGATCACGGCAGTGTTGAACCAATTTAAGAAATCATTCAATGACTCTTCATTAGCTTTGAAGAGGTTTGACAAAGACATCACATGTTTCGGACGTGCAGTATGTTAATGGAATTGCTCTATAAACTTCTTTGACAACTCAACGAAAGATGGTATAGACCTCTGTGGAAGTCGAATGAACCACATCGTAGCCACTCCTTCTAGGAAAATTGGAAAACAGTGGCATTTCACGGCATCGAAAGCTTTCGTGGAATCCATATGTCATTCATATCTCATTAAATGCTGCCTAGGATCCGTTGTTCCTCCGTACAATGGCGTAGTCAGCATTGCAAACATTCGAGGATATCTCTCGTGTAGGATGTTTTCAGTAAACGGATCTCGAGTAGGATAGGTACCCCACTCATCATTGCTTATGAAACGATTTTCACTAACAAGTCTCCCGACCATATCCTCCAAGTAGTCTGGGTCAACAGATTCGACTAAACGGCTGTAATCGGGCTCCACCCCGAGTGTTTGACCTGGCAAACGCTCACGGTTTAGCTGTCGATACCTATGTTCACTAGCCTCCGGGAGATCCATTCGTCCAGCAGTCCTCCTGGTTTGATTTCCATGAGTCGTATCATCAACAGTAGCACGCTTTTCCATATTCTGATCATCAGCAGCACTTCCAGAAGTCAAATCCACACCGCCTTCCAGGTGGCGAGCTCTGGGCCCACCATTGGATGGGTCGGTACCAACCCGTGCTCTTGGGACAATACTAATCCCTAAATTTATGCATGGAGCTCGTCCTCCTCCTTGGTAAGATGTTCCAGCAGCATTTTGATTCCTCTTCTGGTTCCTATCCCTCCATCTCTGCTCGGATGATGAGAAAGTTTTTGACTCTAAACTAGAATCTCTTCTACTCCTCCTACGGCTATTCTGAGTTAGTTCATTCAGCAATCTCAAACTCTGTTGCATCATTGATTCATCTCTTTCAGACTTGCCTGGAATCTATCCTCCATCTGCTTCATCGTCCTATCCATCTCCATTCTGGTCACGACTTCAGTTGGAGTTTGGATCTTAGGTTAAGTTGGTTGGACAGCTTCATCTCCATGTTGAGGATTCTAATTCTTAGCTTCAGTGGTAGCTCTAGAATTGGTAAACGGTCTCTTCTTGATGAGGCCATTGCAAATAGCTTCCCTTAGATTATTGAAGATCAGAATAGTAGAAAATAAGGTAGAAAAGTTGGATATATCTCTTGGAATTAAGAAATCCAATGGTAGATGATGAATCCAAACAGCTGAGAATATGGGCTCTCAATAAAAGCACCAAAATGTTTGAACCAAAAATAGCACAAACACCTAGAAGTTAAAGTAGAGAATAAAAGGTGAAGAATCAAATGAAAAATGAGCAAGAAATAACACACAACAATTTATAATGGTTTGACAAATCAAGGCCTACGTCCACTTTATAATTTTATTATTTATATTCTGACTTGGAGGCAGGAGTTCTTACAGGTCGGTACTGACACTTGATTACAAGAAAATAGAGTAAAGAGAGCAAGAGCCAAAAGATCTTGAAAATGAGCCCTACCCTCCTATGGTTAGCTTCGTGATTCCAGAATTGTTTGCACCAATATTACCTAGTTTCTGAGTCCGAATGATGGAGTCTTGGAAGAACAAAGTTGCTGATTCAAGAGTACATGAAGATCGATAGGGAATTGCATTAGATCAACAAAACAATACTTGATGTAGGCTTTTGGAATCAAGTAGAAGGCATAGGTAGAAGATGAGCATCACTGGGGAAGAAAATATGGATCGGTACCGACCCATAGAGTGGTGTCGGTACCGATCCACTACTTGAGTGGTTTTGTGATTGTTTTGGCTTGAGTTGGCTTTGCATTGGCCTTGTGACTATATTTGCATTTGGTTTTTGGACCCTTGGGTTATCTCTCTGAGCTTTGTGCCTTGATAACTCCAAGTTCGAGTCGTCCAGTTTGTCCGACTATTTCTTGACCAAAAGTCTGGAAAATAGGTGAAATGCAAATCTCAAGCTTTACCATAATTGTTCTTGGGCAGTATTATTCAAATAAAAATATGTCTTACGCATTTAAAACTATACCATACTAATAGCTTAAACTGTAAGTTAAAAGGCCTTTCCAGTCCAATTCCAAAACTCCAACGCAACTAACATCAATGATGCAAGAGAAAGCACCCAAACCAATAAATACCCTTTGTTGGAGATTGCATAGACTCTAACCATTTAATACCTATAAAATAGGCAGGTGTCTGTCACTTAATATCTAACCTATTTCCATATTCTAATGCAACTATCGTTAATGAGGTGAGAGCAAGAACCTCCAAATCACTTAATACCTCTTTCCTGGGAACTTAGGCAGACTCTGACCATATAAGACCTATAAATTAGGTAAGTCCCCATCACAGCTAACCTAAGGCAGGTCCCTACATGGTTCTCACTAACTGACATCGAAAGATATCTTATAAGTCACTTAATACTTCTCCTAAGAAAGAGGCAGACCGTACTGTAGCCACTTAATACCTCTAACCCGAAGCGGACCCCTTCTAAAGATTTCTCATATCGTCTCAATAGTGTAACTTGTGACCCATAACCCAACTGTGACATCTCAGATTAATTTGATGATTCAAAGATACTAGTAGCCAGATTAGCTGGCAAATTTACCCTACAGAATTGGGACTAACCTCATGTCCACTGGGGTTATTTATTATATGCGATGTACTACATCAGTCCGCAAAGCCACAACGCTGGTAGCCGGATTTAACTAGGAAGACATCTATATAACTTTGGACTGACCTCGCATCCCTATAACTTAATCATACCTCATATGTATAACCATTGTATACATATACCATCCTACACAATTAGTAATTAAGGTCATATAAGGTATCCCCTTATCACGCCTTAAATTATGGTTTAATTCCCCTAATTATCATTACCTACCTCCTTAAAAAATTAATGCTATTTATTACCTTGTTAATCCTAAACAATACGTTCAATGCACTATAATTATTACGTTATTATTAAATTTAATAATCAATACATCAATATTATATATATACACACGCGCACGCGCACACGCACGTGATTCGAATAAAATATTTCCACTCACACGTAAAGAAAACGCTTATTAACTTAAATGTCAAACTCATGCAAGTCTCGAACTCCAAACAAAAGAATAGCTAATATCCTTAGCTAACAACTTGAGTTATAAAAAAAAGAATAATTCCAAACTTATCTCATATTAATATAATAGAATTAACCCCTCTATTGAAGGAACAAGCTTTACAATTTAAACATTTTATATTCTATCCAACTTTTGCAATTACCACATTAGAGTGAAAAGGGAATTCATACTTATTTTAATTTACAGAAATAGGCGGTGCAAACTACAAATATTCACACACATTTTTAACTTTATTAATTTTTAGAATCCTTTAATACTACAAGAGAAATCAAAAGAGATAAAGTGGGATAGATTGTAGATTGCTTAAATCTCAACACAGATCTGATTCTACTATATTAATACAAAACAATTGAAATTCCAATATATTCAAAGGTTGACATTTAGTTAGGGAAATTATGGGGGTTTTAGATGTTATGTTTTCGTCTACCAAAATTTCCTAAGGCATACATCAAACCAAAATAAATACTATTCAATTATAAAAATGTGAAAAACTTGATATTTGCACTTACAGAGAATTGTTTTCATCCTAACTGGGTTTTGATTCCACCACGCCTAATTTCCTTTCAGATTTCCCTCTTTTGAAATATACAACAAAGTGAATTGCATATAGAAATTAGGTCTAGTATCAGAAACTAGAGAGAAATTAAAAGAATTAAACATCCAAACCTCATATTGAAAAATCATAACTGATTCCGAAATCTAAAGAAGAAGAAGTAGATGGGATCTGATTTACACCGCTTTTAATTCTCTACTAGATCTTCCATTTTTTGAATATACAACAAATAAATTGTGTATATAGATTAGATTTTAGAAATCAGAGATAGAGAGTAGAAGGATCGGGAATTTAATTTAAATTAGAGATTAGAAATAAGAACTGCTTAACAGAAAGTTTACTATTTCTGAAACTCTAAGGGGAAAGAATTTGACAAAGCTTCACCATTGCTACAGAATTTTATGAGGCAAAGCGGGGGGGGTCTATTTATTGAGGTGGAAAGGAACGACGACCGTTGGATTAAAAATAAACAAATCCGAGCCATATAGGCCTAGGTTTACATCGCCCAGAAGTCATCACCGATCGACCGCTAGCGATTGACCTGCACAAGTAAGGCGGTTGACCGATCTTGCTTGCGACCATTGATTTCCTTTTCCATTTTTATTTTATTTATTACTTACTTTACTTTATAAGTCATCCTTAATTATGATGCTTAATTAAACTTTATGTAACACTTAACATTAATTATTAAACTCCAATTTTAAACATTTCAAAGTTCAATTATTTAAATTATAAATTTAAACCCGTTTGAATTATTTTAAATTTGGAAACTTCAACCGTCCAAAAATTCTCTGTTTGAACTCTGATTTCAACATATTATAAATGAAATGGATCAGAAAATTGTCACGGACGTAATGTTGCAACTCCCGTGGTCAAATTCTGACATTTACAAAATTTCCATTTTTAACCTTATTATAATTATCAAATTTCTTATTTAAATTTTAGGGGGTGTTACATTCTCCCGCCTTAAAAAGGATTTCGCCCCCGAAAGCATCAGGGGAAGATAATGTAATGCATACTCAACAACCATGCTATACAACCAATTTATTTACAATAATCTACACAACCATCTATCCAACTAAAAATGCAATGTAAATATGTATGCAAACATACTATAGGTGAGCTCAAATTTAGCGTGAATGCTAGGTCGTGACATACAAGCATGTATGCAAGCATCCTAAATATACATAAAATTCTATATGGGTGCAAAAATAACAGTAAAAAGCATGGCAATAATCTCCTACCATCCAATCTAGCAACCAAGATGCCACCAAAAATGTATATTTTTGAAGAGCAAAATTTACCAGACAAAAGTTTGGAATGAGAAACATTCACCCTTTCTTTGGTTTCCCATGTGCTTTCCGCTGGGTTATCTCCCTATTGAACTCAAACTAACCAAATACCTTTGTTACCAAGCCTCTTAATAGCATGCTCCATAATGCATGAGATGGCATGGGAGGGGGCGATGGGCTAAGTTTCAACATCAATGAACTGATCAAGTTCTACTTCAGAGACAATGTCGTGCAGACATTTTCCCAAATGTGAAACATGAAAGACGTCATGGACTCCCGCTAACTAGTCCGAAAGCTCCACCCAATAAGAAAATTTCCCCACCCTCTCTAAAATTGAGAAAGACTAAACAAACCTAGGCCTCAACTTCTTAGATATACTGCACCTTATAACCTTTCTAAAAGGGGAAATCTTAACGAATTCCATGTCCCCAACTAAAAACACAAATCTCTTTCTTCGTCTGTCAGCATAGGACTAGTAACGGTCCTGTGTGGTCTTCATTCGCCGCCTAAAACACTTTTACATTTTCCAAGATCCACCAAAATCCATGATACAAGTTCTTAGAAAATCCTCTAAATTTAAAATTGTTTTCAACCCAAATTGCAAACCCCCTTTAGAATTCACTAGTGAACAAAGGGTCAATATCACAAGAATGCTAACTTGAACTCCATGTAGTCGAGCCATTTCCTTGACATAAATCTGTGCTAGAGATGTTGCAATCCTACTACCCCTAACAGAAGTAAAATGTGTCTTCCTAGATAGCATTATTGCCCTTTTGACTCTTAGGCAACCTACCTATAAAGTCCATCGATTTATACTCCCAATTCTAAGCCGGAACCACCATTGGTAATGACAATCCTCCAGGCTTGGCTTGCTTAGGTTTAATCCTTTGACATGTAGAATACTTGGAGACAAATTAAACAACCCTCTCTTCATCCTTGACCAATTATAAAATTATCTTTATATCCCTATACACCTTATCATACTCGGGGTGAATGGTGACACTCCACAAGCTTTGAGTTTGAAGCATTCTAATCTAATTTCCTTATTAACTTCCTGTCTTATCTTCGGTTTATCTCCTAGTTAAGTATCCATATAAAATTTACCTATTTACGATGTTCCTTAATATATATACATATACATACATACATATATATATATATCATTTTCAAAAAATATATTTATTTATTTAGCGATTAAGTCCCGTCCCTAAAATCAACACGGTGATAAATAGGAACATGCCTTATACCATATCAAATACTTTTCCTGAAGGAGACAACTAACGATTTCAATCCAAAATTTAAAAGAAAATTTTGTTGGAAGCCGCCCTTAATCATTATCTGATGTTAATGATGTTGGGGTCCTAATGCTCCTTAACAATTTAAGATGTGCATTCCTAGAATGTCATTTCCCCATTACTCACATTTCATAATTTATTTTCTTAGTTCTAATAAATATCCATCACCCATAATGAGTTGTCATTAATGTCAAAATTGACAGTCTTTAATAAATTCTTATTTAATCTCTTTCAATCTCTTGCTAGTTTTAAAACTTATTTATTATGAGTATTCAGTTCCTCCATAAATACCATATTAGCTTCCTTAATCGGCCCTTATCTAATTCTTTTTTTCTCTATTAATTACAAATTTATTGCCCATTAAATTCGTAATTAATGTCCATAAATCCCAATCCTATAATTACTACGCTGTTTATAATTAATACGAATACCGTTGTAAGTTATGTTATTTATATATTTCTTATTTCTAATTATTAATTTCTAAATAGGAATATTTCTTTCCATATTTTATTCTATCAAAGCATTCCTTCCAAATAGGATTACCGTTAAAGATTTTCATAAATTAATCAAGTGATATTTTGCTTCATTTAAAACTACAAGAGATCATTTCTTTTTTCTTTTATTGAATTAGACAGTGTAAACAACAGAAAATAATATTCATATCTTATACATCTCTTTCCCTTTTTGGTATATCCCTTGTCAATTCAAACACTGCAATTTTATGCATTTAAAGAATTACTTAATTTACGGAAATTACATAGAGCCAGCTCCCAGTAAATCAAAATATGAAAATTCACTTTTGAAGGGCAACCTAACTTATAACCCAATTATAGATCTAGAATATTCTTATAACATTACCGACATTCTACAACTAAATGCTTGGGACTGATATCAAATTTTCAAATCAGGTTGTGCATACTATTCTTATTTTATTCCAATGTAGAAACCTTTAACCTTTCTTACCTAGATAGAGATCTATCCACTCCAAAAAATGTAAAATTAAAAACCCACATCATCCTAGTATGCAACATATGAAATTCAAACTTGCAAAAGAATTTCCACATCTCGAAAGAAAAATTTTAAGCATACTTTTCGAAAGAATTTCCAACTTTCAAAACAATTTGGAGAATTGAATTCTTAAAAATATTAAAACACCATGTTTTACTTTACCCCATACATCTATTCCATTTTTATTAAACATTTGAACAAATCCTTTTCAAAAATATTTGGACCCAACTTTTCATAATTTTCAAAACATTTACCATTTTATTTTTAACCCCAAATTTAAAGGTTCTAAAATTACTTTGTAAAATAATTTCCCTTCTCAAATACTTTTACCTTAAAGACTTGCTTCTTTAAAAGTAGGGTTTCTAACCCAAAACATTCAAAAACTCAATGATTAAACCAAACTATCAAATTTTCAAAAAGGATTGCTTAGTCCAAAAAGAAGCAAAATAATTTGTCTTTTTCAAATGCTTTCTACATCAAAGATTTATTCCTTTAAAAGTTGGTCTTTTAGTTCAAAACATTCAAAAACGTCTTTTATAACTTTAAACAATGAAAAGCGGAGTAGATAAGACAAACTCTTATTCCATCATATTTCTATATCATTCTCATGGCTCCTCTTCTATTTTATCCCTAACTAGATTATTAATCCTATTTTATAAGTCCCTAACGCTTGTCCTATCCATATCTCCTAATATTGCCTTAGTTTATATTTTCCTACTTAAATTGCTTCTACATCATTTTGATCATGTTCCATTTCTATTTTTAAAAAAAGAATTTTAAAGAACTTCCAAATTTCTAAAGTAGGATAAATCATCAGGTCCAACCTACGCTCTATTTTACATTCATTTCGAAAAGATAAACCACTTTATTGAAAATCTTTAACCGAAAACTTTTTAACCCAACCAAATTTTCAGACTAAGAGTTTCAAAAATGAAAAACTCTTTTTACCAAAAACCTTTTAATCCGAACTTTTGACTCCACAACTTCTTTTCAAGTTCCTTACTTTTCAAAATAACAAAATCTTAATAAATCTTTTGAAAAATCCATTCAAAATATTTCAAAGAAGTTTCCCAAGAAAATCTTTTTATCAAATTCTTTTCACATGAGATTGATTTTTTAGAAATTGACTTTAATTGTTCTCTCTATTGCATTTTCTTCTTCTATCATCCCTTACTCCGAATGTTTACAACCATACGACATTGTAGTATTTAATTATTACCAAACATGCTTATTTACTATTCTTATAAATGTTGATTGTCCACAATAAATGATTTTTATTCTAACCGGATAATTTCTAAATGCATTTATTTATTCATCCAACTTTTCCTATTATAACTTCTTTACCTTTCCACAATTACCTTAATAATCTTTTTAAAAAGTCCATTAATATCCTTATTGAATTTTTGTGACTCTATATTTATTGCACGGTTATTTCTAACGCGAAGCCACTTAATACCTCTAACCCGAAGCGGACCCCTTCTAAATATTTCTCCTATCATCTCAATAGTATAACTTATGACCTATAACCCGATCGTGACATCTCAGATTAGTCCGACCATTCATAGGTACTGGTAGCCAGATTAGCTGGGCAAATTTACCTTACAGAATTAGGAATAACCTCGCGTCTAATGGTGTTATTTATTATAGGCGATGTCCAATATCAGTCCGCAAAGCCACAACATTGGTAACCAGATTTAACTGGGCAGACTTCTATGTAACTTTGGACTGACCTCACATCCCTATAACATGGTCATACTTCATATGTATAACCATTGTATATATATAGCATCCTACACAATTAGTAATTAAGGTCATATTAGGTATCCCTTTATCACGCCTAAAATTAAGGTTTAATTCCTCTAATTATCATTACCTACTTCCCTAAAAAATTAATACTATTTATTACCCTATTAATTCTAATCAATACGTTCAATACGCTATAATTATTACATTATTATTAACTTTAATAATCAATAAGTTAATATTATATATATGCACATGATTCGAATAAAATATTTCCAGTTACACGCAAAGAAAATGCTTATTAATTTAAATGTCAAACTCATATAAGTCCCAAACTCCAAACAAAAGAATAGCTAATATACTTAACTAACAACTTGACTTATAAACAAAAAGGAATAATATCAAACTTATCTCATAATAATATAATAGAATTAACTTCTCTATTCAAGGAACAATCTTTACAATTTAAACCTTTTATATTCTATCCAACTTTTGCTATTACCATCTTAGAGCGAAAAAGGAATTCATACTTATTTTAATTTACCGAAATAGACAGTGCAAAATACAAATAATCAAAAATCATCCTTTGCACACCATTTCTAACATTATTTATTTCTAGAATCCTTTAACACTACAAGAGAAATCAAAAGTGATGAAGCAGGATAGATTATAAATTGCTTAAATCTCAACACAGATCTAATTCTACTATATTAATATATAAAACAATTGAAATTCCAACATATTCAAAGATTGACATTTATTTAGGGAAATTCTAGGGGTTTTAGATGTTATATTTTTGTTTACCAAAATTTTCCAAGGCATACATCAAATCCAAATAAATATTATCCGGTTACAAAAATATAAAAAACTTGAAATTTCCACTCAAAGAGAATTGTTTGCTTCCTAACTAGATTTGATTCCACCATGCCTAATTCCCTTTCAGATCTCCCTCTTTTGGAATATATAACAAAGTGAATTGTATGTAGAAATTAAATCTAGAATCAGAAACTAGAGAGGAATAGAACCAGAAATTAAAAGAATTAAACATCTAAACCTCTTACCCAAAAATCCTAACCTATTCTAAAATCTAAAGAAGAAGATGGGATCTAATTTATATCACTCATAATTCTTTGTTAGACCTTCCTCTTTTTGAATATACAACAAATAGATTGTGTATATATATTAGATTTCAGAAATAAGAAGATAAAGAGAAGAAGGATTAAGTATTTAATTTAAATTAGAAATTAGAAATTAGAATTACTTGCCAGAAAGTTTACTGTTTCTGAAACCCTAAGATGAAAGAATTTAACTGAGCTTCGTCATTGCTACATAATTTTATGAGGAAAAAATGGAGGGGTATAGGGGCTTATTTATAAAGGTGGAAAGGAACGACGATCGTTGGATTAAAAATAAACAAATCTGAACCATATAGGCATAGGGTTTTCATCGCCTAGAAGTCATCACCAGTCGCCCGCTACCCCTTGGCGGTCGACCTCCTTGGGTGGCCAACAGGTTCTTCTTGCGACCGTTGATTTCCTTTTCTATTTTTATTTTATTTATTACTTACTTTACTATATATGTTACTCTTAATTCTGATGCTTAATAAAATGTTAAATGTTATCTGACCTTTTGACCCAGCTATATTCAGACTGGTTGGATAAGTTAGACTCGACCGTCATCAAGGCCAGTACCCCAAAGTGGTGATCATGGATTCCGAAGATCGAGCACATATGATAATATGAAGCAACGATAAAGCGGAACCAAGAAGTGGACTCTATAGTGTTAGAACCTCTAGTTTATGTTTCAATGATAACAACTATACAATCATATATATATATATATAGACCTTATCAAGATTGCAGGTATATGCTACAAGAAGACACCATACTCGAAGATATTGAGACTCAAAGAGAAACGAAGATTCATTGACCATACTATTGTTAGTACGGTTATTCTATTGTAAAAGAGTCATAGATAAAATATTGTTAAGGTCTCCTTGAGTATATATGCATACACGATCACACACAATTTCATATGTATCAAACTTAAGTTGAAAAACTGATTTTACACCTCATAGACATCTGAGATAAAACCATAGACATCTGTGACAATTCTCTTGTTAAAAGTTTCTGAAGTCAAGACATCTGAGGTTTTACCACAGACGTCTATCATATGCAAAACTGTCAATTTTGAAAAGACACTTCTGTTTGAAACAAAAAGAAATCACCTTTCAACGAAAGGTTGCAACCATTAAAGTGAATAGACTTTCTCAAATAGTAGTAACTCTTTATCTGCACCTTTTTGAACTTATAAATACTACTTTGATTGAGAAGTAGAAATCAACTGACTTGAATTAATTTATTCTTTTCTCTCTTGATTTCTAAACACTTTCTTGCGTATACATTGTTCACATACTCTCAATCTATTACAACCAAAATATAATTTTGGTTAAACCACTTCCTACAACTTAAAGCATTCATATTCACATACTCAAAGGAGATCATAAAAAGATTTGTACTATAAGTCAAAAACTGTGTTATTTGGAACACAAGATTGTCAGAGATACTTTTGTATTAGTCTATTCCTCTGGGCGAAGCGAGGGTAATTTGTTTAAAGGAAATACCGAAGGAGAGCTTCGAGACTGGACGTAGGACGGAAGGTCCGAACCAGTATAAAAACTCTGGTTTGCACGCTTTTTATACTTTACTATTTATTGTCTAATATAGCATTAACTTATGCAGTTGTATATTATACACAAGTTAGATAATTTACGATCCACGAGACTTTCATATAGAATGTTCTATGTATGGAATAACTCCTCGCCTAAGGAATGGATCAGGAACGATCCATCCCATTTAATGGACCGGATCGTATCGACCCAGCAGTTCAAACCAGTAGAAAACGATTAATATCTACAATCCAGAAGTCAACTGTGCATGAAACTTTGGGAATAGCAGGATATCATATGGAGGGAGCGACTACATAAATCGTAAGCCGCCACGTGGAAGTTAGATAGATCGGTCCCGATCCATGTACATTGGAAATTGAGCCGTGCGATCCATCATGCGACGTCCTCTAGAATTGGAGATTCCATTGTCGAAATTTCTGGAAGATATTTGGTCATCTCCGGCTATAAATACAGGCCACACGGTTCATTTGGGTGGGACGAGGCACTGTTTTTTCTTCCATACTTTATTGTAACCACAGATCATACCCGAACCATCCCTCTGTACTCAGTAGTTCAAGTGATTAATAAAATCATTTTTCCAAAGTGGACGTAGACAATCAACGCCGAACCACCATGAATCTCTGTATTATTGTTATTGCTTATTTTCTACTAGTTAATTGCTTGTTTCCTCTATTTTCATTTGATTTTCTTCATTTATTTCTCTACTATATTTTTCTTGGGTGTTTGTGACCAGTTCTGTTGCAAAATTAAGTAACCATTAACGTTATTCATTTAAACTCAAATTTTAAACTTTTTAAAGTTTAATTATTTAAATTTTAAATTTAAACACATTTGAATTATTTTAAATTTGAAAACTTCAAACGTCCAAAACTTCTCCGTTTAAACTCCGATTTCAACATATTATATATGAAACTTGATCAGAAAATTGCCACGGAAGCAATGGTGCAACTGCTATGGTCAAATTCCGACATTTACAAAATTTCCATTTCTAACCTTATTTTAATTATTAAATTTCTTATTTAAAATTTATGGGATGTTACATTCTCCATCCCCCTCCTTAAAAAAGATTCCGCCCCCGAAATCACCAGGGAAGACAGTGTAACACGCACTCAACAACCATGTTATACAACCAATTTATTTACAATAATCTACACAACCATCTACTCAACCAAAAATGCAATATGATTATGTATGTAAACATATTATAACTGAGCTCAATTCTAGCATGAATGCAAGGTCATGACATTTAGGCTTATATGCAAGCATCCAACATATACATAAAAGTGCAAAAGTAACAGTAAAAAGTTTGGCAACTATCTCCTACCATCCAATCTAGCAACTACGATGCAACCAAAAACCTATATTTTTGGAGAGAAGTTTACCGGAGAAAAGCTCGGAATGAGAAACATTCACCCTTTCTTTGGTTTCCCATAGGCTTTCCGCTGGGTTATCTCCCTATTGAACTCAAACTAACCTAACACCTTTATTATGAAGCCTCGTAGTACCATGCTCCATAATGCGTGCGGTGGCACGGGGGGTGATGGGCTCCGTTTCAACATCAATAAACTGATCAGGCTCTACTATAAAGGCAATATCATGTAGATATTTTCTCAAGTGTGGAACATGAAAGACATCATGGACTCCCGTTAACTAGTCCGGAAGCTCCACCCAATAAGAAAATTTTCCCACCCTCTCTAAAAAGGGAAAGGCCTAATGAACCTAGGCACCAACTTCCCAGATATACTAAACCTTATAACCTTTCTAAGAGGGGAAACCTTAACGAATACCATGTATCCAACTAAAATATCAACTCCCTTTCTTCGCCTATCAGCATATGACTCCTACCGGTCTTGTGCGGTCTTCATTCGCCATCTAAAACACTTTTACCTTTTCCAAGGTCCTCCAAAATTCATTATGCAAGCTCTCAGCAAATCTTCTAAATTCAAAGTCGTTTCCACAGCGGATTGCAAACCCCTCCAGAATTCACTAGTGAACAAAGGGTCTCTATCACAAGAATGCTAACTTGAACTCCATGTAGTCGCACCACTTCCTTGACATAACTTTATGCTAGATATGCTGCAATCCTACTACCCCTAATGGAAGTAAAATGGGTCATCCTAAATAGCATCATTTTTGACTCATAAGCAACCTATCTATAAAGTCCGTCGATTTATACTCCCAATTACAAGTTGGAACCTCCAATGGTAATGACAATCCTCCGGGCTTGCCTTGCTTAGCTTTAATCATTTGACATGTATATCTAGTGACAAATTTGGTGACTCTCTCTTCATTCTCGACCAATTAGAAAATTCTCTTTATATCCCTATACACCTTATCGTACTCGAGGTGAATGGTGACACTCCATAAGCTTTGGGTTTGAAGCATTCTAACCTAATTTCCTTATTAACTTCTAGTCTTATCTTTCGTTTATCGCTAGTTAAGTGTCCTTATGAAATTTCCCTATTTACGGTGTTCCTTAATATATATATATATATTTATTTATTTATTTATATATATAGCAGTCAAGTCTCATCCCTAAAATAAACACAATGATAAAATAGGAAGATACCTTATATCATATCAAACATTTTTCCTAAAGAAGACAACTAGCGATTTCAATCCAAATATTAAAAGCAAATTTTGTTGGAAATTGCCCTTAGTCGTTATCTGATGTTAATGATGTTGGGGTCTTAATGCTTCTTACCAATATAAGATGTACATTCCTAAAATGTCATTTCACCATTATCCACCTTTCTTAATTTATTTTCTTAGTTCTAATAAATATCCATTGTCCGTAATAACTGTCATTAATGTGAAAATTGACAGTCTTTAATAAATTCTTATTTAGTCTCTTTCAATCTCTTACCAGTTTCAAAACTTACTTACTATGAGTATTCAGTTCCTCCATAAATATCAAATTAGCTTCCTTAATCAGTCCTTTTCTAATTCTTTTTTCTCTATTAATTACAAATTTATTGCCCATTAAATCCGTACTTAATGTCCATAAATCATAGTCCTATAATTACTACGCTGTTTATAATTAATACAAATACCGTTGTAAATTATGCTATTTATATATTTCTTATTTCTAATTATTAATTTCTAAACTAGAATATTTCTTTTCATATTTTATTTTATCAGAGCCAACATTCCAAATAGGATTACCGTTAAAGATTTCCATAAATTAATCAAGTGATATTTCTGCTTCGTTTGAAACTACAAGAGATCGTTTCTTTTTTCTTTTATTGAAATAGACAGTGTAAACAACGGAAAAGAATATCTATATCTTATACATCTCTTTCCCTTTTTGGTATATCCCTTGTCAATTCAAACGCTGCAATTTTATGCATTTAAAGAATTACTTAATTTATGTAAATTACATAGAGCCTGCTCCCAATAAATCAAAATATGAAAATTCACATTCCAAAGGAAACCTAACTTATAACACAATTATAGATCTGGAATACTCTTACAACATTACTAACATTCTACAACTAAATGCTTAGTATCGATATTAAATGTTCAAATCAGGCTGTGCATACTATTCTTATTTTACTCCAATGTAGAAACCTTTAACCTTTCTTACCTAGAGAGATATCCCTATCTACTCCATAAAATATAAACTTTGAAACCCACATTACTCTAGTATGCAACATATAAAATTCAAATTTGCAAAAGAATTTTCACATATCGAAAGAAAACTTTTAAGCATACTTTTCAAAAGAATTTCCAACTTTCAAAACAATTTAGGGAATCGAATTCTTAAAAACATCTAAACACCACGTCTTATTTTACCTTATACATCTATTCCATTTTCATTTAACATTTGAATAACTCCTTTCAAAAAATATTTAGACCCAATTTTTCACAATTTTCAAAACATTTACCCTTTATTTTTAACCCCAAATTTAAAGGTCCTAAAATTGCTTTGTAAAATAATTTCCCTTCTCAAATACTTTTGCCTCAAAGACTTGCTTACTTAAAAATAGGGTTTCTAACCCAAAACAATCAAAAACTCAATTAAACCAAACCATCAAAATTTAAAAAATGATTGCTTAGTCCCAAAAAGAAGGAAAATAATTTCCCTTTTTCAAAAACTTTCTACATGAAAGATTTATTCCTTTAAAAGTTGACCTTTTAGTTCAAAACATTCAAAAACATCTTCTAACTTTAAACAATGAAAAGTGAAGTAGACAAGATAAACTCTTATCCTATCATTTTCCTATCCCATTCTCATCACTCCTGTTCTATTTTATTTCTAACTAGATTATTAATCCTATTTTATAATTCCATAATGATAATCCTATCATCTCCCAATGTTTCCTCAGTTTATATTTTCCCACTTAAATTGCTTCTACATCATTTTAATCAAGTTCCATTTCTATTTTAAAAAGAAGAATTTTAAAGAACTTCTGAATTTTTAAAGTAGGATAAATCATCAGGTCCAACCTACGCTCTATTTTACATTCATTTCGAAAAGAAAAACCACTTTATCGAAAATCTTTAACCGAAAACTTTTTAACCCAACCAAATTTTTAGACTAAGAGTTTCAAAAATGAAAAATTCTTTTTACCAAAAACCTTTTAGTCCGAACTTTTGATTCCACAACTTCTTTTTAAGTTATGGTTTTTTTTACTTTTCAAAATAACAACTTCTTAGTAAATCTTTTGAAAAATCCATTCAAAATATTTCAAGGAAGTTTTTCAGGAAAATCTTTTTATCAAATTCTTTTCACATGAGGTTGAGTTTTTAGAAATTGACTTTAATTGTCCTCTCTATTGCATTTTCTTCTTCTATCATCCATTACTTCTGAATGTTTACAACTATACTATATTGTAATATTTAATTATTACCTAACATGCTTATTTACTATTTCTATAAATGTTGATTGTCCACAATAAATGATTATCATTCTAACCGGACAATTTCTAAAGACATTTATTTATTCATTCAACTTTTATTATTATTGCTTCTTTACCTTTCCATAATTACCCTAATATTCTTTTTAATAAGTCCACTTATATCCTTATTGAATTCTTGTAACTCCATATTTATTGCACAGTTATTGCCCTATTAATTTTAGAGTTGCAATCTTTTACAAAAATATTCCTTACGATATGACCTTCGTCGCACATTCCTTACTCTATTTATTTTTCAAAATTAATAGTCGCCTTGCCCATCCTTTGAGAATATGGTCGTGATTACTTCTATAGTCGGAGTTTACAGAGTAAGTCCAAATTGTGTGTGTGTATGTGTATTATAGGGTTTTTTTTAAATACTTTCAAAAATAACAAATGCGTCACTCATTCGTATACATATCCACGTTGATCGGGTAGCCTAAACTCTGATATCAAATGCAACAACCCACCCTAAACAAACCTAATTTCGACCAAACAAAAGCCTATCGAACTTTAGGCCCATCTCAAGGCGAGTTGTTAAGTTGATAAAAATTAAAATAATACACAGTAAAGGAAGCTATCTACCTATACTTTCAGAATCTCACAACGTAATGGATAAAATCTAATATCAGAAACAAGTACCTATTTCATAAAGAAAACCATTTAAGAAACATAACATGTTAAATATTACAACATGTTTACATAAAACCTCTATAATGCAATATTCAAAATAACATAACTGTATGCACTGGGTACAATAAAAATATTTTAAAATCATAAATAGATAGATAGCTGTCACAAGTCTTCATCTCCACTTTAGTCTTCTAAATCAGCATTGTCTCTTCTAACCTATGTGTTGTAATGAGGAGTGGGTCAGAACAACAAATGTTTGGTGAAATAAAAATCTCTAACTTTACCATAATTGTACTTGGACGGCATTATTTAGATAAGAAATATGTCTTACGTATTTAAAACTATACCATACTAATAGCTTTTAACTGTAAGCTCAAAGGCCTTTCTAATCCAATTCCAAAACTCCAACGTAACTAACATCAATGATGCAAGAGAAAGCACCAAAACCAATAAATACCCTTTATTGGAGATCAGACAGACTCTAACCATTTAATATCTATAAAATAAGCAGGTCTCCGCCACTTAATACCTAACCCATTTTCAAATTCTAACGCAACTATCGTTAACGATACGAGAGCGAGAACCTCCAAACCACTTAATACCTCTTTCTTGGGAACATAGGCAGACTATAACTATTAAAGACCTCTAATATAGGTAGGTCCCCATCATTTAAGACAACCCAAGGTGGGTCCCTACATGCTTCTCACTAACTGACATTGTAAGAAATCTCATTAGGTCACTTAATACTTCTCCTAAGAAAGAGGCTGTAACGACCACGACTTTCACTCCATAGAAAGTCGTATCGCTAATAAGAAAGAAAGGGGTGAGAAGTAGAAAAGAGAAGAAGAGAAAAGAAACAAACACAAATACTCACAGCGGAAACGAACAAAATATATTATATCACATAAATATTACATAGTATCATATACAACACTTATCAGAGTTACACAGATTACATATCATATACTAGACAGTTATAAACATCTGTCTAGTTATTACATCTCAATACAAAACAAAGATCTAAACAAGATCAACACAGCGGAAACTACTATCTATATCTACAACGCTGAAGCCTCCTGCTCCATTGCTCCTCCAGATTACTCGTCAAAGCTAACCTGAATCCCTTGGCTACTCGTAAAAATTTGAGTACCCAAGAGTTTATAAAACAGAAATAAACAACTTGGGTCAGACATGGGTCTGGTGTGAGTAACAGGTTAAACTTGTTTAACTTCAAAACCTTTTTGAAAGAAAAGGTATCACGTAAGACTCCCCACAAATAAACATGGGTAAGTTTTTACCTTACGCTAACCAAAACATTTTATAGGAAATTCGATTGTATTATAATAGGGTCTAGGGTTTTCAAATAAATATGAAATAGCTGAAATTGTTACATTATTAAATTCCAGCATACTAGCCAACAAAGTGGGTTATACAATCAAGTCCGTTATCACTTATTGGAAATTGGATTCCATACAATGGCAGGGCTACCGGGGTACCGCCCGTCACAGTACGTGGCCTAGATCACCGTACCGAGGATCACTCCCAATCCCCTGCAACACAAGGTCGGAACATCCCTTACTGGATAATTCCCGCACAACATACCTCACGGTTGGGATCAGCAACCGCACCACTAAGTCGAAAATAGAAAGGGACATCTAGACAGAGGTAATCTTGTCCTACTTGGGTGCTACCCACTAACCTTGCTGCACCTCCCCTGTTTTAGCCATTCCCGGTTGATGAGGCTTGAGGTCACGATTACCTTTAAATAGAACACATCTATCTTAGAATGCTCATCGTCCACCTGACGATGTTCTGAAAGCATTCAATCCATACAAGTTCGTTCCGGGTTCGAACGAAACCGAAGGCATTATCTCGTTACACTCGTTTTGGAATCACCCTCAGAGTTAACGACAATAACCCTTGCACTCTGAATCTTCATCTTCACTTGATTCACGACCTATCGTTAATTTGGATCGATGTGGTATTCGGGTCTCCAGACCTGGAAATCCGGTATACGGAAACCCGATCCCGGTCTCATCGAAATCCAAAGCGTATCTTTTAAGGCCAAGTTGTTTTAAAGGTTAAAACAATTTCAATTCATTATCTTTATACACATAGAAAGATAATTCACAATAGATAATCAACATTATCAGATAATCCATATTATCATCACAATTCAACTAAACATCCATATCACACAGCATATATCTCATCAGAGATCAAACAATGCAAAGCATTCCATATTATTTATCCATCCATAAGTAATGATTTATCTCATCTCTAATTAATTTAAAGTAAATTAAATTAATTACTTCATTTTATAAATCCTGCTTACTTAACCATTAATTAATTACAATCAATTAATTATCCTCTAATTACCCTTTAGGTAATTTATCCTTTAATTAATTACTCAAATTAATTATCCTTAACCATTATAGTAATTAACCTTTAATTACTTCATAAATTAATTAACTATAATTAATTAAATTAATCAACTATAATTAATTACATTAATTCTTAATTAATTACATTAATTAATTACTTTATTTATTAATTATTACTTAATTAATCAATCTTAATTACATCATTAATTATATTAATTAATGATCCTTAATTACAAATTGATTATTAATTACTAAAATTAAATTAATTACATTAAGTAATTAACCTTTAATTAAAACACATTTATTAATCACCTTGATTAATCTTCAATCAGTAATTAACTACCCTTAATTACTTTCATTAACTAAATTAATTATTCCTTAATTAATTTCTTAATTAATCCCTTGATTAATTCACAAGTAATTAAACTCAAATTACTTTTATTAATACATCACCATTCAATTAATTACTTCCAGTAATTATCTATTATTTACTTCCCTAAATAATCATACCTTATTAATTAAGTAATTATTTATCAAATCATCCATTGATTATTCTAAATTAATTAAACTTAATTAATTAACTTAACTAATCAAATTAACTTAATTAATTACAATGAGTAATTAATTTCTTAATTACTTTCATTAAGTAATTATATTTAAACAATTTTCACAAATGATTATCTTTAAATTAATTAATCTAATTAATTATTAAAATTAATCACATTAATTTATTATTAAATAATCTCAAATTAATGACCTTCATCAACTATTAACAACTCTTTAATTACTTTTCTTAAGTAATTAACTTAGATTAACCATTATTAATTTCAAATTAATAAATCTTAATAACCAATTAATTAATCTCTAATTATTTAATTAATTAAGTGTTAACCATAACTTAATTAATCTTTAATTACTTTATTAATTAATTCTTAATCATTAATTAATATTCTAATTTATAATCCTTAATTAAAAATTAATTATTCTATTTAATTAATCTTAAACCTTAATTAAATTAATTTAAATCCTTAATTACAAATTAATGATCCCAAATCTTTTAATAAATTAAATTAATTATCCATATTAATTTACCTTATTAATTTAATTTTCATAAATCATTAAGTCTTTGGAAAAACATTTCCTTATTAATGATAATTATCATCCAAAACACATTTGAAAACATTTAACTTCCAAATTTACCTTTAAATTCCATTTCAAATATAAGATTTAAAATGAATAAAAATTTAACCTTAACAAAATTTAAAAATCCATTTACAAACTCTTAAAATCATATGGTGAAGAAATACTAATCTTATAAAAGAACTTAAGAATTTAAATCAATTTACTTTTAAATTCTACCCATTTAATATCCAAAACAATTAAAGTTATTTAAACAATTTAATTTAAAAACTTTCTTTTATTTCAAATCTGAGATATAGTTTTAAATTTGATTCCAGATTAACTCAGATTTAAACTTACTTACAATTTAAAACTTCATTTTTAAATTCAACTAACTAAACAATTTAAGGTTGTCCAAATATTTTAAATTTTAAAAACTTATTTTATTTTTGAACTGAGATTCAATTTAATACTTGAATCAGATTTAAATTTAAATTTAAAACTTGTTTAAACCTTTACTTAATCATTTAAATTCAGTTTTAAATTTTTAAAACAGAGCAGTTTTTAAAATCTGGAACCCAGAATTTTACCCGAGCCCACTCTAGAATACTTCGAGTCGCATCCTAAATTACTTCGAGTCTCACACGCCAAAAACTCGAGAACTCGAGACCTCTTCATTTTCCAAACCACTGACACTAGACTAAGTTGTGCACATGCACATCGATCGCCAGAGCTCCGGCTTCCACTTCCATCGTCGACAAATCCCCTTCGACCACCTCCAGCCATCTGACCACCCAGAAACACGAATTACACTCGAAAACGAAATCGAGTCTTAAAGCCAAAACTGGAACCACCACGAAAACCTGACATCATCACGTATTCGCGACTCCGACCATCAGAGAGGCTAATTTTCTGGCCAAGCCTTTGCCTATATCTAATCTTCTACTTCCCAAAATATTGTAGCACTCGGTTCCCCAGAGACATCACCTCGATCATCTGCGTCCAACCTATTCAAACTAGGTTTAAAATCAAAATCGATCGCATGTCGTCGCCATAGTGTTTTGATAACCTTCCTGATATTTTTTCCCCCATCACTGATCATCCCACTACCACCAGTGACGATCATAACTTCCCAGACCACTGAGATCATCAGATACTACCTAAAACTCATATATTGTTCAAACCCGAAATGCTCATTCAAGCTTAATCTAAAAATTATAATTACATTCTTAAAAATCATTTTTAGGATCAAGGTTTCAGTTTATAATCCTGAATTGATGAATTAAGAAGATAGAATTACAACATAACTTAAAACTTGCACTGTTCTTCTTAGTTTCCAAAGAACTTCAAATTAAATTTTATCTAAATAAAATTTTAAACCTAAATCTATGATTAAGCAAAAATATTTTGTATGAAACTTAAGTCCTAACAGAGATGGGTTAGGGAGATAATAAATTTTGATCAAAATCCTAGCTTAAAAACAAAGAACAAAGAGTGTCACACATATAAACAGGCATACACATATATCTATACATCCATATATATAAACTCACATATTTATACACACAAAAACATACTTTCTTTCAGAAGTTAACATGCAAACAGATTTATTATATTTAAGCTCTTTAAAAAAAATGTTACTCACCTTTTTAATGTTGAACAGAGAAGTGATAGACTGTAAACTTTGAAAAACTGAATTTGCTTTGAATTCATCTGCTTGTTTTGAAAACTGAAAACACTTGCTTTTGAAACTGAAACTTGCTTGATTTATTTGCATGCATCCTTGGAATGCTTCAGACTTGAAAGAATATTGCAGATTTGTCTTGAAAGAACAAATGTTAACAGGCTTTTGAACTTGAGAATTTTGGCTTTTGAAATGATTCCAGGTTTAAGAAATAATGGTTTCAGGTCTTTGAAAACAATGGTTACAGATCTTTGGTTTGATCTGAAATGTGGTTTTAGGCAATTGAACTTTTGAAATGATTTGAGTTTTAAGCTTCTGAAAATGATTTCAGGTTTGAGATGAAATCTCAGTTTTGGTTTGAGGAAAGAATTTCTATTTTGGTTTGAGAAGATCTTCAGATTTGTTTGTGAAGATTTCAGTTTTGGTTTGAGGATGATTACGGTTTGATCATTTCTGGTTTTGGTTTTTGAGGATTGAGATTAGAAAAAGAAAAGAGAATGAAGAGGTAGGCTTATATAACTTAATTTATGGTTTATTTAAAAATCAAAGAAAAATGAAAATAAAATTGACACTTGTCACATACATTGTTTAATTAACTTACACATATTACTAACATGACTTAATTTATTAACACTTGTCATTATATAATTTCATATTATTTTTAAAAAGATTTTAAAAGCTTTTATATGTATTTCCTAAATAGATAAATACATTTATTAGTTATAAATGCTTTTCTATATTATAAATAAATGAAACCTTTAAAAGAAAATAAAATAAAACTCATTTATATCCTAATAAAATCATATACAATATTTTTAATTCATTTTTAAGTGGAAACATATCTTTTGTACTAAATTTACTATTAAATAAATATTTTCTGAATTTATATACAAAATCTCTTTAAGGAAGATAAAAATAAAACAAAAGTCTTATTTTAAATAAAAGTCTTATTCATATATTTTATACCTAAATAAAATAATTATCCTTTAAAGATTCAAATTTAAATTTGACTTTTTAAAAATCCAATTTAAAAATCAACTCAACATTTATATTTTTAAATAAACACATTATTAAGTTTGAAATGATTATTTCATTTAAAAACAACTCAAGACATATATATATATAATTTAAACATTACTTATAAATTTTGGAAATGATAAATCTATTTTAAAAATCAAATTTATAAAATAATACAATTAAAATAGTTATTCTTATTATAATTCAATCTATACCATAATTAAAATATCACATCATTATTATTTGGTTATTTATATTTGAAAATAACAATTTTATCAATTTAAAATAATTTAAATTTAGAGATTATCACATTTTAAATTCCTCGAAATCCCGGGATATCACAGAGGCGGACCCTATCATAGCCACTTAATACCTCTAACCCGAAGCGGACCCCTTCTAAAGATTTCTCATGTCATCTCAATAGCGTAACTTATGACCTATAACCCAACTGTGACATCTCAAATTAGTACTAGTATTCAGATTAGCTAGGCAAATTTACCATACAAAATTAGGACTAACATCGCGTCCACTAGGGTTATTTATTATAGGTAATGTCCTACATCAGTCCGCAAAGCCACAGCACTGGTTGCCAGATTTAACTGGGAAGATTTCTATGTAACTTTGGACCGACCTCGCATCCCTATAACTTAGTCATACTTCATATGTATAATCATTGTATACATATACCATCCTACAAAATTAGTAATTAAGGCCATATAAGATATCCCTTTATTACGTCTTTAATTATGGATTAATGCCTCTAATTATCATTAACTACCTCGCTAAGAAATTAATGCTATTTATTACCCTAGTAATTGTAACCAATACGTTCAAAACGCTATAATTATTACGTTATTATTAACTTTAATAATCAATACACTAATATTATACACGCGCGCGCACGTGATTCGAATAAAATATTTCCAGTCACACGCAAAAAAATGCTTATTAATTTAAATGTCAAACTCATACAAGTCCCAAACTCCAAAAAAAAATATCTAATAACCTTAGCTAACAACTTAACTTATAAACAAAAAGGAATAATACCAAACTTATTTCATATATTAATATCATAGAATTAACTCCTCTATTCAAGGATCAAGCTTAACAATTTAAACCTGTTATATTCTATTCAACTTTTGCAATTACTACCTTGGAGTGAAAAATGAATTCATACTTATTTTAATTTACAGAAATAGGCGGTGCAAACTACAAATAATCCAAAATCATGATTTGCACACCATTTCCAACTTTATTTATTTTTAGAATCCTTTAACACTACAAGAGAAGTCAAAAGAGATAATGGGATAGATTATAAATTTCTTAAATCTCAACACAGATCCGATTCTACTATATTAATACAAAACAATTGAAATACCAACATATTCAAAGATTGACATTTATTTAGGGAAATTCTGGGAGTTTTAGATGTTTTGTTTTTCGTTTACCAAAATTTCCTAAGGCATACATCAAACCCAAATAAATACCATTCAATTACAAAAATGTGAAAAACTTGATATTTCCACTCACAAATTATTGTTTTCTACCTAACTGGATTTGATTCCACCACGTCTAATTACCTTTCAGATCTCCTTCTTTTGGAATATACAGCAAAGTGAATTATATATAGAAATTAGATCTTGAATCGAAAACTAGAGAGGAATAGAATCAAAAATTAAAAGAATTAAACATCTAAACCTCTTGCTTAAAAATCCTAACTAATTCTGAAATCTAAAGAAGAAGAAGAAGATGATGAAATCTGATTTATACTGCTCATAATTCTCTGTTAGATCTTCCTCTTTTTGAATATACAACAAATAGATTGTATATATAATTAGATTTTAGAAATAAGAAGATGGAGGGAAGAAGGATTGAGAATTTAATTTAAATTAGAGATTAGAAATTAGAATTACTTACCATAAAGTTTATTGTTTTTGAAACCCTAAGAGGAAAGAATTATACAAAGCTTCGCCGTTGCTATAGAATTCCATGAGGAAAAAACAGAGGGGTATATGGGCCTATTTATAGAGGTGGAATGGAACGACGATTATTGGATTAAAAATAAACAAATCGGGTCATATAAGCTTAGGGTTTTCATCGCCCAGAAGTCATCACCGGTCGACCGCTACCCCTTGGGCGGTCTGGTCCTGCCTGCGACGATCGTTGATTTCGTTTTCCCTTTTTATTTTATTTATTACTTACTTTACTTTATACGTTACCCTTAATTCTGATGCTTCATTAAACTTTAGGTAACCGTTAATGTTAATTATTTAAACTCAAATTTTAAACTTTTCAAAGTTCAATTATTTGAATTTTAAATTTAAACTCATTTGAATTATTTTAAATTCGAAAACTTTAAACGTGCATAACTTCTCCGTTTGAACTCCGATTTCAATACATTATATATGAAATTAATTAGAAAATCGCCACGAATGCAATGGTGTAACTCCGTAGTCAAATTCCGACATTTACAAAATTTTCATTTTAACCTTATTTTAATTATTAAATTTCTTATTTAAATTTTACGTTGTGTTACACACACAATATATTATGTATGTATTTATTTTAAATGTATAAATATTTGAATTTCTAATGAGATATTATTTTGAATATAGAAATTATTTTAAATTTGAGTATTTCTTTAGCTAATTTTATATTAATATTTGAATTGGTATTATATATTTAAAATATATTTATACATAATTATTCTTAGTATATATATGTGCTTGCATGGGTGTATGTACATATAGTCATTTATATGTAAATATTAAATGTATATATGTAAGTATATTTTAAATTATATTGAGTTTAAAATAATACTAGACAACAAACATGATATAAAGGGGCTAACGTGTCTGTTGCGGTGTAAATCCCAACACTTAGATACAGACATATTAAATCATGTACACGTTATATGTTGCACGTGCACGTATATGTGTATGTGATACACGTGTACACATCATATATCACTTATATAAACAGATAAAACCTTTTTATTAATCAATTAAATTAAATAATGATTTATTTAAATTAATTTAAACTTCACATACCTAATAAGATCCAAAATAGTAAATAAATTTAAAATTCACTCATTTTAACTCACTACGTGCTACTCCCATTTCAACAACGTATTTTCAGTGTACTCAAATGGATCCTTATTAGTTCTTGAATCATGATTTGCCTTACCAGTCAACCACCTATCATCTTGAATAGGCTTAATAAGGAACAACTTATATAGGAATACGCCTTGTGTTCTTACGGTAAGGTTTGTCCATTATGTATCACCTCTTGGGTTTATCCTTATAATACGGTCTTCTTTATAGTGGTTTCTATAGTAACATGTATAAAACAGGATACAACTTCCGCTTTAAGCAAAACTTCTTACAGAACTCATTACAGATAACATATCTGTCTTTAAGATCGACAAATAGCATTGAAATGAACAATATCAGATTGATCATCAAGAAGCATGAGCGCATTCATCAACGTGTTTAATTCCAACAATTCTAAAAAATTGGCATGCATTCCATGTCTTTAATATTACAAACAATGCTATAGTCAAAGGAATAACAAATTATAATTACAATTCACATCAATTAAACAATAGTACAGTAGAATGTTTTCTAGTTCTCATATCGATTCTAAGATTTTTCTCAAACTCTTCTTAGTTTTCTCTAGGTATTTGTTGATGTTTTATCTTAAAGACCCAATACAATTTATGATTTTTACAATTGTTTACGATATATTATTAATTCCCTATTATGGTTTTACATTCAAAACCTACGCTTTCTTATTTCTACTATTATTTTCAAAGTTCTCCTCAATATAAGTATAAACTGTTGAAATAAATTTAATTAACCATTATCTATTAATTTGTCTAATAAATCCTAAAGAAAACAATGTCAACATGTGTACTACACTCATTATAACAAAATGGTATAAACTAAATTTTCATTCAAAAATTGGAATATATAGATCACATAACAAACAATAATAAAAAATTTAATGTACAATTATTTATTTTAATAAATTGTAAGTTAAATATAGAAAAGTTTATAAATTACAAATCATCTCAATAATTCTAGAAATTTCACCTCACTGCTTAATTCTCTTCGATTTTTTAAACAGGAAATTATTGTCAAGGACAAAATTTCTCAACATTTTAGCCTCAATGACAGACCTTCAGTATTTTAGCCCGAAGGACAACTTTATTTAGGTATCAGTTTTTATAGTTTATATGTATCAGTTTGTAGTTATCGGTAGCGGTTTTTAGATATCAGATTTTAGTTCGTTAGCAGTTTTGGAAGAATGTTTGTCCTTATGAATAATTTTGAAAAAATGTTTGTCCTTATGAAAAAAATTTAGAAGAATGTTTGTCCTTGTAGTTAAAATATTAAGGTCGTGTCCTTGAGGCTAAAAATATACAAATTTTTGTCCTTTAAATTAATTCCCCCTTTTTTAAATCCATGTAAATTATCATTTTACAGTTATCCAAAATGTTGCGCTAATTCTCTTCATGATTTTAGACTCAAATGCCTAGATTTCATAATTTTTGTAGTTATTTACAAAGTTTTCATCAATTTTCTCTTATTATTTTACATTCAAATCCATGTATATATTTATATTGATCAAACACAATAAATTCAAACCATTTAACTACTTTAAGCAACTAATATTCATTTATTTGTCTAAATTCATTTCACATGTCAAGGTAGTATACAAGTTCTAATGCTTGTGTGTGCTTGGAGGGTGATATGAGCACAATGTGCTAGGCATGTCTTATGATCACTCTTACAGAAGTCAGATAAGGGTTATCATACTCATACAATACACACACTATTCTACTGTTTGATCCAAAGTTATTTTCAATGTTTTTCCTTGTATCTCTTAGATACACTCACGAGTAGGCTGAGAGATAAGTTTGGTATGGCTACGCTTAGTAACTAATCAGTGAAGATGAATGGAAGGCTTATGATCCTACTACTATATTTGAAGATTCATTATTATCCTATTGTGCAATGCTATGAGTAGTTAACACTTTATTTATGTACGAAAGACAGTTTATTTTATAGTCATTTTATATACCAGAGGATGTTATGACTCGTTTATCTATGTATAATCATTTAGAATATTGTAATCTTATATTATGCAGTTTATACATGGGAGAATTTCGTTTTGATCATACTACTATTTCATCTGTTTTAGTATGTTCAACAGTGAATAGTTTGATATGTATGTATTTGCTGTGAGACATACGACAATTTATGGAATTTTTTTCTTTTTTTTGAAATTAGATGCTTAGATGGTATTACATATCAGGACTAAAAGTATTAGGTCGTATACAACATATTAAATGTCAATATATGTCCGAATCACACTATGCAAGTTTCAAATCTATGATTTCTCGCACCAAAATCGAAACATCTAACCACTAGGACAATTTATGGATTTTATTTGGTTTATAAACGGATCCTCTATGGGTCAGATGCTTAGTAGTGCAAGATGATCAATTTATAGAAGATAACGGACATGGAAGGTTGTTTCAAGCTATATTTTAATCATGAAAATAATAATTTAAAAGCAATGTGTAATCCAAGTATCCACGTTGCAATCAGATTTATATATACGATCATTAGTCTATAAATCAAGATGCTTTAAGAGAGATTCCATGTAAAAACAGCAAAAGGATGGTTCAGTCACAAAAATGGTACCATTTACGCTTTAACACTAGTACGCACAAAAGAAAGATGATGCAGATAGTTATTTTCAGCGAAATCATGTACATTACGATGAGCTTTTCCACCAATATTAGTAGCCACGTCTATCTCTTGATTTAGTACTCTTCTGCTCGTGCTCGCATTCTGTTAGATTAAGGTCAATCAGTATTTGCCAATTACAAGTGTCTATGTGTACGCATCTGTCTCATTATGTGTACTGTCAAATTATGGGTAATCGGAATACATGAGCACCTGTAAGAATTCTAGCATTTGTTGTTCGATGGTTCCACGCATTGCTAAGGTTTCCACGTATATTGGTCGAGTAGCACCCATGCGGTGAGCACGACTAATCACTTGTTCCTCCATGCTGATTACATGTAACAATGTTAAATGACTTCAAAAATAAACAAATAAACATGAAGTGTAAATTATAAATAATCATATCTATGAAAGCATGTATATGTCGTTAGGATTTAAAGGCAAGACTGTTTACAACATGAATCGATCTAGAGTATTTATTTTTGGCTTCAGACATCATCTGGCCTATTAATTTATCTGCATCTATACAAAAGAATATTTTTGAACTGAAGAGGTGTAAAGGTTTATTAGTTTAGCAATATCATCCAATGAAGTTGTGAACAATGAAATATACAGTTATTTTGATTTTCAGTTGAGATTTAAAAATTCACATGGCTTTCAGTTTACATTGCACAGAAGCAAAGGATTTTTACCTTCTATCCCATATGGGTTCCATCAGAAACACATGTGTTACAAAACTCAGATCAAGGCCCAGAGCCCCACTTCCATCCATTAATAGCACCATGCAAGTAGGATCGTGTCGAAATAATTGCAAAGACTTCATCTATAAAAAACAGAGAAGAGTGTGAGTAAATTATGACATCAAACTATTTGAATGTGACAATATTGAAGACAGCGTACCTTGTTGATTGAATGCATTGGACTATACATTCCAGCATACTTGATACCAGCAATTGTTAACTGACAAAAACATGTAATCAGAATATTGCATTTCTAGAAGACATGTATCTACATAATAAGTTCTGATCACCTGCTGTTCAATGACATTGATATGTTCTAGAAACTGGGAAAAAACTATCACTTTATCATGCGTACAAGACTGGCCATTTGAAGTTGAATCGTTTCCCATGGAGTTCATCTTCTGTGAATACAAGATACGTTTGTTACAATCACCGCTCTCTTCAAAGTAACCAGATTTTATATTTGAATCCTGCAAATTCTTCAGTTTCTCCACCAAGTATGTAACTTTACTGCTTGATGTAGATTGCCAGTCAGGTTCCCAGTTATTCTGTATAATATTTTACGAACCATTATGGAGAAACAGAGATGTGAAGGCACAGACTGGTTTGTCTGATCTATATAGTGAGCATTCCATATCTATGAAGTTCTGATATTTAGTAATTTATGGACCATAGATTCACTCTGAATGTAGAATTTGAAGTTTTGGATATCAGAAATATGATTCCTTGTAAGATAACATCAAATCTATAGATAAAACATAGTAAACTACACAAAGCTCAGAAAAAATACCTGCTCATACGAAGGTTGTAGTTCAATAAGATCTTTAGGGACTGGCCACTTTGGGTTTGGATTTTCAGACCGCCGTAATATTTCAGGAGACTGCATCTCATACTGGTAGCCACAGCCTGGATATGTGCATTTCTCGCTATCTAGAGAAACACAGTCAAGGCATAAGAAATGCCTACATGGTGTAATTAAAGGTAGGCGGCACCATTCTTTACACCTATATATAGAATCAGAAAGCAAACAAACTTTAAGTGAATTTTACCGAAATCTGCGAGTGTAGTCCTTGTTATTAAGCTTCCTTAGATATTAAGTATACAATATAATTTTTGAGAGAATAGTTTACAATTTCTTATATTCGATCGTACAGATTACATATCAATGCACGTCAAATAATATTTTAGCTAATTTAGGCTTCACAAAAACAATATACTGTTAGATTTTATAATGAGGAAGTAACATACTGAATTTCGGAGAGCATAGTGAGGCACTTGTTACAATAAAAGTAAATAAAATAAAAGAGAGAAATATCACTCTACACACTGTTACTTCACAAATATTGGGATCGAAATATCCCTAAACCATAAATGAAAAGTGAGAGTATGGGCAACTGGAGAAAATAGAGGTAAAGTGTAGAGTCAATATTCTCAATAAAATAATGCATGTTTTGTTACCTAAAACAACTGCACCCATGGAGAAGAGAACTCAAAATAAAAGAATATTCATCCGAAAGCGGGTCTAATCCTTGTCCCACAAAAATTTCCATAGTTTCTTGGATATCCTGACCAGCTTCAGTTACCTTAATATGCCCAGCAACACAACAAGACAATCTAACATTTTTTATGGTGTTGCTACGGAATTTCCATTGTTTTGGATTCAAAAGCGATTCAACATGAGAAGGATCATTCCAATCAGCCATCAAAATATTACGTCTAACAGTGACAACAAGCTCATTGTAACTCTTTGCATGCTCTACATTGAAATCTACAAATGTTACTTTCTTGACGCAAGGAGGAATGCTTTTTAGATTTTCTTTTCTTGCACTAATCATGATCCTAGAAAGTAGAGTGAGAAGAAGTAATCTCCCTTCATTTTTCTCAGCTTCAAAAGGTTTAAGAATACCATTTTCCCATGTTTTTTTATTTTGACCATAAACCTCTTCATGCAAAAAATTAAGCATTGGTTGAAGATGATTAACCTGATTTGTTGGTGTATAGGGAGTTGGAGTACCTGTTAATATCCATCTATTTGTTGCGACTAATGAAATTGCCATTTGTAATTTGTTTGTTAAGCTAAGACTAGAACCAAGCGTGTGGCCTTCATCTAATATTATTCTGAGCCAGTGTACTTGCATTAACATGCTATTCTTATGCAATTTCCATTCCACACTTAATTTACTGAATGTTGTTATAACAACGTCATAGTCCCATGCAAGATTATGTGCACCAAATGGCTTGTTATTATCATTCCATACATAAACACGAAGCTGACCTGGTTTCACGTGCTTCTGAATTTGAATTTTCCAATGTTCTACTAAATTTGCCGGCACAACTATAAGTGTTGCTCCAGATAAATAAAGCCTGAATACATCTAAAGGTTTTGTGAGAGCAATTTTAAGAGCAGCCAAATCAAATTCCAAATTATGAAGGTTAGATGGATAAAACCATCTGACTGTGCGCCTTTCAAATTTTCTTACAAGACCAAATGATCGAAATATCTTATGATAACTAGGGAAATTTCCTTCAGGAACAAATCGACGATCAAGAAATCCTGGTCTAAACAAACCTCTAGTTTCCATTTCCAATAGTTGGCTAGATGAAAGGTCGGCTAGCCATTTTAAAGCTTCCACAGTTTTAAAATTTAACAATGTTGAATGCTCTATAAGAACATTTGTAAAGAAAAATATATTTTCATCTTTGCCCTGCAGCGTTCCTTTCGTATAAAACCCTGGAAAATGAGTTATATTTCGCATGTAGTTCCAGGTTTCTTCAGGAACTGCACACTTCTGATAAAGAGGATCTATATTCATACTACAAAACCATGCAACATTGGTATCAAGTACACTCATATCGGATAGCTTTCTCCACTTTTTACAAGCATCGCACCTAATCCAAGTCTCATAAGCTTTTGGAGATCCAGTATTACACTTCTTTAACGTCTGACGGTCAGCATTTTGTGTTGTGCTAGTGGAACACTCGAGGAGCTTTCTTTTTCTGCATTCGTGACTTTTGACCTCTTCAAAGACATCCAAAAGATTTCTTTTACCCCAATCCAAATTCCGAGTGAAATTAAGCAAACGACTAGTTTGCATGACGGTTGCACTTTTGTTAGAGCTCCCACTTGATGATGTAATATGACTAGTCAGTTTAGGAGGCATTGATTTGCATTGCCTAACTGATACATTTGAAGACTCAACATAATTTATTTCTGACAGTGAATTACAATAAGAAGAATCCTCCTTTCGAACGTTTTGACCTATGAACCTTACCTGATTTGAAATAGATTTACCTGGAGTTCCACCATTTATCTCATAATATCCACACTTCCTCTCACCATCATGCATGCACCAAACAACTTCTACTCCTTCAGGTGGGTATGCCAATGCTCTATGTGTCTTTAGTATAACAGAGAGTGATGTTATAGTTTTCCCCAATCCTGGTTCATCGCAGAAAAGTCCACCACGAAAATCTTTTATAATAGGAACCATACCAGAACAAATTTCGCCAGAAAGAATATTAATATGAAAGGAAAAACCATCAATTGTTACAAATGACGTGTAAAGTGGATGTGGCATAGATTTGACATTGTGCTCACGCTTCCACATCCATTCTACCGCAGCCACTTGATGAGGAAAAAGCTTCAGTTTCATACATGGTATAACAGATGAAGCCAGTGCTCTAAAATGATGACAAGTGCTTGAAATACTAACCAGGTCCTTTGGACTGAGTGTCACTAAAACCTTGGTCAGTATATCATCAGCAAGATCCCATATACCAGGACCTATAGATGGATCAACAGGAATTATTTGAGTGTATATCATATCTTCCGTCTTTTCCAGCGTAGGTAAGGTTTTCAAAATTTTATGGAGATCAAATATTCCATTGTCATTGGCATTAGGTACAACAGAATGTAACGGACACCCAAGAAGATGACAATCAGGAATATTCCAAATGCTGTTTTCATTCATAAGAGGATCTGTGTCACCGTTATTATCAAGACATAACAGTGAATTTCTGGCTTGCCAATCACAACTGCAGGTAGATATTATTACTTTAGAAGATGGCAGCTAAATCAGTGATCTTATATAAAACACTAAATGAATATAATGGCAGAAAAAAGAACCTAGTAATGCAACGTTTTACATAATAACAAGGAGAGATTATGGAAAAATTGTCGTGATATTGTAAGTTTAGAGGTATAAACAAAAGTGATTTTCACCGCAGTTGGCAGTTGCAAATGCACTTAACTAGCAAGTGTGCATTAAATTACTTCTTCACATTTTCCCTTGCGACATTCCATCAAATCACTTCTATGTTGAACATAATATGACTTCAAATAAAGTGATCTAGCTAAAAGTTTAAGCTTTAAATAATTTAAATACTTGAATATTCAACAGTTCCATTATATCCTCACTTAAAATTTGCACATGTAAATAGGTAATATTTACCTTAGGAATCCACCAGCAATCGGGGCGGGAAAGAAATGGATACATTTTAAAAATATATCATTCATTCACACACATATATATAAGTATGTATTGGAATTAATTGAATTTGTGGGTTGTCACTTTTACATTAAAACATAATAATATTTGAAATTGAGTTCAAGCATACTATCCTAAACTTTATCACATTCACATAACTTTCAACAATTAAAAAAGGTTCAAGAAATTGATTTAGTGTAGTATGATCAGTTCTATCTATTTCCTTCCACTTCGATAAAGGTTCCCAATAATTCTCCATTTTTTTTTCCAAAAATTTGCTCCTTTTAAAATTGTGTTCAATGTTATAAAAGACCATACACGTACAAAAGACACCACTCCATATACTTTGAAATATGTTTTCATATATTTCAAAATGTGTTTTTATCTCCTGAAACATGCCACCATCTCGGTTCCAATTTAAAACCACCAACAAAAATTCTAACCTCGGAAAACTGATCTCCTAACAGATTTGGGCTATTCAATTCAACATATTATTATAATAACCTACCACACTAACATTATTTTCAAAAAGTAAGGCCCAGTTTGGCTTGTCGTTTTTAGTTTTGTGTTTTCGTCTTATACGAAAACGCGTCCGTTGTATGTATAGTTGAAAAACAAACAATTTTGAAAAATGAAATTAACATATAAAATAGAAAACAAGTTTATTTTGTTTTTCGTGTTTCGAGAGATAATAAAAGCACGGAGAACAATCAAACTCTTTTGTTGTCCGTTGATCGTCCCAACGGCTAAGAATTATAAATCTTCTTCTCTTATTTTTTGCTATTTCTTAGTACAAGTTGAAAACACAAAACTCAAAATATAAAATGAAACCAAACGGGCCCTAAGTCTCTGAAGTTTTAAAGGAGAATGAGCACTATGATCGATTCTATCTTTTCTACTTATTTTCACTAAATTTTCTCCTTAAAAATGCTATTCTATGTTACTGAAATATTTCCATTTAAAAATGTATTTCATCTACTTGAAACATATTCCCATCAAATTTCCAAATAAAAACCACCAAACCATGATTAGCATTGGTCTTCTAAAAAAATTTGGTCAGTAAAATATTAATCCTCCGAATATAATTAGAAAAAGTCTTGCGTAGATAGGTATAATTTTTATCTCAGTATATACCGTATAGTCTAACTATGTGTATCTCGCATGTTGTACATCATAAGGTCGTACAAAACAATGTTAAAGAGTAATTATTTTATTTAGGGTTCCAGTTATATGATTTTTCCTTTCCTTTTTTATTGGTGAAATCAAATTTAGTTTGTTAAGATAAATGTGCTAAAGATGAATCCATAACTTTTTCTAGGATTTAATTATCTTTACAAGAATAAACAAATATAGTTTAGTTATTCAAAATTCAGAATTTATAGTTTCTACCCGGTGTCTAACAAACTTGTTGAGAATTAGAATACATGACGGATGGACCTGAAATCAAAAAACTATGTATTTAAGCTTTGTGGTAAAAATCCTTCTACGCCCCCATTTAGGCCTCGCCTAGGTACTAGGCGAGGCTTGCCGCCTAGCCCTTTACCTAGGCCTGTCTAAACGAGGCATATTACATTACTGTTAACCCACTTTATGGTCAAAACAGGTTTCAACCAGAGTTAAAAGGCCAGAATGAAGACGAGACGAGTCACGAACTTGGAAGCATGCTTAGAATGATAAAAGAGTTGAACTCAAGAAATTTGAAGAGAAAATAGACTAAGTAGACCACTCGGTACTGAGAGGAACATTGTTGTAAAAAATCTTAAAATCTTACGATTTAAATCTCGAATCAGATCGGATCTCTCTCTTTACGATTCGATTTATATTTCGATTCAAACTTAGTTGAAATCACAATTAAACATTCAAAGCCGAATAACATATTTAACATACTTATTTGGATCCACAATTTAAATTATAATGCTCTCAATATAGAATAAAAATGGAATAGGAGATAAAATTGAGTTTTAAATTTAGTAGTATAAGTTCAAACATCAAAATCAACTTCATAATGTGTACAATCCTTCAAATGTAGATCCTTTAGATCTACGATTTGGATTCCGTTTCGATTTAAAATTTGAACTTTACGATTTACGATTTAAATCCTATTTTGATAACCTTGAGGGAAACCTCTCAGTACCGAGATGTATTTTCTCTCCAAATACTTCCCAAACTCCCTACACTTCAAGTACGACTTCAACCAGTCGTCGTCAATTAAAGTCACCCAGGAAGCTACTTTTTGTTGTTCTAGGACTTAGATAAACAAATCATTTGTACTAGTACACTAACACTTTAGAAATTCTGTAGTAAATCTAAGATTCACTAGATTGTGATTAAATATAATACATTGTAATCCGGAGAGAAGACAACTAATAACAAAATATAAAGTGGACGTAGACCAGAGAATGCTGAACCACTATAAAAATTCTTGTGTGTTCTTTACTTTTTTGTTGTTTATGTTGTTTCACCCCTTTATTTTAATAGAATTGGTGTTTTCATCTGATATTTGGGTGTTGGTGTCATTTTTAGCATAACATTTTAGTGCTTTCACCGAGAAAGAACTAGATTTGAAGGCTTGAAGCTTGAATCTGAGATTTGGAGAAGATGAAGAGGTCAAACACTAGATCTAAGGCTGGAAGAAGTCAACCGAAGCCTAGAAGCGGTCAGGAGGTGTCCTTAAATTCACATCAATCCATCCACGTGACCAGAGAAGAGATGGAAAGAATGATGAAAGAGATGCATGATGAAATGATAACTAGACAACAGAAAATGCTACAAGGATTCTTCCAAAGGATGGAACAACAGAGAATAACTGAAGCTGTTGGAATTCAGAACCAAGGACCGAAAACTAATGCACGAACACCCGAAGTTGGAGCGGAGCAAGCTGGAACATTGCCCCTACGACCAAAAGCAGTCGATACCAACCACTTACCTCTCGGTACCGGTACAAATCAACTTCGGGGCAATGTTGATTTGGGCTTGGAACGAGCTGGAATCCGAGGATGGATGTTGCCGAAGCCAGAAATGCAGATCAGAACGTGAATACATAACAACCGAAGGAGTCTGTGCCAGAGCTTCTCTGAAGGAACATGGGGCAAAACGGAGCTGGAGGTGCAAATCAGAATGCAGCCGCGCAACCAGAGGAGTACGTGTCGGAGTACCCCCACTGGAGCAGGGGCAGAATACAGTTTTTGGTTAAAGACCTTCATTGGACGGCGACAGCCGAATAACTGAGTTGGTAAGGAGGTTAGTGAGGAGTGAACCGCCAGACCGGAGTTGGAGTTTGCAGGACGTAAACAGGAATCTGTTTATCCCTAATATCCGAAATGCAAGGAATCCTTTCGATTTCAAACTTTCGACGCTTGAAATGTACGATGAAAAGACGGACCCGATGGTTCATCTAATGAGATACATCTGACATATGAAGGTGTTGGGTGCTTCAGAAGAAGTAATGGGGGCAGTGCTTCCTGTTATACCTGACGGATTTAGCGGCGATGTGGTTCGGACAGCCGGAGAACGGATCCATAAGCACGTGGATTGAGTTAGTGAGTAGATTCATAAGACAGGTCAAGGTTCACATTTCGCGACCCAAGAATGTAATGACACTCTCAAGCGTGAAGCAAAGGGCAGAAGAGACCCTCATGAGCTACCTAACCAGGTTTAATGTGGCAGTTGCTGCAGTTCATAAGTCGGATTCATCTATGATTTTGATGGCAGCAGTTTCAGGAGTTGCGAATAAGACGGACTTCAAGATTGCTTTGAAAAGAGATTCACCCATGGATCTCATGGAGTTCTATCATGAGACAGAGAGATATTTACGTCAGGAAGACGCCGAAGCTGAGAATGTCGAGATTAATGTTGTGGATGACGAATGATTATCTTGAGTAGGACATGCCAAAGACAACGGAAAGCAGAAAGCTAAAGATAGCTTTGGAGAATTGAAGCGATCAAGGAGGGAATCAAAATTCTCTTCTTACACTGATCTAACTAAAACCCCGAAAATGATTTATCTTGATACTAAGGGCAGATCCCCTATAGAAAACCAGCTAAAAGGAAATCCACGGATCGGGAAAAAAGATCCAGAAAATTCTGCCTTTTTCATGAAATGGACGGGCATAGAACGAATGAGTGCCGACACCTTCGTGATCTGATAGAAGAACTGGTTCGGAATAACCAGCTGCAGCAGTACAAAAGGAACCAAACTGCGATAGTACAGCCGAAGCAGCCACCATCTACAGCGAACAGTGGCGGATGCAGGAATTGATTCCAGTGGGAGCGAAATATAATCTTTTTTCATACATGAAATAATAATAAAGATAACAATAATTAATACACAACTTGTTCACACAAAAATTAGTTCATACAAAAAATTAGTTTATACATAATCTAGTTCATATATTTAAAGTTGTCCTCGACGAGACTTCATGTTCTGAAAACGTTGAAGAATTGGTTCATTTGGAATGCTATTGAATATATCTTTTTCAAGATACACAGTCAAACAATCATTTAACCATTGATCACCAATCCTATTTCGCATATGATTCTTCAAAATGTTCATAGCAGAGAAAGCTCTTTCAACGGAAGCTGTTGCAACTGGCAATGCTAGTGCCAATTTGATTAGCAAATACACTAGTTGATATACCTCATGTTCTTTTGTCGCCACAAGTTTTTTTTGCAAGATTCGCAATTCCTTTCAAGTTTGAGAACATAAGATTAGATTGCATATCACAAACGTAAGTGTCAAGTTGACTTTCTAGCATCCTCAATTCTATAGAAGAAAAATCATACGGATAAAGTTGAGCAAGACGAACCAGTTTTTTCTTATCAAAAGATTCAAATGAATTATTAGGAGACAAACATGCCAAACAAGGTAGCAACTCTGTGTTAACCTCATTGAAACGATTGTTCAACTCTTGTAGTTGCATATCAATTACCGTGTTGAAAAAATCAAATCGATAATAATGCATATTTGTGATTTTTTGAACCTTGCGTCGTGATCTTCCATGAGGGTGGTACATATTATCCACAATTAAGACATCAATTTTTTGTTGACCACAAAAATCAATAACCTCCGCCATTAAAGAGTCCCAACCATTATCCCTCATTTTTTGTAATTGTTTCTCGTATACTTTAACTAAATCCATGGCATTCACTAAACCTTGATCATCTTTTTGTAAGGCTTGCGATAACTCATGTGTAATCCCAAACATGGTCTTCATAAAATGCAAACTAAATACAAAATCATATGTTTGTACCAATCCTAACATAATCGATGCTTCATATTTTTTATCATTATTTGTTATACCATTCGCTATTTCCTCAAGCACATCAATTAAAGATGAAAACATGGTAACAATACTTAGCAAAGTACTAAAGTGTGCACCCCAACGTGTATCACATGGACGTGTTATACCGATTTCTTAATTTAAGCTTTTCCCACTTGAAAGTACTCCATCATTTAAAGCTTCAATGACCTTGCGAGCATGTTTTTCTCAAAGTATGTCACGACGTTTATATGAAGCTCCAATAATATTTATTAAATTAGATACAATAGTGAAGAAAGTACATATTTAGCATGTAAGAAAAATTAGCAAGGAAACTAGCATACAATACTTTAATAAAATGAAAATAGAAATATAGTTAAACTAGTAACGAAGTGTGAGTACCTATTAGATCGTGTTTTTTTGCCATGCCCATGAGAGCCAATTGTAGTTGATGGGCAAAGCAATGAACATAAAATGCACGTTTATTTTCTCTCATGATAATAGTTTTGAGGCCATTCAATTCTCCACTCATGTTACTAGCTCCATCATATCATTGGCCTTGTAATCTAGATATACTTAACCCTAGCTTAGAAAATAATTTACCAATTGCCGATTTAAGTGAGACAGCAGTGGTACTTGCAACATGCTCTATACCTATGAATCGTTCAATGACACACCCATTTTTGTCGACGTAACGAAACATTACCACCATCTGTTCCTTTATGGATATATCACGAGATTCATCAACTAAAATAGAAAAGAAAGCATCTCCCATATCTTTAACAATAACTTGAATTGTTTCAAGCGCAACGACATTAACAATGTCTTTTTGAATTATTGGAGAAATCAATTTTAAATTATCCAGAGCACTTTTCAATGCCGCTGCTCTAACTTCTTCGTTATGATCGTGAGAAAAGCTAAAAGTTCAAGGAAATTACCTTGGTTACTTGAATTTTCGGACTCATCATGACCACAAAATGCAAGGCCTTGTCGTAAAAGAAATCGAATGCAATCGGTAGATGCAGTTAAACGAATACGATATCTAACTTGTTCTTCATCGCAATGCTTATGCACTATGTTTTGAATATGTTGTTTTTCATTCATCAAAGCTAGACATTTTCTATATGCATCATTGTGAGAACTAGTCTGATACCCACATGACAAAAAAATTTCTTTTTTCTTCCATGTCTTAAATCCTTTCCCAACAAATGAATCTCCACCGGCTTGTTTTCCGGCAACCAGTTTGAAAAGATAACACAAACAAAATGCACGATCTTTTTCTTTGCTATACTCTAACCAATTAGGAAAATCATCAAACCATTCAGATACAAAACGGCGTTTATCTTTTCCAAAATTATTAAATGGAAAATTGTGATCTCTCGGTTGACAAGGGCCTTGCTGTAAATAATGTCTTCGAATTTCATCTTGAATATTTGGATGATAGTCTAATATACGAGTTCGTAATCCAGGATCAGAAGGGAGGTCTTCCATATTAACATCAAAACAACTCCTTTTTGAATAATCAACATCTATAGCTTTAGATTCTAGCATATTTTGATGACGCTCTTTTAAAATATTTTTCCATACCTATATTAAATTAGCAATAATACACATATTATTTATTTTATCACATAAAGGAACAAATTAAGTTCACATATGAATTAGATTCACAACATGGTTAGGACATTTTCACAGACATATAGTATGCAATATAAATTGATAAAAGTTAGAGAAAATTTCATAGAATCATCTCAGCTCAACCAAGTATGAAGCAAAAAAAAACAATCAATAAAAATCAAAGATATAGAAAATAGGTAATTTAATGAAATGTTGATGGAGTGTGTTGTTTTCTTCTTATGGAGCAGCAGTAAAAAGCAGCAGCAGACGGTAGTTAACGAAAATAAATGAAAAGCAGCAAAGTAAAAAAGTATGGGTGGGGGCTGGGCTTTATTATTGGGATGATTTTTTAAATATGAAAACTAGTTTTTGGTAACTATTTTAATCTCAGTGGGAGGCCATCGCCCCACTGGACTTTCTCTGCATCCGCCAGTGGCAGCGAATGCATAAGGCACGCCCAGGGATCTGGGCCAAGACCAATAATCCCATGATCGGGATGGACGAGAGTGATCCGATTTCCACGCTCTGCTTTTCGTTTCTTTTCTCGCACTTTTCTTTTCGTATTAGGTAGTAAAGACAATAATAACCGCATGTCGCTTGTACGGGACCCTGAATTGTCTTTAGCAATGCTCTGAGTTGGATGCCTGAGATGAATATTTAGGATATTTGCACAATATTAACATCGGACCACTTAGACGTGTACGGGATTCTGATCGGTCTCTAGGCACGCTCTGAGTCGGATGTCTGAGTGAATATTTAGATTATTTCGCTTGATCGTTTTAATTTGAGTACTGGATTCCTGTAAAAACCACTTGAACGTGATGATTAATATTTGATCGTGGTAGTCCCGACCGGAGAGATTGGGCGATGGTGGCAAGAAGTAAATCCCCTCACCGAAGAGTGAGCGGATGAGCTTGCTTGAACATTGGACTCCCTCGTCGGAGAGCGAGCGGATTGGATACAGCAAGGATTCAAAGAGATCGAAAGTAAGTCCATCACCGAAGAGTAAGCGAATGAGCTTGCTTGTTCGTTGAGTTCCTTTGCCGAAGAGCAGACTCAGCAAGGACCCGAAGAAGTCAAACCCTAGATTAAAAGATAAACGGTCTGACGAGATCGAATCCTATATTGGATTATGAACGATCCAGAGAGATCGCACGCTAAATTGAATATGAAACGATCCGGGGAGAGATTGAACCTTAGATCGGATGCAGATTTGATAAAAGGATTTAAACGTCTTGTAATTAGAGTAAAACAGATAAATCTAGAATGAACACGAGATGGTTTTGATATGCGATATAATAACTCCAAATGAAATCAGACTGATTATGATGTATGAATAACACTTAAGCAAGGGCTGGAGTTCTTAGCTATAACAAGTTTGAAATAACCTTTGATTTGCAAGAGAATTTGAAGGAATCAGACGATTCACCGAGACCGGGAACGATGGAAGGTCAAGGAGCTCAACTATCGAAAAATAATTGTTGCTTGAACTTGTTCTTGAGCAAAGCATACCTTACATTCGAAATGCGTAATTTGGAAGGTAAGTGTCAACCCGCTTTTCGATCAAAACATATTTCAACTAGAGTTGGAAGGCCAAAATAAGACGAGAAGAGTCACGAACTTGGAAGCATGCTTAAAAGGATAAAAGAGTTGAACTCAAGAAATTTGGACAAAAAATAAACTAAGTAGACCGCTCGGTACCGAGAGGTATTTTCTCTCCAAATGCTTCCCAAACTCCATACACTTCAAGTACGACTTCAACCAGACACTTCGTGGAAAAGAACTTGGAATGCATCAAAATGAAGATAGGAAAGCGAGACAAGTGAAAAACTTTAACTACAAGTTTTCACTAAGTAAAAGCTCTCGACACCGAAAGAAGCCTCTCAGTACCGAGAAGTCCTTTTTGATGTTTGGGAAGGTATGCTCTTCTCTATACTTCTGGGCTTGCTCCTGGACTTCAATGCAAGGGGGCTTCTAAATCTATGCAGTTGTTCCCTATAAATATCAACCTCATAGCAACCAAAGAAAGATCTTCTTCTTCTCCGGATTGGACTCTCTGACATTACAGGCTTTTTCTTCTTCTCACCTCTAATCTCTCCTCAATTAATTTCACCTAGAAAGCTACTGTTTGCTATTTTAGGACTTAGATCAGCAAATCCCTTGTACTAATGACTCTACAACACTCTAGAAATTCTATAGTAAATCCGAGATCTACTATATTGTGGTTACATTACATATGATATAATTCATTGTAATCCGGAGAGAAGACAACTAATAACAAAATATAAAGTGGACATAGGCCAGAGATTGCCGAAGCACTATAAAATCTCTTGTGTTTTTACTTTCTTGTTGTTTATGTTGCGTTCTCCTTTATTTTAATAAAACTGGTGCTTTCATCTATATTTGGGTGTTGGTGCCATTTTTGACGTCAACAATTATCTAAATAGGTATATAAGCACTTTTTAGGCACTAGTTGAGGTTTGATGTCTTGTTTAAGCATTTACATGCTAGTTTCAAGATGTTTTTCCTCATTGGTTGCTCCTACGCTCATCCAAACCCTTAGATTTTCATTTTGGATCAATTAATACTTAAAAAATACTAAAATTTTATCACAGTATGTATATTTATCAAAAATGCATAAATCCTATTAATCCCGCCTAAACAATTAATCCCTAGCTCATGCTTACTGACGGTCGCCTTTGTTCCCCGTTAGTCGAGTAATCCTCTCTTTGTTATGGCATTTACCTCCTAGTGTCCGCCTAGCGATTTTTAACCTTGCGTTTAAGTAGACGATAATCTCAAAGATGAAAATAACCGAAGTATTGATAATAGTACTAAAGGAAGTAAATGAAAATTTAAAGATGTGGATAAATGAAAAATATTGATAGAGAATAAATGAATGTGGATAAAAAAATTGAATATGTAAAGATATAAATGAAAATATTAAGAAATAAGTAAGAACGATGAGAAAATGCTTCTACATTACTATTTATACCAACCTATGCGTTGTTGATATAGATGCATTTATTTTACTGTTTATTCGCACGATTTTTCTGCATAAAACGGTATTACATATTAGTTTTCTCGATTTTATACATTAAAGGTTCAGAAAGAAACATTGGAATCATTAATGATTTGAGCCCAATAATAGAGTCTAAAACAACGAAGCGCAGTCGTCGAATCAAGCTACTTCAAAGATAATGACTTATTTGGATATTTGCACCGATTTATGAAGATGAGGAAAAAATGCACATGTGCGGAAAGCACACAAATTCCCACAAAAGTCGTGCACAACGTGCCTTACATACAGTATAACCTACAACATAAAACGCAAACATAAATGTCTCAGATGCATCTTGATGAACGTGATACATATGCAGTTAAAGGGTTCAACGGTTCCATAAAGGTGGAAGTATAAAAGGTTACAACGGGGATAGCGGACTCTAGCGAAGATGAAAAAAATTATGTTGGAGATAAAATTCGGTTATCGAATCGATTTATTTTTAATCCTACATCGTTGACATAGGAAAAGAAACATTCTTTACTCCTATATAATAAAAGTCAAGAATGTCTTGATCCATGCAGTTCAAACTTTGAGATGTGAAATAGAGCTCTAATTCATATTGAATGTTTGGTCTGGAACTTAGGTTTTTCCTTGGCTTTGTTGATCGGTTTTAAAGGAGAATTGGTCAAATCAAATATTTCATGTATAAAGTGCTAAGAAAACCATGATTTAGCGGGTTTAGTGTTAAACAGTGGAGCTTTAAGAGGATATACTATTTAAAAGCAACTTGTAAAAACATAGCAATCAATGAGCCTAAACGATTTATACTCGCTTTAGCAGGACTTTAACTGCATAGCGTGATACATATAAAACTATAGTTGATATTCAAGTGTTCAAGATATGAATAGTCTTCATAAGAATAAAATAAGGTTAATCCCTTATATTACGGTGAAAATATTTAAATGCCTTGGTTACACCAAAATTTTAATCATGTCAAAGCATGACTTTCAATAAAATAAGCGTACAACAATTTGATAAATAAGTCAATCTTGAGGGAAGTTTTTCCCATGTCTTTGTATATTAAACAAGTTATCAAACCGCAGAAAAATACTGATGAGTTACATAGCAAAGAAAACGATCAAACTTTATAGAAGTTGACACGGTTTAATAGTACTTATGCACAAGGTTTTAAATCTCGCTCATCTCGGGCGAGATCTCGGGCGAGATCTCGTTTTCAAGCCTGGGTGATTCGAAACAACTAATATCGTTTGAATCTCGGACGAGATTTCAGTATCTCGTCCGGTATCTCGGACGAGATTTAACAGCGAGATATCGGCCGAATTTTTGAATTTTGGAAAAAATCAACTCTTTTTCCGTATTGGGCTAGCTCATCCTTTACCTTAATTTAAGCCTTCTTAATTGTACTTTTTTAACCCTTATTTCTTATATAAATCTCATTTAATCTTCGTCTCTTATTTTACGGCAGTGACAAGTGTAAGAAGATGATAAAATCTACATCGATTATGGTAAGTATTTCACTTTATGATTTTCATTTAGGTTTCTGATCCAAATTAATTTACATCCGATTTCATTTTTCTTTTTTCGACACTTTCTTGAGTTTTTTTCCTAACCCTATTTTTTTGTGGCTATAAATTTTGGGCTTCACTTATTTAACTTTGGAAAATTTACCATATTAGACTAGTTTTGAAAACATATAGCAGAAATAGACCACTTATAAAAGTATTTACAAATATAGACCAGTTTTCGTTTAACTGGTCTATAGCGTTGGCGATTTTTCAAAAATCGCCAACGTGCGATTTTTCAAAAATCGCCCAGAGATAAATCTGGGCGATTTTTGAAAAATCGCCTAAATGAATTCCAGCTATAAATCCAACCAGCAACCCTCCTTCTTCATTATCAACTTTACCAAACTCATCATAATTTTTCTGAAACTCCGCAAACCCTACCTACTTCTTCATTAAAAACCCAAAAAATTCCGAATCTCACAAGATACAATCAAAGTTTCTCAACAAGTAAGTTTAATCTTCGGTACTAGGTAATGTAAATCGATTTATAATATGTTTACGCTATCTAAAATCCTAATTCGTAGCTGATGTGTATTCTAACCAATGTTAACGTACTCGCAGTTGGACTAATTATGGATGATTGGGAGATAGACGACGAGACGATGTTGAAATGTTACGATGATTTTGAAGCTCGAAGGGATATTACGGATCTAAGTGATGTTGAATTTGTTCCGGAAACGCAATTTGAGCCGATACGTCAAAAGTTCCATTCGGGAACATCATCTCTCAACACTCGGTTACGTGAAGTTGTAGCGAACCAAAGACCGGGCAAGCAAATTTCTATTGAAGGTAAAGTACTAAGTCCTGTTAATCCTGTAGGTCCTACGTTGCCATCCGGTGCTTATCCAACTTGCCGATGTGGCGATGAATGCGTGGTTGTCGTAGCCAGAACTGAAACCAATGCTGGACGAAGATTTTACGGTTGTGCTTCGTACGAAGATCGTATGATGAATCCTGGCGTAGTGGAGTGCTGTAATTTTATGAAGTGGATCGATCCTCCATTGTGTGCTCGAGGAGTGCAATACGCCCTCGAAATGCAAGCTGAAGTTAGGCGTCTGAAAAAATTAGTTGAAGAAATGAATAGAAAATGTTGGTAGAGAAGAAAATGTCATTTTTAGCTTATGTTCGCAATGGAACCGTATGACAAACGATTTCATAGCATGAACCTTATGTTGGGTACCTTATTTATGTTCATGTAATCGATGGATATTTTCAACTTTCGTAGACCGTACGCTATTAGTTTTGTGTTATTAGTTCTATATGTTGTTAGCAGTCTGTAATTGAGGCATAATTTCACCTATTTGTAGAATGTATGTTTGATTTTCTCTGAAATTGATGGTTATGTCCAAGTATCTCTCGTCAGGTGAATTTGTTTGAAAATGTCATCTTTTAAGTGTAAACAAATAGCTGCCTTAAAAGGCAGCCCAATGTGTGTTTATTGGCGATTTTTCGAAAATCGCCAGTGGGCGATTTTTGAAAAATCGCCAACTGTGTGTTTATTAGCACCACCTGCTTGTGCTGTCAACGGTGTACCAACTTGACGCTAAGTCATGATGTGCTCTATTAGCACCACCTGCTTGTGCCGAACAAGCTGCCATTACATGAGAGCATGGTATCTTCTGCAGTATCGGAATGTTGCATGTGCACGAGCAGTTGGTGCCGTCAATTATAACTTTGTATTCATCACCAAAGTAGTGAATTACCTGCCATTCGGTTTGACTAAATCGTACTAGTCTGCAGCGACGTGCTTCGCTGGCTCTTTCTGCTATTTTGGCTTCCCACTTTGGAGTCAAGCGTGTCGCTAGTTCATCTGCAATTTGGCGACGCTTGCAGAAATATTCAACTGAGCGATAAAATGTTCGTGCAACCAAAGCCTTTATAGGTAGCGATCTAGCTCCTTTCAATACGCCGTTAAAACTTTCAGAAGCATTAGTTGTCATTACATGAAAGCGTCCTCCATCGTCTTTGCACAAAGCCCAGTTTTCTTCAAAATTACCTAGACTCCGCTCAATCCACTCATGCGCACGTCTACTTGTTGCTTTTATCTCTTCTCTGATTTTCAGGTACTCAACTACTTCGGACGCGCACGCTGCCGAATAAAATAATCCTGTCAAACGCTTATCTCTGAATCCTGCCGCTTGAAAGTTGGCTTTGAGATGTCTAGCACAATATCGATGCTTATGCGGTTGTCGCCATTTCCCGTGTAAAGCTTTTGGAATTCCTTTCATCCTATCAGATATGAAAGTAATACTACGACCGCGAACACTATGTATGAATTCTAGCATGCAAGAAAAAAACCAACCCCAAGAATCACATGACTCCGATTCAACTACTGCGAATGCCAAAGGATAAAGACAATCATCTGCATCTATCGCGGTTGCAACAAGCAATGTGCCTTTGTATTTACCGTACAAGTGTGTCCCGTCAATACATAACAACGGCCGACAATGTGCAAAACCTGTAATGCAAGGCCCAAATGCCCAAAAAGCGCGATCGAACACTCCCACTTCATTATGTGTCACGTGACCTATAGAGCCAGGGTTCGTTCTTTTTATCTCGTCAAAGAACTGTGGTAAAGTCGAGTACGATTCTGCCCAATCACCATAAATTCTCTCTATTGCTTTGCTTAAAGCTCGCCACGCTTTCATGTAACTTATGTTGATGAACAACTGATCGTGCACAAGCACCTGGACTGTACCAGCTGAAATATCCAAATCGGCTTTGACAAAAGACATTATTTTTGTCACAAGAAATTTCGAAGTTGCTTGCTTATGGTTGGAATTAACTATTGGGTTGACACAAGTGTGTTCGCTTGGATACTTCCGAATTTCCCACCATCCCGACTCGGATTTTTTCGAAACTATGGCATGTATTCTCCAAGGACAATTACCTTCAACGGTGCATATAGCGGTATATTGTGTTTTGTTCGACTTTATCGGTTTGTATGAAACAGCATGCAGAATTGACCATTCCGTTAGTTGTTGAAGAAACTTATCTTTTGTCTCAAAAACCATTCCAACACTGAAGCCAGCTTGAACGCAAGAGGTCGAAAATCGTTCGCTGGAAAATTGAAGATTAGCAACAACAGATCTTGCCAACATTTGAGCGGTGCAAAGATCATCATCCAAAGGCACTTCCATCTCTGCTTCATCACTATCTGCATCATTGTCATCTGCTGCAGGGAAGTCATAGTTCAACGGCTCGTTGTTAACTTGCATTCTTTGTATCCAAGAGTCTTCGTTAACATTCATAGAAGCAACGACCATGCTATCTACATGACGTTCTTCATCCACGGCTGCATTCCCACCAACATCCATATCATTGTCAAAATTTGCATACGGAGAATGGATGGATGGTCCAGCACTCCATTGTGCACCAGAATCAGCTGTCATATACCTAATTGATATAACGTAGTCAACTAACCGACAATAGAGACCAAATGAGATGAAAAATATAGCACAATCTGTAAACATACCTTTGACTCATATCATATAGTTCGCATGGATTAGGATACATTGACTGCGACAAATTTGCATTAACATGTTCATCGCTTTCGTCATGTTGAATGTCTTGTTGATGGAAGCTGTTTAAATTACGACATAGCTTCAGAAAAATTATCTACATAATAGTACATCTACCAATTCAACAATTTTTTTTTACCTTGCACTCGTATTAGCATCTCTAGGCGGGTTGCAATAAATATTGCTTTGTTGCGTAAACGGCTGCGCGTCTTCGTACGGCATAAATCCGTACTGCATTGCTGGAGGACGGTGTATTCCATCATTTGGAAACGGATTGCTATAGCTAGGAGATACGTAATCAGTAGATGGATCCGCAGTCTCCAACATCTGTGTATAATATCCAATTCCACTACTCACAACGGGAGATGACACCTGATGTTCTTGTTGTTGCTTTGCTATTTGCCCTACATATAACTCAATAGATTTTGCAACAGCAGAAAACATTACTTCTACATCGTCATCGTCCGCTAATGCTATTGCTTTAGAACCCGAGTCCGTAGGCCAGTTAACCACCAGCTCAAGTTCAAAATCTTCTTTACTAATCTTCGTCGTTTTGTACACAGCTTCTTTTAATTCCATCAAATTACAACCTTTTCGCACTCTTCCTGGTTTACAAATTCCACCAACATATTTACCGTTTCTTTGATCATCGACAAGTAGTTCACCGTCGTAGTAGCAAAGCGAAGGCACCATATTTCTCGCCATTCTACAGATCAATATACAATTCGTTCAGTACGTACACATTAAACCAACCTCTTACCTAAACATAACCATTTACTAAGTTCATCAAAATACAGAAATTAGACAAAAAAACTAGGGTTTCGTCGATTTACCTTCAACTAGCTGAAATTTTCTAAGCAACGAGAACTCGATCTATAGATTTATCACCGAACAAATGTTTTAAGGAGCATGAAATTAGATTTCAGATCACATCTGCCATTAAAGAATTTTGCATAGGTTTTGAGGAAAGGGTGAAAATGAGAGAGAAAGGTAGGCTGTTTGTGGCTATACCCTCTGTGCGATTTTTGAAAAATCGCCCGTTGGCGATTTTTGAAAAATCGCCAACGGTATAGACCAGTTAAACAAAAACTGGTCTATATTTGTAATTACTTTCTGAATTGGTCTATTCACGTAATATCTTTATAAAACTAGGCTAATATAGTAAAAATTCCTTCAACTTTATGTTTTAAATGGATTCCCAATTTGATTTCATTTAGTCTTTGCTGCTATAATTTTTTTCCTCAAGGCTTATTTTTAAGCAATAAAGGAATTCTTTTTCATCTATTAATTTCATTTGATGATTACATGTTCATTCGTACATCATTTTTTTGCTTTTCTTATAATATTACTAAATGTTTGAAATTGTTTGTACTATGTATGCTATTTTCTACATTTGTTTGAAATATCTATGCTATTAGTTGCTTAATGAGATTTTGTTTGCTAATAATTAAATACTATAATCAGACATAGAATATCTTAATTCTACTTGTAGACTTTTGTATTTGAAGTTATAAAATTAAGATTTCCCTTGCAGCACTATAAATCATAAAAGGTAGAAATGAGACATTATATTGTGTAGGAAAGTTAAGTGAATGATCAAACAAAGTAAAGGTGCATATGTTATGGTTTGTTTCATGTCTACTTTATCTCATATGATATTATATTGAACATTATTCATGAAATCTAGTTATTTGTTTATTTTACATGATACAAGTGATATTTTTCCATACTAAATTACTAATGATAAGCGTGTGATATATTCAAGGTAAGTGCATAGTGTTTGCCTTAAGGTAGTGACTAGTATTATAAATTTAGGTGTATGAAAACTAATTTTTGACATGACATATACTCCAAGATAACTCCGAAATAAATTTTGGAAACCGAGATGTAAATCCGAGATGGACGACCGAGATGCACTCATCTCGTTCGAGATCTCACCCGATACGAGATAAGCTATCTAAATTCTTTGAGACGAGACGTGACCGAAATCCGAGATTTAAAACCTTGCTTATGCATAACAGTTTTAATATAGAAACATGACATAACAAAGAATTGTTTAAAGGCAAGCAGTTTAGTGTGAATCATTTCAAATATATGAGACAAATAACACATGTATATGTTCACAGATGTTAATTGAGAAGGGTGCAAACATTTTTTTCTATAACATGTAAACAAACTAATGTTGGATAGGAATGGTATGCTTCATTAGATCCTTATTATGAATCAGATTTGGACCAAACGAAACAATTAGCATTCGTGAACAGTATACCATTATGTGAAACACATGTTTCGTATAAAGATTTCGAGAACGCTATAAATATATTTTTACGTTATTTTAAACCTGTTTAAATATTTCATGGTAAAACGCAAATTTAATTCCATCATCAAGGTCGTGATTATATGCGTTTCATGGATTATTTGTCCCAGTTATTCATAGGTATGAAATTTTTATAACGCTCTATCGATAGTTTATCGATATTCAGTACATCAATCGATGGACGACAATCAACAGTTGTGTTTAATCGTAGCAAACATTAATCGAAAACAACACACATTTCAATTCAATTTCTACAAGTTAGCATTGACCCGATAGTTTTTATACTAACTAAAATTTCTCTTAGTTGTGAACCTCCTTCGCCATATTTTATGCCACGGTATTTGAATAATAAAAGTAATTTTTTTAACAATTTTGAAACTTTAGTAAATCATAAAAATTCATGCTTTTAGATTGTCGAAATGCTTCAAATTTTAGCAACACCGCCTCATTTTATGAGTGCAATTTATGCATTAATGTCTATTAGTGTCTAAATTTAAAAAAGCAATAGATTTGTTACTAACTGATTGGGACGCAAAGAATGTAGAATAGGTAGTTTGACATTTTGTTTTGTGGATGGTTTGATCTTTTTTTGGCCAATGTCGATGCAGATATCGATTTTGGATATATTAGGGCATTGGTCGACACGTGTACGAAATACAATTGGTGTGAGTCTATAAATGCTGTCAGGGGTGCCAATGAGGCTTTAACGCCCCGTCTTTCTATTATACCTTCGTCCTTTGTTTGAGGCGCCGTCCGAGCACTGAGCTTGTCTTGGAGCGCCAGAAAATAGATGTTTTTCATATTATTTTAATTTCCACTTGACTAAATTAAATACGTTTACAATAAAATCATTTGGTTACTTTGTTTATTTATTGTAGATTTTTGTATTTCAAGAATTTCAATGATTGAATCATTTTTCTATGTATATTTTAAAATATACAAACAATCAATTATTAATAAATAATAACAATTTTTTTTCAAATTTGGAAATGAAAGTAACTCTTTAATTTTTCACTTCTTTAAAATTTGGCTTTACAGATTTCTTAATTTTTTTATTCTTAATTGTGCTAGTCATTTAACGTTGTTTTAAAACAATTCATTAATCAAACACAAATTAAATAACTATAAATTAAATTTATATTATTTACTAATATTGTACACGAGTTTTTTTAAGATTATTCGGTATACAATTATCCAACTATTGTCATAACACAAACTTTATTAATATAATTTTTTTTTGCAAGGCATTATTAATATAAATTTTGTTGCTTCTATAAATTATAAAAGTATTTAATTCATTTTTAAATTTATTGACGAAACTTTTAATTATGTACACACACATATAGTATATATACAGACACATATATACCTATATATATTGCTAGTAGTAAACTAATAAGTAGCGATCATCCAATCAACATTAATATCGTTTAATAAATAGTAAGTTATTTTTGTAATTTTTTAATGTGAATATTGTTTGCACAAAATGTATGTAACAAACGCATATTTTCATTCAGGCTCCACCTGAACTTCGTCTGAACTGTAAAGCCAATCTTAACGTCCGCTCCACCTCGAACAGCATAGGAGCTTATTATGACTTTTACCACTGTTTAGATAAACAATGTGTGCAAAGGAGATACACCCAAAATCCAAATCTTTAGGGGTAGGCCTTTTATTTATGAAAATAATTTTTTTTACAATTATACGACAATCATGTTAAATCACATGACTGTGGAACGTTCTACAGTTTTGGTTCTTCAGTTATACGCATACAATGTACTGCATTCGTAAACTAATGCAATTATCTCGTTTTTCACCTGAATAGCATCTTGAACGAGAAATGATAGAATTCTAACCAAATAGTATCTTCAGCATTGCAAGAATCTGATAGAACTTATGATAATCACGAGTTATATTAATTGAACAACGTGGATTTATTCGCATGCAATGTCGATCCTGCCATAGAGTCCCAAAATTACGTGAGGATTTAAGCTTTGTGCACCAAACAAGCACCTCTAATATCATGTGCCTAAACCTTAGGATGCATATGGTATCTTGGAGAGCGAGAGACTTGTCAGATAAAGAAGTGATTCCCAATGACCCCATCCTAAAATCTTTTTCTACAAGGTATAAGTTAACGGTGTTTAACTTTTTAAAAGTACTTAGGATGCACTCATGGACAATCAAAATGCTCAAACAATAGCATTCAGCGGGAATTACGTCCGACTTAACTAAGATAAATCGGACATAAGTGTTCCATCGACGTTTTAATACAAAGCGTTTGGACTTTCAAAAATACAACGGATGGACAAGATGTAACTTCTACTTTGGACGTAATAGGGTTATGTCGATCATAAAAAACATCATACCCAACCTGTAATCAAATTTTTGTCCATGAACGTTGCAACCTCTAATCACCGATAAAGTCTATAATACAACTATTTAAATGAATAATGATATGATCCATGTGTAGGATGAGTTAGAATTGGTTGTTGTTGAACATCAATGGTGGAGGATGCAACCTTATTTTGTCATAAAATAGATCATTTTAGGAACGGGTTCATCCATTACCACCTACGGTACTTGATCTACAATGGGTCTTTAATGTTGATTTGCTAGGTCCTGGGACCTTCAAATGGAAATTAACATTTCTTTTCATGACGATCATTCTCAGTCGGGCCTGCTCTGTTTCAGTGGAGAAAGTTGGGTTCTCGTTCTCGTTCCCTTGTTGAAGCGCTAAAGAAGCTCCACCATGAGTGACCCCATTAAAGTCATATTCATATGACATTAGGAATGCAGCATGTAGCGAGCAAGAGATTGACTATGGATGATTGATCCAATCTCAAATTGACAGCTTAGGGCATGCAATGGATTCCATAAACTTAAGAATGGATTCCATAAACTTAGGATGTAGACGTGTGATGATGATGGTGGAGACGGGGGGAAGTAGTAGAGTTGTGGTCGACGATGTCGTAAATAGGCATGTCAATGGATATCTAAAAAAATATGAAATTCATCTGCATCTGTATCCGAAAAGCAGATAAATATACATTATCCTGAAAAACGAATATAGATGCCGATATGAAGGCATCCACATTCGAAAATTATATGTTCTGTTTTTATCAATATTACATTTTATATTATGTATTTTTAAGACAATGAACGATGTATTTATTGTTTTGTTAAGTTAATAGTTTATGTTATATGTATTTAATGCATATTAACTACTCAAAACTATTTATTATCATTATATTTGTTTATTTTTCATACTTACATAACCAATGGGAATTATAGAAATTTATGTTAAATCAAAAAAAAATATTTATATTTTTGATTTATCGATCGTCGGCAAATAGGATAAAGATCTGATAACCGTCTGTATCCGCATATGCAGATATCTGATATCCGATAATGTTTTCGGATGCGAATGTGGATATGGCACCATCCACATTCGAAAATATACATTGATAGACCTAACCGTAGACGTCAGATTTGATGTATTTGTACTTTTTATGTATTAGTTATGTAGTAGATTAAATGAAAATTTACGGAAATGATATTTAATTTTAAATTGTAAATTCGAGAGATTAATGAAAAACAAAGAAAATGTAGCAAAAATATAGATGTATTTAGCACTCCACTTGCACAATGTTTTGAGCACATGGTAAGTGTTTGCTACAGTAGCTCACTGTTTGGGCTTAATACCTAATGATAACCCTGTTGCCTGTTGGGGTATTTTGTGAGTGCTATGCTCTTGTATAGTCTAAGTCACATAAACTCTTAGAATAACTTTTTATTTTACCATAGTAAGCAACTTTACAAGTGATGCGATGCGCACAAATGTACCTGACATGCTTGAAAAATGCACCAGCCAAAGCACCCAAATTTGGAAACTGCCATCCATCATGCCAAACCTCAACTGACAAATATATATCAACCAATAGTACAATCCTGTCATCAATTTTTCCACTAAAGCCCTTCAGAACCCTGCATTTTATCCTCAAACACCTGTTACTCAGCAACCCAGACAGCTGATAAACAACATCACCGCCGTCCCTTGCCCTCCTTTTCTTCTTTGACGATGATAGACCGGAATCTCTCTCGATAGGCAAGAGAAGATCTCCGTTCATGGTCTGAAATCCTAATTTCTCTCGACCAGATGCGAGAGTGCATGGGGTTAGAAAAGGAATTGGGGTTTGGGAAGAAGAGACCGAGACGATTGGGAGGATGTAGCCACACAATTTGTAGTTTATGGAAAGGTCGTCTTCTTCTTCCATCATGCGAATCAGATGTTAACGTTGATTTGAGTTAATTCGATAAATTAGGAAATATAGGTCATAAATTTTTATTGCGGAATAAATATGACCATTTCTATTTGGATTGAGATTTGCTGAGCCTACCTCAGTAAACTTGGACAATAAATAAATAAATTAGAAAAACTAACTTGCATCTTACCAAAATACCCGTTGGGTTATTGTTTCTCGTTCTTTTATCGGGTCTATACATATTTAGTATTGATAATGTCAACCGTTTTACTGTACCAACACTACTGGTTAATCAATTTACACCTTAGTGTTACTGTTACGATTGATAAAATGATCGTTTGTACACCGAGAAACTATCAACTAATAGTAGCAAATTTATCAATATATTAAACATTTAATTTTCATTGGAATCAAAATATGATAATGATAAAAAAAAAAGTAATATTTTGTTCTTAGTTCTAACTTCATTAATATTTACATCGATATTTTGACTCATTTTAGATGACGTATAAAATTTTCTTAGTTCATTGTAAATTATTTATATAAAAAAAAGAAATATAAGATATTATATTTGGTAATCTTAGATTTTTGAACCTAATAAAACTAAAATAGAAATGTCATCGTTAATAATTTGCAAATATCCTTTTAAAATCTAATATATCTTCAAAAGTGTATATGGTTGCGATTTAGATAGTAATAAAAAAAATTAATATGATTGATAAATTTACCACTACTAATTTTTATGTTTCTTCACCGTTATATTTATAATTAACAAACGTAAATTTAATCATAACAATAGTATTGGTTTACTGATGTAGCTCAATATTGGTTAATAAAAGCTTGGTTTCGTATGGTAATGGTAAATTTACTCATGTTTGTCATCCTACTTAAATCCCCACCAGATAAATAAGTCAACATAAATCAAATTTCAAACGAGTCCTTTGCTTTCAACATGTACCTTATAGTGCATGTAAGAGGATAATAGGCGGAAACCGATCGATTTGGAAAATGATTTTAACATATAAAATTGAAAATGGTTTTTCATGTTTAACTATGTTTCCCTTCCCTCTTCTTCGTTTTGTTGGAATGAATAGGATTTTCCAATTTTTCTTTTTGTTGGAATGACTATGATTTCCCAACTCTTCCTTCTCTTCCAAGACGGCGTAATTATATACGAAAAACACAAAACTTGTTTTAAATTCAAACATAAAATTCTACAAATCCTACATTTGTAGGGTGAAACTTGGCCATCGGATAGAATTACTACAAGAATATGAGATAAACTAATTTTACTTCATTGCAATCATACTAAGGATTGAGATCATTTTTCACCCACATGTATCATTTTTCATTTTTTATTTAAATCGTATCCCTGTTGATTGGCACTTATCTATGACCTTTTTCTAAATCTATTATTTACTCCTAACCTATTTATTAATCATCTCATTAAATTTACAGGTTTGATTGTAATCCATTTAGCGTAAAACCGAGTTGATTATCTAACATCAAAGATTTATCTCATGATATTGTTTTATCGCTCTTTCGTATAGCTTTGTTGGCCGACGAATTAGTATAACACCTCTATAGTTACCATAAATTTGTATAACTCCTTTTTCTTGTATAATGGGGATGTTATGTTATTTCTCCACTCGTTTGACATGTTCCTTTTGTTAGTATTTTACAAAATAAACATGCAAGCCATTTAGTTTGTTTATATCCTACTGACATCCACATGTCTGTAGGTAAATTATTCGGCCCGCTGCTTTGTTTCTCCTCGATGTTTTTATTGCATCATAGGCTTCTTTACTCACTATTTTATAAATCATCCTTATATTGTTATCTACTTGTTATATTTTCTCTCTATGGTTTTCCTCGTTAAACTATTGTTCAAAATAAATTTTCCACATATTTAGTATATCTAACTCTTTTACTACTATATTATACTTTGCATCTTTAGTACTTTTTATTTGTCTAAAAAATAATTTCCAACCCGCGATTTTATATGTTAAGCGCGGAGTTTCTAGAAATATGTAGTGGAGCATGAGTCTAGTAACTATGATAACTATATAGTTATCCTACAAGGTTTACAATATTGCCCTATCTACGACGAACTAGAATACCACATGTGGGGATTATGCATGATTATCAAACCATCCCGACTCAAGTAGCTTAGCACCAATTTTACAAGATAGAAAAATGTAATATAAAAACAAGATGTATTATTTATTCAAATTAAACTAATAATAAACTCAAAGGAAATTAATTATTGTTTGCATTTTAGATCATCTAGGGAATCAGGGTAAGAATGACGGTCGTGAAATATTTTGCTTTGAACTAAGGTGAAAAGTGATAGTTTTGTATTATATACTTATTAGTGAGCATTTTCGTCTTATTATACTCTAAAGTTGTACATGTGGCACTGAGTGCGTTAACGTGTATATGGAAAATATTCATGTTGTTCTTTAATGGTTGGGATAACATTGTGGGTAATTTTTCATATGAATCATACTAAAAATAGAAATGAATGAAATAAATAGAAAAACAGGGATTTACATAGTTTGGATTGTTAAAAATCTACATCTATAGTGTAAAAGTATATTTCATTCATCATTCTTATCAATATAGGACTATTGATAGCATTTTTTATTTATATATTTTTAGAATTTTTTGCCTTATTATCAGGAAAGTTAATTAAAAAGAAGAATTCTTTTTCAACCATGGTACATTTCTGTTTATTACATTCTTGAATCTCAATGATTGATAATGTCCTATATTTGCTCGTGTAGTACATCGTTAGATTCGGTACATGTGGCTTCCATCTCACGGTTTCGCAAAATATCAAAATATCAGGTGCGGAATACTAATCATTTAGGCGAGATCCTCCACTTTTAGGCAAGATTATGGTTGGTGCTAATAGAATATCATTTTTTGAATGAAAAGTGTTATCCGGGTTTTTAACCCATCATGATCAAAGAGAATATGGAACGACTTTATGGAGTCAGAACGGCTCAGAACTCAACCAAAAAGGGTTAAAGCAACGACTGAGTATGACTAAACCAAGAGACCGGTGTCTGTCTAGTCCAATCAGCAGCCAAAGCACAACCAACTAGTAGATCCTCGTCAAAACAGAGCAACGTGCAACGAGACTACGCAAACAACAACGATACAAGGTCATGGAAGCATCCCAAACTTCAGACTCCAAAAATAGCCTAAGTACTTGGATCGCCAGCGATCCATACCCTATGGATCGCTAGCGATCCATGCAAGGTAGTAGATCTCTATGGCACAAAGAAAGTAAAGGAGACATAGAAGATACAACAAAAAATATACTAAGTGTATGGATCGCCAGCGATCCATACTGGATAGAGTAGACTTAGCGAGTTAGCACACTGAAGCAATGAAAAGGAGCTAAGCAAGTAGCTCGCACACAAGCCATAATCTGTGGATCGCTAGCGATCCATAGACCATGTATCGCTAACGATTCATGGTTTTGGCTCGGATCACGAGCTAAGGTCCGTAGCCTCTTCCTATGTTCATCTGCAAGTAGTCAACGAACATGCCTGGCCCAGAAGCTCTCCGATCTCTATAAATACCATCCCACCTACAACATAAACTGGATCTTCTCCAGACTGGTTGCTAAAGCTCTGCTGGAAACTTTCTTCACTCTTCATCTCCCTCACAACAATCTCCAAAGGGATTCACTGTGATTCTCCAGCGGATTCCAACTCTGGAGGTTCAATCTAGCTAAGGATAATCAAAAGCCTTGTAATCAAACACTACTTGTAACAGCAATCAGTCATAATAAAACTATAAAGTGGACGTAGGCTTCATTAACAGCCGAACCACTATAAAAATTCTATGTCTTCTTTCTTTTACTGTTCTTTTTCTATATCTGTGATCTGTGATATTGCCCTGTCAGAACAGGGCTGTGCTTTCAAACTCAAACCAGGGTGTTGATCCATTTTTTGGGTTAACATTTTGGTGCTTTCATTGAGAACTCCAACATAGGGTTCAAATCTAGCTATCTATGTTGGATCCCATAGGTCCAGAAGTTAGATCCTCAATCTCTGCTTAGAAGGTTTGTTGTTGGGAAAAGAAGAACCAACCAAGAAGGATCGGAGAAAAAGCATGCAAACACATGCTAAGGTGACGGGTCTCTAGCGATCCATCTCCTATGGATCGCTAGCGATCCATGATGTTCACTCATGGGTCAATCAACTCTCTCGCATCATGATCCAATAGGCACTCCAAAAGACAAAGTACTAAAATCAGTTAAGTACATGGATTGCCAGAAGCTATGGATTGCCAGATACTATGGATCGCTATAAGCTATGGATCGCTAGCGATCCATAAAGTTAGCTCGGTTCGTGATGATTTTTGCAAAGCCTATAGATCGTTAGCGATCCATAGTTTGGGTCGTTCGAAGGGGATATAATTAAAAGGAAGCAATGGGCGGAGCTCCAAGAATCATGACGGAAGAAAACGTTAACACTCCACCTACTGCAAAAGCACCGACTACAAACCCGAACTTAGGGGTGAAAACCCTACAGAAGGATATAACGATGACTCTCTTCGGCTCTGAAGATGACAAACAATTTTAGGAAGACAAATTGGATGAAAATGCCAACGTGCAAAACGCTAGAAGAAGCTCTAAAACTCATGATGTAGCACGGTGCTAAGCAATGGACGAGAACTGCTACTCAAACGGTACTCCTAGAGGCAGGAGAACCAAGAAAATATGCTATTAAACCGAGATCAATTACAATGCCAAACTCCCATAGTATATTATGACCACTCCCAACTGACCAGCTTCCAATCCTATCATGGAGCTCCCATCATCGAATCACGAATGGCCATCGTCGAAAATCATCAAAAATCGTCAAAATGGTCGTTGAAAAACTCACTTTAATCCCGACTCGAAGTCGAACTCGGGTAATCATCCATTTGACTCGAAGTAAATCTAGGAAATTCTGGCCCGAAATCAGACTGGGGTAAAACCAAGATATTCTCCAAGCAAACATGCAAATGGCTCCAAGCAACGTTTGTCACCAACCCAGCACTTCAAAGTCTGTGACTCCAAGCAAATGGAAAATTTTCTCGGGTCGAACTCCAAGTAAAATACCACCGATCCATCTTCTTTTGCCCATAACTCGAACATGCGAACTTCGAATACCTTGAAATTTGGAATGCAACCTTGTGGGGCCTTCTTTGTCACCTCAGACCGATCTCACCTAGTTTGAAATTTTTTAGGGATCGTCACTGATCCATGACCCCATCATAAGTGATTCGACATTCAGTTGGCATTTCCAATCATTCAAGCATAGACAATCATGCATATATCATTCTCAAGCATTATAAACAGCCATAACTTGAAAACGAACCGGTCTGACAACGATTAGAGCATCTTCCCCAATCGAAACCCATTCACCAAAGCCGTTCAACATGCAGAATATCCAAAGAAGTTTATCATGTCAACTATACCTTTTATACAACTGTACAACTGATTTGAAATTGCTTCTTTACAGGTATGACTAGCATATGGACGAAGCGAGGGCGATGGATACAGTCTGCTACAAGGCCCTCAGAAATCAATAAAGGATGAAACAACCTGCTACCCTGGAAGAATTCTATGGGAAGGAAAACCGGTTCTAAAGACTAGAAGTAGTGCAATTAGAAGAAGGCAAACCCGTCAATTTTCCAAAGAACATACCAAATGGTGAAGGAGCTACAGGACCTTGGGGACCTTCTGCCCAAGCAAGGCCGCTAAGACCCGGTAGAAAAGTGTCCCAGCTAATTGATGAAATCAGACGAAAGGATTATTATCAAATAAGACTTTAGCTAGCTAGCAACTAACGAATGGGACAACAACCTAAAGCGATGCCTTCTCATCCATCCTTGTCTACTCTCCTTTTCCAAATGAGCCGTACCAGGACACTAAGGGCATTGCAGACAGCACAATGAAAGAAATGCTTCTATGCCCTCGACAAGTCATGTCAATCCCTCTTAGCTTACAGGAACTGATAAAACTATGTTCTCTCGAGTTGAATCCGAAAAATTCCTCTTGAAGTCGATGAATCATTGCTTTAAGACCGCTGGGCCGTCGGACACACGACCCAAAACTCCTCTCGGAATCGATAAATTATCATTCCAAGGCCGTCTGGTCGCCGGTCATCTGATCAAAAAAACCCTTCGTGAGTGCGAAGGTCTTTCATGAACCAAAGCATCGTGAAGGTAAACCAGTAGATCAACGGTCATCTGATCCAAAAAACCCTTCGCGAATGCGAAGGTCTTTCCCGAACCAAAGCGTCGTGAAGGTAAACTGGTAGATCAGTGGTCATCTGATCCAAAAACCCTTCGAGAATGCAAAGGTCTTTCACGAACCAAAGCGTCGTGAAGGTAAACTGGTAGATCAGCGGTCATCTAATCCAAAAAAAAACCTTTCGCGAAAGTTAAGGTCTTTCACGAACTAAAGCATCGTGAAGGTAAACCGGTAGATCAGTGGTCATCTGATTCAAAAAACCCTTTGTGAAAGGTCTTTCACGAACCAAAGCGTCGTGAAGGTAAACCGGTAGATCAGCGGTCATCTGATCCAAAAAAAACCCTTCGCGAACGTGAAGGTCTTTCACGAACTAAAGCATCGTGAAGGTGAACTAGTAGATCAGTGGTCATCTGATCCAAAAAACCCTTCGCGAATGCGAAGGTCTTTCACGAACCAAAGCGTCGTGAAGGTAAACCGGTAGATCAGCGGTCATCTGATCCAAAAAAACCCTTCGCGGATGCGAAGGTCTTTCACAAACCAAAGCACCGTGAAGGTAAACCGGTAGATCAGCGGTCATCTAATCCAAAAAAACTCTTCGCGGATGCGAAGGTCTTTCACAAACCAAAGCTCCGTGAAGGTAAATCGATAGATCAGCAGTCATCTGATCCAAAAAACCCTTCGCAAATGCGAAGGTCCTTCATGAACCAAAGCGTCGTGAAGGTAAACCGGTAGATCAACGGTCATCTGATCTAAAAACCCCTTCGCGAATGCGAAGGTCCTTCACGAACCAAAGCATCGTGAAGGTAAACCAGCAGATCGACGGTCATCTGATCCAAAAAACCCTTCGCGAACGGGAAGGTCTTTCATGAACCAAAGCGTCGTGAAGGTGGACCGGTAGATCAGCGGTCATTTGATCCAAAAACGTAGAGGAGGTAGGATGGGAAGTTGGTCAGATCTAGTATGGATCATACATGGACGATTGTTGGAGTCGGCGACTCTCCTAGGGTTCCATCATCTGGGATCCCTGGGGAAGAGGATCAAGTTGGCTTCGCAAATGCGAAGGTCCTTCATGAACCAAAACGTCGTGAAGGTAAACCGGTAGATCAGCGGTCATCTGATCCAAAACCTTCGCTAATGCGAAGTTCTTTCACGAACCAAAGCGTCGTGAAGGTAAACCGGTAGATCAGCGGTCATCTGATCCTAAAAACCCTTCGTGAACAGGAAAGTCTTTCATGAACTAAAGCATCGTGAAGGTGAACCGATAGATCAGCGGTCATCTGATTCAAAAAACCCTTCACGAATGCAAAGGTCCTTCACGAACCAAAGCATCGTGAAGGTAAACCGGTAGATCAGCGGTCATCTGATCCGAAAAACCTTTCGCGAATGCGATGGTCTTTCACGAACCAAAGCGTCGTGAAAGTAAACCGGTAGATCAATGGTCATCTGATCCAAAAAAACTCTTCGGGAACGGGAAGGTCTTTCACGAACTAAAGCGTCGTGAAGGCGAACCGGTGGATCAATGAAATTTATGTATGACTGATATCCACGAAGGTGAACTGGAAGGTCAACAGTCATCTGATCCAGAGCTCCCCGAAGTCAACGAAGTCACGCTCCGAGGCCACAAATCGACAATCATACCAGTCACTCCGCAAAATTAATGGAATCACTTCCAACGACCAATGAGACAAATAGTGCTAAATTCCAGAGCTTCAAAGTCTCTCAAAGAAACTAAGCCAAAACTGAACTAACCTTGTGATCAATCAGAGGCCAACTTGAATCAAGCCAAAATTCGGCACCTGGGAGAACCGCACCCACTGGACTGGGGGCAACCAAACGAGTTGTGGAGAGACCATGGATACAGTTCAAGCACGCCAATAGCCCTGTGGCATGGAGGGCGCCGCACACACTTGAATAGCCACAAGGAAGGCCGAGACTAATCATACCACTGTTCTGTTATGCCCGATCAAAAATTCTAGCATTCTGACAACCGCGAACTTAATGACCTAGCTAGTGCAACAGACGAAATACTAGCATAATACTTGCCCACTTCTTTCCAACTACTATTTTACCGCTTTTGGTGACCAATTCCTCTTCCTCTTAGACTGTATGCCAGTCAAAGACCCATTCTCTAAAGGTAGTTTGGACCAAGAGCTAAGAGTCATGCCCTGAACTCTCATAGGCTCTTTCTTCAATCCATCTTCATGCGGTCAGCTATAGATCTCTCCACCATGGCAACCTGATCTATTTGGACGTGCGCATCTTCCAGAAACACGGAAGGATCATCCAAGCCATGGTTACCCAAACCAAAAATTGTTTAGCTTCTTGAACCAATAAAACCGTGTTCATGTAAGCAACCTGCTGAGTCGACGGGGTCAAATCGACTCAAACCGTTGGATCGGCGGAACCCGATCTTTGCCTTCTAAGAACCGATGATGCTCCGGCAGCATTGGGAAGGCCAAAACATACGCTCCTCACGTTTCCCGAAAATAGGGAACATCAAGGAGTACCAAAAGCCACGCATCTCATAAGCCGCGCCAAAACATACGCTCCTCACATGGCCTGAAAATAGGCAACACCGAGGAGCACTAAAAGCCGCGCATTTCATAAGCCACTCGCTAACTTCTAAAACGTACGTTCCTCACATTGCCCGAAAATAGGCAACATCGAGGAAAACTAAAAGTCGCGCATCCAATAAGCCGTGCACTAAATTTCAAAGCATAAACCCCTCACGTTGCCTGAAGATAGGTAACACAGAGGAATATCAAAAGTCGCACGCAAGTAAGCCACGCACCAACTCCTCGACATTGCTCGAAGATAGGCAACACCGAGGAACATCGCCGAAAAATCACGCTCCTAAAGCGTAAACTCATCACGTTGCCCAAAGATAGGCAGCGCTGAGGAGCATCAGAATCAGATCGACGGGCTATATCGATCCCGAACACCGCGCATCTCATAACCAGCGCCAATCGCTTCTATGATTGGGAATAATGGGCATAACTACAACAAAATTGGAGTGCTACAAACCAATAGAAAAGTTTCAACTGACGACACTTAATGATTAAAACTGCCCTTTGTTAAGCCATGCAATGTGCTCTTCTAAAACACGCATATATCGCATACTTGTCAGAATATCACAAGAAACTTGGATTACATGCTAAAGTTGCAAAACCTCCGAAAGAAGGAAAATCAAGCTGCGACTTAGCCAAATTTCAAGTTTAATATGAAAATTATCTAAACTATAAGTTACTGATCATTTGAAGTAAATAGCCCTATGAACTGGGGGCACACATCGGTACTGAAATAAAAACAATTGAAAACAATAAGTTCACAAGTTCTGTTACTCCAAACAAAGAATTGTTGCTCCAAATAAATTTTTTGGCAGCAATCACAAAAATTGGATAAGTGCAAACAAAACGAGCATAAGTGCACAGAACACATATGAACAGACAGATAAGAGTATAGTCAAAATATCAATGTATTGCTTATAATTTTCTTTACATAGGGTCAAAACATAGAGGCTGTACCCACACAACACCGACCAGCAAAAAGAAAATACAGACTCCACGACAAAAACACTAAAAGCAGACCCTGCACTTGAACAAAATGACTCAAAATGAACCAAAATCAGATCAGTCTCCATACAAGCTCATTAGCGCTTCCTCCCACCGCTCCCCTTTCTGTCCTTTGTTTGCAGTTTCTGCCTCATCTCGGGAGTGGTGTCGCTACCGGTAATATCAATAAACTCCTCGGTGGCAACGTCCTCCTCCTTCTCCACCGCCTTCTTAGAAGATTCTCCATCTACTTTGCGCTTCCGTGATTTACGGGATCTCTTCGAGGCTTTGGTCGCTTCAAGTTTCTCCTTCTTGATAGCGACCAATTTATGTTGAGTCTTACGAGGCTACTCCGTTTGAAATTCTTGCTCCTTAACTTCTGTCGTTGTTACGTCACCCTCCAAAGACATATAAGGGTCATCTAAGCCATGAAGCGCGGCTATCTTTTCGGACTCCGGCCCTGGCTGCGAACCAGACATGGACATGGAAACAGGAATAGGAATAGAAACAAGCACGGAGGCTGTGGAAATAGTAGCAAGTCCAGGCATTGAGGAAGCTGGCACATCAACAGGAAATCTCGATCCCAGCCTTCTGAGAACTGGTGTTACTCCGGCAACGTCGGGAAGGCCCAAACCCACGCGCATCACTTCTTGAGCCATGGAACCACGCTCTTAAAGCATGAACTCCTCATGTTACCCAAAGATTGGCAACGTCGAGAAGTTCCAAATCATTTCGGATCAACTAGTCGTACTAATCCCATAAGCTGCGCATTTCGTAAGCCATGCACCCTTAAAAGCCGTGCATCCCACAAGTCGCACACTCTCATAAGCCACGCCACCCATAAGCCGCGCACTACCAGAAGTCGCGCGTCTCGTAAGCCGCGCGCTCTCATAAATCACGCATCTCATAAGCTGCGCAAACACTACCCAATGTCGCTCTGGCATCATCGTCGGACCGTCAAAATTCTTTAAGTATCGGTGTTGTCTTAACAACACCAGGAAACTTGTTTATTTCAGGATTAACAAGGACCGATCCCTACCACCCAAAAGGACTGACATTGCTCCGGCAATGCCACAAAGTCCCTAAACCAAGATTTCAACAAAGAATTCCGATCTTTGACCAAAATGTCTAAAGTTAAGATATTCAAATCACGAGCTCCCAAAGATATGAGCGACGACACAACTATGACTAGGGGCATCCAGAGAGCCGCCCAGAACATCAAGTCTCGCATCAAGTGTTTAGAGTAATCAGCCCCGTGGACCGGCAACACATAACACACTAAAACTTGGTTGAGACCAAAAATCACTCCATGGTTCTGTTATGCCGAACAAAGAATTTCAGCAATCGCAACAAAACTAAGCAGTATAGTAGGCTGGACGAATGTGGAATTAAAAAAGAAACTACTCCAACCTGCTAGACATTGATATTGCCTCAGCAACATCGAGAACTCCAGACCATCATATCAACAAGAAAATCGAACTCCTTAAAGTCCACCATCGCCCGGAAATAGGGATAAAAGGAGGAAATTACCGACGACCAGAGATAGATAATGATGGAAGACGTTTCCATAATCAAGTCATCGACCTAGTGGCTTTCAGAGACAGAAGCAGGTGCTCGAATAAGGTCTCAAATCCTAACTTGCAAAAAACCAGCTGTTATCCGAAGACAAATAATGGCAAGGAGAGAACCCTCAAAATCGAGCAGCTAAACCATTGATTCCCGAAGATTGGAACCAACGAATAAGGTTGATATCCGCAACAATGCTATTAGTCCAGCATAATGCATATGGCCTGAAACAAGCAAGGTTAGGTGTCAGGGACTCAAGACAAGAAACTCTACTGATCCATGATCAGTATAGGAATGAACGCGGTCGTATCGGGGGCAATGTGATGACTTGCTCCACAATTTCAAATTTTCTGTAAGAACCTGGAGTTTGAGACCTAGAAATGAAGGGTTCTGCTAATAGTCGTCAGATCATAACAAAAACCGGTTGGAGGTAGTTCGATTTTCTGTGAATAAGAATAATTATGGAATTGGTTAAGCAACAACCTTGCATCTCCAAGGGTAATACTTGACGGTTAAACAAAGCTAGGCAATAGAAACGCCTGGGACTCTCACCCTTCTAGAACGTGGCGTATCCCAGATTTAAGCAACTTTGACAAAACAGCCACATTGGGTTAAAAGGAATCTACTCAACTCTACAAGATCAGATGAATGATTCAACCCTCAGCAACATGACTTTAACACTGCTCGAAGATAGGCAGCACTAAGAAAATACTTCTGCAATCCAACCATCAAAGTGCTACCTTTCGAAGGTAAGAGCACCGCCGAATCGACGGGGAAAATCGATCCCAACCTCCTGAGTGTCGGTGTTGCCTCGCCAACGCCAAGGCCTTCTTCTATCTCTTAAGTACTGGTGTTTCCCTGGCAACGCCAGGAAATTTTTCTATTTCCAAAGTACCGGTATTGCCCCGTCAATGCTAGGAAAACTTTAATCTATAGGGCTGATGAGAAACACTCATCGCAGCGAACCATCGATGCACTAGCTTCCGGAGATAGAAGTTGGTCCTCAACTGAGTTTCTACCTTCTCTTCAGAAAACTACTGTTGCCCAATGACAGGCAACGACCGGAAGACATACCTTTCATAGGTCAGCCGGATGGGTCGATCTTTCATCACATGAATTAGCCACTACACAGGAATAAAGCAGCGTCGAAAGGAAATCCTAGGATTGAATTGCTCATGTACTAATTTCTAGGGATGAAAGCTGGTGCACAACCGAATTTCCTAAATTCAAGTTAGAAAGAATTTAGACACAGCCGAAAGATAGGCAATCTCGAGGAAATGTTGCTTGGAACTAAGCGGCTAGGCTATCAATTCTCAAAGACAGGAGTTGACATATGAACAAAACTTCCATGATAACGTCAGCAACCAAAAAGAGCATGCATGGCTAAGGACAAGTGGGAGCAATCATGGAAAGTCGGAAATAAAATCCCCGAACTTCCTCAATTCCAAAATGGGATTGAGAGCCAGACTGGGGGCAATTGAGCAATCCGCCCTACAGATTTCATTCTCTCACAATCGCCCAAATACTGGCATTCAAAATAGCTAGTCCCTCAAGAAGGGATAGGAGCACAGATACTTGATCAAAAGAAATGTTTCAAAAGTCCAAGCATGAATACTTGCGAAGTTGGTTAGATAACGGTTCTATATCACAAAATAGAGCATTCTGGCAACAAAATCGCCGATAAAGGAAATAAAGGATTTAACGTTCAGAAATCAACCGTCACTCATAGTCTGGCGATGACGAGAAGGATCAATGACCTACTTACGGTCTGACTAGATCATTTGGTTCCAACTGGAAGGAATATACCATTACCCGAATTTTTGTAATGCTAGGAAGAAAGCCTAAAATGAAACTATCGATACATCGGCTTTCAGAAACAGAAGCAAGAGTTTGATTGAATCTTCAGCCCTACCTTCTGGCATCTCATGATATCTGAAGATTCACGACATTAAGGAAAAATCCACAGAGTTGAGTCATCCATGTATAAGTTTCCGAAGATAAAAACCAAAAACATGATTAGGATCTCAACGTCGAACTCAGAAGAATTTACTTTAGCAAAAGATGCTAGAAATGCATCTTTCTAATACATACCGACATCATTACAAAACTCAGATCTTGGGATCAAGCAATAAAGTCCCTAATTCCCAAAGATAGGAACTATCGTGTCAATCAAACTAGGACAATCGAACTTATTGCTTATGAGACCTAGTCTCCCAAAACATGTTAGTTCGGTAGTCAAAGTAATTAGCCCTACGGACTAAAGCATTTACACCTACACTTTGTTGAAACGAACTCAATTGAGCATAAGTAGAGATTAGCTATAGAGCTGGCTAGACCAAGCTACCTCATAGTCCAATAAAAAGCAATTCTCGAAGCCAAGGAATTAAGCCAATAGTCCCCTAAGATAGAAGATAGCGTGCAGATCGAATTCCAAAAACCATAAAGGAAGGATATTCGCGATCGAATAACTCATGCACTAGTTTTCGAAGATTGAAGCCGTGCCTGATCGAACTTCAACTACAACTCTACAATAGCAACCGTGCCTTGTAATTTTACTGTAATCGATCATCCCAATATGATAGGGATAATAAGCGAAGCCTAAGTTGCAAAGGATCCAACTTCTGGAGGAGTGGGAATACCTCCGACAGACTAAAGATTGGATGACCGAAAAGTCATTTTCAACGATAAAACTTGGCATTCAACCCTATCAGGTATGTTTTACTTTAAATAATACCCTTGTATAACCAACACCCGGAATCCAAGGGAAGTCGACGTATGTTGACCAATCGGGTCCTGAGTGTTGACCGGGGCAGATATAGTGTGTTATCTACATGAGAAGAGTCTGGTATCCTGAATACTGCAAACAAACAATCTAGTGTAGATAGCTTGCTTACATTTGAAAAACAATCCATATCGTCCTTTGAAATTATCTCTTCCACACTTACCCATTATCAATCAAAGATCGATAATGGAGCCACTGTCCAAAGCAACGCAGGAAGCTTTTCTTTTCAGGATCATTGGAATACGGAAATAGGAAGAGCGATATGATTGAATCATCCACTATATCCGATTTTGGATTAAATCGTCGCATTGGAATTCGAAAACATTGACGAGAACTTAACCAAATTCTCAAAAAGAAGAAGTTAAAGACCTAGAGCAAGACTTCGCTCTAGAGCGGCGTACAATCAATCGAGACAAAACATAGTGTCACTATCGGTCGAATTAAAACTATATAGGACAACTCCAAACCTACATCATGCACCCACTTACCGACCTAAACCCTTGCGTAAACTATGGAGCAAAGATTGCATCGTCAATACCAGGAATTGAAATTCAGATTGAAATCAAAAAACGAACGGTTGTCAGAAGTCAGTCAATTGAGAACAACATCTTGAGGTGGACTCTGATGATTCACATCGAAAATTCAACAGTCAAAGCCAAATTTGCATGGTAACCTCGACATGATCAACTAGATTTCACAAAATGAAGACTTAAAAGAAGTTACTTCCAGAGCACACCTTGTTTTCAACGAAGGCATACCCTGGGGGGCAAATGTTATCCGGGTTTTTAACCCATCAGGATCCAAGAGAATATAGAATGACTTGATGGAGTCAGTTTGGCTCAGAACTCAACCAAAAAGGGCTAAAGCAATGACTGAGTATGACTAAACCAAGAGACCAGCGTCCATCTAATCCAATCAGCAGTCAAAGCACAACCAGCTAGTAGACCGTCATCAAAACAGATCAACGTGCAACGAGACTACGCAAACAACAATGATACAAGGTCATGGAAGCATCCCAAACTTCAAACTCCAAAAATAGCCTAAGTACTTGGATCGCCAGCGATCCATACCCTATGGATCGCTAGCGATCCATGCAAGATAGTAGATCGCTATGGCACAAAGGAAGTAAAGGAGACATAGAAGGTACAACAAAAAATATACTAAGTGTATGGATCGCTGCGATCCATACACCATGGATCGCCAGCGATCCATACACCATGTATCGCCAGCGATCCATACTTGATAGAGTAGACTTAGCGAGCTAGCACACTGAAGCAATGAATAGGAGCTAAGCAAGTAGCTCGCTAGCGATCCATGTTTTTGACTTGGGTCGCGAGCTAAGGTCCGTAACCTCTACCTATGTCCATCTGCAAGTAGTCAACGAACAGGCCTGGCATAGAAGCTCTCTGATCTCTATAAATACCATCCTACCTGCAACATAAACTGGATCTTCTCCGGACTGGTTGCTGGACCTCTGCTGGAAACTTTCTTCACTTTTCATCTCCCTCACAACAATCTCCAAAGGAATTCACTGTGATTCTCCAGTGGATTCCAACTCTGGAGATTCAGTCTAGCTAAGGATAATTAAAAGCCTTGTAATCAAACACTACTTATAACAGCAATCAGTCATAATAAAACAATAAAGTGGACGTAGGCTTCAATAACAGCCGAACCACTATAAAAGTTCTTTGTCTTCTTTCTTTACTGTTCTTTTTCTATGTCTGTGATCTGTGATATTGCCCTGTCAGAATAGGGCTGGTGCTTTCAAACTCAAACCAGGGTGTTGATCCATTTTTTGGGTTAACAAAAAGTACCGTGAATTTGGCACGGGGACGGTAAATGATTGACACCTGGACTCATCTTCTATAATGGGTCTAACTTTCATTGATTAGCTAACAAATGGATGACTCTTCTCTATTCTTCTTATTACCTTTTTCTGCTTTGCTTAATAGGATCCGTGTACAGATTAGGTTGCTTGGATTGTGCTCTTTACCTTCTGCTTAGTTTTCCTTCTCATGATAGCTAATTCGAAATTGGGTGTAACATTTTCCCCCAAATCTATGCTAATGTGGGTCAGGGTAGATTTGGAATTATGTCTCCCCTTATTTTTCACATGTCTCTTCAAATATTACAAGCAGAATTTTGCATTTAATGCTTTTGACATGTGTCATACTCTACTGCATTTCCATGTCTTTTATAGGGCTAACGGTCTAATTCCATTGTATATACCTATGAAATGATTGTCATTTTGCGACTATGATTTTCACATCTTCTCACGACTAATGCCTAAGAATGTCTCTTTTCATTTAAAGGCTCTCTTCTTTTTTGTTTTCACTTTTTCATTCCTTTTCATCCGCTTGTATTTGAGGAGAAACCATTGAAGCTTATGTTATTTTGACTGCCAAAATTATGAGACCTTTTGTTATATCTTCACTTTTGAAAATCTCTTTTCTTTCCCGCTTTTTTGTTTCATTCGCTTTTTTTATATGTTTGCGTTGCTACTACTTGATCGAATTCCCTAAAGCATATTATTTTATTTTATTTGACCTCACTTGCATATTTGACCATGCATAAATAGTTAATAATATGAATTAGAGATAATTTTTATTAGTTTGATTTATGAATGTTGGTATTTGAAAAGTTAACTTAATTAACGAAACAGAAAAATGAAAGGAATAGCAACCTTTAGGGCCATTTATCTTGTTTAACATATAACACTTTAAGCTTCTTGTTTTTACTCGAGTAGGTTATGTCTGCTCAAAACTCGACTTTAGCACCAGAGGTGATTCTGCTAAGCTAACACATTAACGCTCCTTTAGTAATTCATTTAGAAGAATAGATTGATGAAGTGCTATCTAAGTTTGATATTGTTCATTGTGCTACTTAGATTTCTCAGGCTACCAAGAGCATTAAATGTCATCCCCTAGTTTCGTGCCCATTTCTAGTGAACATATGCATTGTGGTTTTTACTTCCAATGTGCCAAACGTTGAAGGAATGGAATTCTATGTACGTTATTACCCCTTCCCCCATTCAACTCCTTCATTTGGCCTACCATTTGTTGATCAGCACATACATCTTGTACGTTAAGAACTTGGACTCACCCTCTCCTTTAGATAGCTTCAATTTTTGTTTTCTACAAGATTCAAAATTCCTTTTTTTTCCGTTCCGTTCACATGTAATTTTTAAAATTTTGGTTCCAGTTCGAAAATTTCAAAAATTCCATTTTAATTTCGATTTTCGAATTCTGGTTCTTTTTGTCATATAAATACAAAAAATTGAAAACATATATCGATTTCAATAACAAAAACTATTTTTTAAGTACGGGTGTATTATAGTTGCTCTTACAAACCATTTATATTGTGTACAATTAATTTTTTTAATACCGTTACATAGTAACAATCCAGCCCAATCTCAAGCCCATCCCAAATAACAAGCAAAAAGACATAACAAGAAACAACTATGTAAAAAGTAACGTGTTGTTTCTAACTCTCCTCTCCCCTTTGTCGTCTCCAAAACCATGCTCTAGAAATCAAATTCACATAGAAGAAAAACCAATCTTGTGATGATGGTTGATGGCTACGATTTTTGCGATTCCCTCCAACCATTAAAAGCTATGATGCACGCAATGATTTGGGGAAAAATTGCTTCAATCCGTGCAAATTCATCGCACCTATTAGAAGTAGGTGAAAAGCAATATTTTTTTCTTTAAATTTTCATTTGGTTCGCTGTTTTCTTTTTCCTCCCCTCAAAAATTTGACTTTTTTGCTTGTTTAAACTTTTCCCGCTTTGGAATCGGGTTTTTCCAGAGATTCCATTTCGGTCGACATCGGAACTGGGCCGAAATGGCCGAAATTCCAACTTGTCGGGCAGAATCTTGAATCTTGGTTTTCTATTAGGAATGCCCCTAGTTAAGGAGGCAATACATTCTACTACCTTCAAACTAACGTGGTGTTCATTGTTTCTACTCCCAATAGGGTTAAGCAATGGTCGAATCAATATCTAACTCCTGCTAATGATTACCTTTCTACTCATTTCTACCCATATCGTACATACTTTACTTTAGTCTCTTAAACTTATGTGGTTGCCTTTTATGCTTGATAAAGGAATATACCTTGGAAGATTTTATTTTGATCATCAATTCATCGTCCTCATTTTTATTTAAGTGGGAATGCCTATCTCAATTTCTAATAGTACTAAAAAACTTCATCAAGCACAAGGCCCATATTATGAGATTGATTAAACGTCGAAATTTATAAATTCTCCAAATTTTATGCAAAGAACAAGCTTTGTCATCATGGATTCATTCAATCAACTCACACTTACTCCCATCCTATCATTGAATTCAAGGCGGAGGTCATGCCTAAGTATATAGATGACATTGGTAGCTTTGCTCCAGTAAAAGAGCGGGTATATGGTAGCCTTAACATGATGATTTACCCTATTCCTTTATAAATATACACAATGATTTCCCTTGCAATAGTTCATACTTATCTGCTAATGTTTTCATGTCCTTTATATATATATATGTATGTACACACGCATATATGATAGATTAATTTACAGTGTCTTTTCATTTTTTATGTGGATGACATATCAAAGAAACCGAGCTTAGCTAACATCGTGAATTAGGGCAATGACGATGATGTTGGATAATACAAAATTGATGTCCACCTATTTGAGGAAGAAAAGGAAAAAACAATAGGAATGACACCTCCGAGGTACAAGCCCATGGATGGCATTAGCACAAAGCAAACTTGTCCTATAAATTTGCCCTTTTCTCGCTTTATTCCTTCCCATTCTGGTCATATGGTATTTGGCACTACTCCTCCTATCCCAAGTCAAGTTGCAGCCATTATCTTTCTCTTCAAGTCAAATAAAATGCTTATTGAGGAGGTGAGCTAGTGTATGATCTTGGACCATTGTGCTCACTCTTTGACCTTGCTATTGGCTTCCCTTCTGTGCACTTGGATGATGCTCAACTGATTGAGTTAGATCAACTTTAGAATACTTTAGTAAGTGTATTTATATTCTTCTCCCCTTCTCCTATTTTCAATGGAATATTTGCATGAGCTTGGAAAGTGGTTTTCTACCATTATAGAAGATCTACCTTAAGTCAAAAAGTGTTGGAACACCTGACCATATTGCATACTAATCTTGATGATGAGGCAGTTAAGCTTCACATATATTTGGCCGCCTCCCAAAGTGATAGGATCGACCTAACTAACAAAATCACCAACTTGGATATAGGGCTATGAAAATAGGATGTTTCCCTTGTTGTGTTATTGAAAAAATTCGAGTGATGATTCTATGAAAATTCACTAGGAAAATCTTGATGAGAACGCCAACAATATCTTGTATAAGACACATTCTTAGTTTAGGAGATAGCTTGGCTCAGACCCCAAATATTCGTCTATTGAATGTAGGTTTCCTTTCCTCAAGGGGGTTGAGGAAGATGATATCGAATACTATTGAGAGCACTGGGCATAGATAATAGAGTATGCAGAGAAAAATGTCTTAAAAATCTACAAAGAAGACCGCTTTATCTCTTAGTTTGGCTCTAAAGATGAAGATGATGAAGCAGATGAGGGCGAAGAGTTGGGATTATTAGCTAATATGCAGACTTCTAACCCATTATGCAAGGAGATTCCGAAAATTGCTCTTAAACACACCATGCACACTTCTAAGGGTTATATATATACACCTAAGGGAGCTTTAGGACAAGGCCCCTCCCTTGATAAATTATGTTCCTAAAACCTCGTAAGACTCATTATTGGAAAAGGCATGATACATGACAACATAAGCATCAGATCCTTTTATCAATTATGCATGTGCTTAAATATGTACATATATTTTTGTAACAGATTAATGTTGAATTTCTGTGATTTGTAAAGAATACACAAAGAATCCTATTTCTCTTTATAGTCAACTGTATGTATGTATGTATATTTTTAAAGTTTGTTCATTTCAATAATCTTTACACTCATGTTGTCCATGGTTAACCTCTTCATTCAAGTGTACTTGTTTTATATTTCTTGGTTAGTTTGCCATTTTATTTAATGTCTTTGCTTCTCGCAACATTATTTGTAGGAAAGATATTGTAGCAAGCTTATCCCGAATAGGGAAGGGAAAGCTACCCAATTCTATAAACAAAATACCTTTTAGAGAAATCCTACATAGGAATAAGTAGTATTGTTCTCATCTTGAGAGGAGGGTAACCGATAAAAAATACTTCTGTGATAACCCTTACCTTCCAACACACCAATCCTAAGCCTATGGTGACTTTCGAACTCGCGTCGGTGCCAAGAAATACGAGTAGTCAGGGTTTTTAAAACAATTCTTAGACTAAAGATATACATATATGATCTAAGATATACTACACTTTCAGAACTCACAGCTGAAGGAAATAAAATATAAATACGGAAAATAACCATCTCGGAAAATATCTCAAACCCAGTCTCAGGAAATAGTATGTAGTCAAATATGGAGTCCATGGAAACACAACTCATAATTTGATAAAATACTAAGTACTGGATAAAATAGACAGTTACATGAAGAGTAAAATAAAATGATAAGAAACTCCAATGATGATCTCGCCTCTTCACGTACTGAACTCGGGCCTATCAGCTGCTACCCTATCTCCCAATGGTGGGGGAAAAAGAAAGAAAAAAGGGTGGGTCAAACAAAAGTTTAGTGAATGAGTATATGTTTAATATATGGTGATCATGTGCAGTTGACTTTAATTCTACCCTATGTGACCTAGGGTGTTCTACCGGTGTCCGTGTATTACTAACGTTCTTTACTTAAGGGTTTTTACATAATACACACCTACACTAACAACTTGTACAGGCTTCTACAGGGAACATCGGCTAATAGCTACTAGAGCTTCGCCAACATAGGATTATCCTACAACTTTTTTGTATGGGAATACATCTCACACATTACGACTATGCGTAACTATCTCATATAGGTTTCCCTACAATTTCCATATAGGAATAAATTTCCCACAACTACGACTACACGTACCCCCAACTACCCATCAAGGAAGAGCCTGCAATGTTGACTCGTCGAAGTGTCTTATCGTCTGCATCCTTGTCTACCTCTCAATAGTAGTTTATGCCTCTTATCACACGCGTCGAGATCCATCAACAACATAAAATCACGTCGCAATAGGTATCTGTGAATGCCCAGGAACTCCCATTGTATCAGGACCACACACTTCATCAGGCATCAGTCAGTGCTGTGCGTCCACCGTAGAACCTCCTGTGAGTGCATTTGCAATAGAATCGACCTCTAGTCGAATAATCAACCCCCATTGGGTAAAGAGCATTTATCCGAACCCAGAACGTCCTAACTCGTCTCGTTAGGGATTAGCTTCCCTACTATTCCTCGCGCCTATATATATATATATATAAACAATTAACTATAATTTAAAAATCTGGGTGATATACCCTGGGCGGTCGACCGCTTGCTGTCGACCTCCCAGGTAGCACGGTCGACCGGTCATGTGTAAAATTTAAGATTTTTGATTGTTTTGATCAATCGGTTGCTTTTTATCAATTACCATTTACTGTCGATCGTTCTTAAACATCAGTAAAATTTCGGTTTTAGGTTTAACGGTCTTTAGTGAACTCCAAGTGATGTTTATCTAATTCCTAATCAATTTGCATGTAAAGTAGTTAGTTTTCACCTAGGGTTAACCACAATAATATCAAATTAAATTAATGAATTATAAGGATTTCTACTTGAAAGGGTTTAATCTAGTTAATTTCCATTTAACAGGTTTGCATCAATTTAATTTATTATCAAATCTCAGTTATAAACCATATGGTTTACAATTTAGTTACTAACATCCTAGATCAGATAGTGTAAATTAAAATTAACTGCAAATAATAATCTTATGAATGTTCCCACTTGCCTTAGATCCAAGCTTTTCTATCCTCTGTTCTGAAATCAACATTCGATAGTTCTCCCCTTCCTTGATCCGATCCTTTTGTATTCTTTTTATTTTATTTTGGAGAATTTTATAAGTGAAGGAGAAGAGATTTTGATAGAGTTTCGGTATACTGATAATTTCTAATGAATTGGGATTTAGGTTAGCTCTGTATTTATGAGGGTTTTAGATTAGTCCTAATATCATATTAACCCTAGAGAATCTTAGGATTCATCCAGAGCGTCAACCAATTTCTATATGGCCAAGCAAAAAATATTCGTTCAATCCAGACTATTCGTCGCGTCCAATTCATCGATTTTCAACATCAACCAATCGAACACTAGGAGGGGCTAGTCGACTACCTATCGACCGATGGACCCCAAGGGTCGACCGTTGGACTTATTTATTTGGGGAAAGTTTTATTATTTAATTTGCTTCGTTTTTGAATTTTAAAACGTTCGTAAATTCTGCATACTAGCTTCGATTTTAAAGTGTTATATATGAAAATTGTCCAGAAAATTGCTATGAACGCAATGATGCAAGTTTCGCAGTCAAATTTAGATGTTTGCAAAAATTATGTTTTTGCCCTTATTATATTTAAATTTAATTCTTTATTAAATTTCTCTGCTTAAAGTTTCGCCCCCCCAAAAAAAACTATTTCGTCCCCGAAATCTCTAAGGATGGAAAAATGCAACTCGTGCATATAACAATCAATAATTAAAATCTTCTACTCATCTATCATCCATGGGTAATCATTGTCCTTAGTAAAATTTTTATTGCAATATGTATATGCAAATCATGGAATGCACGTGAACTTATACTAATGCAGAGAGTAGACAGTCTTCCGACATGGTCAACCTCACGTCATGCAAGTGCTTATGCCATGTCTCCAAGATATATGCAACATCCTAAGTAAATATACTTACAATTCTACATGTATGCGCAACCATTCAACCCATATGCATATAACTCAATAAAATCAATTGAATAAAGCAAGTGGTAGTGTGAGTGTGTGGACTATCTAGAGGAAACACTTACCTAAGTGTGCAAAAACCAATCCAATCAATACTTCCACTAGCATCCATCATCCATAATATGTCCTAATGAAACGTTCGCAACCGCTCCTACCATCCAATGGTCTCTACCTAAAGGGTATACCATTAAGCTAAGTCATAATGCATAAGCAATCTACACTTATTAAATTTAGATCAGAAACGTACCAGAAAAGAGTTGTGGGTGGGTAGCTCGGATCTTCTCCCCAGGCTCTCATGTACTCTTTGTTGGATCGTCTTCCCATTGAAACTTAACAAGCTTAATAACCTTGTTACGGAGTCCCTTTGTACCATGCTCAAGAACACAAGTGGGAGCATGGCAAACAGGTGACTCCCTCTCTACTTCCACCTCCTCTAGCTGACTCGGCTCGACTACGGTAGCTGAATCATGCAAGCGCTTTCGCAAGTGCGATACATGGAAAACAACATGTACTTCTGCCAACTTCTCAGGAAGCTCTACTCTATAGGCTAACTTCCCTACCAGTAATCGAGAAAGATCGTACGACCTCGGTTCTAGCTTTCCTGAACTACCAAATCTCATGACGTGCCTATGATGTGAGACCTTCACAAACACCATGTCCTCCCACTGCAAATTCCAACTCCGTACGTCTCCTGTCAGCATAAGACTTCTACATATCCTCCGCGGTTTTCATTATCCTACATATCAAGTCTACCTTCTTAGAAGTCTCCATCAATATGTCCAGCCCAAGAATAATCATATCCATTGTGTCCCACCAACACGACTGTGATCTATAGGGTATGCCTATTATTATAAGTAAACTCTACAAGTGGTATGTGATCCTCCCAAAAGCCTCTAAAATCCAAGGTACACATCCGAAATAAGTCCTCCAACACCCGATTTACCCCCTCCATCCATCCCTCCGTGCGTACTAAGTGGTACTCAAACTCAACTCGATGCCCAAAGCCTCATGTAGACTGCTCCAAAACTTGCTGGTAAAAAGCGAATCTTGGTTGCTAATGATGCTAGAAGGAACTCCGTGTAACCTAACAATCTCTCTCACGTATAATGTCACTAACGATGCTACGGTCCTCGTACTCCTCATCAGAATAAAATAAGCACATTTGGTCACCCAATCGACTATGACCCAATTACTCTCATTCCCTCTTCTACTCCTTAGTAAACCATCGATGAAATCCATATAAATACTCTCCCACTTCCACTGAGGAATATCCAATGGATGCAACAATCCTCCTAGCTTCTTCTACTTCGTCTTTAACCTTTGGCAAGTCATGCATCGAACTACATACTCCGCTATATGCTTCTTCATTCCAGGCCAATAGAAGACTCTCTTTGTGTCATGGTACATTTTATCTCTAGTGGAATGAATGGTCATCCTAGAACGATGAGACTCGGCTAGTACTATGTCGATCAAATCCATAATAAGAGGAACACATAACCTACCATCCCTCCGTAACCATCCCTTCGAGTCAATGGCATAATGCCTCAAATGACTCGATTGCTTTCCCTACCAAGCTTGTTAAAAATATCAACTAGCCCCTTATCTTGCTTTTAACTAGATCTAATATGTTCCATAGGTGTAGGCTGTACATCTAAAGCCACTAACAATCCTGAAGTAATGCCCAATGATGGTCGGAAATCAAATGTAGAAATGAACTCCTAATGCTTCCACTCCGAGAACAAAGGACTCAATATTGCATGCTGTCTACTCAAGGCGTCGGCCATTGCATTGCCCTTGCACTACACCATAAACGATATTTTGATACGGCTAAAAGCCGTATCTAATCTTATTAGATACGACTAAAATCCGTATCAAAATATGCCGAGCTTAATATTTTGATATGGCTTTTAGCCGTATCTGAATGTATCTAATTGACACATTAGGTACGGCCAGAAGCCGTATCTAATTGACAAATAGGCAGCGTCTAATGAACCAATTAGATACGGCTAAAAGCCGTATCTAATTAGTCAATTAGATATAGATATCCAATATATAATATTGTAGACCTATTCATATCCAATATATAATATTATAGACCTATTCATATCCAATATATAATCAATAATCATTCCGAGACATCAAAACAAATAATATTATAGATAGTGCACATTCAAATGATTCAATAATCTGCATTGCAGTGCGTAATAACTTAACAATATCATTACATAATATCATTACATAATACTAGCATTTAGCACATTAATATATCGCAGTAGCGGATACTAGAAAACACTATCGCTCCAGTACCAAGATCCAAATACACAACAATAATACAAATGTATCACATTACTACATAATACAAATACACAACAAGCCTCTGTTATACTGTGTTGTTACGGCAGCCACTGCACAATGCAAAGCCAAAGAGCTAACTCCTCCAGCCCAAAACATCTACATAAGCATTACAAAATATTAGTACAAATATATACAATTTATCAACCAAACGGACAAGCATCAAGTTCTAGCACAGGTAAAGGAATTCCTTCACAAACACAACACGATGGCAGTGTCGATGAATATTCACCTCCACAGAGATTAACAATCGATGAGATTCCTCAAATTGTTAATGACTTCAGGCTTGTTGCTAGAAATGCAATCAAAGCTGATACTTAATGTTGCATTTTTTCCCTTATTTTTTTATAGTATTTTTTTGCTATCTATATTCATATAAAGCAATATGCAAGCCACTTGATTATATCAATCCATCACTCAGTTCATATCGAAGTTTTTTTTATATAGTATTTTTAGTCCATTTTTCAAAACAAACCTCAAAAATGATTCAAACAGGTTTTGATGGAGTGGAAATCCATGAAGCACACATATACCTCCTCGAGCAGTTAATGAAAGACAGTGTAGATGATAGAACAGACAAGTATAGAGGCAGCTTAGCCAACCGCTATCACTTTGCACTCGAAGTCGTGTCTTCTGTAGTCAGTGAAATTGGAGGAGATAGGGCGGGAATAAGATTATCTCCATTTGCAGACTACATGGAATGCTACGATTCAAACCCAGAAGAACTCAGACTGTACATGATGAACTCGCGTAACAAGTTCAACATAGTGTATGTGCATGTGGTGGAACCTCGTATGTCAATTGTAGGTGGAAGGAGGCAAATTCCTCATAGGTTATTGCCATTGAGAAAGGCTTTTAATGGCACCTTTATAGCTGCTGAAGGATATGATAGAGAAGAAGGTAACAAAGTAGTGGCTGAAGGTTATTGCATATGGAAGACTGTTCTTGGCTAATCCTGATTTACTGAAGAGGTTTGAGTTGAATGCTTCGCAAAACATGTATAATAGGTTCACATATTACATTCAAAATCTAAGTTTGAATGCCTTATCGCTAGGACATGGTCGCAGAACAAAACATGTATTTAGGTATTTGTCAAACATTATTTAAGATTTGACGGCACGCGTAAGTATCAATATGTTAGTTTTTGGTGGTTTTGCCTTATTGGCTACTTTTAACCACACCCAAAATCCCAAAAGTCCAATTTATATTAACTGATATAAACAAAACACTGAAATTTTATGTAAAATACATGAGTTATCAAAAATGTCTACCTTCAATAATTGCTCAATTAACGCACTTAAACGATTAATCAATAGTTCATACTTACGATCTAAATTCCGCTTAGCAATTTTTACAACCTTAACCATCACAAGCAGAAACAACGCCAAGCAGAAACAACGCCAAGCAGAAACAAGACAAAGTTTTAACAAATTGTATACCATTTTTTGTTTATTTAATGGTAATGGTAATTGCAAAGCAAGTACCGTATGGTGATTAATATGGTAGTTTCCTATGAACTAACGTTATTCAACTCGCTAGATGTTTTTAATTTTATAATTCATTTATCTAAAAAGATGTTTTATGGTATATTAACAACTTAAAATATATTAATCACCATTTTGTCATGTGTGGATGGTACAGATTTCCCATGAATGTTGGACAATGTAGAATCTCGGCATATAGTACCTGTTGCAATAAAAGGGAATATTTATTATTATTTAAGTTTTCTACTTATTATGTCATAAATGTTTAAATGTTAAAAATACAAGTTCCTATTACTTCTAAATCAGAGTTGAGGATTTCACATTTTTGATTGTTCGTAACATTGGTCGAACCCCGGAACTGCGAAGCAATGAATTCAGGAGCATTGAATTGTGTGGCGCGTCCTCCATCAGAAGAATTGACCGGTGCACGAATTCCATGTTCAATATTTCCCACCATGTCGATCAAAACCTCCATTTGCCCAGACAAATTTCCCACTGTACCCTCCAAACTTCCCACCCTCATTTTCAACTCATCCTGCTCACCATGAACATGTCGGAGTCGTTTCTGTGCAATGGCACAAGCCTTAACTTTAGTCTTTGGTATAACGGTCCCAACACCGTGGCTCCTACCCCTTGCATCCTTACCAAGCACTTGTGATAAGATGTCTTCATCCACTATCAATTTTTCTTCATCACTATCAGTGATCTTTTCCTTCGCTTTCGCAATTTGATCCTGTAATATGATAATACTTACATGAATAAGGAATTTTAAAGAATATGCAAGTTAATATTTGTTTAACTTACAAAGTATGAAGAAGTGGCATCTGATATGCTACCATCTTTTTTCATGTGTCCCATGTAACACATCTTCTTACTTTCAGGAAGATAATAAGAACAAGTGTTTTCCCCACAAACAGGACATGCAAAGTAACCGTGAGTTGTACATCCCGATAAAGTCCCAAAAGTAGGGTGATCATGGATTACCCACAGCACCCTAGCTCTCATTGTGAACTCATATTTATTTAACGAGTCAAATGTAACTACTCCTTCCCATAACTGCTTTAACTCGTCTATCGACGGTTGTAAATAAATATCAATATCCTTTCCTGGTTGTTTTGGCCCAGAAATCAACAATGTTAACATTGAGAACTCCTTTTTCATGCACATAGACGGAGGAAGATTATATGGTACTACAATTACTGGCCAACAACTTTAAGGGTTAGAGAGAGAAGCATGTGGACAGAAACCATATGTTGCTATTCCAAGTGTGACATTTCGTGGCTCGGCAACAAAAGTTTGACCAAATGAATCTGCGACTTTCCATTGAGAAGTGTCACATGGATGACGCATTACGGTTGGATCAGACTTGGCACGACCATGCCAGGTCATCACATCTGCCATCCATGGTACAGTATACAGTCTCTTCAATCTAGAAATTAAAGAAAAATGTCTTAATGTCTTTCGAGGTACTTTGGTGCATTTTCTCTCTTCGTTTAATGATGTCATATATCTTGGTTCATTGCAATTTGTACAAGAAACTTTGTTCGCATCATCTTTCCAGTACAATATGCAATCATTGATGCATGCATCATAAGTTTTGTAATTCATCCCAACTTGCTTAATGATCTTCTTCACGTCGGAGTACTTTGTCGGCAGCGTGTTACCTTCGGGGAGTAACTCCTTTATTAGTTCGAGAAGTGCAGTCATACCATTATTTGAAAAGCTGTATTGGGTCTTCAAGCTATTCAGTTTCACAATGGCATACAGCTTCGTAGTCCCTTTTGAACATGAAGGATACAGTGGCTCTTTTAAGCTACCAAAAAGCGATTTATACTTCTTACTTTCATTGGCCTGCCAATCTGGATAATCAGTAGACTGCTCTCCAACATTAGCATGATCAGGCAACGAATTTGTAGGTTGAAAATGATGAAATATATCTACATCATTGACCAGATCTTCCATCCTAATATGTTCAGACTCAGCAGTAGTTCTGCCATGACTAACTGGTTGCTGTTTTTCCATCTCCGCCCTTTTTCCCCATGAAAATACCACGCTGTATACGATTGGATAATACCCCATCTAAGCAAATGAAAATAAATGTCATATAATTTGATCGTCTTCATATTTTTGCACCGGGTGCAAGGGCATAAATACAATCCTTTCTTACCACTGTTTTCTTCAACAAAACTAATGAACTTCTGCACCCCGTCTATATAGTATGTAGATCATAGATCTGATTCATTTATCTATTGTTTTTCTATGCTAAAAGACATACTGCCCTCCTATATCATATTTAACAGAACATGAGACTTGCCCTTCAATGGGTCCTCGTTCCAACTGCTCGAAAAGAATATTTTTGAAATTATATTGAGAAATTTGTTGTAAGATTAATTCTACATATTTAACTTTACTAAATTATATTGTTCTTGTTAAATATAATAGTTATTTTTTTTTCTATTGCCGTTTTACTAGTTCAGCATAGTCAGTTTATTAGGAAGTCCAAACTATACAGTTCAGCATAGTTCGGCCTTTGAAATTTTGTTGGCCTGAGTTCTTTATCCTCAACTAAAATGGAACCAATTGCTTATTGAATCTAAATTCTTACCTTTTTCTTCAAGAATTTGGATCCTCTTATGAGAACAAGATAGTGCTATCACATTGTAGTAACTATGTACATATGTTGACAAACCAATTCTTATTTATTTCCGTTTATTATCTGAAGTAGCTTTTTCTTTTTCTTTCTTTTTTGGATGGAAAAGATGTTACTATAGTAAATTACTTCTTTTCTATATACAACACATATTCATTTTCTAATTCTCATTATGCTTTTAAACTATGACAATCTGCCATTCATTTGTACATCGAAATATCTCTATTCTTGTATGTACAGATTCCATATAACCTCTATTTTCAAGATGTCCCAAGCATAATGTATTTAAAGTGAACATCAATATCAACAACCATTTCATTTTTGTGAGTTACATAGGGTAATCTTGTAGTAACTTGTATTCATAATTTGAATAATGTTAAAATAAACATTTTCTATGCAATGTACGATATACCAATCATAAATTAAATTTTTTATCATTGTTCATGCATATAACCTTTGTTAAGTGGTTTTTAAATTTCCATATTTGAATGGATATATCCAATAAAGCTTTTACCATATTCCTTGTTTTGAACATATATAATGGTTTTTTTTACCGTTACTATTACTCAATGCGTGCTTGTTGAGTGCCCTGCTAATTAATTCCAACTTCCAATCATCAAACGGCTTTTGGGCCCCTTTACCTCACTTGCATAGTTGACTAATTTATTCACAGAAATAACATTGTTTCCGACAAACAACTACAAATAAACTGAAATCGCTAATTTTAGGAAAAGACCTTAAGTCCTCAAAATAACAGTTAACAAGGTCCCGTAACAGCCAGTGGGTATTGTCGCTGTGGACAGCGTTGAGAATGCTTATAGAAACCAGGGATTTACAGATATGCAATGACAAATACGCAATGAATTAGCTATAATAGATAAAGGACTATACAGTAAGCAGAACAATAATGTTTAGTTTACTCAAATAATAGATATCAAAATCAAGATAAACTCCAGAAAAGTCATCACAGGAATCACAGATACAAGAAAACAAACAAAAAACATGCAAGAGAAAAAATTCAACTACATTTTTCAAGCAGCAAGTACTTTTTATTTCAATGGCATTTTCTTATAGATCAAACCAAGTAAGAATATTCATGTGTAACTGTAAAAGAATGTACCTGATAAAAGGATGAATCAAAATAGAACAGTAAGTATGGTTATGTCCAGGTATGTTACTACAAATGACAATTACATGAAACACCCAGCTGCTAAAACCAAAATCAGTGTGAATGCTCCTGCTAAATGAATTTTAAGGAGCAACACGGAAAGTAAATGACTATTATAACTTGGAACGTTAAAGGTATGAGTAACATAAAAGAATACAAAATATACTCTTACTTCTAATGAGATATAAACCAATTATGGTTGGTTTTCTGAAAAATAAATTAAATGACAGGAATTTATTTCATTTTATGAATAAATTACCTCAACAATGGACTGCTATTACTAACAATACTGCAGATTATAGAGGAAGAATTTTACTTATTTGGGATCAAAGAATATGGACAATAATGAAAATTTCAGAATCTAAACAACACTTGGCTGTGGAAGCCACTAATGCAGGAGGTTGTAACTTTTTTTTAACTGCAAGTCATGCAACTAACCAACAAGTTGAAAGGGAAACTTTATGGCGCCAAAAATTTTTAGAATCACAAACTGTTAACGCAGCATGACTACTAATGGGTGATTTTAGTAATCGTTATTTCCTACCGACAAGCAAGGAGGACTCCCTATTCCTTTCCTTCAAATTAGAAGTTTTAACAAATAAATCGGGTTTATTAGAAATTAAAGCCTTGGGTTTCAATTATACGTAGGGGTATTGCTAATAACATTAACAAAATTAAAATTTTAGTTAACGATCTGCTGGTGCAAAAGTTTGTTTTTATAAAAGCTTTAGTTCTGCCTAGCTACTCTTGTGACCATAATCCTCTTCTTATACATCTAATTCAAACATTTTCAAAGGGGAAACTATTTAGATATGATAATTCATGGTCGTCCATAGACGGATATGAAGAATGTGCACAAAATGGGTTAAATATACAAGTCTAAGGTGATCCTAAATATATTTTTCTGTACAAACTGAAAGAGTGCAAAAGGAATTTAAAGTAGTGAAATAAGAAAGACCAAAGGAAGTTCTCACCTCAAAGATGTAGAAGAGGTGTATAATTTTCTATCCAATCTTGTAGATCAAGATCCTACAAACACAAATTTATATGACTTAATGCTACATGCTAGACATAAATTTCAAATGCAAAAAAGACAAAATTTTAGGGTTATAAACAAAAGGCAAAGGTGCTATGGCTACAACAAGGGAACACTAATTCCAAGTTTTCCATGAAAAAATGTCGCAGAGGACATATCATAAAAATATTCAAGCACTTATTGATAATGTAGGTGATTGTATTTATAAGCCAGCTGAAACATAAACTGAAGCTATAAATTATTATACAGCACTGTCCAATGGCGATATTAAGCATGATTTTCCAATTCAACGGTGTAGATCATATATCAATGAAGAAGGAAAATAGATTCTAATGGGTAATATTTATGCATCATCAAATTATGCAAATCTCCTCCTTGTTTCCACACTTTTCCCAACAGTAGCATCGGTATTCAAAAGTTAATCAGCATCAATACTGTCACCTGTCAGTAGCAATCTATGATTTCCAAAACAATTCATAATAGCATTACTAATCATAAGACAGAACATTTTTTTACCTATGTACAAAATGAAACAAACTAATATCCAAGCTAACAGTTTTCTTTTTAATTACAAAGTGAAACTAAAATGTAGATCAAAAGGGCATCAAAGGAGCAATACTTTCAGTATAGAGTTATTATTCATCGGGTTTTTCTATTTTTGTTACCAAATTTCATTTTGGATGATTTTGTATGTTATGTTTGTTACCAAGTTGCTACAAGATTACCCTATCTAAACTTGATATCATCATTGTTTTAAAAAAAGCTTTATGGGGAAACAGATGTAACTTCATTTTCTAAGTTAGTAATTTTACATGATTCAAGCTACTTGATCGTTCATAATATAAATTGTTTAGTAAAGAATAATATAATTTAGTAAACAATTAACTTCCTTGTAAGATTTATATGCATGCCTTTTTCATGATCGTTTTTTGTTTTCCTGTATGACCTAGAATTTTGTAGTATGATTTTAAACATTTAATTAATTTTAAATAGTTAAAATATATGGACTATTTAAATTTCAATAAATGGAACTCAAAATATAGGGTTTATTTTAAACATTAGCACCAAATTGTTTCCAAAAAAATTGCCATTACAACGGCGCCATTTTGTAGCATCGGAGTAATGTCTATGCATTACCCCTCTCCTGATACTTGGCTTGCACCATTAACAACAATTTTATCCACTTATACAACAATGTCAGAACAATATACAACATTAGCACCAAACTGTTTCCAAAAAAATTGTCATTACAACGGCGCTATTTTGTAGCACCGGAGTAATGTCTATGCATTACCCCTCTCCCGATACTTGGCTTGCGCCATTAACAATAATTTTATCCACTTATACAACAATGTCAAAACCATATACAATGTCAGAACCATATACAACATTTGCACCAAGCTATAAATTATGCAAGGAGATCAAAATAATACAAAATAGCATAAGATTGACTATTGTATTAGACATGGTATTATTGGTTTTTTTTAATTAGACATGGGGCTACTCAGCAAAAAAACTGGGTTTCTAATTTAAGTAGAAGGATAAGAACATTGAAATCAAAGAACCAAATTTGCACTTATAACAAAAATAATGTAAGAATAGAAGTTATGAATAAAATCTTTAGAACATGCTGGAAAACCAGACCGTTGAGTTTCTAACCCACAAAATATCATTTTAAGTGGTCCAACTAGCAAAATAACAAAAACACTACTGCAATATTAATTATTCAAATGCTACAAACTTTTAGTTGTTTCCACGTATTTAACAGACAATGTTATTTCAAACTGTTATACTTTTCAAGCATTAAGGGATTTTATTACTTATTACTAAAGAATTGCTTTAAAGAATCAATTTGTTCTTCTGTTCCTAATTTGTTTTCCAAAGTGTAAATATGATCTTTATTCAAGGCTCCGTTTTCTCAATACAAATCAAACTGGTACTGGGATATATTTTAGTGTGAATAGTTTTTTTCCAATTCACAAAAGATTATTGTTTACTGCTATTATGAGTTCATTAATCTCATTAATTCTTGCATGACTAAAGTCTTGTAAGGACAGAGAACAGCGGTGTATTTGCAGTGTATTTCATACATCATAGATATCCTGAATATTATATGAAAATTTTGTTCATCTATTCATTCACCTTCCGGCTGGAATATTATAAGTTGGTTTTAAATTAAATTTGTATTAATAAACTATAGGAGGGTTCCAACATTTAATACATGAGCATTACTTCAGGTTTGTGATGATAAGTAATTAATAGCATATTTAGGTTGGAGCGCTGCCATATAAATCAACTGTGGATAAAATTAGCAGTTGTACCAACTTGGAAAAAGAATGTTGCAATGGATCTAATCCGCTTACGATATGGTCGACAATAAATGATGCTGCAGATGTGAGACTTGGTTGAGTTCTGTGTTTGGCATTAGATAGTAGATCTAAGATCTTGAAATGGTAGCTCCTATGGCAGTTATTCACCGTTGAAACAAATTCACGGTTGCACTCATTAGGCAGTATAGGGATTTCATTCGTAGAATTGGATTGATCCATTGTGAAACGCGATTGTTAGAATTATACTCAACCTTAGTATGCAGATCCCATCTGTCTTTATCGGTTGAAATCATGCAATCCAAATAAAAAATCAAATTGGAAAATCACCAGGCACTAAAAGATTAAAACATTGTTGTGCCTACCCATAAACGCAGTCGCCCAAAAATATAAACATCATTTCTACGGGCTATATCAAAATTCACAAACAAACTCGAAATAAGACATAGGAATCTCTTTGAAATTCATGTGCATAGTAGGACCATAATCAAACACTCCCGAAGTATAGAGCTTTAAATCTGGGTGGGCTATCTCAGAATTCACCAAATCCTAATTCGATAATTGATTGACTCTTACCCAAATTCGTACGAGGTTGAAAACAATATCGCCTCTACTACACATGGTAAGCAGATCCAAATCAATGATTCTTAGTCACATGATCCCAGAAATGCAGTAAACAGACACTGAAGTCAATTGGGTGATCAAATACTACAACAACCTTAGTAGTTTGTACTTTGTATAGTAAAGTAAATTGCTTCGGACACACTCTCCCACCTCACACGTACTCAACAAATTCACGAGTTCAAAATTAAGCACGCAATTTCATAACAAAAACAACGGAATTAAGCACGCAATTTCATAACAAAATTACATGAGAGCAGTGATCGAATTCGAGAAGACGTGGAAGGCTCTGATGGACGACGTCAAAGCAACGTTTGATCGATCGAGGTGGAAGGCTCTCTAGCGATTTAACCCTAAATAAGCACGGAAAAAAAATGAAAGCTGGAAATTAAAAAAAGGAGGGAGGGTGTGCGTTTTGAGGAAAAGTTTCCCACGATAAGAGGCACGGATTTTGATACGGCTATAAGCCGTATCAAATGTTAATACGGCTTACAGCCGTATTAAATAATATAGATACGGCTATAAGCCATATTAAAATTTGATACGGCTTATAGCCGTATCAAATGTGCCGCCTAAGGTTGCGCCAAAATCCTATCTGTGGTGTAGTGTTGCCTAGAGTATATGAGATATCAAAATCATACAAGGCTAAAAACTCCATCCACCTTTCAAAGACTTATGATCTGTATATAGCTCAAACCGCTCTCCTAACAGATATTGCCTTCATGGCTTGAGCGCAAAGACAATGGCTGCTAACTCAAGATCATGAGTAGGGTAGTTTCTCTCGTGGACCTTCAACTACCGACTAGAGTAGTTCACCACTCTCCCTTACTACATCAAGACCGTACCCAACCCCGTACTACAAGCGTCGGTATATACCGTGAATGCCTTCGTACTATCAGGTAATACCAAAATAAATGCACTAGTCAGCGCCTCCTTTAGCTTAATAAAAGCATCCTCACACTTAACGTCCTATGAGAAAATAAAATTCTTCTTGGTGAAGTGGGTCAAAGGGGCAGAGATCTTCGCGAAATCCTTTCCTATAGTACCTCGCCAAACAAGGAAACTCCTCACTTCCATGGCATTTTTCGGCATGCCAATCTTGAACTGCAGCAACTTTACTGGGATTGACCGCCAATCCATGTTCCAAGACAACATGCCCCAAAAAGTGTACCTCCTCTCATAAATGTGCCATTCAGAAAACTTCATCTTCAACTTATGCTCACGTAGTGTATCGAGCACTTCTTCTAAATGCAACTCCTTCTTGTTCTTTGAATAGACCAAAATGTCATCCACAAATACCACAACGAACTTGTTAAGCAACCCTCTGAAAACTTGTCTCATCTTATTAACAAAGTAGGCAGGTGCATTGGTTAGTCCGAAGGATTTGACTAACCACTCACAAAATCCATCGAGCGTATGAAAAGCAGTCTTCTAGATATTATCCTCAACTACACGCAACTAATGAAATCTAGTAACCACATGAAGTTGTGAGAACACCTTCGCTCTAACCAATTGATCAAACAGATCATCTATATAGAGCAGTGGATACCAATTCTTCTTTGTCAGCTTATTTAGCTCCCTATAAACGACACAAAGCCTCAGAGAATCATCCACCTTGGTGGCAAAGACGACCGATGCTCCCCACTCAGAAATTCTCCTCCTAATAAAGCCCTTCTCTAATAGCTCATTCAACTACTATTTCAACTCGCGTCTCTCTTTTGGAGCCATATGCCTCAAGGGTAAGGCAATAGGTCTAGCATTCTCTACAAGATAAATTCGAAACTTGATCACTCGCTGGGGTGGGAGACCAGTAACCTCGGAAAAGACATCTAGGTAACCTTAACTACATGCACTAAATCTAGCTCGTTATTTGATAGGTCTAATAAATGTAGGTAGCTCAACATAGCCGATCCTTGGGGATCGCAATAAACCTCTAAGCTACATCCACCACACATACTCAACCTCACAACATTCCTATCACAATCTAGGATAGCCCCATACATAATCATGCAGTCCATGCCCAATATCAACCCAAACTTAGAAAATCCTAAGACAAAAGCATTGCAATCAAACTCGACCCCCAAAATGAATAATTTCAAACCCTTACATACCATAGACAAATAAGTCGATCCTCCTACGTGGTTTGACACAACTACAGGGTTTATAACTATGCTAGTGTCTAAATGTAACTCATCCACTAGTCTACAAGAAATGAAAGAATGCGATGCCCTCATGTCAAATAAAGTGAGAATAGATAAACCAAATGGAGCTAACACACCTTCAATCATGACCTTCTTCCCTTTATTTATAACTGGTGGCGTACTCGAGCTAGGTACTGTATCCAGTGCATAAGTTGGGACCACCTGGATAGAGGCCTTCTGAGGTGCTGGACACTCCAGCCTCATGTTTCCAAACTGATTGCAATTGTCACACATGACCTTTAGACCATCTGTCTTCTACTCCTTTGCAAAATGTCCCTTCTTGCCACACTTCCTACAGTGCATATCCTGCTTCGTGATCTTTCCCTTGGGTCTAAAGTCTTCCTTGCGTTGATTCTAATGCGGCGCCTTTCCTCCGATCTTCTTGGGATCTTCCTTTACTTCCTCCTTGGAGATGGTATTCAGCAAGGCCATCTTCACTATACCCTCATATGTAGCCCACATGGGAATATAACTTAAAGCTAAACCTTAAAGGGGTTAGTTCAGCCCTTTATCAAATTTCAAAGCCTTTTTACCTGGGGTATTGATCAACTCCATCCTGAACCTAGCTTACTCGTTAAATTGATTGACATACTCCTTTACTAACATGTCTCATTACTCTAGATGAATAAACTTATCCAATTGCTCTCCTTCCTCTGCTCTGGAAAGAAACTTCATCTCAAAATGTTTTCGAAAATTCCCCTAAGTGATCTCACTTTCATCAGTCTCGGCCTCAACAACCTTCCACCGACTCAGGGACTCCCTCTGTAAATGCCAAGTAGTAATCTATTTCCTTACCTCATCAGCAAAACCCATCAACCCAAAAATTCTCTCACAAGTATGGATCCATGTCCTTGAATCTATATATGACTCAATCCCCACGCACAGATTTCCTCCAAGACTCGAAAAATCCTTACATAGCTTAGCAAAATCGACGGCAAGTGGGCGGGTATGGACTGCACCTGTTGCTCTTTCTACCGATCCTCTATTGGGATTAAACTTGGCTTGTCCCTCACCTGAAGATACCGATGGAACCAAATCAGGACTTTCATGCCTACATCGCAGCTACGTCGCCTGAGCCTGAATCTACGGGATCGCTCATCTTCTATTTGTGATTTTTAAGAACTTATTAGCAACTTTCCACAGATAGCATAAGGAAGAATAAAGGTGACCATATTTACATTGTACTTATATAAGTAAAACCTTTGAAAGCTTATATATATATTTATTTAAAAAAATCCATTTTGAAAACTTTTTGGAAAAACATTTGAATAACCTTTATTTTTGAAAAACTTTTTCAAGTACATTCTCTTAATACGCTCTTAATCCTAAAGGAATTTTAAACCTAGAGCTCTGATACCACATGTGATAACCCACACCTCCCGACACACCAATCCTAAATATAGAGTGACTTTCGAGCTCGCATCGGTGTCAAGAAATACGAGCTGTCAAGGTTTTTAAAACAATTCAGAGACTAAAGATATACTGATATATTATGATCTTAGATATACTACACTTTCAAAACTCACAGTGAAAGAAAAAAAAATACAGAATATAACCATCTTGGAAAATATCTCAAAATACAGTCTTAGAAAACGCAGGTAGTCAAATATAGAGTACAAAGAAATACAACTCATAGTTCGATAAATACTAAGTACTGGGTAAAATAGACAGTTACTTGGAGAGTAAAAATAAAATGATAAGAAACTCCAATGACGAGCTCACCTCTACATGAACTGAACTTGGGCCTATTAGCTGCTGCCCTATCCTCTTATGGTGGGGAAAAAAGGAAGGAAAATGGGTGGGTCGGACAAAAGTCTGTGAATGAGTACATGTTTAATATTGGTGATCATGTGCAGTTGACTTTAATTCTACCCTATGTGACCTAGGGTGTTCTACCAGTGTCCGTGTATTACTAGGGTCTTTACTTAAGGGTTTTTACATGATACACACTTACACTAACAACTTGTGCATGCTTCTACATGGATCGAACTACGGATCAAACATCAATAACTGACGATCGACTAATAGCACTAGAGCTTCTCCAACATAGGATCATCATACAACTTTCCTGTATAGGACTACATCTCACACAATACGCCTATGTGTAACTATCTCACATAGGTTTCCCTACAATTTCCACATAGGAATAAATTTCCCACAACTACAACTACACGTACCCCAACTACTCATTAAAAGGAGCCCGTAATGCCGACTCGTCGAAGTGTCTCATCATCTGCATTCATGTCCACCTCTCAATAGTAGTTTACACCTCTTATTGCACTTATTGGGATTCATCAGCGATACAACATCACGTCATGTCAGGTATCCATGAATGCTAAGGAACTCCCATTGTGTTGGGCCCACACACTTCATCGGGCATCAATCTGTGTTGCACATCTAGCGTAGAACCTCATGCGAGTGCCATTTATGATAACTCACCCCCAGTCAAATAATAGACCCCAATTGGATAAAGTGCATTTACCCAATCCCGCAACGTTTTAGCGTCATCTCATAGGGAACTAGCTTTCCTATTATTCTTAGCACCTATTTATATATATAATATATAAATAATTTATTATAATTTAAAAACCTGGGCCTTAGGCCTAGGTTCAACTTGCACTTCAAAATGCCTACCCGTCAATCGCTTAAGTAGCACGATCGACTGATCGCTATATAAAATTTAGGGTTTTTGACCATTTTGATTGATTAGTCACTTTTTATTAATTACTGTTTACCGTCGATCATTTTAAACATCAATAAAATTATGGTTTTAGTTTTAGTAGTCTTTGGTGAACTCCAAGTGATGTTTATCCAATTCCTAATCAATTTGCATGTACAATAATTAGTTTTCACCTAGGGTTAACCTTAATAATATCAAGCAAAATTAACGGATTATAAGGATTTCTGCTTGATTGAAAACGGATTTTAATCTAGGTTAATTTCTATTTGATGCATTTGCATCAATTTAATTTATTATCAAATCTTAATTATAAACCATAAGATTTACAATTTAGTTACTAACATCCTAGATCAAATAGTGTAAATTAAAACTAACTACAAATAATCATCTTATTAAAATGTTCCCACTTACCTCGGATCCAAGCTTTATCCCTATCCTTTGTGGTAAATCAACACTCGATAACTTGCCCCTTCCTTGATCTGATCCCCTTGTATTCCTTTTATTTTATTTTGTAGAATTTTATAAGTGGAAGAGAAGAGATTTTAATAGGGTTTCAATATACTAATAATTTCTAATGAATTAGGGTTTAGGTTAGCTCTATATTTATAAGGGTTTTAGATTAGTCCTAACCATTAGATTAACCCTTGAGAATCTTATGTTTCATCTAGAGCGTCAACCAATTTCTTCATGGCCAAGCAAAAAATATTTCGTTCAATCAAGACCGTTCGTCGCTTCCAATTCACCAATTTTCAACGTCAACCGGTCAACCGCTAGGAGGGACCGATCGACAGCTTCCTATCGATTGACAAACCTCAAGGACTGATCGTTGGACTTATTTACTTAGGGAAAGTTTTATTATTTAATTTATATCATTTTCAAATTTTGAAACATTCATAACTTCTCCATACTAGCTTCGAGTTCAAAGTGTTATATATGAAAATTGTCCAAAAAATCGCTATGAGTGCAACTTTGCAAGTTTTGTAGCCAAAATTCAGAAATTTACAAAAATTACATATTTGGCCTTATTATATTTAAATTTAATTCTTTATTAAATTTCTCTGCTTAAGATTTATGGGTGTTACAACTACATTCTTATCAAAACTCCATCCACCGCCTTGGTAAGCGGGCCATGGAGAAGCTCAAAGCATATGAAGACAAGATCAAGAGTAAAGGGGAGGAGGTCGAGGAAGTGATTAATTGCCTTAAGCAAGATGTTCAAGAACATGTGAGTGAACTTAACCAAGTAACTCACGATTGGGATTCTCTAATCAATGCCCTATTTTGCATTAAAAGGTTGATACTTCTCTATGACTGGACTTTTCTGAGTAATCAACTTTTTGAAGTCATTCATGCTCAGGGTGGCTCAAAAGATGTCATGAGTATCGGTTAACTATCCTACTCTTGTTCAGTCTGCTCCATCAACCTCCTCCATTCTATCTAAACTGGTTCAATCTAAGCCTAAATGTGTTAGGAAAATCAACTTTTCTTGATGTTATATTTGGATACTATGTAATAAATCTTATGCTTTGTTTTCTTGGAAAAGTAGTCAATTATGCATTCATTATTAAAGTTTCTTCCATTTTTCATCATGATCTCGAGGATGATGGTATCACTTAGCTCTATTTTTTAAACTTTGATCCTAGGTATAATGCTACAATTTGATTGAATTGGCGAGCCACTGACTCCTCCAATAGGGGGAATCCTACCATAGCCTATCTAAGCTCTTTAAAGAGTTAAGGGTATGTCTTAGGGGCAATCATGTAATTTATTGTAAATATCTAACTCTGTTATCAACCTTTTTCATAAAAAGGTCTTTGGTTTCTATATACTTTATTGTTTAGTGAATAATTAATCAATCGGTTTGAAGTATATTAATAAAAAAATTCCTTGAATAAAATGTTATGATTATAGTTGCAAATAGTTGCAATCTTAATCTCAATGTAAAATAACATTTTATTTTAAATATTCGTGGTCAAGTTATTTTGAGATAGGATATCGATTCATCCACTAAGACAAGAGTATTTAACGCTCTCTAAATATTTGATAATGTATTACTCATGGCTAATGGAGGCATTAAGGGGTTACATACTCGTAGTTATTGGATAACTATAGAATGACTCATCCAAGAGTTTTCTTCTGCTTAATAACAACTAGCCAAAGTAGAATAGTTAACAATAAATATTATTATTAAACCAAGTATTTTATTTATGGACTGATCAAATCAAATGTAAATAATACTTGAGTTTTGACTGATACCAGAGTTCATATATCCTAAAGTGATATAGTGTTGACGAAGATAACATGCATAAATTATTGTCACTATCGGTACCACTTAAGATGATGTAAAATATGATTTTACATAAAGGATCTACAAGTGATGAATTCGACCAACCTGTCACACCACTAGCCAAGGTGACGTATGAACATTTAATATTTGAATCGATCAATATTATCGCTGACTGAATTCACACCTCAGGGTCATACAACTGCGTTTTTGAATCTTCGAAATACAACAAGATTTAACTGGTTTTAACGTGTTATAAATTAATTTAATCAATTAATATTTAAGAAATATTAGCTATTAATGTATTTGATGTTTGGGGTATTACTAGTAAGTGGGGTAGCTCTTAAAAAGTTTCTAAGTGCTATTAATATTTATTTGAATGTATATATAAATGTTATATGTATACATATCGATATACGATATCGATGTGTATTTAAATGGGCTTTAAACATCAATAACTATTTAATTGGGATTTGTGTTTTTTGGTCCATAGAGAAGACCAAGTATGGCTGGCCATAAGGAGGTGAAAAATGATCTAGATATTAAATGGAATTAAAGAGAGGAAGGTGGAAGGTTTTTTTCTCTCCATAAAAACTGAATCTTCCATATTTATTGCACTTTAAAATTTTCCTCTTCTCGCTCTTCTCTTCCTTGGTCATCATCGCCTAGCTCCTTCCTCAATGCCAAACCCATTTTTCACCCAAATAACATCAAATAAAATAAAATTAAAGTGGTTCATTCGATCCTAACAACATTAAGTGGTGATTCAAGCAATCTACGAGATTATTCATGAATTGAGGTGTCACAAAAGACAAGATCTGTTCAGGTTTTATTCTCATATCCAATATTTACATATGTTACCTAACCAAATGTATATACATGCATTGCCAATCATACAAATAATTTTATTTGATAATTAAGATTTAATTTCAAATTTGTTTGTTTAAAAGTATAAAATAAAATTGCAGATGAATATTATTGTATGTACGCACACTATTATAGTCGGCCATTATATACTTCAAATATAATGTTAAATTAGCTTTAAAATATAATATATGATTACAGTTACATATATAATTTTATTAAAATTATAGGTTGAAAATACGATTACATTTATATTCAAAATTATATGTTTGATTCAAATCTATATGTTCAAATCCATATATATTCAATTCCCATTTATATATAATATACACTTAATTCAAATCTATATTTTCTCTTAGCCATACATTTTAAATATATATTCAATTTTAATTACATATTTTTTTGAAATTATATAGACATACATAAATGAATAAAATGATAGTATAACACACATATTTGTAAACTCTCTACCTCTATACATACAGACACACACACACACACGCACATATAAATATATATATGTATGTATGTATGTATGTGGTACTATTAATATGTGTATACAAACTGTATACATATAATTTAGTATATTTTAACATATGTATACTCTTGGGCACTTATATTCTTGATATGCATATGAATTTATCATATGTATATGCAAGTATAAATCGTAGATATAAATCCAAATACCCGTATGTGTGTATGTGTGTGTAGTTATACACATTCTTATATATTATTATGTTATCATGTCACACATATATATTCTTTTACAATTTATCCTCATGTTAAGGTCTTTGCATTATACTTAGGCCATCGGGAAATGATAGATTAGAGTGAATAGTCTCTTTGGATTTGTTGAACTTAAGTCAAGATCGAGATTAGGAAAAGACCATGGTTAGGAGTTATGTATGATATAACCGAAAAAGAGTTATCCATCACTTATGGAGCTATGGTTTGTTGAGAAAACTCAAGATCAGAATCCTAAGGAAAGCGAGTCCTAGCACACACTAGAGAAATCAAAAGATTTCTGTATTTCTTTTAGGATTTGAAGGAATATAAAAGTCCAGTGGGAGCCTTATTAGAAAAATGAAATGACCTCATTTAACCATTCTAATATTGTAAGAACATATGCTACATAAACTTAAACCAGTCTACTCTAATAAATTTGAGCAACTAATATAATTGATAAAATTGTTTATCAATTAAAATATACAAATTGTAATGACCGGGATTTTCGATCCTCGAAAATCGACACTAATACATCCTTATGCCGCAAATCCAAGTGTCGGAAAGCCCGATTATTAGGGAAAAAGAAAATAAGGATAGAACAGAACAGAAAATAGAATCTCACACGAATGGAATAACATATATTATTATATAATCTTTACAGAGGATAATTTTGAATACAATATCAGAATCTAACCTGTATTTACCCTGGACGGTTATAAACCCCTGTCCTTACTAATGCTGACAACCAAACAAAACAAATGAAGTATATGCAGCGGATAATAGAATACTTCCATACGTAAATGAAGATCCCCAGCTCTCCTTTGGAAACTCCAAGCGCCTTCAACTAAACCTGAAACTACTCGAATCTGACCTGAGTATTGAAAATACCCGAATCAGGCTTGATAAACCAGCGTGAGATACTCGAAATTTTAAATGTATAGATCATACTGATGTAAATCAAAACCTTTGAAAAGAAGGGTATCTCATAAGACCACGTCTACGCATAAATACGGACGGGTTTTATCTTACGATAACCAAAATACTTTATATTGTAAACACTTTGATATTATCTTTAATGACATGGGTTTGAAAACATTTTTCAAGTAAATATATAAAAAACAAGTATCAATACCCGGACTAAGTCTATAGTAATATATCCGGACTAAGTCAAACGGAATATACCTGGACGGAATATATGATACCAAAGAGGTAGCTGAAATGTTTACAAAGCATTACAGCTATTTTGGGAATACAATCAAACTGTAAGCTCGTATTGGAATTGGATTTCCAACATGATAGGGAACTAATGGTCTTTTCCTTCGATCCACGCATAGCAAACATAGTTCCCGCGGTGCCTTTATCGCTTTTCTGAAGCAAGCCACTTGGAACTGCACTTGCTACACTACCAATATCCGGTAGCCTTATCGCTTCTCACAAGCAAGCCACTATATTAAAATAAATGCCTTGAGGATCCAGATTCCACTGTACTCCTTCATACTCATACAACCGATAGCCTAAAATATATGCCTTGTAGACCATATAATTACCCGTATCATCTTCGGGATGTGAGGCTCGTAAGGCTACGCTTAACTTCTCCAAAGCCACGCTTTACTTCACACAAAGCCATGCTTTATCCTTCCACAAAGCACATTCCACTTAGAATTCCACACTGCCATTTCTTCGATCACTATTGACTTCCCCGAACATACAAGCTCTGAGCTCATACGTTTTAGAGAAGGGTGTTAAGCTAAGAGAAGTTGCCTTCTCTGCCATCAAGCAGATGTACGTTTGTAAAAGTCAACGTTGTGATCCTAGAAATGCAATGTCAGACATTCATCCATACAAGTTCGTTCTAGGACTGAATGAAACTGAAGACACTCCTCCTACCACATCCTTTTTTTAGGAATCACCCCTAGGATCAGTAGTGAGTAGTCCTTGCATTACGAAGATTCAAAACACGACAAGACCACTGCTATAATAAATATCTCTCTATTGGGAGCGACCCAAAGAATGTCAACAAGCAGTCCTTCCGCTATGAAGATCTTCGGTCTTCAATACAACGAAGATTTTCAGAATGCAGATACCACTGCCGTATAAATATAATATGGGGTAAACCCTTGGGACTCATGACAACAATCCCTACATTCTAAAGATTTTCGGTCTTCAAAAAACATCATCTTCAACATGTCTTCACTTTCGAACATATACATTGGTTCGAAGTGATTTTCGGATATGAATTACCAAAACCCGACACTGGTTCCTTCGCACCAATCATCGATAAAAAAGATGTTAAGTTCATATGTGATTATCAGTTATCATTCAATTTAATTCATCTTTTTATTTATTCATAAATATCTCTTAGAGATATATTCATTAAATTATTCCTTTATCTTCTTAATAGTATATGGAATTATTTAAGCCTCATTTATCAAATAATTTGGTAAATTTAAATCTTTTTAATCTTGGAATAATTCCAAATCAATTCATTTTTTACTTAGGAAAATATTTCCAAATCATTTATTTAAATCTCATATTGGAAAACATTATTTTAGAGCATTTGGGCTTTCCTTTCGATCTGTTCCACCCCTCGCCCAAAAAGAGAAAACAGAGGCCAGGTAAGTTCAGGGCATTGGTTGCTCCATCTCTAACCTTAATTATACAGCTCGTTTTACCTTTCTAGATCTCACAGGCGGGACAAATGTACTAGTCATTTTCGCATACTCCTTTCATTTTTAGAAATGATTTATAAAACTTCCAAATCATTATTTAAAACACTTAATTATTCTTTTAAAAACCATTTATAAAAGATATGAAAAAGAATGGTTAAGTTTAAAATCATACTTCACAAGTTATTGAAACTGCTGTAAAAAGCGCTACGAAAAAGCGCTACAAACAGTGTATTATAGCTTCTTTGATCAAAAGAACATTTTTACTTCACATATGTTCAATTTTCCAACTAAAACCACTTTTAAAACACTTTAAATGATTTATAAGATTTATTCCACAATTTTAAACACTTTAAAAATATACATTTAGAACATTTGCTACTTTGGCCCCCGAACTGCCAAAGCGTGATTTTATCGAAAACTTGATTTTCTCATATTTTAAAATTTACTAGATAAAATTTTGATCATTTTATTTTATTTTGAAAACTATAGTTATAAGAGGTCGGAAAATTCTTATCGTAAAGAAATCCAACTCCGATTCAATCCTATAGAAGGATTTAACTTTTACGGCGCGAAATCGCGAACCGCCGTTACGCGACGAGCCTATTTTTGACTCCAAATTCATTATTTGTCAAAACCTCTCCAAATTGAATTTTAATGTTTATGAAATATTTACAAACCATTTTCAAACATTTAACCCAATATTTTCCATATTAAATCTTTTTTGCGCTTTTAAATCATCTCCTAATTTTATATTATTATAATATTCTTTTTCAACCTTTTTATATTTTCAAAACCATAAATAGACTAAATAACTTCATATACACATCCATATGGATTTATTTTTCATTAATTAATCATTGTTAATTACTTAACTATTTTTATTATGATTTATCATAACCAAGTTATCAACCATATCAACATCCATATAATCAATCATATAATCAACCAAGTTATCAACCAAGCATTTAAATTTATAATTTAAACATTCATATAATTATTTTCTACATTGAGTACTCAATTTTAACCAACTCAAATTTCCTACCAACATTCAAATCACCACAACACTCCACTAAATCATTACTAACTTCAACTAATCAACTTCCACTCTACTAAATCAATTTCTTCTTTACTTAAACATCACCTAAAACCATGATTCTCTCCTTACCACACAACCATCCTCAATCACCATCTTTTAACTCACGTACATCCTCCCTCCTCCACTTTTCTCACGTCCAAGCCCCTCCACATCCACCATGCTCTCGGCCTTGAGCTTCCATGGGCATGGATGCCCCAAAGCTTCCACCATACGTTGCTATTTGATTTTATAATGATGTTTTAAGGTAATTGACCAAGTTTGGAGGAGAATAGAGTTTGTTTGATATGATTTCTAGAAAGTTAGAAAGGAGGAAGAAGAAGATGAAGACATTAAAGAGAAGAAGAAGAGAGCTTAAGAAAGAAGAAGAAGGATATGGATGTGTGAATTTGTGAGAGAATGTGATGGGTATTTATAGCCTTAATTTCCTTAACACTTAGGCATTGTTCTTTTACTCTTTTACCCCTTCCATCACAACATTACACATGGCCGAAGACTATGCCACGTGCTCCCATCACTTCTTATCTCTTTACTTAAGAGCTAAGGTATGTATTTGGATGGAAAATTGGACTTAAGGTGAGATTTGATTTGACTTGCGTTGGATTTGGTGAAAATATTTTCTTTAAGTACTTTTCTTTATTAATTAAACACTTAGCTTAAATAAATCCATAGTTAATATAAGTGAAGTGTTTATTTCTTTGTTAATATGTTTATATAATAACTATTCAAGTTGCAAAATGTTTACATAACTTATATTGAACAAAACATTAATTTTCGACAAAACGTTTTACGGTCATATTTTGACGTTTTTGTTAAACTACTTATTTATATAAACAAAACTTTAAAACAAGTTTCTTATCATATTTAATTAATTAAAAAAAGTTTATTTAAGTTATAAAACCATATTTAATAATATTAAAATCCAAATAAAAGAATACGACGTCGATCTACCGAAATGCAACAAATTTTGTCAATCTTTATAAAACAAGTTTATAATTTATAAAACCATTATAAATCAAATTATATTATTATCATATCATTATATAACCATTAAAAAGAGTTATTTACTATTTTCAAAAATTATTCGAATGTATATTAAATTTTATCGAAAACTAACTTTTGTCACTTTTCGACGAAAATCCAAACATCTTGATGTTGTAATCAAATTTTAAAAGTAAGTTTATCATTCTTATTTATCACATAAAATATAATGATTAAGTTTGAAAATTATATATTTGAATATTTAAAATTAATTAAATATTCCATTTAAAAGTTATAAAATTACGGGTCATAACACAAATGAACCGTAAAAAGATTAATAAAGAAATATAAAATAAATTTACTAATAAATCTTTTGGCATGTTGTCACTTCAAGGCTCATGCAAGAGCCAAATTATATAATTAATAAATACATTTGTACCTTGGTCACTCAAGCACTTATTTGCTCGAGACTGTAGATTGTTTTTTATGAGTTTTGAACTTTAAATTAATACAAGAATATGGATATTTGATCCATATTCGAGCACATATGAAAGTCGTATGGTGAATAGTCGTGCTCGTAATATTTGAAATCTCGATGAAATTGGTTCATTTAAAATGAGCTAGTAAACTATGTTGTTCGAGGTGGAACGGGGCGTTGTGCGCTAAGATTGGCTTTAAAGTCCAAAAGGAGTTCAGGCGGAGTCTGGATGAAAATAGGCATTCGTCGCATATATTTTGCGCAAACAATACTTGTATTAAATAGTTACAAAAAACAACTAATTATTTATTAAACTATATTGATGTTGATTACATGATCACTACATATTTTTTTACTATAAAATATATATATATATATCTGTGTGCGCGTGCGCGTGCATGCATGCATGCTTGTGTGTGTGTGTCTATGTATGTGTGTATGTATGTATATATTTATGTATACACATGTAAATGCTTCTTCAATAACTTCAAAAATGAATCAAGTACTTTTATAATTTATAGAAACAACAAAATTTATATTAGCAAAGTTTGTGTTATGATAATTACTGAATAATTGTATACCAAATAATCTTAAAAGACCCATTTAAAATATTCATAAATAGTATAAATTTAATTTCTAGTTAGTTATTTTGTATTTGATTATGGAATTATTTTAGCATAACTTTTAACGGGCTAACAATTAAAATAAAAAATTTAGAAATCGGTAAAGCCAAATTTAAAAGAAGTGAGAAATTAAAGTGTAGCTTTTATTCCCAAATATAAAGAAAATTTGTTATTATTTATTAACTAGTTATTTATATATTTTGGAAAAGATATAAAAAATGATTCAAAGCATTGAGATTCTTGAAATACAATGATCTATAATAAATAAACAAAGTAACCAGATGATTTCATTCTAAATGTATTTAATTTAGCCAGGTAAAAAATAAAGTTATACTAAAACGCCAATTTTCTGGCGCCCTAAGAAAAGCTCAGTGCTCAAACGATGCCCCGGACATAGAGCATAATAAAGCGCTATTGTAAAAAAACGAGGTGTTAGAATTGAAGAATAGTACATAATCGGGGCTCAACGGCGCCTTGACGACGCCCTTGACAGCACAGCCAGTAAACCATAGTTTGAATCATATGTTCGACATGGTTGAATATGATGAGAACCTTATTATGTTGAAAATAACACTAAACCAAGCACTAAAGACTGACCTAGGATTTTGATCACTGGAATGCCTATTTTGATCAGTTTACTTAAGGGCATCCTATTCGATATCCTTAATGTATAAAGACTAGTAGGTACTTAATATGGGAAACATTATTTTGTTCCAAGCATATTTTTCTTGTAGAAAATTATTTTTTGTAAAAGTTATTTTTTTTAGTTCAAAATATTTGATCCAAAGCTCTAGATTGTAAACTAATTAAGTAGATGAAATAAACTGCCCATAATAAGTGATTGAATGGATCATTGTATTTCATGCCCTATTATTTGTAATAGCAAAAATAATAGGAGCATGACATATGACACTTATTAGTAGATGCATCAAGTTACGAATGATTGTTGTCGTATACATATTAATTATTATTTATGAAATAATAACTATTTTTCAGTATTGACCGAAAATAGATGTAGTTTTATTTTAATATGAATATTCGTTATAAGATAAATCTATTATAGAAATGATATTTGTTTTCACGACAATGGCGATGCATTAACTATAGAAAACATAGAAGTATCTGAAAATTTTAAACAATTATTTTGAAATTATGGACTAAGCCATATCTTTGAGAAATATTTCTTTTATCATATAATTATAAATCATATGATATTGGTGAATTGTATCTAAAACAATCAATGGAAAAACACTCATTCAGTAGGAGTGAAAGAAGCGTTAATGAACTGTTCATGTATTATATATATATATATATATATATGTAGTCTAATATCCAATGATACCAAAACAGATCCACCTGTTTTGTTAAAATTCAATAATGAATTATCACAGACATGAATATTTGTATCTAATACACAAGTAGTATGTCAACTATAACTTTATAGAATATAAAACATAAGTAGAAAACATAACATGCAAAGGAAATAATACAATTCGATTTGATCGAATAAACGAGTATATTGGAAAAGAGTTCCAAATGTATCTAAAATGAATAAGATCCAATCTCAAAGTCACTCCTCCATCTAATACATAATGACGGAAGGAGTAATCGGACTTTGTTGAACAAAGTATGATTGATAATGAGTAAAGTTGAGTTAATTTATTTATATAAAGATGTGTATTTAAGGGTAAGTATATATGTTAAATTTAATTCATCTAAAGCATTCATCCATACAAGTCCATTCCGGGTCTGAACGAAACCGAAGGCACTACTCCTACTACATCCATTTTGGAATAATCCTCAGGATTAGTAGCGATTACCCCTTGCACTACAATACTCTATCTTCGATTCCATGCTCTTGTTTTCACTTCGAAAACGTACTCGTTGGATCGAAGTGGTTTCCGGATAATTTATCTGATCTCGGTCTCTTCGAAACAACGTTCGATATTTACAATGAACTCAACCCCGGTTCTTTAGGAAATAAATAGACGAAAATAAGATCGGAGATCACCTCCTAACCTTTAGTGGACAGATTTCCTTATCATCGTCCTAGAAGAACGAAACGAGTTTATACGTACAGTATAACACCTTTCAACGGTAACTGTACCACATAATCCCCATGTTTCTTCTAGATATTCCCGAAGTTATATTTTGGGTCCAGATTTGATAGTCGGTTATTTACCTATCAAATAAACAATCATTCAACCAAATTTTCATTTTCCACTGAATTTCACTAAGTCTTATTCAATTTAAATTTCAATCACTTAAATCTCTTAATCCAAAATATATACTTATCTTACCGAATTTAGTATATTCAAAAACTATCCGTTTCAAAAATATTTGAAAACCCTTTAAAATAATAAGGAAAGTACCACTGTGGTACCTACCATGGATTCACAGCTTAATGGTTACGTCTCTATCCCAGAGAAATCCAAAAACTTAACTACAAGCAAGCTCTGCCTTCGATTTTGCCATGAAAGTATACCATTACTTTCCGAAATTTTTTTTAAATAATTTTCTCAAAATAATACTTATAAAATTTCTATATAAATTTCCAAGTTAAATTTAGGCAAATACTCTTTAAATTAAAGTTATTGTATAAAATAATATTAATATTGAATAATTTATCTTTTAAAATAATAATACTAATTGACTCTTAAAAATAATTAACTTAATATCAACTCATTATAAACTAACTTAATTAATAATTAAATATAGTTTAAACAAATTAAATTAATTACATAATTTTGAAACAATAATTAATTTTGATTTATTTATAAGATTCTAATCGATTTACAAGGCATATTTATAAATTATAATCCATTTTGACAATTTTAAAATATTTAAATAGCTAATTTTCTGGAATATTTTTATGCTAAAACATTTTAAAATTTACTTGGTTTAATAATTTAAAAAAATCCTCCTTTTACAAACAACTCAACTTCTCGATAAAATATATTTTTTCCCGATTCCAGTATAACCCATCTAATGCTTATAAATCTCTCGGTTTATAACCAAATGATTTACGTTTCCATTTTCATAAATCCCTTTTTCAAAAGAAAAATATATCTTTTCTTTTTAAACCAATTTACTCACCCCACTATAAATTCTCACCGTGAACTTATATCTTCAATTTATCCATTGATAATCACTTCACTTTATTTATAAACATTGTTTATACATCTCACCGTTTTCAATTCCAATTTATAACTGTTTCACATCACTTACAACCATTATAAATTGATTTCTACATTAAATTCCATTTATAAATCAATTTCTTAAATAATCCAATCTATATTCCAAACAAATCCAATCTCGATTTTTCTTCTATTCCATAAATTAGAAATCTTTTCTAAGATCCAAAATAACCATTTTTACATTTATTTCCAAATTCACTTCTATTCTCCAATCTATTTAAAATTTTGATTTTAGAACCCTTTATATTTAAAACAAGTATTAATTAGGAATTTTTTTAAAAACCCTATATGTATATAATATTCCAAAATCTCTATTTACAATATCATGAAATAGTTAAGATAATTTAAAATCATTTATTTTATCACGACAATTTCTTTTTAATTAAATCCAAATTCCATATCAATATTTTACTTCAAAATTTGCTTTTAATTTCTTTTTAAATTCAATACATATATTATTTGTATTTAAAAATACCAAAATCTAGGCCAAACTACCATAGCATCCAATAAATTCAAATCAGACTATAATCTACCACAGACTATTCAAAAAGATCATATATCAATATATATGAAATTTAATTCAACATTTTTGGGGAATCTTGTTGGATCCCTCCAACCTGTTTCCCTACATCCACAGATGTTAATACAACACAAAAATATCAATCCCACTTCGAGGGGGATATCGCAGTATATATGGTCATCCGCTATTATGCGGGGCGCATAGGATCTCATCCGCTAAATATATGCGGGAATATCAATCTAACTGCCAACACACACACAGTATATATATATATATAACATCACATTCAATTGATAATGATTTATCAATTCAACAAATCAGTCAATAATTAATTTTATCTATTTAAAATTAATTGCAATAATCCAAAATTGAGTGAGATTTACTCACCAGATTCCAATTGTTGCTTTTGCGTTCTGGTCCGTTTATAGTCGAACGACGTTCGACTATAGCTCAAAATCCAACTAGTTCCAAGTGCAAGTAATTTTACATCCATTGCAAAGAGGGTGACAACACGATCCCAACGCGATGGACGGCGTCTCGTTTGGACCTTGAACGAGTAAGTTATTTAACTTATAAGAATTTGTATTAATCTAAAACATAAATTATAAAAATCAATTTGAAAAAATTTACATTTACCCTAAACTTTCCAGCCTGGCCCGTTCTATTCTTCTTTTCCCTCTTTATATTTTTTATATATAATAGGAGACAGCCCATACCCCTATAAACCTGGCCCACAAACTTCATCTTTCCTCTAACACCATTGCCTGTGCACAAAAAAGGAAACCCACCCACGACCGTGCACATCCCCCACCGATACACCGCTCCCATCATCCAAAATGAAATCAAACTTCACCATCTCGCTTCTCTCAAGACGCTCGACTCGCCTATACCCTCGCCGACAACCCCGCCACCCTCAATCAAAACGCGACCTGACACCATACGAGCCGTCCCCTTGAATGTCGCACCACCCTCCTTAGCACTGAACTCCACCATTTTTTTTCCAAAGGTGCGCCTTCGTCCCATGATCACAATTCCGAGCTCACACCACCACCTCGACGCCTAAATCACGAGATACGGCCAACCCTAGCTCTCACTGCCACAACCCAGTTCTCGAGAAACACTGCCGCACCCTACAAAACCACCACCAGCTCGAAGAGGATGATAAACTAGGATTTATGAAGGTGGTTTCAGATTTTTTTTTAATCAAGTATATCTTGAGAAATAAATTTTCAAAGTTTTCATTCCTTTGTTTTTCTTTATTTACTGCTAACTGTAATGGTCACGTGAATATAAAGGAAAGGAAGACTTGTTTCTTGCGTGTTTTAACAGGCTAAGGTACAGTGATTTGAAAAGGAGGAAAAGAGCTGATGTGAACGTTTGACTTGACAATATATTATTTAAATTTCAAAACGTCTCATTTTACGTAACTCGAAATCTCGAACCCCTATCGAAGCGCGCCGCTAGGCGTTTATAATGTTATACCCCTATCCCGAATGAAATGGATAAGGTTTCAAGTCCTAATTCGATCGTACGGAGAAGATAGCTTTTTGAACCCAATTATTATATTGAATTTTCGATATTAATTCCAACACATTTATATGCCCTACGACTAAAAGATAACTCCAAACGATACGAAACCTAAAATATGATAATAATACACTATTACGGATCCAATGGAATTGGTTTCGTCGAATTCTGAAACTGTTCCCCGGATGGCTATTTATATACGTTAATTCGAACGATATATTTTTAAAACTGAACAAATCACTTTTAAATTCAATTTATAAAGTTTTATTATCTTCATTATTATAAATATAAATTTTATAAGCCTTTAAATTATTTTTATCAAGCTTAAAACTCAAGATTCAAAAATTTAACCAATATTCAATTATTAAAATTCAATAATTAAATTATCCAATAAATCGTTATATTTGAAATTCAAGTTAAAAATTAAATTTTAAACATTTAAAATCAATTAAATATTCCAATTTCAAATAACCAAAATTCTAGATCATTACATTAACACAAAATGATTAATTACTCATGATTGCAACTACAATCACATAACATTTTATCTAAGGACTTCTTGTTAATATACTTTAAATTATTTGCTTAATTAATTATATCATAATTTAATAAAAATCAAATATCTTTATTACGAACAACATTGACTATAGAGTTAATATATGTAACAAAATACATAATTGTCCTAAGGCATACTACTAACTGTAACAACCTACACCTCTTGACACACCGATCCAAAACATAAAATGGCATTTGAACTTGTGTCATGCCAAGAAGTATGAGATTGGGTTGTTAGAACATTACATGGTACAGAGATAACTATAAATTTAGGACATTATACACTTTTAGATTTCACAGCGGAAGAAAATAAAATATAACTATTGAAAATAACCATATCAGATAACAATTCCAACATAAATGTGATCCATACAACAATGTCTGTAAATAAGAATACATAAGTGTCTAATAGATAGGAATAATATAATATAAAGTATTATGGAGAAAAACTATAAATAAATGTATCTTTAGAGCACTAAGTCGCCTCGTCCACACACCTTGCCTCGCCTATGTCATTTACTACTCTGACCGTCTGTGATAGATTTAAAGAGGGAAAATTAGAGAGGGTCAAGCAAAGTTTGGTGAATGAATTATATCATTGGTGGTATAGTATGGACAGGTAATTAGAGTTCAGTTATAACTTACACCTAAGAGTGTTCTTTAGTGTGCGTGTTCTATATATAAGTGATTAATTACCTTTATAATATAGCTTGCCTAGTCCTAATGTGACTAAATCTAATTTTTGATTTTAAATGTTTCCACTCGTAGGTGGAAAATGCCAATTAGATGATTCCTAGAAGCATTTCTAGTATATAACTATTTATCTATATATTAAGTTAACATTTTCAATAAAATTCATTGAGTTACTCCAAACCGAGTATAGCTTAACATGCTAAGCCGATACATTCAGGTTAATAATTTTGATATAATATTTTGGTTTAAGAATCCCAATATTATATTCTGGGTTAAGAATCTTAATAATCTTTTGGTTCAACAATTCTAATATAATCTTTTCATTAGTGCACGTATCCTATGCCCTATACCATTACACAAATAGCTTTTAAGAGTAGATTAATGATTCAACTCTATATAGGATTAACAGATCCTATGATGTTGGATTTCTCCGTCATCTCTTTCATGCTTCCATCCATAGGTGGCTAGGACTGTAACGAACCATATTTTCGACCCACTAATTAAATAATTAATTAATTAAATTGTTTAACCAAATTTTTAACCATTAATTAAATATGGGCTATTTATATTAATAAAACCAAATTGTTTAAGAGTTAAACCCTAATTAATTAAATATTAATTAAATAACCCATTAAATAAATAAATAAATAAATAACCATTAATCTTAATTAAATAATTATTAATCACTTAATTACTTCTTAACTCATTAATCACTAACTAAAACTTTATAAATCAATTAATAGTCATTAACTTAACTTAAGTGATGATTAACCTCTAATCACCTTCTCAATTACTAATCAGGTGCTAATTACCTTTTAATTAACTAATTAATTATATTGCAACTTAATTACTTTTTAATATTAATAATTAAGTTTGAAAAACTTAGTAAACTAATTTCAAAATAAAACAAATTTGAAATAGAAATTCAAACCTTTGCCGAACTGCATCCAAAGCGACTGTCGCTATGAGCGTAGTTTGCTTTAACCCACCTTTAAGCGAAGCCACTTTACTAAAACCATACTATTTCATGATTGATACATACCTTAGTAAAATTTCACACTTTAAAACCAATTATGCAAACTTTAACCACAATCTAAACTTTAAACTCGTGAAACGAGTTTGATTTTAAATCCGACCTCAAATCTGTCGTGACTACATACAAAGTTTCAACTTTGTTTTCAACCCATTATGACTATAGTCAAGTTCAACATCAACCCTTTATATTCACACATCACATTCATACAACAAATTGTATACATATACCAATATATATATATATAATTACTAACTTTGCAATAACACATCCATTCGAGTGCTAGCACTAACCCATAAATTTTCACTTACCATCACATTCAAACATGCCAATATCCAACATATATATAACATGCATATAGCTAAGGATCAACACAACATATAAAGGAATGTTCTTTCCAAAAGATTAGGAATTTACTCACAGAAAGCTATCCAAACTCTCGCTAAATTAGAGCATGACATAGCACTTCCATTCCTAAACAACAAAATGGAGTCTTGAACCCTAAATGCACTAGGTAGGCTCGGCCTTGAAGGGAATAGGAAGCGAGACTTGTTTTGGTAAGGTGGAGCGACTTCGGATAAACATCGAATTCTCAATAATAAACCCAAAATAGGTCATTATGCAACTGATTTTTGGGCTAACTACTCATGGAATTTCAAAAAGCATTCAAAGTGGAAGTTATTGGAATTTCTTTTCTCTATCATTTCAAAAGAAAAATCACTCATTTACGATTTTTCTAAGAAGTTATGATCAAAAGAAGAAGGGTAATTTTTGGAATTGAAATTCTAGGTGAAAAATTACTATGCATAGATTGGGTATTTTGACATAGCTATGATAGAAATTTGAAAAAGTGATCAACTAGAATGTTATAGCCATTAAAATTTCGTACGGTTTCAAAAAAAAGAACAAATCCATTTGAGTTGGAAATGAGGAAGAAAAGGTTGGTGGAAATAGGAGGAAAAATGGTGAAACATATGGGCTATTTATAGGCAAGATTTCACACCTAATCACTTTGTCAAGTCACATCACAAATCTTTTATAATATATATATATATATACATATAATTATGTTTAATCACATCACTCTTATATATATAATTATGTTTATTCACATCACTTTCTTATATATATATATAATTAAATTGTTTAGTCACATCACTTTCTTATATATATATATAATTATGTTGTTTAGTCACATCACTTTCTTTAATATATAAAATTATTATGTTTAGTCACATCACTTTATATATATATATATATAAGTTTAATTATTAATTAACTAAGATGTGCCAAGAGATAATTATGGTTAATGATTACAAATCTAAGATGTGACAATACTTAATATATATATTTATATAAAATGTTTATTATTTTTAAACTATGTTTTGTCACATCACTTACTAATCCAAATTAACATAAGATAATTTATTTCTACGCGTATTATTATCTAGTTAATTAACTCTTATATATATGTACATATTGTGCACAAATACGAACAACGTTCCCGACAACTTTCCGGTGTCGAAAGATCGAAATTTCTGAAAACGTTTTTCGGTCACATTTCTGTTTTTCTACGAACTATTTAATTTGGTATACAAATTTTGAAAATGATTTTACCATCATTAGTAATTAATTAAAATGAGTTTATTTTCATTATAAAACCTATATATTGAATATTTAAAATTAATTAAATATTCACTAATCAAAGCAGTGAAATTCTGGGACGTTACATTCTTCCCCCCTAAAAGAATTTCATCCCCGAAATTACACCTCGACCTATCGCAGAAAACACATAACACTATACATCAGCTCGTACGATGTACATAGACCATTCTTATGTAAAATCTGATTCGGTATCAACTCGAATGCATGACTTTTCTTCCGAACTAGTATCGCTATCTCGATTCTCTAGTGCGGACTCCAATCAGGCTCCTTGATTTGGAACCTCTATTCTCCTTACATAGTTGTAACTATGATAGAAAAATTTGGTCCCACACCAAGAACCCTCATCAAGTGCTCGCCGTCAAAATTCGAGCAATAGATCCTTATTTGGAATGGTGCAACACCTCAAAGCCATGTACTCGAATCTTGGATCACTCTATATGGAAAGAGAAATGATCTACGTCCAACTTACACACTTACTTAATTGGTCCTCCCTAATACCAATTCTATTTCCACCAAATTATTTATGAAAACATTTCATAAACTACACTGGTTCAACTTGGATGCTATTCCACTATTCTCCTTACATTTTTATATCACCAACAAATACGCACTCTCATATATATACACACACATACTCAAACTCATCCAAGACTCAAACCCCACCAAAGCCAAGGTTCTTGCTTAACCTTCAGCTCCGATACCAAATGTAATGAACCAGATTTTCGACCCTTGAAAATTGACACTAATACGTCCATTGTATCACATGCCGAACATTCAAGTGCCGAAAATACTGATTTGTTAGGGTTAAAGAAGAAGGTAGAAGATAGAAGAAAACTAAACAACGTAGAATCTCATAAACCAACGAATAATATATAATACAACAATGATCTTTACAAAAAGGAAACATCTTTATTCATATAATATCAAAGTACACTAGGCTTATCCTAAATTTGGACAGTTATAGAAACCTGTCCTTACATTGACAAACATACAGACTCTATAATACAGCAAAAGAAAAATATACATGAATACGTCTTGACCATCCAGCTCCTCTTCAACTCCAAAGTATCCAGTTAAACCTGGGAAAAACAAGCTCGGTCTGACCTGAGCATTGCATGGAATAACGCCTGGGTCAGTCTGGTAAACCAGCATGAGTAAAACTCGATAACAAGAAATACCAAACTGATTTCTACATTTGAAAACCTTTCAAACAGAGGGTATCTCGTAAGACCACACCGCACATAAAAATGGATGGGTTTTTACCTTACGATAACCTAAACATTTTATATCAAAATCCAGCGATATTATCATAGTGTCTAGGTTTAAAGTAAATAGATAAAATAGCTGAAATGCTTGCGTCTCACATTCCAACATACTAGGCTTTACAATCGAAAACGTAAGGCACGTATTGGAGAATGGATTCCAACTAATGATTGGGCTACTGGGGTACCGCCTGCCACAGTACACCTCTAGAAAATGTACCAAAGTCATACCTAACGATCCCTGCCAACACAGAACCAGCCTAACCCTTGCTGGATAGTAGCGAATATATCATCACTCTGGTTGCTTTGCAACCTTTAACCGAGCACTCCTATGTACACGAATTCATTGATGATTGTGTATATATCTAGAAGGGTGATGATATACCCTAACGGGTGCAACCCATATAGCCCTGCTGCATATCCCATGTTTTAGTCATTCCCGGTTGATAAGGCTTGAGGCTGCGTTTTAGCTTTCTGAATAGAAGTCCCTCTTGGGATGCTAACACTGCCCTCCCGGCAGTAATGCAGTGCGAACATTCATCCATACAAGTTGTCCAGGATAAGGATAAATCGAAGGCATTACTTCTACTATATCCATTTTGGAATCACCCTCAGGATTAGTAGTAAGCAGCCCTTGTACTTTAGTGACCCCATCTTCGATCCCATGCTTCAAGATGTCTTCATTACGAAACGCTTGGGTTAGATCAAAGTGGTTTTCGGATAACATATCTGATCCTTGTCTCTTCGAAACAACTTTTAGTATTTTTCGGTAAACTCAACCCCAGTTCTTTAGGAAATAAACAAACAAATGACAAGAGCGGAGTTCACCTCCTAATTGTTTATGGACGGATTTCCTAATCATTCGTCCTAGATTAACGAAATGAGTTTATACGTATAGTGTAGCACCTTCGACGGTAGTTGTACCATATAATTCTCGTGTTCGCCTAGATATTTTCGAAGTTACATTTTGGGTCCGGCTTTGATAGTCGGTTATTTAACTATCAAATAAACAAACATCCAATCATGGTTTAATTTCCATATGGGATCCACTAAGCCTTTATAAATTCTCTTTAATTAATAAAACCACTCTATAAAATCTGATCAAAAGATCTTTTCAAATCACTATTCCCAAACCCCTTACATTTCCTTTATATTTGGAAACCTTTATATACTTATCTCAATGGTATAAGTATATTACCAAAACATTTTACTTTTCATGCCTTGAAACAAAATCATATACTTATCTTATCAGTATAAGTATATTTACAAACTTTTCAAAGTTTCCTTCTTCCCAAGTCCAAACATTTCTTCCAAATAAAACATTCCGCTTATCCTTTATCAAAAATTCCCTTTTTAAAAGCTATCTCATATTTCAATTAACTTATAACTTTCAAAATAAAGTTATAACCCACTTTTATAAACCTTTAAGTTAATTTATAAACCTCTTTCCAAATCTTTGAAATGATTTATAAACCTTTTTCCTATTTTTAAAACTATTTATATAAACCTTTGTTTATTCCTTTATAAAATATCCTTTATAAATATAATTTACAAAACATCATTTGTAAAACACCTTAATAACCCTTTTTGTTAGAAAAACCCCTTTCTATAAACAAGTTGTCATTAATAAATACCTTTATAAGAATTATATAACTTGAAAAACCATTTATAAACCCTTAGCCTCAATTTGATTAAAGAATTAAAGTAAATTCAAACCATACTTTATAAATTCCAAATGAGGCTTAGCAGTCCCAATGGTACTAATTTAAGTTGCCATTTAATTTCAATTCGATTTCCAAAGCACATAACAATTATATACATAAGCTACCATGTATGTAAATACAGTTCATATCCAATCCGGGAATAACACATCAATATAACCAGTTGGCATATACAAGTCCAAATAACATAACAACGGGATGGTGATTTATCCTACTAAATAGATGTCCAAACAATTCAATCAATTTATAGTAGAACGGGAATTTATTCTGCTTAATACATGTCTACACAATCAAATCACTTACACTATAGTAGAATGGTGTTTTGTTCTGCTAATGGATGTCAGTTAATTCTCCTAATCATATGGCTTACTTAAGGGCCCGGACAAGAGATCCTCTGATATGGAATCTATTTACTTTGAAAAAGAAAATTGATTAAAACACATTCTGTTTAGTTTAAAATTACCTTTGAAAAGTTAAAAGTATATTTAATTAGCTTAAACCCTAACTAAATCTTAATTAATCCAATTTAAATCAATATTAAATCATAAGTAAACTCTAATTAGGCTTAATGAACTTGATTAAGTACTAATTAACTTCCTAATGCAACTTGGTTATGGTTAAACCAAATTGTTTAAGAGTTAAACCCCAATTAATTAAATATTAATTAAATAACCCATTAATTAAATAAATAAATAAATAACCATTAATCTTAATTAAATAATTATTAATCACTTAATTACTTATTAACCCCATTAATCACTAATTAAAACTTTATAAATCAATTAATAGTCATTAACTTAACTTAAGTGATGATTAACCTCTAATCACATTCTTAAGTAGCAATCAGGTGCTAATTACCTTTTAATTAACTAATTAATTAATTAATTATATTGCAACTTAATTACTTTTTAATATTACTAATTAAGTTTGAAAAACTTAGTAAACTAATTTCAAAATAAAACAAATTTGAAATAGAAATTCAAACCTTTGTCGAACTGCATCCATAGCAACTGTCGCTATGAGTGCAGTTTGCTCTAACCCACCTTTAAGCGAAGCCACTTTACTAAACCATACTATTTCATGATTGAAACATGCCCTAGTAAATTTTCACACTTTAAAACCAATTACGCAAACTTTAACCACAATCTAAACTTTAAACTCTTGAAACGAGTTTGATTTCAAATCCGACCTCAAATCCGTCGCAACTGCATACAAAGTTTCAACTTTGTTTTCAACCCATCATGACTATAGTCAAGTTCATCATCAACCCTTTATATTCACACATCATATTCACACAACAAATTGTATACATATACCAATATATATACAATTACTAACTTTGCAATAACACATCCATTCGAGTGCTAACACTAACCCATAAATTTGCACTTATCATCACATTCAAACATGCCAAGATCCAATATATATATATATAACATGCATAAAGCTAAGGATCAACACAACATATAAAGGAATGTTCTTTCCAAAAGATTAGGAATTTACTCACCGGCAGCTATCCAAACTCACACTTAATTAGAGTATGACATAGCACTTCCATTCCTAAGCAACAAGATGGAGTCTTGACCCCTGAATGCATTAGGTAGGCTCGGCCTTGAAGAGAAGAGGAAGCAAGACTTGTTTTGGTAGGGTGGAGCGACTTCGGATAAACATCGAATTCTTAATAATAAACCCAAAAATAGGTTATTTTGCAACTGATTTTTGGGCTACCTACTCACGGAATTTCAAAAGGTATTCAAAGAGAAAGTTATTGGAATTTCTTTTCTCTATCATTTCAAAAAAAAACTAATTTAATATTTATTTTGGAAGAAGTTATGATCAAAAGAAAGGTTATTTTCGGAATTGAAATTTTGGGTGAAAAATTACTTTGCAAAGATTGAGTATTTTAACATAGCTATGATAGAAATTTGAAAAAGTGGCCAATTAGAATGTTGTAGCCATTAAAATTTCACACGGTTTGAAAAAAAACTCCATTTGAGTTGGAAATGAGGAAAAAAAGATTGGTTGAAATAGGAGGAAAAATGGAGAAACATATGAGCTATTTATATGCAAGATTTCACACCTAATCACTTTGTCAAGTCACATCAGAAATCTTTTATAATATATATATATATATATAATTACGTTTAATCACATCACTCTTTTATATATATATAATTATGTTTAGTCACATCACTTTCTTATATATATAATTATGTTGTTTAGTCACATCACTTTCTTATATATATAAAATTATGTTGTTTAGTCGCATCACTTTCTTTATATATATAATTATTATGTTTAGTCACATCACTTTATATATATATATATGTTTAATTATTAATTAACTAAGATGTGACAAGAGATAATTATGGTTAATGATTACAAATCTAAGATATGACTATACGTAATATATATTTATATAAAATGTTTATTGTTTTTAAAACTATGCTTTGGCACATCACTTACTAATCCAAATTAACATAAGATAATTTATTTCTACACGTATTATTATCTAGTTAATTAACTCTTATATATAGTTACATATAGTGCACAAATATGAACAACGTTCCCGACAACTTTCCGGTGTCGAAAGATCGAAATTGCGGAAAACGTTTTTCGGTCACATTTTCTGTTTTTCTACGAACTATTTAATTTGGTATACAAATTTTGAAAATGATTTAACCATCATTATTAATTAATTAAAATGAGTTTATTTTCATTATAAAACCTATATATTGAATTTTTAAAATTAATTAAATATTCACTAATCAAAGCAGTGAAATTCCGAGACGTTACATTCTTCCCCCTTAAAAGAATTTCATCTCCGAAATTACACCTCGACCTATCCCAGAAAACACTTAACACTATACATCAGCTCGTACGATGTATATAGATCATTCTTATGCAAAATCTGATTCGGTCTCAACTCGAATGCATAACTTTTCTTCCGAACTAGTATCGCTCTCTCGATTCTCTAGTGCGGACTCCAATCAGGCTCCTTGATTTGGAACCTCTATTCTCCTTACATAGTTGTAACTATGATAGAAAAATTTGGTCCCACACCAAGAACCCTCATCAAGTGCTCGCCGTCAAAATTCGAGTAATAGATCCTTATTCGGAATGGTGCAACACCTCAAAGCCATGTACTCGAATCTTGGATCACTCTATATGGAAAGAGAAATGATCTACGTCCAACTTACACACTTACTTAATCGGTCCTCCCTAATACCAATTCTATTTCCACCAAATTATTTATGAAAACATTTCATAAAGTACACTGGTTCAACTTGGATGCTATTCCACTACATCCTAAGATCATATATCCCTATCTGATTCCATTATTCCATTTCGAATTTATCTCTCAAAGGAAACTCAAGATCCAAATACCCGGCTTTTATTCAAAACTTTTCCAAATAAAACTGTATAATTCCATCATAGAAATATATCTATAGCCCGAGTAACTCCAAAATTATACTGAGGAACTAGGTACTACCAAACAGTATCCTACATTCCCTTACCAAGAAGGGAAATATTCAAGAGAAGTGTTTACCATTTGAACACATTCCTTCCCCAATTTTAAGTTATTTTCGAGCCACTCGAACTAGTTAACTTAAAAATATTCCTTTTATTTCAAAATCTCATTTTTGGAACAATACTTTACATTTTCCAACAAACATCTATTTCCAACTTACTTTGGGGTTTGTTCGGGTTGAGCTTGTTTCGACCATACAATGATAAAGAGAATAATTTACTAAGTGCACTACAACGTTTGCCTAGGCAAACATCTGATCGTCACTTAAAAGATTATTCTAACCATCACAAAACAATCAAGACTTGTTCCCCCTACCAATCTAAAGATAACACTTCTTACTTACACTTTTCCAAAGATAACACTTCTTACTTACACTTTTATCCCAAAAAATTTATACTTAAACCAAATTAATTTCAAATATTATTATTATTATTTTCCCAAAATCTTGGAAATCATTTTTCCAAAAGCACCGAGATTTAGGTTCTCAAGTTTTCAATATAAATTCTTCCAACTTAAATGAAACATTTGTATAAACCCATTTTATAAATCACTTCCATTAAACCATTTTAAATATTTATCTCAAAATATTCTAACTTTTAAATCAAATTCTACCTCAACATTAACATCGAACGCCCTATAGTCAAACTATGAAACTTAATTCACAAGGTGTTTGTTGCCATATTTTCCCAATCCTCATCTACCCAACCCATATCTTAAAATGAAAACTTCCTATACACACTAACCATATTCAATGCTCAACTGGACGAACATGACTAAACAAGTCTTAAATGATTATAATAACATTTTATTATCTCCTAATATATCAACCAACTATACTATACTATTTTTGAAAATCATTCTTTTTATATATAAAATATATTCTAGTTAAATTTATTTCATTTACCCAATTTCAAAATAATACCGTGTCGATTAAACTTGTTTAAGTGTTTATGAAAACCTTACCGATAACGTTGGCCAAACGCATCGACCAGAATTCTTAAGCCGCTCAACAGATCAAACAACACAATATAAAACATTTTTATATCACTAACAAATACGCACTCACATACACAAACACACACACACACACTCAAACTCATCCAAGAGTCAAACCCCATCAAAGCCAAGGTTCTTGCTTAACCTTCAGCTTTGATACCAAATGTAATGAACCAGATTTTCGACCCTCGAAAATTGACACTAATATGTCCATTGTGTCACATGCCGAACATTCAAGTGCCGAAAATACTGATTTGTTAGGGTGAAAGAAGAAGGTAGAAGATAGAAGAAAACTAAACAACGCAGAATCTCACAACCCAGCGAATAATATATAATACAACTATGATCTTTACAAAAAGGAAACATCTTTATTCATATAATATCAAAGTACACTAGGCTTATCCTAAATTTGGATAGTTATAGAAACCTGTCATTACATTGACAAACATACAGACTCTATAATAGAGCAAAAGAAAAATATACGTGAATACGTCTTGACCATCTAGCTCCTCTTCAACTCCAAAGTATCCAGTTAAACCTGGGAAAAACAAGCTTGGTCTGACCCGAGCATTCCATGGAATAACGCCCAGGTCAGTCTGGTAAACCAACATGAGTAAAACTCGATAACAAGAAATACCAAACTGATTTCTACATTTGAAAACCTTTCAAACAAAGGGTATCTCATAAGACCACACCGCACATAAAAATGGATGGGTTTTTACCTTATGATAACCTAAACATTTTATATCAAAATCCAGCGATATTATTATAGTGTCTAGGTTTAAAGTAAATACATAAAATAGCTGAAATGCTTGCATCTAACATTCCAACATACTAGGCTCTACAATCGAAAACGTAAGGCACATATTGGAGAATGGATTCCAACTAATGACTGGGCTACTGGGGTACCGCCCGCCACAATACACCTCTAGAAAATGTACCAAGGTCATACCTAACGATCCCTGCCTACACAGAACCAGCTTACCCCTTGCTGGATAGTACCGAATATATCATCACTCCGGTTGCTTTGCAACCTTTAACCGAGCACTCCTACATACACGAATTCATTGATGATTGTGTATATATCTAGAAGGGTGATGATATACCCTAATAGGTGCGACCCACATAGCCCTATTGCATATCCCTTGTTTTAGTCATTCCCGGTTAATAAGGCTTGAGGCAGGGTTTTACCGTTCTGAATAGAAGTCCCTCTTAGGATGCTAACACAGCCCTCCCGGCAGTAATGCAGTGCGAACATTCATCCATACAAGTTGTCCAGGATAAGGACAAACCGAAGGCACTACTTCTACTATATCCATTTTGGAATCACCCTCAGGATTAGTAGCAAGCAGCCCTTGTACTTCAGTGACCCCGTCTTTGATCCCATGCTTCAAGATGTCTTCATTACGAAACGCTTAGGTTTGATCGAAGTGGTTTTCGGATAACATATTCGATCCCGGTCTCTTCGAAACAACTTTCGGTATTTTCCGGTAAACTCAACCCCAGTTCTTTAGGAAACAAACAAACAAATGACAAGGGCGGAGTTCACCTCCTAACTGTTTATGGACGGATTTCCTAATCATTCATCCTAGATGAACGAAACGAGTTTATACGTATAGTGTAGCACCTTCGACGGTAACTATACCATATAATTCTCGTGTTCACCTAGATATTTCCAAATTTACATTTTAGGTCCGGCTTTGATAGTCGGTTATTTAACTAATAAATAAACAAACATCCAATCATGGTTTAATTTCCATATGGGATCCACTAAGCCTTTATAAATTCTCTTTAATTAATAAAACCACTCTATAAAATCTGATCAAAAGATCTTTTCAAATCACTATTCCTAAACCCCTTACAATTCCTTTATATTTGGAAACCTTTATATACTTATCTCAACGGTATAAGTATATTACCAAAACATTTTACTTTTCATGCCTTGAAACAAAATCATATACTTATCTTATCAGTATAAGTATATTTACAAACTTTTCAAAGTTTCCTTCTTCCCAAATCCAAATATTTCTTCCAAATAAAACATTCCGCTTATCCTTTATCAAAAATTCCCTTTTTAAAAGCTATCTCATATTTCAATTAACTTATAACTTTCAAAATAAAGTTATAACCCACTTTTATAAACCTTTAAGTTAATTTATAAACCTCTTTCCAAATCTTTGAAATGATTTATAAACCTTTTTCCTATTTTTAAAACTATTTATATAAAACTTTTTTTATTCCTTTATAAAATATCCTTTATAAATATCATTTACAAAACATCATTTGTAAAACACCTTAATAACCCTTTTCGTTAGAAAAACCCCTTTCTATAAACAAGTTGCCATTAATAAATACCTTTATAAGAATTATATAACTTGAAAAACCATTTATAAACCCTTAGCCTCAAATTGATTAAAGAATTAAAGTAAATTCAAACCATACTTTATAAATTCCAAATGAGGCTTAGCAGTCCCAATGATACTAATTTAAGTTACCATTTAATTTCAATTCGATTTCCAAAGCACATAACAATTATATACATAAGCTACCATATATGTAAATACAGTTCATATCCGATCTGGGAATAACACATCAATATAACTAGTTGGCATATACAAGTCCAAATAACATAACAACAGGATGGTGATTTATCCTACTAAATAGATGTCCTAACAATTCAATCAATTTATAGTAGAACGGGAATTTATTCTACTTAATACATGTCTACACAATCAAATCACTTACACTATAGTAGAATGGTGTTTTGTTCTGCTAACGGATGTAAGTTAATTCTCCTAATCATATGGCTTACTTAAGGGTCCGGACAAGAGATCCTCTAATATGGAATCTATTTACTTTGAAAAAGAAAATTGATTAAAACACATTCTGTTTAGTTTAAAATCACCTTTGAAAAGTTAAAAATATATTTAATTAGCTTAAACCCTAACTAAATCTTAATTAATCCAATTTAAATCAAGATTAAATCATAAGTAAACTCTAATTAGGCTTAATGAACTTGATTAAGTACTAATTAACTTCCTAATGCAACTTGGTTATGGTTAAACCAAATTGTTTAAGAGTTAAACCCTAATTAATTAAATATTAATTAAATAACCCATTGATTAAATAATTAATTAATTAACCATTAATCTTAATTAAATAATTATTAATCACTTAATTACTTATTAACCCCATTAATCACTAATTAAAACTTTATAAATCAATTAATAGTCATTAACTTAACTTAAGTGATGATTAACCTCTAATCACCTTCTTAATTACCAATCAGGTGCTAATTACCTTTTAATTAACTAACTAATTAATTAATTATATTGCAACTTAATTACTTTTTAATATTACTAATTAAGTTTGAAAAACTTAGTAAACTAATTTCAAAATAAAACAAATTTGAAATAGAAATTCAAACCTTTTTCGAACTGCATCCATAGCGACTGTCGCTATGAGTGCAGTTTGCTCTAACCTACCTTTAAGCGAAGCCACTTTACTAAAACCATACTATTTCTTGATTGAAACACGCCCTAGTAAATTTTCACACTTTAAACCCAATTACGCAAACTTTAACCACAATCTAAACTTTAAACTCTTGAAACGAGTTTGATTTCAAATCCGTCGCGACTGCATACAAAGTTTCAAATTTGTTTTCAACCCATCAAGACTATAGTCAAGTTCATCATCAACCCTTTATATTCACACATCATATTCATACAACAAATTGTATACATATACCAATATATATACAATTACTAACTTTGCAATAACACATCCATTCGAGTGCTAACAGTAACCCATAAATTTGCACTTATCATCACATTCAAACATGCCAAGATCCAATATATATATATAACATGCATAAAGCTAAGGATCAACACAACATATAAAGAAATGTTCTTTCCAAAAGGTTAGGAATTTACTCACCGAAAGCTATCCAAACTCTCGCTAAATTAGAGTATGACATAGCACTTCCATTCCTAAGCAACAAGATGGAGTCTTGAACCCTGAATGCACTAGGTAGGCTCGGCCTTGAAGGGAAGAGGAAGCAAGACTTGTTTTGGTAAGGTGGAGCGACTTCGGATAAACATCGAATTCTCAATAATAAACTCGAAAATAGGTCATTTTGCAACTGATTTTTGGGCTACCTACTCACGGAATTTCAAAAAGTATTCAAAGAGAAAGTTATTGGAACTTTTTCTCTCTATCATTTCAAAAAAAATACTCATTTAAGATTTTTTTTGGAAGAAGTTATGATCAAAAGAAGGGTTATTTTTGGAATTGAAATTCTGGGTAAAAAATTACTTTGCAAAGATTGGGTATTTTGACATAGCTATGATAGAAATTTGAAAAAGTGGCCAATTAGAATGTTGTAGCCATTAAAATTTCACACGGTTTGAAAAATAAAACTCCATTTGAGTTGGAAATGAGAAAAAAAGATTGGTTGAAATAGGAGGAAAAATGGAGAAACATATGAGCTATTTATAGGCAAGATTTCACACCTAATCACTTTGTCAAGTTACATCACAAATCTTTTATAATATATATATATATATATATAATTATATTTAATCACATCACTCTTTTATATATATAATTATGTTTGATCACATCACTTTCTTATATATATAATTATATTGTTTAGTCACATCACTTTCTTATATATATAAAATTATGTTGTTTAGTCACATCACTTTCTTTATATATATATATATAATTATTATGTTTAGTCACATCACTTTATATATATACATGTTTAATTATTAATTAACTAAGATGTGACAAGGGATAATTATGGTTAATGATTACAAATCTAAGATGTAGCAATACTTAATATATATATTTATATAAAATGTTTATTATTTTTAAATCTATGTCTTGTCACATCATTTACTAATACAAATTAACATAAGATAATTTATTTCTAAGCGTATTATTATCTAGTTAATTAACTCTTATATATATACATATAGTGCACAAAGACGAACGACGTTCCTGACAACTTTCCGGTGTCGAAAGGTCGAAATTTCAGAAAATGTTTTTCTATCACATTTTTTGTTTTTCTACGAACTATTTAATTTGGTAAACAAATTTTGAAAACAATTTTACTATCATTATTAATTAATTAACATGAGTTTATTTTCATTATAAAACATATATATTGTATATTTAAAATTAATTAAATATTCAGTAATCAAAGCAGTGAAATTATGGGTTGTTACAAGGACCAGCTAAGAATGATAAGTGCTCCTAATTGTGATGTAATCACTCACCATGTTGATTGTCACGTTTAACAACTTCATGAAGTGAGAGCCTAAGACTTAACTAAGTGCGATACTTTTCCAGCTTGCTGCATGACTCCATTAAGCTTGTGAACTCCCAAAAAACAAGAAAGTAGGAATAAGTTTCCCCTATCCATTCTACTTGGCCTGTACTAGGTCCAGGTTAACATGGGCTTGTTGTAGAAATTCAGTCGTGTGTAAAATAATTCATACATCTAATTCTTCCTGTATAAAATTTTGTTATATATATATATATATATATATATTCAAGCATCTGACTTCGATTCTATATGTTTGAATAAGGGTTCAAACATCTGATTCAAGTTAATTTTGAACTAATACCTTTCTATTTTGAACTATCTAAAATTCAAATGTCTAAAATTGAGTTCAGGCGTTTAGTTACACTTCCAAGCGTCTCGTTCTAAATTTCCAGTTTTGGTAAATTTGTTTATTTTATTTATTTTCTTTCCTCATCTTCGCAGATTCGAATATGCATGCTATTATTTTTTTCAACAGGTGTTTAGCAATGGTTTCCATCATTATTTATACACAACTTTAGCTAATTTGCCTGGAGAATTGTATATAATCTTTAAATCAATTATTTACATGTTTCCCGATCGATTTTCTACATGTATTTCAATAATTTCTTTACATATATTCAATGTTGATAAAATTCAAGTCTAAGTATATTCAAAGTGAATATTCATTTACTTTTTAATTTATCAAAATCAATCCAAACTTGTTGCATAAAATCAAATTTATAGAATTAGGGGTCAAAATCAAATTTACCATTCCCTCCTATATTACAATGATTATTTTATAAATTCATTACCTATGGTTTTTCATTTCTTTCAATTCATAAGCACTTTTGAATAAAATTTTGATTCAAAATTAAAAATCATATTTTTAGTTCTAATAAGGTGTATAATTTAAAATTAACTACTTACCTACAACATAAACATTTCGTAGATAAATCCATTCACCTCGAAGGTTTGTATGAATAAACCTTTTTTATCCCGATTTGATCTGCGCTCTTTCTTTTCTTCTTAGCTTGTTGTTGTTTTTGACTTTGCTTTCCTCTATTTTCAATTTGAATTCTCTATCTTCTCTTCTCTTCCTTTCTTTTAATTTTTTGTCTTATTTTGTTTTTGGTTTCGCAATTTAGAGGAGAATAGAAAGTGTTGTTTGAATTAAGGAGTTTTGAAGAGAAAGAAGAAGAAATATATGTATAGAATTAGAGAGGTAGCGGTTGCACAGTTAAAGCTTTTAGCGATTCCATAGCGGTGGAGGTGAAAAAAGTTATAGCGGGGATATAGCGGAAAATAGCAGAGGAGCGAAAAGCTTCATTAGATATGAAACCAAATATCTAAAGTTTATTTATTTTCATTCTCACATCATTTGTGTAGGAAAATAAAATACTATTCAATCTTATATAACAAAATCGAAGAATATCATGATTTATGTAGTTCAGATTTGGTGACCAAATAGGTTTCTAACTTATATTGAGCACTTATGCCTAAAAATTATATCTTTATCCTAACTTTGTTGATTTAGTTCAAAAGAGAACTAGTCAAATCAACCATTTTATATTAATGTTTCTAAAGCGAATGCTAAAAAATCTTGATTTAGCGAATGTAGTGGAAAATAGTGTGGCTTAAAGCGGATCAAATATTTAATAGCACTATATTGAAAAGCATAGCAATCAAAGAATGCTATGTGCTATAGCGAGGATTTTGCGGGGCTTTAGCTGCATAGGATGGCGGTTGGGGTTTAGAATGAAGAACAGTGGGGATTATGGTCTTAATTATAATTGAAAACTAAGGTCATTAGGTTAAATCTCAAAATTAATAAGTATAGAAATGCCACTGGGTCTAGTTTTCGCTAGTTTTGACCTAATTTATCAATTTTAATAAGTTATATATGTTTTCTAATTGTAAACTGCGAGCGCAATGGAATAGGTTTTGAGATCTAATTCCAACGTTTGTGAATATTTACTTACTTTTTTACCCTTTTTAGTATTTTAATTTATTATTTAAAATTTTCGAGGTGTACACTAACTCTTTCAATATCCCACTTGCACTTAAGGTCAATTATAGAATCTTGATCTCATTCCTCCGATCAATTCAGAAATGATTGAGCTAATCCCTTAGTGAATGGATCTGCTATGTTGTTTTATCATCTACTCTATTAGCCAACATCTCCCCATCGTTAATAAACCGCCTTTATCATGTAGGAATTTCAGAGCATGCATCTAAAAATCTTATGAGTCCTAGGATCTTTTGTGGTCTATATTGCGGCATTGTTAATGTAATGGGATTCTTAACATTTGAAAACCCCTAACTTAGTTATAAATTTGTGCATTTCTATATACTGCTTTTATTGTGGTGCTATTCAAGGTGATGTATTGGGCCGTTGGTTGAACCAACCACCACCTCTCATTTGGAACATTTGCACCACAAAGCTCCCTAACTAAGATTGAATATGAATTTCAGATTGACATACCATATTCTATATCACTCATGAGGTTCGAGTCTGAATACGCCTTCATAAGGAGTTTTTTGTTTCCATACTAGCATTTCACAAAAACATAAGAATAACCATAACCACCATTTAGTGGTCCTAAATCAGATTTAATACTTGCTCAGTGCATTAATTACATAAGCGAATAGAGATATAGTAGATAACAAATCACCTATGGTAATTCCTATTGTCAATGCATAATAAATTAATCTCATATGCTCCATATTAAACATTTTAATGTGATGCCTATGTATATCGTTTGGGGAAAATCCCAACATATTTTACATTAACTATAAAAGATGTCATTTTTCAAATTCAATATCGATTATTAAACAACCAAATTAAAACTGATTTTAACATTAGGATCACCTTTCTATCAAAAAAACCGATTTTAGTGCAGGTTTTTTGTTAACAATCAGTAATATGTTATTTACTTATAGTTTAGAAATATCTTAGTACCTTTAATATTCTTTCTTATGGGCACATGATTCCTTTGTATTTTGAGTGAAAATCAAACTATTCAATTTCTCTGTCAAAATATTTGCTCAACTCTGTTGTTTGTTGAATGATACTGTTGTATCGGTTCTTGGATCATATCCAATACTTACAAACTCGGTTATTGTTGATACTGACTTCGTGACATTTTAGTTATTATGTGCAAATAATATATTCTAAACCGTATTTAAAATTTCTGTTTCAACATATTTGTACCAAACTCAAAGTCATATTAGGCGATAATTTTGCAAGTCTAGAACTCGAATTAATTTAAGCATGTTCATCAATGAATCTATTATGCCAATTCCAACAACTAAAATTTACGAAGTTATTCTCATCAACGTAGCATAGTACATTCAAACTCCAATGGTCTTCTTCTTGAAGACACATTTATGGTTGATGGATCATATCCCTTCTGGTACAACTATCACAATCATATTTTTCTAATGTACTTGGATTCTCTTCCAAATTTAAGCATACTTCCATATGGTAGGGTCTATACACTTTTTTTCTTATTAACAATTAAAGAAATTGTTATTACTAATAATTCTTTTTCTCGATATTGATTAGAAAATCATAGTCTAAATTTAATGTCGAAGAATTCTTTTTAAACATTATGATGAGCCGTGTCTGTTTTAGGCTTAGTTAATTCCATTTCATCTTGTACAATCAATCTCTAAGTTAGAGTTTTTGGATCATATCCAACACTTACATAAAAATGATTCAATTTTAAGTTCACAAAACTTATGTTCATAGCATAAATTAGTCGACTTGTCAATTCCTTGATCTAGAACATGTAGGGATTTCGTATCAAACTCATATCTTATTTGAGTTCATAAAATATGCTTTAGATAAATTAAATTTACCATATGTACTTATTCTTAAGTTTCGTGAACTCAAATTTTCATGACCGTAAAAATCGTAAAGCCCATTCAGTAATTAATTATATTTAAAGCATGTATCAAATATAAATTTTATATACATACCAAATAATTAGTAATAATACCTCAAACATCAAATACATTAATAACTAATATTTCTTAAATATTAATTAATTTACAACACTTTATAAACTAATTAAATCATGTGCTTTTTTAGAGAATTCACAAATGCAGTTGTGAGACTCAGAGACGTGAATTTAGTCAGCTGCTAATATCGAACAATTCATATATTAACATTCACACGCCATCTTAGCCGGTGGTGTGAAAATTTGGCTGAATTCATCGCTTATAGATCTTTTGGTAAAATCATATTTTATATTGTCTTAAGCGTACTAATAGTGACAATAATTTACACATGTTCACTTTGTCAAAACTATATCACTTTAGAACATATAGAGTGTGGTATTGGTTAGAACTCTAATATTATCTACATTCAACTTGATTAGTTTATAAATAAAGTCATTGGTTCAATAATAACTCTGATCAAAGATTTTAACTTTGAGTTGATTACAGTTAACCGTGGCACTAACCCCATACAACCAAGGGAACGAATTCTTTATTGAACAATGCTCCATTCCCAAAGCTTCAACTTAAACGATGTCATGCCATGATTTAACTACAATCAAATTGAATTATCCACATTGAAGTTCGACAGTATTCTCAAGTCGGAAGAATTGTGTAACACCGTCACACTGAGATTCCCTATTTAACCCAGTTATTGTCAACCAACATGAAACTTTCAAATGAGTCACTCCATAATTATCTAACAACTATGAGTACATAACCCCTTAGTCCCTTCATCGATCATATGTAATACGCTACGTTGATTTAAATTTAAATTTCTTTATTTAAAACTATAAAATAAAATTGCAAATGAATGATATATATATATATATATATATATATATGTATATGTTGTATTCTAATTGGCTATTATATATTTCAAATAATATTTAAATTAATTTTTAGATATAATATATAATTACATTTACATATATAATTTTATTAAATTATAAGCTAAAAATAATATTACATTTACATTCAAAATTATACACACACACATTTAAATCAAATCTATACCATTTTAAATATATATTCAATTTTAATTATATATTTATTTTTGAAATTATATATACATATTAAGAAACAAAATGGAAATATATAACATATACCTATATACATATACATACATATGCATGTGTGTAAACTATATATACGATACTACTAATATATGTATACATGACCACATACATATATTATAGTATATTTAAACATATGTATATACTTAGGCATTTATATTCTTGATATGCATACCATTTGTTTATGTAAGTATAGTATATATGTATACAATAGATATAAATCCCAATATACATATGTATGTGTGTATAGTTATACACATGCTTATATATTGTTATGTTATCTATCATACATATGTATTCTTTCCAATTTACTCCCTATATGTCAGTGTGACCTTTCTTATACCTATAGGTGATAAAAACACTCCTAATTAATTACATGTTTGTCACATTTAGGATTTGTTAATTTATACCCCATAAATAACAATATGACCTTTTACAAACCTAAATGATAGAACATAAAAAAACTACCTAAATTACACACGTGACACTTATAATATACTTTGAGTGTGATGTATATTTTATATTATCATATTATGTCATGAATTTATATGATATATTCAAAATAAATATTAAGTAAACTTAATTAATATGATTAATTGTATATTTACAAAATATTTAAAATAAAATATGATTTTATTTTAACACATGTAGATTAGATCTAATGTTGGCTAATAGATTTCATAGGCCCATTACTATTCAAACAGGGATTTTTTTTAAAAATCTACACATTTCACCCACTGCTAAACGGGTTAGTTTCAACAACTCGAAAGACCAAACCTTGATTCGCTTCAGCTTTCTCTTAAAGAGCGTGTTGAGGAATTGCAAAAGTTAGACCATGAATTAATCAAGGAAAGTCACCTAATTGTCAAAACCATATAAATGTATCTTCTGGAGATTGAGGAAAATTCATGAACACAATGTTGTGGTAATATGTTAGTGATCCATAGTGGGAAGCCAAAAGTTTTCTCAAGTATAGAGTGAATGGATATACATTCTCTCCTTAACATTATGATGACACTCATTCAACCCATAATAGTCGTATTTAAGGATGCAATCACTACATTTTTTGCAAGTGCAAGAGATTTAAATCCTACAGGCAGTGACATTACTTGATATGGTATGCTTAAATAGATCACAGTGGTTGATTATTATAGTCTTAATATGTAATATTCTATTGTGATTGGATAAATATTACGGATAAGACAAATGGTTGTAAGATTTTATAGATTGCAATCGTTGATGGTGAAATTGAAAAGCCTCAGGAATGCTAATGGAGAGTATGCCAGCTATTCTAGTGATTGAAGCAGGTCAAGTTTTCTGTGTGAAAGACACTCAAAATACTAATTGGTTCATTATCCGATGCTCCCCAAACTGCATAACAAACAACATAGATGACCACACCAAACCAACAGATTTTCAATCTGTTATAAATAAACAATCCTACTTACTACCATTTTTTAAGGCAAGCTGATTTTTATAAATATAATTATTATAGTGTGAGGAAGAATGTCCTTACCAACTTCAGCACATACACACTGTAAGTTGCACAAGGAAATCACATGAAACTTCCTACACCTACGATGAAAACAATAAACATATTATAAGATCACATAACCAAACTTAGACTACGACTATCATACATTACACATAACATGAATACATTGGCCAAACAAGAAGCATAAAGCTTCCACTATGAGTAAAACCAGAAAAATACACCAATGCAATGCATAAACTATGACACCGGTGCTATTCCAAAACATAACTTCCAAAGACAATTCCAAATAAGAAGTAGAGCTTCAACCTTTCACTTAAAAGAATATGCCTTTCATCATGCACTTACCAAAGTAATCCAAGACTATAAATCTCCAAAATCAATGCCCAAAAGCTTGGATAAGATTATAGATCACCGACACCTCGATCAAGCACCATCTACCAACATGCACATGAAGCATGACATAAATAACCAATAAGAAAATTCACATCCTCTACAGAGAAGGTAATCACCATGGAGTAGTATCAATGAGAAGAGAAAAGAGGCAAAGCTTCAGGAATATCGAGATCTTATGGAAAAAAACAACCAAACTTCCATACAAGGGCAGCCATCAAGAGTGCCAAGGCTGCTTCAACCAACAATAACAAGCAAATCCAACAACCATAACCCTTTATCCATAAAGATATACAAACTCTAATCCTCCACCATTAGATTTCTCAAAACAAAAGCAAGCTAACTTGTAAACAACTACAATAACAAACCATAAACCTACTCTAAATATTACTATGTTACACATCCTCAAGAAGTTCTAGAACATCTAGAAGTCTGGAATAGAGGATTAAGGCAGAGTAGGCATCGAAAGATCAAAGGTAATCCAACTCATGTTTGATATCTGGCATAGGAGGCAGATAAAACAAGGATATGATAAGTGGAAAACATGTTAGGGAAATCCAGATCTAAAAAAAATTTGAGTAGAAGTAAGAGGATGTCAAAACTAAGGAAGAGGACGAGATCTAAAAAATCAGGAAGGAAACTAAACTTGCGAGCAACATGAGGTAGAGCAGCTTACAACAGAGGGAGGAAAATGTAAAAAAAGTGAGAGACACAAAATATAATAGAGAGAAAATCGAAAGATGAAGTCATGAGATGGGTAGGCGGTGGACATAGACGAATATTGTGGAAAGGCATAAGATGAGAGGAAGGAAGAGACGACCACAAACCCTAGTCCCCATTAATCAACATCATGGTCTTGAATATTTTTATTATTATTTACTTAAAACCACTATACCTTATTTTGGAATTAATAGTTGTTTTGTTTTTTTTTCATTTTTATTAAAATGCATCAAATGTTCTTGTACTTTGTTTTGATGTAATAGGTCATGTTTGTTGTTTTATAAAAATTAGCTATCTTTTTATTAATAGTTCTTAAATCGATTAGTTATTAAGTTATTTTTTATGCCCATGCAAAGATTAGTATAGTATTTTTTTAAGGATTAACATATTAATTGGACATTAATTGTAACGATCCCACCGCGATGCCCAGTTTAGCAAAGAACATTACAGTAATGTCGTCTGCTAATCTGAAGAATACGGCTTATTAAGGACGATCGAATGTGAATATATCTTTATACTAACATTGACACGTCATTTATACCTTATTTACTTAATATCTGAACTAAAATTTGACATGTACAGTATTAATACAAAGTGATAGACACACCGATTTCTCAAAATCAAAACAATATATCATATCAGCATCAGTCACAGATCACAGCGGAATAATATTCTCATATACATATACAAATTGTGGGTCTACAAAATAAAACACTAAACTCACATAATATACAAATTTTACAATTCTCTAATCTCAATTATACATTTTATATACAAGGTCCAAATTCCTAAATAGGATAAACTAAAAGTCCAAATGTTTATCTCCTTGCTAGCATAACCATTCAAAGGTCAACCTGTCTTGTAACCTGAAAAGTCTCGGCCTGACCCGAGCAAAATAACACCCGGGTCAGACTATCTGTAAATATCCAATAGGATGAGAACATAATATAACACACGAATAAACAACATATAAGTAAATACAGATGTCCAGGATATAATGATTTAGGGAATTAATTTAATTCAGAACAAGGTTATAAGTTTGAGTCACAAACACGAACTAGTCACTAAACACAGAATAACAAAATTTACTTAACTTAACATCCATCACAAGACACAAAAATACATATTTATTTCACGAACGCAAGACACAAGAATATCAAGTCACAAAAATATATATATTTATTTCACGAACACGGAATAGTTATAGAATCCAATATCTAGAATCCAAGAGATCTTAATCCAAACAGATCGTAATGAACGTCCAAAACAATCGCAATGATTGTACTCAAAACCCGTGGCAAACAAACAAACAAATTGGTATCGCTCGAACCGATCCGATACCAAGGATCGTACTCAGACCGAGAAAACAGAATCACAGAATGATCTCAAGGATAGTCCATACCGATCAAGGTGATCGTAGAAACCATGACTCGATAACTCTACATTTATTTACTATTATTATTTTATTATGTTCGAAAAGAAATCCAGGAATAAACTTCTTAAGGATCTAGCAGCCGTTTGCCGCACACCAAAAGAGAGTAAACTCTAAAGTGTCAAATGCTATCACCTTCAGTAATCACTAGAATTTAACCAATACGTCCCATACCGTATAGTGAAATCCAAGTATTTACTAAAAGCTAGTGAATATTACTTATTACGGATACCACTGGAAAACCTGAATTTTATTCTCTTTCGGATCTCGCAACCACTTATCGCACACCCGAAGAGAAAACAACTCTAAAGTGTTAATTACTTCTCTATAGTGATCACATGAATTTAACCAAAGCATCCCATACTACCCGGTGAAATTCATACATTCACTAATGAGTTAGTAAATTCCACTCCAACATTCTATTCAAAGGGTTGTGCCATATTCGACGAAGCGTGATTCAAGAGCATTTAAACCAATCGATAACATTAAGTCGATTATTAGTGCTTCCCAAATTATAGAATTAAAGTTCTCAATCAATTTTTCATTGGTTATATTGTTTATAAACACTTGTTATAATTTTCCACAAATCCATTTATTATTTAACTCTTAATTAAATGATCACTTATTAGATAAAATATTCCATAAACTCGAATCGAAGTTTTCGCTTATATACCCAAGATTATCTCAACTTTCCATATAGTTGTAATTATTTACAAAATCATATTCCAAAGCATATTTTTAAGTCCATTCATTTTATACAACCACAAATATTTCTCTTCCAAATCCATTATTAAAATAGAACCATTTTATTATGAAATAAACTAAGTTTTCTATTGTAAACATTAAGTTAGGAATCTATGTTTTATAATAAAACTTCCCTTATAAGATCTTTTTACAACCACTTTGGAAATTTAGTGTTTATATAAATGTTTATATTATCAAGTTAACTATCAAACAATGCCAACACAATATATGGAAAATGCATGAAAAAGAAAAAAAAACATGATACTAACTCATCAAAAACAACTAAAAAAATTTCTTCCTGTCCTAGCTTCTAATATACTAAATTTTAGCTAGTAATAATTTAGTTGGAAAACCAAGTACAACAAGATAGGTAGAGGTATAAGAATAACTAGTTATAACTCAGTGGCTGTTCATGCTTTCTATTATATATAAACTAACTTTATAAAATAATACATATAGGTTTCAAATTTTCATGCTCATAATACATAGCCTGTCACTTAAATTTAATACATAGGCTACTCTTTTCAAAACAAAAAGGCATCAGGCCATGTGCGCATGTCCATTTCCAAGGCAAACCATATAGAAAGTTTGCACATAAGGGTGTACAGGTAAATATGTCAAACAATGAAACAAAAATCATATAGGGACGTACAAACAAAGTGGAACAATTTGCTATTATTCACATAAAGGAGTTTTTCACTTAAGTCTAATTTAATGTATACAATTACACATATAGAGATAAGGAAGTGATAGCTCAAAGCAATAAGCAGAAGACGTGACTTGTTTTATAGCTACAGGGTGAGGAACGAAACAAATTTCAAGACCACGTGAAAGAGGCAGCACGATAAATAATTAGAGTAGTACATTTCCTTATCAAAGGGTTGGACGAAAATGAGGCATAGGGTGCAGGCTACATGCGAATTCATAAGGGTAGGAATGCATGAAGAAGGCAACAGGCAAACGAAATAAAATAAGGCCAGCAAGGTGCGTACAAAACAACAGGGTATCTGGAATGCGCAAAAGCAGACAATAGAAAAACACAACAAATCAGTAGCAGATTAATTTACACTAAATAATTGACGGACGGAGAAACACTGATTTCATATTTCATAGTAACCAACAAAATATCACCCAATTCCATAATCATTCTTTATAGCAATCCAATATAGGAAATCAAAAGGTTAGAGAAAGGTCTTATGAGATTTAACTCATCTTAAATCCCTGAATAGCAGCGTTAAATGATTGCACCACCACCCGACGCCTAGCCTAGCCCGCCGTCACCTGAACGCAGCCACCCACCTTTGGCTACACAGCTCGACCACCGCCATGTCGCTGCTCTAATCCGCGATGGCTCCCACAACTTTAGGTTTGAATGAAATTGATATTTACCAACTTCTTGCTCTTATTTAAATTTCTAGAATTTGTTTTAGCCTGAGAACCCTATATTTAGTTGCTGTCCTTTGTTTTAATAATGAGAAGAGGAAGGTAAAGGATTGTCTTATGAAAGCAAAGTATATGTATTTTAGTTTAAATAAGGTTATGGGCTTTGTTTAGGCCCACTCAAATTAAAAATCCTTTCCCTTTGGTTTAAACAACATTTAACAAAAGATTCTACTTAAATAAAAAAGTAAATTTTCATTCATTAATCTATTTCAAAAAAAAATCCAATAATTGATTTAAACAATATTTCGACTACATCGAAATCCATAAATCAATTATTCATTCAAGTCAAATTTCATTTTTAAATCAAACTAAACTAAATCGAAATTCCAATTTAAATTAATCAACACAAATTAATCGTAATTAATTAGGTAATTAATAACAAGGTTGTTACATTAATATAGTATTATTAATGTCCAACGTATGATAATTATTGAAATGAGATTTTAAATTTCAATTTATTTGAACATCTTCTTTATGTATGTTTCACTACAACAAAAATACTCTATTACACCGCCCTTTTTACAACGGGCATTGGCTGCCCGTTGTAATAGTAGGCTATTACAACGGTCCATTCAGGCCCGTTGTAATAGATGCCCTATACAACGCCTTTTTTACAATGGGCAATGACTGCCCGTTGTAATAGAATGCTATTACAACGGTCCTTTCATACCCGTTGTAATAGATGTCAATTTTACAACGTTTATAAAATGCCCGTTGTAATAGATACCAATTTTACAACGATCACACAATACCCGTTGTAAGAGGTGTCAATTTTACAACGGGTTAAAAAATACCCGTTGTAATAGGTGTCAATTTTACAACGGTCATAAAATGCCCGTTGTAATAAATGTTTGTTGCCAATTTTTGACAACCAATAATTAATAATTTCAATGCTTTCTTAAAATTAATATTTATTATTTATTAATATTTAATAATTATTCATTAATAATATTATATTAATCATATGTTACTAATTACTAATTATAATATTATATTGCTAATTACTAATTACCAACCATTAATAATATTATATTATTTATTAATATTTAATAATTAATCATTTATAACTTATAATAATTAATGATTATTATTAAATAATCACTAATTACTAATTGTTATACATAATCAATATTAATTATTAGTTATTTAAAATACTAGAATATTTAATAAGTAGTAATTTATAATAACAAATTCAAACATTTCAAATTAAATTACAAATTAATATCTCAAATTAATTATGTTTAATTATTAATTTCTAAACATTAATTGATAAATATAAATCGTCCTTTCTACTTTATACAACCTATGTTAACCATCCAGCCACCCTACATTTTACAAACAACAAAACATTGCGCGCCATCGTTCGCCGCCTTTGATTTTCCTTAGAACCCTAAATCCCAAATTGATCCCTAATACCAAATCGCTCATTCGCCTTCATCGCGACTTGATTCTCCACCTTGCTCTGCATATATTCCTCCCTCGACTCCCTCAAAAGTCAACTCCTATTTTTCTCTCTCCCCCATTATTTTTTTCTCATCCTCCCAAACTTTCTAACTTTCATCTCCTACAATGGACGCCGTCGACTGGGATCTTTCCGCCGTTGTCAGAAGCTGTTCCTCCAAAGTCAAATCTCCAAAAGTAAACGACACGTTGACTTTTCAATTCAAGGAAGTTGAAGAGAGAGAACTCAGAGAAGCGATGCTGTTTAGAGGGTTTCCAAACGGGTTCGGCGAGAGCTGCTCCAGATTTGTTGGGTTGGAGGAGCTTTGCAACCCGTTTATGCTATCCGTAAATAAGCAGTGTCAGAGTAACCTGCAGCTGTGTTCTAGGGCGAATAAACTGCCGCAGGTGGCGAGGAATAAGAGAAGGTAATAATAAATTAAAATTTTTGAGGGGGTTTTGAAATCTATGCAAGCTTTGAATTGAATAATTGTGTTGAATGTGTATTTTTCTGTACCTCTGTGTCATTTATCTAAAATCAACTATATTGTCTTAGGCTGTAAAAATCAATTGAAAGGATGCAAGGACAAATCATCTAATTCAGTGCAAAATACAAACAGAAAAGAGTTGACGCATAATCGTTTTTTTCCTCAACTTATATGTTCTATCATGCATATGGGTGCTGCATTGTCTATTGGCACACTCTTTTTTTTTTCCTTAACTTATATGTGATATCATGCAGATGGGTGCTGCATTGTCTATTGGCATCGACGTAGACCCTGAGGCAGTAACATCTGCTCATCAAAATATATTTTTAAACAGTATAGATTCTAACAAGATGTCTGTTTATTTGGTTCCTATCAATGAAGATATAGAAGGGCAAATTTCTAAGAGTTCAAAACTTGATAATTCAAAAGAGAAATGTGACATTGTTATAGCAAACATTCTCCTCAACCCTTTGATAGAGTTAGTAGAAGATATTGTCTCCTATGGAAGGACTGGTGCTACGATTGGCTTAACCGGAATTTTGTCTGAACAGGTTCCATAGAAATATTTTTCAGTTATTTATATTTAAATGACTACTGGTCACTCATCCTAAATTGTGTGTAATTTTGATGTTTTGGTTTCAGGTACAACAAATCAAAGATGTGTACTCGGAGTACTTAGAAAATATATCTGTAGCTGAATTGGATGGATGGGCTTTTCTCTACGGAACAAAGAAAAATAACTGATGTATGTTTCCTACTTACATTGAAGATAGTTGTTTTTCTTTAAAGTAAATTTGATGCACGCTACTTAATTGTTTAATTTGTTCTCCAATCGCATGAATGATTTGCAAGCTCCAACAGCTAATCAAATTTAATGGACTTTTTTCCAGTAAAGTTTTTTGAAAATCGATAGCATCAAAAGTTCCAAAGCTAGGCAAATTTCAACACATTTCTGGTTAAAAGCTTGAAAGGGTGTATTTGAAACTACTAATTTCAAACTTCCAGAAAAAAAATGCAAATTGATGAACCGACCGAATTCAACTGGAATGCTTTCATTATGTTTGCTCCCAGACATTGTTACATATCCTCACCTAAACTATTCACAAGGCTAACCGAGTAGGAAGAAACAAAGAACGTAAATCAACTAATATGTACATGTATCTGATATAGACATATCTCTGCTTGTTTTGAATGTCCAGTTTTATGCTAGTGTGACTTTTTATTTGTTTTGTTGGAGTTTCCACTGTTGTTTAATTTGTTTTTTCCAATAAATCAGCGATGCATTGCAAAATTATAGAACAAGTTGTACAGTTGATGCATATCAATGTTATATTATTGATACTGCTTTAGTAGATCATCACAAAATTTCTCAAAGAAAATTACTCGCAACTTCTCCTTAAAAAGTTAAGGGAACTTGGAAAGTTGTTGAACTCTTAGAGAATTTGCTCATATTCAATACTTTATTGCAATTTTAAATTACACACTATTGATGATAATGTACCCTTTAAGAAATTGTTTTTTTTATTAAAAAAAAGTCATTAATCCTTAAATTTATACTCACTACTTTGCTGCCTTGCTTGAAAAACTGGCTCTGTATGACGAAGATGTGAGAAAATGGCCTGCATTGATGGATTTTTGGCTTTTAGAGCTTTTGGGAAGAAAAGAATGAAATAGGTGATGTGTTTATATAGGTATGGGTAGGAAACTTAGGGTTTGAGTATTATAGAAGTTAAAATGTTATAGAGATAAGAATAAAAATTATGGTCTAATGAAAATTTGATTTCATATTTAAATAAATTCGTGGTATGGATACACTGACCGAAAGTAAGGGATACGAATATGTAGATCTCAAAATTAAAGGTGGAAATCAGGGAAGGTGGGAAAAAACTTGGGTTTAGATTCTTTTTGCAAAAATGACAAACAGAATTTCGGGCAAACTATTTGGATACACACACACAAGCAAATGAGTTGGTCTTACATGATTTCGAAAGTATGACTTTAACAAAACTGATTTTTATATGTGCATACCCCATGTTAATTGAAAATTCACAAAATTTACAGTTTAATGGTGAAAATAGCTCTTCAACCCTTTTTTTTAATAGAGTCAAAGGTATTTTTAGAAAAGAAAAAAAATGAATGAAATTAGTGGTTGAAATGAGATGGTGGAACTAGTAGAAGCAGTGACCTGCTTTACAAATAATTATGAGGCAAAGACATTAATGATTGCTTTGTATTAGTATTAATAACATGGAGCCCAAATATACTTTTAGCTGTAGGTTGCAGATGTATGCTGTATGTACAGACTTTTTACAAGTCTACTTAAAACTGGTGATACTGAGAATTTTGTTGCTTAATATTATCAATCAACAGACCACATACTCAAAAACCAAATATTGCTTGTTTTTTTGTTGTAGAAAAAAAAACGGGTGTTTTGAAGTTTGTCACATTTTATTATATAAAAAAAGAAAAGAACAAGAAATCAGTGGTAAATAGCCTTGTTTTTTTGTTAATATTTACTGTACAATGAATTACTGAATTTTGCAGGGATTATTAGGGCAGGTACAAGTTTGACAAGTTATTGACGCTTGATGCCTTTACAAGTTTGACAAAGTTACTAACACAACAATCAGAAAAGGGGCCTCAATGGCTTTGCAAGCTATGTTCTCTTGGACTTGTATGTAATCTTCTACCATTTATATGTAGTGCATGTGTTTGTAATATTGACTAATCATTGTACATCATATACGTGTTGTAAACTTATCTAACTTTTTGGAATGTGTTGGAATTTTATGACTAGCTTTTAGTCTTTTTGTATGTGAGTTTGGTTATTTTATTATAATATTTATTACTCATTAAATTATTCATTATTGGTACTGCATGGATGCTGCTGTAATTTTTTTTAAAATTTGCATTTATTTTGCAACGGTCAGAAACCGTTGCAATATCATGTATTACAATGGGTATTGTCCGTTGCGAAATCCATATTACAACGGACATTGCCCGTTGTAAAATATAGTCGATCTATTACAACGAAACCATGCGCCCGTTGCGAAATCCATATTACAACGGGCATTGCCCGTTGTAAAATGGCTGTTTTGTTGTAGTGTTTATTTCTAAGTGTCAAACAATTGTAATGCTAGTTCATCTATATGTATAGATGAAGCGCTTGAAGTGGATGATCAACCTCTAACAAGTGGTAAAAAGTACTCAATAGTTGTTGATTTGAGGGAATTAAAGGTAAAGATCAAACTAAATAGTGTTCCAAATATGGGGCCCTAAATCGTTTTTAATATACCAGTTAGCTACGAAGATTGGAGAAATGAAGATGGCTTTTACAAGAATAATTTATGGTAAGAACTATTAATATTTCAAAATTTCACCTTATTTACATTTATAATAAGAGATTTACGGGTATGTCCAATGGGTGATTATGTAACTTATTACATATATCTAACTCTATAACCAATCTTGTTCGTAATAAAATTATTTAATTTCTTTTATATACTTTGTTATATAATGATATAATTAATTAAATAATTGATTTAAAGTATATTATATATAAAATCCTTAAATGATATATTATGTGATAATAATTACAAGGATTTATAATCATGATAAAATAATCACAATATAAAATAACATATTATTTTAAATATTTTTGCATGAGATGTTTTGAGAAAGAATACCGATACACCCATTGAGACTAGAGTACATAAGGCTCTCTAAATGTTAGTGTATTATAATGGCTACTAAAAGCACCAAGGGATTACATGCTGATAGCTATAGGATAACCATGAATTAAATCATCCGTGAGTTTCCAATTGGTTAATAATAACCAGGTCTAACATGAATCTCAAAGTGATGATATTACACGGTTCTCTCGACTTAAGATACTGTTGAACTCCTATGTGGATATTCCACTTTGGTTACAGTTAAATCATGGCATGGTGAACCATCGAGCTATTGTAGTTAGGTCTGAGTAAAAGCATATGAAGTGAAATACTATTCAATGGACAATTCATCTACTCGATTGTATGAGATTAACATCATGGTCAACTGTAGTCAACTCAAAGTCAAAATCTCTGGTCGGAATTGTACGTTTAATAATAAATGTTATTATTGAAAAAACGACTTTGGTTATGGACTAATCGAGTTGAATGTGGATGATATCAAAGTTTTTACCAAAACCAAATTCCATAAATCCTAAAGTGATATAGTGTTGACAAAGAGAATTGGTGTAGACAATCGTTGCTAAAAGTTACCGTTTAAACTGTAAAGTCGGATTTTACCAATAAAGATGTATAAGCGATAAATTTGGCTAAACTGTCACGCTACTAGCTAAGGCGATCGGAGAATTTTAATATTTGAATAGTTCGATATTATTCACAGATTGAAATTACACATATGAGATGCACAACCGTATTGGTGAATCTCCAAAATACCACACGATTTAATTGATTTATAATTGTTGTAAATTAATTAATATTTACAAAATATTATTTATTTATTTATTTGAGGTATTGGGTGTTATTATTATTTTTGGGTGCCATTAGTAGTTAGTTGGGTATGTATATAAAAGTTATATATGTATGTATTGATATATGATATCGACATGCATTTAAATACGATTTATCATATTAATTACTTAATGGGTTAAGAGTGATTTGATGGCCCGTGAAGCCCATATCATGGCCGGCCATAGTGTAACAACCCTAGATTTTGGCCTATATTTTAAATTTTGACTTTATTTTATTTTAAATTATTTTAAACTTTTTTCTATTTCAAACATTTCATTTTAAATATAAATGTTGACTATTAAGTGATTTATAGTTCAAACTAGTATAAATTGGATATTTCACTGAAAAGTGAATTTCTATTGAAACTGGTCAAACTTTGACTTTTGAACTTTAAATTTAAATATTTCAAATTCTTAAATTTTATTTTTTATTATGAAAATAGATTTAATTCCATGGATACAGCTTTTCGTTTCGTTGGAAACGGAGTTAAATTGTGAAAGTTATGTATATTTCAATATTGTGTGTAAACTGATGTATTTAGCAATATTGTCTATTTTAAATTATATTTTATTTGTCATATTTTGTTCTAATATGTGTTAGTATTTTATTTTATGTATAATTTTGTCTTTTAAATAATTTAAAGTGATTATATAATTTTTCCAAAGCGTATTGAATTTATTTTCTATTTTTAAAGGCTAGTTTCTATTTTTCTGCTATTTTCTTCAATTAAATTATATTTAATTAAAATTTATTTATTCATTTTGTGAATGCATTTTTATTTTATGTTATTATCTTTGTTTATAAATGTTTTACAAGTCCATAAACATTTTCCAAAGTTCATTGCATTTATTTTTCATATTTTCAAGACTAGTTGCAATTTTTGCTGTTTTACTTAATTAAATTTTATATAATTAATAATTAATTAATTTATTTTTGTTTATTTACTAAATTTTCATATTTTATCTGAGTTTATATATATATTTCAGTTATATAAAACTTAAAAAGAAATTAGAGGAAATATGAAAAGTTTTAAACTATTGAAATTCCTATGGCTTTTCACCTCCCGACCTTTCACTTTCTCAACTCCTCTCTTCAATGTTTTGGGCCATGCATACCCTATTCTTTTCAGCGGACTTCTTTTCATTTTTTTCACGCAAACACTTCTCTTTCTCCTCCAAAAAAATCACGGCCATGGCTTCAAAATTTTGGGTAAAAATTCCTTCTTTCTTCCTTGTTTTCTATGTTTTTTCTATTGAAACTGCATATGCTCTCTACCTTCATAGTTTGGTTCCTCCTCCTCCAGGCTTTGGCCGACCACCACGACCCCCTTCCTCTGACCATCACCCATCCTAGCAACCCTCCTCCTTAGGCCTAACCAATCCAAGTCCAAGATCTACACAAAATCCACCAAAAACCATCACAAACTATCACTTATGACCTAGAATTGTCATCTCCTCCTTCTACCACCTTTTGCCACCACTACCTCCACCACCACCACCCCTGACCTGACCTTCCACCACCTCTGGCCCACACTCCAGCCACCACCTGACCACCACATACCATGGCCAAGCCACATCAGCAAGGGGCCGAACCCTATGGTGCAACAAAAGCCACACTTTGCCTTGAAACCCTTTGGTATTCCATTGCCTTCAACACCTTGTAACTTCCACTCTTCATCACCTTGTAGCCGCACCTTTTCCAGACCATACCTGATCCAAACCATGCCTTTAGTCATGCCATTTCAGATCTGGAGCTGAAGCATAGGTGGTAGGAAGCAAGTGCAAACACTTTGACTTTGTTTATGCATCCATTTCTAGCATTGTTTATTGAATTTTTGGGTTGAAATCTTATGTTGTTTGTAATTGTTTGGTTTGAATGTGACAAGGAAATTAGCTTTGGCTCTCCCACACTCAAATAATTATCGTGCTCTCGTGCCTCTGGAAATCTTTGTTGTGCATTTGTGGTTGTCATCTCCAGCTTGAACAAGTGAGTAATTCTCACCAGACAATGTGTACTTATATAACTAGTAAACTGACACCATTTGAATCTGTAAAATTATATCATCCTGTTGTAACTGTTATATTATGATCATATAATGTTTACCCCTGTTATTACATATGTTATATCATCTATTACTGTTATCTCAGGCTATTCTATTTATTTATATCAGTTTATCACACTGCAAGTTCCCTGTAGATTAGAATCACTATGGGTTGAAATGATACATACCCGAACGGACTTTAGAATAAGGAAAAATCGTTATGGGCTGAAATGATAGGCCTGAACGGTTTTTATTTATTTATTTATATTACTTGGGATTGCGGGTTTGAAATGATAAAACCTGGTTTTTCTTTGTAAACTGCGGATTGAAATGATACATATCCGTATCACTTGACCTAGGCTAGAAAATTATATACAGACCCGTGGTTTATATATTTTTCTGAAATTTTTAAAATACTTTTTTTAATGTAAATATTATGGTATTTTGATTTAAATTTCATTAAAATGATTTCTATAAAGTATTTGTGATTTTCTACAAATTAAATAAGTGAATTAAGTAAATGGTGAAGTAGAATTTGAAATATAAGTTAATTTTGGAATTTATGATTTTGTTTATAAATGGAATTTTTGTAAAGTAAGAAAATATGACAAATTTGATTTAAAGATGAATTTAATGATTTTTATTAAGTAATAATAATGTTTTAAAGGTGTTAATGATTTTGTATAAATTAAGATATGGAATAAATGAACATTTAAGCTGAATTTGGAAATATAACTTAAATTGAATTTTGTGAAATTTGTTTAAAAGTGAAATTTTAATTAAGTAAAATAAATGGAAATAAGCTATATTTTTGGAAATTTAAACTTAGTTTTTAAGTTAATAATTTAATTAAAGAAATGAAAATTTATTTGTTATTAAATTTGATTTTTGTATGGAAATTTGACTTTATAAAATCATAGAAATAAATGTATTTAAATGATTGTGTTAAATGTGAAATATATGATTTTATAAGTTAAAATGATTTATATTAAAAGTTAATTATTTGTGGAATTGTAAATAAAACTCTGAATATGATTTAACAGCATTTTGAAATGTAATGTAAAGGATATTACAGCATTTTGTAAATGTTGTAGTGTTTTAAATGAACTAAAAGGTTAATTTGAAATAAAGGCTATTATAGCACTTTGTAAGTGCTATAGTGGTTAAACTTAACATGTAAGTTAATTGAAACTTAAAAGAAATCTATTACAACATTTAACGCTGTCTTTTGTTAATTAACTGTTTTAAACTATAACTTTACGTAGCATTTTATAAGTGCTACGGAAACTATATTTTGTTGTTTTAAATTAATTTTAATGAAAAATAATCTCTGGAAAATGATATAATTTTGGGAAATTAAATGTTAAATTTCTAAAGATAATGAAGAGATATTTAAGTGGAAGAATTTGATTTCTAATGTGAGTTTAAAATGGTATTTAAATTTAATAAAATGAATGGATTTAAATGGTATTTAAATGAATAAAAATGAATGGTGTTTTGAATAATATTTTGATATTGTGAAATGAGTTTGAAATGATACTTGATTTCTGACTTATTTAATTTATTTGATAAATGAATATTTGAAGTATATATTAATTGAGTTTATTTAAATGATATTGGATTTATGAAATGTGGGAGATTTAAAGTTTTGAAATATACTAAAGATTGAATATTGTATTTTGTGGATTTAATCTATATTGGGAATTGATAAGATTTGAAACGGTTTGTTGGTAAACTGTAATTGAATTGAAATTTGATGGTTTGAATTTAATAAGTTTGTAAATGTATAGAATTAAAAGATGATTTTAAATATATGATTTCGAAATGCTGTGATTTTCAAAGTATAATGATTTCAAATGTTTTGTTTCAAAAGAGTTATAACTTTGAAAGTATAGACTATTTGAAAGGTGAATATATGTTTGAAATGGAAATGATGTTGTTTTGAAATGAACATAGTTTTGAAATAAAATGATTTTGGTTTCGAAGTATAACTATCAAAGGTATGATATTTTGATATATAAAAATGATTTGAAATAAAGTTTGAAAATATATAATATTTTGATGTATTAAAATGATTTGAAAAGAAGTTTGAAAGGATACGATATTTTAGAATATTGAAATGATTTGGAAATGATAAATCTTTATTTTGATAAAGACATGATTTTGAAATGATATCTTATTTTGAAGTAAAGTATTGTTTTTCAAAGTTATAACCACGGGTTATAATAACGATTGGTTGGCAAAGAGACCGGGATCGGATATGGACATACTCTCTGTCGATACCGAAAACCACTTTGACAACCGTGTACGCGGTGGAGATTCCAGAATGAAGTAGGATGGTGGCGACGTTCTTAAGGTATGTTACGTGGACCCAACTCCCGTGAGTTGGCATAAGGTGGCTAAAACAGGAGCGATTGACGGACCAAGGAGGTAGCACCTCTTATCGGACACACTTCTTCGATACCATTCTATTACTTGTGATTGATTTGGTGGCCACCCTTGATTGGGAGTGTTGTTCGAGGTGGGCGGTAGTGGCTGCTATGCGTCACCACTAGTCCGGATGCGTAATTGGTATATCTACCCTGGCATTGCCTAGTTGTGCCGTGTCACCTACCATATCGAGCTTTACTACGATTATGATTTTAAGATCCGACCGCGTTAAGGTTCTCCATCCCCTTAACGCTATTTTCTATATGATTATACTTTACTGATTAGACATTATTATAATAGCGAATATTTACATAGTAGATAGTTTAACGGATCCTTAAAGAATGGGCGGTCCCAAGCATTCTTTAAGTTACTTGTACCTTATTACAGTTCACTTGAGTTGGTTTATATTATATAAGTATATATTGTCCTGACTCGAGTGTTTGTGTTTTGCTTTACGCTCGGGTCAGCCTGAGTATTCACAGATTTGGATTTCCACCTTCTGGAGATTTGAATCGCTGGAGATTATCTGCTAGTCTTGTTCTATCGACTTCAGTTATGTTGCTCTGTTCAGCTTGTACTTGGTTATCTTATTTATACTTCCGTTGTACTCTATTTCTTCTATTGTATCTTATGTACTCTGATATATTTATATAGTAGCTTCATAAACTACTATTTCTTTTACTTCCGCTGCATTATTTTACTCTGTGATCTATGATTATATTTATTTACTGTATATTCTGAGATTTTCCAAATTTTAATTACAACGCGGTATTTTGAGCAATTCAACTCCGGCATGAGTGTCTACCTATACACTTATAATGGATGCGAATGGTTGAAAATATCGGGTCGTTACAGTTGGTATCAGAGCTTTGGCTTTGAGGCAAAACTCAGCATATAGAGTAGATTTATTTACAGAATCACTTTCGTTCGAGTTTGAATCTTTTCCTCTTGATTCGAATTTCCTTTTAATTTTTGGAACGTTCTCTGCGGTTCCAAAATTCATTCTTGTCCCTCACTATTCATCTTCTTTTGATTCTGGAGTATCCCATAACTCCGCTTCGAATGAGCTTTATAGTGAATTGGTGGTCTCGCCAATATTCTAATGACTTGTAAAAGGGGGAAAACTCCTTTACAAATTTGCATCGATTCACCGGAGATTTATATTTATCCTTGGTTTAGATGCTAATATCTTTTATTATTCCAAACTCTATCTCTTGAGATCGGATGTGGATTTACCCCAGGAAAATCCACATTTGCTCTTATTCATTAAGTCACGGTTGACCCGGTTAAGGTTGCCCGCGATTTATCTAAGCTTATCCATCTTCATATTTTGTTAATTAATCATCTTGTCTTTGTTCTAAACTATCTCCAACATTTTGAATTGTACTTTTAAATCTATATTTTATTATATATTGTGTTGTTTGAGTTGTTGATGTCGATTTGGGTTTCCGATCGATTCGTCTGATCAACGCTATCGATAGGATTTCTAAAGCACTTTGACAGAACAAACCGATACAATATTATTTTTAAATTTGGTTAATTAAATAAATTTTAATATATAAGTAAATTTATGGAACTTAATAAATTGGTTTAAATTGATTATTTAAAATGATAACACTTGATTTATCATTTATTGTTCTACAAAGGAATTTATAAATAGTTGTTTATAAATTTATTTGGGAACTGAAATGAATTTAAAACAAGAAATTTAAAGAGTTTAATTTCCGATGGATTTCAAACCTTGTGTTTAAAATTTTTAAAAGGATATTATTTAAAGTATTTTTGAATAAAATTTTTTTTTGTCTCTAAAGGATTTTAAAGTTTAAAAATTAAGTGATCTTCTCTTTGTCGCTGGAAAATAATTTCGGTGATGACTGCAGCATCATCGACGTTCATTTTCGAGTTTCGAAGTGAAGAAACCATTCTGTAGTCTTGCTACAGCTTTGTTTTGGGAAACTTGATTGATATAAATTTCTAAAATATGATTGATTTATAAAATATATAGATATATGATTTAAATTTGATTTGACAAATTATGTACATACATTTATCTATCTCTAAACGGTTTGAAAGGAATCGAAGATTTTATTCTTAAAATCTATCTTAGATAATAACTTCAAGTATAAAAAGAAAATCAAAATTTTTGAATAGATGATTCAAGCTTGAAATGATTGAATTAGGATGTTTATAGTGTATATTAATTTTAGAAAGTTTTATTTGTATAATTCTAAATAGCATTCCAATATAACTTACCTTAATTTTTAGAAGTTAACAATGTAAGTGGATAATATACAATATAAAAAGATTTTTATAAATAAAATTTGAGTGGTTATAATAAATATTATACACTTAAATTTTAGTTATAAAAAGATTAACACAGGTAAATAGACTAAAAGGTTAATTGAATAATTTACAATACAAATGATGTTAAGGGAATTAGGAATAAATTAAAATAGTTATAATAAGTGTAAGCATATTTAACATATGTGATAAAATATTTGAGAGGGATAAATTTAATTATAATTAGGAATAAAGAAGAATTAAATTTATTGAATGTTATACACTTAATTTTAATCAAATCATGATTTTAGAGATTGTTTGTTTAAGAAAATTTGATGATAAGATAATGAAATTAGAGATAGTTAAGATTTATTTAACTTGTGTAAAATTAATTATCAGTTAAGCTGAAACCATGGAAATTTCAAACCTATTATATTATTTTGTTTTTCAAACTTATTACCTAATTTTGTTTTTCAAACTGTCTGTTAGTTGTCCTTATTTTTCCTTATCTTGCTACAGACTGGTATAGGCATCTATCTATAATCTTTTTGCTTAGAAATCTTTCTATAATCTTTATAATCTTTGGTACTCATTTTAAATCTGAGCACTGCTTTCCGCCCACAGACTGTCGGTCAAGCGGAAAGTGTGAATCAGATTCTAGAGGATCTTTTCGTACTTGTGTTCCTGATTCTGGAGAATCTTGGGAAGACCATCTCCATCTTGTTAAACTTACCTATAACCACAGTTATCAGGTATAATTTCAATCTTTTGTCATCTTGTCTTAATCTCATTTCAATTTTATCTTTCCCGTGTTTTCCCGTACTTCATTCCTTTTCGGGGACGAAAAGTTTTGAGTGGGGGAGAGTGTAACAACCCTAGATTTTGGCCTATATTTTAAATTTTGACTTTATTTTATTTTAAATTATTTTAAACTTTTTTCTATTTCAAACATTTCATTTTAAATATAAATGTTGACTATTAAGTGATTTATAGTTCAAACTAGTATAAATTGGATATTTCACTGAAAAGTGAATTTCTATTGAAACTGGTCAAACTTTGACTTTTGAACTTTAAATTTAAATATTTCAAATTCTTAAATTTTATTTTTTATTATGAAAATAGATTTAATTCCATGGATACAGCTTTTCGTTTCGTTGGAAACGGAGTTAAATTGTGAAAGTTATGTATATTTCAATATTGTGTGTAAACTGATGTATTTAGCAATATTGTCTATTTTAAATTATATTTTATTTGTCATATTTTGTTCTAATATGTGTTAGTATTTTATTTTATGTATAATTTTGTCTTTTAAATAATTTAAAGTGATTATATAATTTTTCCAAAGCGTATTGAATTTATTTTCTATTTTTAAAGGCTAGTTTCTATTTTTCTGCTATTTTCTTCAATTAAATTATATTTAATTAAAATTTATTTATTCATTTTGTGAATGCATTTTTATTTTATGTTATTATCTTTGTTTATAAATGTTTTACAAGTCCATAAACATTTTCCAAAGTTCATTGCATTTATTTTTCATATTTTCAAGACTAGTTGCAATTTTTGCTGTTTTACTTAATTAAATTTTATATAATTAATAATTAATTAATTTATTTTTGTTTATTTACTAAATTTTCATATTTTATCTGAGTTTATATATATATTTCAGTTATATAAAACTTAAAAAGAAATTAGAGGAAATATGAAAAGTTTTAAACTATTGAAATTCCTATGGCTTTTCACCTCCCGACCTTTCACTTTCTCAACTCCTCTCTTCAATGTTTTGGGCCATGCATACCCTATTCTTTTCAGCGGACTTCTTTTCATTTTTTTCACGCAAACACTTCTCTTTCTCCTCCAAAAAAATCACGGCCATGGCTTCAAAATTTTGGGTAAAAATTCCTTCTTTCTTCCTTGTTTTCTATGTTTTTTCTATTGAAACTGCATATGCTCTCTACCTTCATAGTTTGGTTCCTCCTCCTCCAGGCTTTGGCCGACCACCACGACCCCCTTCCTCTGACCATCACCCATCCTAGCAACCCTCCTCCTTAGGCCTAACCAATCCAAGTCCAAGATCTACACAAAATCCACCAAAAACCATCACAAACTATCACTTATGACCTAGAATTGTCATCTCCTCCTTCTACCACCTTTTGCCACCACTACCTCCACCACCACCACCCCTGACCTGACCTTCCACCACCTCTGGCCCACACTCCAGCCACCACCTGACCACCACATACCATGGCCAAGCCACATCAGCAAGGGGCCGAACCCTATGGTGCAACAAAAGCCACACTTTGCCTTGAAACCCTTTGGTATTCCATTGCCTTCAACACCTTGTAACTTCCACTCTTCATCACCTTGTAGCCGCACCTTTTCCAGACCATACCTGATCCAAACCATGCCTTTAGTCATGCCATTTCAGATCTGGAGCTGAAGCATAGGTGGTAGGAAGCAAGTGCAAACACTTTGACTTTGTTTATGCATCCATTTCTAGCATTGTTTATTGAATTTTTGGGTTGAAATCTTATGTTGTTTGTAATTGTTTGGTTTGAATGTGACAAGGAAATTAGCTTTGGCTCTCCCACACTCAAATAATTATCGTGCTCTCGTGCCTCTGGAAATCTTTGTTGTGCATTTGTGGTTGTCATCTCCAGCTTGAACAAGTGAGTAATTCTCACCAGACAATGTGTACTTATATAACTAGTAAACTGACACCATTTGAATCTGTAAAATTATATCATCCTGTTGTAACTGTTATATTATGATCATATAATGTTTACCCCTGTTATTACATATGTTATATCATCTATTACTGTTATCTCAGGCTATTCTATTTATTTATATCAGTTTATCACACTGCAAGTTCCCTGTAGATTAGAATCACTATGGGTTGAAATGATACATACCCGAACGGACTTTAGAATAAGGAAAAATCGTTATGGGCTGAAATGATAGGCCTGAACGGTTTTTATTTATTTATTTATATTACTTGGGATTGCGGGTTTGAAATGATAAAACCTGGTTTTTCTTTGTAAACTGCGGATTGAAATGATACATATCCGTATCACTTGACCTAGGCTAGAAAATTATATACAGACCCGTGGTTTATATATTTTTATGAAATTTTTAAAATACTTTTTTTAATGTAAATATTATGGTATTTTGATTTAAATTTCATTAAAATGATTTCTATAAAGTATTTGTGATTTTCTACAAATTAAATAAGTGAATTAAGTAAATGGTGAAGTAGAATTTGAAATATAAGTTAATTTTGGAATTTATGATTTTGTTTATAAATGGAATTTTTGTAAAGTAAGAAAATATGACAAATTTGATTTAAAGATGAATTTAATGATTTTTATTAAGTAATAATAATGTTTTAAAGGTGTTAATGATTTTGTATAAATTAAGATATGGAATAAATGAACATTTAAGCTGAATTTGGAAATATAACTTAAATTGAATTTTGTGAAATTTGTTTAAAAGTGAAATTTTAATTAAGTAAAATAAATGGAAATAAGCTATATTTTTGGAAATTTAAACTTAGTTTTTAAGTTAATAATTTAATTAAAGAAATGAAAATTTATTTGTTATTAAATTTGATTTTTGTATGGAAATTTGACTTTATAAAATCATAGAAATAAATGTATTTAAATGATTGTGTTAAATGTGAAATATATGATTTTATAAGTTAAAATGATTTATATTAAAAGTTAATTATTTGTGGAATTGTAAATAAAACTCTGAATATGATTTAACAGCATTTTGAAATGTAATGTAAAGGATATTACAGCATTTTGTAAATGTTGTAGTGTTTTAAATGAACTAAAAGGTTAATTTGAAATAAAGGCTATTATAGCACTTTGTAAGTGCTATAGTGGTTAAACTTAACATGTAAGTTAATTGAAACTTAAAAGAAATCTATTACAACATTTAACGCTGTCTTTTGTTAATTAACTGTTTTAAACTATAACTTTACGTAGCATTTTATAAGTGCTACGGAAACTATATTTTGTTGTTTTAAATTAATTTTAATGAAAAATAATCTCTGGAAAATGATATAATTTTGGGAAATTAAATGTTAAATTTCTAAAGATAATGAAGAGATATTTAAGTGGAAGAATTTGATTTCTAATGTGAGTTTAAAATGGTATTTAAATTTAATAAAATGAATGGATTTAAATGGTATTTAAATGAATAAAAATGAATGGTGTTTTGAATAATATTTTGATATTGTGAAATGAGTTTGAAATGATACTTGATTTCTGACTTATTTAATTTATTTGATAAATGAATATTTGAAGTATATATTAATTGAGTTTATTTAAATGATATTGGATTTATGAAATGTGGGAGATTTAAAGTTTTGAAATATACTAAAGATTGAATATTGTATTTTGTGGATTTAATCTATATTGGGAATTGATAAGATTTGAAACGGTTTGTTGGTAAACTGTAATTGAATTGAAATTTGATGGTTTGAATTTAATAAGTTTGTAAATGTATAGAATTAAAAGATGATTTTAAATATATGATTTCGAAATGCTGTGATTTTCAAAGTATAATGATTTCAAATGTTTTGTTTCAAAAGAGTTATAACTTTGAAAGTATAGACTATTTGAAAGGTGAATATATGTTTGAAATGGAAATGATGTTGTTTTGAAATGAACATAGTTTTGAAATAAAATGATTTTGGTTTCGAAGTATAACTATCAAAGGTATGATATTTTGATATATAAAAATGATTTGAAATAAAGTTTGAAAATATATAATATTTTGATGTATTAAAATGATTTGAAAAGAAGTTTGAAAGGATACGATATTTTAGAATATTGAAATGATTTGGAAATGATAAATCTTTATTTTGATAAAGACATGATTTTGAAATGATATCTTATTTTGAAGTAAAGTATTGTTTTTCAAAGTTATAACCACGGGTTATAATAACGATTGGTTGGCAAAGAGACCGGGATCGGATATGGACATACTCTCTGTCGATACCGAAAACCACTTTGACAACCGTGTACGCGGTGGAGATTCCAGAATGAAGTAGGATGGTGGCGACGTTCTTAAGGTATGTTACGTGGACCCAACTCCCGTGAGTTGGCATAAGGTGGCTAAAACAGGAGCGATTGACGGACCAAGGAGGTAGCACCTCTTATCGGACACACTTCTTCGATACCATTCTATTACTTGTGATTGATTTGGTGGCCACCCTTGATTGGGAGTGTTGTTCGAGGTGGGCGGTAGTGGCTGCTATGCGTCACCACTAGTCCGGATGCGTAATTGGTATATCTACCCTGGCATTGCCTAGTTGTGCCGTGTCACCTACCATATCGAGCTTTACTACGATTATGATTTTAAGATCCGACCGCGTTAAGGTTCTCCATCCCCTTAACGCTATTTTCTATATGATTATACTTTACTGATTAGACATTATTATAATAGCGAATATTTACATAGTAGATAGTTTAACGGATCCTTAAAGAATGGGCGGTCCCAAGCATTCTTTAAGTTACTTGTACCTTATTACAGTTCACTTGAGTTGGTTTATATTATATAAGTATATATTGTCCTGACTCGAGTGTTTGTGTTTTGCTTTACGCTCGGGTCAGCCTGAGTATTCACAGATTTGGATTTCCACCTTCTGGAGATTTGAATCGCTGGAGATTATCTGCTAGTCTTGTTCTATCGACTTCAGTTATGTTGCTCTGTTCAGCTTGTACTTGGTTATCTTATTTATACTTCCGTTGTACTCTATTTCTTCTATTGTATCTTATGTACTCTGATATATTTATATAGTAGCTTCATAAACTACTATTTCTTTTACTTCCGCTGCATTATTTTACTCTGTGATCTATGATTATATTTATTTACTGTATATTCTGAGATTTTCCAAATTTTAATTACAACGCGGTATTTTGAGCAATTCAACTCCGGCATGAGTGTCTACCTATACACTTATAATGGATGCGAATGGTTGAAAATATCGGGTCGTTACACATAGCCTAAGGATGGGGGTTTATTTTTCATTTTGAATCTAATCTGGAATTGGTAAACAAAGAAATAGTAAAAGGAGGAGAAATAGTCTCCACCCTTTCTCTATTAAACAAGCATACCTCCCATGCCTTGCTGATGCTCTCTCTCGCTTGCACCTTAACCCTTCATGGTCACGAGCTGTTATCCCCCCTTTTGACCGAAAATGATTAAAGCCCCATCACAGCAAATCAAATAAAAGTTATGGTACTCCAGGCCATTGAAACATTCGAAGATCGATTCAATGTGAATATAGGAGATCTCATAAATCAACATGTGTTCAAAGGCAACATCCTAAAGGTATGAATTCTAATTTATATTTATATTATAATTGTCATGTAGTAGGTAATACATATGCAACAATTTTATACACGCATTAGTTGACTCCTGTCTAATATGTAATGTAATATCACCGATTGAGTTACGATTATCAATATTGTTATTTATTTTTTAAATACTTTTTTATTTTCGGCCATGCTATATATATTATATATAAAGTTTATAATTGTAAAAAAATAATATCAAATTTTTAATCATTTAAAATTGTTGTTTGTAATTTAAAGTCATTTATACAAAAGTAATATGTTTTTAAATTATTTTACAATTAAAAATATACTTAAAATAGTTTCCAGCTTAGAAAAAATTCGAATACTTATTTTCACACATACACATACATATATATAATTTTATTATATTTATATTTAATGTTTTAAAATTAGTTCTTAAATTAATTCATTTATATATATTATAATTATAATGTTTTAAGATTAACTAGAATAATAACAAATTTATATGACTAAAAAGAATTTATGTAATATATATGAGTATAAATATATCCTTAATATTTATTTTGTTGTGATAAATATAAGCTTTGGTTTATTATGAAATTATAAATGATTAGAAAAATAAGCCATAAACTACTTCATTATACACACATATACATATACATATTTGTTTTAAACAATTAAAAGATATTTATTTTGCATTTTATAGATCTATATTTGAAATTCTTATTTTACCAAGTCAAAATACTGGATATTTAATATATTATTTTGAATTTAAACTTTAATGACTTATTCAATATATGGTTAGCTATTTAAAAGAAAAGGATGTTTTATTTATTATAAATAATTTTCGAAATTTATTTTACAAATATATATAATTTAAAAGAAGAGAAAATAATTCTGCTGCCAAGAAGCTAAGCATTCGAGTAATAGGCAAGCACCTCATCATTTAAATTAAACGAGATTGAGATCAAGCTATATAGCAGTGCTTACTAACGCGCGTGGGTTGAAATTTTGAGACCCGTAAAATTTTAAATAATATTTCAATACAACCAATGCATATATAAATGACGAATGTATACGTTATAGATGCAAATCCCAATATCTATATACATACACATTGATTATATGCACAATTGCTATGTTGCACATGCACGATATAAACACATGTGTATATAATGATATACTTATTAACTACACATTGATCAATTAAATAAGTCAAAAATATTAAATAAAATATGATTTTATTTAAATTAATTAGTTTGGATCTAAAACAATTCTTTAGACTTCATAAGCCTAATATGATTCAAAATAGGATTTTTTTTAAATATACTTATTTCACCCATTGTAGACCTACCAAGTTCATTAATGGTTTCAAACCCAAATGGTCTATGCAGTCTAAATCGACAACTTTAGGGCTAGCTAAGAAAGCCTACATATCCAATGAGTGTCTAGAATAATAGTGTATAGGTTTAGGGTTGGATAATTAAGTATTATCTCCTCCCTAGCTACTGACCTGGCCCAATGGGTAGAGTAAGACCAAAAGGTTGGTCCAATTGCAAAGATTCAAATTGATTTAGGCCTTGGGCTAATTTTAAAAATTCAATTTCAAAATTTAAAAATATATTTTAAATTTAAATGTTAAATTTAGAATATAAAATGAAATTTTATAAAGGTTATAAAATAAATATAAATTTTCAAAAATGTTTTAAAAGAATAAGATGATTAATTTCGAATTTTTAATATATATTTAATTAATTAAAATTAACTAATGTTTAGTTAATCAGGCACATATATTTTTGAAAAGATAATTAGTCATATATATACACACACATATGTATATCGATATATGTATGTAATTATAATTTTTATAGTTATATATTTATCTTAAATTTATTTAAGATAAAGTTTTAATATAAAATTTTGAGTTAATTTAAGATTTAATTAAAAAAATTAATTAAAAGTTAATTAATTAAAATTTATACATATATTGATATGTGTGTGCATATATACACACACATAAACTATAAATGTTATAGTTAATTATTTATCTTAAATAGTTTAAGATGGATAATATAAATTTTTAGAAATTCTATATTAATTTAATTTAATTTAATTAATAAACTATTAAATTTGATTTAACTAGTAAGAATTGAAATTAATTAAAAAATTCAATTAATAAAATACATATATACATTACATAAGTTAATTAAACTATAAAAGTTATAAACATATTGAACTTATATAACTATATATGTATAAAATAATGTAATTGAAACTAAAATAAATAAAAGTGGACTTTTGGAGTAACTATGTACATCTGATACATATATCATGATTTCGGTTGTGTCCGACACTAGAATCATGCGGGTGTTCCATAAGAAATACATTATTTCTTAAATCAGTATCACTCGATATAAATATATTAAAAAGATTATGAACCTCAAATATATAATGTTATCCTCTACCATTAATATATTAATAGATTCATTCATATATTTGTTGAAACTCAAGGTACGGTACATGCATTATAATTAGGCCATCACGAAATGGTAGGTATGAGGGAATAATCTCTTTTGATTTGTTAAGCAAACACATAGAGATGAGATTAAAATAAAGACCACACGTTCGGAGTTGTATATGATACAATCGATAAAATGTTATCCATCGCTTACGGTTCTATGATTTGTTGAGAAAACTCAAGGTAAGAATCCTAAGATAAACGAGTTGTCACTCCAAGCCTCATGCAAGAGCCAAACTATACAACCACTAAATACAATTGTACCTTAGTCGCTTAGGTGTTTATTTGCCCGAGAATGTGTATTGTCTTATAAGAGTTTTGAACTCTTAAACAATACAATAACATGGATATTTGATCCATATCATATAAATGTTATATGGTGAACAGTCGCGATTCGTAATGTACGAAATCTCGATGAGAATGGTTCATTCGAAATAAGTAAGTAAACCATAGTGCGAGATCATGTATTCAATATAATTGATTACAATAAAGATCTTATTATGTTAAATGTAACAATAAATTAATAACTATAAGATGAACCAAGGAGTTCGATCACTAAAATTTCAATTTAATCTATCTACGAAAAGTGCAACTTATGTGATATCATTAAATGTTAAGGATGACCAAATGCATTTTTGTAAAGACTTTGGTGGGGTCGTCTAGTAAAGATTTCCTTTAAATGGTTCGACCATTTGGAAATGAAAGCGAATGTACAAGAATGGATGTATATTAGGCACAGTTGGGATAAAGAGAGCGAATGATCACCTCTGCTTCATGAAGAGACACTGGGAATGAAAATTGTATAAAATACTAATAGATACTTAGTATGGAATATGAAGTGTGATTTCTATTACTAATATATTTTTATATATTGATAATTGTTTTCTTTGGAAAATATTTCTTTAAGTTTAAGGTATTTGATCTGGAAATCTTGACTGTAAACTAGTTCCAATGGATGAGATAAAATCCCATAATAAGTTGTTAAATGAATCTTCATATTTCGTATGCTTTTACAGTAATAGTAGAAATAATGAGAGCATACCATTTGACACTTGCTAGTATGCCATCAAATTATGAAAGATTATCTTTGTAAATACCCAGTATTATTTATAAAATATTAACAGTATTCTAGCATTAACTAAAAATAGAAATAATTTTATATTAATATGAATATTCATTTTAAGATAACTCTATAATAGTGCTATTTGTTTTCATAACAAAAGTGATGCATTAGAAAATACAAAAGTATCTGAAATTTTTACAATTATTTTGGAATCATGGACTAAGTAATATCTTTGAGAAATAATTCTTTAATTATATGATTGTGAATCATACGGTAATAGTGAATTGTATCTTAAAAGATTAAGGCCAAAGCATCCATTCAGTATGAGCAACAAAAAAGTTAGTGAACTCTTAAATTGATGCATATAGATATATGTAACGTAAGTCTAATGATACCAAATGATTGAACATACTTCATTAAACTTAACGATGAATTAACATAGACATGAACATGTGTATTTGATACACATGTAGTATGTCCTATAATAAGTTCATAAAATATAAAACAGAAGTAAATAACATAAAATGCAAAGGAAAATAAAATGGTTTGATTTGATCAAATAGGTGTGTATATCAGAAAAGGGCACCAAATGTACCTAAAAATGAATAAAAATTCTATCTCAAAATTCACCCCTTCCTATGATACATAATGATGTACTGATAAGGAGTAATAAGAGTTTGTTGGATAAAGTACTATTGATGATGAGTGAAGTTGAGTTAACTTCTTTCTGTAAGGTCATGTACTTAAGAGTAAGTACATAAGGTTAAAATTAATTTCACCGAAAGCATAGTTTACGAGAGCATACATGATGAAAGTTTATAAGAAACCCCTACAATCTTAGGTCAAGGAGTTGTTGTGTAAGTCCAGATGCTACATGTAGTATTCATTTGTGAGGGAATTTTTATGGATCACTCCAAAGTAGTTTAGGGTAGACCAATATTGATTGACCAATTTATGTTATGAACATAAGTTTCATAAACTAAAAATTAAATCATTTTTATACATATATCAAGGTAGTTCATAAAATATTTATGAATATCTATTTCATTGTACTGACAAACAACCACTGTTTCAAGAAATGCCAACTTCATGATAAAGGAATACCTTTTAGAAATTATTGCTAGCAAAATGGATTTGGATACGATCTAAGGATAAAACTAATTATGAAGGATGAAATGAAATTAACCAAACCTAAACGGACACAACGCATTAGAATGTCTAATAAGAATTCTAGCACATTAATGAGAAACTATGAGTTTCTTACCAATGTCTAGAAAGGAATTTCCTAAGTTTTCAATAAGCCATAAAGCATGCCATATGGCATGATGTGCAAATCTAGAATGGATTCGAAGTACATTATCAAAATATGGTTTTGATAGTTGTAGAGGGAAATGATCCATCGACCGCAAATGCGTCTTCAAGGAGAATACCAATACAGTTGGAATTTTAAAACATTTATATTAAATTTTTTTATCATTTAAAATTGTTGTTTGTAATTTTAAGTCATTTATACAAAAGTAATATGTTTTAAATTGTTTTACGATTAACAATGTACTTCATATAGTTTCAGCTTAAAAAATTCGAATGCTTATTTTTAATATATATGTATATATGTGTGTATGTGTATAATTTTATTATATTTAATGATTTAAAATTGGTGCTTATATTAATTCATATATAAAGATATATATATATATATATATGTTATAATAATAATGTTTTCCGACATAATAAAAATAAAAAATTTATATGGCTAAAAGGAATTATGTAATATATATATATATATATTACTATAATAAACATATATACTTTAGTTTATTATGAAATTGTAAATGATTAACAAAAATTGGTTATAAACTATTTTAATATACATATACATATATATATTTAAATAATTAAAAGGTATTTAATTTGCATCTTATAGATCCAAATTTGAAATTCAAATTATTTTGCTAAGTCCAAATATTAGATATTTTGTATATCATTTTGAATTCAAAATTTAATGACTTATTCAATATATATTTAGATATTAAAATAAAAGGATATTATATTTAATATGAAATAATTTTTGAAATTTATGTTATAAATATATAATAAAATTAAATAATATTTTTAGACAACCAATGCATATATAAATGAAGAATGTATAAGTTATAGATGTGAATCCCAACATCTATATACATACACACTGTTTATATACACAATTGTTATACTGCATATGCATAACATATACACATGAGTATATAATGATATACTCATTAACTATACATACATTAATTAATTAAATTCATTAATTAAATAAGTTAGAAAAATAAAAGAAAATACGATTTCATTCAAGTTAATTAGATTAGACCTAATACAACCCTTTAGAGTTCATAGGCTCAATATGATTCGAGATATGTTTTTTTAAAATCTACCTTTTTCACCTACTACAGACTAGCCCAGTTCCATCATATACAACGCTCTTTTTATTATTATTAATAATTGATTTCACAGTTGATCGTAACTAGAAATTATAGTAACTTATTATACATGAAATCTCATGCTTTTTTAATCTAAAATTAAGTGAAAGAAGTTTGCTCATGTTAGCTTTTTAATTATTTTACTCTGTTAGATTGAACAGGACAATCTGATTTAACCGTTCTACTCATTTACTTCTTTACATATAATATTATCCATATATTAAGATTTCTTTATTAAAACAAAATGAATTTGACATGGTATAGGTCCTAAACTAGCTTCACCAATTTTAGAAAAATTCCATAATATTGTTGTATAGTGAAGTCTATTCCGTGTATTTTTTTGCTTAAAGTTAGAGGAGCAATTGTATCCAAGAATATTTCTATTACTAAGTCCCCTGGGGAATTTACAAAATATGGTGGGAAAAGGTTATTAACAATGAACATACCAATAAAAATAAAGAGAAATATAGGAAATATGTCGAAGCCAAAGCTAAAAATTTTGTCATACACATAGCAGGATTTTTTTTAAAACATTGAGTTTATGAAAAAATGGTAAGAAAATGTATAAAACATGTTTCTTACAAATATTAATTTATAGTCAGTTCTTTGAACAATATTTTTTCTTGTAATTTAATGAAAACCCAAAAGAGCATGTTACATAAACTATTGTTTGGAGGGTAGCACATAATAAGAAAACTGGACAAGTTCTTCCATCAAAAAAAAATCTATGTAAGTATATTTGTATATATGTGTATGTCCATACAGATTTGCATTCTTAAGGTATATTGTTGTCAAAACGAAATTAGATATAGTTTTTCAACCTATTGGTATAAACTCGGCACATTGAATTCAAACTCAGTGCTACTACACACTAAGTTCAAACTGAGCTTCTGCATTGAGTTTTAACTTGGTGTTGTGCATTGAGATCACCTTAGTGCATTAACAATGAGTTTTAACTTGGTGTAGTAGCATAATTATAAATCAGTGTTATGCACTAAGTTTATAATTGAGTGTAGTACACTGAGTTTATAACTCGATGTTGCAACACTAAGTTTATAACTCAGTGCAGCAACACTGAGTTTATAACTCAGTGCAGTGCATTGAGTATAATTCAGTGCAGCAACACTGAGTCCATAACTCAGTGCAGTGCTGAATTCGTAGTGAGGTAGGGTTGAGTTTTATCTACAGCACTAGTGCATTGAGTTTTAACTCAGTGCAATATCTGCATTGAGTTTTTACTCAATGTAAACTCGACACTAAGTTAAAACTCATGCATCGGAGCATTGAGTTTTAACTCAATGTGTGTGCATTAATGAGTTTTAAACTCAGTTATTAAACTCCGCATCGCGTTTTAGTTTGTTTTTCGTTGCAAATGAGTTGACATAAGGTTTTCAATTTTTACTAAAAACTAATTTATCAATTACTATTAAATTTTGAAGCTTGAATACTTTCACATTCATGACATATTTAATTTAGGCACCTGTGAGGGAGGAGAAGAGGAAAAAATTGGAAGGTGGTGGTGATGATATAACAAACACAGATAATCTTGATATTGTCCATATTTCTAAAGTTGTTGGCTTTGATAAAAAGATAAATTATTGTTGTGTAGCTTGCTCCACTTCCTTCATAAAGCAAGTAAAGATAATATAAGCAACAAAACAATTGCAGATAAAAATAAAAAGGAAGACTTCCATCGTTCGCCGTCGGAATTCCAAAACCAAGTGGTGAATCATGTGTCAAACCAAGTGTCGATTAAAACTAACATTGCTCTTAAATAATTTGCTTCATCATTCCTTAAAATGGTACTGAGGTTTCCATAAATCTTTTTGGAGGTAATGTGACACTTAGAATGGAAACTACTTTCAGCTTGGAGGGAACTTCTATGAACGTTGGAGTTGCTAGTTCACTTGTTTATCAAATGAAATTGGACCATAAGAGATAAAAATTCGTAATGATGTGTAACACCCTACCACTATACCCATATTATCCAAGAGTATTATGAGATAATATGGAGAATGAGGCTATATGGGTATACACGTGAATATTCCCTTAGACTAACATTGGTACGTTTTAAAAAAAGAAATAATATTTCACCTATACGTACACATTATCAGTACAAAGCAATAAACATGTACGCTTCCAGGACAGAACAATACATAATATATCGTAAGTCATAGAACACACAAAGTTAAATACAGCGATAACATATAATATATATTACAATAATACCATTAGAATACAACATGTATCAAATGTCAACTATTTCAAAATAATGTGATGAACAATCAATATGCAGCTCAATATCAAAATATACAGAGAATCAATGTCATATAAGAATACTACAATACTCCTAACATATCTCCTCCAAGCCCATTAAAACTCATGGAGATCATATCGTTACCTAAAATCTCTCAGACTGACCGAGTATTACATAAACAACATATATATATATAATACCATAATTAATCATCGAGACGACATGTCTCTAAACTAACTCAAACCCATATAATATATCCGTACTAATATCAAAAGATGTCACCACCCATAAAGAAACACATCAAGTCAGAAATCACTGAAACAATACAAATGGGTGAATCATACATATAGGAATTATCATCAAAACCATGAATATCAGTAGAGGAGATATCACCAAGTATAACCGGGCTAGCACAAAGCACTGCCTAAATATCTCTCTCAATCTCAATAAATAAAATATCGTCATCAATACATATAAAATAGAATATGGTAGGCTGCCTATCAATATAAATGAGAATCCACTATACTCTGATCACATATCACAGGTATAATCTCTTCTCCTCATATCTATACTATAAATCGTATCGTGAAGGGAAATGACTGTAGGACAGACATGAAGTTCCAAGTAGAGTCATACATACACACACACACATATAGTAATAATAATAATAATATATGGCACCCATCCCACATCCATGCTACAACAAGGTGTATCAATTGTATATGTCAACCTACTACTCCGTTAATACCAGAAGGGAGACTGATAGCACTAAGCAAGCTCCAAAGACACTACTTCTCTACAGTCTCTAGTTGCCTCACAGTTTTCATGACATGTATCCACTGGTGTGCTCACAAACACGAGGACTTTAAGCCATGACACTACAAATGCCCTGATAGGTAACAACTACTGGCCTAGTAACATAAAGGGGCTTATGCATGCATAAGGGTAGCACAAAGCTAAAGCACTAAGCTATATACATAAGGTGTCACGGATCTGGGTTTGTGACCCCACGATTAGGCCACCAAGGTGGATATTGGCCATTTGGTCCTCTCCAACAAACATAATAGGAGTACATCGTAATAGTGGCATATAAACATAGTACATATAGACATGAAGTCATGGTCATCGTTAGGCACACAGCCATGCTCGTTAAATATAGGCACAAAGCCAAATATCACTACGTGTATCACCTCACACTATCCACTATATTCCCGTCACGTGAGTGTCATCTACTTACAATGAATAACCGAATAAATATCACAACAGCGTCCCTTACCACTATGTGATACTCAAATGTTTATTCACAGCTTATAAACTACACTCTATCCATACAATATTCTATATAACGAGTCCAATGAATAACCGGAGAAATATTACCGAATGCCCCCATCCCAAATGATATTATAACCCCGTTTATTTAGATTTTGCATCACCACAAATCACACCAAATGATGTCATTAACGTATCATATCCAAAATCACAAATCAAACTAATATCAATGGTGAATTATTCATAATTCAATTCAATATATAAAAGAAGTAGGATGAGAATAACAAGATAAAATAGATTAATCAAAAAGACATGTATGAATTAAACAGACAAATTAATATTCAATAATAAATCAATTACAATACAAAATGTTATATAACAAAATTAATACTTAGGACTGGATAATAAATAATAAATATATATTTTAGAATTAATTAGATAATCAATTAGACCCAAATATAAGATATTCTATATAATAAATAACTAATTTCTCGATCTTATATAAAATTAGTCGATTACTAAATATTTATTAATAACATTAGAAAACTCATTTTAAATCTCCAAAATAGTTTATAAAGCTTGTTGTTAAATACAGGAGTTACTTCATCTAATCCAAACCAATAAACAAGCCAAAAGTTATCAGAATAGTAACATAAAGATAGATGATTCCAATAAATATGTGTATATAACAACAAATAAATATATAAGTATATTATAATAAATCATTCTTAATTTAGAACCTTAATATAACTTATTGGGCACTAAAATGTCCAAATAATTATAAATAATAAATCTAGTTTAAATAATTATAAAATGTCAAACTCAATTTATATTCATAATTAGATTAATTCATCTTCAAACTTAGGTTATAGATTAAAGTTTCTTACAAATATACATTGAAGCCCATAATATCAATTAAAATTTATTTTATACCTTTCATTAAATAATATTGTTAAACAAATTATTTATTACTCTTTAAACAATATTTAAATATTCTTAAAATACACTAATAATATTCATTTTTGATAATACATTAGGGTCGAATAAGATATAATATAGAGTAATTTTGTAACAGTTAAATGGTTAAATTAACAAGTCCAAAAATAAAGAAAATACCCAGCAAAGCAGAGTTAAGTATTTATGGCATAAACAAAAGCAAACATATAACATAATGATGCGCAGAATCACCCACTCACAAGTGCGCACATGACGCATATTTTTAATTTAGTATACGTTACTTTTGCTTATTTTACACTTTTATAACCATGCAATTATACATTTACAATTTAAGTATATGAATCCAATATTAATACAAACTCACTCAAAAACACAACACAAATGCGCATATAGCCCAAAACACAATACACTACACACACACACGCGCACACACACTTATATACACATAAAGAGATACACACGCACGCGCGCCCTTAACAGATTTTAACCCACCCAAACACGGCCATAAATACACAAAAACACGCATATGCATATAAATTACTCACACGAACACAACACAGTTTGAACACATACAGTCACTAACATACATATACAACTGCGGCTTTGTGAATACATAAATTCACTCACGAAAGATGTACTCACACTCACCAGGACATTATACAACCATGCACACCCACAAAATAGTATGCATACACAACAACATACACTAAGAAGAACACACATCAACACACGCATCTGCATTAACAATGTACTAACGCACATTCACATCACACACACTAAGACACAAATAGTAGTTCCCACACACAAATGCAACTCACGCACACAGCCACATGACTCATATATACATATATACACAGCCACACAAACATATGCACAAACACATACATAACCTAATACTCACTCTCTAACACCTCTGTTCACACTCAACTCAACACACACACACATGCACTTTCACTACTACACACACGAAGCCAATGGCATAAAAACTCCAAAGTAGCAGGTCGATTTAAACACATACACACACTCTTACATACACACACAGATATATATATATATATAATTATCTTTGTTGCTACCATTATTGATTCCAAAGGTATGAGGGCATATCGATAACAAGAGTGCCGAGATAAAAGTTTGACAAAGAAAAGAGGTTATCAATGCTGTATGGAATATTGAATGCCACCAGCACATACGACATTAATGTCGCATACCATTAATGTCACCTTTCTTCAACAAAGGCCATTAAATATGTCACATTCATGAGCCAATGTTGAAGGTCCATAAGGTGCCTTATATCATCGATGCCACATCTAGCATATCAACAGTGGATGGCATCCTACAAAGCCAATATTTCACCAAGGCAAGAATTGATGTCGTGCACTAATGATATTATGTATCTTAAGCCATCAATGTCATAGAGGCATGATGCATCATCCATGTCGCACCTTATTGATGTTGCGTTCTAATCAACGTCGTACTTCATCCATGAAAGTAGAATGGATGTCGCATCTAGTTAATATCGCCTCAGGTTAATGCCGCATCTCTTCAATGTCCTTTCCTTCTAATGTCACTCCTTATTGATGCCGCCTATCATCAATGCTATCTATTACCAATGTCGTCTGTTATCAATAATGCCTGTTATCAATGCCGCCTGTTATCAATACCGCCAATTATCAATACCGTGCCTTGATGATGCCATAATCCATCTATACACTAGAGAATGCCACGAGTCACCAAATCAAAGCTATATCCTTAGCGCCATCGAGATGATCCTCAATACCGCAGAACATGCGTGTCACATAACATCCATGCCGCATCTTACCACCCTTATAAATACCGAACTAGGGGCATGGAGGAAGGGGCGAATCATTCTTTTCTCAACTTCTTACATTTTAAACTTTGTAACCCTAAATTTATTTGGGGATTTTTGCCGATTGTAACACTCGAACTTTGCTATGTACATTTAATTATTTCATAGCATATGAATGAAGATTTCACTATTTATGGCTTGTTTCGAGTTCCAAAGCACTTGCGATTTTTAATCATAACTTGCTTAGAATTCTTAAACATTCATAGTCTCCATTCTTATTAGTATAAGATTGTTCTATATTGGTAATATGACTTCTACATAAATTTGAGCATAGTTTCGGTACGAACAATTTGTGATATCATCATGGACTTGAACATACTATGCCTATTTTCCTAAGCCCTTTCTCAACCAAGTGTCGCTTTTGCCAACACTTATTGAGGACCATAAGGGTGAACCAAGCCTTCACTCAACCAAATATCTTTTTCCTTACAACTTTTGGGTGTTAACGAAGAAATTCGTTAACATTTTGGCGCTAGAAGGAGGGCTCGAACCCCTATCTCCATTTAACCCATAAGTGAAACTACCTCAACCTGCATATATATGGCTTACATGATTTATCGCTTACCAAGCACATCCCATTAAGGAACCATTCAAAGCTAGCTTACCCTTGACTCTTAACACCATTTAATCACATCAACTAAGCTTTGGTTAGTCATGTCAATTAAACGTGTTAAAATCTTCGAACAAGGATCCACCGAGCCTCGAATGATTGGGCCAACCTACCAAACTACAAGTGATCCTTAGCTTCATAAAGAGTAAGTATTGAGCTTAATAGCACTACAAGTAATGGAGATAAAAAGAGACAAGTAGCTCCTTATAATCCGGAAATTGAGTCTATATCCAGTCCACATAGGGCCAACACCAATATTTTCCCTAGGAGGGAAATAGAAAAGAGATCGCGTCTTCATAAAAATAAGAGAGGAAATTCAACTCCAAGCAAGAGGTACCATCTTAAAAAAAAAGATAACAAAGGACTTTGACCGATTCACTAAAAAATGGGAAAATGTGCCTAATCGTTCCTATGGATTGAAGGAGAATCAAAGCTTTAAAAAGGTTATTCACTATGGAGACTAGAGATCCCTTCACATATAATAAAAGAGCCAAGAAGAATTCAGAATCATTTTTTAAAAGATCACGGCTTTATAAGAATTACTCTCTTACTACTTCTTATAGGAACATTTAACTCTTTACCAAAGACAAGCTCAACTATTGGCCTTCACAAAAGAAGCGACCAAAGAATGAAGGGAATCTTAGAGGATTATACTGTCATTATCATCATTCTAATGGGCACGACACGAATCAATGTCGTAGCTTGGAAGGGATAATCAACAATTTCCTAGGACAAGGAAAGACTAAAGAATTTGTAAAAAGACATTAAAGAAGTCGACAATGAAAGAAGAATTCTATACATGAATAAGTATGTCTACATGGTTAAGAAGGAAAAAAACTCCTAAAATAAAGGAATAGGCCTTTGATCCTGCCAAGATGGCCTAGTCAAAGTGCCTCCTAGAGGGAGGACAGAGTAAGCCTTTGGTCCCGTCTAAGATGGCCTAGCAAAAGCACCGACTAAGCCCTCGGTTCCGTCTACGTGGCATGGTCGAAGCATAAGCCCTTATTCCCACCTAAAAAAGGCTTATTTAAGGCGCCTCTTAGAGGGAGTTTAGAGTAAGCCTTTGGTCCGCCTTAAAATTGCCCATCCAAAGCATCTACAAGCCTTTGATCTCGCCTACATAGTTTGGTCAAAGCGCCTCCTAAAGGGAGGATGGAGTAAGCCTTTGGTCTCGTCTAAGATGGCCTGACCAAAGTACCGAAGCAGCCTTCGGTACCGTCTCCAAGGCCTTACTGAAGCACCTCCTAGAGGGAGGTCGGGTAAGTCTTTGGTTCTGCTTGAGGAAAGCTAACCTAACCCACAACACAAAAGACCTAAATCATCACCTAAGATGATGATAAGGGATTTAATCCAAGTTAGATCATCACCTAAGATGGTGCCAAAGAAATCAATCGAGTCAATCGCACTCCATCCAAGAGAATAGATCAAAAAAAATCTTCTAGAGGAAGATCTTTCAAAAGTGAGCCGTTAACACTCCAAAACAAAAATAATATTCTAGAGGATCTGTCAATAATGAGCCATTAGTGCTCCAAAGAAAAACCTATCTTCTATTGGAAGACCAATAAAATTCAATTGTAACTCAATCCAAAAGAAGGATTGAGGCTGCCTTCTAGAGGAAGATCAATCAAACTCAAATCTAACTTGATTCAAAAATAGGATCAAGGCATGTTCTAGAAGAAGATTATATAGAAATTTAGATATCATTGCAGATGGATTTTCTGGTCTTCTATTCACATATTACCAAATAAATTTTCTAGTCTTCTATCTAGATGGGTTTTCTGGTCTTCTATTATTTCCAGATGGATTTTCTAGTCTTCTATTCATACTATCGCCAGATGGATTTTCTATTCTTCTATTCATATTATTATCGGATGATATTTTGGTCTCATATTGTTTCCATGCAACTTGTTGGTTCCCTATTCAGATGACATTGTAAATACTCCAACATGGGGCTGCATTAAGTCGGTTGTCAATTCAGATTGGAATTTAGATTTCTTGTTAAAATAATGGGAATTTCCATTACAAAATAAGCTATCAGATATCTATTAATGAAAAGGAAGATTCTTACATCAAGATCAAAATCTATGGTCTTCATACCACTAAAATTCTGAATGCTCAATCTGCAAGATTCCTTGCTCTCTTAACAAGCAGGTTATTGATCTCTACATTAAAGACTTGAAATACAAAAATGCAGATTATGCTAAAAATAACAACTACAAAGCACCAAATTCCAACTAGTAAATTAATTGCCAATCTCAAACAAAGGCAAAAAGAACAGAATATCAACCATTCAGATATGAGTTTATTTACAATTTACATGTTAAATACAAAAATCATAGGTACATAAATTAGACTACAAAAGGGTCTATTCAAAGACCTACAAGCAGTTCTCTGATAAAGGGCAATGTTCTATTCCATCCTCTTCAGATCTTTAGTAATTGATGAAGATTCAACAATAAGGCGAATGGCCACATCCAAAAGATCTTTGAATTTCTTCTCTTTTCTTTGAATAGTGTCTGCATCATCAACTGAATCAATTTGAGTCTTCAGTGCACGCTTAAGAGTTTTATTGGCTCCTTTTAATGTTTGAACCATGCTCTTAAATTCCTCAATCTCTCGCTCGAGCATATGATTTTCACGCTCAAGCTTTTCAACTAGACTTTCATATTAAGAAAATTTTTCATTCCATTTCTTATTGAAAAACTACATGCACTCAAATTTGACTTCCCTATTTAGAAAGCACTTCATTACTTAGGCCTGTAGGTGGGTTTAACAAGGTAGGAAATTCCTTGCTAGTCAAAGATTAAGATCTAGTCTTTCTCCCCGGAGTAGGAGTAGGAAGGCTGGAATCGCCTCCACTCGTAATAAGTTTCAAAGATTGGCTGAATATTGGACTCTTTAGGAGATCTACTTCAAGGTCATTTATCCGTTGATGTAATCTAGCCATTTCTGCGTCGATCTCAACCTAAGGTCCAGACCCTATGACCATGTCTATCTTCCTTTTCAACTCTTGAAATTCTGTCTTTTTCGTTAATTTGAACCTCTAAGCTGGAGTTCATTTCTTTGAAGCGTCCGAATATTAATCTTAATTGATAATATTTTCTATGCCACGCTTGCGCTTCTGGATTGTTCGAAAACCATAAAGCCGAAGCATCTTTAGAAGAGCGCTTCTTTTTAATATCGGCTATTAGTCTATCTTTAATATCGTTCAACCGAGAAATAACATCTAAAGGACCAAATGCGAGTGTTAGCTAGTTTTCCTATTCAAAATAAATAAAAAAGGAAACTAATACATGCAAAGTAAGATTTTTCATTGGTAATAGCAAAAACTTACAAACAATAAAGAAATTCAAATTACATCATAACTCAATTTTAAACATTCAATTGACTCCTAAAGTTTTCAAACAGTGGTTTTGGCCTTTTCAAATAACCCAGTAGATAAAGTAGGGTAGAATCAAAAGGAGCTTTAATCCCCTCCGGAGTGTTAACCGAAGGAAATCGATGATAGTCCCATTTCCTGGCCAGAGGGCAATATAACCCCATGCAATTTGGCGTGATAACTTCAAATTTCATTGAGTAGTTTATCCTTCTCATCGCCTAAGAAGTCGAAATGAAAGTGAGGAAATCGCGTGTAAATTTCTTATAGATATCTAAGAAAGCAATGCTTTGTTAATCGAGATGTTCTGAAGATTAAAGACTTCTCTTTAAAATCTCTCATTAACTTGATAAACTTACTCAAAATTTCCCAGGGAATAAGGCTATTTGAAGGTTCCTTAATCAATATAATATGTGAAAATTAGACTAAAAACAGGGAAACTAAAGAGATAAAGTCTTGAATTACATATTACAATCATACAACTATTCAGGTTCATACAATTTTGATCTCTTATAAAATTCCAAAATAAATTTCTCCTTGCTATACTTAATCTTTTTAGGAGGTAGAGTGTTAGGAGAGATGGGAACACTAACAACCCTAGGCAGGTTTCAACAAGTCCTAGGATGATGATCGCTTCCATGATCATCTAAATATCTCTTATAAAGACGCCTAATTAAAACCCCATTATTCCCTCCTAAGTAGGAGAGGTCAACAAATCTGCCGCTGGAGTAGACATTATAAAGAAACTCCACCAAAGAATTTCTATCATCAATTAACATCCAAAAGAGGGACATTAATTCAGCATTCTCTCTCGTAATCCTTTCCCAGTTTAGACGAGCTTTATTCAAGCGAGGGACAACATGTTTTTCCTTAAAGAACTTTAATCATGCAGTGTCACCGGAAAGACATTTGTATTTGTCAGATAAGTCATTATACTCTTTAAGTTGCCTTTCAAGCTCCCTATTCAATTGGTGCTCCTTATTCACAATCCTTTTATAAAGAATCTCATAGTAGTGTTTGTTCTTTTTTCCTTAATTAAAATAGTAAGCTTATCAATTAAGAGGTAAGCAAGTAATCTTAGGCATTTAAATGAAAAACTCCATACCTGGGAGGCCTTGAACTTGAGAAATGGGAGTTTAAGTTTTCTCCTTCGGCTGATGGCTGGGGGAGTGCTATCTTTTGGAGTAGAATCCTTGTTTGAAGCATCCTAAGGATCTGGTAATTCGGTAAAGTCCGCATCATGAGCAAACGAGTCTAAGTTAGTATCACCTGATCCATCACTCCCATCTTTTGGTCTTTCAGGACGCTTTTCATCACCATCGCCACCCATTATCATTGTTATTATGATCATCATTATCGTCGTCGTCATTGTCACCATCATCATCTCCTTCTCCATCAGATTCTATCTCCTCATCAATTGGAGGATCATCAAAGGTCAACAACCTTTTGGCGTCGATCTTTCCTTAACAGGAAATTCTTTTTGAAGAGACTCCTAATCTTTCCACGGCTTAAGATTAAACTTTCTTTTGAACTTTTCATTCCAATCTGGGAGGGATGGAAAGTCTAATTTTAGGCACCTTCGGATATTATCAGCATATGCCACAAATAAGGCATCTTCGCAACACTTCTCATTCATCTTGGGGAGAGCAATGTTAAGGAAAGATGCAACTTTCTCCCTGGTGTCGCTGATAATATTATTCGACTAGGCTAAGATGTTAGTTTTCCTTTGTAGCTTGCCCTTTAAGGATTTGTTCTTATCAGCTAGCTCGACCTTTTCTTTATTTGCCTTCTCAAGATCTGCTTTGAGTTTGTTGGCCTTCTCAAGGTCAACTTTCAAAATTTTCACCTCTTCTTCCAATGATTGTTTAGCCTTCTTTTCCTTGTCGAGAGAGGAAGCGAGATTATTTATTTTAGATACAGCTTCATCCCTTACTGTAGCGATATCAATTATATTATTGTTAAGAGAAGAGATTTTTCCTTTAAGCTCGACCACTTCGTTGAAAGGTCCTGGAGAAGCCTTATGAAGGAGGAACATATGCTTGATCGCTTAAAATGTGTGGCAAACATAGTCAATTCAGAGTTAAAAGATTAGAATAATCAAACGAAAAAAAGGAATGCATACCAACAGAAGTTGCTTAAGGATGACACTAAGATAGTCTCTTGAGTAAACTGAAGACTGCGGTGGTGCGAGTGATATCAATAAAGGAGACTGAGCGACCATGTGGAGTAAATCCTCAAAACCTACAATAGGAGACTGAGCCTTTGATGAAATGGATCATCTGGAGAAGGCAAAAAACCAAGATCAGCACACATGCGACTGAAGGCTGTTGGAGAAGCAGGAAAGATGATATTTAGGTGCTCGTAGGCTTTATCTAAATTTTCCGCATCAAGGATCAAGTCGATGGTCACATGTTCCTCCTCGTCCACGATAATAGGAGTAAAGTCGCCCATAGGCTTGGGCCTTTTACTTGGAGAAGGAGATGGAATATCAACAAGGGCATCGTTGCCCACTTCCTTTTCTAGTGCTTCAATTGCTCTGGCGACAAAGTCCTCAAAGGAAATATGTTTTCTCAACTGAGACGAGGTGGGAACTTCATATTTATTTTTCCACTTGGGAGCATTATCTTTAACTTCTTTCTCTTTAGAAGCAACGACAAGAGCAGAACAGCCAAAAACAAAGAAAAGAGTTTATAAGATAATAACATCGGCAATTTCATACTAGTTATAATGCAAACTTACCGATGAGCTCAAGTTGAACTGGAGAGGAAGTAGAGAAACATTTCGGTTAGTGATAACCAACGAACGTTTCCCTTGGGCATTATCTTTCATCATCGGGGGCTCCCCGAGTATTATATGGTTGCCTGGAATCAGTGAGTATTGATGAAGGTTCACTTCCTTCAGAAGTGTGAGTCTATCGCCCATGCTCTGGGATGCCAGAGTCAGGGATTTGATAGATTCACTATCAGAGGGACTTAACTGCTTAGGAGCCGAATCTAAAAAAAATCTGTCACAAGGGGGCGATAAATATAACATAAGCAATAAGAAATAAAAACTTACTTATAACAGAGAAGGTTCCCCTAATTCTAGAGCAGCATTTGACATAGAAAAACCGAGTTTCTCATTCCTTGGACTTATTGACGGCATTGAAGATCAAGCTTTTCGAAAGAGGACGAATGCGATATAGTGGATTACCCTACCGCTCACCTATTTTTGTATGGCTGAATGTGGTATGAAGAATCTCAGCACTAAGGGGGAAGCTTGGCCTCCTCGACAAGAATTTCCAAGTAAGTCAAATAAGTGTATGAATTTGGAGGTAATCAAATTTGAGCGATGTTTAGGTGCTCCAGGAATCTCAAGAGAAAGTCAGGGGAAGGAAGGTATCCTAAGTGCCATATGCGTATTGGAGTAAAGGAGAAATACCCTTCTGGAGAGTTGTCGCTTCTGTTAGAAGGACCGGCAGGAATAGCTTCTATGCCTATGATACCAAACTGTTTGAGAATGGAGTCCACTTCTTCTTGGGTAGTATATATGATTGGTTAAGAAGATGATCCCCTTTCTTAGTAGATGGAGAAGCTTTTGGGCCCTTACTGGATTTTTTGATTCCCTTCTAGACTGTCTTCTTGCCTTCCATTTGCCTGCTAGGTGATATTATTCCAAATCAGAAAAGCACTAGATATTTTTATGAAATTCGAAATGCTCATGGTATAAAATAGGCTATTAACGCAAAAATAAAAGGTAGCACATTAATTATGAACTACCTAAGTTATGACATAAAAATGTTAAAGTATAAAGTCCACTATAATATTTACAACAAATCAATGACCATTGCATAGTCAATGCCGAACTCATAACTTTTAGATCTATTAAGAGTATAAAATAAACGTTAGACTTATGGTAAGAAAGTAAGCCTATAGGTGTTTACAACAAACTTAAAGTAAGATTTATCATAAGAATATCCAAACTATTATGTTGCATCAATAAATCTGTATCAAATGGGTGAATTAATGTCGAATGTTATATTAGTTACGCTTTAAAATTACAAGCAATGCCACAACCATGGTTAATGTCGAAATGATAAGATAACAGACATCAATGAGTAAGGTCGACATAATTCAATAATATTTTTATAGGTGGCCATAAATTTACTACAATAGCTATGACCTAAAATAACAATGTCGACAAATATTAAACTTAAATATTTAAAATGGATACCAAAAAAGAGCAATAAATACGGTCATCGGCGTCATACAATAACCCCATAAATCAGTGTCGAATTTAAACGACGATGTTTCTAGTTAATGCCGACATAATAGAATGCCACATTATAATTTAAACCAGTTGTCGCATCTTTGTGTATTAGCAGCAGATGGACCTTGCATTATTAATTCTCTAAACTGCAGGATTGATTGTTAGAATAATAAGCAAAGAAAATATCCAATTGATACCAAACATCATAGTGTTGTCATAAAACATCAGATTCGATATAAAATAAAGCAATGTCGGGTTTCGGGTTTAATAGGCTATCCACTTTATCGTTAAATCAGAAACTCCCAGGCATATGAATCAATGTCATTGATTTTTAATCAACCACCAAATTCTTTGGTGGTATAAAATTCAAGGTTAATTCTATGAACGTAACCAATCATTAATTTAACCAATAGTATGAAGATTAAAACGAAATTAAGCATCAAAACCTAGAACCTAAAACCCAAATGTCGATTTGAAATCGAAAAATCCAAATAAAACCCTAATGATGATTCATATAAAAAGCTCTCTAATTCAGAATAATCGATGAAATTAGAATCAAAAATAGAACCTTAATAATAGCTCGAATGTCTAAAATATAAGATTTTGAATGGTTTTGAGAATTTTGAAATTTTCGTTGCTTGAGATTGAAATGCAGGTAAAAGAGGAAGGAGGAAAAGGCTAAACTATTTATAGTGGAAGAGAAGGCATGCAACTACCATTAGATCAATTTTAAATATACGGTTGGATATGTAAAGAATACCAATAGGTGGTAAAGAGCCAATGCTGAAGATATTAACTTGAAAAGGCAATACTTCCTTCATACTAGGGAAAACGTTACTATCATTATTGATTCTGAATGTATGAGGGCATATTGACAACAAGAGTGCTGAGATAAATGTTTTGCACCCAAAAGAGGTTATTCATGCAATATGGAATATTGAATGCCACCGGACACACGACATCAATGTCGCATACCATTAATGCCACCCTTCTTCAACAAAGGCCATTAGATGATGTCACAATAATGAGCCCATGTCGAAGGTCCACAATGATGCCTCATATCATCGATGCCGCATCCCGCATTTCACCAATGGATGACATCTTACAAAGCCAATATTTCACCAAGGCAGGAATTGATGTCATGCACCAATAATATTGTATACCATAAGCCATCAATGTCATAGCGGCATAATGCATCATCCGTGTCGCACCTCATTAATGCTGCATTCTAATCAATGTCGTACTTCATCCATGAAGGTAGAATGGATGTTGCATCTAGTTAATATCGCCTCAGGTTGATATCGCATCTCTTAAATGTTGTTTCCTTCTGATGTTGCTCCTTATTGATGCTGCCTATCATCAATGCCGTCTATCATCACAGCATGTTATCAATGCCACCTGTTATCAATGCCCCCTATTATCAATGCGGCTTATTATCAATACCATTCCTTGATGATGCCATAGTCCATCAATACACTAAGAATGCCTCAAGTCATCAAATCAAAGTAATATCCTTAACGCCATCGAGAGGAACCTCAATGCCGCAGAACAAGCATGCCGTATAACATCCATGTTGCATCTTACTACCTAATAAATACCGACCTAGGGGCATGAAGGAAGGGGCGAATCATCCTTTTCTCAACTTCTTACATTTTAAACTTTATGACCCTAAATTGATCAGGGGATTTTTACCGATTGTAACAATCGAACTTTGTACACATAAGGCTATGTACATTCAGCTATTTCATAGCATATGAATAAAGATTTCATGACTTATGGCTTGTTTTGAGTTCCAAAGCACTTGTGATTTTTAATCATAACTTTCTTCGAATTCATAAACACTCATAGTCTCAGTTCCTATTGGTATAAGATTATTCTATATTGGTGATATAACTTATACAAAAATTTGAGCATAGTTTCGATATGAACAATTTGTAATACCATCATGGACTTGACCATACGAAGCCTATTTACCTAAGCCCTTTCTTAACCAAGTGTTGCTTTTGCTAACACTCGTTGAGGTCCATAAGGGTAAACCAAGACTTCACTTAACCATATTCCTCTTTCCTTGCAACTTTTGGGTGTTAACGAAGAAAATCGTTAACAATCTTGACTAAGCATAGATTTGTGATAGAAATCTCACATGTTCTCGCTTTATCTCCCTCCTCGGCTTTATGGCCAGTGTTTTGCCTTCGAAATATCTAAAAAATTATATCATTTATAAGATTTTTTTATTTTATGATTTGGATATGATATTGTTGTATCTTGGAAGTAGAAAGTCTATAGCTCATATCGTAGTATTATCTAAATACAACATCTTGGTATTGAGAATTAGGAACTTTGGACTCAAAAGTAGTGTTTTAGACTTTTCATTGAATCTATATGATAAATTGTGTGTGCGATATGGAAATTATTGTTTATGACATAATATTTCTATTTTCCTTAAGAATTTTAATATTGATAGTGCAAAAAATTGTGTAACCATTAGTAACGCTTATAAATTTTAGCAATATATGGATTAGAAACGCCTATAAACATTACAAAATAGGTAGGTAGTAACACATATGAGCGCTACTAAACTATACGGCAGGCAACTAATGTATAAAGTAATTTATATGCACAAACACTTATAAGTACTACCGCAGGGACAATATTAACACTTACTAGCATTATAATTGTTATCTTTATTAGCACTTATTAGTGTTACTAAATCTACATTTTGTAATGCTTATAAGTGTTCTAAATAATGCAGTAGCAAAGCTTATAGGCGTTACCGAGGTGTAGTTTAGTAACACTTACAAGTGTGACTAGTTTAGTGTCTTTGATGCTCATAGGTCACTAGAACACTTTAAAAAGTGCTACCCAAATTATTTTTTAACACTTTTAAATGTTAGGATTTGACTATTTTGTGTAGTGATCATGAAGATAAGTAGCTCATGACCACTTATGACATTCATTAACTGATCTATTTTAAGAAAAGAAACTATCTTTCGGGCAGGCCTTGTTCAAATCGTTGAAGTCTACACATGTTCTCCATTTACCTTTGGGATATTTGACTAGTACTAGGTTTTAAATCCACTTTAAGTAATAAACTTCTCTAATGGAACCACCCTCATTAATTTTTTAATATATTCATGTATGGCATCGTACATTCTTGATCTAGATGCCATCTTTTTTGTCGTACTACATAAGCTTCTGGGCAACCGTTAAGTGCATGGCAATTTATTAAGGCATTAATTCCTACAATGTCTACATGAGTCTAAGGGAAAACACCGATTGTGCACTTTACAAACTGATCAGTTATATGAGTAGTTCTTAGGTCTGGTTTATTCCTTTTTTTAACATTTTTTATGAGGCCATTTGGATCTAACTATGCATCTTCCATATATCCACTAACATGAATTATATTGTATCTGCACCGAATCATTGGTTAACTTTATCTTCTTTGGGTTTGAAAATGGTATCTGAACAAGTAGTATTCTTGGCCAAACCACAAAGATACTAAGCTTAAAATAAAGCATGTTCATCGGCTCCTATCGTACGGAGACACCAAATCCATCGACTTTTAGTTCGCTTATTTGTTGTAGAAGTTTGCTAGCTTATTCAACATCGAATTTGTGGTTAGGCAAGTAACATTTCTGGTCCTAAACATCTGTTTTATTTATGGTCTCATTTATTCTTATCATTGAAGGAACCCGATCAATTTCGCCGCGCGTGAAATGTAACACCCCGTAATTTTAACAATCGAATATTTAAACGATTAAGTTAAATATTTAATCATTAAACGATGGAACGCCTCTTGTAATTGATTTTTACAAATGAGCGAATTAGGACTGGATACACCCATAGTTGAGTTCACTTTTTCAACATGAGTAAAATGAGTATAATCTCTACTATGTTTGGAGTTGATGAATTTCAGGGATGAATAGTGCCAGATGAAGTGAATTATGCTAAGCCCACTAGCTTGCCTCTAACTTAGCTTATATTTAGCTAAGCTCTTCAGTCATTTTTCATTCCATGTTTGTTTCTTTCTCTATCTTCTAATATCTTCCCTAATCACTCCTTAATCCCCAAGCCCCAATCCCATCAAGTAAAATTCCTAAAATCAAATAAAAATCACCACATTTCCTCTCTACTTACCCTCTGCAAAACCCATAAAGGAATTAGCTTGAATCAGGATGTAGATGTTGATTTCGAACTTTAAAGTAAGCATGGAATTGGGTTTGGTGATTTGGAGCTTGATTTGGGGAAGAAGAGGTGAGTGGGATGATTCTCCTATTAATCAGTACATTTTACTTCATTAATTCGTTTATTTATAATTATGAAGTATTAAGGAATCACTACACCAGAAAAGGCCTTTCGTAGCGTTGAAAAAACGCTACCGAAACTTTTAGTAGCGTTTCAGTAAACGCTGCGACACGACATGCAACTAAAAGTCTGAAACTTTTTGTAGCGTTATAGAAAACGCTACCAAAACTTGACATATTGTTGGATTTTAGAAACGCTACAAAATGTTGCGGACTTTTAGTAGCATGTCGTATCGTAGTGTTTATAGAAACGCTACTAAAAGTTTTGTTAGCTTTTTTGAAACGCTACTAAAAGTCATATCTTAGCTGTTTACATTTATTTCCGTAGCGTTTTTAAAACGCTACTAAAAGTTATTAACTGTTTTGTACGGTACACGCTACCATTTCTTGTTAATGGCTTACTAAAACCAGTAATCAATCACATAATCGTCATATTCAAACCAACAATCAATCAATTACATAATCATCATATTCAAACAATTGAAAAACACATTAATCACATAATCAAATATAATATACATAACCATTTCGATAATAGTTTTTCGATAAAATGAGCAAATTCACATAAAATCCATAACCATTCATAAACAAGTTTACACAAGTATTATCGAAATGTTATAGTATATACAACAATTAGAGCCATGTTCTTGATTACCCAAAATTCTTTCCTGCAGCTGATCTTTAGTCCGAAAAGGCTAATTACCTGTAGACAAGTTTTAATCAACAAATGATTATAGAAGTGCTTTACATATTTAAAGTATGTCAACTATCCTTAGCTAAAGTTTTTTTAAATATAAATAATTTTTATAAAACTTAGCTAACTTAGTTAATTTTTTTTAATTTTGTTAATTTTTATGATAAACTTCTTATTAACATTAACTTGTTAACTTAGTTTTTAAAAACTTAGTTAATTATATTAACTTGTTATTAAACACTTAGTTAGTTTTTATAAAAACTAGTTAGTAACTTGTTAACTAAGTGTTTATTAATATTAACTAAGTTAATTATATTAAAACTTAATTAATTTGCATAAATTTATTTAGTTTTTATAAAACTTAGTTAAATTATATAAAACCTAGTTAACTTATTATTATTATTGTAAACTTAATTAATTTTTATCAAACTATAATTTATTATTATTATAATATATTTTTTGAAACAAATTATTATTATTATTATTACAATATTAATTATTTTTTATCAAACTTAGCTTATTATTATTATTATAAACTTTTTAATTTTATAATACTTAGTTAATTTTTATAAACATATTTAATTTTTTAAAAACTTAGTTAATGTATTCAAACTATTGTTTAATAATAATACTATTATTATTATTATTAAACTTATAAATTACCTTAATTGCTAAAACATAAAATGTCATAACTTATATTTTAATTAACTTAAACTTATAAAATATCTCAAACTTAAACTCTATTAACTTAGTTAATTTTTATAAATTATCTCAAACTTATAAATTTTCATAAACCTAGTTAATTTATAATTATTAATATTATTATTATTATTATAAACTTAGTTAATTTTTATAAACTTAGTTAATTTTTATAAACTTAGTTTTTTTATATTATTTTTATTATTAGTATTATTAATTATAAAACTTAGTTGGCTTGGTTAATTTATTATTATTATAAACTTAACTAATTTTTTATCAAACTATAGTTTATTGTTACTGTTGTTATTATTATCATTATAAACTTAGTTGATGTTTTTATCAAACTTAGTTTATTATTATTATTATTATTATTATTATTATACCTTGTTAATTTTTATAATACATGCTTAATTTTTATAAACGTATTTAATTTTTATAAAACATAGTTAATTTATTCAAAGTATTGTTTGTTATTATTATTATTGAAATATAACAAAATTGAAGAGATCAAAGTTAAAGAGAACTCATATAGACACAAGTGTAATTTGTGTTTATTCAGCAAACGACGTATAAAGAAGAAAAAACTCAACACTCAAACCCCAAAATCCGATGGTACTTTAATTTGCAACTCCAAAATCTGGTGATACAAGACAATTCAAATAATTAGATTCCTGAAAATTTCTAACCTGAACTGAATTTGTACTAAGAAGAAGAAACTCAGCAGCATCAGCACCAGTTTCTACACCCTCAATCCCAGAATGCGATGTATCTCTATAAACAAAATCTTCTTCGATCATTCTTGCATTGTTCTTCCAGGGCTTGGTATATTTATAAAACCATAGGTTTTAGACAATTCTTAAAAGGAAGAAAACAAGTAATGCATAAAACTCATAACAACTGGTAAACAGTAAACCTTACAACTCATCGTCGTTTTTAAACACACAATGCACTCATATATTTATAATAACACATGTGCTAATATGGTTTCATTTCCAAACAAAAGCACTAATAGCAAACGTGCTCTTGTAAACAATGTCACTAGTAACATACTTCGATCAAGCACTATGCAGGTTAGCCATCAGCTTGCAATTCAGTCCCCTTCAGCTAACTCAAAACAATATGTGAAAAATCTCCAAGGCAGCAGGGTAATAAATGAGTGCATAACCATATTTTCAATACAACAGGCACATGAAGGATGAAATAAAACTCAAAGGACTGGATGAGGACATGTAAATATGCTACAGGCAAAACAATGAAATAGAAATAAGAAGAAAAATGCAAGCTTGTAGACGTGACAAAACAAGTATGGGCAATAGCCAATAAGGGACGTGACCATTTCAAAGTAAAATGGTAATGACAAATTCAAGGCAACATGGCACATTTAAACATTTTCAAGGAAAATTGACAATGGAGTGCTTGAATTTTCAAAGAAAAATAACAAAAGAGGGACGTGGCAATTTTAAGCAACAAAAGAAATTACTATTCATCAAAAGGAGATTTGCAATTTGATCCAAACTAATGTGTTCAATTGCGCAAGGCATTAGGTATCACTACTCGTCAATACAAGGCAACAGAGCAACGACGCACTAAAATATAGCTACAGGCATTGTGTGACAAGAATTTCAAAGCATCGGGGCAGTGAAGGATGAACGAGTCAAGGTAACAAATTATGAAAATATCCCAACCAAATTTAAGATCAATGCAATCAACAACTTAACCAATAACAAATTCAGTAAATAAATTTATTATAGAGATAGTTGTGAGTTTGCAACTCACCTTTCTTCTTCTGTTTGGTAGCAATTAAACAGCGGTACTTTAATTCAACCAAAATTCTAGGCAAATATGCTCGTCCCGTGATCTGCTGTGAAAGAAGAAAATTAATATCAGCAATTCCAATGAGGGTAAAAGTTTCAAATTCACTAATAGTAAACCATGGGAGCTACTAGTTATGTCTCGGTATTACACAAGCACTGAACATAAGAACACTGTAATACTGTGTTTGCTCAAACTCAAGTTGTGACAAAAAGTCACAAGAAACTAATCTAATCTGTAAAACTATTTGATAAAGAAACGCAAAAAATAAACTAAAATACACTACATAAAACTCGGATGATACAGCGAAAAATGCATAGAACGAGCTTGAGGAAAAATTTGTACTGACAACTATACATAATGACAACTAGACATTGATATTCTAAAAAATGTAACATATGAGTGTCATAGAATCCATTGCCTTGAGTTAACAACACAAGCTTCTCTTATTTATATAATCATATCATCAAAGCATATAAATTCTGTAGTAGTGGTGACATACCCTATGCTTCAGCGAATACATCTTAATAAACTTTCTATTTGTTGTTTTTAACTTTGAGTATTGCCACTTTCTCCTCCATGCTCTGGAAGGCTTCTCCGTAGATTGTTATCAGCTGATACAAAAAAAATCAAATCACATGTTTGAAGGTTGATAGTTATATGTGCAAAGATACATGAATGTACATGCACCAAATACTAAGAAAATGGAAACAATAGTTTATCTATATTATTATTTTCCCAAATTAGTTGTACTAGCCCAGCTATAGATGCGTGTTTACAGTGTTAAGGCTATTGCGTAGGTCCAGATGTTCTTTTGTAAATAGTTCTAGACGTATAAAGTTTTCACTTAAATAACAGTAACAAAGCACCACATTTTACACTACATAGTACCATTCAATTTAAATACAAGTATAATAATTCATAAAATTCTTTTGGCAATTTATCTTTTGAATAATACAGCCATATTCTACATTCTATCATGACTGCCTGATACTTTAGGGATAGGTTTCAAACAAGTTTAGTACAACACTAAATAAGTTCAAGATGTGATAGTGCCTTTAGCACTAATTGTATCTAAAGGTTTACATTTTTTTATAAACCAAGTGTTTAGATATATGGTGTTAGATCTGGGGAAATGCAAAAATATTCACTTGATAGTGTAAATTTGATCTTACTTCTTCAACTTCCTTTGGTGAAATAATTAATGGAGGAGACATCATGGAAGTGTCCCCTGCAATTCGTACGACCATTCCTCGCTTTTCACATTCAGCTCCAAATATTGCCCCAACTCCTCTATTTATCGATAATCTATTTATTAATTTGCTGAAAAAGGTGCATAAATGGTATTGTACGTGACCTTTAAAATCTAAATATCCTGAACAAATATACCGCTATGTTTATGCATGAGAAGCCAAGAAGAAAAGAGATAATAATGTCCTTGTCGTTTGTATGTACATGATCCTATATGTATCCAGTTTCGATCGTGCAGCTGTATTTTTAATACGAGCAGGAAAATTTTAAAATTGAAGTTTATTAAGATTAGGTTGGTATTGCACATATTATAAGGGACGTGATGGCATCTAATTGTTAAAACCGACAAATGCTTTCTTTTTCTGGCATTCTGCAAACTGAACGTCATGTTGCATTGGTAAATTTTGTTAATTAATTATAATGTCAACTAATGAACTTCTGTTAAGTAATTTACTGTGTATAGCCGCATAGTGAACATATACAAGTGCAATGAAATAACAATAAAAGAAAAAAAGGACATAAACTAATGGATTTACATACATGTTTTATATATGGTTTGAATATAAAAAATGTATACAACGCATAAAGTTTTCAAATAACTATGTTATGATAAAGAAATGTTTAATATAGACTAACCAAAAATATACATGCTAATTGAACTCAAAACTTGTAGTGTGATAACAGAAAAAGGAAGGGTACCAGTCGAGTTTTCAAATAAGCCCGTAAGTTTTCGGCATACATCTGATGAGGGATCTGCTGGCTTTATATATGAAAATATGAGGGAAAAAAATTCATTTGTATATTACCTTCCATGCAGTTAATTGGATGATCGAATAATCTTTTCTAAGCTTCCCTGTGACTAGATTCCATGGTCTTCCTACAATGTATTTTGTAGTATTTTTAATACCATCAGGAAATTATATTGTTGTGCATCTAGATTACTAAAACCATTATTAAGTTGATAGTCTTTTTGTGCCTCACATTATTATTATTTGTGTATGTGAGATAGATTAAAGCTCTCCTCTATTGAGGACCACTCCTCCATCGAAAAAAAACATAATGGTTAACAAAGGTACCTACTTGCAACACCTTTGCGAGTTAGTGGGATTCCTAATTCTGCTGCTATTCCAAATGCAGATGTTATCCCTGCAACAAGAATCAAATTTTGAGTTCGTATGCACAATTTAAAATTTCTATTTAAAGACTTGAATCGTTACAAATTTAATATATTGCATAAAAGATAATACTGGTTACTCTACATTTTTTTGGCACATCTAGTGGGACATGTTGGATGTCCATATGATATCCATGTAGAAAACACAATCCCACATCAAATATATAACACGTGAATTAGGAATATAAACCTCCATTCAAATGACGTCAGTCTTTTAAGAAACAAATATTCGTAACTTAAATAGACCGATCTGACAAAGATAACTAAGTTAGATAGAATCAGAGCTGAGTAATAAGTAAATGGGCTAGGCCCATTACTAATACAAATATGTTATTACAAGCGGTAGCCTGGTTGAGAATGCAGACTTCATTTTACTCCCCCCCTCAACCAGAAGCTAGGGTTAGGGTTAGCTATCACGAGCGAAACAGAAAAATGGTGGAGCCGATTCTTCCTTCTAAAATAAAAGAGAAGCTCTTCTCACTCAATATACTTTGACTTGAATCTCTGTACTATGATAAAGTTCTGAGGTTGTTATCTTTTATCCAGATCTGAAATCAGATCTATCACTGCTTCAAATTGTCTTCGAGATTTGATTCAAGTGCTGATGCAGTGAGATCTGAGGAGTTGAGCTGAGAGATGGATTCCTTGCTGGTCTCTTCGATGATAGCTTCAATCTTCAGATCTTGTCTGAATCGATGAAAGTTCTTCGCTGATAAGGCCTTTGTAAGTATGTCAGCACGTTGGTAAGTTAATGGTAAGTGGTTCACTTGTAGTTTCCCTTTCTGTACCAACTCACGAACGTAGTATAAATCGATCTCTATATGCTTAGTTCTTGAATGCATAATTGGATTAGCTGCCATGTAGATCGTACTTTGATTGTCGCACCAAATTGTTGGTTTCACCTCTAATTTGATGTTCATTTCTGAAAGTAGTGATTGAATCCAAATAATCTCTGCAGCAGCACTAGCTATACTTCGGTATTCAGCCTCTGTGCTAGATCTGGAGATAGTAGTTTGTTTCTTTGAGCACCAAGAGATAGGATTGTTACCCAAGTAAATATAGTAGCCTGTCACTGATTTCCGGTCATCGACATCTGTAGCCCAGTCTGCGTCTGCATATGCTGTGATGCTCAGTTGTTTGCACTTTTTTAGCATAATTCCATAATTTGTTGTGCCATTGAGATATCTGAGTATCCTTTTGACTGCTTTCCAGTGTTCTTCGTGTGGTTCCTGCATAAATTGTGAAACCTTGTTAACATTGAAAGATATATCTGGTCTTGTTATAGTGGAGTATTGTAGGGCTCCTACAATACTTCTATATTGTTTGACATTTAATATAGATTCCCCCCTGTGTTTAGACAGATGTTGATGACTAATCATTGGTGTAGGCTGAGATTTAGCACCATCCATTTTTGCTTTAATCAGCAACTCCTTGATATATTTCTTTTGACTTAGAAAAATTTCTGAGTCAGACTTTTTCTTCACTTCTATTCCCAAAAAATAGTTTAGTTCACCCAAGTCTTTAATTGAGAATTGTTTGTCCAGATACTGTATTATCTCTTCGATCTCATTCACATTATTACCTGTTATAGTTAGATCATCGACATAAATCAGTATGTAAACAATAAGATTATTGCTAACTTTAATGAATAGAGAGTTGTCGGATTTGGTAGATTGATAGCCTAAGTGAACTAATGTGGCTTTCAATCTATCAAACCACACTTTGGGAGCTTGTTTTAATCCATATATGGCTTTGTTTAGCTTGCACACTAGATTAGTGTCTTGCTTGTATCCTTGTGGCTGCTCCATGTAGATTTCTTCCTGCAAAACACCATTCAGAAATGCATTATTTACATCTAACTGTCTCAAGTTCCAGTTATTATTTAAGGCAATAGTAAGAACTATTCTGATGGTTGTTGGTTTAACCACTGGCGAGAAGGTTTCACTGAAATCAAAGCCATATTCTTGTGTATATCCTTTGGCAACAAGTCTTGCTTTATATCTGGACACTGTTCCATTTGGGTCTCTTTTTAATTTGTAAGTCCATCTGCATCCTATAATGTTTTTGTTGCTTGGAGGATGAACAAGACTCCAAGTATTGTTTTTCACCAGAGCCTGATACTCATCATCCATTGCTGCCTTCCAGTTTTTGTCTTTAGATGCTTGTTCAAATGTATGTGGCTCTATGATGCATGCAGTTGCAGTATACACTTTTGGTTTATAACTTCCACTTTTTGATCTTGTGATCATATGATGGCCTGTTCTGGACTGTAGTTCAGTATCAAATGATTCTGAACTGCTGTTCTGATTTGCAGTATCGTCTGATTGATCTCTATTAGTATTCTGATCATGATTGCTTGAATTTACAGGTGACTGAGGATGAGTAGCAGGTTGATTAGCTACATCATGACCTGGTCCAGATGACATTGTGTGTTGTGATTCAGTGGCTCCTGCTCCTTCCTCAGTTTCACCAGCGTGCCATATGTGTGGCAATACTGGTATGTTTGGTATGGAAACTTTTGGATTATAAACTTTATGTGTAGTTCTAATACTTGCATTGCTATGAGGAAATATCTTCTCATTAAAAACAACATGTCTGCTTATAAATATTTTTCCAGTTTCATCTAAGCACTTGTATCCTTTCTGTTTAATAGGATAACCTATAAAAGTACATGGTTGAGATCTAAAGTCTAGTTTATGGTTGTTATATGGTCTTAGATAGGGAAAGCACAAGCATCCAAAGGTTTTTAAGTTTTGATAGTCTGGTTTGACACCTAAATTTTTTTCTAAGGGGCTAATTCCATTCAGTACTTTAGTTGGGAGTCTATTAATTAAATAAACTGCAGTACTGAAGGAATCTGGCCAGAATTTCAAGGGTAGTGATGCTTGTGCTAGTAAGGTCAGACCAGTCTCAACAATATGCCTGTGTTTTCTTTCCACAAGGCCATTTTGTTCAGATGTGTATGGACATGTTATTCTATGAGTTATCCCATTATCCAGAAAGTACTTACTAAGAGGCTTGTATTCTGTGCCTCCATCACTCTGAATGATCTTAACTTTATGATTAGTCTGCTTTTCAACTTGAGTAATAAAATAAATAACAGCATTATAAGTTTCTGCCTTAGATTTTAAAAGATATATCCAAGTGTATCTAGTACATGCATCAACAAAGGATATATAATATCTATACCCATAATCTGAGCAGATAGGTGCTGGACCCCATAGATCTGTTGAGAACAATTCCAGAGGTACTTTATATTCAGTAACAGAATCTGAAAATGCCAATTTGTGGCTTTTGCCCATTTGACAGTAGGAACATATATAAGGAAAACTTATATCATCAAAAGAAATTTTATTTTCTTTAAGAACTTGTTTTACAATACTTGTACATGGATGACCTAATTTGTAGTGCCAAAGATCAAAGTTATTTTTACTAGTTTCACATGACTGCAATTCACTGTTATTACAATTTGTCGTTCTCTGATTTGAACCTTTGCTATTAGACAGTGTGAACTTGTATAGGCCATTAACAGCATTACCCTGCAAGAGTATTTCTTTAGTTAGAATATCTTTAACTAAGCAATGATTTGGGTAAAATTCGAAGTAAACATTATTATCATGGGCAAATTGAGAAACACTCAACAGGTTCTTTTTAATGCTGGGTACTCTTAATAGATTATTGAGATACAGTTGTCTTTTACCTTTGATATAAGCATTACCTGTGTGGGTGATCTCAATTGCTTTTCCATTTCCCATAATAATAGATTGTTTACCTCTGTATTCTCTGCTACCTAGATTTAGATTCTCTAGGTTGCTTGTTAAGTGATTTGTTGCTCCAGAATCTGGATACCATGATTCATCTTGAACATGATCTGCATTAGCAATTTCATCCTGGTTTTGATTTCTGTTCCCGTTGGACTGCTTGCCTGTATCCAGTTGAGCTTGTGCCATATTTGCACTGCCATTGTTATTTTTCTGATTACTTTGTCCCTGACCTGGCACATAATTTGCATTAAACCTAAAATAACATTTTACAGCTGTGTGCCCAAGCCTTTCACATATCTGATATTTTGGTTTGTTATTGCCATTAAATCTTCCTCTGCCTCTTCCTCTGGCAGTCTGGCCTCCTCTCTGTGATTGCTGATCTGATCTTCCATAATTTTGATTTCTGCTTTTGCTGTTTGATGCATAGTTGATAGACATGTCTGTATCTGAGGGTTTCTTGTAGTCCAGCCTTCCTTCATGAGCCAGTAATATTGAATGAACATAATCAATAGTTGGTAGAGTTTCTTGTGATGCAATGACTGCTACTACTGCTTCATATTCATCACCTAACCCACTCAGTATAGTTAATACATGCTCTGTGTTGGACATCTTATGTCCTGCTGCATCAAGTAGATCACAAGTATTCTTGATCTTGTAGAGGTACTCCTTCATGGATTGACTATCTTTCTTTATGTTATGTAGTTGCCTTTTGTAATGCATTATTTTAGCAGCTGACTGTGTATTGAAAATCCTTTCAACTGTAGACCAAATTTCATTTGCTGATTTGCACCCTATAACTTGAGGCAGCAACTTTACACTGATTGAAGATAGTAACCAAGAACATATCAAACTATCTTGTCTTAGAAATTTGACATATTCCTCATTACTCACTGTTTTGTTTTCTTGATTAGTGATAAATTTGGGTGGAGTGGCTATCATGCCAAGGATGTATCCATCAAGACCATATCCTCTGGCAGCAGTTTCAACTTGTACCTTCCAGAGAAGATAATTGTCATCTTCAAGATGTGCAGTGATAAGATTTGAGTGCGGACTAATCACAGTTTTGATCAAACTGTCAGTGATATCCATGGATTGTGATGAGGTGCTAGCTTCGTTTCCTGATGTAGCACTGCTTCCTTCAGCCATGAAGAAACTTCTTGAAAAGAAAAGAATTGAGAAAGAATGAAATTAAGAAATTCTTTCTTCAACAGGTATGATGCAACCGAGCAATATGATGAGGCTTCTCTGATTGCTCCTGGTATGGCACTTACCCTCCTTTTTTGATAGATGGGTTTCTGTTTTCCTCTCTGATTGAATTTCTGATTTTCTTTCTTGATTCTTGAATCTGTTTTGTGAAGATTTTCTGCAGCCGATTGTTAATCTTGGCAAGGCAGTAGATTTCTTGAACAGATTCCTTGCCCAGATGATGAATAGAAATTCTGATGGGTAAGCTGATCCAGATGATGAGATTTCTCTGATGGATCAGTTATTTTGCACAATGCTGTTAAGCAAATAGGCTGGCTCTGATACCAAGATAGAATTTTAGAGTAATTTGATGTATTCAGAAATATTGTAGAAGAGAATGAAAAGAGTATATGTTTATTATCAAATGCAAAACTGATAGATTTACAATAGAGTTAGATGCTCTTTAAATAAGAACAGAGCTGAGTAATAAGTAAATGGGCTAGGCCCATTACTAATACAAATATGTTATTACAAGCGATAGCCTGGTTGAGAATGCAGACTTCATTTTACTAAGTTGAGTATAGTATGGGCCTTGTTTGCAAGTGTGGTTTATTAAGGCTGATTGCTACAACAACAGCATCAACAATAACTAATAGATAAATAAATAAACATCTATGAAAAGAAAGAAGACTGAAAATTTCTTCTCAGCCAGCTAAAGAAATTGATTTAGATAATATATGCAACAACTGCTTGGGAATAATAACTTAAATGGTTAATGAGACAGAATATACCTATAATGGAGTCCCAGTTAGAAGAAGACACCTTTGGCATTTATATCTATCAAGATCACGTGCCAAAACTGATTCCCAGTTCTTCATCCTTTGGGCTTCATCAATGATAATATACATCCAGTTAACTCTGGATAACTTTGAGCGATCATGCATAACAAACTCATATGTAGTAACAAGAATGTTGAACTTACATTGGAAGAACCTTCTATGCTCAAAGCAAAATAGAGTTAGGATTTCTGTTTGCATCAAACTACAAGATGTATTGGAAGACCACACACTTTTGTTAAGTATAATTATTTGGGATGAAGTATTAATTTCAGTTGGGCATTTCTATTTTTAGTTTAGTGTTCTCTAGTTCTTTGTTCTGTGCATTTGTCACTGTGCATTTTCTTGTTTTCATTTCACTTAGAACCTCATTCTCTGTTTTACAAACTCTATCAATTTCTCTCTTCACTTTGTATTCACTTGTGTTTGTTCTTTGTGTTCTTTGATTTTTGTTCACTGTGTTATTAAAAAAATAGTCATTGCATTTGTTTTTATTTCTGTGTTACATTGCATATGTGATTGTTTCTAATTAAAAAAAAAGCTTCCAAATTGCATTTTTTTTATTTGCTGTGTTCTGTGCATATTGTGTGCATCTGTTTTCTGTTTATCTTCTTTTGTTCACTGTTTTTGTTGTCCGTTGTGTGTGCATCTCAATTCAGTTCTGTTTTCATTGTTTTAAGGTTTCGTTTCTATATAGACATTACACTTCTCAGTTTACATAACTCTCTTCTAAATATAACTTGTATCTCGGATTTCATGAAACACAGCCAACCTTACCTCCTTCTCCATCTCTTATACCCCATCTTGTACCTCACCTACTCATCTCAAAACAACCCTTCCTAGTCACAAACAACCAGTCTCCCCTGGACCATATTTCCTATACTGCCACACATGGTCTATGTTTAGGTAATTAATAACTAAATTAGCAAGGGTTTGAATGATTTCTCTACCTTCATTAGTCATTTATTCAAAAGCATTATCAACAATGTTTCATACTTCATAGTCAAAAGCAAAAACCAGTGGTGTTTATCGAATTTTCTAATGTGTAATAACCTTTTCTAAAGTGATGTTTATCAAATTTTATATTTTACCAGTGCTTTATGTACCTCTAGTCAAGTCGCCAAAATCCAAATTCATTAATAGCACATCCATGTTTGCCCGGTGACAATCCATTGAAATTTGCATCAATTCTTGCCAACTCCATGTTCACTTGAACTATGCGCACAACTCAAAAAAACAACATGACTTTTGAACTCCGCAATAGCAGCATATACTAGAAAATCTACAAAATAACCAAACCCAGTTAATTCAAAGCCTCGAAAACCTAAGTAATAAAGAAGAATGTCAAATTCTACACAAAATAAACGTTTGCAAGACTAATCGACTAATCGATAACATCAATGGATAAAACATGATTATATAATCAATTTAATATTAAAAATTCTGTGTTGTGAATTGAATAACAAAATCATCTGTCATATTAATCATGAAATACAATCAGATAAAATATTTCTCCATCTCAACACAGTGGGTAATTAGATAAACAAACAAAACAGCCAGACGATTCAAATCAAAAACAAAAACAAAAACAATACCCATTAGATCTTAATCAACATTAAGAAGTCAGAATATGATGATAATGATGTTATTGCAATGCAGAACATTGTGTCTTACTTTAAAATGTATGCTATTGCTAAGTGAAGAATCGTTGTACCATGATGATAATGATGCAATAAAACTACTAAATTATTTCGTGTCCACGAGTCAATTCTCTACAGTAGTATCCCCAAATCAATTATGTACAGTAGTCACTTGTAATGAAAATATTGCTTTAAAAAATAGAAAAGGAAGATGATATGTGGTTTTCAAAGTTTCTTACTCTTCTGTCTTGTGATTACTTTTTATTGCCTCGGTGATGTGATAAATATACCATTTGATTGAAAATGTCGCTGTCAGCTACTAATTCAGTACAATAGCCATTCACAGACTATTTGGTCTAAAATTATGAAGAAATTACAAAATTTAATTGAAAAAAAATATGCATTGAATATGTATATCTTGTAAAAAACAAAGTTATAAAGTTTGAATGAAAATTTGCACAAAATTAGTTGACTTTTAAAAAAAAGCATTAAATTAATTTTATAGTGAATACCCACCTGTACTGTAATTTTACCATTCTTATAAACGTTAAGCACCTTAAGCAATGGTTTACGAAAACTGAAACAATTGGACTTGAAAACTTGTTTAATGCAATTTCTAAATGAAGGAAACATAGTTATAAAGGAGTCGAAGGTACAACCTTCTTCAAAGCTGAAAGCAACAATGACAATAACATGTGCAGATCATGGTTTTTTTTTTCTATAACTATCTACAGATGGGAAGTAAAGGGATACCTATAACCACCACAAGTTTAGAAACAAAAACGGCAGAAAAGGTTTCCACCCAGAATACAAAAGCTATAGACATTGTTCTTGACTCGTGGACATGAAATAAACTAGTAGACATAGCATGCATCAAAACTTTGTTATCAATTGCAGTAACTTGATGATAATGATGCAATATCGAATATTTCAGCAGTGATTCATAGAATAAACATAAATAAAACAAATTTCATAAAATATATTCTAGTTATTACCGGTAAGATTTACCTTTTATTGTATCCATTGACTTCACCTCTTCCTACAGCCCTTCCATCTAATCTGCCTTCTAAACTCCTTCGACTTCATCTTTCCTGATGCTGCAACGATCTTTCGAAACTAATAGGTGGTAGTGATGCACCGATGGAAGCATTAAAACTATTTCTGACAATTTAATGCATGGTTGTTGTCTTTGTAGTTTATCTGGTTGGTGATATCATCTGGTAGTGACTTGAAACATAATTGGAGCCTGTCGGTGGTTAATATCCAATTAAGCACTTGAAACTCTAACCCTAGTTAGAGAAGAAAATTAGAATCATTATGGAAGATATGAGGTGGAGCTTGTGAAAAGAAGAGCGAGAAATTTTGTGTTTTTTAGTTTTACAAGGATTTTGAAAGAGGGACAAAGTTGGGAAGGAAGGAGAAAAACTAAAGAGGATGAAAAGTAAATGGAAGTGTTGGAAGGAAATAAACGTGACCGCCTAAGATTTCATGTCCCGCCTAAATTTTTTGGCTGAAGTAGCCTTTTAGGTTTCGTTTCTATTTCTGATAATAAACAATAGCAGCGTATAGTCATGAAACGCTGGTATATTGTGCTACCAATATATGCTTTTCTTGTAGTGAATGATTTGAAGATTTTTATGCTAGGGTTTGGACTTGTATTCATGTTGTAAATATGTTTCCCTTAGCAAATTAATTGTTTGAGACCCTAATATGTTTTGAAAATAGGTAGTAAGCCCTAGATTTGGTTTGGGCTCATTGGGTGATTTGTTACGATGTTTTTGTTGATTTATGATTAATTAAGTAGTGTAATGATGTGCACATCATTATAAAATATTAATTAATCCATTTGAATTAATTTATAAAACGTTAGTAAGCTAATTTAAGTGGTTTGTGAACACTACACTTATTATTAAAAAGATTAGAGACTAATGAAGCTTAATTAGTACTTATAAAATGGTTTCATGATTTTATAAATGAAGAATAAATTTTATAAAATAGATATGAAATTTTATAAAATGGTTTAAAGTGATATTTTATTTTTATTGAAAAGATTAGTAAGTAAAGGTATTAATTGATCTAGTGATAGTTGAATGGCTTGTGTAAATATACGTGTGTGTGTATACGTGCACGAATTGGTATACATATATGTGTATTTAGAGCCAAGCAACGCTCAAAATGAATCTAGTGTTGTGACTAGAATTGTTGATGAGAGCTGTGTATGAATATTTGTGTACTAAATTATATATAAGTATGGGAATGTCCGTATGTGTATGTGGCATGTTATGAGCGATCTCATGTAGTCATAGTGACCACCGGGTGTGCTATGTTGTGTGGGAGAGTACCAGGTCGAGTAATCGCCATGGTGATGCTCAAAATGTAATTTGTGTTGAGATGTGTGCGTACATGTGTGCAAAGGCATGAACAAATGAGTGTATCGACACACGTATAAGCTACACACAAGGCAAGGAGACTGAGTATGTCGTTTTGGCATGTTAGAGGAAACCGAGTCGCTGTAATTGCCCGTAGAACTCTACTCGTGCAAAGAGTGGATTTTGGTATCGAAAATAGTTTTTGTATACTTAAGAAACCACTTCCAAAGCATCAATTGAGGAACCCCGATAGATGTCCAATGGGATGATGTCAGGCTCTATTGATAAGGCGACTCATCGGGTGAAGCGTCGAAGGAAACAGCGCGCGAACTGACGATCGTTCGGAGAATCTATCCCTATCCAGGCTCATGGCCAGGAACCTGTCATTTTTAGTTGACTTACTTGGTTCATTCAGTTGACTGGTCGAGAGGAAAAAAGTATATCTCGGCCTTGGTTCAATCGACTGAATGGAACCCATCAGTCGGTTGACCTACCGTGTTGTACAACTTCAAAATGCGATAACTTCTACATACGAAGTCGGATTGAGGTGAGGTTTGGACTATTGTTCACCATTTTTAAGGCCTACAACCGGTAAAATTTAATAGGTTTTGGAGTACTTGAATTTCAGGACCCACATGAGACCCACTTCGGCATGTATTCCAAAATCATAGATTTTGAGGTATGCCGGGATGGTATATTTTAGGAGTATTATGACATTGAGGTCATGCATTCCATTTTGAATGCGATTTAGGTCAGTATGGGTTTTATTAGAGCTGTTCGACGGGTTTTAGGCCGTGGCGATTAGAGCCGTGCGTGGCGATTCTCCATGTTATATATGGAGTGAGTCCATACTCTAAGATTTCGACCGTAGAGTAATATACAATTTGTTTGGTGTTCACTTGTTGTGACACACCAAGGGTATGGACCCATGTGACCTACCCAGGGTATGGACTTATGTGACCTACCTAGGTATCGACCTTATTGTAGTGTACCTAGAGTGTTGTTGATGGTTATGACACACTCGACACGGTCTTAGAGGGACCGTGAATAGCTTTTTCTTACTGTGATCGCTTAGATGTTTTTGGGCTCTATGTTCATAGTCTTGCAAATGATTGGTCTTAGCAGCAGTAACCATACACGATGTGGCGTACCTATTCGGTCTTAGTACTAGTGACCATACACATTGTGGTGTACCTATTCAGTCTTAGCAGTAGTGATCATACACGTTGTGGCGTACCTATTTGGTCTTAGCAGTAATGACCATATGTGTTGGGGCGTATCTTATCGATCTTAGCAGTAGTGATCGTTGTTTTGGGATCACAGTTTGATCATGGTACGTTTGTACTATATTATTAGTAGTTTTGGCTAGTGTAGTGCAATGAAAGATGTTATGCTAACTTGTTGTTATAGGAGAAGAGCAGGTTATGGTATGATCCCTTACTTTTGAGATAGATTTACTATACTTGTTTATAGGTAGTCCGGATTACCCCTGAGCCACGTTTGTGGAGAGGGCTGGCTTTTATTTAGTAGTTCCTGTTTATTATTATATAGTTTAATATACAGTATTTTGAGATAGTTCCCCTCACACCAGACTTTATGTCTGACCCAAGTTTTGTCTTTGTCTGGTTATGTCATAACAACTCTCGAGTACTTGATTGAGTAGTTCAAGAGTCAGGTGCTTTTGGGTATATGTTAGCAGAGTGCACAGCTGGAGCATTTTGGAGGCGGGGCATCGAAGTTTTGGGATATATATACTTGTTATTTTATTTTTACATGACAGACCTGTTATTTGTATATGAGACTGTTGTTTTAGATATTTATTCGGAACTCCGTGCTTTTTTGGAAGTTTATGTATTCTGATTTTCTGTACCGATATTTATTTGTTAGTTGCTTCCGCTGGTGCGATCTCTTATATATTGTTATTCCATTCTGTTCATGTATATATTCAGTATATTACATGTTGTCATTCCGTTATGAAATCTTATCGATGTCTTGGTTTAGTGTTTTGTTCTAATTTTACCCCAACGATCTGTCTTTTGTGGTATTCAAAAGTCGTGCGATGATGTAAGGTGTCGATTCTTTGGTATCACAAGGGGAGGGTTGTTACATGAAATGAGAAGATTTCATTTCTTTTTCATATTTGGATCATAGTCGGCCTATGAAATCTAATATTTAATACTATATCCAATTTAGCGATTTAACAAACATACTTTATTTTGTGTTAAGTGATACCAATAGTGATAATGATTTATACATGTTTTGTTTGCCAATACTATATCACTTTAGGATGTATGAAAATTGGTATTAGCCGAAACTCCAATATTATCCACATTCAACTTGATTAGTCTATAAAAAGACGTTGTATCTATAATAACATTTATTATTAACCGTTCTACTCTAGCCAAAGTGTAACGACCTGAAATTTTCAACCATTCGCATCCATACATGTCGGATTTGAATTGCTCAAAATATCAGATTGTTAATTTAAATTTGGCAAAACTCAACATATACAGTAAATAAATAATCACAGAATCACAGACACAGAGTAATATAACAATAACGCAGCGGAAACAAAAGAATAGTAGTTCATGAAGCTACTATATATATATATAACAGAGTTAAACAAGATACAACAGAAGTCTCGAATACATAGATGTCTCAATACAATAGTCAAATACAAGATCAGAATACATCACTGGAATCAACTGAATAACTGAAAGCTGGATAGATAGCTGGATCTCCAAGCGAAGCTCCAACTCCAAAGGTGAGTCTCGAACATTGAACCACTCAGTCTGACCCGAGCGTAAAGCAAAACACAAAACACTCGAGTCAGGATTAACATTCTTATATCAATAAATTCGACTCAAGTGAAATATCAACTGAAATACAAGTAACTTAAAGGATGTTTGGGATAACCATCCTCTAAGGATCTGTTAAACTATCTACTATGTAGAAATATACGCTATTATAATAATGTCTATAGTAAAGTAAACTATTAAAATAGCGTTAAGGCGTTACCCATATCCCCCTTAACACATTTTATAGTGCCAGTAGTCTATACAGTACCGTAATACCCCGTAAACTAGAGCTACTAGAGGATACTCCATAGGTACGACACAAATCAAACTCGTAGTAAAGCACGCTAGGTTAGGTGACACGTCACAACTAGGCAATGCCAGGGTAGATATACTAATTACACTTCTGGGCCGGTGGTAACGTAGAGCCGCAGCAATCGCCCACCTCGAGCCACACTCCTTAATAAAGGGTGCGCACCAAATCAATCATAAAGTAATAGAATGGCATACGATGGAGTGTGTCCGATCAGAGGTGCTACCTCATTAGCCCGTCGATTGCTCCTGTTTTAGCCACCTTATGCTAACTCACGGGAGTTAGGTCCATGTATATACCTCATATAGAATCGTCGCCACCATCCTACTTCATTCTGGAGTCTCCACCACGTACACAGTTGTTAAAGTGGTTTTCGGTATCGACAGAGAGTATGCCCATATCCGATCCCGGTCTCTTTAACAACCAATCGTTATTATAACACCGCGGTCATTTCAAAATAGTTTATACTTCAAAACCAAAATATCATTTCCATTTCAAAAACATATCAATACGATATCATTTCCATTTCAAAAATATTCACTTCCAAAATCATAGTACTTTCAAAGATATAATACTTTCGAAACCAAAAACATTTGAAATAATAATACTTTGGAAATCATAATACTTGGAAATTCATAACTTTGGAAATCATAACACTTTCCTTCAAACAGTTTAGATATTAATAATAGTATATAAAATAAAATAGTTTATAAAATAAAATAATTTATATAAAATAGTTATAAGTTAAAACAATTTATATTAAAATAATTAGTATATTTAAAATAGTTTATATTAAAAATAGTTATATTAAAAATAGTTTATATTAAAAATAGTTATATAAAAAATTAGATCATATTAAAAATAGTTTATATTAAAAATATTTTATAAATTAATATAAAATAGTTTTAAATATGATTTAAAATACTTTATATAATAAAATAGTTTCCTCAAATTTCACAAATCGATTCAACTCAACTCGGATTCCAAAATTCAAATTTAATCCAATCTCAAATCCTCAAATTTCAATTCAATTCTGTTTCTCGATAAACCATTTCAAATCATTGATTTCAAATACATATTTGAACCATAAAATAATCCATTTCAATTTCAATATATTTAAATCTTTAAATATTCAATAACATCTAAATACAACTTCAATTTACAAATTTAAATAAACAAAATATCCCATTTCAATTTTTGTAAATTTGAAATATTCATTTAAGTCGCTTTTAATCAAATTCAAGTTATAAAACATATCTTTAAAATTTCAAATTTAATAAATTTCAAATCAAACTTATTTAAGTAAAATTCTTAAATAAATAAAATTTCAAATCAATTTCAAATTTATCTTTTCAACCTGAATCATTATAAACTCTATATTTGAAAATATATATTTTAAATAAATACTTAAACATATTATATATCAACTTTATTAAATCAACTTTAATAAATCTTAAAAATCAATATTTATTATAACCATATACTTCTTTTCAAAACAATAGAAATCATTTTAAAATATTTATATATAGACCAACGGTGTCTGTATATAATTTTCTATCCTATGGTCAAGTGATACAGATATTTATCACTTCAATCCGCAATTTAAATATAAACGGGTATATATCTTTTCAACCCGCAATCCCAAATTCAATTCAATTGAATATCGCTTGGGTTTATCATTTCAACCCATAACGATTTTCTCCTATTCTACAGATCATTCGGGTATGTATCATTTCAACCCATAGTGAATTCTATACTAACAGGGAACTTGCAGAGTGATAACAGATATGATAATAATATAACAGACATATATATCATCAATATAAATAACAGATAATGGTGTCAGTTGTCACAGGTGAACAGATACAAATAATGGCATATATAAAAATGTAAATAACTAACAGCAGCATATTTTAATTGTCGTTTCAATTGAAATCAAATTTAATAAATATAAGAACGTTAATCGTGAGTGATTGCTCACCTTTCGAGGTTAGAGATGAAAGAGAATGAGATGAGTTACAAATCCAAGCACAAATTTCAAAGCAAATCAGGATGGGTACGAATTCGTCGGATAGAGCTGATAACAAAAATCGATGAGAACAAATCAAAACCAGTTTAATATAAACTGAGTATACATACATTATTATTATATTATATATATAAATTTTAGTATTTTAGTTTAAGACAAATATTTAAATAATATAAAATTTCAAAATCATTGTTTTAAATTAAACACATACACAAAAATCAAAAGTATATACATAATAAAATTTGAAATAATACTTGTATATATATATACTGTAACTTATAGCTCATATTTACATACTGACTGTAAAAATATTTATCTAACATGAATACTTTATAAAATCTAACATGTATAACAAATACATATACAATGGATCATAAGCCCTGAACCAGATTATACTTATTTTTAAAGTCCAACAGCAAAACGAATATAAACCTTTATAACTTTATATACTCAAAACACACGTACACCACAAATAAGTACATACTTTATAAACATTATATGCTTCGTATATATATAAAAATACCCATATATATAAACATACATACCCTATAATCCAATGCATATAAAACTGAAATACAACATTGATATTTTATAACTAAATATATAAATATATATATACTTAACCGTTATATAATTATATATATATATACTTGAACTATAACAACAGTTATATAATATGTATACTAACACATATACACTTTACTGTGAACTTACAAAACATGACATTATATAAAATTGCTAATATATAAACTAGACTGTTATATATATATATATATATATATTTACAGTATAAAAACCAGTTATATATATACTTCTTTTATAAAATAATATGCTGCAAACATCAATTATATACTATTATAAACACAAAATATATTATTCAGTACAAAATATGCAGGCTTGAAACGGGACAAAAGAAAATATGTATGCAACTTAAAATATATGTATATACCTTTAAATCAAAGCCTAACAGACATGCACCGGGCATAAACTTATATAACATATATATTTTTTCTTCACCTATATAATCATATACAGTTAACAAAAACTTCATTATTAAAATTTATAAACAGCAGTTACATGTATACATATATACAAACAATTGTACTTTATATATATTCCACTTAAAATTAAATGCCCAATATGAGCATCGGTTATAATATATATAAGCTAACGTACATAATTTTTATAAACCCATATATATACGTATATATATATACATACATATATATATATGTAAACCGAAGAGCTTAGGAAAACTGCACACCAGAAAACTACATATATATTATACTTTAAGTGTCTATACTTAAACCATATACAAAACAGCATCTAAAAGTATATATATATATATGAAATAAGAAGTAGAAGATATATTATATAAAACCGAAGTGGAATAAAATGTATATATAACTTTAATACATATATATATATATATTTATATATATAACAGGTCAAACTTCGCAATATATATATATATAATACTTTTAAACATAAAATATGCATATACCTTTCATTTTCAAAATCAAGAGAAGACTTCAACTCAGAGTGTTGCTGCATGGGCTTTGGGTCATGTGACAGGCGCTAGGAAGCTTCAATTAGGCAAAAGGAAAAACAGAGGTATGCTGAGCAGACGAGGGTTTGGAAGGAGGTCGGAGGAAGGCGAAGACGGGTCGCGGTAGTATGGCTGGGCGTGGCGGCCGGTTGTGGGGTGCTGCGTCGCGGAGTTGATGGCATGGTGGAAGAGAAAGTGCCGAAGGGGATGGCTCCAAGAGGCTGATGTGGGAAGCGACAAGTTCATGCGGAGGGGAGGTTGCATGCTAGAGGAGCACGTGGAGGCCCGACGAATGACAGAGATATGAGAGGAGGAGAAAGAATACGTATAGACCTTAAACATACATTTTCTAAACAAACAAAATGGGAATAGAAAAGAAAAGACCACCGTTGGATTTTGAAGTGGTGGGATAGCAAAGAACTAGTGGTTATTCATTTCTCAACGTACAATTGAAAGGTCACAAACTCAAAAGACAAAAAAAAAATACAGAACCGATACGGTTATTTGCTTTACCGATATCGCTGGGTATTAAAAATCCGAAACACAGATTTGAATATACCACAGAGATCAGCACGACGAGGCGATCAAAACGGTATAAAGATATAAGTGATATGACCGAACTATCAAACGTCGATATTCGATACTGAAATGCTACAAATTTAACGAAAATAAGATCGACGGAGCAACAACAGTCCAAATTTTGAGAAACGAAATGTGACGTCTTACTCAGGAGATGATTTACAAATTTTCTATATAAAAATATTCAGCTTAGGAAATTATTTTATTATCATCAAATGTTAACTAATTTAAATTGAAATAAAATTTCACAATAAAATAAACTTCAATATTATCAAATGAAAATTTACCATTTGCTATGTTTAATTAGACGTATTCCAAATATTAAATTTTTATTTCAAAATTTTATAATTTAAAATTTCACAAAAATTCTATTGAATAAATAAAATCATCAAAATTTACGGGTCGTTACACAAAGATTATGACTTTGAGTTTACTCCAGTTGACCATAATACTAACCACATACAGTTGAGGAGACAAACTCTCTATTGAATAGTGCTTCACTTCTAATGCTTTAACTTAGACCTAAGTATGGTCGCTCAATGGATCGTCATGCCATGTATAATCAAAGTGGAGTATCACATGAAGTTCTGTTATATTCTCAAGTCGAGCGAACTGTGTAACATCGTCACACTAAGATTTCATATTTGATCTAGCTGTTATCAATCAATAGGAAACTCTTGGACGAGTCATTATATAGTTATCCAATAACTACAAGTACGTAACCCCTTGGTGCCTCCACCGGTCACGAGTAATATACTGTCCAACTTTTGGAGAAATTTACACACTTTGGTCTCAAGGATAAATCGATAGTCTTTTCTTGAAACATCTTGACCAGGAATATTGAAAATAACATATCATTTTGTCTTGTGATTAACAACTCATAATTGTAACTATTTGCAACTACAATCACATAACATTCCGTTTAAGGACTTCTTTATTATATATACATTAAATTAATCATTTAATTAATTATATCATAATATACCAAAGTATATAAAGGAAAACAAACAGAGTTACAATGGACAAGATTGGCTATGAAGTTAGATATATGTAATAAATTACATAATTGCCTTATGGCATACCACTAAATTTTTCAGTCTCTCACTTGCACTAGGGGCCAATTATGGGATCGATTAATTTATAAATGATCAAGCTAGTCCATCAGTGATCAGATCAGCTACATTGTTTTATTATTAACTATTTATCGGCCAACATCTCTCTATCGTTGATTAACCACCAGTATCATATGGGACTTTCAGAGCACATCTCTAGAAATTTTCTAATCCCTACTTTCTTTTACATTCTTTATCGCGACATTGTTCTCACAAAACAATGTCATAGGATTCTCAACATTTTGGAATCACGCTCGGTTCATTTATAAATTTATGCATTTATATTTAAACTGCTTTTATTATGGTGCAATTCAAAGTGATGTAGTTAACCTTCAATAAAATAAGCAACCACCTCTAGTTTGGAATATTTCCAACTTAAAAGCTCATTAACTAAGGTTGAATATAAATTTAGGATTGACAAACTATATTTGATAGCAGTTATGAAGTTCAAGTCCAAACTCTCATAGGGATTTTATTGTTTCTATAAATAATTCTATGGTATTTCGTAAATACTCAAGAATAATCTTAACTACCATTTAGCAATCTCGGTTCGGATTTGATACTCACTAAATGTACCAATTAAATAAGCAAATTGTAATATATTAGACAACATAACATATATTATATTACAGTTGTCGATGCATAAGGAATCCCTGTCAAATGCTCCATGTTAAACATTTTAATATGGTGTCTGTGTATATCATTTAGGAAAATTCCAATGTCCATACTTATAGTTTTAGAAATATTTTAGTAGATCTTAATATTCTTTCTTACAAATACACGCTTCCTTTGCATTTTGACTGGTAATAAAACTATTTGATTTCTCTGTCAAAATATTTGCTTAATTATGATGCTTATAGAATGAAATTGTCATATCAGTACTAGGATCTTATCTAACAGTTACAAACTCATCTATCGCTCCCAATAACGTCCTGACATTTTGATTATCATATGCAAATAGTGTATTCTAAATCATTATTCAGAATTTCCATTTGGACAAAGGTGTACCAAAATTCAAAGTCATATCAGGCGATAATTTTGCAAGTAGAATCTAAATTAACTCAAGCACATTGACTAATGAATCTGGCTAATTTCAACAATTGAATTTTACGAGGTTGTTCTTATCAATGTTGCATACTATATTCCATCTACATTGGTCTTCCTTTTGAAGACACATCTACGACCGATGGACCATATATCTTCGGGCATAATTATCAAAATCATATTTTGATAATGTACCTGAAATTTATTCGGGATTTAAGCAACATGCAATATGTTAGAGTCTATAATCTTTATTGCTCATTGGTAGTTGAAGAAATTGTTACTGCTATAAATTCCTTTTCTTGACATTGAGACGAAATTGATAGTTTCTCTTTAATGTGCAACAATTTGTATTAGATGTTCTAATGAATTATGTATGTTTTGGGTTCAGCTAATTTCTTTTCATCTTATATTATTAGTTTCCATGTTAGAGAGTTTGGAGCATATCCAATACTTGCATAAAACTAATTCAATTTTGAGTTCACAACAATTGTGTTCATAACAAAAATTAGTCAACCATTGTTGGTTGGTCCTAAACTCATTTAGGGTGGTTCACACAAGATCCCTCATGATCAAATTTTACGTAAAGACTCTCAACTCACACTTTCTGTCAACTCTTTGAACTAGGACATATAGGTGTTTCATGTTAATTCATATTTTATATAAGCTTGTAAATTATGCTTTAGATGAAATTAAATTTAACATACGCAGTTACTCTTAAGTACATATCCTTATAGATAGAAATTAACTTAACATCACTCATCATCAATCATACTTTGTCCAACATAGTTTGATTAATCCTATCGATCTATCATTATGTATCATAGGGAGGAGTGACTTTTGAGGTGATTATTATACGCTTTTAGGTACTTTTGGAACTCTTTTTAATGTACTCACCTATTCTATCAAATCAAGTTATTATATTTCCTTTGCATGTTATGTTTTTCTACTTCTGTTTTACATTCTATAAACTTATCATAGATATACTACTTGTGTATCAGATACACATGTTCAAGTCTATGATAATTCATCAGTGAATTTAATGAAGTAATGGAATCCATTTTGGTATCATTAGATCTTGGACTGCATACATCTATATGTACCAAGCCGAAGAGTTCATCAATTCTTTTATCTATCCCACTAAATATGTGCTTTTCCCTTAATCGCTTGAGATATGCTTTGCTAGTGTCATTTGATTCATAATCATATGATTAAAGAATTATTTCTTAAATATATGGCCTAGGTTGTATGTTGACTGAACATTTGTCAACCATGAAAGTGTGTTCAAGAGGAAGTATTAGCAACTATTGGTAAGTAATACCTTGGTTAAAAATGAAAATGGGGGGATACTAGTAGACTAAAAAAGTAAAGTAAATTAGAGTTTTAGAGTGGTAAAATTTACGATGATCTGGTCCACCATCAGAAAGTTCTTATTATTCCACTTCTATCACAGCAGCCTAGATTACAAGATAATGACTAAAAATACCATGATACTTGAAAGCTAATGTTTTTCAACCCTTATAAAGTGGAAATGCATGATGTATTTATAGTAGTTGAAATTGGTGTTGGAAACCATTGAGATTGATGTGTGGTTGAGATAAGTGCCAATAGGAGAACCATGCAAGGGCATAACTTTCATCTACTACATATTTATTGCATTATGTACTATGGCGGCATGTTATAAGGATACATCATGCTATCTTTCAAAAGTAGATACACCTAGTTGTACTTTTTGTCATTTACCTCTACATGCTTAAATGAGGGTTGGGGGGTTAGCCGACTACTGAGGGCATGAAGATAGCAGTATTTTTCCAAGGACAAAGCCAAGAGCATGCCGAACCGGGCATGAGATGATGAGATGGTGTGACGGTTGTAGAAGTTTGTAGTGGAGCTAGGCCAAAGGTAGGTCATGCTTGAGTTGGTTCTAAGTTGTGCTAGTTAAGAAATAGCTCGGAGAGATGCTTGATCGAATAGGTAGCTTCTTGCTATGCTGAAAGAAAGTTGGCATGAGGGAGTCGGTCGTATGTGAGATGAGTCGGTTTGGACTGGGCCGGGTAATGCCTAGGTCTGGCTTTGCTTGATGAGTTGGCTATTGAAACTGCTTCGGGGCACGCCGAATGTTAGATGGCTTGATATTCTATTGAGTAGATAGGTTGGCACGAGCCCAGCCTAGAACTGGGCAGGCATCCAAAGGGGCCTAGCCGACCTGCCTACAACATTGGTTGGTTTGCGGGGGACTGGCCTGGCTCTAAGCCAGCCTAGACCAGACCGGGACATGTTAAGAAACCTTGATTAGTTTTTCTTTTTACTTATGAAAAAATTGAATAGCCTTTTGCCCCCAAGTCCATGTCCTAAGTGGGTGCGGCCTCGTCAAATCACAAAGGCCTTTCCGTTTTGCCACTTTTCTATGCATTTAATATGCATCATATGTGGCACTATGCTTTTGGCTGAGGTAGTTATGCTTCTGAAGTTGTGGCAGATATATGTCACTTCCAACACGTGCATGGTGCAACATGGTGTAATAACCCATTGTCAAGAAGCAATAAATTATAAATTTAAAATAAATATTAATTAATTCAATACGATTTAATATAATAAATATGAAATTATAGGAATGATTTGGAAATTAAATGAAAAAAATTCTTATATTAATAAATATTAATTTGGTAATTTATTTAACTACTTTATAATTTAAAGTATAAATTAGTAATTTAAAATAAAATGATAAATTAAATCTTTGTAGTAAATAGTAATCGAGATAAATAATTCTAGAATTTATTTTTAATGGAAAAAAGAAATTTTATTTTATAATATTAAATGGAGTTTGAATTTAATTAGCAAACACTTATGTTGGTCAATTATTAGTTATTTGAAACGGCTGTCTCATGATACACACACTCTTATGTGCCATATTTTATTAAATTACCTTGGATATTATTATTGTCATGATATCACTTAGAATTGAATTCATATATAGTCTAACCCATGTGATATTTATAATACTTGGGTCAGTTTGAGACATTGCATGATCAGATACACCATAGGCAGCTGGATTCACCGAGTTTTTGGAGGTTAATAGTTATATAGGGTGATATATTCCCTATGTATTTTGCAGCCTCGTGGATGTATATATTACAATGTATTGGATGATGTATGTATATGGTGAGGTAGTGAATATCATATTGTAGCCCTACTAGACTTTGTATTAAGTGATATATTATATTTTATCTGCTATATTCTAACTCTATGTACTCTATGACATTCTGTGATTATGTATTGTTCTGTTCTTGAGGCACACATATTTATTGCTTTGTAGTAAGACCATGTACACCTAAGTACCTTATGATTTGAGATATATACCGATATTAGTCCAAACGAATATATTCACGTGTGTACTCCATATAGCATCATTCTCCATATTATTCGATAGAATTACTTAATAATACTCTTGGGTAGTATATGTATATAGATGGAGTGTTTTAATTTGGTATTAGAGTAGAGTTAGAACAATACATGTTCCATAGAGACATGAGTCATTGGCCAAAATTGACTTAGGATTCCCTATCCCTTGGTTGTTGAGTAGATTACTTATATATATATATTACTGAGGTATATAAGTGATTATAGGGAGCAGTCATCTGGGTGCGTATTTGTTATTTGTGCGATTGATATATGTATATATATATATATAAATATATTATTTTTTATTTAATTTTGAATCTCACTTCTATGCAGTAGTGAGAGATGGTTGGTCATCGTGCTGGTTATGCAGACCCAGGTCAGTCTAGTTGATCTGGGTGTATATGACTATAAGACAGCTAATAGGGCTTGCAAGGAGCATCCAACATTCTATTGCTTCCATAGGTCTTAATCCTTCCACTCCTCGATTTTATTTTGCCAGACTATGTAGTAATTATGCTAGCCTTAGAGGTAAGATCTTCAAGGGAATGGAAGGAGTGATTGGAGTGCAAACTTGGCTTAAGATGTGTGAGTGAATTTTCACATGTATGGGGATTGCAGACCGGCAGAAGGTTCAAATAACATCCAACCAGCTGTAGAAGAGAGCATTAGATTGGTATGAGCTGTTAGTGTAGAGATAGATAAAGCTGAGCTGATTTGGAATGAATTTAAGGACCGTTTTTAGCAGAAATTTCTTCCTAAAGCCGAGAAGGTGGCAATGACCATGAAATTTACAGATTTGAAGCAAGGTCATGTGCTAGTAGCAGAATACATTGCCACTTTTGAAGCATTGACATAGTATGGAACTGATCTCACTAACACTGTAATAATGAAGAATCAGAAGTTCATGTACGGACTGAATAAAATAAGGAATACCCTTCTACCTCAATTGGAAATTACCTTTGAGTAGTTGGTGGACACAACACCGAGGCTATAAGAAGAGGAAAAGGAAAGCGGTGAGGAAGAACCAAAGAGCAAAATGATTCTTGAGCAGAAGCAAAGGTTTCCCTTCAAGAAGAAGAAGTCCCGATTTTAAGGCAATAAGCAGGTGAAAGCTAGTGTTCTAGAGTACAAAAAGCATGGTAGAGAGGCTATAAAGTGTTTCAACTATGGAGAAAAAGACATTACTCGAGGGAGTGTACCAAGCCGTGCCCTCTGCCATTTCAGAAAAAGTGCAGAATTTGGAACGTCTCAGCTATACTTGTCCAGTCGTTGAGAAGAAAAGTAGGGAGCTGAATGCTATGGAGGCGACTGGCAGTACTTCTCAAGCGAAAGGGAAAGCTATTGCTGTCTTGGAAGGTATGATCTTATTTAGAGGAATTCCTATTAGAGTTCTCTTTGATATGGGAGCATCTCATTCTTCTGTATCAAAAGAACTAGTTGATAAACTTGATTTGGATGTTGTGTGTCTGGTTACATCTTTAAGGATTGCTAATCCTATTGGTGGATACGCAACCCTTGGGATGATGTGCAAGGATGTGGAATTAGTATTATGTGACTTGACATTCCATGGTAACTTGCATGTATACGAATACTTGGGATTTGGAATTATTTTGGGAATGGATTGGTTTAACCATTATAAGGCTCATTTCTATTGCCCTAAGAGAGTCGTTACCTTAAGCCATCCATATTCCATTAATTGAGTCGGTTTGGTTCTTGGGGATATGGATCATTATTTGCTCTTGAGGTGATAGATGAAGATGATATTACCAGGGTACATGTGGTTATAGAATACCCAGATGTATTTGAACCAATTACATATTTACCTCCTAAGCCACCTATCGAGTTTCGAATTGATTTAGTTCCTGGAGCTCAACCGTGAGTCGATCTTCGACGAGAATGTCCATATAGGAAAATAAGGAGCTTAAGAAGCAACTATTAGAATTGGAATCCAAGCATTTTATTAGATCAAATAGTTCTCTGTGGGGTGCCACAGTTGTATCTGTAAAGAAGGCGGATGGATTCCTCAAGCTATGCATTGATTATAGAAAGCTGAATGAGCTGACTGTCAAGAATATATATCCCCTTCCTAAGACAAATGATATGTTCAATCATCTAAGCAGAATAAAATCTTTTCGTAGCTTGACTTAGCAACTGGATTTCATTAGCATAGGATTGCTGAGGATAATATTCCTTAAATAGTATTCAGGTTTAGATATGGATCCTATGAATGGCTAGTAATGTCATTTGGATTGACGAATGCTCCAGCTTATTTTGTTTATTTTATAAATAGAGTTTTCAAAAATTACCTGGACAAGGTCGTCTTGGTTTTCATTGATGATATTCTAGTTTATTGTAGATCTGAGGCAGAGAATGATAAACATCTTAGAATAGTATTGGAAACTGTGAGGGAGAATGAGCTGAAAGCCAAATTCTCCAAGTATCATTTTGGGCAGAGGCAAGTTAAGTTCTTAGGCCACATTGTTCCGAAAGCTGGTATTTCTATAGACCTAGCTAACGTATAAGCTATTCCAAATCGTAAGCGGCCTGAGATGGTTTTGGAGATTCGCAATTTCTTAGGATTGACCAGATATTATCGATGATTTATTAGGGATTTATCAAATATCGTGAAACCTCTCACTGTCTCAGAAAGAAAGGAGTTAAGTTCCAATGGAAAGCTAAGTGCAAGAAAGCATATCAAAAGTTGAAGGAATTGATTACTCACGCACCAGTGCTTATTGTTCCAGAAGATAACCAGGACCTAGAGGTCTATATTGATGCATGTGGTTCTGAATTGCGTGCGGTGTTAAGGCAGAAAGGTAAGGTGGTAGCGTACAAATTAAGCTAACTAAGGACTAATGAGATTAGATATGCTACTCATGATTTGTAACTAGCTGCCATAGTTTTTACAATGAAGATCTTACATCATTACTTGCTTGGGGAATGATTTGATTTATACACAGACCATTAGTCATTGAAATATCTATTTACCTAGAAGGATCTCAATATGAGATAGCAACAATGGCTAGCACTCCTAGCAGCTTATGACTTTGAGATCCAGTATACACCAGGGAAAGGCAATCAAGTAGCAGATGCACCGAGCAAGAAGCACCAAGTAGAGGTTTCTATGACGATTGCAGAATGGAAGGATGTGGATACATTATCCATATGTAAGACTCATGATAGATATTTTGTAACTAGTTCGGGAGTAATGCTTGCTAGTCTAGTGGAAATACCATTTTAATGGATCTCATCGTTGAAGCTGAGAGGAAAGATCAGTTATTATAGCACTTATTCTGAGATTGGAATTAGGCGATGAGGTTGAAGACCTTATTAACTATTCTCTTGATTCATATGGATGTCTATGGAGAAGAAAGTAGTTATACTTCATGGAGTTCAAGCAGCTTTGGGGACGAAGCTGAATTTCAATACAACTTATCATCTACAGACCGGTGGTCAGATGGAGCAGGTGAACCATACTCTCGAAGATTTGCTTTGAGCTTGTGTGCTTGACTTTGGTGGTAGCTGGGAAGAACACCTTTTTTAGTTGAGTTTTCCTACAACAACAGTTATCAATCCAGGATCGGCATGGCACCGTTTGAAGCTTTATGTTAATCCAAAAAATGGATCAACATCCCGGATTAAGTGTGAAAGCACCAGCCCTATTTATCAAGGCAAATAAAATAGAAAAAGCAATAGTAGATCACAGAAAAAGTAAAGGAACAAGAAGATTTTTATAGTAGTTCGGCTGTTAATGAAGCCTATATTCACTTTATAACTTTCTACTAATTGATTGTTGTTACAAGTAGAACCAGATTACAATATGATTGAATCTCCTATGTTAGATAAAGTTAAAAGTGCAAGAGTTCACTGGAGAATCACAGAGAATCCCCAAGTGACTGTTGTGTGGGAGGAGAAGGGTAAAGAGTAGTTTCTGCAGAGTTTCAGAAGCCAATCCAGAAGATCCCCTTCATGCTGCAGGTAGATGAGTATTTATAGGGATTGGAGAGCTATTAGGCTAGGCCACTTTGCCAGAGACCTAAATTAAATGATACGAAGGTGCTCCAAAAATTTCATAGCAATCTAACTTGAATTGATGGATAGCTAGCGATCCATAGGGCATGGATCGCTAGCGATCCATGTAGTTGGAATATTCTTGGATCGTTTCACTTAGGTTGCATTCCTTGCCTTATATATATGCTCTCCGTGTAATTTGGTAACTAGTTGCCTTGTTTTGATGATAATTCGTGTATCGGTAACATTGAACTCTCACTGGAATCAGATGAATGCTTACTTCTCGAACTAGTTTGCTTGGAATACCATGAAACTTGGTAGACATCCTTAGAAAAGATATTGGTTCATGATGCAAGAGGTTTGGAGGATTCACGAGCAATCCTCATGGATCGCTAGTGATCCATGGGTGATGAATCGCTAGCGATCCATCCCCATAGCCTATTTTTTCTCCTTTCCTTTTGTTCCTTTCTAGTTCCTTCTTTTGGTCCTTTTGTTGATTCTTGAGTTATTTTGACTTTTCATAAATGTTCTAACTTCCTTTGAATTATATTGGGTTAAAAACCCAGTTAACATTTGCCCCCCAGAGTATGCCTTCATTGGGAAGAAGGTGCGCTCAGGAAGTAACTGCTTTTGAGTTCCCATTTCGTAAAGTTTAATTGATCGTGTTGAGGCTATCATGCGAATTCGGCTTTGGCTATTCAGCCATCTGTTGAGTTCCGATGTGAATTGTCATTGCTCGTAATGATAAATCAATTTCAACCACACAACTTTCCAAATTCTTGCAAGAAACACTTAGATCATACTTGGTGAGTTTGGAGAAAATTGACGACAACTTGATGGATCGCTAGCGATCCAAGGACTTAGCATAATTTTTTCATATAATCTCCTTCTTAACTTCGTTCGAGCCGACCTTCCATCATTCCACGTTTTTGTTTGCGAACCGAGCCATTTGCTTTGCGACCTGATCCAAATGCCTCTAAACCCTAAACTTGCTCCCACCATCGCCGTCGTCGATCTCCACTGCTGAAGCTTCTTGCCACCAACCCCACTTGACTTCATCGTCATCTCAAGCCATCCCTTTGTGCCTGAAACATCACCTACCTGGATCGCCGCCGACCTTGCCCACCTTGGATCACCAACAACTTAAGTTTAACCATATTCGCCTTTTGACTTGAGGTTGGTGATGTGGATTTTGGCGTTTATTTAACGATTTGGTGATGAAGTTGTGTTGGCGATGGATGCAATAGAGAATTCGAGTTGATTACCACTTTGTGGAAGAAGATAGTAATTCGAGTCTTGAATTCTTCATGGAACGAAACCCGGGTTTTGCCTCGGTGCTTGACACGTTTTGCTATCTTCATCCATAGAATCAGAATTAACTTGCACCGAATTACATCGTTAATCCGGCACGACGTCTTGCGGATTGATTTTGGTTTTTCTGGGAGTTGATAATAGCTTCGGGTAGCTTCTCGTATGCAGCTTATGCTGTTATCACTTTCTATAGAATAAAAATCAACTTATGCTGAGAACTTTATATTCGATTCTGACCTATCAATCTATAGTTGCTCACTTTGGAGTGGTCCTGTCATTGCACAATCGGTGTACCTAGAATATGAAGAGCTTTCTATATCGCTTCAGACAACGGATCCGTTATCGATCATTGATCGATAATGGGTAAGTGTAGGAGGAATAACTTTAATGAATGATACGAAAAGCTTTTTCCTTTCTTTGTTATGAGTGATCAATCTACATAGGATAAAGCATTCGTTGTGTTCAAGACACCGAGCCCATCCCACGTAGATAACACTGCACTTGCCCCAGTCAACGCTTGAAATCCGACGAGTAGGCATAAATTAATATTTTTTCGAAATTCTAGTGTTAAGGTAGGGGGACTTCTAGTTATAAATAGAATTACCTGACCGTGTTAGATACAAGTTCTGTTATATAGAATGAAGCACCCGTCATCCCGTCGTAAATCCAGTGGAGGAAGTTCAACGGCTGAATCGACATCAGTTATGCCTTCACAAACGGTTTCAGCAGCGCCTACTTCTTTGGCGCCACCAGGTGAATATGATCAATTGGTTCCAGTTAGTCCGGTTGTAGATCGAATTGCACCAAACTTTAGAGTTTTACTCAACCCTTCGGAGAGAGCTTCCACCGTAATTTTCGCTAAAGTCCTGCACAACATTTGTTTACAACATGGCATTCCGGATGATGATGTATGCCTTCCATTGAAAAAGGAGTTTGCACACATGCCACCTTCGGTGTACACCGCCTGCCATCGGTACATGTGCTTAAATGGTGCAGTACCCTCCTTCAATCCTTTCTTGAGAGAGACTCTTCTGAACTTGGGAATTGCTCTATTTCAGATTCACCCCAACGGGTACGCGATTTTGACTTGACTTCACGTTTTGTTTATGCACATTCAATCGTACCCCAAGCTTTGATAAGCTGAGATACTTCCTCTCGTTTAAGAAGAGAGACGAATGTCTGTCTCTTGTGATGAACGAGGCTCAAAGAAATCACAAAATTGTGCTGCATCTTCAAAGTAATTTGTCCCAGTCCAAGACCCAATATTTTTTCGTTAAATGTCTTGAGGGATTTAATCGTCTTTGGATGACAGAGGTAAGTCTTCTCTTTTACTCGTTGAGACTTGATACGATGATGCAGGATTTTTAATAGACTGAATACTCCTTGCAGTTATTTTGAGGCCAAACAAAGATCCATTACTTGATCCCATCTTCCATACTCTGAAGGCCATAGAGCGCTAGAGAGAGATCGGTCAAGTCTTTGCTAATGGATGAGAATTTTCTTCGGTATGAGTTGTTGGATCCCAGGAGATCTGCCATCACCATTGAAGTTCCATCTCCTTCCCATTCTAGGATTCGAACACGATCCGCTTCTTCACCGTATGACTCCGAAGAGGGCGATCTACCAGAAGGAGAAGGTCCATCCGGTGGATCAACTGAAGAAATTCATGAAGGAAAAGGTGTTACTACCGGAGCCAGTTGCCCTTTTAAGATGCCTTCGATCCTGGAGGAGGGGGAAGTGGAGTTTAAGTAGTATGAAGGTAAGGCTGCGGTGATCACAGAAAGGGAGGAGGGTGAAATTGAGGGGAGTAGTAGCTATGATTCCTCCTCTAATGATGAGGAATTTGATGCAAGTTCCAATGAAGGAAACTTTGAATCATGCGACGAAAATCCGAGGATGGGTGCTATTCTCTCGGATTCGCCTCCCCAAGATATTGCTGCTAAAGATGCTCCCCTAGCAGCTGAACGACTTCATGGTTCTCCGCCTAAGGAGACCGATATTAACTTTGGGGACTTGAGCAACGTCTATGTAGATATCGATGAACTCATGGGAGATGATTTCTAGTCCGAAGGATTGTCTTCTCGCCCCAGTCATGCTATATCTAGAGTTGGCCGTACTCCCACTATAATCGCTTCCCGATCTGGTTTGTGAAGTCCTTTTAGACCGCCTACGACACGTTACACAATTCATTAGGGTCACGACACATACATACGCATTATTTGAGTTCATTTTCTGTCACTAAGGTTCTTTATTTATATTTTATATCAGGTACTATGAGAGGTCATGGACTTTATGAGGACCTTGAACAATTTACTAATGCACAACGCTGGTCAAGACAGACTTCAAGCCGCTATCTGCCCTGAGAAACTAAGGAAGAGTGGAGAAGGAGGAAAGATTTGGAAGCCGAAGTTCGTCGCCGGGATGACAGGAACCGAGACAGAGTTTACAGGAGTGGTTATGAGAAGAGGAAAACTCCCAACGACCGGGAAGAGCCATCCAAGAAATCAAAGGCAGACCGTGGTTCTCATCCTTCCAAGCACCAAGCATTTACCCCGGCTCCAGTCTCTGTTGGAATTGAAGTTCCAACTTCTACTATTCAAGTCTCTCCATCAACACAGACTCCGTCAACTCACGTAGTGCCTGCTTTTGGTTCTTAATGCCCCCGTAGGAGGCCGACTTATATTCTCCCGTCTGGTCCTCCTAAGATTGAAGCCGCGCTCCCCGGATGGTTTCTGAAGGGAGTTAAATTTGATCATGACCTGCGCACGATCCATAAAGATTCTTATATGCCCCATATCCAGGCGATTCAGAGCGATTTAGATCAAGTTGAAGGATGAGAGAAGTTATGTAAGCAACCGATGAACACAAACCATAAAAACTACTAAGAGATCCTTTCCTTCGAGTTAGAAAAGGATGATTATGAGAGGATGTTAACGGAACATGACACTAGAATCGAGCAATTGACAAAGGAGAGGGATGCTGCAATTCGAGAGAGTAAGAGCAACGCTAGCTTGCTGAAGGAATTGAGAGAGGCCCACACAAAAATTGAGATCATGTTCGGAGATGAAATCAAGAAGGCCCATGCGGATGAGGTTAAGCTGAAAAAGGAGCTTGAAACTCGAGATGAAATCATCGAAGCTCAGAAGAGAACTATCGCTGGTCATGACGAAGCCGTCGAAACTCATAAAAAGACTATTGCTGATTATATGAGAATGGTGGAATCTCGTGACAAGACCATTTTTGACCAGGCTCAAATGATTGCTTCGCTTCAGGAAAAAGACGCATGGCTTAGCATTGAAAAGACCCAAGTTGAAGTTGAGAAGGCCGCTGTGACGGCGGACTACTTGGAGCTGCAGGATACCTTCGAAAGGAAGATGGAGAAGGTGGATGACACCATCTTGAATTTCTACGTTAACTCCTTGCTGCATTAGGGTAGCCTCAGCTATCTGGGCCCCGAATTCCCGCATACTCTTGCTGTGGTTTGGGAAGAAGTTCTGGCCCGTTTCCGAGAAAACGGGGATGTATATACCGAGCAAGACTTGGAGGACACCTATCTCAATGAAGAGTTGAAGAAGGCTTTAGTAGAGGGCCGGGAGATTATTCGGATTGAGAGGGAGCAGGACGCCGCTGATGCTACTGCAACTGCAACTGCTAAAGCACTATCAGAGCCTTTCATTTCTAGGTCTGGTGAATCATTAAAGCAGCCTCGTGATCAGTCAAGAACTATTCCAGGTTCTGCCGGCACTATTTTGTTGTCCGCCGCTTCGGCACTATTTCGGAAGCCTTAGGTGATCCTAGAACTTCACCAAAGATCGTGTAGCCATCCAAAGAAGGAAATGGTGAGGAGTATGAGGTCAAAATTCTTGGTCACACTTCCGATGAAGGTAACCTTCTTGTTTCTCCTGAGTTTGAGAACTTTCAGCTCACGCCCATGGACAAGATGAATTGAATGCTTTCTTTTTAATCTTATAGGTCTGTCTTCCTAGCCTATCAAACTGCCAATTTCTTCGGTCCCGGGGCCTGCTGCTATTTCGATCGCTTCGACACATGTTTCTGTAGCTTCTTTGATCACCACGTCCGTATCTGGCTCACAACCAGGGCCGAAACCAAGAAGATTACTATGTTGCATGGTCTGGACAACCCTTCTATATCTTTGGAGGGTGATTTAACTGCAGCTAACACTCAAGAGTAGGTAGACCAAGCTGGCCAGCTAAGTAAGACTGAACAGCAAATGGTGGCAGTTAAGAGGGAAAAGATTGAGCAAAGAAAGTCTTCAAGGAGCTCCCACAAGTCCTGGAAGCGCAAGATCAAAGGGGAGTTTTCCGAGGGGATCAAAGAACATGGCGGAGACTTGGGCATGGATTTGATAATTGATATTTCTGGCAGCAACACAACTCATGGTGGGATTCTGAGAAGAAGAAGAAACTTCCGACCAAAGGCGGGAAGGGAAGTGGCAGAAAGAAACATTGACAGGCTCGAGTGATAGTGGAGCTAGATAATAGAACATTATGATTTGTTTGACATGTATTTTGTACAAGTGCAGAGTTTGCACTTATTACTCATTCTGATTTGTTTGACATGTATTTTGTACAAGTGAAGAGTCTGCACTTATTACTTTTGTTGTTGTAGCATCTGTACTTTTCTTTTTGTTGGTCGATATTGTGTGGGTATGGCCACCACATTTTGACTTTGTACAGAAAATGTTATACGAAATGAAAAGATTAATATTTCAGTTGTCATCTCTTCTGTGTTTTCCTTATTTATCACGTACTTAGCTTGTTTTTTATACTACTTATGTTTGCACATGGCACGATTGCTTGTTCTGCGATTTATATACTTCACATTGTCGTGCCGTGTTTCGCGGTATATGATGCCTTTATTTCCGTGATTTCACACGTTATCTATGCATTTTGTAACTTTATAACTAGATCCATTATGATTGCCAAAATTCTTTTTTTGGAGAAACGGGCTTGTGGAGTAGTTTTCCTTTCAAATAAATGTTGGGATGTGTGTGCTCCTACTTTACAGGATTGTTTTCTCCAAACACTTGACAAATGACTGGTTGATCCGAGCGATTCCTCGGATGTCTGTAACCGAATCTACATTGTGGTTCCTATCTTCGGGAACTTTTGACTCGAGCGTCTCGATTTCAGAGATTATGTCGGTCAACGATCGGAATTTTTTGCCGATTTCTAGTTGTGGATTCTTGTTAGTCCTGCAATAGACGAGTTTCCCGGTGTTGTCAAGACAATACCAGTACTTACAAGGTCTTAATGGCTTGCTGATGGTGCCGGAGCAACATCGAGTAGTGCTTGCACGGATTACATGGGCTACGAAATGCGTGACATTTTAAGAGTGCGCGTGGCTTAGGAAATGCACGACTTTTAAGAGTGCGCGGCTTACGAAATGTGCGGTTTTAAGAGTGTGTGGCTTACGAAATGCGCGGCTTATGGGTTCGATATGACCCGTCGATCCGAAATGGTTTGGACTTTCTCGACGTTACCAATCTTTGGGCAACATGAAGAGTTTGTGCTTCGAGAGCATGGTTCTACGGCTTAAGAAGTGATGTGCGGCTTAAGTAATTATATTTTCTTGGGTGTGATTCCACAACCTAAGAAGCGGTGCGCGTCTTTGATTTGGGCCTTCTCGGTGTTGTCGGAGCAACACTAGTTCTTAGAAGGCCGGGATCGAGTTCCGTCGATCCAACGATTTGAGTCGATTTTCGTTCGTCGACTCGGCAGGTAGATGGGACATACTTAAGCATGGTTCCACTATCTCAAGCAGCGATTGGATGGTTTTGAGTCGATTTGACCCCATCGACTCAGTAGGTTACTTTTGTGAACACGGTTTTATTAGTTCAGAAAGCAAAGCAATTTTATAAATAAAAGTTGGGCAAGTTCTACCTATTTCCAATGCCTCCGGTATTCTGGGATGGATTACTTGTGGGAAATAGGAAATACATAAAATAGTCTTAGATGAAGTAATGACGCAGCGATCCGCTTTTCCAAGCTCGAGGAATTTGGGTTCCATCAACGGTTGTTAGATTGAATGTGCCATCCTCTAGCTTTTGGCCGATCACATAGGGCCCTTCCCAGTTTGTTCCGAATGTTCCTGTTATAGGGTAGACCCATTTGAGTACAAGGCCTCCTACTTTGAAAGTACGGTTACAGACTTTGAAATTGAAATATAGTGCGACCATTTTCTAGTGAGCGGTAGTCCTTAACCCGGCTTCTTCCCTCTTCTCATCGACCATATCGAGCGACTCGAGTAGGAGCTGATCGTTTTGCCTTTGATTGAAGTTTTGCCATCGATGAGGGGGGATTTCTAGCTCGATTGGGATCATTGCTTCTGAACCATATGCCAGGGCGAACGAGGAGTGTCCGGTTGTAGATTTGTGCATTGTCCTGTAAGCCTATAGTGCGAGTGGAAGTTCATCAACCCAGTTTCCTTTAGCTTTAGTTATCCGATTTTTGATGGTGGACTTGATGATCTTGTTCACTGCTTCCACTTTCCCGTTTGCCAGTGGATGTGCAATAGCGGAAAAGCTTTTCTCGATTCGGAAGCATTTACAAAATTCTTTGAACTCAGCGCTTTCGAATTGAGTCCTATTATCCGTGATGATTTTTTATAGCACTTCAAACCTATAAATAATGTTTTTAGTGACAACATCAATAACTTTATTTATGGTAATAGTGGCCAGCGATTCCGCTTCGGCCCATTTGGTGAAATAGTCATCAACAACGATATCATATTTGGCTCCTCCTTTGGCCATTGGTAATACACCAATCAGATTGATTCCTCAGATTGAGAATGGCCACAGACTGAGCATCTGTGTTAGTTCTATTGAAGGAGTTCTTTTGATCTTGCCAAATCTTTGGCATTGATCGCACCATTTGGCATAATTTGCTGCATTGCGGTTTACCGTTGGCCAAAAATACTCATATCGGAGAACTTTCTTTACGAGGGTTTGCCCCTTTGTGTGATCTCCGCAGTCGCCTTCATGAATTTCCATGATGATTCTTCGGGCTTCGTCGTTGGTCACACACCTGAGCAACAGGGTGGAAAATCCCCTTCAGTAGAGCATCCCATCATGTACTACGAACCATGGTGCCTTTCGAAAGAGCTTTTTCCATTGATTCTTATCTACAGGGAGTGTTCCTCTGAGCAGGTAGTCTTTGATCGGTGTCATCCATGTTTCTGGTTCTCAAGTTGTCTCAAAGATCCAGTCGATATCCATCTTGCTTACGCTTGGAGCAGCTAGCATTTCAACAGGGACCAGTCCCAATGACTGAGCTTCTCCGAAACTGGCCAGTTTAGCTAGAAAGTCCGCCTTCGTGTTTTGTTCCCTCGGGAAATGAGTTATGGTGTAATGTTAGATTTCATTTAACAGTTCCTACACTTTAGATAGATACAGGGTGAGGTTCTCTCCCCAATCTTGGTATTCACTTTTCACCTGGCAGACGACTAGTTGAGAGTCGCTGTAGATGTGTACGGACTTTATTCCGAGTTGCTTCACAACTTTCAACCGGGCTATCAATGCTTCGTATTCCGCTTCGTTATTTATCGTAGGGAATTCCAAGCGTAAGGCGTAGCAAACAGATCGTCCTTCGGGAGTTTTGAGCACTACTCCTGCCCCAGAGCAGAAATTGTTAGATGCAACATCGACGAACAACTTCCAACGTGTCTCCACTTCCGGAGCCATTTCTTCTTTGTTATCTCATATCGTGAACTCGGCAATGAAATCTACCAGCGCTTGCCCGTTGATCGCCCTTCGAGGATGGTATGTGATTTCATACTAACTTAATTCTATGTTCCATTTGATAAGCGTCCGGAGGTCTCGGGACGGTATAACACTTGCTTTAAAGGTTGATCTGTTAGCACTTTGATCAGGTGTGCTTGGTAGTACGATCGTAACTTTTTGGATGTGATCAAGAGGCAATATGCCAGTTTTTCCAATTTTTTGTAGTTCTTCTCGACTCCAACAAACCATTTACTGATGTAATATACAGGTCGTTGGAACTTAGCTTCTTCTCATACGAGCGCGGCACTTACTGCATGGGGCGAGACGACTAAGTAGATGTGCAAGTCTTCTCCGCCTACCAGCTTGGACAGGATTGGCGAGGTTTCCATATGTCGCAGCAGCTCTTCGAATGCAGTTTTACAAGCTTGATTCCATTCGAAGTTCTTCTTTCCCTTCTTTAGCGCATCAAAGAATGGTATACATTTGTCGATTGCTTTTGAGATGAACCGGCTTATCACTGCAACTTTTTCATTCAAGCTTTGTAAATCCTTCACGTTCCTCGAGGCCTTGACTTCCCATAAAGCAATAATTTGTTCAGGGTTTACTTCGATGCCTCTAGCGCTTACTATGAATCCCAAGAACTTTCCAGAGGCTACCCCAAAGTGACATATAAATGGATTGGGTTTCATTCCATATTTGCGGAGTATTTCAAACATTTCGGTGAGGTAATCCAAGCGATTTGCAACTATGCGCGATTTAACCAACATATCGTCTACATAAACTTCTATAGACTTCCCGATCCGATGTTTAAAATGGCATTCACTAGTCGTTGGTAGGTTGCCCCAGCATTCTTTAAACCGAATGGCATCACTTTGTAGCGGTATAGTCCCAAATCAGTAATGAAACTAGTATTTTCCTGGTCAGGTTCATGCATCATGATATGGTGGTACCCCGAATAAGCATCTGTAAATGATAGTAGTTCATGCCCAACCGTCCCATCCATAAGTTGGTCGATTCTAGGCAGAGGAAATCTGTCTTTTGAGCAAGCTTTATTTAGGTCAAAGTAGTCTATATAAGTTTGTCATTCTCCATTAAATTTCTTGACCAAGATCGGGTTAGATACCCATTCGGGGTAAGTTGCATCATGGATAAAACCATTTGCCATTAGCATATCCACTTCTCTCAGCGCTGTGGACTGTTCGGGTCCTAGGCTACATCTCTTCTGTTTCACTAGTGTATACTTGGGATCAATATTAAGTGTATGGCATGAAATCTCTGGCGAAACCCCGCACATATCAGAATACGTCCAGGTTGACGCAAAGAAATTTGATGAGTTCCAATTGCATCTTGTCCAAGATATGATCCAATTTTCAGGACCCGGGTTGGGTCATCCATATCGATTGGGATAGACACCATCAATTCTGTCGGTGCTGCCTATTCCTCCCCTGAACTCTTCTTTCTAGGGTCTAAAGCCTTGTCGAATCAGCCATGGTCCCCAAGCCAGGGGCGGCTTTGTAGTTTCTATTCAGTAGGTTCACGAATGTGGAGAGTTCTCCCAATATTCTTCCCCTTTCTTTTCTTCTAGACTCGCGTAGTTCTACGATGTATCATTCTCTAGCGACACTTTGGTCTCCTTTGATCACCCCAACTCCATTCTCTATCGAAAATTTCATGGTTAGACACCATTGAGCTAAAGCAATCCTAAAATCTACCAAGTGGGCTGACCCAAGAAAGCATTGTAGGTGGATATTTCATCTACAATCTCAAAGGTTTGAATGAGGATGAATCTTCGGTCACCTTCTCCCAGTTCTACGGGTAAATCAATTATTCCAACAGGTTTCTTAGGTTCACCAATGAATCCCTGGATCTTTGTTCGGCAAGCAGATATGTCATTTAAAATGGCCTTTGTTTGGTCAAACGTGTGTTTGAACAGGATATTCACAAAGCTGCCGCTGTCCACCAATACACGCCGGACCATGGCTACGTCCGATCCCCACCATCACGACCATGGGTTCGAGGGTCGAAGCTTCTATTCCTTTAGTGTCTCGATTCTCGAACACTATGTCATCGTTCAAGGTTCTCTGCTGCTTGGTAGCAGTTCCATCTTCGATTATGAAGCACGAATCTTTCGAAGCGGGTCTTAATTAGCTTGCATATCGCTCTATTTCTCCCCAACTCCTCTGCGCGGGATGAGGTCCTCCAGATAGTGTTCCGATAATAAGTCTTTGATTGGTTTGTCTGGATCCCTCTTCACTGGTTTCGGCTTGGTTTCCCCGGTCTCTAGGAGCTTGGGGTGCTACAGGCTGGTCAGGATTTTGGGGTTTCCTCTCATACTGCTGAAGCTTATTTTCCAAAAACAGCTCTTCAATCATGATTTTTAAGTGATGGCACTCATTCGTGTTGTGACCATGTGTTTCATGGAAGTGGCAATGCTTTTTGGAATGCTTCTATTGTTCATTCGCTTCCTTTTTAGGCGGCTTCTTGTACTCTTCCATCCCTTGTGTCGCAAGGTAGATGTTCTTTGGAGTATCATTGAGTGGAGTGTAATCTTCGGGCCTCAAGCCTTTAAGTCGCTTGCTACTTCCGTTTCGCTTGTTGGAATTTTGATTCTTCCTTTTTTTATTTCTGTCCTTTCCCGTAGCGATCCAGAGGTATATGCGCCTTGGTTCGCCACTATACCATTATGCCCAACATTGGTTGGTTGTAGGTTAGCAGGTTTTCCTTCTAGCTCCTCTGCCTCTTCCAATCTCAAGTATTGGCTCGCCTTTCAATTAAAGTCCTTCTTGGTGGTAGGTTATTTCATTTTTTTATCCATTTTTCGAATTCGGTATTGGGATGGATGGCGCGGATCAGGACCATGAAGATCATATCTTCGTTTGGGTTACTTACTTCAGTGACCGCGGTGTTAAACTGACTCATGAAAGATTTCAAAGATTCATTTCCCTAGAATAGGCCTGATAAGGACATCACGTCTTTTGGTTGTGCAGTATGGAGCCTAAACTGATCAAGGAACTTTGTTGCTAATTCATCGAAAGTGGAGATGGATTTAGGTAGGAGCCTGGGGAACCACATGAAAGGAATTCCCTCTAGAAAGATTGGAATACATCTAAACCAAACAGCATTTGAAGCATTCGCTCCGTCTATGTACCAACTGCTCTTGTACAAGTGAGATTTCGGGTCTCTAGTTCCATCGTAGGATGGAATAGTCGGCATAGTGAACTTTTTAGGATATCGTTCATTTAAATGTCAATAGTGAAGGGAGTATGGTTTGGAGTGGATCCCTACTCATCATCTCTCATATTCTTACATTCGTCCATTAGGTGCTTGATCATGTCCATGATATATGCCTTGGATGTTCGGTAATCTGTGGGTTGGCTGTCAGTGACTATACCAAGTGTTTGATTTTGTGAATGGTCTTGGTAAGTGGGCTAAAGCCTAGGCCATCCTGTCTTCGAGAGAGCCACTCCCTCAGAGTTTCATTGGCTTGCGGTTGGTTGTATAGGGGCAGTTTGGACCTTTCTACTGGTATTGAGTTCATTACCGTTTTCTTTCAAGTCATCGTCGTCAAGTTATTCACCATCTTTGGAATCGGAGAGATCCACTACTATATCTTCCCGTGGGGTTTTCGTCCCCAGATTCAAGTTCATGGCGGGCTTCTTTGCAGTTGGTGGAGTGCTCGCATTTCCTTCTATAGTGCTTCCTGTAGCTCCACCTACTACTCATTTTCGCTGCTTCTTTCGGTTTCTCCTGTTTAGGCCAGAAACGAAAGAGTTTTCCTGCTCCATAGCAGCCGCAGACTCTAGCATGGTTCTCGGAGCAGCCAGTGATTGCAAGGTCAGGAGGGCATTTAGTTTTTCCATAAAAGCTTTTTGGTTATTCTCCATCTTTTGATTGATTTCATCAACGATCTTGTTTAACTCTCCTATAGTGACAACTTCATGCTAGATAGAAGATCCCGGCATCTGATCTCCTGTGTTGGGAGAGTTGACTTCAACTTGCCGAGGATTGGTTTCCTCTCCAGCTATTAAAGCTCCTATAAATCTTCCGGAAGTAGTTCTCTTTCTTCCTGGTGCCATTGATTCTCAATAGCAAATCTTCTAAGCAGAGATTGAGGATCTAACTTCTGAACCAGTCTAATCCAAAGTACATAGCTAGATCTAAGCCTGAGTTGGGCTCTAAATGAAAGCACCAAAATGTTAACCCAAAAAATGGATCAACATGCTGGATTGAGTGTGAAAGCACCAGCCCTGTTTATCAAGGCAAATAAATTAGAAAAAGCAATAGTAGATCATAGAAAAAGTAAAGGAACAAGAAGATTTTTATAGTGGTTCGGCTGTTAATGAAGCCTACGTCCACTTTATAACTTTCTATTAACTGACTGCGGTTACAAGTGGAACCAAATTACAATATGATTAAATCTCCTAAGTTAGATCAAGTCACAAGTGCAAGAGTTCACTGGAGAATCAAAGTTAACCCCTAGGTGACTTTTGTGTGGGAGGAGAAGAGTGAAGAATAGTTTCTGCACAGTTTCAACAGCCAATCCGGAAGATCCCCTTTATAGATAGATGAGTATTTATAGGGATTGAGCTATTGGTCTAGGCCGCTTTACCAAAGGCCTAAACTTAATGATATAAAGGTGCTCCAAAAATTTCACAGCGATCTGACTTCAATTGATGGATTGTTAGCGATCCATAGGGTGATCCATGTAGTTAGAATATTCTTGGATCGTTTCACTTGGGTTGCATTCCTTGCCATATGTGGATGCTCTCCATGTAATTTGGTAACTAGTTGCCTTGTTTTTGTTAGGAACTGAAGATAGTAGTTTTGATAACAACAACCTTTGTAACTTATTTTATTATAACTTATATACTAACACTATTATCTAGATATATATGAATGTTATTATACAGGATATATAAGGCAGGTACTGATTATTGAAGACTGTACAGTATAAAGATCAAGGATGAAGAAATCAAGTTTGAAGACTCATGAGTATCAAGATCAAGATTTCAAGATAAGTGTCTAGTTTATTGTTAAAACTTCAAAATAGCACGGAAATCTTCATTCCATATTTCATTTGGGATGGAACCCATTCTATCTTCTTAGTGGCTTACAAACCCACGACAAGTAGCTTACAAATCTACGACAAGTGCCTTACAAACCCACGAACATCCTGGTTTTGTACAAGTTCTCGAGTCCTAATGTGATGAGATATTCTACAGGAAGAAGCTTGCAAAACTACTTCAAAATGGTTTTTAAAAACTAATTTTCAAAATGTTTTAGCCTTAAAATATTCTTTGTCTTTGTTTTTAAATAAACTCTTGTTTTAAACTTCGTTTGTTTTTAAAACTATCTTCTGATTTTTAAATATTCTTTTATAATATATATATACTTGGGATTTAAAATCAAATTTATATATACATTCTAAAAATATATTTTTCTACTCTTCTTTATTTTAAAACATAGGAAAATTAGTTTATTTTACTCTAGAATTGTTTCATCTTGTTTTCCTTTCAATACCATTTTCAAAACAAATTTTACATTGTTTTTAACTAAGGGATGTCGACATCATGGGATACCCCATGTCGACATGGTGGCCGTTAAATTCAAAAGTTTCAATTTTCAAAAGAACTGTCTATTCGTTTAAATCTCTTCACAAATGGTTATGACCGTTACTGGTCTATAAATAGCCTTCACAAACGAATTTTTTAAACAACCATTTTCATATTTTCTTTACTCCTTCTTCTCCACAAATCCATATTCTAAAATTTTCATATTTTTAAGATCGTGCCGAAATTCTGCCGAATTCTCAAGTAAATCAAATTAGAATCTCATTCTTGTTTGATTCTCTGCCCTCTCACGAAGATCAAAGTGCCATTCAGAGTTATAGGATCAATTTGTAATCAAAAGTTTATCGAGTTTATCTATAAGGTGTGGTTGTGCCTGGAAATCAATTGGGTAATCTTATGGCCCGTAAATCAAGAGAGTTTTCCCCGGACTCGTGAGACAGGAGGGTACCTCAAGGCCTTTAGAAACCGAAGATTGTAATCTCGAATTTGGTATAATAAAAATCTGTATGAGGTGTTCTGCCTTGGTACAGGACTGGATGTAGGGTAACTCTGAACCAGTATAAAATCCGGCGTGTTCTTTCCTTTTACTGCTTTTTATTTACTTTCTACATCTGTGTTTGATTCTGTGATTGTTCTGTGATTAAGTTCTGCATTTGTTTGTGTCATAATTTTAATTTAGTCCATATAAGTCTTAGAATCCATTAAACACTATTCACCCCCCTCTAGTGTTAAATTAGCCTTAAGATCCTTAATCCGCACTCCTTTTTAGTTTTGATGGTGATTCGTGTACAGGTTGCATTGAAATGTCACTGGAATCAGATGAATGCCTATTTATCGAACTAGTTTGCTTGGAATACCATGAAACTTGGCAGACATCCTTAGAAAAGATATGGGTTCATGATGCAAGAGATTTAGGGGATTCACGAGCAATCATCATGGATCACTAGCGATCCATGGGTGATGAATCGCTAGCGATCCATCCCCTTAGTCTATTTTTGCTCCTTTCATTTTGGGTCCTTCCTAGTTCCTTCTTCCGGTCCTTTTGGTTGATTCTTGAGTTGTTTTGACTTGTCATGGTTGTTCTAACTTCCTTTGAATTCTATTGGGTTAAAAACCCGATTAACACTTTATATGGTAAACCATGTCGATCACCATCATGTTGGCTTGAAATGGGAGATAAATTTATTTTGGGTCCAGAATCCAGAGAAGGTCAAGTTAATTAGAATGAGGATGAAGGAGGCCTAGGATCGTCAGAAGTCTTATGCCGATCGTAGAAGGAAGGAGATAGAGTTTGAAGTTGGAGATTTTGTTTATGTGAAGATATCTCCATTTTAGGGAGTCGTGAGATTTAGTAAATCATGGAAGTTAGAACCTTGTTTTGTTGGCCTGTATCCGATTATTGAACGAACTGGAAGAGTTGCATATAGAGTTTCACTTCCATATCACTTTTCGAGAATCCATAAAGTCTTTCATGTTTTTCAACCAAGGATATGTTTGCGGGATATAGAGTTTGTAGTGGAACCAAGAGTCATACAGGAGCTCGAGATATCCCTTAATCTGACCTTTTTGCAACATCTTATTCAGATAGTTAACTCAGAAGTCCAGTAACTCAGAAGTAAGAGAGTTCCTTTCGTAAAGGTATAGTGGTCCGACAATCCCTTGGATTGTACTTGGAAGATTTAAGAGCATATGGTACGATCTTATCCTGAGCTATTTTCCGATGCACATAGGTCAGGTATATGCCTTGTTCTTTGTCAATTATTAATAAATGGTGTAGTTGATCTAGTATTTAGCTCACTAGTTACAGATTTTCCCTAATAAGGAATTGCGAGGATGCTATTTTCTTAAGAGGAGAAGTTTGTAACAACCGGTTGTCGAGATTAATTAATTAATGTGATTTAATATAATAAAAGGAAAATTATAGGAATGATTTAGAAATATAACGAAAAGAATTCTTATACTGATAAATATTAATTCGGTAATTTATCAAGTTAAATTAAAATTTAAAGTATAAATTAATAATTTGAAACAAAATGATACATTAAATCTTTATAGTAATAACAAGTGAGATAGATAATTTTAGAATTTATTTTTAATAACAGAAAGAAATATTATTTTATAACATTAAAAGGAGTTTAAATTTAATTGATAAACAAAATTATATATAAATGTTTAAATTATTTGAATTTAGTTAATAAACAAAATTAAATATAAATGTTGAAATTAAATACATAAAATTATAGAAAATAGTTTATAAATTGTAAATAATATTTGTTAGCACCAAAATTGGTCACTAACATCCTTGAATTGAATTGTGTAGAGAGATTAATGAAGAAAGTAAATTAAAACAGGAAAGTAATGCAATTGAGTGCAAAAAGAACAACAAAAACGAGAAGACCAAATTTATAGTGGTTCAGCGTAATTGCCTACGTCCACTTTGAATATGATCTTTATTACTTTTCCAATTACTTAAGTACAGATACATTCCGTAAACAAACAACTTGGATACAAGTTTGAATAGGAAAGAAGCGAGTACAGAAATGGCAGAGTCCCTCTGGAGTTCTCCAAAAAAGGTCCCCTCAACTGTACCCCTGCCCCTCTATTTACAAACGAAGACAGGCTAGATCCCTTGCGCAAGCCCATGACCTAGACAACTCGGCCCAAAAGTGATGCCCCAGGACGACCGACCCAGGTACACCCAGTCACTCTGGCCGAACCATGGGTCCCCTGAGGATGACTCGAAGCACCTTCTCAAATGACTCGAAGCAAGTGATGGCATGACTCGAAGCATAGACGCATCGACCGTATCCCTTGTGGTAACTTGCTGTTTTCTTTAATGTATAACGAACCAAGTATGTCGAGCCAGCAAGACTGGGTCCAAGGTGCCGACCCATATGTACCGAGCGACAAATGCTGAACCATGTACAACCGACCCATCTTAGCCTTCTCACCACGGCCGAACGACAAATGCCGAACCATATACGACCGATCGACCTTAGCCTTCTCACCACGGCTGAACGATATATGCCGAACCATGTACGACCGACCCACCTTAGCCTTCTCACCATGACCGAACGATATATGTCGAACCATATAGCTCAAGCCATGCATGGTCTCCTCTCTTGACCGAGCCGCCCACAATGACCCATATGTGCCGAACCATGAAAAGAGGCCGAACCATACATGAGTGCCGACCCATACATACCCGTCCATAATAGCTGCCCACCGACCCATATATATATATATATATATATATATATATATATATATATATATAAGCTGACCCAAACAAGTTACATCAATCCTTCATATTCCCAATCCTTTCTTGACTCGATCCTCGTTCGAGCCCCATCATATCTTTTGTAACTTTCGTCTTGTAGCCTGGCCAAGTAGCCGGGTAACATTTGCTCCCCAAAGTGCGTTTTGTGAACTAACATGACACACTTTGAATCAGCGAGTAATTCATGCTTTCAGAAGCTAGCCCATTCTGAATGGTAACCGACTGCCACTTTTATCGGCCTTTTACAAACCTTCATGTCGCCCGAACGCGTTAATTGAATCCCGAAGAAACTCGTAAAAATCCTAATACAACTTTTCAAAAGATGAATGTATACAACATTTCAAAGGCTGAATCATGATGGGTTTTCCGAACCCACACTTTTCCACTTATCCGGTAGTATCTGTCGCTTTATCACACTACCATCCTCTATTACCATCATATGTGTGTGTATATCCATGTAGACATATTTTATTTTATTATCATCATATTTTATTTATTTATATATACATATACATATATATATACACATATATATATACACATACATATATATATATACAGACATATATTTATACATATATACATTATATATATATACATATATACATTATATCTATATATACATATATATATATATATACATATATATATACATACATATACATATATATACATATACATATATATATACACACACGTATATACACATATATATACGTATACACATATATATATATATACGTATATATATATACGTATATATATATATTGTGAATAAGGGGTGGATCGGCATACGGAGGCTGACCCACTTGGTTTGTTCACTAGGACAACGTTTGGCATCTCTACTTACCGACCCAGTGATGCTCGGTGACCGGGTCTATAGGAGAGTGCCCGTTCATCCCCCCTTCACCATATAAAAGCCTACATTTCTTCTCCTTCTTCCCACTCTTATTTCTCAACTTATCCTCTCCGACTTTACTCAAAACAAAGAAACCTCCCCTCCACAAAACTGCCATCACTCTTTTTCTCTCCCCTTTCCACTGTCTTCCCAAATACCTTCCAGCATCCTCTCGACTTCGAGCTTTAGAGTGCACGCGCCTTAACTCCAACTAACTACGTAGGTAAGGATCCAAGTTCTAGCATAATTTCCTTGCTCACGTCCCTCCAAACTTGTCCTTGATCCGCGCTGTACGCGTATTCGATCTTTCCTGGTAGAAACGAGATGAGAGTGATAGTGGTAGTATGTGTAAGAAGAGCGGAGAGTTTGGGGAAGAGAGAGAGAGAGAGAGTTGGTGTTTTTGTGAGGAGGAGGAGTTCGATACTCTGAATGGTCGTGGGTCGGTAGAACTCTGGCAATAAAGTGGGTTGGCAGGAATTTGGTAAATGAGTGAGTCAATAGGGTTTTGGCAATAAAGTGGGTCGGTGATTTGAGAGATAGTGTGGGTCGGTAGTTTGGAAGATGGTATGGGTTGGTAGGAGTTAGGTAATAGAGTGGATCAATATTCTGAGAAGGAGTGGCTCGGTACATGTTATGGTGAGGCCGTTCGGTGACTAGGGAATGAGTGTGGGTCGGTTATTTTTGCCTAGAGAAGCGATCGGTTGTCTGCAAGAGAGTGGATCGGTTGTTTTTGTTTAGAGGGTCGGTCGGTATAGATAGTTTATTGCTTGGGTCGGTACTGAATGCTGGGGTCGGCATTGGCAATCAGGACCATTCTAACTTGAACACCTCATATATCAAGATTACATACTCTCACGCCTGATGATAAAATACTGAACAATGACAAGGACCAAAGCATATAAACCCAAGGACTTAATTCAGACTAACAACTCCATAGCCTAAGTAATTCCAAACGTGAATCTAACCCAACAAATGCAAGTAACTGCCTTCACAATCTATGATGCCAATGCTCGGTTCCAAGACTTCTGCCGCCGATCACATGACAAACTGCCGGAGACGGTCAGCGATGATGGTCTCCATGGACGGCAACTTAAAACTTAATAATGACACACTTGTCTTTAGAACTTTAATTTTTTCTTTACACTCATGTCTGAATCGTCGCACTAGTTTACACACAACATGAGGGAATACTTTGTTATTATATCTGATATCTATTATCTTTCAAGTATAGCTTAAACAGGTATCTATCCACACCAATCGCTTTTTGGAGATGTCCAAAAAATCAAGCTCTGCTACTGTTTCTAACAAGCCTGAGCCAAGTTCTCGGCAGGAAGCAGTGGGGACTTTGAGTCCATCGTCAACCCCCATACCTGGCATCCCAGATCCACCTGTTGTGGTTATAGGCCCGGCTCCTGGTGCCGTAGACAAGTCCGTCGTTCTGGATGACCCCATCGACTCTCAAGCCTCAAAAATCGACGAATCTTCTCTCTGTCGACTGTGTTCTATCCACGGAATCCCCTTCGAAGACGTTCTGGTTCCTTCGGCACAAGATCGGCCTCACTTGCCCCTAGCCAGATATACTGCATGCAAAAAATTTATGTGCTGGGCCGGAAGTGTGCCCCATTTCAATTCAATCATTTGTGACGTGTTACAGTATATAGGGATTGCTCCAGCACAACTACACCCTAATAGCCATGCATTTATTCATGGTACATGCGTTCTTTTTATGAGCATCTAACTCAAACCCCCAACTTTCGAGGGTATCCGTTACATTTACTACTTCAAGAGACGTACCGACAGTCCATCTTACATATTCCTCGAGCCACATCCCAAATGCCAAGTCCTGATGGGTACGTGGAATAAGTTTTCTCAGTTTAAACAAGAGTGGTTCTACGTACGCTGTCCTCCTGGCTTTGCAATAAGATGGCTAGAAGAACGTAAGTCTCATCTTTACCCCAATCTTTATCCTAAGGCTTGGAGTGCACTTTTTCTGAACTTCTTTCAACTCTTACAGGTATCCGCCCACTACCCAAAGGCGCCAGGTATTCTGAGGCCGTCGAAGCCATTCGAGCTACTCCCGTGGGAGATCGGGACATTAAATCTTTAATTACCAGTGAACTGCTCTCGAAGTTCGGATTACAAGGAGAGGGCCGCCGGATTAGCCTTCCAAGTGGTGCCACAATAGCAAGACTGATCGTGGAAATGAGCAAAGAACAAGCTGGACCTTCGGTGCCCCCTGCTGAAGGAGCTCGCGATACTACCGTGGAAGGCGAGATCGAAAAGACTGATGAGAATATTAGTCCTGGACTAGTGCTGGTAGCCGATGCAGCTGTCGTTGATCAACCACCGCCTCCCTCGAAAAAGAAAAAGACTCTGGCTTATAAGTTGAAAAAGTGGAAAGTCGGTGGAACTTCAAAGGTCACGATAACTCCGATCGAGAAAAAGCCGTCTTCCCAAAACCTAGAAGGCTCATTAAAGGGCCTATCTGACTTGACCATCCCCGACGATATACTGAATTATGGGTTTAATAACCCCGAGGCTATGGGATTTGATTCGCCTACGAGAAGCGATGAAGGTGCTCAGACTCATCATCAGGGAGAGAAAACTCCAATGAGTAAAGCGAAAAACACTGGTTCATCGGGGGGATGCACTAGGACACACGGAACACTTACACTTCACCATGCACTTGAATTCCATTCATGGCATTGAATGGGGCGTGCACATGGCATTGACCACCTTCGCAGATCCTCCATCTTCTACCGTTCCGGTCGAGACTCAGGATCGGGCAAACGACGAGACAGGGATGAAAGCGGTGATAGAGACTATCGCTCCAGAGAGTCGTCGTCGTCTTCCAGAAGGAGAACCCACAACCATTCTTTATATCCAAATGATCCTCCCCACCATCCAGTGCGTAATGGGGAGAAGTCTGCTCAAAAGGTCTCCCAGTCCGAAGTCTCTAGCGACCAACATTCCGGCTCTTCGAGTACCAAGCAATCCCGTGAGCCTTATAAGAAATCCGTGACTCCGGTTAGGCAGACTCCCCCGGCCTCCGCTCACGATCCGTCGACGGTGGAAAAATTAGCTGAGCTCAAGGCTACATTTCCGAAGATCTGTTTCGATGGACTGAAATTTCTCCCCGTAATCCATCATATCCATGGACATGTCAAACAGAGCGCCATTGCCTGCAACAACGATGTATATTTTCAGCATGATGCATTCGTACACTTGGTGGAGAAAGTTTCAGAGGTCTCTATTGAACACCAACACGAGATTGATCACCTCAAACTCGAAGCTATTCATGACAAAGACATCATTAAGGGTCAAGATGAGGAACTATCCTCATACAAATCTCAGCTCGAGACTGCCCAGAAAATTGCTAAGGAGACAACCAAGGCAGTTAGTCGCTTGGAGGCCACTCACAAGAAAGAACTTAATGAGGCAGTCCAACGTAGTGGCGCTCTGGCTTTGGAGAAAGACTTTATCCAAAAAGAAAACGACATTCTCGATCGACGGGTCAAAGAACTAGAGGAATTGCTCTCTAAAGAGAGAGAAGAGAAAATTGCAGTGCAGGAAGAGTCACAAAGATATTGCGATGAAATCGTCGAAACACGGCTTCTAAAGACAAAACTCGATGAAGAGCTATCCAGGGTTGAAGCGCTAAAAGAAACAACTCATGAGGAAGGCAAGAAGATAGCACTCACAGAGGCCGACTCTCGACTCGAGGCTACTACCGAGGCTGGAAGAGAAGAAATCAAATGTTTATCCGACCCACTCATTGCCGAGTTCAATGCAAGAGTCCTCATGCATCGTGACTTGTCTTTCTTGGATGAGAATTATCTCGAGTCACTCGTCGAAGCATGGGATACTTTGATTAGGATTAAAAAGTGGAGCTGGGTGTTGAAGAGATTGATGAAGAGGCTCTGGTAAGGGAAGTGCTTCGAGGCAACGCACCCTCAGATTTATCTGCGGCGAAAGCCCTCTTCGAGGGAGGCTCCCTTGCATCAGAGGACAAAGAGGATGCCGCTGGCCCGTCTGGCTCCAAGCCCCAGATTCCTCCTCCCATTGACTTGACCAAAACTCCATCGCTTAATCCCCCGAGAAACATGTGGGTTACGATCCGGAGAAGCTTGGACTTGGCATCCACATTCTATCCCCAATTCCGGAGGGTGATACTCCCAAGACGACTGAGAGCCAAATCTAAGCTGGTATGTGATCCTACCTTCTGAAGTTCATAGAGTCATCGTTTTTGGCGAATAACTGTCGTATCTTAACATTCACCTTTTTATGAATTAGTACAGGTCATTCTAGCCCTGAACCGACTCCAAGGAGCGATGTCGCTACGGAGCGGGAAGAAAAAGAGACTAAAGTACTCCACACCGGTGACACCCCTGGTCCTGACGCTCAAGTAATAGGGGCGCTTGAGGAAGATAAGCCCGAAGATCCTTCACCCGTAGGGGGGCAAGATGATGTCGAATTCACAGGCGCTTCCGAGCATACCTCCCAGCTTAGCATGAAGGAGCAACTCGAGGAGGAGGAGAAAAAGAGAACCAAAGTTAAGACCGAATCCCAGGTAGTGGAACTCGATGATCCCCTAAATAGGCCATTGAAGGTCATTCTCCCCGGTGGGACCACACCTCTGGAAGTTCCCCCTCATTCCTCGGATACCACGTTGCTCGAAAGCAAGGGGTCCAAGAGAAAATGCTCAGCCGAGGATACTTCGGAGAAGCCGAAGAAGGAAAGAAAGCCGAAGAAGTAGCCGTCGTCCGGTCATGCCTTTCTTAGCTTAAATAAGTCAAAACCATGTAGTCGTTTCCCTTTTTATTATTTTTTATTTTGATAGTAGTTGTTGTAGATAGACTTGGTCTCCGCACTTTTTGAAGACGTGGTAAGGAAATTTTTTTTAGAAGTAAATAAAATCTTGTTTCTTTGCGTTCACAGAGTCTCATCGCTTAAATTATAATTTAATCTATAATTGAAATTTGGAGTCTTGTGGGTCATGTAAACTCCAGTTCGTTTCCACAGGACTTTGATATTTTTGAATCATTTATACTCTAGACCGCACTCTGAGGACTTTAAGATTTTTGAATCATTTATACTCTAGTCCGCGCTCTAGAGACTCGGAGTACTTTAGTCCGCGCTTTGGGGACTTAGAGATTTTTCGAATCGTTTATACTCTAGTCCGCATTCTGGGGACTCAGAGTACTCTAGTCTGCGCTCTGGGGACTTAGAGATTTTTTGAATTGTTTATACTCTAGTCCGCATTCTGGGGACTCAGAGTACTCTAGTCTGTGCTTTCGGGACTTAGAGATTTTTGAATCGTTTATACTCTAGTCCGCATTCTGGGGACTTAGAGTACTCTAGTCCGTGCTCTGGGGACTTAGAGATTTTTGAGTCGTTTATACTCTAGTGCGCATTCTGGGGATCCAGAGTACTCTAGTCTGTGCTCTGGGGACATAGAGATTTTTTGAATCATTTATTCTCTAGTCCGCATTTTGGGGACTCAGAGAACTCTAGTCCGCGGTCCGAGGACTTAGAGATTTTTTGAATCGCTAGCTGATCGACTTTTAGTTTTGTGTGTGCGTTTATATGCCAGAAAGATTAATGCAATTTTAATTTTTCCATGAAGTTATAAAACACGGAACACCAATTGTTCATAGAAAAATCGCTTCAAGCCATTATTGATTGTAGAAAATAGGGACGGACTGAATTGTCTTATTACATGTCGGAAACAGAGAACAACAAAAGAAACATATACTAGAAACTATTGCTACTAAAATGAAAAAGAAATAAACTAAGTATAATAACGGCGCAAATGCTCACTATTCCATGCTCGAGGGAGTGTCACGCCATCAATAGTCGCTAGCTTGAAGGTTCCTTCTCCAAGCCTCCATTCGATGACATAGGGACCTTCCCATGTGGGATTCATATGTGACGGGATCGGAAAAACTCGCTTCAAAACAAGGTCGCCCACATCAAAAGTTCTTGGTCGAACTTTTTCATTATAATATCAGGCGACTCGGTGCCAATATGTGGCCGCCCTTAAATCTGCTTCTTCATGTTTCTCGTCGACAAAGTCCAACGACTCCAGTAAAAGACTCGGTTCGTTCTAGGATCATAATGAGTCACCCGGTGAGAAAGAACTTCAAGTTCCATGGGTATAACAGCTTCAGTGCCGTATGCCAAGGCGAAAGGAGTGTGGCCAGTCGCAGACTTGTGGGTGGTTCTGTAGGCCCAGAGTGCTGTCGGAAGCTCATTCACCCACTTGCCTCTAGCCTTCTCCAAACGTTTTTTCAAGATGGACTTGATTATCTTATTTACGGCTTCAACTTGCCCATTCGCTTTAGGTTGAGCGACTGCTGCAAACCTTTTCTCAATGCAATATTTTTGGTAGAACTCTTTGAATTCTCTACTCTCAAATTGAGTTCCGTTGTCAGTAATGATAGTCCGTGGGAGACCAAAGTGGCATATAATGTTTCACACAACAAAGTTAACGACCTTTTTGGTGGTGATCGTAGCTAATGGCTCCGCTTTTGCCCACTTGGTAAAGTAATCGACCGCAACGATTGCGTATTTTGCACCACCTTTAGAGATTGGAAAAGAGTCGATTATATCGATCCCCCATATTGCAAACGGCCATGGACTAACCATTTGCATGAGTTCTATCAGCGGTGCTCTCGGGATCTTTGCATACTTTTGACATTTGTCGCATCTCCTTACATAGTCCACGGCGTCCCGATTCACAGTTGGCCAATAGTATTTATAGCGGAGTATATTTTGGGCTAGTGTCTGCCCCCCAGTATGGTCGCTACATTCTCCTTCATGGACTTCTATTAAAACCCGCTTTATCTCGTCGTGGGTGATGCACCTAAGCAAGGGAATGGAGAATCCCTTCTGATACATCATTCCATCCTGCATTATATACCGTGAGGCCTTGCGAACGACTTGTCGTCTCTTGTTCTTTCTCTCGGGCAAGGTTCCATGTAGCAAGTATTCTTTGAACAGGGTCATCCACGACTCTCTTTTAGTTTCCGTCTCTGACACGAAATCTACCTCCATCTCATTTATACTCGGGGCATGCAAAGTTTCAACGGGAACCAAGCCCATCTGCTGTGCATCACATGTGCGAAATATCGTAATATTCGAGGTCCGCCAACAATTCTTGAACTCGAGCGAGGTATGGGGCAAGCCTTTGCCCCTTTTCCTGATAGTCTCCCCGTACTTGGTACACTACCAAACGTGAGTCACAAAAGATTTCAACCGATTTCACTCCAAGTTCTTTGGTAAGCTTCAGTCCAGCGATCAACGCTTCATATTCGGCTTCGTTGTTTGTAGTGGGGAAATTATGTTTCAAAGCATAACAAATCGATCGATTCTCGGGAGTTACAAGAATAACACCAGCCCCAGAACAATGGTCGTTGGACGCCCCATCGGTATATAGCTTCCATCGAACAGCGGGAATCAAATCACTTTCACTTGGCTCGTCTGATATGGTGAACTCTGCAATGAAATATGCTAGCGCTTACCCCTGGATAGCCCTCCGTGGTAGGTAAGTGATGTCGAACTGACTCAGCTCAATGTTCCATTTGAGTAGCCTTCCAGAAGTCTCCGGTCGTTGGAGCACCTGCCGCAATGGTTGATCGGTATAAATACTGACTGGATGTGCCTAGAAATACGGGCGGAGCTTGCGTGACGCGATCACCAAATAGTAAGCCAGCTTCTCAATCTTAGGATGATTTCTCTCTGCCCCCGTTAAACGCTTACTAACATAGTACACTGGCTTTTGGATTCGGTCCTCCTCACGAACCAAGGCTGCACTGATGGTATGCTGGGATACGGCCAAGTAAACATACAACTCCTCATGGCCTACGGGCTTTGACAGAACGGGGGGCCTCTCCAAGTGTCTCACTAGAGCTCGGAATGCATCCTCACAATCCGGCGTCCATTCAAAATATCTTTTCCCTTTCCTTATCACATCAAAGAAGGGAATACACTTGTCGGTTGCTCTGGATATAAAACGACTCAACGCAGTGACTTTCCTATTCAGGCTTTGTACTTGCTTTATAGTTCTAGGTACTTGTATGTCTCGAATAGCTTGAATCTTTTCTAGTTGGCTTCGATTCCCCATGCGTTGACAATGAAACCCAAAAAATTCCCCGACGCAATGCCAAAGGAACATTTCAATGGATTGATTTTCATTCCGTAAAATCTGAGTATATCAAACATCTCTGCTAAGTCTCGAATGTGGTCGTTTGACTGTCGTGACTTCACGAGCATATCATCCAAATAGACTTCCATCGTTCTACCAATCAGGTCTTTAAACATCCGATTCACCAAACGCTGATAAGTTGCCCCTGCGTTCTTTAACCCGAAAGGCATCATTACATAATAATACAGTCCAACGTCCATGACAAAACTGGTATGCTCCTGATTCGGAATGTGCATTAGGATTTGATTGTATCCCGAATATGCATCCATAAATGACAACAACTCATGTCCCACCGTCGAGTCGACCAGCTAATCAATTCTGGGCAATGGAAAACTATCCTTAGGGCATGCCTTGTTCAGGTCCGAGTAATCAACACAGGTCCTCCACTTCCCGTTTTCCTTCCTCACCAGAACAGGATTAGACATCCATTCAGGATAGAGGGCATCGCGGACGAACCCATTGGCTTTGAGTTTATCCACCTCCTCTTTGAGAGCAGCGGACCTCTCCGGGTCCATGCCTCTCCTCTTTTGTTTCATTGGCACATACTTCGGGTCAACGTTTAACATATGACTTGCGATGCCGGGAGAAATCCTACACATATCAGAATGGGTCCAAGCGAAAACATCTAGAATCTCTCGGAGGAAATCAGTAAGATCCCCTATCATCGAGGGATTGAGCTGTGATCCAATCATAAGTACCCATGATGGGTCAGCATGGCTGACTGGAATGTCAATCGTCAATTCTGCCGGTGCCGCCTTGGCCTCCTTGGGTTCTTCATCGTCATCTCTTGGATCTATGTCTCTGTAGATCCGACTGTGTTGCCCAAGCCAAGGCTCAGGTGCTACTTGTCAATTTTTAGCAACATGGATGCAGATAGGGTTGTCCACACCTTTTCCGTTCTCTCTTCGCTGGGCCTCTCTCAGCTCAGCCACATAACAAGCATGACTAGTCTCTTGATCGCCATGCACTACACCAACTCCACTGTTCGTTGGAAATTTCAAGGTCAAACACCACGGGGCCAAAGCTGCCCTAAACTCCGCCAGGGCCGATCGACCTAGAAAAAAAATATACGGGGAATCAACATCCAAAACAATGAACGGTAGGATCTGTACCCTCCTGCGTTCACCTTCTCCTAGTTCAATTGGTAATTCAACAAAACCTATTGCATCAGTAGCTGCACCATTAAAGCCGTGAATGCAGGCTTTAGATGGTTTCAGATCCTTCGCCTCCATCTTCATTTGGTCATATGTCTTTTTAAAGATAATATTAACAGAACTCCCACAATCAATTAGTATTCTTCTCACAAGCATCGGTCCGATCATAGCTGAGATAACCATCGGGTCAATGGTAGGTACCTCCACTTGATCGGCATCCCTACTCTTGAAAACTATATCATCGGTCATCATTCGCTGTTGTTTCTCTGGAGTCTCATCTTCTGTGTTCGAGCAGCATTCGATGCCCGCATGCTTCAAGGAACTAGCATAGCGTTCCATTTCTTGCCAACTCTTGTCTACCGGATGAGGTCCACCGATTATCATGTTTATGACCAGCCTTCCTCTGGTCGAGCGGGTTCCTCTGGTCGATGTGAAGCTTGCTCGTGATTGGGGTCGGATGTCCCCTGTACGCCTTCCTGTGGATTCTTAACAAACTGATGTAACTTCTTCTGGCGAATCAGCTTTTCTATAGCATCATGGAGGTGTCTGCACTCTTCAGTATTGTGCCCATAGGTCTCATGAAACCGACAATACTTTCTAGTCTGCTTTTGTTCCTCAGTCGATTCCTTTGGGTGCGGCTTTCGGTATTGGAATGTATTACAAGTTGATAGATAAATATTCTCCAAAGATGTATTCGGAGGCGTATACTCGCTATAGGTTGGGATTCTTGGTTTCCACTTTCCTGCTTCCCCCTTTTGTCTGGAGTTTCCTACTCCGGATCCTTTAGACTGCTCCGGCTTATTTTGAACATTGACTTGGACCTTACCAGAGTTTTCGCCAGATTGCTTTACCGTAATGTTGCTTTGCACCGCTTCCTTGCTGGGCCCTGGCGCACTGCTCCGTCTTGACCACCTGGCCTCTTTCCTTTTCATGAATTGGTTCACCTTTGAATAAAAGCGTTCCAGGGTAGTTGGTGGTTTGCCTGCCACCCAATCACCAAACTCTTAGTATGGATCTACTCCTCGTATCACGTCCATAAGGATAGCATGATCATTCAGATTGCTAACTTCGGTAGCTGCAACGTGAAATCTTTGCAAATAATTCTTCAAAGACTCCCCCGGAGCCTGGATCACACTGGACAACGACATCACATCCTTTGGGTGAGTGGCATGGATCCTAAACTGCTCCATGAACTTCGCCGCTAACTCATCAAACCTGGAGATCGATCGCGGGGGAAGTCTGGTGAACCACATGGTAGCGATTCCGGAGAGGGTTATTGGGAAGCATCTACATTTGGTCGCACCGTTTGCCCTAATAGAGTCCATCATCCACTTGTATCTCATTATATGCTGTCGAGGGTCGGTCTTCCCTTCATAAGCTGGAATAGTAGGCATCCTGAATTTCCATGGGTACTCAGCTTGTAGGATGGTATATGTAAATGGGGTATGGCTCCTCGATATGCCTCAATCATTGTTGGTTAAGCCTTGATTCTCCCTCATCAGTTGCCTGACTATAGCTGATAAATCCGAAGTCTGGATGGGAGGTGGTAAGTCGAGATCCGTCTTGCGTGATTTCTCCGGTTGGTACCTCCTCGGTAGGCGATCACCTAAATGTGCATTCTGAGGACCCGCTTCACTACGACCCTGGCGAGGTGGTTGACCAGCTCCCAAGCGTGCTCCAGATCCTATATTTCCCACTCCAAGTTGGGAGCAACTTCTCAGGTGCAGTTGAGGGGCCATGGCTCCAGCTAAGGAATCTGGACCATTTCTGTTGGTATGCTCTTGGCGAGTCGTTACCAATTTCTCTACTGCACCAGTTTGTGCCATTTCAATCCTACGGCGTCTGCGCCTAGGGTGTTCATCCGACGAAGCGGAGCTGTCAGATGATGAGTAGGAAGCAGGGCTTCCTCCAACATTCTAACGCTGCTGCTGAGCGATCTGGGTCATCAGGTTGGCGTTTGTTTGAATTTGCTCGTTAAGCTATCTCCTACTTTCCACGAGCTCCCTCATCAGCTCATTAAACTCATGCCTTGGTGACAACTTCTGGTTGATTTGGGATGGTGGCGGGCTCTACACCTGCATTTGCTTGCTGATTGCTGGGTCCCACTTGCTGGATGCTGGCAGTCTCATTAGCATCAGCGTTGTGGGAGGCAGATCTGGTACGTTCCCTTTCCATCTTAGAGTTATCCATAGGAACTCTGAGTAGAATCTATGAACTCTTGAGAATGAAATTGGATCTCCTTTGGGGTTTCTTCAATCCAGTAGCAACAAAGTAGATCCTAACAGCCTGAGTTCGACTCTCAGTGAAAGCACCAAAATGTTAGAACCAAAATTGGTCACTAACACCCTTGAATTGAATGGTGTAGAGAGATTAATGAAGAAAGTTAATTAAAACAGGAAAGTAATGCAATTGAGTGCAAAAACAACAACAAAAACGAGAACACCAGATTTATAGTGTTTCAGCGTAATTGCCTACGTCCACTTTGAATATGATCTTTATTACTTTTCCAATTACTTGAGTACAGATACAATCCGTAAAAAACAACTTGGATACAAGTTTGAATAGGAAAGAAGCGAGTACAGAAAATGGCAGAGTCCCTCTGGAGTTCTCCAAAAAAGGTCCCCTCAACTGTACCTCTACACCTCTATTTATAGATGAAGACGGGCTAGATCCCCTGCGCAAGCCCATGACTTAGACGACTCGGTCCAGAAGTGATGCCCTAGGACGACCGACTCAGGTACACCGTGCCACTCTGGCTGAACCATGGGTCCCTTGAGGATGACTCAAAGTACCTTCTCAAATGACTCGAAGCAAGTGATGGCGTGACTCGAAGCATAGAAGCATCGACCGTATCCCCTGTGGTAACTTGCTGTCTTCTTTGATGCATACCGAACCAAGTATGCTGAGCCACCAAGACTGGGTCCAAGGTGCCGACCCATATGTACTGAGCGATAAATGCCGAACCATGTACGACCGACCCATCTTAGCCTTCTTGCCACGGCCGAACGACAAATAATGAACCATATACGACCGATCCACCTTAGCCTTCTCACCACGACCGAACGATATATGCCGAATCATGTACGACTGACCCACCTTAGCCTTCTCACCATGACCGAGCGATATATGCCGAACCATATAGCTCAAGCCATGCTTGGTCTCCTCTCTTGACCGAACCACCCACAATGACCCATATGTGCCGAACCATGAAAAGAGGCCGAACCATACATGAATGCCGACCCATACATACCCTTCCATAATAGCTGCCCATCGACCCATATATATATAAGCTGACCCAAACAAGTTAGATCAATCTTTCATATTCCCAATCCTTTCTTGACTCGATCCTCGTTTGAGCCCAATCATATCTTCTGTAACTATCATCTTGTAGCCTGGCCAAGTAGTCGGGTAACAATATTTAAGATGTTAAGAAAGTATAATATAATATTAGTTGATATGTATATGGGCTTGAAAATTGTGTAAATTGGTTTTATGAAGAAAGAAAGGAAAACTAAATGAATTAGTAATAAAACAAGCCCAAGCTCAATTCACTTAGCCCAAACACAAAATATCTCCTTTCATAAGATTTAGAGATTTCAATATCTAGACTTTTCACTTTAGTTTATAAATATACACCCATGTTTAACTATAGAACATTAATTCTCTTCCTATTATTCAAAACCTACCTACATTATATCACTCCAAAAATCAAATCAATTCAAATAAAATTCTAAAAGTTTTCAAATTCAAATATATTATTCATGACATCTCTCTACACCAAATAACAACTTGAAATTCAAGCTCTGATCATTAATTTTGAAGAAGGAAATTTGACAGTGAAGGAAAGAAGAGGTGAAAGAGGGAGTTAAAGTAGTAATTTGCGGTCTTCATTTCAAGATGAGTAATCTAACTCACTTCTATGTCTATTTTGATTTGAGTATACATAGAATGTAATTATTGTGTCTGCGTGATCATGGATGTACATTTAATGTAAATGAAACTTTGGCTATTGGTGATGATTTTGAATTATATATGGTATCAGAATGTATATGGACATGATAGGATTGTAATAGGGTTAAACAGAGGAGTGTGCATCGAACTAGAGAAGACGGTAATAAGGATGGAAGTCTGAATATGATCGGAGATCAATAGGGCATTAGCAGTTGTATCACCGGTAGGGCCATCGGTTGATCGCTTATCGATTGAGCCACCAATGGACTGCTAGGGGTCGACCAGTGGTGCACACGATGGCACAACCGGTGTTTTGTTATAAAATAAAATAAATATAATGTATAAATAAATTATATAAAATATACAATAATAATCTTATTTCTTTATACTTATTTTATGTATAAATTAGTATAATTTGATAATTATATGATATGATATAATAATAATATTTAAATGAGATATTAATGAAATTTAGTAAATACTTAATCTAAAAAAATAAAATAAAATATAAAATATATAAATTTATAAATATGAAAATTTGAGCTTGTTTCATGATAATATATATCTATATAAATTATTGAATTACTTAATGTGAATTATTAATTAGAAAATTACTAGGAGTAAAAAATAATAGTTCAAAAATCCTATTTGACTACAAATACTTAATTAAAAGCATAGTGATGTTTGTTTGTCAATTTGGAAGTGATACTTACAACCTAATATAGTATCCAAAGGAGTTTGTTTATTGAATTAAGTATTTCTTTGTGATATTTTAGTATAAAATATATCTTTCATTTATATAGTTATTATAAATACTTTCGAAAAATTAACATCTAACATTTTCTATTAATGTAAATATTTTATAAATCATTTATGTAACTTTGATTTCTATGTGATGAGGAATTTGAATAAATAGAGTTATAATACCGTTTGGTAAAGGACTTTCAGTAACATTTCTCTGATTATTCATAAGACTTGTTATATAGAAATATATTGTGAATACAGTCAATTTTATGAGCATTAAATAAACATTCGAATGACACACGGTGGTATGAGATGTCACAGTATTATTTGTTCGATTATTCATTGTAAGTAAATGCACTCATATAGGGATTTGTTATGTATAATGGAGCTTGCTGCGGTGAGCAGCATTTATACCTGTATTAAACCATGAGTCAGCAAGTATATAGAGCCGTGCGTCGGCATATATTTAGAGCTATGTGTTAGCCATTGAGTATAGATACTATGTGTATGTCTATCTATGTCCAACTTCCTTTATGATTCGAGAGTGAACCAGATTAGGTCAGTATCCACCCTGGTAGCCTGAGTGTGGGGTCACGCCCTGAATAAGTGATACCTTATTCTTATAACTATGCATTAGCGCTATGTGTGATGGCCACCTAGGCCGAAAGTCTAATACCATTGAGGCATGTATCACGTCATGACTGAGTGAGTCCTTACATAGACGAGAACAAAGGTGGATTTTATCATATACCAAGGGAAGGTAACCGAAGACCATAGGAGTCGTGTCAAACAGACACACATGTGTCACCTGGAGCTAGCAGACGTGCTATTAGTCTCCCGACTGGTTACGGTGTGTGTAGTAGATAGAAATATACTATTTATATTCCTACAAGATAATGAGTATGAATATGCTATAGATCATGTGTCTAAAGTATAGTCGGTCCACGTATTATCTGTACTTATCCTTTGATATTATATTTTTAATTATATTTGGGATGTAGCCATTATTTCGTGGATGTATATGATTGATGTTTTGGATAAGTGTATTGATTGTTTTACCCAAATATTACTCTTGATGTTGGTTAATGATTAGTTGTTTGGAATGGCTGTCTCATGATATATATGTATATATATTTACACTTATGTGACATATTTTATTACATTACATTAGATATTATTATCATCCTTATATCACTTAGAATTGAATTCAGACATAATCTGAACCATGTATTATTTATAGTACTCAGGTCAGTCCAGGACATTACATGATCTAGTACAACACAGTTAGTTGGATTCACTGGGTTTCGGGAGACTAATGGTTATATAGGATAATATATTCCCTATGTATTTTTTAGCCTTGTGGATATATATATATATATCATGATGTATTAGATGATGTATGTATATAGTGGGCTAGAGACTATCATTTTATAGCTCGATTGGACTTTGTATTATGTAATATATTATATTTTATCTCCTACGCTCTGACTTTGTGTACTCTATTATATTTTGTGATTATGTATTATTCTATTCTAGAGGCACATGTGTTTATTACTTTGTACTGAGACCGTGTACATATATGATAAGTACCTTATGATTTGAGATATGTACCGATGTTAGTCCAAAGGAATATTCATGTATGTACCACATATTGCCTCATTCTCCATATTATCTGACAGTATTAATTAGTAGTACTCTTCAGTGGTATGGGTATAGATGTAGGGTGTTTCACATAGCACTTGATTGTTCCTAAACATATGAGATCCTTTATGCTTTTTAGTATAAAGCTTGTGATTGAAAGAATAGCTATGTATGTTAGTCGCTATGCACAGGATCAAAGATGGACAACAGTAATAAACAATGTAAATGGAACGGAAATAATATAGCAAATCACACGGTCGATTTTATACTGGTTATGACATCCCGTTTGACGTCCAGTCCTGAAGCTCCCCTTTGAATTTCCACTATTCAAACACCTTCGCCTAGCTTGGAGGAATAGGCTTACAACAACAGCCTGAAGCTGTAGATACAGGACTTCAACAACCAACATAAAAAAGTTTACTTCTCGACACAATGTATCTTTTATATACAAATGGTCTCTATTTAGTCTAAGGACTCCTATAACCAAACCAAATGATATTGAGTGGAGGTGTAGAGGCTAAGGAGTTTATTCGACTAGAATATGGGATGTGGAGATGATATTGAGCGGCAGATAGTCCGAAGGTTATATTGATAAAATGGATGCTAGCATGGTCTTGTTGATCCAACAGTTGCAAAGGATTAGGAGGAGCAGGAGAGAGGCATCACCTATTGGATATGTAGAGGAGAAATCATCTGCTTCTTGTCAGAAAAGAAGGGTTTGAAAGCAAAAGTAGAAGGAACATACTACTAGAGAAGTATGGAGAATTGCTGGAGGGATTGGAAGAGCCTCTACCAATGGAGCTCAGATCGATATTAACTAAAATTATGTCAGTACCGACCTGAATTTGAGGCCCCTGGAGGGACAAAGAGATGAGGTCATCAACGTATCCGACGAGGATGATTTGCAGCAAGTCGGTGATAATGATGGACTAGATATTGAAGCTCAAGATGTTGGTGCTCAAACAACCAATACAGAGCTAACTAGAGGTAAAAGAAGAATTAAAAGAGTGGTCCTCTCAAAGACTGGAGAACCTAGACATCAACGATCAAACTGAGACAGTTTGCAGAGTCAAACACTCGACCCAATTCTTGATAGTAGTTCTTCAGAGTACCGGGTTAGGGAGGAGCATATAGAAGACATGATTAAGCGATTGTTGGAGGAAAATAAGTGGAGAAATAATAAAGACTAGGGTTCTGCTCCTTGTGGAATTCCATTCATGGTAAATGTCTTAAGGGAAGAGTATCCCAAGAAGTTTACGATGCCTATCATGTCATAGTATAGTGGGACTACCAACCTCAGGCAATATTTATTCAAGTATGGTACATGGATGGTGCTAGAGTAATGGATATAGTTCGATGCGGGTGTTTTCCTATCTTTTAGGATAAGGTTGCGTCAATGTGATTTACTTGGCTTATGCCAAAATCCTTCTTGACTTTTGATAAGTTAACAAAGAAGTTTTTAGAGCAGTTCAGGCTTCACACTACCCGACCTAAGGACATAATGTCCTTGTCAAGCCTTTCTCAAGGACTCAAGTGTCATTAAAGGGTTCTTGAACAGATTCAATATTACAGTTGCTGAAGTTAACAATCCGAGTGAGAGTATGGTGTTGATGGAATGGGTCTGAGGTATATATTTGGACAAAACATCAAAAAATGGCTGAAGATGAAGCAGCCAATGACTATTGAGGAATTCCACCGGAACATAAACCAATTCTTTCATTTATAAGAAGCAAGTCAGGTTGTCGGGAAGATTGGTGGTGGACAGTCAAAGGAAGTAATTCAAAGTAATGTGGAAATTAAGTAAAAAGTGAGAGTTCCGATAATGTGTTATGAGCATTGGTAATTCTAGTAATCAAAGGAAAAGAAACAAGGCACCAGGCTAGGTGGAATGAAGCCAAAAAGCGCAAAGAAAATGAGGCTAGATGAGTATGTGCCTCTTAACAATACACCTGAAAGCATATACCTAGCCACACAGGGCATGGAAAGGTATAAGATTCCACGTATGAGGCGAGTATTGTCGCTTCAATGAAACTCATGGGCACAATACGAACGAGTGAAGACATCTTAGAGATATTGAAGAATTGATAAGAAAGAAGAAACTATAGTAGTATGTAAGAGAGTCGTAGGATGGCAGACAAAATGTTGGTACCTAAAAGTCGAATGCCCGAGGGAACCGACCTAAGACCCAGTGGAGAGAGGGCTAGGCGGTTAGATGAAAGAATAGTTATAAACAAATAATCGGAGGGCCTCATCTAGCAAAGAAAATTGGGAATGCAATGGAACAGTACACGAGTTCGTTGAGGTACGTATCACAGGAGAGCTGCTTCACCATTAAGAATGAAGCTTCGACTAAGCAACAAAGGTTGATGACCGACGATATCGTGTTTTGGAATAGGGATTCTAATGGGGTTGAAGTGCCAATCTTTGACCCCATGGTTGATTACAGCCGTTGTATGCCATGCTATGGTGCATCGAGTCTTGATGGATAGCAGAAGATTGGTGAATATTCTATTCAAAAAGACATTTGATCATATAAGGATAAGTATGAAATATGTTAAGCTTTATGAATCTAGGATTCAAGGATTTATCGATGAGGCAAAGAAACCTATTGGGACAATTGATTTGTCCATGGAATTAGCAGATGAGGATCGCAAGATTGTGCGGGTTTATAAGTTTGTAATTGTGGATGAGTATTTAGTGTAAAATTCCTTTTTGGGTCAACCGACCTTGCTAATTTCACAACAGCACTTGCTCCTTGGTGCTTAATGATGAAGTTCCCTATGGAGAATGGGATTGGATTGATTAGAGGTGACCAGAGCACTGGTCGAGAATGTTATATCGTCGAGCTAAGAGTGGTAAAGCAACGAGAGAAAGGGGAAAATGTAGAGTAGCTCTCTGCATTAAAAACTTGGGTGCATAGCAATCAAAGGCCAAGCCCTGGCTCAGGAACCATAGCAGGTTCTATATGTTATGGATTCCAAGAAGAGGTCGAAGGAAATGCAAGCAGCTCCAGCTGAGCTAACAATTAACGTGTCGGTCAATATGGATGATTCTACTCGAGTTCTTAAGATCGGATCTCAACTTAGCGCACGATTGAGGAAGGAATTAGTTAGTTTTGTTTGAACAAACTTGGATGTGTTAGCTTGAACACATTCGGATATGTGCGTGATATCGTAGGAAATAGCGTGCCACTACCCGAGATATCCGTCAGTAAAAAGAAAAAACGCGGCCTGGGTCTAGAGCGATCCACTGTCTTGAAGGAGGATGTGGATAAGCTAAAAGCAAATGGCTTTATCCATGATGCTATGTACCCTTAATGGGTACCAAACCCCATGCCAGTCAAGAAGGAAAATGGCAAGTGGCGGACATGCATTGATTATTCGGACTTGAATAAAGCATGCCCGAAGGATAGCTTCCCTTTCCCAAGGATTGACCAGCTGGTAGACGGGATAGCTCGACACAAGTTACTCCCTTTTATGGATGCCTATTCTGGCTATCAAATACCAATGCATGTTTCGGATCAAGAATACATGAGATTTTAATGGATTTAGGAGTATACGGTTACCAAGTGATGTTGTTCGATCTAACGAATGCAAGAGCTATTTACTAGAGATTGGTAAATTCCATACTTAGGAATTAGATAGGACAGATGATGGAAGTATATGTGGATGATATGCTCGTGAAGTCACAACTATCGAGGAACTACATGACCTTTCAGAGATGTTCAAAGTGTTGCGAAAGTATAAAAAGAAGTTAAATCTATTGCAATGTTCTTTTGGAGTTGCATTAGGGAAGTTTTCGGGACTTGTCGTGAATTAGAGGGGCATTGAAACTAATTTAGAGCAGATTAATGCCTTGAGGAATGTAATTGCCCCAACCATAAAGAAGGAGTTGCAAAGCTTAAACGGGAAGGTTGCCGCATTGAGTCGGTTTATCTCAAAGGCAATGGATAAGTGTATACCATTCTTCGATACCCTAAAAAAGGGCAAGAGGAATTTCAAAGGATGAAGGAATGTCAGGATGCCTTCGAGGGATTACTGAGGCATATGGAAATACCGTCAGTTCTATCCAAATCTTTGGATGGGGATGATTTTTTCATTTATTTGGTAGTGTCTGCTCATGCACTAAGCACAACATTGGTACGTGAGGAGGCAAGGATTCAAAGCCATTTTACTATATCAGTAAGTGGTTTAACGGAGCTAAAAATAACTATTCGAAGTTGGAGAAACTCGCTTATTGCTTGCTAATTGCATTGAGGAAGCTACGACCGTATTTTTAGGCTCACTCGATTAAGGTGTTGACGGATCAACCTTTGAAATAAGTACTGTATTGACCCAAAACTTCAAGCAGGTTACTAAAGTGGAACATTGAACTAAACTAGCATGACATCACTTACCATCCGAGGAGGGAAATAAATGGACAAGAATTTGTGGATTTTGTCGCTGAATTTACCGCATGAGATGGTGAAGAGAATTATGATATGGTCACGCTTTCCTAATGGAAACTTTTTGTAGATAAAGCTTCTAATGAGCATAGTTCTAGGGCAGGAGTGGTACTTGTGACTCCAAAAGGATGGTCGGTTTGCTATGCATTGAAGCTAGAGTTCCCTACGACAAACAACGCGGCTGAGTACAAAGCATTGATAGCGGGACTCAAGATAGAAAAGGAGCCAGTACTAAGGATGTTGCATATATTCGGTGACTCCTGTTTTGTGGTTTTCCAAGCGAAAAAGGAATTCCAGGCTAAGGGTACATGGCTAGCCCATTACCTGACAAAAATATTAGAACAATTGAATGATATAGAGCATTACACAATTACACACATCCCTAAAGAGGAGAATGAAAAGGCCTATTCATTGACCAAGTTATCTAGTTCTGGAGATGCACAACCATTGCGATTAGTTCTAATGGAGGTTTTATCGGCTCCAAGTATCAACTAGATGGATATCGATTGGATTTTGAAGGTCAAAGAGGAGAATAAGTCAAGGATGACTCCGATCAAGAACTATTTTCCTAAGGGAACTTAAGGAAACAACAAATGAAAGTCCTTTGTAAAGTACCACGACTTGTAATGCAAGGAAAAATGCTACATAGGAGAGGTTTCATAACCCTCTGCTTTAGTGTGAAACCAAGGATGAGGCTAGCAAAATCATCATGGATGTCCATGCGGGTAGCTGTGATCACACCGGGGGTAGACGTTAGCCAAGAAGGTACATCGCTATGGATACTTATGCTAACAATAAACCATGATGCTGCTGAATACACCAAATGGTGTGACCGTTGCTAGAGATTTGCAAAAATTCTAAGAGCCTCATCCACGGATCTTACACAAATGGTTAGCTTATAGTCATTTGCGGTCTAGGGAATTGATATAATTGGTGTGCTATCGATATCGAAATAAGGAGGTGAATACATAATTATTGTGGTGGGTTACTTCATAAAGTGGGCCGTAACAGAGCCGCTTGACATGATCACAACAAAGAAAGTGGTCAACATTGTGATGAAGAATCTACAGATTTGGAGTACCCCATAAAATTATAATGGATAGTGGTATTCAGTTTGAAAGTACCGAGTTTAAGGATTTCTATAATCGGTACAGGATTGAGAAAAGTTTTCCCAGCAGTAGCACACTCACAGACGAATGGATAGGTGAAGGCAGTGAATAAAATCATCAAGTCCATCTTGAGGAAACAGTTAACTAAGGCCAAGAGCAACTGGGTCGATGAGCTTCCACTTGCATTGTGGGCTTATAGGACGACTCACAAGTCCACGACTGGACATACACTATTCACTTTGGCCTATGGATTAGAGATCGTGATCTCGATTAAACAGGAAGTCCCTTTTCACTGAAAAAGCACCATGATCCCAAGGTCAACAAGGAACTCTTGCTTGAGTTACTCGATTTGGTTAATGAAAAGCGAGAAGAGGCTAAATAAAGGGTAGCAGCTTACCAGGAAAGAGTAGCATGAGATTTCAACACCAAGTTCTAGAACCGTACATTCAAGGTAGGGGATCTCGTTTTGAAACAAGTTCTCCCAAGTATGGGGGCACTTGGTTCAAATAGGGAAGGTCCTTATGCAATCGAATAGAAGCATGGAGATGGAAATTTCAAGTTGGCCATTATTGATGGAATCCCGATTCCACGAGCATGGAATAGTGACCTGTTATGACGCTATTTCACTTAGTTTTATTTAGGTTTTGTTCTACAATAAACCACCCTAGAATTTTAGGGGAAATGTAATAAGGCAGAACTTTCCACGTTTTTCCTTTATAAATAAAGTTAGCTTCTTGAACCAATGGAACCGTATTCTTGTAAACAAAACCTTATGCTGCGTGATTAGCATTGCAATCAGGTACCTAGAGATAGGGATCCACTCCTTTAGTCCAGCATCAGGACAAAGGAGTATAGTCATAAAGGCCGATCAGATAATTTGACCCTATCCATTCGGTATTGACTACTGCTCGAAGATAGGCAAGGTTAATAAGGAATACCCAAAGTTAGGTAGCTAAAAGCGCTAGTTTCTAGAGATAGAAACTAGTGCATGGTTGGAAACTTAATGACCATGCTTGTGGCCTGGATGGATATGCCATGCCAAGGATAAGTGAGGACGGTCAACGGATACTCTTGATCGACACTCAAAGATAGGTAAGACTGAGGGTGGATGCCCCGAGTTAGGCATCCAAACATCGATTCCTAGAGATAGGAACTGGTGTATAGCTAGAATTCCTAGAGGCAGAGTTCATATTGTGGATCAAGATGAGAAGTGGTTGCGAAATAATGTAGTGAAATTAGTAAAGATTCAGTGGAGTGAGGATCCTAGAGATTGTACTTAGGAAACTGTGGATCATATGAGGGTAGCCTATCCAGAACTTCTGTTAGGATAGCTCTTTGACTATTTCTATGCATTATGTATGTACAGTTTGTGATATGGATGCTTGGTTTATGTCCTTTTTATGGATTACATGATATATAATATATTCCCTTTTGAGTTATTTTGAGTTATCTCCTTGTTTGCTAATTTCGGGACGAAATTCTTTTAAAAGGGGAAGTGTAACAATCCTGAATTTAATCACTTTAAAAATATGGATATTTAAATATATTTTTAATAATTAATTAATGTATTTTATAAATCTAAATAAAACTCTTTTAAATAATAACTAATGATGGTGAAATAGTTTTCGAAATTTGTTTACAAACATATTTAGTTCGAAAAATAATCGAAAATGTGGCCGAAAATCATTTTGCGAATTTTACTTTTCATCATTTAAAAGTAGCCGAAAATGTTGTGAACTCAATGATATAAATGGTCACATTCATTTATAAATAAGTTAGCATATTTTAGAAAACATATGTATAAATGTTTATCCTTAATTTTATAAAAATAATGGTGTGACATTTTATGAAAGTTTAAAATAAATTTGTAAAGTAAAGTGACATATTATATCACATCTTTAAAAAACATGAGTACTTAAGTCATTTAATGAATGTTAGCTAAAGCAAGGTGAAGAGGGGGCATGGTCACATAAGGAATGACGGAGGAAACATGCAAGGTAAGGTGGCAATCGTGTAGTGGAGGGTAGATACCATGAGGCTAGAAGATAATTTAGTTTATGCACTTTGTATAAAAATCAATTTTCATAATTTTTCCTCATTTTATCACTTCACTCTCATTTCCTAAAACCTCTCCAAGCTTTCATGAACACTTAATGGCTTCCAAAGGAAATTCCTAAGTTTAAAAATCTAAGTTTTTCCTCTCAACTTCTACACCTCTCTCCTCCTTAAACAAGCACATACACCACACATCCACATAGGCCAAGCAACCCTACCCACCTAGGCCGAAATACTTTTGCACCTTGATCTAGGTCGTGTTCGAGTTTTAGCTTAAGTTCGGTTTATTTCATCAACTATTGGTGAGTAAAGTTCTCCCCTTTTACTAAGAGTTTACAACTATATCATTGCTTAACTTGTTGTAAATATGATGCGTGTTTTGGGTGAAAATAATGTTAGTTGTATGTCTGTATAAGTGCTTGGATTATAAAGATGTTTGGATATAATTTATATGTGCTAGTATGCCATGATTTGGAAGTAGACTTAAAAATGAAGTCTAATGGTTGTGTTAGTTAGAAAGTTGAGATCTTGGCTTATGTTTGGTGTTGTGAGGTAATTATGTATGTTATGATACATGATTGCTTGCTAAGAAAGTTAGCACCTTACTAGTTAAAGCGACATAGAATCCCTTGAATAAAATCTATGATCTTTGGTTTTATAATTTTCAAAATGTTTCAAGTTTATAAACTTATTTAGTTTTCAAAAACATACTTTTATGTTTTAGTAAAGTTTTCCAAGAGAAAAGGCTTAGAAAAATAAATTTCAATTTTGAAAATCACGGGACGTATAACAATAATCGATATAAATGCAGTTCGTGAAAACGAACTCTTTTCGAAACCTAAAAGCGTTTTCACTTAGAAATCTTTTTGGAGATGTTTTCAAAAATATTTTAAGCTTTAAAAATTAATTATTTGATTAAGATTACTTAATTAATTAAGTAAGTAAGGTAATTAGTACTTAATCATTAATTACCATTAATTAACAAAGGTAATCAATACTTAAGTGTTAATTAAGTAAGTTAATTATAATTAGTTAACTAATTAAAATTTAATTATTAATTAGAGATTAATTATTATTTAATTATTTATTAAAGATTAATTATTAATTATTTATTTATTTAAAAAGTGGGTTTAATTATTAATTAAATTACTGATTAAGTTAATTTTAATTAAGATTTTAATTAGGACTTAATTAGGTTTAATTATGATTTAATAAGGATTTAATTTTATTTATTTAATTAATTAATAAGGGTTTTAATTTTTAAAAATCACTTTAGTTCTAAATATCGGTTTTGTTTAAAATCTGTTTTCTTTTTCAAAAGTGTTTTAAATCAATGGATTTCTTTGTCGATTACCCTTAAGTAACCTCAAACAAATATGAAACCAATGTTAATATGGTGACACATTTATGGAAAGTGAGTCATCACATCATTAGCACTAAAAGCCGATGAGTAGGTTGATTCTCTATCTGTGAGATCTAGAATTTATTTCTACATGGGGGATAAAGTAAGGTCGAAATACCAGAAATGTGATAGATATGGGAGGGTTAATTTCTATCAACGGGTCATGTATAAATTAAGTATATGGTTATCCATATGCAGAACTTTTTATAATTACCCTAAATAACAGATTGTCTGCTGTTTATAACTTGACTTGTTTTAACTTAGGAAGTATGTTGTGTATATTCGAGTTCCTCGGTAAGGACTCGAATATTTGTTTCATACTTCCGAAAGAACCGGAATTGAGTTAGTCGGGAATTATCGCTTAGTTTGGGGGTACCAGTTTCGAATAAATATTATTTATCCAAACCACTCCAAACTAATAACATTTCCATGGATCGTTATGAAGTATGCTATGGAGCTGTACTATTCTTCCTGAAGGTGATTCCAAAATGGAAGATAGTAAATGTTGAATGTTTGTTCGATCCTAGAACAACTTGTATGGATGAATGCTATCATTGAATTGGATGCCTAGAGGGCAGTGTTAGCATTCCAAGGCGATCTGCTAGGAGGAAAGGTAAAAGCATAGCCTCAAGCCTCACAGCCAGTAAATGAATAAAGTTGGGATGTGCAACAGGGCTATGTGGGTCATTCCCATTAGGGTATGATCATCGCCTAATCTAGAGCGATATCTACGGTTTATATATGCTTCAAGATCCCTGTTATGGTTGTTGATCGCAACCAAGGGGTGATCATATTCGGCTCTACCCATTAAGAGGTAGGGCCGGTCCCGAGTAGCAGAGGTGCAACGTATTGCAGCCTCCACTATATTTATCTAGAGGTGTACTGATTTGGTGGGTAAACCTTTACCCTTTCATAGTTGGAATCCATTTTCTAATACGAGCCTTCAGAATTAATTGTATACCTATTATGCTTGAATTTAATACTGTAACTATTTCGGCTATGATTCTGTATTTATTTTAAACTTAGATATTATAATAGTATCAAAGGATTTCATATAGAAATGTTTTGGTTATTGTAAGGTAAAAAACCGTCCATGTTTATATGCGGCGTGGTCTTATGAGATACCTTTGATTTGAAGGATTTTATAAAGTTAAACTTATGCTTTACTCAAACCAGACCCATATCTGACCCGGAGTTTTAACTTTTTCCCTTAAACTCTTAAGTACTTAAATTTTATGAGTAGCCAATCAGTCAGGTTTCTTTGGAGCATTTTGGTAAGTAGTATGGAGTAGGAGCTTTCATCATCATCTTGTAGTTCTTTATATTTCCGATGTGGCTGCATATTATGTATTAGTGGTTGAGCACGCTGATATAGTTGTCCTTAGTGGGAATAGTACTTGTTGTAACTTTTATGTAATATTTTGGAGTAAGCACACGTACTATTCTGTGGTGATGTTTATGTAACTCTGTCGTTGTGAGAAGAATCTGCATTTATTTCCTTATCTTTTATTTACTTTACCCCATGACTTGCCTTTCGGACACTTAGATGATCGACACATGAATACCATGGATGTATTAAGTGTCGTCTTTGGATGTAAGAAAGGCAGATTGTCGCACTTGGTATCAGAGCTTAGGTTTAGCGAACACCTAGGCCTTAGTAGGGGTCAACTCATTAGAGATAGGGTTAGTGGTACCCTAGAATGAGTTCAGTCCTTGAGAATGTGTTTTCATGTTATTCTAACCAGCATTAAAAATTTTGGTTTTGTGCTCTTTTTCCCTAAGGTGATCTTGTCTATGTATTCTAAAGATATCTTACTTTATTCAGGTAGTAAGAATGAGTACGAGAAGGGGACAAGAAAGGGGAAACAATAGCACAACAACCACAAATGGTCATACCCCGAATGTTAAAAGGGTTGGAATAATGGAAGAAGCAACCATAGTGCAGCCTCGAGTAAACTTCGTAGCTTTGTATAAGGATTTCACAAAACTAGGAGGAAAACCCTTCAAGGGTACTGAATCCATCATTGAAGTAGAAGCATGGCTACGGTCATGTGAGAAGGCTTTCAAAAATTTGGACATATCTGACGATCAGAAACGATTCTTGGCATCATGGCAATTGCAAGAGGGTGTAGCTGCATGGTGGGATTCTATCACCGCAAAAGTTCCAGAAGATGAGTTCTTATGGGCCAGATTCAAAGAAGTATTCAAAGACCAATTCATGCCAGCTACGGGAAAAACTTGATTATATAGAATTTTCATGGATCTCATGTAGGGAGACTCGTCGGTGGCTTACTAGGAGACAAAGTTTATTGAGTTATCTCATTTCAACCCTAGACTTATTGACACGCTGCTAAAGAAAAACGAGATGTTTGTATTGGGTATGAGAGAAGAGTTTCATGAAAAGGTGACCACTCATGTGAAGGAATCATTTGTAGATTTGGTAGATATGGCCTTAAGGTATGAAATGCTTTGAATAAGAAACCAGCAGCAGCAGGACCAAGTGGCGGTACCATTAACCCAAATAAAAGGAAGTTTAACCCAAATTGGAAAATGAAGCAGGGTAAGGGAAAACCAGTAAAAGAAGATCTAGAAAACAATATAAAGATGTTTTTTGTTACAATTGTAAGAAAAGGGGCAAATTTCAACACATTGTCAGCAGGCGAAGGCTATCTCTCCAATGGTCTAGAAAACACTTTTCTATAATTGCCACCAGCCTGGACACATGGTTAAGGACTGCCCATTGTTGAAGAAGGGTCAGCAGATTAAGGTCTACGCTATTAAGGATGAGTCCTCAACTTCTGAAGACGTAAAAGGGAAGGGATTTTGGAAGGTACTTTACTTATTAATGGTATTTTAGTTCATGTTTGGTTTGATACAGAAGCTTTTCATAGTTTTATCTCTAAAGAATTGGTAGATAGGTTACAACTTATTCCTAAATTTATAGAAACCCCTATTTGTATGTCCAAACCCATAGGTGGTATAACTAATCTATGCTTGGTTTGTGAAAGAGTACAAATTGATTTCTGAAAATGTCTTTTCTTTTGTAACCTATTTGTCTTGGATTTTAAAGGGTTTGATGTTATTCTTGGTATGGATTGGTTGTTGAAATATGGAGCTATTCTAGATTGCGTTAAGAGAAGGGTAGTGTTAAAACTCAACTTCGGAAAAGTATTGGAAATGATAGTTTGTAAGAAGTCTAACAAACGTATGAGTTGTTTCCTTTATTCCATAGAATCATCACAGGAAGAATTAGGATTGATAGAAGTTGTTAAAGATTTCACTGATATTTTTGAACCGATTAACAGTTTGCCTATCCATCGGGAAATTGAATTTCGTATTGATTTAGTTCCCGGTGCGAGACCTGTCATTCAACCCCTGCATAAAATGGCCCTGAGAGAGAAGCATGAGCCAGTAGGTTAAACCAATGATTTGTTAAGAAGAGGATTGATTAGACCAAGCCATTCGAGTTGGGGAACGGTAGTAGTTTTTGTAGCTAAGTCTAATAGTTCTTTAAGATTATGCATGGATTATAGGGAGTTGAACAAGCAGACCATTCGAAATAGTATCTGTTACCCTAAATAGATTATATGTTTGACCAACTTTATGGGGCTAGAGTATTTTTTCAAATGGACCTTGCTATGGGTTTCCATCAGTTAAGGGTAGTGGTGGATAATATACCCTTAACTGCTTTTAGAGGACCAGACTTTTTCAATGAGTGGTTGATGCCTTTTAGGCTAACAAATGCACCTGCATTTTTCATTGATCTTATGAATCGAGTTTTTAGGGATGTGTTGAACAAGTACGTGTTAATTTACATTGATGACATTATTATTATCTACTTAAAGACCGAAGAAGAGCACAAACACCACTTTTGGCAATCATAAGTGAGACACCTAGGACATATTGTATCAGGAGATGACATCTCAGTTGATCCAAGGTAGCGACCGTGCAAGATTTCAGAAGACCCTAAACTCCTACAGAAGTGAAAAGATTTTTAGGGATGGCGGGTTATTATAGAAAGTTCATAAAGGATTACTCCAAGATTACCTCTCACCTTACCAAGTTGACAAAGAAGGATGTTAAATTCGAGTAGACTCCAAAGTGTGAGAGTGCATTCTCGAGTTAAAAGAGAGATTGATCAGTGCCCTATTTTGGCTATTATAGATGGAGGAGAAGGGTTAACTATTTATACGGACGCATGTAGAGTTAGTTTGGGTACAGTGTTGATGCAACATGGGAAGGTTATAGCCTATGCAAGTAGAGAGTTAAAGCCTCACGAGAAGAATTATGCAATGCATGACTTGGAGCTATTAGCCGTTGTATTTGCATTGAAGATATGGAGGCATTACTAGCTAGTAATTTCCTTTTTTAAATAGGTGAAAAGTTCGAGCTCTTCACGGATCATAAGTCCCTGAAGTATGTTTTCACTCATAAGGATCTGAACCTGAGGCAACAGCAATGGTTGGAGTTCCTGGCAGCTTACGACTTGGATATTCTCTATACGTTAGAAAAAGCAAATGTGGCGGTAGACGCTCTTAGTAGGAATGTAGTGTTGGCTCTCTTGGAAGTTATACCAACACGGTTGGAAAGGATTGCTAGTAAGAAAACGAAGGATAAGCACTTTATGATGATCATCAAGGATATTGAGGAGGGTAGTGTGGAAGTTCTAAGATAGATAACTATGGCATATCGCGTATGAATGATAGGATCTGCATCACTAACATCGACGGCCTTGGACAAGAAGTTTTATCAGAATGTCATTGATCCAAATTGAATATCCATCCAGGTGTTTCTAAGATGCATCGAGATATGAAATGAGTATTTTGGTGGTCCGAAATGAAGAGGGGTGCCTTAATCTTTGTTAGTAGATGTTTGATATGTCAGTAGATAAAAGGCGATCACTAGAAGAAGACTGGTTTACATCAACCCTTGGAAACCCCAAATGGGAAGTGGGAGATGATATCAATGGATTTTATGAATGGTTTACCTAGAACCAGAAAAGGGAACGATGGTATGTGGGTTATCGTGGATTGGCTAATGAAGAATGCTTATTTTATTCCGATAATGCTAACAAGGATTGCAGTTTCTTGGCTGAAGCTTATATGAGGGAGATTGTTCGATCGCACGAAGTCCTAGTGAGTATTGTAAGTGATTGAGATTCCATCTTTACAAGTCATTTTTGGGAGGCGTTGCAAGTAGCTTTCGGGACAAAGCTAAGTTTGAGCATGACATATCACCTCCAAATGGATCGACAAACAGAAAGGGTGAACCAGATTTTAGAAGATCTTCTGAGGGCGCATGTATTCTGGATTTTAGTGGATCATGGGAAGATCATCTCCACTTAATGGAATTTCCCTACAACAATAGTTATCAAGCAAGCATCGACATGACACCCTACGAAGCTCTCCATGGGCATCCATGCAAGTCATTGGCATATTGAGTTGAGACTGGAGATAGGCTAGTACTTGAACCAGACCAGATTTGCGAAGCTACGAAAAAGGCTGCGGTGATCAAGAGAAGGATGAAAAAAGCTCAAGATTGACAAAGACTTATACCGATAAAAGGAGGAAGTCGAAGACTCTGTATTTGTGAAGATTGCTCTAATCAAAGGAGTTGTTCGACTCAGAAGAACTAGGAAGTTAGAACCAAGGTATATTGGACCTTTTAAAGTTATTAAAAGGATTGGACCGCTCGCCTACAAAGTCGAGTTGCCAGAAAGGTTGTTGGAGATCCATCATGTTTTCCACGTGTCTCATTTGAGAAAGTATGTTCATGACTCATCGTTGATTGTGGAGCCGACTATTCAAGAGGATTTGGAAATAAAACCAAACTTGACGATGATCATACATCCAATTCATATTGTGGATCAAGATGAGAAGAGGTTGTGAAATAATGTGGTGAAATTAGTAATGATTCAGTAGAGTGAGGATCCTAGAGATTGTACTTGGGAAACTGTAGATCATACGAGGGTAGCCTATCCAAAACTGATGTTAGGATAGCTCTTTGACTGCTTGTATGCATTGTGTATGTAAAGTTTTTGTTATGGATGCTTGGTGTATGTCCTTTGTATGGATTACATGATATATAATATATTCCCTTTTGAGGTATTTTGAGTTATCTCCTTCTTTGCTAATTTCGGGATGAAGTTCTTTTAAGGAGGGGAAAGTGTAACAACCCAGAATTCAATCACTCTAAATATGGATATTTAAATATATTTTTAATAATTAATTAATGGTTTTATATAACTCAAAATAAAACTCTTTTAAATAATAACTAAAGATGCTGAAATAGTTTTCAAAATTTGTTTACAAATATATTTAGTTTGAAGAAAAATCGAAAATGTGGCCGGAAATTATTTTCCGAATTTCAACTTTTCGTCATTTAAATAGTTAAAAACATTGTGAACCCTATTGTATAAATAGTCACATTCATTTATAAATAAGTTAGCACATTTTAGAAAATATATGTATATATGTTTATACTTAAGTTTATAAAAATAATGGTGTGACAATTTATGAAAGTTTAAAATAAATTTGTAAAATAAAGTGATATAATATATCACATCTTTTAAAAAATATAAGTACTTAAGTCATTTAATGAATATTGGCTAAAGCAAGGTAAAGGGGGGGACATGGTCACATGGGGAATAAGGGAGGGAACACGCAAGGTGGGGTGGCAATCGTGTAGTGGCGGGTAGGTACCATGTGGATAGAATGGTAATTAAGTTTATGCACTTTGTATAAAAATTGATTTTCATAATTTTTCCTTATTTTATCACTTCACTCTCATTTCCTAAAACCTGTCCAAGCTTTCATGAACATTTAATGGCCTTCAAAGGAAATTCCTAAGTTTAAAAGTCTAAGTTTTTCCACTTTAAAAACTTTCAAAACCTTGCTTAAAGCCTTTCCTCTCAACTTCTACACCTCTCTCCTCCTTAAACAAGCACATACACCCCCACACCCTCATAGGCCGAGCACCCCTACCCACCTAGGCCGAAATACTTTTGCACCTTTAAACCACTAAAAACTCCATTTTCCAAAGGCAAGCAAAGATCCAGGTCGTGTTTGATTTTTAGCTTAAGTTCAGTTTATTTTATCAACTTTTGGTGAGTAAAGTTTCTTTTTACTAAGAGTTTAAAACATATATCATTGCTTAACTTGTTGTAAATATGATGTGTGTTTTGGGTGAAAATAATGTTGGTTGTATGTATGTATAAGTGCTTGGATTATAAGGATGTTTGGATATAATTTATATGTGCTAGTATGCCATGATTTGGAAGTAGACTTAAAAATGAGTCTAATGGTTATGTTAGTTAGAAAGTTGAGAGCTTGGCCCTTGTTTTGTGTTTTGATGTAATTATGTATGTTATGATGTTGAATTCATGATTGTATTCTAAGAAAGTTAGCACCTTACTAGTTAAAGCGACATAGAATCCCTTGAATAAAATCTATGATCTTTGGTTCTAAAATTCTCCAAATGTTTCAAGTTTAAAAACTTGTTTAGTTTTCAAAAACATACCTTTATGTTTTAGTAAAGTTTCCTAGTGTCAAAGTCAAAGAAAAGGCTTAGGAAACAAAATTTCAATTTTGAAAATTACTAGTCGTATAACGATAGTCGTTATAAGTGTAGTTCGTGAAAACGAACACTTTTCGAAACCTAAAAGTTTTTTCACTGAAGAATCTTTTCGGAAAATGTTTTCAAACATAATTTAAGTTTTATAAAGTAATTATTTAATTAACTATTCAATTAATGATTAATTAATTAATTAAGGTAATTAGTATTTAATCATTAATTATCATTCATTAACAATGGTAATTAGTACTTAAGTGTTAATTAAGTAAGTTAATTATAATTAGTTAACTAATTAAAAGTTAATTATTATTTAATTATTAATTAGAGATTAATTATTATTTAATTATTTATTAAAGATTAATTATTAATTGATTATTTATTTAAAAAGAGGGTTTAATTATTACTTAATTACTGATTAAGTTAATTTTAATTAAGATTTTAATTTGGACTTAAATAAGATTTAATTATGCTTTAATAAGGATTTAATTTTATTTATTTAATCAATAAGGATTTTAATTTTTAAAAATTGCTTTAGTTCTAAATATCGATTTTGTTGAAAATCTGTTTTATTTTTCAAAAGTGTTTTAAATCAAGGGATTTCTTTGTCGATTACCCTTAAGTAACCTCAAACAAATATGAAACCAATGTTAATGTGGTGACACATTTATGAGAAGTAAGTCATCCCATAGTTAGCACTAAAAGCCAATGAGTAGGCTGATTCTCTATTTGTAAGATCTAGAATTTATTTCTAGACGAGAGATAGAGTAAGGCCGAAATATAAAAAACATGATAGATATGGGAGGGTTAATTTCTATCAATGGGTCATGTTTAAATTAAATATATGACTATCCATATGTGAAACTCTGTATAATTACCCTAAATAGCAGATTTTCCACTATTTATAACTTGACCTGTTTTTACACAAAAAGTATGTTGTGTATATTCGAGTTCCCCTGTGAGGACTCGAATACTTGTTACATACTTCAAAAAGAACCGGAATTGATTTAGCTAGGAATTATCACTTCGTTTGGAGACACCGGTTTCAGATAAGTATGATTTGTCCGAACCACTCCAAACTAATAACGTTCACAATGGATCGTTATAAAGTATGTTATAGAACTGTGCTATTCTTCCTGAGAGTGATTCCAAAATGGAAGATAGTCCATGTTGAATGTTTGTTCGATCCCAAAACAACTTGTATGGATAAATGATATCATTGCATTGGATGCCTGGAGGGCAGTGTTAGCATTCCAAGATGGTCTTCCAGGAGGAAAGGTAAATGCGTAGCCTCAAGCCTTACAACCGGTAATTAACTAAAGGAGGGACGTGCAGTTGGGCTATGTGGGTCGCTCCTATTAAGGTATGATCATCGCCTAATCTAGAGCGATATCTACGGTTTATGTATGATTCGGGATCCTATTTATGGTTGTTAATCGCAACCAAGGGGTAATCATATTCGATGCTACCCGGTAAGGGGTAGGGCCGGTCCTGAATAGCAGATTTGCAACGTGTCGTAGCCTCCAGTATATTTTATCTAAAGGTGTACTGATTCGGTAGGTAGACCCTTATCCTTTCATAGTTGGAATCCATTTTCCAATGCGAGCCTTCAGACTTGATTGTATACCTATTAGGCTGGAATTTAATAATGTGATTTTTTTGGCTTTGACTCCGTATTTATTTTAAACTTAGACATTATAATAATATCAGAGGATTTTATATAGAAATGTTTTGTTTATCGTAAGGTAAAAACCCGTCTGTGTTTATGTGCGGTATTGTCTTACGAGATACCTTTGATTTGAAGGTTTTTATAAAGTTAGACTTATATTTTACTCACACCAGACCTATGTCTGATCCGGAGTTATATTTTTTTTCCCCTTAAACTCTTGGGTACTCAAATTTGATGAGTAGCTAAGTAGTCAGGTTTCTTTGGAGCATTTTGGGAAGTGGTATGGAGTAGGAGCTTTCATCATCATCTTGTAGCTGTCCATATTTCCGTTGTGACTGTATATTATGTATTAGCAGTTGGGCAGGCTGATATGGCTGTCTTTGTTGGGATTAGTACTTGTTGTAACTTTGATGTAACATTTTGGAGTAACCATACATACTATCATGTGATGAAGTTTATGTAACTCTGTCATTGTGGGAAATATCTATGTTTGTTCTCTTGTCTTTTATTTTCTTCATCCCACGACATGTCTGCCGGACACTTAGATGATCAGCACATGAATACCGAGGATGTATTAAGTGTCATCTTCGGGTGTAAGAAAGGCAGATCGTCACACATTCAAAGGAGACCCTAATTATAATCAATCATAAGGAATACACGATTTTGCATTATGGTTTATTTGCTTATTTCCAATGAATTAATTTCATTCAATTTTCGTACATTATAAACTACAGCCATCCACTATATGACTTATATATATGATCGAATATGGATCAAATATCCATTTCTTGTATTGCTACTAGAGTTTAAAACTTACAAAAGACAATACACGATCTCAGACAAATAATGACTTAAGCAACCAAGTTACAAATTTATTCAGTACTGTATAGTTAAGCTCTTGCATGTGTCTTGGAGCGACAACATGCCAAATGATTTGAGGTAAATATATTTTATATTTCTTTGTCAATCTTTTTTTTTGTTCGTTTGTATATCTTAACTGATAAACATTTTACCATTTTTATTAGCTATACAAATTTATCGATGTAGACTATTTTAACATTTTATAGCAATTGTTCTTACCATTTAGAAAGGTTAAATGTTGCCATTTCATTTTTAATAAGGCTCCTACTAGATTTTTATGTCTCTCAAATTCTAATAGAAAACATTGAAATCTTTTAATTTCCCTAGTGGGTGTTACGACTCACATGCTTTAGGATTCCGACCTTGAAGAATATCAACAAATCATAGGCCCACATGCAATGGATAATCCTTATCGGTTGTATCATATACAACCCCTAACCCATGGTCCTTGTCCTAATCTCTTCTCGACCTTGAGGAATACCAATAAATCAGAAGAGGTTATTCACTCGTATCCACCATTTTGTGATGACCTAGTTATAATGCTCATATCTTAAGGAATATCAACGGATACATGCATATTTCTTACCTCATCTATTCAGTATATTAATAGTGCTACACATAACATCTTTAGCTTGAGGAATATCAATTACTAAAGAGTATGCGAGTAATCTTTTAATATATAAATAGAAGAGGACAACTTATATATATTAAAGGTTCATAATCTTTGTTATACATATATTGATTGATATCGATTTAGGGTATAACATATTTCTTGTGAAATACCCTCGTGATTTAAGTGTTAGATGCAACCGAAATCACTGCATATGTATTATGCATATGTGTTTACTCCTTAAATCTAATTTGGATTTATTTCCAGTTCCACTTAGTTTTATACATATATAGCTATTTTTTCTAAGTAAAATGAGTGATCCTGTCAAGGAGTAGAGCACTCATTTATACATATATAGTTATTAACTTATTTACAACTTTTTTGATAAAAAATTATTTACAACTTTTACAATTAAATTTACTTATAACATGTGTGTGTGTGTGTATGTATATGTATCTTATCAATTAAACCTTATTTAATTATTTTTAATTTTATTAATTAAATCATATTTGATTAATTTAATCAATTTATTTAATTAATATTTTAATTAATTGAATTTAAATTTCAGTTGTTGAATTTTATTTCATTCATCCTTAACAATTTGAAGATAAACATTGACTATAACATTTATAGTAAACATATCATTGCACATGTACATTATTTATTAATTAAATTTTAACTAATTTAATTAATTAAAATAACATTAATTAAGTTCAAAATTTTATCTTCATTTACCTTAAATAATTTTTTTGAACAAAGTTCAAATCATGCTTTATTAATGGTCCAATTACCATAAATATTTATATATACAACACAAGATAGGATACACAACAAATAAGCATTTCCATGCTTTAAAAACCACTATGTGTGGCCTATGCCTGCAAACTAAACAAATAAACTGACATAAGGGGTAATACACATCCCATTTATGAAGCTTTCTTCATTCAATACAACTGCATATATACTAAACTTTCCTAAAATGAACGAAACTCAATAATGGCAAGTTCTAAAAAATATGAAAATAATTCCTCTTCTCCACTTCGTTACAGATGCTTTCTCATCACCCTAAGACTTCTATGGCTTCTAGCCTCCTATTAGCTCATATGGGAAAGAAATTTTTTAGCGCTTTCCTTGGAAACTTGCAAGAGCATCACTAAAGCTTTAGATCTGGGTGTTACAAGTGTAGATCTGTATAGATCTAGCAAGATTTTCAACATGCATTTAGTTAGCTTGCCAAAGTCAAAACTTTTTTCTTAGCAGATAAGTATTTGACCATTATAGCTCTTTTTAAGTTATTGTCTCCTTGCTAGGAAAATACTGAACAAATTTTGTTAAAAAACTTAATTGCAAGTTTGAGTGATGAAAAGAGAGAGGCTTTGGATGATAAGTTAGCATAAAATAATGCAAAATTTTTTGTAACTATTGTTGCATCTTTGTAAACAAATTGTGAGTGAGCGAGAAAATTGTATTTAAAATAGGTGAAGAAACGACCATACCTGGTGGCTTTGGGATCTGGGCAGCAATACAGATGATCAACGACAGGATTAGCACCATCCAACTTGGTGGTTGGTAGGATTACTCCCACTCTTTGCAAAATTCTGTGTCGTGGTTGCTTAGAGGTACGCTCTATGTTTTGATTTTGCGATGCATATTTTTATTAGATCTGTGATATGCTTACATGTAGACTACTCTGAATAATGTTTATCCCCAAATATTGTATTGTTTCTCTCCTTCCAAATAGACTAAATGCAAGTTCAAAAAATGATTAATGCCACATCCTTGCTTCTACATTCGTGACTAAAATGGTAGATCATGCTTTCGATTTTGCATTCACCGTCTAATATCAATGTTTAGGGTGGGCCATCGAAGTTTTATTCTACATCATTTCCATATGTAAGCCAAAAATTTACATTAAAAAATTAAATGTTTAGTATCCTCCTCAACATTATTTCATAGCGCAAGGACATGATCGATATTGATGCACTTCTGTATAAGTCTTTTTTTATGGGAGTAGGTTATTATTATAGGCTTTAAAAGTACACATAGCCATTTTTGGTGTCTAAATTGTGTTTCATATAAGTTCTTCCCATGCAACTTTATCATAATTCTGTTTAATAGCATTCTAGATAGATTAAAATTTATACCTCCCATCTTTTGAACAAGTTCATGCCTAATAATCCTCCTCTTTGGCTCTCCATATTTGGACTTCATTCGCTTCTTCCCTAAGCTGACCCAAATAACTTATCCTGTCAGTGCGCCAAGTAAAATCCTCAATAAGATCTTTGACCATTATTCTCTCCCCTCTAGTTCTCTCCAGAGTATCAACTCCAAATCTATTTATGATTCTACCCCCTAGCAACCATCGATCAAAACACAAAGAAGTAGTTTAACCATCTACAATTTGTTTGCCTATATATTTGATAGCCTCCTCCCTATTTTGCGTTACATACTTCCAAACTCCAGAATCATGATTTCTGATAGATACCTCCCAAAATGGTTTTTCTTTGATGCACTTCTCCTGCATAAGCCTCAACCAACTCCCTTCATTGTTACAACTTTCCAAATTAATTTAATGCATAATGCTTTATTGACATCCTCTAATTTTCTCAGCCCGGTCCTCCTTCACACTTCTCTTTACATAAGACTTCCCAGGGGATTTTTATTAGATTTTCCTCTCCATATAAAACTGAGACACATATGTTTTATTTTGTTTACAGTAGTTGTAAGGATTTTAAAAAACTGCATCCAGTATTGTACAATAGATGTACCGCTGATTTGATAAGTTCAAGTCTCCCTCCATAAATAATTTCATCCTGTTATAGAGCACCTTGGCCGGTATTTTGTAAATCATGTTGCAGCACGAAATAGCCAAAAATGTTGAATATTTGCAATTTTTTTAGCAATAAGGTGGATGAAAGTGTGGTTGATTTCATTGATTATTTTCCCTTCATCAAATGCATCATTAAGCATTTCCATAATGAGCTCCTTCATTTGGTTCCAATGCAATTTGTAGAACTTATAATTGAGACCATCTAGACCTGTGGCAGTGTTGTCCTGAATACTGAGAATCGCTACCTTGATTTCCTCCTAGTCTAATTGATCATTTAAATATTTTTGACCATATTCTAAAATAATACTTTACCTAACAGTTTAGGTCTACATTTGATGGTGGGTCGAATAAACAACTGCTTATAGTATTTTATGGCCTTGTCAACAAACTCCATTTTACTGTAATAGATATTCTGATTAATTGAAATGCTACTATCCTAGTTATTCATATATTTTTTCGATGACTTTTTTGCATAAAAGTACACAGCGGCTTCATCACTCAGGAGCAGCCAATTGCATTTCGATTTCTATTTAGCATCTAAATACTCTTGTTGTAAGGCTCTACCCAACCTAGCCTTCACGTCCTACAGCTCCAAGCCTTTAAACTCATCCTATACAAGCTCAAGCTTCTACTGTAATTAGCCACATCTATCCTTGTAGAAATAAACTTCCTTTTTTGTGCAATTCTTGTCTTTACTCCAACTCCTTAGAAAGTCCTTAATTACTTTCTGTCTTTGTACGAACCTATACAATGGTCCACTATTGGACTGCTCCACCCCTACTCAAAAGTTGTTTGATTGTCATCAAAGGGTGACCAGTGGTTCATTTAACGAAATGGTTTAGCCAGGGTAAGGTCCCGATGAACTAGTGAGATTAAAACTGGATTATGATCACTAGGTCTAACTAGCAAATAAGAGGCACATGTTTGGTCGAACTTATCCATCCACAACCAGTTTATCAAGACTCTGTCTATTTTGGTTATAATGTTCTTACTTGGGCCCAACCACCAAGTGATTCTAAAACCTTTAACATTAAAATCAAATAGGCCAATACTCATCATTAAGTTGTCTATTCTTTCATTTTACTGAACGGTACTTGGATTCCTACTTTTTTCCACTAGCCACCCTTATAAAATTGAAATCTCGCATAATCATCTAGGGCCTGAAAATTGAGAAAGCATCTTCCTCCATATGTTTCAATAAAGGAAGCCGTAGGTAGTCAATATTTTGGGCATACACAAAAGTCACATTGCATATTGCTACACCTACGTTCCTCATCTTCAGTGCAATATGTTGGTCACTCATGCTAATGATATGAAAATCCTACACTTCCTTGTTAATTAGCACCAAAACTCTACATTTGTAATAGCAAGAGACATTATTGATCATATACCATTATCACCAAAATAAGTAAGAAGCCTGCACAACTCGAAACTCTTCAATTATTCTCCAAAACCTTTACACAGTTTACCCTATGTCTAAGAATCAATTTCTTCAACTCAAAAATTCTATTGGGTTTGTGCATCCCCCTTGCATTCCAATTCAAGTTGTCATTTAGTAACTTAGGACCTTGTTCTCAGCTCTCTGCTGGGAAGCATGGCACCTTTATTCTCTTGTTTGTTGTCTGAGTGTGACTCATCCTGTTTTGGGTTCTTTTTCACCAATAACTCCTCCTTAATAGATTCATGCTTTTTAGGTTTGATGGAGAGGCTCCTGGCCTCTTTTTTAGGGTTTTATTTTACTACAGCATGATTATATGTACTACTTTTGTCTTGAATCCCTCCTGTCCCTAAGTGTAGGTTCTAGACAACCTACAAAACAGATTTTTTTTCATGCACATTACATTGATCATTTTGGGAAAGTTGGTTATCATAGTAAATATTAGAATGAGAAATAGCGGGAATAAGATTGGAGTTTGACTAAGGTAGGGACCAATGATGAAGAATAAGGTTTACGATGTTGAATTGGAGCAACAGTTGTGCCATGTCATTACTACATTCCTTCACACGAGAGTTCTAGACAGAACTCCTATGCATGGTGTTGCTCCCTCCATTTATTGATCCGAGGACACACTCTTACCCCCTTTCTCCATGTTGGATACTTTGTCATCATACCGTGACTCCTTTCTCGAGCCTACAGAACTTTTAACCTTGGTGTCACTCCCATCCTTTGGTTTAGCCTTTCCTTCTATCTTCACCTCTAACCCATTTCTTTCCATCTTCTTGTTCACATTTCTTGTTTGGGATTCCTTCTCCTTTACCTTTGTTAACAACACCTTTTTCATTGAATTTAATTGTGAAATAACCGCTTCCACTTCTCTGAGAGACTTTTCCGGGCTTAGTTCCTCTGAGTTATGCTTTTTTTATTCCACTACACCCCCATTCACATAATCATCAGACTTCACCTTATCGCTAACTTTATCCTCATGCTTGAATTTCTCCCCCGTAGCTCCATTTCCATTTAAAACCATGTCCATAGCTCGATTGGGATGATCATTATTCTCCCTCGAACACTCACCCACTTTTTTACTACCACCTAACTCCTTATTTTGTTCCTTAGGTTTCCACACCTTGCTCATTGGGCATTGTTTACTTAAATGACCGAAACAACAACATTTATCACATCTCATTGCTGTCTCGTAGACCACTTCTTATTCAAAACTTCACCATTTTCACCTGCAGCCTCTAAATAATTATGGAAATAAAACTCGACTTTAGCATTTACCAACAACTTAGCAAAGGAGATTCTCTATTTTCAAACCTGGCTACAAAGAACCCGTTCTCCCAGGTTTGGATAGTTACACTCCAGTCTATTTTCCACATCCGCTTAGTGTAGGCTTCTAGTGCCTTAAAGTACAGTGTAGGACCAACCATGTATAACGTAACACAAAATTGCCACCCTTCTCTGCTTCATTGATTGCATTAACATATACTACCCCATTTCTCTTGCCTTCCACCATAATGGGTTCAATGAATTCCATATTCACTGTTTGACTACCCATTCATCCACTCCCTCTCATAGCGTCATAATAAGAGACTTGTTTTGCATCATTAGGAATTGAAAATCTGATACCTGAAACCCTAGATCAACCGTCGAGATGACTATATCTGATTTGGTTTTTCCAATTCATGTTTGTTAATTTTAGTTGCCTGTTTCAACCCCACCATTGCAACTTTCCCCCCGCCTCCTCTGTTTCCAATTTACGTCCTTTACCCAATCTTCTTCTTACACTTCTTTTTCCACCTCTTGCCCCTCTTTTACAGCAGGCATTACAAACTTATTAGTATAAACCGAATTTTGGTATGAGAAAAAGGTTATAAATTGAAGGTGTAATTGTGTTGTGAAGAAGATCACTAATTGAAGATGTTTTGAGATTTAAGGAGAAGAATGTTACTAAATTGAAAAGAGTGGTGTGAAAAGATGTAGATTAAAAAAAATTAGCGTTTAAAACCTTAATTTCTCTATAGCCGTCATAACAATTAAAAGTAAATTTTCTATATGAAACTTAATAGTCCATACAAATATATTTCAAAATTCTATATGAAATGTAATTTTAAGATAAATATACACGTATCATTATATATGTTTTAAGTTAATTAATTAATTACTTATTTATTTATTTAAGTTAATTAAATAAATAATTAAGATAAAAGAATTTTGAAATTAATATATTAACTTTTATAACCAATTTAGAAAATCTTGTAACTTTTATAACAAGTCATATTTTAAACTTATCTTTTAAATTTAAAATATAGATCTTCAAACTTTGCAAAACATTTTTTGAAAAATTAGTACAAGACCAATGTTAGTTTGGGCCTTTAATTAAAGATAACTTTTGGCTTGCTTTATTCTTTGGGCCAGGCAAGTAACCAGGTAGGGCAGAATACTTGATTGCCCAAACCCAATACTTCGACACTACCTTTTTAGACACACTGCTAAATGGGTAGACTTTAATCAGTTAGCCCTGATTTTGCTAATTTAGACCGCATAGACTATGTGACTATAATACCATTGTCGAAAGTGGGTCAGTCGAAAGCGAGTTAAATAAGTGAATTAAAAAAAATCCATTTTTATCTTAGTTAAGTCTGAAGCCTAAATGAGTTTTAAATCCATTCTAAATGTTTTAAATAAAATCATTATTTTATTTTATTTTATTTGGATGGTTTTTTTAGTTTATCTTAAAAGTATATCAAATATAGTTGTATGTGTAAAGTGCACGTGTTATAGATAAGAATTGTACATAGTTTATGTGGTCGTATGTAGGTGCTGGGATTTATACCGTAGCGGATCCACCCCCTTTACATATGCATTAGTTATCCACGATTTTGATTTAAAAATATTTATACATGATAAAAGTGGAGAAGTATACAAATACATATGTATACATTAAAAACATATTAGACAATCTTATATGATTTGAAATCTAGATTAACAATAGTGAGTTTGGTTTAAATTAAAGAAATATTTAAATTTAAATATGACATTTATTACACAAGATCCATCTTGTGATTTCAAACTTAAGTAACACATGTATGTTACCATATATATATACATATATATATACATACATACATATACATATACATATACATATACATATATATATACATATACATATACATATACATATATATATACATATATATATTGGAACTTAAAGTTAACATTTAAAATAAGCTTTCAGTTTAGAAAGGAAATACACAAAAATTTAAAGTTGAAAAGAAATAAAGGATTTATAATTTATATGAAAGTCCATTTATAAAATTTGGATCAAAATGAATTTTTTTTTCAAAACAATCATCAAAACATTCATATTTGAAATATCAACAATTTAACAAAAGGAATTAATTTTCATGGTAAAAGTTAATTAATTAACATGAATAGTTTATTTATATTTATGTATACAAATATTCTAAAATTCTAAAATAGTTCTCAATCAAAATTAGTTTTTTTTGTATTAACAAAATTTCAATGCAATAGAAAAAGAATTAAACAAGTTAGGCATATGTAAATTCATGATGATAACGTATAGATCTAAACAATACAAAGAAATCAACAAGTTAACAAAGGAGAAGGTGAGACTAAATCATATCAATAATAGTGAACATATTTTGAGATGAGATGAAGAGCAAAAACAAAACTAAATTAATCAAATACATTCAGCAGGGATATAGATAAAAGGGTTTGAACTACTTGTTATAAGATAAACCATGAACAATGGATGTATCATGTAGGATCCAAACACATGAGTAGCATAAATAAATTAAATAAGACAATTACTTAGGGATTTTGCTAAAAACCGTACCTTGAAACGATGAATCAATTCTCCTAGACTCAGTTAAACCGTTCTCTAGATTTTGCAACAATCGAGAGATGAGAACCATTTTTGTTTTTGATTTGGTAATTTTTTAGGCTTTAGAAGCCATTATTATTAGGTGGGATGGAAGAGGAGAGGAATAAACATGAATTGTTTGAAGATTATTCTAAAATGAATGAGAGAGAATATATTTTAAAGGAAACATTGTAATCTTTCAGTGACCTTCTTTAAAACTTTTCATATTTAAATCTCGTTGAATCATCCACCTTTATTTATTATCTATAGCCAGCCATAATAGGAGCCACACACCCTAAAAAATTTCTAAAATCACTTAGCGTTTAATCTACTTAAATCCAATTTAAACACTCTATCGATATCATATATCGAATAGTGCATTTATGACTTTTGTATATGCACTTCATTAAATACTAATGGTATTCAATAAAATCAAATAAAATTTTAACAATTAATATTTCATAAATATTAATTTATTTAATTTATTTAAAAATCCACTTAGTGTTTATTCTATTAAATCCAATGTAAATAATCTACCAATATCGATATTAGTATGCGCATTTATGATTTTTATATATGCACTTTATTAAATACTAATGGTATTCAAACAAATCAAAAAAAATTAGTAATTATTATTTCATAAATATTAATTAATTTACAATGATTATAAATTAATTAAATAGTGTGGTTCATTTGGATTATTCATCTTTTATGTGCAACTTAAAGATGTAAATTCAGTTAGCGATTAATATTGAACAATTTAAATATTAGTTTTTACATGTCACCTTAGATAGTGGTATGATATTTTGGTTAAATTTATCGCTTAGAAATCCATTTTGGTAAAATTCAATTTTACTTATTATAAGTGGTACTAGGTAGTAACGATTATTTACATCAATTCTCTTCGTCAACACCATATCACATTAGGACTTATAGAATTCAGTTTTGAACAAAATTCCAACATTGCCCACATCTAATTTGAATAGTCCAAATAAAAAGTTTTTGGTTCAAAAATAACAATTATTATTAACCATATAGATTTTGAATTTTAGTCAACTACAGTTAACTGTGATACTAACCCCATATAACCGAGGAGATGAATTCCCTAATAAATAGCGTTTTACTTCCAATGCTTCAACTCAGACCCAACTATAGTCCTTCAATGCACACCATGCCACGATTTAATTATAATTAAAGTGGAGTGTCCACATTGAAGTTTAATAGTATTCTCAAGTCGAGAGAACTATGTAACATCATCACTTCAAGGTTCTCTATTTAACCTTTATTATATTAACCAATAGCAAATTCTCGAGCGAGTCATTCCATAGTTATCTAGTAACCATCTATACGTAACTCCTTGGTGCCTCTTAGAAACCATGAGTACAACACTGCCCAACATTTGGAGAGCATTGCACACTCTAATCACAATGGATGTATCAATATCCCATCTCGAAACATCTTGACTAGGAATATTTAAAACAATAAGTCATTTTAATGTGATAAATTTCTCATGATTACAATACCTTGTAATTAATATCACATAACATATCATTTAAAGATTGCCTATTTAATAATATATTTTAAGTCAATTACTTAATTAATTATATCACAATATTATAAGTATATAATAGAAATAAAATAGCTTTTACTCTGAACAAGATATGTTATCGAATACGATATATGTAACAGATTACATAATTTCCCCTAGGGCATAACCCTATCTTTATCATCACCCTACTAGATAGCCTTGGTGATTGTTTTAAACAAAGTTGGCTCTAAAGCCTTTGTTGTATTCTTCATAAATGATGTATTACATAGCCTTATAATTGTGCTTACCTTTCATATATGATAGGCTCGGAGGTGCCAGGCATTCCAAGTGCAGGGAATGTGGGTTCCTTCCGGGTAGGAGAGGTGGTAAGGTTTATTTGTCAAAGTAGCGCTGATAACATATAGACCCTCCTAGTTCGAGCCAAGCACTCCTTTAGCCGGGTTCTTGTATCTGCGAACACCTGGCATAAAACTAAATCGCCGATAATGAATTATTGAAACTTTACCCTTGAGTTGTAGTGCTTGGCCATCATCCTCTTTTAGGCTTCAGTGTGGAGTTTTGCTTTGGCTCTTCGTTCTTCTATGTTGTCAAGTTCGAGCTTGATGAGCTCACATTTTTATAGGCTCATAAGTGAGACGCCAGGGTGAGGGGACATCTACTTCAATAGGTAGCATGGATATGTACCCATATAAAAGCGAGAAAGGAGTATGGTTGGCTGAAGTGCAGCTGGATGTGCGATAGGACCACAGAACAAGTGACAGTTCTTCGGCCCAGTTTCCTTTAGCTTTTATGAGGCGCTTCTTGATTGTGGATTTGATAGTCTTGTTGACAGCCTCGACTTGTCCATTTTCCTTAGGATAGGAAACATAAGAGAATGGTTTCTCGATCTCGCTTATGGCATAGAAGTCTTGAAAGAGCCTACTCTTGAACTGAGTGCATTTATCAATAATAATCTTCTTTGGCAGGATGAAACAACAAGCGATGTTTCAGATGATGAAATTCAGTATCCTGAGGGCATTGACCCCAGTGAGTGGCTTGGCCTTGGCCCATTTGGTGAAGTAATCGATAGTGACTATATCATGATTGTACCTTCCCTTGGCATTCTCCAGCTTTCCTATCAAGTCAATTCCCTACGTTTCAAATGACGATGAGGAAGTCATAGGGATAAGGATGGTAGGACAGGCTTTGGGAATCTTGATGAACCACTAACATCGGTTGGACTTCTTGAAGTAGTCTATTAAGTCTTTGTTTATAGTAAGCCAGTAGTAGCCTTGTACTACCATAGTATGCTAAAAGTCTCAACAAGGTTTTGTATTACCTCTTGGCCTTCTCAGACTTTACTAGCATGTGGTCCATATACACCTCCATAGTCGACCGATCTGTTTTGAGAACATGCGGTTGACGTGCCATTGATATGTGGTGCCCACATTTTGTAGTCCAAATGGCACAACATGATAGCAGTATGGGCCAGCATTTGTGATGAAAGAGGTGTGCTCTTGGTCCTAACTGTGCATAGTGATCTGATTGTACAATCCATGAAAGTGAGGAGCTAATGACCAATGGTCGCATATACTAGCTGATTGATGCGAGGCAATGGAATGTTATCTTTAGGGCAGGCATTGTTGAGGTCGGAGAAGTCAATGCAATTTTTCCAAGTCCCATTTGGCTTTCTAATTAGCACTGGGTTAGCTACCGAGACCTGATAATCTGCCTCCCAGATGAAGCCATTGGAAAATAGCTTTTCTACCTCTTTTTTAAGAGCTCGGTACCTTTTCGGATTGAGTGGTTGATACTCTTGATGAACGTGGGTGGTTTTAGGATGAATGTTGAGCGCATGGCAAATGATTTTGGGATAAATTCTAATAATACCGGTGTTCCCCCAAGCGAAGAATCTTTGCTTCACCATAGAAATTTGACTAACCCATCCTTAAATTTCGGGCCAAGTTCTGTGCTGATTTGAATAACTTTCCTAGGGTCGGCATGGTCTATGAATATCGACTCTAATGGAGTAATCGGTCCGCCTTAAATTTTTGAAACCCTTATGCATGGGTCCGACGGATCGTCATCAATATCTAAGATAATTTCTAAATCGCATTGGTCCAACATGTAAATCATACACTCCATGGCATCCTTGGTTAAGACAGATGTTTATGCCCGAGTCGAGGGTTTGAGGTTGCCCCTACCTCTCATAGATGAATCTGTCGATGTTGAGAGAGTGGGAATTTCTTTGTTGGATGTCCACACTTGCCTATAAGGTGCAACTTGCTCATTCCATGTTGTAATAAGCTCTTTCGTTCTTCAAGGAATGACCAAGGAGGTATGATTCTGACCATCCCGGTCTTCATTATGATAGGCGACCTCGACACAATCTTGAGAGCTGCTAGGCTCGAGCATACACTCGGAAAATACACGACCAGTTGATGCAGCTTCACTTCCCTGGGTGATATCGGCATGAAACAAAGCGTTGAGGCCTCGAGGTTACTCTTGGATGACACTTCGTCAGTAGTTATATCTTCAAGGGCAAGGATGGTCACGTGTACGAGTGTGAGCATTGCTCGACACAAGCACTCTCCTAGGTGACTCGTTGTTGATTGTTGTGACCTAGTTAGGTAAGTCATTGCCTATAGGGGAGCTTCTGATGTTGGTACCTCAACTTCAGGCTTCAGTGCAGCCTTAGCACAAACCAGAGCGTTGACTGGATTGAAGGTTCTTTCGAGTGACTCACCACTAATAGTTGCAAGTTCTTACTGAAGCATGAGGATGCTCTTTTTGGCTTGTTTGAGGAAGGTCCCATACCGCTCGCTAGCTTTATGCTGATTATCCCAGACTTCACCAATCTTGCCTTGGATAGGGAACTTCATTACGAGTCGGTTATAGGAGACGATCGTGTCCGGTTCTGCAAGTTCCAATCGCCATGTCAAGAGATTGTAAGCAGATGGGAAACCAACTATTATAAAGTTTATCATAATCTTTACAAATAGGGGCTCTTTGCTAAAAATGGTTATGAGGGAGGTTATACCCATCAAAACAATATCCTTACCCCCAAAACCATATATGGGCAAGGCGCAGAGGGTGAGGCTGGAGGAAGGGAGCTTGAGAGCCTTGATAACATGTTTGAACATGATGTTGACTGAGCTGCCTACATCCATTGGCCATTGCAAGAGTGACGACCATAGAATCATGGTAGGGGTAAGAGACAGCTTCCCTGTCTTCATTAGTGAACACGATGGACTGATCTTTTTCCAATCTAGGTATTTTGGATGCTCGATGATATGGAGGTTAGATCCGGCAAGCTAAACCCACTTCTCTCTAATACTGGGACTATGGTCTCTAGTTGCTTCCAGCCATATGCAGGCCCTCGCATATGGTTAAGGTGTCGATTATTGATGCGACGTTGTTTTTAGGTTGTTGGGTGGAGCCAGCTATTTGTTAAGAGTCGTCCATTTCTCCACTTGATGCCAAAATAACTCCTAAAATTGTCCCTTCTTGGATTACTCTTTCAATCGCGACTTTAAACACCTGGCACTCGTTGGTGGAGTGGTCGTTGTTTTGATAGAACTGGTAGTATTTGTTGTTGCCGCAAGGTTCCGCCCTTCTTCCGCTTCTAGTAGCATATTAGTGCACTTATACCTGTATTGGGCGCCATTCTCTGCTCGTCTTTTGGCATTATTCTACCGACCAAGGCTTTATCGATTAGTTTTTTCGCACGATTGACTTAACTAGTACGTCGGGTTTCATTATCACTGTCGGAATGATCGGCATCCTCCATCCTCGTAATTTCATTCACCCATTGATTGAAGTCAGTTAGGGGCATAGTCGACTTCTTTTGGAGTTCCTTCCACATTATCGACATGTACTAACCCCCAAGCAAAGGGCCATGATAAGGCTATTCTTGATGGTAGCCCTTGCCAGGGTGGATTTTTTGTTAAAGTGATTCACATATGATCGAAGAGTCTTGATTGGCCTCTGACTAATATTACCTAGCTCACTCTCCATTATAACATTGGTCTTTGAGGTAAATAACCAACTCTTGAAGCCTACACATAGCCGGGCCTAAGAATGGATGTTGCCCGATTATAGATGCAAGGACCAATGATAGGCCATTCCTATGAAAGTGGAGGGGGCAAAGTAGGCACTTTGTTAGGCTGGAAACTGACCGGCACGAGTGATGGAGTTGAAAGCAATAATGTGATCTGATGGGTCGATATTCTCATCGTACTTGTCAATAAGCGGCAAGGCATACCATAGGTAGATGCAAGTGTTTAAGATTTCCTTAGAAAATGGATCTCCATTCTTATCATCAGCAAAAGCTTCGCCTTCAGTATTTCGAGCTTGCATTCTATTGAGCTGGTAGAGAAGGATGTTCATTTCCTCCCGGAGGCCAGCATCGGCCTAATGCGGGATTCACCGACTGGATATGGGCTTGGCCGAAGTCTCTATGAAGTGGGTGATCGACGATGATGTGGTGAGGGAGAGTGATGGCAATGGTGAGCTGGAGTGGGAGACCTTGTTTCCCTATGCAAAGAGGGCGATCGTGAATGACCGACCTGCCCCACTTTTGTTATAGGCCTGGCAATACCCTTATGGGATTAAGAGTGCACCAATGGGGCCCTTGACTCTCCGTCGATGGCATGCATACCACTGCTAAGACGCTTGAACCTCAAGAGCTTCTTTTGCCATCTAGAGGCATCCGAAAGCCGACTGCCATTCTACTAAAGGAGAACGACAATGTCTTGATTCCATAAGCACGACCATTTCTAGGTGAATGCCAATAACGCAACTTAGCCCACTCGCAACATGCCTTCTTAGATGAGCATTATATCCACAATAGGGGTTTTAGGCACCATCCTACCTTAGGCATCGACGGTGTTCATGGGGTCGTAAGAATTGGGAAGAAAAGGTTGGAGGGGTGTAAGTTCAACCACTAGAGGGGCTAGTGGAACAAAGTTCACAGTTATTAGAGCGTCCAACCTCATCCTCAAGTCTTGCAATTCGAAGGCTGGATTTCTCGTGTTGGTTAGGCCTTGAAGCATACTTCGCCATATGTCATTGGTGAGCCCAGGGATAGGGCTGATAGCACTGGCGATAGTGCTACCATTATTCTCACGGTCATTAGAGTTGATAACTTCATTCTCACCATTAGAATTTGACATGGTGATAACTAGAATAGATGTTTATAGAGGAGAAAAAGTGGAGAATGGTATGATCTTTTAGGTGAGGCCCTCCTTCTAGTGCCAAAATTTTGACTAAAAAATTAGCCAACCTCATAATTAGACTAATGCATTGTGTTAGCAAATGGTTACTTACTAATACTAGCCTTAAATGTAAAATGAGGGGTAAAACAAACAAATAATGTTAACACAAGATGTAGAGTGGTTCAACGGGGACTTGGCAACGTCCATAATGCAGATCTCTTACTATGTTTATCTCTTACAGTTACAAGAAATTACGGGAGAATAACAAGAAATTTAGCATTTAGTTTACAATGATCCAAAACTTAAGAGCTTTGAAAGGAGCTGCTTGGTGTAAATGAATTCTGAGCATATAAATTAGCTAAATTCCAACCCCTTTGATGTTATATGGCATGGTGTATTTATACCAGTTGATTTGGATTATGAATGACTGAGATTGCATAGTCAAATCGACGGGAAATGCTCCAAGCCGTCAATCTGGTCGCACATGCTGATGGATTACAATTATAAAGGCACTATGGATATGTGGTTGAGAAGCGTGCCAACTGTAATGCCATACCAGACGCATGTTTTAAGTTGAGTAAGGTGGCTTGCTACAAGAGTATTCATGCTTTTGGCACACACTCTACAGTACCCAGTACGTTGGTTGTATTATTCGTCGTTTACATTTGCCTTCCCAAGTGGCAAGGCGGATGAGAAGCTTAGTGACGGTCGCTTGTTGCTAAAGATTATCGAGTGAAGTTGAATATTGCTAAGGACCAAGTCGCAAGAGGTGTGCTTAGCCATTCATGGGATGGTGAGACGTGCTTCCTAGGACCGAATGAAGGCGAGCCGAGATGAAGCCAAACCAAAAATGGGTCGCGCTTGAGCCAGGTCTAGTTAAATGAGTTGGTTGTGTCGATTTGTGCATGGTCGGGCCTAGCATAGGAACCTGGGTCGGTCCATCTGTGACTGGCTTGTTGGATCTTCTAAGAGCAAGGTTGATCATAGGCCGATCTGAAATGGGTTGGGCCAAGTGCTAGCAGACCTAGGTCGGGATCGAGCCTTGATGTGCTAGCCATCAATCATACTTGCGAGAAATTTGAGCAACAGTTATGCACTCTGGTCTCAACATATGAATCAATATCCTTTACTCAAAACATCTTGACCAGGAAAATTTCAAATAAATTGTCATTTTATTTCATGATTAATTTTGCAACTATTTTCAACTATAACCACATAACCTTTTTCTTAAGGATTTCCTTCTTAAATATACTTCAAATTAATCGCTTAATTAATTATATCATAATATAACAAAGTATATAAAGAAAAACAAACATTGTTAATGCGAACAAGATTGACTACAAAGTTAGATATATGTAACAAATTACATAATTGCACTTAGAAAATACCACTAAACCATTTGATTTTTCATTTTTATTAGAGGAATTTGACATCTCAGTATAAACAAATAGAATCTTTTTATCATAATTTATGTTTACAGAATACGGTTCCCTAGTTTTAGAATAAAGTCAAAATAAGAAGAAAAAAATTAGCTTTTAGTTTAAAAAAAATTATAATTCAGTTTTCTTATTTCAAAAAAAGAATAGTTTTAAGATCTAAATTTTATATACATTTATATATATATATATATATATAATATTTAGATATTTTGATTTACTAATTAAAATATATATTATATATATAAGCTGTATATACGGTTTGAAAAACAAAATCTTTTTGATGACGGCTTTATGTTAAAAAAACATTTTTTTAATATATTTGACCAAGTCAAATACCTATATTTAATTAATTAAATGTATTTTTAAAATTCAAATTATATTTTATTTAATGAATATACTTTGGCTTTAAAAAAAATTAAAATTATTGATTTAAAACCAAACATATATATAATTTAAAAAATATAAATATAAATATATATATTAAATTAAATGATGATCGAATAAAATCATATATATATGCTTATTCATTAATATTTCCATGTTAAATTACCATTTTGCTGACACTATACCTTATATGTATTAACCATAGGTCCTAATGGATAATTGTACATCTATGATATTTATTCATCATGTATACCCTAGGCTAGTTGACCATATTCAATATAGTTATACTGTATGCATTATGAATGCAAAACATATTATAAATTAAAATATAAGATTAAATAAAATAATAATATGTATATAATATACGTTATAATTAAATCATAATATATTAACATAAAAGCCTTAATAAATTAACCGAATTAAAACTAAACTCCAAAACTCCTTTATTAATCACAACTAAGTATGGTTTAATACAAAATATTATTCATGTAAACACAAAATAAGGCATAGTGCAAATTGACAAATGATTTTTTTTAGGTTTTCCTTTTTAACCGCTACTAATACATCCGATGCAACAAAATTAAGGTGTTGTCATCTAGTTTGATAGGTAATTCTTTTCATAAATTCTTGCAACAATATGAAAAATAAAAACCACTCACGGGACCTAGTAGCTAGCGTGTATGGAAATAAAGAAAAAGAATAAGACAACTCGTATATAAGGCAATTCATAAGATCATAACAATAACATTAATAAAAAAAAATAGGGTACTTTTGGCACAGGTCCTTGATTGGTTTCAAAATTCAAAAAAACTATAGTGAAAAAAAGTATGTAAATTAGGTCCTTATTTTTCTAAAATCATCAAAAAACATATTAAAAATAAAATTTCCAAATTTTAAAACTTATTTTAATTAATATTTATCTTCGTATTCATGTCAAAAAAATTAAAAAACAAGGATGAAAAGGAAAAAAATGACACACGATATGTTTCAGAAATACTTGGAGATATGTATGCAATTTTAGAGAATAATTGTAGACATGTCTGCACTTATTCTGGATAGCATGTCTTTGCCACTAAAAAATGCAGATATGTCTGCAATTTTAAGGAATAAGTGCAGATATTTACGTAAATATCTTGATTGTTAAATCAATGTGCTGTTAATCAGTGAATAATTGCATACATGCCTACAATTATATAGATTTTTATTCAACGCGGTTATTCAGTGAATAATTGCGTACATGTCTGCAATTATATGGAATAATTGCATATATATCTGCAATTATTCAGATGTTTATCGAATGCAATTATTCAGTGAATAATTGCAGACATGTCTGCAATTATATAAAATAATTGCAGATGTATCTGCAATAATTGTAGATATGTCTGCAATTTCTTTTTTTCAGAAACTTAGTTATAATATTTACAATTTTTTGAATTTTTTTTTAAGCATTGACGAAAACAACACGAAAAATAAATGATGTTACGGTAATATAATTATAGGGACCCGCTTTACAACATTTTTTAGGGAGGATGCCATTTGAATTAACTTTGGTTTTAAGGATGGGTGACTAATATTAACAAAAAGTAACTCCATGATTAATATAAGCGGGACCAACATAACATAAGAGAGAGAGAGGATACGACTCACCAACACCAACAATGCAAGAGGACACCTCAGTGCAAGGCTAATTCTGTCCAATACTTGAAAAGCAAATGCTACATCCCACGCGCATTTAAAGCCAATAAAAAGCATAAATATTAATATTTATTTACTATTGATTTTAGCTATTGTTTTGGTTATGTTTAGATTATTCAATTTAACCAAACTTTTTGTGAAAATGAACATAAAACATCTAAGAACACATCCATGATTTGTCATTTGATTCTAATTCTGTAACTTTAAGAATTGAAAGAGTGTAAATGAACGCAGTTGGGAGGCGCAGGATGGATTTGCGATGAAAAAAAATAGACATTTGAGTGGGGTATTTGAGTAAACGGGAAATGCGTTTGAGATACGAATGAGGTATTTGAGCAGAGTATTTAAGTTGTAATTTTTTATTCAATTGATATATAATTATTTAATTGATATATAGTTATTAATTAATTATTTTTAATTGTGTATTATGCATTTAATAATTGCAAATAACACGGAATAAATTACAGAATTTCATTAAAATAAACAAATACATTTTTAAATTCAAATAAATAAATTGTAAAATTTTAAATTGCTCAAATTCAGTTTAAACTAATTCCTTAATGTAGAGCACTTCGATACGATCACAACGAAAAAATCATGTATTAAACGGACCTCATTTGCACGAGTTATTAATTTTTAAAATTTTATAAAATTTAAATTTATTAATTAACATTATTAAAATGGTTAAATGGGGAACACGTTTAACGGAAACGTACCTCATTCCAACATTGATCAAATGTGGCTGGGGAAGGGATTAATCATTTATGGGCATCCGACGCGTTGGATGTCTTGCAAACGTGAGCGGACCGCAACAAACTTGTGAATTAGGGATGAACACGGTCGGTTAACCGAATGAATCGGTTAAAAAAAAATGGTTAACCGTTGGATATCAACGGTTCGGTTAATCGAAAATCGGTTAATTCTGAAAGGTTTTAACCGACCGAACTGAATAATAATTAACCGCGGTGTTTGTACCAAAAATGGGCACAACACTCTTCGGAAGTTTTTGAAGAGATAAAAGTGAAGAATGAAAATTAAAACTGTGGATTATCTAACAAAAACTCCAAATAACAGAAAGTAAATTGCAAAGACAAGCGATTTAGAGTGGTTCGGCGTTTTGCCTACGTCCACTATGAAGTTTGATGATTTTATTGCTCGATACTTGAAGGTTACAGTAGTTTATAATGTAATACAACTGAATTTCTAAGTTAAGTCTCAATTTAAAGCAGCGGCGGTGTTCTGGAGTAGATCTGGCAGAATCTGGGCGCTCTTCAGTACTTAGAATTATCCGACCCCTTTTGTGAATGACTAGGGGCTCTATTTATAGGTGTTGGAGGCTGATATTTCGCCTAAAATGAGGGGAGACCAGTTCTGGTACGTCAGGGGGCCCACATGGCCGAAATCTCGAGATCCAGGCCCACTTTGGGATCGATTCGACCCTTGGTTCGAATCGATCAAGAAATCATCCAATCGAGCTGAAATTTGGTGTGGACATTCTTCATCATGTGCTTAAGCTTCTGTGAAAATTTCATGGCATTTGGACTTGTAGAACTCGAGTTACGATCGATTCAAGTAGGTGTTTTTTGCTTCCTGGAGTCGTTCGAATCGATACGTTCGAATCGATTCGTTCGAATCGATCCTCCTGCATGCGAAGACTACGGCGTGGTGCGCATGCTTCGCATCGATCTGCTTCTCACTCCGGATTGACTGGGTCGACTCCATGTTCTTCGCCGCTTTGACTGGGTGGATTCGTGGTAGTGGATTCGAAGACATCCCTCTTCGAATCGAATGAACGAAGGTCTGTTCGAATCGATCTAGGTGCGTTAAAGTCGGTCGATTCGAAGTTGCTTCAAGCAGTGTGGATTCGAAGTATCTGCAGCTCTGTGGATTCGAAGGAAGTGATAGCCTAATGGATTCGAACTAGGCCCCGCTTGATGGAGTCGAAGCCAAAGTTCCCCTTGTGGATTCGAAGTAACCAGGGGGAAACTTCCATCGAGTCGAACATGCTGCCTTGGATGGTGGATACGAAGCTTAGCCGTCCGATGGATTCGAATAAGAAGGCTTTTGGGACCAATGTGTGTTCAAAAGGGATTCGAAGTAGACCGAGTCGAACTTGTTAGCATCGATTTTGATGGATTCGACCCTTAGTCGATTCGAACCAAACGGAGGCGAACTTAGGGTTATGCCCTTCAATTGCGTCGATGATATCTTGGGCGCACGAACTCGGATTGACTTGAAATTCGGAATGTTGGTTTCTACTACTCTGCTTGACGTGCCTTATCGATTGCAGCCCGATCTGGACTCGGACAAATTTCATCAATATCCATAGCGATCCTTGTGTGTAACTGATCTCCGAGACAATCTGTCACTGGTTTCTAGTCTAGTCCTTGGTGTCACGGTCTTGCCAAAAGGCGGGATAACATTTGCCCCCCAAAGTACGTCTTGTGGAAACATGACGTGCTTTGAAAAGCTGCAGTTTCTCTTTGAACAATTATCATACCTTTTGTTGAAAGTTGTACTATGTATTGCTATAGCCGATTGTCGTCCAATAGTGATAGGCTGTAAGTTGTTTGGGTGATGACGAGACGAACATTTGATCCCTTGTCTAACGTTGTGTGATTGCAAGTCGTTGTCAGTTCGGTTTGTTATCGAATTCTGCATCGATCCTCTCCTGAATCGATTTGAGACTCGAGTTAAAACATTGCTTTCATGATTGTTTATGGCCATCCTCTTGTATCGATCCTCTCCTGAATCGGTGTAAAGGGTAGACAAGCAATCTTGGATGTTCGATTCGAAGCGATAGTTTCAGAATTATTGCACGCTAACGGTCGTGGAGTCGGTACTTCGAGTCGATAGGACACAACGACTCCAATCTAACTTTTTCTGAAAGCTTCGAATCGATGTAGCTTCGAATCGATGATGCTTTGCATCGATACTTGCATGAATGGATTCGACGTTGTAAAGGGTTCGAAACCAGATGGATTCGAACTAAGGGATGGATTCGAAGCAGTGGAACGACTCCGTGTTGTGATGGATTCGAAGCAGTGAGTTACAATGGATTCGTACTTGCCGCAACGAATCGATTCGATTCGATTTTCTCACCTGTAGAAGCCGGTCAGGTATACCGGGAGGCGAATCGTCATATTTCCCCTATATATACCGGGGTCCTATTCACTTCTCACTTTTTACTTTCTACCATTGCTTCAGCTGTTTCTTCGAATCGATTTCCCAGAGCTATAACTGACGGGCCTACCACGAATCGATCGAACTCGTCCACGCTTCCACTCGTAATCAAATCAGGTACTCAAGGGATCGATTCGAGATGAGGAAAATAGAATTATCTTCGCCTTGGAAAATTTTGAGAAGTGACGAGATCTGAATGAAATGGGTCGACTCGATGGAGTCGAGGAGTGATGAGATCTGAATGGAGTGGGTCGTCGTCCATTGCTTCGCATCGATCCAGGAATGACCGGTTCAAATCGATCTCGAGGGCAAGATTTCGAGTCGATGACTTGGAGGGAAAGGGTATCGATTTGATCGATTCGAAGTGATGTTATCTAGATTGATTCGAAGGAATTGAATACTGATCGATACGAAGTAATGTGGAGCCCATGGATTCGAAGCGCTCCTCTATCACAAAGTTACATCGAGTCGAACCATATGGATACGAAGCACCTGGAACCGAACTTCATCGATTCGACCCGCATCGATTCGCGCTGATGGATTCGAACGTCTTCGTCCTATGAGACCATTACTTTTTGACTTGCTCCATCATATGAACTACGACCAGTTTCAAGTTATTCTCTGATGAACTTAATGAATTTTAGCATACTTGACTCCGATGAGCTTCGGCCTTGCATAATCGAACTTGACTGAAAGACTTGAACTTGGATTTCCTTTGAAGCTCATCGATGGAACTATGACTCAACCAATAATACAACTGATTTATACTTGAAGTTGGTTCGTAGCGTTTGGATGGTGTGGAAGTGACGGTCAGCGATGACGGTCATTTTCATTCTCAAATTCCCAAGTTATGTTGTACGAACATCTTGCTTCAATCTGTTAAATTTGCTTAAGTAATGCACAACACTTGCACTGCACGACACGTTCATACACACTACACTGGGGCATGCACGGGCTGTTTATGAACTTAACGTTGCTTTCTGATGAGTTAGCCAATTATGGAATCTTCGAGTTCCCGACAACAAGAGGTACAGAGCTCGACTCCTCCGGTGCTTGAGATTCCTGATATTCCTGTTGATGTAATCGATCTAGCTCCAGATGAATTGCCGGAGGCTATATTTATTGAGGACCCTGTTGATTCGGTTCAATCTAACATCTCCGAATCCTTATTGGGACGAATATGCTTAAAGCATAACATATCTCTGGATGATGTGTTATTACCTAATGCCGATGATAGACTGCACAATCCGCCTGATGGATATACGGCTTTTTATCGCCATGCTTGCGCGGCCGGAACTCTCCCTCCTTTCAATCAATATATCAGAGGGATGCTATCATATTTAGGAATCGCTCCTTCACAACTTCATCCCAACGGGCACGCGTTGCTGAACAGTGCCTTTGTCATATTTATGGACTGTCTCTTTCGCCCGCCAAGGCCCACCGAGATCAGACACATATTTAACTTCAAGAGTAGGGGTGATAGCCCGTCTTTTACATTTCTGGAGGAAGTTAGGAATTGCCAAGTTGTAGTTGGAGCTTGGACCCGACTGAGCTATTTCAAGAACGAGTGGTTCTATGTTCGGTGCCCTCCGGGTTTCGCTAGGCGATGGTTGTCTAGACGTAAGCGCCTTAACCTGTTTTCTTGACCAATAGCTCTTTGGTGTTAAAATTGACATTTCATTCCCTTTACAGCCATTATCTCCAGACCCGATGGAGGGCGTTTCAAGAGTATCGTCCGAAGTCTTCAAGAAGTCCCAAGCGAGTTGAGACACATTGACTCGGTGCTGAACGATTATAACTTAAGAATTCTTGGTTTGATCGACATCAATCAAAGTATAGTCGTCGAGGGATTGGCAAAGCCTGCCTCCAAGAAGGAAGATAAGAAGAAAACCAAGAAGAGAAAGGTGAAGAAGTCACTCGGAATCAGAATAATCGAGGCGAGTGACGAAGAAAGAACCCACACGGATTCGGAGCCGATGGCTGACCTCTCGGGAAACTTGGAGGAGTCGGGAGAAAGACGGAAAGGCAAGGCCGCCGTTTCCAAAAAACTTAAGTCTAAGGGGTGGAAATCTGTGGATGTGTCTCCTCCCATTTCCGGAGTTATGATTTCTGAGGCCGCCCCTTCTCATTCGAGAGACATTTTCAAAGGGCTTGACGATATTCCCATCCCAGATTATATATCGATTTCTCATAATCCTGGGTTGGAGGAATTTCAAGATGTCCTAAACATGAATGAGCCCTTTCCTTTAAGTGCGGTCAACACTTCCGGTCGGTTTGGGGGTTTACACATTTACACACACTTCCACAGCACTTCATGACTTTTGCATAGTAAACATTGCTTTATGGGATCTTAATCCGTAATTCTTTCTTATCGCAGGTGAGATGTCAGGACGTGGCTCTACTCTGGATAGGCTTCGAAATGTGCGCCAATCTTCTCCATTCTATGATTCCCGTAGGAGAGAGTCAGATAGGGATCGCGGGCGAGGCTATTCAAGTCAAGACCGCTATGATAGAGATAAAGATTACTCGCATGGCCGCTCTGGCCATGATTATTCTGACAGGGATCGGGGATATCAGCACCGATCTCGATCTCGCTCTCCTCCGCCTCCCAGGGCCCCAGTAGACCTCCCAGGGCCTTCTCATCAGCAGCAGCCGCCTTCTCAGTCTTCTCGGCCTGATGCTCAGCGGCCAAGAATGGAACCGACAGCAGCCGCTATAATAGAACAAGCTCCGGCTGAGTTGACAAGTGAGGGAGCTGCTAAACTCGCCCAAATGAAAAATGACTACCCCAAAATTTGCATGGATGGCTATGTCTTCCCTCCTAACTTTAAAAGAATTCCTTCGGACGCTGAGACCACGGCTCATAGTTATATCCGCGACTTCTACGCTCAGTATAAGGAGTGGTACAAGGCAGCCGTGAAGGCTTCTAGAGTAGCTTTTGACCGGGCGAAGATTATCGCTGAACGTGATGCTGAAATTGCTAAACAGAAGCGCATCATTGAAGTTCTTCAATCTGAAATGGAGACGTCCCGGAATTCTGAACTTCAAGCTCTCCAGAAGCACGAGGACGCCGTGGCCAAAATGGCTAGGATGCAACAATAACATTGCGCCACGGTAGAGGAGATGGGCCACCGCAACACCACCATTGCAGCTGAGCGAGACTTAGCCGTCAATGAGCTAAACGAGCTCAAGGCCAAATTTGCTGAAATGGAAAAAGAGAAGGACGATGCAAACGCCACTGCACAAGAAGCTTGCGATCAAGTAGTATCTCTCAGGGCCGAACTTGCTGGGGTGGCGGTCAAGTCTAAGTCTGTGGAAGCAGAAATCCAGAAAAAGATTTTGGAGGAGAGGTCCAGGCTGGACGCTGAGTTTGACGATCTCTTGGTCACGTACAACGCAAATGTGCTGGAGCACAGAAATTTAGCGTGGCTGGGAGATGACTCCATGATTCTATATAACGCCTGGACCCGGCTGGTGGACAAGAAGAGGGCAGCGCATCCAGATGAATCGCTTGATGACTTTGAGCTGGAGATGCGTCTGCTTACCGAGGAGGAGAGGAAAGTCCTTCATGAGGCGGTGATCTCGGTGGCGAAAGAAAAGCTCGGTGTTCATTCTTTAGAGACAGGTGAAGGCTCGGGGATCGCGCATCACGAGGCAAGCGTTGAAGCTGTAATTCCAACACTGCCCGAAACCACTGGTGCGGTAGATTCCCAATCCGTTCCTGCATATAACCCCGACCAGCCGCTATTATCTTCCGCTGATGCTTCTGTCCATGTCCCGGTCCAGACTAAGGAAGGTATTTGAATGCTTCCCGCATTCTAGTGTGAAGAACTTTAAGCAACACACGTGACTAACAATCGTTTTTTCGCATTTCAGTGACTGAAGTCGTTGTTTCTGCGCCTCTTGCACTATCAGTTCCATATCAAACGCAAGGGGTTGTTTTTACTGAAGCCATCACGACTTCTACCTTAGTTGGCGAAGAGGGAGATGCAAACATGTTTTCTTTTAGCGCTCAAATGATTGAGGAGCTTCTTAATGAACCCATCAATCCCTCCGTCAACCCGTCCGATGCTACGAGTGGGGCTGCTCTAGCCGTTAGTTCATCTATGCCAGCTACTGGTACATCCAATGTGGCCCAAGCATCCCGTGAGGACGAAGTTCTTGCTGAGATTGATGCCGAGATGGCAGTAGGGACTGCTGGTATGAATCCGTCAGGGCCTGCCCCATTAATGGTGATCTCACCGGGCGGTACTGTAATGATCGAAGCCGCTCCTGTCCCACTTCCTGCTACTGCTCCCATGCCTTCAACTCGTCCTCCGAGAAGAATTTCCGTCGTCTCAAGCTCCGAGGAAGACGTTGATATTATGTCGCCGCCGGAGGACAAGCCTGAAAAGAGCAAGCGGTCGAGGGGAAAATCAGGAAGCGGATCTGGTGGAGCTACCCCGAAGAAGAAAATACGGAAGAAGAAAGATTGAACTCTTTCTTTAACTTTCTGTTGTGAAGGGTAGTATTTTGTTGATTTTTCTATAGCCGTGTATAGATGTGGATTCGGCTCCCACTAGCAGAATTTTTTGAAACACTTTGTAATCAGATTCTTTTTGTTGATAGTGGAAATGAAAATTTATTCCCTTTCTGTCTTCAACTTGTTATATGTTATGGTTCTGCCCCCAGTATTGGGGATAAGTGTGGAGTTGACGTATATTTATACTCCGTCTCGTGCTCTGGGAGTATGGAGTTGAGTAATGTTTATACTCCAGCTCGCGCTCTCGGAGTCTGGAGTTTGTTGATATTTATACCCAGCTCGCGCTCTCGGAGTACTCTGGGGTTTTAGGAAAATGTTTATACTCCGCCTCGCACTCTGGGAGTACGGAGTTATGTAAAATTTTGTACCCAGCTCGCGCTCTCGGAGTACTCTGGGATTTAGGAAAATGTTTATACTCCGCCTCGCACTCTGGGAGTACGGAGTTAAGTAAAAAGTTTTGTACCCAGCTCGCGCTCTCGGAGTACTCTGGGATTTTGTAAATGTTTATACTCCGCCTCACGCTCTGGGAGTACGGAGTTGAGTAAAGGTTTATACTCCGCCTCGCACTCTGGGAGCACGGAGTTAAGTAAAAAGTTTGCACCCAGCTCGCGCTCTCGGAGTACTCTGGGATTTAGGAAAATGTTTATACTCCGCCTCGCACTCTGGGAGTACGGAGTTAAGTAAAAAGTTTTGTACCCAGCTCGCGCTCTCGGAGTACTCTGGGATTTTGTAAATGTTTATACTCCGCCTTGCGCTTTGGGAGTACGGAGTTGAGTAAAGGGTTGTCGTGTATCAATCCGTTTCTGGCCGGATGTGATGGCTTGCCCCCGAGCTCGGGTTTCATTTAGCGAGTGGTTGATTGCTTCATATCCACTCCCTACTTGAATAAATCCCATTGTGTGATGGAATTTAGCTCTTCGTGCATCGTGATGTTGTACATTGTATTTAATGAATCACAGCTTTGGCTCGAAGAGATGGCATTTTATTGCTGAAATAAGAAAACATGGCAAAGTCAGTTGCCTTATTACAAATTCTAATTTCGAAATGCAGAAACAAGATTTAAAATAGAATTTAAACTAAATAAATAAACATAGCCTGTTATTTGGAGTAGCGACGAAGACTTTCGCTATTTTAGGCCCTTGGTAAGGTTAGACCGTCAATGGCTGCTAACTTAAATGTATCATCCCCGAGTTCTTGCTTAATTTTGTGTGACCCTCTCCATGTTGATCTTGCGTGTGGGAGTGCCGGATATTCTTTTTTAATGACAATCTCATTGCGTTCAAAAGTTTTAAGTCGGTCCTTGGCATTGCGTAATCGGGCAACTCGATTTCGGCGAATGATTGTCCTTAAGTCAACCTGGTCGCCCTGGACGACTCCGACTCCGTTGACAGTAGGGAACTTTAAAGTTAAGCACCACGGGGCAATTACGGCTCTGAATTCAGCAAGGGCAGGTCGTCCTAAGAAAGCGTTGTATGGCGAGACTATGTTCAGTACAGCGAACTGTAATGTCCGAACTCTTCTATGTTCCTTGGATCCCAACCTAACTGGTAACTTCACCAACCCAATAGGTATGGTAGCGCTACCGTTGAATCCATGGAGGTGAGTTTGGCAAGGTTCCAAATCCCTGGCTTTCATCCTCATTTGATTATAAGCATGTATAAAAAGGATATTCACAGAGCTCCCGCAGTCAATCAGTATCCTCTTCATCCAAGCTGGACCTACTTGTGCCGACATCACGAGTGGGTCAGTAGTCGGGCTTCCGACATAATCAATATCGTTGTCTCGGAAAGTGATGTCGTTAATTATCGCTCTCTTTCGTTTGGTCGAAGGTTTATTGTCCAAGTTATCATCATACTCAAAGTCTGTTCGTCTAGCTAAGTTGTTATATGATTTCATTTCTTCCCAGCTTCGCTTCGCTGGACGAGGATTATCACTTACAACATTAATTACCAGTCTTCCTCCGACACGGCCTGGTTCTTCCGCTCTTTCTGGATTCTGTACATGATTTTGATTTGAGGGGCCTGCCCCCTCAGACTGCGGTGCCCGCACAAACTGGTCTAATTTCCTCTCCCTGATCAACTTCTCGATGAGGTCCTGCAAGTGTCGACATTCGTTGGTATTGTGGCCATAACTTTCGTGGAATCTACAGAACTTCCCCGTTTGAATCTGCCTCTCCGACGATTGCTTCGGAGCCGGCTTCTTGTATTGCATAGTATTGCAAGTCTGTAGGTACACATTTTCCAACGATGTATTCAATGGTGTGTAATTATCGAACATTGGAGCCTCACGCTGTGGACCTCGATTTGGATCTCTTTTCTTATTCTGACCATTGTTACCTCTTGGCTGAGTTTGCTTGTTTTGTATGTTCAACTGAACTTTTCCGGAATTGTCACCGGATTGTTTAACTGCTACATTGCTTTGTATCCCCTCACTTCCGGGCTTCGCATCGTCCCGCTTCCTAGACTGTTTCGCGTCCTCTTGCCGTAAGAATTGAGCGGCTTTGGAGTAGAAACGGTCCAACGATGCGGGTGGTTTTCCAGCTAACCAGTTTCCAAACTCAGAATCGGGATCGATTCCCTTGGTCAATGCCATTAAAATTGAGTTATCGTTGGGATTACTAATCTCCACACATGCCGCATGGAATCTTTCCAAGTAACGCCTTAGCGTTTCCCCACGAGCTTGGGTAACACTGGATAAGGTGTTGACATCTTTGGGTCTAGCGACATGCATACGAAATTGTTCAACAAATTTCTTAGCCAATTGGTCAAATGAAGAAATTGATCTTGGAGGTAATCTTGTAAACCACATTGTTGCAATTCCACCTAGAGAGATGGGGAAACTTCGACATTTTACTGCGTCATCGGCCCTTGCGGCGCTCATCGACCATTCATATTTCAAGATGTGTTGATTAGGATCAGAATTTCCTTCGTACATAGGGAGAGTTGGCATTCTAAATCGCCGAGGAGGTTCAGCGTACAGTATCTCGTCCGTGAAAGGAGTATGACTTCGAGAAATTCCCCAATCGTCGTTGGCAAGACCTTGGCTTTCGCGGATCATCTGACGTATCATAGTCGAAATGTCAGGCATTGCTACATTTTGGGCCTGCTGAGCTAAGGTGTGGTCGGGTTCCACAGCGCGAGTTTGGACCGGGCGCTGTCGACGGTCCAAATTTCGCCTCCTTGGCCCGGCGTCTTCTGGGACGTATGGTTCAGGAGTACGCCCACGTTGCTGATTATTTGGCTCTGAAAGATTTCGGGTATCAACCCTTGTTTATGTTGTGGCAGCTGCGGCATGATTGTCCGTGGTACGCTGTGTAGTAGGGCCTCCTTATGTTGAGGGCCCGGCCTGAGAGCTGGTCGACAGTCCTGCCCTCAACTGTCCAACAGTCAAGGCGGGTTGATATCCGGCCGTTTGTGCATGGCTCCCGTCTAATCGAGGACGGGTAGATCTGTGATAGTAGTCTGATGAGGCGGAACTCTCAGTAGATGATCGGGAGATATCATCCTGTTTGGACCTTCTGCGGCCTTTGCGGTTCAGTTGGTTTGTTAATTCAATATTAGCACGCAACTGTTTGGCCAATTGTTGCCGACTTTGAGTTAGCTCTTGGAGCAACATATGGAGCTCTTGTCTGGTGACTGGTCCAGATGGTTCTGAATGAGCGACATTGTCTTGGTTGGATGGCTGCTGTTGAGCAGGATTCTGTCCATCCCTACCTTCTTGTCCAGCAGCTGTAGAAGTGGTTCTTGTGCTAACCATTTTGAATGATGAATCCTTTTCCTAGACTTTATGCAAATCTGAATAGAATGGAAGGATTATGAATTAGAGATCTGGATCTTCCTCTTGGATTTGTGCAATCCGGTATCGATGGTAGATCCAAGGAGCAGGAGAAAAAAGCTGGTTTTCTCTCAATGAAAGCACCAAAGTGTTTGTACCAAAAATGGGCACAACACTCTTCGGAAGTTTTTGAAGAGATAAAAGTGAAGAATGAAAATTAAAACTGTGGATTATCTAACAAAAACTCCAAATAACAGAAAGTAAATTGCAAAGACAAGCGATTTAGAGTGGTTCGGCGTTTTGCCTACGTCCACTATGAAGTTTGATGATTTTATTGCTCGATACTTGAAGGTTACAGTAGTTTATAATGTAATACAACTGAATTTCTAAGTTAAGTCTCAATCTAAAGCAGCGGCGGTGTTCTGGAGTAGATCTGGCAGAATCTGGGCGCTCTTCAGTACTTAGAATTATCCGACCCCTTTTCTGAATGACTAGGGGCTCTATTTATATGTGTTGGAGGCTGATATTTCGTCTAAAATGAGGGGAGACCAGTTCTGGTACGTCAGGGGGCCCACATGGCCGAAATCTGGAGATCCGGACCCACTTTGGGATCGATTCGACCCTTGGTTCGAATCGATCAAGAAATCATCCAATCGAGCTGAAATTTGGTGTGGACATTCTTCATCATGTGCTTAAGCTTCTGTGAAAATTTCATGGCATTTGGACTTGTAGAACTCGAGTTACGATCGATTCGAGTAGGTGTTTTTTGCTTCCTGGAGTCGTTCGAATCGATACGTTCGAATCGATTCGTTCGAATCGATCCTCCTGCATGCGAAGACTACGGCGTGGTGCGCATGCTTCGCATCGATCCGCTTCTCACTCCGGATTGACTGGGTCGACTCCATGTTCTTCGCCGCTTTGACTGGGTGGATTCGTGGTAGTGGATTCGAAGACATCCCTCTTCGAATCGAATGAACGAAGGTCTGTTCGAATCGATCTAGGTGCGTTAAAGTCGGTCGATTCGAAGTTGCTTCAAGCAGTGTGGATTCGAAGTATCTGCAGCTCTGTGGATTCGAAGGAAGTGATAGCCTAATGGATTCGAACTAGGCCCCGCTTGATGGAGTCGAAGCCAAAGTTCCCCTTGTGGATTCGAAGTAACCAGGGGGAAACTTCCATCGAGTCGAACATGCTGCCTTGGATGGTGGATACGAAGCTTAGCCGTCCGATGGATTCGAATAAGAAGGCTTTTGGGACCAATGTGTGTTCAAAAGGGATTCGAAGTAGACCGAGTCGAACTTGTTAGCATCGATTTTGATGGATTCGACCCTTAGTCGATTCGAACCAAACGGAGGCGAACTTAGGGTTATGCCCTTCAATTGCGTCGATGATATCTTGGGCGCACGAACTCGGATTGACTTGAAATTCGGAATGTTGGTTTCTACTACTCTGCTTGACGTGCCTTATCGATTGCAGCCCGATCTGGACTCGGACAAATTTCATCAATATCCATAGCGATCCTTGTGTATAACTGATCTCCGAGACAATCTGTCACTGGTTTCTAGTCTAGTCCTTGGTGTCACGGTCTTGCCAAAATGCGGGATAACACGCGGTTAACCGATTAATTAATCGGTTAACCGTTATAATCGAACGGTTAACCAATGGATCAGCTAACCGGTTAACCAATTGCTAACCGGCCATGTAGATGAAATTAATATACAGGTTAAGTCAAAGTTGGCCAATAATACAACAACCAAATTGCATTTATCAGTCATTACACAGTAGAACAGCACTACGGCTACAACAGGTTGATTTACAGGTACATCACAATGACAAGTGACAGCAACATATTAATTTACAGATACATCATATGCACTTAGTATCTGTAATATAAAATCGACAGAACAAAACATTGTTACACTACACACACTAAACATTGTCATAGTTATTTCAAACTTCAAACAAATTATCACACGCTAAAATATGTTCAGTTCATCATTGTCATGCATGACCAATGCATGTAATCAACAGAACAGCACATTGCTATATAGTATATAATATCACACACTAAACAACGTGTAAACAACAAAACATTGCCATATACATGAACAATGTATGTAATCATATACAACATCATTTCAGACACTAAACAACAGGTGAAGTACATGATTACAAATTTATAGTTTTTCGGCTCATAATACAACATCATTTCATAGTCAGTTCATAACTAAACAACTAAACAATAGCTACCCCCATTTTGAATATACCAAACAATAAGAAAGAAAGAAACGATCACATGCCTGAGTTCACCAAGGATACAACATCAGTTCATACTTCATAGACACAAAACATCGGCTCATACTTCGCAGCCACCAAGCATCGAACATGTGCATGTATACAGGAATACAATGAAGGAATAGACCGAATATGGCAAATACATGTTACGCGTCTTCCATTTTTTCATTGGCTTACAGCTTGAACAATATGTCCACATTCATTCTTTCATTCATTATACCACTAACCAGTATAGTAACCATCATTCTGCATGAAAAGGGATTAATATAAACACGTATAAATGAACCCCAACTAAATCAGAAACTAGACACAGTCACATAGAGAAAGAAATTCATACTGCATGTGCAAGCCATTAAAGATGTGGATCACTGTTTTGATATCTTAATTATAGGCACATTCATAAATGGTCTGCATACAAGATTTTAACATTTCAACTTAATCTGCAACTGTATATAGGGGTGGACATTTAACCGTACATAGAGGTGACATTTAACCATATTAACCGACATCAATCGAACGGACTTAACCGATAAGTTATGATAATCGTTATCAACAACCAAAAGCTTTCCAAATAAATTCACTTTCCTTGGATATGTTTGCAAAAAAGTATAATTTTATTGATCGATCCGGTGCAAGGGACAGTGAAGATTAGGATGAGAGTAAAATTTGTTTGATATATTTCACTTTCTTATGCGTCTAATCATATTTACATCAATTCTTTGCTGTTCCATTCTTTCCGATTGTACTAGCATGATTTTTGCTTCTTTACCAATTCTCACCCTTCATCTCCGCCCCCTCCTTTCCTCCTCCACAGCAGTCAAAAACACAATCAACACATATCCGTTCCTGACCCGTACCCTTTCTTTGGATTTCCCAAGGTATCAAACTGCGGTTCTGGTTTCAATTTCACCATCAACACAATCAAAACCACAAACAACATCACTGCCATCACAACCCCGCCGGCAATCGTGCTATTTTTCGTTATCCCAGGTGGTGGCGGAGGCGGCGATTGATCGGGGCATGGCTGCCCCACCAGCGGCGGCCCGCACAAACCCATATTATCCGCAAACGAACTCACATTGAACTTCTTTCCCAACGATTCGGGTATGGGCCCGGCCAGTTGATTGCCCGAAACATCCAAAACCTCGAGATTGGGAAGATCCAGATCCGGAATCTCCCCCAAAAACACGTTGGCTTCCAGATGCAGCTCCTTCAGCAGCGTGCATTTGGACAAGGAAGGAGGAATCAAACCGGTGAATTGATTGTTGGACGCGTCCAGTTTCTTCAGGTTCACCATTTTTTCGAAGTAGTTATGGGGTATAATATCCGAGAACGCATTAAGGGAGAAATGGAGGGTGGTGAGTTGGACGAGGGTGTTGAAGGGAGGGATGGGGCCGACGAAGACGTTGGCGGAGAGGGATAGGGTGCGGAGGGATTCGAGCTTGGCGAGGGCGAGGACGTCGATGGTGCCGGAGAGGGAAAGGTTCTCGAGGTTGAGACCGATTATCGCTGACGTGGCGTCACATTGGACGCCGAGCCATGGAGCTTTTGTGTCGCAAGGTTGGGTGTTTGGCTTCCATGAGGAAAGGACGGAGGGGTCGGTGAATTTGGATTTTAGGGCAAGGAGGGCTTCGGCGTCGCTGCTGTATTCAATGGCGGCGATGATGTTGGGAACTAGAAATAGGAGGATGATGATGTGGAATGTGAAGGTCGTGGACATGATCGACGTCGATTAAAGTTTGTGACTTTAAGGTTAATTTTTTGGAGTAGAATGATAAATACGGGAGAGAATGTAGGAGCGGGAATGAAGAGGAACGAAAGAGCTTGACCATATTATTTTTGGGAGTACCGGGGGTAAAAAAATTGTGTTGGGAATTTGAATATAGCTACCCAGTAATAATTGTAAAATGCCCACATATTCAAATTTATAAAAATAAGATCTCTCTCAAACTTCACAAACGAAAAATAGTAAACAATCCATTTTAAAATTTTAAAATTACACATCTTCATTTACATTCGTTTTCGTTCATCCAAATTATCTTCTTCCTATATTTAAAATTCATTCTCAATCCAAAAAGTTAGTTTCATATCGACGAATATCTCATCTAATTGATTTTATAAATCAGATATGGCTAAAAATTAAACCATTCGCTAAATCAAATACTATATTTCATGACTTTTAACAATTTCAGTTACTTTTATCATTAGATTAGAAATTTCAATGGGTTTAAACCAACCTACACCATAAAAATCTAGATCTTGAGAAGAATCCAGTTTTTTAATACGTTTATTGGATTTAAATGAACTTCTTATTATTGCTACAGAATCTAGTATACACATGTATTGAAAAAATCTGTAGAAATATGTTCATTTTTAACCGCTTTACGGTTAAATAAATTATAAGATTTAGAGTATACTGTTTGTGTTTAATTGCATTAAACTTATGCAGTAAAATAAATAATTTAATTTAATTAAAAATTACTCATATATCTAGCCTTAAAAACAGTTAAAATTTTAACTTCATATTGAAATGCGGCAAATAAATATATATGTAATATATCAGCTTCATTGGTTTAATTTATATGTTTATCTGCATTAGAATTATATTGTTAAATAAATAAAATAGCTTACAAAACAATCAACATTAACTGCATTATAAAATTCAAATAATAAATATATTTTTAGTGTATCAGCTTTAAAAGGTTAATTTATATGTTTAACTGCATTAGACATATGCATTTAAATAACTAATTTAACTTACTTCAAAGATATTTATACTTCTACTATTAAAATAGTTAAAATTTTAATTACACTAGACTCATACAGTTAAATTATAACCTTCAAAAGTTTACTTATCATGTTTAACTGCGCTAGACTTATGTAGTTAAATTATTTATGTAACTTAATTCAAAAGTAGTTATACTTTTAGCTTTAAAAACAGTTAAACTTTTAATTGCATTATAAAATGCCGTACATACATATAATTGTATATAAATTAAAAAGTTTAATTTACAAGTTTAACTGCCTTAGAGTTACGCAGTTAAATAATAAAATTAAAATATTTATACTTTTATCTTTAGAAACATTTAAAAATGTAAAATACATTAAATAAATGTGTTAGTAATACATAAGCTTCAAAAGTTCATTGTTCATATTTAACTGTGTTAGAATTATGCAGTGAAACTGAATTTACTAAATTATAGTATATGCATTTAACTACTTTAAATTTATTCATTAAACTGATGTACCTTTAACTGCATTAGACTTATACACTAAATTTTAACATAGTTAAAAAAATTTATTTATTATAATTGCAGGTCAAAAACATATTTAATTCTTTTTTATTTCATGTCCAAGGAAATAGTTATGGTGTTCATCTTTTCCAGGATTCAAAATTAGAATTTGTGAGAGCTTTAATATTTTCGAAGTAGAAAAATCTTAACTCTATACCATGGGATTTGTCTTACATTGATAAAATAAAGAGAACCATTGAATTAGATTTTGATTTGCAAGCTTTGTTGTGCCATTCTGTATTTAACAATGTGGATTCTCTTGTATGTATTGAATTTTGTGTTAGATAAACATCATGGAATCAAGTTTTCTATTCTAAAAGATTTCTCAAATGCTTATCATAGCTGTTGCTTATATCATTTGAAACAAAATTTGATAGCTTCTTTGGAAAGCTATCAAAGTAATGGAGGATGGGTAGAAAGATTATTCACATAATGTACTTATGCACTAACTTTTTCTAAATACAATAAACATGACTGCCTGCCTTTTCGACCCTCGAAAATCATTACTAATACGTCCTCGGTATTCACGTGCCGCAAATCCAAGTGCCGGAAAGTCGGATCGATCAAGGGTAAGAAGAAAAAGAAGACGAGATAGAATCTTACACGAATGGAATAAAATATATTATTTCAATATATATAATCTTTACAGTGGAAATTTTAAATACATACATCAGAGTCTATCATAATCTCAGCCTGGATAGTTATAAATCTCTGTCCCTACTAATGATGAATAAAACGAGTAACAAATGCTGCGGAAATGGAAATGGATAACCACCTACGGAGAAAATTATGGCTCTTGCTCCAAACTCCTAAAAATGTTCCAAGCCAGACCTGAACTACTTGGCAACCCGGAAAAATAGAGCACCAAAGTTTAAAGGAAAAGAAAATAAAATCCGGGTCAGTCATGAGACGAGTGTGAGAAAACTCAAAACATGGATATTTTTGAAAACAAAGGGTATCTTATAAGAATACGTCGCACATAAACACGGACAGGTTTTTACCTTATGGTAACTAAACATTTGCTACGCAAAACAGAGATATTATTTTTAATGGCATTCTTTGAAAACTCTTTCAAATAAATATATATAAACTTAGCCGAAATTATTACATTAATTAAATTCTAGCATACTAGATTCTACAACTAAAACCGTAAAGGCTCGTATTGGAGAATAGATTTCATACAATGACAAGGTAAGGGACTAACTTCTGACAGTACATCTCTAGAGGGATGCACCTGAGGCTCCAACCTCTACCAATACAGAATTGGTATCGAATATGCCATCACCTCGGTCGTTCCCGACATATCCGTGGCCACAACATACACAACACAACATACACAACAAACCCGAAATATAAAGGGTAATCTAGAAAGGTGATGACTATGTCCTAATGGGTGCGGCCCACTTAGCCCTACTACATCTACCTTGTTTTTGCCATTACCTATGTGTGACGCTTGATGTAACGTTTTACCTTTCACATGACAAATCTCACTTTGAATGCCACATTGCCATTTCTAACAATACACTTCCATAAAAGTACAACCTTTGAGCTCGTACGTCTGAGAGAAGAGTGTTAAGAGTAAGTGGGGTTACCTCCTACACCATCAAATAGATGTACATTTGTAAAAATCATTGTACGTGGTCTTAGAAATGCAATGTCAAACACTCGTTGTAACGACCTGAAATTTTAAGCCATTCGTATCCACACATGTCGGAAATTGAATTGCTCAAAATATCAGATTGTTAATTTAAATTTGGCAAAACTCAACATATACAGTAAATAAAATAATCACAGATCATAGACACAGAGTAATATAACAATAATGCAGCGGAAATAAAAGAATAGTAGTTCATGAAGCTACCATATATATATAACAGAGTTAAACAAGATACAACAGAAGTCACAAATACATAGATGTCTCAATACAATAATCAAATACAAGATCTGAATACATCACTGGAATCAACTGAACAACTGAAAGCAGGATAGATAGCTGGATCTCCAAGCGAAGCTCCAACTCCAAAGGTGAGTCTCGAATACTGTATCACTCAGTCTGACCCGAGCGTAAAGCAAAACACAAAACACAAAACACTCGAGTCAGGATTAACATTCTTATATCAATAAATCCAACTCAAGTGAAATATCAACTGAAATACAGTAACTTAAATGATGTTTGGGATGACCATCCTCTAAGAATCCGTTAAACTATCTAGTATGTAGTAATATTCGCTATTATAGTAATGTTTAATAATAAAATAAACTTACTTTTAAATAGCATTAAGGAGTGACCCAATATTCCCCTTAACACGTAATAGTCCCAGTAGTCTATCCAGTATTAGCATACTCCCAGATCAGGGGCTACCCTCAATACTCCACAGGCTACGGCACAAATCCAAACTCGTAGTAAAGCTTGATATGGTAGGTGACATGGCACAACTAGGCAATGCCAGGGTAGATATACCAATTACGCATCCGGGCTGGTGGAAACGCATAGCAGCTACTACCGCCCACCTTGGAACACACTCCCAATCAAAATCGAAGGGTGGCCACCAAATCAATCACAAAGTAATAGAATGGTATCGAAGAAATGCGTCCGATCAGAGGTGCTACCTCATTGGCCCGTCGATCGCTCCTATTTTAGCCACCTTATGCCAACTCACGGGAGTCGGGTCCACGTATATACCTCAATTGGAATCGTCTCCACCATCCTACTTCATTCTGGAATCTCCACCGCGTACACAGTTGTTAAAGTGGTTTTCGGTATCGACAGAGAGTATGCCCATATCCGATCCCGGTCTCTTTAACAACCAAACGTTATTATAACGCCGCGGTCATTTCAAAATAGTTTATACTTCAAAACCAAAATATCATTTTCATTTCAAAACCCAAATCAATACGATATCATTTCCATTTCAAACATATCCATTTCCAAAAATCATATCACTTTCCCAAAGTTATATCGCTTTCGAAATTATAGTCTTTTAAAATCAAAATACTTTGAAATTATAGCATTTTGGAAATCATAAAACTTTTGAAATTATAGCATTTTTGGAAATCATAACACTTTCCTCTTAAACAGTTTCAAGTTATATCGATTTCAAATAACGATTTGAACCACAAATAAACCATTTCAATTTCATTATATTTCAAAGCTTCAAATATTCCACATTTCAAAACTAGATTCGATAATTATATATATATATATATATCAATTCACTTTTCTATTATTTAGTTTTGAAATATTTACTTAATTATTTCAATATCATTTGAATACAACTTCAATTCACAAAATATTCCATTTAAATTTATATAAGTTTGAAATATCCATTTAAGCCACCTTTAATCAAATTTCAAGTTGTAAAACACTTCTTTAAAATTTCAAATTCAATAAATTTCAAATCAAACTTATTTAAGTATAATTCTTAAATAAATAAATTTCAAATAAATTTCAAATTTATCTTTACAACCCGAATCATTACAAACTCTATATTCGAAAATATAAATTTTAAATAAATACTTAAACATATTATATATCTACTTTATTAAATCAACTTTAATAAATCTTTAAAATCAATATTTATCAAAACCATATATTTCTTTTCAAAACCATAGAAACCATTTTCAATATATATATATACCAACGGTGTTTGTATATAATTTTCTATCCTATGGTCAAGTGATACAGATATTTATCATTTCAATCCGTAATTTAAATATATACAGGTGTATATCATTTCAACCCGCAATCTCAAATTCAATTTAATGAAAATTGCTTGGGTTTATCATTTCAACCCATAATGATTTTCTCCTATTCTACAGATCGTTCGGGTATGTATCATTTCAACCAATAGTGAATTCTATACTAACAGGGAACTTGCAGAGTGATAACAGATATGATAATAACATAACAGGCATATATCATCAATATAAATAACAGATAATGGTGTTAGATGTCATAGGTGAACAGATACAGATAATAGCATATATAATAATGTAAATAACTAACAGCAGCATATTTCAATTGTCGTTTCAATTGAAATCAAATTTAATAAATATAAGAACGTTTATCGTGAGTGATTGCTTACCTTTCGAGGCTAGAGGAATTTGATAACGAAGTAAATTACGAATCCAGTCGCGAATTCCAAAGCAAAATGAGATGGGCATGAATTTGACGATCAAAGCTGGTAGATAGAATCGATGAAATAAATCAGAATCGGATCGATGAAGATAAATGGGTATAAGTGAGCTTACATATGACTATAAATATAACTATATATATATAATTTTATTTTTAAATTCAAACACATTTGTATTGAATATATATATGAAGATCTTTATAAATACTTACACATATTTTTAGAAATAAAATCTTTATATATATCCAAGTCATATAAAATTTCAAACACAAATACAACCAAATAAATTTTCAAATCATTACTATTAACACATATTAAAATTTTGAAATAAATATATATACTTATGAAAATGCAAAATACATATATATATATATAGTATATCTTTAAAATCGATACTTAAAATAAGATAAATATAAATTTGCTTGTTAATATATATATGGACTCAACAGATTTCATAAACTGCTATGAACTTATATTTATAACAAACATATGATATATAACAAATGATTATAATTCATACCTAAAATTTTAACATCAATGTTTTATAAACAAATAAATTACTATTTATAGTAACATATATAAATAATACCTTCAAATATAAAGTACTAAAATCCATGCATAGCGCACGCATATACTATATAGATATAAGATAACGGACCACACTATCATTTAACATATATGACTAATATATATCAACATATGAAACTTGTATACTAATATATAATCAAATTCAATAGCTCTGAGGTATAACTTATACAGTAAAAAAAAGCTAATATATAACTACAACCGAGTAATACTTATATAAACTAGAACACATCACTGTTTTATATAAAAGCAGCATTAAAACAAGTATAACTTTTACATACTGTATATATATATATATATACACATAGTATAACTTTTCTGTTCATATAACAGTTATTTGCAAACAATCATATTAAAAAAAAATATTTCTGAGCAATATATATACGTGCAGACCTTATTCAACATACAACCCATATTTAAACAAGTAACCAGATATATATATATATATATAAAACTAAGATATAGGCTAAACCAGTCAACACTAATATATAAAATAAAAGTAAAATATATAAACTAACATATATATATATAATGATGTATATATATAGATACCTTTACACGTAAAATACTGCTACCGAAAATGTCATTTAATATGTACATATAAACAGACTTATAATATACACTTGAAGATCAATATCAAATTCAACCATACATACATATATCCCAATCGAAATCCATATATATTTCCCAAGTCATTATTAAACTTAACACATATAGTTAATATATATATATATATATATATATTATATTACATTAAAAATAAACATATAAAACATAACTTACTATGTAAATTCACTGTATATATATATATATAAAACAAATCATGACTCAAATAACTTTTAAAATAGTATATATAGTACTTACATACGGAAATTATATATATACACAATATCATATATAAAACTTGCATATATACATACATCTAATTTACACATATGAATTTAGACATATATATACTGTAAATATTACATTAAAAATAAACATATAAAACATAACTTACTATGTAAATTCACTGTATATATATATATAAAACAAATCATGACTCGAATAACTTTTAAAATAGTATATATAGTACTTACATATGGAAATTATATATATACACAATATCATATATAAAACTTGCATATATACATACATCCAATTTACACATATGAATTTGGACATATATATACTGTAATAAAATATAAAATTTAGAGTATTAAGTATCATTCAAGTATGAAATCAATTATATGAAGGCGGCATACATGCCTATTTACTCAACAAGTAAATGCATGCAATCAAGAAATGGGTAGGAAGCTTCAGTGATAGAAGAAACCTGGGATGGTGGATCTGGTAACAGGTGACGGAAGTGGGAAGATGAGGCCGAGGGGAGGGTTAGGCACGGCTTGGTAGATGCGCGGCTGCCAAGAGTGAGAGGGAGAGCGGATGTGATGGCTGCTGGAGGATGCACGAGTGACAGAGTTCTTTTTTTTTCGTTTCAGGATGAATAGAAAAATGAATGGACGAAATCATTGAAAGAAACATAAACTATATTTGAACCGGTATGTAGAAGGGAAGTTAGAAAAATAAATTTGAGAATATAAAAAGACTAATCATCTATTTGATTTTCACGGCTGTTTGTTTCAACGGTTAGACAGATGGAGGGACCAGAAGTCCAAAAGGCTTAGATTAGATACCGATACGATTAAATCGCTTCACAGATTCTGCTGTGCACCGATCATCGAATTAAGAATTGAATATACCATGGAGATCAGCACGACGAAACGATCAAAACGACATATAAATATCTGTGGTACGATCATCGGATCAAAAGTTGATATCGGTACCGAAAATGCTGCAAATTTGTTAGAAATAAGATGAACGGAGCAATAGAAGTCCAAATTTAAAGAAACGAAATATGACGTCTCACTCAGAAGATGATTTTCAAATTTTCTATAGAAAAATATTCAGGTTTGGAAAACATTTTATTATCATCAAATATTAACTGATTTAAATTGAAATAAAATTATACAATAAAATAAACTTCCATATTATTTGATGAAAATTTACCATTTGCTATGTTTTTAAATACGTATTCCAAATATAAATTTTTTATTTCAAAATTCAATTATATAAAAAAAAATTCACAAAATCCCCAGTTAAATATATTATAAAACCATCAAAATTTTTGGGTCGTTACACTCTCCCCCACTCAAAATGTTTCGTCCCCGAAAAGGAATGAGGCAGGAGAATAGAAACAACCAGATAGAAAAATTACTTTAAACCATATATATTTCAATTTTAAATAATTAATATTCAATAATTGCTTTTAAAATTCAAGATATTTCATTAAGTTGGTTTGATTTCAATTTATTAAATCCTTCAAAACAAAATTTATTTTATCTATCTTATTTGTTAAATCCATTTGCTTTACTTAAGTTAATTCAATCAAAATCAATCTTAATTATTTATTTATTTACTACCTTATTATTCAATTTATCCCAGTTACCATTTATATAATCATAAATTAAGTATAACAATTTTTTTATAAATGTTAAACACTTAATTTATTTATAAATTCTTTCAACATCATTTTACATTGTAAATTATTCAATTACATATTCAACTTCTGAATGATTAAGGTAAGTTATGTTGGAATGCAATTGAGTATATACAAGTAAAATTTTTTAATTCAATTATTTCAAGTTTGAATATTTATACAAAATTTAGCTTTATTTATAATTGAAAACATCCATTAACATAATTTTAAGAATTAAATTTTCGTTTAATTTCAAACCCTTTAGAGATAATTATGTATATACTATATATATTAAATCAAATTAAATTTAAAATAATATACCCATATATATATAAATCAAGTCATACTTAAGAAAATCAAATCAAAATATTTTTCCAAACCAAAACTGTAGCAAAGCTACAGAATGGTCTCTCCACTTCAAAACTCAAAAATGAATGTCGATGATGCGGCCGCTATCACCGAAATTATTTTCCAGCGACAAAGAGAAGAGCACCGATTTCAACATTTTAAAATTCTTTGGAAACGGTTTCTATTTGAAATTACTTTAAATAATATACACTTTAAACCAAAGTTGAAATCACCGGAAATTAAATTCTCAAATTCTTAGTTTAAATTCATTTCAATTTCCAAATTAATTTATAAACCATATTTTATAAATTCATTTATTTATGTTGGTAAAATCAATGGCTTACAAAATAATAAATGAAAATCATTTTACCAATCAATTCAGTTAACTAGTTAATTTCAGAAAAATTACTTATATAATATAATCATTCAAAATTATTTTATTTACCAAATTTGAAAACAATATTGTGTCAGTTTGCTCTGTTCAAGTATTTTGGAGATCCTATCGATAGCGTTGATCAGACGAATCGATCGAAAACCCAAATCCACATCAACAACTCAAACAACACAATATATATAAAACATTTTTAATATTAATATACAAATACACTCCCTCACTCGATGATACAAGAATAGATTTCAAAACAAGGATAGAGATTCAAATTTAAAGAAACTCTAATCAAAGAGAATTCTAACTAAAATAGATAGGCTCAAAAGGGAGATAAGACAATCAAATTGCGAGATAGGAAGATGGATAGACTTATATAAATCACGGGCAACCTTAACTGGGTTGACTATGACTTCAAGAATAAGATCGATGCAGTACTCTGAAGCAAATCTACATTAGATCTCAGAGATAAAATTCATGCATAGGAAGAGATAGCAGCATCGTAAACCGAGGATACAAAAATCTCCGGTGAATCAATGCCAATTGTAAAGGAGTTTCAACCCTTTACAAGTCAAATTGAGGTTGGCGAGACCGCCGACTCACTAAAAGATCATTTGAAGTGGAGTTATGGAATACTCCGAAATCAAAAGAAGACGAATAGGGAGAGACAAGAATGGATTTTGGAACCGCAGGGAACGTTCCAAAATTCAAAAGAAATCGAGTCAAAAAGAAAAAGATTCAAGCTCGAACGAAAGTGATTATGTAAATAAATCTACCATATATGCTAAGTTTGCCTAGAGCCAAAGCTCTGATACCAACTGTAACGACCTGAAATTTTCAGCCATTCGTATCCACACATGTCGGAAATTGAATTGCTCAATATCAGATTGTTAATTTAAATTTGGCAAAACTCAGCATATACAGTAAATAAAATAATCATAGATCACAGACACAGAGTAATATAACAATAATGCAGCGGAAACAAAAGAATAGTAGTTCATGAAGCTACTATATATATATATATAACAGAGTTAAACAAGATACAACCTAAGCCACGAATACATAGATGTCTCAATACAATAATCAAATACAAGATCTGAATACATCACTGGAATCAACTGAACAACTGAAAGCAGGATAGATAGCTGGATCTCCAAGCGAAGCTCCAACTCCAAAGGTGAGTCTCGAATATTGTATCACTCAGTCTGACCCGAGCGTAAAGAAAAACACAAAACACTCGAGTAAGGATTAACATTCGTATATCAATAAATCCAACTCAAGTGAAATATCAACTGAAATACACTAACTTAAAGGATGTTTGGGATGACCATCCTCTAAGGATCCGTTAAACTATCTACTATGTAGTAATATTCGCTATTATAGTAATGTCTAATAATAAAATAAACTTACTTTTAAATAGCATTAAGAAGTGACCCAATATTCCCCTTAACACGTAATAGTCCTAGTAGTCTATCCAGTATTAGCATACTCCCAGATCGGGGGCTACCCTCAATATTCCACAGGCTACGGCATAAAATCCAAACTCGTAGTAAAGCTTGATACGGTAGGTGACACGACACAACTAGGCAATGCCAGGGTAGATATACCAATTACGCATCCGGGCTGGTGGAAACGCATAGCAGCCACTACCGCCCACCTCGGAACACACTCCCAATCAACATCGAAGGGTGGCCACCAAATCAATCACAAAGTAATAGAATGGTATCGAAGAAATGCGTCCGATCAGAGGTGCTACCTCATTGGCCCGTCGATCGCTCCTGTTTTAACCACCTTATGCCAACTCACAGGAGTCGGGTCCACGTATATACCTCAATAGGAATCGTCTCCACCATCCTACTTCATTCTGGAATCTCCACCGCGTACACAGTTGTTAAAGTGGTTTTCGGTATTGACAGAGAGTATGCCCATATCCGATCCCGGTCTCTTTAACAACCAAACGTTATTATAACACCGCGGTCATTTCAAAATAGTTTATACTTCAAAACCAAAATATCATTTTCATTTCAAAACCCAAATCAATACGATATCATTTCCATTTCAAACATATCCATTTCCAAAAATCATATCACTTTCCCAAAGTTATAACGCTTTCGAAATCATAGTCTTTTAAAATCAAAACACTTTGAAATTATAGCATTTTGGAAATCATAACACTTTTAAAATTATAGCATTTTTGGAAATCATAACACTTTCCTCTTAAACAGTTTAGATATTAAAATTAGTATATATAATAAAATAGTTTATAAATAATATAGTTTAAATAAATAGTTATAAGTTAAAATAGTTTATAATAAAATAATTTATATTAAGAATGATTTATATTAAAATAGTTTATATTAAAATAATTTATAAAGTAAAATATCAGTAGATTTAAATATAATTTAAAATTACTTTATAAAATAAAATAGTTTCCTCGACTTTCACAAATCGATTCAAATCAATTCGAATTCCAAATTCAATTTTAATCAAATCTAAATCATCGATTTCAATTCCAATTCAATTAAACATTTTCAAGTTATATCGATTTCAAATACCGATAATTATATATATATATATATATATATATATATATCAATTCACTTTTCTATTATTTAGTTTTGAAAAATTTACTTAATTATTTCAATATCATTTGAATACAACTTCAATTCACAAAATATCCCATTTAAATTTATATAAGTTTGAAATATCCATTTAAGCCACCTTTAATCAAATTTCAAGTTGTAAAACACTTCTTTAAAATTTCAAATCAAACTTATTTAAGTATAATTCTTAAATAAATCAATTTCAAATAAATTTCAAATTTATCTTTACAACCCGAATCATTACAAACTCTATATTCGAAAATATAAATTTTAAATAAATACTTAAACATATTATATATCAACTTTATTAAATCAACTTTAATAAATCTTTAAAATCAATATTTATCAAAACCATATATTTCTTTTCAAAACCATAGAAACCATTTTCAATATATATATATATATACCAACGGTGTCTGTATATAATTTTCTATCCTATGGCCAAGTGATACAAATATTTATCATTTCAATCCGTTATTTAAATATATACGGGTGTATATCATTTCAACCCGCAATCCCAAATTCAATTTAATGAAAATTGCTTGGGTTTATCATTTCAACCCATAATGATTTTCTCCTATTCTACAGATCGTTCGGGTATGTATCATTTCAACCCACAGAGAATTCTATACTAATAGGGAACTTGCAGAGTGATAACAGATATGATAATAACATAACAGGCATATATCATCAATATTGTAACGACCCGCTATTTTGGACCATTCAAATCGACAATAAATCCACACATGTCTGACTTGAATAATTCAAAATATCATATTGTTAATTTAAATTTGGCAAAACTCAGCATATGCAGTAATAAATCAATCACAGAATCACAGACACAGAGTAATACAATAATACGCAGCGGAATAGATAAAATAGTAGTTCATGAAGCTACTATATAAACATCAGAGTTAAAATAAAATACAACAGAATATCTCAAATGTAGTGAAGTCTCCAGTACGAATAGATGACTTCTCCGAACAAATCAACTAGAAGAGCTGAAAGCTGAGGCGATAGTTGGATCTCCAAAGGAAGCTCCAAACTCCAAGGGTGAGTCTCAAATGCTGTATCACTCGGTCTGACCCGAGCGTAAAGCAAAACACAAAACACTCGAGTCAGGATTAACATTCTTATATAAATAAATCCAACTCAAGTGAAATATCAATTGAAATACGAGTAACTTAAAGGATGTTTGGGATAACCATCCTCTAAGGATCTTCAGAACTATCTATAAGGTGGAAATATACACTCTAACACCGTGGTCATTTCAATTTAATTTATACTTCAAAACCCAAATATCATTTCATTTCAAATATATCCATTTTCCAAAATAGTATATATATATATATTAAATGATTTAAAAAGTAAAGTATTTAAATTTTCTCAAGTCTCGCAAATCGATTCAAATCAACTTCAAATTCCAAATTCAAATTTATTCAAAGCTCAATTCTTCAATTTAATTCAGTTCTAAATATACCCTTTATTTTCAATATATTTCAAAGCTTTAGTACTCAACATTCTCAAAGTTAGTTTTAACAGTTTTATATAGCTCTTGATTTAACTTCATTATTATTTAATCAGGGAATATTCACTTAATAGATTCAATACCATTTAACTAGCCTTAAATTTCCTTTTTCTAAATATTTCCTTAAATTTATTTAAACAAGAAATATTCATTAAATTATTTAAATCAAACTCAAGTTATAAATCATATCTTAAATTTCAATAAGTTTTAAATCGGTTTAATTAGATAAAATTCTTTAATGAATCCAATTTCAACTAAATTCAAATTATCTTTCTAACCTCAACTTATTCAAATTATTACCAAAATCTATTTTGAAATATATTTTAAATACTCAACATATTATATGTATTTAAATCAATCATTCCCATTTATATATAATAATTTAAGGCTCAACATTTATTAAAACCATATATTTCTTTCCCAAAACCATAGAATTCATTTTCAAAATATTTATATATATGGACCAACGGTGTTTGTATATATATTCATCATATGGCTAAGTGATACGGATATTTATCATTTCAATCCGAAATTTAAATATATACGGGTAGATATCATTTCGACCCGTAATCCCAATTTCAATTCAAATGAAAATCGCTTGGGTTTATCATTTCAACCCATAACGATTTTCTCCTATTCTAAAGTCCGTTCGTGTATGTATCATTTCAACCCATAGTGAATTCTATACTAACAGGGAACTTGCAGAGTGATAACAGATAATATAAAATATAACAACAGGCATATATCATCAATATAAATAACAGATACTGGTGTCAGATGTCATAGATGAGCATATACAGATAATAGCATATATAACAATTTAAATAACTACAGCATTATATTTCAATTGTCGTTTCAATTGAAATCAAATTTAATAAATACAAAAACGTTAATCGTGAGTGATTGCTCACCTTTCGAGGCTAGAGATGAACGAGAATGAGAAGAGTTACGAGTTCAAGCACGAATTTCAAAGCAAAACAAAATGAGCACGAATTCGGCGGGTAAGCTGATAAGAGAATAGACAAAAATCCAATCAGAAATGGGTTGATGAAGATAATCGAAATCATCTTGATAGAACAGAAATTATATATATTTCCAAGAAATCGATATTTAAGTAAAAAAAAAAAATATTAAAATAACATATATATAATTTAAAATCATTGTTTTACATTAAATATATACATCAAATCAACCATATACAAAATGCAGGTTAGAATATATATATACTTCCTACGTGCAGGCCACAACAAAACAAATATGTATATATAGACCTACGTTGAAACTTTACATATATGCACTATTGAAAATTGTGTTTAATGAATTTAAATATATAACATGCGTACAAACCGATATGCAGATATGAAAATACATATAAATATACGTGACTTATATATTACACCGTAGCACTAAATATAATACGGCTCACTTTATAACTAACAGTTAAACAATAGGCAATGAATACAAACCATATATATAACTCTTTGGTTTAAATCTATATGCCTTTCAGAATTAAAATAACCAAATCCACCTATACTTATCTATATACTAATATATAAATACACATATAAACTTACAACTCTAAATCTACCAACTGCATAAGCTTCAGTTCTATTGAACTGGGTTGTAGTTTATACACTAAAAATTAACTATCAACGTATTTCACATGAATAGATATCTTTAGAATGTCAACAGTGCTGCTAGCTTCACAAAATTAAAACACATAACAGTGGCATTATTTTGTAAATTGCCACTCGAACTAACGCATGAACAGTAATAGTATAAAGTATTCAGAGTACGTGGATAGTAATATTAGCATGAACTTAAAATCTTTATTCTTTATTTCCATAAATACACAACAAAATAATAAGATAACATTTGATAATAAGACATGTGGGATTTGGGATTAACAAAGATTGGATACTATGTAACACAGCATAACTTATCATCAATAATGTAAAAAAATATATATAAAAAAGAGACACTAGGCAAGGACACATTTCCTTTAGCTTTTCTGCTTTGATAGCAAACAAAAAGTAAAATGGTTGAAATTGTTTTCTGGTCATAGTGATATCAAGTGAAAAACATGTGAAAATAAGTTCTAACATCTTATGAGTAAAATAACCTACATACTTCAACGTTAGTCTCCGTTATGTAGTTTCTATTGGAGTGTTCATGCCAAATTAACATCCATCAAAAGGACAGACTTAATATTGTGTTTATAAATCATTACTTGGTATGCATCATGAAGAAGAAAATTCATTCTATTGCCAAACAGCAAATTCTGGCTTACCTAAACCAACACAGCCATCCACTGAGATAAAAATTACTATCGCACACACACAACAAAAATAAAATCTGTAATTTCTAGAATTACGCGATGAGACAAACATAAATATTGTAATCTATGAGTATAACTTAATATATACATTATACACTATAAAATCAACATTTTTATAATCAGCGCTTGGTATTATATATAGGTTAACATAAGTACCATCAAATAAAAGAAATAGAAGAAGGCTTGGCCTGAGGTGATGGAGAGGTGGATCTGCCGTGCTCAACGATGTGGAGTGAGAGGAGATGAGGTGGCGCGACAGGCTGCAGGCCGGAGGGGAGAGGCTCGTTGGGAAAAAATGACGGTGAGGAGCTGGATCGGGTTCTGGTGCTGTGGTCGTGAGGAGCTGTGGTGGGAAAGTCGATGGTAGGGGAGTTGATGAGTTCGATTGAAGTGAGGCGAGGGAGTGGAGGCTTCTCGTGGTGGATGGAAAAGATGGAAAAGAATTTGAAAGGGGAGGAAGCAAGATTTGAGCTACAGGAATATAAAGTAGAAAAGTTGGATTTTTTTATTGTATAGATGTTTTACAAATTCAACTGTTATGATTATTCAAACTGAACGGTAGGAATAGAATGGTCGCCCCCCTTTTATTTAGCCGAAAATAATTTAAAGCAATTTATAGTTTCTAAACCGATGGAAATAAAGGCAGTCATCAATTTATTGAAAAGATAGAAAGGTAACAACTGATAATAAATGCCTCCAGCCATTTGAAATTTGAAAGGACATCAGAAAGGGTACCAATACGACGTACGTTTTCATTGCTTTCGTCGTATACCAAATCTCAAAACATAGAAATAAATATACCGCAGAGATCAGCATGACGAGACGATCAAAACGGTATACAGATATTAGTGGTACGATCATCCGATCAAAAGTCGATACGGACATTGATATACGTTGTTATTCTGTACGGAAAAATCCAAACGGAGCTAGAAACGTCCGAATTTCGCGAAACGAATTTCGCAGTCTGATTCAGAATGCTCTAAATAAATTTTCTCCTGTTGACATATTTTGGTTTCGGAAAACTTTTAAATTCACTGTTGTTAACCGGTTTGATTTGAAATAAAATTTCACAGAAAAATAAACTTCAATATTATCAGAAGAAAATTTACCAGTTGCTATATTAAAATAGACGTATTCCAAATAATAAATTTTCATTTTCAAATTTTATTGTTTAAAATTTCACAAATTTTCAATTAACATATTATTAAAACTATTAAAATTTACGGGTCGTTACACTCTCCCCCACTCAAAACTTTTCGTCCCCGAAAAGAAAGGAGGTAGAAGAATATAAACAACCAGAAAGAAAAATAGATTGAAAGTTAAGATTAAACAATTAATTTAAAACTATATAAATTTTACTTGAAATATTCATTTGAAAACTTCATTTGCAAATCAATTATTTTTTTATAATTTAATACTTTTTCAAAACTCATTTGTAAAATTTCTTTCTTCCTTTATAAATACCATTTATATGTTTAAATGACACCTTTATAATTATATGAAAACTATTTGAAAACAATTAAATCCATAATTTATAAATTTATTAATTTATCTCAAGATACTTTTCAATTATTATTAATAAATCAATAATCATTTACTTTACATATGTTTTTTTTTGGTTATTAACTTCAAAATATTTAACACTAATAATTTACTATTAAACCATATAGTATATGAATAAACAATAAAAAAAATATAGTCAACAAGGAAAAGAAGGAGGATTTGGAAACAAATAAGTGAATAAATAAGCTGAGCAGATAAGATAGATTCAAAACAATAGTATCGTGCACGAACAGTTAATTAGAACCATAAGAATTTCAATTTCAAATATTAATACAAAATTTTCTTTGTTGGAAATACTGTTATAATAAAATACCTTTATAGTCGAAACAAATTTCCTTTCGAAAATACTTTTATAACTCGATGTCTTAACAAGTTTATCCCCGTTCCTGTAGACTCTGGTAGTGCGTTGATCAGGCGCAAAACTAGAATTCTCCAGGTACTTAGTAGACCTGTTTCAACACCCAGTGAAAATACTGGAAAAACTTTTAAAAACAGATATGGAAAGTACAATCCAAACAAAACGAATCAAATCATGGATCGCAGATACACAATGGTTACGCCTGGGTCCCCCAGGAAACATCCGTACCTTTTAAGCATTCACTGCCTTGCAAATTTCGCCATGCAACAAAACGGTGGACCGCAGGATACATAAAAATGGTTACGCCTGGATCCCCCAGGAAACATCCATACCCCGTAAGCAATCTCTGCCTTGCGGATTACGCCACTAACACGACCATAGATCGCAGATACACAATGGTTACGCCTGGATCCCCCAGGAAACATCCGTACCTTTTAAGCAATCACTGCCTTACGAATTACGCTATGCAGTCGAGTTCGTAAGACCATGGGTAACGCCATGGAATTCGAAGGACACTCGAGTATCATATCCGGAAAACCAAAAATCAGAGAGAATAATATCGATAGAATGAATCCAAGATGTGGCCACAAATCGGATATCAAGCAGAAGGCACTTTCCATATCTTTACTTCGAAAATATGTATCATATAGTACCCTTTCAAATCACTTTCAAATATCGTACTTATATAAAATCCATTATATATAAGCTTTAAATTTTCAAATCAAATACTTTCCAAAATCAATAGTATATCAAATCATACTTATATAGACTTCAATTATATAAGATTTCACTTTCAAATTGAGTACCCCTTCAAATCTAAAGTTTTCGAATCAATTTCATACTCATACAAATCAATTTTATATAAGTTCGACAACTCCCAAATCAAGTATTTAGTAACACAAGGTTCTCAAATTTCAATTTGTTTCAATATCAGTTCAATTTCAAAATCATATACAATTTCACCAAATTATTTCTTCTCAAATTAATTATTTTTAGTTTCAAAGTTTCCAAAATAATAGATTTAGAAAATAAATCCAAATTTCCAAATCAATAATTTAAGTCAACCAATTCATTTCCAAAATCAAATGTTTTCGAAATCATCTTATTCTTACGTAAGGTCTATCTTACATAAGGATCAAATTTTCAAATAAATTTCGCTGTATGAATAGCCATATGGAATTTTGAATATCTTTGCTTTTATGGGTTATATATCTTTGGAATTTAAGTTGGAATTTTTCTTTTAGTAAGCAAAGATATTCTAACTCGACAGCTTTCCATTTCAGCGTCAAAATGTATCCATGATATTAGAATATAAGATGTACATACGTCATCATTTCGCAAAATCACCTTTGATCGCTCGCTCGATCACACAAGTTCGCTTTCAAACTAGTATTGTTCATTCGACTTCCCTAATGCGGGTTTCGATATGGTTTCTCGACTAGAAGCCATCAGTCTCCTTGCATAGCCATATACTATGATAGAGAATTCTAGAATCAAGCCCAAAATCCATATCAAATATTCGCCATCAAGAATCGAATGAAAAATCCTAACATGAAATGGTGTAATTCACCTCGAACTTGTGTACTCAATCCTGGATCAAATTAATTATGCGAATAAAACAGTATACGTACAACTTATATATTTATTCCAACTTGTTAGATATATAGTTCCATAAAGATGTTACTAAGTTAAAACATTTAAGCTAAATTTTATTCAAAATATATTGAAGACGAAATTCTTTTCAAAACATTTCAAATCTAAATTTCATATTAGAAAAAAAATTAAAATTTGCCTTGTTCATTTTCTTAACAAAACAGTTTCAACTTATCTAAATCATATTACTTCATACTTAAACATTCAAAACAAATTTATATACTTTATCAAACAATTCATACTTTTCAAAAAAATTTAGCTTTGAAAAGTTAACCTCGATTTGGAAGTGCTCGAACTTTCAAAATAGTTGAAGAAATCATTTTCAAATTCAAGAGTTGGAAATCAGTAACAAATCAGTAAATCAATTTTAATAGATGGGGTTATATCGAATCCGAAACTCAAGGACTGAACACCGGCTTACTTCAAACCATTTCAAATATATATACAAATATACTTTGAATATCAATCTTACTTCGGAATTTGAAATCAAAATTGGTTTCGCAAAATCACTCGCGTAGCAATGCTACTAAAGTGGCCTCTCCCTCACTATGAAACTCGAAAATCAATGTCGATGATGCGTGCACTCATCACCGAAATTATTTTCCAGCGACATAAGTGAGTTCTGGACTTCTATTTTCTCAAACTTCTTTTGAAATTTCTTTGAAACTTATTAAAATCATTGAAACATTTCTTATTCGGAAAATACTTTTAAATCATACTATTATTATATATTTCAAAATCTTAAAACCAATTTCAAAATACCGGAGTTCAATTCTCGAATTTCAAATTTAAAATCCTTCGGTTATAAATCATTTTTTTTTTATCTTTATCGAAAACATTTTACTTTTATATATAGGATATAATCATACTTATCAAAATAATAATTTCGATATATAAAACACTTTCTAAAATACAAACAAACCCGATTTTCAAAGGATGATTCTAGAATGAATTTCGGAACGAGGTAAAGGTCGAAGTCAAATTCAAAAGGGATCCTACTTAATGAGAATCCTAACCAAGATTTCGAGGTATCAATCTATATCAATTCAAGGGAATTTATTCCATCAGTGAAAGAAAAAAACAAATTCTCATCAAACAAAATGGTAAAGCATCATTATAAATCTTAAGTTCGACACATCGACTTTTACTAGGTAAAGGATACAATAGAGTTTACTTAATGCAACTTAACTTATACCACTGATACAAAGAGATTTCACTGATCCATACTTCTACAAGAATAATGCATCTGTATTAATCCTACCGGGTGGTGCTTCAACGGGTCCAGTACACTCCACATCAAGGTGCCCCCAACTATGACATTTCTTGCATGAGTACACTATTCTCCCATCTTCCCTAGTGAACTTTGGGAAGGCAGCAGCTCGAGCAGGACGTAACACAGCTTGCCTCCCGCGCTGTCTCTCAGAACAATCTCTAGCTATATGTCCAGTCTGTCTACAGTGGTAGCAAAAGGTTGACTGGTCGGTAGGTGCTGTGAGTGCCGATTTCACTTTCTTCACTTCCAGGCAGCGACTTGGGAAGTGTCCCTTCTTACGACACTTAAAACAGAAAATCTCGGATCGAAAGCGCTTGCCCTCCTTCTTTTTCCCTTTCCATCTCTTTCCGCACATGGCTGCATAATGCCCCTTTTCCTGACACCGATAACAAATGACATGGTCATAAGGACCCGGTTCTGCCCTTTCTCTCCACAGCCTCTCTTGTTCCTCAATTGCTTCCTCCCGTTCTTTACGGGCCAGTGCTCTTCGTGCCCGACGGGCTGCTTTCTGCTCTTCAGATTTTGCCATTTACCAAAATATTTTCCTATCATTCAATGAGTCCAAAATCAACAGGATAGAAGTTCAAAAATTTAAGGGAAATTAAATCAAAGGAAGCTTCAAAATAAAAAGAAAAGGACTCGCACAAAGATGAGATAATTAATATTCAAAAAGAAGATGAATATACTTATACAAATCGCGGGCGACCTTAACCGGATCAACCGTGACTTCAAGAACAGATCGATGCAGAATTCCAAGAAAAATCAACATTCGATCGTAAGAGATAGCGGCATCTAAATCAAAGATATCGAAATCTCTGGTGAATCAATGCCAATTGTAAAGGATTTCCACCCCTTTACAATCATTCAAAGATTTGCGGGATCGCCTATTCTTATAGAGATCATTCGAAGAGGAGTTATGGGATACTCCAGAATCAAAGAATACAAATAGGGAGAGACAAGAATGAATTTTGGAACCGTAGGGAACGTTCCAAAGTTCAAAGGAAATCGAGTCAAAAGGAAGAGATTTAAACTCGAACGAAAGTGATTCTGTAAATAAATTTACTATATATGCTAGGTTTTGCCTAGAACCTGGCTCTGATACCAACTGTAACGACCCGCTATTTTGGACCATTCAAATCGACAATAAATCCACACATGTCTGACTTGAATAATTCAAAATATCATATTGTTAATTTAAATTTGGCAAAACTCAGCATATGCAGTAATAAATCAATCACAGAATCACAGACACAGAGTAATACAATAATACGCAGCGGAATAGATAAAATAGTAGTTCATGAAGCTACTATATAAACATCAGAGTTAAAATAAAATACAACAGAATATCTCAAATGTAGTGAAGTCTCCAGTACGAATAGATGACTTCTCCGAACAAATCAACTAGAAGAGCTGAAAGCTGAGGCGATAGTTGGATCTCCAAAGGAAGCTCCAAACTCCAAGGGTGAGTCTCAAATGCTGTATCACTCGGTCTGACCCGAGCGTAAAGCAAAACACAAAACACTCGAGTCAGGATTAACATTCTTATATAAATAAATCCAACTCAAGTGAAATATCAATTGAAATACGAGTAACTTAAAGGATGTTTGGGATAACCATCCTCTAAGGATCTTCAGAACTATCTATAAGGTGGAAATATACACTCTAACACCGTGGTCATTTCAATTTAATTTATACTTCAAAACCCAAATATCATTTCATTTCAAATATATCCATTTTCCAAAATAGTATATATATATATATTAAATGATTTAAAAAGTAAAGTATTTAAATTTTCTCAAGTCTCGCAAATCGATTCAAATCAACTTCAAATTCCAAATTCAAATTTATTCAAAGCTCAATTCTTCAATTTAATTCAGTTCTAAATATACCCTTTATTTTCAATATATTTCAAAGCTTTAGTACTCAACATTCTCAAAGTTAGTTTTAACAGTTTTATATAGCTCTTGATTTAACTTCATTATTATTTAATCAGGGAATATTCACTTAATAGATTCAATACCATTTAACTAGCCTTAAATTTCCTTTTTCTAAATATTTCCTTAAATTTATTTAAACAAGAAATATTCATTAAATTATTTAAATCAAACTCAAGTTATAAATCATATCTTAAATTTCAATAAGTTTTAAATCGGTTTAATTAGATAAAATTCTTTAATGAATCCAATTTCAACTAAATTCAAATTATCTTTCTAACCTCAACTTATTCAAATTATTACCAAAATCTATTTTGAAATATATTTTAAATACTCAACATATTATATGTATTTAAATCAATCATTCCCATTTATATATAATAATTTAAGGCTCAACATTTATTAAAACCATATATTTCTTTCCCAAAACCATAGAATTCATTTTCAAAATATTTATATATATGGACCAACGGTGTTTGTATATATATTCATCATATGGCTAAGTGATACGGATATTTATCATTTCAATCCGAAATTTAAATATATACGGGTAGATATCATTTCGACCCGTAATCCCAATTTCAATTCAAATGAAAATCGCTTGGGTTTATCATTTCAACCCATAACGATTTTCTCCTATTCTAAAGTCCGTTCGTGTATGTATCATTTCAACCCATAGTGAATTCTATACTAACAGGGAACTTGCAGAGTGATAACAGATAATATAAAATATAACAACAGGCATATATCATCAATATAAATAACAGATACTGGTGTCAGATGTCATAGATGAGCATATACAGATAATAGCATATATAACAATTTAAATAACTACAGCATTATATTTCAATTGTCGTTTCAATTGAAATCAAATTTAATAAATACAAAAACGTTAATCGTGAGTGATTGCTCACCTTTCGAGGCTAGAGATGAACGAGAATGAGAAGAGTTACGAGTTCAAGCACGAATTTCAAAGCAAAACAAAATGAGCACGAATTCGGCGGGTAAGCTGATAAGAGAATAGACAAAAATCCAATCAGAAATGGGTTGATGAAGATAATCGAAATCATCTTGATAGAACAGAAATTATATATATTTCCAAGAAATCGATATTTAAGTAAAAAAAAAAAATATTAAAATAACATATATATAATTTAAAATCATTGTTTTACATTAAATATATACATCAAATCAACCATATACAAAATGCAGGTTAGAATATATATATACTTCCTACGTGCAGGCCACAACAAAACAAATATGTATATATAGACCTACGTTGAAACTTTACATATATGCACTATTGAAAATTGTGTTTAATGAATTTAAATATATAACATGCGTACAAACCGATATGCAGATATGAAAATACATATAAATATACGTGACTTATATATTACACCGTAGCACTAAATATAATACGGCTCACTTTATAACTAACAGTTAAACAATAGGCAATGAATACAAACCATATATATAACTCTTTGGTTTAAATCTATATGCCTTTCAGAATTAAAATAACCAAATCCACCTATACTTATCTATATACTAATATATAAATACACATATAAACTTACAACTCTAAATCTACCAACTGCATAAGCTTCAGTTCTATTGAACTGGGTTGTAGTTTATACACTAAAAATTAACTATCAACGTATTTCACATGAATAGATATCTTTAGAATGTCAACAGTGCTGCTAGCTTCACAAAATTAAAACACATAACAGTGGCATTATTTTGTAAATTGCCACTCGAACTAACGCATGAACAGTAATAGTATAAAGTATTCAGAGTACGTGGATAGTAATATTAGCATGAACTTAAAATCTTTATTCTTTATTTCCATAAATACACAACAAAATAATAAGATAACATTTGATAATAAGACATGTGGGATTTGGGATTAACAAAGATTGGATACTATGTAACACAGCATAACTTATCATCAATAATGTAAAAAAATATATATAAAAAAGAGACACTAGGCAAGGACACATTTCCTTTAGCTTTTCTGCTTTGATAGCAAACAAAAAGTAAAATGGTTGAAATTGTTTTCTGGTCATAGTGATATCAAGTGAAAAACATGTGAAAATAAGTTCTAACATCTTATGAGTAAAATAACCTACATACTTCAACGTTAGTCTCCGTTATGTAGTTTCTATTGGAGTGTTCATGCCAAATTAACATCCATCAAAAGGACAGACTTAATATTGTGTTTATAAATCATTACTTGGTATGCATCATGAAGAAGAAAATTCATTCTATTGCCAAACAGCAAATTCTGGCTTACCTAAACCAACACAGCCATCCACTGAGATAAAAATTACTATCGCACACACACAACAAAAATAAAATCTGTAATTTCTAGAATTACGCGATGAGACAAACATAAATATTGTAATCTATGAGTATAACTTAATATATACATTATACACTATAAAATCAACATTTTTATAATCAGCGCTTGGTATTATATATAGGTTAACATAAGTACCATCAAATAAAAGAAATAGAAGAAGGCTTGGCCTGAGGTGATGGAGAGGTGGATCTGCCGTGCTCAACGATGTGGAGTGAGAGGAGATGAGGTGGCGCGACAGGCTGCAGGCCGGAGGGGAGAGGCTCGTTGGGAAAAAATGACGGTGAGGAGCTGGATCGGGTTCTGGTGCTGTGGTCGTGAGGAGCTGTGGTGGGAAAGTCGATGGTAGGGGAGTTGATGAGTTCGATTGAAGTGAGGCGAGGGAGTGGAGGCTTCTCGTGGTGGATGGAAAAGATGGAAAAGAATTTGAAAGGGGAGGAAGCAAGATTTGAGCTACAGGAATATAAAGTAGAAAAGTTGGATTTTTTTATTGTATAGATGTTTTACAAATTCAACTGTTATGATTATTCAAACTGAACGGTAGGAATAGAATGGTCGCCCCCCTTTTATTTAGCCGAAAATAATTTAAAGCAATTTATAGTTTCTAAACCGATGGAAATAAAGGCAGTCATCAATTTATTGAAAAGATAGAAAGGTAACAACTGATAATAAATGCCTCCAGCCATTTGAAATTTGAAAGGACATCAGAAAGGGTACCAATACGACGTACGTTTTCATTGCTTTCGTCGTATACCAAATCTCAAAACATAGAAATAAATATACCGCAGAGATCAGCATGACGAGACGATCAAAACGGTATACAGATATTAGTGGTACGATCATCCGATCAAAAGTCGATACGGACATTGATATACGTTGTTATTCTGTACGGAAAAATCCAAACGGAGCTAGAAACGTCCGAATTTCGCGAAACGAATTTCGCAGTCTGATTCAGAATGCTCTAAATAAATTTTCTCCTGTTGACATATTTTGGTTTCGGAAAACTTTTAAATTCACTGTTGTTAACCGGTTTGATTTGAAATAAAATTTCACAGAAAAATAAACTTCAATATTATCAGAAGAAAATTTACCAGTTGCTATATTAAAATAGACGTATTCCAAATAATAAATTTTCATTTTCAAATTTTATTGTTTAAAATTTCACAAATTTTCAATTAACATATTATTAAAACTATTAAAATTTACGGGTCGTTACAAATATAAATAACAGATAATGGTGTCAGATGTCATAGGTGAACAGATACAGATAATAACATATATAACAATGTAAATAGCTAACAGCAGCATATTTCAATTGTCGTTTCAATTGAAATCAAATTTAATAAATATAAGAATGTTTATCGTGAGTGATTGCTCACCTTTCGAGGCTAGAGAAATTTGATAACGAAGTAAATTACGAATCCAGTCGCGAATTCCAAAGCAAAATGAGATGGGCATGAATTTGACGATCAAAGCTGGTACATAGAATCGATGAAATAAATCAAAATCGGATCGATGAAGATAAATGGGTATAAGTGAACTTACATATGACTATAAATATAATTATATATATATAATTATTTTTTTAAATTCAAACACATTTGTATTGAATATATATATGAAGATCTTTATAAATACTTACACATATTTATAGAAATAAAATCTTTATATATATCCAAGTCATATAAAATTTCAAACACAAACACAACCAAATAAATTTTCAAATCATTACTATTAACACATATTAAAATTTTGAAATAAATATATATACTTATGAAAATGCAAAATACATATATATATATAGTATATCTAAAAAATCGATACTTAAAATAAGATAAATATAAATTTGCTTGTTAATATATATATGGACTCAACAGATTTCATAAACTGCTATGAACTTGTATTTATAACAAACATATGATACATAACAAATGATGATAATTCACACCTAAAATTTTAACATCAATGTTTTATAAACAAATAAATTACTATTTATAGTACCATATATATATAATACCTTCAAATATAAAGTACTAAAATCCATGCATAGTGCGCGCATATACTATATAGATATAAGATAACCGACCACACTATCATTTAACATATATACCTAATATATATCAACATATGAAACTTGTATACTAATATATAATCAAATTCAATTGCTCAGAGGTACAACTTATACAGTAAAAAAAGCTAATATATAACTACAACCGAGTAATACTTATATAAACTAGAACACATCACTGTTTTATATAAAAGCAGCATTAAAACAAGTATAACTTTTACAAACTGTATATATATATATATACATAGTATAACTTTCCTGTTCATATAACAGTTATTTGCAAACAATCATATTAAACAAATATACTTTCGAGCAATATATATACATGCAGACCTTATTCAACATACAACTCAGATTTAAACAAGTAACCAGATATATATATATATATATATATATAACTAAGATATAGGCTAAACCAGTCAACAATAATATATAAAATAACAGTAAAATATATAAACTAATATATATATATAATGATGTATATAAATAGATACCTTTACACGTAAAATACTGCTACCGAAAATATCAATTAATATGTACATATAAACAGACTTATAATATATACTTGAAGATCAATATCAAATTCAACCATACATACATATATCCCAATCGAAATCCATATATATTTCCCAAGTCATTATTAAACTTAACACATATAGTTAATATATATATATATATATTATATTACATTAAAAGTAAACATATAAAACATAACTTACTATGTAAATTCACTGTATATATATATATATATATATATAAAACAAATCATGACTCGAATAACTTTTAAAATAGTATATACAGTACTTACATACAGAAATTATATATATACACAATATCATATATAAAACTTGCATATATACATACATCTAATTTACACATATGAATTTAGACATATATATACTGTAATAAAATATAAAATTTAGAGTATTAAGTATCATTCAGGTATGAAAGCAATTATATGAAGGCGGCATACATACCTATTTACTCAACAAGTAAATGCATGCAATCAAGAAATGGGTAGGAAGCTTCAGTGATAGAAGAAACCTGGGATGGTGGATCTGGTAACAGGCGACGGAAGTGGGAAGATGAGGCCGAGGGGAGGGTTAGGCATGGCTGGGTAGATGCACGGCTGCCAAGAGTGAGAGGGAGAGCAGATGTGATGGCCGCGTTGGCTGCTGGAGGATGCGCGAGTGATAGAGTTCTTTTTTTTCGTTTCAGGATGAATAGAAAAATGAATGGACGAAAGCATTGAAAGAAACATAAACTATATTTGAACCGGTATGTGGAAGAGAAGTTAGAAAAATAAATTTGAGAATATAAAAAGACTAATCGTATATTTGATTTTCACGGCTGTTTGTTTCAACGGTTAGACAGATGGATGGACTAGAAATCCAAAAGGCTTAGATTAGATACCGATACGATTAAATCGCTTCACAGATTTTGCTGTGCACCGGTCATCGAATTAAGAATTGAATATACTGTGGAGATCAGCATGACGAAACGATCAAAACGGTATATAAATATCTGTGGTACGATCATCCGATCAAAAGTCGATATCGGTACCGAAAATGCTGCAAATTTGTCAGAAATAAGATGAACGGTGCAATAGAAGTCCAAATTTGGTGAAGCAAAATATGACATCTCACTTAGAAGATGATTTTCAAATTTACTATAGAAAAATATTCAGGTTTGGATAACATTTTATTATCATCAAATATTAACTGATTTAAATTGAAATAAAATTATACAATAAAATAAACTTCCATATTATTTGATGAAAATTTACCATTTGCTATGTTTTTAAATACGTATTCCAAATATAAAAATTTTATTTCAAAATTCAATTATATAAAAAAAAATTCACAAAATTCCTAGTTAAATATATTATAAAACCATCAAAATTTTTGGGTCGTTACACTCGTCCATACAAGTTGTCCAAGCACAAGACAAATCGAAGGCACTTCTCCTGCTACATCCGGTTTGGGAATCACCCTTAGGATTAGTAGCGAGTACTCCTTGCATTGGAGATTTCAAATTGAAGAAACCACCGCCACCATATATACGATAAAGGAATTACCCCAGAGGTTAGTGACAAGTAGCCCTACATTATGAAGATCTCCGTCTTCAAAATCATTGCTTTCAACATGTTTTCACTTTCGAACGTATATTGGTTTGAAGTGGTTTTCGGATAGGAATCACCCAAATCTGACCCCGGTTTCATCGAACCAATTATCAATAAAGGATGTTAAGTATATAGGTGATTATTATTCAATTGAATAATATCTTTTATCTCAGTAAAATATCTATTTAGAGATATACATCTTTAAAACATATTATGTTTCAGTATATACGGAATAATTAAACCTCTTTTATCAAATCCTTTGGTTAATTAAACCCCCATTTTAACTTTGGAAATACCAAAACATTTCATCTTTAATTACATAGGAAAGCTCGCCCTGGACGATATTGCTCCGAGAAAACTCGGAATTTTTTTTGGCTCGAGCATTTGGAAATTTGAAGCTGGGTCAGGAACGAGCATACGAATCGAGCGTACGAACATTTGAAGCATGCTTCGAGTTGAGCCGAAAGTCGAGTCGAGAAATATGTCCGCTATCATTCATAAACGTGCACTCGGCTGTGCGTTCGGAAAATCGATACGCTTTTGGGATCCGCTCGAGTTGGCAATCAATCGGAACTGGCCCCGGTCCGTCCCGATGTTTAGGCGAAGGGCGCATCGGGGTCGGAGCGCAAATTATATGAAGCAAGCCCGGCGATGGCCTTGCTTCGAGTCAGGCATGTGGAAACTCGAAGCACACATTGGTTCACTATGCTACTTAACTGAAGCAGGCACTTGGGTGCAGCTGCTTCGAGTCGCACGTTGGAAAACTCGGAGCGCGCTTCGGGTCATTCGACAACTTTCCCGAAGCAAGCCCGAGGAAGTCCCTACTTCGAGTCGAGCACCTGAAAACTACGAGCGTGCTTCGGGTCATGCGGCTACATACCCGAAGCTCGTCCTGGACGATATTACTCCGAGAAAACTCGGAACTTGCTTTGGCTCGAATGATATTGCTCCAAGAAAATTTGAAACATTGTTTACTGTCAACCCAAACCAGTTAGTATTGAATAAAAGGGATCCATAAATTTTAGAATGATTATAGCCAATACTAATTTCCGTATTCAACCTGTACTATTCATCGAATAACGGTGAAATCACCTTTTAAATTCATATGGATAGTATGAGTTCCCTCCTCGGAATGTAATACAGAGTTTAACTACAATGCTTAACAACCAAAATCCTATTTTAAATCTTGTTTAACTTTTGGAAAGCTCCGAATCTCTTTTTATCTTAGGAAGATGTGGTCTGAGTAAATCAAATTTACTGTCACCTCCGTCAGGCCAGTCCTTATAGCTAAAGTGGAACCCGGACATTGGTTGTCCAAGCTTGGGTCTAGAGACTATCTCTCTATCACCCATAAGGCGGTCAAGTTATTTGATCAACCCTAAACTCTTTAAAATTCTTGATTTTGTATTGTGAAAATAAGGGACACATCCCTAAAATAACACTTAATATACAAAACATCCTCCTCATAAAAAAGATATAAATTACATCCCTGTTTTCAAATACTACAATTTTTTTCCCTACAATACCCCGCTTCTCCATTGCAGCAATGTTGATTCTCCAAATATATGCATGTTATTCTCACATCCGTAATTAAAATTTGCACCCCATTAATTATCAATCTTTAAAATGCAATAACTTCTTGTAGAAACGATGGATTAACAAACCGTTTTCACCATTAAATCACAAATTTTATTATCTTTCTAATGGGTGGCATTGTGAATATGTAAAAACAATGGTAGGACAATCATATACGGATTAACAAACCGTTTTCACCATTAAATCAAACTTTATGCAATAATTGTAGACATGTCTGCAATTATACCATATAATTGCAGAAATGTCTGCAATTATATGCAATAGTTGCAACTGTATGCAATAGTTGCAACTGTATGCAACAGTTGTAGATATGTCTGCAATTATACCATATAATTGTAGAAATGTCTACAATTATATGCAATAGTTGCAACTGTATGCAACTATATGCAATAACTGCAGACATGTCTGCAATTGTACCATATAATTGCAGAAATGTCTGCAATTATATGCAATAGTTGCAGATTTGAAGAAAAATCGAAGATGTTTAAAATTTGCAGAATTGTTTGCAAATATATGGAATAATTGCACCTTTACTGCAAATATGATTTTTTGGTATCAACAATGGATCTCATTTTAAAGATCATAAATTTTTTGATTTTTGGTGAAAACAGTATACAGATCCGATGTTTCTACAGAAAGTTATACGCATTTGAAATATTAAAAACGTAAAGGGTATTTGGGTCTTTATGCACCCGTGAATTTGAAAACAATGACCGGAAACTTATTGATAAAAGGAGGGATGTTTTGTGTATTTTCAAACCTTACCAGGGATGTATGCCAAACAGACCCTTTATTATTTGTACAACATTTGCAAAAAGATTAGGGCAGAAAATCCCAAGTTTAAATCTTAATTTCAAAAGTTACCAAAAAGTGCTGGGAATAGTATTTTTAAAAGTTTCTTTGATCAAAAATGCTAATTTCATTCCACATATGTCTATTTTAAAAACTCAAATCTGTTTTAAAACAGTTTAATATATTTATGGAATTTATTTCATATTTTTAAAGATTTAAAAATATCTATTTTCAAGATTTTACCACTTTGGTTTTCGAACTGCCAAACCGCGACATTTTTGAAAACTTGATTTGAACATATCTCAGACTTTACTAAATGAAATATTGATTTTCTTCTTTTTTTTAAAACTATATTCATTATGGTCCGGAAAATTCTTATTGTGAAGAATTTTGACTCATATTCCATTCTACACGTCCGTTTAACTTTTCAGATCGCGAACCGCCGAATCGCGATAGCTTATTTTTACTCCATTTTCCAAACTTTTTAAAACTTTGTCAAAATGAGTTTTAATGTTTATAAACCATTTATAAATCATTTTAAACTATTTTAAAGAGGTTTAACAATGCAATATATACCATTTCATTTTATAAAGGAAAATGATTCCTTGGTGTAAATTCGACGTGTATTATACCATGAATCATTTCCACATCAAACAAACATATCATCAACATCCAAAACATGATGATCAAACATAGAAAACATCTATATCAAATATATCATATTATCGTATAATTTATAAATTTAACAGTAGAGTTTCCGACCTTCATTGGTTTCTATATTTTCTAAATTAGATTATAGCTTCGCTACTATCTCATCGAAGCTTATGGAATCAATCCCGGTTGCCTTTAGAACTGGATGGCCTAGGCTCATTGGAGAGATGGGTTTGGCCTTGACTTGTGAAGGTGGTGGCCGTGGGTTTAGTAGGAGAAGAGAAGAGGTTTGAAATTGTTTTTGAAGTGGATTGATAATATGTGTATACTTATATAAATTTACTTTCTCTTTGCCAAGATTTTCACCAATATTTCTCTAAGGTAAGTAGCCATTAAAATATCTTAAGAGGAAAAAGAAGATGAAAATGATTGGTGCGTAAAATTATGAGAGAATGGGTGGGTATTTATAGGAAAAAAAAATGTGTAAATTATCTAAATGGTATAATTACTGTTCTTCCGCTCGCCCACACCCCTCCTCTCCCATCATGCATAGCCATGACCTCCTCCCTCGTACCCCCTGTCATGTGCTACCTCCGTGTGGTGTGTAAGTGTGTAAGGTGATGTGAAGTCTTGTTTTATTACTTTTGTATAAATATCATGATATTTTGTGATATTTATATATGTATATGTATGTATTTATTTGGTATGTATACACGTGTATATGTATATGTGAGGACATGCATGTGTATGTTATATATGTGCACAAGATATATCAACAACGTTGCAATCACCTTGAACAACTTCCGTTCATTAAACCATTGAAAATCTAAAAGTCGATTCCCAGTCACATTTTCACCTATTAAATAGATTATATACAAATGTAAACAAAAATTTGAAAAATAATTTCTCATCATTATTAATTAATTAAAACGATCACATTTGAATTATAAAACCGTACAAACCAATATTAAACAAGTGTTTATAAAAAGTGATGTTATATCGATATAACATTATGAATTTCTTATATTTTTAAAATAAGTATAATCTTTACAAAACCATTATAAATCACTTATTAGCATTATATTATAATTAAAATGAATTATTATCATTTAAAATAATTATTAAATCATTTAAACTCAATTTAAATTCAAAAACCAATTATTTAAAAATGATGACATCATTGATGATGTCATAAAGACATTTTATTTCCAAAAATAAAATAAATAATTTTATTACATATTCTTGCTCAAATGGAGAAACAAGTGTATGTAAAAAAATTCATGCACGACTTTTGATGGTTAAAAAGCTGTATTGATAAAACGATTTTCGGTCATTTTTCTGATGAAAACCCCCAAATATCCATATTTGTTAATATACCTTTAAAACTAGTTTACCATCATTATTTATGGTCCGGAAAATTATAATTTGTGTTATAAAATCTTCTATTTGGACATTTCAAATATAAATATATCAAAGTGATAAATTTGCAGGTCGTTATAATAAAGCTATCAAGACGTGTATATATTAAAATGGAAAAATTGCTGGCAGATTTCTTTTAAATTTACCTCCTAAATATTAGATCATTGCTTTATTTCCCGAAAATTATTATGAAGAAATTACATCAAATATGGTAGAATGTTTTAGTAGTTGGATATTAAAAGAAAGAAGTTTGTTAATAACTCCATCCTTGGGTGCTATTCGAAACAAAATGTTCTTAACGTCAAGTCGACGAGAAGGTCAAAAGATTGGAATACTACTTTTTGTCTAAAATCAAAAAACTAAAAAGTTCATAATACAAGCATGAGTTGGATAGTGAACCGATCGTTTAATTATGTTTTCAAAGTACAAAGAACAAAAAGAAATGTTGAAGTGTAGATATTAACTTCCTTACATGTTTTTGTAATATCTTGCATATTAACAACTTCCAATGTGATCATGCAATTATGGTTATATTGAGTCAAAATTTTATTGTTTATGATTACATTGAGGATTATTTTAAGACACTCTACTACCGTTTAGCTTATTCTCATAACATCAAAACAATTCCAACTTTACAAAATATAAATGAAGTTCCATAGACTATTTTACTCCATCCACCAAAATAGAAAAGATCATTAAAACTTCCATCTCTAGTTTTGAAGTGACAACTATACATTTCAAAATATTTTGTATAAGTTATTATTTTGGGTATAAGAAAACTCTTAGAGACTAAGAAGGCTACAACATATTACTCAAGATGCTTGAAAGTTGAAGATCAGAACGCAATTTTCGTGAGTTGTAGGTCTTAGTTAAAACTTGTACAATTTCCTTTGATAATACACACACATCTTTCATTTCTTAAAGAATTTATTTTAAACTTTCCTTAATTCTATACTAATTTTTTTCAGAAATTACTACCGATTTTCAAAGAAAATCAAACATCTGAAATTAATTTCAAACATTTGAAAATGGGTTAAAATAAGCTAGTTCTTTTCTGTCTCATACCCTATATGAAAGACTTCTGAAAAATTAATCAGACATCTAAATGTATTATTAGATGTTTGACTGATAATTTTAGACATCTAAATGGTTGTTGAAACTATTTCTTAAACTATAGTTTCAGACATCTAAAATTTCAATCTAGTTGTCTGAGAAATGATTCAAACGTCTGACTGAAATTCAAACATCTGAACATGGGTGATTTTAAACAGATTCTTTTCTCTTTCGACCATGTATAAATTTAGACATTTGAATTTGAATTCAGATGTCTAAATACTTGTAACGGGCTTTTTTATTTTAAAATGTTGCTTTTGATTCAAAAAGTCATCTTCTTCAATCAAAAGTTATGTCTACTCTAATGGTTACTTCTCTTCAATTAATACTTTCCAAACAATAATTAATACTTTTCAAACACTATATAAAGCTTGTTTTGATCATTTGAACTTAGCTTTGCTTACTCTACTCTTAATATCCTTGATTCTCTAAGATTTCCAAAAGCTTTCATAAATGATCTTTCTCCATTCATTTCCTGCACATTCAATTCACAATATTAAAGGAAATCATGGAAAGGGTGTACTGAAAAGAGACTTACCAGAGTTGCACAAGAACACATCAATGACAAAGATTGGAATTATACTTTTATGTGAATTCCTTTGGAGATCTTCAGGCAAGAAGTCAAAGTCCTATTCGGTTGCTCAGGCAGTGTTGTAGATACATGTGCACCGGGTCAAGAGATTGTTGTTTAGTAAAATTCTAGAAGGAGTCCAGGATTGGACATAGGATAGAAAGTTCGAAGCAGTATAAAAATCACTGGTGCACTTGTTCATTTACCTTACTTTAAATTATTGTTATATTTTGCTTATTCATATTATTAGATCTTTAACGCGCTTTCATCTGGTATCAAAGAAATTTTTTCATAAAACCGTTACAAAGTTTGTGAAATTTGTGCAAATAATATTGATAACACTATTGCCACATTTGTTGAAGGTCAATCTACTGCACGACCACCACTATTTACTGGGTCTAATTATTCTTATTGATCGACCAAAATGAGAATCTATATGCAAGCAAATGACTATGAAATTTGGAGTGCTACACAAGTTCAATATATTATACCCACAACTGAGTACTTCACATGATCTAACACTCAAAAGATAGAAGTGACCAATAATGTTGAAGCTATGAATATTCTATTTTGTTCATTAGATAAGAATGAGTTTAACAGAGTTAGTGTGTGTAAAACTACATATGACATATGGCGAACATTTCAAGTTACACATGAAGGTACTATTAACGTTAAGCAAAGTAAAATTTGCATGCTAAAGTATTAGTTTCAAAATTTTAGAATGAAACAAAATGAAAATGTGGCTGATATGCACTCTAAATTTCAAGACATTACTCGTCCTCTTATGACTTTAGGTGAAAGTTTTACAGATTTTGATATTATCTCAAAAATCCTTAACTCTTTGACAGATGAATGGGAATGAAAGATGTTGGCTATTGAAGAGGCTAATGATCTTTCGACCCCCAAACCCGAAGAGTTAATTGGAAAGCTAATGTCGTATGAACTTAATTTGCAGGCAAAAAAAGATCAAGCTCCAGAAAGAAAAAAAACCGTCTTTCAAACCGAAGATGAATCAGAACCAACATTAGATATGGATGAAGATGATTTTGTTTTTCTTACCAAAAACTTTTAAAAAAATTGAAATCAAGAAGGAATAAGAAGTTATTAATAATAACAACTCATCTTCATCATTGAAATGCTATGAGTGTGACGAAATAGGACATATGAAGAAAGGTTTTCATAATGTTCAAAAGGAAAAGAATAAGTATAAGTTCAAAAATGAAAAAGAAGCAGGTTTTCAAGTGACTTGGGATGATTCAGAGTCTTCATTATCCGGAAGTGAAAGTGATACGGAATAAGAACATATGTGCTTCATGGCTACAAACAACGATGTAAGTTCTGATATTTCTTTTGAAGATCTTATTGAAATAAAGTCTGAACTTCTTAAAAAATTAAAGACTCTTAAAAGAACTCATAAAGATACACTAGGAAAATTGAATGGAGCCAAACTCAAAATTGATATGCTGAAAGATTGAAAGATTATTTTAGAAGAAGAACTTCAAAAATCACAAAATTCATGTGATAATTTAGCTGGCATCTTAATTTTTAAGTGGTGAAATAAAAATTTATAAAGATGAGAATGTCAAATTAGCCAACGAAAATTATAATTTAGGTTCTACTATTGATATTCTCAACAAAGAATTAAAAGAGCTAAAAACAAATTTTGAAAATCTTTCTAAAAATGTTTCGAAGTTTAAAAAGGGTAGAGAAAATTTATCTAGCATTATTAAAACCACACAATTTTCTTCTAACAAAAGAGGATTAGGATTTAAAAATTCAAGTAAAAGAAATTCTCTCCTAAACAATATAGCACATTATATACTAATTTCAAGAAAGGTAAAATTATCATTTAGGAAAAACCCACAAATGATCAAACTATAAAAATATGGGTTCTAAAGACTAACAATTACTTTATTAGAGATAAGTATATAAATTTGAGTTCTTAAGATCTAACTCTTATGTGTATGGTTTTCTAGGACCTAACTCAGAAAACCCCAACGTAGGAAATGGATACCAATTCGAGTTCTTATTTTTTGTAGGTACCCGACAATAAAAATGAGAGATGGATACTTGATAATGGTTGCTCAAAACACATAACGGGAAACAAAGCTATGCTAACCAATATAGTCTACATGCATGAAGGCACCATCACTTTTAGACACAACTTCAAAGAATATGTGATTGGCAAAGGCGATGTGTGCAATTATGGTATATCTAACTCTCCTCTTATTACAAATGTCCTACTAGTTAAAAACTTAAAACATAATTTATTAAGTATAAGCCAACTTTGTGACAAAGGTTTTGCATTTTTCTTTCGAAAAAGAAAAATGCAATATTTTTATCAAAATAAAATTTAAATTTTTGAAGGTAAAGAAAACAATATTTTTTTTTAAACATGAAAATTAATTATAATAACGATTTGTTTACTAGAAAATGATAATAATCAATGGCTTTGGCAAAAACGGTTTTACACATTAATTTTAAATATAGAAACTTTCTAAACATAATTTAGTAAAAGGTTTGACAAATAAATTTTAAAGCCAACAATTTATGTAATGCATGCCAATTAAGAAAACTTACTAAATCATCATTTAAGTCTAAATAATTGATTTGTACTTTATAACCTCTTGAATTATTTCACTTAGACCTATTTGGACCAACCTAAGTTGAAACGACCTACCTTTTCGATCCTCAAAAATCAATATTGATACATCCACTGTATTCACGTGCCGAGCATCCAAGTGCCGAAAAGATAGATTATTAGAATGAAAGAAAAAAAGACAGAATAGAATCTCACATCGTGACGAGTAATATATAATATACAACAGATCTTTATAAGACAAAACTGTAATATACATACATAAATCAGAGTAAACTAACTTATTATCAGTCTGGACAGTTATAACAATCTGTGCTCACAAATGCTGATAAATATAAAACAAAAACTGCAGTGGAAATAAAAGATACGTGAATACCTCATGAAGGCATCCCGCTCGTCTCCTGAAGCTCCAAAGCATCTATAAATAAATCTGGAAATATGTTTGCATTGACCCAAGCATTAAGAAAATAACGTTCGGATCAGTCTGGATAACCAACGTGAGAAACAAAAATCATATAGACCATAAATGTTATAAAACCTTTCAAAAATAAAGGTATCTTGTAAGACCACGCCGCACATAAACACGGATGAGTTTTTAACTTACGATAACCAAACCATTTTTATAAGAAATCAAATGATATCATAATAATGTCTAGGGTTTAAATTAGGGACAGTTTGGCAAAGGTCCCTAATAAGTTTCAAAATACACAAAAACCCCAATAAAAAAAAGTTTGTAATTTAGGTCCCTAGAATTAAGTTATCGAATAATGGCATACACTTATGCAACTGTTCAGTGAATAGTTGCAGACATTTATGCAATTATATCAAAAAATTGTAGACATTTCCACAATTATTCATTGAAAAATTGCGGAAATTTCCGCAACTATTCAAAAAAAATTGCGGAAAATTCCGCAATTATTCAGCAAAAAAATTGCGGAAATTTCCGCAATTATTCACTGAAAAAAATGCGTAAATTTATGCAACTTTTGGATATAATTGCATAAATGTATGCAATTATTCAGTGAATAATTGCATAACTATATGCAATTAGTTAGTAACTTAATTCTAGGGACCTAATTTACATACTTTTTTATTAGGGTTTTTGTGTATTTTGAAACTTATTAGGGACCTGAGCCTAATATTCACTTTAAATTAAACATATAACATTGCTGGAATGCTTGCATCTCATGTTCCAACTTAGTTGAGCACAACTAAGTCCATAAGAAACTTATTGGAGAATGGATTTCATACAATGACAAGATTACCGGGGTACCACCTGTCACAGTACACCTTTAGAAAAATGTACCGAGGGCCTCACATGGGCCCCTTGCATGGCAAGACCGACCTACCCCTTCCTGGATAGTACCGAATATGTCATTACCTCGGTTTCCAGCCAACAACTGTACCGAGTCACTAACATACATAAATGGGTCAATATCGATCGGGTGATGGCCATACCCAAATGGTAGCGAACCATATAGCTTTGCAGCATATCCCATGTTTTAGTCATTACCGGTTGTGAAGCTTGAGGCTACGCTTCACATTTCTAGCAAATCCCACTTGCAGCGCTTTCCCTTTAGGTAACAATGCAATACCAGCATTCATCCATACAAGTTGTTTAGGTGTAACGACCCACTATTTTGGACCATTCAAATCGACAATAATCTACACATGTCAGACTTGAATAATTCAAATAATAGATTGTGAATTTAAATTTGGCAAAACTCAGCATATACAGTAAATAAAATAATCACAGATCACAAACACAGAGTAATATAACAACAATGCAGCGGAAACAAAAGAATAGTAGTTCATGAAGCTACTATATATATATAACAGAGTTAAACAAGATACAACAGAAGTCTCAAATATAATAGTCAAATACAAGATCAGAATACATCGCTGGAATCAACTGAATATCTGAAAGCTGGATAGATAGCTGGATCTCCAAGCGAAGCTCCAACTCCAAAGGTGAGTCTCAAATACTGGTACACTCAGTCTGACCCGAGCGTAAAGGAAAACACAAAACACTCGAGTCAGGATTAACATTCTTATATCAATAAATCCAACTCAAGTGAAATAACAGCTGAAAATACAAGTAACTCAAAGGATGTTTGGGATAACCATCCTCTAAGGATCCGTTAAACTATCTACTATGTAGTAGTGTATGCTAAGTAGATAATGACTATCAGTAATATAGAGTATCAAAATAGCATTAAGGCGTCACCATTATCCCCCTTAACACATTTTATATAAGCATCATAGTCTATACAGCACTGTAAACTCCACCGTAAACTAGTGGGCTATCAGGGAGTACTCCATAGGTATAACACATAACAAATCGTAGTGGTCGCGCATAGGGATACGAGTATGACAAGGCACATGAGGCAATACCCAAGGTAGTGAAACTACCGTTTGCCTGATCCGGACTGGTGAGAACGCATCGCCGCAACGATCGCAACACCACGAAACAACACTCCCAAATCAAGGGTGCGCACCAATCAAAAACAAGTAATGAGTAGTTTACGAAGAGTGTGTCCGCTAGAGGTAGCTAACCTCACTGGCCCGGCACGGCTCCTGTTTAAGTCATTTCCAATTTGACACAAGTGTCAAGGCTATCCATTATCGTTCTCTTTCTTCAAATCCAGCAACGTCATCATTCCAACCACTTCATTCTGGATCACACTCCGCGTATAATAGTTATTAAAGTGGTTTTCGGTTTGGACAGAGAGTATGTCCCTAACCGATCCCGGACTCTTCAATAACTACGTAATTATTACACCGATTGGTCATTTAATAAACTTTCAAAATAGTTTATATTTCAAAACCGAAATATCATTGCCATTTCAAAACCATATCCATACGATATCATTTTCACTTCAAATAAATCCATTTCCAAAATCATATCACTTTCCAATGTTATATCGCTTTCGAAATCGTAAGTCTTTTAAAATCAAACACTTTGGAAATCAAAACCTTGAAATTCATAACACTTTGAAACTATAGTTTGAAATCATAACATTTTGGAATTCATAACACTTTCCTCTTAAACAGTTTAGATATTAAAATTAGCGTATATAATAAAATAGTTTACAAAATAAAATAATTTATATAAAATAGTTATAAGTTAAAACAATTTATATTAAAATAATTAGTATATTTAAATAGTTTATATTAAAAATAGTTATATTAAAAATAGTTTATATTAAAAATAGTTTATAAAATAATATAAAATAGTTTATATTAAAATAATTTATAAAGTAAAATATAAATAGTTGTAGATATAGTTTAAAAATACTTTATAAAATAAAATAGCTTCCACAAATCCACAAATCGATTCAAATTAACTCAACTTCCAAATTCAACTTCAATTCATAAATTTCAACTCAATTCAATTTCTCAATAAATCATTTCGAATTATAACCATTTCAAATACAGATTTGAAACACAAAATAAACCATTAAATTTCAATATATTTCAAAACCTAATTTGATAATTCCATTTATATCTAAATTTAATTTCGTTACATTTAGTTTCTGAGATATTTCTTTAATCATTTCAATACATCTAAATACAACTTCAATTTACAAATTTATATAAACAAAATCCCATTTAAATTTATATAAGTTTGAAATATTCATTCAAGCCACTTTTAAATCAAATTCACGTTATAAAACATATCTTAAAATTTCAAATTTAATAGATTTCAATCAAACTTATTTAAGTATAATTCTTAAATAATTAAGAATTCCAAATCAATTTCAAATTTATCTTTCAACCCGAAACATTATAAACTCTATATTTGAAAATATAAATTTTACATAAATACTTAAACATATTTTATATTGATTCAAATCAACTTTATTAAATCAACTTTAATAAATCTTTAAAATCAATATTTATCAAAACCATATATTTCTTTTCAAAACCATAAAAATCATTTTTCAAAAATATATATATATATATATAGACCAACGGTGTCTGTATATAATTTTCTACCCTATGGTCAAGTGATACAGATATTTATCATTTCAATCCGCAATTTAAATATATATGGGTATATATCTTTTCAACCCGCAATCCCAAATTCAATTCAATGAAAATCGCTTGGGTTTATCATTTCAACCCATAACGATTTTCTCCTATTCTACAGATCGTTCGGGTATGTATCATTTCAACCCATAGTGAATTCTATATTAACAGAGAACTTGCAGAGTGATAACAGATATGATAATAATATAACAACAGTAACAGACATATATCATCAGTGATAAATAACAGATAATGGTGTCAGATGTCACAGGTGAACAGATACAGATACTGGCATATATATATATATATATCAATGTAAATAACTAGCAGCAACATATTTCAATTGTTGTTCCAATTGAAATAAAATTTAATAAATATAAGAACATTAATCGTGAGTGATTGCTCACCTTTCGAGGTTAGAGACGAACGAAAATAAGACGAGTTACGAATCCAAGCATGACTTCCAAAACAAAGCTAGATTGGCCCGAGTTGGACGAACAAAGCTGATAACAGAAATCGATGAGAACAAATCAAAATTGGTTTGCTGAAATTTAAACGAGATGTATATTATAATAAATTTTCCTTAAAACAAATATTCAATTTTAAAATACACGTACCTTTTTTTAGATCGATGTTATATATATACTTGTAAAAATCAAAATATATACATATAGACTATCATTTATGTACAAGATAATATTGACACAACTATATATATATACTATTTCAAACCATATAAAATGCTGTCACCATTGTGCATATATAACTGTATTAAAATTCAAAAATCGATATACAAAATAACAGATATATATTCTATACAAATTAAATCAACTTATATTGACAGATCATATAACATACATTATACCGTACATATATACCTTAAAATATAAAACTGCAATATAACACTATAATTATAACTAACTATACTTAAAATATAACAAAACTATTATACATATTTATTTAAACAGGTTAACTAATATATAAAATAAAACTGTAATAGCATTATATAAACCCACATATCCTTAAAACACTATAATTATATATATATATATATAAAAGCAAGACAGTTCCAGCACAAATTTCGAAACATCTATATAAACACACTCTGCCATAACTTATTTCACTTATACGCCAAAACGAACAGACACTCACATAATATACATATATATATACATTTAAATTAAAGCTTAACAGACATTTTTTTATATATATAACATATTAATACTCCTATATATATATATATCATACTGTAACCATTTGTAAAACATAGATGATACATCATGAAAAACATAAATTTTGTGGTAAGCTCGTATAAACTGTAACTCATATCCAAAGATATATATAAATATATATACTAATCTATTATATATTATATATCATAAATCGTATTATGAAATACTATAAAACGCAAGATATATATACCTCATAATATATGTACTTAAACATTATATACTCATATACTAACAGATTATCACCCATACATATATAAAATAAAAAGATTTATGTAGACAAATTTAAACTCACTGTTTAATAAGAACAGATATACCACCCTTCATATTATAACCAACAGGAGAGAAAGGTAAGTGAGGCGGTGGCCATGCATTCGGCATGGGATGAATCTTGGCCAGGTGGTGGAATGTCGGATGTGAGCAGAATGGAGGGAGGAGACCGATAAGCTAGCAAGGCTAAAGGAGAGGGAAAAATGCAGAGGGATTTGGCAATTTCTTTGGGTTGCGTGGTTGGGCAAGGTCATGATGGAGGAAGGTGGTGGTTGACATGGAGTTTGATGAGGCGGTTGTGGCAACTTGTTTGGCCTCATGGCTGATGTGGCGGGGAGATGTAGCAGGCGGCAAGGAGGAGGTTTGGGCGCTGGCTTCGGGAAGGTAGTGGAAAAGATGGGCGAGCGGAGGTGGCGAGTAGAAGGAGTAGGGGAGAGAGGCACATGGGCTAACGGCTGCTTGAAGTGGAGGGACGATGGCGTGGTGGAGCAAATGGGCTGCCGGCTTGGAGGTTGTGGTTGCGTGCTCGATGTGGGATGGTCTTGAGTGAGGAAGAGTTGTTGAGAAGAGGTGCTGGGTTGCGTGGTGGCGGAGGTGGTTGCAAAGGGAGGATGGAGATAGATGACATGTTGTTTGCATGGAGAAGGCGGAGAGAAGCTTGGGGTGTCGGTGTGTGGCGGTCCGGAGAATAGTGGGATGGATCTGGTGTATTTGAGAAGGTGATGAGGCTAGGCAAAAAGAATGAAGAAGAACAGCTTTCACAACTGAAGTGACCCACTTCTTTTGTTCAATTATTTTAGAGAATTTTCTTTTTTTACATGTATATATATACATACTTCAATGGACCACTTCTCTTAATTTAATTTTCCCAAGATTCCTTATTTTACCAATATAAAAATACTAGTATATAAAATTAACTTAATTCATATATATATATATATATATGAAGATATATATATGACTCTTTGTCTACCAGAGTAATTTAAATTGACAAAGAAATTCAATCACACCTAATTTCTCATATTCCAGAGATATGGTGTCACATAGCCTTTTCTGTTCATTCTTTTTTTTAATCTCAAGCTTGATTATATGCTCAAATAACACCATTTTTCTTATTTTCTTGTTTTACTTCTTAGATTATTTGATCCCTGAATTTTACAAGCCATATATTTAGATTCTGGGATTTTATAATTTACCACTATTTGATTCTATGATAAATATCAGGGTGTTTAAGATAACTCATTCATTGCAGATTAGCCCGGGGTTCATAATTCATATTCAAACAATTTTGTGTCAGGTAAGGGTATTCATATTTTGATTTATATGTTATACAAGGATCATATGAATAATCAAATGTTAAACTGGATTGAAGACCCAGCAGAGAAAGCAATATATTTAGGCAAAGTGCATATGCAAACACACATACTAAATGAAGACTTAGCATATACATGGTCAAGGTAATGTCAAAGATCAGATCAATGAAATTTTTCAGATGGACATATGGTGCTTACATCTGGTAATCTCTAAATAACAGGTGATAGTAGTCAGTGTGCTATGGAATAATGGACATGCTTATTACTAATAAGATCACATGACACTACAATCTACAGCAGGTCTGATTATAGCCAAATGAAACCAGACTTGCATCAAGTGTCTAGACCATGGGGTTAAATTCAGCATAGTTGTAGTGTAGCTTTCCAATACCAAATTCACTACACCAAAATAGGCAAATTCTAACATTTATAAGTGTTACAAATAATTTCAGTAACACATTTTAAGTGTTACTAATGGACTGTGAGGAATGGAGCGGCCAAATTTGTAACACTTATAAGTGTTACAAACATACGTATTACTAACACTTATAAGTGTTGGTACAAAAATATACGGTAACGCTTATAAGTGTTGGTAACGAAATATACGGTAACGCTTATAAGTGTTGGTACAGAAATATATGGTAACGCTTATAAGTGTAACACTTCCATCGATTTCTCTTTTTACAAAAAAATCACATTTCATCTGCTGGAACATCTCCTTTCATTTCATACTCTAGTTTTACATGTTACAATCTGTTCACTTTTACATTGTTTGTTTACATATTTGCAACTTTACATTCTTTGTCACATATTTGCTATCTCTGTTAACAATTCCCTCCTCTACAAACACTCCCCATCCATTCAACATGCGACCAAGCTGCCCGACCATCTGCATATTCACACAGCAAACCATCCACTTCAGACTAACAATCCATCTACTGACATACCACAACTTCACCTCTGCCATTTATTTCTGCTATACATTCATCCCATTAAACTATCCAAACTACTCCATTAATATTACCTTCATTTACCACCACTGACAACCATCCACCGCCTCCAAGTCCACCTCCGACCATTACACAGCAGCTTTTGCCAATAACCCCCATCCACCTCACTACACACATCCCTAACTGCCACAGAGCAAACATACTTCATCAACCCCACTGCACATAGCCATCAACAGACTACTTCACAAAACTGCAGCTCCACCATTTACATACAAACTTCACCATCATCACAGCATATCTCAACATCCCCTACATCATTATTTCTGCCATCATTATTTTTGTCATCCATAACTATCATAACTATCCACAACTATCACAACAGTAAACTCTGCCATCACTTCTTCTCATACATACAACTGCTGCCACATACACCCACACTTCTAACAAACTGCCTACATTCATTCATTCATCTCATCGAGTTCCACCAGCATACTGGCAACTACACTTCATACTTCAAACTTCACACTTCACATAATACACTGCACTGCCTCAAAATTCCCACTGACTTAACTGCCAGCTGCCATACACATAACTGCTACAACCCTTTTCACCACAAATACAAAACTTTCACCTCCCTGCACACATCACCCATACGAACCATCAAGTGCAACATCACTTCTGTGCACACTTCCTTGCATTGCCAACAACAAACCCCAAAACATCATCCTACCACTGCCAATAAACCAACCTGCTCCATCAACTCATAACCTCTGATCAACTTCTTCCCTACCTGAAAACAACCACATCTACTTATACAAACATGCCTGCATTATATTTTATTCCTAGAAATAGATGAACTGAAATTGATGAATGAGGACTTACATAAAGAGCAGTATTGACTCCTGCAGTATAGCCACTCTGTAGCTTAATCCATGCTCCAAAATATCCATTTCGATATGGCCTAATCGATTTGAATCCACTCCCTGAACATATCAAACACATTGCATGACATCCAGTACATGTTAAAATAAAAATAAAATAGAGTACAGCATAGTATGAAAAAAAAATACAATGATTAATAGAAAAACAATATGCTCATTTATTTATTTATTCAGTTCAATTAAATGTGAGAAAGAAAGATGATTCAGAGTTGTAAACATAAGCATAAAAATGGAGAGCATAATAAATGGACTAAACAATGTGATTATGGACACGATTACATTTTGTGGTACAACAAATAGAGTAAGAATTAAAACCTGGCAGGTAATATATTCTTTGAATTTGCACAATAGCATTGCAAAAATCAATAAGTACGTTTGCATGGCTATATGTACTAGTATAAATGATCTATTAAATATTACTGGGAGGCCAAGGATATGCTAAAAATATAATGTTCCAGAACATAGTGATGCATAACATCACAAATCCTATCATTATCAATAAAAACTACTATGACTCCAGAGGTCCATGCCATGACCAAGTAAATAACTTCAATACTAGTGCATTTGGTTTGTTACTCTTACTCGGAACAACTATTAAGCCCAAACACGTGTTTGGTAAAAAGAACTTTAGAAAATGACTAATCAGAGTTTAAAGACTTACTGGGAAATTTGAAACTCTACTGAGTTTTTTCTAAAAGAAATAAATAATCTTACTCGAATATTTAGAACTCAAGTAAATGTTTGGTACCAAATAGCTGAATTTAGTTGGTCGGTAGGAAAGACATTTTCATTCAAAAAAAACTGATCCAACCTATGAATTAACAATAATACATTCCAGATTTGAACTTTTAAACAAATTAAAAGATAATGCTTGAATTCAGAAACTAAAACTGTTTACAGAAAATATAAATGAATCAAGAAACTAATACTTTTTGGATTCAATCTAGCTTAGCAAGTATTAACAACCCAGCTTAGTATTTGTAGCACCTATTGTCCTTGTAGGCAGTTCCCACCCTATCACGCTGCTACTTGTTTGTTGCAGACACAGGTTGTAATTTTTTTCCCAGCTTGAGACTATACATCCCCAGTTGCAAAATTCATACTAAGCTGGATAGCAAAGCTGCAACCTTAGCATGAAGTGAAAACAAATAAATAGAAATTATATTGAAAGTTGCACAAATCGAAATTAAACTGTAAGTTGCACAAATTAAAGTAAACTTATGTCTGATCAATATTAGTACCCAATTATATGAATTTAAGAAAAAATAATATCGTATTTACCTAGTAACTAAAATTATGCTAGAGCTAAAACATAACAAAACTGGTAGTTCAAAGCAACATCATTGGGTATGCGAGGAGAATAGAGTTGATGTTGTTATCATCAGCATCTTTAAACTATCAAATCAAAGTATCAAACTAAACATTTATGTACTTTGTCAAATATCACCATGCACACAATCAGAAAATATATAAAAACATGATTTGTTTCAAAATCCAACCAGTTGATGTATTTTCAAAGAAATATAAAGCTTTTTTGTGTATGTAATAATGTTTAATCTGTGACAATTGGAGAAAAAAGAATTATATTAATATCGCTTTATTTGACGGGAATATATAAATTAATATGAATTGAACTAATCATCCAAATCAAGTAATCAATTAGCGATTCGAATCTACATGATGCATAGCAATTTTGCAAGGATCGGGAAACATATCAACCTAGAAACCCCAAATAGCATCATCCATTTTTTATGGGAACAAAATAGGTTCTTATGAATGGAAATGATTATGAATGTGAAAGCATATCGGTTGATATGAAAATATCATTCAAATAATGTAAAATATTGTATTTATGCTATTTAGATTACATATATTCAATTTGTACTTCCATTTCTCAAGCATATGTTAAAAGTCGGTTGGAATAAGGTTATGTGTTATGCTATTAAACCAATATAACAACTTACAGTCTTGTAAGTAGAATTTCAAGTTCCAAGTTCCAACGGCGGCTTTAATTAAGAAAATAGATCGTTGTTCTACTAGTTTTGATCACCTGTCAAGACAGCAACAAAGGAAAAAAGAGTCAAAACATTGTTATTATCATATTTTTATAATATAGTTACGCATTTATGAATAACGTGTAACTGAAAAAATACAATAATATATAGTAGACTGATGTATTGATAACTAACTTCATGTAAACTCAAAAAAGAATGGGAAGTTTCAGCTAAATGATAAGCAGACCCATCTCATGGCTAAACAAATGAATATATCAAAGCCATCAAATGTTTTAAAGGAGCATGCAACAGAAAAATAGCGAGGGAACTGAGTATGAACAAGTGAACATTTCATTTTCTTCAATCCATGTGTGCATTCAGATCTGAGAGCTCGTGTGTGCTATGTGTGTGTGTGTGTGTACGTTTGCTTGAAAGAGTGTGTGTTCATTTCTCTATGTGTGAGTGAATAAACATGGCTATATGCGTGGGTGATGTTAATACATGTCTGCGAGTGTATAGTGTTTTGGGTTTTAGTTTAAGTATGCATGCGCTTGTATGTATGTATTATGTGTGTGTATCTAGGAGCTGCACTGCGTTTGTGTAGTGTGTCTTGTATATGCGTGTATAATTCTATATGTCTAGGGTGTGTCATGCGTGTTTTGTGTGTGTCTTCATAGTATATACTCTGTTTCGATGTTATGACGCTGCAAGTGTTGGTTGGTTTTTTACATAGTCAACTGAATCATGATCTGCATGCGCTGACTGATCTCTTTTTTGTGATGGCATGGGTATACTTGAATATGTATACATAAGTGATTAGTGAGATCTGTTATTACTTAAACCCATGCAATTTATAAGTCTTCAAAGATTGATCTGCTATACTAGTACAACCATACAACCCATTAACAAGTGAACATTTCATTTATATATCACAATACTCCACTTACAACATAAACAAAATTTTCCAAAATCAGTTGGCACCAAATTTTAGGTAAAACATATTAAGCAAAAAACTTAAATACAAAACTAACTGATATAATTATGTAAAATAATGCTCTAAGACAGAATAATTGAGAAAATAGCATACAACAGGTGTAAATTCAAGATTTTTCTTCTTCTTTTTTTTTCTGTCAACTTGCTTATTTGACACATTAAGGTACACAGCCAGCTTCATAGAAAAATAATTTAAGGATCCACACAACCAAAAAAAGAATATCAAAAGCATTTTATAAATGATTAGATATAAACAATAAGATCGCCGATTAGAAGATACTTACTCTAAAGCTACTGCCAACCGCTTTATAACTGAAGATGGAGGAATAATAGGCCTATAAAAGATATTTACGGCAACTTCCTTTAAAGCCAATTCTAGAATAATTGAGAAAATATCATTTGAACTGCCTTGTTTTTGTACAACAGGAGATAATTTGGAAGCCTTAAAAAACAATACCTTGTCAACTGTTGTATTTTGCATGCAAACGATCTTGGCACTTCCAATGTCACCCCTAGTTGAGAACTTGACACCTTCTTTTGTCACTGAGATAACAACTGGTGTGCAAAAGACAAAACATTAGCCTAATGATGAAAATAATACAATTATTGAAAAAAAAATCTATGCTTTAATTCAAAACTCCTGCTAAAATCTAAATCCAATAATCAACTTTCAGAGAAAAGTTTTCAATGCAGAGTATATATAAATGGTTTCCATTGATTTTTTTTTGTGACAGGCAAATTGAACATCAAAGCTTATTCGTATAAATAATGGCGACTAGGATTTAAAACTCAATCATGGCGACTAGGGTTTAAAACTTTATACAAATTAACCAAAATCTGAATGCAGATTCACAACTTAAATTCAAGTAAAATCTTGGATCCAAATGACAAGAAAATCCGTACCTCAAAAAACATGAATTAAAGACATAGAAGCGAAGACGGAAGGGGAGAGAAAAGCAGAAATAAGCGAAGACAGAAGGGGAGACGGAACCCTACTTCTTGAGCAAGATCTCTTGCCATTTCTGGAGCAAGCATTGCAACTAAAATTAAAACTTCCAGAGAGGGTTATATTCAAAGACCCTATGGGATAATGCTTTATTTCAATCGGATGAACCATAGATCCCATAGAAACGAGGGTAACTAGGGTTTAGGCTCAACTTCAATTCGAGCAGCAATTGTCTCATTCGAGGTTGGTGTCACGAACGCTGGGAGAAATGAGCTGCCGGAAGCCTCGCCATCGTTAATTCGTGGAGAAGAGCATTAGGTCGCCTCGGGCGACGTTGATTTGTAAAGATTCGCTGAGAAGGAGAAACGTAAATTGGAAATAAAAAATGTGCGGCCAAAAATGAGAATGGGAATGGATAAGTGTGGGAAATGAAACGTATGCTAAATTACAAACAAGTGCACTTGGTAATGAATTATTTACAAATTTACCAATCATTGTAACACTTATTTGTGTTATATATCATAAGTAATGTGTTGTAAAGTTTATATAGAAAATTATTTATTTTTACCAACGCTTTTTCAGCTATTCTAACACTTATTAACTGTTAGTAGTTTGTAACATTTGTAAGTGTTAGAAATTAACAAATATAAAATGTTGCAAAATCACTATTTTGGTGTAGTGAAACATGCATATGGACTTGTTACCTAAAACAATACAAGTTTTCACTGGAAAATCAGATGTCCAGATAGGATTTCAAGTTATGTTTTCAAACTCTTGCATGTGCTTGTATCAGTTACAAGCCATGATTAAGTTCTACCGATTAACCAAGACATGATACTACCCATTTACTCAAAACTTGACACTTATTTATTCATGAACTATTTCAATGCCATAACTGGAGCTAAACCAATATGTTCATGAGAACATTTCCACATATTAGATTATATGGCATGTTTTCTCCCATCTCAGTCCATCAAATCACTTCAGAAGCTATTGGATTAAATCCCTAACTCACAAACACATCTGTTGCTTAAATCAACTATCCTCAAACACATATAAAACCTCAGTTTTTTTTACAAGTTCTTTTAAAAACTCCTTAGACATCTAATACTGAGAATTGCTTAAGACATCATAGAGTTTGCCTAACTTTATTTATTACAAAGAAACCATTGCATTTCCTAAAACATTTCTAAAAGCAACCAGATCTTCAAACATCCATGCAAGCAAGCTATTCATACTTCTTTTCCTGCGACAACATTTTGAGCTGCCTCAATAAAATGAGACACCCCAAATATTGCAAAGGCAACAAATAGGGTCAGAAGTAAATTCTGGTATGAGTGAAATCAAAATATAATAACTTGTCATTTTTAATTATTGTGTAGAGTATTCATATACTAGATGCAATTTGGATTTATAATGTAAACTGGGTATATATATATATATTTAAACTCCTACTACACTCATGCACACAAGCAGTCATTCATTCATTCAAAACAGTATACATATTCACATACTCTTATGGAATTAACTCATTTTAATTCCATAGCTCAGCTCTAAACCTTGATTCATCAATTTAATTTGGTCTTATCTCTTTGCCATTGAACACCATGTGTGCATTGCAAGGAACTCAATTCTATTAACCCCTGCACAGAGGCCTATAGGACTTAAACAAGTCATGCACATACCCATCATACCCCTTATGATGAATAGATCAAGGCTTTTCTCCTAGATTAGTTTTATAATCTAGTAACCAGTCTCATTTCTTTTTTTTTCAGAAAAATTCATTAACTCTTGAAATGCTTTTACATTCTTTCTTTCTTTTTCCATAAATCAGAGAGAGTTGGACTCACTCAGGGATTTCAACTGACCATACTATCATTCATGAAAATAATTCTATATCTCATTTTTTTCCAGTTGTTTTATTCAAAATTTGTTTTAACACTTGCATAGCTCCTATATTCAAGAATGTCATGATCACTTAAACAAATCCAGTAGAATCATACAAAAATTCTTATACTCAATTCTATTGTGAACATAGGGTAAGGTTTTTGAGAAAAACCCACAAAACATTTTAGCTTTAGATCTGAACAAATCAGCACATAAATAATTTATTGCATTGTTCATCTCAAATTTGAAACAATCTAGACATAAGCATGAACCTCCTTTGTTCACACTGCCTAGCTTATTTTCCAGTAATACCCTACTTCATAATAAAATGTATTGTGGAAATTATGTTGAAGGGCTTCTATTTTCAAGGTAATAAGTTTTAAGGACAACACTTCTAAATAATTAGTTTTAAGGACAATTTACAGGATAATGATAAATTCATTTATCTTTTTAAGTTATACAGGAAAATGATAAATCTTTTTATCATTATTTCTGTATAACTGAAAATGATAAATTCTTTTATCTTTTTCCTGTAAAATGTCCTTAAAACTAATTTTTTAGAAATAGTATCCTTAAAACTTATTACCTGCACAAATAAGCCCTTGAAGTGAAAATCCCCAAAATGTATTTATCTTACTAAACATATTTACAAACTGATGTTTTAAGGTATTGGATCCATATCAGAGATCATGGTATTTTTCTTATCAAACAATCAAACAAAACAAATCAAAGCATCAACCAAAGATTTATCAAAACACCAACCATTCTCAGCATTCATCTATTGAGAGAAAAACAAATTGATCAAGCACAAAAATAAAATGGCTGCCCTTAACTTGGGTCTTAATGCCTTAGCCTCATGAGATTGATTAATCACTCACCTTCCTCTTCTTTTCCCCGAGAATGCCTAAGCTTGAAAATAGTGTTAACTCTTTCTCTTTTTTTTTTAATGTGTTTCTGTTTTTTCCCCCAGAGAAAACCTCTGCTTTCCCTTTTGATTTAAATCATTTTACTAGGGTTTTACTAAAGGAAAAACCCATTTTATCCTTGCATTACTCAGAGAATTATGTGTGTGCAGCTGTGGCTAAATATGCCATTTTCTTTTGATTTCTATTTCTGGTTAAACAGTTTGTTTTTCTCTTTTCTGAATGCATGCTATTTGCATGATTTTTACCTGCACATTGTTTTCCTATGACTCAATCTTGACAAGGTATTTTTATTGTACCCGAGCTATTTTTCCATGTTTCTTTTTATAAGTTTAATTTTCAGTTGACCTATTTTATCATTTATTTCTCTCTTGATTTATTTCAAAAATGCATTCACACTCATAAATATTTCTTGACTGATTTTTATGCAATTTAATTATCAAGAGGATTTTTATTTTATCATCCCATACTTCTCTGATCATATGTATATACTTTCTATACAATATTCACATATATACAAGTCATGTGAATTTTAGAATTCATTTTATACTTAATCATTTTCCTCTCATCACTGTATATAAAAATAATTATCCCCCTTGCATAATTACTTCACTTACTTCTGATATTCATTCTCAAGCTATTTTTTATATTCTTTGGTTATTTATATAATACATATATATATATACTCATAAAATATGTGAATATAATGCTACTCTTTACTCAGCTATTTTTCTCCCCATTTTTATTTTCTCTAACTATCATTCTCTCACTTATTTACTTCATTCATTCTTGGTATTTATTTTCCATTTCTTGTTTTTTTTAAAGTAATTTTTATTCTCAAAAATTTTGGGTCTTCACATACTCTCCTCCTAAAAGGAATTGTGTCCCACAATTATATATTGGTTTATTGGTATATTTCAGACACATCAGAAATTCATTCATTCAAAGATCAACCAAATACACTTAAGTAATATTTAAAGTTATTACAGTTCTAGACATACCTTCAAGCAGGAAATAGATTAGGATACTTATCCTTCATCCTATCTTCAGCCTCCCATGTGCAGTCATTCCCATCTAAACTCCATTGGATTTTAACTAGTTTAATTATTTTATTTCCCAGTTTCTTTTCTTCTCTAGCCACAATGCCCACTGGTTCCTTTTTATAAACCAGATTTTCTTGAATTTCAACATGTGTAGGAGATTCAAGAATGGCCTCCTTATCATGCACCCATTTTCTTAATTGGGATACATGAAATACATCATGTATTTTGCTCAATTCCTCTGGTAATTTTAACCTATAAGCTAAAGTCCCTATTCTTTGATCAATTTCATATGGTCCTATATACCTTGGTGATAGTTTCCCTGCTTTGCCAAATCTCAGTATTTTCCTCATTGGTGAAACTTTGAGAAACACATAGTCTCCCACCTCAAATTCTACTGGCCTTCTCCTTTTATCTGCATATGCTTTCTGTCTCTCTTGAGCTACTCTCATTCTTTGCCTCACTAATTCAATTCTTGCAGAAGTTTCTTTTACATTGTCTAGCCCAAGTAACACTCTTTCACCAGCCTCCATCCAACATGCAGGAGATAAACAAGGCTTTCCATACAAAGCCTCAAATGGAGCCATTCCTATGGTGGACTGGTAGCTATTATTATAAGCAAATTCAGCTAAATAAATATGATCCTCCCAGTTGCCTCCGAAATCAAGTATGCATGCTCTAAGCAAATCTTCTAAAACCTTATTAACAATCTCAGTTTGCCCATCTGTTTGTGGGTGGTAGGCTGTGCTTAGGCTTAGTCCTGTCCCCATAGCTTCTTGAAAGCTACTCCAAAACCTTGAAGTAAACAAAGTATCTCTACCACTAATGATAGTCTTGGGGATGCCATGCAACCTCACTATCTCTTTCATAAACAACTGAGCTAGTTTATGGGCATTTCTGTTTGAATTTATGGGAATGAAGTGTGCTGTTTTTGTAAGCCTATCAACTACTACCCAAATACTATCATTGCCTCTTCTTGTTCTTGGCAAACCATCCACAAAATCCATTGATATGCTTTCCCATTTCCAAGTAGGCACTTCCAAAGGTTGCAATAAACCTGAGGGTCTTTGATAATCTACCTTAACTTGTTGGCATGTTAAACAATTTGCCACATATTTTGCCACCGCTCCTTTCATTCCTGGCCACCAGTAATTCCTCCTAAGATCATGGTACATTTTTGTACCACCTGGATGTATAGTATATTTTGTTTTGTGATGCTCATCCATCACTTCTTGCTTTAGTTCCTCCACATTTGGTATGCAGAGTTTCCCCTTTTTCCTTAAGTATCCTTTATCATATACCTCATAGTTTTCCACTATCATGCCTTGTGATAACATGTTCTTTTTCTCCTTCAAACTTGTATCTTGATTTTACATTTGTCCTATTTTTATTAACCAGTGTTGACTTTAAAGAAATGAGGCTTAATTTACCATATTCAATCATATCACTGTGTGCCTTATATGATACTCCCATTTCTTCTTTTATTTCCACTTCACTAAGGATTGTCAAATCCTTGAATTCAGTCATCATTAAGCTTGCCAATTTTGCTTGATGCCTACTCAATGCATCTGCCACTTTGTTATCTTTTCCAGGGGTATAGAATATATCAAGATCATAGGCAGCTAGAAATTCTACCCACCTATGTTGCCTCATGTTCAAGTCTTTTTGGGAAAACAAATATTTAAGTGACTTGTGATCTGTAAACAATTCAAACTTAGCACCTAATAAGTAGTGTCTCCATAACTTCAATGCATATACTACATCAGCTAGTTCTAAGTCATGTGTAGCATACCTAGTTTCATTTGGCTTGAGTTGCCTTGATGCATATGCTATGACTCTACCATGTTGCATAAGCACTGCCCCTAATCCAGATCCACTAGCATCTGTGTAAACCACTAACCCTTCATTACCCTCTGGAACCTGTAAGACTGGAGCTTCCACCAGTGCCTTCTTTAGTGATGAAAAAGCTTGTTCACACTTCTTTGTCCACACATATGGTTGCTCCTTTTTAGTTAGCTTGGTCAATGGAATGGCTATTTTGCAAAGTCTTTTATAAATCTCCTATAATAGCCTACCATTCCCAAAAATGATCTCACCTCAGTCAATGATTTGGGTCTACTCCATGACTGTACTGCTATCACCTTAGTTAGATCTACACTAACCCCTTGTTGTGATACAATGTGCCCCAAAAATTTTACTTCATCCTGCCAAAATGTACATTTAGAGAATTTGGCCTTTAAATCATGTGCCCTCAGTCTAGACAAAACCAGATGCAAGTGTTTTGCATGATCCTCTTCTGATTTTGAATACACTAATATGTCATCAATAAAGACAACCATAAATTTGTCTAGAAAATCTCTAAATGTTCTATTCATTAAATCTACAAAATATGATGGTGCATTTGTCAATCCAAAAGGCATCACCAAAAATTCATATAACCCATACCTTGTGTTTAAATCAGTATACTTAATGCTTTCTTCCTCTACCTTCATCTGGTGAAACCCAGAGGCTAAATCTAGCCTTGAAAAGATCTTTGCTCCATTTAATTGATCGAATAGATCATCAATTCTGGGAAGTGGGTATTTGTTCTTGATGGTGACTTTATTTAGTTCTCTATAATCAATACACATTCTTAGTGTACCATCATGCTTTTTCACAAATACAACTGGAGAACCCCAGTTTGAACTACTAGGCCTTATGAAGCCTCTTTGCTCTAATTCTTCCAACTGTTGCTTTAATTCTACCAATTCTTTTGGACCCATTCTAGTAGGTTTCTTGATGATAGGACTTGATCCAGGAATTAACCTTATTTGAAATTCAACTAGTCTATTGTCTGGTACCCCTACTACTTCTCCAAAAACATCTGGATACTCTCTTATTACTTCTATGTTTTCTAAAATTAATTCCTTCTCAGTCATATTCCATATTTGATTAAGACAATTTGTTTTAGCTATTTCACTCATGACTAAAATATTTTTTCCATTTTCTGTTTTCAAAGATATAGTGAAATTTTCTAAATTCAAAATTGCTTTGAATTTACTCAACCAGTCTACCCCTAAAATAATTCCTATTCTAGGGTATTTCAATACAAACAAATCAGATTTAAACACATTTCCTCCTATGTTTAATTCTACTCCCAAACATTTTAATCTTAGCAAACAAGAGCTACCCAGGGGACTTTGAATAAACAAGGGTTTTTCAACTTTGTTGCATATGAGAGCTAATTTATCCACTATGTCTTGTGATATCAGAGAATGTGTAGCTCTAGTGTCATATATAACTGTGATTGGGTAACTTTTAATTAGAAGTATACCTTCCAATTGTCCAAAGCTCCCCACTGCATTTGCCTTTGCCTTGGCTTCCAGTGCTCCTACTCTTGCTCCTTTCTTGAACTCTGGGCAGTTCCTCTTAATATGACCTTCTTTCCCACGGTTATAGCAGCTGAATGGTGCTTTCTTAGCTGCTTGACACCTGTTGCTCATGTGCCCTTCCTTGCCACAATTAAAATAAGTAACTTTCTTTTTAGCTTCCCCAGTGGCTGCTCCCTCTACTTTCTTATCCATATTCTTTTTGTCATAGGGATGTGCTCTATTTTTCCCCTTCTTTTGATTGTTAGCCCTCATGCTCCTAAATTTTTCCCTTGCATTATCATGTTGTTCAAAAGAAAGAGTAAGGTCTATGACTTGATCAAATGTTTTATCCTTGTATGGTAACATTGCTCTACTCAGACCTTCATTTAGTCCTTGGATAAATCTTGAATTCTTTGATTCTTCATCTCCTATGAGCATAGTTCCATACTTGGACAAACTCTCAAATTTTTGAGTGTATTCAGTCACACTCATTGGTCCTTGCCTCAACCTTATGAATTCCTCAAGCAATGTTGCCTTAGCTGTTGCTGGAACAAACCTTGCCTCAAGCATCTCCTTGAATTGATCCCGTGTTATCTCATTTTCTGGCCTTCCTGTGATTATCACCTCCCACCAATCTAATGCTGCTCCTTTGATTCTCCTTGAAGCTATCTGCCTCTTTCTTTGGTCATTAATTTGCATATCTGCAAATATTCTTTCCAAAGTTCTCAACCATGTCTGCACTCCCATAACTCCCTCAGTGCCTTCAAAATCCTTGCCTCCTAAATTTGAAAATGTCTTCAATAGCTTAGCTAATTCCTTATGAGGATTCTCTTCCCTGTGCACTGCTCCTTCTCTAAATGCCCTCACCAAATCTTGCAAGTTAACCATTGGTGTTGTATTAGAGGGTCCTGCTCCATGACTTGGTGGTCTTCCTACCATGATTCACTATTCAATTGCATAGCTAGTTAGTCATATTTCTAATTTAATTATTTTCTGAAATTTATTTCTACTGTGGATATTTATTTCTATCATTACTATATATTTTTTTTAGAATTTTATCCATACAAAAAAATTGGATAATATATTTATGCTATGTTTTAACAACATAGCTCTGATACCAACTGAAGTGACCCACTTCTTTTGTTCAATTATTTTAGAGAATTTTCTGTTAAGTTTTTTTTACATGTATATATATACATACTTCAATGGACCACTTCTCTTAATTTAATTTTACCAAGATTCCTTATTTTACCAATATAAAAATACTAGTATATAAAATAACTTAATTCATATATATATATATATATATGAAGATATATATGACTCTTTGTCTACCAGAGTAATTTAAATTGACAAAGAAATTCAATCACACCTAATTTCTCATATTCCAGAGATATGGTGTCACATAGCCTTTTCTGTTCATTCTTTTTTTTAATTTCAAGCTTGATTATATGCTCAAATAACACCATTTTTCTTATTTTCTTGTTTTACTTCTCAGATTATTTGATCCCTGAATTTTACAAGCCATATATTTAGATTTTGGGATTTTATAATTTACCACTATTTGATTCTATGCTAAATATCAAGGTGTTTAAGATAACTCATTCATTGCAGATTAGCCCGGGGTTCATAATTCATATTCAAACAATTTTGTGTCAGGTAAGGGTATTCATATTTTGATTTATATGTTATACAAGGATCATATGAATAATCAGATGTTAAACTGGATTGAAGACCCAGCAGAGAAAGCAATATATTTAGGCAAAGTGCATATGCAAACACACATACTAAATGAAGACTTAGCATATACATGGTCAAGGTAATGTCAAAGATCAGATCTATGCAATTTTTCAGATGGACATATGGTGCTCACATCTGGTAATCTCTAAATAACAGGTGATAGTAGTCAGTGTGCTATGGAATAATGGACATGCTTATTACTAATAAGATCACATGACACTACAATCTACAACAGGTCTGATTATAGCCAAATGAAACCAGACTTGCATCAAGTGTCTAGACCATGGGGTTTAATTCAGCATAGTTGTAGTGTAGCTTTCCAATACCAAACATGCATATGGACTTGTTACCTAAAACAATACAAGTTTTCACTGGAAAATCAGATGTCCAGATAGGATTTCAAGTTATGTTTTCAAACTCTTGCATGTGCTTGTATCAGTTACAAGCCATGATTAAGTTCTACTGATTAACCAAGACATGATACTACCCATTTACTCAAAACTTGACACTTATTTATTCATGAACTATTTCAATGCCATAACCGAAGCTAAACCAATATGTTCAGGAGAACATTTCCACATATTAGATTATATGGCATGTTTTCTCCCATCTCAGTCCATCAAATCACTTCAGAAGCTATTGGATTAAATCCCTAACTCACAAACACATCTGTTGCTTAAATCAACTATCCTCAAACACATATAATACCTTAGTTTTTTTTACAAGTTCTTTTAAAAACTCCTTAGACATCTAATACTGAGAATTGCTTAAGACATCATAGAGTTTGCCTAACTTTATTTATTACAAAGAAACCATTGCATTTCCTAAAACATTTCTAAAAGCAACCAGATCTTCAAACATCCATGCAAGCAAGCTATTCATACTTCTTTTCCTGCAATAACATTTTGAGCTGCCTCAATAAAATGAGACACCCCAAATATTGCAAAGGCAACAAATAGGGTCAGAAGTAAATTCTGGTATGAGTGAAATCAAAATATAATAACTTGTCATTTTTAATTATTGTGCAGAGTATTCATATACTAGATGCAATTTGGATTTATAATGTAAACTGGGTATATATATATATATATATATATATATATATATATTTAAACTCCTACTACACTCATGCACACAAGCAGTCATTCATTCATTCAAAACAGTATACATATTCACATACTCTTATGGAATTAACTCATTTTAATTCCATAGCTCAGCTCTAAACCTTGATTCATCAATTTAATTTGGTCTTATCTCTTTGCCATTGAACACCATGTGTGCATTGCAAGGGACTCAATTCTGTTAACCCCTGCACAGAGGCCTATAGGACTTAAACAAGTCATGCACATACCCATCATACCCCTTATGATGAATAGATCAAGGCTTTTCTCCTAGATTAGTTTTATAATCTAGTGACCAGTCTCATTTCTTTTTTTTCAAAAAAATTCATTAACTCTTGAAATGCTTTTACATTCTTTCTTTCTTTTTTTCCATAAATCAGAGAGAGTTAGACTCACTCAAGGATTTCAACTGACCATACTATCATTCATGAAAATAATTCTATATCTCATTTTTTTTCAAGTTGTTTTATTCAAAATTTGTTTTAACACTTGCATAGCTCCTATATTCAAGAATGTCATGATCAGTTAAACAAATCCAGTAGAATCATACAAAAATTCTTATACTCAATTCTATTGTGAACATAGGGTAAGGTTTTTGAGAAAAACCCACAAAACATTTTAGCTTTAGATCTGAACAAATCAGCACATAAATAATTTATTGCATTGTTCATCTCAAATTTGAAACAATCTAGACATAAGCATGAACCTCCTTTGTTCACACTGCCTAGCTTATTTTCCAGTAATACCCTACTTCATAATAAAATGTATTTATCTTACTAAACATATTTACAAACTGATGTTTTAAGGTAATGGATCCATATCAGAGATCATGGTACTTTTCTTATCAAACAATCAAACAAAACAAATCAAAACATCAACCAAAGATTTATCAAAACACCAACCATTCTCAGCATTCATCTATTGAGAGAAAAACAAATTGATCAAGCACAAAAATAAAATGGCTGCCCTTAACTTGGGTCTTAATGCCTTAGCCTCATGAGATTGATTAATCACTCACCTTCCTCTTCTTTTCCCCGAGAATTCCTAAGCTTGAAAATAGTGTTAACTCTTTCTCTTTTTTTTAATGTGTTTCTGTTTTTTTCCCCCAGAGAAAACCTCTGCTTTCCCTTTTGATTTAAATCATTTTACTAGGGTTTTACTAAAGGAAAAACCCATTTTATCCTTGCATTACTCAGAGAATTATGTGTGTGCAGCTGTGGCTAAATATGCCATTTTCTTTTGATTTCTATTTCTGGTTAAACAGTTTGTTTTTCTCTTTTCTGAATGCATGCTATTTGCATGATTTTTACCTGCACATTGTTTTCCTATGACTCAATCTTGACAAGGTATTTTTATTGTACCCGAGCTATTTTTCCATGTTTCTTTTTATAAGTTTAATTTTCAGTTGACCTATTTTATCATTTATTTCTCTCTTGATTTATTTCAAAAATGCATTCACACTCATAAATATTTCTTGACTGATTTTTATGCAATTTAATTATCAAGAGGATTTTTATTTTATCATCCCATACTTCTCTGATCATATGTATATACTTTCTATACAATATTCACATATATACAAGTCATGTGAATTTTAGAATTCATTTTATACTTAATCATTTTCCTCTCATCACTGTATATAAAAATAATTATCCCCCTTGCATAATTACTTCACTTACTTCTGATATTCATTCTCAAGCTATTTTTTATATTCTTTGGTTATTTATATAATACATATATATACACTCATAAAATATGTGAATATAATGCTACTCTTTACTCAGCTATTTTTCTCCCCATTTTTATTTTCTCTAACTATCATTCTCTCACTTATTTACTTCATTCATTCTTGGTATTTATTTTCCATTTCTTGTTTTTTTTAAAGTAATTTTTATTCTCAAAAATTTTGGGTCTTCACAACAACCCATATACAAATATATGTATAAATATAATACATACGAAGAGTCACATTATATATATTCTTTGTCTTTTTTTTTATAAAGGAGAAGCCTAAAGTCTGTAGTGGGAGGCAAGAGAACGTACATGGAATAAAAGAAAAGAAATAGGTTGAGTCAGCAAGAACATGAACAGGCATCCATTTTAAGCTTCATATAATAATATATTTCCTCTCCTATACAAAGTATGAACAGAAACATGGAATATAGAAAGTGTGACGACCCGACTTTCCACTCCCGGAAAATCGCATCGACAGTAAGAAAGAAAGGGGTGAGAAGTAGAAAAGAAAAGAAGAGAAAGAAAACAAACACAAATACTCACAGCGGAAACGGAATAAAATATAATATATCACATAACTATTACATAGTATCATATACATCATCTATCAGAGTTACACAGATTACACATCACATACTAGACAGTTATAAACATCTGTCTAGTTATTACAACTCAATACAAAACAAAGATCTAAACAAGATCAACACAGCGGAAACTACTATCTATATCTACAATGCTGAAGCCTCCTGCTCCATTGCTCCTCCACAATTCGTCAAGGCTAACCTGAATCCCTTGGCTACTCGTAAAAATTTGAGTACCCAAGAGTTTATAAAACAGAAATAAACAACTTGGGTCAGACATGGGTCTGGTGTGAGTAACAGGTTAAACTTGTTTAACTTCAAAACCTTTTTGAAAGAAAAGGTATCACGTAAGACTCCCCACAAATAAACATGGGTAAGTTTTTACCTTACGCTAACCAAAACATTTGATAGGAAATTCGATTGTATTATAATAGGGTCTAGGGTTTTCAAATAAATATGAAATAGCTGAAATTGTTACATTATTAAATTCCAGCATACTAGCCAACAAAGTGGGTTATACAATCAAGTTCGTTATCACTTATTGGAAATTGGATTCCATACAATGGCAGGGCTACCGGGGTACCGCCCATCACAGTACGTGGCCTAGATCACCGTACCGAGGATCACTCCCAATCCCCTGCAACACAAGGTCGGAACATCCCTTACTGGATAATTCCCGCACAAGATACCTCACGGTTGGGATCAGCAACCGCACCACTAAGTCGAAAATAGAAAGGGACATCTAGACAGAGGTAACCTTGTCCTACTTGGGTGCTACCCACTAACCTTGCTGCACCTCCCCTGTTTTAGCCATTCCCGGTTTGTGAGGCTTGAGGCTACGATTACCTTAGAAAAGAACACATCACTTAGAATGCTCATCGTCCACCTGACGATGTTCTGAAAGCATTCAATCCATACAAGTTCGTTCCGGGTTCGAACGAAACCGAAGGCATTATCTCGTTACACTCGTTTTGGAATCACCCTCAGAGTTAACGACAATAACCCTTGCACTCTGAATCTTCATCTTCACTTGATTCATGACCTATCGTTAATTTGGATCGATGTGGTATTCGGGTCTCCAGACCTGGAAATCCGGTATACGGAAACCCGATCCCGGTCTCATCGAAATCCAAAGCGTATCTTTTAAGGCCAAGTTGTTTTAAAGGTTAAAACAATTTAATTCATTATCTTTATTCACAAAGGAAGATAACAGATAATCAACATTATCAGATAATCCATACAATTCAACTAACATCCATATCACACAGCATATATCTCATCGGAGATATCAATCAAAGTCAAGTATCCAATACTAACACCCATTCATAAGTAATGATTTATATCATCTTAATTTAAATTGAATTAAATTAATTACTTCATTTTATAAATCCTTCTTACTTAACCATTAATTAATTACAATCAATTAATTAATTATCCTCTAATAATTCATTTTAATTAATCATCTTTGATTAATTATCTTTTAATTTCATCCAAGTAATTTTATTTCAATTAATTACTTAACTTAATTATTCTTAACCACTTATAGTAATTAACCTTTAATTACATCATTAATTAATTAACTAAAATTAATTAAGTTAATCAACTATAATTAATTACATTAATCCTTAATTAATTACATTGATTAATCACTTCATTTATTAATTATTACTTAATTAATCAATCTTAATTACATCATTAACTATATCAATTAATGATCCTTAATTACAACTTAATTATTAATTACTTAATTAAATTAATTACATTAAGTAATTAACTTTTAATTTAACAATATTTATTAATCACCTTGATTAATCTTCAATCAGTAATTAACTACCCTTAATTACTTTCACTAACTAAATTAATTACTTCCTTAATTAATTTCTTTAATTAATCCCTTGATTAATTTTTTCAAAGTAATTAACTCAAATTACTTCTATTAATAAAATCATTTATTCAACTAATTACTTCCAGTAATTATCTTATTATTTACTTCTCTAAATAAACTTACCTTAATAATTACATTAAGTAATTATTATCAAATCATCTCTTGATTATTCTAAATTAATTAAACTTAATTAATTATTTAACTAAATCAAATTAACTTCAATTAATTACAATAAGTAATTAATTCTTAATTACTTCCAACAAGTAATTACATTTAAACAATTTCATAAATGATTATTCTTAAATTAATTCAACTAATTAATTATCAAAATTAATCCTATTAATTAATTATTTAATAATCCATAGTTAATGACTTCATTAACTATTATTTAATTACTTTCCTTAAGTAATTAACTTATATTAATTATTATTAATTCTAAATTAATAAATCTTAATAACCAATTTATTAATCTCTAATTACTAAATTAATTAAGTGTTAACCATAACTTAATTAATATTTAATTACTCTATTAATTAATCCTTAATCATTAATTAATACTCTAATTTATAATCCTCAATTATAAATTAATCATCCCTAATTAATTTATCTTAATCATAAATAAATTAGTTTAAACCTTTAATTATTTATTTAATTAATCCAAATGATTAATTAATCAAATTAAATTAATTATCTATTAAATCTCCTAATAAACTAAATAAACACAAGTCTTTAATTATTTTAAGATAAACTTTATTCTTATTGATAAACAAGTTATCATTTACCATTCATATTTGAAACATCCATTTCAAATCTACTTTTAAATTTCATTTTAAATTCTGTATTTAAAATGAATACCAATTTATTTTTAACTAAGTTTTTAAAACCAAATTAAAAACTTTTACTTATTAAAATTCTTATCTCTTATAAAAGAAATTTAAGAAGAGTTTAAACCAATTTCCTTTTTAATTTCAAACAATCAAGTATAAAACCTGTCAACACTAAAACTCTCAAACCCAGCCTATTTGCTTCGAGTCCCCACCCTAATCTCCCCGAGTCTCCCTCGCAAAAACACTCAAAAGTCTCGAGTCCTTCCTGTCACTTGAGTTCAACACTCCAGCTCCACTACTTCGAGTCACACATCAAAATCCCCGAGACTCCCACGAACAAAACCCGAGACTTGCATTTGCCTTCTCCAGTAAACAGACTTCACCCAGACAATCTTCGATCTCGTGCACGTGCACGGTCACCGGCGCCAACTCCGACCAACCTCGAGTATCTCCACAAGTCGACAATCCTTCCTAGACCAGAATCCACCCTCTCGATCATCAAAACTGGAACGAAAACGAAATCGAGCCTAAAACCAAACCTGGAACCATCAGTTCGAATTCGCCAAAGCCTGTCAACAATCCTTCTTGCTCGCGATTCCGACCATCAGAGAAGCTAATTCTCTGGCCATGCCTTCGTCTATATCTAAACTTCCATTCCCCAAAATCTTAGAACACTCGATCCATCAACGAAAACAAACGAAACGAATTCGTAGCCTAACTTAAAACTAGGTTTAAAAATTTCAAACCTAAATCGTTTCTGCCTCAATGTCTAATTCTATTTCCAGTCATTTTTCCTAGTATCCTTGATCATTACACTACCACTACTAAAGATTTCAAACTTCCAATTTCACTGAGATGATCGAAATCACCAAAATTTCATTTCTGACTTAAACCAGAACTGCTCTTATTATACTAGACTAAAAACTATGATATTAATGTTAAAAATCATGTTATAGCCTATCTATTCCATATATAATCCTGAATCTATTAATTACCCAGTTCGACTTTTTACATTTTATAACATGCACTGTTATTTTAATTTACAGAGGCACTCAGGCTAAAGTTTTGACTTAATTAAAACTTTTAAACTTTAGTTTATTACAAATCAATCATATTTTGTTTGTAAATTATGTCCCTACAAAAACTAGATACAGAGGTAAGAGATTTTTAAAAGAATTTCTTAAGTCTGGGCAACAAACAGAACAGAGAACAATATCATACATGCACACCTATATACATTCATGTATATTCAAAATCATCTACAAACATTCACATCCAAACACTATTTATCACAGAATTAAACATGCATCATAATTACTTAAGTTAATTTAAGTAAAAATGTTACTCACCAGATTTATATAAACAGAGGCAAATTATCTTTGAAATAGCTTGTGAAACTGTTTTGCTTAAGACTGGAAAATGATTTGATCTTTTAAAACTTGAAACTGAAATGCTTTAAATCCCCAGAAGCTTTGCATGCTACTGAAACTTGGTTACAGACAGTCTTGAAGAACAACTGCAGGCTTCCAGATGAAGAGAATGCAGATTTGTTCCCTTTTGAAAAAATGATTTGCAGGCAGACAGATTTGAGAAAATGAAGGTTGCAGGCTGATTCTTTGATTTGGAAAAAGAATTACAGGTTGAAGAATTTGGTTTTGAGGAAATGTTTACTGATTTGTTTCAGATTTGAATTAGAGAGAAAATCTGATTTCTCTTGGTTTTGAAAAAGAATGAAGATTAGAAAGAATGAATTGAAAAAATGCAATGTTAATATACATGTATATTTATGATTTATAAAATAAAAGAAAATGAAAATAATTAAGGACACTTGTCCTATACATTTGTTTATTAAATTACACATGTTATAATGAAGCTTTAGATAATGACACTTGTCTTTTAAGTAATTACTCATATTTCTATTTATTTTAAAAGTAAATGAAAAGCCCTTTTCTTATTTATCTAAACACTTATCTATATATATTACTTTTTAAAGAGAAACAAAAGCTAATTATATTTATAAATAAAAGTTTATACAAATATTATAAAATCCAAAACAATTTAAATATATATATATTCTTTTGAATTTCAAAACTTTAAATTCAAGTTTAAATAAAATTAAATCCTAAGATACAATTTAAAAGTTAAGTTATATATATTTACATACACTATTTATTCCATTTAAAATAACAATTCCTTTTAGCATTAAAATTCATACATATTAAAAATAATACATTATACTTGTTATTTGAAAATAACATATTTTATAATTTAAACAAGAGATTATATTATCAAGAAATATTTAAAAAGAAATAAAACAAACCATTTTTGTAAATCTTATTTATATTTAAGCTTAAGTAAAAATATCTTAAACCAATTAAATATTTTCTTAAAGTATTTTAAAACTATAAAATTACTTATTTAAATATCTTTGAAAAGTCCAGATTAAATTAAATATAAATTTCCAATTTACCAAAGCTTCTATTTACAATATATATAAATAAATAAATATATATATATATATATATATCCAAATAGAAATATCTTATTAACTTTTAAAAGATAAAATCATCAATTAATACTAATTTAATCAGATTATTAAATTAAATTCAAATCTTATTATCAAAGATTATCCATATCAATTTAATTATTCAACAGATTATTAAATTGATATTGTTAAAATTTCCGGGATATTACATTCCTCCCCCCTTAAAATAATTTCGTCCCCGAAATTTAAACAAAGGTAATTTAATAATCTTATTAAAGATTTTAATTTAAAACACAAGCATATACTATCATCCATACGCTAGCAACCATAGCAACCAATTCATCCAATCAAACAATTCTAACTATCTAGACTAAATTCTAGATAAAATTCCTCGAGTTTCCCCAAGTATATATATATACCGGAATACTCGCTCTACAAACAATCTAAACTACTAAGCTATAGATCTCCTACTCATCTAGATCTACAGAACTAAACAGAATATCAGACTACAGACGAGTCTGACTCAACTACCAAACTTCCCAAAACTGCAGATTCTAAAACCAAAGATAGATCAAATACGTACTCCCTCAGAGATACGTAAAACACAATGAATTCCAGTTATCCAAACTGACAATTCAATTCAGAAGACCAAATACTTATCCAAATCAGAACACAGACGAGATCCAAACACAACTCTACTTCACAACATCAGTAGATTCTAAACTTACTCCTCCTATCAGAGATACACTCCAAACTACTTTCGCTGCTCAACTCTGATCTGAGGTAGGACACAAGCACAGACTGGACAACTCACTTCTAGAAATAAGGTTCACTGATCCATAAATAAAACTCAGATATTCCAGCAAAACTTGAGCTGTTTCGCCAAACTCTATTTCTAGGAAACATCCTTCCACTAGACTGAACCACCGGTATCATTCTTGGAATCCAGTCGATAAGAAAACTCAACCTTCAGATGCGGACAAACTTCTGACTTCTCTGAAGACATCCAGAAAAATTCTGACAACCCAAGAGAACACTCAGACAATCGCAAGTCACTTTTGCGATCAACCCATCCTAATTCCAAACAGACTGTTCTCTCTTTACCAATCAGAACAGCTTACACTTATTTATCCAATTTATCGAAGAAATGGATCCACTCTGCTGCTTCTGATCTTCACTTCCAGAAAAACTGCTCATTCAGAAAACTTCCTGCCATCACAGAATACTCCGAGCTGCACTGCTGACACTGATGCTCCTATCCAAAGCTCTTCGAGAAACTCGAACTCCAAACCAAACAGAAACACCATGCTGAACTCAGCCACAACACCGAAACAGACACACTTCCTTAATCTTGTTCCAAAGAAAACATCTTCAGGAACATTCATAGTCACTGCATCTCATCATACAGCTACTATTACCTGAGGTATCAAGGTACCATCACTCACTTCTGCCTCATCGACAGATCCAACTCTACTCATCCACACTTCAAAGATAAACTCCGAACTATTACAGTTTCCTTCGGAGATCGATGAAATCCTTCACCACAGCAAAGCTTACTCGAGACAGTATTAGGTCTACAGTCTCGACAGATACACTTCCAACCTCAACACTCAAACTCCAACCATTGGTAGTCGTGTTACACACACCACTACCCTATCTACCTTTATATCCTATATTGGAAAACCTGTACGGGTAACCCGACAGATAGGTAGAATATATATATATAGTTATATAAAAATTACAAATACGCTCTCTCACGATAGACACCACTCCAGAGCTTAGGTATTCACTCAACCAATAGCTCTGATACCACGTGTGACGACCCGACTTTCCACTCTCGGAAAATCACATCGACAGTAAGAAAGAAAGGGGTGAGAAGTAGAAAAGAAAAGAAGAGAAAGAAAACAAACACAAATACTCACAGCGGAAACGGAATAAAATATAATATATCACATAACTATTACATAGTATCATATACATCATCTATCAGAGTTACACAGATTACACATCACATACTAGACAGTTATAAACATCTGTCTAGTTATTACAACTCAATACAAAACAAAGATCTAAACAAGATCAACACAGCGGAAACTACTATCTATATCTACAACGCTGAAGCCTCCTGCTCCATTGCTCCTCCACAATTCGTCAAGGCTAACCTGAATCCCTTGGCTACTCGTAAAAATTTGAGTACCCAAGAGTTTATAAAACAGAAATAAACAACTTGGGTCAGACATGGGTCTGGTGTGAGTAACAGGTTAAACTTGTTTAACTTCAAAACCTTTTTGAAAGAAAAGGTATCACGTAAGACTCCCCACAAATAAACATGGGTAAGTTTTTACCTTACGTTAACCAAAACATTTGATAGGAAATTCGATTGTATTATAATAGGGTCTATGGTTTTCAAATAAATATGAAATAGCTGAAATTGTTACATTATTAAATTCCAGCATACTAGCCAACAAAGTGGGTTATACAATCAAGTTCGTTATCACTTATTGGAAATTGGATTCCATACAATGGCAGGGCTACCGGGGTACCGCCCATCACAGTACGTGGCCTAGATCACCGTACCGAGGATCACTCCCAATCCCCTGCAACACAAGGTCGGAACATCCCTTACTGGATAATTCCCGCACAAGATACCTCACGGTTGGGATCAGCAACCGCACCACTAAGTCGAAAATAGAAAGGGACATCTAGACAGAGGTAACCTTGTCCTACTTGGGTGCTACCCACTAACCTTGCTGCACCTCCCCTGTTTTAGCCATTCCCGGTTTGTGAGGCTTGAGGCTACGATTACCTTAGAAAAGAACACATCACTTAGAATGCTCATCGTCCACCTGACGATGTTCTGAAAGCATTCAATCCATACAAGTTCGTTCCGGGTTCGAACGAAACCGAAGGCATTATCTCGTTACACTCGTTTTGGAATCACCCTCAGAGTTAACGACAATAACCCTTGCACTCTGAATCTTCATCTTCACTTGATTCACGACCTATCGTTAATTTGGATCGATGTGGTATTCGGGTCTCCAGACCTGGAAATTCGGTATACGGAAACCCGATCCCGGTCTCATCGAAATCCAAAGCGTATCTTTTAAGGCCAAGTTGTTTTAAAGGTTAAAACAATTTAATTCATTATCTTTATTCACAAAGGAAGATAACAGATAATTAACATTATCAGATAATCCATACAATTCAACTAACAGCCATATCACACAGCATATATCTCATCGGAGATATCAATCAAAGTCAAGTATCCAATACTAACACCCATTCATAAGTAATGATTTATATCATCTTAATTTAAATTGAATTAAATTAATTACTTCATTTTATAAATCCTTCTTACTTAACCATTAATTAATTACAATCAATTAATTAATTATCCTCTAATAATTCATTTTAATTAATCATCTTTGATTAATTATCTTTTAATTTCATCCAAGTAATTTTATTTCAATTAATTACTTAACTTAATTATTCTTAACCACTTATAGTAATTAACCTTTAATTACATCATTAATTAATTAACTAAAATTAATTAAGTTAATCAACTATAATTAATTACATTAATCCTTAATTAATTACATTGATTAATCACTTCATTTATTAATTATTACTTAATTAATCAATCTTAATTACATCATTAACTATATCAATTAATGATCCTTAATTACAACTTAATTATTAATTACTTAATTAAATTAATTACATTAAGTAATTAACTTTTAATTTAACAATATTTATTAATCACCTTGATTAATCTTCAATCAGTAATTAACTACCCTTAATTACTTTCACTAACTAAATTAATTACTTCCTTAATTAATTTCTTTAATTAATCCCTTGATTAATTTTTTCAAAGTAATTAACTCAAATTACTTCTATTAATAAAATCATTTATTCAACTAATTACTTCCAGTAATTATCTTATTATTTACTTCTCTAAATAAACTTACCTTAATAATTACATTAAGTAATTATTATCAAATCATCTCTTGATTATTCTAAATTAATTAAACTTAATTAATTATTTAACTAAATCAAATTAACTTCAATTAATTACAATAAGTAATTAATTCTTAATTACTTCCAACAAGTAATTACATTTAAACAATTTTATAAATGATTATTCTTAAATTAATTCAACTAATTAATTATCAAAATTAATCCTATTAATTAATTATTTAATAATCCATAGTTAATGACTTCATTAACTATTATTTAATTACTTTCCTTAAGTAATTAACTTATATTAATTATTATTAATTCTAAATTAATAAATCTTAATAACCAATTTATTAATCTCTAATTACTAAATTAATTAAGTGTTAACCATAACTTAATTAATATTTAATTACTCTATTAATTAATCCTTAATCATTAATTAATACTCTAATTTATAATCCTCAATTATAAATTAATCATCCCTAATTAATTTATCTTAATCATAAATAAATTAGTTTAAACCTTTAATTATTTATTTAATTAATCCAAATGATTAATTAATCAAATTAAATTAATTATCTATTAAATCTCCTAATAAACTAAATAAACACAAGTCTTTAATTATTTTAAGATAAACTTTATTCTTATTGATAAACAAGTTATCATTTACCATTCATATTTGAAACATCCATTTCAAATCTACTTTTAAATTTCATTTTAAATTCTGTATTTAAAATGAATACCAATTTATTTTTAACTAAGTTTTTAAAACCAAATTAAAAACTTTTACTTATTAAAATTCTTATCTCTTATAAAAGAAATTTAAGAAGAGTTTAAACCAATTTCCTTTTTAATTTCAAACAATCAAGTATAAAACCTGTCAACACTAAAACTCTCGAACCCAGCCTATTTGCTTCGAGTCCCCACCCTAACCTCCCCGAGTCTCCCTCGCAAAAACACTCAAAAGTCTTGAGTCCTTCCTGTCACTTGAGTTCAACACTCCAGCTCCACTACTTCGAGTCACACATCAAAATCCCCGAGACTCCCACGAACAAAACCCGAGACTTGCATTTGCCTTCTCCAGTAAACAGACTTCACCCAGACAATCTTCGATCTCGTGCACGTGCACGGTCACCGGCGCCAACTCCGACCAACCTCGAGTATCTCCACAAGTCGACAATCCTTCCTAGACCAGAATCCACCCTCTCGATCATCAAAACTGGAACGAAAACGAAATCGAGCCTAAAACCAAACCTGGAACCATCAGTTCGAATTCGCCAAAGCCTGTCAACAATCCTTCTTGCTCGCGATTCCGACCATCAGAGAAGCTAATTCTCTGGCCATGCCTTCGTCTATATCTAAACTTCCATTCCCCAAAATCTTAGAACACTCGATCCATCAACGAAAACAAACGAAACGAATTCGTAGCCTAACTTAAAACTAGGTTTAAAAATTTCAAACCTAAATCATTTCTGCCTCAATGTCTAATTTGATTTCCAGTCATTTTTCCTAGTATCCTTGATCATTACACTACCACTACTAAAGATTTCAAACTTCCAATTTCACTGAGATGATCGAAATCACCAAAATTTCATTTCTGACTTAAACCAGAACTGCTCTTATTATACTAGACTAAAAACTATGATATTAATGTTAAAAATCATGTTATAGCCTATCTATTCCATATATAATCCTGAATCTATTAATTACCCAGTTCGAATTTTTACATTTTATAACATGCACTGTTATTTTAATTTACAGAGGCACTCAGGCTAAAGTTTTGACTTAATTAAAACTTTTAAACTTTAGTTTATTACAAATCAATCATATTTTGTTTGTAAATTATGTCCCTACAAAAACTAGATACAGAGGTAAGAGATTTTTAAAAGAATTTCTTAAGTCTGGGCAACAAACAGAACAGAGAACAATATCATACACGTACACCTATATACATTCATGTATATTCAAAATCATCTACAAACATTCACATCCAAACACTATTTATCACAGAATTAAACATGCATCATAATTACTTAAGTTAATTTAAGTAAAAATGTTACTCACCAGATTTATATAAACAGAGGCAAATTATCTTTGAAATAGCTTGTGAAACTGTTTTGCTTAAGACTGGAAAATGATTTGATCTTTTAAAACTTGAAACTGAAATGCTTTAAATCCCCAGAAGCTTTGCATGCTACTGAAACTTGGTTACAGACAGTCTTGAAGAACAACTGCAGGCTTCCAGATGAAGAGAATGCAGATTTGTTCCCTTTTGAAAAAATGATTTGCAGGCAGACAGATTTGAGAAAATGAAGGTTGCAGGCTGATTCTTTGATTTGGAAAAAGAATTACAGGTTGAAGAATTTGGTTTTGAGGAAATGTTTACTGATTTGTTTCAGATTTGAATTAGAGAGAAAATCTGATTTCTCTTGGTTTTGAAAAAGAATGAAGATTAGAAAGAATGAATTGAAAAAATGCAATGTTAATATACATGTATATTTATGATTTATAAAATAAAAGAAAATGAAAATAATTAAGGACACTTGTCCTATACATTTGTTTATTAAATTACATATGTTATAATGAAGCTTTAGATAATGACACTTGTCTTTTAAGTAATTACTCATATTTCTATTTATTTTAAAAGTAAATGAAAAGCCCTTTTCTTATTTATCTAAACACTTATCTATATATATTACTTTTTAAAGAGAAACAAAAGCTAATTATATTTATAAATAAAAGTTTATACAAATATTATAAAATCCAAAACAATTTAAATATATATATATTCTTTTGAATTTCAAAACTTTAAATTCAAGTTTAAATAAAATTAAATCCTAAGATTCAATTTAAAAGTTAAGTTATATATATTTACATACACTATTTATTCCATTTAAAATAACAATTCCTTTTAGCATTAAAATTCATACATATTAAAAATAATACATTATACTTGTTATTTGAAAATAACATATTTTATAATTTAAACAAGAGATTATATTATCAAGAAATATTTAAAAAGAAATAAAACAAACCATTTTTGTAAATCTTATTTATATTTAAGCTTAAGTAAAAATATCTTAAACCAATTAAATATTTTCTTAAAGTATTTTAAAACTATAAAATTACTTATTTAAATATCTTTGAAAAGTCCAGATTAAATTAAATATAAATTTCCAATTTACCAAAGCTTCTATTTACAATATATATAAATAAATAAATATATATATATATATCCAAATAGAAATATCTTATTAACTTTTAAAAGATAAAATCATCAATTAATACTAATTTAATCAGATTATTAAATTAAATTCAAATCTTATTATCAAAGATTATCCATATCAATTTAATTATTCAACAGATTATTAAATTGATATTGTTAAAATTTCCGGGATATTACAGAAAGAGGCAAATAAACGTACAAATAAATAAAGCAACGGGAATGATAAAAAAATCAAGCACGAGAAAATAGGAAATATAAATGCAGCCAGCTGTTTGCTTTTATTTTTCAACCGTTGGAAAAATAAAAGTTAAAACGGATACCGATACATTGGACCGTTACGTAGCTTACATTGCGTACTGGACATCGAAACGCATGAATAAATATACTGCGGAGATCAGTGAGACGATCAAAACGGTATACAGATATCAGTGGTATGATTGAAATATAAAAATTCGAATTTTCTACTAGCGAAAAACGCAGCAAAAACGTAGAAAAATAAGATCGACGGAGCTAAAGAAGTCCGAATTTGGAAAAACAAAAAATGACGACTTAGTCAGAAGATGAATTAGAATTTTTCTATGTAAAAATATTCAGGTTTAGAAAACATTTTATTACTATCGATTTTAACTGATATAAATTGGAATAAAATTACACTAGAAAATAAACTTCCAAATTATCTGAGGAAAATTTACCAGTTGCTATGATTAATTAGACACATTCCAAATATCAAATTTTTATTTCAAAATTTTATCGTTTAAAATTTCAACTAATTACGTTATTAAAACAATTAAAATTTACGGGTCGTTATACTCTCCCCCACTCAAAACTTTTCGTCCCCGAAAAGGAAGGAGGTAGGAGAATAGAAACAACCCGAAAGAAAATAGATTGGAATACAAGTAAAACAATTAATTTAAACCATATAAATTTCAATTTAAATTAATTAATATTTAACAATTTGGTTAAATCCCTTTGGGTTCACTTAAGTTAAATCAATCTATCTATTTCGAAATTCATCATCTTATTATCTAGTCATCCTCAATTAACAATTTCTAAATCATCAATTTGTATAATCATTTATTGTACTCATATTTTATTCAACAAATTTAATTCTTTTATTCCAAATTATTATTAAGTTTATTCCACTTAATATATCTTATTACATATATTTAAACCATATAAATTAATTTAAACCATATAAATTTCAATTTAAATTAATTTATATTCAATAATTGGTTTAAATTTAAGGTATTTCCATAAGTTGATCTAATTTCAATTTGTTAATTCTTTCAGAACAAAATTTATTATATTCTTCTCATTCAATTAACTTATTATTCTATCATCTTTATTAGCATTTTTTTATAGTTAAAATCTAAGTGTCTAACATTTATTATAAACACTCAAATTTTATTTATAAAATCATTTTATATTGTATATTATCCAATTACATTTTAACTTCTGAATAATTTAGGTAAGTTATATTGAAATGCAATTTAGTACTATACAAATAAAATTTTCAAATTCAATTATTTCAAGTTTAAATATTTATCCAAAATTTTTGACTTTAGTTTATAATTGAAATCATCTTTAAATCATAAACTTAAGAATTTAAATCTTCGATTTACTTCAAACAATTTTGAGATAAATGTATATAGTATATATCAGATCAAAATTAATTCATATATATATATATATATAATAAATCAGGTCATACCATAGAAATTCAAATCAAATTCAATTTCCAAAACAAAAGTGTAGCAAAGGTACTGAATGGTCTCTTCACTTCGAAACTCGAAAATGAATGTCGATGATGCGGCCGTCATCACAGAAATTATTTTCCAGCGACAAAAGAGAAGAGTACTGATTTAAACATTTTAAAATTCTTTGAAAATCATTTATATTCAAAAATACTTTATATAATATACATTTAAAATTTTAAAACCAGAGTTTGGAATCATCAGAAATTAAATTCTCAAATTCCTGATTTAAATTCATTTAAATTCCAAATCAATTTATAAACGATGCTTATAAATTCATTTAGAGAACAATAAATGATAATCAAATATTATCATTTCAAACAACTAATTTAATTAACTTATTAAATTCCAGAAAATTTTCTTATATATTTATAATCATACAAATTTATTTCATTTACCAAATTTGAAAATAATATTGTGTCAGCTTGCTTTGTTCAAGTGTTTTGGAAATCCTATCGATAGCGTTGATCAGACGAATCGATCGAAAACCCAAATCAACATCAACAACTCAAACAACACAATATATAAAACATTTAATATTAATACAAATACAAAATACACTCTCTCACTCGATGATACAAAATAGATTTCAAAACAAGGATAGAGATTATAATAAGAGGGACCCTAACCAACAAAATTTAACTAGAAGATAGGCTCGATAGGGAGATAAATAGATTTCAAAGGGAGAAAAGAATGGATAGACTTATATAAATCGTGGGCAACCTTAACCGGGTCAACCGTGACTACAGAATAAGATCGAGGTAGAATTCAGGAGCAAATCGACATTCGATCGCCAGAGATAGAATTCAGGTATAGAAGATGATAGCAGCATCTAAACCGACAATACAAAATCTCTGGTGAATCAATGCTTATTGTAAAGGAGTTTCTCCCCTTTACAAATCATTCTAAGATTGGCGGAACCGCCGATTATTATAGAAATCAATCGAAGTGGAGTTATGGGATGCTCCAGAGTCAAGAAGAATTTGGATACGGGAAGACAAGAGTGGATTTCAGAACAAATAGGGGAGTTCCAAAATTCAAAGGAAACCGAGTCAAAAAATAAGAGATTCAAGCACGAACAGAGGTGATTCCATAACTAAATTTACTATATATGCTAAGTTTTGCCTAGAGCCAAAGCTCTGATACCAACTGTAACGACCCACTATTTTGGACCATTCAAATCGACAATAATCCACACATGTCAGACTTGAATAATTCAAATAATAGATTGTTAATTTAAATTTGGCAAAACTCAGCATATACAGTAAATAAAATAATCACAGATCACAGACACAGAGTAATATAACAACAATGCAGCGGAAACAAAAGAATAGTAGTTCATGAAGCTACTATATATATATATATATAACAGAGTTAAACAAGATACAACAGAAGTCTCGAATACAATAGTCAAATACAAGATCAGAATACATCGCTGGAATCAACTAAATATCTGAAAGCTGGATAGATAGCTGGATCTCCAAGCAAAGCTCCAACTCCAAAGGTGAGTCTCGAATACTAGTACACTCAGTCTGACCCGAGTGTAAAGCAAAACACAAAACACTCGAGTTAGGATTAACATTCTTATATCAATAAATCCAACTCAAGTGAAATAACAACTGAAAATACAAGTAACTCAAAGGATATTTGGGATAACCATCCTCTAAGGATCCGTTAAACTATCTACTATGTAGTAGTGTACGCTAAGTAGATAATGCCTATTAGTAATATAGAGTATCAAAATAGCGTTAAGGCGTTACCATTATCCCCCTTAACACATTTTATATAAGCATCATAGTCTATACAGCACTGTAAACTCCACCGTAAACTAGTGTGCTATCAGGGAGTACTCCATAGGTATAACACAAAACAAATCGTTGTGGTCGCGCATAGGGATACGAGTATGACAAGGCACATGAGGCAATACCCAAGGTAGTGAAACTACCGTTTGCCTGATCCGGACTGGTGAGAACGCATCGCCACAACGATCGCAACACCGCGAAACAACACTCCCAAATCTAGGGTGCACACCAATCAAAAACAAGTAATGAGTAGTTTACGAAGAAGTGTGTCCGCTAGAGGTAGCTAACCTCACTGGCCCGGCACGGCTCCTGTTTAAGTCATTTCCAATTTGACACAAGTGTCAAGGCTATCCATTATCGTTCTCTTTCTTCAAATCCAGCAACGTCATCATTCCAACCACTTCATTCTGGATCACACTCCACGTATAATAGTTATTAAAGTGGTTTTCGGTTTGGACAGAGAGTATGTCCCTAACCGATCCCGGACCCTTCAATAACTACGTAATTATTACACTGATTGGTCATTTAATAAACTTTCAAAATAGTTTATATTTCAAAACCGAAATATCATTGCCATTTCAAAACCATATCCATACGATATCATTTTCACTTCAAATAAATCCATTTCCAAAATCATATCACTTTCCAATGTTATATCGCTTTCGAAATCGTAAGTCTTTTAAAATCAAACACTTTGGAAATCAAAACCTTGAAATTCATAACACTTTGAAACTATAGTTTGAAATCATAACATTTTGGAATTCATAACACTTTCCTCTTAAACAGTTTAGATATTAAAATTAGTGTATATAATAAAATAGTTTACAAAATAAAATAATTTATATAAAATAGTTATAAGTCAAAACAATTTATATTAAAATAATAAGTATATTTAAATAGTTTATATTAAAAATAGTTATATTAAAAATAGTTTATATTAAAAATAGTTTATAAAATAATATAAAATAGTTTATATTAAAATAATTTATAAAGTAAAATATAAATAGTTGTAGATATAGTTTAAAAATACTTTATAAAATAAAATAGCTTCCACAAATTCACAAATCGATTCAAATTAACTCAACTTCCAAATTCAACTTAATTCAATCTCAATTCATAAATTTCAACTCAATTCAATTTCTCAATAAACCATTTCGAATTATAACGATTTCAAATACAGATTTGAAACACAAAATAAACCATTAAATTTCAATATATTTCAAAGCTTTAAATATTCCACATTTCAAAAACTAAATTTGATAATTCCATTTATATCTAAATTTAATTTCATTACATTTAGTTTCTGAGATATTTCTTTAATCATTTCAATACATCTAAATACAACTTCAATTTACAAATTTATATAAACAAAATCCCATTTAAATTTATAAAAGTTTGAAACATTCATTCAAGCCACTTTTAAATCAAATTCAAGTTATAAAACATATCTTAAAATTTCAAACTTAATAGATTTCAATCAAACTTATTTAAGTATAATTGTTAAATAATTAAGAATTCCAAATCAATTTCAAATTTATCTTTCAACCCGAAACATTATAAACTCTATATTTGAAAATATAAATTTTACATAAATACTTAACATATTTTATATTGATTCAAATCAACTTTATTAAATCAACTTTAATAAATCTTTAAAATCAATATTTATCAAAACCATATATTTCTTTTCAAAACCATAGAAATCATTTTTCAAAAATATTTATATATATAGACCAACGGTGTCTGTATATAATTTTATACCCTATGGTCAAGTGATACAGATATTTATCATTTCAATCCGCAATTTAAATATATACGGGTATATATCTTTTCAACCCGCAATCCCAAATTCAATTCAATGAAAATCGCTTGGGTTTATCATTTCAACCCATAACGATTTTCTCCTATTCTACAGATCATTCGGGTATGTATCATTTCAATCCATAGTGAATTATATATTAAAAGGGAACTTGTAGAGTGATAACAGATATGATAGTAATATAACAACAGTAACAGACATATATCATTAGTGATAAATAACAAATAATGGTGTCAGATGTCACAGGTGAACAGATACAGATACTGGCATATATATATATATATATATATATATCAATGTAAATAACTAGCAGCAACATATTTCAATTGTTGTTCCAATTGAAATCAAATTTAATAAATATAAGAACATTAATCATGAGTGATTGCTCACCTTTCGAGGTTAGAGACGAACGAAAATGAGACGAGTTACGAATCCAAGAACGACTTCCAAAACAAAGCTAGATTGGCCCGAATTGGACGAACAAAGCTGATAACAGAAATCGATGAGAACAAATCAAAATTGGTTTGCTGAAATTTAAACGAGATGTATATTATAATAAATTTTCCTTAAAACAAATATTCAATTTTAAAATACACATACCTTTTGTTTTAGATCGATGTTATATATATACTTGTAAAAATCAAAATATATACATATAGACTATCATTTATGTACAAGATAATATTGACACAACTATATATATACACTGTTTCAAACCATATAAAATGTTGTCACCATTGTGCATATATGACTGTATTAAAATTAAAAAATCGATATATAAAATAACAGATATATATTCTATACAGACAGATCATATAACATACATTATACCGTACATATATACCTTAAAATATAAAACTGCAATATAACACTATATATTATAACTAACTATACTTAAAATATAACAAAACTATTATACATATTTATTTAAACAGGTTAACTAATATATAGAATAAAACTGTAATAGCATTATATAAACCCACATATCCTTAAAACACTATAATTATATATATATATATATATATAAAAGCAAGACAGTTCCAACACAAATTTTGAAACATCTATATAAACACACTCTGCCATAACTTATTTCACTTATACGCCAAAACGAACAGACACTCACATAATATACATATATATACATTTAAATTAAAGCTTAACATACATTTTTATATATATAACATATTAATACTCCTATATATATATCATACTGTAACCATTTGTAAAACATAGATGATACATCATCGAAAACATAAATTTTGTGGTAAGCTCGTATAAACTGTAATTCATATCCAAAGATATATATAAATATATATACTAATCTATTATATATTATATATCATAAATCGTATTATGAAATACTATAAAACGCAAGATAAATATACCTCATAATATATGTACTTAAACATTATATACTCATATACTAACAGATTATCACCTATACATATATAAAATAAAAAGATTTATGTAGACAAATTTAAACTCACTGTTTAATAAGAACAGATATACCACCCTTCATATTATAACCAACAGGAGAGAAAGGTAAGTGAGGCGGTGGCCATGCATTCGGCATGGAATGAATCTTGGCCAGGTGGTGGAATGTCGGATGTGAGTAGAATGGAGGGAGGAGACCGATAAGCTAGCAAGGCTAAAGGAGAGGGGAAAATGTAGAGGGGTTTGGCAATTGCTTTGGGTTGCGTAGCTGGGCAAGGTCGTGATGGAGGAAGGTGGTGGTTGACATGGAGTTTGATGAGGCGGCTGTGGCAACTTGTTCGGCCTCATGGCTGATGTGGCGGGGAGATGTAGCAGGCGGCAAGGAGGAGGTTTGGGCGCTGGCTTCGGGAAGGTAGTGGAAAAGATGGGCGAGCGGAGGTGGCGAGTAGAAGGAGTAGGGGAGAGAGGCGCATGGGATAACGGCTGCTTGAAGTGGAGGGACGATGGCGTGGTGGAGCAAATGGGCTGCCGGCTTGGAGGTTGTGGTTGTGTGCTCAATGTGGGATGGTCTTGAGTGAGGAAGAGTTGTTGAGAAGAGGTGATGGGTTGCGTGGTGGCGGAGGTTGTTGCAAAGGGCGGATGGAGATAGATGACATGCTGTTTGCATGGAGAAGGCGGAGAGAAGCTTGGAGTGGCGGTGCGTGGCGGTCTGGAGAATAGTGGGATGGATCTGGTGTATTTGAGAAGGTGATGAGGCTAGGCAAAAAGAATGAAGAAGAACAGCTTTCACAACCCATATACAAATATATGTATAAATATAATACATACGAAGAGTCACATTATATATATTCTTTGTCTTTTTTTATAAAGGAGAAGCCTAAAGTCTGTAGTGGGAGGCAAGAGAATGTACAGGGAATAAAAGAAAAGAAATAGGTTGAGTCAGCAAGAACATGAACATGCATCCATTTTAAGCTTCATATAATAATATATTTCCTCTCATATACAAAGTATGAACATAAACATGGAATATAGAAAGAGGCAAATAAACGTACAAATAAATAAAGCAACGGGAATGATAAAAAAATCAAGCACGAGAAAATAGGAAATATAAATGCAGCCAGCTGTTTGCTTTTATTTTTCAACCGTTGGAAAAATAAAAGTTAAAACGGATACCGATACATTGGACCGTTAAGCAGCTTACGTTGCGTACCAGACATCGAAACGCATGAATAAATATACTGCAGAGATCAGCACGATGAGACGATCAAAACGGTATACAGATATCAATTGTATGATTGAAATATAAAAATTCGAATTTTCTACTAGCGGAAAACGCAGCAAAAACGCAGAAAAATAAGATCGACGGAGCTAAAGAAGTCCGAATTTGGAAAAACGAAAAATGACGTCTTAGTCAGAAGATGAATTAGAATTTTTCTATGTAAAAATATTCAGGTTTAGAAAACATTTTATTATCATCGATTTTAACTAATATAAATTGGAATAAAATTACACTAGAAAATAAACTTCCAAATTATCTGATGAAAATTTACCAGTTGCTATCATTAATTAGACGCATTCCAAATATCAAATTTTTATTTCAAAATTTTATCGTTTAAAATTTCACAAAATTTCAACTAATTACGTTATTAAAACAGTTAAAATTTACGGGTCGTTACATTAGGATATGAACAAATCGAATGCACTACTTCTACTACATTTGCAGGATTAGTATCAAGTAGCCCTTGCACTTCAAAAAGCTCCATCTTCAATTCCATCATCTTTACGATGTCTTCAATTCAAATGCTTATACTAGTTTGAAGTGGTTTTTGGATAACTCATGCTTATCCGATCCTGGTCTCTCCTAACCAATAACCGATAGTTTCAAAAATGGTCAAGATTTGGTATTCGATTATTTAACTATCAAATAAACAAACAATCCAATTAAAGATTTAATTTTATAAGGGAACCAAGCATGGTTAAACACATAAGCAACCACTAAGCCTCTTTAATTAATCCTTTTGTTAATTAATAATCACTTTGTAAATTCTTGTATAAACATACTTTTACAAAAGATATACACAAGTATATTACTCAATCACTACTCATTTATACTCTTTCACTACTTGGAATAATATCCTTATACTTATCACATCAGTATAAGTATATTCATAAACCACTACACTTTCAATACTTAGAAAATGTAACCATATACTTATTTCAATGGTATAAATACACACACAAAACTTGAGGAAGATTTCATTTCCAAAACCATACTAGAGTGGGTTAAAACAAATGTCATTAAAATATTGATAAGAATAAACCCAAAACACTTTCCCTTTTGGTTTAAGTATGAAAGGAATAGTTTCCATACCACTATAAGTTAAAATAATCATTTATAGGAATCAAATCTCATTCCTTCTATAAAATTTCTTTTATAAGCCCATTCCATGTTTACAAGTCCGTTTATAAATCTTCTAATTAATTTATAAAATTCCTTTTATAAATCTCTAAAATTATGTATAAAACTCCTTTTATAAATCTCTAAAATTATTTATCTCATATGCTTATCACAAATCTTCGGTTTTAAGATAGAACTCAATATTTTCCATCAAACGATCATTCCATATATTACTATGAATCCAAAAATGTGATTTATTATACCAAATTATAAAATTTATATCATTTCCCTTTTTATAGAATACCATTTATAAATCTATTCGTTTATTTATAAAATACGTTTATAATTTTCTCTTTTATTTGTAAAATGCCATTTACAAATCTATATTTATTTATAAAATATTTAAAAATTATCCTTTACTTATAAAATACCATTTATAAATGTATTCTTTTATTTATAAAATACCATTTATAAGTCTATTCTTTCATACAACATTTTATATAAAATGTTTCACTAATATTTATTCCAAAATATTTCTATCTTCTTTTAACAAAAAATAATCACTAATTTCTAAAAGATAAATTCCCCTTTTTCAAAATAAACATTATATTAATTATTTGATTAATTTTAATTAGCCGCACTAAAAATTCTTCTTCCCCAAACATGCACCGTGCACATGTGCACCTGTACATCCAAACCAACCAAGTGTCGCACCTTCTCTCTTCTCTTCCTCACTCGGTTTTCCACAAAATCGACCACCGCTAATCCCGTTGCGCTCCACATCACGAGAGCTCCCTCCCTGACCCTCTCGCTTTAAGCTCGATCCATCCCTCCAACTCGCGACCTGCTGCTTCAAGTTACGACAAACCCATGTCGCCTTTCCCAAACGACGATCGAACCACCCTACTTCGCCGCTGCTGACTCCCTTCACGAAAGAAACTCAAATCCAATAACGCCTTCGCCCAAAACGCCCTTAATCAATGACAAATCAAAACCGTAGCTATTACCCTACACCATCAACCAGCCCAAATGATGTCGCACCCTCATTCAATCCTATGGATTCGAAGCTCTCATCACTACATACTCCACAGATCCGGTTTTATATTTTTTTCATTAAGTAAATTAATTGATTTTAATTTTTCTTTGTGGTGGCTAGGTTAAAATGTTACAAGAAATTGAAAAAGAAGAGGAGGAGGGAAAAATGAGAAAGTGGGAAAGGAAAGTGAAGTGTTGGGTTATAGTTTATTTTATAATTTTTGGCACTTCGCTACACAGTATTTCGTTGCGTTCGGAGAGCGAACGACAGAAATAAAAATACGATCGCATAACAATGTGATACGATCTCAAAACAATAATAAAATATGTTGGTTATCTTATTCTGTGAAATTTAAAAAATACCACCGTTTGTATAAAAATACATCAAATGATAATTTAAGCATTTTCCAAATTAAAAATTATGCAAAAATCCTATAAATTGATTTAAAAACATGTCATTAAAAATCAAGTCATTTTATTAAAAATTGATTTCTTTATTATTTATTAAAATTGAATCAAATTTGAATATTTGAATAAATTAAATATTCATACTTGAAAAGTTAAAAATTTGGGTCATTACACATGTAAGGTCACCAAATCATAAAAACTATGGTAGATGATTTTTCTAGATTCACTTGGACTTTTTATTTAAAACATAAAAGTGATGCTTTTGAAGTTTTCAAATTTTTTACAAAAAGAAAACAAAATCTAAAGAATTTGAAAATTAAAAATATTATGAATTTTACAATAAAAAGGGGATTAGTCATAAGTCCTTTTTTCCTAGAACTCCACATCAAAATGAAGTTGTATAAAGGAAAAATAGGACCTTATAGGAAGGCAAGAGAATGTATTAAGTGGTAGCCAATTACTTAAGAAGTTTTGGCCTGAAGCTGTGGCTATCGTTTGTTATGTTCTTAATCATATTTTAAGACCATTGACTAAGCATACTCCATACGAAATTTTTAATGGAAGAAAACCTTATGTTTCTTACTTTAGATTTTTTTGTTCAAAATATTTTATTTTAGAAGAAGGTACTTTTTATTGCTATAGGGAACAGAATAATACAAATCAGCTCGGCCCAACTAAAAAAATAAAAACTGGCCTGTCTAATAAAACATCAAATAAAAAAGAGTTGTACAAAATAAGCAAGAACACATAGCTTGATTACTCAGACTAGGTTATTCCTTAAAGCGACCGTCGCCTAAAAATTGAGAAAATTACCTCAAAAACGGTGATAATCCGAACTGATAGGAACGCAGGTGCTAAACTTTCACGTGTCCTCTTCTGAAGGTAGAGCGTTAAATCGTTTTTCAACTTAACTCATGACTAGGATTGGGGGGATTCATTAAGACAAATTAGGAGGTTTGGCTTTAAAATCAAAAGGAATTTCACAAAATTCAACTGCATTAGAATACTATAATGAATAACTTGATTTTCTTCGATTTGAGCATAAGATCTTTAAGTATAACTCAATCTCCTTGCAGATGGTGAATTTATCATTTGGTTTGCTAGTAAAAAATTCTTGTATTTCGTTCTTTCCAAATATTCCATACTACTATTGAATTTATTAATCTGATAACGTCTCTATGTATGTCTTTACACTTGAAATTTTGAATGAAAAATTCGAATTCATTCCGAAGAATGTAACTACTACTTGCTTGCAAACCTGATTTGAGCTTACACCAACTCCAGATTAGTGTAGTTGCAACTAAAAAATAGATGATTAGTATCTTCTATATCCTGATTACACAACACACACTTATCATTGTCAAATATGACATGTCTTTCTTAAGATTCTGCTTTGTTGATATTCTATTGGTAATGGCTTTAAATAAACAAATTCTAATCTTCGGGCAATGAGTTTTGTCCCACAAAGACTCATTCCAATTGACATTATTGTAATGTGGTTTAATGAGATCAATTTTTGATTTGAAAGAACAACAACCATTTCCCTCATTTAACTAGTGCCAAAAATTAGCTTTACCTTGATAAATCATGATTTGCTGTATTTCATCAAAAAGTGAGACCGTCTGAAGTAAATTTCCTAGTTGTCATTCTCCATTTTTAATTATAATGCAGACTTTAAGATCATTACCTCCCAATAATTCGAATGAATTGTGACCTAACTTGTCATGGAATTTTGACCAATTGATCCATGGATTAAACCATAGACAAGTAGATTGTCCATCAACTATTCTTCTCTTTATACCATTTAGAGAAAGTTTTCTTAAACCTAACATTCTTTTACAATTGTCCGATTGTGATGCATTCATAGAACAATCCTAAAAAATGCCTTGCTGTAAGTATTTGGTTCTCATCCATTTGGACCATATTGTGTTCTTGGTCAAGAAATTCTACACCAATTTAAGTCCACATGCTTTGTTGATTTTTTGAAAGTTGTAAAAGCCCATTTATCCTTTCTATTTTCTTTGAAACATGATTTCCCAGGAAATTTTACTGAATTTTCATTTTTAAATAAAAACAGAGCATATTTTATTATTTTATTCAGCACAGCAGTGGGAATTTCAAAATTTTGACTCCAAAACTTTACTAAAAGCTGAATAGCGGATTGAATAAGTTGAATTCTGCCTGCTATGCTTAAGCACTTGCATTCCCACCCTTCTATTCTTGTTTTGATTTTGTCTATTAAATTGCTGCATGTGTCTACTTTGAGATATTGACTTGATAAAGGTAAACCCAGATATTTGACAGCTAGTTCACCTTCTTGAAGACCTAATATATTACGTATCTCATCTTTTTGGAAACAACCTTCGTTGAAAAAACATTCTTTTTTTCACACATTCATTTGTAACCCTGCAAATTTGTGCATTTTCTTAAAACCTTTTTTAATTACACGGACTACTTGGCAATCAACTTTACAAAAAATGAGAAGGTCATCTAAATATATAAGATGTGTGAGATCAGGCTCAGCCTTATGAATGAGTTTGATCTTGTCACTGCTAACTTGTAAATCCATGAGAAAGGTAAAATACTCGATTATAATAGTAAAAAGATAAGGGGACAATTGATCCCCTTGTCCGATACCATTACTGCTGTGAAACTGACCCTTGGTAATTCCTTTGTATAAAACTAAAAATGATGTGGTGTTGATCATTTCTTTGATAATTTTGATCAATTTATCTGGAAAGTTCATTTGATGCATCATATGAACTATGAAATCTCCATTGACAGTGTCATAGGATTTTTTAGATATCAACTTTAATGTACATTCTACTAGCACTAGTAGAATTAAAGCCCCTGACTTTCTCACGTGCCAACAATATGCCTTCTGCAATGTTTCTATCTGGTAAATAAGCATGCTAATTCTCTAAAATAACAAGCTTTAGAGTGGTTTTAATTCTACAGCACAAAAGTCTGGACAACACTTTGTATACAAATTTGCAGCAAGTTATAGGTCTCTAATCATTCATAGAATCTAGGGGATTTTTTGGGGAATGGGAGCTAAAAAAGTGTGATTGATTTCTTTAATAGTTTTTCCTTCATCATAGCAACTCTACATTGTACCACGTAGACCTTCTTTGAGTTTAAGCCAATGCAAGTGATAAATTTTTGAAGAAAAACCATCTTGGCTAGGAGCTTTGTCTTCATGGGTACTAAATACTGCATAATTCATCCAGTGTAAGTGAAGCAGTCGTATAATTTTTCCCAAATTCAGAAATCTTTGCCTTGAAAATTATTCTGGAAATTCATTGGAACAACCACTTCTATTATAAAGACTCTTAAAAAATGTGACTGATTCCATTACCAACTCAACTTCATTTGTAGCGTTTTCACCATTTGATTATATCAGATTAATGAAAGAATTCTTATGAGCCCTTTTAGACATGATAGCATAGAAGATTCTTGTGTTGTCATCTGCTTGTGTTAACTATTCATGTTTGAATTTCTGTTTTAACGAAATAGTTAATACGTGCAGTTTTTTTGATAATCCACTTTTTCTCTATATTACAATTTTGAATTGTTTGTGTCACGATATTCATCCAATGCCATCTGCATTTATCTCTACATCTTTCTACTTGCTTCTGCAAATTAGTTTTGTTGCAGCTCCAATTCTTCAAAATAAATTTAACATTCTTCTAAACTTGCAGTAAGTTGAAAAGATTATTGCCTACTTATGGAACAACCAGGAATCTTCGATTATAGAAAAATAGTCCTCATAATGGCATCAATGATTGCAATCCTTGAAGGTCCGATTCCTTCTATGCTTAAGTTATTATTTAACCACACAATCAAAGGTGAATGATCACTGGACATTGATGCTAAAGCAGACTGATTTCCAAGTAAACTTTACACCACTAACATCATGCTCCATAAAACCATATTTGATCAAGCAATTATTCAGTTCATCAGTTTTAATTATTGGCAAGCATCTACCCCCTAACTTTTCTTTTGTCAACCTCATACAATTGAAATCAACTAGTAGTAACCATGGAGAGTTAATTGATGCACTATCATATTCTAGTTTATCCCATAGATTTTTTCTACGATTTTCATAATTTCTACATAAATAAATGAGATAACTAGAGGGGATCCCCCTGTGTTTAGAAGAGAAACTATGATATGTTGTTTATTGAAAGATAATAAAGAGCAAGACCGATTTTATTTATTTATGTAGACTAAAATTATATATTTATTCTAAACACTAAAGATCAATTAGGAAAATTTGATCCAAAAGCCGACGAAGAAATCATTATTGGATATTCAAAAAGAAGTAAGGCCTATAAGATATTTAATGAAAGAATAAATACTATAGAAGAAACATTACATGTGTCTTTTGATGAAAATCTAAGAATTAATAATGCTAATGGAGAAAATATTTTAATTAACAAACTGTCTTCTTTCGTAAATGTTTCTCAAGAAGTTACAAATATAAAATTGTTTTAAAATCACCGTTATGTATTTTAAAAGATCATCTAATTGGTAATTATTAGTTTAGTAAATAGTTAAAACTAGAATTCATTTAAATCGAATGGGACATATAACATTGATTTCTAATATAGAACCAAAGAATTAAAAAGAAGCTTCAAATGATGATTTTTGGATATTGGTAATATAAGAAGAATTAAATCAATTTGTACGAAATGATGTTTGGGAATTGGTTCCAAGACCAAATGATCAAACCATTATAGGAACAAAATGGGTTTTCAAAAATAAGGTTGATACAAATGGAGAAATAAAGCTAAATTAGTAGCACTTGGGTATAATCAAGGATAAGTAATTGACTATGAAGAACCTTTCGCCCATGTTGCTTATTTAGAAGCTATAAGAAATTTACTAGTTTTTACTTACCATCATTTTTTAAAGCTGTTTTAAATGGATGTAAAAAGTGTATTTTAAATGGTTTTATAAAAGAAAATGTTTTTTTTAAAACAACCACCTCTCTTTGTGCATGAGAACTTTCCAAACTATGTTAATAACTTAAGAAAGATCTTTATGGACTCAAATAAGCACCACGCGCTTGGTATGAACAACTAAAGAGTTATCTTATAAACTTCGGTTTCGAAATTAGAAAAGTTAATTCTATACTTTTTATTGAAAAGGTAAAGAATGATATTTTAACAGTTCAAATTTATGTAGATGATATAATATTTGGTTCTACCAATGAAAATTTATGTAACGAATTTTCAAACATTATGAAAAAGGAATTTTAAATGTCCCATATGGGTGGATTAATTTATTTTATAGGGCTACAAATTAAACAACTAAAAATTGTATTTTTATTTACCAAGATAAATATTATAATGATTTTTTAAGAGATTTCAAATGGAAAATACCTCTAGTAAACCTACACCAATGAGTACTAACCTACATTTAGAAAAAGAGGAGAATGGTAAAGATATATATTAAAATTATACAGAAGTATGGCAGGGTCTTTGCTTTATTTAACGATAAGTACACTAGAAATAATGATGAGTGTTTACTTGTGTGTTAGATTCCAAGCAAATCCCAAAGAATCATACTTGCAAGCCGTGAAACGATTTTTGCGTTACTTAACCAACACTAGAGACAACATACTTTTTTATCTGGAAGGTTGGCCTTTCGAATTGGTGTCTTATAGAGATGTCGATTTTAGAGGATGTAAGATGGATTGAAAAAAGCATAAGTGCTATTTGTCATTTTACAGAATTGTAAGTTCTTGGTTTAGAAAGAATTTTTTTTTTCACTTTTGACGTGTGAGGCAGAATACATCTCTGCAGCTTTGGCTTGTGTTTGAGTCATTTACATGCAATAAAAACTTTAAGATTTTTGTAGAAATTTATCTAAATCACGTATATTTTGTGATAACACTAATGCTATAAATTTGCTACAAAATCCAATCAACCATTTAACAAAAAAACATATAGATATTAGACATCACTTTTTTAGAGATAACATAGGAAAAATCATTGGATCACTAGATTTTACAAATTCAGAAAATTAAATTGATGATATTATTACAAAACCATTATGGGAAAATATCTGTATAAACTAAAGATGAGAATTTATTTAATAGATTTTTAAATATTTAGTGTTTATTAAATAAATGTAAGAGAGTCTATTCAAAAATTTTAATTATTTTTTATAAGGTTATATATATATAAAGGATTTTAGCTAATTTTAATTTCTTTTAAGGCATAACGTATAATAGACGCCTAATAATCTATTCAGGCGTTTGGAAATTTCATTCGATGCCTGAATAGGATTGCCAGACGTCCAAACGTCTTCTATTCATTTTTTAAACTAAAATTCTAACGTTTAAAATATAATCCAAACGTTTGAAAATGTCTAAAAATAAACTATAAACTTTCGGGACAAAACTATGTAATAATCAAACGCCAAAAATTGGTTTTAGGCGTCTTATCGACTGTAGACTTGTCTTTTTGATTGGTCAAAAACCCTCTGCCCGTACATTTTTTCCCTCTTTTAACCATTTACCCCACTCTTCTTTCTCTTTACTTCATATTTCTAAAATCAAAATCCAGTTTTTATCCTTAAAAACCCTGGCCCCTAAATCTTTTTCTTTTTTAATGTCTCTAAAAATTGCATCAAAGAAGAGGAGACCCAAAAAAGCATCTTCCACTCAACATCCGGATATCAATCAGGAAATAATCAAAGAGTGGCTCTATCGTTACAATAATGCTATTTATAGGTTCAAGTCTTTATCTTCGATGAAATTTTCTACCGGTACTTTTTATAAATTAGATGGTTTCCTGACATATAAGATTAAAGATTTCACAAATAGGGAAAAAATAACTTCCTTGATTGAGTTTGAAGACAATAAAGTTAAAATTGACAGTTTGACCGTACAACTCTTTTTAGCCTATATAAATGGAAAATATATTAAATTTCATATTATAGAGGATGTCATTAGTCTAGTGCATATGATAAAGCTATCAAACTACACATAAGCGATGTTGATAAAATTCTTAAGAGTAGATATAAGGGAATTGATTTACAAGATGTAGAGATTAATGATAAACTAAGGGATACAATGAACCACCATATGGAATGATATCTTAGGTAAGGGAAAGTCAAAAGATCTTAGACCTAGGGCTCATTATTTAGAAAGGATGATCATCAATACCTTTATAACAAGAACCAAAAACCATGAGCTTATATACGATATGGATTATAAAGCTCTTTATGTTATCTTTGAAGATACATAAGTAAATTAGCTAGCTTCATTAAACGAACTTTGAACTTTGAACTTTCTTCTTCTAAAAGAGAAAAACTATCATTTATGCTCCACATATTATGCGGCTTTTAAGCGACTCGAGTACTCAAAGGTATGAGGACACTCCTATGGAAATGACTTATTCAACAAATAAATAATTTAGCTTGATGAAACTTTCCGACTTGATTCCTAAATATATGTCGTTTGAGGAATATATGCAAAAGGAAAATGCTCCTTTAGAACTAGAAACACCATCCTCTTCCACTCTAAATGACAAAGGAAAAGGAATAACTCATGAGATTGAAGAAGAGGATTCAAATGAAGAAGAAGAAAGCGACAATGAAGAAAGTGAACAAAGTGATGCATCATCCGTTAAAGTTATCGTGCCAAATTATTCTTAATTCGGATGGAGTCAAGTACATCAAAGCGCTATGCTAACTTCTAAAAATCTAAACTAGTTTGAAAAGAAAATGTCTAGAAGCTTTAAATCACTTATATCAAGAGTAGATAAGATTGAAAAGGATGTGAGTGGCTTAATGACTTTCTTGGGAAAAAATTAGAAAAAGTTAAGTGGGAAGTCTAGGTATTCTACACCCCCTTCTATTGATAAAGATGCAATGGAGAATCAAGATTGGATGCCTTGAGATTGAGGTAAAAATTTCTATTCTTCTTCTTCTTCAAAAATTGTTTTTACTTTGTTTTCTATACTTTCATATGCATGGTTGTTATAAGCTTTTCTTAATAGTCTACATTATGGCCTGTTTCATGCTTTATGATATTGTTTCATTTGTGTTATGTTCAACTATTTTTGTTTTTTTGTTTAACACTGTAAAACATTTATGGAATTAATGGTGTATGTTGTGTGACTTTGTAATATATTATGTGTCTTTGTGGTCTATAGTTTGTGATAATTTGTGATTGTCTTGAAATTTTTTGCTTGTCTTGATGTCATATGTGTGTTGTGACATTTTCTTTACTCCTTCGATTTTCTTTTCTCTCCTACTCTAGTTTTGTCTTTGATGTTGACAAAGGGGAAGGAAATCAGGCATATAGATAGAGGGAGTAAATATATTTTACATATTCATAAATTTATGAAAATGTATAGTTGTCATCATCAAAAAGGAGGATAATTTTAGAACCTCCTGTTAAGTCGATATGGATCGAAGATAACCAATAATAAGAGATAATATAAATGCAGCGGAAATATAACAATTGATCACATGGTCGATTTATAGTGGTTCAAACCTCTTGTCATACGTATAGTACCGAAGCTCCCCTTTGGTATTTCACTAACCAAAAATGCCCTCACTTCACCTGGAGGAACATGTTTAAAACAACACTACTTGAAGACTCCTTATATAGGACTTCACTCTGCCGACTTCTCAGACTTTTACAACAAGGTAGAATACAAACTTCTTTGACAATATTTTTTGTCTCAAGATAATGACTTTTACACTATAGTATAACAACTCCTATAACCCTCACAAATGTATTTTAGTGGACATGTAGAGGCTAGGATTAATATCAAATAGATTATAAAGGATGTGATTTAAAACAATCGATCTAATAGTTGAATTTCAGAAAATAATAGTTAAAGACCAATTTTCTAGCAATATAGATAGATTTGATCCAAGTAAGTGGTGTTAGAACAATGGAGATGTTTGGGGTTTATATAGCGATGATCAGATGCCATTAGAATAGTCACAACCCTTAAGAAAGGTGACAAATTCGAAGAAGAGTGATGAAAACGAAGTGACTTTTTTATGAAATATGACCTTACGCAAATTTAAAATGCAGGATTTTAGACACGATTGTACAATAGCATTGTGCTTCAGAGACATTATCGAAAGTCTACTCAGAATATTGTAATTTGGAACCTTTGGAAGCATTTTCGGTCGAAACGTTGTTCTTTGCAGTTGCGGAAAAAAACTGCCATATTATTTGCAATTTGTACATTATTTATTGTCATTTTTCATACATTTAAAAATTCCGGAAAAATCTAGAAAAAATTCTATATATGTGTGTATATATATATATATATGTGTATATATATATGTGTGTGTGTGTGTGTTTGTATGTATGTATGTATGTATGTGTACCTATATGGATATATTAGAGGTTTCGTAGAAATTTGAAGTGGTTTGAAGTTTGTTTGTGGGGTTTTAACAGTTCTAGACCATAACGACTCAATATAGACTTAACTTATGACATACAATCTTTTGAGTCTCTATACGTTTCTTCTTGTTGTCTTGACGTATTTGAGTCCAAATAGCTTTTTAAATATTACAATTGGTATTTGAATGCTTGAACACTCCATCGTTGATTAGTACCCTTCATATGTTGTACTTGTGCATATGTATGTTATAGTGTTGAATTATGCACATGTTTTTTTAATCACCTAGATACTTGATAAAAATATCAATAACATTGTCGTAATGTTGTTATCATTAAAATACTGAAATCCTTTTCTTAACGTTCTCTCTCTTTTTGATGATGACAACCATACAACTTATATAAAGTAAAATTTATATAATAACGCTCCCTCTTAATATATGCTCCACCTATATCGATGTACTTCCCATATCAATATGCTCATGTTTTCTACACATTTCTCCACCTTTGGCATCATCAAAACGACATAAAACTTAGAGTATATATAGGTAAATCGTAGCTCCTCCTTAATTTTGCAATGTATGATGCACATCCCAAATATAATTGATTTTTCTCTATTTGCCGCTCATATCCACATGCATCGGTAAATTCAGAACCAATCTCTCCCTTAATATGTGGCATACTTGCAAAAAATTGAAAATATATTATAGTACACGCTTCTTACATTAGGGTCCGGGGGTTAGACAAATGGTAACCATACCCAAGAGGGTGTGGTAGAACCTTTGAAAATATAATTCATTATTTACTACATCAATGAAATAATCACGAATATATTTAGTGTATGGCTAAAAGCTCCCAGAAAAACTCTTCTGGCTACCGTATCTAATGGCCTCTATAGAAAATTTGTTTATGTGCTTACTAATACCATGCATTATTTTATTCTATCAAACAGGCACTCCAATACTGTTTGGCTATTTATCACTATATGACGATGAACGACCATTGAAAATCAAAGTTGCATGACTGTTTATCGTCATGCAACAATGAATGGTGGTTGAAAATCAAAGATGCATTGTCTTTTATGGACGAATGAAAAAATCGAGTTTGGTGTTAGATAACATATAAAAAAATTGATACATATTAAAATTTTATTGGTAGCCAAAAGCATAATTTTGGGTGCAATAGCAACACACTATATGTATCTCTATTCGTCCATTTCACAGGAACTCATATATCTTAATATTTGAAATTTCTATTTCTTGTTACGTTTATATTTTTATCATGAAAATATGACATATAGCATGTAGAAATACTTGTTTTTAAGAGAATTGGATCGATGTCTAGTACTAGCATAATTCTAATACATAAAAGCATGTATAATGCTATTATTATCATTCGTTTTAGTATTTCCTATTCTACCTTTATCAAGTAAAATTCTAGAATTAGATAAAATCATATTTAATTTTGACCTTTATTAAATTTTATGACTTTGTTTTTAAGTTTTTCAAATTTAGCTTTAAAGTAATAATTATTATTTTGAAAAGAAATATTACTATTCTTCAAATATCAGTCTCTTTATTTAATCTAGAGTTCTTTTATTTAACATACAGTTCCCTTTTTCGAGAAGAAAAATTTGAGATTCTCCTTTTCAATTTCTCATTTTCAAGTTCGATAGATTTCATATTTTTCAAAATAATAGAATTAAGCTTTGAGATCTTATCGCATATACTAACTAATTCATGATTATCTTCTACTGAAATTTGTAAATCAGAATGTACCTTTGTGTAGTCCTAATTAGTCATGGCTTTGATAGTGTTAACGCTAAAATTTGTAAACGCTAACACCCGGTGTGAGTTGAAACAAAGTGAAAGCACCACCCGTTTGCACGGGAACTAAAGGTAAACAGAAAATAGCAAAAACAGTAAAAAGACAACGATTTTTATAGTGGTTCGGCTTAAAGTCAAGCCTACATCCACTTTATCTCTTCTTTATTGCTGATTCGATTACAACTTTTACAATGTTTACAATGAATCTTTGGCTACAACACAATCAAGACAAGAAGCTAGAACTTTGACGATGAATTGCTCTTCGGATTCATGTTGAATGTGGGCGATCTCCTCTCTTGACTCTTCGAAGTGTTGTTGGCGAATGAAGTGTTGTGGAGGTTGAGAAAGTAGCAGAGCTTCGATGCTTCCAAGTCCGGAAAAAGGTCCTCTTTGAATGCGGAGTAGGTGAAGTATTTATAGGAGTGGCTGGACTTAGGTCGGCCAGGTTATAGGTCGTGGGCGACCTAAGTGGTAGGTCGTAGGTCGTTAGCGACCTAAGGGGTAGCAGGAGAGGGAGTGGCGACCTAAAGAGCAAAGGCACATGGCGTGGTAGGTCGTTAGCAACCTAAGGAGATGCGGTTTAAATGTGTCGAGGTACGAAGCGGAGCGACTTAATGGTAGGTCGTAGGTCGTGTGCGACCTAAAGGGTTGCGGCACAAAGGATGGCAAATGAAGATGAGCAGCGACCTAAGGGAGTGGTTAGGTCGTAAGTCGCCAGCGACTTAAGGGGCAGTGGCATGAAAAGTTGCGGTATAAAGAAGTGGCGACCTAAGGGAATGACGACCTAAAGGAGTGGCGGCCTAAGTATGTTGAGGCATGGCTTCATAGGTCGTGGGTGATCTAAAGGAAGAGGTAGTGTATGGATTAGGTCGTTAGGCTACTAGGTCGCTGAGAGTTTTAGGTCGTGGAGGCTACTAGGTCGCTGAGAGTTTTAGGTCGCAGAGAATTTTAGGTCGCGGAGGCTACTAGGTCGCTGAGAGTTTTAGGTCGCGGAGGCTATTAGGTCGTTGCTTTCTTAACTCGTTACAAGCTTAAGTCGCTAGGTCGCTTGTTCTTTATCTCGTTAACTCGCTGAAGGCTTTGTATTGTTAGGTCGTTGGAACCTTTAGGTCGTTGATCACTAGGTCGTTGAAGCTTTTAGGTCGTTGAAGCTTTTAGGTCGTAGGTCGCTAAACGACCTGACAAGGATTTGCTCTGTTGAGATGCTAAGTTGACCAGTCTCTGAGACGAACTATCTTTGGTTTCTCGGTCGATCTTTTGGTATCAAAGCCCTGCTAAAAAGGTGGGATAACAGATAGTACCAGGGATTTTGCTTGCTATATTTCGACAAGATCTTATTCTGGCCATTATTCTACGATGTTGCGACGATCGATAAAATTTCAGGCTCGATACCACTTCTTAAGTCACTATGGATCGAAGATGGCTAATATATAAGAGATAATATAAATGCAGCAAAGATATAAAACTGGATCACATAGTCGATTGATACTTGTTTGGACCTTTCGTCCTACCTCTAGTACCCTAGCTCCCCTTCGGTATTTCACTAATAGAGAAAATCCTTGTTGTACTCGAAGGAATAGGTTTACAGCAACACTGCCTGAAGACTCCTAGTATAAGACTTCACTCCGCCAACTTCTCGGACTTTTAGAATACAAACTTCTTTGACCATATGTTATGTCTCAATATACTAACTTGTCAAACTATTGTACAACAACTCCTATAACCCTCACAAATAATATTTTAGTGGATGTCTAGAGGCTAGAATTAATATTAGATTGATTATAAATGACATAACTGAAAACAATCGATCTAATAGTTGAATTTCAAAAAGTAATAGTTAAAGAGCAATTTTAGAGCAAAATCGATGGATTTGATCTAAGTAAGTGTTGTTAGGTTAATGGAGATATTTGGGGTTTATATAGTGATGATGGGATGCCATTCGAATAGTCATAACCCTTTAGAAAGGTAACAAAATTGAAAAGGAGTAATGAAAAATTGAAGTGACATTTTATGAAATATAGCCATGTATATGAGCATTTTGCTTAAGAAAAGGCACCAAAAGTCTACTCAGAATGTTGCCTTGTGGAACCTTTGGTAAGATTTTCTACCGAAACGCTATTCTTTGCTGCTGTGAAACACACTACTGTATATGTTTACAATTTTTGATATTTTTATCATTTTTCTTGCATTTGAAAATTTCAAAAAAAATAAAGAAAAAATACTAAACATATTTTAGGATATATTAGAGGTTTTTGCAGAAATTTGAAGTGATTTGGAGTTTTTTGTGGCATATTAGTAGTTTTAGACTACAATGTCTCGATATAGACTCAACTTATGACATACATTTGTTTGAAGCTCTTGAGTCCATCTCTTCTTATCATCTTGATGTATCCGAGTTTAAAAGACTTTTAAACACCACAAATTGATCTTTGAATGCTTGAACTCTCATTAATTGATTAGTACCCTTCATATCTTGTACTTATGTGTGTGTGTATATATGTGTGTGTGTGTGTGTTTTATTGTGTTGAAATGTGCACATGTATTTGCTTCTTTAATCACCTGGGTACTTGATAAAATCATCAATAGCATTATTGTAATGTAATGTCGTTATCGTCAAAATATCGAAATAATTTTCCTAACACCTCCTTCTATAGTTTTGAAGTGACTAATATACATTTAGAAATATTTTGTACAATTTATTGTTTTAGGTATAAAAAATTCTTAGGGATTAAGAAGGCTATGACGTACTAGTCAAGCTGTTCAAAGATTGAAGATCAGTATAGGATTATCATGAGTCGTAAGTCTTGGTTAAAACTTATAAAATTTCCTTTGATAATACTTACACGCATATCTTTCATTTCTTAAAGAATTTATTTTTAAATTTTATTTAGTTCTATACTTCGAAATTTTTCAGAAATCACTACTAATTTTCAAAGAAAATCATATGTTTGAAATTTATTTCAAACATGTAAAAATGGGTTAAAATAAACTAGTTCTTTCTTATTTCATACCCTATATGAAACAAACATCTAAAAATTAATCAAATGTTTGAATGAATTTTCAGACATTTGAGTAATATTTTCAAACGTCTAAATGACCATTGAAACTATTTTTTAAACTATAGTTTCAGACATTTGAAATTTTAAACCCATCGTCTGAGAAATGATTCAGACGTCAGATTGAATTTTTTTAATAAGAGTGATATTGAACCGATTCTTTTGACTTATATAAATTTAAATGTCTGAATTTGAATTCAGACGTCTGAATACCTACATGGGTTTTTATATTTTGAACAGTCAGTTTTGATTTGAAAAGTCATCTCCTTTAATCAAAGGTTGTGTCTGCTCTAATGGTTATTTCTCTTCAATTCAGACTTTACAAACACTATACAAAGATTATTTTTGATCGTTTGAACTTAAATTTTCTTACTCTACTCTCTATATTCACGATTCTCTAAGATTTCTAGAAGCTTTCAAAAATTATCGTTTGCCTTCCATTTTATGCATATTTAATTCATATTATCGAAGGAAATTATATGGACGGTGTATTGAAAAGTGGCTTATCAGTGCTGTATAAGAACATACCAAAGGAGAATGAAATTATACTTTTAAGTGAAGTCCTATTGGAGATCTTCTAAAGAGGTCGAAGTCCTGTTTGGTTGTTCAGACGGTGTTATAGATATTCATTCCTTCGGGTCAAGAGAGGGTTGTTTAGAAAAATTTAAAAAAGAGTCTGGGACCCAACATAAGACAAGAAGTCCAAACATGTATAAAATTCACTGGTGCTCTTGTTCATTTACTTTACTTAGCTTATTGTTATATTTTGCTTATTCATATTATTAGATCCTCATCGCACTTTCAGTAACTACCTGGTAGACCATCCAAATATTGCAGAATTAAATGTTGCAGAAAGAGTTTAAAAAAGAAAAGACAACATGGTTTATGTCAAAGTTATCTACATAATAATAGAACATGTCAATGATATAATGTTTGAGATAGTAGTTTTGTTATATTTAGATTATGTTGTAATATAAATATTATTCAGAATCATTGTATGGGATCTGTAATACCCCGTAAAAATTAATAAGAAATTAACTAATAAGAAAGGAATTAATAATAAGAAAGGAATTAATTAATAAAGTAATAATAAGGCTAAAAATAGAAATATCGTAAAAGTCAGAATTTAACCACGGAAGTTATCCCATTGCATTTGTGGAAATTTCATGATCAATTTTCATATATAATATTTTAAAAACGGAGCCCAAACGAAAATGTTATGGGCGTTTGAAGTTTTTGGATTCAAAATAATTTAAATGGAATTCAAATTCAAATAAATAAATAATTCTTAAACTTGAAATTCAAATGGTAAACTTAGGGGTTAATTAAACATTAAAATTAACGTTAACATTAAAAATTAATTAAGAAATTTAATAAATTCACAATGGCAAAAATTAAATGGTTCCAAAAATAAATGAACCGGTGTGTGTTAGTGGCAGTCGAACGATTGAACACTAGCAGTTGGTGACACTAGGGTTTTTTGCATTTGTTGTTTTATTATTATTTTAAACCGACTTAAATCACACGGCTTTGGTGCTTTTTAGCCACTATAAATAAGAGCCTATCTCCCTAATTTTATTCACAAATTATTTTGGGAACCAAGCAAAGCTCTGTCGATCTCTGTCCTTGAAGATTTAGAAAAATCCTTTAGGATTTCAGGTATGAATTTTAGATGTTTAATTATTCAATTTCTATTCCTTTTCTCCTCCAGTCCCTTAATTTCAGAATCTAATCCGTATACAATACCCTTGTTATACATTTCTAAAAGGAGAAAACTAAAAGAGATTATAACAATCATATCAAATCCAAACAGGAAGGGCTAAGGATTGATTATGAGTGGAAATCTTAGTTTTCCTATTTTAGTAATCTTATTGTATAACTTGGATCTTCTATGTGCTTTTATGGAATTTTGTTTATTCAAACATCACACACAAACCCCAGAATTCCTCTAAAGCGAAATGTCAATTTTTAAGTTTGAATCTCATTTATTTTATATTAAAATAATAGAATTGTCTAAATATTGCAATTTAACATTTTACATTCTATTCCACTTCTTATCTTTTTCTTTGGATCTAATTAAGGGTTTTGAAAAGAATAAACTGGAAATGGTGTGTAAGGTATAAATTATTTTTTTTGTAGTTTACACTTCCTATTTCCGCGATTTAAATAGAAATTCCGTTTTTCAATTTTATGCAAAGAAGTTCAATAGAGCATAGGAGTATTTGAATTGTTAGTTTTTATTAACGATCGATTCTGTTATTTTAGTATAAAATAAGTTGGTTATGGATTCTATTTTTTATAAGTCTGTTGATTTAATTGTGATATTCGATATATGAAATATGTGTTGATATGAAATTGAAATTGTATGAATTTGAAGTTTTGATATTTAAATGATAGTTTAGGGCGCAACCTTCACATACTTATTTTAGATGCATGCGTGTGTGTGTATAATCGTAAATAACGTACAGTTATAACATATTAATTGCATAGTTAATATAATTAAATCTCTCTTAGGAAAGTAATTAATTGTAAATGCGAATAAGAATTTTTATTATAAGGCCTTGATTTGTAATGCGATGAGAGATGGGACAATATAAGAAGAGAGCGTTTTAGATTATCACTAAGTTATATGGATGCAAGGTGAGTCAAAAGCACATAGAAGTCTACCCAACTAATTTGTCTACCAGCAGTGTGACTTTGGAGCTAATGTGAGACATCATCTATAATAAGTAACCACGGAGGACGCGATATTAGTTCCAATTTTGTATGGTAAACCAGCCCAGTTAATCTGGCTACCAGTACCTATTAATAGTGGGACTAATGTGAGACATCACCGTTGGGTTATGGGTCATAATACGAAGGACTTGATTTAGGGATTGAAGATAGTAAGTGGCTAGTTTAGGGCCCGCCTCTTCCCCATAATAGAAGTATTAAATGGTCATAATAAATGGTTGGGCACGGTAGAGGATATCTCAGAGAGGATACACTTCATATTTGAAGTAGTAAGTGGTCTAAAGAGATTCCGTGCAATGTCAGTGTAACGACCCGCCTTTTCGATCCTTAGAAATCAACACTAATACATTCATGGTATTCACGTACCAAACAACCAAGTGCCCGAAAGATAGATAGTTAGGGGAATGAAGAAGAAAGAAGACAAGAAGAAACTAAACAACACAGAATCTCACATCGCAATGAGTAATCTATAATATAACAATGATCGTTACAAAAGAAAACTTTTGTATACGTACATCCATCATAGTACTAGCCTATCATCTACCTGGACAATTATAACATGCGTCCTTACAATTTCTGGTAAACACAACAAACTATGCAGCGGAACATAAGAAATAAGTAGATACATCCTGGCCTCCAACTCGTCTCCCGAGCTCCAATTCATCTAAAGCTAATCTGAAAAACCATGCTAGGTCTGACCCAAGCATTAAAAGAGAACAACACCCAGATCAGTCCGGTAAAACCAGCGTTAGAAAATCAAATCACAAGGAATTTTATTTTAACTTATAATACCCTTTTAAAACGAAGGTATCTTGTAAGACCATGCCGCACATAAACACGGACAGGTTTTACCGTATGATTACAAAAACATTTTTATAGACAATCCAGTGATATTATAATAATGTTAGGGGTTGAAAATAAATAGATAAAATAGTTGAAATGCTTGCATCTCACGTTCCAACATAGTTGGGCACAACTAAGTCCGTACGGCGCTTATTAAAGAATGGATTCCATATAATGACAAGGCACCTAGGTGCCGCCTACCATAGTACACCTCTAGAAAATGTATCGAGGGCCTCACTGGCCTACCCCTTACTAGCTAGCAACGAATATGTCATCACCTCGATTACTTTGCAACATTTTCCCGAGAGCTCTCATGCACAACCAATTCCATAAATATGTATATCTGTATCTTTAAGGGTGATGGCATATCCTAATGGTTGTGACCCACTTAGCCCTACTGCATCTCCCTTGATTTTAGTCATTCCCGGTTGATGAGGCTTGAGGCTATTTCTTACCTTTCTTTAGCACTTCCCACTTGAAATGCCAACACTGCCTGCCAGGTGACAACGCAATGCAAGCATTCATGCCTATAAGTTGTTCTGGGTTTGAACAAACTGAAGGCATTGCTTCCACTACATCTTTCTTGGAATTACCCTCAGAATTAGTAGTAGGTAGCCCTTGCACTTCAAAAGTTCCATCTTTGATTCCATATTCTTCAAGATGTCTTCATTTCAAAACGCTTGAGTTGGATCGTGTTGAATCATGAGTTTCGATTCATGACAAAAAGCTTAAATAATCAGTGATGAGACTATACGATCAAGCGACAAAATGAGAATGAGATATGCTATTAAACTACAAAGGAGACAAGACTTCAAATCTAAGTATAGTATGTTTATTTATTGAAGTTTTAGTCATTAGATATAGGTTGAAATTGTTAAAATCTATCCTCAAGTAGTTTGCACAAAATCAAAGTTTGTTTTAAGATTCAAATTCTTTAAAGAAGGTATAAACTGTGCACTGACAACCAGGTCAGTCGACTGACCAAAAACGACCAGTCGACTGAACCTGTTCAGTTGCACAACTATACTATGTTTTACACAGTTTTTGAATATTCAGTTAACTGGTCGATTTTGCTCAGTCGACTGAACGATTCTAACAGCTATTTTTTCTGAAGAGACACTTCCATTTGCGAAAGAGTTATGATCCAAATTGAAGAGATATGGCTGCATCTTTTGATCAAAACTCTTCGTGAATTGTTGTAGCTGTTTGTCTACTATATAAACACATCAAAATCATTTTCCAAACTACCGAATTTCATTTTGCTTTCTGACCATACTCTCTACTCTCTATCCCTGCATTCTAAAAGCAATCACAATCTTTCTATTACTTGAATCTCTGAACTAATCAATATATTCTTTGATTCTAAGCAATATCTTCCGTTCATATCTTCACAGACACAATATATACTTGAGGATTTGATTATAGGAAGGTTGTATACTTAAAGACATATCAGTATTATTCAAAACACAATTGTCAACTATTTTCTTATACCAGTAAAAGTCCTGTTCGGTTGTTCAGGCGGTAAAAGTCCTCTTTCGACTGTTAGAGGCGGAAAAATCTTGTTCGGCTGCTCAGGTGTTGTATACCTATTCCTCCAGGTTAAGTGAGGGGTTATTGAGTTTAAATTCCAGAAGGAAGTCTGGGACTGGACGTAGAACGGGAAGTTCGAACCAGTATAAAAACTCCTGGTGTGCTTATTCTTATTTGCTTTATTATTATTATCTGTTTCCGCATTTAGATTATAATACATTCCATATTACACGATCCTAAGTGATCACTAGGCACACAGTAGTCACTTTCATTTGGTATCAGAGCAAGGACATCCTATAACCGTAACACAGTTATTTGATAATTTTTTTTAATATGGATAGTAACACCAACTCTAGCATTAACATTAACTCTAGTTTCACTGAAGGTCAGTCAACTGCTCGACCACCACTATTTAATGGTCTTAACTATAATTACTGGTCAACTAGAATGAGAATATATATGCAAGCTAATGGTTTTGAAACCTGGAACATTACCCATAAGGAATATACCATGCCAACAGAAGATTTTTCAACTTGGACTACTGCACAAAAAACTGATGCTACTTCAAATGCTAAAGCTATGAACATGTTATTATGTGCATTAAATAAAAATGAGTTTAATAGAGTCAGTATGTGTACAACTGCTTATGAGATATGGAGAACTCTAAAAATAACTCATGAAGGAACTAACAAAGTCAAACAAAGCAAAATCTCTATGTTGAAAAATCAGTTCCAAAATTTCAAAATGAAACCAAACGAAACTATAAATGACATGTACACTAGATTTCAAGATATATATCACTCACTATTGGCACTAGGAGAATTTTTTTTGACTTTGATATAGTATCAAAAATCCTAAACTCTTTAACGGATGAATGGAAAAAAAAGGTCTTAGCTATTGAAGAAGCAAACGATCTTTCCACTATGAAACCAGAAGAGTTAATAGGAAATCTAATGTCATATGAAGTGAATTTGCAGGCAAAGAAAGTTCAAGCACAGGGTAAGAAGAATCTAGCATTTCAAGCAGAAACAGATGATTCTGATGCAGATGAAGAAGATATGGCACTTATTGCTAAAAATTTCAAAAAGTTTTTTAAATTCAGAAAGAATAACAAGTTCAGGAGTTACAAAAATAACTCTAACAACAACAATAATAGCAATAAACCATCATCCTCTGTCATAGAATGTTATGAATGTCATAAAAAGGGTCATATAAAGAAAGATTGTCCAGAGAAAAAGAAAAATAAATTCAAGAAGGACAAATTCAAGAAGAAAGCATTTTCAGTAACATGGGATGATTCAGATTCTTCTTCATCATCAGAGAGTGACAGTGATAGTGACATAGAGCAAGCAAATGTATGCTTCATGGCTACAAATGATGATGTAAGTGAACTAAGTTTTGAAGATTTGGTTGAAATTAATTCAGAACTAGTGGACTTTGTAAAACAAACTAAAAATCAAAATAAAGAGTTACAAGGAAAATTAAATAGATCTGAATTAGAAATTAGTATGCTAAGAGATGAAAGGAAAATTCTAGAAGAACTTGAAATATCTCAAGAATCTAATTCTAATTTAACATCTCAACTTTCTATGATAACTCAGGAATTAGAAATTTAGAAAAATAAAAATGATGATATATCAGCAGAAATTAATGATTTAAAATCTAATACTAAAGTATTAGAGTTAGAAAAATCTAGTCTCAAAACTAAGTTAGAAGATATTAATAAAAATATTTCCAACTTCAATAAAGGACGAGAAAATCTTTCTACAACAATAAAAAATTCTCAGTCTACTTCAAATAAAATGGGACAAGGATATAAGAAAATTGAAAATCCAAAGAAATCTGGAAAGTTTAAAAACAAAATTAAGGAAGATATTAAGAAAACAGTTTCTAACGATCTTAAAACTATTAAGATATGGATTCCTAAAACAAATAACAATTTAATTAGGAATAGACATATCAAAACATTTATGGAAACTGTTCATAAAAATAAGAATTATATTTATAAAGGGAATTCTGAACCCGCTTGGGTTTGGTTTCCTAAGACCTAACTCTTAGGACCCTAAAAAGAAAAGTGGGTACCAACTTAATCTTTATTTTTTGCAGGTACCACTTAAAAAGAGAGGAAAATGGATTTTAGACAGCGGTTTCTCGAAACACATGACTGGTAATAAGGACATGTTAACTAACATTGTCTACTCAAATGGAGGATCAGTCACTTTTGGAGACAATTCAAAAGGTTATATCATCGGCAAAGGTGAAGTGAGCAATAACCGAATTTTCGACTATCATGACAATTGAATTTGAAATGTCACATATGGGAGAACTATCATATTTTCTTGGACTACAAATCAAGCAATTGCAAAATGACATTTTTATTAATCAAGAAAAGTATTGTAATAATCTAATTAAACGTTTTGGTATGGAAAACACTTCTGCCAAGCCAACTCCTATGAGTACAACTATACATCTCGATAGAGATGAAGATGGTAAAAGTGTCGACCAGAAACTATATCATAGCATGATTGGATCATTACTTTACTAAACTGCAAGTGGAAGAAGAAACAGATTCAGATTCTGATGAGTGATGTTGATATCTCTTAATTGATGGTAGTAAGTTTTTTTTAATTTCACAAACATTCTACTACTGTTTATTTTTGTATGAGCTTGTATAAATAGCTTGGTAAAATTTGAAACAATTTGTTTGTTTGTGATTGTTATGTTGTTAGTTCACAATGATATAATTATTGGTTATTTCCTTTTTGTCGATGACAAAGGGGGAGAAATTTGTATGACTAACCAATTCTTTGCAGGATTAGATATGTCGCCAAATATTCAGGGGGAGATATATATAACTTCCGTTATATAATTCTTAAAATATAGTATCATCTAAAACAGGTTATCATCAATCAAAAAGGGGGAGAATGTTGAATCATGAGTTTTGATTCATGACGAAAAGCTTAAATAATCAGTGATGAGACTATACGATCAAGCCTATACGATCAAGCGACAAAAAGAGAATGAGATATGCTATTAAACTACAAAGGAGACAAGACTTCAAATCTAAGTATAGTATGTTTATTTATTGAAGTTTTAGTCATTAGATATAAGTTGAAATTGTTAAAATCTGTCCTCAAGTAGTTTGCACAAAATCAAAGTTTGTTTTAAGATTCAAATTCTTTAAAGAAAGTATAACTGTGCACTGACAACCAGGTCAGTCGACTGACCAAAAACGACCAGTCGACTGAACCTGTTCAGTTGCACAACCATACTCTGTTTTACACAGTCTTTGAATATTCAGTTGACTGGTCGATTTTGCTCAGTCGACTGAACGATTCTAACAGCTATTTTTTCTGAAGAGACACTTCCATTTGCGAAAGAGTTACGATCCAAATTGAAGAGATATGGCTGCATCTTTTGATCAAAACTCTTCGTGAATAGTTGTAGCTGTTTGTCTACTATATAAACACATCAAAATCATTTTCCAAACTACCGAATTTCATTTTTCTTTCTGACCATACTCTCTACTCTCTATCCCAGCATTCTAAAAGCAATCACAATCTTTATATTGCTTGAATCTCTGAACTAATCAATATATTCTTTGATTCTAAGCAATATCTTCCGTTCATATCTTCACCCACACAATATATACTTGATGATTTCATTATAGGAAGGTTGTATACTTAAAGACATATCAGTGTTATTCAGAACACAATTGTCAATTATTTTCTTATACCAGTAAAAGTCATGTTCGGTTGTTCAGGCGGTAAAAGTCCTCTTTCGGTTGTTAGAGTTTGAAAAATCCTGTTCGGCTGCTCAGGTGTTGTATACCTATTCCTCCGGGTTAAGTGAGGGGTTATTGAGTTTAAATTCCAGAAGGAAGTCTGGGACTGGACGTAGAACGGGAAGTTCGAACCATTATAAAAACTCCTGGTGTGCTTATTCTTATTTGCTTTATTATTATTATCTGTTTCCGCATTTAGATTATAATACATTCCATATTACACGATCCTAAGTGATAACTAGGCACACAGTAGTCACTTTCAAATCGAAGTGGTTTTCGGATAATTTATACTTATCCGATCCCGGTCTCTTCGAAACAACATTCGATAGTTTTCGGTAAACACAACCCCGGTTCTTTCTAACATAAATAGACAAATGAATAAGTGCAGGGATCACCCCTTAAAAGTTTTAGTGGACGGATAACCTTATCATTCATGTTAAGAGAACAAAACGAGATTTATATGCACGGTACTGCATCATCGGAGGTAACAGTGCTATATAACTCACATGTTTCTCTTAATTATTTTTAGGGTTACGTTTGGTCCAGATTTGATTATCGGTTGCTATTAAATAACAAACAATTAATCATTGATTTAATTCCATATGGAATCCACTATGCCTCTATTAATTAATTTTTATTAATTAAATCTCTTTTAAAAATTAAAGATTCAAAATACCTTTTACAAAGGATATTATTTCACAAACAACTTATACTTCTTCAATACTTGGAACCTTTATATACCTAAATGGTATAAGTATATTATCAAAACATCATACTTTCAATACTCAGAAAAACATATTCATACACTTATCTCATCGGTATAAGTATATTAACAAAACTTAAGGAAGATTTTCTCTTTCCTTTTCTTTTCCAAAATTCATATTTAAAGGAGCCAAACAAAATATCTTTTAAAACATTTTTACTATAAACCAAACCATTATCCTTTGGTGTTAAGTATGGAAGAACATTTCCATACCACCCTAACTAAGAGGGATAAATAGCCAAAACCAATCTTATTCCATTATAAAATCCCATTCTATTTATAAACTCCTTTAAAAATTCTTCTTTGTAGTTCCTGCTAAATAGATGTCTAAACAATCTATTAAGTTTAATTATAGTTGAACGAGGATTTATTCTGCTAACAATCCAAAGTTTAGTATAACCTATTAACATTTGTAGGGTTACTTAATGGTATCGATAATAGAATCCCTTGTGTTTAAAACTATTCTTTGTAAAGGAACGTTGCCATTAAACAAACTGATCATTGGGAAACAAGGTAGTTCAGAACTTAAACCCCTTTTAAAATAAATAATTATAAGTTAAATACTTTTTTAAAACATAATTAAGTCTTAACTTAACTTAATTATTAATTAAGAAATAATTAACCTTTAATAAATAATTTGTTTATAAATTAAACCCTTAATTAATTTATAATTAGAATAATTAAATACTTACTTAATAATTATTACAAATTAACCATATACTTAATTAATAATTAATTAAAAATAAATCATATACTTAATTCATAATTAATTAAAAATTAATCTTACTTAATCAAAGATTAATTAAAATTAATCTCGCTTTTAAAAGATAATTAATTAGTACTTAGTCTCCCTTAATTATAATCAATAAACGTTGTTCAATACTTAATTAATTATTAATTACCAAACTTAATAAATAAATAATAATAATTAATTAATAAATCCTTAATTAACTTCTTAGTCATTATTAATTAAGTTTTATAAAATTTTCAAAGTATTTTAAGTATAAAAACTTAATTTGTAAAAAGTGGCATTTTATCTAAACTGCATCCATAACGACTGTCGCTATGGATGCCATAACTAGAAAATTTTTTTATCAGCTTTCTTTGAAATCTCACCCTTTGGAAAACTTACATACTTTTACAAACATAAATTAAGTATTTTGAAAAATTAAACAAAGTTTGAACTTAAAAATGATTTTGATTTTAAAACCAATAATCCTAGTTTTTACACAAAGGATTCCATATCGCTTAAACTGGTAAAGATACTAACTTTCTTAGAATATCACCACACATTCATGTCAATAACATACATAAACATATCACAACCACAAACATAAATAAAGATTTAAACTTTATAATATTCACACCACTTTTAGACTTTATTTTTAAGTCTAACTTAATATCACATACAAGCATATAAAAATATATCCAAACCACACAAATAATTCATCAAATCAACCAATATTTCACACAACAAAGTACAAAAAAATCAAAGTTAATATTTTCCAAAAAAATGTGAGTTTTTACTCACCAAAATTATGAAAGCAAACCAAATCTTTTTAAAACTTTGAAATAAACTCTAGATCTTGCATTTTTGAAACCAAAGCTTGATTTTTGGACCAAGCAACCCAAAATGTGCTTGTCCTAGTCCTTATAGGGCTCAGACTTGGTTGTCTTGGCTCGGCCATGTGGTGAAAATGGGTGGTGGGGCTAGATTTATGAAGAAGAAAGTGCTTTTAAATGCTTTTAGTAATTAAAAAGGAAAAATAAGATGATTTTGAATTTCTAAAAATTTGTGGAAGCCATTAAAGTAAATTTAGAAGTTTGAAAGAGGAAGACGATTTTGAAAAAAAAATTGAGAAATGAAAATGGAAGGAGAGAGAAAATGGAATTTGTTTCATAGAAATAAATTAAATGAAATTACCTTTATGCCCCAAGTACCATTGCCCTCCACTAGATTTATGCCACATTACCACACACCCCACCATGCCTTGAACCACACGCATGAACCAAGGGTTTACCCTTTTAATCAACATACAAAACTCTTCTCTTGTACTTAAAATATAAGATGATCTGGAAATGTCATGATTTTTCTTTTATTTAATTTTTGAACTTGAAAAGTTTCACATCACTTTCTTTTCACTTAAGTAAACATATATTTACCCCTTTACACCCTTAATTAAATTCATCTTAATTTTATAAGTGTGTGTTTACATATATTAAGGTGTTTTACAACTTTTTAAACAACTTTTAAATGATCAAAAATCAAGATTTTTGAAAAAGCTTTCCGGTCATATTTTCCAATTTCCTTTTAACTGATTATTTTGTAAACCAAAATAAAAAATGAATTTTCTATCATTAGTTATAAATTAAAATAAGGCTATTTTAATTATTAAAACCATTAATTAAATATTTAAAATTAATTAAATATTCACAAATCAAATGATAAAATTCCGGGTCGTTACAGTCAATAAGATAGTAATTAAAGCAAGATCCGGTAGCTTCCGACCCGACCACTGGAGAGGAGTCCGCCTTGGGATAGGTAGTAAATGATGGGAACTTGCCTTAAATGAGGTATTAAATGGTCAAAGTCTGCCTAATGTCTATTATAAAAGTATTAAGTGGCTTGGGAACTATCTCTTGCATTATTAAGACATTACTTACGATAGATATAGGATTTTAGGTTGAAAGAATAATGGAATGGAAAAGCCTTAGGGTTATGGTCTAAAAACTTATAATATGGTTAAGATACATAAAACATATTCTTATTAAATTTATATTGCCCAAGTACTATTATAGAAAGGTTTAAGATTTTATTCACCTGACATTTTTGTTTTAACTCCCTCCTCATTACAACATAGGTTAGAGATGTTGATGCAGATTTTCGGAGGTGGTGGTGAAGACGTAGATTTGTGGCAGTTACTATTTATCTACTTGTGTTATTTCCTTTATTTCTGATGTGCCATTAAATGATGCTGTAACTCTGGAATATTGTACTCTAGATAGTTGATGATTGTTTATGGTATTGTGTTATGTTTCTTACGACATACGAATTTTAAATAAAATGAGTACTGTTTTGATATCACATTTTATCCTTCCGTTGTGAGTTTTGGAATGTATAGATAAATAGCTTTGTGTATTGTTCTTTATATCAACCAACAGCCAGCTTTAGAATGGATTTAAGTTTTGATGGGTCTTTTCTGGGTCGGAATTTAGGTCTGTTTCGAGGCGGGTTGTTACATTTGGTATTAGAGCTTTGCAACGAAGATAGTAATATGTAATAAGTGGGGTACTTATTAGTTTTGAAAGTATTCTTCAAAAATCCTACTATATATACAAACTTGTTTTAAATATACGCAAAACACTAGACAAATTATTACTTCAGCATATAATACTATCATAGGAAATGTAGATGGAAAAGATTTTAACTCCAAAATTAATAGAGCAATAAATAGGGAGTTATAAGAATTCAAAAAGGATATAAATGGATTAATGGGACTAATTAAAGAGATTATTAGAGTAATAATGGAAAGACAAGGAAGGCATAATAGATAAAATTTGAATTAATAAATAAATGTCTTTAAAAATTGTAACAACCCTGGTTTTAGTGATTACCTGTAAATATTAAATTATAATGATAGTTATAATTTAATATTGAGAATTAATAATAAATTGGAATTCCATATTGTTATTTGGAATAAACAGTAAATTTTAGGAATAAATGAGGAAATAAAGTTTTGGGAACTTTATTATAATGGTTTGAGTTAATAATAATTAGAAGATGATTTTTATTTTGTGATAGTGCAATAATTTTATTAATTATTGCCATTTGCTTCTTTTAATAATTTTTAAAAGAAGTAATTAATTTTTAAAAGTGTGTAATATTTAATAAAAAGGTGAAATTGGGTTTAAAAATATGTTTTGATTATGAATTGGAGTTTAAAGTAGTTTGTTATATTTTTCCAAGTAAGAAAACAATTTTTGTTGAATTTTAGAAGTTAAAAACGTGAACTTTTGCGTTTATTGGTGAAATAGTGTATTTGTGTAAATTAAGGTTTTTAATAATAAAATGTCTTAAAAATAAAGATTAACTTTTTATATGATAGAAAATATTCTATTTTGTATGTATATAAATTTACATATTTATTTGAGTGAAAACTTAAAAATATTGGTAGGTTGGATCCATTGCATTAGTGTTCATATGTATTAAGTGTTAAAATAAATAAACATAGGCTAATTATTCAATTTGGGTCCAAACCCATTAGTTTTTAGCCCAACTTGTTAGTAAACCAGAAAAGAGAAAAAAATAAAGTACGTACATTCATTTTCTTCTTGCTATATATTCCAGAAGGCTTCAGAAAAATAGAAACCCATTCCCTCTTCAAACCCTAAGCTAATTTCTCAAATTAAACTCCAATCTTTGTGTTTTCAAAACCAATTTGGAGCTAAATCAATAGGTAATAAAAATCTAAAACCATTTATCCATCAAAAATCTAGTTTTGAAGATGTTTCTCTATTAACAATACTTGTTTCTTCTTGCATGTCCCTGTTTCATAGTTTTACAGGTTTTTGAAGCTCAAATACGAGAAAAGCTTCAATCTTCCTTCAAGTTATCAAGGTTTGATCATCTCTAATAGCAAGGTGAGTTAATATCTCATATTATCTAGCTACTGCAGTGCACAAAGAGCCAAAATTTGTGAAATATCATAGTTTTTGTAGATAGTTTCTGTTGATTATTCCTCTCAGTGAAAATATATCTCCGATTGCTACTTTGAACTGCTGTATCTTTCAATTCCGGCAACGAACCGCTGCCAGATTTTCTTCTATTTTTAGTTTACGTGTTATACTTCATGCTTGCAAAATTCGATTACAAAACTCATCCATTTACTATGTTAAAACTTCGCCAGAAAATCAACGGGTCGCAGGAAAAATTACTGGAACGAATTTCGCGTGAGAAAGCTACATAGGTCGACCGCTAGGTCGACCAGGCCTACCCTTACGTCGACCGTATGGTCGGCCTAGGGACAAGAGAGATCGACCTGGCGGTCGACCTAGGGAGCCTTGTCTCCTGTGTGATTTTTGTGAGGGTTTCTTTTGTTTTTCGATTCGTTTCCAGCTTGTTTACTTAGCCTATGCTTCACGTTTTTGAGATATTTTTGTACAGTTTTGATGGCCATGATGCCTATGAATTGGCTAGCTAATTTTGAGAATTTAAAATTCAAATTAAAATTAAATTTGAATTGATTTTGAGTTGAATTTGAATTGAATTCGAATTGAATTCAAGTTATCGGGTTTGAGCTATATTCCTTGTTTTTCCTTGTTTTCGAGCACAGTTTCCTCCAAACCTTTTTGAAATAATTTTTGAAATAAATGGACATTTCAAAATAATTATTATATAATATTTTAAAGTATTTTCAAATATAAAATCTATTTATTTCCTATAATAAAGGAATTTCAAATATGGGTTTCAATAAGCGTTTTCGGAAAATAGTTTTAAAAGCTAGTTTTCTCGAGTAAATTATTTTAAATATTAAATACACATTTTGCACTATTCGAACGTATGAGAAAGAGAATTAAACGATCTAGTAAAACACGTGGTATGGGACACGTGTGTTCACTATTTCGGTTAATTCCGGACTTGTACGATCGAAGCTATTGGAGGTTGTCGATTCTGAATTGTTTTGCCATTTTATGGCGCATTTTGAGTTTTATAATTCCTATTTATAGGAATTATCTGGGATGGACAATATTTGGTGAGTTTTATGGTTTGAGATCTCCTATTCTAGGAGTTATGGTCGATGAGAGCCATCACGATATTTTTATACCTGCCGATGATATGAGGCAAGTTTTGAGTTTGTGATTCCCTATTTTGAGATTTATGGTTCATGATGAACCATCACGAGGTTTATTTATACTTGTCGATGAGATGAGACAAGTTTTGAGTTTTCCAATGTGGCATTGACTAACGGTTAGTAAACCGTTTAGTGAGAACGTGTGGTATGGGACGCACGTTACCGCTTTTCGGGTTCCTAGCTGAGAGTTCGTGACACATTCTCGAGTGAATGCCAGTATTTGAGCTGTTGGGTTCTACGTGTACATACTTATATATATAGCCGAGGACCTATTTAGGAGCTATTGGGTCCTAAAAGAGGCAGGGGGTCTACACGGTACTTGGCAGGCTGTTGAGCCATAGATTGGGCTGTTGGGTCCTTTCATATTTTATAGCTGTTGGGCTTTTTATTGGGCTGTTGGGTCCAATCTGAGTTTTTGTAGCTACAAGTGGGCTGTTGGGTCCTTTCTCTTTTAACAGCTGTCGGGCTATTATTGGGCTGTTGGGTCCATATTTTATTTAAAGTTGTTGGGCTTTTTGTTTGGGCTGTTAGGTCCTATTTCTGAGATTGAGATTATATTCTCCTTTTGGAGATATCTGAGTTTGCCATTTTGGCGTATTTTGTGTTTAAGGTTTCTCCATTTTGAAATTTATCATTTGAGTTTTCTTCTATTTAAGAGATAAGGTTAGAGAAACCCTTATAGCTAATTTTGGCTATCGCCAATGATATGAGGCGACTATTATACTTGATGATTTATTTGAGTTACTTCTTTAGAGGTTCTTTATGCTTAAGTGTTATTTAATCACTTAAGATATGGACATGCTTTGCTATTATCCCTTCTCATTCGAAAATAATTATCACCTTGTATTATATGCTTCATATTATCATCTATTCTTATTAACTGATTGTTACTCGTGTATTTTATACTCGGGTCAAACCGAGTTGTTCCAGGTTTGCTATCAGTTTGGGTCTTAGCTTTGATGCATCTGCTTGGATATCAGCCTAGCACTTTTGTGTAGTTTATATTTCATTCTTCTTAACTCTGATATGTATTTTCATTAGGTTTATATAATGTGGTCTCTGAACCACTTTTGTGTATCATTTTGTATTGTACCGGGATTGTATCAGTGTATATGTATTTATATATATGATGTTTACTGTTCTGTGATGTGATATTCATTCTGTTATTGTATTTTGTTCTGATAGATCCATTAGCCACCTATAGTTCTGTATTAAGCATTTATAGGATATGTTGATCCACGAGAGATAGAAAAAAAATAGAGCATTCAGTAGATGTTTAAGACAAGATTATAGATGGTCGCTCCTAACCAGCCCTATTCTCCGCATTAGCAGACAGAATTACTCAGTAATTCTCTTTGTTATTGTGGGTCTCAGAGTGGGGCGTTACAGCTTGGTATCAGAGATGAGTTCAGAACAAAATAGGATAAACACGGAACATAACATATATTATGATACATCAAAGTACAATATGAGTGAAATCATCCTTCTTAATCAAACTTGTTTCGAATTGTGCCTTGACCTTTTCGAGTCCTTAAGGGTAGATGAATGGGAATATGTCTAGGAATGTGATTTTATAATTCCTTAGTATTCCTTAATTAATGAACCTTGTTAATAATATCTATCCCTGTGGATAATCCATTCTAACTTAACCTTCCGCTCATAGCTGGGAGAGAAAGAAGTCGCACCTCGGATGCTGAGAAGCCTAGTGGCTCACGTCCCGAGGGTGTGTACATGTCAACCGATCAGACCTTAGAGCTTGTTCGGAGCATCCAGCCTCCCGCTCCATCCAATTCTTCTCCTTCGGGCAAATCCGCATTTGCGCATATGTGCAGTGACTATTCTCATTTGGGAGGCAAGCCTTTCAAAGGTTCCGAGACCGTTCTTGAGGTCTAGGCTTGGCTTCTGACATGCGAGCGTATCTTCTCTCGTATGGAATTATCTGATCATCATCGAGTTCTTGTAGCATAGAGTATGATGCAAGAACGCGCTCTTGATTGGTATAAGCTTCTTATTGCCGAGATTGATGAGTCCACCCTCACTTGGCAAAAGTTTAGAGATCGGTTCGAGCTTAAGTTTATGACCGAGTCTGAGAAAGCTTCCCTTGCCCGTCACTTCCTTGAATTGAAGCAAGGGAAATCTTCTGTTTCAGAGTATGTTTCTTCTTTCGAGTCCCTATCCAAGTATGGGCTCGAATTTATCAGCATTCCATATAGAAAGAACCTTAGATTTGTTTATGGATTGAGGAAATACTTGAAGAAATCTCTTATGCTCCAGCTTAAGTTATACTTCGAAGAGCTTGTTGATTCGCCGCTTCACCTTGAAGCCGTCGAGAACGAAAGGGATAATAGTGATGAGGCTGAGGTTCGCAAGTGCTCAGACAAGAGAAAACTTCCCTGCCAAGCATCCCAATCTTTTTCTTAGAAGAAGAGGGAGCATCTTGCCTCTAGTTCTCATTCTAGTGCAAGTCATCATTCTCACAAGACTTGTTTCAACTATGGTTCTCATGATCACTTTATTCGAGAGTGTTCTTAGCCTATCATTTGCTGCACTTGCAAACAAGAGGGACATTGGTCTTCCCAGTGCCCCATTTCATCCACGGATCCTTATTTGGGAAAGCTTATCGTGATGGATGCTTTTGGTGGTTCCTCTTAACCTAAACGTACTACTTCATCTTTTTTTAGAGATCTAGGTTATTTTATGATCATTTTATTTGTGGTCTCTTCGATTCGAGTGCTTCACGGTCACTCATATCGAAGAAGTTTGATGGTGTTTTGCTTATGATTGCTTCATGTTTTGTCACTTCTTAAGGATTGCGAATCCTATTGAGGGACCCGCAAACTTAGTATTTTGAGTATTGGGTGTTGAGCTTATTTTGAGTATTTTCCTTTCGTGAGTATTCGCTTATTCACCATCTTAAGATTTGTATATTTGGGAATGGATTGGCTTGATTGTTTTCAGGACCAATCCTATGCTTTGGAGGGATCCTATATATATTAGGTATCCTGATTTGGTTGATGTGTTACTTCTTGTCCTTCAGAATGTTGATGATAATTCCAAAGTATCTGTACCTGTTCTTGAATTTCAAAATGATGATGATGTATCTCGAATTCTATTTATTGTGACTCTGTAATTTATGTGTGTCCGTTTTGGGATTGTTACCTAATCAGGCAATTGATTATTGGGTTGATCTCATTTCTGGCTCTTAGCCTTTCGGTTATCCTTCCATGAGGATATCCATTAAGGAATGAGGCAATTGATTGAGTTCAATTGATATTATCATCCTTGTTTCATTTGAGATACCCTTTTGGATACTCATTTGGTGTTATATTTTGTGGCATTACTTCACTCGTAGTAATGATAGGTTGACAGTGTTCATCTTCTCGCTTGGAAGAATATCTTACTCTCATCTATATTTCGTTGATCTCTGATTTGATCTATTGTGCAGTGCTCGAGTCTTTCCTTAGCTTGACCTTGCACCAATTTTCTTCAAATGCGAGTCGCGGGAGATAGCATTCCTTTCACCGCATTCCGCACTCGTATGATTCTTGTGAGTGGCTCGTTATATCGTTTGGATTGATGAACACTCCATTTTATTATGTCATTCTTGTGAATCAAGTATTCTGGGAATATCTCGATGAGTTCTCTTTAGTACTGTTCTTTGATTTCGAGTTTTTGCAGCTATTTGATATATGTTTTAAGAGAAATTGGAAATTTTAGTTATTATGAAATCAAAGAATAATTTTGTGTATTATATATGAGAGATATTTCTTTTTATAGAAATGATTTCTGTGTTGAGCTGTCCATCGAGTGCTTTAAGAATTCTAGTCGATGCGCCTGATCAACGTTATCGATAGGAATTTCCTAAACTCTATGATGAGGCAATCAGACATGATATATGAGGTTGAGTTTGGAAATAAATTATTTTGGGAATTGAGTAGTAAATTTTTTATTTTGGGTGGTATATGCAGCCATTGAACCATAGTGATGGTTAATTAAGTGGCGAGGCAGTTTTGATTACTTGGTCAACTCTGCAGCCAATGGATAGAGTCGCTCACTATAAACCGATGGCGAGGCAAAGCCATTATATTATTTTGAATCTATAGAATCAAATATAAAAATATGCTTATTGTTAAAATGTTGTTTGCTAGATAAAATATGTTTGGGTTTCAAAATTTAAAATGTCCATAGGATATTTTAATATAATATAAAAGTTATATGTAATAAATTTGAAGCTTGTTTTCAAAACTTTTGGTGGTTTGGAAAACAAAGAGTGATGAGATTTTAAATTTTTATTTGAGAATATATTGGTAGGAATTTATAAAATTCTTTTGGAAATTTAATTTGTAACAAGAGGAATATGAATTTGAGTTTGAGTCTTTGTAATACTTATTAAGTATTATAATAAAGAAGTTTTGGAAATTTTTCAAGTATTGAAAATTATGGTTTTAAAATACTAAAAATATTGAATTTTGGAATTCTAAGAATTTTTGGTTAAGAGTTAATACTTATATTTTAGTCCTTGTGTTTATCTTACTCTTGTGCTATTTTCTAACGATGTGTTTTTATGCGGTCGTTTGAGTGTGGTGGCATTTAAGGAAACCACCTTTTGGTTGATCTATCTTACCTCTATTGTGTCTATCTATCATCGGTGTGGTTCTTTCCGTAGTATCATACGGAAAGATCATATCGATAATCATCTTGTTGATCAGAGTTCGGGTTGGAGTTATGTTAAATCCCAACTCTACTCAAGGAGCTTTTGAGAAATTAATTTCATTCGAGTAATCTTTTGTGTGTAGCATCTTGTTAAGTTTCTATTTCGAAGGAGAAAAGCCTTCGAAGTCTTGGGTGTTGCTCGAAAAATTCAATGGTTCGCTAATCTCAATATTAACGCTTTGGAAACCATAGAATTAATCGAGCGAGTCTTGTCTTGGTTTTCTACCATCCTAGCCTGAGAGTGTGAGAAATTTTTAAAACTTGAGCTTGTTTATCTATCCTTTGCATAATGAAATAATTGTGTTGTTTACAGCTCTTTCTAGGAAATTACGGGGATGCAATTTTTATAAGGAGGGAGTCTGTAACAACCCTGGTTTTAGTGATTACCTGTAAATATTAAATTATAACGATAGTTATAATTTAATATTGAGAATTAATAATAAATTGGAAATTCATATTGTTATTTGGAATAAGCAATAAATTTTAGGAATAAACGAGAAAATAAAGTTTTGGGAACTTTATTATAATGGTTTGAGTAAATAATAAGTGGAAGATGATTTTTATTTGGTGATCGTGCAATAATTTTATTAATTATTGCCATTTGCTTCTTTTAATAATTAATTAAAGAAGTAATTAATTTTTATGTGTTATATTTAATAAAAAGGTGAAATTGGGTTTAAAAATATGTTTTGATTATGAATTGGAGTTTAAAGTGGTTTGTTAAATTTTTCAAAGTAAGAAAACAGTTTTTGTTGAATTTTAGAAGTTAAAAATATGAACTTTTGCATTTATTGGTGAAATAATGTATTCTTGTAGATGAAGGTTTTTAATAATAAAATTTATTAAAAATAAAGATTAATCTTTTTATATGATAGAAAATATTCTATTTTGTATGTATATAAATTTACATATTTTATTTGAGTGAAAACTTGAAAATATTAGTAGGTTGGATCCATTGCATTAGTGTTCATATGTATTAAGTGTTAAAATAAATAAACATAGGCTAATTATTCAATTTGGGTCCAAACCCATTATTTTTTAGCCCAACTTGTTAGAAAACCAGAAAAGAGAAAAAAAATAAAGTACATATATTCATTTTCTTCTTGCTGTATATTCCAGAAGGCTTCAGAAAAATAGAAACCCATTCCCTCTTCAAACCCTAAGCTAATTTATCAAATTAAACTCCAATTTTTGTGTTTTTAAAATCAATTTGGAGCTAAATCAACAGGTAATCAAAATCTAAAACCATTTATCCATGAAAAATCAAGTTTTGAAGATGTTTCTCTATTAACAATACTTGTTTCTTCTTGCATGTCCCTGTTTCATAGTTTTACCGGTTTTGAAGCTCAAATTCGAGCAAAGCTTCAATCTTCCTTCAAGTTATCAAGGTTTGATCATCTCTAATAGCAAGGTGAGTTAATAACACACATTATCTAGTTGCTGCAGTGCTCAAAGGGCCAAAATTTATGAAATATCGTAGTTTCTGTAGATAGTTTCTGTTGATTATTCCTCTCTGTGAAAATATATCTCTGATTGCTACTTTGAACTCCTGTATCTTTCAATTCTGGCACCAAAACGCTGCCAGATTTTCTTCTATTTGTAGTTTATGTGTTATACTTCATGGTTGCAAAATTTGGTTGCAAAACTCATCCATTTGCTATGTTAAAACTTCGCCAGAAAATCAGTGCGTCGCAGGAAAAATTACCGGAATGAATTTCGCGTTGGAAGGCTACATAGGTCGACCAGTCCTACCCTTAGGTCGACCATATGGTCGACCTAGGGACAAGAGAGGTCGACCTGGCGGTCGACCTAGGGAGCCTTGTCTCCTATGTGATTTTTGTGTGGGTTTCTTTTGTTTTTCGATTCATTTCCAGCTTGTTTACTTAGCCTATGCTTCACATTTTCGAGAAATTTTTGTACTATTTTGATGGCCATGACGCCTATCAATAGTCTAGCTAATTTTTGAGAATTTAAAATTCAAGTTTAAATTAAATTTGAATTGATTTTGAGTTGAATTAGAATTGAATTCGAATCGAAGTTATCGGGTTTGAGCTATATTCCTTGTTTATCCTTGTTTTCGAGCACAGTTTTCTCCAAACCTTTTTGAAATAAATGGACATTTCAAAATAATTATTATATAATATTTTAAAGTATTTCAAATATAAAATCTATTTATTTCCTATAATAAAAGAATTTCGAATATGGGTTTCAATAAGCGTTTTCGGAAAATAGTTTTAAATGCTAGTTTTCTCTAGTAAATTATTTTAAATATTAAATACACATTTTTGCACTATTCGAACGTATGAGAAAGAGAATTAAACCATCTAGTAAAACACGTGGTATAGGACACGTGTGTTCACTGTTTCGGTTAATTCCGGACTTGTACGATCGAAGCTATTGGAGGTTGTCGATTCTGAATTGTTTTGCCATTTTATGGCGCATTTTGAGTTTTATAATTCCTATTTATAGGAATTATCTGGGATGGCCAATATTTGGTGAGTTTTATGGTTTGAGATCTCCTATTCTAGGAGTTATGGTTGTTGAGAGCCATCACGATGTTTTTATACTTGCCGATGATATGAGGCAAGTTTTGAGTTTGTGATTCCCTATTTTGAGATTTATGGTTCATGATGAACCATCACGAGGTTTATTTATACTTGTCGATGAGATGAGACAAGTTTTGAGTTTTCCAATGTGGCATTGACTAACGGTTAGTAAACCGTTTAGTGAGAATGTGTGGTCTGGGACGCACGTTACCGCCTTTTGGGTTCCTAGCTGAGAGTTTGTGACACATTCTCGATTGAATGCCGGTATTTGAGCTGTTGGGTTCTACGTGTACACATACTTATATATATAGCTGAGGAGCTATTTAGGGGCTGTTAAGTCCTAAAAGAGGCCGGGGGTCTCTAGTACACGTTACTTGGCAGGCTATTGGGCCATAGATTGAGCTGTTGGGCCATAGATTGGGTTGTTAGGTCCAATATGGGTTTTTGTAGCTACAAGTGGGCTGTTGGGTCCTTTCTCTTTTTACAACTGTCGGGCTATTAATGGGCTGTTGGGTCCATATTTTATTTAAAGCTGTTGGGCTTTTTGTTTGGGCTGTTAGGTCCTATTTCTGAGATTGAGATTATATTCTCCTTTTGGAGATATCTGAGTTTGCCATTTTGGCGTATTTTGTGTTTGAGGTTTCTCCATTTTGAGATTTATCATTTGAGTTTTCTTCTATTTAAGAGATAAGGTTATAGAAACCCTTATAGCTAATTTTGGCTATCGTCGATGATATGAGGCGACTATTATACTTGATGATTTATTTGAGTTACTTCTTTAGAGGTTCTTTATGCTTAAGTGCTATTTAATCACTTAAGATATGGATATTCTTTGCTATTATCCCTTCTCATTCGAGAAGAATTATCACCTTGTATTTTATGCTTCATATTATCGTCTTTTCTTATTAACTTATTATTTTAGCTAGACCGACCCGTGTATTTTATACTCGGGTCGGACCGAGTTGTTTCAGGTTAGCTATTAGTTTGGGTCTTAGCTTTGAATCATCTGCTTGGATATCAGCCTAGCACTTTTATGTAGTTTATATTTCTTTCCGCTTAACTCTTATTTTTTTTGATTAGGTTTATATAGTGTGGTCTCTGAACCACTTTTGTGTATCATTTTGTATTGTACTGGGATTGTATCAGTGTATATGTATTTATATATAGGATGTTTACTGTTCTGTGATGTGATATGCATTCTGTTATTGTATTTTGTTCTTATAGATCCATTAGCCACCTATAGTTTTGTATTAAGCATTTATTGGATATGTCGATCCACGAGTGATAGAAAAAAATATAGAGCATTCATCGATGTATTCGGTAGATGTTTAAGACAAGATTATAGATGGTCGCTCCTTACCAGTCCTATTCTCTGCATTAGCAGATAGAATTACCCAGTAATTCTCTTTGTTATTGTGAGTCTCGGGGTGGGGCGTTACAAAAATTGTCCATTGGAATAATACTTATGTATTAAAGACAATTGACGTTTATAGAAATAGCAAATAAACATGTTAGGTAGTCACTATGCCACAAAGTGAATAAGACAACAGTGATCACACAATATAAGGTAGATTTTCTATTATCCCGCTATTTACCACTGTTTCACACAATATATGGACAAAATAATATGTTGTATTAATAGCCCCTGAAATCTCTATATTCATGCTTATCCTTCAGACAACATTTTATCTCTTGTCTGATTGAAGTTATCAAAAAATTTAGTTTTGGCTCCATATTTTCCCTCTCAATATTTTCGTATTCGCATTCCTTAATTATTCCCTCTTCACTTTCTTTCCACTCCATCTTCTCAAAATATATTTCCTTCTTCTCAAAACTTTCCCGTTCTCAAATTTTATTTCACTCTTCTCAAAGTCAAATCGGCAGAACCCTAAAATTAAATTCGTCTTCGACCCGTCTTCTGGAATTAAGGTTTCAAATTGGCTTGATAATGAAACCATTCAGTCGATACTCTCTCACTCTTAAACAACGATTGAAAAAGAAATTGGTTTCCATTTTATGGCCGCGTTCATTCAAGTTTGCTTCAATTTGTCGAGTATTCTTCGATTGATATGTGGTATGATTTCTGCCCCTTTCGATTTTGTATTGATCTCGACTTCGATTTTAAGAACCAATTATGAGATGGGTTTATATATGAATTTATTTCCTGTATTTTCGATTTAGACTTGACTTTGGATTTTAAACATTGGATGTTTATTTTGTATTGCTAGATATATTTTTGACCGCTTTGTTTTTTGATTTTCTGCTTTATGACCTTGAATCATTCAATTGTTGAGTTCTCTGATATACTCGAATATATTTTTACTCGGTTGAATATATTGATTTCGAGCTTTCTGCCTTGTTCACCTGAATTTGTATGACTTGAATTTGTTGAATTGGCTGGTGATATGGGAGTTGTCTAAGGCACAAGCACTTAGTTAGTTGTTAAATTGGTTGTTCAAGGCAGTGCACACTGGATTTAACTTGAACTTGAACCATTATTCACTTCATTGTTCGATTTTGAGTTGCTTTCCTTGTTCACTTCATTGTTAAACTTTGTTAAGTTCATTGTTTCACTGGTTTCCCCTTATTTGTTTTGTTGCCCCTTGCACTTGTGATTTTTCACTTCATTATTCGATTTTGGGAACTTCCATGTATATACATACGTACATATGTATGTATATATTTGTGAATGTTTGTGGCACTGCCTTGTTTTAATTTGTGGCACTGCCTTGTTTTGATTTATGGCACTTGGTATTTGTAGCACTGCCTTGTTTTAATTTGTGGCACTGCCTTATTTTGATTTATGGCACTTGGTATTTGTAGCACTGCCTTGTTTTAATTTGTGGCACTGCCTTGATGCATTATTGGCCTTGTCCATGTACTTGCACACACATGTATATACATATCTACATGTATATACATATCTACATGTATATAAATATGTAAATATGTATGTTAGTGTGCTTGAACTCTGAATGGTTTTACTTTTCTGATGGACTTATGAGTGTGCCTTGCCTGAACATTGAATGGCTTGAACTCTGCCTTGTTCTATTCAACTGCCTTTTGAATGTGCTTGTCTTCATTTACTATGTGCACATGTTGTACAATTTCATGAACTGGTTTGTGAAATCCCTACACTGGTTTCACTTGCATCATGCATGTGTACCATTACTGACATGTTGTTGGCCTTTGAGTCTGGTTTGTGAAATATCTTCCATGTATATACATACATACATACATACATATGTATGTACATATGTGTGAAATATTACCATGTTTTTGCTTTGAACTTCCATATGTTTGTCTCTTATGTATTGAAATCTTGTTTTTGCTTTGCCTTGGTCCATGTTGTTGGCCTTGTTCACATGTTGCATTGTTGCATTGTGGCCTTGTCCATGTACTTGCACACTGCCTTGTTCAAGGCAGTGCACTGCCGTGACATTGGTTGAATCCCTTTCATGTGCTTTGGTTTCTTGTTGATAGCTTGATTACCTTTCAGTTTCTTGAATTTCTTATTTGAACAAGGCAGCATGTAACGACCCATGAATTTCGTTAACTAAGTTTGTCATAATTTCCATAATTTATACTAAAATGAATGTTGGGAATTAGATGTAGCAATTGTAATTAAAAGTTAACTAAAAAAAAATATTTAAAATGAAATTCCAATTCAATAAAATAATGTAAATGTTATGATTTGATTTTTAAATAAAATATGAGAAACAAGAGTAAGTATTGAATAATATGTTATTTATTTATGGTATTGAATAAAAATTGGTAAGCCAATTGTAATTAATGGTAATAATGTGATATAAGCTAATAAATTAGTTTTCAATGCAACACCCATTAATGAATGTAATCGAAATGGAATTTAGGTAAATGTACACTAGGTTATAAATCAAATAGAAGGAAACAAACGTATATATCGAATTGATTAATGAATAAATATACATTGAATAGTAATTAAATGTACAGTTAGTGGAAATTGTGTAAAATCAATAATGATAATTAGATGTGCCTTATTGATAATTAATTCCATAACGGAAAGAGTAAATGTATTCATCTGAATATAAAATTGCAATTGGGTAGGGATTGTTAAGTAACAACGTTAATGCAAGGTAAGTGATGCTAAATTAAAGTCAATAATAATGAATAGTGACTAATTCAAAATTTGTAACATATATTTTAAAATTACCTGCTTATTTGTTAATGGAATTAGAATTTGTAATAAGTGATAATAAAATAAATGAAGGTTACACTAATGGGAAATGAAATAACGTTCATTAAATGTTGAGTAATCATAGGGTCATATTTATTAAAAGCGTTACTTTAATAATGTGGATTAATTGAGAAATTAATACTAGAAGCAGGTAAAGTAATAACTAAAAGGGAAATATGTTATAAATTGATTTTACCTAAACTTAAGTGTAAGATAAAGGTTGAATTTGGAACTTATCCATTTAATTTGAAACTTATTAGGATAAAATGGGATTCAATTTATAATGAGGGTTTATTTTAAGAAATCGGAATAAATTCTTTAATGAGAGAATTAAGCTACTTTAAACTGACGAGAATTTGTTTAAAGAATTACAAATTTATTTATAAATTTTATAAGATGAAATTAATACTAATCCTATTTAGATTATGACAGTTGGCTAATCTACAGAATAGGAAGCTATATTTATTTATTTAATTGGAAAATTTAATTACTTTCTTTGAAATTATTGTGAATAAATGAAATATAACAGTTAAATGTTAACGTTGAAGGAAGTATAGAGGAAATCTAAGAAAATAAATGTAAACAATAGTGAGCCAATGTAAATTGCATCTTTTTGATAATAGTAGACTGAATAATAGAATGAAAGGTAATTAAATGAAATTTTGAAAATTTAATTTACAATTTCTAAATTCAATAAATTGAGATAAACACGGAAATTGATAAATTTATCAATTTTTGAATTTACTTTTAATTTGGTTAAAACATTGTAATTTACTGAGCAATATAAAAGGGTTAAAATTGGTAAATTATAAGATTTAAATTAAAAGTTGGATTTTAATAATTTATTTAATTGATGGAAAAATAGTCATTTTGGCCACTGACTCGGATTTCGATGAAATAAGTTTCATCAGATCCGTAACGGTGAATTATAATAGTGTTTCAAGTTTCACAATCAGATTTGTCATTTGATCGTACGGACTCGAAACGCCTTGAAATAAATGCAATTGTAATCAATTGAAATCAGTTTGAAATTTTTGATTTTAGCATAACTTCTTCATACGATGGAATTTGGACTTGAAACCTTTTCCATTGCGTTTAAAATATTTTAAAACACCTATTTTGATATATGGGTTTACCCAATTCCGTTCCGGAGACAGAACAGGCTTTTTGGACCACTTTGGCGTTAGCGCGTAAATCTATCTTATCCATCCATTCAAATGTCAACCCTACTTATATAAACCCAGTTATAAACCCTAGCCTCCCTAATCTTCATTTGTCTGTACGTACAATTCATCTTCTTCTTAGCTCCTCATTCCAATGGCAAACAAAACCTAATTCCCAAATTCCAAAATATAATTTCAAATAAAATAAAAATAAAAATAATTTTTTTTTTTTTTGAGATTTACGCGCGTCGGGTCGCGCTTGGGGTTTCAGGGGGAAAAACCCTGGAGCTACTTCGAGTCAGGAAGAAAACTACTCGGGTCTTCGGGTCGATTTGGCAAAAACTCCAAGTAAGCACCGGGTATTTGAGGCGGCGGACCGGGTTGAACTCGAAGTCGACTCAGCACCAGAATTTTCCAATCTTCAAATTTTCATAACTTTTGCATACGGACTCGGATTTGGACGCGGTTTCTTTTGTTAGGATCGTATCGAAATTCCGGACACTTTGACGCTTGTTTGGACGAATTCTGAGACGGTCAAATTTTTGGGTTTAAATTGAATTTAAATTCAAAAGGTGAGTGTTTTAACCCACTCACAACTTCTAAGATTTCTTATGTTTGTTAAATTAAATTTTGATATGATTTAAAATTTATCTATGATTGTTTGGACATATATTTAATCATCATCTCAGTTAGATAACGTTTAGTTAAATTTAATTGTTATTTAATTTTATTATTGCATAAAATTTGCGAGTTAAATTTATTTATTATTGCATATAAACTGCCAGTTGAACAGTTATTAATTTTTATTGAATATAAACTATTTGTTGATGCCTGTTATATTTTATATGCTTTATATTGATGTTTAGTTTAAATTGGATGATGATTGTAATAAATGGTTGTTTATTGATATTTGGATGAATGGATGCTATATTTTATATTGTATAAACTGCAAGTTATTATGCATTTTTATTTTATTCGGGATTGCGGTTTGAAATGATATATAACCGTAATTTTATTTTAAATTGCGGATTGAAATGATAAATATCCGTATCACTTGACCATAGGATAGAAAATTATATATAGGCACCGTGGTCTATATATAAAATATTTTAAGGGATTTTCTATGGTTTGGAAAGAAATATATGGTTTAATAAATATTAAATTTTGATATTATATAAATATTATTTTATATATGGTTAAATTCTAAAATTTAAGCTATGTATGACTTGATGATGTTTTAAGTTTGATTTACGAATATTTCAAGTTGAGCTTTATTTAAGGGATATTGAATTTATTTAATAAATATTTCTAAACTAAATAATAGTAAACTGAATTAAGGTATATATAAGATTGTCATATTTGGTTGGGAATTTTGGAATATTTAAAGACTTGAAATATATCAAAAATGAAATGTTTTATTAAAATTAAGGTATTATGGTTTTTCCAAGTATATGTTTTCGAAATTGTTATAACTTTGAAAGTAATATGGTTTGAAAATGAATTTATTTGAAATAGAATTTATTTAAGAATTATCTTTAAATATATTGATTTGAAACCGATTGAAATTTTGAGATTAAGAATATGACTACATTATGTGATTTGGGTTTAAGATGGTTTTAAAGAATATTTCAAGTTTTATAATTAAAAGTAAGAATAATGATTGAAAATTTGGATTTTATTTAAATAATATATTATTGAATTTGGTTATTAAGTATATACTATTTCGAAGTAAATGATATGTTTTGAAATAACAATAATAATTTGGTTTTAAAGTATATACTATTTTGAAGTAAAGGATATTGTTTGAAATGGCAATAATATTTTGGTTTTTGATGATATACTATTTTGAAATAAAGAATATGTTTTGAAAGGGAAATGATTGTGTTTTTTTAAAAGTATATATATTTTTAAAATGACCACGGTGTTATAATAACGATTGGTTGTTAAAGAGACCGGGATCGGATATGGACATACTCTCTGTCGATACCGAAAACCACTTTGACAACTGTGTACACGGTGGAGTTTCTAGAATGAAGTAGGATGGTGGCGACGATCCTAAGGTATATACGTGGACCCAACTCCCGTGAGTTGGCATAAGGTGGCTAAAACAGGAGCGATCTCGGACCAGTGAGGTAGCACCTCTTATCGGACACACTTCTTCGATTCCATTCTATTACTTTGTGATTTTCAGTGGCCACCCTTCGATTTGGGAGTGTTGTTCGAGGTGGACGGTAGTGGCTGCTATGCGCTCCATCAGTCCGTGTGCGTAATTGGTATATCTACCCTGGCATTGCCTAGTTGTGCCGTGTCACCTACCATATCGAGCTTTACTACGAGTTTCTATTTGTGTCGTACCTATGCAGTATCTTCTCGTAGCCTCTCGGGGTATGCAGGTACTGTATAGACTATTGGCATTATTTTGTGTTAAGGGCTATATGGGTAACCCCTTAACGCTATTTAAAAGTATGTTTATTTTATATTAGACATTATTATAATAGCGAATATTACTACATAGTAAATAGTTTAACGGATCCTTAGGGGATGTGAATCCCGAGCATCTCTTAAGTTACTGCACTCACGTTAGACACTGGATAGGAGATGTCAAACCCCGTAAACATCTCTGACGCCGTTTACACTCATATTTATTTCATTAATTTAACTTACATAAGATCTTTTAGTTCTGACTCGAGTGTTTTGTCTTTTCAATTCGCTCGGGTCAGCCTGAGCATTTCAGGATTTGAAGGCCTATTTCTGAAGGACGAAGACGAAGATTTTATTATTACTATTTGTTCTATATTCCACTACACCATTGTATTCCGCTGCATAATTATCATTCTCTGGTATGTGTAACTCTGATATGTATTGTATAAGTATAATCAAATGTTTTGTAAAACAGCTTCATGAACTGTTATTTGATTATTATATTTTATCGTTCCGCTGCAAGATTCTATTTTGTTTCTTTTATTTCTCCACTTTTTCTTATTTACCCCATAACAATCCACCCGTCTGTATGGTTTAAGTTGGCACGTGTGTCTGCTTAAGCATACAAAAAGGTGGGATGTTACATTTGGTATCAGAGCTTTGGTTTAGCGATAAACCTTAGCTTTATGGGGTCTGACTCTTTATTAATAGGGTAGTAATACCCTATGGGAGTCGTTGAGCGTATATATATGAGAGAGCGTATTTGTTAGTGTTATAAAAATGTTTTAATATTGTGTTAATCTGTTCCGTTTTGTATTTATAAATTCTGGTTGGCGCATGGGACGCTATGACATCAATAGGGATTTCTAAACACTTAATAGGACAGACCGACATAATATTTTTCTTAATATAGGTGAATGAAATAACTTTGCCTATTATATTTTCTATATATAAAAATATTTTATAAAGATATATATGTGGTTGCTATAGATTGGGTGTTAGGTAATGAAAAATAAATAATAGTTGAAACTAAGTTGAAAACAAAATAAATGAAAACTGGAAATTTAGAGCTTAAGTTCTGGGGTTTTTGAAGATTTCTTTCAATTGATTTTGGAATATAATAATAATATTGTTAGAAGTATTTTCTGATATAAATATTTCAACATAATTTGAAAGAATTGTTTTAAAGAAAATTTTGGGAAGAGATAAGTTATGTACTCCCCTCTCTGTCGTTGGAAAATAATTTCGGTGATGAGTGCACGCATCATCGACGTTCATTTTCGAGTTTCGAAGTGGGAAGACCACTGTAGTAGTTTTACTACAGATTTATTTTTGATAAACAAATAAATATTTTAAATTGTTTTAAATATAATTGGATATATAAACGGTAAGTATATACATTTATCTATTATTTTAAAATGATTTAAAATTTAACCCGGTATTTAGTTCTTAAGTTTCCGTTAATTAATAGTTTCAATTAGTGTAGTGAAATGGAATGGAACTAATTAATAAGTGGAACCTCTAATTTAAAATAAGGATTTAATGCTTGGTTATAAATAAAATTAAAAGAAAAGCCGAAATATGTAACCTAAGATATGTTTATTGAGCATTAAATTAATTAAAAGAAATGAGAAAACTTGTATAACTTTCAATTTCATTCTTTAAAAGCATAAATATAACTTACCAAAAAAATTATAAAAAGTTGAAAATGTTTAATAAGAAAATGTATAGTAAATTGTACAAGTAAACTTATGTAATGGAAATGTTATATAAATTGCTCTTATTAATAAGAATTAAGGTTATAATTGTTATGCCAAGTAACTGAACTTAACATGAATATTATTAATAAATGAATGAAATCAAGTCATGAATGAATAAATATAATGCAATAAGAAGAGAATTGACATGATGTGAATAAATTAAATAAAGATGAGTATAAATTGAATGAAGAGGAAATCAAGCAACAATATATGGAATGAAATTGATGATAATGAACTTGATCTATTGTTTGAATTTGTTGTTTGTTTAATTTATGGTTGTTTGGGCAAGGATACTTTACAATTGTTTGGATGAATAAATAATCTATTCAGTTCGCCTAAGACTGTTGAGTAAAAGGGTACACTTAGTAGTTTATTTTCATTCCATACAAATTGAAGTTTTAAACCCGAACAACTATTTATTGTGTTTGATATGAATGAATGATTGATGTGTGTTGACTTATGTGATGGTTGTTTGCTCATTGCAAGTGATGGTTGCTATGTTGATTGTTGTTATTGATTTAAGCAACTCCAAATATTTCATTTTATATAATGATTAACCCTTTTAGATTATATAAGTGAAATGTAGGTTATGGAAGCAAATTGCTACTGCTTTTGGTTCCATAAATAAGCGTTAATTGCCCGACAAATAGGTACGTTTTCGGATTATAGTTTATAGCGCTATTATATTGTTTTCCCGCGTTGGGATATTAAATTTTGGATATTATAAGTGATATTTTGTTATATTTAATATTATATTTTCTCCCGAGCCTCTCCGTACAAGGGAGACTCCGCCGAAATTTTTGGACTTAGAAAATTATTTTGAATTGTTTTCCAAAACTTTATTCATTTAAGTATAAAAAGATATAATGATTAAAATGGGTATATTTTATATAAAGTAATAAATTTTGTAAATTAGTGTTTATAAGTTAATATTTTTAATAAGATGTATTGTTTATCTAATTCTTCCTTCTCCCTTCTTTTTCCTTTTCGGGGACGAAAAGCTTTGAGTGGGGAAGAGTGTAACGACCCGTGAATTTCGTTAACTAAGTTTGTCATAATTTCCATAATTTATAGTAAAATGAATGTTGGGAATTAGATGTAGCAATTGTAATTAAAAGTTAACTAAAAAAAATATTTAAAATGAAATTCCAATTCAATAAAATAATGTAAATGTTATGATTTGATTTTTAAATAAAATATGAGAAACAAGAGTAAGTATTGAATAATATGTTATTTACTTATGGTATTGAATAAAAATTGGTAAGCCAATTGTAATTAATGGTAATAATGTGATATAAGCTAATAAATTAGTTTTCAATGCAACACCCATTAATGAATGTAATTGAAATGGAATTTAGGTAAATGTACACTAGGTTATAAATCAAATAGAAGGAAACAAACGTATATATCGAATTGATTAATGAATAAATATACATTGAATAGTAATTAAATGTACAGTTAGTGGAAATTGTGTAAAATCAATAATGATAATTAGATGTGCCTTATTGATAATTAATTCCATAACGGAAAGAGTAAATGTATTCATCTGAATATAAAATTGCAATTGGGTAGGGATTGTTAAGTAACAACGTTAATGCAAGGTAAGTGATGCTAAATTAAAGTCAATAATAATGAATAGTGACTAATTCAAAATTTGTAACATATATTTTAAAATTACCTGCTTATTTGTTAATGGAATTAGAATTTGTAATAAGTGATAATAAAATAAATGAAGGTTACACTAATGGGAAATGAAATAACGTTCATTAAATGTTGAGTAATCATAGGGACATATTTATTAAAAGCGTTACTTTAATAATGTGGATTAATTGAGAAATTAATACTAGAAGCAGGTAAAGTAATAACTAAAAGGGAAATATGTTATAAATTGATTTTACCTAAACTTAAGTGTAAGATAAAGGTTGAATTTGGAACTTATCCATTTAATTTGAAACTTATTAGGATAAAATGGGATTCAACTTATAATGAGGGTTTATTTTAAGAAATCGAAATAAATTCTTTAATAAGAGAATTAAGCTACTTTAAACTGACGGGAATTTGTTTAAAGAATTACAAATAATAGTATATGGTTTGGAAAGAAATATATGGTTTAATAAATATTAAATTTTGATATTATATAAATATTATTTTATATATGGTTAAATTCTAAAATTTAAGCTATGTATGACTTGATGATGTTTTAAGTTTGATTTACGAATATTTCAAGTTGAGCTTTATTTAAGGGATATTGAATTAATTTAATAAATATTTCTAAACTAAATAATAGTAAACTGAATTAAGGTATATATAAGATTGTCATATTTGGTTGGGAATTTTGGAATATTTAAAGACTTGAAATATATCAAAATTGAAATGTTTTATTAAAATTAAGGTATTATGGTTTTTCCAAGTATTTGTTTTCGAAATTGTTATAACTTTGAAAGTAATATGGTTTGAAAATGAATTTATTTGAAATAGAATTTATTTAAGAATTATCTTTAAATATATTGATTTGAAACCGATTGAAATTTTGAGATTAAGAATATGACTACATTATGTGATTTGGATTTAAGATGGTTTTAAAGAATATTTCAAGTTTTATAATTAAAAGTAAGAATAATGATTGAAATTTTGGATTTTATTTAAATAATATATTATTGAATTTGGTTATTAAGTATATACTATTTCGAAGTAAATGATATGTTTTGAAATAGCAATAATAATTTGGTTTTAAAGTATATACTATTTTGAAGTAAAGGATATTGTTTGAAATGGCAATAATATTTTGGTTTTTGATGATATACTATTTTGAAATAAAGAATATGTTTTGAAAGGGAAATGATTGTGTTTTTTTAAAAGTATATATATTTTTAAAATGACCACGGTGTTATAATAACGATTGGTTGTTAAAGAGACCGGGATCGGATATGGACATACTCTCTGTCGATACCGAAAACCACTTTGACTACTGTGTATGCGGTGGAGTTTCCAGAATGAAGTAGGATGGTGGTGACGATCCTAAGGTATATATGTGGACCCAACTCCCGTGAGTTGGCATAAGGTGGCTAAAACAGGAGCGATCTCGGACCAGTGAGGTAGCACCTCTTATCGGACACACTTCTTCGATTCCATTCTATTACTTTGTGATTTTCGGTGGCCACCCTTCGATTTGGGAGTGTTGTTCGAGGTGGACGGTAGTGGCTGCTATGCGCTCCATCAGTCCGTGTGCATAATTGGTATATCTACCCTGGCATTGCCTAGTTGTGCCGTGTCACCTACCATATCGAGCTTTACTACGAGTTTCTATTTGTGTCGTACCTATGCAGTATCTTCTCGTAGCCTCTCGGGGTATGCAGGTACTGTATAGACTATTGGCATTATTTTGTGTTAAGGGCTATATGGGTAACCCCTTAACGCTATTTAAAAGTATGTTTATTTTATATTAGACATTATTATAATAGCGAATATTACTACATAGTAAATAGTTTAACGGATCCTTAGGGGATGTGAATCCCGATCATCTCTTAAGTTACTGCACTCACGTTAGACACTGGATAGGAGATGTCAAACCCCGTAAACATCTCTGACGCCATTTACACTCAAATTTATTTCATTAATTTAACTTACATAAGATCTTTTAGTTCTGACTCGAGTGTTTTGTCTTTTCAATTCGCTCGGGTCAGCCTGAGCATTTCAGGATTTGAAGGCCTATTTCTGAAGGACGAAGACGAAGATTTTATTATTACTATTTGTTCTATATTCCACTACACCATTGTATTCCGCTGCATAATTATCATTCTCTGGTATGTGTAACTCTGATATGTATTGTATAAGTATAATCAAATGTTTTGTAAAACAGCTTCATGAACTGTTATTTGATTATTATATTTTATCGTTCCGCTGCAAGATTCTATTTTGTTTCTTTTATTTCTACACTTTTTCTTATTTACCCCATAACAATCCTCCCGTCTGTATGGTTTAAGTTGGCACGTGTGTCTTCTTAAGCATACAAAAAGGTGAGATGTTACACAGCATGCACTGCCTGGAACTCCATGTACTCCCTGGCTCATTTGATTCCTGTTCATTTGTTTGTACTTCTTGCCTTGAACTCATGTATTTTCTGGCTGCATTTGTTTGTAGCACTACATGTTGTTCATTTGTTTGTGGCACTTCCTGGCTGCATTTGACATGTGTTGCATATATACAAGTATACTTGTATATACATATGTGTATATGTGTGTTGCTCACTATAGGAGATGCAAGTGGCAGTATTTTTTAAATTCATACATATTGTTTTTTGTTTGTGTTATTTGTGCACTTAATTCTATATCATTATGTATCATGCTTGATACTGCCATGAATCTGGTTCGCTGGTGCTCGACTTTGTGCATCTCCATGTGCACTTCAGCTTTGCTGAGTTGTCTGATCTATTTTAAGCTGAATTAAACTACTTGTGTTGAGCCCGAGCTTGCTTAGGCTTGAACTTGTGTGTTTGCACTGAGTTGAGCCTTCGGGCTTGACCTTTGCAACTGTCCGTGTGATTGAATCAAGGAACGACATTGTGATATTCACAATGATACATTGTGCATATCATAAGTTGTCCGTGCATATATATATTTATACCTGTCTAAAAATGAAAAGAAAAAAACAAATCCATAAATTGAAGCAATATTTAATATTCAAATTTAATTTAATTTTTGAAATTTAGGTTTGTTTCTTTTTCAAGTTTACTGCACTGTTGTTTATTTAACAGGTATAGGAGATGGCTGGACACAAACTGGTGCAATCAAATCAAGATCAACATAAAAAACAAACCCGAGTGAGTGTGGGTGAGTGTGAGTAAATTTAAGTTGTATTGTATTTGAAAATGTAAGTAGAGTGATAGTGAAAGTTGTATTGTAGACTTGAAATATAATATTTCTCTAAATAAAATTGTGATTCATTTATTTCATTTTGTGAACAATTATTCATATCTGTCAATATTTATATGTTGTCTAATAAGAAATTTTAGAAATGATGCTATAACATCAGACAACATATGGTTTTTTGTTCTGTTAGTGCATATCAAACGATGGGGCGTATCTTCGGTCTTATGTGCAATGAGATGGTACAGGATTTAACGACAAATAGGTATGCAATCAGACAATGGAGCATACCTCTCGTCTGATGCGGTTTTTTTCCATAGTGATTAATTAAGTATTATATGGCGGTATAATCGTCATTATGGAAAATTATATAGCCTTAATTTTATAGACAAAGATTAGTGGGCCTAGCCCAATACATAAAAATATATGGGATGTAAGAACCTATTTATTGTAAACATGCGGAAGCCAGGAACGATAAGAGTAAAGGAAGATGTAGTGGAGCAAGTTCACGCAAGAAAGGACAAAAGAAAGGACTATTTAAGATAGTAAGGAAATTTCTAAATCCCACCCCTGGAAAAGATTTTGATAAAAGGTTTGAAAAATTCCTTGAAATGTTTTAAATAAGTTTTCTTAAATGATTTATTGGGAAGTTGTCATCTTGAAAAAGTAAGGAAATTTGGAAACTCACAGATTAAAAAAAATTGTTGAGTCTAAAGTTCTGATCAAAATGTTTTTGGCAAAAAGGAATTTTCATTTTTTGAAATTCTAGTTTAAAATTGGTTGAGTTAAAAAGTTTTCGACTATTTAAGATAGGGATTCTTTAAAATAAATGTAAAATAGAGCGTATGTTGGACTTGATAATTTTTCTTTTATTTCATAAATCTGGAAGTTCCTTTTATTAAAAATTCTTCCAAAAAAGGAAATAAATGGAAGTGGAACTTAATTAAATTAAGAAATACAGAATAGAATGATGAGAATAACTAGGATAGGAGGAACATTTCCGTATAAAAAAAATATGGAGAATAACAGCTGAAGTAAGAGCCAATTAGTTAGGCAAAATACAAATAAAAGCAATATTGGGAGATTTGGATAGAAATAACACTAGGAATTTATATAAGGGGAATTTCACTATAAGGGCCTATTACCATCAACTAATTATTTTCTAGGACCCGTGTTCAAAAAAATTAGTTTCGAGGACACGGATCGAAAATACATATCTGCCGCCAAACCTCCAAATGAAAAACAAAAGTAGGGTTTAGAAACAAAATCGCCTCAGTTGGATTATCGATTGGCTGAAGAAATCGTACCGCCTAACTTTTCTCAGCTGAACAAGTAAGTAATTGTTTATTTCTACTGTTTGCTATATATCGATTGATTCACTTTTCTTCAGCTGAAGAAACTAAGACGCGATTTCTATTCACTAGTTGCAAGACGTGATTTCTATTCACTTGTTGCTGAACAAGTAAATACTTGTTTATCTTTGCTGTTTGTTGTTCATCGATTGTTTTTTTTGCTATATATCGATTGTTTTTGTTAGCTGAAGTAAGTAGTCATTCGCTGATTGATTTTCTTTGCTATTTATGGGTTGTTTTTGCTTGTGTTTGACAAGTAACAAATAAGTTCTATTGATTGTGTTTATATATAACAGTTTTTGTAATGCATGTAAGGTGTTTGTTGTTTTTGTAATGATTTAACGTGATGTAAAACTGGTCATATTCAACAGCTTAAAAATATAAATCTGTTTATCTTTTAATCTAAATGATTTAATACAAGAATGTAATGGATTTAACATGTTTGTTTATCTTTGAGTTGCTTTAACATAATTTTAACTTCAGTACTTCAAAAATTGTATGTATTGTGTAAACACAGTTATGTTGTAATGTTCCTATGTTCAACAGCTACGAAAGATAAACATATTTATCTTTTACTATAATTGGTTCAAATCAACTTAAGCCTTAGTTATCTTAAATAGTGACTAGTATATGTTATACATGTTTGCCATTTTTTCATGATTTAAAAGTTATTACAAAAGATATACAGCAAATTTACACCCTACTTAAAAAAGATAAAAGCATTTATGTTTTTATACAAAACGATTTAATTAGATAATGAACTATATATGATTCCCCTTTATATAAAAAATCACAATACACAATAACTACCTACACACAATTACTTATTAGAATTACAACCCTAGTTGTGTTTGATAATTACAATTACAAGTACAAAAAAATTATTCTTCACTCTTTCTAACATTTCATTATGTATGACAATTTTTATGCAGCGTAAAAATGCACACCAGGTCATCAAAATCAAAGTTATTCATACATAAAACAACGTGCATATTTATAAATGAAGCTGGAACCCAATGCATAAATATTAGACCTTTATCTAGCCCATTCTGCGATCAACACAGCCAGAGATCACCTTTATCTTCAACTCCATTGGTAACTGTTTTCCTACTTATGTTATGTATAATATTTAGTTGTACTCTTCAATTTGTATATACATATTAAATTGGAATCTAGATTCCATATACTTCATGTAGTTTGTATTGGGTTGATGTGCACTGAGTTGAGTTGTTGCTTTAAATGCAGTCTGTCATATTGTAGCTTGTCTGCACTTGCATTCTTATCTTGTCGACATGTCTGCGTTGGACTCTAGTTTCAATGTGTATGATGTTGCATATTCACTTGATGTTACACACATGTATATATGTAATATTTGAACACTTCAGTCAGGTTTGGTTGCTTCATTTGCATTGATCTAGATTTGTTTTCATGTTGCATTTGCTTATGTGTATGTTGTGCACTTCTTTGTACTCTCACTTTTGGATCTGACTATTTGTTAATGTTGTAGCTTGATTCTCTGACCATATAAGTCTGCACTGTGCACTGCATTCATACATGTTGTACATGTTATTACTTCAAGGCTATTGTGATGATGAAATTCTAATAACTGATCACTAATTTGTAATGGATAATTTGTTGTTAATGCTTTGTTAAAAAAGATAAAAGAATTTATCTTTTTTATAAATAATATTCTGATGGCTATTTTGTGTTTCATTCTCTTTAAGTTTTCAAATTTCTAAATGACCATTACTTAAACACCTAAAAAAGATAAAACAGATTATCTTTCTATACTTTGGAAAAAAAAAATAGCCATCAGTACTACATAGTTACTCAACAAAAGTGTTTATTATACTTTATGTGCATTATGATTCTTGAGCAAAATGATATTATCTTCATGAATATGTAGAAATAAATTTAGGATCCCAATTAATGATATTATTTTCATGAATGTAGGATGAAGCTAAACCAACACAGCAAATCTCACAAATGACTGAAAAAGAACATCTAACAAACTCAGATGACGAAGGAACAATTTCAGAAAAACTAAATGAAGCAAGTTATGATTCTGAAGAAATAAATATTGAAACAGATGAGTCAGATGATGTTGACTAATATGAAATTCAAAACAGGCTGAAAAGACAGAAAAAACATCTGTACATTGGAACATACAGATGTAATTTAGATGCTGTGTACAAAGTTATGATGACGGTAAAGGAAAAAAACATTCTATCTTCAGAAGCAAAAAGTTATATCAACAAAACGCCATTCAAAAACTTTTTTAATATGTTTCTCACCAATGGCATAGAACGGCAAAACATACGGAAAAGTGCTTCAAATTTAGACCAACTAATTACTTCTTTCAGTATTAAAGAAAAAGCTTTCAAAATTGGAAACAAACTGCTGAAAATCACACCTGAAGAAGCTAGCCTTATATTTGGAATGAATTTATTTGGAGAGGATTTGTTTCCAATACCAACTTCAAATAAGGCCACAGCAATGGAGAGTTTTTCAGAGTTTCTGACTACAAATTTCGAAGAAAATGACATAATTAGCCAGAAGACAGTCACAAGAAGGTTGAAAAAAATGATAGAGGAAGAAAACGGGAATGAAGATTTAGTCAAATTGTTGTTGCTCTTGTTGATTATTACTTTTTTCTTTCCTAACAATCAGAACTACATGCAGTGGGGCTTCTTATCAAAGCTGTTAAACTTAAAAAAATTTAACTCAATCTCTTGGCCGAGAGCAATATGTGAAAATGTCATGAAAAATGTACAAAAATACTATGCTAATCCAAGAAGCACACCTGGATGTACTATGGTCTTACTGGTATGATTTAAAAACTTTAAGCAAATATAAATAAATTTATACCAATGCTTTTTACAAAAATGTTAAATGTTAATGCTTATTTGCATGGTCTTATTGGCAGTATTGGTTTTGTGAAAGGACGCAAATCATCGATGAAAAAGAAAATTTGGAAAGCAAAATCCCAAGGATGAGAAAATGGGACTTGTCAAAATTAAAAGATTTGGACCTTGATGAAATAGACAATGATAAGGTATGCTACTTTTAAATACATAAATACATAATGATTTAAGTACAATTCAGTTTCTGCCCAACTCCAAATTTCTTCATTAATTTTACCATGCTTAAAAGCTATAAAAGATAAAAACATTTATCTGTTAATGTAAATGATTTTATAACAACTTAGGCATTACTTATATTTGTTATATAGTTATACATATTATACATTTTTCTTGATTTACTCATATTTAAATTTATTACAGAAAATATACAACTAAATTAAACCCTAGTTAAAAAAGATAAATGCATATATGTTTTTATAGAAATTGATTTAAGTACATAATGAACTATATATATTTGTTGATAAACAAAATTATATGAGTACATATGTTTATATGTGTCTTATTTAATAGGGATAGTGTTCTAAATTTATGTAGTTTGTAGGTTATTTAATTACATATCTATATTTATACGTAACAACTATTGTGTGTGCATTATAGATTTTCCTAGTCTTCTCTCCTTCCCATATGAATGTGCCTGCATGTTGTTTCCATTTATCAAGTGTCTGAAATTTTTTTACCTGTATATTTTTAATAATTTCTGATTTCTAACTTCATAGAATTTCAAAGATATTACATGTCCAAATTTAATTTCAAATACCTTCCATTCAGATTTTAAAGAAATTTGCAAATGTAACTAAAGAGGAAAAAGACTTTTTTTCAAAAAAAATATATACTGGGTTGGAATATGACAAATATGCTACAGACTGCTCTAATAGCATAAAAGAGTTAGAGAGGAAAGTGAACTTTTTATCTGCTGAGATGAAAAGTATGGCAGAACAACTGAATGAGGAACAACATTCAAGACAGCTGGCTGAACAAAGACTCCACAATCTTGAAATGAAACTTCAAAAGCTGGAAAATTTTGAAGAGCATAATGTGGAGAAAAAAAATGATTTCAAAGAAAAAAGTGAAGCTGATAAAGGTACGAATAAAAGAAAGATAGTTGGTATGATGCATATAAATAGTTCTGCTAACTTTCCATGTTTTGATTTGATGGAAACTCAAGATTGCATTCTAGAAACCGAAGATTGTTTAAAATTTGAAAATATCAAACAACATAGTCAAGAAATTGCTGCAGAAAATCCAATTGTTGTTGAAGATATCATTTCTAAAGAACAAAAAAAGAAGAAGCAAAAGAATGTTGAAAAGTGTCCACTCATGAAGCATCTAACTGATGAACAGCAACAAAATGTGAAACTTTTTTTCAAAGTTTTGGGAGGAAACAAGTAAGTAATTAAACTACTTTTCACTCACACAAACTATATATCAACAATCTGTTAGATTAATTATTAGTACTGTGTTGGTTCTGTTTTAGTTTGGTCACCTATCAGTACATTTATCAACTACTATACACTCACACACTTGCTCAAAAATAAACAAAAACTAAACAAAACTAAAAAAGCTAAATTAATTTATCTTTAACTTTTAATAAATAATTCCATAAAGGCTTCTATTTTGTTTTACTATCAAATGCAAACAACATAGTACGTACTAAACTTAATTTCTTTTATTAACAACCGTCCAATTTTCCAGCGATGAAGCATTTAGTTGTGATGATGAAAACTTCATCACCATAACAAAAATGATGATAGAGGACCTCCTCTATCAACAAAGTATTTGTGGTCAAGTAAGTACAACAAACTAAACTTTCCTTCATTATAATTTATATACTTTATCCATATTATTTTTCAAATGTAGATCATTGATTGGTTTTGGTTCCGAAAAACAAAGCAACTAGAAAAAAGCAATAGCATTATCTATGTTAACACAACTATGACAGTAAGTGAACTATATTCTCAAATTAACATTTTTTTATAAAACATAAATTTTCTAAAACAAATTTTTTTACAGAAAAGCGCAACGGATGGAAGCTTGGAAAATATCAAGAAAAAAATGTTCAATCCTTTTATGAAAAGAACACTTTTAGATCCATTATGTTGCAACATATTATTCCCAATACATGGCAATGATCATTGGAGTCTGCTAGAACTAGTTGTTGGAGAATGCACTTGGAACCACTACGACTCTCTGCACTTGACCACGAGATCAAAAACCTGCAGAAGTGGACATACAAAATTTGTCATTAATGTGGTAAGTAAAAATACACAAAAAGTAAAAAAGATAAATGTGTTTATATTTATTCTAATTTTCCTTCACTGTTTGCAGAAATCAGCAGTGAACTACCTAAACAAAGAGTTACAAGAAGAAGGGCACAAAACAATTCTCAGGAAAAATTCAGTGCTTAAAAATGTTGACTGTGCTCAACAAAGCACTGGGTAATTTTGAAGATAGTTCAGAATTTTATATTAAAAATCACAATACACAATAACTACCTACACACATATTACCAATTAGATAATATTATTTTCTCACATACTAGTTTTAGATAAACATAATACTAATTACAATTCATTATCAAAATAAAGAAAAGATCATTATATTCAAAGTACTAAACTTCAGAAATACAGGTACGACTGTGGAATTTTTGTGATGATGTTCATGGAAAAAATAGCACAAGGAATGCAGACTACAGAAAAAATTAGTCTTGAACAAGTTAATGCATTGAGAGCACAGATAGCTGCACAAATACTATCCGACGAACCATACTGCTGGCTTGACAAGTTTTGCAGCTCTTCTTCAGCCCATAAAAATGTAATGACTGATGAATGAGATGATGAATTTGTAATGGGTGATATTAAAAATTAGATAATGAATTTGGTGATGAATTTGTAAAAGCTGATACTACATTGATCATAGATTTTAGGGAGTATATTTTAAATTACTAATGAATTACATGATGAATTTGTAGTAACTGATATTGAAAATTTGATGTGAATTTGTAGTAATTGATACTGAATTTGTAGTAACTGATATTGAAAATTTGATGTGAATTTGTAGTAATTGATAGTGAATTTGTAGTAACTGATCTTAAAAATAAGTTTCTACTGCTCTTTTAAGAAATATAAATCCTTTTATCTGTTATTGATAATTTATAGTTTTATATTTATTATTATGTTTTCTAATTCCGTTGTTCTACACAGCAAAAAGATGTAGTATGGGCTACTTTTCCTAGACAAGAAGAAGCTTTAAGATTTATCCAAACACATGCAAACACTTACGTTTTTTGCTACCAAGATCATTTGACTGCACAAAGAAGGTTCCTTGTTTCTACATATGATGAGTTCTGGAGAAGGTACAAAACCATGAATCCTAAGTTACGCCACCATTATGAGGTTATTCAAGTTGGACTGCCTTGCCACTTGTATTATGATCTGGAGTTCAATAAAAAGATTAACACTGGAAAAAATGCCGATGAAATGGTAGATATTCTGATATCTATCACCTTCAAACTGCTAAATGACAAATACAAAATCTAGGGAAATCAAGATTGGGTTTTAGAGCTTGATTCATCTACTGAAGAAAAGTTCTCTCGACATGTGATCATTCATATCCCAAATTTTGCCTTCAAAGACAACTCGCATGTTGGAACATTCATCTCTGAGGTATGCTCACGCATAATAAATTTAAGAGTAAGTGATCCACAGTTTGAAAAACTGTACATCAAAAAAGATTCAAGCTCATCAGACAATACGGAGCTTCTTTTTGTTGATACTGGAGTTTATACCCGTAATCGTTGTTTTCGTCTTCCTTTCTCATCAAAAGCAGGGAAGAATGCTTTACTCCTGCCGAGCGGACGCTTTGGATGTAAGAATCTGAATGAGGAACAAGTGTTTATCAAATCACTTATTTGCAGAATAGATGCTGATTTTGATAAGCTATTAGAGTGCAAAATGGATCTGGACTGTTGCAAAATTCTTCATTTTGAATCTGAGGTCAATGATAATAGCACCCACACCGAGGGAGATAAGTCATTACATGATTATGGAAGCAATATACCCAAGTCCTATTGTTCAGGAAAATCTCCCTTTCCAGCTTTGGATGATAAAATTTCATCTTTTGCCTCTCATGGAAATATTTCGGGTAAAATAAGAAGGTGGTACTGGTTTTCTGCACATGGCTACATAATTTATAGCATGTCCAAAAGTCGATATTGTGAACGAATTGGAAGAGAACATAAAAGTAATCATGTTACGTACATTGTTGATTTCCAGAGAGGTGGCTACTATCAGAAATGCCACGACCCCGATTGTAGAGGCTATCGATCTCCAGTCCGCCAAGTACCATGGGATGTATTGTCAAACTGTTATGATATTGTGAACCAAGAAGGCAAGACTGTCTAGAACCAATGCATCTGTCAAAATGAAATATTAACTACATAATCACTTCAGTCTATGTTGCTTTTGTATATTGTTAACTAGCAAGTACTTACACAATTGATTTTTAATTTGATAATGAAATTATGGTAATTGATAGTGAATTTGTAATGGCTAATGTTTTTAATGCTCTGTTAAAAAGATAAACGAATTTATGTTTTATTGACAGTATGTTTTGGGTAGCAATATACTAGTCATACTGATCTCCAGTTGTTCTGTTTGATTTGTATTCCTACCGTTGTGCGTAAAAATCGTGGATTTACAGATGATTTGGTTCGAAATGGGCTTGTTCCCATTGTCGAATCTGAGATTCTTGTTGATGGATCCCATAACATTGACTGGGTAGTTGTCTGTTAATTTTACTTGTTAAACAAAATCAATGGGTCAAAAGCAAGAATGCTACTGTTAATTAGCAATAAATCAACTCATGAGAGAACATGATTTACCTTTTTTTGCTGTACTCAACACTCATTAATGAGAAAAACTTCATGCGTGAAATGCTAGCAAAGAGTAACCTGTTCCTGTTTTTGGATTGTTCATTTGGAACCTTAATATTGTTTGTTCCACAAAGTTAATTAACATATTGAATGGCCTTGAAATTGGCAGGTGTGCAGATGTGACTGAAAGAGTGCTTGCTACATGCTACAAGGCCCTAAACGAGCACAAATTCCTAATGGAAGGTACTTTGTTGAAGCCTAACATGGTTACACCTGGATCAGACTCTACTAATGTGAAACCTGAGGTCATAGCTGAGTACACCGTGCGAGCTCTTCTCAGGACTGTGTTTTAAAAACAGACTATACACAACAATTAAAAAGAAATATCAATTTATCTTTTTTAACAGAACTAACAACATTGTATTCCAAATAACGGTTAAACATAAATAATTGCATACAACCAAAAATAATCAAAATCAGATCATAACCAATTCAACATATGCAATTATTCAAATATTCAACTCAAAGTATTCATACAACAACCAAATATTCATACAAGAACAAATCAAATACTTTGGACTAAAAAAATCAACTCAATTATTCAACTCAAAGTATTCATAGAACAACCAATCAAATACATTGAACTAAAACAATCAACTCAATTATTCAAAAGAACACCGCCTTCTGTTATGTCCTAGTTTTTTACACTTTCCACATCTATTTTGCTTAGCATGAAAATCAGCCCCTTCAATCCTATTCAACCTAGGCCTTCCAGCTCCACGAACAGGCTTAGGAGGAAGAACAGTAGATGATTCTTCAGCTTTAATTGCTTCCTTATCTAAAGTTGGAATAGGATTGATCAAATGTGAATATGAAGCTAGATAATACTCAACAGTAAAGTAATTCTCAATATATTCATAAACAGAATTTCTGGTTAAAGAAATACACTTCAAAGCATGCACACAAGGAAAACATGTCACTTTCCATTGATTGCAACTGCAAATGCGATTTTTAAGATCAACCTTTTGAGATGTCGGAGAATGAACTTCAAAAATATACCTACAAAATGTAAGACCCAATTCATGTGCAGTGAACTAATAGTGAAAAATAAGACTAATAAACCAAAAAAATTAACAATCATACTATGAACATAAGCTTTAATGCAGACAAAGAGAAAATACGTAACAAGCAACACCAACAAAATGAAATCATAACACAGGCTACATAGCAGGTTGAAAAAAGATAAATGCATTTATCATTTTTTAGAAACTGTGAACATCATGTAAATAAATATAAATACATACCTAGATGATTTAGAAACACTCCACCCAAATCCTTCTTCCTTCAATTTTAACAAACGAGCTTCCATTTTCGGACATAGCACACTAGTCCACTTTAATGCCTCTTCTCTACGATTAGACATTTGCATCATAAGTTTTACCCTAATTCCATCAAGACAAGCAGTAACAGGCAAACTTCTTTCATCCAAAATCCAAGAATTAAAACTCTCGGCTACATTGGACTTATTTTCACCATATCGCTTCCCCGGAAAAAACAAATCGGCCCAATGATCATATGGTTTGTCATTCAAATACTCTATAGCTTTGGTACCTCCAATTTCTTTGTACTTGGACATGGCTTTTTCAAACTCATGATGATTAGAAGCTATAGCACAACGCTCAAGTAAATGAGCTACCCAAACACCCCTTCCACTTTTCACAATGCTAGCAATATTATTTTGCATATGATGCAAACAATAAGAATGATGACTATTCGGAATTTTTTTTGGAACACTTAACAATAAACCCCAGTGTCTATCACTTAAAAAAGTTAATATTCTATCACAACTAAGAGCATTCTTTAGGTGATTCAAAAACCAACTCCAACACTCTTCATTTTCTTTGGGAACAAGAGCCATTGCTAATGGAAAAAGCTTGGAAAAAAAACAAAATAATAATAATTCACTGTTTATTAATGTACATTTGAAAATAATGCACTATCTTTGAAACAGTATTATCTAATAGTAAAAAATCACATGAACACTATGCCCTTTGCCCAAATAAAAAAGGAAAAATAAATTTGCTAGAGACAATTCAACCTTTTTTTCTTTTGTTTTTTAAATTTTGCTACTTGAATGTGAAGTCTATGTAGGAAGAGTAGAAATTGCAAAGATATAATACTTAATTCATGCATACAATACAAAGACTTATATTTGAACTTCTAAAAGATATATGCTATTATCTTTTCTATATGCTGTTTAAATCATTTTTATACGTTATGTAAGAATTTCAAATAATGAGAAAAATGATAAATATATTCAACATGTACTAGTAACTATGATATATAAGTACGGCTTAATATGTTATTTAATTCTTTATCTTAAAAGATAAATGCATTTATCTTATTCAACATGTAGTAGTAACATAAATTCATTTTTTGCAATAATTTTACATGCTAAGCCCTAACGCAAAAGAAACTTTAATGAACTGAATCAGTACTATATAACAGTAGACTAATCACTTAACCAAAATGCAGTATGAACATAACAAAATTCACTAGAACAATCACTTAAAGAAACAGTACTATGTTACAAAAATTTATAACAAGAACCTAATGCACACAGTACAAAGTAAATACAACAGCAAAAAAAAAGATCAAAATTAGTACCTTGATTTCCATTTTTTGCAGTGGCAGCCATCAAAATACCACTTCGCCCTTTCAAAAAGGTAGCATCTAAAAACACCATAGGACAACAATAGCTGAATCCAAATATACATGCCTCATAACATACAAAAACTCTCTCAAATTGATTAGTGTCAGAATCCACATCCATACTTGAATAACTATTTGGGTTATTTCTTTCCAATGCCTTCAAATACCAAACTAAATCATTGTAAGATTTCTTTTCATCACCGTAAATATCATTCATAGCCAATTTCTTACCCTTATAAGCAAAATAATAGCTCAGCTCCACATCATAATCTCTTCTAAAACTTTTAATGATATCCTTCGTTTTTCTTTTTGGCTCATCACGAATTTGAGTGAAGACTAGACTTTTCACAAGATCACTATTAATAGTTGGACTACCAAGTGAACGAAATCCACCACCACAAGTATGATTCAGCTGAATGTTTTAAACAAACAATTGGTCCAATTGCTTCAGTTTGCAAGAAGCATGAATCCTAAATGGACAACTATCTATAGCACATCGAACTGTTAATCGTTCTTTACAATTCTTAATATATTGTACTTTAAACCCATTCTTCAAACAATAAGCACTAACCGTTCTACGGAATCCAATAGCAGAATCAAACTGTTGACCAACCCCAGTAAAAAATTCCATATTTGAATTCTTCTTCAACAACTCATGTAAATCCTTTTATTGAGTAAAACCAGAATCTAAATCATCATCATAACCTAACATATTATTACTTGACTCAACACCAACAACTGAACCAGACTTGCTACTTTCACCAACAAAATTATCCATTGAATCATTCTTCAGCCGTAGAAAAAAAACCAAAAATTCTTCCTTTTTAAACCAAGACAAAATCAATATAGCTTGAAGATCACTATCCGTTTCAATAAAGGTAGTCTTTGATTCTCGAATATAAAAAATATCAAAGCATAATGGAGTAAAATTATTCCACTGCTCCCAAATCCTATTCCTAACATAAGAAATAGAAGCATCCAATCCAAAACGAGCACTAAAACAATTGTTATTGAAATCAAACACAACTATAACAGATGAATCACACCTGCAAAAAAAATGTAAAAAAAATATTAAAAAAATATAACTATGTGAAACTGATCTTAAATAAAAACTAATAGCATAAGACTATTTAAATCATTTTTTATACCATTTTTTGAAAAAGATAAAACAATTTATCTTTTAGAGATCACTATCACTCTTTGGGATAACCTGATTACAACAGTGGAACATGTGGAAGAAAAACATTCGTTGTGATTGTACCTATTCAAGTTTACATTGTTGAAAAATCATAGGTGAAAAAGATGATCTGCAAAAATATACTTAATGGTGAAAAAGAAGAGCTAAAAAATTATCATAACAAACACACACTAAGATCAATATGGTCTTTAAAACACATAATCACATTCAATGGCTGCCAAATTATTACTAGAGCCAGAATGGAATTTTGATACACCATTCTTAAACATCTAAACAATCAGAGTTTAATTGCAAACTAAAGAACAAACGAAGCTAAATACACAGTGATTGTAAGAATAAAACAATACCATTCAGAAGACATTATTCCAACTACATCAAACAAAACCTTCCTCCAATAGATGAAAACAGCCTCCTGTGAAAAGAAACATACAGTAACATCATAAAAAAAAGAATTGAGAATGAAAAACAGCAAATAAAAAAGAAACTCACCAAATGAAGAAAATCGCCTCACGATTTCCCACAATTAAAGTCGATTTTGATTTGAGAAGAAACTAACGCCTCACGACCGCTTCAATTGCACAAGAAACGACCGCTTTGATTGAACAAGATACGTCTAATTTTCACGACCGCCTAATTTGCAAGATCGGTAGATTTCAGAAGGCACGTAGTTCTTTGAGAAGATGAAGACGCATGCGCCTAATTTTCACGATCGGTAGATTTCAGAAGATACGTACTTGTTTGAGAAGATGAAGTCGCACGCGCCCAATTTCCAAGATCGGCAGATTTCAGAATATACGTAGTTGTTTGAGAAGATGAAGACGAACGCGCCTAATTTCCACGATCGATTTCAGAAGATATTTAGATGTTTGAGAAGATGAAGACGCACGCCGCACATAATTGTCCTTGAAAATAATAGTTTCAAACCCGTGTCCTGGAAAAAAAATGGGCCATATAATTAGGCCCTTCGTACCAATTTTCACTTTATATAAAATAGGATCAGTAATATAGTAAGAAATTAACAGGTTAGAATTTATCCTTTTCTACTCCACTTTTCATTGTTTAAAGAAATAAAAGACGTTTTTGAAATTTTTTTTAACAATTGGATGGAATCAAATGTTGATAATTAATAAATGAGTTGGGATAATTTTATGAATGTAATACGGAAAAATGTTTATGTGAGGACAAAGAATTTATACATACATTTTTCTATTTAGAATTTCTTTTAATAAGAATAAAATATTATTGAATTTAAACTGGTAACAAAGAGAAATAAATTAGGATTAATAAGGAAAGGATTGCGAAAAATTATAGGAGTTTAAATAAAACTTAAAGAAAGTTACAAAAAGTATTTATTTAAGTGACATAATATTTTGAGTAAGCAGTAGATGTCGATGTATATCTTTGGGATAATATAACAACTTGAAATTAGAAATTTGGCATGCATGTGAATAGATTGTAGTTTGAAGTCTACTAAAATAATTGTCTTATAACTAGAAATATCTTTGAAATAATAAATGTCTAATATAGGAAAATCTGTTATTTTGAAATGCTATTGAAGTTATAATCTTTGTAATAGATGTAAAAGGATTTAAAATTGGAAAATAATAATAATAATACCGTTAAAATGGTAGTCAATGTTTTCATAAGTATAGGCCATGATTTCATAGATCAATGGAGTAATAAATGTTGATTTCGAATTTAATGTAATAAGTTTATTTGTGTGAAAACAATTCAGTGAAAATTATTTTGTATGTTGTTGAAATTTTAGTTTTATAAAAAATGGTGAAAACCCAACAAAAATTTGTAGAGTGGACAGGGATCACTACTTAGGTAAGACATGGTAAAGGTTTTAGGATATGAATAAAATAGGAATACTATGTACAACCTGATCTGGAAATTTCAAATTAGTCCCAGATATTTAATTGTAGAATATTGGTAAAGCGGTGAAGATATTCCATATTATAATTGGGTTGTAAGTTAGGTTGCCATAGTTGACTTGGAACGTAAATTTCTATGTTTTGATTTATTTGGAGTGGGTTCCATGTACATTACATAAATTTTCCAACTTCAATATATGGATAAAAGTGCGCTGTTTGAATTAATAAGGGATATACAAAAAAAGGATAGAGATGTGTAAGATATGGATATTATTTTCTATAGTTTACTGTCTATTTTAGTAAAAGAAAAGAAATAATTCCTTGTAATTTCAAACGAAGCAAAGATCTCACTTTGATTAATTTATAGAAAATTATAATAGTAGTCTTTTTTAGAAGGATAGCTTTGATAAATTAAAATATGGAAAGGAATATTCTAGTTTAGAAATTAATGACTAGAAATAAGAAATATATATACACATGTAACCGTGCTTAATGTACAAAAATTGAAATATATAAATAGCGTAATTTATGATAATATTCATATTAGTTATTAATGACAGTCATTATAGGACTAGGATTTATCGACATTAATTATAGATTTAATGGGCAATAAATTTGAAATTAATAGAGATTTAAAAGGAATTGAATGGGGACTGACTAGGGAAGTTAATACGACATTTATAGGGATGCACAATTTATTTGAGTATATTAACCAAAGTAATGGATGGACTGCATTTATTGGAGACCAGAATGGAGAATTTAGTGGAATGACATACTAGGAATGTTCATCTTAATTTAGTAAGGAGTGATAGGACCACAACATCATTAACACTGGCTGATGATGAATGATAGCTTCTAGTAAAAAATTTCTTTTAAAGGTTTTGGAATTGTTATCGCTAGCTGTCTCCCTTAGGTTATTGGAAAGGTATATGATATGGTATAAGGTATGTTCCTATTTTATCATTGGGTTGATTTTATGGATGAGATTAGACTGCCATATATATATATGGAGTAATAACATAAATAAGGAAATTTCATAAGGACACTAACTAACGATAAACTGTAGGTATGACTGAAAGTTAATGAGAAAATTAGATTACTAACTAGGAATAAAGAATGCACTAATCCCAAATAATAATAATAACCGGGGAAAATAAATTTTAGCTTGCGAAGTGACACCACTCTAGGATGACCATTCACCTTGGAGGAGATATGATAAATATGGATATGAAAAGAATTTTCTATTGGACAGGGAAGAAGAAGAAGGTGGTAGAATTCGCCACTAGGTGTTTGACGTGCCAAAAAAGAAAAAGGTAGAATTGATTAGGCAACGAATGAAGGCCGAACAAGATCGCCAGAAATCCTACACAGACAAGCAAAGAAAAAAGTTAGAGTTTGAAGTAGGAGATATGGTGTTTATCAAAGTTTCCTCTCTTAGAAAGGTCACGAGACATGCAAAGTTGGGAATGTTGGCACCAAAATTGTAACAACCCACCAGGGAATAGGCCTAAATTTCGACCCATAAAAGGCCCATCGAAACTTGGATCCATTCTAAGATAATTTATTGGTAGAACTAAGAAAATAATAGTATAGAGCCATAACTAAACATTCAGAACTCACTGTGGATGGAACAAAATATAATTGCAAAGTGTACCCGTTTATTTCAAAACCATAATAATGTCATAATACAAAATTCCATAAATACCATAACATAATATCCGTTACAACAATTGTCTAAATGCATGAGTACACATAAAAGCAAATAATAATAACAAATACTTCCATAAGGCAAGCTTCTCCATCTCTAAGCATCGTCACCACCATCATTCCATCCTTAACCTGTGTGGTATGAGGAGGAAGCCAGAACAACAAGTGTTTGGTGAATAAAAACCTCGAGTCCTACATTTTTAGTACTTAGGCAGTATATTTCAAAATAAGAATATGTCTACGAACATAAAACTAATAAAAACCATTTAATACTTCTTTATAAGTAAAGGAGGCAGGTCTAACCACTTAATACCTTCCATTTCCAAATGTAGGTTTCCAGAATCCCATATCCCACTCATACGTCATAAATAGGTAATAATGTGAGAGACAGTACCCAAGCCGCTTAATAACTTTTATTGGAATATAGGCAGACTTTGGTCATTTAATACCTTAACTAAGGCAGACCCCATCATTTAATACCTATTTCCAAGACATGCTCCTCAATGGTACTATCTAGCTGACATCACATGGAATCTCTTAAGCCACTTAATACTTCCTAGTGGAAAATAGGCAGACTCTGGTCATTTAATACCTTAATTAAGGCAGACCCCATCATTTAAGACCTATTTCTAGAAGCGGACCCCTGTAGAGATACCACATAACGCGTCCCTTTGGCCATTTAATACTTCATCTGGGGAAAAGAGGCGGGTAAAACCAATTAGTACCTCAAGAACCCGAAGCAGACCCTTCGTCTTATGGCCCGTACTCATAATGATGTCTCACATTAGTCCGACTATTCGTAGGAACTGGTAGCTAGATTAGCTGGATAGATGTCCCCTATAAAATTTAGGACCAATCTTGCATCATCATAAATATTTATCATAATGATATCTCACATTAATTGAAGTATAGACAACTGCCGGTAGCCTTAAAGTGAAGGGCAGACTTCCGTCATGTAACTCTATTTACCTTGCATCCCTATGACTTAGCCATAAATCAATTACTATACACACACACACACACACACACACACACACACACACAGACACAGACACATACATACATACTCATCTCACCGTTTCATAAATAAGGCCTTATAAGTAATCTTCCTTATTACGCCTTAAAATAATAATTAGGCCGTATAAGAGTTTTCTCTTATTTTCACCTAACAATCAATTGGCTTCCTAATAGGGAAATAAATGTCTAATTAACTATGCCAATTCTCCCAATTATTATTATAAGTCCTTTTTCTTCAAATTTTCCAAGATTTCATGGGATTCTAATATCCAAAGCAGGAAATAAATATTCATAACCAAAACTGCAATAACATACTCGTAAATAAAATAGAAACTCAATTTATTACACCAATTCAATGGAATTTCTTAAATAATAAGAATTGCAATATAAACCCATATTCTATTCAACTCCTTTTTTACAAAGAAATAGATAAGAATAAATGGTGTAAACTACAAATAGAATTCGTAATCTAAACCCCTTATTTTATTAAAGAATCACAAATTTGACCAAAAAAAGAAAGAGAAGTGAATAGACTATGAAATTATCAAAAATTGCATAAACGAAACAGATTCACCAAATTAATGTAAGTAAGAATCTCAACATAGAATTGACATATCGAAATAAAAAGGAATTTTGGTTGATTTTATCTATCATATTTCGAAATCCCAAAATCCCTAAGGCATATTCAAATCCAAAATGGAATACACTAAACAATTGCTGAAAATAAATACTAAGGTTTCCACTCATAGAATAGCCTTAGCTTCGCCTTCCTTGGATTTGCATGCCTCACAATCTCTTTCAGAATCTCTCTCTTTTGATATGTATACACACAATAGGAAAGAGGTATACATATTAATTAGATTCAGAATAGTTGAAGGAGAATAGAATAAGAATAGGTTGGAGGAAAAAGAAATAAATAGAAAATAGATTAGATTCTTACCTGAATTCTCTATGGAGTTTTCAAATCTAATTTGGAGAGATAACAATGGCAGAGTTTCACTCTTGTTCCCAAAATATTTGTGGATAAAAGTGAAAGTTCTAGGGTCTAATTTGTGGTGGTTGAAAATGCACCAGAATCGTTGAATGAGAATAGATTAAAAACGGATAAATTTGAAACGTACAACTCATTAAAATAGGCTCCACAATAAAGAAGTGGTCGACCCCCATGCTCCAAGCCATCGACCCCTATGGTCGACCTCTATGGTCGACCTTTAGGTCGACCCCTTGAGTTTCTGGGTCGACTTCTTCCCTTATTTTGGGAAGGTATTTATTTTATTTTACCATTGTTTCATTATTTATTGATTTCATACCCTAATTAACTTTTAACATTAGTTGCTAATTTTTAATGTTACTTAAACCCCAAGTCTAATCACAATTAATTTCAAATTTCGAATTAGGGAATTAATAATTTATTAGAATCCTATTCAAATTACTTTAAATCCGAAAACTTCAAACGCTCATAACTTCTTCGTTCAAGCTCCGTTTTCAACATATTACATATGGGAATCAGTTAGAATTTCACCATGAATGCAACGATATTGCTTTTAAGATCAAATTCCAACTTTTATAAAAAAATATTTTCTAACTTATCACATTTAATTTAATTTACTTCATTTATTTATGTTTCATTTTACAGGGTGGTACAAAAATTTGTTGGGCCTTTCCTAATTTTAGATAGAATAGGAAGAGTTACTTATCGTGTGGAGCTACCAGATAAATTGGCAGGAGTCCATGACATTTTTCACATTCTGCACTGGAGGAAATGCCTTCATAGCACAATCACTGTGGTAGAGCCTAATCAATTGGGGGACGTCAAGACGAAGCCAATGGCATCCCGTGACACCATACGTAGTGAGGAGCATGGAACTTAGAAGCTCCTTAACAAAGGAATTAGGCTGGTTCAAGTACAATGGGCGAAAAATACAACGGAAAGCCTATGGAGTTTTCATCCTAATTTTTTTACTAGTAAACTGTACTCTCCAAAATTAGGGTTTGATACATAAGTGGTGGCTAGATTAGATGGTAGGAGATGATTTCCACACTTTTCATCGTCACATTTACACTCATATAGAATTTTTTTGCATATTTAGGAAGTTGCATACATGCCTACATGTCACGACACTTGCATTCATGCTAGGATTGAACTCACCTATAGTATGTCTACATGCATAATCACGTTGCACTTTTGGTTGAGTAGATGGTTGTGTAGATAACATGGTTATATAAATGGATGCTTAGTGCAACTTAAGTTATACGTCCCTTAGGGATTTCAGGGGCGAAATTCTTTTTAGGGGGAGGGAGAATGTAACATCCCGTAAAAATTGATAAGAAATTAACTAATAAGAAAGGAAATAATTAATAAATCAATAATAAGGCTAAAAATGAAAATTTTATAAATGTTAGAATTTGACTATGGAAGTTATGCCATTGCATTTATAGCAATTTTCTAATCAATTTCCATATGTAATGTTTTGAAAACAGAGCTCGAACGTTATAGGCGTTTGAAGTTTCGAATTCAAAATAATTTAAATGGAATTCAAATTCCAAAAAATAAATAATTCTTAAATTTGAAATTCAAAAGGTAAACTTGGGGGTTAAGTAAACGTTAAAATTAACGTTAACATTACAAGTTAATTAAGGAATTAAATAAATTCACAACGGCAAAAATTAAAAGGTTCCAAAATTACATGAACTGCTTGACCGCTCCCTAGGACGGATCGACCGCCTAGGGTAGACCGGTCGACTGATGAGTATTGGTGGAAGCTTGGGTTTTCTAAATTTGAACATCCAGATTTTTATTATTTTAAACCGACTTAAATCTGATGATTCTAGTGCTTTCTAACCACTATAAATAAGAGCCTAGCCTCCTCACTTTTATTTATAAATTATTTTGGGAACCAAGCGAAGCTCTGTCGGTCTCTCTCCTCTAAGATTCAGAAAAATAGTTAGGATTTTAGGTCTCGATGTTTAATTATTCAATTTCTAGTCCTTTTCTCCTCCAATCCTTAAATTTCTAAATCTAATTCGTATATAGTACCCTTGTTGTATGTTTCTAAATGGAAAGATCTGAAAGGGATTATAACAGGCGTATCAAATCCAAAAAGGGAAGGGCTAAGGATTGATTGAGTAGAAATCTTAGTTTTTCCGATTTTAGTAATTGTACAGTATAACTTAAATTTAATATATGCCTTTGGGGAATTTTGTTTACGCAAACATCATACTAAAATCCCAAAATTCCCCTAAAGTAAAATGTCAATTCTTAAGTTTGAATCTCAATATTCTATATTAAGAGATAATGGAATTATGTAAATATTGCAATTTAATGTTTTACATTCTATTCCACTGCTTATCTTTTTCTTTGGATCTAATTAAGGGTTTTGAAAGAATAAATTGGAAATGGTGTATAAGGTACGAATTCCTTTTTTCGTAGTTTACACCTCTATTTTCACGATTTAAATAGAAATTTTCTTTTTCAATTTTATACAAAGAAGTTGAACAGAGCATAAAAGTATTTGAATTATATGTTTTTATTGACGATTAATTCCGTTATTTTAGAGTAAAATAAATTGGTCATGGATTCTATTTATATAAGTCTGTTGATTTAATTATGGATATTGGATATATAAAATAAGCGTTGATATGAAATTGAACTTTTTAAATTTGAAGTTTTGACATTTAAACATTGGTTTAGGGCGCAATGTTCGCACGCTTATTTTAGATGCGTATATGTGTGTATGTGCGTATACATACATACATACGTACGTACATACATATATATATGTATGTATGTATGCATAAGCGTAAATAACGTACAATTATAATGTATTAATTGCGTGGTTAATATCATATTAATTATCATTAAATACCCCTTAGGAAAGTAATTAATTTTAAAGACAAAATAAAAGGTTTTCTTATAAGGCCTTGATTTGTAATGAGGTGAGAGGTGGGATAATATAAGAAGAGAGTGTTTTAGATTACGACTAAGTTATAGGGTTGCGAGGTTCGTCAAAAGCACATAAGTCTGTTCGGCTAATCTGGCTACCAGCAGTGTGTCTTTGGGGCTGATGTAAGATATCGCCTATAATAAGTAACCACGGAGGACACGAGGTTAGTCCCAATTATGTAGGGTAAACCTGCCTAGTTAATCTAGCTACATGTACCTACGAATAGTGGAACTAATGTGAGATGTCTTGGTTGGGTTATCGGTCATAATACGAAGGACCTACTTTATGAATTGAAGATAGCAAGTGGCTAGTTGAGGGCCTGCCTCTTCCCCATGATTAAAGTACTAAATGGTCAGTGTAAATGGTTGGGTACGGTAGAAGATATCTCGTAAACACTTCAAATTTGAAGTAGTAAGTGGCCTGAAGAGATTCTGTGCAATGTTAGTAAGATAGTACTGAAGAGGATTTCACCTTGGGATAGGTAGTAAGTGACGGGATGTGCCTTAAATGAGGTATTAAATGGTCAAAGTTGGCTAGTGTCCATTAAAAAGGTTTTAGGTGGCTTGGGTACTATCTCTTGCATTGTTAAGACATTATTGATGATAGATATAGGTTTTGGGTTGAAAGAATAATGGACTGGAAAAGCCTTAGGGCTTATCATCTAAAAACTTATAATATGGTTAAGATATGTAAGATATATTCTTATTTAAATTATACTGTCCAAGTACTATTATAGAAAGGCTTGAGATTCTATTCACCGGACATTGTTGTTCTGACTACCTCCTCACTACAACACATGTTAGAGATGTTGGTGTAGATTTTCAGAGGTGGTGTCGGCGATCCAGACTTGTGCCAGTTACTATTTATCTACTCGTGATATTTCCTTTATTTTGATGTACCCATTAAATGATGTTGTAACTCTGGAATATTGTACTATGGATAGTTAACGATTGTTTATGGTATTGTGTTATGTTTCTTATGACATTTGAATTTTAAATAAAATGGGTATTGTTTTGATATTATGTTTTATCCTTTTGCTGTGAGTTTCTGAATGTGTAGATAAAAAGCTCTGTGTATTATTCTTTATAAAAACCAACAGCTAGCTTTAGAATGGGTCTATGTATTGTTACCCGGCAGCTTGGCCCGGCTACAAGGTAATAGTAGCAGGGGTTATAGTTAGATCCAGATGAGACTCGAGCCAAGGTAGGCGAGTTGAAGTGGTTCAGTCATATAGGGTCGGCCTAGCTGGGTCGGCTTAGATGGGTCGGTCGAAGGAGAGTAAATTGGACTGGGTCGGTCAGATGTGGGCCGCTCGCTCAAAGTGGCTCGGCCGTACGTGGCTCGGTCTAAGAAGAAAGGAAATGCATGGCACGATCGAGGTAGGTCATACTGCAAAAGCTTAAGAGGGTCGATATGTATGGCTCGGTCAAAGGAAGGAGGAGCATGTCGTTCGGTCATGGTATGAAGGATAAGGTGTGTCGAGATACATGGCTTGGTCAAAGACGAGGGTCACACGTGGTTCGGTCTAGGTGGATCAGCAGATGCCGCTCGGTCAAAGAAGAAAGGTTGGTTATAGATTGGGTCAGCTTAGGTGGTTCGATGATGGACGTTCGGCCTAGTTGGATCGGCCCAACTGGATCAGTCAAGATAATTAAGGAGAGGTGGCTCGGCACGAATGGTTTGGGATGAGCGGTTCGGCCTTTTGGGGTCGGTCATGTTGGTTCGGCATCCCTAGGTCGATGCAACCCTTTAAGGTCAGTAGGTTATCTGGTCTACGAAAAGCGAGGCATTCGGTGTTTCTTTGCTTCGAGTCACATCGATACTTTCTCCGAGTCGCCTGAAGGGTAACTTCGAGTCATCTACGAAGAAACTCCAGCCAGGCGGTGATGGTTTGATCAGAGTGGCTCGGCAGCTACTGGGTCGGTCATGGAGGGTCGGCATGCCTGGGTCGGTACACATGAGTTGTCAGCTGTGGGCCGAGCTATCTTAGTCATGGGCCTGGACGGGAGAACCAGTCTATCTTCGTCTATAAATACAGGGGCAGGGGTCCAGTTTAAAGGACCTTTTTTCGAGAACTCCAGGGATACTCTGCCATTTTCTGTACTCGCTTCTTTTTAGTCCAAAGTGCGAATTAGAGTATAAACGATTCAGAAGTCTCCAAGACATGTGAAAACGGACTGGAGTTCGCATGACCCACAAAACTCTGGATTTCGATCACAGATTAAATTATAAGCTAAGAGATGAAAATCTGAAAATACAAAGAAGCAAAACTTTATTCACTAATCAAAAAAGAAGTTTCATTACAACTTCTCCGTAGTCCGGAGCCAAAATCTATCTACAAAAAAAAGAGAAGGGGAGGAAAACAACTGCATGGTACTACGTTACTTAAGTTGAGCAAAATGTAGCGAGGCAACAGTTACTTCTTCGGTTTTCTTTCCTTTTTTGGTTTCTCCGAAGTTTCCTCATCTGAGCCCTCTTTTTGGACCCTTTGCTTCCCAGCGACGAAGTACTCGAGGGAGAAGGAGGGATTTCCAAAGGTGTGATCCCAGTGGGGAGAATGACCTTCAAGGGCCTATTTAAGGGATCGTCGAGTTCCACCACTTGAGATTCTGTCTTAACTTTGTTTTTCTTTTTCTCCTCCTCCTCGATTTGCTCTTTCATGCTGAGCTTGGAAGTATGCTCGGAAGCGCCTGTGATTTTGACCTCGTCGTGTTCATCTACATGTGAGGGATCTTCAAGTTTATCCTCATATAGCGCCCCCAATCACTTGAGCATCGGGACCAGGGGTATCTCCGGTGTGAGGTGCCTCAGCCTTCTTCTCTTATCGCTCCATGGAGACATCGCTCCTTGGAATCGGCTCGAGTTCAGAGTGACCTATATGAGTTCATGAAAAACAAATGTTAAAACACATTCATCACTCGCCAAAATCGATGAATTCCAAAACTCTAGAAAGTGAAGCTACATACCAGCTTCTAACTGACTCTCAGTGGTCCTCGGAGTATCACCCTAAGGGATTGGAGATAAAATGTGAACGCCAAGTCTGGGCTTCTCCGGGTCATAACCAACGTGCTGCTCGAGAGGCCCAAGTGATGAACTATCAGTCAATTAAACGGGAGGAGGAATCGAAGACCCAGTGCCGGATGGGCCAGCGTTATCATCTTTACCCTCTGATGACGGAGAGTTTCTTCCAAAGAGGGCTCTCGCCGTGGATAAGTCTGAAGGCTCATTTCCTTGGAGCACTTCCTTCACGAGAGCCTCTTCATCAATATCTTCAACACCCAGCTCCACTTTTTTAATTCTAATCAAAGTATCTCATGCTTCAGCGAGTGACTCGAGGTAATTCTCGCCCAAGAAAGACAAGTCACGATGCATGAGGACTCTTGCATTAAACTCAGCAATGAGCGGGTCGAATAAACATTAGATTTCTTCTCAGCCGGCTTCGGTAGCTGCCTTAAGTTGGGAGCTGGCCTCTGTGAGCGCTATCTTCTTTCCCTCTTCACGAGCTGCTTCTCTTAGTGCTTCAACCTTGGATAGCTCTTCGTCAAGTTTTGTCTTAAGAAGCCGTGTTTTGACGATTTCATCGAGTATCTTTCTGACTCTTCCCGCGCTGCAATTTTCTCTTCTCTCTCTTTAGAGAGCAATTCCTCTAGTTCTTTGACCCGTCGATCGAGAATGTCTTTTTTTTATAGAGTCTTTCTCCAAAGCCAGAGCGCCGCTGCGTTGGACTGCCTCATTAAGTTCTTTCTTGTGAGTGGCCACCAAGCGACTAACTTCCTTGGCTGTCTCCTTAGCATTTTTCTAGGCAGTCTCGAGCTGAGATTTGTATGAGGATAGTTCCTCATCTTGACCCTTAATGATGTCTTTGTCATGAATAGCTTTGAGTTTGAGGCAATCAATCTCGTGTTGGCGTTCAATGGAAACCACCGAAACTTTTTCTACCAAGTGTACGAACGCATCGTGCTGAAAATAAACATTGTTGTTGCAAGCAATGGCGCTCTGTTCAACATGTCCCGGGATAGGATGAATCACGGCGAGAAATTTCAAGCCATCAAAACATATCTTCGGGAATGTAGCCTTGAGCTCAACCAATTTTTCCACTGTCGACGGATTGTGTGCGGAGGCTGGAGGGGTCTGCCTAACCGGAGTCACGGATTTCTTATAAGGTTCACGGGATTGCTTGGTACTTGATGAGCCAAAATGTTGGTCACGAGGAACTTCGGACTGGGATCCCTTCTGAGCAGACTTCTCCCTACTATGCTCCGAGTGAGAGGGAGATCGTTTGGATATGAAGAATGGCTATAAGTTCTCCTTCTGGAAAACGACGACTCTCTGGAACAATAATCTCTATCACCACTGTCGTCCCTGTCTCATCGTTTGCCTAATGCTGAATCTCGACTAGAACGGTAGAAGATAGAGGATCTGCAAAGGCGGTCAATGCCGTGTGTACGCCCCATATCATCTGCACACGAAACCAAATGAGGACGAGTTAATTGGAATCACACGATGAGTAAAATTCAAGTGCAGGGTGGAGTGTAAGTGTTTGTGTGTTCTAGTGTTTCCCCCCGACGGACCAGTGTTTTTTGCTTTACTTATTGGAGTTTTCTCTCCTTGATGGTGAGTCTGAACGCCTTCATCGCTTCTCACGGGCAAATTGAATCCCATAGCCTCAGGGTTATTGAAACCATAATTCAATATGTCGTCAGGAATGGTCAAGTCAGATAGGCCTTTTAATGAGCCTTCTAAATTTTGGGAAGACGACTTCTTTTCGATCGGAGTTATCGTAACCTTTGAAGTTCCGCCAACCTTTTTATTTTTCACCTTGTAAGCTAAGCTCTTTTTCTTTTTCGAAGGAGGCGATGGTTCATCGATGCCGGGTGCATCAGCTACTGGGGCTTGGCCACAACTTATATTCTTGTCAGTCGCCACTGGCACCTCAGTTACTTCAATCTCGCCTTCCTCAGTGGTATCAAAGGCGCCTTTGGCGGGGGCACCAAAGGTCTAGCTTGTTCTTTGCCTGTTTCCGCTGTCGTTCTTGCTATAATGGCTCCAATTGGAAGGCTAGTTCGGCGGCCCTCTTCCAGTAATCCGAACTTCGAGAGTTGTTCGTTAGTAATTACAGATTTAATGTCCCGATCTCCTACGGGAATAGCTCGGATGGCCTCGACGGCCTCGGAATACCTGGCACCTTCGGGTCATGGACGGATATCTGTAAGAGTTGAAAGAAGTTTAGAAAAGATGCACTTCGAGCCTTAAGACGAAGATTGGAATAAAAATGAGACTTACTCCCATCTAGCCATCTTCTCGCAAAACCGGGAGGACAACGTACGTAGAACCACTCTGTTTATATTGAGAAAATTTACTCCACGCACCCATCAGAACTTGACATTTGGGGTGTGGCTCGAGGAATATGTAAGATGGACTATCGGTACGTCTCTTGAAGCGGTAAATATAACGGATATCCTCGGGAGATGGAAGTCTGAGTAAGACACACATGAAAAGAACGCATGTACAGTGGATAAATGCATGACTATTAGGGTGTAGTTGTGCTGGAGCAATTCCTATATACTGCAACACTTCACGGATGAATGAATTGAAAGGTGGCACACTTCCGGCCCAGCATATAAATTTGTTGCAAGCGGTATATCCGGCTGGAGGTAAGTGAGGTCGATCTTGTGCCGAAGGAACTAGAACGTCTTCGAAGGGGATTCCGTGGATAGAACATAATCGACGAAGAGAAGATTCACCAATTTTCGAGGCTTGAGAGTCGATGGGGTCATCCAGAACAACGACCCCATCTACAGCATCGGGAGCCGGGCCTATAACCACAATAGATGGGTCTGGAATGCCAGGTGTGGAGGCTGACGATGGGTTCAGAGTCCCCACCGCCTCCTGCCGAGAACTTGGCTCGGGCTTGTCAGAAACGGTAGCGGAGCTTGAATTTTTGGACATCTTCAACGAGAAATTAGTATGAATAGATACCTATTTAAGCTATACTTGAAAGATAATAGATATCAAATATAACAAGTAAGTATTTCCCTGTGTGGTGTGTGAACTAGTGCGACGATTCAAACAAGAGTACATATAAATTTAGGTTCTGAAAATAATATAGCATGGTGGAGCTTAAAATTATCATCTTTGAAGACCGTTATCATTAACTGTCACCAAAGTTTGTCCTATGGACGAAAGCAGAAGTCCCGGGATCAGACATTGGCATCGTATGCTGCGAAGGCTATGGCTTTCTTTTATTGAGTCAAATATGCATTTACATTCGTAAAAGTTATGAGATTGTTAGTCCGTATCAGGTCCATATGTTCATATGCTTTGGTTTTTGTCAGTCCATTGTTTTAGGCATGGAAATATATGGTCCTATTATATTCTATGTTCGAGATGAGGTGATTTTGATTGCCAATGCCGATCCCCATACCAAATACTGCTCGTCTATTCAAGCCTATATATACCGAGCCACACTGCCTCACTCGGTACCGATCCACTCATTTCCAAACTGCCGAATGAACCTCTAAAGTCTACCCTGATCCATTCATTCCTCTCTCTCTCTCTCTAATCATCGACCCACTCTCCTAAGTTCCCACCAACCCACATTCACACCCTCAACACCGAACGACTCCCTCACTCGGGATACTTACCCACGCTCCTAAACTCCTACCGACTCATCTCTCTCTCTCAATACCGGCCGATCCTCTCACTTGAAATACCGACCCGCTCATCCTTCTCAGAAATGCCGAGCAATATTCCCAACAAGGTTTTGCCAAGTTATCCCTGCCCTAAAAAACTTATCGACTCCGCCTCTTAGCTCTCCATGACGCCGACCCCAAGGTAAAAGCTATGCTATCCTAAAGCGCGAACTCCCTTTTTTCTCTCTCCTCTTCACCATCTCCCACCGAACCTATGGACTCGAATGCAAAACGAAGCTCTAGGTTTAGGGGGGTGGACTGGATAAGAAATTCGTACCTATGCAAGGGGCTTGGATCAAGTAGCAATTGTTGAGCTAAGAGCTGAATATTGTTCAAATTAGAGGGCGACTAGAGTTACAGGGTTGGAGATCTAGGTTCAGGTAAGAGGAAGATGGATTGAGTGGTAGACAGGGATCAAGAGGAGAAGGTTTGCAAACTTGTAAGAGTAGACCAAAAAATAAGAAAGGAAGATAAAGCAAGGGCAGGAGCTTTTATATGTCAAGAGGGGGGAGATGAACGGGCTGTACTCGATGGTACCGTCAGCACGTGTTTACTGGGTCGGTGAAGCAAGTACCGGTCATGTGGGTCAGCATTGGTATACCGGCCCACCTTCTTGCCGAGGGAACCGACCAAGTGGGTCGGCCTCCATATGCCGACCCAATTTTGTTATTTAAAATAATAATAATAAATATATATGATGGACGAAATAACGACAATAATAATAAAATAGAATGTGTGTACATGAACATATACACACATCATGGCAATGAAAGATAAATGAAACTGTACGAAGAGACAGATACTATTGAGTCGGTGGAGAAACATTGGTTTATGAATTCCAGCAGGATTTAACCTTGCCAAGTCCAGGGATGCTCTGCCATTTTCTATACTCGCTTCTTTTCAGTTCAAACTTGCATTCAAGTCGTTTGTTTACAGATTGTATCTGTACTCAAGTGATTGGAAAAGTAATCAAGATTATATTCAAAGTGAACGTAGGCAATTACGCTGAACCACTATAAATATGGTGTTCTCGTTTTTGTTGTTCCATTTGCATTCAATGGTGTTACCTCTTTGTTTTAATTTACTTTCTTCATTAATCTCTCCACACAATTCTATTCAAGGGTGTTAGTGACCAATTTTGGTGCTAACACGTATCGATGGGCCTTTTTTGGATCGAAATTCAAGCCTGTTTCGAGGCGAGTTGTTACAAGATCACTATTTTGTCATATTTAACCAACGTATAAACATTGAGTTATTATAGTATGATTGTGTAAATCATTGTATTATAGTTTATTGTTAGTGTTTAATTTCATTATATTTATGTTGCTAAATAAAAATTCAACTCATTTTTATATTTATCATCTTAAAATAGTTAAAATTTTAACTGCATAATAAAACTTTACTGTTCATGATTAACTACAATTAACTAAGCAATTAAAATTTAATTTAACTTAAATCAAAGTAGTCAAAATTAATTCATACTTCTAGTATTGAAAACGGTTACAATTCTAACTAGATTATAAAATGCAGTAAATAAATATATCTATAGTGTATCAACTTTAATTTACCTATTTAACAATATTAAACTTATGCAGTTAAATAATTAATTCAAAAATATTTATACTTCTACTATTAAAACCAGCTAAAATTTTAACTGCATTTGTAAATGCAGTAGATAAATATATACCAAAATTTTAAGCTTTAAAGTTTACTATTTACATTTAACTGCATTTGGCTTATGTAGTTAGATAAATAATTTGACTTAACAAATAATTGTTTCTACTTCTAGCGTTAAAAACAGTTAAAAATTTAAATGCATTCTAAAAGGTAGTAAATAAATATATTTGTAGTATGTCGACTCTAAAAGTTTATTGTTCAGCTTTACTACATTAAAATTATGCTGTCAAATAAATAGTTTAACTTAATTCAAAAGTATTTATACTTTTATCCTTAAAAGATATAAAAATATAACCGCATTACATTTATGAAGTTAAATTAACTAATTTAAATTAATTGAAAAAAGTTCGCAGTTCTACTATTAAAATAGTTAAAAATTTAACTGTTGTTTAAAATGCAATAAATAAATGCATTTGAAAATTATAAGCATTAGAGTTTACTTTTTTATTTTTAACTAAAATTACTCATGAAATTAAAAATAATTGATTTAATAAAGAATTATTGGTAGTTTTAAGAATAAAATCAGTTAAAATTTTAACTGCATTTTAAAATGCAGTAAATAAATATATTTGTAATATATCAACTCTAAAAGTATTATTTATATTTAACTACATCAGACTTATGCAACAAAATAAATAGTTTAACTTATTTCAAAAGTATTTATACTTCTAGTCTTAAAATGTCTAAATGCCTTTGCACAAGTTGGCCAAGTTATCTTTTACTTGTGAGAAAATTGAGCAATAGTATGGAAACCAATCTATAACCGAGTTAGAACAATGATTACGCAAGATTAACAACGAATGTGAAAGCTAACTGGATGCACAACCTAATTGGGCAAATTAGGAAGCCATCACAAAGCAATTACTCTACTAGCAATGAATGTAATGTTGGAACTAAGCCAGTCGTAAGCGGGTAAATTGGGTGCATTTCAAAATTTTCTTTCCATTCTGGTCTTAGTTAAGCCTATCAAGTCTAAATGGATTTTAGATCCAATCTAAAATCTTTTAAATAAAATCTTCATTTTATTCAATTTTGTTTAAAGGTTTTTTTATTTACAAGTATATCAAATATACTTGTTTGTGTGAAGTGCACGTGCCTTTGTGATCCAAGATATTGATTACACACACACATATCACATTAGAAAATTTTTCATAATTCAAATCCGAAACTAATATTAATGAAATTTGTTTCAATTAAAGAAAAGGTTTGACATTATAAGGTAAAAAATACATAAGATCTATTTTGTAAATTTGAATTATGGTAAAACATGTATATTTCCATATTTATGTAAAATTACAATTTTAATATTTTAGAATTAGAACAATATAAAATGGTGAACATGATATTTTATAATATATGTGTATACATATGTATATATGTAAACAAGTGGGATTTAAAAGTAAACAATTTAGGTTAACATTTTAATTAAAAAGGAAACCTGAGTTTCTAATTTCTTCTTTTTTAGCTATCAAACATAGAAAAGGAGGCAAAATGTAATTTGTATAAAAGTTCATTAATAAATGCTAGACCCAAAAAATTTCATTCTTATATGAGCAATATTCAAATGTTTATACTCAAAATCAACCATATAATTACAAAAACTAACCTTTGAGGAATAGTCTAGGACCTTTAGCTAAAGTGGTTAGAATTATGATGCTTTAAGCTGGGGTTCAAGAGGCCAGAGTTCGAACCTTTGAGACATCAAAAAGAGTGTTCTGCTTGAATAAAGTATCATTCGTATTATCAAAATAAAAAACAATATTCAAGGAACAACAAATAGTTAGGATAAACAATTCATTTACAATTGTATATGTAAGTTTTATAAAAGTAAAAATAGATCCAAATAAAAAATTAACTTTCATATTCCTTTTTTACCAAAATCACCATTGGACAAGTTAGGTTAAGAACAAACAGATCTAAACATTATACATAATAGTAACAAATTAAAAAAGGTGGCGAAGAAACCAAACATATCAATTTGACATGAACATATGTTAGAAAAAGAGGGAAGATCATATGTAGATCAGAAATAGAACGGTGCAAAATTCATATATTCAATTGAGATAGAAGAGGATTTTGATTTGTATATTACAAGATGATCAATTGAACACATAATGAATCATACAAAAAAAACATCCGAATGATGAGGCAAATAAATAAATCAATTGAAAATTACCTTGAATGTTGCATATGAATCACAGCTTGAAACGATAAATCAAAAAGCCCAAGACTCAATAGAATCAATCTCCTGAATTTGCTGGAATCTGGATAAGAAAGCCGCCTTTTGTTTATAATTTTTATTTGATTTTGTTTCTAAATTTCTTTGCCCTAGGCTACCATTAAAATTTAACCAAAGAAGAGAGGAGGAAAAGTAGAAAATGACTGAATGAATTTTAGTTTTTCAGAAAGTAATAAAAGAAGAATAAATGCTGTAGATTTTTCCCCTTCTTTTTAATTAATCCCTTGCCTTTTGACATCCAATTTGAATGCCTTTTCCTTTCCCGTTTGGCCGGTCATAGATGGAGAGAAGCGGGCCACAAAATCTTCCATAATCATTTAATATTTGTTTCATTTAAATTCAATTTAAACGTTCTATTGATATACTATATCGATACGTGCATTTATAACTTTTATATACGCACTTATTAAACAATAACGATATTAAAACATCAAATAAAATTTAATAATTAATATTTCATAGATATTAATTAATTTAAATAATTCACAACAACTATAAGTTAATTAAATCAAGTGGTTTATTTGGAGTATTCATCTTTTCGGTTGTGAGACTCAAAGGTATTAATGTTCACACACCCTTTAGCTAGTGGTGGACATTTTGGCTAAATTTATCGCTTACACATCCTTTAGGTCAAATCCAATTTTACTCGTTATAAGCGGTACCTAATAGCAATGATTATTTAAATTAATTCTCTTCGTCAACACTGTATCACATTAGGACGCATGAAATATGGTTTTGCTCGAAATTCCATATTGTCCATCTTCAACTTACCTAATCCACTAAAAAGGTCATTGGTTCAATAATAACATTTATTGTTAACCGTGCCACTCTGGCATGAGATTTTGACTTTGAGTTGACTAAAGCTGACCAACGAAGGTGGATGCTGTTCAGGAATGGAAGCAACCGTGGACTCCTTCCGAAGTTAGAAGTTTCTTAGGTTTGGCTGGGTACTATAAGAGGTTTATTCAAGATTATATTAAGATTTTATTCTATATGACTAAGCTAACTAAGAAGGAGGAGAAGTTTGTATGGACTCCAAAGTGTGAAGAAGCATTTCTGGAATTGAAGAAGAGGTTGACCGGTGCACCAGTTTTGGCTGTTCCAGATGGAAATAGTGGATTCACAATTTACACCGATGCTTGTGCAGTAGGACTAGGCGCTGTTTTGATGCAGCATGGTAGTGTGATTACGTATGCAAGCAGACAGTTGAAGCCTCACAAGAAGAACTATACTACGCATGACTTGGAGTTGCTGGATGTTGTCTTTGCATTAAAAATGTTGAGACACTACTTGCTGGGTAAGGATCCTTATATTCCTCATGGTTCTTTCTAATCCTTAGAGATTATAGGATTAGTTTTCTTTCTTTAATTAGGTGAAAAATTCGAGCTCTTCATGGATCAAAAATCCCTGAAGTATCTTTTTACTCAGAAGGATCTGAACCTGAGGCAACGGAGACGGTTGGAGTTTTCGGCGTCTTACGACTAGGATATTCTTTATAGGGCAGGAAAGGCTAATGTGGTGGCAGATCTCTTAAGCAAGAATGCTGTTTTGACTCTTTTGGAAGTTACCACGACACTTCAGGAAAGGATTATGAGAAATCAGAGGATGAGATACTGGAAGGATTAATTCAAGGTGTTGAAGAGAGTAGATGTTCGGATTTTGAGATGGACAGTCAAGATACTTTAAGGATGAATGGACGATTGTGTGTTCCAGATGTGGATGGGCTGAGGGAGGAAGTTTTGTCTAATTGCCACTAATCTAGGTTGAGTATTCATCCGGGAGTTCACAAGATATATAAAGACATGAAAAGAGTATTTTGGTGGCCAGTAATGAAGAAAGACATTTCAGTCTATGTTAACAGATGTTTTTGCCGTCAACAAATCAAAGGTGATCATCAGAAGACAGCCGGATTATTACAATCCTCGAAATACCTAATTGGAAATGGGAAATGATATCGATGGATTTTATCGATGGTTTACCCAAAACCAAAATAGGAAATGAAGGAGTATGGGTATCGTGGATCAGCTAATGAAGAGCGCACATTTTATTTCGGTAAAACCAACAAGGACCGCTGTAACGACCCGTAAATTTTAATAATTTTTATAACGTAATTAATTGAATTTTTGTGAAATTTTAAATAATAAAATTTTGAAATAAAAATATAATATTTGGGATACATATTTAAAAACATAGCAAATGGTGAATTTTCACCTGATAATATTGAAGTTTATTTCATGGTATAATTTTATTCAAACTCAAATCAGTTAATAATTGACGGTAATAAAATGTTTTCCAAACTTGAATATTTTTATACAGTAAATTTCTAAATCTTCTTCTGAGTGAGATGTCATCTTTCGTTTTTTCAAATTTGGACTTCTACTGCTCTGTTTATCTTAATTCTGGCAAAATAGCAGCATTTCTGGTACCGATTATCAACTTTCGACCGGATGATCGTACCACTAGTATCTGTATACTGTTTTGATCGTCACGTCGTGCTGATCTCTGCGGTATATTTATTTTTCTGTCATTTCGTTTTCCTTATGTCTCCCTATCCCCTTCCCTTCATATTATAAGTTACCTTATTCTAATTCTAGCCTATTTTAATTCTTTCCTCTGTCCTCATTCTTCTCTAATCTTTTCCATTTTCTTTTCCTCTCCCTAGTCCTTCACGTGAGACCATCCTCTCTTCCCCCTTCCTGCAAGCAAAACCCATGCCATCACCGAAGCATTTTCCACCACTCCCTATTTTTCCTTCGACCGCATGTCTTCCTCTCCACGCCTTTAATCTACCCAGATCTCCTCGACCTTGCCTCAAAGTCTTCACCACCGATCGCCCATCACTTCCACCGTCAGCCTCCACCCGCGTCTCCTCCGTAGCTCCCCATTTTCTCACACCGCCCCTGCTTTCTCTTCCGTTCGCCTACTCCGAGGCCAGCCTTGCCACCGCCTGCACCCCAACCCCAAGCTTCATCGCCTACTATTCGACGCAGCATCACCACCAACCGCTACCAATCTCCTCACCAATCCACTCCATGTCCAGGCAGTTTCAACCGTGCCACCTCACCCTGCTTACCGCCTCCATTTTTCCTATATGTAAGTTTGTGCATATATATATATGTATGTATGTATGTTTATATAATTATATAACTTATTTTATATATACACGAGTATAGATATAGCTGTATGTTTATGAATAGTCGGCATGTATATTTGGAAGTATTTATATACTAAGGTAAATATATTTTATAACTATAAGTTAGTTTATAAGTTTCATATATATGTTAATTTATACAATCTTTAAAATAGGTTAGTTACTTAGTTAACTCATGTAGGTATGCATATATTGTTCCAGTGGAGTATATATATACTATGAAGATTATAATACCTGTTGAAATTAGCTGTTGTATTATTATATGTATATAGTGAAGAAGAAAGAGAAATGTATATAAAAATTTTGTTCGAGGTATATATGTGAATCTTATATTTTAAATAAATTTTGAAATAGCTTTTGTATAAACATGGTTTAATTATTCCTTTGAAGATGCTGATAAGAATAAATGTGTTTTATAAGTCTTTATATAAGCTGCTGGTATATATAGTTATAAGTTGCTTTGATATTTGGTTTGATATGTATATTTACGTTAGTAATAGAATGTTAACTTTTAACTCATGTATATATTTGTGTTTATGGTCTACATATATATTATATATATAGTTATATTATAGTCTGTTCTATGAGTTGTTTAAATACATGTGTGCTGGCCGATGTATGTATAATTAAGTTGTTTATAACAGATCTGAAAGTATATTTAAGCGTGTCTAAAGTATTGTATATATTATATAAGGTTTATGTACATTAGTTCATACATTTGTCATAGTTTTATAGGTCCTAGGGAGTCTGCATATATATATATATATATATATATATATATATATATATATATATGTTAATATGCATATGGGTATATAAGGTTATATTATACATATTGTTTTAGATGTGTGTTACATACCAACATTTTATACATGTAGATTTTTACAAATCTTTGTCTGCATTCAATCTGATTATAATATTTATGTTTGTATATTTATACTCTATACACAATTAAAGGAATGTCGATTCTTCTTTTTTTAAATGTAAAATATATACAGAATATATTTTATACGTGTTTATATGATATGGTTTAAAATCTATATGAGTCATGTTATACATGATACGTTATGTTGACATTTTGGTAGGACAATACATATTTTATATAAATATTTAGCAAAATAAAATGCATATATATATATATATAAGTATTAATTTGAGAAATGATACGTATTTTGATTTTGATAATGTTTGATTTTTTTTAGTATATTATAAAGATTTTATTTTATCTTATTTTCATATGAGTTAATAGTAGACCTTAGATTATATATATATATATGTATATGTATTTTGTTCTCATCAAATTCCTATTCACCAGCTCATCGATCAAATTCGTGCCAACCTAGCTTTGCTTCGAAATTCATGCTTGGATTCGTGACCCATCTCATTCTTGTCAATATCTAGCCTCGAAAGGTGAGCAATCACTCACGATTAATGTGCTTTTATTTATTAAATTTGATTTCAATTGAAACGAAAATTGAAATATGTTGCTGTAGCTATTTAAATTGTTATATATGCTATTATCTGTAACTGTTCACCTGTGGGATATGACACCATATCTTGTTGTTTATATTCTATTGTTATTGATGATATATGCCCGTTGTTGTATTTTATATTATCTGTTATCACTCTGCAAGTTCCCTGTTAGTATAGAATTCACTATGGGTTGAAATGATACATACCCGAACGGACTTTAGAATCGAATAGGAGAAAATCGTTATGGGTTGAAATGATAAACCCAAGCGATTTTCATTTGAATTGAATTTGGGATTACGGGTCGAAATGATATCTACCCGTATGTATTTAAATTTACGGATTGAAATGATAAATATCTGTATCACTTGACCATAGATAGGAAATTATATACAGACACCGTTGGTCCATATATAAATATTTTGAAAATAAATTCTATGGTTTTGGAAAGAAATATATGGTTTTAATAAATGTTGATTCTTAAATTTTTATATATAAATGGTAATGATATAGATAGATTTAATAATTATATTTAATTTAATTAAGATGGATTTAATACATATAATATGTTAAGTAAAAAAAATTATATTTCAAAATAGATTTTGGTAATAATTTGAATAAGTTAAGGTTGGGAAGATAATTTGAATTTAGTTGAAATTGTATTCATTAAAGAATTTTATTTAATTAAACCGATTTGAAACTTATTGAAATTGAGATTTAAGATAGGATTTATAACTCGGGTTTGATTTAAATAATTTAATGAATAATTCTTGTTTAAATAAATTTAAGGAAATATTTAGTAAAAAAATGAAATTTAAGGCTACTTAAATGATATTGAATTTATTAAGTGAATATTCCCTGATTAAATAATAATGAAGTTAAATCAAGAGCTATATGAAACTGTTAAATTTAACTTTGAAAATATTGAATAATAAAGCCTTAAAATATATTAAAAATTTAAATGGTCTATTGAGAACTGAATTAAATTGATGAATTGAGCTTTGAATAAATTTGAATTTGGAATTTGAGTTAATTTGAATCGATTTGTGAGACTTGAGGAAATTATAAATACTTTACTTTATAAATTATTTAATGTATATACACTATTTTGGAAAATATATATTTTGAAATGAAAATGATATTTCGGTTTTGATGTATAAATTTATTTGAAATGACCACAGTGTTACAGTGTATATTTCTACCTTGTAGATAGTTCCGCAGATCCTTAGAGGATGGTTATCCCAAACATCCTTTAAGTTACTTGTATTTCAGTTGATATTTCACTTGAGTTGGATTTATTGGTATAAGAATGTTAATCCTGACTCGAGTGTTTTGTGTTTTACTTTACGCTCGGGTCAGACCGAGTGATACAGCATTTGAGACTCACTCTTGGAGTTTGGAGCTTCATTTGGAGATCCAACTATCGTTTCAGCTTTCAGCTTTTCCAGTTGATTTGTTCAGAAGAGGTCATCTATTCGTACTGAAGACTTCACTGTATTTGAGATATTCTGTTGTATTTTATTTTTTTAACTCTGATGTTTATATAGTAGCTTCATGAACTACTATTTTATCTATTCCGCTGCGTATTATTGTATTACTCTGTGTCTGTGATTCTATGATTGATTTATTTACTGTATATTTTGAGTTTTGCCAAATTTTAAATTAACAATCTGATATTTTGAATTATTCAAGTCAGACATGTGTGGATTATTGTCGATTTGAATGGTCCAAAATACCGGGTCGTTACAGTTGGTATCAGAGCTTTGGCTCTAGGCAAAACTTAGCATATATGGTAAATTTATTTACAGAATCACTTTCGTTCGAGTTAAATCTCTTCCTTTTGACTCGATTTCCTTTGAACTTTGGAACGTTCCTTGCGGTTCCAAAATTCATTCTTGTCTCTCCCTATTTGTATTCTTTTGATTCTGGAGTATCCCATAACTCCACTTCGAATGATCTCTATAAGAATAGGATCCCACCAATCTTTGAATGATTTATGAAGGGGTGAAACTCCTTCACAATTGGCATTGATTCACCGTAGATTTCTATATCTTTGGTTTTGTAACGACCCGGAAATTTCGATCCCGAAAATTCCAGATAGTTAGAAAAGAAAAGAAAGAGAGAGAAGAAGAAACAGGAACAAGACATAGAAACCTCACATTCGCAGCGGATCAAAATATAATATCACATAAACAACAGTTTTACAAAAAGAACTGTATCAATACACTTATACATTATACCTCAGAGTTATACATTTACAAATGACTGAATAGTTATACCACTTGTTCCAGACTACAATCTATACAGACTACACAGTCTCATATATACAGCGGAATACACTCCATACGTTCCTGCCATCCAGCTCGCCTCCTGAGCTCCAGAACGTCCTTACCTGAAATCTGTAATACTCGGTCTGACCCGAGCATTACATCAAAGTAACACCCGGGTCAGGCTGGAAACCAGCGTGAGTAAACCCATATAATTTGAAATATCAAGTCTAAACATAACTAAACCCGGGTAACTCGTATCAATTTACAGATTCACAATTTGTTATAGACATCACTTATTCCACACATCAATTTCTAAGTTCCAAAACTTAGATTAAGTGGTCCAATTCACTTAAATCATTCGATACCAGCCTATACCAATCCCTACAGAATCGAAGTGGTGTTCGGGTATTAACCGATACCCGACCCCGGTCTCTTCGACCCCAATGTCATCTAAATCCAAGTTATTTGATTTAAATACAATTCAACTTTAATTACCGGATATCACTTTTACACAACAATTTATAATGGATAGATAATCACATTATCACTGTCCAACAAACATATCACATCATAAAGCAATTTATATCAGAGATATCAACCAATTCAAAGCACTCATCATCATTCAATCATTCATAAGCAAGATTGATCACCTTCATTAATCAATTTAATTAATCCAACTCTTAATTACTCACATTAATTAATTATCCTTTAATTACTTAATTTAATTAACTATCATTTAATTACTTACCTTAAGTAATTTTAATTACCTTCATTAATTAATTACATTAATTAATCACATCATTAAGTAATTAATTCTCTAATTAATTAATTATCCTTTAACCATTAATTTACCCTTAATTACTCTCATTAATTAATTATACTATAATTAATTACTTTAAATTATTCAATAATAAATCTTAAATTTATTACATTCATAATTTTTTTTTTATTAATTGATCATCTTAATTTATGTCATTAAGTAATTAACTCTTAATTATCATTTAAATCTTTATTTAATAACCCTTGAAAATAAATTATCGTTAACATATAAATTAACTTAATACCTTTAAATTAATTATAAATCAAAACATTATTTTAAGATAAACCATTTAGCTTCTTAAATTAGGCTATTAATTTTTATTTCAAAATAGACTTAAGAAAACAAAGTTTAATTAATTTTAAGTCAAATAAACTACAGCACTTTTATCCACCCAAAAATGAATAACTTTTATTATATAAAAACAATTTGCTTTAAGAATAAAATTATAATACTTGTTTTATTTTACAATTAAAAACTTGTATTTTCTTTGCTTTTAAAATCTATACAAAATTTACTTTCAGAATCTTAAAACTTGAAAACATGTTTTCTTAACAGTTTGCAAACCTGGTATTAGTTTAAAACAGACCCGAGCTTCTACTCATTTTTCTCGAGCCCCACTCCGAGTTCTCACTCCCTTTCTTATGCTTCGAGAAAATCTGCCAATGGCTTCGAGCTCGACCCGATATACTTCTTATTCCCCAAACATCACAACGTCCCAGACTCCACACATGCACGCGTATACGTGCACAGATGATCGGAGCTTCTCCGATCATCGCCCTCCCCTTCATCATGTCGCCGATCAACTCTTCCATCAACACAATAACCCAAATCAATGATTTCAGCTCCGAAACGAGATTTAGCATATCAACTCAACCGGAACTAAAACTTGCCGATGAAAACTCTTCGCCACGCCATCCAAATTCACCAGAATCCACACGAGTTTGGCCAAAGCTTTGCCACACAACAATAAATTCATTCCCCCTGGTCCGATCGACCATAATGCTTCATCGACGATGAGAATTGCTCGAGAACGACAACAACCCAAACTGTGAATCGAACCCTAGTTTGACGTCAACCCTTCGCCATGATCATCTAAAAATGCTTCCACTAATTTTCCTAAAATCTACATCCTCCCAGCTATCTTTGCCCAGAGGCACGATCCACAATTCATCGACGTTAGTCAGAATTTGATGAATAACCCCAAAACGATCATCTCAAGATATCTCGAAATTCACAATGTTAAAAATTATGATTTCTATATCTAAATTCATATTTTCGCAATACTAATCAGATCGTATAATTAAAACACACAACTATGAATATCAAATTTTTGATTATTTTTGATTTTATACTGTAAATCCCAATTTCCAGACAAACTGCTTAATTATTCTGCTTGTTTTTATTTTTAAAATTAGTATTACATAGTTCTCATCACTTTTCATTTAGAGATCGAAGCCTATATCGTTTTATATTTTGAGGTATGATTTTCTTCCTATGAATGATACTTGCCTGAAGAACAACAGAGGTGCATATACATAACACAAACATGCACACCTCAATTCACACATAGAAGCACATATAAACTTGCAGATATATACACATTCATACAATATTTCAAATCATTCTCATCACAGGCATAAGAACCAAGAAAATATGGTTTAAAAGATAAAGTTTGCTCACTTTTATATCAGAACAGAGAAGCCTGCATTTGTTTTTGAAAACTTTGATCTGACCTCTGACTTGATTTAGTTTGAATTTGCTTGATGATTCAGGTTGATTGCTTGTTTAAAGCTTTAATTCTTGCTCATACTTGAAAGAAGTTGGAGCTGATGTTGATTACGGTTTTGATTTTCTCTTATTAGTTTTACTTCTGGTTTTAGTTTTGAAGGAGGATGAATGAATTGAGAATAAAAGTTTTTGAACTGGAAAAATAGCCTGGTTCTCAACATTTTATTTAAAATTCAATTTAAAGAAATCATTGCCACATGTAATTTTGCATGTTATATATTTTACAAATGTCTTAACTATGAATTTTATGTTTATATCCTTACCTCTAAATTATTTATAAATTATATCTTGATCCCTACTTAATTTTTATTTATTTATATAGATTATTTATTTTATATTTACATATGTCTTGTGTACTTTAAATTTTATACTTATAGTTCTAAAAGATATTCACATATCAAAGCTTTCTATTTACTTACATATATACTAACTATATCTATTCCCAAGTATATAAAAGAAAAGTATATTTTTTTTTTTTTTTTTTTTAAATCTTTAATTAAATCTCACCTTATATATTTACAAACCAACCTTACATTACATATATAAATTTTAAAACATAACTTTCAATACAATATATATAAACCTATATATTATTATATTAGAAATTTTTTCTTATTAACTTTAAAATATAGAGTTTTTAAAATCCAATTTATTTTTAAGATATTTATCAATTTGAATTTCAAATTCAAATTCAAACTCAATTTAGAATCAGCTCATAATAACACATATTTAATTTGCTCAACTTATAAATATAAATATTTATTTGATCAGATTCGTTTGTTCAATCTATAATTCAGTATTTCTATTAATTTACCCAATTATTATATCAATTACAGATGTCCAGAAATCCGGGTTATCACATTCCTCCCCCCTTAAAATCTTTTCGTCCTCGAAAAGGAACGAAGACATAATTTTATTCAATAATTTAAAATCAGATAAATTATTCTTTGATCATTTTTTTTTTTTAAAACACTTTCAAAATTTATATAATAAAAAAAATAGTTTTTATAAAAATACCTTTATAACTCGATGTTTCAACAAGTCCATTCTCGTTCTCACAGAAATTCGGTCATACGTTGATCAGGCGTAAGACTGAAAATCTATAAGTACTTAGCAGACCCATTTTCAACACCCAGTGAAAATATTTGGAAAATACTTTATTTGAAAATATCGAAAACGTTTTTGAAAATAGAGGAAATATCTTTGGTGAGAATGCTCTGGAAATCATCACCCCCATCCATGGTCACAGTTACATCACGGGTTACGTTGCTATCGTAGCAAAAGTCCATGTAACTAATGATAGCATGGAACCCACAACAGATCGCAGTTACATCCCAGGGTTACGTTGCCATCGCAGCAAAAGTCCATGTAACTGTTGGCTCTCAGCGGCACACACGATTTCGCTGTCAAAATGAAACTTCTCCCACATAGGTCGCAGTCTACCGATATAAAATCAAACGCAGACAGTTGGCTCTCAGCGGCACAAACGACTTTCGCTATGTTACCATAGTGTCACAGTCTACCGATATAAAATCAAACGTAGACAGTTGGCTCTCAGCGGCACACATGACTTTCGCTATGGTCTGCAGTAGATCGCAGTGACATTGAGTCAAATTGTTGTCACAGCATAACTCAAATGCCTCTGTGGGCACCAGCCCCTCGACTTTCGCTACAAAAATAATCCTCAGGAACTAGTTTATTCCGGACTCCTCACAGGATTAACTTTAGAATCCCCCCTTGGGGTTCAAGGCAGTACCACCCAGTGGCACTCCTGAGAAGTTCATTTCAAGGAAGCGCCTTTTTCCCCAGAGCTATACTCAAAACATTTTATACTATACATTTATAGTATCTTCAAATCATACCCTTTATGATTTATATCAAAATCTCCTTTACACAAATCGATATCCAAAATCGATAATTCTCAAACTAGGCTTTCCAAATTCCCAAAATTGATTTTCCCAAAAATCAAAAGCCTTTTCCAAATTATATAGGTTCCCAAAACCTTTTCCAAAATCCTTCTCATAAAACCCTTTATATATAGATATATATATAACTTTGAAAATCTTTGGATCACTTCAACTTGTATAAAACCTCTTTTATACTTCAAATACTTCCAAAATCCCTTTTTATTCTGGCTAGATTCAATAAGGGAAGTTGATCATATTATAAAATATAACTTTATTTATTGCCAAATCAAATATTCAAGTTTGATTTCTTTATAAAGTTATTTACCATATTACTTACCTCCATAAAGTAAATTTCAACCAAAGAAATATCCAATTCCATTATATTTCACATAATATACCTTTCATTTCAAAAACCATTTCAAATTTCTTATCCACAAATTTTCAATGCCAATTTCATTTAAACTCGTACGATGTACTCATATCATTCGTACGCAATACCAATCTGATCGCTCACTCGATCACACAATTTCATTTCCGAACTAGTATCGTCCTCCCGACTTCCTAGTGCGGACTCAGATCTGGTTTCCTGATCAGAAACCGTCATTCTCCTTGCATAGTCACAACTATGATAGAGAATATCCAGAACCAATCAACAATCCATATCCAGGTTCGCCGTCGAAAATCGAGCGAAAAATCCCAACTCGGATCGATAATATTATCTCGAAATTCTGTGTTCGAATCTGGATCAAATCACTATGCGAATAGAATAATATACGCACATCCTACGTTTTTAACTTTATTGATTATTAGCCAAATCAATTCTCTTTTCTATTCACATTTCCTTTAATTTTATTCACTTATTCTCAATTGCTTCCATTTCCAATTGAGTTATTACTTTAATTACAAACAGTTTGAATTCTGACCAATTTAAATTTAAAAATAGCTTGAAAAAAATTTTAAAATAGATAAGTAGTTGAAAAATAGTTATTAGTTTGTAAAATATTTAAGTAGGTATAAAATAATTAGATAATTGCAAAATAGTTTTTAAAATAGTGATTAGATTTAAGTAACTAAAAAAAATAGTAATTAGTTTATAAGACAGTTTCAAAATAGTTAAATAGTTCCAAAATAATTGTAAAATAAGTATAAGATAGTTTGGGGTTTAAGAAGAAAGATTGTATAGTAAATAGTTTGGAAAATATATTTGTATTAAAACAATTTATTTTGAAAATAATCCAGAGTCAAACTGTTTAATTTCCCATCAATTCAATTTAAATTTCCACTTCCATTTAAATTGACTTAATACTTCAATTTTTATTGAAATTGATTTAATCCCAATTCAAGTTGAATTAACCTTAATTCCTTTCCAAATTCAAATCAAATTCCATTTGATTTTTAATCTTATTCAACTTTAATCACAATTTCAATTAATTCATATAAATTTCAAATTGAACCAATTTTATTTATTTCAATTCCAGTTTGAATTAATCCCAATTCCCATTTGAATTTGAACTCATTCAACTTCAATTTTATTTCAAATTATTTCAATTCAAATTTTCCATTTAAACTTATGCTTATCCATTTTTAATTACAATTATAATTAATTTAAGTCAAATTCAATTTGAACTAATTCTATTCAAATCTCAACTTAAAACCATCTCGAATTATATAAATTCGAGTTAAATTTTTAAATGTTGATTTAACCCCTTAAATCAAATTAACCTTTATTTTTAAATTAATAATCCAACCCTTTATTTTTAATTTAACAACTTAAATTTTTAAACCATTTTATTTTGAATCCAAATTCCAAAATTTCATTTTAAAATTATCTTTACTTAACTTATTATAAAGTTCAAATAAGAATTCAAAAACGATTAAATTTCAGATTCTAATTTATTATCCATTTTCAATTTCCAGATCTCAAACCCATTTTTGAGATCACTCATAACTCCCATTTCAAATCAACCATTTAACTTCCCAAGTTAAATTTTAATTTCATCTTGAAATTTCTAATTCAAGTTGTTCATTCTAAACTCATTTAACTTTCCTTAAGTTAAATTCAATTTAATCCAACCAACTTTACCCAATTTGAATTCCCATTTCAAATTTTAAACTTTATATTAATAATCTTTCCACTTATAAGTTCAAAAACTTATCACTTTGGGTTTTCATATCACATTCCAAGGAAAAATTTAAAACTCAACACTTAGAGTTATTTCAAATCATCTTTGATATTATGTATATCCTCATTTATACATATTTATTTCCTTTACGCCCAAGTTATACCTTAAAATTTTAAACCACCTTTGGTTTTAATTCAAAACAAATTTCTCTTAACATTTTGAAACAATTCAAATATTTGTAGACTTAGGTTTTAAAATTTCACAATTTAAAACCCACTTCAATTTACAAGTCATACTTGCCTAAATGTTTTACTTCCCTAAAACATTTCATTATTAAACACAATAATCATTTATGATAATAACCAAGATTATCATATCTGGAAACCAATTCATTATTATCTTTATTCTGATAACACTTCTACAATTTCAAGGGTTTAAATTCAGTTTGGATCCATTTCAAACTTATCTTCATTCAATTTAAATTTGGTTGTATTACTATTACCACTTAATTTATTTCCAATATTTTAACAACCAATTACCTTAATATTTATTAAAAGAAATATCATTTTATATATCAAAATATATTCTTATATAAAATCATTTAAAATCCTTATATAAGAAAATAACAATTACGCACTCATATATATATACACTCAACTCGTTCTAGGGTACCATTGACCCTATCCTTAACGAGTAATCCCAACAGAGCCAAGGTTCTCGCTTAACCTTCAGCTCTGATACCAAGTGTAACGACCCGGAAATTTCGATCCCGAAAATTCCAGATAGTTAGAAAAGAAAAGAAAGAGAGAGAAGAAGAAACAGGAACAAGACATAGAAACCTCACATTCGCAGCGGATCAAAATATAATATCACATAAACAACAGTTTTACAAAAAGAACTGTATCAATACACTTATACATTATACCTCAGAGTTATACATTTACAAATGACTGAATAGTTATACCACTTGTTCCAGACTACAATCTATACAGACTACACAGTCTCATATATACAGCGGAATACACTCCATACGTTCCTGCCATCAAGCTCGCCTCCTGAGCTCCAGAACGTCCTTACCTGAAATCTGTAATACTCGGTCTGACCCGAGCATTACATCAAAGTAACACCCGGGTCAGGCTGGAAACCAGCGTGAGTAAACCCATATAATTTGAAATATCAAGTCTAAACATAACTAAACCCGGGTAACTCGTATCAATTTACAGATTCACAATTTGTTATAGACATCACTTATTCCACACATCAATTTCTAAGTTCCAAAACTTAGATTAAGTGGTCCAATTCACTTAAATCATTCGATACCAGCCTATACCAATCCCTACAGAATCGAAGTGGTGTTCGGGTATTAACCGATACCCGACCCCGGTCTCTTCGACCCCAATGTCATCTAAATCCAAGTTATTTGATTTAAATACAATTCAACTTTAATTACCGGATATCACTTTTACACAACAATTTATAATGGATAGATAATCACATTATCACTGTCCAACAAACATATCACATCATAAAGCAATTTATATCAGAGATATCAACCAATTCAAAGCACTCATCATCATTCAATCATTCATAAGCAAGATTGATCACCTTCATTAATCAATTTAATTAATCCAACTCTTAATTACTCACATTAATTAATTATCCTTTAATTACTTAATTTAATTAACTATCATTTAATTACTTACCTTAAGTAATTTTAATTACCTTCATTAATTAATTACATTAATTAATCACATCATTAAGTAATTAATTCTCTAATTAATTAATTATCCTTTAACCATTAATTTACCCTTAATTACTCTCATTAATTAATTATACTATAATTAATTACTTTAAATTATTCAATAATAAATCTTAAATTTATTACATTCATAATTTTTTTTTTATTAATTGATCATCTTAATTTATGTCATTAAGTAATTAACTCTTAATTATCATTTAAATCTTTATTTAATAACCCTTGAAAATAAATTATCGTTAACATATAAATTAACTTAATACCTTTAAATTAATTATAAATCAAAACATTATTTTAAGATAAACCATTTAGCTTCTTAAATTAGGCTATTAATTTTTATTTCAAAATAGACTTAAGAAAACAAAGTTTAATTAATTTTAAGTCAAATAAACTACAGCACTTTTATCCACCCAAAAATGAATAACTTTTATTATATAAAAACAATTTGCTTTAAGAATAAAATTATAATACTTGTTTTATTTTACAATTAAAAACTTGTATTTTCTTTGCTTTTAAAATCTATACAAAATTTACTTTCAGAATCTTAAAACTTGAAAACATGTTTTCTTAACAGTTTGCAAACCTGGTATTAGTTTAAAACAGACCCGAGCTTCTACTCATTTTTCTCGAGCCCCACTCCGAGTTCTCACTCCCTTTCTTATGCTTCGAGAAAATCTGCCAATGGCTTCGAGCTCGACCCGATATACTTCTTATTCCCCAAACATCACAACGTCCCAGACTCCACACATGCACGCGTATACGTGCACAGATGATCGGAGCTTCTCCGATCATCGCCCTCCCCTTCATCATGTCGCCGATCAACTCTTCCATCAACACAATAACCCAAATCAATGATTTCAGCTCCGAAACGAGATTTAGCATATCAACTCAACCGGAACTAAAACTTGCCGATGAAAACTCTTCGCCACGCCATCCAAATTCACCAGAATCCACACGAGTTTGGCCAAAGCTTTGCCACACAACAATAAATTCATTCCCCCTGGTCCGATCGACCATAATGCTTCATCGACGATGAGAATTGCTCGAGAACGACAACAACCCAAACTGTGAATCGAACCCTAGTTTGACGTCAACCCTTCGCCATGATCATCTAAAAATGCTTCCACTAATTTTCCTAAAATCTACATCCTCCCAGCTATCTTTGCCCAGAGGCACGATCCACAATTCATCGACGTTAGTCAGAATTTGATGAATAACCCCAAAACGATCATCTCAAGATATCTCGAAATTCACAATGTTAAAAATTATGATTTCTATATCTAAATTCATATTTTCGCAATACTAATCAGATCGTATAATTAAAACACACAACTATGAATATCAAATTTTTGATTATTTTTGATTTTATACTGTAAATCCCAATTTCCAGACAAACTGCTTAATTATTCTGCTTGTTTTTATTTTTAAAATTAGTATTACATAGTTCTCATCACTTTTCATTTAGAGATCGAAGCCTATATCGTTTTATATTTTGAGGTATGATTTTCTTCCTATGAATGATACTTGCCTGAAGAACAACAGAGGTGCATATACATAACACAAACATGCACACCTCAATTCACACATAGAAGCACATATAAACTTGCAGATATATACACATTCATACAATATTTCAAATCATTCTCATCACAGGCATAAGAACCAAGAAAATATGGTTTAAAAGATAAAGTTTGCTCACTTTTATATCAGAACAGAGAAGCCTGCATTTGTTTTTGAAAACTTTGATCTGACCTCTGACTTGATTTAGTTTGAATTTGCTTGATGATTCAGGTTGATTGCTTGTTTAAAGCTTTAATTCTTGCTCATACTTGAAAGAAGTTGGAGCTGATGTTGATTACGGTTTTGATTTTCTCTTATTAGTTTTACTTCTGGTTTTAGTTTTGAAGGAGGATGAATGAATTGAGAATAAAAGTTTTTGAACTGGAAAAATAGCCTGGTTCTCAACATTTTATTTAAAATTCAATTTAAAGAAATCATTGCCACATGTAATTTTGCATGTTATATATTTTACAAATGTCTTAACTATGAATTTTATGTTTATATCCTTACCTCTAAATTATTTATAAATTATATCTTGATCCCTACTTAATTTTTATTTATTTATATAGATTATTTATTTTATATTTACATATGTCTTGTGTACTTTAAATTTTATACTTATAGTTCTAAAAGATATTCACATATCAAAGCTTTCTATTTACTTACATATATACTAACTATATCTATTCCCAAGTATATAAAAGAAAAGTATATTTTTTTTTTTTTAAATCTTTAATTAAATCTCACCTTATATATTTACAAACCAACCTTACATTACATATATAAATTTTAAAACATAACTTTCAATACAATATATATAAACCTAGATATTATTATATTAGAAAATTTTTCTTATTAACTTTAAAATATAGAGTTTTTAAAATCCAATTTATTTTTAAGATATTTATCAATTTGAATTTCAAATTCAAATTCAAACTCAATTTAGAATCAGCTCATAATAACACATATTTAATTTGCTCAACTTATAAATATAAATATTTATTTGATCAGATTCGTTTGTTCAATCTATAATTCAGTATTTCTATTAATTTACCCAATTATTATATCAATTACAGATGTCCAGAAATCCGGGTTATCACAGGTTTAGATGTCGCTATATCCTGCGATCGAATGTTGATTTTTCTTGGAATTCTGCATCGATCTTGTTCTTGAAGTCACGGTTGACCCTAGGGTCATCCGCGATTTATATAAGTATATTCATCTTCTATTTTGAAATTTAATTATCTCATCTTCGTTCGAGCTTATCTTCGAATCATAATTCTATTTGATTAAGAGTTCCTCTAATTTGAATCTCTATCTTTGTTTGAAATCCATTCTTAAATCATCCTTTGAAAATCGGGTTTGTTTGTATTCTAGAAATTGTTTTCTAAACCGAAATTATTATTTTGATAAGTATGATTATATTCTATATATAAAAGTGAAATTTTTTCGATAAAGATTATATACCCTTTTTTAAAATGAGAATTTGAGGTTTCGAAAGGATTTGTAATTTTGAAAAATTATATAAGAAATTTGATTTATCTAAAAATGATTTATAACCGAAGGATTTTAAATTTGAAATTCGAGAATTGAACCCCGGTGTTTTGAAATTGGTTTTAATATTTTGAAATATATTTTGAATCCCATATGGCTCTTCATACAGCGAAATTTATTTTGTAAAAATTTTGATTCTTATATAAGATGGACTTTATGTAAATATAAGATGATTTTGGAAATGAATTGTTTGACTTAAATTATATTGATTTGGAAATTTGGATTTATTTTTCTAAATTTATTATTTTGGAAACTTTGGAACTGAAGATATTTGATTTGGAAGAATAATTTGGTGAAAGCATATATGATTTTGAAAATTATATTGATATTGAAACAAATTGAAATTTGAGAACCTTATGTTACTAAATACTTGATTTGGGAGTTATCGAACTTATATAAAATTTGGTTTGTATAAGTATGATGTTGATTCGAAAACTATGGATTTGAAAAGGTACTCAATTTGAAAAGTGAAATCTTATATAATTGAAGTCTATATAAGTGTGATTTGATATACTATTGATTTTGGAAAGTATTTGATTTGAAAATGAAATCTTATATATAATGGACTTTATATAAGTATGATATTTGAAAGTGATTTGAAAAGGTACTATATGATACATATTTTCGAAGTAAAGATATGGAAAGTGCCTTCTGCTTGATATCCGCTTTGTGGCCACATTGTGGATTCATTCTATCGATATTCTCTGATTTTTGGTTTTCCGGATATGATACTCGAGTGTCCTTCGAATTCCATGGCGTTACCCATGGTCTTACAAACTCGACTGCATAGCGTAATTCGCAAGGCAGTGATTGCTTAAAAGGTACAGATGTTTCCTGGGGGATCCAGGCGTAACCATTGTGTATCTACGATCTATGGTCGTGTTAGTGGCGTAATCCGCAAGGCAGAGATTGCTTAAAGGGTATGGATGTTTCCTGGGGGATCCAGGCGTAACCATTGTTATGTATCCTGCGGTCCATAGTTTAGTTATCATGGCGTAATTCACAAGGCAGTGAATGCTTAAAAGGTACAGATGTTTCCTGGGGGACCCAAGCGTAACCATTGTGTATCTGCGATCCATGATTTGTTTTTTTGTTTGGATTGTACTTTCCATATCTGTTTTTAAAAGTTTTCCAGTATCTTCACTGGGTGTTGAAACAGGTCTACTAAGTACCTGGAGAATTCTAGCTTTGCGCCTGATCAACGCACTGCCAGAGTCTGCAGGAACGAGGATAAACTTGTTGAAACATCGAGTTATAAAAGTATTTTCGGAAGAAAATTTGTTTTCGTTATAAAGGTATTTTATTATAAAAGTATTTCCAACAAAGAAATTTTATATTAATATTTGAAATTGAAATCCTTATGGTTTGAATTAATTATTCATGCCCGATACTATTCTTTTGAATCCACCTTATCTGCTCAGCTTTAGTTATTCACCTATATTATGTTTTTCCAAATCCTCCTTCTTTTCCTTGTTGACTATATCCTTTTTAAATATTATTTATTTATATACTACATGGTTTAATAGAAAATTGAATGTTATAGATATTTTAGAAGTTACTAATTAAATAAAACATATTTAAGGTAAATGATTATTGATTCATTAATAATATTTGAAAAGTATCTTTAGAAAAAAAAAATTTATGAATTATGGATTGGATGTTTTCAAATAGCTTCTTTGTAAATATAAGTAATGATAAATAATTGTTTTCAAATAGTTTACATATATTTATAAAGGTGTTATTTAAACATATAGATGGTATTTATGAAGGAAGCAAGAAATTTTACAAATGGGTTTTGAAAAGTATGAATATTTCAGGTAAAATTTACATAGTTTCAAATTAATTGTTTAATCTTAACTTTCAATCTATTTTTCTTTCTGGTTGTTTCTATTCTTCTACCTCCTTTCTTTTCGGGGACGAAAATTTTTGAGTGGGGGAGAGTGTAACGACCCGTAAATTTTAATAATTTGTATAACGTAATTAATTGAATTTTTGTGAAATTTTAAATAATAAAATTTTGAAATAAAAATATAATATTTGGGATACGTATTTAAAAACATAGCAAATGGTAAATTTTCACCCGATAATATTGAAGTTTATTTCATGGTATAATTTTATTCAAACTCAAATCAGTTAATAATTGACGGTAATAAAATGTTTTCCAAACTTGAATATTTTTATACAGTAAATTTCTAAATCTTCTTCTGAGTGAGATGTCATCTTTCGTTTTTCCAAATTTGGACTTCTACTGCTCCGTTTATCTTAATTCTGGCCAAATAGCAGCATTTTTGGTACCGATTATCGACTTTCGACCGGATGATCGTACCACTAGTATCTGTATAGTGTTATGATCGTCACGTCGTGCTGATCTCTGCGGTATATTTATTTCTGTGTTTTGGGGACCGGTACGCGACGGAACAATAAACCGTTGGTTGTAATCAATGTAATGGTACCATAAACTGTGACTTAACTTTTCCTTTCTGTTTCAAAATTCAAACGTGATGTCCAATCAAGGCATAAATTATTTTCAGCTAAATTATAGTCGTTGCTTTTATATTTTTCTAGAATTTAAGGGTCAGAATTATTATTTCCTGACCTTTCCTTTCCTTCAGTCCACTGTTTCCTTTTCTTTTATTATAACCACTCTTTTGCACTTTTGCTTTTATACCAATAGCTGTTACTTTTATTTATTCTCTGAAATCACGCGTAACATTCCTTTTCCTTTTCCATTTTCTCTTCTGTCATTTCATTTTCCTTATGTCTCCCTGTCCCCTTCCCTTCATATTATAAGTTACCTTATTCTAATTCTAGCCTATTTTAATTCTTTCCTCTGTCCTCATTCTTCTCTAATCTTTTCCATTTTCTTTTCCTCTCCCCAGTCCTTCACGTGAGACCATCCTCTCTTCCCCCTTCCTGCAAGCAAAACCCATGCCATCACCGAAGCATTTTCCACCACTCCCTATTTTTCCTTCGACCGCATGTCTTCCTCTCCACGCCTTTAATCTGCCCAGATCTCCTCGACCTGGCCTCAAAGTCTTCACCACCGATCGCCCATCACTTCCACCGTCAGCCTCCACCCGCGTCTCCTCCACAGCTCCCCATTTTCTCACATCGCCCCTACTTTCTCTTCCGTTCGCCTACTCTGAGGCCAGCCTTGCCACCGCCTGCACCCCAACCCCAAGCTTCATCGCCTACTATTCGACGCAGCATCACCACCAACCGCTACCAATCTCCTCACCAATCCACTCCATGTCCAGGCAGTTTCAGCCGTGCCACCTCACCCTGCTTACCGCCTCCATTTTTCCTATATGTAAGTTTGTGCATATATATATATGTATGTATGTATGTTTATATAATTATATAACTTATTTTATATATACACGAGTATAGATATAGCTGTATGTTTATGAATAGTCGGCATGTATATTTGGAAGTATTTATATACTAAGGTAAATATATTTTATAACTATAAGTTAGTTTATAAGTTTCATATATATGTTAATTTATACAATCTTTAAAATAGGTTAGTTACTTAGTTAACTCATGTAGGTATGCATATATTGTTCCAGTGGAGTATATATATACTATAAAGATTATAATAGCTGTTGAAATTAGCTGTTGTATTATTATATGTATATAGTGAAGAAGAAAGAGAAATGTATATAAAAATTTTGTTCGAGGTATATATGTGAATCTTATATTTTAAATAAATTTTGAAATAGCTTTTGTATAAACATGGTTTAATTATTCCTTTGAAGATGCTAATAAGAATAAATGTGTTTTATAAGTCTTTATATAAGCTGCTGGTATATATAGTTATAAGTTGCTTTGATATTTGGTTTGATATGTATATTTACGTTAGTAATAGAATGTTAACTTTTAACTCATGTATATATTTGTGTTTATGGTCTACATATATATTATATATATATAGTTATATTATAGTCTGTTATATGAGTTGTTTAAATACATGCGTGCTGGCCGCTGTATGTATAATTAAGTTGTTTATAACGGATCTGAAAGTAAATTTAAGCGTGTCTAAAGTATTGTATATATTATATAAGGTTTATGTACATTAGTTCATACATTTGTCATATTTTTATAGGTCCTAGGGAGTCTGCATATATATATATATATGTTAATATACATATGGGTATATAAGGTTATATTATACATATTGTTTTAGATGTGTGTTACATACCAACATTTTATACATGTAGATTTTTACAAATCTTTGTCTGCATTCAATCTGATTATAATATTTATGTTTGAATATTTATACTCTATACACAATTAAAGGAATGTCGATTCTTCTTTTTTTTAAATGTAAAATATATACAGAATATATTTTATACGTGTTTATATGATATGGTTTAAAATATATATGAGTCATGTTATACATGATACGTTATGTTGACATTTTGGTAGGACAATACATATTTTATATAAATATTTAGCAAAATAATATGCATATATATATATAAGTATTAATTTGAGAAATGATACGTATTTTGATTTTGATAATGTTTGATTTTTTTAGTATATTATAAAGATTTTATTTTATCTTATTTTCATATGAGTTAATAGTAGACCTTAGATTATATATATATATGTATGTATGTATATGTATTTTGTTCTCATCAAATTCCTATTCACCAGCTCATCGATCAAATTCGTGCCAACCTAGCTTTGCTTCGAAATTCATGCTTGGATTCGTGACCCATCTCATTCTTGTCAATATCTAGCCTCGAAAGGTGAGCAATCACTCATGATTAATGTTCTTTTATTTATTAAATTTGATTTCAATTGAAACGACAATTGAAATATGTTGCTGTAGCTATTTAAATTGTTATATATGCTATTATCTGTAACTGTTCACCTGTGGGATATGACACCATATCCTGTTGTTTATATTCTATTGTTATTGATGATATATGCCTGTTGTTGTATTTTATATTATCTGTTATCACTCTGCAAGTTCCCTGTTAGTATAGAATTCACTATGGGTTGAAATGATACATGCCCGAACGGACTTTAGAATAGGAGAAAATCGTTATGGGTTGAAATGATAAACCCAAGCGATTTTCATTTGAATTGAATTTGGGATTACGGGTCGAAATGATATCTACCCGTATGTATTTAAATTTACGGATTGAAATGATAAATATCCGTATCACTTGACCATGGATAGGAAATTATATACAGACACCGTTGGTCCATATATAAATATTTTGAAAATAAATTCTATGGTTTTGGAAAGAAATATATGGTTTTAATAAATGTTGATTCTTAAATTTTATATATAAATGGTAATGATATAGATAGATTTAATAATGATATTTAATTTAATTAAGATGGATTTAATACATATAATATGTTAAGTAAAAAAATTATATTTCAAAATAGATTTTGGTAATAATTTGAATAAGTTAAGGTTGGGAAGATAATTTGAATTTAGTTGAAATTGTATTCATTAAAGAATTTTATTTAATTAAACCGATTTGAAACTTATTGAAATTGAGATTTAAGATAGGATTTATAACTCGGGTTTGATTTAAATAATTTAATGAATAATTCTTGTTTAAATAAATTTAAGGAAATATTTAGTAAAAAATGAAATTTAAGGCTAGTTAAATGATATTGAATTTATTAAGTGAATATTCCCTGATTAAATAATAATGAAGTTAAATCAAGAGCTATATGAAATTGTTAAATTTAACTTTGAAAATATTGAATAATAAAGCCTTGAAATATATTAAAAATTTAAATGGTCTATTGATAACTGAATTGAATTGATGAATTGAGCTTTGAATAAATTTGAATTTGGAATTTGAGTTAATTTGAATCGATTTGTGAGACTTGAGGAAATTATAAATACTTTACTTTATAAATTATTTAATGTATATACACTATTTTGGAAAATAGATATTTTTGAAATGAAAATGATATTTCGGTTTTGATGGATAAATTTATTTGAAATGACCACGGTGTTATAGTGTATATTTCTACCTTGTAGATAGATCCGCAGATCCATAGAGGATGGTTATCCCAAACATCCTTTAAGTTACTTGTATTTCAGTTGATATTTCACTTGAGTTGGATTTATTGGTATAAGAATGTTAATCCTGACTCGAGTGTTTTGTGTTTTACTTTACGCTCGGGTCAGACCGAGTGATATAGCATTTGAGACTCACTCTTGGAGTTTGGAGCTTCATTTGGAGATCTAACTATCGTTTCAGCTTTTAGCTTTTCCAGTTGATTTGTTCAGAAGAGGTCATCTATTCGTACTGAAGACTTCACTGTATTTGAGATATTCTGTTGTATTTTATTTTTTTAACTCTGATGTTTATATAGTAGCTTCATGAACTACTATTTTATCTATTCCGCTGCGTATTATTGTATTACTGTGTGTCTGTGATTCTGTGATTGATTTATTTACTGTATATTCTGAGTTTTGCCAAATTTTAAATTAACAATATGATATTTTGAATTATTCAAGTCAGACATGTGTGGATTATTGTCGATTTGAATGGTCCAAAATACCGGGTCGTTACAACCGCTGCTTCTTTAGTTGAAATTTTTATGAGAGAGAAAGTCAGTTTGCATGGAGTTTGTAACATCCCTAATTTTGATGGCATTATTTAGAAGATTTAATTAGATAAATTAAATAGAATAATGATGATAAGGAGATTGAGATTTGATTAAATTAATATATAGATGTGCTTACTAATTGAATAAATGGGATTTAATTTGGTTTAAGGGCTAATTTAGTTAGACATAGGCATATTAGTAAAATAGCCTCCTTATTATTTTACACAGCTATTACTTCTCCTCTACGTCCATTCACGTTTCATTTTTCTCATGGTCATAAAATCTAAAACCTAAATGAAAGCCGGCCATTACCAAAGAGGAAAATAAGGAATTTTTAATCTAAAGCTAAAGATCAAGCTAGGAAGGATAATCAACAACAAATCTCAAGTTCCTTATCAAATCTAAGGTGAATAATAATTTATTCCATTTCATTTTGGTTTATATAATCCTATGATTTCAGATTTATGTTTTATTTCGTTTCTATGAAATTTTGGATGATGATATGCTTAAATTATGAATTGTTTGATTTAAACAATTACCTTATATATATAATTTGTATAGTTTTAGAGGTAAAATCGTAAGATATTGATTTTGAAATGCCATGGAAATTTTTTATGGTAAGTAAAACATAATTTTGGAGATGGGTTTTAATTTTCAGATTTTTCCAAGCTATGGAAATTTTATTATGAATTTTTGATGGAAAATATGATATGATTGGGTTAAATATTTATTTTGTGAATTTCAGGAAGAAATTGGGTCTAAAAGTTTAACATGTTTGATTACATGATTAATTCGAATTCTTGTGATTTTTGGGGATTCTTCCCAATTAATTTACCATGGGAAATAAATTATTTTGAAAGAGGGGCTTTTCTGCAAATGTCGGATTTTGGTTATTTGGAAAGGTTTTAACGTTTAAATCCTTTAATTTAGGATCTAAATAAATGCAGCAGTTTCATAAGTAAAGTAATTGAAAAGGTTTATTCCAGCCAATCCGTGTTTTCCAACTAGGCAAGTTGTTAAAAAGAAATGACTTAAAGTTGCTATGATTCAGCCTTTAAATCAAAAAAGGTGTTTCGCCTTTAATGGAAGATACCTTTCGACACCTCTGGTTCCGCCCCATTATAGTTGAAACCATCAAAATTGAAACCTTCATAAGCAAAACCAATACACATGGTATCTCCTGGAAGGTACGTAGTGGATTGGAAGATGGGCGAAAGCTTTGGTGTCGAAGGGTAAGCCTCCGATGGGGTCGAAACCCTACTTTGTTTTATAAGTTAAGTTAAGTTAAAGTCCTAGCCTTGTTTTGCTCAAAGCTTTCGACTTAGTTGAAACTTATTGTTTTCGAAAGGGTGTATGTTTAGCTTTCAAAGAAGGTTGCCATGTTATACTGAAAGTACTAACTTTCGAAGGAGATCGTTTTCTTTTAAGTAAAAGCTTTCGAAAGGGTTTGGTTTCAACCTAGTCGAAGCATAGCCGCTACTCTACCTTTCGACCATGTTGTCAAAAAATGCTTTCGAAGTGGTTGCTCTTGTTTTACCTTAAACCAAACCTTCTGCCTTATTGTTTTCGAAAGGGGTTGGGGTTTCGAAGGAGATGGAGTCGAAAGGTGGTTTCGACCCAGACCTTAAAAGTTTTGATTTTTAAGTCTTTTGCTTTCGAACTAGATGGCTCCGACACCATCAATTTTTCCCCAAACTAGTTTTTTTGGTTTCGAAAGAGATACTTTCGTATACAACCATCTTGACCCAAATTATGTTTTAAGAGTAAAACCCAATGCTTTCGAAAGGGTATTTCATTTGTTTTGAAACCTACGTTTTAAAGAACATTTTCTTGGTACCATCGAAAGGTCTTATTGGTTTCGAAAGGTATATATATACTTAGAGTTTTGGAAAAAGGATTTCTAAGCTTTCGAAGGAGGTCATCCAAGGGTTGCGAAAGTGATGTTTTAAGGTTTTAAAACAAATAACCCATTCTCATTTTTAAGGAAAAACCATGGCATAAATAAATAAAGATTTTGATGTGTTATTCACATTGTTTTCAACCCATAACTGAATTTTTGGGAAATGGCAGAATAACCAGTTAGGTTGACCTAGTAGTGAATATAACTTAACAGATGTTAAAAATTTAGTTAAAGATATTGGCAGGGGCCAATAGGTTTGCAGTAAGCCTATGAAAACTGTATGATATTGGCAGGGGCCAATAGGTTTATAGTCAGCCCATGAAAACTATGATTTGATACTGGTAGGGGCCAGTAAGTTTGTAGTTAGCCCATGAAAACTATATCCGGATTAAGATATTGGCAGTCAGCCAATAGGTTCCTAGTTAGCCCATGAAAATTAGGGTAAGAAATAACATATTGGAATTACTAATAGGTTCCTAGTGATCCCATGAAAACTAAGTAATTGGACAGGTAGTCCTTAACATTTTAACAGGTTAATAGTAATCCTAAAACTATAATTGAGACAGATAATCAGAATGAATGGGGACGGGTAATCCAGAATTGATTTAATTGTTTTTGCATATCATCATAATGTTTTGAAATACTATGTTTTAACCATTGTGGATGCAGGAGCACAGTATATGGTTTTATAAATGTTTTAGGATACTAGTGAGAGGAAAACCCATTCCGCTAAGCGGCGTGGTCTCACTAGATATCTAAATGGTTTGAGATGGTAAATTATTTTTCATACTAGGCTTTATGTCTGATTCGAAGTTTTTGTTCTCCCCCTAAACTCTCGGGTACTCAATTGATTTTGAGTACGTTGAGAGTTAAAGGTTTTCAGGTTTTTCTTTAGACGAATAAGGCTTCCGGAGGCGTGCAGGAGGTAGATAGTTATTTAAAGTTATTTTATTTTCGTTGAATGTTTGGTTGTAAAGGCAATCTATTTTAATGCCTTATTATGTACTCTGATCAACCAATGGGGCATCTTCCTATGTCGCTCATGGTGTATTTTGTTATTATATGTTATCTGAACGTGGTCTGCGAACTGGGATTATGTAATCAATTTGAAATATTTTGAGATGGAATGTGGATTCTATTTGTTGTTTAATTTTTTTCCATATTCTTTTGTTTCTGTGTATCAATGTATATAATATCGCCATATTTGGTCACCGAGGATTAATAACTATAGATGACTGCAGCATCCATAGCCGTTAGTTTTGGGGCTCCATGTAGGGGGATGTTACAGAGTTCCTGTAAGTATTGTAAGTGATCGAGACTCCATATTTACTAGTCAATTTTGGGAAGTTTCGCAAACAACTCTAGGAACAAGATTGAGCTTAAGCACAGCATACCACCCACAAACAGATGGACAGATAGAGCGGGTGAATCAGATTCTCGAGGATCACTTGAGAGTGTGTATTCTGGATTTTGGTGGATCATGGGAGGATTATCTGCATTTAGTTGAGTTATCCTACAACAATAGCTTCTAAGCAAGCATCGGGATGGCACCTTATGAAGCCATATATGGAAGACCGTGCAAGTCACTAGCATGTTGGGTTGAGACAGGAGATAAACTAATACTTGGGCCGGATATGATCCGAGAGGCTACCGAAATAACTATAGTGATTAAAAAAAGAATGAAGGAGGCCCAAGATTGCCAAAAGACTTATGGTGATAAGAGGCGAAGAGATTTGGAATTTGTGGTTGGAGACTTGATGTTTGTAAAGATTTCAACCATAACAGGAGCGGTTAGATATGGAAAAGCTGGGAAGTTAGCTCCAAGGTATGTTGGACCTTTCCGTATTCTTGAGAGAATCAGATCGGTTACTTATAGGGTCGAGTTGCTAGAGAGATTGGCGGCAGTTCATAATGTATTCCACGTGTCTCATTTGAGAAAAAATGACCATGACCCATCTTTGATGGTGGAGCCATCTGTTCAAGAGGAATCAGAAATAGAACCAAAACTGATAGTGGTTAGTCATCCAGTTTATATTGTGGATTGAGATGAAAAGAGATTGTGTAACAAGGTGGTGCGACTAGTCAAGATTCAGTGGAGTAAGGATACAAGTGACCGCACTTGGGAGACGGTGGATCGTATGAAAGAAGCCTATCCCGAGTTGTTGTTAGGATTACTAGTCGTAGGTTGTATGTATAGTGCATGCTTGTTTTCTATGGATGTTTAGTGCATGTCCTTGTATGGGTTTTATATGGTATGAATATATAGCTTTTTGCGCAGTTCAAATTATCTCCTTGTTTGCTGATTTCGGGACGAAATTCTTTTAAGGGGGAAAATGTAACGACCCAGAATTTAATCGCTATTTAAATGGATATTTAATTATATTTTTAAATAATTAGTAAATCAATTTTTATTAACTAATAAAACTATTTTAAACAATAACTAATGAAGATAAAATCATTTTCAAAATTTGTTTATCAATATATATAGTTCATAGGGAAATAGAAAATGTGACCAGAAATTATTTTCCAAAATATTGATTTTCATCAATTAAAAGTTATTTAAAATGTCATAACACTATTGTAAACACATATATACACATTTCAAACTACCCTGACATGGTGTATACATGTGTATATGCGTGTACATGTTTTCTCACTTAAGTATTTAAACATATAAGATTTTAATTATCAAAAGTGTGTGTGTGTGTGTGTCTATATATTAACATATAAAAATATCTTTTTTTCAACATATAGTACAAGAGCATGGAATAAATAGTGCAAAAGAGGGAGGTACTTGAAGTGGATGGAATTAGGGGGGAAGGAGAGGATCTACATGCATACATGTATATTAAATAATAAGCACTTACACATTTTTTAATTAATTCCAAAGCCTATATATACCACTACTCTTTCATGTTTCTCATTTTACAACCTCCTTCTTCATTTGAAAATACCAAAGAAGCTTGAGTAAACATCCATGGCTTCCTTTCTTAAATTCTAAAATAAGAAAAAATCACTTCTTTTGCTAAAAACCGCCTCTTTAGTTCACAAAATCACTTCTACAAGCTCTACAACCCTCCTCTTCCAAAATAAAAGCACCCAAGACCCCCTAGCCTATATGGCCGAGCCAAAACCCTATTAGACCAAGCCTAAAGCCTACATGGCCGAGCGCATTTAGAGTGTTCAAGGGTCCAAAGTATCAATTTTTGCAAAATTCTAGCTTATATCCAAGTTTAGCAAAAGTTTTCCTTGAGTTAGTAAGGTTTCGGTGAGTAAAACTCTCGTTTTTGGAAAAGAATAACTTGATTTGATAAACTATATGTTGTGAAAATATAGTGGTTATTGTGTTGAAATATCATCTTGTTTTGATGGCATATGATTGTAAGTTTGTATTTGAACTTGGATTTGTGATTTGGATGTTAAATGATATGTTTGGATATGGATATGTGAATGGTTGGTTATGATATGATGGTAGTGTGTTTATGAAACAAAACCAAGTGTATGTGATGTAATTGCTGTAAAGTTAGCACCTTGAAAAGTCACGAAGGACTTGAGATTCGATTTGAAAACAAAAGCTTGTTTTCTAGTTTTGAATTTGGTAAATGTTTTCCAAGTTTTCACCTTTTATTTAAGTTTTCAAAACTCTTCCATTTGTGTTTCAAATATGCAATAGCTAGATTTAAAGTTAAGATTTCACCTAGAAATCAATTCTAGCGAACTGCGCTCATAGCGACAGTTCGCTATGGATGCAGTTCGGAAAATCTACGATTTCAAGTTTTAAAATGTTTTCTTTTGGATTATTTTTGAAAATTCATTTCAAATTAATTAAGTCCAAAGTTTTAAGTTTTAATTATTTAATAATTTATTTATTTATTTTATTAATTAGGGTAATTATTATTTAATTAATCTATTATGTAATTAGAGTTTACGAAATTATTAACCAAGTAATTATTTTTAATTAAGGAAGTTTTAAAACTCTATCGGCTATTTTATTTTTAACCAACTTTCTTGTTTAGGTAAAAAAATGTAAAACCAAAGAATCTCTTGTCCATGCTATTAAGTAGCCAAATGAATTAAAGTAGTTGTAATAAAACATTGGCGCGTTTTATTGAAAGTAAGTCGATTTGTACTTAACACAAATACCGCACTACGGGAACGTGATGAATATAAGGGGGTTAATTTCGATAAGCGGGTCATGATAATCTAAGCATATGGATCGTATGTCCATAGGTAAATCTTACACTCTGATAGTGGAATGGTCCACTATAAACAACTTGACCTTTTTAAAGTTATCGAACGTTGGTTTGGAGAGACCGGGATCGGATAGTAGTTGTTATCCAAAAACCACTACGAATCAACGTAAGCGTTCGAATTAGAAATAGTAAAGGCAAGGTCCAATATGAAGACTTTGAAGTGCAAGGGATATTTGCTACTAACCCTGAGGGTGATTCCAAAACGGGTGTAGTGGAGATAGTGCCTTTGGTTCGTTCATCTCCTGAATGACTTGTATGAATGAGTGCTGACATTGTGTCAACATCTGGAAGGCAATGTTAGCATTTCAAGTGGTAATGCTATAATAAAGATAAACGTAGCCTCAGGCCTCATCAATTGGGAATTACTGAAACAAGGGAGATGCAGCAAGGCTAGGTGGGTCGCTTCCATTAGGGTAAGGTCATCCCTATCTAGAGTCCCTACTATTAACTCATGTAGCTTCGGTACGATTGCTGATCCCGACTAAGGGGTGATCTTTTTTGCATCAAGTAAAGGGTAGGCCGGTCTTGTGTTGGCAGGGGTTGATAGGTTCGACCTTGGTACACAAATCTAGAGGTGTACTATGACGGGAAGTACCCCAGTAGCCCAGTCGTTGTATGGAATCCATTCTCCAATAAGTGCTGTACAGATTTAGTTGTACCCAAGTATGTTGGAATGAGAGATGCAAGCATTTCAGCTATGTTCTATTTTACTTGAAAACCCTAGAAATTATCATAATATCATTGGATTTCTATGTAAAGTGTTTTAGTTATCGTAAGTTAAAAATCCGTCCGTATTTATGTGCGACGTGGTCTTACGAGATACCTTTGATTTTCAAAGTGTTTTATAAAACTAAAAACTAAGTTGTTTTGAGTTTACTCACACCAGACCCATGTCTGACCCGAAGTTTTATTTTCTTTTCCTAATACTCTTGGGTACTCAAATTTGTATGAGTAGCAAGTGATCTAGGTTTCTTACCGAAGCATTTTGAAGGTGCTGGAGCAGGTGGCTTCACCGTTAGCTAGTTATTATCTTATTCCGCTGTGTTTATGTATGCCATATGTATTTTTGTATAGGCAGGCAGTTATAACTGTCCAGTTGAAGTTGTAATGTAATGAATCTGATGTATTAATATTATGGAAATAACTATGTAATATCCTATGTTATCTATTATATGTTGTTCTGATTCGTCGTGAGATTCTGTGACTATACAGTTTCTTCTTATCTTTCTTTTTTTTCTATTCTTAATGAAAGGCGGCCATTACAATTACAACGTATTATAAATATAAAGAGGAAGACATATGTATGGTTTATAATTACAACAACCTAAAAGATCACCGAAACATCTCATGATATAAATATCACCAATACTATGCATAAAGATGTCATCATCCATATACAACAAATCAATAGAAATCAAAAATTCCATATCCTATGGGTGAATCCTCCACATAATAAACATTATCATAGTAAATGAAATCATCGATTGAATCGGGTTAACACATCGTGAAGCCTGTAACAACCCGTAAATTTCGACGATTAAAAATAGTTAACTTAATTTGATTCTGTGAATTAATATTGGAAGAAATAAAATTTGCAAATTATTTAATGAAATAATAAATTAAATGGAATATAACAATGTTAATTTGAGTCAATCATTAACAACTTTAATGAAATTCCACTCAATGGAAATAATGAAATTGTTATAACTTGGTTATAAATTTAATAGAAGTAAACAAATGTAAATATTTAATTAACTAATGAAATAATATATTATCAATGGTAATTGAATGAAATAGTATAATAAATGGTAACTGAATAACATCAGTATTATATAAGTGATTACAACATTCACTTATAAGTAATAAACTTATAAAGACGATTAAAGGTTAATTGTGACAATCATTATAAGTTATCTATTTATTTAGTCTGTTAAATTTAATTGGAAATTAATTACAATTAAATGATAGTAAATGTTACATTAATAAGATTAAGACAATAACTGAGACTGTGAACGTAACAAAATGAATAGAAATGCTAATTTTATTCATAAAGTAATAATTGATGTAATAAAAGAATGGAACCAAGATAAAATAATTAATTGGATTTAAAATCTTAATTAATGTGTGGAATTGACAAAATTTCAATATAATTGAATTATAGTAGTTAATATAAATAAAAGATGGAAATGTAGTCTATTAGTGAAATAAGGTATCAACAAATATTAACTATGTTATTTGAGTAATAATTGATTGAGTATAATGTCTGAAATCAAATCTAAAAAATTTATTTAAATTAAATTCTAATTAATTGGATTTAATTACATTTGGAATTGAACACTATAATTTGTGAAATATTAGACACTGAACTATATGTAAACTTGTTTTATTTATTATGAATGTCCAAACAAACAAAAATGATGAAAATTGTCAGTTATTAAATTTGAAATAAGAATGTGATTTAATTAATTTAATATTAATTTATTTAATTAACTTGAAATATAGCCATTTTGGCAACTGTCTTGGATTTCGACGAAACTAGTTTCATCGGATCCGTAACAGTGAATTATTGTAAGATTTTAGGTTTCGTAGCGATCGGACTTGTCGTTTGATCATGCGGACTCGAAACGCCTAGAAATCAATTTAATTAAAATTAATTGAAATCAATTTGAAATAAGCTGATTTTAACATAACTTATTCATACGATGGAATTAGGACTTGAAACCTGTTCCATTGAGTTTAAAAATATTGAAAACATCTATTTTGATATATGGGATGACCCATCTTCATTCCGGAGGCAGAACGGGCTTTACAGACTGTTTATCGTTCAACTTCCAAATCAAATCCAGTCCATTTATCTCTATTTCTGATCTGCCTTTTTATAGCCCGTTATAAACCCTAGCAACCTTCTTATTTTCATTTGGCTGTACATACAATTCAGCTGTATTCTCCTTCTCAATGGCAGACAAACAAATTCCCAATTCCAAATCTAATTGCAATTCAAAATCAAATCAAAAATCCAACTCCTCCAAACTATATCGAATTATATATCGATTTGAAGCTCTCGACGAGCGTAAACCACTGCAACGATTCATTTTTCAATTCGAATTATCGTTTGACCAGAAATTGTCGAAGAAGTTTCGGCCGTTCATTGGCCATGGTCTCGTTTAACGGTGGATCTACGTCCTGGGGACGATCGAAGAGCATGGATGCGTAGAGGGGGTCGAGTAGGTTTGATCCATGTGGTTAGTTGGTCGATGTCGTCAGCGATTTCATTAGATTTGGCCATAGAAACGCGCGTCTTCGAGCTCGGCCTGATGGTCATGGGGAACGCGCGCACGTCGCGGGGGTGCCAGTGGAGGCGGCTCGGCGTGGTTGAGGGGGTGGAATCGTCTGATCTTGTCGAAGTGGGTCGTGGGTGGCGCGTTTTGGCAATATAGAGCGACGGTTGGTCGATGTCGGCTTCGAGCAAGGTTGTGTAGCAGGTTAGGGTTTCCACTGCAGGCGTGACGTGGCGAACGGTACTGGTTATTTATTTTATTTTATTTTGTTTAAATGCGAATTTCAAATTCAAGCGTTCTAATCCCCATAACTTTTGCATACGATAATTTTAAAGTGAATGTGGTTAAGCGACATTATAACCTAAGCTGGGACCTAAATAGCATATTTGGTTTAATATGATAATTTTGAAATGAGAGTTTAACCTATTTTGGAAATATGACTTTTGAAAGGAAATATAATTTCGAACTATGATTTCAATATGATATAATTTCGGAAGTAAGTAATGATTTCGAAAATGATATGATTTGAATTGAATATGATATTTTGATATCAATTATGAAATGATTTTGGAAATGTAAAAGAACCATCCGGTATGTAATAAGCGATTGGTTGTTAAAGAGACCGGGATCGAATATTGTCATACTCTCTACCAATACCGAAAACCACATTGAAAACTGTGTACGCGGTGGAGATTCCAGAATGAAGTAGGATGGTTGGCGACGATCCTATATGAGGTATATACGTGGACCTAACTCCCATGAGTTAGCTTAAGGTGGCTAAAACAGGAGCAATTGATGGGCCAAGTGAGGTTATTCCTTCGATCGGGCACACTCCTTCGATACTATATTCTGACTTTGTGACTGATTTGGTGGCCACCCTCGATTTTTGATTTGGGAGTGTGTTCCAAGGTGGATGGTAGTAGCTGCTATGCGTTACCACCAGTCCGGAAGTGTAATTGGTATATCAACCCTGGCATTGCCTAGTTGTGTCGTGTGACCTACCCTATCGAGACCACTACGAATTTGTTTTGTACCATACCTATGGAGTGCCCTCTGACGACGTCCAGTACGGTTTGGATTACGGTATTGTATAGACTATGGGAATATATAAAAATGTGTTAAGGGGGAAATAGGTAACGCCTTAACGCTATTTTAATAGTTTATCTTACTTTAGACATATTATAATAGCGTATTGTACTACATAGTAGATAGTTTAACGGATCCTTAGGAGATGTTAATCCCGAACATCTCTTAAGTTACTACACTCACGTCAGACACTGGATAGGAGATGTCAAACCCCATATACATCTCCGATGTCGTTCCACTCATATTTATTTATTTACCGTTGATTTAACTTTCATAAGATCTTTTAGTTCTGACTCGAGTGTTTTGTCTTTTCAATTCGCTCGGCTCAGCCTGAGCATTTCAAGATTCGAAGACTTGTTTCTGGAGGACGAAGACGAAGATTGTATTATTATTTACTATATTATTCCACTACGTCATACTGTTCCGCTGCATTATTTTTTTATCTCTGATATGTGTAACTCTGATTTTGTATTGTATGAGTATAATCAAATGTTTTGTATACAGCTTCATGAACTGTTATTTGATTATTATATTTTGTCATTCCGCTGCGAGATTCTGTTTTGTTTTTTTTCTTTCTCTGTTTATTTCTTATTCACCCCAATAACAATCCTCCCTTCTGTATGGTTTGAGTTGGCACGTGTGTCTGCTTAAAACGTCCAAAAAGGCGGGATGTTATAGTTGGTATCAGTGCTTATGTTTAGCGATAACCTTAGCCTTGTGGGGTCTGACTCGTATTAAATAGGGTAGTAATACCCTAGGATGAGTCGCTGAGTGTATATATATGAGAGAGCGTATTTTTTAGTGTTATAAAATGTTTTATATTGTGTTAATTTGTTCCATTTTGTATTTATAAATTCTGGTCGATACATAGGACGCTACGACATCGATAGGGATTTCTAAATGCTTAATAGGACTCACGGACATAATATTGTTTTGAAATATAGGTGAATGAAATAATTTTGCCTATTATATATTTTGTATATAAAATAATAATTGTTTAAATGATATAGTTGATTGCTATATATTTGGTTGTTAGGTAGTGAAATTTATAAATATTGGTTGAAAATAAAGATCTGTAAATAAAATAAATGTATATTGGAAATTTAGAACTTAAGTTCCGGAGTTTTTGAAAATCTCTTTCGAATGACTTTGGAATATAATATTAGTATTATTTGGAAGTATTTTCTGATATAAATATTTCAACGTTATTTGGAAGAAATGTTTTAAAAGAATTTCTAGAAAGAAATAAGTTCTGTACTCCCCTCTCGGTCGCTGGAAAATAATTTCGGTGATGAGTGCACGCATCATCGACGTTCATTCAAGTTTCAATGTGGGAAGGCAGTGTAGTAATTTTACTACACGATTTTTTTAATAAATTAATTTTAATTTTTAATTCCAAGTATGATTTGATATATATAAAGATATGATTATATATATTATTTTAAATGATTTGAAAAGGAACCCGGCATTTAGCTCTTAAATTTTTATAAATTAGAGATTTCAATTATTGTAATGAAATAAAAAATTTACCCTTTAATAATTGGAACTTCTAAAATGAAATAAGAAATTAAATGCTAGGTTATAAATGAAATTTACAAGAAAATTGAAATTGTAACCTATGAAACAAAGGATATGATTATTGAACATTAAGTTAATTAAAATAAATAAGATAAACTTGGGTAACTTTCAATTGCATTCTTGAAACATAAATATGTAACTTACCTAAATATTAAAAGTTAAAATGTTAAATAGAAAATGTAATAGAATATTTTTCAAGTAAAACTTAAGTAATGAAAGTGTTCAATGAGATTCTTTATAAATAAGAGCCTTGATATTATAGTTGTTATAAACTTAAGTTATAATTGAAATGTTACTATAATAAAATGTAATAGAAAGTAAGTATTGTAAGTAAATAATTGTAAACTTAAGTTAATGAGTAAATATGCTAGGTAATTGAATTGAACATGAATACTATAAATAAATAAGCGTAAACTTAAGTTAATATTGGAAGCCATTTATAATTGAAGTGAATAGAAAAATGAATACTATAATAAATTAAATAGTTATAACTTCAGAAATTGTTGAAATGATTTAGAAAATGGATTTAATATTCAATGACATTATATAAGAAAATGAATGTAAATTTAAAAGTTAGAAACTTAAGAATGAATTTATGCACTAATGAATATTAATATCTAATGGAAACCAGATATACAAATTAATAAATGTGAACTAAACTGCAATAAAATATATGTAATACTTGGATAATAAATTCATTGAGTTTATAATCAATTGAATGGAAGTAACTTATGCAAAGAAATGAATATAAAGAAATGAAAATAATTTTCATTATATGAATAAATAAAGAAAAATGAATTTGTAAGTAAATGAATGTAAATAAATGAAATTATGTAATAAATGAATGAATGGAAGTTGGATTTTGTAAGAAATAAATGTAAACTAAAGAAATAATCATTGAGAAAAGAAATTAATAAGAATAAACTTGAACTATATTTGGGATTTGTTATTTGTTTTGGTTTATGGTTGTTTGGGAAAGGATACTTCTAATTGCTTAGGAGGTATGAATAATCTATTGATTTTTATCTAAGATTGTTGAGTAAATGGTACGCTTAGTAGTTTATTTGTCATTCTATGCGATTAAAAGTTTCTTAACCCGAACGAACCTTTTGTTTGTTTGATATGGATGTATGATTGATTACATTGTTTTCATATGATGATTGTATGCTTTTGGGTTGCATGTGCCTGTTGTATGTTGTTTGCAAGTGAATATTGTTATGATTTGTTTGTTATAAATTTGAAGCAATATAAATAATTCATTTTATATAATTATTAATCTCTTTTGGATTATATAAGTGAATTACAGGTTTATGGAAGCAATTGTTACCGCTTTTGGTTTCATAAATTAAGCGTTGTTTGCCCGACAAATAGGTACGTTCTCGGATTACGGTTTTCTAGCGGTATTATATTATTTTTCCCGCTGTTGGGATATATTATTTTGATAATTATGTAATATATATTGTTTTATTTATATTATTATTTCTCCCAGATCTCTCCTTACAAAGGAGACTCTGCCGAAATTTTTCGAAAATTTTGAGGAATGTTTTCCAAACTTTATTACATTGAGTATAAAAGGATATAATGGTTATAAATTGATATATTTTTACTTATATTAATTTTGTAAATTTATTTGTTTATAAATTTAATATTGTGAATAAGGTATATTGAATACTTAATCCCTTCTTTTCCTACCTTTTTCCTTTTCGGGGATGAAATGTTTTGAGTGGGGAGAGTGTAACGACCCGTAAATTTCGACGATTAAAAATAGTTAACTTAGTTTGATTCTGTGAATTAATATTGGAAGAAATAAAATTTGCAAATTATTTAATGAAATAATAAATTAAATGGAATATAACAATGTTAATTTGAGTCAATCATTAACAACTTTAATGAAATTCCACTCAATGGAAATAATGAAATTGTTATAACTTGGTTATAAATTTAATAGAAGTAAACAAATGTAAATATTTAATTAACTAATGAAATAATATATTGTCAATGGTAATTGAATGAAATAGTATAATAAATGGTAACTGAATAACATCAGTATTATATAAGTGATTACAACATTCACTTGTAAGTAATAAACTTATAAAGACGATTAAAGGTTAATTGTGACAATCATTATAAGTTATCTATTTATTTAGTCTGTTAAATTTAATTGGAAATTAATTACAATTAAATGATAGTAAATGTTACATTAATAAGATTAAGACAATAACTGAGACTGTGAACGTAACAAAATGAATAAAAATGCTAATTTTATTCATAAAGTAATAATTGATGTAATAAAAGAATGGAACCAAGATAAAATAATAAATTGGATTTAAAATCTTAATTAATGTGTGGAATTGACAAAATTTCAATATAATTGAATTATAGTAGTTAATATAAATAAAAGATGGAAATGTAGTCTATTAGTGAAATAAGGTATCAACAAATATTAACTATGTTATTTGAGTAATAATTGATTGAGTATAATGTCTAAAATCAAATCTAAAAAATTTATTTAAATTAAATTCTAATTAATTGGATTTAATTACATTTGGAATTGAACACTATAATTTGTGAAATATTAGACATTGAACTATATGTAAACTTGTTTTATTTATTATGAATGTCCAAACAAACAAAAATGATGAAAATTGTCAGTTATTAAATTTGAAATAAGAATGTGATTTAATTAATTTAATATTAATTTATTTAATTAACTTGAAATATAGCCATTTTGGCAACTGTCTTGGATTTCGACGAAACTAGTTTCATCGGATCCGTAACAGTGAATTATTGTAAGATTTCAGGTTTTGTAGCGATCGGACTTGTCGTTTGATCATGCGGACTCGAAACGCCTAGAAATCAATTTAATTAAAATTAATTGAAATCAATTTGAAATAAGCTGATTTTAACATAACTTCTTCATACGATGAAATTAGGACTTGAAACCTGTTCCATTGAGTTTAAAAATATTGAAAACATCTATTTTGATATATGGGATGTCTCATCTTCGTTCCGGAGGCAGAACGGGCTTTACAGACCGTTTATCGTTCAACTTCCAAATCAAATCCAGTCCATTCATCTCTATTTCTGATCTGCCTTTTTATAGCCCGTTATAAACCCTAGCAACCTTCTTATTTTCATTTGGTTGTACATACAATTCAGCTATATTCTCCTTCTCAATGGCAGACAAATTCCCAATTCCAAATCCAATTGCAATTCAAAATCAAATCAAAAATCCAACTCCTCCAAACTATATCGAATTATATATCGATTTGAAGCTCTCGACGAGCGTAAACCACTGCAACGATTCATTTTTCAATTCGAATTATCATTTGACCAGAAATTGTCGAAGAAGTTTCGGCCATTCATTGGCTATGGTCTCGTTTAACGGTGGATCTGCGTCCTGGGGACGATCGAAGGGCATGGATGCGTAGATGGGGTCGAGTAGGTTTGATCCATGTGGTTAGTTGGTCGATGTCGTCAGCGATTTCATTAGATTTGGCCATAGAAACGCGCGTCTTCGAGCTCGGCTTGATGGTCATGCGGAACGCGCGCGCGTCGCGTGGGTGCCAGTGGAGGCGGCTCGGCATGGTTGAGGGGGTGGAATCGTCTGATCTTGTCGAAGTGGGTCGTGGGTGGCGTGTTTTGGCAATATAGAGCGGCGGTTGGTCGATGTCGGCTTCGAGCAAGGTTGTGTAGCAGGTTAGGGTTTCCACTACAGGCGTGATGTGGCGAACGGTACTGGTTATTTATTTTATTTTATTTTGTTTAAATGCGAATTTCAAATTCAAGCGTTCTAATCCCCATAACTTTTGCATACGATAATTTTAAAGTGAATGTGGTTAAGCGACATTATAACCTAAGTTGGGACCTAAATAGCATATTTGGTTTAATATGATAATTTTGAAATGAGAGTTTAACCTATTTTGGAAATATGACTTTTGAAAGGAAATATAATTTCGAACTATGATTTCAATATTTTATAATTTCGGAAGTAAGTAATGATTTCGAAAATGATATGATTTGAATTGAATATGATATTTTGATATCAATTATGAAATGATTTTGGAAATGTAAAAGAACCATTCGGTGTGTAATAAGCGATTGGTTGTTAAAGAGACCGGGATCGGATATTGTCATACTCTCTGCCAATATTGAAAACCACTTTGACAACTGTGTACGCGGTGGAGATTCCAGAATGAAGTTGGATGGTTGGCGACGATCCTATATGAGGTATATACATGGACTTGACTCCCATGAGTTAGCTTAAGGTGGCTAAAACAGGAGCAATTGACGGGCCAAGTGAGGTCATTCCTCCAATCAGGCACACTCCTTCGATACTATATTCTGACTTTGTGATTGATTTGGTGGCCACCCTCGATTTTTGATTTGGGAGTGTGTTCCGAGGTGGGCGGTAGTAGCTGCTATGCGTTACCACCAGTCCGGAAGTGTAATTGGTATATCTACCCTGGCATTGCCTAGTTGTGCCGTGTCACCTACCTTATCGAGACCACTACGAGTTTGTTTTGTACCATACCTATGGAGTGTCCTCTGACAACGTCCAATACGGACGTGATTACGGTACTGTATAGACTATGGAAATATATAAAAATGTGCTAAGGTGGAAATGGGTAACGCCTTAACGTTATTTTAATAGTTTATCTTACTGTAGACATATTATAATAGTGTATTGTACTACATAGTAGATAGATTAATGGATCCTTAGGAGATGTGAATCCCGAACATCTCTTAAGTTACTGCACTCACGTTAGACACTGGATAGGAGATGTCAAACCCCGTAAACATCTCTAACGCCGTTCCACTCATATTTATTTATTTATTTACCATTGATTTAACTTACATAAGATCTTTTAGTTCTGACTCGAGTGTTTTGTCTTTTCAATTCGCTCGGGTCAGCCTGAGCATTTCAGGATTCGAAGACTTGTTTCTGGAGGACGAAGACGAAGATTGTAATATTATTTACTATATTATTCCACTACATCATACTGTTCCGCTGCATTATTTGTTTATCTCTTATATGTGTATCTCTGATTTTGTATTGTATGTGTATAATCAAATGTTTTGTATACAGCTTCATGAACTGTTATTTGATTATTATATTTTGTCATTCCGCTGCGAGATTCTGATTTTTTTTCTTTCTCTGTTTTTTTCTTATTCACCCCAATAACAATTCGCCCTTCTGTATGGTTTGAGTTGGCACGTGTGTCTACTTAAAACGTCCAAAAAGGCGGGATGTTACAAAGCCTTAAGAAAATATCATAAAGGCATGTAATTAATAGATAATGTGAGATAGCCCATCAAATCATCCATATAATATCCAACATCATATAAATCATAAAGATGATCAATCACAATTCAAACCATAATAAATAAACAGAGGCTATCTCAAAAATATGAAAACATCTAGAGTATGGATATAACATGGACCGACTACACTTTAGACACACAGTCTCTAGTGTAGCCAACTCATTGGATAATAATATATGTCAATCCACAACACACACATAATCCTGAACTAGAAAGGGTGACTTATAGAATATAGCATGCTACAGGAACCAAGGGTCTACTAACCCCTCGCTAATAATCAGATCTATTCCTACAGTCTTCATTTAACTTGACGGACATCGTGATCCACATCCACATATAGCTCGTCTATGCATAGCTTCGGTCACGACCCTACACTTGCCCCTATGGTAATAGACTACTAGCCTATGCGACACAAGGGGCTACCAACTACTAATCCCGTGATGCGCATAAAATATAATAACCAACAATGATGTCATGGATTTGGAGCGTGTCCCCACGATCAGGCCACCATAGTGGATACTGGCCAATCCAGTTCACTCCTGAACCATAAAAGGAGCCGGACATAAGTGGACGATATATCGTACTCATATCCTATATCAATATATAGCTTTAGACATAAGCCGACACACGGCTTTATATAAACGTAAGTTAACAGATGACTATAGAGTACTAGAGCTCTAGTCCTAGCCAAGAGACGGCTCTACCTATATGCAATCACATCGCTATAAAATATACCGATCACGTATTCACATGACTGTAATCCCCATTTGAGTAACATTTACTTACAATGAATACTCAAACAGATAACATAACGGCATCCCATACCATTGCATGTTATTTGGATAATTATTCAAGGCGCATAAACTACACTCGATCCACACTAGATATCTCTATATAACAAGTCCGATGAATGACCGGAAAAGTGTTACCAAAAGTCCCATACCAGACAATATCACTAAACCATTTATTTAAATTTCTTGTCACATAGAAACGAAATCTCACAAATCAAATATAAAGATGTTATCACCGAATCATTTCAAATCACTAAACAAATCCATATCGATGGTGAATAACTTATATAATTCATTTAAATATACAAGAGAAGAATGATCAGAAAAGTAATATAAGTTTAATTATTAAAACAAATAAACATAACAATCAATGCTCATTATTTAAAAATGAATCATTTATAACAAAAATAAATAATTAGAAATAGATATCAAAATTTATATATTAAATAATAATTTCACTTTGTCTATTTAATCCCAATATAAGATTAAATTACTAAATTTCATTTTCGAATCCATATATATATATATATATATATATCCAAAACTTCCAAATTCAGTTTATATATCAAAAATAACTATTGAACCAAATAAACAAATTTCCATAACTAAATAGTACTTTAAAATAATTTATAAAACCCCTAGAAATATTCTTTTCATTTCAAACTATAATTTATAATTTAAACCTTCATTAAATATTCAATATCTCAAATAGCTCATATAGAAAACCATCTAATATCACTTTAAATTTATTTAATAATCTTATATAATCAAATATTATTTCGAAATAAATTTATAAGTCATAGAATAAATTATATTTATTTCAAATCATAGAACATAATACAAAATCTTCACTTTATACTCTAACAGTTAGAAATGAAATATTTTCTATTTTCAAAAGAACTTTTGATATCCAAAATAATCTCCGAGCACATAATTTTATTTACCAACCAATTTTATTTATTTATAAATACACTTCAATTTAATTTCAAAATACCAAAAACAATTTATCGAAGCTTTCAAAAATATCAAAAACCCAAAAATCAATCGAACGTCTAGAAATATGAACCAAGGAGCAAAATCCTCCAAAATCATCAACAATCATCAATATAAATTTATATCGTCTGGTCAAGTCGAATTACATCAAATTTTGGACCATAGATACATTGTACAGACAATGTAAATAAATTACACAAATCAAAATGCAAACAGACAACATCTCCTTTGCATTTTAGACATCCAACAAACACAAAACTCCACTATCAATTACCAAAATAACATCCATACAATTCAGTTTCATCCGATATCGCAACAAGCAATCAATATCAACCAATAATCCATCCATCCAAACTAAACAAGTAGATATATAAGTGATTGTGTATAAATAAAATGATGTAGACATAGTAATGAGTGAGAAAACTCACCAAGTTGAGTGAAGTATTACCGTCTTCATTGTGCGCTAGCACTACATGATCAGCCACTTTGTGCCATGAGCTCCAACACTCTTGCATACGAACAACAGCTCTTCCCCCATACACCTAAGCCGCAACCACCATACAGTCTACCTGAGCTCCTAAGAACACACGCACACATGCTCGGATCATCAACACACCACTACTGCACTTGCCATCATCAAATTGCTCAACCACCATGTCATGCCAATCGCTTCCACGTTGCTAACCTTCGTCGCTCCTTCAACCATCAACCTTCACGCCTCCAAACTCATAACCACTAGCAAAGCCCATGTCAGCACTGTCCACCCTTCTCAAATGCGACATCAGGTCGTGCTTCCTCTTGACAATGCGCACAGCATGTGCGTCTTCTTTGCCTAAGTCATCCAGCTCAAACGTGTATATATTATTATTTTTATTAATTCGTTTTGATAAAATGTGATTTTTTATTTTTGCAATAGGGCACTCGCTCTAGGATGGATAAGGGTTGGGCTTGAAAATGAAACGAGGAAGGAAAGTTCTGGAATAGAGGAGAAAGGAGTATAGGCTTGTCTTTAGTTTGGGCCTAATGTTTTAGGCCAAATCTCAGTTCATTTTAAATTCTTAAATTTATATTTTAATTCCTAATATTTATTATAAACATAATTCCATTGTAACGACCTACCTTTTCGATCCTAAAAAAACACTAATACATCCTCAGTATTCACGTGCTGAACATCTAAGTGCCGGAAAGACAGATTGTTGGGGTAAAAGAAAGAAAAGACAGAACAAAATCTCAACATCGCAACGAGATTAATATATAATATACACAAGATCTTTACAAAAGAAATCATCTTTATTATACACAACATCAGAATACACCAACCTATTTCAGCCTTGACAGTTATAACAGCTTGTCCTTATAATTGCTGATAAATACAAACAATAATAAAATAAACATAACAGTGGGAGATAAAAGATACGTGAATACGTATTGGAGAATCTAGCTCGTTTTTTGAAAGCTCCAAAGCATCCAGTTAAAGCTAGAAAATATGCTCGGACTGACCCGAGCATTATGGGAAAATAACGTCCAGGTCAGTCTGGTAAAACCAGCGTGAGAAACTTAAATCGTAAGGAATTTTATTTATTATAACTTGTAAACCCTTTTTAAAATCAAAGGTATCACGTAAGACCATGCCATATATAAACACGACCGGGTTTTTACCTTACGATGACCAAACCATTTTTATAATAAAATCCAGTTTTATTATAATAGTGTCTAGGGTTTAAAGTAAATAGATAAAATAGATGAAATGCTTGCATCTATATTTCAACAAAGTTGGGCACAACTAAGTTCGTAGGCCATATATTGGAGAATGGATTCCAACAATGGCTAGGTAAGGGACTACCTTTCGATGGTACACCTCTAAAAAAAAGTACCTGAGGGCTACAGACGCATCTGCCCCTCTGCTACACAGGGTCGGCTGCCCCTTTAACATAACCGGTCGGATTACCGCATCCCTTGACACCGAGGCTGCAAACATTATCCCTCGATGCCTGCACACAAAAAAAACTTTAAGGGGACAATCTAGAATGGGATGACAACTCCTAATGGTAGCTAACCACATAGCTCTGCTGCATACCCTATTTTAGCCATTTCTCCGGGTTATGAGGCTTGAGGCTACACTTTTACTTTTTCTACTAGCAGACTACCTTAGAATGCTAACACTTCCCTTCAAGCATCAATGCAATGCTATCATTCATCCATACAAATTGTTCAGGATAAGAATAAACCGAAGGTACTACTTTTACTACATTCATTTTGGAGTCACCCTCAGGATTAGTAGCAAGTAGCCCTTACACTTCAATAGCTTGATTCCATCATCTAGAACCCCTTCAAAAACATAGAACGTGCATATAGTTTTGGAGTGGTTACGGTATAGAGTCATCTCATATAAGTATACTCTTCCTGCTTACCGGTCGCCCCAAAACGAAGTCGTTAATTCCGGTAAACTCAACTCTGGTTCTTTAGAAATAATCAGACAATACATAAGAGTGGATGTCACCTCCTAATCATTTAAGTTGACGGATTTTCTTACCATTTGTTCAAGAAGAACAAAATGAGTTTATACGTACAGTATAGCACCACCGATGGTAACTATACCATATAATCCCCATGTTTCCCCTAGATATTTCCATGGTTATATTCTTTTGCTGTTAAGTAGGGAGAGAATACTTCTCTACCAAGAAGGATTATTTATTTAGGCCAAGTTGTTGATAGTCGATTATTTAACTATCAATTAAACAAACATTCAAACAAAAAATACAATTCCCATGGAAACCACTAAGCCTCTTAAATTAATCTTTCATTAATTTGAATTCACCTTTCAAATATTTACTAAAATATTCATATACTTATCTCACTAGTACAAGTATATTAACAAACAATTTCACTTTATACTTGGAAAACTTTTCCATATACTTATAACAACGGTGTAAGTATTTTGCAAACATTAGAAAGATTTCGTATTTCAAAATCATATTAAATGTATCAAAACAAATGTAATTAAAATATAGATAATGATAACCAAAAACACTATTCTTTTCATAAATCTCTTTTATGTTATGAATATCTCCTTTATAAATCTACAAATCCCTTTATAAAACTTCTTCCATAAATCTCCGAGTTATTTATAAAACTCTATTTATAAAACTCCAAAATCATTTATAAAATTTCTTTCATAAATCTCAAAAACTACTAAAAACCAAACTTTTATTCAATTTCCAAAATCTCTTTCCAAATTTATAAATTCCTTTAATAAATTCTTTTATTAAATAAAAACCTTTATATAAGTATTTCTTTAAAAATAATACCCTTTAAATAAATAGTTTATTATTTTTAAACACCTTTTATAAAACAATTTATTATTTAAAGCACCCTTAATAAAACAATCAGTTATCCTTAAACAACATTAGTAAAATGATAACTTTTAAACAAGCATTAATAAAATAATAAACTAAAATAAATTTGGATAATATGATAATAAATTTAAAAAAATTATAATAAAACACTTTAAGATTATTAATATAATAGTAAATTAATTTTAAAATAATAATATTATAATAATTAATTAACTTTAAAATAGTATTTTCATAGTAATAAAATAACTTTAAAACAATATTAAATAAAATAATTATTATTTAACTTTTAAAACTAAAAATAAATAACTTTAAAATATTAATAATACAATAAATAGGTTTAAAATAATTAACTTTAAATATAAAATAATTATCTTTAAATAATAAACTTTAAATAATAATTACTTTTAAATAATTATTTAACCTAGAAAGATAATTACCTTTAAATAATTAATTTTAAATTACAATAAATTTTAAAATAATAATTAGCTTTAAATAATGATTATTAGCTTCCAATATATTAATAATGTAACGGCCTGGGATTTTCGACCCTAGGAAATCGACATCCATACGTTCACTTTATAACATGCCGAATAGTGAAGCGTTAGAAATACCAGATCATTAAGGGTGAAAAAGATAAAGATAGAAGGAAACAGAATCAATAACACAGAATCTCACAATCGCAGCGGAACAACATATAATATATAATAACAGACTTTTATACAAAAGTACCAGTTAATATACATACAATCATCAGAGTACAACAATCAACAAATCAATTTGGATGGTTATAATAACTTGTCCTCGCCAGTGTTGACTATACAGACTACACACACAGTGGAAATAACAAGTACGGGAATACGTCTCTGTCATCCATCTCATCTCCTGAGCTTTATAGCATCCTAACCTGAATCTGTAATACTCGGTCTGACCCGAGCATTATAATAAAATAACACCCGAGTCAGTCTGGAAAACCAGCGTGAGAAAACACACTCCATTTGAATTATTACTATTTTTAAAATCCTTTGAAAACAAAGGTATCTCGTAAGACCACGTTACACATAAACATGACGGGTCCCGGTCTCATTGAATCCAAAACGATAAATTTTTAAAGGTCAAGTTGTTTAAAATAAACAATTCTACAATCAGGGTGTCAATATTCACATATGGAAATTCATTCCATATGTTTACTTTATCATGACCTATCCATCGAAATTAATTCGCTTGTAATCATCACATTATCTGAAATTCAGAACAGTGATCAGTACAAGTCGATTTACTTCTAAAAAAACGTGTCAACGTTTTATTCTATCTACTTTAATTTGTTTGGCTACTTAATGGCACATACAATAATAATTGGAAACAATATCCAAAGGAAGTGTCAGCCAAAGTATAGATCATTAACTCGACAACAATTTATAAATAATATTGAATCAATTTACAATTCAGAATGAAATGGTCTCAATTTACTGAGTAAAATTATATTTTTAATCCAAATTACTCGTTAATCAAAGAATTAAATAAAATAACTTATTCTTAATTAATCTAAAATTAAACAGTTCATTTAACAATTAATTTATTAATTAACATATAATTAATCAAATAAGAAATTACTTATTCGTTTACGTTCAACTATTATATATCTTTAAATTTTGACATTTGCAGAAAACTTGACGATATTAGTTTAGGTGTAAATACTTGGCGATAGGAGCTCGATGCAAAAATCTGTTCGTCGATTGGATTTAAAATGAATAAGAAAATTGGTTTTTTAAAATTTATAGATTATTACATAAAATAATTAATTTAAATTTTCTTTTTAAACATACCAAGCCCATACTAATCTAACCCGGCCCAAACCCATCTTCCCCTCTCCTACAAGTTCTTCTCCTTCCTTCTCTCTTTCATTTAAAATGCACGAAGACGTGCACGCGCCTGGATACGTGCACATGCACCCAACCTCTGGCTACCGAACCTTGGCGCCGACCATCCCCACACATCACCTTCGACCCCGTCGCTACGTCCATCCACGTGGAACCTACGGCCAAGCCTCCGTTCGAAAAATCAAACATTCACCGAAACCTGAAAAAAACACAGTGCCTACCCCATCACTTCGCCATGCCACTACACTCGACCATCCACCACCAAACTCCACCCACGGCTTCGCCATTGCCTCCACTATCGATTCCCTCTCATGCGCACATCTCTCTTATCCTCTCCACTTCGCCATCGCCAAAAATTTCACGTCCTATGTACCGACTGGAATTTATAAATACTAAACAGAATAAATTAACACAGTATAAAATATTTTATAACACTAACAAATACGCTCTCTCATATATACCTTCAGACTCATTCTAGGGTATTACTACCATATTTCAAATGAGTCAGACCCCATAAAGATAAAGTTATCGTTAAACCAAAGCTTTGATACCAAGTGTAACGACCCACCTTTTTGGACGGTTTAAATCGACAATAGACCACACATGTCAGACTCAAACCATTCAAAAGGGAGGATTTTTATGGGGTAAGTAAGAAAAAGAAGAGGAAGAAATAAAACAAACATAGAATCTCACAGCGGAATGACAAAATATAATAATCAAATAACAGTTCATGAAGTTGTTTTACAAATAACATTTGGTTACACTTTTACAATACAGATCAGAGTTACATACAACAGAAATAAATAACAATGCAGTGGAACAATATGATGTAGTGGAATAAATGTAATAAATAATAATAGTATACAAATCCCCATCTTTGTCCTCCAGAAAAGCAGTCTTCGATACACTGAAAAGCTCAGACTGACCCGAGCGAATTGAAAAGACAAAACACTCAAGTTGGAACTAAAAGATCTTATGTAAGTTAAATCAACAGTAAATAAAGATGAATGTAACGGCGTCAGAGATGTTTACGGGATTTCACATCTCCTATCCAGTGTCCAACGTGAGTGCAATAACTTAAGAGATGTTCAGGATTCCATCTCCTTAGGATCCGTTAAACTATCTACATACATAGTACAATACGCTATTATAATAGTGTCTGCAGTAAAGCAAAGTATTAAAATAGCGTTAAGCCGTTACCCATATCGCCCTTAACACATTTATATATTCCCGTAGTCTATACAGTACCGTAAGCTCCACCAAACATGTGTTTTACCCATAGGGCACTCCATAGGTATGATACAAACCAAACTCGTAGAGGGGGCGATAAGGCATGTGACAAGGCACGCGAGGCAATGCTAGGGTAGGATTCTACCGTTTGCACTCCTGTACTGGTGGTAACGCATAGCAGCTACTACCGCCCACCTCGGAACATACTCCCGTACTCAAAATTGAGGGGTGGCCACCAAATCAATCACAAAGTCATAATATGGTATCGTAGAAATGTGCCCAATCGGAGGTGCGACCTCACTTGGCCCGGTATAGCTCTTGTTTTAGCCACATCAAGCTGACTCACAGGAGTCAGGGCTACGTAAATACCTCATACAGAATCGTTCGCCAAACCATCCTACTTCATTCTGGAATCTCCACCACGTACACAGTAGTTAAAGTGATTTTCGGTATTGGTAGAGAGTATGGCAATATCCGATTCCGGTCTCTTTAACAACCAAACGCTTATTTCAACCGGATGGTGCTTTTACATTTCCAAAACCGATTCATAACTGATATCAAATATCATATTAAATTAAAGCCATCACTTTCGAAATCATATTCACTTTCGAAATCATATTCACTTTCGAAAACATATCACATTTGAAATCATATCACTTCCACTTTACACAGTCTGAAATTTAGAAAATAGTTTAGATAGTTATAAATAGTTTAGCATAGTTAAAATAAACTTTTAAATAGTTAAAATACTCTAAAATAGTTTAAAAATAGATTAAAAATAGTTTAAATAGATTTAAGATAGATTAAATAGATTAAAGATAGATTAAATAGATTTAAAATAGATTAAATAGATTTAAAATAGATTAAATAGATTTAAAATAGATTAAATAGCTTTAAAATAGATTAAATAGCTTTAAAATAGATTAAATAGATTTAAAATAGATTAAATAGATTTAAAACAGATTAAATTGGTTAATTAGTTTAAAATTAGTTAAAATAGATTAAATTGGATTAAATAGATTATAATATATTAAAATAAATTAAAATTTATTAAATAGTTTAAATTAGTTTAATAGTTTGAAATCTTACTAACCAGGATTTTTAAAATAATATATTTTTTAAACAGTTGATATTAAAATAATAAATTTGAAATTGATATCAAATTAAACTATTTCTTTCATTCAACATATCTGGACCATGTCCAGCTTTCAAATCAACAAACTAAAATTTTGCCTTTCAATTCAAATTCTAAGTTAAAACCATTTAATCAATATCGATTTCAAACCTATGTTCGAACAATAAATTCAAACTATTTCAAAATTTAGTAGATTTCAAAGTTACAATTTCAAACGTTTCAATAACTCAATCCCGATAAATTTCATTTATACTTCAAATTCAACTTTAAAATTTCAATTTAATTTTTTTAAACAATTCCTTTAAACCAATTCCGATTTCAACATTTAGAGCTTCAATTTTCAAAAATAATTCAGTTTATATAAATCAAATTTTATTTCAAAATATCATTTTACTAAATTCAAAATTTAAAGATTTTTTAAATCATTTAATTTAACCAATTCGATGTCCGTATATAATTATCTACCCAATGGTCAAGTGATACAGACATATATCATTTCAATCCGCAATAAATTTAAAATTTACGAGTATATAACATTTCAACCTGTAATCTTAAAATAAATTCAAAATCCATAAAATTGCTCGGGTCTATCATTTTAACCCGTAACGATTTTTCCCTAATCTATAAATCGTTTGGGTATTTCAACCCATAGTGATTTTCCTAGCAATAACTAAGGGAACTTGCAGTGTTATGACAATATAAATATAACATCCAGTCATCTAATACCAATAATCAAACATCCATCACAATCACCATTCAAATCAACAAATAATAACAAACATTGAATGATTATCAATAACAGGTATTAACAGACAATTTAAGATTCAATATTAAATTAATGGCGATTAAATTCAATAAAAGTCAGATTTAACTGAAATAACAAATTAAATATACCAAACATTAACCGACCAATTTCAAAGCACATCATAAATTCAATTTAACTAACATAAGGTAATTTAGTAGTTGTGAGTGGGTTAAAACACTCACCTTTGATTTCAAATCAATTTGAAATCCAAAATAAGGCTCAAATTTCAACAGTCTCAGAATTCGTCCAAACCAGTTCCATAACGTCTGAAATTTCGATACGATCCCAACGGAATAAATTGCGCCCAAATCCGAGTTCATATGAAAAAGTTAGGATCGTTAGAACATTTGAAATCAAAATTAAATAAAAATAATATAGGCAAATAAAACTCTACCACGTCAGCGGCAAAACCACGTTGAAACCGTAACACGAGTTCTTCCTGACCATCTCGACTTCGAAACCTACCCAACCGCCACCATCTCAATGAATTTTCACCGCCACCACGCTGCCCTGCACCCAAACCTAACAACGCCGATGGCCTCCACGCTTCAGGCCGACCCTAAGCCTCACTCGCGCGCCTGCGCGGCTCTGCCATGTACCTCCGCCGCCGCTAGCATATATAGGTGATTCCAAGCGAACCCACGACCCTTCTGACCATCACGAACCCACCGATGCAAAGCTCTGGTCCTCCTCTACGCAACACAACCCCCCGATCGTTCCCAAGACAAAGATCCACAGTCTAATCCAACAACCACATATGAACGGCCGAGGTTTATTCATCAAATTCTGGTCAAATGGTGCACCAAATTGAAAAACGGATTGCTGCTGTGGATTGCGCTCGTCGAGAGCTTTCCAACGATATATAATATGTTAAGGTTTTGGGAGTTTGAATTTTCGATTTGAATTTGAAATTGGATTGGAGTTTGGATCTGCAGTTATTGGAAGGACGAAGAAGTAGATAGGTGGAACAGGCAGATACGTATAGAGATAAGAAAATAAAATGGCTTCTAGGGTTTAGAAAGATCTATTTTTATTGACAAGGGCCGATAAGAATAAACATCATATCGAACTGGTTTGAAATGACAATAACGACCCGAAAAACCCGTTCCGTCTCGAAACGAAAGTAGATCATCCAATATATCAAAATAGATGTTTTCGATATTTTTAAACTCAATGGAATAGGTTTCAAGTCTTAATTCCATTGTATTAAAAAGTTAGCTTTTAAAATCAGCTTATTTCAGTTGAATTCAATTAAATTGATTTCTACGCGTTTCGAGCACGCACGATCAAACGACAAGTCCGATCGCTACGAAACTTGAAATTCTACAATAATTCTCTGTTACGGATCCGATGAAACTGGTTTCGTCGAAATCCGGTACAATGGCCAAAATGGCTATTTTCTTGTTAATTAAGTAAATTATTATTAAATTAATTAAATCACCTGTAAAATTTAAATTTAATAACTAATAATTTTTATCATGTGTAATTACACATAATTTAACAATCTTTTTAAAACAAATTTCCCATGTCAAATTTAACATTAATTATTGCACAAATTACAGCGTTCAAATGTCAATTGAATAAATTCATTGATTATTAATTTAAAGTCCAATAAATCCATTTATTTGATTTTTCATCTTATTATTCAATCAATTATCATCTTATGGATATAATTAACATTGGTTTATATCTTATTACACTAATATTCTATAATTATCATCTTTTATCATACTAACTGCAATATTTACTTAGATTAGTCGCAATTGCTTTCTAATTAAATTTCAACAAATTAAATAAATAGGTGATAAATAACAATTATTACCTTTTACTTAATTTAATCACATTTATAAGTTTACTATCTACAAACAAATGTTATAACTACTTACATATCACTGATTTCATATTCAATATTAGCCAATTCCAATTAATCACATATAATTTCAACATTGAATCCAATATTAAATTTTATTTCCTTATTTACAATTATCACCAAATTAACTTTTCAATTTCTTGAAATTACATTCAAATAGTCATCGATTGCATTAAATTAACATTATTAAAGTTTCATTCTAGTTATTTTTCTCATTACTAAATCCTAATTTTTTTTCACAACGTTAAATTCCTAAAACTTATTTAATTAATAAATTTTATTATCGAAAATTACGGGTCATTATAGATTACGCCGAAAACAACCATAGATCGCAGTTACACAATGGTTTTGCCTGGTTCCCCCAGGTAACATCCGTAACTGTAAGCCTTTACAGCCCTGCGAATTTCGCTATGCACCCGTGTCAAAGGAAACTCATGAGTATTATGTCCAGACAATCTATATCGATTAGGACCCATTTCTGCATCCACCCAATTCCATCTGGTATCAAATCAAAGAATCAATAGAATGTATCCACAATATGGCCACAAAGTAGATAGTCAATAGAAGGTACTTCCCATATCTTCAATCTAAAAATGTATATCATACTACACACAGTACCTTTTCAAATCATAACTTCAAATATCACACTTATATAAATTCCATTATATATAAGATTTCATTTTCAAATTGAGTATTTTCCAAAATCAATAGTCTCGAATAAATCATATCATTCTTATATAAATCCCATTATATATAAGCATATCGCTTTTAAGATCCAATACCTTTCAAAATCAATAGTTTTAAAATTAACTTCATACTTATACAATTCATTTTGTATGGGTTCGAAAACTTCCAAATCAATTTTTTTTCATTTTTTTTTCATAAACATTTACTAGGTTCAAATTGTTTCTTTAAACAAATTCCATTATAAACCTTTCAAAACTATTTTTCATATTTACGCAAAGTTGGAACTGCTAAAGAAAAATCAATTTGCAAAAAAAATGATATTATAAATATTTAGTACGTTCAAAACATTTCTTAAAACTCTTTTAATTTAAGAACATTTCAAAACTAAATTGCAAACTTGTATAATTCAAAATAAGCTTATACAATTTACTTATCAAAATATTTTGCTTTTTAAAACTTGTTCAACTTCCATTAGTTTTTATTTTAAAATTTTCAAAACTAAACTTTATATACTTTCCAAAAATTCTTAGCTTTGAAAATTAATTCTCAATTTGGAAGTGTTCAACTATTCAGAATAGTCGAAAAAATCAAATTCCAATTCAAAATTGGAAATCAGCAATCAATCATCTCAACAAGATGCACAATCAATCAAACAATCCTAATGCATAGGATACATATGTTTATAATATAATTCAATCCAAAATTTGAGAACTAAACACCGGTTTCTTTTTTTCAAATCGTTTGAAATAAATATGTACATATTTCTTTTGAATATCAAATCATACTTAAAGGATTTGAATCAAATCGGTTTCATAAACAATCGAGTAGCAAAGCTACTAAAGTGGCCTCCCACTCTTTGAAACTCGAAAATGAATGCCGATGATGCTGTAGACATCACCAAAATTTATTTTTCCGGCGACAGAAGTGAGTTCCAGACTTCATTTCTTTTAAATCTTTTGAAAATCCCTTTTGAAATCACTTTGAAATCATTTATAATGGTTCTATTCGGAAAATAATTTCAAATTATGCTATTATATATTTTCCGAATCTTAAAACCAATTTCAAAAAATCCCGGAATCCAAACTCTCAAATTTTCAGTTTGAATAACTTTTTGTTTATTTATTAACCATGTCTAAATAAACCATATTTCATATATCACTTTCAAAAGGTATCCGTTACTCTTTAAAATGATACAGGGGAAATTCAAATATATATTCACTTCAAAATCCCATGTTAAACATGTAGTTTCTTAATTGGTTAAATATTTTTCAAAAAGCAAAATTTTCCAACCATAGTCGAATGCTCAAATCAGCAGCCAATAGTCGATGCTCATAAACTGGCCGAGCACAACTCATCAGTTAATAAGCGATAATATGCACATCCATATTAATCGAACAATCAATCAACAAAGAGATAACATCCAATCATCATCAACAGTCACGATTGATTTTATCAGTTTATAGAATATATTCTTTTATATTCTATATAAAATCCAAGTTAAAATCATTTCATTTATTAATATCCAAATATTTTTATATCACTAACAAATACGCTCTCTCTTATATATATACACTAAATGAGCTTATCCTACAGGTTTAGGTATACGCTAAACCTAAGCTCTGATACCAACCATAACGGCTTGGGATTTTCGACCCTTGGAAATCGACATCCATACGTTCACTATATAACATGCCGAATAGCCAAGCGCCAGAAATACCAGATCATTAGGGATAAAGAAGAAAAAGATAGAAGGAATAGAATCAACAACACAGAATCTCACAATCGCAGCGGAACAAAATATAATATATAATAACAGACTTGTATACAAAAGTTTCAGTTAATATACATAAAATCATCAGAGTACAACAATCAACAAATCAATCTAGACGGTTATAATAACTTGTCCTCGCCAGTGTTGACTATACAGACTACACACACAATGGAAAATAACAAGTACGATAATACGTCTCTGTCATCCAGCTCATCTCCTGAGCTTCATAGCATCCTAACCTGAATCTGTAATACTCGGTCTGACCCGAGCATTATAATAAAATAACATCCGAGTCAGTCTGGAAAACCAGCGTGAGAAAACACACTCCATTTGAATTATTACTATTTTTAAAATCCTTTGAAAACAAAGGTATCTCGTAAGACTAAGTCACACATAAACACGACGGGTCCCGGTCTCATTGAATCCAAAACAATAAATTTTATAGGCCAGGTTATTTAAAATAAACAATTCTACAATCAGGGTGTCAATATTCAAATATGGAAATTCATTTCAAATGTTTACTTTATCATGACCTGTCCGTCGAAATTAATTCGCTTGTAATCATCACATTATCTGAAACTCAAAATAGTGATCAGTACAAGTCGATTTACTTCCAATAAAACGTGTCAACGTTTTATTCTATCTACTTTAATTTGTTTGGCTACTTAATGGAATAGATAATAATAATTGGAAACAATATCCAAAGGAAGTGTCGGCCAAAGCATAGATCATTAACTCAGTCAACAATTTATAATTAATATTGAATCAACTTACAATTCAGAATGAAATGGTCTCAATTTACTTAGTTAAATTATATTTTTAATCCAGATTACTCGTTAATCAAAGAATAAAATAAAATAACTTATTCTTTGTTAATCTAAAATTAAACAGTTCATTTAACAATTAATTTATTAATTAACATATAATTAATCAAATAAGAAATTACTTATTCATTTACTTCCAACTATTAAATATCTTTAAAATTTGACATTTGCAGAAAACTTAACGAAATTAGTTTAGGTGCAAATACTTGGCGATAGGAGCTCGATGCAAAAATCTGTTCGTCGATTGGATTTAAAATGAATAAAAAAATAGGTTTTTTAAAATTTATATATTATTACATAAAATAATTAATTTAAATTTTCTTTTCAACCATACCAAGCCCATACTAATCTAACCGAGCCCAAACCCTTCTTCCCCTCTCCTTCCAGTTCTTCTCCTTCCTTCTCTCTTTCATTTGAAATGCACAAAGACATGCATGCACCTGGATACGTGCGCATGTACCCAACCTCTAGCCACCGAACCTTGCCGCCGACCATCCCCACACATCACCTTCGACCCCGCCACCACGTCCATCCACCTGGAACCCATGGCCAAGCCTCCGTTCGAAAAATCGAACATTCACCGAAACCTAAAAAAACACAGTGCCTACCCCATCACCTCGCCATGCCACTACACTAGACCATCCACCACCATACTCCACCCATGGCTTCGCCATTGCCTCCACTATCGAATCCCTCTCATGCGCACGTCTCTCTTATCCTCTCTAATTCGCCATCGCCAAAAACCCAAAACCTATCACCCTACAACCCTAAATCGAATTCGTTTAGCTCACACGCGCATCTAAAAATCACCATTCCATTTTTTCTTGATGCACCATTCCCCATTTCCCCTCCACGTCAAACGACCAGCCCCGAAATCAACTTGTTCGCCAAAATCCGATGAAATCCCCAAAATCGATCAACCCAAATTTTCTCTTTCCACATGTCATTAAAAATTACCAAACCACTTCTAAAAATCATGTTTTTCAATGACGAACACATCTATATATTCCTCTCTTTAAATTATGATATTCGAATTTTTTTTCCATAACCGATCTTCTCACTGTAAAATGGGATTTTCCATCTACATGTTTGATGAAATTCAATGAAATAAAATTTAAAATAATCTATACTTGAAAACAGACAATCTTTGTTTTGGAATTATGTTTTAAATCTCAACATATGTTGAGATATTGATTTTTAAAGTGGGTGCTTACCTGTTTTTATCTAAAAACATGGTCAGAGAACTTAAGAAGAAGAAAAACAGTATATTTTAAGTGCAGGTGAAACTAGCCATGTCAACACATATATACATATATATATATACACCCAACAGATACAATTTTACTTGAACTTAGAACAATGATTCATCCAAAAATCACAGTTACTTATCTGTATATAATATCTAGTAACAAACATGAGAATTGTTTTACTCACGGTTATAAAAGAAATGATGAACTGCTGCTCTTTATCTCCCCTTCAAGCTTGAACACTTAACCTATTTTTATTTCTATTGGCAGATCTTTGTTTTGTTTAATGGCAGTGAGATTTTTTTTCATACGTATGAATAAGTATGGCCATATATATGTAGAATGGAAAGAAAGGAACGGTACACAATAGGGTGGCTATGGTGCTTAAATAGGGTGGCTGAAGATTGCATGTACAGGCTTCATTCATTTTTCATTCTCTTTTTTTTTTCTTTCTTTTTCTTTTGCTATGTGGTTAATTTGATTTCAGCCTTGATTTGATTTTTTTTCATGTGATTTGATTCCATTGTATGTTGATTTGATTTTTTTGGTGATTTGATTTATTTTATGAGCTTGATTTTAAGTTTTGTGTGCTTGATTTAATGTTTTGCCAACATGATGTTCTTATGCATGTATATATATATATAGATAGATAGATATATACACTTACATATACATATTCTTACCATATACATATTTACAGTTTATCTAGGTATATGCATAATTTCATTTACATATTCACATATACATTTAGATATATACATATTTACATATACACTATTTTTTAAACATATATACATACATATACATATATATATATATATATATATATATCCTTGTCATCATAAGTTTGAAATTTGCATCATGAAGCTTTGTATATATACATATAGATATTTTATCATAAATTTGAAATGGTGAAGCTTACATACATACATACATACATACATACATACATATATATATATATATCATATTCAGAAATTAGCGTTTGAAAATTTTGTATAGCTTTCAAAATTTATATATTCGGATATCTCCAATATCAGAAAATTTAATTATTCGACCTATAAAAATTAATATTTTAATATTTAAAATCAGTTAATTATTCCAATAACATATGCTAAAAATCCAGGTCGTTACAAATAAGTTTTAAACATTAATAATAATAAAATAACTTAATGACTTTAAAACCTTATTAATATAATAATTAATAAATCTTTAATCACCTTTCATAAGATAATTAGTTAATCTATCAAATTTAGAAAGAGGCTTAACGACCACTATGGTACCTAATCAAGTCACTATTTATTCAATTTAACTTTCTAAGTTATAATTTTGGTATTTACATAAGCAGTCATATATGTAAATTAATTCCATAATTAATAATTAATTATTAATATAATACTTATCCAATATTAAACAACTGGAATGTAAATAAGTGTCCACATTAATGTAATAATAGAACGGGGTTTATTTCTGCTTAATAGATGACAAAATCTAATCTATCTAAAAAATTATAGCAGAACGGTGATTTATTCTGCTAAATAGGGTCCAATTAATTTAATTAGCGGAATGGTGTTTTATTTCGCTAAACAGGCGTCCAGATTACTCGATTCAAATTACTTTAATAGAATGGAGTTTATATTGTCAAATAGATAATACCCATTAAGTATAATTAAATGAACTATGTTATTACATTAACGTGATTATTATCAAATGGTATTAATTTATCATTAAATTTTATTACCCCAAATCTAACAACAAGTTACACTATAATGTTATACTCGACTATGCGAGTCCAACGCAAAATTTTGCAGGTCAAACGGATCGATAATGAGCAAGTTATCCTGTTTTAAACTAACCCATATTTATATATAAATTAAATTAAGGTTTCTCATCTAATATTCGAATAAGCCTAAGCCTAAACAAATTAGACCCAAAACCACTACTATTTCTTCCCCTTCCCCAAATTGCAACTTCCCCAAATTCGAAATTTGCAAAGCCTAGAACCCACTGTACGCGTGCACAATGTGTACATGCACGACCTCCCCAAGCCACCAAATCACGAACCGAGACCACTCGCATGTCATGTTTTACAAGCTCATCCCAACGATGCCCCCGCCTACCCGTCCGTCCCCCAAAATAAGTTTCCGTCCAAACCCCTTGAAAGCTAAAATGCACCCAGGTTTTTGAAATCAAGTCCGCCACCATCGCCTCGATCGATGTGACCTCACCGCCACCTCCATCAGGACCCCCACTCATCACTGCACCCTTCAGCGACTACCATGTCCCTTCCGATGCATCACACCTCTGGCCTCATGCCCACTTTCGAACGTAAGGACCCAATAGCCCTAAACCTTAGTTCTATCCGTTCCCGCCAACTCCGACCACTGGAGCACAGTTAGCCTCCATCAATATCTTCGCCTCGGCCCTAAGTTCCTCCCTGACACCTTATGTAACGACACCACCGTGATACCCGTGTTATTAAAGAACATTATAACTAATGGCATCTAATAATACGGAGAATACGGCTTATTAAGGGTAAAAATGTGAATATATCTTTTATCTAACACTAACTTGTCACACTTAGTCTTTTTGCTAAATATCTGAAATGCAATTTTGACGTATACAGTCTCAGTTTAAAGAAATAAACACATCGATTTCTCAAAATCAGAACAATATATCTTAAAAACAACAGTCACAGATCACAGCGGATAATTTGTGTAACGACCCAAAATTTTAGTTGTTTAAATTTGAAATATTTAGTTGATTTTAAAACTTGACAAGTTAATTTTAAAAGTTAAATAACTTGTATTTCAAATATAGTGATTTATTTGATAATTAAATTATTGAATTTAATATTGGAATTGTTTAAATAATTTAATCTTAGATTTAATATAAACGAAAATGATTTTGAAAGTTGATTTAAATTCTATTTGAATAATAAGGAGGTTAGTGAACTTTTAAAGTTGATTTAAAAGTGAATAAACAGAAATTGGAAAATTTATAACATTTTTAGCAGTGTCTCGGATTTCGATGAAACCAGTTTCATTGGATCCGTGATAGAGGGTTATTTCAAGTTTCGTGTCGATTGGACTTATCGTTTGATCGTGCAAGTTCGAAATGTGTAGAAATTAAATTCAGAAATTAATATAAATAACTGGGTTTGAAAAGCTATCTTCTACATAAGATCAAATTAGGCCTCGAGACTAGTTCCATTGCGTTCGGGATAGGGGTATAAAATATAGAACGCCAGGTGGCACGCCTCGTTCGGAGTTCGAAAATTTTACTCGTGAATAGTGTTTTAAAATTATCTATATAAGGACCTCAAGCCCACTTGTTTTGCTCCAAACCCTAAAAACAAAGCAATCAGCCGCCATTGAAATGAGCCATCCGATGGCTCCAATTAATCGGCGCCACCACGGCCCGAGTTGACCTTCGACCCCAATTAAGAAAAGGTTGGCGACAACCATATGAAGGTGATCAACGGATGTGATGGACCTAGGCGGAGCGAGGCGCAGCAGGTCTCGCCACGAACGGGGATCGTATTCTAGCCTTTTTCCGACGTTAGGCGAAGGCATGGGAAGTCGGACCACCAGCGACGTCAAGAGCAAGGTCGGGGATTCGACTAGATGCGATGTAGTGGTTGGAGAGGCACAACGGTAGTGCGATGATCGATGAAGTTTGGGACATGGGGTTTCTCGAATCGTGTTTCCTGGAGATGTTACTGTGGGGTGATTAGGGTTTAAACTGAGGTTAAATAACATTAATGACATATAATTAAATTAAAATAATTATATTTTTGATTTGTAAAACTTATAAATGCAATTACTTGTTCATACGAGGTCTAAATCAAACGCGGCTAGTCGCGTTGCGATCGTATCGACGCAAGCTATGATGTGGAATTGGATTTAATAGATTAAGGGCTATTGGGATTTTAGATTAAAATTGGACGTTGGTTTAATTTTAATTCAAAACGGAACCTTTGGAAGAAACAAATTCAATGTGAGTTAACCTCACCTTTTTGGCTAATCAGAAATTTATATAGTCAATAAATATTATTTCCTGGATGTTTGGATATTTATTTCTGATCGTTATTGATTGTTTGGGTAATGTACTAAATTATATTGTTAGCTGGATATATTCCTACCCCAGGATCGGATGAGACCCTATTATGTTTCCGTGTAAGAGCGGATGACCCTTGTTTACGAATCCCACCTCGAAGTGGTTGATTTTTCTTTTATTTGATTAAATGTTGTATTTGACGCCAGGGGACAGGTTGGAGGGATCCAACAGAATTCCTCACACTGTTGATTTTATTTTCTTATATATTGTGATATATGATATATTGGATGTTAGATTGTGTGACATAAACATTATTTTGTTTAATTAGTGCTTTAGTAGCACTTGGACTTATTTTGGTATTTTAAAAATACTATAAAATAGTAATTTGATTTAGAAAAAGAATTCTAAAGGGTTTTGGAAATTTTATGTGTTTAAATAATTTTTCTAAAATAAAAGTTATGATTTTGAGAAATTATAAATTTATAGTTTTCTAAAATATTTTAAAGGGAAATTTTGAATCGAGGATAAAGATTTTTTTAAATCTTAAATTAAGTCCATCTTTTATAATAAAAAGATATAGTTTAAAAAGGAAATAGAAAATATTGGATATAAATATTATTAATCGTTTTGTATAAAGTGGTGTTTTACAAATGAAGTAAAGATTTTGAAAATCATGTTTTGTTAATAAAAGAATGGATTTATAAACAGTGTTATAAATCAAAGGAAATTATTATTATTTAACAAATGGGAGAAATAAATCAAATTGTGGATTTATTATAAGATATGGAAGTTGGTTTTAGAGAATAGTTGACTCTAATTTGGAAATTGAAAGAGAGAGTGAATTGGGATTGTTGAATGATATTTTATAAATTGAAAGGAATTTATCCACCCGGAGACAACATTAAAAATAGATGGTGATTGATGTTTTTAATGAAATTTATGAATAAATGAAATTTATAAAGGAATGAAGTTATAAATGGAGTTCAGGAATAAATGGAGTATGAAAGGAAGTGTTTGTAGCAAAAATGGGCACAACACTCTTCGGGAGTTATTTGAAGAGATAAAATGAAGATTATAAATGTAAAATAGAGGTTATCTAACAAAAACTCCAACAAACAGAAATGTAAAATGCACAGACAAGCAATTTAGAGTGGTTCGGCGTATAGCCTACGTCCACTATGAAGTTTTGATGATTTTATTGATTCTCTTTCAATGATTACAAGCGGTTACAGCAATGAACAGCGGATTACAGATTATAATTCAAAATTGATAGCAAAAGTAGGATGCAAATCTCAATCCGGCAGAGTCTGGACGCTTCAGAGAAAAAAGATCCGTTTTCTGTTGATTCTGGGGCTCTATTTATAGGCGTAGGAGGCTCAGAATTCGCTCAAACTCCGGGAGACTTGGTCTGGCACGTGAGGGGGCCCACGCGACCGTTTCCAGAAAGTTTCACCTCGATCTGTGATCGGTACGACTCCATTTCGTATCGATCAAGATTACCTCCAATTGAGCTCAAATTTGGTGGAGACGTTCCTCGGTATGTGTGCAACCTTCAGTTAAAATTTCATGGTATTTGGATCAGTGGATTGAGAGATATCATCGATACGAGGCGATGTTCTTTGCTAGGCTGTCTGGTTCGAATCCATCTCTCCGAACTGAGGGCTTCGAATCGATGGTGTCACGCGCCTCTGTGAAGACGTGGAACGCACACTTCGCCTCGATCCGGTATTTGCTCCGTGTTGACTGCTTCGACTCCATGTATCTCGCCTCGTTTCCTTCGAGAGATGACACGTTATCCATGCTGGTTGACCTGATGGATTCGAGTAGGACTTCATCCATGGATTCGAACCACGGTCATTCATGGATACGAACTGATGGTCAAATGGAGACGGAGAATCCCTTCCTTGATGGATACGAAACACGTAGCTCCTCAATGGGTACGAAGTCAAAGAATGCAAGTTGGAGCCTTTCGATGGATGCGAAGTGTCGAACATCTGATGGATACGAAGTCGGCATTAAGTGATCGTTACGAACCAGGTGACTTATTGATGGATACGAACAAGTCTTTCCGGCTGAGGGTTCTATCGATACGAAGCTTATCACTGTGTGGACTTAATCATTCTAATTGACACAAGATCGATGGATGCGAAACGAGGACCACCGATGGATACGAAACTCATCGACACGAACTCGATGTACTAGCTCCATCGAAACGAACAGATACGTTTTAATGGATACGAAATGGGGTCATGTACAGGAGAGGTTATTCCGTTCCTCTCCTTAGGTGTATCGCCCACGAGGAAATCAAACGAGTGTTACATGACGTGCACGAAGGAGAGTGTGGTGATCATATCGGAGGACAAGCTCTCGCTAAGAAGATACTCCGATATGGGTACTACTGGCCGACAGTGAACCGAGATGCGGCAAACTATGCCCGGAAGTGCGATAAATGCCAGATACATGCCCGAATTTCGAGAGCTCCGCCTACTGAAATAACCCAAATGGTCAGTCCCTGGCCATTCGCAATATGGGGCATCGACATCATCGGCGCTTTACCTTTAGCAAAAGGCGGTGCGAAATACGCCATCGTCGCCGTTGACTACTTCACAAAGTGGGCTGAGGCCGAAGCCCTTGCAACCATTACGACAAAGAAAGTGATAAATTTCGTGGTTCGCAACATCATCTGTCGATTTGGACTCCCGCATACTATCATCACTGATAACGGAGCCCAATTCGAGAGTGCGGAATTCAAGAATTTCTGTCAACGGTTTCATATCCGCAAAAAGTTCTCGGCTGTCGCACACCCCCAGGCGAATGGACAGGTTGAAGCTGTCAATAAAGTTATAAAATCGATCCTGAAGAAACGATTGGAGAAGGCTGGGGGCAAGTGGGTCGATGAACTTCCTATGGCGTTATGGGCCTATCGAACGACCCACAAAACCGCGACCGGACACACTCCTTTTTCCCTATCTTATGGCTCAGAGGCCGTTATTCCGGTCGAGACAGAAGTGTTCTCTCATCGCGTAACTTATTATGATCCAAAAACAAACGCTATACTCCTGGCCGAATCTTTGGATCTATTGGATGAAAAACGGGAAGAGGCTGATTTGAGAGCAGCCGCACATCGAAGTCGGGTCGCCCGACTGTACAACACCAGAGTTCGACCTCGAACCTTTGAACTCGGCGACCTCGTGCTCAAGAGAATCTACCCAGTTCCTTCACACATGAAACCGAACTGGGGAGGACCGTATGTAATTACACGAAAGCTCGGAGATGGTACATTCAAGCTGTCGACTGTTGACGGTCTCGATTTACCAAGGGCTTGGAACAGCGAAAGTCTCCGCCGCTACTACATATGACAGGCTTTATTTATTTCATTCTATTTAGCAATTTGTTTCTGCATTTCGAAATTTGAATTTTGTAATAAGGCAACTGACTTTGCCGCATTTTCTTATTTCAGCAATAAAATGCCACTTCTTCGAGCCAGAGCTGTGATTCATTAAGTACGATATACAACATCACGATGCACGAAGAGCTAAATCTCATCACGCAATGGGACTTATTCAAATGGAGAGTGGCTGTGATACGACCGGCCACTCACTAGGTGAAACCCAAGCTCGGGGACAAGCCATGACACCGATATTGATAGGGTTGACACACGACAATCCTGCAATTAACTCCGCATTCCCAGAGTGCGAAGCGGAGTATAAACATTCAACTCCGTGTTCCCAGGGTGCGAAACGGAGCATAAACATTCAACTCCATATTCCCAGAGTGCGAAGTGGAGTATAAACATTCGACTCCGTATTCCCAGAGTGCGAGACGAAGTATAAACATTTAACTGCATGTTCCCAGAGTGCGAAACGGAGTATAAACATTCAACTCCATATTCCCAGAGTGCGAAGTGAAGTATAAACATTCAACTCCGTATTCCCAGAGTGCGAGACGGAGTATAAACATTTAACTCCATGTTCCCAGAGTGCGAAACAGAGTATAAACATTCGACTCCACATTCCCAGAGTGCGAAGTGGAGTATAAACATTCGACTCCGTATTCCCAGAGTGCGAGACGGAGTATAAACATTCAACTCCATATTCCCAGAGTGCGAAGTGGAGTATAAACATTCGACTCCGTATTCCCAGAGTGCGAGACAGAGTATAAACATTTAACTCCATGTTCCCAGAGTGCGAAACGGAGTATAAACATTCAACTCCATATTCCCAGAGTGCGAAGTGGAGTATAAACATTCGACTCAGTATTCCCAGAGTGCGAGACGGAGTATAAACATTTAACTCCATGTTCCCAGAGTGCGAAACGGAGTATAAACATTCGACTCCACATTCCCAGAGTGCGAAGTGGAGTATAAACATTTGACTCCGTATTCCCAGAGTGCGAGACGGAGTATAAACATTTAACTCCATATTCCCAGAGTGCGAAGTGGAGTATAAACATTCGACTCCGTGTTCCAAGAGTGCGAAGCGGAGTATAAACGACCAACCTCGTGCTCCCAGAGTGCGAGACGTAGTGCAAACATCAGTCAACTCCATGTTCCCAGAGTGCGAACAACCGCTTACGAGATGACATATATCCCCGGAGTGTAGATGAAACGATTCATAAGAGAACAAGTGTAGTTCGACCACTCGGTCCTCGCTTGATGCAATCACAAGCTGATCATCGCAACTTAACCCTGGAACTGGGGGCAGAGACAAATGTTAGTCATTACCCGAAACTATGCGATGCCCAGCTCCGATGCGATCCCCTATCACAACTCAAGTCCGAGATTTCCATACTTAACAAGTAAAATGAGCTATTCTTGAAACAGTCAGATAATGTAAGTACACTGGACCAAAGTCCGAACACTGCAAAATTCAAGCATAGAAAGGAACATGAGCTGAAACTAGAAAACAAAATTTTATTTCAACTAACTCAAAAACAATGGTTCATACATGAGTTTTTTCCAAAATATTCCTACTAGCAGGGGCCGAACCCGCATCTAAACACGGCCTACAAAAGGGAAAAAAGAGAGAATAACAAAATCCCTAACTGCCAAAAGAGGAAGATATGCCTATAAGAGAGTGTCTAATCTTTCTGCTTCCTCAACTTCTTCTTCCTCGAGGAGCTACCGGAGCCACTTGTGTTCTTTCGCTTAGAATCTTTCTCCCTGGGCAGGCTCCCTTCGGGTGAAGGCATGATGTCAACGTCCTCGTCTGAGCTGGACTCTATAGGGATGCTTCCCGCGGGAGGAGTTGGAGGAACAGACTCCGCGGCCGGAGGAGGGACTGGCATATTAGTATCAGTAAGTGTGCCCCCAGGAGACACAATCATAAGAGGAGTAGGGCACCGTGCTGCTGCTCCGCCATCTACATCGCCGCCGTGCGCCGCGGCCGCCATCTCGGCATTAATCTCGGCCAACATCGCCGCTTCCCGCTATGCTCTGGCTTCGCTAGGAGCCGTAGTAGTTTGAGATGAGATGTCAGAAGTAGCCGTGAATCCACCCAAGCCGAATGGCAAGTCCGCAAAAGGATCACTCTGATGGCCAAGGAGCTCGTTTATCATCTGTTCATCGAAAGAAAGTGAGCTCCCCTGCGTTACTCCAACTGGTGCCATTGCCGCGACGGAGGTCGCCTCAGAGATGATGGCTCCTGGCGCTTGGCCTGATTCTTGGGTGGTAAGAGGCGCAGCTGGTGCAACTTCTGTCACTGATCAAAGGAAAAGGACATGTCATTAGCAACATTTCAACACAGACTCTTCAATCCAAATATACAAGAAGTTAGTTCAGAGTACCTTCTTCGGTTTGGCTCGAGGTCGTCTGAACAACTTCAGAAGGATGTTCCTTAATAGGAGATAGATGCGGTTGATCTGGATCATATGCCGGGATAGGCTGGGGGTAGATCATCGGAGTTGGCTCAGATTGAGATGACACGATTATCTCAGAACTCATAACATGGTGTTCTACACCAGAGCTCTCTCCGACTTCCTGGGTCTGGGCACCAAGCCTCACCTTGTCGTGGGAAATCATGGAGTCATGGAGAACCTTCTTTTCGTCATCATTGAGGATGCGGTTCTCCAGCTCGAATTCATCAAGGGCTTCATCAGGGTGCCCGGACTTCTCCTCATCAACTAGTAAGTTCCAGGCATTGTAGAGATGCGTGGGATAATCGTCAAGCCATGTCAAATCTCGGTGCCTTAGCACATTGGCGTTGTACGTAACGAGTAGCTCTTCCACGTCGGCCTCAATCCTGGCCTCCGCCTGCCGTACCTTCTCGTCAACCCCAGCCTCAGCTTCGTGAGCTTGTTGTATAGCCGCTTCTTTCTCCTTTCGGAGCGTCACTGCCTGATCACAGGCCTCCTGCGCAGAGACATTAGCTGCGTCTTTTTCCTTCGCCATCTCAGAAAACTTTGATTTCAGCTCATTAAGCTCCTTGAGAGCTTCATCCCTCTCGGCGGTGATGGTGGTGTTCCTATGACCCATGTCCTCGATGGCGGTATAATGCTCTTGCTTCATCCTGGTCATGGCAGCGCTTACTTCATCAACCTTCTTTAGAGCTTCCATTTCAGATTTACGGGAAGACTCAGCCTCCGAGTTGAGCGCTTTTATGATTTGGTCGTTGTGACCCAACTCCTTCTCGAGCTTCTCAATAGTGACGCCCCGATCGAATGCCACTTTGGACGCTTTCCTCGCGGCCCGTCCCCATTCCCTATACTGGAAAAAGATGTCCGCAACATAATCATGGATAGTGGTTTCAGCGGTTGGCGGAAATCTCTTCAAGTGCGGGGGGAAGACATAACCAGCAAAACAGATGTCGGGAAATTCCTTCCTCATCTGTGCCAATTTGAGCGCTCCTTCACTAGACGCTTCAATCGGGACCGGTACAGTAGCCGAGGAGGTGGCTATTTCAGTCCTGCGCGGAGGATCGGACCTCGAAGCTTGAAAAGGTGGCCTAGGCCATGAAGTTTCAAGAGGACGAATAACTGCTACCGTAGGAGGTGCAGAGGTCCTGGGAGGAGGAGAGCGAGATCGGGATCGGTGAACGTACCCCCTATCTCTATCAGATCTCTCCTGACCAGAATGTCCGGAGTCGTAATCCCTCTCACCCTCTCTCCTGTGTGGCTCGTGATAACGGCGCTTGTTGCGCAAACTACCAAGCACAGAACCTTGCCCCGACATCGTACCTGAAAAGAAAACCACGAAGAATCAGTAACCGTTTGCAATATGTTGTTTACGGTTAGGAAAATGTGTTGTGCCGTGAAGAGTGTGTGAATGTGTAACCCCCCGGACCAACCACTCTAAATTGCTTGTCTGTGCATTTTACATTTCTGTTTGTTGGAGTTTTTGTTAGATAACCTCTATTTTACATTTATAATCTTCATTTTATCTCTTCAAATAACTCCCGAAGAGTGTTGTGCCCATTTTTGGTACAAACACTTTGGTGCTTTCACTGAGAACCAGTTTTTTCTCCCGCTCATTGGATTTGCCGTCGATACCGGATTGCACAAATCCAAGAGGAAGATCCAGATATCTAGTCCAGAATCCTTCCATTCTATTCAGATTTGCTCAAAATCTAGGAGAGGACTCCACCACCGAGAATGGTCAGCACAAGAACTGGCGCTACCGCTGCAGAGCAAGAAGGCCGAGATAGGCAGAATCCCACACAGCCGCCTTCTTCCAATCAAGACAATACCACTCACTCAGACTCAACGGGGCTAGTCACCCGACAGGAGTTTCAAGTATTGCTCCAGGAGCTGACCCAAAGCCGTCAGCAGTTGGCGGAACAGTTGCGCGCCAATATCGAGCTAACCAACCAGCTAAACCGCCGGGGGCACAGAAGGTACAGAAGAGATGATGCCTCCAGAGCGTCTACCGAAAGCTCAGCTTCATCTGATTATCACCACCGAACTACCCGTCCTCGGCTAGAGGGGAGTCGCGCTCAAGCTGCTGAATATCAGCCCGCCTTAACTGTTGGGCAACTGAGGGTAGGACCATCGACCAGCTTCCAAACGGGTCCCTCAACACGAGGAGGTACTGCCCCACAGTACACCACAGATAACCGCGCCACAACCGCCACAGCAGAAACAAGGGTTGATACCCGAAATCAATCAGAGCCGATCAATCAACAGCGTCGGCATACCCCTGAACCTTATGTCCCAGAAGATGCTGAGCCAAGGAGGCGAGATATGGATCGTCGACAGCGCCCGATCCAAACTCGCACCGTGGAACCCGACCACACCTTAGCTCATCAAGCTCAGAACCTGCCCGTGTCGGATATATCAACCATGATACGTCAGATGATCCGCGAGAGTCAGGGGCTCACTAATGATGATTGGGGGATTTCCCGTAGCCATACCCCTTTCACAGACGAAGTGTTACATGCTGAACCACCTAGGTGATTCAGAATGCCGACTCTCCCGATGTACGAAGGGAATAGTGATCCCAACCAGCATATTCTGAAATATGAATGGTCGATGAGCGCTGCAAGGGCCGACGATGCAGTGAAGTGTCGGAGTTTCCCCATCTCTCTGGGGGGAATCGCGACAATGTGGTTTACCCGCCTACCACCTAGATCAATTTCTTCGTTCGATCAATTGGCCAAGAGGTTTGTGGAGCAATTCCGTATGCATGTTGCTAGGCCAAAAGACGTCAACACTCTGTCCAGCGTCACTCAAGCTCCTGGAGAAACGCTCAGGCGTTACTTGGAGAGGTTCCATGCAGCATGCGTCGAGATCACCAATCCTAACGATAATTCAATCTTGATGGCTCTGACCAAGGGGATTGATCCTGATTCTGAATTCGGAAACTGGCTAGCTGGAAAACCGCCCGCATCGTTGGACCATTTTTACTCCAAGGCCGCTCAATTCCTACGGCAGGAGGACGCAAAACAGTCTAGGAAGCAGGACGATGCAAGGCCCAGCATTGAGGAAATACAGAGCAATGTGGCAGTTAAACAGTCCGGCGAGAGTTCCGGGAAAGTTCAACTGAATATACAAAACAAGCAAACCCAGCAGAGGGGAAACAATGGCCAGAATAAGAAGAGAGACGAGAACCGAGGTCCACGACGTAGAGCTCAGATGTTTGACAGTTATACGCCGCTAAACACGTCATTGGAAAACGTATACTTACAGACTTGTAACACTGTACAGTATAAGAAGCCTGCTCCGAAGCCCTCGTCGGAGAGACAGGTTCAGACAGGGAAATTCTGTAGGTTCCATGAAAGCTATGGACACAATACCAATGAGTGTCGGCACTTACAGGACCTCATCGAGAAATTGATTAGAGAGAGGAAGCTAGATCAGTTTGTACGGGCGCCGCAGTCTGGAGGAGCGGGCCCCTCGAATCAAAATCGTTCACAAAATCAGGAAAGAGAGGAGGAACCCGCCCGTGCGGGCGGGAGATTAGTTATCAACACAATAAGTGGTGGTCCCCATCCGGCAGACAGAAGCTGGGGGAAATGGAGTCGTATGCTGGTTCTATCAGGCATGCGGACTTCGAGTGTTATAGTAATTGCGAGGACGGAACCCCGGCGAAGCAACAAAAGATAATATCCGATGATATCGTGTTCAGGAGCCGAGACGCCGATAAAGTTGAAGCCCCTACAATTGACCCACTAGTCATATCTGCCCAGGTAGGTCCTGCTTGGATGAAGAGGATCCTGGTTGACAGTGGGAGCTCTGTGAACATCTTGCTTAAACGGGCTTACGATCTAATGAAGATGGAGACAAAGGATTTGAAACCCTGTTTATCCAGAATCCATGGTTTCAACGGAAGTGCCACGATACCTATCGGAATAACTGAACTCCCAGTCGAGTTAGGCGTTGGAGAATGCCGGAGGGTCCGAATGTTACAATTTGTTGTGCTAGAAATCGATTCGCCATATAATTCGTTTCTGGGTCGACCAGCCCTAGCTGAGTTCAGGGCGGCGATCGCCCCATGGTGTCTGACTTTGAAATTTCCCACTGATCATGGGATTGGAGTTGTTCAAGGAGATCAGGCCACAGGAAGGGCCTGTTATGTTGCTGAGCTGCGCGGGGCACATCGTAAAGAGAAGGGAAAGGGCGTAGAGGAATCTCTCTGCGTCCGCTCTATTGATAATTGACAATTGATGCCTGGGTCTCGGCCCGGGCACCACGACCAGTTCTTGAAAGATCTGGACCCTAGGGACAACGAGGATAAAGACGAATCAACGGAGAGTCAAGCTTCTCCAACCAAACTGACTGTGGACGTCCCAATCAGTGAGGATGATGATTCAAAGATGTTGAAAGTTGGGTCCCAACTAAACAAGCAGACACAGCAGGAATTGGTCGAATTTCTTCGGGCGAATCTCGACGTCTTCGCCTGGACACACTCTGACATGTGCGGAATCTCGCCGAGCATTGCAAGTCACTCCCTGAATATAGATCCGCGACATGTCCCAGTAAAGCAGAAAAGGCGCGGTATGGATCCTGAGAGATCTTCCGCCCTTAAGGAGGAAGTTGAGAAACTACAATCGAACGGGTTCATTCGAGATGCTTTGTATCCAGAATGGGTGTCCAACCCTGTACTAGTTCGGAAACCAAACGGGAAGTGGAGAACCTGCGTCGATTACTCTGACCTAAACAAGGCCTGTCCAAAAGATAGCTTCCCACTTCCGCGAATCGATCAGCTCGTGGATTCAACGGCCGGACATGAACTACTATCCTTTATGGACGCTTATTCCGGCTACAACCAAATACCCATGCATTTACCTGATCAGGAACATACCAGCTTCGTGACCGATCTGGGACTCTATTGTTACAAAGTTATGCCGTTTGGTCTAAAGAATGCTGGAGCAACATACCAAGGCTTAGTCAACCGAATGTTCGCTGATCAGATCGGGAAGACCATGGAGGTTTACGTGGATGACATGCTGGTGAAGTCCCGATTCTCCACAGATCACATCAGAGATTTGAATTCGATGTTCAGCATCCTCCGGGAGTACGGAATGAAGCTCAACCCACTCAAGTGTCACTTTGGCGTTGCATCCGGAAAATTCCTTGGGTTCATCGTCAACGCTCGAGGAATAGAGGCGAATCCTGAGAAGATCTGGGCTATTAGAAATTTGCAAACCCCTAGAACTATAAAGCAAGTCCAGAGTCTTAACGGGAAGGTCGCAGCATTGAGCAGGTTCATTTCAAAGTCCACCGATAAATGCATTCCTTTCTTCGACCTGATCCGGAAGGGCAAACGGAACTTTGAATGGACCACGGAGTGTGAAGGCGCGTTCCGATCATTAGTTCAACATCTCTCCACACCTCCGATCTTATCAAAACCGGTTGACCACGAGCAGCTATATCTCTACCTGGCAGTATCAGAACATGCGATCAGTGCTGCTCTAGTCCGGGAAGAAGACAAAGTGCAAAACCCGGTCTACTATGTTAGTAAGCGACTAACAGGAGCTGAAAGAAATTATCCGAGACTGGAGAAACTGGCCTATTGCTTGGTCATTGCCTCAAGGAAGCTCCGTCCTTACTTCCAAGCTCATCCGCTTACTGTGTACACCGACCAGCCGTTACGATAGGTCCTCACGCGGCCTGAGACGTCCGGTAGGTTACTCAAGTGGAACATTGAGCTAAGCCAATTTGACATCGCATACGCTCCGCGGAGAGCCATTCAAGGACAAGTCCTGGCAGATTTCATAGCTGAATTCACCGTTCCAGAAGACTTGCCCGAGACCAGTAAATCTCCCGAATACATCTGGAAGCTCTATACTGATGGTGCATCGAATGACCGGTGTTCGGGCGCCGGGGTCGTACTTGAGACTCCCGAGGGCCGATCCATATGTTATGCTCTTAAATTCGACTTTCGTGCAACTAATAATGAAGCCGAATATGAAGCCCTCCTAACTGGCTTAAAACTTGCCAGAGACTTGAGGATAATCGCTGTGGAAATTTATTGCGATTCACAATTAGTAGTATGTCAAGTACGAGGAGAATATCAGGCAAGAGATCGAAGACTGGCTGCTTACTTGGCTCGAGTTCAGGAAATACTAAACCAGTTTGATTATTATGCCATCTATTATGTGCCTCGGGAGCACAATCAGAAAGCCGATTCACTGGCAAAGCTAGCTAGCACAGGTGAAGCGCAGCAAATGGGACTTGTCCCCGTTGAAACTTTGGCCTCCCCGAGCATCGATCGAATAGAAATGAACTCTGTGTTTGAAACTGCTCCCAGTATAGAATCTTGGATGACTCTGTATCGGAATTATATTGAGAATGGGGCGCTGCCTGAACCTAGAAATGAGAAGAGACAAATTCAGCGAAAAGCTTCGCGGTTCGTCATCCAAAACGGAGTCATGTACAGGAGAGGTTATTCCGTTCCTCTCCTCAGGTGTATCGCCCACGAGGAAATCAAACGAGTGTTACATGACGTGCACGAAGGAGAGTGTGGTGATCATACTGGAGGACAAGCTCTCGCTAAGAAGATACTCCGATATGGGTACTACTGGCCGACAGTGAACCGAGATGCAGCAAACTATGCCCGGAAGTGCGATAAATGCCAAATACATGCCCGAATTCCGAGAGCTCCGCCTACTGAAATAACCCAAATGGTCAGTCCCTGGCCATTCGCAATATGGGGCATCGACATCATCGGCGCTTTACCTTTAGCAAAAGGCGGTGCGAAATACGCCATCGTCGCCGTTGACTACTTCACAAAGTGGGCTGAGGCCGAAGCCCTTGCAACCATTACGACAAAGAAAGTGATAAATTTCGTGGTTCGCAACATCATCTGTCGATTTGGACTCCCGCATACTATCATCACTGATAACGGAGCCCAATTCGAGAGTGCGGAATTCAAGAATTTCTGTCAACGGTTTCATATCCGCAAAAAGTTCTCGGCTGTCGCACACCCCCAGGCGAATGGACAGGTTGAAGCTGTCAATAAAGTTATAAAATCGATCCTGAAGAAACGATTGGAGAAGGCTGGGGGCAAGTGGGTCGATGAACTTCCTATGGCGTTATGGGCCTATCGAACGACCCACAAAACCGCGACCGGACACACTCCTTTTTCCCTATCTTATGGCTCAGAGGCCGTTATTCCGGTCGAGACAGAAGTGTTCTCTCATCGCGTAACTTATTATGATCCAAAAACAAACGCTATACTCCTAGCCGAATCTTTGGATCTATTGGATGAAAAATGGGAAGAGGCTGATTTGAGAGCAGCCGCACATCGAAGTCGGGTCGCCCGACTGTACAACACCAGAGTTCGACCTCGAACCTTTGAACTCGGCGACCTCGTGCTCAAGAGAATCTACCCAGTTCCTTCACACATGAAACCAAACTAGGGAGGACCGTATGTAATTACACGAAAGCTCGGAGATGGTACATTCAAGCTGTCGACTGTTGACGGTCTCGATTTACCAAGGGCTTGGAACAGCGAAAGTCTCCGCCGCTACTACATATGACAGGCTTTATTTATTTCATTCTATTTAGCAATTTGTTTCTGCATTTCGAAATTTGAATTTTGTAATAAGGCAACTGACTTTGCCGCATTTTCTTATTTCAGCAATAAAATGCCACTTCTTCGAGCCAGAGCTGTGATTCATTAAGTACGATATACAACATCACGATGCACGAAGAGCTAAATCCCATCACGCAATGGGACTTATTCAAATGGAGAGTGGCTGTGATACGACCGGCCACTCACTAGGTGAAACCCGAGCTCGGGGACAAGCCATGACACCGATATTGATAGGGTTGACACACGACAATCCTGCAATTAACTCTGCATTCCCAGAGTGCGAAGCGGAGTATAAACATTCAACTCCGTGTTCCCAGGGTGCGAAACGGAGCATAAACATTCAACTCCATATTCCCAGAGTGTGAAGTGGAGTATAAACATTCGACTCCGTATTCCCAGAGTGCGAGACGGAGTATAAACATTTAACTCCATGTTCCCAGAGTGCGAAACGGAGTATAAACATTCAACTCCATATTCCCAGAGTGCGAAGTGGAGTATAAACATTCGACTCCGTATTCCCAGAGTGCGAGACGGAGTATAAACATTTAACTCCATGTTCCCAGAGTGCGAAACGGAGTATAAACATTCGACTCCACATTCCCAGAGTGCGAAGTGGAGTATAAACATTCGACTCCGTATTCCCAGAGTGCGAGACGGAGTATAAACATTCAACTCCATATTCCCAGAGTGTGAAGTGGAGTATAAACATTCGACTCTGTATTCCTAGAGTGCGAGACGGAGTATAAACATTTAACTCCATGTTCCCAGAGTGCGAAACGGAGTATAAACATTCAACTCCATATTCCCAGAGTGCGAAGTGGAGTATAAACATTCGACTCCGTATTCCCAGAGTGCGAGACGGAGTATAAACATTTAACTCCATGTTCCCAGAGTGCGAAATGGAGTATAAACATTCGACTCCACATTCCCAGAGTGCGAAGTGGAGTATAAACATTTGACTCCGTATTCCCAGAGTGCGAGACGGAGTATAAACATTTAACTCCATATTCCCAGAGTGCGAAGTGGAGTATAAACATTCGACTCCGTGTTCCAAGAGTGCGAAGCGGAGTATAAACGACCAACCTCGTGCTCCCAGAGTGCGAGATGGAGTGCAAACATCAGTCAACTCCATGTTCCCAGAGTGCGAACAACCGCTTACGAGATGACATATATCCCCGGAGTGTAGATGAAACGATTCATAAGAGAACAAGTGTAGTTCGACCACTCGGTCCTCGCTTGATGCAATCACAAGCTGATCATCGCAACTTAACCCTGGAACTGGGGGCAGAGACAAATGTTAGTCATTACCCGAAACTATGCGATGCCCAGCTCCGATGCGATCCCCTATCACAACTCAAGTCCGAGATTTCCATACTTAACAAGTAAAATGAGCTATTCTTGAAACAGTCAGATAATGCAAGTACACTGGACCAAAGTCCGAACACTGCAATATTCAAGCATAGAAAGGAACATGAGCTGAAACTAGAAAACAAAATTTTATTTCAACTAACTCAAAAACAATGGTTCATACATGAGTTTTTTCCAAAATATTCCTACTAGCAGGGGCCGAACCCGCATCTAAACACGGCCTACAAAAGGGAAAAAAGAGAGAATAACAAAATCCCTAACTGCTAAAAGAGGAAGATATGCCTATAAGAGAGTGTCTAATCTTTCTGCTTCCTCAACTTCTTCTTCCTCGAGGAGCTACCGGAGCCACTTGTGTTCTTTCGCTTAGAATCTTTCTCCCTGGGCAGGCTCCCTTCGGGTGAAGGCATGATGTCAACGTCCTCGTCTGAGCTGGACTCTATAGGGATGCTTCCCGCGGGAGGAGTTGGAGGAACAGACTCCGCGGCCGAAGGAGGGACTGGCACATTAGTATCAGTAAGTGTGCCCCCAGGAGACACAATCATAAGAGGAGTAGGGCACCGTGCTGCTGCTCCGCCATCTACATCGCCGCCGTGCGCCGCGGCCGCCATCTCGGCATTAATCTCGGCCAACATCGCTGCTTCCCGCTGTGCTCTGGCTTCGCTAGGAGCCGTAGTAGTTTGAGATGAGATGTCAGAAGTAGCCGTGAATCCACCCAAGCCGAATGGCAAGTCCGCAAAAGGATCACTCTGACGGCCAAGGAGCTCGTTTATCATCTGTTCATCGAAAGAAAGTGAGCTCCCCTGCGTTACTCCAACTGGTGCCATTGCCGCGACGGAGGTCGCCTCAGAGATGATGGCTCCTGGCGCTTGGCCTGATTCTTGGGTGGTAAGAGGCGCAGCTGGTGCAACTTCTGTCACTGATCAAAGGAAAAGGACATGTCATTAGCAACATTTCAACACAGACTCTTCAATCCAAATATACAAGAAGTTAGTTCAGAGTACCTTCCTCGGTTTGGCTCGAGGTCGTCCGAACAACTTCAGAAGGATGTTCCTTAATAGGAGATAGATGCGGTTGATCTGGATCATATGCCGGGATAGGCTGGGGGTAGATCATCGGAGTTGGCTCAGATTGAGATGACACGATTATCTCAGAACTCATAACATGGTGTTCTGCACTAGAGCTCTCTCCGACTTCCTGGGTCTGGGCACCAAGCCTCACCTTGTCGTGGGAAATCATGGAGTCATGGAGAACCTTCTTTTCGTCATCATTGAGGATGCGGTTCTCCAGCTCGAATTCATCAAGGGCTTCATCAGGGTGCCCGGACTTCTCCTCATCAACTAGTAAGTTCCAGGCATTGTAGAGATGCGTGGGATAATCGTCAAGCCATGTCAAATCTCGGTGCCTTAGCACATTGGCATTGTACATAACGAGTAGCTCTTCCACCTCGGCCTCAATCCTGGCCTCCGCCTGCCGTACCTTCTCGTCAACCCCAGCCTCAGCTTCGTGAGCTTGTTGTATAGCCGCTTCTTTCTCCTTTCGGAGCGTCACTGCCTGATCATAGGCCTCCTGCGCAGAGACATTAGCTGCGTCTTTTTCCTTCGCCATCTCAGAAAACTTTGATTTCAGCTCATTAAGCTCCTTGAGAGCTTCATCCCTCTCGGCGGTGATGGTGGTGTTCCTATGACCCATGTCCTCGATGGCGGTATAATGCTCTTGCTTCATCCTGGTCATGGCAGCGCTTACTTCATCAACCTTCTTTAGAGCTTCCATTTCAGATTTACGGGAAGACTCAGCCTCCGAGTTGAGCGCTTTTATGATTTGGTCGTTGTGACCCTACTCCTTCTCAAGCTTCTCAATAGTGACGCCCCGATCGAATGCCACTTTGGACGCTTTCCTCGCGGCCCGTCCCCATTCCCTGTACTGGAAAAAGATGTCTGCAACATAATCATGGATAGTGGTTTCAGCGGTTGGCGGAATTCTCTTCAAGTGCGGGGGGAAGACATAACCATCAAAACAGATGTCGGGAAATTCCTTCCTCATCTGTGCCAATTTGAGCGCTCCTTCACTAGACGCTTCAGTCGGGACCGGTACAGTAGCCGAGGAGGTGGCTATTTCAGTCCTGCGTGGAGGATCGGACCCCGAAGCTTGAAAAGGTGGCCTAGGCCGTGAAGTTTCAGGAGGACGAATAACTGCTACCGTAGGAGGTGCAGAGGTCCTGGGAGGAGGAGAGCGAGATCGGGATCGGTGAACGTACCCCCTATCTCTATCAGATCTCTCCTGACCAGAATGTCCGGAGTCGTAATCCCTCTCACCCTCTCTCCTGCGTGGCTCGTGATAACGGCGCTTGTTGCGCAAACTACCAAGCATAGAACCTTGCCCCGACATCGTACCTGAAAAGAAAACCACGAAGAATCAGTAACCGTTTGTAATATGTTGTTTACGGTTAGGAAAATGTGTTGTGCCGTGAAGAGTGTGTGAATGTGTAACCCCCCGGACCAACCAGAAGTGTCAATCGCACTGGCAGGAAGAGACTCGCTGACATCGACGATATGTCGCGGTCCACCCGATTCAACGTCGTGTTGCTCAGGCTCGATGTCCGGGATTGGAGGGTCAGCAGGCCCTTCGAGTTGATTTTCAGCTTGCAGGGAGGGTGCTTCCATAATTCCAACTCCTGGCAAAGGACGGTGCAAAACCACATACTTCCGTCTCCCGGACTTAGGCTGTTTTGAGGCCACTGCTTTGCCTTTCCTCTTTGCATCGGATTCCGGGGTTGCATTAGCGGGTCCGACCAACGGTTCCTCGTCAGTATGAGTTCTCTCGGAATCGGGTTCCTCAATTATCACAACCCTGGGTTTCTTCCGCTTGACCTTTTCTCTGGAGACGGTCTTTAATGCACCATCGAGCCTTATGCTCTGCCTCCGGCCGATCAACCCAAGAACTCTGAGATTCCGATCTGTCAGTAACAGTTCAATATTCCTTTCTTCGCTAGGAATCTCTTGGAGGACCCGAACTATCTCTTTATAGTAGCCACCCTCAGGCCGCTGGATGATTGCTGAAAGAAAAAGAGAAGAAGACGTGAGTTTAATTTCACTCCGAAAATTGCCCTGTCAATTACTTGGGAAAAAAGACAATACTTACGTCTGAACAGCCATCTTCTGGCAAACCCCGGAGGACATCGGATATAGAACCACTCCGACTTAAAGTAACTTAGCCTAGTCCACGACCCCGCGACAACTTGGCAGTTCCTTACAGACTCCAAGAATGTATAAGATGGGCTGTCAGTCCGACTCTTGAAATTAAACAAGTATCTTATGTCGGTCATACGGGGAGGACGATGGAGGTACTCCATGAATACAATGAACAAGCTGTTGAGTGAAGCATATCCATTTGGATGCAATTGAGACGGGGCGATGTCCAGATAAGCCAACACTTCTCTTATGTAATCATTGAACGGAGGAAGTGTGCCGGCTGCGCACGCATGTCGATTAAAAGCAGTATACCCCTCCGGGGGATTATGTGGTCTGTCGTCCGGTCCAGGCAACCATACTTCATCCAAAGATAAGCCATGCCTTAAGCATATTCTCCCTAGCATGTCTTCAGAGATATTGGACGGGACAGAATCAGGTGGGCTATTGATGAGAGACGCCTCAGGCAATTCATCCGGGGCTGGACCGATCACGTCAGCCTGAATATCCGGAATCTCAAGTCTGGGAGTTTCTTGTTGCCGTGAACTTGACGGTTCCATGGCTAGCTAACTCACGAGAAATCACCATTAGATGATAAAAAGCCCGTGCATTCCCCAGTGTAAAGTGTGTGAATGTGTTGTGCAGTGCGAATGTTATGCGTGGCTTGAGCAAATTCTACAGAGTTAAAGAAAACATGCAAGCGACTAAATTCTGGAAGTCAGACAGGCATGACCGTCATCGCTGACCGTCACGACCGCGCCATCCAGATGATAACGATCGATTCAAGATTAAAGAAGTTCGTTGTACTTTTCTGTTAAATGGCAGTTCCATCGACGAGCTTCGAGAGGTAGTCAAATATGCGGTTTAATTATCAAGTCCAGATATGCAAGAATGAAGCTCGTCGGAGTTATGTTGTTAAGAGTTCACAATTTCGTGTACATCAAGAGAAAAGTTCGAATCGATCATGGGATGCTTGTTCGAATCCATCAGGACACGGGTTCGTATCGATCCCGGGGGCACGAGTCGAATCGATAGCCAAGGCGCAAGTTCGTATCGATCAATTCGAACCGATCCATGATTGTCAAATTCGTATCGGTCAGGAAGGTCTCGGCTTCACATCGATCACGTTCGAATCAGTGCTTTTCGTGTAGAAAGCAAAGATACACTTCGCATCGATCTGAAGTTGAGAACTTTGCAACAACTGTTCAAAGACCTATGGTTGTCAAACCATCGATCCATGGTTGCCAAATTTCCAGGGGTCGATGCAAAAATCCAAAGAGGGCGTGCTAATGGCCTACATCGATTCGAATACAAGCCTCCATATCGATCCATTTTCTGTTTTCTTTTCTCTTTCTACTTCTTCTTCACCAATCCACGGGAGCACCACCATGGTTATTCAAAACCAAGCTTTGGTCCAGATCTGGTTGTACCAATTGCCAAAATCAGTGGTTGATGAAGATGGAGTAGATCTGAGATGACTTCGTTGTTTAGATTCGAGGTTAATTACCTAAGTTGAGGTTAAGATTTGAAGGATTGGAAGTATGGATCTGACTGATTCGAGAACAAGTTACAAGTCTTCTCCTTTCTCACAATTTCTGGATCGATGCGAGAAGTAGAAGGCGGCGGTAAAAGATAGAAGGTAAAAAAGTGAAAAGTGACGAAGTCCCAGGTATTTATATGGAGCCTAGGATGGAACCGAGTCGATTCGACTCCCAGTCAACCTGACCGGTCGCAACCAGTCAAACAGCGCATCGAGACGAAGGCTCGTTTCGAATCCACCAAACTTTATCGGTTTGAAGCGCACAGGGAGGCCACTTGAATACGATGGATCGGTGCAAACGCTCTCTTCGAATCCATCAAGTTGTGCACTCATCGAGGCGAAATGTTCACCAGACACCATCGTTTCGAAACATCCAAATTGTGAGCCATCGATTCAAAACAGAGCAGACCTATTAATACGAGCGTCACTTTCGTATCCATCAGAACCTATCGATACGAACATTCATTTCGTATTCACCCGATATCGCCAATTCGAATCAGAATTCACCATTATTTGTGACTATCGATACGAATGACCATTTTCGTATCCATCAAGTCAACCCACATCGATACGAAGAAAGGCTTTCCAACTTTTAGCATCGATTCATGAGAGGACCGATACAAGAGGATGGTTAAAGGGTACGACTTTCAAATTATTCAAAGAAGACCTACAGCTTTTCAAAGCACGTCATGTCTTCACAAGACGTACTTTGGGGGGCAAATGTTATCCCGCCTTTTGGCAAGGCCAGGACACCAAGGAGTTGGATTCCAAATGTTGTTTGTCATGGATATCGTTGAATTTTGTCCAAGTCCAGATCAAGCCCCAATCAATGAGACATGATCGGGAAGATAAAGCAACCCAACGTTCCAAGTTTCAAGTCAATCCGAGCTCATATGCACAGGTTATGATGGATACAAGTTGGAGGAAAAAGCATGTTTTCGTATCCATCGGCAGACCCCATTTCGTATCCATTAAAACGTATCTGTTCGTTTCGATGGAGCTAGTACATCGAGTTCGTGTCGATGAGTTTCGTATCCATCGGTGGTCCTCGTTTCGCATCCATCGATCTCGTGTCAATTAGAATGATTAAGTCCACACAGTGATAAGCTTCGTATCGATAGAACCCTCAGCCGGAAAGACTTGTTCGTATCCATCAATAAGTCACCTAGTTCGTAACGATCACTTAATGCCGACTTCGTATCCATCAGATGTTCGACACTTCGCATCCATCGAAAGGCTCCAACTTGCATTCTTTGACTTCGTACCCATTGAGGAGCTACGTGTTTCGTATCCATCAAGGAAGGGATTCTCCGTCTCCATTTGACCATCAGTTCGTATCCATGAATGACCGTGGTTCGAATCCATGGATGAAGTCCTACTCAAATCCATCAGGTCAACCAGCTTGGATAACGTGTCATCTCTCGAAGGAAACGAGGTGAGATACATGGAGTCGAAGCAGTCAACACGGAGCAAATACCGGATCGAGGCGAAGTGTGCGTTCCACGTCTTCACAGAGGCGCGTGACACCATCGATTCGAAGCCCTCAGTTCGGAGAGATGGATTCGAACCAGACAGCCTAGCAAAGAACATCGCCTCGTATCGATGATATCTCTCAATCCACTGATCCAAATACCATGAAATTTTAACTGAAGGTTGCACACATACCGAGGAACGTCTCCACCAAATTTGAGCTCAATTGGAGGTAATCTTGATCGATACGAAATGGAGTCGTACCGATCACAGATCGAGGTGAAACTTTCTGGAAACGGTCGCGTGGGCCCCCTCACGTGCCAGACCAAGTCTCCCGGAGTTTGAGCGAATTCTGAGCCTCCTACGCCTATAAATAGAGCCCCAGAATCAACAGAAAAAGGATCTTTTTTCTCTGAAGCGTCCAGACTCTGCCGGATTGAGATTTGCATCCTACTTTTGCTGTCAATTTTGAATTATAATCTGTAATCCGCTGTTCATTGCTGTAACCGCTTGTAATCATTGAAAGAGAATCAATAAAATCATCAAAACTTCATAGTGGACGTAGGCTATACGCCGAACCACTCTAAATTGCTTGTCTGTGCATTTTACATTTCTGTTTGTTGGAGTTTTTGTTAGATAACCTCTATTTTACATTTATAATCTTCATTTTATCTCTTCAAATAACTCCCGAAGAGTGTTGTGCCCATTTTTGGTACAAACAGGAAGTTTCATAAAATAGAGAAGATTTATAAATATAGTTTATAAATATGGAAATGGTCATGTTGGAAATGCCCATTATTTAGAAATAAAGTTTTGGAAATTTATTAGTAGTATTTATAAAAAGTTAAAGATAAAATTATTATTGTTATTTAAGAATGTTTTGAAATTTGTAATTATTATTTTAAAATGTTTAAAATCTAGTATTTATTTATTTATAATGTTTATTATTATATAATTGTGTTTTAAAGTAAAAGGTCAGAATTTATTTAAAATTGTTTCCAAGATTTAGAAATGGAGTTTCATAAACAGATGGGGTTTTATAAGAGGAATCTTATAACATGTTTTGGAAAATATAAAGGAAGATTTCTTAAAACGGTAAACGCTTATAAGTGATTCTAGGTACTTATAAAGGAATTTTAGAAATGGGTTTATAGATTTATAAAATGAGTTTTATAAATGGTTTTGTGAATTATAATAGGGCTTATAAATGGTTTTTGAGTTGAATAAAAAGGGAAATGTTCCCTAGTGTTGGTTGATATACTTATACCATTGAGATAAGTATATGGATATTTTTCAAGTATTGAAAATATAAGGGTGGTGAATGAATCTTTGTAAAAGTATTTTGGTTCAAATATTTACAAAGTGATTTGAGTTAATGGAAGGATTTGTTAAAAGAGGCCTATTGTTGCTTGGCGCCTAACAAATGTTTGTTTTTCCCTATGGAATTAAATTCTTGATTGAATGGTTGTTATTCGATAGTTAAATAACCGACTATCGAATTTGGACCCATGTAACTTTGGAAATATATAGGGGAAACACGTGAGTTACATGGCACAGTCATCTCCGATGATGTTGTTCCATGCATATAAATCTCGTTTCGTTCTCCTAGGACAACGATAAGGGAATCTGTCCACTAACGGTTAAGAGATGATCGCCGATCTTATCTTGTCTGTTGTTTTCCTAAAGAACCAGGGTTGAGTATATCGGAAACTATCGAATGTTATTTCAAAGAGACCGGGATCGGGTATGTTATCTGAAAACTACTTCGATCCAACTTAAGCGTTGCGAAGTGAAGACATCTTGAGGATGATGGGAATTCAAAGACGGAGCTCTCAAGTATTTCGTTCTGTCCCAGATCGAAATTGTATGGATGAATGCTGGCATTGCATTTTTGCTTGGAGGGCAGTGTTAGCATTCCAAGTGGGTAGTGTTATATAAAGGTAAACGTAGCCTCAAGCCTCATCAACCGGGAATGGCTAAAATAGGGGAGATGAAGTAGGGCTAAGTGGGTCGCTCCCAAGCAGGGTATGATCATCCTTATCTAGAGTAGTTATTATCTCTCATTTGTATGCTTCGGGGCCCATTAACGGAGAGGTGAGCATATTCGGTACTATCCAGTCAGGGGTAGGCCGGCCCTATGTTGGCAAGGGATCCAAGCGAGGTCATCAGTGTTATTTTATCTAGAGATGCACCATGATGGGCGGTACCCCGGTAGCCAAGTCATTGTATGGAATCCATTTTCCAATACAAGCCTTTAGGGTTTTAGTTGTATACCTATTATGCTGGAATTTAATAATGTAACAATTTCGGCTAAGATTAATAAGTATTTGCATCTAGGCACTATTATAATATCAAAGAATTTCATATAAAATGTTTTGTTTATTGTAAGGTAAAAAACCCGTCCATTTTTATGTGCGGCGTGGTCTTACGAGATACTTTTGATTTTCAAACGGTCTTCAAGAACTTTAAAACTAAATTGGGTGTGTTTTCTCACGCTGGTTTTCCAGACTAACTCGGGTGTTATTTTATTATAATGCTCGGATCAGACCGAGCATATTTACAGATTTCTTTGGATGCATGGGAGCTCAAGAGACGAGTTGGAGGTCTTCAAGTCGTATTCGCGTGTATTTTTCCTTTCTGTTGTTTTGTTGTTGAAATTATCAGCAATTGTGAGGATAGGTTGTTATATCTGTCTAGGCTGATAATTTTGATTGTTGTTGTTGTTCTCTAATGGGTGTATGTATATAACAGTTTTTCTTTGTAAAAATCATTGATATTATATTATCTACTGTTCCGCTGCGATTGTGAGATTCTGTATTGCTTTAATTTCTTTTCTTTCTTCTCTTCTTCTCTACTTCTTTCCTCTTTCTTCTCCATAACTATCCGTCTTTCCGTTTGATTTGGGTAGGACATGTGTGGTTTAATGTCAACTTGAACTGTACGGATTGGCAGGTCGTTACACATGGTATCGGAGCTTAGGTTAAGCGAACACCTAGGCTTTGGTGGGAATTTAATCATTTGAGATAGGGTAAGCGAGACCCTAGGATGAGTTTGAGTCTATATTCATGAGCGTGTATTTGTTAGTGATTAAAAATGTTTTATATTGTGTTAATTTATCTATCGAGCGGCTTATGAATTCTGGTCGATACGTGGGACGCCACGATATCGATAGGGATTTCTAAACACTCAAACAAGGAAAACCGACACAACATTGTTTAAAAGGGGGTAAATGAAATAATTTTACCTGAAATATATTTTTATATATAAAGGAATAATTTTTTATAAAGTATTATAGCTATATATGGTGTGTTTGGTTGTTAGAGAATGATGATATTTGATTGTTATCATTTGTTGTTTGTTGTTTGTTGTTGTAATAAAGTGTGATTATTATAATCTTAACAAATAATCAACAATTGCAAAATAAGTTATATAAGGAAGTGAATTTATAGATATGATTTACAAATGTGATTAATAGACAAAAAAAGGAAATGAAAATTGTAAAAGTATATTTATAAATATGATTTGTTAATAAAATTGGATTTAAAACAGGAAATTGAGCATTTAATCTATTGAATTAGAAAATTGATTTTCAAAAAGCTTAAGGAGAGTAATAATAGTATTATCTTTGAAAATATTTGGCTAGAATTATTTTAAATAGAATTTAAAAGAAATAGAAAGCACTAAACCCACTTTAGTCGTTGGAAAATAATTCTGGTGATGGCTGCAGCATCATTGGCGTTCATTTTCGAATTTCTAAGTGAGGAATTGCTACTATTGAAGTTTTGTTTTGATAAAACAAATTGTTTTACATTCCGCAGGTGTAATTTGATATACAAAGGAGTTATGTATAAATATAATTTCAAAATGATTTGAAAATAAAACCGGGTTTTTAAAATCCTGAATATTTCTATTTAAATATTTTGAGGGACTAAAATATTTAGTTTTGAACTGTGAAGATGGTGTAGATAAGAAATAAGTTTATAACTTATAGATTTTGAAAACTAGTAAGTTAAAACAAATTTTAAATTTGTTCAATATAAGTGTTAAGAAAAGTAAATTTAAAAATTGAATTATGAAATGAAATTTAACTTAAGTTAAGTTAAATAAATGAATTATGAAATGAAATATAACTAAAGCAAGGTTAAATGAAACTAAAATTGAATTTGATTTGTAAAGAATTAATGAAATGAACTAATAAAATCAATTATTGAAATGACCTTGAGTTATAAAATGAAATTCAATAAGTTGTAAAATAAATTGAATATGTTTTGGAATGTTGTTTGCTAGAAATAAATAAAATTGATTGTAGTAATGAAATAAATTAGTGAAGTGAACTAGTAAAATGAATTAATGTAAGGAATGAATTGAATCGAGCTAATGGAATGAATTAGTGAATTGAATATGGTATGAAATGTTGTTAAACATAAATTGATTAAAGTAAATATTAATAAGTGAATGTTAATGAATGGAGTGTAACTAAAATTAATATGAATAATGGAATTTGGTTTAAATTGAATGCAAATGGATTGAATGAAAAACTTAATATGGATAAATGGAATGCACATTTATATGAAATGCACATGAATTGGATATGAATAAATTGGATGTGGATAAGAAATGTAAATAAATGAATGTAAGTGGATTGTTGTTAACCTAAAATTGAATATAATTAAAGTGAAGGTTAATAATTGAATGTAAATCAATTGAATGGGAATAAATTGAAACGAAACAATAGAAGGTTAATAAGAAGTGGAAAGTACATAATGTTGACATTTGGAATGCAAATTTATATGATGGAAAATAAATTGGATGGAAGTTATTTGTTTAAAAAGTTCTCTTGTTACATTCACTAAAATTGCATATAGTTATGGTATAATATGTTATATAGTGATATTATTTTCTATATGTACATATTCTCATTGTTGTTAAGTGATTAGTAGGTGCGGATGGCGAATGCTCCGCATTTGGGCTCGCTTTCGCATTATATTGGTTGTATATGCTTGCTAATGCTAATAATAAGGTACATATCTCGGATTACATAACGTACTTTTATATTTTTCCCTACGGGATGTCTCATCTTCGAAGATGAGATGTATATTTGTGATTATATATACATATATTGTAAATTTTTATGATTGAGCCGTGCAAAGGAGAAGTTGGCGAAATTTTTCGTAAATTTAAAAGTTAGAAAATTTTTGAGAATTTTCAAAAAAAAATTGATAACTTAAAATTTTGATTTTGGTGTTATAACTTGGAATGGTATTAGTTAGTAACCATGAATGAATTTGAAGACTTAGAAAAAGTTTTTATAAGATGTTTCAACTAATTGACTTCGGAGTTAAAGGGTTTAAAGGAGTTTGGTTATCTATTTCAACTAATTGTTATGAAGGTTAAATGGTTTGGGCATTTTTCTTACCTTGGAAATTTCGAGGGTGAAATTCTTTTTAAGGGGGGGAGAATGTAACGACCCAAAATTTTAGTTGTTTAAATTTGAAATATTTAATTGATTTTAAAGCTTGAAAAGTTAATTTTAAAAGTTAAATAACTTGAATTTCAAATATAGTGATTTATTTTATAATTAAATTATTGAATTTAATATTGGAATTGTTTAAATAATTGAATCTTGGATTTAATATGAATGAAAATGATTTTAAAAGTTTATTTAAATTCTACTTGAATAAGAAGGAGGTTGGTGAACTTTTAAATTTTATTTAAAAGTGAATAAACAGAAATTGGAAAATTCATATTTTAATTGATGTGTAAAAATAGTCATTTTTGGCACTGTCTCGGATTTCGATGAACCAATTTCATCGGATCCATAATAGTGAGTTATTATAGGATTTCAAGTTTCATGTCGATTGGACTTATCGTTTGATCGTGCGAGTTTGAAACACGTAGAAATTAAATTCAGAAATTAATATAAATAACAAGGTTTGAAAAGCTATCTTCTGCATTGTTAGTGCCAAAATTGGTCACTAACCCCCAAATCCAGATGAAAGCACCAAATACCAGTCACAGCTCAGAGATAGAATGTATGTAGAGAGTAATAATGTGAAGAACAGTTAAAACTAAAATGAAAGAAGTAAAGAACAACAGATTTTATAGTGGTTCGGCTAACTCCGGCCTACGTCCACTCCAGAAGTTTACTTTTTATTGCTGTAATAATCGATTACAGTTACAAAATGGCAGAGTTGCCTTAGCCTTAGAAAAGAGAAAGTGAGAGAGCAGAAAGAAGATCCCCTTTTACTGTGCCCCTGCCTCTCTATTTATAGACAAAGATGGGTTGGACTTCCCTGGTGGGCCTAGTAGCCGAGTACCTCAGCCCAAATGGAGTGGTCTCCATATGCCGAACCATAGATGTCGAACGCTGAATGCCGAACAAGGTGTGAATGTCGAACGATCTCCTCATGCCGAACGTTGGGAGGTGCGAGGTACCGAGGTATGGAGGTGCGAGGTATCGAGGTACGGAGTGAAAGGGACGCGGAAGATGATCTTAAGGCTATTTAACACTAGAGGGGGGGGTGAATAGTGTTTTAAGAATTTCTTTAAAACTTCTTTGATTTAAATTGAATTAAATAACTTAATGCAAATACACAATCACAGATCAAATCACAGAATCACAAACAAATGCAAATATAAATAAAAAGCAAGTAAAGGAAAGAACACACCAGGAATTTTATACTGGTTCGGTGTTACCCTACATCCTGTCCCGCACAACCCGTACGGCTTTCTATTCAACAATAATCTAGATTACAATCCCTCGATTCCAAGGCAACGAGGTACACCCTCCAAATTCTCAGGTCTCTGGGTAGAACCACTTGATTCACAGGACACAAGTTCACCCGATCGATTTCCAAGGACACGATCACACCTTTATAACCCCACACAAGTTTCTTTGAGTACAAATGTATCTATAACTCTGATAAGCACTGAGATTCTTTGAAGAGAGTGGCAGAGAATCAAACTAGAGATATTCTGGTTTGATTCACTTAAGATTTCGGCAGAATATGGATAGGATGATTAGAAAATAAGATAAGAGAGTAAAGAGGAGAGAAAAATGAAGAAGTAGTTTTTTGAAAACGTCCATAATAGTCTCTATTTATAGAGAATGAATGGATGTGTCCATTCGAAGAGGTTTAAACGAATAGACACTTCTTTTGAAAACAACCTTTGCTGTAACAGGAAGCATGTCGACATGACAGGTAAATAGGATGTCGACATGGTCTAGTAAAAAGTGATGATTTGCTTTACTTTGAAAATGATGATTTAAAACATATGCAACTTTATTCAAATGGACTCTATGTATTTATAGAAGGTATTTAGAAGTAGAAATACTTATGAATGTATATATGTATATATACTAAAATATATTTAAAATCAAAGTAAATAAACTAAAGTAAATATAATATTAAAATAGATTTTGAGGCTAAAATATCAAGGACAATTTTGAAATCAAAATATAACAAAATGATAAATATGATTTTGAGGCTAAAACATTTTTGGAAATGTGAACGAAGGTTTTTCTTTTGAAAAGGAATATTTGAAAATCATTTTATAAAACAAGAGATAATTTTGAAAATCATTTTGAATCAAAATTAGTGGATAACAAAATAGGGCTACTATCCGTTCCACTAGATATTTCGTGAGTTCCATCTCACTAGGGTTCCATCCCTTTAACAAGAACGAAGTGGATTCCATTCCACGAGTAAATTGGATAAAAAAGAATGATAGTGCTTTCAAGGAGTTTTAACAAATATCTAACCTAACTATATTATTTGTCTTGAACTCTTGAATATCTTGAATCTCATGAGTCTTCAATCTTGAACTCTTGATCTTTGTCTTCATCAATTTTGTTTTCTTTACTGTACAGTCTTCTTTTGTTGATACCTGCATATAGATTTCCTGCACATATATATTTTATAACACTTCTATAGTTGTTGTCATCAAAACCACTATCCTATGGACTAACATTCTCCCCCTTTTTGATGATGACAACCTTTGTTTATAAAATATTTATATTCTCCTTATAACTCCCCCTAAATCTAATAACTCCCCCTTAATCTATGCCTAACTAACCTATTTTATACTTCTCCCCCTTTGTCATCAACAAAAAAATGACACTAACTCCCCCTAAATCTATGATATTAATGATAGTGTTATCATTAATAATACTGAAACTAGATATAACAATGCACTAAACATCGTATACTTAGAATGTTATATATGAGCAATATAAGAATAAGAATAATAAGTGTAACCACAGATTATTTTATTCATTTCAATATTACTATATACATGACTATTTAAACTTATAAACACATAAATAACTAAAACAAGAAAATAAACAACTCAACGGTTGTTTTTGATGATGGGAGACTTGTGGACAGGACAATTTGGGTAATGGAAACAGAAATTTCCATGTTGTTCCACAATGTTCCCATAAGCATCAAAACAAACTTCCCCTACACATACTGCTTCATCATCAGTTTCTTCCTCCATTGGTTCTTCCTCTTCTTCTTCGTCTTCGTCTTCTTCTCCTTCTTCATTTGCTTCTATGTTAGAAGAATCTTCAATTACAATTGGATTGGCATGATTATCCATAAGGAATTTTTGAAGATTCCTCAGAATTTTCCCTTGTTTCTCTTGCTCTCTTGCCATTCTCAATTGTTGAACTTGCATTTCAGTTAACATCTGCAGCGAATCATTAACTTTCTTCTCTATTTTGATGAGACGAGCGAGTATGGAGTTTTGGAAAGGGCCATGTGAAGGAGAAGGGAAAGAAACCGGTGATATTTGATTAGGATTGGATGTGGAAGCCATGGATTTGATGTTTCTAGAAAGTAGAATGAAGAAATAATGATTGGAGGGAAGAGAAACTCGGAATGGGTGAGTTAAATAACCACCCATTCAAAAATTAGAGGGAAAAACGAACTGTCATTTTTACCGTTGCATGTCGACATGACGCATGAATACCATGTCGACATGGTGTTGCAAAATGCTATGGTTAAGAAAACATTCATATATACCCTATGTATACTACTATACTATATACTATATTTCAGAAAGAGAACATATACCTAATTCTCTTCTTAACTTGGTGAAGACAGGTTCTCCTAAAGGTTTGGTTAAAATATCAGCTATTTGATTTTCAGAATTAACGAAATCAAGAGAAATTTTCTCTTTATTTACGTTATCTCTTAGAAAATGGTGTCTAATGTCAATATGTTTAGTTCGGGCTTGGAGAGTTGGGTTTTTGGACAAACTAATGGCACTAGTGTTATCACAGAAAATTGGAGATTTCGTGATAGATATACCAAAATCATTCAAGGTTTGTTGCATATACAAAACTTGAGAACGAGCTAAAGCAGCAGAAACATACTCTGCTTCAGTTGTTGATAGGGAAACAGTATTCTGCTTTTTACTGAACCAGGAAATTAAGGAATGACCTAGAAAGTGACAAGTTCCACTTGTACTCTTTCGGTCTGACTTACACCCAGCATAGTCAGCATCACAGTAGGAAACTAATTCAAATGAATCATTCTTAGGGTAGAACAATCCATAATCAAAGGTGTGTTTAACATATCGAATGATACGTTTCACAGCTTTTAGATGAGTTTCCTTGGGTTGAGATTGATATCTTGCACAGAGACAGACACTGTTCATGATATATGGTCTACTAGCAGTTATATAGAGAAGTGATCCAATCATTCCTCTATACAAGGTTTGATCTACGTCTTTGGATAGATCATCCTTACTTAACGCTATATTGGTTGCCATGGGAGTTGGTTTTCCACTCACATTGGTCAAGCCAAACTTACTAACTAACTCTCTCGCATACTTCTCTTGACTGATAAAGATACCATTATCTAATTGTTTGATTTGTAATCCTAGGAAAAAGTTAAGTTCACCCATATGACTCATCTCAAACTCTTTTGTCATAATGTCAGAAAATTCTTTGTTCATGTCAGAATTGGTTGATCCAAAAATAATATCATCTACGTACACTTGTACAAGTTGAATATCATTTTTGTTTCTTTTAATAAAAAGTGTGTTATCTACTTTACCTATTTCAAAATTAGATTGCAAAAGATAAGACCTAAGTCCATCATACCAAGCTCTAGGAGCTTGTTTTAGACCATACAGGGCTTTCTTTAATTTAAAAACATGATTTGGAAATTTTGTATCTTCAAAGAGTGGAGGTTGTTCAACATAAACTTCCTCTTTTACAAAACCATTTAGAAAGGCACTCTTGACATCCATTTGAAAAAGTTTGAAATTATTGAAATTAGCGAAAGCAAGCAGAATTCTAATAGCTTCTAATCTTGCTACGGGTGCAAAGGTTTCGTCATAATCTATACCTTCTTCTTGACAATAACCTTGTGCAACGAGTCGAGCATTATTTCTAACGACCTCACCTAATTCATTTAATTTATTTTTATATACCCATTTAGTGCCTATAATGGATTTATCCTCAGGTCTAGGAACAAGTTCCCAAACATCATTTCTGGTGAATTGATTCAATTCTTCTTGCATAGCAAGAATCCATGAATCATCAGTTGATGCTTCCTTTGGATTTTTAGGTTCTATTGAGGATATAAAAGCAACATGACTCATACTGTTTAATTGATTCCTAGTTTTAACAACAGATTGCATATCTCCTAGAATATTTTCTACAGGGTGATCTTTTAAAAGCCTAATCTTTTTATTTGGATGAAAAGTTTCATTTGTAGCATCTACAGATTCATGATTAGAAATAACTAAGTCATCCTCATCATTAGTCTGATCAACTTCTTTGAAATTTTCATCAAAGGAAACATGTAAAGTTTCTTCAATAGTGTTTGTTCTTAGATTAAAAACTCTATAAGCTTTACTCCTGTTAGAATATCCGATAAAGATTCCTTTGTCGGATTTAGGATCAAACTTATCTAAATTATCTTTTGTATTTAAGATAAAACATTTACTTCCAAAAATTTTGAAATAAGATACCTTAGGTTTCTTATTGAAAAGAAGTTCATAAGGTGTTTTATTGGTTAGAGGTCTAATTAAAATCCTATTCAAAATATAACAGGCTGTTGCAACTGCTTCAGCCCAAAAATGTTTTGGTAATTTACTATCAGAAAGTAGAGTTCTAGCACACTCTTGAATCGTCCTATTCTTACGCTCAACTACTCCGTTTTGTTGTGGAGTTCTTGGAAACGAAAAATTGTGAGTAATTCCCTTCTGATTACAGAATTCCTCAAACTTCTCATTTTCAAATTCACCACCGTGATCACTACGAATAGTGATGATCTTGGAAGAAAGTTGGTTTTGAACTCTTTTTGAAAAACTTTTAAAATAATCAAAAGTATCACTTTTATGTTTCAGAAAGATTGTCCATGTATATCTGGAATAATCATCCACAATTACAAAGACATATTTACTATGGTTGATTGATTGAATCTGAGATGGACCAAATAAATCTAGGTGAAGTAACTCAAGGGGTTTTGAAGTAGAAATCATATCTTTAAGTTTAAAGTAACTTTTTCTAAGTTTTCCTAATTGACATGCATCACATATACTATCTACTTTAAATTGCATCTTAGGGAGGCCTCTTACTAGATCAAGTTTGGATAGTCTAGATAAGAGTTTAAAATTCAAATGTCCAAATCTCTTATGCCAAGTCCAAGGGTCACTTGTATTGGCCAAAAGACATAGATTATCATTTGAAATTTTCATACTAAGAGTATAGATATTCTTTTTTCTAACTCCCTCAAAGATAATATTAGATTTATTATCTTCGATGTGACACTTGTCTTTTTCAAATTTAATCCTATATCCTTTATCACATAACTGACTAATACTAAGTAGATTATGTTGTAGATTTTTAACTAACAAAACATTTGAAATAATAGGAGTTTCAGAATTACCTACATTGCCGATGCCAATCACATAACCTTTTGAATTATCCCCAAAATTAACCAATCCTCCATCCTTGTAAATAATGTCATTGAGTATCTCTGGATTTCCTGTCATATGCCTTGAACATCCACTATCAAGTATCCACTTGTTTTCCCTTATTTGCACAGCTTGTCCATTGTGAATAGATTCATTTGTCGCCATGAAGCAAGATTCCTGCACAGTGAGCAACTTTTGTAGATTACCTGATTCTATATAACTATCATGCATCAATTTATGAGACCACAATGATTTGATCATTAAAGAAATATTTTTAGGAAACATTTCAAACTTAGCCATGAACTTTTCAAAAATCAGATTATGAATACTTTGAAAAACTTGCTCTGATACCAAATGAAAGGGACGCGGAAGATGATCTTAAGGCTATTTAACACTAGAGGGGGGGTGAATAGTGTTTTAAGAATTTCTTTAAAACTTCTTTGATTTAAATTGAATTAACTAACTTAATGCAAATACACAATCATAGATCAAATCACAGAATCACAAACAAATGCAAATATAAATAAAAAGCAAGTAAAGGAAAGAACACACCAGGAATTTTATACTGGTTCGGTGTTACCCTACATCCAGTCCCGCACAACCCGTACGGCTTTCTATTCAACAATAATCTAGATTACAATCCCTCGATTCCAAGGCAACGAGGTACACCCTCCAGATTCTCAGGTCTCTGGGTAGAACCACTTGATTCACAGGACACAAGTTCACCCGATTGATTTCCAAGGACACGATCACACCTTTATAACCCCACACAAGTTTCTTTGAGTACAAATGTATCTATAACTCTGATAAGCACTGAGATTCTTTGAAGAGAGTGGCAGAGAATCAAACTAGAGATATTCTGGTTTGATTCACTTAAGATTTCGATAGAATATGGATAGGATGATTAGAAAATAAGATAAGAGAGTAAAGAGGAGAGAAAAATGAAGAAGTAGTTTTTTGAAAACGTCCATAACAGTCTCTATTTATAGAGAATGAATGGATGTGTCCATTCGAAGAGGTTTAAACGAATAGACACTTCTTTTGAAAACAACCTTTGCTGTAACGGGAAGCATGTCGACATGACAGGTAAATAGGATGTCGACATGGTCTAGTAAAAAGTGATGATTTGCTTTACTTTGAAAATGATGATTTAAAACATATGCAACTTTATTCAAATGGACTCTATGTATTTGTAGAAGGTATTTAGAAGTAGAAATACTTATGAATGTATATATGTATATATACTAAAATATATTTAAAATCAAAGTAAATAAACTAAAGTAAATATAATATTAAAATAGATTTTGAGGCTAAAATATCAAGGACAATTTTGAAATCAAAATATAACAAAATGATAAATATGATTTTGAGGCTAAAACATTTTTGGAAATGTGAACGAAGGTTTTTCTTTTGAAAAGTAATATTTGAAAATCATTTTATAAAACAAGAGATAATTTTGAAAATCATTTTGAATCAAAATTAGTGGATAACAAAATAGGGCTACTATCCGTTCCACTAGATATTTCGTGAGTTCCATCTCACTAGGGTTCCATCCCTTTAACAAGAACGAAGTGGATTCCATTCCACGAGTAAATTGGATAAAAAAGAATGATAGTGCTTTCAAGGAGTTTTAACAAATATCTAACCTAACCATATTATTTGTCTTGAACTCTTGAATATCTTGAATCTCATGAGTCTTCAATCTTGAACTCTTGATCTTTGTCTTCATCAATTTTGTTTTCTTTACTGTACAGTCTTCTTTTGTTGATACCTGCATATAGATTTCCTGCACATATATATTTTATAACACTTCTATAGTTGTTGTCATCAAAACCACTATCCTATGGACTAACACGGAGGTGCGAGGTGCAATGCCGAGCGAGGTGAGGTATGCCGAACGACCCATCCAATGCCGAACGCTCCATCATGCCGAACGATCCATCCAATGCCGAACGAGGTGAGGTATGCCGAGTGCTCCATCGAATGCCGAACGAGATTTATGCCGAGCGCTCCATCCAATGCCGAACGATACTTAATGCCGAACCTCCATCATGCCGAACCATGTCTGATGCCGAACAGTTTCTAATGCCGAGCGCCCATCGTGCCGAACGATCTCTAATGCCGAGCGCCTCTAAATGCCGAGCGCTCCTGGATGCCAAGCGCTATTGAATGCCGAGTGCTCCTGGAATGCCGAACCACTCATGTATGTCGAACGCTCTGTGCATGCCGAGTACTCTTGAATGCTATTCGAACGTGAATAGTGAATGCCAGACGAACTATTCGTGCCGAACTCCCATCACGCCGAACCATGTTTCCTAGACCCAAATTATAGTTGATTCATCTTTATCCAATCATATTTCCATCTTCCAAGCATGTTGCGTCATCCATCCATCCAGTCGACTGAATCCATCGTACTCTAGCCTCGACGAACATGTAGTTGATTAAGTTAAACCCGTCTGTCCGCGGCCTTGCCAAAAGGCGGGTTAACACTTGCCCCCCAAAATATGCCTTGCTTTGAAAGGTGTGTTTTGAATAACCTCAAGTCCTATATCCTAAGTATGTATGTTATCAACATCCATACTTTCCGATTCATAATCCAATCCATTACCAAGCCATCTTATCCGAGTGCCACGGCCATATCTTGATCCATTTCCACGACTGTTCCGAGTCGATGTCTAATTCCTATCCAGTAACCAAGTCCTTACCCAATTCCACATCCATCTGAACCCGACTACTGAGTTCCAATCCATCCATATCCAATAACCTATAACCATATCTGTGACCTCTCCGAGTCGATATCCAAATCCGAGACCGCTCCGGGTCCTTGTCCGAATCCTTAGCTATTCATAGCCAATATCTAAATCCGTAACCTCTCCGGGTTCTTGCCAAGCACAATCCACACTTGACGACCTATGTTAAGTAATTCCATGGTGTTCATGGTTCAGTGTCCCTGAACGTCGAATACCGCCGTGGCTTAAGTCCTAAGCCGAATCCTGGCCACTCCAGACCCTTGCCGAGCATAGTCCATACTCGACGACCTAAAATAGTAACCGATAATATATGGCCTAAGTCCTAGGCCGAATTCTGGTCTCTCCGGACCCTTGCCGAGCATAGTCCATACTCGACGACCTTTTAGTCAAAAATCCAGAGAAAACCCAATCAAAATCCAATCCGAAATCCAAATCCAAATAGAAAACCAGAAATCCATATCAAAAAACAAACATCCAAATCAGAATCCAAACCAGAAAATGAGCAAAACAGGGAGTTCAAACCAAACTCCTAAACCAAACCAGAAAAAGCAAATGTCCAAGTCAAAGGAAAAAACAGATTTCACAAACCCAGGCGTCTCGGTAAGCCATCATCTCAGAGCATGCCTGAGGGTTATCTCCAACCCCGTACATGAGTAAGTGATTTAACCGTTTGCCCGGAGTTTGTTACTTATTCCAAACCATTAAAATTAGTTGATGACCAATCGACCACCATTCCTGGGCCTCATGCCCTCGTCGTTCAAGGTAGGCGGTGGCTGCTCCTGTTCCACCGCCGCATTCCGAGTTCCGACATACTGTCGCAACTGACCATTCCTTATATGCTCCTCGATTATATCCTTTAGATGCCGGCAGCTGTTAGTGTCATGCCCGTCCAGGTCATGAAAAAGACAGTGCCTTCCTGATGCCCTTTCTCGTTCTGAGGGTTCCCTCCTTGCTGGCCTTCGATAAGAAAGGCGATCTCGAGTATCTAAGAAAATCCGTTCCAACGTTGCATTCAATCCTGTGTAAGTGGAGAACTTTGGTTCTCCCCAGCGCTTCCTTTTACCTTTATCCTCGCCCCCACCGGAGCTTTTACCGGGTAGTCCTCCATCCTTAGTCGTGTTTACTTCCTTTTGCCTCATGTCCAAACATGCATCTTCTTGTCGAAGAAATCTTTCAGCTTCATGAAAGAATTCCCCAAGATCCAACGGTGGGTCCCGTATCAACGATACTTTGAAATCCGAATTATCTCTGACTCCTGATACCGCAGCCATCAGAACCATTGATGGATCTGGCCGATCCACCGAGGCAACTGCTGCATTAAATCGAGTTAAGAATATCCTGAGCGATTCATCTGCCCCCTGTTTGACTGACGTTAGCGTCATCACGTTCTTTGGCCTTTTTATGTGAACTCGAAACTGACTTAAGAACTTGTCCACCATTTCTGTCCATGTTCCAATGGATCCATCCTCCAGCTGTCTAAACCACATAGCAGCAATTTAAGTCAAGTACAGTGGGAAACATCGGGCCATAACCTCCTCCGTTGCCCCCAGCACTTCCATATGCCTAGTGTACCTCATCAAGTGGTCGGTGGGATCCGTCTTCCCGTTGTATACTTCCAGAGTGGGTAGTTTGAAATCGGACGGATTCCTAGCTGTCCTGATGTTCCGGGTAAACGGACTTTTGTTAACTCCCTCTGAATCCCTGTTCGTCAGACCTCTGCGAATAGTCCGCCTGATAATGTCAGCCAATCCAGTGTTTCCAACCAATCCAGACTGCCCCCCAAGTCCCCGAGGAAATTCTGGCACATATTCTTCATCACGTACTCCTGTATTCCTATCGATGCCAGGCCGCGTAGCGCTATCCGGTATCCCTCCATGACCTGGTCCAGCATCACCTGGTGGTGTGCCCCCGAGTCTGGGTCCATCTAGATTGTTAACTGTTTGTTGATTGGGAGCTGCCCCCTGCTGATTCACTCCATCTGTCCGTTGGTTGAGTTCCTCTGGTCCAGCTCCACGATCTTGAGCACCTGCAGTTCCTGGTTGTCCAAATTTCCTAAAAAGAGCCTGCATCATCTCCTCTTGCCGTTTCATCATCTACTCTTGCATAGAATTCATCATCACTTGCATCTCGTCCCGAGTTATGTAGATGGATGCATGACCCTCTCCAGCTCCAGAAGATGCCGCTTGACTTCCTTCCTGATTGCTCCTTTCCACTGCTTGCCTCTTCGTTGGTGGTCTTGCCATTGCTTTCTAAGATCCAAGTTCCTAACTCCAAAATTCCTGAGTGTTTCAATTTCTCAGTGAAAGCACCAAAGTGTTTGAAAAGCGGAACAGACTAGTTCGCGAAGGTTTGAAAAGCTATCTTCTGCATATGATCAAATTAGGTCTCGAGACTAGTTCCATTGCGTTCGGATAGGTGTATACCATATAGAACGCCAGGCGGCACACCTCGTTTGGAGTTCGAAAATTTTACTCGTAAATTGTGTTTTAAAACTATCTAAATAAGGACCTCAAGCCTACTTGTTTTGCTCCAAACCCTAAAAACAAATCAATCAACCGCCAATGAAATGAGCCATCCGATGGCTCCTATTCATCGGCACCACCACGGCCCGAGTTGACCTTTGACCCCAACTAAGAAAAGGTCGGCGACAACTAGATGAAGGCGATCAACGGCTGTGATGGACCTAGGCGGAGTGAGGCGCAGCAGATCTCACCACGAACGGGGATCATATTCTAGCCTTTTTCCGACGTTAGGCGAAGGCATGGGAAGTCGGGCCACCAGCGACGTCAAGAGCAAGGTCGGGGATTCGACTAGATGTGATGCAGTGGTTGGAGAGGCCACAACGGTGGTGCGATGATCGATGAAGTTTGGGACATGGGGTTTCTCGAATCGTGTTGCCTGGAAATGTTACTGCTGGGTGATTTGGGTTTAAACTGAGGTTAAGTAACATTAATGACTTATAATTAAATTAAAATAATTATATTTTTGATTTGTAAAACTTATAAATGCAATTACTTATCCATACGAGGTCCAAATCGAATATGACGGGTCGCGTTGCGATCGTATTGACGCAGACTACGACGTGGAGTTGGATTAAACAGATTCATAGCTATTGGGATTTTGGATTAAAATTGGACGTTTGTTCAATTTTAATTCAAAATGGAACCTTTGGACGAAACAAGTTCAATGTGAGTTAATCTCACCTTTTTGGCTAATTAGAAATTTATATAGTCAATAAATATTATTTCCTGGATGTTTGGATATTTATTTCTGATCGTTATTGATTGTTTGGGTAATATACTAAATTATATTGTTAGTGGATATATTCCCGCCCCTGGAGCGGATGACACTCTATTACGTTATCGTGTAAGAGCGAATGACCCTTATTTACGAATCCCGCCTCGAAGCAGTTGATTTTTATTTTATTTGATTATATGTTGTATTTGATGCAGGGGGACAGGTTGGAGGGATCCAATAGGATTCCTCGGGCTGTTGATTTTATTTTCATATATATTGTGATATTTGATATGATGGATGTTAGATTGGGTGACATGAACATGATTTTGTTTAATTAGTGCTTTAGTAGCACTGGGCCTTAATTAGGTATTTTAAAAATACTATAAAATAGTAATTTGATTTAGAAAGGAATTCTAAAGGGTTTTGGAAATTTTATGTGTTTAAATAATTTTTCTAAAATAAAAGTTATGATTTTGAGAAATTATAATTTTATAGTTTTATAAAATATTTTAAATGGAAATTTTGAATCGAGGATAAAGATTTTTTTTTTAAATCTTAAATTAAGTCCGTCTTTTATAATAAAAAGATATAGTTTAAAAAGGAAATAGAAAATATTGGATATAAATATTATTAATCGTTTTGTATAAAGTGATGTTTTACAAATGAAGTAAAGATTTGTAAAATCATGTTTTGTTAATAAAAGATGGTTTTATAAACGGTGTTATAAATCAAAGGAAATTATTATTATTTAACAAATGGGAGAAATAAATAAAATAGTGGATTTATTATAGGATATGGAAGTTGGTTTTAGAAAATAGTTGACTCTAATTTGGAAATTGGAAGTGAGAGTGAATTGGGATTGTTGAATGATATTTTATAAATTGAAAGGAATTTATCCACCTGGAGACAACATTAAAAACAGATGGTGATTGATGTTTTTAATGAAATTTATGAATAAGTGAAATTTATAAAGGAATGAAGTTATAAATGGAGTTCTGGAATAAATGGATTTTATGAAAGGAAGTTTCATAAAATTGAGAAGATTTATAAATACAGTTTATAAATATGGAAATGGTCATGTTGGAAATTAAGTATGGATTTTTATCATGAAAATATAATATAATTATGTTTTAAAAAGTTATTAACTTATATTAATATTGTTTTAAGAGTGGTTTATCAATATTTTAGTATTTTGAAATGTTAACTATTTAAAAACTTATTAGTATGGTTTGAAATTAAATATAATTATTTAGAAATAAAGTTTTGGAAATTTATTATTAGTATTTATAAAAAGTTAAGGATAAAATTATTGTTGTTATTTAAGAATGCTTTGAAATTAGTAATTATTATTTTAAAATGTTTTAAATCTAGTATTTATTTATTTATAATGTTTATTTTTATATAATAGTGTTTTAAAGTAAAAGGTTAAAATTTATTTAAAATTGTTTCCAAGATTTAGAAATGGAGTTTGATAAATAGACGGGGTTTTATAAGAGGAATCTTATAACATGTTTTGGAAAATATAAAGGAAGATTTCTTAAAATGGTAAAAGCGTTTATAAGTGATTCTAGGTACTTATAAAGGAATTTTAGAAATGGGTTTATAGATTTATAAAATGAGTTTTATAAATGGTTTTGTGAATTATAATAGGGATTATAAATGGTTTTTGAGTTGGATAAAAAAGGGAAATGTTCCCAAGTGTTGGTGGATAAACTTATACCGTTGAGATAAGTGTATGGATATTTTTCAAGTATTGAAAATATAAAGGTGGTGAATGAATCTTTGTAAAAGTATTTTGGTTCAAATATTTACAAAGTGATTAGAGTTAATGGAAGTATTTGTTAAAAGAGGCCTAGTTTTACTTGGTGCCTAACAAATGTTTGTTTTTCCCTATGGAATTAAATTCTTGATTGTACTGTTGTTATTCGATAGTTAAATAACCGACTATCGAATTTGGACCCAAATGTAACTTTGGGAATATCTAGGGGAAACACGTGAGTTATATGGCACAGTCATCTCCGATGATGCTGTACCATGCATATAAATCTCGTTTCGTTCTCTTAGGACAACGATAAGTGAATCCGTCCACTAACGGTAAGGAGATGATCTCCGATCTTATCTTGTCTATTTTTTTCCTATAGAACCGGGGTTGAGTTTACCAAAAACTGTCGAATGTTGTTTCGAAGAGACCAGGATCGGGTATGTTATTCGAAACCCACTTCGATCCAACTTAAGCATTGCGAAGTGAAGACATCTTGAGGATGATGGGAATTCAAAGACGGAGCTCTCAAGTGTTTCTTTCAGTCCCAGAGCGAACTTGTATGGATGAATGCTGGCATTGCATTGTTGCCTAGAGGGCAGTGTTAACATTCCAGGTGGGAAGTGATATATAAAGGTAAACGTAGCCTCAAGCCTCATCAAACGAGAATGACTAAAATATAGGAGATGCAGCAGGGCTAAGTGGGTCGCTCCTAAGTAGGGTGTGATCATCCCTATCTAGAGTCGCTATTATCTCTCATTTGTATGCTTCGGGGCCCATTAACGGAGGGGTGATCGTATTCGGTACTATCCAGTCAGGGGCAGGCCGATCCTATATTGGCAGGGGATCCAAGCATGGTCCTCGTTGTTATTTTATCTACAGATGCACCATGACAGGTGTTACCCCATTAGCCCAGTCATTGTATGGAATCCATTTTCCAGTATGAGCCTTTACAGTTTTAGTTGTATACCTATTATGCTGGAATTTAATAATGTAACAATTTCGGCTAAGATTAATTAGTATTTGTGTCTAGGAACTATTATAATATCAAATAATTTCATATAAAATGTTTTGGTTAACGTAAGGTAAAAATCTGTCTGTGTTTATGTGCGGCGTGGTATTACGAGATACTTTTGATTTTCAAATGGTCTTCAAGAACTTTAAAATAAAATTGGGTGTGTTTTCTCATGCTGGTTTTCCAGATTGAATTGGGTGTTATTTTATTATAATGCTCGGGTTAGACTGAGCTTATTTAAAGATTTCTTTAGATGCATGGGAGCTCAAGAGATGAGTTGGAGGTCTTCAAGTCATATTCACGTATATGTTTACTTTCCACTGTTTTGTTGTTGAAATTATCGGCAATTGTGAGGACAGGTTGTTATAACTGTCCAGTCTGATAATTGTGATTGTTGTTGTACTCTGAGGGGTGTATGTATATAACACTTTCTCTTTTTAAAAATCATTGATATTATATTATATATTGTTCCGCTGCGATTGTGAGATTCTGTATTGTTTTTAATTTCTTTCTTCTCTTCCTCTCTACTTCTTTCCTCTTTCTTTCCCATAACCATCCGTCTTTCCGTTTGATTTGGGTTGGACATGTGTGGTATATTGTCAACTTGAACTATACGGATTGGCAGGTCGTTACAATTTACCTTGTATACAATACATACTGAGTCTATAAAATGAAATATAAGACTCGCATAATATGCATCCAAAATAAGTTACTATCTCAAATAGAACATCCCATAATACAACAGAAGATAAACTAAGATGTCAAAATGTCTATCATCTGCAAGCATACCTACCCAAAAGCCTGAACATCTTGAAAACCTGAAAAGTCTCGGCCTGACCTGAGTATTATAAAATAAATGGGTCAGGCCATTTCTAAATATTCACAAGGGTGAGAACAAGATGCAACATAAGGTATATGGTACTATATATGTAAGCTAGTTACGTAAATGATTTAACACGGAACTTATCACAAAACTCAAGAACATTTTCAATCCAAAAACACCAGAAATCCATGATAACCGAAACAAAGCATATCGATCACTTAGATCGTTCATACCGATCATAACAATCGTCGATACAGTGAAAACAAATTAGTATCACTCATGCTGATCTGATATTAAGGATCATCCATACCGTAAAACAACCTTAGCTAGGAACCAGGAGTTGTCTATACTGATCCAAAGGATCGTAGAACACATAACATGACACAAAAGAATTTACGGAACTCCATAAGTATACCTTTTTAGGATTTATCGGCTCTCTACCGAACCCTAAAAGGAAATATACTCTAAAATGCAAAATACTACTGCTTTTAGTAATCATTAGAACTTAACCAAAATGCTCCATACCGCATGGTGAAACTCAAGTATTTACTAGAAGCTAGTAGATCTCACTCGTTACGGATGCTATTGGAAAACCTGAACTGCGTTCTTTTGAGGATCTAGCAGTTCTATGTTGCACACTTAAAGGGAATACAACTATAAAGTGTTAAATACTTCCTAATAGAATTCACATGAATTTAACCAAGGCATCCCATAATACCCAGTGAACTTTGAATATTCGCTAATGGGCTAGTAAGTACCACTCAAACATTATATTCAATGAGTTGTACAATATTCGATGAAGCGTTACTCGAGAGCATTAAACCAATCGGTAACACTACGTCGAGTATTAGTATTTCCCAAATTATAGAATTAAGGTTTTAAAAACAATTTCATTTTAAAAGAAAAAGTCACACGGAACTACCAAATGACAGAAAACATTATAAGAGTTAAAGGTTTGAAAGTAATTAAAAATTATTTTAATATATAAAATAGTTTTCTAAAATTTCTTTTCATAAAATATTTCTTTCAAACTCCTTTATTTAAAATCCCTAATTTAATTATTGTTCAACTTTATATAAATATTACTTACTTAATAAAAAATTAACAAAATCACAATTATCTCAAAAAAATGCACATATATATTCATATTTATCTCAAATTTCCATATACAATATTTAATTAATAAAACATATTCTAAAACTTGTTTATAAAATCCTTGTAGTTTATATACCCATAAATTGTTCTTATCTAATCCTACATAGGTATTTAACCCTTTAATTAGGAATAACTTCTTTTACAATTTAAAATCTTTCTTATATAAATAAATAGTAATTTTTTAAGTAAATAAATACATACATACATGCATACACATACATACATATATACATACATACATATATATATATCCAAATGTTCCTTATAAATAAAGTAATTTATCAATTAAAAAGATTTAGCGGAACGGTTCAATTTGAAAATCAATCTCTTTGAACAATTCTTGTTGAAACAATGCGATGGAAATTTAGTGTTATGTTATGGACTCTATGGCATAACCATTCCAAAACAATTCACAATTTCAGTAGTTTACCGCTCAAAACCTTATGCTTAAATCATCACATACAGGTACCAGAATAAGGAAATCAGTTAACAAGAGCAAAATAAGAAAATTGGAACCCAAATGGATGATCAGGGGATCAACTTGGAGCTGAAACAGCTCCTGGAAAGCACCCCACCAGTGCACTGGTGATGTCCTATCAGCCCACCGGTTGGGATGAAACCTGGAGCTTTTCCAGCTCCAGGTTGCCCTCTAGCGACCCGTTTCCAACAATTTTCGAACTGCGACATGCTATGGTCTTAAGGGTGATGAATTCAGGTCATGCAAACACTAAAGCATCATAGAATTAGTGAAATCAAGAGATTACTAGTTAGGTTTTTAGCTACTAAAGATCAAAGTAACAACTATATCAATATCTCAATCAATTTGAAACAAATACAACGTCCAATTACTCAACACAGTAGCAACATACGTCAAATCTTTAGAGATAGATTGTGTGAGTTAAAACAACTAACCTTTATAGCTTGAATTAGATGCAATAAACTTGAATTCTCCTAGGCTAAGACCTCTCAGCAAATACCTAGGTTTACTTTCAGAAATTACAAAACAAAATTACAAACAAGAGATGAACTGAAATTAATAATCTCTAATTGATGAACAAGAAGGTGTATGAGGTATCTTCTTTCAATTGCTACTGAAATTGCTAAAAGCCCTATGATCTAAGACTAGAAATTGAAGATTTAAGAACTAGGGTTTATTCTAAAGGGGTTTTGAGTTTCTCGTTTTCTGGCAAGGGAAGAAAAACAAGAATGAGAGGTTTATACGTGCTTCAGTTCTCAATCTTGTATTCTTATCTACTTGGGCCAAGAGGGTATGATTATAAACCCAATAAGCAAGTGTTACTAATTCTCTTTTTGATATTAGGGTTGCTGATTTTTAATTTTTGCTTTATCATTTATTACATACTCATCTACACTAAATAATATTTTGTAAATTATAAATTTGATTTCACAATACTTGACAATTTCTAACATGTTATCAAACAAGAAATTATCATTTCAAATCAATATCGAAGAGTTTTATATAAATTCAATCTAACTTTAAAAATATAAATTATTATTACCTTTTATAAAAATGGATTAATATTTCCAAAAATCTCATTCTTAACAATAATTTCAATATTAACAATTTTCAAAAATACCAAACTTAAATAATTGGTTTAATCTTATTTCAAATTTAAATTGAAATTCTCATTAAGAATTTAAACCCATTTCTTAATTAATTAAATCAATTATTCTCAAAAACTAGATTTAATTTCACGATTTAATTTCACAAACCACAAATAAAAATTAATTATCCATAATTAACTTAATTAACTAGGTAATTAACAACGGGCTTATTATAGACTCCCCACCCAAGAAAACCGCGTCCTCGCAATTCCTTAACAAAAGAAATCTATAATTCAAAATTTTAAATTTCACTTAAAGATAATTAATATATCCTACCCTTTTCATTTTTTTTAAGAAACTTATTAAATTTTCTAACCAATTCATAAATTATGAATTAAAATTTTTCTCACTAAATAAAATAATATTAAGCCATGAAATTATTGTGATTCACTCATTACTTACAAAGTTGATCGCATAAGCTATCAACAATGTCTTACCAAGTACCTCTGATTCAGACAATTATTTATGGCAAAAATATTATTTCAATTTATTTTTAACTCAAAATATTTTTCTCAAAATAATTATTCTTAGATTATCTTGTCAAATTGTCTCGATCGATGTTTAGAAATTCCTATCGATAGTATGACATCCCATATATCGATCAAAATCCTTAAACAATTACCGGACAATTTAACACAATACGTAGTTAAAAAATTTGTTATATCTATTCTATTATTAGTAGCATCCATGCATCCTATTTGAATAAATATAACTAAACAATCAATTCCTAATACCCATCAACTAAAAGCAAATAACTTTTATCCTAAGTTCTATCCATAAAATGCAAAAGTTCACAAAAAGGTACTTAACTATTTATAAAACTAACTCTAAGGCAACCTAGCAAAAGAAAGAATACTTTCTAAAATAAATAAAACTACATATAGCTAAGTCGATCCACCGAAAGTTCCAACAGCCTTCTCCTTTCCTTCCTTTCCTTATATGGGCAAGCCGCTATCAAGTGCCCCTCTTTCTTGCAATAGAAACAAACACCCGCTGGAGAAGAAACTTCAGGCTTCGTACACTCCCTCAAATAATGGCCCTTAGTTCCACAATTGAAACATGTAACTTGACTTCTATGTGTGGTGGTAGAATCAAACTAGTCATGCTTCTTCTTCTTACCTTTAGCTTCGAAATTCCCTTGCTCAATCGGTTGTTTCCTTTTCTGGTTGAACTCTTGCTTTAGTTTCCTAGGAGTTTCTTCCTCCTTACTATCCTTCTCCGCCTCCTTGAGACAAAGTGCTAAATCAACTAAGGACTCGAAAGATATATCCATCTGAAGTAATAGAGCTTTCTTCAAAGACTTACGCAATCCATAAATAAACTTCTAATTTTTCTTTCTTAGGGTATTGATGAAATCCAAACCATACCTAGATTGTGCCTCAAATTTTGTTATGTAGTCCATAATAGAAATCCGATTCTGCTTAAGCTCAATGAATTTCCTAGTCATTGCTCCCTTTTATGCTTCTGGAAGAAACTTCTGCTCGAATCTCTCTCTAAACTGATCCCAAGTAAGTTGATCCTCCTCAACCTCCGCTACTAACAAGTCATACCATTCCAATACCATTTTCTTGTAACCAGCTAGAGGCCACCTGTATCCTTTGGGTTTCATTAAGATGCATGCAAGAAAAGATCCTCTCATACGTCTTTATCCAGGCCTAAATCTCAATGATCTTCTCTGCTCCTTTATATAGCCTACCTCCAAAATGTCCAAAGTCACTACAAGAGCAAGCAAAATCAACAGGAACCTACTGACCCTCAGAAGTAGCAGTCTGAGCAGCATAGACAATCTTTGCAATCCGCTCAAGAGTCAAAAACATCCCTCCTATTCCAGGATTACTGGTCGATCCTGGTGTAACTCTAGGTCTACCTCCAACCGTTACTCTAACTGCATAATCCAAACCCTAACATTAATTTTTTAATATTACAAGTTAAAAAAAATGTCCCAAGTGATTATCCTATAACCATTTTATATTCCTATCCTTATTAGGTAGTTAAGTTAACTCTCTACCACACAGCCCAAGGGATAGGACACAAAGTCGTCTAGGTCTTGGATCTGTGATATGATATGTTGTAGTATTTTGAACCTCGCTCTGATACCAAGTTGTAACGACTCCACCACGACACCCGTATTATTAAATAATACTATAACTAACGTTGTCTAATAATACGAAGAATACAGCTTGTTAAGGCCGACCAAATGTGAATATATCTTTAATCTAACACTGACACGTCACACTTGCTCTTTTTGCTAAATATCTGAAATGAAATTTTGATGTGTGTAGTCTTAGTTTAAAGAAATAAACACATCAGTTTCTCAAAATCAGAACAATATATCTTATAAATAACAGTCATAGATCATAGCGGATAATTTACCTCACATATAATACATACTACGAGTTTACAAAATGAAATACAAGACTCGCATAATATACATCCAAAGTAAGTCACTATCTCAAATAGTACATCCCATAATACAACAAATGAATATATTATAGAAGATAGACTAAGATTTCAAAATGTCTATCATCTACAAGCACACGTATCCAAAAGCCTGAGCGTCTTGAAAACATGAAAAGTCTCGGCCTGAACCGAGTATTATAAAATAAACGGGTCAAACTATCTCTAAATATTCACAAGGGTGAGAACAAGATGCAACATAAGGTATATGGTACTATAAATGTAAACTAGTTACATAAATGATTTAACATGGAACTTATCACAAAACTCAAGAACATTTTAAATCCATCAACACTAGAAATCCATGATAACTGAAACAGAACATATCGATCACCTAGATCGTCCACACCGATCAGAACGATCGTCCATACTGTAAAAACAAATTAGCACCACTCGTGCCAACCTGATACTAAGGATCATCCATACAGTAAAACAACCCTAGCCAGAAACTTGGAGTTGTCCATATCGATCCAAACGATCGTAGAACACATAGCATGACATAAAAGAATTTACGGAAATCCATAAGTATACCTTTTAAGGATTTATCGGCCCTCGGCCGAACCCTAAAATAAAATATACTCTAAAGTGCAAAATACTATCGCTTTTAGTAATCACTAGAACTTAACCAAAACGTCCCATACTGCATGGTGAAATTCAAGTATTTATTAGGAGCTAGTAAATCTCACTTGTCCTGGATACTACTGGAAAACCTGAAATATATTCTTTTATGGATCTAGCAGCCCCATGCCGCACACCAAAAGAGAATACAACTTTAAAGCGTTAAATACTTCCTAACAACAGTCACACAAATTTAACCAAGGCATCCGATAATACCCGGTGAAATTCAAATATTTGTTAATGGGCTAGTAAGTACCACTCAAACATTCTATTCAATGAGTTGTACAATATTCGATGAAGTGTTAATCAAGAGCATTTAAACCAATCGGTAATACTACATCAAATATTAGTATTTCCCAAATTATAGAATTAAGGTTCCCAAAACAATTTCGTTTTAAAACAAAATTCGCACGGAATTGCCAAATGATAGAAAATAGTATAAGAGTTTAAGGTTTGAAAGTAATTAAATATTATTTTAATATATAAAATATCTTTCTAAAATTCTTTTCATAAAATATTTCTTTCAAACTCCTTTATTTAAAATCCCTAATTTAAATATTATTAAACTATATATATATATATTACATATTTAATAAAACATTACAAAAATTCCAATTATCTAAAAAAAATGCACTTATATATTCATATTTATCTCAAATTTCCATATACGATATTTAATTAATAAACCATATTCTAAAACTTGTTTATAAAATCCTTGTAGTTTATAAACCCATAAATTGCTCTTATCCAATCCTATATAGGTATTTAACCCTTTAATTAGGAATAACTTCTTTTACAATTTAAAATCATTATTATTATATATAAATAAATAGTAATTTCTAAAGTAAATAAATAAATATATACATACATACATAAATACATATATACATATATATTTCCAAATGTTCCTTATAAACAAAGTAATTTATCACTTAAAAAGATGTAGCCGAATGGTTCGATTTGAAAATCAATCTCTTTGAAGAATCCTTGTTGGAATAATGCGACGGAAATTTAATGTTGTGCTATGGACTCTATGGCACAACCATTCTAAAACAATTAACAATTTTAATAGTTTACAACTCAAAACCATGCACTAAAATCATCACATATAGGTAGTAGAACATGGCAATCAGTTAACAAGAGCAAAATAAGAAAACTGGAACCCAAACGTACAATAGGGGCATCAACTTGGAGCTGAAACAGCTCCTGGAAAACACCTCACCGATGCACCGGTGGTGTCCCACCGCTCCACCGGTTGGGATGAAACCTGGAGTGTTTCTAGCTCTAAGTTGCCCTCTAGCAACCCTTTTCTGACGATTTCCGAACTGCAACATACTATGGTCTCAAGGGTGATGAATTTAGGTCATGCTAACACTCAAGCATCATCGAATTAGTGAAATCAAGAGGTTACTAGTTAGGGTTTTAGCAACTAAAGATCAAAGTAACAACTATATCAGTATCTCAATCAATTTGAAACAAATACAACATCCAATCACTCAACACAGTAGCAACATACATCTAATCTTTAGAGATAGATTGTGTGAGTTAAAATAACTCACCTTTATAGCTTGAATTAGATGCAATAAACTTGAATTTTCCTAGGCTAAGACCTCTCAGCAAATACCTAGGTTTATTTTCAGAAATTACAAATAAGAGATGAAACTGAAATTAATAATCCCTAATTGATGAACAAGAAGGTGTAGAAGGTTACCTTCTTTCAATTACTACTAGAAATTTCCAAAAGCCCTATGATCTAAGACTAGAAATTGAAGATATATGAACTAGTGTTGATGCTAGAGGAGTTTTGAGTTTCACCTTTTCTGGCAAAAGAAGAAAAATGAGAATGAGAGGTCTGTACGTATTTTACTTCTCAATCTCATATTCTTATCTTCTTAGGCCAAGAGGGTATGATTATAAACCCAATAAGCAAGTGTGACTAATTCTCTTTTTAATAGTAGTGTTGCTAATTTTTAATTTTTACTTCATCACTTATTACATACTCATCTACACTAAACAATAATTTATAAATTATAAATTTTTTCACAAAACTTGACAATTACTAACATGTTAGAAATTATCATTTTAAATCAATATTGAAGAGTTTTATATAAATTCAATCTAACTTTAACAAATATAAATTATTATTACCCTTTTATAAAGATGGATTAATATTTCCAAAAATTTCATTATTAACAATAATTTCAATATCAACAATTTTCAAAAATGCCAAATTTAAATAATTTGTTTAATCTTATTTCAAATTTAAATTGAAATTCTCATTAAGAAATGAAACTTATTTCTTAATTAAATTAAATCAATTATTCTTAAAAACTAGATTTAATTTCATGATTTAATTTCACAAACCACAAATAAAAATTAATTATCAATATTAACTTAATTAATTAGGTAATTAACAATAATGTTGTTACAGCTTTGATCATCCCCTCGACCATCTCAATGTCGGAAATTAAATTTAAACCCAAATCCGACAAATCCACCACCACGACAAACTACCCCACAAAAAATCACACGACCACCTCTAAAAATCCCAATTTTCCGATATGAACACACCCATGCCCTTCAATTTCCAATTTGCGATCGTCGAAAACGATCGTTTTCTCGACAACTACTGATTTTGGTCGATTACCATCACCACACTTGGCGAAACTATGAACTACCATTTTTTAATAATACTAGACTCGAAAACAAACAATTTTTGTGTTGGAATATTTTGCTAAAAGTCGACGGATTGGAAGTGGTTGATTTTTGAAGTTGTAGATTGGAGTTTATTTCCATGGTTGGGCAAAACAAATAAAACGGAGAGATGAACTGTTTTGTGTTCATGTATTTATACACAAAGCAAAGCGCTCAACAGTCCAACTTAAGCAACCCAGAGCCACAAATGAAGGCACAACCAAAGGGGACAATGGAGACTGAGTACAGTGTAAAGGGGTGGTGTACTTGAGTGTGTGTATATGTGTGTATTTATTTTGGAAAGATCCAGGTATCTAATATTGCATCCACGTATGAGCCGCGAATGATAGAAAATAAAATATGATCCTATACATAAATGTGACGCGATCAGAAAACAAAAATAAAAATCACCGGTTATCAAATTCTGTTAAATTTCAAAAATAGCAATGTTTGTCGTAAAATACGTCAAACGGAAATTCAAATATTTTCCAAATTAAAAATTATGAAAAAATTCTATAAATTAAATTAAAAATACTTCACCAAAAATCAATCAATTATTTGAAACACAAATTCTATTATATTTTAAATTCAAACGAATATTTAAATAATTAAATATTCAAATTCGAGGACTTAAAAATACGGGTCGTTACATCCATCCAATTCAAATTAATTTACATTTTCTTATACCAATATATATATTTTTTATAATCGCCCAGTTTTATTCAATTCGACGCCCGTTAATTTATTTTTCATTATTTTAATCACATAACAATTATTTACACTTAAAAAACAAATTTTATATTCAATTAAAATAATTTATTCAACTTCATTAAATTATTTGAAAAGAATTTATTAATTTACTTCAATTTATTACAACAAAATCATTTATTAAATAGAGTTTAATTAAATAAAATTTATTTTAAAAATACAATCATCACAATTTGAATTCAAACACTATTATTTTTATAAAAATTTATTAATTTATACAGCGTAGGAAGCAGAGTTGTTACAATATATCATAACAAATTCTTAGGGTACCTTATGAGTTTACACAGAGCCGATCTTATCTCAAGTTGATTGGGCCCAATATTCTTAACATAGGCTGGACAACCCTACACTTTCAAAAGCTTGAGGTGGGGTATCTTCCCATACCACATCTTATATGGCGTATTAGGCGCATACATAGTGGTATGAAATTCAACATATGCAATGTGGTTTCATTGCATATCCCTAATAGGAAAGTGGTAACTCAACTTCACTCATCATCGAACGAACCATATCTAATAGGGTTTGATTCTTTCTTTCCAAAACACCATCGTATTGTGGAGTATAAGGTGGAGTAACCTGAGAGATAATCCCAAAATCTTTTAAGTCCTATTGAAGCTCTTATCTAACATACTACCTCCATGATCAGATCGAAGTATTTTGATCTTAGTGTTTATGTGATTTTCAACCTCATTCTTATACTTTTTAAAATTCTCCCAAGGGTCAATTTATTCTTCATAATATATACATACCCTAGTCTTAAGAAATAATCAGTAAAAGTTTCAGACTAAAAGAAATTATCTTTAGTAATTATAGGGATTGGGCCACATACAATAGTATCCTTGAGGCCCGAGAGTTCATCTACTCTATCGCTGCTCCTATCAAAGGGGCACTTTGTCATGTTTCCTTTAGACATGATTCATAACTATCAAATGATTTAGAATAAAGTGATGGTACAAAACCTTTGGTTTTCAATTTGTGCAATTGTTTATCATTGATATGACCTAGCCTATAATGCCATAGATAATTATTAGTGAAAATAAGGGACACGTCCCTAAGATCAAACTTAATACACAAAACATCCTCCTCATAAAAAAGATATAAATTACATCCTTATTTTCAAATACTACAGTTTTCTTCCCTACAATGCCCTTCTTCTCCGTTGCAGCAATGTTGATTCTTCATATATGGATGTTATTCTCACATCCATAATTAAATTTTACACCCCATTATATGGTATGATTGCAGACAATTCAATAATTATATGCAATAATTGTAGAAATGTCTGCAATTATACCATATAATTGCAGACATGTCTACAACTATATGCAATAGTTGCAGACATTTCTGCAACTGTATGCAATAATTGCAGACATGTCTGCAATTATACCATATAAATGCATAAATGTCTACAATTATATGCAAGAGTTGCAGACATTTCTGCAACTGTATGTAATAATGGCAGACATGTCTGCAATTATACCATATAATTGCAGAAATGTCTACAATTATATGCAATAGTTGCAGATTTGAAGAAAAATCGAAGATGTTTAAAATTTGCAGAATTGTATGCAAATATATGGAATAATTCCACCTTTACTGCAAATATGATTTTTTTTTTGGTATCAACAATGGATCTCATTTTAAAGATCAAATTTTTTTTAATTTTTTGGTGAAAACGGTATACTGATCCGATGTTTCTACAGAAAGTTATACGCGTTTGAAATGTTAAAAATGTAAAGGGTATTTGGGTCTTTGTGCGCGCGTGAATTTGAAAACAGGGACCGTAAACTTATTAAAAAACGGAGGTATGTTTTGTGTATTTTCAAACCTTACCAGGGATGTATGCCAAACGCACCCTAATTATTATTTATCTCAACATTAAAGGAATTATTAATAGCATAAATTGGATTAAGATTAAGTACATAAATACTATTATCCAGAACACTATCACATATACTATTTCCACCAAACACAATATCCATAGTGTTGTTGTTACAATGAAAATCAATGGTTTTGAAACAGGTATAATACCGCAAATAAAGTTCCTTACATAATAGCAATTATTCAACATTAAGTTATAACCATTAAGAAAAAGTAAATGATAATTTCCAACTACACTTGCATCTACAAGAGATTCATCCGCAATTTGAAGCCTCATTTCATCTTTTTCCACATGGTGTTTGCTCCTAAGTCCCTCAAATTACAAATATGAGCTACAGATCCAATATTTAAATAATTTATTGATTGGAAAACAATTTTGAATCATTAATATAACAGTATTAGTGGTAGAACTTCTCATTTTCTTCTCTCTGACAAGCTTGAGGTAGTTCGGAAATTTCCATTTCTAAAACCCATTTTGCGACAATGGTGACATTCACTTTTGTCAACAGAATCATCCTTCTTAGAACCCATTTATGTTTCTTCGAACCTTTCAAAGATGACGATTTCCCTTTTACAGCCAACATTATGTTCTGACCCTTGAACGAAATCTTAGCTTACCATAACGTAGCTTGATGAGAGTCACGCTCAACTAGTTCATATTTTAATTGTGAATTGATCAAGATGGGGAGTAAGCGAGCAAAGGATCAAATCAACTTGTAGTTCATCGGTTAACTTGATGCCCTGCTTAAAGAGTCTACCAATATAGCCTTTAATTTCTAAGATGAAATCCTCAATGCGACTGTCCTTACTCATCTTCGAGTTAAATAGTTTCTTAGTAATTTCGTGCCTTGCGGAACGAGATTGCTTCCCAAACAAAGATTTTGAGGTTTTCGAAGATTTTTTGGAAAGAAATAGGTTTGTATTTTTACTTTACAACAGTTTTTATAAATTGGAAAACACAAACACTTTAGCGATTTCATAATCGGCTACCCAAATATTATAAGGTTTAACCACCTCAGGGTCAGCGCCCTCAGCTAGTCTTTCTCTTAGAGGTTCATTTATCGATGATCATGCCTTTTATATGTAAAATCTATCTTGATTGCTTTAAGCCAGACGATGTAGTTAAGTCGGGTAAGCTTATCATTTTTAGAAAACAGTCTTAGATTTTTCATTTTACTGCAAATTTAAGTTGAGTAGATTAGAACAATTTAAACATTATGAATGTTCTTATATATTAGATAGGCTAAATGGTTATATTTCATTTATCTAATAAGCTCCCACTAGACTTTATATGTCCTAAAATCCTACAAGGAAAAATAGAAATGTTTCGATTTCACTAGTAGGTGTTAAGACTCGCATGCCTTGAGATTCTGAGCTTGAGGAAGATCAACAAATAATAGGCCCACGTGTGATGGATAACACCTTAGCGGTTGTATCATATACAACCCCTAACCTGTGGTCTTTTTCCAACTCTCATCTAGACCTTGAAGAAGATCAACAAATCGAAGGAGATTATTCACTCGTACCTACCATTTCATGACGGCCTAAGTATAATGCATATACCTTGAGGAAGATCAACAATACGTGCATGTATCTTGCCATGTCTAGTCTATATACCAATAGAACGTCTATAAATGAGGAAGATCAACAACTAAAGAGTATGCAAGTATTCTATTAATATACATAAATGGTAGAGTGCAACTATTATATATTAGAGGTTTATAATCTTTAATATATTTATATTTAAGAATGATAACAATTTGAGGAATAATTATTTCTTGAGAAACACCCTTGTGATTCAAGCGTTAAACACATCTCAAACCATGGTATACACTGTATGTATGTATTTATTCCTTAAATCTAATTTGGTTTCTTATTGGTTCCACTCTATATAATTTAAATCATATTTGATTAATTTTAATTATTTATTTAATTAATATTTTAGTTAATTCCATTCAAATTTCAACGATGGAATTTTAAATTATTCACCTTTAACAATTTAAGGATGAAGACAGACTATAACATTTATAGTAATTATACACGTATATCATTATACATGAATATAAATTATTAATTGACTTTTAATTAATTTAATTTGGTAAAATAATATTTTGATTAAAATCTTAAATTCAAAATTTTATCATCATTTACCTTAAACATTTTAAGATAAATATACACATATCAGTATAAAATTTATTAATTAGTTAACTTTTATTTATTTAATTAACTAATCAAATTAATTAAATGATTAAGATATATTTTTAAAATTAATTCATTAATTTTCAAAACAAATTTTGAAAAATTTATAACATTTATAACATTTCATATTTTAAACATAACTTTTAAAATTAAAATATAATTTTTAAATTTTAAAAACATATTCTGAAAGATTAGCCCAAGGCCTAAAATCAATTTGGACCTTTATATTGGGGGAAACCTCATCCTTTGGGCTAGGCCAGTAGCCATGTGGGACATAGTACTTGATTACCTAAACTCAATCCTTCGACGCTACCTTTATAAACACCATACTAAATTGTTAGACTTCAGTCAGTTAGATCTGACATTGCTAATTTAGAACATATAAACTATTTGATTCGGAAACCATTGTAGGAACTAGGCCAACCAAAAGCAGGTTAAATGGGCAAATTTCAAAATTTTATTTCCATTTTAATCTTAGTTAAGTAATAAAGCCTAAATGAATTTAAGATCAAATCTAAAGTGTTTTGAATAAAATCTTTATTTTATTCAGTTATGTTTAAAAAGCTTTTTTTGGATATTTTGTTTACAAGCATATCAAATATACTTGTTTGTGTGAAATGCACATGCTACAGATAAGGAGTGTACACAGTTAATGGGAACGTATAAAGGTGTTGTGATTTACATTGCAATAGACTCATGTTTCCTTTACATCTTTGTCATTCATAATATTAATTTGGGGTTGTTATGGTGATGGTAAATTTACCATTACCATACCAATACCGGGTAATTGGTTATCAGTATCAAGCAACATTGGTATACCAATGCTATCAATATGGTAAAGGTAAATTTACTATTATTAATGGTAATTATAGCGGTAAAGAAATGCCAAAATAAGTGGTAGCGGTAAATTTACCAGACATATTAATTTTGCTTTTTCAATTTTTTAATTAATCCTAACCATAAAAACTTTTGAAGGCTTATCGTATTTTATACAGATGATTGTAGTATTATTTATGATTATATTTCTTTTTAGCTTTATTAACTTCAAAGTTTAAGATTAGTAAAATTATTATTTCATATTATTGTAAAGAATTTATAATGAATCTAGAAAATTTTCTCTGCTAACTAAAATAAGTCAAATTTTTTATATAAGCATTAATTGAGTTGGAATTAATAACAAAATAACTACTTTTTGAATCATTATCGATATATTAATGCAATAAATTTTAGTGTCTTTATGCATTGATAAATTTACCATTACCAATCAACAGTTTACTAGTTTATCGGTATACTAACGAAAGTTTTATCGGCGGTAACAGTAAAATATCGGTAATCATTTTGACTCACCTGTAGTATCAGTACTGTAATGTTTTTCCTATATTAGTAGCGGTTACCATTACCATAACAGCCCTGATATTGATTATATGTGTGTGTGTGTATGTTAAAATCACATTAGATTATTTTGTGTGTTAAAATCAAAAATTAATATTAATGAATTTGGTTTCAATTGTAGAAAAGGTTTGACATTATAAGTTACAAAATCATATAAGAATAATTTTGTAAACTTGAATTAAGGTAACACATGTATATTTTCCATATATATATATATATATGTGTGTGTGTGTGTGTGTGTGTGTGTGTGTAAATTTATGATTTTAACATTTCAGAATTAGAACAATATATAATGGTGAACATGGTATTACATACACACACACACATGTGTGTGTGTGTGTAAACAAGTGGGATTTATAACTAGACAATTAGGTTAACTTTTTAATTAAAAAGGAAACTCGAGTTTAAGAACTTTCTTTTTTTAAAACTACCAAATTTAGAAAAGGAGACAAAATATAATTTGTACAAAGTCCATTTATAAATGTTAAACCAAAAAAAATTCATTCTTACATAAACAGTATTCAAATGTTTGTATTTGTAATCAACCATATAATTACAAAAAACAGTCTTCTAGGAATAATAAATAGTTAACATACAAAATTTATTTACAATTGTATATATAAGTTTATAAAAGTAAAAATAGACCTAAATCAAAAATTAACTTTCAAACTTTCTTTTTAAAAAAATCCCCACACAAAAGAAAAGGAATTGGGCGACTTAGGCATGTGTAAATTCAAACCAAACATATCAATGTGAGAGAAATATATGTTAAAAAATTATGAAGAACATATGTAGATCAACAATAGAATAATTCAATAGTCATACATTCAATTGAGATAGAAGAGGATTTTTGATTCATATATTACAAGATGATCAATTGACCACATGATGAATCATGCAAAAACAAACATATGAATGATGAGCCAAGTGGGCAACCTTAAAACAATGAATCAAAAAGGCCCTAGATTCAATAGAATCAATCTCTAGAATTTGTAGGAATCAAGAGAAGAGAACCACCTTATGTTTATAATTCTTATTTGATTTTGTTTTTGAAAGTGTTTGCCTTAGGCTACCATTAAAATATGGCCAAGGAACAGAGGAGGAATAATAGGAAATGACTGAATGAATTTTAATTTTTAAGAAAGTAGGAGAATAAATGCTAGAGATTTTTCCTCTTCCTTTGAATTAGTTTCTTGCCTTTTCAAATCTGATTTGAAAATCTTTCCCTTGACCCCCTGGCCAGCCATAGGTGAAGAGTAGTAGGCCATAAAACATTCCAAAATCATTTAATATTTGTTTAATTTAAATTTAATCTAAAAGTTCCATTGATATCCTATATCGATATGCATGTTTATAACTTTTATATATGCATTTTATTAGATAATGATATTCAAACATCAAATAAAATTTAATAACCAATATTTCATAAATATTAATTAACTCAATTAATTCATAACAATTATAAATTAATCAAATCGTGTCATTTATTTAGAGTATTCTTCTTTTTGGTTGTGCAACTCAAAGATGTAAATTTAGTTAGCGATTAGTATCAAACAATTCAAATATTAACATTCACACGTCACCTTAGCTAGTGGTGTGATATTTTGGTTGAATTTACCGCTTACGCATCTGTTTCCTGGAGATTTGACCAGGCAACTGAGTGCTCGGCATTGGCCACTACTCGGCATCAAGACTGCTCGGCGTCAAGACTACTCGGCATAGAGACTACTCGGCATAGTACTCGGCAACAAGGGTACTCGGCGCCAAGTAGTGTTCGGTATCAACTGGCACTCGGCAACAACCTATGCTCAGCACCAACTAGTGTTCGGCATCCCATAACTGTTCGGCATCAAGACTGCTCGGCGTCAAGACTGTTCGGCATCAAGACTGCTCGGCGTCAAGACTGTTCGGCATCAAGACTGCTCGGCATACAAGGTCGCTCGGCACACCGGAGTACTCGGCATCCCATGGTGTTCGGCGTAATAACTCGTCACCCAGGAGACATTCAACACAACGAATCAGCACACCGTTCGGCATAGAAGGAATGGTTCGGCAGAGATCGTTCGGCGAACCTTGATCGGCATACGGCGACCACTGTACTCGGGCTGGAACGTTCGGCAATCAGCCCACCTGGGAAGTCCAGCCCATCTTTGCCTATAAATAGAGGGGCAGGGTCACAGTGAAAGGGATCCTTTTTTGGAGAGCAAATACGGGGAGACTCTGCCATTTTCAAGACTCATCTTCTCTACTCAAACACCTTCATTCAAGCATTTGATTCACGAATTGTATTTGTAATCAATCAATCATAAAGGAAATCAATAAAGTTGAGCAAAGTGGACGTAGGCAATTACGCCGAACCACTATAAATTTGGTGTTCTTACTTTCTGCACTTGAATTAAGGTTGTCTTCTCTGTTTAATTGCTTTCATCACTTATATCTCTACACAATCTTTCTGAACGAGGTTAGTGACCAATTTTGGTGCTAACACTTTGGTGCTTTCACCGAGAATCGAATTCTCAGACCTCAAGGATCTGCTTTGAAGCTACTGGATTGAACAAATCCCCCAAAGAAGATCCGATTTACTGATAGGACATCCGTTGATTCTACTCAGAGTTCATACCAATAACTCTACAATGGCAAGACCACGTACCAGGTCAGCTTCCCTTAATGCGGATGCCCGAGAGACTGCTAGCGTGCAACAAGCAGGACCTAGCAATCAACCAGCAATCCCGAGTGCAGGGATTGCCGCTCAAGAACAGACTCCAGTTGTCACCAGAGTGGAGTTCAACGACTTGATGAGAGAACTTAGGGAAAGCAGGAGACAACTGGGAGAACAGATGCAAGCTAATGCCAACCTGATGGCACAACTCACTCAACAGCAGCAACAGAATGCTGGGGGCAATCAAGCTGCTTATTCCTCTTCTGATAGCTCAACTTCTTCTGATGAGCCACCCAGGCGCAGACGCCGGAAGACTGAAACCGCAAGGGCAGATGCTGCTGTTCGAACAACAGGAGACCGCGACCAAGCCAGAACTGGAAACTTCCGAACTGGAGTACAGGTGGAGGAGGGAGCTCCAGATCATCAAGATGTTAACAATGTTGAGCCTCGTGACGCACGATTGGCAGATCGCCAGGAAAGGAGGCATCAGCATGGACAGGCACGTAGAACTGACTCCAACCTCCCAGCTTCCATACAGACACCCGATCTGACAGCCATGATCAGGCAACTGATGAAAGAAAATCAGGGCTTGTCAAATGACGATTGGGGAGTGTCAAGAAGTCATACTCCATTCACGGATGTTGTGCTGCAAGCGTCCTACCCCAAGAAGTTTAGCATGCCAACCATTCCTGCATACGAAGGAAAGACTGACCCCAGACAACATGTAATGAGGTATGAATGGATGATGGATTCAGCCAGAGCAAATGATGCCACCAAATGTAGGTGCTTTCCGATTACTCTATCTGGGATCGCTACTATGTGGTTCACCCGACTTCCTCCGCGATCCGTATCAAATTTCGAGGAGTTGACAAAGAAGTTTATTGAGCAGTTCAGGATACACACTACACGCCCGAAGGACGTGATGTCTCTGTCGAGTGTAATCCAAAATCCCGGAGAGTCGCTGAAGGAGTACTTACAAAGATTCCACGTTGCGGCAACTGAAGTCAGTAATCCCAACGACCACGCAATTCTAATGGCTGTGATGAGAGGTGTAGATCCGGATTCTGAATTCGGGGATTGGCTGGCAGGAAAACCTCCGACTACGCTAGAGCGTTTCTACTCCAAGGCGCACCAGTTCATAAGAAGAGAGGAAGCTAGGTGGGTACGACGAGACAAGGCACCGGGACCCGCCCAAGAGTCAATTAAGAGCAACATTGCTGTGAAGCAATCTGGAGACAATTCAGGAAAGGTCCAAGTCAACGTCCAGAATAAGCCTGTGCAGCCCAAAGAGTCCGGAGGAAGGAGTCAAGGAAAGAGGAAAGAAGCGGGAAAGTGGAAGTCGAGAATTCCAAGCTACAATGAGTACACTCCGCTAAACGCCCCACTTGAGAACATTTACCTATCCACATGCAATACTTTTCAGTACAGAAAACCACGTCCGAAAGAATCGACTGAAGAACAGAAACGGACTGGGAAATATTGCCGCTTCCATGAAACCTATGGACACAACACGGAAGAATGCAGACACCTACACGACGCTATCGAGAAATTGATCAGACAAAAGAAGTTGCAAGAATTTGTGAAGGATCCGCAGGAAGGAGGACAGGGAACGTCCGACCCAGGTCGTGCACCAGCTCCACGTCATCCAGAGGAACCTGCCCGAACTGTTGGGAGACTGGTTATAAATACAATTATCGGCGGACCTCATCCCGCAGATAAGAACTGGCATGAGATGGAGCGATATGCGAGCTCCTTGAAGCATGCGGATTTCGAGTGCTGTTCAAACGTAGAGGACGGGGCCCCTGCTAAGCAGCAGCGCGTGATGACAGACGATATTGTGTTCAGAAACAGGGACGCTGATCAGATAGAGGCTCCGACCATCGATCCCATGGTCATATCTGCAACAATCGGACCAGCGTATGTAAAAAGAATCTTGATTGATTGTGGAAGTTCAGTCAACATCATCTTCAAGAAGGCATATGATCAGATGAAGCTAGAGACAAAAGACTTGAAACCATCCAAAGCTCGTATCCACGGTTTTAACGGCGCTGCGACTGATGCAGTGGGATATGTCGAGTTACCAGTTGAACTGGGACAAGGTGAGCGTCGGAGGGTACGAATTCTACCCTTTGTAGTTTTGGATGTGGACTCTCCATACAATGTTTTCTTGGGTCGGCCGGCCCTGGCTGAATTTAGGGCGGCACTAGCCCCGTGGTGCTTGACTTTGAAGTTCCCAACTGACAAAGGAGTAGGCATTGTTCACGGAGACCAAGCAGCTGGTCGTTCTTGTTATGTGGCCGAGCTCCGTGAAGCTCACCGGAGGGAAAAAGGAAAGGGTACGGACAATCCTGTCCGCATCCCCAACGCGAATAATTGACAAGTAGTGCCCGAGCCCTGGCTCGGGCATAATTCTCGGATCTACGGAGATATAGATCCGAGAGACGACGATGAGAAACCCAGGGAAGAGAAGGCGGCACCGGCTGAATTAACAATCGACATTTCAGTTAGCCGTGACGACCCTTCGCGAATACTGAAAATCGGATCACAGTTAAGCCCCGCAATGACAGAAGACCTTAGCGACTTCCTCCGAGCAAACCTCGATGTTTTCGCCTGGACGCATTCTGATATGTGTGGGATTTCTCCCGCCATCACAAGTCATATGTTGAACATAGACCCGAAATACGTCCCAGTCAAGCAAAAGAGGAGAGGAATGGATCCAGAGAGATCCGCCGCTCTTGGAGAGGAGGTGGACAAACTCAAAGCAAATGGGTTCGTCCGCGACGCCCTCTACCCAGAGTGGGTCTCCAACCCTGTGCTAGTAAAAAAGGCAAATGGGAAATGGAGGACTTGCGTAGATTATTCCGACTTGAACAAAGCATGCCCTAAGGACAGTTTCCCGTTGCCTAGGATCGATCAGTTGGTCGATTCCACAGCAGGACACGAATTATTGTCATTCATGGATGCGTACTCAGGATACAACCAAATCCCAATGCATATTCCGGACCAAGAACACACCAGCTTCGTTACAAATGTCGGGCTGTATTGCTATGTAGTGATGCCCTTTGGATTAAAGAACGCTGGAGCAACTTACCAACGTCTGGTGAATCGAATGTTCAAGGACCAGCTGGGCAAAACCATGGAAGTCTATGTGGATGACATGCTCGTGAAGTCACGGCAGTCAAACGACCACATCCAAGACTTAGCTGAAATGTTTAACATACTCAGGTCCTATGGAATGAAGATCAACCCGCTGAAGTGTTCTTTCGGCGTTGCATCAGGGAAGTTTTTAGGATTCATCGTCAACGCTAGGGGAATCGAAGCCAACCCAGAAAAGATCCAAGCCATTCGAGACGTACAAGCACCCAGGACTATAAAGCAGGTACAGAGCTTGAACGGGAAAGTGGCTGCGCTAAGTCGGTTTATATCCAAGGCAACTGACAAGTGCATCCCATTCTTCGACATAATAAAGAAAGGAAAGAGGAATTTTGAATGGACGTCTAGCTGCGAGGAAGCTTTCCAGAACCTGATAAGGCATCTGGAGAGCCCACCGATGCTATCTAAACCAGTTGACCATGAGATGCTGTATGTTTACTTGGCTATATCCCCTCATGCGATAAGCGCAGCTTTGGTCCGTGAGGAGGATCGAGTCCAGAAGCCGGTATATTACGTTAGCAAGCGTTTAACGGGGGCAGAGAAGAATTACCCTAAAATTGAGAAATTGGCTTATTGCTTGGTGATTGCATCACGCAAGCTGCGCCCATACTTTCAAGCGCATTCAATCGGCGTTTATACCGATCAACCCCTGAGGCAGGTACTTCAGCGACCAGAAACTTCTGGAAGATTGCTAAAATGGAACATCGAGTTGAGCCAATTCGATATCGCGTACTTACCACGGAGAGCTATCCGAGGGCAAGCGTTAGCAGACTTCATCGCCGAATTTACCATACCCATCAAACCGGACGATCACGACATCATTCCCCTCATACGATGGAAGTTATACACTGACGGTGCATCAAATGACCGTTGCTCCGGCGCGGGCGTAGTTCTTATAACTCCGGAAAACCGATCAATCTGTTATGCCCTGAAGCTCGATTTTCCGGCTACAAACAACGAAGCTGAATATGAAGCATTGATCGCTGGCTTGAAGCTTATCAAAGAACTCGGAATCAAATCAATCGAAATCTTTTGTGACTCGCAGTTAGTGGTATACCAAGTGCGAGGAGACTACCAAGCGAAAGGACGAAAGCTTGCTCCGTACCTCGTTCAGGTCCAGGAACTACTATCAAATCTTGAGCGTTATGACATTTCGCACATCCCTCGAGAACAAAACAAAGAAGCCGACTTATTGGCTAAGTTCGCAAGTACCGACGATGTCCAGCAAATGGGATTGTATCCCGTGGAAGTCTTGCATGCCCCGAGTACGGGCGAGGTGAAAATCGATCTTGTGTTGGAAACAGGGATCGAGAAGGACTCGTGGATAACCCCATTCAAACTGTACCTGACAACTGGGGCTTTACCAGAAAGAAGAAGCGAGAGACGACAGGTCCTTCGAAAGGCTGCGCGGTACGTAATGCAGGATGGATCCATGTACCGGAAAGGATTCTCAACCCCATTACTACGATGCATCGCCCATGATGAAACAAAGCGAGTCTTGAGGGAAGTCCATGAAGGGGAATGCGGCGACCATACTGGGGGGCAAACGCTAGCAAAGAAGATCCTCCGCTATGGGTATTACTGGCCTACCGTAAACCGGGATGCCGCGGACTACGCAAGAAAATGCGACAAGTGTCAGAGATATGCAAAAATCCCGAGGGCTCCGTCAACGGAACTCACACAAATGATCAGCCCTTGGCCATTCGCGATCTGGGGAATCGACATAATCGGCTCTTTGCCTCTATCCAAAGGTGGTGCGAAATACGCAATAGTTGCGGTCGACTATTTCACGAAATGGGCTGAGGCAGAACCTTTGGCCACTATCACCTCTAAGAAAGTCATTAATTTCGTTGTACGAAACATCATATGCCGCTTTGGTCTTCCACGCACCATCATTACAGATAACGGAACGCAATTCGAAAGTAGAGAGTTCAAAGAGTTCTGTCTAAAGTACGGCATCGAGAAAAAGTTCGCTGCCGTTGCACACCCAAAAGCTAACGGACAAGTCGAGGCCGTTAACAAGATAATCAAGTCCATACTAAAGAAGCGTCTGGAGAAGGTTGGAGGCAAGTGGGTAGATGAACTCCCGACAGCATTATGGGCATATAGGACTACCCACAAGTCCGCGACCGGCCACACTCCGTTCGCCTTGGCATACGGTTCTGAAGCCGTGATACCCGTGGAACTTGAAGTTCCATCGCACCGAGTGACATACTATGACCCCAAGACGAACCAAAACCTCTTGCTGGAATCACTGGACTGCATCGACGAAAAGCGTGAAGAAGCTGAGTTAAGGGCGGCGGCGCACAGACACCGAGTCAAGCGCTACTACGATGGCAGAGTCCGCCCAAGAATCTTTGATGTGGGTGATCTCGTTCTGAAACGAGTCTTCCCAGTACCATCACGCATGAATCCCAGCTGGGAAGGTCCATATGCCATTGAACGGAAGCTTGGAGAAGGAACATTCAAGCTAGCGACCGTTGATGGCACGACACTCCCCCGAGCATGGAACAGTGAACATTTGCGGCACTATTACATTTAGCATGTTTCCCTTTCTTGTTATAGGCATTATTGTTTTCTGCATGTTTCCATTCAATAATGACTTAGTTTCCTTTTGAAGTTGTAATCGAACAATTTAGTTGATTTTCATTAATAAAGGCTTGAAGCCACATTTTCTATGAAGTTTCTGTATCTCTTAATCGAATGATAAATTACATTATTCTGTGCGGCGTACAGACTCATACAAACGATTTCCAATCTCCGAATCCCCAGAGTGCGGAGCGGAGTACTCTAAGTCCCCAGAGCGCGGACTAGAGTATAAACTATTTCCAATCTCCGAATCCCCAGAGTGCGGAGCGGAGTACTCTAAGTCCCCAGAGCGCGGACTAGAGTATAAACGATTTACAATCTCCGAATCCCCAGAGTGCGGAGCGGAGTACTCTAAGTCCCCAGAGCGCGGACTAGAGTATAAACGATTTCCAATCTCCGAATCCCCAGAGTGCGGAGCGGAGTACTCTAAGTCCCCAGAGCGCGGACTAGAGTATAAACGATTTACAATCTCCGAATCCCCAGAGTGCGGAGCGGAGTACTCTAAGTCCCCAGAGCGCGGACTAGAGTATAAACGATTTACAATCTCCGAATCCCCAGAGTGCGGAGCGGAGTACTCTAAGTCCCCAGAGCGCGGACTAGAGTATAAACGATTTCCAATCTCCGAATCCCTAGAGTGCGGAGCGGAGTACTCTAAGTCCCCAGAGCGCGGACTAGAGTATAAACGATTTCCAATCTCCGAATCCCCAGAGTGCGGAGCGGAGTACTCTAAGTCCCCAGAGCGCGGATTAGAGTATAAACGATTTACAATCTCCGAATCCCCAGAGTGTGGAGCGGAGTACTCTAAGTCCCCAGAGCGCGGACTAGAGTATAAACGATTTCCAATCTCCTAGTCCCCGGAGTGCGGAGCGGAGTACTCTAAGCCCCCAGAGCGCGGACTAGGGTATGAACAGTCTTAAGTCTCCAAGTCCCCGGAGCACAGTGTCAACAAACCAAATAAAGACAAGAGAATCATCCAAACAAGAAGAAACTGAAATTTTATTCGATAAGTCCAAAATAGGGATACAAGATCACTCCTACAAAATTCGGGCCTGTACAAACTACAAGTTACGAAAGGTAGAAACTATTACAAACTTAAGCAAAAAACTTGTTGAACGAGTGCATCGATCATTTCTTCGACTTCTTCTTCTTGTCCGCCTTCGGTGTTTCCGACGACTCCTCTCCCTCACGTTTCTTCTTGGACTTTTTGCTTGCTAGAGAGACGGAGTCAGGAGTAGGAGACGGGACATCTAATGGTTTGGACCTGCCCGGGAGAATGATTTTCAAAGGTCTATTCCGCGGGTCAGTAAGTTCCAGGACTTCGGATTCAACCTTGACTTTGACTTTTCTCTTCTTCTCGTCGGCGAGACGATCCTTCATGCTCATCTCTGAAGTATGCTCAGAGGCGCCAGTAATTTTAACTTCGTCGCTTCCTTCGGCCGGAGACGAGGTGTCAAGTTTGTCATCGTCGAGCGCCCCGATCACTTGAGCGTCTGGGCCGGGAGTTACCTCTGCGTGAGCAGCGTCGCTTGTTTTCCCCGCTTCCTCCTTGGCGTCATCGCTCCTCGGAGTTGGCTCAGTGTCAGAACAACCTGTGAGAAATATAAGAAGTGGGCATTAGAACAAATAACCGCTGTTTAAAAATGACGGGATCACTTCGATTTCTAGAGAAAGAAGAATATCCTACCAGGATCAGGTTGACTGTCGGTGGCGCGCGGGGTTTCACCCTCCAGGATAGGTGACAGCACGTGAACGCCAAGCCCGGGATCTTCGGGATCATAACTGGCGTGTTGCTCGAATGGATCAAGCGTCGACCGACCGGCCGATTGAGCAGCATAAGGAGCGGCAATGTGAGGAGTAGTAGTGTCGGCCTCTGACGGGCCAGCCTCGTTGTTCTTCTCTTTCGAAGGGGAAGAGCCTTTGCCATAGAGAGCCAATGCTACGGATAAATCCGATGGCTCATTCCCCCTCAGGAACTCCTTCACCAGTGCATCCTCGTCAATTTCTTCGGAGCCTGATTCGACTTTCTTGATCTTTATCAGAGTCTCCCATGCCTCAGCCAGGGATTCATGGTAGCCGTCGCCCAAGAATGTTAGGTCGCGATGCATAAGGACGCGGGCTCCGTACTCGGCAATCAACGGGTCAAACATACTTTTGACCTCTTCCCTGCCAGCCTCTGCGGCCGCCTCAAGGCGAGAATCAAGCTCCTCCTCAGCCATTCTTTTACCCTCCTCACGGGCTTCATCCTTCATTCTCTCGACCCCGGCAAGTTCACCGTCGAGCTTTGCCTTGAGGAGCCGGGTAGCAACAATCTCATCGCAATACCGCTGTGATTCTTCCTGAGCGGCTATTTTGTCTTCTTTCTCCTTGGAGAGTTGTTCTTTCAGCTCTTTGACTTGAATAGCGAGCACGTCCCTTTCTTTTTGAACAGAGTCTTTTTCTAGGGCAAGGGCGCCGCTGCGCTGAACTGCTTCATCAAGCTCCTTTTTGTGAGCCACCTCTAAGCGAGTAACTGCCTCGGCAGTATCTTTTGCGCCTTGTTCAGCGGCTTCTAGCTTTAACTTATAAGAGGCGAGCTCTTCGTCTTGGAGTTTGATGATTTTCTTATCGCTGTCAGCCTCCAGAGTCAGACGGTCAATCTCGTGTTGACGCTCAACAGATACTTCTGATATCTTCTCCACCAAGTGCACGAACGCGTCATGTTGAACATAGACGTCATTGTTGCATGCAATGGCACTTTGCTTCACGTGCCCAGGAATATGATGGATGGCCGGGAGGAATTTCAAACCGTCAAAACAAATCTTCGGAAACTTGGCCTTAAGGTCGACCATCTTTTCCGCAACGGTTGGGTCCACGGCAGGAGCAGGAGGAGGAGGCTTAGAGAATTCCGTTCTTTTACGCGGCTCCCGAACTTGCCTCGTACTCGATGAACTGGAATGTTGTTCTCGAGCAGCATCTGACTGATAGCCCTTCTGCATAGACTTCTCTTTATCCGGCTCAGTTGCAGGAGGAAGATCACGGGACTGAGAAGATTGATAGTGCGCTTTCTTGCGATGAGACGATTCGCGCGGACGATTGTCCCTATCCTCATAATCACCTCGGTCCCGGCGTCTGCCCGAACCGGAATCCCGTCCGGAATGATGAAATATTGAAGACCCTTGAAGGCGATCAAGTCCGTGGGAGCGGCCCATATCACCTGCAAAGAAGGAAGATAACAACGAATTAAGGAGAATTCACGAATTAAAAAGACTTGAAGTATGCTATGGAATGCGCGTGTGCGTGTGTGTCCTAAGTGTTCCCCCCGACGGACCCGTTCGTTTGTCTTTGCTAATCGGGGTATCATCTCTGTGAGCCGGGAGTTGAACTCCCACATTGCCTCTAGCGGGCGACGAGAATTTGAGAGCTTCAGGATCATCGAACCCATAATTAAGTATGTCTTCGGGGATAGAGAGGTTCGAGAGACCCCTTAGAGAACTCTCCAGACGCTGTGAAGAAGCCTCTTTTTCAGGAGGGATAGGCGTAGGCTTTGAGGTGTCGCCGACTTTCTCTTTCTGAACCGTATATTTCAGCTTTTTCTTTCCCTTCGAAGGGGAGGATGACGTCTCAATATCCTGGACTTCGATTGCCGGATTCCAAGCAGGACCCACGTTCTCGTCCTGAGTGTCGGGTGCATCACCCTCTCTACGCTCGCCTTCTTCGTGCGCGACGGGAGCGCGACGTGACGACGGGCCGGCAAGTTTTTTCCCTTTACCGAATGGAGGTTTGGGAATTGTAACGCCTTCTGGAAGGCTGACCCGACGATCAGGAGCTAGCAAGCCGAACCCCGACAGCGATTCATTTGAAATGATAGCTCGAATATCTCGGTCCTCGGCCGGGAGAGCTCTAATCGCGTCAACAACATCAGAATATCCTCGGCCTTCCGGACGCGGGTTAATACCTGAAAAGATGAGATGAAGAGTTAGGAAAAAACATGACTCCCATTAAGTACAAGTAACGGTTCAGCAGAGGGACTTACTGCCTTCAACCCATCTCCTAGCGAAACCAGACGGGCATCGCACATAGAACCATCCCTGTTTGTACAGGGCGAACTTGCTGCAGGCCCCTGTCAGGATCTGGCACTTGTGATACGGCTCGAGGAAGATGAAGGAGGGGCTATCTTTCCGTCTCTTGAACATGTAAATGTATCGAATATCACCGGGGGTTGGAGGTCTGGAAAAGACAGCCATGAAGAGTAAATAAGTCCCATATAGGAACGCATGACCATTCGGGTGCAGCTGCGACGGAGCGATATCTATATACTGCAGCACATCCCGGAGAAATAGGTTAAACGGAGGCACGCTGCCCATCCAGCACATGAACTTGTTGCAGGCCGTGTACCCGACCGGGGGCAAGTGAGGACGGTCGTGTCTCGAAGGAACTAACACGTCGGTAAAGGGAATTCCGTGAATGGAACATATCCGTCGCAGAGCGGCCTCGTTGATCCTCGAGGCTTGAGAATCGACCGGATTGTCCAATAAGATGGTTGACTCTAGAGCATCGGGCGCTAGATTATGAGCGGGAGAGATTGACGGATTGGAAGCATCTGCGGCTCCTTGCTTTGCTGACGGCCCAGGCCTGTCAGATACGGTGGCCGAGCTAGATCTTCCTGACATCCCGAATAAATAATGGACCTGGCTAAATGCTTGAGAAAGCTATACTTGAAAAACGTTGAGCGTTAGAATCAGCATCACGAATTTTCCCCCCACGTGGTGTGTGAACTAGTGCAAGCAATTGTGTAAAGACAGCAATAAAGGTATAATAATTAGCTGCGGATCATCGCTTTCGAAGACCGTCATCGCTGACCGTCTCAAAGGCCCGCCTTGAGGTAATTACAGTTTCAGGTTCAAAAGACATATGATTTCTAGAGTGACCGGCCTAAGTGTAGTTTAACATTTATACTGATCGGCATTTTAGTAATGATTCATCGTCCTAAGTAAAGTGTTCGGCAATTGTATTGTTCAGCATATAAGGTGTTCGGCAATTACATTGTTCGGCATATAAGGTGTTCGGCAATTACATTGTTCAGCACGAAAGGTGTTCGGCAATTGAATTGTTCGGCATATAACGTGTTCGGCAGTTACATTGTTCATCCTAAAGAAGTGTTCGGCATGTATCTGAGTTCGGAAAAGTCATTGTCAAGTGTGCGGCATTGAAATTGTTCAGCATATAAGGTGTTCGGCAATTACATTGTTCGGCATGAAAAGTGTTCAGCAATTGTGTTGTTCGTCCTAAGTGTTGTTCGGTCTAGGTATTTATATTGTTCGGCATTTTTGATGTTCGGCGAATATAATGTTCGGCAGTTATACTGTTCGGCATTTTTGGTGTTCGGCGAATATATTGTTCGGCGGTTATATTGTTCGGCATTTTCAATGTTCGGCGAAGGAGTATAGCTGTTCGGCGTGACAGTTGTTAGGTAATTATGTCGTTCGGTCTAGATGCTATTCGGCGTATATGTCTGTTCGGCATAAGGGCAGCGTTCGGCCTTAGACCGTTCGGCTAAGGCAGCGCTCCGCCCTCGATCATAACTCCATCCTGCCCTTTCTCCATTCACGACGAACGACAGAGACAAGATTGCCTGGCGAAGATTACGCCGTTCGACGCCCCATCTCCCTTTTCCTTCCAATCTTGATCGGCACAAAGGGGCTAGATCTAACTACCATGCACTGATCGGCGACTCCGAACGTGCGCACCACTTCTACTAACCACACATTGTACACCATGTGATGAACCTAAAGATTGAAGTAATGTAATCGTGGAGGGAATGGTACCTAGTTCGACGATCGAGATTGAGGAAGGATCAACTAGACTTTATGTCTGATAGAGTGGCAGGAGTCGTAAATCTCTGGGGATAACAGAAGAGAAAGCGTAAGGAGAGAATGGTGGAAGGGCGCGAGGTTATATAGAGGGAGGTAGAAGTCGAAAAGACCATGACCGGTAGAACCGGTCAAGGTCATAGCGTTCGGCGCATAACAGTTCGGCATTGAAGCATGGCTCGGCAAGGAAGCACCGTTCGAACGCGCATGTCTCGTTCGGCATTTAGAACACGTCCGGCACACATCGATCCTACAAAAGTGGCGTCCCCGTTCGAGGTTATCCAAGAGTTTAAGACGTGATGAAGATGTTGCACGATTCAAAGCGTACCACGTTCGGCCACGCGATACACTTTGGGGGGCAAGTGTTTCCTGGAGATTTGACCAGGCAACTGAGTGCTCGGCATTGGCCACTACTCGGCATCAAGACTGCTCGGCGTCAAGACTACTCGGCATAGAGACTACTCGGCATAGTACTCGGCAACAAGGGTACTCGGCGCCAAGTAGTGTTCGGTATCAACTGGCACTCGGCAACAACCTATGCTCAGCACCAACTAGTGTTCGGCATCCCATAACTGTTCGGCATCAAGACTGCTCGGCGTCAAGACTGTTCGGCATCAAGACTGCTCGGCGTCAAGACTGTTCGGCATCAAGACTGCTCGGCATACAAGGTCGCTCGGCACACCGGAGTACTCGGCATCCCATGGTGTTCGGCGTAATAACTCGTCACCCAGGAGACATTCAACACAACGAATCAGCACACCGTTCGGCATAGAAGGAATGGTTCGGCAGAGATCGTTCGGCGAACCTTGATCGGCATACGGCGACCACTGTACTCGGGCTGGAACGTTCGGCAATCAGCCCACCTGGGAAGTCCAGCCCATCTTTGCCTATAAATAGAGGGGCAGGGTCACAGTGAAAGGGATCCTTTTTTGGAGAGCAAATACGGGGAGACTCTGCCATTTTCAAGACTCATCTTCTCTACTCAAACACCTTCATTCAAGCATTTGATTCACGAATTGTATTTGTAATCAATCAATCATAAAGGAAATCAATAAAGTTGAGCAAAGTGGACGTAGGCAATTACGCCGAACCACTATAAATTTGGTGTTCTTACTTTCTGCACTTGAATTAAGGTTGTCTTCTCTGTTTAATTGCTTTCATCACTTATATCTCTACACAATCTTTCTGAACGAGGTTAGTGACCAATTTTGGTGCTAACAGCATCCTTTAGGCAAAATCCACTTTTACTCATTATACGCGATACCCGGTAGCAACGATTATTTACACCAATTCTCTTCATCAACACTATCACATTAGGACTTATGGAATTTGGTTTTGATCAAAATTCCAATATCGCCCATATCCAACATAGCCAGCCATAAACAAAGTCTTTGGTCCAATAATAACATTTATTATTAACCACAATAATCGGATCAAACATTTTGACTTTGAGTTGGCTGCCGTAGACCGTGATACTTAACCCTTATAATCGAGAAGACAAATTCTCTATTGAATAGTGTCTCACTTCCAATGCTTCAACCAGACCCAACTCTAATCGTCCAATGGACGCTATGCCACAATTTAAATATAATCAATATGGAGTGTCTACATTGTAGTTCAACGGTAATCTCAAGAATGGCATTACCTCTTAGCAGTACATTCCCTAATTGGTCATGAAATTGGTGTGCTCTTCATCAGGCTTGAACATAGGAATTTGGTTATACCCTGAATATGCATCCATAAAGGATAGCAGTATATGACTGCTTATGGCGTCAACCAATTGATCGATTCTCGGGAGAGGGTGGTAATATTTAGGACATGCCTTATTCAATTCTGTGTAATAACCGCATTTCCTCCATTCCCCATTAGATTTCTTGACTAAAACTGAATTTTCTAGCCACTTCGAATAGAACACTTCTCTAATAAATTTGTTTTCTAGTGACTTTCTAATTTCCTCTTGCAGTATCATAGTGCGAAATTTATTGAATTGCCTTTTCTTCTGCCTTATTAAGGTGAACTTTGCTTTGATATTAAGCGCATGACACATTGTTGCTAGATCAATTCCTTCCATATCATTATGAGTCCATGTGAAGACGTCTTTGTATGATTGAAGGAATGAGGTTAGTCTTTCCTTCACGTCCTCACCCATTTTCTTTCTTAACTTCACCATTTTAGTTGAGTCTTGGGTGTCTGAGCTTACTTCCTCCAAATTCTCCATAGATTTTTTTGCCCATCTCTATAATTTGTATTCAGCATTATCTCTTCTAAAATCTCACTTTTACCCTGATCAACTTGATTTTACTCCATGTGTTTTCTTTTCCTTTCCTTTAATAGTATTCTTCTACTCATTACTTAGGGCATTTTGGGTGGAAGACACTGTCTTTTTGCCTTAGATATCAGTTCTTAGGGACCGATATGCAAGGGCATGAAAGTTTTAGTTTGGTTGTATTTATTTGACACAGGTCCAAATAAGTTCTCCCTCTTCATTATATTGCTCAAGCGTGGCAAAATACATATCATGAGAACAAAATTGTTCTCCATGAATAGTTCCCCATCCATTTTTGCAAAGGAACTTCACAAGTAAATGCTTTGGGGAAACAAAAGCATAAATCTCATCAACCACAGGTCCCCCAAAGAATGCGTTATAATAGGATGGTTGATTCATAACCACGAACAAAGTTATTATTTTCCCTGGGACTGCCGTGATCTCCTCGGTGAAAAGAGCTCCTACGAAGTTATTATTTTCCTCGAGATCCATGGTTCCTTTTCCTTTTAGATTTGCTATGTCTTTCACCATCTTGTTAGTCCAGTTTTTGAAATAGCTTCATTGTTTTGATAGTCTCTTCATTTTAGCTTGTATTCCTTTTGTGAAGCAGAGCTTGCAGATTGTACATGTGGGGATTTCTATTCTTTATTTGGCTTTTGATTTCGATTTTCGTCTTTCCTTTGTGGTTCTAGATTTCCCCTTTCAACATTCTTACCACTTATATTTAAACCTTCTGCTTTTCTTCGAGGAGATTCAGCCTCGTTTTCTTTTCTTCTTCGCAACATTCTCGAATATTTTAAGAGACGAGAAGCTCGATTAGTTCTTGCATGGTTTGAGGTTGTCTTTTCATGGTTTTAAGTTCATTTTCTTCCTAGGTGTTTCCATAGGCGTTGACACTTGCCTGATCTTGGCATTCTCTGTACTGAACTAAAAAAACCACATTTTCCCTCAAAGTTTTGTGTATTGCATCATTTTCCCTTGAACTTGAACATTAACCTTCTTCGTTGATTTACCCATTTTCATAGATTTATGGTCAAATAGTGGTTATTGTATTGTCTTGAGTTCAACTCTCAATGAAAGAACCACTTAATATTAGATCAAAATTTTAGCCAAATTAGCGCTCCTTGGTTTTGAGGAGTGGAGGGTACTTGAGTAAGATAAGATTCTTAGTCAAGCATGCTAGTATTGAGTTCATGCAAAGTCATTATACAATTAGTTCTTTATTAAAGTCCTAAGTTGAAAAATTAGAAAGTCCATAAGGTAAAAACGGCCATTAATGCCACAAATCAAGTTATCATTATTACTCAAAAATTAAAATAAAAACAAGGAAGAATAACAATTTGGAATTTACCCATTTCTAGTTATGGGTACATGTCTATTTATAGAGAACTCTTGCACTTGGATTTATGGCATGTGTCATGTGAAACAAACGAATGGACTAGATTTGCTTATGTGCAAAAGCTTTGGTGATCAACACATGATAGTAAGGACTCCACGTGGCGGTTGGGAATTTCAATTCTGGATGTATTTCTAAAAATTCGATAGCTCCAGTTATCAGCATCTGACAGTTCCTTAGTTCCCCAAAACGCGATAGCTCTTGTTAGGTCGATAGCTTGATGAACAAACATGTGATGACTTCAAAATTGTTTAACCTTTGATGGTTTAACTTATCAACTTGCGATAACCCTTAACCTTAAAATGCGATTGCTCTATAAACTCAACCTATGATAGCTGCCTACTTCCATCACGCAACGTCGCAAATAAATTTAATATGAGATAGCTAAGATATATTTCAACCTTCAATAGTTCTTGAAGTCAACATGTGATAGCTCAAGAATTTCAATCTTCTATAGCTCTTGAAGTCAACATACGATAGTTCAAATGTCTCAACCTTCGATAGCTCTTGAAGTCATCGTGCAATAGCATAAGCTTCTCAACCTTTGATAGTTCTTGAAATCAACATACGATAGCTCAAACATGTCACCCTTCGATAGCTCTTGAAGTCAACAAGTGAGAGCTCTAACATCTCAACCTTTGATAGTTCTTGATGTCAACAAGCGCTGGCTCAAACATCTTATCCTTCGATAGGTACTCCTGATGATTTCAATAGACTAATTCTAGAGTAGTTTATTTTTGCCTTCAACTTATAATTACTCTATTTATTGCTGATGTGCGATAGCTTGCTAAAATTTCCATCTTTTTATGCCCTTTATTGTGCATTAGCTCTCATCAACTTGCGATGACTCATTATTTCAACCTTTAATGGTTCATGGCTATCAATTTGTGATAGCTTATTACTTTAGTTTTCGATAGCTTATGTTGTGAACCCATGATGACTTATAGCATTATCCCTTGAAATTTTATAGCATCACCTTGTGATAGTTCTTTTTCCCATTCTGTGGTGACTTATTCTTAACGTTCGACAATGTTCATTCCTCAATGAGTATTATATTCAGAATGTGATGGCTTCCAAGTCTGATACCCCATAATGCCAACTTTTAATAGCTTCATACCTTATTTATTCTTGGAATTTTTGGGTGCAATCTTTGATGGCACCATACTACTTTTATCTTTGAAAATTTATGGTGTAATACTTGCACTCCCCCTAAAGAAGTTTCTTATGCTTCAGCTTAAGTAAACTTCCGTTCTTATTCTCGCCTCTTTTCCTCCCAAGTGGTCATCCCTTGTTGTCATTGTTTGTACCAAAATTGGGCACAACACTCTTCGGAAGGGTTTGAAGAGATAAAATGAAGAAATTAAATGGAAAAAGAGGATTATCTAACAAACACTTCAAAAACAAATAAGAAAGTACTCAGAAACACAGAAATTTAGAGTGGTTCGGCGTGTTGCCTACGTCCACTATGAAATTGATGACTTTATTGATGTTTTCTTGCTGATTACAACTGATTACAGCGGATTACAATGATGAAATTCGAGTACAACAGCGGCCTTGTAGTGCAAAAATGTTTTCAGCAGAGTCTGGATGTTAGAGAACCAAAAGATCTCCTTTCTGTAAGCTCTGGGGTGCTATTTATAGGTGTAGGATGCAAATATCTCGCTCAGAACTCGGGAGACCCCTTCTGACATGTAGGCGGGCCCACACGATCGATCCCACGTGATTTGCACTCGATCCGTGATCGATACGAACCAATTTCGTATCAATCAAGATTTGGCCCAATCTAGTCGAAATTGAGCATGAACATTGTTGATGATGTATGCAAGCTCCTGTGAAAATTTGGTGGCATTTGGACTTATGGATCGTGAGTTATGGTCGACACGAATTCAAGTCTTCGGTAGGCTGTTCAGTTCGAATCGATGCACTTCGTATCGACTAGTTCGAATCGATGCAAGTTCGGGCTTCTCATATGCTGTTTTCCTCGTATATATTCTTATTCGACTCGATCCACAGTTACTTGGTTCGTATCGATCGAAGTGGATCTGTTCAACTCGATCATTATTGCTTCGTTCGTATCGATCGGTCGCACTGCTCTGTTTGTATCGATCGGTCGCACGGCTTTGTTCGTATCGATCAGATGTGTTGCCTCGTTCGTATCGAGTGCTGCGGTTCCATTCGTATCGATCTAAGTTGAAATGTTCGCGTCGATCGTGTGGTTTTGTTCGTATCGATCGAAGTCGTTCCAACTGGATGGATACGAACGATTAAGGATGTGGTGGATACGAACAGATAGCGGCCTTGCTTGGCCTTGGATATGAATAGTGGCTTCCTGGATATGAACTACCGAAGCTTGATAGGTTTGAACAAGGCTCTTCTGTAGAGGGATACGAACAGATGGACGCACAATGATGGATACGAAATTACACGATTGTGTTGATTTCCTTAGTTTGCATCGATCATATGTTGAGCATACGAACTTCGATTGACTTGAAATTTGGAACGTTGGCTTTCATAGCTTTACTTGTCATGCCTTGCCAATTATAGCTTGATCCATACTCAGACAAAATTTATCGATATCCATAGCAAACCTGCGTATAACCGATCTTCGGGACAGACTGTCCTTGGTTTCCAGTTGAGTTTCTGGCATCACGGCCTTGCCAAAAGGCGGGATAACATTTGCCCCCCAAAGTACGTCTTGTGAGAACATGACGTGCTTTGAAAAGCTGCAATCTTCATTCTGAATAGTTTCATCTAACTTGTTAAATAGTTATCGTCTCCTCGTTGGAAGTTGTAATCTTTAATTGATCCATAGAGACATAAATTATGAACTGTAGACTGCCAACTGTTGTACTGTGTGCTGTTGTAGCTGATTGTTGTATGGTATAGATTAGCTGTTTGCAGTTTTAATTGTTTATCAGGTGGGCATTCGACCTGTGAAATTTTAAAATTGAAAATTAGTCCGACGTACAAGCATATACGTTAGCCTGACTCTTGTTGACGTTCGCACGTTCACAAGTTGTTGTCAGTTTTCCCGTATCGAATTCTGTATCGATCCTCTCCTGAATCGATGTGAAATTCGAGTGGTAACCACGCTTGATGGTTGTTTTGGATTGTCCCTTCGTATCGATCCTCTCCTGGATCGATGTAAAAGGTCGAAAGATTGTTCTCGTATCGATGGATACGAGTCTTTGTGGACTTTCGGTTGATGGATACGAACATGACGGTTCGTATCGATGTGCTTCGAATCGATTTGAATAGTCCAGATAACCCCCTGCCTTTCATTGCATATCGATATGCTATCGGGTACGAAAGAAACTTGATTCGCATTTGCCTTGTCTCGGTCGCTCGAGGGTTATGAGCGGTCACTTCGAATCGATGGTGTTGGAATTGCCTTGGTCAAACACTGGATACGAAATGACCCTTGTATCGATCGCGCCATCGACTGCTTCAACCGGTTAATGCCACTGGGAGACGAATGGTCGTTTCTATAGTATATAAGGCTTGGTACTTAGTAGAATTTTTCACTTTCTTATTCTCTTGAATTTGTATCACTCCCAGTTGAAAGAAATCCAAGCCGCCTTTGCCTTCGAATTGAATTAAGCCTCGAATCCTCCTAATCACTTGTTAAACTTAGGTAATTAGATAATGAATCTTGTTTTAAAATAATTAGACTTAGAATCTCTGGCCATTCCTACCGATTCCACGATCGACTCTGGTGGTGTGGTGGCCGTGGATGGCCGGAGCGAGGTCGAGGATGGAAGGAACGAGGCTTGGATGAAGTTGGAGAAGGAAAGGATTTTAGGGACACAAAGGAACTCGTGGAAGGGTTGTCCGGCCTTCGTTTCATATCAGTGAAGGAGGGAGGATGAGTCGTATCGATCTAGATTAGGAGCGTTCGAATCGATCTGGGTTGTTAGGTTTCGTATCGATCAGGTTGAGTGTCTTCGTATTGACCGATGGTAAGGTTTCGTATCGATTCGAAATGATCGACATGAAAGCTCAGACCTTTTGATCGATACGAAGGTGATGCATATGATCGATACGAAATCGAGCAAACCTTATCGATACGAATTGCTTGTTAGAGGATTGATACGAATGCACTTTTTTTTCGATCGACACGAACTCGTAGATTTTATGGATAAGAACTGCCTTTTTCGACCGATACGAATTAAAGTTTTTTGGTGATCGATCCAAGTTGAATGTTTAACGAACTCGAGGCCCCTTGTATACTTAAACATATGACCCCGACGAGCTTCTGCCTTGCATAAATTGACTTAACCATTCCACTGCATATCTGACTGCCTATCGAAGCTCGTCGATGGAACTATAACTCAAAAAAATCTTAAAGAACTTTAACTTTGATCGGTCTCTAAAGTCTGGATGGCACGGCCATGACGGTCAGCGATGACGGTCACTCCAGTTGAATCTCAAAGTCTTTTTATTTGAATGTTTCCTTTAATTCTGTAGAATTTCCTAAGCAACATGTAACACTACACTTCACTACACATTCACACACTTCACACTGGGGAACAGAGGCTTATTATCGTCTAACGATGGGTTTTAATAAGTTGATTAGTTATGGAGTCCACAAGTTCATAGCAACAGGAAAGTCAGAGTCTGTCTGTTCCAACAATAGAATTGCCAGCCATCGCAGCCGAAGTCATAGACCCTGCTCCGGACGAACTACCTGATGCTACGTTCATTTGTAATCCCCAAGATTCTATACTGTCATGCTATTACCGGGACGAATATGCCTAAGGCATGGTTTGTCATTAGATGATGTACTATTACCGGGACCAAACGATAGACCACATGCTCCCCGAGAGGGGTTTACTGCCTTCAATCGCCATGTGTGTACCGTAGGAACACTTCCTCCGTTCAACCAATACATTAGGGAAGTGTTGTCTGTCCTCGGAATTGCTCCATCACAACTACACCCCAACGGATACGCTATGCTGAACAGTTTATTTATTGTATTCATGGAGCATCTCTTTCGGCCACCAGCTCCAACAGAAATCAGATATCTTTTTAACATCAAGAGTAGCGGAGATAGTCCATCTTTCACATTCTTGGAGGCGGTCAGGAATTGTCAAGTAGTAACCAGATCTTAGACAAGGTTGAGTTACTTTAAAACCGAATGGTTCTACGTCCGATGCCCCCCAGGGTTTGCCAGCTGATGGTTAGTCAGACGTAAGTGTTGCAGTCTTCTCCAAGAGTTATCAAGATAATAGTAGTTGATGTAAAACTAATATCTTCTTTTCTCTACAGCCGTAATTTCATGACCTAAAGGCGGGTACTTCAAAGAAATAGTAAGGGTCCTTCAAGAAGTTCCAAGTGAAATAAGGGACATCGATTCGGTTCTAACCGACAGAAATTTGAGAATCGTTGGACTGATTGAGCGAAATCAAAGCATAAGGCTTGAAGGAACACTGAGGGCAGCCCCGAAGACGCAGTTGAAACGCAAAACACCCGGGGTCGTAATAACTGAAGGGGGTGATGAAGAGAGAACGCCCACGGATGATGAACTTGTTGATGGGTCTTCAGCCGGATTTCAAGCGACAAAAGGAAGAAGAAAATGCAAGGCCGCTGCTTACAAACGTCCTAAGTCTTCGAGGTGGAAATCAGTTGTGGTTTCTTTGCCGGTTCTCGGTATTAAAATCTCAGAGGCTCCTTCCTCGTCAACAGAGAGTCCTTTTGAAGGGCTTGCCGATATTTCGATACCGGATTACGTGTCACTTCAATACGACACCGGGTTGGAGGAGCTTGATAGTGCTCTTAATCTGAGCGAGTCGCTTCCTATAAGTGCGGCCAACATTTTCGGTTGGTCGGGGGGTTGCACATACATACACACTTCATGGCACTACACGATTTCCAACCTCAAGTTGTTCAATTCAAGAAACCACTAACTCTGCTTCTCTTTCTTTTTTACAGATACGATGTCCGGACGAGGGTCGATGTTAGGGAGTCTTCGCTCAGTTCGCCGATCTTCTTCATATTATGAGTCACGTAGGAGAGAGGAAGATAGAGACCGCGATCGCAGGTACTTTAGCCAAGAACGTCATGAGAGAGATAGGGATAGGGACTACAAACATCGATCTCGATCCCGCTCTCCTCCTCCTGGAATCCCTACACAACCTTTGGGTCAAGGAAAACAGCCGATAGAGCCCCCTCGTCACAAACCATCTTCACATGCTTCTCGGTCCAAGTCGCAATGCCATAGAACTGAGGTTGAGCCTCCAGTCATCCTTGAACAAGCCATCACCGAGCCCACTAGGGAAGGGGCTATTAAAATTGCACAGCTAAAGAAAGATTTCCCCAACATATGCTTTGACGGCTACATTTTTCCCCCTCACTTAAAGAGAATTCCATCGGAGGCAGAGAACACAATGCATGATTACATTCATGATATCTATTCCCAGTATAAAGAGTGGGCAAAGGCTGCAAAGAAAGCGTCGAAGGTGGCCTTCGAATGGGCTAAAATAATTGAAAAGTTAGAATCCGATCTCGCCCAGAAGGACCGCATCGTCCAAGTGCTTAATGATGAAGCCGAGTCCTCTCGAAAATCAGAAATAGAGGTCATCAAAAAAACCGATGAGGTGAACTTGGCCATGGAGAGGATGAGGCAGACACACTTTGCCTGGGTAGAGCAGATGGGCCATCGAAACACCACGGTAACCGCTGAACGGGACGCTGCTCTGAAAGAACTTGCTGAGCTTAAAGCTAAATTTTTCAAAATCATCAAAGAAAAAGATGATGCAAATAGAGCTGCCTAAGAGGCTTGTGAACAGGCCATTGTGCTTCGGGGCGAACGGGACGCGGCAACGGCTAAGGTCCGTGGGGTGGAGACTGAGGTCGAGGAGAAAATTAAATCGGCTGAATCCAGGCTAGAGACGGATATAGATGATCTTTTGATAACTTACAATGCTAATGTACTGAGGCACATAAATCTAGCCTGGCTCGACAACTACCCGACACATTTGTACAATGCCTGGGGCTGATTGGTTGAGGAGGAGAAGGCGGTGCATCTGGGTGAATCAATCGACGAGTTTGAGCTTGAGAATCGTATGCTGAATGAAGATGAACGAAAGATTCTCCACGAGTCGATGATTTCGCATGAAAAAGAAAGGCTCGGTACCCAACACTTGGAGGCCGGAGAAGGTTCAGGTGTTGAGCACCATGACGCAAGTGCTGATGTTCCTGTGCCAACCCAGCCTGAATCTACACCTGTGGCTGATTCCCAACCGGTTCCTGCTTACAATCCGGATCAGTCGCAGTTGTCTCCGGTTAGAGAACAAGTTTATGAAGCCATTCAGCCGTCCACGAGTCAAACTGAGGAAGATACTCTGAACATTCTCTATGCTTATCTGAAATCGAAATTGTCATCCAAAGTAGTTACTAACAGTTCTCCTTTTTTCTCTATCCAGTGACTAGAGTTACACCGATCGTGCCTCCTGCAACTCAAGAATCATATCTAGCGTAGGAGGCCATCATCACTTAAGCGACCACCATAACTACAACTGCACCGATTGATGGAACGCAGGAGAGCACGCTTATTTTTGACAAGCAGATGATGGAGGAACTCCTCGGTCATCATAGCGACCCCTTTGCGGACCTACCATTTGTTATGGGTGGAAGTGCTCCTACTATTGGCTCTTCAATGCCAACCACTGATGCTTCCAGCAAAGCCCAAGCAATTAATGAAGAAGAAATATTGGCCGAAATCAACGCTGAAATGGAGGCAGCGGCTCGTGGTGGTAGTTTTGGAGGTGGGATGGCGGCACCTGGCCCAGCCCCGTTAAGGATGATATCACTTGGTGGTACAGTTATTGATACCAGTGTACCTATCCCGCCTCCTATAATCGATCCAGTTCCTCCGACTCCACCTTCAGGGAGTATTCCCGTTCAGTTGAGCTCGAACGAGGAATTTGATATCATGCCCCCTCCTGGAGATCAGCCGCCGAAGGGCAAAGGCTCGAAAAGAAAATAAGTGGCAGCTCCAGTGGGTCCACACCGAAGGAGAAGCTGAAAAGGAAGAGAGAGTAGACGTGCTTCTTTGGTTTATTTTTGGTAGATAGATAGGAATCTACTTTTGTTTTCTTTCGTAGGCCGTGTATAGATGCGGGTTTGGCCCCCGCTAGTAATAATTTTGGAATCAACTTGTACATAATTTTTTTTCACAGATAGTTGAAATGAAACTTTATTTTGCTTTGAACTTGATGTGTGTCTATTTGCTTAAGTGTTCCAGCATTTGAATTCCTTGTTCAGTATACCTGTGAAGTTTCAACTTTTGAATCTCGTTTAAGTTTATCCGTCAAGCTCTGAAGTCACGGCCACAAGTCATGACTGGATATTAAGTTGAACTCCGATGTTGTACTGCTTCAGTCAGCAATTAACACTTAAGTTCTGCCCTCAGTTTCAGGGATGAGTTGAAAAGATCGGATAGCGGTCGTACTTCACCTTTAATGCATCATGTTCAGCATTGTTGAATCGATTGCCAAAAAGCGGGAGAATTCAAGTGGTAGAATCACACTCGCTCTTTTATCGATGATTATATCCGCGCTCCGGGGATTTAAGTTATTTTATGGATGGTCGCTCCCAATCCGGCTCATGTCCAAACTTCAATCCACTCTCCGGGGATTTTAAGTCAACGTTTATACTTTATACTCCAATTTGCACTTTGGGAATTAGGAGTTGGTGTTTATGTTGATACTCCGGTTCACATTCTAGGAACCCGGAGTTAGGCGATGTTTATACTCCAGCTTGCACTCTGGGAACTTAGAGTCGGTTGATGTTTATACTCCAGTTCGCACTCTGGGAATCCGGAGTTGGTAAACAGACGGTCAATCACATTTGTTGTGAGTTTTTTAAGATTTCGTTCGCACTCCGGGAACTAAAGATGTATCAGGATCGTGGATGGTCAGATCACATCCACCCTGAGCTAACAAGTGAGGTCGTTAGATGGACGGGTCCATCCTCCTCAAACTTGGTTCGAATACGGGCGAAGTCTTTAGGTGGACGGATCCACCCTCTTCGAAACCGTATTTGTAAGTTTATACTCCAGTTCGCACTTTGGGAATCCGGAGTTATGTAAAGGATTGTCGTGTATCAATCCTTTTTTGACTTTAGTGTGATGGCCTGTCCCCGAGCTCGGGTTTCACTTAGTGAGTGACCGGTCGTATCACAGTCACTCCCTATTTGAATAAATTCCACCGTATGATGTAACTCAGCTCTCCGTGCATAGTGATGGTCATATGAAGTATTTCAAGTAAATCACAGCTCTGGCTCGAAGTGATTGCACCTTATTGCTGAAATAAGAAAATACGGCAAAGTCGGTTGCCTTATTACAAATTCAAATTTCGAAATGCGGAAACAAATTGCAAATGAAAAATAGACTGAATAAATAAACAGAGCCTGTTATGCGTAGTAGCGACAAAGACTCTCGCTGTTCCAGGCTCTCGGAAGAATGAGACCGTCAACGGTCGATAATTTGAATGTGCCATCTCCGAGCTTTCGTTCAATAACATATGGTCCTTCCCAAATTGGCTTCATATGTGAGGGGACCGGATAAATTCTTTTGAGTACGAGATCACCAAGTTCAAAGGTTCGAGGTCGGACCTTGGCATTGTATAGTTGGGCGACTCGACTTCGATATGCGGCTTCCCTCAAGTCAGCCTCTTCACGCTTCTCATCCAAAAAATCAAGAGATTCAGCAAGTAATATAGCATTTGTCTTTGGATCGTAGTATGTCACACGATGAGAAGGTACTTCTAATTCAACTGGAATAACAGCTTCTGAACCATAAGAGAGAGAGAATGGAGTGTGACCGGTCGCGGACTTGTGGGTTGTACGATAGGCCCATAGGGCCATAGGAAGTTCATCGACCCATTTTCCCCCGGCTTTTTCCAGTCGTTTCTTCAGAATGGATTTTATAACTTTATTAACAGCTTCAACCTGTCCATTTGCTTGAGGGTGTGCAACTGCGGAGAATTTCTTTTGAATGTGGAATCGTTGACAGAAATTCATAAATTCGGCACTGTTGAATTGGGTCCCGTTGTCGGTGATGATAGTACGTGGGAGACCAAATCGCCAGATGATGTTGCGCACTACAAAGTTGATCACCTTCTTCGTCGTGATTGTAGCAAGGGGCTCGGCTTCCGCCCACTTGGTAAAGTAATCAACTGCTACGATGACGTACTTCGCACCACCTTTCGCTAGAGGTAAAGAGCTAATAATATCGATGCCCCATACTGTGAATGGCCATGGGCTAACCATCTTTGTTATCTCGGTAGGTGGGGCTCTAGGAATTCGAGCATGCTTCTGGCACTTATCACATTTCTTGGCATAATCCGATGCATCATGATTTACAGTCGGCTAATAATATCCATATCGAAGTACTGTTTTAGCGAGTGCTTGCCCCCAGTGTGATCGCCACATTCTCCTTCGTGTACATCATGCAATTCTCGTTTGATTTCATCGTGAGCGATACACTGGAGTAAAGGAACAGGGTATCCTCTTCTATACATAACTCCGTTTTGAATGGCGAATCGTGAAGACTTTTGAAGAATTTGTCTCTTTTCACTCCTACGCTCTGGCAGGGTTCCGTGCTCGAGATAATTTTTGAATGGAGTCATCCATGACTCTCTCTCAGAAATGACATCAAATATCCAATCGGTTTCCATCTGATCGATGCTCGGTGAAGATAACGTCTCTACGGGAACAAGTCCCATTTGCTGTGCTTCACATGTGCTGGCTAACTTTGCCAACGAATCAGCTTTCTGGTTGTGTTCTCGGGGTATGTAATAAATAGCATAATAGTCAAACTGATTCAACATCTCCTGAACCTGAGCAAGATACGCGGCCAGTCTTCGATCCCTGGCTTGGTACTCTCCTCGAACTTGACACACGATCAATTGCGAACCACAGTAAATTTCCACCGCAATGACTCTTAAATCTCTGGCAAGTTTCAATCCAGCCAATAGGGCTTCATACTCGGCTTCGTTATTAGCTGAACGGAAGTCGAACTTTAGAGCATAACATATAGATCGACCTTCAAGAGTTTCAAGATTTCTGATTGTCCATATCTTTTCGGGATTGGCTTCGATTCCTCAAGCGTTGACGATAAACCCAAGGAATTTGTCGGATGCTACCCCCAAAATGACATTTCAATGGGTTGAGCTTCATTCTGTATTCTCGGAGGATATTAAACATTGACTCCAGGTCTCTGATGTGATCGGTGGAAAATCGCGATTTGACTAGCATGTCATCCACATATACCTCCATGGTTTTTCCAATCTAGTTAGCGAACATTCGATTAACTAACCGTTGATAAGTGGCCCTAGCATTCTTGAGTCCAAAAGGCATAACTTTATAGCAATAGAGTCCTATATTGGTAACGAAGCTGGTATGCTCCTGGTCGGGCAGGTGCATGGTTATTTGATTATAGCCAGAGTACGCATCCATGAAGGATAAAAGTTCATGTCCAGCCATTGAGTCTACAAGTTGATCAATTCGTGGAAGTGGAAAACTGTCTTTGGGGCAAGCTTTATTCAAGTCTGAGTAGTCAACATATGTTCTCCATTTCCCATTTGGCTTTCGGACTACTACAGGATTGGACACCCATTCCGGGTATAATGCATCTCGCATGAACCCATTCGTCTTAAGCTTGTCTACCTCATCTTTAAGGGCGGCAGATCTCTCTGGATCCATACCACGCCTTTTTTGCTTGACCGGGACGTACCGCGGGTCAATGTTCAATGTGTGGCTTGCGATGTCCGGCGAGATCCCACACATATCAGAGTGCGTCCAGGCAAACACATCAAGGTTTACCCGGAGAAATTCAACCATTTCCTATTGCATTTGTTGGCTTAGCTGAGATCCAATCACTATCATTTTCGAGTCATCATCATCGTCGATTGGAACATCGATCGTCAGTTCGGCCGAAGAAGCTTGACTGTCTTTACCTTCGTCTTCACTTTCGATATCTCTCGGGTCAAGAATTCTTTGGAATTGGTTGGGGTGCCCGGGCCTGGGCCCAGGCGCTAATTGTCAATTATCAGCAAATCGGACGCAGAGAGATTCCTCTATGCCCTTTCCTTTTTCTTTCCGCTACGCCTCGCGTAGCTCAGCAACGTAGCAGGCTCGCCCTGCGGCCTGATCCCCTTGAAATACTTTGACACCATTGTCGGTAGGGAATTTCAAAGTCAAACACTATGGGGCGATGGCAGCCCTGAATTCAGCTAGGGCTGGTCGGCCCAAGAAAGCATTATATGGGGAGTTTATATCCAAAACAACAAACTGCAGTATCCAGACTCTCCGGCGTTCACCAATTCCCAACTCCACTGGCAATTCCACAACTCCAGTGGGTATAGTTGCACTCTCATTGAAACCATGAATGCGAGACTGACATGGCTTTAAGTCTTTAGTCTCCATTCTCATCTGGTCATAAGCTCGTTTAAACAAAATATTCACAGAGCTTCCGCTGTCCACCAAGATCCTCTTCATCCAAGCAGGACCTACTTGAGCTGATATGACAAGCGGATTAATAGTGGGGGCTTCGACCCTGTCGGCATCCCGACCTCGAAATATGATGTCATCTGCCATCGTTCTTTGCTGTTTGGCCGGAGCCCCATCTTCAGAATTACTGCAACATTCAAAGTTCGCATGCCTGATAGAGCTGGCATACGACTCCATTTCCTTCCAGCTTCGGTCTGCTGGATGAGGACCACCACAAATAGTGTTTATCACCAACCTCCCGCCAGTACGAGGGGGCTCCTCCTGTCTAGCCGGATTTGGTACATGATTTTGATTTGATGGTCCCGCACCTCCAGACTGTGGCGCCCGCACAAACTATTCTAACTTCCTCTCTCTTATCAACTTTTCGATGAGATCCTGCAAGTGACGGCATTCATTTGTGTTATGGCCGTAGCTTTCGTGGAATCTACAAAATTTCCCCATCTGAATTTGCTTCTCCGATGACTGTTTCGGAGCAGGCTTCTTGTACTAAATAGTATTGCAGGTTTGTAAATATACGTTCTCCAACGACGTATTCAGAGGAGTGTAATTATCAAACATTGGAGCTCTACGTCGTGCACCACGGTTCTGATCCCGTTTTCTATTTTGGTTACCATTGCCTTTTTGCTGATCTTGCTTATTCTGAATATTCAATTGCACTTTTCCGGAACTCATCCTCGGATTGTTTAGCAGCAATATTTCTTTGAATACCTTCCACACTAGGCCCCACATCATCCTTCTTCCTAGACTGTATCGCATCCTCCCTTCTCAAGAATTGAGCTGCTTTGGAATAGAAACGGTCCAATGATGCAGGGGGTTTTCCGGCCAACCAGTTGCCAAATTCAGAATCGGGCTCAATCCCCTTAGTCAGTGCCATAAGAATAGATTTATCATTTGGGTTGCTGATCTCAGCACATGCAGCATGAAATCTCTCTAAATAACGCCTGCGTGTCTCTCCAGGAGCTTGAGTGACACTAGATAAAGTATTAACATCCTTTGGTCTCGCGACATGCATACGAAATTACTCTATAAACTTTGTTGCCAACAAATCGAAGCATGAGATAGATCGAGGTGGCAGTCGGGTAAACCACATAGTCGCTATGCCCCCTAGTGAAATCGGGAAGCTTCGGCACTTGACTGCATCGTCAGCTCGTGCAGCGTTCATCAACCATTCATACTTTAGGATATGCTGATTAGGGTCAGAGTTCCCTTCATAAACGGGCAAAGTCGGCATCTTGAATCACCGAGGTGGTTCAGCATAAAGTATTGCGTCAATATCTGAAATTCTTCCCTGGTGATAGGGCCTTGCGGATCTGATGGTCCGATAGTGTTCTGATCGGCTAGAGGCAGTTGCACGGGATTCTGTCTGTCCCGTCCTTCAGGATCTGCAGCTGTAGAAGTAGTTCTTGTGTTAACCATGATGGATGATGAAGCTCTCTCCTAGACTTTTTGCAAATCTTAATAGGATGGAAGAACTTCTGAAATTGAGATCTAGATCTTCTCCTTGGATGTTTGCAATCCGATATCGGCAGTAGATCCAATGAGCAAAAGGAAAAAAACATGTTTTTTCTCAGTGAAAGCACCAAAGTGTTTGTACCAAAATTGGGCACAACACTCTTTGGAAGGGTTTGAAGAGATAAAATGAAGAAATTAAATGGAAAAAGAGGATTATCTAACAAACACTTCAAAAACAAATAAGAAAGTACGCAGAAACACATAAATTTAGATTTGTTCGGCGTGTTGCCTACGTCCACTATGAAATTGATGACTTTATTGATGTTTTCTTGCTGATTACAACTGATTACAACTGATTACAACTGATTACAGTGATGAAATTCGAGTACAACAGCAGCCTTGTAGTGCAAAAATGTTTTCGGCAGAGTCTGGACGTCAGAGAGCCAAAAAATCCCCTTTCTGTAAGCTCTGGGTGCTATTTATAGGTGTAGGATGCAAATATCTCGCTCAGATCTCAGGAGACCCCTTCTGACACGTAGGCGAGCCCACGCGATCGATCCCACGTGATTTGCACTCGGTCCGTGATTGATACGAACCAATTTCGTATCGATCAAGATTTGGCCCAATCGAGTCGAAATTGAGCATGAACATTGTTGATGATGTACGCAAGCTCCTGTGAAAATTTGGTGGCATTTGGATTTATGGATCGTGAGTTGTGGTCGACACGAATTCAAGTCTTCGGTAGGCTGTTCAGTTCGAATCGATGCACTTCGTATCGACTAGTTCGAATCGATGCAAGTTCAGGCTTCTCGTATGTTGTTTTCCTCGTATCTATTCTTGTTCGACTCGATTCACAGTTACTTGGTTCATATCGATCGGAGTGGATCTGTTCGACTCGATCATTGTTGCTTCGTTTTTATCGACCGGTCGCACTGCTCTATTTGTCTCGATCGGTCGCACTGCTTTGTTCGTATCGATCGGTCACACTGCTCTGTTCGTATTGATCGGTCGCACTGCTCTGTTTGTATCGATCGGTCGCACTGCTTTGTTCGTATCAATCAAATGTGTTGCCTCGTTCGTATCGAGTGTTGCGGTTCCGTTCGCATCGATCTAAGTTGAACCGTTCGCGTCGATCGTGTGGTTTTGTTCGTATCGATCGAAGTCGTTCCAACTGGATGGATACGAACGACTGAGGATGTGGTGGATACGAACAGATATCGGTGCTTTGTTCATATCGATCAGATGTGTTGCCTTGTTCGTATCGAGTGCTGCGGTTCCGTTCGTATCGATCTAAGTTGAACCGTTCGCGTCGATCGTGTGGTTTTGTTCGTATCGATCGAAGTCGTTCCAACTGGATGGATACGAACGACTGAGGATGTGGTGGATACGAACAGATAGCGGCCTTGCTTGGCCTTGGATATGAACTACCGAAGCTTGATGGGTTCGAACAAGGCTCTTCTACGGAGGGATACGAACAGATGGACGCACGATGATGGATACGAAATGACGTGATTGTGTTGATTTCTTTAGTTTGCATCGATCATATCTTGAGCATACGAACTCCGATTGACTTGAAATTTGGAACATTGGCTTTCATAGCTTTGCTTGTCATGCCTTGCCAATTATAGCTTGATCCTAACTCGGACAAAATTTATCGATATCCATAGCAAACCTGCGTATAACCGATCTTCGGGACGGACTGTCCTTGGTTTCCAGTTGAGTTCCTGGCATCACAGCCTTGCCAAAAGGCGGGATAACAGTCATGCTTTTTCATCATTGATCGCTTGTGCTCCTTAGCTAAAATGACTTTTGGTCTTAAAAATATCGATTTTTCCTTAAGTTGTTTTATTGAAAATGTCTGCCAAAGCATCGAGATTTTGCATTCTTTTGCAAGTATTTATATTTGCAATAGTTACTTCTATTGAAAATGTTCCTTTTGGTAAAAAAAATTCCAATAAGCTTATTTAAAGATATCCTTAGAAAGATTTTGATTACTTCATTTGGAAATCATTTTATACAAAGATCGAATATGTATATATTAAAGTGATTTTTGAAAAATAGATTTTTGAAAGTAATGAAATTCTCTTGAAATCTTTTTAAAATAGTTTTATCAGAACTAATTAAAGTTACCGCAAGGTAGAAATTTCTTGTAGCTTCGAGGGAATTCACTTATTCTTGTTTTTTTTGAGTTTGGTTGTTCATCGAATCAGGAGTTTGTTAGTCATCCTTCCTTAGATGACTGCTTTAAAGTCCTTATTTGATTATCAGAATTTCTACTTGCCTCCATCCTTGGATGAGTTCTTTTGGGAAGGCCTGGTGGCAGGACCAAACATTTAATTAACCATCACTCTTTGAATGAGTGCTTCACTTGGGTCTTGCGATAGGACTGAAGGCTTATCGTTAATCTCCTTTAGATGGGTGCTTTGACCAAACCCGACGATAGGATCAAAGGCTTAATTGACCATCACTCAATGTAAGGTTGCTTTATCCAGGCCTTGAAGTGGAACCAAAGGCTTCTCATTCATTTTCCTTGGATGGGTGCTTTGACCAGGCTTAGCAGCGAGATCAAAAATTTAGTAGACCATCACTCTTTGGATGGTTTCTTTGGTCAGGCCAAGTGGCGGGACCAAAGGCTTCTCGTCCATCTCCGTTGGAAAAGCACTTTGACCAGGCCCGACGGCAAGATCAAAGGCTTAATTGGCCATTACTCTTTGGATGGCTGCTTTAGCCATGTCTTGCGGCGAGACCAAAGGATTCTCATCCATCTCTCTTAGATAGCTTCTTTGACTAGGCCCGGTTGTGGGATCAAAGGCTTAAATGACCATCACTCTTTGGACGGTTGCGTTGGCTAGACCTTGCAATGAGACCAAATTCTTAGATCTCCTCTTCTAGATATAAGGTTGCTTCTACTTAATGGATATCACTAACCTTGTCAGGTTAGGTGTCAAGTTAAACATATCACATCTTTGTCTGAGGGCAATTATTTAGGGAATAAGTCCTTTGATAATCCATTTTATTCATCCAATGTTGTCAAGTACGATCTTAAATGCTTAGGATTCCACGTTCTTGATATCACTTTTCCATCCGGTCTGCTTAATCGATAAGTTCCCATGTGAATAACTTCATGAATAACTAGGGGCCCTTCCCAATTTGGTCCCATGGACCGTCCATAAGATCCTCAGTATTTTCCATTATTATTCTTAGCACTAGATCTCCCTTCTTAAATTATCCTCCTTTTACTTTTGAGTTATAATATTTGAAGATTCTTTGTTGGTATTTAGTCGTTTGCATGGCGAGTTGATCACTTAATTCATTAAGTAAATCAAGTGATTCCCTCTTCATTTCTTGGTTTGTTTTGTAGGTATAAGAAATCCTTCAACATTAGGGGACCTCGACCTCGACTGGTAGCATGGCTTTGAATCAATATGTTAAAGAATATGGAGCTTGTCTAGTAGCCATTCTTGTTGATGTTCTGTATGACCACAAAATGAGGGGAAGTTCCTCTACTCAATTTCCTTTGGCTTTGGCCAATCATTTCTTTAAGATGTTCTTAATGGTCTTATTTGCTGCCTCCACTGCCCCATTAGCTTTTGGGTGAGTTACTGATGAAAAGATTTTTATATTTTGTTCTTCACGAAAACTAGTGAATTCTTCACTCTCAAATTAAGTCTCATTTTTAGAGATAATCTTATTTGGGAGTTAGAACCTAGTTACTATATTCTTGATGACAAATTTCAAGACTTTCTCGATAGTAATGATTCGCAATGGTTTGGCCTCTAACCACTTAGTAAAGTAATCAATGGCCACTACAACAAACTTTTCTCCTCCTTTTGAGACTGGAAGTGGCCTAATTAAATCAAGTCGCCACATATTAAAAGACCATGGACCGATAACAGTGGTTAACACACTCGGGGGCAAATGTAGAATTCTAGAAAACCTTCGCCATTTGTCACATCTCTTAACATTGGTTAAGGCATCCTTTGTCATACGGGGCCTATAATATCCTTGCCTCATTACCTTCTTCGCCAATTTTACTCCACTGGAATGATCTCCATAAAATACTTCATAGGCTTCTTTTAACAGTTTAGCTCCTATTTCCAAGGTGATACATCTCAAGTAAAGTGTTGAGTACCATTTTCAATATAACATCCCACCAACTATGGAGTATGAGGGGCTTTGGTATCTTAATTTTTACGACTTGTTCCTTTCTTGGGCAATATCCCTTCCTCCAAATACTTGATCAAAGGCATCAGTCAACTGTTAGCATATTGATCTTTGTGGGCATTTATTCCTATTCTTTTGGAGGTTTCTCCATAGCCACTATCCTCTTGGATATTTTCTTTATCACATGACAGCTGTTGGATTTGAGATTGAGTCAGAACCAAGGCTTCATTATTTAATTCTTCCTTTCATGTCCTAATACTAGGGTTTTTTCTGAATTCCTACTGGAATGATTTTGACTTCGAGTGCCCCCGTGAATTTACTAATTTTTCCAAAGAATCCGCTTGCGCATTCTTATCTCTCGATATTTGGTGTATTGAAAAGTTCTCAAACTAAATCAGCATTTCATGGATTTTCTTTGCGTACTACGCTAACCGAGCATCTTTGGTTTGGAATACCTTCTTCAATTGATTTACCCCTAATTGTGAATCTCTAAGTAGTTCAATTATTGGGATTCTTTATTTGTTGGGCTAAGGTTAAACCTACTGTCATAGACTCATACTCGATCAATTATTTGTTGCATAAAATCGCAACTTCATTGCATAACGTGGCCTATGCCTATTAAGCGTAATTGGTACTTATCATACCCCAACTCCTTGTTCGTTTGATCCTTCTTCTCCGTATAATTTCCACTTTGGTTTGAGCTTCTTTTCCTTCTCTAGTTGGTCCTCAATAAATCTTGTATGTTCTCCTATAAAATCAATTATGGCTTGTCCTTTAACTAACACTCGTGGTAGATACTCTATATCATATTGATTCAACTCCATTCCCTATTTTATCAATCTTTTGATGTATTATATTTGCTAAGGCCTGTCTTAGTGGATAATTAGTTAAAATCTTGATTGGGTGGGCTTGAAAATATGATCTTAATTTTTCGTGCCAATAATAGTAAGCAATAGGCTTATTTTTCTATGACCAAATATCTAGTTTTGGCATTATTTATCCTCTTACTTGTATAATATACTGGGAATTTGTACCTCCCCATGATTTTATGATAATGAATTAAAAAGAAATTTATAAACAAATAATAATGCTGAAAAATAGAATTTTTGCAAATGTTAAAATTTGGCTACAAAACTTGCGCTATTGTGTTCATGGCAATTTTCTGATCCATTTTCGTATATAAAGTTTTCCGATCAGAACTTAAACGAAAAAGTTATAGACGTTTGGAATTTAGGAATCGAAAATAATTATATATGAAATTAAGGAAATAACAATAACTAACTAAGGTTATTAGCATCAGTTAAAGTTAGTGGACAGTTAAACTTAACTTAAGCATTAAGAAAGTTAAAATGGAAAGCAAATTATATCGGTGATTTAATAAAGGAATAAAATTAGACAAATGAGAATGGTAAATAAATCACCGTTAAAAATACATAACGGTCGACCATAAATGCACCCAGGTCAAATGGTAGCGGTCGACCCTAGGACTTGAGTGGTCGACTGCTGCCTAATTTAAATCGTGAATTTTAAGTAACTAATGAATAAACAAGATGGAAGATAATAGCTTACTTGCTTGCGAAGTAATTAAGGTGCATCCAAGATAAAACTAAAGAATATCTAGGTTAAATCAAATGCTTCAAATCAATCCCTAACTCATATAAATTAACAGCTAACTAAACCCTAATTCATTTAGAAAATTTACTGCATACTGAAACACTACCATTTTCTCTCCGCCTCCAAATTCTAAAAGTAAAATATTATATTATATATAAGTGGAGAAAAGCGGGAAATAAGAGAAAAGAAAAGTAAAAGAAATTCAGGATGGAAATATAGGTAAATTCATAAGTCTGAAACTTTAATTTAAAATTGATTCAATCCTTTCCCCAGATCTATAGGTTTAATAGATGTATACCCTTTTTATTATTTTAGATTTGAAGTAAGGAGTCAAATAAAAAGGGAATGGATTCAGATCAGGAGAATTGGAGCTAAGTAAAAGGTGAGTGGGAAGTTACATATTTTGGAATAAGGTTAGATTTATACCGTTAAAATCTATTTCATTCGTGTTTAAAATTGGTTTGGAATTTATAATTGAATACGCGTATTGATTAGAATGATAAATAATGAATTGGATAATAAAGTGTATAAGCATAATGAAATTGGAATAGACTTAATTAAATTAATTATGGAATAGATTTAATGAAATTGATTATGGAATAGATTTAATGAAATTGGTTATGAAATAAATTGGGAATAGATAACAGTTTAGAATTCCAAATTTGATTTGACTATTATTGGGATTGATTATAATTTGTTTAGGGTTTGACTTATTTTAATTTATTGGAATGAAAAATGGTAATAATATAAGTCTCTATGAATCATCCAAGTTACTAATAAATGTGTATTGTTTGAAATAACAAGTAACATAATTGTAAAGAAAAAGATGTACAAACTAAGGAAAACCATGTGTTTTGTACTATCTATTTCAATAAAGAAATAAAATATAATTCCTTGTAATTTCACACAAAACACAAATCATCTTTTAAGTAATTTATAGAGAATTATAGCGTTAACAATTCCTTTGAAGGGGAAGTAGTTCCAACACATTAAAATATAAGATCTCTAAGTATAATAAAAAGTGAAGTAAATAGGAATAAGAACAATAGTTAAAAAGGGAATTTAAAATACACATTTAGACAAAGTAAGAAGTAAACAATAGAGGAAGAAGAGATAATTAAACTAGAAAGGAGATTAAAAGTCCAATAGGCAACTAAAGGTAACTAGTAATGAATAAAGAGTATAATACAGCCGAAAGAGTTAAGTAAACTTAAGATAATGGCAAGGAACATCTTAGTTAGTAAATTAGAAATAGTAATGAACGACGGTGGACAAAAATAATTAAAAGGTAAGTTATGTAAGATTTATCGAACGTCAATGACTGAAAGTAAAGAAAAATAATAGCTAAATGTATACAAATTCAAATATGCGTTATGAAGGGCGTGAAGTATATAAGAATGTAAATAACTTAGTAAATAAGAATGACATGGTCATTAAAATGGATTGGAATGCGAGGTCAATGGTGTTACACAACAAAAGCCTATCCACCGCAAGGGGCTACCAGCTGTTGTGTGTACATTATACTGATGTAAGACATATCCAACTGTAGGACTCAAAAAGAGTATACGATTGTTTATAGATGAAGGAATACCCCCAATAGATAAAGGAGCCTACTGATAAAAAAGAGAGGGGTATTGCCTTGATTGCAATAGGCAATCTAAAATGGATGGTGAGCGAGATCGGGCACTATAACGGCATGTGTTGGTGCCAAATCAGGAGTAGGGTTGTCATAGGACGAGAACGTCATCAGTCCTTAGCGGTCAATGGGAAAGACAGGGTTAAACCTAACTGGGCCATACATCCTACTAGGGTAGGCCAAGTTGGGTAATGAACCGCCACAGTTGTTTGCTAGTTTGTTTGTTAAGGCAAGGCTAGTTAACCCATAAAGAGATTTTTCAAAATGAATGAGGTAGTCCGTGGAGCTAAGTTCACAATAGGAAGCAGATAAGTAGTAAATCCCCAAAGTGAGATAGAGTATGGAAAAATATTTGAAAAGCCATCATTAGGTCCAATGGGGAACCGTAGTACTTATATATATATATATGTAGCTATAATCTACTACGAGTAGATGGGACAGTTCATATGCGAACATGTGGTCGATACGACTAGGTAAAATTTAAAGACATAACATGTAGTGGAAGGCAATCGGCATAAACTAGTGTTCTATAAAAAGTGTATAATTTATCAGTCGCCAAAAAATTGTTCTGACCCTCCTCATTACAGCCTACAGGTTAGCTTAGATGGATAGGTTTATTTGGCATGCTCGACACTGAAAAGGACACTAAACATTTGAAGTGTCAATCTTGGTCATTAATTATATGTTCTATTATATTTTACTATTCCACTATGAGTTATATGGATAGTGCACTAATATGAATTTATTTATACCAAACCAACGATCCATACTTTAGTGGACTGAGGTTTTCGATTTAGTGAAAATTCAGGCCCATTATGGTGCGAATTGTTGCAAAATTGAATTCCGCCTTCTTCTCAAATCAGGATAAAACTAATCGCATGTTCTGATACTGTCATATATATGGAAAAATCTTCTCCTTCCACTTGGCTAGAAAGTATTGGTGGCTTTTCCACTGGTCCTTTAGCACTTAGAAAGCTTTTTGGCATTCCTCCATACATTCAAAGGTTTTACGTTTCTTGCTCACATCAAAGAAAGGAATACACTTATCAGTGGCTCTAGATATGAACCGATTGAGCGCTGCAACTCGCCCATTTTATCCCATCACCTCTTTACTTATCTTTGGTTGTGCCATATCTTTGATTACTTAATTTGGTCAGGATGAGCTTCGATTCCTCGTGCACTCATAATGTACCCTAAGAACTTGCCTAACTAGATTCCAAAAGAAATTTTTTGCAGATTCAGCTTTATCTTACATTTCCTTAATATTTCAAACATTTCGTTCAAGTCCTCCACACAGTCATTCTCTTTTTTAGACTTTACAGATGTTAGCACCAAAATTGGTCACTAACACACGTAGAATTTCATGGACATCAGAGAATTAATGGAATCTGGAGAACAAAGCATAAAAGTAAATTGACACAAAGATTTTATAGTGGTTCGGCAATCTCGGCCTACGTCTACTTCAAATTTCATTCATTCTTCATTTGATTACAATTACATGAGTTGTTCGATTGGCTAGAATCCATTGATACAAGTTTATAAGAAAAATAGCAATGGCAGAGTATTTGGAGTAGGAAGAAGAAGAAGGTGATGAAGTCCCCTCAAAAAGAGAGAGCGAGCCCCCCCCCAAAATGGCCCCCTACCCCTGTATTTATAGACGAAGGTAGCCTTCAGCCTAACTGACAACTTCAAACCTGGACCCCTTTGGCCACTTGGGCTCACCATAAGAAAAGCTCAGCCCAACACATTATGCTGACCTCACTTATGCACTCTTCAACTTATCAAACATCTATGCCGACACCAATTCCACCAAGCTAACCTTCATCATTCTGACATCCTGTATCACCTATCCGTTGATCTTATTTACCCTGGGCTGGATATAACTATTTGGATACCATGCTCTGGTCATATTATTGTCGTCTCATGGCCATCTTTCTCATCAATAGTCAAGTCTGGTCCTTGTAATCACCTTTGTGTAGCCGGGCCAAAAGGCCGGATAACATTTGCCCCTCAAAGTACGTCTTGCTGCGTACATGACGTGCTTTGAGTCGAAGCAAGTTAGAGTCTCCAGAAAGAAATCCATCATATTTTCTGAATAGTCATTATTCTTCAATTTTATCCTCCTAAAGTGTCGTATCCTTCTTTGGTCGTCATAACACTTGGTCGATTACCAATAGTATAAACTCAGGATTGTAATTCATCACTGGCCATCTGCGTCCGGTTCTTTAGGGCCAGTAAACTTCGGCTGTCTAATCTGGTCATTTCTTAATAACCCTAAGTGAAAATCCAATTTCTTTTGATTTCAAGAAGTCGAATTTTATGAATATAAACGTGCACGTTCAGGTACATGTTCTTGCCATTGCCTCCCGGATGTGTTTTATATGTTCGTGAGTCATCACCAATTCCTTCTAGTTTAATTGCAATTCCTTGTTTGTTTTTTTTTGAAATATTGGTTGTAATCAGCCACTCGATGAGAGGGGACTTCAAGTTCTACGCGGATGATGGCCTCGGAGCCGTAAGTAAGGGCGAATGGAGTATGGCTAGTCGCGAACTCTCGGGTAGTTCTGCAATCCCATAATGCTATTGGGAGCTCATTCACCCATTTACCTCTAGCCTTTTCCAAACCTCTCTTCAGAATAGACTTTATGATTTTGTTCACAGCTTTAACCTGTCCATTTGCGGTTATAACAGTTTGTGGAAGGTCATAATGACAGATAACGTACTGGACAGTGAAGTTGATTATTTTCTATGTCTCGGTATTGGTTAAAAGTTCTGCATCTGCCCATTTGGTGAAGTAATCAACTGTTACGATGATGTATTTCGCACCACCTTTAGGATCGGCAAGAAGATGATGATGTCAATGCCTCCAAGTGCCAAATGGCTATTGATTAGCCATTTGAGTAATTTCCACCAGCGGGGCTCTCGAAATTTTTGCAAACATCTTGCACTCGTCGCATTATCTAGCATGATTAGTTGCATCTCGATTGACAGTTGGCTAGTAATACCCATAACGGAGTATTTTCTTTGTCAGGGTTTGCCCTTTGGTGTGATCGCTGCATTTTTCTTCATGAACTTCTCTGAAGACTTGTTTGATTTCATCATGGGTGATACATCGAGGCATAGGAATGGATAAACTCCTTTCTACACATGACTTCTTCTTGGATGATTTGGAGTGAAGCTTTGAGGAGGATCTGTCATTTTCCATTCCTCCGTTCAGTAAGAACTCCTTATTGTAGATAGTCTTTGATAGGAGTCGACCGTGACCCCTTTTCTGGCTCTGTCTCCAAGATCTAGCTGATCTTCATCCGTCAATGCTTGGAATATTAAGTATTTCAACCGGAACAAAGTATATCTGTTGCGCATCCCTGAGACTGGTCAGCCTGGCTAGTGACTTGACTGTTTTCATTTCGTTTGCTGAGGATGTGTGTAATGATGTAATATGTGAAGTTGGCTAGTAGCCCTTGGAACTGGCCAAGATAAGGAGCAAGACAATGCCCCATGGCAAGATTAACTTCCTAAATTTGCATGCTACCAATCGGGAATCACAAAAGATATGTAAAGTTTCCACTCCAAGTTCTCTAGCAAGTTTGAGGCTGGCGGTCGAGGCTTTATACTAAGCATCATTGTTTGTTACACGGGAATCGATTTTCAGGACGTAGCAGATCGATCGTTCCTCAGGAGTCATTAACACGACTCCTGTGCCATAACACTACTCATTGGATGCTTCATCCACGTACATTTTCCATCTGTTAGTTGGTTCTCCACTACTCTTCGAGTAGTAGTCTGATGCAGTGAATTCAGATATGAGGTCTGCTAATTTTCGTCTTTGGATAGCTCTTCGAGGGAAATAAGCGATATCGAATTGGCTTAGTTCGATATTCTATTTAAGTAGTCTTTCAGACGTCTCAGGTCGTTGTATGTTGCTAGCTTTTGTAGCTTCGGGTCGATATTCAATGCATGGCTCGCGATAGTCAGTGAAATCACACACACGTGTCAGATTGGGTCCAAGGGAACATATTATCATTTATTCAGTGAAATCCAACTAATTCTTTTATCATCATTGCACTGAGCTGTGATCCGATCTTCAGCACCTGTGAAGGGTCGCCATGGCTAACTGTAATGTCGACTGTCAGTTTAGCCGGTGCAATCTTGGATTCTTTGAGTTCAGATGTAACTATTTTGCATAACATTCAATGTGAAATATGGTTGGGACGGTCAATATTGATGGTTACTCTGGTTGAATCCTAGAGTCTTGTAATGAGTTATTAAGTCTGACAGTGAAGGGCTCTGAATGCTCTGATCGATTATCTGCAAATGGCAAAAGATCAGGCTTAGAAGCACGTTGAAGAAAATTTCGAGTAGGGGTCAGCCTCGAGTTGCGTGAATTTGCATAGCTGGATTTTGCTTTGAGTTTGAATTTGCTTGTATATTCGAGTAATGCGCTTTCCATTCAATGCATTCATGATCCTTTACCCGTCATCGAGTAGGAGTGATAGTCAGTTGCCTACGAGCTTAGGCATCGATTTAATGATTCTATCTCTAGGCATTCTTTTGGTCGTAGCCTTGAGTAGTTGTAAACACTATATGTAAGTTTCAATATTGAGCTATCGCAGCCAGTCTTTGGATGATCACGCTTCTACTCCCAGTCTCGGGTTGATAAATGTACTGCGTGGACGGTTGAGTCTCGTCCTAGCTATGTTTATACCCCCACCTAAACTCCAAAGACATAGAGTTGATCGGTGAATAGTCGGTTCACATTCATCCTGCTTCTCGCTCGTGCCTCCAAATCTGGGACATATATCGATAAGTAGAAAGGCCAGCCATGCCTACTTTAGCTTTACTCTCTTTCCCGTTGAATTGTGGGATCAGGTCAGTTGGTGGGAGGCTGAGTCTCGCCTATCTTGGATTGTATTGTCGTTTTTCATTCCAAGGGGAATACTTCGATGCCTCGTCAGTTTCTGGGCGTAAGTTGGGTACTGAACGGTCAGCTAAGTCCACTTTGGTTCATGTTCTGTAATCAGATCTCGGGGTAAAGTTGGCTCAAGTGCAGTCGGGTCATGCTCATCCAGTTTCATACTTCTCCTGACGGATCGAAGGAGGGTGCTAGAGAATTAATAACCAAGTCTTCGTGGTTTACTCTCCTTTCCACACTCTGTGGTCATAGTTTTTCAAGGGACATTCGGGTCACATTCATATGTGCTTGGTGCAAATCAATATTGACTCTCGATCTGAGGTATGATATAGTCAGTCGCCCGTAGCTTTGGATGTCGTTTCGATTGATTCTGTGTTGAGGCCTCCTTGCAGTCGTTGCCTTAAGTTGTAAAGAACGCCAGGCTAGAGCTATAATGTGCTGTCGTATTTAGCGTTTAGTGATTTGTACTCCTGCTCCCAGCATTGATTTGGCCAGGCCACAAGTCGGATGGTCGAACTCCATCCTTAGCGAGTTAATACGGCTGAAGTTTGTGGAATAGAGAACGGTCGGAATCCGCTCATCTATTTATCGGTGTTTATACGCCACTCTACATTCTGGTGACTTAGAGTTATTCTTCCCCCGGTCGACTCGCGCTCAATTTGTGTTCATGCTTTGGTCCGCGCTCTAGGGACTTAGAGATTTGTCGAATAGTTTATGCTTTAGTCCGACGTAGAGATTTTCGTCAAGTCATTTATACTCTAGTCCACGCTCTGGGGACTCAGAGTACTCTAGTCCACTTCAAGGACTTAGAGATTTTTCTCAAGCCGTTTATACTCTAGTCCGCGCTCTGGGGACTTAGAGTACTCTAATCCGCTTCAGGGACTTAGAGATTTCGTCAAGTCATTTATACTCTAGTCTGCGTTCTGGGGACTCAGAGTACTCTAGTCCGCTTCAGGGACTTAGAGATTTTTATCAATTCATTTATACTCTAGTCCACGCTCTGGGGACTCAGAGTACTCTAGTTCGCTTCAGGGACTAAGAGATTTTTTTCAAGTCGTTTATACTCAAGTCCGCGCTCTGGGGACTCAAGTTACTCTAGTCCGCTTCAGGGACTTAGAGATTTTTCTCAAATCGTTTATACTCTAGTCCGCCCTCTGGGGACTCAGAGTACTCTAGGCCACTTCAGGGACTTAGAGATTTTTCTCAAGTCGTTTATACTCTAGTCCGCGCTCTGGGGACTCAGAGTACTCTAGTCCGCTTCAAGGACTCAGAGTACTCTAGTCCGCTTCAAGGACTCATAGTACTCTAGTCCGCTTCAAGGACTTAGAGATTTTTCTCAAATCCTTTATACTCTAGTCCACGCTCTGGGGACTCAGAGTACTCTAGTCCGCTTCAGGGACTTAGAGATTTTTCTCAAGTCGTTTATACTCTAGTCCGCGTTCTGGGGACTCAGAGTACTCTAGTCCACTTTAGGGACTTAGAGATTTTTCTCAAGTCGTTTATACTCTAGTCCGCGCTCTGGGGACTCAGAGAACTCTAGTCCGCTTCAGGGACTTAGAGATTTTTCTCAAATCATTTATACTCTTGTCCGCACTCTGGGGACTCAGAGTACTCTAGTCCGCTTCAGGGACTTAGAGATTTTTCTCAAGTCGTTTATGCTCTAGTCCGCTTCAGGGACTTAGAGATTTTTCTCAAGTTGTTTATACTCTAGTCCACGCTCTGGGGACTCAGAGTACTCTAGTCCGCTTCAAGGACTTAGCGATTTTTCTCAAGTCGTTGATACTCTAGTCCGCACTCTAGGGACTTAGAGTACTCTAGTCCACTTAATGGACTTGGAGATTTTTCTCAAATCGTTTATACTCTAGTCCGCGCTCTGGGGACTCAGAGTACTCTAGTCCGCTTCAAGGACTTAGAAATTTCTTCAAGCCATTTATACTCTAGTCCACACTCCGAGGACTTAGAGTACTCTAGTCCGCTTCAGGGACTTAGAGATTTTTGTTGAAAGCAGTCGTATTTCCACCCGTTTGATTTGTATTTCATTTACCGTATCGAGGCTAATGTTGTCGAATAAACGGTCGAACCGCGTTTTCTCATGGAATGGGACTCTGCCCTCAGCATCAAGGACGAAACTTGAAAAATGGACGGTCGATTCTCGTCTGCTTGGTGATTGTAGCTCTTCCAATCAAGTCAAGGAAGGAGGTATATGATAGATGGTTGGATCACATCCATCCTGGGGTTGGATAATCAAGCCTCGCATGATTTTCTTCGTATCTCTTTCTAGAAAATGAGGATAATTGATCCCTGAGTAGACAAACTAAGTTGCATATGTTCCAAGGTGCAGTCGTGTCCATGTATTGGAAGCGATGGTTGACGAGTAGGCAATCCATCACAGCTACTTCAAGTCGAGCTTTCGAACTACCTCTTGTGTTCCGGGTAGGAGTTGATGTGTAGATGATCAAATCACGTTCGCTCTAGTTAGATCCCGGCATCACTGAGCTTTAGGAGAGGCATATGTATTTTATCGAACTTTACTTTATGACACGAGGAATGGATGATCAGGCCACATTCATTCCAAGCCTTGCTTAGGCCATTAAATCAAATATGGAGGTCGATGAATGGACGATCAATTATGAACGCTTTGTATAAGGCTCTGACCGTGACGAGCTTTTCCATCTCTAGTCCAAGGCCCCAAATCAAAGGCATATGGTTAATGATGAGTGGTCGAATCATGCTCGTCTTGATGAAACTCCACATGTCCGATCACGGTCTGCGTGGATTGGTTGGCGGCCAACTCTAAGTACTTGGTCACCTGCATTGTTTTGAAAGTAGTTTAGTTCAAGTTGGTTGTAGTTCATAGAACAATTGAAATTGAAATAGAAATTATTTAAAGAAGATTGGAATAAATCTCATTGATCAGTGAAGCAGCATCGTGTGCTCGCTATTCAACTTTAGCCCTAGCTCCCTTCAAAGGGATGACGACCGTTAGCAGTCCAATTGATAATCTTAGTTCTTTATTGATATGCATCAGATGTTCACTGCCCGCCATTCCGTAGGACTTGCACATACTGTTAAGCTTTCCTTTCCAGATCAGCTTTTCGATCACACCTCGAAGGTGTTTGTAATCGCTAGTGTTAGGATCAGCGAGCCTATTGGAATATACAACATTCCCCTGATTTTCTCTGGGATTCGGTGGACTTTCTCGAGGTTGGTTTTCAGTACCACTCTGAGTCGCAAGTCTCCAAGTAGAGGCTATCGATTGAATCTTTCAAAGAGCATATGAGTCAAATTTTGAGATCTTGGTTCGTCTACTGGAATCTAAGTCCTTAGCTAATGATCCTGTATTGTTATTTTTCCTAGTCTGCTCCACTCCTCCTCGCTTTAGTTTTGATTCATTTTGTAACAGAAACGATCCATGGTCGTAGGAGGCTCTCCAGCTAACTAGCTGCTAAAATATATCTGGAGGTCGACTCCCCTCAAACGCGATCAGTATGGTATCCTTATTAGCATTTGGAACAAATTGCTTGGAGTCCAACATTGGTTTGATTGGAGTCACTAAATTCGAATTGTTGGGTCAGTGAAGAATGGTGCTTGGAGTCATCTTGGCATTTGGTTGGAGAAAATATTGGTTTTACTCGAGTCTGGTTTTGGTCAAAAGTTTCCTACATTTGCCTAGAGTCATATCATTTACGTTCTCCAACCTTTGGGAGTATCGTTTGAGTAGCGGTTGCTTGTCCGTTCCCTTGTTGCCATTCAGAGGCTGCCGCTTGATCCTCTATGCCATGGTTGGTCATAGGATGTAAGGGAAGTGGATATAATCTTCCTTCATTAAGTTGAGTTTTGAATTCACTATGCAAAGGCACTGCGCTGCGGCTAAGGTTCGGGTGTTGGAGTGTACCCGAAAAAGTTTATTTTTGAAAATATGGGTTAAGAGACCGGTGCAACTTAAGTTTGGATCGGCCTATGGACATGGTTTGGTATATTTGATACTAGGTCGGCATGCTTGTAAAGGACAAGAATAGAAGGTGGTTCGGTGTTGGAGTGTAGGCATGGTGGATCGGCCAAGAGTGGCTCGGCCAAGGCGGTTCGGTATTGGAGTGTAGGCATGGTGGATCGGTCAAGAGTGGCTCGGCCAAGGCGGTTCGGTGTTGGAGTGTTGGCATGGTGGATCGACCAAGAGTGGCTCGGCCAAGGCGGTTCGGTGTTGGAGTGTAGACATGGTGGATCGGCCAAGAGTGGCTCGGCCAAGGCGGTTCAGTGTTGGAGTGTAGACATGGTGGATCGGGCAAGAGTGGCTCGGCCAAGGCGGTTCGGCCAAGGTGGATCGGCCAAGAGTGGCTCGGCCAAGGTGGATCGGCCTGAGTGATTCGACGCGTACAGTTCGGCATCTTGAGTCTATTCTCGTTGGCCCAGTCCGGATTGCTCCTTGTATATCGCTCGGTCATGGAGAGAAGGCTAAGGTGGGTCGACCATTCATCGTTCGTTCGAGGACGTTAGCAGATTACCAATAGGGCAACATGGTTGACTTTCCTTCACTTCGGGTTACATCCCTAGCTGCTCCAAGTTATAGGAAATTTCGCTTTGAGTCATGCACGAGGGATTCATGGTTCGGACAGGCTGACTCGGTGACTATTGGTTCGATCACAGGGGGTCGATATACATGGGTCAGCATTTGCTCAGTATATATGCTAGAGCGATCGGTTGTCAGCTTTTGAGTGGGGGATTGGCTATCTGCATTGAGTGAGGGGTCGGCTATCTGCATTGAGTGAGGGGTCGGCCTTTATATAACTCCAGTGCAAACTTCAACATTCAATCCCAAAAACTTGCGTACATCAGTGAATCCAATCCCATGGCTAATAGCTTCCTTTAGATCTCTTTCAAATCTGAGTAGAATAGGAAGTTTGCTGGTAAAAAACTGGATCTATCTCGCAAATATGGAAATCCACTAGTAGACGATGAGATCCAATCAAGCACTGTAACGAACCGGAATTTTGGACCATTCGCGTCCATTATAAGTGTATAGGTAGACACTCATGCCGGAGTTGAATTGCTCAAAATACCGCGTTGTTAATTTAAATTTGGCAAAACTGAACATATACAGTAAATAGATATAATCACAGATCACAGACACAGAGTAATAAATGCAGCGAAAATAAAAGAGATAGTAGTTCATGAAGCTACTATATGAATATATAAAAATACATCAGAGTTTACAACAGAAGAGTAATACGATACATCAGATACAAATCAGAATACATCACTGGAATCATCGAATACTGAAAGCCGAATAGATGGCTGGATCTTCAAGCAAAGCTCCAACTCCAAAGGTGAGTCTCGAATACTGGTACACTCAGTCTGACCCGAGCGTAAAGCAAAAACACAAGACACTCGAGTCAGGATTAACATTCTTATATTAATAAATCCAACTCAAGTGAAATAGCAATTGAAATACAAGTAACTCAAAGGATGTTTGGAATAACCATCCTTTAAGGATCCGTTAAACTATCTACTAGGTAGTAATGTACGCTAAGTAGATAATGTCTATCAGTAATATAAAGATATCAAAGTAGGGTTAAGCAGGGCCCATACACCTCTTAACCTGTTTATTCCCAAAAGCATATACAAGACCGTAGTTTCCCCAAAACCGGAAGTCACCAGAGGGCAATCCATATACTAAAGGTACAAATCAAAATCGTAGTGGTCGCGAATAGGATAATCAGTATGACAAGGTACATGAGGCGATACCAACTAGGATACTAGTAGTTGCCTGATCCGGACTGATGTTGGGCATAGCAGCTACTACCCCAACAACGCGAAACAACACTCCCAAATCGAGGGGTGCACCCAAATCGAATCACAAAAGTAATAGATATGGTATCGAAGAAGTGTGTCCGCTAGAGATGGCGATCCTCAATGGCCCGGCGCGGCTCCTGTTTTAGTCATGTCAAGGGTCATCCAAAATCGTTCTCTTTCTTCAGTCAACGCGTTCCTCAAAACCATCCACTTCGTTCTGGATCAACACTCCGCGTATAGTTATTAAAGTGGTTTCGGTTCAGATAGAGAGTATATCCATTACCGATCCCGGTCTCTTTAATAACTTTCGTAATTATTACACCGATTGGTCGTTTATATATTTCAAAAACCAAATCAATTTCAATTTCAAATAGAGTTCGCAAATCAACATTTCATTTGTATTTCTAAAACAATTTCCAAATTTTCGTTTCAAAACTTCCAAATTCAAAATTTCAAAATCTTATAATTCGATTTCAATTTCTATTTAAAACAATTCAAATATTGATTCAAGTTCGTAAATAAGTTTCATTCCGAAATCATTTAAATAAATTTTATATTCAAACCAATTTAAATCCATTTATCCATTTCATTTAATATTCGTTAAGTTACTTTTCCATTCAAAACAATTTCTATTAAATTTCCAATTCATTAAATCAATTCTTAAGTTCAACTTCATTTAATCAAAACTTACAATTTTGAATTAAATTAAATTCGTCAAATCAAACTCTTCAACTATCAAGTCTTACATTAATTCCAAAATATCACATTTTCATTTCTTGTTAAAGAAATTCCATTTCACTTATTTACTTTCTTAAATAATTTTCCCGAAACTTAATTTATAAAGAAAACTCAATTTCAATTATTTACGAAGTAAAATTCACTTATCCAAAGGTTCAATTTTCTTATTAAAGAATTTCAATTCAATTTAATCATTAAATAATTTAATCTTATTTAAGTATTAAATAATTCAAAACTTAATTATCAAATAATTTCAAAATTTAATAATTTCAAACTTAATTATAATTTCAACTTAATTCAATCATTTCTCAAATTAAACAACCTTCTTTCATCAATTTCTTTATTAATATTTCACTTCAGATTATTAAATATTCACGTTTAAATTTCATTAAATTCAATTTCCAACTTCGTTTCAAAACCATATTATTTATTCAAATAAAATCTTCATTTTATTTTTAAATCAAATTATTGACCAATCGGGTTTTATTTAATTCTCTATATCCTAGGTCAAAGTTCAATTTGGGTATTTATCATTTCAACCCGATTCCAATTCAATTCAAACATAACAAAGGGAACTTGCAGTGTGATAACTGGGATGGTGTCAAAGTAAATAAACAAGCAATAACAACAAACAATAACAATCCAATAATCAATTCAGATAATCCCGAAATAACCGTATTAATTCGCATTGTTATTTGTACGAATTAATATAATTATTTCTCGAATCTACATTATCATTTCATGTAGATTAAAGATTATTACATTACGGTTTTCACTTGTCATCTATTTACAATTTCATACATCATCAGTTTAAGCAACATACAATTGATGGTTCAAGATGTAGTTAACAATCCTACGTGTCAATAAATTTAACAGTTAAAGGGGTCATATTATACAAATGTCCGTTAATCAAAATTTAACATTTAATTATCCTACATCAAGTTCAATTTCATACTATTTATCAATTTAACATTAACAATTTTAACGTCCAATATAAACATCAACAATCAATCAATTATCAGCCAAACTGTATTATCATCACATAAATAATTAACAGATAATGGTGTCAGATGTCACAGGTGAACTGATACAGGTAATAACAGTGTAAATATCAAACAGCAGCATATTTCAATTGTCGTTTCAATTGAAATCAAATTTAATAAATAAAAGAACGTTAATCGTGAGTGATTGCTCACCTTTCGAGGCTAGAGCTGCACGAGAAGATGACACGGATACGCACACTGAAACAGTCACTGAAATCGAATTGCGAATCCAAGCACGAATTTCAAGCGAACAGAATCGACACAAATTCGACGGACAAAGCTGATAAATAGAATCGATGAGAATAGATCAAATTAGCTCGATCAACTAAGCCAATAAATATTATAAATTCTCTTAAAAATCAAAACTTTCCCAAAAGTCAATACTCAATTTTAATACGAAATCACCTATATAATACTTTGTAAACAAAATAATACTTTGTCATCAAATATACACCGTTGTAAAAGTATATAATACTATAACAAAACTTTGTAGTATAAAAAAAATATATAACAATAGTGCGAACTATACCAATAGCTTTGAAAATGAAACTGTAAGCAACTTAGCTACTATACAACACTAATATATATAACTTATATATATACACGACACTTTGTATATGCAATAACTTTTTTTTTTTGAACACGCAACTATGCAAATGGATTTAAAACGTATAATATGCAGACTGTACTACAAAAATTTTATGACTGTATGCAATTTAACTCCACAGACTATAGTATATATATATATAAAATAAAATAGGAAAATATAGCATACCCAGTAACCCATATATATACTGACTATATATAATATATCATTATATCCATATTAACTTTTAAAATAAAATATATAATACTATACCTTAAAGTTTAAAACCGATCCATACATCAACATACCCAAAACACACGTATACAGAAATATAGGAAACATGAAATATAAAGCAAATCCAATTATAAAATATCTACATATGTTATAATTTTCCTAAAGTAACTGTAGCATATATACCTTAATCATAACTAGAACACGGACTAAACTTTACACTATTTATACTATATATATGTGAACTCACATTATAACAAACGCACGCATCTTAAGTGGATAATATAACAGATATGTATAAAGATTGATATAACTTCATCTATATAACGTATAGAATTTTACTGTAACAAAACAAAACTAAATATTTTTATATAACTCATATACAACCGTACAACCCATATAGATTATAAGTATATAAAGCTTATATGTAAAGGCTCGACAATAAGTTTAACTACTGTAGGTAAACTAGATGCACGTAACAATTATATACACCCTATATAAATATATGTAAATGATAGATTATTCTTATATAAAACTGTATACCTTCAACATACATATCCACATAACATGAATCGGGGAAAGGCACACTGTGAGGATGCGGTGGATTGTTTCGGTCAGTAGGAGGAACAAAGCTGTCGAGTGGTGAAAATGATGTGGGCGAACTGCCGCTTGGGCGTGCATGGGCTGACGTGGGTTGATCTGGTGGAACCAGGCGGTGTGAAGTGGTATGGGTGAAGCGGTGCAAGTGTGAGACGAGGGTTGCTGGTGGATGCTTGGTCGGAGGAGAAAGAAAAACTCGGGCAAAATGGGATGGGCTCGGATCGGGCTAGTGGGTTTGATTGGTGTCAGTGCTGGAGGAGGTGAAGCAACGCGCGGGGAGATGTGCGTGCTGTGGAGTTCAAGCAGGTGCATGCATCTGAGATGAGGCCAAGCATGAGCGGGATGACTTTGGGAAGAAGGTGATGGAGAGAGGGTGGTAGATGCGTTCAGTATTTTCTTGGGAAGACATAAAGTGGAAGAAAAGTGGCCAAGCAACATTTGTTTGGGAAGAGACGAGCACGCCTGGGAGGAATAAATCAAAATTTGACTTCCCAAAGAAACAAAGTTATAAATGAAGAGTGAAATGAACCGTGAAAATGAGCTAACCAAGAAAAAGAACGGTCAAATTAAAATTTTGGGAATATGAAACACAAGTGGCTATTAGATTTTGACGGTTAGGTAGATGAAAGATCAGGAACCCAAAAGGTTAAAAATCGGTACCGACATAAAATCGTTTTTCACGGATTCCAATGTGTACCGGGCTTCAAAATACACAATTGAATATACCGTAGAGATCAGCACGACGAGACGATCAAAACGGTATACAGATATCAGTGGTACGATCATCCGATAAAAATCGATATCGGTACCAGAATGCTGCTATTTTGCAGAAAATAAGAACGACGGAGCAATAGATGTCCGAATTTGGAAAAATGACGAACTGATATTTTGCTCAGAAGATGGTTTAGAATTTTTCTATGTAAAAATATTTGAATTTCGGAAACATTTTATTTTCATTACTTTTTAACTGATTAAATTGAAGTGAATTTACGCGCGAAATAAACTTTCATATTTTCGGGTGAAAATTTACCAGCTGCTATGTTAAACTAGACGTATTCCAAATATTAAATTTTTATTTCAAAATTTTATCGTTTGAAATTTCGCAAAATTTCAACTAATACGTTATTAAACAGTTGAAATTTTACGGGTCGTTACAAGCACCAAAATTGATCGCTAACACCCGTAGAATTTCATGGACATCAGAGAATTAATGGAATCTGGAGAACAAAGCATAAAAGTAAATTGACACAAAGATTTTATAGTGGTTCGGCAATCTCGGCCTACGTCCACTTCAAATTTAAAGCATTCTTCATTTGATTACAATTACCTGAGTTGTTCGATTGGATAGAATCCATTGATATAAGTTTATAAGAAAAATAGCCATGGTAGAGTATTTGGGGTAGGAAGAAGAAGAAGATGATGAAGTCCCCCCAAAAAGGGAGAGCGAGCCTCCACCCCAAAAATGGCCCCTATCCCTGTATTTATAGACGAAGGTAGCCTTCAGCATAACTGACATCTTCAAGCCTGGACCCCTTTGGCCATTTGGGCCCACCATAAGAAAAGCTCAGCCTAACACACTATGCTGACCTCACTTATACACTCTTTAACTTATCAAACATCTATGTCGACACATATTCCACCAAGCTAACCTTCATCATTATGATATCCTATATCACATATCCGTTGATCTTATTTACCCTGGGCTGGATATAACTGTTCGGATATCATGCTCTAGTCATATTATTGTCGTCTCATGGCCATCTTTCTCATCAATGGTCAAGTCTGGTCCTCATAATCACCTTTGTGTAGCCGGGCCAAAAGGCCAGATAACAACAGGCATATCATCCACATATACTTCCATGTTCTTTCCAATTGGTATGTGGCACCTGCATTCTTCAACCTTAATGACATTACCTTATAGCAATGCATTCCCCAATCGGTCACGAAACTGGTGTGCTCTTCATCAGGTTTGAAGATAGAAATTTGGTTATACCCTGAATATGCATCCATAAAGGACAGCAATTTATGACCGCTTGTGGCATCAACCAATTAATGAATTCTTGGGAGAGGGTAGCAATCTTTGGGGCATGCCTTATTCAAATCTATATAATCTCCGCATGTCTTGTATTTCCCTTTAAATTTCTTAAACAAATTTGGATTTGTTAGCCACTTCGGATAGAATACTTCTTGTTATCCCGCCTTTTGGCAAGGCCAGGGAACCAAGGAGCCGACTAGAGAACAAGGATAGCACGCCATGGATATCACTGAATTTTGTCCGAGCCCAGAATGAGCTACAATTGATAGGACATGACAAGAAGGGTCATAGAGATCAGCACCTCAAATTTCAGGTCAATCCGGACTCGCACACCCAAGATATGAATGACTCAAATTGAAGGAAAAAACGACAATTTCGTATCCATCACCCTAGATAATTTCGTATCCATCACTCTGGGCAATTTCGTATCCATCACCGAAGCCCTGGTTCGAATCGATCAAGGTTCGCACCAATCAGCTTCGAATCCATCGAGATACCCAGGTTCGACTCGATTTCCTTCGTATCCATCGAGCTCGTATCAATGGACTCCGTACACATTAGCAGTTGAAGCGCTTCGTATCCTTCAGCCAGTGTCTTCCTCGTACCCATGAGAGAAAGGGTTGTTCGTATCCATCAGTCCATGTCTACTTCGTATCCATCAGTCCATGTCTACTTCGTATCCATCAGTCCATGTCCACTTCGTATCCACTAGAAAGCCTTGCTTCGAATACGTGCCCAGTGACTTGTTCATATCCATCGAGTCAACCAACTAGGATGACGTGTCATCCATCGATGCAAAAAAGGCGAGATGCATGGAGTCGAAGCAGTCAATACGGCGCAAAGACCGGATCGAGGCGAAGCGCGCGCACCACGTCATCCCAAGAGCATGCGCGAACATCGACACGAAGGTATCGAGTCGAAATCATGGAGACGAATCAGACAGCCTTCGAGAAATCTCAGTTCGTATCGACCATATCTCGTGATCTACTGATCCAAATCCAATGAAATTTTAAGGGAAGCTCGCATACATGCTGAGGATCGTGTCCACCAAATTTGAGCTCAATTGGAGATAATCTTGATCGATACGAAATGACTTCGTATCGATCACAGATCGACTCGAAACTTTCTGGAAACGGTCGCGTGGGTCCCCTCACGTGCCAGACCAAGTCTCCCGGGGTTTAGGCGAGATCTGAGCCTCCTACGCCTACAAATAGAGCCCCAGAATCAACAGAAAAAGGATCTTTTTTCTCTGAAGCGTCCAGACTCTGCCGGATTGAGATTTGCATCCTACTTTTGCTGTCAATTTCGAATTCTAAACTGTAATCCGCTGTTCATTGCTGTAACCGCTTGTAATCATTGAAAGAGAATCAATAAAATCATCAAAACTTCACAGTGGACGTAGGCCATACGCCGAACCACTCTAAATTGCTTGTCTGTGCATTTTACATTTCTGTTTGTTGGAGTTTTTGTTAGATAACCTCTGTTTTACATTTATAATCTTCATTTTATCTCTTCAAATAACTTCCGAAGAGTGTTGTGCCCATTTTTGGTACAAACACTTTGGTGCTTTCACCAAGAAAACCAGTTTTTTCTCCTGCTCTTTGGATCTGCCATCGATACCGGATTGCACAAATCCAAGAGGAAGATCCAGATATCTAGTCCGGAATCCTTCCGTTCTATTCAGATTTGCTCAAAATCTAGGAGAGGACTCCACCACCGAGAATGGTCAGCACAAGAACTGGCGCTACAGCTACAGAGCAAGAAGGCCGAGATAGACAGAATCCCACACAGCTGCCTTCTTCCAATCAAGACAATACCACTCACTCGGACTCAACGGGGCTAGTCACCCGACAGGAATTTCAAGTATTGCTCCAGGAGCTGACCCAAAGCCGTCAGCAGTTGGCGGAACAGTTGCGCGCCAATATCGAGCTGACCAACCAGCTAAACCGCCGGGGGCACAGAAGGTCCAGGAGAGATGATGCCTCCAGAGCGTCTACCGAAAGCTCAACTTCATCTGATTATCACCACCGAACTACTCGTCCTCGACTAGAGGGGAGTCGCGCTCAAGTTGCTGAATATCAGCCCGCCTTAACTGTTGGGCAACTGAGGGTAGGAGCATCGACCAGCTTCCAAACGGGTCCCTCAACACGAGGAGGTACTGCCCCACAGTACACCATGGATAACCGCGCCACAACCGCCGCAACTGAAACAAGGGTTGATACCCGAAATCAATCAGAGCCGATCAATCAACAGCGTGGACATACTCCTGAACCTTATGTCCCAGAAGACGCTGAGCCAAGGAGGCGAGATACGGATCGTCGACAGCGCCCGATCCAAACTCGCACCGTGGAACCCGACCACGCCTTAGCTCATCAAGCCCAGAATCTGCCCATGTCGGACATATCAACCATGATACGTCAGATGATCCGCGAGAGTCAGGGGCTCACTAATGATGATTGGGGGATTTCTCGTAGTCATACCCCTTTCACAGACGAAGTGTTACACGCTGAACCCCCTAGGCGATTCAGAATGCCGACTCTCCCGATGTATGAAGGAAATAGTGACCCCAACCAGCATATTCTGAAATATGAATGGTCGATGAGCGCTGCAAGGGCCGACGATGCAGTGAAGTGTCGAAGTTTCCCCATCTCTCTGGGGGGAATCGCGACAATGTGGTTTACACGCCTACCACCTAGATCAATTTCTTCGTTCGATCAATTGGCCAAGAGGTTTGTAGAGCAATTCCGTATGCATGTTGCTAGGCCGAAAGACGTTAACACCCTGTCCAGCGTCACTCAAGCTCATGGAGAAACGCTCAGACGTTACCTAGAGAGGTTCCACGCGGCATGCGTTGAGATCACCAATCCTAACGATAATTCAATATTAATGGCTCTGACCAAGGGAATTGATCCTGATTCTGAATTCGGGAACTGGCTAGCTGGAAAACCGCCCGCATCGTTGGACCGTTTTTACTCCAAGGCCGCACAATTCTTGCGGAAAGAGGATGCAAAACAGTCTAGGAAGCAGGACGATGCGAGGCCCATCATTGAGGGAATACAGAGCAATGTAGCAGTTAAACAGTCCGGTGAGAGTTCCGGGAAAGTTCAACTGAATATACAAAACAAACAAACCCAGCAGAGAGGAAACAATGGCCAGAATAAGAAGAGAGATGAGAACCGAGGTCCACGACGTAGAGCTCAGATGTTCGACAGTTATACACCGCTAAACACGTCATTGGAAAACGTATACTTACAGACTTGTAACACTGTACAGTATAAGAAGCCTACTCCGAAGCCCTCGTCGGAGAGGCAGGTTCAGATAGGGAAATTCTGTAGGTTCCATGAAAGCTATGGGCACAATACCAATGAGTGTCGGCACTTACAGGACTTCATCGAGAAGCTGATTAGAGAGAGGAATCTAGATCAGTTTGTACGTGCGCCGCAATCTGGCGGAGCGGGCCCTTCGAATCAAAATCGTTCACAAAATCAGGAAAGAGAGGAGGAACCCGCCCGTGCGGGCGGGAGATTGGTTATTAACACAATAAGTGGTGGTCCTCATCCGGCAGACAGAAGCTGGGGGGAAATGGAGTCGTATGCTAGTTCTATCAGGCATGCGGACTTCGAATGTTGTAGTAATTGCGAGGACGGAACCCCGACGAAACAACAAAAGATAATATCTGATGATATCGTGTTCAGAAGCCGAGACGCCGATAAGGTCGAAGCCCCTACTATCGATCCACTGGTCATATCTGCCCAGGTAGGTCCTGCTTGGATGAAGAGGATCCTGGTTGACAGTGGAAGCTCTGTGAATATCTTGCTTAAACGGGCTTACGACTTAATGAAGATGGAGACAAAGGATTTGAAACCCTGTTTATCCAGAATCCACGGTTTCAACGGAAGTGCCACGATACCCATCGGAATAACTGAACTCCCAGTCGAGTTAGGCGTTGGAGAACGCTGGAGGGTCCGAATATTGCAGTTTGTTGTGCTAGAAATTGATTCGCCATATAATGCGTTTCTGGGTCGACCAGCCCTAGCCGAGTTCAGGGCGGCCATCGCCCCATGGTGTCTGACTTTGAAGTTCCCCACTGATCATGGGATTGGAGTTGTTCAAGGAGATCAGGCCACGGGAAGGGCCTGTTATGTTGCTGAGCTGCGCGGGGCGCAACGTAAAGAGAAGGGAAAGGGCGTAGAGGAATCTCTCTGCGTCCGTTCTACCGATAATTGACAATTGATGCCTGGGCCTCGGCCCGGGCACCACGACCAATTCCTGAAAGACCTGGACCCCAGGGACAACGAGGATAAAGACGAATCTACGGAGAATCAAGCTTCTCCAGCCGAACTGACTGTGGACGTCCCAATCAGTGAGGATGGTGATTCAAAGATGCTGAAAGTTGGGTCTCAACTGAACAAGCAGACACAGCAGGAATTGGTCGAATTTCTTCGGGCAAACCTCGACGACTTCGCCTGGACACACTCTGACATGTGCGGAATCTCACCGAGCATTGCAAGTCACTCCCTGAATATAGATCCGCGACATGTCCCAGTAAAGCAGAAAAGGCGCGGTATGGATCCAAAGAGATCTGCCGCCCTTAAGGAGGAAGTTGATAAACTACCATCGAACGGGTTCATTCGAGATGCCTTGTATCCAGAATGGGTGTCCAACCCTGTACTAGTTCGGAAACCAAACGGGAAGTGGAGAACCTGCGTTGATTACTCTGACCTAAACAAGGCCTGTCCAAAAGATAGCTTCCCACTTCCGCGAATCGATCAGCTCATAGATTCAACGGCCGGACATGAGTTACTATCCTTTATGGATGCTTATTCCGGCTACAACCAAATACCCATGCATTTACCTGATCAGGAACATACCAGCTTCGTGACCGACCTGGGACTCTATTGTTACAAAGTCATGCCGTTTGGTCTAAAGAACGCTGGATCAACATACCAACGCTTAGTCAACCGGATGTTTGCTGATCAGATCGGGAAGACCATGGAGGTTTACGTGGATGACATGCTGGTGAAGTCCCGATTCTCCACAGATCACGTCAGAGATTTGAATTCAATGTTCAGCATCCTCCGGGAGTACGGAATGAAGCTCAACCCGCTCAAGTGTCACTTTGGCGTTGCATCCGGAAAATTCCTTGGGTTCATCGTCAATGCTCGAGGGATAGAAGCAAATCCTGAGAAGATCTGGGCTATTAGAAATTTGCAAACCCCTAGAACTATAAAGCAAGTCCAGAGTCTTAACGGAAAGGTCGCAGCATTGAGCGGGTTCATTTCAAAGTCCACCGATAAATGCATTCCTTTCTTCGACCTGATCCGGAAGGGAAAACGAAACTTTGAATGGACCACGGAGTGTGAAGGCGCGTTTCGATCACTAGTCCAACATCTCTCCACACCTCCGATCTTGTCAAAACCAGTTTACCACGAGCAACTATATCTCTACCTGGCAGTATCAGAACATGCGATCAGCGCTGCTCTAGTTCGGGAAGAAGACAAAGTGCAAAACCCGGTCTACTATGTTAGTAAGCGGCTAACGGGAGCCGAAAGAAATTATCCGAGACTGGAGAAACTGGCCTATTGCTTGGTCATTGCCTCAAGAAAGCTCCGCCCTTACTTCCAAGCTCATCCGCTTACTGTGTACACCGACCAGCCGTTACGACAGGTCCTCACGCGGCCTGAGACGTCCGGTAGGTTACTCAAGTGGAACATTGAGCTAAGCCAATTTGATATCGCATACGCTCCGCGGAGAGCCATTCAAGGACAAGTCCTGGCAGATTTCATAGCTGAATTCACCGTTCCAGAAGACTTGCCTGAGACCAGTAAATCTCCCGAATACATCTGGAAGCTGTATACTGACGGTGCCTCAAATGACCGATGTTCGGGCGCTGGGGTTGTACTTGAGACTCCCGAGGGCCGATCCATATGTTATGCTTTGAAGTTCGACTTTCGTGCAACTAATAATGAAGCTGAATATGAAGCCCTCTTAACCGGCCTAAAGCTTGCCAGAGACTTGAGAATTATCGTTGTAGAAATTTATTGCGATTCACAGTTAGTGGTATGTCAAGTACGAGGAGAATACCAGGAAAGAGACCGAAGACTGGCTGCTTACTTGGCTCGAGTTCAGGAAATACTAAACCAGTTTGATTATTTTGCCATCTATTATGTGCCTCGGGAGCGCAATCAGAAAGCCGATTCACTGGCAAAGTTAGCTAGCACAGGTGAAGCGCAGCAAATGGGACTTGTCCCTGTTGAAACTTTGGCCTCCCCGAGCATCGATCGAATAGAAATGAACTCTGTGTTTGAAACCGCTCCCAGTAGAGAATCTTGGATGACTCCGTATCGGAATTACATTGAGAATGGGGCGTTGCCCGAACCTAGAAATGAGAGGAGGCAAATTCAGCGAAAAGCTTCGCGGTTCGTCATCCAAAACGGAGTCATGTACAGGAGAGATTATTCCGTTCCTCTCCTCAGATGTATCGCCCACGAGGAAATCAAACGAGTGTTACATGACATGCATGAAGGAGAGTGTGGCGATCATACCGGAGGACAAGCTCTCGCTAAGAAGATACTCCGATATGGGTACTACTGGCCGACAGTGAACCGAGATGCGGCAAACTATGCCCGAAAGTGCGATAAATGCCAGATACATGCCCGAATTCCGAGAGCTCCGCCTACTGAAATAACCCAAATGGTCAGTCCCTGGCCATTCGTAATGTGGGGCATCGACATCATCGGCGCTTTACCTTTAGCAAAAGGCGGTGCGAAATACGCCATCGTCGCCGTTGACTACTTCACAAAGTGGGCTGAGGCCGAAGCCCTTGCAACCATCACGACAAAGAAAGTGATAAATTTCGTGGTTCGCAACATCATCTGTCGATTTGGACTCCCGCATACTATCATCACTGATAACGGAGCCCAATTCGAGAGTGCGGAATTCAAGAATTTCTGTCAGCGGTTTCATATCCGCAAAAAGTTCTCGGCTGTCGCACACCCCTAAGCGAACGGACAGGTTGAAGCTGTCAATAAAGTTATAAAATCGATCCTGAAGAAACGATTGGAAAAGGCCGGGGGCAAGTGGGTCGACGAACTTCCTATGGCATTATGGGCCTATCGAACAACCCACAAAACCGCGACCGGACACACTCCGTTTTCCCTATCTTATGGCTCAGAGGCTGTTATTCCGGTCGAGACAGAAGTGTTCTCTCATCGCGTGACTTACTATGATCCGAAAACGAACGCTATACTCCTGGCTGAATCTTTGGATCTATTGGATGAAAAACGGGAAGAGGCTGATTTGAGAGCAGCCGCACATCGAAGCCGGGTCGCCCGACTGTACAACACCAAAGTTCGACCTCGAACCTTTGAACTCGGCGACCTCGTGCTCAAGAGAATCTACCCAGTTCCTTCACACATGAAGCCGAACTAGGGAGGACCGTATGTAATTACACGAAAGCTCGGAGATGGTACATTCAAGCTGTCGACTGTTGACGGTCTCGGTTTACCAAGGGCTTGGAACAGCGAAAGTCTCCGTCGCTATTACATATGACAGGCTTTATTTATTTCATTCTATTTAGCAATTTGTTTCTGCATTTCGAAATTTAAATTTTGTAATAAGGCAACTGACTTTTCCGCACTTTCTTATTTCAGCAATAAAATGCCACTTCTTCGAGCCAGAGCTGTGATTCATTAAGTACGATATACGACATCACGATGCACGAAGAGCTAAATCCCATCACGCTGTGGGACTTATTCAAATGGAGGGTGGCTGTGATACGACCGGCCACTCACTAGGTGAAACCCGAGCTCAGGGGCAAGCCATGACACCGATATTGATAGGATTGACACACGACAATCCTGCAATCAACTCCGTATTCCCAGAGTGCGAAGCGGAGTATAAACATTCGACTCCGTGTTCCCAGAGTGCGAAGCGGAGTATAAACATTCGACTCCGTGTTCCCAGAGTGCGAAGCGGAGTATAAACATTCAACTCCGTATTCCCAGAGTGCGAAGCGGAGTATAAACATTCAACTCCGTGTTCCCAGAGTGCGAAGCGGAGTATAAACATTCGACTCCGTATTCCCAGAGTGCGAAGCGGAGTATAAACATTCAACTCCGTATTCCCAGAGTGCGAAGCGGAGTATAAACATTCGACTCCGTATTCCCAGAGTGCGAAGCGGAGTATAAACATTCGACTCCGTGTTCCTAGAGTGCGAGACGGAGTACAAACATCAGTCAACTCCCAGATGACTTATATCCCCGGAGTGTGGATGAAACAATTCATAAGAGAACGAGTGGAATTCGACCTCTCGGTCCTCGCTTAATGCAATCACAAGCTAATCATCACAACTTAACCCTGGAACTGGGGGCAGAGGTAAATGTCAATCGTTACCCAAAACTGTACGATGTTCAGCTCCGATGCGATCCCCTATCACAACTCAAGTTCGAGATTTCCATACTTAACAAGCAAAATGAGCTATTCTTGAAACAATAAGATAATGCAAGTACACCGGACCAAAGTCCGAACACTGCAATATTCAAGCATAGAAAGGAACATAAGCTGAAACTAGAAGACAAAATTTTATTTTCAACGAAATCAAAAGCTGCGGTTCATACATGAGCCTTTCCAAAATACTCCTACTTGCAGGGGCCGAACCCGCATCTAAACACGGCCTACAAAAGGGAAAAAAGAAAAATTACAAAATCCCTAACTGCCAAAAAAGAAAAGTATGCCTAAAAGGAATGTCTAATCCTTCTGCTTCCTCAACTTCTTCTTTCTCGAGGAGCTACTAGAGCCACCAGTGCCCTTGCGCTTGGAACCTTTCTCCTTAGGCAGGCTCCCCTCGGGTAAAGGCATAATGTTGACGTCCTCATCCGAACTGGACTCTATGGGAATGCTTCCCACGGGAGGAGTTGGAGGAATAGAATCCGCGGCTGGAGGAGGGGCAGATACACTAGTATCAATAAGCGTGCCCCCAGGAGACACAATCATAAGAGGAGTAGGGCACCGTCCCGCCGCTCCGCCATCTACATCGCCGCCGTGCACCGCGGTCGCCATCTCGACATTAATCTCGGCCAACATCGCCGCTTCCCGTTGCGCTCTGGCCTCGCTATGGGTTGTGATAGTCTGAGTAGAAGTGTCAGAAGTAGACGAGAATCCACCCAGGCCAAACGGCAGGTCCGCAAAAGGATCACTCTGACGGCCGAGGAGCTCGTTTATCATCTGTTCATCGAAAGAAAGTGAGCTCCCCTGCGTTACTCCGACGGGTGCCATTGTTGCGACGGAAGTCGCCTCAGAAATGATGGCTTCTGGCGCTTGGCCTGATTCTCGGGCGGTAAGAGGCACGGCTGGTGCAACTTCTGTCACTGATCAAAGAAAAAGGACATGTCATTAGCAACACTTCAACACAAACTCTTCAATCCAAATATACAAGAAGTTAGTTCAGAGTACCTTCCTCGGTTTGGCTCGAGGTCGTCTGAACAACTTCGGAAGGATGTTCCTTAACAGGAGATAGATGTGGTCGGTCTGGATCATATGCCAGGATGTGCTGCGAGTCGATCATCGGAGTTGGCTCAGATTGAGATGACACGACTATCTCGGAACTCATAACATGGTGCTCTGCACCAGAACTTTCTCCGACTTCCTGAGTCTGGGCACCAAGCCTCTCCTTATCGTGGGAAATCATGGAGTCATGGAGAACCTTCTTTTCGTCATCATTGAGAATGCGGTTCTCCAGCTCAAATTCGTCAAGGGCTTCATCAGGGTGCCCAGACTTCTCCTCACCAACCAGTAAGTTCCAGGCGTTATAGAGATGCGTGGGGTAATCGTCAAGCCATGTCAAATCTCGGTGCCTTAGCACATTGGCATTGTACGTGACGAGTAGCTCTTCCACCTCGGCCTCAATCCTGGCCTCCGCCTGCCGTACCTTCTCGTCAACCCCAGCCTCAGCTTCGTGAGCTTGTTGCATAGCCGCTTCTTTCTCCTTTCGGAGCGTCACTGCCTGATCATAGGCCTCCTGCGCAGAGACATTAGCTGCGTCTTTTTCCTTCGCCATCTCGGAAAACTTTGATTTCAGCTCATTAAGCTCCTTGAGAGCATCATCCGTCTCGGCGGTGATGGTGGTGTTCCTATGACCCATGTCCTCGATGGCGGTATAATGCTCTTGCTTCATCCTGGTCATGGCAGCGTTTACTTCATCAACCTTCTTTAGAGCCTCCATTTCAGATTTACGGGAAGACTCAGCCTCCGAGTTGAGCGCTTTTATGATTCGGTCGTTGTGACCCAACTCCTTCTCGAGCTTCTCAATAGTGACGCCCCGATCGAATGCCACTTTGGACGCTTTCCTCGCGGCCCGTCCCCATTCCCTGTACTGGAAAAAGATGTTCGCAACATAATCATGGATAGTGGTTTCAGCGGTTGGCGGAATTCTCTTCAAGTGCGGAGGGAAGACATAACCATCAAAACAGATGTCGGGAAATTCCTTCCTCATCTGTGCCAATTTAAGCGCTCCTTCACTAGACGCTTCAGTCGGGACCGGTACAGTAGCCGAGGAGGTGGCTATTTCAGTCCTGCGCGGAGGATCGGACCTCGAAGCTTGAGAAGGTGGCCTAGGCCGTGAAGTTTCAGGAGGACGAACAATTGCTACCGTAGGAGGTGCAGAGGTCCTGGGAGGAGGAGAGCGAGATCGGGATCGGTGAACGTACCCCCTGTCTCTATCAGACCTCTCCTGACCAGAGTGTCCGGAGTCGTAATCCCTCTCACCCTCTCTCCTACGTGGCTCGTGATAACGGCGCTTGCTGCGCAAACTGCCAAGCACAGAACTTTGCCCAGACATGGTACCTGAAAAACAAACCACGAAGAATCAGTAGCCGTTTGCAATATGTTGTTTACGGTTAGGAAAGTGTGTTGTGCCGTGAAGAGTGTGTGAATCTGTAACCCCCCGGACCAACCAGAAGTGTCAATCGCACTGGCAGGAAGAGACTCGCTAACATCGACGATATGTCGCGGTCCACCCAATTCAACGTCGTGTTGCTCGGGTTCGATGTCCGAAATTGGAGGGTCAGCAGGCCCTTCGAATTGATTTTCAGCTGGCAGGGAGGGTGCTTCCACAATCCTAACTCCTGGCAGAGGACGGTGTAAAACCACAGACTTCCGCCTCCCGGACTTAGGCTGTTTTGAGGCCACTGCTTTGCCTTTCCTCTTTGCATCAGAATCCGGGGTTGCATTAGCGGGTCCGACCAACGGTTCCTCGTCGGTATGAGTTCTCTCGGAATCGGGTTCCTCAATTATCACAACCTTGGGTTTCTTCCGCTTGACCTTTTCTCTGGAGACGGTCTTTAATGCACCATCGAGCCTTATGCTCTGCCTCCGCCCGATCAGCCCAAGAACTCTAAGGTTCTGATCCGTCAGTAGCAACTCGATATTCCTTTCTTCGCTAGGGACTTCTTGAAGGACACGAACTATCTCTTTATAGTAGCCGCCTTCAGGTCGCTGGATTATTGCTGAAAGAAAGAGAATAGGAGATATGAGGTTAATTTCATTCAAAAATTGCCCCGTCGATTACTTGGGAAAAAGACAATGCTTACGTCTAAACAGCCATCTTCTGGCAAACCCTGGTGGACAACGGACATAGAACCACTCTGACTTGAAGTAGCTCAGCCTAGTCCACGACCCCGTGACAACTTGGCAGTTTCTAACAGACTCCAAAAATGTAAAAGATGGGCTGTCAGTTCGACTCTTGAAGTTGAAGAGGTATCTTATCTCGGTCGGGCGGGGAGGCCGATAGAGGTATTCCATAAATGCGATGAACAGGCCATTGAGTGAAGCATATCCATTTGGATGTAACTGAGACGGAGCGATATCCAGGTAGGCCAACACTTCTCTTATGTGATCATTGAACGGAGGAAGTGTACCGGTTGCGCATGCATGTCGATTGAAAGCAGTATACCCCTCCGGGGGATTGTGTGGACTGTCATCCGGCCCAGGCAACATTACATCGTCCAACGATAAGCCATGCCTTAAGCATATTCTCCCTAGCATATCTTCGGGGATGTTGGACGGGACAGAGTCAGGAGGACTATTGATGAAGGACGCATCGGGCAACTCGTCCGGAGCTGGACCAATAGCTTCGGCCTCGATGTCCGGAATCTCAAGTCTAGGAGGGATAAGATCCTGAGTTTCTTGCTGCTGCGGACTTGATGGTTCCATAACTAGCTAACTCACGAGAAATCACCATTAGACGATAAAAAGCCCGTGCATTCCCCAGTGTAAAGTGTACGGATGTGTTGTGCAGTGCAAGTGTTATGCATGACTCGGACAAATATGTTTCTATGAAATAAGCCTAAGTGTGTGAACAACAAAACTCTGAGAGCCAGGCCGGAAATGACCGTCATCGCTGACCGTCGCAACCGTACCACCCGGGTACTAACGATCGATTCAAGTTAGAGTTTCTTTATACTTTTTGTTCTCGTTAAATAACATTTCCATCGGCGAGCTTCGAAAGGCAGTCAAGATCAATTGTGCAAGGCAGAAGCTCGTCGGAGTCAAATGTTTGGATATTCAAAGTTTTCTTTGAGTTCGTCCAAATTTAGGTCGGGATCGACCGTTGCATTTCATTTCGTATCGAGTCATGAAGACCCTGCATCGCAACCCGGCTGTGTTCGAATCGATACATTCGTATCGGTCGTCTCAGAATGGGAGACATGTTCGCATCGATCACGCTGGAATGATGGTATTTCGTATCGATCAAGTTCGACTCGGTACATTCGTATCGGTCAGGCAGGGGTGAGAGCGCTTCAATTCGATCTATTTCGAATCGATACGAATCGAGTCGATCGGAGGCAGATCAATCTGAATCGATCGAATTTGCCACTTTCGCATCGATCTGAAGACAATAACTTCGCAACGATTGCCGCTCTTGTCTCCCTATCGATACACACGTATGCAGACTGGATCGATTCGGATGATCCAATTGCAGATCGACACGAGACGAAGATAGGATGATTTTCTCCATATCTCCTTCTTCCCCAAGGGATCTCAACTCCATGGCCACGAGCTGTCCCCCAATCTCGTCTTATCTCGTCCAGATCTAAAATTCGTGAAAACTGGGCAAAAACGCAGGAAGGATGACCGGGATCTCATGATTCAACGTTGCTAACGTGACTCTGTTCGATCATTACCTGATTTCAGCAATTACACTCAAAGAAACGAGGGCTTGGTTCGACTCGAAAGAAAGCAGTTGTCTCTCAGTTTATCGATACGAAGGTAAAATAAAAAAAAAGGGGAGAATAGAGAGCAACAGTAAAAAGTGAAAAAATGGGTAAGTCCCAGGTATTTATATGAAGTCTGGAGGCGAACTGGATCGATTCGTCTCCCAGTCAACGTAACCGGTCGCAAGCGGTCAAACGATGGATCTGTGCAAGCGCCTTCTTCGAATCCATCAGACTGTGCCTCCATCGAGTCGAAATATTCACCAGATGCCATCGATTCGATACATCCACTTTATGATCCATCGACTCACAACAAGTGCAGACCTATCGATACGAGCGTAGATTTCGTATCCATCGGAACCTATCGATACGAACAATCAATTTGTATCCATCAGATGTCGCCAATTAGAATCAGAATCCACCATGGCTTGCGACCATCGATACGAATCCATTTCGTATCGATCAAGATGACCCGCATCGATACGAAGAAAAGCTTTCCAACTTTTAGCATCGATTCATTAGAGGACCGACACATGAGAATGGTTAAAGAGTACGGCTTTCAAATTATTCAAAGAAGACCTGCAGTTTTTCAAAGCACGTCATGTTCTCACAAGACGTACTTTGGGGGGCAAATGTTATCCCGCCTTTTGGCAAGGCCAGGGAACCAAGGAGCCGACTAGAGAACAAGGATAGCACGCCATGGATATCACTAAATTTTGTCCGAGCCCAGAATGAGCTACAATTGATAGGACATGACAAGAAGGGTCATAGAGATCAGCACCTCAAATTTCAGGTCAATCCGGACTCGCACACCCAAGATATGAATGACTCAAATTGAAGGGAAAAACGACAATTTCGTATCCATCACCCTAGATAATTTCGTATCCATCACTCTGGGCAATTTCGTATCCATCACCGAAGCCCTGGTTCGAATCGATCAAGGTTCGCACCAATCAGCTTTGAATCCATCGAGATACCGAGGTTCGACTCGATTTCCTTCGTATCCATCGAGCTCGTATCAATGGATTCCGTACACATCAGCAGTTGAAGCGCTTCGTATCCTTCAGCCAGTGTCTTCCTCGTACCCATGAGAGAAAGGGTTGTTCGTATCCATCATTCCATGTCTACTTCATATCCATCAGTCCATGTCTACTTCGTATCCATTAGTCCATGTCCACTTCGTATCCACTAGAAAGCCTTGCTTCGAATACGTGCCCAGTGACTTGTTCATATCCATCGAGTCAACCAACTAGGATGACGTGTCATCCATCGATGCAAAAAAGGCGAGATGCATGGAGTCGAAGCAGTCAATACGGCGCAAAGACCGGATCGAGGCGAAGCGCGCGCACCACGTCATCCCAAGAGCACGCGTGAACATCGACACGAAGGTATCGAGTCGAAATCATGGAGACGAATCAGACAGCCTTCGAGAAATCTCAGTTCGTATCGACCATATCTCGTGATCTACTGATCCAAATCCAATGAAATTTTAAGGGAAGCTCGCATACATGCTGAGGATCGTGTCCACCAAATTTGAGCTCAATTGGAGATAATCTTGATCGATACGAAATGACTTCGTATCGATCACAGATCGACTCGAAACTTTCTGGAAACGGTCGCGTGGGTCCCCTCACGTGCCAGACCAAGTCTCCCGGGGTTTAGGCGAGATCTGAGCCTCCTACGCCTATAAATAGAGCCCCAGAATCAACAGAAAAAGGATCTTTTTTCTCTGAAGCATCCAGACTCTGTCGGATTGAGATTTGCATCCTACTTTTGCTGTCAATTTTGAATTCTAAACTGTAATCCGATGTTCATTGCTGTAACCGCTTGTAATCATTGAAAGAGAATCAATAAAATCATCAAAACTTCAAAGTGGACGTAGGCCATACGCCGAACCACTCTAAATTGCTTGTCTGTGCATTTTACATTTCTGTTTGTTGGAGTTTTTGTTAGATAACCTCTGTTTTACATTTATAATCTTCATTTTATCTCTTCAAATAACTCCCGAAGAGTGTTGTGCCCATTTTTGGTACAAACACTTCTCTAATAAATCTATTTTCTAGTAACTTTCTTATCTCTCTTGCAGTGTGGTAGTGCGATCTTTATTGAATTGCCTTTTCTTCTGCCTTATTGAGGTGAACATTGGTCCAATACTAAATGCATGGCAAATTATTGTTGGATCTCCTTCCATATCATCATGGGTCTATGCGAAGATGTGTTTGTTTAACCGTGGGAATGAGATCGGTCTTTCCTCCACGTTCTCACCCATTTTCTTTCCAAACTTCACTATTTTAGTTGAGTCTTGGGTGTCTAGGCTTACTTCCCATAAATTCTCCATAGATTGCGCGTTTTCCAGTCCATCTCTAGAATCTATGTCTGGCATTATCTCCTTTGAAATATCGCTTTTACCTTAATCAACTTGATTTAACTACATGTGTTTTCTTTTCCTTTCCTTTAATTTTATTCTTCTACTCATTACTAGGAGCATTTTAGGTGAAAGACACTGCCTATTTACCTTAGATATTAGTTCTTCGGGACTGATACGCAAGGGACTGAGAGTTTTAGTTCGCTTGTATTTATTTAACACAAGTTCATAACAAGATTCTCTCTCTTTATTACATTGCTCAAGCATGGCGAAATACATCTCATAAGAAATAAATTGTTCTCGACGGATAGATCTCCATCCATCTTTGCAAAGGAACTTCACAAGTAAATGCTTTGGGGAAACAAAAGCTTTAATCTCATCTAGCATAGGTCGACCAAATAATGCGTTATAGTAGGACGTTTGATTCATAACACTACACCAGAACAAGGTATTTGTTACACCTATTACCGTTATAAATTAAATTTATAACAGTTATACCCATTAGTACCATGTACATGACAAATTTTTATCATGGAAATTTTAGCGATTATAACTGTTACTATTCAAAAAATTGGAAAAATTGTAATGATTACTACAGTGACTAATGGAAAATTTGTAATAGTTATTACCACTACTAATTAGAGCATTGTAACAATAATAACTATTACTAAAAGCTATATTCTTTCCAAAATTACCAACGTTTATAACCGTTAGGAATTTCGTTTCCTGAATCAAATTCCAACATAGAAATTTCATATAAAGTTTCAACTCGAGTTCCTATAAAAGTTTCAAATGTACAGCAACAATTATATAATCAATTTTCATAACACTATTAATATTATTTCCACAAATGTCAAACGAAGCAACTTCATCGCTCACCATATATAATAAACAACAAAATATCACAATTCAACATATAACCATTCACCATATATAACAAACATCAAATACCAAATTATGAAAACTTAGAAACAAGTCAAGAAGCTTACAATTAATAGCAATTCAAGAAGATTATACATAACACAAGCGATAATTGGACAACATTACAAAACTACCACTAATTAGATCGAATAATATGTCCATACCATTTTGCGATGATTCAAAAATTGATTCTTTTGGATCTAGAACTTCCACCACCTAAATAGCTTTCCCTCCTCCACTACTGCTCTATGCCAAACTCCTGTAGAATCAAAAGAAAAACATCAACATTACAAGAAAACTTACATTCAACAACATTAATAGACAACATTTTAATGTCTAATGTTGTCAGTCTTAATTACTATAAAATAAATACATAAATAAAACACTCTGTTACATTTCCCATTTTGTTACAGTTTTATTATAATATCAAACTTTATACTGGGCTTAAATATAAACACGCACAACTGCAGCTTATATACAAGTTCACCCTAATTGTTTGGAAGCACGTATCTTACCACAATAAAGAACCATTAATTATGGCAGATACATAAATTCAAATTATCTATCTTTTTTTAGAACAAAGGTGGAGTTCACCATCAACTTGAGGTGTTATTATGGTCTTAAATTTTTGATAGGCTTCTTTTCAGCCCACGGCTTGAATTTCATAAAATACATGAGTGTAGCTAATAATATTTTCATCCGCCTGTAAGCAAACTTTTTTCTTAGTAAGCAAACTCTTTTCTTAGGCACATACATGATCCAGCCTGGTAATTTTCTTTACATTATTAATCTCTCATAATGCAAATATTAGTAACTGGATAATGCTTTTATGGCACGTAACAACTATTTTTCTGAGGTAAAAAAAAAGGAAAAAAGGACTAAAATCCTTCTGATATTAGTTTCTTCATAATTATGTGGTATATCACTGATTTGTACTACCTGGAAAGCAGTGGATTTAAATGGGCTTTGTTGTTCGAAAATCCCTTCATCATTTAAACATCTTTCAGGACGATAAAGTTTGGCATCTTCACCCCATAAAAATTTCGTTCTACCCATAGAATATGGTGGTAATTTATCAGGGCACCTTTTTTCACATCATGTCCATCAGGCAATGTATCATATGAGAAACAACCCTTCACATCCTATAATATTTTACATGATATACTCGATTTTGTTATGTACAAAATAATATGCAAAAACTTGTTATTTTAATTAGATATCTCTTTAGCAATGTCCACCATCAGATTGAGTTATCTTAGATTTGTTCTAGTTTTGTGAGAAAGTGCTCTAAATGCTTATCATGTTAACTCATAGTTTTGAGAACCGAACCGTAGGTAGAACCGTAATGCTTTAAGGTCGGAGGTTTTCATGGTTCAACTGGTTGAACCGTCGAAGCCGTGCAGGTTTTGTTTAGTATAAAGATTAGGGATAAATATAAAATTATTATAAAACATGGAGCTAAATGCAAAAGTATCTCAAACAAATTAAAATAAAATAAGGACCTAGATGTTAAATCATCAACTTTATCAAGATCTGTAGATGTGGCTCGTCTTCTTCCTGAGAAAGCTCTTCTTCTTTCCATGAAACCAACCCAAAAAATTTGAATCACTGTCAGATTGGTAGAAATACGAAGACTATGGGACAATCAATTTTCAAAATTGCGGTTATTTGACAGTCTAACGCGGTTTCATGAGGTCCGAGTGCGATTTGACGTAAATTCCGGCTTGATTTACCTTCGAACCATGGTGGCTGAAGGTCGGCGGTTTTGAAGATCCGACCGATGGTCCGGTCGGGTCTTCAAAACAATGTGTAAACTTATCAATAATTGTACCTTCTAAAATAGTTATGTACTTTTTGATATTTCTTATGGAATTTATAAAGCTTCCATTCTAACCTGGTTGTTTCACGATCAACTTTATCGTATTTTCACAAATTTTACTTCAACATGACTTAGACTCGTAGCATACTGAAAAGATTCTGAAGATGATGAAGCACCGTTGACTTCATAAATGTAAAGCTAGTTCTGATGTATTTGATGTTGAATTTAATGTCCAGCAACAAATTAATGCGGTGCAATAAAAGTACACAAAAGCATTCGCAAGTCTTAACCGTAATATATTTGCTTAATAAGCAAAAATACACATTCGCAACTCTTCTCACTTACCATGCAAAGATTTGGCTTCTTAGAATAGTAACAAAATTAACTAAAAAGTAGAAACATACAATACGAATGCCTCGGTATTTACAATATAACATGGTCATGCTAGTATGCACCTACATTACATAGTGAATGTCCAAGAATAGATGGAGCTCAAAATTGGTAAAAAGCACTGAGGATATTTTATGACAAGTGCATATTAACTATTGTCTTAGGTGCAGCATATATTTCTCGTGGAGTACATTTAGTATTATGTTAGATTAGATAATAGAAGAAAAAAAACATTCATGGTAGTTGCCGTAAGTTTAATTGTTTAGACTAATGAATTATAGCATGTGAAGAAATGTTGCCTTTGACAAACTACTATTTTTCAAATTAGGTAGACAATATTTATCTTAACTAAATAGTTAGTACTGTTATCAAAAACTATCAATCAAGGACCGAATTTGCGATATTTTGGAAATATCATAATGATACCAAAAGAATAATTATTTAACAATTACTATAATCATAGCTTACATTAACCTAATATTAGAATAATATAACAAATACATTGATTAATCATGTAAAACGTACGATAGTTCTATGATGCCTGCCTCGTAACATCATTGCATTATTTTGCATTTATATATTTAGGGTTCCAGTTTATGTTTGGTGCCCCTCCCCACCTTACAAATAAGTTACTAGCAAAAGAAGCTCATGCAACTAAAAACCGCCCTGGATTTTTAAAGGTACTTTTTTTGAGTTAAATAGATCAATTCAAATATTACCTTCGTTATTACTTCAATCGCTTATCCAATTATTCTCATTTATTGTTTGGTGTATTATTACGAAATCTCAATTGGCTCTTTAGAGGTGGGTATTTGGCTGAAAGCTCATAAGAAATTTGCTTATCATCTAATCTGATCGTTCAAACTCCACTAAAAAACATCACTGCAAATCTGATCCATTTCTTTTTTTGGTCACTTGAAGACCTTAGACCCCGTTTGTTTTATCATTTTTAATTTTGTGTTTTCGTTAATAAAAAGTTCACATGACGCATGTATTTTTTTAGAAACAACCGATTTGAAAAATGAAGCTAACATATAAAACATAAAACAATTTTTTTTTCATGTTTTGTGAAATAACAAAACAATAAAAACAATCCATCTCCGCTGTTTTACATCCATCTCCTCCGTAATACTTCCATCGTCATCGTAATGGTCTAAAATTTTACATTTCTTTTCCATTATCCTCTTTATTTGTTATGAATTTTGAAAACACAAAACACAAGACACAAAATGAAACCAAACCGGCCCTTGGCTTATCATATAATCTTATCGTTCAAACTTCACTAAAAATTGTTATGAATATTGAAAACGCAAAACACAAGACACAAACTGAAACCAAACCGGCCCTTGGCTTATCAACTAATCTTATCGTTCAAACTCCACTAAAAAACATCATTGCAAATCATCATCTTCATTCACAAGAACAGCAAAAAAAATCTCCACAATAAAAACTCCACCATATATATCTTCATTCACAAAAACAACAACCATCACTAGAAAGGATTTCCTACCTTGTCGTCTTCTTGGCAACAAGAAAACATCATCGGGTTCAAAACAATTTTGAACAAAGCACCAACTCAATCAACAAAACCTCTTCACAATACAAAAATTCTAAAGTTGCAATCATCATCAACTCAGAAGTAGCATCAGATTTGAAAACTCATACCATCATCAACCTTTGTCAAACTCGAGCCTAAAAACAACTCATCATTAGTAAACAACAACCATCTTCATATTCTACACCAGTATTTAACCCAATCAAGAAATAACATCAGGCATCGTCTATATCAGAGATAAACCGATTTCAAAGTTGAAAAAAAGGCAAGTTTTTTAAATATCAGATCCGGATTTATCAGAGGCAAACTGATTTTAGCAGTGCAACTTTGATGTTTCATATTGAAATTACTAGTGATAATAGACATTCTAAAATGTCATACTAAACATTACTTGCACATTGAAGTAGTTCATTCACTAAAATGTAATTAACCAAGTTTATATTTCAATTCTATGAACATATAGCATATTGAATTTTGTAGAGAACATGAATATCGTATTTGCCTGTATAGAATTTAACTAGCACATTTACTAGCTCTCATTTATGATACTATCAAATATTAATTCAATTTTACTCGACACTTGAAGTAGGTATACTGGTAGAAAGTTCTCATATGTGGACTTCCACGTTTTATTTTATTTTAAGCAACCAATATGCACAGTAATCCGAATGTTTATATGTATTCTCACTACAAATAATGTTTGGTTAGTTGGTTGTAATATTCAGATAGCACATTCTGAATGTTTATATCGTATTTGCCTGTATAGAGCTTGATCAAATTTTTATTCCTTCAACAGCATTTACCAACTTAGTATAAACAATAATCATACAGGCAATAATGCTAGGTATGATTAGTCTTCAAACATTATGGAATAGAGAAAACTTACTTCAAATATTAATCTTCAAACTAAGTATAAACTATTTCCATGATAAACTTTTGCAAACTCAAGAAAACAAATAAAAAGTTGCTTAAAATAAATTACTTACTTTGCAAAGTTGGCATGTTGCCATACTATTGTGATATATAAAAACTCTTACCATCGCCCTTCAGATCCATCGCACCCCATCCCCTCCCTAGAGACTCATATAACTTCTCCACCTTTTTAGATTTTAGAAGATCATACAACAAAACAAGTTTAGATAGCGTTAGGTTTAAAAACGAATTTTGTGTTTTCGATTTTCAATATATATGTCAAATATGAAAAGAATTGAGGGACGGTGGAGAAGATGAAAGAAAGATGGATCGGAGGACGAAGGGGATAGAGGGACGATGGAAAAATGGATTGTTTCACATGCTTGTGTTATTTTCCAAAACACAAAAAATAAAAATAAAAGTTGTTTTCTATTCTGTATGTTAACGTTTTCGGCAATATACATGCATCATGTGCATTTTTGTATGGACAAAAACTCAAAACTAAAATAAACAAACCAAACACTACCTTAGTTTTTCTACCGTGCATTCTGGAAAACATGCATTCTGAAAAATAACTTACCACCACCTTTACATGGAATAGGAAAGATGTTGTAAACATGGCCCAAACTCTCAAAACTCCGACCTGATCTCGTCTTCATCATATGCCAAAATTCCTTGAACACACAATGATTTGCACTGATCACAGAATCGAGAACTTACCACCAGAATCGCAATCACCACCAGCACCATCAGTATCCAACTCGCAACCCATGACCACCTAGATCCAAGATCTGAACTAGTTATCACCAAAACGATCCTCAAGCTGCATCAATTTTTGATTTATTTTATGAAAGAACTGAAGAAGGGAGGAGAATGAAATGAGAATGGAATCGGCGGTGAGGATTAGATTTGTATTTTAAGAAGAGATGTTTTTATTTGGATTAGATTTAGGAAGAATGATGATGTTGGAAGGAAAAAAGCCGGTCGCATGGACGAAAATTGGCACCTGGAGCCAAAAATTTGGTTGTTGGAGCCAAAAGTTCGGGGCTATAGCCAAATTAAAAACACACATATATATAAAGAAAAAATTACAAAAAAAAATCTTTACACACATATGCAAATAATTATTTGTATCATATATAAGTTGCAATACTTTGTTTTATACACAAGTTGAAAATTTTTTAACATTTTCGAATTTTCTGACATTTTAAATATTTTTTAAACTTGTAGAATTATTTAAAATTTAGTTTTTTTTATAACATGAGTGATATTTATTAAAGCAGAGCACTCATTATAATGTCTCAAGGGTTCGAGCCCATGATCTCTAGAACATGCGTCTAATGCGCCATACCTATAATGAAATGGTCTTTGACAAAAAAAATTATTTTTTTATTTTAGTATTTTATGAAATTTTTATATTAAACATCAAATTCAAATACTTGCCATAAATTATTACATATATGCCATACCTCTAGTGCACCCTAAATTATTAAATATTGGTTATTAAATGCTAAATTTCACATTCAAATACGAACAAGACATCATTTTTTGAACGGGGCGTTGCCCCTATGGACCCCCGCGACTTGACCAGCCAGGTCGTCCGCCATCAGCGGGGCGTTGCCCCGCACCCCCAACTTGGGGTTACCACCCCTTGGACCCCCCTTGTAGTGGCAATCAATTGTTATACATATACATACAAACTAAAATTGTGCGACTAAGACTGGTTTATAAATAATATATTCATAAATAAAATATACAAACTAATATTGTATTCGTATTTCGAGCAACTAGTACATACTAAAAATTGTCTTTTTATTATTACAATTTTTTTGAATTTCATAATCTTTAAATAATATAAGTTCATTTAATTATATTAATTAAAAAAATTAAACAAAAATACAATAAAATAGTAATTATTTATAACAAAACAATTAAATTGCCTCTTTTAAAATGCCCCTTTCGTAACACAAGAATAAGTTCTCCTTTCGCGAACCATTAATTATTAAATATTAAACATTTGTTATCAAAAATAAATTATTAAAAGTTAATTATTAATTATTTAATATTAATTATTAATTATTTAATATTAATTATTAATTCTATTTATTCTGTTTATTAATTATTAAATGTAATTAATAAATATTAATTGTAATTTAAAGATTACTAATAATTAACTATAATAAGTTATTAAATATAAAAATTAGTTATTGAATAGAGATAATAATTAGTAGTTATAAATTACTTATTAATAACCATTAATTATAATAAATAATGACTTATGTAAACTATCATTTATAATTATTAATTGCAAATTACCCTTTATAAGTTATTAAGTATCAATTATTTGTTATTAATTAAAAATTTCTAATTATTAATTATTATAGTATTTAAAACAATATTAAATATATTCAGAAAAAATTAACATCGGCATTTTCCTATAGTTAACGTTTTCCCAAAGTTTGCAACCTTCGAGTAAAACAACTTTTATTGTAGTAAATTAACATTCACAAGTTTTAAGGAAAATATATAAAAACAATGTTTTTACAACGGTTTTGTACAAAAGTTGCTAAAATGCTATTATTACAACGTTTGTAAAAAAACATTATAAAAACAAGGATATTACAACGCTTTCGACAAAAACATTGTAAAAAGCAAAGTTTTTACAACGTTTGATTTAAAAACATTGTAAAATGTCTTTTTTACAATGTTTTACAAATAAATGTTGCAAAAGCCTCTTTTTGTTGTAGCGTAATGTAAAAGATAATCGAATACACAACCTGATAATATCCATTTCTATACATGCCTCCCTTCATTGTATATTTTTTAGCAAATATCTAGTTTAAAGCAGAACTATCTTGAGAGGTCCTCCATTTTATTGACAGCAGGAAGAGAAAGAGGGCCGAGGGAGGTGAGCTTTGCATAGGGCAAAGTGGCATGGCATATGACTGAATGTGCTCTGTTAGACATGCCACAATAGTTGGTATACTTAATTGTCCTTTTTGTCATGTAGCACACTTTTTTTTAAAGGAAACAAGGATGAAGAGAGGCTTCTCATGCACAGTGATGGTTGGTTGCTCATTGCTGAAGATTGTTAATAACAAAGCAGAAAATTACCGTTGAAGGAGACAAGCCGAATCGTTCGTATGATAATGAGACAGGCTATATAATACAGATTGTAGGTGGGATGAGACAGAGCCTGGCTAAAGACTGATCAATTTTGAGTTGGGCCTAGTCAAACAAGTTGGTTGTATGCCATCTTCAACAAAGCCGAGCAGATGTATCCTCAGTGTGTTTGCTACGTGGATCAATTTGGATCAGGATAGCTTTGGATGTGTTCGCCGGCTTATCTTTTACTTGTGAGAAAACTGAGCAACAATATGAATATCCATTCAGTTACGAATTAGAACAATGATTAACCAAGTTTATCAACTAATGTAAAAGTAAGTGGATACATAACCTAATTGGGTAAATTAGGAAACCATTACAAAGCAGTTACACTACCAGTAATGAATGTAAAAGCTAATCGAATACACAACCAAATAGTGTCCATTCTACACATATTTCCCTTCATTGTATATTTCTTTGACAAGTGTTTAGTTTAATTTTAATCTTTATGAAAATAATTTCTACTTTTAATTGCGTTAAAAGAAATTTCCATTCCTTATTTATTAATTTAATTATCCTAGAATTTAATAAAAATACGACAATAATCAAATTAGAATAATGGTTAATCGAGCTTACCAATGAATGAAAAAGGTAATTGAATGAAAAATCTAATTAAGTATGTTAACAAACCACTATGAAGCAATTACTCTATGAACAATGAACGTAAAAGCTAATCAAATACACAAACCAGCAGTGTCCATTTCTACACACATTTACCCTCATTGTATTTTTTGACTAGTGTCTTGCTTAAGTAGATCTTTATGACAAATGTCTAGTTTTAATTATGTTAAAAGAAATTTCCATTCCTTATTTATTAATTTAGTTATACCAGAATGTAATAAAATATGAGAATAATCGAATTAGAACAATAATTAATTGAGCTTACCAACGAATGCAAAAGCTAATCGGTAGCACAACTTAATTGGATTCATTAGGAAACCATTACAAAGTAAATAATCTACCAACAATGAATGCTTAAACCAATCGAATACATAACTTAGTTATTGACAATATTTTTTGTCAAGCTTGGAGTTATGATAATGCATTGTGAAGAGCAAATGTTACTTGCTAATCACTAGGCTTAATGATGAAAAAATGAAGGGAAAATAACATTTAAAGGTAAATAACACAAGAGGTTAAGTGGTTCGGCAAAGCTGCATATGCCTACTGTGAAGCTCCCTTACTATATGGCTCTCTTACAATTACAAGGACTTACAAGAGGATAATAAGAAAAGAAGATGCGCCTAAGACTAATGAAGTTGCTAATATCAAGCAGCTACTGTATCAAGAGATTTGAGTGGTGGATTACATATTCCAACCTTCTAGGGCCCAACCTTTCGGGTCCCAACCAGGCAACCAACCATGTGACCAACCAGGTGATGAACCTGGTGACCAACCCCAATGAAGTGGCCATGCATGAGGATCTTATAGTAGTTGAACTGATGTATGGACAGCTAAGATCGTGCTATAGAAAAAGGGTTAAGTGCGTTTGGCTTTTGATCTGGCAAAATGGACTTGATGAGAGACGGCTGGCGAAAGGAAGGAATGCATGGCTGAGATGAAGGTCAATAGGAAAACTATACCAGGGTCATGCTCTACGATGCTTTGAATTAAATGCATTTGTACTCGCAGTATGCTTGTGGAAAGTGGAACATGCTTCTTGTCAGAAGTAGGCACACCTGGATGTAACTCTTGTCGCTTTGCTCTCACATGCTCAGGTGGCAAGAGGGGTCGAGCTAGTCTGTTGAAACCATAAGAAGGATGGGGAACTGGCGAGAGCCAGGGCACGTGGAGCTGGGTGAGTCGAGACGGATTACCAGCCGTAGGTGGGGGTATCAAAGCTGGATCAATGACGGACCATCCTTGAGGTAATCTCAAGCTATCCCAATTAGGAGATAGCTGATGGAGAGATGCTTGAGCAAGTAGGCTAGCCTAGAGCCAAGTTGTATATAGGTCGGAGGAAGAGTTGGTCGGCTAAGGGCACATGGGTCGAGCTGGGTTTTGGCCTTGTCTTGAGGGCCAAGCTGGTCATCGAGGCTACTGCATGGGGAGGCTCGGCCAGCGGAAGTCTCGACATGCAATTGAGTAGAGGAGTCGATGCAGGCCTAGGCTGGATTTAGGTTATCATCATACATAGAAAACTCAGTCAACCTGCCCCTAGTCATGGCTTGCTTGTAAGCTGACCTGGACCTAGACGGCCTGGACCTGACTGGGCTAGGCTAAAATTTCTCGATTAGTCTGCCTTCTTACTTATGAAAATTTTAAGTAATATTTTACCCCTTAAGTCTGCGCCTGTGAGCGTGCACGAAATTTTAAAATCATGAAGACTTCATCGATTGACAGTTTTGCCATGCAATTAATGAACTAACCATATGGCATTGTACCATTGGTTATGGTAGTTATACTTCTCGAGACGCAGCAAGGATGTGTCGGTTTGCCCATGCAGAAGGTTTGACACAGCACATATCATTTTGGACAATTAAGATCATTATTTCCTTTTTTTTATCATAGTGGCTACAGCTGAAAGGAGATGCAGATAGATAATCCCTTTTCTTCCCCTTTGAACCCATGGAGCTTTTGCCATGTAATTTCTTTAGCAAATTTGAACTATGCACGGTTCTCTATTGGTAAAAGTAAAACTTTGCCTTCCTCTTCCCCTCCCATCGCTCTTGAGAACTTGGGTTTTTTTTATCAAATTTAGCTGGGATTAAAAGGAAGGAGGCAGCTCTTTGGATGTCCAACCATTTTTGTTGATTGCAATTTGGATCCCTGCTTGGATTTCTACTTCTTGAGATGGATCTTGCCTTTGGCTTGGAGCTATGCCCTCTGGCTAATATTGTAGCGGTGATCGATGACCGTTCTCGGACTAATGATCAAGGTAAAGCAGGGGGCTTCCTTGCTATGATGCTATGACATTCCCAACCTTAGTTTGGTTTAGACGCTTCAATGCCTTGCAAGAAAGAGCAGTGGTTGTCACCTCTACCTCTTATGCCATGGCCGAAGCCTTGATCTGCTCCTTGGCGAGGTTGTATAGAAGCTTTTTAGGGTCTCTTGTTAGATATTATATGGAAAACTTTGAAAATGGTAGCACACTTCCTATTCTTTAACAAATTCTCAATTGATTAAAGTGCCTGGGGAGCTCTTCTTCGCATTTGAAGCTAGATCTTCTAAAATTTTCCAATGACATGTTTCTTCTTCTCTTTCTCTTTTTCTTCTTTTTAACTTATTAGCGATTGAATATCTATGTAAGCCTAGCGGGGTGGGTATTGTGCCCTGTAATCTTTTGAACCGAATAAGAATAGATCATTATGTTCTAAACTTGTTGTCTATGATTGTTTGTCTATGACTAGTAGGATAGTGTATCTTAGATAGCTAGCAAAGTCCCTTGCACTAGCTTGACCAATCTGTTTAGGCTGATAGGCCGGGTCGATCAATGGACTCGGAAGTGAGTATTGATCGAGCAATCCGGTCATTCCTCAGGTGTCGAGGTCAGCAAATGACAACTGAGCATCACCGTACTTCATTGTTGATGGGCGTTCCCGACATGAACCTAAGCGTTGAGTGGTTCGACGTTCTCCTGGGCGATACATAGCCAGAAGGAGTTCTTGCATTATTTTTAGAAAAATTTTCATGTTTAAGACATGCTAAGTAGTAATATTTTCATGCGACGGGCTAAACTCGGGCATTCCTATGTGCCAAGTGCCAATAAGGTACCAAGTGGCGAGTGACATTGGCATTGAGTGGGAGCACATGTTGGCCCATAGGTTCTCATTGGTGATAGGTAGTTATGTTTAGAGTGGCGGACGGGCCCGGCTCGAACCGAAGCACGTGAGGGCTTGAGGGTTCTCTTGGGTGATACATCGCCTTTGTTAGACGACTACAAGTCCAGGCTCAAAACCTATACGCATGGCTGGCTCGAGCACTCTTTTATAAGGGCACGGTATAATGGTGAAACGAGTGGTATGCACCATCATTCACAAGAATTTAGTAGATAGAAAATATAAAAAGTGAACTTATCCATGCGTCACTCTACTGTTGGATTGTCCCGGCATGAACCTAAGCGTTGAGTGGCTTGAAGCTCCTCCAGGGTGACATGCTGGAAGAAGCAGTGTTAGGCGACCTGGCTAAAACCTAAGCATTGAGGGGCTTGAAGGTTATCTAGGGTGATACACCGCAATAAGGAGCTACAGGCGGTCCTAGCTCGAACCTAAGTGCTGAAGGGCGTGAAGGTTCTCAAGGGTGACTTGCTACAATAAGGAGCTACATGCGGTCTTGGCTTGAACCTAAGTGCTGAGCGACTTGAAGGTTATCCATGGTGACATGCTGCAAGAAGAAGTGATAGACGGTCCCAGCTTGAACCTAAGCACTGAGAGGCTTAAAGGTTCTCTAGGGTGACATGCTACAAGGAGTTATGGGTAGTCCCAGCTCGAACCTAAGCACTGAGGGGCTTGAAGGTTCTCTACGGTGACATGTTACAATAAGGAGTGACGGGCGGTCCAGGCTTGAACCTAAGCACTGAGCAGCTTGAAGGTTCTCCAAGGTGGCAGGCTGCAAGAAGAAGTTGGGCCCGGCTTATTTATATGCAAGCACACTATGGATGCAGGACTTCGACGTCACTCAGGTTAACAGCACCGGTCCTGACAAAAATGTTCCAACCTATATGGAGGATGAGAAACATCATGAGTGAGGGGTACGAAGAGTTAGGACCATGTATCTGATCATCAATGAGCGCTGTCACAAAGGGAAGAGATGTCCCAACCAAACTCATGGGGCAGTGGGCAGTCCTCAAGCAAGGAATTGAATGCACAGTTATTCAATCTTGTTGGATAGCTTAATGTCCCGGACAAGGAAATGAATTCTTGGTAAACCACCCTTATAGATAGTTGGTTAGACAAGAAAGGAGCCTAGGCTCGTGCATTCCAAGGCGGTAAAGGTCGGCAGTCCCTAAATAAGGTAATGAGCACATGATAAATCGTCTCATTGGATACCCTTGGTGAAGTGTTAAACAATGCAGGCTCTGCAGTCTTCAACACATTCTTCGTAAAAGGTTATCGGCTCGGAAGCGAGCTTCAAGAAGGCATTAGCTATGGACTTGTCCTCTTAAGATATGCAGGTAGGCATCTGGCTACTTTCGGACACCATTGAGGGCAAAGACGAATGAGAGAACCATTTAACAACCCATGTTGAGGCTGCTCCGCGCATTAACAAGAGCGCTGGGTATCTAGGATTTCTATCCGGAGGTGCTCAATTGGTGGTCAAGGTTGCTAGGGGTTACTCTGCGCCTAGGTTTTTCAGTGAAGTGGGTTGTAATACCCCATGATATGAATTAAAAAGAAATTTAATAAATATATAATAATGCTAAAAAATAGAATTTTTGCAAATGTTAGAATTTGGCTATGAAATTTGCACCATTGTGTTTGTGGCGATTTTTTGATCAACTTTCATATATAAAGTTTTCCGATTGGAGTTCAGACGAAAAAGTTACCGACGTTTGAAGTTTTAGAATCGAAAATAATTATATATGTAATTAAGGAAATAAGAAAAATTAACTAACGTTAATTAGCATCGATTAAAGTTAACGGATAGTTAATGTTAACTTAAACGTTAAGAAAGTTATAATGGGAAGAAAACTATACCAGTGACTTAATGAACAAATAAAATTAAACAAATTATAACGGTAAATAAATCACCGTTAAAAACACACAACGGTCAGCCATAGATGCACCCAAATCGACTGGTAGTGGTCGATCCTAGGACTTGAGCAGTTGACCATTGCCTATGTTAATTCATGAATTTTGAATAACTAATCAGCGAAGGAGATGGACCATAATATTTTACTTGCTTGCGAAGTAATTGAGGTGCGTCCAAGGTAAAGCTAAAGATTTCCTAGGTTAAATTTATTGCTCTAAATCAATCCCTAACCCCTATAAATTAACCACTAACCTAAACCTAATTCATTTACTATGTATCGAAATTCCATCATTTTCTCTTCTCCAAATTATAAAAGTAAAATATTATATCATGTATATGTATATAAGTGGAGAAAAGCAGATAATAAGAGAAGTGAAGAGTAGAAGTAATTCAGAACAGAAACAAAGGTAAATTTATAAATCTGAAACCTTAACTTAAATTGATTCAATCCTTTCCCCAGATCTGTAGTTTTAATAGATGTATACTCTTTTTATTATTTTGGATTTGAATTAAGAAGGAGTCAAACAAAAAGGGAATGGATCATAATCCGGAGAATTGCAGCTAATTAAAAGGTGAGTGGGAAATTACATGTTTTGTAATAAGATTAGATTATATCATTGAAATCTATTTCATTTGTGTTTAAAATCATTTTGGATATTTTATTATAAATGCGAAAGGAATATATACAAAATCTCTGTTTGGAATTTTTAATTGAATACACATATTGATTAAAATGATAAATAATGACTTGGATAGTAAATTGTATACGTGTAATGATTATGGAATAGATTTAATGAAATTGATTATGGAATAGATTTAACGAAATTGGTTATGGAATAGATTAAGAATAGATAATAGTTTAGAATCAGTTTAGAGTTCCAGATGTGATTTGACTATTATTGGGATTGATTGTGATTAGATTGGGATTTGACATATTTTAATTCATTGGAATGAAAAAGGGATAATAATACAAGTCTCTATGAATCATCCAAGTTACTTATTTGAAATAAAGAAGAATGTAAATGTAAAGAAAGATATTTACAAGATAAGGAAAATCTCGTATTTTGCACTGTCTATTTCAATAAAGAGATAAAATATAATTCCATATAATTTCACACAAAACACAAATCCTCTTTTAGCTAATTCATAGAGAATTATAGCGTTAACAATTCCTTTTGAAGGGGGAAGTAATTCCAATGCATTAAAATATAAGATCCTTAAGTATAATAAAAAGTGAAGTAAATAGGAATAAGAACAATAGCTAAAAAGGGAATTTAAAATACACATTTAGACAAAGTAAGAAATAAATAATAGAGGAAGAAGAGATAAATATATTAGAAAGGAGATTTAAAAGTCTAATAGGCAACTAAAGATAACTAGTAATGAATAAATGGTAGAATATAGCCGAAAGAGTTAAGTAAACTTAATATAATAAAAACGAACATCTTAGTTAGTAAATTAGAACGGTAATGAACGATAGTGAACAAAAGTAATTAAAATGTAAGTTATGCAAGACTTAGGGAACGTTAATGATTGAAAGTAAAGAAAAGTAATAATTAAATGTATACAGATTCAAATATACATTATGATTGATGTGAATTAGATAAGTATGTAAATAACTTAGTAAATAAGAATGATATAGTCATTAAATAGGTTGGAATGTGAGGTTAGTAGCGTTACACAATAGAAGTCTGCCGACCACAAGGGGCTATCGACAGTTGTGTATACATTATACTAATATGAGACAAATCAAACTGTAGGACCCATGGAGAGTATACGCTTGCGTGTAGATGAATTCTCCCAATAGATAAAGGAGTCTGCTTCAAAAATAGTAAAGAGGGGGTTATTGCCTTGATTGCAAAAGGCAATCTAAATGGGATGGAGAGTGGGATCGGGCATTATGACGGCACGTGTTGGTACCAAAGAAGGAGTATGGCTGTCAAAGGGCGAGAACGTCATCAGCCTTTAGCGATCAATGAGAAAGATAGGGTTACACCTAACTAGGCTATGCCTCTTGCTAGGGTGGGCTATGCCTCCTACTAGGTTAGGCTAAGTTGGGTAATGCACTACCACAGTTTTTGCTAGTTTGTTCTGGTTAACCCATAAAGAGATGTTTCAAAATGAATGGCGTAGTCCATGGAGCTAAGTCCACAGTAGGAAGCAGACAAGTTGTAAATCCCTAAAGTGAGATAAAGTAAGACAAAATATTTGAAAAGCCATCATTAGGCACTATGGGAGTCCCTCGATATGCGCGATGATAAGATCAACGGTAAGGATGGTGGGTCCTGACGGGGTGCTGATTTAGGGATACTGGCGGGGTAGTATCTAGGTCCAATGAGGGATCATGATACTTATACATTTATATATATGTATGTAGTTATAATCTACTATGGGTAGATGAGATGGATCGTACACGAACGTGGAGTGGAGATGACTAGGTAAAATTAAAAGATATAGCATGTAATAGAAGACAATCAGCATAAACTAGTGTTATGTAAAAAGTATATAATTTACTAGTCACCAGAGTGTTATTCTGACCCCCTCCTCATTACAATCGATATGATAGCTTTATAGGAACAGGTACTGGTACAAGGCAGGAACAATGGAAGGACACGTTTCCTAATGCATGCTCGGCACCGACAAGGACACTAGACATTGGAAGTGTCAACTTGGTCAGTAACTATATGTTTTATTATACTTTACTATTCTGTTGTGAGTTATATCGATAGTGCTTTGATATGCATTTATTTGTTTACTTGGGGGAAACAAAACTAATGATTTTTACTTTGACGGACTTGGGTTTTCAATTTAGTGAAAATGCAGACCTACTGGGGTATGGGTTGTTACATTTAGTATTAGAGCATAGGTTAGTCGATCTTTAAAAAAATGAGGAAACAACGAGTGAACGTATTTGTATTTTTCCTATAAATATAAATATACTATACACCAAATCCTATAAATTCTGGCTATAGAGCATTTATAAATATACACTGAAATATGGACAAGTTGATTTTGAGTCGGAATAATGGAAGAAGTTGAAGATATACACCCACCTCGATTTCCCCATGGGAAATAGGTTGTATGGAAAGGCGTTGACTTAAAAAGAGCATGAGTGCAGCATATAGAAGGTCTCTAAAGCTGGATAGTACGTGAGTCCCTAGATGGTCCCTTGAGAGCCTAATGATTGTAGATCCCCATATGATTACCGATTGATGTACAATAGGTCAAGATAAGGGGAAAGTAAGAATCCATATGTTGTAGATATCTAGAAGCAATTGAGTTCTCGAAGAAAGGTGTGAAGTAATCACTCCAAGATAGTAACCGAATTTTAATAATTGGAAAAATAGATAAGTCAGAAAGTAAGTAGAAAAGAAGAGATGTCCAAAAGAAGGGACGAATAAAATCCACTTTGAGTTCGGCCCATGTTTGAGAAAACATATATAATATATTTGAATGATTTTTAAAAGTATTTGAAGGTAGAAAAACCTCATTTTTGAAAAGTGAATAAATATTAAATTTTCAAAAAAATAATATAAACAACTGTATCATATTAAATAAAAAGTTTTAGTAGTAAATTTAAAATTTGTTGGACCAAAAACAATAGTAAATGTGATCTAATAAAAATGTTAAAAAAAATATAGTAGAGCGTATGTAGCTCGTTGATTTTTCTAAGATGAAAATATTTTTCAAGTGGGTAAATTCTTTTTAGAGGTGGACAATAGGAAGTGGTACAAGTTCGAAATAGGGTAAATAGTACGGAAAAGAAGACTAGATCCCAAAATTTCAGTCCAATACAGCTCCTCTACATAGGACTTCCAGCAACAACGAAAGGCCATTGCTACTTTAACATGAACAAGACTAGGACCGGGCCTGGATCAGTCCCGCCCGACTCCTCTACATTGGGCTTCTAGTATAAGCTTAAGACTAGGACCATGCCTAGACCAGTCTCGCCCGGTTCCTTTACGTTAGGTTTCCAACAGCAGTTAATGACCAGGCTCGTATCAGTCCCGCCTGGCTCCTCTACATCAAATCTTCCATACAACTAGATCCAACAGACATCCGGCCATCCTTCCTGATGCCCCACACCAAGACCATTACCCATCTTTTCCATGTTGTCCTTAGCTAAATTCAAAGCCTCTTCCATGTTGCCAACATCCGATTGACTGACTAGGCCATGAGGGTACTTGAGTGAAAGGAAAAGTTGTCAATCCATCCTATTAGGGCATCGTCGGTGGGGAGGCTGATCTGATAGGGCTTACCATTAGTATTAAATGCACATTTAATGCAAGCCCACACCTTGTACGGAAAGGTGATGATTACTTCCTCATCCACCATCCATCATCTAACCTATTGTACAACTATCGACCATCCACCTCCACAGTCAGATCAACAGTCGAGCCTGATTTCCACCTTTTCTTACAGCACTATCCCAGCTATACATTATCCATTCCAGCTACTATAAATACACATGCAATGATACTTCAAGGAGTTGGAAAAATCCAATTAAACTAAGGTGCAAAGATAAAAAACAATGGTTGGATTCGAGATGCTATGCATAATTCAGCATTCCTGATACCACTTAAGTCCTTACAATTACATAGCTTTGTTAGTCTTAAGTGCTTTATTTTCTTATTATTCTCTTGTAATTCCATGTGATTGTAATAGAAGCATATAGTAAGAGAACTTCACAACGAATGTAGGCAGCTTTGCCGAAATACTCTAATCTTGTGTTATTTACCTTTCAGTTGCGTACTTAGCTCATTTTCCATTTTAAGCCTAGTGATTAGCAAATAATCTTTGCTCTTCATAACACACCTCGTATCATTTCAAGGTTGGCTAGGAAACTAGTCAACATGTTGGTGCTAGAAGAAGGGCCTCCCTTGTAACATCCCCTGCTTTGAGACCCGAAGCTAAGCACTACAGATGCTATAGTCATCTATAGTATTAACTTCCAATGACAAAATATGGTAATGTTAATGGTATCCATAATACAGAAGCGTGTGAGTATGAAATAAAATCAACACAGATTTCCTGAAATAATTTTTGTGATTACATTTCAAATCAATATTTCATATTCAATTACAGAATCCCAAAGCGATTCCCAGGTTTTGCTCTAATATAATTATTAAACATTACGCTAAGAGCGACATATGAAGATGCCTCCTTGGATGATCAGAGTACTAGATAGACATATCAGTCATAAATACATCACACCAGGAATAACACTAATAGCTCCTATATAGTTAGCTTTGCCTCCTACACGTCTACGAAAACTTGAAACCCGCTTCTAAAATAATGTTTGTGATCATATACCAAAAATGCAAATCATATGGATGTCATTTAATAGCTTTTCCAATCTAAACTTATCATAAAATCTATATGAAACAATATAAATCATCAACAAACATATATATTCGTTTAAACAAACGAACATGGCATATTACTTGCAAAATAGTTTGGATCAAACCTTAAAAACGAGATCATTACCAAAGTGAGATGTAAATCAATTATTCACCTTAGCTTTGTGTTAAGAAGAGATTTGCCCCTTTTGATTGATTTATTTAAGCTTTATACTTGAATCCTAGCTTTTCTTCTTATTGAATCTCCTTAATGGTGGCAGGCCGAGCTCAATAGGGTTTTAGTTTCGTTTGTGAATGTTAAAATGAATAAGGAATGAAGGATAGAAGAGTTTAGGGTATTAGAATGAAGGATGTTCCCATTTTACCCTTACCATATTCCTCTTACTTACTTATTTTCATTTCTTGTTTGCTTATACATTCATTAAGGCACGACTCCTTCTGAATTAACAAATCTCAATCCCTTAACTATCTACATTATTTCATTTAATTTATCTAACTAATTGTTCAAAATAATGTTAGTCAAAATTAGGGTCGTTACATACCTCTAAAAGCCTCCCTTTTCCACACTTCTCTAATCTAAAAAGTTCTGGTCTGACTTTTTACCATGGACAACCTTCCACGTTTGAAGCTAACAGTTCCAATGGGCACGAAACAAATGGAAACACTCTCGTTAGTGTGGTCCAGCCCAACCCAGGCTTTGATGAAGAAAGATAGCGTATTATGATGCTACACTTGTCAAACGTGGATCACTTGACCTGTGAGGTCGTTGACTTGAGGACACGATTGGACGCTCAAGCCACTGTCAACTTTGTCCCACCAGCTCCTCCAACAACCGACTTTACCGATCTGCATGCTCGTAGAAAAATGCCTCCTAGTGGTTATGGTCTCATAAACACAACCAATGCTTAGGAGAGGGTGGTGCCAGAAACTCCACTGATGAACTCCCCGTCAATCCCAGGAGGTATGTCATGCGCATGCTTAATCGAATTAAACTCTCGCGGAAGTGGCTTCGCCGGTTAGGCTAAACCATTGTAGTTCCTCCACAACGAAACAACCAATAGCTCCTGCTCAACCACGAACTTCTGCAGTTGACCATTTTAATGGGGGCCCCATGCCATCAACAGAGCATGTATGGTCCTCTCGGTGCACTCCCAGTCCCATAGGTATGTGGCTGAAAGCAAGAAAATGAGGGAGCAGTTCGTGCTTTCCAGATCCCCCCCCCACCCGACGCATAGAGGAAGATCCCCTACTCGTTGTCATCGTTCTCCGTTCCATCGTCAATCTCCTACTCTTCCCCGACGTAGACTTAGCCTTCAGCCTATAGTTTGCCAGAACATCCCACAATAAGCTGATGCTAGCCTCAAAGAAGAAATGCATGCCCTCCACCAATAGCTCGGCATAATGCAAGCCTGTAGCGCTAAGGGCGAGGTAGTCTCAAATGATGAGAAAAAGGAACCAGTCTTTGGTGAAATCTTGGATATTTATATCTACCGACGGTATTCCTTGCCATCGATCAACAAGTACGATGGGAGTACAGAGCCATCTGATCACATCAAGGCATTCGACTCCATCACCCATGCCGGACAGCCCTTTGGCCCCACCAAGTGTCTGCTCTTTCCCTCCACCCTTGTAAGACCAGCCTCCCGTTGGTTCTTGCACCTACAATCTGACATTATCCACTCCCGGGCCTAACTATTTACGGACTTCAAAACTCATTTCTTCAGGTCCCACATGCATGTGATGTTGGCCAGCGATCATGGCAATATCAGGCAGAGTTCTTCTGAGACCATGTGGTCTTATGTCAGCCGCTTCGGCAAAGAGTCAACCTGGGCTTAGAGTGCGGATGTTAATAGTTTAGTCATAGACTTATGTTCAGGGGTTCGGTACAAATCCAAGGTGTGGAGAGAACTCCAAAAGTAGTCGTCCTTGTCCCCAAATGACTTCTATCATCGGAGAACAACATGATGAGGATGGAAGATGCATATCTTTCAGACAGCGACAACAAGGCAAGGCGTCCCGCCCAGACTGATCATGGTAACAGCAACAATAACTACAACAGCGGTCGTCAGACCAATGCTTGTAGACATCCAGAGAATGGTCCTCCCTATCGCGCATGTATCATAATTACTCTCACTTGAATAGGGACATCGCTGCTATCTACCTTGCCACCAGGAACCAGGTGCTGTATCAAAAACCCACTACCATTAGAGAAGGGAAGCAAGAATAACCTCGTCCCAACATTAAGTACTGCGAGTTCCTTCAAGTCAACAGCTACTCCACAATATATTGCTATGTGCTTAAGGACGAGATCGAAAGGCTTATCCGGAAAGGCGTACTTTTGGAATTTGTTCGTTAGCAGGTTGAGCAAAGGGCGAACCGAGAAGAACGACCGAATCAACCCCCTCAGCCCAACAAAAATACCCAAGCCATCACTGATGTCTTACCACATGTAGAAGGCAGTAGTCAGGGCACCCAGTCCCGGTATTAGAGAGAGGTAGGTACAATAGGGCAGATTTACTTATTAGAGTCACAGGCATCCAAGGCACCTCGGTTGGAATTAGATCGATCGATCAGCTTCATGGCCAAAGACAAGAAAATAGTCTCCTATGTTAGTCCCTGAGGAGTTGGTTTTGATGACAACAACCTTAGAATAGATTATAAAATATAAATACTAACATTACAAGTTTAGATATATATGTATATGCAAGATCTAACCATGCAGGTATCAAGAATGAAGACTGTACAGTATAGAGATTCAAGATATAGAGAGAAAGAAGACTCATGAGTATCAAGATTATCAAGAGTTCAAGCTTCCAAGATAAGTTATATAGTTAGGAATATTGTTAAAACTCATAGAAAGGCACTGACATCTTAAAATCTATTTTATTCGTGGAATGGAATCCACTTCGTGCTCGTTAAAGGGATGGAACCCTAAGTAGGATGGAACCTACGAAAATCTAGTGGGACATTGTTTTGTATCCACTAATTTTATTTCAAAATGATTTTACAAAATTATCTTGTTTTCAAAATGATTTCAAAACTTTCCTTTTAAAAGATTCAAAACTCTCTATCCTGATTTTAAATAATTTTAGCCTAAAAAACATCTTTAATTTCAAAGTCAAATTACTCATGATTTTAAACTATCTTTTCAAATAATATATTTAACTTTTAAATATTTATACTTAGATTTAAATATAAAATTATAGTTAAATTATGTATATATTGTTCTTTATATTTACTTATATATTTCAAAGTTAAGTATATTTATAAAGTTTAAAATAATTTTAATATAAGATAGAGGTTATTTTCAAAGAAAATCAAAACACCAAAAATTCCTTTGGGATGTCGACATGCCCAAGTACCCAATGTCGACATAGTGTCAGTTGGTTTCAAAATTCAAATTTCAAAAGAAGTGTCTATTCGCCATAACTCTTCATGAATGGTCATGGCTGTTGCTCTTCTATAAATAGGGGTCAGTTTCAACGAATTTTCAATCACTTTTTTCTGGTTTTCACTCCTCTTCTTCTTCCACATTTCTTAATACAAAATCATACCATTACTTTGCCGAAATCAACATCGAATCATACTCGATTACTTCTAGTATGATTCTCCATCACTATCTCAACAAGATCCAAGTGCTAATCTGAGTTATAGACTTTTTGTAATCAATCGAGCGAGAGAAGGTGTGATTGTAGCCCTGGAAATCAATTGGGTGAACTTGTTGCCTCGGAAATCAAGTATCTCTACCCAGAGGATTGTTATTCTGGAGGGTGTATCTCGTAGCCTTGAAATCGAGGGTTGTAATTGTTGAATTGAGTTTGAAAGGAAATCCGTACTTGTGTTGCGGGACTGGATGTAGGGTAACTCCGAACCAGTATAAAATCTGGTGTGTTCTTTCCTTTACTGCTTTTACTTTATATTTGCATCTGTGTTTGATTCTGTGTTCATATCTGTGTTTGATTAGTGTATTCATTGTTAACAAAGTAAGATAAACTCAAAAAGATTAACAAATTTCTTAAAACACTATTCACCCCCCCTCTAGTGTTAATTCTAGCCTTAAGATCCTTAATCCGCATTTCTCACATCTGGTATCAGAGTTTTGTTTTAAAAAGTTTCATTATCTGAATTTTGAAAATTTTCAAAATGGCTACTAACACTAGTACTGCTATTTCCACCAACACTAGTTCATTTGTAGAAGGTCAGTCTACTGTCAGACCACCACTTTTTAATGGCAGTAACTATGCATATTGGGCATGTAGGATGAAAATATATTTACAATCTGTAGGATTAGATACTTGGAATATCACACAAACTGAATATTCTAAACCCACAACTAATTTTGCACAGTGGACCACTGAGCAAAAGACTGTTGCACAAAATAATTCTAAAGCAATGAATATTCTATTTTGTTCACTTGAAAGAAATGAATTTAATAGAGTGTCAGTTTGTAAGTCTGCATATGAAATCTGGAAAACTTTGCAAGTAACTCATGAAGGAACAAGCAAAGTTAAACAGACCAAAATTTCCATGCTCACAAATCAGTTTCAGTTATTTAAAATGAATACTAATGAGTCTATTTTAGATATGTATAGTCGATTTCAAGATATTGTGCATTCTTTAATATCTTTGGGAAAGGAATTTTTGAAAGAAGATCAAGTCAGAAAAATATTAAATTCTCTCACTCAAGAATGGGATCAAAAGACACTTGCAATTGAAGAGGCAAATGACATCAGTACTTTAAAGATAGAAGAATTGATTGGAAATCTAATGTCGTTTGAAGTTCAAATGATTGGGAGAAGAGAAAGCAAAGCATCTGAAAAGAAATCAATGGCATTCAATGCATTAATTGACGGATCAGACTCAAACAGTGATAGTGATGAAGAGATAGCATTTATGACCAGGAATTTTCGGAAATTCCTGAAATACAGAAAATTGAATAGTTCCAAGAGAAACAACTTTAAGAATTCCGGTAATCAGACTACAGTACCAAACTATATCAAATGCTTTAATTGTGACGAACCAGGTCATATCAAAAGAGACTGTCCGCATCCAGATAAGCAAAACTCTCCTACAAACAATGATTCTGCAAAGAAACGGAAACGTGCATTTACTGCTACTCTAGATAACTCAGACTCGTCCTCAAGTGATGATGATCAGAAGACGGATAATTCGACTTTGTGTTTCACCGCAGTTCACGACTCCGACGAATTCAGAGAAACGGACTCAGAAAAAGGTACACGTTTACAATACAATTGATTGAAATTGCTTGCATAGAATTAGTTGTTTGATTGTTTGATTGATTGATTTTGAATTGATATGTTGTTTGAATTTTAAAATTTATTTTCTATTTTTTATTATTATTTTATTATTATTTTTATTATTTTTAACACATTCTGAAATATATTATAAGTACAATAATATTTCAGAAATATAGACATTAATAATAATATTTATATATATATGTATATTAAATAACTTAGGAAAAATCATGAAAATTCAAAGACACATGTCGACATGGCCCCTACCATGATGTCGACATGCCTACCTGAATTTGAATTTCAAATTTTGAATTCAAATATTTGAATTTCCCTCCACCTTTTCACTTCATTTACTTCTCTGAAAAGATACCTTTTGACCAGAGAATATGTCCTTCTAAAGTCTATTTATTCACTATCTTTTATCATATCTTTTCACTTTCATTTTCAAATTCAAACTCTCTCTTCATATCTTCAAGCCCTCTACTCTCTACTCTAATGGCTTCTTCAAGCAACCCCTCAACCATGAGAATTTCCAGAAAAATCAAAGAGCAATTATTCAATGATCCGGAGGCAATTAAAGCATACATCAATTATGCTAATTATGCCAAAGTCCATCCCGGAAAATTTGCTATTTTTCAATATTTTTCTTCTTATGAAATTGATTCTCTTTTTGCAAACAATGGTGTTTTAAGTCTTATTGACTCTTCTCAAAATGATTTTGTTTGCTATCCTAATCTTGTCAAAATCTTCTATGCTAATTTAAACCGTGGTTTTTATATTGGAAATGAGAATGAAATTTGGAGTAATGTCAAAGACACTCAAATTGTTTTGAATTGTGACCTTTTGGTACCATTCTCAATTGCAAAAGCACGGAAATGGATCTTTCTAGTTTTCAAATCGATGAACATGATCGTGAGACATTTCATCATATTTTTGAAGGAGATGAAAACTTTGAATTTAAGAATCGAAACTTTCGTCCTAAAGCAAGAATTGTCAATCTTCTCTTACAACATACTTTGACCCCAAGATCGGGAAATTTTAACAATCCTACTTCAAAAGTGTGCAAAGCACTTTTTACTATTTTCGGAAATTATGATATCAATTGGGCACAAGTTATTTTGGATGAACTTCGTCCTAAAAATTTTGAAATGGGAGAAAACACTTTATATCATGGAATTTACCTTACTCGGATTTTCTACTATTTTGGAGTAAATTTCAAAGGAGAAGAATTTATTTCAAGAAAAGTTTTTAATATCTCAAACATTTCTCTCATGAAAATCCCATATGTTTTTCAACCTTATGAAACCCTTACCGAAAAGGAAGAGCGTTTGGCTCATGAGGAAATGGAAGAAGAGGAAGAGGAAGAAAGAGAAGAAGGGGATGAAATGGAAATTGAAGAAGAAGAAGAAGGTGAAACCTCTTTGGAAAGTATCGAATATCCTTCCTATCCATCCAACAAAACCCTTCTCAAAAACCAAAAGATAATTGTGGAGAATCAACGGATTTTAAAACGATCTGTTAGTAAGAAGTTGGATAATATTTCTTCGAAGGTGAACAAGTTCTTTTCAAAAGTCAGCAAGAAACTTGGACTATCTTCATCATCTTCATCTTCTAACTAATTTTATCTTTTAGTATCTTATTGTATCTGTCTTAATTTGTTTTCGAATGTTCGTGTAGTTCATTATGCTTAATCTTTGTATTATCGTAATGAAATGAAATTTCCTTTATGTTATCTATCTTATCTTATCTCTAGAATAACTGTTAGTATATTATATAAATATATACATATACACAATTATTCACAAAATCAAAGTTGTCATAAAATTTTCACTAGCCCATGTCGACATACCCCCCTAGACCATTTCGACATGTACTGGTCAGAAATGACAATTCATTTTGAATTTGAAATTCGAATAACTACCATATGTCTATTCATTTCAAACGAATTTCTACACCTATATATACCCTTTTCTTCCATAAATCTTCACTGAAATTTATTTCTCATTATCTATATCCTTCATTTCTTTCTCCAATTCAATTATGGCCAATCCTATTCACAATCTATCTGAAAATCTTGAAGAAACACTCAATTCATTCAAGAATATTCTCTATTTTATTCTATGAAACCAGCGTCACTTAGAGTTGAGTCAAATGCAGATGATCAAGGAGCAAGAAAGGCACTTCGATGCAATACAATGGATGATCTCCTCTCTACACAAGGATGATAATGAAGCACATCCTCCTGTCTCTCTCACCAATGACAATGAGAATTGGAATGCAATTAAAGCAGACCCTATATTTGGAGAAGATGGATAGGTAGATGTTCCTCGAAACGTTTAATCTTCTTTGTTTGATTTGTTTGAATTAATTTGTTTGATTTGGTTTGAATTGATACTTTGTGTGGATTGATTTTATTTGGTTTGAAGTTTGGTGTGTGAAACATATATATACACTGAAATGAATATAGTCTTTAATTAAGTTATTATGCTTATAAGTATCATTATTTCTTAATCTATATATTATATATTCCGTTGTATAGTTTATCAATGCAGGTACTGAAGTCCAAGAATAAGGGGGAGTAAGTTTTTTTGTTGATGACAAAGGGGGAGAAGTATAAAATAGGGTAGTTAGGCATAGATTAAGGGGGAGTTGTTAGTTTTAGGGGGAGTTATTAGGATAGAAGGAATATTTTATAAACAAAGGTTGTCATCATCAAAAAGGGGGAGATTGTTAGTCCCTGAGGAGTTGGTTTTGATGACAACAACCTTAGAATAGATTATAAAATATAAATACTAACATTACAAGTTTAGATATATATGTATATGCAGGATCTAACCATGCAGGTATCAATAATGAAGACTGTACAATATAGAGATTCAAGATATAGAGAGAAAGAAGACTCATGAGTATCAAGATTATCAAGAGTTCAAGCTTCCAAGATAAGTTATATAGTTAGGAATATTGTTAAAACTCATAGAAAGGCACTGACATCTTAAAATCTATTTTATCCGTGGAATGGAATCCACTTCATGCTCGTTAAAGGGATGGAACCCTAAGTAGGATGGAACCTACGAAAATCTAGTGGGACATTGTTTTGTATCCACTAATTTTATTTCAAAATGATTTTACAAAATTATCTTGTTTTCAAAATGATTTCAAAACTTTCATTTTAAAAGATTCAAAACTCTCTATCCTGATTTTAAATAATTTTAGCCTCAAAAACATCTTTAATTTCAAAGTCAAATTACTCCTAATTTTAAACTATCTTTTCAAATAATATATTTAACTTTTAAATATTTATACTTAGATTTAAATATAAAATTATAGTTAAATTATGTATATATTGTTCTTTATATTTACTTATGTATTTCAACTATAGTTAAGTATATTTATAAAGTTTAAAATAATTTTAATATAAGATAGAGGTTATTTTCAAAGAAAATCAAAACACCAAAAATTCCTTTGGGATGTCGACATGCCCAAGTACCTCATGTCGACATAGTGTCAGTTGGTTTCAAAATTCAAATTTCAAAATAAGTGTCTATTCGCCATAACTCTTCATGAATGATCATGGTTGTTGCTCTTCTATAAATAGGGGTCAGTTTCAACGAATTTTCAATCACATTTTTCTGGTTTCCACTCCTCTTCTTCTTCCACATTTCTTAATACAAAATCATACCATTACTCTACCGAAATCAACATCGAATCATACTCGATTACTTCTAGTATGATTCTCCATCACTATCTCTACAAGATCCAAGTGCTAATCTGAGTTATAGACTTTTTGTAATCAATCAAGCGAGAGAAGTTGTGATTGTAGCCTTGGAAATCAATTGGGTGAACTTGTTGCCCCGGAAATCAAGTATCTCTACCCAGAGGATTGTTATTCTGGAGGGTGTATCTTGTAGCCTTGAAATCGAGGGTTGTAATTGTTGAATTGAGTTTGAAAGGAAATCCGTACTTGTGTTGCGGGACTAGATGTAGGGTAACTCCAAACCAGTATAAAATCCGGTGTGTTCTTTCTTTTACTGCTTTTACTTTATATTTGCATCTGTGTTTGATTCTATGTTCATATCTGTGTTTGATTAGTGTATACATTGTTAACAAAGTAAGATAAACTCAAAAAGATTAACAAATTTCTTAAAACACTATTCACCCCCCCTCTAGTGTTAATTCTAGCCTTAAGATCCTTAATCCGCATTTCTCACATCCTACACCCATCGTAACCCCATGGTTATCACTCTTTCCATGGTCAACTCCAATGTGCATCGGGCCTTCATAGATGAGGCAGATCGGTCAACATTATGTTCAAAAATATATTTGAAGGCCTTGGGCTTCCTGCCTCTAGCCTCACCCTATACGCTTTGCCTATTTATGGCTTTAGGGGTGTAGTTATTAATCCGCTGGGCATAATCTCGCTCGTAACAATATTTGATTAAGAGCCCCTCGCTATGAAGATTTAGGTAAACTTTGCAGTGGTTGATTTTCTATTTGTTTATAACCTGTTAATAGGACGACCATCGCTTGCCAAGCTGGATGCCATCATTTCCTACAACCACCTCATCATGAAGTTCCCCGTCTAAGATGGAGTCGGCGGAAAAAGGCAAGGGAATGCTACAGAACTTCCCTTAGATAAGCAAAGAATGGGGTTCTCATGCTACAACAAGAGCATCCAACGATTAGTAGTGATTTTCTTAATAAATCCAACAGGCCGACCAACGCTCTGATCTTTTCCATGGCCACCCAACCCCGAAGCAATGGTTGCAGCCCTCACTCCCTCATAGTCGACCGACTTATCCAAGAGCCGAGGGCATCATTACTTCGACCCTAACCCTTTATTACAGATAATTTTTTAGTTATGATTAAAAGTTATGAATATGTTTGTTTTCATTCTACAAATTTTTTTTAGGGTAGACTACGTGTAGCCCACCTTGCCATCACACATTCTACACTGAAGTTAGCAAACCAATGCACTCAGATTCGGCTTGGGATCAATGTCCATTTCATACCAGGTAACCTGTCACCCAGGAGAACTATTGCTCATGCACTTAGGTATGAGGTCGGGCTCGTCTGCCACTCACAGTTTGATCCCTTGAAGCTTGAGATAACTTGAGAGTTGGGTTGTGTTTCCTCATGCCAGTGCAAACTGAAGCTCTACATTCAGCCATCACCTAGCCACCTCAATGGCTTTCGCTTCAGGATCAACAGTCATCCTCTACCCGACAACATGTCACCTAGGAGAATTCCACAGCTAGTGCGCTCGGGTTCGAGCCTGGGCTCTTCTGTCGCTCACCGTCCGACCGCTTGAGGCCTAAGAGAGTTCGCAAGCTAACTTGCATTTCAACTCATACCGGTGCAAAATTACTCTACATCCAGCCATTACATGGCTACACTAACGGATCTATCCAGCCTCATCGTATTATTGCATTAATAGTCAGTGTAATCCTAAAAGAAAAAGAAAATATATTTTTTGCAGTATGCACTAATGGTCTATTGGATACTCAGGGTATTCCGCTCGACAAGTCACGCAGATTATCAAGCAACAAAACAAATTTCTCAAATCAGAGTTGCAATGGATCGTTTTTCTTTTAGTTCAAAGAAGTTCAGGGGCACAATGCCCATCTCGTTGGGCATACGGTAATATTCTCAAGACTAATTAGTTTAAAAGAAGAAAAAGAGCAAAAGAAGAAGCACGTCAACAATTCTTGAAGCCGGTTGGCCCGCGCTTTTATCACCTCCCAAAAAGCCCTGGCCTCGCAGTAAAAGCACCATAAATGATCAAGAACCTATTGAAGAAAACCAAACAAACTCCCATTTTCAAAGCACTTCAAATGCTTCGGTCGATCTAGAAATTGTTGGAGAACGGGAAGCGTGCTACCAAATCCAATGCCCTCTCTTTCAAAGGGTCGCAAGAAGCTTTCGGACAACCTCGTTAAGGAGCACCGCTACATTGTGCTTTCAGTCCCACCTGGCTCCTCTACATTGGGCATTCAACAACAACTAAAGACCACCGCTACCTTCATATGAACAAGACTAGGATCGGGCTCAAATAAGTCTCGCCCAACTCCTCTACATTGGACTTCCAGCAACAACTCAAGACCTAGATCGGACCCGGATCATTCCTGTATGGCTCCACTACGTTAGGCTTCCAACAACAATTAAAGACCAGGACCAGACTTGGATCAATCCCACCCAACTCCTATACATCAAACCTTCCATACAACCAGGTCCAACCGGCACCCGACCTTCCTCCCAAACGCCCCACACCTGGACTATTGCCTATCTTCCAAACGTTGTCCTTATCTAAATTCCAAGCTTCTTCCACGTTGCCGACATCCGGTCGGCTAACTATATCACATGGATACTTACAAGTGAAAGTTAAAAGTGTCAATCCATCCCATCAAGGCACCGCCAGTGGAGCGGCTAATCTGATAGGGCTTACCATCGACAATAAATGCACTTTTAATGCAAGCCCACGTCTTATACGAAAAGGTGATGAGTGCTTTTTCAACCACCACCCATCTTCTGACCTATTTTATAAATGTCGATCATCCACCTCCAAAGTCAGATCAAAGGTCGAGCCTGATTCTCACCTTTTCTCACAGCATCATGTCGGCCATACATTATTCATTTCAGCTATTATAAATACCACATGCAATGATACTTTAGAGGGGTTGGAAAAAATCCAATAAAACTATGGTGGAAAAGCTAAGAAAACGAAGGTTGGATTCAAGATACTACGCACAATTCACGTTCTTGATACCACATAAGTCCTTGTGATTATATAGCCTTGTTAGTCTTGAGTGGTTTATTTTTTTATTATTTTCTTATTATTCTCCGTGGTTATAAGAGAAGCATATAGTAAGAGAACTTCACAGTGAACGTAAGCAGCTTTGCTGAACCACTCTATATCTTGTGTTATTTATCTTTCAGTTGCATATTTAACTCATATTTCATGTTAAGCCTGGTGATTAGCAAATAACATTTGCTCTTTATAATTTATCTCGTATCATTTTGTGGTTGGCTTGGAAACTAATCAATAGTTATTATAATATTTATACTCATTATGGAATGAGATTATGGACCTGTGTGTATTTTTGGATTTTGATTATTCAACCGACAAACCACTATTGTGACCGACATGCAAGCATTAGCCAACAACATTTAGTATTATTAGTTTTAGTTACAAAGAACGACTCATCTTAAGATTCAATCGAACGTCACCAAAATCATGCACATCTCTGTGTTTGCGGAAGACCTTTTAGTTTTAGGATGTGTGAAAAATGATGCAAGCATATTGGATATCACAAGCAAATGAGCATCCTCTAGTCGGTTAGTAGCATCCTCTAGTCGATTAGTAATATAGAGTGAAACAATGGTCGTTTTATTATGGAAAATTAATTTAAAGGACAAAAATTTGTATATTTTAACCACAAAGACCTCAAGGACACGACTTCAATATTTTAAGACAGAAATTCTCCTAAAAATTAATTATAAGAACAAACATTCTTCCAAAATTAGTCATAAGAACAAACATTCTTCCAAAACTGCTACCGAAATAAAACTGATGCCTAAAAACTGCTACCGATAACTACAAACTGATACCTAAAAACTGCTATCAATGACTAAAAACTGATACCTAAAGACTACTATCAATGACTTGGAATTCCCTTTGCCAAAAAGCAGCATCATTACCCAAAAAAACCAGTAAAATAGTACACATAACATTTGTACGTTGGAAGCATCTTTTACGTTGAATGTAAATCTCAATTTGCTGCGTCATAACGCATTCATTACCAAAGCAAACGAGATTAATACGTCCAAAAACAATCATCTACTTAATCCATAAACGTATAGGACGTTGAATGCAATAATAGGTTCAAAGTGGGGTAAAAGAAAAAATGGAGCCTTGCTTTCACAAGTCAAACTAGACTGAAAATAAATCTATGATCATTAAAACATCATCGAGTAAATCAAGTGGTTGAACCTAAACCTTGAATACAATAAACAAGGACAACCGACCGTCCATGTGAGTACGTAATAAAAAAACAATCATCTACTTTCACCATTCACCATCATGTTTAACACATACAAACTCAAATGCACTTCCACAAGCAAAGAGAGTTTGCTATTGAAACATCTTAACCATAGGCAATTAAACTCAACCAATCTCACCCTAATACAAGCCTAAAAAGTAACTAGTAGTAGTACTAATTTATTTCACTGTTCCTTCCAAATCCGACCTGTAACTCTAAGTTTAAGTTCTTTTCGATCGCCGCCGGAGAAGAAAAGTGCAATGTTGCGTTGTATGACGAGTCCGTCGTAGCTATCACGGACTTTTCTATGACTATCTCGTATGCTTCTCGGTACTCCTTGCCATACCATTTTGCGACCATTTCCCCCAACTTCAAGGCTATAACTGTAATTTTTGGCCTCGCTGTCGTCTCCCATGAAGCGTAAGAATGCTATGTACACTGGAGCCATGCCTAGCTGGAATGCTTCGAAATGCAAGCAAAAGTATTGCCCGAAACAGCTGAATACCTGCCATCATAAATCACTAGTCTTTTTTTTAACTATTGCTACATTCTTTTTTTCTAAATTAGCACTGAAATGCCAAGAAAGATACAAGGATTAAACTGCAATCATAACTGTAAATCTTTCAGTTGTTTACTTGCGGTAGCAAGTTTTATGATATGCTTTCTCAAAATTTTATTGGCAGTGTTTAAAAGTGTCAAGTTTCTCTGTTATTCAGAAAAAGGAAAAAAACAAAAGAGTTGATACATTAGGCAAAAATGTGCATACAGACATGAAAACAAAATGAACGGAGCTCATATCTGAGATGGAATCCTCTTATTCATTAATTTTTTTATTTTATTAATATTGTTTTATTGTTTGATTGATTCCTCTCTAAAGAGGAAAACAATGAATACAGCTCATAGGTTGTTTATTAGTGATGGGCAAGCCCATAAATGTTATTGTGTGGGTTCATCTAGAAATGCAAATCAACTATCTTACAAGAACTTTTTTTTGTATGTTTTACTTCAATAATGCAAATCTGGGATTTTACAAGTTGCAAAAAAGACAAACTAAAATAAATACAATAAAATATTGATTCAATCAAACACCCATATAATCCTACCAAATGAAGTCAAATAAAGTTGAAAGCATACCGTTAGCATCCAAGTAGCATTCTCCACCTCATGAGGATTTGACTTGACATACCTATGATTGAAAGTGCTTCCATTATGCATGTCCACTTTATGATCATCTTTCAAGTGATTCACCAAATAAGGAATATCGCCTACTACGGTGCACTCTGATCCTGCATACGGACAATTGTATGGTCGGTACTCACATTGTGCCTCGTGCTTCAACTTACAATAGTAAGGGTAAATACCAACACATCCAAAGCATTGGTATTTGCAAGGCAGTTCTAGAGAAGCTGCCACTTTCTCTAGGGCTAGACATCTGATATTGCCCAATTCATGTCTGCAGGTAGGGCATCGATTATGAACTCGTGGTTTGCAAGATGAGCAAAGCGTATGGCCATTTGAGCACTGCAGAGGTATATATATCATAAATATCAATTAAAATAACAGTAAAGATTCAAAACCACAAACCAATATAAACTAAATAGTTGATACAGTAGAAGATACATTGAAAGAAAAAATAAATAAATTGAAGGTTCATGAATATTAGATATATTAAAATAGCAGATGAATTAATGCTTAAAAAAAATTAAGAAAGGGTACATTCATGTATTATGATTTAATAAGTACATAACTGAATTTGTTGTTTTTGTAAACAGTGATAATTGAAGTATGAGCACATTTAACAGATTCATGAATAGGTCAGATTGAATAGTCTATTGCAAATGTTATCGGCCATTTTGATATATCAAGTGAATTAACACATTGTTTTTTTCTCCTTGAACAAAATAATAATCTTTGGAGATGCATTCCTTAAATATTCCTAAGACTATCCAATTCAAAAATTATAACAAGAATAACCATTTACCACTTTTATGTATGTATTCATTGTGAAATTCTGGAATAACAACATTAACACAAATTAACCAAACCACAAACCAAATGGAAGAGACTGCAAGGAGTCGCCAATGGTTGATTATTATCTTCAAAAAATAATAAGTTTGTGCTTAGGAGGCAAACCAGTGACTAGTGGAGACACCATACTTTGCTTTTACCAAGTGACAATACAGAAACTTATTAAACAAGAAATAAAAATGATGTAATTAATACCTGGTGAATAGGTGGGTACATTGCATTTAAGCAAACAGGGCACTCCAAAAGATCACGAACATTGCTAGAAACAAGCACGTTTGGTTTAGGTGAATGTGGAGTGGCATGATCTCCAACATTTTCAACAGTTAGGATACTATCTTCATTTCCAGGAGGGTCAATTGTCTCCGAACTGACTCTCACGTCATCAAAATATGGACAGCCCGATGACATTACTTAAGTGAATACAAGAGAGACCTCGAGCCTGCATAAAAGAGATGTATGTGTGAACATCGTATATGTATTTTCACACAAAATATTAGAAGGATTGGCATGCTATTTATTAAGAAAGGCATATACCGTATTTGTATTTCTTTTTTTCACGTATGAAGACCAATCTATACAACAGATTATCTCAATTCAATTTGGATTAAAAAATAGATGTATGGAATCTTGAGATATGCAAACACCAAAATATATGTAAATAAAACGGTTATAGCTACATCTAAGTCTAACATGGACCTTAATATGGCATGGTTAACCTTAGAATATACATACATTTGACATATTAAGCATTACAAGTTGTGTTAATAAAATGTTAAGGGTGTAATTTAAGATCATTATTTCCTTACACCATTGTGTACTACCGAAATAACATGTTATTGAAGTTAAAACCTTTTGGCTGGGTATTGGAACCCGTAAAATTGATGGGTTGGCCCCTTAATTTTAAAAAAAAATTAAACTAAATTGTCCACAATATGCAAAGCGCCTACAAGGTAAACCTTTTAACCTCGTAGGACGCCTACGAGGTAAGCCTTTTAATCAGGTAGGGCAAGTGCGTGGTAGGTTTCTAAATCATGTACTCGTACTGCATGGTTATGTCATAATCACGTAGGAACCCTATGTGGTGGTCGAAAATATTTAAGAAAAATAATATTCAACGGTGGACATTCAGTCCAGTTAATTTCTAAAGATTTAGAGAGTGACTACTCAGCATATTCAGGGGTTGCAATAGAATTTATTAAACTTTTTTTTTAACACTTGATTTATTGGGTAATACATTGCCGGGCAAATCAAAGGTTATCCAATGGTAATTGTTAAGTAAAGTTTGGCTGTTTGGACTGCCTGAGTATTTTAACATAGGTTACTTTTTTACAGTATTTTAGAGAATTAATTATTTGAAGGGTAAATTTTGGTGCCTTTATCACCAACATGTCAAAGTCAGACTAAACTATCCAAAGTCTATACATCCCTTGATATAAAGGAACCAACGCCAATGCTTTAGATTTGTAGATAATCATGTAGTACACTAATACTCAACGCATTTAAGGAAAAATTCTAACTTGATTAGCCTATTATTGTCGAATGCATGTCATAAAGAATGATTTTTCTATAATCTAATATACATGAGTTATAATGGAACTTCAATATTATAATAAAATCTTAAGCTTCAAAAACTCTTGCTTTTCAAGCGACCGGTATGAAAATTTGCAATATTGCTACTTCACTGAACTTAAACAACGCAATTATTATAAAAAGATAACAAACGTACACCAGAAACATCAAACGTGTAAATCACAAACTATATTAAACAGCAAGAAACATATTTTATGAGATCTAATCAAATTTCAACGCATTACGCAGTTAAACAAACATTAAGCAAGAAATTCAGAAGAAGAAGAAAAAACAATGAAAATAAAAATAGGAAAGCTCCAGTGACGAACTCACCTTCTGGTAGTAGTCCGAATCCAAGCAAAGCCTGATGAATATTGGAAAGGGATTAAGACATAGATCAGTGAAAATTTTCAAAACAGATGAAGCTAATACTTATTGCTACTTTTAGGGAATTTATTTGAGAAATGAAAGGAGCAGGAAACTAAAACATTGAATATTGTTTCTCGGGAGAAGAATCAAGCGGTGTGATGCGCAGGCGAAGAATGGAGATGAGCTTTATCGTGTACCGGCAAGTGACAGTTTGAACTGGAAGGCGGCAACGGCATTATTTGGTTCATGACACGTGCCCGTTGCTGAATGCGTTCAATTCAAAAGGCGCGTGAACGCATGGGTCCCACTTGTGTATTTCCTACAAACATGCAGGGTTGTGTTTAATAAAGCCAACCTACACAGTGCGTTCGCAGCTTTTTTCCATTTCCCACTGGGCAGATAGGGTGCGTTCATAAAGACACGAAAAGTGCTACATACGAGGCGCATCAACTTAGCATTTGAATGAGGCGGAAGACGTAGGTGGCAGCGCTATTAGTTAAAATCGAATAAACAAACCAAACAAACTAAGCTTGGTCGGTTTTGTTTTGTTTTGTTAGTCAATCGGTTGTTTTTTGTTTCTATTCTTATATTTCTTTGTTTTATTGGTTCGGTTTGGTTTTTAATATTTGAATACCCAACCAACCACTTAAACCAAATTTAAAAATTATTTATTTTAAAATAATAAAATTACTACTAGCAACGCTATTATTTATAATATTTTCAGAACAATATTATTGTTTTCTGGGGATTTGACCAGGCAACTAGTACTCGGCAATCAGTGCTCGGCATCAAAGAGTGTTCGGCGAGGCACTTGGTATCCAGGAGTGTTCGGCGAAGCAACCGACATCCATGAGCGCTCGGCGAAAAGTGTGCTCGGCATCCATTAGTGTCCGGCATCAAGGCTGCTCGGCATAACAAGGTACTCGGCGTCAAGACTGCTCGGCATAACAAGGTACTCGGCGTCAAGACTGCTCGGCATAACAAGGTACTCGACGTCAAGACTGCTCGGCATAACAAGGTACTCGGCGTCAAGACTGCTCGGCATAACAAGGTACTCGGCATAAGGGCATTCGGCGTCAAGGAGAGCACTCGGCAACAACCTATGCTCGGCGTCAACTAGTGTTCGGCATCCCACGGTACTCGGCGTCAGTGGAGCTCGGCGGTAGGATAACTCGGCAACGAGAACGTTCGAACTACATACATTGGTTGGTCAAGAGCTTCAAAGGGAGATACGCTCGGCTTCACTGCAATCACCCTACAGTTCCCATACATCAGGAGCACCGTTCGGCATGGGAAGGACCGTTCGGCATGGGAAGGACCGTTCGGCACAGAAGCGTTCGGCGTACCTGGTTCGGCACGCAGCACCTGGGCTCGAACGTTCGGCTAACAAGCCCGCTTGGGAAGTCCAGCCCATCTTTGCCTATAAATAGAGGGGCAGGGTCACAGTGAAATGGATCCTTTTTTGGAGAAAAAACACCGGGGAGACTCTGCCATTTTCAAGACTCACCTTCTCTACTTAACAACTTTACTCAAGCATTTGATTCACGAATTGTATTTGTAATCAACTATAAAGGGAATCAATAAAGTTGAACAAAGTGGACGTAGGCAATTACGCTGAACCACTATAAATTTGGTGTTCTTACTTTCTGCATTTAAATTAGCATTGTCTTCTCTGTTTAATTTACTTTCATCACTTATATCTCTACACAATCTTTCTGAACGAGGTTAGTGACCAATTTTGGTGCTAACACTTTGGTGCTTTCACCGAGAATCGAATTCTCAGACCTCAAGGATCTGCTTTGAAGCTACTGGATTGAGCAAATCCCCCAAAGAAGATCCGACTTACTGATAGAGCATCCGCTGATTCTACTCAGAGTTCATACCAATAACTCTACAATGGCAAGACCACGTACCAGGTCAGCTTCTCTTAATGCGGATGCCCGAGAGACTGCTAGCGTGCAACAAGCAGGACCTAGCAATCAACCAGCAATCCCGAGTGCAGGGATTGCCGCTCAAGAACAGACTCCAGTTGTCACCAGAGTGGAGTTCAACGACTTGATGAGAGAACTTAGGGAAAGCATGAGACAACTGGGAGAACAGATGCAAGCTAATGCCAACCTGATGGCACAACTCACTCAACAGCAGCAACAGAATGCTGGGGGCAATCCAGCTGCTTATTCCTCTTCTGACAGCTCAACTTCTTCTGATGAGCCACCCAGGCGCAGACGCCGTAAGACTGAAGCTGCAAGGGCAGATGCTGTTGTTCGAACAGCAGGAGACCGCAACCAAGCCAGAACTGGAAACTTCCGAACCGGAGTACAGGTGGAGGAGGGAGCTCCAGATCATCAAGATGTTAACAATGTTGAACCTCATGACGCACGATTGGCAGATCGCTAGGAAAGGAGGCATCAGCATGGACAGGCGCGTAGAACTGACACCAACCTCCCAGCTTCCATACAGACACCCGATCTGACAGCCATGATCAGGCAACTGATGAAAGAAAATCAGGGCTTATCAAATGACGATTGGGGAGTGTCAAGAAGTCATACTCCGTTCACGGATGTTGTGCTGCAAGCGTCCTACCCCAAGAAGTTTAGCATGCCAACCATTCCTGCATACGAAGGAAAGACTGACCCCAGACAACATGTAATGAGGTATGAATGGATGATGGATTCAGCCAGAGCAAATGATGCCACCAAGTGTAGGTGCTTTCCGATTACTCTATCTGGGATCGCTACTATGTGGTTCACCCGACTTCCTCCGCGATCCGTATCAAATTTCGAGGAGTTGGCAAAGAAGTTTATTGAGCAATTCAGGATACACACTACACGCCCGAAGGACGTGATGTCTCTGTCAAGTGTAATCCAAAATCCCGGAGAGTCGCTGAAGGAGTACTTACAAAGATTCCACGTTGCGGCAACTGAAGTCAGTAATCCCAACGACCATGCAATTCTAATGGCTGTGATGAGAGGTGTAGATCCGGATTCTGAATTCGGAGATTGGCTGGCAGGAAAACCTCCGACTACGCTAGAGCGTTTCTACTCCAAGGCACACCAGTTCATAAGAAGAGAGGAAGCTAGGTGGGTACGACGAGACAAGGCACCGGGACCTGCCCAAGAGTCAATTAAGAGCAACATTGCTGTGAAGCAATCTGGAGACAATTCAGGAAAGGTCCAAGTCAACGTCCAGAATAAGCCTGTGCAGCCCAAAGAGTCCGGAGGAAGAAGTCAAGGAAAGAGGAAAGAAGCGGGAAAGTGGAAGTCGAGAATTCCAAGCTACAGCGAGTACACTCCGCTAAACGCCCCACTTGAGAACATTTACCTATCCACATGCAATACTTTTCAATACAGAAAACCACGTCCGAAAGAATCAACTGAAGAACAGAAACGGACTGGGAAATATTGCCGCTTCCATGAAACCTATGGACACAACACGGAAGAATGCAGACACCTGCATGACGCTATCGAGAAATTGATCAGACAAAAGAAGTTGCAAGAATTTGTAAAGGATCCACAGGAAGGAGGACAGGGAACGTCCAACCCAGGTCATGCACCGGCTCCACGTCATCCAGAGGAACCTGCCCGGACCGTTGGAAGACTGGTTATAAATACAATTATCGGCGGACCTCATCCCGCAGATAAGAACTGGCAAGAGATGGAACGATATGCGAGCTCCTTGAAGCATGCAGATTTTGAGTGCTGTTCGAACGTAGAGGACGGGGCCCCTGCTAAGCAGCAGCGCGTGATGACAGACGATATTGTGTTCAGAAACAGAGACGCTGATCAGGTAGAGGCTCCGACCATCGATCCCATGGTCATATCTGCAACAATCGGACCAGCATATGTTAAAAGAATTTTGATTGATTGTGGAAGTTCAGTCAACATCATCTTCAAGAAGGCCTATGATCAGATGAAGCTAGAGACAAAAGACTTGAAACCATCCAAAGCTCGTATCCACGGCTTTAACGGCGCTGCGACTGACGCTGTAGGATATGTCGAGTTACCAGTTGAACTGGGACAAGGCGAGCGTCGGAGGGTACGAATTCTACCCTTTGTAGTTTTGGATGTGGACTCTCCATATAATGTTTTCTTGGGTCGGCCGGCCCTGGCTGAATTTAGGGTGGCACTAGCCCCGTGGTGCTTGACTTTGAAGTTTCCGACTGACAAAGGAGTAGGCATTGTTCACGGTGACCAAGCAGCTGGTCGTTCTTGTTATGTGGCCGAGCTCCGAGAAGCCCACCGGAGGGAGAAAGGAAAGGTTGCGGACAATCCCGTCCGCATCCTCAATACGAATAATTGACAAGTAGTGCCCGAGCCCTGGCTCGGGCATAGTTCTCGGATCTACGGAGATATAGATCCGAGAGACGACGATGAGAAACCCAGGGAAGAGAAGGCGGCACCGGCTGAATTAACAATTAACATTTCAGTTAGCCGTGACGACCCTTCGCGAATACTGAAGATCGGATCACAGTTGGGCCCCGCAATGACAGAAGACCTTAGCGACTTCCTCCGGGCAAACCTTGATGTTTTTGCCTGGACGCATTCTGATATGTGTGGGATTTCTCCCGCCATCACAAGTCATATGTTGAACGTAGACCCGAAATACGTCCCAGTCAAGCAAAAAAGGAGAGGAATGGATCCAGAGAGATCCGCCGCTCTTGGAGAGGAGGTGGACAAACTCAAAGCAAATGGGTTCGTCCACGACGCCCTCTACCCGGAGTGGGTCTCCAACCCCGTGCTAGTAAAGAAGGCAAATGGGAAATGGAGGACTTGCATAGATTATTCCGACTTGAACAAAGCATGCCCTAAGGACAGTTTCCCGTTGCCTAGGATCGATCAGTTGGTCGATTCCACAGCAGGACACGAATTATTGTCATTCATGGATGCGTACTCGGGATACAACCAAATCCCAATGCATATTCCGGACCAAGAACACACCAGCTTCGTTACAAATGTCGGGCTGTATTGCTATGTAGTGATGCCCTTTGGATTAAAAAATGCTGGAGCAACTTACCAACGTCTGGTGAATCGAATGTTCAAGGACCAGCTGGGCAAAACCATGGAAGTCTATGTGGATGACATGCTCGTGAAGTCACGACAGTCAAACGACCACATTCAAGACTTAGCTGAAATGTTTAACATACTCAGGTCCTATGGAATGAAGATCAACCCACTGAAGTGTTCTTTCGGCGTTGCATCAGGGAAGTTTTTAGGATTCATCGTCAACGCTAGGGGAATCGAAGCCAACCCAGAAAAGATCCAAGCCATTCGAGATGTACAAGCGCCCAGGACTATAAAACAGGTACAGAGCCTGAACGGAAAAGTGGCTGCGCTGAGTCGATTTATATCCAAGGCAACTGACAAGTGCATCCCATTCTTCGACATAATAAAGAAAGGAAAGAGGAATTTTGAATGGACGTCTAGCTGCGAGGAAGCTTTCCAGAACCTGGTAAGGCATCTGGAGAGCCCACCAATGCTATCTAAACCAGTTGACCATGAGATGCTGTACGTTTACTTGGCTATATCCCCTCATGCGATAAGCGCAGCTTTGGTCCGTGAGGAGGATCGAGTCCAGAAGCCGGTATATTATGTTAGCAAGCGTTTAACGGGGGCAGAGAAGAATTACCCTAAAATTGAGAAATTGGCTTATTGCTTGGTGATTGCATCACGCAAGCTGCGCCCGTACTTTCAAGCGCATTCAATCGGCGTTTATACTGATCAACCCCTGAGGCAGGTACTTCAACGACCGGAAACTTCTGGAAGATTGCTAAAATGGAACATCGAGTTGAGCCAATTCAATATCGCGTACTTACCACGGAGGGCCATCCGAGGGCAAGCGTTAGCAGACTTCATCGCTGAATTTACCATACCCATCAAACCGGACGATCACGATATCATTCCCCCCATTCGATGGAAATTATACACTGACGGTGCATCAAACGACCGTTGCTCCGGCGCAGGCGTAGTTCTTATAACTCCGGAAAACCGATCAATCTGTTATGCCCTGAAGCTCGATTTTCCGGCTACAAACAACGAAGCTGAATATGAAGCATTGATCGCTGGCTTGAAGCTTATCAAAGAACTCGGAATCAAATCAGTCGAAATCTTTTGTGACTCGCAGTTAGTGGTTTACCAAGTACGAGGAGACTACCAAGCAAAAGGACGAAAGCTTGCTCCGTACCTCGTTCAGGTCCAGGAACTACTATCAAATCTTTAGCGTTATGACATTTCACATATCCCGCGAGAACAAAACAAAGAAGCTGACTTGTTGGCTAAGTTCGCAAGTACCGACGATGTTCAGCAAATGGGATTGTATCCCGTGGAAGTCTTGCATGCCCCGAGTGCGGACGAGATGAAAATCGATCTTGTGTTGGAAACAGAGATCGAGAAGGACTCGTGGATAACCCCATTCAAACTGTACCTGACAACCGGGGCTTTACCAGAAAGAAGAAGCGAAAGACGACAGGTCCTTCGAAAGGCTGCGCGGTACGTAATGCAGGATGGATCCATGTACCGGAAAGGATTCTCAGTCCCATTGTTACGATGCATCGCTCATGATGAAACAAAGCGAGTCTTGAGGGAAGTCCACGAAGGGGAATGCGGCGACCATACTGGGGGGCAAACGCTAGCAAAGAAGATCCTCCGCTATGGGTATTACTGGCCCACCGTAAACCGGGATGCCGCGGACTATGCAAGAAAATGCGACAAGTGTCAAAGATATGCAAAAATCCCAAGGGCTCCGTCAACGGAACTCACACAAATGATCAGTCCTTGGCCATTCGCGATCTGGGGAATCGACATAATCGGCTCTTTGCCTCTATCCAAAGGTGGTGCGAAATACGCGATAGTTGCAGTCGACTATTTCACGAAATGGGCTGAGGCAGAACCTTTGGCCACTGTCACCTCTAAGAAAGTCATTAACTTCGTTGTACGAAACATTATATGCCGCTTTGGCCTTCCACGCACCATCATTACAGACAACGGAACGCAATTCGAAAGTAGAGAGTTCAAAGAGTTCTGTTTAAAGTACGGCATCGAGAAAAAGTTCGCCGCCGTTGCACACCCAAAAGCTAACGGACAAGTCGAGGCCGTTAACAAGATAATCAAGTCCATACTAAAGAAGCGTCTGGAGAAGGTTGGAGGCAAATGGGTAGATGAACTCCCGACAGCATTATGGGCGTATAGAACTACCCACAAGTCCGCGACCGGCCACACTCCGTTCGCCTTGGCATACGGCTCTGAAGCCGTTATACCTGTGGAACTTGAAGTTCCATCGCACCGAGTGACGTACTACGATCCCAAGGCGAACCAAAACCTCTTGCTGGAGTCACTGGACTGCATCGATGAAAAACGGGAAGAAGCTGAATTAAGGGCGGCGGCGCACAGACATCGAGTCAAGCGTTACTATGACGGCAGAGTCCGTCCAAGAATCTTTGATGTGGGAGATCTCGTTCTGAAACGAGTCTTCCCGGTACCATCACGCATGAATCCCAGCTGGGAAGGTCCATACGCCATTGAACGGAAGCTTGGAGAAGGAACATTCAAGCTAGCGACCGTTGATGGCGCGACACTCCCCCGAGCATGGAACAGTGAACATTTGCGGCACTATTACATTTAGCATGTTTCCCTTTCTTGCTATAGGCACTGTTGTTTCCTGCATGTTTCCATTCAATAATGATTTAGTTTCCTTTTAAAGTTGTAATCAAGCAATTTAGTTGATTTTCATTAATAAAGGCTTGAAGCCACATTTTCTATGAAGTTTCTATATCTCTTAATTGGATGATAAATTACACTATTCTGCGCGACATACAGGCTCGTATGAACGATTCCAATCTCCGAATCCCCAGAGTGCGGAGCGGAGTACTCTAAGTCCCCAGAGCGCGGGCTAGAGTATAAACGATTCCAATCTCCGAATCCCCAGAGCGCGGAGCGGAGTACTCTAAGTCCCCAGAGCGCGGACTAGAGTATAAACGATTCCAATCTCCGAATCCCCAGAGTGCGGAGCGGAGTACTCTAAGTCCCCAGAGCGCGGGCTAGAGTATAAACGATTCCAATCTCCGAATCCCCAGAGCGCGGAGCGGAGTACTCTAAGTCCCCAGAGCGCGGACTAGAGTATAAACGATTCCAATCTCCGAATCCCCAGAGTGCGGAGCGGAGTACTCTAAGTCCCCAGAGCGCGGGCTAGAGTATAAACGATTCCAATCTCCAAATCCCCAGAGCGCGGAGTGCTCTAAGTCCCCAGAGCGCGGGCTAGAGTATAAACGATTCCAATCTCTGAATCCCCAGAGCGCGGAGCGGAGTACTCTAAGTCCCCAGAGCGCGGACTAGAGTATAAACGATTCCAATCTCCGAATTCCCAGAGCGCGGAACGGAGTACTCTAAGTCCCCAGAGCGCGGACTAGAGTATAAACGACTCCAATCTCCGAATCCCCAGAGTGCGGAGCGGAGTACTTTAAGTCTCCAGAGCGCGGACTAGAGTATAAACGATTTCAAGTCTCCAAGTCCCCAGAGTGCGGAGTTGAGTACTCTAAGTCCCCAGAGCGCGGACTAGAGTATGAACAGTCTCAAGTCTCCGAATCCTCGGAGCACAGTGTCAGCAAACCAAATAAAGACAAGAGAATCATTCAAACAAGAAGAAACTAAAATTTTATTCGATAAGTCCAAAATGGGGATACAAGATCACTCCTACAAAATTCGGGCCTATACAAACTACAAGTTATGGAAGATGGAAACTGTTACAAACTTAAGTAAAAACTTGTTGAACAAGTGCATCGATCATTTCTTCGACTTCTTCTTCTTGTCTGCCTTCGGTGTTTCCGACGACTCCTCTCCCTCACGTTTCTTCTTGAACTTTTTGCTTGCTAGAGAGACGGAGTCAGGAGTAGGAGACGGAACATCTAGTGGTTTGGACCTGCCCGGGAGAATGATTTTCAAAGGTCTGTTCCGCGGGTCAGTAAGTTCCAGGACTTCAGATTCAACTTTGACTTTGACCTTTCTCTTCTCCTCGTCGGCAAGACGATCCTTCATGCTCATCTTTGAAGTATGTTCAGAGGCGCCAGTGATTTTAACTTCGTCGCTTCCTTCGGCAGGAGACGAAGTATCAAGTTTTCCATCGTCAAGCGCCCCGATCACTTGAGCGTCTGGGCCAGGAGTTACCCCTGCGTGAGCAACGTCGCTTGTTTTCCCCGCTTCCTCCTTGGCGTCATCGCTCCTCGGAGTTAGCTCAGTGTCAGAACAACCTGTGAGAAAATATAAGAAGTGGGCATTAGAACGAATAACCACTGCTAAAAAATGACGGGATCACTTCGACTTCTAGAGAAAGAAGAATCTCCTACCAGGATCAGGTTGACTGTCGGTGGCGCGCGGGGTTTCACCCTCCAGGATAGGTGACAGCACATGAACGCCGAGCCCGGGATCTTCGGGATCGTAACTGGCATGCTGCTCGAATGGATCAAGCGTCGACCGACCAGCCGATTGAGCAGCATAAGGAGCGGCGATGTGAGGAGTAGTAGCGTCGGCCTCTGACGGGCCAGCCTCGTTATTCTTCTCTTTCGAAGGGGAAGAGCCTTTGCCATAGAGAACCAATGCTACGGATAAATCCGATGGCTCATTCCCCCTCAGGAACTCCTTCACCAGTGCATCCTCGTCGATTTCTTCGGAGCCTGATTCGACTTTCTTGATCTTTATCAGAGTTTCCCATGCCTCAGCCAGGGATTCATGGTAGCCGTCGCCCAAGAATGTTAGGTCGCGGTGCATAAGGACGCGGGCTCCGTACTCGGCGATCAACGGGTCAAACATACTTTTGACTTCTTCCCTGCCGGTCTCTGCGGCCGCCTCAAGGCAAGAATCAAGCTCCTCCACAGCCATTCTTTTGCCCTCCTCACGGGCCTCATCCTTCATTTTCTCGACCCCGGCAAGTTCACCGTCGAGCTTTGCCTTCAGGAGCCGGGTAGCAACAATCTCATCACAATACCGCTGTGATTCTTCCTGAGCGGCTATTTTGTCTTCTTTCTCCTTGGAGAGTTGTTCTTTCAGCTCTTTGACTTGAGTAGCGAGCGCGTCCCTTTCTTTTTGGACAGAGTCTTTTTCTAGGGCAAGGGCGCCGCTGCGCTGAACTGCTTCGTCAAGCTCCTTTTTGTGAGCCACCTCTAAGCGAGTAACTGCCTCGGCAGTATCTTTTGCACCTTGTTCAGCGGCTTCTAGCTTTAACTTATAAGAGGCGAGTTCTTCGTCTTGGAGTTTGATGATTTTCTTATCGCTGTCAGCCTCCAGATTCAGACGGTCAATCTCGTGTTGACGCTCAACAGATACTTCTGATATCTTCTCCACCAAGTGCACGAATGCGTCATGTTGAACATAGACGTCATTGTTGCAGGCAATGGCACTTTGCTTCACGTGCCCAGGAATGTGATGGATGGCCGGGAGGAATTTCAAGCCGTCAAAACAAATTTTCGGAAACTTGGCCTTAAGGTCGACCATCTTTTCCGCAACAGTTGGGTCCACGGCAGGAGCAGGAGGAGGAGGCTTAGAGAATTCCATTCTTTTACGCGGCTCTCGAACTTGCCTCGTACTCGATGAACTGGAATGTTGTTCTCGAGCAGCATCAGACTGATAACCCTTCTGCAAAGACTTCTCTTTATCCGGATCAGTTGTAGGAGGAAGATCACGGGACTGGGAAGATTGATAGTGTGCTTTCTTGCGGTGAGACGACTCGCGCGGACGATTGTCCCTATCTTCATAATCACCTCGGTCCCGGCGTCTGCCTGAACCGGAATCCCGTCCGGAGTGATGAAATATTGAAGACCCCTGAAGGCGATCAAGTCCGTGGGAGCGGCCCATATCACCTGCAAAGAAGGAAGATAACAACGAATTAAGGAGAATTCACGAATTAAAAAGACTGGAAGTATGTTATGGAATGCGCATGTGCGTGTGTGTCCTAAGTGTTCCCCCCGACGGACCCGTTCGTTTATCTTTGCTAATCGGAGTATTGTCTCTACGAGCCGGGAGTTGAACTCCTACATTGCCTCCAGCGGGCGAGGAGAATTTGAGAGCTTCAGGATCATCGAACCCGTAATTAAGTATGTCTTCGGGAATAGAGAGGTTCGAGAGGCCCCTCAGAGAACTCTCCAGATGCTGCGAAGAAGCCTCTTTCTCAGGAGGGATATGCGTAGATTTTGAGGTGTCACCAACTTTCTCTTTCTGAACCGTATATTTCAGCTTTTTCTTTCCCTTCGAAGGGGAGGATGACGTCTCAATATCCTGAACTTCGATTGCCGGATTCCAAGCGGGACCCACGTTCTCGCCCTGAGTTTCGGGTGCATCATCCTCTTTGCGCTCGCCTTCTTCGTGTGTGTCGGGAGCGCGACGCGACGACGGGCCGGCAAGTTTTTTCCCTTTACCAGATGGAGGTTTGGGAATTGTAACACCTTCTGGAAGGCTGATCCGACGATCGGGAGCTAGCAAGCCGAACCCCGACAGCGATTCATTTGAAATGATAGCTCGAATATCTCGATCCTCGGCCGGAAGAGCTCTAATCGCGTCGACAGCATCAGAATATCCTCGGCCTTCCGGACGCGGGTTAATACCTGAAAAGATGAAATGAAGAGTCAGGAAAAACATGACTCCCATTAAGTACGAATAACGGTTCAGCAGAGAGACTTACTGCCTTCAACCCATCTCCTAGCAAAACCAAACGGGCATCGCACATAGAACCATTCCTGTTTGTACAGGGCGAATTTGCTACAGGCCCCTGTCAAGATCTGGCACTTGTGATATGGCTCGAGGAATATGAAGGAAGGGCTATCTTTCCGTCTCCTGAACATATAAATGTATCGGATATCACCAGGGGTTGGAGGTCTGGAGAAGACAGCCATGAAGAGTAAATAAGTCCCATATATGAACGCATGACCATTCGGGTGCAGCTGCGACGGAGCAATGTCTATATACTGCAGCACATCCCGGAGAAATAGGTTAAATGGAGGCACGCTGCCCATCCAGCACATGAACTTGTTGCAGGCCGTGTACCCGACTGGGGGCAGATGAGGACGGTCGTGTCTCGAAGGAACTAACACGTCAGCAAAGGGAATCCCGTGAATGGAACATATCCGTCGCAGAGCGGCCTCATTGATCTTCGAGGCTTGAGAATCGACCGGATTGTCCAGTAAGATGGTTGACTCCAGAGCATCGGGCGTCAAGTTATGAGCGGGAGAGATTGACGGGTTGGAAGCATCTGCGGCTCCTTGCTTTGCTGACGGCCCAGGCCTGTCAGATATGGTGGCAGAACTAGATTTTCCCGACATCCCGAATAAATAATGAACCTGGCTAAATGCTTGAGAGAGCTATACTTGAAAAACGTTGAACGTTAGAATTAGCAACACGATTTCCCCCCCCCCCCCGTGTGGTGTGTGAACTAGTGCAAGCGATTGTGTGCAGGCAATGAGAATCTAAAGGTTCTAAGGGTGTAATATTTAGCTTCGAATCATCGCCTCCGAAGACCGTCATCGCTGACCGTCTCAGAAAGCTCGCCTTGAGGGGATTATAGTCCCAGATTCAGAAGACATATGATTTCTAGAGTGACCGGCTTAAAGTGTAGTTAGACACCTATCCTGTTCGGCATTTTTAATGATTGTTCGGCATTTGTATTGACCGACTAAAGACATTATCCGGCCCAAGAATTGTCCGGCAGTTGCTTTGTTTGACTAAGGTAATGGTTCGACCTAGGGGTTGTTCGGCTGAAGTCAGTGTTCGGCATGTCAATATGCTGTTCGGCTAGAGTCATCGTTCGGCATGTCAATATGCTATTCGGCTAGAGTCATCGTTCGGCATGTCAATATGATATTCGGCTAGGGTCATTGTTCGGCATGTCAATATGCTGTTCGGCTAGAGTCATCGTTCGGCATGTCAATATGCTGTTCGGCTAGAGCCATCGTTCGGCATGTCAAATATGCTAGAGTCATCGTTCGGCATGTCAAGTATGCTGTTCGGCTAGAGTCATTGTTCGGTATGTCAAGTATGTTGTTCGGCTAAATTCAAGGTTCGGCGTATCAATCGTATTGATCGGCTAATGTCATCGTTCGGCTAAAAGTTGTGCTCCGCCACGATTTCAATTCTACCCTACACCTTCACCATCCACACCGAACGACAGAGACGGATCGCCCGGCAAAGACTGCGCCGTTCGACACCCCATCTACCCTTCTATCGTTCGGCACGGAGGAGCAATTTAGACAACTCAAAACGAGCAAACCGCGATGAACCCAAAATGGAAGTAGTGCGATTGTTAGAGGAAGGATACCTAATTCGACGATCGAAGTTGAAAATGTTATGAAGGCTTTATATCCGGTAGGATGGGAAGAGTTGAAAGTCTCTAAGGAATGGCTGAAGAGAAGGCGTAAAGGGAAGAGAGACGGTGAGGGCCTGGTTATATAGAGGAAGGTAGAAGTTGAAGGGGCTATACCCGGTAGAACCGGTCAACATCGAAGTGTTCGGCATCGTAGCAGTGTGACGTTCGGCACACGAGGTACGTTCGACTTCGAGCGTATCGTTCGGCGTCTGCATCTCGTTCGTCTTGCACCTCCTTCGCTAGCATTCTCGAGAAGGTACCTCCGAGGTAGATTGTACCAGATTCAAAGCGCATCACGTTCGGCCACGCAATACACTTTGGGGGGCAAGTGTTTCCTGGGGATTTGACCAGGCAACTAGTACTCGGCAATCAGTGCTCGGCATCAAAGAGTGTTCGGCGAGGCACTTGGTATCCAGGAGTGTTCGGCGAAGCAACCGACATCCATGAGCGCTCGGCGAAAAGTGTGCTCGGCATCCATTAGTGTCCGGCATCAAGGCTGCTCGGCATAACAAGGTACTCGGCGTCAAGACTGCTCGGCATAACAAGGTACTCGGCGTCAAGACTGCTCGGCATAACAAGGTACTCGGCGTCAAGACTGCTCGGCATAACAAGGTACTCGGCATAAGGGCATTCAGCGTCAAGGAGAGCACTCGGCAACAACCTATGCTCGGCGTCAACTAGTGTTCGGCATCCCACGGTACTCGGCGTCAGTGGAGCTCGGCGGTAGGATAACTCGGCAACGAGAACGTTCGAACTACATACATTGGTTGGTCAAGAGCTTCAAAGGGAGATACGCTCGGCTTCACTGCAATCACCCTACAGTTCCCATACATCAGGAGCACCGTTCGGCATGGGAAGGACCGTTCGGCATGGGAAGGACCGTTCGGCACAGAAGCGTTCGGCGTACCTGGTTCGGCACGCAGCACCTGGGCTCGAACGTTCGGCTAACAAGCCCGCTTGGGAAGTCCAGCCCATCTTTGCCTATAAATAGAGGGGCAGGGTCATAGTGAAATGGATCCTTTTTTGGAGAAAAAACACCGGGGAGACTCTGCCATTTTCAAGACTCACCTTCTCTACTTAACAACTTTACTCAAGCATTTGATTCACGAATTGTATTTGTAATCAACTATAAAGGGAATCAATAAAGTTGAACAAAGTGGACGTAGGCAATTACGCTGAACCACTATAAATTTGGTGTTCTTACTTTCTGCATTTAAATTAGCATTGTCTTCTCTGTTTAATTTACTTTCATCACTTATATCTCTACACAATCTTTCTGAACGAGGTTAGTGACCAATTTTGGTGCTAACAATTATTTTACTTTAAATTCATATTAATATTTTTAAAAGATGAGTTTGTTGTTCAAAATATTTGCATCATATAGACTCAATTAATTGTTTTAATCTTGTATAATATCAACGACCAAAAAATCTGATTCATTTTAAGATAAACCAACCAAATTGAACCAAATATTATCGGTTTGGTTGATTTCGGTTATAAAAAATATCGGTTTGGTTTGGTTCGGTATATGTTTCTTGAATGGTTATTACGTTTCAACAATATTGATTAGTTTCAAACCGAACCAACCATTTGCTCACCTCTAGAAAGACGGATGATTCACAAAAGAGTAATATGTTCTTGCATACGAAAGACGCATTGCGCATTTTAATTATATTGTTATTAATAATCATTATTTTTATTGCATTTTTGTTTTAATAATTTTTAAATTGTGATATAATCGAACAAGACAACTTTATTAATCACACTACAAATTGAAATAAAAATACAAATAAAAGTAGAATACATCGTAATACAACTAGAGCTCTGATGGTGGGTACGATGGTGGGTAAACAGGTGGACGTTCCGTCATAAACTACTAGTACCTGATTGTGTGGTGCGAACGGTCTATCTCCAACCAAGCCAATTTCGGGCTTCGTCATCTTTCAAATTATAAAAGGCTTTCATGTCCTCTTGAATTTTAAGTAGTGATACGGCTCCAGAAAGATGAATTTCTTCAAATTTTTACACAATCAAATTTTGTCACCCGCTCCCGTTGCGATAGTACCATGATAAATATGACAAATTTTCAAAAGAGATTTGTTTTTCAAACTATTGGCATAAATAGGCTAGTTTACAAACTATCTGCAAGTTTTGGCTAGTTTTGGCCAGCTTAGCGATGAGCTGGCCAGTATTTAAAAAAATATATTACGGGGTGCATCCGTGAAATGCGCCCATACAAAATTACACTGGCGCATCTGCCAAATGCACCAGTGTAATTTTTTGTCCAAAGTTGGACAGCAAGTAGCAGCTTTACTCATTTGCCCCAAAACAAATTCGAGCTAAAAAACCCAATTTTCTAACATTCTTTCATTCACCTCAAAATCTCAAAGTATACAAGGATTACTAGTCAAATTACTTCTATCAACTATATGACATCAATTTGAAGGTATAAATCTAGTTTAAGCTCAAACCCTAGCTCAATTTTTAGGTATTTTCATATTCTACTTTTCACAAATCTAGTCTCTCATTTATATGCTTTATTATGTCATTAGTATTTTTTTAGCAATTTATTGTTCTAAAATTAATTATGTTTTCCTTTTTAGAAGTATGTCGAATTTCATCCCAATTTATGATGAAGATGGTGATGCTATGTTTTTCGTTAATATGACAGTGATTGAATTATTTGTAATAAAAGATGAGTTGAGACATTTTGAAGAGGCAATTGCTACTAATTTGAACCAACATTCTAGTCAAATTCTTGGTACTATTCCGTGTTATCCTTATCAGAGCAATCCAAGTCAATTATTTCCTACTTGTGTGAATACAAAGTAAGTAATTTGTTAAAGTATTTACATTTGAGTAGTTGAAATTTATAGTGTTTTGATCTCATACTCTTTTTTTCACAGTTTTATGGTGCATCCGGGTGGTTAAGCTTTAGACCGGCAAATGATCAATTTTTACACTCCGTGCCTTCAAATGCTAGAGAGGTTGATATTCCTTTGAACAATGATGATGGAGGTCGTAGTTCACCACATATAGATAGCATGCAAGTTGCTTCAATGGATAATGATATGCCATGGATGGATAATATGGAAGTTAATAATGAAGCTCTAGAGTTTGAAATTGATCATGAGAAAGAAAATGAAAATAATGAAGTATCTTTGGTGGAAGAAGATGATGACGATAACGATGAGCATATGCAATTTGAGATGCCTTTAACAGATGATTTATGTAGTGCGAAAATTATGACGGCATCATTGATTGAAAATGTTACTCCTATTAGAGATGTATTTACTTCAGAATGTGTTGATTCTGGTTTTCAAGTGGGAACGCAATTTCAAACAAAGGAAATACTTATTCAACAGTTAAGTGAGTGGTCCATCAAGAATTCTGTTTCTTTTAAACCCATAAAATCCTGCAAAACAGAATACACCGCAATTTGTAATGTTGATAAAAATTGTCATTGGAGAATACATGCAATTGTCCCCAAAAAATCATTGATCGGGTGGTGGGAAATTAGAAAATATGATGGCAATCATACTTGTGTTAATCCGATTATTAATTCAAATCATAAACAAGCTACAAGTATATTTATTGCTAATAAAATACTTCCTTTTATCGAAATCGGATTTGAATACTACTCCCTCTGTGATTCAAGTTTTAATGTCGAAAACTTTTTTTATCAAAATAAGCTACTTCAAGGCGTATAGAGCATTGCGTAAAGAACTTGAGAGAGTTTTGGAGATTGGGAAACATCATATGCTGAGTTACCACAATATTTAGCTACTATTAAAAAAAAATCCGAGAACAGTTTTTAAAGTTGATATCGAAAGAATCACCAATGGCAAAGCTCTTTTTAAGAGTGCATTTTGGGCATTCGGTGCATCTATTGAGGGTTTTGCACATTGTTGACCATTGATTTGCATTGATGGCACTCATCTCTATGGCAAATATTTAGGTACCTTGCTAGTCACGACTGGAGTATGTGCAAATGATGGTATATTTCCATTAGCATATGTAATTGTAGACTCTGAATCAAAAGATAGTTGGGATTGGTTTTATAGATGCACATACTACTACATACATAGCGTTCATAATAGATGCTTAACTTTCATATCCGATCGAATGAAAGGTATTCCAAGAGCATTATATAATTAGGCAGAAGAACACCATCACAGCTTTTGTGCTAGACATCTCAAAGCTAACTTCCAAGCTGCTGGATTTACTCAAAAAAATTTGGTAGACTTGTTTTATTCATGTGCTAGTGCTACAGATGAATTGCATTATAAAGAGTTAAGGGGACACTTGAAAACTATTGCTCCAGATGCATATGCTTGGATTGAAAAGAGTTTACGAGGTGCGGAGGAAAATTGGGTTCTATGCAAGGATAATGGTGGAAGATTCATGACGATGACAACAAATGTGTCTGAAAGTTTTAATGGAGTTATAAGAGGTGTTCGAGCTTTGCCAGTTAAGTCGTTAGTAGCAAGAACGTTTTATTGTTTAAACGACTATTTCATGAAACGTCGTTCCGATGCCGAGGGATTTGAAACGAAAATGAGTCCAAAAGTTGAAACTCTTTTAGCCAAAAGAGAAAAAAATGCAAGATATTGTGGAATTGTTAGATTTAATCAAACCGAATAGCAAGTAAATGATCAGTTTGGAAGAGCATTTACAGTGACACTACAAGATAATATATGTAATTGCACTTGCAACATTCCTTTATTGCAAAAATTGCCATGTTTGCATGTGATGGCAACTTGTGCTCAAACCGTTGGAGGAGCGAATAAATCGTATTATGATTTTTGTTCAATGTGGTTTTCAGTCGAAAATTATAAAGCAAGTTACGCTTCAAGTTTTCATCCTATTCCAATAGTAGATATTGGGATGCATATCACGGTCCGACTATATTGCCACCGCCTATAAAAAGAAAGACGGGAAGTCCACGTTCGACAAGAATCGAAGGCATGATGGATAATATGGGAGGAAGTAAACAAAATACTTGTAGCAAATGTGGTCAAAAAGGGCATAAAAGATCAAATTTTCTGTCAAAATAATTTGTATTCGATTTATGTTAGCTGCTTGCTGTCTAGCTTTGGACAAAAAATTACACTGGCGCATTTGGCAGATGCGCTAATGTAATTTTGAAGGGGCACATTTCATAGATGCGCCCCGTAATATTTTTTTTAAAATACTGGCCAGCTCATCGTTGAGCTGGCCAAAACTATCCTAAATTTGCAAATAGTTTTTAAACTAGCCTATTTATGCCAATAGTTTGAAAAACCAGCCTCTTTTGAAAATTTGTCCTGATAAATATGATGCATTAACTCCATATGGACTGTTGGGCAATCCTTATACTTTAAAATTGTGGAGCCGAACTCTTGAAAAGCAAAAAATAAAAATAATAAATAAATAAAGAGGAACTAAATTTAGTACTAACTCGTAAACAAACAAAAAGAGGTCAAATTTACCTACACACAATCGGTCCACCATTGCTCGCTTTCGCTAACCGTTCCCGTTACTGAATCCCATCATGCGCCTGTTTCATTACAGATACTCTGTCATACAGACCATTGTTTCTTTAGTCCATCGTATTTGTAGAAATTTTGATCATCCGTTACCGGTATTTCATTCGGAATTGTTGCCAAAACCTCATTCAATGCAGCTGTAGTTTTCTTATGGATGTTTTTTTGTTGGTTCCAATAATAAGCATCGGTGGCGTAATGCAAGAAAAACACTGTAGCTTGTTTGAATCAAATCTTTGGACTTCGGAAAGAATTTTTTTGAATATTTTCGGCCACTCTGTAACTCAAAGAAAACTCAAAAAAATTCAAAAGAAATTTGTGAAGTTAACGGAAATAAGATTGAGATGGGTATATAAAAAATTATCTTGATATGCGATAAACATTTCCGGATTTTTGGGTTGAAGTTGGGGTGGATGTGTGAGAAGGAAGAGGGGAAATGGGTGCTAATATATGGGAGAAAATTTGAATATTGAGGCTGAATTTACCGGGCATCAGACGCGTACAATGCGCCAGGTGCGAACTAGTGTATTTGGTCTGTTGGGGCAAACGGTCCAAATGAGTGGGTCCCACCTCATACAAGTCAGACGCGTCTGATGCATCCAACATGACACTAAAGTGAATGTGAAAAATATTGACTGCGACACGTTCGATGTGTCAAAAAAAACAAAGTCATTTCTGATGATTTTTCTATTCTCAACTCTCATGTGTATTCTTTACTACCGTTTGTTTTCCTATTCTTTTCGTTATATTTGATCACGTCGACCGATTCCTCACCGCAAACTATGACCAATTGAAATGCCTAAAAAACTTACTTTCCTTGATATTTGCTATGAGACATGTGGTACTCGTGACAGACGGTTTGGAATTTCGTACGATGAAGTTGCGGCCGCGTTTAAAGATCGATTTTGAACTTGAATACACATAAACTTATATGAAAAATAAATTGGATAAAATGAAGCACTTTGGACGTGATGAAACGAGCTCCTAAAAACTTAGGGAGGTAATTGGAATGCTAAACTCTGTGTGAGTGGAAATGACGACTGGTGTAAGACCATTGCATGCTAATATAGGAATTTCAAATGTAGTTCTCTCCGAATTTCAAATGTGAACCTATATCACGGTAATCCACTAAAATTTAGACGTGGACCTATATTGTGGTACTCCACTGAAATTCAGCTGTATCCAAGGCAGTTGAGGCTCGCTAGACTCTAACTGGATTATCAAAACTTCGAAGTATTTAAAACGTTGTTTCTTGCTGTCTTATGATTCGCACACAAGAGGATGATTAAGGGAGTGGGAACCTAGTTTAATTTTTATGAATGAGTAAAAACGTTTCCAACTTGCTCTTTCTTTGTCTAGGGATGCTGAACTTAGGCGTCTTTTGGACTTTTTAGTAGGGTGGTCTCGTAAAAAAAATGGGTTGTGGGTGATGTTTTATTTTGTTTATTTGTACCTTTTTTGATGCAATGTACGTTTTTTTAATGCAATGTACAATTTTCTCTCTCAATAGTTTTCTAATTAATGTACAATCTAATATCAACTAATAATGATTATTTAAAAACGGATAAAAAAAATTGAAACCAATAAAAATACATATAGATACAAATGGCCATTGTCCTTTAGCACAAAAACGCATAAAACAACTTCCTATTTGCTAAACAAATTGCTTTCATGAATTAAAATCATAAATGTTATAATTAAGAAATTAAAACTATATAAGTGTGCGGTGTTGTTAAATATACGCGCCCGCACACACATTATATCATATAAATATGTTTTAAGTCTAAAATTATCAAAGTTATAATTAAGAAATTAAAATCATATGTGTGTGTATTGTTATGCATGCACACACAGATATGTGTGCATGTGTAGTTGTTCAATATATTTATATTGAAGTAAGGTATAGTTTATATATACACATTTCACACAAATTCATATATATAAAGCAATTTTAAATGCAAAAATATCCATTATTTATAATTTAATTTTATTAACTTATTTAAATGCATATGCACGTGCATACGCGCACACACGAGCGCATTATAACACACACAAATATATGTATATGTATGCATATATGTATGTATGTATATGGTTCGGAAATTAATTAAATTTTAGAATATTATATATACATATGTTTTAAATGCCTATTATAATATATGAAATGAATATTTAATATATTTAATATATCGATGAATTAAAAATTGATTTTCATTTAGAATTTTAACTAAAAAGGGGATTCTAAATAATAGATATAGTTTTGCTATAGATTTAATTAATTATTTTGGATAAACATCTTCAGAGGACTTATAGCTAATAATATCTAAGTATATGTGTGTGTTATAGATGTATATGTACACATATTATATATATATATATGTTTATGTGTGTATGTTTGTGTGTGTTGTGTAATTAAATCAATTTTCATATTATATTAGATAATACATATATATTATATTTAGGCCGACATATAAATATAAATATGAATATGAATTTATATATGTATATATTTATTACACATATGTATATCTATAATTTCCTTTGTATTATGCTTTTATATTAAATACCAAATATATGTGAATGTAATGCTCATCATTAATGTGTGTGTATACATACACATACATACATATATAATTAGAAATCTCATTAACTAAATATATATACATACACATACATATATATAATTTATACATTTATCTCCATTATCATATTGTTATGTTCATATAAAATTAAACTGATACATATGTTGAGTATATTGATATTCACATAATATAACAAAATTATTCATAAGTCAAATCAAATTTAAACTTATATTATATATGATTAATACAATTTGCAAATTTGTTCATCATAACAAAAAATAGATCGTTGGATAAATTTAATAAAAGAAAAAATTGAAATCAACCCTTATTACTCCACTGTCCGACCCTCTAGATTCAACAATGGAAGTGTTATTATAAATAAATCGACCAACGCATAGGGCAATATCTAAAAAATTCCAATTAGATGGGTGTATTAGAAAGAGTGTTTAACTAAAAAGAATGTTACTCTAATTAAGGAACGTTCTTATTGATGGAAAACCCCCTACTCCTAGCCCTTACGTTGCTCATTGAAGTGGTGTATTTCTAGGGTATGCCCTTGTTGAAGACCTAATACAGTTTATGTTTTAGCTTGATTCAAATATGCGTATTTGAATATTTAACTTTTTGAATCTTATTAGTTTGAATTTAAATCAAACTAATTTAAAATTAGAGTAATATGTGTATAGAAGTTATAGATACGAATTAAAATTGTTTAAAATTTTGAATTAAATATAAATTTAAGATTGTTTACATTTGATTTTGAACTAAACTATAAATGTTATAATAATAATGTAACATCCCGCCTTTTTGTACGTTTTAAGCAGACACACATGCCGACTCAAACCATACAGAAGGGCAGATTGTTATTGGGGTGAATAAGAAAAACAGAGAAAGAAAAAAAACAAAACAGAATCTCGCAGCGGAATGACAAAATATAATAATCAAATAACAGTTCATGAAGTTGTATACAAAACATTTTATTATACTTATACAATACAAAATCAGAGTTACACATCAGAGATAAATAAATGATAATGCAGCGGAACAGTATGAATGCAGTGGAATAAATATAATAAATAATAGTAGTACAAATTTTCGTCTTCGTCCTCTAGAAATAGGGTCTTCAAATCCTGAAATGCTCAGGCTGACCTGAGCGAATTGAAAAGACAAAACACTCGAGTTAGAAGTAAAAGATCTTATGTAAGTTAAATCAACGGTAAATAAATATGAGTGTAAACGACATCGGAGATGTTTACAGGGTTTGACATCTCTTATCCAGTGTCTAACGTGAGTGCAGTAACTTAAGAGATGTTCGGGATTCACATCTCCTAAGAATCCGTTAAACTATCTACTATGTAGTACAATACGCTATTATAGTATGTCTACAGTAAGATAAACTATTAAAATAGCGTTAAGGCGTTACCCATTTCTCCCTTAACACATTTTTATATATTCCCATAGTCTATACAGTACCATAATCCCGTCCGTATTGGACGTCGTCAGAGGGCGCTCCATAGGTATGGTACAAAATAAACTCGTAGTGGTCTCGATAGGGTAGGTGACACGGCACAACTAGGCAATACCAGGGTAGATATACCAATTACACTTTCGGACTGGTGGTAACGCATAGCAGCTACTACCGCCCACCTCGGACACACTCCCAAATCTAAAATCGAGGGTGGCCACCAAATCAGTCACAAAGTCAGAATATAGTATCAAAGGAGTGTGCCCGATCGGAGGAATGACCTCACTTGGCCCGTCAATTGCTCCTGTTTTAGCCACCTTAAGCTAACTCATGGGAGTCAGGTCCATGTATATACCTCATATAGGATCGTCGCACACCATCCTACTTCATTCTGGAATCTCCACCGTGTACATAGTTATCAAAGTGGTTTTCGGTATTGGTAGAGAGTATGACAATATCTGATCCCGGTCTCTTTCATAACCAATCACTTATTACACACCGGATGGTTCTTTTACATTTCCAAAATCATTTCATAATCGATATCAAAATATCATATTCAATTCAAATCATATCACTTTCGAAATCATTACTTACTTCCAAAATCATATTCACCTTGAAATCATATCACATTTGAAATCATAGTTCAAAATTATATTTCCTTTCAAAAGTCATATTTCCTAAATAGGCTAAATTCTCATTTCAAAATATCATATTAAACCAAATATGTTATTTAAATCCCAACTTAGGTTATAACTGTGAGAAATGCAGATTAAGGATCTTAAGGCTAGAATTAACACTAGAGGGGGGGGGGGTGAATAGTGTTTAAAGAAATTTGTTAGTTTTTTGAGTTTATCTTACTTTGTTAACAATGTATACACTAATCAGACACAGATATGAACACAGAATCAAACACAGATGCAAATATAAAGTAAAAGCAGTAAAGGAAAGAACACACCGGATTTTATACTGGTTCGAAGTTACCCTACATCCAGTCCCGCACAACTAAGTACGGATTTCCTTTCAAAATCACTTCAACAATTACAACCCTCGGTTTCAAGGCTATGAGGTACACCCTCCAGAATAACAATCCTCTGGGTAGAGATACTTGATTTCCGGGGCAACAAGTTCACCCAATTGATTTCCAGGACTACAATCACACCTTCTCTCGCTCAATTGATTACAAAAAGTCTATAACTCAGATTAGCACTTGGATCTTGTAGAGATAGTGGAGAGAATCAAAACCAGAAATTGTCTAGTTAGATTCGATATTGATTTCGGCAGAGTAATGGTGTAATTTGTAAATAAGAAAGTGGAGAAGAAGAAGAGAAGTTAAATCAAAGAAAAGTGTTATAAAATTCGTTGAAACTGACCCCTATTTATAGAAGAACAACAGTCATGTCCATTCGTGAAGAGTTATGGCGAATAGACACTTCTTTTGAAATTTAAATTTTGAACTCAACTGTCACCATGTCGACATGGTGCCTATGGGCATGTCGACATCCCTCAGCCAAATTTGATGTTTTGAATTTTTATAAAAATAATATTTATCTTATATAAAAACTATTTAAAACTTTATAAATATACTTGAATATATTTGAAATTCATAAGTGAATATAAAGAACAATATATATATATATATATTATTTTAACTATAATTTAAATCAAAGTAAATAATTTAAAAGTTAAATATATTATTTGAAAAGACAGTTTAAAATCAGGAGTAATTTTGACTCTGAAAATAAAGATGTTTTGAGGCTAAAATTATTTAAAATCGGAATCGAGGGTTTTGAATCTTTTTAAAAGGAAAGTTTTGAAATCATTTCGAAAACAAGATAATTTTGAAAAATCATTTGAATTAAGATTAGTGGATACAAAACAATGTCCCACTAGATTTTCGTAGGTTCCATCCTACTTAGGGTTCCATCCCTTTAACGGGCTCGAAGTGGATTCCATTCCACGAATAAATTGGATATTAAGATGCCAGTGCTTTTCTACGAGTTTTAACAAATATTCCTAATAAAACAAACTCAACCTTGAAATCTTAAACTCTTGATAATCTTGATACTCATGAGTCTTCTATCTCTATATCTTGAATCTCTATACTGTACAGTCTTCATTCTTGATACCTGCATGGTTAGATCCTGCATATACATATATATCTAAACTTGTAATGTTAGTATTTATATTTTATAATCTATTCTAAGGTTGTTGTCATCAAAACCATCATCTCATGGACTAACAATCTCCCCCTTTTTGATGATGACAACCTTTGTTTATAAAATATCACTTCTATCCTAATACTTCTAATAACTCCCCCTTAATTTATGCCTAACTATCCTATTTTATACTTCTCCCCCTTTGTCATCAACAAAAAAACTTACTCTAAACTAGATAACTCCAAACTATATAACTCTATATAACCCCCCCTGAAACTAAGACTACATTACTTGTGATTATAATGATAGTGTTATCATACATAATCAATACTTAACTAAAATATAATCCTAAACTATTAACTATCCTAACTAAGAATTTACAATAATACTAACACATATAAGAACACGAGTTAATTTATTACGAGTATGGTTGTATTTACATTTGCGTTTGAAAAACATAAAAACATAAATAACAACGGAAAGAAAGAGAAGAAACTAATGTGTGTTTCTGAACATAGGAGATTTATGAATTGAACAGTTTGGATAGTGGAAACAGAAATTTCCACGTTGTTCAACAAGATTCCCATTTTTGTCGAAACACACTTCTCCAATGCATACTACTTGGTCATCATCCTCCTCGTGTGCTTCTTCCATTGGTTCTTCTTCTTCTTCGTCGCTGACCTCATGTTCTTGATTGAGTGAAGAGTCTTCATCGATCAAGATAGGGTTGGCCTGGTTATCCATTAGGAATTTTTGTAAATTCCTAAGAATCTTGCCTTGCCTCTCTTGCTCTTTCGCCATACGAAGTTGAGTCACTTGAATTTCAGTCAACATCTAAAGAGTATCCTTCATAGACTCCTCCAATTTAGTTAACGTGCGAGAGTAGTGCATTGGAATGGACCAGAAGTAGGAGAGGGGAATGAGAAAGTTGATTTTATGTTTGATTTAGAGGAAGATGCCATTATTTTATATATTTCAGAATAGAAAATGAAGAGAAAACAGAGAGAATGAATAAGAATTCGAAATAGAGAAGAATATATAACTAAATTTTTGAATTTTGGTGGGAAAATTTAAAAAAATAGAAACGTTACATGTCGACATGTCTTCCTAGGGGATGTCGACATGGTCCTTATATTTTAACTCTATGATTTATTTTAATATTAATTATTAATTATACTTGTTATTTATATTTTATATTTAAGTTATAGAACAAATACCTAATTCTCTTCTTAATTTAGTAAATATAGATTCATTTAATGGTTTTGTTAAGATATCAGCGATTTGATTCTCAGAGTTTATATATTCAAGAGTAATTACTTCTTTAGTTATATTATCTCTAAGAAAATGATGTCGAATATCAATATGTTTAGTTCGAGCATGATGAGTAGGATTTTTAGATAAATTTATTGCACTAGTATTATCACAATAAATTGGCGATTTTGAGATATTTAATCCAAAATCTCTTAAGGTTTGTTGCATATATATTACTTGAGAACAAGCCAAAGCAGCAGAAATATACTCTGCTTCAGTTGTTGATAGAGAAACTGTACTTTGCTTTTTACTAAACCAGGAAACCAAAGAATGTCCCAAAAAGTGACAAGTTCCACTTGTACTTTTTCGGTCTGATTTACATCCAGCATAGTCAGCATCACAGTATGATATTAAATCAAATGAATCATTTTTAGGATAAAATAAGCCATAATCAGAGGTGTGTTTAATATATCTTATGATACGTTTTACAGCTTTTAAGTGAGTTTCTTTAGGATGAGATTGATATCTTGCACAGAGACATACACTATGCATGATATCAGGTCTACTAGCAGTGATATAGAGCAATGATCCGATCATTCCTCTATACAACTTTTGATCTACATCTTTCGAGAAATCTTCTTTACTTAGATATTCATTGGTTGCCATGGGAGTAGGTTTTCCACTCGCAGTAGTCAAACCAAATTTATTGACTAGTTCTTTAGCATATTTTTCTTGACTAATAAAAATACCATTATCTAACTGTTTTATTTGCAATCCTAGAAAGAAGTTTAATTCACCCATATGACTCATCTCAAACTCTTTTGTCATTATTTCAGAAAATTCTTTATCCATTTCGAAGTTAGTTGAACCAAAAATGATATCATCTACGTATACTTGAACTAGTTGAATATCATTTTTATTTCTTTTAATAAAAAGAGTGTCATCTATTTTACCAATTTCAAAATTTGATTGTAATAAATAAGATCTTAGTCTATCATACCAGGCTCTAGGAGCTTGTTTTAGACCATATAAAGTTTTCTTAAGTTTGTACACATGGTTTGGTAAATTTTCATCTTCAAAAAGTGGTGGTTGTTCAACATATACTTCTTCTTTTACAAATCCATTTAAAAATGCACTTTTAACATCCATTTGAAATAATTTGAAATTATTATGATTTGCGAAAGCAAGTAGAATCCTAATGGCTTCTAATCTTGCTACAGGAGCAAAGGTTTCGTCACAATCTATACCTTCTTCTTGACAATAACCTTGGGCGACTAATCGTGCTTTATTTCTAACGACCTCACCTTGTTCATTCATTTTATTTTTATAGACCCATTTAGTTCCAATTATAGTTTTATCTTCAGGTCTAGGAACAAGTTCCCAAACTTCATTTCTAGTGAATTGATTTAATTCTTCTTGCATAGCCAAAATCCATGAATCATCAGTTGATGCTTCTTTAGGATTTTTGGGTTCAATAGATGATATAAATGCTACATTACTCATTTTACTTAGTTGATTTCTAGTTGTAACAATAGATTGCATATCTCCTATTATATTTTCAATAGGATGATCTTTTAAAAGTTTAATCCTTTTATTAGGATGATTAATTTCATTATTAATTTCGGTTGATTCCTGATTTTGAGTAATTAAATCTTCTTCATCATTTGTAATTTCAAAATCTCTTAAATTTTCATCAAACGAAACATGCATTGTTTCTTCGATGGTGTTAGATCTTAAATTAAAAACTCTATAAGCTTTACTTCTATTAGAATATCCGATAAAGATTCCTTTGTTGGATTTAGGATCAAATTTATCCAAATTATCTTTTGTATTTAAAATAAAGCATCTACTTCCAAAAATTCTGAAGTATGATACCTTAGGTTTCTTTCCATAAAGAAGTTCATAAGGTGTCTTATCAGTTAAAGGTCTAATTAAAATTCTATTAAAAATATAACAGGCGGTAGCAACAGCTTCTGCCCAAAAGTGTTTTGGTAAATTACTATCTGAAAGCATAGTTCTCGCACACTCTTGTATCGTTCTATTTTTACGCTCAACTACTCCGTTTTGTTGTGGAGTTCTTGGAAATGAGAAATTGTGAGTTATTCCCTTCTTATTGCAGAATTCCTCAAACTTTTCATTTTCGAATTCACCACCGTGATCACTACGAATAGTTATAATTTTTAAAGATAATTGATTTTGAATCCTTTTTGTAAAGTTCTTAAAACATTCAAAAGTATCACTTTTATGTTTCAAAAATATTGTCCATGTAAATCTAGAATAATCATCTACAATTACAAAAACATATTTACTATGATTTATTGACTGAATTTGAGATGGACCAAATAAATCGAGATGAAGTAACTCAAGGGGTTTTGAAGTTGAAATCATATCTTTTAATTTAAAGGAACTTTTTCTAAGTTTTCCAAATTGACATGCATCACATAAACCATCTACTTTAAAATTCATTTTAGGGAGACCTGTTACTAGATCATGTTTTGACAGTCTAGATAAGAGTTTGAAATTCAAATGTCCAAATCTCTTATGCCAAATCCAAGGGTCACTTGTATTTGCCAGAAGACATAGGTTATCATTTGAAACTTTCATACTAAGAATATAAATATTCTTTTTCCTAGTTCCCTCAAATATTATGGTTGAGTTATTATCTTCAATATGACATTTATCTTTTTCAAATTTAATTTTATATCCTTTATCACATAGTTGACTTATACTTAGCAGATTGTGTTTTAGATTCTTAACTAGCAAAACATTAGTAATAATAGGAGTTTCAGAATTACCGACATTGCCGATGCCAATCACGTATCCTTTCGAGTTGTCTCCAAAGTTAACCAGTCCTCCGTCTTTGTATATAATATTATTCAGCATATCTGGATTACCAGTCATGTGTCTAGAGCATCCACTATCAAGTATCCACTTATTCCTTTTGATCTGCACAGATTGTCCATTGTGGATTGATTCCTTAATACCCATAAAGCATCTTTCCTGCACATTATAAAATTTGGGTAGACAACTAGAATTTGAATAATATTCATATGCAGACTCATGGAACAATGATGATTTAAACAATTCCAAACTAGTTTTAACAGATTTTTCAAAAATAGCCATTTTAAAACTTTTCAAAATTCAGATTATGAAACTTTTGAAAACAAAGCTCTGATGCCAAATGTGAGAAATGCGGATTAAGGATCTTAAGGCTAGAATTAACACTAGAGGGGGGGTGAATAGTGTTTAAAGAAATTTGTTAGTTTTTTGAGTTTATCTTACTTTGTTAACAATGTATACACTAATCAGACACAGATATGAACACAGAATCAAACACAGATGCAAATATAAAGTAAAAGCAGTAAAGGAAAGAACACACCGGATTTTATACTAGTTCGGAGTTACCCTACATCCAGTCCCGCACAACTAAGTACGGATTTCCTTTCAAAACCACTTCAACAATTACAACCCTCGGTTTCAAGGCTATGAGGTACACCCTCCAGAATAACAATCCTCTGGGTAGAGATACTTGATTTCCGGGGCAGCAAGTTCACCCAATTGATTTCCAGGGCTACAATCACACCTTCTCTCGCTCAATTGATTACAAAAAGTCTATAACTCAGATTAGCACTTGGATCTTGTAGAGATAGTGGAGAGAATCAAAACCAGAAATTGTCTAGTTAGATTCGATATTGATTTCGGCAGAGTAATGGTGTAATTTGTAAATAAGAAAGTGGAGAAGAAGAAGAGAAGTTAAATCAGAGAAAAGTGTTATAAATTTCGTTGAAACTGACCCCTATTTATAGAAGAACAACAGTCATGTCCATTCGTGAAGAGTTATGGCGAATAGACACTTCTTTTGAAATTTAAATTTTGAACTCAACTGTCACCATGTCGACATGGTGCCTATAGGCATGTCGACATCCCTCAGCCAAATTTGATGTTTTGAATTTTATATAAAAATAATATTTATCTTATATAAAAACTATTTAAAACTTTATAAATATACTTGAATATATTTGAAATTCATAAGTGAATATAAAGAACAATATATATATATATATATTATTTTAACTATAATTAAAATCAAAGTAAATAATTTAAAAGTTAAATATATTATTTGAAAAGACAGTTTAAAATCAGGAGTAATTTTGACTCTGAAAATAAAGATGTTTTGAGGCTAAAATTATTTAAAATCGGAATCGAGGGTTTTGAATCTTTTTAAAAGGAAAGTTTTGAAATCATTTTGAAAACAAGTTAATTTTGAAAAATCATTTGAATTAAGATTAGTGGATACAAAACAATTTCCCACTAGATTTTCGTAGGTTCCATCTTACTTAGGGTTCCATCCCTTTAACGGGCTCGAAGTGGATTCCATTCCATGAATAAATTGGATATTAAGATGCCAGTGCTTTTCTACGAGTTTTAAAAAATATTCCTAATAAAACAAACTCAACCTTGAAATCTTGAACTCTTGATAATCTTGATACTCATGAGTCTTCTATCTCTATATCTTGAATCTCTATACTGTACAGTCTTCATTCTTGATACCTGCATGGTTAGATCCTGCATATACATATATATCTAAACTTGTAATGTTAGTATTTATATTTTATAATCTATTCTAAGGTTGTTGTCATCAAAACCATCATCTCATGGACTAACAATAACATCATTAACCATATTTACTTAAAAATCGAAAATTTGAATATAAACCCATCCATTTTACTTAGTTTGGAATTTAGAAGAAAATAGTTTTAAATAGTTATAAATAGTTAATATAGATTTAAAATAGATTAAATATAATTAAAATAGATTAAATAGATTTAAAATAGATTAATTAGATTTAAAATAAGTTAAAATAGGTTAATTAGTTTAAATAAATTAAATGGTTTAAAATAGGTTAAAATGATTTAATATAATTAATACAAGTTAAAATAGTTTAATACATTGAAAATCTTAATAATTAGAAATTTTGAAATAATATATTTTTAAAACAGTTTATATTAAAACATGAATTTGGAATTAATATCAAATTAAACTATTCATTTCATTTCAACGCATTTGGACCATTTTCAATTTCCAAGTCAACAAACTAAATTCCAAACCTTTCAATTTAACATTTCAATAAACTATTGAATTTCATATCGTTTCAATCTATGTTCAAATATCAATTCAGATTACTCCAATTTCAAAATATTTCAAAGTTATTTCAAACAACTTCAATAACTTAATTTCGATAGAATTTCATTTATACTTAAAAGTTTAACTTTAAACTTCCAATTTATTTTCTTAAAGCAATTCCTTTTAAACCAATTCACATTTCAACACAAAACTTGATTTTCCAATAATATTTCAATTTACATAAATCAAATTTTATTTCAAAATATCATTTAATTAAATTCGAAAATTAAGGATTTTAAAATCATTTAATTTAACTAATCCGGTGTCCGTATATAATTCTCTACCCTAGGGTCAAATGATACGGATATTTATCATTTCAATCCGTAATTTAAAATTTTACGGTTATATATCATTTCAAACCGCAATCCCGAATAAATAATAAAATCTATAAAATCGCTCGAGTCTATCATTTCAACCCATAACGATTTTTCTTTAATATATTGTTCATTCGGGTATGTATCATTTCAACCCATAGTGAACTTGCAGTTTATAACAATATAAAATAAAACAACCATTCATCAATATTAACAATCAACATCCATTACAAACATCATCAAAATCAATCAATAAATATCAATATAGAACTGATAATCAATAATAGGTATTTAACTGGCAATTTATATTCAATAATAAATTCAATAACGATTTAATTCAAATAAATTCAAACTAACTGAGATGATGATTTAAAATATACCAAACAGTCATAAATAAATTTCTAATCACATCATAAATTTAATTTAACAAACATAAGAAATTTTAAAAGTTGTGAGTGGGTCAAAACACTCACCTTTGAATTTAAATTGAATCTAAAATCCAATTTAAACCAAAAATTTGAACGGTCTCAAAATTCATCCAAACCAGCATCAAAATGTCCGAAATGTCGATACAATCCCAATGTAAGAAATCGCGCATGAAACAGACCCCGTATGCAAAAGTTATGTAAATTAGAATGATTGGATTTGAAAATTAAATAAAATAAAATAAAAATGAAATAAGCCAACCGTTACTCAACACGTCACCTTCCCCACGTGAGTTCACCTGCGTACGAACCCATCAGTCCCGCCTTTGACCACCTGCGCATGCCACCCGAAGCCTCAATACGCCGAGCCACCGCCGTCGACGAGTTCCCCATCACCCCCTCTATCGACCGGCATCACCGCGGCCCTCCAAAGCCACGCCGCCGCCGCCTAGTTTTTAGGGTTTCGAAACCCTAATCGTGAAATTCTAGCCAACCTCGACGACACTAAAAACCCCGACCAAAAGCGTCGAACTCCCTACGACGAGCCCCACAAAACCCCCACATCAATTTTGCCAAGTGGTGACGAAAATCTGAACCCAATTTTCGATTTAGGGTTTCACGATTTCTTTACTTTGACCATGATTTGCCATTGATTCGATCATTATTTAAGAAAACGAACACTTGCCGTAGATTTGCATGGTCAAGAGCTTCAAAACGGCATATAATTTGATAGGGTTTGGAGAAGTTTGATTTTTGGATTTGAATTTGATTTGGATTTGAAATTTGGGAATTAGGGTTTTGTCTACCATTGGAAAGAGAGGAACAAATGAAATTGTATGTATAGACAAACTGAGTTGAGGAACACTAGGGTTTATAATGGGCTATTTATAGGTAGATTAGAAAATAAAACGAATGAACGCGATTGATTTGGGTTTGAACGATAAACGACCCGAAAAGCCCGTTTCGACTCCAGAACGAAAACGAGTCAACCCATATATCAAAATAGATGCTTTCAAATATTTTAAACTCAATGGAATAGGTTCAAGTCCTAATTCCATCGTATGAAGAAGTTATGCCAAAATCAACTTATTTCAAATTGATTTCAATTAAACTGATTTCTGGGCGTTTCAAGTCCATACGATCAAACGAAAAGTCTGATCGTTACGAAACTTGAAACCCTACAATAATTCACTGTTACAGATCCGATGAAACTAGTTTCGTCGAAATCCGAGTCAGTGACCAAAATGGCTATTTTCACATTAATTAAATAAATTAATTAATCACTTTTAAATTCAATATTTATAAACTAGCAAAATTTTCATTTGATTGTACAGACATTTCTAATAAATTAAATAAGTTTACATGTCAATTCAGTGTTAATTATTCCAATAATTACGGTGTTCAATTTCAACTGTGGTTATATCTAATTAATTAAAATTAATTTCAATAAATTGCTTTAATTTGATTTCAACCTTTATATTTAATCAATTATTACCCAAATAACATAGTTAATATTTGTTGATACCTTATTCCATTAATAGACTACATTTCCATCTTTCATTTATATCAACTACTATAATTCAATTATATTGAAATTTTGTCAATTTCACACATTAATTAAGAATTTAAATCCCAATTAATTATTTTATCTTGGTTTCATTCTTCTATTACATAAATTATTACTTTATTAATAAAAATAACATTTCTATTCATTTTGTTACATTCATAAATTTCAGTTATTGTCTTTATCTTATTAATGTAACATTAAATTTCATTTAATTTTAATTGATTTCCCATTTCAATTTAATAGACTAAATAAATAGGTAACACATAATAATTGTTACCCTTTAACTTTTAATCACACTTGTAAAGGTTTATTATTTACAATCAACTATTATATTTACTTACATAATATTGATTTTATTCAATTATTTCATTAATTAATTCCATAATTACATTTGTTTTCATATATTCAATTTATAACCAAGTATAATCTTTCCATTATTTCATTTTTGTATTGATTTCATTATAAAATTACAAATTTTTATTTCTTGCAATATTATATTACCAAAATCTCATTATATTAACAAATTTAAATCGTCGAAAATTACGGGTCGTTACAAATAAAATCAAACTTATTTGAATTTAAAATTGAAATACAAATGAGTTTAAATTTAAAAACAATTTAGTTATGAATTGTTATAATTAAATTAAATTAAATTCTTGTTTTGAATAAAAGAAACAAACGACAAATGTTATAAATGTAATTTCAAATTTGTTTGAAATAAACTATAAATTATAAAATTTATAACTTAATTAATTAAAATAAGTAATCTTAACGAGTTAAATCAAATATACCGAATAATAAACCTATTAAGGTATAAAGGACGTGTATGTTATATTGAATTACAACATGTCATAATATGCTAGATACTCATCATCTGATATTATCTATAACATGCAAATTCATTTCTATAAATAATGAATTAATAGGTAAAGGTTGCTCTCTATCATTTAGACATAAATCGATGTACTAGGGCACATGGATGGCTATTGAGCACACTCAAGCTGTCTATATGCTTTAGAGAAGCCTTGGTATTCATATATGGGCAAGACAAACTATATGACATTGTTGCGTACACTAAAGGCTGACATACTACTTGCACATCACATAGTGATAGGTCATGAGGGTCTAATTTACTTTGTGATTTTTTGAGCGCACTCAGTGTCATAATGATGACATGAAATAATGATTATGATGTTAGGAGGTGTATATGATATAACTAATAAAGTGTTTTTTAGTGAGACGGGTGTGTAGCGTGACACTAGACAACCGATTAGTAGCATATATATATATATATATATATATAATAATACTGATGTTTCGATCAACAGGCCTGATCGATGGCACATAGCACAAGCACAGTAATCATACAAACCACAAATGAAGACAAGATAGTGCAATAGTATATACAAAAGACAGCAAGACAAAAAACCAAAATGAATGACAGGGCTCTGAACGCGTCAAGGTCATTATTTATGGATACTACAATTTGTTGATAACACTCAAGGTCCTAAATATATGATAAATAGCTCCTAACACCACTAAAGATATTATGAGAATTCTCACATCTTCCTTAGGTTTTGGGAACACGTTGAAATTTTTGTGGAAACCTTGCTAAATAAAACCAATCTAATAAGTATAAAAGCATACACAAGTGTAGTATGACAATACTCAATTAACATGCTATTTTCGGTAAGCTAAAAAGTTGTATGGTGAAAAAGATTATTCCGCAAGTTATGATATTTCGAGAAAATGTACCATTTGAATATAAGCAGGGGAACCGCTGTCAAAACCATGTACTCAATATGATTGGGTACTTTGAGGACCTTGTTGAATTGACCGATGCACTCCATGAAGAGTTGTAAGTTGACCTTATCCTTAGATCAGCGACTCCGTAGTTTGATCCATTCATATTGAATTACAACATGATCTCGTTGAAGTGTAATTTTGTTGAGCTCCTTAGTATGTTAAGGATTACCAAATGCAACTTCAAGAGAGATATGCATCAAATTCTTGCAATCAAGAGCTCCTCTTCTAAAGGTAATACCTTAAAAAAGAGGAAACGTAATGTTAAGGGTGGAAAGAAGTCAAATGACAATGATGAGTGTCACCGTTGTCATAAGAAGGATCATTGAAGGCATAACTGTCTGGATTACCTCAAAACACTAAAGGAGAAGGAGTATGATTCCTCTTTTAAAGATATATTCTTTTATATAAAAAATGTATTTTAGAAGATCTTATTCTTGGTTTTGGCTATCCCAAGCTCACGTCTGTAAATGTTTACGGGGACTTAGATGTAGAAGAGATGTAGAAAGTGGAACCATGGAGCTTTGCATTACAAATGGCGTTATCGTAGCCATTGTGGAAGTGTGAGATTATCGTATGAAGCTTGCTAATGGACATGTTCTAGTTTTGAATGACTGCTTTCACGTACTGAACATTATATATGATACTACTTCCGTTTCTAGTTTGATTGTAGATGGATATGGTTTTGTTTTGAATAGAAATATCATGAATATTCAGTTAGCATATTCGATTGTGTGTTACAGTACATTTAATGAAGACATTTATGTTCTTAACTGTAATAATGTGTACACTGTAAACACTTTTAAAGCATCGAAAGTAAGTAATAAGTATTTGTGGCATTATAGACCATGCCATATCAAAGAGAAACGACTGTATAAGTTAGGAAATAAAGGCTATTTCACTTTATTTGGTTTTGAATCATTTGATACTTATAAAGTGTCAATCATATCTCAAAGGTAGAGTACTCCTTCAGTGGGAGCAATGAAAGAGTTGAAGAGCTCTTAGGGCTCATACATATAGATGTATACAGCCGCTTCTTTATGACTACAAAGGGCGGAATGACATATCATTATATTCACCGATGACTACTCTAGACATGGATGTGTATGTTATGAAACACAAATGGAGGTCTATGAGAAATTTGTTGAATTTAAAATAGAAGTAAAAAACAAAAATTGAATAAAGTAAAAATAGGTCGATTCTGAAGGAACCGGGCCTGTCGGAAGCGGGCGAAATAGATAGATTAAAAAAATCATATTTTGAATCTATTGGGCCTATGAAGTCTAAAGAGATTTCATATCCTATCTAAATATTTTAAATAAAATCTTTATTTTATTCAATTTGTTTAAAAGAGTTTGAATTTAATTTAAATTTAAATGTATATTGTAACGAGTATATCAAATATAACCATGTGTGTAACAATTACTTGTTTAAAGTTAATTTAGAGAGAGAAACCTTTTCTTTCTCTCTCTTAGACTTATTCAATTGATTAAGGGAAGCTTTTGTTTTATTTAAAAAGAGAAATATTCCATTTCTCTCTCTAATTAAATTGATTTATTTAATTAAATGACATGTATTACCAAATTTATACTAGGCATATATGGTGAATATATCCAAATATTCTCCAGTGTAAAATGTTTAAGTGCAACATACAAACAGTGTACATGACTAGTGTGGTCATATATAGGTGCTACGATTTATAACGCAACAGGCCCATTTATCTTTTATATATGCTTTTATTGTTCATAGTTTTGTTTTTTAAAATATATATAATAACACACACACACACATATGTGTGTGCATGTTAAAAGTAAGTACGGCAGTTTTATATGTTTTGTGCAACGACCCGGAAATTCATCACTTAAGAAAAATTTCAAATTTATTAAAGTTAAGATATTTTAACATAGATGGAAATGTTTTAAACATAAATAATATTGATAATCTTGTTTTACAAAAATATATACTATGAAAAATATATCAATAAAGTGACCTAGAATTGTTTACCTATAAACAACTCTTTGACCATCCGACATCGCGTACGGAGCTGGATCATACACTCATTTATCTGTATAAGTGAGAATATGTAGTAAGACAATTTATCTTATTTTGGAAAATTAAAAGTATATATGACATCATTAATAATATCGCTATTTTCGAAGAATTGGCGTTTGAAATTAAATTGAGTTTAAATGATTTAATAATTATTTTAATTATTAAATGAGCCCTAATTATTATATAATGATATAAATATTATTATTAAATTTTGTTTAAAAATATATGTATGGTAATTAAGAAGTGAATATATGACTGGAAATCGAAATCGGAATTCCTAACGATTCAACTTGTAGAAGTTGTGCAACGTTGTGGATTATATGTGGTATAAATATGCGCATATACATGTACACATACATGAAGACATTCACATGCACATGTATACACACATATATACATATACATTTTAATATAAAATAACCAAAAATATTAAGATATTTTATTCACTTTCCTTAACCCTTAAACATCCCAAAGTCAACACTTACACTCACAAGTACAGGCACATGACCTTGCACATGGGAATGGGGGGTTTCGGCCGAACACTATGATGATGGAGGGTGGTGTGATGGTGGTGAAGTAATGATGTATTTGCACTTAAAAATCGATATTTTATTCCTTCCATTTGCCTATAAATACCCACCATCTTTCTTCACTTCCATTCACTTCTTCTTCTTCATTTTCCTAAAGCTTTTCTATCTACTTTCATGTCTTCCATACTTAGAGAAATAATGGAAAAAATATTTGCAAAAGACAATTAAATTATATAGTATATACATACATATATATAGGCCTGTCAATGGTACGGGTTTCGGCCCGAGCCCGGCCCGAACCCGTCCTATTTATGCGGGAACGGGTTTTGTCTTTTACTACCCAAGCCCGACTCAAGCCCGATCCGGGTCAGGTACGGTTTTATCAAAACCCCGCCCGGTTAGAGCCCGACCCGACAATTAGTTTTTCGTCGTACCAAACATGAGTATGTATGTTATTTATTTACTATTTTGTTTGTTTACATGTAGATGTTTTTGCATACTTTTGTTATGAGCTTGACTACATCACCGCCCAATTTACATGTTAACATTGTTTGTATACAAATTTTACCAAAGTTGCAGTTTTAAAATATGGTTTTAACATAAATATTCTCAGTTAGGTATACGGTTATTACCCAGCGGGCTTAAAAAGCCCGACGGGCCGGGCTCGGATATTGGATTGAAATACCCTGCGGGTTCGGGCCGGGTTCGGGTTTTAATTATTGTAATTGGACTCGGGTCCGGGTTTTATAATACCCGCACCGAACCCTACCCATTGACAGGCCTACATATATATATCAAACCACTTCAAAAACTCTAGAAAACTCCTCCTCTCCCCTTAAAATACCCATAGGCCACACCCTTGGAAGGCTGAGCCTTCCAAGGCAAAGATTCGAGTGTTCGTAGGCGTAGAATTTAAGTTAGTGGAGCTATAGCCAATTTAAAGTTAGTCCGATCAAAATTCAAGTGAGAAAACTCCACTTATATTTATATATATACTTTGGATGATGATATGATATGTTGTTTGGTTGCTATGTTTGATCATCAAGTTTGGATGTTGATTATATGTTTATTTGATGTTGAAATGATTCACGCTAACTACACGTCGAAAATCACAAAGGAAATCACTTTCCTTTATGAAATGGTGTATATGAGATTGTTAAACCTCTTGAAAATGGTTTATAAATGTTTTATAAATACTGAAATCCAATTTGGTGAAGTTTTGACAAATTATGAAAATTGAGTCAAAAATTGGTGGGTCGCGTAACGGTAGTTAGCGATTTCGCGCCGTAATAGTTTAAATCCATTTAGACGATGGTTTCGAAGTTGGAATTTTTTGTAATAAGAAATTTCCAAACTCTTATAATCATGGTTTTCAAACAAAAAAAGATCGATGTTTGATTTAGTAAATTTTGAAATATAAGCAAAACAAGTTTTCGAAATAATCGCGGCTTTGCAGTTCGAAATCACAAAAGGGATTCTTTAAATTTTTTATTTTCAAATTCTTTAAAAATGTGAAAAAATCTTTATAAATATATTAAAGTGTTCTAAAAGAGAATTGAGTTATAAATATGGGCTTCCAAATGATAGAAAAGTTGTTTTAACCAAATAAGCTTTTAAAACAATATTTGCAGCACTTTTTAATAACTTTTGCAAACAATGGTTTTAACTTAATTATTCTTTTCCGAATCTTTTGTGAACCTTTTCAAATAAATAACTAAGTAATTTAAAGATGATTAAGAGGTTTAAAAATTACTATGCAGAAACGACAATACATTTTCCATTTGTGAGTGTCATAGAAAATCCGATCGAGGAATGAAACAGATCGAAGGGAAAGCCCGAATGCTCTAAAATAATTAAAAGTAAATTAAGCATGTTAAAAGATTTAGAGTCGATCAAATAACTTGACCACCTTGTGGGTGACAGAGAGGCAGTCTCTAGGCTTGGGTTTGGGAAACCGGTTGCCTGCTCTTTCTAGCTACCCGGACTGACCTGACGGAGGGGATAGTAAATTTTATTTACTTAGATCAAAAATTTCCGAAGTATAAAAGATATAATTTTCCAATTTCAAACAACTTGGATTGCATAGAAATAATCTTCTTATACTTGGTATTAAGTTCCAAGGAGGGAATCCGTACTATCCATGAGAATTTAAAAGGTGATCACCGTTATTCGATGGATAATAAAGTTTTGAATATGGAAATTGATATTGAGGGAATTAGTATAATTTTCATGATCCTATTTACTCAATAATGTTTTCTAAAATGATTTATGAAAATGATTTGGTAATTCCAAAGATAAAGAGAAGTTTAATGATTCTGTATATACCGGAAAGAATGTTTTAAAGATATATATCTTTAGAAGATATTATGTTTAATCAATCAAAGAATAATTCCCTATTCACTTAACATCTTTTTATCGATGATTGGTTCGAAGGAACCGGTGTCCGATTTGGGTGTTCCTATCCGAAGACCACTTCGTACCAATTTATGTGTTCAAAAATAAAATACATGGGATGATATGATTTGGAAAATGGAGTGTAGGGCTGCTTGCCACTGACCCTCGGGGGAGATTTTCCTATATTATATATATATATATATAGCAGTAGTTCTTCATTTGATATCTTCGATATTGAGACTTCTTGCTACTAGTCATAGGGGTAATTCCCAACTGGATGTGGTAGGAGAGTATCTTTGGTTTATTCTGTTTCTGGATAACTTGTATGGACAAATGTCTGACATTGCATTTCTAAAATGTACGTACATTGATTTTTATAAAAGTACATTTGTTTAGTGGCGGAGAAGGCAACTTCTCTTAGCTTAACATCATTCTCTGAAACGTATGAGCTTAGAGGTTGTGCATTTGTGGAAATCAATAGTATGTGATGGAATTGGCAATGTGGCATTCAAAGTGGAATGTGCTATGTGAAAGGTAATCATTACCACATGCCTCATCACCCTGTAATGGCTTAAACATGGTACGTCGTAAGGCTATGTGGTTCGCAAACATTAGGATATGATCATTAGCTTTCTAGATTACTCTCTATATGTCGAGTATACGGTGTATGCTATGGGATCCCAGATGGTCGGTTACGACCGGGGTGATGACATATTTGGTTTCTATCTGTAACACCCCTAATTTTAAATAACATTATTCTAGAGATTTAATTAGATAAATTAAATAGAATAATGTAAATATTAGAGTGACAAGGGAATTGAGATTTGAAAATTGAATAAGGGCCGTGCTTAATTAAATAAAAAGAATGGGTTATGGAAATGTTTTCATAAATTAACTAATAAGGAAATAAGGCAAGGGCATTATGGGTAATAGACGCACCCATGACCCCATAACCTCTAAACCCTTGTTCTCATTTCTACTCTACACGTTCATAATTCAAAAATTCAAAAACGTAAACCAAAGAGCTAGCCGGCCATAACCTAGGGGAAGAAAAGGAGAAAAATCAATTAAAAGTTAAGTAATCAAGCAAGGGGAATTAAGCAAGATCAAATATCAAGTCCTTATCCAAATCAAGGTGAATAATAATCATAACCATCTCATTTTTCGTTTTTAAAGAGCATTAGATTTCGGGTTTAAGTTTAAATCCATTATGATGATATTTGATGATGATATGCTTGGATTACATGATATGTTATATTCAACAAGTTTATTTGATAACTATTTTATTCGATTTTAAGGGTAAAATCATTTACATTAGGTCTTGAATGCCATGAGGATTTAATATGTTATGTAAACATTATTTTGGAGATGGGTTTAATTTTTCATAATTATCCAAGCTATGGATAATTTATTGTGAATTTTCAAAGGAGAATATGAATAATTGGGTTTAGAAATTAATTTCGGTAATTATATAAAGATTTTGGTTCCGGAATTTATATATGTTAGATAACATAATAAAAGTGAATATTGATGATTTTTGGGGATTTTTCCTAAGTGATTTACTAGGTAAATTAATTTATTTAAGATGGAGGATTTAAAAGTCTCAATTGTTTTATTAAAGGGAAGGGTTTCTTTGTTAATTATCTTTAATCAATTTCTGAATAAATTCGGCAGTCCTTTAGAAAAGATTTTGGTAAAGTTTATGACAACCAATCATGTTTTTACAAATAGGCAAGTTGGTTGAAAAGTATTACTTAAAAAGGCAATGAAAATAGTTTTGCATAAGTTTATTGTTTCGCCACTTTCAGTAGCTACCTTTCGACCCTATACTTCCGCCTCAACCAAGTTGAAACCAATACACAAGGTATCAAGGCTTTGGTACATAGTGGATTGGAGAAAGGCGGCAGGTATGAAGTCAAAACCAAGCTTTCGAAGGGATCGAAGCCTTTGTTTTGCTTTCAAAAGAAATGCCGCTTGTCTTGCTTTTAGAAGAATGCTTTCGAAGGGGTTTAATATAGCTTTCGAAGAGGTTGCCTCCTTTTTGTTTAAAGGGTAGCTTTCGAATGAGTTGCCTTGTTTTTAAATCAATGCTTTCGAAAGGGTAGTTTGAACCCAGCGGAAACCATGCTGCCGCCTTTATACCTTTCGAATGAATTGAAGGCATCAACGAGTTCGAAAGGTAGCTTTTGTTTTATAAATGTAATAAGCCACTTCCCAATGCTTTCGAAAGGGCTCCAGTAGCCATTTATACTAAAGATTTCGAAGGCTATGGCTTCGAAAGGTGTTTCGAAGCTATCCTTCCAATTGTTTTCTTAAAAGACTAATGCTTTCGAAAGGATGGTTCCGAAGCCATCTGCTTTCCCCAAATTCTTTTATTTGAAGATTATTATTTTCGAAAGGGGTACTTTCGCTTTCATTCACTTTGACCCAAAAGTTTTGTTTAAGATCAAACACAATGGTTTCGAAAAGGGTACTATCAAATGGTTTTGAAGCTTTGCTTTTATGAGTTACTTTGATACTTTCATAAGGTATGTTTTGATGGTTTCGAAAGGCCTATGCTTAGTGTTTTGAAACGAAGATTTGAATGCTTTAGAAAGAGGTATTCTAATGGTTTCGAAAGTAAAGGTCTAATGTTTCAAAAGCCTTAGTTTTCAAAACAAAGAACCCAGTCTCAATTTTTAAAGGAAAACCCATGGCAATATAAAAGAGCTCTGAAATGGCTTTTAATTTTGGAGTTTTTAAAGAAGCTTTTCTTGACAAAATAATAGGTTAAAGGAATAACCCTGTTTCATGTGAAGAATGATTATAAGGACATTAAACCATAAATGTTGGTATTGAGTTATTATGTTTGCTTCTTCTAAATACATATTCACTGTGTAATGGACCCATAACTGTATTTTGGGGAGAAATGGCAGAATAACCGGCTAGGTTGACCCAGTAGTGAATATAAATCGAATTAACTCCTGTATGAGTAGAATTGCATCCAGGAGGTCAGATAGACCAGAACTCAGGGTGCCCAAAGATTGATTAAATAAGTTGTCAGTTAAGACAGGTTCATAGTGATCCCATAAAAACTATATCCAGATAAAGTTATTGACAGAAGTCAATAGGTTCATAGTCAACCCATGAAAACTATGATATAAGGGGAGTTATTGGAGATACCAATAGGTTCAGGGAGAACCCATGAAATAATTGAATGAAGTTATTGGCAGAGGCAAATAGGTTCCTAGTGATCCCATGATAACTTTGAAATAGGACAGGTAGTCCATAAACTTTAAACAGGTTATTAGTCAGTCCATGAAAACTAATAGGTTAATAGTGACACTAGAAACTATAACTGAGACAGATAGTCAAAATTAATGGGGATGGGAAATCCAGAATATTTTGCTTGTTTGCATATCATCATAATATTATAAATTGCTATGTTTTTAACCATTGTAGATGCAAGAGCACAGTATATGGTTATTATAAATTTTTTGGGTAAGATACTAGTAAAGGGAAAACCCATTCTGCTAAGCGGCATGGTCTCACTAGATATCTAAATGGTTCGAGATGGTAAGTTATTATTCATACCAGGCTTTATGTCTGACTCGAAGTTTATGTTTTCCCCTTAAACTCTCGGGTGCTCAATTAATTTTGAGTAGTTTAAGGGTTAAGGATTTTCAGGTTCTCTTTAAACGAATACACTTCCGGAGATGTGCAGGAGGCAAGCTAGCTAATAAGGAGTTCTTTTCTTTTAACTCCGCTGTGTTTGAATGTTAAGGCAAAGTTGATTAATTGCCTATATATATACTCTGATCATTCACATGGGCATCTTCATATGTCGCTCTTGGCGTATGTTGTAATAATTATATTTTCTCTGAATGTGGTTCTCGAATCTAGGATTATGTAATGAATTTGAAATGATTTGAAATAGAATGAGAAATTTGATTAAATAGTTTTAAATTTTTCCATATCCATGTGTTTCTGTTGTATCAATGTATCTAACATTACCGCATTTAGTCGCTGAGGATTAATAACTATGGATGACTGTAGCATCTGTAGCCATTAGTTTTGGGCCTCCAACTGGGGGATGTTACACTATCTAGGCCATGTCTGAGTGCCAAAAAGGGATAGACCAGTCTTGCCAGATGCGAAGGATTGTTTGTGTATCCTCGGACATCCCTCTAGAGATGTACTGTATGGAAGGTAGTCTCTTACCTTGCCATTGTATGGAATCCATTCTCCAATAAGTGCCTTCGGACTTAGTTATAAACCTATTATGCCATCAAATTTAACCAATGTAACAATTTCAGCTATTTTAATATGTTTATTTGAAAAACATTTTTCAAAGAATGTAATTAAAAATAATATCCCCAGTTTTTGCACAACAAATATTTTGGTTATCACAAGGTAAAAACCTGTTTCATGTTTATATGTGACATGGTCTTATGAGATACCTTTATTTTCAAAACGCGTATTTTGAGTTCTCACACCAGTCCCATGACTGACCCAGAGTTTATTTTCTATTTCCCTTAAACTCTGGGTGCCCTATTTTTCCGACAAGCCAAGTAGTTAGGTAATCTTGGAACATTTTGGAAGGAAGCGTGGAGCATGGAGCATGGAACATTTTGGATCTTTTTGTCGAAGTTATCTAGCACTTTCCGCTGTGTCTGTATTTGTATCTACTAACACTTGTAAGGATAGGTCATTATAACTATTCCGACTAGATTAGTACCTACTAGAACTATGATGGAGCAATTTGGAGTAATTGTGTAACGACCTGCCTTTTTGGATAATCGACGATAAACCACACACATCAGACTCAAACCATTCAAAAGGGCAAATTGTTATGGGGTAAATAAGAAAAAGCAGAGAAAGAAAGAAAACAAAACACAGAATCTCACAGCGGAATAACAAAATATAATAATCAAATAAACAGTTCATGAAGCTGTTTTACAAAATAACATTTGATTACACTTTTTCAATACAGAATCAGAGTACATACAGCAGTAATAAATAAGTAATGCAGCGGAACAACATGATGCAGCGGAATAAATAAAATAAATAATAATAGTACAAATCTTCATCTTCGTCCTCCAGAAAAGCAGTCTTCGATACACTCAAAAGCTCAGACTGACCCGAGCGAATTGAAAAGATAAAACACTCGAGTCAGAACTAAAAGATCTTATGTAAGTTAAATCAACAGTAAATAAATATGAGTGTAACGGCGTCGGAGATGTTTACGGGTTTTGACATCTCCTATCCAGTGTCAAACGTGAGTGCAATAACCTAAGAGATGTTCGGGATTCCATCTCCTAAGGATCCGTTAAACTATCTACATACATAGTACAATACGCTATTATAATAGTGTCTACAGTAAAGTAAAGTATTAAAATAGCATTAAGGCTTTACCTATATCCCCCTTAACACATTTTTAAATATTCCCATAGTCTATACAGTGCTATAATTCCTCCGTAAACTGGAGGGCTATCAGAGGGCACTCTATAGGTATGGTAAAAACCAAACTCGTAGAAGGCGCAATAGGGCATGTGAACACGGCACTCGAGGCAATGCCAGGGTAGGATTCTACCGTTTGTAGAGCCGGACTGGTGGTAACGCATAGCAGCTGCTACCGCCCACCTTGGAACACACTCCCATAATCAAAATCAACGGGTGGCCACTAACTCAATCACAAAGTAATAGTATGGTATCAAAGAAATGTGTCCGATCGAAGGAATGACCTCACTTGGCCCGGCATAGCTCCATTTTATGTCACATCTAAGCTGACTCAAGGGAGTCAGGGCTACGTAAATACCTCATACAGAATCGTACACCACCATCCTACTTCATTTCTGGAACCTCCACCACGTACACAGTTGTTAAAGTGGTTTTCGGTATTGGCGGAGAGTATGACAATATCTGATCCCGGTCTCTTTAACAACCAAACGCTTATTTCATACCGGATGGTTCTTTTACGTTTCAAAATAAAACCGTTTCATAATTGATATCAAAATATCATATTCAATTAAAACCATATCCCTTTCGAAATCATATTCACAAATAGGTTAAATTCTCATTTCAAAATCGTCATATTTACTCGGATATATTATTTCACTAGAAAATATCATTTCAATTTCCTACGTAAGTTATAACATTCATTTAACCATTCATTTCAAATCGGGGTTTAAATACAAACACTTCCACTTTACACAATTGGGATTTTGAAAATAGTTTAGATGGTTTAAAATGGTTTAAAATAGATTAAATAGGTTTATTATGGATTAATTAGATTTCAAATAGATTAAATAGTATTAAAATAAATTAAATAGTTTAAAATAAATTAAAATAGTTTATTATAGTTTAATAAAGTTTAAATGGTTTAAAATAGATTAAAATATATTTAAAAATATTAAAATTGATTAAATGGGTTAATTAGTTTAAAATAGGTTAAATTAGATTAAAAATAGTTTAATAGTTTAAAAATAGATTAAAATGGTTGAAATGGATTTAAGATAGTTTTAAATTAAATTTAAAATAGATTAAATAGAATTACAATACATTAAATAGATTTAAAATAGATTAAATAGATTAATATACATTAAATAGATTTAAAATAGATTAAAATAGGCTTAAAATACTTTTAATAGGTTTAAAATAGATTAAAATGGGTTAATTAGTTTGAAATAGGATAAATAGATTTAAATTGGGTTAAATAGATTAACTAACCTTTAAATAATTTAATTTAAACAATTTAATTTATATAAATCAAATTCTAAATTTCAAATATCGTTTAACTGGATTCAAGGTTTAATGATTAAAAGTCATTTAATTTAACCAATACGGTGTCCGTATATAATCCTCTACCCTATGGTCAAGTGATACAGATGTTTATCATTTCAATCTGTAAATATTTAAATTTACGGGTATATATCATTTCAACTCGCAATCCCAAAATTTCAATTCAATGAAAATCGCTTGGATTTATCATTTCAACCCATAACGAATTTCTCCTATTCTTTATGATCGTTCGGGTATGTATCATTTCAACTCATAGGGATTTTCTAACAATAGCTAAGGGAACTTGCAGTATTATAACAATATAAATATAACATCAAATAACCCAATATCAACAATTAAACATACATCACAATCATCACCCAAATCAACCAATAAACATCAATAGATAACTGATTACCATTAACAAGTATTAAATTGACAATTAAATTCAATATTAAATTAAACGATGATTAAATGCAATAAAAGTTAAATTTAAATAGAATGACAATTTAAATATACCAAACATCAACCAATCAATTCCAAATCATATAATAAATTCAATTTAACTAACATAAGATAATTTAGTAGTTGTGAGTGGGTTAAAACACTCACTTTTGATTTTAGCCCATAAAAATCCAAACAGAAGCGCAAAACTCAACCGTCTCCAAATTCAACTAAATCAATTTCATGTTGTCCAAAATTTAAATATGAATCCAACAGAAGAAATCGCGCGTGAATCAAAGTTTATATGCAAAATATATTCATGTTATAAGAAATATTATAAAAATAAAAATTAGTAAGCATTAAAAAAAATAAAAAAAATTAAATAAATAAACAAATTTTAATACTTACTTTTTTCTCAAGATGAGGCTTAAGGAAAAGGTTGAAGAACAACTAAGATGAGGACAGGACGTGTATGAAAAACGAAAAAAATCATGTTTCATAAATGAAAGCTTTTGGATTTGCAAGAATATGAGCTTTTGAATATGAGGTGCCAGGAGAAACAAAGCGCAAATGAAGAAATAAGCTGCATGTTATTTATAATTAGGAAATGAAGGTGGAGGGACAAAAATAAATGTCACATTTTATTTTGAAAGCTCCAGGCATTAATAATGCATAAGGAAATGTACATAGGAATGGAAAAGTTTGCAAACAAAAGGAAAATAAAATTTTGTATACGTGAAAATGAGGTGGCAAGAATTAAACACAACTTAAAAGTCTAGGCTTAGGTATTAAATAGAAGTAGAAATGAATGGATCAAGTATTAATAATAAGGTAACTATTTTAAAACGTTCATGCAACAATTAATAACAAAAGAAATGAAGGGACCATGTACATCGCACAACCTTTTGAAATTCAAATTTTTTTGAAACGTAACCAAATTAACTTCATTAACTCAAATAATATTCAAATTTGTACGCATTTAGGTTTTTATCTACGCATAATAAATTTTTTATACTTACCTTAAAAATGAAAACATTCAATTTAGTTTTCCCAAAATGATCTTTTATTTCCATTAAAACACCCTTTTTGTTTAACACAAAACGTGTGTTTCTTTTATTAAATCTATTAATTGCAATCAACATTTTCTTTCCTTTTAATTGAAATATTTGAATTACATTAATTGCAATTAATTACAAAGTTAAATTTCAAAACAGACAACTAAAATGGATGAAAAATAGAACAATTGTTTATTTAAACACGTTTATAAATTTGTTGTTCATACACAAGAGTAATAAATAACTTACTAAAATAGATTATTTTCCTATTCTTGTAATCAATCTGTAAGCTAAAACACAGTTTAAATAAACATATATTTCTTCCTTTAAAATCAATCATTCTATTCTTTATTTTAATAAAATTAAACCTGCATTCACAAATGAAACATTCATTTTATTTGATGTAAATGTTCTTTTCATTAAATCAAACTTTCCTTATATTTTCACAAAACATAAGCTACTTTTAATTACACCTATTAATTTACAATTTAGTATTCTCTCTCCTATTAATTCAAAAATTTCAATTACATTAATTTCAGTTGATTAAGTTTCAAAACGGATTAAATGAATGCAATGAGAAGTAGAACAATTATTCCTACCTAATAGTAATTTAAACATATTTATACACTATTGGATACAAACAGTAATTATACATTTCTGACTAAATAATAGTTTCTCGTCTCTACAATCAATCTTTCAACTACCAAACATTTCAAATAAATAAACATATGTTTACTCCTTTACTAAACTTATTCATTTTTATTCTTTTATTTTGATTTACACTCCTACAATTAAATCAACCAATACCTAATGAAATTATTAACATAGGTTTCTATCTTGTTATCATCATTTTTTACAGTTGATGCCTTTTCTTACATTAACCACAATATTTAATTATATTTAATTCCAATTAATTATATTCTAATTCCAATAAATTGATTTAATTAGATTTCAATCATTTTGTTCAATCAAACATTACTCTATGGACATAGTTAACATTTGTTTACATCTTATTGCATTAATATTCTACAATTATCTTCTTTTACTGTATTAGTTGCAATATTTCAATTATATTAATTTTTTTTGATTTCCACATTAATTATAATTTAAAGTCCCAATAAATTCATTATCTTAGTTTCACTCTTTTTATTAAATAAATTATTGCCTTAAGAGTATAATTGACATTTCTGTACATTTTATTACCTTCACATTTTACAGTTATCGTCTTAACTCATATTAACGTAATATTTAATTACATTTAATTGCAATTGTATTCCAACTTAATTCAACATATTAAATAAATTGGTAACAAATAACACTTGTTACTTTTTCTTAATTTAATCATATTTATAAGTTTGTTATCTACACACAAATGTTATAACTACTAACACAACACAAATTTTTATCCAATTTCAATTTATTACATATTATTTAATCAATTAATATAACATTTAAATTTATTTTCTTATTTTAAATTTATAACCAATTATAACTTACAATTATTACAATTACTTGAGATTACATTCAAATAGTCATCTATCACATTAATTTACATTATTAAACTTCATTCTAGTTAGTTTTCTCATTCCTACATCATAAATTTTATTTTCTTCCAACATTAAATTACAAAATCTTATTTAATTCAATATTTTAATTATCGGAAAAAAATGCGGGTCGTTACACTCTCCCCCACTCAAAACATTTCGTCTTCGCAAAGGGAAAAGAAGGGATTAAGGAATTAATATATCTTATTCAGAATATTAATTTTATAAACAATCAATTTACATAATTAAATAATTTAAATAAAATATATCAATTTAAGATAATTAAATCCTTTTATATTCAAGTTAACAAAAGTTTGGAAAACATTTCACAAATTTTTTCCATGTCCAAAATTCACAGAAAATTTCGGCAGAGTCTCCTTCGTACGGAGAGGCCTGGGAGAAATAATAATATTAGTAATAACAATATATATCATATATTTCAAAATAAAATATCCCAAACCACGAGAAAACAATATAACATCGCTATAAAACCGTAACCCGAAAACGTACCTATTTGTCGGGCAAACAACGCTTATTTATGAAACCGAAAGCAGTAGCTATTGCTTCCATAAACCTGTATTTTACTTATATAATCCAAAGAGGTTAATAATTAAATAAAAGAAAATATTTATGTTGTTTCAACTTATAACAACAAATCAACACAATATAATAATAGCACTTGCAAACAAAACCATCCAATCATCACATGCAACTCAAAGAAATCAACCATCCATCCATAGCAACCAAACTAATGGTTTGTTCGGGTTTAGAACTTATAATCGTATAAAATGATAAATAAACTACTAAGTATACCATACACTCAACAGTCTTAAATAACTTAATAGATTATTTATACATTTTAAAGTATCACTTCCTAACGTCTTATAAGCCGAAACAAACAAAGAATTCAACACATATTTTAAGTTTATTCTATTAATCCTTTTTTCACATCATTTACTGTTCATTTTTTCTTTCTTTTTCCTTTTTTTTCATACAATGATTTTTCTTTAATTCACGTTCATTACTTACAAAATTTTAATTCTCATTCATTCATATAAGGCTTATTTCATTAATTTACATTCTTTACTTACATAAGTTATATCCATTTCAATTATTTGGATCATAAATGAATTCATTATTGAAGTATTGTATACATTTTATTTCAGTTTACTTCACATTTACTATTTAGTTTGATTTCCCTTTTTATATAAATGTTCATTTGAACAACTAATACTTATAAAAGATTTTCACCTTTCACTTTTATTTCTTTCACATATAGTATCCACTTTTACTATTTACTCTAATTATAATTGGCTTCAAACATTACCTAAGTTTATAATCATTTACTTACAGTATTCCTCCTTTTTATTAAATTATAACTACAAGCATTTTCAAATTATTAACTTAAGTTCATAACATTTTTATACTTTAATTCTTCACTTATAAGCATAATTCCAATGAACACTTCATTTCCTAAGTTTACTTGTATAATATTCTATTACATATCCTTATTAAACATTTCAACTTTTAATATTTGGTAATTATGCATTATGTCTTTTAGAATGTAATTGAATGTTACACAAGTTTCTGTTATTTATTTAAGCTAACAAAATGTTCAATAGTTACATTTCTTAATTTCCCTATCCATTGATTTACATATCACAGTTTCCCATCTCATATATATTTCATTAATTATTTAGCTTCCAATTTCTTATTTTCCTCATTTCAGAAGTTTCCAATTATTAATATAGTCAAGATTTCATTGATTGCAATAATTGAAAGCTATTAATTATCAAAAAGTTTTAAGAACTAAATCCCGGATTCATTTCGGTCATTTAGAAATAGTATATATATTTATATCCTTTATAGATCAAATTATATTTAGGGATTCAAAATCAAGATTTATTTATCAAAACAAATGTGCAGTAAAACTACTACAACGGTCTTTCCACTTTGAAACTCGAAAATGAATGTCGATGATGCGTGCACTCATCACCAAAATTATTTTTCCAACGACAGAGAGGGGAGTACATAACTTATTTCCTTTAAAAAATTTCTTTTAAAACATTTCTTTCAAATCATCTTGAAATATTTATATCAGAAAATACTTCTAAATACTACTAATATTATATTCCAAAATCTTTCGAAAGAAATTTTCAGAAACCTCAGAACTTCAGTTCTAAACTTCCAATTTATATTTACTTTATTCGTAAATTCTATTTTTCAATCAATATTTGTAAAATTTCTCTACCTAACAAACAACATATTACATCCAACTATATCATTTATAAAATTTATTATTTTATATACAAAATATATAATAGGCAAAATTATTTCATTTACCTATATTTCAAAATAATATTGTGTCGGTCTATCTTATTAAGTGTTTAGAAATTCCTATCGATGCCATAGCGTCCTATTTACCGACCAGAATTTATAAATACTAAACAGAATAAATTAACACAATACAAAACCTTTTATAACACTAACAAATACACTCTCTCATATATATACACTCAGCGACTCATTCTAGGGTATTACTACCCTATTCTATATGAGTGAGACCCCACAAAGCTAAGGTTATCGATAAACCAAAGCTCTAATACCAAATGTAACGACCTGCCTTTTTAGACGGTTTAAATCGACGATAAACTACACACGATAGACTCAAACCATTCAAAGGCCAGATTGTTATGAGGTAAATAAGAAAAAGCAGAGAAAGAAAGGAAACAAAACACAGAATCTCACAATGGAATGACAAAAAATAATAATCAAATAAACAGTTTATGAAGCTGTTTTACAAAATAACATTTGATTACACTTTTTCAATACAGAATCAGAGTACATATAGCAGTAATAAATAAGCAATGTAGCAGAACAACATGATGCAGCGGAATAAATAAAATAAATAATAATAGTACAAATATTCGTCTTCGTCCTCCAGAAAAGCAGTCTTCGATACACTGAAAAGCTCAGACTGACCCGAGTGAATTGAAAAGACAAAACACTCGAGTCAGAACTAAAAGATCTTATGTAAGTTAAATCAACAGCAAATAAATATGAGTGTAACGGCGTTGGAGATGTTTACGGGTTTTGACATCTCCTATCCAGTGTTAAATGTGAGTGCAATAACCTAAGAGATGTTTGGGATTCCATCTCCTAAGGATCCGTTAAACTATCTACATACATAGTACAATACACTATTATAATAGTGTCTACAGTAAAGTAAAGTATTAAAATAGCGTTAAGGCGTTACCCATATCCCCCTTAACACATTTTTATATATTCCCATAGTCTATACAATACCGTAATTCCTCCTAAACTGGAAAGCTATCAGAGGGCACTCCATAGGTATGGTACAAACCAAACTGGTAGAAGGAGCGATAGAGCAAGTGAACACGATACTCGAAGCAATGCCAGGGTAGGATTCTACCGTTTGTAGAGCCGGACTGGTGGTAACGCATAGCAGCTGCTACCGCCCACCTCAGAACACACTCCCATAATCAAAATCGAGGGGTGGCCACCAACTCAATCACAAAGTAATAGTATGGTATCAAAGAAATGTGTCTGATCGAAGGAATAACCTCACTTGGCCCGGCATAGCTCCATTTTTTTTCACATCTAAGCTGACTCAAGGGAGTCAGGGCTACGTAAATACCTCATACAGAATCGTACACCACCATCCTACTTCATTTCTGGAATCTCCACCACGTACACAGTTGTTAAAGTGGTTTTCGGTATTGGCGGAGAGTATGACAATATCTGATCCCGGTCTCTTTAACAACCAAATGCTTATTTCATACCGGATGGTTCTTTTACGTTTCAAAATAAAACTGTTTCATAATTGATATCAAAATATCATATTCAATTAAAACCATATCCCTTTCGAAATCATATTCACAAATAGGTTAAATTCTCATTTCAAAATCATTATATTTACTCGGATATATTATTTCACTAGAAAATATCATTTCAATTTCCTACGTTAGTTATAACATTCATTTAACCATTCGTTTCAAATCGGGGTTTAAAACAAACACTTTCACTTTACACAATTAGGATTTTGAAAATAATTTAGATGGTTTAAAATAGTTTAAATGGTTTAAAATAGATTAAATAGGTTTATTATGGATTAATTAGATTTAAAATAGATTAAATATTATTAAAATAGATTAAATAGTTTAAAATAAATTAAAATAGTTTAATAAAGTTTAAATGGTTTAAAATAGTTTAATAAAGTTTAAATGGTTTAAAATGGATTAAAATATATTAAAACAGATTAAAATAGATTAAATAGGTTAATTAGTTTAAAATAGGTTAAATTAGATTAAAAATAGTTTAATAGTTTAAAAATAGATTAAAATGGATGAAATGGATTTAAGATAGTTTTAAATTAGATTTAAAATAGATTAATATACTTTAAATAGATTTAAAATAGGCTTAAAATACTTTAAATAGGTTTAAAATAGATTGAAATGGGTTAATTAGTTTAAAATAGGATAAATAGATTTAAATTGGGTAAAATAGATTAAAATAGGTTAACTAACCTTTAAATAATTTTATTTAAACAATTTAATTTATATAAATCAAATTCTAAATTTCAAATATCGTTTAACTGGATTCAAGGTTTAATGATTAAAAGTCATTTAATTTAACCAATCCGGTGTCCATATATAATCCTCTATCCTATGGTCAAGTGATACAGATGTTTATCATTTCAATTCGCAAATATTTAAATTTACGGGTATATATCATTTCAACCCGCAATCCCAAAATTTCAATTCAATGAAAATCGCTTAGGTTTATCATTTCAACCCATAACGATTTTCTCCTATTCTATATGATCGTTCAGGTATGTATCATTTCAACCCATAGGGATTTTCTAACAATAACTAAGGGAACTTGCAGTGTTATAACAATATAAATATAACATCAAATCACCCAATATCAACAATTAAACATACATCACAATCATCACCCAAATCAACCAATAAACATCAATTGATAACTGATTACCATTAACATGTATTAAATTGACAATTAAATTCAATATTAAATTAAACGATGATTAAATGCAATAAAAGTTAAATTTAACTAGAATGAAAAATTTAAGTATACCAAACATCAACCATTCAATTCCAAATCATATCATAAATTCAATTTAACTAACATAAGATAATTTAGTAGTTGTGAGTGGGTTAAAACACTCACCTTTGATTTTAGCCCATAAAAATCCAAACAGAAGCGCAAACTCAACAGTCCGGAATTTAAATATGAATCCAACGGAAGAAATTGCGCGTGAATCAAAGGTTATATGCAAAAGATATTCATGTTATAAGAAATATTATTAAAATAAAAATTAGTACGCATTAAAAAAAATTAAAAAATTAAATAAATAAACAAATTTTAATACTTGCGTTTTTCTCAAAATGAGGCTTAAGGAAAAGATTGAAGAACAACTAAGATGAGGACATGGCATGTACGAAAAATGAAAAAAAAATTGTTTCATAAAAGAAAGCTTTTGGATTTGCAAGAATAAGAGCTTTTGAATATGAGGTGTCAGGGGAAACCAAACGCAAATGAAGAAATAAGCTGTAGGTTATTTATAATTAGGAAATGAAGGTGGAGGGACAAAAATAAATGTCACATTTTATTTTGAAAGCTCCAGGCATTAATAATGCATAAGGATGTACATAGGAATGGAAAAGTTTGCAAACCAAAGGAAAGTAAAATTTTGTATACGTGAAAATGGGGTGGCAAGAATTAAATACAACCTAAAAGTCTAGGCTCAGGTATTAAATAGAAGGAGAAATGAACGAATCAAGTATTAATAATAAGGTAACTATTTTAAAACGTTCATGCAACAATTAATAACAAAAGAAATGAAGGGACCATGTACATCGCACAACCTTTTGAAATTCAAATTTTTTGAAACGTAACCATATTAACTTCATTAACTCAAATAATATTCAAATTTGTACGCATTTAGGTTTTTATCTACGCATAATAAAAAATTTATACTTACCTTAAAAATGAAAACATTCAATTTAGTTTTCCCAAAATGATCTTTTATTTCCATTAAAACACCCTTTTTGTTAAACACAAAACGTGTGTTTCTTTTATTAAATCTATTAATTGCAATCAACATTTTCTTTCCTTTTAATTGAAATATTTGAATTACATTAATTGCAATTAATTACAAAGTTAAATTTCAAAACAGACAACTAAAATGGATGAAAAATAGAACAATTGTTTATTTAAACACGTTTATAAATTTGTTGTTCATACACAAGAGTAATAAATAACTTACTAAAATAGATTATTTTCCTACTCTTGTAATCAATCTGTAAGCTAAAACACAGTTTAAATAAACATATATTTCTTCCTTTAAAATCAATCATTCTATTCTTTATTTTAATAAAATTAAACCTGCATTCACAAATGAAACATTCATTTTATTTGATGTAAATGTTGTTTTCATTAAATCAAACTTTTCTTATATTTTCACAAAACATAAGTGTCATGGCCCGTTTTTCCGTAACCTTTGAATTGACAATAAACCACACATGTCCAACTCAAATTGCACGAAAATACGGAACATGAAGGGTAATAAGACAGAACAGAATCTCACATGAATGGAATAACATATAATATTGAATAAATATCTTTACAGCGGAAAACATTTAAATACATATATCAGAGTCTAACCTAAATTCAGCTTGGACAGTCATAAACATTTGTCCTTACAATTGCTGACAAACATCAACTAAAACAAACTAAGTACAGCGGTTAATAGAATACGTCCATACGTAGATGAATATCTCCAGCTCTCCTCTGGAAACTCCAATCGTCTTCGACTAAACCTGAAACTACTTAGATCTGACCCGAGTATTGAAAATACCCGGATTAGGCTTGATAAACCAGCGTGAGAAAAACTCAATAATAAATGAAAATGTCATATATCAGCCTTTGGATTAAATCCTTTGAAAACAAGAGTATCTCATAAGACCACGCCCACACATAAACACGTACGGGTTTTTATCTTATGATAACTAAAACACTTTTATATCAAAACATTTGATATTATTTCTAATGACATCTCTTTGAAAACATTTGCATATAAACTTATTAATCTTAGCCGAAATTGTTACATTGATTAAATTCCAGCATAATAGGTTTACAATCAAGTCCATAGGTTCTTATTGAAGAATGGATTTCCATACAAATGACCAGGTGAAGGATCTACCTTCTGAATGGGTACACCTCAAGATGGATATCCCGAGGCACAGAACATCTGCCCTCTACCAACACAAGACCGGCCTACCTTTTTAACTAGGTAGTACCGAATATGTCATCCCCCGGTCGTTACCTACCTTTAACCGAGCGCTCGTTTCCATACACCACATTAATTTACATCCCGAACGTCATAGCAGAAAGAAATATATCTAGAAGGGAATGATCATACCCTACTTGGGAATGACCCACTTAGCCTTGCCGCATCTAATCTTGTTTTGGTCATTTCCGGTTTGATGAGGCTTGAGGCAACGATTACCTTTTCACATAGCACATATCACATCTCTGAATGCCACATTGCCATTTCCGTTGACAACTAATTGCCTTCCACAAAAATACAATCCTTGAGCTCGTACGTCTCAAGGAAGGGTGTTAAGCTAAGAGAAGTTGCCTTCTCCGCCACCAAACAGATGTACGTTTGTAAAAACCAATGTTCGTAATCATTAGAAATGCAATGTAAAACAAACGTCCATACAAATTGTCCAGGAACAGGACAAACCGAAGGCACTTCCCTACTACCACTAGTAGCGAGTAGTCCATGCAATCCGAAAAATCTCCACCACAAGGAGACCACTGCTATATATATAACTCTATAATGGGGGCCAACTAGAGCATGTTCAACAAGCAGTTTCCACGCTATGAAGATCCACGGTCTTCAATAATCATCATCTTCAATATGTCTTCACATTCGAACGTATACATTGGTTCGAAGTGGTTTTCGGATAAGAATCACCCAAATCCGACCCAAGTTCCTTCGAAATCCAATTATCGATAAAAATTGAATATGAGTATACAGGATTTATTAAGTCTCTTTTCACTTTAACTCTTTTCGGATGATTTCGAAATCTCTTTCTTTCGACTTAGAATAATTCTAAGAAATTCATTCTTTTGCTTTGGATAATATTTTCAAATTTCCTTACTTAACTCTTGATCCAAATTCCTTACTTTTAGGCGGGTCAAAAACAATGTTATTTAAGACATCGTTTACGATAAACCCTAAAATAAATCTTAGCAAACATTTTTGAGTAAAAAGGATCATAGAAATCATTCTAATTTTACTCAACATCAATTTCTGTATTCAACAAGTGCTATGGGCGGAATAACGGTGAAATCACCTTTTAAATTCCACGAATAGGACGAGTTCCCTCTTCGGATTTCAATACCAAGTATAAGAAGATTATGTCTATGCAATCCAAGTCGTAGTTTGTTCATTTTGAAGATTGCTTAAATTTGATAATACTAATCTTCTTTTATTTTGGAAAACTCAATACAATCTTTCTATCTTAGAGCATCCGGGCTTTCCATTCGATCTGTTCCACTCCTCGCCTAAGAAAAGAAAACATAGGCCAGGTAAGTTCAGGGCACTGGTTGTTCCATCCCTAACCTTAGTTAAACACCTTATTTTATCTTCCCAGATCTCACAGGCGGGACAAATGTACTAGTCGTTTCGGCACACTCAGTTATCAACTTTATTTTGGAATTGATTATAAAGATTCCAAATTATCGTTTAAACACTTAATTTTCCTTTTAAAAACATTCACAATTGATTCAGGGAAAAATCGTTACATTTAAACTTATTTTCAAAAAGTTATACCATTCGCAGCATAAAAGTGCTGCGGAAAGTGCTATATAAGCTTATTTGTTTAAATCAACTTTTAAACATTCGATAATTCATATTTTTCAATCCAAATCTCTTTTAAACCATTTAAATAGATTTATCAAATTTATTTCATATTTTTCCAATATTAAAAACGTTTATTTAAACAGATTTCCTGTTATGGTCACTTAACTGCACTAACGCGATTTTTCTAGAAAATTGATTTGGACTTAATTCAAAATCTACTCAACAAAATTTTTATTTTCATTCATCGTTTAGAAAATATGGATATAATAGTCCAGAATTTTCTTATCTCGAAGAATTCCGAGCTATATTCCACTCTATACACTCATTTGAACTTTTCAGCGTGAAATCGCGAACTACCGTTGCGCGACCCACCTTGATTTAACCTATTTTTCAATATTTGAAATAATTTATTCAAATTGAATTCTATCACTTATAAAATCATTATAAATCAATATTTTCACTTTTTAAAGTATTTATAATATATTTTCACTATTACCATATTATAATATTATTATATTCACATTATTTTAATATTAAAATTTTAATTCCAATTTCAGTTCAATTTCAATTCTAACTTCAAATTAAACATATTTAAAACTTAGATTTCAAATCTAATTTCAATTTAAACTTCAATTCAATCTCAAACAAAACTTCAATTTTCAAAATCGATTACAATTTCAATTTCACTATTCATCTCAATTTCAATTTAGCTATCCTTTTTAAATCCGATTCACTTCAAATTTCTAATTCTCTTTTATTTTTACTTTAATTTCACTTCTAATTGAAAAGGTCCTTTATAAAAAAAATAGGTCACAAAAATCTTTTATCGTGTAGGTATGGTGGCAGGCTAAGGAACAACATTAGTGTTATCTGGATTCTGGCTGTTCCATAAACACAACGGGCGACAAATCAAAGTTCCTTAGCCTAGTATAAAGGTGACAGAATCACAATAGGCAACAACGAAAAATTATCGTAAAGGTAAAACAGGTAATGTTATATTTATTTTGAACGATATATTAAATATGATAATCTGCACCGTAATCTAATCAGCCAATTATGTGATTATAAAATAAATGTTGATATTGATTCTGACTTATTCATATGTTCTTATTTGACTTGTTCTTATTTATGACTTTGTTGTGCTTAAATGTTGACCAATCATCTTTTCATCCTTGAACTAATTCATATAAATTTGTTTGGTCAAATGATGGTGTTTTATTGACTTTCGATTGCTCATGTTACATTTGGTGATTATGTTCACTGATTTGTTTATTTGCACAGCTTCAAATTCAAATTCAATAGAATTCCATTTAAAAGCTGTTAAAAATGATTTCAAAATTTTTGTTGCTACATAACAGTCCGGTCTATAACAATCAAACTAATGATAATCTCGAGTGAAAGAAAATTCAGATGCAGATTACACTGGTAATCTAGTTGATAGAAAAATTACTAGTGAAACGTGATCTATGTTGAGACATTCTGTAGCTGCATCGATTTTTCAAAGAAAATATCTGCATATTTCTCACTAGAAATAATTTTAAAATAGCAGATATTTTTCTAAAACCCCTTCTAGAAAATCATTTTTGACCTTTTTTTTCTTCAGATTAGTCATATTTAGAAAATTTGATAATTATTTTTAAATTTGAGCATTAATGATTACATAAACTAATCTGACCCCCTACTAATTATCAAAAAGATAAATAGTGATTGAAAAAGCGATGAGTGTTGATATTAATCATATATTATAACTCGAGACGGTATAAGTAGTAATTTTCTTTAGAAATTTAAACAAGAGTTATAAAAGCTTTTTGTTAGTAAAAATTCCATGATCATCTCTAATTCTATCATATTTCTATCAACCATCACTCATCAAAATCCAATATAGAATGTCAATATGTAGTATTTTAAACAGGAATCATTTGTTTTTCATTATTTTTAAATAAAAACATCCAAAGTATTCACTCTCATTTAAAAGTCCTCATGGTTATGCATGGGTGAATTACTTGGATTTTTGATTATGTGCTTCCATGCTCATTTAAAAGTCCTCACAATTATGTATGTATGGAACGCATATCAAAATTGATTAATTAAATAGACAAGTTGATTCTAATCCCATTTAAAAGTCCTCACGGTTATGCGTGGTTAGTAGATACTTGAATTCATTTATTTATTTTTTTAAATTTGGAATACTACTAATCTCATTTAAAAGTCCTAACGGTTATGCATGGTTAGTAGATATTCAAATTCCTGATATAAATATACCACAAATAGACACAACTATATGGTTTTATATGATGACATCATCCCTATCATTCTAAAGTAGAATATGCGTCAAACAGAGTATTTATGATTTTTGTTTGATTTTTTATTGAAATTTAATATTTACACTCAATTGAGTATTAATGTTGTATTAATGTCTATCACTTTATCTCTATTTTTCTAACACTATTATTCTTTTGCTGATAACAAAAGGGGGAGAGAAAAGTTAAGATTTTGGCAAATAAAGGTCAAATATTTTCTATTTGCATCTAGGCTAATTTGCATATTTTTTACATGCATATATGAAGGGGGAGCTTGTGTAGAGAGGGAGCATTCAAATAGGGGGAGCAAATTGAATGATCAAATACATTTAACAAATTCAAAATCTTAAATATATGTTTGTTATCATCAAAAGGGGGAGATTGTTGAATATGCGAGTATATGATTTTTGTTTGATAATAATAAACACATATATATATATTCATTTAAATGTATTTGTTAATGTACTATTTTATTTTCACAGATTAAATAAATATTTGCTGAATAAAATAAATAACACAGAATTTAAAGTCAAACAGATATTTTATTCAAACAAATATTTATTACAATTTTGAATAGTACAAATTCAAGCTCTCGCTATATATATACAATTTTCAATACAAATTTGACTACATTACAATTCTCATCTACAAATGCACCTCACTGCATTTCACTCACACTCGTATTTATCTTCAACTCTATTCCAGATGGAATCCAACATCTGAGCAATCTGCAAAAATAAATATTGACGTGGTAAAATTAAAAAGAAAATATTTTTGCAGTGTAAAATAAAATGTATTTTTGAAAATATTATTTGCCTCAGCTATTTGGGTTGTTCGTCATCATTTAAATTTGAATTCATCATACACAAACAGCTTGTGACGTGCACAGTGTATCACTGTACATGCCACAAGGCCGTGCACACCGATATACACTTGATAAATCTACAGGGACAGGTGAACACAAGGTCAAACCCAAATCAAAAGACGGGTTCAACTCAAGTGCAATAAAAATAAAGTCACGATATCAGCAAAAGGTCGAACCCGAGCTATAAGCTGGATTCAACGCAGGTGCAATCCAAATATAAGTTCAAACTCAACTGGAAATGAAGGCATAAGCACATGCACCAGTGAAACGAAGAACAGATGCACCACTTCACAAATACTATAAGAAAATGCACCACTGACACAATTTCAATGCAAACCAAAAATGGGCTTAAAGCAAATCTAAACCACATGAAGTATGAAATCAATGGAACCAGATCACAAAATAATGTACAAAGTGGCAGCATAAAAATGTCAAACAACGAAACAGTAGTGTAACTACCAGACCAGTGATCCATGCAATCAACCAAAATAATGAACTAACAACACACATACATATGTATGTATGGTTTAAAACAATGAGACAGTTATGGCATATATGTAACCAGACTTCGAGTCGAGCAGTGGACAGGGAACTCAACAAAGAATGCAAAACTTCCAGTGAAACTACATGAGACTCGAAGCGCAGTGCACATCAACAACAATACAGGGTTTAGTTCAATATGCAAGTAAAGCCACCAGACTAAAATGCACACTCAAGTGAAGTAAATGCACCAGTACAAAACAGTGAACTAAACAATGCATATATGTTAGCAGTATGTTGAAGCAAGAACAACCTGACTATATAATGAATACAAACAGTTTCATAGGCTAACAGGATCAGGAAGACCAGAGAACAACAACTATGAAGCCAACAACAAAGCATGCTGCAGTTCAAAGCAATGCCAAAGTCGAGCATGCTACAGACATGAACAATCATGCCAAAGTCAACAAGCACAAAGAAAGGAATCAATGTCAAGGCAAAAATCTGAGCCGTGGTCAGATATTATCAAACAAAGTCAAGGCCAAAATAAAAAGAAACCAAGTCAGAAATCAAACAAGCCGTGGTGGCCACGAAACAAACTCAAGCCGAAGTCAACAAGAAAAAATCGAACAGTTCAAATTCGAAACCGTGATGCACAAGGCAACAAGAAATCGAACCAAGTCAAAAATCAATACCGTAGGAAACAAGAAAATAAAATATACGAATTGGAAGAAGTTAGAGAAATCACCAACATTCAACTATAATCAAACGGTCAAGCGAAGAATTATCAGACGATTTCGTATAGAATACACGAACGAAAATATGAAGGTTCGAACCCTATATAAACCCGTAACATAATAGGCAAATACTTATTCGAGTTCGAGCTAACAGAGAACATTAAATCAATAGCTCGAATCAAATCGAGTTCGAGCATATAAATAAGAATTAATAAAGAGGAAATCACATACCAGATCATTCAACCGAACTCAACAATTTGGAGTAGCTGTTTGCAATTCAAAGAAACAGTTGATGGACAAAGCAAGCATCGATAAATCATCTATTTTGATCGAGCAATCGAAAGCGGCGAATTCAGATTGCAAAGCCCTAATTTATTTTAAGAAGGAACGAACGAAAATTGAAGCAGCCATTATCAAGGAGTCGGCCGAAGATATAAAAGGGAAAAGAGGAATATAATTTATTACCATTTTTTATTTTGCACCGGCTTAATCTCTTGGGCTTCTAATTTTTAAAATTAGGGTTTATTTGTTTTGTTGTTTAATTCTTTTTTAATTTCTCTTTTAAACATTGTAATTTCTAGTCGTGTGACTAGGGGATAAACTACGTGGCGTAGTTCGAGAATTTGCAACTCAATGGCTGAGTTGTGGCAGGGTTTTGAGCATAGAGATAGGATTAGTCGATAGCGGGTGTCGCGAGTTTATGTGTGTAAGCGTCTGACTATCTAATTTCTAGTAGAAACCTTGGGGGCAGCATGTAGGCAGGGTTTTGCCGAAGTTGGGTAAATCTGTGTGTTCTATTTTTATTCTGCTATACCTGTGCTGCTATTATTCTGCTGTGATCTGTGTTGAAAATATTTTATATAAACTTCCGCAATAATTTTTATAATTGATAGTATCACCCTATTCATCCCCCGCTCTAGGGTGAAATCGATCCTACAATTGTTTGGTTCATTCCCAACATCCATTATACTAATTATAAAAGATATAATTTAAAAATCCAATAATGAGTATTAAACAACCAAACTTTTAGTGATTTTAACATAAGTACACCATTAACAATCAGTTCTAATGCTTATAAAATAATACTTTTGTATCATTTCTTGGATCATATTCAAAATACCTACAAACTCATTCTCGCTCCCACTAAATTCGAGACACTTTAGTTGTTATGTGCGAATAGTCTATTTTAAATTATTACTTAGAATTTTCCATTTTAGCACATATTTACCGAACACAAAGTCGTACCAAATGATAATTTTGTGAGTAAATCCGAATTATCTTGAGCACGTTGAATAACGAATCTATTACGCTTATTTCAATAATTGAAATTTAAGACGTTACTCTTATCAACGTTACTCATTATATTCCAACTGTATTAATCTTGCTCTTGAAGACACATTCACGGTTGATGGATCATATCCGTTCAGGTACAACTACTAAAATCATATTTTGATAATGTACTTGGAATCCACTTTGGATTTGGGCATCATACCATATCGTGGAGTCAATACTCTTAATGGTTTAATTGACAGCCGAGTATTATCTTTTTTGAATTGATAAGAAACTTATAGTTTCTCTTCAATATGAGGAGAATATTTATTTGGTATTCTAATGCGTTGTGTTCATTTTGGTCCAGTTAATTTCATCTCATCCCTCGTAATTAGTTTTATCATTAGATCGTATCTAAATCGATTTTACTACCAATAATTTCTAAAAGAAATTCCTTCACTAAAAAGTTGATATTTCTCAAAACAATAATTGTTTCTCAGTGCAACGGAATAGGTATTTATAAACATTTAATGAATTATCTTATATAAAATTGATTTGGTTTTAGTTTACAAAACTTATGTTCAAAGCATAAATTGGTCATCCAGTGACTATCATTCCCAAAATTCTGTAGGGCGATTCATACAAGATCCCTTACGTATAATTATTATGTGCAGTCTTTCGACTTGCACAACCTCCCAACTCTTTGGCATATGATATGTTGGGGTTTTTTTATAAATCCTTATCTTGTATGATTTTGTAAACTAATTTTGATGAAATTAATTTTTACCTTGTGTACTACTTTTAAGTATACAACCTTATAGAAAGAAGTTAACTCAACTTTACTCACAATTAATTGTACTTTGTTTAACAAAGATCAATTACTCCTTATTAATACATCATAATGTACCATAGGCAAAAGCGACTTTTGATATTAAATCCTTATTCGTTTTTAGGTACGTTCAGAACTATTTTCAATATACTCGCTTATTCGATCAAATCGAATCATTTTATTTTCTATCACACGTTGTTTTATTTACTTATGTTTTATATTCTATGTACTCATCATTGACATAACACATGTCTATCATATACATATGTTTATGTTTGTGATAACTCATTGGTGAATATTGCAAAGTACATGGAACCAATTTGGCATTAATAGACTTACGATTGCATACATCTAAATGTATCAATCAAAGAGTTCATCGACTCTTATCATGCTACCACTCAATGGATGATTTGCCCTTTATTGTTTACGATATAATTCATTATTATCATATGATTCATAATCATAGAATTATTTCTCTAAACTATGGCTCAGTCCATAATTCCAAAATAATTGCAAATAAATTTATATACTTTTATATTTTCCAATGCATCACAACTACCATTATTATTGTTTTATTTCATAACGAATATTCATAATATTCATGTTGAAGTAAAACTAATTTTTTCAATTAGTACTGAAAAACATTTATCATTTCGTAAATAATGTATGGTATGTTTTACGAAAAAAAATTCATAACTTGATGTGATTAATAAGTACGATATGACATGCTCTAACTATTTTCGCCATTACTAAAATATCTTACGAAAGTTCAAAAACTTAATATAGGCTGTTTATTCCGTCAACTATTACCGGTTTACAATCGAGATTTTTAGGTCAAATATCTTGAACTTAAAGAAATAAATCTAATAGAAAACAATTTTTCTATTTGAAAATACATTTTTGGAATAGAAATCATATCTCTCATTTTAATATTAAGAATTATCTATTATTTTACAATTCTCATTTTCGATGTTTCTTTATGAAGTAGAAGTGACCATCACTCTCTTCATCCCAACCATGCCTTAGGTTACATCCACTCTTATACATTCGATTTCCTTTTTAAATGGTCAAACCATTAAAAGGAAATCCTTACTACAATATCATAAAGAACTCTTTACAAAAGTGCATTCGATCATCCTTAACTTTCAAGGATATCAAATAAACTATACTTTACGTAAACTGATCAGACTAGTATTATAGTGACTGAATTCTCAGATCTATCTTGTAGTCTTTGGTCCAATGTTACATTTAACACAACAAGATCATTATGGTAATTAATCATATTAAATACATGATCTCACACTACAGTTTACTTGCTTATCTCAATGAACTAATTTCATTGAGGTTTCGTATATTACGAATTGTGACCATTTACCATATAACATTTATATTCGATCGTATATGGATTAAATATCCATATTCTTATATTGCTTTTAGAGTTCAAAACTCATTTAAAACTGTACATAATCTTGTGCAAGTAAACTAGTAAATGACCAAGTTACGAACATATTTAGTGGTTGTATAATTAGGTGCTTGCATGAGTTAACATGATAAAATTTATTGGTAAGTATATTTTATATTTCTATTTGTCAATATTAATTTTGTTCATTTGTATATTTTTATTAATAAATATTTTATCAATATTATAAATTGCACAAATTTATCAATGTATATTATTATAACTTTATATAGCAGACGTTCTTACAATATTAGAAATGTCGAATGTTACCATTTTATTTTTCTAATAAGACTATCACTAGTCCTTTATGTTTCTCCTTATTAATACATCATAATGTACCATAGGTAGAAGCACCATTGTCCCAGTGGTTAAGTGATTTGGCTTTGGTGTGAGAGGTCACAAGTTCGAAACTTGCGTAGCATGATTCGAACGCTTATTGACATGTGATATGTTATCCCAGTGACATGTTGTATATAAAGTACCATTTCAATATATATATATATATATATATATATATAAAAGTTTTTTGACTTCACTAGCAGGTGTTAGGACTCGTATATTTCGGGATTCTGACCTTGAGGAAAACTCAACAAATCACACTCCCTTACACAATGAATAATTCTTTATCGGTTGTATCATATACAACTCCTAACCCATGATCTTTATCATAATCTCATCTTACTTTAAGAAAAGTTCAACAAATAAAGTGAGATTATTCACTCGTACACACCATTTCGCAATGGCTAAGTATAATTCACATACCTTGAGGAAGGCTAAACAAATATGAGCAGTTATCTTACTTCGTCTATTCTATATATGTAACGACCCGCAAATTTAACCGGTTTTAATAACATTATAGTTGAAATTTTGTGAAAATTTTAAACGATAAAATTTTGAAATAAAAATTTAATATTTGGAATACGTCTAGTTAAACATAGCAACTGGTAAATTTTCGTCCGAAAATATGAAAGTTTATTTCGCGCGTAAATTCACTTCAATTTAATCAGTTAAAAAGCGTTGAAAATAAAACGTTTCCAAAACCAAAATATTTTTACATAGAAAAATTCTAAACCATCTTCTGAGCAAGATTTCAGTTTGTCGTTTTTCCAAATTCGGACATCTTTGGCTCCGTCGTTCTTATTTTCTACAAAATAGCAGTATTCTGGTACCGATATCGATTTTTATCGGATGATCGTACCACTGATTTCTATAGACCGTTTTGATCGTCTCGTCGTGCCGATCTCTACGGTATATTCGATTGTCAAATTCGGAGTTTCGTTGTACGTTGCACTTTGCGTAACGCCTACCGTAACGGTACCGAATTTTAACTTTTGATTTTCAAAGTCTCTTTCATATTCCACCGTTTAATTGTCAAGAGTCGGTAGTCTTTTTCAATTCTCAAAAAAATTAACTTTATGACTGTTGATTCCCTAGTTTATTTTATTTTGATGTTCGTATCATTTGTATTACTTTCATTTAGGCAATAAGAAAACTTTGCCTGTTCATATTTCCTTCACACTTCACTCCTCCCTTGCTCACGTTCGCCAGCCTCATCGTTTCCTCCTTCCATTCGCAGATCCACGCACCCAAACCCTTCAGCTCGAAGCTACACCCGCTCCACCACTTGACCCACCACCCTCCAATGCACTGCCCTCCGCTTCCACAACGCCTCCAGACCCCAGCCCTCCCAACCGCCTGCAACCTTCCGCGCCCAGACCCCTGGCTTCGCCTACAGCCTCCGTGCCACCCACTCAGCCTGTTACCGCAACCCGAGCAACCCTCCTCAACCACCCAGAACTCGCCTCCCTCTGCCTCTACACCCTCGCCTGTCGTTGCTCGAACTGCCAGCAACCACCTGCTCTGACCAACACGTCTTCCCCTCCCCAGCCACCGACTGCTCCGCCCACTGGCTCGCAACCTCCAACAACCCATGTGACAACAGCCTCCACCCCATGCCTGCAACTCACATTCCTCTAGAAATTATCTGACGTTATATATTGTAAGTATATGTATATATTTGCTCATATTTATATTTTTGTTCACCTTTATATTGGTTTACATGTGTTCTGTTATGTGATGTATATATTTATATCTTAACTATATGTATATGTTGTCTATTGTAAATAGAAGATAGAAAATACGATTTTAAATTATATGTTCCTGTGTTTATGCGTTGGGCTTTAGAAAATAATGTGTGTATAACCTGTCATTTATATGCGAGTTTCTGTAAGTTGGTAAATTATATTTGTTTATTTATTTTTACCTTTAAATTTTATAAAAGTTAGTATAATATGTTTGTCTTTATATAAGTTTATTTCCATATTTAGTTTATATATTCAAGTTTATAAAATTTTGCTTGAATCCGTACAGAAGTGAGTTACATACGTATAGAATAACATATTAAGTTATTTGTATATATATATTGGTATTAGTTTTAAATTATATATAGCTATGTGTAATAAAGGCTATATAGTTTTACAAATTTTATATTATAAGGGCTATAAAGACTATACAGTGTAAATAATTTATATTATACATTAGTAAGCCATGCAGGTTAGTAATGATACATGTCAGTTCATACACTTAAGTTTAGTTTGGTATATTGCAGAGGTTATTTTATTGATGTTTAAATGATATGTATCAGTTTATAACATGGTTAGTTTATATATTAAATCTGAAGAAGTGTCCTTTCGTACGTGGGTGTGTGTATATATATAACTATGTCATATATATTAGATTTTGTAAAAAGTGTCAAAAATATTTTAATTGTTTGTTGGAAAAATGCACGTGTACAGTATACGCATTCTATATGGGCCTGTAGTGTATATATGTTGTAATATTATTGGTTTTTTTATGTTGACATGTATGTGGGTTTAGTTTTAAATTATAAAGATATTATACGTATTGGGATTTAATATTGATTTGATCTAAGAATAAATATATATTTTTAAATATATATGTTTAAATTGATATATATGTATTTATCTCATTTTCATCAATATCGTGCCATTCTAACTTACAATTCTGTATCCAATCTATCGCAGTGATTCATAGCCTGTTGCTGTCCCGGTAGTTAGTTTTTGTATTTGTGTTCGTATCCGAGTCGTCTCTTGTTCTCTCTAGCCTCGAAAGGTGAGCACTCACTTACGATTAACGTTCTTTTATTTAATTTTGATTTCAATTGAAACGACAATTGAAATATTGTTGTTGTTTGATATTTACACTGTTATTACCTGTATCAGTTCACCTGTGACATTTGACACCATTATCTGTTATATATGCAATGATAATCCAGTTTGGTTGTTAATTGATTGATTGTTGATGTTGATATTGGACGTTAAAATGTTAATGTAAATTGATAGATAATATGCAATTGAACTCTATATAGAATAGTTAAATGTTTAAAAATTGATTAGTTAAATTTGTATAATTTGACCCCTTTTACCGTTAAAATTATTGACACGTAGGATTTGTTTAATTACACTTTGAACCACTGAATGTATGTTGTTAAACTGATGATGTATGAAATTGTAAATAGATGACAAGTGAAAACTGTAATGTAATAATCTTTAATCTACATGAAATGATAGTGTAGATTCTAGAAATAATTATATTAATTCGTACAAATAACAATACGAATTAATACGGTTATTTCGGGATTATTTGAATTGATTATTGGATTGTTATTGTTGTTGTTATTGCTTGTTTATTTACTTTGACACCATCCCAGTTATCACACTGCAAGTTCCCTTTGTTATGTTTGAATTAAATTGGAATCGGGTTGAAATGATAAATACCCAAATTGAACTTTGACCTAGGATAGGAAATTAAATAAAACCCGATTGGTCAATAATTTGATTTGAAAATAAACGAAGATTTTATTTGAATAAAGAATATGGTTTTGAAATGAGGTTGAAATTTGAATTTTTGATGAAAGGAAAATGGTAATATTTAATAATCTGAAACAAAAGATTAACAATGTAATCAATAAAAGAATGTTGTTTAATTTGAGAAATGATTGAATTAAGTTTGAAATGATTTAATAATTAAGTTTGAAATTATAATTAAGTTTGAAATTATTAAACTTTGAAATTATTTAATAATTAAGTTTTGAACTATTTAATAATGAATTATTAAATGATTAAATTGAATTGAAATTCTTTAATAAGAAAATTGAACTTAGAATAAGTGAATTTTACTTTGTAAATAATTGAAAATTGAGTTTTCTTTATTAATTAAGTTTTGGAAAATTATTTAAGTAATTAAATAAGTGAAATGGAATTTCTTTGACAAGAAATGAAAATGTGATATTTTGGAATTAATGTAAGACTTGTAATTGAAAGAATTGATTTGACGAATTTAGTTTAATTCAAAATTGTAAATTTTGATTTATTGAAGTTGAACTTAAGAATTGATTTAACGAATTGGAAATTTAATAGAAATTGTTTTGAATGAAAAGTAACTTAACGAATATTAAATGAAATGGATAAATGGATTTAAATTGGTTTGAATGTTAAATTAATTTAAATGATTTCGGAATGAAACTTATATATACGAACTTGAATCAATATTTGAATTGTCTTAAAAGAAATTGAAATTGAATTATAAGATTTTGAAACGGAAAATTAGAAGTTTTGAAACGAAAATTTGGAAATTGTTTTAGAAAGACAAATGAAATGTTGATTTACGAATTCTATTTGAAATTGAAATTGATTTGGTTTTTGAAATATATAAACGACCAATCGGTGTAATAATTACGAAAGTTATTAAAGAGACCGGGATCGGTAATGGATATACTCTCTATCTGAACCGAAACCACTTTAATAACTAAACGCGGAGTGTTGATCCAGAACGAAGTGGATGGTTTTGATGAACGCGTTGACTGAAGAAAGAGAACGATTTTGGATGACCCTTGACATGACTAAAACAGGAGCCGCGCCGGGCCATTGAGGATCGCCATCTCTAGCGGACACACTTCTTCGATACCATATCTATTACTTTGTGATTCGATTTGGGTGCACCCCTCGATTATGGGAGTGTTGTTCGCGGTGTTGGGGTGGTAGCTGCTATGCCCAACATCAGTCCGGATCAGGCAACTACTAGTATCCTAGTTGGTATCGCCTCATGTACCTTGTCATACTTGTATTCCATTTATTCGCGACCACTACGATTTTGATTTGTACCTTTAGTATATGGATTGCCCTCTGGTGACTTCCGGTTTTGGGGAAACTACGGTCTTGTATATGCTTTTGGGAATAAACAGGTTAAGAGGTGTATGGGCCCTGCTTAACCCTACTTTGATATCTTTATATTACTGATAGACATTATCTACTTAGCGTACATTACTACCTAGTAGATAGTTTAACGGATCCTTAAAGGATGGTTATTCCAAACATCCTTTGAGTTACTTGTATTTCAATTGCTATTTCACTTGAGTTTGATTTATTAATATAAGAATGTTAATCCTGACTCGAGTGTCTTGTGTTTTGCTTTACGCTCGGGTCAGACTGAGTGTACCAGTATTCGAGACTCACCTTTGGAGTTGGAGCTTTGCTTGAAGATCCAGCCATCTATTCTGCTTTCAGTATTCGATGATCCCAGTGATGTATTCTGATTTGTATCTGATGTATCGTATTACTCTTCTGTTGTAAACTCTGATGTATTTTATATATTCATATAGTAGCTTCATGAACTACTATCTCTTTTATTTCCGCTGCACTTATTACTCTGTGTCTGTGATCTGTGATTATTTATTTACTGTATATGTTCAGTTTTGCCAAATTTAAATTAACAACGCGGTATTTTGAGCAATTCAACTCCGGCATGAGTGTCTACCTATACACTTATAATGGACGCGAATGGTCCAAAATATCGGGTCGTTACAGTTGGTATCAGAGCTTTGGTAGCTCTAGGCAAAACTCAACATATAGGGTAAATGTATTTACAGAATCACTCTCATTCGAGTTTCAATCCCTTCCTTTGACTCAATTCCTTTGAATTTTGAAACGTTCCCCTTGGTTCCAAATATCATTCGTGTCCCTCACTATTCGTCTTCTTTCAATCCTGGAGCACCCCATAACTCCATTCTGAATGTTATCTATAATAGATCGGCAGTCACGCCAATCTTCGAATGATTCGTAAAGGATTAAACTCCTTTATAATTGGCATTGATTTACCGTAGATTTCTGTATCCTCGGTATACGATGTTATATATCTCCTGCTATACCTGGATTCTATTTCTTGAGATCGAATGTTGATTTACCTTGGAATTCGGCATCGATCTTATTCTTGAAGTTACGGACGACCCGGTTAAGGTTGCCCGTGAATAAAATAAACTCATCCATCTCCCGATTTTGGTAATTAAATTATCTTATCTTTGTTTCGAACTTATCTTCGAATCAAATTTCTCTTTGATTTGAGTCCATCAAAATTTAAACCCTATCCTTATTTTGAAAATTCATTCCTGTATCGTCGAGCAAAGAAAGGCATTTGTAAACTAATATTTAAATGTTAAAATATATTGTGTTGTTTGAGTTGTTGATGTTGATTTGGGTTTCCAATCGATTCGTCTGATCAACGCTATCGATAGGATTTCCAAAACACTTGAACAGAGCAAACTGACACAATATTATTTTCAAATTTGGAAAATGAAATAAATTTGTTGATTATATTGTAAAAATATAAGTTAAATTTTCTGGAATTTAATAAGTTAATTAAATTGTTGTTTGAAATGATAATATTTGATTATCATTTATTGTTCTAAATAAATTTGTAAATACAGTTTATAAATTGATTTGGAATTTGAAATGAATTAAATTCAGGAATTTGAGAATTTAGTTTCCGGTGATTTCGGACTTTGTTTTTAAAATTTTAATGTATATATGATTGAAAGTATTTTCAAATAGAAATCGTTTTCAAAGAATTTTAAAATGTTGAAATCAGTACTCTTCTCTTTGTCGCTGGAAAATAATTTCGGTGATGGCGGCCGCATCATCGACATTCATTTTCGAGTTTCGAAGTGGAGATACTATTCTGTAGCTTTGCTACGGTTTTGTTTTGAAAATATTTTGATTTGAATTTCTTCAGTATAATTTGATTCACATATATATATGTATCTTATTTTAAAACTTAATTTGATTTGATACAAATATATTATATATATCTCTAAATTGTTTAAAGTTAATCGGAAATCTAATTCTTAAATTTTGTTAAAAGATGATTTTAATTATAAATAAAACCAAAATTTAGAATAAATATTTAAACTTGAATAATTGAATTGGGAAAATTTTATTTGTATATTGTTCAACTGCATTCTAATACAACTTACCTAAATCATTCAGAAGTTGAATATGTGATTGGATAATATATAAGATAAATTGAATTTATAAATAAAATTTGAGTGTTTATAATAAATGTTATACACTAAATTTTGATTATAAAGATGTTAATAGAGCTAGATAAGATAATAAGTAAATTCAGTTAATAATGAAATAAATTTGTTTTGAAAGAATTAATAAATTGAAAGTTGATCAACATATGAAAATACCTTGAATTTAAAAGAAATTAATAGATGTAAATTAATTTAAATCGAAACTTTTATGTTTTAAATTAACTTATATGGGTTAAATATATGTGAGTAGATATATTAAGTAGAATAAATTTAACAGTAATTTGGAATAAAGAAGAATTTAAAATTGTTGAAGAAAATATTATTATAATAAAAGACTATTCAAATTTATGGTTTTAGAAATTGTAAATTTAAGATAAATGGGATAATAAAATAATGAATTTAGAAATAGTGAGATTGATTTTAGTGAAATCAAATGGATTAAATAAATTTGGAATATCAATCAATTTAAATTTGAGTTTATATGGTTTAAATAAATTGTTATTTGTATTTCAAATCTGTTTTCTTTCTGGTTGTTTCTATTCTCCTACCTCGTTCCTTTTCGGGGACGAAAAGTTTTGAGTGGGGGAGAATGTAACGACCCGCAAATTTAACCGGTTTTAATAACATTATAGTTGAAATTTTGTGAAAATTTTAAACGATAAAATTTTGAAATAAAAATTTAATATTTGGAATACGTCTAGTTAAACATAGCAACTGGTAAATTTTCGTCCGAAAATATGAAAGTTTATTTCGCGCGTAAATTCACTTCAATTTAATCAGTTAAAAAGCGTTGAAAATAAAACGTTTCCAAAACCAAAATATTTTTACATAGAAAAATTCTAAACCATCTTCTGAGCAAGATTTCAGTTTGTCGTTTTTCCAAATTCGGACATCTTTGGCTCCGTCGTTCTTATTTTCTACAAAATAGCAGTATTCTGGTACCGATATCGATTTTTATCGGATGATCGTACCACTGATTTCTATAGACCGTTTTGATCGTCTCGTCGTGCCGATCTCTACGGTATATTCGATTGTCAAATTCGGAGTTTCGTTGTACGTTGCACTTTGCGTAACGCCTACCGTAACGGTACCGAATTTTAACTTTTGATTTTCAAAGTCTCTTTCATATTCCACCGTTTAATTGTCAAGAGTCGGTAGTCTTTTTCAATTCTCAAAAAAATTAACTTTATGACTGTTGATTCCCTAGTTTATTTTATTTTGATGTTCGTATCATTTGTATTACTTTCATTTAGGCAATAAGAAAACTTTGCCTGTTCATATTTCCTTCACACTTCACTCCTCCCTTGCTCACGTTCGCCAGCCTCATCGTTTCCTCCTTCCATTCGCAGATCCACGCACCCAAACCCTTCAGCTCGAAGCTACACCCGCTCCACCACTTGACCCACCACCCTCCAATGCACTGCCCTCCGCTTCCACAACGCCTCCAGACCCCAGCCCTCCCAACCGCCTGCAACCTTCCGCGCCCAGACCCCTGGCTTCGCCTACAGCCTCCGTGCCACCCACTCAGCCTGTTACCGCAACCCGAGCAACCCTCCTCAACCACCCAGAACTCGCCTCCCTCTGCCTCTACACCCTCGCCTGTCGTTGCTCGAACTGCCAGCAACCACCTGCTCTGACCAACACGTCTTCCCCTCCCCAGCCACCGACTGCTCCGCCCACTGGCTCGCAACCTCCAACAACCCATGTGACAACAGCCTCCACCCCATGCCTGCAACTCACATTCCTCTAGAAATTATCTGACGTTATATATTGTAAGTATATGTATATATTTGCTCATATTTATATTTTTGTTCACCTTTATATTGGTTTACATGTGTTCTGTTATGTGATGTATATATTTATATCTTAACTATATGTATATGTTGTCTATTGTAAATAGAAGATAGAAAATACGATTTTAAATTATATGTTCCTGTGTTTATGCGTTGGGCTTTAGAAAATAATGTGTGTATAACCTGTCATTTATATGCGAGTTTCTGTAAGTTGGTAAATTATATTTGTTTATTTATTTTTACCTTTAAATTTTATAAAAGTTAGTATAATATGTTTGTCTTTATATAAGTTTATTTCCATATTTAGTTTATATATTCAAGTTTATAAAATTTTGCTTGAATCCGTACAGAAGTGAGTTACATACGTATAGAATAACATATTAAGTTATTTGTATATATATATTGGTATTAGTTTTAAATTATATATAGCTATGTGTAATAAAGGCTATATAGTTTTACAAATTTTATATTATAAGGGCTATAAAGACTATACAGTGTAAATAATTTATATTATACATTAGTAAGCCATGCAGGTTAGTAATGATACATGTCAGTTCATACACTTAAGTTTAGTTTGGTATATTGCAGAGGTTATTTTATTGATTTTTAAATGATATGTATCAGTTTATAACATGGTTAGTTTATATATTAAATCTGAAGAAGTGTCCTTTCGTACGTGGGTGTGTGTATATATATAACTATGTCATATATATTAGATTTTGTAAAAAGTGTCAAAAATATTTTAATTGTTTGTTGGAAAAATGCACGTGTACAGTATACGCATTCTATATGGGCCTGTAGTGTATATATGTTGTAATATTATTGGTTTTTTTATGTTGACATGTATGTGGGTTTAGTTTTAAATTATAAAGATATTATACGTATTGGGATTTAATATTGATTTGATCTAAGAATAAATATATATTTTTAAATATATATGTTTAAATTGATATATATGTATTTATCTCATTTTCATCAATATCGTGCCATTCTAACTTACAATTCTGTATCCAATCTATCGCAGTGATTCATAGCCTGTTGCTGTCCCGGTAGTTAGTTTTTGTATTTGTGTTCGTATCCGAGTCGTCTCTTGTTCTCTCTAGCCTCGAAAGGTGAGCACTCACTCACGATTAACGTTCTTTTATTTAATTTTGATTTCAATTGAAACGACAATTGAAATATTGTTGTTGTTTGATATTTACACTGTTATTACCTGTATCAGTTCACCTGTGACATTTGACACCATTATCTGTTATATATGCAATGATAATCCAGTTTGGTTGTTAATTGATTGATTGTTGATGTTGATATTGGACGTTAAAATGTTAATGTAAATTGATAGATAATATGCAATTGAACTCTATATAGAATAGTTAAATGTTTAAAAATTGATTAGTTAAATTTGTATAATTTGACCCCTTTTACCGTTAAAATTATTGACACGTAGGATTTGTTTAATTACACTTTGAACCACTGAATGTATGTTGTTAAACTGATGATGTATGAAATTGTAAATAGATGACAAGTGAAAACTGTAATGTAATAATCTTTAATCTACATGAAATGATAGTGTAGATTCTAGAAATAATTATATTAATTCGTACAAATAACAATACGAATTAATACGGTTATTTCGGGATTATTTGAATTGATTATTGGATTGTTATTGTTGTTGTTATTGCTTGTTTATTTACTTTGACACCATCCCAGTTATCACACTGCAAGTTCCCTTTGTTATGTTTGAATTAAATTGGAATCGGGTTGAAATGATAAATACCCAAATTGAACTTTGACCTAGGATAGGAAATTAAATAAAACCCGATTGGTCAATAATTTGATTTGAAAATAAACGAAGATTTTATTTGAATAAAGAATATGGTTTTGAAATGAGGTTGAAATTTGAATTTTTGATGAAAGGAAAATGGTAATATTTAATAATCTGAAACAAAAGATTAACAATGTAATCAATAAAAGAATGTTGTTTAATTTGAGAAATGATTGAATTAAGTTTGAAATGATTTAATAATTAAGTTTGAAATTATAATTAAGTTTGAAATTATTAAACTTTGAAATTATTTAATAATTAAGTTTTGAACTATTTAATACTGAATTATTAAATGATTAAATTGAATTGAAATTCTTTAATAAGAAAATTGAACTTAGAATAAGTGAATTTTACTTTGTAAATAATTGAAAATTGAGTTTTCTTTATTAATTAAGTTTTGGAAAATTATTTAAGTAATTAAATAAGTGAAATGGAATTTCTTTGACAAGAAATGAAAATGTGATATTTTGGAATTAATGTAAGACTTGTAATTGAAAGAATTGATTTGACGAATTTAGTTTAATTCAAAATTGTAAATTTTGATTTATTGAAGTTGAACTTAAGAATTGATTTAACGAATTGGAAATTTAATAGAAATTGTTTTGAATGAAAAGTAACTTAACGAATATTAAATGAAATGGATAAATGGATTTAAATTGGTTTGAATGTTAAATTAATTTAAATGATTTCGGAATGAAACTTATATATACGAACTTGAATCAATATTTGAATTGTCTTAAAAGAAATTGAAATTGAATTATAAGATTTTGAAACGGAAAATTAGAAGTTTTGAAACGAAAATTTGGAAATTGTTTTAGAAAGACAAATGAAATGTTGATTTACGAATTCTATTTGAAATTGAAATTGATTTGGTTTTTGAAATATATAAACGACCAATCGGTGTAATAATTACGAAAGTTATTAAAGAGACCGGGATCGGTAATGGATATACTCTCTATCTGAACCGAAACCACTTTAATAACTAAACGCGGAGTGTTGATCCAGAACGAAGTGGATGGTTTTGATGAACGCGTTGACTGAAGAAAGAGAACGATTTTGGATGACCCTTGACATGACTAAAACAGGAGCCGCGCCGGGCCATTGAGGATCGCCATCTCTAGCGGACACACTTCTTCGATACCATATCTATTACTTTGTGATTCGATTTGGGTGCACCCCTCGATTATGGGAGTGTTGTTCGCGGTGTTGGGGTGGTAGCTGCTATGCCCAACATCAGTCCGGATCAGGCAACTACTAGTATCCTAGTTGGTATCGCCTCATGTACCTTGTCATACTTGTATTCCATTTATTCGCGACCACTACGATTTTGATTTGTACCTTTAGTATATGGATTGCCCTCTGGTGACTTCCGGTTTTGGGGAAACTACGGTCTTGTATATGCTTTTGGGAATAAACAGGTTAAGAGGTGTATGGGCCCTGCTTAACCCTACTTTGATATCTTTATATTACTGATAGACATTATCTACTTAGCGTACATTACTACCTAGTAGATAGTTTAACGGATCCTTAAAGGATGGTTATTCCAAACATCCTTTGAGTTACTTGTATTTCAATTGCTATTTCACTTGAGTTTGATTTATTAATATAAGAATGTTAATCCTGACTCGAGTGTCTTGTGTTTTGCTTTACGCTCGGGTCAGACTGAGTGTACCAGTATTCGAGACTCACCTTTGGAGTTGGAGCTTTGCTTGAAGATCCAGCCATCTATTCTGCTTTCAGTATTCGATGATCCCAGTGATGTATTCTGATTTGTATCTGATGTATCGTATTACTTTTCTGTTGTAAACTCTGATGTATTTTATATATTCATATAGTAGCTTCATGAACTACTATCTCTTTTATTTCCGCTGCACTTATTACTCTGTGTCTGTGATCTGTGATTATTTATTTACTGTATATGTTCAGTTTTGCCAAATTTAAATTAACAACGCGGTATTTTGAGCAATTCAACTCCGGCATGAGTGTCTACCTATACACTTATAATGGACGCGAATGGTCCAAAATATCGGGTCGTTACAATATATTAATAGTACTAAATATAACATCTCTAGCTTGAGGAAAGCTCAACAACTTTGTATTAAAAATTCATAATCTTCAATATATTATATTAAATGATATCGAATTATGGAATAATGTATTTCTTATCGAATACCATCGTGATTCAATATCGGACACATCAAAAATCACGGCATATGTACTTTTACGTATGTATTATTCCTTAAGTCTATTTAGGGTTTCTATAATGTTCCACTTTTAGTTTATACATTCATATTATATAAGTTTCATTATTATATAACTCTTATGTTTTAATTAGCTTATATATACTTATATTAATTAAATTATTTTTTAGTTAATAATTCTTTAATTAATTTTAATTAATTAATTTTTAATTAATTTTTTATCATTTAATTTTAACATATTATATTGAATATTTATATACTATAACTTTTATAATAATACACATACATATCATATGTATATATGTATTTTAATTTGTTAATTAAATTTTAATTAATTTACTAATAAAACAATTTTAATCAAATTTTATATATTTCGAAAAATTATTGTACATACATACGTCTATACTTATATTATCTTAAACATTTCAAGACAACATAACATATATCTCTATATATTATACATGCATATACGTATATGATTTAATTAACACATTTAATTACTTTAATTCTTGTATTAATCTTATTAATAAAATTTAATTTCGAAATTAACTTACATTTATTTTTAGACATGTTGAAATTTTTTCATTTTATTATAACTTTATAATATGTGTGTGCGTATTTTTATATATATTATTTTTTAACATTTAAATTTATAATTTAAAATTTTAATTTTAATTTTTTTTTGAAAATTGGTCCAAGGCCTAATTCAACTTGGGCCGTTTCTATTAGGGGCAACCTTTAGGCTCACTTCACTTTTCAGGCCGGCCGCTAGCTAGGAAGGGCAGGGTACTTGATTATCCAAACCCAAGCCTAGACATTACCTTTTTGAACATCCTACTAAATTGGTAAACTTAATTAGTTAGCCGTAACATAACTAATTTAGAGTGCATAGGCTATTGGGCTCTGGTACCATTGTTGGAACTGGGCCAATCGAAAGCAGGGTAATTGGGTAAATTTCAAAAAATTCCTTTTGGATCTTTATTGGGCGGGCCTATGTAGTCTAAATTCAATCAAAAAATTCTAAATTTTCTTTTAAATAAAATTTTCATCTTATTATAATTATTTAAAATTAATTTGATTTAATTCTAAATTTTTTATTATTATTTTTATTTATTTGACGGTCGCATCAAATGCGCTTATGTGTGAATGTGTAAGTGTTACATATAGTGCATAGCAATTGTGAACGTTTTAGTTATTGGGATTTACACTACAATGGTCACATATCTCTTCCATATATACCTTTGTCGTCTAAAGAAAAAAACTTTTTTTATTTGTTTATATGTGCATATGTATATGATGTAAATATATGTGTAAGAAAGATATAGAGTGCAATCTAAAAATGGCTTTAATTAAAAATGTAGTACAAACATCATAGCGTTACTTTTAAAGATAATTTTGTAAACTCTAAATTTATATACATATGCACACACATTCACATACATACATACAGTTATATGTATACAAATTAAATTAATATTTTGAAACAAAACAACACAAAATTATATTTAACTAATTTCAATTCAAAATCTTACTTTCAAAACAAAATTGCTTGCCATAAGTCCAAACATTAGATTAAGAAAAAATAAAGGAAAATTTAAAGGTTTGACTTTGGTAAAATCCAATTTTATTTATTATAGTCATTACCCATTAATGACAATTATTTACACCAATTATCTTCATCAAATCTATATCACTTTGAACTTATGGAATTTGATAATGGTCAAAATTCCTATATCGTCCATATTCAACCCTGTAGTCCAAACACAAAGCCCTTGGCTCAATTATTATTATTATTAACCGAACTACTCTAGTCAGAGATTTTGACTTTGAGTTGACTTCAGTTGACTATGAAACTAATCTCATATAACTGAGGAGATGAATCTTCTCTTGAATAATGTTTAACTTCCAATACTTCCGCTCGACCCAACTGTAGTCATTTGATAGACTCCATTCCATGATTTGACTATGATCAAAGTGTAGCTTTCATGTTGGAGATTGATAGTATTCTCAAGTCAAGAGAACTGTATAAATTAGTCACATCGATATTTTATGTTTGACCCCAGTTATATTAACTAACAAAAAACTATCGAGTGAGTCATTCCATAGTTATCCAATAACTATCAGTACGTAACCTTTTGATGCCCCAACAGTCATGAGTAATACACTGCCAATATTTAGAGAGCGTTATGTACTCTGGTCTCAACTGGTGCATCGATATCCAGTCTCGATGCATCTTGACTAAGGTTATTTAAACGATGTGCTTTTTTATATTGTGATACAGTACTTATGGTTACAACTATTTGTAACTACTATCATAAACACATCATTTATGGACTTTCTGATATGTATGCTTAAATTAACTAATTAATTATTTATAATGTTTATAACAAATATATAACAAAAAGAAAATATCTTTTATTTTGAACAAGATTGGTTATCGAGTTAGATTTATGTAACAAATTACATAATTGCCCTCAAAGGGATACCATGGCTTTTTAGTCGATGGAAAACTAAGGATTGTATCATACATGACGATGGTTCCCTCGTTTATCATCATGTCTTGTAGAGTGAAGACTCTACCCTACGGCTTGAAGCAATGAAATCCAAAATGGATTTCATGTACCCCAAACAAAGTGTGGACTTTAGAGGACATACCCGAAGGTGTAAAACCACTGGCTATAAGTGAATTTTAAAGAAAAAGATTCATGTAGAAGGAAAAGTTGAGACTTAAAAGCTAGACTTATGGCTAAGGGATTCCATCAAATTCAAGGTGTCGGCTATGACAAAACCTCTTCATCAGCTGCGACGATTAAGTCCATTCAGGTCCTACTAGCAATAACTACTTACTATGACAACGAAATATAGTAAATGGATGCGAAAATAGCCTTTCTAAATGGAGATTTTGAAGATATATATAACGACCCACATTTCAGAAGGTTTAAATCGACAATAATCCACACATGTCCAACTTAAACAATCCGGAATATAGATAATCATTGGGGTTAATTAAGAAAATAAGAAAAGAAGAAGAAAACAAACACAGAGTCTCGCAGCGGAATGACAAAATATAATAGTCAAATAAACTGTTCATGAAGCTATTTATATTATACATTCGATTATAATTATACAACATTTATCAGAGTTATATATACATCAGGGATAAATAAATAATGCAGCATAACAGCATGATGCAGGAATAATAGTAATAATATACCAAATCTTCGTCTTCGTCCTCCAGAAAATGATCTTCAATGCGCTGAAATACTCAGGGCTGACTCGAGCGTAATGAAAAGACATTACACTCGTGTCAGGACTAAAATATTCTTATGTGAGTCAAATCGATATCGCATATAACATGAGTGTCGTGGCGTCAAAGATGTTTACGGGTTTTTTACATCTTCTATCTGGTGTATAACGTGCGTGCAATAACTCAAGTGATGTTACGGGATTTTCCATCTCTTAAGGATCTGTCAAATTATTATATATAGTAGAATACGCTACATATATAATGTCTAATCGGTAAAATAAATATTTTTCTTAGCGTTAAGGCTTTACATTGATCCCCCTTAATGCGTTTATAAGCATTGGTGTACACATTGCATTTGACACAACCAGTAGCACATCGGTAGTTAGTGATGCGCCGTGATACGACAACACTAAACCAAAATCATAGGGGTCTCGTATAAGAATAAAAGTATGATAAGGCACGTGAGGCAATGCCCAAGGTAGGATACTACCGGTTTACCCTTCTCGGCTGGTGGTAACCCCTAACGGCCCACCGCGTCCAACACTCCCAAAATTCGAGGGTGCGCACCTGTAACGACCCGTATTTTTTGGATCGAAACATCGTAAGACTATTGTCATTAGGTTGTAATGTTGTTAAGTCATCTAGGGTTTAAGTCGTTCGAAGCTTAAGTCGAGCAGAATTAGATCGAGAGCGACTTAAGAGAATGGAGCGATTTAAGAGAATTGAACGACTTAAGAAGGATAGGCGACCTAAGGATTTGGAGTTAGGTCGTATGTTAGATAAGTCATATGGTGAGGCTTAGGTCGTAGACGACTTAAGGAAATAGGCGACTTATAGCAACTGGCAACCTAAGGAGTTTGGGATAGGTCGTATAGGAGATAGGTCGTGTGATAAGCTTAGGTCGTGAGGTAGGATAGGTCGAGTGAACGACCTAAGTATTGGGGCGACCTATAGGAAAGGCAGCAACCTAAGAGAGTTAACGACCTAGCAGTTAGGTCGCATAATGGTTTAGGTCGTGTGTTAGTTTGGAGCGACTTATGGGATGTTAGCGACCTAGTGGAGTGGAGCGACTTAGTAGTTAGGTCGTAGACGACTTAAGGAGTTAAGTCGTATCCTGGCTAAGTTAGTAAGGACGCAGGTTTGTTAGGTCGTAGACGACCTAAGATTGGTTAGGTCGCGAGGAAGTATCTGCGTTAGGTCGCTGGGTTTTGCCTGAGTGTTAGGTCGTGAGCGACCTAGGAGTTGTTAAGTCGCGAGCGACTTAGGAGTTGAGTCGTAACCTAGCTAGGTCGCATCTTGGTTAGGTCGTAACTTTGCTAAGTCGCGTAAGCTGTTAGGTCGCGCGCAGTGTAGGTCGTAGTGTGTTAGGTCGTGTAGTGATAAGTCGCGCGCAGGTGTTAGGTTGTTAAGTCGGAGGTTGTTAGGTCGAAGATTTTAGGTCGGTGGGGTTTTAGGTCGTAAGTCGTAGACGACCTAACTCCGAGGGGACGACTTAAGGAGGATTTGAGCTATAAATAAGAGGGTTTTTCTCACTTTTTGGGATCCGGATTTCGAAGCGACGAAGTGCTGCCATTTTGAGAGCTCGACTTCTACACTTCTTCACTTCTTTTCTCCACTTTAATCTTGTTATTCCTTCCATCCAAGTTGAAGATCAAATTGAAGATCGAAGAGCTTAGATTGAAGATCTACATTCTTCAAAGAGAGATTTCATCGTTTGTAGCGGATTTGTGATAGATCAAGTTAGATCCTTCGCTGTCCAGATCTGAAGTGTGTTGCTTTTGGGTTGTTTAGGTGATTTGGTGAGTGGTGATTATCTCTCACACGGATCCAAAGGAGTATATCGGATCGTTGGCTTGATTTTGTGTTAAAGTAGTGATTTCCATGCACTTTTGTAAACCTAAGTATAGATCCATATAGATTCGTTGTTCATGATGATTTGACATCCATTTTACTAAGTGTTAACCTATGCAAGTGCATTCATCAAGATTATAGAGATATTGCTCATGTTTTCATACTTATTAGACTTTGGACTCTTTATTTACAAAATTGCCATTATTGTTAAAATTGTCTATTTAGATCATATTTGAATGCTTGATTACTTGGATTAATGTTTGACTTGATTGATTGCTATGAATTAGATGATTGATGATTTGATTTAGACAAGTTGGTCGAAGGTGATTCAAAAGCTAAGGGAAAGGCTCTTGAATTGGAAAAGCTGCTCGTGGCATATGTAGCGGATGATGAAGCTCATATGGATAGATTTGATGATGATGTTGAGATGGAGCTTTGCTAGGATGATGATGAGGCGAAGCATGATATGAGATAGTCTTGGCCTAATCCAGACGGGATCATTCCAAGCATGTTGATAACTCGGTGAAATGGTTCGAGTTCGAGGATAATGGGTTGCTCGAGAGGCGCTTGAGCTAGTATGAAATAGTCGTCGAGGAGGATGACTAGAAGGCTGAGATCTCATCGTTGTTGAAGGTTCTAGCATGCTCAAAGCAAGAGTACGTTGGACAGATTCGATAGTCCCTGAAGGTTAATGATTGATAGTCAAGTACTCTGGGCAGATTCGATAGTCCTAGGCACGGGTCACGATGACGTGTGGAGTTATGTCTAGAACCGGGGTTTCCATTAGCCCTTGACGGACGGCTGAAAGAATGTGCCGGTCATTCAATTAACGGTGATATCGAGGCAATGATAACAGTGATAGCCAGAGTCATGGATGTTTGGTTGTATCGTCATTCGGTCTCAAGAGCGGTATTTTCTGGGTGCTTATCTGATCTTGGTTTAGGCCTTGGGGGTTTGTACTTGGAAAACATCGCCCTTGACTCGAGTGATAATTGCTTTACTTTAAATTGTATGCTCTGCTATGTTTGCTTCTACTTAGTGTGTGTCTGGGGGCTATCACTGTAGAAAGAGGTGGAGTGGGAGGGTTGTATTCCTATTCCTTTTTCCTTTATGCTCTTTTGGTATGTTGTTAGTTAATTTACCGCTCACTAAGACTGTTGTCTGACTCAAGGCTTTATGTTTAACTCTTATTGCCTTGGGCTGTTCGTCCATTTTGGGACGGGCAGACTAGGTAGCAGGTGACAGGTGCTGTTCTTGCTTTCCACGATGCTGATGTCGAAGATGAGTTGGAGGCTTGCATATTATCTTCTTATTATATGTACTGGATGTTCCGCTGCTTTGTATAATTCTTTGAGTGATATGTAGTGAGGCTTGATGTATTGACTATTCAGATGTTTGTATTCAACTATTATGAAGTTTTATATGATGATATTCTATTCTATTCTGTAAAGCTTCACTATATATATTCTATTGTATTTTGTCCATGCGCTGTGAGTAATACGATAGATGCTGCTGTTTTAATTTACCCTGACAATCGTCCATGGTCGCCTGGCACACTTTACAGCGCATTATCTCTAGGTTCGGTGCAGGGGTCATGGGCGGTCGTCACAGCACTAATCAATAACAATATCATGATAGTAATACAAAGAAGTGTGTTCGCTAGAGGTAGCTAACCTCATTGGCCGATACAGCTCCTGTTTTAGTCATTTCAAATTGACACAAGTGTCAGGCCAGTCCATCATTGTTCTCTTTCTTCAAATCCAGCAAATGACGCCAAATCCAACCACTTCGTTCTGGAGTCTCCTCCGCGTATATAGTTGTTAAAGTGGTTCCAATATTGAAAGAGAGTATGCCAATAAGAGGCCCTAGTCTCTTTAACAACCAAACGTCGTTTTACACACCGGTTGGTACTTTTATATTTCAAAAACAATTCGTACTTGATATCAAAATATCATATTCGCTTCAAAATCAATTTCATTTCGAAATATCATATTTACTTCAAAAATCACATCCAGTTCAATACGTCATTTACGCTTGAAAATATCACTTCACTCAAATATCTCGATTTCACTTTCAAAATCGTTTCGAATTTCGATTTAGGTTATAACTTCACTTTAACCCAATTCACATTTAAATCCATGATTTAAATATAAACAATTCCACTCTGACCAGTCTGAATTTTTAGAAAATAGTTTGAATAGTTTAAGTAATTAAAATAGTTAAAAATAGTTTAAATGGTTAAAATAGTTTAATAATATAAAATAGTTTAAGTATTAAAGTGGTTTATATAGTAAAATAGTTTGGAAAATCAAAATAATTTGAATATTCAAAAAGAAGATTTTAAATAGTTTATATTTATATAATTTATTTTAAAATAGTTTCAAAGTCAAACTGGCTCAATTCCAAATTTCCAATCCAAATCAATTTCAATTTCCATTTCGATTCAATCGATTCAATTTCGATTTTAATTCAAATCAATTTCAATTTAAGTCGATTTAATTTCCGATTTCAATTCGAATTTACTTCGATTCCAAATTCAATTCAAATCATTCAACTTCGATTTCAAATTAATTCAATTTCACTGCCAATTTCAATTCCAATTTGAAGTAAATTCAATTCGATTCTCAATTCCAATCATTTCCATTTATATCAATTTCAAGTTCAATTTAAAAGGATCGATTTAAATCATTTAATTCACATTAAACTTCAATGTTTGAATTTTAGATTCAAATCTTTCGAATAATTCAATTCCAAGCTCAAATTTTGAAATATGGATTTAAATTATCTTTACTTAAATAACTTCGAAGTTCAAGAAAAATTCAAATCTTTTTAAACAATTCAATTTCGATAATTCAAATCATATTTTCATCACGACCTCAAATTCCAATTAAATTTCTTTAAAACAATTCATTTTAATCAAATTTAATTTCAACATTTCAACTCGAATTCTTAATTAACCCAATCTTCGTAAAATCGATTTTTATTTCCTTGAATCAAAATCATTTAAATAATTTCAAAACCAAGACTTTTAAAATTATTTAATTTAACTAATCCGGTGTCCGTATATAATTTTCTATCCTATGGCCAAGTGAATAGTTATTTCAATTTAATTTCAGGGATGGATATATATCATTTCAATCCAAAATAAATGTCATAGGTATATATCATTTCAACCCATTTCTTAATTTATTTGAAATAATTCGATTTACGGTTTTATATACTGTAAATAATATACAGGATGATAACGGGATATATTAAAAATAAATAAACATCCAAATCATCCAAAATATCACTCAATAGCATCCATCACAATCAACATCCAAATCAGTCAAAGATATCATAATAATTTACTAGTTATCAATAATTGGAAGTTGACTAGAAATTTTATTTCCATCACAATTTTGAACTGTCAATTCAAATTCCTATCATTTTAATTCATATCAATTTAAATGCCAGTTAAATTTACCAAACAATAGTCAATAAATTTAAATCACTTCACGATATAAATTTAACTGACAAAAAATTATTTCAGTCAATTGTGAGCGTATAAACACTCACCCTTTTTATTTGAAACTGAAATATTTCACAGTCAAATAAATTTCACTTCCACTCCATTTCGAAGATGACTTCGATGCAATCTCAACGCAATTTTTTTCCGCCCGAATCGGACCTCGTATGAGAAAATTATGATTTTATTAATATACGATGTAATTGAAATTGATTAACAAAATAAATAATAAAATTAATTATCTAAACTATACCTAAATCTCAAATTGATCTTACTGCACGCGTACAAGGCTGCTTGCGTTGCCTACTTCCCTTTCCCAAATCACGATTTAGCTTTTTTTTTACACACGAACGACGCCTCAGCCTTGCATACTGCCATGCCTCCGTCCAGTCGCGTCCCTCAGGCCAACATCCCCTTGGCTCGCGTTTTCGCGTATAGGCCATTTGAACCATAACCCTCAAACGCGTTGAAGAACGCGAGCTCCACCATATGTCGCTGACCCATGCCCTAGCACGCCGAGCTCGACTGCCACGAATGAGGGTCGTGCCTCGCGCCTCGCGTCCACACACGCCTCCTGCTCCGGTCGCGTGCCTCATCGCGACTGCATTTTTGTGTGTGTCTTAGTTCGATCTATTGAAATAGATAATAGGGAGAGAGGGAGAGTACGGGAGACAAATAGGGGCGGCTATGATGTGTATGAGTATTGACTGTATGGAAATATATTATTATAATAATTAGAAAATATCTCGCTTTTAAACGCCCGAAATTTCGAACTCCAAACGAAGCGTATCGCCTGGCGTTCAAAATGTTTTACCCCCATTCCGAACGCAATAGAACTAGCCTCGAGGCCTAATTCGATCGTATGCGGAAGATAGCTTTTAAAAATCAATTAATTTTAATCGAATTCCTTAAATTGATTTCTACGCGTTTCAAGCACGTATGGCCAAACGATAATTCTGATCGCTACGAAACTTGAAATCCTACAATAATTCACTATTACGGATCCGATGAAACTAGTTTCGTCAAAATCCGAGACAGTGGCCAAAATGACTATTTTTTACACGTTAATTATAATAGAAAATTTCCAATTTCTAATTATTCACTTTTAAATCCATTTTTTTTGAGAAAAATGTGTGATCCTCTACGAATAGAGAAGAGCACACATGTGAATATATATATCATGGACATAAGATGCTGCCAACATGCCTGGCAGGTAACAAAAACTAAATACATATATCAAATCTCAGGTACTCCTAAGATGAGTTCCGGCAAGGCCACCACCCATCACACCCCGATATCGAGCTCCGGCATGGCCACCGCCCGATATTAAGGTGTTAGGAGTACCTAAAAAACTAAAGAAAAAATCAAAACTACTGGATGACGTCACAAACTAATAAGGAAACTCCAAACATCTAGATCTGAAGGGGTGAATAAGCATCTACTCTGAAGTGGATTACTGAATAGAGAAACCACTCTGAAGGCTCTGAATAAGAGGAAGGAGTGCCAAACTGAAGAATAGATCCTCCTGGAAAAAGTACTCCATAATGAAGATAGCAGTATCATATATCTGAGGAGAAACTGCTAGAAGTCCTAGATGAAGAAACTCTGCTCTGATGACCTCTCTATAATCTGATATCCTGCAATCTGAAGACATGAGTACTTGCAAAATGAACCTGATATCCTATCGCCCATACTTGTATCTGAAAAGTGACTAAGGAAAAAATTAGAATGATACATATATATGTATAATTATAAAATTAATATACATATATATGTATTTATAAGGTAGGAAATAAAAACCTAAATAAGACTAACTGGACAATAATAAAAGAATTGAATTACCTGTAAACTAATACCAAACAGAGACTAGTACAAAAAATGAGACAGATCTATCTTATGAACCTTTAATCATAATTAAATTATGATTAAAAGTGAAATCATCATATAAATTTGAGAAAATATTAATAATACTATTATTAATGTTAAAAAAATTATTGTTGTGTTTAAAAAAATTAATATTATGACTAATCTTGTTAAGATACCGTTTGAAAAGGATATTTTTAGCTAATTTATATTTGGGGTTAGAAATCCAATTAAAACAAAATGAAGAAATTGTAAAAATAAATTTATTAAAATGACTACTATTATTATTAAAAATTCTTTGATTTCTTTTAAACCAAATAAACCAACTAATAATAATGAATAAAGTGTCTAGTAAAAATCTAATATTCTTTTTGAACTTGAATCTGTAATTATTCCAGTAGAATTCACAATCCAAAATTTTAGTTATTATATTAAAGTTAAAAATTTTAAGAGTATTAATTAGGATGTAATTAGATTCCAAACAATCATAGTATATATGATTAATGTCCTCAAGATGCAGATTACAAAAATAACATTTATTATCATTTTGAATGTTTTTTCTCTTTAAAAATTCTACTGTATTAAGTTTTCCATGAAGTATTAACCACATGTGAATTTTGGATTTAGGAGGAGCATTAGTTTTCCACATATATTTAAATGAGTTGTTTATTGTACCCGAAAAATTAATAAATCTGTAGAAAGAATTAGAAGTATATTTCTTACTCTTATCCCATTCCTAACTAATAAAATCATTATCAATATTATAAAGATTTAATCTGGCATAAAGCAAAGAAAGTTGCCTAAGGGTTGAACCAACTAAAATTCTGTTAAAACTGAAATTCCAAGGAGGATCATTTTCAGGAGAATAAACTTCATTGATTAAAGCATACTTAAAGTTACAAATTTCATATAGCTCTTTAAATTCTAACTTTAGAGGCAAGATCGAAATCCAACGGTCGTGCCAAAAAGAAATACAATTACCTGAATGTACTATCGTATTAATTCCTAAGTTAAAAATTTCATGACATTTTAAAATGTTTTTCCAAAAATTAGAATTTTTTTGGGTGTATGGATAAGTAATTTGGTATAAATTGCTATTGCCGTTATAGTAATATTTAGAAATGATCTCTTTCCAAATAGCATTATCATTTATATCTTTAAACTTCCAAAGCCATTTACCTAATAGAGACAAATTCATATTACGCAAATTAATAACTCCTAAACCACCTTCCTTTTTGGCCTTACAGACGGTTTCCCAATTTACTAGACATTTTATATTATTATTAGAATTTTCCCCACTCCATAAGAAATCTCGTCTAATTTTATCAATAACCCAATCTGGAAACAGATGCATGGACATCCAATAAATCGGAAGGGCTGATAAAACCGAATTTATTAAAACCAGTCCTCCTGCTCTAGATAAAAATCTCCCATTTCAGTTAGAAATCTTATTATTAATTTTACCAATGATAATATTCCAATCGTCTTGTTTGAGATTGGTGGGTCTAATCACAAAACCAAGGTAGTGAAAAGGAAAGTTCATAGTTTTGCAATTTAGAGTATTAGCAACTAAGTTTTCAACTTTTTCAAAATCATTTAAAACTAACACGGAACTTTTGTCAAAATTTATTTTTAAACCAGATAAAAGTTCAAAACTGTAAAGGATAAACTTAAGGGTAATAATGTGTCTAGGAAGATGGGAAGAAAAAAGTAAGGTATCATCAGCAAACTGAAGAACCAATATACCATTACGCGATATGTCATTGCCTACACATCCAAGAGATCCATTATCCACTGCTCTTTTAATAATTTTAGCAAAAAAAACAGCAGCTAAGATAAATAATAAAGGTGATAAGGGATCCCCTTGCCTTAAACCTCTCTTAGATTGAATTCTATTACCTAATATACCGTTAACCATAATACTAGAGTTTCCAGTTCTAAGCAAAGTCAAAATCCAACTGATCCATCTATGACCAAAACCTCTAGCATGAAAAATATCTACAAGAAAATCTCAATCCACCGAATCAAAAGCTTTTGCAAAATCAAGTTTTAAAATCGCACAGGTTATGTTATTCTTACAAAAGTAATTAATACATTCTTGAACAACTGTCACTCCATCAGTGATATTTCTCCCTTTAATAAAAGCCGATTGTGAACAATCTATTAATTCGTTCATTCTTTTACTAAGTCTATTAGCTAGAACTTTAGAAATGATTTTAACTGAACAGTTAATTAAAGAAATAGGTCTAAAATCTTTTAAGTTTTTAGCTCCTACTTTTTTATGTAACAAAATAACATTTGAAAAATTAAATCTCCCTAATTGCAAATTACCATTATAAAAATCATTAAACATATTAACTAAGTCAAATTTTAAAACGTTCGAAAAAGTATTATAAAATAAAATTGGAAACCCATCAGGTCCCGGGGATTTATCACTTGGCATGTCATTAATTGCTTTTCTAATTTCCTCTTCAGTAAAAGGATTATCTAACTCTGATAAATCAACAATAGAATCAGATGGATACAGATCTATCCATCTAACATTGATTCTATGTTTGATTTTAGAACCAAAAATATCCTTATAATAGTCTGTAAAAGCCTTATTAAGATCTCTTTGATCAACTAACTCTATATTATTAACAAATATAGAGTTAATTGTATTACTACATTTTCTACCATTAGCTATATTATGAAAAAATTTAGTATTATTATCACCTTCATTGATCCATTGAATTCTGGATCGTTGTTTCCACATAACCTCCTCCTTTTCTAAAATAGAATTTAATTCATCTTTTAAATTAGCAAGAACATTACGTTCACCTAGATTTAGAGATCAAGATTCTTCTATCTTATTAATTTTAAGAATTTCATTAAGAATATTATCTTTTTTTATTTTTAAATTGCAAAAACATTTTTGTTCCAATTTTTAAGAAAAATCCTAAGATCCCTAAGTTTAGAAACAAAAGCTTTTGCAGAATTTTCCTTATTTCTGATATTATGGAAACTCAAAGAAACCCATTTGCCTTTAACTAGATTTACTTTTAAATCCAATTTTAAATGTTAACACTCTTCATTCATATTTAAATAAAATTTAAATCAACTTTCTATACCATTTTCATTCATATTAAATTCAGAATTCAATTATTCAAATAATTGCAATATTAACTTTAAACAATTTAATTATCCAATAAAACGCTAAAATTTGCAATACAAGTTATTTAACTTATAAAATTTAATTTTTAAAACGAATTCAAATAATAAAACAACTACTTCCATTTTACAGTCATTCAACATTATTATTCAATTCAAGTTATTGATTACAACACATTAAATACATAGAATTTCATTTCAATATTTATTATTGCCTAAATCTTCGAAATTGTTTATTTCAAAATTTTATCTAAGTTCATATCAAATAAATTACATAAATAAACATTAAATTTTTATTTCTAACCATTTTTATTCAATAATCATATTAAATTTCATAATTTAAAATAGTTAAAAGTATGGGTCATTACATTCTTCCCCACTCAAAACATTTCGTCCTTGAAAAGGGACTAAGTTTAGAATTTAACACTTGATATATTTTATTCAAATCAATCAACTTATAAAACTTTAAAATCTTATTTATAAAACCATTACTACGCTCTCGCCATGCTACTTCGATATCGGTTTTTATGGAAATTACAACTTATATATAAAACAAGTTATAGAATTTTCAAAACCCCAAAAAATTTCTAACACCCGGATTTACGAAAAATTTCGGCAGAGTCTCCTTTGCACGGCTCGATCAGAATTTTTTTATAATACAATATATATCACAAATATAGCAAATAGATATCAAATATACATCTTATCTCAACGATGAGGCATCCCGTAGGGAAAAATATTAAAGCGCGGTATGTAATCCGAGATATGTACCTTATTATTATTAATACGAGCTAATTCGCTCGTATTAAGCAAGCAAAAGCAACATAATGCGCAATCGAGCTCTAAAAGCGAGCATACGCCCTCCGTACCTACTAAACACTCAGTAACATGTGAGAACATGTATATGGAAAGAGAAATCAATATATAACATAACTATACAACAACCATATGAGCAAACATAGCCATGCAATAAAAGAAACATCCAAACAATCATATTCGTGCACGTTTTATTCATAACCATACTATTATTCAATGTCAACATTTTAATTCATACACTTCCATTTCTATTAACTTCTTTAGTTCATTTTCCATTTATTCATATTCGTTTTATTTACATTGAATCGACTTATATTCAATTTCATTTGTTTCCTATTGATTTACATTTATTTCACTAGTTATGTCAACGTTTTCTATTTACATTTGATTTTATTTCAATTTGTTTATATTCCATTTTACTTACTTTAGATTTAGTTACATTTAATTTATTCACATTTTACTTATTCGATTTCAATTATTTCACTTATTAACATTCATTTCATGTTAACATCTAATTGATTTGCTTTCATTTTATTCACATCTCATTCACCCACGTTCACTTACTTCCAGTTTGATTTAATTCATTCGTTTCAATTGGTTTTTCATTCATTTAAATTTTATTATGCTCACATTCACTTCCATTTATTTTAAATTGATTCACATTCACTTATTTACATTCATTGAAATCAAATTTCGCTTACATTCAATGATTAAAGTTATTATATTTGATTTAACTTTACAACTTAAGTTCATTTTAATTTTGAATCAAATTCTATTTCATTTGACTCATTTTGTTAATTTATTCCCTTAACGGACTTTTGTTTATTCATTTCCATTAACTTCACTTAAGTTAAATCAAACCTCACAATTCATTTTACTAGTTTATTTCATTGATTCCATTTATTTAACTCTACTTGATTGAATTAAATTTCATAACATTAACTAAGTGTATAATATTTACTATAACAACTTAAAATTTATTTATATTTATAAATTTTAAATTTATTTACACATTTTATTACTTACACTCATTTATTTTTATTCAATTTCTTTCACAACTTAAATTACATTTCATTTTAAAATCCAAGTTCGTATTCATTTTATTAATTCATTTTATAGCTTAAGTGGAATTAATTCACTTTACTAATTTATCTAGTTTCATTCAAATCCAATTCAATTTATTTAATGTTAAGTAAAACTTCACTTCATTTTAATCCATTACTCGGTTTATTCAACATTATTTAAGTTAAACTTTTATTTCTTTCCTATCACTCACATTCAACAAATTTAAAATTTGTTATTAGATTAATATTTCTCAAATCTATAAGTTATACAAATTTATTCACTTAGAAATTTCATTTCATTATTTTATCTAATTCATTTCAAATACCATTCATTTTTATTTGAGCTTTCTTGAGTTAGACTTCATTTTGTTTACTTCATTTCACTATATTGCCTATGCACTTGAAATTGTGACCAGATAGCAATCTAACATGAGTGAAAACCATTAGACAATTGTGAAAAGTATTCTCAAGTATTTGCAAAATACAAGACTTGTAACTATTATATGGAACAACGAGCTCCTTATGATATGATATTCTGACTTGAGCTTCCAAGTGATGCTGATGATAACAATTAGTTTTGGGGTTCATTCCTACTCTCAATGAAGGGACCGTCACTTGGGAGAGTTCCAAGTAAGAGGTCATGGCAGACTCCACAATGGAGACTGAGTACATCTCCTTGAATAATGTTGCTAAAGAACCAGTATGGATGCACAAATTTATAAAAGAGACAGGAGTTGTTCCAATGATTAAGAGTGCAATGATATTTTATTTTAACAATAACATGAAAATACTGATTTCCAAGGAACCAAGTGCTCATAAGAAGTCAAAGCATATTCTTCATAAGTATCACATGATAAGGAAGTTTATCGATGTAATATCCCGCAAATCCGTACCCCTTTGAGTCGACAATATTTCCATCATCTCAACTCAAAGTGGTTGGAAATACAAACCATTAGGGTTAAAGAAGAAAGAGGTAAAAGAAGAAATAGAAAACAACATCAGAATCTCACAATTGTAGCGGAACAAAATATAATATATAACAACAGATTTTTATACAAAAGAATCTGTAACTGTATAACACTTACAATCATTAGAGTACAACACAAACCATAGCACACAACCGAACAGTTATAATAACTTGTCCTTACAAAAGCTGACTATACAGCTTACACTGCACAGCGGAATATAAGTCAAGTACGTGTGATACGTCTCACCATCCAGCTCGTCTTCTGAGCTCCACATCATCCTATCCTGTATCTGTAATACTCGGTCTGACCCGAGCATTATAAATAAATAACACCCGAGTCAGTCTGGAAAACCAGCGTGAGAAAACACACTCAATTGAATTATTAAAGTTTTCAAAATCCTTCTGAAAATCAAAGGTATCTCGTAAGACCACGCCATAAATAAACATGCCGGGTTTTTACCTTACGATAACCAAAACATTTTATATCAAATCCTCTGATATTATAATAGTGTCTAAGCACAAATACTTATTCAAATAGCCGAAATTGTTACATTCATTAAATTCCAGCATAATAGGTATACAAACACGTCTGAAGGCACTTATTGGAGATTGGGTTTCCATACAATGGCAGGGCTACTGGGGTACCGCCCGTCACAGTACCTGGTCTAGATCAGAGTACCGAGGATCACTCCCGATCCCATGCAACACAAGACCGGAGCTACCACTTACTGGATAGTCCGAATAAGATCACCCCGCGGTTGGGATCAGCAACCGCCCACTAAGCCGAATAAAAAAGGGACATCTAGACAGGGGAAATCTTACCCTAATTGGTTGCTAGCCACTTAGCCTTGCTGCACCTCCCCTGTTTTAGCCATTCCCGGTTGATGAGGCTTGAGGCTATGCATTACCTTTTTAGAACACATTTCACTTAGAATGCTCATCGTCCCCTTGACGATGGTCTGATAGCATTCGTCCATACAAGTTGCCCTGGGTCTGGACAAACCGAATCACCATCTTCATCATCTTCATGATATTCATTCGCAAACGTTCAAACCGGATCGAAGTGGTTTTCGGGTAATTAAACCCGATCCCGGTCTCTCCGAAACGATCAGCGCATTGGCCAATATTGATAGTCGGTTATTTAACTATCAAATTAAACAATCATCCTACCAATTGTTTTATTTCCATATAAAAGCACCAAGCCTTAATAATTTAGGTTTTAAGTAATTTAAATCACTTTATCCAAATATATACTTAACCATTTAAAATAAAATGCTCAAATCATTATATTCAAAATGATAGTTATGAAATTCTATAATAACCTCCCAAGTAAAGCCTTTTAAAAATAAAAGTCATAATACTAATTTAACTTTTAAATAATTTCTAAAATAAATATTACTTTAACAACCTTTAAACACTAAATAATAATTTTTTTTCTAAAACATTCTTTTTAAAAAAAAATCACTTTTCAAACTGCTAATTTATACTTAAAAATCTTTCTTGAAAATATACTTGGCTTTTCTGGAAGAAAACTTTCAATTTCAATATAGCCCAGCTAATCATTTATAAATCCTCTCGATTTATCCCCATTTTAATTTACGTCCCAATCCCGTAAATTTCTTTTAACACTTTTTAAAAATAAAACCACTATTTATTTTTAAAAACAAATTACCACCTCCTTATAAATTCCCACCGTGAATTTATACTTTCAAATTTATCCACTAATAAATATTTTCACTTTATTTATAGACCCAGTTTATAATGTCCATACCCTCATTTCCCTTTTAAATCACAGTTTTCAAAACATTTAATCGATTTCCCAATCGATTCTCTGACTTACTTCCATTTTAAAAATTTATCTTGACTTACTCAAATTTTATTCCAAAATCCATTAATTCCATATTCACTCCTTTGTTATGATTTAAAACCTTATTTAAAACTGAAAATATCCATTTCACCCTTTATTCAAAATTCCCCTTTTATTTTTCCCAACTCATTTTAAACTTGAATTTTTAAAATAAATTCTTTTATCTTTAAACAATATCACTTAAGTCATCAAATTCTTTTATTCCCAATTATACAAAATCTCCGTTTTCCCATATTCGGAATTAATTAAATAGGGTTTCAAAATCAAACCTTTTATTCTTCTCCAAATTCATTTTATTTCAATTTATCCCAATTCACTATAATTATTTTACTTCGAAATTCCTTTTTTATTTCCTTTAAAAATCCAAACTTTATATATTTATTTTCGTTTCTCAAAATACGTATATATTCAGCCAAGACATAGCATTCAACAATTTCAATTCCCAGTATAATCAATATAATCCATCATAGATTATCAAATAAATCACATTACTGAATATAAAATAAATTCAATATTTTTAAGGAATCCAGTTGGATCCCTCTAACCTGTTTTCCTGCATCCACAGATGTTAGCATAATATAAAATACCAATCCCACTTCGAGGTGGGATATCGCGGTATAAAGGTCATCCGCTATATAATGCGGGAATATCAATCACTCCAATATATATATATACTACTATATATAATATCACATCTAGACTGGTAATAATTATTAATTCAATCAATCAACCAATAATTTAAATTTTAACCATTTAAATTAACCGATGATCCAATTTGAGTGAAATTAACTCACCTTTGACTTTTAGTTTGTAATCCACTCCAAACCGGCTTGTCTCTCCACGATTTTAGACCTTGTATAAACATTATACATTTTATTAATATTCTAACAAATCGAATAATCAATTACCGTTTATTAATTTTATTTAAACTAATAATTTAGTTTTAAACTAATTTTTCCTATCATAAATAATTTTAGTAACTAAAATAAGTAAATAAGTTAATCGGACAAATTAATCACCAAAATACATTATTTTAAAATAATCTAGTAAATTAAAATGTGTAAATGTATATTTATTTTATTTTTTTCTTTGAAACTACATATACTTAGAAATTTAATTTATATCGATTCAAAATCTAATTTTTATATAAACTTTCAACATTTAAAATTCCTATATATATATATTCTTTCAAAACCTTCCTGTGTATATGTGCGTGTGTGTGTATATATATATATTGTTTATATATATATATCTCCTGTTTAAACCTTATATATATACATTTCTAAATTAAAACCTGACCTTACTGCAAATATTTTTTTTCTCAAAATTGTATGCGTATATGTATATATACTTTATTAAATTAAATAAATTAAAAAAAATGAAGTCAGCTATACCTTACTGCCTTCGACGAACTCGCCAACCCTCAGTCACTGAAATCGACTTTGCCTCGTCGCCAATCCCCATACCATCGCGAACCCCGCAGCGTCGCGGCATGCCGAACGAACATGACTTTCCAGAAACCCTAGCCCGTGACCCTTCTTCGACGCCGCGCTCGACTTCGACCATCACGAAATGCCACCGCCTTCGCCTCGACCAAACCCCCAATATCGCCTCGCGATCAAGCCTTCATCGATCTAGATGAATTGCTCGCCCATACGCGAGCGCGGGAATGCTTATTTACTTTTTTTTATTTAATTGGGTCACGAACGAATTTGATTGAGGAAGAATCAACGAACTCGATTTCGTTTCCAGAGAATGAAAGAGGGAAAATGTCGAGTGTTGGTATTTACTTTTATTTTTGACTTGAAGGAAATGGGAGAAATTTTCAAGCGACATTTTTTTTCTTTCTATTGGAATTTTTTTTGAACCATCGGCTGCTAATATAAAAGAAGAGAAGTGATTGAGAGGAAGGTAACGTGTACCAGATGGGCTACAGTGATTTGGAGGTGAAATGGAAAAGTTCTGATGGGAATAGAATTTTTGACCAGTCAAACAAAGTATGTGTATATATATTTTTAATTAAATTTAAATTGTCTTGATAAATGCAACTCAAAATCCTAACCGCCTATCGAGGCGTGCCGCTAGGCGTTTATAATGTTATACCCCTATTCCGAACGAAATGGAAAAGGTTTCGAGTCCTAACTCGATCTTATGGAGAAGATAGCTTTTTGGACCTAGTTATTATATTGAATTTCCAATATAGATTTCATCGCATTTATATACCGTATGACCAGACGATAACTCCAAATACTACGAAAATTGAAATCCGATAATAATACACTATTACGGATCCAATGGAACTAGTTTCGTTGAATTCTGAGACTGTGCCTCAGAAGGCTATTTTTAAATATCAATTTAAACGATATATTTTTAAAACTGAACAGAACACTTTTAAATTCAAATTTTAAAAATTCTATCACCCTCAGTATTATCAATATGAATTTTATGAGCCTTCAAATTATTTTTAACGGGCTTAAAAATCAAGATTCAATATTTTACCCAACTTCCAGTTATTAAATTCAAATAATTAAATTATCCAATAAATAGTGGTATTTGAAATTTGAGTTAAAAATTAACTTTTAAATATTTAAAATAAATTAAATATTCTAATTTCAAATATTCAAAAATTCTGGGTTGTCACAATCGATGACAAATAAATTTTTGTGGAAAGATTAGACACTAAAGACAACATTATAGACCCATTCACTAAGGTGCTCTCCCAATACATTCTAGGAATAATAATCTAAAGTAAGGGCATGGTGTACCATAATTGGCCCCTAGTGTAAATGCGAGATTGATTGAAATATGGGTATTACCTAGGGCTATTAAATAATTATGATTACATATAAACCACTTAACTCTTATGTGTAAATCTTATTCGAAATGAAATTATGTTTTCTAGTTTATATTTCTAATGTATGTTTTTGTATTTACAAATTAAATGTTGACGACTACATTTTATACATGTAATAAGAAACCACTAAGAGTAAGCATTTAACTAAATGCATATACAAATGTGTTTATAATTATGAATACTGAAGCAATATATAAAAGTAAATAATTATTCTTAAATGTTCCTAGTCAAGGTGAATCAAGAAAGAGATATCGAATCAACCATGAGACTAGTGTACGTAATACTTCTATACGATGGACGATGATTTAATGATGACAGTTAGGACACTAAGAGGTTACATACTTGTAGTTTTTTTATCATATACAAAACAACTCACTAAGAATCTTATATAAGTTAATTATATCTGAGTCAAAATAGAGAATCTCACTATGATGTGAAGTGGTCTTTGAACTTGAGAATATACTATCTTGTTTATCGAGATCCTACTTTGATGATGGTTAATCACATGATATGACTTCATGTAAGACCTTAATTAGGTACATGGTTAGATACTCGAAGTAAAACACTACTCAAGAGAGAATCTGTCTCTTTTGATATGGAAGATTAGTGTCGCTGTAATTGATTTATACTCGAAGTCAGAATTCTTTGGTCAGAGTTAATTTGGTTAATCAATGATTAGCATTCATAAAACTAAGTAAATTTAAAGATTAACTTCATAGTTAAATGAGGACATCATTATGGTTTTGATCGATGACCTAAGCATAATGGCTAAGTGACATAGTTTGGCCGAAAAGACAAACATGCACAAATATTGTTGCATAAAGATGCAGCTTTGAAACGATTATAAAGTAGGACTTCACCTAGAAAATTGATAAACGTATGATATCGTGAGCTTTATTTTGTATTAGAAAAGTTCATATAGGATTCGGTATTTAAACAGTTTAAATATTAACCAAGGACCAATTTCACACCAATGAATCACATAACAAAGAATTATAGCATTGGACATGAATGTTTTAATCAAATAATTTATAATCGATATAATTATTGTGGAGATGATTTTAATAATTTTTATACGAAAAGAACTAATTTTGAAATTCCAAAATTAATTTTTAAAATATTATATATATATTGATTGTTTTAAATGAGTGCTATCATTAAGTTCATGACCACTTTTTCATCAAATATAATATTTAATTAATTTAAGCGGGTGTTTGATTAGTTGTTTTAAGTGAAATATATATATATATATATAATATTAACATCCAAATTAAATATGAATAAATTTTGTATTTCTTTACATATATCATAATATTAATATCCAAACTAAATATGAATAAATTTTGTATTTCTTTATATATATCCAAAATATTTAATTACATATATTTAATATTAATATCCAAACCAATATTATATATACATATTTGGAATATTAATATCCAATTTAATATCCAAAGTCTAATGACCATTAATTATTTAATTGAGATTTGTGTGCATTCACACACATAAATGTATATTGTATTATTTATAATATATGTGTGTGTGTGCGTATTTAAATATTTAAAATATATATTTTGTCTTATATATTTGAAATAAATTATTTATATCCGGTTATACGCATACTTATATATAGGTTTTAATTTGAAAAGATTTATATAATTAATAATAAAAAAATTGAATTTAAAATGTTTGATTTATTCAAAACAAGATATATTTTTTACAACCGAGAATTTTTTTTATGTATGCGAAAAAAATCCTTATGGATTTGTATATACCTGAAATCTTGTTTTGACTGTTCAAGCAATTAAGTTGTAAAATCATATTGACCTTTTCAAAATAGATAATTTTTTATTTGTTGGAGCTAGGACTAGATTAAATTATATATTTTTTAATTCAATTATCATGCACAATTACTGAAACACACACACACACACGATTATTGAACATTTAAGGGGTAAAAGTGTGTGTGTGTGTGTTTGTGTATGTGTGTGTACATATGTATCGATTCAATACTCATGGTTGTAGACACATCCATAACTACAATTGATAAAATGCTTCTCTTAAGGATTTTCTACTTATATATGTTCAATATATTTAATTCACTATTTATATATCTATATAACAATACATAAAAAAGAAAATATAATCAAAATCCTACTTCATTTCGAACAATATTCTTACATAAGTGTTAAGTTACATAATAAATTACATACTCGCCCTTAGGGCATACTGTAATGACCTGGAATTTCAAACACTTCGTATTTAAATATCCGAATTATTTAATATTTGAATTTTGGATTAAATGTTATTACACTACGCCATAGATTGCATACTGCAACACCAAAGAAGTGATGCAGGAAGTGCCAAAAAATGTTGCTATATGCTAAAAAAGGGCAAAGGCAACACTTTCTCGGTGATGCATTTTGCCGCGTTGCCGCAGACCTCAATGGCAACATTTTGACTATCTAAGGCAACATAAGAAATATTGTTGCAATAGAACCTTATTTGGGTCTATAGCAACATCCATAGGTGTCTGTACCAACATTCCAAAATGTTACTATAGATATTAACTTTCTGAATTTGTGGGACCCACAATGTAGAGCATATTTGATTTTTTAATAGAAATAAATATTTATTTAATAAAATGCTATTGCACAGAATTTGATATTCAAACAGTAATTTATTTAAATATTTTATTTCAACATTTAAAATAGTACAAATTCCTGACTCCACTATTTTACAATTCAATGATATATAACACTGATATTCACATATACAGATATTCCTCACTACATCACTCAGTTCACTCATTACATATGCAGTTTCAATTTATACAGACACCGACACTAACAAATATATGACGAGCCGAGTGCCGAGCCGAAGGCGAGCCGAGAAGCGGGTCCGGGCGCAGCGCCTTCTTTGAAACCTGTCTTCAAGCTCATGCATTCATACACTCATGCACATTTGATTTGACTCTGTCTTCAAGCTTGTATCCAGCTGTCCAGTCTTCAATACCTATCACATATAATTCAAAAGCAGTAATCTGGAAAATAATATTTAACTCAAACAGAAAATGAAAATATTTTTGTTATAATATTTGCCTCAGGTATTTGGGTTGTTTCTTTTCATAAGTGCATAAGCCAAACATGAATGCAACACATGGATACAAGGACACGGCACAAGGTCAAACCCGAGTCATCGACTGGATTCAACTCAGGGCCAAGCAACCAACAAAACAAACAAGAACCAAGTTCAGAAAAATGTAGACAAGCCAGTGCAAGAAACACAGCAGTACACATAGGCAGCCCATCAAGCAAAAACAGTGAATGCATCAGGGATGTACAAGAGAAACATAGGCAGTAATATGATATACAGAGGACTTGGAGCATCAGTTCATGTTAAAGAACAAGGTTAGCATGGTACCAGTTCAGTCCAGACCAAGAAAAACCAACAAAGATCAACACACATATGTTTGTATATATTGTGGAAATCAAAACTCAATGTTCAGATTAGTCAATAGTTTTAGAAAACCAAAGATCACTTTCAAAGTTCTGATTTTCAAAAATGCAGAAGTTTTCAAGTGAAGCAGTTTTCTAGAGGACAGCAGAATACAAATACTTCAAGTTCTGGTTTAACAAATGCAGCAAGGTACTAAGGTATGTGAACAAGTTTAACAAAGGTTCAAGTTCTGGTTTAACAAAGGTTCAAGTTCTGGTTTAACAAATGCAGCAGAAAGGAGCTAACAAGCTCAGATCAGAAATCAAAAACAAGCCAGTGAACCAAAATCCAACATACCAAATAATATCACATCGCAATTCATCATCGGCAAAGCAAAATCAAGCCAGTGAACCAAAATCCAACATACCAATACATCATCGCAATCCAACATACCAGATTTCTCAAAGCCCAACAGAAATATTAAACTCGAGATTATAGGAAATAAAGCCTATAAATAAATCCCAATTCATCATCTGCAAAAGCGTGCGAGTGTAACCAAAATCGAGAATAATCAAGTAAACCAAAAGGCAGAAAACATACCAAATAATATCACATCGCACCGGACGACGAAGTCAAAGCAATTCGAGCAATCAATCAAGGAGAACGAAGGAGCAAGCTACCAGGAACGTTTCTCACACTAGATTCAATCAATCAGAGCATCAAAGCAACTGGAATCGCGTGCCCTAGTTTTCATAGAGTGGAACGAGAAAGAAAAATGCCGTGCCCTAATTTTCACATAAAGAGGAACGAGAAAGAAAAGTAAAGCGGGAAATGGAAATTGCTAAGGTGTGGATTGATGGTTGAGATTTTGTTTTAAATGATGGTGTGGATCGCTGAGGTGTAAAATTTTATTAATTTTATTAATTTGAATATATTTATAGCTACTGCAACATTTTGCTGATATCTATGCTAACACATTGAAGTGAATGTTGCAATAGACAAAAATCAGCATAGCTATCATTACATTGTAGCTAGCAACACCTTGTAATTTCGTTGCAATAGGCCATCTATGGCGTAGTGTTAAATTGATTTAATAACCTTCTTAACATCTTTTAAATCATAAGTAATGACGGGAAACTTGTTTTTGAAACTTGTTTACAAAAATAAATACTTTAAAGAAAAATCGATAATGTGACCGAAAATCGGTTTATCGATAAACAGTTTTTTATCTATTATAAGTTGTTCGAACTCTTGAGCACTTGTCTAATGATCAAATGAACATATTAGGAACTAATTAACACACTTTGATTCATAAAGCAAATGGAATTTTCTAGAACTAATGGATAAGAGATATTAACACGTTAAATTTATTTAAGTATTTTGTTAAAAGTGAAGTGATGTAAGGGAGAAGTGACGGGCATGTGTGGAGGTATGGCTTCTAAGGCATGGTGTAAGGGGGGGGGGGGAGTGCAAACAAGCTTATGTAACAGCATTTTAAGCCTATATAAGGAGGGGCATACCCTTTGTTAAATAATCACAAATTTACAAAGCTAAAAGAAAGCTTCTTTAATGACTTCTTCTTCTCTAAATGTTCTAAAGAATTTTTTTGCAAACCAACTCCAAATCCCCTCAAACTTTGCCCCAAGTCTTAGGAAAATACTACAACACCTTCTACCAAGTTATGATTGGAAGAAGCCAAACCATGCTCCCCCTTCAAGTGATGGCTGTGAGCAATAAAGGTAAAATTGCCTTGGAAAAGCAAGTTTTAAGCAAGAAGAAGGAAGGAAGATGGTTGCAAGGTAATGGTAGGAAGTGTTCTTAAGTTTGGTTGTGATTTAACATATGTTTAGCTTGGATATAAGTGAGTTATCTCACTATCTTATTTGTATATATTGTGTATATATGTTGTCTGCTTGAATTATAAAGTTAAATTGACATTAACTAAGTAAAGTTATAAACTTTGGACCTCTCTTGCTTTTGAAAGCAAATGCCAACTTTATATTATATAACATCACTTCAATTATCCTCTTAAACATGTGGCATGGCCTTTAATTGATGTTTAAATGGTTGTTTGAATTGTGTGTTGAATTGAAGTATGTTTGAAAGTGTTTGAAGCAAAAATAGTTGCTATAAGTGCACTTCGATATCCCTTAACTCTAACTTGTGTAAATTGGAGATTTTTGAAATGGTTTCGAAAGTTATAGAAATTGTGAACCAAAGTTGCAAAATGTTATAGCGAGAAGAAGGTTGTTATATGAGCACTTTGAAATATCCTGTTTTTGGAACTATTGTAGATAAATTGGGAGATATTATTAGTGGTTTATTTTCATGGTTTTTAAGTACCTTAAGGGTAGAAATTACTATAAAAATATCAAGTGTTAATTCATTTATTAAAGTGCTTAGAACCAGTCGCAAAGATTGTGCTTTTTAATGTGTTCTTTAACAAAGACGTTTAACAACATTTATAAATGATATGGTAAGTTGCTTATCGTTTTTAGTGTTTAAAAATGATATTTAAATTTAGTATTTTTCCTTAATATTTTTAGAGATGTTTTCTAACCTATTTTGAAGTATTTTAAACTTGGTTTGAAGTTTAAATACACTTTTAATAATTATATATGTATTTTCAAAGTAAAGAGGGTTTATAATACAAAACATGTTTTTCATCAAATTATAAATTAATTATTTTCAAGTAATATTTTACATAGATATTTAAAACCTATTTACAATTACTTTTAAAGCATTTATAAGTTTTTAAAAGGTAATTAACCGGGCTTAACACTAAAATCGGACGAGGTAGACTTCTCTATTCGTGAGAGTTAAGATTGATGTCGAGTAAGGATATGTGCAATAGAGCTATAACCTACCAGTTTCCCTCTTGATTGAGGAATAATTAAATTTGAATGTTGAATACATGTTAATCTCATAGTTTACTTATTTGTTTCAAAAGTAATTAACTTTGATTAACGCTAAACGAGGACGAAGTAGGCCTATCAATTTGTGAGAGTAAAGACTGATGTCGAGTAGGGATATGAGCAATAGAGCTCTATCTTACCGTTTTTCCTCTTGACCGAGGAATAATTAAGTCATGAATGTTGGAAACGTGTTAATCATATTGTTTTCTTATCCGTTTACGAAAGTCATAAATACTATACTTAATACTAAAAGCCAACGAGGTAGATTTATCTATTTATGATATTCAAGAATGATGTGTCTAGGCAAGATTTCGACATGCAACCAGTTCTCTAACTTTCTTGGCTTCACTCTTGTATGATGAATAGTTAAGTTTGAATGTCAGAAACGAGTTAAGTATATGAATCACGATTTCTATAAGTGATCATTTTTAACTAGATAGTTGCTTAGTCGACTATCGAACTTAACCAAATATTAGCTTAGATCTTTAAAAGAATATTTTAAAGATGAATATAAGTATGAAATGGTTTTGGGTTTGTTGTGACAATGTGTCAATAACATTTGTCTTTACCTCTTTTTATTATACTTATGAATGTAAATAGATCTTTAAAAGAATGTTTTAAAGATAAGTATAAGTGAAATGGTTTTAGATTTGTAATGACAGTGTTTAAATAACATCAGTCTTAAATCTCTTTAAATGGATTTGTGAATGTACTTAGATCCTTAAAATGGATACTTCGTAGGAAATTATAAGTAAGGAATATTTTGGAAAAAGATAGGAAAAGCAAAGGTTTTAAGTAGGAAATCTTGTTAATGATTTGTGAATATACCTATACTATTTGAGATAAGTATATGAATACTCTTTAAAGTATTGAAAAGAGTACAAATGAATAGTAGAAATCGATAAACGATGTTTTATTAGATAAAATATGTTTTGCTAATAAAAGAAGTTTTAATTAATAGAAGATTAATTAAACAAAAATGGGATTAGAAGTTACTTATATGACTTAATCGAGCTTTGTACGACTTGATCGTGCTTTGTATGTTTACTTATTTATGGAAAATATTTAGTTGTATACATAGCACTAAAAGCCGATGAAGTAGGCTTGTTTATCTTTGGGAGTTAAGGCTGATGTTCGAGTAGGGACATAAGCAATAGAGCTCTAACCTAATGCTTCACTCTTGGTCGAGGGATAGTGTGAGATGAAAATATCAAAAATGTGATAAGCACGGTGAGGAGGTAAACCTTGCACTTCTTCTAAAAATATCCTTGAAGTCCTGGACAATTGGTATATTCCTTATCTCCTCTTTGGGTATTTCAAGGGAATACAGAAAACTGCTCATCAACTGCCTAGGCTCTCCACAACATATATCAATGCTTCTACATTTTACTTCTTTTACTATGATCACCCTTCTAACACAGTCCAAGACAGCTTTAAACTTAGATAACCAATCCATTCCCAATAATACTCCAAAACCCATGAACCCAAGGACAAACAAGTCAGAAAAGAAAGGCCGATCTTGATAAGAAGTAGGCACATTCAAACATATGGTATCAAGAATGGTCGGACCCCCAATTGGGTTCGACACACAAGGGGAATTGTGGAGAATTTAAGATTCAACTAGTTCATTAGGTCATATGAGATAAAACTATGGGATGCACCGGTATCAAATAACACTCTAACAAGAATATCAAAAATGGATAATGTACCTTGCAGCACCCGCTTTCCTTTTGGGTCCGTAGAAGTAGATGGTATTTCCTTAATAGTAAAAGCTTTCCCCTAAATCCCCTTCTTCGAATATGGACACTCGTTCTTTATATGTCTATGTTTGCGACAATTGTAGCATAACGGTAGATTAGTCTCCGAGCAACTATTTGCAAAGTGGCCCATTTTGTTGCATTTAAAACAAAGAATTTTGGTCAAGTCTAACTGCTTGTTCTGTGCTGGAGTTCCACCTCCTGGCTTCTTTCCCGACTCCTTCTTCTTCCCTTTGCGCTTGAAAAATAGCTTATTAGCAACTTATAACACCGATAAAGGTTGGCACTGATTGTTGGCACTACTTCTTTCTGAACTCCTTGCTCAAGATTAAGAGCTTCAAACCTCGAAGCCATACTGATCAGATTGGTAAAGGTACCGTTGAGATGATTGGTCATTTCCTGATGGAACTCTAGTCTCATTCCTTTCACAAACATTTCATTCTTTTTAAGTGGCGTATCAATCAATCCTGGTCCAAAGCGAGACAATGAATTGAACCTATGCTTATACTGTGTCATTGTCATCTCACCCTGTTTCAAACCCATAAAACTTCTGAACAACTAAGTCCTCCATGCCTCTAGGATAAATTGAGCTTTAAAAAAATCCTTAAACTGTGCCTAAGAGAAATCTTCTTCCGATGCATTCATTGTGACTGAATCCAACCAATCTATTACTGCTCTCTGAAGCTGACGCGATGCCAACGATATCTTTCTAGCATCTCCCAATTGAAGATCTCCGAATCCTTTCACAAGAGCGAAGCCATGTTTGAACTCCCAAAATATCTTCAGTTCCATAGAAGGGATTTCCACCTAAATCAGTGTAATTCTTGCACAAGGTCGCAAAGTTCTGAGGCGGCTAAACTTGCATCACTGCTTCTACTATCGGCTCTACAGTTGGCTCATTTCTAGGAGCTCTGCCATTTGTAGCCATGCTAGTTCCATATCCCCTCCATCTTCTTCCTCTTGTACTCATTTTCAATAACCTGGATAAGTGACAGGTATCATTAGAATGCAAAGATAGGGTCAAAGATGATAAAAGAGAAACTGCAACAAAGGATCTAAAATCAGACTTTTAGGGAAGAAAAGGAAATGCCCTCTCAAGAATAACTCATTCTAGGGCTCTACTCACCCTATCTCTAATGAGTTGTACCCAAATCTGGCTAAGGCGTTCGCTCAACCGAAGCTCTGATACTAACTGTGATGAACCACCTTTCTGACCTTAAGAACGACACTTAATATATCCTCGGCGTTCATGTGGATTGTCTAAGCATTAGAAAGATGAATCATCGTGAGGTAAAATAAAGAACAAAATAGATAACCTCACAGCGGAATTGCTAAATAAAACATAACAGTCAATAGTACATCAGGTTACTCCTTAACAGGGAGTTATCAGAGTTACACAAAAGTACTATAAATAGCATAGGCAGTTATAACATCCTGCCTTTACATATGTTGAAACAAAATACATATACAAACTAGAAAATATAGTGGAATGGATAACTAAGAAGATGAAAGCCTCCTGCTCGGTCGCCGTCTTCAAAAGAGCCTACAAAAACCTGCTACTCTCGGACTACTCAAATAAAATAAGTACCCAAGAGTTTAGGAAAACAAACAACTCGGGTTAGACGATATGTCCGGCATGAGTAAAACTTTAAGCATTAGGGGTGTAGTTAAACACAAACATGTGAGACCACGCCGCTGAACACGTAACGCGTTTACTCCCACATAAATCAACATCCAAACATAAAGAATGGGTAAATAATTAAACACCACAAAGAGTGGTTGAATCTTCCCGATGCAAATAAGGAAATAAATTTGAAGGTTCGAATTAAATAAGAAAAGGAAAATCTCCAACAAATGACTAGGAAGGTGCACCACCCTTGAAGTATACTTCTAGCAATATACTTCTGAGAAGCTCATATACTCCGTGACCTTCTCGGACAATACCAAGACGGACCCCGCCAAACCTTATCGAGTATCCGAATATTTCACATCTAATAGCACTACCAAATCCATATCTAGATGAGATGTGAAAGTACCCTAATGGGAGCAACCCTACATAGCTTGGCTTCCTCTCGCGCTTTGGATTTAGACATTTCTGATAAAGGATATCAATGCTCAATGGAGCAACACATCATCTTAGAACGACAATAATAAAGAAGCTGATGTAACCGATAGCTGAGAAACCAACTATCGAGGATATAAAACGATCATATATGAAAATTAAGTCTTGTATAGTTATCACCACTCATCGAATTTAAACTTGTACTATTTCTTGGTTAACAATAATACCGGACAATTCAAGGTAGTGTTACCTCAAAGTCATGCTCCATGATTATTCTTAACTTTCGAAATAGCGACAAGTCTACTTCTTCGATGTCTAGTGCTAATTATACAAATAAATAATTTCCATACAAGTGAACCGCTTTACGAAAATTAATTCATTTCCATTAACAATTCAAACCTTTTCTTTTAAAAACCCGAATTCGTACTTGGCTTCACATTATATGTATTAGCTTTAAAACACTTTGTTAAAAGAGTTTACATCATTAAAAAGGATTTAACAACTTAAAACATCCTTGTTATATTGATTAATTGACTTTTAAAACTTTGTTAACTAAGTTGATTAATTAACTTTAATAACCTTTAATTAAAAAGGGTAAATCACCTTTAAAACATCATTAATTCAATTAATTAATAATATAATTAATTAATTTAATTTAATAATAATTAAATAACATTATTTAAAAGTGATTTATTAATTTTAAACTTTGTATAAGGAAAGATTAATTAAGGTTAAACAGATTTATTAACTTTTAAAAGTCATTAATTAAAAAGATTAACTAATTTAAAAACATCATTAGTAAATTGATTATTTAACCTTAATCCATCATTATTAAAAGATTAACCAACCTTAAACATCATTGGATAAAATGATTAATTAATTTCAAAACATCATTAACTAAGTGATTAGTTAATTTTAAACACATCGTTAATAAGTTAGTTAGTTAATTTTAATCCTTATTAATTAAATTAAATAATCATTATTAAAATAATTAATTATTTTTGAAAACATCATTAATTAAAAACTTGCTTAACTTGTAAAATATTTCCAAGCACGATAATGAAACCAAACGGTTTCGATAAAAAGTGATTTTCCGAAAGTGTCAATATAGAGACTATCGCTATACGGGCAGTTCTGAATTCAAATATATGACATTTTCAATACAACCAACCATCACAAAGCAAGGGGACGAACATACATGCATGGTAGTTTACAATAGTTCAACATGTAGCAAGCACTTATTAACAACGGAATTAGTTTAACTATTAGATTTTCATATAACTTAAGATTCGCTTACTAACTTTCCAAAGCGACTAATTTTCAAAGCAACAAACCAATCCAACAACCAAACCATTATTACAACTATACAATAAGCATTCAATATCTACAAATATGAGCATGAACATAGTTTAAACTTTATGGTTCAAAGGTGGAAGCTTTACTCACCAAAACGCTTACTACTTGAATCAAAATCACACTAACTCTTCGAACAACACTAGAACTAAGCTTTCCTATGCACTTGACTTGATTTAGTGGACCTTTTGTGGGCATTTGGGCTCAGCCTAGACCATATGGGGCTCGGCGATGGTGGGAATTTGGGGGATATGGGTGTTGTTTGATAGAGAAGTGGATGTAGTGAGCTTAGAAATGAAGAAAGGCTAGATTTTCCAACTAGTTTTAGGATTTTGAGTGTGTGGAAGCCATGGATCATTTCATGAACATGAAGTTATGGAAACGAACTTTGTAAATGAAGATGCAAAGTGGAAAAAGAGCATGTGTGGTGGTATTTATAGGCATGGGAGGTGGAGAAATAATTTAATTAACCTTATTAATATAAAATAATAAAAAGTCTTCATGTAGCATGCTTCCATACCCTCTCCACCAATCCTAGTACACATGCACACACTAGGTCCCCCCTCCTACCATGCCTCCTTGTCCAACCTAGGTAGTTTAGGTGATGATGGTGCATGAGGGTTATTTTATATTTTATATTTTTCTTTATTTAAACATATAGTGCCTTATCATGATTATATTTAAATTATCATGGTTTATTACCTTTAATACGTTCATTAACTTACCATATGACATGTGTACATGAGTGTGCATGTGTATATGAGTTATACAAAAACATGCACGACATTTTCGACGACCATATGACTTTCATTTATTGATTGTTGATTTGTGCTCGACCAGATTATGAGCAGTTTTACCTTCTGCTGCATGGGTTGGATAAATAATAATTGTAAATACATTGAAACGAATACCTTATGAATTTAATTTCACAGTTTGACTATAAGGCATTCGGTGATGATGTTAGGTTAAAAGTTAACTTGTATAAAAGTTGAGTTTAGTAAAAGATGTTTATTTTAATCTGAGAAAGATAAGGTATTTTATAAAATAAACATTTGTCAAAAGATTTTACATAAGAAAGTAATTTTATATAAGTACAGTTTAAAAAACATGATTTATAAACAAGAAGGATTTAACTGATATTTTGAGAACATAAATCCCAGCGTCTTTGGAAATATTTTTCAAGACTTTGGAGAAAATAATAGTAGTATTATTTGAAAGTAAGTATTTGGTGAATTGTTCTATGAAATTGAGATCATGTTACTTAGTAATATTTATGAAGTATTTGATACCCTTTTGAAACGATTTTGGTTAAGTTTGAATAGCGTGAATTGGATGTTGTAACGACCTGCCTTTTTGGACGTTTTAAGCAGACACACACGTCAGACTCAAACCAATCAGAAGGGCAGATTGTTATGGGGTAAATAAGAAAAAGCAGAGGAAGAAAGAAAACAAATACAGAATCTCGCAGCGGAATGACAAAATATAATAATCAAATAACAGTTCATGAAGTTGTTTTATAAATACATTTGATTATTCTTTTTACAACACAAAAATCAGAGTTACAGAAAACATGAATAAATAAATAAGTGCAATGGAACAACATGATGCAGTGGAATACATATAATAAATAATAATAGTACATAATCTTCGTCTTCATCCTGTAACGCCCCACTCCGAGACCCACTGTAAAAAAGAGTATTACGGGAGTAATACTGTCTGTTAAAGCGGAGAATAGAGTATAGTGGAAACGACCATCTATAATCAAGCTATAACTATCTACCGAATACGTCGAAAGGTGGAATCTATTTAAATTTTTCTCAATCAGGTGGTTCGACATATTCGGTAAATACTTATAACGAAATTACAAATAGCTAAAGATCTATCAGGACAAAGCATAATAATAAATGATAAAATATCACAGAACAACATCACATCACAGATATAAAATCCTAGAACAATACAGCATCAATACAGATCCAAATACTATAAGTGGGTACAAAGCCACTGCTCACACATGTGAGTCAAAAATATGTACATATCAAAGTCTGAATAATAACATAAGGCGGACACTAAGATAAGCTATCTCAAAAGCGTAGCAGATAAGTCCAAAGCGGAAGCACAGAAGCTAAGTCCAGAGACCTAACCTGAAACAACTCGGTCTGACCCGAGCGAAAACACTCGGGTCAGGCTAGCTAAACAATTAGTAATAACTGAGATATATAATAATGCAGTACATAAATAAAACAGTACTTATCCAAAGAGAAGTATATTATGAACCACATGAATATAATGACGATCCCTAATCATCAATAAACAATAAAAATCTCCAAAGAGAAATCAACACCAAAGTGTAGAATAAATAAAATCGCTTCATATCATCGGTGTAGCCAAAGCTATTAAAAGATGCCCATAGGCAATAATCCCAAGAGTGACCAGAGTCTGTAATCAATGCCCAAGCAAAGATCGATGCTCCAAAGAGCAATGGGGATATACTGAAAAGTCAATGAAATCAAACACTGAAAAGCAGTGCCCAGAGACACTGTGAATCCACAAGGTAATCGCACTTACATCGTATGGTTCCATAGAACCAACACCGAATGGCGGTACTCCAATGGATATAAAAATCATCAAATAATACAAGTTTTGCACGTGCACCGACCAGAGTCGTTGTTGCCAAGTACTGTAAAGTTGTGATCGATCACTCGCACAGATGCGGAACGCGCGAAATGGCGAAATCCTTCCCAGAAGGATAAAGGCCCAGAGGCACACGCCGAAAAGTAAACTGCTCCATAGAGAAGGTGTCCAGAGACGGTTGCCCAGAGGCATGGTGACCCAGAGGTCCAGTACTGGCCGCCCAGAGGCAAATGTGTCACTAACTTCTTGGAGAGGAACCCGTAAAGTGTTAACAATGAGTCTCATACCCCACGTTCGCACTAAACGGTTTCCTAACCAATAGCAAGCTCACACTTCAAACAATAAAAAGTCCACCTCGTATCATTGGTAAACTAGACCCAAAGGTCAAAACGATCAATCGAATAGGTCGGGGATTAACCGGAAAGAAAATACACACGGTTCCATAAGCCAAAGATTTCCTAACCGTTTAAGCACCTTTCCACTTCGCTCGACGTGCTAAAAAGTGAGTGTGAGATTTTTTTTATTATAGAAAATAATGGTGCGAAACAGATTTATAATTGATTTTGAAATCACTATAAAACGGCTTTTGAAAACTCTCCTATTATGGAGTAATTAATTTAATAATTAAAAATAATATTATATAATAATTTCAAAAGTCATTTAGGAGTGAAAAATCTTTTGAAAATGATTCATAAAACCCGTGTATGAAATCTAGAGACAAATCTCAAAGAAATCCACAAAACCAGAAAATCATTGAAAATATTCTAAGTGTTTGTAACCATTCAAAAACAGCTGTGAACCCAAGTTCGACAATTTATTTAGACCAGAAAACTGTGTCCAAATGTCATGAAAATTTGCAGGCATGTAGTCCAACATCCCTACTTTAAGATGCAAAAAGAATTTCTGGATTCCGAGTTGAGACGAAGTAGCAGCGACGTCTCAAAGTTGGACCCAGAACAAGATTTACACTATTTACAAACAGCGACCAGAGTTCAACTTCGACATGAAATTCGAAGTACCAAACGAACACCGATGATGCCCAAATTTTACAGAGATGAAGTTCGAAACTCCACCTTTCCAACGAGACCAAAAACGTCAAATTCCGACTTTGGATGCGATTGTGGTGGCATCCCGAAGTGGAGCTCAAAAGCTGGAAAAATACAAAGGTGATTTTTTTTTCTTTTTTTCCTCTTCTCGGGCTGCACCATGGGTGCAGCCCTGGTCCAGCCCAGCCCGCCTGGGCTGGGGAGCAGACCCAGCCCGGGCGGGCTGGGTGCTTCAAGGCCCCAGCCCGCCTGGGCTGGGGACCGGACCCAGCCCGGGCGAGCTGGGTAAAAGGGGGGGGGGGTTTGTGTGTGCCAGCCCACTAGGGGCTGGACTGTTCTTGGCTAGCCCAGCTGGGCTAGCCTGCATCAGCCTGGGTGCAACCCAGGCCTGTCCTGGTGCACCCAGATCTCTGTTTTCTGCCTGTTTTCAGGCTGAACAAAACAACCAACTTAATTTGCATTTTTTTGTGATTTATGAGTGTTTTTTTCAAGTTTCGGCATCAAATTTTCATCAAAATTAACTAGCAATAATCACTAATAGATAGTAATTAACAATAATCACTAATAAATAGTAATTACCAATATTACAACTAGCATTAATTACTAATCAATAGTAATTACCTTAATGAGGCAAAAGAACAAATAGTATTTGTGCACAATCAAGCAAGCCAAAAGCCTCAACCTCCAAGCAAAGATCAATAGACTTCAAGGACCCAAAATCAACAAAAAATAAAACAATAATTACAACATGAAGGTTGAGATAAATATGGATTAAGAAGGAGGATTAGATAATAGGAGAGATTGCATTACCTTTTTTTTTTCTAGGATTAAACTAATTTATGAAGAGAAGGAGATGGAGCTTCTAAATGGAGGCCATTAATTTTGTTTAGATCTAGGTTTTGAAGTTATGAAGAGGAGGGTTAGGGTTTGGATGGTTTTGAGATATTATAAAGGAGTGGGTTAGGCTAATGGGTAATGGTAAGGGGTTTTAGAAACCCATTAGGACTTAGTTTATTTTCTAATGTTATCATGTGAACCAAAATCCTAAGAAGCATTCTATTTTTAATTAAAACCTTATAATTGTCTTATTTAGCCCATTAGCCTATAATCACTTTTTATTTAAAAATTCCTCATTTCAACCCAAAATATTTTAATTTGCAAACAATTGTAAATTTAACTTCCCAAAAATTTGTTTAGCCCCTTTTTAACTTAAAATCATAATTTTACTCCATCATTCGGTAATTGCAATCTCAGGGTTGTTACACATCCTCCAGATAGCAATCTTCAATAAACTGAAAAGCTCATACTGACCCGAGCGAATTGAAAAGACAAAACACTCGAGTCAGAACTAAAAGATCTTATGTAAGTTAAATCACTAGTATATAAATATGAGTGTAACGGCATCAGAGATGTTTACGGGGTTTGACATCTCCAATCCAGTGTCTAACATGAGTGCAACAACTTAAGAGATGTTCGGGATTACCATCTCCTAAGGATCCGTTAAACTATCTACTATGTAGTACAATACGCTATTATAATAGTGTCTACAATAAAGTAGAGTATTAAAATAGCGTTAAAGCGTTACCCATATCCCCCTTAACATATTTTTATATATTCCCATAGTCTATACAGTACCGTAATTCCTCCGTAAACTGGAGGGCTATCAGAGGGCACTCCATAGGTATGGAACAAACCAAACTCGTAGAAGGCGCTCTAGGGCATATGAACACGGCACTCGAGGCAATGCCAGAGTAGATTTACCAATTGTAGAACCGGGCTGGTGGTAACTCATAGCAGCTACTACCGCCCACCTCGGAACACACTCCCATAATCAAAAATCAAGGGATGGCCACCAAATCATCACAAAGTCATAATATGGTATCGAAGAAGCATGTCCAATTGGAGGAATGACCTCACTTGGCCCAGGTATAGCACCTGTTTTAGTCACATCTAAGCTGACTCACGGGAGTCAGGGTCACGTAAATACCTCATACAGAATTGTTCGCCAAACCATCCTACTTCATTTCTGGAATCTCCACCACGTACACAGTTGTTAAAGTGGTTTTCGGTATTGGCAGAGAGTATGACAATATCCAATCCCGGTCTCTTTAACAACCAAATGCTTATTTCACACCGGATGGTTCTTTTACATTTCAAGAAGGTCAATTCACAATTTATATCAAAATATCATATTCAATTTCAAATCATATCTCTTTCGAAATCATATTCACTTTCAAAACTATATTCACTTTAAAACCCGTATTTACTTCCAAAATCATATTCACTTTTGAATTTATCGATGAGATGGGTTAATTAAATTCTAGTTCCAAAATCATCGTATTTACTCAAATATGTCATTTCACAAAAAGGGTATCAATTCCAAATTCCAACTTAGGTTGTATCATTATCAAGGATTTAAATATAAATACTTCAACTTTACACAGTTTGAAATTTTAGAAAATAGTTTAGATAGTCATAAATAGTTTTAATAGTTTGAAAATAATATAAAATAGATTAAAAATAGTTTTAAAATAGTAAAATAGTTTAAATAGATTTAAATTTGATTTAATTAGATTTTAAAATGATTTAAACAGATTAAATATAGATTAAATATAGATTAAATAGATTTAAATTATATTAAGTATATTTTAAGTAGATTAAATAAATTTAAAATAGATTAAATAGATTTAAATTATATTAAATAGATTTAAAATAGATTAAATAAATCTAATTAGTTTAAAAATAGGTGAAATAGATTAAATTGGATTTAATAGGTTATAATAGATTAAAATAAATTAAAAATAGTTTTAAATTGATTAAAATAGTTTGAATTCATTAAAATAGTTTAAATTAATTTAAATAGATTTCAAAGTTATATCCAAACATTTTCAATAACTCAATTTCAATAAATTCATTTATTTGCCATTTCAACTTTGAAATTCCAATTTAAATCCTTTGAACAATTCATTAAATCAATTCCAATTTTCAGCATTAACGTTTTGGATTATCATAATAATTCAGTTTATTTAAAATACATCTCTATTTCAAAATGCCTGTTAACTGAATTCAAAATTTAAAGAATTAAAATCATTTAATTTAACCAATCCGATGTCCGTATATAATTTTCTACCCTAGGGTCAAGTGATATAGATATTTATCATTTCAATCCGCAATTTAAAATTTTACCATTATATATCATTTCAAACCGCAATCCCGAATTAAATAAAAATCCATAAATCGCTCGAGTCTATCATTTCAACCCATAACGATTTTTCCCTAATCTATACATTGTTCGGATATGTATCATTTCAACCCATAGGGAACTTGCAATGTTATAACAATATAAAAATACAACATCAAATCATCCAATATCAACAATCAAACATACATCACAATCATCATCCAAATCAACCAATAAACTCCAATAGACGACCGGTTATCATTAATAGGTATTAAATTGACAACTAAATTCAATATTTAATTAAACGATGATTAGTTGCAATAAAATTCAATTTTAACTAAAATGAAAATTTTAAACATACCAAACATCAATTAACCAATTTCTAATCACATCATAAATTAAATTTGACCAACATAGGATAATTTAGTAATTGTGAGTGGGCTAAAACACACACCTTCGATTTCAAATCGATTTGAAATCCAAACTAGGGCTCAAAATTTAACGGTCTCAGAATTCAACCAAACCAGCTCTATAATGTCTGAAATTCCGACTTCGGGTCTTTCTTCGAGTCGCCGCCCCAATTACCCGGTGCTTGCTCTGAGTTTTTGCCAAAATGATCCGAGACCCGAGTCATTTGGCTCCTGACCCGAAGTCGCTCTAGGGTTTTCGCCTCTTGAGCTCGAAGCGCGCCCAGATCCGCCTTGTTTGGCATGGAACTCTCCCTGACCCCAAGTCGCTTTAGGGTTTTCGCCTCTGAAACTCGAAGTGAACCTCTTCCCGACTCGAAGTAATCCCGGTGCAATTTTTTTGTTTTGAAATTAGTTTTTGAAATTTGGGAAATAGGTTTGATGTTCAGACGTTTGAGAAGGACGAAGGAGATGTACGTACAGAAAATAATAAAACGAGAAACAACTAGGGTTTATAACAGCCTATATATAGGCACGGTTGGATCGAAACGATAACAATGACCCGAAAAGCCCGTTTCGTTCCCGAAACGAAAATGGATCATCCAATATATCAAAATATATATTTTCGATATTTTTATACTCAATGGAACAAGATTCAAGTCCTAATTCCATTGTATACAGAAATTAGTTTTTAAAATCACCTTATTTCAAATTGATTTTAGTTAAATTGATTTCTACGCATTTCGAGTCCGTATGATCGAACGACAAGTCCGATCGCTACGAAACTTGAAATCCTACAATAACTCACCGTTACGGATCCGATGAAACTGGTTTCGTCGAAATCCGAGATAGTGGCTAAAATGGCTATATTTCACATTAATTAAATAAATTAATATTAAATTAATTAATCACTTTTTAATTCAATATTTGATAACTAACAAATTTCATCATATTTGATCACTTAGACATTTATAATAACTTAAAGCAAATTTACATATCAAATTCAGTGTTTAATATTTCACCAATTACAATGTTCAATTTCGTTGTAATTAAATCCAATTAATTAAAATTAAATTCCAATAAATTGTTTTTATTTGATTTCAGACTTTTTATTCTAACAATTATTACTCTATAGACCTAGTTATCATTGTTTATATCTTATTACACTAATATTTTACCATTATCTTCTTAGTTTTCATTAACGTAGTATTTAATTACATTTAATTGCAATAAATCCATTATTATAACTTAAATTCCAATAAATTGATCAAACTTGATTCCAATTCTTTTTATTCAATCAGTCGTCATATTATGAATAAAATTTACATTGGGTTACATCTTATTAAATTTATATTCTACAATTATCAATTTAATCTACATTAACTGCACTAATTAAGTGAATTAATTGCAATTGATTTCAAATTAAATTTAACAGACTAAATAAATAGGTAACATATAATAATTGTCACCATTAACTTTTAATCACATCTTATAAGTTATTATCCACAACAAGTGTTATAATTACTACCAAAACACTAACTTTTATCAATTGCAATTAATTACATACTATTTCATAAATTTATACATATTTAAATTATCAATTACACCTTTTACAATTATCGTCTTACTCACATTACGTAACATTTAATGACATTCAATTGCAATTGATTTAAATAAATTGGTAACAAATAATAATTGTCACTTCTATATTTAATCACATTTGTATGTCTGTTATCTACACACAAATGTTATAGTTATTTACACAACATTCTTTTTTTCAATTTATAATTTATTACATACTATTTAATTAATACACCATTCAAATTATCAATTGCTCTTTTAATCCAATACCAATTAATACACACATTATTACAATTAATTTACAATCTATTACCAATTATAACTCATTAACCATTTTGATTAATTGGAATTACATTCAAAGCCATTATCAGTTACCTTAAATTAATACAATTTAATTCCATTCCAGTTATATTCTTATTATTTAATCACAAATTTTTATTTCTTCCAACATTAAATCACAAAACTTTATTAAATCAACCATTGTTAATTATCGAAAATTACGAGTCGTTACTGATGTACTGAAACTCACTTCTATTGCTTGAAAATAATTCTGGTGATGACTTCGACATCATCGGCGTTCATTTTCGGATTTCTGAATAGGGGATGCTACGGGGTTATTTTAGTAAAATGGATTTCAATTTGATTCCAAAAGTATGATTTGTTATACAAAAGATATATGTATGTATTATTACTTCAAAGTAATTTGAAATAAAACTCTGTGTTTACTTCTAAAGTTTTTCTTTAAATGAAATTAGATATGAAATTTTTGGTGTAGAAAAGATTTATGTGTATACTATGTAGGGTGCCCGAGTGACAGTGGCATGGCCCGGAATAAATGTTGGAATTTTCAGGTTTTCTCTTTTTGGGTAAAGTATGTTTAATAAATTATTGAAATTTGTTAAGTTATTTTATGAACACATATAGCCTATGCATTAAGATTGTATGGCATGTGAATCATGTTATGATACGTTAATTGATAGTTTCCATTTGTTAAAATGAAACGGGATTTTCGACGATTTTGGACAATCCGAAACTTTCGAATCGTTATAGATATTGAAGCAAAATGTTTTTGTACGGAAATATAAAAGTTGAGTTTATATAACACTCTAATTAAAAAGTTAGTAAGTTAAAAAAAAGTTTTAAATTTGTTGAACATTCTTGTTAAGTAAATTGAATTTGATGTTTTTGTATATACTCTTAGGATATAGTAAAGTATTATACAAATATGAACTTAAGTTATAAATGTTTATAAACTTGAAGTTATGTTTTATGAAATAGTTCATAGATGATTTTAGTATTAAATAAGACCTATATTTTTGATAAAAGATATTAGTATAGTTAAGAAACCAATAGGACAAATATGTAAGTTGTACGGATATCGTTTTATTCGCATGACTGTTCTTGATCTAGTATTCGAGTACATGATTTTGAGGTAGTTTACACCGGTGCAAACAAGGATTTTTCACTAAATTATTGACGGTGAACACTTGATACAGATTATCGATAAGATCCCAAAGTTTTCTATCATAGTATATGGCTATGTAAGGAGAACAAAGGTTTCTAACCAAGGAACTTGATCGGAGTTTGCACTAGAGCGGTCAAGTGATCTATACTAGTTTGGAAGTGAAATTATGTGATCGAGCAAGTGATCGGATTTGAATTGCGTACAGATGGTCCATTTACATCATACGGGCTTTAGTATATTTGCATACTATGTATTATTCGCTTATCGAGAGTTTAGGTGATGACTCTTCGATTTGTTATAAGGTATTATGAATCGTTGACTGAGTAATAACCAGAGGCTGTTGAGCATAAGGTGCGTTTAGTAGATTGTTTATCATCCTTGTACGATGAGAGGGTTTTAGAACCTGGACAATCCAAGAGCTATATTTGCTAGTGATTGAATACTGTTGAGTATTGCTATGTGGTTGTTTCTTTTTGTTGCTCCTGTTGGAATTTCGATGACGAAATATTCTAAGTGGGGAAGAATGCAATGACCTGGAATTTGAAATACTTCATATTTAAATAGCTGAATTATTTAAATATTTGAATCTTGGATTAAATGTTATTAAATTGATTTAATAACCTTATTAAAACATCATTTGTTAAAGTGGTTAGAACTAGTTGCAAAGATCATGCTTTCTAATGTGTTCTTTAACAAAGACTTTTAATAACATTTATAAATGTTGTGGTAAGTTGCTTATGGTTTTAAGTGTTTAAAATGATATTTAAATTTGGTATTTTTCTCTAATCTTTTAGAGATGTTTTCTAAACTATTTTGAAGTATTTTAAAGTTAGTTTGAATTTTAAATATATTTTTAATAATTATATATTTATTTTCAAAGTAAAGAGGTTTTATAATATAAAACATGTTTCTCATCAAATTATAAATTAGTTATTTTCAAGTGATCTTTTACATAAATATTTAAAACCTATTTACAAGTATTTTTAAAATATTTATAAGTTTTGAAAAAGTAAATTGACTAGGCTTAACACTAAAAGCCGACGATGTGGCTTCTCTATTTGTGAGAGTTAAGATTGATGTCAAGTAGAGATATGAGCAATAGAGCTCTAACCTACCGGTTTCCCTCTTGATCGAGGAATAGTTAATTTGGAATGTCAGAAACGTGTTAATCTTGTTGTTCTTATTTTTTTGAAAAGTAATTAAATTTGCTTAATGCTAAAAGCCGACGAAGTAGGCTTACTATTTGCGAAAGTTAAATTTGATGTCGAGTAGGGAATGATTAATAGAGCTCTAACTTATCGGTTTCCCTCTTAACCGAGGAATAGTTAAGTTAGGAGTATTGAAAACATGTTAATCATATTATTTTCTTACCCGTTTATGAAAGTCATAAATACTATACTAAACATTAAAAGCCGACGAGGTAGATTTATCTATTTCTGAGATTCAAGAATGAAGTGTCTAGGCAAACTTTGATATGCAACTAGTGCTCTAACTTACTTGGATTTACTCATGGATGAAGTATAATTAGGTTGGAATGTCTAAAACGAGTTGAGTATACGAATCATGATTTCTATAAGCGACTGTTTTTAACTAGATAGTTGCTTAGTCGACTATCGAACTTAACCAAATATTATCTTAGATGTTTAAAAGAATATTTTTACAGATAAATATAAGTATGAAAGGGTTTTGGGTTTATTATGACAATGTGTCAATAACATTCGTCTTTGACCATTTTTCATTATACTAATGAATGTTAATAGATCTTTAAAAGAATGTTTTAAAGATAAGTATAAGTGAAATGGTTTTGGGTTTGTAGTGGAAATGTTTAAATAACATTACTCTAACCTTTTTGAATGGATTTGTGAAAGTACTTAGATCCTTAAAATGAATATTTTGAAGGAAATTATAAGTAAGGAATCTTTTGAAAAAGATAGAAAAACAAAGGTTGTAAGTAAGAAATCTTGTTAACGATTTGTGAATATGTTTATACCATTCGAGATTAGTATATGAATACTTTTTGAAGTATTGAAAAGAGTACAGATGAATAGTAGAAACTGATAAACGATGTTTTATTAGATAAAATAAGTTTTACAAATAAAAGAGGTTTTAATTAGTAAAAGTTTAATTAAACAAAAAGGGGATTAGAAGTCGCTTATTTGATTTAATCGTGCTTTATATGACTTGATCATTCTTTGTATGTTTTCTTGTTTAGGAAAACATTTAGTCGTATATTTACCACTAAAAGCCGATTTAGTGGGATTGTCTATCTATGGATGTTAAGGTTAATGTTCGAATAGGGGTATGAGCAATAGAGCCCTAACCTACTGGCTTCACTCTTAACCCAGGGATAGTGTGAGATGAAAATATCGAAAACGTGATAAGTATAGAAGACTTGGTTTCCATATGCGATCGTTCTCATTATTGTTGTATATGACCAAACTCATCTATTCGGTCTTAAAGAGATCGGGATCAGTAAGTGTTTTACATATCGAAAACCACTTCAAGACTGAGATATGTGTTCTATCTCTTGGAAGTGGATCTATTCGAAATGTTGGAATCCATGTGTAGTTTCGAGATCTGTTTGAGATGTGGAGATCCAATTAAGAATTGGTGTTCTGTTCGAGTGATGAAGACTCATGTGAAATATGCCGAACATGACCTCGACATAGAGGATGGCTAAAGATATAGTCGGATGCCTAATCTGGGGTTTTGCAGTCTCGCGACAGGATATTGTCAACTCCATATCTAGAGTATGTTTATCGATGTTGCATACGAGAGTTGATGTTGTTTGGTTCCACGTGGTTCATGTCTATGTTCGAGCATAGGTCTTTGTGTTTTCCTTATGGTATATTTCATATAGAGATATACGACGCTTAGAAGGTATTTTCTGTTCCTTGTGCATGGAGTTTGGATCCGAATTTTCCGAAAAAATCTTCGCGGAAAATCTATTATGCGAACGTTCCTGATCAGTTTCGATTGTACCCTTTAATACATTGTTGAATGTAATGAATGTAACCATTCCGACTATGTTTTATATTTATATTCTTCACCCTAGTCATTATCTATTATATCAACTTATGTACTCAATAGATAGTGGTTCGTTTGAGGGGATAACCATTATGGCATTCCATGTGCTCTCAAAAGTACCGTTATATGTTGATCACATATTTCTTGAGTTTCTCATAACATACTTATGTATGATGCTTGATTTTTGTTTTCCCTAAATTCCTTGCATGCTCTTACGAGTTGTTTGAGAAAGGCGGGGTTTCGTTGATGTTCTTTGGAGTTCAAGATGACATGCTGGATGTTTCACTTACCGTAGTATTCTTATTTCCGCTGCATTACTATATTGTACATATCAGCATTTGTGAGGACAAACAATTATAACTGTCCAGGCTGATGATAGTACTTAGGTTTTGTAACTCCAAAATTCTGTATCGGAGTAACCGTTTGTACCATTCTTTTGATGTTATATATTACCATTACGCTAGTGGGCTTCTGATATTGTGTTCTATTATTTCTTGTTCTATTCTTTTTTTTATTTTACCCTAACAATTTGTTTTTCAAACTCTTGGGTGTTCGGCATGTGAATACCGTAGATGTATTAGTGTAGACATTCGAGGGTCGAAAAGATGGGTTGTTACCCTAGGTATTAGAGCTGAATGTTAAGCGAGAACCTTGGCTTTGGTGGGGGCATGACTCATTAAGAGATAGGTTAATGGAATGCCCTAGCATGAGTTGAGTGTATTATATATATGAGAGCGTATTTGTAATTGTTATAAACGTATACCTTATACGTAATTATAACTGCAATAATTAAAGATCTTATATAAGGTAACTCACACAAGTGTGAATTGTTTAAGTGTAGTTCAATTATTTTAGGGATTAACGATGTTCATTCGTTACCCCTCATTAATTAGTTTAGCCGTGCTCAACCATTTTATGAGCATTTTTGTGCTTTGTAGAATGGTTTGACATGCTCGACTAGTTTATGAGCATTATTTCCATTTGTAGATTTATTAGCTTAGTCATGCTCGGCCAGTTTATGTGCATTGACTTTCATTTGTTGATTGTTGATTCGTGCTCGACCAGATTATGAGCAGTTTTACCTTCTATTGCATGGGTTGGTAGATAGTTTCTGTAGATACATTGAAACAAACACATTGTGAATTTACTTTCACAGTTTGATTATAAGGCATTCAGTGATGATGGTGGGTTCTTTCTTCCCTGTTCTATTTCATTTTCTTTTTATTTTACCCTAACAATTCATTTTTTCAGCACTTGGGTATTCGGCACATAAATACCATGGATGTATTAGTGTCGACATTCGAAGGTCAAAAAGGTAGGTCGTTACACTACCCTTTGCTCCCTCAATCTCCCACTAGCACTTGGAGCTAGTTAATATGCCTCATGCTCATACCTTTGATCAATCTATCTAAATTAGACTAAAAAGGAAACTTGGTGAATGGATCTAGGATATTATTATTTGTACCTACTTTTATTATACTTCTCCATATGTGGTAATTCTTTTATCACATATTAATTACGGAGAACATATATCAATTTCTTATCAAATTGTTAGTTCCCGTTGCAATATATATTGCATTACTATAACCATAATACATTATTGGATTTTTCAATGGTGGGAGCCACTCCTGGGCCCTAAATAAATTTTCACATATATACTGCTTTCATTACGGCGCTATCAAAGGCAATAGTCTTAGCCTTTATTATTGAATCTGCACAACCTCTTGTTTGGAACATTTCAAACAAAAGCTCCTTAATTAAGATCGTAGAGGAATTTATGATTAACTTACTATGTTTGATGTCATTCATGAAGTTCACATCCGAACACTTCTTAATAAGAAGTTCATTGCTTCTATAAAAAATTCTCTAATATTTCTCCGATATCAGAGAATATTCTTTGCACTATTTAGTGACTTTGCTTCATATTTGATATTTGTTAATACACCATGTGTATAAGCAAGATCTAATATACCACACAATGTAGCATAATTGATGACTCTTATTGCCAAAGCATAAGGGATCTACATCATATGCTACATATTAAACATTTTAATATGGTGTTTATGTATACATATTGGGACAATCCCAACATCCTTTTATAACAAGAATAATAGATATATTTTTTCAAATCCTTTATAAGAACTAAACAACCATACTTTAACTAAGTTTAACATTGGTACATCATTAGCAATCTGTAGTATGTTGTTTACTTATGTACAAGAAATAATTTAGTAACTTCGATTTTCTTTTTTACAAACAAATGCTTCCTCTGCATTTTGACTGAAATCTAATTATTTGATTTCCATATAAAAGTACTTTCCACTAGATGCATTTTGGGCACTATTGTTATGTCAGCTTTTGGATCATATCCAAAATTTCAAAAGCCTTATTATTGTTTCCACTGTCTTCGAGACATTTTGGTTGTTGTGTGCAAATAGTTTCTTCTAAATCATTATTTAGAAGTCCGGTTTCAATGATAATGGGCCAAAATTCAAAGTCAAGATGTGTTATAATTTGCGAGTAGAATCCGAATGTCTTAAGTATGTTGAATGGAGAAACCATCCTACTAATTTCAACATTCGAAATCGACGAGATCATTCCCCTTCTAACTTTTTTCCATCCCAACTGTATCGATCTTCTTCTCGAAGACCCAATTGCAGTTGATGGATCATATCCTTTTGGTTACAATTTCGAAAATCAAAATTTTCCAATATCCTTGGAACCTATTTCAAACTTAAAGTATCTTGCCATGTAAAAAAGTCTATACTCTTCACGACCTATCGACAACCGAGGAGATTGCTACTATTAACAATTCATTTTCTCAATATAGATAAGAAACTTATAGTTTCTCTTGAATGCGGGATAATCCTTATTACAAATTCTAATGAGCCATGTCCATTTTGGTCTTGGTTAAATTTACTTCATCTAAGCAATTAGTTCATATATTATAATCTTGGATTATATCCAAGTCCGTCGCACTACTATCAATTTGTCTAAAGAGAAATTACTTCAAAAAGAAGGTGATGTTTCTTGAAATAACAATTATGAACTGCCTATAGGCTTCAATAAAATAGATATAGTTTGAGTTTATGAAAAGTATGTTCATAATGTAAATTGGACAACCACATACATCTTAAATAATTTAAGATTTCCTTCCCAATTCATATCTTATATGAGTTAGTAATCACTACTTAGATGAAATTAAATGTTAACATATTTGCTTACTCATAAGTATGTATCCTTATAGAAAGAAGTAACTCAACTTCACTCATTATCAATCATACTTTGTCCAACATAGTCCGTTTACATCTTGTTGATATCATTATGTAGTAAAAAGAGGAATGACTTCATAGTGAATCTTATTTTCTTTTAGGTACTACCAGAACTCTTATCCAAGATACTTACCTATTTGATCAAATTTAATTGTTTTCATTCTTTAATATGTTCTTGCTTTTTTACTTCCATTTTATTTTCTATGAATTCATCATAAATATCTAAATTGTGTATCAAATACACATGTTCATATCTTAGAAAATTCGTTAGTGAATTTACAAAATAATTGGATCCACTTTTGCTATCATTAGACCTTGATTGCTACATCTACATGTATCAATTTGAGGAGCTCATTAACTCTTTTGTCGCTCTCATTGAATGGATGCCTTGCCCTTAGTCATTTGAGATACAATTCACAAGTATCATATAATTCACAATAGTATTATTAAAGAACTATTTTTGAAGGATATATCTTAGTCTATATTTCCAAAAATAATTTCCAAACATTTTAGATGCTTTTATATTTTCTATGACTAACACACCATTATTTATATCAAAACAAATATCGATATTGAAATGCCAAAAAAATTATACAAAATGCATAATATTCATATCAACAAAACCGTATCTGTATACATTCATAACCGAAAATATTCATTAATTCACAAAAAGTAATATTTCCAAACTTTATGTGTCCACTAGCAAATGTCATATGGTATGCTCCTACTATTTCCATTTTTATAATAATAACGTTTGAATACAAAGCTCCATTCAACCATTTATTATGGACTATTCAACAATTGAAAGCATCTTTAGATTTGGAGTTTTTATACCCTTATAGGTTAGCTAAACCTGAAATTGTGCATTCTACTCTAGTTTTATCCATTTCCGATGTCGAGGCCACGTTAGGCATCTCTCACACGAGTCTTCATCACTCGAATAGAATACGAATCCCTAATTGGATCCCATCATCTCGAGCAGATTACGAATCGCTACACGAATTTAAGTGTTTGAACCGAAAATGGTATAAACACCCAAAAGTTTATGTAGAGAATAAAATATGAAGAAATGTAAATGAAAATGAGAAATAAACAAGACACAATCGTTTATAGCGGTTCGGAAAAGCAAGGCCTACATCCACTTTAAGATTTTACTGCTTTTATCTGAGTTGGAGGTAGAAGTTCTTAGGGTCGGTATGACTCTAACACTTTGATTTTCAAAATTACAAGGAATTAGAGTAAGGAAGAACTAGAGCCAAAAAGATCCAGAAAAATGAGACCTACCTCTCTATTTATAGAGGTAGGGACCCTAAATCTTGTATAAAATATCTCCAAGCCGTTACTCAAGATTAAGACCAATTCTCCCACAAAAATAGGTGCCACATCATTAGGAAGTAGGGGTCGGTACCGATCCATAGGTAGGGGTGTGTGCCGATCTCGAAGAAGGCCATATTGGTTGTCTTCAAGTCTTCATCTTGGCTCATCTTATTGTTAACTTCATAATTCCATAGTTGTTTGCACCAATATTAGCTTGTTTCCGAGTCCAAATGAGGGGGTTGCTGGGGAACAACGTTGCAATTTCAAGTGTTCAAGGAGATTAATGGAGAATTGCATTAAATCAACAGAACGACATTGGAAGTGGCTTTTGGCATCGAGCAAAGCATGTAGGCAGAAGATGGGGTCTACCTGAGGTGGAAACATGACTCGGTACCAACCCATAGAGTGGGGTCGATACCAACCCCTAAATTTGAGGGTTTTTGGGTCCTTTTGGGTTGAGTTGTTCAGGCATTAGCCTTATGACTTTGTTTGTACTTGGTTTCTAGACTCTTAGGCTATCTCTCTGGGCTTCCTGCTATGATAACTCCAACTTTGACTCATCCAACATGTTTGAATATCGCCAGGCCAAAAGGCTGGATAACACTTGCCCCCAAAGTACATCTCGTTTCAATCGTGATGTGCTTTGAATCAAGAAAATTTGGAATTGCCGTGAAGGACTTCACTTTATGTTTCGAATAGTCATTATCCTTTCTGTGAATCGTTTATGTCCATGGTTATTTGTCTTAAAACTTTACCAGCATTCGAGATTATAAATCTAGAATGTATTCTCGTAATATGCTATTCTGAGCTTGATAGTCTTCAACTAATTCCTTCCATGATTATTCAGGTTTGGATTTGATTCCCTTAGATTCTGGTCTTTCTGGGTTTTAGACACGTACACAAACACATGTGCATGTGCACTTTCTTGGACAAGCTTTCCATGCACCTACATATACACATATATATGCATATATATATACACATTTTTAATTATATATATATATATATATATTAAAACCTAGGACTCGGTACCAACCCATAGTTTTAGGGTCGGTACCAACTCGAAACTTGGGAGATTTGCCAAGTCTGGTGCCCTCGAGTGTAGGTCCATGATGTTATAAAGTCCATTCTCTTCATTTCAAGTGCTCACTTTATCTCTTGCCGATCCAAACCTCTCAAGCTCCTGCCATTAAAAGTCTTTAACTTCGAACCAATCTTGCCTCACACTTCAAATAGCCTACACCATCGCCTCAGATCCCAACCATTCCAGCACCGCTACCCTAGAAATCCCCGCCTCGCCTCGGTTGGAGGATAACCTACCCAAGCCCTAACTTCCATCTTGCAAATAGACCCGATTATAGGTAGGTGATGGAATTGGCATGGATTTAGACGTGGATGAACGTACGTGGGTGAATGTGTACGTGGACAACCTTGACTTTGGAGTTGGTGAAGATGGGAGAAGGAGGGATGGAAATTTCTTCAAGTGATGGAGTTGTACAACTCCAACACTTAGACTAATTTCTAAAAATTTTTAGTTCTCATGATAATCCTTCTTTGTAAACTAATGACCTCTTCTTGGTCTTGAACCCTTTCCAAAGCATGCCCAATGATGTGAAACTTATCGAGATGGCCCACGATGACGGTCACGCTGAGTAATATCCAAAATTTAAAAATGAACTGTTGAATAATATCAGAAACTTGAATTGCACGACACTGCATGAATTCGCACCAGAATCCACTTTTGCACAGGGGGTATAACTTATAATTTGTCTAATGTTGACTACCTATTGAGTTTTTTTTATAGAAATGGATCAGAGATGTTCCAAACGTCTTGCTGCTCAAACCACATGTGCATCAACTTCCAAGTATATTGAATCTGATGCCGAATTGAGTTCGACTAAAACTCCACATGTCAACAAACTCCTACTTAGTGAGAATAACAACAAGAGATTCCACAAGTCAAACAGCAAAATATAAAGAATCCTGAAGTCGAGCAACAAGTTCTTAAAAATCTAGTAGAGCCGGTAGGCAGGCTAGAGATAGATCCAACACTCGACACTCTTGAGGATGTCGTGATATTAAAAGATCCCGCTGGTTCTGTAGCCTCTAAAGTCGATGAAGGATCTCTTCGGAGAATATGTGATAAGCACAAGATTCAATTTGAATACGTTTTAGCCCTTTGGAAGGGTACACCGCCTACAATAGATATATGTGTTTGGCGGGTTGCGTGACACTATTCAACCAGTTTGTCTGACGAGTTTTGAATTTCATGTACTTGGTTTCGACACAGCTACACCCGAACAGCTATGCTTTCCTCCTCAGTATATACATGGCCTTCTGCGAGCACTTTCATCGAGTACCCGGAGATGAGGAGATCCAGTACATCTATAGCTTCAAGAGTTGAAAAGAGAGTCTATCTCCGATTTACTCGGAACCGATCAGAGGTTGTAGAGTAGTTACCGGGACATGGAACAAGTTGAGCTACTTCAAGAATTAGTAGTTCTACATTCGCTGTCCACCCAGGTTTGCTCGGAGAAGGATATCTAGACGTAAGCCCCATCCCATTTATATTGTACGAATTTGCCTTATAGTATGCAGACTTAACTCAATTCCTTGCTTTACTGTCCAGATGTTCTGGCAAGACCTAGTAGCTTGGTGCTTTCAGATGCTATTAACACTCTAATGGCAATTTTGGCAGGAGATAGAGATATCAGAACTCTCCTGTCAGACGAAAACCTTCTTGCCTATGGCTTGTCAGAAGAGGGATGCAGCACTGGCATCGTCCAAATAGCTTCCGGTGATGACGACGACGACGATAACAACCCGCTCGGAGGTGGCGAGGTTGATCCAAATTTACCTCCAAGCCCAAATCTAAAAAGGGATTCTTTAAAATTATTTAAAAATGTGAAAAATCTTTATAAATATATTAAAATGTTTTAAAAGAGATTTGAGTTATAAATATGGACTTCCAAATGATAGAAAAATTGTTTTAACAAAATAAGCTTTTAAAACACTATTTGCAGCACTTTTTTATAACTTTTGCAAACAATGGTTTTAACTTAATTATTCTTTCCCGAATATTTTATGAACATTTTCAAATAAATAATTAATTAATTTAAATATGATTAAGAGGTTTAAAAATGAGTATGCAGAAACGTAGTACATTGTCCGTTTGTGAGTGTCATAGAAAATCCGATCGAGGAAAGAAACAGATCGAAGGGAAAGCCCGGATGCTCTAAAATAATTAAAAGTAAATTATGTTAAAATATTTAAGGTAAATCAAATAACTTGACCACCTTATGGGTGACAAAGAGGTATTCTCTAGGCTTGGGTCTGGGAAACCAGTCGCTTGCCCTTCCTAAAGGAATTGGGCTAGCCCGCAGCGGAAGAAATGAGTGAATTTGAAAAAAATTAGCCATTTTGGATCTTTAATGGGCCTATAAAGTCTAAATTCATTTGGAACCTTTCCAAGTTTCTTTTGAATAAAATCAATATTTTATTGAACTTCATAAATAAAGTTTCACTTTAATTTAATGTGTGTAAGTTAGAGTATATCAAATTTAACCTTATATACAAATTTGTGTGTAACGTTTACTTTTCAAATTTATTCAGAGAAGGAAAAATTTAGTTTCTTTCTCTTAACTTATTCAATTAACAAGGGGGCATAAATTTATTTACAAAAGAAAACTTTTCATTTCATTTCTCTTAACTTATTCAATTAATGAGGGATCATAAATTTAGTTAGAGAAGGAAACTTTTTCAAATTTATTCAGAGAAGGAAATATTTCATTTCCTTTCTACTTATTCAATTAATGAGGGGGCATAAATTTATTTAGAAAATGAAACTTTTCATTTCCTTTCTCTTAATTAAATTAAATAATTGATTAATAAAATAACATTAATGACTAATCTAAATATGACATGAATTGTAAACATATTCACAGTAAATATTGTGCAAGTGCAACATATAGGGAGTGTGCATAGTCAGTGGTAATTGATAAGTATACATAAAATAAACAAGAACAATTTGAATGGTTATTACACAGGAATTGAAATGAAAATAAATAAGGATGACATGGGTGATTGATATAGTTTCCCTTTTAGTAAACTTAATAAATGCAACATATTAATGACAACCAATAGGTACAAAATTGTAAGAATATAGAAGATAAACAATGAATTATATGTATACATTATTTTCTTAATTAAAAAAGAGAAATGATTTCATACTATGACAATATATGTAAAGAAAAATAAATATTATATGAACACATACAAGTAGATCCAAATATGTTTATCTGGAATTCAATCAAAGCTTTCTAATAATATAAATTAGATAGTTATTACATTCAATTTCAAAACTTTGATTTGTTGTTAAAATTCCTTTTATTCATATGTAAATATCTAATGCAATAAAAAAATGCATGTAATACATGCACATGCATACATACATACATATATTAACATTCAAAACTGAAATTACACTTTCTTATGAAAGAGTAAAACATAAATCTACAATTGAAACATTATATTGATTCCATATAAATTTCATTTTTAACTTTAAATATAATTCAATCAATGAACATGAAAATGTAAATTTCCATATTTAAAGAAATGGAATTTAAATTAAATGTTAAAACATAGATATAAAATAAAACATTGTATTTTAAAATATACTGATTTAGTTTCAATTTAACAAATCAAAGAAAAGCAGCTAATTAATTCGAACATGTAAACATTCAGCTCTGAAGAATTACAATTTAATTAGAATGTTTAAAAACATAGATCTACACTTAAATGTTGTTTTAAAGCATAAACAAATTTAATTTTGATCTATCAAATGAAAAATCAATCATATCATTCAACAAATAATTCAATCTTCATAAACAGTTTTTTAATTAAGCAAGACAGTAATACATTATACAAATTATGAAAGTCAAATTAAATTTCCATCAAACATTGCAAAATCATTATCTATATATAGAAAATGACATACCTTGCTACCCAATCCTTAAAACACGCCTTGTTGATGTTGCCTTTGATTTGCACCTTGAATGAAGAATGCTTCTAGATCCGATTGAATCATCTTAGGACGTTGCCTAGAAATCACACCTTGAATGATGATATCTCCTCAGATCTTCAAGATCCACATCCCATCCATGCAAGAGATGAATGAACCACTTTTGTTTTGTTTTATTTGATCTTTTTATTTGGAGTTGAAAGATTTTGGAAATTCATTTTTTTTTGTTTCTGCCATGAAAAGTTAGGAGGAGAGCAAGAGAGAATGAATGAGAAGGAGAATAAATTGTACGTACAAAATGAATTAGAGAATATGTTTTATTTGAAAGATCGAAACCTTTTCCATTCTTTAATCAAAACTTCCCTAATTAATTCCCTTGATTGTTTCTCTCTCTCCAATCATTTCTTTACACGTATGTCATCAAATGACATAAAATTTCCACAAATCATGTCATCGAAGGACATAAAATTTCCATAAATCATGTCATCAAACGACATAAAATTTCCATAAATCATTTAATGCAATTATCTTTAAATTACATCAACATCGTATATCAATGCACGCAAATATAACTTTTATAAATGCATTAAAATAATTACAAAAAACTTCCAAACATCCAATAAATAATAATTAATATTTCTCAAATATTAATTAATTTAATCAATTTACAACATTTTATAAATTAATTAAATCATTTGGTTTTTAAAAGAATTCATCATTACGGTTGTGCGACTCAAAGGTGTAAATTCAGTCAGCGATTAATATCGTACTATTCGAATATTAATGTTCACACGTCACTTAGCAGGTGGTATGACATTATGGCCGAATTTATCGCTTACACATCTTTTGGGAAAATCCAATTTTACTTATTATAAGTGGTACCTAATAGTGACAATTATTTACACTAATTCTCTTCGTCAAAACTATATCACTTTGGATTTATGGAATTTGGTAATAGTCAAAATTCCAATATCATCCACATTCAACTTTATAGCCCAAACACAAAGTCTTTGGTGCAATAATAACAATTATTATTAACCGAAATGCTCTGGCCAGAGACTTTGACTTTGAGTTGACTTCAGTTGACCGTGATACTAACCTCGTATAACTGAGGAGACGAATCCTCTCTTGAATAGTGTTTCACTTCTAATGCTTTCACTTGACCCAACTATAGTCGTTCGTTGAGCGCCGTGCCACGATTTAACTATAACCAAAGCGGAGATTCCATATTGAAGATCAATAGTATTCTCAAGTCAAGAGAACTGTTTAAACTAGTCACATCGATATTTTTTTGCTTGACCTTAGTTATATTAACCAATAGAAAACTATCTAGTGAGTCATTCCATAGTTATCCAATAACTATTAGTACGTAACCCCTTGGTGCCCCAACAATCATGAGTAATACACTACCCAACATTTGGAGAGCGTTACGTACTTTAGTCTCAGTGGATACATCGATATCTAGTCTCGATGCATCTTGACTAGGAACATTTAAAAATGGTATATTTGTTTCATTGTGATAAATTACTCATGATTACAACACTTTGTAACTACTATCACAAAACATACCATTTGTGGATTTTTTTTATTAAATATACTTTTAATCAAATTGATTAATTAATATAACCTTATTATATCAAGTATATAATAGAAAGAAAATACTTTTATTTCAAACAAGATTGGTCAACGAGTTAGATATATGTAACAAATTACATAACTGCCCCTAGGGCATACCCCTAACTCTATCACTTCCTAGCTACTCGGACTAACCCGACGGAGGGGATAGTAAAGTTGGTTTACTCGGATCAACATTTTCCGAAGTATAAAAGATATAATTTTCCAAATTCAAACAACTTGGATTGCATAGAAATAATCTTCTTATACTTGGTATTATATTCCAAGGAGGGACTCCGTACTATCCGTGAGAATTTAAAAGGTGATCTCACCGTTATTCAATGGATAGTAAAGGTCAAATACGAAAATTGATATTGAGTGGAATTAGTATAATTTTCATGATTCTATTTACTTAATAATGTTTTCTAAAATGATTTATGAAAATGATTTGGTAATTCCAAAGATAAAGAGAATTTTAATGATTTCGTATATACCGGAAAGAATGTTTTAAAGTTACATATCTCTAGAAGATATTTTGATTAATAAATCAAAGAACAATTCCCTATTCACTTAACATCTTTTTATCGATGATTAGTTCGAAGGAACCGGGGTCGGATTTGGGTGATTCCTATCCGAAGACCACTTCAAACCAATTTGCGTGTTTGAAAATAAAAGACATGGGATGATATGATTTGGAAGATGGAATGTAGGGCTGCTTCCCACTGACTCTCGGGGGAAAATTTTCCATATTATTTATATATGTGGCAGTAGTTCTTCATTTGATATCTTCAATACTAGGACTTCTCGCTACTAATCATAGGGGTAATTCCCAACAGGATGTGGTAGGAGAGTACCTTCGGTTTATCCTGTTCCTGTAAAACATGTATGGACGAATGTCTGACATTGCATTTCTAAAACGCACGTACATTGATTTTTATAAACGTACATCTGTTTGGTGGCAGAGAATAAAACTGCTCTTAGCTTACCACCATTCACTGAGACATACAAGCTTAGAGGTTGTACATTTGTGGAAATCAATAGTATGTGATGGAACTGGCAATATGGCGTTCAAAGTGGAATGTGCTATGTGAAAGGTCATCATTACCTCAGGCCTCATCACCTGGTAATGGCTTAAACAGGGTACGCCGTAAGGCTATGTGGTTCACAACCATTAGGGTATGATCATCACCTTTCTAGATTACTCTCTATATGTCGAGTATATGGTGTATGCTATGGGATCCCGGATCTGTCAGTTACAACCGGGGCGATGACATATTTGGTTTCTATTGAGACCATGTTTGAGTGCCAAAAAGGAATAGACCGGTTTTGCCAGATGTAGAGGATTGTTTGTGTATCCTCGGTACATCCCTCTAGAGATGTATTGTATGGAAGGTAGTCCCATACCCTACTATTGTATGTAATCCATTATCCAATAAGTGCCTCCGGACTTAGTTGTACACCTATTATGCCGTCAAATTTAACCAATGTAACAATTTCGGCTATTTTAATATGTTTATTTGAAAATCATTTTTCAAAGAATGTAATTAAAAATAATATCCCCAGTTTTTGCACAGCAAACGTTTTGGTTATCACAAGGTAAAAACCCGTTCCATGTTTATGTGCGACATGGTCTTATGAGATACCTTTGTTTTCAAAATGCGTATTTTGAGTTTCTCACACCAGTCCTATGACTGGCCTAGAGTTTATTTTCTATTTCCCTTAAACTTCGGGTGCCTTATTTTTCCAGCAAGCCAAATAGTTAGGTAATCTTGGAGAATTTTGGAAGGAAGCATGGAGCATGGAGCATGGAACATTTTGGTCTTTTTGTCAAAGTTATCTAGCACTTTCCGCTTTGTTTGTATTTTGTATGTACCAGCACTTGTAAAGATAGGTCGTTATAACTATCCGGATTATTGGTTGTAGCATGCAAGGAACGTCTAGGGGTTCGGCCATCCCTTTAATGCACAAAGGTTACTCCAAAGGGAGTTCCACAAACTCTATTCCATAGGCCCTTGATGGATTGAGTCGCCATGGAGGAAAAATATAAACTGCACTCCAGGGCACGGTGTTGGATCCCCTATGGACATTAGAGTTTGTCCATCTCCTACTAGGTATTCATAGATAGTTGTCCAGCAAATAGTGAATCATAGAGTAGCCATAAGTTATTTCCAATTGACAAGTGACTGGATGGGCTTGTTAAATAAATCTCTATCCTAAAGATGCAAGTCTGTAACATCCTCCATCTTGAAGCCCAAAACTAAGCGCTACAGATGCTGCAGTCATCGATAATATTAATTTCCAGTGACAAAATGTGGTTAAGTTAATGGTATTCATAATATCAGAAGCACAGTAATATGAAATGATTTTTAACATAATTTCAAAGGAAACTTCCAAATTTCATTTCGAATTCATAATTTCATATTCAGTACATAATCCCAAACATTGCCCAGGTTCAGATAAAATATAGTTGTTACAAAATACTCGAAGAGCGACATATGAAGATGTCACCTTGGTTGATCAGAGTTACTAAATAGATAGATACATCTACTGTCAATATATTCATACAACAACTGACATAACACAACGGATATAAGTAATAGATAGAATCCTACATAGTTAGCTTTGCATCCTGCACGTCTCCGGAAGTTATTCGCCAAAACCTACTTAACCTGTAAAGCCCTTACTCATGACCTACTCAAATCAAATTTTGAGCACCCGAGAGTTTAAGGGGAAAACATAAACTTTGAGCCAAACAAAAAGCCTAGTGTGAATAATAATATGCCACCTTAGCTTATAGATATTAAGTGAGACCACACCACTAAGCAGAATGGGTATTCCCCTCACTAATATCCCTTAAAATATAACTTTTGCAAAATCAAAGTCATACAACCAAACTGGTTATAATAAACAATAATAACAATAATATGCATGCATGCAATATAGGTAATCATAAACAATCTGTTTAAATCAATAGACTATCGTCCCAACATCATAGTTTACTCTGGCTGACTATAAACCTATGGCTGACTCGGGCCTACCGGATATATCAAATTATTTAACCTACTATAAGAAGACTACTAGACGGTCTATCTGAAACTTACTATTCATAGGGCAACTGATCCTAATGTTTTTACAGGCTCACTAACAACCTATGTCTTCTGTGTGTATTCATTTTTTATGCGTAAACCTACTTTTAGTCCTTTCTATGACAAGGACCTATGCACTGGAATTTTGGACTTATATTAGCTAGGGGCAACTAGCTAAAGTATAGGGAGTGATCCTACACCAATCCCGTCTGGTTTTCTAATCTCTAAGTCAATTCATCCTATCACAATTTATCTAAAGGTGATAAAACACTAATCCTTTTAGTAAAATTCTGGGCTAAATACCCTTTTTATTCCCTTGACAACATAGTTCTTTATAAATGATTTAACCTTTGAAATCAACTTTTAAATAAGGAAATTATGGCCCTTTACTATATTCAAAATACTTATGCCATGATAAACGCTTTTTATAAAAAAAAACGTTGGTGAATTTCGAAGTCACCTAGAGTTCATCACCTCTCAAACACAAGCCATAAGGCCAAAACAATCAAACTCCTTATATAGATAAAGCACAGTACCGTTATAACCATTGGGGTCGTCGCCCCTCTTCAATAAGAATGTTAAATTCTTTAACTTATAAAAGATAAGGCCATAGGGGCGATAACATGGACTCTTCACCTCATAGGGTGTCAGTGTTATTGAATATAAAACTTGGTTTGCATGGTTTAAAGCCTTAAAAGAAAGGTGTTGACGTTGACAAGCCTCAGAGTCAATACCTTTAAGGAAAACAACCGACATCTTTAGGGCCGAAGTTGTAAAACGTGGCATCTTATATTGCCAAAGTCAATAATAGCGGCATAGTTGCCTATAGGGCTGAGGATGATAAAGTTAAAACATGCAGCGTCATTATCATTGCTATAAGCCTCTTCGAAACCATTGGGATCGGCGGCGTTGTTGAAAACAAGCGGCATAGTTAAGAGTGCGGCATCAATGTATTAAGGAAAGCGACCTAGTCCACTTTGGAGCACACTATGTCGACCTTAATCTTGGCTTCCTACATCGACCAAGCCGATCCGTTCCATATCAACCAAATTTGACATCTTATGCATCATACCTAATGGACGTCGAAGAACATAGAGGCGGCATGATGAAATGCGGCATCTTAAGCTTCGGCGTGGCAAAGCCGTAATTGCTTTAAAAACTAATTTCTTACTAATAAAAGTAATTTCTTTTCACCAACACCTTGTATTTGCCAAAATACTATTGGATAACAACTTTCTTTATCAAAATCCTTTCCAAAAAACTGCTAAGGAGTAGATTTATCATTTCCAAAGTTCTTAGCAAAATTTGCATTTTATATTAATATTTAATTTTGTCTAATTAAATATCTTAATAATGTTAATCAAAATTAGGGGTGTTACAAAGTCCCTTTTGTTGACAAGTGAATGGTTGGAATTGTTGGACGCTTTCTGACCTAGAAGTAGTGAACCCCTTTCATCGCCAAATGCCTAAAAGGATATATCGTTCTCCTTTACTATATTAAAGATAGTGGGGTATAAAATTAACAACTATTCCAAAGACCGGGGAGCGAAAACTCATTCAACTCTATAGGAGATAACTTGTAACATCCCTATTTTTAGTACACATTATTATTAATAATTTAATTGATCAATAATAAAATAATGGTAATGTGAATGAATGTAACAAATAAGGTGAATTCCCTAGTTGATTAATTTTTGAATTTTCTTAATAATATGGATATAGTAATATTGTACTGTAAAGAAGAATTAATACTTAATGAATAATGAATAAGATTTGTAATATTTATTTTATATAAGGATTTGGAATAGGAAAGCCTAAGGACCAAACCTCTTAGGAAAATCGTTAGCCATCTCACTCATACATTTTCCATTCATTTTGTTATCAAAAATAAATTAAAGAAAACTCTATTTAAATCATCATCTCATTAAAGAAGGAAGATTTAGAAGCTTGAAGAGGAAGAACTAAGGCATATCTTTCCATTAGCAAACTAAGGAGAATAATATCACCATCCACCAAGTTTTTAAGTTTTTATTATTGTTTCGATCAGTAAGGTTATGTTTTGAAAGTTTAAAAACATGGGGTTTGGGTATATGGTCATTATAATGCTTCCGTGAATTTATGTATTGAAGCTAAAATGAGGTTTTAGAATTTGAAACCATAACTAAAGACCTCTAAATGATTTGAAATTTTGATATATTGTTTATTACATCAAAATGGAGATAGGTTTCTAATTTAGGAATTCTTTAATTTAATATGAATTTTCTATGGATTTAATAAGTTAAAAATAATATGATTTCGGGATTTATTTGTTAAAATATGAAAAATATACACTAAAACTATTATATAAGGTAGAAAATAAATAATTTTGTTCTTGAGAAAATTTCAAGATTTTCCTCGTATAATTTTGAATTATTATGGTTATATTAAAGGAGGAATTAATGGGAAAATTAAGGTGATTAATTAATTATTCAAGGAATTAGTAATATAGTCAATTATTCGATAAATATTCTTTAGGAATTTTTCTGATATGAACTCATTAAAGAAGTGGATGGCAAATTATAATTTAATGTATGACAATATTTGGACAAATGAAATTATTTTATAAAGAAATGAAAACAGTTTTAAAGTTAACTACAGGATTACCATTATGTTTTTGATAGCAGGATGAGTTTTCTTTAGCATATTCACACTATGTTTATGTTAGCTATGTTATCGATAACCACGTTTTCGTTGGTTATTTTTCCGATAGCTATGTCTCTATTAGCAAGCTCAAACTAGGTTTATGTTAGCTATGTTATCGACAACTATGATTTTGTTGACCATATTTTTTTAGTTATTATTCTGTTAAACCATGTTTTCATTAGCATGATTAGGGAATAATTCTGTCAGCGATAAGCTATATTTTCGATAGCATGATTAGTATACTTCTGTTAGCTAATGATATTATACTTTCAACAATATATGAAAATATCTCCATTAGCACGTGTTTATACTTTCAAACGCCTTCGTAATGCACTTTTTTTTATAGCAAAGCTAGCCGGCTTTAAAGTGGGCTGTGCCACTGTCAATATATGAAAGAACGGGTGTGCTGCACATGCACAGAACAACTAAAATGTTTTTATAGTGGCCAGACCACTAAAAAAATAAAAAAAATACAGCACAGGATACTATCAACATGATAGCACTACTAAAAAAAATCAAAGCTATCCCGCATCCAATGAGGAAGAGTTTGAACTTTCTCTACAGGACCAGAGACATGAATAAAACCAGAGAACCGACGAGCTAAGTCTGGGGCAAAGCGAGCAGAGGACTCACAGTATAAGAAACTCCTATCCCAAGTAGTATCCAATAATAAAATTCTATTCTCCTCCCCAAGATTTTCGGACGAAATAAGAGAAAGACCATCACCCTCAATGTGGTAGAAAAGGCGCTTACTCTCACCAGTGTCATTACTCACATACAAATGGAAAGATCCGCTGACAAAGTCGAGCCGCATATCAGAATCATGATGAATCCATGCTTTCTCCATCACATTCCAAGAGATAACATCAGAGGGAAGCTCCCCAACCACAGAATGACCTTGAAGCTCCATGGACACAACCGAATCAGGATTAACAATAATAACAGGAGGCTCCACAACCAAAGTAACAACAGGATCCACAATATCAATAACAGGAGGAAGCGGGGAACTTGGACAAGGAGGTTTCGGAACCCACCGTATATTGGGACGAGGAAGAGGTACCCGATCAATAAACAACACAGAAGCAGTAGATAAGGAAACAAGTCTCTAAAGTAAAATTTATGTATACTTGCATGAGCCAGTAATGCATGTTTTCAATAGCATTTATGTATACTTGCATGAGCCAGTAAGCCATGTTTATGATAGTGCTGAAGTAAAATTTCGAATAGCCTATAAAGTATGATTTTGATTACTTTAAAGTATATTTTCTTCCTTTTTATGTCATGCTTTGGATAGTTTTCAAAGTGTATTTTTGATAACTTAAATGCACTATTGTGATGACTTTTGAAAGGAAGATAGTTGGAAGTGTTAAAGTAAGCAAGAAGATGTAGTTATGTAAGGCAATAGATACTTTGGTATGAGTGATTAATTGTATGCTTATATGAGACATACATAATGATTATATGATAGGACATATTAACATTGAGAATATGGCTTTTGATATATTTATATACTCATTTGCATATGTTGATCAATTGTGCTTGTTGCCTATAAGCCTATTGATGTGCTTACTCATACAAAATCATGTAATATTAATGACATCAGGGACTGAGACTCGATTACCATTTGGGGTTGTTTAAATAGTAAGTACGATTAGGCATAACTCATGTATGAGTAGAACTACATCCAGGAGAAAATTGAGATATAAATGTGTTAGGATGTTAATACTAATCATAAAATGACTTGTTCGACATCTAGATAACTAGGTTGAGTATTCTAGTACTGTTAACGAGGTAGTGCCTTACACTATAACGGATTATTCTTTTGGTTACTATTGTAATGACCTGGAATTTCGAACACTTCATACTTAAATACCTGAATTATTTATATATTTGAATCTGGGATTTAATGTGATTAAATTGATTTAATAATCTTGTTAACCCCCTTTTAATTAGCAAGTAATGATGGTAAAATTGTTTTTCAAAAATGTTTGCCAAAAAAATAGGTTGAAGAAATATCAATATTATGGCCGAAAATCGTTTTATCGATAAACAACTGTTTTCTCGAAAAAATTGTTTGAACTTTTTGAATTTTCTTAGAGTATTAATGTTCCACGAATTATAACATAAAAATATATTCCATGATATGGCCAACTAAATATGAATAGTAAAAGAGATTAGCAAATGGATTAAGGAAGAATATATTTGATGAATAGTGTTTTAGATATTTTCCTAAGGAAATGAGGTGTAAAGGTGGCATGTGAGGGGGAGGCTCCTTTGTGATCCTTCATGAAGGGTGTAAGGTGGTAGCTATCTCTTTACTAAAGTCTACAAATACACCCTTAAGGGTTTCACTAATCACTTTTTAGGAAGTTTAGAAAATGATAGAAACTAATTAGCACTAATTTATTTCAATCTTCACCGTTCTTTCTCCAATCAAAGCAAATAAACTTCAAACATCACCAAATTTTGGTTAGAGGACTAAGACCACATTAGAAGCAAGAATATCAAGTTGAAAATGGAAGAAATGTGGCACAAATGGTACTTCCAGATTGGGCCATTTAGCTATTTAGGTGGAGGGGGCATGGTCTTGTGATTTTAGGCGCAAATGTTGGATCTTTAGGCTTTTGGGTGATGGTAGGAAGGGTTGCAAAGGTTGAGGCTTGTGCTTGGTTTTGTACTTATTAAAGGGTGTGCAAACTAACCATTTGATGTATATGAAGTGTATATAATGCTTGTGTATGGTATAGTATATGCTTGACTATACATTATTACTACACTTTTGTGATTTTGTTTTAGAAAGCAAATGACATATGTAATTAACATGTTTGGACTTGTATGACTTTCTATGACTTTTTGCATAGCCTTGATATAAAGCACATAGTATTTGGTAGGACTATGGTTGAACCAGACTTGAATATGGAAATGGTTTTATAGTGACTAGTCGCTATAAAAGCAATTAGAAATGCCTTGTGTTCGGTATTTTCTATAAAAATTTATAGAGAGATCCATAGGGTTTTCTTGTCATGATTATGATGTATATTGAGTTTATTTTTTACTGCAAAAAAAATTGAATGTTAAAAAGATCATTATGATATAGAAAAATGGCAAAACTTTCAAGTATATAAAACCGCCCCAGTTCATAACTTGTTACAACACTGAACAGTAGCATTTTCTGGTCACTGTAGTATCTCTGAACTCTTTGTACAACATTCTGAAAATGCTATAGTTTCTGTTTTGAACTTTAATTGTTAAAAGTACTGTTAATTTATGTATTTTTCTTCAATAATTTTATAAATCTTTTCTAACTTATATTAGAGTATTTTAGAAATGGTTCGGAATTTAAATACATTTTTAATAATTAATTATGAATTATTATAGCAAAAGGTTTATTTTAATAAAGGAAAACATTTTTTTGAAGTTTTTAAACAAATTATAAAAATAGTTATTTTTAAATAACATTTTAGATAAATGTTAAAACCATAATTATAAGTATTTTAAAGTACATGTTAAGTATGTATAGTTTTTAGAAACTAGTTAATTATTTTATTAAAGTATTAAAAAGCTTATATAATATAAATATCTTTTAAATTGTCTTTAGAATTTTCTTAAAATATTAGTTTATAAATGAATTGGTATTTATGTATATTTATAAGTTTTGGAAAAGTTAAGTAAGCACTTTATAAAATAATAAAGGTAGTTTTGGATTATAGCACTTATGTTATAATAAATGGTTTTGTAAAGTTAATTTAAAAATATATTTCTTTGTTTAATAAATGTAGGTATACTTGGATCTTTAAAATTGATGTTTTTAAAGACAATGACAAGTATGAATTGGTTTTGGGTTTATTGTGATAATGTGTTAATAACATTTGTCTTTAACCCTTCTTGACTATACTTAGTAACATAATTTGATCTTTAAAGAATGTTTTAAAGACAGTTAGTTAAATGAGTTTGGGTTTATGGACAATATTTTAATAACATTTATTTTTAGCCCATTTAATTATACTTTTGGAAATGTGAAACCTAGTTTAAGATTTGTGAATATATCTTATACCATTCGGGACAAGAATATGGATACATTTCTAAGTAGCTTAATCGTGCTTTGTGTGACTAAATCGTGCTTTGTGTGACTTAATCATGCTTTGTGTGTTTACTTGTTTATGGAAATTATTTAGTTATGTACTTAGCATTAAAAGCCGATAAAGTAAATTTATTCAATATGGGAGAGTTAGACTGATGTTCGAATAGTGTTTAGAAGTAATAGTGCTCTAACCAACCAGCTTCACTCTTGACCGAGGGATAATATAAGTTGAGAAAGTCGGAACGTGTTACATATACGAAACTTAGTTTACATATGCGATCATTTCTATATTTTACTTAATAGTCGATTAGTTGACTATCAAAATTGTTCAAATTTAACTCTGGAAGTATATGTAAGCATCATAAATTAATTCGGTTTGAGATACCCCAGGGAGGACTCATTCGTAGGAATCGTCTTTTGCATTAAGAATGTATATATACAAGATCCCCCAAGTGGACTCCTATATATTACTTCTTAAAGAACCGGAATTGAGTTAACTGGAAATTAATCGATTTAGTTTGGAAGAGACCGGGATCAGATAGGTGTACTACTTAGCGAAAACCACTTCAAAACTGATATACGAGTACTGTGTTTCAGAAGCGGTTGTGAAGTGAAATGTTATACAATTAAACTGCCTTTCCTAAGGTTTAGTACAAGGAAGAGGTCAACATTAACATTTCAAACGATGCTATTGTGTTGCACTATCTATCTTGAGGTTGATTCCAAGAGAGAGGACAGGGTTAGTATTCATCGAACAACTTATGCTGCGATCCGTGGACAGATTCATGAACTGTTCAAGATGTTGGAATCCAAAGAGAGATTCGAGATTTGTTCAGGTGATAGACTAGTGTGTTGAGATGCTAAACATGACTTCACCGTCAGAAATGGCTAAAGATAGAGTAGGATGCACTGCCTAGGGTTTAGCTAACCCAAAGGGGTATATCAACTCTGTATCTAGAGATGCTTATCAATGTTGCATGCGGGAGTTGATGATACTTGGCTCCATGTGTTCGGGCGTGGACCAGTTTTGTTTACCTTATGATATATTTTATCTAGAGATATATGACGCTTAAAAGGTAGCTTTTGATCCTTGTGCAGTGGGCCGAATTTGGTTTACTGAGAAGATCTCCATGGAAAATCCATATGCGAACATACCTTAGTGGTTTTATTGTACTTCTAATATTGTTTTGTTGTGAGATGCAAGCAGCATAACTATGTTCTAGTTTATATTCTACACCCTAGACATTAAATATTATATCACATAATGTACTTATTACATGGGTCTGGTTCTTTTGAGGGGATAACCATTATGGCGATTCGAATGGTCTCAAAAGTACTGTTATATGCTAGCTACATATTTCTTAAGTTTTCATATCATACTCATGTCTTACTCATGATTTTATGTTTCCTTTATTTCCATAGGTGCTCTTTCAAGTAATCCGAGGAAGGCAGGTTTTCGTTGATATTCGTTGGAGCTTGAGGAGACGAGCTGGATGCCTTAACCTACCATAGTATTCTTATTTCCACTACATTACCATTACGTATATATATATATATATATTGGTATTTATGAGGACATGCTGTTATAACTATTTAGGTTGATGATAGTACTTAGGATTTTAACTCTGAAATGTTATGTATCTTAGAATAACAATTTGTATTGTCTTTTGATATTATATATTATCGTTCCGTTATGAGATTCTGATGTTCCATTCTCTTCTTCCGTGCTCCGTTTCTTTTTTACTTTATCCGACCAATCTATTTTTTCGACACTTGGATGCTCAGCATACAAATATCCTGGATGTATTAGTGTCAAGACTCGAGGGTTTAAAACTCAAATCGTTACAGCTATGGTAAACGATCCAGATACATAGCGATTTTCCAAATTCAAGGCAAAAGTTAGCTATGTGCATCTAATGGACTGAGCGACGACGCTCACTAAATTTTTGCTATCGTCATGGGGATATCTTGCTATATTTATGGATCAATAGTGTTGGTTTCCTTCATGGTTTAGGTTTGAGTTAAACTTATAGGATTTTAGTTGGCCTATGGAAACCAATAGGTTAGTAATTTCCTTAGGAAAATTATATTAATGTATTTACAGTTAATAAAATGTGAGGTTGAAGCTTAAGTACTGAACATGTTGTTATACAAAAAGTGTATTAAAAATGAAAAGTGGGTAAATGGACATATTCACATTTAAGCCATGACATAAAGCATGATGTATTATTGTTTTCTAACCTTTGTGGTTACAAGTAGGTGAGGTGAGCGCAATGCATTAGGCCATTCTCATCATACCCTATAGATGTCCAGTTTTACATTATTTGTTTGGTAAGATACTAGTGAGGGGAAACTCATTCCGCCTAGTGGCATGGTTTCACTATGTATCAATATATGGGTGAATAATATTATTCATACCAGATATTTTTCTAAGATGAAGTTTTTATTTTGTCCATAAACTCTTAAGTGCTCAATTAACAACTCTATGGGTAAGGGATTGACAAGGGTCATTTAGGTGAATAAAAGCTTGCCGAAGACATTATAGGAGGCAAGCTAATCATGTATATTACTATTAAGCTCGAGGGAGAAACCTCGTATGTCGCACTTGAAAATCTTTGTATTTAAACTGTTATATTTTGTCTAAGCGAGGGATTATTGGGTTATGTAATCAATTAAATTTAATGAATGAATAAATGAAATATTTTTGTAAAACTTTTAATTTCCTGTGCTCTTTGATGTTAAAGATACAATAATGGATTTCATTTTGTCATTGGATAATAATAGGGATGACTATAGCATCATTAGTGTTAATTTTCAAGTCCCAAATGGGGTATTTTAAAGAATGAGCGTTTGTGTGTTCCAAATATAGACAACCTACATAAGGAATTTATTAGAGAATGTCACCGATCAAAGTTTACCATTCTTCTAGAGGAATGAAGTTATACCAGGCTATAAAGAGGAGTTTCTTCTTGGGAAGGATGAAGAAAGATGCAGACTTATAGGTTAAGCAATGTCATATTTGTCAACAACTAAAATTCGAATATCAAACGCCAAATGGATTACTTCAAACTTCAGAAGTACTACTATGAAATGGGACTCTATGTTGATGGATTTTGTGGCTGGATTTCCAAGGTCGAATAGGAGAAATGAATGTATCTGGATTATAGTCAATAGGATGACCATGAGTGCACACATTACCCTTGTTAAGTCGAAAAGAACATCCCTTAGTTTGACAGAACTTTTTATGAAGAATATTGTGATACTCCATGGAATACCGGTGGTACTGTAAGTGATCATGATTGTTTGTTTATTATTAACTTCTAAAAAATTTCCAAGATGTATTAGGCACAAAACTGAAAATGAGTACTGCTTACTATCCCAGACAGATGGTCGGACATAAAGGGTTAATGAAGTACTTAGAGATCTACTAAAATCTTGCATAATAGACTTTAATGGGTCCTAGGAAGACCATTCACACTTAGTTAAGTTCTCATATAATAATACTGATTAGACCGGTAAAGGCATGTCACCATACAAAGCTCTTTAGAAAAGGTCATGCAAATCACTAGTATGTTTGTCAAAGATAGGGAATAGACTAGTACTTTACCTAGAATTGATTAGGGATGCGATTGAAAAGATTAAGCTGATCCAAGAAAGAATGAAGGTAGCTCAATCAAGGTAGAAAAGTTATGCAAATCGATGGCATAACAATTTGGAGTTTTCTGTTGGAGACTATGTCTTTGTGAAAGTATCATCTATAATGGGAATTATACGATGTGAAAAGTTAGCAAAGTTAGCACTAAGACATGTTGAAAAGTTTCCTATCATGGAAAAGACTGAAAAACTCGCATACCATATTGAATTACTAAAAACTTTGATGAGAGTCCATATTGTATTTCATGTTTCCCATTTGAGAAAGTACGAGTGTGATCTCAAGGATGGACTTATGCCAAGAGCTTTGGAAGATCTAATACTAAACCCCGATATGACTATTGTAAGATGACCTATTTGTATCATAGATCCAGATGCAAAGGAACTTAGAAATGAGGTAGTCAAGTTGGTGAAAGTCTAATGGAGTGACAACAGAAGAGATTGTACTTGGAAAACTATGGATGAGATTAGATAAACATATCATGAACTATTAGGTTTATGATATTTAGTTGTATAGACTTTTGACAAGTGGTTACGTTAGTAACATTTTACTTTTTGTGCTTGTGTGACATGTATGTTTTTTCCAAGGCAAGCCGGATTTTATGGTGGTCTATGCACTCTTATTAAAAGAATAAAACATGTGTAAGTTAGAAAGACCTCAACAACTTACAACACATACCTACATACTATCTAGACACTAACATAACTTTTATGACAAGATACAAGACAGATTTCATACTCCATTAAAGGAACCGAGCCACTAAGAAGCGGGTGAAATAGGTAGATTTTCAAAAAAATCTATTTTTGGATCTATTGGGTCTATGAAGTCTAAAGGGTTTATTAGATCTAATCTAATATAGTTTTAAATAATATCTTGTTTTATTTAATTTGTTTGAAAAGAAGTTTTGATTTAATTTAAATTAAATATATTACAATGAGCATTATCAAATACACTTATATATTTATAGTGCAAGTGCAACATATAAACAATGTACCTGGTCGATGTGGACATTTATAGGTGCTTGATTTACACCACAACAAACATATTCACCCTTTATATATGCCTTTGCTATCTAGATTTTTTTTGAAAAAATATTTAAATAATAATGATATACACATATAAATAATTTACTTATACCATACATAATATGCTATAAAATATTCTTGACTAATTGACAATAGTATACTTATATTTATAATATAACAAATAATGATTTTAAGTAGGAATTTAAGAAAAGGAAAAGGTGAAGGACTTTTCTCATTCCTTTACCTATTCATTCAATGCTATTTCAAATCAATATCTGAAAACTTAAACCCATATACATATTAAAATTAACTAAGACTAATTTTTTGTGTTTTTAAAATTAGAATTAACATTTTGAAATCTAGGAGAATTCAAAATTAGATCTATGTTTTTAAACAAAATCTATTTTATAATTTAAATTAAAATTCTAGTTTAAAGAAATTGTTTAAACTTTATATAAATTGTTAAACTTTTAACCATTAACCCTTGTAACCATAGTTTTAAATGAATGCATTTAAAAAAATTAATCGGTATTATAAAGATGTTTTCATAGACCTATTTTAAAATTTGAATCATAACACTTATTTACGAAAATTGTTCAAACTTTATATAACTTGTTAATAAATTAAACCTTGAAGTTTTAAATTTTATAACCATTATTTTAAATGAATACCTTTAAAACAAATTCATAGGTAGGAGTGAAGGAGGAAGCAAAGGTCTGGATATAGATCATATCCATAGGTGCTTGGCTTGGTATTTTTCCTTTACTCCATAGTTATATTAATATTGATTAATGGTAGCTAATGCATTCGAAAGTGTAGATGTAATAGAATCTATAAAATTTGTATGGTATTTAAATTTCAGAGATAATGCATATGCAATGTCGTTTAGTTTTACTGTGAGATTTCCCTATCATTGCATTTTTTATTTTAAATCTTATTTAAGCATGGTCCACTTGGTAAGCGTATTTTGATGGTATTTGTAACTGATTTTAGACTTTAAAAATAGTGAGTCGTTGCACTTGGCATCAAAGCTTAGGTTTAACAATTCTCTGAGCCTTGGGTAGATTTGACCATATAAGGTAGAATAATTTAAACTTTAGGTTGGGTTAGAATATAGGATGAGAGAGCATTTTGATTGTTGATTATATATTTTGTGTGTATGGGTTGTTTGTGTAACAACCGTTACATCACCTTAAAATAATGTTTATTTACAATGGCTTTTGTATGGAAGGTAAATAAAGTAGGAGTGGGGTAGGAAGGGCATTTATATATGGGACTAAGTGTTGGTTATATAACCCGAGTGACACACACGATGTAAAATTATAATTGAAACCCCACCTTAATAAATGAGACTACATTTTATTTATGAAGTTTTAAATAAATAGCGCTTGTCAAAAAAGTTATATTAAATATACATATTTGGTTTTAAAGCTATTTTATTAAAAAAGGGAAAAGTGTACATTTTTAGGCCTAAAATAATTTGTTGAAAATTTTTATATGGGTAAAAACAGAGCGTTTAATTTGAGAAATAAAATATTTTTTATGAGGGTAATTTTGTAAGGATGGTTTCCGTAAAAAATATTTTATTTTTGCGAAAGGATTTTTAATTTAGAATATTTGAAAAAAGTGTGTGTGTGTGTGTATATATAGTTTGAAAATATTTTGATGAATTTATTTTTGTTAAGTTATTTTGATTTGAAAACGTCCTTTGGAAAAAAGAGAATATATACAATGAAAAGTATTTTATAACATAATTATGATCTAGGAATGCTTTGTTAAAAGTGTTTATTCAATGGACGTTTATAGAAAAAATTTATTTGAGGAGAGAGGGAAATTTTTAGTTGAAATGTATTTTTAAAATAAATACAACGAGACTTGTGGAGTATTTATTTAAAATGATGTTTTGTGGAAAGACTACTTTGACCAAAGTATCATGATCGAAATATGTTTGTTAAACATACCTTGCTAGGAATATTTGGTGGGAGCCCTCAATTTAAAAGAAATATTTTAAAGTTTTCCCTGAAGTAAATATTATATGATTTGAATCATATTTATTTAAAAGTTGTTATACAGAAGGGTTATTTTAAAAAACAAAAATATTTGATTTTGGAAGAATATTTTAAGAAATTATTTTATTGATGGAAATATTTGAAAATATTTTGGTGGAATATTTTTACTTAGGTAATACCTTTTTGACTAAGGTATGTTAGGAACATCTTTATTTAAGGGAAGTATTGTATCTAAGGAGTATCGTTGATTTTGGAAGAATTTTTGGCTGAAAATTGATTTTTGGTTGTAAAATCTTTTATTTAGCGGGTACACTCTAGTGAACAATGTCCGGAAATGAAAAACAATTTTAGGTAAATGATTTTGGTTGGAATAATACCTAATTTGAATGGTTTTTACTAAGGATATATTTGAAAATATATTATGGAGAAAAGATGTATTATAAAATATATAGTTTTTAAATACTTTGAGAAAATATTTCATAAAGATGCAAATATATTTGGATTGAATAACAAACTTTGAAGGTGTTTGTTAAAGAGTATTTTGTTAGAAAGGTATTTTACTTGAAAAACTCTACTTGAAGACTATAATACTAGACTGTGTGTCATAGTGTGTGAGATGACGGGGACAGATGTGTTAGAGTTTACCTAACTACCATTATGATGATGTCACATTTATGACTGTTATATGTGACTTTACCTAAGGGTTTGTAGGGATGTCTAGTTATTCCCTTCCATGGAGAGAGTTGTGATATAATGTTAGAACCGCCTATTTCAATGTGTGGGATAATGACCTTTTACTTGTATTGGGTTGTTTTGGTCGAATTGTCTATATTGATTTGTTTGTTGTTAAGTTATTTTCAATCAAGAAAAAATATATTGTATTGCTTGTTTGCCTATGTTTGCTTATTAATTTATGCAATGCTTGTTTGAATTAATTTCTTTTTCTTGTATTATGTTGTTGAGTACATGTTTTACTATGACTTATATTAGTTTTTTGTTTGTTTGCTCGTTGCTTTCTTGTTTGTTTGGTTGCTTTTTTGTTTAACACATTGTGATTGTTTATACCATATTTGAGGTTAAATTGCTTGCTATGTATTGATAATTTATTGATGAGGTATCTATCCAATGTTGACTTTTAGTGGGATATACATTTGAGAAACTAGTGAGCTGTTAAGGGACACATTGAGTTAGTCATAGTGGGATGGTGTATCTTCCTTTGTTAAGCAATATAGATATTTATATTGACTAAGAGATGTGAAGATTGTACCTTGAAGATAACTAATAGTGATTGGAGAATTTGGTGGTTAAAGACTTGATGGGTAACCCTAAAGAATCAAAACAATGGGTTGGAGATTCATTATGCATTTACCAAAACAAGCAGTTATAAAATATGTGTTTTGAAATCTAATCTGTTTTTACAAACAATTACCAGCTTCCATAAATATTTTAAACAAAGAGTTTCTATCTTGAAGAAATCTTTACAGTATGAAATTTTTGTAAAACAATGTTTTCTCAAAAATTATTTTAAATTGATTCAAAATGGAGGAAATATTTTAGGAAATTATTTTATAAAATTATGGTGATAATTTTAGGAAGAAAAAGATTTTGGTTTTAAAGGACAACTGAAGCTTTGATTTGAAAATAAAAAGTGTTCTAGTAAATGTTTATCTTTAAAGATGTATTGGAACTCTCCTCACTAGCAGACCCCTCCCTCTTTGATATTTTGGGTGAGTCATCCCATTCATCAGATGAAGGAATTAATATAAAAGTATTTTCGAATCAGTTTTTTCGACGTGATTTGAAGATTGGGACAAGATTGGTTCCGTGTTAAAAGATATTGGAATAAAAAATTTCGATGTGATCTAAAGGTTGGAATAAGATGGGTTCTTAGTGGATGTGTACAGAGGGATCGATGATGACCAGAGGTTTTGGTGTATGCTTGTAAAGGAGGGGCATATAAGGATGCTCACTTGGATTATACGATGTGATCCCGAATCTTACGATATGATCCATATACCTTGGACTTTTACGATATGAGTCAAGCATCCTAGCCATCTAATTAGCATGGATTTGGGCATATATGTAGCTACGATGCTCTTTTGGATGTTGAGTAATGACTGACCTTACAATGGTGGTTGTTTGTGTTATCGTATTTCCCAAGTACAGTACTCTTACGATGTTGAGTATCCATTGACCATACGATGGTAGTCATTTGTGTTAACCAGAAGTGCTTAGTTAGAGACCTTATAATGTAGGTCTAAGAATCGAGGATTGATGCAGTTGTAGCATGAGTTGATGGCCATATTATTTGAGGATGTAGCCATGAAGTGTCACATATTATTTTGAGGATGTAACCATGATTGGCATATATTACCTTGAGGATGCAACCATGAGTTTGTGCATATGATATTTTGGATGGTGCTAGTATGGACGGTGCACCAATTAGTTTGAGGATGAGACTATATGGAATTTCATAGATAGTTTTGAGGATACATATATTATGATGGATGTGTAGTTTGCATAGTGATTAACACACATGTCTTATTTGTTAGTGGTTCAGTGGGATGATGACACCATATTATTTTGAGTATGTGTGTTTATTTTGATGAGCTAGGTCGATTGTTGATATATTTATTTACTTGTGCATGCATTTTTGGATTAACTTAAATTTTGTTGTGAACTTTTGTTATGGGCAATTTATGGTGGGATCGTTGATATGCATGATGTGACCTGTAGACGAAATTGATCTATGATTGATATTGTTTTACCCTTTTGATGGATTGTTTCTTATATGCTATTGTTTGGAGTGTGTGATTAAGAGGATGTATGGGTTTCTATAGTTAGTGCGTTGAATATGATATTGTGAATGAATTGTAGTGTGCCATGACTAATTGTGTTATGTGGTTGTTACATACTACTTTATACATGGATGGTTTATGATTTGTATGTATGACAACCCGGAATTTTTGAGTATTTGAAATTGGAATATTTAATTGATTTTAAATATTCAAAAGATTAATTTTAACTCGAATTTAAAATATCACTATTTATTTGGCAATTTAATTTTTGAATTAAATAATTGGAAATTGGGTAAAATATGAAATCTGGGGTTTCTAGTCTGTTAAAAATAATTTGAAGGTTTATAAAATTCATATTGATAATACTGAAGGTAATAGAACTTTTAAAATTGAATTTAAAGGTGATTTGTTTAGTTTTAAAATATATTGTTTAAATCGATATTTAAAAATAGCCTTCCGGGGCACAGTCTCGGAATTCGACGAAACCAGTTCCATTGGATCCGTAATAGTGTATTATTATCGGATTTCAAATTTCGTAGTGATTGGAGTTGTGTGAGCATACGATATATAAACGCGCTGAAATTTATATCGAAAATTCAATATAATAACTGGGTTCAAAAAGCTATCTTCTCCATACGATCGAATTTGGACTCGAAACCTTTTCCATTGCATTCGGAATAGGGGCATAACCTTATGAACGCCTAGCGGCATGCCTCGATAGGGGTTCTAAATTTTAGATTGTGTAAATTGAGACAATTTAAATTTGAATTTAAATTAAATATTTATATTCACCTACAATACACAAAGTAAACACGTTTCTGTCTTTACTACACGTGTTCTCACTGAAGACACGCATCTTCGTTAATAATAATACTTCACCTCATATCAAATTCATTTGTGTTCAAAAGAGAAAAAACAAAAATGGCCGATCCCCAATATACTCCTCTTCCATTCTCCTCTCAACTCGAATTCGTGGCTCCCTCTCCTCATCTTCAATTTCAATCGAACCAAATAAAATAAAAAAAACAATGGCCACTCCTTTTAAATTCCTCCTCCTCCACTTAAGAGAAATCGAATCGCTCGTTATAACGAAAAGAAATTGAGAGCTTGTTTTCGAGTTGCCGTGTATCGCGATGGCTGTTGGAAGAAGGCGCGCGCGATTTTTGGGGTAGGGTTCGGTGAGTCGAGGCCGCGATGGTGAAGGTTGCGATTACGTTCGAAGGTGGAAGCTTGGGCTCGTTCGCGTGGAGTGTTGCTCGTTGGCAAGGTGGAAGGCTCGAGGTACGGCGGCGTCTTGAGGGCGGCTCGTTTGGGCAGATGGTGGAAGCTTCTACGAAGGTGAAGCAGTGTTTTATTCTATTTTATTTTATTTTAATTTTTCCTTAAGAGATATATATGTGTATATATATACAAATTCAGGAAAAAAATATAATACAGTAAGTTGTTAAAACAATCTATTTCTTCAATTTATAAATATATATATATATAGTAAAGTAAATTTGTGTTGTTATTTACAGAAAAAGGAAACAAATTTTTATACAAACATATTTTTGTTTATACAGTAAAACAGAATTTATATATATATATAGGACTTTGGGAAACATGGGAAATTATATAAAAAAATTAGATTTTTATCTATATAGATTATTTCTTATAAGTATATATATATATAATTTCAACAAAATAAAATAAATATGCATTTACATATTTTAATTTGCTAATTTATTTTTAAAATAATCGTTTGCTGATTAATTTGTTTTATTAACCTATTTAATTATTTTAACTACTAAAAATAATTTACTAAAGGAGATTTAGTTTTAAATTAAATAAATAGTTAATTAAATCATTAGTTTAAATTAAATCATTGGTTCTAATTAAATTTATTAAACGGTAATTAATTATTCGATTAGTTCAAATATTAAAAAATCATATAATGTTATACAAGGTCTTAAATCGTGAAGAAACCAAGGCAATATTGAAGTGGATTGCAAATAAAAGCAAAGGTGAGTTTATCTCACTCATCTGGATTATTATTTAAATTTAAATAGTTAAATTTAAATTTTTGGTTGAATGATTGAATTGATTGGATGTGGTATATTATATATAGTAGTATATATATTGGAGTGATTGATTTCCCACATTATATAGCGGATGAGACCCTATGCGCCGCATAATAGCGGATGATATGATATAACCCCATATACCGCGATATTCCACCTCGAAGTGGAATTGGTATTTTAAATTATTGTGCTAACATCTGTGGATGCAGGGAAACAGGTTGGAGGGATCCAACTGGATTCCTCAAATTTATTTAGATTGTTTAATATTCTGTGATATGGTTTATTTGACAATCTGTGATGAATTATATTGGTAATTGAAAATATTGGATGCTATGGTTTGATTGAATATATATATGGTATACTGAGTTATCAAAAATATATAGATTGGATTTTTGAAGGGAAATAAATGGAGGATTCTTAAGTAATAATTATAGAAGTTTGGATAAATGAATTGGAAAAGGATAAAGGTTGATTTTTAAATTCTAATAAATAATCCCAAGTATGGGAAAGGAGATTTTTGAATAAATGGGAATAAATGAACTTTAAAACTTAAGTGATATTAATTTAAAGGAATAAAAGATTTATTTTAAGAATTTAAATGGTTTAGGAAGAAATAAAAAGGAATTTTTATGAAATTGGTATTTTCAGTTTAAATAAGATTTTAAATCATAATAAAGAAGTTAAATCCGGAATTAATGGAATTAATGGATTTTAAAATAAATTTGAGTAAATAAAGGAATTTATTTTAAAATGGAGTTGATTTTGAAAATTGATTTGAAAATTGATTGAGTGTTTGAGACTGTGTCTTTAAAAAAGGAGAACGAGACTGTGGAATTTATAAACTGGGTTTATAAAATTAAATAAGATATCAGTAGATATTTGGAAGTATAAATTCACGATGAGAATTTATAAAGGAATGGGTAATTTATTTTAAAAATAAATAGTGATTTATTTTTAAAGGTATGAAAGAAAAGTGTATTTCTCTAAAAAGCCAAGTACGTTTTCAAAGCAGATTTTTAAGTATAAGTTAAAGGTTTTCAAGTTGTTTTAAAGGAATGTTTTTGAGAAATTATTATTTAAGTTGTTTAAAATTTTAAAGGTAAATATTTATTAAATCAGTTATAATAGTAATTATTTTAAAGGGTTAATTGGTATTATGTTTTAAAAAGATAATTATTAATATTTAAATATATAAAGTAGTTTTATTTTAAAGATAGTTTGGCTAAAGTTTTTATTTGAAACTTGTATAGAATTTCATAACTTTTATTTTAAAATTTGTTTTAGCTTAAGTTTTACATGAGAAATTATTATAAATTTTATAACTAGTATTTTATATAAGTGCTTAAAATAGTTTTTATTTTAAAGTGTTTTAAATAGTTTATATTTTTATTTTAAGTGTTTAAAAATATATATTTTTGGAAAATGATTTAAATTATTTTAAATTCTAAAGTATTAAGACTTGGCAAATTTTCAGTAGAAATAAAACAATTGGGTGGAAATTTATTTCGCGAGAGAAAAGTGATTTGAAAACTATTTTTCAAAGGGTTGAAGTGTAGGAAAATATCTTGCGAAGATATTTTGAAATAAAAAATTTGGAAATTATTAAGGCCTAATGATTGTTTGTGAATGTTATTTGATAGTTAAATAACCGACTATCAATATTGGTCAATGCGTTAATCGTTTCGAAGGGACCGGGATCGGGATTAATTTCCCGAAAACCACTTCGATCCGGTTTGAACGTTTTCGTGAGGAAGACAAGAGCTTGGAGTCGAAGATGGAGCAGTAAAGTGCAAGGGCTAATCGCTACTAATCCTGAGGGCGATTCCAAAATGGATGTAGGAGTAGTGCCTTCGGTTCCGTTCGAACCCGGAACGGACTTGTATGGATGAATGCTATTAGAACGTCGTCAGGAGGACGATGAGCATTCTAAGTGAGATGTGTTCTAAAAAGGTAACGCTTAGCCTCAAGCCTCATCAACCGGGAATGACTAAAAATCAGGGGTTATGCAGCAAGGCTAAGTGGGTAGCGCCCAATTAGGGTAAGGTCATTCCTGTCTAGACGTCCCTTTTATTTCGGCTGTGTGGTGCGGTGGCTGATCCCAACCGCGGGATGATCTTATTCGGGCTATCCAGTAAGGGATAGTCTGATCTTGTGTTGCAGGGGAACGGAGGGGTCCTCGGTACGCTGATCTAGACCAGGTACTGTGATAGGTGGTACCCCAGTGCCTAGTCATTAGTTGGAAATCCATTCTCCCTACGTGCCTTTACGGTTTTGTTTGTATACCTATTATGCTGGAATTTAATTAATGTAACAATTTCGGCTATTTGAATAAGTATTTGTATATAGACACTACTATAATATCAGAGGATTTTATAAGAAATGTTTTGGTTATCGTAAGGTAAAAACCTGACATGTTTATTTGTGGCGTGGTCTTACGAGATACCTTTGATTTCAAAGGATTTTGAAAACTTTAATAATCCAATTGAGTGTGTTTTCTCACGCTGGTTTTCCAGACTGACTCGAGTATTGTTTTATTATAATGCTCGGGTCAGACCGAGTATTATAGAGTACATATTTTGGATAGACTGCTGTGGAGCTCAGAAGACGAGCTGGATGGCGAGATGTATCACTCGTATTTGAAGTATATTCCGCTGTGTAGTATGAGCTGTATAATCAGCTTTTGTGAGGACAAGTTAATATAACTATCCAGTATTTGTTTTGATTGTGTTGTACTCTGATGATGTAATGTATAAAACAGATATAGTTTCTTTTTGTGTAAAGATCAGTCATTTATATATTATATATTGTTCCGCTGCGTTTGTGAGTTTCTGATGTTGTTTTCTATTTCTTCTTCTACCTCCTTCTTCTTTAACCTTAATGGTTCGTATTTCCGTTCACTTTGAGTTGATACGATGGAGAATAGTGTCGATTCAAGGGGTATGGGTTTGCGGGCTGTTACAGTATGCTTCCTCATGTTTTATGATTGAACCCATAACGATGTTTGATAATGGTTGAGGGTTGTATTTGGGGAATTGAAAGGATGCAATTCTATTAAGAGGGAGAATGTAATGACCCCTAAAATTTGACATTCTTAATATTAAGTTAATTAAAAATTAGTTTTTAATTAAAGGGTGAATTTGGTATCGTTTGTATCACATCTTCATATCTGAGAATCAACAGATTCCACCACATATTTTTCATAAAATTTCATGTGCACTTTTTTTGCTATTTATAACCATCATGTATATCTTTCCAAGCCGATTAGTTTCGACTATAAAATTGTTAGATTTGGAGTAAAATGATGTAGTAGCTATTTCAAGCAAAACTATGTTCACACGCCATAACCCAGTCAAACGACTACGTAAATGAGGCTGTAGAATGTCCTTACCTCCATCCCCATTATTTAGCCCAAATTCCCAATTTTTCTAATTTCTCTCTAATGGTGGATGATGAAATCACATTTTGATGGGTGTGCGATACTCTATCATTATTACTACTGGATGATGAATAGTTAATTATGGTCTTGATTATTTGGATGAAACTGATATTTGTGTTAGTAACGTTGATTGGTTAGTATTGCTTTGATGATTTGATGTTTGAGTTACTAATGTTGATTGGTTAGTACACAATTTTTTCAATATTTACTTACATTAATGATTTACTACTAATAGTTGGTGATTAGTATGCATGTAAGTGTATTTGTGTTGTTGGCTTATTTGATGATTGGGGTTCACACTAAGTATTGTTGATGTTTGATGGCTATGTCTTAATATTCTTCTTACCTCATATGGTGATTGATTATAATGGCTTGTAGAAATTTTGCTGTGACATGCCACCATTTGTAATACCTTAAATCAATGTCGAACGATAACGCCTGACTCCCGAATATCACAAAAGATAGCTTGTCGGGGTAAAACAAAAAAAACAAAAAAACAAAAAAACAAACCAAGGCACTTCGATAGAATCTCACAACTAAATGATAATATATAATAAACTGAATATACATGAACATAACTAGATAAACAATATATAAGAGACTATACTGATGGAAGTAAATGATAAATAAATATCAATACAGAAAGTCATAATATAATATCTAATACTACAAGTCTCGTATATAAATAGCATATTTGTCATGTACTACCACAATTTCAAGTATATATCCAAAGTATTGGCTTCATCTCCAAATTGCTCCAGCTGTCCTAGAAGCGTATCCCCAAAAGCACCTGGGTCCCAAACTACTCAATCGAGTACTAAAGTGTTGTCATGACGCAAACATACAAAGTCAAAATATGGGTCATGTCATGACACAAACATACAAAGTCAAAATATGGGTCAGACATAAAGCCCGGTGTGAAGGGAACTATCTTAATATACCATATATCAAAACCATATACAAATAAATAGAAAACTACTGAAGTACAACCGATGCTCATCATAAACTTGGCTCAAGGATAATCTGGACTGCCTATAACAAGTAAAGTAAACTCAACTCAAAGGTAGGGAATCATATCATAACCGGATCTTCTATTGTCATCAATGAGTCAGCACAACTAATATAGTGTGACTGATACGTAACAATATACCGGGATAAATGTAACCCAATATACAAATGGAGGGGTAATATAGATATCACAATAATACTAACAACCAACTAATATGCTACAAACAACATAACGATAAATGAAAAATAGAGAATAAATTGATACCCATCATTACTGATGGGTGGATTCCGCTGCAGACACCCATCAATTCAATGATCCCTATCGAAGCATTTGAAATGCAAAACAAATACAGTGATATAATAATGCTATTAACATACGTAGCAACTCTATATCCAAAATCGAAATATGGATAATTGATACCCATCTCGAATTGCCATTAGCTACCAAAGAGAATAATCGAGAGCCAAAACTATATTCTGGATTCCCCTGAAAACCAACACCTCAAAAGAAGTTGGCCTATTGGTCCTGTCGCAGCACCCAATCGTACCAGTATATGAACTACTCTATACTAGCATTCAAATCTCTTTCCAACTTCTACAGGTCATGCGCCTCAATGGTACAATAGATTCCCTCACTTGCGTCCTTTACTTTCGGTTGTATATATCGACATACCAGAACTGTATGTAAACACTAAATCCCATATACAAACCTTCCCACATCGGTACAAAACACCGAAGTGTTATTGTCCCCGTGTGAATCTTTATTCGTTTTTGAAGTGCTTCACGCTACCAAGTTGCCACAAAGCTAGCACACTAAACCAAGATATATAAATCGCCCAAACCATGAGTATATATATATATATCACTTGAACCACATATTTATATATATGTATAATATATTTCATCCACTATTTGATAACCCTAAGTCAAGCAAACCAAACTATACATGTGCTTGAATTTGCGTATTGATAAACCATATCGAATAGACGTTAGCTACCAAAGAGGCCTATCGAGAGCCACAACTATATTGTGGACTCCCTGGAAACCAACGCCTCAGAAGAAGTTGGCATGTAAGTCCCGTCGCAACACCCAAGAGTACTACAGAACAGTATATGACCTACTCTAGATTGGCGTCCCAATCTCTCTCCGCCCCTACTCTAGGACCACGTCTGCAGGTTGTGCGCCTCAATGGTACAATGGATTCCATGCATCAATCGGTAGCCCTAAGTTGGACATACCGAAAGTATATATAAATGCTTTAAACCGGATGTCAATAAATTTATATAATATTCTGTGCATCTCCTAATAGACCCAAGTCGGACATAATAGAATTATATTTATGCATTTAGATATACATAAATCACATAAACTATATGCAGGTATAACTATATATTCCTATATATATATCCAGTCCAACTATATGGAAATAATAAACACATATCGTGCACATTCACATATACAAAGGTAATACACAACCAAAATAGCAAATCTATCATTACAATATCAATAACAATCCGCACATACAAACATATAAACAATTCAACAAAAATGCATCTTACTAAGTAATCAATCTAATAATTATATCTTCTTCTTATTATTTTACAGAACTCTCAAACTTATTTTTTAAAATAATACCCATGTCTATCAATCCTATTATGCTTAATATCACTTAATTCTCCTATTAAAATTTAGTTTAGTTATTAATAAGGCCTCAAAATATCATATAGCTCGTGTATACAATATGTATCTATGTATGTATACACATATCACAAACTATTTCTTAGGGTCTAAAGTTAATAAATAAATTTATAACCTTAATCAAACCCTATTAAATAATACAACACTTCTTTTGTAATTTATAACTTTTCAAATAACCTTTAAAAAATTTACTAGTTTGTTAATTATTGAATTACACCATAATAAACTAATACCAAAGCCAGATAAACTCCAAAGTCATTTAAATATAAGTTTGATACCTAAACAATGATTTAAGCCTTACAGCTTATTTCAAAAGGTCGTACTTTTAACTTCTAATTAGTAGTAAAATATATAACAGTATTTCTATCACTAATATAACAACAAATTTGAGTTTAATTAATTTATAGCCATGTTATAAATTAATATCAACTCCATCTGACTATATTCATTATGAATAGAACACAATATTTATATATGCAAGATCTTAATCAATTATCTTGAATATCTGTTATAAAATATATATAATAATATTTCAATCATAGATCTAACTACAAATTGAGTCTAATTAATTTATATACATATTATAAATTAATATCAACACTATATAACTCTATTTAATATGAACAGATCATAATATTTATGTATATGGGATTTTAATCAATTATCATGAATATCCACTCAAACAAATCCATCCAATCAAGTGGGAAAATAATCACTTATATATTATTTATAACAACCCGTGCTTTAATGGGCCTAAATTTCGACAAAAATCGAAATCCAAGTCCATCAAAGCACAGATCGTTGGATTTGGTACCTGCAAATATGCATGAACATTATTAGAGATTGATAGAAATCTAAACTTATAGCGGAAACAATAATAGGATAATAATACTGATTATGACTACTACCTTGGAATTAATGGTATTACATGGATAGCAGATTGTCACATCAACTTCGAGTATGAGAGAAAGGAGGACTTCTCCAACAACTAAAAATATCTAGCTCCAGTGACCTGTTCTAAATCTATCTTATAAGTTATAATGAGGAGGGGGTCAGAACAACGTTCTGGTGATTGAAAAATCTATAAATTGTACTTAAAATAAATTTATACGATTGGTTTCCATTTAATTGTTATGTCTACTAAGGTTAGCAATTACAATCTAACCTTGCATTGCACACACAATTACTTACCTACCCAATCCCAAGGTACGAAAAACTGACGAAGCCTTATCTACCACCTAATACGTGCATACCCATTTGCTACTTAATACTTCTAAATATGAAGCGGGCTTCTACTCTCACCACATAATACTTTTAAAAGAGAAATGGCAGACTTTGTCACTTAAGACCTCAATCAAGGTACACTCCATCAATTAAGACTTACTCCCAAGATGGACTTCTAGCATCATCATTAATGGTCTGTTAGTCCTAACTACAGAGACCTTTGACTACTATATATGGCCTTATAATTTATAATAGCCATACCACTAGCGCATCTACCGTTATTAAAGTCTTAGCAATGTGAGAGACTGTACCCAAGTCACTTAATACCTCATTAATAAGGACTAAGCATGCCTCTGACCATTTAACACATATATATAGGTAGGCCTTTGCCATTTAATAACTAAACCCAAGACGGACTCCTCACTGGTACCATCTAGCTGACATTGCTTGAAAATCTAATTGGGCTACTTAATACTTCTTTTGTAGGAAAGAGGCGGACCTTACAGCCGCTTAATACTTCAACCCTGAAGTGAACCTTTCTCGAGATATCCAGTATCACTCGTATAAATATGGAATCTCATTAGATACTTCTTTCGGTGGGAGGCGGGCCCTAAGATAGCTATTCAATACCTTAACACTACAGTAAACCTTTTTAGAGATATCTCTCACCGCTTGTAGCGACCCATAATTTTAGCCATTTGAATTTAGAATATTTATTTTATTTTAAATATTGAAAAGTTATTTTTATAAGTTAAATAACTTGAATTTCAAATATAGCGACTTATTTGATAATTAAATTGTTAAATTTAATATTGGAATTGTTTAAATAATTGAATCTTGAATTTTATGCGAATGAAAATAATTTCAAAAGTTGATTTAAATTTTATTTAAATAAGAAGGAAGATAGTAAACTTTTAAATTTAATTTAAAAGTGATTTAACTGATTTTGGAAAATTGCTCATTTTAAATAACGTGTAAAAATAGCCTTCCGGAGCACAGTCTCGGATTTCGATGAAACATTTTCATTGGATCCGTAATAGTATATTATAGTGTGCCGACAAATTTCATGGCAATTGGACGTATCGTTTTGGACGTGCGAGATCGAAACACGTAGAAATTGATTAAAGGATTTTTAGTTAAAATAATTGGGTTTGAAAAGCTATCTTCTGCACACGATCGAATTAGACCTCGAGACTAGTTCCATTGCGTTCGAAATAGGGGTATAACATATAGAACGCCGGGCAGCACGTCTCGATAGGAGTTCGAGATTTTCGGACGTTTAAAGTTGGATATTCTCGAATATAAAATAAATATATTATATCAGCCATACTTCAACCCTTAGCCAACCACTGTTCAACCATACCTTGCTGACCATACCCCCATGTTTTAAAAACCCATTATCGTCCCTTTTCCCTCTTCAATTTTTCAGAGGAAAAAAAAGAAAAATAGGCGCGCGCGTGGCTGGAGGCCAAGCGTGTCGGGGACTTGCTCGCGGCGAGGTCAGGTGAGGTGGAGGAGGCACAACGATCATTGGAAGAGGTCGAAGTCGCACATCCTATTTAAGGTTTCATGATTTTTGTTCGCGCACGCTGACGTGAGGAGCGAGGCGGCAAGGTGGCGGCGGTGGCGAAGCAAGGTGCGAAGGGTGGCGAGGCAAAGCAAAGCGGTGGTGGTTGGAGGTGCGGCGCACTGGTTGAGCGCGATTCAATCACAATTTTCGCACCAGACGCGCGCTAGCGTGCTGGAGGCACGTCAGGTCAGAGCAGGGGGCGGCGACATCGGCGGTGGAGGTCGTGGCGGCGGCATGCATAGGGGACGGTGATGGTACCGTTGAATAGCGTGGTCGAGGTCGCATGAATGAAGAGGGGGAAAGAGGGAAAGCAGAGCAGGTCGTATGATTTTAAAAACTTTAGTTTTATTTTTTTTATTTAAGTTAAGTAATTTATTATTTCGAATGTTAAATAATTCATATCTTGCTCGTTCGAGGTCCAAATTGAACGCAACGAGTCGCGTTGCAATCGTGTTGACAAAGGCTACGCTATAGAATTGGATTGGACGGATTCAGAGCTAGTGGGAATTTCGGGCTAAAATTGAATGACTATTCAATTTTAATTCGAATCTGGAATGTTTTGATGACTATTAAATCAATGTGAGTTAATCTCACCTTTTTGGCTAATCAGAAAATTTATATAGTCAATAAATATTATTTATTGGATGTTTGGATATTTATTTTTGATTGTTATTGATTGTTTGGATAATATACTAAATCATATTGTTAATTGGATATATTCCCGCCTATAGGAGCGGATGAGACCCTATTACGTTTCCATGTAAGAGCAGATGACCTTTGTATACGAATCCCGCCTCGAAGCGGTTGTTTTATATTTTTATGATTATATATACTGTATGTGATGTAGGGGGACAGGTTGGAGGGATCCAACGGGATTCCTCACACAGTTGATTTATTTTCATATAAATCTATATATGATATGTTGGATGTTATAAATGATGACATGGACACGATTTTGTTTATTTAGTGCTTTGGTAGCACTAAGCCTCGATTTTGGTATTTTAAAAATACTATAAGACAGTGATTTGATTTAAAAAGAAATTTCAAGTGATTTGGAAATTATTCATGTTTAAATAATTTTCCTAAATTAAAAGTATGATTTTTATGGATATTATAATTTAATAGTTTTATAAAACATTTTAAATAAAGTTTTAAAACTGAGAGTAAAGATTTTAAAATCTGGGAAAATAAGTCAGTTTTTATAATAAAGGGATATGGTCGTAAAAAGGAAATAGAAATATTTTTATATAAATATTATTAACCATTATATATATAAATATATAGGTACATATAGTGTAATTTACTTATAAAAGGTGAATTTGTAAATGTGCTAAATTTATAAAAGTGATATTTTTCAAATAAAGTTAAGATTCGTAAAATCGTAATTTATTTATAAAGGATAAATTTATAAATGGTGTTTTATGAATTAAAATGAAACTATTATCATTTAATAGATTGGAGAAATAAATCAAACGGTGAATTTATTTTAAGATGAGGGATGATATTCTATTTTAGAAATTTAAGATGAGGGTAGATTTGGGATTGTTAAATGATATTTTATAAATTGAAAGAAATTTATAAAAAGAAATGTATACCTATGAGAGCAAGGTTAAAACGGTTGAAATTATGTTTTGGATGGGGTTTTATAAATAAGCGGAAATTATAAAGGAATAGAGGCATAAACGGGTTCATAAATAAAGGATTTTTTATGAAGGGAAGTTTTATAAAATGGGAAGAGATTATAAATATAGTTTATAAATATGGAAACGGCCATGTTGGAAATTAAGTATGGATTTTTTTATCATGGAAATGTAATTATGTTTTAAAAATTGTTAATTTATATCAATATTGTTTTAAAAGTGATTTATCAATATTTTAATATTTTGAAGGTTAATTATTTAAAATTATTGGTATGGTTTGAAATTAAATATAATTATTTATAAATAAGGTTTTGGAAATTAATTATTAGTATTTATACAAAAAAATGTTAAGGATAAATTATTATTGTTTTATTTAAGATGTTTGGAATTTATTAATTATTATTATTATTATTTTAAAATGTTTTAAGGTTAATATTTATTTATTTATAATGTTTACTATTATATAATGATAGTGTTTTAAGAAAATGATTAGAAATTATGTTTTAAGGTTTTCGAGATTTATAAATAGGGTATTATAAGCAGATGTGGATCATAAGAGAAATCTTATAACCTGTTTGGAAAAATCGTAAAGGATGATTGGTTAAAAAGATAAAAAGAGTTTTATAAATGGTTTAGATATTTATAAAAGGAATTTTAGAAATGGGTTTATAGATTTATAAAAGAATTTTATAAATGGTTTTTTGGATTTTAATAAGGTTGATAAATGGTTTTGAATTGAATAAAAAGGGTAATCTTCCAAATTATTGGTGAATACACCTATACCATCAAGATAAGTATATAGATAGTTTTCCAAGTATGGGGAAATATGGATTTTGGTTTTATATCAATCCTTGTAAAAAAGAATTTTTGATTCAAGTATTACAAAGTGAATTTAATTAATAAAATATTAATTGATAGAGGCTTAGTGTTGAGTGGTGCTTAGCCAATGCTGGTTTCCCCTATGGAATAAATCCTTGATTGAATGTTTGTTATTCGATAGCTAAATAACCGACCATCGAAATTGGACCCAAACATAACTTTGGAAATGTCTAGGAGAAACACGTGAGTTATATGCACATTCATCTCCGATGATGTTGTACAGTGCATATAAATCTCGTTTCGTTCTCTAGGACAATGATAAGGAAATCTGTCCACTAACGGTTTGGAGGTGATCTCCGCTCTTATCTTTGACTATTTATTTCCTAAAGAACCGGGGTTGAGTTTACCGGAAATTATTGAACATTGTTTTGAAGAGACCAGGATCGGATAAGTTATTCGAAAACCACTTCGATCCAACGAATGCGCTTCGAAGTGAAGATATCTTGAAGATGATGGAATTTGGAGACGGATCTCTCAAGTGTTTCGTTCAGGCCCAGAACAAACTAGTATGGATGAATGCTGATATTACATTGTTGCTTGGAGGGCAGTGTTAGCATTCCAAGTAGGAAGTGCTATATAAAGGTAAAACGTAGCCTCGAGCCTCATCAACTGGAAAATGAGAAAAATCGGGCATGTAGCAGGGCCAAGTGGGCAGCTCTCAAGTAGGGTATTGTCATTCCAAATCTGGATCAGTTGTTATCTATTCTTGTATGCTTCGGGACCCAAGCGGGGGGATCATATTCGGTACTACTAATCATGTGGTAGGCCAGTCCTATGTGGCAGGAGTACAAGATGTTCTTGTTAGACCCCGGTGCATTTATCTAGAGATGTACCTTCGGAAGGTAGTTCCTTACTTTGTCATAGTATGGAATCCAATCTCCAATACGTTCCTTTACGATTTTGATTGTAGTACCTAGTATGCAAGAATTTAATAATGTAACAATTTCGGCTAAGATTAAATAGTATTTGTATCTTAGACATTATTATAATATAAATGGATTTTCTATAGAAAATGTTTTGGTTATCGTAAGGTAAAAACCCGTCTGTGTTTATGTGCGGCGTGGTCTTACGAGATACTTTTGATTTTTAAATGGTTTTCTAGAACTTTAAAATCTAATTGGGTGTGGTTTCTCACAATGGTTTTTCGGACTGACTTGGGTGTTATTTTATTATAATGCTCAGGTCAGAACGAGCATTACAAATTTGCTTTGGATCTGTTGGAGCTCAAGAGATGAGGTGGAGGTCTATAGGTCATATTCACGTATATGTCTATGTTCCGTTGCTTTTGTTGTTGAAATCATCAGCATTTGTGAGGACAGGCTGTTATAGCCATCCAAGTTGATGATCGTTATTTGTGTTGTACTCTGATGGATGAAAGTATAAAACAGTTCTATTTGTAAAGATGTTGATGTTATATTATATATATTGTTCCGCTGCGATTATGAGATTCTGTATTGTTTTTAATTTCTTTTCTTTCTTCTCTTCTTCTCTACTTCTTTCCTTTTTCTTTCCGATAACTACCAGTCTTTCTGTTCAATTTGGGTTGGACATGTGTGGTTTATTGTCAGCTTTAATTGTACGGATTGGCGGGTCGTTACACCGCTCCTAATTCAAAATTTAGACCATTTAATACTTTCCAATTAAGAAAGCAAGTCCAATCTCTCACGCAGTCACGGGTCCTAGGATTAGTGGTATCTCACATCAATGGTAAGTGCACCCGACTGCTGGTAGCCTCAGAGTGAAGAAAAATCTTCCGACGAGTGACTCTCCCGACCTCGCATCACTAACCTACTAAGTCCAATTAACCATCCTAAGTCTTTACTCATACTATCTTAGTTTGACATTGGACTTAACTTACAAATTCTTTTTTTACTTAAGGCAATAAGTTTTTCTTAAATACTTATCTACCCATAAATCCCCTTTTAATGCTCGTAGATGTTAATTTATCCATAAAATCCAAACGGACATTTTCAAACACATTTATATATGATTACTAATTTCAAATTAGTAACCTTTTTATACCTATTATGTTTTTATCAGTCCCATTAATCCATTTGTCTCTATTAATTGTAACCCTTAATTTAATACCATCCATTATTTCTCATTAATTGCCTACTAATTTAGGTTACAATCTTTCATTTCCTATTAAATAATTAATAGGAATTCCTAATTTATTTCTCATTAATATGGGTTACTACCTTTTGTAATTCTAACTATTCGCTTCCCTAAATATAATGATAAATAACGAACGTTACACATAAATAATGCACGAATAAATGTTGTTCTTCTTTATTAACACAATAAATACGTATAAACTACCTAATAAAACAACCTATTCATAACCAAATATATTCTAGTCATAAATATGTAACTAGAATATGTTTTCCGTATTTAATTTGCTGGAGTTAATTTCCTTAGGAAGATTTTCCGCTATGATTTCCATAAACTGGTTTAACACGGAAAGGAAAGATTGACTCCGTTTGAAATTATAAGGAATGGATCATTTCATTTTAATTGGAATAGACACTATAAATTATGGAGAATAAATTTGTACTTCACACATCTCTTCCGTTTTTGTTTGTGGGTATTCCTTGTTAAATCAAACGTCGCTCGTTCGAATGAAATGTGGAAAAAGTAAACAAATTTATAAAAATTAGACGGATGTTCTTTCCACAAGTTAAACAATGGAAAATCTAAAACATAGCACAAACTGGTTCATAATCCAAAAATCCTACTTTACACCCAAGTACAGATCTGGAATAAAAATATACAACATTCAAATTCTTAAATCTTTGGAACTAATTTCAGGATCTAGTTGTAAACACATTTCAAATTAGATCTAAAATAAGAATATGTAGGCAATCTTTTTTTATGCTAATTTAATCCTATAATTCACAAATAAAATTGATATAGGCATAAAAATCAAACGTATGCCAACGGAATAGAATTAAAATCATAAACAATATATAAAATTTCCCACTCTCCCTTTAAAAGCGATCCAAATCTCCAGATCTGAAGTAGAACCTTAAATTCATCTCTAAATCCTTTTTAATCCAAGAAATATGTATAAAAAAGTATATACATACATTAGAATTACAGATCTGCGAAGAGATGTGGGATTGGGAGAGAAAATAGATACAAATATATAAAAATATAAATTACCTCAAATATGCGTATAATTGATTCTCTTCTCTTCTCCTTTTTATTAGATCTCTATCCTTCTCCAATTTGTATGAATATAGATATAAATATCATATTTTTATTGTTAGTCTATAGGATAATGGTTTTGATGACAACAACTATAGAAGTGTTATAAAATATATATGTGCAGGAAATCTATATGCAGGTATCAACAAAAGAAGACTGTACAGTAAAGAAGACAAAGATCAAGAGTTCAAGATTGAAGACTCATGAGATTCAAGATATTCAAGATTTCAAGACAAATAATATAGTTAGGTTAGATATTTGTTAAAACTCCTTGAAAGCACTATCATTCTTTTTTATCCAATTTACTCGTGGAATGGAATCCACTTCGTTCTTGTTAAAGGGATGGAACCCTAGTGAGATGGAACTCACGAAATATCTAGTGGAACAGATAGTAGCCCTATTTTGTTATCCACTAATTTTGATTCAAAATGATTTTCAAAATTATCTCTTGTTTCATAAAATGATTTTCAAATATTCCTTTTCAAAAGAAAAACCTTCGTTCGTATTTCCAAAAATGTTTTAGCCTCAAAATCATATTTATCATTTTGTTATATTTTGATTTCAAAATTGTCCTTGATATTTTAGCCTCAAAATCTATTTTAATATTATATTTACTTTAGTTTATTTACCTTGATTTTAAATATATTTTAGTATATATACATATATATATTCATAAGTATTTCTACTTCTAAATACCTTATACAAATACATAGAGTCCATTTGAATAAAGTTGCATATGTTTTAAATCATCATTTTCAAAGAAAAGCAAATCATCATTTTTAATAGACCATGTCGACATCATAGTTACTCGTCATGTCGACATGCTTCCCGTTATAGCAAAGGTTGTTTTCAAAAGAAGTGTCTATTCGTTTAAATCTCTTTGAATGGACACATCCATTCATTCTCTATAAATAGAGACTGTTATGGACGTTTTCCAGTAACTACTTTCTTTATTTTCTCTCCTCTTTACTCTCTTATCTTATTTTCTAATCATCCTATCCACATTCTGCCGAAATCTTAAGTGAATCAAACCAGAATATCTCTAGTTTGATTCTCTGCCACTCTCTTCAAAGAATCTCAGTGCTTATCAGAGTTATAGATACATTTGTACTCAAAGAAACTTGTTTAGGGTTATAAAGGTGTGATCGTGTCCTTGGAAATCGATCGGGTGAACTTGTGTCCTGTGAATCAAGTGGTTCTACCCAGAGACCTGAGAATCTGGAGGGTGTACCTCGTTGCCTTGGAATCAAGGGATTGTAATCTAGATTATTATTGAATAGAAAGCCGTACGAGTTGTGCGGGACTGGATGTAGGGTAACACCGAACCAGTATAAAATTCCTGGTGTGTTCTTTCCTTTACTTGCTTTTTATTTATATTTGCATCTGTTTGTGATTCTGTGATTTGATCTGTGATTGTGTATTTGCATTAAGTTAGTTAAATCAATTTAAATCAAAGAAGTTTTAAAGAAATTCTTAAAACACTATTCACCCCCCCTCTAGTGTTAAATAGCCTTAAGATCATCTTCCGCGTCCCTTTCATTTGGTATCAGAGCAAGGTTTTTCAAAGTATTCATAACCTGATTTTTGAAAAGTAACAATGGCTACCAACACTGGTATTTCTAGTTCATTTGTAGAGGGTCAGTCCACTGCCAGACCACCACTTTTCAATGGCAGTAACTATGCATATTGGGCATGTAGAATGAAGATATATTTACAATCCATTAGTTTAGAAACATGGAATATGACACAAACTGAATACACTGAGCCCACAACTGATTTTGCTCAATGGACGACCGTTCAAAGAGAAGTGGCTCAAAACAATTCAAAAGCCATGAATATTTTATTTTGTTCACTAGATAGAAATGAATTTAATAGGGTATCTGTTTGTAAAACTGCATATGAAATCTGGAAAACTCTGCAAGTTACTCATGAAGGAACAAGCAAAGTTAAACAGACCAAAATTTCTATTCTTACTAATCAATTTCAATTATTTAAGATGTTGCCTAGTGAATCTATTCCAGATATGTATAGTCGTTTTCAGGATATTGTTCATTCACTAGTATCTCTGGGAAAAGCAATCTCCGAAGAAGATCAAGTCAGGAAAATTCTGAATTCACTCACTCCAGAATGGGATCTGAAGACACTGGCGATTGAAGAAGCAAATAACATCAGTACCTTAAAGATTGATGAATTAATTGGAAATCTGATGTCATATGAAGTTCAAATTCAGGAAAGAAGGGAGAATAAGTCATCAGAAAAAAAGTCCATTGCCTTTAATGCACTAACTGGTGAATCAGACTCTAGTGATGATGATGAAGAAATAGCCTTCATGACAAGAAACTTTCGAAAATTCTTGAAGTATAGAAAAATGAATAATCACAAGAGAAAAAGTTTTGGAAATAACACTGAATCACTCAACAACATCAAATGCTTTAATTGCAATGAGTTTGGTCATTATCAAAGAGACTGTCCACATCAAGAAAAGCAAACTCCTCAATCAAACAAAGAATATTCAAAGAAAAGAAAGAAAGCATTTGCAGCAACACTGGATGATTCAGATACGTCCTCAAGTGATGATGAACAGAAAACAGAATTGGCAAATATGTGTTTTATGACAACTCAGAATTCAGATAATCAGGATGATATGGAACTCAAACAAGGTACACGTTTACTATTTTAATTGGTTGAAAATTGGTTGCTTAGAATAGTTTATTAATTAAGTATATAATTGATTTTATTAACTTAAAATGTTTCAAATATCTTTTAAAAATTTATAAAAAATTATTTTTATATATTTTCTGTATAATATATTTTCAAAATATATTCAGACAATAGTCATAATATATATAAGTATATATATATATATAAATCTTGTACATGCTTGAAATCATTTTTGCAAAATCTGATGTGCATGTCGACATGGCACTTATTGGTAATGTCGACATACCTGTAGCAAATCAGATTTCTAAATTTGAATTCAAAATTCAAATTTCCCTCCACCTTTTCACTAACTCCTATGTTCTGAATAGTTATGACTCTTTGACCAGAGAATCCACCTATTCAACCTCTTTATATCTATCTTCTATCAACACTTATCTCCATCTTCAATTCAAATTCAAAACAACTTTTATCTTCAAACACTCTTATCTCTTCAAAAATGGCATCCACTAGCAACGTAGCCGGAATGAGGCTGTCAAAAGCCACCAAAGATCATCTCTACAATAATAGAGATGCCATACTTGCATACATTAATTATGCAACTTATGGAAAAGTTCATTCGGGTAGTTTTGCTATTTTTAATGACTTCGCTTCTTATGAAATTGATGCTCTTTTTCAAAACAATGGTATTCTAAGCTTGGTTGACAATAACCAAAATGATTTTGTTTGCTATCCAAACCTTGTCAAAATGTTTTATGCAAATTTAAATCGTGGTTTTTATAATGGAAGGGATGATGAAGTGTGGAGTAGTGTCAAGGGGACACAAATTGTTTTGGATACCGATGTTTTAGGAACCATACTTGAGTGTAAAAGTACCGGTTCCAATCTTTCTTCTTTTGAAATCGAGGAAACCGATCGTGAAACTTTTCACAATATTTTTGAGGAAGAAATGGATTTCAAAAACAAATTTTTTCGACCAAAAGCTCGTATTGTTAATCTTCTCCTTCAACGCACTATTACTCCGAGATCGGGAAATTACAATAACCCGACTCAAAAAGTGTGTAAGGCTCTTTTTGCAATTTTTGGAAATTATGATATTAATTGGGTATAAGTTATCTTGGATGAATTTCGTCACAAAAATTTGGATTCAGGAGAGAATGCATTATATCATGGAATATACCTCACTAGAATTTTTAATTACTTTGGAGTGGATATGAGAGGTGAAGAATTCTTTCCAAGAAAGGTTTTTAATCATTCCAATATTTCACTTATGAAAATTCCGCACGTGTTTCAACCATACGAAACACTAACGGAAAAAGAAGCACGATTGGGGTATGAGGAAATGCAAGAAGATGAGGAGGAAGAAGAAGAAGAGGAAGAGGAGGAAGAAGAAGGTGAAGAAGAAGAAGGTGAGGAAGAAGAAGAGGAAGAAAGTGAAGAAACTTCCTTAGAGAGTATTGATTTTCCCACACGACCATCAAACAAGACCCTCCTTCACAATCAACGAGTAATTGTAAAAAATCAAAAAGCTCTCAAACACTCCGTAAACAAAAAATTGGACAAAATGTCCAATACTATGAACAAGTTCTTCTCCAAAGTCAACAAGAAGCTTAATATCTCATCATCTTCATCCTCATCTACTAGTTTCTAGAGTTTACTTTTTGTATATCAATGAAATTTGGTATATTGAAAGTTGTATCTTTATGTTTTCTCTATGAGATTCATGTACTTCTCTGTTCTAGTATGAAATGAAGCTTATTCTCTATTTATCTTACTGTCACTCTTATTTATATCAAGTAATATATATATAAATCATATGTATATACACTGAAAATTCAAAAATAAGATGTGCAAAATCTGCTATGTATGTCGACATACTGTATAGAGGTCATGTCGACATATACTGGTAATATTCTGAATGGACATTTCAATTTGAAATTCAAAATAACTCCTTATGTCTATTCATTTCAAACGACTTTCCTGTCTATTTAAGTCCTATTTTCTTCCAGAAAATTTCTCATAACTTCTCTCTACTCTTATCTACTTATTTCCTTCTTACTTATCGTCAAAATGGCTTCATCCTCTTCAAATCTAAGTGATAATCTTGAAGAGACTCTCAAATCCTTCAAAGACATTCTTACTTTTATTCTACGAAATCAGAGGCACTTAGAACTGAGTCAAATGCAGATGATAAAGGAACAAGAAAGGCATTTCGATGCACTACGATGGATGATCTCCGCTCTCAACAAAGAGGATCTCCAAGTAAATCCACCGAAGACATTGCTCCAGGACGATGAAGATTGGGAAGTAATCAAAGCGGATCCCATCTTTGGAAAAGAGGGATGGGTTGAAGTTCCACGTAACATTTAACTTGTTTGATTTGGTTTAAAATTGATTTGATTTGAAATACTTGATTTGGTTTTAAACATGGTTGATTTATGATAACTTACTATATTGATTATGTAATAAGACATAAATATTTGTGCTTATGTTTGATTGATTTGTCTACTTATTGTATGCATTTTCTTTTCATTTAACAGTTATGTATATAGTAATATGAATAAAATAATCTGTGGTTACACGTATTATTCTCATTCTTATATTACTCATATATATCATTCTGAGTATACAATATTTAGCATTGTTATATCTAGTTTCAGTATTATTAATGATAACACTATCATTAATATCATAGATTTAGGGGGAGTTAATGTCATTTTTTTGTTGATGACAAAGGGGGAGAAGTATAAAATAGGTTAGTTAGGCATAGATTAAGGGGGAGTTATTAGATTTAGGGGGAGTTATAAGGAGAATATAAATATTTTATAAACAAAGGTTGTCATCATCAAAAAGGGGGAGAATGTTAGTCTATAGGATAATGGTTTTGATGACAACAACTATAGAAGTGTTATAAAATATATATGTGCAGGAAATCTATATGCAGGTATCAACAAAAGAAGACTGTACAGTAAAGAAGACAAAGATCAAGAGTTCAAGATTGAAGACTCATGAGATTCAAGATATTCAAGAGTTCAAGACAAATAATATAGTTAGGTTAGATATTTGTTAAAACTCCTTGAAAGCACTATCATTCTTTTTTATCCAATTTACTCGTGGAATGGAATCCACTTCGTTCTTGTTAAAGGGATGGAACCCTAGTGAGATGGAACTCACGAAATATCTAGTGGAACGGATAGTAGCCCTATTTTGTTATCCACTAATTTTGATTCAAAATGATTTTCAAAATTATCTCTTGTTTCATAAAATGATTTTCAAATATTCCTTTTCAAAAGAAAAACCTTCGTTCGTATTTCCAAAAATGTTTTAGCCTCAAAATCATATTTATCATTTTGTTATATTTTGATTTCAAAATTGTCCTTGATATTTTAGCCTCAAAATCTATTTTAATATTATATTTACTTTAGTTTATTTACCTTGATTTTAAATATATTTTAGTATATATACATATATATATTCATAAGTATTTCTACTTCTAAATACCTTATACAAATACATAGAGTCCATTTGAATAAAGTTGCATATGTTTTAAATCATCATTTTCAAAGAAAAGCAAATCATCATTTTTAATAGACCATGTCGACATCATAGTTACTCGTCATGTCGACATGCTTCCCGTTATAGCAAAGGTTGTTTTCAAAAGAAGTGTCTATTCGTTTAAATCTCTTTGAATGGACACATCCATTCATTCTCTATAAATAGAGACTGTTATGGACGTTTTCCAGTAACTACTTTCTTTATTTTCTCTCCTCTTTACTCTCTTATCTTATTTTCTAATCATCCTATCCACATTCTGCCGAAATCTTAAGTGAATCAAACCAGAATATCTCTAGTTTGATTCTCTGCCACTCTCTTCAAAGAATCTCAGTGCTTATCAGAGTTATAGATACATTTGTACTCAAAGAAACTTGTTTAGGGTTATAAAGGTGTGATCGTGTCCTTGGAAATCGATCGGGTGAACTTGTGTCCTGTGAATCAAGTGGTTCTACCCAGAGACCTGAGAATCTGGAGGGTGTACCTCGTTGCCTTGGAATCGAGGGATTGTAATCTAGATTATTATTGAATAGAAAGCCGTACGAGTTGTGCGGGACTGGATGTAGGGTAACACCGAACCAGTATAAAATTCCTGGTGTGTTCTTTCCTTTACTTGCTTTTTATTTATATTTGCATCTGTTTGTGATTCTGTGATTTGATCTGTGATTGTGTATTTGCATTAAGTTGGTTAAATCAATTTAAATCAAAGAAGTTTTAAAGAAATTCTTAAAACACTATTCACCCCCCCTCTAGTGTTAAATAGCCTTAAGATCATCTTCCGCGTCCCTTTCATTTATAATTTATAAAGAAAGTAGAGAAGAAGAAATGACAAAGCTTCATTGCTCTATTCAAAAAAATATGAGAAGAGAATGAAGGGTTAAGCCAGTATTCATAGGCGCTTGTATCAACCAGAATTGTTATAACAGATCCGGGCCATTGGGCTAGGGAAAACCCTAGCTGCCACCTTAAGAGCGATCGACCGCCTCAGGTCGACTGCTACACTAAGCGGGTCAACCTGTGGACCATATTCAATTAATTAAAAACATTAATTTCTTAAACGAAATATTTTCGTTCCGAATTCGTTTTTCGTCCATAACTTTTGCGTTTGGACTCCGATCGCAAAAATCCAAATATGAAAGTTGCTTAGAATTTCACCACAAACGCAATGGTGTAAGTTTCATCATCAAATTCTATCGCTTGCACAAATTCTCTTTTTGGAGTCTAATTAACTAACTAATTAAATAACTAATGCCAAATTACGGGGTGTAACATTCTTCCCCCCTTAAAAATAATTTCGTCCCCTAAATTTCATCAATAACTAAGTCATGATTTTGACTCATAATTATTCTAAACTACACAATCAATGAGTGTACAATCAATTTTGCAATAAACGTGCACAAGTGCACAGTGTATTACTCTATCACCACATAGAAAACGTGTGTGCAGAATAATTCTAAATCGGATCCTCCTATATGAATGCATTTCTTTGAAAACATTTTTGAAAAATATGATGCAAACAACCAATATATATACTGGTAGTTCTATATGTATGTAGCTTTTGAAAAATATTTTCAACTAAAACCCTCATACTTCGAATAGAAGTATGAAGTAACCAATTTTGCATCCAATTCCTACCATCCAAAAATCTAACACATCAAAAAATCACTTCCTAAACTTTACTCCTACGCTGAAAAAAGAAATTTAAGTGGATAATTTAACATTCTTACCACTCTATTATCTTCCTATTCCCGTAGTACAGTGGAAATTTCCTCGTTGCCTCGGATTTACTCTAAATTTTCCACACACAAAACGCATAAAGAGGCTTATTTTCAAGCTCTAAAACGGAATTGAGTCTAAAAATAGACTTGTGTGCATCATCGACAAGGTATAGAAATGGAAATTCTAAGGCTAAAACAACTTTTCCCTTATTACCGCTTGCATTTATTACATCGTCAATTCTAATGTACCACTAAATCCGCAAATTCTAACCCAATTTGTCTTTCCTATACTTAACATGTGACCTTCAAAGTCAAATATTTCACAAAAAAATTTCTCGCTTTTCAAATTTGTACGTCATTTGAAAAATAAAATCCCAAAATATTTAGACACACATTTTCCTTTGAAATCAAAATTTTTGGACAAAAATTATAAAAATAATTTAAGAGCCATAAATAACTAAAACCTAAAAACTATTTTTTTTGCAAAAGAGAAGCCTTTCAAAATATTTCCTTTTCAAAATTTGATAAATTAAGTCACAATTTCAGCATAGTCGGAAGTCGGTTATGCATTAAATGCATAAACCACATTCTAAAATTTTACAACTAACCTTTACCCATAAAATTGGCATTTTATTTAAAATTGTCATCATGCCTAATTACCCAAAATTTTTATCTTTTAAGGAACATGAGCAATGACCCATGATACCAATACAACTTTATCATATTCCTTGCTAAAATTTTCCAACTATTCTAAACTTCCAATCTTATATTGCATTTTGTTAATTAAGTGTCTTTTATGAGATTTCCATATTTATATTGCTTCTTCACTATGCATATATGAGTGGTTTGCATCAATAACACAGTAAATAAATACGAACTCATAATATCGTGCGTGCCTTATACAAGAGACAACTGACAGTTACAACCCAAACAACCTAAATGAAAAGAACAAATGCTCGAAGAGAAAAGACAACAATACCATAAATCCTAACATAATGCCTATAGACTACAAGATGTCGTGCTTCGTGGTAGGAGCTCGATCTATTGCTGCGACCCTTGAATGGTCGTAGCATAGCGGCTATGCACTCAATCTCGTACCACTAGCGTTGTTGGTGTTGCAGACGGTCTCGGAATTGCCATTTTCCTAAGGAAGGATCTAACGATGACAGAATGAACCTTCTACTAAGCTGCCTCTCCATGGAGGTTCACCCGTATTACCTAAAGACGAGAGTGGATATGTGAAAATATGGAAAGTGACTCTGTGGAGTGCTTGATCAACAAATTGCATCATAAGGGTGCAGGTCCAATTGACGGCGATGTTGCCAGTACTAGCATATATGGTCTTTCGCATCATGGGATAAATCCGATCATAACTTCCCGTCTTAGGGATGACGTTATGTTGAATGATGCACACAACCTGATAGGTAGTCAGACGTAGATTACCCAACTTTCAAACACCGACATCTTAGGAAAAGATCTGCTGCAAAATCTTTGAGTTGGTCACTTCAAAATCATTCAAGTCCGCGTCCTTCGCGGAGGCATCCAAAATCTCAGCGAGATCATCATTAGTCAGCTCAATAAAGACACCCTTCACCTTTGAAAAAATCAAATTGTTGCCACCATCGAAATTCTGTGCTAATAGGACATCGAAAAGAAAGATGCAACACAGGTAACATTCCCGCTCAAAGGTCTTGAAGCAGAGGATTGGTACAAATCCTACAGCGATGGATAGCTCTTCCAGCCCAAAAGCGGTGAAACCTTCTGCTTATTTCGATCTAGCCAAGTGGTTTCTTGAGGGTTGAGACCATAATGGTGCGAGGAAAAACCGGCAGTGCAGAAAGGTGTCTTGGACTAAGAAGTGATCAGAGGAAGAAAATAGGTTTTAGATCTAGAGTGGTGGTAGGGTGAGATCTAACGTGCAAAACCAAAACGAGGGGGAAGCGAGGCTGCTGCTCCTAGGGAAAAAGGCATTGCTTAGAGGAGGAACGGAAGAGAGAGGATGATACTTGAAGGAGGAGGAGGATGGAGATTGGGTTCGGCCTATTGAGGAAGGAGGAAAGAAAGAAGGCAACTAGAGGAATTCAGACGCGACTTTTATAGTCCTATCCAGGTTCAAGTTGTGCCAAAACACGTTTTTAAAGTTTTAAAATTGAAGTTTGTGTGTGTATCTCGGGGTTTCCAAAAACCTTTTTTGTTAAAAACAAATTTCCCAAATTGGAAAACTATTTCCTTGCCAAAAATAAAAATCAAGCCTTTTCTGATATATAAATAAAAATATTTATGGATTTCAAAAATTAATCTTTTATAAACTAAAAATTTCTTAACACGACCAACGTAGTAGTATACGTATTTCTTTGAAAATTAAAATTTCAAAACTTTCCAAAATAAAATTTCCACAACAAATCCTTGGGAAAAGAAATCCTTTGAAAAACCCTTTTCTCCAAAATCTAAGGAATTCCCAAAATATACTTTATAAAAACTCTCTCATAGGTTTAAAACTAAGGAATTGACATTAATTCTCCAAATAAAAATCCGATTTGCCATCAAAGAGGTGATCGATAGGCAATATCTTGCCAAAACTGGTTCCCAGATGTTTGTGACATACAGACTCCAATTTACCGCCTATATGGAATAAATATTTGTCTCCAAATGGAAATTACCATCAAAACAAAATCACAAGGTAGCTAGATCTCAACCATCTAGTCGAACACCTCCAGCCCCAAGGATTTAGCCATATGTCATACTCATGCTCTTTATCAACAGCGCCTTACGCATCGTCAGCACTCCGTGGGGTACTTCAGAGTCGGCTTGAATATCTCAACTCTAAGATATTTCCAACCCATAGTTGGTTTGCCCATTTCTTCTGAGTGGAACTACAACTACTTCTATAGTTGGAATTCTTAGAATCTAATGTAAAAATATAATAATAATAGATAGGAAAGTACGAATGCATTCCCTCAATTTATCCTAATTCCTCTGATCTACTAACCTAGGCTCTGATACCAAAAGTAACAACCCATACCTTAATGGGCCTAAATTTCAACAAAAATTGAAACCTAAGTCCATCAAAGCACAAATCATTGGATTTGGTACTTGCAAATAAGCATGAACATTATTAGAGATTGACAGAAATCTAAACTCACAGTGGAAACAATAATAGGATAAGAATACCTTGGAATTAATGATATTCCTTGGATAGCAGATTGTCACATCAGCATCGAGCATAAGAGAAAAGAAGAATTTTCTAACAAATAAACATAACCAGCTCCAGTGATCTATTCCTCTAAATCTATCGTACGGGTTGTGATGAGGAGGGGATCAGAACAATGTTCTAGTGACTTGAAAATCTATACTGTCCATAACATAAATTTATATCGATTGGTTTCCATTAACTGTTATGTCTATTAAGGTTAGCAATTCTAATCTAACATTGCATAGCACACACGTTTACTTACCTACCATTCCCAAGGTACGAAATACCGACGAAGCCTTATTAACCACCCAATACTTCCACACCCATTTGCCACTTAATACTTCTAAATATGAATCGGGCTTCTGCTATCACCAAATAATACTTTTAAAAGAGAAATAGGCAGACTTTGCCACTTAAGACCTCAATCGAGGTAGACTCCATCAATTAAGATCTATTCCCAAGGTGGACTTCTAGCATCGTCATTATTGGTCGATTGGTCCTAACTACAGAGACCTTTGACTACTATATGTGACTTATAATATATAATAGCCATACCACTAGCACATCTATCGTTACAAAGTTTTAGCAATGCGAGAGACTGTACCCAAGCCACTTAATACCGCATTAATAAGGACTAGATAGGCCTCTAACCATTTAACACCTATTTATAGGTAGTCCTTTGCCATTTATTACCTAACGCTAAGACGGACTCCTCACTGGTACTATCTAGCCGACATTTCTTGGAAATCTCATTAGGCTACTTAATACTTCTTTTATAGGAAAGAGGCAGACCTTATAGCCGCTTAATACCTCAAACCTGAAGTGAACCTCTCCTGAGCTATCTAGTATCACTTTTATAAATATGGAATCTCATTAGATTACTTCTTTGGTAGGGAGGCGGTCCCTAAGATAGCCACTTAATACTTCAACACTAAAGTAAACATATTTAGAGATATCCCTCACCGCTCCTAATTCCTAATTTGGACCATTTAATAATTTCCAATTAAGAAAGCAAGTTCAATCTCTCACGTCGTCATGAGTCCTTGGATTAGTGATATCTCACATCAGTAGTAAGTGCATCCGGCCGCTAGTAGACTCAAAGTGAAGGGCGGTCTTCTATCGAGTGACTCTGCTGACCTCGCATCACAAACCTACTAAGTCTAATTAACCATCCTAATTCTTTACTTATACTATTTTAGGTTGACATTGAACTTAGTTTACTAATTCCCGTTTTATTTAAGGCAATAAGATTTACCTTAAATAATTTTCTACTCATAAATCCCCTTTTAATGCTCATAAATGTCAATTTGTTCATAAAATCCTAACAAACATTTCCTAAGACATTTATGCATGATTACTAATTTCAAATTAGTAACCATTTTATATCCGTTCCATTTTTATCAGTTTTATTAATCCATTGTCTCAATTAATTGTAACCCTTAATTTAATACTATCAATTATTTCTCATTAATTGCCTATTAGTTTAGGTTACAATCTTTCATTTCCTATTAATTAATTAATTAATTAATAGGAATTCCTAATTTATTTCCCATTAATATGAATTACTACCTTTTCTAATTCTAACTATTCAATTCCCTAAATATAACAATAACTAACGAACATTACGCATAAATGACGTACGAATAAAGGCTATTATTCTTTATTAACGCAATAAATAAGTATAAACTGCCTAATAAAACTACCTATTCGTCACCAAATATATTCTAGTCGTAAATATGTAACTAGAATATGATTTTCATATTTAATTTGCTGGAATTAAATTCTTAGGAAGATTTTTTGCTATTATTTCCAAAAATTGATTCGACACAAAAAGGAAAGATTGACTCTGTGTGGAATTACAAGGAATGGATAATTTCTTTTTAATTGGAATATACAGTGTAAACTATAGAGAATAAATATGTACTTTACACATCTCTTCCCTTTTTTATGGGTATTCCTTGTTAAATCACACTTCATACTTTTGAATAAAAAGTGAAAAAAGTAAACAAATTTATAAAAATCAAACGGGTGTTGTTCCCACAAAGTAAAATATGGAAAATCTACAACATAGAACAAATAGAGAAATAATCCAAAAATCCTATTTTACACCCAAGTACAGATCTGGAATAAAAATATACAACATTCAAATTCTAAAATCTTTGGGACTAATTTTCAGATCTTGGTGTAAACATATTCAAATTAGATCTAAAACAAGAATATGTAGGCAATAGTTTTCTGCACTAATTTAAGCCTACACTTCACAAATAAAATTGATTTAGGCATAAAAATCAAACGTATGCCAATAGAATAGATTTGAAATCATAAACAATATATAAAATTTCCCACTCGCCTTTTAAAACTAATCCAAAACTCCAAATCTGAAGTAGAACCTTAAATTCATCTCCAAATCATTTTTAATCCAAGAACTATGCATAAATGGGGTATATACATACATTAGAATTACGGATCTGAGAAGAGATTTGGGATTGGGAGAGAAAATAGATACAAATATATATACATATAAATTACCTCAAATACGCGTATAGTTGATTCTCTGATCCTTTTTATTAGATTTCTATTCTCCTCCAATTTGTATGAATAGAGATATAAATATCTTATTTTTATAATTTAGAAAAAAATGGAGAAGAAGAAATGACAGAGCTTTATTGCTCTATTCATAAAAGTATGAGAAGAGAAGGAAGGGTTAGGCCTGTATTTATAGGCGCTAGAATCAACCAGAACCGTTAGATCAAAATATAATAGATCCAAGCCAATGGGCCAGGGAAACCCTAGCCGTCGCCTTAAGAACAGTCGAACGCCCCTTTATAGGGATCGACCGCCCTAGGTTGACCGCTACACTAAGCGGGTCGACCTATGGACCCCATTTAATTAATTAAAACCGTTAATTACTTAAACGAATTATTTCAATTTCAAATTCGTTTTTCGTCCGTAACTTCTTCGTTTGGACTCTGATCGCAAAACTCCAAATATGAAAGTTGATTAGAATTTCACTACAAATGCAATGGTGCAAGTTTCATGGTCAAAGTTCATTGTTTGTACAAATTCCATTTTTGGAGCCTAATTAATTAACTAACTAACCAATTAAGAAATTAACGTCAAATTATGGGGTGTTGCATCATTCTACCACTTTTAGGTAATATTTTTCAATATATATAATTATGGGGATTTATATTGAAATATAGACTCAAAGCTATAATTCCGCTCGCTTGTGTCATAATTTCACAATTGTCAGAATCTAGTCCAAGCCCATTCATTATCGTAGATAGTCTCACTATGAGTGCGACGGCGAAGACTGCATCTCAATTAGACCTCATATGCAAGAGAAAGAGATACAAATTTTATAAGAATACAAATTATAAACATTAATTAAACAACTTAATTAATTAATTAATCCTTTATTACCTTTAATCCATCTTCCCTCTTTCCTCTTTCCTGTACACACCATGCACCCTTGCCCATTATCGTGCACATATTCACCACCAAATCTAACTCCCTACACCACTAACCGAAAAATTAATTGCTCCAACGTGCTTCTCTACGCACGCTCTCCGAAATGGACCACCTGAAGCCAAGCTCGGCCATCTCGACTAAATCGCGATATTGCCTCTCCCCTACTGTAGCACGATGTCGGGACCCCCAAAGGCACATCGGACCCTAATCATTCAACATAGGGAGGTGCACGCCGCTACAAGCAATACCACGATGCAGTCCACTTCACCTAACACCCCCTTGAACTCCGCCTTAGTCAAACTATACCCACTGGCAAGAAAGAGCTGAGCCACTCTAAGCACTACCGCACCCCACACCATAGGCATAGATGTGAAGCTCTCCTCTCCCCGAGTCCAATATATCCCATCTTGTCTTCTATCGTGCCACAATGCTCTTAAATAAATTCAATGAAGGAGGCGGTTGAACTAGTGTAACAACTCGTTGCCAAGAAGCAAAAAATTATTTGATTAATAAAAATTGTTAATTAATTAAATTTGTTTAGAAATATAAATATGGAATCATGGAAAAAAACTTTGGGAATTTGACTAAGAGTATTGATTTAATTATATGGATTTGATATTAAAGGAATAGTGATCGAATAATTAAATTGGATACTTTGCATATAAGGATGTGAATTAATTCTTTGAAATAAAATGTTAAATTTTGTAAGTTGGAATTTATTTGATAATAGAAACCATTTTATTAATGATGTTAAAATTTAATGATTGAGCAAATTTAAAAAAAAAGATTAAATTAAATTTTGGAAAATAATCTTTAAATAGAAAATAATACCATTCATTGGAAAGAAAATTTAATATAGAGATTATGATGTATATATGGTCTTGAAATGCTATGATATGTCTCATGAATGAAAAAGAAAGGGAAACAAGTTAACTATTAAAACAAAGCCCAAACCCAAGAACTTAAATTTCCTTATTTCTCCAATCTCCAAACTATTCCATTTCCTGATACTTTATCCCCTTCCATAAATATAATATATATGTTTTTATTTACCGAGGATGAGGAAAGAAAACCAAAATCTCATCAAAATTCTAGAATCCTTTTTGCAAATTAAATTCAAATAAATGTTAATAAATTCATATAAACCCCAAACTGAAATCAAAGCTTATCAATAAGCTATAGGGCATATTACATTCAAGAAGTGGAAGTATTAGTCGGGAGTGTAGGAGGAGAAATGAAGATTGAGTTACAGGATACTTTTTATGTAAAAATGGCCTTTTCTCTTTAAAAAAATAAATTATTTCAAATCCCATAGAACTAAACAATGCCATCTACGGCGTAGACTTAATGAAGTGATGGCGAATTTTTGGTATGAATTTAGGAGAGTACGGTGATGGTGTAAAATGCGACTGCCAAACTAGGCTTAAATATTGTCGGTGATTTAGGCCATGTTAGGTTGAAGCAGCTATTGTGTTGGACTCATGATCGAGAGGGGCATCTTCGGTGAAAGTATGGATGGATGCGGTCATGATGTGGGACGCGACATTTTCATCTCCTTGATCGGGGAATGTTATCAATGGTGTAGGCAAGTCAGGTTTGGGAAAAGAGAATCGTAGGCGAAGACTGGAGGTGATTTCACGGACCGTAGCTCCATATCACCAAATTTTCATGCACATTAACAGTGGGTTGTGCACCTGTATATGTTTGGGAAGAAGATGGTTTGGGAGGAGGAAGAAGAAGAATGGGTCGCATGGTTAAGAGTTTGGGCATTTAAACTTGAGGTGAACTCTTTATTTATAGTTATGTTTAATTTGATTTAGTGAATATAAATTCCAACAATTTTCTTTCCCTATTACAACAAAAGGTAAATATGACTATTAAGAAAGGAGCAGACTGATCCCAAATGAAGTAGAGCAAATCATAAGTCCAAGCATACCAATCATGTAGATACCTCTGCGAAATATATAAATATATATACATAAACAAATAAATAATTATAAATAGGAATGGAAATCAATTTTGCATAAAAGTGAGAAAAGTATAAATTCTTGAATGCACACATACGTGTATAGTATTCATTTTTCCAAAGGTGATTTGACCATGAAGCTGACATACTATATTATAGGGTTAATTTATATGCGTATAGTATTATTATAGATAGGAATAATGAACTACTTCAATACAAGCATCAAATAACATATTAGACTACATCATAATCCTGCTAGTAATTCACATGATTACCCAGTTATCAGAAATTGCTGCACTTATTATTGATCCCACTTTATTAACAACCAGCTTTTTTGAATTTTTGGGTATGTCGACATATGTATTTGATACTTAAGTTTTCTTTTTGAAAAGAAAAGTAATAAAACGAAAACAAAATAAACACTTGTTTGTTAATATAAACAAACTAAATACACATACACATAATGTTAATTACAATATAAATTTGATTTTAAAGTTTGTTACATAAACAAAGTGAAGTTACTAGTATTTTAGTGAAATAAAACATGAAATTGTTATTTATTAGAAGTTTATAGTTTTTAAAGTATATTTATGAAATATTAATATATAAATATATATATACATATATAAATATATATATATATATATATAAATATATATATACATATATAAATATATTATTCAAGTTTTCGAAACATATATTTTATTTGAATATATGCAATTGATTTGGATGTTTTATAATTATTTAAAATAATATTAGAAGTTAATAATTGGGAAATGAGTGTTATGTACTATATTTTGTTATCAGATGAAAGAAATGAGTTTTCAAATGTTATTTGTAAATATTAGATTATTATTAAATTTTATAAAAGATAGATGTGTTAACTATTTATTGTAAAGTGATATTATATTTGGCCTTAAATAATTATTCATTTTTAGGTACTTATTCTGTTACTGTAAGAGTGTATGTTGTAATTGATTTATTATCGAGTATTGAATTGTTTGTTTTATATCTATAATCATATATATTGTTTAATTCCTTTTATCATGCTTTATAGAGTTTATTTTCTTTCGTATGAATGATTCACCGTTGATATTAATTTGATTTGTATTATATTTTAAGATGATACCATGATGACTTCTTTACATTTGATTTATGATTTTTCATTTCTGTATGACAAGAAATTTTAATAAAAGGTTTAGTGCCTGGTATGGGACTTTCGGTAACAGTTTCCTGTTATTCACTGGACTTATCATATAGGATATCTAGTGTTGATTGAGTGTAGTTTATAAGCATTGAATAATTATCTGAGTAACATGTGGTGGTATGGGGCACCGTTATGTTATTCATTTGATTATTCCTTGTGAGTAAATGTCACTCAAATGGGGATTACTCATATATGTGATGATACTTGCTGTAGTGAGTATATTATAGTCACGTGGTGACTTATGAATATAGTCGGGTATCGAAGTGGGATTAAAGCTCTAATATATTAGTGTCATGTGGTTACTTATACGGAGTCATGTGTCGGCTTATGACTAGATCTGTATGTGGATATTTAATATGAGTATTATATGTCATCCACTTGTTGTCTTGCTCCCTTTATGGTTCAGGAGTGAACCAGATTGGTCAGTGTCCACCCTAGCGACCTGATCGTGGGGTCGCACCCAAGATTTGCGACACCTTTGCTGGATATATTAGACGTGCATCACAGTGGTAGTTAGTAGGGTAGGTTCCCTACAGCCCCTTGTGTCGCATATGCCAGCAGTCTGTTACTTATAGGGGCAAAGGAACGTCATGACTGGGGCTATGCGTATACGAGCCATTGGTGGATGAGGTCACGATGTTCGTCGAGGTAACTGAAGACTGTAGGGATAGACGGTACTCAACGAGAGGCGAGTAGTCTTGGTTCCCTAGACCGTGCTGTGTGCTATCGGTCTCCCTTTGTGGTTCAGGGTTATGTATGTGATGTGGATTGGCATATATTATTCACTATCCTATGAGATGGCTATACTAAAGACCGTGTGTCTAAAGTGTAGTCAGTCCCCATATATCCATACTATTCTGATTTATACGTATGTGAGGAGACGATATTATATCTAGATATGTGACGCCCCGCCTCAATACTCACACTAGCCAAGGACACCACGGGGTAATGCCGTCGGCTAGCACGAAGAATAAGGCTGTTGAGGAGCGACCATCTGTGTAATTGATTTGTGCGAGTACCGATATGTCAGATAATATAAATCCGACATATCAAATACAAACTCAAAGCTACCACACAGTGGCTATGTGGACTTCGGAAACAAATATAGAAATAAGCTTAACACAAATCAGCCACAGATATTCATATCACAAAGGCGGAAACATATATGAATATAACACAAAGAAGTGTACATCAAAGTAGTGGTCATACAAGATCCACTACATCACAAAAGAATAGGTACAAGTGCTAGACAAAAGAATAAGTATACGTCAAGGAGTCTCTATCTCGAATGTATAATAACAAAAACTACTAAGCTAAAGTAGTTAGCCAAAAATCAAGTGACGGACCCTGATAAGAAGTCAAGCAGAAGCACCTGAAATACCTCGGTCTGACCCGAGTATTATTTAAGAAGAAAATAATAAACGGGTCAGTCTAGCTATAAATATCAGATAAAATGAGATAGGATAAGAGATATCACAAAAACGTATGATAACAATAATGCCATACTGTGACAAGTATACATCGGATAACAACAAAAATCATACAATATCTCAAATATTCTTAAACACCAAAAAGAATGTCATATTCTTTAAATTATTCACCAAAACACAAATATTGATATATCTTATCAATGCATATCATCAAAATTGGTGAAACACAAATTCTAGAATTCAACAAACAGAAATCCAGAAAACACAAAGGGGGAGGCCTATCACAAACGGGAGCATGAAAACTCACCAACACGTGTATCACAAACGGGTCGCTATCCCATGGTCGCTAACCATAGAGCCGGTGCCACGACATAGTACAACGAAACGCCCGAGGAACCTGAAACTCAAATAATCTGGAACAACGACGTAGTACAGCGTTACGCCCGATGAACCTGAAACTCAAATAACCCGGAACAACGACGTAGTACAGCGTTACGCTCGATGAACATGAAACTCCAATAAGTTGGAACAACGACGTAGTACATCGTTACGCCCGATGAGCCGAACACCAATAAGTCGGAACAACGACGTAGTACAACGTTACGCCCGATGAACCGATCTCCAATAAGCCGGAACAACGACGTAGTACAGCGTTACGCCCGATGAACCGAACTCCAATAAAACCCATAGGTCGCTAGCCTATAAAAATGAGACGAAGCTCAATAAAACGGGGTACGGTCCCCCACGCGGACAAAGAGACATCGCATATCGCTAGCCTAAACCATTAAAATGATCATCATTGATCAATAAGAAGTGTCAATTACACTAAGCTAGTAAATAAATGAGTTTAGCTTCATGTCCCATAACCACTAGCTTAACTTAAATATTTACGAACAAATTGTAGATTTTCACTCGAAAATTGTCACAAGAGTTCAATCGAACAAGTCCAAGAATTAACCGACGAAGTAAACGCAAGTGTTTCATACCACTTGTTTTGCTAAGCCGTTTAATTAGATTTCTCATACGAATGAGGTAAAGGTTTGTATATACTAATAGATTTGGAAACGATTTTAAAAACGAGCTTTGTATTTAAAAGTAGTGTTGAAATCGTTTTTGTGAAAGAGTTTGAGTATTTACTACTAGTATAGAAACCTTTGTATTTTAAAGTGACAAACCACATAAATGATTGTAGAAACAATCAATCACTAAAAATTCACATACGAGAATGTGAATTAAATCCATAAAAATCGATATCAAATCCATCAAATGGATATTCCCAAAAATCCAAAGAAAGAAGTCATCAAAGTCGATAATAAGTGATAACAACTAACCGGATCAACAAAAATCAATTTAAATTGGAAGTTCACAAAAAAATAGGCAAATAGGCAAAACTGAACAGTTCCAGACGTCTGGTTTAGAATCCAGACGTCTGGATTTGTTATTTGGAAATTTTCAGAAAACCTCCCAGACGTCTGAAATTTCGAAACATACGTCTGAGCCCTAATCAGACGTCTGAACCTATATTTCAGACGTTTGGAATTAGTCTCTGCCATTTTTATTTTTTCCTACCGTGTATATTTTCATCTCTAGGTCCATAACCAGACGTCTAGACTTGATATCCAGACGTCTGGTCACCTGGCCTGTGCAATAGTTTGCCTAGGCCAAGAAGGCCAAAACGTTTCGGGAGCGATCGGACGAGCAACGACGACTAGGGATTTATGCCAAACGACAACCCAGCCTTATAGGCTCTTCGATACACCCCAAATATCATGTCCAAACATCCATAGTAGGATTTTCATAAAATTGGACTTCACAAGCCAAAAATTGGAAAATTCACCAAATCAATTCAAATCAAAAGCCCATGAACATGAATAAATGTTAGGAATTCATACCTAACAACAATGAAAGTTATAGGCGTAGATGTGAGTTAAAGAACTCACCTTTAAACCCAAAAACAACGAATGAGAAGCTTTTAAAACAAAGGAAAGATCAACCACACTTCAACTTCAACTCTAGAAGCTCCAATCTAAGACCATAAGCAAATATTTCCTAAGTTAGGTTATAGGAAATTTCTGAAATTGGAGAGAGATTGAGGTGGAGAAGAAGAAGGGGATGCTTACCTAAGCTTCCCTTTGATTTTGGACTTGAATTTGTATTTCCTAATCAAACTAGGGTTTAGGAATTTTAATTTCCTATCTTTTCCCCCATTTTTACTTTAGCTTGAGAGTGTTAGGAAATGAGGAGTAGAATGAATGAAGAGTAGAGGAGTTAGGGTACTAAGTTGGGTTAGTGGGTTGAAACCCAAACCCAAAGCCCAAAATAGAAAAATAGCAAAATTCTACTCAACTCCAAACATATCGATGTTTATACTCAAAAAAGTTGTAAATGCCATTTTGGACTCAATGGAAGTGGTCTCGAGTCCCAATTCGACTGTTTACAAAAAGTAGCATTTCGGACTTTAATCCGACCAACGATGCTATACTTAAATAAAACATTTAAATATACAATCGTAAAATATGCGGGTTGTTACTAGATAGGTGCCCATAATATGTTGGATCCTCTGATCTTTTATTTATAGGCATATCTTAGTGTATTGATGATGATTCTTTTATTGTTGATATTGAGTGGTATATTTAGTTATTGTTGTAAGATAATTTGACAATATTTCATTAATGATGGTTTCTGGATATGGATGATTCACCCATCGGATTTAATGTTCTTGAATTATGATTTGATTTGCTTTGAGATGGGTAATGACATCTTTATATATGTTGTGTGATATTTGAATTTATATAATACGTGGGGATTTGTTTAGGCTGTTGTGATTATATACAATACAAAAAATACAAATTTATCTATATTATGGTGTTATTATATTATTGCTGATTTATTAGACTATAAATATTTTACCCTATGATATAGGCGACCGTGTGTTATTTATAATACTTGGGACAACCCGAGACATTACGGTACATGGTCGATACTACTAGTATTTGTTTATTAAGGCTTAGAGGAGTATTATATTAGAATTATTACATGATACTTGCAAGTTATTGAATAACTATTTGTTTATATAATTGACATTTGAGTTGTATTGTACTCATATAACATTATTGTAAATATATATTATATGTTATTGTTGCAACCGACTTTGTGTTCTCTGCGGTTTATTATATATTTGTATTGTTCTATCCTGGAGGCACATGTGTTTATTGCTTTGCACTTATACTGTGTATGTATACGTTAGATATATATCTGATATTTTAATACGTACCAGTGTTAGTCTAATGGAATATTCATGTGTGTACCCCATATAGCCTCATTCTCCATATTTTCTGACAGTGTTACTCTGTAATACTCTTGGATAGGATGGGTATAGAGGTGGGGTGTTACAAAATGGTATCGAAGCAGGTTCTGAACAATACATTTTATATAAGAGACACGAGTCATTGACCTAGATAAGACTTAGTATTCATGTCCCCTTGGATGTCCATATCCCCTTGATGAGACTTAGTATTCATGTCCCCTTGGGTGTCCCTGTCCCCTAGATGAGACTCTCTGTGTATGTGTGTGTGTGTATTACTTTTGGTAACCCTTTTTGGATTCACCCTCTACATAGACAAACTGCCTCGACAAGCCCATGCGGTCTTTTCACCTGCTGCTTACGACCAGTTATGAGTGCACTTCACGCGATCCCTCAATTGCACTGCCCTTTTGGCTTCTTAAGACGTATACATTTTATGCGTTGTAGAAACTTTCCCAATTCCATCTTGAGGTGCTAGCTCCCATGGCACTACATCTCCAATATATTACCATTCATTATATTGTCTGTGTAACAGATCGTTGGACTTTATGACGGGGGACAAAGTCATCACAGTTCGACCTGCGATCCTCGAATTAGTCCACTAGGATGGATTCTAGCAGTTTAGTAGTCAATATCTCGTATCGTCTTCATGAAATGTTAAATTTCATCTTCAAAAAAAATACGACTTCCTAAAACATCATCATTTCCCAAAATGATGTTATATCCAAATAAATGTTGTGTATAATTCAATTCAATCATCAAGAAATAGTGTATTCAAGCATTTCAATTAAAACGCTACACTTCATCCATTCAACTTAATATAACTGGGATATAATAAACTTGGATCAATATATCATGGGTGAAACAATATATCATACTCCTACACTTGTTGTTCTAAGTCAAACAAGTATTTAAAGTCATCAAAATTCATTCAAACACTCAATTCTTCAATTCAACTCCAAATCAAGCAAGTTTACAATCATTTATTTTGCCATGAGTATTCTAGCATAGCACAGGTGAAATTTCAACACGTAACATCAATATCAAACTAATATTTTATCCATCCAACTTTGAATTTTATATCTCATATTTAATAAAATAGTACTCATGCTTTTCAAATTAAACACATAAATATATACTTGGTTCAACTTCTTCTTTTTAAATCATGTTATATTTTTTTAAATTCAACTAGGTATTATTTAATACCATTTGGTATTGGGATAAAAAATAATACCTTTATTGGTACATAAAATGAATTTCAAATTCATTAATAAAATATCTCGAATAATTTTCAAAATTCTAAAGAAAAGCTTATATATTTAAACCACTCGTCATTTATGGTTCAAATTTAATTCAAATTCAAATTATTTCAAAATAAATTAAATTCATTTCATTAAAGCTTTTCTAGTTTCAAATCTCATATAAAAATATTCATATTATACAAGTAGGATTTAAACTCAAACTTAATTTAAGTCCAATTATTTTCAATGTAAAAATAATTCAAATTCCATTATCTCCAAAATAGTTCAAAAATCCCTTTTACACAAAACCTTCATAGTAATAGAATCTATCAAAATTCCTTTTAAAGAATTTAAATATAAAAACCCTCCTTTCTCATGATTTAAATTCAAACCAAATAGACTTGAATAAAATTCAAATTTTACATTACTAACATACCCATCTAAACTTATTTTAAAATTTTACATAAGTACAAAGTAATCAAGTTTGAATAGGAATACACTACTTTTATTCCTAAAATAACATTCTTCAAAATACTATATAAGAAGCTTCAAAATATTTCAAAAATAAACTTTGATATCTCATAACCTCTGAAACACATTCAAACTCACTCATGCTTTTACTGCATCCAAAATCCGAAATATATAAACATATTCAATGCATACAACTCTTTATCAAACATTAATCAAACAATCAACTATTTAGCATCCAAATGCATACATCCAACCATATATAATCCAATTAAAACAAAATAACATGATACAAATCATCCAATTTAAACAATATTCTTTTCTTATATGCAATTAATAAATAAAACACAATCATAGATATCACTTCAAACCATATATCATTTGAACTATTCTTGAATAGGATTTAACCATTATATTTCATTTTAAATCCTAATATATTTTGAAATTAATTCAAATTCAAATTCATTTGTAAGAAAATAATTTAATTTAATTCAAAAACTATTTCTCTCGTAAAAATTCTTTCCAAAATAATTTATATAATTACTTTTTCCTACTTATGATTTAAACTAAAACATTTTTTAGACTTTAAAATAATTTTCAAAAATCTTTATAAGTTCAAGCGCACTTCTATATCGTCGCTTATATAATTAGATGATCTATTAAATCAAACACTTACTGATCATAACTCGTGTATTGGGCTACCAAGCTATCATCAATAAAAATATAATCAAACAAAAATCAAATTGAATTTAAAACAACATAATCAATTCACAGTTAAATTCAAAGTCAAATTTTATACTCGCCAATGATCCATATTTTCTTCCTACCAACATTCATAACCCAATTCACCACCACCGCCTTACTTTATCTCCAGCAATAACCCTAAATTCACATTGCTGGCCACTATAACGCACAATCGCCAAAACCAGTGTCTTGTTTAGGTTTGCTCCCAGGCTCTCCGCCATTAGCCTAGGTCGTCGCCCCCTTTATAAGCGTAAGCAACTGCAAAGCCTTGCCATCGTCATCGACTCCTGTTGCAAACCCTACGCTCATGCGTGCAAGCACCAGGTGCAGCTCCTTCCGACCTTTGACGTTATTGCTTTGAGGCGTTAATTTTCCAATACGAGGTTATTTTTGCCGATTAAGGAATTTAGGGCATGAGAGGGATAATTAAGCTCGGGTTTGGGTATAAGAGGTCATGAGGATAAGGACAATGGTTTAAATGAGATAAGGAAAGTGGATAAGGATGAGTTAGGGATAAGGATTAAAAATACAAGGGTATCAAGAAAATAAAAACAGAGAGCACTGGTTTTCAATTTAACCACAAAACAATGCTCAAATAAAATTTAAATCAAAGCATTCATTGTAATTTTAAAAATTTATTCAAGCCGCTACAAAAGGTCTCACAATTTCATTCCTTTTCCAAAAATAATTTTTTTACCCAAAATTTTAATAAATTGAATTAAATTTAGTAAAATATCCAAAATAACTTTTAAAATTTATTTATCCATGTAAAATACTTCTTCAACATTCAAATTTGGATTTAATCTCAATTCCAAACTTTATATTCTAATATTTGAATTTTCAATACAAATATCTCATTAAATTCCTGAAATCTATTTTAACTTGTTTATTTTATTTAATTCCAGAATGGTTTGTTACATATAATGTTTGTTACATCTAATACAACAAGCATCTCAAATAAACATGTTATAACAACTGTGCAACATGCACATCTAATGCAAACAACATCTCGAATAAACATGTTACAACAAACTATGCTTTCTTACATTTTAACAAAACAAAAAGGAAAACAAAAATTTCCTTAAGTAATTGGAGACATATCAATAGAAAGCTCCATCGAACACAAACAAGATTAACCCCATTATTTTGAAGCCACATAGCCCTATTCTCAAAAATATGAATAGGCCTTCGAGGTCTAAAGCCACATCTGGTTCGCATCAACTTTCTCTAGTCGAGTCATCACAACAACATCAATAGTATTCACACTTATACAAACATATCATGAAATACGTCATGCACTCCTTCTATAGAAAAGGAAAATTAAATAATACGGTAGCAACAACAATCAATAACGAGCAATCAATAAACAACAAAAATCAAGCAACAAAATTAAACGATCAATTAGTAATTAAGCAACAGCAAGAAATCAATCAATCAATCAATAATAAACAAAATTTCAATAATTAAGCAACAACAAGCAATCAGTAAGCAACAATAATCAATCAACAAAAATAAACAATAACGAATACCATATAAAACCAATCATTCAAAAAGGATTCTATAATAACACGCACGGTAACCAATAATAATCATAGCATGCATGCAAAGCTGCAAACTTCCACAAGTCTGTTCAACGTCTAAATTGCTTAAGTGGTGTAACTCTTTTCATGAATACAATACATGAAACACTATCACCCCCTCCCGCTTTGAAAAAGGAAAACTTATAAGATAGACTATCTTAGCGATCCTCAAAACTCTCGAATAAACCTAATAATCTAAGTCTCCGCTTTCCTTTTCCTTCCGAACAGAACTCATTCTCCAAAGGAGAAAACTTCACTAATTAAATTATTATTAAATGACAATCCACAAATGCTTGGGCTCACTTGGGTTCAAACTCACCTCAACCGCACAATGATAATAAGGATAATATATTAAGGGTACTACTATGCTCGCCCAGGCAAGTATCATATCATTACTCAGAAGATTATCTGAATCGTCAAAAAACTAGTCGAGAAGTCCTTTACCCAAGTATTCTGAGCTATCCTAACTATATAATATACTATAAATAATTTTACAATGAATAAACACCTAATATACTATGTCTGATCCAACCCTTTGTTCGCTTGGATGAATTCTTTATTAAACTAGGGTCGGCCACTTGGTTCCTCTTATGTGAATCCCGATCCAGTTCCTTGATTGACCAATGAAATTTTCTTACACGACTATAGTCGTGCCTCAAAAATCTCTAATTCACCCTAAGAATTGGACTCAAGTGCTCGCCTTTAAGAATGGAGTGAAAAAACCCTTGTCTAACTGGTGCAAATCACAAGAAACCCTACGCTCAAACTAGGGATTAGGAACTAATATGTGAATGGATTGATCCTTAAAAATACCAATGCGGTTCATGGGATTAATCCCACCACTCAAGGTGTACTAACAAAAATTTAAACACTTCTAACATGAATGACTCAATGCAAAACATAGAAATCATCCACCTAATCCTTGCTCATTTCTGGACAACTACCAAATCTTACTTGGCTGCAAAATCCAAGTTACACTTCATCGAATAGCCCCACCCTACTTGAAATTTAGCCAAAAGGTTAAATTGGCTAAGATACGCCTTAACTGACAAGCTACCCTACTACAAATGGATCAAATGATCAAGTTGCATGTCCTTTTTGATCTCAAAAATAAACCGAGACTCAAAGTGACGTCTAGAATCAATCCAAGCCATGACTAGCTCGCCAACCTCTTCTACTACTATGCCCTAATGGCTACACCAATTCTAACACCTACCGTAGTTTTCAAAATGTTCGTGGATGGTGAAACATCCCTTGCGGTATTCCAATAGTCTCTGAACCAATCAGGCAACTCAAACTGCCCATGTTCAGTTGCTCGTGTCCCCCGTCAACTTATACAGATAACTTAAAACAAGGATAACTTAGCCACTAGAGATTGCATGAATCAAAGTTTAGGAGATAAGTGGTGTATGTAGTATTATATAATAGAAAAACACAAGTACGCTCTCTCAACGTATCTACATCTACAAAGTTGCATAATACTCAAACTAATCTACTTGATTCTGAGTGTTGAGCCTATGCTCTGATACCAACTGTGACGGCCCTCCCTTTGTAATACTTTAAATCAACGTTGAATGACAATATCTGACTCTCTAATACTACAAAAGACATCTTGTCGGGGTAAAATAAAAAACAAAATGCCAAACTAAGGTTCCAGTCTCTCTCCACCCTTATTTCGGGACCAATATGCAGGTCATGCGCCTCAATAGTACAACGGATTCTCTCACTAGCATCCTTTCCTTTCGGTTGTCTATACCACCATACCGAAACCGTATGTAAATACTAAATCCTACGAACACCCTTCCCATACGTGTACACAACATCGAAGTATTATCGTTCCCGCATGGATCGTATTTTTCCTTGAAGCGCTTTGCACTACTGGGTTGCCACAAGGAAGGCATACCAAACCAATATACACATACATACATACATATATATCACCTAAACTGTGCATCTATAACTGTATGCGTGTGTGTGTATCGCCCAAACTATGCATCTATAACTATATATATAAATCTCTTGAACCACATATTTGTATATATGTAAAATATATTTCATCCACTATTTGTAACCCCAAGTTAGGCATAACGAACTATACCTACACTGAAATTGTGTATTGATAAATTGTGTCGAATTGTTATTAGCTACCAAAGAGATCCATTGAGAGCCACAACTATATTGTGGACTTTCCCTGGAACCCAACACTTCAAAAGAAGTAGCATGTAGGTAATGTCGCAGCACCCAAGAGTACTATGGGATAGTATATGACCTACTCTAGAATAGCGTCTCAATCTCTCTCCGCCCCTGATTCGGGACCACGTCTGCAGGTCGTGCACCTCAAGACATAATGGATTCCATGTGCCAATCGGTAGCCCAAGTTGGATATATCAAAACTATATATAAACGCTTTAAACCACATATCAACATATATATATATATATATGTGTGTGTGTGTGTGTGTGTGTGTGTGTGCGTGTAAAATATTTCGTGCATCTCCCAATAGCCCCTAGTCGGACGTACCAAAAATTTATTTTTATATACAGACATATATAATTCACATATACTAAATTATATATTCCTATATATAACCATCCCAACTCTATGGAACTAATAAACACATATCGTGCACATTTACATACACAAAGGCAACACACAACCAAAGTAGCAAATCTGTCATCTCAATATTAATAATAATCCACACATACAAACATATAAACAATTCAAGAAAAATGCATCTTACCGAAGTAACCAATCTAACAATAACATCTTCTACGTATTATTTAATAGAAGTCTCAAAATTATTTTATAAAATAATACTCTCGCCGATCAATCCCATTATAGCTTAATATCACTTAATTCTTATATTAAAATTAAGTTTATCTATTAATAAGGCCTCAAAACATCATACAGCTCATGTATTATATATATTTATTTGTTTATTTATTTATGTATGTACACATACATACGTACGTATGTATGTACACGTACATATGTACGTACATACGTATGTATGTATAGGTATGTATGTATAACACAAACCATTTCTTAGGTCTAAAGTTAATAAATCATTTTATAACCTTTAATCAAACCCTATTAAATAATGCAATACTTCTTCTGTAATTTCTAACTTTTCAAATCACCTTTATAAAAATTCACTGGTTAGCTAAATATTGAATTACACCATAATAAACTAATACATAGGATAGATAAACTTCTGTAATTTCTAACTTTTCAAATCACATTTATAAAAATTCACTAGTTAGTTAATTATTGAATTACACCATAATAAACTAATACGTAGGCCAGATAAACTTCAAAGTCCTAGTAATGTAAGTTTACCCTGCTTAAACAATTATTTTAGCCTTGCAACTTATTTTAAAGGTCATACTTTTAACTTATGATTAGTAGTAAATATAACAATATTTGTATCACTAATATAACAACAAATTTGATTTAATTAATTTATAACTATGTTATAAATTAATATCAACTCCATCTAACTTTATTCAATATGAATATAACACAATATCTATGTATATAGCATCTTAATCAATTATTTCGAATATATGTAATAAAATATATAACAATATTCCTATCACCGATCTGACTAAAAATTAGAGTTTAATTTATTTATAAACGTATTATAAATTAATATCAACTCCATCCAACTCTATTTAATATGAATAGGTCGCAATATTTATGTATACGAGATTTTAATCAATTATCCTAAATATCCACGTAAAAAAATCCAATCCAATCAAATGGAGGTAATTATATATATTATTCTACTTCTTCTAAGTAATATTTTCAATATATATAATTATGGGGATTTATACTAAAGTATAAATTCAAAGCAATAATTTCACTCACCTAAGCTATAATTTCACAATTGTTTGAAACAAGTCCAAGCCAATACTTCGTTATAGATAATCTCACTACAAATGCAACGGCAATGACCGTGTCTCAATTGGACCTCGTATCCAGGAGATACGAATTTTATAAGAATACGAATAATAAACATTAATTAGTCAAATTAATTAATCAATTAATTAATCCTTAATTACCTTTAATCCATCTCCCTTTTTCCTCTTTTTTGTGCGCACCATGCACCCTTACTTATTGCCATGCACACATTCACTACTAAATCTCACTCCCTACACCACCAATCGACAAACCGATGGCTTCGACGTGCTCCTCTGCGCACGCTCTCTACAATGTACTACCCAAAGCCAAGCTCGTCCATCTCGACTAAATCACGATGTTGCCTCTCCCCTACTATAGCACGATGTCACGACCCCCTAAGGCATATTGCACTCCAAGCAATTGACATAGGGGGGTGCAAGCCACCACAGGAAACACTACGGTGATGTCCACTTCGCCTAACTCCTCCTCGAATGCCACCTAAGTCAAACCCTAGCCGTTAGCAAGAAAGAGCCGAGTCACCCCAAGCGCTGCCGCACCCTACACCACAGCCGTAGATGTGAGGCTCTCATTTCCCCGAATCCAACGATTCCAGCCTCATCTTCTATGCGACCCAAAACTCTTGAATAAATTCAATGAAGGAGGTGGCTAAACTAGCAAGGAGCAGGAGGGAGAAATGAAAAAGGAAAAGAAGAAAAGTCCGTAAAAGCATCATGCTAGATGAATATATTTATATATAGTAAAATATATATGTTTCATTTAATTCTCAAATAAATCACCTCACATTTTGAGCTCGTACGATCTCACAGCACATCGGATCGCCACAAAACTCATCGGTGCACGTCAGCTCATATTTTTGGTTCCTATGGTATAAATTTCATCACTATCTAAGACAACACTTTGGGATGATAATTTCATGAAATTCGAGGTCATTTTGGCCATTGGATCACCCGATTTCAAAAATCCATCAGCCTTACGTCTCATAATGAAGTCTTCATCTCAAAAACACATGTCATCAATCGAGATCCCACTGGAACAGAATATGCACCCATCTTTACAAAATAAATACAACAATACGTAAATCATAAAAATGTTATGACTCCAAATATAGCAATATTTATACTCATTTTGATTCGTAGCGTCAATCCGGACTCAACGGAAGTGGTCTCAAGTACTTGTTTGTCCATATGTAAAAAGTTAAATTTTTGGATCTTAAATAAATTAATGATCCAATATTTAAATTAATTATCTAAATATCCATTCATTAAAAATGCGGGTTGTTACATTTGTTTTCTTCTTACATTGTTGCATTGGTTGCGTGGATGAATGGTTTTCATGTGCCAATGTGTATTTAGATGTAGCAGAAGAGCAGTAAACAAAACAACGTGGGCTTGATCACCAAAAGGGCATGAAGGCGGTCTTTTCCTATTCAATAACTCATAAGCCTATAGCCAAAGTTTACAAGTTTAGGCACAGTCCAAATATGGTTAATCACCTTTTCCCTTTATTTCATATATATACATATGTGTATGTAAAGTTAAAGGTAGGATCCGAGGAGTGGGCAAAGGTCTGGATATAGATCCTATCCATATGTGCTTGGCTTAGAATATTTCCTTTACACAATGATTATATTGTTATTGATTAATGGTGGTTAATGTGTGGATGTATGGCATTTAAATTGCTAAGATAATGTATATGCAACGTCGTTTAATTCCTCTATGAGGTTTCCCTTTATGTTCATTGTTATTTATTTATTTTTAATCTTATAACCTGGTCCATTGGTTTTAACATATGAAATTAATTGTAGGTGTATTTTGATGGCGTTTGTAATTGATTTTAGATGTTATAAGTAGTGGGTTGTCACAAAACTATTTCATTTTAAGAGCAAAGAACAAGTGTATTCCTTTCTTTTATGTAATCAAGAAACACCAAACATTTGAATGGACGAAGCAATGTCAAAAATCCTTCCAATAATTGAATGGCCATTCGAAGAAACGATTAATCTTATCTGGTCATGTTGAAGGCAAAATTTTGTTTTGTATATAGAAAGTTAGAGCGTGCGATAAGCTCAGTACTAATAAGAGAATGTGTGCAACTTCTTATTTATTTTAACAGTAAGAGGTTAAAGGATGCAGACATAAGATTTTCGATTATGAAAAGTTATCACATTGTTTATTGTTGATGCCATGACAACTTAGATCTTACTTTGTGCATTCCATAATTGTCTTGACCAAATACCCATTAAACCAAGTGCAACAAACCAAAAACTTCACGATGATTGATAAAGTGAGGAATTAAGTCGGTATGACAAAACATATTTACCAAAGGCGGCATAAATGGTCAAGCACTGACAGACTTTATAACTGAGTGTACAAGATTTATTTAAGAGCAAGAAAGAAAGGAGCAAAACAATAACAAGAAATGGCGGTTATCTGTAGATGAAGCATCGAATGAACAAGGTACCGGTGTAGGATATGTGATAATTACCCCTGATAGACATTGCTTACATTATGTTATGAAGTTAGTATTTCATTCCATAAATAATGCTGCTAAATATGAACCAATGGTAGTCGGGTTGATGATTGCACAACAACTAAAGGTTCTAGGATTAACATATTTAGTGATTCTCATTGTATGTTAGATGAGAAAAACAAGCTATGTGTTAGCACCAAAATTGGTCACTAACCTCGTTGAGAAAGATTGTGTAGAGATGTAAGTGATGAAGTTAAATTAAACAAGGAAGAATATGCTAATTTAAATGCAAAAAGTAAGAACACCAGATTTATATGGTTCAGCGTAATTGCCTACGTCCACTTTGAGTTTTGATCTTTATTTCTTTCACAAGTAGTTGAATACAGATACAATCCATATATTGATGACTTGAATACAAGTTTGAATTAAAAAGAGGAGAGTATAAAAAATGGCAGAGTCTCCCCAGTGTTCTCCAAAAAGGATCCATTTCATTGTGCCCCTGCCCTTCTATTTATAGAGGAAGATGGGTTGGACTTCCTTCATGGGCTTAGGAGCAAGGTGCCTCTGCCCATAGTGGGTGAATCTGCGCACCAGGCCAGGCAGGCTGAATGCTCTTGCTTTATGGTGGGCCTGACAACTTACTACCACCTCCAGTCTCTCCTTGATCAGAATCTTGTCTAGTGCTAATGATAATTTCTTCAACCGTCATTTTGTAACCGGGCCAAGATGCCGGTTAACACTTGCCCCCCAAAGTGTGTCGTGTGAAGCAACACAACACGCTTTGAATCAGCGAGTATTCCTTGTCTTCAGAAAGAAATCCACCATGTTTCTTGAATAGTCATTATCCTCCAATTTATCCTCCCAAGGTGTTGTATCCTTCTTTGGTCATCGTGATGCTCGGTCGATTCCCAATATTATAAATCCAGGGTTGTAGTTCATTAGTGGCCATCCGTGTCTGATTCTGCAGAGCTAATAAGCTTCGGCTATATGATCTAGTCTTCTCTTAATAACCCTTAGTGAGAATTCAATTTCTGTTGATTTCAAGAAGTCGAACTTTTTCGGATGTACACATGCACGTTCGGGTACATGTTCTTGCCATTGGCTCTCGGATGCGTTTTATATGCTCATAAGTCGTCGCCAACTCCATCCAGTTTAATTGTAATTCAATCGCGATTCCTTGTTTGTATTTTCTGTGAAATAAGGGTTGCAATCAGCCACTTGAGGAGTTTTCCAAACCTCTCTTCAGTACAGACTCTATGATTTTGTTCACAGCTTCAACCTGTCCATTTGCAGTTATAATGGATCATGGAAGGTCATAAGGACAGATGACGTTACGGATAAAGAAGTTGATTATTTTCTTCATCTTGGTCGTGGTTAAGAGTTCTTCATCTGCCCATATGGTGACGTAATCAACTGCTATGATGGTGTATTTCGCACCACCTTTAGGATCGACAAGAAGATGATTTCAGTGCCCCCAAGTGGCAAACGGCTATGAACTAGCCATTTGAATAATTTCCATCGGTGGGGTTCTCGGATTTTTTGCAAACATCTTGCACTCGTCACATTGTCTAGCATGATCAACCGCTTCTGGGTTGATAGTTGGCCAGTAATACCTGTAGCAGAGTATCTTCTTTATCATGGTTTCCCCCTGATGTTATTACCGCATTCTTCTTCATAGAATTTGCTCAAGATATCACCATGGGCGATATGCCGAAGCATGGGGATGGATAGACTCCTTTTGACACACGACTTATTCTTAGATGATTTGGCGTGAAGCTTTGAGGAGGATCTGTCGTTTTCCATTCCTCCGTTCAGTAAGAATTCCTCATTGTAGATAGTCTTTGATAGGAGTCAACCATGACACCTTTTCATTTTGTTCGCTAAGTACGTGTGTAATGATGTAATATGTGAAGTCGTTTAGCAGCTCTTGGACTTGGCCGAGATAAGGAGCAAGACAATGCCCCCTAGCAAGATCAACTTCCTTAAATTTGTACACTACCAATCAAGAATCACAAAAGATATGTAAAGTTTTCACTTCAAATCCTCTAGCAAGTTTGAGGCTGGCAGTCAAGGCTTCATACTAAGCATCGTTGTTTGTTACAGGTAAATCGAGTTTTAGGACGTAGCAGATTGATCGTTCCTCAGGAGTCATTATCATGACTCCTATGCCATAACACTGATCATTGGATGCTCCATCCGCGTACATTTTCCATCTCATGGTTGGTTCTCTGCTACTCTTCAAGTAGTCATCTGAGGTAGTGAATTTGGGTGTGAGGTCTGCTAATTTCCGTCCTTGGATAGCCCTTCGTGGGAAATAAGTGATATCGAATTAGCATAGTTCGATATTCTATTTAAGTAGTCTTTTAGACGTCTCAGGTCATTGTATGCCCTGTCGCAACGGCTGGTAGGCATAGACGTTGATGGGGTGAACCTAAAAGTAAGAGTGGAGCTTTCATGATGAAACCAATAGGATTGTGCTAGCTTTTGTAGCTTCGGGTTGATATCCAATGCATGGCTCGCGATAGTTAATGAAATCACATATGCATGTCAGAATGGGTCCAAGGGAACATATCATCATTTATTCAGAAAAATCCAACTAATTCTTTTATCATCACTGCACTGAGCTGTGATCCGATATTCAGCACCCGAAAAGGGTCGCCATGGCTGGCGGTAATGTCGACCGTCAGCTTAGCAGGTGCCATCCCAGATTCTTTGAGTAAAGATGTAACTATTTTGCATAACGTTCAATGTAAAATATGGTTGAGACGGTCAATGTTGATGGTTATTCTGGTCGAATCCTAGAGTCTTGTCATGAGTTGTTAAGTCAAATAATGAAGGGCTCTAAATGCTCTAATTAATTATCTGCAAATGGCCAAAGATCAGGCTTAAAAGCACGTTGAAGGAAATGTCGAGTAGGGGCCAGCCTCGAGTTGCGTGCAACTGCATAGCTGGATCTTGCTATGAGTTTGAATTTGCTTGTATATTCGAGTAACGCATTTTCTATTCAATGCATTCATGATCCTTCACTCGCCCTTCGAGTTGGAGTGACAGTCAGTTGCCCACAAGCTTTGGCATCGATTTAACGATTCTATCTCTAGGCATCCTTTCAGTCGTTGCCTTGAGTAGCTGTAAGCACTATATATAAGTTTTAATACTGAGCTATCGTAGCCAGTTTTTGAATGACCATGCGTCTTCTCCCAGTCTCGGGTTAATAAATGTACTGCATGGACGGTTGAGTCTCGTCCTAGCTACGTTTATGCTTTCACCTAAACTCCAAAGACATAAAGGTGATTGGTGAATAGTCGGTTCACATTCATCTTGCTTCTCGCTCGTGCCCCCAGGTCTGGGGCATATACCGATAAGTAGGAAGGCCAGCCACGCCCACTTTAGCTTTACTCTCTTTCCCGTTGAATCGTGGGATCATGTCAGTCGATAGGAGACTAGGTCTCGCCTATCTTGGATTTTATCGTGGTTTTTCATTCCAGGAGGAATACTTCGATGCCACGTAAGTTTTAGGGCGTAATTTGGACAGTGGATGGTCATCCACGTCCACTTTGGTTCATGCTCTGTAATCATATCTCGGGGTAAAGTTGGCTACAAATGCAGTCGGGTTATGCTCATCCAGTTTCATACTCCTCCTGACGAATTGAACGAGGGTGCTGGAGAATTTTTTGACCAAGTATTCATGGTTTACCCTCCTTTCCATACTCTGGGGGTCATAGTTTTTCAAAAAAAAACAAACGTCCGAGTCACATTCGTATGTGCTTGGTGCGGATCAGCATTGACCCTTGGTCTGAGGTATGATATAGTAGGTTGCTCGTAGCTTTGGATGCCATTTCGATTGGTTCTGTATTGAGGCCTCCCTGCAGTCGCTGGCTCAAGTTATAAAGAACGCCATGCTAGGGCTATAGTAAGCTGTCGTATTCGGCTTTTTAGTATTTTGTACCCCTGCCCCCAGCATTGATTTAGCCAGGTCACTAGTTGGATGGTCGAACTCCATCCTCAGTAGGTTAATAATCCTCCTGTCAATTCCAGGCCGAAGTTTACGGAATAGAAAATGGTCGGGATCCACTCGTCTATTTATCGATGTTTATACACCGTCTGCATTCTGGTGACTTAGTGTTATTCTCCCTCCGGTTGACTCGCACCCAATTTGTGTTCATGCTTCGGTCCACGCTCCGGGGACTTAGAGATTTGTCGAACGGTTTATGCTTTAGTCCACAGTTCGAGACGCAGAGATTTTCGTCAACTCATTTATACTCTAGTTCGCACTCTGGGAACTTAGAGTAATCTGGTCCGCTTCTGGGATTTAGGGATTTTTCTGAAGTTGTCTATAATCTAGTCCATGCTCTGGGGACTGAGAGTACTGTAGTCCGCACTCTGGGGACGTAGAGGTTTTTGAGTCATTTATACTCTAGTCCGAACTCAGGGACTTAGAGTACTTTAGTTCGCATTCTGTCTCCCGTTCCAGAGGGTGAGACCCCCCGGATGGCTGAGAGTTTGCCTAAACCTGGTAGATAATCCTTCTCTTTAAGATTCTCTTTAAGATTTCGAAAGTCGTTATTCTTTATGCAAGACTATTGCATTCTAATGCTTGTTTTCCACGATTTTGTGCAGGCCGTTCTGACCCCGAGCCCACTCCGAGGAGCGATGTCGCCAAGGAAGTGGGGGAGAAAACAAGTGAAGCCACTCACGCAGAGGAGTCTCCTGGTCCATACGCTCAGGTGATCGGAGCGCTTGATGAAGACAAGTCTGAAACCTCCTCTCCTACCGACGGGTTTATGAAGTAGAAATTACAAGCGCCTCTGAGCACACATCCGAATTGAGCATGGAGGAATGGCTCGAGATAGAGAAGGAGGAGACAGTCAAGGTAATAGTAGAGCCCTGAGTTGTCGACTTGGGCGATCCTTTGAACAAGCCGTTGAAGGTCATCCTTCCTGGCGGGTCCAAGCCCATGGAAGGCCCCCGTACTCCTTCAGTTGATACCCCTCTATCAAAGAAGAGTACCAAGGGTAAATGCTCTGGAGAGGAGCCGTTTGGAAAGAAGTTGAAGAAGCACAAGAAGTGACTACTATCCTTGTTCAACGAGAGTTTGTTTAAGTCATGTAATTATTTTCATCTATTTCCTTAGTCCTTATAAATAAAATGTCGACTCCGAACTTTGGAGGGGTTGTAATAGAAACTCATTTCTGAATAAGGTTTAGTTCCTTTTTCTGTCTTACAAAAGACTCTTATTGTTCAGTTTTCTTTGTGATTGTGACTTTAATCCAAGCAGTTGTGAGTAACATAGACTTCTCAGTCCATCTTCATATAACTCGGAAACTCTTCGGGAGTCGTTGAACTTCCATTCTGTGCTTCGAGCACTTAGAATACTTTTTAGCCCGTATGTCAGGGATTTGACAAATTCAAGTCATCTGTGTCATAGTTCATATTCAGGGAACTTGGAGATCTGATTCGCTTATATTCGAGTCTGCACTCTGGGGAGTTAGAGTACTCTAGTCCGCACTCTGGGGACTTGGAGGTTTAAGTCATTTATACTCTAGTCCGCGCTCTGGGGACATAGAGTACTCCAGTCCGCGCTCTGGGGACTTGGAGGTTTAAGTCGTTTATTCTCTAGTCCACGCTCTAGGGACTTAGAGTACTCCAGTCCGCGCTCTGGGGACTTGGAGGTTTAAGTCGTTTATACTCTAGTCCACGCTCTGGGGACTTAGAGTACTCCAGTCCGCGCTCTGGGGACTTGGAGGTTTAAGTCGTTTATACTCTAGTCCGCGCTCTGGGGACTTAGAGTACTCCAGTCCGCGCTCTGGGGACTTGGAGGTTTAAGTCGTTTATACTCTAGTCCATGCTCTGGGGACTTAGAGTACTCCAGTCCGCGCTCTGGGGACTTGGAGGTTTAAGTCGTTTATACTCTAGTCCGCGCTCTGGAGACTTAGAGTACTCCAGTCCGCGCTCTGGGGACTTGGAGGTTTAAGTCATTTATACTCTAGTCCGCGCTCTGGGGACTTAGAGTACTCCAGTCCGCGCTCTGGGGACTTGGAGGTTTAAGTCGTTTATACTCTAGTCCACGCTCTAGGGACTTAGAGTACTCCAGTCCGCGCTCTGGGGACTTAGAGGTTTAAGTCGTTTATACTCTAGTCCACGCTCTGGGGACTTAGAGTACTCCAGTCCGCGCTCTGGGGACTTGGAGGTTTAAGTCATTTATACTCTAGTCCACGCTCTGGGGACTTAGAGTACTCCAGTCCGCGCTCTGGGGATTTGGAGGTTTATGTCGTTTATACTCTAGTCCGAGCTCTGGGGACTTAGAGTACTCCAGTCCACGCTCTGGGGACATGGAGGTTTAAGTCGTTTATACTCTAGTCCGCGCTCTGGGGACTTAGAGTACTCCAGTCCGCACTCTGGGGACTTGGAGGTTTTAGTCATTTATACTCTAGTCCGCGCTCTGGGGACTTAGAGTACTCCAGTCCGCACTCTGGGGACATGGAGGTTTTAGTCATTTATACTCTAGTCCGCGCTCTGGGGACTTAGAGTACTCCAGTCCGCACTCTGGGGACATGGAGGTTTAAGTCGTTTATACTCTAGTCCGCGCTCTGGGGACTTAGAGTACTGCAGTCCGCACTCTGGGGACTTGGAGGTTTTAGTTGAGAGCAGTCGTATTTCCACTCTTTAATTTGTATTCATCTACTGTATCAAGGCTAATGTCGTCGAATGAACAATCGAACCACGTTTGCTCACGGAATGGGATTCTGCCCCCCAGGATGAGGGACGGAATTTGAAAAATGGACGATCGATTCTCGTCCGCTTGGTGATTATAGCTCTTCCAATCAAGTCAAGGAAGGAGGTATATAGCACATGGTTGAATCACATCCATGTTGGGTTAGATAGCCAAATCTCTTACAATTTGCTCCGTATCTCCTTCTAGAAAATAAGGATAATAGATTGTTGAGTAGACAAAGTAAGTTGCATATGTTCCAAGGTGCAGTCGTGTCCATATATTGACAGCGATGGTTAGCGAGTACGCAGTCTACCATAGCTACTTCAAGTTGGGCTTTCGAACAACCTTTCGTGTTCAGGGTAGGATTTGATCGGTAGATGATCAAATCACATCCACTTTAGACGGATCCCGGCGTCACTGAGCTTCATGAGGGGTATTTTGTCGAACTTTGTTCTATGAATCGATTGGAGTGGATGATCGGGCCATATTCATTCCAAGCAGTTTAGGTCTCCAAGTCAAATGTGAGATGGTCGGTTGTTCGAATCGATCATAAGTTGATCATACGAACTCGGATCGTCTTGAAACTTGGAACATTGGCTTCCCTGGCTTTGATTGTTATGTCTTGTTAATCGTGGCTCAATCCAGACTCGGACAAAATCCATCGATATCCATAGTGAGCCTTTGTGTAACCGATCTCCAAGACGAACTGTCACTGGTTTCTAATCAAGTTCTTGGTGTCACGGCCTTGCCAAAAGGCGGGATAACATTTGCCCCCCAAAGGACGTCTTGTGTAAACATGACGTGCTTTGAAAAACCGTAGTCTTTCATGCTGAATATTTCCGTTCAGTTGATTGCTTGACAGTCGTCTCTTAATCGTTTCGTTGCAATCTTCTTTTAGACAAATGTTCAACTAGCATGCTTTGCTTTGGTTCTGCCCCCAGTTTTAGGGATGAGTATGGAGTTGATGTATGTTTATACTCCGTCTCGCACTCTGGGAGTACGGAGTTGAGTAGATGTTTATACTCCGTCTCGCACTTTGGAAATACGGAGTTGATTAATGTTTATACTCCGTCTCGCACTCTGGGAGTACGGAGTTAAGCGAATGCTTATACTCCGTTTCACACTCTGGGAGTACAGATTTGATTAATGTTTATACTCCGTCTCGCACTCTGGGAGTATGGAGTTGATGAATGTTTATACTCCGTCTCGCACTCTGGGAGTACGGAGTTGATCAATGTTTATACTCCGTCTCGCACTCTGGGAGTACGGAGTTAAGTAGATGTTTATACTCCATCTCGCACTCTGGGAGTACGGAGTTGTGCGAAGGATCGTCGTGTATCAACCCATTTTTAGCCTTGATGTGATGGCTTGCCCCCGAGCTCGAGTTTCACTTAGCGAGTGGCTGGTCGTATCGCAGCCGCTCTCTACTTGAATAAATTCCACTTGCAGGATGGAATTCAGCTCTCCGTGCATCGTGATGTTGTACATTGTATTTAATCCATAGCCCCAAATCAAAGGCATATGGTTGATGATGAGCAATAGAATTATTCTCGTCCAGATGTAACTCCACACGTCCGATCATGGTCTGCGTAGATTGGTTGGCAACCAAATCTGAGTACCTGGACACCTGCATTGTTTCGAAAGTAGTTTAGTTCAAGCTAGTCGTAGTTCATAGAACAATTGAAATAGAGATGGAAATGGAAATAATTCAAAGAAGATTATGGTAAGTCTCATTGATATGTGAAGCAGCATCGTGTGCTCGCTATTCGACTCCGCCCTTGGCTCCTTTCAAAGGGATGTTGGTCGTCAACCGTCCAATTGATAATCATATCCCTTTATTAATAGGCATCGGATATTCGCTGCCCGCCATTCTGCAGGACTTGTACATACTATTGAAGCTTTCCTTTCCAGGTCATCTTTTCGATCATACCTCGGAGATGTTTGTAATCGCCCGTGTTAGGATCAGTGAGCATTTGGGAATATACAACATTCCCCTGATTTTCTTTGGACTTTGGTGTACTCTCTCGAGGTTGGTTTCCAGTACCACTCCGAGTCGTGAGTCTTCAAGTAGAGGTTGTCAATTGAACCTTTCAAAGAGCATATGAGATAAATTCTAAAGTCTTGTTTCGGCTACTGGGATCTACATCCTTAGCCAACGGGCCTTCATTGTTATTTTTCTTAGTCTGCTCCACTCCTCCTCACTTTAGTTCTGATTCATTTTGTAAAAGAAACGATCCATAGTCGTAGGAGGCTCTTTAGCCAACTAGCTATCAAAATATATCTGGAGGTCGACTTTCCTCAAACGCGATCAGTATGATATCCTTGTTAGTATTTGGAATAAATTGCTTAGAGCATTGGTTTGCTTGGAGTCATCTTGACGTTTGCTAGAGTCATATCATCTATGTTCTCCAACCTTTGGGAGTACCGTTTGAATAGCGGTTGCTTGTTCGTTCCCTTGATGCCGTTCATAAGCTGCCGCTAGATCCTCTATGCCCTGGTCGATCATGGGTTGTCAGGAAAGTGGATAGAATGTTCCTTTATTAAGTTGAGTTTTGAATTCACTATCCGGAGGCACTGCGCTGCGGCTAGGGTTCGGGATGACTTAAGTTTCGAAAATTTGGGTCGTACCCGAAAAAGTTTTTTTTTTAAATAGGGGTCGTATAAGAGACCGGTGTAACTTAAGTTTCGATCGGCATTGAGGGCCGTTCGGCATGACAAAGTTGCTCGGCATACAAGACTGTTCGGCATCCACACTGTTCGGCATCCCACACTGTTCGGCATTCCTCACTATTCGGCATTCACACTGTTCGGCATTCCACACTGTTCGGCATTCCACACTGTTCGGCATCCACACGTGTTCGGCATTCACACTGTTCGGCATCCACACTGTTCGGCATCCCACACTGTTCGGCATCCCACACTGTTCGGCATCCACACTGTTCGGCATTCATTCTTGTTCGGCACAACCGAGTCGTTTGGCATACAATACCGTTCGGCATTACAGAGGTGTTCGACATTCATTCTTGTTCGGCACAACCGAGTCGTTCGGCATACAATACCGTTCGGCATTACAGAGGTGTTCGGCATAGAGGTATGGATCGGCCTGGAAGAGCGTTCGCCCTAGAGGTATGGTCGGCCTGGAAGAGCGTTCGGCCTAGAGGTATGATCGGCCTGGAAGGGCGTTCGGCATAATCCTTTTCTGGGGCGTTCGGCATATGCCTTTTCTGGAGCGTTCGGCATACCCCTTTTCTGGAGCGTTCGGCATACCCCTTTTCTGGAGCGTTCGGCATACCCCTTTTCTGGAGCTCTGGAGCGTTCGGCATACGCCTTTTCTGGGGCGTTCGGCATACGCCTTTTCTGGGGCGTTCGGCATACGCCTTTTCTGGGGCGTTCGGCATACGCCTTTTCTGGAGCGTTCGGCATACGCCTTTTCTGGGGCGTTCGGCATACGCCTTTTCTGGAGCGATCGGTCGAATTGCCTTTAGAGGAGGGTCGGCCTTCATTCAACTTTAGTGCAAACTTCAACGTCCAATCCTCAGATCTTGCGTACATCAGTGAATCCAATCTACGGCTATCATCTTCCTTTAGATTTCTTTCAAATCTGAGTAGAATAGGAAGTTTTCTAGTAAACAACTGGATCTATCTCGCGAATATGGAAATCCACTAGTAGATGATGAGATCCAATCAAGCTGAGAATTCAATTCTCAGTGAAAGCACCAAAGTGTTAGCACCAAAATTGGTCACTAACCTCGTTGAGAAAGATTGTGTAGAGATGTAAGTGATGAAGTTAAATTAAACAAGGAAGAATATGCTAATTTAAATGCAAAAAGTAAGAACACCGGATTTATAGTGGTTCAGCGTAACTGCCTACGTCCACTTTGAGTTTTGATCTTTATTTCTTTCACAAGTAGTTGAATACAGATACAATCCATATATTGATGACTTGAATACAAGTTTGAATTAAAAAGAGGAGAGTATAAAAAATGGCAGAGTCTCCCCAGTGTTCTCCAAAAAGGATCCATTTCATTGTGCCCCTGCCCTTCTATTTATAGAGGAAGATGGGTTGGACTTCCTTCATGGGCTTAGGAGCAAGGTGCATCTGCCCATAGTGGGTGAATCTGCGCACCAGGCCAGGCAGGCCGAATGCTCTTGCTTTATGGTGGGCCTGACAACTTGCTACCACCTCCAGTCTCTCCTTGATCAGAATCTTGTCTAGTGCTAATGATAATTTCTTCAACCGTCATTTTGTAACCGGGCCAAGATGCCGGTTAACACTATGTTAAGCCAAAAATGCCGAATTATCTCAGCACATGAAAAAAGTACATGAGATACTATGTTAAGCCAAAAATGCCGAATTATCTCAACACATGAAAAAAGTACATGAGATACTAACAACATTCAAAAGCTATCTAGTTAATCAAATACCCAGAAATAAGATTCCTAAGCAAATTCACAAGTGAAATTAGCAAGTTTTCAAGGAGCTCCCAAGGTAAAAAATTCTTGATAAAATTTCATGAGGAATCAATGTAGACGCAAGAAGAAATAAAGCAGCAAAGAAATTTTGGTCATGATCTCAATCTAATCAACAATGGAGAGGAGAAAATGCCCATAAGGAGGAATTAAGTAATGATGGCTTAAATATAGATACAAATTTTAATATTAGAAGCTAATTGTAAATAGCTAGATGACACATATGGTGGAAGATTAAGAGAAATGAGTGTTTCTGAAAGAAAGAAACAAGGCTAGGAAGATCAAGTATCAGGCACCAACCTTTGCAATGGTCGATCGAGTATTATATAAGTAATGTTACTCAATTCCATATTTGCGGTGTGTGGTTAGTGAAATTGGGGAATGATTATAAATCAAGGAACATAAAGGATTCTGCAGCGATCATTCTAATGGGATAAAATTAGCAAAGAAAGTACCTAGGAACGAATATTACTAACCTCAAATGAATTAAGATGCTTTAGCTTATGTAAAAAGATGTTGCAAGTGTCAACGGTTCTCAAGGATCCCCTTGTTGCCACTAAATAAGCTTACACATGTAGTAAGCCCACTACCCTTTGATGTATGAGGAATTGACTTAGTTGGAATCTTACTAATCTGTAAAGGTGGTGCCAAATTTGCAGTACTACCCATCTAATATTTTACTAAATGAATGGAGGTAGAACTATTTTCGAACATAACAACTCCAAAAGTTCTCAAGTTGTCATTAGAAATATAGTAACTTGTTTTCGCCTACCAAAAAATATCATCTGACAACATAACTTGTATTAAAAGTGAATAATTTATGTAATTTTGCAGTTGCAGTGGGATTATTTAGAGTTTTTCATCAATAGCCCATTATAAGGACAATGGAGCATTTGAAGTAGCAAACAAACAATTAAGAATACTCTCGAAATGCGGCTCGACCAAGCTAAAAGAAATTGGGTAGATGAATTGTTCTTAATTTTATAGTCCTTTAGAACTTTAGTGAAAGCATCAATTGGCTACACTTAATTTTCATTGACTTATGGATTTGATGAAATGCTATATTAGTAAAGGTGGAAATTTCTTCTAACTAAAGAATGCATATGCATAATCTAAATCCAGTAAGAAAAATATAATATCAATATAGAATCCTAAAGTATTACAACTCAAATGTAAATGGAAGGGCTTTTCAAAAAGGGGACTTGATACTAAGGTAAGTAATGGAAAACAACAAAAACTGGGTAAATGGACATCTTGGGCCAAACCAGGAAGGTCCCATGGTTGCTCACGAAGTAATTCCACAAAGAATGTATCGGTTGTGTAGACTTAATGGTAATGTTATTGCAAGAACTTTGGACGCGGAACATTTGAGGCCATACTTTACATCATTGGATGATTAATATATTGTGGATAGGAATATCTCTTTCTATGCTTAACAAGAAGTTTTTCCTCCTAGATCAACATTAAGAAACAACTCTCGGAACCTTAAAGGATAATATGGAACAAAATTCAAATTCGAGGGAGGGGCCATGAATGAGCTATTTATGGATTTTTGGATTCTATGATCTCTTAATCATTCATGTTTTTTGGATTTTAGACAATATAGATTTTGTCAAATACATCTATAAAATGGGTTTCTAAACATACGGAAAAATTAGTGCATGAGCAATTTCTTGTCTAAGGATGGTCAGACTTTACAAATTTTGATTTTTGATTAATCATTCTTGGTTTGTCAGGTAAAGACTACAAAGAAAGGATCTTTATAGATTTTGATGTTTGAAAAATATATCTTAGTTATCGATTGAGAACCATGCCAAGGAAGGATCTTACAAATTTTGATTTTTGAAAATCCTTTCTTGGTTTATTGTTTAAAAACCATGCTAAGAAAGGATCTTTACAAATTTTAATTTTTAGAAAAACTTTCTTTGTTTATCGTCTATGAACCGTGCAATGAAAAGCTTGTTTCAAAAATAATCTTATTTGTTAAGCAAAGTTGGTCCATATATTCCACTTCATGCTAAGGAGAATTTATTTATTTCTTAAGCCCATGGTTAACTCTATCATGAGGCGACTCTTGGTTCAAGATACACTAAGTCTAACAAACCTTTCGATCTGATGAGACTACTGATATTTTTAAGCAAAGGTAACACTTTCATCTCATAGTGTAAAGCCCTTGGATCTTTTCCAAGACAACCAACAGCGGAGTTGGGAAGCCCTTAGTCTTTTCTGCTAATGTAACCATTCAAATATTCAGAGAAGGATACATAGAACAATCCAAGAAATCCTTTATTCCTGCCGCTCGTGCTGGACAAAGCAACTACCTAGAAGAGAGAGTATGGATGGAAAATATGAAGGGAAATGTTAACAGAAATATGAAGCATATATGCTAACATAAACATGAAGAATATATGTTAATGGAACATAAATTATATTTGCTAATGGAAACATAGTGTAAAATGTGAAAGGATATTAAAGTAATATCAGTGGAGGTATAAGTGTTGATAAGCTAAAGGAGGAACGTTGTCGAAAGTGTTAAAGAAGGTATAGGTATTCAAGTGCTGATGGAAACTTAAACATAAGTTAATGGAAGTATGAAAGAGAAGCACTAACGAAAACATAAACATAAGCTAGCAGAGGTATGAAAGAGAAGCACTAATGGAAACATAAGCATAAGCTAGCAGAGGTATGGAAAATCAGCACTAAAGGGAACATAAATATAGTAGGATAATGGTGAAATCAAGTGAACGTTAGTATAGACAAGATATGGCATTTAGGAAAGAAATGGAGATGTATTAAAGGAAATATGGATATAACACTAAATGAAGACATGGAATAAGGTCAAAGAAGTTCTTAATGGAAACTTGGATTCAAGGAGCTTATGGAGGTATACCAGAAGAAGTGTTAATGAGGGCATAAATCTAGCCTTAACGAGGTCATTCAAGTAAGCTAATACAAGCAGAAGGTTGGTCTTTACGGAAACGTGGAAGTAAGCAGACGAAATTACAATTTCGACAATTGAAAGTGCAACTTTTTCCACATGCCATCAACCCATTGGTCTACTTATGCTACATCAGCAAGTTGTATAAAGATTTACAACTTTTTAGTGAAGTCATCTCAAAGCGCCATGTGTCACCCCAATATATTCCACGTCATCACTGTAGTAAAATATTTAAACCCTCCAAATCGCCATTTATTAAAGATCAAAGAACAAGAAAGTTAGAACTATAAGATTCAAACTATGTGTCAAGCATCCAATGATTTAGAACTACTAGAAATATAGGTCTACCCTCACATAAGAGGGGACCTTCTTATGAATCTTCTTCTATCTCGCATTCATTTGTAATCTCAAGATAATTGTAAAAATCTCAATTTGGGCATTAATGGCTATTTAGGTTAAATCAAAATTGACATATTTGTCAATGACCACTAGTTCAAGTGACAAGTGGTATGGCTCTTTAGACTGGGATTCTAAAGACAACGGGTTCAATTTCTTGAGACGTCAAAATAGTGCTCTACTTGAATAAAGTATCACTCTTATTCTCAAAATTGACATATTACAACCAATGACAAGATAAATGACTATTGCATATGTGATAGAATGACTAGTTCCTTTGTATTTGCTCCTTAGTTCTCTCTTCCTTATTAGAGAATACTTTGGCATAAGCGATTGGTTACAAGCTTATATGAGACATATGCATTGATTATTATGATAATACATATTAACATTGTGAATATTATTTTTTGATATATTTTATATGTTAACTTGAACATGTTGATCAATTATGTATATTGCCTATAACATATAAATTTGCACATTTAAGTAAAATCTTCTAACATCGGTGAAATTCGGGATAGGGACTCGATGACCATTTGGGTTGTTTAAATTGTGGGTAAGATCACACATACTCCTATGTGAGTATAGTTACATCCAAGAGATGTAGAAGACGTAAATGTGTTAGGAAGTTAATACTAATCATAAAATGACATGTTCGACATCGACATAACCAGTTTGAGTATTTTGGGATTGGCGATGAGGTAGCATCTTGCACTATAACCGATTAGCCCTTTAGTTACTAAAGTCAATGGCCCAGATGCTTAGGGCTTTCCCTATGTCAAGGCTAAAATTAGTGGTGCGCATCTGAAGTATTGATGCTCAAGAGATTTTTGCTTTTGTCATAGGGATATCTTGGTATTCTTATAGGTCAAAAATGTTGGTTTCCTCCATGGTTTAGGTTTGAGCCAACCTTATAGGTTTTTACTTATCCCCTAAAAGCTAATCGGTTCACAGTTACTTAGGGAAAACTAAATCAATGTGTTTACACTTAATAAAATGTGTGGTTGATGCCTAAGAAACTAAAAAAATTATTATACAGAAAGTGTATTTAATGGAAAATGGGAATAGCTTGACTTTAGGGAATGTGTTACACTTTAACCCTAATGAATAAACATACATATTCTTATTTAACCCATTTCATAAAGCATAATGTTTTAATATGTTCCAACTTTATGGTTGCAGGTAGGTCAAGTGAGCGTAGTGCATTAGGTCTGTCTCATCCTACCCTATAGATATCCAATTCAACATCGTTTGTTTGGTAAGATACTAGTGATGCTAAACGAGGGGTTCCTTGGTACATTGTCTCACTATGTACAATATTAACCTTGTATGAATATATAATATTCATACCAAATTTTTTGTTTGACCTAAAGCTTTTGTTTTTCTCTTGAACTCTCGGTTACTCAATTGAGTAGGTTAACAGTAAGGATTTCCAGGATCTTTAAGGCAAATAAAATCTTACCAGATATGTTATAGGATGCAAGCTGATTATATATATATATATATATATATATTACTATTTAGTAGTTATATTATGCAACGCAACTGATTTTGGTTTAAATAATGACACAGTTCATATAGTTGTAGTTGTAACTCTGATCACTTAAGGGGGTCCTCATCATATGTTGCTTTGAAAATCTTTATATTTGAACTATTCTATTTTGTAAAAGCAAGGGACGGTTGGGTTATTTAATCAACCTCAGAGACAAGGTGCAACTTTAGTAGAGATAATGATGTATCAAGCTTTTCAGCCCAGAGATAAGGCTCAACTCCTCCAGATCTAGTGCAACATAACTCTAAAGAGTCCCAAAGACAAGACACGGTTCTACCAGAAATAGTGGAGTTTTATCTTTCTAAGAATGACTAAGATAGGGTCAGCTACATCTGATTATGAAGTGTTATACTCCAGAGATTGAGTACCCTCATGGAATATGGGGGTTACAAAGTAAAGTTATGACTCACTTTTATGAATAAATTTTGAATGATATTTGATATACTCGAAGGTATAGTAACACATTACCACTCAAATATGCAAAACCCACGATTATGGAAGAAATGACCAATGAATGGGAAAGAATGAATGTTTTTGAACCATATAGGTCGGACAGATCTCTTGATTTAAAGGTAAAACATATGGTTGCACCTTAACGCTGAAATTCTGCCTCGACTACACTATTCACCTGATACGATTGGATCTTAAATGAAGCATTCGTATTCATAAAGCACAACTTGGGGGCAATGTGTTATGGAAAAATATGATAGTCTCAAAATATACTCAATCCAATTGGAAAATATACTTAAGGTCAAATATGCAACCTTGTCGAAAACGCGTCTCAATTTGAGCTATAGATTGAAAGTTATGCCATTTTAAAATCGATCCTCTACCTAACTGATTTAGAATCACCTTGGAAAGCTACTATCTAAGTCACCCAAGTGGAACATCTAAAGGCACCATAGCATTTTACTTGAGCTATTGGTCCAATTTTTACTCAATTTCGACTTAAAATGAGAGATTATGGCACAAAGAAAATCGATCAAAATCAATGATTTTGTTAAGAACCAAACATAAATACATTGATTAAAAATATATCGAATAGAAATAGCCAATTAGAAATATACCAAACCATGGAAACAATCTAATAGGCCAGAATTTGTTCGAGCCGAACAGAATATTCTATTGGATGCTAAATTAACCTAACTAAATATGTAAACTAGAATTTGTCGAATAGAACTAACCAAATAAAAGTTAACTAAACGGTTTTTTGAATAGAATTTATGTAATAGACTATGTCGAACAAAATTAGCATAATAGAATATGACAAACATATAGTTCTGGAGTCTGCGATAAAGTTCAATGAGCTCTCAAGACATGGGAAGGCTACCATTGATACTTTGGTTGAGAAGAATAAAACGTTTATTCAGGGACCAAAGCTCGAGATTTCTAGGGCAACTATGTCACACCTTAGATATCCATTGAATGTTGTAAAATATATGGTAATGAAGGATGTGGACTATCTTGAAGCAAATAAGAAAAAATAATTCAGTTGCATAGGAAAATCAACGCTTTGGTTTTAAGACAAGAAAAGGACGTTCTTCAACCAGAAAGGAAAGAAAGGAAATCAAAAGGGTGGAGTTTCCAAGAAGGGTAAGTCTGAATATATTGTTATAAATGGGACAAGAAGATGCACTATACTAATGAGTTCCATGCAACTGCAAGAAGCTAGGACACTACAAGAGGGATTGTCCCGAATCGATCACAGTTGAGAAAGGAAAGGTGTATGCTTTGAAACCCATAGCTTTAGGACCAACAAGTGGTAAAATGGAAAGTTTGTGTTGGGAGGTATGCTTTGACATATGGCATATTTGTTAAAGTATCATTTTGATACTAGAGCGTCATATTCCTTTATTTATACAATTGATAGACAGATTAAACCTTGAACCGACCTACCTTATAACCTCTTTGTTTGCAAATCTGGTCAAAGGTTATGTAACTCTTGGAATGAAATGCGACCAACAAGAGTTCGATTTTCTACGTCATAAGTTTAGCTACAATTTATATGTGCCTGATTTTGGGGTGTTTCTGGGTATGGATTTGTTGAATCTATATAATGCTAGAATATGTTGCTTGGATAGGGTGCTACAACTTCCCATGTGTAATGAGAGAATCCTCCATAAGGAGTCGAGTTTTGATGTATGTGCATTGTTGTATCTTATGGATGATTCGAAATACAATACTGATTGAGTTTTTGTAGCAGTGTACTATGTTTATGTTTTTGATTTAGTTATGGGACTACTACCAAAGTGAGCTTTGAATCTTATACAGATCTCATACTAGGAGCCGAACCTGTAAGTAGACCACTAGTAGTATGACATCTAATGAAATGAGGGAATTAAAGGTGCAGCCAGTGGATTTGGAAGGAAATTTTTTCTTAAACCAAGTGGCTTATGGTGTGGAGCTACAGTGGTGTTTGCAATGAAGTCGATGGTCATTTAGACTATGTATTGACTATATAATGCTTAATGAGACAATCATAAAGAATTAGTATCCTTTTTCTAGGATCGGTGACCCGTTTGATCAATTGAAAGGTGCCAAGTGGTTCTTATAGTTAGATCAAGCAACGAGTTTCCCTCAATTGAGAGTGGCGGAGGAATGTGTACTGTTAATAATGTTTCGAACTAGATGTTATTTGTATGAGTGGTTAGTCTTGCCTTTCAGAGTGACCAGTGCACTTTCTTTCATTGTTGACTTAATGAACTAGATCTTCCGAGAGCATTTGGATTCATTTTGGTTTTATTATGATATCTTGATATATTTTAAGAATGAATGGTATCAGAGGTTGATTTAAAAATAGTGCTAGATACATTAAGGATGCATCATCTCAAGGTAAAGTTTTGGAAATGTCACTTTTGGAAAAGAGAGTTAAAGTTCCTAGGTCATGTGGATTCTGAAGATGGGTTTTTTATAGATCCATCAAAGATTGAAGCTATTAATAATTTGAAGAGACCAGAGACTGTAGCTGAGAATAGAGATTTCTTAGGGTTAGCTGGTTATTATCAGAGATTCATTAATGATCCATCAAAGAAAAGCTACGTTGATCAGATGCGAAAGGATTCAGATATTTCTACTAGACATTGTCTTTGTGAAAGTATCACCTATGAAGGGTGTTTACCATTTGGGAAGTCAAGGAAGTTGGCACCGAGATACCTTGGACCATTTCCTATTATAGAGAGGATTGGGAAACTCACACACTATATCGATTTATCAAATAATTTGGCAAGAACCTACAAAGAGTTTCACGTCTCTCATCTAAGAATAGGTGTACGTGATCTAGAGAAAACTATTGAACCCACTGCTTTGGAGGATTTATTAGTGGAACTTGATATGACCATTATAAGATGACCAATTTGTATAATGGATAGAGATGCAAAGAAACATAGAAATAACATAGCCAAGCTAGTGAAAGTTTGGTGGAGTGACAACAAAAGAGATTGTACTTGGAAGACCGATGACATGATTAGGGTGGCTTATTCAGAGTTATTTTGATGTACGATATATAGTTTATATTTTTGACTAGTAGTTATACTAGTAATGTCTAGTTTTGTGTGTTCGTGTCACCAAAATATGAGTTTTATATGGTTAATTGTTCCTTATCTTAATTTCAGGAAAAGGTTGTAAACCCATGTTATAATACATATTAGTATGAGTAATTTAATTTATTAATAAATAAACAATAACATATAGGAATAGAGTAAGTATAGAGAAGTGCCTAAATTATAAATTTAAATTTTTTTCTTTAAATATAAAAGAAAGTATTTTACTAAATAGAGAATGAACAATGGTTTTTGTTATTTAAGTAGGGCTGGGAAGAGGAAAACCTAATACCTAACCCACTTAAGAATCCTTTAACCTTCCCCCTCCCTTGTATTTCTTTCATTTTTACCATCGAAGGAAAAAGAACGAAAGAAAAGAAAATAAACTCTCATTTTATTAAAGAAGAAGAAGAATTAAAAAACTTAAAGAAGGGGCATAGTGCACATTTCTCTCCGTCCTTCGGCAAATCAAGGTAAATAATATTATCACCCTTTTATTTTATGTTTTCATTTTATTTTTGAATGAAAATAAAATGGTTTGAGATAATAGAAACATGGGTTTTGTATATGTGATCACTAAAATGCTTCTAATTTATATGCGATTATAAGCTTAAAGTGAGGTTTCTGTATTTAAAAGCATAGCTAATGACCTCAAATGATCCGAAATTTGAATAACTTGCTTTTAACATTAACTTGGAGATGGATTTTTAATTTCAAAATTTTGCAATTTAATATGAATTTTTTACAAATTCTCTAGGTTGGAAGATGTTGTAATTTCAGGACATAATTTTTTAAAATATAAAAAATAATTACTTTTTCTTGCACTTTTTACATGAGGTCAAAGATGGAGTTTGGACCTTTGAGAAATTTTCTAGGAGTTTCCTAGGGAATTTTGGATTTCTATGAATTAATTGAATAAGCGAAAAAATGTGGTAACGTGGTAATTAATTAATTAAAAGATTAGTTAATGTATGTAATCAAAGAAGAATTATTCTACAAAAAAATTCAAAGAGAAATCGGTAAAGCTGGTGATTAGCAAATAAGAATTCAACATATAACATGATTTAGTCAAAAGTAATTGCTTTAAAAGAAATTAAACAGTTTTAAAGTTGATTACAAATTTGCCACCGTATATATAATAACATGGCCATTGCTTTGATAGTATGTTAATACATACGTTTAATAACATGTTAAGCCATAGGTCCAATAACATGTTAATCCATACATTCAATAACATGTTAAGTTATAGCTCCAATTGCCTATTAATCCAGACATTCGATAGCATCTTAAGCCATGATTTTGAAAAATATTAAACCATACATTCGATACTATATTAGGCCATAACTTTGATAGCATGTTAAATCATACATTCGACAACATATCAAAGTCATATCTCCGATAATGTATTTAGTAACATATTAAGACATATTTGTTATCCAATGGGTTGGGCTTTTGATAACATTAAAGTAGGGCTTTGAAAACTTTAAAACTTCTATGGAATGTTTGTGGGAAGAAAAACTAAGTTATTAACATTTGATTTTATAGGTGATTAATTACATGCTTAGGTATGACATGTACACAAATGGCTATGATATAACATATTAATATTGTGAAGGTTATCTTGATGACTTTATATGTGTAAGGTATATTTTGATCAGTTATGTTTATTTCATATGTTGTTAATGTGCTCACTTACGTAAAATCACCAAATACTGTTGACTTTGGGACTGGGATTTGATAACCATGTGAGGTTGTTCGACTAGTGTGTATGGTCAGCTTAAACTCCTAGGTTAAGTAGAATTGCATCCGCGAGATCAGAAAGACCTAAACACGTTAGAATGCTAAAACCAATTATAATAAAATGACTTGTTCGACATTTAGAAAACCAGGTTAAGTTTTTGGGATTGGTGTCAGGGTCAAGCCTCGCATTATAATCGATTAAGCCTCTCGTTTATCAAGCTCGACAAAATAAATGCATCGGACTTTGCCAACGCCGATGCTAAACTTTTGTGTACGCATCTGATGGATTAAGTGGGGGCGCTCACTATATCTTTCTTTTATCGTGGAGATATCAAGGTATCCTTATAGGAACAAAACCCATGGTTTCACCTTTTTTAGGTTTGAGTCAACCCGATAGGTTTTTAGTTGGTCTGGGAAAACTAACAGGTTCATAATGACCCTATGAATACTATACCGACGTATTTAACACGTGATGAGGAGTGTGTATAAAGACTGAGAACTTGGAGCACATTATGGTATGAAAGTGTAAGGAAAAAGAGAAGCAACTAAAATGGTTAGACATAGGGAGTGTGTGACACTTAAGCGCTGTTATTTATATGGAACTATTCATTATTAATCCATTATGTATGATGTTTTATTATATTATAACCTTTGTAGTTGCAGGTGGATGAGGAGAGCATAGCGCGTTAGGCCTATCTTGTCTTATCCTATGAATGTAGATCTTAGCATTTTTTGTTTCGGTAAGATACCAGTGAAGGGAAAATTCGTTTTGCTTAGCATCATTGTCTCACTATATATCAATTCATTTAGGATGACTAATATTATTCATACTGGACTTTTTTATTGACCCAAAATTTTGATTTCCCCCTAAAACTCTCGGATACTCATTCGAGTAGGCCGAGAGTGAAAGAGTTAGTAGTATGCACTAAGTTAAATTACGTAGTTTGTTACAAATATCAAACTCTATAGTCAATTTTGTTCATAATAAAGGTACTTATTTTTTGTTATATACTTTATTATATTGTGATATAATTAATTAAGTAATTAATTTAATGTATATTAACAAGAAAATTCGTAAATAAACTATTATGTGGTAGTAGTTGCAAATAGTTGCAATCTTGGGAAATTAATCACAAAATAAAATAATACTTTTTCGATAAAAAAATAAAATAATATTTTACTTTACATATTCATGGTTAAAATGTTTCAAGAGAGGATATCGATACATTCGTTGAGACCAGAGTATGTAATGCTCTCTAAATATAAGGTAGTGTATTATTCATGGCTGTTGGGAACTAAGGGTTTACGTATTCATGGTTATTGGATAACTATGGAATGACTCGTCCCGAAAATTTTCTACTAGTTAATAATAACTAGGTAAAATAGGAAATCTTAGGATGATGATGTTACACAGTTCCCTCAACTTGAGAATACTATGAAACTTCAATGTGAATACGCCACTTTGACTATAGTCAAACCATGGCATGACAATCCATCAAGCGATTATAGTTGGGTCTGTGTTGAAGCTTTGAAAGTAAAGCACTATTCAGTAGAGAATTTGTCTCCTCGATACAGTTTAAATACTTAAGATTCATAGTATTCTCGAGTTAAAATACTGTTATACATCATTACGTGAGATCTTCTATTTGACTTTTTAATCAATCTTTAGAAGACTCTCGATGAGTCGTTCTATGATTGTTCCAAACAATCATAGATATGTAACCCTTTGATGCTCTGATGGTCATGAGTAATTCATTTTCCATCATATAAAAAGCATTGTATAAACTAGTCTGAATGGACGTGTCGATATCCCATTCTCGATACATCTTGACTAGGGACATTTAAGGGCAAGTATTTATTTGACACGGTTCGATACTCATGGTTACAAACTCATTCATAACTCAGTCGATTATATACTTTTCCCAAAAAATTCTACTTGAATATATTTAGTGTATTTAAATCATTACTTACATCCCAATATAACAATACATACATTCCAGAATCTTACCTTATTTCGAAGAAGATTTGCAGTAGGAGTTGAATTATATAATCAACTATATAATTGCCTAGAGGGTACACTCTTAACTCTCTCACTATAAACACACATATTATTTTGAAGATTAGATATGTTCTGGATAGAGCACCATTATGAAGACACTATCAAAGAAGATGTTGCCGAGGAAACAAAATGCTAACATGTAAGAAGTGCAAAGGAAATATATGGAAAGAGCATTTGGAGTGCTTCAAGCTAGATTTATGATGATTAGTAGATCATGTAGACTTTGGAATAAATCAAAAATAATTTTGGTTATGTTTACCTATATAATTTTATATAGCATGATCATTGGAAATGGAAGATGTATGGATGCCAGTTTGGATTATTGTTACGAAAGTGCATAAGATGCACTAGAAGTGTTCCAAGAAGACATACAAAGACTACAACATTCACATTTATTAAAAACTTGCATATCACAACAAGGCACTACATAATAGACTACAAAAAGATCTTTTGGATCATATTGGGAACGCATACATTGGTAAGCAGTTCACGTGAACTTTAGTTAAGTTTAACTAGTAGTTTATGCCTTTGTATCATTTATTTTAGGATGATTTTTATCAGTTTGTATCAAAGTATCAATTTATGTTATTTTCGAAAAAAATTATCAATGTATGTTTATGTTGTAGTTATTATACATGTTTTATGATTAAGTTTCAAAGAATATATGAATATTAAACACGATCAATTTAGATTTGAACAAATATGCAATAATTATACTCTTAAGAAGAGATCAACGAAGAAAGCAACTTTTTGATGAAATTAAGATACGTAAAATTTATGAAGTGCAAAGAATATGGTGTTGTATGTGATGATTTTGGATTGAATATTTAGAGGAATTTTCAATTAGTTGTAATGATCTATTATATTCGATAGAGTTAAGGGTATGCCCAGGGAGCAATTATGTAATTTGATTATATAACTTAACTCTTACAACGAATCTTATTCAAAACAAAGTAAGCTATTGATTTTATTTTCTATCGTATATATTATTATATATCTCACCTTTTGACGAGGCAATATACAAACTAATCCGATGAGTCAAACTTTGAAGTTATCAAGGCAAGACGCTCGAAGAGATGACCATAAAGCCCAAAACTCAAGTACAACCAAGATCACAACACAAACACGAGTCCACCATAAAAGTCCAACACATGAAAATCCAACAAATGTTGGATCAATACCGATCCAACACCATGTGTCGGTACTGATCCAGCCAACCTCACCCAAACCATCTCAACTTTTGCCTACCTATCCTATTTGGTAATAGAAGCCTATTCCAAGTGCTATTTTAATGATTCCATGCAACTATCTGATCTCCTCCATGAATACTTGAATCGGCAACTCTGTTCTTCTACGGATCCATCATTTGGACTCAGAAACAAGATAACATTGGTACAAACAACTATAGAATCACGAAGCTAACCACATGATGAGCCAAAGCGAAGAGTTTAAGATGACCAGATTGGCCATCTTACAGAGTCGTACCGACCCAAGCCTTTGGAGTCGTACCGACCCAAGCCCTTGGTATCATGCCAACCCATATAAGTTGATGAGGTGGTGTCCTACTTTAGTGGAGAAACGGTCTAAGGTGTGGAGAATGAGGTTGAGATCTTCCGGGCGAGATTTTAGGCTCACTAAATCTATAAATAGGAAGGTAGGTCTCATTTTTAAGGATCTTTTGGTTCTTTCTCTCCTTACTCTAATTTCTTGTAATCTATATCGGAGTTATACCGACCTGTAAGAACTCCTGCCTATAATCAACAAGATAATCAATAAAAACCATTAAGTGGACGTAAGCCGGAGTACGCCGAATCACTATAAATCTCATGTATTCTATTTCTTACTTGTTTTTCATTTATTTTCTTCATTTTTATTTCTTTACTTATTTTCCTTCCATGTCTGTGCCATTTTTGGTTCAAACATTTTGGTGCTTTTACCGAGAAATACTTGAACTCGCTGATTTAAGACTTGGGAAGATTTGGAATGACTAGACAATCAACTAGGAAGGCCGCAACTGGAGGAAATCAACAAGGGGGCAACCAAGGGGCATCCTTAGGAGCTAACTCCCCATCAATCTACATAACCAGGGATGAGATAAAAATCATGATAAATGGATTGCAGGATAGGATGATTGCTCGCCAGGGAGAGATATTGGAGAATTTCTTCAGGAGAATGTGACAGATGGGAACAGCTGGAGATACCGCAAATCAGAATCAATGACCAAAAGCTGGAGCGCAGGTAACTGGAAGCGGAGTAGAATGACACGGGACAAACCCCTAGCCGGACATATGGGTCGGTATCGATCCACAGGCATAGGTTGGTACCGACCCACAAAGGCTCATGGGCATGGGTCATCTTGGCCTAGGAAGGAATGATATGTGTCATGGAGATGATGCGTAGCATATGTATGCGAATCAGAATGCAGAAGCACGACCGGAGGAGTACGTACCAGAATTCCCTCGTAGAGTTAGGGCATCCATTTTAGTTTATACTCCTTCTCCCAAGTCAGGGACACGAGTTGGTTGGTTTCATTCTTCAAGCAACGAGAGTGATTGAACTTCAAGGGTCCAATCATGGACCATGGAAATTTGGTTAGCATCTACCTCCGGGTACCTGCATACCCGATGAGAAGGTATTTCTAGTTCCTTAGCGATTCTAAGTCCTATAATCAATGCTTCATAATCCGCTTCATTGTTCATCGTGAAAAGGTCGAGTCTCGGGACGTAATGGATCGAACATTCCTCTGGCTTGACAAGTATAAATCTAGCACTGGAATAATATTCGTTCTATGCACCAACCGTGTAGATCTTTCACCTAGTATTATGCTCATCACTACTCTTCGAAGTATCGTCTCGCATAGCATATTCGGGTATAAAATCCACCAAAGTTTGACCTTGGATAGCTCTCCGAGGGTGATAGGTTATGTCGTGTTGGCTTAAATCAATGTTCCATTTTAACAGCCTTCAAGAAGTCTCACATTGCTGCAAGGTTTGTTGCAAAGGCTGTTCGATAGGAACTTTGATTGGATAAGCCTGAAAGTAGGCGCGGAGCTTACTTAAAGCGATCAACAGACAGTATGCAAGCTTTTCCAGCTTTGGGTAATTTCTTTCTGCTCCTGCAATTGCTTACTAATGTAATAAATTGGTCGTTGGATGCGGGATTCCTCACGTATGAGTGCGACGCTCAAAGCATGCACCGACATTGCCAGATATATAAATAAGTCCTTGTCATCCATCGGCTTCGAAAGAATGGAGGGTCTCTCCAAGTCGGAAAGTACACATAGAGTTTATAGTGGTTCGGCTAATCTTGGCCTATGTCTACTTAATGATTTTATTGCTTATATTCTGACTTGGAGGCAGAAGTTCTTACGAGTCGATACAACTTCGACAGAGATTACAAGAAATTAGAGTAAGGAGAGCAAGAACCAAAATATTTTTAAAATGGGCCTTAACCCCTCTATTTATAAAGGAAGGGAGCCTAAAATCTCGCCCAGAAGATCTCCAGCTTGTTTTCCAAGTCTTAAACTATTTCTCCACCAAAGTAAGATGCCACCTCATCAACTTATATGGGTCGATACAACTCCACAGGCTTGGGTTGGTACGACTCCAAGGGCTTAGGTTGGTATGACTCCGTAAGATTGCCATTATGGTCATCTTGAACTCTTCGCTTTGGCTTGTCTTGTGATTAGCTTCGTGATTCCATTGTTTTTTGCACCAACGTTAGCTTGTTTCGAAGTCCAAATTACAGAGTCATGGAAGAACAGAGCTGCTGATTACAGAGATCGTGGAGATCGATAGAGAATTGCATTGGACCAACAAAACAACACTTGGAGTAGGCTTCTAGCATTGAGTGGAGTGTATAGGCAGAAGATGGGCCCCACTAGATGAAGGAAGTTGGGTTGGTACCGACCCAGGGGGTTGGATCAGTACCGACCCACCACTTATGTGGGCTTTTGGTCCTTTTGGCTTGGGTTCTCTTTGCTTTGGCCTTGTTAATATGTTTTTGTTTGGGTTTTGGATTCTTGGGCTATCTCTCCGGACTCCCTGCTTTGATAACTCCAAGTTTGTCTTGTCCAATCTATCCGAATTTTGCCTAGTCCAAAGGCTGAATAACACTTGCCCCCCAAAGTACATCTTGTTTCAAACGTGGTACGCTTTGAATCGAGACAAGTTGGAACTGCTGCGAAGGACTCCACTCTGTGTTTGAATGATCATTATCCTTTTTGCGGATCGATTCTGGGAAAAGTAATGCCCGTAGTCATCCATCGTGACTCTCTACCAGCATCCGAGATTATAAATCTAGATCGTATCCTCATGATCTATCATTCTAAGCTTGATAGTTTCAAACTGACTCCTTCCATGAATTTTTCTGTTCGAATCTGATTCCCTTTGATTCTAGTCGTTGGGTTTTTTGGATATGTACTCATACACATATATTCACGTGCACGTTCTTTGAGTAAGAAGGAGTGTGCATACATGGTCCATCACATGCATAGGCATATATCCATATACGTATATGTTATATATATAAAAAAAACTTAAGACTCGATACAAATCCCTTTCTTGGGTCGGTACTAAATTGAGAGTTGGAGAAATTTCCAATTTCCAACTTCACCGCCTGCAACTTCAGGTCCAAACGGGGGTATATAACCCATTCTTCTTATTCCTTTATCTTCACTTTTACCTTTGCTTTCCGGCCGGTGTTGTGTAGATCCGGCCTCTGCTTTTATTTTTTGCTTAGGGGTAAATAAAACTCGTAATTTTCTTTCCAAGCTCTATTTTGAATATGAATAACAAAGACTTTTGTTTTTCCCAAGCCTTGCGCAAATTTGCCTAAGTATTTGAGAAATGCACTTCCCATTCAATGTGCTTGCGATCATTCCTTTTCATGATTATTGTCGGACTAAGCCATTAGCCCGTTTTATGGTTTGCCAGCCTTTCATCGTTCTTGTGAACGTAAAGCAATCATTGAAGTGCCAATCTCTAGGCATTTATATGTAACCATGAATTATAGAATCTGATCAAACTTCGATCACCTGGAAAGGTGATCTAAACATCCTTTTGGGGGAACTTTAAAACGCAATCGTGCTTGCCTCTGCACGTCGATCGAGGTTCGGGTGAGATCTTGCCTATCTCCATGCGTAGACCTTTTGCCTTGCCCACTCCAACCAATGTTTGAATGCTCTTGTTTTGGACCGCGCCTAACTCCGGGCGTTGGTCGAGGTTAACCACTTAGGATAGCGGCTCATGTATCCTTTTACAGGATAGTGATCTTTGATCACGGTAAAATCCGAGCGCTGATTTGAGCTGTCTACTTAAGATCATAGTTTGTACATCCTCATCCAGGATGTTTACTTGTGATCATGCCTACGCTGGGCATTAACTGATGCTATTATGAGATCCTACCCACTCCAAGCGTATATCTCTGTCTCGCCTGCTCTAGGCAAGATGTGAGTGCTCTGCCAAACACTGGGCATGAGTTATCAGATGGACAGTCTTGTCATGTCCTTTTTAAGTTCATCGACCTTGCCAAACTCTAGGTAATACATTAGCGCTCTGCCAAACTCTAAGCATGAGCTATTGGATGGATGGTCTTGTCATGTCCATTTGGTAAGTTTGGATAAGATCTTGCCTAACTTCGGCTAAGGCATGGGCACTCCACCAAACCCTCGGCATGAGCTAATAGAAGGATGGTCACGTCATGTCCATTTTGGTTTATACTCCTGCCCCAATATCAAGGGCAAGAGTTAGTTGGTGGACAGTCAAGTCACGTCCATTTTAGTTTATACTCTTGCCCCCACGTCAGGGGCAAGAGTTAGATAATGGACGGTTAGGCCACATCCATTTTAGTTTATACTCTTGCCCCCATGTTAAGGGAAAGAGTTAAAGGATGGACGGTCAGGTCGCATCCATTTTATTTTATACTCCTGTCCCCATGTCAAGGGCAAGAGTTGGTTGGTATCAATCTCCAAACACCGAGAGTGATTAAACTTCAAGGGCCCGATCATGGACCATGGAAGTTTGGTTAGCATTTATCTTTGGGTACCTGCATCCCCGATGAGAAGGTATTTCCAGTTCCTTAGTGATTGTAAGTCCCGCAATCAATGCTTCATACTCTGCTTCATTGTTCGTCGTGGGAAAGTCGAGTCTCAGGGCGTAATAGATCGAACATTCCTTTGGAGTGATAAGTACAACTCCCGCATCAAAACAACGTTCTTTCGATGCACCATCCTTGTACATCTTCCACCTAGCATTCTACTCACCACTGCTCTTCGGAGTATCGTCTTCCACACAGCCCTCTGAGGGTGATAGATTATGTCGTATTGGCTCAAATCAATGTTCCATTTCAACAGCCTTCCAGAAGTATCATGTCGCTGTAAGACTTGTCGCAAAGACTGGTCGGCAAGAACTTTGATTGGTTGAGCCTAAAATTAGGGGCGGAGCTTCCTTGAAGCGATCAACAGGCAGTATGCAATCTTTTCCAACTTTGGGTAATTTCTTTCTCCTTCTGCTAATTTCTTACTGATGTAATAGACCAGTCACTGGATGCGGGATTCCTCACGTACGAATGCAGCGCTCAAAGCATGCACCGACACTGCCAGATATATAAACAAGCCCTCATCATACATCGGCTTTAAAAGAATGGGGGTCTCTCCAAGTGATCCACTAGAGTCTGGAATGCGTCTTTACACTCCTATGTCCACGCAAAGTTCATTTTTCCCTTCTTAACCACATCAAAGAAAGGAATGCATTTGTTTGTTGCTCTAGAAATGAATCGACTCAGGGTAGCAAACTTCCTAACATGGCCGAAGCAACGTCGGTTCTCAGAAGGTTAGGGGTCTAATGTAACTGTTGAACCAGCAGTTGGGACCTTCCCGACATTGTCGGAGCAACGTCGGTTCTCAGTAGGTTAGGGGTCGAATGTGATCGTCGACTCAGCAGTTTGAACCTTCCCAACTTTGCCAGAGCAATGCCGGTTCTCAGAAGGTTAGGGGTCGAATGTGACCATTGACCCAGCAGTTGGGACCTTCCCGACGTTGTCGGAGCAACCCCGGTTCTCAAAAGGTTAGGGGTCTGAAAGTTACTAAGCTATAGGATCGTGCAATATGGAATATAAGCTAATAATATATATGTGCGGGATAAAATATAATAGTAAAAAGCAATAAAGTAAAGATGACACCAGGTATTTTTATACCGGTTCGAACTTCCCGTTCTACGTCCAGTCCTAGACTCCTTCTGGAATTAAAATTAGCAGTCCTCACTTAACCCGGAGGAACATGTATTGCACCGCCTAAACAACCGAATAGGACTTCTACCATCTAGACAACCGAATAGGACTTCTACCGCCTGAGCAACCGAACAGGACTTCCAATACAAGTAGTAAAGTTGTTTCTGACTGAGTATGCTCTTGAATAGCACAGATAAGTCAATAATGTACACCCTTCCTATAATCTTTTCCTCAAGAGTAATGTGTATGATTGTGCGTGTATGAAGAATAGGAAGATTAGAATTGCTTATAAGATATGGAAGTGAGATTGTAAGCACTGAATGTATGAACTTATGTAAGCAATAGATTCGAGAATGTTATGCACGTTAGATCAAGAGAGATAAGAGAATTTAAGTTAATTGATCAATGAAACTTGAGTGAATTTATAGTAAATCATAAGTTGCAACCTCTGGTAAAAAGTTCTCTACGAAAGGTAATGGTTGCAACACTTGGGGAGGAAGACAACCATTGAGAGAAGAAGTGTCTTTTCAATAAAAAAATGACAGTTACAGATTTCGGTCGACTGACCTTGATCGTATAGTCGACTGAATTCAAAAACATGCACGTATATGTTAAAATGCACACACTCGGTCGACTGAACGGTCAAAGTCAGTCGGCTGGTCCTCGTATTTAAAAAAAATTAAAAACAGGTTCAGTCGATTGAGGGATACAGTTCAATCGACTGAACTGTGTATTTCAGTGAAAACCAAGTACATATTATTTTAGAAAGTGATGCTTTTAAATCGAGTGCACGTGTATGTGTGTATATGAATGAGAATGATGATTTTTTAAGGAAAGATCTTAACAAAGTACCTAGACTAGACTCTATATACATAATTCATGACTCTAGTTAAAACATATAGACTATACGAACCATACTTCGAGTCGTTGAGTTCGGTTGTTGTAGTATTTGCAGATTCATGAATCGTTGTGTCATGTCAGCAATCAAAACTCAAGATCCAACATTCTCCCCCTTTTTGATGATGACAACTCCATTTGCTATGAATGAATCTCGACAAGATTTGTTGATCTATATCTCCCTCTCAACCTATACTTGCTACTATACTCGTTATTTCTCCCCCTGAATCTATGCTTAAATCTATGCTTATATATCCCTAAAAGTAATAATTGAGCAATATTTTTCTCCCCCTTTGTCATAAACAAACTGGAGAGTTTTTCAAAACAGATACTATATTGAACAATATTGATAATAATGGTCAATGATAAAGAGACTTAGTAATCGCAGAAATTCAAAATTCCAACCAGTACCACATAAGCATTGTCTGGTAAGTATTACATAGCCAAAATAAAGATAGCTACCATTGTTTGCAATAGAATGACATCTAAGTTTGTCAAGATAATAAGGATAGAAAGAAATATACCTACTCATTACCATCACCTCCTCCATCGGAGCTATCGCCATGGTCATCTCCCTCGGTCTCTTCTTCTCCACTAGATTCTCCACCTACTTCTTCCCCTTCTTCTTCTTCTTGTTCTTCGTTAGAGGTCGACCAAGTGAAATGTTCTGCAGGTCATGTCCCTTGTGATGTTGGCACATGAACGGACGTCGAGGAAGGTTGTGAACATGAGATTGCTTCCCAAATGTTGTTGAGAAAACCTTTGATATGATTTAGCTTCTTGTTCACCTTTGATACGGATTTCTCAACCCGAGAGACATTTGACTCAATGTGAGAAAGACGTTGGTCGAGAAGCGTTTGATTTCTTGAAAGAATGGTCAAGGCTTCTTGAGGTCTAGCTTGAGAATCGATTTCTCGAATCTCTCTTATTTCTCTTTGTTGTGGAGGAGGTTGAGAAGAAGTTGAAGCTTGTACATGGGGAGCTTGTGGTCTAGAGGACGGTTGAGGTTGTCCGGAAGATTGGTTCTCTAGCCAATGGTTGTAGGTAATAATAGTATGATCGTGATATTGCATTAGGAGATTCATCAAACTTAGTATTTTGGTGTTCAAAGATCCAATTGAAGAGAATTCCAAGTCGGGGAATGGAACATCGAAATGCTTGAGAATTCTCATAATGTATTGTGCCATAATGAATTGTTTGCATTCGACTTTGATTAAAAGTTTGAAATTCTTCCAATATCACTTTTGCCCAATATACATGACGCCCTCCCCATATGGCGTATAGAGACTGGAAATCATGCCTATAGACCTTTTCGTAGCTTCCCGTTCTTGGATTGATAGAATGGGTTAGGGCGCGGTGTATAATTCGTGCTTTTGGTCTTAGTGCAACCGCTTTAAGCTTCGTCATGTCATCGGAGAGGAAGAGATGGCTAGTGCGGTCTCTTGATTCCATATTTACTGAAATTTCGGCCAACTCTGCTCCTTCGTATGGACAAGTTAGGATTCGTCCAAGTCGAGGAAGTGGTAGGAAAATCTTGACACCACATACAAGTGTCCAAATGCATTCATCCGGGTTTTGAATAGAATGGTGGTCAAGATTGAGGTTCGCATAAAATAGCTTGACAAGAAGGTGATTGATTTTGATATTATTCGCAGTATAATCGATTAGAGACTCCAATCCACTACGTCGAGCAAGATCTTGAATGGCATATGGAGCAAAATCAGAGAATTTAACAAATGAGCCTTCAAAAATTCGAGAGTTCTTCATTTTATCAAACCTTTGTGCTGCTCTCTCGTTGTGTAGCCATCCACAAATTTGTAAATCAGAAGGACCAGCAGAAGATTGAGATTGTCTTGCTCTTTTTGGAGCCATTGAGGGTATTAGGGTTTTATTTGGGAAAAGTGGGGATAGATTGTTAAAATTTGTGATAGTTTGAGAGATTTTTGAAGAGGAAATGAAGAAATAATGGCAGACTAAAAATAGAAGTGAACAAAAGTGATAAAAAAATAAGTTTCTTTTGATTTTTGAAGTGTCTCTCGGCCAAAATTCACCTGGGTTTACTAGTTTCAGTCGATTGGAGTTGCTTAACCAGTCGACTGACTGGGTTATATAAAAAATATGTTTCTGGGTTCAGTTGACTGAAGCATTGATTCAGTCGACTGAATCAAACCCGAGAGTTTAATGTGTAAATTTGACCTTTTCAGTCGATTGAGCTTCTAAGTCAGTCGACTGACTGTAGAGAAAAAAGACGGTTAAAAAAGTAAATTCAGTCGACTGATTTTCCTTGGTCAGTCGACTGCCACTAGAAAAAAATGTAGATTTCTAAATTTATGAAGAATAGAAAAGGAAACAGATAAAAAAAATTATTGTTGAAAGAAGAACATACATATATGTATATGAAACAAATGATATAGAAAACAAAAAATCATTAAATTTAAACAGATTTGGATGATGAGCTTGGAGTGTGATATTCATCCGACTCTATCTTTGTGTTCTCTTGTAATGGCCTAAGTGGTGACCATCTAGTGTCGTGTTCCCACGAGTTCAGAGATACTGGTGGACGCTGTGGCGATGGTTCCCGAGGATTACGTTGGGAAGGAGAACGGAGAGGAGACAGTTGATGAACCGTGCTCTGGGATGAGGATCCATAGAATTTTAGGGCGACCTGTTCCAAGAAGCTTAAACGCTTCGCGTTTACCTTCTGTTCGTAATACAGTTCACGTTGTAACTCCAGTGTTTCCCGTTGATAGTGGTGGATGTCGTCTATCTTTTCTTTTGTAGACGGCGACCTGAAAAATAAAGAGCGTTTAGCTCTTTTGCCAAGAGGAGTGTATCCGGTGTGAGTTGAAGGTGGTATGATTGGAACGGGATCGTAAATTGGTGTGGGTGTAGGTAAATTAATAGAGTCTGAGCTTGGTGATGTGTAAGAAAGAGATGAAGATTGAGAGTTTTCTTGAGATGCCATGATAAATAAAGTTGAAAAGCTTGGAGACTTTGAAATTTTGTTAATAATAAGAAGATTGTGATAAAAAGTATTAAGAAAAAAACTTGAATTTATAATAAAGATCAAAGCTAAAAAAATGTGAATGTAGGATAATAAATCTCCAAAGAATGAGGACCAGACACTGAAGTAAAGGTGGAAAGAAAAAATAAATAACTAACTATAGAAAAAGAAGGATTGGTTGTAAATTGTTAAAGCAAATAGGAGGTAAAAAATAATAATCAATGGTTGAAATATAATATGAGCTAAAGAATAGTTGTAGTTGTGAAATATAATGTAGAGTGGAGGTAGTATACTAGATTATCAAGAAAGAGGACTCTAGGTCGAGTCTTGCAACCTTCAGTTTGTTTGTAAAAGGAATTTATTTTTGTAAAAATTTGTAAAAATAATTATAAATCTTTAGTGATATAATCCCTAATTCACTTCTTAATTTTATGAAAATATTTTCATTTGACGGTTTTGTAAATATATCAGCCAGTTGATTTTCAGAGGATACAAATTCCAATCTGACTAAATCCTTTTCAATATTATCACGAAGCAAATGATGATGTATGTCAATATGTTTAGCTCGTGAGTGATTGACAGGATTTTTAGATAAGTTTATAGCACTTGTGTTATCACATAAAATAGTTGATTTAGATAATTTATACCAAAATCTTGAAGTGTTTGTAGCATACAAATGACTTGAGCACATGCTAGCAGCAGAAATGTATTCTGCTTCACACGTCGATAGTGAAACACAATTTTGTTTCTTGCTAAACCAAAAGACTAAGGATTGTCCAATGAAGTGACAAGTCTCGCTAGTACTTTTTCAATCCGTCTGACATCCTCCAAAGCCAGCGTTACTATATGATACTAACTCGAAAGGACATTCTTTCGAATAGAAAAGTCCGAAATCTTTGGTTTTGCTTAGATAACGCAATATTCGTTTCACTGCTCGCATATGTGACTCCTTAGTATTTGCTTGAAATAGAGCACATAAACAAACACTCATCATTATGTCAGATCTACTAGCAGTTAGATAGAGTAATAATCCAATTATACTTCAATATAATTTTTGGTCGACACTTTTGCCATCTTCATCTCTATCGAGATGTATTGTTGTACTCATTGGAGTTGGTTTGGCAGAAGTATTTTCCATACCAAAGCGTTTAATTAGATTATTACAATATTTTTCTTGATTAATAAAAATTCCATTTTCTAATTGTTTAATTTGCAAACCAAGAAAATAAGATAATTCTCCCATATGTGACATTTCAAATTCTTTGGTCATTATTTTAGAAAAATCCTGACATAATTTTTCATTTATAGAACCAAAAACAATATCATCTACATAAATTTGAATAATTAAATTATCCTTTTTAGTTCTTTTAATAAAAAGAGTTTGATCAACCTTACCAATTTCAAAACCAGAGTCTATTAGATAGCTCTTAAGACGTTCATACAAAGCACGGGGTGCTTGCTTTAGACTGTATAAGGCTTTCTTAAGTTTATAGACGTGGTCTGGAAATTTTTCATGTGTGAATAAAGGAGGTTGTTCAACATAAACATTTTCTTTTATATGGAATATAAGCTAATAATATATATATATATATCTGTGTGTGTGTGTGTGGGGAATAAAATATAATAGTAAAAAGCAGTAAAGTAAAGATGACACCAAGGATTTTTATACTGGTTCAAACTTCCCGTTCTACGTCCAGTCTCGGACTCCTTCTGGAATTAAAATTAGCAGCCCTCACTTAACCCGGAGGAACGGGTATTACACCACCTGAACAACCGAACATGACTTCTACTGCCTAGACAACCGAATATGACTTCTACCCCCTGAGCAACCGAACAGGACTTCCAATACAAGTAGTAAAGTTGTTTCTGACTGAGTATGCTCTTGAATAGCATAGATAAGTCAATAATGTACACCCTTCCTATAATCTTTTCCTCAAGAGTAATGTGTATGATTGTGTGTGTATGAAGAATAGGAAGATTAGAATTTCTTATAAGATATGGAAGTGAGATTGTAAGCAATGAATGTATGAACTTATGTAAGCAATAGATTCGAGAATGTTATGCACATTAGATCAAGAGAGATAAGAGAATTTAAGTTAATTGATCAATGAAAATTGAGTGAATTTATAGTAAATCATAAGTTGCAACCTCTGGTAAAAAGTTCTCTGCGAAAGGTAATGGTTGCAACACTTGGGGAGGAAGACAACCATTGAGAAAAGAAGTGTTTTTTCAATAAAAAATGACAGTTACAGGATTCGGTCGACTGACCTTGATCGTTCAGTTGACTGAATTCAAAAACATGCACGTATATGTTAAAATGCACAAACTCAGTCGACAGAATGATCAAAGTCAGTCGGTTGGTCCTTGTATTTAAAAAAAACAGGTTCAGTCGACTGAGGCATGCAGTTCAGTCGACTGAACTGTGTATTTCAGTGAAACCTGAGTGCATTTGTGCATTTTATTTTAGAAAGTGATGCTTTAAATCGAGTGCACATGTATGTGTGTATATAAATGAGAATGATGATTTTTTGAGGAAAGATCTTAACAAAGCCACTAAACTAAACTCTATATATATAATTCATGACTCTAGTTAAAATATATAGACTATACGAACCATACTTCGAGTCGTTGGGTCCGGTTGTTGTAGTGTTCGCAGATTCATGAATCGTTGTGTCATGTCAGTAATCAAAACTCAAGATCCAACAGGGTCGAATGTGATCGTCGATCCGGCGGTTTGAACCTCCCGGATGTTGTTGGAGCAACGTTGGTTCTCAGTAGGTTAAGGATCGAATGTGACCGTCAACCCGGTGGTCTGGACTTTCCCAACATTGCCAGAGCAACGCCAGTTCTTAGAAGGTTAAGGGTTGAATGTGACTGTCGACCCGGCGGTTTGGACCTTCCCGACGGTGCCGAGCAATGTCGGTTCTCAGAAGGTTGGGGGTCAAATGTGACCGTTGACCTGGCAGTTTTGACCTTCCCGACATTGCCGGAACAACGCTGGTTCTCAGAAGGTTAGGGTTCGAATGTGACCATCGACCCGGCGGTTTAGACCTTCCCGACTTTGAGCAATGTCGGTTCTTAAAAAGTTATGGGTCGAATGTGACCATCGACCTAGCATTTTGGACCTTTCTGACATTGTCGGAGCAACGTGGATCCTCGAAAGGTTAGGAATCAAATGTGACCATCATCCCAGTGGTTTGAACCCTCCCGATGTTGCCGAAGCAATGTCAGTCCTCAAAATATTAGGGCTCGAATATGACCGTCGACCCAGTGGTTTGGACCTTCCCGACGTTGCCGGAGCAACGTCGGTTCTTAGAAGCTTAGGGGTCGAATGTGACCATTGACCCGGAGGTTTGGACTTTTCTAACTTTACTGGAGCAACACAGGTTCTCAGAAGGTTAGAGGTCGAATGTGACCGTCGACCCAGCGGTTTGGACCTTCCCGATGTTGTCGGAGCAACGCCGGTTCCTAGAAGGTTAGGGGTGAATGTGACTGTCGACTCGGTGGTCTGAACATTCCCGACGTTGCCAGAGCAACACCGATTCTTAGAAGGTTAGGGGTCGAATGTGACCGTCGACCTGACAGTTTGAAACTTTTGGACGTTGCCGGAGCAACGAGATTCTCAGAAGGTTAGGGGTCGAATGTGACCGTTGACCCAACGGTTTATGAGTCTACATCCCCCGTCCGTTATTTAAGGACAGTGGGGTGCTTTCTCGTTTGTGTTGATGGTTTAGCAGTAAAAAATATTCTTGTAAGAACACGGTTTTATTGGTTCAAGAAGCTAATCTTATTAATAAGTAGAAGAAATGGCACGTTATGCCTCTTTACAATGCCCCTAGTGTCACTAGGATGCTTATTTGCGAAAGGAAATTAGATAACGAAGAATGCGGCAGCGTTGTCATAGGCTGTTGCACTATCCCTAGATGACCGGTTAGTTGATGACCAGTCTTTATTAGTTTGTCTTGGCCCCTATCTAAAAGGCCCAGGTGGTTCTCCCAAAGCGGGTAGACCCTGGGGTCTTGTTGTTTCCCCGCCATTCGGCGGTTCCTTAACGTACTACTGGAGCTTGTTATTCCTTATCAGCTCCTCGATCAGATTTTTCAGATGTCGACATTCATTAGTGTCATGTCTGTGAGTTTCATCGAAGCGGCAATATTTTCCTGAGCGCTTCTGTTCATCAGTCGTTTTTCTCCAAGGTGGCTTCTTGTATTGCTCCATCCCCTGCGAGGCAAGTTAGAAGTTTTCCAAAGTAGCGTTCAGAGGTGTATATTTCTCAGATCTCAAGTTGCGCAAGCGCTTGCTGTTATCGTTGCGTTAGCTGCCTGAAGCTTGATTCCTCTTCCTTTGATTATTAGAATCCCTGGCATTAACTGTTGCTTTCGCAAAGTTTCCTTCGGCCTGCTTGATTGCAACATTACTCTGCATCACCTCAGCTAACGTCCAGCATCATCTCTTCAGGAACGAGTGCATACCTCTTCCAAGCGCAGGAACTGGTTAACTTTTCTATAGAAAATACCCATCAGGGGCTTCATTTCCAACCATCTCTCGAAATTAGTCTCGGGATGAATTCCCCTAATCAGTGCCATCAAAACTATATCATCCTTAGAATTCGTAACTTCCATCACTGATGTATGGAACATGTTCAAGAAGTCCTTCAATGACTCTACCATATCCTGGAAGAGGTTTGATAATGAAATTACGTCTTTTGGATGCAAAGAGTATAAATGGAACTACTCCTGAAATTTTCACGATAAGCCAGCGAAAGGCGATATGGATCTCAGTGGGAGCTAAGTGAACCACATCGTCACTAGCCCCTCCAAGAAGATCGAAAAGCAATGACATCTCATGGCACGGATGCTCTAACAGAGTCCATATGCCACATGTACTTCATTAAGTGTTGCCTTAGATCCACCTTTCTTCCATACAACGGCATCGTTGGCATTACAAACCCCCATGGATACTTCTGATGTAGAATGTCCTCGGTGAATAGATTCTGGCCGGGAGAAGTACCGCATTCATCATTGCTTCTAAATAGTTTTTCACTTACAAGTCCCTTGACCATATCTTCCAAATACTTCGAGTCCACATGTTCGACTAAACGGTGGTAGTCAGGATCTGCCCCGAGTGTTCGGCCTAACAAATGCTCTCGGCTTGGCTCTCGATACTTAGGTTCCCCAGCCTTTGAGGGATCCATTCATCCAGCAGTCCCTCCTATTTGATTCTCGTGAGTTATACCATCAGTGGCAGCATGATTTTCCAGATTCTGATCATCCACAGCGCGACCAGAAGCCAGATCCACGCCGCCTTCCAAATGACGAGCTTTGGGTCCACCATTGGTTGGGTCGGTACCGACCTGTGCTCTTGGATCGGTACCGATCCACAAACTTATGCCCGGAGTTTGTCTTCTTCCTTGTTAAGACATTCCAGCAGCATTTTGAGTCTTCTTCTGCTTCCCATCTCTCCGTCCCTGCTCAGATGATGAGGAACTTTGTGACTCTGAACTGGAATCTCTCCTGCTCCTCCTACAGCTATTCTGGGTTAATTCATTCAACAGGCTCAAGCTCTGCTGCATCTGCTGGTTTATTTAGTTGTGACTCTCCTGGAATTTGTCCTCCATCTGTTTATCATCTGATCCATTTCCACTCTAGTCACAACATCAACTGGATTCTGGAACTCTAGTTTTTTTATTTGGGTAGCTCCATCCACATGGTGAATGTCTTGATTCTCAGCATCATTAGTAGCTCTGGAAGTTGTAGCACGTTCTCTCCTTGATGGGGCCATGGTGAATAACTTCTCTTAGATTATTGAAAATTTGATCGGTAGGACAATAAAATTAGATGATTGGATCTATCTCTTGGATCTATGAAATCCAATAGTAGATGATGGATCCAAGTAGCCTGAGTTCGGTTCTTAAAGAAAGCATCAAAATGTTTGAATCAAAAATGGTACAAATAGCCAATAGATTAAGTAGAGGATGAAAATTGAAGCAAATAAATGAAAAACGAGTAAGAAAGTACGCACGGAGTTTATAGTGGTTCGGCTAATCTTGGCCAACATCCACTTAATGATTTTATTGCTTATATTCTAACTTGGAGGCAGAAGTTCTTACGGGTCAGTACAACTTCGACAGAGATTACAAGAAATTAGAGTAAGGAGAGCAAGAGCCAAAAGATCCTTAAAAAAGGAGCCCTACCACTCTATTTATAGAGGTAGGGAGCCTAAAATCTCGTCCGGAAGATCTCCACCTCGTTTTCCATGCCTTAGACTATTTCTCCACCAAAGTATGATGTCATCTCATTAACTTATATGGGTCGGTATGACTCCGTAAGATTGCCAATCTGGTCATCTTGAACTCTTCGCTTTGGCTCATCTCGTGGTTAGCTTCGTGATTCCATAGTTGTATATACCAATGTTATCTCGTTTCGGAATCCAAATGATGGAGTCGTGGAAGAACAGAGTTGCTGATTCAAAAGTTTGTGCAGTCACTAGAGAATTGCATTGGACCAACAAAACAACACTTGAAGTAGGCTTCTAGCATTGAGTGGAGTGTGTAGGAAGAAAATGGGCCCCACTGAATGTAGGAAGTTAGGTCAGTACCAACCCAGGGGGTTGGATCGGTACCGACCCACCACTTAGGTGGGCTTTTGGTCCTTTTGGCTTGGGTTGGCTTTGCTTTGGCCTTGTGATTCTGTTTGTGTTTGGTTTCTGGATTCTTGGGCTATCTCCTCGGATTTCCTGCCTTGATAACTCCAAGCTTGACTCGACCAATCTGTCAGATTTTTGCCTAGTCAAAGGGCTGAATAACAATTATGATATAATTAATGTTTCAAATAGATTAAAATATAGAAGTAGATAACTCTTATGAATGGAATTTAATCGATTTCAGTTATGAATGTATTTGTAACGATAAGTACTAAATCATACAAAATAAATAATTGTACTTAAAAGCTCCCAGTTAAAATGTATCAAGAACGTGATATCGATATATATGTTGAAACTAGTGTATGCAAAGCTTTTCATACGATGAATTACTCATGACTGCTGGGGTAACCAAGGGTTATGTATGCGTAGTTGTGCGGAACAATTACAGGTGGACTCGCCGAAAGTCTTTTATAGGTTAAAATCAAAAGAGGATCTCATGCTATGACATGTAGTGGTCTTTTTATTCGAGAATACTGTGAATCTTCAGTGTCTAAACTATACATTAATTATGGTCAATCACACGGCAATTAGTGATACGGTATTTTCTTTCTTTTGTAAAATAAGTTATATATTATTGGTAAACTTTGCGACTCCACAATTGAGTTGAAGGTGAGATCTATAGAAGACAAAGTTGACGGTTTAAGGTGCTATTGACTGGCTAGATTATCAAATAAATTTTATTTTCATTATCACTTGTATACACACACACACTTACAACTATCATTTGAATATAAATATTTTTGAATTAAAATAATTATATATATATTTTAATTATATTATAGAATATCAAAATTGATTTTTTTTAAATTGCACTGCTCACATCTTTGCATGTACTAGTGTATCATCACCATCATGGTCGCGAAGGAAGGAACATCGTCGCAGGCTTGGAGGGAGTTAATCTTGTCCACACCGAAAGGAGAAACTTTGGATGACTCAAATGCACAATCGACGCTTCGTGCTATGCTTCTTCTTAGAGATCAGTCCATTGAGGATAAAACTATGGTTTCCTAAAAATGGATACGAGTGGGGATGTGAGGCTTCAACGATGCCGATTGCACTATCTTTGGCATGCCTAGGTGGTCAAAATAATCCATTAAGTAAGATGGTTGCGGCGATGATCGTTCATTTAGAGAGAAAGATAATTCGTTAAAAAACTCTTTAACTTTAACTAATTACATTTTGACTCGATGAATATTCAAATTAGCATAGCTGTCACATACAAAATACTTTTTACACACTACTTATGTTGATGAGTTCATAATTAAATTCGGAAGGTATCAATATCAATTAATAGTAAATTATATGTGAATTTTTGGTACTTTGGATTAAACATTACGATAATAATATATTATTGAACGTGTACACATCTACATTGTAGATTGAAATTAGTACATTAAAATATTGTTTGTTTCATTTGCATAATTGAATTTGAGCGAATTGTTATCAATTGAATGAATAATATTATTTGTGAAACAATAAATTTGAACTAGCATTATTTCAATTATAATAAAATTATTTTATTGGTTATTATATTTAAATAAATGATTTTCAAATTGATTAAGAATACAATAAGATTAATATTATTTCGAAATAAAATTTTCTTTTATCAAGGTAATATTACATACGATTTAATATGATAAAACTATTTATGATAACAGTAAAAAAATCTAGTGCATATCAAATTAAGAAGAAAAAAAAAATATTTTTGAAACAGGAAATTATTGTCAAAGACAAAATTTCTCAACGTTTTAGCCACAAGAACAGACCTTCAGTATTTTAGCTTGAAGGACAACTTTCTTTAGGTATCAGTTTTTAGTTATTGATAGCAGTATTTAGGTATCAGTTTAGAGTTATCGGTAGCAGTTTTTAGTTCGGTAGCAGTTTTGGAAGAATGTTTGTCCTTATTAATAATTTTGGAAGAATGTTTGTCCATAGGATTAATTTTTAGGAGTGTTTGTTTTTCTGGTTAAAATATTAAGGTCGTGTCCTTAAAGTTAAAATTATACAAATTTTTGTCCTTTAAATTAATCTCCCTTTTGAAATTTGCATATTTTATCCCACTAAGTGATGCAATTAATCCAACAATATTTGATTGATAGATCCAAAAATAATTTACATTTCCTTGATCACCACTAGCGGCAATGTGTCAAACAATTATATATTTTGAAGTTTTAGTAACCATAATATAAATCTGGAATGTGGTTAAGATGGGAAAAAGTACGGCTCAAATCTTCTGTCCACATGTGCCACATCTCAACCATTAATCTTTCATTATCAACCATTCATCTGATATGGTGGACCATACTAATTCACTATTTTATTGTGATGAATGACTGTGATTTTTTAAAGTACAGATAGATAATAACATAGTAGAGGAACTGAACATAAAAAACTATCCAATGTATTTCTTTTTGTGATATAAATTTGTTTAAATAGGCTTCAAGTCTTTCAGTGAAAACAACTGTTCTTGTAAAGCTTTGATAGTTGTGTGCGTTTCTTTGCTAATACTTTGATTAAAGTATAAACATACATTCACAATAAAAAGAGTAGTCTCAAATGAAAATTATGTATACAGTGCCACAAAGTCAATCATATTTTCGTTGGTTGGACGTTTTGAACAAGGGTTCATCAGGACTGTTGAACAAGTAGACAGCAGTCAACCACTACACGGTTACAGTTTTTAATAGAATAGACCTGTTCCGTTTAATAATTAAGCGATCAAACTACATGAGTATCAAACTTGCGTAGGCTGCATCCATGTGATGTCATGTGACTTTTTATATAATTATAAACTCCACTTGGGTACCAATATGAAGCAGAGGTACCGTTATTCTAGTTTACTTGTCTTCGTAATTTATTAACATAATTCAGTTAATAGTCTACTTTTGGTAATTAAAGTAGTCGTTCGCAAACAAATCTATATTTTTTGACATTCTAAACTCCTACAGCACAGCAGGAAGCTTTTGCGCTTGTAATATTTTGAAAATAACATCAGCCAGTTTCACATATAATTATAGATTACCATTTCTTAGCAACTTACGTTCGAAGCAACTTGCGATTGTAAATTGTAAGAGTAAGTCCGTGACAAACTTTCTGATCCATATTTCTCCCAAAAAAAATCATACATAAGAGCTGCACAACCGTACAAAGTAACTTCTGCTACAAGCTAATAATGAATTGTAAAATGAACTAGAAATAATATGTGTGTGTGTGTATATGAAACTTGTTCGAACAAGGCAAGCATGAAGTAAAACTTGTGGGATGGATGGGTAAGCACCAAATTGTTGATGGGAGTAGAAATTCAAATGATTGTAGACTGCACTATTTTAACATATCAGATGGCAGTAGGAAATTGATGTATGCTGCTACTCTCAGGGCCTCCCTGTCAGAAAAGGACTACTCGGAAGCACTCCTTTCTTTTTATTTGTTCCTGCGGTTTATTTTTCACTAATTTCTCCTCTTCCTTTCTCAAATTCAACCTATAATTTCTCTTTTTTTGACTGAATGACTTTTGACAGTCCAACAGGAAGTCAAGTATTTCTAACTGTTCCTGGTGTACGGATCACTATTCAAGGACTTGCTTCATTCTAAGACCATTAGTTTTGGCCCCTGAAATCCACGCGTTCATTTTTTATATTTAACACGTAAAAAGGTTTTTTTTTTTTTTTAAAGTAACGGTGGCGATTACCTAGAAAACACGGTGAGCAGACTTTCTAATTCAGAAACATATTTTTTTATATGTTCAACAAATCAAAGAAAAAACATACAAAGAATACCTGTGTGGTATTCATTTTCAAATAAGTCGCCAACAGTGAAACAAAATAATGCCGCTCATAAAATTCATGAGTTCAAAATTGTGGAGCTTCCATTTCCACATACATTTCAGGTGAAGGATACATAAATGTATAATTCAGATTTGAGGGTGAGAAGCCTGTTACATTATATTTTATTTGGCCATACATATCAAAAATCCAAACTTGAAAGGATAATAGTTTAAGCCCAGCTTGCCTTGTAAGCGTTCCAACCCTGAACTCGGTATTCTCTAGCAGCATCAGCGGGATTGGCTGCCTTTATGATTCCTCGGCCAACTATGATTACATCGCTACCTCTCTCGTTAATCACCTGCAATATTATTCAATTGCTTCACGCTGATTAGTCAAAATGCTCTTCTTCTTTTTTATTGCTTAGTTGCTTAATGCAATTAGACAGCTTGAAAATAGCAAGGAGTAATATAAACGATTTGCTCAACTCAGTAAGAACTGTTATGATAAACCAATAATAACATTTCAAACTGTAGTGACATCTTTGTACTCAACTGACAGATTGCTAAGCAGCAGCTAGTTGATTCAGCTCAAATCATGCTATTAAGCCTCATTAATATAAACTACCGTAAGAGTTGTACAGTAATTTATCCTTTATTTCATCAAACTTCTGTTATTCACAACCTACCTTGTAAACCCTGTTTTCATGAGAGGAGCTCAACTTTCATCCAGTCATAGAGGATATCAAAATTTGATAAAAGACCTTAGTTATTGACATCTGTACTAGAAGTTCAGATGGGATGCATGTGAACAATACTTTATACACATGTCAAAAACTTGAGATTATGTATCAAAATTTTGTACAACATTGCGGTATCATGGTTTTTTCCCATGAGCTGAAGCCTTCTACCTAAAATTTCATGAGCTTATATATTGTTTATCATACACCAGATCAATAGAATAGAGAAAGCATATTCAATGGGTTGTGAAATGGCATGCAACTGATAGGATGCACACAACCCATAATCGATCCGACCCAACCCATATAAACCCGACCCAACCCATCCTAGTTTGGATCGGATATGGGTTACAATTTACAATCCATACTATATATGGATCGGGTGTGATATTTATTCAACCCAACCTTAATTTAACCAAACCCAACCCAACTTAAAGAAGTTAATATATATCCAAGTAGAATTTGAGTAGCCAAAATCAAGAATAAAGTATAAGTGTTTTAAAACCAATAAACTTAAATGAATCATGTTTGATGTCTGCCTAAGTAAAATTGGAGCAGTCAAAAGCCCATAGGGTAGATTGTGAAATTTTGAGGAAATTCTAAGAGCAATTTAATGTACGAGCGTTACGGCACACGCTACGCACGTGATGATGGTACATGTTTTACACTTGAATTGTTTTTTAATATATCGAATGCGTTTGACATATTTAAGAGAAATGATTTGCACAAAAGCTAAGTCATATTTTTACGTCGAAATCATGTGCAGTAAGTTTTTGTTTTTATTTTTTAGTTGCAATATCTAATTTTTTATTTAAATTTTTGTTTCTAATAATTTGTAAAAAAAGGTTTATTTGTTAGATTTTTTTAAGTGTTATTAAGATTTGACAATATTTGTAGAGGAAAAATTTTGAATTTGTAAAACGAAATTTATTTGTTAGATCCGATATTCAAGCGATACTAAAATTTGATAATATTTGCAAAAGTTTATTTGTAAGATGCTTATTTAAATGATATTAAAATTTTCTAATATTTGTAGCAGAGAATTTTAAACTTGAAGAAGAAGTTACATCCAATTTTTAAGTGATATTAAAATAGAGTGGCATTTTTGATAGTTCACGTTGACACCAAAAATGTGTGACCAAATATATTACAAACTATTAATAAAAATGTGTTGAATTATCTAAGAATCTTTTATTATCTGATATGCATATTTGACCTATTCTCATTTCAACGGACACACAAACCTAGAAATATATTCATTGAAATATTCAAGTTTTAATAGAACTTTCCACTCTAGCGTAAAAATAATATGTTAGAAATAACAAAAATTATTTTTTGTTTTGGGTAGTTGTAAAGAGAATAATACAGATAATACTGTTGTGCGAAAATTGCACAAATGCGGAAAGACAATAAACAGGATCTAGATTTGCCAATTTGAACATTACTTAATCTAACAGCAATTATTCTATACTCCAAATAAATAGTAAATAACTATAAAAAAAAGACACACAATATTTATACTGGTTCCACTATCATCTAGATAGTGTACGTCCAGTCCAAAGGAGGGAGATTTTATTACACTTGAGAGAATTACAAGAGATTACAAGATAAGAGTTTACATACCAAGCCCCAATTAGGGATAACAATAAAAGAGACACTCTATCTGGAGATCACTGGCTGAATACCAGGATGGGTTTACAATGAAGTCTACCCTCAATATATAGCCAATATAAATTCATGTGAGTCGTCAATCAAATTACCAAAATATGGTAAGAAGATAATGGAGGCAAATTACAATGGTAACAAATCACGCAAACATAGCAAGTAATTCACTCGTTCCAAAGATGGAAGAAAATAATCCCAAAGCAATGTGATTACGAAGAAAGAAATAATATGCATATCTTTTGCATATATATTATTCCATAACGTGCGCATGCATAAATTTTCTTGCCATCTCATTCAAATGCAATCCAATTATTAATGCATTTCCATAATGAACAAACGTGGTTACTTTCCCTTTTGCATATTTGTTTCCTTCTATTTGTGATTTTGTATCACCAAAATTTAACACTCCACCTTGATGCAAAATCACATATTTCCAACACTCCACCTCGAGTCAAATTCTCTTTTCAACATAAAACTCTTAAAATCAAACTCCACCTTCAACCAAAATCTCTTAACGAGATGGATACCAAAAATGAATACTCACCCAATGGGTTCCGGCAAGGCCACCCCCATCACACCTTGCTAATGAGCTCAGACTATGTCCTCGCCCACCAACAAAATGTTGCAAATATCCAAAATCAAAAGAAGGTAGATATCAAAATAATTTCAAAGCCATCAAGGCCAAAAAATTCTCTCAATCACCAATCAAATACAGAGCTAGAAAACAAAAGGCCAACAGACATAACAAGGCTGATCCAAATCTCTGTATACATGACAAATCTCTCTCCTTCCACATACCTTATCTGCCAAACAACAAATTTTCCATGGAAATCAACATAAGACTCTCACATCAACATCGAGCCATAAAGCAGATACAAGTTCCCAAATCCAGATGTCTCTTCAACACAGTAAACTCCTTATCATCAAATTTCCAAGACTGGAACACTCTTCTCTCTCAACATAATCTCCTTCACTCCATATTACACAAAATCTTCTTTTTCCATCCAAATGAGTAATAGCATAATCACCACCAGATCTACCGCTCTTTCTAGAAGCCATTAATGCACAAATCTGAACAAATCGCCTAGCTCCGATACCAATCTGTTGTGCGAAAATTGCACAAATGCGGAAAGACAATAAACAGGATCTAGATTTGCCAATTTGAACATCACTTAATCTAGCAGCAATTATTCTATACTCCAAATAAATAGTAAATAACTATAAAAAAAAGGAAGACACACAATATTTATACTGGTTCCACTATCATCTAGATAGTGTACGTCCAGTCCAAAGGAGAGAGATTTTATTACACTTGAGAGAATTACAAGAGATTACAAGATAAGAGTTTACATACCAAGCCCCAATTAGGGATAACAATAAAAGAGACACTCTATCTGGAGATCACTGGCTGAATACCAGGATGGGTTTACAATGAAGTCTACTCTCAATATATAGCCAATATAAATTCATGTGAGTCATCAATCAAATTACCAAAATATGGTAAGAAGATAATGGAGGCAATTACAATGGTAACAAATCACGCAAACATAGCAAGTAATTCACTCGTTTCAAAGATGGAAGAAAATAATCCCAAAGCAATGCGATTACGAAGAAAGAAATAATATGCATATCTTTTGCATATATATTATTCCATAACGTGCGCATGCATAAATTTCTTTGCCATCTCATTCAAATGCAATCCAATTATTAATGCATTTTCATAATGAACAAACGTGGTTACTTTCCCTTTTGCATATTTGTTTCCTTCTATTTGTGATTTTGTATCACCAAAATTTAACAAATACTTGAATTATATATGAGTGAAGGGTATTTTGGAAAGTTTACGGTCGGACCAAAAAATTGCGCTTCCAAGCCAACTATTAATAAAGATTTTAGAATGAAACTCTTAACTAAGTATGTAGTGAATAAATTCTATATGATGTATTTTGTTAGAAATTCTAATGAAACACATATTATAGTGGATAATTCTTTTTAAGGCATTATGGTAGCCCAAATCTACTATTTTGAGTTGAATATTTTGATACGTTATTTTGATTCTTTTTCCAACTTCTCATTTTATTTGTTAGGTTTAAATGACTTGATCCAACCCTGCTAAACCCAACCCAACCCATACCCAACATCACGTGGGGTCGGCTACAGGTTGAACTATCTTTAACCCATACCTATACGGGTCGGATGAAGTATTTGGTCCAATCCGACCAAACCCAACCTTTGTGCAATCCTGACATGATTCATGTGCTGAACCTAAAAGCATCAAAAATACTTGACCTACCATTTTATAAAGGCACCCGTTATTTGGACTATTATATTGGTGCTATGCTTACACTTACTGCTGCTGTGCTTCAGCTCAATCTCCAATGCAAATTTACCAAACCAACAATTATAGGAAGATGGACAAATTTGTATTCTTTAACTTCAGCTTTAAAGTACATATATAGCCCATTTCAAAACTAGGCATGCTCCCCTACTAAATTTTCAAGGTGTACAAACCAAGGATGTTTAAGTAACTAAAAAAAGGTAATTTATGAGTAGTTAACCGACCAAAAATGTCACAAAGTTTACAAGAATAAATAGTTTATTTCTATTGAAAAGCCAACCAAATTAACCATTTTATAATTTTTGCGTCATTTTTAGTGTCTTTTATGATATTCGCATATTCACACATCAAGCAAATCCAAACAACTCAAGAGATTGTAAAACATAGTCACCTCCTAGTTTTGAAATAAAATGTAGTCATTTATAAAATGTATACTCTCGATTTCAGCATTTTTCCTAATTATGATCCCAAAAGTATCCAAAAAAACAAACAGCATATTTTTGTTAAGACATCAAATAAATTAAATATATACACAATTTTCATTTTTATTCTTATGAAAGAAAAAAATAAGGAATGAACAGTTTGTTTTTTATTAAAAATTAATGCTTATTATTTCTTAGAAGTTTTTTTTTTGGTGATATGCTACTATATTCTAGAAGTTTTTACAGTATTTAAAGCATAAAAATCTCAGAAAGCTTCGAAGAAATAATAGTTTTTTATTAAAAAACTAATCATCTACGGTTTGCGTGTCATTATTGGTTTGCACTTTAAAAATGTTAAAATTCTTTAAAAATGGATACTTAAACGCTTTGTTAAGAATAAACTAAACTAATCATTTTATAGTTGTTTTTGTCAAACTCCACCAATTTTGTATGATTATTAACAGCACAATAAATTAAAAAACGATAATAGTTCATTTTTATTCAAAAATATAAATGTTACATATAGTTTGATTTTTTAAGCGGTTTTCATTACTTTCCAGTTTCCATGATGATAGCACACAGAAAATGTCAAAATCCCTCTGAAAATGAAGAGGTCATATTCATTAAGAAATCGGATTGAATTAACTATTTTAACATTTTTGTGCTGGGTTTTCATCATTTTTTAGTCGTGTTGGTTAACACACCAAATGCATCAAAAACTTCTAAAAATGAATTTTATTTTTGTTAAGAAATAAACTAATCTGTGTGATTGTTATCAGATCATTATTATTAGCGTTTCAGCATTTGAGAAAAGATAAATTATTTTTAGTTGTAGCAAAAAAACCGAATGAAATATTACTGAATAGTTTGTTTATTTATTTATTTTTACATGATTAAACGACAATCTAGAGGCACACTATTGTTCCATAGGAGGCACTCAATTATTATTAATAGTTTTGTTAGGCTTGGTTCACTAAACCCTCCCACTTTGATTTCAATGATACTTATAAAGGGAGAAAAGTATAAATACTCAACATGGATAAATCTAATAAATTATATGCTCAAAAAGAAACTTACAGAATAGGGGGTGTTGTATTGCTGGCCTAAGGAATCACCTCCTTTGACCATTTGAACACCAGGAGTCATATGAATGAATGCTGGATTTCCAGGTCCATCTTTCCATGATGCAGGGTTAACTGAAATGAAACCAATAACAAAATCTGAATGTTGCTCAGCAATTTTTACTGCAGCTGAAGTGTATTCCCCTGTGGCCAGGTTGCCTGCAGAACTCATTTCTGCAAGCAACAACAATCCTCGACCTCTAGGCAGACCCTGTAATTGCACAAAATAAGTTGAAAGTATTAGAAGACGTTCAGTTAAAAACTTATTGTGGTAAAAAGCTAAGAATCCATGATGTCTGCGGTCTGCTGCATATTGAATATAATGATCCCCTCATTTCTTGGTTGCTTATGAGCATACATCCTGTGTAATGAATTTTGGGAGTTTACATTCAATTTATAGCAAACTACTAAGACATTGAGCAGTTGAGCCAAGTGAACATTGGTCAAAATTAAAGAAACCTTCAACTCCAGCCCATTCACAATTCCAGGGCCTGAAATTATGTGTGCATTAACAATATCTGCCCACTCCAAAATGTGGAAAATACCTCTGAAAAATATGCAAAATGTGATCACGGTATTAATGACATATATACAATTTGTTAGTATTTATATACACAAGAAATGCAAGATATAAAGCTCACCCTTCATATTGCATAGTTACAGTATTTCCAATGTCAGCAAACTTGCGGTCCTCAAAGATTAAGAAATTGTGTTTATCTGCGATCTTTAGTGAAGTTATAGTCAGTTACCCCTTCATTAGGTACACCAAAAGTAGGCATATCATCTATATTCACGTATCATTGACAAGGCTGATAGGCATAGAATTAAATGCTAGTTCAAGGCGCGATAATAGATATCAGATGTTGATCATAAAGAACATAAAAATAAAGTAATTGAACGAAGAAGACATATTCCATGTATCACATACGTCCAATTCAAAGGTTCCTAGGTTCTGATAAATAAACGTTGTTGAAGTAAGATTAAAGCGTATACAGGCGATGCAGATTCCTAGGTTCTAATAAATAAATGACGTTGAAGTATGATTAAAGCGTATACAAGCAATGTAGCATGAATATGGAAACGAGTGCAGTTTCTTGAATGCACACAGAAACTAATTGAATTGGGATCAAAAACCAAAATAGGAGTAGAAATTACGCAAAGACAAACGAGAACATCTAGCTAGACTTTTTCTTTATTTCTATGGCAATGATAGATAACTCCTAGCTGAATTTTTTTTTCAAAATAAAAAATAAAATAAAAACCTTTCTATGGCAACAATTGAATAATAACACAATGGTGAACAATAATTTTGACAGCGAAACTAGCTCACATGCACATGCATATTTTTCTGGAACATCAACAATAAACAGGAGCAGCATTAAAAAATAAAAAATAAAGATCAAACTTGAACGTGGTTTGAGTTTGACGGTCTAAAAATGAAGTATATTATTTATCCCGAGTAGCTTAAAAATGAAAATCAGATGTGCAAAACATATCCTGAGTAGACTTTACAGAGCAAAACATATCTATAGTGCAAAGCATAAGCGGACACCAAGTTTTTATTTGCAGTGTCTCACTTAACAGGGATGCATAGATAGTACTTCAGCAATAACAGAAACAATATGTAAGAGTTCAAATCAAATGTATTATATATGAGAAACGGTGATTAAAGGAGCAATGATGTAACATGCAAGGGTCAAATATAACTTACTGCACGAAGCTGAGAACCAAATTCTGGAGAAAAGTCAGGAAATATATCCACATGGGTTTTCAATAAGCATATTTCAGGCCCAACCTGCAAAAAAAGGTGATGACCATATATAAGTATGAGATGGACTTAAAAGACTGACACTACTTTGCAACGAAAGCGTCCTTGATGTAGTAACATAAATTTTGTTGTAAGGTTTTTGATTTGCGTGCAAATATGGCATTTCTAGTAGCACAAAGTAGATAGCAAGCGAATATATACAAAACTACAAATCTACAGTACAAACCTAAACATCTCAGTAATAGCAGCACTGGATTTGAATGAAAAGACAAAAAAAAACCTTAACAAAGGTTTCACAGAAGGATGTCCCCTTAGGGGATAATGATATGTTTCTAAATTCTCTATTTAGAGGTCTTGGTATTGAATCTCACTAACATCAATTAACCAATGTTGAAAAATAAAAAACTTCACAGAGACGTAAACCAAATAATTACTATTTGCAGTGCATCAACTACTGTGTAAGGCCACATAATATTTAAATTTTTACTGTGTTCGCTAAAGGATATTCAAGCACAATATACACAATGAGGTGCTAACATGGTTACATGAATTCAAGGTTGAAAGTTCATGAATCTATATTAACCTAGTGCAGCTCAGCTGCAATTTTAATACTAAAAGAGCTTAAATAACTACAAATATCGATAACTACAGTGACTAGATAATCTTATATATGTTGAAAATGATTCGATGTGTGCTAAATACAAACTTTGAAGAACATGATAAAAATATCATGAAACAACCAAGAAACAACAATGAAGAGAGATGTTATGATGCTACCAACGGAAGAAATATGATTTCAAAACTACCAACACAAAAGGATTTTAATCAGCTGTTTATCTAAAGTACCTCAAGTAATGTAAATATACACGAGTCAAAACAAGAGCATGGCGTTATCTAAGCTGTGGCATGACCTTCCAGCAAATTAACTTGATATCATACAACGAGCTACATCATGTAATGATCCGATATGGTAAATAAGACCAGATTCATCTAAACTGACTTCCGCTGGCATTCAATATCTTTATCAAGCAAGAAACATAATTAACTATAAATAAATAAAGATTCACAAACCTTGTCCGCAAGTTCCATCAACTCCTTGGCAGTCCCCACATCAGCTGCCAAGCACAAATTGCTCTCCTTTCTCTCCATAATCTCCAACAATTTCTTCCCACTTTCATTCTTAACCAATTTCGCCCTCTCCGCGTATGAAACCCTAACCCTAGCCGGCTTCACAGGTGCAGCCGGAACACTCACACTACTATTCTCCCTCAAAAACTCCCTAACCTCCTCCGCTTTTTCCTCGCTAATCTTCCCATTTTTCACTAAAACCACCAACATCTCGCTGATCTTCACAAGACTATGCAACCTAATTCCATTCTTCTCCAAATTTTGCCTTCCACCCTGCTCTCTATCAATAACCACCACCGCGTCCTTCACCTCCAATCCCAACTCTCGAAGCGGCGCAGCCGTTTCCAACACTGAAGTACCGCTGGTGACCAAATCCTCGACGATCAAACAAACCTGCCCTTTCCGGTAAGCTCCTTCTATGACCTTGCCAGTGCCATAGCTCTTGATCTCCTTGCGGCGCATAAGCATAGGGACGGAGTGGGTAACGGAGAGGACGGTAGCAATGGGGAGGGCGGTATAGGGGACGCCGCAAATGAGAGAGAATGAGGCGGCGGTGGATATTTGGGAATGGAGGAGGGCGGAGATTTGGGTTAGGAGAGATGGGTAGGAGACGATGAGGCGGAGGTCGATGTAGATTGGAGAAGTTATGCCGGACTTTAAGGTGAAAGTGCCGAACTTGATGGCTTCGATTTCGTGGAGTTTTAGGATTAGTGACTCCATTCAAGAAGAAAGTTGGATAACTTTTCTGATTATCTTTTTGAAAGGAGAGAAGGGATGGGTCTGAGACACTGAAGTGATGAGAACGAAGGTGGGAGTGGCTGCGTCGGAATATATAAAGCGGAGACATGAGCTGGTTACATGGACTGGGCCCAATAATTGAGAGGGAATCCATCCCCTCTTGTCTGTTCTATTACATGTATATTCATTCTCCACGGTTATTCTTACCCCAAATGAAGTCCTCTTGAGAGATACAATTTTACATTTGACTCCTTTTAATAAGTCCATTTTTAGAATATATATATTCAAAGATTAGTATGTTAATATATTATATTCTTTCACATTATTACATTTTGGGAAGAAAACACTCTAAAATCTATTAGTAAAATCCTCTGCTTTCTTCTTCGACTGAAGCAACACTCTTTGCTCTTTCTTGACGTCTCTTACAAGGGTATGATACAAAGGATGCAACAAGGTATTAAACAATATATTCAGTTTCTCCCTTTATGCAAAAATGGAATCGAATTATTATTCCAATACTGATAATTTGTGGTCTCCTTTTTTACATCTAAGTTAGCATAAACTGATATTTCTTGGCATGGGTTTGAGATAATTTTTCATATAATTTTTTTACATGATCCCACCTTAACAATTTTATATTGGATTTTCTCACAAAAGTGTTTCTTTTTTCATGTTTTGATTAACACTGTTGATTTCTCATTATTTTAACTATTTAAATCAACTTTTGATTTTATTTTTTCTGATGTACCGTCTTCATTTAATTATGGACAGAAGATTTGTGGAAAGATGTGCTTAATCATGTCAACCATGAATTTGATTGTGTGGCAAGGTAATCTAACATTTGACTCCTTTTAATAATTCCATTTTAAGAATTTATATTCAAAGATTCAAGAAAAGAGTCACATGTCCCTGTTTTTGATGTTGTTATACAAAAAGTCCCTGTAGAAATGAATTTGTAAATTTGGTCCCTATTTTTCAAAAATAAAAAAACGCAAAATGTCTTGCACTTTTTTAATTTTGAAATAGTTTTCGAAAATTTCGAAAATTTTAAAAATTTCGAAAAGCGCAAGTTAACTTGCACTTTTTATCAGGAAAGTGCAAGCTAGTTTGCGCTTTCTATTTTTGAAATATTTTTTGAAAATTTTAAAAATTTTGAAATTTTTGAAAAGCTCAAGATAACTTGCGCTTTCTAATTTTGAAAATTTTAAAAATTTTAAAAATTTTGAAATTTTTGAAAAGCGCAAGATAACTTGCGCTTTCTATCAGGAAAGCGCAAGCTAGTTTGCGCTTTCTGATTTTGAAAATTTTGAAATTTTAAAAAGCGCAAGCTAACTTGCGTTTTCTTATTTAGAAAAAATAGGGACTTAATTTACATATTTATTTCTACGGGGACTTTTCTTGTAACACCATCGAAAATAGGGACCTTTCGTGCAAAGCCCCTCAAAGATTAGTACATAGAATTAATGGCCATTAAATATGATGGGTTTCCATGAAAGTGGTATACTTCAAATTCTTGCTTTATTAAATACTTACCATTATAGTATCAGATGGTTCATTTGAAATACTAATATATCCTATTTTTCACATTATTACATTATGAGAAGATAATACCCTAAAACCTATTAGTAAAATCCTCTGCTTTCTTATTCGATTGAAGCATCGACTCTTTGCTCCCTTTTGTCATCTCTTACAGGGGCATAATACAAAGGATGCAACAAGGTATTAAATAATATATTTAGTTTCTCCCCTATTGCCAAAAAAGAATTAAATTATTATTCCAATGTTGTTAATACTAATAATTTGCGATTTCATTTCTTACATCTTAGATTGCATAAACTGATATTTCTTAGTACATGTTTAAAATAAATTTCCATAAAAAAAATTTATATGATCCTATCATAACAATTTTGCGTTGGAATTTCCCATAAAAATGTCTTTTCCATATTTTGATTAACATTTCTCATTGTTTTATCTTCCTAGATTAACTGTTGATTTTTTTTTTGATATACCATTTTCATTTAACGGGGGTAGAAAATTTGTGGGAAGAAGTAATTATATATATATATATATATATGGATTTAAAATAAAGAAAGTTATATATATATATATATATATATTTTTTAAAATAAAGAAAGTTTTTATTTATGAAAAATATTGGTTTGATTTATATAAATAAATTCTATTTTTAATTAGAAATCTTTTAACTCTTTTCTTTTGATTTATAACTAAATAAGCTTGAATTGAATTTCGATGGAATTTCGTAATTTTCTATGAAGTAAAGAATTTTAATAAATGATTGAATTATCGGATTGGTATGAGACATTTCATACAATTCTTTCGCTTACTATTATAATTTGTTAAATAAAGTTTGAGTGGAATTTACTAGCTTTTAGTAAATACTTGAATTTACTATCTTATTATCCGGTATGGGATAGTTGGTTAAATTCTTGTGATTACTTAAGTGACAGTGATCTACACTTTAGAGTTGTATTATCTTAGGGTATTCGGATTTTACTTTAGGCCGATAGATCCCTAAGAGACATAACTCATTTTTCATCGATTTGTCGATTTGAGAGTGGATACATTCTTAGATTTGGATAAGCAGACCTATTTGGTTGTGTTAGGTTTGTTCTGGTGTAATGCGGCTGTTCTTTTACTATTTGGATAGGTATTACATGTAGCCTTATCAGTTTATTTGGTTTATAATTAGACAATGTTTACCTATTTTGTTGGTTTAGGTAAATTCGCATCTATTTGGTTTTAGATTGATATCAATCTACTTGGTTTGACTATTCACTATGTGGCGGGGTCTTTTTAGTTTATTAGACGGTATCTATCTATTTGGTTGTTAGACTCGTGTCGCTGTTTTTAAACTGATAGTTGACTACCATTATTAATTCATTAATGATGATTATTCTTTAGAGATTTTGGGATGGATATCTAGTATCTTTTTGGCACTGAAGAATTTTGAATTGTTATCACTATATTTTTTATGATAGTCCATTTGAGACTTGATATGGATTTTTTTTTGAATTACCTAGAGAACCAAGCTTCGCTTGTAAACTCTAGGGAAGTATGTGCCTACCAAGCACATACTTCGAGTACTTGTTACAGGGTTGTCAATTTCGGGGCTCGAACTCATGACCTCGATCTCGCAGTCTGGACCATCAACCAACTATGCCAACCCTGTTGGCGACTTGATATGGATTTATGAAATGGTGATTTGGTTTGATATGCCTTATTTTGGTTCATTGGTTTTCGGCATATTTTGAAATGACTTATTTTATGCTTAAGTCATAAATGGATTTATGAAATGGTGATTTTAATTGATATGCCTTATTATGATCATTTGTTTTGGCATATTTTTATTATGGCTTATTTATTATTAAATTATATATTTATGATATCAGTATCATCCCACCTTTCTATTGGATTAGTCTTACCCGTTTACTTTTATAATACTCGGGTCAGGTCGAGACTCTACAGGTACAAGGACTCATTGACATTTGGATTCTGTGTTAGCTATGGAGTAGACGATTTTGACTGTTTCAGTTTACTTCATTATTGTGTATGTTGACATTTAGGATGATATGTCATGTATAATATTTAGTAGTCATTTTGTACATGATACATTATTTTGAATGTAACGTATATACTCATATGGGTCTGGTACTGATATTTTGCAGTCTCACATCTTATTATGATATATGATGTATATTATTCTGTTGCGATCTGTAACTTTGATTCCGATTAATCTATATTATATACTATTCTGAATACTTTTAATCAATGTGTTTATTACTTTGCATTAATGTTGTACATGTCAAAAATTTCAGTTTAGATCCTCAAAAGATAATAAAGACGCGTCAGTGTTAGTACAAAGATATATTGACATTCGGTCGCTCTTAACCAGTTGTATTCTCCATGTTATTCGACGACATTACTTATAATGTTCTTTAATAATATGGGTATATTGGTGGGGTCGTTACAGGTTCACACTAATATTTATTGATTTGTAAGTTATTTAGGATTATTGGCTTCAGTCTATTGAACTTAATTCACTGACTTATTACGGATAAGAACTAAAATCATAAGTAGATTCAGTACATAATTATTTTTGATGTGTGAGGATCATTGGATTAATTAAGGAAAAATGATTTATGGCTAACGTACCTTTTGGCCAATTCTATTTCCACCCATCTTTTACTCTCTCCAATAAAATTTTATTTTTTATCATATTTTTATTCTTCTTTTGTCCATTACATTAATGGTGAAATTAATTAAAACCGGGACCAAAAATATAAAGAAATGTTTTAGTCACCTTCGTCTGCAGCAGGCGTGGGTGATAACAACACCACTACCTGCAGCTAGCGTAGGTGACAATGACATCCAGACTTATGGTCAACGAGGGTGTTATCTTTTCGATAAAAACCGCATTAGGCCTAAACAAGAATGCAAGTTAAAATTACGTCCATAGACGGTCTTTGATATCCATGTCAAAAATAAGCATCATAGGGAAAATGGTATTTTGGTCATTTGTAGGATGTGAAGTACAGAAAAATAGCTGTTTTTTTTTATTTTATTTTTTTGTGGGGATGGTGGAAGGTGCACTGCATATAGAATTGTCTTGTATCTTTTGCTAACCTAATTTCTGGTATTTTGTTTAAATCATTCAACTTAAACCATTCTACCTTAACTACCTTACACCATCTCCAGTAGTGGAAGTGATCATATATGCAATAGTTTAATGTTGAAAGGTGGAAAAAATGGAAAACATATTATTTTTTAAGTGATGAAGTTCATGCTCATGTGAAGTTTCCCGTTTGAAAAAAAAGTTTAATTACATATGGTTTCGAGTAGCTTTCGTATTTACCACACAACAGAAGTAACTGAAACACTACCACATTTTGTATTACTATAGGAGATGCTCTTATAGTAATATCTACGTTTGAAGAGGGAAACCACATAAAGGGTAAGGAGATAATGAATTCCTTCCATTATACTATTTTTAAATATATAAAATAAAGAAAATCCTTAAATAAAATATATGTCATTATATCTATAAATAGTTGTAATCGTGAGCAATTAATTATAAAATAAAATAACATTTTGTTTTAATATCCTTGGTCGGTATGTTTCGAGAAATGATATCGATACATCCGTTGAGATCAAAGTACGTATTCTCTAAATGTTCGACAATGTATTACTCATGACTACTGGGGGCACTAATGGGTACACACTCATAGTTATTGGATTACTATGGAATGACTCATCCGAGAGTTTCCAATTGGTTAACAACAACAAGGTCAAATATAAATCTCAAAGTGATGATGTTCTATAATTCTCTCAACTTGAGAATACTATGGAGCTTCAATGTAAATACTCCACCTTGATTATAGTTCGATCACAATATAGCGATCCATTGAGCGACTATAGTTGGGTGACTTGGGTCTAAGTTGAAGCGTTGGGAGTGAAACACTATTCAACAGAGAATTCGTCTCCTTAGTTGTATGAGGTTAATACAACAATCAACTATAATAAACTCAAAGTCAGAATCTCTGGACAGAGTAGTACGGTTAATAATAAATATTATTATTGAACCAACAACTTTGTTTTTGGATAAATCAAATTGAATATGGATAATTGTAATTTTTACTAATACCAAATTCCATATATCCTAAAGTGATATAGTTTTGACGAAGAGAACGTGTTTAAATTATTGTTACAAAAAGATACCTGTAACAACCTGCTTTTGAATGATGGTTTATTTAATAATCAATTTAAATATCAAATCATTAATTAATTAAAAGTCCAAAATCTGACATTTCACATACGATCGAATTAGGACTCGAGGCCACATCTATTGAGTCTGAATTGATGTTGTGAATCAATGTGGATATGATTATCGCTATATTTGGAGTCACATTATTTTTATGATTTATATATTGCTATACGTATTTTGTAAAAATACGTGCGTAGTCGGGTCCAGTAGGATCTAGATCGACGGCTTGTGTTTCTAGGATAAGGACTTCATTATGAGATGCACGGTTGAATATATTTTGGAATTAGCCGATCCGATGGCCAAAATGACCTTGAAATTCCTGAAATTATCATCTTGGAGCGCCATCTCGAATGACGATAAAATTTATACCATCGGAACCAAAAAATGAGGTAGTGTGCACTAACGAGTTTCACGGCAATTTGGTATACTGTATGATCGTATGAGCTCAAAACATGTGGAGAATTATTTAAGGAATTAAATAAATCATATACACACACATATACACAAGCACACTCCCACGTACTGATATTCTCTTCTTCTATGACTTTTCCCTCTTCTTCCCCTCTTATAATCTACTCAACTCCATCTCTTTAAAATCCAGAATCGAGACCACTTCCTCCCTAAAATTTTTTGTGTTATCCCCGTCATTTAGGGCCAGAAGAGTTTGGCAGAGGTAGCGACAACATCAGGCTAGTACGAAGGTGGAAGAGTGGCTTGGGGTTGGGTCTTATGGAGGTGCATCGAAGATGGAGTGGTGGTCGCCATCGAGTGCAACTCAGCTTGGAGAGGAACTCGCCGATGTTGGCGAGGGCCACAGGTGGCAGTGGCGAGGAGGGGCGGTAGTCAAAGTCGGTCAAGAGTGTTGTGAAGATGATGTCGCGAATCTTCAAAAGGGATCGGAGGTGGAAGTGATGGTGCGGTTGGACTCGGCTAGCGAAGGGGGGGTGTGATGGTGGTGGTTGACCATACTCTGGTAGCCTATGGTGACGACGGCGGAGGAGAGAAGTTGCGACATTGGGGGTGGCTGAAGTGCGAATTTTGATTTGAGAAGGAGGACTAATATATAATGAGGTAATTAGCTATTAATTGAAGTTAATTAATAAATCGATTATCTTGTTTCGTATTTAATTCATATCTTTTGCATAAGAGATCCAATCGAGATGCAGTCTTCGCCGTTGCACTCATAGTAAGATTATCTATGACATAATATGGGCTTGGACCGAATTCTAACACTCTAGGAATTACAGCTTAGGTGAGCGAAATTAATACTCTGAATTTATATTGTAGTATAAATCCTTGTGTGTGTATATATACATTTATACATATAGAAATATTACCTAGAAGAGGTAAAATAATATATATGTGTGTGTAGTTATTTTCCCATTTGATTGGATTGGTTGAGTAGATATTTCAGAGAATTGATTGAGATCACGTGTGTGTGTGTGTATTATGTTATATTCGTATTGAATAGAGTTAGATGAAGATGATATTATTTATAACATAGTTGTAAATTAAGTAAACTCTAATTTCTCATTATATTAGTGGTGAAATATCATTATATATTTTACTACTAATCAAAAGTAAGTGTATGACTTTTAAAAATAAGCTAGAAGGTTTAAAAATGATTTATAGGATAGTTATGTATTTTATAAAATAGTTGAACGATTTTATAAAATAATAGAAGAATATATTTTGACTTTTGTTGAAAAGATATAGTAAATAAAATTAATATTTGATTATTAAAGACTCGATTTTTTTATTTAAATATATGTATATGTGAAACTTATATGTGTATAAGCACGTCACAAGCATCTATTGTAGCCATACTGACTCCCTTGTGCACTAAGTTGCATGAGGCTGTACCGGGTCAGGTGATTGCTCCAGTGAAGCTTAAAACGTGAATTGTGAAGTATAAGTTTAAATGTGTGTGAATTGGTGTGTATTGTGTGCGTTAGCATATAAATATACACATAAAATGAAGGAAGGTGATATGGTAGAGTGTAGTTGGGTTACCGAGATGCACATCACATTTTGGTGGCAAAACGATCGGGAAAAGGATTCGTGATGACACGACCATCCTCTCGAACACTCAAAGGAATCAGAAATAAAATCAGCCATAAGGCACCAAACTTCAACAACATGATAAAGACAACAATGCGGGATGATCAGGCGACTCGATGGAGAAGGCGGCACGATAAAGCAAGCGGAAACCGAGCCTCGATCGTGCTGCAAACTAAGCATTATTGCCCTACTCAAAGCGCAGACCGATGGACTGTAGCACTGATCGATCCCCCAACCGATGGCTGATCTGGGCAATAACGCCCAGATCTAGAGCATTTCGCTCCCAGACCGACCTGATTTCCTTCAAATGTCTTCGGGGAGACTGTTAGGCTACTCTAGATAATGGAATGCAAGTTTATACCTCTTGGTTTCGGCCTTAGGTAGATGTTTTAATGAATGGTATTGGTCTTATATTAGTGACCTTACATCGTATTGGCCTTATATTAGTGGCCATGCATATTATTTTTCTTTCAGTGGTGACTATACGTATAGATAGATGATGACATAATATTGGTCTTCGTTTGTAATAGGCTTATACGATTACGTGATGTTATATTTGATGTGTGTGTGTATATGTATATGTGTGTATATATGTATATGTGTGTGTGTGTGTATTGGTGTGTGTATGTGTGTGTATAAGGCATTTGTGTTCCTTTGTGGTTTCGATATTGTATTATACGGGATACACCCATCATTCTCTTTTATTGAGACATTATGCAAAGTTGTTAATAAATCCATAATGGTTGAGGAAAGATGATGACGATCATCTACGAGTAGATCATATATCACTTATGCTCACCGAAGGGTATGGTGAGATCCATGTAGGTTTCAAGTAAATAAAGCAGGTCATGTATCACCTATGCTCATTGAAGGTACGGTGAGACCTATACGAGTTCAATCATTGAGGATGCGGCTCGGGGTCTTTGGTACATTGAAGTACAGACTCTATTAATTTTGGATCCCAAATGGGAATCATTGGATCACGATAATTTGAATTATAAATCGGTGTCTAACGCGAACTCAAGTTTCAGATATATGAAGTAGGTCATATATCATCTATGGTCATTGAAGGGTACGATGAGATCTACATGAGTTCAACCACACTGGCTGCGACTCAGGGTCTATATGCACGGAGGTACCAACTCTATTTATCTTGGGTATGAGTCTACCGTGGACTCCACTCATCAGTAATGATGAGTATATTCTTTGTCTATCGCTAATCGTTATATTGTGTGTTATATTAGTTTCTTGACATTGTTCTTGTGTATTCTAGGATATGCTTATATTGTGATGTTTATGTTACTCTTGCATTTGTATATTGAAGTTACCTTTATCAATAGTATGTTGTTACGTTTCAGTCGCGTCATATTAGTTATGCTGGCTCATTGATTGCAAGAGAAGAGTGGGTTATGGTATGATTCTCTACCTTTGAGATGGGTTTACTTTACTTATTTATAGGCAGTCAGGATTACATCTGAGCCATGTTGGTGGAGAGGACGGACTGTACCTTAGTAGCTTCCAGTTTATATATGTATATAGTTTTGATATACATTATTTTGAGATAGTTTCCTGTTATCCGGCATTTTGACCCAGCTATATCCGAACTGGTTGGACAAGTTAAACTCGACTGTCATTAAGGCTAGTAAGCCCATAGCGATGATTGTGGGGTCCAGAAATCAACCACAATGGTAATATGAAGCCGTGATCGAATAGAATTGAGAGATATACAATGTAGAATGTTCAAAGTATAGAATATAGTTTAATCTAGAAAGGGGTCGGTTATAATCCCTCTCAACCATAGGGATCGGTCTACTTTAGCCAAACAAGTGCAACTTAATGAAAAATAATCGATATCTCAAGATCCAGAAGTCTAATGCATATGAAAGTTTGGAAACAAGAAGTGGGGGCCCTAGGGAGTCTACCCTAGGGATCGCACCCCAAAAGGAGCATGCAAGAGGGATTGACCCTCTTCCCTCTAAAGGGATCAGCCATAAACAGTGTACACAACATGTTGCAACAAGGATTGATCAATAACTCAAGTTCTACTAATCCATTTGGCATGAAACTTGGAGGCAAGGCATAATGTAACATGGAGAAGCTCCCATAGGGATCACACCCTCAAATTCCTCCAAAATAAGGATCGGCCCCGATCCCTATTTCTTGGGATTTGGGTCATGCAATCCCTTCTGTGGGCCTCTATGGTTTTGGAGATCCTTCTACCAAATTTTTCAAGGAGATATTTCACCGTTTTCGTCTATAAATACATGCTTGATTGTTCATTTTCATGATCTTTACACTACTTGTTGCTTTGTACTCTTTTCTAACTAAGGATTTTCATCTGATCCTTATTGTACTCAGTTTACAAAGTGATTAATAAAGCTGTCTCTTCAAAGTGGACGTAGGTAAACAGCGTCGAACCGCTATAAATTGCCATGTCTTTGTTATTTGCTTAATTCTGATTGCTTTATTGCCATATTCCCTCCGTTTACATTTAATATTCTTCAATTATTTCTCTATAAAATCTCTATTGGGTGTTTGTGTTTATTTTTGGTGAAAAAATTTTAGTGCACTGAGAGGGTGATTCTCAGCTCTATTTGGATCCCTTTGCTGCTGCTGGATTGCATATATCCCATGAAAAATCCAGAATTGTCTTCAAACAGTTTATCCATTCTATTCAGATTTTCAAAAGTCTAAGAAAAATTATAAACACTGGTTAGGAACATCAGATCTACTTCTCAAAATGCAGGAGGAAGCGAGAATGCTAGCATCAAGCAAGGAGGCTAGAGCAATTTACCTGTTAATGCTACCAATCCAGTTGATGTCTAGAATCCAGTTGATTCCATCACATGGGTCGATTTCCAGAGTCAGATAAGAGAGCTCATGGATAGCCCACCGACAGTTGAACCAGTAGATTCAAGCCAATATCAATTTAATGAATCAACTCAGAGATCAACAATGTGGGAAAACTAGGAGGGAGCCAACTCCTTATTTTGTGTCAGTGAGCACTACTTCAACAGATGATTATTGCAGATGCAGACGTCGTAGAACTAAAAAATATCATGTAGAAGCTTCTGAACATCAATAGGCAAACCAATCCTAGGTTGCCAGGATCGATTGGGCCCGATCCCTCCTCTAGAGGAGGGAGTTTGCCTTTTCATGTTCGAGCACAAGCTGGAGCCACTGCAATTGATTCGAATGCTAGAGTTTAGGTGGATGCGGACTAGTTACCTTCCCGAAAAGATGATGAAGTGAATGCACGTGATATGCATCAAGAGGTTGTTGAGCCAAGAAGGCATGGAATGGCCACTAGACACCAACCAGACCATTCACGTTAGTTGTAGCACGACTACCGCTTGCCTCCAACTATCCAAACGCCGGACTTGTCGGCTATGGTTAGACAGCTAGTAAGGGAGAGCCAAAGCTTGACCAATGATGATTGGGGGACCTCAAGAAGCCATACCCTATTCACCAACAATATCTTACACATAGAGTATCCAAGAAGGTTCATTATGCTATCGATGCCTGCCTACGAGGGAAAAACCGACCCCAGGCAACACATCATGAGATTTGAATGACTGATGGATTCCACACGACCCGATGATGCCACAAAATGCATATATTTCCATATTACTCTCTCTGGCATAGCAACGATGTGGTTTACGAGATTACCCCATGGTCAATCTCTAGATATGACGATTTAGCAACAAAGTTTGTAGAGCAGTTTCATATATATGCAACTCCCCCCAAAAATGTAATGTCCCTATCAAGCGTGATCCGGACTCCGGGAGAATCGCTGAAATATTTTTTAGAGAGATTTCATACAGCCGTCATAGAAGTCAGTAATCCGAATGGCCATTCAATATTGATGGCGGTAACAAGAGGGATTGACCCAGAATATGACTTTGGCGATTGGTTAGCTGGCAAACCCCCGCAACGTTGGAGCGTTTCTATGCAAAAGCAGCTCAATATTTGAGGAAAGTGGAAGTTAGATGCTATAGGAAGAAAAATGTTGTGGGACCAAGTGGAAAGGAAGTGTAGAGTAACATTGCAGTGAAACAATCCTGGGAAAGTTTCGGAAAAGTTCAAGTAAATGTCCAAAATAAACTGCATCAGCAAAAGAAAGGCGATGATCGGAACTGTGAGCGAAAGAGGGATCATGGAAGCGGAAAGTCAAGGATTCCAATGTATGATACCTATACACTACTGAATACATCCCTAGAGAATGTCTACTTGTGTACATGCAACACCATGCAGTATAGGAAGCCGCCTCCAAAAAAATTAATGGGGAATCAAAAGCAGACTGGGAAATACTACTGGTTCCACGAATGCTATGGTCATGACACAAATGAATGTAGGCATCTCCAGGATGTTATCGAGAAACTGATTCGGGAAATAAAACTACAGCAGTTTGTTAAAGCCCTATAGGATGGCGGGGAGGGAACATCTGATCCCAACCGAGGATAAGCGTCGCACAGGGTCGAGGAGCCTGCACGGACTGGTGAAAGATTAGTGATCAATACAATAGTCGGAGGACCGCATCCAACTAATAAGAGCTGACAGGAGATGGATCGCTATGCTAGCGCAATCAAGCATGTGAATTTTGAGTGTTGTTCAAGTACAAAAGATGGGGCTTCGACAAAACAGCAGCATATAATGGCAGACGACATTGTATTCAGAAGCAGAGATGCAAATAAGGAGGAGGCACCGACGATCGACCCAATGGTCATTTCGGCCATGATCGGCCCCGCCTTAGTGAGGAGGATCTTGGTTGACTGTGGAAGTTCCGTGAATATAACTTTCAATAAGGCTTATGATCAGATGAGGATGGAAACTAAAGACTTGAAACCGTCTAAAGCCGGCGTTCACGACATTAACGGTCCTGCAACCGAAGCTGTCGGTTATGTCGAATTGCCCATGGAATTAGGGGAAGGCGGCCGCAGGAGAGTGTAGATGTTGCCATTTGTTGTTTTAGATGTTGACTCTCCATACAATGCTTTTCTGGGCCGACCAACACTAGCTAAATTTCGGGCAGCTCTTGCCCCGAGGTGTTTGACTTTGAAGTTCTCAACTGATAATGGTGTTGGAGTTGTGCATGGTGATCAGGTGATCGGACATGCTTTCTATGTGGCCAAATTGAGGGACGCTCAATGGAAGGAGAAAGGTAAGGGTGTGGACAGGTCTCTCCGCATCCAAGCCACCGAAGATTGACAACCAGCGCTTGAGCCTTGGCTCTGGTGCCATAATCGGTTCTATAAAGACATGGATCTAAGGGATGACAACAAGGAGCCCAAAGAGACCAAAGCTGCACCGGTTGAGCTGATAATCGATATCACGGTCAGCTACGATGACCCGTCACGCGTCCTAAAGACTAGATCATGGCTCAACCCCACGACGATGAAAGAACTTACTGGTTTTCTCCAAGCGAATCTTGACGTGTTCGCTTGGACTCACTCTAACATGTGCGGGATCTCGCCTACCATTGCGAGTCACGCATTAAATATCGACCCGAGGCACGTCCCGGTGAAATAGAAAAGGCATGGCATGGATCCGGAGAGATCTGCCCCCCTTAAAGAGGAGGTGGATAGGCTAAAAAACAATGGGTTTTTTCGCGAAGCCCTCTACCCTAAATGGGTATCTAATCCTGTACTTGCGAGAAAGGCGAATGAAAAGTGGCGGACATGCGTTGACTATTCAGACTTAAATAAGGCATGTCCAAAAGATAGTTTCCCCTTCCAAGGATCGACCAGCTAGTAGACTCAATCGCATGACACGAATTGCTATCTTTCATGGATACATACTTTGGATATAACCAAATCCAGATGCACATCCCCGACCAGAAGCACACCGGTTTTACTACCGACTTTGGATTGTATTATTATGTGGTAATGCCATATGGATTGAAGAATGTTGGAGCAACCTATCAACGCCTAGTCTACCGAATGTTTAAAGATCAAATTGGAAAGACGATGGAGGTATGCATGGATGGTATGCTCGTAAAGTCATAACGATTAAGCAACCACATTAGAGACTTAACAGAAATTTTTAATATCCTCTGATATTATAAAATGAAGATCAATCCTCTAAAATGTTCTTTTCGCGTTGCATCAGGAAAGTTCTTGGGTTTCATCATTAATGCTCGTGGAATCGAACCTAATCTCGAGAAGATTCAAGCAATTCGCAACATCCAGGGGCCAAAGACCATCAAACAAGTATAGAGCCTAGACGGGAAGGTTGCCGCCCTAAGTCGATTTATTTCCAGAGCCACTGATAAATACATTCCTTTCTTCGACTGATTAGAACATGGAAAATGAACTTTAAATGGACATAGGATTGTGAAGATGCATTCCAAGCTTTGGTGAACCACTTAGAGAGGCCTCCCATCTTGTCAAAGTTGGTGAATCATGAAGACTTGTATATCTAGTTGGCTATGTCGGTACACGCTATAAGTACCGCACTGCTTTGCGAGGAGAATCGAATCCAGAGACTAGTCTATTATATTAGCAAGTGATTAACGAGAGCTGAAAGGAACTATCCAAAGATAAAGAAATTGGCGTACTGCTTGTTGATTGCTTCACGAAAGCTCCGCTCCTATTTTCAGGCTCATCCCATCAACGTTTATACCGATCGGCCATTACGACAGGTCCTACAGCGACCTGAGATGTTTGGAAGGTTACTCAAGTGGAACATCAAACTGAGCAAATTCAACATCACTTATCTCCCTCAGAGAGCAATCCAGGGCAAAGCACCGGTAGACTTTATAGCAAAATTCACTACACAGATCGATCTTCAAGAGAGCGGTGAAACCCCACCATTCGGTGGAAAATGTGTATGGACGGAGCATCAAATGATCATTGTTTTGGACCCAAAGTCATGCTAGTAACTCCAAAAATCGATCAATTTGCTATGCTTTGAAGCTTGACTTCCCTACAACGAACAACAAAGCTGAGTATGAAGCTCTGATTGCTGGACTCAAACTTGCCAGAGAACTGGGGATAAAATCTCTTGAAATCTTTTGCAATTCCCAGTTGGTGGTATATCAAGTCAGGGGAGATTACCAGGCTAAAGGACAATGACTCACTCCGTACCTTATCCAAGTTCAACAGCTACTGACTACTTTGAGTATTATGACAAGACACACATTCCTAGGGATCAAAACAAAGAGGCCAACTCATTGGCAAAGTTTGCTAGCACCGGTGATGCACAACAAATGAGCTTGGTTTCAGTCGAAATACTAGACGCTCTGAGCATAAACCAGATGAAAATCGACTGAGTACTAGAGATAGAGCCTAAGAAGGAGTCATGGATGGATCCGATTAAAGATTATTTGCTACAAGGAGTCCTTCTCGAATGGAGAAATGAAAGACGACAAATCCTCCACAAAGCTTCAAGATATATCATTCAGGAAGGAGTCATATATAGAAAGGGTTTTTCTGTTCCCCTGCTCTGGTCTATTGCTCGTGAAGAAATAAAATGAGTCTTAAAGGAAATTCATGAAGGGGAATGTGGCGATCACACTGGAGGGCAAACCTTAGCCAAGGAAATACTCCGTTATGGGTATTACTGGTCAATTGTCAATGGAGATGTCGCTGATTACGCTAAGCGATGCGACTAGTGCCAAATGTATGCAAAAGTTTCAAGAGCTCCACCGACGGAAATTACATAAATGGTTAGTCCATGGCCTTTTGCCACATGGAGCATAGATATTATCGGTCCCTTACCAATCTTTAAAAGTGGTGCGAAGTACGCCATCATAGCAGTTGATTACTTCACCAAATGGGCCGAAGCGGAACCTTTAGCCACGATCACGATAAAGAAAGTAATCGACTTCATTGTTCAAAACATCATCTATCGTATTAGCCTTCCACGAACCATTGTAACTGATAATGGAACCCAATTCGACAGCACTGAATTCAAAGACTTCTACCGTTGACATCATATTAAAAAAAAGATTTGTGGCGGCTACTCACCCTCAAGTAAATGGACAAGTTGAAGTTGTGAACAAAATCATAAAGTCCATTTCGAAGAAGCATTTGGAAAAGGCTATAGTCAAGTGGGTGGATGAACTCCCAACTGCATTATGGGCTTATAGAACCACCCACAAGTCTGCAACTAGCCATACTCTATTCGCCCTTGCTTACGGTTCCGAAGTCGTCATTCCTGTTGAACTCGAATTCCCTTCTTATCAAGTGACCTACTGCAATCTCAGAACGAATAGAGATCTCCTCTTAGAATCTCTAGACTTTATAGATGAGAAGAGTGAAGAAGCTGATTTGAGTGCAGCTGCACATCGACACCTAGTCGCCCGATACTACATCACTAAAGTTCGACCTAGAATCTTCGAAATCGATGATCTCGTCTTGAAACGGGTTTTTCCTGCCCTGTCACACATGAATCTTACCTAAGAAGACCATATTTCATTGAATAGAGGCTTAGAGAGGGAACTTTCAAGCTAGCGACTGTCGATGCCACCACACTCCCAAGGGCGTGGAATAGCAAGCATTTATGAAACTATTTCACTTAGTTTATTCTTTTTCATTTAGTTGTATTTAATTTTGAATTTTCTTTAGCATTTGATTTTCCAGATATGTAATAAGACAAATTATGTCATTTCTTACCATTTGACAAATAAAGTTTGAAATTCCTTTATATCTTTGATTGCTGTAGCATTACATATTAGTTACGATACCCGACTAACTAATATTGAGATGTTCGAGCAGGTTTCTGGAGATTGGAGCTAGCTGATTACATAAGTTCACGATTGAACTAAACAAAATGAACATGGTTCGACCGTTCATTCGATGATTCTCACTCACAAGACGGTGGACGGAGTACCTAACAAGAATGGATATGATTTGACCTCCGATAACCAAATTAATCCTACCGAGCGATGGGACAGACACGAATCAAAAGTGACCGTGACACGTCTGATCGCTCATTAAGTCAAACCCCGGACTTGGGGGCAATTCAATCAATTAAGGAAAGTACAGTCTGACTATTTTTCAAAATGACTCTAATTCTCTAAAGCGTAGACTGGAGTATAAACACAAATTGGGTGCGACTCGGTCACCCGCCAACAAACTCTTAGACCCAGAGTGCGGATATGAGTATAAATAAATAGATGAGTGTAGTTTGATCACTCACTATTTCATAAACTCCAACCTGAAACTAACAGGAGGAGTATAAGCTCGCTAAGGATGGAGTTCGACCATCCACTATCTAACTTCACTAATCTGAGGCTGGGGGCAGGAGTATAATCACTTAAACCATTGAACTCGACGGTGTAATGTTAGGACTTGAGCTTAGTGTTTGGTATAACTTGAGGCCACAACTACATGGAGGCCTTGAGTAAAAATTAACGGACAATTATCCGAGTTAACGAGTAATGAATTACAAGTACATTAAATGGAAAAGTAATAGCTCGACTACTTAAGCAAGTTCACGTAAGAGTTCAACAGAAAATAAATAACTTTTATTTGCGCATTAAACTTGGAAATCGTAGTACAAGTTTATTCAAAAGCGGGGGACGTACCCACGCATACACGGCCAACAAAAAGAAAAACAACTACACAAGTTATATACAAACTAAGCCGAAGTGACGACTACTTCTTCTGCCTCTTCCCCCTTTTGGATTTCTTAGAAGTGGACCCACTCGAGCCTCCGCTTGTCCCTCTCTTCGATCCTTTACCACCCTTGGCAGGAGAGCTTTCAGAGGTTGGAGGGAGTTCTCCGGGAACCGACCCGCCGGGTGGAATGACTTGCAGTGGGACGCGATTCGCATCATTGACGTCCACCTCAATAGGTTCAGATTTAGCTTATCTCTTCAATGACTCCTCTCTCTCTCGATGTGCTCCTTCAAGTTGAGCTCATCAGTGTGTTTGAAGGCACCCGTGATCACAACATCATCAGATTCATCTGCAAGCGACTGGCCATCGACCTTTTTGTCAGCAAGGTCTCCAGTAACTTGAGCATCGGGCCATAATATGTCGATAGCTGCTGGAATTTCAATAAATGTCGGTAGTTGCTTCACGGCGGCACCGCTTCTTAGAGTTTGACTGGGAGTCGGAAGACCCGCACATTCACAAGAACAAGAAAATAAGCCCATAACTATTGGGCATATGGATTGAAACCTCTTGAATAATGGAGAGTAGAGCGGGATACCTGTGTCCGGCTGACTTTCAGTTGCTGCCGGAGTGCTTTGAATGGGGGTCAACACCTTTTATTTATAAACCTATCCGGATCATAGCTCGGATCTTGTCCCAGGCCAAGTGAAACTGATGCTCTAGTTGTTTGAAGTGAAGGGGGACCTTTAAGATCGAACTTCGAAGTTTCAGCTATGTTTTTCCCTTTGCAGGAGGGTGCCAAAATATCAAAGTATCGAAGCCTTGCAGCGGCAAGGTCTAAAGGTTCATTCCTATGAAGGATCTCCCGTACCAGTTTCTCCTCATCCAAATTAGCTTCTCTAAGGACTTTCTTCCTCATTTCAATGATATATTCCTAAGCCTCGACAAGCGATTCGAGATAGCTCTCTTCAAGAACCCTCAAGTCACGACGGATTAGGACCTTAGCATTGTATTCAACAATCAAAGGATCGAACATATCACCGTCGGCCTCTTTAGCATCCTCCAACTGGGCCTCGATTTGTTCCCTAACTTCATTACAGCCAGCTTCCATTGCCTCTTCCTTAAGGACTTCGATTTGAGTGATTTTCTTGTTAAGTTTAATTTTCAGCTCCCAAGCTTCGATAGCCTCTTCACAATACCTTTGAGACTCCTCCCGAGCTTCATGTTTTTCTTTCTTCTCTTTCTTAAGGAGTTCCTTAACGCGACGGACTGGAGTGTTTTTCTCCTTTTGTAGTGTGTCCTTCTCTGAAGCGAGCACACTGCTGTGGTTGAAGGCAGCATCCAGCTCCTTTTGGTGAGCCATTTCCAGACGACCAACCACCTCGGATGTTTCTTTAGCACTCTTATCTGTCGTAGCTAGCTTCATGGTTAACTCTACGATCTCATCATCTTGGAATTTGAGTATATCTTTATCATGGATCGCCTCCAGCTTGAGGCGATCGATTTCATGTTGCCTTTCAGTAGACACCTCAAAGATTTTCCTGGCTAAATGCTGGAATGCTTCATGCTACACAAAAACATCATTGACACATGCAAGTGAACTCGCTTTAGCACTCGCTGGAATTGTATGGATATAAGGAAGAAACTTTAGCCCATCAAAGTAGATTTTTGGGAAATTGACCTTAAGTTCGGCCAATCTTTCTACCATAAAGGCCTCAATAGCTGTAGTAGTTAAAGTTAGATCAGAAGTAACAATAGGATGTTTGCTCGACCAGCGATCGCGAGGCTGTCGAGAACTAGAGGAACCCAAACGATGCTTGGGTGGCACAGTAGTTTGGGGAACATGAGAAGAGGTATGATCGCCACTGTATGTAGAGGGTTGGGCTGAACTTCCGGATGAGACGATTGAGATTTGGACTTGTGTTTACAGGATGAAGACTCCCTTGAACGATGACTTTTTCCCCGGCTATCATCCCTTTCTTAATGCCTGCCTGAGTCCGAACCACGATTGGATCCATAATGTGTCGAAGAGCCCCTCAAGCAATCAAATGCTCGAGAATGAGACATAACACCTGTAATTAAAACAAGAGCATATAAGTGACCATTGAGTAAAAGATAGACAAAAATCATGCAGTGAAGTGCGCGTGATTGTGAGTGTCCTAGTGTCTCCCCGACGGGCTAGTTACTGTGGCCTTGCTCATAGGATGATTTCCCCTTTTCTAGTGGGAGGAATGTCATCACCAATCTTGGTTGGAGAGTTAAGCCCTCAATACTACTGTTGGGAAAGTCAAAGATTATGATATCGTCAGGGATCAGGAGACTCGGGAATGCCTCCATCGAACTTTCTAAAGGCTGAGAGAAAGACTCTTCTTCAATGGAGGTGATGATGAACTTGGGTTTTTTGATGGTTATTCTCCTGCGGAGTTTGAAAGTGAGCATTTCCCCTTTTTTGTTGGTGCATGAGACTATGTGCCTTGTAACAATTCGACCACAGGCGCATTACCTAGACCCATATCATCATTGCCAGGCTCATTGATGTCATAACCTCTAATTTCACCTTCTTCGGCATTGTCCTGAGCCTCCTCGACCGGGGGCACGACATGGCTATCAGTGCCGCCTTCTTATTATTCAACATTCCTTGGTGGTGAAACCTACCTGGAAGACCAATGGTGTGACCTTCTTCTAGTAGCCCAAAAAAGATAACCACTCGTCGGTTACAAGGGATCTGATGTCCCTATCCGCAACTAGGGTAGTGCGGATTGTGGAAACCGCCCTTGAATAATTATCACTTTCAGGTCGTGGATGGAGACCTATAGAATTTCAAAGTATTTATTAGTTCAGGATACGACTCGGGCTAAAGAATTTGAGAATAAAGTGAAGGCACCACTTATGTCCTTCTAACCACTGCCTCGCAAAGCCAGGTGAACAACGAACTTAGAACCATTCATATTTAAAGACACTGAGCTTGTTCCAAGCACCAGTTAGAACTTGACAATTGAGTGAAGGATCGAGAAAGTATAAGAAAGGCTTCCCATCCTTCGCTTGAAATTGTAAATGAATGATGTCTTCAGGAGATGGCGGGCGAAATAGAACATCCATAAATAGCGAGAAAGTGCCATGTAGAAAAGCATAGCTGCTGTTCGAATGCAGCTGAGCAGGAGCTATTCCTAGATAATTTAGCATCTCTTGGATAAAAGAATTAAAAGGTGACACACATTCAGCCCAACACATAAATTTATCACATGCCGTATACCCCTTCGGGGGAAAATGAGTCCTATCATTCACTAAAGGGACTAGAACATCTCCAAACGGGATCCCATGTTTAGAGCACAACCTACGGAGAGCAGCCTCACCAATTCTGGAGGTTGGAGAATCCATCGGGTTATCCAAGAATACAACACCCTCTACGGTGTCAGGGGCAAGATTTATCTCTTCCATCGAAAGGATGAGAACATCATAGAAAAGGTTAATCAACAGGCCAAAAATCTCCAGTTTCTCAGTTTGATGTTCAAATGGAAGTCTACCGGATACAGTCGTAGAACTTGACTCGGCACTTGGACTACTGTGCTGTGAAGGTTGTCCAGACGACATTGCGACTAAGTGCCCAGAACGTCTGAAGCCCATATTAACTAAACTCAGTAGATAATCATGATTAGAAAATTTTACATGTCCCCCTGTGCTAATTGTAAACTAGTGTGGTGCAGTGTTATGCAGTGCATAGATAAATGGTTCCAAATTAAAAGCAAAAGTAAGTGACGAGACTTTGGACTCCGACCAGAGTGACCGTCATCACTTACCGTCTCAACTGGCGTTTAGATTGATCGGTTGTGCAAGCTTTGAGATCGACTATTGACTTACTGAAGTATGAAATTCATTATTGAAGTACATATGTTAAGTTTTAATTCATGTTCAAGTCCCGGCAGTTTAGTTGTTCAATTTCAAATTCAAAGTTGGATAAGCAAGTCCTGTTGTCCGTTATTGTCATATGTTCAAGTTTGTTAAGATGGGATTGCTTTTGATTGTTCATGCAAGCTAATATGGATTGGTTTGCTCAAGTGTTCAAGCTCAATTCAAAGGCTTAGAATCGGCTAAGTCCACATAGCCGATCCCTTTATCTTAATACAACCGATTCCTCTCGAAAAGCCTATGACCGATCCCTCCATTCTCTAACACCACCGATCCCTCCTTACTCAAAGACATAAGTTACTGATCCCTATGCCTAAACCAATATAACTGATCCCTTAGCCAAGCACCCCATCACCGATCCCTCCTCAAACTCCAATAACCAATCCTTATGACATGCCTCTGCACCGATCCCTTTACTTAGCCATTTTCACATTTCCCTTAAATCTTTACTTCGATCCCTTAGGCAACGCAAAATACCGATCCCTCTACTCCACTCCATCACAACCGGTCCCTCCATCCTCCACACACAACACACGACTGATCTATGCACTTCCTTTAAGCTTCACTCCTTTCGTTTTCCTCTTCAACTACCTCACTGAAGCCAAAGTCACCACTATTCTCCTCCACTTCACTTAATTCGACTCATCGCACAACCAAACCCAATATCTCGTCACGAATTGAAATCATATGCAAACTAAAAACCTACCTATGTATATGAATTGGCGATGATATATGGAGAAGACAATGGCGATGGCGAATGGTTTGGAGATGATCGAAATTGATAAGGAAGAGGGATTAGATTTATAAAAATATGAAGGGATGCGATGGATTTTGGTTCAAAATTGAAGAAGGAAGAGATTAGGAAGGGTCCGGCTTCACTAGTTTCTGAAGGCGGGTTCGGATGTAGAAATGAACAAAAGCGGAGGATGGAGGGGGAGATGTTGGTTTATATATGAGGTTTGTGGGATCGGCCTGCTTTAGCTTCTCTACGAAGCTGAAAACATTAAGTCCCCAACATATAAAGGGATCGAGTACGATCCCCAAGTGGAGAAAAGAGAAATTCTGATCCCTGCTAACATAAAGAAATAAAAAAGGAGGGAAGGGATCGGGTATGACCCCTACGTGCATGTAAGCATGTATATTAAAAATAAATAAATACATTAATGCAATGAAATTGCATCTAATTCAACGAAAATTGGTGACGACCTGTGAGCGTGCAAACACATTCGAGAGCCAACGACAAGAACATGTACCTGAACGTGCATATGTATATTCTAAAAATTCAAATTTTGAAATTGACAAAAATTGAATTCAAACCTGAAGCATTCAAGGTTGAGACTGGAGAAAATAGTCAAAGCTTACTAGTCTAGTAGAATTGGACATTGATAGCAACTGATGGGATATAATCCTGAATTTATACTATTGAAAATCAACCAAGCATAATGATGGTCAAAGACAAATACGACACTTTAGGAAAATAATTCGACAAAAGGATAGCGGCTATTCAAAAGACTGGATGGATTTCTTTCCGGCGTCTCTAACTTGCTTCGATTCAAAGCATGTCATGTTCAACACAAGACGTACTTTGGAGGGGCAAATGTTATCCGACATTTTGGCCTGGTTATATTCGAACTGATTGGACAAGTTAAACTCAACTGGAATCGACGTTAGTAAGCCTAGAGCTATGATTGTGGGGTCTAGAAATCAAGTACAGATGGTAATATGAAGCTATGATCAAACTAAATTGAGAGATATGGAATGCAGAATGTTCAAAGTATGGAATATAGTTTAATCTAGAAAAGGGATCGGCTATAATCCCTCTCAACCATAGGGATTGGTATACTTTAGCCAAGCAAGTGCAACTCAATGAAAAACGATCAATATCTCAGGATCCAGAAGTCCAATGCATATGAAACTTTGGGAACAAGAATTAGGGACCAAGGGAGTCAACTCTAGGGATTGCACCCCAAAAGGAGCAAGCAAGAGGGATTGCCCTCTTCCCTCTAGAGAGATCAGCCAGAAACAGTATACACAACATGTTGCAAAAAGGATTGATCAATAACTCAAGTTCTACTGATCCATTTGGCACGAAACTTGAAGGCTAGGCATAATGCAACATGGAGAAGCTCCCATAAGGATTGCACCCCTAAACTCCTCCAAAAAAAGGGCCAGCCTCGATCACTATTTCTCAAGATTTAGGCCATACGATCCCTCATGTGGGCCCCCTATAGTTTTGGAGATCCTTCTGTCTAATTTTCTTGATATGGTTTTATTTTATTTATTCTGTATGATAAGAAATTTAATTAAATGGATTAGTTATACCGTCTGGTATGGGACTTTTGGTAATACTTTTCCAGTTATTCTTTGGACTCGTAATATAGAATAAAGAAGGGCGAGTCTGATGTGTGAGCACTGAATAAATGGACTAGTAACACGCGGTGATATGAGACGCCGTTGTGTTATTTATTCAGTTATTCTTTGCTCATGGATGACACTCATATGGGGGTATGTTGATGTTGTGTATGTGACTCGCTGCGGTGAGCACGTATGGAGGCTACTGGTTAGTTGCATATTTTATATGTACGTTATATGTATGTCTACCTTAGACCGACTCCCTTTATGTTTCGCGAGTGAACCAAATTTGCCAGTATCCACCCTGGTGGCTTGATCGTGGGGTCGCACCCCAGATCCACGACACCATTATTGTTGTTATGATATTTGATGCGCATCACAAGATATATAGTTGGTTGTCCCTTGTGTCGCATAGGCCAGCAGTCAATTACCATATAGGGGCATATGTCGGTAGTCGTGGCCAAAGAGCATACATGTTGTCAAACTTATGGTGGATCGTTGTCACGATACTGAGAAGGGAGAGGTAATGGTAGCCGATGACTGTAAGAGTCATGTCATATGGACCATGTATGGCTCCTAGAGCAAGCAAACATGCTGTTAGTCTCCCATCTGGTTCCGTAATATGTGGATATATGTGTGTATGTGGGTTGTAGATAGACATATATTATGTATAGATGAGATTATACATGAAACTGTGTCCAGAGTATGGTCAACCCCGTATCCTTCTTAGGCAGACGACCTATCTTTTACAAGCAGACGACCTATCTTTTACAAGCAGACGGCCTAATTATTATTGATTATATTTGGATATCCTTATGAGCTGGCTCAAATCTTCCTTATTGATTCTATTGATTTGATATAGGTATTTTATAATATGAGATTGAGAGAGATAGTAGGCTTTGTTTTATTACTACTCGACTTTACTTGAGGATGCCTCATTGATGATTATTTCTAGATTTGATAGTGATTTCAAGATTTGGATGATTCACTCGTCCAATGTTTTACATGAATTTTTATTTGATATGTTTTAAATGGGTGATGACATCATTATATGAAATGTTTGGATAATGTAATGCCTTAAGGATTATTCTATATGTATATATACTTTGATATGTCATCTGGTGTGTTGTATATCTTTAATAGCAATATCATATTGTTCCTTGTTTATACAACATCACCTTCTTATTATCCTTGATTAGACATATTCTGACTCGTGTATTATTTTATAATGCTCGGGTCAATCCAAGACATTTCAGGTACAGAGACGGCATGACCAGCTTGTATTTTATTTGGCTTAGAGGAGCATTATATATGGATGATTACCTGATATTTCTATGATATTGATTCACTGTATATATACTTATAATTGACATTTGAATCATATTGTATTCTTATAACTTTATTGTATTATATATTACATATTATCGATGCGATTGACTCTGTGTTCTCTATGATTTACTATATATTGTGTATTGTTCTATCCTGGAGGCACACGTGTTTATTATTTTGTACCAATACTGCGTACATATACAAGAGATAATTACTTGATTTTCTAATTCGTAACAGTGTTAGTACAAGAGAATTTTCACGTATGTAACCATATAGCCTCATTCTCCGTATTATCTGACTGTACTACTCTGTAATACTCTTGGATGGTATGGGTATAGAGGTGGGGTGTCACATGCTACATCTAAAAGCATGAATATGTACACAAAAGGAGTCCAGCATGACATAAGATACAACATAACATCACATATATACATAGATGACAAAAGTAACTACTAGCTAAAAGATAAGGCATCCACTCTAAAGCTTCAAACTGGAGGACCTGAAACATCTCGGTCTGACCCGAGTATTATAAAAATAATAAACGGGTCAGTTTAGACTAAGATAATTGAGTTAGAAAAAATGAATGATAGATAAAGTAAACTAGATCTCAAATATAGTCATATACCGACAAATATCAAACATGCATCAATAACTTCAAATCACCAAATACTAAAACTCAAGATAGCTTATTAAAAGCAAAAATCCCTAAAATGATTTGGTGATAATTCAAACAATATCAAATCCAAAAATATCACAAATAGAAATCCAAAAATCTCATAAAAACAAGGAAGGAACCAAACTCCAAGATTGGTGAAATAAATTCAACTATATGCATGTAACTCCAAGATAGACGTATAAGCCTATAAACATCAAGGTAAGTACGAGACCTATAGACATCAAGATAGGAACAAGTCCTATAATCTCTGAAATAGGTAAGAGACTATAAACATCAAGATGGGTACGAGACCTATAAACATCAAGATATGAACAAGTCCTATAAACATCAAGATAGGTACGAGACCTATAAACATCAAGATATGAACAAGTCCTATAAACATCAAGATAGGTACGAGACCTATAAACTCCAAAATAGGAACAAGTCCTATAAACTTCGAAGGTGAGTCATAAACTCGTTGATAAAAGTGTTAAATACATTCATAGAGCAACCAAATCGATAATGATCATGTGTCCCATACCACATGGGTTTACCCAAACATTTACTATACAATAGTAAACTCCACTTATGTGTAGTAATGATTCGGTCGAGCAAGTCCGAGAATTAACCGATAAAACAAACTTGAGCGTTCCATACCACTCGTTTTATTTAACCATCTAAATCAATTCCTCATTCGATGATGTTGTGCAATTTTTATAAAAAAATTCACTTTAAATCATTTTTGGTAAAACATTGATTTATAGTAGATATATATATATGTATGTATATATAAGTATATATAAGTATACTTTTCAAATCATTGCTCCAAATCATTTTCAAAGAGAATAACACTATATATATTTCTAAAACTATTTGTATAGAAATTTGATTTGTAAAAATATTTTCATAAAATATTTTGATTTAGAAATCAACCTTTTATAAATTCAATTTGAAAATGTGCATCAAAAGTGTGTCTTACTCCCAAGATCCATAAAACAACTCTATGGTATAAAACATCAAAATGAATTCATTAATTCGCGATTAAAATCCGGAAATATTAATGAAAATGATATGAAATGCAATGCCAACATCAAGCAATCAATCACAAGGAATCAATTGGGAAAACAAGTGGCGAATGGGTCAATCGAAGAACACCAGCTTACAACCTGAGAGTCAAGTCGAGGCTGCGATCTGTGCATCGGTAGGTCATTCCGGTCCATTGGTTGCCTCACCTGGGCTAACTTCCAAGTGATTCCGGTGGATCTCCAATGATCGGATTCCGCTTGTTTCTCTTGTGTTGCTTCTCTAATGGTCCGGGGTACTGAACTAGCAAACATGCAAGCATATATACATGTATAATTGAATGAAAGTCATGATTTCATAAGTATGGTTTCAGCAAATAGAGAATCCAATTCAAATAGACAAAGGATTCATCAATATATTGAGATCATATACACTAAAGGTTCAACCAAATTCATATAACAACAGAAAACATTCATCTTAGACTAGAAATTGTGAGATAAACTCACCTAAACAAACTAGAATGGAAGATATTAGCTTAGGGCCTCCTATGTCTTCCTATTTCAATTTCAACCTAGGCTATGTTAAAAGATTGGATAGGAACGATCAAAATCGGAAATTAAAACTGAATTAAATCCCTAATTAGATGCATAGAAAGGTAGAAGAGATTATCTCTTATCAATATACACTAAATTTGAACAAAAGCTCTTTGATTTGTCGTCCTTAATTTGGAAATTAGGGAACTAAGGTTTTTGGACTTAGAGTATTTTTCTTCTTCTATTTCACTGTTGAAATGAGAATGAGAAACAATACACGTATGTTCTCTTATTTCTCTAGTTTGGGCTAAATTGTTTAATATGTAGATCCATTAGCCAAGTGTTACTAATTTTCTTAAAGAAAAGTGTTGCTAATTTGTATAGTTTCATTTTAACACTTTATAAATACTAATTTGATTTAAACAATGTTCTAATTTAACTAACATTGATTTCTAAAATTTTCTCAAAATAAATAACATGTTTTTTTTTACTAAAATTGAAATATTTTATCAAGTTAAATACAACTTTTAAAATGAAAAGTTATTCTCCATATTTTTAATAAAATAAACCATTAATTGAGAAATCATATTTCAAACAATGAAATTATTTCCGTACAATTTATTTATTCATTTTCTCCAAATTATTCATATATTATTAAATATATGAATTAACTACAAAAAGGAAAATTCAATAAATTCTCAATTTATTCTCATTCCAAGTCCCTTTTAAATTTGGAAACACAATAATTATAAATTCCCCAAATTTATTCAATTAATTAATTAAAATTAATTAAATCATATTTTAAATTTTAATTTTAGGTAATCTCGACCTAGGTCGTTATAGTCTCCCTCTTATAACCTTATGGGAAAGTCAATAACATTACAACGATGCATCTATCAAAGAGGATAAAATCATAAGCACGAAATAATTCAAAGGAAGAGTCTCACCACTAATGAGCATGAGAAAATAACTTAGGATGCGTTCGGTCGACAAAATCTCTAGTCTCCCACGAACAGTCCTTTGGATTGCTAGACCATTAGAATTTGATGAACGGAACGTCTTTATTTCGAAGGCGTTTAACCTCCAATGCAACAATATGGATAGGTCTCTGCTCATAAGTAAGGTTGGGTGAAACATCAAGCTCCTCAAGAATTCTTGGCTCAAGAATAGAATTCGAATCACGAAGACACTTCCGAAGCTGAGAAACATGGAATACATCATGAATTCCAAAGAACTGGGCGGGAAGAGATATCAAATAAGCAACATGGCCGATACATTCGGTGATCGGGTATGGTCCAATATATCTTGGAGCAAACTTCCCGGAATGACTGAACCACATCACACCCTTCAATGGAGATACAAGAATAAAGACTCGACCTTCTACAGAGAATTCTAATGCTTTCCTCCTATTATCCACATAGGATTTCTGCCTGCTTTGTGCCTCTTTCATTCTCTCTCGAATGAGATCGATCTTCCCAGAAGCTTCATGAATAGAGTCGAGGCCTAAAATGAGTTTCTCCCCAAACTTGAGCCAATAAGAAGGTGATAAACACAGCCTTCCGTAAAGGTCTTTGAAAGGAGCCATGCCGATATTAGATAGGAAACTGTTGTTAAATGCAAACTCAACAAGGTAGATATGGTCTTCCAAACTCCCACCAAAGTCGAGAATACAAGCACGAAGTAAGTCTTCCAATATCTTATTAACTCGCTTCATCTTCCCATCTATCTGTGGATGATAGACAGTGCTGAAATTAAGCTTTAAACCCAAATCTTTTAGGAGTCCTATCCAGATTACACTTGTAAACAAGGGATCCCGATTACATACAATGGCACTAGGGACGCCATGATGTATTACGATCTCCTTAACATAGATCTTAGCAAGCTGAGAAGCAGTTTGATTGGACTTAATAGGAATAAAGTGTGCTGATTTGGTCAAACAATCAATAATCACCCACAAGCTATCACGACCAGCCCTCGAACGAGGAAGACCATCGATGAAATCTTTATACATCTGAAAAGGAAAAAGGAAGGATAAGATTATGATCATCACAAGATCGACACAAAAGAGGATTCAAATATGAACTTATGAAAGTAAGCCCATAATACCTGGTCCCATTTCCACATCGGGACCTCCAATGGTTGCAAAAGACCACTGGGACGCTGATGCTTGGCTTTAACAAACTGATAAGTCAAGCAACGCTTCACAAACTCTGCTACATTCCGCTTCATACCTTCCTAATAATAAAAATGCTTCATATCAGCATACATCTTACTACTACCGGGATAAATAGTATACTTGGAGTGATGGCACTCCTCAATCCTCAAGGATATCTCTTCTAATATCACCAACATAAAAAACTACAAGCCTACCTCTCCTACGAAGACAACCACGAGCATCAACAATAAAATCCCGCAACTCATCACTTCAGGAAACACCACCACATTGCTGAAAAAGATGAGATAGATCAGAATCATGCTTCTAGGCTTCCGCAATCCGATCTAAAATACTCGGATGAGCCTCCATGCTAAACGATAAGATGGAAGAACTAGAATCTGGAATATGATCTCTAATCTCACAAGAAGATAAAATCTCAAGATCCTTCCACTCAACTAACATCAAAGAGACAACAGCCTGCTGCTTACAACTAAGAGCATCCGTTACTCGATTCCCCTTCACCGAAGTGTACTAAATATCAATATAATAGGAAGCAAGGAATTCAAGCCATCTCTGTTGTCGCATGTTAAGCTCCTTCTGAGTGAATAAGTACTTTAATGGCTTATGGTCGGTATGAAGTACAAACCTCTCACCCAACAAATAATGACACCAAAACTTCCAAGCAAAGACAATAGCTGCGAGCTCCAAATCATGAGTGGTGAATCTAACCTCATTCGGCTTCAATTTCCTCAAAGAAAAAGCAACAATATGGTCTCACTACATTAGAATGGCACTAAACCAAATTTACTGGCATCCATGTAGACCACAAGACCTTGGTTCCCATCCGGAACCACAAGAACATGAGCATTGGAAAAGAGTTCCTTCAACTTCTGAAAAGAAGTTTCACACTTATCAGACTAAATATACTTAACTCCTTTCCTAGTCAAAGAAGTAAGAGGTAATACAATCTTGGAAAAGTCCTTTATGAATCAATGGTAATAACCTTCCAATACAAGAAAACCATGAATTTCCGATACATTCTCAGAACTCTTCTAATTCTGAATAGCTTCAATCTTTGATGGATCAACATAAATGCCTTCTTCAGAATTTACATGCCCCATAAATTTCACTTGCCTCTCCCAGAAATGACACTTAGAAAATTTTATTTTCGACTTATTCCTTCTAAGTTTCTCTGAAACAATCCTAAGGTGCCTCTTATGTTCTTCCTCAGATTTAGAATAAACAAGAATATCATTATTGAATATAAGAACGAATCGATCGAGAAATCTTGAAAAACACAATTCATGAGATTAATAAAATAAGCTGGAGCGTTTGTTAACCCGAAGGGCATAACGATCCACTCATAAGAACCATAACGGGTACAGAATGAAGTCAGAGGAATGATATCCTATGCCACACAAAGCTGATGAAAACAGGTCGCTAAGTCTAATTGGGAAAAGATCTTAGTACCACATAGCTGATCAAAAAGATCATCGATCCTAGTCATCAGATACTTGTTTTTAATGGTAAGCTCATTAAGCTTGCAATAATCTATGTAAAGCCTAAGAGTACCATCAGCTTTCTTCACAAACACGACAGAAGCTCCCTAAGAAGAAGAACTAGACTGGATAAAATGCTTCACTTCCAAATCTGACAACTACTTCCTCAACTCTTCATTCTCCTTGGTAGACATCCAATAGGGAGGATGACTAACTAGTTGAGCTCCAGGGATAAGATCAATTCGGAACTCAATAGTCCGCTTGGGAGGCAACCACAGAACGGGTTCAAAGTTATCTGGATAATTACAAACAACAGGGATTCGGGAAATACCATTATCTTCCTGAGACTCAAGAGAAAATAAGGATGCTACTGAATTAGAATCAATATCATGAAGAATAATAGAAATCCACTCAACTGATTCTGGATGTCGAAGGTGAATAATTATTTCAGGAAATAGGATATGGGCTTTATAATGGTTAAGCCAATCCATTCCCAAAATCATTCCAAATCCAAGATAATGCATCACATGAAGATCGACATGAAAAGAATGGCCGCATAAGATAATCTCAACATCGCTACAAAGCATATTAAGGGTTGCAGACCGACCGACTGGGTTCACAATTCTCAGTGAAGTCATAGGCACACAACATATAAAGATAGAGCATCAATAAGTTCTTTTGATACGAATGAGTGAGATGCACCCGTATGGGAGAGAACCTAAATATGGAGATTCTAAAAAACAATAACACCTTCAAGAATAGAAGGAGATATACCTCGAAGTTGAGAAGCTCCACCTGAAGTTTGCACAACACTAAGCTTCCCAGAAGTGATTCCTTTACCTGCTCGAGGACAAGATGCTACAAGATGTCCATTCTCTTGCAATAACAACAAAATAGAGCTTTAGAAAAATCCTTAATGAATGCTCTTTGGAACCACAATTGTAGCATTCTCCTCGAGATGATTGTGATGGAGTGGAACTAGAACCTTGCATCTTGATCTTCTTATTAGGATAAAAAGTCTTGGACTTGTTGAAAGGTTGCTTCTTCTTAGGATGAATGCTCTTCTTCTCCAATACATCTTCTTCACTACTATCTTTCTCAACCGCCTCAAGCCTAAGGGTCGAATCAACTAACTCTTCAAATAAAACCTTCAACTACAATAACACCACCTTCCTAAGTTGATTTCTTAACCCCCTCCATAAATTTTTGATTCTTCTTTAGTGGTGTACTAATGTTCTCGACCCCGTATTTAGAAAGGGATTCAAAGGCCGACACGTACTCTACTACAAAAGACTTCCCTTGCTTCAACTCAATAAACCTCTTAGCCAACGAGGCCTTCTCGGATTCGGGAATGAACTTCAACTCAAAACGCTCCCTAAAATGGTCCCAAGATAAGGTAGACTCATCCACCTATGCAATAAGAAGCTAATACCAAATCTAGAGCTTGCTCTTGAAGCTGACTAAATGCTACCTGAACTCCATACTGATCAGAAAGTTCCATGCAAGAAAATATCCGCTTGCATATCCTAATCCATGCCTGCACCTCAATCACACTCTTAGAACCTCTAAAGGGCTTGCCACCAAGATGTTCAAAGTAGTTGCACATGCCTGCAAACCTCGAATTGTGAACAGAAAGATTCGGAGGAGGTTTGGCAGGCTGAGTATTCCTAACAAGTTCCATAATCTGCTCGACGGACATAAACACTCCGTCCTAAGGAGGCTCACTAGACTGCCAACCAACAGAACGAGTAGGTGGTCTACCGCTAATCGTCTAAGATTCTGAAAGGAATAAGATAAAGTTAAATATTATTCAAGAGTCATATGATTCGATATTAGCAATTCTAATGATAGACACAAAAGGACATACTATCATGAAAACCTAAGGGATGATTCCTAAGACTTGAATAAACAACGATTCGCATCCATAATATCATAATTTGTTCTGAACTTAGCTCTGATACCAAGCTGTAACGCCCTATCCCAAGATCCACACTAACAAAGAATATTACAAAGTAATATTGCCGGCTAGTGTAGAGAATAAAGCTGGTTAGGAGCGACCATCCATGAATTTTACTTTAGGCGAGCATCGATACATCGATTAATATGTTATATATTTCTTTAATCAAGTGGAATCGACATATACAATTCAGGCTTAAAACAAAACTACAGTGGCTATAAAAAAAACTAGAACCACATATAATAAATACAGATCACAGAATCACAGATCAGACATAGCGGAACACAAATAGATACAAGTCTGAACCGACCCTAAATAGATACATGTGTAGACTACAAATATACAATTACATCTTAAAATATGAATATGTACACAAAAGGAGTCTAGCTCGATATAAGATACAACATAACATCACATATATACATAGATGACAAAAGTAATTACTGGCTAATAGATCAGGCATCCACTCTAAAGCATCAAGTTGGAGAACCTGAAACATCTTGGTCCGACCCTAGTATTATAAAAATAATAAATGGGTCAGTCTAGACTAAGATAAAAGAGTTAGCAAAAATGAATGGTAGATACAGTGAACTAGATCACAAATATAGTCATATATCGACAAATATCAAACATGCATCAATAACTTCAAATCACCAAATACTAAAACTCTAGATAGCTTATCAAAAGTTAAAATCCCCGTAATGATTTGGTGATAATTCAAACAACATCAAATCCAAAAATCTCACAAATAGAAATTTAGAAATCTCACAAAAAGGGGGAAGGAGCCAAACTCCAAGATTGGTGAAATAAATTCACCTACATGCATGTAACTCCAAGATAGACGTATAAGTCTATAAACACCAAGATAGGTACGAGAGCTATAAACATCAAGATAGGAACAAGTCCTATAACCTCTGAAATAGATACGAGACCTATAAACATCAAGATAGGTACGAGACCTATAAACATCAAGATAGGAACAAGTCCTATAAACATCAAGATAGGTATGAGATCTATAAAATCCAAGATTGGAACAAGTCCAATAAACATCAAGATAGGTATGAGACATATAAACTCCAAGTTAGGAAAAAGTATTATAAACTCCGAAGGCGAGTCATAAACTCATCGATAAAAGTGTTAAATACTTTCATATCGCAACTGAATAGATAACGACCATGTGTCCCATACCACACGGATTTACCCAAACATTTACTATACAATAGTAAACTCCACTTGTGTGTAACAATGGTTCGGTCAAGCAAGTCTAAGAATTAACTGGTAAAGCAAACGTTGGCGTTCCATACCACTCATTTTATTTAACCGTTTAAATCAATTTCTCATTCAATTGATGTCATGCAATTTTTATAAAATTCTTCACCATAAAATCATTTTTGGTAAAACATTGATTTATAGCATATATATATATAATTACACTTTTCAAATCATTGCTCCAAATCATTTTTAAAACCATTTTTAAAGAGAATAAGAAAATAACACTATATATATATATATATGTGTGTGTGTGTGTGTATTTCTAAAACTATTTATATAGAAATTAGATTTGTACTTAAAAATATTTTCATAAAATTATTTGATTTAGAAATTATCATTTTATAAATTCGATTTAAAAATGTGCATCAAAAGTGTGCCTTACTCCCAAAATCCATAGAATAACTCTATGGTATAAAACATCAAAATGAATTCATCAATTCACAATCAAAATCCGAAATTATCAATGAAATAGATATGAAATGCAGCACCAAAATCAAGCAATCAATCTCATGGAATCAACTAGGCAAAAAAGTGGCTAGCGGGTCGATCGAATAACACCAAAACACAGCCCGGGAGTCCAGTCCAGGCTCCCACCGGTGCACCGGTAGGGCATACCGGTCCACCGGTTGCCTCACTTGGGCTTACTCCCAGGCGATTCTGGTGACTCTCCAACGATCAGATTTCGCTCATTTCTCCTGTATTGCTTCTCTAATGATCATGGTACTAAACTAGCAAACATGCAAGCATATATACATGTATAATTGAATGAAAATCATGATTTTCATAAGTGGGTTTTCAGCAAACAAAGAATCAATCCAAATAAACAAAGGATTCATCAATATATTGAGATCATATATACTAGAGATTCAACCAAATTCATATAACAGTAGAAACATTCATCTTAGACTAGATATTGTGAGATAAACTCACCTAAACAAACCCAAAATGGAAGGTATTAGCTTAGAACCTTCTATATCATCCTATTTCAACTTCAACCTAGGCTATGATCATAGATTGGATAGGAATGATCAAAAACAGAAATTTAAACTGAATTAAATCCCTAGTTAGATGCATAGAAAGGTAGAAGAGATTACTTCTTATCAATATACACTAGAATTGAACAAAAGCCCTTTGATTTTAATCTTTAATTTGGAAATCTGGGAACTAGGGTTCTTGGATGTAGAGTATTTTTTGGTTTTGGTGTTGAAATGAGAATGAGAAACAATATACATATGTTCTCATTTCTCATTTCTCTAGTTTGGGCTTAATAGGTTAATATGTAGATCCATTAACCAAGTGTTCCTAAAACAAAAGTGTTGCTAATTTGTATTATTTCATTTTAACACTTTATAAACACTAATTTAATTTAAACAATGTTCTAATTTCACTAACATTAGTTTCTACAGTTTTCCCAAAATAAATAACATGTCAAAATCTCTTTTTTTTACTAATATTGAAATATTTTATTGAATTAAATACAACTTTTTAAAAAGAAAAGTTATTCTCCATAATTTTAATAAAATAAAACATTAATTGAGAAATCATATTTCAAACAATGAAATTATTTCCATACAATTTATTTATACATTTTCTCCAAATAGTTTTTATATTATTAAATATAAAAATTAACTACAAAAAGAAAAATTCAATAAATTCTCAATTTATTCTTATTCCAAGTCCCTTTTAAATTTGGAAACACAATAATAATAAATTCCCCAAATTTATTCAATTAATTAATTAAAATTAATTAAACCATATTTTAAATTTTAATTCTAGGTAATCTCGACCAGGGTTGTTACAAAAACTCCTTAGGAAAATTCCTAAGAATTTGATAATTAATATCCAATCGTCCAAAAACACATATCCATGATTATTCAATCCAAATGCAAGTTATAAACATCCAAAATTTTGGATTTACAGCAAACCAAATTTCAAAACACACAAAAACATGAGATGGATGCATATTATTCACCTTAACCCTTGTGATATGATGAGATTTTTCTTAGCTTCTTTTTCTCTTAGCTTTCTTCTTCTTTTCTTCTTAAATTCCTAATGGTGGCCTTATCTCCTTAGCTTTTGTTTAGATCATTTGGGGAATGGAATGTGAATGAATGAGGGGGAGGGAAGAATGATATGTTATTTTCTTTTCCACTTTTACCCTTCCTTACTCATGTGTTTATATTCTTATTAAAACCTTCTCTTAATTTTATTGTTTAAGGGCCAAAGTAATTAGTTTATTTATATAACAAATCTAGCATTTCTTAATTTCACATTTAATTATCCCCTAATTAAATATTTGAATTATATGCTAATATAAAAATTAGAGGTGTTACAGGCTCTCCCCCTTATAGAATTTTGTCCATGAAATTGCAATAAGGAAAACAACAACAAGCATATAAAACAACGATACTGGTATGACTAGTCGATAGTCTATACAACAATAGATCATACAATCAAAATAGATCGGGATACGCCTCCCTAATCCTATCTTTTATTTCCTAAGTACAGTCACATCCATCTGTGCTCCACTAAACCCTCACTAACTTGACTGTCTTATTCCTTAACTGCTTTGTGTCCCTATCGACTATACAAATATGTCGTCTAACGATAGTCATATCATACTCCACTATTAAATCTTCCAAAACTGTTGGCTCTATAGTAATCTTGCACGTACGTCCACAGATAAGATACGTGAAAAAAGAGTTATGGACTCCTGCCAAACTATTCAGTAACTCGATACGATAAGCGAGTTTCCTGATTCTCCCTACGATAGGGAATGGACCAACATATCTGGGTGCCAATTTTCCCATCTTCCCAAATCGTAGAACACCCTTCATCGATGATACTTTGATGAAAATAAAATCTCCGACTGAGAATTCCAAGTCTTTACGCCTTTTATCTACGTAGCTTTCCTAACTTAATTGAGCTTCCTTAATTCTTGCTTGAATTAACTCAATCTTTTTTAGTCGCTTCTTTCACCAGATTTAGACTAAGCATTGGTCCATCGCCTATCTCCAACCAATATGTAGGTGATTTGCATGACTTTCTGTAAAGCACATCGAAAGGTGTCACTCCTATTCTAGTTTGATAACTATAATTATAGGAAAACTTGACTAAGTGCAAATGGTCTTTCCATTACCCTTCGAAGTTCAATACACAAGTTCTTAATAAATCATTGAGTACCTTATTAACTCTTTTCGTTTTCCCATCAGTTTGGGGATGGTAAGCGGTACTCATCTTTACCTCGGTATCCAATTCATTCTGTAAGCTTTTCCAGAACTCACTAGTAAACAAAGGGTATGTCTCACTTACAATGCTACTCAATATTCAATGAAATATCACAACATTCTTCATGAATAACTTCGCCAAACTCGGTGCTGTTCTTGTCGACTGAACAGGAATAAAGTGTGCACTCTTGGTCAGTCTATCAACCATGGCCCAAATGCTTTCATTTCCCCTATTCTACAATGATAACCCATCGATAAAATCCATATATATAGAATCTCATTTCCATAGTGGTACTTCCAAGGGTTGAAGTAGTCCACTTGGCTTTTGAAGCTCAACTTTTACATATTGGAAATTCATACATTGCTTTGCCACTAAGCCTACATCTCTCTTCATACCTTCCTAGGTGAAACTCCTCTTCATATCTTGGTACATCTTCATACCTCTGGGATGATAGTAAACTTTGATCGATGAAATTCTCTAAGAACTTCCTTTCTCACATTATCCACGTCTGGAGCACAAAACCGCTCCTTCTTCCTTGACCACCTTTTTTGGTCAAGTATGAATCTTTTAAATCATCAATCTCACTTCCTATTTCTAGTCTCTTTATTCAATCGGCTAATATTGGATCATCCTTTTTCTTTGCCGCAATTCTTTCGAACAACACCTGTTGAACTTCTAGATAAAAATTCATTACGGTACCTTGGTTAGAACTGGCCATCGACCTCATTCTAACTCCATACGATGCCAATGCCTCTAAATCATTCCATTTGGATAACATTGCTAACACCACATTCTGATGTTTCCTACTAAGTGCATCTGCCACTCTATTTCCTTTCCCCAACGTATACTCAATCCCCAAGTCATACGCTACTAAAAACTCCAGCCATCTTTGTGGTCTCATATTCCACTCCTTTGGAGAGGATAAATACTTCAAGGAATTATGATCCGTAAACAACTCGAATTATTCTCCTAATAAATAGTGTCTCCACACTTTTAGTGCAAAGATCACACTGCCAACTCCATGTCATGTGTAAGATATCTAACTTCCTACGGTCGAAGCTACCGAGAAGCAAAGACAATAACTTTACCTCTTTTGCATCAATACAGCTCCAAATCCCGATCCACACGCATCAGTATACACCACCAAATCATAATTCCAATCTGGAACAACTAAAATGGTCACATTGGTCAATAAATGCTTTAGATTCATAAATGCTTCTTCACATTTATTGGTCGGAACAAACTTTACGTCCTTCCTTGATAGTTCAGTCATCGATGCTGCTATACGAGAAAAACCTTTAATAAATCTCCAGTAGTAGCCAGCCAACCCCAAAAAACTTCTAATCTCCGTTACGATCTCAAGTCTTTTCCAACTATTAATAGCTTCGATCTTAGATGGGTCCACAGTTAGTCCATTCTCTGAATCTACATGCCCAAGAAACTTTACTTGTCTTTTACAAAAATGACATTTGAAAACATCGCTTTTGGGTGATGCTGCCTCAGCGTATCTAGCACTATTTGAGATGAACTTCATGGTCTTATTCAGTCTTTGACTATATCAAAATATCATCTATAAACACCAAAAATTAATCTATCCAAATGCTCTTGGAAGATTCAGTTCATCAAATCTACAAAGAAAGTAGGTGCATTGGTCAGTCCGAAGGGCATGATTAACCATTCAGACGAACCATATCTAGTTCGAAACGCCATTAATGGTATATTTTCCTTCGCTGCTCTCAATTGACGGAAGCCCATAGCTAAGTCCAACTTTGAGAATACCTTGGCTCAACTCAATTGATCAAACAAATCATCAATTATATGCAAAGGATACCGATTCTTTATCGTCTTCTCATTCAACTTTCAACGGACCATCTGGTTTCTTCATAAACAATGCTACAGTTCACCAAGGCGAATTGCTTGGTCTCATAAAGAATTTTCCCTTCTAATTCCACTAGCTGCACCTTTAACTCTTTCATCTCTGTAGGTGTCATTCTGCTAGATGGTCTACTTATGGGTTCAGCTCCAGGTACCATATCTATTTGAAACTCTATGGCACGTTTCAGCAGTAATCCCATAGTAGGCTCAAAATATCAGTATACTCCCTTACTATAAAAAACTAATTAACTTTATCCTACATGACATTAAACTGATCCCTAAGATATGGCATAATTTCCCTAAAAATCTCTGGCTCAATCCCTAGACAAACTTTTCATTTTTCGATCGTCATTCATCGCCATATCAGCAAAAATCCTCTCACATTAGAGAAGCCAATCCTCCACTTCAATGATATTTTCCATTCCCAAGAATGGATTTCCTTCCATGCTAGTATAATCTCGGCTTAACGCGTCATAGTTATTACCAGCATTACCTCTAGTCAAAACAACTGCTGCTCTAGCTTACATTATGTTAACAAAGAACTGATAAATCGTCCCTATATCCACTGGTGTAGCTCTAACACCCACTTTTGCATTAGTGTTTGCATTATCATTGGTATTATCGTTGGTTGCTCTGTTAGCATTCCTAGTATTAACCCAAGTGTTTCCATTGGTTGTGGTGCTTCTGCCTCGTAAGTTTACTCTGCCACTTCTAGTATCCATCTCTCGTAATATGCATACGGGTCTTCATCCGATATAGAAGAATGGTCTAAGACAGAAGGGAGAGTATAGATAAATATAAGTACATGCATACATACATACATACATACATACATACATACATACATACATACATACATATATATATATATCTGTGTGTGTGTGTGTAAGTATATATAACAAATCATAAGTACGTTAATATAATGCTATACTAAGCCTGATTTATTCTTTCTTATTTCATTTGGGTTATATTGTTTAAAATCCTGTTAAGTTTTATGTAATCATATGCTTTGATACTAAGTTATAACATCCCCTATTCTAAGGGTTGGAAATAGATATTATTGATACTGCAGTCATCTTTAGCATTATTTCTCAGTGATAGAACGAGATCCGTTATTGAATCATTAACACTAAGAGCACTAGAATTTAAAAAAATTTAACAAAACATTTCATTCATTAATTTGCAAATTCATTACGTTTCATTTCCATAATCACACGAATACATCATTCCAATAAAACATAATAATTACATACATAATCTCAAGAGCGACATATAATTATATCCTCTTGAATGATCAGAGTTTTAACTACTTGGACGGTTACAGTACCCATCATTACATGCATTTAACCAAACAAAAAGTACTTAAACTACTACACAACGAAAATATATAATCTTCTATGTAGTAACTTGCCTCCTGCACATCTCCAGAAGCTTATTCGTCTAACCATGAAAAAGTTCTGCCCTCAGTCTACCCAATACCAAATTGAGCACCCAAGAGTTTAACGGGAAATCAAAAACTTCAGGTCAAACAAAAAGTCTGGTGTGAATAATATTATACCATCTCAAACCAAAATGGATACATAGTAAGACCATGCCACCGAGCAGAACTGCTTTTTTTTCCTCACTAGTACCATTAAAATCTTATCATATCTGCAACCAAAATGATTAGAACATTATCATAGTATAATCATGTAATAATGGATAAAATGAATAGTCCATCATTCACTAAGGTCAAAGGGTTACACATTCCAATAATTACTCAATCTTCAAAAATAGTCCATGGCATAGTTTTCTCAAGGTCACTACAAACTTGTGTTGGTTTTCTCAGGATGACCAGAAACACATAATAATTTTGCAGCAGACTCGGGCGAAAAATATAACCAGATAATTCATGATCTCTCGTTCCACGAGAGGAAATACCCTCGACTTATGTCCCATAGAAAAATATAATGGTGAGTTTAGTTGCTACAATTTCCTTGCTTTGTGTAATCTCAATTTCATCTGTTCTTGGGCTAGGCCCTATACAATGGAATCGCGGACTAGACCAACCGAGGACTAAGCGGTTGGAGGTTAGAGCGTGGCCCTACCCCAGTCTCCACCCTAAATTCTTAAACCTTAAATCTTGTTTTCAAGATATCAATGAGTCATGTCTATTGATCAGTTCAGACATCCTAAAACAGTTTTATCTTCACGATCTCCTAGATGCAATTCTATTCGCCCAGGAGTTTGAGTCTGACCTTACCCATTGCTGGAACAACCCTAAGTGGTCATATTACTTAAATCCTCAAGGTCACAATGTTGGGTGATATCATATAATATATAAATGTGCATGTCAATAATTCAATATTTGCAATAATAACTGATCAAGATATAGAAAAGGACATACAACACATCATCAATCAATTAAATATATCTTCAATATGATAGCCAAATTACACACGAATTAATTTCCCAATATAATTGCTTTCTCCTTAAAATCTCTTTCAAAAATGGGCTAATACATTTTTCTTCTCTTTTGAAATCTCATAAATATACTCAACAAAATCATCTTTTTTTTTAAGTAAAATTTAGCCCCAAAATAGAGGGAAAATATTCCAAGTGTGAAGATAGCTATCCCCCACTTTTTAAAACCACAGGCAATTGTGCCTTAAAAATTCACTTATTTTCACGCGTTAAATTATTGATCGTCGCACCTTAAAATTTTACAATCGCCGCTTCTTAAAAATTAAACACATTGCGCATTTTAGCTAATATCATTGCGTTTAACAACCCTTTAGTCATCGGAAAAAATAGTGGTCACAACTTACAAAATAAAGGTCGTCACATGTTTTATAGTCATTGTGTTCAAATTTGAACCGAAGCCATCATTTGCGTTTTTACTTCGTAAGCCTTTGTCGTCGCATGAAAACATGCATTTAGTCTTGGCCTACGTGAGTTATAAACATTAATTATACATATATTATTTGCATTACCTTCGTGTTTAGTTATTTAATACTACTCTATCACCTGGAAGCATTTAATATAGCATGTCCTTGAATGTATAACTATATACATATTTTTCATGTACTATATTATTGTATTTTTTTCCTATTTTCCACCTTGGTAAATGCTGCTTTCTATTGCACACCCGCTTTGTTTATGTGCTGACATTTCTGTTCGTTATCGCGTTTTAATGCCATCGCGATCGATTCGCATGCAATTATATTCGCTTTCTTTTGTGTCCAATAATGAATATTATCACGATGAGTAATCCTTGGGCCGATGCGTATATGCATTCATTTATTATTTGGTTGTATTAGCAATACATACTTTCACTTGATTCAACTCTTATAAGCCATTGCGATTAATCTAGCAGGGTCATCGCGATATATATATATATATATATATATATTGTTGCACATTGTAAAGACGCGGTGATATATACCTTGCCGCATATTATAAAGCTGTCGTGATATATACTTTGTTGCATATTGAAAAGCCATTACGATGTATAAACAATGAGCTATGGTGGAATATATATCATCTCGAGTAAATGATATGAGCCCTCGCTAGCTTTTTTTGTATATTAAAATGCTAGGTCCCCATGTGGTGCCCATATCTGTATTGGCTTTCAGGCATATATTTTCGCAGTCTAATATAAAGTTTAGCCTTGGATGATTAGCTTTGCTTGATCAAAAATGGTTCAATGACAGTTTGGTAATTAAATTAAAAACTGATTTGTTGCCTACTTAAGCAATTTCTTTTTACCAAATCTTTTATCATTTTAGCAACTTTCTAAAAAATGTTAATCCATATAATTAACTCAATCAATCAGCTAAATTTTGCATAAATAATTAACAATTTTCTTCACTAAATAATTAATATGAAATAGAAAATAGATGGGAAAATCCCAAAAATTCACCAAAAAACTATTTTATCATTTTCTACTTTTTGTAAAAATTTTGGACCAAAATAAATAATTTCCATACTTTTAATAATTAACTTTCGAGTTTTAACTATTTTTTCACTTAGAAAATTCATAAAATATTCATATTAATTCTAAAAATTATGAAATTAAAACCCATCTCTAAAATAATAATTCAAATATCATATCAAAATTTAGATCGTTTAGAGATCAGATACTTAGTTTTTCCCCTTAAAACCCCTTAGAAAAATTTCTAAAAATTCAATAATAAATATCCAATCATTCTACAACTCATTCCCATGATTATTCAATCCAAATGCAAGATATAAACATCCAAAAATTTGGATTTATAGCAAACCAAATTTTAAAACATACAAAAATATGAGATGGATGCATTTATTCATCTTAACACTGGTTGATATGATGAGATTTGCCTTAGTTTTTGTTTCCTTAGCTTTCTTCTTCTTTTCTTCTTGAATTCCTAATGATGGCCTTATCTCTATAGCTTTTGTTTAGTTTTGTTTAGGGAATGGAATGGAAATGAACGAGGGAGAGAGGAGAATGATATTTATTTTCTTTTCTCTTTTACCCTTCCTTACTCATGTGTTTATATTTCTTATTAAAACATTCTCTTAATTTTATTGTTTAAAGTCCAAGCTAATTAATTGATTTGTATAGAAAATCCGGTATTTCTTTACTTCAAATTTAATTATCCCATAATTAAATATTTAAAGTAGATGCCAATATATAAAATGTAGAGGTGTTACATGGGACATCCTCCATTAATTATTCCACTTCTTAAAATAATAAAAAACCTTATCAATTATCTTCAAAGCCAAAAGCCAACATTAGTCCATACTTTAATTAGCCAAATAAATAGATTAGTGAAGAGATTAGTGATCGATTGATTAATTACTATTTGGGGTGCATTGAGATTCGTGAAGATTACTATTCACATCACATTTCCACTAGTATTTGTTTATTTTTTGGATCTAAGTGAGTGGTTTATCCTTCTCACTTTACTGTGCTAGTTAATATAGTTAGAAATGACGTTTTTAAATGGTTTTCAAATGATTGAAATGGTTTTTAAGTTATATATAAAGGTCATATCAATTTGAAATTATTTTAAAAAGTTCGATGTTGATTTTAATTATTTTTGGGTGTTTCACCATACTGGTCATCATTTTCTATTTTGATAGTTCTAGGATGGTAGAAATGCTTGGATATTAACTGTATTTCTTTGTAATGATGAATGTTATGTGATGCTTGTATATAATTATTTGCTTGTATTTTAATTCGTTTGAGTATAATTTGTAAGTGGTCATCATTTGAGTGGATCGAGATGCAACCATTTTTCAGTGATGATGATGGCTTAGGAAAGCTATGGTTTTGATCACAAGTCGTTTAGGAAAAGTTATGGGTTTGGTTGGTGGTGGACTAGGTTATGGTCGGTAGTGGTAAATTGGTATAGTTGGGGTGCAACACTTTGGGTCTTAGGTTATTGAGCTTGGGGACATCAGAATAAGTGTTCTGGGGAAATGGGAGCAAGTCTTTGGGCAGGAAGACCATCAAGAGGCTTTTGGGACTAAGGGACTAGTCGGTGCCAAGAGTTTTAGGGAAGTTGTGTTTTCGACTTCGGGTTGCAGAGCAGGAATCTTCGGGCTTTGGGATGGGATCAAGAAGTCTTGGCTACAACACTTAGTCATTTTTGGCTAAGTGTTGGTCGGACCTACATGGTCGGTGACAACCTTTTATGGTTGGTACCAACCATGTTGAACTTCGGGGAATCAAAAATCGGTATTCGAGGATTGTGTCATGATGGTTCGTGTGTTCGTTTGATGCTTGGTTTGGACTTTAGGACTCTATGACAAGTGACTTTGTTTTATTAGTGAAGCAATGATGCGACGCTTTGGCTAGATAGATTCGGGACTTTGACGAGGGCTCTATGACTTGTGATAAGTGTCTAGAGATTTTTCGATGGCAACGACTCGATGATGGGAGTTGTGATGATGATTATAAGGACAGGTCCGATAATGGGGACTTGTTGTGATGATGTATTATACTATGGAAATGATTATAAGGACAGGTTTCGAGTGTGCTCGTAAAAATGGGGTATGTAAGGACACTCACATGGTTTATGATGTTGATCCCATATCGTTGATGTGATCTATCTTACCTTGGACCTTGAGGATATGTAGTTCTAATTCCTAGCTCTACGAAGTGGCATGGAATCAAGCATAAAGAAACTGAGACGTTAAGTAGTCTCTAGCTATTGATTGGGCCATATAAGTTATCATACATCCAAATCACTCGAGTGATGTACGGATTGTTTCATGGATGTTATGGATGCTATATTTGTTTTATCACTCTAGGGGTGTCATATGACATAGGTAATGTTGACTTGGATACCCAGACCAATGATGTATTTTGTCTTATAGTACACCCATATGATGATGATGATCATAGATTAGCATACACTATTATGCGCTAACTCTTTGAATGCAGGGACATATTAGGTATGATTCACTATACCTTATATCCTATAATATACTACATTGAATTTTAAATATTGTATATTGCTCATACCATACTATTTTCTGACTTGAGGTTTTATGCATTTCTCTATTACCTTAGGTACTCTTAAATGAGAAGACCAGGTAGCAGGTATTGGACATCACATGGAGTTGTGCAGATGGACTAGCAGGAGGCTACGCTGTCACATATACATATATTTGGGCTTTTTATTACTTATATTCCGTTGTGCAGCACTGTGGAGCTTTATCAGTGCTTTGTTCTACTTAGAGATGGTACCTTTGGGTTTATTGTTTAATGTATAAATTTTGTGATATTTGTATATTGATAGAGTTAGGGATATGCCCTAGGGGCAATTATGTAATTTGTTACATATATCTAACACGATAACCAATCTTGTTAAAAATAAAATAGGAATAGTCTTTGTTCTTATACCCTAAACCCTTCTATCATTCATTCATTCATTTCAACATTTACAAACAAAACCAAAACTCTAGTAAGCTCAGTTGGCCACAATTAATAAGAATTAAAAGAAGATAAGCTAGGAATCAAGTAGAAAACTAGAAGAAATTAATCAAAGGGCAAATCTCAACCTTCTTAACATCAACCTAAGGTGTAATTTGTTTATATCTCACTTTTGATAATGATTTCAGTTTCAAGGTTGGATCCGAATTATTTTGAAAATAATACACCATGTTATATTTGTTTAAATGGATATATGTGTTTGTTGATGATTTATATTATTTCATATAGATTTTATGATAACTTTAGATTGGAAGACCTATTAAATGACATCCAAATGATTTGCGTTTTTGATATATGATCAAAAACTTTATTTTAGAAGTGGGTTTCAAGTTTCATAATTTTCTAAATTATTGTAGATTTATTATAAATTTTCTATGAGAGAAATAGTTAATATTAGGTTTAAATTATTCAAAGCAATTATATAACGATTTTGGGTCTGAAATTTAAAGTTAGAAAACATATTAAAAATGAATTATTGTGAATTTTGGAGAATTTTTCTAAGTATTTTAATATGGTTATAAAATTATTTAAGTTAAGGGAGTTAAATGTTTTATATGTTTTATCATGAGAAAGGCTTATTTGTTAAACATTTTTAATTGGTAATTTTGAATTCGGCGACCTTTTTAGAAAAAGATTTTGATAAAGAAATGGTAACCAATTATATTTTGACAAATAAGGTAGGTTAGGTAAAAAGAAATTTTTTTGAAAGGCTAAAAATCAGTTTTGCTTTGGATTTACCACTTTGCCACTTCCAATAGCTAGCTTTCGTCACCATACTTCTGTTAACAAACTCATTTGAAACCAGTGGACATGGTATTAAGCAGTTGATATGTAGCACATTGGAGAAAGGTGGAAGGGATGATGGTGCCGAAGGCCATGCTTTCGAAGGGGTTGTTTTTAAATGGAAGCTTTCGAACTACTTGCCGCTTGCCTTTGTTTTTAGAAAAGAGCTTTCGAATGAGTTGCCGCTAAAGAAGTTTTCGAAAGGAAAGCCGATTTTGAACCCATTTGAAACCCATGCCACCGTATTCATACCTTTCGAACTAGTTAAGGCCACTTTTCTTTATGGCCTTAAAGCAATGTATTCGAAAGGGTTCTATCTCCTTTTTACTTTGAAGTCGCCTTCTCAATGCTTTCGAAAGGGTCTTATAGCCGCTTTCAGAATAGTTTTGGGGGCAATGGTTTTGAAAGGGTGGGTTTTGAAACTATCGTCTTTCTTTTACTTGGGATCAATGCTTTCGAAAGTAATGCTTTTGCCCCAGTTCTTTTTGACCCTATAGTTAAATTATATGTTAAACCCAATGGTTCCGAAAGGAATGATTTTAGATAGTTTCGAAGCTATGTTTCCACAAACTTATACTTGACCCCAATACTTTCGAAAGGAACGTTTTATGTGTTTCAAAGGGGAAGGTTCCAATGTTTTCGAAAGGTATACTTTAAGTGTTTCAAAATGTATATTTTAAGCATTCCAAAGGTTTGTTTTAAGTATTTTGAAAGAAAGGTTTCCAATGCTTTCGAAAGACAAGTTTAAATGGTTTCGAAAGGGGATGTCTAAGGTTTTAAGAAATGTTTTTGAAAGTCATATTTTCAATACATTCGAAAGGTATGTTTTGGCCTCTTAGCTTAATATTTTCAAGGTTAGAGTAGTTAACTTATTTTGAAGAGGTACTTTCAATGAATTCGAAAGGGATTGTTTAAGGTTTTAAACAAAGGTTTCGAAGGTATTGTCTTGGCCTTGTAGCCTAAACCTTTCTAAGTTAAAAAGAGGTTTTAACTTATTATGAAGGGATAGATAATCCCAGATGAGATTTCATCAACATTATTTTGTGTAAAGCATATATCATGGCATAAGTGTTTTGAGTAAAGCAAAGAATATGATTTCCTTGTTTTATAAAGACATGATTTCAGGGGTAAATCATTTGGAAAGGTTATTTACAAGGAAATGAAATTTGAATAGGGTAGTCCACTTTAAGTATACAGCAGGAAATGAAACTTGAACAAGGTAGTTAACCCTAAGTTTATGGGCCAGATATTAGAAGACCAGATGAGACTGGTGTAGGGTCGCACCCTATTCTTTAGTTAATAGCCCCTAGCTAATACAAGTCCAAAATTCCAGTGTGTAGGGCTTTCTCACAGATGGGACTAAAATAATGTTACACACAGAAAGGAATATACATAGTAAAGATAGGTTGAGCCCGCAAAACCTTAGGTTCAGTTAACCTTAGAAGAAGAAAGTTGAGGGTAGTCAGCCCAGTATTGTATCTAACAGAAGTTAGATTATTGGTTATGTCTGGTAGGCCCGAGTCAGTCGATGGTTAATAGTTAGCCAGATAAAACTATAGTATGGACATATAGTCCATTGATTTCCTAATTATTATGCATATATGTATTTGCTATTATTGTTATAATCAGTTTGACTGCAGGGTTTTGATTTGCAAAAGATATGCTTTTAAAAGGATATTAGTGAGGGGAAACCCATTCCGCTAAGCAGCGTGGTCTCACTTAATATCAGTAAATCGAGATGTAATAGTGTTATTCACACCAGGCTTTATGTCTGACTCGAAGTTTATTTTTTCCCCTTAAACTCTCGGGTGCTCAAAATTTGATTTGAGTAGATTGAGAGTTAAGGATTTTCAGGTTTAGTAGGTTGGATGAATAAGCTTCCATAGACATGCAGGAGGCAAAGCTAGCAATGTGGGAGCTATTTAGTATTATTTACACTGTTATGTATTTATGACTGATATGTCTATTCGGTACTTTGATCATCCAAGAGGGTATCTTCATATGTCGCTCTTGGATTAATTTGTAATAATTATATTTGATCAAAACCTAGGAATCATTTTAGGATTATGTAACTGAATATGAAATATTGATTTGAAATGTAATCAAAAAGTTGTTTTTGAAATCTGTGTTGATTTTATGTCATATTCAAGTGCTTCTAATTTATGGATACAAATAACATTACCGTATTTTATCACCGGAAGTTAATCCTATGGATGACTGCAGCATCTGCAATGCTTAGCTTCAGGCCTCAAGATAGGGATGTTGCAACTTGGTATCAAAGCATAGGTTTATTAAAAGTTAAAAGTAATTTCGAACTTAAAATGATTTTGAAAACATAATCCTAAGGAATTAGAGAAAAGACTGGGGTATGGGATAACGCAATAGTAACGTACTTGTACTTGCTATATATAAGTATAAGCTTTATCTCTATTCTCCATCTTTCATAGGCTATTCTTCTGTATCTTACAAAGACTCAAATGCAAATTTTAAGGAAGTAAGGTATAGATGCTAGGAATGAAAGAGTTAACCTTGGTGGAGGAAGCACCACCACTAATGAAAATGCCGACCAAACACTAGAAGGAATCCGAGTCGAGCACCAGCTACTGATGTGGGTGCTGGAGCGCTGCAAGTTGATATGCGAGCTATGTATCAGTTCTTCGTCAACCTGATGCAAGCTGGAGCTGCCGCGGGATTAGTCGGAGGAAATGCAGGAGAAGGAAATCAGGAAGCTTCGGTGGTCAATAACTATGTAGTACTAAGCAGAGATTATGCCAAGCTTGGAGGGAAGCCGTTAATCAGGATTGAGGATGCAATTGAAGTAGAGAATTGATTACTTCATTGCGAGAGGATTTTTGCCGATTTAGGGCTTAATGATGAGCAAAAGAGGCGACTTGCTTCTAGACAGCTACAAGGAGCATCATTGTATTGGTAGAACAGTGATACAGTGGGAATAAATGAAGAGACCATGACTTGGGCGGAATTCAAAAGAAGGTTTGAGGAAAAGATTCATGTCAGAGATTGCTAAGTCAACTCTGCTCAGGAAGTTTACGGAGTTGGAGTAGGGAGACATGGTACTGCTTGAGTATGCTACCAGATTTAAGGAGCTATCAAGATACAGATATGCTAGGATTGATACGGTTATCAAGAGAAATGAGAAGTTCATCAATGGACTAAAACCTGAGCTTGCTAAAGCAACTTTGCCACATATTAGGGATTCGTGTGATGTAGTTGTTAAGATGGCTTTGAGGTAGGAGGAGATGTTTGTTTTCCTTGATGATAACAAAGAAGGGGGTGCTCAAGGTAGGAAAAAGCAGAAGAAAATGATTTTCCATAAGAAAGGCGCTCAGAAAGGAGCAGCAGCCAAGAAAAGGAAGGCCGATGTTGTTTGTTATAAGTGCGATAAAAAGGAATACTATGCTTATGAGTGCCGGACAGGCAAAGGGAAGAAAGCTGCTGACAAGAAAGAACTAAAAGGTTTCAATTGTGATAAGATTAGACATTATAAGAACTAGTGCAAGGAACCAGTCAAGGATGGAAAAGGCAAAATGTTTGCGTTGGAACCGGCTACCTCAAGACCAACAGCAGAGGAGAAAGGAAAAGCTATGTTGGGAGGTACGCTTTTGATTCATGGTGTTTCAGTTAGAGTTCTATTTGATACTGGTGCATCGAACTCTTTTATATCTTATTATTTGGTAGATAAGCTTAACCTAGAACCCTCGTATCTAGTTACTTCCGTAAGGATAGCGAATCCGATAGGAGGGTATGCGACTCTTTGGATGAGATGTGACCACTTAGAGTTTGAATTGTTAGGTCATATATTTGCTTGCAGTTTGCATGTATTTGATTTCGTATGGTTTGGAATTATTTTGAGTATGGATTACTTAAGTAAGCATGATGCTAGGATATTTTGCCATGATAGGAAAATATCACTTAGACACCCTAGTTGTAGTGATCGAATTATATACTCCATAGAAAACCCTAGTTTTGAGGCAAATACTTTGTTGGGCATTATGGAGGTAGAAGACGAGTTGAATCGAGTTTTCGTTGTTAGAGAATTCGCAGATGTCCTTGAGCTCGTGATAGGACTACTGTCGAAACGAGCCATTGAGTTTCAGATAGATTTAGTACAAGGAGCAGAACCAGTGAGTAGACTGCCAAGTAGAATGACACATATTGAGATGAAGGAGCTAAAGGTACAGTTGGTGGATTTAGAAGGTAATAACTTTATTAGACCAAGTAGTTCATCCTAGGGGGCAGCCGCAGTGTTTGCAAGAAAACTGGACGGATCGTTAAGATTGTGTATCGATTATCGTAAGTTGAATGAGAAGACTAAAGAATCGATATATGTTACTAGGATTGACGATTTATTCCACCAGTTGAGTGGAGCCAAAGTATTTTTTCAGTTGTATTTGGTAATGGGGTTCCATCAGCTTAGAGTGGCAGAGGATAGTATTCCTTTGACGGTGTTTAGGACCAGATATGGATCATACTAAGGTTAATGATGCCGTTCGGACTAGCTAATGCACCAGCATTCTTTATGGACTTGATAAACATAATTTTCCGGGAGCATCTAGATAGATTTGTGTTAGTATTCATAGACGACATTTTGGTATACTCAAAGGACGAGAAAGAGAATGAAGTTAACCTTAGAGTAGTGCTTGAGTCATTGAGACAACATCAATTGAAATCAAAATTTTCGAAGTGTTATTTCTAGAAGAAGGAAGTAAAGTTTCTTGGTCATGTAGTCTCAGAGAAAGGGTTGTCAGTAGATCCGACTAAGATCGAAGCAGTGAATAGTTGGAATAGACTCACGACAGTGACCAAGATAAAGAGTTTTCTTGGATTAGCTGGTTACTATCAGAGATTCATTAAGGATTTTTCGTGAATAGCAACACCAATGACTAATCTAACTCGGAAAGATGGGAAGTTCATCTGGACTGATAAGTGCGAGGAGGCATTCTAGAAACTGAAACACTTATTGACTAATGCACCTATGTTAGTTGTTGCCGATGGGAATCAAGACTTAGTGGTGTACACAGATGCATGTGGAATAGGGCTAGGAGCTGTATTGATGCAAAGAGGTAAAGTAATTGCCTATGCTTCTCGACAGCTCATACCGCATTAGGTTAGATATCCAACTCATGATTTGGAATTAGCTATAGTAATTTTCGCATTGAAGGTGTGGAGAAATTACCTTTTCGAAGAGAGATTCGAGTTGTATATGGATCATAAGTCGTTGAGATATCTATTCTCTCATAAGGAGTTGAATATGAGACATCAGAGGTGTTTAGAGTATTTAGCCGCTTATGACTTTGGAATTGAGTACACACCGAGAAAAGGCAATAAGGTTGTATATGCACTTAGCAGGAAACATCAAAATGTAGTATTAGCAATGATAGTTGAGTGGAAAGATTTTGAAGCATTGACTACATGCAGAATACGATGGAGATCTGAGGCTAGTTCTAGTAAAGAAACTGCTATGTTGTCGTGTTTAGAAGTTTGACCAGTGATGATCAGAAGGATTGCTTCTTAGTAAGGAGAGGATCCATTATTAGCTGAACAGATCAGAAGTTAAGAGATGGAACAAAGAGCGATGACTTGGAAGATTTCAGGCTTAACCGAAATGGGTGGTTAAGGAAGAAAGGAAGACTACGTGTTCCGAATGTGGGGAACGTTTGGAAGGAAGTTCTTGAAGAATGCCATTGTTCGAAGTTACTATTCATCCGGGAGGAACTAAGATGTATCAGGATATGAAAAGGAGTTTCTTCTGGGAAGGTATGAAGACAGATGTAGGCTTATTGGTGAGGCAGTGTTTAAACTGCCAACAAGTAAAAGATGAACATCAGAAACCGAGTGGTTACTTCAGCCTTTAGATGTTCTAGTCTAGAAATGGGATTCTATCTCAATGGCTTTTATAGATGGGTTGCCAAGGTCAAATCGAGGAAATGAAAGTATATGGGTCATAGTGGATAGGTTGACCAAGAGTGCCCATTTCATTCCAGTTAAGTCAACCAGGACGGCACCTGGTTTAGCTAAATTGTTTATGAAGAACATAGTTAGACTGCATGGAATTCCTAGCTGTATAGTAAGCGATAGAGATTTCTTATTTACTATTGAGTTCCGGAAGAGTCTATAGGAGACATTAGGTACCAAGCTCAAGATGAGTACCACTTACCATCCGCAGACAGATGGGCAAACAGAAAGAGTTAACAAAGTCTCAGAGGATTTGTTAAGAGCTTATGTGCTAGATTTTGGAGAATCATGGGAAGACCATCTACACTTAGTCGAGTTTTCATATAACAATAGTTATCAGACTAGTATAGGGATTGCACTGTTTGAAGCTTTGTATGGAAGGCCATGCAAATATCCCATTTGTTGGATAGAGACCAAGGATAGGCTAGTTCTTGGTCCAGATTTGGTTAGAGAAGCTGCAGAAAAGATTGAGTTAATTCGAGCTAGGAAAAAGGAAGCTCAGTCTAGGGAGAAGAGTTATGCTGATAAAAGACGAAAAGACTTAGACTTTTCAGTCGGAGATCATGTCTTTGTCAAGGTATCACCGATGAAAGGTCTAATCGGATTCGGAAAATTAGGAAAATTGGAACCAATATTCGTTGGACCATTTCCTATTGTAGAAAGGAATGGAAAACTTGCGTACAGAGTAGAGTTACCGAATAGTTTGGCAGGAGTCCACAATGTTTTTCATATTTCTCATCTAAGAAAGTGTATTTGGGATCCAGAGACTACTATTACACCAACTGTGTTAAAGGATCTAGTAGTGGAACTGGAAATGACTATAGGTAGAAAACCAGTTCGTATAGTTGTGAGAGATGAGAAGAGACTAAGGAACACGACAGTCAGATTAGCCAAAGTCTAGTAGAGTGACGATGAAAGAGACCGTATTTAGGAAACTGAGAGTAGGATTAGAGATATTTATTCTGACTTGTTTCATGGTATGTTTTACCTTTATGTTTGATTGTTGTGAGTACCTTACCGTAATTTCGAGGACGAAATTCTTTAGGGAGGGGAGTCTGTAATGACCCTAATTTTGAATAAAATTATTTAGGACATTTAATTAGATAAATTAAGTTAAATAATGTAGAAGGTTAAGGGATTGAGATTGTTAATTAAAAGGGGCCATGCCTTAGTGAATGTATAAGGAAAAGAGAATTAAAAATAAATAGGTAGGAGGAATATGGTAATGGCAAAATAGGAATAGTCTTTGTTCTTATACCCTAAACCCTTCTATCCTTCATTTCTCGTTCATTTCAACATTTACAAACAATTACTGTGGTCTGAAACAAAATAGGAATAGTCTTTGTTCTTATACCCTAAACCCTATATGATCAAAAACTTTATTTTAGAAGTGGGTTTCAAGTTTCATAATTTTCTAAATTATTGTGGATTTATTATGAATTTTATATGAGAGAAAATAGTTAATATTGGGTTTAAATTATTCAAAGAAATTATATAACGATTTTGGGTCTGAAATTTAAATATGTTAGAAAACATATTAAAAATGAATTATTATGATTTTTGGAGAATTTTCCTAAGTATTTTACTATGGTTATAAAATTATTTAAGTTAAGGGACTTAAATGTTTTATCAAGGAGAAAGGCTTATTTGTTAAATGTTTTTAATTGATAATTTTGAATTCGGCAGCCTTTTTAGAAAAAAAATTTGATAAAGAAATGGCAACCAATTACATTTTGACATATAAGGCAGGTAAGGTAAAAAGAAATTTCTTTGAAAGGCTAAAAATCAGTTTTTCTTGGATTTACCACTTCGCCATTTCCAGTAGCTAGCTTTCGTCACCATACTTCGGTTAACAAACTCATTTGAAACCAATGCACATGGTATCAAGCAATTGATACGTAGCGCATTGGAGATAGGAGGAAGGGATGATGGTATCGAAGGCCATGCTTTCGAAGGGGTTGTTTTTAAAAGGTAGCTTTCGAACTACTTGCCGCTTGCCTTTGTTTTTAGAAAAGAGCTTTCGAATGAGTTGCCGCTAAAGAAGCTTTCGAAAGGAAAGCTGCTTTTGATCCCATTCGAAACACATGCTGTTGCATCTATACCTTTCAAACTAGTTAAGGCCGCTTTTCTTTATAGCCTTAAAGCAGCGTATTTGAAAGGGTGCTTTTTCCTTTTTACTTTGAAGCTGCCTTCTCAATGCTTTCGAAAGGGTCTTATAGCCACTTTCAGAATGGTTTTGGAGGTAATGGTTTCGAAAGGGTCGATTTCGAAACTATCCAAAATGACTAGGAGGGTGCTTCCCTTACCGCAATAAAATGTACTTGAGAGAGTCATTTACTCTATGACTCTCCTAGAAAATGTACAAGCCGGACCCTGCCAATCTTACCGAGAATCTTAGTATTTCACATCATTGTGCGCATACAACCAAATGCAATCCAGAGTAGATGTGAAGATAACCTAATGGGAGCAACTTCACATAGCTTGACATCCACTCGCTTTCTAGTTTTAGTCATTTCTAACAAAGGATATCAACGCTCAAATGAGCAAAAAATCGTCTTAGATTGACGAAACTCAAAGAAGATAATGGAATCAATAGGCAATAAACCAACTATCGGGAATAATAATATGACCATATATGGAAATTAAATCTCATTTCCTTATCATCACTCGCTGATTTCAAACTTATAATATTCCTTGGTTAAAAATAAAGTCGGGCCAATTATGGTAGTGTTACCTCTAAGCCTGCCTTGACGACATTTTTAACCTTTGAGATAGAAATGAGTTTCCATACCTTGATGTTTACTGCTAGGAATATGACTAAATCCCTACCATATAAGGGATATCGTCTATGAAAATTAAATTTCTTATCTTTTCCATAACCGAATCACACTTTTAGACTTTTAAAAACCGAGCTTGTGCTTGGTTTTCACATAACAAAACATTTGTAAAACACATTTCGAATTCTTGGAAATAAGTTAAATTTATCCTATTAAATCTCAGTAAGAGAAAAATCAGTTAGAACCATTTTTATAAAAATTAGAAAAGTGTCGCAAAAAGTGTCGCTAAATAGTATTGAAATTTCTTTAAATCAGCCTCTTTTTAAATGTAATTTTTTTCTAAAATTTTCATAGTATGGATGCTCTATTTTATTTTTAGAAAACATAAGATGGATCTAATATGCATTCACCGAAACTTATAGGGTTTTGAAACCAAACGAATACATTTAATTTTTTTTAATCTTAACTTTTTACGAAATCGATAAAGAAAAATCCATTTCTAACTTTCAAAGACATTTGTTTTTGGGGTTCTAACTTTTTACTAAGCATCACACTTTTGCACTAAAAGACAAAAATGGAATTAAATATTCGTTTTGTAAAAACCCAAGAACGAGATCAACATAAAGATTTTCAAGAGGGTTGATATTTTCAAAATGTAAATGTAGCGGTAGTCGTTATAACGACACTTCCATAAAACATTATATATGTTATATATATTGATCCAAACATTTTGCAACCAACATAATTATGAAAGTGAATTAACATTGGCGAGAAATGCCTTGGGGTCTCTCTATAAAAGTCCCATGTAAATTACCAATGTGTATATGCTTTTCAAGTGTTCCGTAGCGACCTATTCGCTACAAAGACGCTTTGACTTCCTTTTTTCTCCCTCGCAAAACAATGGTTACTTATGTCATCCACTTTCAAGTGGAAATCAATTCCAAAACACGCAAATGTACACTAGTATAAACAAAAAAACCAACTTTTTATGTTATGAAATTTGTTGGTTTTTATACTATTTAAAAGTGAATTTAGCTCACCTTAAAGTAAGCTACGACCAAACTTAAGCATCACAATCCCTCCTCAACCTAGAAAGATCACTACACAACACTCTATAGCTCAACTTCAACTCAAAAACTCTGGGAAATCCCCTATATTGCTCATGCACTATGCTAAGAAGGGGGTTTTGGAGATCAAAGCTTGTGACCTTGGAATGGTTATGTTGTTTACAATATTTTTCTAGGTATATTTTATATTTAGAAGACAAAAGACTATGCTTTGACTTTGTTTTAGCTAAAAAATCAAGAAGGAGGAAGATGAAGACATGAGAGCAAAAAGAGAGAATGGAAAGCTAAAATTAAGTAAAGTGAAAAAAATAGAAAGGTGATAATGTTTTACAGAAATGGAAAATGGTAAATTACCAACCTATCCTCCATTATAATTTAGACAACACACCACTTCTAACATCATGCCATCACTTAATTCTTATTTTATGTGTTTTTTCTTAGATTTATGCTTTTATCCCTTTTAAATTATAAAAGAAAAGTCAAACTTAACTTTATTAACTTAAGTAATCATTTAAACTTTGCTTTTAACCAAACCATTCCATTAGTAAAGCATTTGTTATTATGTGTTAGTGTGCACAACTTGTTCCAACAACTTTTGATTGCGTCGAAAATTTGAAAAACTATTTTCGGTCACATTTTTTATTTTTCTCCAAAATACTTATTTATGTAAAAAAATTTCTAAACAAGTTTTCCTCTATTATTTATTACACAAAACATGTTAATTTGTGTTATAAAATCAATAATTTAAATATTTAAAAATGTATTAAATATTCAAGTTCAAAGTGATTAGATTACGGGTCGTTACATCCTCTCATCCTTGAAGGAAATTTCATCCTTGAAATTAATCACATAAACACTAGATATCAAAGGAACCCAAATGATATCATTAATACCAAACATAGATACAAGGCAAGTGACTCGACCACATCGGTGAGTACGCTAAAAAGAAACAACAAAATACAAACAACCACTACATCAACTCGGGGTAAGAATCCCTATTATAGTCCTCAGTTTTGCAAGTACAATCTCTATCATCTCTACTCTACTGAACCTTAACAAGATTCACATCCTTCATCCTTAGTCGCTTTACATCTCGAGCGATAAACAAATAGGCCGTCTAAGAATGGTTAGGTTAGGCTAAACCTCCAAATCAACTTGTCGTGTTGGTTCTACTATCATCGAAGGGTCGTGTATATACTTACGTAAATGATATACATAAAATACATTGTGCACATCTGATAGTCTATATGGTATCTCCATTTTATATGCAAGTCTTCCAATCTGGTCGAATGTGAGAGTATGGAAAATATATTAAGGGGCTGACTTCTCTGTCTTCCTAAACCTCAAAACACTTCTCAACGGAGAGACTTTTATAATTACCTAGTCCCCGACTGAGAACTCTAGATCCATGCGCCTTCGGTTCGCATAACACTTTTGCCGATCTTGCACTTCCTTCATCTTCCTTCTAATATTAACTACCATCTCATTAGCTTCTAACATCATGTCGGGTCCAAAAACAAGTCTGTCTCTAGATTCAACCCAACACAAAGGAGAACGGCATGGACAACCATAAAGAGCTTCGAAAGGAGTCATACAATGCTTGCCTAATAGCTGTTGTAATAAGTGAATTCGACTAAGGGAAAATGATTTTCCCAAGAACCCCCGAAGTATAAAATGCATGCTCACAATCAATCCTCCAAGATCCAGTTTACTCTCTATGTTTGCCAAATTGTCTGGGGATAGTAAGCTGTACTTAGACTTAGCTTGGTCCCTAAAGTAGGTTGAGTCCCTCCTAGAATATGCTAATGAATATCAGGTCTCGGTCACTTACAATACTACAAGGAATCCAATGAAATGGGCACTCTTGGTCAGTCGATCGACTATAACCCAAATGCCTTCATTACCTCTTCTTGACCAAGTAAGACCATCAATAAAGTCCATAGAGATCTGCTCCTACTTCCACATCAGGATTTCAAATGGCTGAAGTAGTCAAGTTTTCTTCTATTGGTCACTCTTAATCTACTGGTAGTTTGCACAACGATTCACAAAGATCGAAATATCTCGCTTCATCCCCTTTCACCAGAATACCCTCTTCATATTCTTAAACATTTTTGTCACTCCTAGATGAAAAGTTAACTTTTAACAGTGGCGTTTGGCTAACACTTCTTGCCTAAGTCCACCAAAGTCTGGAACACAAATACGCCCGTTCAATTTCAATATGCCACGGGGATCAATCTCAAAGCTAGAAACAACACCTTCTTCAACATCTTTCTTAAGTCAAGACAAAATAGGATTTGCCTCTGGACTAGATGCAATCCTTTCCATCATAACTGGCTTAAATTCTAAGTTTGTAACCATCGCTACATTCCTACTCAGTACATCGGCAACGACATTTCCTTTGCCATGGGTATAAAGAATCTCTAAATTATAAGAAGCGAGAAGCTCCACCCATCTCCACTGCCTCAAATTCAAATCTTACCGGACAAAGAGATATTTTAAGGATTTGTGGTCCATGTATAACTTGAACTTTTCATCCAAAAGATAACGCCTCCACATACTAAGTGCGAAGACAACAACCAAAAGCTCCAAATCGTGTGTAGCATAATTTTTCTCGTATGGCTTTAGCTGCCGACTCGCATAGGAAAAAACTTTCCCATGCTACATCTGAACATCTCCCAATCCGGTTCCACAGGCATCTTTATACACAGTGAAACCTTCTTTCCCATTTGAAATGGTTAAAACATGAGCGTTGGTCAACTTCTCTTTTAGTTCATTGAATGCTTGATCGCACGTAGAATTTCAAATGAACTTAATATCTTTCTTTGTTGACTTCGTCATATGAGAAGCAATCTTCGAGAAGTCTTTGATAAACCTGTGGTAATAACCTAACAATCCTAAGAAACTTCAAACTTCATAGCACTTTTAGGCTTCTTCCAATCTCGAACTGCAACAACTTTAGTTGGATCCACTAATATGCCTTTTCTCAAAACAACATGCCCCAGAAATCTAACTTCGGATTTTCAAAAATGGGACTTAGAAAACTTAGCCTTCAACACATGACTTCTTAAGGTATTGAGTCCGATACGAAGATGATATTTGTGCTACTCCTCTGTTTTCTAATATATAAGAATGTCACTAGTAAAGATGAGAACAAATTTATTAAGGGTATCTCAAAATACTAGATTCATTAAGTGCACAAAATAAGTAGGTGCATTAGTCAGCCCAAATGGTATAACTAACCACTCGTAGAAATATTTTGGCGTTCGAAAAGTTGTTAAGGGCACATTGTCTTCAACTAACCTTAATTGGTGGAAATCGGTGGCAATATCCATTTACGAAAATATCCGAGTGCCATGGAGTTGGTCAAACATATCATCGTTCCTTGGCAAAGAATATTTATCCTTGATAGTACTTTTGTTCAACTCCCAGTAGTCTATGCATAACCTTAGAGAACCATCTGCCTTTGTAATAAAGACGATTGGTGATCCCCAAGTCGAGGTACTAAGTCGGATCAAACACTTCTGCAACAAGTCATAATTATGCCCTTCTAACTCCTTCTTCTCTTTCGGAGCCATCCTTCGTAGGGGTTGTACAATAGGTCTGGTTCATGAAACTAAATAAATATGGATCTTTACTTCACAATGAGGAAGTAAACCTTGCACCTCGTTAAATATATAAGTGAAATCCCGAACAGTCGGTACATGTTCTAGCTCTACTTTAGCCACTTCGAGTGAATAGAGAAAACTACTCACTAACTTGTTAGGTTCTTCACAAAATACATCAACGCTTCTTCCTACCACATCTTTTATCATGACCCTACTTCTACCATAATCCAAGACGACTTTAAACTCAGATAACCAATCCATTCCCAATAGAACTCCAAAACCCATGAACCCAAGAGCAAACAAATCAAAAGAAAAGAGACAAGTTCGAAAATAAATAGGTAATTTTGAACAAACAGTGTTAAGCTTGGTCGAACCCCTAATAGGGTTTGACACAAAAGGAGGATTACTCATAAGGATGGGTTTAAGGTTAGGTTTATCAACTAGATTAACTGGAAAAAAAACTGTGGGAAGCACCCGTATCAGATAATACTCTTATAAGAATATCATAGATGGATAATGTACCTGTTAACCCAAAAATGGATCAACGGCCTTGTTTCTCAAAGCAAACAATATAGAGAATAAATGTTAAAAGAGCAGAAATAGTAAAGAGACCAGAGATTTTTATAGTGATTCGGTTATTAATGAAGCATACATCCACTTTATAGCTTTTATTAATCAACTGCTGTTATAAAGGAGTTTGGATTACAATATGATTCTTCTTTCCTAAGGTAGATCAAGCCACCATTTTTAGAGACAACTGGAAGGATCTCAGTTGCCCCTTAATGGCTGTTGTGTTGGAGAAGAAGAGTGAAGAAACAATGGCTAAGTTCTTGCCGTTAGTTCAGTAGAGATCAGATTAGAGCTCCTCTTTTTATTCCAGATGGGATGGTATTCATAGGATTTGGAGAGCACTTGGGCTAGAGCCATTTCATCAGAAGCCTACCCTTAGTGTGAAGAAGGAGCCCAGAAGAATTGGGGGTCATAGGAGCTAAATATTTGGATCGGCACCGATCCAATTGGACTGGATCTGTACCGATCCAAATAGTTAAGCACTTTTGATGTTTTGACTATTTGGTTGTCTTTCTTGCTTTGTTTTTGTGCCCTCCATGTAATTTTGTAGCTTGTTGACTTGTTTTGGTGATGATTCAGCTATGGACTTGACCGAAATGTAGTTTGAATCAGATAAGTCTTTGCTTCTCAAACTTAGATGCTTGGAATGTTACCAAACTTGGTAGATGAGCTAGGTAAAGGCATTGGAGTGTGAGGCAAGCGGAATGGAGATCCAATGAAGCCATATTTTGGATTAGTACTGATCCAATTGGATCAAATCGGTATCGATCCAAAATGTTGGCATAAAAGTGGTCCAAACTTCTTGGGGTCCTTTGTCTTGTACTTTTGGGCCTTCCAATCAAGTTTCGAGCTGTTCTGGCTTAATCTAAATGTTCTAACTCCTTTTGAATTTTGCTGGATTATAACCTCAGTAAATATTTGCCCCCAGAGTACGTTTCATTGGAAACAAGGTGTGATCTAGAACCAGATATCTATAGGCTTCCGTTTCAACAAGTTTTGATGTTCGTATCGAGTTACTTTAAGAAGTTATCTGTCATATGCAAGTTAGTTACTTAGCTTCCAATGTGGATTTCCATCATTCGTGATTATGAAGCGGTCTTGACTTGATAATCTTCAGAATGCTCACATACATCAGGTAGGTTGCATCTGAGGAATTTGGGATCATTTGGAAGCATCAATTTTGGTCGGTACTGATCCGATTGGATTGGATCGGCACCGATCCATAGACTTAGAGAATTTTTCAATGAATTTTTGCTTACTTAAACCTTATTCCGAACCGAGTCATTTCACGTTTGACTAGTTATCCATTTTTGACTTCAATTTTAATTTTAATTCTCAATACCGAGGATGCAATCTTTGCCCAAAAATTATCACGGGGCCTTAAGTTAGTGAGTAGTTCCAACGTGATGAGTTGGAGTTGACTAGGATTAAAAAATCGTTGGAGGAATTTTCATTTCATTTATACTACATTTGATTAGTTACTTGGTTGGCTATTCATTAACTGTTTATTCTAGCTTCAATTAGAATTCATCTTGTCTATACCGGCAAAGCTATCTACACTTCAAAGATTACATAATGTTTTAGTTTGGTATAGAAGCTCCTTGCGATGATTTTGGGATGGTAGGAACCTCAAAGGGAGACGTTAGAATCTTGGACTGTACTCGGTCAATAGTGAAGCTAAGTTTTTCCTCGGACGAGCGTACACCGTTCCAGAGATAAATCTTGATTTCCATCTTCAACTATCTCTTTTCAAGGACTTAGCTAAGTTTTGATCGTCATTTTGAATGCTAGCATGATAGATTATTCCAAAATTGGATGTAGTGGATGATTCCATCACATTGCTTTTCTTGTTTCTGCACTTTCAATGATCTTGAAAAGAGAAGCTTTTTGCATCGCTTCGAACAACGGTTCCGTTATCGATTTCTCATCGATAACAGGTATGTTCCAAGAAAGATAGTCTTAAAGTACAACATGAGTAAGCTATGTACAAAGGATTTTCCGTTCGTGGTGCTCGGGTAACCAAATCCACTTTGCATAGATAACATACTACACTTGCCCCGGTCAATGCTCAGAATCCGACTGGTTGACTTGCGTCGACTTCCCTTAGATTTCGGGCACTGGTCATATGGGGATTTTATTCAAAGTAAAACATATATGACAATGTTGAATGCCATGTTTTGCATTTGAAGATGACTTCCTAGTCATCCCATTTTTAGTCTGGCGATGGAACTTCTATTCCTCCAGGAGCTGGATTGTTTGCAGCTTAGGTTTCGCCTTTTATTCCCATTGCATCGCGACGATTGAGTATGGATGAATTATAAGGTACAGTTACTCTTGTAGAGTTGTAGTTGAAGTTCGATCAGGCACAACTTCAGTCTTCAAGGACTATTGGCTTAATTGCTCGGTTTTGAGAATTACGTTTTCTAAAACTATGAGGTAGCCTGGTCTAGCTAGTTCCGTGACTGTTCTTATTTATGCTTAGTCGAGTTCATGCTCAGTTGGGTTTGTTCGACAAAGTGTTGGTGTATAGGCCCCAGCCCATAGGGCCGATTACTTTGAATACCAAGTCAACATGTTTGGGAGACTAGGTCTCCTTAGCAATACGTTCAGTTGCCCAAGTTTGATTGACACCATAACTCCTACCTTGGGGAATTAGGGACTTTATTGCTTGATCCCAAGTTTTGAGTTTTGTAATGATGTCGACATGTATTGGAAAGATGCGTTTCTAGCATCTTTTGCTAAAGTAAATTCATTTGAGTCCCATGTTGAGATCCTAATCATATGTTGGTTTCTACCTTCGAAAACTCGTGTATAGATAACTCAACTTTGTGAATTTTTCCTTGATGTTGTGGATCTTCGGATAATGTGAGATTTGAAAAGGTAGGGCTGAAGACTCGATTAAGCTCTTGCTTCTGTTTTTGAAAGCCGATGTATCGATAGTTTCATTTTGAGGGTCTCTTCTTAGCATCACCAATCTTCGGGCAATGGCATTCGCCCCCAATGGACCGAATGATCAAGTCGGACTATAAGTAGGTCTTCAATCCTTCTCATCATCGCCAGATTTTGAGCAATGGTAAATTTTTGAACGTTAAATCCTTCATTTCTCCTGTTGGAAATTTTGTTGCCAAAATGCTCTGTTTTGCGATACAAAACTGTTATCCATCCCACCTCGCGCTTATTAATGTTTGAACTAGGAAATGTTTCTTTCAACCAATATTTGTGCATCTGTCCCTATTCAACGTATTAACTATTTCGAGTGCCTGCATTTGGGCACATGTGGGAGACGGAAAGTTGTGGGACAAATGATTCAAATGTCCCTGGTCTAGATCTCAATCCCATTCTGGGATTGAGGAAGTTTGACGATTTCATCATTTCCGACCTTTTGTGATTGTGCACGCTTGTCCTTTGTCATGCATGGTTTGCTTGGCTGCTGATGTCATCATGGAAGTTCTGTTCATATGTCAACTACTATCTTCAGGAACTGATAACCTAGCTGCTTGATTCCAAGCAACATTTCCACGAGGCTACCATTTTTTGGCTATATCTAAATTATTTTTAAGTTGAATTCCGAAAATTCGGTTGTGTACCAGCTTCTATCTCTGGAAACTAGCACGTGAGTGGTTCGATCCTCGGGATTTTCCTTCGGCGCCGCCTTATCTTTGAGCATCAGCTAATCCATGCAATGAAAGGTCGAACCATCTGATTGACTTTTGGAAGGTTATGCCTTCCTGTCGTTGCCTATCTTTGGGCAATACTAGTTTTTCAAAGACAATAGTAGTTAGGGACCAACTTATATATTCGGAAGCTAGTGCATTAATTGTTTACTACGCTAAGTGTTTCTCATTGACCCTGTAGATTATGATTTTCCTGGGGTTGCCAGGGCAACACTGGTACTTAGTGAATAACAAACTTCCCGGCATTGCCGGGGTAGTGTCCGTACTTAGGAAGTAGAGAGTTTCCCGACATTGCCGGGGCAACGCTGGTACTTATGAAGTAGATAGTTTCACAGCATTACCGGGTCAACGCCGGTACTCAGAAAATGAGAAGGCCTTGGCATTGCCGGGGCAACACCTACACTTAGGAAGGTGGGATCGATTTTCCTGTCAATCTAGTGGTAAACCTTTAATTCAGTTAGGTACTAGTTGTGATCTTCAGAAACTAGCACTTCGATGGTTGGGCTGTAGAAGTCTTCTCTTAGTGCTACCTATCTTTGGGCAGCGTTATAGTCATGTTGATTAGGATTGAATCATTCTTTTGATTCTATAAAGTAAAGTAGATTCCTTTTAACTCAATGTGGCTACTTTCTCAATGTTGCTTAACTTCACGATATGCCATGTTCTGGAAGAATGAGAGTCTCCGGCATGTCCGTTACTTAGCTTTGTTTATAACTGTCAAGTGCTACAATTTGTAATGCTAGGCCTTTAATTAACCAATTCCATGGTTGTTCTTATCGGTGAAAGGTTGAATTTCCTCCAACCAATTTTATTGCAATCCGACTTCCATTTGCGAAACTCGTTATTCCCAAGTGTTAAATTCCGCACTTATAGAAAATTAGATACCATGGGGCGAGTCATTATATTGCCCTCAGTATGACCGCACTCTTCTATTCATGATTATGAATTGGAAGAGTTCGACAGTGCTTGTCTTGAACCTAAGACAATTAACTTTGCTTGTTCCATGCCATATGTAATCTTCTAGGGCGTTGATGTTTTTATAGACATTCGCTTTATTCATTGATTCCAATCTTCAGGAAACAATGGTTTAGCCGCTATATTCCGAGCGTTCTCTCTGTGCCGTTGTCTATCTTTGGACCATAGCTGATTTTCTACAAGCAGGAGTCGAGGTACCTGGTTGATTTCTGCATGGCTGAAATTTTCAATCGTAGGTAAAATCCAGGTTGCAATGAATCTATGATGGTGGGGAGTTATCCATCCTGATATCTCTAATCTCCAAATGGTGTCAGATTCCTGAACCGTGAGTCACCTCCTCCAAATGTTAGCAGTCTTCGGTCTACATTGGATTCTTGCAAATTAGGGTTTGGGACCTTAGTCGAGCACCTGCTTCTGTCTTTAGAAACCGTTGCATTGATGATTTGATTTTGGAAATGCCTTCCGTCTTCATCTATCTCTGGATGATGATAAGTTCCTCCTTTTATCGCTTATTTCTAGGCAATGCTGAATTTTAAGGTGTTCAATTCTCTTGTCGATATGACGGTCTGGAGTTCTCGATGTTGCTAAGGCAATATCGATGTCTAGTAGGTTGGAGCATCTTCCCTTTTATTTCCACAGTCGTCCAACGTGTTATACTACTTAGTTCAGTTGCGGTTGCTAAAATTCCTTGTTCGGTGTAACAGAACCATGATCTTTTATCCTGACCAGGTGTTAGTGTGTTATATGCCCTCCAGTCCACAAGGCTGATTACTCCAAACACCTGATGCAAGACTTGATGTTCTGGGCGGCTCTGTGGATACCCCGGTCAGAGTTGCGTCTCAGCTCCTATTTTTGGGAACCACGACTTGAATGTCTTGACTTTTGTCAAAGATCGAAATTCTTTGTCGATCTCTTGGTTTGGGAGCCTTGCGACACCACCAGAGCGATATCGGTTCTTTTTGCTAGCGGGAATTGATCCTTGATAATCCAAGAATAAACAAGTTTTCTGGTGTTGTTGGGACAACACCAATACTTAGAGAATTTTAATTGTTTGTTGATGATGCTGGAGCAACATCAAGCAGTGTTTGCGCAGCTTATGAGATGCTCGACTTTACGGTTTGTTGATGATGCTGGAGCAACATCAAGCTATGCTTCCATGGCTTATGAGAGTGCACGACTTATGGTTTTAGCCCTCCCGATGTTGCCCCAATGGACATCAGTTCTTACAAGGCAGGGATCGATATAACCCGTCGATTTGGAACAGTTAAGAACTTCTTGATGTTGCCAATCTTTGGCCAACGTGAGGAGTTTGTGCTTCAAGAGCATGGTTCCATGGCTCAAGAGGCGATACGCGGCTTATGGGTGCGCGTGGAGGACTTTTTGGGTTTTCCCAGTGTTGTCGGAGCAACGTTGGTTCCCAAAAGGTGGTGGGATCGATACGACTCGTCAATCCAGAATGGTTTGAACTGCTTTCATCGGCTCGGCGAGTTGCTTATGAATAGGGTGTTCACCGGTTCAAGAGTGAGGCATGGCTTACGAGATGCGTGCAATGATTTTGACCTTTGCAATGTTGCCGGAGCGACACCGGTTCTTAGAAGGCAAGGATCAAGTTTTACTGTTGATCCGATAATTTGACTTCACTGGAACGCAGTTTCACCAGTTCCAATAGGATCGGTAACCATGGCTTGGATGATCCTTTTGTCTTTCGGGAAGACACGCATGACTAAATAGATCGAATAGCCATGGTGGAGAGGTCTACAATTGATCACATAAAGATGGATACGAAGAGAGAGCCTGTGGGAGTTTAGGGCAAGGCTCTTAGCTTTTGGTCCAAACTGCCTTCAGAGGATAGGTCTTCAACTGGCATACCGTCTAAGAGGAAGAGGGACTGGTTACCAAGGATGGTAAAGGAGGAGTTGGGAAGAGGTAAGCAAGTATTATTCTTTTATTTTGGTTGTTGTCCTAGCTAAGTCGTTAAGTCCGTAGTTGTCAGAATGCCTGAATTTTCGATCGGGCACAGCAGAACTATGGTATAACTACTCATCGCCTTCCTTTGGCTATTCAAGTGTGTGTGGTGCCCCCTATGCCATAGGGCTATTTGCACATTTGAACTATATCTAGGGTTCCTTCACCACTTGTATGGTTGCCTCCGGTCCAATGCACGTGGCCGTGACTTCTAGATGATTAAACATTGGAAAGCCCCTATCTTCAGAGACTTATATGTTAAGGATCAGAGATACTTGGTTCCCCTGGATTCCAAATCTTGACTTGATTCGAGTCAGCCTCTGATTAACCACAAGGTCGTTTCAGTTTTGGCTTAGTTCCTTTGAGCGACTTTGAAGCTCTAAAAGTCAGCACTATTTGTTTCATCGGTCGTTGGAAGTGATTTCGTTAACTCTGCGGAGTGACTAATATGATTGTTAATTTGTGGCCCTGGAGTGTGACTTCGTTGACTTCGGGGAGCTCTAGATCAGATGACTGTTGATCTTCCAGTTTATCTTTGTGGCACTTTAGTTCATGAAGGATTTTCAGATCAGATGACTGTTGATCTTCCAATTCACCTTCGCGACGCTTTAGTTTGTGTAGGAATTTTGGATCAGATGACTGTTGATTTACCGATTTGCCTTCCGACACTTTAGTTCGTGAAAGACCTTCATGTCCACGAAGGGTTTTTAGGACCAGATGACCGCTAATCTACCAGTTTACCTTCACGATGCTTTAGTTCATGAAAGACCTTCACATTCGTGAAAGGTTTTTTGGATCAGATGACCATTGATCTACCAGTTTGCCTTCACGATGCTTTAGTTCGGGAAAAACCTTCACGTTTGTGAAGGATTTTTTGGATCAGATGACCTCTAATCTACCGGTTCGCCTTCATGATGCGTTAGTTCGTGAAAGACCTTTATGTCCGTGAAGGGTTTTTGGATCAGATGATCGTTGATCTACCGGTTCGCTTTCACAACGCTCTAGTTCGTGAAAGACCTTCATGTTTGCGAAGGGTTTTTTTGGTCGGAGTCCGAAGACAAGAAGGCCTTGGAGTGATAATTCATCGACTTTAAGGGGAATTTTGGGATTCGACTCGCAAGAACATGGTTTTATTGGTTCCTAGAGACTAAGGGGTTGGATCTATTTGTTTGAAGATCCTTGGAACTAGCCTTCATGATGCTTCTAAAGCAATGACAGTTTTCATAAGGAGGAATCGATATGTCCCGTCGATCAGGCAGTTAGTAAGTCTATGCTTCTTATTCATGGTTCAAAGGCATAGAAGTGTTTCCTTTGCCGAGTTGTTTGCGATGCCCCTAGTGTCCTGGTAAGGCTCATTTGGAGAAGGAAAGTATATAAGGATGGATGAGGAGGCATCACTTTAGGTTGCTGCCCCCTTTATCCGTAGTTAGCTGGCCATAGCGTTATTTGATAGTCATTATTTCGTTAGTTGTCCGGGGCTTTTTAAATATCTTTTACTTTCTATTGCATATGCCTCCAATCGATTATATCCCCTTCGAACGACCCAGACTAGGGTCTTGCTTGAACGCGACTCCCATAAGCTGGTTGTTCGAGAGCATGCTTGGAAATAGCTCTATCGGTTCAAGCTAGTTCGGAGCGAACTACTTTCGGTGGATGTAATAATTAGACATGAGTTGGCTACGTCAGTTCCATCAATTTGGTGAGCGCATTAACTCGCCAAATGAATTAATCTTCTCCATTAATTAACTACCAAACCAATCTCATTCATTCATCAAAAATACGTTCAGTTTCTTTCCAAAATTTTCTCAATATAAAATTAGATTGACTTCTTCTCATCTCTTATCTCCTTTGTAAACAAATCGATTTATCCCCAAAAGCTTTGGCTATGACAAAATCTAGGACTTCTCGTGCAAATTGAAGAGGGGCTGCTGAGACAATTTGTCGAGATTTTAGAAGTCACGAATTTGCATTACAACCAGACATTGTTTGTCTGTTGATGATGCACAGTCGATGAACGAGTTGATGAAGCTACAACTTGATTGATGTTAATGCCTGTGCGCTTGTTATTCGACGTTCTTCGACATCGAATTGAAGTCCAATCTGCCGTGGATAATGGGGCAGTTAAAAAGTGCTATGATTCTAGGTATCTTCTTTATATCAATCTAATTATCGGTGTAATTACCAAAGTTGAAAAGAAAACAAATTTTCTGACGTTGGTGGGTATATGTAGCCAATTACTGCAATATGATCGTGTTGAACATGATGATGATGATTATGGTTGATGATTGGAATACGCGAATCGGCTACTAAAAGTGCTTGTGCTATACGATGTTTTTGGTGATTGAAAATAACATATGCTTGCTGGATCATAGTGAAACATTGTCAAAGTCATGCTCAATAGCATACGCAAGCCAGTCTAATGCCTTCTTAAGATTATCTTTTTATGCAAAGTGCTTTGGTAATGGCATCATAACATCTCTTGTTTATGGGCATAGATTTTTCCTCCATTAATCTTTAAGTTTTCATGCCAAAATCAGGATTAGGAATGTGTGCACGGTAATCTAGGATATACACAAAGTCATCAGGACCTAATGAGTAGTTTGAAGAACAGAGCTCTAGTAGCATATCAAAGGCCCTCCCCTTTCTCCCAAATGAAGTGCATTCACCAATTGAGGCTGTGCGCTGCTTTGAAATTTGCAGAAAGGTTGAAACTTGTGTATATCTTTTGGTTGTTGTATCCAAAACTTATGGATTCATACAATCGGTGTGCCAAATTAATGTTATCATGCCGATCAACTTTGGATTAATTGTTTTGTCAAATAAATAACGTCTCTGAATTTCTTCAAGCAAACTTTCTGGATCTAACTTCTGAATCTATCCAATTCAAAGTGAAAAGCTAGATTTGTGCCTTTGTTCCATTTTCTCAGTGAAAACACCAAAATGTTAACCCAAAAAATGGATCAACAGCCTGGGTTGAGTGTGAAAGTACCAACCTTGTTTCTTAGAGCAAACAATATAGAGAATAAATGTAAAAAGAACAGAAATAGTAAAGAGACAAGAGATTTTTATAGTGGTCCGGCTGTTAATGAAACCTACGTCCACTTTATAACTTTTATTGGTCAACCGTTGTTACAAAGGAGTTTGGATTACAATATGATTCTTCCATCCTAAGTTAGATCAAGCCACCATTATTAGAGACAACCGAAAGGATCTCAATTTCCCCTTAATGGTTGTTGTGTGGGAGAAGTAGAGTGAAGAAACAATGGCAGAGTTATTGCCGTTAGCTCAACAGAGATCAGATTAGAGCTCCTCTTTCTGTTGCAGATGGGATGGTATTTACAAGATTTGGAGAGCACTTAGGCCAGAACCGTTTCACTATAAGCCTACCCTTAGTGTGAAGAAGGAGCCCAGAAGATTTGGAGGTCATAGGAGCTAAATATTTGGATTGGTACCGATCCAATTGGATCGGATCGGTACCGATCCAAATAGTTAAGCATTTTTTATGCTTTGACTATTTGGTTGTCTTTCTTGCTTCGTTTTGATACCCTCTATGTAATTTCATAGCTTATTGACTTATTTTGATGATGATTCACATATGGACCTGACCGAACTGTAGTTTGAATCAGATAAGTCTTTGTTCTCAAACTTAGATGCTTGGAATATTACCAAACTTGGTAGATGAGCTAGGTAGAGGCATTGGGGTATGAGGCAAGTGGAATGGAGATCCAATGAAGCAATATTTCGGATCGGTACCGATCCAATTGGATCGGATCTCCGAAATGTTGGCATAAAATGGTCCAAACTTCTTGGGATCCTTTGTCCTGTACTTTTAAGCCTTTTGGTCAAGTTTCTAGCTGTTCTGGCTTAATCTGAATATTCTAACTCCATCTGAATTTTGCTTGGTTAAAAACTCGGTTAACAGTACCTTGCAACAATTGCTTCCTCTTTTGACCTAAAGATGTGGATGGTATCTCTTTAATGGCAAAAGCCTATCCTTGAGACCCCTTCTTTAGAAAAGGGCACTCATTCTTCATATGTCCTTGTTAGTGAAAATTGTAGCAGGTTGGTTCACTAGGGGTGTCAGTGCATTGATTTGCAAAGTGGCCCATTTTGTTGCACCTATAACAAAGAATGTGGGCTAAGTTGAGCTGCTTCTTCTGTGCTGGAGCCCCACCTCCAGGTTTCTTCCCTACCCACTGCTTTTTCCCTTAAACTTATGCTTGAAGTTTAGCTTCCCTCCAACTGGTATACTTGATAAAGGCTTGGCACTAACTACAGGCACAACTCCATTCTGGACTCCTTCCTTAATATCAAGAGCTTCAAACCTCAAAGCTATGCTGATAATGTTGGTGAGTATACACATAAGATGATTGGTCATTTCATGATAGAACTCTGGCCACATCCCATTCACAAACATTTCATTTTTCTTGAGCTATGTGTCTATCAATCCAAGTCCAAAATGGGACAAAGCATTGAACTTATGCTCATACTACGACACCATCATACCACCTTGCTTTAAATTAATGAAACCCCTAGACAACTGAGTCCTTCGAACTTCTAGAATAAACTACGCTTCAAAAACGTCCTTGAACTGGGTCCAAGAAAACTCCTCTTTGGATTATTTGCTATTACAGAATCCCACCAATCCATCGTCGACTTTTCAAGTTGTTACGATGCCAACAGCCATTTCTCTACATCTCCCAACCGAAGATCTCTAAATATTCTTTAACAAGATCGGAGCCACATCTGCACTCTAAGAATATCTTCAGTCCCATAAGACGGTTTCTTGCCCAAAGTGATAAAATTCTTTCACAAAGCCACAAAGTTCATACGGGGCTGAATTTGCACTACTACTTCCTCTACCAGATCTACAGCTAGCATAATAGCATTTATAGGAACTCTACCGTTGGTAGCCATGCTAGTTCCAGACCCTCTCCTTCCTCCTCTTCTTGTATTTATTTTCTATTGCCCGAACAAATAATAGGTATCTTTAGAATACAAGAATAGGATTAATACAGTTTAAGGAATAATATCAAAGGATTTAAAACTAGATTTTGAGGATAAATATTATTATTATAAAAATTACAAATACGCTATCTTAAGAATAACTTATTCTAGGGCATCACTTACCCTATCTCTAATGAGTTGTACCCAATCAGGCTAACTTCGCTCAACCGAAGCTCCGATACCAACTGTGACGACCTAACTTTCAAAACCCTAGGAAACGACATTTAATACATCCACGGTATTCGTGTGCTATAGCCCAAGCATCCAAAAGGCGAGACATCATGGGGTAAAATAAAAGAAACATGATAGAAAAATCACAACAGAACGGTTAAGTATAATATAACAATAAGATAGTACATAAATTTACTCCCCAACATGGAGTTATCAGAGTTACAACAAAAATACTACTATTATTAACCTAGGTAGTTAAAACAACCGGTCTTTACACTTACTAATACAAAATACACATAAATAGAACAAATATCTCATAACAGCAGAAAAAGATAGCTAGATAGATAAGGAGCCTCCTGCTCGACCATCATCTTCGAAAGAACCCAAAGAAACCTGTCACTCCCAGACTACTCAAATATAAATGAGTACCTGAGATTTTATGGAAAACAAACAATTCGAGTCAGACAATAAGTCTGGTATGAGTAAACTCCAAATAAAAATGGAATACGCAAAACAATATATGAGACCACACCGCAAAACATGGAATGGGTTTCCTCTCACAAGAATAACATCCAAGCATAAAGAATGGACATAAATAGTTAAACATTGCAAAGTGCGGAAGACACTTCCTAATGCAATTAAGAAAGAATATATTTAAAGGTTTGTATCAAAAATAAGAAAAGGTAAATTTTCCAACATGACTAGGAGATTGCATTCCCTTACCAAAAGTATACCTTTAGAAACTATACTTGAGAGGGTCATTTACTTTGTGACTCTCTCGAAAAATGTATAAACCGGACCCCGCCAAACTTACCAAGAATCCAACCATTTCACACCTACACACATATACAACCGAATCCAATCTGGAGTAGATTTGAAGATACCCTAATGGGAGCAACCCAACATAGCTTGACATCCATTCGCTTTTTGGTTTTAGTCATTTCTAACAAAGGATATCAACACTCAAATGAGCCACAAATCTCTTAAATTGACGTAACACAAAGAAGATAGTGAAATCGATAGTCAATAAATCAACTATTGGGAATAATAAAATGACCATATATGGAAATTAAATCTCTTATCCTTATCACCACTGGCCAATTTCAAACTTGAACTATTCCTTGGTTAAAAATAATGCTGGTGCAGTGATGGTAGTGTTATCTCTAAGGCTTGCCTTGATGGCATTTTTAACCTTTGAGATAGGATCGAGTTTCCATACCTTGACGTTTACTACTGAGAATATGACTAAATCCTTTCCATATAAGCGATATCATTTATGGAAATTAAATTTCTTATCCTTTCCATAACCGAATCAAACTTTTAAACTTTTAAAAACAAAACTTGTGCTTAGTTTTCACATCTCAAAACATTTGTAGAACACATTTAAAATTCTTGGAATTAAGTTAAACATATCCATATTAAATCTCTTAGGAAGAGAAAAATAAGTTAGAACAATTTTTATAAAAATTAGAAAAGCATCGCTAAATAGTATTGAAAATTTCTTTAAATCGGACTCTTTTTAAATGTAATTTTTTCCAAATTTTTTCAGAATATGGGTGTTCTATTTCATTTTTGGAACAACATCTATGGATCTAGTATGTATTCACCAAAATTTAGAGGGTTTTAAACCAAATGAATACATTTAAAATTTCTTTAAAAACTTGACTTTTTACAAAATCGATAAAGAAAAATCCATTTCTAACTTTCGAAGACATTTTTTCAGGGTTTCTAACTTTTTTCCGAGCATCGCGCTTTTGCACTAAAAGTTCAAAAATGCGACTGAATATTTGTTTTGTAAAAACCCAAGCACGAGATCAACATAAAAATTTTCAAGAGAGATGATTTTTGCAAAATGTAGATATAGCGATAGTCGCTATAACGACACTTCCATAAAACATTATATATGTCATATATATTTATCCAAACTTTTCACAACCAATATAAATATGAAAGTGAATTCACATTTACGAGAAACCCCTTAAGGTCTCTCTGCAAAAGTCCCATATAAATTACCTATGTTTATATGCTTTTCAAAGTGTTTCGTAGAGACCTATTTGCCAAAAGACACTTTGACTTCCTCTTTTTGTCCTCTGCAAAATAATGGTTACTTATGCCATCCACTTTCAAGTAGGAATCAATTCGAAAACATGCAAACATACACTAGTATAAACAAAAAAACAACCTTTTATGTGTTATAAAGTTTGTCGAATTTTGAACTATTTAAAAGTGAGTTTAGCTCACCTTAAAGCAAGCTACGACCAAACCAAAGCAATATAACCCCTCCTCAACCTAGCAACACCACTACATAACACCCTATAGCTCGAATTCAACTCAAAAACTCTGGGAAATCCCCTATATTGCTCATGCACTATGCTAGTAATGTGGTTTTGGACATCAAAGCTTGCGATGTCGAAATGGTTATGTTGTTTATACTATTTTCTAGGTTTATTTCATAATTTAGAAGAGAAAATAATATTTTTTGACTTGGTTTTTACTAAGAAAGCAAGAAGGAAGAAGACGAAGACATGACAACAAAAAGAGAGAATGGAAAATAAAAATGAAGTAAAGTGAAAAAATGGAAAGGTGATAATGTTTTATAGAAATGGAAAATGGTAAATTACCAACCTATCCTTTTCTACTACCCTTTATTATAATTTAGTCAACACACCACTTCTAACATCAGGCCATCACTTCTTTCTTATTTGGTGTGCTTTGTCTTAGATTTTGTGTTTTTATCCTTTTTAAATATAAAGAAAAGTCAAACTTAACTTTAGTAACTTAAGTAATATTTTAAACTTTGATTTTAACTAAACCATTCCATTGGTAAAAGCATTTGTTATTGGTGTATATGTGTACATATGTACACTAGTGTGCATAACTTATTCCAACAACTTTTGATTGATGTAACGTTGAAAATCCGAAAAATGATTTTCTGTCACATTTTCGATTTTTCTCTGAACTACTTATTTATGTAAAAAAATTCAAAACAAGTTTTCCTTTATTATTTATTACACAAAACATGTTTACTTGTGTTATAAAATCCATCATTTAAAATTATAAAAATATAAATATTCAAGTTCAAAGTGATTTAATTATGGGTCGTTACAAGAATACTGTCGATCTTCGATGTGGAAACTCCACTTTAGTTATAGTTAACTTATGGCACAATGTCCATCAAACGACTATACTTGAATCAAGTGGAAGCATTGGAAGTGAAACATTATTCAAGAAAGAGTTCATCTTCTTGGTTATATGGGGTTAGTATCGTAAGGTCAACTAAAGTCAACGCGAAGTCAAAGTCTCTAGCCATAGCAGTATGGTTAATAATAATTGTTATTAGCAAATCAAGAATTTGTGTTTGCACTTACAAAGTTGAATGTGGACAATGTTGGAATTTTGACCAAAACCAAATTCCATAACTCCTAATATGATATAGTTTTGAAAAAGAGAATTGGTCTAAATAATTGTTACTTCTGGGTATCGCTTATGATAAGTAAAACTAGATTTTTTTCTCAAAAGATGTGTAAGCGATAAATTCATCTAAAATGCCACACCACTAACAAAAGTAATATGTGAACGTTAATATTCGAATTGTTCGGTATTAGTCGCTGATTGTATTTACACATTTGAGTCGTAACATCGTAATAACGAATACTTCGAATAAACCACACGATTTAATTAATTTATAATCGTTATAAATTAATTTTTTTCAAATATTGATTATTAAACTTTATTTTATTTGTTTGAATACAATTAGCATATAATAAAGTGTGTAAACAAAAGTTATAAATACGTGCATCGATATATGATATCGATGAATTATTTAAATTGGATTTGAATGGAATAAATGCTGAATGTGTTTGGTATCATTTAAGGCCCATGTTGTCTCCATGTTTGGCTAACAAAAAAAGGGGGAGATGATAAGTTTTGAATTAATTAAAAAAGTAAAAGAATAATATAAGAAAGGAAAAAGGTCTCTCTCTCTCTCTCTTTATGGAGTATTGATTACCTTCTTTATTTCATCTTTTCATAACTTTTTGTTCCTCTCCTTCCTCTCTAATGGCCAAAAAATATAAAGGCTTCTATGGCTTAAAAATTCCCAAAACTAAATACAGATCAATTTTTTATATTAAAAGTGGTTTATACCTCTCGGTATTTGCAACATCTGGGGGTTGATTTCTAAATCTAGAAGCTATCTCATCATTCAAGGCGCATTCCCTTGGCTACATCTCAAGGTAATAATTATAACTTCATTCATTCATCATTCACATTGTTCATATGATTTGGACCTATTACATATCTCATCTCATCTTTATATTTTTGTTTATTCGGTTATGTAGATTAGATCCCCCTTTTCCTACATCTTAATTGATGACATATGTTCGCCATGTTATTTTAATATGAAAACATTTTAAGATACGATTTGATTGATTACCTATTCAACTTTTCATCTTTAGAGCTATTTCATATGTTTTAACATTTAATTAATTTTTTGCATTGTTTATATATTTTAGATCTGAAACTTTTGCAACAAATACATATGTGCCTGATTTGTCATATTTGTTTTGTCATTGTTTTTAATTATGTTGTTAAAAAACAAATACTTTTGATTCAAACCTAATTTTTAATTAATGACATAATTTTGTTAATGATTACATAAAAAATATGAATCATTTATGTTGTTTTGAATACAATCTTTTGCTTATTGCATATTTTGTAAGTTGTTAAAAGAAGGAAATTATTGAATAACCATAACTGGACTTTGTGTAAAATATCACAAATCCTTTGATTTCCTTTTAAATTGAAGGCATACTATAATTTATTACTTCAATATTCAAAGCATGTATTAGGTTTTATAAATTTTATAAATATACATGTTGTTTTAGGTTGAAACATTATTTACAATGTTTGATATATGCGTCTGTGTATCAATTTAACTTAAGATTTATAAAATTGACTTTTGTGTAAAATAATAATATTTGTCTTAAATCCTTCCTAACTTTGAAACTAGATTAAAAATGTTATTTTTAATTTCAAAATTATAAAATAATGAAACTTAATTTTAACATATTCATAAGCATGTATATGTATATGTATATAAGTTCTATTATATATATGTATTTTAAATAAAACTATGGACAACAAAAGCACATATAAAGGAAACATTAAATTGCACTTACACAATATACACAGTTAGTATACTTGGATTTACTCACATTTCATGCCATGTTTAAATTTATCATCAATGGGATTTAATAAATCATTAATTTAATTAGAGAGAGATATGGAAGGTTTTCTCTCCATATAAAGCTATATCTTCCCTCAATTGATTGCATAAGTTTTAGAGAAAGAAACGAAAAGTTTCGTTCTTTAATTCAACTTTAATTAGCAGTTGTTACATAGATAAGTGTATTTGGTACACTCGTACATTTGAATTTATATCAAATTCAAATATTTTTAAACTAATTAAACAAAATAAAGATTTTATTTAAAGTCGTTTTATATTAGATATAAAATTTCTTTAGACTTTACAAGCCCAACAAATCCAAAATAAGAATTTTTTTGAAATCTACCTATTTAACCTACTTTCGGCTATCCGGTTCCAACAATGGTAAGCCAAATAGTCTATGCAATCTAAATTAGTCATGTTAGGGCTAACCAATTAAGCTTACCAGTTTAGTATGTTTTCTAGAAAAGTAGTTCTTAGGCTTATGTTTGGGTTATCAAGTACCCTACCCTCCTTGGCTATCGGCCTGGCCCGAAAATTAAAGTGAGCCCAAAGGTTGCCCCTAATAGAAAAGGCCCAATTTGAATTAGACCATAGGTTAATTTTCAAAAAAAATTGAAAATTAAAATGATATTCTAAATTTAAAATTTAAATTGAAAATAAAAATTACATTATAAATGTTATATTATGATTTTCAAAGTTGGCTATGAAAACAATGTATATTATAAATTTTATAATATAGTTGTCAAATGTGTTTTTAATATATAATAAGCATATTTCAAGAATTTTAATATTTAGTAATACGGCTAATTAATTAATGTTTATACATGTACAATATATATATATCTCTGTGTGTGTGTTACATTATCTTGAATTATTTAAGATGATGTAAGTATATATGTACATATGTATGTATGTATTTTATTATTTGTTAATTAAATTTTAATTAACTTATTCAATTAAAATGTTTAGTCGAATAGCACAAAATTAACTAAAATTATATTTAATTAAATAAGATTTACTTAATGTAATGTACACAAGACTATTATATGAGTTAATTAAATTATAAAAGTTATATAATAATTAAACTTACATAAATGAATGTATAAAACAAAAGTAGAATGATAAGAACCCCAAAATAGACTTAAGGTATAAGTACAGATATATAGTACGTATATAGTGATTTCTGATGTGTTTGACACTTGAATCACGAGGGTATTTCATAAGAAATACATTATTCCATAAGTTAATATCACTCAATTAAGTATATTAAATATTAAGAATCTTTAACATAATTGTTATCCTCTACCATTTATATATTAATAAATTGCTTGCATACTCTCTGGTTGTTGAGCAAACTCAAGCTAGGGATGTTATGTGTAGTATTATTAATATATAGAATAGACGAGGTAAAATAGTTATACGTATTTGTTGAGCAAACTCAAGGTACAAATATATTCTTTGGTCATTGTGAAATGGAAGGTATGAATGAATAATCCCTTTCGATTTATTGAGCAAACTCAAGGTCGAAATAATATTAGGACAAGAAACCACGAGTTAGGAAGTTGTATATAGTACAACCGATAGGGAGTTATCCATTATCTGTGGATCTTTGACTTGTTGAGCAAACTAAAGGTCAGAATACTAAGGCTTATGAGTCCTAACATCCAGTAGTGAAGTCGAAAGATTTTTATGTTTTGTCTTAGGGTTTGGAGAAACATAAAATACTAGTGGGAGCCTTATTAGAAAAATAAAATAGTAACATTTAACCTTTCTAATATTGTATGAACATCTGCTATATAAAGTTATAAATTTACAATGATAAACTTGTGTAATTAATATAATTGATAAAATGTTTATCAGATAAGATATATAAATGAATCGAATTGATGATTGATAAATCGAAATGTAAAATAAACTTACTAGTAAATATTATTTTCATGTCAATACCGATGAAAACGCCAAATTTTACAACTACTAAATACATTCATAATTGGTCATTTTTACATGTATATTTTCATAAGGCTGTGCATTGTCCTTTATGAGTTTTGAAATCTAGAAACAATACTTAAATATGGATGTTTGATCCATATTCGTTCACATATAAATGTTATATGGTGAATGGTCACACTTCGTTATGCACAAAACTTTGATCAAATTGGTTCAGTTGAAATAAGCTAGTAAACCATAATGTAAGATCATGTATTCAATATTTATGATAACAATGATGATCTTTTCAAGTTAAATGTAACATAAGACCAAGAACTATAGGATTGATCTAAGAATTCGATTACTGAAAAGTTAGATTGATCAGTTGATGTAATGCAACTTATTCGATATCCTTAAGTGTTAAGGATGACTAAATGCATTTTTGTAAAGAGTTTGTTATGATCATGCAGTAAAAGCTTCTGTTTGAATGGTTCAACCATTTACAAAGGAAAACAATTGTATGAGGGTAGCTGTAACTAAATTACGTGTAAATTACGTGTAACGACCCGTAATTTAGTCACTAAGAGTATGAATATTTAAAATATTTTTAAATAACTAAATGATGGATTTTTAACTAAAATAGACCTCCTTTTCTTAATAAACAATGATAGTAAATTAGTTTTGAAAATTTGGTTTACAAAAATAAGTAGTGTAGAGAAATATCAAAAATATGAACGAAAATTGTTTTTCGGAATTTCGACTTTTCATTGACTAAAGGTTGTTGGGACTTGTTGTACACACTAGTGTACATATGTGCATGTGTACAAATAAAAGAAAACAACTTTACTAATTAAATATTTTAGGTAAAAACAAGTTTAAAAAGAAACTTAAGTAATTAAGTAAGAGTGACTTCGTTTTCTTTTAAAATTAACAAAACACAAAATATAAGACAAAAGTACATTAGAAAAAGGGGATGTGATGGCTTAGTACCATGGCATGATGAAAGAGGGGTGAGTTGTCAAAATTTCAAGGAGGGTATTAGCTTAGGATAGTTTGGTAATCAACCACTTTCCATTTTCTATAAAAGAACACCTCTTTTCCACTTTCTACTTTAATTCATTTTCCATCTTCTTACTCTATTCTTTTCTACTTTTCACTACTTTTTCGTCTTTGTTCCTAAAAAAATCACTTAAATTCACTTCTTTCCACTTTTAAATCCATAAAGAAGTTCCTAAAACCATTACCATCGCTCTCTACATAACTCATTACCAAAATCAAACCCAAAACCTTCCCTTTTAAGCGTGGCCAAGCCCTCCCTAGCCATGGACGAGCTTATATAACCTCCCCCAGGTCTTTAAAAGCAAGTTTTGTAGAAGGAATCTAGGTCTGTGTGTTGTTTGCAAGGTCATGGTAGCATTGGGTGAAGTTCGTGTTTGTTTCAATAGTAAAGCTCACTTAAAAGCAAGTTTGAAAATTCGTTATTTTGTTGTAATAATTTAGGTTAGTTGCTTATGAGTATAATTGTATATAATTATTGTTGTTTGGGTTGATTCCCACTTGCAAGCGAATGACATATAGGATTTAGACAGACGATTAGAAATGAAGTCGAGGTGTTCGTAGCGAATAGGTCACGACGACACACTTCGAAGTGCATATTTAATGATTTCCTGTGGAAATTTTTTATAGAGGGGATGCAAAGAGTTACATGCCTTATGGATGTTTATTTACATTTTTATATACTGTGTAAGATGTGATGGAATATGTATGTTGCTTGATAATAGTCTCTTGCATTGATGACTTGTTTTATGCGACGTTGAAAATCCCTTGTTTTCCTTTAAAATTGGTTTGTTACTTACTTTTCTAAAAATGTTTTAAAGGATTTTCCGAACTCGATTCTTGTTTTCAAAACTCTTACAAAGATAGTTTAAAGTGGTTTGGAATTTATTTATTAAAAATGTATTTACCTATATAAAAGAAAATTGTTGTTTTAAAAAATAAACTTTGGTTTAAATTAAATAATTTAAAAAAAAATCAAAGACTAGAAATAAATTTATAAAGATGGTCTCCAATTATATTATAAAGAACTTTGCTTTTAAAAAAGGGATTTCTTTATTAGTGCCATTAAGTAACACAAAACCAATATGATAAAATAGTGCTAAAATGTTGACACGTTTTATGAAAAATAAGCCGCCTTATATTTAGCACTAAAAGTCGATGAGTAGACTTTCCTTTATCTATGAAATCTAGAATCAGAGTGTCGTAATTAAGGCAAGGCGGGGTGTAACCAGTATGCTGACTTGCCTGACTTTGATTATGGGCGAGGGATAGAGAAGTCGAAATGTCGGAAACATGATACATATAAGAGGGTTAATTTCGATAAATGGGTCATGATTAATTAAGTATATGGAAGGTACCTCATCTTATACTTGACACTAAATTTCAAGGTATGGAAGCCCGTTTTCTATCTATCAGAATTAAAGAATGTACATCGAGGCAAGGGTGGTTCTCTAACTTGTCCAACTTTATTGTTAATCGAGGGATAGTATGGGGTTGAAGTCGAAAAATGGTGATAAGTTTATATTCGATTTTCCATATGCAAATTACATACTTACACTAGATAGTGGTTTGTCCACTATCGACAACGTGACCTATTTTGACTTGAAAAGTATATAATAACTTCGCGATTTCATATGGTTTAAGATTCCCCATGGAGGACTCCTTCCTATGAAATGTTGTTCACTTTTAAGTATTTATATTCAAGATCCCCTGGTAAGGACTCTTATATTTGTTCGCAAATTTTTAAAAGAACCAGAATTAAGTCAATTGGGAATTCATTACTTTAGTTTGGAGGCATCGGCAACAGATAAGTATGGTTTATCCGAATCACTTCAAACTAACAAACGCTTCATGTTCTGAATCATTTTGAAGTATGCTATGGAGTTGTACTACTTATCCTGAGGGTGATTCCAAAATGGACGGTAGTAAGTTCAATGTGTCTGTTCGATCCCGAAATAACTTGGATGGATGAATGGTGGCATTGCATTGTTGCCTGGAAGGCAATGTTAGTATTCGATGATGGGTTTGCTAAAATGGTAATGTTGCCTCAGACCTTACACCCACTAGGGTATGATCATCCTTGATATAGATTGATATTTCTTTGGATGTATGCTTCGGGCCTAGTACTGTTTTTGATCACAACCGAGGGATGATTATATTCGGCATTGTCCGGGGAGGGGTAGGTTGGTTCTGTGTTGGCATAGGGTCCATGTGAGGCCCTCGGTACATTTTCTTTAGAGACGTACTATAACAGGTGGTACTTCAGTAGCCTTGTCATTGTTGGAATCCATTTTCCACTACACGCTTTGTGGACTTGGATGTATACTAAATATGCTGGAATGTAATTAATGTAACCATTTCGACTATGTTAAATATTTATTTTTAACCCTATACATTATTATAAGATCATAGAATTTCTTATAGAAATGTTTGGTTATCGTAAGGTAAAAACTCGTCCGTGTTTATGTATGGCGTGGTCTTATGAGATACCTTTATTTTAAAGGGTTTCATAAATATAAAATACCATATGTTTTGAATATAATCACACCAGATCCATATCTGACCCAGAGTTTTTCTTTCTTTCCCTTAAACTCTTGGTACTCTAAATTTTGAATAGCCAAATAGTCTAGGTTCTTATGGATGCATTTTGGAGGAGCATGGAGCTGGAGGCTTCACCGTTATCTAGTTTAATATTTATTTCTGCTATTTGTATCTATTCATGTATTAGCATTATGGGGGCAGGCAGTTAATTGTCCCTGGCCGAAGTTAGTTCTTATTGTAACCATGATATTTTTTTTGGAAGTGATTGCATGCACTATCTTATGTTCTATTATATGTATAATTTCCAGGCGTTGTGGGATCCTATGTTTCTTTCTTCTTGTCTTTTCTCTTCTTTTACCCTAATGACCTATTTTTCGGATGCTTAGATGATCGACACACGAATATCGTAGATGTATTAAGTGTCGTTTTTATGAGTAAGGAAGTCAGACCGTTTCAATGTGGAATCATAGCTTAGGTTGAATGCGCCTTAATTGGGGATAACCCATTAAAGATAGGGTTAGTAACACCCTAGAATGACTTTAGTCTATGAGAGTGCGTATTTGGAATTTTTATCTGAATATGTGTATTCAAGTTATTTTGACCAATATTTATATTTTTTATTTAATACCCTTTTTCCTAAGCTAATCTCGTCTATGTATTCAAGAAGTAAAAGATGAGTAATCGAGGAAGGTAAGGATGGGGAGCTGGCAGTACCACGACCATTAATGGTCGAGCTCCAAATGCCAGAAGGGTGGGAGTAGTGGAAAATGTGGCACCTATGCAACCTCTTGTTAACTTTGCGTCCTTATGCAAAGACTATACCAATTTGAAAGGTAAGTCATTCAAGTGCATGGAATCCATTATCGAATTCCAAGCTTAGCTTGGTTCTTGTGAGAAGATCTCTAAGGGGCATGGTACTTTCGATGAGTAGAAGCGTTTCTTGATATCTTGGCAATTGCAGGAGGGAGCTTCAGCATGGTCAGATTAAATTACAGTGAATGTCCCAAAGGATAACTTTTCTTAGGAAAGATTTACGGAGATATTTGAAGATCATCATATGCCTTCAGCATGGAAGACCTGTCTTTATGAAGTTTTCTAAATCTTAAGCAAGGAGGATTAATTGTATCTGAGTATGAAACCAAGTTCAATGAGTTGTCGCGATTTGGTCCATGACTTATTGATGCCCCTCTTAAGAAGAATGAGATGTTTGTAAGGGAAGAATTTCATGAGAAGGTGACTGCACACCTGAAAGGATCTTTTATAGACCTCGTAAATATGGATTTGCATTATAAAGTTCTTAAGAAAAACAAGCCAGTAGCAGCACCAAGCAACAATAGTAGCCACACAACCCGAACAAGAGGAAGTTCAATCAACAAGGAAAGAAGTAGTGGAGAGGAAAGCCAGGAGGAGATCAGGGAAACTAGCATAGAGATGTTGAGTGTTATGGGTGTAAGTAGAAGGGACATATTGCAAGGTTCTATTAGAATCCCAAAGTTCAAAAGCAACAGGCATGACCTATTTCTCCGATGGCACAAGACATTCTACTTTAATTTCCACCAACTAAAGCATATGCTAAAGGATTACCCCTTGTTACAAAAGTTTCAGCAAGTCAAAGTTTATGCTATTAAAGAGGAACCATCAACTTCAAAGGATGTGAACGAGAAAGAAGTTCTTGAAGGTACTTTATATGTTAATGGAATTTTAGTTCGAGTATTGTTTGATATTGGGTCTTCCCATAGTTTTATTTCTAAAAGATTGGTTGATGCATGGATTGCAACTTACCTCAAGGATTGTAAAAGCCCCTATTTATGTGTCTAGCCCGTAGATGGTATAACTAACCTGCGTATGATTTGTGAAGATGTACGAATAACTTGCCTCACCCACCACTTTTCATGTGACTTGTTTGTATTAGACTTTAATGGGTTTGACATTTTACTCAGTATGGATTGGTTGACGGAGAATGAAGCTGTCCTAGATTATGTTGGGAGGATAGTATCTTTAAAAACCAAATTGAGGAACTTTGTTGAAGTGTTGTGTGGAGAACCTAGAAAGTTAATGAGTAGTTTCCATTATGCACCCTGAAAAGAGTTAGGGTCAATATTAATTAATAAGGACTTTCCAGATGTTTTTAAAGAAGTTAACAGTATACCTCCATAATCGGAGATTAAATTTCATGTTGACTTAATTCCAGATTGGAACCTATTATACATCCTGTCCGTAAGACAGCTCCGAGAGAGAAGGAGGAGTTAAGAAATCAGACAAATGATTTGGTAAGAACAAGACTAATTAGACCAAGTCGCTCAAGTTGGGGAGCAGCTGTAGTCTTTGTTGCAACGTCAGATGGTTCTCTAAGGCTTTGTGTTGATTATTATGAGCTAAAAAAGCAGATGATTCGGAAAACGTATCCCCTTACTCCGTATAGACGACATGTTCGACCAACTGCATGGTGCTCGAGTATTCTCACAAATGAATCTTGCCATAGGATTTCACCAGTTAAGAATAGTAGAGGATAGTATACCTTTAGTAGCATTTAGAGGGCCAGATTGTTTTTACGAGTGGTTAGTTATGCCTTTTGGGCTAACCAATACACCTGCCTATTTTATAGATCTTATTAATAGAGTTTTTAGAGATGTGATTACTAAATTTGTGTTGGTCATAGATGATATTCTTATTTATTCCAAGACCGAGGAGGAACACAAACGCCATCTGGAAATTGTTCTAGAAACGTTAAGGATACACATTTTAAGAGCTAAATTCTCTAAGTGCCATTTTTGGTAATCAGAAGTAAGGTTCCTCAGACATGTTGTGTCGGGGGATGGTATTCGGTTAATCCAAAGAAAGTGGTAGTTGTTCAAGATTGGAAGACACCGCAGACTCCAACGGAGGTCCGAAGCAACTTAGGCTTGGTAGGATATTATTGCAGATTTATTCAAGACTTCTTCAAGATCGCCTCGCACTTAACAAATTTGAAAAAGAAGGATGTTAAGTTTATTTAGACTTCGAAATGTGAAGAAGCATTCATTGAGTTAAAGAAGAGATTAACTAATGCTCTAGTATTAGCTAGTCTAGATGGAGGTGAAGGGTTGACAATGTATACGAATGCTTATGGCATAGGGTTGGTGCAGTAATGATGCAGCAAGGAAGCGTTATTGATTATCTCAGTAGGCAACTGACACCTCGTGAACGTAATTATGCACCCACAACTTGGAATTATTAGCTGTTGTGTTTGCATCAAAGATGTAGAGGCATTGCTTATTAGGTGAAAAGTTCGAGCTCTTCATGGATCACAAATACTTGAAGTATCTTTTCATGCAAAAGGATTTGAACATGAGGAAGCAACGTTGGTTAGAGTTATAGTAGCATATGACCTGGATATTTTATACACACCTGAGAAAGCCAACGTGGTTGCTAATGCTCTAAGAAGAAATGCAGTTTTGGTCTTTTGGAAGTTACTCTGACTCTCATTGAAAGGATTGCAAGCAAGTAAAGTGAAGATAGTCATTTAATGAAGATCACCAAGGATATAAATAAGGGACATTGTTCAAACTTTAAGACAGACAGCCTTGGATATTGCGGATGAACTGAAGGGTATGTGTTCCAAATGTCGATGGTATTTGGTAGGAAATATTAGTAGAATGCCATCAATCCAAGCTAAGCATCCATCCTGGTGTTATGAAGATGAATCGGGATATGAAGCGAGTATTCTAGTTGAAAAGAATGAAGAGGTATATTTCTATTCATGTTAGCAGATGTTCAAATTTCCAGCAATTAAAGGTGATCATCAAAGGACTGTTGGACTACTATAACCATTTAAGATCCCAAATTAGAGATGGGAGCAAGTATCGATGGATTTTACATACGGTTTTCCTAGATCAAGAAAGCATAGTGAAGGCATTTGGGTTATTGTCGATCGATTAACCAAAAATGCACATTTTATTCCGGTAAAGCCGACTAGGATCGCAGCAAGCTTGGCAGATATTTTCATGAAGGAAATTATCCGATTGCATGGAGTTCCAAGTAGCATTTTAAGTGATCGAGATCTAATTTTTTACTAGTCAGTTTTGGGAAGCATAGCAAGTAGCTTAGGGAATGAAGCTGAGTTTAAGCACCGCATATCATCCTCAAACTGATGGTTAGACAGAGAGAGTAAATCGGGTTTTGGAGGATCTCTTGAGAGCTTGTATCTTGGATTTCGAAGGTTCATGGAACGATCATCTTCACTTAATTGAGTTCTCTTGTAATAACAGTTACCAGGCAAGTATTGGCATAACACCTTATGAAGCTCTTTATGGACGGCCATGCAAATCACCATCATGTTAGGTCGAAATCAGGGATCGATTAGTGCTTCGTCCCAATATGATTCTTGAAGCACTACACCAAAAACCATTTATAGTAGCAAAAATTTGCAGCATTTCATTCCAAATGCAACTAATAATATTCCACAAATAATATAAACGTGACCAAAAAATTTCACGTTCCCGCCTTTATAAAAAAATTCCACCTAATCAAAACAAATGTAACCCAAACATTACCGCGCGCTCTATTCCTGTCGTACTTCGAAAATTTTCTAACCCTCATTTTCACTTTTCCTCATTTTGCTTTCATCATCCCGAAGAAAAAAATTTCCCTTTTTAATCGTCCTCGGTTTTGATTCATCCATTCCTCCATTTTCATCGTCGACTCTGTCTGTAACGACCCGATATTTTGAACCATTCGCATCCATTATAAGTGTATAGGTGGACACTCATGCCGAAACTGAATTGCTCAAAATACCGCGTTGTTAATTTAAATTTGGCAAAACTGAACATATACAGTAAATAAATAATCACAGATCACAGACACAGAGTAATAAATGCAGCGGAAATAAAAGAGATAGTAGTTCATGAAGCTACTATATAAATGTATAAGTTACATCAGAGTTAAACCAGATACAACGGAAGAGTAATACGATACATCAGATACAAACCAGAATACATCACTGGAATCATCGACTACTGAAAACAGAATAGATGGCTGGATCTTCAAGCAAGCTCCAACTTCAAAGGTGAGTCTCGAATACTGGTACACTCAGTCTGACCCGAGCGTAAAGCAAAAAAACAAGACACTCGAGTCAGGATTAACATTCTTATATTAATAAATCCAACTCAAGTGAAATAGCAATTGAAATACAAGTAACTCAAAGGATGTTTGGAATAACCATCCTTTAAGGATCCGTTAAACTATCTACTAGGTAGTAATGTACGCTAAGTAGATAATGTCTATCAGTAATATAAGGTATCAAAATAGTGTTAAGGCGTTACCATTATCCCCCTTAACACATTTTATATAAGCGTTATAGTCTATACAGCACTGTAAACTCCACCGTAAACTAGTGGGCTATCAGGGAGTACTCCATAGGTATAACACAAAACAAATTCGTAGTGGTCGCGAATAGGGAATACAAGTATGACAAGGCACATGAGGCAATACCCAAGGTAGTGACACTACCGTTTGCCTGATCCGGACTGGTGAGAACGCATCGTCGCAGCGACCGCAACACCGTGAAACAACACTCCCAAAATCAAGGGTGCACCAATCGACAACAAGTAATGAGTAGTTCGAAGAAGTGTGTTCACTTGAGGTAGCTGACCTCCATTGGCCCGGCACGGCTCCTGTTTTAGTCATTTCCAATTTGACACAAGTGTCAAGGCTATCCATTATCGTTCTCTTTCTTCAGTCATCACGAACATCATTCCAACCACTTCATTCTGGATCGTCACTCCACGTATAGTTATTAAAGTGGTTTTCGGTTTAGATAGAGAGTATATCCATAACCGATTCCGGTCTCTTTAATAACCTTCGAAATTATTTCACCGATTGGTCGTTTATTTATTTCAAAACCAAATCAATTTCAATTTCAATCAGAGTTTATAAATCAACATTTCGTTTGTCTTTCTAAATCAATTTCCATAATTTACGTTTCAAAACTTCCAAATTACCATTTCAAAATCTTATAATACAATTTCAAATTTTATTTAAAACGATTCAAATATTGATTCAAGTTCGTATATAAGTTTCATTCCGAAATCATTTGAATTAATTTAATTTAACATTCAAATCAGTTTAACTTCATTTATCGATTTTATTCAATATTCGTTAAGTAAATTTATCATTCAAAACAATTATATTAAATTTCCAATTCATTAAATCCATTATTTAAATTCAACTTCATTATATCAAAACTTACAAATTGAATTAAATTAAATTCATCAAACCAAATTCTTTAAATTTCAAGTCTTATATTAATTTCAATAAATCACAATTTATTTCTTGTTAAAGAAATTCAATTTCACTTATTTACTTACTTAAATAATTTTCCAAAACTTAATTAATAAAGAAACTCAATTTCAATTATTTACGAAGTAAAATTCACTTATTCAAAAATTCAATTTCACTTATTAAGGAATTCAATTCAATTTAATCATTAAATAATTCAATCTTATTTAATTATTAAATAATTCAAAACTTAATTATTTAAATAATTCAAAGTTTAATAATTTCAAACTTAATTATAATTTCAAACTTGATTATTAAATCATTTCAAACTTAATTCAATCATTTCTCAATTTAATTATTAAATAATTCATTTCAAACAACGTTCTTTCAATAACTACAATGTTAATATTTCGTTTTAGATTTTTATTTTTAACATTTCCTTTCATTAAATTCAAATTCCAACTTCTTTTCAAAACTTATTCTTTATTCAAATAAAATCTTCAATTTATTTTTAAATCAAATTATTGACCAATCGGGTTTTTATTAAATTTTCTATCCTAAGTCAAAGTTTTTAATTTGGGTATTTATCATTTCAACCCGATTCCAATTCAATTCAAAATCAAAGCATAACAAAGGGAACTTGCAGTGTGATAACTGGGATGGTGTCAAAGTAAATAAACAAGCAATAACAACAACCAATATCAATCCAATAATCAATTCAAATAATCCCGAAATAATCGTATTAATTCGCATTGTTATTTGTACGAATTAATATAATTATTTCTAGAATCTACACTATCATTTCATGTAGATTAAAGATTATTACACTAATTATTCATACGGTTCTTCACTTGTCATTCGATTTCAATTTTAACACTACAACAATTAATCAAATATACGTTCAATGGTTCAAAGTGTAATTATCACTATTCTACATGTCAATTAATTTAACAATTAAAAGGGGTCATATTCAACTAGTCAAATTTAACATATAAATCAGTTTTAAAATCGTTAACTATCCTATATCTATTTCAATTTGGCATACTATTTATCATTTAACACTAACAATTTAACGTCCAATATAAACATCAACAATCAATTATTTATCAACTAAACTGGATTATCATTGTATAATAGCAGATAATGGTGTCAGATGTCACAAGTGAATTGATTCAGGCAATAACAGATATATAACAGTGTAAATAACTAACAGTTGCATATTTCAATTGTCGTTTCAATTGAAATCAGATTTAATAAATAAAAGAACGTTAATCGTGAGTGATTGCTCACCTTTCAAGGCTAGAGAGACAAGAAGACAACAAAATGGGTTATGGATCCAAGCATGAATTCCAAAGCAAAGTGAAATGGCACGAATCAGACCAACAAAGCTAATAAATAGGAAGCGATGAAACAATTCAGATCAGTTTGATAGAGGTAGAAATTTTATATTAAAATCAACGTATATTTAAAATAATATGTATATATATAATTTTTCAATAGCTTAACTTTTAATCAAAATAAAGACCCAGAAAATCATACATAAGATATATATATTATTATAAAAATCATTGCTTGAAATCAAACACATGCCAATTTAACTATCAATATAGGTTTACCAGGTTAATATACTTCCACAGCAACCAAACAAAATATTGTAAACACTGAGCTTGAACTAAACTCAAATATTAAAGTGTTAGGTAAAATAGATTGTGTAGACTTGACTTTATAGAATATACCCTGTATATATTAAAATACTTTAATATAGTTTATATATTACAAAAATTTGTATATAAATTTAAAATCAACAAATAACTTTTAAAACAAATTCTCTATATAAATACACACTATGCCCACACATAAATATGTCACTCACGTACCTTCCTTTCATAAGTTAAAATCTGTTTAAGCATATATATACAAATGCAACACCACATACTATATGCAGACAAAGAAATCACTTCTATATAAACCAATGCATAGTGAATATGTATATATAACCTTACATATGCAATCTATATCAATGCTTAATATTTAATATACAATAACCAGTTGTGTACAGCCAACATATATTAAACCTTTATAACTCATACAAACATCAAGAAATCTACCTAACTCATATATGCAGACTTACCACTACTACATAAATGTATATATATAAGCTAACTTTATATATATAAACTTCATAACTTAATATACTTTAAATTATATATACCGTATAACCGTAGAACTTGCGTATGGATCCAACTCGGGAGAACCCATATAAACAAATGTATGTACCCTGAAATATAATACACGTTCCCCATAATCACAACACCTATATATAATATACCATTTTATACACGTATATAAAGAACTGAACTGTTAACAACATATAACTTTCAAAATTCTAAATTCATACGCAATATATTTGTAATAAAACTTATAATATATAAATAAACATATATATAAAACCCCTTTATAAACTTATATAAGTATAACTACAGTTCATAGTTTGTAAGTAAAGATATAGCCGCTAATCCCTAACATATATATATACAAATTAAATATCTGGTATACATATTTCACTGTTTTCCATACATATTTCACTGTTTCGAAACTAACAGCAGGATTGCCTTGAACAACAATATGTATATGCTAATAACCATATATATACAGACCTTATTCACTTATAAATCCAACAGTGACTAACATAACTTTATATTGTAAACAAATTATTTAACAAATATATATATACCTTATACCATCAGAGAGGCAAAACGAGAATGGGAAGATGAAGGCCGAAGGGTTGCAGATGAGCTGTGGGTGACCGACGTGTGAAGGGGAGGAAGACTGAGGCGATGTGGAGCTCGCTGCCGTAGAGAGGGAGGCACGGCCAGAGGTGGCTGCCATGGTCTCGGCTGCAAGGAGAAAGGTTGGTGGCTCATGCTCGAATCTAAGGCGGGAGGAGAGCATGGTTCGGCTAGGCTAGGAGTGGAGATTGGCCGCTAGTGTTGGGGTTCGTGGACCGGGTTGGAGGAGGGGAGGCAAGGGATGGATGGGTTAGGCGGAGGGGAGAGAGGAGGAGAGGAGCTCGGTAGAGGGAAGGCATGCTGTTTCTTTTTTTTATTTAGAGCAGCCGAATGGAAGCAAAGAAGAGAAGAAACAAAAATTAAAAGCAAATGACTATACGTGAGATATAAATGCAACATAAAGTGGGTTTTGGGAAATGAAGGAAAACTATGGGAAGATGGACAGGTAAAAGTAACGTGTACAAAAGTTTAGGAGATAAACACCCATCAGCCTATAAGACAACCATATTTAATTTTATATTATTTTTGTCTCAAGCAAGAACAAAATAAACCGAGAAAGAAATGGAATGGCTGTTTGATTATACGGCGAAAAATGAAAAGACAAAAAGGAACCAAAAGCACAACAAAACTGGTACCGATATAGTGACCATTCCCGCGTATTCCACTGCGTATCGAACTTCAAAACACACGAACGGATATGCTACGGAGATCAGCACGACGAGATGGTTAAAACGGTATATAGATGTCAGTGGTTTGATTGAAATTTTTTTTTCGAATTTTCTACTGGCGAAAAATGCAAGATAAACACTGAAAAATAAGATCGACGGAGCCAAAGATGTCCGAATTTGGAAAACCGACAAACTGACATCTTGCTCAAAAGATGGTTTAGAATTTTTCTATGTAAAAATATTTAGGTTTCGGAAACATTTTATTTTCATCACTTTTTAACTGATTAAATTGAAGTAAATTTACGCGCGAAATAAACTTTCATAATTTCGGACGAAAATTTACCAGTTGTTATGTTTAACTAGACGTATACCAAATATCAAATTTATATTTCAAAATTTTATCGTTTAAAATTTCACAAAATTTCAACTAATTACGTTATTAAATGTAACGACCCGCTATTTTGGACCATTCAAATCGACAATAAATCCACACATGTTTGACTTGAATAATTCAAAATATCAGATTGTTAATTTAAAATTTGGCAAAACTCAGCAGATGCAGTAAATAAATCAATCACAGAATCAAAGACACCGAGTAATACAATAATACGCAGCGGAATAGATAAAATAGTAGTTCATGAAGCTACTATATAAACATCAGAGTTAGAAATAAAATACAACAAAATATCTCAAATGCAGTGAAGTCTCTAGTGCAACAGATGACTTCTCTGAACAAATCAACTAGAAGAACTGAAAGCTGAGGCGATAGTTGGATCTCCAAAGGATGCTCCAAACTCCAAGGGTGAGTCTCAAATGCTGTATCACTCGGTCTGACCCGAGCGTAAAGCAAAATACAAAACACTCGAGTCAGGATTAACATTCTTATATAAATAAATCCAACTCAAGTGAAATATCAACTGAAATACAAGTAACTAAAAGGATGTTTGGGATATCCATCCTCTAAGGATCCGTTGAACTATATACCAGGTAGAAATATACACTATAACACCATGGTCATTTCAATTAAATTTATACTTCAAAACCCAAATATCATTTCATTTCAAATATATCTATTTTCCAAAATAGTATATATATATATATTAAATGATTTAAAAATTAAAGTATTTATAATTTCCTCAAGTCTCGCAAATTGCTTCACATCAACTTCAAATTCCAAATTCAAATTTTATTCAAAGCTCAATTCATCAATTCCATTCAGCTCTAAATATACCATTTAAATTTTCAATATATTTCGAAGCTTTAATATTCAACATTTTCAAAGTTAAATTTAACAGTTTCATATAGCACTTGATTTAACTTTATTATTATTTAATCAGGGAATATTCACTTAATAAATTCAATATCATTTAACTAGCCTTAAATTTCATTTTACTAAGTATTTCCTTAAATTTATTTAAACAAGAAATATTCATTTAATTATTTAAATCAAACTCAAGTTATAAATCATATCTTAAATCCCAATTTCAATAAGCTTTAAATTGGTTTAATTAAATAAAATTCTTTACTAAATTCAAATTATCTTCCCAACCTTAACTTATTCAAATTTTTACCAAACATCTATTTCAAAATATAAATTTTATACTTAACATATTATATGTATTAAATCCATCTTAATTAAATTAAATATCATTATTAAATCTATATATATCATTTCCATTTATATATAAAAATTTTAAGAATCAACATTTGCTAAAACCATATATTTCTTTCCAAAACCATAGAATTCATTTTCAAAATATTTATATATATGGACCAACGATGTTTGTATATATATATTTATCATATGGTTAAGTGATACGGATATTTATCATTTCAATCCGAAATTTAAATATATATGGGTAGAAATCATTTCGACCCGTAATCCCAATTTCAATACAAATGAAAATCGCTTGGGTTTATCATTTCAACCCATAACGATTTTCTCCTATTCTAAAGTCCGTTCGGGTATGTATCATTTCAACCCATAGTGAATTCTATACTAACAGGGAACTTGCAGAGTGATAACAGATAATATAAAATATAACAACAGGTATATATCATCAATATAAATAACAAATATTGGTGTCAGATGTCATAGGTGAACATATACAGATAATGGTATTAACAGGCATATAAATACTAGATACTGGTGTCAGATGTCACAGGTGAACAGATACAGATAATAGCATATATAACAATTTAAATAACTCAGCATCATATTTCAACTGTCATTTCAATTGAAATCAAATTTAATAAATACAAGAACGTAAATCGTGAGTGATTTCTCACCTTTCGAGGCTAGAGAAATTTGAAATGGGTTACGAATCCAAGCACGAATTCCAAAGCAAAGTAAGATTGACACGAATTTGATGGACGGAGCTGATAGATAAGAAATCGATGGAAATGAATTCAAATCAATTCTGATGTAAACTAAATATATACATTATTTGTAAAAATCAATTTCCATTTAAAGTACAATAATTACAATATATTTAAAGCCTCATATATTTGAAACAAATTTTTATATAGGAAACCAAAATAAAATAGGAATGCAGACCACTAACTATGCAGACTTCGCATAAAGCGACACATGTAGACCATAACCAGATGTAGGCCCCTTTCCATTTGCAAACCCAATAAATACCTGGGCTAAACGTATATGCAACTTGTATAAATAGTTTCCTTATTCCATCATACCCGAAACCCAAAATCCCAGTATACTCATATACTATCGAAAATCATGCAACCAAGAGACCATATTATGCAGACAACCTAATATATTACATAATTCCTCTAAGCTAACATATATATGAAACTGTTTCAACATACAACATAGCTTCAGTTACCAAAACATACAAATGCTATCTTAAAATATGCGTTACAAGCAACACTGAAAAAAATATGCACGTGTATAACAGAAAATCCTTTTTTTATTTACCTTGTAATAATACCTACAGTAACATTATACTTAATACATGAACTTTTTCAATTAAATAAATGATTAATATATAAGCGTCATTTTTAATAATACTTTATAATTATATATTATACAATACGTAAAATTGTAAAACAATGTAATATATACCTATTGAAGAGGATGCACACAGGAAGAAAAGAAAAAGTCTGATGCAACTTGTGAGCAAGTTAGAATGGCGAGGAGGCAAGGGGTCAGGGCGGAGCTGCTAGGTGAGGATGGTCGCGTGGCTGACGGTGGGGTTCGGGTTGATGGAGGAAGGCGGGCTAGAAGGTGGTGGGAAGGAATGGTGGCTCTCGACGATTGGGTGCTCGATGATTGGAAGATGGAATGGGATGACTAGGCTGGTCAATGGAGGAGGGTGCACGGGTGAGCAGCTGTACGTGGGGAGGAGCGTGCAGGCGATGGTGGGCGAGGTAGGTGGAAGGGGATGTGATGGTTTCTTGGCTTGGGGTGGCCTGCGTGGTGGGTTTGCTGGACGTGGGGTCGGAGTTGGGTCGCACACGGCTGGTGGAGAGATGAAGCGTTGGTTGATGGAGTGTCGTGCTAGGCGTTGGATGGAAAGGAGAAAGTGGGAGAGGCGGAGTGGTCTGGTAAAGACTTTGGAGAGGAGGAAATAGAAGAATAAAGGAAGGGAAACAGAAAAAGAAGAAGGGAATAAGTGACCGGTTACAGGCCAAGATATAAAGCTTTGAAAAATTAAAGTGAGCCTTTCAATTTTATAAAACGTATACAATTTTATATGTTTAAACTTTTCAATAGTATGGGATGTCAACGGCTGAAATAAATTAATAAAATAAATGAGAGCTAGTGACTGTTTTACTACAACAGTTTGAAATTTGAATGGACCCAACTATCATAGTGTTAAAGTGGTACCGATACGGTTACCATTATTCACGGTTTTCACTGCGTAACGGATCTCAAAATACAAAATGAATATACCATGGTGATCAGCACGACGAGACGAATAGAATGGTACACAAGTATCAGTGGCAGGATCATCCGATCAAAAAGTCGATACGGACCCTGGTATACGTTGCTATTTCGTACAGAAAAATCCAAACGGAGCTAGAAACGTCCGAATTTCGCGAAACGAATTTCGCAGTCAGATTCAGAGTGTTCTAAATAAATTTTCTCCTGTTGACACATTTTGGTTTCGGAAAACTTTTAAATTCACTGTTATTAACCGGTTTGATTTGAATAAAATTTCACAGGAAAATAAACTTCAATATTATCAGATGAAAATTTAACAGTTGCTATATTAAAATAGACGTATTCCAAATAATAAATTTTTATTTTCAAATTTTATTGTTTAAAATTTCACAAATTTCCAGTTAAATATACTTTTAAAACCATTAAATTTTGTGGGTCGTTACACTCTCCCCCACTCAAAACTTTTCGTCCCCGAAAAGGAAGGAGGTAGAAGAATAGAAACAACCAGTCAGAAAAGATAGATTGAAAGTCAAGATTAAACAATTAATTTGAACTATATAAATTTTACTTGAGATATTCATTTGAAAACTTCATTTGCAAATCAATTATTTTTTTTAATAATTTAATACTTTTCAAAAACCCATTTGTAAAATTTTCTTGCTTCCTTTATAAATACCATTTATGTTTAAATAACACCTTTATAAAGGTATGAAAACTATTTGAAAACAATTATTTACATTATTACTTATTTTTTTCAAAGAAGCTATTTGAAAACATTAAATCCATAATTCATAAGTTTATAAATTTCGTTTCAAGATACCTTTCAAATATTATTAAAAATCAATAATCATTTACTTTAAATCTGTTTTATTTAATTATTAACCTCAAAAATATTTATAACACTAAAATTTCTATTAAACCATGTAGTCTATAATTAAACAATGTTTTAAAGAGTATAGTCAACAAGGAAAAGAAGGAGGATTTGGAAAACAGAATATAGGTGAATAAATAAAGCTGAGCAGATAAGGTAGATTCAAAAGAATAGCATCGGGCTTGAATGGTTAATTTAGAACCATAAGGGTTTTGATTCCAAATATTTATACAAAATTTTCTTTGTTGGAAATACTTTTATTATAAAATACCTTTATAACGAAACAAATTTTCTTTCGAAAATACCTTTATAACTCGATGTTTCAACAAGTTTATCCTTGTTCCTGTAGACTCTGGTAGTGCGTTGATCAGGCGCAAAACTAGAATTCTCCAAGTACTTAGTAGACTTGTTTCAACACCCAGTGAAAATACTGGAAAAATTTTAAAAACAGATATGGAAAGTACAATCCAAACAAAACAAAACGAATCAAATCATGGATCGCAGATACACAATGGTTACGCCTGGGTCCCCCAGGAAACATCCGTACCTTTTAAGCATTCAATGCCTTGCGAATTTCGCCATGCAACAAAACTGTGGACCGCAGGATACATAAAAATGGTTACGCCTGGATCCCCCAGGAAACATCCATACCCCGTAAGCAATCTCTGCCTTGCGGATTACGCCACTAACACGACCATAGATCGCAGATACACAATGGTTACGCCTGGATCCCCCAGGAAACATCCGTACCTTTTAAGCAATCACTGCCTTACGAATTACGCTATGCAGTCGAGTTCGTAAGACCATGGGTAACGCCATGGAATTCGAAGGACACTCGAGTATCATATCCGGAAAACCAAAAATCAGAGAGAATAATATCGATAGAATGAATCCAAGATGTGGCCACAAGTCAGATATCAAGCAGAAGGCACTTTCCATATCTTTACTTCGAAAATATGTATCATATAGTACCTTTCAAATCAATTTCAAATATCATACTTATATAAAGTCCATTATATATAAGATTTCATTTTCAAATCAAATACTTTCCAAAATCAATAGTATATCAAATCACACTTATATAGACTTCAATTATATAAGATTTCACTTTTCAAATTGAGTGCCTTTTCAAATCCATAGTTTTTGAGTCAACATCATACTTATACAAATCAATTTTATATAAGTTCGATAACTCCCAAATCTAGTATTTAGTAACACAAGGTTCTCAAATTTCAATTTGTTTCAATATCAGTTCAATTTCAAAATCATATACAATTTCACCAATTTATTTCTTCTCAAATTAATTATCTTTAGTTTCAAAGTTTCCAAAATAACAGATTTAGAAAATAAATCCAAATTTCCAAATCAATAATTTAAGTCAACCAATTCATTTCCAAAATCAAATGTTTTCAGAATCATCTTATACTTACGTAAGCTCTATCTTATATAAGGATCAAATTTTACAAAATAAATTTCTCTGTATGAAGAGCCATATGAGATTTGAATATCTTTGCTTTTATGGGTTATATATCTTTGTAATTTTAAATTGGAAATTTTCTTTTAGTAAGTAAAGATATTCTAACCCGACAGCTTTCAATTTCAGCGTCAAAATATATCAATGATAATAGAATATAAGATGTACATACGCCATCATTTCACAGAATCACATTTGATCGTTCGCTCGATCACACAAGTTCGCTTTCGAACTAGTATTGTCCATTCGATTTCCCTAATGCGGACTTCGATATGGTTTCTCGACTAGAAGCCATCAGTCTCCTTGCATATCCATATACTATGATAGAGAATTCTAGAGTCAAGCCCAAAATCCATAACAAATATTCGCCATCAAGAATCGAATGAAAATCCTAACACGAAATGGTGTAATTCACCTCGAACTTGTGTACTCAAACTTGGATCAATTCAATTATGCGAATAAAACAGCATACGTACAACTTATATTTTTATTCCAACTTGTTAAATATATAGTTTCATAAAGATGTTACTAAGTTAAAACATTTAAACTAAACGTTATTCAAAATATTTTGAAGACCAAATTCTTTTCGAAACATTTCAAATCTAAATTTCATATTAGAAAAATTTAAAATTGCCTTATTCATTTACTTAACAAAACAGTTTCAACTTATTTAAATCATATTACTACAGACCTTAACAAACATACCAAACTTATATACTTTATACTTTTCAAAATTTCTTAGCTTTGAAAAGATAACCTTGATTTGGAAGTGCTCGAACCTTCGAAATAGTTGAAGAAATCATTTTCAATTTCAAGAGTTGGAAATTAGCTCAAATTAGTAAATTAATTTTAATAGATAGCGTTATATCAAATCCAAAACTCGAGGAACGAACACCGACTTACTTCCAATCATTTCAAATATACATATATCTTTCGAATATCAAATCTTACTTCGGAATTTGAAATCAAAATGGTTTCACAAAATCACTCGCATAGCAATGCTATTAAAGTGGCCTTTCACTCACTCTGAAACTCAAAAATCAATGTCGATGATGCATGCACTCATCACCGAAATTATTTTCCAACGACATAAGTGAGTTCTGGACTTCTATTTTCTCAAACTTCTTTTGAAATTTCTTCGAAATCATTCTAAACTTATTAAAATCATTTGAAACATTTCTTATTCGGAAAATACTTTTAAATCATATTATTATTATATATTTCAAAATCTTAAAACCAATTTCAAAACACCGGGGTTCAATTCTCGAATTTCAAATTTAAAATCCTTCAGTTAAAAATCATTTTAGATAAATCAAATTTCTTATGTAATTTTTCAAAATTACAAATCCTTTCGAAATCTCAAATTATTATTTTTAAAAAAAAAGTATATAATCTTTATCGAAAACATTTCACTTTTATATATAAAATAAAATCATACTTATCAAAATAATAATTTTGGTTTAGAAAGCAATTTCTAAAATACAAACAAACTCGATTTTCAAAGGATGATTCAAGAATGGATTTCAAATCAAAGATAGAAATTCAAATTAGAGAGACTCTAATCAAATAGGATTCCGATTCGAAGATAAGTTCAAACGAAAATGAGATAATTAATTACAAAACAGTAGTCGGATACACTGATATAAATCGCGGGCGACCTTAACCGGGTCAATCGTGACTTCAAGAATATAATCGATGCGGAAATCTAAGGCAAATCGACATTCGATCGCCAGAGATAGAATTCGGCATAACAAGAGATGGCAACATCAAAACCGAGGGATATATAAATCTCCGGTGAATCAAAACCTATTGTAAAGGAGTTCCACCCCTTTACAATCATTCAAAGATTGGCGGGATCGCCTATTCTTATGGAGATCATTCGAAGTGGAATTATGGGATATTCCAGAATCAAAAGAATACAAATAGGGAGAGGCAAGAATGAAATTTTGGAGCCGCAAGGAACGTTCCAAAGTTCAAAGGAAATCGAGTCAAAAGGAAGAGATTGAACTCGAACGAACGTGATTCTGTAAATAAATTTACAATATATGCTAAGTTTCGCCTAGAACCTGGCTCTGATACCAACTGTAACGACCCGCTATTTTGGACCATTCAAATCGACAATAAATCCACACATGTCTGACTTGAATAATTCAAAATATCAGATTGTTAATTTAAAATTTGGCAAAACTCAACAGATGCAGTAAATAAATCAATCACAGAATCAAAGACACAGAGTAATACAATAATACGCAGCGGAATAGATAAAATAGTAGTTCATGAAGCTACTATATAAACATCAGAGTTAGAAATAAAATACAACAAAATATCTCAAATGCAGTGAAGTCTCTAGTGCAACAGATGACTTCTCTGAACAAATCAACTAGAAGAACTGAAAGCTGAGGCGATAGTTGGATCTCCAAAGGATGCTCCAAACTCCAAGGGTGAGTCTCAAATGCTGTATCACTCGGTCTGACCCGAGCGTAAAGCAAAATACAAAACACTCGAGTCAGGATTAACATTCTTATATAAATAAATCCAACTCAAGTGAAATATCAACTGAAATACAAGTAACTAAAAGGATGTTTGGGATATCCATCCTCTAAGGATCCGTTGAACTATATACCAGGTAGAAATATACACTATAACACCGTGGTCATTTCAATTAAATTTATACTTCAAAACCCAAATATCATTTCATTTCAAATATATCTATTTTCCAAAATAGTATATATATATATATTAAATGATTTAAAAATTAAAGTATTTATAATTTCCTCAAGTCTCGCAAATTGCTTCACATCAACTTCAAATTCCAAATTCAAATTTTATTCAAAGCTCAATTCATCAATTCCATTCAGCTCTAAATATACCATTTAAATTTTCAATATATTTCGAAGCTTTAATATTCAACATTTTCAAAGTTAAATTTAACAGTTTCATATAGCACTTGATTTAACTTTATTATTATTTAATCAGGGAATATTCACTTAATAAATTCAATATCATTTAACTAGCCTTAAATTTCATTTTACTAAGTATTTCCTTAAATTTATTTAAACAAGAAATATTCATTTAATTATTTAAATCAAACTCAAGTTATAAATCATATCTTAAATCCCAATTTCAATAAGCTTTAAATTGGTTTAATTAAATAAAATTCTTTACTAAATTCAAATTATCTTCCCAACCTTAACTTATTCAAATTTTTACCAAACATCTATTTCGAAATATAAATTTTATACTTAACATATTATATGTATTAAATCCATCTTAATTAAATTAAATATCATTATTAAATCTATATATATCATTTCCATTTATATATAAAAATTTTAAGAATCAACATTTGCTAAAACCATATATTTCTTTCCAAAACCATAGAATTCATTTTCAAAATATTTATATATATGGACCAACGATGTTTGTATATATATATTTATCATATGGTTAAGTGATACGGATATTTATCATTTCAATCCGAAATTTAAATATATACGGGTAGAAATCATTTCGACCCGTAATCCCAGTTTCAATACAAATGAAAATCGCTTGGGTTTATCATTTCAACCCATAACGATTTTATCCTATTCTAAAGTCCGTTCGGGTATGTATCATTTCAATCCATAGTGAATTCTATACTAACAGGGAACTTGCAGAGTGATAACAGATAATATAAAATATAACAACAAGTATATATCATCAATATAAATAACAAATATTGGTGTCAGATGTCATAGGTGAACATATACAGATAATGGTATTAACAGGCATATAAATACTAGATACTGGTGTCAGATGTCACAGGTGAACAGATACAGAAAATAGCATATATAACAATTTAAATAACTCAGCATCATATTTCAACTGTCATTTCAATTGAAATCAAATTTAATAAATACAAGAACGTAAATCGTGAGTGATTTCTCACCTTTCGAGGCTAGATAAATTTGAAATGGGTTACGAATTCCAAAGCAAAGTAAGATTGACACGAATTTGATGGACGGAGCTGATAGATAAGAAATCGATGGAAATGAATTCAAATCAATTCTGATGTAAACTAAATATATACATTATTTGTAAAAATCAATTTCCATTTAAAGTACAATAATTACAATATATTTAAAGCCTCATATATTTGAAACAAATTTTTATATAGGAAACCAAAATAAAATAGGAATGCAGACCACTAACTATGCAGACTTCGCATAAAGCGACACATGTAGACCATAACCAGATGTAGGCCCCTTTCCATATGCAAACCCAATAAATACCTGGGCTAAACGTATATGCAACTTGTATAAATAGTTTCCTTATTCCATCATACCCGAAACCCAAAATCCCAGTATACTCATATACTATCGAAAATCATGCAACCAAGAGACCATATTATGCAGACAACCTAATATATTACATAATTCCTCTAAGCTAACATATATATGAAACTGTTTCAACATACAACATAGCTTCAGTTACCAAAACATACAAATGCTATCTTAAAATATGCGTTACAAGCAACACTGAAAAAAAATATGCACGTGTATAACAGAAAATCCTTTTTTTATTTACCTTGTAATAATACCTACAGTAACATTATACTTAATACATGAACTTTTTCAATTAAATAAATGATTAATATATAAGCGTCATTTTTAATAATACTTTATAATTATATATTATACAATACGTAAAATTGTAAAACAATGTAATATATACCTATTGAAGAGGATGCACACAGGAAGAAAAGAAAAAGTCTGATGCAACTTGTGAGCAAGTTAGAATGGCAAGGAGGCAAGGGGTCAGGGCGGAGCTGCTAGGTGAGGATGGTCGCGTGGCTGACAGTGGGGTTCGGGTTGATGGAGGAAGGCGGGCTAGAAGGTGGTGGGAAGGAATGGTGGCTCTCGACGATTGGGTGCTCGATGATTGGAAGATGGAATGGGATGACTAGGCTGGTCAATGGAGGAGGGTGCACGGGTGAGCAGCTGTACGTGGGGAGGAGCGTGCAGGCGATGGTGGGCGAGGTAGGTGGAAGGGGATGGGATGGTTTCTTGGCTTGGGGTGGCCTGCGTGGTGGGTTTGCTGGACGTGGGGTCGGAGTTGGGTCGCACACGGCTGGTGGAGAGATGAAGCGTTGGTTGATGGAGTGTCGTGCTAGGCGTTGGATGGAAAGGAGAAAGTGGGAGAGGCGGAGTGGTCTGGTAAAGACTTTGGAGAGGAGGAAATAGAAGAATAAAGGAAGGGAAACAGAAAAAGAAGAAGGGAATAAGTGACCGGTTACATGCCAAGATATAAAGCTTTGAAAAATTAAAGTGAGCCTTTCAATTTTATAAAACGTATACAATTTTATATGTTTAAACTTTTCAATAGTATGGGATGTCAACGGCTGAAATAAATTAATAAAATAAATGAGAGCTAGTGACTGTTTTACTACAACAGTTTGAAATTTGAATGGACCCAACTATCATAGTGTTAAAGTGGTACCGATACGGTTACCATTATTCACGGTTTTCACTGCGTAACGGATCTCAAAATACAAAATGAATATACCATGGTGATCAGCACGACGAGACGAATAGAATGGTACACAAGTATCAGTGGCAGGATCATCCGATCAAAAAGTCGATACGGACCCTGGTATACGTTGCTATTTCGTACAGAAAAATCCAAACGGAGCTAGAAACGTCCGAATTTCGCAAAACGAATTTCGCAGTCAGATTCAGAGTGTTCTAAATAAATTTTCTCCTGTTGACACATTTTGGTTTCGAAAAACTTTTAAATTCACTGTTATTAACCGGTTTGATTTGAATAAAATTTCACAGGAAAATAAACTTCAATATTATCAGATGAAAATTTACCAGTTGCTATATTAAAATAGACGTATTCCAAATAATAAATTTTTATTTTCAAATTTTATTGTTTAAAATTTCACAAATTTCCAGTTAAATATACTTTTAAAACCATTAAATTTTGTGGGTCGTTACATTAAAACAGTTGAAATTTACGGGTCGTTACACTGTCATTGTACTCCACTCTACATCGTTGCGGCAGCCTGTAAGAATTTCTTCTCATGGTACCCTAAATAAGTATAGTTAGGTATGAATTTTATTAATCTATTTTGTGATTCTATTTGGATTTTATATGAATTTGAATGCATCCTATTTTTGGATTTCTGCCTAAACTCTAACTAGAATAGTTGATTTAACCCAAATTGGAATGGTTGAATTTATTTTATTCTGTATGAGATAAAAAAAATTACATATTCGTTTGTTACATGATTTTTTGCATTGGAATTGGTTGCCATTGGAATTGTTAGATACTGGTTATGACTATATATGGGAGTAATGACCGATAAAACACTGATGTTAGGAAATTTCAACCTTTATGTTGGAACAATATTATCCATGGAGCTCCAATATATCAAAATGTAGGCTGTCTGGATGAAGCAATAAGGCATCAGTGAAGTATAGGGTCATATTAAGTAGGCAATAGTTGATTGTATTTAGAATATACATAAGATACCAATTAGAGTTTCGACTCTTGCTTTTTATCTATAAAACAAACTATCTGATTTTTATTTTTATTAAATACAACATTCATAAATAATGTGAGAAAAAGTTATTTATATATAAAAACCGAACAATAAGATTCAGAATCCTAATAGAGTTTGATTTTAATGGATGGATAAACTGCTCTTGTTTTGTCATGAAGGAACTAAATAATCATTTATATATTTTATGTATAAAAAATGATACCAGTAGTAGCATATTGATTGTAGGTTGGGTAAGTATCCATAAACTCAAAAGAAAATATGCATTAACCCTGATCATTTTATAACGCTTTTATATGATGAATTAATCTATATAATTCATTACCTTAGTTCTAAAATTTACCTTTCTGATCTAAGTTATTACATTTTTCTTTTTCGTTAGTGATTATGATACTATCAATGAGTTAAATACTTTTTGCCGAAGAAGCAGTAGCTTTATCTGAATTGCCATAAGAACTATACAAATGAAAAGTGGATTAGAAAACGAACAGAGTTCGATTATTTTTAATTTTGTACTGCTCCTAAATTAAGAGTATATCCAAGTCTCAAACTTAATTTTGTACTACTCCTAAATTCATATTTGAAAAGCATACTTTGATCTATGTAATTATGTGTATTTAGATTTCATTGACTTAAACTTTTAATTCATATTAATTTAAACAAATTTTGATTACCATTTGCTTGTATGTTATAAAACATACATACATATTCATATACGTACATATATATATATATATATATATAGGTGTGTGTGCGCGTGTGTGTACATACATACACACACATATATATGATTTGGAGGGAAAACAATCAAATTGATACAAAATATCTTTAATGCCTCTATTCTCCTGTAGATTAAAGTCGGTTCATATCTTACAGGTCCTTAACCAACACTAAACTCGGTCCTCTTTATGCCTTTTTAGGGGTACCTATAAATGCAATGATAGTCAAATTCTATTTTAAATTTGCAATAGAGCATTGAGGTTTTGAATAATACAGACTACTTTAGTAAATAAAAACAACATGATAAAGTAGAGAACATTTTGCAACATGTACTTTTTTCTTTATGTTTTTTCATATCATGTATCATAACAATTAAACACATAGCACATGATCATGCATTCATTTATGTTCCACAACCTACCTAGCCTTGTTTGCTCATAATAGATTTATCCAAGTGGCATTGAAACTCAAATTAACTGATAGTATTAGGTGATTCTATGAAGTACCATATTTGATATTTATTGAAATAAAGCCCATCTTAATTATTTGAATAGAACGATATTCATCATGAATAGGAGTTGTGTTGTCCTTTTCCTCAATATACTTCATTTTATAATATGTTTTTGTTTCTGATTAAAGAAACCAATGGATCCTTCTGAGCATTCTAATGATTTTCAATTAAATTTTATTCTTTTTGAAGTTATTTATGGAACCTTTTGAAGTAGTTTATAGAAGATGAAGAAAATGTTTCATGGAATTGTTTATGCCAACTACAAATTAAAGACTACAATTATCTCATCAATGATTGAAATATGCAATTTTATAAGTTTTCATGATTTGTGTTCAATAAGACGATGCTCTGGATTTAAAAAAATATTGAATGAATAATTATGATGTGCATGAAACTGGAAGTAAATGGTCACTACCACTATGTCTACCTAAATTGATGCTTGAGGCTTTCATTTGGTGGGCCAGGATTTGACCCAAAATTTAAAATATCACTATTGATTTTGAATTTTATTTTTAATTTTTTTGTAACTATAGTTATACAGCCTTCACTTAAATTAAATTTTTATTCAAGTAGTTTTTAGTTTCTTTTGTCGTATCTGAGATATTTAATTAGTGGTTGGCCAATACACAAATTTTGGTTTTGTTAGTCTAATGTTTTCAAGCATGATCTAGTTATAGATTAAATGCAAAGAATAAAATATGTTCAATGGAGAAATTATAAATAAACAATAGAACTATTTGGCTTTTAAATATTGTTTTTTCCAAAAAGCTAGAATTTCACTGTGGCATGCAATAAATGAAGTCCTTGAAGACAAGAAGAAAGCAAGTGAGGACATCTAGTTCTATCTAAAATAAGATTGAGATTTGGTAATAAAACCAAACAAAAATATCCAAGTAAGATTTAACAGTGCACAATCTTCTTTTAGCAAATTCATAAAGTCTGCTTGTGCTTCAGAAATTAATCGATCCAACTTTTGCATCATAGAGCATAGCTAGCTCTTTAGCCCTCTTCAGCAATCTGTTTCAACTTCGAGAAAGTCACTTGCTTACTTGTTGAGCTATCAATTCTCCTAATCACAATATCCCCCCTCCAGATTAAGCACAATCAATTATAAATAATAATTTTTTTAGATCTACAAATTATACTGGGAATTATGCCTCATTTTTATTGTAAAAAATGCCTCTCATTTACTGTAATCTTTCAACATGCACAGGCTATTATCGTTATTAATAAAAAAATATGATTACCAGTTGTCCATGCATAAGAATGCTTGAACATACTAACTTTTACCCATAAACGATTTGACTATCATAGAACACCTTTGAACATATTAAACTTTATCCACAAACGATTTGAATTGATATCATAAGTGAACTGCTAACAGATTTATGGCTCTACGCCTATTATATATTATACCACTTATCCTACTAATACAATGATTGGATGCTTTTATTTCCCTTGTTTCTGACTATTTTAGAATATAACAACCGACTCTTATATTGTAGCCGATTCTAATCATATATGTATATATGTGTGTATAAATTAATAAAACACTATTGATTTCAAACATTTGTTTCATATAGTATATTGATAGAAAAACATCTTAATACAAAACCTTAACCTATTATATGCAGTTTTGTTTTCCTCAGGCTTGTCTATTATGGTCATATAAGCATTTACAAAAGAACAAAAAAAAAATAACGGTAGAAATAAATCTGTTATTGTTAGTAGTTGATGCTCGTGTAGTCTTGATAACCATCAGATTTTGACAACTGCTTTCATTTATTCCTTACTAGCTGTTCTTTTTGCATCAAATTTGGCTCATTAAACCGATTGGTGTGTAAGTGAGAAATAGTAATAAATTAATAATAATAATAATAAATTAACCAAGCTAATAAAAATTAAGTAAATTTTGTTAAATTAAATAACTTTTATAAAATTAACTAAGTTTAAGTTAACTAAAATTTATAAATAACAATAATATAACTATTTTAACATAGTTTTATAAATGATGACGATGATGATGAATTAACTAAGTTTATAAAAATTAGCTAAGTTTATAATAATAATAACAATAATAATAATATACTAAGTTTATGTTAACTAAATTTTATAAATAATAATACTATAACTAATTTAACAAAGTTTTATAAATAATAATGATGACAACGATGATGAATTAACTAAGTTTAAAAAATTGACCAAGTTTATAATAATAATAATACAATTAAATTAACCTTGTTTTTTTAAGAATAATAATAAATTAACTAAGTTAACCAAGTTAATAAAAATTAACTAAGTTTTGTTAAAATTAAACAAGTTTTATAAAATTAGTTAAGTTTAAGCTAACTAAATTTTATAAATAATAATATAACTAATCTAACAATGTTTTATAAATAATAACAATGATTATGATGATGATGAATTAACTACGTTTATAAAAATTAACTAAGTTTATAATAATAATAATAATGTAATTATATTAACTGAGTTTTAGTAATAATAACAATAAATTAACTAAGTTAACCAAGTTAATAAAAATTAAATAAGTTTTGTTAAAATTAACTAAGTTTAAGTTAACTAAATTTTATAAATAATAATAATATAACTAATTTTACAATGATTTATAAAGAACGATGATGATGATAAATTAACTTAGTTTATAAAATTTAACTAAGTTTATAATAATAATAATATAATTAAGTTAACTGAGTTTTAATAATAATAATAATAATAATAATAATAATAAATTAAGTTAACCAAGTTAATAAAAATTAACTAGGCTTTGTTAAAATTAAACATGTTTTATAAAATTAACTAAGTTTAAGTTAACTAAATTTTATAAATAATAATAATATAACTAATTTAACAACATTTTATATATAACTGTAAGATTGTACTTTATTTATTTCATTTCGTTTATAACTTTGATTATTTATATGACATTATTTATTATATGATATACTCGTATAATGTTGTAGATGTTTGATATTAGATTTGAAGTCCTATGAATTAACATAATTGTTTGACAATATGTTGTGCTTTCACTAGTGTAGGCATTGGATTTTCGAAGAGAGCAAGGTCAGACTTTTATGATGCTAGCTTTCACTTGTGCATGCAACAAAGAATTATGGGTAATCAAGCGTTTTGTTAGCACCGGTTTGGTATAACATTTTATTAGTACTAGGTGTGTAAATTTGTATACGAATGGTTATTGTATGTGAGTTTGGTCATTTTATCAAAAAACTATTGTATTAGAATGGTTATGGATATCTTATTTGATTATATGATTAATATGTTTTTTAATTGTTTGAATATGATTATTATGCGAGTGATTGTTGATTGATATAGTAGAAACAAAATAGACCATCAAGAGGAAATAATAGCATGAAAAAATGGTGCAAAATGATCAACAACTTTTAGTAGCGTTTCAAAAACACTATAGAAATACATATAGTGGCGTTGAGTAAACGCAACCGTAAAGTAGGGGTAAAGCTGGAAACTCTATTGGTAGCATAAAAAACCTTTTGGTGGCATTTTTAAAACGCAACAAAAAGATATATGTTGGCGTTTGAGAAACTCTGCAATAAAAGGATTTATAGTGGCATTGAAATGAATGCAACTAAAAATCATGGATTTTTAGCTGCGGGCTTTATCATGGCGTTTATCAAAATGCTACCGTAAGTTTTGGTAGCATTTTTTGTGCACTTCCAAAAATAAAATTTCTTGTAGTGAAGCCATAGAGAAGGTAGCTATGATTAAAAGGAACATGAAGGGAGCTAAGGATAGGTAGAAGAGCTATGCCAATCAAAGGCATAAGGATTTGGAATTATCAGTCGAGGACTTCATGTTTATTAAGGTTTCTTCGATGAGAGGAGTGGTGAGGTTTGGAAAAGCGGGAAAGTTGGCACCTAGGTATATTGGACCTTTTCAGATTCTTGAGCGGATTGGGCCGCTTGCCTATCGAGTTGAGTTGCCTAAGAGATTGTCAGGGTACATAATGTCTTCTATGTATCTCATTTAAGGAAGTATGTTCATGATCCGTAACTAATTATTGAGCCAGCTGTTTATGAAGACTTGGAAGTGGAACGAACTTGACCATAATAAGGCACCCTATTCGCATTGTTGCTCGGGATGTAAAATAATTGCGTAATAAGGTCGTGAAGTTGGTTAAAGTTCAATGAGCGAAGATCCTAGAGACTGCACTTGGGAAACTGAGGATAGCATAAGAGGAGCTTATCCCGAGTTGCTATGAGTTGAGTAGTTTGCTTAGTGTGTCGATAGTGTATGTTAGTCCTTGAGATGATGGTTTTGATGACAACAACCTTAGGACTTGTTATAAAATATAAATACTAACGTTATGGTTTAGATATATATGTATATGCAGAATACAAACATACAGGTACCAAGAATGAAGACTGTACAATATAGAGATACAAGAGTGATGAATTTAAAGATCGAAGATATCAAGATTGAAGACTCATGAGTATCAAGAAATCAAGTTATCAACAATTCAAGATTTCAAATAGTACAAGATAATGTATTCAGTCTAGAATTATGTTAAAACTTCTTGAAAGCACCTACATCTTTATTCGAAATTTATTCATGGAATGGAATCCACTTCGAGCATGTTAAAGGGATGGAACCCACGACAATATCTAGTGGAACATATAGTGGTCCTATTTTGATATCCACTAATTTTATAAAAATGTTTTTCAAAAATATATCTCTTGTTTTTAAAAATGTTTTCAAAACTTTCTTTTCTTAAAGACAACTCTCTTGTTTGAAATATTTTAGCCTCAAAACTATTTTTATCATTTTTAATATTTTGGTTTCAAAATTGTCCTTGTTTTTAAATCATCTCTTGTTTTAAATATTTAGCTTTAAAATATTTATATACTCAGATTTTAAATCACTTTATAGATTAAGATTATATATATTAAAAATTATTTTCTAAACTCTTTTATATGTTTAAACTATATTCAAATATATTTACAAAGTTTAGAAATTGTTTTGACAAATTATAGAAACTAATTTTAATAAGAAAATCAAAACATTAATTTTGCCTTGAGCATGTTGACATACCTCAACCCCCCATGTCGACATGGTGTCCGTTATTTTCAAATTTCAATTTTCAAAAGAAGTGTCTATTCGTCGTATCCTTTCACGAATAGATATGGCTGTTGCTCTACTATAAATACCAGTAAGTTCTAAACGAATTTTTACCAGATTTTCATTTATTTTCTCTCCTCTTCATCTTCGACGTTTATTCTAAAGAATCCTAAACTATACTCTACCAAAATACCAAGTGAATCAAACTTGATTATCTCTTATTTGATTCTCTGCCACTCTCTCCATATCATCTCAGTGCTATTCAGATTTATAGAATCTTTTGTAAATCAAACTGTTGAGTAAAAGGTGCGGTTGAGCCTTGAATCAATTAGGTGTGACTGTAGCCCCAGAAATCAATTATGTGATCTTGTAGCCTGGTTAAATCAAGAGAGTTGCCCTGAACTCGAATACAGGAGGATGTACCTCATAGCCTTGAAACCGAGGGTGTAATATGGGAGATTATTTTTGAAAAGAAATCCGTACGATTGTACAGGACTGGGTGTAGGGTAACTCCGAACCAGTATAAAATCCTAGTGTGTTCTTTCCTTTACTGCTTTTATTTAGTATTTGCATCTGTGTCTGATTCTGTGATTATATCTGTGTTTGTGAATTGCATTTGTTGGTGTTTAAATTGACAAAATTCAAAAAGATTTAAAAAATACATAAAACACTATTCACTCCCCTCTAGTGTTATTCCAGCCTTAAGATCCGTAATCCGCATTTCTCACAGTGTACTCACTGCTTATGGTGTAGTCACTTATCATATATCACTTTGTATGTGTTTCATTATATATGACACACACACACATATTATTTTTTAGTTATCTTCTTTTTGTGTTAATTTTAGGAAATTCTTTTAATAGGGAAGAATGTAACGACTCGTAATTTAGTCACTTAGAGTATAAATATTTAAAATATTTTTAAATAATTAAATGATGGATTTTATAACTCAAATGGACCTCTTTTTAGTAATAAATAATGATAGTAAATTAGTTTTGAAAATTAGGTATACAAAAATAAGTGGTTCGGAGAAAAATCGAAAATGTGATAGAAATTCGAATTTCGAAAATTTGATTTTTCATCGACTAAAAGTTACCGGGACTTGTTTTACACACTAATATACACATGTGCATATGTACAAATAAAATAAAATAACTTTACTAATTGAATAGTGTTGGTAAAAACAAGTTTAAAAAGATACTTAGTGATTAAGTAAGAGTGGACTTTTCAATTTCTTTTAGAAATTAACAAAACACAAAATATAAGACAAAAGTATATTAGAAAAAGGAGACATAATGGTTTAGTACTATGGCATGATGAAAGAGGGGCGAGCTGTCAAAATTTTAAGGAGGGTATTAGCTTAGGATAGTTTGGTAATTAGCCGCTTTCAATTTTCTATAAAAAGAACACCTCTTTTCCACTTTCTACTTTACTTCATTTTGTTTCATTTTCCATCTTCTTACTCTCTTCTTATTCACTTTCTTCGGTACCTTTTCATCTTTGTTTCTAAAAGAAAATCACTCAAATTCACTTTTTTTCACTTTTAAATCCATAAACAAGTTCCTAAAACCATTACCATCACTCTCTACGTCACTTATTTACCAAAATCAAATCCAAAACCTTCCCTTTTATGCATGGTCGAGCCCTCCCTAGCCATGGTCGAGCCCACATAACCTCCCTCGGGTCTTGAAAAGCAAGTTTTGTAGAAGGAATCTAGGTCCTTATGTTATTTGCAAGGTCGCGGTAGCATTAAGTGAAGTTCGTGTTTGTTTAAGTGAGTAAAGGTCACTTAAAAGCAAGTTTGAAAATTCATTATTTTGTTATAATAATTTAGGATGGTTGTTTATGAGTATAATTGTATGTAATTCTTATTGTTTGATTTGGTTCTCGCTTGAAAGCGAATGACGCATAGGATTTTAATAAGGGACTGGAAAAGAAGTCGAAGTGTTCATAGCGAATAAATCGTGATGACACACTTCGAAGTGCATATGTGATGATTTGTAGGGGACAATTTTTGTAGAGGGTCGGGATTCCAAGGACTTCCTCGCCTTGTGGATGTTCATTTATATTTTTATATACTATGTAAGATGTGATGGAATATGTATGTTGCTTGACAATAGTCTCTTGCTTTGATGACTTGTTTTATGCGACGTTGAAAATCCCTTGGTTTCCTTTAAAAGTGGTTTGTTACTTTACCTTTCTAAAAATGTTTTAAAGGATTTTCGGAACTTGATTCTTGTTTTCAAAACTCATACGAAGATGGTTTAAAGTGGTTTGGAATTTATGTATTTAAAAAGTGTTTACCTATATAAAAGAAAATTGTTGTTTTTAAAAATCAACTTTGGTTTAAATTAAATAATTTTTTTAAATCAAAGACTAGAAGTAAGTTTATAGAGTTTGTTTCCTATTATTTTAAAAAGGACTTTTGTAACAACCCTGGTTTTGGAGATTACTTGAAATATTAAATTATAACGGTAGTTATGATTTAATATTGTGAATTAAAATAAAATTGGAGAAATTAAATTGTTTATTTGGAATAAATAATGAATTTTGGTAATAAAATGTGAAAATAAAGTTTGGAAACTTTATTTTGTTTTTTTGGGTTAATAATGAATGGAAAATGACTTTTATTTAGATAAAATGCAATAATTTTATTAATTATTGCCAATTACTTCTTTTAATGATTTTTAAAGGAAGTATTTGATTTTTAAAGGTTGTTTATTTAAATAAAAAGGTGGATATTGGTTTAAAAATGAGTTTTAATTATAAATTTGAGTTTAGAATGGTTAGTTATATATTTCTAAGCAAGAAAAATATTTTTGTGGAATTTTAGAAGTTAAAAATAAGGTTTTGTGCATTTATTTGTGAAAATTTTGTATTTTTGTAAAGTAAAGGATTTTAATAATAAAAATATTTTAAAAATACAATTTAATCTTTTTATATGATAGAAAATGTTTTATTTTGTTTGTAAATAAGTTTTCATATTTTTCTTATGTGTAAATATGGAGAAAATGAATTTTGTTTGTATATATGTGATATATGCACATATATTGTTAAGTGTTGATTAATTAAACTTTAGGCCAATTTATTTTCTTTTATTACTAAACCCATTTGGCCCATTATCCCTTAACCTGGTAAGAAAGTGAGAAAAATAATTAGTTGTACGTTCAGTTTCTTTTTCTCAACTCCTTCCTCCTTCAGCCTAAAACCAAAACACAATAAAATCTCTTCTTCCAAGTTGCAACGATTTCTTCATATAATTCAACCAAATCAAAGTCTTTTTGCAATCTAGAGACAAATCAAAGGTAATCAACTCCAAAACCCTATAATTTCAGCAAAATCCTAATTTCAAAAATGGGTTTTCTAATTTATTGTTGAATTCCTCTTGCATGTCGTTTTCTTTTGTTCTACAGGTTCTCAAGGCTTGTAATCTCAAGCCAAGCTTCTGTTTTGCAACCAAAATCCGAGTCTTTCCATTGCAACAGCAAGGTGAGTTACTGCTCACAATTGCTAGCTGAAGCAAAAGCTTCAAAATGCCAAAATCTAACCGAAAATAGCTTCAATACTTTGATATTATATTCATATTTTGTTTTTGGTGAAATCTGAGTTTGTATGTCACTTTGCACATCATTTTCTCCCAATTCCGGCAACGAAATGCTTCCGGATTTTCTTCAGTTGATAGCTTGTGTGTTGTAGTATATGCATGTCAAATTTCATTGCAAAACATATTCGTTTGATGCCTGAAAACTGCACTGCAAAATCAATGCACAACCTGAAAATTTTGTGCATATTTTGTTTTCCGAGTTGCTACAAACATGGCCTGAGTCCATGTTTGAGACAGTATATCTCTTTCATTTCTTACTCGAATTGCATGATTCTTTTTTTGTTTGAAAGATGAAACTCTCTACTATAAGCGTACCAAATTTCAGGTCATTTCAACATATATGGCTTATATAAATATGCTGCCAAACTTTGACCTGGACCATATTTTTGCCCAGAGTTTTACAGTGAAAACACTGTCTGGGTTCAACTTTGAGACATCATAACTTTCTCATATTCTATCCAAATTGCATGCTTAATTTTTTGTTTGAAAGCTGAGGTTTTCTACTATAGGAATACCAATTTTCATATTAATCAAAGCTAATTTGTTCCTCTGTTTTATGCCTGGAAGTTGAACCCAAGATGTTTTCAGGCTTGTACATTTTTGGTTTTTGAACTGTTGCAAACATGGCCTGAGTTCATGTTTGAGACAGCATAACTCATTTGTTTCACATAGGATTTTGAGTGATTCTTTTTTCTGATTGAATTAGGAATGTTGAATTACATTCCTGTGAAATTTTATGACAATATGGGTTGGTTTGCTATTTCGAAACTGCTCTCGAACTTGTACCCGCAGTCTGTTGCAATTCAGCGATTTTACCTTGTTTTGGTCCAACTTTGAAACGACGCAGATTCTTCGTTTCAAATCGGATTTGAATGATTTTTTTTGCAGATTAAATTAGGAATGTTGAGCTACATTCCTACAAAATTTCATGTTATTTTGACATATTTAACTTATTTAAACCTGTTGTCGAATATTGAGTTGCAGCTTGTTTTAAACGAATAATACTTGGTGTAATTTCCGTTATTTCGAGGTTTTCTTGATATTTCTTTCTGGATTTCATACATAGGTATTATAATGTATTTTAAAAATATTTTTCAAATAAATGGGCTTTTGAAATTATTATTATATATTATTTTTTTGTATAAAAATTATATACTCTATAATAAGAGAATTTTAAAGGCAATTTCTAAAGCGATTTCGAAACGTTCCCAAAACTCGTTTTCTTCAACTTAATTTCTATATAAAACACACAATTTTGCACTTCGAGCGAAGAGGGAGGAGAATTAAATGATTAGATAAAACGCGTGCTATGAACATGTGCGTTTATCTTTTCAGTTAATTCCTAATCTATTCGTTTGATCGTTTTGACCTTCGGGTCTGGTTTACCGATGAGATGAGGTAAACTTTGTGCTGCTTTGAGTGTGGAATTAACTAACCACCGTTTAGTGCGAACGTGTGGTATGGGACACACGTTAACACTTTGCAGGTTCATATCCGAGGGGTTTGTGACACATATTGCCAGTTAGTGGTGTCTAGTACTGGGCCTTCGAACCTTCGCCACTACGGTTTGTTGCCTTCGGGTTTGTGCCTTTGGGTTTATTGCCTTCGGGTTTGTTTCCTTTGATTTTTTTGCCCTATAGTATCGCTTTTGGAGTTGGTCCTTCGTCACCGCTCGAGAGATACTTGGGTTTATCGCCTTCGGGCTTGTGGATCCTTGTTTATACAGTACTGAGCACATGCATATTTTGTTTCTTTGATATTTATGTTTCCCTAGAGTATCGCCTTTCGGGGTAGGTCCTTTGAACCACACGATATATAGTGATTACCTTGTGGAAACTTATGTTACCTTCATTGGTATTTGTTATTTTCCTTTTTGGCTTGATTTGGGATATTCATATCCTTTGTTTATTTGAGTTGCCGATGATATGAGGCTTGTTATGATTCATCTTTTGTTAGATGATCATGTTATTTCTTTTAGAGATTATTGTGGTACTTTATAACCTTGCATGTTCATTATCATTTAGCTTATCTAACTGATTTGGTTAGCTAGACTGACCCGTGTTTTTTATACTCGGGTCAGACCGAGGTGTTTCAGGTTAGGTACATTTGGACTTAGCCTATTCTTCTTCTGCATGGACTATTCTACTCGCTCCTTTTGTTATAGCTTTTTGTGTAGTCCTTTTTGGTTGTAACTCTGATATGTTTATTCTTTTGACTCGCCTGTATATTGTGGTTGCTACACCACTTGACATGTATCATTTTGTATACTCTGTGATGTATCTGTATATGTGTATATGTATGTGATGATCTACTGTTCTGTGATGTGTTTTACATTTGAGTTGTTATATTTTGTTCTGTTATATCTTATAGCCATTATAGTTTTGTATTAAATATCTATTGGATATGTCGATCCACCTGAAAAAATATATATGCTACATTTATCGACGTATTCAGTAGATAGTTAACACAAGGTTATAGATGGTCGCTCCTATACAGCTCTATTCTCCGTATTAGCAGACGGTATTACCTTGTAATACTCTTTTCTAATGTGGGTCTTGGAGTGGGGCGTTACAACTTTGCTTTTAAACAGGGGGTTTCTTTGTCGTGCCATTAAGTAACACAAAACCAATATGATAAAATAGTGCTAAAATGTTGACATGTTTGATGGAAAATAAGTTGCCTTATATTTAGCACTAAAAGCCGATGAGTAGACTTTCCTTTATCCATGAGATCAAGAATCAGAGTGTTGTAACTAGGGCAAGGCGAGGTGCAACTAGTACCCTAACTTACTTGACTTCAATAATGGTCAAGGGATAGAGAAGTCGAAATGTCAAAAACGTGATAAATATAAGAGGGTTAATTTCGATAAATGGGTTAGAATTAATTAGGTATATGGAGGATGCTTCGTCTTATGCTTAACACTAAATTTTAAGGTATAGAAGGTCATTTTCTATCTGTGAGAATTTAAGAATGTCTGCCAAGGGTAGTTCTCTAATTGTCCGACTTCATTGTTAATCGAGGTATAGTACGGTGTTGAAGTCGAAAAGTGGTGATAAGTTTATATCCTATTTTCCATATGTAAATTACATACTTAAACTGGATAGCGGTTTATCCACTATCGACAACTTGACCTATTTTGACTTGGAAAGTATATAAAAGCTTCACAGTTTCATACGGTTTGGGATCCCTCGGGGAGGACTCATTCTTTGACAACCCATAATTTAATGGGCCCGAATTTCAACAAAAATCGAAACCCAAGTCCATCAGCGTACAGATCATTAGATTTGGTCTGCAAATAAGCATGAGCATTATCAAGGATTGATAAAAATCCAAACTTACAGCGGAAACAATAGTAGGATATAAATACCGACTATGGCTACTACCTTGGAATTAATGGTATTCCTTAAATATCAGATTGCCCCAACAACATCAAGCATGAAAGAAAAGATGTTTTCTCCAACAATCAATCACATCCAGCTCCAGAGACCTGTTCCTCTAAATCTATCATGTTGGTTGTAATGAGGAGGGGGTCAGAACAACGTTCTGGTGACTGGAAAATCTATACGTGTAACATAAATTTATGCCGATTGGTTTCCATTTAATTGTTATGTCTACTATTTTAAGGTTAACCAAATTAGCCTAATATTGCACACACGATATTCCTACCTAGCACAATTCATCTACATACCTTCCCAAGGTATAAAATATTGACGTAAGCCTATCAACCACTTAATACTTCCAAATATGAAGTGGGCTCCTAGCATCGTCATCGTTGGTCTATTGGTCCTAACTACAAAGACTTTGACCAATATTTATGGCTTTATAATATATAATAGCCATACTACTAACGCATCTATCATCATTAAAGTCTTAGCCATGTGAGAGATAATACCCAAGCCACTTAATACCTTATTAATAAGGACTAGGCAGACTCTTTATTATTTAATACCTATATTCTAGGTAGGCCTTTGTCATTTAATACCTAACCCCAAGGCAGACCCTTTACTAGTATTATCTAGCCGACATTTCTTGGAATCTATCTTGGACACTTAGTACTTCTTTATAGGAGAGAGGCAGACCCTATATTAGTCACTTAATACCTCAAACCCAAAGCAGATCCTTCTCGAAATATCTATTACCGCTCCAAACCCTATATTAGTCACTCACCTTTTAAAAGCATTCCAAATCTCTAGATCAGAAGTAAAACATTTGATTCATCTCCATTTCCTTCTTATTCCAAGAAATATGTATAAAAGGGGTATATGCGTATATTAAAATTACAGATGTGAGAAGAGATTTGGGGTTGAAGGAAAATATAAATATATAAATACAAACATAGATATATACATTACCTCGTTATCGTGTAGTGTTGATTTGCTTCTCTTCTTCTCTTATTTGATTTCTATTCTTCTCCTATTTGTATATATGAAAATATAAATATTATATTTTATAATTTAAAAAATAGCGGAGAAGAGAAAATGGCCAAGCTACACTGCTGCTTTCAGAAAAATATGAAAAGAGAAGAGAGGGTTAGGCCTGAATTTATAGACACTCGAATCAACAACAACCATTAGATTAAAATATATATAATCCAGGCTGTTGGGCCAAACGAAACCCTAGCCTACATGCTTGAAGCGATCAACCGCCCCTATCATAGGAGTCGACTGTTGTAAGTCGACCGACCCAATAAACAGGTCGACCTGTGGTCCCTGGATATTTATCGTATAAACGTTAATTTCTAATCTAGTTACTTTCTTTTCGAATTCATCTTTCGAGCGTAACTTCTTCGTTTAGACTCCAATCGCAAAACTCCAAAGATGAAAATTGTAACACCCCACCTCTATACCCATACTATCCAAGAGTATTACATAGTAATACCGTCAGATAATACAAAGAATGAGGCTTTATGGGATACATACATGAATATTCCCTTTGACTAATACTGATACGTATTAAAACATCAAGTATATAACTCACATTTACGTACACAGTATCGGTACAAAGCAATAGACACGTGTGCCTCCAGGACAGAATAATACATAATATACAGTACATCACAGAGAACACATAATCAATCGCAGCGATAACATATAATATAAATATATAAATGTTATACAATACAATTCATATGTCAATTATATATACACATATAATGAAACAATGTCAAACAAATATCATGAAATAATCCTAATATAGAACTCCTCTAAGCCAAAGAAATACATGCTGGTCAAGTCGTCCCTGTACCTGAAATGTCTCGGACTGACCCGAGCATTATAAAATAACACACGTGTCAGATTATGTCTAATCAAGGATACTTAATAGTAATGGAAGCACAATATAATCACCAAATAATAAGTTATATTTATATATATGTCCATAAATAGTCATCAAGGTATCACATTACCCAAATAATTCAAATCCAAAATAATAAGTAATGAGACATCCTCAAGCGAAGTCGGGAAGTAATGAAATAATGCCCCTGTCTTTCTCAATCTCATATTATAATAATATCAATATTAAAATCAAATCAATATTATGATCCAGCTCATAATAATGTCGAAACGTGCAAAATCATATATCTTTACCCACTGTCCTTGGAGAGGCGAAACTCTTGACTGAAAGGTCCTAAGAGATAGAAACAACAAATCAATAATAAATAAGTTGTCTTCCTAAGAAGGATACGGGGTTGGTAATACTGTGGACACAATCTCAGGTATAATCTCATCTATACATAATATATGTCTATCTACTACCCACATACATACACATACATCCATATATTCTGAAACTAGATGGGAGACTGACAACACGTCTACTTGCTTCAGGAGCCACACGTGGTCTATATGACATGACTCCTACAATCATCGGTTACCATTACCTCTCCCCTCTTGGTATCATGACAATGATCCACCATAGGCTCGACAACGCGTAGCCTCTTTAGTTACGACTACCAACATGTGCCCCTATATGGTAACTGACTGCTGGCCTATGCGACACAAGGGGCAACCGACTATCTATCTCGTGATGCGCATCGAATATAATACAATAACGGTGTCGTAAATCGGGGGTACGGCCCCACGATCTAGCCTCTAGGGTGGATACTGGCCAATCTGGTTCACTTTCAAAACATAAAGGGAGTCGGTTTACGGTAGATAGACATGTAATGTACAAAAAATATGTGGCTACCAAGTAGTCTCCATACATGGTCACTACAACGAGACACACACACACACACAATATATCCCCGTATGAGTGTCATCCACAAGCAAAGAATAACCGAATAAATAACACAATGTCGTCCCATACCACTGCATGTTACTAGTCCGTTTATTTAGTGCTCACACACCACACTTGCCCCTCCTTTATTCTATATGACGAGTCCAAAGAATAAGCGGAAAAGTATTACTGAAAGTCCCATACCAGACGGTATTACTAAACCGTTTATGTAACGACCCGTAAATTTTTAATAATTTTATTTGTTTTAATAATATATTTAATAAAAAATTTGTGAAATTTTAAATAATAAAATTTTGAAATGAAAATATAATATTTCGAATGTGTCTATTTAAACATAGCAAATGGTAAATTTTCATCTAATAATATGAAAGTTTATTCATTGTGTAATTTTATTTCAATTCAAATCAGTTAATAATTGATGATAATAAAATGTTTTCCAAACCTGAATATTTTTCTATAGAAAATTTGTAAATCATCTTCTGAGTGAGACGTCATATTTCGTTTCTCAAAATTTTGACCGTTATTGCTTCGTTTATCTTATTTTTAGCAAATTAGCAGCATTTTCAGTACCGATTATCGACTTTTGAGAGGATGGTCGTACCACCGATATCTGTGTACCGTTTTGATCGTCTCGTCGTGCTGATCTCTATGATATATTCGTTTGTGCATTTCAGAATCCGGTACGCGATGAAATCTATGAAACGATTAATCGTACCGGTATACGTTTTAACTTTTGGACTTTTGGATTTCCTATGCTCTGTCATCCCTTCACCGTGTAATTCAATAGCCATCAATGATTATTATTTCGAGAAAACCCAACTTCCAACTTTTCTATTCTCTTGCTTTTATTTTATATATTGCTTCATCTCACATTTTAAATCGGTTCATATATTTTGGTCTGTTCAATTCTTCTGGTATGAAATAATAATATATATTTGAAAATTGTATTTTCGGTTGTGAAGAAGCCTACTCATCTTCTATCTTCAAAGCAAAAGAAAGCTGCTCCTTCTCTGCCATAGCTGGTTCTCCCTCCTCACCCTATATCGCACGCAACTCCTTCACCTACCCATTCCAGAGTGACCAACCGTCAACAACCTACCGTAGCCGCATAGCCTCCAGACCCTCCGCCTTCCCGATCGCCACTTCGGCCATTTCCCCTGGCCTTCCCACTTTCCGCAACCTCTGACAACTCTCCTCCCCTCTCCTTGATTTCAGCCGAGCCACCCTTGTGTGCAGCCCATATATTTTGTAAGTAGTTATATATATATATATATATATATTTAATTCATTCTCTAGTATATATATATATGTTCGTGTTTAAAGTTTCTTACAGTAAGGTATTATATGTTCGTTGTTTTGTTTTTATATATAAGTTTGCATTAGTTTATATTATTGATTTTTTTGAGAAATATTTGTATGTATGTTGTATATAAATTTAACAGTATATATATAGTTTATATATTAGTTATTAAATCTGTTGGTATATGTATGAATGAGCTCTGTTTATACAAGTGATATATAAGTAATATTGCAGTATATTATTTTATTAAAAAAAGTATATATATAACCGTTTGTTATTGTAAAATATATAACAGTCTAGTTTATATATATATATATATAACAGTTTCGTATACATATTTTTGTATATTTAGTTATAATATATCAATGTTGTATTTCAGTTTTATATATATACTTATAGTATAGGATATTGCGTGATTTCATATATATAAATATATGGGGAATTTCACTATAAGGGCCTATTACCAACAACTAATTATTTTCTAGGACCCATGTTCAAAAAAATTAGTTTCCAGGACACGGGTCGAAAATAAACCCTCTACTTCTCGCTAATCCATATCTGCCGCCAAACCTCCAAATGAAAAACAAAAGTAGGGTTTAGAAACAAAATCGCCTCAGTTGGATTATCGATTGGCTGAAGAAATCGTACCGCCTAACTTTTCTCAGCTGAACAAGTAAGTAATTGTTTATTTCTACTGTTTGCTATATATCGATTGATTCACTTTTCTTCAGTTGAAGAAACTAAGACGCGATTTCTATTCACTAGTTGCAAGACGTGATTTCTATTCACTTGTTGCTGAACAAGTAAATACTTGTTTATCTTTGCTGTTTGTTGTTCATCGATTGTTTTTTTTTGCTATATATCGATTGTTTTTGTTAGCTGAAGTAAGTAGTCATTCACTGATTGATTTTCTTTGCTATTTATGGGTTGTTTTTGCTTGTGTTTGACAAGTAACAAATAAGTTCTATTGATTGTGTTTATATATAACAGTTTTTGTAATGCATGTAAGGTTTTTGTTGTTTTTGTAATGATTTAACGTGATGTAAAACTGGTCATATTCAACAGCTTAAAAATATAAATCTGTTTATCTTTTAATCTAAATGATTTAATACAAGAATTTAATGGATTTAACATGTTTGTTTATCTTTGAGTTGCTTTAACATAATTTTAACTTCAGTACTTCAAAAATTGTATGTATTGTGTAAACACAGTTATGTTGTAATGTTCCTATGTTCAACAGCTACGAAAGATAAACATATTTATCTTTTACTATAATTGGTTCAAATCAACTTAAGCCTTAGTTATCTTAAATAGTGACTAGTATATGTTATACATGTTTGCCATTTTTTCATGATTTAAAAGTTATTACAAAAGATATACAGCAAATTTACACCCTACTTAAAAAAGATAAAAGCATTTATGTTTTTATACAAAACGATTTAATTAGATAATGAACTATATATGATTCCCCTTTATATAAAAAATCACAATACACAATAACTACCTACACACAATTACTTATTAGAATTACAACCCTAGTTGTGTTTGATAATTACAATTACAAGTACAAAAAAAATATTCTTCACTCTTTCTAACATTTCATTATGTATGACAATTTTTATGCAGCGTAAAAATGCACACCAGGTCATCAAAATCAAAGTTATTCATACAGAAAACAACGTGCATATTTATAAATGAAGCTGGAACCCAATGCATAAATATTAGACCTTTATCTAGCCCATTCTGCGATCAACACAGCCAGAGATCACCTTTATCTTCAACTCCATTGGTAACTGTTTTCCTACTTATGTTATGTATAATATTTAGTTTGTCTGCACTTGCATTCTTATCTTGTCGACATGTCTGCGTTGGACTCTGGTTTCAATGTGTATGATGTTGCATATTCACTTGATGTTACACACATGTATATATGTAATATTTGAACACTTCAGTCAGGTTTGGTTGCTTCATTTGCATTAATCTAGATTTGTTTTCATGTTGCATTTGCTTATGTGTATGCTGTGCACTTCTTTGTACTCTCACTTTTGGATCTGACTATTTGTTAATGTTGTAGCTTGATTCTCTGACCATATAAGTCTGCACTGTGCACTGCATTCATACATGTTGTACATGTTATTACTTCAAGGCTATTGTGATGATGAAATTCTAATAACTGATCACTAATTTGTAATGGATAATTTGTTGTTAATGCTTTGTTAAAAAAGATAAAAGAATTTATCTTTTTTATAAATAATATTCTGATGGCTATTTTGTGTTTCATTCTCTTTAAGTTTTCAGATTTCTAAATAACCATTACTTAAACACCTAAAAAAGATAAAACAGATTATCTTTCTATACTTTGGAAAAAAAAATAGCCATCAGTACTACATAGTTACTCAACAAAAGTGTTTATTATACTTTATGTGCATTATGATTCTTGAGCAAAATGATATTATCTTCATGAATATGCAGAAATAAATTTAGGATCCCAATTAATGATATTATTTTCATGAATGTAGGATGAAGCTAAACCAACACAGCAAATCTCACAAATGACTGAAAAAGAACATCTAACAAACTCAGATGACGAAGGAACAATTTCAGAAAAACTAAATGAAGCAAGTTATGATTCTGAAGAAATAAATATTGAAACAGATGAGTCAGATGATGTTGGCAAATATGAAATTCAAAACAGGCTGAAAAGACAGAAAAAACATCTGTACAGTGGAACATACAGATGTAATTTAGATGCTGTGTACAAAGTTATGATGACGGTAAAGGAAAAAAACATTCTATCTTCAGAAGCAAAAAGTTATATCAACAAAACGCCATTCAAAAACTTTTTTAATATGTTTCTCACCAATGGCATAGAACGGCAAAACATACGGAAAAGTGCTTCAAATTTAGACCAACTAATTACTTCTTTCAGTATTAAAGAAAAAGCTTTCAAAATTGGAAACAAACTGCTGAAAATCACACCTGAAGAAGTTAGCCTTATATTTGGAATGAATTTATCTGGAGAGGATTTGTTTCCAATACCAACTTCAAATAAGGCCACAACAATGGAGAGTTTTTCAGAGTTTCTGACTACAAATTTCGAAGAAAATGACATAATTAGCCAGAAGACAGTCACAAGAAGGTTGAAAAAAATGATAGAGGAAGAAAACGGGAATGAAGATTTAGTCAAATTGTTGTTGCTCTTGTTGATTATTACTTTTTTCTTTCCTAACAATCAGAACTACATGCAGTGGGGCTTCTTATCAAAGCTGTTAAACTTAAAAAAATTTAACTCAATCTCTTGGCCGAGAGCAATATGTGAAAATGTCATGAAAAATGTACAAAAATACTATGCTAATCCAAGAAGCACACCTGGATGTACTATGGTCTTACTGGTATGATTTAAAAACTTTAAGCAAATATAAATAAATTTATACCAATGCTTTTTACAAAAATGTTAAATGTTAATGCTTATTTGCATGGTCTTATTGGCAGTATTGGTTTTGTGAAAGGACGCAAATCATCGATGAAAAAGAAAATTTGGAAAGCAAAATCCCAAGGATGAGAAAATGGGACTTGTCAAAATTAAAAGATTTGGACCTTGATGAAATAGACAATGATAAGGTATGCTACTTTTAAATACATAAATACATAATGATTTAAGTACAATTCAGTTTCTGCCCAACTCCAAATTTCTTCATTAATTTTATCATGCTTAAAAGCTATAAAAGATAAAAACATTTATCTGTTAATGTAAATGATTTTATAACAACTTAGGCATTACTTATATTTGTTATATAGTTATACATATTAAACATTTTTCTTGATTTACTCATATTTAAATTTATTACAGAAAATATACAACTAAATTAAACCCTAGTTAAAAAAGATAAATGCATATATGTTTTTATAGAAATTGATTTAAGTACATAATGAACTATATATATTTGTTGATAAACAAAATTATATGAGTACATATGTTTATATGTGTCTTATTTAATAGGAATAGTGTTCTAAATTTATGTAGTTTGTAGGTTATTTAATTACATATCTATATTTATACGTAACAACTATTGTGTGTGCATTATAGATTTTCCTAGTCTTCTCTCCTTCCCATATGAATGTGCCTGCATGTTGTTTCCATTTATCAAATGTCTGAAATTTTTTTACCTGTATATTTTTAATAATTTCTGATTTCTAACTTCATAGAATTTCAAAGATATTACATGTCCAAATTTAATTTCACATACCTTCCATGCAGATTTTAAAGAAATTTGCAAATGTAACTAAAGTGGAAAAAGACTTTTTTTCAAAAAAAATATATACTGGGTTGGAATATGACAAATATGCTACAGACTGCTCTAATAGCATAAAAGAGTTAGAGAGGAAAGTGAACTTTTTATCTGCTGAGATGAAAAGTATGGCAGAACAACTGAATGAGGAACAACATTCAAGACAGCTGGCTGAACAAAGACTCCACAATCTTGAAATGAAACTTCAAAAGCTGGAAAATTTTGAAGAGCATAATGTGGAGAAAAAAAATGATTTCAAAGAAAAAAGTGAAGCTGATAAAGGTACGAATAAAAGAAAGATAGTTGGTATGATGCATATAAATAGTTCTGCTAACTTTCCATGTTTTGATTTGATGGAAACTCAAGATTGCATTCTAGAAACCGAAGATTGTTTAAAATTTGAAAATATCAAACAACATAGTCAAGAAATTGCTGCAGAAAATCCAATTGTTGTTGAAGATGTCATTTCTAAAGAACAAAAAAAGAAGAAGCAAAAGAATGTTGAAAAGTGTCCACTCATGAAGCATCTAACTGATGAACAGCAACAAAATGTGAAACTTTTTTTCAAAGTTTTGGGAGGAAACAAGTAAGTAATTAAACTACTTTTCACTCACACAAACCATATATCAACAATCTGTTAGATTAATTATTAGTACTGTGTTGGTTCTGTTTTAGTTTGGTCACCTATCAGTACATCTATCAACTACTATACACTCACACACTTGCTCAAAAATAAACAAAAACTAAACAAAACTAAAAAAGCTAAATTAATTTATCTTTAACTTTTAATAAATAATTCCATAAAGGCTTCTATTTTGTTTTACTATCAAATGCAAACAACATAGTACGTACTAAACTTAATTTCTTTTATTAACAACCGTCCAATTTTCCAGCGATGAAGCATTTAGTTGTGATGATGAAAACTTCATCACCATAACAAAAATGATGATAGAAGACCTCCTCTATCAACAAAGTATTTGTGGTCAAGTAAGTACAACAAACTAAACTTTCCTTCATTATAATTTATATACTTTATCCATATTATTTTTCAAATGTAGATCATTGATTGGTTTTGGTTCCGAAAAACAAAGCAACTAGAAAAAAGCAATAGCATTATCTATGTTAACACAACTATGACAGTAAGTGAACTATATTCTCAAATTAACATTTTTTTATAAAACATAAATTTTCTAAAACAATTTTTTTTACAGAAAAGCGCAACGGATGGAAGCTTGGAAAATATCAAGAAAAAAATGTTCAATCCTTTTATGAAAAGAACACTTTTAGATCCATTATGTTGCAACATATTATTCCCAATACATGGCAATGATCATTGGAGTCTGCTAGAACTAGTTGTTGGAGAATGCACTTGGAACCACTACGACTCTCTGCACTTGACCACGAGATCAAAAACCTGCAGAAGTGGACATACAAAATTTGTCATTAATGTGGTAAGTAAAAATACACAAAAAGTAAAAAAGATAAATGTGTTTATATTTATTCTAATTTTCCTTCACTGTTTGCAGAAATCAGCAGTGAACAACCTAAACAAAGAGTTACAAGAAGAAGGGCACAAAACAATTCTCAGGAAAAATTCAGTGCTTAAAAATGTTGACTGTGCTCAACAAAGCACTGGGTAATTTTGAAGATAGTTCAGAATTTTATATAAAAAATCACAATACACAATAACTACCTACACACATATTACCAATTAGATAATATTATTTTCTCACATACTAGTTTTAGATAAACATAATACTAATTACAATTCATTATCAAAATAAAGAAAAGATAATCTGTTTTATCATTATATTCAAAGTACTAAACTTCAGAAATACAGGTACGACTGCGGAATTTTTGTGATGATGTTCATGGAAAAAATAGCACAAGGAATGCAGACTACAGAAAAAATTAGTCTTGAACAAGTTAATGCATTGAGAGCACAGATAGCTGCACAAATACTATCCGACGAACCATACTGCTGGCTTGACAAGTTTTGCAGCTCTTCTTCAGCCCATAAAAATGTAATGACTGATGAATGAGATGATGAATTTGTAATGGGTGATATTAAAAATTAGATAATGAATTTGGTGATGAATTTGTAAAAGCTGATACTACATTGATCATAGATTTTAGGGAGTATATTTTAAATTACTAATGAATTACATGATGAATTTGTAGTAACTGATATTGAAAATTTGATGCGAATTTGTAGTAATTGACTGAATTTGTAGTAACTGATATTGAAAATTTGATGTGAATTTGTAGTAATTGATAGTGAATTTGTAGTAACTGATCTTAAAAATAAGTTTCTACTGCTCTTTTAAGAAATATAAATCCTTTTATCTGTTATTGATAATTTATAGTTTTATATTTATTATTATGTTTTCTAATTCCGTTGTTCTACACAGCAAAAAGATGTAGTATGGGCTACTTTTTCTAGACAAGAAGAAGCTTTAAGATTTGTCCAAACACATGCAAACACTTACGTTTTTTGCTACCAAGATCATTTGACTGCACAAAGAAGGTTCCTTGTTTCTACATATGATGAGTTCTGGAGAAGGTACAAAACCATGAATCCTAAGTTACGCCACCATTATGAGGTTATTCAAGTCGGACTGCCTTGCCACTTGTATTATGATCTGGAGTTCAATAAAAAGATTAACACTGGAAAAAATGCCGATGAAATGGTAGATATTCTGATATCTATCACCTTCAAACTGTTAAATGACAAATACAAAATCCAGGGAAATCAAGATTGGGTTTTAGAGCTTGATTCATCTACTGAAGAAAAGTTCTCTCGACATGTGATCATTCATATCCCAAATTTTGCCTTCAAAGACAACTCGCATGTTGGAACATTCATCTCTGAGGTATGCTCACGCATAATAAATTTAAGAGTAAGTGATCCACAGTTTGAAAAACTGTACATCAAAAAAGATTCAAGCTCATCAGACAATACGGAGCTTCTTTTTGTTGATACTGGAGTTTATACCCGTAATCGTTGTTTTCGTCTTCCTTTCTCATCAAAAGCAGGGAAGAATGCTTTACTCCTGCCAAGCGGACGCTTTGGATGTAAGAATCTGAATGAGGAACAAGTGTTTATCAAATCACTTATTTGCAGAATAGATGCTGATTTTGATAAGCTATTAGAGTGCAAAATGGATCTGGACTGTTGCAAAATTCTTCATTTTGAATCTGAGGTCAATGATAATAGCACCCACACCGAGGGAGATAAGTCATTACATGATTATGGAAGCAATATACCCAAGTCCTATTGTTCAGGAAAATCTCCCTTTCCAGCTTTGGATGATAAAATTTCATCTTTTGCCTCTCATGGAAATATTTCGGGTAAAATAAGAAGGTGGTACTGGTTTTCTGCACATGGCTACATAATTTATAGCATGTCCAAAAGTCGATATTGTGAATGAATTGGAAGAGAACATAAAAGTAATCATGTTACGTACATTGTTGATTTCCAGAGAGGTGGCTACTATCAGAAATGCCACGACCCCGATTGTAGAGGCTATCGATCTCCAGTCCGCCAAGTACCATGGGATGTATTGTCAAACTGTTATGATATTGTGAACCAAGAAGGCAAGACTGTCTAGAACAAATGCATCTGTCAAAATGAAATATTAACTACATAATCACTTCAGTCTATGTTGCTTTTGTATATTGTTAACTAGCAAGTACTTACACAATTGATTTTTAATTTGATAATGAAATTATGGTAATTGATAGTGAATTTGTAATGGCTAATGTTTTTAATGCTCTGTTAAAAAGATAAACGAATTTATGTTTTATTGACAGTATGTTTTGGGTAGCAATATACTAGTCATACTGATCTCCAGTTGTTCTGTTTGATTTGTATTCCTACCGTTGTGCGTAAAAATCGTGGATTTACAGATGATTTGGTTCGAAATGGGCTTGTTCCCATTGTCGAATCTGAGATTCTTGTTGATGGATCCCATAACATTGACTGGGTAGTTGTCTGTTAATTTTACTTGTTAAACAAAATCAATGGGTCAAAAGCAAGAATGCTACTGTTAATTAGCAATAAATCAACTCATGAGAGAACATGATTTACCTTTTTTTGCTGTACTCAACACTCATTAATGAGAAAAACTTCATGCGTGAAATGCTAGCAAAGAGTAACCTGTTCCTGTTTTTGGATTGTTCATTTGGAACCTTAATATTGTTTGTTCCACAAAGTTAATTAACATATTGAATGGCCTTGAAATTGGCAGGTGTGCAGATGTGACTGAAATAGTGCTTGCTGCATGCTACAAGGCCCTAAACGAGCACAAAGTCCTAATGGAAGGTACTTTGTTGAAGCCTAACATGGTTACACCTGGATCAGACTCTACTAATGTGAAACCTGAGGTCATAGCTGAGTACACCGTGCGAGCTCTTCTCAGGACTGTGTTTTAAAAACAGACTATACACAACAATTAAAAAGAAATATCAATTTATCTTTTTTAAAAGAACTAACAACATTGTATTCCAAATAACGGTTAAACATAAATAATTTCATACAACCAAAAATAATCAAAATCAGATCATAACCAATTCAACATATGCAATTATTCAAATATTCAACTCAAAGTATTCATACAACAACCAAATATTCATACAAGAACAAATCAAATACTTCGGACTAAAAAAATCAACTCAATTATTCAACTCAAAGTATTCATAGAACAACCAATCAAATACATTGAACTAAAACAATCAACTCAATTATTCAAAAGAACACCGCCTTCTGTTATGTCCTAGTTTTTTACACTTTCCACATCTATTTTGCTTAGCATGAAAATCAGCCCCTTCAATCCTATTCATCCTAGGCCTTCCAGCTCCACGAACAGGCTTAGGAGGAAGAACAGTAGATGATTCTTCAGCTTCAATTGCTTCCTTATCAAAAGTTGGAATAGGATTGATCAAATGTGAATATGAAGCTAGATAATACTCAACAGTAAAGTAATTCTCAATATATTCATAAACAGAATTTCTGGTTAAAGAAATACACTTCAAAGCATGCACACAAGGAAAACCTGTCACTTTCCATTGATTGCAACTGCAAATGCGATTTTTAAGATCAACCTTTTGAGATGTCGGAGAATGAACTTCAAAAATATACCTACAAAATGTAAGACCCAATTCATGTGCAGTGAACTAATAGTGAAAAATAAGACTAATAAACCAAAAAAATTAACAATCATACTGTGAACATAAGCTTTAATGCAGACAAAGAGAAAATACGTAACAAGCAACACCAACAAAATGAAATCATAACACAGGCTACATAGCAGGTTGAAAAAAGATAAATGCATTTATCATTTTTTAGAAACTGTGAACATCATGTAAATAAATATAAATACATACCTAGATGATTTAGAAACACTCCACCCAAATCCTTCTTCCTTCAATTTTAACAAACGAGCTTCCATTTTCGGACATAGCACACTAGTCCACTTTAATGCCTCTTCTCTACGATTAGACATTTGCATCATAAGTTTTACCCTAATTCCATCAAGACAAGCAGTAACAGGCAAACTTCTTTCATCCAAAATCCAAGAATTAAAACTCTCGGCTACATTGGACTTATTTTCACCATATCTCTTCCCCGGAAAAAACAAATCGGCCCAATGATCATATGGTTTGTCATTCAAATACTCTATAGCTTTGGCACCTCCAATTTCTTTGTACTTGGACATGGCTTTTTCAAACTCATGATGATTAGAAGCTATAGCACAACGCTCAAGTAAATGAGCTACCCAAACACCCCTTCCACTTTTCACAATGCTAGCAATATTATTTTGCATATGATGCAAACAATAAGAATGATGACTATTCGGAAAAATTTTTGGAACACTTAACAATAAACCCCAGTGTCTATCACTTAAAAAAGTTAATATTCTATCACAACTAAGAGCATTCTTTAGGTGATTCAAAAACCAACTCCAACACTCTTCATTTTCTTTGGGAACAAGAGCCATTGCTAATGGGAAAAAACCTGGACAAAAACAAAATAATAATAATTCACTGTTTATTAATGTACATTTGAAAATAATGCACTATCTTTGAAACAGTATTATCTAATAGTAAAAAATCACATGAACAATATGCCCTTTGCCCAAATAAAAAAGGAAAAATAAATTTGCTAGAGACAATTCAACCTTTTTTTCTTTTGTTTTTTAAATTTTGCTACTTGAATGTGAAGTCTATGTAGGAAGAGTAGAAATTGCAAAGATATAATACTTAATTCATGCATACAATACAAAGAACTTCTAAAAGATATATGCTATTATCTTTTCTATATGCTGTTTAAATCATTTTTATACGTTATGTAAGAATTTCAAATAATGAGAAAAATGATAAATATATTCAACATGTACTAGTAACTATGATATATAAGTACGGCTTAATATGTTATTTAATTCTTTATCTTAAAAGATAAATGCATTTATCTTATTCAACATGTAGTAGTAACATAAATTCATTTTCTGCAATAATTTTACATGCTAAGCCCTAACGCAAAAGAAACTTTAATGAACTGAATCAGTACTATATAACAGTAGACTAATATCTTCATGAACATCAACCAGCAAACTATTCATCACCAAAAATTTCTTTTTTTTCTTCAGATTTTAATAAATTTCAACAGCCTTGGATTGTCGATGATACAACCCAACTACTTGATAGAATGACTCAATTTGGCAATTTTTAAGTTAAACTGAGTCAATCCATCAAGTCGCTGCGTAGTACACCAACAATACAAGGTTGTTTATTGAATGGCACAAGTGACAAATTGATTATTAACTCTGATTGAACCATAACTTAAAAAGTTTACACATTATCGGATGTTTATTGAATGGCACTACCAAACATGACAATGTTAAAATATTTGCATATTATGACATGGTTAAAATGGTTGACAGATTTGTGACTTGTACATTAAACATATGACAGTACATACAAAAGATAATCAGTTTTATCTTTTTTTAATTGTCACCTTCAATATTAACTAAAGGATGGTACAGATCTACCATAAGTTAACCAAATATTAATAACAGGTTTAAGAAAATATATTATCATACTGTACAGGAATTTTATGAATTGTTATTTAATTCTTTATCTTAAAAGATTACTGTACTAGTAACTATGATATATAAGTACGGCTTAATATGTTATTTAATTCTTTATCTTAAAAGATAAATGCATTTATCTTATTCAACATGTAGTAGTAACATAAATTCATTTTCTGCAATAATTTTACATGCTAAGCCCTAACGCAAAAGAAACTTTAATGAACTGAATCAGTACTATATAACAGTAGACTAATCACTTAACCAAAATGCAGTATGAACATAACAAAATTCACTAGAACAATCACTTAAAGAAACAGTACTATGTTACAAAAATTTATAACAAGAACCTAATGCACACAGTACAAAGTAAATACAACAGCAAAAAAAAAAGATCAAAATTAGTACCTTGATTTCCATTTTTTGCAGTGGCAGCCATCAAAATACCACTTCGCCCTTTCAAAAAGGTAGCATCTAAAAACACCATAGGACGACAATAGCTGAATCCAAATATACATGCCTCATAACATACAAAAACTCTCTTAAATTGATTAGTGTCAGAATCCACATCCATACTTGAATAACTATTTGGGTTATTTCTTTCCAATGCTTTCAAATACCAAACTAAATCATTGTAAGATTTCTTTTCATCACCGTAAATATCATTCATAGCCAATTTCTTACCCTTATAAGCAAAATAATAGCTCAGCTCCACATCATAATCTCTTCTAAAACTTTTAATGATATCCTTCGTTTTTCTTTTTGGCTCATCACGAATTTGAGTGAAGATTAGACTTTTCACAAGATCACTATTAATAGTTGGACTACCAAGTGAACGAAATCCACCACCACAAGTATGATTCAGCTGAATGTTTTTAACAAACAATTGGTCCAATTGCTTCAGTTTGCAAGAAGCATGAATCCTAAATGGACAACTATCTATAGCACATCGAACTGTCAATCGTTCTTTACAATTCTTAATATATTGTACTTTAAACCCATTCTTCAAACAATAAGCACTAACCGTTCTACGGAATCCAATAGCAGAATCAAACTGTTGACCAACCCCAGTAAAAAATTCCATATTTGAATTCTTCTTCAACAACTCGTGTAAATCCTTTTGTTGAGTAAAACCAGAATCTAAATCATCATCATAACCTAACATATTATTACTTGACTCAACACCAACAACTGAACCAGACTTGCTACTTTCACCAACAAAATTATCCATTGAATCATTCTTCAGCCGTAGAAAAAAAACCAAAAATTCTTCCTTTTTAAACCAAGACAAAATCAATATAGCTTGAAGATCACTATCCGTTTCAATAAAGGTAGTCTTTGATTCTCGAATATAAAAAATATCAAAGCATAATGGAGTAAAATTATTCCACTGCTCCCAAATCCTATTCCTAACATAAGAAATAGAAGCATCCAATCCAAAACGAGCACTAAAACAATTGTTATTGAAATCAAACACAACTATAACAGATGAATCACACCTGCAAAAAAAAATGTAAAAAAATATTAAAAAAATATAACTATGTGAAACTGATCTTAAATAAAAACTAATAGCATAAGACTATTTAAATCATTTTTTATACCATTTTTTGAAAAAGATAAAACAATTTATCTTTTAGAGATCACTATCACTCTTTGGGATAACCTGATTACAACAGTGGAACATGTGGAAGAAAAACATTCGTTGTGATTGTACCTATTCAAGTTTACATTGTTGAAAAATCATAGGTGAAAAAGATGATCTGCAAAAATATACTTAATGGTGAAAAAGAAGAGCTAAAAAATTATCATAACAAACACACACTAAGATCAATATGGTCTTTAAAACACATAATCACATTCAATGGCTGCCAAATTATTACTAGAGCCAGAATGGAATTTTGATACACCATTCTTAAACATCTAAACAATCAGAGTTTAATTGAAAACTAAAGAACAAACGAAGCTAAATACACAGTGATTGTAAGAATAAAACAATACCATTCAGAAGCCATTATTCCAACTACATCAAACAAAACCTTCCTCCAATAGATGAAAACAGCCTCCTGTGAAAAGAAACATACAGTAACATCATAAAAAAAAGAATTGAGAATGAAAAACAGCAAATAAAAAATAAACTCACCAAATGAAGAAAATCGCCTCACGATTTCCCACAATTAAAGTCGATTTTGATTTGAGAAGAAACTAACGCCTCACGACCGCTTCAATTGCACAAGAAACGACCGCTTTGATTGAACAAGATACGTCTAATTTTCACGACCGCCTAATTTGCAAGATCGGTAGATTTCAGAAGGCACGTAGTTCTTTGAGAAGATGAAGACGCACGCGCCTAATTTTCACGATCGGTAGATTTCAGAAGAAACGTACTTGTTTGAGAAGATGAAGTCGCACGCGCCCAATTTCCAAGATCGGCAGATTTCAGAATATACGTAGTTGTTTGAGAAGATGAAGACGCACGCCGCACATAATTGTCCTCGAAAATAATAGTTTCAAACCCGTGTCCTGGAAAAAAAATGGGCCATATAATTAGGCCCTTCGTACCAATTTCCACTAAATATATATTGATATGTTCATTTTATATATATGATATATATTGATTTTATTTTTGACCTTATTTTTCTTCTTTACGGTCTTTTGAAAATTCAATTATGTTTATATATAAGTCGTATTTAGTCTATATGAGTTGCATGTTAGTAGTATATACATGTTTGCTAAAGTGTATAAAGTTCTGCCAGTTTGTATATGCATATATAATTTATATAAGTGTTATTTTACATTATATATGTATATAAGTGTAGTTTGCATATTTTTAAGTTTGCATGTATGTTGTTTATATAAACTTTTATATGTCAGTATATAAGTGTGACAGTGTAGTTTTATATATTTAGTTTTCAAATATAAAAGTTTATAATCAGACTTTGGATATTGGTCTCGGAAGACATGTAGGATTACACATTTGGGTATTTGGCTTTTTAATTATACATTAGTAATATTTAGGGAATTTCAATCTGAATGTTGCAATATTTACTTTTATAATTTATAGGTTTTATGACTTCTGATTTGATAGGATATGCATATATATATATATATATTAATATATGAACTTATATGAGTTTTATATCATTTTGTAGTTTATATATAGGTCTGTAGTTTATATATATATATATATATATATATGTTACAGTTCATATATATTAGTTATAGGTTGTATGATCTATAGCTTATATATTAGTGATACATATACATTATTGATTTCAAAGTATAGATATATAAGTGGTATTATGAAATTTCAGTTTTAAGATTATACAAATATTAAGAGGTATACATTATATATATTGTATATTGTATATAAGTGATTTTGAAATATATATATTTAATTTAATATATGCTTGGAATTTTTATGTATATAGATATATATAGTTATATATCTATATACACTCACTTATACTCAATTATCTCCATCGATCCAGTTCTGATTTGATTTCGTCTATTTCTAGTTATCAGCTTTGATCGTCGAAATTCGAGTTCAATCTAGCTTTGCTTAGGAATTCGTGGTTGGATTCGTAATTCAGTTCAGTGTCAAATATCTCTAGCCTCGAAAGGTGAGCAATCACTCACGATTTAACGTTCTTATATTTATTAAATTTGATTTCAATTGAAATGTCAATTGAAATATGCTGCTGTTAGTTATTTACATTGTTATATATGTTGTTATCTGTATATGTTCACTTGTGACATCTGACACCATTATCTGTTATTTATATTGATGATACATGCCTGATATATTATTATCATATCTGTTATCACTCTGCAAGTTCTCTGTTAGTATAGAATTCACTATGGGTTGAAATGATACATACCCGAACGATCTTTAGAATAGGAGAAAATTGTTATGGGTTGAAATGATAAACCCAAGCGATTTTCAATTGAATTGAATTTGGGATTGCGGGTTGAAATGATATATACCCGTATATAATTAATTCGTGGATTGAAATGATAAATATCCGTATCAATTGACCATAGGATAGAAAATTATATACAGACACCGTTGGTGTATGTATAAATATTTTGAAAATGATTTCCATGGTTTTGAAAAGAAGTATATGGTTTATTAAATACTGATTTTTAAGATATTATATGTAAATGAATTTATAAAGTTTAAATTTAGGTTTTCTAAAATTATATGTTTTGAAAATTTTATAGTTATAAATTAAATTTTGAAATTATAGATTTTAATAATTTATTTATAATTTTCTATTTTTTTTAAAATATATAAATAGATTAATGTTTAATATTGTTTAAGTATTTATTGAAAAATTTATATTTTTCAATTATAGAGTTTATAATGACTTTATAAATTCAGGTTGGAAATTCGTTTGAAATTTATTTATCTAAGAATTATACTTAAATAAGTTTGATTTGAAATTATTAAATTTGAGATTTTTAAAGATATGATTTCATAACTTGATTTTGATTAAAAGTGATTTAAATAAATATTTTCCAATTCACATAAATTGAAATGGGATATTTAGTTTATTTAATTTGTAATTGAAGTTTATTTAAATGTTATTGGAATGATTAAATAAATATTTCAAAACTAAATAATAGTAAAATGAATTTGAGATATAAATGAAATTAACCGATTTAGTTTTGAAATGTTGAATATTTAAAGTTTTGAAATATATTGAAATTGAAATGGTTTATTTTGTGGTTCCAAATCTGTATTTGAAATTGATATAATTTGAAATGGTTTGTTGAGAAACTGAAATGAGGTTGAAATTGATGAATTGAGATTGAATTAAATTTTATTTTGGAATTTGAGTTGATTTGTGAAATTTGAGGAAACTATTTTATTATATAAAGTATTTTTAAATTATATTTTACTTTATAAATTATTTTAATATAAATTATTTTAATATAAACTATTTAAATATAAACTATTTTAATATACTAATTATTTTAAATATAAACTATTTTAACTTATAACTATTTTATATAAACTATTTTATTTTATTATATATATACTATTATTAATATCTAAACTGTTAAAGGAAAGTGTTATGATTTCAAAGTGTTATGATTTCCAAGTTATGAATTTCAAAGTATTATGGTTTCCAAAGTATTATTATTTCAAATTGTTTTGGTTTCGAAAGTATTATAATTTTGAAAGTACTATGATTTTGGAAGTGAATATTTTTGAAATGGAAATGATATCGTATTGATATGTTTTTGAAATGGAAATGATATTTTGGTTTTGAAGTATAAACTATTTTTAAATGACCATAGTGTTATAATAACGGTTGGTTGTTAAAGAGATCGGGATCGGATATGGGCATACTCTCTGTCGATACCGAAAACCACTTTAACAACTGTGTACACGGTGGAGATTCTAGAATGAAGTAGGATGGTGGCGACGATCCTATATGAGGTATATACATGGACCCGACTCCCGTAAGTTGGCATAAGGTGGCTAAAACAGGAGCAATTGACGGGCTAATGAGATAGCTCCTCTGATCGGACACACTCCATCGTATGTCATTCTATTACTTGTGATTGATTTGGTGCGCACCCTTGATTCGGGAGTGTGGCTCGAGATGGGCGATTGTTGCGGCTCTGCGTTACCACCGGCCCGGAAGTGTAATTAGTATATCTACTCTGGTATTGCCTAGTAGTGTCGTGTCACCTACCTCAGCGTGCTTTACTACGAGTTTGATTTGTGTCGTACCTATGGAGTATCCTCCGGTAGCTCCAGTTTACGGGGTATTACGGTACAATATAGACTACTGGAACTATAAAACGTCTTAAGGGGGATATGGGTAACGCCTTAACGCTATTTTAATAGTTTACTTTACTATAGACATATTATAATAGCGTATATTACTACATAGTAGATAGTTTAACGGATCCTTAGAGGATGGCTAACCCAAACATTCTTTAAGTTACTGTATTTCAGTTGATATTTCACTTGAGTTTGATTTATTGATATAAGATTGTTAATCCTGACTCGAGTGTTTTGTGTTTTGCTTTATGCTCGGGTCAGACCGGGTGATACAACATTTGAGACTCACCTTTGGAGTTGGAGCTTCGCTAGGAGATCCAGCTATCGATCAAGCTTTCAGTTATCCAGTTGATTCTAGTGATGTATTCAGATCTTGTATTTGATTATTGTATTGAGACATCTATGTATTCGTGACTTCTGTTGTATCTTGTTTAAATCTGTTATATATATATAGTAGCTTCATGAACTACTATTCCTGTGTTTCCGCTTCATTATTGTTATATTACTCTGTGTCTGTGATTCTGTGATTATTTATTTACTGTATATGCTGAGATTTTCCAAATTTAAATTAACAATCTGATATTTTGAGCAATTCAAATCCGACATGTATGGATGCGAATGGTTGAAAATTTCAGGCTGTTACAGTTTATTCTAATTTCTTGTCACATAGAATAGAACATCATATCTCACATAGAAGGATGTCATCACCGTATTATATTAAAACTCCAATCAAATTCAGCTCAACGGTGAATCATTCATACAATCTAATTTAATAAACAAGGAAAAGAATGATTAAGAAACTAGTATGAAACAAATTATTCCAATAAATATAAAATAAAAAAAATCAATAATTAATAATGAACCATTCTCTATATATAATTTTATATAACAAAATAAATATTTAGAAATGAGCAATAATAACACATTTTAAGATTCAAACAAAACATAAGAGAATTATAAGAAAAATAAATATGTGTATATAACAACAAGTAAATATAAAAGTACAATAATGAATCCTCCACAATTTAGACCTTAATATAAACTATTAAGTACTTAGAAATAGTTAATAATTATATACTCTAGAATGTATAGAATCCAAAACATGGACTCTCTTTTGGTTCGCATTAACTTAGCATAAGTTAATATCAAAGTTAATACTTATACAACATCCAAACCACACTAACAGGTTTATACATACATACATACATATATTTACATACATACATACATACATACATACATACATATATATATATATATATATTCATAACCAACTCACACAAAAGTAATACAATCTGTCACTCACGAATAGACTAAACCATGCAAATCAGAACATACACACGCACGAATTATATGTATATCGTTATTAATATTATTATAAGTAAATATAAACTTTACTAATTAATTAAATTTATTCATACTCAAATATATACTTTATCAAAATCTGTAGATGTACATCTTTTTCAAAACAGCTAAATAATCAAAATGAAAAGAAGATTAAAATGTATAAACACTGAACAATGTAGACTAGATAACCAAAGCAAAACAAATACACTGGTCATAACCCAAAAAAAATGAAAATATAACAAAACAATGTAGACTACATAAAATCTATACAAATTGCGCACATCACACTCAAAGAATGAAAATATAGTAAATATTTAAGTTTAATTAAAACTTAATTAAATTTGTTCTAATTATGAATACAATGAATCTTAACAAATTAAGTTCACAACAGTTTTGCAATAAATATAAAATTATTACTAACAAACCAAAACCAATGCAATGCTCAGCGAAGAACCCAATATATCTACTGCATCAACAAAAATAATCGAGATATGCACACACACTTAGATACTCAAGCCGATCTACAAAGTTGCACACATTTCCATGCGCAAGTGCTAGATACATAATGAATTACAGTAAAATATAGGACAATTTTCCAAATCAAACCCAAACAAAAAGCATATTTCAATTTTAGACCTGAATCGAAACTTATTACAAATATAGGCCTCATTTTGCGCAAATATGAATTGCGCAAGTGTATTTTTGCTCAAAAAAATTATACATGCGCAAATTTGGATTGCGCAAGTGTTATTTTTTTTAAAATAAAAATTTTGTGCTTGAGCATTTATGGAATGCGCAAGTATAATTTTTGAAATTTTTTTTACACTTACGCATATTTGGATTGCGCAAGTATAAAATGCTGAAGAAAATAAAACGAGGCCTATTTTTGTAATAAGTTTGAAATGAGGCCTAATGTTGAAATAAAGTTTTTTTGGGGCCTAATTTAAAAATTTGTCCTAAAATATATTGCCTCAACGGTTTGCAATAGTAAAAATAATTGAGTACTAAAGTTTTAAAATATGGAAAACACATTACATTACTTGGTCTAGCACCCTAAACGTGCGTTTCCACCCAACAAACTTACATATCAATACATGCATATTCGCACTTAAACTCTGCACTTATACATACATACATATATATATATATAACCACGCACATACCTATGAAGACCGTATACATAGGAAGGAACATATGAAAATGTGCAGGCACATTACACACGTGTGTGTGTCTATATATATATATCTGTGTGTGTGTGTAAAAACCCTCATGAACACAAAACTTACACACACAAATCTATTACTAGGAAGGGAATACACGCACACATAATATACATAGGAAGGAAGACACCCTCAAATACTCTGAGTCACACATGCAAAATAAAAAAGAAAGCAGCAGGTGTATATATATGTATGTACTCATCACACATTTAAAAAAAATCACCCACATAAAATAAAAACATATTCACTCAAAACGCATACAGAAAAGAAAATTTTGAATGCCTGGGATTAGAATTACAAGCAAAGCATGGTAATCACGCCATGCCAAGACATAATTTATTTCCAAATATTAGAAGATTAGACAAAGATTCGTGAGTTAGATTAACTCACCTGTTAATCATGACTTCTACTTCCTCTTTGAATTCCTTTACACGCATACACTCCTCCCCCACACGCACTAGAGAAAGCTCAGGCCAAAGATGCATATAATTGACGAGAAGCAGATTTGAAATTTGGTGGTTTTAGGAAATTTATTAAATTTGTTTCGAATCTTTGAAGTGACAGAAATTTTGTTTTCTTTTCTTGCTTTTCGCTTTTTAAGAGAAGATGATGCCCAGAGTTGTACGTGATTGATAATATAAAGATAAATAGAGAATTCTGGAAAGTGGAAATTAAATTGGGCTAAAAGACGTGGGTTTGGGCTTTGCAATGTGACTGTATGGAAAATGTATATATATTCATTTGCTTTTATTCTTAAAACTAAATTCCATTTACTCTAAACAGTTGCAAGTTTATACTTCCTATTTAAGCTATCATTATATTCCATTTCTTCTGCTTTTTTTATAAATATTATTTTCCACATTTTAACTTATTTAAATTTAATTATCTTATTTTTCTACAATTTTTTTTATTAACAATTCCAAAATCCATTTCCAAATAAATATCCAAATTCCAGGTTAATTGACTAAATTACCATGTATTAACTTAAATTAAGTACCACTTAAAATCAGGTTGTTAGAGATTTCCCCCTTAAAAAAATTGCGTCCTTGCAATTTTCCATAAGGAAATATATAACAAACCAATTATACTAATTCACATATATTATTTTCACTTTATTTTATGTATTAAAATATTTATTCAAGGGGAAGTTACTTTATAAAATTTTAAAATCCCTTATTTTAATAAATTTTCTTCCAAATATTATATTCATTACATATATTTCTCGCAAAATCTATTTTATTCTAACTCAAATTCAATTTAATTATAATTTTTCCTTGAAATAAAAGCTAAAATATTTATTAAATAATTTTCTATATAAAAAAAATAATTTCTCAAGTTAATAAAATATCTTACATTATTTTGTTTAACTTTAAATATTTTATTATAACAAAATTATTTCTAAGTAATATTCTCTAAATCAATTTATTATAATTAGATCACCTTATGATACCATAAATATATTTACAAACTTATTTGAACCACATTCGATTATTTATCTCCAAAACTTCATACACTCCAAATAATAATATGTTTTCAAATTATGCTCATGTTTACAACTTAAAATCCAAAGCATAATAATATTTACATATTTCTAATTATAACATATATTCATCGAATTTACACACTTTTATTCATAAATTCTCAAATATTGTAAGATAAAGTGATATTGCCTCGCCATCTAATATAATGATTAATAATATCAATTGACTACAATATTGACCACATAATCAATACTGCCTCGCCAGTGATCTAAGAGGTGCACTAATATCCAATTGATGCAATTATCACTAAAAATACATAGTAACATATAAAATTTATTTTACAAGCCATTTGCCAAAATAATAAATATAAACTCTAGTTTCCAAATCCTTTACAAATATAAATATCATTTAATCAAAATAATTTACTTTGCTAACTCCCATTTAAAACATTCAACTCTATTTCAAAATACTTTAATCTTCCATAATTTATTTATATCTTTTTAAATCATCGTGTCCAAATTTCTTATCCATGCGTTTAAGAATTCTTATCGAATACGTGTGCACCCGCATCGACCAAAATCCTTAACACACTCAACGGACAAGTTGACACAATTTTACTTCCAAAATATCTACATGTATTGCTTTCACAAATTTATTTAATATACTAGTTTCAAAATATCAATTTTCCAAAACCTCATTTAATACTTAACTTACAGTATATGTACACTTTCCATACAACTTCTAATTAAAGCATTCATTTCCCTGTTAACATCATTTGATAATAATAACCAATATTTGTGTTCGATAAACCTTTGCTTTCACCAAAAATTTATTATTATTGTTATTATTATTTATTTTTATTTTGAACATCGTCAAACAGTCTTTAAAATATACATATCTATATATTATCCAAAAGCCATTTCAAAAAGTAATTTATGATGACAAACAAACATTACTTAAATTTATTTACTAAGAGTATAAACCAAATAATTAAATTTGTTTCATAACTTTGATAAATATACACTAATCTAAAAATAAAATTCAATTCCCATAGCATCCATTTATCAAATAACCATAAGAAATCAAATAAAGGTGCTCAGCGGAAACTTATAATTACGCTACGCACTCTAATAAACAAATCAAAACTCGAATACGCGATAACAAAAAAATACCACAATACAGTATCAAACCATCCCAAAATTACAATTACAAATATCACTGGTTGGACTAACTCCTTTCATCCTTGCTACACCAACCATTTTATAAGCTCAAGAGAATTAAGTGAAAAGTAATTATAATTTCAAAATAACAAATATATCCCTTGATGATTACTCCCCAGTAACTATCCTATATATAATAAAATATACTATCACTTATTATAGAAAATTTCCCACTCACCCAAAGGACAGGAACTCCTAAGTCTTAACTATGCCAATGACTCGTGTCTTTTATATATGACGTATTATTCTGAACCTACTCTGATACTATTTTGTAACACCCCACCTCCCATACTATCCAAAAGTATTACAGAGTAATGCCATAAGATAATACGGAGAATGAGGCTTTATGGGGTACACACGTGAATATTCCCTTGGACTAACACTGGTACGTATTAAAATACCAAATATATAACTCACATTTACGTACACCGTATTGGTACAAAGCAATAGACATGTGTGCCTCTAGGACAGAACAATACATAATATACAGTACAGCACAGAGAACACAGAGTCAATCGCAGCGATAACATATAATATAAATATATTAATGTTATACAATGCAATTCATATGCCAATTATGTACACACATATAATATGTTATAATTCTAATATAGAACTCCTCTAAGCCCAAAGAAATACATGTTAGTCAAGTCGTCCCTGTACCTGAAATGTCTCGGACAGAGCCAAGCATTATAAAATAACACACGGGTCGGACTATGTCTAATCAAGGGTATTTACTACTAATGGAAGCACAATATAATCACCAAATAATAAGTTATATTTATATATGTGACAATAAATAGTCATCCAGGTATCGCATTACACAAATAATTCAAATCCAAAATAATCAGTAATGAGACATCCTCAAGCGAAGTCGGGCAGCAATGAAACAATGCCCCATATCTCTCTCAGTCTCATATATTATACTAATATCAATATCAAATCAATAAAATCAATATTATGAGCCAGCTCATAATAATGCCGAAACGTGCAAAATCATATATCTTGACCTATAGCTCTTGGAGAGGCGAAACTCTCGACTGAAAGGTCCTAAGAGATAGAAACAACAAATCAGTAATAAGTAGGCCATCTGCCACAGAAGGATACGGGGTTGATCATACTCTAGACAGAGTCTTAAGTGTAATCTCATCTATACATAATATATGTCTATCTACTAACCACATACATACACATACATCCACATATTCCGGAACCAAATGGGAGACTGACAGCATCTTTGCTTGCTCCAAGAGCCACACGTTGTCCATATGACATGACTCCTACAGTCAACGGTTACCATTACCTCTCTCTACTCGGTATTAGGACAATGATCCACCATAGGCTCAACAACGCGTAGCCTCTTCGGTCGTGACTACCAACATGTGCCCCTATATGGTAACTGATTGATGGCCTATGCGACACAAGGGACAACCGACTATCTATCTCATGATGTGCATCGAATATAATACAATAACGGTGTCACGAATCAGGAGTACGACCCCATGATCAGGCCTCCAGGGTGGATACTGGCCAATCCGGTTCACTCCCGAAACATAAAGGGAGTCGGTCTAAGGTAGACGGACATATAATGTACACAAATTATGTGGCTACCAAGTAGCACTACGCCATAAATGACCTTCTGCAACATTTTTGCAAGGTGTTGCCAGCTAAAATGTTGCGATAGATATAAAATTTTGGTCCTACTGCAACGTTGTATTTATGGTGTTACCTTAGCCATAAAAATGTGTTGCTCTAGCTAAAAAAGTGTAACACGATGCAACATTTTTATATAGTGTTGCTATAGATGTATTCAGATTAAAAAATTAATAAAATTAGCAATCCGCGTGAATACGATCCAACGGTCTACATTTAATCCGATTGTTAAACTGGATCACCGCTACAATTTGCTCCAAATTTTCGTTTTCCCGCTTTACTTTTCATATCATTTTCGTTCTCACCCCCAATTTCCAAATCCCTAATTTCCAAATAATATTTTCGTTTCTTTTTTTTCTTCCAAAAACAAAATCTCGTCCTTTTTTCAAAGGTTGGTAGTGATCTCAGACAAGCTTCGTTCCCCATTTCGTTCTCACCTCCAATTTCGCTGCTGTTTGCCTACATGTCGAGCCCCGTTTGCTTTGTTGTCGAGATTTGGAAATGTCTGTTCGACTTGTGAATCGCCGATTGTTGTTGGAGTTAGGTCATGATTGGACTGGGTTACGGCAGTGGGTGATTGCGATTGAAATTTCAAGCGATGGAGGTGAGGCCAATGGTGATTTAAGGTAGTTCTGGTCGATGGGTTGCTGAAATTGCGGTTGGTGAATTTGATATGGGAGGCGCTGGTGGGTTCGCGATTTGGAGGAGTTTTTAACAGGTTGGTTTTCAGTTTGATTGGTGAGGAAGTTAGGGTGTAGGGGTAGTTCGGGTTGTCGGAGAAGGCAGGTAGGTGGTTGTTGTGATCGTGAAGGCATAGGGTTAGTGAGGAGATGCGAATTGGTTGTGACAGATTGTAGAGGAAGGGATTTGTTGTGCTATGTGCAGAAATGGTTCGAGTTCGTTAGGTGATAGGGGCAGGAGTTTGTGGCTGATTGTAGCTGGATGGTGAATCTGGTTGTCGCAGTTTGTAGAAGTTGGATATGAAGGTGTGATGGAGGTTGAAGTATATGAAGTGATAGGTTAGAGCTTTGTTTGTTGTTGCACGTTTGGGATGTTTTGGTTGTGAGATGGTAGTTTGGAAGAAAATGCAGTTTGTTGGTAGGGGTTTCGATAATGAAGTATGCAGTGGTTGCTTGAGAAGGTTGTTGTTGCTTGAAATGTAGCAGGGAGGAGTTTGGGTTAAGGCAGTTTGGATTGGTGAAAGGAAGTTGGTGGTGGAATGGTAGGTAGCTGTTATTGTTTTGTGGAAGGAAGGAATGGGTGGTTATGCCAGCGATTGTGATTAGGTGATTAGGAAACATGTTCGATGAAGGGTAATGTATTACTTATTAAGACGCAACATGTTCGATGAAATGTCAATTTTTATTTATCATGGTTTCAGGTCTGTTACCAAGGCAGAGCTAAGAATGATGGCTGGAAAAAGGTCGGATGATTCAGAAGAAGCCATGAAAGAGTTGCAAAAGTCAATCATCGAGGAGGTGTTCAAATTCGCAGGAGGTGTTCATTTGTACATCATTTTACGTCGTTTCAAAGAAGGCTCGATCAAAGAAGGTTTTAGGTCGATCCCCGCCGGGACTGCGGTGCCCCGGACCCCCGCCGGCGCTGCGCCCGAACCCGCTTCTCGCCTCGCCTTCGGCTCGGCACTCGGCTCGCCTTCGGCTCGGCACTCGGCTCGCCTTCGGCTCGTCATATATTTGTTAGCGTCGGTGTCTGTATAAATTGAAACTGCATATGTAATGAGTGAACTGAGTGATGTAGTGAGGAATATCTGTATATGTGAATATCAGTGTTATATATCATTGAATTGTAAAATAGTGGAGTCAGGAATTTGTACTATTTCAAATGTTGAAATAAAATATTTATTTAAATAAATTACTGTTTGAATATCAAATTCTATGCAAATATCATTTTATTAAATAAATATTTATTTCTATTAAAAAATCAAATATGCTCTATATAGTGGGCCCCACAAATTTAGAAAATCAATATCTATAGCAACATTTTTGAATGTTGCTACAGGCACCTATGGGTGTTGCCATAGACCCAAATAGGGTTCTATTGCAACAATATTACTTATGTTGCCTTAGATAGTCAAAATGTTGCCTTTGAGGTCTAAGGCAACGGCAAAAATTGCATCACCCTAAAAGTGTTGCCATAGACCTATGGCAACATTTTTCGGGCCTGAGCCAACATTTTTTTTGTGTTGCAGTAGGCCATTTATGGCGTAGTGTAGCCTCCGTACATGCTCACCTCAGCGAGACACATACGCTTAAAAGATATGGGTTTGGGCTTTTGCAATGTAACTATAAGGAAAAAAAATATTTGCTTTTATTCTTAAACTAAAATTCCATTTACTCTAAACAGTTACAAGTTTATACTTCCTATTTAAGCTATCATTATATTCCATTTCTACTGCCTTTTTTTAATAAATATTATTTTCCACATTTGAACTTATTTAAATTCAATTTTATTTTTCTACAATTTTAATCTTTTTTTATTTACAATTCCTCTATTTCCAAATAAATATCCAAATTCCAGGTTAATTAACTAAATTACCACGTATTAACTTAAATTAATTACTACTTAAAATCGGATTGTTACAATAGTAGCTCAAAATTTCGCCGTGAACGCAATGATGCAATTTTTGTGATCAAATTCCATTTTTTAAGCCTAAATAACGAACTAAATAATTAAATAACTAACGGCGAATTTATGGGGTGTTATACATTCCTATGAAACGTGGTTCGCTTTTTAGAATGTATATTCGAGATCCTCCACCGAGGACTCTTATATGTGTTCGTATACTTTTAACAGAATTAAGTCAGTCGGGAATTCATTTCTTTAGTTTGGAGGCACCGACTCCAAATAAGTATGGTTTATCTGAACCAATTCGAACTAACAAACGCTTTTTGTTCTGAATCATTTTGAAGTTATATTACTTATCCTGAGTGTGATGCCAAAATGGAAGGTAGTAAGATTAGTGTGTTTGTTTGATCCCGGAATAAATTATATGGATGAATGCTGCATTGCATTGTTGCCTAGAAGGCAGTGTTAGCATTCCAAGATGGGTTTCCTAAAATGGTAATCATTGCCTCAGACCTCACACCCAGAAATGACTAAAATAGGAGAGATGCAACAAGGCTATGTGGGTTGCACCCATTAGGGTATGATCATCCCTGATCTAGATAGATATTCTTTGGATGATGCTTCGAGCTCAGTATGATAGTTGATCAAAACCAAGGGATGATTATATTCGGCACTATCCAGAAACGGGTAGGCCAATTCTGTGTTGGCAAGGGGTCCATGTGAGGCCCTTGGTATATTTTCTCTAGAGATGTACTATAACAGGCGGTACCCCAATAGCCTTGTCATTGTTGGAATCCATTTTCCACTACATGCCTTACAGACTTAGATGTATACTAAATATGCTCGAATGTAATTAATGTAACCATTTCGGCTATGTTAAATATTTATCTTAAACTCTAGAAATTATTATAATATCAAAGAATTTCTTATAGAAATATTTTGGTTATCGTAAAGTAAAAATCCATCCGTGTTTATGTGGGGCGTTGTCTTATGAGATATATTTTTTTTGAAGGGTTTTATAAATATAACAAAGCATATGTTTTGAATTTACTCACACTAGAGACCCATGTCTAAACTAAAGTTTTTCTTTCTTTCCCTTAAACTCTTGGGTACTCTAATTTTTGAGTATCCAAGTAGTCCAAGTTCTTACGGATGCATTTTGGAGGAGCATGGAGCTAGAGGATTCACCGTAATCTAGTTATTTATTTATCTCCATTGTTTGTATGTAGTCATGTATCAGCATTGTGGGGGCAAGCAGTTATAATTGTCCCTGGCCGAAGTTAGTTCTTATTGTAACCATGATATTTCATTTTGGAAGTGACTGCATGTATTATCTTATATCCTATTATATATATGATTTCCAAGCATTGTGAGATTCTTTGTTTTCATTCTTCTTGTCTTTTCTTTTATCCCGACGACCTGTCTTTCATACGCCTAGATGACCAACAGACGAATATCGTGGATGTATTAAGTATCGTCTTTAGGAATAAGAAAGGCAGATTGTTACAGTACGGTTAGAATGAAAAGAATTAATAGTCACAACTGCTTCATAAGGAAATATCAAAAATGAGAATTGTAAAATAATAATAGATACTTAACCAAGAATAAGAAATATGATATCTATTCCAAATGTATTTTCACATTGAAATTTGTTTTCTATGAAATTTATTTCTTTGAATTTAAGATACTTGATCTGAAAATTCTCAACTATAAACCAGTTATAATAAATAAAATAAAAATCCTATATTAAGTGGTTGAATAGAGCTCCATATTTCATATCCTATTATAGTAATGGAGGAAATAGTGAGAGCATGCCATATAACATTTATTGATCCCATCAAGTTATGAAAATTGTTTTCGTAAAGCGTACCAAACATTACTTATGAAATAATAATAATTTTTTAGTATTGGCTGAAAAATAGACGTAGTTTTATTTTAATATGAATGTTACGGATATTAGTTATAAAATAAAGTTATAATAGTGGTATTTCAGATGCAATGAAAAATGCTGAATATCTAATTTTATTTGCGATTATTAGGAATTATGGACTAAGCCATAGTTTTGGAAAATAATCTATGATTAAATGATTATGAATCATTGTACTAGTAAATTATATCTTGAACAACTAAGGATAAAGCACTCATTCAGTGGGAGCATTATAAGAGTTGATGAACTCTACGGATTGATACATATAGACGTATGCAATTGAAAGTCTATTAGTTTCAAAATGGTTCCACATATTTTGTTGTATTCACCACTGAATTATCACAAACATGAACATGTGTACATGATACACATGTGATATGTTAATGATGGATTTATAGGATATAAATAGAAGTAAGTAAAATAACGTGTGATAGAAAATAAAATGATTCGATTTGACCAAATAGGTGAGTATATTGGAAAGAGTTCCAAATGTATCTAAAAATGAATAAAGATTTAATCTCAAAAGTCACACCTCTCTATGATACATAATGATGTATCGATAAGGAGTAATCGAACTTTGTTGAATGAAGTACGATAAATTGTAAGTGAAGTTGAGTTTACTTCTTTTGTAAGGTCGTGTACTTAGGAGTAGTACAAACAGTTAGAATTAATTTCATATAAAGAATGGTTTACAAAATCATACAAAATAAGGGTTTATAAGAAAATGCAACATATCATACGCCGAGGAGTTGGCATGATGTGCAAGTCGAAAGACTGTAAGTAATAATTGTACATAAGGGATCTTGTATGAATCACCCGAATAGGAGTCTATGAACCATTTTCATTGTTTAAATTTTGAACATAATTTTTGCAAACTAAATTCAAATTAGTTTAATATACGGCAATTCATAAAACATTTATGAATACCTATTTCATTGCACTGAGAAACAGTTGATGTTTCAAGAAATATCAACTTTGTAGTTGTTGGCGTCAAAATTGGCCACCAACACCCAATTATGCAAAAACTCCAATATCCAATCCAATCACAGAAATATGAAGAGAAATAAATAAAGAACAAAATTAAAACAATTAGAAAGCAAATAAAAGGAGACTAGATTTATAATGGTTCGGCTAACTCTGGCCTATGTCCACTTCCAAATAATCCTTTTTATTATACTGAAGTTTGTTTACAGTTATAATCTGAAAGCCAAGAATAAAATTGACAAAGTGTAACCTCGATTGAAGATAAAGAGGATAGAAAGAAGCCCCTTTTTCTAATGCCATGCCGGAAGTATTTATAGGGGAAGACGACCACCAGTCTCTCCGAAACTTCGGCTATAAGACCTCTTAATTCATATCGGCCCACCAGAGGGCTCGCTAGGCCCAAATCCCAGTGAAGAGGGATCGGTACTGATCCCTTCATTTTTTGATTTTTGGGCAGCGATCCCTATGGTGGCTTCTGCATGCTTAAATATGCTAACCCTTCAATTCTCATATAATTTGGACCAAAGGAGCTCAAGTTATTGCACGATCTTTGATTCAGCATTGCTGGTGTGCCACCTTCTACCGAGCACCATCATTGGATGTATATCGATCCCTCCATCTTTGTCTATTCAATGTGCAATCCCTAAGGTATGTTCCCAAGGGTCCATATGTCTTTCTCTCCAAATTTCATGTGCTTTGAACTTATAGATCTCGAGATAATGATTGTTGTCTGCAAGAATGTACTTGGACCTTGATGAACGCCGACCCCTATCCAAAGAAGTATGTCGATCCATCCTCTTCCATAAATCATGCGGAACCCTATTAGTTAACCATGTCGATCCCTCCTTCATAAGCTGAAGTATGTCGAACCCTACTCTACCACCACGACCGATCCCTCCAACAAAACATACCATACCGATCCCTCACCCAGGCTGACTAAGACCGATCTCTTCCTTTCTAACCCATCACCGTCGATCCCTACATGGCCGATCCCTGCCTCTGCAATGTTCTTATATACAAACCTCTTCCTTCTCTTACCCCTAACCTTGCCAATCCATACTAACCAACCATGCCGAACCCTCTATAGAAGCCAACCCATACCGATCCCTCCCATTCACTAAACTATATTCCATACTTTAAGCATTTTACATTATTTATCTACTAATTCCATTCAATTCTGACTTCATGTTACTATCTGTACTTGATTTCTGGGCCCTAGAATCATCACTCTGGACTCATCGGCCTCGATAATTGTAAAGCCTGTTGGGTTAAATCTGCCTGTATACTACCTTAGCAAAAGGTGGGTTAACACTTTGCCCTCCAAAACATGCCTTGAGATAGGAAGGCGTGTTTTGTATTGCCATAGGTCCAAAACCCGAAGTCTATAATCCTTCGATGGCCGTATTATCCAATACGTTGCCAATCCAAATCCATGATCTCTCCGGATTGTTAGTGAAATCCATGACCATTCTGAGTCAATATCCCATTCCAAATCCACGATCTCTTCGAATCGTTAGCCAAATCCTAAACTGCTCCGGTCCCATGTCCAAATCCATAGCTGTTTGAAGCTGATATACAAATCCATAACCTCTATGGGTCGTTGTTATCCTAATCCAAATCCTCGATCTCACTAGATCCTTACCGAGCACAATCCATAATCGACGACTTGAGAAGGCCGATCCATCGCATTCAAGCGAAGCGACCTACCCCTTGCCAAGCATAGTCCATACCTAATGACTTTGATCTCTCTGGATCCTTGCCGAGCATAATCCATACTCGATGACCTGAGCAGGCCAATCCATTTCGTTTGAGCAAAGCGACCTAACCCTTGCCAAGCATAGTCCATACCTGACGACCTTGATTTCTACGGATCCTTGCCAAGCACAATCCATACTCGACGACCTGATTAGGCCTATCCATCGCGTTCGAGCGAAGCGACCTACCCCTTGCCAGGCATAATCCATACTTGACGACCTGTGTTATCCATTACATTGATCCAAATTTAAGCATTCCTAAGTCCATAAAATAAGAGTTCGTACGACCAATAAAACAGAGTTCAAATAAAACCAGAAAAACAAGAGTTCGAAGCAAGCAAGAAGAAAGGAAAAAAAACAAATTTCACAAACCCTAGCATTATGGTTTATCATCATCTCAGCGCGTGCCTAGGGACCGTCCTCGATCACGTACATGTCTAAGTGACTTAGCCGTCTTACTGTGGAGTTTGCTGCTAATTCAATGCCATCCCTATCAATTGATGACAAGTTGATGATGACGCCTTGATCCGATGCCATTTTCATTCGAGGTCGACGGTGGCTGCTCTTGTTCCACCGCCACAGCCCGAGTCCTTATGTATTGTTGTAACTGACCATTCCTCACATGTTCCTTGATGATATCCATCAAATTCCTGCAGTCATTTGTATTGTGCCCGTCCAGCTCATGTAATAGGCAGTGCTTTCCTAATTTCCATTCGCGTTTGGAGGGTTCCCTCCTTGCCAGCCTCTGATATGGAAGGGGACCTCGAGTATCCAGATATATCCGTTTTAGGATTTCTATCAATTCCGAGTAAGAAGAGAATTTGGGTTCTCCCCTCTGTCGCTTTGATCCATCGAAGCTATTATCCATGTTCCGTTTACCCTTGTCTTTTCCCAAGCTTTCACCGGGTGGTTCTCCACCCCGACCGTATTAACTTCCATTGCCTTTTTATTAGCTTTTGCATATTCTTGTCATAGAAACCTCTCTGCCTCATGATAGAATTCCCTGAAGTCCATCGATGGATCCCGTAACAGTGATATCTTAAAATCTGAGTTATCTGCAACTCCTAACACTGCCGCCATCAAAACCATCGATAGATCCGGTCGATCCACCGAAACAAATGTCGCATTGAACCTGGTTAAGGAACTCTTGAGTGATTCTCTCGCATACAGCTTTACTGATGTCAATGTCATCACATTCTTAGGTCTTGTAATGTGCACCCGAAACTGCTTCATAAATCTTTCAACCAATTCTATCTATGTGCTAATATAACCGCTTTCCAATTGTCTAAACCATAGCCCAGCTACATCTGTTAAGTATAGAGGGAAATATCGTGCTAGGACTTCTTCCAATGCCCCCAGTACCTCCATGTGTCGTATATACCTCATCATATGCATATATTATCCGACATTCTGTCATAAGCTTACAGTGTTGGTAGTTTGAATTCTGGTGGATTCCTAGCATTCCTGATATTTGGAGCGAATGGACTTCTATTTACATCCTCCAGATCCATGTTCACTAATCCTCCACGCATAGCTCACCTTATCATCTCTACAAACCTATCATTGTCTTCCAATGGTAGTCTCCTATCATCATGTCCAAGCTGCCCCTCGAGTCTATAAGGGAATTCCGGAACGTATTCCTTCGGACGAGCATCCAAATTTCGATTCGCACCAAACTCCACAGGATTATTGCAGGTCCTCTAGAATCACGATCAACTAGACCCAGGGGCATGCCCCCTAGCCTTTGGGGATCGGTATCGATCCCTCTAGAGGAATCGGTGCCGATCCCTCTAGAGGGATCAGTGTCGATCCCTCTAGGATGGTAGGGGAATGCCCCCGGCTACTCTGTCCAATTCCTTTGTCTATTGGCTCCATTTTCATGTTCCCGGTTCCGATCTCCAGCGACTCCTGCTGCTTCAACTCCTTGATTCGATGCACCAGCTTGTCTAATCTGTTAGAGTAAATTCCACATCATCTCCTCGTATCTTTTCAGCATCCTCTCCAGCATAGCATCCATCATCGTTTCCGTTTCATCCTTGGTGATGTAGATTGATGCTCGATTAGCTCCAGCTCCCGAGGAAGCCTCTTGACTCCCTCCATGGTGGCTCCTTTCTGATAGCACTCTCCTTGTTGATTGCCTAGTCGTTGCTTTCTAGATCCAAGTATCCAAGCTTCCAAATCTAAGATCCTAGCTTCCAAATCCTTGAGTGCGAGTCCTTCTCAGTGAAAGCACCAAAATGTTGGCATCAAAATTGGCCACCAACACATAATTATGCAAAAACTCCAATATCCAATCAAATAACAGAAATATGAAGAGAAATAAATGAAGAACAAAGTTAAAACAATTAGAAAGCAAGTAAAAGAAGACAAGATTTATAGTGGATCAACTAACTTCCAAATAATCCTTTTTTATTATACCGAAGTTTGTTTACAGTTACAATCTGAAATCCAAGAATAAAATTGACAAAGTGGAGCCTCGGTTGAAGATAAAGAGGAGCATAAAGAAGCCCCTTTTTATAATGCCATGCCCGCTGTATTTATAGAGGAAGACGACCACCAATCTCTCTGAAACTTCGGCTATAGGACCTCCTAATTCATATGGGCCCACCAGAGGGGTCGTTAGGCCCAAATCCCCATGAAGAGGGATCGGTACATATCCCTTCATTTGTTGATTTTTGCGTAGCAATCCCTACTATGGCTTTTGCATGCTTAAATATGTTAGGCCTTCAATTCTCTTATCATTTGGACCAAAGATGCTCAAGTTATTACACGATCTTTGATTTAGCATTGCTTGTGTGCCATCTTCTGCCGATCCCCCTCAAGGGATTTATACCGATCCCTCCATCTTTGTCTATTCGATGTGCGATCCCTAGGGTATGTTCCCAAGGGTCCATATGCCTTGCTTTCCTAATTTCGTGTGCTTTGAACTTATTGATCTCGAGATAATGATTGTTGTATGCAAGTATGTACTTGGACCTTGATGAATATCGACCCCTATCCAAAGAAGTATGCCGATCCATCCTCTTACATAAAGCATGTCGAACCCTATTAGTTAACCATGCCGATCCCTTTTTCATAAGCTGAAGTATGCAAAACCCTATTCTACCACCACGACCGATCCTTCCAACAAAACATACCCAACCGATCCCTTACCCAGGCTCACTAAGTCCGATCTCTTTCTTTCTAACCTATCACCATCGATCCCTACGTGGCTGATTCCTGCCTCTGCAATGTTCTTGTATATCGACATCTTCCTTCTCTTACCCCTAACCTTGCCGATCCATACAGACCAACTATGCTGATCCCTATTCATTAAACCATGCCGAATGCTTTATAGTAGCCAACCCATATTGATCCCTCCCGTTCACTAAACTATATTCCATACTTTAAGCATTTTACATTGTTTATCCACCAATTCCATTCAATTCTGACTTCATATTACTATCTATACTTGATTTCTGGGCCCTACAATTATCGCTCTGGACTCATCGGCCTTGATAATTGTGAAGCCTGTTGGGTTAAATCCGCCTGTATACTGCCTTGGCAATTGGTGGGTTAACACTTTGCCCCCACAAAACATGCCTTGCGATAGGAAGGCGTGTTTTGAATTGCCATAGATCCAAAACCCGAAGTCCATAATCCTTCGATAGCTATATTATCCAATCCATTGCCAATCCAAATCCATGATCTCTTTGGATCGTTAGTGAAATCCATGATTATTCCAAGTTAATATCCCATTCCGAATCTGCGGTCTCTCTGGATCGTTTTGTCCAAATCCTCGACTTCATTGGGTCGTTAGCCAAATCCTAAACTGCTCCAGGCCCATATCTAAATCCATAGCTGTTCGAAGCTGATATACAAATCCATAACCTCTTTGGGTTGTTATCCCAATCCAAATCCTTGATCTCACTAGATCCTTTCCAAGCACAATCCATACTCGACGACCTAAGTAGGCCGATGCATCGCATTCGAGCGAAGCGACCTACCCATTGCCAAGCATAGTCCATACCCGATGACCTTTGTCTCTCTTGATCCTTGCCGAGCACAATCCATACTCAACGACCTGAGCAAGCGGATCTATCGGGTTCGAGCATAGCGACCTACCCCTTGCCAAGCATAGTCCATACCTGACGACCTTGATCTCTCTGGATCCTTACCAAGCACAATCCATACTGACGACCTGAGCAAGCTGATCCATTGCGTTCGAGCGAAGTGACCTACCCCTTACCAAGCATAATCCATACTTGACGACCTGTGTTATCCATTACATTAATCCAAATTTAAGCATTACTAAGTCCATAAAATAAGAGTCCGTACAACCAATAAACTAGAGTTTAAATTAAAAAAAATAAGAGTTCGAAGCAAGCAAGAAGAAAGGAAAAAACAAATTTCACAAACCCTAGCATTACGGTTTATCATCATCTCAGAGCATGCTTAGGGACTGTCTTCAATCCCGTACATGTGTAAGTGACTTAGCTGTCTTACTGTGGAGTTTGCTACTTACTCTAAGCCATCTCGATCAATTGATGACTAGTTAATGATGACGCCTTGATCCAGTGCCATTTTCATTTTAGGTGGACGGTGGCTACTCCTGTTCCACCGCCATAGCCCGAGGCCTTACGTATTATTGTAATTGACCATTCCTCACATATACCTCGATGATCTCCTTCAAATGCCTATAGTCATTTGCATTGTGCCATCCAGCTCATGGAATAGGCAGCGCTTTCCTGATGTCCGTTCGCGTTCGGAGGGTTCCCTCCTTACCGGCCTCCGATATGGAAGGCGCCCTTTAATATCCAGATATATCCATTTTAAGGTTTCAATCAATTTCGAGTAAGAAGAGAATTTGGGTTCCCCACTCTGTCACTTCGATCCACCGAAGCTATTATCCATGTTTCGTCTACCCTTGTCCTTTCCTGAGCTTTCACCGAGCGGTTCTCCACCTCGTACCGTATTAACTTCTGTTGCCTTTTTATATTCTTTTGCATCTTCTTGTCGCAGAAGCCTCTCTTCTTCATGATAAAATTCCCCAAGATCCGTAGTTGGATCCCGTATCAGTGATATCTTAAAATCTGAATTATTTCCAACTCCTGACACTGCTGCCATCAAAACCATCGATGGATCTGGTCGATCCACTGAAACAACTGCTGCATTCAACCTGGTTAAGAAATTCTTGAGTGATTCTCACGCCCACTGCTTTACTGACATCAATGTCATCACATTCTTGGGTCTCGTAATGTGAACCCGAAACTGCTTATAAATCTTTCGACCAATTCCGTCCATGTGCTAATAGAACCGCTCTCCAACTGTCTGAACCATAGCATAGCTACATCCGTTAAGTACATGGGGAAACATCATACGAGGACTTCATTCAATGCCTCCAGTACCTCCATGTGCCGTATATACCTCATCATATGCATAGCTGGATCCGACTTTCCGTCATAAGCTTCCAGTGTTAGTAGTTTGAATTCTGGTGGATTCCTAGCATTCCTGATATTTGGAGCGAATGAACTTCTATTTAAATCCTCCAGATCCCTGTTCACTAATCCTCTACGCATAGCTCGCCTTATCATCTTTGCATACCTATTATTGTCTTCCAATGGTGGTCTCGTATCATCATGTCCGAACTACCCCTAAGTCTGTGAGGGAATTCCGGAACGTATTCCTCTGGACGAGCATCCAAATTCTGATTCGCACCAAGCTCCATGGGATCGATCGCAGGTCCTCTAACATCACGATCAACCAGACTTGAGGGCATGCCCCTTAGCCTTTGGGGATCGGTATCGATCCCTCTGGAGGGATCGGTGCCAATCCCTTTAGGATGGTAGGGGACTGCCCCTTGCTGCTATATTCTATTCCTTTGTCCATTGGCTCCATTTTTGTGTTCCCGGTTCTGATTTCCAACGACTCCAGCTGCTTCAACTCCTTAATTCTATGCACCAGCTTGTCTAATCTGTTGGAGTAAATTCTTCATCATATCCTCCTGTCTTTTTAGCATCCTCTCCTGCATAGCATCCATCATCGTTTCCATTTCATCCTTGGTGATGTAGATTGATGCTTGATTAGCTCCAGCTCCTGAGGAAGCCTCCTGACTCCCTCCATGGTGGCTCCTTTACAGTAGCACTCTCCTTGTTGATTTCGTAGTCAATGCTTTTTAGATCCAAGTATCCAAGCTTCCAAATCTAAGATCCTAGCTTCCAAATCCTCGAGTGTGAATCCTTCTCAGTGAAAGCACCAAAATGTTGGCATCAAAATTGGCCCCCAACACTCAATCATGCAAAAAATCCAATATCCAATCCAATCACAGAAATATGAAGAGAAATAAATGAAGAACAAAATTAAAACAATTAGAAAGCAAGTAAAAGAAGACAAGATTTATAGCAGTTCGACTAACTCTAGCCTACGTCCACTTCCAAATAATCCTTTTTATTATACCGAAGTTTGTTTATAGTTACAATCTGAAATCCAAGAATAAAATTGACAAAGTGCAGCCTCGGTTGAAGATAAAGAGGAGCAGAAAGAAGCCCCTTTTTCTAACGCCATGCCTGCTGTATTTATAGGGGAAGACGACCACCAATCTCTCTGAAACTTCGGCTATAGGACCTTCTAATTCATATGGGCCCACCAGAGGGGTTGTTAGGCCCAAATCCCAATGAAGAGGGATCGATACCTATCCCTTCATTTGTTGATTTTTGCGCAGCGATCCCTACGGTGGCTTTTGCATGCTTAAATATGTTAGCCCTTCAATTCTCATTTCATTTGGGCTAAAGAAGCTCAAGTTATTACACGATCTTTGATTCAACATTGCTTGTGTGCCATCTTCTGCCGATCCCCCTCAAGGGATTTATACCGATCCCTCCATCTTTGTCTATTCGATGCGCGATCCCAAAGGTATGTTCCTAAGGGTCCATATGCCTTGCTTTCCAAATTTCGTGTGCTTTGAACTTATGGATCTCGAGATAATGAATGTTGTATGCAACAATGTTCTTGGACCTTGATGAACGCGACCCCTATCCAAAGAAGTATGCTGATCCATCCTCTTCCATGAAGCATGCCGAACCCTATTAGTTAACCATGCCGATCCTTTCTTCATAAGCTGAAGTATGCCGAACCCTATTCTACCACCATGACTGATCCCTCCAAAAAAACATACCCTACCGATCCCTCACCCAGGCTCACTAAGACCGATCTCTTCCTTTCTAACCCATCACCGTCGATCCCTACGTGGCCGATCCTTGCCTCTGCAATGTTCTTGTATATCGACCTCTTCCTTCTCTTACCCCTAACCTTGCCGATCCATACTAACCAACTATGTCGATACCTATTCATTAAACCACGTCGAACCCTCTATAGAAGCCAACCCATACCGATCCCTCCCATTCACTAAACTATATTCCATACTGTAAGCATTTTACATTGTTTATCTACCAATTCCATCCAATTTTGACTTCATGTTACTATCTATACTTGATTTCTGGCCCTAGAATCATCGCTCTGGACTCATCGGCCTTGATAATTGTGAAGCCTGTTGGGTTAAATCTGCCTGTATACTACCTTGGCAAAAGATGGGTTAACAGTAGTAATGGATTTTTTTTAGACATTATTGGTAGTGCAATGGATTGGATAACATCCAAGGATAAAACTGATTACAATGGATGAAATAAAATTAACCAAACCTAAATGTATACTACGCATTAAAATGTCTAATAAATATTCTTGCACATTAAAGAGAAACCATGAGTTTCTTATCAATGTAGAATTAATAATCCTCAACAGTCAATTAAACCATTAAGAGTATTGACTCTGCCATATAATACGATGCACGAATCTGAAAGGATTTCGATTACATTACCAAAATGTGATTGATAGCTGTACCAAAATGAATATTATTCATCGGCCACAAATGTATCTTCAAAAGAAAGACTAATGTTGTTGGAACACAGTGAGCAACGTTAATAAGAATAAAATTGTAATTTTCAAGTGTTGAAATTAACGTTACAGATTCGTCATTTAATATGCTCAAGATGATTCAGATTTTGCTCATAAAATTATCTCTTGGTATGATTTTGTGGTTTGGTAAATATGTGTTGAAATGAAAATTTCTAAATAATGATTTAGAATAGACTATTTTCACATAACAATCAAAGTGTCTCGAAATCAATGGGAGCGATATTGAGTTTGTGGGATTTTTCGGATACGATCCAAGAAATTATATGAAAATATCATTCTATAAACATCAGAATTAAACAAGTATTTTGACAGAAATATCAAATAGTTTGATTTTTAGCCAAAATGCAGAGGAAATATATGCCATAAGAATAAACATCAAAATGTACATAGATATTTCAAAAATTATAAGTAAACAACATACATTTGATTGTCAACAATGTACTTATGTTAAAATCAGTAATAGGTTGATTGTCTAATACTCAACATTGGATTTGTAAATAATATCTTTCATAATAAGTATAAAGGATGTTGGAAATGTCCCAAACAATATGCGAAGACACCTTATTAAAATGTTTAAAATGGAACATGTAAGATGGATTCCTTATTTATTAACAATAGGAATTATTGTAACGACCTGATTTTTCGACCCTCGAATGTCGATACTAAATACATCCACGGTATTCGTGTGCGGTGACACCCAAGTGCCGAAAAGACAGAATGTTAGGGTAAAATAAAAAATAGAATAGAACATGAAAGAAAAACACAATATCATAATCTCACAATGGAATGACAATATATAATATCAAAAGGAGAGTATAAAGGGTTACTTTGAATACAAGAATTTCAGAGTTACAAAACCTAAGTACTATCATCAGCCTGGACAGTTATAATTGTCTGTCCTCACAGAGTTACAAAAATAGAATTGGTCTTGGAGTAGACCAGAATATCATCGATAAAAACAAGAACAAACTTATTCAACACATCCTGTAAAACTTGATTCATTAAGCCTAATAAATATGCTGGAGCATTAGTTAGGCCGAACGGGATAACTAACCACTCATAAAACTAGTCATATCTAAAAGCGTTCAAGGGTACACTCTCCTCTACCACCCTTAACTGATGAAACCATGTAGCAAGGTCAAGCTGAGAAAATACTTGAGCTCCATGGAGTTGATCGAACAAGTCATCTATCCTAGGCAAAGGATACTTGTTCCTAACAGTCTGTTTATTGAGCTCGTGATAATTTACACACAATCTTAAGGAACCATCTGCCTTTATAGCAAAGACGACAAGCGCTCCCTAACTCGAACGACTTGGTCGGATCAAGCCCTGCTGCAACAAATCACTAACTCGATTTGTTAGCTCCATCCTCTCCTTTGGTGCAAGTCTACGAATTGGCAATACGATAGGCTTTGCATCCTTCTCCAAATCAATGTGAAATCCTATCTCCCTATGAGGTGGTAAACCTAACACCTCTTCGAAGATATCCACAAATTCTCTAACAATAGGGATCGAACCAAACTCCTCTTCCGCCCCATTAAGAGAATAAAGAAAACTAGTCATAAGTAAGCTAGGCCCTTCACATGACACTACCATCACCTTCCTCCCTTTCCTCATTAATGACAAGGTTTATTCAACACAATCCAGGATAGCATTATTCTAAGATAACCAATCCATCCCAAGTAGAACATCAAAACCTGTAAAACCTAAAACATACATATTGACAGGGAAGAGTTGGTCAAAGATATAAATTAGAACTCCTAAACAAACCATACTTAGATTGGCCGAACACCCAACAAGGTTCGACACACAAATAGAATCTGAAGCTATAGTTGGTTCAAGTTTTAGTTTGTCAACAAGAGTATGAGAAATGAAACTTAATGAAGCACCGGCATCAAATTAGACATGAACAGAAATGCCAAAAATAGATAATACCTTCCAAAACTTGCTTCCCCTTTACTGCGGTGGAAGTGGAAGGTGCTGAAGCTAGTGCAAAAGCTCGAGGTTGTTCCCTCTTCTAGAGCATCAGAAACTCCCTAGCAAAATGACCTGGCAGATGGCAGTTATAACAACTCCTTGGTGCAAGCTGTGCCTTGGTTGTCTATGGCTCAATCTTCAGAACCTTAGCAATTGGTGCTTTTACTAACGGTGCTTTTATGGCTTGCCCTCCCTTACCCGACCTACAATTCCCAGCAAAGTGCCATCTCTTTCCACACTTATGGCAAGTTAAACCTGAAATATTCTTTGATGGTTGAAACTTCCACTTGTTGTCCCCAGCTGGTGTAGAAATAGACGGCTTTGGAGCCAAACTCTCAAACCTCAACCCTATGTTCACCTGATTCACATAAGACTCCAAGATGTGATATGCCATATTCTCCTTGAACTCTAGACATATTCCTATGATGAACATCTCATTCCTTTTCAAAGCTGTATTTACCAAACCAGGCCTGAATCGAGATAGGGGAATGAATCGGTTATCATACTCCGCTACTGACATGGCTCCCTGCTTCAAGTCGAGGAAGCTCCTAAACAACAAAGTTTTCCTAGCTTTTGGGACAAACTTCATCTTGAATCCCTTCTTAAATTGGGCCCAAGAGAAGTCGTTCTCTTGGACATCCATAGTGATAGCACTCCATCAATCCATGGCCGCATCCATCAGATGTCATGATGCCAACTGACACTTCATCGCGTCATTCTACTCCATATCCCAAAATATTCGGTCACATAACTCAATCAAAGTCTGGACTTCTATGATCATCTCTGTACCACCAAACCTCTTTCCTCCTAACCTTTTTTAATCATGGTAGAACGAAGCAAAATTCACCTGAGGCCTGACCTGCACGACCTCCTCTACAATATCCACCCTTGGTTCCCCGACTGAAGCAACATTCCTTTGTGCTCAATCTTCACCATTTATGACAGTGCTACCCCTATCACCTCAACTTCTACCTCCTCGACCATTGGCAGCCCTAGTACTCATGATGCACAACCTGAACATGGAAAAATATATTTAGGATATGAAAGGCTAGAGTTATTTCAAAGAAAGAGATTATTCCTAAGGAAAAAACTAAAAAGTGGGTATAGGTTTATAAAAAATACAAATATGCTCTTGTATATAATTGAATCATTCTAGGATGTCGCTTATCGTATCTTTAATGAGCCATACCCGACCAAAGCCGAGGTGTTCACTCAACCTTGTGCTCTAATACCAAATGTAACGACCCGACTTTTTGACCCTCGAATGTAAACACTAAATACATCTATGGTATTCGTGTGTCAAGCACCCAAGTGCTAGAAAGATAGAAAGTTAGGGTAAAATAAATAAATAAAATAGAACATGAAAGAAAGAACATAACATCAAAATCTCACAATGTAACGATAATATATAATATAGAAAGGACAGTACAAAGGGTTACTCTGAATACAGGAATTTCAGAGTTACAAAACCTAAGTACTGTTATCAGCCAGGACAGTTATAACCTTCTATCCTCACAACGCTGATATATGTACATAGCTAAAATGGAACAACTGAAATAGAAATGGATAGAAAATGGAAGCCTCTAGCTCATCTTCTGAACTTTGAAGCATCCAAGGTAAAACCTGATACTCAGCCTACTCGAAAGAGTACGTGAGGAATTTTGGAAAAACAAAAACCAAGCGTCAGACATAAGTTTGGTATGAGAAAACTCGAGATACATGCAACATGTAGGAATATCTATTGAGATAGTACGTGTTAGTCCATGAGATGATGGTTTTGATGACAACAACCTTAGAATAGATTATAAAATATAAATACTAACATTACAAGTTTAGATATATATATATATATGCAGGATCTAACCATGCAGGTATCAAGAATGAAGACTGTACAGTATAGAGATTCAAGATATAAAGATTGAAGACTCATGAGTATCAAGAGTTCAAGATTTCAAGGTTAAGTTTGTTTTAGTTAGGAATATTTGTTAAAACTCGTAGAAAAGCACTGGCATCTTAATATCCAATTTATTCGTGGAATGGAATCCACTTCGAGCCCGTTAAAGGGATGGAACCCTAAGTAGGATGGAACCTACGAAAATCTAGTGGGACATTGTTTTGTATCCACTAAACTTAATTCAAATGATTTTTCGAAATTATCTTGTTTTCGAAATGATTTCAAAACTTTCCTTTTAAAAGATTCAAAACCCTCGATTCCATTTTTAAAATAATTTTAGCCTCAAAACATCTTTATTTTTAGAGTCAAAATTTCTCCTGATTTTAAACTATCTTTTCAAATAATATATTTAACTTTTAAATTATTTATACTTTGATTTAAATTATAGTTAAATAATATATATATATTGTTCTTTATATTCACTTATGAATTTCAAATATATTCAAGTATATTTATAAAGTTTTAAATAGTTTTTATATAAGATAAATATTATTTTTATAAAAATTCAAAACATCAAATTTGGCTGAGGGATGTCGACATGCCCATAGGCACCATGTCGACATGGTGACAGTTGAGTTTAAAATTTAAATTTCAAAAGAAGTGTCTATTCGCCATAACTCTTCACGAATGGACATGATTGTTGTTCTTCTATAAATAGGGGTCAGTTTCAACGAATTTTATAACATTTTTCTCTGATTTAACTTCTCTTCTTCTTCTCCACTTTCTTATTTACAAATTACACCATTACTCTGCCGAAATCAATATCGAATCTAACTAGACAATTTCTGGTTTTGATTCTCTCCACTATCTCTACAAGATCCAAGTGCTAATCTGAGTTATAGACTTTTTGTAATCAATTGAGCGAGAGAAGGTGTGATTGTAGTCCTAGAAATCAATTGGGTGAACTTGTTGCCCCGGAAATCAAGTATCTCTACCCAAAGGATTGTTATTCTGGAGGGTGTACCTCGTAGCCTTGAAACCGAGGGTTGCAATTGTTGAAGTGATTTTGAAAGGAAATCCGTACTTAGTTGTGCAGGACTGGATGTAGGGTAACTCCGAACCAGTATAAAATCCGGTGTGTTCTTTCCTTTACTGCTTTTACTTTATATTTGCATCTGTGTTTGATTCTGTGTTCATATCTGTGTCTGATTAGTGTATACATTGTTAACAAATTAAGATAAACTCAAAAAGGTTAACAAATTTCTTAAAACACTATTCACCCCCCCCCCCTCTAGTGTTATTTCTAGCCTTAAGATCCTTAATCCGCATTTCTCACAAGATTCATATGAAATAATGAGGCTGATGCCTGTTAATGAGTCATCTCGACGAATAGCCAATCTCAAAAGCGAAGAAACGGTAGGAGGAGGTTTGATGTGGTGAAATCAAGATTGAAGAGTGACTTAAGAGCACTATAGACCGAGGAGAAGTTAAATCTTCTTAAGTACCCATTCTTGGATGTTATACTCATGATCCATAATGACATTAAACTTTTAACATCTTTATAGATGAAGTAATGTAAATGTAGACAATATAAGGACGTATCTAGTTGAGTGTAAGGTCGATTGCCTTTAAGGAAGCCAAAATTATTCCTTAAGAATGCTAAAAAAACTCAAGATATATGAATACCAAAATGCACAAACCAGATTGATTGTGAATATAATCCGGATTGTGCAGGCTCGATCTAATGCATAATGAGTTCAAATTTTAGAACTTCAATTATTTTGTCCTTGCATTTAGGAGTCTCTTGTTACTAAGGTCAGTCTCGTGTTACTAAGGTAGAGGTTCAAAATCAAAAGATACCTCTACGTTATGCATAGTATGTTTGCCCAAACTATCTTTTGGATACTATTTTTATTTTTATTTTTCATTTTAATGGATCCGTTGTGTTTTAAGCGACCATTTTCATACAAGGGATTGTGGGATTTATTGTATAGAAACCCATGGTGCGAAACCAGTCTCATCATATTAGCTTATTCTTTAGCCCCATATTGTGGAGAGAAGAAGATAATGTACGCATAAATATCACTTCTCAGGTATACACGGCAAGAATGGAGCTAGAAGAAAAGGGAGTCATGCACCCAAATTAAGCCATAGAGCCTTTGAGGCAAAATTGGTTTGATTGGTCCAAAAACCCGTTAGTCAAACTGATGATCATGCACTGTTCTCATATGCGTACCCTGTGAAGCAATGGAATGTCTTTCTGGGTAGTTGTGTGATACGGTATTGATACAATACCATATAATAATACATCACCTGCAATTGCTACATGGTCTAAAATGAGCATCAAATTACCCAACTTCGTGCAGACTAGTAGCTAGGAAAAAGGATAGCACACTTTATAACAAATTTCTGTTTTGTTTTATTTTTATTGATGGTTTGTTACAAAAGTATTGGGTTAAAATGTTTAGCAAATGAAAGGTAGACAACTGTACAAAGTGGTTACAGAGAATGAGCCTATATATAGATATGTAATGAAAAGAATAGGCAGACTGGAAATTAAATATATCTCTTCTTTACTGTATTTTTCTCTTCTTCTTCCTGTGTTTTCTTCTTTTTTTCTCTTCTCCTCCTCTAAAAACTCTAGTATCTTGTTTAGACCGTATCATTTGGTGCTTTCACCTTTGTTCTCTCCTCTTGCCATGGATGAAACACTAATGCTACAACAACTCCTACCACCTCGCCGTCCGCAGCTCACTACTAGCCATCCAAAGCACCCTCTCTTTACAAGAAACCATGCTCCAATCCGACCATTCTACCTTCACCGACATAAAATCCATCATCGTCTCTCAAAACACAACCTTACAAAACATTACAAAAACTCCTATCGAACTCTTTTCCAAAATATCTTCCTTCCAACCACCACCGACTCCTCCAACACCGTTATATGCTGCTGCTATGGACTCGACAACACCAGCTCCTCCTCTGACCTTTGTCGCTACTGCTGCACCTTCTCGCCGTCGTCCTTCGTTCTCAAATCCTCCTCATCTAAACTCATCGACACTTCCCATCAATTCATCCTCCTCATCATCAACACCACCAGTGATACTGTCTGGATCACCCCCTTCGACGGCTCTGACAGCCCTCAAACCATAATCACCTCCTCCCACTACAATAACGATCACGACAACCTCTTTGTCAATAACAACAAACCCTCTTCCTTCCCCATCTACAATCCAAAAGCAAGTCCCGGTCTCCACCTCTACGATGCCAGCCCTAACCACACAACCCATTAGCCGAAAATCGTTTCTCTCAACTCCTAATCAAAATTCCAAACCAGCAGCAAACTCCTCACTGACATTTCATCAAACATCACAAGTACCCTCTAAGCAAGTCACCAACTCACCCTCCAAGCTCATATCCTTCTTCCACACCATGTCTCTAATGCAACGAACAAAGATCACATCCGATTCTCTTCATAAATCAAATCTCATAAATGAATTTTACCGCTTGTACGATAGTTCAGACATTGCTAAACTGTATGATGAAATGACTGAAAAAGGTTACTGTAGACAGTGTGATTTAATGCTGGACAAAAATGGGAAAAATGCAACGGGAAAGGCTTTATTTGTATTTGATCCCGGTGGAACGTTCACTGTTGAGAGCATTTCCGACCTTGAGGACAAGGTCGATTTCGAGGGGATGGTAATGATACGGTATTGATACAATACCAGATAATAATACAGGTACATCACCTGCAATTGCTACATGGTCTAAAATGAGCATCAAATTACCCAACTTCGTGCAGACTAGTAGCTAGGAAAAAGGATAGCACACTTTATAACAAATTTCTGTTTTATTTTATTTTTATTGATGGTTTGTTACAAAAGTATTGGGTGAAAATGTTTAGCAAATGATAGGTAGACAACTGTACAAAGTGGTTACAGAGAATGAGCATATATATAGATATGTAATGAAAAGAATGGCCAGGCTGAAAATTAAATATATCTCTTCTTTACTGTAATTTTCTCTTCCTCCTCCTGTGTTTTCTTCTTTTTTCTCTTCTCCTCCTCTAAAAACTCTATTATCTTGCTTAGACCGTATCATTGTGCAATTTTGAATAATTTATTTTTAGGTAACTTTGGGCTAGGTCTTTCCCACCACGTCAACTACTCAAACTGGTAGTATAGTGTCAAGCGACTGCTCGGACCTTTAATGTAGAGCATATGGAATAACTCACAATTTCTCATTTCTAAGAACTCCACAACAAAACGGAGTAGTTAAACGTAAAAATAGAACGATACAAGAGTGTGCGAGAACTATGCTTTCAGATAGTAATTTATCAAAACACTTTTGGGCAGAAGCTGTTGCTACCGCCTGTTATATTTTGAATAGAATTTTAATTAGACCTTTAACTGATAAGACACCTTATGAACTTCTTCATGGAAAGAAACCTAAGGTATCATACTTCAGAATTTTTGGAAGTAAATGCTTTATTTTAAATACAAAAGATAATTTGGATAAATTTGATCCTAAATCCGACAAAGGAATCTTTATTGGATATTCTAATAGAAGTAAAGCTTATAGAGTTTTTAATTTAAGATCTAACACCATCGAAGAAACAATGCATGTTTCGTTTGATGAAAATTTAAAAGATTTTGAAATTACAAATGATGAAAAAGATTTAATTACTCAAAATCAGGAATCAACCGAAATTAATAATGAAATTAATCATCCTAATAAAAGGATTAAACTTTTAAAAGATCATCCTATTGAAAATATAATAGGAGATATGCAATCTATTGTTACAACTAGAAATCAACTAAGTAAAATGAGTAATGTAGCATTTATATCATCTATTGAACCCAAAAATCCTAAAGAAGCATCAACTGATGATTCATGGATTTTGGCTATGCAAGAAGAATTAAATCAATTCACTAGAAATGAAGTTTGGGAACTTGTTCCTAGACCTGAAGATAAAACTATAATTGGAACTAAATGGGTCTATAAAAATAAAATGAATGAACAAGGTGAGGTCGTTAGAAATAAAGCACGATTAGTTGCCCAAGGTTACTGTCAAGAAGAAGGTATAGATTATGACGAAACCTTTGCTCTTGTAGCAAGATTAGAAGCCATTAGGATTCTACTTGCTTTCGCAAGTCATAATAATTTCAAATGGATGTTAAAAGTGCATTTTTAAATGGATTTGTAAAAGAAGAAGTATATGTTGAACAACCACCACTTTTTGAAGATGAAAATTTACCAAACCATGTGTACAAACTTAAGAAAGCTTTATATGGTCTAAAACAAGCTCCTAGAGCCTGGTATGATAGACTAAGATCTTATTTATTACAATCAAATTTTGAAATTGGTAAAATAGATAATACTCTTTTTATTAAAAGAAATAAAAATGATATTCAACTAGTACAAGTTTACGTAGATGATATCATTTTTGGATCAACTAATTTTGAAATGAATAAAGAATTTTCTGAAATAATGACAAAAGAGTTTGAGATGAGTCATATGGGTGAATTAAACTTCTTTCTAGGATTGCAAATAAAATAGTTAGATAATGGTATTTTTATTAGTCAAGAAAAATATGCTAAAGAACTAGTTAATAAATTTGGTTTGACTGCTGCGAGTGGAAAACCCACTCCCATGGCAACCAATGAATATCTAAGTAAAGAAGATTTCTCGAAAGATGTAGATCAAAAGTTGTATAGAGGAATGATCGGATCATTGCTCTATATCACCGCTAGTAGACCTGATATCATGCATAGTGTATGTCTATGTGCAAGATATCAATCTCATCCTAAAGAAACTCACTTAAAAGCTGTAAAACGTATCATAAGATATATTAAACACACCTCTAATTATGGCTTATTTTATCCTAAAAATTAATATCATACTATGATGCTGACTATGCTGGATGTAAATCAGACCGAAAAAGTACAAGTGGAACTTGTCACTTTTTGGGACATTCTCTGGTTTCCTAGTTTAGTAAAAAGCAAAATACAGTTTCTCTATCAACAACTGAAGCAGAGTATATTTCTGCTGCTTTGGCTTGTTCTCAAGTAATATATATGCAACAAACCTCAAGAGATTTTGGATTAAATATCTCAAAATCGCCAATTTATTGTGATAATACTAGTGCAATAAATTTATCTAAAAATCCTACTCATCATGCTCGAACTAAACATATTGATATTCGACATCATTTTCTTAGAGATAATATAACTAAAGAAGTTATTACTCTCGAATATATAAACTCTGAGAATCAAATCGCTGATATCTTAACAAAACCATTAAATGAATCTATATTTACTAAATTAAGAAGAGGATTAGGTATTTGTTCTATAACTGAAATATAAAATATAAATAACAAGTATAATTAATAATTAATATTAAAATAAATCATAGAGTTAAAATATAAGGACCATGTCGACATCCCCTAGGAAGACATGTCGACATGTAACGTTTCTATTTTTTTAAATTTTTCCCACAAAAATTCAAAAATTTAGTTATATATTCTTCTCTATTTTGAATTCTTATTCATTCTCTCTGTTTTCTCTTCATTTTCTATTCTGAAATATATAAAATAATGGCATCTTCCTCTAAATCAAACATAAAATCAACTTTCTCATTCCCCTCTCCTACTTCTGGTCCATTCCAATGCACTACTCTCGCATGTGTAACTAAATTGGAGGAGTCTATGAAGGATACTCTTCAGATGTTGACTGAAATTCAAGTGACTCAACTTCGTATGGCGAAAGAGCAAGAGAGGCAAGGCAAGATTCTTAGGAATTTACAAAAATTCCTAATGGATAACCATGCCAACCCTATCTTGATCGATGAAGACTCTTCACTCAATCAAGAACATGAGGTCAGCGACGAAGAAGAAGAAGAACCAATGAAAGAAGCACACGAGGAGGATGATGACCAAGTAGTATGCGTTGGAGAAGTGTGTTTCGACAAAAATGGGAATCTTGTTGAACAACGTGGAAATTTCTGTTTCCACTATCCAAACTGTTCAATTCATAAATCTCCTATGTTCAGAAACACACATTAGTTTCTTCTCTTTCTTTCCGTTGTTATTTATGTTTTTATGTTTTTCAAACGCAAATGTAAATACAACCATACTCGTAATAAATAAACTCGTATGTGTTAGTATTATTGTGAATTCTTAGTTAGGATAGTTAATAGTTTAGGATTATATTTTAGTTAAGTATTGATTATGTATGATAACACTATCATTATAATCACAAGTAATATAGTCTTAGTTTCAGGGGGAGTTATATAGTTTGGAGTTATCTAGTTTAGAGTAAGTTTTTGTTGATGACAAAGGGGAGAAGTATAAAATAGGATAGTTAGGCATAGATTAAGGGGGAGTTATTAGAGTTATTAGGATAGAAGGAATATTTTATAAACAAAGGTTGTCATCATCAAAAAGGGGGAGATTGTTAGTCCATGAGATGATGGTTTTGATGACAATAACCTTAGAATAGATTATAAAATATAAATACTAACATTACAAGTTTAGATATATATATGCAGGATCTAACCATGCAAGTATCAAGAATGAAGACTGTACAATATAGAGATTCAAGATATAAAGATTGAAGACTCATGAGTATCAAGATTATCAAGAGTTCAAGATTTCAAGGTTAAGTTTGTTTTAGTTAGGAATATTTTTTAAAACTCGTAGAAAAGCACTGGCATCTTAATATCCAATTTATTCGTGGAATGGAATCCACTTCGAGCCCGTTAAAGGGATGGAATCCTAAGTAGGATGGAACCTACGAAAATCTAGTGGGACATTGTTTTGTATCCACTAAACTTAATTCAAATGATTTTTCAAAATTATCTTGTTTTCGAAATGATTTCAAAACTTTCCTTTTAAAAGATTCAAAACCCTCGATTCCGTTTTTAAAATAATTTTAGCCTCGAAACATCTTTATTTTTAGAGTCAAAATTTCTCCTGATTTTAAACTATCTTTTCAAATAATATATTTAACTTTTAAATTATTTATACTTTGATTTAAATTATAGTTAAATAATATATATATATATATTGTTCTTTATATTCACTTATGAATTTCAAATATATTCAAGTATATTTATAAAGTTTTAAATAGTTTTTATATAAGATAAATATTATTTTTATAAAAATTCAAAACATCAAATTTGGCTGAGGGATGTCGACATGCCCATAGGCACCATGTCGACATGGTGACAGTTGAGTTCAAAATTTAAATTTCAAAAGAAGTGTCTATTCGCCATAACTCTTCACGAATGGACATGATTGTTGTTCTTCTATAAATAGGGGTCAGTTTCAACGAATTTTATAACATTTTTCTCTGATGTAACTTCTCTTCTTCTTCTCCACTTTCTTATTTACAAATTGCACCATTACTCTGCCGAAATCAATATCGAATCTAACTAGACAATTTCTGGTTTTGATTCTCTCCACTATCTCTACAAGATCCAAGTGCTAATCTGAGTTATAGACTTTTTGTAATCAATTGGGTGAGAGAAGGTGTGATTGTAGCCCTAGAAATCAATTGGGTGAACTTGTTGCCTCGGAAATCAAGTATCTCTACCCAAAGGATTGTTATTCTGGAGGGTGTACCTCATAGCCTTGAAACCGAGGGTTGTAATTGTTGAAGTGATTTTGAAAGGAAATCCGTACTTAGTTGTGCAGGACTGGATGTAGGGTAACTCCGAACCAGTATAAAATCCGATGTGTTCTTTCCTTTACTGCTTTTACTTTATATTTGCATCTGTGTTTGATTCTGTGTTCATATCTGTGTCTGATTAGTGTATACATTGTTAACAAATTAAGATAAACTCAAAAAGATTAACAAATTTCTTAAAACACTATTCACCCCCCTATAGTGTTAATCCTAGCCTTAAGATCCTTAATCCGCATTTCTCACAGTACGGACTTCCATAATAGTTTTCTCCTCAAAAGAAACCAACCATTTATTAAGTTTAATATAGTGATACGATAGATAATGTTTAGGGTGTAGTATATAAATCATATCAAATAGATGTGATGCTTACATTGGTCACATCGCAAAATATTTAGGTTACACTCAAAACTGCTAAGGTACATTTGCATAATGGATTTTCCATGGAGATCTATTCAGGGAACCCGAATCTAATCTCCTGCATAAGGGTCAGAAAGTACCTTCCGAGTGTCATATACCTCTAGGTAAAGTATACCATTTAGGTAAACACAAGCGGCCTAGCATCCGAACATAAACATGAACAACTTGAACCAAGTATCATCAACTCCTTTTGGCCAACAATCGATAAGTATCTCTAGATATGGGTGATAATACCTTGACATGGGTCGCTAACCCCAGGTTGTGAGGCCTACTCCGTTTTTAGTCATTTTCGATGTCGAGGTTACGTTCGGCATCTTCACAGGAGTCTTTATCACTCGAACAGGACACGAATCCTAGATTGGATCCTTAGATCTCGAAAAGAAGTCGAAACCACAAATGGATTCTTATATTTCAACAGATCTCAGAATCACATATGGATTCCCAAATCCTGAATACATCATGAACCTCTACATGTGTTCAAGCATCTTAAATAGATCTCAAATCTCCATATAGATTCCCTTTCTTCAACCACTTCCAAAACATAGAACTTGTATACTAGTTTTGAAGTGGTATTCGGTACAGACTCTTAAAAACCAATCGATGAATTTCCGATAAACTCAATTCCGGTTCTTTCTAAAGCAAATGAAAGCTAGAGATATTTCGTACCAATACTCCACCCCAGGGATTCTTATTGGTATGAAATCGTGAGGCCTTCTGATTACTTCCTAAGTTAATATTAGGTCAGGTTCGATAGTCGACTAATCGACTATCCAGTCAAAACACTTGTTGATACAAATTAATATTCGTACACTTAACTCATTTTCCGACATTCCAACTTAACTATTCCTCACCCAAGACTGAAGCCAGATAAGTTTGGGCCCCGGTTGCTCCAAGCGTTGCCTAGATACTTCATTCTTGAATCTCACAAATAGATAAGTCTACCTCGTCGGATTTTAGGGTTAAGTATAGTAGTAATGATTTCCATAAACAAGTAAGAAATCAACATGATTAACATGTTTTCGACATTTACCACTCGCCTATTCCTAGGTTAAGAGGGAAGCCGGTAGGTTAGAGCTCTATTGCTCCTTTGCTACTCGAACATCAATCTTAACTCTCCCATATAGATAAGCTTACTTTATTAGCTTATTAGTGTTAACAATATCAATTACTTTTCAAACAAGTAATTAAACAACTTAGCCATTTGGCCATTGAGCAATTTCTAACCCTTTTCTGAACCTTTTGTTTGTACTTTTAAAATCCTTTAAAAAAATAAGAATATTTTCAAGATATTTATATAAGATATTTTCTACTTAAACTACTTATAATAGGTTTTAAAACATTCATACAAAATATTACTCAAAAATAATTGTTTTGTAATTTACTTGAAAACATAGAAAACCATGTTTTTCACAAAACACTTTTTTTATATAAATTCATAACTAATTCTTAAAAATTCATATAAATCTCAATCTACTTTTCAAATACTCTAATAAGAGTTAGACAATACTTTTAAAAGGAATGAAACAAAATGCTCAAACTTAAATTCCTTTTGAAACATTTGAAGTCTAAAAATCAAGGTGAAATGGGGCAGTTCTGCACTAGTGATGTTTTGGCCATTTTCAAGATGTTACTTAGCCTTTTAATATTCAAGATTTTAATAGCAAAAAACATACATGTATAACAATACAAATATAGCGAGAAATCCCTATGGATCTCTCTACAAAGTTCCATAGCAATTGCCAAAAACAAGGCAATTTTGTACTGCATCTATAGCGACTATTGTTATTAGTGCACTTCTAAATCCGAGTTATATTCCAACCTATGTCCAACTACAACTTATGTGCTTTGTTCCAAGGTCTATTTATATGTTATATAGTCTATTCAAGTCCATATATGGATCCTTTGTGCCACTTATTTTCAAAACAAGTGTCAAAATCAATGTTTTCAACATATGTCCAAGTTAAGTCAAACAACTTTGACACGACAAAATATAACCATATATGAGTTATATTATCAATCCAAGTGGTGAGTTAGCTCACCTCTTATCCAATAAACAAATAAGCCTAAGCACTCATGTCCAAACCCAAGCTAGCAACCTCCTTCCCTTTCCTTTCCTTTCCTTGTTTCACTTGCTCCTTTAGCCTCCTAACCCACTAATTGCTCAAGGTCTTGAGAGGAGGGGGAGTATTGCTTCACTTTTTCACAATCTAACTAGGTAGAAGGTGTTTTTATGTGGTAGCTAGGCTTTCCTCAAAGTTTGAGGTGATTTGGAGATGGTTTGCTAATTATTTGCTTTAGGAATTTGAGATGAAGAAGAAGATGATAACATTGAAATTTTAGCTCAAAGCTTTTGGAATATTTGTGATATATTTCCTAAGGGTGTACATGTCCATATATAGGCTTAGGAATGATGATAGGAATAGACCAAAAATCCCTCAAAACCCTAATGACATTAATTACTTCTTATCATGATAACTTTATATCACTTCTCCTTTATTCATTTTACCATTTTGACCTTGCCATGAAAATATCTCTTATCTTATTGGAAATTTCTAGAACATTCCATGCTTTATGAAGAGGAGAGTGTGTTAGTTAGTTTTTAATGTGTTCATTTGATTATTAGTCAAGTGCATGATATTTCGAATAACTTATATCGATCGAAAAATAGTTTATCGATAAACCGATTTTCGGTCATATTATCGATTTTTTTTAAGAATATATTTTTGTAAACACTTTTCTAAAACAAGTTTCTTATAATTATTTATTAATTAAATGGTGTTAAATTTTTTATAAAATCATATTTTTAAAACTTAATTATACTTCAAAATGTATCGATATTCGAAGACGAAGTGTTCGAATTTCAAGGTCGCTGCAATTATCATACAAATTGTATTATCTACAAAATCTTATCTTTCTTACGTATTTGATGCATGAAGAAAATATCAAATCCAAATTAAGATCACTAAATGGTAGTTTAGATTGTTCTTGAGTATTTACAAAATACCATAGAATGTTTACAAAACAACGAACTCCGTATGAAGGAATGTTTAGACTCGAACTTCATAAGTGCTATCGAATATAATATGTCAATATTAAATTCATGTTCAAACTTTAATTAAGAAGCTTTAAGTTGGAATTATTTCAAACAATAACTAGTAGCTAATTCAACCAAATGCCAATACAATATAGGAAGTATAAATAAGTGCACAAATTTATAACAAGCTAAGGGTGATTCCAAATTTTGAGAATCTGTGACATTATTATATGTTAATAATGTCATGACATAGTTTGTAAAAGAACCTAGGGCTCAAAAAAAGTCAAGCTACATACTCTTAATAGTTCCATATAATAAAGGTAGTTTATCACCATCGGAGTGAGTTGATTGACAAAGTAGATAATTAAAACAACATAGCATACCTATTCATTGAGGGACTAACATAATTATTTTTGAGAAAACTGATCGATGAAGTTGGAATAAGATTCCATAATTGACCCCAAGTGCAAGTGGGAAATTGATAGAGTTAAGGGTATGCCCTAGGAGCAATTATGTAATTTGTTATATATATCTAACTCGATAACTAATCTTGTTCAAAATAAAAGATATTTTCATTCTATTATATACTTGATATAATGTGTTATATTAATTATTTATTTAATTAAAAGCATATTAAATATAGAAAATCCATAAATGTTATGTTTTATGATAGTAGTTACAATGTGTTGTAATCATGAGAGATTTATCGTAGTAAAATAAACATACCATTTTAAATATTGCTAGTCAAGACGTATCGAGGCTAGATATCGATACATCTGTTGAAACTAGAGTATACGAATGATCTTTACAAAAGAAACCATAATATACATACATTAATCAGAGTAAACTAACTTATCATTTGCCTGGATAGTTATAATAGCATGTCCTCATAAATGCTAATAAATACAAAACAACAGATGCAAAAAAAAAGATACATGAATACGTCTTGGAGAAATCCAGCTCATCTCCTGAAGCTCCAAAGCATCCAACTAAATCTGGAAATATGCTTAGGTTAACCTGAGCATTATAAGAAAATAATGTCCGGATCAGTTTGGTAAACCAGTGTGAGAAACACAATCAAACGTATTTTTAATATTATAAAACCTTTCAAAATATAGATATCTCATAAGACCACGCAGAACATAAACATGGATGGGTTTTTACCTTATGATAACCAAAACATTTATAGAAAATCTTTTGATACTATAATAATTTCTAGGGTTTAAAATAAATATTTAATTATAGATGAAATGATTACATTAATTACATTCCAATATATTAAATATAAAACTAAGTCCGTAAAGGCACGTAATGGAAATTGGATTCCATTAATGACAAGGTAAGGGACTACGTTCTGTATAGTACATCTCAAGAGAAAATGTACCAAGACTGCAAACCTTGCACCTCTACCAACACGGAGCCGACCTGCCTCTCTAACATGACAAGCCAGATTACATCATCCCCCGAGCACCACGGATGCAAACCTATTGCACCTATCCTACCCTTTTCCATGCGCACGCATACTAAAATCCATAAATATCGAATCTATGGAATGACACTCCTAATGGCAGTGAACCACGTAGCTCTGCTGCATATCCCCCGTTTTAGTCATTACTGGGTTGTGAGGCGTGTGAGGTCACGATTGCCTTTTTCTCTCTTAGCAAATCCTACTTGGAATGCTAACACTGCCCTCCAAGCAACAATGCAATGCTAGCATTCATCCATATAAGTTGTTCAGGATATGAATAAACCGAAGGTATAACTTCCACTACATCTATTTTGGAATCTCCCTCAAGACTAACAACAAGTAGCCCTTGTACTTCAAAGAACTCCGTCTTCGATTTGATCATATGGAACTAATCACGAATCTCTTCTAAAGCATTAAACATGTATATAGTTTTGGAGTAGTTATGGTTTCGAGTCATTTCATATAAATACACTCCCTCGCTTACCAGTCGCTCCAAAACCAATCGATAGTTTCTAGTAAACTCAACTCCTCTTCTTTTGGAAACAAACAAACAATACATAAGAGCGGAGATCACCTCCTAACCATTTAAATGGTCGGATTTCCTTATCATTTATACTAGAAGAGCACAACAAGTTCATATGTACAGTATAGCATCAGCGAAGATAACTGTACCATATAATTCCCGTGTTTCTTTTAGATTTGTCCATAGTTATATTTGGTCAAGATTTGATAGTCGGTTATTTAACTATCAAATAAACAAAATAATCAAATTGGGAATTTAATTTTATAAGAAACTAAGCACGATTAAACATCTAAGCAGCCCTAATTAATCCTTTCATTAATTAAAACCACTTTGAAATACTTGAAAAATATTCATATATTTATCTTAATAGTATAAGTATATTCACAAACCATTTCACTTCCAATACTTAGAAAACATTTTCCAGATTCCCAAAATCATATTTAATCGGGCCAAAACAAATGTCATTTAAAACATTGTGATAATAAACCCAAACCACTTTTCCTTCGGTGTTAAGTATGGAAACTCGCTTTTTATAAACCCATTCCATATTTAAAACTCCTTTTATAAATTTTAAAAAATAATTATAAAACTCCTTTTATAAATCTCCAAATATAATTATAAAACTCTTTTTATAAATCTCCAAAAATAACTCCTTTTATAAATCTCCAAATACAATTATAAAACGCATTTTATAAATCTCCAAATATAATTATAAATTTCTAAATTTCTAAATTCATTTATAAAACTCCTATTATAAACTAACATTTACAAATATATTCTTTTATTTATAAATAATATTTACAAATCTATTTTCTATACATTATTTTATATAAAGCCCTTCACAAATTAAACCTATTCTCACCAAACAAATAGGCCTATCCCATCACTACTTCCCAAACACGACACGAAAACAAGCTTCTCTCCCAAAATTTGATCGCTTCTAGGTGTTTAAAATAAAGGACACCGCCTTGTTCATTTCCCCATCGTCGTCGCTCCGATCAGCAATAGCCTACACCACCGCGGCCAATATCACCTCCACTCACCCACGCACCACCGGCCGCCTCCACGACCAACTCACCGCCACGAATCGCCATCCCCAGCCAAAGATTCGTACCCAAAGAAAATAGTACCCAAAACACTAATTCCAGCTCACCAGAGCTCCCCCGACAACCGTAGCCACCTCAACCACCACCGATGTCTCCACCTAATCCATATGCCCTTCCCTGAGCCGCTGCTCCTCCTCTCGACCATAACATCGCTGGCTATTCCGAGATGAACATAAAATGTTCATTTATCTCCCCACAATGATTCTGACCACCAATAATCTCGAGACCACCTCTAAAAATATCATCTTACCGCCAAGAACACGACCCCACTCTCCGATCTGCATTCCGTAATTATAAAAAAATCACCATAATTTGACAACACGATTATCGGATGATATCCACCACCACACTCAACGAAACGACAAGCGACTATTTTTAGAAAATATTAGAGATGATAAAAAATAGCTTTGTAGTTGGAAGATTTGGTTGAATGTGAATAGATTTTGAGATATTGATTTGAGCAGGGAAAGATGGATTTTGTTTCATTTACAGTAAGAAAAAGAAGAAGAAGAAAAGAGAAAGAAAAGTGAATTGAGTGAAATGAAATGAAAGAGAGTAAAGTGATGATGGTGCACACTTAAACAAAATCAATTACTTCTAACTTAAGCAAATTATCAAAATGCAAGACACCCTATCAAGTCAAGAGCTAATCACAACTAATGGCTTGGTTGAAAAAAATTGGTTTTGATTTGATTTATAAATGTTTTGAAAAGAGAGTTTTGCGGTACTCCGCTACCCAATATCACGTTCGTGTACATACCACGAATGACAAAAATAAAAATATGATCGCGTACGACAATGTGACACAATCCCAAAACAACAATAAAATATACTGGTTATCTAATATGTGAAATTTCAAATATACCAACGTTTGTCGTAAAATACATCAAACGATAATTTAAATATTTTTGAATTAAAAATTCTAGAAAATTCCTATAAATTTAATTAATAAAACATCAATAAAAATCAAGTCGTTTTGTAAAAAATTGATTTTCTTATTATTTATTGCATTCGCATCAAATTTGAATATTTAAATAAATTAAATATTCCCATTCAAAATGTTAAAAATTTCGGGTCTTTACAAAACTTAAATCAAATAAAGATTTTATGTAAAAATATTTCAAATTAAATATAAAATATCTTTAGACTTCATAGGCCCAATAGATCCAAAAATAGAATTTTTTTTTAAATCTACTTATTTAACTCGTTTTCGACTTGCTCGATTCCTTCACACGGTACATAACGCTATCCAAATGTTGGATAGTACATTACTTATGTTTACTATATACACCAAGGAGTAATGTATTGATAGTTATTAGATAACTACATAATCACTCACTGAGAGTTTCCAGTTAGTTAATAATAACTATGGTCAAATAGTAAATCTCGAAGTGATGATATTACATAGTTCTCTCAATTTGAGAATACTGTTGAACTTCAATGTGGATACTCCACTTTGATTATAGTTAAATTACGGTATAACATCTGTCAAATGACTATTGTTGGGTCTGAGTTGAAGCATTGGAAGTGAAACACTATTCAATAGAGAATTCGTCTCCTCGGTCATATGAGGTTAGTATCATGGTCAACCATAGTCAAGTCAAAGTTAATGCCTTCAGCTAGAGTAGCATGGTTAATAATAATTGTTATTATTGGATGAAAGATTGGACTGACCAAGTTAAATATGGATGGTATTGGAATTTTGACCAAAAACAAATTTCTTAGGTCCTAAATTGATGTGGTTTTGACAAAGGGAATTGGTGTAAATAATCATTGCTACTAGGTACCGTTTAAAATAGTAAAATTAGATTTTACAAAAAGACGTGCAAGCGATGAATTCGGCCAAACTGTCACACCACCAGCTAAGGTGACATGTGAACATTAATCTTTAAATTGTTCGATATTAATCACTGACCCAATTACACCAACGAGTTGCATTACTGCAATGATGAATACCCTAAAATATCACATGATTTAATTAATTTGGATTTAATCAATTCAGAATTATTTTAAATTAATTAAATTAGTTGATATTTATGAAATTAATTAATTATTTTATTTTATTTTTGGATGCCATCAGTATTTAATATCATGCATATATAAAAGTTATGTATGTACGTATCGATATACGATATCGATAAATATTTAAATCTAGTTCAAATCAATTAATTGCTAAACGGGCTCGGGACTTTTAGAGGTCTATCTTGGCCTCAACATGGCCACAATAAGGTGTAAGGGAAAGGATTTTTAAGTGTTCAAAAAATGTTTTGAAAAGGAAAATAAAGAGTGAGTAAAAGAAGAAGATATTTTCTCATCATTTACTCTTCTTAATGCCATTTAAACCACATCTTACACATCATTTTTGCTTGATCTCTTTACGCTTGGTCATGAGCACTTGAGGCATATGGTTGAAAATTTTAAAGAGGAAAATCCAAACAAAATCAAAAAATAATAGGTGTTGTTCATCTCTAGATCATAGCAACTATTATTTACATCAATTCTCTTCGTCAAAACCACATCACTTTAAGGCTTAAAGAATTTGGTTTATAAAATAAGATCATTAAATTAATAAATAAATTTAATTTTTAAGCTAAATATACATATATATATATATACACACGGATATAAAATAAATTTCATAAATATATGTATGTATGTATGTAATTCTAAAGAGTATTTCATTTAAAATTATATATCCGATTTTGATTTTTTTTAAGTCAAAATCAGATTTTTCTAACGATATTAATTTTTATTTCAATATATGCATATATATATATTTATTTAACCAGTCAACGTTATCTTTGTTTAAAAATATATATAGCTATTATTTTATTATAATTTCAAAACTATATATATATATATCAATATATGTATGTATGTATGTATTAAATAATAACAAGGAATGAAAAAAGCATAAACAAAGGATGAATATATCTGGTGCATTGTAAATTGTATCACCTATAAACATACACATTAACCATGTACGCCATTTACATGTTGCACGTGCATTATATACTTGTAAGTGTATTTGATACGCTCATAAAAATATACATAATTTAAATAAAAATAATCTTTTAGAAAAATAGATTTTATTTCAAAACAAAAATTCATAAATAGATTTTTTTTTAATTTCTCCTAATTTACCCACTACGACCTAGCCTGGTTCCTTTAATCCTAGACTAGCATAGATCATTGCTAAGATTGAGAGTGAAGTTGAGTCTAAAGACATGCAGCAATATAGACTTGACCGGGATAGTTGGCTCTGCAAGGATGAGAGATTATTAATGCATAATGTCGATAGATTAAGGGATGAGGTACTAAGAGAGTGCCAGCATTCGAGATTGATTATACATTCTAGTGGTAAAAAAATGTATAGAAATGTAAAGCAGACGTTTTATTGGTAAGGTATAAAGAGGGACGTCGTGATATTCATCTCAAAGTGTATGAACTATCAGCCAATGAAGGCTGAACGGAAGAAGCCAAGTGGTTTGCTGGAACCACATGAGATTCCCGTGTTAAAGTGATAACATATATCGATGCATTGCCTAGGACTATAGGAGGGTGCAATAGCATTTGAGTCATAGTCAATAGGTTGACGAAGAGTGCTCGATTCATACCCATAAAGTTCAGTAGCATGATATCCCAATTGACTGAGTAATATGTGAAATGGATAGTGATTCTATAGTGTACCAAAGAGCAATGTAAGCGACAGAGACCCATTGTTCACTAATAGATTTTGGAAGATCTTACAAGAGGCGTTTTGGACGAAGCTGCATTTAATTAGCTTATCACCCACAAACCAATGGAAAAACGAGAGAGTGAATTGCATTATAGAAGATCTCTTGCAAGCTTGCATTCTCGACTTTAGGTGATTGTGGGATGGTCACTTGCATCGTATTGAGTTGGCATACAATTACAATTATCAGTGTAGCACTAATATGGCACTATTTGAGGCATTATATGACTAACCATGCAATGCACTTTCATATTGGTGGCGAGCGGGAGAGAAACGAATATTAGTGCCAAACAAAAGTAGAGAAACTTCGGAGAAGATTGAGATCATTTGGCAAAGAATGAAAGATGCTTAAGATAGACAGAAGAGTTACGATGATAAGAGACAGAGATTTGGAGTACTTTGTCGGCATTATGGTGTTTATCAAGATATCTCTATTGAAGAATGTTGTTTGATTCGATACTAAGGGGTAGTTAGCACCGAGATTTATAGGTTTTTTTCTGATACTTGATAGGGTTTGGAACCTAGCTTACATAGTCGACTTACCTTAGAAAATGGATTGCATGCATAATGTTTTCCATGTTTCTCATTTGCATAAGTTTATGCACAACTCAGGCATGACCATTTCACCAGATTAACTTGATGATATCAAGATTGAACCAAAGGCTTTGAGATCTCATGTACATATTCATATAGTCAGATGTGATACGAAGCAGCTTAAGAGGAAGAGGGTGGAGTTGGTGAAGTTTCAATGGAGTGAAAGTGAGGGTGATTGTACTTGGAAGACCGAGGATACCATAATGACCGCTTTTCTGTGGCTCTTCACTTAGTAAGATTTCAATTTTTATTCGTTAGCTTTCATATTTGATATCAAATCTGCTAGTATTAGTACTCTATATGTTAGGATAATTGTAAATTCCATTTCTTGCTTTTGTGTACATGTTTAATGGATGATATGATTGTTTATGGTTGTTAAGCATGCAAGGTAACTATATTATTTGACCTTACCTTGTCTGATGGGATTTCGGGGCAAAATTCCTAAAGAGGGGAAGGGAAGGTAGTCTAGCAACTCGTATTTTACACATCGGATGATCGTAAAATATTATTTCTAAATCCAAATTGGGTCCTATGAGACTATAACTTTGGGAAATTTTGAGTAGTGACATTTTTGACTCTTAGTAATTTTATTGGATGATTGTGACCTAGAAACTTGTAAGACCTATAACTTTTGATGGAAGCCGAATTAGGGTCTAAAACCACTTCTGCATAAAATGTATTATGGTTTCTCTTTAAGTAGAGTGGTCATATTAGTTTTTTGAACTTATTGTTTAGGAGATATAATCATTTTAAGTAAGATGGTTTTTTGGATAGATTAGTAGGTAACTGGTGAGGCATAGGCTAAGTCCAAATGCAATTTTGGGATTTGTGCTTAATGGAGTCGATAAGACAACCTCTATTCATTATTCCACTTCCCAAAAACACTTAAAAACCTCCATTAATTATCTTCACTGCTAAAAAGTAGCCTTAATTCATAGTTAATTAGCTAAATTAAGAGGTCAGCAAAGAGACTGGTGATATATAGATTGATTGATGTTTAGGGTGCACTAAGGTTCGTGAAGACTATTGTTCACATTAGGTTTGCGTTAGTATTCTTGTATTTTTGGATCTAGGTGAGTGGTTTATCCTTCTCACTTTACCATGCTAGTTATATACTTAAAAATAATGTTTTAAATGGTTTTTGAATGATTGGAATAATTTCTAACTTAGATCTGAACTTCATAACAGTTCTGAAATGGTTTTAAAAAGATAAATGTCAATTTTGATTTGTTTTTGGTTGTTTGACAATATCAATCATCATTTTTCTATTTTAATAGTTCTAACATAATAGAAATGCTTGGATATTGATTGTATTGCTTTGTAATGATGGATGAATGTAATGTATGCTTGTATATAGTTGTTTGCTTGTATTTTTTAATTCATTTGAATGTAATTTATGAGCGATCATCATTTGAGTGGATCGAGGAGAAGAATGTTTGAAATTGAATACGACCATTTTTTTGCGATGATGATGGCCTAGGGAAGCTATGGTTTTGGCCGTAGTCATTTGGGAAATAATTGGTGAATTTTTTGGCTCATTCAAATTGTTGTTTGATGGTGGACCGGATTATGGGCGATGGTGGTAGCTTGGTGTGGTCAGGGTTCAACTCTTCGGGTCTTGGGTTATTGAGCTTGGGGATAGGATAACAAGTACTTCAAGGAAATGGGAGCAACGCTTTGGTCATATAGGTTTTTGGAACATAGAAAAGTTTTGAGCAAGGGGGAGTGGTTGGTTCCGAGAGCTTCAGGGCAACTGCGTTTCGACTTTGGGTTGCAGAGCAGGAAGCTTCGGACTTCAAGATAGGTACCAAGAGGTCTTGGCTACAACACCTAGCCATTTTGGCCAAGTTTTGGCCAGACCCACATGGTCGGTGATGATCATTTATGGTCAGTACGGACCATGTTGAACTTTTGGGGAATCGAAGCTTAATCTTCGGGGATCATGCCGCTATGGTTTATGTGTTCGTTCATGCTTGGTTTAGATGTTATGGCTCTACAACGAGCGATCTTGTTAGTGAAACAATGATAGATGCTTTGACTAGATGGTTTCAAGACTTTGATAAGGGGACTCTATGACTTATGATGGGTGTCTAGAGATGTTTTGATGATGACGAAACAATGATGAGAGTTGTGATGATGATACATAATGACAAGTCCGGTGATCTAGACTTGTGGTCGAACGATGACGTATTCTACTATGAAAATGAATGAAACAGAACGAAGATGTGTTCTAGCATAGAGACATGTGCCAATGGATCATTGATACTTGGAGGTTTCGAGTGTGCTCATAAAGAGGGGGTATGTAAGAATGCTCACCTGGATTTATGTTAATCTCGTATCATTGATGTGATCTGTTGTACCTTGGACTTTAAGGATATGTGGGTTTAATTTATGGCCTTACGGAGTGGCATGGAGTCAAGCATAGAGAAATCAAGATGTTAAGTGGTCTCTAGTTATTGATTAGGCCATACGAGCTATCATACATCCAACTCAGTCGAGTAATGTGAGGATTGTTTGGTGGATGTTATGGATGCTATGTTTATTTTATTACTCTAGGGATGTCACATAACATAGGTATTGTAGATTTGGATACCAAACATCCAACACTGTACTTTGACTTGTAGTACACTCATGTGATGACAATGATAGTAGATTAGCATATACCGTTATGTGCTAACTCTTTGTATGCAGGGACTAATAGAGTAAGAGTTATGCCCTAGGGGCAATTATGTGATTTGTTAAATATGTCTAACTCGATAACCAATATTGTTAAAATAAAAGGTATTTTTCTTTATATTCTGTACTTTTTATATTATGGTATAAATAATTAAGTAATTTATTTAAAGTAACAAATGGGAAAGCCTTAAATGATATGTTATGTGATAGTGATTACAAAGTGTTGTAATCATGAGAATTTTTCACATTGAAAATAACATATTATTTTAAATATTCCTAATCAAGATGTTTCGAGAAAGGATATCAATTCATTCGTTGAGACTAGAATATGCTTCCAAATGATGAGTAGTGTATTTCTCGTGGCTGTTGGGGGCACAAAGAGGTTCTCTACTCTAATTATAGTTAAATCATGGCATGGTTTCCATTAAAGGACTGTAGTTGGGTCTGAGTTGAAGCATTGGAAGTGAAACACTATTCAATAGAGAATTCGTCTCCTTTGTTATATGGGGTTAGTATCACGATCAACCTAAGTCAACTCAAAGTTAAAGTCTCTAGCCAGAGCAGCACGGTTAATAATATATGCTATTATTGAACCAATGATTTTTACATGCACATACAAAGTTGAATGTTGAAAAGGTTGGAATTTTGGCCAAAACCAAATTCCATAAGTCCTAACGTGGTATAGTTTTGACGAAGAGAATTGGCGTAAATGATCGTTACTACTATGTACCACTTATAACAAGTAAAATAGGATTTACCAAAAGATGTTTAAGCAATAAATTTAGCCAAGATGACACACCACTATCTAAGGTGACATATGAACATTAATATTCGAATTGTTCGATATTAATCACCGATTAAATTTACACCTTTGAGTAGCACAACCATAATGATAAATACTCCTAATAAACCAGACGATTTAATTAATTCATAATAGTTGTAAATTAATTAAATTAATTAATACTTCTAAAATATTCATTATTAAATTTTATTTTATTTATTCATATACTATTAGCATTTAATGAAGTGCGTAAATAAATGTTATAATCGTGCGTATGGATATACAGTACCAATAGATTTTGAAATAGGATTTAAATGAAATAAATGATGAGTGTGTTTGGGATCAATTTAGGCCCATAATGCCTCTATGTTTGGTTGGCCACAATAAGGGGAAGAGGATAAGTTTTTAAAAGAACTAAAAAGGGAAAGAATAATATAAAGAAGGAAAAAGGTTTCTCTTTAATTGGGCATTGATTACCTTCTTTATTTCATTATTTTCATAACCTTTTGGCTATTCATTTTTAATGCTCTTTTCTTAGTCTCTAATGGATGAAATGTACATGGCCCTATGGCTAAAAATATCCCCAAAAAATATAATCAAATTAGTTCATTAAAAGTGGTTTATCTCTTTTGATCCTTGCAAAATCTAGAGGCTGATTTCTAAACCTAGGAGCTTTTATTCATTGTTCAAGGTGTGATTTATTAGCCACATCCAAAGGTAATTCTCTGAATTAAATTCACATATGTATTTATGCCATTGATATAATTAGGCTTTGTATGACTCATCGCATGTTTCAGTCATTCAATCTTGCTACATGTAACCTAAACCTTCCTTATGTCTATTTGATTAAAATATGTTCATTGTATTGTTTTGGTTTAGATCTATAATTGTTTATCATCCCACTTTAATATATGTTCATGATAAATTGATATGCTTTGGATCCTATGTCATTTTTGATAACTTGTTATTATTATCTGCATTATCTAGATCTGTAGGTTCTTATTACATATTTACATATGCTTACTTTGTTTAGATTTCTTTTGTTTTTTTGGAAATTTTGTGAAATTGAAGGCTAATTTTGAATGACATCTTTTTTATAGTTATATAACATTTACATACACAAATGCAAATGAATTGTTTAACCTAAATTATTTATTGTTCTTTGGAATTAAATAATGCAAATTTATAATGAATTTATCATACACTTCACAAAGATGAATGTATATGATAAATTCGTTATAATTTAGATAATTTAAAATTAAATTAAACTAACTTTAAATAATTGTAATAAAATGAGCATTTTATTTAAAAGAAAATTTAGAACTTTTCTAAATTCATTTGGAACATTTCTAAATTTTCTTTCAAATAAAATATTCATTCTTATATAACTATTTAAAATTAGTTTATAGAGATTTATATAATATAAAGTTATATAATAATAAAAGTTTATATAATACAAACTTATATAATATAAACTGTTTTGTAAACTAATAGTTATAAAATATAAAATTATTTAAAATTAGTTTATATAAATTTACATAATATAAGTTAAATAAAGTATAAGACTTATATAATAATAAAACTTAAATAATATAAATGTATAAACTAAAGGTGGAACATTAAAGAAACACTAGGTAGACTTAAAGAATAAATACATATTTAAATCTACATAGACCATGACTTTTGATATATCTAACACTTGAATCATGAGGGTATTTCATAAGAAATACATTATTCCATAAGTCGATATCACTCAATTAAATATATTAAAGATTATGAATCTTTAATATAAGTGTTGTCCTCTACCATTTATATATTAATAAATTACTTGCATACTCTTTGGTTGTTGAGCAAACTCAAGGTAGAGATAACTATAACCATTTGTTGAGCAAACTCAAGGTACATATACTATACCTGGGCTGTCGCAAAATGGTAGATACGAGTGATTAATTCTTTGGATTTGTTGAGCAAACTCAAGGTCGAAATGAGATTAGGACAACGAACCATAGGTTAGGGGTTGTATATGATACAACCAATAAAAAGTTATCCATCGTTTTGGGACTATGACTTGTTGAGCAAACTCAAGGTAAGAATCCCAAGACAAACGAGTCCTAACACCCACTAGTGAAGTCGAAAGACTACTATGTTTCATCTTAGGATTTGGAAAAACATAAAAGACTAGTGCGGGTCTTATTAGAAAAATGAAATGGTAACGTCTAACCTTTCTAATGTTGTAAAAACATCTGCTATATAAAGTTATAGTAATCTACATTGATAAATTTATGTAATTAATATAATTGATAAAATATTTATGAAGTAAAATATAGAAATGAACTGAATTAATATTGACAAATAGACATATAAAATATACTTATCAGTAAAAAAATTCATGTTGACCCATGCAAGCACCTAATTATACAACCACTAAATACGTTCGTAACTTAGTCACTTACGAGTTTACTTACCCAAGACCGTGTATTGTCTTCAATGATTTCGAACTCTAAAAGAAAATACAAGAATATGGATATTTGATCCATATACATATAAATGTTATATGGTGAACGGTCATAATTTGTAAAGTACGAAACCCCAATGAAATTATTTTAGTGAAATAAGCAAGTAAACTGTAGTATGAGATCATGCATTCAATATGATTGATTATAATAATGATCTTGTTGTGTTAATTGTAACGCTAAACCGAAGATTATAAGATAGATCTAAGAATTCGATCATTGAAATGTCAGTTTGATCAATTTACATAAAGTGCAATTTATTTGATATCCTTAAAAGTTAAGGATGACCAAATTCACTTTTGTAAAGATTTCATTGTGATATTATAGTATGGATTTCCTTTGAATGGTTCGACGGTTAGAAAGGAAATCAAATGTATGAGAGTGGATATAGCCTAAGGCATAGTTGGGATGAAGTGAGTGAACAGTCACTTCTGCTTTATGAAAAACATTAAAATTGATAATAATTGATACTTAAATTGGAATGAGAAATATAATTTCTATTATGAAGTATATTTTCATATAGAAAATTATTTTCTATGAATTTTATTTCTTTCAATATAAGGTACTTGATCTAAAAATTCTCGACTGTAAACCAGTTATAGTAAATGAAATAAATAGTCTATATTAAGTAGTTAATAGAGCTTTGTATTTCATACACTATTATAGTAATGGCGAAAATAGTGAGAGCATGCCATATAACACTTATTGGTCGCATCAAGTTACGAAAATTGTTGTCGTAAAACGTACCATATGAAATAACTATTTTTCAGTATTGATTAAAATTAGAAATAGTTTTATTTCAATATGAATATTCGATATAAAATAAAACTGTAATAGTGGTAATTGTGATGCATTGGGAAATACAGTAAATTAATTTGCAATTATTTTGGAATTATAGACTAAACCAAGGTTTTGGGAATAATTTATGATTATATGATTATGAATCATATGGTACTGGTAAATTATGTCTTAGACAATTAAGGGCAAAGCACCCATTTAGTGGGAGCATTATAAAAGTTGAGCTCTACAGATTGATACATAGAGATGTATGCAATCGAAAGTTCCAAAAGGTTCCACATACTTTGTTATAATCACCGATGAATTATAACAAACATGAACATGTGTATATGATACACATATAATATGTTAATAATGAGTTTATAGAATAGAAAACAGAAGTAAATAAAATGATGTGCGATAGAAAATAAAATGATTCGATTTGATCAAAAAGGTGAGTATTGGAAAGAGGTCTGAACGTACCTAAAAATGAATAAAGATTCGATCTCAAAAGTCACTCCTCCCTATGATACACAATGATGTATCGATAAGGGGTAATCGTACTTTATTCAACAAAGTACGATTAATTGTGAGTGAAGTTGAGTTAACTTTGTTTTGTCAGGTCATGTACTTAAGAGTAGTGCATAGAGTTAAAATTAATTTCATTTAAAGAATGGTTTACAAAATCATACAAGATAAGGCTTTATAAGAAACCCCAACATATCCTAAGCCAAGGAGTTGGCAGATTCTACAAGTCGATAAGCTGATGTGATAATTGTACGTGAGGGATCATGTATGTATCACCCTAAAATGAGTTTGGGAACGATTGTCATTGGATGACCAATTTATATTTTGAACATATATTTTGTAAACTAAAATCAAATTTGTTTAATATGAGGCAATTCATAAAATGTTTATGAATACATATTTCGTTGCATTGAGAAACAATTGTTGTTTCAAGAAATACCAACTTCGTAGTAAAGGAATTTCTTTTAGGAACTATTGGTAGTAAAATGGATTTGGATACAATCTAAGGATAAAACTAATTACAAGGAATGAAGTGAAATTAACCAAAACTGAATGAACTGTAACGACCTAGAATTTAACCATTTTGATTTGTGAATATTTAATTAATTTTAAATATTCAAATAATGGTTTTTAACAATCAAATAACCCTCTTTTAATTAATAAATAATAATGATAAACTCATTTTGAAAGTTTGTTTAAATAAATAAATAGTTCGGTGAATAATCGAAAATGTGATTGAAAATCATTTTTTGGATTTTCGACCTTTAATGAATAAAAGTTGTCGCAACATTGTTACGCACTTATGTACACATTTATAACACACTCTTTCACATATAATAATTTTCTAAATAATGCAAAAATTAGTAGCCAAAAGTAAGTATAATTAAGAGAATTCTGGAAGCACTTAAGAGGAGTATTAAGGGATATGACTATTGCTTTTTTGTTTTAAATATTAAAGTACTAATGTAGTACTTAAGGCTCTTAGTCAAGCATGTGGGGGTGACTTTTGGTGGCCAAAAACATGATGATGGGAGGTAGATTTAGGTTAAGGCTCACCAAATCTAAGTTTATAAATATGCACCCACGGCTTCACAAATTTGTGTTACTCATTTCTGAAAAAGAATGGCCTCTCTTCTTTCCTCCTCTTTCCCAAGCCATAACTTCCTCAAACCAACTCCAAATCGAATGATGAAAATTCAATAAGCAGGAACCTTCATGTTGACACATTTTCAAATTCTGAGAGTAGCTATGTCCAAATCCCCTTTTTTGCCCGAGTCATTTCTATTCCAGTTTTATAACTCCGAAAATACCTCCTCTTTCGTAAGACATAATTCCTTTAAAAAACTCCAAATTGAATGATCTTTTGTTAAACCAAAGAGAATTTAATAAGGAAGAATTTTTATTCAGATCACTTTCAAATTCGCAAGGAATCTTGTCAAAAACGGTAAGAAGTCAACCTATTTTCTGACCCAATTTTGCAAAAAGGTGGTGGCTTAGTCAAAATGTAAGAACTCTAACTTTAAGTTATATTGATTATTGTGTGTGAATGTTGTTATTATTCTTTGCTATATTGTTGTTTACATATGTATGTATATAAAGTATATGCATCGAGTTTGGAGATGTATTCCCGCTCATTTAGCGGAGGAATATAAAACTTGTATTTGCAGGGGACTATAGAAGAGAATCGAAGTGGTTTGTAATGGAAAGGCCATGACGAATACACTTTGAAAAGATGTGAATTTATGGAGAGATCCAACGGGGCTCCATGCAAATGTTGATTTTACTTTCTATATATTTATTTGTTATCTGAGTGGCTTGTGTGTCGAAAACTTGGTAGCCGGCCTTTTGTATGAAAGATGTTATGTGTAACAACCTTGTTGTTAGTTACCTAATTAATTAAGTTTAATTATGGATAATTAATTTTTATTTGTCGTTTGTGAAATTAAATCGTGAAACTAAATCTAGTTTTTGAGAATAATTGGTCTAATAATTAAGAAATGAGTTTCATTTCTAAATTAGAATTTCAATTTAAATTTGAAATATGATTAAACCAATTATTTAAATTTGGAATTTTTAAAAAATATTAATATTGAAATTATTGTTGAGAAATGAGATTTTTGGAAATATTAATCCATCTTTATAAAATGGTAATAATAATTTATATTTGTTAAAGTTAGATTGAATTTATATAAAACTTTTCAATATTGATTTAAAATGATAATTTCTAACATATTAGTAATTGTCAAGTTTTATGAAATCAAATTTATAAAATATTGTTTAGTGTAGATGAGTATTTAATAAGTGATAAAGCAAAATTAAAAATTAGCAGTACTACTATTAAAAAGAGAATTAGTAACACTAGTTTATTGGGTTTATAATCATAACCTCTTGGCCCAAGAAGACAAGAATACGAGATTGAGGTGTAAAGTACGTGCATAACTCTCTTTCTCATTTTCTTCCTTTGCCAGAAAATGTGAAAATCAGAACTCCTCTAGCATTAACCCTAGTTCTCAAATCTCCAATTTCTAGTCTTAGATCATAGGGCTTTTGGCAATTTCTAGTAGCAATTAAAAGAAGGAGACCTCCTACACCTTCTAGTTCATCAATTAGAGGTTATTAATTTTAAACCAAGGTATTTGTTAAAAGATCTTAGCCTAGGAAAATTCAAGTTTATTGCATCTAATTCAAACTATAAAGGTGATTTGACAACTCACACAATCTATCTCTAGATTCATATTGGATGTAATTGTTGTTTTGGATGAATTCGATGTTGAATTTAGTTTTCATTTTCTGTTATGGAATTTACTGTTATTGGCAACCCTTGTTTATATGATCCTTTAAATCATCAATTTGAAGTTGGTTGGTTGCTTGCATGATAGCTAATTTAGTGTAGTTGAAGTCTAGGTTCAATTCAGCGAAAACCCCCCACCAACGGACGATCCAAGAGCCATGTGCACTGCTTGAGACTCAGCCCAGGAGGTGTCATCGGTCCATCGGTCCCACCAGACTAGTGCACCAGTCACGGCCTGGGTTGAGCCCCAAGTCTTGCTCATATCGCTCCCCGATCGCTCAATTCACCCGTCTGCTTGCCCATTTGTTTCCTTATTAATATTTGCTTTTTTTTATGTCCTATTCCATAACGTTTTGTGTTGATTTTAACTTTATTCCTAGATTTTGAATTGCGCATTTGTTTTGGAATGGTTATGCCATAGAGTCCATAGCACAATATCAAATCTCCGCCGCATGTTTTATAAAAGGATTTTCAAAGAGAATAGATTTTCAAAATGAACTGTTTCTACTTATATTTTATATTATTTATAAAGGATATTTGAAAGTGTAAATAGATATACTTATTATTATTTATATAATAAGAATGAGTTTGAAATGTAAATAAAGTTATTTCCAATTAGAGGTTTAAATATTTATATGGTTTTGGATAAGAGTAAATGTGGATTTTATAAAATAAAGGACTCATGTATATTTTTTCGGAACATGACTTATTAAATAAACATTTTGTATGGAATTTTGAAATAAATATACTTATATAAGTGCTTTTTTGGAATAATTCGGATTCATGTAATATTTTATCAAATAGTGAATATTTATATAAAGTTGAATAATAATTAAATTATGGATTTTAAATGAAGGAACTTGAAAGGAATATTTTATATAAAGTAATTTTAGAAAACCATTATATATATATATTAGGAATTTGGAATAATTATATATAAAAGCATGTTAATATTAAAAGTGGAATTATTGTTTATTTTATCAAAGGATATATATATATATATGTATGTATGTATTTTGAAAATTAGGACATATATATATATATAATTAAGAAATAAATGTGTTTATGAATTTTAAAGATGAAGTTTGAAATTATGTTCATATATAAAGTATTTTAGAAATCATTTCTTATAAAATAAAATGATATTATCTGTTTTCAAACTATAAATTCTAATTGGATTTCATTGGATTTAACACTTGGTTATTTATATGCTATTTTGGCATTTTCATGTGACTTTTGAATTTGGAGAAGATTTCAAAAATAAAATGTTTTGAGAACCTTAATTCTATAATTTGGAGAATATTAATAATTGACTTAGCGTTATTGATTGGTTTAAATGCTTTTATAACTACCTAGAATTTCAGTCATTTGAATTTGGAATATTTAATTAATTTTAAATATTGGAAAGTTAATTTTATAAGTTAAATAACTTGAGTTTCATATATAGCGGTTTATTTGATAATTAAATTGTTGAATTGAATATTTGGAATTGTTTAAATAATTGAACCTTGAATTTCATATGAATGAAAACGATTTCAAAAGTCGAATTAATTTCTATTGGAACATAATACTAAGCAGTGGCGACTTCTTTTTCTGGCGACTGCGATTAATTTTGGAGCTTCGTTTTCTGGTGACTTCGTCCTTCTTCTTTAGTCTAAGATTCTCCATCACCTCCTCATCATATCCTCGTAACAGCGCGCACTATGCCTCCGAAGAAAAAGACTCTGCCTGCTACCTCTCTGCCAGATCTCGATCGAGCAGTTATGCGATCTGCTGCTTCAATCCATGCTCCTCCCACTGCCATGCTTGCTGGTCCTCCAGTGGTCGGCTGTAGCATCCCTCCGAAGTCTGCATCTGTCATCGCCTTCGAATCTGCAGGCGATGGCATCCCACTCGCTAATGTTACTCTTGCCTCCCTACTCAACGATATCAACTCTCCCTTTAATGCCACCAAGCTTCCCTGTCCGTTGGCTGTTGGAGAGCACGGTCTTTCGCCTCTGTTAGCGAATGCAGGTAATTCCTCTTAGTCTTAAACGGAAGTGGGATTGCACGATGATTCTACTATTGGTAATGATGAAAGCGAGCACTTTGAAGTTGTAAATGGTTCTGTAGTTGTTGCCGATGTAGGCAGAAATGAACAAGCGGAAGGGTATGTAGTTGTTGGTTGCAAGTCTATTAAAAGTGGTGTTTTGCAAGGGTGCATTCTCCTATTTGCTTTGACAATGTTGAGATTGACAGTGTTATGATTCCTCCTGTGGAAGTGATTGAAGCCGGTGTTGTTTATTGAAAAGATTTTTTGGTGGGTTTTTTTCCTTAACTCCAATCCTCCCTATCATATTGTAAAAGCTAGATGCAACCAAGTTTGGAAGCCAAGAGGGGGCTTGACTGTTCATTTTGACAATGAAATGTTCTATTTTTAATTCTTGAGAAGTGAACAAAGACAGCGTGTCCTCGAAGCCGACCCAATTCTCATAGAAGGGAAACCTTTCATTATTACTACCCGAAGTCCGTCAGTGGATAAGGCACGTTCTCAGGTTTTATCTATTCCTATTTGGGCCCATTTTTCGCACATTCCTTCTGTTCTTCAACCTCTTATCGGGATTGATTGGCTAGCAAGACTTGTTGGTAAGGTGATTTGTTATATGCAAATACAGTAGCCAGAAATAGATTAGTTTATGCCAAAGCTCTAATTGAATAACCTCGAACAAACCTCTTCCTTCAGTGCTAAAAGTCAGAATCAATGAGGGTCATTTTGCTGAGGTCAGAGTGCGATACAGTTATAAACCAGAGATATGTACGGTATGTCAGTCCTTTGGGCATCTTTCGGTGGCGTGTTCCAGTTCAGCCTCTGTTGGCAGCCCCCTTTCTGATCGGGTTCCTTTGCCTCATCCGCCTATCAGGAGGTGGGTACCGAAGGTAGCTCCGCCTCCCTCTGTTTCACCTCCTGTAGTCGCTCCTGCTATTGTGACACCTAATGTACATGCTCCTGCTGTTGATGCTCCTATTGTCTTTTCTACTGTTGTGTCTATAGTTGTTATCGCTCCTATTATTCCTGTTGGTGAGGCCCAGTCTATGGAAGCAGCTGCTATCTTGTCTGATTCTATTGCTTGGAAATCTGAGGAGCGAGCCTAGATTCATGTTCCTTCTGATATGCGTTACTCGCCAGAATCTGACACTTACTATGCCTTTATCAGTGATGTTGAGGGGGAAAGTCATAGTCTTTTGTATCATATCGACGGTGAGGATCTTTCTCTTACTAGGACTTGAGAAATTGGTGAGGATAATAGATGTAAGTTTTATGATGTAATTTGAGATAGGAAATTTATTTACTCGCCCGATTCTAATGGTTACACTCCTAATCCGGCTGCTCTTTTCTCCGGGTTTGTTCATGTTATTGGACCAACGTCTGTCGTTGGTTCTAGCCTCTCCTCTTCGGAGGGCGCATAGTCTTGTTGTTTAGTGGTCTAGGCTCCATTTTTCCTAGCTCCTGTACTTTATTTTTTTCTTTGTGGTTGGGTTGTTTGCTCCCATTTAGTTGTTTTGTGCATGTGTAGAACACCTGTTTTTTCATTATATATACAGTGGCACGGCCCACTATAAAGCCGGCTAGCTTTGCTAAAAAAATTCTATTTGAACAAGAATGAAGATAGTAAACTTTTAAATTGGATTTAAAAGTGATTTAACTAATTTTGGAAATTACTCGTTTTAATTAACGTGTAAAAATAGTCTTCTGGGGCACTGTCTCGGATTTCAATGAAACTAGTTTCATTGGATCCGTAGTAGTGAATTATTATATGTTGTCGAATTTTGTGGCGATCGGACATATCGTTTAGTCATGCGAGTTTGAAACGCGTAGAAATTAATTAAAGGGATTTTAATTTATATAATTTGATGTTAAAAAGCTAACTTTTGTATATGATGGAATTGGCTCCCGATATATAATCCATTGTATTCGGAATATTGGTATAACATATAGGATGCCAAGCGGCACGCATCGTTTGGAGTTTGAAATTTTTAAGAGTGAATAGTGTTTTGAAAATTTTTGCTATAAAAGGACTTCAACCCTTCATAATTTTGCAAACCCTAGCTATGTTTTCTCAGCCGCCATTAAACATAAGCTCAATCAAACGGCCTTAGTTCATTGTAGGCCTATCAACGGATGTTTTCGGATGCGGATAGTGCCATATCCGCATCCCCATCCAAAATCATTTTCGGATATCGGATATCCGCATCCGTGGATACGGACGGATATCGGATAATTATCCTATCCGACAACGACTGATAAATCATGAATTAGAAAAAGGAAATTTTAGTTTAATATAAATATTTTTCAATCTCATTGATTATAAAAGTGTTAAAAATTAACAAATATGATGATAATAAATAGTTTCGAGCAGTTAATAAGCATTAAATGCACATAATATAAACTACTAACTTAATAAAATAATAGACGAATATCATTTACTGCATTAAAATACATATAATTTGAACTATAATCTTGACATAAACCAGACGGATAATTTTTGGATGCGGATGTCTTCGTATCCGCATCCTTTTTTTGGATATTGGATATTTATCCGCTTTTCGGATGCGGATGCAGACGGATTTCGGATTTTTCGGGTATCCATTGACAGCCCTAGTTCATTGGAGCCTCTAGAGACCGAATTGGCCTTCAATTTCAACTAGAAAAATGTAGAGCACGTCGATACGAAGCTATCCAATGGTTGGATCGTTGAATCATTAACCACGACAGCAGTAATGTTCATTCAATCGAGGTGCGGTTTTGGGTTCGGCGATGGTGCGATGTTGCATGGCAGAGCGTGCGTGAAGGTGGCGGCGGCACGAGTAGAGGGGAGCAGGGCGGTCAGGTGGTCGGCGGTCGCGGTTATGCGGCGATCAATTTGAACGAGAATGATAAAAAAAGTTCGGGCCTGTAGATGTTAACATGCATGAGGAGGGAACGAGGAGAGGAAGAAAGGTTATAGTATAAATGTTAATTAATTATGTTAATTATGAAATTAATTATCTCGAATATTAATTTATTCATAACTTGTTCGTACAAGGTCCAAATTGAGCATGACGAGTTGTGTTGCGATCGTATCAACGAAGGCTTGTTGGATTGAACGAGATTGGAGCTTGTTGGAATTTGTGCTAAAATCGAATAGTTGTTCGATTTTAGTCCAAATCGAGACGTTTTGACGACTGAATATCAAATGTGAGTTAATCTCACCTTTTTGGTTGACTAGAAATATTTTAGTCGATAAATTTATCTATTTGGACGTGCGAATATTTTATTGATGACTGTTACTGACTGTTCTGATAGTTTACTAAATTATATTGTTGGTTTGGATATATTCCCACCCCTGGAGCAGATGAGACCCTATTGTGTTCTTGTGTAAGAGCGGATGATCTTTGTATACGAATCCCGCCTCGAAGCAGTTGATTTATATTTTTATGATTATATATTGTATGTGATGCAGGGGGACGAGTTGGAGTGATCTAACGAGATTCCTCACACTGTTGATTTTATTTTTCATATATACTATGATATATGAATTAGTGGATGCCATATTGATGACATGAATATGATTTTGTTTTTTTAGTGCTATAGTAGCATTGGGCCTTATTTTTGGTATTTTAAAATATTTTAAACTAATGATTTGATTTAAAAAAAGGGATTTCAAAGTAATTTTGGAATTTATATATGTTTCAACAATTTTTCTTGAATTATTCAAAAGAAGAAATTTATTTTAAATAAAAAGTATGATTTTTAGAGATTATAAATTTATGATTTTATAAAGTATTTTAAATAGAGATTTGAATTATGAATAAAGATTTTTGAAATATTGGAAATAAGTCTATGTTGTTATAATAAAGGATTACGGTTTTAAAAAGAATATAGAAATAATTATTAGCCGTTTTATATAAGCAATATGTATATAGTATATGCAAATATTAAGATTTATTTATAAATATGGAGATTTATAAAGGTCATAATGTATAAAGTGACATTTTACTAATAAAGTTAAGATTTGTAAATTCGTATTTATTTATAAGGGGATAGATTTATAAACGATGTTTCATAAATTAAATGGAAACTATTATTATTTAGTAGATTGGAGAAATAAATCAAACTGTGGATTTATTTTAAAAGTGTGGAAAGATGTTTTAGAAAATAGTTGATTCTATTTTGGAAATGGAAGGTGAGGGTAAATTTAGGATTGTTTAACGATATTTTTTAAGTTGAAGGGAATTTATAAAAGAAATTCATACTTATGGGAGCAAGGTTAAAAACAGTTGAAATTATATTTTGAATGGGACTTTATGAGTAAGCAACATTTATAGAGGAATGTAGTTATAAATGGGGTTCATAAATAAAGGGATTTAATGAAAGGAAGTTTCATAAAATAGAAGAGATTTAGAAATATAGCTTTATAAATATGGAAACAGTTATGTGGAAAATTAAGTTGGGATTTTTATCAAGGAAATATAATTATGTTTTAAAAGTTGTTTATTTATATTAATATTGTTTTAAAGTGGTTCATCAATACTTTAATATTTGGGAAAGTTAATTATTTGAATTATTAATATGGTTTGAAATTAATATAATTATTCATCAGTAAAGTTTTGGAAATTAATTATTAGTATTTATAAAAATGTTGAAGATAAATTATTATTGTTTTATTTAAGATGTTTTGGAATTTATTAATTATTATTTAAAGATGTTTAAAGTTAATATTTAATTATTTATATTGTTTAGTATCATATAATAGTGTTTTAAGTACAAGATTAGAATTTATTTTAAATATTTTCGAGATTTATAAATAGGGTTTTATAAACAGATGTGGATTATAAGAGGAATCTTATAATATGTTTTGGAAAACGAAAAGGGAAGATTGGTTAAAGGATAAAAGAATTTTATAAATGGTTTTAGATATTTATAAAAGAATTTTAGAAATTGGTTTATAGATTTATAAAAGAAGTTTATTAATTGGTGGATTTATAACGGAGTTTATAAATGATTTAGAATTGTATGAAAGAGAATCGTCCTTGGTATTGGTGAATATAATTATACCGTTGAGACAAATATATGGTTTTTTTTCAAGTTGAAAATATAAGGGTTTGTGAATGAATCTTTGTAATAGTATTTTGGTACAAATATTTACAAAGTGATTTGTTAATGGAAGGATTTGTTAAGAAGGCCTAGTGTTGCTTAATGCTTAACCAATGTTGGTTTTCCCTATGAAATTAAATTCCTGATTTAATGTTTGTTATTCGATAGTTAAATAACCAACTATCGGAATTGGACCACAAACATAACTTTGGAAATATCTAGGAGAAACACATGAGTTACATGACACAATCATTTCCGATGATGTTGTACTGTGCATATAAATCTCGTTCCGTTCTCCTAGGACAATGATACGGAAATCCGTCCACTAATGGTTAACTGGTGATCCGCGCTCTTTTCTTTGACTATTTATTTCCTAAAAAACCAGGGTTGAGATTATCGGAAATTATCGAATTTTTATTCAAAGAGACCAGGATCGGGTATGTTATCCGAAAACCACTTTGATCCAACGAATGCGTTTCGAAGTGAAGACATCTTGAAGATGATGGAATTGAAGATGGAGCTCTTAAGTGTTTCGTTCAGTCCCATAACGAACTTGTATGGATGAATTCTAATATTGCAGTGCTGCTTGGAGGGCAGTGTGAGCATTCCAAGTGGGAAGTGCTACATAAAGGTAAAAGGTAGCCTAAAGCCTCATCAACCAGGAATGACTAAAATATAGGAGATGCAGCAGGGCTAAGTTGGTCACTCCTAAGTAGGGTATGATCATCCCTATCTAGAGTCGCTATTATCTCTCATTTGTACGCTTCAGGGCCAGTAACGGAGGGTTGATCATATTCGATACTATCCAAGGAAGGGTAGGCCGGTTCTGTGTTGGTAGGGGTCGATAGGTTCAAGCTCGGTGTTATTTTATATAAAGATGCACCATGACGAGCGGTACCCCAGTAGCCCAGTCATTGTATGGAATCCATTCTCCAATACAAGCCTTTACTCATTTAGTTGTATACCTATTATGCTGGAATTTAATTAATGTAGTAATTTCGGCTAAGATTAATAAGTATTTATATATTAGACACTATTATAATATTAGAGAATTTTATATGAAATGTTTTTGGTTATCGTAAGGGAAAAACCCATCCGTGTTTATGTGCGGCGTGGTCTTACGAGATACATTTGATGTTCGAAAGGATTTCTATTACTTTAAAAATCCAGTTGGGTGTGCTTTCTCACGCTGGTTTTCCAAACTGACTAGGGTGTTATTTTACTATAATGCTCGGTCCAGGGCTGCTATTTATAGGCATATGCTGCAAATATCTTACTCAGATCTCGGAAGACCTCTTCTCTCACATGAGTGGGCCCACACGATCGATCCCATGCCGTTTGCACTCGATTCGTGATCGATACGAACGAATTTCGTATCGATCAATATCTCGTCCAATTGAGTTGAGATCGATCATGAACATTCTTGAGGATGTATGTAAGCTCCTATGAAAATTTGGTGGCATTTGGACTTGTAGATTTTGAGTTATGATCGATGCAAGTTTGGGTTTTTCGAAGGCTGTAGAAATCGTATCGATGCTGTTCGTATCAATAGTTTCGTATCGATAGTCCTGCACGTGATGTCTGATGACGTGCCGCTTGCTTTTAGGATCGATCCACATTTCATGCCGAACGATCGAGTCTTTCCTATGGATGTGCCTCGTTCGTATCGACCCGGCTTGGCCTTGTTCGTATCGATCCACTGCTCTGTTCGTATCGATCGTCACTGTTTTGTTCGCATCGATCGTCACTGCTCTGTTTGTATCGATCGTTACTGCTTTGTTCATATCGATCACCTTGAGTGTGTTTCTTTGTATTGATCATCTTTAGCCAATCGATACGAAAGGTGGCAAAATTGAGATCGATACGAAACATAGCTCGTCGATGGATACGAAGCCATATACTTGAGGGATACGAACTGCATTGTATATTGATGGATACGAAGCAATATAATTGATGGATACAAAGGATGCTTGCTTGCGGATGGATACGAACTAGAGCGATGCGAAGGGGTTGGATTGATGGATTCAAAATGCTTAGGCTTGATGGATGCGAACAAGGCCTTTCAGTTGATGGATACGAACGGAAGCGATTCGAAGGGGTTGGCTTCCCTTGCTTGCATCGACCATACCTGGAGCATACAAACTCCGATTGACTTGAAATTTGGAACGTTGGATTTCATAGCTTTGTTCTTCATGCCATATCAATTGTAGCTCGATCCGGACTCAAACAAAATTTACCAGTATCCATAGTGAACCTACATATAACCGTTCTCCGGGATGAATTGTCTTTGATTTCCGGTTAACTTCTTGGTGTCACGGCCTTACCAAAAGGTGGGATAACATTTTCCCCCCAAAGTACGTCTTGTGATAACATGACATACTTTGAAAAGTTGCAATTTTCATTCTGAACAGTTTTATCTGACTAGTTTTAACGATTGTTGTCTTCTCGTCGAAAGCTATGACTTTTGATTGATCTTTAGAAATATAAATTATGAACTGTTGACTGCCAATTGTTGCACCGTGTACTGTTGTAACTGAGTGTTGCATGATAGTAATTTGTTGTTCGTTGTTGTAATTGTCACTAGGTGGGCATTCAATTCCTGTGAATTTTAAAATTTGAATATCAGTTCGACATCCATGCATGTATGTTAGCTTGACTCTTGTTCACATTTGCACGTTCACAGGTTGTTGTCAAGTTTTTTAGTTCTTGTTTAGATCGAGTTTCATATCGATACTCTCCTGAATCGATGTGAAATTCGAGTTGTAGCAACGACCGATAGTCGTTTTAAGTAACTTCTTTCGTATCGATCCTCTCCTAGATCGATCCGAGATGTTGGAATGCATGCTTTGTATCGATGGCTATCGATACGAAATGGATAGTCCTTGGAGATACTTCGTATTGATGAAATTCAGTGATTCAAGTAAGACTTTGTCGTAAGTTTCGTATCGATGAGATTCGAATTGATGGATACAAAACAGATGGTAACTCGTGGATGGATACGAAGTGTTAACCTCTGTATTGCTATGGGCTGATGGATACGAAGCTACGTCTTTGTATCGATGGAGGGAATCATTACAGGCATGTTTGCTTAATGCCCTTCGTATCGACAGACCCCTGATCGTTTCAACCGGTTCTTGCTATTGGGATACGAAATGTTCTTTGCTGGGATACGAATCCATATAAAAGGATTTTGTACTTAGAATTTTTTTTTACTTGTCATTGTTTTCTTATCTGCCTTTGTATTGATTGAGAACACGGGAAGAAAGAATTGCCTTCGTCTCCAAATCACTTAGCTTTTTAACCCTCGATCCAATTCACTTGAACTAGGTAATTAATCGACCAAAACCATTGTAAAACGATGAGACTCGAGTCTTAATGCCATTTCATCCAAAGTTGTGGCCGATTCTGGCGCTGTTGATGCTGGAAGTTGGTTGGAGTGAGGTCGTGGAAGTGGTAATGGCGTTGTTGTAGCTTGGAGAAGAAGAGCTATTGATGGATACGAAACAGTCATTGGAAGAACCTCTGGTTTCGAACTCGTATCGATGGTGGACGGAGGGAGCGGCTTCATATCGATCTGGAATAGTGGGAGTTCGTATCGATCTGGAACGATCGATATGAAATCACAGCTGGCGATCGATACGAAGCTCTGGATGTCGATCGATATGAAATATTGGATGTCGATCGATACAGAATCTTGGAGGGAGATCGATACGAAACCGAGTTTTTGGAGGAGCGATCCATGTTGAACTTTGATAGATACAAATCTATTGCACATTCGAACCCTTGACTCCGTCGAGCTTTAGCCCTGCATAATTGGACTTGACCATTAAACTGCATATTTGACTACCCTTCGAAGCTCGTTGATGGAACTGTAATTTGAAAAACTTAACGAACTCTAACATGGATCGTTCTTCGAAGTCTGGTTGGCACGGTTGTGACGGTCAGCGATGACGGTCACTCCGGTTGAATCTCGAAGTCTCGTCGTTTAAATACTTCTTAAATTATGTAGAATTCTAAGTATTATGTAGCACTGCACTGCATAACACATTCATGCACTTCACACCGGGGAACACACGGGCTTATTATCATCTATTGATGGTTTTTGATGAGTTGATTAGTTATGGAATCTACAAGTTCCCAGCAGCAGGAGATTCAAAGTTCATCTTCTCCGATAATAGAAGTTCCGGCCATTGCAGCCGAAGTAATAGGTCCAGCTCCGGACGAGCTTCTGGGAGCAACTTTTATGGCGAACCCACAAGATTCCATGCCATCCAACGTCCCTGAAGACATGCTAGGGAGAATATGCTTAAGACATGGTTTATCTTTAGACGACAACCTGCTACCCGGACCAACCGACAGGCCACACGCTCCCCCAGAAGGATTCACGGCCTTTAATCTCCATTCGTGCACCGCGGGAACACTTCCTCTATTCAACCAGTATATCCGAGAAGTGTTGTCTTTCTTTAGAATCGGTCCATCACAATTACATCCAAATGGATACGCGCTGCTGAATAGTCTATTCATCATCTTTATGGAACATCTTTTCCGCCCCCCGACCCCAGAAGAAATCAGATACCTGTTTAATGTTAAGAGTCGGGGAGACAGTCCTTCGTTCACATTTCTAGAGGCAGTCAGGAACTGCCAAGTGGTGATGGGATCCTGGACCAGGCTCAGTTACTTTAAGACGGAGTGGTTCTACGTTCGATGCCCTCCAGGGTTTGCTAGTTGATGGTTAGTCAGACGTAAGTGCTACAATTTTTCCAGTAGTTAATGGGATGGTCATAATTGACGTTGAAACTAATATCTCCATTCTTTCACAGTCGCAATTCCACGACCCGAAGGCGCTCAGTTCAAAGAGATAGTACAGATTCTTCAGGAAGTGTCGAGCGAAATGAGAGATATGGACTTGGTGCTAATAGATAGAAACTTGAGGATTGTTGGGATGATCGACCGAAAGCAAAGCATAAAACTGGAGGGAACTCTCAGGGCAGCTCCGACGAGGCGGGTGAAACATAAAGCGCCAGGGGTTGTAATAGCCGAGGAGGGCGATGAAGAAAATACGCCCACTGGCGATGAACCCTTAGCCGGGCCTTCTGACAGTTTTCAAGGTTTAGAGGGAAGGAGAAAAGGAAAAGCAATAGCACACAAGCATCATAAATCTTTGAGATGGAAATCTGTAGTCGTGTCCCTGCCAGCCTCCAGTGTTAGAATTTCGGAGGCTCCTCCCTTGCAAGTAGAGAACCCCTTTGAAAGGCTTGCCGATATTCCGATTCCGGACTATGTGTCACTTCAACACGACATCGAATTGGAGGGGCTTCAAAGTTCTCTAGATTTAAGCGAGTCACTTCCCACAAGTGTGGCCGACATTTCAGGTTGGTCGGGGGGTTGCACACACATATACACTTCATGGCACTATATGATTTCCAGTCTTAAGTTGCTCTCTTCTAGAGATCACTAACTATGTTTTTCTTTTATTCTACAGATACAATGACTAGGCGAGATTCTATGCTTGGAAGCCTCCGTTCAACACACCAGTCATCGAGTTCATACTATGAGTCCCGTAGGAGGGAAGCTGATAGAGACCGCGATCGCGGTTATTCTAGTCAAAATGTTATGAGAGGGAGAGGGATAGAGACAGAGAATATAGATATCGCTCTCGATCACGCTCTCCACCTCCTCGGGCTCCAACACCACCCTCCGATCATGGGAAACAATCCCTAGAGCCTCCACGTCAAAAACCATCTTCTCAAGCTCCCAGGCCTGATCCACAACGCCATAGAACTGAGGCTGAAACTCCTGTAGTCATTGAACAAGCCATTTGCGAGCCTACTGGGGAAGGAGCAATCAGAATCGCCCAGTTGAAAAAAGACTTCCCTAACATCTACTTCGATGGCTTCGTCTTCCCTCCGCATTTAAAGAGAATTTCAGCTAAGGCGGAGCAGACTATGCATGATTACATGCATGACATATATACCCAGTATCGAGAGTGGATGAAAACTGCCAGCAAAGCTTCAGCGGTGGCCTTTGAGCAGGCAAAAGTAATTGAGAAGCTAGAAACCGACCTCGCCCAAAAGGACCGTATAATCCAAGTGCTCAATACTGAAGCCGAATCTTCCCGGAAGTTGGAAATAGAGGCCACCAAGAAAGCGGATGAGGAAAATCAATCTATGGAAAGGATGCGACAGACGCATTTCGCTTTGGACGAGGAGATAGGCCACCGAAACACCACTGTCACAGCCGAAAAGGATGGTGCAGTGAAGGGACTTAACGAGCTTAAAGCCAAATTTTGTAAAATCGTCAAGGAAAAGGACGATGCAAACAAAGCAGCCCAGGAGGCATGCGAACAAGCTATGGTGCTTCGGGATGAAAAGGATGCGGTCGTACATAAAGTTCGAGAGGTTGAGGCCAAGGTTGAGGAGGAAGTTAAGATGGCAGAGGCCAGGTTAGAGGCCGATATTAAAGATCTTCTGATTACGTACAATGCCAGAGTACTGAAGTACAGGGATCTAACCTGGCTCGACAATTATCCAACACACCTGCATAACGCTTGGGGCCGGTTGGTGCAGGATGAGAAAACTGAACGACAAGCATAATCGGGTGATGAGTTCGAGCTTGAGAACCAGGTGTTGAGCGAAGATGAACGGAAAGTTCTCCATGATACGATGATCTCATATGAAAAGGAGAAACTTGGCGCTCAACACTCGGAGGTTGGAGAAGGCTCTGGTGTCGAGCACCATGATATAAGTTCTGAAACTCTTGCGCCAACTCAGCCTGAATCCACATCTGCGGTTGATCCTCGGCCCGTTCCTGCTTATAACCCGGACCAACCACAGTTATCTCCAGCTCGCGAGCAAGTCTCTGAAGCTTCTCCAGTTCTGCCTGCAAGTCAAACCGAGGAAGGTATTCTAAGCATTTCTTATGCTCATTCAGTGTGGGAAGCGTTACTTGAAATGATTACTAATAGTCCTTCCTTTTTTTATCCAGTGATCAGAGCCACATCGGTGATGCTCCCTGCAACTCAAGAATCACATCATGCGCAGGAGGCCATCATAACAGAAGCGACCACCACAACGACCACGGCACCAATTGACGAAGCACAGGGAAGCACACTTACTTTCGATGAATAGATGATGGAGGAACTTCTCGGTCATCACAATGACCCATTTGCCGATTAGTCGTTTGTTATAGGTGGAATCGCACCAATGCCTAGTTCTTCGGCCCCAGCCGCGGGCGTCCCCAGCGAGGCCCAAGCAATGCACGAAGAGGTAATACTGGCTGAAATTAATGCCAAGATGGAAGCAGCTACGCAGGGCAATGGCTTTGGAGGTGGAATGGCGAGACCTGGCCCAGCCCCCTTGCGGATGATATCCCTGGGAGGAATGGTCGTTGATACAAGTGTGCCTCCTCCTCCTGCTAACATTGATCATATCCCTCCGACTCCGCCTTCGGGAAGCATTCCTATTCATTTGAGTTCGGAGGAGGAAGTTGATATAATGCCCCCAACTGGAGATCAGCCGCCAAAAGGCAAGGGTTCGAAGAGGAAACCAAGCGGCGAATCCGGCGGGTCAACGTCGAAGAAGAAGCCGAGAAAGAAGAAAGAATAGATATGTTTCTTCGGCTCATTTTTGGTAGATAGGCAGGAATCTACTTATGTTTTCTTCTTGTAGGCCGTGTATAGATGCGGGTTCTTCCCCCTCTAGTAGGACTTTTGGTATAGCTTTGTACCTACCTTTTTCCTTCCAAAGAACAATTGAAATAAAATTTCATTTTGTCTTCAGCTCAATTTGTGTTCATTTGTTAAAGTGCTTCAACGTTTAAACTTTCATTCAACACACTTATGGAGCTTTAGCCTTTAAATCGGACTCGGGTTTAGTTGCTAAGTTCCAGAGTTACGGTTTCGGGTCGCGATCGAGCGCTAAGTCGAATTCTGATATTGCATTGTCCTAATCAGTGGCGGACACTTAAGCTCTGCCCCCAGTTCCTTGGAGAAATTGAGAATATTGAGTAATAATCATTGATTGCCTCTAATATTTTGAGCTAAACTTCGCTGAAGAAGAATTGAAACAGGACGAGTTCAGGTGGTCGAATCACACTTGTTCGTCTATTGGTGATCGCATCCACACTCTGGGGATTGCACTTGTAGATCGGTGGTCTGTCACACCTGCACATGGTTTTTTAAATACGTCCGTGCTCCGAGGACTTAAGTTATTTTATGGGCGGTCAGTTACACTCGTTTGATATTCAGAACTTCGTCCACACTCTGGGGACTTAGATCGATTCGTGGGTAGTCAGTCACACCCGGCTTGCGTTTATACTCAAATCCGCACTCCGGGGATTTAGAGTTATTCGATGTTTATACTCCAGTTCACACTCTGGGAATCTGGAGTTATTTAATGTTTATACTCCAATTTGCACTCTGGGAATCCAGAGTTAGTTGATGGGTGGTCAGTCACACCCATTTGGTATTTATGTTTATAATCCAGCTCACACTCTGGGAGTCTGGAGTCAGCCGACAGACGGTCAGTCACATTTGTTTAGGCTTTAGGATTTCGTTCGTACTCCGCGAACGACGGATCTATCAGGATCGTGGATGGTCGACTCACATCTACCCTGAATTAACAAGTGAGGTCGTTAGACGGACGGATCCATCCTCCTAGAACTTGGTTCGAATACGGGCGAAGTCGTTAGGTGGAGGGATCCACCCTCTTCGAAATCGCATTTATAGGTTTATACTCCATTTTGCACTCTGGGAATCTGGAGTTAGTTAGAGGATTGTCGTGTATCAATCCTTTTTTTGCTTCAGTGTAATGACTTGTCCCCGGGCTTGGATTTCACTTAGTGAGTGACCGGTCGTATCACAGTCACTCCCTATTTGAATAAATCCTACCGTACGGTGGAACTTATCTCTCTGTGCATAGTGATGGTCATATGATGTATTTCGAATAAATCATAGCTCTGGCTCGAAGAGATTGCATTTTATTGCTGAAATAAGAAAATATGGCAAAGTCGGTTGCCTTATTACAAATTCAAATTTCGAAATGCATAAACAAATTGCAAATGAAAAGTAGACTGAATAAATAAACAGAGCCTGTCATGTGTAGTAGCGATGAAGACTCTCGTTGTTCTAGGCTCTCGGCAGAGTGAGACCGTCGACGGTCGATAATTTGAATGTGCCATCTCCGAGCTTTCGTTCAATAACATACGGCCCTTCCTAGGTTGGTTTCATATGTGAAGGGACCGGGTAAATTCTCTTGAGGACGAGATCACCGAGTTCGAAGGTTCGGGGTCGGACCTTGGCATTGTATAACCGGGCGACTCGACTTCATTATGAGGCTGCCCTCAAACCAGCCTCTTCACGCTTCTCATCCAATAAATCCAGAGATTCGGCAAGTAGTATGGCATTTGTCTTTGGATCATAATAGGTCACGTGATGAGAAGGTACTTCCGTTTCGACTGGAATAACAGCTTCTGAACCGTAGAAAAGAGAGAATGGAGTGTGGTCGGTTATGGATTTGTGGGTTGTCCACAATAAGCCCATAGGGCCATAGGAAGTTCATCGACCCATATGCCCCCGGCTTTTTCTAGTCGTTTCTTCAGAATAGACTTTATAACTTTATTAATAGCTTTGACCTATCCATTCGCTTGAGGGTGTGCAACTGCAGAGAACTTCTTCTGGATGTGGAACCTTTGACAGAAATTCTTAAATTCAACACTGTAGAATTGGGTCCCGTTATCGGTGATGATGGTATGTAGGAGACCAAACCGACAGATAATGTTGCGTACTACAAAGTTGATCACTTTCTTCGTTGTGATTGTAGCAAGGGGTTCAGCTTCCGCCCACTTGGTAAAGTAATCAAACTACGACGATGGCGTACTTCGCACCACCTTTGGCTAGAGGTACAGAGCCAATAATGTCAATGCCCCATACTGCAAACGGCCATGGACCGACCATCTGAGTTATCTCGGTAGGTGGGGCTCTTGGAATTCGAGCGTGCTTCTAACATCTGTCACATTTTCTAGCGTAATCCGATGCGTCGCAATTTACGGTCGGCCAATATTATCCATATCGGAGCACTTTCTTGGCAAGAGCTTGCCCCCCGGTGTGATCGCCACATTCTCCTTCGTGTACATCATGCAATACTCGTTTGATCTCATCGTGAGCGATACATCGGAGCAAAGGAACAAAGTATCCTCTTCTATACATGACTCCATTCTGGATGGTGAACCGTGAAGATTTTCGAAGAACTTGTCTCTTTTCACTCCTGCGCTCCGGCAGGTTCCCATGCTCGAGATAATTTCTAAATGGGGTCATCCATGACTCCTTATCAGGAACGACCTCAAATACCCAATCTGTTTCCATCTGATCGATGCTCGGGGAAGATAATGTTTCCACGGGAACGATTCCCATTTGTTGTGCCTCACCTGTACTAGCTAACTTTGCTAATCAGTCGGCTTTTTGATTGCGCTCTCGGGGTATACAATAAATGGAATAATAATCGAACCGATTCAATATCTCCTGGACCCGAGCTAGGTAAGCAGCCAGCCTTTGGTCTTTGGCCTGGTATTCCCCCCGAACTTGATATACGACCAACTGCGAATCACAATAAATCTCCATGGCAATGACTCTTAAATCTCTGGCGAGTCTCAATCTGGCAAGCAAGGCTTCATATTCGGCTTCGTTGTTGGTTGCACAAAAATCAAACTTTAAAGCATAGCATATAGATCGACCATCAAGGGTTTCAAGTACAACCCCTACACCTGAGCAACGGTCATTTGATGCACCATAAGTATGCAGCTTCCAGATATACTTGGGAGATTCACTGGTTTCAGGCAAGTCCTCCAGGATAGTGAATTCAACTATGAAATCTGCCAGGACTTGTCCCTGAATGGCTCATCTTGGAGTGTAAGTAATTTCAAACTGACTTAGCTCGATATTCCACTTAAGCAACCTTCCAGACGTCTCAGGTCGCATAAGGACCCGTCGTAACGGCTGGTCGGTGTAGACAACGATGGGATGGGCCTGAAAATACGGATGGAGCTTCCTCGAGGCAATAACAAGACAATAAGCCAATTTTTCCAGCTTCGGATAATTTCTCTCTACCTCGGTCAGTCGCCTTCTAATGTAATATACTGGCCATTGTATCTGATCTTCCTCCCGAACAAGGGCAGCACTGATAACGTTCTCTGACACCGCCAAGTAAATATACAACCTTTCGTGATCAATAGGCTTTGATAGAATGGGTGGTGTAGAAAGATGTTGAACTAGTGCTCGGAATGTGCCCTTGCATTCTGTAGTCCATTCAAAGTTTGGCTTCCTTTTTCTAATCAGGTCGAAGAAGGGAATGCATTTGTCAGTGGACTTTGAGATGAACCTGCTCAATGCGGCTACTTTTCCGTTGAGGCTTTGGACTTTCTTTATAGTTCTTAGAGTCTCAATATTTCTGATTGCCTAGATCTTTTCAGGATTAGCTTCGATCCCTCGAGCATTGACGATAAACCCAAGGAATTTTCCAAATGCAACCCCAAAGTGATATTTCAACTGGTTGAGCTTCATTCTATATTCTCGGAGGATATTAAACATTGACTCCAGGTCTTTGATATGATCAGTGGAAAATCGTGATTTCACGAGCATGTCATCCACATATACCTCCATGGTTTTTCCGATCTGGTTAGCGAACATTCGATTAACTAACCGTTGGTAAGTTTCCCCAGCATTCTTGAGTCCGAAAGGCATAACTTTATAGTAGTAAAGTCCTATATTGGTTACGAAGCTGGTATGCTCCTGGTCGGGCAAGTGCATGGGTATTTGATTGTAGCCAGAATACGCATCCATGAAGGATAAGAGTTCATGTCCAACCGTTGAGTCTACGAGCTGATCGATTCGGGGAAGTGGAAAACTATCCTTAAGGCATGCTTTATTCAGGTCTGAGTAGTCAACACATGTTCTCCATTTCCCATTTGGCTTTCGGACTAGTACAGGATTAGACACCCATTCTGGGTACAATGCATCTCGAATAAACCTGTTCGATTTGAGCTTTTCTACCTCTTCTTTAAGGGCGGCAGATCTCTTTGGATCCATACCACGCCTTTTTTGCTTGACCGGGACATGCCGCGGCTCAATATTCAATGTGTGGCTCGCGATGTCTGGCGAGATCCCACACATGTCAGAGTGCATCTAGGAAAACACATCGAGGTTTACCCGAAGAAATTCAACCAATTCCTCTTGCATTTGTTGGCTTAGCTGAGATCCAATCTTTATCATTTTCGAATCGTCGTTATCGTCGATCAGAACATCGATCGTCAGTTCGGCCGGAAAAGCTTGACTGTCTTTATTTTTGTCTTCACTCTCAGTATCTCTCGGGTCAAGATCCTTTGGGAATTGGTTGGGTGCCCGGGCCTGGGCCCAGGCGTCAATTGTCAATTCTCAGCAAAGCGGACGTAGAGAGATTCCTCTACGCCCTTTCCTTTTTCTTTTCGTTGCACCTCCCGCAGCTCAGCAACATAACAGGCTCGTCCAGCAGCCTGGTCTCCCTTAACAACTCCGACTCCATTGTCGGTAGGGAATTTTAAAGTCAGACACCAAGGGGCAATGGCAGCCCTGAACTCGGTTAGGGCCGGTCGGCCCAAAAAGGCATTGTATGGTGAATCTATATCCAATACAACAAATTATAGTATCCGGACTCTCCGACGTTCTGCAATTCCTAATTCCACTGGTAGCTCTACCATCCCAGTGGGTATTGTCGCATTTCCATTGAAGCCATGGATGCAGTACTGACAAAGCCTCAGATCCTTTGCTTCCATTTTCATCTGGTCATAGGCTCGTTTGAACAATATATTTACTGAACTTCCACTGTCCACTAGGATCCTCTTCATCTAAGCAGGACCTATTTGGGCTGAAATGACAATTGGATCAATGGTTGGGGCTTCGACTCTATCGTCATCCCGGTCTCGAAACATGATGTCATCGGCCATCGTTTTCTGTTGCTTGGCCGGAGCCCCATCTTCCAAATTACTACAACATTCAAAGCCCGCATGCTTGATAGAGCTGGCATACAACTCCATTTCCCTCCAGCTTCGATCTGCCGGATGTGGACCACCACTAACAGTATTTATCACCAACCTCCCGCCAGTACGAGTGGGTTCCTCCTGCCTTGTCTGATTTGGCATATGGTTCTGATTCGATGGGCCCGCACCTCCGGACTGCGACGACCGCACAAACTGCTCCAACTTTCTCTCTCGTATCAACTTTTCAATGATATCCTGCAAATGATGGCATTCATTTGTGTTATGGCCATAGCTCTCGTGGTATCTACAAAACTTCCCTGTCTGGATCTGTTTCTCCGATGATTGTTTTGGAGCAGGTTTTTTATACTGAAAAGTATTGCAAGTCTGTAGATACACATTTTCCAGCGACGTATTCAAAGGGGTATAATTATCAAACATGGGAGCCCTACGTCGTGGCCCATGATTCTGATCTCGTTTTCTGTTTTGGTTTCCATTGCCTTTCTGTTGATTCTGTTTATTTTGTATATTCAGTGGTACCTTCCCGGAACTCTCTCCGGTTTGTTTAACAGCCACATTGCTCTAGATCCCTTCCACACTGGGCCTTGCGTCATCCTTCTTCCTAGACTTCTTCGCATCCTCCTTCTTAAGAATTGGGCTGCCTTGGAATAGAAACAGTCCAATGACGCAGGAGGTTTTCCGGCCAACCAGTTGTCGAACTCAGAATCGGGATCAATCCCCTTAGTTAGTGCCATCAGAATTGAATTATCATTGGGGTTACTAATTTCAGCGCATGTAGCAGGAAATCTCTCTAAGTAATGTCTAAGCGTCTCTCCAGGAGCTTGAGTGACACTAGACAAAGTATTAACATCTTTCGGTCTTGCGACATGCATGCGAAACTGCTCAATAAACTTTATTGCCAACTGGTCAAAACACGAGATAGATCGAGGTGGTAAACGAGTGAACCACATAGTTGCTATGCCCCCTAGAGAGATCGGGAAACTTCGGCACTTAACTGCATCATCACCTCTTGCAGCATTCATTAACCATCCATACTTCAAGATATGCTGATTAGGATCAGAGCTCCCTTCATAAATGGGTAGAGTTGGCATCCTGAATTGCCGAGGTGGTTCAGCATAGAGTATATCATCAGTGAAAGGGTTATAACTCCAGGAGATTCCCCAGTTGTCGTTAGTGAGACCCTGACTTTCACGGATCATTTGATGAATCATTGTTGGGATGTCCGGCATCTGGACATTCTGAGCATGTTGGACCAAGGTGTGGTCGGGTTCCACAATGCGAGGAGGGGCTGATCGCGGTCGACGGTCCATATCTCGCCTCCTTGGTTCTATGTCTTCAAGGACATAAGGCTCAGGAGTATGGTTACGTTGACGGTGCGTCGGATCTGTTCGGTTTCGAGCATCAACTCCCAAATCAGTAGCAGTGGTAGTAAGGTTGTCGGTAAGGTGATATGAGGTGGCACCTCCTCGGGAGGAGGGTTCAGTCTGATGGCTGGTTGACGGGCCAACTCTAGGTTGTCCAAGATTCAATGTGTGCTAATGCCCAGTAGCCTGTGTGTAACTTCTGTCCAGTCGTGGGCATGTGGATCTATGATTAAAGTCTAAAGAGGCTGAACTTTCGGTGGATGAGTAGGAAGCCTGATCCCTTCACTACGCCATAAATGGCCTACTGCAACACAAAAAAAATGTTGGCTCGGGCCCGAAAAATGTTGCCATAGGTCTATGGCAACACTTTTAGGGTGATGCAATTTTTGCCGTTGCCTTAGACCTCAAAGGCAACATTTTGACTATCTAAGGCAACATAAGTAATATTGTTGCAATAGAACCCTATTTGGGTCTATGGCAACACCCATAGGTATCTGTAGCAACATTCCAAAATGTTGCTATAGATATGAACTTTTTGAATTTTATGGGGCCCACAATGTAGAGCATATTTGATTTTTTAATAAAAATAAATATTTATTTAATAAAATGCTATTACACAGAATTTGATATTTAAACAGTAATTTATTTAAATAAATATTTTATTTCAACATTTGAAATAGTACAAATTCCTTACTCCACTATTTTACAATTCAATGATATATAACACTGATATTCACATATACAGATATTCCTCACTACATCACTCAGTTCACTCATTACATATGCAGTTTCAATTTATACATACACCGACACTGACAAATATATGCCGAGCCGAAGGCGAGCCGAGTGCCGAGCCGAAGGCGAGCCGAGAAGCGGGTCCGGGCGCAGCGCCGACGGGGGTCCGGGGCACCGCAGTCGCAACATTTTAGTTTGATGTACCTTTTGAGAATTTAGTTGATTAAGCACTTCATATCGAATAGGCGAAGAAGGATTATGAAGATGATATAGTTTCTAAGAAGCAAAAGCAAGAGTTAAACCAAAAGAAGAAGCAATTGATTGGGCAAGCCAATTCTGAGTCTATAGATAAGAAAAGGAAGCAGAATGAGTCAAGTTCTTCAATCCCGCCTAAGGTCAAGTAGCATGTTTCAATTACGGAACCAAAGGCTATTATTCAAATGAGTGTAGTAAGCCTCGAACCGTGGGTGTTTTCTTTTATTGCAAGAAAGAGGGGCACTTGATAGCGGCTTGCCCATATAAGGAAAAGAAGGAAGGAAAAAGGAAGGTCGTTGGAACTTCGGGTAGATTGGCTTAGCTAGGTATAGTTTTTTATTATTTTAGGAAGTGTTCTTTATTTTGCTAGTTTTCATTGAAGTTAGTTTAGAAATAAGTTAAATACCTTTGTATGAGATTTTGCATTTTATGGATAGGATTTAGGATAAACGTTATTTGCTTTTGGTTGATTGGTTGTTAGGAACCGATTGTTTAGTTATACTCATTCAACATGGATGCATGGATGCTATTAATAATAAAATAGTTATGACTAAGGGAAAACTTTAGGATTAAGTATTGTGCTAACTTGTTTGGTAGTTGTTTAAAGATTTTGATCGATATAGGGGAAACTGTACTATCGATAGGAATTTCTAAACATCAATCGAGACGCTTTGACATGAGAATCTAAGAATAATTATTTTGAGAAAAATATTTTGAGTTAAAAATAAATTGGAATAATATTTTCGCCATAAAATAATTATGTGAAGCGGAGGGACTTGGTAAGACATTGTTGATAGCTTATGCAATCAACTTTGTAAGTAATGAAGTGGATCAAAATAATTTTGTGCCTTAATATTATTTTACCTAGTGAGAAAATTTTTAATTCATAATTTATGAATCGATTGGAAAATTTAATAAGTTTCTTAAAAACAAGGGTAGGATATCTTAGTTATCTTTAAGTGAAATTTAAAATTTAAAATAATAGATTTCTTTCGTTAAGGAAATTATGAGGACGCAATTTTCTTAAGGGACTAAGTTTGAAACAACCCTGTTGTTAATTACCTAATTAATTAAGTTTAATTATGGATAATTAATTTTTATTTATGGTTTGTGGAATTAAATCGTGAAATTAAAAATAGTTATTGAGAATAATTGATCTAATTTAATTAAGAAATGAGTTTCATTTCTTAATTTCAATTTAAATTTGAAATATGATAAAAACAATTATTTAAATTTGGCATTTTTGAAAATTGTTAATATTGAAATTATTGTTAAGAAAAGAGATTTTTGGACATATTAATCTATCTTTATAAAAGGGTAATAATAGTTTATATTTGTTAAAGTTAGATTGAATTTATATAAAACTCTTCAATATTGATTTAAAACGATAATTTCTAACATATTAGTAATTATCAAGTTTTATGAAATCAAATTTATAATTTATAAAATATTGTTTAGTGTAGATGAGTATGTAATAAGTGATAAAAAAATTTAGAAATTAGCAACACTACTATTAAAAAGAGAATTAGTAACACTTTCTTATTGGGTTTATAATCATACCTTCTTGGCCCAAGAAGATAAGGATATGAGATTGAAAAGTAAAGTACGTACAGAACTCTCATTCTCATTTTCTTCCTGTGGAAAAAAATGTGAAACACAAAGCTTCTCTAGCATAAACCCTAGTTCTTAAATCTTTAATTTATAGTCTTAGATCATATGGCTTTTGGCAGTTTCTAGTAGCGATTAAAAGAAGGCAACCTCCTACACATTCTAATTCATCAATTAGGGATTGTTAATTTCAATTTCATCTCTTGTTTGTAATTTTTTTTTGTAATTTCTCAAACCAAACCTAGTTGTTTGCTGAATGGTCTTAGCCTAGGAGAATTCAAGTTTATTGCATCAAAATCTAGCTATAAAGGTGAGTTGACAACTCACACAATCTATGTCTACATTCATATTGGATGTAATTTCTGTTTTTGATGAATTGGATGTCGAATCTATCTAAATTGCTTGGGGTGTTTGCATTTTCTGTTATGGAATTTACTGCTATTGGAAACCCTTGTTTATATGATCCTTTAAATCATCAATTTGAAGTTGGTTGGTTCCATGCATGGTAGCTAATTTAGTATAGTTGAAGTCTAGGTTCAATTCAGCGAAAAACCACCGCTAGCGGACGATCCGAGAGTTGCATGCACTGCTTGGGACATAGCCTAGGCGGCGTCATCGATCCACTAGTCCTACCATATGGGTGCACTAGTCATGGCTAGGGTTAAGCCCCAGGTCATGCTCATTTCGCTCCTCAATCGCTCTGTTCGCCTGTCTGCTTGCCCGTTTGTTTCCTTATTGATATTTTCTTGTTTTTGATGTCCAATTTCATGCTGTTTTGTGATGATTTCAATGTTATTTCCAGATTTTGAATTGTGAATTTGTTTTGGAATGGTTATGCCATAAAGTCCATAGCACAACATATTAGTCTCTATCGCATGTTTTCAATAAGGATTTTCAAAATGAACCGTTTCTACCTAATCTTATAAGAAGAAAGTTACGTTATTTATAAAGGACATTTGAAAGTGTAAATATATATATATACTTATTATTATTATTTATATAATAAGAATGATTTTGAAATGTAAATAAAGTTATTTTCAATTAGAAGTTTAAATATTTATATGGCTTTGGATAAGAGCAAAATGTGGATTTTATAAAATACAAGGACTAATATATATATATATATATATATATATATATATATATATATATATATTCGGAACATGGCTTATTAAATAAATATTCTATATGGAATTTTGAGATAAATATACATATATAACTATATTATTGGAATAATTCGGATTTATGTAATATTTCATCGAATAGTGAATATTTATATAAAGTTGAATAATAATTAAATTATGGATTTTAAATAAAGGAACTTGAAGGGAATTATGGTTTATTTTATCAAAAGATAAATATATATATGTTGAGAAATAAATGTGTTTAGCTTCATATATAAAGTATTTTAGAAATCATTTCTTATACAATATAATGATATTATCCGTTTTCGAACTATAAATTCTTATTGGATTTCATTGGATTTAACACTTGGTTATTTATATGCTATTTTAGCATTTCCATGTGACTTTTGGATTTGGAGAAGATTTCAAAAATAAAATATTTTGAGAACCTTAATTCTATAATTTGGGGAATACTAATAATCGACTTAGCGTTATTGATTGGTTTAAACGCTTTCAAGTAATGCTTGATCGAATATTGTACAACCCATTAAATAGAATGTTTGAGTGGGAGTTACTAGCCCATCAGCAAATACTTGAATTTCATTGGATATTATGGGATGCCTTGGTTAAGTTCTTGTGATTGCTATAGGGAAGTATTTAACGCTTTAGAGTTGTATTCTCTTTTGGTGTTCGATGGGACTGATAGATCCTTAAGGGAATATAGTTCAGGTTTTCCTATGGTATCTGAAATGAGTGAGATTTACTAGCTTCTAGTAAATGCTTGAATTTCACCAGGTGGTATGAGACGTTTTGGTTAAGATCTCGTGATTACTAAAGGTGATAGTATTTGGCACTTTAGAGTTTACTCTCTTTTGGTGTGCGGCATGGGGCTGCTAGATCCTTAAGAAGTAAACTCTGGGGTTTTTACACGATCCTTATCATCCGTTGAGATTTTGTTTTCTTGGATTTGAGATTTTTTTTCATGGTATGGACAATCCTTGGTAACGGATCGGTATGAATGATACCACATTATGTTTCCTACGGTCTGTGTACGATCATTTAGATCGATATGACTTTGTTTTCTTGGAGTTTTGGAGATTATTATTTATATATTGGAATTTATGGGTTCTCATGAGTTATTCCGTCTTTTGCAATTGAAATATTTACATATTTTGAAATGGATTCTAAGTTAAACTATTTCAGTGCTTTGTTTATATTTATGGCATTTGTGTTTATTTAATGTTATATAATCTTATGTTATATGTTGTTCTCATATTCTGGATATTTAGGGAAGCCTAACCCGTTTATTTAAATACTCGGGTCAGGCCGATACTTTTCAAGTTTCCAGGATGCTCAGGCTTTTGGTTTAGTGCGCTAGCAGATGATAGACATTTTGAAATCTTAGTTTATCTTCTATAGTATATTCACATGTTGTATTATGGATGTATTATTTGAGATAGTGACTTATTTTGGATGTATATTATGCGAGTCTTGCATTTCATTTTGTAGACTCATGGTATGTATTTTATATTATGTTGTTAATAAGAAAACTTGTCAACATCCCCAATGCTATGTGAAAGGTAATTATATTCAAACGAAATCAATTTGTTGAAAAGATCCACTCCTTCGACAACATACCTTTCGACCAGATTGACATAGTAAAAAGTGTTTAAAGTAATTGCTCTACCTTTCGACCAGGATGACCTAATCGAAAGGTTCAAGAGAGTTATCCCTACCTCTCGACCGGGTTGATTTAGTCGAAAGGCTTCAAGGAGTTAGTTCAGGAATGCAGTTTAAGGAGGTTGCATCTGATTGAGTCCATTCCTTTGTGTGGGTCGAAAATAGATGAACATTCTAACTTTTCGTTCCTTTCGAGCATGTCGAAAGGTAATGCCATGGCCCTTTCGATCATGTCAAAAGGGATGTGTATTTCATTAACATGATACAGCTGCTTTAGACCCCATAGTATCGTTTCTTTTGTTGTGGAACCCCTTCGAAAGAGGTGTAGATATCGCTGAGGTAGACCCCTTTCGAATGAGTTTCTTTCTAAATAAATCGTTAGTCAATTATAAACCGAGATTCCCTTCGAAACGCCCCCTTTTTGATTAGGTCAAAAGAGGTTTCACTCTCTCGAAACGGTTCTAGCTTATAACTGCCTAAGATTCGCTTTGACCTGTATATGATCGATCTGGATATTCCTCAGCTTCATAACTCATCATGGTCGAAACTCCGTCATCATTCCTATTTTCGTGCATAAATGTAGGTTCCGATGATGATGTGTTTCGACTAAATAAACCCAAGTCGATCTTACACATTGCATAGACAAAAAGAAATTAAGAGAATAGGTTTGAATCATGTGCAATTGATCATTAGACTAGCTAATGATCTAAATGATCTTCCTCGTCATCAGAATCCTTATTGAATAAGCCATCTCTCCTTTATTAATAATCCAAAATGAGTACAAGAAATAGAGGTTTTTACCCAATTTGATTTAGGGTTTCTAGAGGACTTAAATGCAATTAAGAGAGTGGAGTAGAAGAAATGAATTCGGGATTCCAATTCAGTCTCCAAAACTGGACCCCTTTGGTCTTATTTATAGATGCAAGTTAGCCCCCCTTTCGTGCTCATTCCTTCAACTCGGTCTAAAGGCCTCTATTTATATGCCGCTTCACGCCTTTCGACTTAGTCGAAAGGGTTAGTCCCCCTTCCGACACTGTCGAAAGGTATCTCCTTCGTATCCTTTAACTCCATCACGCATCTTCTTCATTTTTCTCAGACCTTTCGACTAAGTTGAAAGGGCCTTTTATCAACCTTTCGCCTTTGTTAAGCTTTTAGTATTCCTTATCTCTGCTTTCTCTAGAATTGCTTTCGACGTTGTTGGAAGGTCTTTAAATGTGCCTTTGTCCCCAGGTTGCCTTGTTGTCATCGGAAATAATGAGAGAGCCTTTCGACACCGTCGAAGGTTTTTATTGAAGCTTTAATGGTTTCGTCACTGTTGGAAGCCTTCAAATGCTCATCTCTTGATCAATGTGGAACCTTCTCCTGATGTCACTGGTCTCCAACCAGTTCGAAAGGCTTAGATATGCTTTTGAAAGGGTGGTTAGTCGGCGAAACCTTTGGTTCCAAAAGGTATGGCGCATAAGTGAGAGACTATCATCCATTGCCTTCGAAAGGGGTTTCGATGTTGTCTTTGCTTATTTATCTGTGTCGAAAGGTTGGAAGTGCCGGAAAGGCAGTCCTGTTTTCATCTGAATCGAAAGCTTTCACATTGTAAGGGCAGTTGGTGCCTCCGACTCCTTTGAAACACCTTCTTATGGCCTTTGTCAAAATCCATGTCCGTAACTTCATCAAAACCCAATACTCTTATTAATCTTCTTTCATACTTCTGCTTTTGAATGGATTTTATGGATAACATTTTGCCCCCTCCCCTCATGTATGAAAGAAGCTTTTATTCTATAGGACAAAAATTTCAACTCTTTCCTGTTCATTTAAACTTCATTTTCCTGTAAAATTCAAAGTAAATGATATATTTTTATTGTCATATCATTATCAGATTTATGCATATGTTAGCATATTAATGCATCTACATCTAAACAGTTAGTTTACCATTGTCTTGATTCAAATATATGAGGCCTGTGATCAATGGTCATTAATGCAAATGATAAACGAAAACTACGAACTCCTTATGGGAAATAGCCAATAGCCAATAGCTGTAAATTGAGCTATAAGTTACTATCAGGAAATAAGCATTTGTAGCCCATCCTCTCTAGTTTGTTCTTGTTGTTTGTAGCAACCTTGGCTCTTTTACTTTGTACCCCGGGTTTGGGACTTGATAAAGACTAGGAAGCAATGAATTTTAACCCAGATTAGGGTATTTGTTTTGCGAAGTTTAGAAGTTAATAATAAGATATCCAGAATCCAGATAGCAACATCTAAAAATAGTTTTCTGAATGGCATTTTTAGACCCAAATTCGGGCATTTATGGTAAACTAATCAGAAACTTGTAATAGTTGTATTTATATCAAGACTCGAGCCCAGATCAGGGCATATGTCGAACAATTAAAGATTATTAGCAATATTCTTTGTAAAAAGAATCCTTGGCCCAGATTAGAGCATACGTTGGGTAAGCAGACATCCATAGTAATCATTGTAAAAATAGAAATCCTCTTTCCAGATTAGGGCATATGTTGGATCATCAGAAATTCATGGTAATTTGTCTCCATAATAGAAACCACAGGCTCAGATTAGGGCTTTAAAGCGTAATCAAGCAATAATCCCGAAACCTAGATTTGGGTTATTAATATATGAAGATTTGAAATAAATGCCTCGAAACCCAGATTCGGGTATTAATTGATGAAATCCAGATATGAAAGACCTGGTACCCAGATTCGGGTATTAATAGACGATATTTAGATATGAGAGACCCGAAACCCAGATTCGGGTATTAATTGATGAAATCCAGATATGAAAGACCTGGTACCCAGTTTCGGGTATTAATAGACGATATTTAGATATGAGAGACCCGAAACCCAGATTCGGGCATTAATAAGTAGAGCTCTGTTCTACTCCTTTGATGTGTGAACCCCTTAGGTCTTGTATAGAAGTAATTTGACTAGTTGCCTCTTGGGCTTGGACGTCTAAGTCCATTGGAGATATACTGCTTCTCGGGTTTGGACATCTTAGTCCATGATTAGAAGAGCCTCTTTCACTGTTTGATGAGCCTCTTCTTAGGCTTGGACATCTTAGTCCTTTGTTTGATGAGCCTCTTCTTGGGCTTGGACATCTTAGTCCATTATTGTCTGGTGCTCTTGTTTAGCTCATCTTAGAGGCTGGAACCAAGGACTTACCCGACCTCCCTCCAGAAGGCGCTCTGCCCTGGCCCTTTTGCGGCGCGGACATAGGCTTGTTCGGTGATTTACCCTGGCCATCTTATGGCACGGATAAAGACTTACTCCATCCTCCCTTCAGGAGGTGCCTTACCCTAGCCATAGCTTGGCGTGGATAAGGGGTTGTTTGGTGCTTTACCCTAGCCATCTTATGGCGCGGATAAAGGCTTACTCCGTCCTCCCTCCAGGAGGTGCCTTGACCTGACCAGAGGCACGGCCAGGGGCTTATCTGGTGCTTTAATCTGGCCATCTCATGGCGCAGCTAAAGGCTTACCCGCCCTCCCTCTAGGAGGTGCTCTGCCCTGGCCATCTCGGAGTGGACAGAGGCTTCCTACCATCTTAGGTAGATTACCATCTTAGGTAGTATCCAAATATAAGGAGCATTTCACTCGCAACCATGTAGATTTTCTTTTTGACGAAAGAGATGCTTTATTCATTCATCTTTAGAAAATATGGCCTCAAATGTTCGGCATTCCATGTTCTTAGAACCATATTGGCGTCCGGTCAGCATAATTTGTAAGTTGCCGGGGGGATTACTTTGCAAATGACTAATGGTTCTTCCCAATTTGGCCCCAAGGGTCCATCTATGGGGTATTTGGTATTTGCCATCACTCTTTGAAGTACCAAATCTCCTTTATGAAATGATCGATTTCTCACTTTTGAGTTGTAGTATTTTGAGATTCTTCTTTGATATTCTACAGTTCTTACCGCTGCTTCATCTCTCAATTGATGTATTAAATCTAAGGATTCTTTTTTCAGCTCTTGATTCTTATCAAATACGTAGGCGATTCTTTGGTGTGAGGGTATCTCAATCTCAATTGGCAACATCGCCTCACACCCATATGTCAAAGAGTAGGGAGTATGTCCCGTTGTCATTTTGGTGGATGTTCGGTAGGCCCATAACACAAGAGGCAGTTCTTTTACCCAATTTCCTTTTGCTTGTTTAGCCGCTTTTTTAGAATTGTCTTTATGGTTTTGTTCGCAGCCTCAATTGCCCCAGTTGCTTTTGGATGTGCGACCGATGAAAAACTTTTAATGATTCCATTCTTGTGGAAAATGCGGGAGAATTCTTCACTCTCAAATTGTGTCCCATTGTCAAATATTATCTTCTGGGGAATTCCAAATCTGGTTATGATATTCTTGATAACGAATATGAGCACCTTCCCAGAAGTAATCTTTGGAAGCGGCTACGCTTCAACCCATTTGGTGAAATAGTCTATGGCAACTACAGCATACTTTGCCCCTCCTTTTAATATTGGCAATGGGACGATTAAATATATTCCCCATACATCAAAGGGCCATGGACTTGTTAAGGGAGTCAACTGACTTAGGGACAATCTAGGAATCTTTGAATATTTCTGACACTTTTCGCATTTTTTCAAATATTCGATGGCTTGGCTTACCATATGCGGCTAATAAAATCCCTGCCTCATTATTTTCTTTGTCAACTTTGTTCCATTTGAATGATCTCCACAAAATCCTTCATGTGCTTCAGCCATTAATTTTGTTCCATCATTCACGCTTACACATCTTAGATAGGAAAGAGCATATCCCTTTTTATAGAGGATTCCATCCATCATTTATGAAGGTTGGAGCTTGTCTCCTGATTTTCCTCGCATCTCCTTTATCAGATGGGAGTATTCCTTTAACAAGGTATATAGCAATGGGTGACATCCATGTGTCATCATATATGTTACTTGATCTCGGTTGGTCAACACTTTCATCTGATATTTCTTTACCACTTTCTCTTCTCTCTTCCCCTAGTGATTTAGCTTGAGACCTTGTCAGGACTAACAATTCCTTTCCTTGTTCGGATGCTTCCTTTTCAATACTCAGAATTTCTTGATACCCCACAGGAACAATACATGTCTCCGGGGCTCCCTTTGAGCTAGCTAGTTTTGCTAAGGAGTCTCCCTGTGAATCTTCTGCCCTTGGGACTTGGTGTACTGAGAAATCTTCAAATAAGGCAAGCATTCTCGGTATCTTTTTCACATATAAAGATAGCTTAGGGTCCTTTGTTTGATATACCTATTTTACTTGGTTCACCGTTAACTGAGAATCACTAAAGATTTGTATTCATGGAATCTTGTGTTACAACGCCAAGGTTAATCCTGCTACCATAGATTCATATTCTACCACATTACTTGTTGCGGGGAATCCCAATTTCATGGCATAATGCAAACGATGTCCATCTAGTGTTATGATTACATATCCTGCTCGAACCCCTTGTTCATTTGATGCACCATCAATAAATAATTGCCACATAGGCTTCTGATCTTTCCCCTTCTTAGATTGCTCCTTAATGAAGCTATTGCACTCATTAACAAAATCCGCTAATGCTTGTCCCTTGATTGCGGCTCGTGGTTGAAACTCTATGTCATATTGACTGAGCTCGACCCCCATTTTACCAATCTTCCTGAAGTTTCTGGTTTACTAAAGACTTGCTTTAGGGGTAAATTGGTCAATACCCTTATCGAATGTGCCTGAAAGTACGCTCTAAGATTTCAAGCTGTGAGAATTAAGCAATAGGCTAACTTTTCTACAACTGGGCATCAAACCTCTACATCCTTTAACCGCCTACTTACATAATATACTGGAAGTTGTGCCCCACTCCATTCTCTAATCAGTACCGAGCGGACTGCATGTTCTGAGACAGCTATGTATAGGTATAAGGTTTCCCCATTCTTGGGACTTGAGAGTATTGGAGGCTTTTCCAGGTGGCTTTTTAGTTCCTGAAAGGCTTTTCTACAATCTTCCCCCCATTCAAAGTTCTTTTTCTTCTTAATTACATCAAAGAAGGATATTGTACTGTCAAAACCTTTATTTTAAACATTTGATCTAGTCGAAAGCAACCAAGTCGAAAGCTCTTATTCGAAAGCAAAGCAGGTGATTTTTTGGCTTATAAAACAAACATACTTCAACCCCTTCGGCAACCAACCTTTCGACTAAGAACCCTTCGACTTTGTCCAATTCATTACGTACCAAGTAACTTGATACCATATGCATTGGTTTGACCTTGTCGAAAGCTTTGAACCTCTCGACCTTGTCGGAAGGTCTGGTCGGAAGGTTTAATGTTAGAATTGGCTGAAACATGCCAAAAGTATGATTTCTTTGGTTTTAACTTAAAAAGGATAATTTTCAACTAACCTGCCTTTATTTGTCAAAATCTCATTGGTTAACAAATACCTTTAAGAAAAGTGCTGCCACTATTTTTCAGAATTAAATAATTATTTTATTTTATAAAATGCCCCATCTCCTTAATTAAATATATAAAACATTTAAGTCTCATACCTTAAATAATTTTATATATTCATTAAATAACTTAGGAAAAATCCCAGAAAATCTATTTCAATATGTTTTCCAACATATAAAAATTTCAAACCCAAATAATAATTATTTTAGCCGTAAATAATTTATAACCAAATAAATCATTTTCCTCACTAGTAAATTTATATAAAATTCATATTAATTCAGAAAATTATGAAAATTGAAAGCCATTTCTAAAATATCATTTCTGACCTATATGTAAATTTTCAAGGCATTTGGATGTCATTTAATAGGGTATTCATGTCAAACACATCATAAAAACTAACATGAACATACATAATTCATCAACAAGCATATATATAAGTTTAATCATCAAAACATGGCATGTGCTTGCAAAAACATTTCGGATCTAATAAAAAACCAAAAACCATATGAAAATGGGTTGTAGTAATTATTCACCTTAGCTTTGAGATCAAAAGATGTGAGATTTGATGTTGATTGTGTTGATTATCTTCCTTTACTTGAATCCTAGCTTTAATCTTCTCTTGAGAACAATAATGGTGGTCGACCTTGGTATGGTTTTAGTTTGAGTGACAATGAAATGAAAGTGAGTTTCATTCCTAAGGGTTTAGGGTATAAGCCCTTCTCCTATTTCCCATATTGCCCTTCTCATATCCTAACACATTAGCTTATGTTATTTCATTTTAGTTTGTACACTAACATGGCACGGCTACCATTAGCTAATCAATTCTCAACTTATTAATCTCTACATTATTTTATTTTATTAATTAAACATTCTAAATAATGTTACAAAAATATGGGGTGTTACAGACTCCCCACTTTAAAGAATTTCGTCTTCAAAATTACGATAAGGTACACAATCAAAGGTAAAACATACCATCAAACAACTATGGATAAGCATCTCTAATCCTGCTCTCGGTCTCCTAAGTACAGTCTCTAGCATCGTCACTCTACTAGACCTTTACTAATTTGACTGTCTTATTCCTCAACTTCTTCTCATCTCTAGCCACAATCTGAATTGGCTTTCTAACTATAGTCAAGTCCGGCTCTACTACTAAATCCTCTAATACTGTAGGTGCTATAGTAGTCTCTGGGTCTCTAATACATTTTCTAAGATGAGAAATATGGAATACATCATGGACCCTACTCGGTAACTCTACTCTATAAGCGAGTTTCCCGATCCTCTCAACAATACGGAAAGTACCAACGAATCTAGGTGCTAACTTCCCTGTCTTTCCAAATCTAATCACACCCTTCATCGGTGAAACCTTAATAAACACATAGTCTCCAACCGAGAATTCCAAATCTTTCCTTCTTCTATCAGCATAAATTTTCTGCCTAGACTGAGCTTCCTTCATCCTAGCTCGGATCAACTCAATCTTCTCTGCGGCTTCTTTCACCAAATCCGGACCAAGAACCAGTCTATCCTCGATCTCCAACCAACATACGGGAGATTTGCATGGTCTCCCATACAACGCTTCAAACGGTGCCATCCCAATACTAGTCTGATAACTATTGTTATACGAGAAATCGACTAAATGGAGATGGTCTTCCCATGATCCCTCGAATTCCAATACACAAGCTCTTAACAAATCTTCCAAGATTTTGTTAACTCTTTCTGTTTGCCCATCAGTATGTGGATGGTAAGCGGTACTCATATTGAGCTTGGTTCCTAATGCTTTCTGTAGACTCTTCCAGAACTCACTAGTAGACAAAGAATCTCTATCACTAATGATACTACTAGGAATCCCATGCAGTCTAACTACATTCTTCATAAATAACTTCGCCAAAATAGGTGCCGTCCTAGTTGATTTTACGGGAATGAAATGAGCACTCTTAGTCATTCTATCCACTATAACCCATATACTTTCATTTCCTCTACTAGACCTTGGCAACCTATCAATAAAATCCATTGAGATAGAATTCCATTTCCATATCAGAACTTCTAACGGTTGAAGCAATCTGTTTGGCTTCTGGTGTTCAGCCTTTGCTTGTTGGAAATTCAAGCACTGCTTTACACATACACCAATGTCCCATTTCATACCTTTCCAGAAGAAACTTCTCTTCATATCCCGATACATCTTCGTTCCTTCTGGATGGATAAAGAACTTCGAACGATGGCATTCATCCAAAACTTCCTTTCTCATGTCTCCTACATTCGGAACACACAACCTTCCTTTCTTTCTCAACCATCCATTTTGGTCAAGATTGAAATCCTTTAAGTCATCGCCCTATGTTCCTTCCCTCAACCTTCTGATCCGTTCAACCAAAACTGGATCCTCCTCCTGTTTAGAAGCTACATTCTCAATCATTACCGATCGAACATCTAAACAAGACAATACAACACTTCCTGCACTAGAACCTGCCTCGGATCTAAACTGCACTCTACAAGCTGATAATTCTTCTAAATCTTTCCACTCAGCAATCATAGCCAATACTTCATTCTGATGTTTCTTACTAAGTGCATTCGCTACCTTATTTCCTTTCCCGAGTGTGTATTCAATTCCAAAATCATAAGCAGCAATAAACTCCAACCTTCTCTGCTGTCTCATGTTCAGCTCCTTCTGAGAGAACAAGTATTTCAACAAATTATGATCTGTATAAAGTTCAAATTGCTCTCCCAAAAGATAATTCCTCCATACCTTCAAAGCAAATATAATGGCAGCTAACTCTAAATCATGCGTTGGATACCTCACTTCATGTGGTCTAAGCTGTCTAGAAGCATAAGCAATCACTTTATCTCTTTGCATCAAAACAGTTCCCAATCCAGTTCCACACGCATCAGTATAAACAACCAAATCTTGATTCCCCTCTGGAACCATTAACACCGGTGCATGGGTCAGTAAGTGCTTCAAGCTCTGAAATGCTTTCTCACACTTATCAGTCCATACAAACTTGACATCCATTCGCGTAAGCTTAGTCATCGGTGCAGCTATCCGCGAAAAATCCTTTATAAATCTTCGATAATATCCGGCTAATCCAAGAAAGCTCTTTATCTTGATCACCGTCTCGGGTCTCTTCCAATTATTCACCACCTTAATCTTAGTCGGATCTACAGACAACCCTTTCTCTGAGACTACATAACCAAGGAACTTCACTTCCTTCTTCCAGAAATGACACTTCGAAAACTTAGCCTTTAACTGATGCTCCCTCAATGTTTCAAGCACAACTCTAAAATGAACTTCATGCTCTATTTCATCCCTAGAGTATATCAAAATATCATCTATGAAGACCAACACAAATCTATCTAAGTGCTCTCAGAAAATTCGATTCATCAAATCTACGAAGAATGCCGGCTCATTAGTTAGTCCAAACGGCATAACTAACCATCGTATGATCCATACCTTGTCCTAAACGCCGTCAAAGGAATACTATCCTCTGCCACTCTAAGCTAATGAAATCCAATCGCTAAATCCAACTGCGAGAATACCTTAGCTCCACTTAACCGATCGAACAAATCGTCAATTCTCGGTAATGGATATCGGTTCTTTATCGTCTTCTCATTCAACTTACGATAATTGATACATAGCCTTAACGATCCGTCCGGCTTCTTAGCAAACACCGCAGCATCTCCCCATGGCGAACTACTCGGTCAAATAAAATTCTTGCCTTCTAAATCCACCAATTGCAACTTCAACTCTTTCATCTCTATAGGTGTCATCCTGCTTAGCGTCCTACTCACTGGTTCTGCTCCAGGCACCAAATCAATCTGAAACTCTATGGCTCGTTTCAGTGGCAATCCAGTTACCGGCTCAAACACATCAGCAGATTCTCTAACCACAAAGACTCGATGCAACTCATCCTCCAACTCCATGATACTCAGTAAAGCATTTACTTCACAACTAGGGTTCTCTACGGTATAAACTATCCGATCACTACAATCCGGGTGATTAAGTGATATTTTCCTATCATGGAAAAATATCCTAGCATCATATTTACTTAACCAATCCATCCCAAGGATAATACCAAATCCCATAAAATCAAACACATGCAAACAACAATCAAAAGTATGACCTAGCAAATCAAACTCTAAATGGTCACACCTCATCCCAAGTGTTGCCTACCCTCCTATCGGATTTGCAACCCTTAAGGAAGTAACTAAGTATTAGGGCTCTAGGTTAAGCTTATCTACTAAATATCGAGAAATAAAAGAATATGATGCACCAGTATCGAATAGAACGCTAACAGACATACCATGAATTTGTAGCGAGCCTCCCAGAACAGCCTTCCCTTTATCCTGCACAACTGACCTTGAAGTTGCAAGCTCCAATGCATAAACTTGCCCCCTACCTTCTTTGGCAAGCTCCTTGCATTGGTTCTTATAATGGCCGATCTGATCACAATTAAAGCATCGGATGTTCTTCTTTCCAACTACTCTTTCCCTTTCTATTTTCCTTTCCCAGTACAACACTCATTAGCATAGTGTCCTTTCTTATCACATTTATAACAAACCACCTCAGCTTTTCCCTTCTTTTGTGCTCCTCCCTTCCGAGCATTCTTCTTATGGAAAAACTTTCTTTTCTGTCCCTGTTCCACCTGGGCATCCATCATTTTCTTCCTTAAACAAGCTAACGCCTCTTCCAGCCTCAGTGCCATTTCTACCACTACATCACTTGGATCCCTTAAGTGCGACAAGGTAGCATCAACTCCGGCCTTAAGCCTCTTATAAACTTCTCATTCCTCTTGATCACTGTATCAACCAAAGCATACCCTTACCGGGCCAACTCTTCAAACTTTCTTGCATACTCAAGAACAGACATCTCCCCTTGTTCTTGTTCTGCAAATTTCCTCACCAATGTCGATTGCGCCATCACCGACATAAACCTTTCTTGAAACCTTCTCCTAAACTCCGCCCAAGTCATGGTTTCCTCATCGACACCAGCTATAACAGTATTCCACCAAAATAAAGCAGCTCCTTGAAGTTGTCTCGAAATTAATCTCCTCTTTTGCTCGTCATTCAATCCTAAATCAGCAAAAATCCTCTCACAATGTAGCAGCCAGTTTTCCACCTCGATCGCATCTTCAGTTCCAATGAACGGCTTCCCTTCAAGCCTGGTGTAATCTCTGCTAAAGTTAGCATACTGGTTAACCATCAGAGCTTCTGAACTCCACCTCCAGCAGCATTTCCTCCGACAACACCAGCTGTAATTCCAGCTTGCATCATGTTTACGAAAAACTGATACATGGCTCCCATGTCCACTTAGGGAACCCCAGCACCAACATTTTCAGCTTGAGCCTGACCTGGACGTCTTCTAGCATTTGGTCAGGCATTTCCATTAGTAGTGGTGCTATCTCCTCCAAGATTAACTCTGCCTCTTCTTCCTTCCATATCTGTATTCAAACCTCGTGAGATACAGATGAATAGCCTAACTAAGATAGGAGTCTAGAGATATAGTTTATGCTTATATATATAGCAAATACAAGTACGTTACTATGGCGTAATCCCATACCCCAATCTTAACTCTAATTATTAAGGATTATGTTTTCAAAACCATATTTTTAGTTAAAGTATTTCATAAACCTCGCTCTGATACCAATCTATAACATCCCCTATCTAGAGGCTCAAAACTAAGCTCTATAGATGTTGCAGTCATCTATACTATTAGCTTTCGACGACTAAATACAGCTATGTTAATGGTATCTATAATATCAGAAGCATTTGAATATGAAATGAAACACATATTTCAAAAACAAATTTTACTTCATTACATGTCAAAAGCAAATGTTTCACATTCCCAACACTAATCCCAAATTCATTCCCAAGCACAGATAAAATATACTTATTACAAATACGCCAAGAGCGGTATATGAAGATACCCCCCTAGATGATCGGAGTCATAGAGTCATAATAGACTTAATTCAAAACACAGCGGAAATACATCAAAACATAAAACAAGAACTGCAACTCCTAAATAGCTATCTGTTTGCCTCCTGCAAGCCTTCAGTAGCCTTATTCGTCATCCTACTAAAACCTGAAAAGACCTTAACCCCTCAGCCTACTCAAACTAATTTTGAGCACCCGAGAGTTTAAGGGGAAAACATAAACTTCGAGTCAGACATAAAGCCTAGTATGAATAATATTATACATCCCTGAATATATATGTTAAGTGAGACCACGCCGCTTGGCGGAACGGGTTTCCCCTCACTAACATCCTTTTAAAACATATCTTTGCAAAACCTTTTCCTACAATCAAAACTGATTAAACACTGTAAAGCATCATTATATAAACATACATAAACATCAGGTACTAATGAACTATCTGTTCAAACACATAAGTTTTGTTTGGATAACTTTTACCTTTGGCTAACTCAGGCCTACAAGACAATATAATCAAAATTAATCTAACACCTGTTAGCTATTTTTCTTTTTGATTATCTATCCTTAACTATCTATTAAATACTTCACTTCTGGACAGTTTGTCCTTAACTATCTGTTAAATACTTCTCTTCTGGACGGTCTGTCCCTAACTTAATCATCTCCTAGGTCTCCCTGATCCTAATGGTTTTCCGGGCTCACCAATAACCTAACTGTATACAAACATATATTCCTTTCAGTGTGTAATCATAATTTTAGTCTACCTGTGACAAAGCCCTACACACTGGAATTTTGGAAAACAATTAGTTGGGGCTAATAGCTAATGTATAGGGCGCGACCCATACTAGTCCCATCTGGTTTTCTATTATCTGAGTCATTTTCACTTAAGGATCCCCTCCCATAATCTTCCTTGAAAACATTTTCAAAATGATTTAAAACCTTTAAATCAAAATTATACAAAGAAAATATATATTCTTTATGCTTTACTCAAAATCACGATACCATGTTATATATGTATATATCTTCTTTACTCAAAACTTAGTTGATGAAAATATTTAAACATTTGAAAGTCCTCCTTTCTAAATCTTTGAAAGTACCTCTTTCCAAAACCAAGTGAAAACCTTTTAATTATCTAGGCCAATATGTCAAAACCTTACCTTTCGAAACCATTCATCAAACCTTTTGAAACCATTGAAAAGCAAACCTTTCGAAAGCAATAAAACTTTGGACATCCTTCTCTAAAAATCTCTTTAAAACATTGCCTTAGAAAAACCTTGGAAAACCTTCCATCTCAACCTTTCGAAACCATTGAATTAAAACCTTTTGAAGTCATTCATCAAACCTTTCGAAACTAATGGACTAAAACCTTTCGAAACCATTGACCTTAAACCTTTCGAAACCATTGAACTTAATCTTTTCGAAATCATTCAATAAACAACCTTTTGACTTCATTCAATAAACAACCTTTCGAAAACTTACTGGGTTCAATTTAAAACAAGTGGAAAACCTTCCTTTAAAACCTCTCAACTTCACTGGAAGCAACATTTCGACCTTGTCCGAAGGTCTTCTTCGAAAGCTTTAAAACATTTTATTTAAAACAACAGGCCACTGCCTTTAAAACAACTCCTTCAAAAGCTTAGGTTATTCTTCAATTTATAAAACAAGGGTAAATCACCTAAGTCAAAAGCTTCCTTTTGAAAGCATGGAGAAGTGGCTAATTTTAAAACAAGTAAACCTTTCGACCATGTCGGAAGGTTCAAATCAAAACAAAATAAAAGCGACAGTAACCTTTCGAATGTGTCAAAAGGTTTCAAAACAAAATAGTGATAAAATAGCAATAACCTTCCGACTGTGTCGAAAGGTTTAAAACCTTTATTTTAAACATTTGATCTAGTCGAAGAAACCAAGTCAAAAGTTCTTATTCGAAAGCAAAATAGGTGATTCTTTGGCTTATAAAACAAACATACTTCAACCCCTTCGGCAACCAACATTTCGACTGAGAACCCTTCGACTCTGTCCAATTCATTACGTACTAGTAACTTGATACCATATGCATTGGTTTGACCTTGTCGAAAGCTTTGAACCTCTTGACCTTGTCGGAAGGTCTGGGTCGGAAGGTTCAATGCTAGAATTGGTTGAAACATGCCAAAAGTATGATTTCTTTGTTTTTAACTTAAATGGGATAATTTTCAACTAACTTGCCTTTATTTGTCAAATTCTCATTGGTTAACTAATACTTTTCATAAAAGTGCTGCCACTATTTTTTAGAATTAAATAATCGTTTTATTTTATAAAACGCCCATTCTCCTTAATTAAATATATAAAACCTTTAAGTCTCATACCTTAAATAATTTATATATTCATCAAATAACTTAGGAAAATCTGGAAAAATCCCAGAAAATCTATTTCAATATGTTTTCCAACATAAAAAAATTTCACACCCAAATAATTATTATTTTAGCCGTAAATAATTTATAACCAAATATATAATTTTCCTCACTGGTAAATTTATATAAAATTCACATTAATTCAGAAAATTGAAAAACATCTCTAAAATATCATGTTTGACCTATATTCAAATTTTCAAGGCATTTGGATGTCATTTAATAGGGTTTTCATGTCAAACACATATAATTCATCAACAAGCATATATATAACTTTAATCATCAAAACATGGCATATACTTGCAAAAACATTTCAGATCTAATCAAAAACTGAAAACCATATGAAAATGGGATGTAGTAATTATTCACCTTAGCTTTGAGATCAAAAGATGTGAGATTTGATGTTGATTATGTTGATTGTCTTCCTTTACTTGAATCCTAGCTTTAATCTTCTCTTGAGAACAATAATGGTGGCCGGCCTTGGTATGGTTTTAGTTTGAGTGAAAATGAAATGAGAGTGAGTTTCATTCCTAAAGGTTTAGGGTATAAGCCCTTCTCCTATTTCCCATATTGCCCTTCTCATATCCTAACACATTAGCTTATGTTATTTCATTTTAGTTTGTACAATAACATGGCACGGCTACCCTTAGCTAATCAATTCTTAACTTATTAATTTCTACATTATTTTATTTAATTTTATTAATTAAACATTCTAAATAATGTTACAAAAATATGGGTGTTACAGGTATACACTTATCAATAGCTTTAGAGATAAATCTGCTTAGGGCAGCCACCCTTCCATTCAAACTCATCACTGCCTTGCAGGTTTTATGTTCGACCATGTCCTTAATGGCTTGAATTTGATCTGGACTTGCTTCGATCCCTTGGGCACTTATAAGGTAGCCTAAATTTTTTCCAGAATGGACACCAAAAGAACACTTTTGTGGGTTTAGTTTCATTTGATATTTTCGCAATATCCTGAACATCTCTTCCAAATCTTTAAGATGATTTTCGGGTTCACCAGACTTTACCAGCATATTGTCCACATAAACTTCCATGTTCCGGCCGATTTTCTCGTTAAACATTCGGTTGACCAACCTTTGATATGTTGCGCCTGCATTTTTCAATCCAAAAGGCATTGCTTTGTAACAATAAAACCCCCACTCAGTTATGAAGCTAGTGTGCTCCTCATCCGGTTTGAACATTGGTACTTGGTTGTACCCTGAATAGGCATCCATGGGAGATAACAACTTGTGTCCACTTGTGGCGTCTACTAATTGGTCTATTCGTGGCAATGCGAAACAATCTTTTGGACAAGCTTTGTTCAAATTCGTGTAGTCAATGCAAGTGCTCCATTTCCCATTTGATTTCTTTACCAGTACTGGATTGGCTAACCACTTTGGGTAGTAAACTTCCCGAATAAATCCGTTCTCAAGGAGTCAGTTAACCTCTTCTTTCAAAGCTTCTACCGTACCATATCCATCTGTCTCTTTCTCTGCCTTACGGAAATTGCTCCTGTATTAATGTTGAGGGCATGACACATGACCGTTGGATCAATTCCCACCATATCAGAATGTGACCAGGCAAATACATCTTTGTTGACCTTGAGAAACTGTATTAAATCCTTCTTTAAGTCATCATTAAGATCCTTTCTGACCTTGACCACTTTAGTAACATCATCTGAATCTATATAAGCTTCCTCAAGATCCTCTATGGGTTTTATCCTTTCTATTTCACCTTGGCAATAGAATTCTGTGATTATAGGGCTTTCTTCTACTGAGTTTGCATCAACTCTCTTTCTCTTGCCTCTAGAAGGAATGTACCTTTGATACATACATTTGTTAGATTTATTAATTTTAATCTTTGCTTCGAATGTTGGATGTGAAAATCAATCATCTGAAGGCTGTAAAATAGTAGAAGAATCAAAGTATGCAGAATACTCCCTTTTATACTAGTCAAGAGCAGCAAAATACATTTCTCGAGAGCTAAACTGCTCTCCTCAAACAGTTCCCCAGCCTCGTTTTGTCAGGAATTTTACCATGAGATATTTCGGGGAGACAAAAGCATCTATCTCATCAAGAGCTGGCCTACCAAAGAAGTAGTTGTAGTAGGAGGGTTGATTGATTATCACAAAAATAGTTTTGAATGTTCTGCAGATTGGTGGCACTACCATTTGTACAAGCAGCTTTATCTGTCCCACTGGAGTTGATCCTTTGTTGTTGAATCCAAATATGGGCTCCATGCTTGGCTCCAGCTTGTCTTCAGGAATGTTCATCTGATTAAAGGCATGCTTAAAGATTACATTGACTGCACTACCGGTGTCAACCGGAATTTTAGGGACGATAGATAACCCAATCTGTGTGGTAATCTTCAAAGGATCATTATGAGGATGGTGAACCCCCTTTCTTAGCTCTTATGGAGTGACAACTAGGTTAGGCATGTGAATGTTAAGACGTGGATTCTTCATTAGGGTTTCCTCTTGGACAGAGCAAATCCCTTCTTTTGCTTCTTTAATGTACCTGCTTCGGGCCCCCTTACTGGTTCCTGCTGAATGCGGCCCACCGTGGATTACATCAATTCTATTGATTGGCGGACTCAAGCTTAGAGAGTCCTCATCTCCCAGCACATTTACAGCATTGTTTGGGCATTTTTGTGGACCATTCTCTGTACGCTGAGTTTTCTGCTGATCTTGAACAAACTCCTTCAAATAACCCTCCCGAATCAGCTTTTGGATAATTCCAGCCAGAACCCTACACTCATCTGTTTTGTGGCCATTGGCTTTGTGATAAACACAATAATCTCCTCCCTTTTTCTGTTCAGGGTTGTTCTTCGCTTTAAAGGAGAGTGGAAAGTTGACTCTTTCCTTGGCTACTGCATACACGTAAGACAACGGCTTGTTTAAAACAACTATGTTAGCGATTGGTTCTTCCCATCTCGTTCTTTTGTGGCTACGGTCTTGGCCAAATCTTCCCCCTTCTTTCTTGAGGATAGTTTTCTTCTTGGCATAGTAAAGCTCATCCATCTGGATGAACTTGTCAGCTTTGAAATGGAAGTCTTGTAAGTCTTTGCAGTCGTTAAGAAAGAGTTGCTTATAGAAAGGGGTTTTTCAATTAAGCCACAATGAACTGCTATAAGCTTATCTCGATCGTTCATGTCTTTGGCCTTTAAAGCTTCAGCATTAAATCTCCTCAGGTAATCTCCTAAGGACTCTCCCTGTCTTTATTTTATATTGGCCAAGACTGTGTAGTCGATCGTGGGATCTTTGCAGACGCAGAATTGGGTAGAGAACTCATAAGATAATTGCTTCCATGAGTATATGGTCTTCTCCTGGTACTACCTATACCATTTTGCTGCAGCTCCCTAGAGAGTGACCGGGAACAGTCGGCATCTGACAGCTCTAGATGCGTTGTACAAGTCCATTTGGCTATCAAATGCCATTAGATGATCGTCCGGGTCTGTAACCCCGTGATATTTCATTGATGGGATCTTGACATATGGTGGGATAACTATAGCCATGATTTCATCAGTGAAGGGAGGCACTCTTTCATTGTCATTAACATTCTCGTCCATTGTTCTCTTTCCTTTTGAATTCATAGCATCTTTTATCGCCTTTTCAACGGCATCTTTTAGGTAAGCTTCGACATGCCATAATTATTCTAGTTCCGACAATATTCCTTTAATGTTGAACTCCCAGATTGTTAAAGTGATTTGTCGAGAATTCTTCCATGATGGTTAGCTTTCAATTGGGGGAGTTCTTTCTTCTTCGAGAATGTTAGATCCACTTTGCCTTTATACTCATTGGAATTAGCTTTTAGATTCCTTCTGGGGGAGACTACCTCTTCCCCGTGAGTTTGTTTTGGAGTTTTGGAAGATTTTTTGAGATAGGGCCATCTTAAGTAGCTCCTGCATCTCCTGCAGCTATTGTTCCAAGTATATGATTGATGTATTCTCGTCTTGTTGTGTTGGTGACGTCCAGAAACAGCCCCATCAAGGTTAAAAGATGGAGCTATATTCTCCTCCAAAGTAGTGGTGTGGACAACTCCCTCCTAAATTCCACTTAACCGTTTTGATCACATTATTCCTACGTAAGACAAATGAGCCACAATTAGTCTGTAATACCGTGACAAGGCCAAAGGTTCAAGCCCTCCTTTTAGCGCCAAAAATGTTAACCATAAAACTTGTCAACATCCCCAATGCTATGTTAAAGGTAATTAGATTCAAACGAAACCAATTTGTTGAAAATATCCTCTCCTTCGACAACATACCTTTCGACCAGATTGACATAATCGAAAGAGTTTAAGGTGATTGTTCTACCTTTCGACCAGGATGACCTAATCGTAAGGGTCAAGAGAGCTATCCCTACCTCTTGACTGGGTTGATTTAATCGAAAGGCTTCAAGGAGTTAGTTCAGGAATGCAGTTTAAGGAGGTTGCATCTGATTGAGTCCATTCCTTTATGTGGGTCGAAAATAGATGAACATTCTAACTTTTCATTCCTTTCGAGCATGTCGAAAGGTAACGCCATGGCTCTTTTGATTATGTCGAAAGGGATGTGTATTTCATTAACATGACATAGCATCTTTTGACCCTATGGTTTTGTTTCTTTTGTTGTGGAACCTCTTCGAAAGGGGTGCAAATATCGCTAGGGGTAGACCCCTTTCTAATGAGTTTCTTTCTAAATAAATCGTTAGTCAATTATAAACTGAGATTCCCTTCGAAACGCCCCATATCGATCAGGTGGAAATGGTTTTCACTCCCTCGAAACGGTTCCAGCTTATAATTGCCTAAGATTCGCTTTGATTTCCCTATATAAGATTGATCTGGGTATTCCCCAGCTTCATAACTCATCATGGTCGAAACCCCGACATCATTTCTATTTTTGTGGACAAATGTAGGTTCCGATGAAGATGTGTTTTGACTAAATATATCCAATTCGATCTTACACATTGCATAGACGAAAAGAAATTAAGAGAATATGTTAGAATCATGTGTAATTGATCATTAGACTAGCTAATGATCTAAATGATCTTCCTCGTCATCAAAATCCTTATTGAATAAGTCATCCCTCCTTTATTAATAATTCAAAATGAGTTACAAGAAATAGAGCTTTTTTCCCCAATTTGATTTAGGGTTTCTAGAAGACTTAGTTGCAATTAAGACAGTGGAGTAGAAGAAATGAATTCTTAATTCCAGAATTCGGTCCCCAAAACTGGACCCTTTGGTGTTATTTATATATGCAGGTCAGCCCCCCTTTCACGCGCATGCCTTTGACTCGGTCGAAAGGCCTCTATTTATATGCCGCTTCACGCATTTCGACTTAGTCGAAAGGCTTTGTCCCCCTTCGACACTGTCGAAAGGTATCTCCTTCATATCTTTTAACTCCATCACATGCCTTCTTCATTTTTCCTAGACCTTTCAACTTAGTCGAAAGGGCCTTTTATTAACCTTTCGCCTTTGTTAAGCTTTTAGTATTCCTTATCTCTGCTTTCTCTAGAATTGCTTTCGATGTTGTCGGAAGGTCTTTAAATGCGCCTTTCTCCCCAGGTTACCTTGTTATCATTGGAAATAATGATGAGAGCCTTAGGCTTTTCTTTGAAGCTTTAATGGTTTCGTCACTATTGGAAGCTTTCAAATGCTCGTCTATTGATCAACGCGGAACCTTCTCCTGATGCCACTGGTCTTGACCAGTTCAAAAGGCTTAGATATGCTTTCGAAAAGGTTGTTATGTCGACGAAACATTTGGTTCCAAAAGGTTTGGCGCATAAGTGAGAGACTATCATCCATTGCCTTCGAAAGGGGTTCTGATGCTGTCCTTGCTTATTTATTTGTGTCGAAAGGTTGGAAGTGGCGGAAGGGCGGTCCTGTTTTCATCTGAATCGAAAGCTTTCGCATTGTAAGGGCAGCTGGTGCCTCCGACTCCTTCAAAACCCTCTTAATGCCTTCACCTTCTTATGGCATTTGTCAAAACCCATGTCAGTAACTTCATCGAAACCCAATACTCTCATTAATCTTCTTTCATAGTTCTGCTTTTGAATGGATTTTATGGCTAACATATGTAAATTCGCTATGATATGTGATTATTATTTATATGACATACTATTCTAATTTTGAGAAACCAATGTATTTATTTCTTTAAACTGAGGTTGTACATGCCAAAATTTCATTCCATATGTTTAGCAAAAAGAGTAGGTGTGAAGTGTCAGTGTTAGATTAAAGATATATTTGCATTTGTTTGCCCTTAACAAGTTGTATTCTTTGTATTATTAGAAGACATTATTTGTAATGTGCTTTAAAAATATGGGTACGCAGTGGGGTTGTTACAATTTGGTATCAAAGTAGAGTCAGAACATTATAACATATAATATCACGGATCCAAGACCTAGATGACTTATAGTCATGTTTCTTGGGGTGTGCGGTAGATAGTTAAATTAATTATCTAATTAGGGGTAGGAATATAAAATGATTATGGGATAATCATTTAGGGCGTACTTTGCTTTTTAACTTGTTATGCTAAAAATAATATTAGAGTTTGGATTGTTTGAAGTAGGATTATTGTTGGAGGCAGACCTAGAGTTACACCAGGATCGACCAGTAGTCCTAGTACATGAGGGGTGTTTATAACTCACGAGTAGATTACCGAGATTGTTCGTGCTTCCCAGACTATTGCTCAAAATGATCCTTTGTTTCATGGCAATTTTGCTTGGTTATGTAGTGTCTTTGGGCGTTTGGGAAGTACACCCTTTAAGGGAATGGAGAGACTATTAAGATACAGGCTTGGACGAAGACATGCAAGATGATATTTACTTGCATGCATCTTGTGTGTAACGACCCTGAAATTCCGACCCAATTTTAAAATTTTAATCCATTATTTTTAATATAAAAATGTGGAACTTACATACGATTCCAATTAACATCCAAACTTTGTCTGTAAATTTCGCCTAGATGGTTATAGATGTGGGTAAAGTTTCATCGGGAAAATACCGCAGTAAATTTCGTTCGCGTTTGTTGCACATCAGTTCAATTTAAAACGTGAAATTTTTATCTTTCGAACCCGAATATTTTACATAGAAAAATTCTAAATCATCTTCTGACTAAGACGTCATTTTTCGTTTTTCAAAATTCGGACATCTTCAGCTCCGTCGATCTTATTCTTCTGAGTTTTGCTGCATTCTCCGTAATAGAAAATTTTGAATTTTTATAATTTAATCATACCACTGATATCTATATACCGTTGGGTTCGCCTCGTTGTGCTGATCAAAACGGTATATTTATTTGTGTTATTCGGAGTTTGGAGTTGAAAGTTACAAATTGTTTAACGGTTTAAAACCTGTCTGTTACACTGTCAAAACCAGTAACTATTAGGCTTCACTAGTGTGGAATTCGAGGCATCTTCTGGTCAGTAATTACTCTAGGAAACCCAACAGCCTTTTAGTGTACCAATACAATCAATTAAAGACTTTTCAATTCTGTACTATTTCGTATAAACCAGGCTTCAATTCATAATTCATTGGTTAGCATTTCATCTCTCTGGTTCGTTCATACCTGTTTCTTCCTCTTCTATCATATTTTTTTATTTCCTTTGCAAAGAAACCCACTGCCTGCTATCTCCTCCCACCACCAACCCTACCACCCCTGCCCAGTCCGCCTCCCCTACCGCCCTGCCTCCGCCCGCCTCCATTCGCCACCACCAGCGCCTGACCCGTCCGCCTGACCCCAGTCCGCCTCCCACCTGACCCCAGTCCACCTCCAACCAGCCAGTCCGCCTCCCACCAGCCCGTCCGCCTCCCACCAGCCCGTCCGCCTCCCACCAGCCCCCAGTCCACCTCCCACCAACCCAGTCCGCCTCCCACCTGCTTCCAGTCCGCCTGCCCGCACCCTACACCCAGTCCGCGCCTGCACCGGATCCACCGCCTCCGAACCCCCAGCCCAGCCCAAGTCCACCTGAACCCAGACTCCACCCGAAACCCATACTCCGCTGCCCGCCTTTCACCTTCCAGCCCACTCACCAGCGCCACCCGAACCCACAACGAACCAGCCCGCCTCCTCCGACTGCCTCGACCGCCGTGCCTCGCCTTGGACAAAATCGTATCCCATTCCATCCTGTAGTGTATATATAAAATATATATATGAAATTGTTATATTATGTATCAGTATTTAATTTTGAAATTTCTGTTTGCTCATATAATTCTGTTGCTGTGTTTTGGTTCCAGCTACCGCTTCGGAGTACTAGGCATTCATCCGGCTTGTCGATCTACCTAGCTTCTTTGATTTGTTTGTGTTTGCTTTTGTGTCGTGCTGGTTAGCGTCTATCTTATCCATCGTCTTCGTGCTTCGTCGTCCAATCTTCTACCACGCAAGGTGAATATTTCATTCATGACTCAATCTATTATGCTATGATAATCAAGTGATAGATGTTGTTAATGTTAATTTGGATGTTAGAATGGTTGATGTTAAAATTGTTCACATAAACTGTTAATTGCTATACAAGTTGAAATTGAATAATTGTTAAAGTTTAAAATTGCTAAATTGATGACATGAGCGGTTTAAATAGATTTAACGTGTTATATTGTGATTTGATGTTAGTTGATGGTAAATAGTTGTGACACTAAATTTGTTATATGTTGAAATTGGTTGTTAATATAAGTGATAATAAATATGAAATTGAAATTGATATAGGATAGTTAAAAATTTAAAATGGACTATATAGGTTGAACTTGATCCCTTTGAATGTTGAATAAATCAACACGTAGAAATAGTGTTAACTACACTTTGAACCATTTAATGTATGATTGATGTAGAAATTTGATAATAGACACCAAGTGAAAAACCAAAATGAAATAATCTTTAATCTGCATGAAATGATAGTGTGGATTCTAGGAATAATTTTATTAATTTGCATAAATGACAAATGTAAATTAATACGGTTATTTCAGGATTATTAAATAAATTGTTGAATTGTTATGTATGGTTGCTCTTGATTGTTTATTTACTTTGACACCATCCCAGTTATCACACTACAAGTTCCCTTTGCTATGCTTTGTTTTATTTAATGATATTGGGTTGAAATGATAAATACCCAATTGAACAACTTTGGCCTAGGATAGATAATTAAAAATAAGAAACCCGATTGGTCAACAAAAAAATCATTTTGGAATTGAAATCTATTTGAAGTTAAGGAATGAACTTAACAATTTGTTGGAAATTAAGTAACGAAATTAATGGATTTAATTGTAATAAATTAATGGATTTAATTGTGATAAATTAATGGATTTAATTGTGATAAATTAATGGATTTAATTGTGATAAATTAATGGATTTAATTGTGATAAATTAATGGATTTAATTGTAATAAATTAATGGATTTAATTGTAATAAATTAATGGATTTAATTGAAATAAATTAATGGAGCTAATTGAAATAAATTAATGGATTTAATTGAAACGGATTAATAAATCTATGTAATTGAATAAAACGGATTGACACATTTAATTGAAATGAGATTTAGAAACAGGTAAGTTTTAGAATTTAATAATTTGAATTTATTAGATTTGAGATTTAGATTTAAACTCGGTTAAATTTAATAGATTTGGAATTTGTTATAAAATTTAATTTGAGATTAAGAAACAAATTGACTTAAGGGGAATACAAAACCCATTAAAGTTTAAGGATTTGATTTAACTATTGAAATTTATTAAATCAAATTTCTGATAAAATTTAATGTAACAATGAATATGAATATAAATTGAAATGAATAGAATTTGATTTAATGATTTGAACCAAATTGACCAGTAAATTGAATCCATGGTTTATGAATTAAATTTAGTAAGTGAAATGTAGATCTTGTTAGATTGAACTTGAATACTTAAGTATTGTTAACTCAAGGGCTTGAACTAAAACTTCATTTGGAAATATGATTTTTAAATATTTGAAATAAATCGAATTGTGAGATGTCAAATTTTGAAAGTCAAATTTGCAACTTGACTTTTGGACTTTGATTTGTTTAAACTTTAATATTAAATGACCATCGGGTAATTAATGCGTAGTTATTAAAGAGACCGGGATCGGATATGGACATACTCTCTGTCGATACCGAAAACCACTTTAATAACTAATATACGCGGAGTGTTGATCCAGAACGAAGTGGATGGTTTTGGTGAACGCGTTGACTGAAGAAAGAGAACGATATTGGACGACCCCTGACATGACTAAAACAGGAGCCGCGCCGGGCCATTGAGGATCGCCATCTCTAGCAGGCACACTTCTTTGATACCTTATCTATTACTTATGTGATTCTATTTGGGTGCACCCCTTGATTTGGGAGTGTTGTTTCGCGGTGTTGGGATAGTAGCTGCTATGCCCAACATCAGTCCGGATCAGGCAACTACTAGTATCCTAGTTGGTATCGCCTCATGTACCTTGTCATATTGATTATCCTATTCGCGACCACTACGATTTGTTTTGTGTTATACCTATGGGGTACCCTCTGATAACCACTAGTTTACGGTGGGGTTTACGGTGCTGTATAGACTATGGCATTATAAAATGTGTTAAGGGGGATTATGGTAATGCCTTAACACTATTTTGATATCATATTTTACTGATTAGACATTATCTATTTAGCGTACTCTATTGTATATATAGATAGTTTACCGGATCCTTAAAGATGTTTATTACATTCATCTTTGAGTTATGGACTTTATCATTTGCATTTGATTATTCTATATAAGATTTTGAGTCCTGACTCGAGTGTTTCTTTTGTATATGCTCGGGTCAGTCTGAAGCTATCCAGTTGCTGATCAAGGTTTGTTGAAGATGCTGAAGGCTTAGCATTTATCTTTATCAGTTTATTTCCTTTCCAGTATTTGATGAACTTGTGTATTGAACATCTTGTATTTCCTCTTTGTCACTTTATGTTGAGACATTGTTGTATTTCCTGTAGTAGCTTCATGAACTACTATTATGATGATGTACTTTTCCGCTGCATTATTCTGTGACTATTTTGTGTCTGTGATGTTGTATTGATTCTCATTTACATATATGTATTCATAATCCCATAATGATTCGTGTTTTGTATTATTTAAGTTGACATGTGTGGATTATTGTCAATTTAAATGGTCCAAATATACGGGTTGTTACAGTTGGTATCAGAGCTTCGGTTTCCCTAAAAACCTTAGTTTGGGATTATCTAAACTCATTAAAGATAGGGTAGTAATACCCTAGAATGAGGAGAATCGATTCAAAATCCAATCCTTTCAATTCAAACTTCTTTTGATTCATTGATAGGACTTTCCTTAGAGTTCTATGAATTCTATCCTTGGTTTCTAAAATCTCTTTTGGTATTTCAAGATGAGTGCTAGAAGAAACAATAGGGGTGGAAGAGGCAATGGTCCTGCTCAGGCTGCACCTGCCGCTCCAGCTCCTGTCAAATTCACCACTCTTAGTAAGGAGTACACACAGCTTGGAGGTATTAAGTTTGCTGGATCCGAGAACATTATCGAGGCTCAGCAATGGCTTAAAGGCTTAGAGAAGATATTTTCGGGTCTGGAGATCACTGATGCTCAGAAGCGTCAGCTTGCTGCTTGGCAACTTCAAGATGCCACACAGGATTGGTGGGAATCTGTTACTTCACGTATCGAGGAAAACACCATCACTTGGGCCCAGTTTAGGTATAAATTTGTTTTGATTTCGTAGTCTAAATTCTTCCTTCAATCTTTGGAATGATTGTTCATCTAGTCTATCTTTTGATTAGGGATACTTTCTCGGCACAATGGATGCCAGCTGCTGGGAAAACCCAACTTTATAGAGCTTTCATGGATCTTAAGCAAGGCAGTATGACTTTTTCTGAGTATGAGAGGAAATTCAATGAACTCTCCAAATTCGGACCTGACTTGATCGATACACCACTTCTGAAGAACGAGAAATTCATTTTGGGAGCTAGACCAGAATATTATGACTTGCTTACTGGCCACACTCACTGCACCTTCACAGAGCTTGTTGACTATGCTCTTAGATATGAGGCGAAGCCTAAGGGATCTACTGCCAAGGTCACTCCTACTCAGCCCTCTTCTAGCCAGCCTGGAAAGAGGAAGATGAACTTTGATCAACAAAAGAAAGCTTGGCAAAAGACTACTGGATTGGGATACGTCCAGAAAAGCCCAATCGACCTTGCTAATATCACTTGCTTCAAATGCGATAAGAAGGGCCATTATGCTAATAGCTGTCCATCTACCGGAGCTACTGTCCCACCTCCTTCTATGACTAGGAGAGATTTATGCCATGTCTGCCTCCAACCGGGACATTTCAGGAAAGACTGCCCAATGCATAAGCGTGGCACCACCTCTGGAGTATTTGCTATCACCACACCTGCACCCTCTGCACCACCCGCCCAGGATGACCAAGGTACCTTACGAAGTATTTTTCATTTACATGCTACACCTGTTAGGGTATTATTTAATACCGGTGCTTCACATAGCTTTATATCAGTTGACCTTTGTAATAAGCTCAAATTAGAACCTACTCTTGCTACTACTTCTTTATGTGTCTCCAATCCTGTGCAGTTAAAGCGCTCGGTGGATTTAATGCGGTAGAGGTGCAAAAAGTCGTAGCAGGGATGTAGCGAAGATATAGCGGGATATATCGGATTACTCTAAAATAGCATATAAATCTCATACTTGTTGTTTTTACAAATATATAGATAGTAATTATGTGAAAAATTAACATTCAATTGAATTATAATTAATACAAAAATAATTTTAAATAAAAATATGTGCAAATGTATTGTAAATGAACGTAAAACTGTTATATAACTTAATTTAATTTAGTAGAATATTAGAGTATTATCATTTCTAACATATATAAAAAATTCAATGAAATTAATTAATTTCATAATTTTTATAGCGTATAAATATCATTTTTCAATCCAATTTTTTATAGAAGATATAGCGGAAATAGCGGAAATAACGGGATATAGCGGAAATAGCGGGGATTAAAGCGGAAAGGCTATATGTTGGGGATATATGGAAAAATCGTAGCGGTAGGAATCCGCTATAAGATATATCGGAGTTATAGCGGGGCATTAACTGCACAGCTCCAATCCTATCGGAGGACCCGCTAACCTCCGAAGTATTTGCAAGGGAGTTGCACTTATGTATGATTTTTCTCGATTCACTTGGGATTTCTATGTACTTGGATTCCAAGCATTCGACTTTCTTTTAGGAGCTGATTGGTTAAGCAAATTTGATGCTGCTATTTCTTGCAAAACTCGTTCAGTCTCTTTAGTAAGCGACAAGGGTCAACCACTTGTCATTGAATGCAAATCACCTTAGAAATATGCCGGAAGCTTCATATTCTCTCTTGATGCTCATTCGGATCATCTTAATACTACTCCTATTGTTCAAAAATTTCCCAATGTATTTGGAGAGGTCAACTCTCTACCGCCTAAACGGGAAATCGATTTCCGTATTGATCTTATTCCTGGAGCTACTCCTGTAGTTCTCCCACACCGAAGGATGGCTCCTAAAGAAAAAGCTGAACTAAAAACTCAAATTGATGATCTATTTGCTAAGGGTTTGATCAGGAGAAGTTGTTCTGAATGGGGCGCCGCAGTTGTATTTGTCACCAAGTCAGATGGATCTCTTCGCATGTGTGTTGATTACAGAGAACTAAACAAACGCACTCTCAAGAATCGTTATCTGATGCCTCGCATCAACGATTTATTCGATCAGCTCCATGGAGCTAAAGTTTTCTCACAACTTGGTCTAGCCACCGGGTTCCACCAACTCCGAGTAGCGGAAGATAGTATCCATAAGACAGCTTTCCGTACCGAGAATGGATTCTATGAATGGTTGGTTATGCCATTCGGTTTGACCAATGCACCTGCTTATTTCGTCGACTTGATGAATCGAGTGTTCCGGGACGTCCTTAATAAGTTTGTTCTTGTATTCATTGATGATATTCTTGTCTTCTCCAAAGACGAGAAAGAGCATGAAACACATCTCCGTTATGTTCTAGAAACTCTCTGAAACCATCAGCTTAAAGCCAAGTTCTCTAAATGTCATTTCTGGCGAGACGAAGTAAGATTCCTTGGCCATATTGTTTTTGAAAATGGGATTTCGGTTGATCCAGCTAAGATCGCCATAATCAATGTAAGTTATATCTGATTCGTTGTTTCTGTTCAAACAATTTTATCTTTTGCTAATTTGAATCAATTAATCTACAGGATTGGGAGACTCCTAAAACTCCTACAGATATTCGTAGTTTCTTGGGCTTAGCCGGTTATTATCGCAGATTTATTGAGCACTTTGCCCGGATTTCTGCCCCACTTACTGCTTTAACTCGGAAGGATGTTAAGTTTATTTCGAGTGAGAAGTGCGAATCAGCTTTTAATGAGTTAAAGCGTAAGTTAACTTCAGCCCCAGTTCTTGCGGTAATCGATGGAAGTGAAGGATTAACTATCTATACAGATGCTTGCCGAGAAGGTTTAGGCGCTGTCCTTATGCAAAATGGAAAGGTTATTGCTTATGCGGGACGTCAGTTGAAGACTCATGAATTAAACTATGCCACACATGATCTTGAGCTTCTTGCCGTTGTATTTGCTTTGAAACTATGGAGGCACCATCTTTTGGGAACAAAATTTGAATTATTCACTGATCATAAGTCCTTAAGGTATATCTTTTCTCAGAAGGATTTGAACCAGAGACAAGTCCGATGGCTCGAATTCTTAGCTGCATATGATCTCGACATTACTTATACTCTGGGAAAGCAAATGTTGTAGCCGATGCATTGAGTCATAGCAAATCATTGTCTTGCTGTAATTTTGTTGAAGGCATGTTATTTTAGCTTGTTATCTCTCCATCTCTTATGGATCGCATAAAAGCTAAGCAATATGAGGACACTTTGCTCTACCGTATGAAGGAGTTAGTTCTTGGAAGAGTCGGAAATGTTGACGGTAAAATTGGAGCACAGATTGATAGTAATGGAGTTCTAAGGATCGACAACCGTATTTGTGTTCCTAATATCGATGGTTTGAGACAAGAAGTACTTAGAGAGAACCATCAGTCATCACTTTCATTTCATCCTGGTGTCACTAAGATGTATCGTAATATGAAGCGTTTATATTGGTGGAGTGGGATGAAGAGAGATATTTCTATATATGTCAGTAGATGCACAACTTGCCAACAAGTCAAGGCCGATCACCTGAAGACTGCCGGTTTACTTCAACCCCTAGAGATTCCATGTTGGAAATGGGATCAGATTTCTATGGACTTCATTGATGGACTACCGAGGACCAGAAAGGGTAACGAGAGTATATGGGTGATCGTTGATAGGTTGACAAAATCTGCTCACTTTATTCCTGTTAAGACCACCCGTACTGCTTCGAGTTTGGCTGAGATTTATATGAGAGAGATTGTTAGACTTCATGGAGTTCCATCTAGTATTGTATGTGATCGAGACCCTATATTCACTAGTAAATTCTGGAAGGCATTTCAGGACGTCTTAGGCACTAAACTGAATCTAAGCACAGCTTATCATCCTCAAACAGATGGCCAAACGGAAAGGGTAAATCAGATTTTGGAGGATTTGCTCCGAGCTTGCATAATTGATTTCGGTGGATCTTGGGAAGACCATCTCCATTTGGTTGAATTCACTTATAATAATAGTTATCAGGTATGTCAAAATTTCAATTTGAACAAGCAAATTTGAATTGGAATTTAACCACCTTTATAATCAGGCAAGTATCGATATGGCACCGTTCGAAGCTTTATATGGGCGGCCATGCAAATCGCCAGCTTGTTGGATTGAACCTGGAGATCGATTAGTTCTTGGCCCAGATATGATTATGGAGGCATCCGAGAAGGTAAATGAGATCAGAAAGAAGATGAAGACCGCACAGGATAGGCAGAAGAGCTATGCAGATAGGCGTAGAAGAGATTTGGAATTCCAGGTTGGAGATGAAGTATTTCTAAAAGTATCACCTTTGAAGAATGTTATTCGATTTGGTCATAGGGGGAAGCTTGCTCCTAGATTTGTTGGACCATTTACTATCACCGAGAGAATTGGTACACTAGCTTATAGAGTTGCATTACCAGAAAAGTTTGAGGGCGTGCACAACGTATTCCATGTTTCACATCGTCGGAAAGTCGTGTGTGATCCATCCATGACCATTCCTATTGCTCAGTTAGATGAAGTAGATATCGAGCCAGATTTGACTATCGAAAGAAGACCACTTCGGATAGTCGATCGTGAAACAAAGCAACTAAGAAGGAAGTCTATAAATCTAGTCAAAGTCCAGTGGAGTGCAGATGAGCGAGATTGCACATGGGAAACTTAGGATAGTATCCGGGATTCAAACCCCGAATTACTGATTTCAGGTATAAATCCAATTCTCTTGAAATCTATCTTGATTTTTTTTTGCTTACTTCATTCTTACTTCACCGTCTCGTGCTTTTCGAGGACGAAAAGTTTTGAGTGGGAGAGAATGTAACGACCCTGAAATTCCGACCCAATTTTAAAATTTTAATCCATTATTTTTAATATAAAAATGTGGAACTTACATACGATTCCAATTAACGTCCAAACTTTGTCTGTAAATTTCGCCTAGATGGTTATAGATGTGGGTAAAGTTTCGTCGGGAAAATACCGTAGTAAATTTCGTTCGCGTTTGTTGCACATCAGTTCAATTTAAAACGTGAAATTTTTATCTTCCGAACCCGAATATTTTACATAGAAAAATTCTAAATCATCTTCTGACTAAGACGTCATTTTTCGTTTTTCAAAATTCGGACATCTTCAGCTCCGTCGATCTTATTCTTCTGAGTTTTGTTGCATTCTCCGTAATAGAAAAATTCAAATTTTTATAATTTAATCGTACCACCGATATCTATATACCGTTGGGTTCGCCTCATCGCGCTGATCAAAACGGTATATTTATTTGTGTTATTCGAAGTTCGGAGTTGAAAGTTACAAATTGTTTAACGGTTTAAAACCTGTCCGTTACACTGTCAAAACCAGTAACTATTAGGCTTCACTAGTGTGGAATTCGAGGCATCTTCTGGTCAGTAATTACTCTAGGAAACCCAACAGCCTTTTAGTGTACCAATACAATTAATTAAAGACTTTTCAATTCTGTACTATTTCGTATAAACCAGGCTTCAATTCATAATTCATTGGTTAGCATTTCATCTCTCTGGTTCGTTCATACCCGCTTCTTCCTCTTCTATCATATTTTTTTTCCTTTGCAAAGAAACCCACTGCCTGCCATCTCCACCCACCACCAGCCCTACCGCCCCTGCCCAGTCCGCCTCCCCTACCGCCCTGCCTCCGCCCGCCTCCGTTCGCCACCACCAGCGCCTGACCCCAGTCCGCCTCCCACCTAACCCCAGTCCACCTCCCACCAGCCAGTCCGCCTCCCACCAGCCCGTCCGCCTCCCACCTGACCCCAGTCCACCTCCCACCAGCCCAGTCCGCCTCCCACTAGCCCAGTCCGCCTCCCACCTGCTTCCAGTCCGCCTGCCCGCGCCCTGCACCCAGTCCGCGCCTGCACCCGGTCCACCGGTTGCCGCCTCCGAACCCCCAGCCCAGCCCCAGTCCACCCGAACCCAGACTCCACCTAAAACCCATACTCCGCCGCCCGCCTTTCACCTTCCAGCCCACTCACCAGCGCTACCCGAACCCGCAGCGAACCAGCCCGCCTCCTCCGACTGCCTCGACCGCCGTGCCTCGCCTTGGCCAAAATCGTATCCCATTCCATCCCCTAGTGTATATATAAAATATATATATGAAATTGTTATATTATGTATCAGTATTTAATTTTGAAATTTCTGTTTGCTCATATAATTCTGTTGCTGTGTTTTGGTTCCAGCTACCGCTTCGGAGTACTAGACATTCATCCGGCTTGTCGATCTACCTAGCTTCTTTGATTTGTTTGTGTTTGCTTTTGTGTCATGCTGGTTAGCGTCTATCTTATCCATCGTCTTCGTGCTTCGTCGTCCAATCTTCTACCACGCAAGGTGAATATTTCATTCACGACTCAATCTATTATGCTATGATAATCAAGTGATAGATGTTGTTAATGTTAATTTGGATGTTAGAATGGTTGATGTTAAAATGTTCACATAAACTGTTAATTGCTATACAAGTTGAAATTGAATAATTGTTAAAGTTTAAAATTGCTAAATTGATGACATGAGCGTTTAAATAGATTTAACGTGTTATATTGTGATTTGATGTTAGTTGATGGTAAATAGTTGTGACACTAAATTTGTTATATGTTGAAATTGGTTGTTAATATAAGTGATAATAAATATGAAATTGAAATTGATATAGGATAGTTAAAAATTTAAAATGGACTATATAGGTTGAACTTGATCCCTTTGAATGTTGAATAAATCAACACGTAGAAATAGTGTTAACTACACTTTGAACCATTTAATGTATGATTGATGTAGAAATTTGATAATAGACACCAAGTGAAAAACCAAAATGAAATAATCTTTAATCTACATGAAATGATAGTGTGGATTCTAGGAATAATTTTATTAATTTGCATAAATGACAAATGTAAATTAATACGGTTATTTCGGGATTATTAAATAAATTGTTGAATTGTTATGTATGGTTGCTCTTGATTGTTTATTTACTTTGACACCATCCCAGTTATCACACTACAAGTTCCCTTTGCTATGCTTTGTTTTATTTAATGATATTGGGTTGAAATGATAAATACCCAATTGAACAACTTTGGCCTAGGATAGATAATTAAAAATAAGAAACCCGATTGGTCAACAAAAAATCATTTTGGAATTGAAATCTATTTGAAGTTAAGGAATGAACTTAACAATTTGTTGGAAATTAAGTAACGAAATTAATGGATTTAATTGTGATAAATTAATGGATTTAATTGTGATAAATTAATGGATTTAATTGTGATAAATTAATGGATTTAATTGTGATAAATTAATGGATTTAATTGTGATAAATTAATGGATTTAATTGTGATAAATTAATGGATTTAATTGTAATAAATTAATGGATTTAATTGAAATAAATTAATGGAGCTAATTGAAATAAATTAAAGGATTTAATTGAAACGGATTAATAAATCTATGTAATTGAATAAAATGGATTGACACATTTAATTGAAATGAGATTTAGAAACAGGTAAGTTTTAGAATTTAATAATTTGAAATTTATTAGATTTGAGATTTAGATTTAAACTCGGTTAAATTTAATAGATTTGGAATTTGTTATAAAATTTAATTTGAGATTAAGAAACAAATTGACTTAAGGGGAATACAAAACCCACTAAAGTTTAAGGATTTGATTTAACTATTGAAATTTATTAAATCGAATTTCTGATAAAATTTAATGTAATAATGAATGTGAATATAAATTGAAATGAATAGAATTTGATTTAATGATTTGAACCAAATTGACCAGTAAATTGAATCCATGGTTTATGAATTAAATTTAGTAAGTGAAATGTAGATCTTGTTAGATTGAACTTGAATACTTAAGTATTGTTAACTCAAGGGCTTGAACTAAAACTTCATTTGGAAATATGATTTTTAAATATTTGAAATAAATCGAATTGTGAGATGTCAAATTTTGAAAGTCAAATTTGCAACTTAACTTTTGGACTTTGATTTGTTTAAACTTTAATATTAAATGACCATCGGGTAATTAATGCGTAGTTATTAAAGAGACCGGGATCGGATATGGACATACTCTTTGTCGATACCGAAAACCACTTTAATAACTAATATACGCGGAGTGTTGATCCTGAACGAAGTGGATGGTTTTGGTGAACGCGTTGACTGAAGAAAGAGAACGATATTGGACGACCCCTGACATGACTAAAACAGGAGCCGCGCCGGGCCATTGAGGATCGCCATCTCTAGCAGGCACACTTCTTTGATACCTTATCTATTACTTATGTGATTCTATTTGGGTGCACCCCTTGATTTGGGAGTGTTGTTTCGCGGTGTTGGGATAGTAGCTGCTATGCCCAACATCAGTCCGGATCAGGCAACTACTAGTATCCTAGTTGGTATCGCCTCATGTACCTTGTCATACTGATTATCCTATTCGCGACCACTACGATTTGTTTTGTGTTATACCTATGGGGTACCCTCTGATAACCACTAGTTTACGGTGGGGTTTACGGTGCTGTATAGACTATGGCATTATAAAGTGTGTTAAGGGGGATTATGGTAACGCCTTAACACTATTTTGATATCATATTTTACTGATTAGACATTATCTATTTAGCGTACTCTATTGTATATATAGATAGTTTACCGGATCCTTAAAGATGTTTATTACATTCATCTTTGAGTTATGGACTTTATCATTTGCATTTGATTATTCTGTATAAGATTTTGAGTCCTGACTCGAGTGTTTCTTTTGTATATGCTCGGGTTAGTCTGAAGCTATCCAGTTGCTGATCAAGGTTGGTTGAAGATGCTGAAGACTTAGCATTTATCTTTATCAGTTTATTTCCTTTCCAGTATTCGATGAACTTGTGTATTGAACATCTTGTATTTCCTCTTTGTCACTTTATGTTGAGACATTGTTGTATTTCCTATAGTAGCTTCATGAACTACTATTATGATGATATACTTTTCCGCTGCATTATTCTGTGACTATTCTGTGTCTGTGATGTTGTATTGATTCTCATTTACATATATGTATTCATAATCCCATAATGATTCGTGTTTTGTATTACTTAAGTTGACATGTGTGGATTATTGTCAATTTAAATGGTCCAAATATACGGGTTGTTACATTGTGGATGCCCAAAGAGTTTAGGAAGCATCTATTGCAGGAAAGGGCTCTCGATTGGTAAGATCTTTTAGTAGTGGAAGTTGAGGAGGCTCAACTTACCTGGGTGGAGTTTAGTAGAGATTGGAGCAGAAGTTTATGCCTGAGGTAGAGAAGGAAGCAATGACTAGGAAATTCATTGACCTCAAGCAAGGTCAAACTTCCAATATAGAGTATGTAGCAGAATTCAAAGCCTTGTCTAAGTATGGGTTGGAATTTATTTGTACCCCGAGGAAGAAATATCAAAAGTTTATTTATGGATTATGCAAACCGTTGAAGAAGGCTCTTCTACTTCAGTTGGATGTATCTTTTGAGACTTTGGTTGATTCAGCACTTCGTCTCGAAGAGGCGGAGAAGGATTTTGAAGATCATATAGCTCCCAAGAAGCAAAAGCATGAGTTAAACTAAAAGAGGAAGCAACTAATTAGGCAAGGCAATTCCGAGTTTACAGATAAGAAAAAGAAGCAGATTGAGTCTAGTTCTACAATCCCACCTAAGAGACAAGTAGCATGTTTTAATTGTTGAACCAAATGCCATTATTCAAACTAGTATAAGTTGCACGTACGTGCATCTAATATCTAGCTGTATTTAGTCTATCATATGCTTTTGTTTCACATACTATAGCATGGTTAAGGTTGCAAAGATTATGGGTACCACCCGTATGTTTGATGATTTGCGTATTAGACTTTTTTAGTTATCAATAAAGCTGCTACTCAGATTTAAAAAATTAAAGAATCTGAGACATATATCACATATTTATGATTTGTAAAATAAGAAGAATTGCAGTTCAAAAATAGAAGGCGAACATAAAATAGAATGAACCGAAAGTAGTATGTTATTGTTATATGCCTAGTGTTTTTGGTGTGCAAATGGCTGTGTAGCAATAATGTGCTCAATTTATAGCTACTTCTTTGGAATGAAAGTACAAATACAAATTTATCGACAACAGTGAATATCTGCAACCCATACAAAGTTCATCAAAAAAATTTACAACAGAGAAAGAAGGATAATATCTCGCCCAATTAAAATATGATAATTTGATAAACATCACGCATAGCAGAATATGGTTGTTAAACTACCTACATATAGATATATAATTAAACAGTCTGAAAGTATGGTGCGGATCGTGCAATATGGAATAGTACAAAAGCAGTGCGGAATAAAAGAACAATTAGCAGATAATAGTAAATAATAAACGAGCACACCAGGAATTTTTATACTGGTTCGAACTTCCCGTTCTACGTCCAGTCCCAGACTCCTTCTGGAATTTCACTAACTACAATCCTCACTTAACCCGGAGGAACAGGTTTACAACAACCCTTGAACAGCCGAACAAGGGACCTGAGCAACAGAACAGGATTTTGCCTCAACAGCCGAAGAGGACTTCACACGCCTGAACAGCAGAACAGGACTTCAACTTATACAAAAGGTATTTGACACTGTGTGTTCTCAATAACACGAATTTGTCTCTTGATAGTACAATCTTCCTATAATCTTCTCCTTTAGGATATATAGTGATGTGCTTTGAGAATAGTGGAAGATAGAGTGATCAAACGATCAGAGAATATAATCAGTTTGAGTGCAGTTTGAAAATATAGAATAGATAGGAATTCAAGAATATTAAAATTAGATTCGGTGAATTGTTTGTTGAATTCTGTAATCTATTTATAGTGTATAAAGAGTTGCAACTATAGATGAAAAGTTATATTGAAAAGAACAGTTGCAACCATTGATTTTGAAAGAGTTTCTCTTAGGTGAAGAGAAGTGTCTTTTCACAAAAATAGCAGTTGTAGAAATTCAGCCGTCTGAAAATAAATTTTAGACTTCTGGAATTTGAAGCGTGCAAAACAGAAAGTAAATAGGCTATTTTTATCTATATTCAGACGTCTGAAATAACAGAAACAGACGTCTGAATATTGTTAAAAAAATGAATTTTAACTTCAGATTCAGACGTCTGAATAGGTTATTTCAGACGTCTGAATTCAGCCTGAAATTGAGTTTTATTCTTTGGCACTGGTGTGTATTTATATATCTGAAGGAGAGATTTTCACAATATTTTAATTCTAAACAATGACCCAAAACAACATATATGCAGCATGAAGATTATGAATCCAGTCTTGTGGCTATTCCTGCAAAAAATATGTTAGTAAATAATGTATATAGTTGTCGTTTGTCAAAATACATAATAGACATCGAAACCGAGGTCTTAACATTCTCCCCCTTTTTGACGATGACAACTATATACTAAAACTCCCCCTGTCAAAAAGAATTAACACCATTTTATCAACTATATACTAAAACTCCCCCTGTCAAAAAGAATTAACACCATATTCTCCCCCTTTGTCATTGCAAAAAGGTAATCAGTAATTTTATAAGATAGATCAAAGTAGACATAAATTAAAGAAGTTGCAAAAGAGAGTTTAAGACACATAACAAACAACATAAAAGACACATAACAAATAACATAAAAGAGCAAAAAAGATCAGAATCTAGGACTGGAGTCACTTCCAACTTCATCATCATCATCACCACTAATTCTATTCTCTGAACTTGATGACCATTGAAAAGGAGTGGGGTTGAAAACATCGGTAGATGAAGAGGATGATGGTCTTGATCTTTTTGATTTAGGTGCCATTTGAGTTGTTTGAGAAAGAAGTAATAACAATGGAGAAGTAATAACCGAAAGAAGAAGATGAAGAAGAGCAAAAAATCAAAGGACGGGTGGAATAAAAGGGTTTGGTGTCTTGAAATTCGTGTAATATTAATTTGAAAAAAAAATTTCCAGTTTTCAGACGTCTGAAAAATACTTTCAGACGGCTGAATATAAGAAAATTGAAACAGAAAGAAAACAGTGCAAAAATGCCTATTTTAAGACGTCTGAAATCATAGTTTTAGACGTCTGAAACTGTTAAAAACATTATTCTCTTACACTGTTCAGACGTCTGTAATAAAGAGTTCAGACGTCTGAAATTTTACTTTTTACAAAAAATAGAGATACACAAAATATAAAAAGAATCTATAAGAAATTATTTATCCGAGTCACTTGGAGTTTTACATTCTTCTGGTTCGATCTTGGTTATCTCTGTGTATGGTCGCAAGGGAGACCAATATGGTTGACGTTCCCAAGAGTTTTGTGGAACCGAAGGAGTTTGTGGACTCGGCTCCCATGAATTCCATCCAGATGAAGTTATTTGTTGAGATGTTGAAGGTTGAACTACATCTTTCTTAGGAGATGTACCACAGAATTTCAAAGCCACTTGTTCAATAAAACTAAGTCGTTTGGAATTAACTTTTTGTTCGTAATACATCTCTCGTTGTAAATCCAACTGTTCTCTTTGGTAATGATGCATCTCTGATATTTTCTCTTTGGTTGATGGAGAGCCAAAGAAAAGAAACCGTCGAGATTTCTTTTTTTCAGGAGTATAGCTAGAACGTTCACGAGAAGGACAAGGTCTATTTTTCTCATGAGGTGTTGGAGTTACTAAAATTTCAAGAGATGATGTAGAATAAGATGATGGAGAATCATCGGATTCAGAAGCCATGGAGAGAAGTAATATGAACAAGTTGATTTTCATTGTAGAGGAAAAAACAGAAAATAGAAATGACTTTGATGAAAAAAGAAGATTAGAATTGAATAATTTATAATAAGATAGAAAGTTCAAATATAGTATAAAAGGAATGGCTGAAACTCATTTGTTAGTAATATCCGTCTGTTAAAACAAAAGGTAAAAATAGTAAAAAGGATATTAGCCAAAACAAAAAAATTTAAATAGTATAAAATTTATCAGAAAAAAAAATCATAAATTTTGAAGAGACATAATACCAAGTTCTCGCCTTAGTTTTACAAAAATATTTTCTAAAAGAGGTTTTGTAAAAATATCAGCTAACTGATTTTCAGAAGAAACAAAATCTAAAATAATTGTCCCTTTTTCAACATTATCACGAAGAAAATGATGACGAATGTCAATATGTTTTGTTCGTGAATGATTAATAGGATTTTTAGATAAGTTAATAGCACTAGAGTTGTCACAATATATAGTTGAATTTGATAAATTTATATTTAAATCTTTGAGTGTTTGTTGCATATAGATTACTTGAGTACAAGCCAAAGCAGCAGAAATATATTCTGCTTCACATGTAGAAAGAGAAACACAATTTTGTTTCTTACTAAACCAAGATACAAGTGATTTTCCAATAAAATGGCACGTACCACTTGTACTTTTTCGGTCTGTTCGAGAACCACCGAAATCAGCATCACTATATGAAACTAATTCAAATGGACATTCTTTAGGATAGAATAGACCAAAATCCTTTGTGTTTGTTAGATAACGTAGTATACGTTTCACTGCTCTTAAATGTGATTCTTTTGGATTGGCTTGGAATCTAGCACACAAACAGACACTCATCATTATGTCAGGACGACTTGCAGTTAAATATAGTAATGATCCAATCATACTTCGGTATTGTTTCTGATCAACACTTTTGCCATTTTCATCTTTTTCAAGATGTGTTGTCGTACTCATAGGAGTTGGTTTGGCAGAAGTATTTTCCATTCCGAAGCGTTTGATTAGATTATTACAATATTTTTCTTGATTAAAAAATATACCATTCGGTAATTGCTTAATCTGTAGACCAAGAAAGTATGATAATTCTCCCATATGGGACATTTCAAATTCCTTAGTCATAATATCCGAAAAATCCTGACATAATTTTTCGTTGGTGGAACCAAATATGATATCATCAACGTAGATTTGAACTATTAAAATATCCCTTTTTGAATGTTTAATGAATAATGTTTGATCAACCTTTCCAATTTGAAATCCCGAAGAGATTAGATAGCTCTTAAGTCGTTCGTACCAAGCACGTGGTGCTTGTTTTAAACCATATAGAGCCTTCTTAAGTCTATATACATGATTGGGATATTTTTCATGAGCAAATAAGGGAGGTTGTTCAACATACACATTTTCTTTAATGTATCCATTCAGAAAGGCACTTTTAACGTCCATCTGATAAAGTTTAAAATTATGAAAACACGCATAGGCCAGTAGTATTCGAATTGCTTCTAGTCTTGCTACAGGAGCGAATGTCTCTTCATAGTCGATACCTTCTTCCTGATTGTATCCTTGAGCCACCAATCTTGCTTTATTTCTAGTGATATTTCCTTGTTCGTCCGCCTTGTTTTTGTAAACCCATTTTGTTCCAATAACAGTTTGATTACTTGGTCTAGGAACTAATTCCCAAACTTCATTGCGCTCAAACTGATTTAGTTCTTCTTGCATTGCAATGATCCAGTATTCGTCGGTAGAAGCTTCCTTTGGGTTCTTTGGCTCGATAGTAGATAAGAATGCTACATGGCCCATTTGGTTTAATTGATTCCTAGTTCGAACGTTTGAATTAATTTCTCCAATAATGTTTTGAACAGGATGATCCCGTAAGATATGTGGTGGAGATTTTAATTCATTTTGAATATTATTGTTCTCATTAGGATTATCAATTTCGTTTTCATTTATTTTAACATTTTCAGATTCTGTATTTATGATGTTATCATCATCATCATTATTTATACTTGTTATTTGTTGAAAATTTTCATCAAACGATACATGTAGAGTTTCCTCAACAGTATTTGTTCTTTTATTAAACACTCGATAGGCCTTGCTTCGATCCGAATATCCTAGGAAGAAACCTTCGTCAGATTTCGCATCAAATTTGCCAAGCTGATCTTTAGTGTTTAATATAAAACATTTTGAACCAAAAACTTTGAAATAGGATATTTTTGGTTTTCTGCTATTAAAGAGTTCATACGGAGTATTCTTAGTGAGAGGTCGAATGGAAACCCTGTTTAAAACATAACAGGCAGTTGCTACAGCTTCTGCCCAAAAATGTTTTGGAAGTGTGCTTCCATTTAACAAAGTTCTTGCACATTCCTGTAAAGTTCTATTCTTTCGTTCTACAACTCCATTTTGTTGTGGAGTTCTAGGAAACGAGAAATTATGAGAAATTCCTTTCTTTTTACAGAATTGTTCAAAAGCTTCATTTTCGAACTCTCCTCCATGATCACTCCGAATATTCTTAATTTTTAATTCCTTCAAGTTTTGGATTCTCTTGACGAAAATTTTAAAGTGATCAAAAGTATCACTTTTATTTTTCATAAAAATTGTCCAAGTATATCTAGAAAAATCATCGACAATTACAAACACATATTTGTTATGATTTATGGATTGCACTTGTGTTGGTCCAAATAGATCCATATGAAGTAACTCTAGTGGTTGTAATGTCGAAATGACCTTTTTAGATTTAAATGATGATTTTGTTAATTTACCTAATTGACAGGCATCACAAATATGATCTACATTAAAGTTCATTTTTGGTAACCCCTTTACTAAGTTATTTTTAGATAACTTATTAATGGATTTGAAGTTAATATGACAGAATCGTTTGTGCCATAACCAAGGATCATTTTCATTAGCTATTAAGCACATATCTGAATTATGATTGACTTTCATATTCAGAACATATATATTTCTGTTTCTATTACCTTCAAATATGAGATTTCCACTGTGATCTAAAATGCTACACTTATCTTCGGAAAAAGAGATTTTGAATCCTTTGTCACACAATTGGCTGATACTCAACAAATTGTGCTTCAGGTTTTTAACAAGTAAAACATTAGAGATAAGAGGAGTATTAGAGTTACCGAAGTTGCTCACATCGCCTTTGCCGATGATATAACCTTTGGAATTATCTCCAAATGTGACTGAGCCTTCATTTGTGTAGGTAATATTTGTCAGCATACTTTTGTCTCCAGTCATATGTTTAGAGCAACCACTATCTAGAATCCACTTTCCTCTCTTTTTAAGTGGGACCTGCAAAAAATAGAATTAAGACCATTGGTACCCACCTTTTTATAGGGTCCTAAGAGTTAGGTCTTAGGAAACCAAACCCATTCGGATCCGGTATTCCCTTTGTAAATATAATTCTGACTTTTATGAACAGTTTCCAAAAAGGATTTTATATATTTATTCCTAATCAAACTATTGTTTGTTTTAGGAACCCATATTTTTATGGTTTTAGATATCTGTATCCTTTTTGGTTTATATATAGAAGCTTTCAGTTCTTGATTTCTTTTAGATTGAACTGATGTGGATTTTGATTTAACAAACTGTCTCCAATTATTTTGAGGAGCTATTTGTTTCTTAATATATCCTAGTCCCTTTTTACTGGTAGAAGGCTGAGAGTTTTCAATTATCTTAGATAAATTTTCTCTCCCCTTATTAAAATTAGAGATATTTTTAGAAATATCTTCTAATTTAGCCTTTAACCCAGTATTTTCCAGCTCAATCAGTTTGACTTTAGTTTTTAGCTCATGATTTTCAGAAGACAAAGCATCTTTCGTTTCTTTTTGAGTTTCAATTTCTTGACTCAAGAAAGTTAATTGAGAATCATTATTAGAAGATGAAAGTTGAATTTTCTCTAATTCCTCTTCTAATATTTTCTTCTCGTCTTTAAGCATATCTCTTTCGAATTCTGCTTTGTTCTTTTGTTCAACAGCTTCTTTATACTTTTTCTTGAGATTTTTCATAGTACTAATTAATTCAGTATTAATTTCAACCATATCATCGAAGGTAAATTTTGATACCTCATTTTCAGTAGCCATGAAGCATATATTAGCTTGTTCATTTTCGCTTTCACTGCTACTATCAGAAGACGAAGAGTCTGAATCATCCCAAGTGACAGAGAATGCTTTCTTCTTGATCTTGTCCTTCTTAAACTTGTTGTAATTCGATTTCTTCTGGTCTGGACAATCTTTTTGCATGTGTCCTTTCTTGTGACAGTTGAAGCATTCTAGAACTGATGAAGAAGGTTTATTAAAGTTCCTTTTTCCATTGTTTCTATTTCCCTTTTTGTGTTTGAGAAACTTTTTGAAATTTTTAGCAATAAATGCTAAATCTTCATCATCTGATTCTGATTCATCTTTTTCAGCATGGAAGGCTATATTCTTCCTGTCTTGAGTTTGAACTCGTTTTGCCTGCAGATTGACTTCGTATGACATTAGATTTCCTATTAATTCTTCTGGCTTCATTTCTGAAATATCGTTAGCTTCTTCAATTGCCAAAACTTTTCTTTCCCACTCGTCAGTTAGAGAGTTTAGGATTTTCGAGACAACATCTGCATCTGAATATGTTACACCAAGTCCGATCAAGGCATGATGGATATCTTGAAATCTAGAGTACATATCATTTATGGACTCGTCTTGCTTCATTCGGAAATTTTGGAACTGATTTTTGAGCATAGATATCTTGCTTTGCTTGACTTTGCTTGTTCCTTCATGAGTTGTTTTTAATGTTTGCCATATTTGATATGCAGTGGTGCATATGCTAACACGATTGAATTCATTTCTATCTAGAGCACAAAACAACATGTTCATAGCCTTGGCATTTAGGGTAGCTTCTGCTTTTTGGGCTGTCGACCAAGTAGTATATTCAGTGGTTGGTGCAGTGTATTCGGCTTGTGTGATATTCCAAGCATCAAAACCATTAGCCTGCATATAAATACGCATTCGTGTCGCCCAATAGTTATAATTTAATCCATTGAAGAATGGAGGTCGTCCAGTGGCTTGTCCTTCTACGATGCCAGAGTTAGTGATAGTGACAGGATTTGGAATAGCGTTGTTATCCATGTTGGCCATATAAGCAGATTATCAAATAACTGTGTAACGGTTATTAGATTCTCGCTCTGATACCAAATGAAAGTATGGTGCGGATCGTGCAATATGGAATAGTACAAAAGCAGTGCGGAATAAAAGAACAATTAGCAGATAATAGTAAATAATAAACGAGCACACCAGGAATTTTTATACTGGTTCGAACTTCCCGTTCTACGTCCAATCCCAGACTCCTTCTGGAATTTCACTAACTACAATCCTCACTTAACCCGGAGGAACAGGTTTACAACAACCCTTGAACAGCCGAACAAGGGACCTGAGCAACAGAACAGGATTTTGCCTCAACAGCCGAAGAGGACTTCACACGCCTGAACAGCAGAACAGGACTTCAACTTATACAAAAGGTATTTGACACTGTGTGTTCTCAATAACACGAATTTGTCTCTTGATAGTACAATCTTCCTATAATCTTCTCCTTTAGGATATATAGTGATGTGCTTTGAGAATAGTGGAAGATAGAGTGATCAAACGATCAGAGAATATAATCAGTTTGAGTGCAGTTTGAAAATATAGAATAGATAGGAATTCAAGAATATTAAAATTAGATTCGGTGAATTGTTTGTTGAATTCTGTAATCTATTTATAGTGTATAAAGAGTTGCAACTATAGATGAAAAGTTATATTGAAAAGAACAGTTGCAACCATTGATTTTGAAAGAGTTTCTCTTAGGTGAAGAGAAGTGTCTTTTCACAAAAATAGCAGTTGTAGAAATTCAGCCGTCTGAAAATAAATTTTAGACTTCTGGAATTTGAAGCGTGCAAAACAGAAAGTAAATAGGCTATTTTTATCTATATTCAGACGTCTGAAATAACAGAAACAGACGTCTGAATATTGTTAAAAAAATGAATTTTAACTTCAGATTCAAACGTCTGAATAGGTTATTTCAGACGTCTGAATTCAGCCTGAAATTGAGTTTTATTCTTTGGCACTGGTGTGTATTTATATATCTGAAGGAGAGATTTTCACAATATTTTAATTCTAAACAATGACCCAAAACAACATATATGCAGCATGAAGATTATGAATCCAGTCTTGTGGCTATTCCTGCAAAAAATATGTTAGTAAATAATGTATATAGTTGTCGTTTGTCAAAATACATAATAGACATCGAAACCGAGGTCTTAACACAGTCTACATATGGATATATAATATGGGAAGTGTAATTTATTTCACTATAGATTAGGGGAGGTTAAGTAATTAGATAGATTCATGTACATAAATGATAGAAAAAATATATTAATCTTGACTGAAGGGACAAATGATACCGAAGTTTGAACAAATGAATAAGCCAAGTAAGTTAAAGATTCGGAGCAGCAGTTGTCGATTGCAAACTACAATGATCGTTTGATTGGGAAGCATGACGCGGTGCATCAATTGTAGTTTCTTGCTGCTGATAGGTTCGGCGATGAGGGAGAGCATATGTTTTCTGTGTACAACCCATCGTCGACTATGAGTTAAGTAACGTTTTGGTAATTAGGGTTTTTTCAAGCGATGGTAGATGCGAGATGTGAAGCGGAATGAAGACGAAAGGATAGGGGTCGAGTAAAAGGGTGTTTTCGGAAATCCAAAAAGACACGGTTGAAAATAGTTGGTTGAATTATCATTATTAATAGTAGAGATGAGTGTAGTAAGCCTCGAACTGTGGGTGTTTTCTTTTATTGTAAGAAAGAGGGGCACTTGATAGCGGCTTTCCCGTATAAGGAAAAGAAGGAAGGAAAAGGGAAGGCCGTTGGAACTTCTGGTAGATCGGCTTAGCTTTGTGTAGTTTTTTTATTATTTTAGGAAGTGTTCTTTCATTTGCGAGATTGCAGTAAAGTTAGTTTTAGAAATAAGTTAAATACCTTTATGTGAGCTTTTGCATTTTATGGATAGGATTTAGGATAAAAGTTATTTGCTTTTGGTTGATAGGTTGTTAAGAATTGATTATTTAGTTATATTCATTCAACTTGGATGCATGGATGCTACTAATAATAAAATAGTTATGACTAAGGGAAAACTTTATGATTAAGTATTGTGCTAACTTGTCTAGTAATTATTTAAATATTTTGATTGATATACGAGATGCCATACTATCGATAGGAATTTCTAAACATCAATCGAGACACTTTGACATGAGAATCTAATTATTTTGAAAAAATATTTTGAGCTAAAAAGAAATTGAAGTAATATTTTCACCGTAAAATAATTGTGTGAAGTGGAGGGACTTTGTAAGACATTGTAGATAGCTTATGCGATCAACTTTGTAAGTAATAAAGTGGATCACAATAATTCCATAGTTTAATATTGTTTTACCTAAGGAGAAATTTTTTATTCATAATTTATGAATCGGTTGGAAAATTTAATAAGTTTCTTAAAAAAAGGGGGTTGGATATCTTAATTATTTTAAAGTGAGATTTAAAAATTTAAATTATAGGTTTCCTTTGTTAAAGAAATTGCGAGGACGCAATTTTCTTAAAAGGGGAAGTATGTAACCTAATTAATTAAGTTTAATTATGGATAATTAATTTTTGTTTATGGTTTCTGAAATTAAATCTAGTTTTTGAGAATAATTGATCTAATTTAATTTCAATTTAAATTTGAAATATGATTAAACCAATTATTTAAATTTGGCATTTTCAAAATTGTTAATATTGAAATTATTGTTAAGAAATGAAATTTTTGGAAATATTAATCCATCTTTATAAAAGGGTAATAATAATTTATATTTGTTAAAGTTAGATTGAATTTATATAAAACACTTCAATATTGATTTAAAATGATAATTTCATACATATTAGTAATTGTCAAGTTTTGTGAAATCAAATTTATAATTTATAAAATATTATTTAGTGTAGATGAGTATGTAATAAGTGATAAAAAATTAAAAAATTAGAAACACTACTATTAAAAAGAGAATTAGTAACACTTGCTTAATGGGTTTATAATCATACGCTATTGGCCCAAGAAGATAAGAATATGAGATTGAGAAGTAAAGTTCGTACAGAACTCTCATTCTCATTTTCTTCCTTTGGCAGAAAACGTGAAACTCAAAACTCCTCTAGCATAAACCTTGTTTCTTAAATCTCCAATTTCTAGCCTTAAATCATAGGGCTTTTAGCAATTTCTAGTAGCAATTAAAAGAAGGCAAGCTCCTATACCTTCTAGTTCATCAATTAGGGATTATTAATTTAAGTTTTATTTCTTGTTTGTAATTTTGTTTTATAATTTCTAAAATTAAACCTAGGTGTTTGCTGAAAGGTCTTAGTCTACACTACAAGAAAGTATGTTATTAATAATGCCATTCAATAACGCCTTATTCTAAAGCGTTATTGATTACATTTAATATTTATTTTTCTTAGTTGGTTTGTTCTCTTCTGCATCGGTTCTTTACCCACGTAACGCCCCCCAAAACAAAATTACCCCTCCCAAAATTTTCATTTTCCTTTCAAAACACTTGATCATTCTCTAAAGCCCTAAATTTTCGTCTCCCTCCTCATCACTCGCCATCGCTCTTAAGCTGTCGAGCAATAATAAGAAGGAGAAAGCAAACAGCTTCGATGAGGCTGTAGCGAGAAAGGCGGCCGTAGCGGTTAGTAACGTTCATGGTCAGGTATTTGCGTTCGGGCAGCACCCGCTTCCCCGGCCCGTGTCGTCGCCGTTGCCTTCGGTGCTGCGGGAAGTTTCGGCTGCGGGCTCGGTATCTGTGTCCGAGTCCAGTGTTAATTCTTCTGGTTCTGATGAGACTCCCGATCTTACCTTTTATAGGTGATCATTCTTACTATTCTGTTTTTTATAATTTAGGGTTTTGGGTTATTTGGTAAACTGTTAAAATTTTGGGGTTAGCAAGTTGTTCCGATGAGCAGTAGATGGTTTATGGTTAAGAAGTGCATGATTTGTGTATCCTTTATATGTAGCCTGTAGGTTGTTAGTCCTGACTGTTTACAGTTTGCAATCAAATAAATAGGCATCATTCTTACTGTAATGTCTTTCACACTTCTCTAAAAATGTCTGCTTTAATAAATCAATAGGCATTTGTTTCTCTAAAACTGAAAATGGTGTAATGTGACTTTGTGAGTCAAAACATGGACAGCCCAACCAATATCAAGACACGCTAATAATAGTGAGTTTCACCAGCGTTTCTATTCAAAAGTTTCTCTATTATTTGTTTGTTCTGTTGTATTTTTAACATAACCATACAATTTAGAAGAACATTGAAGCAATCATATAAACATAAATTACTTAGAGTCTAGTCTATGATTGTAAATTGCTTCAAGTAATCTATGGACATATTTGACAGATGCAATATATCTAATTCTATCTGAAACTGAATTCATATGTGGCTGAAAAAATATTAAAGCTATGCTTCAAAAAAGAATGGACTGGTCTAACCTGCTTTTTTTTATCATGAAAATACAGTAAGAATGACCAAATTCAAAATTATTAATAGTATACTGTTATAATGACGTTGAATGTAATGAATAATGTGTAATGAAGCTTTCATTATGATGAAGCAATAATTTTTAGTAATAGTTTGATTACTGATCCAAGCCTTTTATTTAATTGTAGTTTACAAATTTACAATTTATAGTCTTACAATCAGTACTATTATTGATCGTAATTACTAAATATATACAAGATTACCCCTTTGACAATATTGCTTCATGTGTTCAAGTTTAACATTTATCATTTTAAATTGATTGGTAATCTCAATATTTTTTTTTCGGTTTGCGACATCTTTATTTATTATGTTTCAAGTTTTCCTGTTTGGAGTTTGATATAAAACCTGTTTCTTAATTACTGGAAAGAGACACTCTTCATATAAAATGGCTGCCATTAACTAATTTTTCCATGAAATGCATTAATATTAAATGTTATCATGGCTCAGCTACTTTGGATCACAGCCTATAGTGGCTTGTGTTTAGCTACCAATTTTTTCTCAAATAGCTATGTATGGTCAATATTATATTAATAATTAGCATAGCAACACTCTTACATTCAAAAAGGGTTTTAACAGTATTGTAAGAACACTAATATTATGCTTCACAGATACAGACACCTCCGAAGGAGGGAGTAAAAGGCAAGTCTTTGGATTTCTACACTGCTGGGTTTGTTCCCGGTGCAACTGTTTACTTCTCGTATGATAAAGAAAAAGGTTAGCCAAAAACGTGATGCTTTTTCATTTTTATTTTTTTAATGCGTTAGTTATTGCTGAACTGATTAAAAATTGGTTTGATTCCATCTAGTGTAATATTTATCAATATTTGATTATCCTATGACATAATGACAAATTTATTTGTTTATGCCGTTAATTATTTACAGCTTTGAATTTGGATGCTCCCCCCTACCTTCGAGAAGATATCCTTTCCTTAAATTTGTATATTAATTTTTTGAGCATTAAACTTTTTAAACCACTATAAAATATAGCTTCAAACTGCACTAATATGACACTCTAACACACTGTATAGATACATCCTTCTCCCATACCAAAAAATTCTTCGTAGTTTCTGATGGAGGGGACAGTTTGTGCATATAGTCTGTATAAACTTTGTCAACATTAATTTTACTGTTCCACTATAATCACAGTAATGCAAACTGATAAAAACGATCTGGTTTTATTGTTTGCTATAGAGAAAACGGGCAGATGTGTACCATTAAGGAGGTCAAGGTTATTTCAGATGATTCAAATTCAAAAGAATGTCTCAGGCAATTAAACCAAGTAAGTTATTTTGTTATCTTGGGGGTGCGATATTGGATTTTCATGTCCAAAATTGAAAGTCTTGTTTGATTGACATTCTTTATGCAATTTTTACACAGGAAAAAACATTGCTTAGTCAGCTATCACATCCGAATATTGTGCAATACCATGGCAGCGAATTGGTAACTTTTGAACCAACTAAAATCGGATTACACAAATTACATGCTTCCATCAGTCATCAGTGAATTGTGTTTTATTCCGGAGTCTAGCTACCTAACTGTTATTTGTTTCACTTGTATCATGATGATTTTAGCATTGTCTTCTATAAAAGTGCATAGGTTCTTGATACCATTTTTAGAATGTCACTGATACCATTCTATAAAAGTGCCATTACTACTACCTGTCCAGCTGTGCTCATTGCTATGTTGCAAGCCCAATTTAGAAGACTTGGTAATAATGTGTGTAAAAGTTAAAATGTTATGGCGTCTATGAATCCATAATTCGAAGTAAAATGACTTACACATGGTTATGAATCATGGTCCAAAATTTTAAACTTTGTCTGTCTTGATAATCAAAATAGTGCTATTCAAACATTATGTTGGAAAAATAAACAGTTATATTTTGTACACTCAATTCATTTGATATAGTAAAAAAGATCTACAAAATTTTGGACTTATATGTAAATTAGATGTAGTCAAAATATGATTAGTTAATTAATTTATGAATAAATCAGGAAAAAGACATTTTGGGTTTTGTTAATTATATGTATGTATATATGTATGTATATACACATATATTAGTTATGAGTTTAAGTTGAGATTATAGGTGAATTCTAATCAAGTTTATTGTTTTTGGTGCAATGTTTTGCCATTCGGATATATAGTGGTCAGTCTAATGTAATCTATAGAAGTTTGCTTTTCCTTATCAACAAAAGGATCTTGACGAGACATGCGTAAAGTGTCTTCCTGATCCATATTTTGATCTAGTAATTGAGCTTGGAAGTCAGGCCCACTAATTTTCTCATTTGATTTGTCCCATGTTTTGCTCCAAAGGTTGGATGTTAATTTCTGTTTCAGTATTCTAGTTACTTTGACTTTTGTCCAAAGGTTGGATAAGCTCTGGGCACCTGCTTCTTCTAGTGAGTGGGGAACATCATCGGCTCCACGATCACATTGGCCACAAGTATAACACCAACAATCCTCCTTATCTTATTTTTACCAAATTGGTATACCCTTCAGACTTAAATGCTTATCAATTATACTGAAATCCGACTTATTTTCAATATATATTCTAGCTCCTCAAAGTGAAAGCAATGGATATCTACGTGTTCATTGTAAATGGTGGCTTAAATCAATAGAGAAGCGCGGTATGTAATAGTTATCACATACTATTTAGTAATTGAATTATGGTGGAAGTCAAGAATATACTTGAATACTAACCGTTATTGTTTGGTTTACAAGTGTTATAACAATTTAATGGACTACATTGGTATAATCTTGATTTTTTATTCACTTAATTTATCTATGACACTAGAAAAACATTACATACAGTCCCCTAATGAGTTGATACCTAAACAGCTCACAATAACTTTAATTTTTATATGAGAAGTCCCCTCATCTTAATTACACGATTTGTAGTTGTTTTATTCATACTATTAAATTTGATTTTTTATATATTTGTAAACGTATTGTTTTTTAGGTATGTAATGTTGTCCTTGCTGCAAAGTTACTTAATTTATTATAAACTTAGTTAATAAACTTTGTTGCCTAAAATGTGGAGAATCTGGGTAAGTTTATGTATCTTTACTATTGGATTCCTTCATTAGATTCATCTTGCCATAATTGAAAAATACATGAACCCATAATCCTTCGCTCCCTGTTGAATGAGTGTTATCTTATGTGCTTGGAGTTAGTGTATTAGATAGATATCTCTATGTTGTTTAACTTGGCTGAGACTGTAGATGTTGCTTCAAGAAACTACTGTGGATGTTGTTTTTTGATTATTGCCATGAATAGATTATTTATAGTGTTGTTTTGTTGAGAGTTTTCCTCAGAAAATATTGAAGACAGGTGTTGATATTGAGATAAATATGAGTTTTTCAACGGTTCAATATTGATTATGAAATGAACAAGAAGAATTGGTTGCCCAATTTACAATGATTAGGTTGGAACCTTGATGCCGACCACGAGCATTATTTGGTAAGCAGTGTCCTTGGAAACCTTTTGATCTACTGTCAAATATTGATCTATTTATATGTCATCTAAGAGTTTTATTTTCAATTTTGCAATGCAGGTCCAATTCCTGGCATTTTGTAACATGTATGACATGAATAAGTGTTGAGGGATAAGTAGCCTCCTATTGAGAAGTTTGACGCAGAAGGTATGAATTAAAATAGTTGTTTAGTACGTAGTTATCAAGTATTTATCAAAATTCAACTCACACCATGTTTAGTTTAACTTTAAAAGATTATTTGTTCAATGCTGTGGATGCAGGATAGTGATGGCTATCTTGAAATCATGTTATAGTTTTGTTATGGATTCTTGTAAAGTTACACATAGCTAACTTCTTTATTTTCTTTATAAAAAAATTTCAGGTAGGAGAAGATTTAGTTGTCTGTGAAAATGTTTATAATTTATTATTTGTAACTACAATGTTACATTTCGTAATTTTTTTTCATTTTCATTTTATCTATAGTTTATGTATTCGTTGTTTGAAAGTCAATGTTAAAAATGAAATGTGATATCACGTAAATGGGAGAAGGGTCTGGGTTTATGGAAGAACACCCAAAGGTCCATAGATCTGTTAATTTAGAACAGGTATGTTTCAATTTTTACCTTCAAGCAACATTTTTGCATATTTGCTTTGAATAAGATGTATAAACTAAGTTGCTTCTGTTTTGCAGGGTTTGAAATTGGCATAACTACGCCAGGTCGGCTGATTGATATACTGGAGTGTGGCGCTACAAATTTGCAAAGGGTAACATACCTAGTCTTGGATGAAGCTGATAGAATGTTGGATATAGGGTTCGAACCCCAGATTCGAAGAATTATTTCACAGGTAAAAGTTGATATATTCATTTATGCTAATTTAGTATTTTGCAGTATCTTATTTTGTTTAGTTATCATATCAGCATTATTACGCATTGCAACAAAAATAGCAAGTACCATATTTATGCTATTTACGTTATCCGGTTATGCCATTATTTACTAAATTTTGAACAATAATAATTTTGACATGGCTTCTAGTCCAAAATCTTGCCTGCTGCATAAAGACCTCAGAATCTTGCTAGTGTTATTTAAAACGGTTAATTCCTGAATGGTTAGTCTTGCTAATTTAATCTTGCCCATCTCTCTTTGCTGCTGCTACCACCGCACCATTTTTCTTCCATTGATGAGTTCACGATGTATCGCACTTGGATTGCAATATCTACGTTATATGTTTAACACGGTCTTACCTGGTATTATAAATGCTGGATAAGTTTGTTATTATCCTTATTGATTTCTTTATTGTTGGGTTGAATGGGGTAAAATTGGCAAGTCCTGGAGTGACCCATTGTCAGGATGCTGTAATTTCAGTGGGTGGTGATCTTGTTTTACCGAGCAGTACATATGTGTCAGGAAAACAATATTGTATTGTTATTTAAACTGTGCTGTGCACTCCCTCACCAACGTGTATAATGATTCCATTTAAAATACACACTACATCATATCTCTTTCAGTCAGCAGTATATTAGCAACTTTCGGTCAAATGTTTCAACGTGAAGGCTGTGTAAAAAGAAGTATCAAACTCGATGTAATTGGCAAATTTAAAAATTAAAGATAATGACGCACAATATAATCAATCCTTTGATAATGAAATGGGGCCAAGGCCAAACGGTTTTTCTTTGTAAGGTTGAAAATATGAAGTGTGGAAAATATTATCAAATGACGTTATGGCGACTAAAAGTGTACCCTATATAAAATTGGAAAAACAAAACTAATTAATATAAGAAAATTATTTTGGTTGATATCAAACTCAATCATCACAAAATAGTGGAGAACCATTAGCACCATAGTAATGATGCCCAATTGTCACGTTAATTTGATGTTGATCTTTGCACGGTTACAGACAAAAATATGACAAACGCCTTGTTGGCTACAGGCTAATAATAAAAAGTATCATTTATATTATTAGTTGAGCGATGCTAAAAAGTCCGGAATGGATAGAACAAAAAGGAAAGTGAGAAACTGAAATATAGGCGGAAATTACAGAGGTCCCTGGTAACTATGTTTAATTCAGACAAAAGGTCAGGTTTTCATTCGGGCCTTACAGAAAATTTGTTATTAGTTAGGGAAGAGAAATAGGAGAACAAATTTATAAATTTTGTAATTACATGCTTAAACATATTTGAAAATTGTAATATCCAATTCACCACCAAAGTACTATATCTTTTAATTATATGAGATCTGTTAACATGTTAAGGCATGCGTTCAGGTTGTAATATTACAAATAATCCTTAGACATTAAGATATACACGTATATGCTTAATAAACCATGGAGGGTATTTTTGTAATTATAAATCATAATTAATACTTCATTTTGTTAACTTAGTGCCTACTAAAGATGCTAATTTATTTTCAAAACATCGATTGATTCATTAGAAGAGAGTTCGTTTATTTGATCATCAAGTTTTAATTTTTGTATTGTTACGTTGAAGGTCAAAGGAGTGACTTCTAAATTATAATCATTGTCATTGTCTTAGCCTGTAGCCAACAAGGTGTTTGTTGATGTTATAATGTGATTTCTCCTCTTAGCCTGTAGCCAACAAGGCGTTTGTTATAATATCATTTGGAAAACTAATTCACTCAAAAGGTTAAGCATTGCTAGTAAAGCTGATATTGAACTCTCAGGTGTGTGCTCTCTCTCTGTGTGGATTAATAATCTACTATCTAATTTTCAAATTTAGTAGTTTGACATCATTGCCAAATATCAAAGCTTGATGTTGTCGTTTTCAATATATATTTAGATGAGGATGAAGTTTTTCATTTGGAGGAATCTTTGAGTGCTGACTGTGATGTTACATGCATTTCTCAAGAACTAGCATATCGTGTAAGTGTCAGGTTGTAAAATTGCTAAACGGTAGGATTTAGCCTTTTTAAACTTTCATGCAATTGTCGACTATTAGAATATGAATATATGGTTGTTACTTTGACTTTAATTCAGGGAGAAATTTCTACTAGGACCTCAGAATTGCAAAAGGAAGTATTACCGAAGACTGATGACCGAAGACATGCAAGGCTTTGAGCAGTTCAAGTTCTTAGTGATGCATTTGGTACTTGTAGACGTTAACTTTGAACTATGTTGTCTTTTGTTATCATATGTTTCCACTCTGTAATGTTTGTACACTTATTAAATGTTTGTACGCTGTAATGAAAAATATATCACATTTCTTTCTGAGCATGCTCTTGTGTTATATTTGTTGATTATAATCTTTATTCATTTATGAAGATTTAGTTTGATTGCTATTATTAAAATGTAATATATAAGCATAGCTCTTGAAAAGTGTATCTACGATTTTTATAGCGGCATATATGAGCTGTAAAAGAATTTATCAATACTATAACATGTTGATTTAATAGCGTGAAATGACCGCTATTGAATAAATATTTTATAGCGGCAAAATGGTGTTATAAAGATTTCCAATTCCGTTGAGATTTAGCTGTATTATAGCGGCTATAACGAGCTATTGAATAAATATTTTATAGCGGCAAAATGGTGTTATAAAGATTTCCAGTTCCGTTGAGATTTAGCTGTATTATAGCGGCTATAATGAGCTATTGAATTAACGTACCATAGCGGCGAATTTGCATTATAAAACTAAGCTCAACCATAGCGGCATATTTTGTGTTATAAATATTCAACAGTTTTTTATAACATGTCGATATACAGCGCTTATCAAACCGCTATGGTTGTGATTAATAGCGGCTATATGCCGCTATAAAAGACACTTTTTGTTGTAGTGCTAGGAGATTTCAAGTTTATTGCATCAAATTCAAGTTATAAAGGTGAGTTTTCAACTCAGGCAATCTATCTCTAGATTCATATTGGATGTAATTGCTGTTTTGGATGAATTGAATGTTGATTCTATCTAAATTGCTTAGGGTATTTACATTTTATGTTATGGAATTTACTGCTATTTGAAACCCTTGTCTATATGATCCTTTAAATCGTCAATTTGAAGTTGGTTGGTTGCTTGCATGATAGCTAATTTAGTGTAGTTGAAGTCTAGGTTCAATTCAGCGGAAAACCCTCGCCAGCGGACTATTCAAGAGCCGCGTGCACTGCATGGGTCTCAGCCCAGGTGGTGTCATCGGTCCACTGGTCCTACCAGACAGGTGCACTAGTCATGGCTTGGGTTGAGCCCCAGGTCATGCTCGTTTCGCTCCCCGATCGCTCCGTTCGCCCGTCTGCTTGTCCGTTTGTTTCCTCATTGATATTTGCTTGTTTTTGATGTCCTATTTCATGCCGTTTTGTGATGATTTCAATGTTATTTCTATATTTTGAATTGTGAATTTGTTTTGGAATGGTTATGCCATAGAGCCCATAGCACAACATCAATTCTCCGTTGCATGTTTTCAATATGGATTTTCAAAGAGAATAGATTTTCAAATTAAACTGTTTCTACTTAATCTTGTAAGAAGAAAGTTATGTTATTTATAAAGGATATTTGAAAGTGCAAACCGATATACTTATTATTATTTATATAATAAGAATGATTTTGAAATGTAAATAAAGTTATTTCCAATTAGAGGTTTAAATATTTATATGGTTTTGGATAAGAGTAAATATGGATTTTATAAAATACAAGGACTTATATATATTTCGCAACATGGCTTATTAAATAAATATTATATATGGAATTTTGAGACAGATATATATATAAGTGCATTTTTGGAATAATTCAGATTTATGTAATATTTTGTCAAATAGTGAATATTTATATAAAGTTGAATAATAATTAAATTATGGATTTTAAATAAAGGAACTTAAAAGGGATATTTTATATAAAGTAATTTTAGAATACCATTATATATATATATTAAGAATTTGGAATAATTATACATAAAAGCATTTTAATATTAAAAGTTGAATTATGGTTTATTTTACCAAAGAATAAATATATATATATAGTTGAGAAATAAATGTATTTATGAATTTTAAAGATGAAGTTTGAAATTAGGTTCATATATAAAGTATTTTAGAAATCATTTCTTATATAATAAAATGGTATTATCTATTTTCAAACTATAAATTCTTGTTGGACTTCATTGGATTTAACACTTGGTTATTTATATGCTATTTTAGCATTTTCATGTGACTTTTGGATTTGGAGAAGATTTCAAAAATAAAATGTTTTGAGAACCTTAATTCTACAATTTAAGGAATATTAATAATCAACTTAGCGTTATTGATTGGTGTAAATGCTTTCAAGTAATGCTTCGTCGAATATTGTACAACTCATTGAATATAATGTTTGAGTGGGACTTACTAGCCCATCGGCAAATACTTGAACTTCATCGGGTATTATGGAATGCCTTGGTTAAGTTCTTGTGATCGCCATAGGGAAGTATTTAACACTTTAGAGTTGCATTCTATTTTGGTGTTCGGTAGGACCGATAGATCCTTAAGAGAATATAGTTCAGGTTTTCCTATAGTGTCTGAAATGACTGAGATTTACTAGCTTGTAGTAAATGCTTGAACTTCACCAAGCGGCATGGGACGTTTTGGTTAAGTTCTCGTGATTACTAAAGGTGATATTATTTGGCCCTTTAGAGTTTACTCTCTTTTGATGTGTGGCATGGGGCTGTTAGATCCTTAAGAAGTAAACTCAGGTGTTTTTACACGATCCTTGTGATCGGTTGAGATTTTGTTTTCTTGGATTTGAGATTTGTTTTCACGATATGGACGATCATTGGTATCAGATAAGTATGAGTGATACCACCGTCTATTTCCTACAATATGTGTACGATCATTGAGATCTATATGACTTTGTTTTCTTGGAGTTTTGGAGATTATTGTTTCTATGATGGAATTTATGGGTTCTCATGAGTTATTCCATCTTTTGCGATTGAAATATTTACATAACATAAAATGGATTCTAAGCTAAACTATTTCAGTGCTTTGTTTATATTTATGGCATTCATGTTTATTTTAATGTTATATACTCTTATGTTATATCTTGTTATCGCATTCTAGATATTTAGAGATAGTCTGACCCGTTTATTTAAATACCTGGGTTAGGCTGAGACTTTTCTGGTTTCTAGGACGCTCGGGATTTTAGGTAGGTGTGCTAGCAGAAGATGGACATTTTGAAATCTTAGTTTATCTTCTATAGTATATTCACATGTTGTATTAAGGGATATATTATTTGTGATAGTGACTTATTTTGGATGTATATTATGTGAGTCTTGTATTTCATTTTTTTAGACTCACAGTCTGTATTGTATATGATGTAAATTATCCGTTGTGATTTGTAACTGTTGTTTATATGATATATTGTTCTGATTTTGAGAAACTGATGTGTTTATTTCTTTAACCTGAGACTGCACATGTGAAAATTTCATTCTGGATATTTAGCAAAAGAGTAAATGTGACTGGTTAGTGTTAGATTAAACATATATTCGCATTTGGTTGCCCTTAACAAGTCGTATTCTCTGTATTATCAGAAGACATTATTTATAATGTGCTTTAGCAATATGGGTACCCGGTGAGGTCATTACATTATGACTTGATGAATGGTTGTAGTACTTGAAGTTGGTACTATATTATATTACTAAGTCTCTTTTCCAAAAAAATTATGAAAAGGTTATTTCCTTAAATATTGATTTTAGAAGACACTTAGTTTGAAAATGGAATTTTAAAGTTGGATTTTAAAATGACTTCAAATTTTATAATATTTTATAAAGGGTTTAACTTTGCTTTTAGGTTTTGAAATTATTCGGGAAAGTGTTTTAAAACTTAATTATTTTTTCTTATCCTTTTTGTTAATTTTTTCTATTAGAATAAAAAATTGTTTAAGAACTAGTTTTTGAAATTTAAAATTTATTTTTAAATCAAATTAAGATTTGTATGTAAGAAGAATAGATTTTAAATAAAGGAAAAGTCTTTACTTTCAAAAGTCAAGTTTCCCTTTTAAGTAAAGGATTTTCATAAGTGATATTTTTAAATAAAGTTTTAATCTAAATTTAAAATGCTTTAAGGATGTGTTTAAAGGGAAAGAAAACATGGATCTCAACGTTATTGTTCTAATAAATGTTTTCCCAAAAGAAGGAAGAAACCATGGACCATAACATTTGTTGTTATAATAATTGTTTTTCAAAAAGGGCAAAAAGAATTTTTGTTTATAACACTTTGTTTTAAATAGTACACAAAATTTATGAAGTCTTATACTTGTCATTAAGCTTCGAGGTAACTTTTACCAATCCTGAAAGATAAGAATGTCGTCGAGTCAGGGGTTGAGAGGTAATAATACCCCAACTTAAACGGCTTCATTGTTAACCAAAGAATAGTTTAAGTTTGAAAATAAGATTGATGTTAAGTATATGAAGTACTATTTCAATATACGAATTCGGTTACTTATAGAAATTAAGTAGCCCTATACTTAGCACTGAAAGCCAATTAGTAGATTAATCCTCTATCTGTGAGATCTAGAATTAATGTGCTTTTAACTAAGGCAAGACTAGGAGCAATCAGTGCCCTAACTTACCTGGCATCGTTTTTGGGCGAGGGATAGAGTAAGTCAAAATGTAAGAAACGTGGCAAGTGTAGGAGATTTGATTTCTATAAATAATCATTTTGAAAATTATGGTGGTATGGAAAGTATTCTTTTCATACTTAACACCAAATTCCGAGGTAAGAAAACTTGTATCTACCTATAAGAGTTTAAGAATGTACACCGAGCCAAGGATAGTATTCTAACTTGTGCGACTATATTGTTAAAAGAGGTATAGTATAAGTTTGAAATCTGAAAGTGGTGGTAAGTATATTTGGTCTAATTTCTATACGATCCATTTACTTACACCAAAAGTGTTTTGGGTTTATTTTTATCAATGTTTTAACTGACATTTATTTTAACCCAATTAAGTATGTTTTTGAAACAAAATCTTTCTTAATGTATTGTGAGTATACTTATACCATCGAAATAAGTATATGGTTACATTTTCTAAGTACTGAAAGAGTAGTGTTTGTGAATATAACGATGAGATAAGTATATGAATATTTTTTTAAGTATTTACAAGGTGGTTGCTTTTGTGCTTAATAATGCTTGGTTAAATCTTTGATTGGATTGTTTGCTTATTTGATAGTTAAATAACCGACTATCAAATCTTGACCAGTTTTGAAACTATCAGTTATTAGTTCGGAGAGACCAGAATCAGATAAGTTATCCAAAAACCATTTCGAACCGGCATGAGCATTCAAACTGAAGACATCTTGAAGATGATGGAATCGAAGATGGGTGTTTGAACCAAAAATGGTACAAACACCCAGAAGTTATAGAAGAGAATAAAATATGAAGAAATATAAGTGAAAAAGAGGAAATAACAAGACACGATCTTTTATAGTGATTCGACAAAGCTTGGCCTACGTCCACTTTAATAGTTTACTGCTGATTTCTGACTTGGAGGCAGAAGTTCTAAGGACTTGGTACAACTCTAAGACTTAGAATTTCAAAAATACCGGAATATATGAAATACTAGAGCTAGAGCCAAAAGATCCTAAATAATGAGCCCCACCTTCCTATTTATAGAGGTAAGGAGCCTAAAATCTAATCTAAAATATCTCCAAGACTTTGTACACGAATTTGATCAATTCTTCCAAAATTTGGGAGTAGGTACCGATCCCCAAGTTCACTATTTTTGGAGTATTCAACTTCTTGCTTCGAATCGTCTTGTAGTTAGCTTTGCAATTCCATAGTGTTTGCACCAATATTAGCTATCTTCTAAGTCTAAATGACAGAGTTGAAGGAGATCAAAGTTGGAGTTTCACGTGTTCATGGAGATTGATGGAAAATTGCATCAAATCAGAAAACCAACTTCGAAAATAGGCTATTGTCACCAAGATAAGCATGTAGGTAGAAGATGGGATCAACCCAAGTCCTATTTGGGAATTGGCACTGATCCTCATGTGAGAGTCGATACCGATCCTCAACTTGGACGATCTCATTGCCTTATTGTTTCTGATGGTTTTGGCTTGACTTTCTGACTCTGTCTGTGCTTGGTTTCTGGATTCCTAGGCTATCTCTCCAAGCTTTCCACCCTGATAACTCCAAGTTCTATCTGTCCATTTTGTCCGGATTCTGCCTAGTCAAAAGGTTGGATAACACTTGCCCCCTAAGTACACCTCGTTTTAAACGTGATTTCTTTGAATCAATGCAAGCTCGAATTTCCATGAAGGATCCTAGTCTGCGCTCTGAATGGTCATTATCCTTTCACGAATCGATTACGTGAAATTTTATGTCCATAGTGATCCATCATGACATTTTGCCAACATCTAGAATTATAAATCTGGCGAATCCCATGATCTGTTATTCCAAGTCTGATGATTTTAAACTACTCCCTTCTTTGAGTTCCCTAGGTATAAATATGACTTAACTTTAATTTCAGTCATCAAGCATTAGATATCTGTACGTACACATGGCCACATACACATTTTCGAGTAAAGGAGAGTACATGTTCACAGTTAGCCACATGTACATGCATTATCATGACTCCAAACATTATAATATACATTTTAAAGTTTTTTTATAAAAACATTTTGGACTCGGTACCGACCCCTGATTTGGGAGTCCGTACTGACTCCTTACTTGGAATGTTTTCCAAGTTTTTTGGCTTTGAGAAATTCGGGCCTGTAATATTATATAAGTCCACCTCTTTCTTTCCTTTTTCTCACTTGTGTTCTTTCCTTTAACCTAAAAACTCGAGCTCCCCATTGAAGATTTCGAGTTGGCCAATTAGCCCCACCTCCATCCATGCCTGGATCCATCGCCTCCTCACCTGCAATTGAAATCCCCTTTACCACCTCGTCCTTGCCTCGGTCAGACCCGTCTCCACCGACTCGAACCCTAGCTCCAGAACCCATCTAGATTTAATTAGTCTTAATAGGTGGGTGTACGGTGAACTCATCGATGGAGAAGAACCGGCATAGCCATGAACATGGTGGAATGAGGGTGTTGTTGGTCGTGGTTTTGGAGTCGGCAGGGATGAAGGAGGAGGGCAGAAATTTACTTGACCGTAGGGGTCGGTGAGACTCCCACACTTAGGCAAATTTTTGCCTACTCTAAGTTTTGCAACTTTTCCTTAGGGATTCATGTTGAATTCCTTTTTCATCTCCATCTTCCCCAAAGCACGGCTAATAATACTAAGTTTGTCGGGACGGTCAGCGATGACGGTCACGTCGAGTGATGCCCATGATTTGAAAATGAACTACTAGAATTAAAAGCTAAATAATAATCTAAACTCCACAGCACCGCACTAGAATCCACTTTAGCATGGGGTATGGTTTGTAGTTAATCTTCAAATGTTGATTATTTGTCGAGTTTTTTATAGAAATGAACCAAAGACATTCCGAACGTCTGGTTGCTCCGACCATAGTACATCAACTTCCATATACATCGAATCTGACGTAAGTCAAGCTCAGCCACAACTTCACATGCGCAGCAAACTCCTATCCAACAAGGACAGAAACCAGAAGTTCCACATATTGATCAACAAAATCTTGAGAAGCCTGAAGTAGAGCAACAAATTCTTGAAAATCTGGTTGAACTAGTAGATGGGCCTTAAATAGATCCAGCACCCAATACTCTTGATGACGCAGTAATACTGAATGACCCGGTTGATGTCGTTCCCTCCAAAATCGATGAAGGATCACTTCAAAGGATATGCAATAAGATGGAATTCCATTTGATGACATATTAGCACCATCTCATGACCAGAGAGCTCACGATCCTCCTGAAGGATACATAGCTTACAACAGATATATGTGCCTGGTGGGTTGCGTCCCACCATTTAATCAATTCTTCCGTCAAGTCCTAAACTTTATGAACTAGCTCTCACACAGATACATCCAAACAACTACGCTTTTCTTCTTAGCAATTATATGGTCTTCTTTGAGCATTTGAATCGAGTGCTTGGCAATGACGAAATCCAATATATCTATAGTTTTAAGAGCCGCAAAGAAAACCTATCTCTTATTTACTTGGAGCCGATGAGGGTTTGTAGAATAGTCACCGGGGCATTGAACAAGCTAAGTTATTTTAAGGCTGAATGGTTTTATGTGCGCTATCCACCTAGGTTCGCTCGTAGATAGATATCCGAACGTAAGTTTTATTTCAAACGCCACTCATGTATTTGCCTTACAGTCTGCATACTTAATTTATCTTTCTTTGTTATATAGATGTCCCAACGAGACCCAGTGGCGGATCACTTTCGGATACCGTTAATGCTCTTATGGCAGTCCCAGTCGGGGATAGGTATATGAGAACTATATTGACAAACGAGAATCTCCTCACCATGGTTTATTAGAGGAAGGCCACAACACCGACATAGTTCCAGTTGTCGGCATTGATGATAATGGTGATAATGATGATAACAATCTACCCACAGGAGATGAAGTCGATCGAGATTTGTCCCCAGTCCCAAGTACTGTTGGAGTTGCAAAAAACTTATAACAGGAACATGAAGGCATCGAGGAAGGTGAAATTATTAGAGAGAGTGGTGAGGCTGGACAAAGTAACATTGAAGTAGGCCACGGGTCTTAGACTGAACAACCCAGAGACGACCCACCGCCTGCTCCTAAAAGCGATTGATTGTGAAAATTTCAAAGACGTAGACTTCCGCTCAGCCTCCATCAGTCACGGTTATAGAGAAGACCACATATATTCCTTCAACGGGCACATTCGTCGATTTAGGGTCTATCCCTATGGAGTTTAGCTCTTTCGACATTGGTAACATCAGCATCTGTGACATCAGTTCCCCGATCCGCTTTGAGAAAGACACCGTTCCAACCGGTGCGAGAGAGGTTACTCCCATAAGTAAAGGTCCTGTACACGGTCCGTTGGGGGGCACTAGGCATGCATGTGTGCACTACACGACACTCGCACTTGACCCGTATCCTAGCGTGCAATATCTAACTCTTTCCTATTTGCTTTGCAGGTTCTATGAATAAGAAGAAGCATTCATGTCAACCCCTGGAGGAGAAAGCATACCATGCTCAAAGGACTCGGTCGGGTTTATACCACCAAGAGAGTGGTCAGGACTACGATTCAAGTTACGACTCCGGTCACGACAGAGATGGCCAGGACAGAAGTAGTAACGATAAGGACTGTTCTTCTTATGATTCTACTTCTAAGCGCCGACCTAGATCCAGATCACCTCCTTCTAGAGGCCCAGATAGGCAACCCGATCGCCATGGTAAAAATCCATTGATCCACATTGCTCGAGCTCCCCCACCTGCCTATACCCCTATACAGCTTGTAACATTATCACATTCTAGTAGGTCCTTTGAGCGCAGACATCATAAGAGTGGCTCCGATACTATCCATCAGAGGTCTGGTAAAGGAAGTATTGTTGCTCTGATCATTACAGAGGAGCAGCGGGTAGACACTATAGTTCAGATGGACGAGCTTAAGAACGAATTTCCCAACATTTGCTTTGATGGAGTCATATTTTTTCCAAACTTAAAGAGAATTCCTGTTGAAGTCCAATAGAGGACCATTGACTACACAATCGATGCCCACAATCGATACAATGAATAGACAAAGTTGGCCGAAAAGATTTCAAAAGTTTCAAGAGACAAGTTATAGGAGATAGAGAACCAGAAACTCATTAAATCTAGGAATAAAAGAATCATAGCTGCTGCAACACTGAGATTGAGAAATCAAGAAAATCCCAAGCCGAAGCGGAGAAGAAGGACCCTCAAAGCCGAGAGATTTAAGCATTTAACGAAATCGAGCAAGCGTGTCATCGAAACCACGAGCTTGTAAAGAAAAGAAATGCTACCGGGAGGAATGCAGCTTAATTGAAAACCAAGCTCGACCGCAAGACCAAGGAAAAAGATGAAGCCTAAAAAATTTCTCAGGACGCATGCGATGAGCTAGTCACTGTCAAAATAGAGAAGGATGAAGCGCTCGAGAAAGCCAGGGATGTGGACGCCCTTGCTAAAAGTGAGGTCGAAGCCATGGTTAAGAGAGAAATTAAAGCCACAGAACAGTGGGTAGAAGAGCAGATGATGTAGAGATTTGAGCTACTAATCACTCAACACAATGCTAATGTGCTCAAGTTTCGAAATCTGGAGTAGTTCGGAGAGGAGTACCCTTTAATGCTCGCCCGTGCCTAGGAACGGGTTGTTGAGGAAGAGAAAGAATTTCTTAAAAGTGATAATATTGATATGGAACAGCTGGAAAAAGAGATTTTAAAGAGAAAAGAGCCTAAAATCTTTCATGATAACCAGCACCTTAATCATCCGGAACTTAATGCAACCGCTCAAAAAGAATCAGGCGAATGTTTTGGCACTGCGCGTCATGATGCTATAGCTGGTCAAACTCCTGGGACTCAAGCTGCTCTTATTTCCACCATTGATTCCTCTACCGACGCTGGTTATGACCTAGAGAAGCCATAGCTCCAAAAATCCACCGTTATCTCCCATATTCCCAAGGGAACTCCCAGCAACACTCCAGCTCATGCGAAGTTCAAATTGAAGAAGGTATCTCATTGACTTCTCCTATTTTCCAAAGAGTTGACATGTCGCCGATCAACGTTACTATTCTCTCTCTTTGTATTTCTTTAGCTACAGGTCAGCCTACAATTGCTCTACTTCCTCCCAAGTACTGTCAATCGGGGCAACAAATATCGACGATGGAGTCTGTAACCCGCACGACTTAGACAACAATTCCTAGCATCCCGGTTGAGGAGATCCCATGCCTTGACGAGTGCATGATAGATGCTTTGTTGTAAGGAGGAAATGATGAGAATCAGAGGACTCAAGTTGATGAGGATGGTGTTATTACTTGGGTCTCCCAGTCCCTATCGGGTCCCTTCATGCATGAGCTTGAGCAAAACTTGAGATGGATATCCTCCTTACTAGTCAAATCAAGTAGGAGCAAATAGAAGTTTTCCCTCCTCCACTGTCAATCGCTTTACATAGGTAAACCATTTTCGCTCCAGTTTATATTCCTTCGCCTAGGAGTACTCAAAGTACATCGACAATATTTTCACAAAGTGTTCCCGCCTCCAATTCTCCACCCGAGAGAAGCCAGAGTGTGCCTGTTGAATCTTTGCAAAGCACTCCTCCCAAAAGCCAAGGTGGTAGAGGAAGAGGTGGAAAGAGGCAAGGAGAGAGCTTGAGTGAAGTCTACCCTGATTCTAAGAAGAAGAAGAAGTCAAAGAAGACATAGTTGCTAGTTTATTTCTCCATAGATAGGCTCATTTTATTTGTTGGCTGGCTTTATACGGGTTTAGCCCTCGTTACTACTTTTTTGCTTTCGGTATGAACCATTTGTACTTAGCTTTATTGGTTTAATGCAAATAACAATGACTTTTTGATTTGTAAAATCTTTATTCAAATTTGCCAAGGTACTCAAGAAATACGCTTTCCATTCAATGTATTCGCGATTTATTTCAATTAGTGATCATTTTCGGATCAAGTCCTTAATCAATTTTGTGATTTTTCAACTCGCATCGTTCTAGAAAATATAAAGAAATCCTTAAGGTAAACCACTTAAAATGATGGCTTGAGTATCCTTTTCCAGGATAATAAGTTCCAACCGCACAAAACTTCGGGCGTGAGTTTAAGTTAACTACTTAGAATCATAGTCCATACATCCTCATCTAAGATGTTAGCATTCAACCACACCTAACTTTGAGCATTGATTGAAGGCTTAAAATTGGATTCTGCTTTACTCCGAGTGCGGACCTTCCGTTCTACCTACTCCGGGAAAGATGTTTAGGATTAGATGGACCTGTTACGTCTGTTTCCATTTATACTCATGTCCCCTGTCTGGGGACGAGAGTTGAGTGAGCGATCAGTCGTTTCACACTCTTTTTGATTTATACTCCTACACTTTATCCAAGGGTAAGAGTTGGTGTATGGATGGTTGTGTCACATCCGGTTTTAAGTTTTTGCTCTTGCACCCAATTTGAAGGCAAGAATTAGTTTGCGGATGATCGTGTTTCATCCGGCTTTAAGTTTATACTCCGACACCTACTCCAGGAATGAGAGTTAGGGTATGGATGCTCATATCGCATCCGGTTTAAGTTTATACTCCGGCTCCTACTCTAGGAAAAAGAGTTAGGATGCTGACAGCTGTGTCATTTCCGGCTTATGTTTATACTCCTGCCCCTAATTCGAAGGCAAGAGTTGGCTGATGTTGATCTCTGGACACTAAGGTGGACTTCATGGGCCCATCATAGGCCACCGAAATTTTGGTCGCCACCTATCTCTGGGTACCTATACACCTACGTTAATTATATGCAGATTCATCTCATTTGACCAAGTTACAACTCTTAAGAAACGAGAAGACAAAAGTTTGGGCTAAAAAGACCGTTTATTTCATAAAAGATGAAAAATGACAGAATCTGTCTTATTACATGGCTCTAGCCCATTATTTAAAAGTTTATTCTAAGTGAAATAGTATCGAAGGTGCTCACTGTTCCATGCCCTCGGGAGTGAAATCCCCTCCACAGTTTCCAGCTTGAAAGTGCCATCTCCAAGCTTTCCCTCGATTGCATACAGACCTTCCCAGCTTGAGCCCAAGTTCTTAGGGCCAAGGAAGATTCGTTTAAGGTCCAATTCACCGATTTCAAAGTCCTACTCCTGACTTTGGTGTTATTATATCGAGTGACTTGGTGTCTGTATGTAACTGCTCTTAACTCAGCTTTGGTCTGCCTCTCATCGATCATATCAAGTGACTCCAAAAGGAGTTGTTCATTTATTTGTGGATCATGGTGAGTAACCCGATAAGAGGGCACTTCCAGTTGACTGGGATCATAGCTTCCGATCCGTATTCCAAGGCAAATGGAGAGTAGCCAGTTGCTGAATTTTGGGTGGTTCGATAAGCCCAAAGTGTTAACAAGAGTTCATCGACCGACTTGCCTTTGGCCTTTTTCAATTGCTTCTTAAGAATGGACTTGATAATCTTATTTATAGCTTCAACTTGTCCATTTGCTTGAGGATGTGCCACCACTGCAAATCTCTTCTCTATGCGGTATCGACGGTAGAAATCCTTATACTCCATACTACCGAATTGTTCCCGTTACCAGTAACGATCGCTTGCGGAACTCCAAAATGACGGATGATATTTCGAACAATAAAATTGATTACTTTCTTCGTGGTAATCGTGGCCAATGGCTTCGCCTTAGCCCATTTAGTAAAGTAATCAACCGCCACGATGGCATACTTCGTGCCACCTTTAGAGATTGGCAATACAACGATGATATTAATATCCCAAACTGCAAACGGCCAAGTACTAACCATTTGAGTAATTTATATCAGCAGGGCCCTCAGAATTTTAGCAAATCTTTGGCACTTGTCACAACTGCGGGTGTAGTCAGCGGCATCTCGATTGACAGTCGACCAAAAATATCCGTAACAAAGGATATTTATCGCCAGGGTCTGCCCCCCAGTGTGGTCGCCATAGACCCCTTCATGAACTTCTCTCAGAATTAGTTTGGCCTTGTCATGAGCAACATACCGTAGCAAAGAGTGTAACATCCCCCTACTTGGAGGCCCAAAACTAACAGCTATGGATGCTGCAGTTATCCATAGTTATTAATCTTCGATGACCAAATATGACAGTGCTAGATATATTGATACACTGATCACAAAAATATGGAAAAAATTTAGCAATTCAAAAACACATTTCCATATTCAAATTAAAACATTTCATGTTCATTACATAATCCCAAATTATGTTAACCACGTTCAGCAAAATAAAATTATTACAATTACGCCAAAAGCGACATATGAAGATGCCTCCTTGGTTGATCAGAGTATATAGTAAGGCTAATAAATCTGCCTTTACAAACAAACACACAGCGGAAAAAGAAAACTCTAAATAACTATCTGCATCCTGCACGCCTCCGGAAGCTTTATTCGTCTAAGAAGAGAACTTGAAAACCCTAAACCTCAAACTACTCAAAATCAATTGAGTACCGAGAGTTTAAGGGGAAAACAAAAACTTTGAGTCAGACATAAAACCTACTATGAATAATAATCTAACATCTCAATCCTTTTTAGATATCCAGTGAGACCACGCCGCTTAGCAGAACGGGTTTTCTCCTCACTAGTATCCTAAAACCTTTATAAAGCCATATACTGTGCTCATGCATCCACAATGGTTAAAACATACATTTTTGAAATATTATGCTGATATGCATACTAGAAAATAATTAGGATTTCCCATTCCCAGTTTAGTCCGACACCCTGTCATAATTATAGTTTCTAGGTCACTATTAACCTTTTTAGTTTTCATGGAATCACTAAGAACCTATAGGCTCCTGCCAGTTAACTTAATCAATTCATGGGTCCTTCTGAACCTATTAATCTTTCCAATAACTAATCACCTTATCCTATTTTTCATGGGTTTACTAGGACCTATGGATTTATCTAGTAACTCACTTCACATCCTAGTTTTCATGGGTTGACTAGGAACCTACTAATACTTCCTTTAGCCACTTTCTTATCCTAGTTTTCATTGGTTTACTATGAACCTATTGACTGATGTCAATTCTTAATCCGGATACAGTTTTCATGGGTTGACTACAAACCAATTAGCCCCTGCCAACTGTCCTTAATACATTGTTTTCATGGGTTATCTATGAACCTGTTGGTTTCCTCCAATAACTACTTAATCATAGTTTTCATGGGTTTAATATGAACCTTTTTTTTTTACACCAATAATTACTTAATCATAGTTTTCATGGGTTTAATATGAACCTTTTGGTCACCTCCAATAACTACAAAGTTTAGGCATCCTATATTTTTGGTTACCCTGACTTCTTGGATGTAATTCTACTCATTCAGGAGTTTAAGCCATTTATATTCACTATTAAGTTAACCTAATTGGTTCTTCTACCCTTTTTCCCCCAAAATACAGTTATGGGTTGTCATGTGAATATATTCATAATTGAAGAAGTAAAACAGCAATTTAACAATACCGCTTCTGTGGGTTTAAGGTCCTTGAATTACATTTCATAAAACATAGTTAACACCTTTTAACTTATATTTTTATCAAGGCAATACTTCTTCAAAGACTTATACTTACAGTTATCACAAACTCCTTTATATAAGCCGTGGGTTTTCCTTAAAAATTTAGAGTATGGGTTTTTAAGACCTTTCGAAACCATTGGAAAGAAAACCTTTCGAAAGCTTAAACAACACTAAAAACCTTTTAAAACCTAACCCTTCGACCTTGTCGGAGGGTCTCCTAAATCCTTTTAAAACCAAACCTTTCGACCTTGTTAAAAGGTCTTCAAAACAACCTTTTGAATCCAAACCTTTCGAAACCATTGAAACCATTCAGCAATTCAAACCTTTCGAAAGCATTCAACTCTTAAAATATAAACCAAAAAGTCATTATTTTAGCCGTAAATAATTTATAACCCAATAAATCATTTTCTTCAATAGAAAATTGATATAAAATCCATCTCAGTTCCGATAATTATGAAAATTGAAATCCATCTTCAAAATCATGTTTTCTATAACATGAAATTTTCCCATGGCATTTAAAAATCATTTCATCTCGGTTTTACCCTAAAACCGTGTATATCTATTTTTAAACAACCTTGTTCAAACCATATATAAATCAAAATCAAGCATATCATCATTCAATATATCAAAAACAGATTTATCTTAAAATCCAAAACCATATGATGTTAAAATCAAATTAGAGATGTAGAAATTATTATTCAACTTAGATTGGATAAGGAAATTGAAGTTTGATTGAGACTGATTTCTGTAGCTTGAATCCGAAGCTTTAAGTTGATTTTTACCTTCTCTTCTTTCTTCCTAATGGTCGGCCTTGCTTCTCATGATTATAAAAATTTTGTTTTGCTAAAATGAACGTGTATGACCTAATGAGAATAGTATAAGGGTGGGAAATATGGGCAACTAATTACCCTAATGCCCTTGTGTTTAATATCCTAACCATTTATATAGGTTCATTTGATTTAATTAAGCACGGCCACCTAGTTTATTAATCAACCTCAATCTCATTATCTGCATTATTCTATTTAATTTATTCTAATTAAATTTCCTGAATAATGTTAATAAAATTAGGGGGGTTACAAAGAGATAGAGAAACCCTTCCTTTACATTATTCCTTCTTGCATGATATATCTCAAAGCTTGGCCTAGGATTTTTCATCGTCCATTCCTTCTCTCTGGAAGGATTCCTCTTTGTAGATAATTCTGAATTGGAGTCATCCATGACTTCTTTTCAGGTTTAGTCTCCAAGACCCAATCAACATCCATTTGTTTGATGCTTGGAGTTGAAAGTACTTCCACTGGGACTGGGTGCATGAGATGTGCATCCCCAGAACTAGCAAATTTGGCTAATGAATCAGCCTTTTTATTCTGATCTCTAGGAATATATGCTATCGTATAGTATTCAAAGACGTTGAGCGGCTCGAGAACCTAGTTTAAATAAGGAGCTAGCCTTTCTCCTTTCGCCTAATACTCTTTCCGAACCTAGCACGCCACAAACCCGGATTCGTAGGAAATGTGTAAATTCTTTATTCCCAGCTCTTTTGGCAATCTTGAGTCATACAATCAAGGTTTTGTAACTTCGTTGTTCATTGCCGGAAAGTCAAGTTTCAAGGCGTAGCTGATCGGGTGTTCTTTGGGAGTGACAAGCACAACTTCAGCACCGGAACACCGATCGTTAGATCCACCATCGATGTACATCTTCCATCCAACTTTTTTCTCTTCACTGCCTTTTGGAGGATCATCTCATGTAGTGAACTCAGCTATAAAATCCGCTAAGGCCTGACCCAGGATTGCTCGCCTAAGGTGATAGGTGATATCGTATTGACTCAATTCAATGTTCCATTTCAACAGCCTTCCAGAGGTCTCAGGTCATTACAAGACTTGTTGTAAAAGCTAGTCAGTAAGGATATTGATTGGATGAGTCTAGAAATAGGGGTGGAGTTTTTTGGAAGTGATCAATAAGCAGTAAGCGAGCTTTTGCAGTCTTGGATAATTTCTTTGTGCTCCTATTAACCGCTTGCTAATATAGTAGACCGGTCGCTAGATGTGGGATTCCTTGCGTACAAGTGCAGCGCTCAGGGCATGCACCGACACCACTTGATATAAGAACAAATCCTCATCATCTACTGGTTTTGAGAGAATGTGAGATCTCTCCAAGTGATTCATCGGAGCCTGGAATGCATCTTTGTAGTCTTGGTTCCACTCGAAGTTTCTCTTTCCCTTCTTGATCACCTCGAAGAAAGGGATGCATTTGTTAGTAGCCCTGGAAATGAATCGACTCAGGGCGGCAACCCTCCCATTCAAGCTTTGGACCTCCTTGATTGTCTTTGGGGCTTCAATTTCTCTCAAAGCCTTGATCTTTTCTAAATTGGTTTCAATCCCATGGGAGTTCACTATGAAACCGAAGAATTTCCCTAACGCAATGCCAAAAGAGCATTTTAATGGATTAAGTTTCATTCCGTACTGTCGGAGGACACCAAACATCTCTGCCAGATCATCAACGTGATTTCTCAAGTGTCGTGACTTCACGAGCATATCGTCCACGTAAGCCTCCATTTATCATCCAATCTGGTCCTTAAACACCCGGTTCATAAGCCTCTAGTAAGTTGGTCCTGCATTCTTTAATCCAAAGAGCATGACTAGATAACAATAGAGTCTGAGATCGATAAAGAAGCTGGTGTGTTCTTGATCTAAGACGTGAATCGGAATTTGATTGTATCCGGAGTACGCATCCATGAATGAAATTAGCTCGTGTCCAGCAGTTGAGTCCACCAACTGATCTATCCTTGGAAATGGGAAGCTGTCCTATGAGCACGCCCTATTCAAGTCTGAATAGTCGATGCATGTCCTCCACTTCCCGTTTGCTTTCTTCACTAAAATAAGGTTTGAAACCCAATCCGGGTATAAAGCATCATGGATGAAGCCGTTATCCTTTACCTTATCCACTTCTTCCTTAAGTACAATGGATCTCTCCGGACCCAGGCTACAACGTTTCTGTTTTATAGGAATGCATTTGGGATTTATGTTTAATGCATGGCTCGCTATCCCGGGCGAGATCCTACACATATCCAAGTGTGTCCAGGCAAACACATCCAGGTTTTTCTGGAGAAAATCAACCAACTCCCTCATCACACTAGTACCATCAGGATTTTATTTTGGTCATCCCTGCTGACGGGGACAGCGATGGTCAACTTAGTGGGAGCTACTCGTTTGCCCTCCATCTTTTTTTTGTCAGTCCATGTCATCGTAGAGCCGACTAATTTGCCCGAGCCAAGACTCAGGCGGTAGTTGCTATGCGTCCAAAGCCTTTATGCAGAGGAGTCCCTCTACACTCTTTCCTTTCTCCTTGTGCCTTACTTCCTTTAGCTCAGTGACATAGCACTCATGGCTAGCCACCTGATCTCCGTTCATGATCCCCACTCCATTTTCTGTAGGGAATTTCATAGTTAAACATTGGTAGCGATGACCGCTCTAAATTCAGCTAGGGTTGATCGGCCCAAGGATGTGTTATAAGCAGAATAAATATCCAACACTAAAAATGGCATGACCCGCACTCGCCTACGGTCGCCTTCACCAAGTTCCACCGGTAATTCAACAAATCATATGGTTTTAGTAGCCATCCCGTTGAACCCCTATATATGAGATCTAAAGGCTTCAAATCTCTCTCCTCCAACATCATTTGATCATAAGCATTTTTGAACAAAATATTAACTGAACTCCCAGTCAATAATCACTTTTCAAACAACAACGGGACCAGTCGAGTTGAGATCACGAGTGAGTCAATTATCAGAGCCTCCACTCCATCAACATCCCCATTTTGGAAAATAATACCGTACGTCATGGTTCATGATTTTTTTGTCAGAGCTCCATCCTGGACAACATAGCAACTTTCATTCTCAACATGCTTTAATGCTCCAATGTATCTATCTATTTCTGCAAATCTCTTATCAGCAAGATGAGGCCCATCGATGATTATGTTAATACCAATTGTTTTTCTAGCCACTTGAAAGGATCTACACCGGCTCAGCTTGCCCCTACTGGGAAAACAACCCAGGGGTGCTAGAATTTCCTCGCTCGCCATCCTACAAGGATTTTATAAGTTGTTGCAATTTATTTTTCCTTATTAAATCTTTAATCATGTCGCACAAGTGCCTTCACTCATTAGTATTGTGACCGTGAGTCTCATGGAATCTACAAAACTTGCCCGACTTCTTTTCCTTATCAGTTGACTCCCTAGGAGCCGTGGTTCGGTATTCAGAGTAGCCAGATAGATGTTTTCGATCGAGTTGTTCAATTCAGTGTAATTGTCATACTTGGGACCTCTGAAACGATCCTGTTATCTAACTTTCCCTTCTTTACCCCATCATTGTTTTACTTTCCTCCTTTATTATGATTATCAACTTTCACATCAACATTCCAAGTGTTTCCTTCGAAATGTTTTACAGCAATATTACTTTGAATTGGCTCATTCGAATTTCCAGTATTAATCCTATATGGACGCTTACGCACATCCTCCCGACGGAAATACTCATTAGCTTTCCTATATATAGCTTCCATTGTCGATGGTTGGTTTTTTTATATCCAATCCCCAAAATACGAGTCGGGATGAACTCCTCTACAGAGCGCCATCAACACCATATCTTCCTTGGGATCTGTTATCTCTGTTGTAGCCATGTGGAACCGATTCAAATAGTCCCTCAATGACTCCCTTTCAGCTTGATAAACATTAGAGAATGACATCACGTGTTTCAGATGTGAGGTGTGCAAACAGAATTGGTCCATGAATTTTCATGACAATTCAACAGAAGATGATATGGACCTCGGCGGAAGCCGAGCAAACCACATCGTAGCCACCCCTTCTAAGAAAATTGGGAAACAACGGAACTTCACGGCATCCGAAGCCCTAGCTAAATCCATGTGCCATTCATATCTTAATAAGTGTTGCCTAGGGTCCATCATTCCTTCGTATAATAGCATAGTTGGCATGTTGAATCTCCGGGGTTATCTCGCATGAAGGATGTCCTCTGTAAACGGGTTTGGACTAGCATAAGTTCTTTAATCATCATTAGTTCTACATCTGTTTTCACTAACCAACCTCCTAACCATATCCTCCAAATAGTCTGAATCAATAGGTTCAACTGAACGGCGGTAATCGGGTCCTGCCCTAAGTGTTCGGCCCAGCGAACGCTCTTGGGAAGGTGCTCGATACCTAGTCTCCCCACTCTTGGGGACCCATTCATTCAACATTCCCCCCTTGTTTGATTCCCATGAGTAGCATCATCAGCAATAGTGTGATTTTCTAGATTCAAACCTTCAATAGCACGTCCAGGGATGACTTCTATGCCACCTTCCAGAGGATAGGCCCTAGGCCCACCATTTTGAGGGTCGGTACTGAGTCCTAAGTGGGGTCGGTACTGATCCCTGAATTCGAGCCTGGGGCTGGTCCTCTTCCTTGTATAGATGTTCCAGCAGCATATTGAGTTTCCTTCTGCCTACCTTTCCTCCATCTTCGCTTGGATGAAGAAGAACTCTCCGATTCTGAGCAAGAATCCCTTCTACTCTATCCGCGGCTGTTTTTAGTCAACTTATTCAATAGCCTCAAGTTTTGTTGCATCATGTTGTTTATTTCCTATTGGCTAGCTTGGAATCTATCTTCCATCTGCTTCATCATCATATCCATCTCCGCTTTGCTCATGACGTCAGTTGGAGTCTGGATCTTGGGTTGAGTTAATTAGACAACTCCATCTCCTTGTTGAGGATTCTGATTCTCAACTTCAGTAATAGCTTTGGAATTGGTAAAACGGCCGCTTCTTAATAGGGCTATGGCAAAAACCTTTTAGTAAATCTTCGCAAACCTGAGTTGTAGAATTAAAAGATATAGAAATTAAATCTATCTCTTGGATATAGGAAATCCAGTAGTAGATGATGGATCCAAATGGTCTAAGTTCAATTCTCAGTGAAACCACCAAAATGTTTGAACCAAAAATGGCACAAACACCCAGAAGTTATAGAAGAGAATAAAGTGTGAAGAAATACAAGTGAAAATGTAGAAATAACAAGACACAATCTTTTATAGTGGTTCGGCAAAGCTTGGCCTACGTCCACTTTAATATTTATTGTTGATTTCTGACTTGGAGATAGAAGTTCTTAGGACTCCGTACAACTCCAACACTCAGAATTTCAAAAGTACCAGAATATATGAAATACTAGAGCTGGAGCTAAAAGATCCTAAAAAATGAGCCCTACCTTCCTATTTATATAGTTAGGGAGCCTAAAATCTCATCGAAAATATCTTCATGCCATTATGCATGAATTTGACCATTTCTCCCAAAATAATAGGCACCACCTCAGCAATATCTGGGAGTCGGTACCGATCCCTAATTTTGAGTCAGTACTGATCCCCAAGATCACCATTTTTGGTGTCTTTGACTTCTTGCTTCGGATTGTCTTGTAGTTAGCTTTTTAATTCCATAGTTATTTGCACCAATATTAGCTTGCTTCTGAGTCCAATAATGGAGTTGAAGGAGATCAAAGTTGTAGTTTCACGTGTTCATGGAGATCAATGGAAAATTGCATCGAATCAGAAAATCAACTTCGAAAATAGGTTAATGGCACTAAGATTAGCATGTAGGCAGAAGATGAGGTCCACCCAAGTCTTATTTGGGAATCGGTACCGATCCCTAGGCGAGAGTCGGTACCGATCCCTAACTTGGGGGATCCCATTGCCTTGTTGTTTCTAATGGGTTTGGCTTTGACTTTGTGACTCTGTCTATGCTTGGTTTCTGGACTCCTAGGCTATCTCTCTAGGCTTTCGGCCTTGATAACTCCAAGTTCTATCAGTCCAGTCGGTCCGGGTTCTGCCTGGTCAAAAAGATGGATAACAACAGAGTTCTTTGAAGTGCAAGGGCTACTTGCTACTAATCCTGAGGATGTAGTAAAAGTAGTGCCTTTGGTTTGTTCAGTCCCAGAACAACTTTATGAATGAATGCCGGCGTTGCATTATTGCTTGGAGGGCAGTGTTAGCATTCCAAGTGGGATCACCTGGAAATGACTAAAATAGGGTAGATGCGGCAGGGCTATGTGGGACACTCCCATTAGGGTATGGTTATCGCTTGTATCCAGATAGATATTTATGGATTATGTATGCTTGGGGCCACGGAAACGGTTTGTCAAGTTGGCGGCCAGAGTTATGATCATATTCGGTACTATCTAGGAAGGGCTATGTCGGTTCAGTGTTGGTAGAGGTGCAATGTTTGTAGCTTCAATACATTTTATCTAGAGTTGCACTGTATAGAAGGTAGTCCCTTACCTTGTCATCGTATGGAATCCATTTTCCAATATGTGCCTTACGGACTTAGTTATATACTAGATATGTTGTTGAATGTAATTAATGTAACCATTCCAACTATGATTAAATATTTATTTAAAACCCTAGACATTATTACAATATCACAAGATTTCTTATAAAATGGTTTGTTACCGTAAGGTAAAAACCCATCTGTGTTTATATGCGGCGTAGTCTTACGAGATACCTTTATCTTTGAAGGGCTTTATAAATATAAAAATTCATATGATTTAAGTTTCTCACACACGTTTACCAAACAGATCCGGGTTTTATTTTCTTATAATGCTTGGGTCAGACCCAAGTATATTTCTAGATTTGGTCGGACGCTTTGGATCTTCAAGAGACGAGCTAGATGCCTCCAAAACCTATTCACGTATTTTTTTTCCGCTGTATTTCTTATTTCATTTATGAGGACAAGCTGTTATAACTGTATATGCCGATAATAGGTCAGTTTCTTTGATTTTTTTTTGTAAAGATCTGTTGTATATTATATATTACTCATCACGATATGAGATTCTGTTTTATCATTTCTTTTCTTTAACTCCAACAATCTGTCCTTCTGGCACTCGGATGCTTGGCACTATGAATAGTATGGATGTATTAGTGTCGACTTTTGAGGGTCGAAAAGACCGGTCGTTGCATGAACAGTACACATTAGAATGTCCAATAAATATTCTTTCATATTGAAGGGAAACTAAGAGTTTCTTATCAATTCAAGAAAGATAATCCTTAACAATTAAACTATTAAGAGTATTGACTCCACAATATAGTATGATGCACAAATCTAAAAGGATTCCAAGTACATTATCAAAACATGATTTGATAGTTGTACCCGAAAGAATATGATTCATTGGCCGTAAATATTTCATCAAGAGAAAGACTTATGCAGTTGGAATATAGTGAGTAACATTGATAAGAATTAAATCATAATTTTTAATTGAAATTAACATAATAGATTCGTCATTCAATGTGCTCAAGATGACTCAGATTTTACTCATAAAATTATTCCTTAGTATGACTTTTGTTTTGATACATATGTGTTAAAATGGAAAATTCTAAATAATGATTTAGAATAGACTGTTTGCACATAACAATCAAAACGTCTCGAAGTCAGTGGAAGGGATGGGTTTTTCGAATATGATATATGAAATGATGCAAAAGTACCATTCTATAAGCACCAAAATTAAATAAGTATTTTGATTGAAATATTGAATAGTTTGATTTTTGGTCAAAATGTAGCGGAAGCATGTGTCCATAAGAACGAACATTAAAGGGTACATAGATATTTCTAAAATTATAAGCAAACAACATATTGTTGATAGTTAGCGATATATTTATGTTAAAATTATTAATAGTTTGGTTATTTAATACACGTTATTGAATTTGTAAATTATATCTTGTATAATAAGTATAAAGTTGGGAATATCCCAAATGATATGCATAAACACCATATTAAAATGCTTAAAATAGAACATGTAAGTTGGATTTCTTATGTATTGACAATAAGAATTATAGTACATGATGTATTATCTATAATATCATATATTACTTATGTATTTGATGCATGAAGCAAATATCAAATCCATATTAAGATCACAAAATGGTAGTTTCAAATGTTCTCGAGTATTTATGAAATACAAGTGAATTGTTTCCAGAACGACGTACTCCTTATGAAGGAGTGTTCGGACTAGAACTTCATAAGTGCTATCGAGTATAATATGTCAATATTAAATTCAAGTTTAAATCTTAATTAAAAAGCTTTAAGTTGGAAATGTTCCAAATGAAACATCGTGGCTGATTTAATGAAAAGGCTAAGTACATGGCCTTGAATAGCATCACGATAAAAGCAAGGTATAAACATAAATGCACAAATTTATATCATAGACAGGGGTGATTCCAAGTATTAAGGATACCACATTATCATTATATGATGACAATGCGATGATAATAACTCACTAGAAGTCGAGAAACATACTCCGACCAGTTCCACATGTTAAAGATAGTTTATCAGCATCAGAGAGAGTTGATTGAAAGAGTAGATAATTAAAACAACATAGCAGATACATTCACGAAGGGTCCAACTCGATCGATTCTCATCAAACTGATCGAAGAAATGGTATAGAGATTCTATAATCGGCCTCAAGTGCAAGTGGAAGATTAATAGAGTGAGGGGTATGCCCTAGGGAAAATTATGTAATTTGTTACATGTATCTAACTCGATAATCAATCTTGTTCAAAATAAAAGGTGTTTTTCTTTCTATTATATACTTGTTATATAGTGATATAAATAATTAAGTTATTAATTTAAAGTATATAAATGGGAAATCCTTAAATGATATGTTATGTGATAGTAATTACAAAGTGTTGTAATCATGAGAATTTTATCACATTAAAAAAAACATAATATTTTAAATATTTGTAACAAACTACATCTTAATTTGTCCGAATTTCGACTAAATTGAAACTTAGGTCCATTAGGGCATGGATCATTGGTTTTGATAACCTGTAATAAAACCAAATATATCAAAGTACGATAACTCACGGCAGAATAGAAAATATAATAGAACATAAATACTTAATAATGCCACTACATTGGAATTAATAGTATTCCTGAATATCTAATTGTCTTGTTAGCGCCAAGCATAAATAAGAAGACTTCTTCATCCAATGTTCTAGTCTTGCTCTAGTAACCTATCCCTCTAATCTATCCTGTGGGTTGTAATGAGGATGGAGTCAGAACAACGTTCTGATGACTGAAAAATTACACACTTTACCCATAATGCTAATTTATGCAGATTGATTTTCATTTAAGCGTAATGTCTATTATTTACAGCTAATCCGTTAAATACTATGTACGTGTATGATATCCTAACCTCCTCCGAGGTATAACTATATATATGCCTATATGTATGTATGTATGCATGTACGTATACTACACAAAAACCCCGATCACTTGATACTTCTTGAATAGGGAGAGGCAGACCCAACGGCCATTTAATACCTCAACCCCAAAGTGGGCCCTCCGCAATAGAAACGCTAGTCAATCGGTCCTAGCAATAGAGACCGATGACCCCTATATATGGCTTTATAATTTAATTTATGTATTACTGATGCATCTCAAGGACCCATTTAAGGGTTAACTAGCCTACTCCGACAAACAAACAACTAACTAATAAAACATTGAGGTATGTGAGTATCATATAGATTCTACACTAGTAGGAAGAAAAATCCATCAGGACATAACCCTAGTCTTTACTACCAACCACTCGAGACCGCTGGTTGGCCGTAGCCTATATGCCAGCCCTACTACTAACTACCGGTTCTATAACGACCCACATTTTTGACCATTCAAGTCGACAAAACATGCACACATGCCGACTCAAACAATCCAAAATACAGATAGTTATTGGGGTTAAATAAGAAAAGAAAAGAAAGAACAGAAATAAACTCAAAATCTCACAGCGGAAGGAACAAGATATAATAATAAAATAACAGTTCATGAAGCTGTTAAATAAATAAATTTGATTACTATTATACATCATAAATCAGAGTTACATACATATCAGAGATAATACAACAATGCAGCGGAAAAATAATACAGTAGTAGAATACAAATGATGTAATACCAAACTCCGTCTTCGTCCTCCAGAATAGATCTTCAACCTTATATGAAATGCTCAGGCTGACCCGAGCATAATGAAAAGACAAAACACTCGAGTCAGGACTAAAATATCTCATGTAAGTTAAATCGAATAAGTAAATATGAGTGTGACGGCGTCGGAGATGTTTACGGGTTTTAGACACCTCCTATCCAGTATTTAACGTGCGTGCATTAACTTAAGAGATGTTCGGGATTTCCATCTCCTAAGGATCCGTTAAACTATCTACTATATAATAGAATACGTTATATACAATAATGTCTATCATAAAGTAAAATATCAAACTAGCGTTAAGCCATGGCCCATTCCACCCTTAACACATTTTTATTCCCTAGAGCATATACAAGACCGTAGTTTCCCCAAAACCGGAAGTCACCAGAGGGCAATCCATATACTAAAGGTACAAACCAAAACATAATGGTTGCGAATAGGATAATCAGTATGACAAGGTACATGAGGCGATACCAACTAGGATACTAGTAGTTGCGTGATCCGGACTGATGTTGGGCATAGCAGCTACTACCCCAACACCGCGAAACAACACTCCCATAATCGAGGGGAGCACCCAAATCGAATCACAACAGTAATAGATATGGTAACGAAGAAGTGTGTCCGCTAGAGGTGGCGAACCTCAATGGCCCGGCGCGGCTCCTGTTTTAGTCATGTCAGGGGTCATCCAAAATCGTTCTCTTTCTTCGGTCAACACGTTCACCAAGACCATCCACTTCGTTCTGGATCAACACTCCGCGTATATTAGTTATTAAAGTGGTTTTCGGTATCGACAGAGAGTATGTCCATATCCGATCCCGGTCTCTTTAATAACTACGTATTATTACACCGGTGGCTCTTTTACATTTTCAAAATCAATTCATAATTGATTATCAAAATATCATATTCGCTTCAAAAAAAATCAAATCAATTTCAAAATCATCATATCTACTCAAAATATACGATTTCATTTCAAAAATTATTTTCGCCTCAATATCTCATTTCAATTTCAAAATCGTTTCGAATTTCAGTTTAGGTTGCAACTTCATTTAACCCAATTCGAATTTAAATCCAAGATTTAAATATAAACATTTCACCTTATTGACCAGCTTGAAATTTTGGAAAATAGTTATATTTCAAAACCGACATATCATTGCCATTTCAAACCATATCAATACGATATCACTTTCACTTCAAATAAATCCATTTCCAAAATCATATCACATTCTGAAGTTATAACGCTTTCGAAATCATAAGTCTTTAAAAATCAAAACACTTTGGAAATCAAAACCTTGAAATTCATAACACTTTGAAATCATAGCTTGAAATCATAACATTTTGGAATCCTAACACTTTCCTCTTAAACAGTTTAGATATTAAAATTTGTATATATAGAAAAATAGTTTATACAATAAATGGTTTATATAAAATAGTTATAAGTTAAAATAGTTTATAATAAAATAATTTATATTGAAAATGATTTATATTAAAATAATTTATATTAAAATTTATAAAGTAAAATATAAATAGTTTTAGATATAGTTTAAATTACTTTATATAACAATAGCTTCCTCGAATTTCACAAATCGATTCACATAAACTCGAATTCCAAAATTAAAATTTAATCAAATCTCAAATCATCAATTTCAACTCGATTCAGCTTCTCAATAAACCATTTCAAATTATCAATTTCAAATACATATTTGAACCACAAAATAAGCCATTTCAATTTCCATATATCTCAAAGCTTTAAATATTCACATTTCAAAACTAAATTTGATAATTCCATTTATATCTCAATTTAATTTCAATTCAATTCCAAATTAATTAAATCTCAATTTCAAATTAAATTTCAATTCCAAACTCAAACTTGAAATATCATTTCACATAAATTTTCTTAGAAATATTCAGAGTTCGATTAAAAGTCCAATCTTTTAAAACAAATCAACTTTCGAAAATTTACGCCGTATTTAAATTTTTTACTTAAGAATCTAAACTTCGAATAATTAAACAATTTCATTTACCAAGTTTAAATTCCAACATCTCGAGCTTCAATTCAAAATAATTCAATTTCCATAAATTGGATTTTATTCTTAAAATCAATTCATTTAAATAATTTCAAAACAACTTTTAAAATCATTTAATTTAACCAACCCGGTGTCCGTATATAATTTTCTAACCTATGGCCAAGTGGATAATTATTTCAATTTTAATTTCAAGGATGGATATATATCATTTCAATCCAAAAAGATGTCATAGGTATATCATTTCAACATATTCCTTAATTTATTCGAAATGATTCAGTTTACAGTTTTATATGCAATAGACAATATACATGATGATAGCATGATATATCAAAATAAATAAACAACCAATATCGACCAATAGCATCCATCACAACCAATTAACCATAAAGCCAATAACATTCACAACAATTTTATAATTATCAATATCGAGTAATATACTGCCAATTTAAATTTAAATTTATTTTAACGGTCAATTTAAATTCTATCGATTGATTTATATATCAATACAGATGATAATTAAACCTACCAAACAACAGCCAATAAATTTCATATCACTTAAGAATATAAATTTAACTAACAAAAAATTATTTTAGTCAATTGTGAGCGTATAAACACTCACCTTTGATTTATTGACGATTTAAAACCCAAATAAAAGCCCAAATTTGAACAGTCTCGGAATCCAACCAAACTAGCTCCATGTTGTCCGGAATTTCGATACGAACGCAACGGAGAAAACCGCGCATGAATCCGAGCTCGTATGCAAAAGTTATATACGTTAGAACGATTGAACATTTAAAATTTTGAATGGTTAATTAATAAATAAAAAAGAACGTATACCCTTCTTCCATTTACGCACAACACACCCGAGACCCACTTCACGCCGTTCACCCTCATCCACGCACGAGGCAAACGACGACCGGACGTTGATCAGGGGATGCCATCGCGTGTGCCTCTCCTTGCTCCACCTACGCGCCAAGTTTCGCCACCCCATTCGCCACCGTTTGCGCAAAATCCGAGAAAATACATCCATGCTTCCAAGCCAGATTGTGGCGAATCCGTGGCGTATTAGCATAGATCAACCTTATGGATTTGAAGAGCTCGCCGAGATCTACAACTTTGCTTTTGGAATTTTTCGATTTCGTTGAACGGATTGAGAGATAAAGAGGAAAGAATATCGGCAATTTCTGGCCATTGAAATAGGTGGCGGCCATGGTTTGAAATTAGGGTTTCTGAAATGAAATAATGATAAAACTATCTTGGTTTACAAGCGTATTTATAAAGGTAGGTCAAAAATCGTCCGAACTCCAATCGAGACGTGCCGCTAGGCGTTTATAAGGTTTTACCCATATTCTGAACGCAATGGAACTAGTCCCAAGGCCTAATTCAATTGTATGTGGAAGATAGCTTTTGAAGTCGATTATTTTAATTAAATTCGACATTAAATTTCTACGCGTTTCAAGCTCGCACGGCCAAATGACAAGTCCGAATTCTACGAAAATTGAAACTTACAATAATTCACTGTTACGGATCCGATGAAACTGGTTTCGTCGAAATCCGAGACAGTTGTAAAAATGGCTATTTCTACTGTTTAATTTTAATATAAAATTCCCAATTTTAAATTATTAACTTTTAAATCAAATTTCAATTGTTCACAAATTTCATTTTTAATTTCACAGTAATTAACAATCTTTTACAATGCAGTTTTCCATTATAAATCCAGTATAAAAGATTACATTAGATTCAGCGTTCAATTATATTGTAATTCAAATTCAAGTTATTTAATTCCAATTGAATTCTTTTATTTTGATTTACACTTTCATTATTGAATCAACCATTTACTTATACATTATTATCAATAGTTTATAATTCATTTACTTTCATTTTCTTCAGCTATCATCTTAATTAAATTCACAGTAATATTAAATTACATTCATTTACGTTGATTTCAATATTATAACTTCAATATTAAATGTAACATTTTATTTATTTCATTGTTTACAATCAAATTCAATTCGTTTCAATTACTTGTTACACTCAAATTTAAATCTTTACTTACGTTCAATTACAAGTTAACATCCTTATCAAATTACAGTTTCAGTTATTATCTGATTTCAATCAACTGTAATATTAAGTTATATTTATTTATATTAGTTTCAATAACATAAACTTCCACTATTAAATCTACCATTTTATTTATTCTTTGTTTACAATCATAACCAATTTGGTTTACAATCAACTTCAATTCATTATTTACATTCAATACAAGTTAACATCCATATTTAATTTACAAATAAGTTATTTCAGAATTCAGTTTTGTATTTTAACTTGTAATTCACATTTAACAACACAAAATTTTATTTCCTTCGGATTTTTATCCAAAATTTTTATTTTAATTCGTATTTTTAAAGTGTTAAAAATACGGGTCGTTACATTCTCCCCCACTTAAAACTTTTCGTTCTCGAAAAGGAACGGAGAAGGGGAAACCATCATTTAGATATAATTCATTCAAAATATACGACTTATTTGCAAAATTTAGTTATAGGATTTTTAAAATCTCAAAATTTTCTAACTCCCGGATTTTTGAAAAATTTCCGGCAGCACCTCCTTTGCGCGGCTAGGACCAAAAAATTTCACAGTGGTAATAATTGCATGATATACATCTCATTACAAGAATGAGGCATCCCAAAACATGGGGAACACAATAATATACCACAACATAAATCGTAATCCGAGAACGTACCTTTTATTAAGCGTTTATTAGCATTTTAACTTACATTTTGCATTTAGCGCACAAGCGAGCTCCACAAGCGAAGCGCAACCTTTTGCTACCTACTAAAATACTCAACAACCAAGTGAGAATCATGCATATGAAAATAGATCGATATGCTTAGCATATACAACATATATATATATATATATATATATATATATAACGTATTTAACTTCAAAACTGAAATTTTTAAATTCAGGGCAGCGAATAAATCCCAGTTTTTGGTCACCTAAACGATAAATTTTTTAAATGGAATCTAAATAAAAGTTGTTGCATTCGTTTCAGGATTTTCGGAATGTCCAAAATCATCAAATTCGGACCATCCGTTCAAAAGTTACGGTCGTTTTACTAAATGGATACGCCTCAGCCTGGGCAATGAATTGCGCAGGTCAGCGACGTTCACTCCCCTTTCGACCATCTAAATGATAGTAAAACACAAAATACTTAAAGAAAAAGTTTTAACTTAAGTTCTTAGCTTTCCAGAAATAGCAAGATCGTCAAAATCCGATTAACCAGTAAAAAGTTATGGTGAAAATACTAAGGGTATATGCTACTGATTTTGCTTCCCTTTTTTCACAGGCCAGCGAGAAGATTCAAATTTTTAACTAAGTAAATGAAGGAATTTCTCAAGACACTCTAAACAAAAGTCGTGCTACAGTTTCTAAGCTTTCCGAAAAGTCTAAGATTGTCAAATTTCGTCCAGCCATTTAAAAGTTATAGTTGTTTTCGTTTCAGTATATATTGGACAATTTTGGATTTTTCCAAAAATTTGCTTTTATTGTTTCAAAGTACAAACCATCAAACTTCAAATTTTCTAAAGAAACAATCATAAACACAAAGTCGTTTATTTTCTTATTTATCCATGAAATAAGTTTACATTCGATTTGTTTCCGATTTTTTTCAAGTTTGTTTCATTCATAATTTAAATTCAAGTCAATTTGCTTCAATTTAATTTGAATTCAATTATATTTAATTTCGCTTTGCTTCAAATTTAAATTTAATTATTTAAAATTTTTATTCCGTTTATTCAATTCCATTTACACTAATGAATTCTATTTAATCAATTACCATCCATCTAACAACCAATGCATATCAAACATTAACATCCATCCAAAATCTACACTAAATCAATTATACATTTCCAAGTCAAAATTTTAATTTCATACACTTCCAAGTTTATTGACATTTAGTTTTATTCAAATTTAATTAGTTTCCATTTAATAATTTTATATTTAATTAATTTTAAATTTAATTCATTTTACAACTTAAATTTCCTTTATATTTACAACTATCAATAGATCTTCACATTTTATTATTCGCAATCACACTTGTATATTATTCATTTACTTATCCTTATTAGCATTTTAAACTTTTTAAGTATTTGGTAAGTTATAGCTATGCAAATAGAATGTAGTAAAACAATATACAACTTCTTTTCATTCAATTTGAGTGTTATACCTATTAAATAAATTTCCAATTTATTATTTTCCAAATTAAGGGTTACTCCTACAATTTTAATTTTTTTTTTCACTTAAATTCAATTTCAGCTTTTCAATTCATAAGTTTCTAACAATTCAAGATTTACTTTAGTTTAATAATTAAAATCATTCCTTATTAGAGAACTTAAGAATTTCAACTCCGGATTCGATTTAAACCATTTTTTAAAAAAAAACATATATATATACTAATATCTTTATATCTCAAATCATACTTTTTAGAAGAATTTTAAATTAGCATTGAAATATATATATATACTTATTTTCATTTCATACTTTAGAAAATTATAATTTTTAATCAAAACAGGGTTTAGAAAAACTATTAAGTGATCTCCCCCACTTGGACTCTCGAAAATAAACGTCGATGATGCATGCACTCATCACCGAAATCATTCTCTAGTGTCAAGAGGGGAGTATAACACTTACTTCATTTGAAAATCCTTTGAAAACAATTTCTAATCGAATATACTATCATATAATACTTATATTATACATTTCAAATTTTTGATAATAAATTTTCAAAACACCGGAATTTAAATTCTCCATCTTAATTTAAATTCATTTTTATTTTATTTTATTTACCATCTATATTCATTGTCAATCATATTTACAAGTTTCATTCCTTAAAATCATCCATTAGTCAATAGTTAGAAATATTGACTAATCAACAATAAACGATGATAATCTAATATTACATCTCCTAACAACCAATACAATCAAAATTTATAAACTTTCAAGATAATTATTTTATATATAAAATATAATCCAAAATAATATTATGTCAATCTGTCCTATTCGAGTGTTTAGAAATTCCTATCGATGCCTTGGCGTCCCAAGTACCAACCAGAATTCATAAATACTCAACGGAACAAATTAACACAATATAAAATCATTTTTATATCAAAATTACAAATACGCTCTCTCATATACACTCAAACTCATTCATAAGGTTTAACCCTATTTCAATGAGTTATTCCCCACTAGAGCCAAGGTAATCTAAACCAAAGCTCTGATACCAACTATAACGACCCACATTTTTTACCGTTCAAGTCGACAAAACATGAAAACATGCACACATGCCGACTCAAACAATCCAAAATACAGATAGTTATTGAGGTTAAATAAGAAAAGAAAAGAAAGAACAGAAACAAACTCAGAATCTCGCAGCGGAAGGAACACGATATAATAATAAAATAACAGTTCATGAAGCTGTTAAATAAATAAATTTGATTATTATTATACATCATAAATCAGAGTTACATACATATCAAAGATAATACAACAATGCAGCGGAAAAATAATACAGTAGTAGAATACAAATGATGTAATACCAAACCCCGTCTTCGTCCTCCAGAATAGATCTTCAACCTTATCTGAAATGCTCAGGCTGACCCGAGCGTAATGAAAAGACAAAACACTCGAGTCAGGACTAAAATATCTCATGTAAGTTAAATCGAATAAGTAAATATGAGTGTGACGGCGTCAGAGATGTTTATGGGTTTTAGACACCTCCTATCCAGTATTTAACGTGCGTGCATTAACTTAAGAGATGTTCGGGATTTCCATCTCCTAAGGATCCGTTAAACTATCTACTATATAATAGAATACGCTATATACAATAATGTCTATCATAAAGTAAAATATCAAACTAGCGTTAAGCCATGGCCCATTCCACCCTTAACACATTTTTATTCTCAAGAGCATATACAAGACCGTAGTTTCCCCAAAACCGGAAGTCACCAGAGGGAAATCCATATACTAAAGGTACAAACAAAAACGTAGTGGTCGCGAATAGGATAATCAGTATGACAAGGTACATAAGGCGATACCAACTAGGATACTAGTAGTTGCGTGATCCGGACTGATGTTGGGCATAGCAGCTACTACCCCAACACCGCGAAACAACACTCCCAAAATCGAGGGGTGCACCCAAATCGAATCACAACAGTAATAGATATGGTAACGAAGAAGTGTGTCCGTTAGAGGTGGCGAACCTCAATGGCCCGGCGCGGCTCCTGTTTTAGTCATGTCAGGGGTCATCCAAAATCGTTCTCTTTCTTCAGTCAACACGTTCACCAAAACCATCCACTTCGTACTGGATCAACACTCCGCGTATATTAGTTATTAAAGTGGTTTTCGGTATCGACAGAGAGTATGTCCATATCTGATCCCGGTCTCTTTAATAACTACGTATTATTACACCGGTGGCTCTTTTACATTTTCAAAATCAATTCATAATTGATTATCAAAATATCATATTCGCTTCAAAAAAAATCAAATCCATTTCAAAATCATCATATCTACAAAAAATTAATGCAACTTCATTTAACCCAATTCGTATTTAAATCCAAGATTTAAATATAAATATTTCACCTTATTGACCAGCTTGAAATTTTGGAAAATAGTTATATTTCAAAACTGGCATATCATTGCCATTTCAAACCATATCAATACGATATCACTTTCACTTCAATAAATCCATTTCCAAAATCATATCACATTCCAAAGTTATACCGCTTTCGAAATCATAAGTCTTTAAAAATCAAAACACTTTGGAAATCAAAACCTTGAAATTCATAACACTTTGAAATCATAGCTTGAAATCATAACATTTGGAATCCTAACACTTTCCTCTTCAACAATTTAGATATTAAAATTTGTATATATAGAAAATAGTTTATACAATAAAATGGTATATATAAAATAGTTATAAGTTAAAATAGTTTATAATAAAATAATTTATATTGAAAATGATTTATATTAAAATGATTTATATTAAAATTTATAAAGTAAAATATAAATAGTTTTAGATATAGTTTAAAATACTTTATATGAAAATAGCTTCCTCAAATTTCACAAAACGATTCACATAAACTCGAATTCCAAATTTAAAATTTAATCAAATCTCAAATCATCAATTTCAACTCGATTCAGCTTCTCAATAAACCATTTCAAATTATCAATTTCAAATACATATTTGAACCACAAAATAAGCCATTTTAATTTCAATATATCTCAAAGCTTTAAATATTCACATTTCAAATTAATTAAATCTCAATTTCAAATTAATTTTCAATTTCAAACTCAACTTGAAATATCATTTCATATAAATTTTCTTAGAAATATTCAGAGTTCGATTTTAAAGTCCAATCTTTTAAAACAAATCAACTTTCGAAAATTTACACCGTATTTCAATTTTTTTTCTTAAAAATCTAAACTTCGAATAATTAAACAATTTCATTTACCAAGTTTAAATTCCAACATCTCGAGCTTCAATTCAAAATAATTCAATTTCCATAAATTGGATTTTATTCTTAAAATCAATTCATTTAGATAATTTCAAAACAACTTTTAAAATCATTTAATTTAACCAACCCGGTATCCGTATATAATTTTCTAACCTATGGCCAAGTGGATAATTATTTCAATTTTAAATTCAAGGATGGATATATATCATTTCAATCCAAATAGATGTCATAGGTATATCATTTCAACCTATTTCTTAATTTATTCGAAATGATTCAGTTTACAGTTTTATATGCAATAAACAATATACATGATGATAGCATGATATATCAAAATAAATAAACAACCAATATCGACCACTAGCATCCATCACAACCAATCAACCATAAAGCCAATAACATTCACAACAATTTTTAAAATTATCAATATCAAGTAATATACTGCCAATTTAAATTTATTTGACGGTCAATTTAAATTCTATCAATTAATTCATATATCAATACAGATGATAATTAAACCTACCAAACAACAGCCAATAAATTTCATATCACTTCAGAATATAAATTTAACTAACAAAAATTATTTTAGTCAATTGTGAGCGTATAAACACTCACCTTTGATTTATTGACGATTTAAAACCCAAATAAAATCCCAAATTTGAACAGTCTCGGAATCCAACCAAACCAGCTCCATGTTGTCCGGAATTTCGATACGAACGCAACGGAGAAAACCGCGCATGAATCCGAGCTCGTATGCAAAAGTTATATATGTTAGAACGATTGAACATTTAAAATTTTGAATGATTAATTAATAATAATAATAAAAACGTATACCCTTCTTCCATTTACGCACAGCACACCCGAGACCCACTTCACGCCGTTCATCCTCATCCACGCGCGAGGCAAACGACGACCGGGCGTTGATTAGGGGATGCCATCGCGTGCGCCTCTCCTTGCTCCACCTACGCGCCAAGTTTCGCCACCCCATTCGCCACCGTTCGCGCAAAATCCGAGAAAATACGTCCATGCTTCCAAGCCAGATTCTAGCGAATCCATGGCGTAATAGCATAGATCAACCGTATGGATTTGAAGAGCTCGCCGAGATCTACACTTTTGCTTTTGGAATTTTTCGATTTCGTTGAACGGTTTGAGAGATATTAAGGAAAGAAGATCGGCAATTTCTGGTCATGGAATAGGTGGCAGCCATGGTTTGAAATTAGGGTTTCTGAAATGAAATAATGATAAAACTGTCTCGGTTTGCAAGTGTATTTATAAAGGTAGGTGCAAAATCATCCGAACTCCAATCGAGACGTGCCGCTAGGCGTTTATAAGGTTTTACCCATATTCCGAACGCAATGGAACTAGTCCCAAGGCCTAATTCAATTGTATGTGGAAGATAGCTTTTGAAGTCAATTATTTTAATCAAATTCGACATTAAATTTCTACGCGTTTCAAGCTCGCACGGCCAAACAACAAGTCCGATTGCTACGAATATTGAAACTCTACAATAATTCACTGTTACGGATCCGATGAAACTGGTTTCGTCGAAATCCGAGACAGTTGTAAAAATGGCTATTTCTACTGTTTAATTTCAATATAAAATTCCCAATTTTAAATTATTAACTTTTAAATCAAATTTCAATTGTTCACAAATTTCATTTTTAATTTCACAGTAATTAACAATCTTTTACAATGCAGTTTTCCCATTATAAATCCAGTATAAAAGATTACATTAGATTCAGCGTTCAATTATATTGTAATTCAAATTCAAGTTATTTAATTCCAATTGAATTCTTTTATTTCGATTTACACTTTCATTATTGAATCAACCATTTACTTATACATTATTATCAATAGTTTATAATTCATTTACTTTCATTTTCTTCAGCTATCATCTTATTTAAATTCACAGTAATATTAAATTACATTCATTTACGTTGATTTCAATATTATAACTTCAATATTAAATGTAACATTTTATTTATTTCGCTGTTTACAATCAAATTCAATTCGTTTCAATTACTTGTTTCACTCAAATTTAAATCTTTACTTACGTTCAATTACAAGTTAACATCTTTATCAAATTACAGTTTCAGTTATTATCTGATTTCAATCAACTGTAATATTAAGTTACATTTATTTATATTAGTTTCAATAACATAAACTTCCACTATTAAATCTACCATTTTATTTATTCTTTGTTTACAATCATAACCAATTTGGTTTACAACCAAATTCAATTCATTATTTACATTCAATACAAGTTAACATCCATATTTAATTTACAAATAAGTTATTTCAGAATTCAATTTTGTATTTTACCTTGTAATTCATATTTAACAACACAAAATTTTATTTCCTTCGGATTTTTATCCAAAATTTTTTTAATTCGTATTTTTAAAGTGTTAAAAATACGGGTCGTTACACTCCCCCACTTAAAACTTTTCATCCTCGAAAAGGAACGGAGAAGGGGAAACCATCATTTAGATATAATTCATTCAAATATTCGACTTATTTGCAAAATTTAGTTATAGGATTTTTTTTTTATCTCAAAATTTTCTAACTCCCGGATTTTTGAAAAATTTCGGCAGCACCTCCTTTGCGCGGCTAGGACCGAAAAATTTCACAGTGGTAATAATTGCATGATATACATCTCATTATAAGAATGAGGCATCCCAAAACATGGGAAACACAATAATATACCACAACATAAACCGTAATCCAAGAACGTACCTTTTATTAAGCGTTTATTAGCATTTTAACTTACATTTTGCATTTAGCGCAGAAGCGAGCTCCACAAGAGAAGCGCAACCCCTTTGCTACCTACTAAAATGCTCAATAACCAAGTTAGAACCATGCATATAAAGATAGATCGATATACTTAGCATAAACAACATACATATAACATGTTTAGCTTCAAAACTGAAATTCCAATTCCAGGACAGCAAACGAATCTCTGTTTTTGGTCACCTAAACGATAAAATTTGGCAATGGAATCTAAACAAAAGTTGTTGCATTCGTTTCAGGATTTCCGGAATGTCCAAAATCATCAAATTCGGACCATCCGTTCAAAAGTTACGACTATTTTTCTAAATGGATACGCCTCAGCCTGGGCAATGAATTGCGCAGGTCAGCGACGTTCACTCCCCTTTTCGAATATCTAATTGACAGAAAAACACAAAACACTTAAAGCAAAAGTTTTAACTTAAGTTCTTAGCTTTCCAAAAAGTGCAAGATCGTCAAAATCCGATACACCAGTAAAAAGTTATGGTAAAAATACTAAGGGTATATGCTACTGATTTTGCTTCCTTTTTTCACAGGCCAGCGAGAAGATTCAAATTTTTAACTAAGTAAATGAAGGAATTTCTGAAGACACTCTAAACAAAAGTCGTGCTACAGTTTCTAAGATTTCAGAAAAGTCTAAGATCGTCGAATTTCCTCCAGCCATTTAAAAGTCATGGTTGTTTTCGTTTCAGCATATATTGGACAATTTTGAATTTTTCCAAAAATTTGCTTTTATTATTTCAAAGTACAAACCATCAAACTTCAAATTTTCTAAAGAAACAATCATAAACACAAAGTCGTTTATTTTCTTATTTATCCATGAAATAAGTTTACATTCGATTTTTTCCGATTTATTCAAGTTTGTTTCATTCATAATTTAAATTCAAGTCAATTTGCTTCAATTTAATTTGAATTCAATTATATTTAATTTCACTTTGCTTCAAATTTGAATTTAATTATTTAAAATTTTTATTCCGTTTATTAAATTCCATTTACACTAATGAATTCTATTTAATCAATTACTGTCCATCTAACAACCAATGCATATCAAACATTAACATCCATCCAAAATCTACACTAAATCAATTATACATTTCCAAGTCAAAATTTTAATTTCATACACTTCCAAGTTTATTGACATTTAGTTTTATTCAAATTTAATTAGTTTCCATTTACTAATTTTATATTTAATTAATTTTAAATTTAATTCATTTTACAACTTAAATTTCCTTTATATTTACAACTATCAATAGATCTTCACATTTTATTATTCGCAATCACACTTGTATATTATTTATTTACTTATCCTTATTAGCATTTTAAACTTTTTAAGTATTTGGTAAGTTGTAGCTATGCAAATAGAATGTAGTTAAACAATATAAAACTTCTTTTCATTCAATTTGAGTGTTATACCTATTTAATAAATTTTCAATTTATTATTTTCCAAATTAAGGGTTACTACTACAATTTTAAATTAATTTTTTTAACACTTAAATTCAATTTCACCTTTTCAATTCATAAGTTTCTAACCATTCAAGATTTACTTTAGTTTAATAATTAAAATCATTCCTTATTAGAGAACTTAAGAATTTCAACACCGGATTCGATTTAAACCATTTTTTTTAAATATATATATATACTAATATCTTTATATCTCAAATCATACTTTTTAGAAGAATTTTAATCAGCATTGAAATATATATATATATACTTATTTTCATTTCATACTTTAGAAAATTACAATTTTTAATCAAAACAGGGTTTAGAAAAACTATTAACTGATCTCCCCCACTTGGACTCTCGAAAATAAACGTCGATGATGCGTGCACTCATCACCGAAATTATTTCCCAATGACAAGTGGGGAATACACCACTTATTTCTTTTCAAATCATTTGCAAATCATTTCTATTCAAATTACTTTCACATAAGAATATATTATTTTCAAACCACTTATAAAAATTTCAAAGCACCGGAAATTTAATTCTCAAATCCAAAATTATATTCATTTAATTTCATTATCAACTATATTCATAGAGTTTCATTTTCTTTTTCATTCAATAGTCAATAGTTTAGAAATATTGACTAATCAACCAATGGACGATGATAATCTAATATTATCATCTCCTAACAACCAATAAAGTTAATATATATATATTCATAATTATATTTATATATAAAATATAATTCAAAACAATATTATTTCAGTTTGTTCTATTCGAGTGTTTAGAAATCCCTATCGATGCCTTGGCGTCCCAAGTACCGACCAGAATTCATAAATACTCAACGGAACAAATTAACACAATACAAAACCATTTTATATCAAAATTACAAATACGCTCTCTCATATACACTCAAATTCATTCATAAGGTTTAACCCTATTTTAATGAGTTATTCCCCACTAGAGCCAAGGTAATCTAAACCAAAGCTCTGATACCAACTGTAACGACCCACATTTTTGACCGTTCAAGTCGACAAAACATACCACACATGCCGACTCAAACAATCCAAAATACAGATAGTTATTGGTGTTAAATAAGAAAAGAAAGGAAAGAACAGAAACAAACTCAGAATCTCGCAGCGGATGGAACAAGATATAATAATAAAATAACAGTTCAAGAAGCTGTTAAATAAATAAATCTGATTATTATTATACATCATAAATCAGAGTTACATACATATCAGAGATAATACAACAATGCAGCGGAAAAATAATACAGTAGTAGATTACAAATGATGTAATACCAAACTCCGTCTTCGTCCTCCAGAATAGATCTTCAACCTTATCTGAAATGCTCAGGCTGACCCGAGCGTAATGAAAAGACAAAACACTCGAGTCAGGACTAAAATATCTCATGTAAGTTAAATCGAATAAGTAAATATGAGTGTGACGGCGTCGGAGATGTTTACGGGTTTTAGACACCTCCTATCCAGTATTTAACGTGCGTGCATTAACTTAAGAGATGTTCGAGATTTCCATCTCCTAAGGATCCGTTAAACTATCTATTATATAATAGAATACGCTATATACAATAATGTCTATCATAAAGTAAAATATCAAACTAGCGTTAAGCCATGGCCCATTCCACCCTTAACACATTTTTATTCCCAAGAGCATATACAAGACCGTAGTTTCCCCAAAACCGGAAGTCACCAGAGGGCAATCCATATACTAAAGGTACAAACCAAAACGTAGTGGTCGCGAATAGGATAATCAGTATGACAAGGTACATGAGGCGATACCAACTAGGATACTAGTAGTTGCGTGATCCGGACTGATGTTGGGCATAGCAGCTACTACCCCAACACCGCGAAACAACACTCCCATAATCGAGGGGTGCACCCAAATCGAATCACAAAAGTAATAGACATGGTAACGAAGAAGTGTGTCCGCTAGAGGTGGCGAACCTCAATGGCCCGGCGCGGCTCCTGTTTTAGTCATGTCAGGGGTCATCCAATATCGTTCTCTTTCTTCAGTCAATGCGTTCACCAACCCATCCACTTCATTCTGGATCAACACTCCGCGTATGATAGTTATTAAAGTGGTTTTCGATATCGACAGAGAGTATGTCCATATCCGATCCCGGTCTCTTTAATAACTACGTTATATTTTTCACACCGGTTGCTCTTTTACATTTTCAAAATCAATTCCTAATTGATTATCAAAAATATCATATTCGCTTCAAAAATCAAATCCATTTCAAAATCATCATATCTACTCAAAATATATGATTTCATTTCAAAAATCATTTTCGCCTCAATATCTCATTTCAATTTCAAAATCGTTTCGAATTTCAGTTTAGGTTGCAACTTCATTTAACCCAATTCGTATTTAAATCCAAGATTTAAAAATAAACATTTCACCTTATTGACCAGCTTGAAATTTTGGAAAATAGTTATATTTCAAAACTGACATATCATTGCCATTTCGAACCATATCAATACGATATCACTTTCACTTCAATAAATCCATTTCCAAAATCATATCACATTCCAAAGTTATACCGCTTTCGAAATCATAAGTCTTTAAAAATCAAAACACTTTGGAAATCAAAACCTTGAAATTCATAACACTTTGAAATCATAGCTTGAAATCATAACATTTGGAATACTAACACTTTCCTCTTAAACAGTTTAGATATTAAAATTTGTATATATAGAAAATAGTTTATACAATAAAATGGTTTATATAAAATAGTTATAAGTTAAAATAGTTTATAATAAAATAGTTTATATTGAAAATGATTTATATTAAAATAATTTATATTAAAATTTATAAAGTAAAATATAAATAGTTTTAGATATAGTTTAAAATACTTTATATGAAAATAGCTTCCTCAAATTTCACAAAACGATTCACATAAACTCGAATTCCAAATTTAAAATTTAATCAAATCTCAAATCATCAATTTCAACTCGATTCAGCTTCTCAATAAACCATTTCAAATTATCAATTTCAAATACATATTTGAACCACAAAATAAGCCATTTCAATTTCAATATATCTCAAAGCTTTAAATATTCACATTTCAAATTAATTAAATCTTAATTTCAAATTAATTTTCAATTTCAAACTCAACTTGAAATATCATTTCATATAAATTTTCTTAGAAATATTCAGAGTTCGATTTTAAAGTCCAATCTTTTAAAACAAATCAACTTTCGAAAATTTACGCCGTATTTCAATTTTTTTCTTAAAAATCTAAACTTCGAATAATTAAACAATTTCATTTACCAAGTTTAAATTCCAACATCTCGAGCTTCAATTCAAAATAATTCAATTTCCATAAATTGGATTTTATTCTTAAAATCAATTCATTTAGATAATTTCAAAACAACTTTTAAAATCATTTAATTTAACCAACCCGGTGTCCGTATATAATTTTCTAACCTATGGCCAAGTGGATAATTATTTCAATTTTAAATTCAAGGATGGATATATATCATTTCAATCCAAATAGATGTCATAGGTATATCATTTCAACCTATTTCTTAATTTATTCGAAATGATTCAGTTTACAGTTTTATTTGCAATAAACAATATACATGATGATAGCATGATATATTAAAATAAATTAACAACCTATATCGACCACTAGCATCCATCACAACCAATCTACCATAAAGCCAATAACATTCACAACAATTTTTATAATTATCAATATCGAGTAATATACTGCCAATTTAAATTTAAATTTATTTGACGGTCAATTTAAATTCTATCAATTAATTCATATATCAATACAGATGAGGTATCACTATATATATGCCTATATATATAAACGTATACTTCCCAAAAACTCTGACCATTAATACTTCTGAATAGGGAAGAGACCGACCCAACGCACATTTAATACCTCAACCCCAAAGCAGGCCCCCATGACATAAACGCTAGTCAATCGGTCAAAGCTATAGAGACCAACGACCCCTAGATGCGGCTTTATAATTTAATTACCATATTACTAATGCATCTCAAAGATTCATCTAAGGGTTAACTAGCCCACCTCCGATAAACAAACAACTAACTAATTAAACTTTGAGGTCTGTGCATATCCCATATGGATTCTAGACTTGTACGAACTAAAATCTGTCAGGGCATAACTCGAGCCATTGCCATCGACTGCTCGGGACCGCTAGTTGTCATAGCCTATATGCTAGTCCTACTACTAAATACTGATTCACTAACAATACTGACATAGCCCCCCGACATTCCACAACCAAAATCCCGTTTAGACTAACCTAATGTAAGTCAAGAAAAATGTCCCTTCCAGTTACTTAAAACCTCTTATTATAAATGAAGCAGACCCCGTTTCTCTAAAAGTGCTGAGCCATTTAATACTTCAAATCCAAGACAAATCCTTGGCATATTTTCCTCTGCCTATACACAACTTCATATCCATTCGTTATGGGTACTACAGTTGGAGATGTCTCACATCAGTAGTAAGTATACACAACTACTAGTAGCCTCTAGGTGAAGGGTAAACTTCTATTGTGTAACTCTACTGGCCTTGCATACCAGCCCGCTAAACCAAACCAACCATCCTAAGCTTAATTTTTTTTGGCTAGGCCCATTAATTCGCACTCGTTCTAAAACATAAATTTAAAACTGCATAATTTCCCGCTATGAAAATTATATCACCTTCCAATATTTAATTTCTATCTTATATGTTTATTTACTATATTTCATAAATGTCAGTTGTCCATAACAAATAGTCATTGTTATTCTAATTGGACAATCTGTAATGACATTTATTTATTCGTTCTAATTCAACCTATTACACCTATTTCATTTTTCATAAATGCCATATTAAATCCTTTAGCCAGTCACATTAAACAGATTTATGTCCCCATTTAATTCTTGTAACTCTTATTAACTGTACATTTATTGTCCTATTAATTTTTGAGTTACTATATTATTTCACCCACACCTCCTAATTCTATAATTTGCTATGTTATTTATAACTAGACTTTCTAATTATGACTAATGCAAATATCGACGTATATTACGTTTTATAAATATATTTTTATTTTCAATTGTTAAGCGCAGTTTTATATATATATGTGTGTGTGTGTGTGTGTGTGTGCGTATGTACGTATGTATGTATGCATGTGTGTGTATATATATTCCTATAACTATTATTTCCTAAACTAGAACATTCATTTTCACATTTTAATTTATCAAAGTCATCTTTTCTAAAAGGATTACCATTATAATTTTCCATAAATTAACCAAAAGTAGGACTTTAGATTTGTTTGAAATTACAAAGAATTATTTTTTCTCCTTTATTGAAATAAAAAGTGCAAACTATGGGGAAGAACATCCGTACTTTACACATCTCTTTCATTTTTAGTATATTACATATTATTTCAAAATGATGCACTTTTTATAGATTTGTGGAATTAGATCATTTATGGAGATTACACAGAAATAGATACAACTAAATTATACCCTGCTTCCAATAAATTAAAACATAGAAATTCATATTCCAAGTCAAATTAGGGCAACCTAAACCAATACTAACATATTACAACTCAAATATAAATCTAAAATAAACTTTGCAACTTTATCAACATTTAACTTTAACAAATTTATGGACTGGTTTCCAAACTAAGGTGTAAATTCCATTCTTATTCCAATTACCTAACTTATAGAATATGTAGGGCCCTATACCTTTTTTTAAGCCTACAACCCATCAGATCTTATATAGGTGTTGTGGGCATTTTCATCCCAGCACGGTGAATACGAAAAGAAGTTAAGAAGCATAGAAACGGCTAGAAGGTGCACAATAAAGGCGCCATCGTGTAATCACAAGGGCAAGACGAAGCGCTAGGGACAAATTTGACATAGTCATAAAATATAGTCAGAGCTCTTAAAAAATGCTCTCATGGTCAGGACATGCACATAGGTCGAAATTGTGTCTCAATCCGAGCTATGACTTGGAAGATATGATCATCATAAAATTTGTCCACCACCTAACCGACTCGGGCCTCAGCTTGGAGAGCTACTGCCTAATTCAAGATAATTGATTCAGAAGCATTGGAATACTCTACTCAATGATACGAAACTTTGATCTAAGTTTCATTGAAATTTAACTTGAAATAAAAGAGTTATGGCATAAAAGCATATGTAGCACAGTGGTGAAGACTTGTGCACTTCAGCCAACCTGCCTGGGTCAAGTCCTGACAAGCATATTATTTTTATAAAACATGAGGAATTGTCCGGTAGCTCAAGTACCAAATAGGAATTCCTATTTGGTACCCCCAGGGTACCGAACAGTAAATCCTATCTGATACCCAAGGTGTCGAACAGGATTTCCTATCTAGTACCCAAGGTGCCGAACAGCGGCCCACCGAACCATGCATAGAGGAACCCACATGACTGAGTGGATAGGAGCCTACTAAACCAAGGGTAAGGATACTCACAAAACTGAGTGGACAGGAACCTACCGAACCAAGGACAAAGATACCTACTGAACCAAAGGTAGGGGTGCTAACCGAACGAAGATAGAGAAGGTGTGAACATAGCTATCAAAGCATCCATGTGCACATGTATTGGACTAACCTACCCAAGTCATGCTCTCAACCGAACCAAATAGTGTATATATAGAAAGAAATCAACATATATTTTAAAATTATAATGCATATTCTAGATTCCTAGGAATATTCCCTTTGGCCAAGATATACAAGTAAATATCATAACTAGTCACACCACATCTTCACTCCTATAAATACAAAAGCATCTAATAACAATAAAAGGACAATTCTGGAGAGCTAAGCTCACAGCAGTAATGGCAGACAAGTCAGAGGCTAGTAGGAACAACTAGTGGGGTCCTTCAAATAAGATCTACATAATAGGAGCAGCCTGGCATGAACTGCCTAACAGGAACCATCTAGCAGGAGCAGCCCAGCAAGATCAGCTAGTGGGAATAGCCTAGCAGGATCAACTAACTGGAGTAGTCTAGCAGTAACAGCTAGTAGGAGCTCCAACCAGGAACCGCCTAATCGGAACTTCCTAATAGAGATAACCGATTAGGAATAAGCAACCAAGAATAGCAAAATAGGAATAGCCAAACAGAATTTCTTGAGCTATATCTTACTTCCTATTAAGCTTCATACCATTGTATCTTGTATCTCAAATATTATATCAAAGATCTATAAGAAGAATAATGAAAATCGACAATGGATGTTAGCACATTCTGGCCGAACCACTATAAATCTCTGTGTTCTTCACTTTGCTACAATTTACTTTTTGCACTACCTATACATGATTTGATCTATGAAAATCAATCATAATACAAATATAACAGCTGAGTTATACACCCCATATTCAAAGCTCTACAACTAATCGATTGGAGGTGTTTGCCTATTTTTTGTGTAAACATTTTTGGTGCTTTTCATTGAGAGATGATTCTCAACATGCCTTTGAGATCAAATAACAAGGTTCGTACTACCAGTGGGAATGCGTAGAATGCTCACGCACCCAACCAAACAACCGCCAATCAGGATGATCATTCAGCAAGCACTCTGATGGTAGTAGTCATAATTACTAGAGTCAACCTGGATAGAGTTGTGGCCAAGCTAAATGAATATTTCACTGCCCAGCATCAATTGATGTTAGACCGACTCAAGACATGCTTGGGGCAGGCATATACTATTGGTCACAACACTTGAACACAAGGGTGATCCCAGTCTAGGGATCCAAAAGACAAAAGGGTCATACACTTACAAATAATCTGATCATGAAGGTACAAGAGCTAGAAGAAGGAACGTTGAAGGGATGAAACGAGCAAGAATTCAATTCGAAGCTAGACCTAGGAAGCGGTTCGACACCGAACCAAACAGGATAATGTCGAACGAAGGGCAGATGTGGCAAACTCTTCTTATTCCCTCATTGAAATCGTGGTGAATGGAGGATAAAATGATCATTGGGACCAATCTAAGAGCCATAACCATGCCCATAACTGAAGATTAAGTCATCATATGAAAGATGAAAGAAATCGTTCCCCCTAAATGGAAAGGTCGAGCTATCATAGACAATCATCCCAAACTGGAGGATAAGATGGCTCAAATCATTAGACAATTCATTTAGACATGAACAAGTAGAGTAAGGAATTATAGCATAGTTGAATCGTACCTTCTCCCTAGTGATAGGCCTTTCAAGGAAACTAGGGGTTTCAGGATGCCTACTATATAACCATATCAAGGGCTTACTAACCCTACAGTACATTTACAAAGGTATGCCTAGCGCATACTGGTAAGAGGAGCTGTAGAAAAAGCCTTGTGCAAGTGTTTTCCTCTATTCTTGTCGGACTTAGCTACTATATGGTTTTGTGGTTGATCCCTATGCTCAATTCATTCTTGCCGCAACCGCTGGAATTCAAAACATGGATGAAAAGTTCACCGTGATGACTTATATAGTGGAGTGCACCTTGGGGCAAAGTTTACTAAGAGATTGACAATGGAGAAGCCAATAGCATTAGAGGAATTCATCTATGAGCCGGTAAAGTACATGAGGATGGAATGTGCTGCATCAAGAAGGTAATCCGATATAACTACCGGAGAAGAGTCTAGTAGTTATTGCAAATAATGATGGAAAATATGGTAGCTTCTTTCCTAGCTAACTATTTGGAAATAATGAAGCATTCCTCAGACTCATGTAGCAAGCACCGCAAATACAGGTCCAGAGAGACCAAGTTTGGAGTTCTCTCTACAACCCATCAAGAATGGATGCAAGGGAGCAGGCAAGGTAGGAAGGAGCCATGGAAATTTGGGACTTCACAAACCAAATCGGTTGGGGCTAAAACCAAATCAGACCGATATAGATTGGACTAATAATATAGCCCATGCTGAACTAAGGGAGGATGACTCACCAGAAGTCAAGGTTGATATTGGAGTTACACACTTAGCTGTAGAAAAAGGACCGCCTGAGTTTATACTGACCGGTACATAGGCGGTTGATTCATTGCACCGGGGGTACAATGTGTCCCACCATGCAACCCAAGGAAGCATCCCAATAGCGGAGGAGCAAGCTGCGGGGCTTATGCGTCAATTGGTTAGTAAAGCATGAGACCAAAGCTTAGCAAGATGAACCAGGATCATTTCACTCCAAATATTGGATATGCAATCAATCCCCAAATTGTAATACACTATATGTTAACTCGCCTTTTTGCAAAGCAGTATGCAGATTTAGCCCAACGGACATCATGGTCATCAAGGCGGGAGGCCCGGACAAACAGTTACCAAGCTCGGAAATCGGTTATAAACGAGACTATGAACGATGGTCAAGCGGATTCGGATCGGATTCCTAATTTAAGCCGATCGAAGTTCGTATGCTAGAGTTATGGGCAAAAGAAGAGGGATCAGATCATATTCAGCTCAACAGCACAACTCAGCGATGATCGCTCCATAACTCAACAACCACAAGGCGGATTGAAGTGAAACATTGGAAAAAAGAATATGTGACCCTAAGGAGTCTACCCTAGGCATCGCATAACATTTGAAGAAGTTAAAGGGATCGGCATCTATCCCTCAATAGGGATCGGCTAAACCCAACTTTGTAACAAAGATCGATCAATATCTCAACATCTACATATCCAATTGACATGAAACTTAGAGGACATGCTAATTAGAACATGTGGAACACCCCATGGTGATCACATAGCATTTGGAGCAATTTGGAGGGATCGTACCTATCCCTTCATAGGGATCAGCTATAATCAATCTTAACACCATATTGCAACAAAGATCGGTCAATAACTCGAGTTCTACTAATCCAAATGGCATGAAACTTGGAGGCTAAGCATAATACAACATGGATAAGCTCTCATAGGAATCACATGGCATTTGGAAGAAGTTGGAGGGATCGGTACCTATCCCTCCATAGGGATCGGCAGAAGTCAAAATTTAAACAACACCACAAAACTGAAAACGCGATATCTCACAACTGTAAGTCGAAATGGCATGAAATTTGGAGGGCAAGTAGCTAACATTATGGGGAATCATCCAGAGGGATCGCACCCCATTTGGAAACCAAAATAGGGATCGGTACCGATCCCTATTGTGGGCCCCAATGGGCCAGGAAATTTTTGGGTGGCCTCGTCTTGTTCTCTCGAATCTTCTGTCAAAATTTCAGATCGATCCGTGCACGACTTCCCCTATAAATACAGCAGGCATGGCATCAGAAAAGGGATCTTCTTTCTGCTTCTCTTTATCTTCAACCTAGGCTACACTCTGCCAATTTTATTCCTGGATCTCAAATTGTAACTGTAAAACAAACTTTAGTATATAACAAGAAAAATCTTTGGAGTGGACATAGGCATGAGTTAGCTGAACCACTATAAATCTATGTTTCTATTTACTTGCTTTCTGATTACTTTAATTTTGTTCTTCATTTATTTCTCTTCACATCTCTTTGATTGGATTGGATATTGAAGCTTTTGCTTTATTGGGCGTTGGTGGTTAATTTTGATGCCAACATTTTGATGCTTTCATTAAGAAGACTTGCACCCGTGGATTTGGAAGCTAGGTTCTTATATTTGGAAGCTTGGATATTTGGATCTAGAAAGCAATGGCTAGACAATCAACAAGGAGGGTGCTACCGGAAAGGAGCCACCATGGTGGGAGTCACGAGGCTTCCTCAGTAGCTGGAGCTAATCAAGCATCTATCAATATCACCAAGGATGAAATGGAAATGATGATGAATGCTATGCAGGAGAGGATGCTAAAAAGACAAGAGGAGATGATGCAGAATTTACTCCAACAGATTGGACAAGCTGGAGCATAGATCAAGGAGTTGAAGCAGCAGGAATCGCTGGAAATCAAAACCGGGAACATGGAAATGTAGCCAATAGACAAAGGAATAGAACAGAGTAGTCGGGGGCAGTCCCCTACCATCCTAGAGGGATCGACACCGATCCCCAAAGGCTAGGGGGCATGCCCCCGGGTCATGTTGATCGTGATGCTGGAGGACCTGCGATCGATCCCATGGAGCTTGGTGCAAATTGGAATTTGGATGCTCGTCCGGAGGAACACGTTCCAGAATTCCCTCGTAGATTCGAGGGGTGGCTTGGAGATGATGATAGAAGACTACCATTGGAAGACAATGACATATTTGCAGAGATGATAAAGCGAGCTATGCGTGGAGGATTAGTGAACGGGGATCTAGAGGATGTAAATAGAAGTCCATGCGCTCCAAATATCAAGAATGCTAGGAATCCACTAGAATTCAAACTACCAACACTGGAAGCGTATGATGAAAAGTCGGATCCAACTAAGCATATGATGAGGTATTTACGGCACATGGAAGTACTAGGGGCATCAGAAGAAGTCCTGGCATGATGTTTCCCCCTGTACTTAAGAGATGTAGATGCGCTATGGTTCAGACAATTGGAGAGCGGTTCTATTAGCACATGGATGGAATTGGTCGAAAGATTTATGAAGCAGTTTCGGGTTCATCTTACGAGACCTAAGAATGTGATGACATTGATGTCAGTAAAGCAATAGGCAGGAGAATCACTCAAGAATTTCTTAACCAGGTTCAATGCGGCAATTATTTCGGTGGACCGACCAGATCCATCGATGGTTTTGATGGCGGCAGTGCAAGGAGTTGCAGATAATTCAGATTTTAAGATATCATTGATACGGGATCCACCGATGGATCTTGGGGAATTCTACCATGAAGAAAAAATGTTTCTACGACAAGAAGATGCAAAAGCTAATAAAAAGGCAACGGAAGTTAATACGGTACGGGATGGAGAACTGCCCGATGAAAGCTCAGGAAAGGACAAGGGTAAATAGAACATGGATAACAGCTTCGATGGATCGAAGCGACAGAGGGGGGAACCCAAATTCTCTTCTTACTTATAATTGAGTGAAACTCTAGAACGAATATATCTAGATACTCAAGGGCGCCTTCCATATCGGAGGTCGGCAAGGAGGGAACCCTCCAAATGCGAACGGACATTAGGAAAGCGATGCCTATTCCATGAGCTGGATGGGCACAATACAAATGACTGCAGGAATTTAAAGGATATCATTGAGGAACATGTGAGGAATGGTCTGTTACAACAAATACTTAAGGACTCGAGCTGCGATGGTGGAACAAGAGCAGCCACCGTCTGCCTCGAATGAAAATGGCACAGGATCAAGGCATCACCAGCAACTTGTCATCAACTGATCGGGATGGCATGGAATAAGTAGCGAACTCCACAGTAAGATGGCTAAGTCACTTACACATGTACGGGATCAAGGATGGTCCCTAGGCATGCTATGAGATGATGATAAACCGTAATGCTAGGGATTGTGAAATTTGTTTTTTTTTCTTTTCTTCTTGTTTGCTTTAAACTCTTGTTTTTCTGGTTTTATTTGAACTCTGGTTTATTGGTTGTACAGACTCTTATTTTATGGACTTAGGAATGCTTAAATTTGGATCAATGTAATGGATAACACAGGTCGTCGGGTATGGATTATGCCTGGTAAAGGGTAGGTCGCTTCGCTCGAACGCGATGGATTGACCTACTTAGGTCATCGAGTATGGATTGTGCTCGGCAAGGATTCGAAGAGATCAAGGTCGCCAGGTATGGATTATGCCTGGCAAGGGGTAGGGCACTTCGCTTGAACACGATGGATCGACCTACTTAGGTCATCGAGTATGGATTGTGCTCGGCAAGGATCCGGAGAGATCAAGGTCATCAGGTATGGATTGCTTGGCAAGGGGTAGGTTGCTTCGCTCGAACACGATGGATCGACCTACTTAGGTCATCGAGTATGGATTGTGCTTGATAATGATCTGGAGAGATCAAGGTCGTCAAGCATGGATTATGCCTAGCAAAGGGGTAGTTTGCTTCGCCCGAACGCGATGGATTGACCTACTTAGGTCATCGAGTATGGATTATGCTCGACAAGGATCCGAAGAGATCAAGGTCGTCAGGTATGGACTATGCTTGGAAAGGGGTAGGTTGCTTCGCTCAAATGCGATGGATCGGCCTGCTTAGGTCATCGAGTATGGGTTGTGCTCGGCAAGGTTCCGGTGAGATCGAGGATTTGGATTAGGATAACAACCCAGGGAGGTTATGAATTTGTATATCAGCTTCGAACAGCTATGGATTTTGATATAGGCCCGGAACAGTTTAGGATTTGGCTAACGACCCAATGAGGTCGAGGGTTTGGATAAAATGATCCAGAGAGATCATAGATTCAGAATTAGATATTGACTCAGAATGGTCATGGATTTCACTAACAATTCGGAGAGATCATGGATTCGGATTGGCAACGGATTGGATAATATGGCCATCAATGGATTATGGACTTCGAATTTTGGATTTATGGCAATTCAAAACAAGCCTTTCTATCGCAAGGCATGTTTTGGGGGGCAGAGTTTTAACTTGCCTTGGCAAAGCAATACACATGCGGATTTAACCCAACGGACATCATAATCATCAAGGCGGGAGGACCAGAGAAACGGTTACCAAGCTCGGAGAACGGCTATAAACGAGACTATGAACGATGGTCAAGCGAATTTGGATCGAATCCCTAATTTTTGTCCTAATCAAAGTAAAATTGGTACAAAGTGATAAGGAAGGCCTCGTGAGGCTACATTTCAAATTTTAAGCTGATTGGAGTTCGTATGCTAGAGTTATGGGTAAAAGAAGAGGGATCGGATCATATTCAGCTCAACAGCACAACTCAACGATGATCGCTCCATAACTCAACAACCACAAGGCGGATTAAAGTGAAACTTTGGAAATAAGAAGAGGGGACCCTAGGGAGTCTACCCTAGGGATTGTATGACATTTGGAGAAGTTGGAGGGATTGGCATCTATCCCTCAATAAGGATTGGTACCTATCCCTCTTAGGGATCGGCTAAATCGAACTCTATAATAAAGATTGATCAATATCTCAACATCTACACATCCAATTGACATGAAACTCAGAGGACAGGCTAATTGGAACATTGGAACACCCCATGGGGATCACATAGCATTTGGAGCAAGTTCGAGGGATCAGTACCTATCCCTCCATAGGGATCGGCTATAATCAGCCTTAACACCATATTGCAACAAGGATCGGTCAATAACTCGAGGTCTACTAATCCAATTGGCATGAAACTTGGAGGCTAAGCATAATACAAAATGGAGAAACTCCCGTAAGGATCGCATGGCATTTGGAAGAAGTTGTAGGGATTGGTACCTATCCCTCCATAGGGATCAGCAGAAGTCGGGATTTAAACAACACCATTTCACGAAAAACGCGATATCTCACAAACCGTAAGTCGAAATGGCACAAAATCTGAAAGGCAAGTAGCTAACATCATGGGGAATCACCTAGAGGGATCGCACCGCATTTGGACATCAAAATAGGGATTGGTACCGATCCCTATTGTGGGCACCAATGCCTGGAAATTTTTGGGTGGCCTCGTCTTGGTCTCCCAAACCTACTGTCAAAATTTCAGCTCCATCCTTGCGGCTTCCCCTATAAATACAGCAAGCATGGCATCCAAAAAGGGATCTTCTTTCTGCTCCTCTTTATAATCAACCTAGGCTACACTCTGCCAATTTTATTCTTGGATTTCTAATTGTAATTGTAAACAAACTTCAGTATAAAAAAAGGAAAACCTTTGGAGTGGACATAGGCCGGACTTAGCCGAACCACTATAAATCTGTGTCTTTATTTACTTGCTTTCCGATTGCTTTAATTTTGTTCTTCATTTATTTTTCTTAACATCTCTGTGATTGGATTAGATGTAGGAGCTTTTGCATAATTGGGTATTGGTGGCTAATTTTGACGTCAAAACTATGCAATATTCATCATATGGAAATAGTTGATTGCAGTGGATTAAGGACAGAGAATCAAATGCAATAGAAATAGAAACCAACAAATACCTCATGTTCCATGAGGTTTATGGTCATGAGACCAATGAGCATAGACATATCTCGCAGTTATACTCTGGGTTGAAACACTAGGCTAACTCCATCGAGAATGCCACAAACTCTAGACCTCGGTCCCTCGATGAAAATGTGTCCCTATGAAGAAAGAGTGAAAATCACACACTAGGGAATGGTGTTGGATCCCCCATGGACAATAGAGCATGTCCCCTAACTAGATATCCGAAGATAGATATGCATAAGAAATTATGAAGAACGAAGTAATCAAACAGCGGAGCATAAACTCCCTAGTCTCGAAGGTAGGGTTCAACTCCATCAGAGATAATAGGAGACTAGGACCAGCTCCTCCAGAGATAGTGGAGTGTAATTTTGACCCATTCCATAGGTAGGATCGGATATCTTTAGAGATGGCGAAGCATAATCTTTTCAAAAAAGCCCTAAAGATATAATCAACTTCATATGAGTATGAAACATGATACTACAAAGACTGAACATCCCCATAGAGCACGGGGAAAATAATGCAAACATATGACTTACTTTAATGAATAAATATCCAATGATATTTAATAAAAATACCTAAGGTATAAGTAATACAGTGCCATATGACTATGCGACACTTGCGGAAGTGAGAAAAATACTACTGGCTTGGCAAGAATGAATGTTCTTGACCCCTACAAGTTAGATAAACCTATTACTTTGTAGGCTAGACCAAATGACAGGTACGGTATAATAATAACAAAATTGGAAATAGAAAAAGAATCGGGAATCTGTACATTATGTATCAGTATCGACCTGCAAATGGCTATGAATCTGGCATTTGGGAGTTCTAAGTCAGCGGAGAATAGTTGGCATCCAAATTAAAAAGAAAAGGAGCAAAGGATTTGCTTAATATGCAAGAACACTATGTGGTTAAGCACATCCCACAGGAGGAAAATTGAGTTGCTAAAAAATTAGAAATTAACCAGCTAAGGAAATGGATTACTTTGGGGTGGGTTCTAGTAATAACTTCACCCTTAAATGGAATGAAGCAAGGAAGGTGATGCACAAGGCGATTAGGTACACTATATAGGATGACAACCTATACATAAGACTTTTCAGTAACCTGCTGCTAAGGCACATGGCTACAAGAGAGGCTAAGGAGATATGATAATGTACATTAAGGCAATCAGGAGACCACACTATGGGCAAACTCTAGAAAAGGAAATTTCACAGGCATTGATCTAAATGAAGAACTTCTAATAGCTATGAGTGGAGCTAAGTATGCAGTAGTGGTTGCAGATTACTTTGTCGAGTATGGAGTTCAGCCCAAATGATCTCGGATAATGGATGGCAGTTTGATAGTCAAGATTCTGCCAACTTTTATTGACAACACGGAATCAGGATAAGCTTTTACATAGTGCCTTACCTTTAGGCCAATGGATAGGTTGAAGAGGTCAATAAGGTTCTCAAAATTCATATAAGGGAGCGTTTGGAAAATGAAAAGGTAGCTCAGATGGATGAGCTATCATTAGACTTTATGCGTATCGCACTTCGTTTGAAACTACAATTGGATATACTCACCTTGCTTTGGCCTACAATTTATTGGTTATGCTTCCCATTAAAACTATAGTCTTATCATATAGGATCATCCACTGTAACTCAAAAGGGAATGAGAAATTGCTAAACGTGTCCCTAGATCTTATCGAGGAAAAGTTGAACGAGGCTGCTTTGAAAGCAGCGGCGCTCTAGCAAACAGCGGTGGAATAATACAGCTCTAGGATAGAGCATCGCCCGCTCCAGGAAGGAAGCCTACTCCTAGACTAAATTTCTCCTTGGCCTAGGTGCACCCTACCTGATCTGGGAAAGGTTATATTATATCAGAAGAGATCCAGTAAATTGAGCCTGCATTCTCATCACCGTGGACAGAGCTGTATTAGGGAAAACATGAAGTGCTCAAAATCTCTGTTTCATTTTGGCATACCGACTATTACAACTACATGGATTATGGATATGTGTATTACCAATCATCACAGTTTTACCGAATTGCATGGATAGGGTGTGCGAAACCATGACAGATTATCAGTGCTATCAAACAACCACAAGAACAACCATCCCATGCCAAATAAAGTCCCTGATTTGTAGCACTAAACGAGCAAGGCGCTGCATACTGGGGGCACCAAACTTTGATGCATCATGGAAAGCTTTGGGCAAACCTTTGGCCGGCAATAATGAGCTAGATCAGCCCATGGTCATGACATTACCGCCAAATGGGTGTTCACTATTGATAATCAGCCCCAAACCTTTTGTCGGCAATAGCAAGCTAGATCAGCCTATGGTCAGGATATGACCGCCAAATGGGTGTTCGCTATTGACGATTAGCCCCAAACCTGTAGCCGGCAATAGCGAGCCATATCAACCCATAGTCAAGACATGACCACCAAATGGGTGTCCGCTATTAATGATCGGCCCTAAACCTTTGGCCGGAAATAATGAGCCAGATCAGCCCACGGTCAGGACATGACTGCCAAATGGGTGTTCACTATTGATGATCGGCCCTAAACCTTTACCGATAATAGCTAGCCCAATCAGCCTATAATCAGGACATGACAACCAGATGAGTGCTCATTGTTGATGATTGGTCCAAACTTCTTTGCTGGCAATGGCGAGCCTGATCAGCCCATGGTCAATACATGACCGCCAAATAGGTGCTCGGCATTGATGATCGGCCCAACTTCTTTGCCGCCAATGGCGAGCCCGATCAACCCATGGTCGGGACATGACTGCCAAATGGATGATCGCCATTGATGATCAACCTAAACTTCTTTGCCTGCAATGTCAAGCTCGATCAGCCCATAGTCAATACATGACCGCCAAATGGTTGCTCATCATTGTCAATCGGTCCAAACTTCTTTGCCGGCAATGGCAAGCCCGATCAGCCCATGGTTAGGACATGTAGGTGCTCGCCATTGACGATAGGCACAAACTACTTAGCTGGAAGTGGTAGACCAAAGTAGTCCCTATTTGGGTGTCCAAAACTGACGATCGGCTCAAACTTCTTGCCGATAGTTGTAGACCAGAGTAATCCTAACCGGCTGTCTACCATTGACGACCGGCTACCAGCCTTTAGGATGGCTATGAAGAACCCTATTTACCGGAAGTTAGGACATGATAGCTACCTAGTTAGTTCATGCCTAACATTTGGCTTTGGATTTCTGTCGGCAACGAATAACTAAGCTCGCCTATAGTAAAACGTGACTATCGGTTGGGTGGTTCAGTACAAGCAGTTAATACGAGAATTGCCCATGAAGACTATCAATAGAACGACACTAAGGAAAACTTGTTTGAAGTATGCATGGAATATGTATGTGGTAATAAGCAAACTAGAATGCTAGAAGTGCATGAAAACAAACAAGGACATATGATACTGGATTACAAAGACACTCTACACCTTGTCGAACTTATCAGTGATTGATCTTGAGCAAATATGTCGAGGGCAGAGGAAGAGCTGCTGGAAGAACTAGCGGAACAGCACATAACTACTTCACCAGTATTTTTACTGTATCGAACTTGTTAGTAATGGACCCTATACAAGTACATGAGGATGCAATGAAAGATTACTAGCAAGCTAATATCTAAGCAAGTATATTATACAAACACAACGCAGTAACTAATCCTGATAAGGAAATGTAAAGTATGAGCTAAGGGAAGCATCAGTCATGGAAACTGCTTACCTTACCGAACTTGTTGGTGATTGAACTCATATAAGTATGCACGATAGCGGCGAGAAAGGTTGCTAACGAAACAACCAAACCAAGAAATCATGTCAAATAAGCATGCCATGATCACTAGCCAGGAAAAGGAGAATATGGACATGAATAAATATCAGAAGCAACAACGCATAATCATCAAAAGAAGATTAGCTTCACAGCACAAGCGCATGACCAACCCATATTTAAAACTTTAGAAGAAACCACTTACCTAGCCAAAATTTTTGGTGATTGACCTATACAAGTATGTATGGTGGTGATAAAGGGATTACTAGTGGAATAACTTGGCAATCATGTAAGTAAAATACGTCGTAACTACCGGTCTTAATTGGCCAAACTACAATTAATGCAACAAAATGCACCTTGTCAAATCCACATGCATGGAGCCGCTATATATTCCTTTCCCTAAGGCATCTCGACATTCTAGAAACATTCATATGACGACACCCGGCCCTTAGGACATGGGGGGAAGGAGGTTGAACAGAGTGAGCAAAAGCCTGTCAGACAAAGATGAAAACCAATGGGAGATCATGCTAGATGATTATACTGCCAAAAAAGAATGAACTGCGAATGTTGCACTGATAAAGGATGTTTTGGAACAATCAACAAGCTTTCCCCAAATGAATAAGGCTCTGCAATACGCTAGCAGCGAAAAACCTACTTAAAGGATGGAAAAGAGGATATAGATGTTTGAGGTTCATGATAACCATCACATAAGGAAGAAAGATGAATTTGGATGAAACAAAGCACACTTTGTAATCCATGGAAGTATGCTTTGGGAGGGCAAGTATTGTGGGCATTTTCGCCCCTAGCATGGTGAATATGAAAAGACGTTAAGAAGCATAGAAATGGCTGGAGGATGCAATAAATGCGCCATTATGTAATAACAAAGGCAAGGCAAAGTGCTAGAGACAAATTTGGCATAGTCAGAAAATATAGTCGAAGCTCTTGAAAAATGCTTCTAAGGTTAGGACATGCACATAGGTTGAAACTGCGTCTTAATCCGAGCTACGGATTAGAAGATATGATCATTTTAAAATTTGTCCACAACCTAACCGACTCAGGCCCCACCTTAGAGAGTTATTGCCTAATTCATGCAAATGAACCATTCAGAGGCATTGGAATACTCTACACAATGATATGAAGCTATTGGTCCAAGTTTCATTGAATTCTGACTTGAAATGAAAGAGTTATGGCATAAAAGCATGTGTAGCATAGTGATAAAGACTAATGCTCTTCAGCCAACCCATCCGAGTTCGAGTCCAGATAAGCACATTATTTTTATGGAACATGAGGAATTGTCCGATGGGAAATCTAACTGCTGGGTGTCTAACCACTATTTTTATGGGACATGAGGAATTGTCTGATATGAAATCTAACTGCTGGGAATCTAAAGCACATTATTTTTATGGAACATGAGGAATTGTCCGATAGCTCAAGTACCAAACAGGAATTCATATTCGATACTCCAAGGTACCGAACAGTAAATCATATTCGGTACCTAAGGTGCCGAACAGGATTTTCTGTCCGGTACCCAAGGTACCAAACAAGGGCCCACTAAACCATGCATAGAGGAACCCACATGACCGAGTGGACGGGAGCCTATCGAACCAAGGGCAGAGATACCTACCGAATTGAGTGGACAGGAGCTTACCGAACCAAGGAAAGAGATACCCACTAAGCCAAAGGTGGGGGTGCTAACCGAACGAAGAGAGAGAAGGCATGAACCTAGCCATTAAAGCATCTACATGCACATGCACCGGACTAACCTACTCGAGCCAAGCTATCAGTTGAACCAAATAGTGTATATATGGAAGGAAATCTACATATATTTGAAAATTATAAAGCATATTTTAGATTCCCATGAATATTCCCTCTTGGCAAGATATACAAGGAAATATCCTAATTAATCACACCTCTTCTTCACTCTTATAAATACCAAAGCATCCAACAATGATAGAAGAATAATTCTGAAGAACCAAGCTTACGACAGCAATGGTAGACAAGTCAGAGGCTAGTGGGAATAACTAGTAGGACCTCCAAACAAGATCTACCTAACAGGAGCAACCTAACATGAACTACCTAACAGGAACAATCTGGCAAGAGCAGCCTAGCAGAAGTCCAGCAGGAATGGACTAGCAGGAACAGCCTAACAGGATCAGCTAGTGGGAATAGCCTAGCAGGATTAGCTAGCAGGAACAGCTTAGCAGTAACAGCTAGCAGGAGTATTCTAGTAGGAACTGCCTAATAGGTACAACCGAATAGGAATAGGCAGCAACGAATAGCAAAGTAGGAATAACTAAACAGACTTCCTTAAGCTATATCTTACTTCCTATTAATCTTCAGACCATTGTATCTTGTATCTCAAACATTATATCAAAGATCTATAATAAGAATAATGAAAATCGACAGTGGATGTAAGCACATTCTGGTTGAACCACTATAAATTTCTGTGTTCTTTAGTTTACTTCAATTTACTTTTTGCATAACCTATATGATATTTGCTTTATGAAAATCAATCAAAATACAAATATAATAGCTGAGTTATAAACCTTATATTCACAGCTCTACAACTAATTGATCGGAGGTGTTAGGCATAATAATTAAATAAATTTCAATGATATAAATTTCAATGATATAAATTTCAATGTTATAAATAAATCATCTAATTTTCCATTCGCCTTTCAAGTTTTCCAAATCTCCCAAATCCAAATTCATCCCTTTAATTGACTCATTTTTTATTCTAATCCATAAGAATATGTATAACAAGATATATACATACTATTAGAATTATAGATCTGAGAAGAGACTTGGGGTTAAGGGGAATATAGATTTACAATAATGAAATTTACTTTTTTCCATGGTATTGATTCGCTCCTTCACTTCTTCTCTTTTATTTTCCACCCCTCTCTGATTATATATACATCTAATATAATATTTTATAATTAATATAAATAGCGAAGAATGGAAAATGGTAGAGCTTTGCAGCTTTGATCAGAAAATATGAGAAGAGAAGTGAGGGGTTGGGCATGTATTTATATGCGTTCGAATCAATCATATCCATTAGATTAAAATAATTAAATCTGGGTCATTACACCAAAGTTCAACCCTAGCCGCCACTTCAGGACCGGTCGACCGCTTCCCTATAGGTAATCGACTGACCCAAGGCGGGGTTCGATCGGTGGGGTCCTGCATTTATTACTATTTTTTTCCTATTTTTTTCCGTTTTTAATTATTTTTGGTTTGAAAACATCAAACGCTAATAACTTCTTCGTTTGAGCTCCAATTGCAAAACTCCAAACATGAAAGTTGCTCAGAAAATCTTCACGAATGCAATGGGGTAAGTTTCATAGCCAGATTCTGACGTTTTCTTAAATTCTATTTTTGAGCCTTAATAATTATTTATTAATTACTATTAATTTTATGGGGTGTTATAATATTCCTAGTCAAGATATTTTGAGACAGGATATCGATTCATCCGCTAAAACTAAAGTACGTGATGCTCTCCAAATGCAGGACAATGTATTTCTCATAGCTGCTAGGGGCGGTTACATACTGATAGTTGTTTGATAAATATGGAATGACTCACTTAAGTGTTTTCTGTAAGTTAATATAACTTAGGTCAAACAGAGAATCTTGAAGTGACGATGTTATACAGTTATCTCGACTTGAGAATACTATTAAACTTCAATGTAGACACTCCACTCTGATTATAGTTAAATCATGGCATGGCGTCTATTAAAAACTATAGTTAGGTCTGAGTTGAAGCCATGGAAGTGAACACAATTCAATAGAGAATTCGTCTCCTTGGTTATATGAGGTTAGTATCACGGTCAACTTAACTTAACTCAAAGTCAAAGTCTTTAGCCATAGAAGTACGGTTAATAATTATTATTATCATTAAACCAAGGATTTTGTGCTTGCATATACAAGGCTGAATGTGGACGATGTTGGAATTTTGACCAAAACCAAATTCTACAAGCCCTAATGTAGTATAGTTTTGGTGAAGAGAATTAGTGTAAATAATCGTTACTTCTAGACACCCACTACACTAATAGATAAATTTGCAACGCCCCATGCGGAAAATTGACAATGATATTGAACCTTTGCATTATTGCAATGGTTCTAAGCCGTTGTAAAATCGATGGCAACGGCTGCAAACCATTGCAATTTTGCAACAGCTCAAGACCGTGACAAAGTTCCCTTATTTTTTTCTTAATATTTGGTGGCCCTTGCGTAAACTATGCTCAAATTACACTATGACCTTTCCACAATACACTATGCCCTTTCCATAATACATTATGCCCAAATTGCGTGTCCAAAGGAGTACACCCTCTTTCTCTCGCTCAACCCTAGTTTCGACCTAATTACGCTATGCTACTTTTCTAAAACAATCGCAGTTTGCCTTAATTTTGCAGCAATCTCAAGATCGATTAAGGTATATGATGGGTATAGATTTGATTTTTATTTTTAACGAACCTAATTTTGTAGAAATCTCAGTTTGCCCTACTTTTGCAGTTTATTATTGTAATGAGCCATCCTTCAGTGAATACAGTTTCTATTTGCATTGATTGATCATAATGTAGCCCTATGAAATAGGCAATGTGTGTTATAGCTATGATCTCAGTTCTCTAGGTTTGTATAAATATAAAATATTTGAAATGATTTATTTGTGATATCCATTAGTTCGTATGCAACAAATAACCAACATATCTTGGTATTCAATTGCTTTTATGAATGGAAATTCATTTTTCTTACTTACGTCGCTTGAAATTGTTTTAGGATAGTAAAGTTCTTATTGAAGCGGCGGGACTTGTTTAAATATTGAAAGCTATTTCTAGGGCATCCACCTATTTTATGATGAAACTCATTTTTTTTGGCTATGCACAAGCCAAACTGATATTCCACTTAAGTTTTAAAATGAGAAGACATGCAACTAAACCTGGCATAAGCTCTTTTCACTTAATGCTATTGAACTCTAAATAGAGCCTCTCAATTCTTAGTGGCAAATGAAGACAATGGTAGTAGTAGCGAGCAACGAGTTCTTCAAAACTATGTTTTTTAATGCTTGCATGTTTAAAACATGAGTAGCGATCTTTTTCTTCTTTTGGATAATTAACCGAGTCAATCATTTTTTCTTGTGGATATTATATGAAAATGCTTTAAATTTACCTACTGATGAGAAATTTGTTATTTTTGCTTTCACAAAATGTGTTTTTTGGGACATGTTCTTTGGAAGATCATAAGTGAGTATGGTTTTTATTTACATTGATTGATCATAGCGTAGCCCTGTAAAATAGACAATGTGTGTTATAACTATGATCTCGGTTCTTAGATTTGTGTAAAAACATAATATTTGAAATGATTTATGTGTGATATACGTTAGTTCATATGCAACAAATAGCAACATATCGTTATCATTTGTTATTAGTGCCAATACTAAAGGATCAACTGAATGCTAAAACTTTCATTTCGACAAGCAGCATAAAAAGAAATTAAAGGTCATATGAAATTAATCATTTTCTTAATTGTGCACTAATATACTGTCACTGAATGAACTAGAATACCAACCAGTAATCGATTTTTCATTTTGATGTTATTTGTTTGATATTTACTTTCTCATATAATAGGAAATATAACAATTTCCCTGTAAACTCTTCTAATCGTCTTATAGATAGGTATATCAATCATCTTTTGAAGATAATAAAAAACTATAAGGCCTTACCAAATGCATATGTCAATAGAAGATGTATTTCTTAACTGAATTGAGTTGAATTTCTAACGTGGTTGAATGTAGAATTTTTTCACTATGGATATCTTCTAAATAATCAAATTTCAAAAAAAATTATAAGTGCATGTACAATAACATCATGTATGTTCGACTATCTTGATTTTTTCCTTCCATTTTCTGGATAGAAAAAGAACTCTAATCGTTAATTACAGTCGAAATTTCTGGTTATATGCATGAGAATTTAAGTTTGCACTTACGTAGAGCGATCTTCTATGATTTTTTTGCTCGAAGTGAGTCATATTTTGGGTTTCTTCATACATTTTCACATACCCATCAATGGCTATATATGATGATCAAATATTCACATACTCACATACCGATATCATAATTTAGTTCTTCTAATTTTGCACTAATGAATATCTTCCAGTTTGATTTAATTTTGGTGACATAATGCTACTTTTGTCTTAATCGTCGTTTAGAAGTCTGGAAACTATTTGCTAATGTTGCATAATTTTTCATGATTTTGTGATAGCTTGTGGATGTTTGTCATCTAATACACGGGAAAACTGTACCTCTAACCCATGAAAAGTTACCATTGGACAGTATACTGCTACCAGAAGAGAAGACACAAAATCATCCTCTTGCAATGACCTTTGTTGAAATTGGAATCGGTGGTTATGTGTTATTTGCAACCAAATTGGCCACAAACACCCAAGAACAGATTTAAGTAGTGAGATAAATGAAGAAACTAAATGAAAACAGAGGAATATATCAAAATAACAGGAAAAAAACAACAGAAAGCAGGAACAATAAGATTTATAGTGGTTCGGCATTGATTGCCTATGTCCACTTTGAATATTCTCTTTATTGCTTTTCAATTAACTTGATTACAATTAGAAACAATAAGAAATAGCAAGAGACAAGAGAATAATGGAGGGAGTTGATTACAATAATAGTGTTGTCTAACCAGTAGCGTAAAGATCCTCAAAATGAACCCCTAGGCATGTATTTATAGGTGAAGGTGACCACCAATCTAACTGGAACTTCGACAACTGGACCTTCTCATCCATATGGGCCCACCATATGGAGCGCTAGGCTTAACTCTCAATGGAGAGGGATCGGTACCGACCCCTTCATATGTTGAGTTTGGGGGTAGTGACCCCTATGGCAGCTTCCTCATGCTCTAATATAATGGTGTCTCAAATATCAGGGTGTTTGGATGTGTGGAGCTCTTGCTTTTGCTCAATCCTTGGTTTAGTTCCATATTAGTCTAAAGAATGTCGATCCCTTCATAGGATGACATGCCAAACCCTCTAGCTTTATAGGTGTATACCGATCCATCTTGCTTAGAGTTTTATGCCGATCCATAGTGTTCCTAGGATATACATTGACCCCTGGACTTGCTACCAGGCCAATCCCTATTATGACCCTTCATAGTGCCGATTCCTTAATGATTCCATCTACGTTGGCTATCCAACCAACTTACCATGCCGATCCCTCCTAGTATTGACACATCATGTTGAACTGAGTACCATTGCTTATGCCAATCCTTTGAATAACCATCAAGGCTGATCTTTATCATCTTGCTTTGCTATACCGATCCCTTTTTTATCTCATTTGTGTTGACAAATGACTATGCCGATCCCTATTCCTTCTAATCTAATCTCCTTATTTTTAACATCATGTGTTGTCTGTCTATCAACTTTGTTCAATTTGGGCTTCGTATCACTGTCCGAGCTCTATTTTTGGGCCCTGTAGCGGTTGCCTCACGGTCATCCTTCTTGTCAATAGATGAATCTGTCTGGTGCGATCAGTCTAATATAGCCGGGTCAGGGTACCGGGTAACACTTGCCCCCCAAAGCATGTCTTGTGGGTAACATGACGTGATTTGAATTGAGAAAAGTATGAGTTGCCAGAAAGAAGTCCATCTAACTTCCTGGTTGATTTCTGTTCCATTATCGACCTTCAATAATACAAGTCTGATGTCGCATTCCATTAGCATATACAAATTCGGTCATGTGGGACTCATAGGCTTTCTTCTATCTGATTCGATCTCGAACTTGACTGCTTCAGGCTCAACCGCAATTTTAGTTGATTTCAAAAGGTTGAATTATTGAATCATTCATGAGCACATTCACATACACGTTTCCGTTGTTGGCTCCCGGATGTGATCGAACGTTCGTAGGTCGTTGCCAACTTTAATAGTATTATGTACGTTTGTGTTTGCAATCGAACCTTCAAGATAATAATCGTCCAACATTTTTTAGTTGTCCATCATTTCTCCTCTTCCATTTTTTTTCTTTTATTTTAAATTTCTTGTGGAGGGATCGGCATCTGATATGCCGATCCCTTAGTAGACATACGCAAATAAGGATCGGTATATTCTAATGCTGAACCCTCTTCGCTTCAGACCTGGTCACCCACTGTGACCGGTTCTTACTCATTCACAAGGACATATATAAATGGACTTTCTCTTCACTTCCCTTTTCACTTTTACTTCTCCAATTTTTACTTTACCTTTGCATAAATACTCAGCATAACCCAAATTATTGACATCTCCCTTTGTCGAACGAAAGAAAGAAAAAGTCCTTGACTTTAAAACTAAATCCAAGCATGAAAACTCATCCTCAATCCAACTCGCCTGTAGTTCATCCTCAATCCAAAGTTCCGACCACTCGCCTGTAATTTTTTTTTTGAGAGAGACGGGTGTGTAGCGTGAAACTACACAGCCGGTTAAATAGTTATATTATAAAGTAGGTAAGAGGTCGATCGACAAGCCCGATCGATGGCCAAAAAAATAGGTACGAAGCAACAAAATACAATTAACATGCTAGAGTATCATAGACCATTGCATACTAACTAGTGCTGCCCACGCTAGATTATAACTACCTTTCTGGAGATGCATTAGTACTACCTTGAGATTCAGCTGGCTGGACGCTGCAAGGCGGGAGACTCAAACGGAACGGCGTGGAGGATGTTTGACCTGTTAGAGAGGAGAAAAAGTGAGTGATGCTTCTACAGGTTCCACCAAAGTGACGTGCTGGTTTCCCAAACACGTGTGCATTCCTTTCCTTCCAAATGCACCAACTAAAGATTGATATGAAGGTGTCTATCAGCACATTCTGCTGATTATACTGCCAATACTCAAAAAAGGAGGTCACGCTGGGGATAAATCCCAAAAGATGTGCACTAGTTGCAGCCCAAATTGAGTAGGAGAAGTCACATTCGAAGAAAAGGTGAGTTACCGATTCATCGTGTGTTGAACATAGGACACAGCACGAGTCAATGGGGATGTTGAGTTTGTTGAGTCTATCCTTGGTATTAATTCTTCCATAAATTAGGCACCATTGGAAAAAAGCTATGCGGGGTGGAAGGTTGCAATGCCAAATCCTGGGAAAGGAGAAAAGACGTCCGGGGTGAATTAGGTGTTGATAACAGGAGGCGACTGAGAAGCCCTTGGAAGGTGCAAGGGCCCAGAGGAAGAGGTCTTGATTGTTGGTGGGATGGATCGATAGGAGGATATTAGTGGCGGAGAGGAGTTCAGGGACCAAGTTTGCATCGAAGATGGAGGGGGGGCAAAGGTGCTCAGGACCAAGTGTGAGGTATTCTTCAACTGTTACGTTAGGGAGGGTGGCGTGCGAGAAGAGATTGGGTAGGAGCTGGCCATACCAAGTGTCATGCCAGAAGAGGCATCTGTTCCCACTTTCGATTTTTACCTGGAAAAGTGTTTTAACTCTAGGGAGGGTTAGAAGGACCCCGGACCAGAAGGGGGATGGCCTGAACCGGGTGGTGAGATGGAGCGCCAAATGAGGGTTTGAATGATAATGTTGACATAGGATCCATGATTTCCAGATGAAGTTCCCAGGTGTGAGTAATCTCCAAAGCCATTTGGACAGCAACGCTTGATTGAAAGTGCGAAGGTCTGTAATCCCTAACCCCCCATGATTGCGTTGCAAACATACCGTCTTCTAGTTGACCAGCCTTTTTGCGTTGCCACCGTTCCAAAGAAATGAGCGCCTGATTGAGTCAATTATCTTGATAACCCAGGATGGAAGAGTGAGGAAGGACATCCAGTATGAGGGGATAGCTGATAGGACTGGTTTGACTAAGACAAGGCGACCTGCAGAAGATATCGAGTTTGCCTTCCAAGTTGAGAGTCGGGATTCAATTTTGGAAATGAGAGGGATCCAGTCAGCACGGTGGAGATTGGTGGGGCGGATGGGAATGCCTAGGTATGAAATGGGGAATTGGGCTATATTACAATTGAGCAGGGATGATATTTGCGGGCCAAGATGAGCAGAGTTGCCGAGCATGATGATGGAACTTTTGTTAAAATTGATGGATAGGCCAGAAATTGTTTCAAAGACATACAGCGCAACCTTGAGGCAATGAATGTGGTTGGTCTCGGTGGAAGCGAATAGGATCGTATCATCTGCAAATTGAAGGTTAGATACAGACAAATCTGAGTTTTGAAGCTTGATAACTCTAAATAAATCATTGGACGAGGCAAGTTTGATCATCTGATTGAACACATCCGCTACCAGGACAAAGATTAGGGGAGAGAGCGGGTCCCCTTGCCTCAGTCCCCTGGTTGATTTAATGTGACCACCCGAAGAGCCATTGATTGTTATGGATGAAATGCTTGTGTTGAGTATCCCTTCGATCCAACCGCACCACTTTGACGGAAAACCCCTGTGCTTCATTAGGTCTAGGATGAAGTCCCAGTGTACCGTGTCGAAGGCTTTGGAGAAGTCTAATTTTAGAAGGGTACCAGGGGTTGATGTTCTGTGACAGTAAGAGACAACTTCTTGAGTAGCGGCGACACAGTCCAAAATGTTTCTTCCTAGTATGAATGCGGACTGTTCCGCCCCCACCAGAGGGTCGATGACTGACTGAAGTCTATTAGCAAGAACCTTTGTGATGATTTTGAATGTGGTGTTGAGGAGGCTGATTGGTCTGAAGGCGGGCATAGTGTTAGCGCCGTGGGATTTGGGGAGGAGGATGATGTTGGCATAGTTAAGGCGGGCAACAGAGGAGGGATTAGCTTGGAATTCTTCGCACATGTCTAGCAAGTCGAATTTGATGGTTTCCCAATAACGTTTAAAAAAGTGTGGACCGAAACCATCTGGGCCAGGGGCCTTATCGTCCGACAAGCCCTTAAGCGCGGCCCAAACTTCATCTTCGGAAAATGGGTGGTCAACAGGAATAGGGGGACAGGATGGGTATAGGAGGTTCCAATCAATAGGGGGTAGCGCCGGGGATGGCTTGCCGAGGATATTTCGGTAGTATTCGGTGAAGAGGCGAAGGTGGTCAGGCAATTCGGTGTAGCTGGAGTTGTTGTGAACTAGCTCCGTGATGTTGATAGATCTGCGTCTACCATTGGCCATTCGATGGAAAAAGGAGGTATTTCTGTCTCCCTCCTCTAACCATTTGGCTTTAGATCTTTGTTTCCAACCAATTTCCTCTTGTTTGATGAGTCTATCAAGCTCAGCTTCTAGTGCCTTCAGTTGAGAGTGTTCGGTTGAAGTTAAGGGTCGAGATTCTTCGAGGATATTGAGTTCTAAGATAGCGTCTTGGGTGGAAGAAATGCGCGAACGAAGGGAACCCCAAATGTTTTTGGCCCAAGGTTTGATGATCTTTCTGAGTGAATGGAGTTTGGAAACTACCCTGGCGGTTGCGGAATTCGACACAACCGGTTGAGACCATGCTAGCTGAATGAAATTGTCGAAAGATGGTTCCAGAGTCCATAGGCGTTCAAAGCGGAAGGGACGATTTAGGATGGAGGATGAGCCCGACTTCTCTTTTTAATTGTGTATTTGAGTCATGAATCCTAAGTTTGCGTGAGTTCGAGTGTTTCTCAGATGTACCGAGTTGTGTTGGAGCGCCTGAGTTTGAATCCATAGCTTGATGGGTTTCGTTGAGATACGCAGGAGAGGAGGAGAAGATGAAGGAGTAGGGGAAGAAAAAGGAGGAAGGAGGGTTCGGCTGGTGTCCTGGAAGGGATGGAGGAGAGTTGGGTTTTGAAATTTGAGAAGAGGAAATTAGGATAGGTGATGGTTCGGTAGTTTTTAGTTGCCGAGAGGGTTTTTCCTTTTTTGGTAAGAGAACAAAAGGGATCGGTGTAGATCACTTTGATGTACGAGTCAGTTGGTTTGTTAAGGGATCAGTGAAAAGTAGTTATGAAGAGAGGGGTCGGTGCAGGAAATGGTTGGTTGAAGGGTCAGTAGGAGGTATTTGTAGAAAGGAATCAGCAGGTTGTTGTACTGATGAGGGATCAGTGTTAGCAACTTAGGTGTAGGGATCGGTAATGGTAGCTAAGGTGTAGGGATGGGTATTGAGGATGGGGTAAGGGATCGGCATATAGCAAAGGGATCGGTATTGATTATAAAAACTAGTCCAACCTAAGTCATTCAAACGCTCAACTGCATATTGCCTTGCCTGAACATAAGATGACTAAGAACAACGCGACTTGCATACTTGGACTGTCGGACTTAAGCTTGAACGAACGAACTTCTGAACTGCTCAATATGGACTAAGTAAAAAACTGGCTAATGAACTTGAACAATGGACTTCATAATTTAGAATGTCAACAACCGATCCTAAAGCTTTCGTTGCCGATCAACTTTCTCGTCGATTGAGACGATCGGCGATGAAAGTCTCTCTGGACGGAACTCCATGTCTCATCATTTTATTCTTGCTTTTCTGATTTCAAACTGTTTATGCTCGTTTCACACTTCACTGCACTGCACTAGTTCGCACACGACACAGGGGGAACAGGTTATTATTTCTAATGTTGATTGTCTACTGAGTATAGCTGACATAGATCTTAGACGCATGAAGCACCCAGTCAACATGTCTTCTGAATCAACGGTGAGACATATTGGTTCCGAAGCAAGATCAAGTTCTGCTACCATATCTGAAATGCCTTCTTCGAGTCACCATGCAGAACAATCGAAAGCACCTAATCTTTAAGTTAATCTTTTCTCCGATATCCCAGTTCTACCAACTGAAACCATCAGTCCGGCTCCTGATGCCGTTGAGGGTGCCATCGTTCTAGATAACCCTGTCGACTCACAAGCTTCTAGAATCGGCGAAGCCACTCTTCGTCGATTGTGCTCCATTCACGGGATCCCGTTCGAAGATGTTTTGGTTCCAACGAGGCAAGATAGACCTTACTTGCCCCTAGCCGGGTATACTGCTTGCAACAAGTTTATGCGTTGGGATGGATGTGTGCCACCTTTTAACTCCTTCATCAGGGAGATGTTGAGGTACCTTGGGATCCCTCCTACTTAGTTGCATCCCAACAGCTAAGCCTTTATTCATGGGACTTTCCTTTTATTTATGAACGTCTTGTTCCGCCTGCCGACTCCCGAAGGTATCAGATTTATCTATAATTTCAAACGACGATCAAGGAGTCCATTTTATGTCTTTCTTGAGCCTTCACCGAACTTACAAGTCTTGATGGGTGCATGAAACAAGCTTTCCTTATTCAAGCATGAGTGATTTTACGTGCGATGTCCTCCTGGCTTCGTAAGGAGATGGTTAGAAGGACGTAAGTGTTACTTCTGCTTTCCTCTTAAATTCGATGACTCAAGTCATAACTTCTCCTTTGAATATACTAACGTTTGAAGTTCTTTTATCTGTCCGTCCACGACCTGAAGGCGCTGAGTTTTCTAGAGCCGTCGTCGCCATTCGTGCTACTCCAGTTGAGGATCGGGATATTAAACTCCTCATAACAGACGAGTTGCTATCATTATTCGGGCTGTTGGAAGACGGCCGCAGAATTGGACTCCCCGGGAGCAAAGCAGTCTTGAAGATTGTTGCTGATCGAAGAGAAGAAACAATCGACCCCGTCGTGCCTCTGCTAAGGGGACTCAGGGAGATACCAAAGAAGGAGAGATCAAAGATCCTCAATCTGATAGAATGGGAGATGATATTACATGCCTTGAAAAAATGTCGGTGGTTGAACCGTCGTATGTCAGTCAATCGCAGACACCCCCAAAGAGGAAGAAAAGGTTAGTGTACCGACTACGCAAAAGTAAGGCTAGGTCAAATCCGGAGTTTGTCATTACTCCGGTTGAAAAGGAGTCATCTTCTCAACACATGGAAAGCTCGTTGAAGGGATTCTCTGACCTTCCAATTCCATATGATATAATGACCTACGACTTCCCCAACATTAATATTGAAGGACTTAACTCTCCTACCAGAAGCGACGAAGGTGTACAACCTTCCAACAGAGAGGAGAGTACTTCGATGAGTAAAGCCACTGTTACCGGTCCGTCGGGGGAGGGGGACACTGGGACACACACAAACACTTGCACTCCACTATACACTCGTTATTAATCCTTCATGCGACAACTTTTAATATGCTCTTATTTGGTTCTTTACAGGTGCAATGTCTTAGTCTTATGCCTTCGATCATCTCCGAGGTTCTTCAACTTTTTACCGCTCAAGCCGAGACTCCGAGTCCGGATGACGTAGAGAGAAAGATGATGGATGAGATAAAGATTATTATTCAAGGGAATCCTCTTCTTCATCTAAGCGGAAGTATCCATCCTATGTTTCTCGTCATGATGAATACTCTAATCTCCCTGCCCGTAGTGGAGAAAAATCTTTGTATCGCCCCCTCACGCCACCGCGCCCCACGAGCAACATTTTGGCTCGTCTAGTTCAAGGCAATCACATGAGCGCTGCTGCGGCAAGCATCCACTTGCCACTTCTGATACACTTCTTTCGGTTTCCGCTGCCGATTCTACTACAGCAGAAAAGTTAGCTGAACTTAAAGCTATTTTTCCGAAGATCTGCTTTGATGGTCTCAAATTCCTCCCCTCCGTACATGTTATTCCCGGACATGCCAAAGAGAGCTCACTAGCGTTATGAATGATGTATTCGTCCAACATGAATCATTCATCCATTTGGCCGAGAAGGTTTCTGAAGTCTTTATTGAGCGTCGGCATGAAATTGATCGTCTTAAGTTGGAAGCTATCCATGATAAATATATCATCAAGCATCAAGACGTTGAGTTGCTTGAATACAAGACCCAACTTGCAGAGGCCGAAAAAAGTGCAAAGGACATGGTAGAGGCGATAAGTCGCTTGGAAACTTCCTATAAAAAGGTACTTGACGTGGCGCTTCAACGCAGCGGCATGCTTGCCCTAGAAAAGGACTCCTCGCAAAAGGAGAAAGACGCCATAGCTCGCTACGTCGAAGAGCTTGAAGAGTTGTTAAAGAAAGAGAGAGAGGAGAAAATTGAGGCGCAAGAGGAGTCGTAGAGATACTGCGAGGAAATCGTCGAGGCAAGGAGCTTAAGGACAAAGTTCGATGAATAATTCGCCGAGATGGAAGCTTTGAAGGAAGAAGCCCGGGAAGAGGGCAGAAAAGAAGTGCTTGAGCAAACCTCCCGGGTGGAGGCTGTCATCGAGTCCGGGAGGAATGAGATTAAGGACCTGTTCGATCCACTAATTGTCGAATATAACGCGAAGGTCCTTCTCCACCGTGACTTAAGCTTTCTTGGTGAAGGATATATTGAATCACTTGCCGAAGCCTGAGATCTCGTCGTCAAGAAAAATAAGGAAGAGTTGGGAGAAGCGGAATTCAATGAAGAGGAACTTGTGAGACAAGTGCTTCGAGGTAACGAGCCGTCTGATCTAGCCATCGCCAAACTTCAATTTTTTAAGGCTCATGCACCGACTAAAGAAGGAGGGGATATCATTGAGTCTGCTGGAATCGATCCTAAAGGTTCCTCTCCTATCCATGTTGTCGAACCATCCACTTCCCACGATATGGAGCAAACCCTTGGCTATGATCCGGACAGGCCTGGCTTTGGACCACATATGCTATCTTCCATTCTCGAAGGAAGCACTCCATTGACTACAGAAAGCCAACCGGACGCTGGTATAGTACTAAACTGCTTTGAATCTGAAGAAGTTTCTGTTCTCTATGCGCAACGTCTTTCAACTAATGCTTTTGTTTTGATAAATTTTTGCAGGTCTTCTAGGCCCTCATCAGACTCCTAGGAGTGGTGCCGCTACGGAGTAGCAGGAAAAGACGGTCGAACTCTCGGCCGCTGTTGATATCCCGGGGCCCGATACTCAAGTCATCGGTGCGCTCGATGAAGATAAGCCCGAAGATTCGCCCCATGTTGATGAATTAGAAGATGTAGTAATCTAAGGTGCTTTGAAGCACACTACTAAAACTAGCATGAAGGAGTAGATCGAGGAGGAGGAGAAATCAAAGCGTAAAGTGAAAGGCGAGCCCATCGAGGTGGAAACTGGAGATCTTGATCTTTTACCACTACAGGTTATTCCACCAGGCGGGATGATTCCCAGCGCAATCCCTCCTTCTTCTTCAAGTATTCCAGCCAAGGGCAGCAAAGGGTCCCGGAAGAGGCGCTCAACCAACTCCACTCCTGAAAAATCAAAAAAGGAGAAAAAGTCGAAGAAATAGTCACTACTTTGTATCGTTGTACATAATTTGAATAATTATCTCTTTTCTTGGTCATATGTGTACGGGTATGAATCTCGATTTTTTTTGAAATAACTTGTAATGGAATTTTTAAGTTTGTGAATAAAAGTTTTTTGTTTCGATTAATCATCGTGTTAAATGTTAGTTTAATAGTTGAATAATTACTTTCCATTCTGTGTACTTGTAATTCATTGATTGTGAATCCCATTAACAATTAATCATCTCCATCTCAAGGCCTCCTTGCGGTCATTGCCTTAAGTTGTAGAAAGCGCCAAGCTGGAGCTGTAGTGAGCTATCATATTCAGCCTTCGGCGGTTTATATTCATCCCGTTGTTGAATAATTACTTAGAGTTTTCTCGTAGGCAGTCGTTTTTCCACCTGAATTGTTTATACCCTAGTCTGCCCTCCGGGGAGTTAGATTTTTCTCGTGGGCAGTCGTTTTTTCCACCCAAATTGTTTATACTCCAGTCCGCTCTTCGGGGACTTAGAGTTTTCTCATGGGCGGTCGTTTTTCCACCTGAATTGCTTATACTCCAGTCTGTGCTCTGGGGACTTAGAGTTTTCTCATGGACAGCCATTTTTTCCACCTGAATTGTTTTTGTTTTTACTTCTCTTGGTCGCCTTGATTTAGTTCTAGTCCCACAATCCGGAAGGGAGTTTTTTTAGTCTTTTGATTATCGATGATCTTTGTTCCTTATCTTGTGTCCCGTCCTTTGGTTCATCTACGGGAGTTGCTAGTCGAGCAAATTTACAGAGCTCATCTTGTTCGGTCCCATCGGGAATTGGTATGATCGATCGATTTCAAACTTCGTGAGCCCGTTCACACATCACACATATCGATATCAATCAATTTCATTGTGTACTTGGCATAAAATGAAATGACAGTCATTTATGCAAAGGAAGTTCAAGATTATATTCTTCAAATGAGAAGGAAAATACAAATCTGTCTTATTACATATTCAAAAAGTTAAATACTAAAGCAAATGTCAAAAATAACTAGTACAGAAATACAAAGGAAATGTTCTAAGTGAAATAGCGTCGTAAATGCTTGCTATTCCATGCTCTTGGAAGTGCGTGTCATCAACAGTCGCTAGCTTGAAAGTTCCTTCTCCAAGCCACTGTTCAATGATATGCGGTCCTTCCCATGTCGGATTCATGTGCGATGGGACCGGAAAAACCCGTTTCAGGACAAGATCGCCAACTTCAAAGGTTCTCGATCGTACTTTTGTGTTGTAATATCGGGGACTCGATGTCGGTGTGCAGTTGCTCTCAAATCAGCTTCCTCGCGCTTCTCATTGATAAAGTCCAAAGATTCCAAGATGAGATCTTTATTTGTTCTGGAGTCGTAGTAAGTCACCTGATGAGAAGGGACTTCGAGTTCTACTGGAATAACTGCTTCAGTCTTGTAAGCAAGGGCGAATGGAGTATGGCCAGTCGCGGACTTATGAGTGGTTCTGTAGGCCCAAAGTGTCATAGGAAATTCATCCACCCACTTGCCTCTAGCCTTCTCCAAATGCTTTTTCAGAATAGACTTGATAATTTTGTTTACAGCTTCAACCTATCCATTCGCCTGAGGGTGAGCGACCGTCGCAAACCTCTTTTCAATACATTATCTTCGACAAAATTCTTTAAATTCAGCACTATTGAACCGAGTCCCATTATCTATTACGATAGTTCGTGGAAGACCGAAGCGACATATGATGTTTCGAACAACAAAGTTGATAACTTTCTTGGTCGTGATTGTGGCTAGCAGTTCTGCTTCAGCCCATTTGGTGAAGTAATCAACTGCGACAATAGGGTACTTCGCACCACCTTTGGAGATTGGTAAAGAGCCGATGATGTCGATACCCCACATAGCGAATGGCCATGGACTAACCATTTGCGTGATCTCTGTTGGTGGAGCTCTTGGGACTTTTGCATATCTGGCACCTGTCGCATCGTCTCACATAATCAGCAGTGTCCCGGTTTACAGTTGGATAGTAATATCTGTAACGGAGTATCTTCTTTGCCAGAGTTTGCCCCCCAGCGTGATCGCCACATTCTCCCTCATGAACCTCTTTCAGAAGATGCTTTATCTCGTTATGAGCGATACACCAGAGTAAGGGAACAGAAAACCCTTTTCTATACATAGTTCCTTCTTGCATAATATACCGCGAAGATTTACAAAGGACTTGTCGCTTTTCGTTTCTCCATTCAGGCAAGATTCCATGCAACAAGTAATCTTTAAATGGAGTCATCCACGATTCCCTCTCGGGCTCCGTTTCCAATACTTGATCAACTTCCATCATATTTATACTTGGGGTATGTAATGTCTCGACTAGAACCAAGCCCATCTGTTGCATATCACCAGTACTAGCAAACTTTCCCAATGAATCGGCTTCTCCGTTCTACTCACGTGGGATATGTGAAATGTCATAGTACTCGATATCCACCAACAACTCGAGCAAGGTACGGGGCAAGTCATTGTCCCTTAGCCCGATAGTCTCCTCTGACTTGATACAGTATCGATTGTGAGTCGCAAAAGATTTCAAGAGACTTCACTACGAGCTCTATGGCTAGTTTAAGTCCAGCAATCAACGCTTCATACCCAGCCTCGTTGTTTATAGCAGGAAAGTCAAGCTTCAAAGCATAGCAAATTGACCGGTTCTCAGGGGTTACAAGTACAATCCAAGCTCCAGAACAGTGATCATTAGATGCTCCATCAGAGCACAACTTCCATCGCACAGTAAGGATTCCGCTACTTTCTAGAAGCTCATCTTGGATAGTAAATTCCACTATAAAGTGTGAGAAATGCGGATTACGGATCTTAAGGCTGGAATAACACTAGAGGGGGCGTGAATAGTGTTTTGTGGATTTTCTAATTTTTTTTGAAACTTATGTAAATTTAATTACCAACAAATGCAATTCACAGACACAGATATAATCACAGAATCAGACACAGATGCAAATAATAAATAAAAGCAATAAAGGAAAGAACACACCGGATTTTATACTGGTTCGGAGTTACCCTACATCCAGTCCCGCACAAATGTACGGATTTCTTATCAAGAATAATATCCCAGATTACACCCTCGATTTCAAGGCCACGAGGTACACCCTCCTGTATTCGAGTCCGGGGCAAACTCTCTTGATTTACCAGGCCACAAGATCACCTAATCGACTTCCGGGGCAACAATCACACCCAATTGATTTCAAGGCTCAACCGCACCTTTTACTCAACAGTTTGATTTACAAATAATCCTATAACGCTGAATAGCACTGAGATCTTACGGAGAGAGTGGCAGAGAATCAAACAAGAGATAATCAAGTTTGATTCACTTGGTATTTCGACAGAGTATAGTTTGTAATTCTTTAGAATAAATGTGGAAGATGAAGAGAAGTGAAAACAAATGAAATCTAGTTGAAAATTCGTTTAGAACTACTGGTATTTATAGGAAATCAATAGCCATATCTATTCGTGAAAGGATACGACGAATAGACACTTCTTTTGAAAATTTGAATTTTGAATTTAACGGACACCATGTCGACATGGGGTATCCCATGATGTCGACATGCCCTAGTTAAAAATAATGTAAAATTTGTTTTGAAAATGATATTGAATGGAAAACAAGATGAAATGATTCTGGAGCAAAATAAACTAATTTCCCTATGTTTTAAAATAAAGAAGAGTAGAAAAATATATTTTTAGAATGTATATATAAATTTGATTTTAAATCTCAAGTGTATATATATTATAAAGAATATTTAAAAATCAGAAGATAGTTTTGAAAAACAAACGAAGTTTAAAACAATATTTTATTTAAAAACAAAAACAAAGAATATTTTAAGGCTAAAACATTTTGAAAAGCAGTTTTGAAAATCATTTTGAAAAACCATTTTGAAGTGGTTTTGCAAGCTTCTTCCTGCAGAATATCTCATCACATCAGGACTCGAGAACTTGCACAAAACCAGGATGTTCGTGGGTTTGTAAGCCACTTGTCGTAGGTTTGTAAGCTACTTGTCGTGGGTTTGTAAGCCACTAAGAAGGTAGAAATGGGTTCCATCCCAAATGAAATATGGAATGAAGATTTATGTGCTATTATGAAGTTTTAACATAATTCTAGACTCAATACTTATCTTGTACTATTAAAATCTTGAACTCTTGATAACTTGATTTGTTGATACTCATGAGTCTTAAATCTTGATATCTTTGATCTTTAAATTCATCAGTCTTGTATTGCTATACTGTACAGTCTTCATTCTTAGTACCTGCATGTTTATATCCTGCATATATATATATATATATATATCTAAACTATAATGTTAGTATTTATATTTTATAACAAGTCCTAAGGTTGTTGTCATCAAAACCATCCTTCTCAAGGACTAACATAAAGTCTGACAACGCTTGTCCCTGGATAGCTCTTCACGGCAGATATGTAATGTCGAACTGGCTGAGCTCGATGTTCCATTTAAGCAACCTCTTAGACGTCTCAGGTCGCTGTAGGACCTGTCGTAACGGCTGGTCGGTGTAAATGTTGATCGGATATGCCTGGAAATACGGATGAAGTTTCCATGACGCGATTAGCAAACAGTACACCAATTTCTCTATCTTCGGATAGTTCCTTTCTGCACCTATTAATCGCTTACTGACGTAATACACTGGTCTCTGAATCCGGCTCTCCTCGCGAATCAAGGCGGCACTTATAACATGTAATGATACAGCCAAATAAATGTATAACTCCTTGTGATCTACCAGCTTTGACAAGACTGGTGGTCTCTCCAAATGATTTACCAGAGCTCGAAACGCGTCTTTACAATCCTGCGTCCATTCAAAGTTTCTCTTCCCTTCCCGATCAAATCAAAGAAAGGAATGCATTTTCTAGTTGCTCTGGAATAAATCGACTTAAAGCGGCAACCTTCCCATTCAAACTTTGCACTTGTTTAATAGTTCTGGGCGCTTGGATATCTCGGATAGCCTGAATCTTTTTTGGATTTACTTCAATTCCTCGAGCATTGACAATAAAGCCCAAGAACTTTCCCGATGCAACACCAAATGAGAATGTCAAAGGATTGATCTTCATGTTATAAAATCGGAGGATGTTGAACATAGCTGCCAAGTCTCGAATGTGGTTGTTTAATCGTCGTGACTTCATGAGCATATCATCCACAAAGACTTCCATTGTCCTCCCAATTTGACCTTTAAACATCCGGTTAACTAAGCATTGATAGGTTGCTCCAGCATTCTTCGACCCAAATGCATCATCACGTAACGGTATAATCTAACATCCGTCACAATGCTGATGTGTTCCTGATCGGGGACATGCATCAGGGTTTGGTTATACCTCGAGTACGCATCCATAAAGGATAAAAATTCATGCCATGCAGTTGAATCAACTAGCTGATCAATCCTTGGAAGGGGAAAACTATCTTTAGAACACACCTTGTTCAAGTAAGAATAGTCGATGCACGTTCTCCACTTCCCGTTTGCCTTCTTCACCAGCATGAGATTAGATATCCATTCAGGATAGAGGGCATCACGGATAAACCCATTAACTTTCAGTTTATCCACCTCCACTTTAAGGGCGATGGATCTCTCCGAATCCATGCCTCGCCTTTTTTGTTTTACCGGTACATACTTCGAGTCAACGTTTAATGCGTAGCTCATGATGGCAAGCGAGATCCCACACATGTCCGAATGAGTCCAAGAAAATACATCCAGATTCGCTCAGAAAATTAGAAAGTTCTCTCATCATCGAGAGACTGAGTTGCGATCCAATCTTCAAGACCCGTGATGGGTCGTCGTCGTTGACTGTTATATCAATCATTAGTTCAGCTGGCGCCGCCTTGGTCTCCTTGGCTCCTTGTCATCCCTTGGATCTATATCTTTTTAGAACCAACAGTGGCGCCCAAGCCAAGGCTTAGGCACTACTTGTCAAACTTCAGTAACTTGGATGCGGACAGATTTGTCCACGCCTTTTCCTTTCTCCTTACGTTGAGCTTCTCTAAACTCAGTCGCATAACAGGCGCATCTAGTCGCCTGATCACCATGCACCACTCCTACTCCATCATTGGTCGAAAATTTCAAAGTCAAACACCATGGGGAAAGAGCTGCCCGAAATTCAGCCAGGGTCGGTCGGCCCAGAAAAACGTTGTACGGTGAGTTAACATCCAACACAATGAACGGTAGGATCCACACTCCTACGTTCACCTTCCCCGAATTCCATTGGCAACTCCACATAACCAACTGCCTCAGTCGCCGCACCATTGAAACCATGTATGCGAGCTTTAGATGGTTTCAAATCTTTAGCCTCCATTCTCATTTGACTATAAGCCTTCTTGAAAATAATGTTCATCGGACTTCCACAATCAATCAAAATTCTTCTCACTAAAATAGGGCCAATCATGGCAGAAATGACCATCGGGTCAATTGTAAGAGCCTCTACTCTATCTGCATCCCTGCTCCTGAACACTATACCATCAGTCATCGTACCTTGTTACTTGGCCGGAGTTCCGTCCTCCGTATTTAAACAATGCTCAAAATCCACATGCCTCATTGCACTGGCATAGCGCTCCATCTCCTGCTAACTTCTATCTACAGGATGCGGTCCTCCAACTATCGTGTTTATCACTGATCTTCCTCCGATTCGTGCAGGCTCTTCAGCCCTACGCGGAGCTTGTCCTCGACTGGTATCGGATGTCCCCTGTCAGCCGTCCTGTGGAGTTTTCACAAACTGCTGCAACTTCTTCTCCTGAATAAACTTCTCGATAGCATCTTGGAGATGCCTGCACTCGTTCGTATTGTGCCTGTAACACTCGTGAAACCGGTAGTATTTTCTAGTTTGTTTTTGTGTCTCTGTCGACTCCTTTGGACGCGGCTTCTTATATTGAAAGTATTACAGGTGGATAGATAAATATTCTCCAGGGATGCATTCAGAGGTGTGTAGTTGTCATACATAGGAATCTTAGGCTTTGGTCTTCCAGGCTCCCTCTTTCGGTCTTAATTTCCTTCACCACTTCTCTTCTGTTGATTCGGCTTGTTTTGAACATTGACCTGAACCTTCCCAGAACTCTCATCCGATTGCTTTATTGCAATGTTACTTTGTACCGCTTCTCCTCTCGGTCCTATAACATTTCTTTCTCTGGAGGACTTGGCTTCCTCATTCCTCATAAACTGAGCTGCCTTTGAATAGAAGCGTTCTAGCATGGCCAGCGGTTTTCCAGCTAGCCAATCACCGAATTCGGATTCTGGGTCAACCCCTCTCGTCACAACCATAAGTATAGCATGGTCATTTGGGTTACTAACTTCAGCGGCAGTGGCATGAAATCTTTGCAAGTAGTCCTTTAGTGATTCCCTCGGAGCCTGGATCACACTGGACGGTGACATCACATCTTTAGGGTGAGTAGCGTGGATCTAGAACTGCTCCACGAACTTTGTTGCCAATTCATCAAACCTTAAGATTGATCGTGGAGGTAATCTTGTAAACCACATCGTTGCGATCCCAGAGAGAGTTATAGGGAAGCATCTACATTTGGTTGCGTCATTTGCTCTTGCTGAGTCCATCAACCATTCTTACCTCATGATGTGCCACCTGGGGTCGGTTATTCCCTCATAGGCATGCATAGTAGGCATGTTGAACCTTCTCGGATACTCCGCATGTAAAACACTGTTAGTAAATAGGGTATGACTCCTAAAAATTCTCCAATCATCATTTGTTAAGCCCTGGTTCTCCCTCACCAGCTGTCTGACTATCACCGATAAGTCCGGTGTCTGGATAGGTGGTGCCAAGTGGTGGTTGCGCTCCACCTCGCGTGAATGTTTCGGTCGATGTCTACGGGCCATTTCACGCCTCCTTGGCCTATCATCCTCCAGATGTGCACCATGAGTATTCATCTCATCATCATTCCAGAAAGGTAGTTAGTCAGCATTCAAACGTACTTCAGCATCCAAACTCCCAGAACCAGCTCCAGCACGACTCCCCAAAGGCATTTGGGGAACACCCCTTCTAGTGGAGGGATCGATACCGATCCTTAGGGGGGATCAGCACTGATCCGTCTTAGCAGACCATATTGGTCTGCCAAGCGATGCTCCGATGTCCCGGCTTGCTCTCCTTTGACCCTGCGACGCCTGCGCCTATGAAATTCATCTGATGAGGTTGAACTATTCGCTGTTGTTGAGCAATCTAGTTCATTAGGTTAGCATTAGTCTGGATTTGCTCGTTCAGCTACCTACGGCTCTCCATTAGCTCCCTCATCAAGTTGTTGAATTCAGCTCTAGTTATGGAATCAGCGGGGTTTAGACTTCAGCAGGCTCCACATTGACATTAGCAGGCTGGTTCTTAGATGCTGGCAGTTTCATTTACATCAACGTTCTGGGAAGTTGATCTGGTATGCCTCACCATTCTGGATTTCTTTTCTTAGATTCTGGTAAATTTGAGTAGTGTCTACAAGCTTCTGAAGATGAATCTGAATCTCCTACGGGGGATTTCCTCAATCCAGCAGCAGCAAAGGGGATCCTAACGGGTTGAGAATCAAGCTCTTAATGAAAGCACCAAAATGTTTGCAACCAAATTATCCACAAACACCCAAGAACATATTTAAGTAGTGAGATAAATGAAGAAACTAAATGAAAACAGAGGAATATATCAAAATAACAGGAAAAACACAACAAAAAGTAGGAACAACAAGATTTATAGTGGTTCGGCGTTGATTGCCTACGTCCACTTTGAATATTCTTTTTATTGCTTTTCAATTAACTTGATTACAATTAGAAACAACAAGAAATAGCAAGAGACAAGAGAATAATGGAGGGAGTTGATTACAATAATAGTGTTGTCTAACCAACATCGTAAAGATGCTCAGAATGACCCCCTAGGCTTGTATTTATAGGTGATGGTGACCACCAATCTGACTGGAACATCGGCAACATGACCTTCTCATCCATATAGGCCCACCATAAGGAGCGCTAGGCCCAACTCTCAATTGAGAGGGATTGGTACCGACCCCTCCATATGTTGAGTTTAGGGCAGCGACCCCTATGGTAGCTTCCTCATGCTCTAATATGATGGTGTCTCAAATATCAGGGTGTTTGGATGTGTGGAGCTCTTACTTTTGCTCAATCCTTGGTTTAGTTCCATATTAGTCTGAAGAATGTCGATCCCTTCATAAGGTGACATGTCGAACCCTCTAGCTTTATAGGTGTATACCGATCCATCTTGCTTAGAGTGTTATGCCGATCCATAGTGTTCCTAGGATATACGCCGACCCATGTACCTGCTACCATGACGATCCCTATTGTGACCCTTCACAGTGTCGATCCCTTAATGATTCCATCTACGCTGGCTATCCACCCAACTTTCCATGCTGATCCCTCCTGGTATTGACACATCATGTTGAACTAAGTACCATTGCTTATGCCGATCCCTTGAATAACCACCAAGGTCGATCCTTATCATCTTACTTTGCTATACTGATCCTTTTGTTATCTCATTTTTGTTGACAAATGACTATGCCGATCATTATTCCTTCCAAGCTAATCTCCATATTTCTAACATTCTGTGTTGTGTGTCTATCAACTCTGTTCAATCTGGGCTTCGTATCACTGTCTTGGCTCTATTTCTGGGCCCTGTAGCCATTGCCTCATGGTCATCCTTCTTGTCAACAAACGAACCTGTCTTGTGCGATCAGTCCAATATAGCCGGGTCAGGGTACCGGGTAACATGTGTGCTACCCAAAGAGTTCTATTCGATATCTTTAGACGCAGAAGTATGTGTATAATTTTATACTTTGGCAGTTTTAACGTAGTGACAAATTTTTTTCCATTATTGCACCTCAATGGTATTTCTACAAAAATAATTATGGGATAAATACTACGATCACCTTAGGACTTATGAATATAAATATTACTGCTATATAACCCATATTTTAGTATTCTAAATTTAGTCCTTAATTTATAATTTAGTGTTCAAATTTTAAAATCTAAATACTAAAAATATAATTCCACCACTTTGAAAAATAAATAGTTTAAATCATGAATCCAATCATTACCTTAAAATACTGCAAATTAAATGTAATAACTAATAGTAAACAAAGCAGGTGACATGAGGCTTGCATTATGGATAGTATGAGGCACAACAAAAACAACCATTTTTACTGCTTATTACGTGGGTTAAACAACTTATATTTACTACACTTCTAAATTATTGTTAGTCTTGATCTACTAAATTATTGCCAACGAACATCATTTTGGATATACCAGTTAGTTTATGCTATTAAGAGGAACTGTTGATATAGATGATAAAACTAGCTTAGCCATTGAGGTAATATATTGAGTCAGCTTAGTCATTGCAGTGTGGTTAACATGTATGCACATTTTATCTCTGCAAATAAACTTTCCAGTTTACATATGTAAAAGATAAAAATAATAATTCATGTGCAATGCATGTGCACTCAATACAAATTATTATGTTTTGATTTAGTTACTGAGTTCTTATGCATATGCATTCAACTGTATGCATGCTTATGCATTCAAGGAGTTATTTGTTGCTTTTTAGTAACATTGTATTAAGGCAACCTTATTTTGATAAAACTGAATATATAGAGTTCATGCATGGTAAGATAGCTCCACTTGCAAAATAATATGTATTGCATTATGTGGGGTAACCCCAGTTGCAGAATAACTTTACTATCTGATGTCCTTGTTTTTTTCCTTTTGAAATGTTTAGCTAAACCGAGAACTTTGGTAAATTGTGTATGCATCGGATTTACCTAAAAAAATAATTAGCTAATGATTTATTATTAATGTCAAGATATACACATTTTCATTGAAATGTTGATGCTTTAATCCAAGATCTGTCCATTGACTGAGATGATAGTTCATTTTAAAGAACTACAATCTAAGGATAAGATCCCATAGAAAGTAAATTTGGTATCAAAATTCTCAAACTGATAACTTTGGCTTTTAGATTTTTCCCAAGGTTTTATTCAGTCAATTGATGAATATTCTTAGACCCTTTCACTATTTTAAACTATAGAACTCATATCCTAAACCTAAAAACTACAATTAAGGAGTTGTTTGTTGCTTTGCAGTAACATTATTTGTTTGGACATTAGAGTAGGGTGTTATAGGATCGCTTGAACATATTTAAATATGTTTTCTTTGGTTTTCTATCTATACTTTATACATTTCGCTATTTAATTGCATGCATAAATCATGATTTTTATCTACGTGGCTTTGTGAATATAATCTAACTTTAAAATTATTGGGCACATTATGATAAGTATTGATTGATTTTATATTTGTATAGGTTAATTAATTAGCAAATAGTAACTAGTTGGTACATTAAAGTCCTTAAAATGTTCAAAACTATCACAATTATTGTTCATGCCTTTAGTATTTATTAATGATGATCTAGACTTCTCAAGTGGAATCAAAGTTGTTTTATCAAAACTGTTTATATAATTTAATTTTGGAAACACTTAATTATAGTTTTCCTACTACACAATTAACTGAGAGTCAATGTAATGTACGATCACCTCTATTTAATGAGTCAAATTATGTGTATTTGAAATGCATAATGACAATATATATTCAATCTAATAGACACCCTTCAGTTGTATCTGAAATGTGTAATTCATACGAAATTATGTGTAATTATTTACCAAAAGATCTGCTAACTGAATATGAAAGAACTAATTTGAACTATATATTGAGAAGGAACCAAAGCATGAATTATGGATAGTGTGGTGTAAAGGACACCACCTTGGTTGCTTGGTGCATTGCTGTTAGTGGTTGGCTGTCGACCGTAGTATAAAAATATATTTTGTTCAATCATGGCACCCTTAACTTTAATAAATCTTAGAGAAGACCAATCCATGTACCATCTGAATTGTAACAATTATATGAAAAAATGATTTGAAAGCTAGGTCGTTAACAATAGATTATGAATCTAGATCATATAATTCTATGTAAATTGATTTGACTGTCAGAAACTATATGGAGATAAGAGCAAAAAGTTTTGAATTGAATATTAAGAGCCTGAAATATTACGTGCTTTGTGATTTGAACTACACGTTTTTGGAAATGATTTCTCTCTACTTGTATTTCGGTTTTAGCTAAACATTTATGTTCTCTGGCTTCTTGCAGTAAGAAAATCTAGTGGTTAACAATTTAAATGAAATACAGTGTAGATGACCATATGTTTCTATTTGAATTCACAAAAGAATGCTAGTGTCTTGTCTTTGGAATTATTTCTTCATGTAGTTATTATAACTTGGATGGAAGAAGCATTCTTATCGATAAACAATAATCTTGTGAAACAATTTTCAAATTATTGTTAATTTTATATGTATTCTCCGGAATTTCATATTCATTACACATAATTTGAACTCACAACTGTAGATATGCCATCAACCATTTCACCCACTTGACAAAGATGATTTTCAATCTTGTCTCAATTATGTCATTTGCATATTAATATTGGAATACACTTTTATGAGCCGAGTTCAATATAAAAGCCGGTTGCAGATCAAATGTAGCCAATAAGTATGTTTATGAATATTTCACCAAAGTCAACAAGTATAACATGTGTAGTTGTAAAGTGAAAAAACACTTAGATTTATCCTGATCTAATATTTCACCAAAGGGTACAAGTATAATCAAGTCTGAAAGTATATTTGTCCACCTGATTTATTTGCCTATCCACGGCTCTGAAAGCTTACCTATACAAATTGTCATAAAACACTAAAAAAATCAACTCTTCTAATTGTGCCTTCATATTCAACGGCTGCTTCCTGCTAACACCTGCTCTTGGTGTTGACATATTATCAAGTCTTCTTATCAAAGTCATTTCTTACTGCTCTTGGTGTTGGCAATGGAGGAACATCTAAGCTGTGTTGAAATTTCATAGTATGTATTTCTAAGTCATGTTTGTTGTTATGATAGTCTAGTTAAGCTACTTATCGTGCTCTTGTTTTGTTGTTACGAAGTGGGTTTGAGTTTAACAGTTATCTTTTTCATGGTATTTTGTACTCTAAGACTTTTATTTTGTGATATTATGTTGAATCAATAAATGTATAATTTGCATAATTAATGATTTTTGCTTTATGATATTATGTTAAATTTGTAAATGTTTGTATTAAATTTGTAAATGTATATTGTAGGAGCAGAAGTCGATCTTTTTTAAATACACAATTTAACAATGGCTTATAGCCATCGCTAACAAATATTCAACCACTGCCCAGGGTCATGGCTAAATATAAATTAGCAACGCTAAGAGACGTTGCTAAATTGATGATTTGCGTGGGCTGAAAGCCATTGCAAATTCTAAGTTAGCGACGGCTATGAGCCGTTACAAAATCCAGTTTTGCAACGGTCCTAAGCCATTGCTAAATCTAGTCACTCACCATTTCACAATGGCTTAGGACCATTGCGAAATGCTTTAGCAATGGCTCAAAGCCGTTGCGTAATGTCATTTTTGATGTTGTGAACGCTAATAGTAAGTAAATTAAATTTTACCAAAAGATGTGTCAATGATAAATTTAATCAAAATGTCATACAACTAGCTAAGGTAACGTGTGAACGTTAATATTCGAATTGCTCGATAATAATTATTGATTAAATTTACATCTTAGAGTCGCACAACTGTAATGATCAACACTCCTAATAAACCGCACGATTTAATTAATTTATAATAATTGTAAATGTTAACCCAAAAAATGGATCAACACCCTGGTTTTGAGTGTGAAAGCACCAGTCCTGTTTATCAAGGCAAATAAAATAGAAAAGGGAATAGCAAATCACAGAAGAAGTAAAGAGACAAAAGATTTCCATAGTGGTTCGACTGTCAACGAAGCCTACATCCACTTTATAGCTTTTATAGATCAACTGCTATTACAAAAGAGTTTAGATTACAATATGATTCTTCTTTTTTAAATTAGATCAAGCCACCATTGTCAGAGACAACCGAAAGGATCTCAGTTTCCCTTTAATGGCTGTTGTGAGGGAGAAGAAGGGTGAAGAAACAATGGCAGAGTTTCAGCAGAGATCAGAGCAGATCCCCCTTTTGTTGCATATGAGATGGTATTTATAGGGGTTGGAAGGCTCTTGGGCTGAGAATTTCTTTTTAAGAAGCCTATTGTCGTTATCCAGAGAAAGCTTAGAAAATTTAGAGCCAAAATTGGCCAACTTTTTTGAATCGGTACCGATCCAAATCCTTAGCTAATTTTTGACTTCGATTTGTTTGGTCAAGCTTCTTACTTCATAGTGAGGCTCTCCGTATAATTCATAGCTTGTTGACTTGTTTTGATGATGATTCTCCTGTGGATTAGATTGATCTGTATTCTGAATTAGATGAACCTTCACTTCTTGAACTCGGATGCTTGGAATGTTACCAAACTTGTTGGGTGAGCTTGGTTGAGGCATAGAGTCACGATGCAAAAGGATTAGGGCCACAACAAACTATCGATTCAAATCAGTACCGATCCAATTAGGTCGGATCAGTGCCGATCTGAAAAGTTAGCATATTTTTCAATCAAACTTCCTGGAGTCTTTTGTCTTGTATTTTTGGTCCTTTCGATCAAGTTTCGAGTCATTCTGTTTTAATCTGAATGTTCTAACTCCGATTGAATTCTGCTGGGTTAAAAACTTGGTTAACATTTGCCTCCCCCAGAGTACGCTTTCGTTAAAAATAAGGTGTGCTTTGGAATTGTTTAACTTTGGGTTTATGTTTCAAGGAGTTTCATTGGTCATATTTGGCCATCTTGAAAAGCTAACTTTGACGTACTGGTTAACTGTCCAGTCCTTAATGTGAATCTCCATTGTTCATAATTACGGAGTGATCTTGACTTAATAATTTCTAGAATGAATATGAACATTGAGTAGGTAAAATAGGGAAAATTCGAGACCATTCGGAGGAGTAAATTTGGATCGGTACCGATCCAATTAGATCGGATCAGTACCGATCCAAGTACTTGAGCACATTTTCTGAATTCCTTTCTTCTTATTTTTCTTTTGTATAAGAGGACGGATCTGCTCCTTTCTCATTTTAACTTGTTTTGATCCGAGCCGATCCAATTGCTTCAAGCAGTTGCCGATCCAAAGCTTGCCATCGCTAGAAAGCCATTGCCATTGATCTTTTCCACCAGCGCCATCAACCATCGCCTCCTGAAGCTGCCATCGTCGTTCTACTATCATGGTCTCCTCTGTTTTGAGGCATTGTCGATCCCATCCAATACCCTAGTTGGGTTGTCCTAAATCAGAGATAAAATCACTTTTGTTAATTTTGATGGTTGGTGAAGTGGATTTTGGCATATCACTACATTAGTGATTGGTGATGAAGTTGTGTTGGCGACGGATACAGTGGATGATTCGAGCCGATTGTGACTTTATGGAAGAAGATAGTAAATCAAGTCTTGAATTCTTCACGAAATAAAGCTAGGGTTTTGCCCCGGTGCTCGACATGTTTCGTTATCTTCATCCATAGAGTCAGAATTAAATCGCATCGAGTTACACAGTCAATCCTGGCACAGCGTCTTGCGGATTGATTTTGGTTTTTTTGGGAGGTGATAATAGCTTAAGGTAGCGTCTTGTATGCAGCTCATGCCATTATCACTTTCCAAAGAACTAAAATCGACTTATGCTGTGTATTCTCTACTTGATTCGGACCCATGGATCTATAGTTGCTCGCTTTGGATTGGTCCTACCATTGCATAGTCGGTGTACTTGGAATAGGAAGTGCTTTTCGTGTCGCTTCGGATAGCGGATCCGTAATCGATCGTCGATCGATAACGGGTAAGTATAGAAAAGAGATTATAGGTGATACGGATCGCTCTTTCTAGTGTGAGAGAGCCATCTACACGGAATGGTTTGTTCACAGTGTTCAGGATACCGAACCTATTCCCATTTAGATTACACATCACACACACACCCGGTTAATACTTGGAATCCGATCGGTGGTTGGTACATGTCGATTATCTTCCAGATTTTAAGTATCAACTACACAAGAGTTTATAATTTAGAGATTAGGCATGCCTAACGTTTTTGAACACAAGCTTTCTTATATATAATGACGTGTAGATGTTCTCGGTGCAAATCAGTTGAGGGGAACTCTCTTATTTCTGAAGCGGAGTCATCGTCGATCCCAGCTGGATCTACCGCTTCCATAACTTCAGGTCAATATGGTCCCCGATTCCAGTCGCCCCCGTCGTCGATCACATCCTCCTAACTTCAGAGTCTTGCTTGATCCTTTGGAGAAAGCTCCTTCAATCCTTTACACACAGGATGTTGTGAAGCATTTGCTCGCAACGGTATCTCATAGGGCGACGAGCTTTTGCCATCGAGAGGAGAATTTGCTCATAGGCCACCTTCGTGATACGTGGCTTGCCATCGGTATATGTGTATGTATGGTACAATGCCCCTAGTCAATCACTTCTTAGTGACAACACTTCAGAACATAGGGTTGGCCCCATTCTATATTCTTCCAAATGGATAGCCATGTCAACGTGCTTATATGTTCTGTTCATGCGGATGCTCAATCGTGCCCCGGGTTTCCCTGAGTTACAGTATTTTCTATTATTCAAAAAGAGAGAGGTTAACCCATTGCTTGTTTATATTAAGGCACAACGTAGCCAGAATCTTATACTGGATCTTCCCAGCAAAGTTCCTTCATTCAAGAATCAATTCTTTTTCGCTAAATGTCCAGAGAGATTTACCCGTTTATGGACCACGGGGGGTAAGTCTCTTTCATCATGCTTGGAATTTCCTTTAATTACTATAAGTCTTCTAAACGATCGATATTCCTTGTAGTTCTTCCAAAAATTAACAAGGATCCGGCACTCATCACTGTTCTTAGCTCCCTATCGATGCTCAGGAGCGCACAATTAGGTTCTTTCTCATAGATGAAAATCTTCGTCGATATGGGCTTTTACACCCTGGGAGGTCCGTTGGATTCGTCAGCGCTCCTTCCTGCTTCAAAGCCCGGACTCGTTCTCTTTCCTCTTCCCATGACTTTGGTGAAGATGATGATGAGGAAGAAGAAAGTGACCCATCCGATGGGCCAGAAAAGACCCCCGAGGAGATCCAAATTCAAGTCGAGGTCGACAGTCTACTCAAAATGCCACCAATACCAAAAGAGAAAGAAGAAGAGTTTATTCAAAGGAAGTGTGAGGTTCCATTGATTGAAGGAAATGTGGAAGGAGAGATTAGTGAGGAGCATCCTCTAAATGAAGAAGAAATAGATTGGGACACTAACGAGGGTGACGTCCACTTAGGCGATAAGGCCTTGGGGTTGACCCCTGGACATGCTCCCTCACCTCCTTTAAAAGAGCCATTGAAGGTGCTTCTCCCAAGAATGAACCTGTATCCAGCTCTTTGCCAGAAGGTGTCGATATTGACATGGGAGATACAAGCGACATTTTTGTGAATATGGGTGACTTGATGGATGACTTCACTTTGGAAGGGTTGTCTTCCCAGCTTACTCAGATCATCCCTGCAGGAATCAATGTCTTGACATTAGTCGGCGATCGATCTGGTTTGTGTATTCTGTTGGGGTCATTAAACTACAGCACACACTTCACTAGGATCACATACTTTATATTATTATAATTTTCTAGGATGTTTTAGTTCATCAAATGCCTCTTTCCTAAATCCATTTTATCGCTTGCTGCGAGAATCATGTCTCTCTGTTTTTATAGCGATCTCGACCGAGTTTTGGAGTCTCGGTGCCCACAGAGACACTCTTCCAGGTATCATGCTCCCCAGAAGACTGACAAGGGGAGGAAGAGGAGGAAGGATAAGGAGACAGAAGAGCATCGCTATGTCGAGAAAGATTAAGGTCGCGATAGAGGATGTGGCTATGAGAAGAGGAAGAGCCCGACGGGGTGGAAAGATCCGTCAAAGAGGCTAAAAAGAGACCAAGAGTGAGAACCCGCTTCATAGCTTTTTACTTCCACTAAGATAAACATTCCTGCTTCCAGTGTCGTGACCTCCTCCACTCATGCTACTATGACCGTCTCTCTCCCACTTCTTAGGCATGCGGCTTACATTCTTCCTGCTGGTCCCCCGCATCTGTAAGCTGCATTCCCTAACTTGTTCTTAAGGGGGTTGTTTTTAATAAGCCCAATTTGAAGTCAGATTGTGCCGAATCTTATTCACCCCATCTCCATGTGATTTAGAGTGGTTTGGAGCAAGCCAAGGGGTAGGAAAAATTATGCATGCAGCTGTCCACTGTTAATCAAAACAACTACCAAGAAATTCTCTCCTTCGAGTCTGAAAAGGATGAGTACGAGAAGCAGCTCGCGGATCGTAACGCGGAGATTGAGAAGCTAAAGAAGAGAGGGATGATGCCTTCAAGAGAGAGAAAGTGCTTCTTTGTTTAAGGAACTGAAAGAATCCACTGACCGTCCGCACTTATATTTAGAAATGAAATCAAGAAATGCCACACTGATGAGGCGGCTTTAAAAGAAAAGTTGAGGATAAGCGAGATGATGGTTGAGATGCAGAAGAAAACCATCGTCGAAGAGGCTCAAGAAATTGCCTCCCTTCGTGAACAAGTTTCGTCTTCGGATGTTGAGAAGAAGCAGCTGGTGGCAGAGAAGGCTAGCGCGGATGCCAGCTTTCTAGAACTCCAAGATACCTTCAGAAAGAAGATGAAAGGCTTGGATGCTACTAATCTAGGCTTTATGTCAACTCTGTGCTACATCAAGGGAGTCTCAACTACTTGGGTCCGTTGTTCCCTCGTACGCTTTCCGTAGTCTGGGAAGATACTCTGGCCCGATTTCAAGATATGGGTGGTGGTTATACCGAAGAGGAGTTGGTTTAGGCATACCTGAATGAAGAATCCCGCAAAGCTTTAGTGGAGGGCCAGGAAATCTTGAGACTGGAGAGGAAATGAGAAGCCATTGATGTCGCGGATGCCGCTAAGGTTGTAATTTGGCATTTTTCTTCAGGCCCTAGTGAGCCATCTTCGCATCTTCGTGCTAATGAGGGGATCGCTCCTACTTCTCCCGTAAGTATGCAGCCATTAAAGGAGGGCAACAACGAGGCTTTGAAGTTGTTGTGCATGAGCAGACCCCCGTAGCAGGTAATGTTCTTTTCTCTCCCATGCTTGAAGACATCCAATTTATGCCTGATGAAATTGCTGAGATAAATGCCCTTTATTCTGATATTATAGATCAACCCTCTCTTCTTGTCGAGTTACCTCCTCGTTATGATGTTGGATTTTCTGCCATTATGACTGCATCAACCATTGTCTCTACATCTAGCTTGCAGTCCAGTTCGCGCTCCGAGCAAATTGCAGCGCTGTATGGTTTGGATGGCCCCTCTATATCTCAAGAGGAAGGCTTGGCAGCTACTGATATACAGGAGCAGAGGGCTCAAGCTAGCCAACCAGACAAAGCAGAGGCCGAGCAACTGATGACCGAGCAGTAGATGATAGCGGTGAAGAAAGAGAAGGTTAAAGAGCAGAAAAGGTCATCAAAGAGTTCTCACAGATCCCGCAAGCACAAAGGCAAAGGAGGGTCCGCCAATGACCATGTTTCAGAGAGCGAGATCGCCCCGGAAGGGGAGAAGCCTGAGAAGTTGCCGATTAAAGGTGGAAAAGCGACAGGGGAAGCGGTGACAAGAAGTCATGATTTGTCTTTTTCTTTTTTGGTTGTTTTTTGTACAAGTGCAGAGTCTGCACTTAGCACTTCTTGTTGTTGTTGTAACAATGATGTTTGTATTTTCCTTTTCTTGGCCGATGTTATATGGTTACGGCCCCCGTTGTTTGTTGTTGTACATGAAAAACATTATAAGTAATAAAACTGTTGAAGAATTGATTGTAACTTCACTTGTCTACTTATCTATGTTTTATGCACTTATGCCACTCATTTTTATTCATCACTATTTTATTTAGTCCTGCAATTACTACCAAAATTCTTTGTTTGGAGTAACACAACTGTGAAGTATTTACTACTTTGGTTGAGTGTTGGTGTGTGTGCACCCCCTAGTTTACGGGGTTGTATACTACGAACACTTGATATGAGACTGGGTGCCCTCAGTTAGGTCTATACCGCAACTCCTATCTTTGGGAACTTTTGGCTTGAGATACCTACGAAGCTCTTTAGCGGCCTCACGGCGAGTAATTTTGGCACTCAAGTGATTTACATACTTAAGTGATTGGCGACGCCGGAGCAGCACCAATTACTTGTGATTTTGTTAAGTGATTTCATCGCGATGCTGACATTCAGGCTACCGCGCACACATATCATTCCTTGGACTACTAATTCCTTGGCTCTGGGTGCGGTATGTGATTTTTGGCAATATGAGAGTTCCTCTTCTTTGGATGAGATTTTGCTGATCCAGGTAGTAGTGTGCGGCTTACGAAATTCACATAGTAGGGTCGAGGCTTGCATGGTCGCAGTTTTGTGAACCAAGAATTGATGTGCGGCTTAAAGGATGCGCGACTTAGGTAATTTTGTTTGCTTGGACATGATTCCACAATCCAAGGCTTGCATGGTCGATTCCTCAGATTGCGAATGTAACGACCTGTAATTTTCGATAATTAAAAATATTAAATAAGATTTTAGAACTTAATATTAGGAGAAATTTAAAAAAATTATGATTTAAAATTGGAATGGCTTATTAGAATATGATTTAATAAGGTTGTTTGAATGTTATTGACAACTATTTTATTGTAATTTGAATCAATTGAAATAATTGTAAATAACAAACTAAATTGGAAATTAATGGAATTAACACAATTTATATATTATAATTAATATGGTTAAGATGATAACTATAAAATATGAATGTAATAAAATGTAAACTAATGTTAATTATATTCATAACGTAATAGTTGATTCAATAATAAGAGTGGAAATCAAAATAAAAGAATTTATTTGGATTTAATATAAAATTAACTAGGATTTTATTATAGTGTGATTGAACGTTGAATTTGCTGAAATATTTTAATAGTGGAATTAACATGGAAAATTTATTTTGATAGATTATTAATTTCTATATAATCTAGAATGATGAAATTATTAACTATTAAATTTGAATTTAAAAGTGATTAAATTAAATTAATAATAATTTATTTAATTAACGTGAAAATTAGTCATTTTGGCCACTATCTCGGATTTTGACGAAACCAGTTTCATTGGATCCGTAACAGTAAATTATTGTAGGATTTCAAGTTTCGTAGCAATCGGACTTATCGTTTGATCGTGCGGGCTCGAAACGCGTATAAATCAATTTAATGAATTCAATTAAAATAATCCGATTTTAAAATCTAACTTCTGTATACAATGTAATTTGGGTTTGAAACTAGTTCCATTGATTTTTAAAATATCAAAAACCTATATTTCGATATATTGGATGACCTATTTTCATTTCGGGAACGAAACAGGCTTTTCGGGTCGTTGTTATCGTTTCGACCCAATTCGATATGTTATTCATTCTTATCTATCTTTGTCCATATAAATAGGTTTGTTTCTCAAACCCTAGCAGCCTTTCCATTTGACTGTACGTACTTTTCAGTTCCTCACCTGTTCCTCCTTCTCGAATGTCAGAATCATCCCAAAACCTAATTTCAATTACAAATCAAACTAAATTTCAAACTCTCCAAACCTTATCAAATTTTATATCGTTGGAAAGATCTCGATGAATGGAACCTACGTCTAGCGTTCGTTTTCGAGACAGTGATCAGATCGATCAGAAATCACGGTCAAAGTAAAAATTGGGCGTTTTGATCGGAGCATCGATTGGTGAAATTAGTTGAGTGGCTTTGTAGAGGTGGCCTCTAGGAGTCGATTGGTGGTGGTCTCATGATCTAGAACTTCCTGAGGAGGCCGGAATATTCGTGTTAGGGTTTTGAAAACCCTAACTGGATGTGGTGACGCGGCGTGCTTAAGGAGGCCGACGGGGGTCGCGTGGCACCAGGTGATACGGCGTGGCAAGGCGGTGACGATGGAGGTGGTCGGCGATCCTCTGGTGGTCGGAGGCATGCTTATTTGATGGTCAAAGGTGGCGGCTTCGTGGGTGTTGAACGAGGGCTGTAGGGAGGGAAGAGAGGTGACGTGTACCTTTGTTTATTATTTAATTTTAATTTTAATTTGAATTTCAATCGTTCTAATCTTCATAACTTTTCCATACAAGCTCAGATTTACGCGTGGATTTTCACCGTTGCGATCGTATCGAAATTCCGAACATTTTGGAACTGGTTTGGCCGAATTAAGAGACTGTTGGATTTTTAGGCTATATTTGGATTTTAATTCGACTAAAAATCAAAGGCGAGTGTTTTAACCCACTCACAACTACTAAACCACCTTATGTTAGTTAGATTAAATTTATGATGTGATTAAAAATTTATTAATTGCTGTTTGGTATTTTAAATTGTCGTTTAAATTTAATTTGAATTTATATTGAATTAAACTGCCATTTAATTTATATTGAATTTAAATTGCTAGTTAAATTACCTGATAATGATAACTAGTTAATTGTTGTGATTTATTGGTTGATTTGAATGATGATTGTGATGGATGCCTAATTGTTGACATTTTGGATGATTTGATGTTATGTTTAATTACATGTTGTTATCACACTGCAAGTTCCCTTAGTTATTGTTAGGAAATCACTATGGATTGAAATGATACATACCCGAATGATCTTATAAATTAGGGAAAAATCATTATGGGTCGAAATGATAAACTCGAGCGATTTTATGGATTTTGAATTTTTCTCGGGATTGCGGGTTGAAATGATATATACCCGTAAATTTAAATTTATTGCGGGTTGAAATGATAAATATCCATATCACTTGACCATAGGGTAGAAAATTATATACAGACACCGGATTGGTTAAATTATATGATTTTAAATCCTTAAATTTTTGAATCCAATTAAATGATATTATTTTAAATGAAATAAAATTTATATTTATACGAACTAAATTATTTTCAAAATCTAAGCTTTTAAAATGTTGAAATTGAAATTGGTTTAAATGAATTGTTTAAAGAATTTAAATTGAAATCTTAAAGTTGAATTTTGAAATATAAATGAAATTTATCAAAATTGAGTTATTGTAAACGTTTGAATATTTAAACTTTGAAACCTATTGAATTTGAAGTGGTTTAATTTGTAGTTCAAACATGGATTTGAAATCAATTTAAATTGAAATGGTTTATATGAGAATTTGAATTGAAACCTTTAGCCTTGTTAACTGAAATTGTTGGACTGAGATTGATTGAATTAATTTGTGAAATTGGAAGAAACAATTCTAATTTGAAACTATTTTCGGTATAAACTCTTTTAATATACAAACTCTTTTAACATATAAACTATTTTCTCATATAAACCATTTTAATATATTAATAATTTTTAATACATTAACTATTTTTAATATATAACCTATTTTAATATATATACTATTTTTAATATATAAACTATTTTAATCTATAACTTATTTTTAAATTATAAACTATTTTAATATATATATTATTTTAAATTTATAAACAACTTTTAATATATATATATATATATATTAATATATAACCTATTTTAATATATAAACTATTTTAACATATAAACTAGTTCTAATATATAAACCATTTTAACCTACAACCTATTTTAATATATAAACTATTTCTAATATATATAAACCATTTTAATCTATAACCTATTTTTAAAATGTAAACTATTTTTATTGTATAACTATTCCAATATATAAACTACCTTCAATATTCAAACCGGTTAAAGTTGGAACTGTTATGATTTAGATTTAATTGATTTAAATGCGAATATTTTGATAAGATGGTTTAACCTATTTTGTGGTTATGATTTTGAAAATGAATATGATTTAAAGTGAATAATGATTTCGAAAGTGAATATAATTTCGAAAGTGATATAATTTTGAAGTGAATATGATATTTTAATATCAATTATGAATCGCTTTTAGAAATGTAAAAGAACCAACCGGTGTGAAATAAGCGTTTGGTTGTTAAAGAGACCGGGATCAAATATTTTCATACTCTCTACCAATACCGAAAATCACTTTAACAACTGTGCACGTGGTGGAGAATCCAAAATGAAGTAGGATGGTTTGGCGAACGCTACTGGAATGAAGTAAGAGAACGATGATGGATAGTCTTGACTTTCGAGTCATAATTAAAATGACTAATACAGCAGCTATACCGGGCCCAGTGGGGTCGCTCCCCCTATCGGGCACATTTCTTCGATACCATATTTATTACTTTGTTATGAATTTGGTGACCACCCCTCGATTTGATTATGGGAGTGTGTTCCGAGGTGGGCGGTAGTAGCTGCTATGCATTACCACCAGTCCGGGAGTGCGAAACGGTAGAATCCTACCCTGGGCATTGCCTCGCGTGCCTTGTCATATTTATCCTGATCGCGCCCACTACGAGTTTGGTTTGTGTCGTACACTATGGAGTGCCCTCTGATAGCACTCCAGTTTACGAAGGAATTACAGTACTGTATAGACTATGGCATTTATATAAAATGTGTTAAGGGGGATATAGGTAACGCCTTAACACTATTTTAATACTTTACTTTACTGTAGACATATTATAATAGCATATTGTACTATGTATGTAGTTAGTTTAACGGATCCTTAGGAGATGGAATCTCGAACATCTCTTAAGTTATTGCATGCACATTAGGCACTGGATAGGAGATGTAAAATCCTGTAAACATCTCTGAAGCCGTCACACTCATATTTACTTATTTTGATTTAACTTACATAAGATCTTTTAGTTCTGACTCGAGTGTTTTGTTTTTCATTACGCTCGGATCAGTCTGAGCTTTTCAGTATATTGAAGATCACTATTTCTGAAGGACGAAGACGAAGATTTGGTATTATATTACTAGTATTATTCCACTGCATTATTTATTTATTCCTGCTATATGTATAACTCCGATATATTGTAAAAGTGTAATCAAATGTTATTTGTAAAACAGCTTCATGAACTGTTTATTTGATTATTATATTTTGTCATTCCGCTGCGAGATTCTGTGTTTTGTTTTCTTTCTTTTCTCTTATTTTCTTATTTACCCCATTAACAGTCCTCCCTTTTGAATGGTTTAAGTTGACACGTGTGGTTTATTGTCGATTTAAACTGTCCAAAAAGGTGGATCGTTACAATTGGTATCAGAGCCAGGTTTAGCGATAACCTTAACTTTGTAGGGTCTGACTCATTAGAGATAGGGTAGTAATACCAAGAAATGAGTTTATCTGAGTGTATATATATGAGGGAGCGTACTTGTTAGTGTTGTAAAATGTTTTTATATTGTGTTAATTTGTTCTGTTTAGTATTTATAAATTCTAGTTGCTACATAGGACGCTATGGCATTGATAGGGATTTTTAAACACTTAATAGGGCAGACCGGCATAATATTATTTTCGAAATATAGGTAAATGAAATAATTTTACATAGTATTATATTTTGTATATCCAAGAATAATTTTTATTAATGGATATAGTTGTATGTAATATATTTGTTTGTTAGGAAGTGAAATTTTATAAATATTGGTTATAAAATAAAATTCACAAGTAAAGTAAACAAGAATTGGAAATTTGAGAACTTAAGTTCAGGGGTTTGAAATTTGTTTCAAAAGATTTTTGAATATAGTATTAGTATTATTTGGAAGTATTTTCAGATATAAATATTTTCAATGTCATTTGAAAGAAATGTTTTAAAAGAATTTTAAAGGAAATAAGTTCTGTACTTCCTTCTTCTATCGTTGGAAAATAATTTCGGTGATGAGTGCACGCATCATTGACGTTCATTTTTCGAGTCTTAAAGTAGGGAAGACCACTTAGTGGCTTTGGTACACTTTGTTTTGATAAAACATAATTTTGATTTAAACTCCTAAAGTATAGTTTGATATAAAAAAATAAAAATAAAAGGGATATAAGTATATATTATTTCAAAAATTGATTTGAATTGAACTCGATGTTTGAGTTCTCAAGTTCTCTATTAATTAATGTTCTTCAATTATTGAACTGAAGAAAACTTGAATAATTTGAAACTTCTAAATGGTGAAATAAGAAAATAAATCTAAGTGTTTAAGGGAAAATATGAATTGAAGTTGTAATTCTTAGAATTGGAAGATAATAAATTTGAAACAAACTGGAAACCGTTAAATATGTACGATACTCAATTGAATAAGATAAATTTGTATAATACTCAATTGCATTCTAAAGCATAAATAAAACTTACCAAAATGTTTAAGAAGTTAAAAATGCTAATATAAATATGTAATAGAATATTATACAAGTAAATCAAACATAAGTAATAAGAATGTTTAAAAAAATGAAATTGTGTTCAAAGAAATGGTTAGTAAATAAATTGAATAGCAAAAGAAATTCTATTGGAGCAAAATGAATTTAAACTTAAGTGAACAAATTATAAATAAAGTTCCATCATCCTAAATAGTGTAAAGAAAATGTAAATTTGTAAAAAATGTTTGAAATTAAATTGTTACTTTTTGAGATAATTATAACTTAAATAAAGTGGTACAAATGAAAATGAATGTCAATTAAATTGCAAGGAAACTTATATAATATTTCAAGAATTGATTTATTGATGGCTTCAAATATTGAATGTGAAATAATTTATGTAAGTAAATGAATGTAAACTAATAAAAGATGACATTGTATGAATAAATGAGAATTGAAAATAAATATGAGGTTAATAATGTGAAAAGGAAACCAATAGAATAAACTTAAATAATATTGAACGTAAGGTACACCTATTAGTTTGTTTATCACCCTTGTACCATTAAAAGTTTTTGAACCTGAACAAACCATTAGTTTTGGTTGCTATGGATGTATGATGGATACTTTGATTGCATATGATGGTCGTATTGTTTTGTTTGCCTATGTTTTGTGTTGATTGCTTTGTTACTAATTGAAACAACTAAATATTTGCTCTTTTACATAATTCTCACTCTTTGAATTATATAAGTGAAATACAGGTTTATGGAAGCAATGGCTACTGCTTTTGGTTTCATAAGTAAAGTTGTTTGCCCAACAAATAGGTACGTTTACGGATTACGGTTTTTGGAATGATATTTTATTGTTTTTCTCATGGTTTGGGATATTTTATTATTGAAATATGATAAATATATTGTAATTATTGATATTATTATTTTTCCGAACCTATCCGTATAAAGAAGACTCTAGCAAAAAAATTCGTGAATTTAAGACTTAGAATTTTTTTGTGAAAGTGAAAATATTTTCAAACTTTTATTAAACTTGAATATGAAGATTAAATTGTTATAAATTGATATATTTTATTTAAAATACTTAATTATGTAAATTTAAAGTGTTTATAAATTGAATAATTTGAACAAATTATATCAACTTTCTTAATTCCTTCTCTTTCCTTTTCGAGGATGAAAAGTTTTGAGTGGGAGAGAGTGTAACGACCCGTAATTTTCGATAATTAAAAAATTAAATAAGATTTTAGAACTTAATATTAGGAGAAATTAAAAAAATTATGATTTAAAAATGGAATGGATTGTTAGAATATGATTTAATAAGGTTGTTTGATTGTTATTGACAACTATTTTATTGTAATTTCAATCAATTATAAATAATTGTAAAGTTAATTTGGTTATAATTGTAAATAAGAAACTAAATTGGAAATTAATGGAATTAACGCAATTGAAATATTATAATTAATATGGTTAAGATGATAACTATAAAATATGAATATAATAAAATGGAAACTAATGTTAATTATATTCATAAGATAATATTTGATTCAATAATAAGAGTGGAAATCAAAATAAAAGAATTTATTTGGATTTAAAATATAATTAACTAGGATTTTATTATAGTGTAATTGAACGTTGAATTTAATGAAATATTTTAATAGTGGATTTAACATGGAAAATTTATTTTTATAGATTATTAATTTCTATGTAATCTAGAATGATGAAATTGTTAACTATTAAAATTGAATTTAAAAGTGATTAAATTAATTTAATAATAATTTATTTAATTAATGTGAAAATTAGCCATTTTGGCCACTGTCTCGGATTTCGATGAAACTAGTTTCATCGGATACGTAATAGTAAATTATTGTAGGATTTCAAGTTTCGTAGCGATCAGACTTATCGTTTGGTCGTGTGGGCTTGAAACGCGTAGAAATCAATTTAATGAATTCAATTAAAATAATCTGATTTTAAAAGCTAACTTCTGTATACAATGGAATTTGGGTTTGAAACTAGTTCCATTGAGTTTAAAAAAATCGAAAACCTATATTTCGATATATTGGATGACCCATTTTCGTTATGGAAACGAAACGGGCTTTTGGGGTCGTTGTTATCGTTTTGACCCAATTCTATATGTTATTCATTCTTATCTATCTTTGTCCATATAAATAGATTTGTTTCTCAAACCCTAGCAGCCTTTTCATTTGACTGTACATACTTTTCAGTTCCTCACTTGTTCCTCCTTCTCGAATGTCAGAATCATCCCAAAACCTAACTTCAATTACAAATCAAACTAAATTTCAAACTCTCCAAACCTTATCAAATTTTATATCGTTGGATAGATCTCGATGGATGGAACCTACCTCTGGTGTTCGTTTTTCGAGACAGTGATCGGATCGATCGGAAATCGCGGTCAAAGTCAAAATTGGGCGTTTTGATCGGAGCATCGATTGGTGAAATTGGTTGAAGGGTTTTGTAGAGGTGGCTTCTAGGAGTCGATTGGTGGTGGTTTCATGACCTACAACTTCCTGAGACGGTCAGAATATTCGTGTTAGAGTTTTGAAAATCCTAACTGGACGTGGCGGCGCGGTGTGCTTGGGGAGGCCGTTGGGGGTCGCGTGGCACCAGGTGATGCGGTGTGGCAAGGCGGCGACGATAGAGGTTGTCAGCGGTCCTCTGGTGGTCGGAGGCGTGCATATTTAATGGTCAAAGGTGGCTGCTTCATGCGTATTGAACGAGGGCTGTAAGGATGGAAGAGAGATGACGTGTACCTTTGTTTATTATTTAATTTGAATTTAAATTTAAATTTCAACCGTTCTAATCTTCATAACTTTTCCATACAAGCTCGGATTTACGCACGGTTTTCTCCATTGCGATCGTATCGAAATTTTGGACATTATGGAACTGGTTTGGTCAAATTATGAGACTATTGGATTTTTGGGCTATATTTGGATTTTAATTCGACTAAAAATCAAAGGTGAGTGTTTTAACCCACTCACAACTACTAAACCATCTTATGTTAGTTAGATTAAATTTATGATGTGATTAAAAATTTATTGATTGCTGTTTGGTATTTTAAATTATCGTTTATATTTAATTTGAATTTATACTGAATTAAATTTTAATTTAATTTATATTGAATTTAAATTGCTAGTTAAATTATCTGATAATGGTAACCAGTTAATTGTTGTGATTTATTGGTTTATTTGAATGATGATTGCGATGGATGCTTACTTGTTAACATTTTAGATGATTTGATGTTATGTTAAATTATATGTTGCTATCACACTGCAAGTTCCCTTAGTTATTGTTAGGAAATCAATATGGGTTGAAATGATACATACCCGAACAATCTTATAGATTAGGGAAAAATCGTTTTGGATTGAAATGATAAACTCAAGCGATTTTATGGATTTTGATTTTTCTCGGGATTGCAGGTTGAAATGATATATACCCGTAGATTAAAATTTATTATGGGTTGAAATGATATATATCCGTATCACTTAACTATAGGGTAGAAAATTATATACGGACACCGGATTGGTTAAATTAAATGATTTTAAATCCTTAAATTTTTGAATCCAATTAAATGACATTATTTTAAATAAAATAAAAATTAGATTTATATGAACTGAATTATTTTCAAAATCCAAGCTTTTAAAATGTTGAAATTGAAATTGGTTTAAATGAATTGTTTAAAGAATTTAAATTAAAATCTTAAATTTGAATTTTGAAATATAAATGAAATTTATCAAAATTGAGTTATTGTAGACGTTTAAATATTTAAACTTTGAAACCTATTGAATTTGAAGTGGTTTAATTTGTAGTTCAAACATGGATTTGAAATTGATTTAAATTGAAATGGTTTTTATGAGAATTTGAATTGAAACCTTTAGCCTTGTTAATTGAAATCGTTGAATCGAGATTGATTTGAATTGATTTATGAAATTGGAAGAAACAATTCTAATTTGAAACTATTTTCGATATAAACTCTTTTAATATACAAACTCTTTTAACATGTAAACTATTTTCTCATATAAACCATTTTAATATATTAACAATTTTTAACACATTAACTATTTTTAATATATAACCTATTTTAATATAAAACAATTTTTAATATATAAACTATTTTAATCTATAACTTATTTTTAAATTATAAACTATTTTAATATATATATTATTTTAAATTTATAAACAACTTTTAATATCTATATATTTAATATATAACCTATTTTAATATATAAACTATTTCTAATATATAAACCATTTTAACCTACAACCTATTTTAATATATAAACTATTTCTAATATATATATACCATTTTAGTCTATAACTTATTTTTAAAATATAAGCTATTTTTATTGCATAACTATTCCAATATATAAACTATCTTCAATATTCAAACTGGTTAAAGTTGGAACTGTTATGATTTAGATTTAATTGATTTAAATGCGAATATTTGGATATGATGGTTTAACCTATTTTGTTATTATGATTATGATTTTGAAAATGAATATGATTTAAAGTGAATAATGATTTCAAAAGTGAATATAATTTCGAAAGTGATATGATTTTGAAGTGAATATGATATTTTGATATTAATTATGAATCGCTTTTGGAAATGTAAAAGAACCAACCTGTGTGAAATAAGCGTTTGGTTGTTAAAGAGACCAGGATGAGATATTGTCATACTCTCTACCAATATCGAAAACCACTTTAACAACTGTGAACATGGTGGAGAATCCAGAATGAAGTAGGATGGTTTAGTGAACGCTACTGGAATGAAGTAAGAGAATAATGATGGATAGCCCTGACTTTCGGCTCATAATTAAAATGACTAAAACATGAGCTATACCGGGCCAAGTGGGGTCGCTCCCCCTATCAGACACATTTCTTCGATACTATATTTATTACTTTGTGAATGATTTGGTGGCCATCCCTCGATTTGATTAAGCGAGTGTGTTTCGAGGTGGGCGGTAGTAGCTGCAATGCGTTACCACTAGTCAGGGAGTGCGAAACGGTAGAATCCTACCTTGGGCATTGCCTCGCGTGCCTTGTCATATTTATCCTGATTGTGCGCACTATGAGTTTGGTTTGTGTCGTACACTATGGAGTGCCCTCTGATATCCCTCCAGTTTACGGAGGAATTATGGTACTGTATAGACTACGACAATATATAAAATGTGTTAAGGGGGATATGGGTAACGCCTTAACGCTATTTTAATACTTTACTTTACTGTAGACATATTATAATAACGTATTGTACTATGTATGTAGATAGTTTAACGGATCCTTAGGAGATGGAATCCCGAACATCTCTTAAGTTATTGCACGCACATTAGACACTGGATAGGAGATGTAAAATCCCGTAAACATCTCTGAAGCCATTATACTCATATTTACTTATTTTGATTTAACTTACATAAGATCTTTTAGTTCTAACTCGAGTGTTTTGTTTTTCATTACGCTCGGGTCAGTCTGAGCTTTTCAGTATATTGAAGATCATTATTTTTGGAGGACGAAGACTAAGATTTGTTATTATATTACTAGTATTATTCCACTGCATCATGTTGTTCCGCTGCATTATTTATTTATTCCTGTTGTATGTATAACTCTGATATATTGTAAAAGTGTAATCAAATGTTATTTGTAAAACAGCTTCATGAACTGTTTATTTGATTATTATATTTTGTCATTCCGCTGTGAGATTCTGTGTTTTGTTTTCTTTCTTTTCTCTTATTTTCTTATTTACCCCATTAACAATCCTCCCTTTTGAATGGTTTAAATTGACATATGTAGTTTATTGTCGATTTAAACTGTCCAAAAAGGTGGGTCGTTATAGATAATGGCCACGGGCTGACCATCTGCATTATTTCTACTGAAGGAGTTCTTTTGATCTTGCCGAATCTTTTTGCATTGATCGCAACGTCTGGCATAATTTGTTGCATTGCGGTTTACTGTTGGCCAAAAATACCCATATTAGAGAACTTTCTTTGTAAGGGTCTGCTCCCCGGTGTGATCTCTGCAGTCGCCTTCATGAACTTCCCTGTGGATTCTTCAAGCTTCGTCGTTGGTCACACACCTGAGCAAGGGGGAAAGTAATCCCCTTCAGTAGAGTATCCCATCCTATACTACGGACCGTGGTGCCTTTCGAAGGAGCTTTTTCTGTTGATTCCTGTCTATGGGGAGTGTTCCTCTGAGCAGGTAGTCCTTGATCTTTGTTATCCATGTTTTTAGTTCTTTGTTTGTTTCAATAGTTCAGTTGATATCCATCTTGCTTACGCTTGGAGCAGTCAGCGTTCAATGGGACCGGTCCCCATGACTGAGCTTCTCCAGAACTGGCCAGTTTAGCTAAATAGTCTGCTTTCTTATTTTGTTCCCTCGGGATATGAGTTATGGTGTAATGTTCGATGTCATTTAGCAATTCCTGCACTTTAGATAGATATGGGGCGAGGTTCTCCCTCCGAGCTTGATATTCGCCTCTCACTTGATAGATGACTAGCTGAGAGTCGTTATAGATTTGCATAGACTTTATCCCAAGTTCCTTCACAACCCGTAGTCCGGCTATCAATGCTTCATATTCCGCTTCAATATTTGTTGCAGGGAATTCCAAGCGTAAGGCATAGCAAACAGATCGTCCTTTGGGAGTTTCGAGCATAACTCCTGCCCTCGAGCAGAAGTTGTTAGACGCACCATCAACAAACAACTTCCAGCGTGTCTCCACTTTTGGAGTAATTTCTTCCTCATTATCTCATATTGTAAACTTGGCAATGAAGTCTGCCAGCGCCTGCCCATTGATCGCCCTTTGAGGATAGTAAGTGATTTCATATTGACTTAATTCGATGTTCCATATGATAAGCCGTCCAGAGGTCTCGGGGTGATACGACACTTGCTTCAAAAGTTGATCTATTTGTACTTTGATCGTCTATGCTTGGAAGTATGGTTTTAACTTTGTGGATGCGATTAAGATGCAATATGCCAGTTTTTCCAATTTCGTATAGTTCTTCTCGGCTTCAGTGAAACGTTTATTGATGTAATATACGGGTAGCTTGACCTTAGCTTCTTCTCGTACGAGCGCATCAATTAATGCATGGGGCGAGACTACTAAGTAGATAAACAATTCTTCCCCGTCTACCGGCTTAGATAGGATTGGCGGAGTCTCCATATGCCGTAGTAGTTCTTCGAAGGTAATATGACAAGCCAAATTCCATTCGAAGTTCTTCTTTTCTTTCTTTAGTGTGTCAAAGAACGGTATACATTTATTGGTTACTTTTGAGATGAACCGGCTTAGTGCTGCAACTTCTCCATTCAATTTTTGTAACTCTTTCTTGTTTCTTGGGGCCTTGACTTCCCATAAAGCGGTAATTTGTTCGGGATTCACTTTGATGCCTCTAGCGCTTACAATGAATCCCAAGAACTTTCTAGAGGCTACCCCGAAGTGACATTTAAGTGGATTGAGTTTCATTATATATTTGCGGAGTATTTCAAACATTTCGGCAAGGTTGCCCAGTGATTTGCAGCTATGCATGATTTAACCAACATATCGTCTACATAGACTTCCATAGTCTTCCCGATCTTATGTTTGAACATGGTGTTCACTAGTCGTTGGTAGGCTGCCCCATCATTCTTTAAACCGAATGGCATTACTTTGTAGCAATTAATCTCAGATCAGTTTTGAAATAGGTGTTTTCCTGGTCAGGTTCGTGCATCATGATTTGGTTGTATCCCGAGTAAGCGTCTATAAATGATAGCAAGTCGTGTCCAACTGTCCCATCCACAAGCTGGTCGATTCTGGGCAGAGGAAAGCTATCTTTGGGCAAGCTTTGTTTAGGTCCGAGTATTCGATACAAGTTCGCCTTTTTCCATTGGGCTTCTTGACCAGGACCGGGTTGGATACCCATTCGAGGTAGGTTGCATCGCGGATAAAGCCATTCGTCATCAGCTTATCCACTTCTTCTCTCAGCTCTTTGGACCATTCGGGTCTTAGGCTGTGCCTCTTCTGCTTCACTGGTATGTACTTGGGATTAATACTAAGTGCACGGCATGCAATCTCAGGCGACACCCCACACATATCGGAATGTGTCCAAGTGAATACGTCTAGGTTGGCATGAAGAAATTTGATTAGTTCCTGTCGCATCTCATTTCCAAGATATGATCCAATTTTCATGACCCGAGTTAGGTCATCCATATCGACTGGGATAGGCACCGTCAATTCTGTCGATGCTACCCGACCCTCCTTTGAACTCTTCTTTCTAGGATCCAAAGCCTTGTCGAATCGGCTATGGTCCCCAAGCCAGGGCATCTCTGTAGTTGCTATTTGGTAGGTTCACGAATGTGGAGAGTTCTCCCCATATTCTTCCCTTTTTCTTTTCTTCTAGACTAGCGCAGTTTTGCGATGTAGCATTCTCTAGCGGCACTTTGATCTCCTTTGATCACCCTAACTCTATTCTCTATTGGAAATTTCATGGTTAGACACCACTAAACTAAAGCAATCCTGAAATCTGCCAAAGCAGGCTGACCTAAGAAAGCATTGCAGGTGGATATTTCATCTACAATCACAAAGTTCTGGATGAGGATGACTCTTTGGTCGCCTTCCCCAAGTTATATGGGTAAATCGATTGTTCTGACATGTTACTTAGATTCACCGTTGAATCCTTGAATCTTTGTTCGGCAAGTGGATACGTCCTTCATACTAATATTCATCCGATCAAATGTGTATTTGAATAGGATATTCACAGAGCTGCCACTGTCCACCAACACTTGTCGGATCATGGCTGGTCTGGTTCCTACCATCATGACCATGGGGATGAGGGTTAGAGCTTCCATTCCTTCAATGTCTCAATTTTGGAATACTATGTCATCGTTCAGGGTTCTCTGCTGCTTGGCAGGAGTTCTGTCTTCGATGGCAAAGCACAAATCTTTCGGAGCATGTCTTAGTGAGCTTACATATTACTCCATTTCTCCCCAACTCTTCTAGGCGGGATGATGTCCTCCAGATATTGTTCTAATGATGAGTCTCTGGTCGGTCTGTTTGGATCCCTCATCCCTGGTTCCAGCTTTGTTTCCCCGGTCTCTAGGAGCTTGGGTTGCTGCAGGCTGGTCAGGATTTTGTGGTTTCCTCACATATCGCTAAAGTTTGTTTCCCCGAATCATCTCTTCGATCAGGTTCTTCAGGTGTCGGCACTCATTCGTGTTGTGACCATGTGTTTCATGGAAGCGGCAGTACTTTCTGGAAGACTTTTGCTATTCAGTTGCTTCCTTTTTAGGCTTCTTCTTGTACTCCTCTGTCCCTTGCATCGCAAGGTAGATGTTTTTTGAAGTATCATTGAGTAGAGTGTAGTCTTCGGGCCTCAGGCCTTTAATTCGCTTGCTACCTCTATTTCGCTTGTTGGAATTCTGGTTATTCCTTTTCTGGTTCCCATCCTTCCCCGCGTTTCCTGCAGCGGTCCCAGAGGTATTTGCGTCTTGGTTAGCTGCCACATCGTACTGGCGGCGTTGGTTGGTTGTAGGTTAGCAGGCTTTCCTTCTAGCTCCTCCGCCTCTTCCAATCTCAAGTGCTGGCTTGCCTTTCGGTTAAAGTCCTTCCTATTGGTAGGTTGTTTCATTTTGATCCATTTTCCGAACTTAGTGTCAGGATGGATAGCGTGGACTAGGGCCATGAAAACCATATCTTTGTTTAGGTTACTTACTTCAGTCACCATGGTGTTGAACCGACTCATGAAAGATTTCAAAGATTCATTTCGTCCCTGGAATAGGCCAGATAAGGACATCATGTATTTTGGTTGTGCCATGTGAAGCCTAAACTGATCAAGGAATTTTGTTGCTAATTCACTGAAAGTGGAGATGGATTTTGGTGGCAGCCTAGGGAAAACATGGAAGAAATTTCCTCTAAAAAGATTTGAAAGCATCTACATTGAACAGTATTTGAAGCACTCGCTCCATCCATGTATCAACTGTACTTGTACAAATGAGGTTTCGGGTGTCTAGTTCCATCGTAAGACGGAATGGTCGGCATAGTGAACTTTTTAGGGTATCGTTCATTTAGAATGTCATTAGTGAAGGGAGTCCGGTTTGCAGGGGATCCCCATTCGTCATCTCTCCTATCCTTACTTTCATCCATCAGGCGCTTGATCATATCCGCGATATATGCCTTTGATGTCTCGTAGTCTGTGGGTTGGCTGTCAGCGACTACACCAAGTGTTTGATCTTGCAAACGATCTTGGTAAGTGGGCTGAAGCATAGGCACTCCTATCTTCGGGAGAGCCACACCTTCGGAGTTCCGTTGGCTTGCGGTTGACCGGGTAGGGGCAGTTTGGATCTCCCTGCCGGTATTGAGTGCATTATTGTTTTCTTCCAACTCGTCGCAAGTTTCTCAATCAAAGTCCGAGAGATCCACTGCTATAACTTCTTGTGGGGTTTTCACCCCTAGATTTAATTTCATGGCGGGTTGCATTGTAGTTAGTGGAGTGCTTGCATTTCCTTCTATAATGATTCATGCAGCTCCACCCACTGCTCCTTTTTGCTCTTGCTTTCCATTTCTTCTGTTTAGACCAGAGACAAAAGAGTTTTCCTGCTTCGTGGCAGTCGCATGTTCTGGCATGGTTCTTGAAGCAGCTAGCTATTGCAAGGTCAGGAGGGCATTTAATTTGTCCATAAGAGCTTTTTGGCTGTTCTTCATCTTTTGATTGATTTCATCAATCATCTTATTCAATTCGCCTTTAGTGACAACTTCATGCTGGATAGACGATCCCGGCACCCGATTTCCTGTGTTGGCTCCAGAATTTGCTCTAATTAATGGATTATTGGCGTCGTTAAACTCAACTTGCTAAGGATTGGTTTCTTCTCCAGCTATTACAACTCCTATGGATCTTTCGGAAGCAGTTCTCTTTCTTCCCGGTGCCATTGATTCTCAACGGCAAATCTTCTGAGCAGAGATTGAGGATCTAACTTCTAAACCTTTCTAATCCAAAGTAAATAGTTATATCTAAACTTGAGTTGAATCTTTCTCAATGAAAGCACCAAAATGTTAACCCAAAAAATGGATCAATACCCTAGTTTTGAGTGTGAAAGCACCAACATTGTGTTATCAAGGCGAATAAAATAGAAAAGTAGAAAATCATAGAAAAAGTAAAGAGACAAAAGATTTTTATAGTGGCTTGGCTGTCAACGAAGCCTACGTCCACTTTATAGCTTTTATTAATCAGCCGCTGTTACAAAAGAGTTTGGATTATAATATGATTCTTCTTTTCTAAATCAAATCAAGCCACCATTGTTAGAGACAACTGGAAGGATCTCAGTTGCCCTTTAATGGTTATTGTAAGGGAGAAGAAGAGTAAAGAAACAATGGTAGAGTTTCAGCAGAGATCAAAGTAGATTTCCCTTATGTTGTAGATGAGATGGTATTTATAGGGGTTGGAAGGCTCTTGGGCCGAGAATTGCTTTGTAAGAAGCCTATAGTCATCTTGTAGAGAGAGCTCAGAAAGTTCAGAGCCAAAATTGGCCAACTTTTTTGGATCGGTAGCGATCCGATCCAATTGGATCGGTGCCGCTTCAAATCCTTAACCAATTTTTGGCTCTGATTTGTTTGGTCAAGCTTCTTACTTCATAGTGAGGCTCTCCATATAATTTCGTAACTTGTTGACTTGTTTTGATAATGGTTCTCCCGTGGGTTAGATTGAACTATATTCTGAATCAGATGAACCTTCACTTCTTGAACTCGAATGCTTGGAATGTTACCAAACTTGTTGGATGAGCTTGGTTGAAGCATAGAGTCATAATGCAAAAGGATTGGGGCCACCATGAACTACCAATTCGGATCGGTACTGACCCGATTGGGTCGGATCGGTGCTGATCCGAAAAGGTAGCATATTTTTCAATCAAACTTCTCGAAGTCCATTGTCTTGTATTTTTAGGCCTTTCGATCAAGTTTCGAGTCGTTCTGGTTTAATCTGAATGTTCTAACTCTCATTTTATTCTGCTGGGTTAAAAACCTGATTAACAGTAAATTAATTAATATTTCTAAAATATTTATTATTAAATTTTATTTGATTTATTTGTGTACTATTAGCATTTAATGAAATGTGTAAATAAAAGTTATAAACACGCGTAAGGATTTATGATATCGACAAATTTGTTAAATTAGATTTAAATGAAATGAATGTTAAGTGGGTTTGGGATCATTTGAGATCCATAATGCCTCCATGTTTGGTCGGCCACAATAGGGGAGATGATAAGTTTTCAAAATAATTTATGGAAAAAGAATAATATAAAGAAAGAAAATTGTCTCTCTTCAATTGGGTATTTATAACATTGTTTAATTCATTCTTTTCATAACCTTTTGGCTATTCATTTCAACTTTCTTATTTGATGCCTTTGGCACTTACAATGAATCCTAAGAACTTTCCAGAGGCTACCCCGAAGTGACATTTAAGCGGATTGAGTTTTTTGTAGAGTATTTCGAAGATTTCGATGAGGTAATTTGTTCGAGATCTGCTTCGATGCCTCTGGCGCTTACAATGAATCCCAAGAACTTTCTAGAGGCTACCTCGGAGTATTTCAAACATTTCAGTATAGTTGTCCAAGTGATTTTCAGCTATGCGCGATCTAACCAACATATCGTCTACATAGACTTCCATAGTCTTCCCGATCTTATGTTTGAACATGGCGTTCACTATTAGTTGGTAGGTTGCCATAGTATTCTTTAAACCGAATGACATTACTTTGTAGTAATATAATCCCAGATCAATGATGAAACTGGTGTTTTCCTAGTCAGGTTTGTGCATCATGATTTGGTTGTATCCCGAGTAGGCATCTGTAAATGATAGCAATTCATGTCCAACTGTCTCGTCCACAAGCTGGTCGATTCTGGGTAAAGGAAAGCTGTCTTTAGGCAAGCTTAGTTTAGGTCCAACTAGTCGATACAGGTTCGCCATTTTCCATTGGACTTCTTGACTAGGACCAGGTTGGATACCCATTCACAGTAGGTTGCATTGCGAATAAAGCCATTCGCTATTAGCTTATCCACTTGTTCTCTCGGCGCTTTGGGTCGTTCGGGTCCTAGGCTGCGCCGCTTCTTCTTCACTGGTATGTACTTAGGATCAATATTAAGTGCATGGCATGCAATCTATGACGACACCCCATACATATTGGAATGTGTCCATGCGAATATGTCCAGGTTGGCATGAAGAAATTAGATTAGTTCCAGCCGCATCTTGTTTACAAGATATGATCCATTTTTCGAGACCCAAGTTGGGTCATCCATATCGACTGGGACAGGCACCGTCAATTCTGCCGATGTTGCCCGATCCTCCCCTGAACTTTTCTTTCTAGGATCCAAAGCCTTATAGAATTGACTATTGTCCCCAAGCCAGGGGCGTCTCTGTAGTTGCTATTTGGTAGGTTCACGAATGTGGAGAGTTCTCCCCACATTCTTCCCTTTTTATTTTATTCTAGACTCGTGCAGTTCTGCGATGTAGCATTCTCTAGCGGCACTTTGATCTTCTTTGATCACCCCCAACTCCATTCTCTACTGGAAATTTCATGGTTAGACACCACTGAGCTAAAGCAATCCTGAAATCTACCAAAGCGGGCCCTAAGAAAGCATTGTAGGCGGATATTTCATCTACAATCACAAAGGCCTGGATGAGGATGACTCTTCGGTCGCCTTCCCCAAGTTCTACGGGTAAATCGATTATTCCGACAGGTTGCTTAAGTTCACCAGTAAATCCCTGGATCTTTGTTCGGCAAGCGAATACGTCTTTCATACCGATCTTTATCTGATCAAACGTGTATTTGAACAGGATATTCACAGAGTTGCCACTGTCCACTATTACTCGTCGGATCATGGCTGGTCCGATTCCTACCGTCACAACCATGGGGTCGAGGGTCGGAGCTTTTATTCCTTCAGTGTCTCGATTCTGAAATACTATGTCATCGTTATGGGTTCTCTGCTACTTAGCAGGAGTTCCGTCTTCGATCGCGAAGCACGAATCTTTTGGAGCGTGTCTTAGCGAGCTTACATATAGCTCCATTTCTCCCCAACTCTTCTACACGGGATAAGGTCCTCCATATATTGTTCCAATGATGAGTCTCTGGTTGGTCCATCTGGATCCCTCATCACTAGTTCCAGCTTAGTTTCCTCGGTCTTTAGGAGCTTGGGGTGCTGCAGGCTGGTCAGGATTTTGTTGTCTCCTCATATACTGTTGAAGCTTCTTTTCCCGAATCAGCCCTTCGATCAGGTTCTTCAGGCGTCGGCACTCATTCGTGTTGTGACCATGTGTTTCATGGAAGCGGTAATACTTTTCAGAACACTTTCTCTATTCGGTTGCTTCCATTATAGATAGCTTCTTGTACTCCTCTGTCCCTTGTGTTGCAAGGTAGATGTTTTCTAGAGTATCATTGAATGGAATGTAGTCTTCGGGCCTCAGGCCTTTAAGTCGCTTGTTATCTCCGTTTCACTTGTTGGAATTATGATTTTTCCTTTTCTGGTTCCCATGCATCCTTCCCCTCATTTCCTGTAGCGGTCCTTGAGGTATTTGCATCTTGGTTAGTTGCCACACCATTCTGGCTAGCGTTGGTTGGCTGTAGGTTAGCAGGCTTTCCTTCTAGCTCCTCCACCTCTTCCAATCTCAAGTACTAGCTTGCTTTTCGGTTGAAGTCCTTTCTAGTGGTAGGTAGTTTCATTTTGATCCATTTTTCGAACTAAGTGTCGGGATGGATAGCGCAGACTAGGGCCATGGAAACCATATCTTCATTTGGTTACTTACTTCAATTACCGTGGTGTTGAACCGACTCATGAAAGATTTCAAAGATTCATTTCGTCCTTGGAATAGGCCAGATAAGGCCATCACGTCGTTTGGTTATGCTGTGTGAAGTCTAAACTGATCAAGGAATTTTGTTGTTAATTCACTGAAAGTGGAAATGGATTTTGGTGGGCGCTTGGTGAACCATATGGAAGCAATTCCCTTCAGAAAGATTGGAAAACATCTACATCGAACAACATTTGAAGCATTTTCTCCGTCCATGTACCAACTGTACTTGTACAAGTGAGGTTTCGGGTCTCTAGTTCCATCGTAATACGAAATAGTCAGCATAGTGAACTTTTTAGGGTACCGTTCATTCAGAGTGTCATCAGTGAAGGGAGTCTGGCTTGTAGTGGGTCCCCATTCGTCATCTCTCCTATCCTTACTTTCATCCATCAAGCGCTTGATCATATCCATGATATATGCCTCTGATGTCCGGTAGTCCGCGGGTTGGTGTCGGCGACTACACCAAGTGTTTAATCTTGCAAACAATCTTGGTAAGTGGGCTGAGAGCCGCTCCTTTGAAGTTCTATTGGCTTGCGTTTGGACAGGTAGGGGCAGTTTGGACCTCCCTGCCGGTATTGAGTGCATTAGTGTTTTCTTCTAACTCGTCGTCGTCAAATTGCTCATCATCTTTAGAGTCGGAGAGATCCACTGCTATATCTTCCCGTGGGGTTTTCGCCCCTAGATTCAAGTTCATGGCGGGCTACTTTTCAGTTAGTGGAGTGCTTATGTTTCCTTTTATAATGATTCCTACAGCTCCACCCACTGCTCCTTTTTGCTTCTACCTTCTGTTTCTTCTATTTAGACCAGAAAACGGAAGAGTTTTCCTACTTCGTGCCAACCGCAGGTTTTGGCATGGTTCCTGGAGCAGTAGCGATTGCAAGGTCAGGAGGGCATTAATTTGTCCATAAGAGCTTTTTGGCTATTCTTCATCTTTTGATTGATTTCATCAACCAACTTATTCAATTCGCCTCGAGTGACAACTTCATGCTTGATAGAAGATCCCGATACTTGATCTCCTGTGTTGGCTCCAGAATTTGCTCTAATTAATGGATTATTGACGCCATTGACCTCAACATGTTGAGGATTGGTTTCTTCTCCAACTATTACAACTCATATGGATCTTTTGGAAGTAGTTCTATTTCTTCCTGGTGCCATTGATTCTCAACGGAAAATCTTCTCAGTGAAAGCTAATAACCTGTTCGATCCAAAGTAGACAGCTAATAACCTGAGTTGAAGCCTTCTCGGTGAAAGCGCCAAAATGTTAATCCACAAAATGGATCAACAGCCTGGTTTTGAGTGTGAAAGCACCGACAGTGTTTATCAAGGCAAATAAAATAGAAAAAGGAATAGCAAATCCCAGAAAAAAAGAGACAAAGATTTTTATAGTGATTCGACTGTCAATGAAGCCTAAGTCCACTTTATAGCTTTTATTGATCAACTGTTGTTACAAAAGAGTTTGGATTACAATATGATTCTTCTTTTCTATATCAGATCAAGCCATCATTGTTATAAACAACTAGAAGGATCTCAATTGTCCTTTAATGGCTGTTGCGAGGGAGAAGAAGGGTAAAAAACAATGACATAATTTCAGTAGAGATCAGAGCAGATCCTCCTCCATTGCAGTGAGATAGTATTTATAGGGGTTATGTAACGACCCGGATTTCACTGCTTTTATTAGTGAATATTTAATTAATTTTAAATATTCAATATATAGGTTTTACAATGAAAAGAAACTCAGTTTAAATAACTAATAATGATAGTAAATCGTTTTCAAAATTTGTTTTCCAAATTAAATAGTTTGTAGAAAAACAGAAAATGTGACCGAAGAACGTTTTCCGAAATTTTGACCTTTTGACACCGGAAAGTTATCGGGAATGTTGTTCGTCTTTGTGCACTATATGTACATATATATAAGAGTTAATTAACTAGATAATAATACACTTAGAAATCAATTATCTTATATTAATTTAGATTAGTAAGTGATGTGACAAGACATAGTTTTAAAAATAATAAACATTTTTTATAAATATATATATATATATATATATATTAAGTATTTTCATATCTTAGATTTATAATCATTGATCATAATTATCTCTTGTCACATCTTAGTTAATTAATAATTAAACTTACACATATATATATATATATATAAAAGAAAGTGATGTGACTAAACATAATAATTATAAATATATATAAATAAAAGAAAGCGATGTGACTAAACATAATAATTGTGTATATATATATATAAGAAAGTGATGTGACTAAACATAATAATTGTATATATATAAATATAAGAAAGTGATATGACTAAACATAATTATATATATAAAAGAGTGATGTGATTAAACATAATTATATATATATATATATATTATAAAAGATTTGTGATGTGACTTGACAAAGTGATTAGGTGTGAAATCTTGCCTATAAATAGCCCATATGTTTCTTCATTTTTCCTCCTCTTTCCACCAAAATTTTCTTCCTCATTTCGAACTCAAATGGAGTTTTTCTTTTTTGAAATCGTGTAAAATTTTAATGACTACAACATTTTTGTTGACCATTTTTTTCAAATTTCTATCATAGCTATGTCAAAATACCCAATCTTTGCAAATCAAATTTTCACCTAGAATTTCAAGTCCAAAAATTACCCTTCTTCTTTTGATCATAACTTCTCCAAAACCAATTGAAAATGAGTGATTCTTTATTTGAAATGATAGAGAAAGGAAATTTCAGCAATTATCTCTTTGAGTGCATTTTGAAATTCTGTGAGTAGATAGCCCAAATATTAGTTGCAAAATAACCTATTTTCGGGTTTATTATTGAGAAATCGATGTTTATCCAAAGTCGCTCTACATTACCAAAACATGTCTCACTTCCTTTTTCATCCATGGCCTAGCCTACCTAGTACATTTAGGATTCAAGACTCCATCTTTTTGCTTAGGGATGAAAGTGCTAGGTCGTACTCAAGTCAGTGAAAGTTTGGATAGCCTTCGGTGAGTAAATTCCTTAACTTTTTGGGAAAGAATTTACATTTATATATATAGTTGTTACATTATTGTATTTGTGATGTTATTATTTGGGTTATAGTATGGTTTGGATGTATATGTGTGTGCTAATTTGTGATTTAGCATTAGAACTTTGAATTGATGATTTAAGTGGCGTTTTGGTTATAAAATTGTGATCTTTGGCTTAGAATCAAAAGTGATATGGAAAGTTAGTAAGTAAAATTAGTAAATGGAAGAGTAAGTGAGCAACAAGTTTATGTGTACCCATAGCGATAGTCGTTATGGATGCAGTTCGTTTAAAAATTCAATTTTCGCAAAGTTTGGTTTTTATACTTCAAATTGTTTTGTAAATGGTTTATAAAATAAATAATGATATTTTAAAAGGTAAATTAAGAATTTAATAATAAATTTTTAATTAATTATGTTTTGATAATTAATAATTAATTAATGATTAAACAAGGGTAATTAACTTTTATTAATTAAAGGTTGGTTGTTAATTAGTTATCTTTTAAAGTTAAGATTTATTTTAATTAATTATTAATTAAGTTAGTTAATTATGAGTTAAGTATATGGTTTATTTTTAATTAACTATTATTTAAATATTGGATTAATTATTAATTAATAATTAATCAAGTGTTTAATTATTTTTAAATTATAAATTAGTTAAGGTTTAATTTATAATAAATTATTTATTAAAGGTTTAATTTATTATTTAATTTTAATTAAAGATAATTAATTAATATTTAATTATTGATAAAGGTTTAATTAATTATTTAATAATTAATAAAGTATTAATTAAGATTTAATTAATAGTTAATTACTGTTAATTATTTAACTAAATTAAGTTAAGATTCAATTAAAATTAATTATGATTTAAATAAGGATTTGACGTATAATTAATTATTTTTAAAAGGGTTTAAAAGTTTTAAATCCTATGGTTTTCAAAAGTAAAATTGTTTAAAGGTACTTCTTTTCCAAAGATGGTTTTGAATACAAGTGATTCAAGTGTTGATACCATTAAGAAACCATATAACTGTGAATGAGTTATAATGTAGATCGTTGGGTTGTTTGGACATGTGTTAGCAGAATAAATCTTCGTCTGCTATAAATTGATTGTTTGTTTGTTTGGTTGTTTAGACACGTGTTAGCAGAATAAATCTCTGTTCTGCTATAAATTGATTGTTTGTTTGGTTGTTTGGATATGTGTTAGCAGAATAAATCATCGTTCTGCTATAAATTGCTTGTTTGTTTGTTTGGTTGTTTGGACATGTGTTAGCAGAATAAATCCCCGTTCTGCTATAAATTGATTGTTTGTTTGTTTGGTTGTTTGGACGTGTGTTAGCCGAATAAATCCCTGTTCTGCTATGAATTGATTGAATTGTTTAGACATCTGTTTAGCAGAACAAATCACCATCCTACTATTATGTTATTTGGACATGTATATGATAATTAGTTCATATTGACATGTTATTCCTTGTTTTTTTATATGAGTTGTAATTTATATATATGTTGACCTATGTAAATAACTATTAAGTGAATTGGAATTAAAATTGAATGGTAACTTAAATTAGTACAATTAGGATTGCTAAGCCTCTTTTCGAATTATTAAAGTATGTTTTTGAATTAACTTTAATTCTTAAATCAATTTGGGTTTAAAGTTTATAAATGATTTTCAAATTTTATTATTATTTAATAAAGTTATTTTTAAATAATATCTTGTTTTTATAAAGGGGTTTATTAAATAAAAAGGTTTACCTAGAGTGATTCACAAAGGATATCTTGAAAATGATATTTTACAAAGGAGATTCTATAAAGAAATTATGAAGGAAGATTTTTAAATAGTTTTAAAAATAGAAAGAGATTTTATAAATCATTTTAGATATTTTTGAAAGAAGTTTTAAATCTAGTTTGAAAACTTTTAAGTGGTTTGAAATGTGAAGTGAACTTATAAAAAGAATTTTTATAAGGAATAAGTAAATGTGTTTTATAGGAGGTGATGTTTTTGAAAGGGAATTGTTTGGCCATTTAATATGGAATTTTGAGGAAATGGAATTTCCAAAATGTTTAGTAAATACTTATATTGTTTCTTCAAGTAAAAGGAATGTAAGAGGTTTAGAAATAAGGTTTGAAAAGATCTTTTGATCAGGTTCTATAGAGTGATTTTTTTAATTAAAGTTTAATTAATAAAGGCTTAGAGGATCTCATATGGAATGGAATCAATGTTTGATTGTTTGTATAAATTGATAGTTAAATAACCGACTATCAAATCTGGACCAAAGCCTAACTTTGAAAATATCTAGGAGAAATATGAGAATTATATGGTACAGTTATTGTCGAAGGTGTTATACTGTATGTATAAACTCGTTTCGTTCTTCTAGGATAAATGATAAGGAAATCCGTCCATAAACGATTAGGAGGTGAACTCCGCTCTTATGTTTTGTCTGTTTATTTCCTAAAGAACCGGGGTTGAGTTTATCGGAAATATCGAAAGTTGTTTCGAAGAGACTGAGATCAGATATGTTATCCGAAAACCACTTCGATCCAACTCAAGCGTTTCAGAATGAAGACATCTTGAAGCATGGAATCGAAGATGGAGATTTGAAGTGCAAGGGCTATTTTCTATTTTCCTTGAGAGGCATTTCCCGTAATGGATGTAATAGGAATAGTGCCTACGGTTTCGTTCAGTCTCAGAACGAACTTGTATGGATGAATGCTAGCATTGCATTGACGCTTGGAGGGCAGTGCTAGTATTCCAAATGGGATTGCTATTCAAAAGGTAAAACGTAGCCTCGAACCTCATCCACCTGGAAATAACAAAAATCGGGCATGCAGCAGGCCAAGAGGGTCGCTCCTAAGTAAGGTATGGTCATTCCAAATCTAGATCGATTATTATCTCTCATTTATATGCTTCAGGGTCCATTGATGGAGGGATGATCATATTCGGTACTACTAGTCAAGTGGTAGGCCAGTCCAGTATGGCAAGGGTACAAGATGTTCTTGTCAGACCCCGGTGCATTTATCTAGAGATGTACCTTCGGAAGGTAGTTCCTTACCTTGTCATAGTATGGAATCCAATCTTCAATACGTGCCTTACGGTTTTGATTGTAGAGCCCAGTACGCTGGAATTTAATTAATGTAACAAGTTCGGCTATTTTAATAAGTATTTGTACTTAGACACTACTATAATATCACAGGATTTTTATATAAAAGTGGTTTTGGTTATCGTAAGGTAAAGACCCGTCCATGTTTATGTGCGGCGTGGTCTTACGAGATACCTTTAATTTTAAAAGGGTTTTGAAAAGTAATAATTCAGTTGCTTTGAGTTTACTCACACCAGACCCATGTCTGAGACGGAGTTTTATTTCTTTCCCTAAGACTCTTGGGTGCTCAAAATTTTATGAGCAACCATGCAGTCCAAGTTTTCTACGGATGCACTTGGAGGAGCTTGGAGCAGGAGGCTTCATCGATAAATGGTTGTTACTTGTTTCTGCTGTATATTATGTACTCTATATCTGATGTATAAGGACAGGCTTAACTGTCCTAGGTTAGAATTGTATTAGTGTAACTCTGATGTATCAGTTTTGAGATGACTTTGTGATACATTATGTGATTAATATATGTTATTTCGTTGCGTTGTGAGATTTTGTGTTGTTTAGTTTTCTTCTATCTTCTACCTTCTTCTTTTACCCTAACAAATCGATATTTCCAGCACTTGAATGTTCGACATGTGATATAGTGGACGTTTTAGTGTCGATTTTTTAGGGTCGAAAATTCGGTTTGTTACATTTGGTATCAGAGCTGAAGGATAAGCAAGAACCTTGGCTTTGGTGGGGTAAACTCATTAGAGATAGGGTAAGTGACACCCTAGAATGAGTTTGAGTGTATATTATACAAGGGCGCGTATTTGTTAGTGATATAAAAATGTTTTATATCGTGTTGTTTGATCGGTTGAGTGGTATATGAATTCTGGTCGATGCATTTGGCCAATGTTATCGATAGAGATTCCTAAACACTTGAACTAGAAAAACTGACATTGTATTGTTTTGAAATTAGGGTAAATGAAATAATTTTACCCATGGTATATTTTATATATAAAAGAATGATTTTTGAAAATAGTATAGATATTTATGAGGTGATGTTGGGAGATAATAATATTTTGTTATTACCATATAGGGTTTGGTTAGTCACGCTCCTCCAAATTGAGCATTGACTATTGTGTAAATGTTTAGGTACTTTCCTTTGAATAAGATAAGTCTTTTAATTAAAAAGAAGTTAGGATGAAAACTTAAGAACCTAAATCCCAGTGTTTTTGAAAAATGATTTTCAAGGTTTTAAAAATAATAATAGTATTTGAAAGCAACTTTGGTTCAAGTATGAAATTTTGGGAATGAAAATTTAAGTAAAAAGTGATTTTCTTTGGATTGGTTAGGAGGAATGAGTCTTGATTGTTTTGTAATGATTATAATAATCTTCTAAGTGACGATTAGATGTTTGCCTAGGCGAACATTGTAGTGCACTTAGTAAATTATTCTCTTTATCATTGTACAACCGAAATAAGTTCAACCCGAACGAACCCAAAGTAAGTTGGTGATAAATGTTTTGTTGGAAGAATAAAAAAATTATTTCAAAAATGAGATTTTGAAATAAAAATAGAAATATTTTTAAGTTAACTAGTTCGAGTGGCTCGAAAATACTTAAAATTGGGGAAGAGAAGTGTTCGAATGGTAAACATTTTTCCTGAGTATTACCCTTCTTGGTAAGGGAAAGTATGATACTATTTGGTGATACCCAGTTCCTTAGTATCATCTTGGAGTTACTCGGGCTATATGTATGTTATGTTATATGGTTAAAATATAGAGTTTCATTTCAAAAAGTTTTTGAAATAAAAGCCGAGTATTCGGATCTTGGCTTTTATTAGGGAGATAAATTCAAAATGGAATAGTGGAATCAGATAGGGGTATATACTCTTAGGCCATAGTGAGGTATTATCCAAGTTGAAACAAAGAGTTGTTTATGAAATGTTTTCATAAATGATTTAGTGGGAATATAATTGGTATTAGGGAGAACCAATTAAGTAAGTGCGTAGGGTGGACGTAGATCATTTCTCCTTTCCATAGAGTTTTGATCTAAGACTAGAGTATATGACTTTGAGGTGTTTGCACCATTCCTAATAAAGATCTATTACTCGACTTTTGACGGCGAGCACTTGATGAGGGTTCTTGGTATGGGACCAAGGTTTTCTATCATAGTTACAACTATGTAAGGAGGACAGAGGTTCCAAATCAAGAAGCTTGATCGGAGTCTGCACTAGAGAATTGGCTGAGCGATGCTAGTTCGGAAGTGAAGTTATGTATTCGAGTTATGATCGAATCAGACTTGGTATAAGAATGATCTATGTACATCATATGGACTGATGTATAGTGTTAAGTGTTTTCAGGGATAGGTTGAGGTGTAATTTCGAGGACGAAATTCTTTTAAGGGGGGAATAATGTAACGACATGGAATTTCACTGCTTTTATTAGTGAATATTTAATTAATTTTAAATATTCAATATATAGGTTTTATAATGAAAAGAAAATCATTTTAATTAACTAATATTGATGGTAAAATCATTTTCAAAATTTGTTTACTAAATTAAATAGTTTGTAGAAAAACAGAAAATGTGACCGTTCCGAAATTTCGACCTTTCGACATCGGAAAGTTATCGGGAATGTTATTCGTATTTGTGCACTATATGTTCATATACATATAAGAGTTAATTAACTAGATAATAATACACTTAGAAATAAACTATCTTATATTAATTTAGATTAATAAGTGATGTGACAAGGCATGGTTTTAAAAATAATAAACATTTTATATAAATATATATTAAGTATTGTCACATCTTAGATTTGTAATATTAACCATAATTATCTCTTGTCACATCTTAGTTAAGTAATAATTAAACTTATATATATATATAAGAAAGTGATGTGACTAAACATAATTATATATATATAAAAGAGTGATGTGATTAAACATAATTATATATATACTATAAAAGATTTGTGATGTGACTTGACAAAGTGGTTAGGTGTGAAATCTTGTCTATAAATAGGCCATATGTTTCTTCATTTTTTCTTCTCTTTCCACCAACCTTTTCTTCCTCATTTTGAACTCAAATGAAGTTTTTCTTTTTTTTAAACCGTGTGGAATTTTAATGGCTACAACATTCTCGTTGACCATTTTTTCAAATTTCTATTATAGTTATGTCAAAATATCCAATCTTTGCAAAGCAACTTTTCATCTAGAATTCCAAGTCCGAAATTACCCTTCTTCTTTTGATCATAAATTATTCAAAATTAATCGAAAATGAGTGATTATTTTTTTGAAATGATAGAGAAAAGAAATTCCAGTAACTATCTCTTTGAGTGCATTTTGGAATTCCATGAGTAGACAACCCAAAAATCAGTTGCAAAATGACATATTTTTGGGTTTATTATTGAGAAATCGATGTTTATCCGAAGTCGCTCTACATTACCCAAACATGTCTCACTTCCTTGTTCATCCATGGCCTAGCCTACCTAGTACATTTAGGATTCAAGGCTCTGTCTTTTTGCTTAGGGATGAAAGTGCTAGGTCGTACTCAAGTCAGCGAAAGTTTGGATAGCCTTCGGTGAGTAAATTCCTTAACTTTTGGGAAAGAATTTACATTTATATATATGGTTGTATTTGTGATGTTATTATTTGGATTATAGTATAGTTTGAATGTATATGTGTGTGCTAATTTGTGATTTAGCATTAGAACTTTGAATTGATGATTTAAGTGGCGTTTTGGTTATAAAATTATGATCTTTGGCTTGGAATCGGAAGTGATATGGAAATTTAATAAGTAAAATTAGTAAATGGAAGAGTTAGTGAGTAACAAGTTTATGGGTATTCATAGCGATAGTCGCTATGGATGTAGTTCGTTTAAAAATTCGATTTCTCGCAAAGTTTGGTTTTTATATTTCAAATTGTTTTGTAAATGGTTTATAAACTAAATAATGATATTTAAAAGGTAAATTAAGAATTTAATAATACATTTTAATTAATTATGTTTTGATAATTAATAATTAATTAATAATGTGTGCTCTCCTCTATGCGTAGAGGATCACATATTTTTCTCAAGATAATTAATAATTAATTAAGGATTAAACAAGGGTTATTAACTTTTATTAATTAAAGGTTGGTTGTTAATTAATTGTCTTTTAAAGTTAAGATTTATTTTAATTAATTATTAATTAAGTTAGTTAATTATGAGTTAAGTCTATGATTTATTTTTAATTAACTATTATTTAAATATAGGATTAATTATAAATTAATTATTAATCAAGTGTTTAATTATTTTTAAATTATAAATTAATTAAGGTTTAATTTATAATGAATTATTTATTAAAGGTTTAATTTATTATTTAAGTTTAATTAAAGATTAATTAATTAATTGAGATTGATTAATATTTAGTTATTGATAAAGGTTTAATTAATTATTTAATAATTAATTTAGATTTAATTAACAGTTAATTATTGTTAACTATTTAACTAAATTAAGTTAAGATTCAAATTAAATTAATATGATTTAAATAAGGATTTAATTTATAATTAATTATTTTTTAAAGGGTTTAAAAGTTTTAAACCCTTTGGTTTTCAAAAGTAAAATTGTTTAAAGGTACTTCTTTTTCAAAGATGGTTTTGAATACAAGTGATGATACCATTAAGAAACCATATAACTGTGAATGAGTTATAATGTAGATTGTTGGGTTGTTTGGACATGTGTTAGCAGAATAAATCCATGCTATAAATCGATTGTTTATTTATTTGGTTTTTTGGACATGTGTTAGCAGAATAATTTCTTGTTCTGCTATAAATTGATTGTTTGTTTATTTCGTTGTTTGGACATGTGTTAATATAATAAATCCCCGTTCTGCTATAAATTGATTGTTTGTTTGGTTGTTTGGACATGTGTTAGCAGAATAAATCTCTATTCTGCTATAAATTGATTGTTGTTTTATTTTTGTGGACATGTGTTAGTAGAATAAATCTTTGTTTTGTTATGAATTGATTGAATTGTTTGGACATCTGTTTAGTAGAACAAATCACCATCCTGCTATTATATTATTTGGACATGTATATGATAATTAGTTTATATTGACATGTTATTCCCTATTTTTTATATGAGTTGTATTTACATATATGTTGACCTATGTAAATAACTGTTAAGTGAATTGGAATTAAAATTGAATGGTAACTTAAATTAGTACCATTGGGATTACTAAGCCTCTTTTCAAATTATTAAAGTATGTTTTTGAATTAACTTTAATTCTTAAATCAATTTGGGTTTAAATGTTATAAATGATTTTCAAATTTTATTATTATTTTATAAAGTTATTTTTAAATAATATCTTGTTTTTAAAAAGGGGTTTATTAAATAAAAAGTTTTACCCAGAGTGATTCATAAAGGATATCTTGAAAATGATATTTTATAAAGGAGGTTCTATAAAGAAATTATGAAGGAAGATTTTTAAATAGTTTTAAAAATAGAAAGAGATTTTATAAATCATTTTAGATATTTTTGAAAGAAGTTTTAAATCTAGTTTGAAAACTTTTAAGTGGTTTGAAATGTGAAGTGAACTTATAAAAAGAATTTTTATAAGGAATAAGTAAATGTATTTTATAGGAGGTAATGTTTTTGAAAGGAATTGTTTGGCCATTTAATATGGAATTTTGAGGAAATGGAATTTCCAAAATGTTTGGTAAATACTTATATTGTTTTTTTCAAGTAAAAAGGAATGTAAGAGGTTTAGAAATAGGGTTTGAAAAGATCTTTTGATCAGGTTTTATAAAGTGATTTTATTAATTAAAGTTTAATCAATAAAGGATTAGAGGATCCCATATGGAATGAAATCAATGTTTGATTGTTTATATAAATTGATAGTTAAAGAACCGACTATTTAATCTGGACAAAATCCTAACTTTGGAAATATCTTGGAGAAACATGAGAATTATATGATACAGTTACCGTCGAAGGTGTTATACTGTATGTATAAACTCGTTTCGTTCTTCTAGGTAAATGATAAAGAAATCCGTCCATAAACGGTTAGGAGGTGAACTCCGCTCTTATCTTTTTTCTGTTTATTTCTGAAGAATCGGGGTTAAGTTTACCGAAAATATCGAAAGTTGTTTCGAAGAGACCAGGATCAGGTATATTATCCGAAAACCACTTCGATCCAACTCAAGCGTTTAAGAATGAAGACGTCTTGAAGCATGGAATCGGAGGAGTTTTGAAGTGCAAGGGCTATTTTCTATTTTCCTTGGGAGGGGTTTCCCGTAATAGATGTAATAGGAATAGTGCCTTCGGTTTCGTTCAGTCGCAGAACGAACTTGTATGGATGAATGCTAGATTGCATTGACGTCTGGAAGGCAGTGTTAGTATTCCAAGTGGGATTGCTATTCAAAGGGTAAAACATAGCCTCGAACCTCATCAATCGGGAAATGACAAAAATCGAGCATGCAGTAGGGCCAAGTGGGTCTCTCCTAAGTAGGGTATGGTCATTTCAAATCTAGATCGATTATTATCTCTCATTTGTATGCTTAGGGGCCCATTAATGGAGGGATGATCATATTCGGTACCACTAGTCAAGTGGTAGGCCAGTCCTATGTGGCAGAGGTACAAAATGTTCTTGTCAAACCCCGGTGCATTTATCTAGAGATGTATCTTCAGAAGGTAGTTCCTTACCTTGTTAAGTATTTGTACTTAGACACTATTATAATAGCACATGTTTTTTTTATATAAAAGTGGTTTTGGTTATCGTAAGGTAAAAACTTGTCCGTGTTTATGTGCGGTGTGGTCTTACAAGATACCTTTGATTTTAAAAGGGTTTTGAAATGTAATAATTCAGTTGCTTTGAGTTTACTCACACCAGACCCATGTCTGACCCAAAGTTTTATTTCTTTCCCTAAAACTCTTGGGTGCTCAAATTTTTATGAGTAGCCAAGCAATCTAGGTTTATACGGATGCACTTGGAGGAGCTTGGAGTAGGAAGCTTCATCGATAGATAGTTATTACTTGTTTCCGTTGTATATTATGTACTATATATTTGATGTATAAGGACATGATTAACCGTCCTTGGTTAGAATTGTATTAGTGTAATTCTGATGTATCAGTTTTGAGATGACTTTGAAAAACATTATGTGATTAATATATGTTATTCCGTTGCGTAGTTAGATTATGTGCTGTTTAGTTTTCTTCTATCTTCTACCTTCTTCTTTCACCCTAACAAATCGGTATTTCCATCATTTGAATGTTCGACATGTGATCTAGTGGACATATTAGTGTCGATTTTCGAGGGTCGAAAATTCGGTTCGTTACAGGTTGAAAGGCTCTTGGGCCGAGAATTACTTTGTAAGAAGCCTATAATCATCATGCAGAGAGAGCTCAGAAAGTTTGGAGCCGAAATTGCTAACTTTTTTGGATCGGTACCCATCCGATCCAAATCCTTAGCCAATTTTTAGCTCCGTCTTGGTTGGTCAAAGCTTCTTACTTTATAGTGAGGCTCTCCGTATAATTTCGTAGCTTGTTGACTTGTTTTGATGATGATTCTCCTATGTGTTAGATTGAACTATATTCTGAATCCGATGAACCTTCACTTCTTGAATTCGAATGCTTGGAATGTTACCAAACTTATTGGGTGAGCTTGGTTGAGGCATAGAGTCACAAGGATCGGGGCCACCACGAACTACTAATTCAGATTGGTACCGATCCAATTGGGTCGGATCGGTGCCGATCCAAAAAGGTAGCATATTTTTCAATCAAACTTCATGGAGTCCTTTGTCTTGTATTTTTGGGTCTTCCGATCAAGTTTCGAGTCGTTCCGGTGTAATCTGAATGTTCTAACTCCCATTTTCTATTGGGTTAAAAACCTGATTAACAATAAATTAATTAAATTAATTAATATTTCTAAAATATTGATTATTAAATTTTATTTGATTTATTTGTATACTATTAACATTTAATGAAATGTGTAAATAAAAGTAATAAACGCGCGTACCAATTTACGATATCAATAGATTTGTTAAATTGGATTTAAATGAAATGAATGCTAAGTGGGTTTGGGATCATTTGAGGTCCATAATGCCTCCATGTTTGGCCGGCCACAATATGAGGAGAGATGATAAGTTTTCAGAATAATTAAAGGGGTTTTTAGGCTCAGGGAAAAAATTAGAGAAAAATTTAGTTTCAGGAACAAGAAGTTTGCCTTTTAGGTTGAAAGGCAAATTTTAGTGTAAATCCCAGAATGATAGTTGCTACTATCATTTTTGTTCACAGCATAAAGTGTCCTTCAGACTAAAAAACAAATTTGTTGTTCCCGAGACTAATTTTTTTTGCAGCTTCTTCCCTGTGCCTAATTTCCTGATAATTAAAATGGGAAAAGAATAATATAAAGAAGGAAAAATGTCTCTCTTCAATTGGGTATTTATTACATTGTTTATTTCATTCTTTTCATAATCTTTTAGCTATTCATTTCAATTTTCTTATGCTCTTTTCTTAATCTCTAATGGTCGAAATTTACATGCTTAATGACTAAAATCATCCCAAAACAAATACAAATCAAATTATTTTATTAAAAGTGGTTTATCCCTCTTGATCTTTGCAAATCTGAAGGCTGATTTTTGAATCTTGAAGCTTTGATTTATTGTTCGATGTGTGATTTATTGACCGCATCCAAAGGCAATTATCTAATTTAAATTCACATATGTATTTATTTCATTGATATAATAAGACTTTGTATGATTCACCACATGTTTCAATCATTCATCTTGTTACATGTAACCTAAACATCCCTTATGTCTATTTTAATTAAAATATGTTCATTTTATTATTTTGGTTCAGATTTATATTTGTTTATCATCTTCCTTTAATATATTCTTATAATAAATTGATATATTTTGGATCACATGTCACTTTTGATAATTTGTTATTATTATCCATATTATTTAGGTCTGTAAGTTCTTATATATTTACCTAAGCTAATTTTGAAAGAAACATTTTTTATAATTATATATAACATTTACAAATGCAAATGAATTGTACAAGTTAAAATTATTGTGAATATTAGGCATGTATTCCTAAAAGCAAACTTAATTCACTAAAACTCCTCCCGCAAGAAAACATACTTTGCAGGTCTCTGTTTTTTCATTTCGGCTGTTTTTTCCCTAAAATACCCCTCCGCTTCTTGCACGATTGATTTTAATAACGAGTTTATCTTTTTTGATTTCATCTTCTTCTTCAATGGCGAGTTCAGCTTTCTCGATTTCAATGGAAAACTGCAATTATACACAATAGTTGCAGAAATGTCTGCAATTATATGCAACATTTCTGCAACTATAACATATAGTTGCATTTCTGCAAATATGCAATAGTTGCAGAAATGTCTGCAACCAAATGCAATAGTTGCAGACATTTCTGCAACTATACCATATAGTTGCAGAAATTTCTGCAACTATTGCATATGGTTGCCGACAATTCTGCAACTATAGCATATAGTTGCATTTCTGCAAATATGCAATAGTTGCATTTCTGCAAATATGCAATAGTTGCAGAAACGTCTGCAATTATATGCAATAGTTGCAGACATTTTTGCAACTATACCATATAGTTGCAGAAATTTCTGCAACTATATACAGTAGTTGCAGACATTTCTGCAACTATATGCAATAGTTGCATTTCTGCAATTCTGCCACTATAGCATATAGTTGCATTTATGCAAATATGCAATAGTTGCAGAAATGTCTGCAACTATATGCAATAGTTGCAGACAATTCTGCCACTATAACATATAGTTGCATTTCTGCAAATATACAATAGTTGCAGAAATGTCTATATGCAATAGTTGCAGACATTTCTGCAACTATACTATATAGTTGCAGAAATGTCTGCAATTATTTGCAAATGTTGTAAATTTGAAAAAAAAATCGAAAGTGTTCAAAATTTGTTGAATTGTCTACAAATATATGAAATAATTGCATCTTTACTATAAATTTGAATTTTTGGTATCAACAATGGATCTCATTTTAAAGATCATAAAATTTGTGATTTTTTGGTGAAAACGGCATGTTGATCTGATTTTTCTACATAAAGTTATACGTGTTTGAAATGTTAAAAACATAAAAGGCATTTGGGTCTTTTTGCGTGCGCGAATTTGAATATAGGAACCGAAAATGTAAGTTTAGTTTGAAAAGAATGTTTTCTCTATTTTAAAACTTATTAGGAATTTGAGCCAAACTTAACCAAAATTATTTACTACAGTTTCAGTTGAATCTTCTGGGCCACTTTATTGCTGTTGGAGATGGCCTTAGCAGCGATTAAAATAGAAACAAACCGAACCCAAATCCATAGCCAGATCCATATGCTGAACCCGAATATACTGGCTTCCTCCTCTTCCCATTCAGGCATCTTCTACTTTCACCTTAATTTCTCTTATTTAGGGTTTAATTTAATAATTTTATTGCAGCTTACTGCATAAGAGTATGATGATAAACGACCAGCAAAATCCGCAGATAATGCGGCAGCCTTCGGCTGCTTCTTCCACTAATCTTACTCAACATCACGCCCATCCTCCACCGCACCCTCCTCCCTACGATGGTACCTGAAAAAAATATCGGAGTCTGAATGTCGAGCTTTACTCTTGTACCATACCATGCTATTAACTTACTTTAAAGATCAATTACTGAGTAAAGGTTTGATTTTGATGGCAGCTTATAATGAAGGATTTGCTGCAAAGAGAATGCGGAAGCTCGTTCAAAGACGAGCTGTTGATTATACCAGTACAGCAGTTAAATATCTTCAGGTGAACTTTACCATCAACTATAAACTGCTGAATTTTTTTGTTTTTTTCAAACATGTTATAATATTTAACTAATCCCAAGCCTTTGTTTGGCACAACTAAACAGCGTTTGTACATTTCAGCTTGAGCATGAATATAAGTTACTTGGTAACATAACTTCTACAATTTAACTAAGATGATTATTTTGGAAGTTTTATGCGTAATTTATAATGGTAAGGTTTGGGAACTGGGAATATATAAGTACACGACTTTTAAAAATCTTAACATATTATAAGAGGTCTATGGGGATGCTTACAATTTGATTGAACATCAAAAGACTTGAAGAGAAGGAGAACTCAGGTTTACTTTACAATAGCCTAGGCTGACTCCTAGGCTTTGGGCAAATACAAGAGAAGAATTTTTGAATAATATCCTAGTTTAGCTGCACATCCACAACTTGGAAAACAGGTTGATCAACTTATCAAATTTTTGATGCAAGCTGACAACTTTGTTTTACTTTTTTTTTCTTTAATAAAATAAATAAATAAATGGTATATTGTTCTTAGCTGCGTTTGAATCTGTATATAAGACATATCCCTGGACCGATCAGATATCATGAAATGCAAAGCTTAATGCAGTGGTGGATGAGGATCTTCATCCAGAGGGGGCTAATATCGAAGAACCGAGGATTTTTTTTTTAAATGCAGTGGTGGATCAGGATCTTCATCCAGATGGGGCTAATATCAAAGAACAGAAGAAAAAATTGAGTGATAAAAGATAATTAAATAGCAAGATAAACATTTGACATAATCGGTAATTTAAAATATGAGCCATAGCTGCCCGATATTATTTTTCTTTGTTTAAAAGTTACCACAATTATTTCATTCTGCAAACTATCATCAATCATTAACGATAGTTTTTCACAATCTCATTTTGGGAAAGTTCCATCGTATAATCGCAACCAACAGCCAAAGTTTGTGCTCTTATTATCCTTTTTATAATTAATTCACCAATATTGAAGATTTCAGATGGTTTATTCTTATTGAAGTCCACCTCTAAACAATCCAGTTTATATTGAAATTACAAAAAGATCGTTAAATATCTATTGGATTTATATAATTGGGTACATATAGCTCGCAGTCGCAAAAAATGAAAAATATATTACTCAAAACACCACGGCCAAACCTCTAAGCAATCGGCGAGCTATAGAGTAAGACTTGTATGTAAATGCCGTGGAGAGAGCGTTTACAGCGGTGTTGATGGAGGGAATTAAATTTGAAGTCGGATGTGTTTAGTTTAAGTGGAAATTAGCGACACTCTTATTTTCAAACTTATTCATTTTCTGCTCCCTCCCAAAAATAAATTCCATGAAATACCCATATAATTATTTTCAGCGAAAATTTATAGTTTTAAATGTAATTATTGCACATCTTTTGCAAATATCGGTATTAAAATATGCAAATATTTGCACAAAACTGCAAATATTTGCACAAAACTGTTGCACTAAAAATCGCAAATAAAATATGCAAATTTTCGCTGAAAATAATATGGGAGTGTTCTATAAAACTTGTTTTTGAGAGGGAGGGGGTGGAAGTGTATTTTGAAAGTGGAAAATAGACACAAGAACAAACTTAGAAAAAAAATTAGGCTGAAGGACAACAAATTTGTTTTTTAGGCTGAACTAGCATTTTGTATAGTGTAAAAATTGAATATAATGCTAATTATAACTAGCATTTGTCCATCAGCCTAAAAATTAAACTTGTGTCCATCAACCTATTTTTTTCTTCAAAGTTTGTCATTTTCCCTAATTCCCTCATTTTGAAACTTCTCTTATTTTAATAATTGAGAAAGAAACTTAAAAGTTGAAGCTACTAAGAAGATTTGGAAAACCACATAATGAAAAATTTGTCGTTTTCATCAAATTCCAGTGACACAATAGTGAGATTAATGAGTAAAGCAAAGAGTAATACTGATTTGAATGCAAAATTCCAGCAGAGGCTTGCTCCTGCTGGTCCCCATGTAAGTCTGCTACTCTGCCTATGTAAAATATTAGTTGGTTTCTTATTTAGCATTGGATTTATGCTAGTAGTTTTATTTCTGAGATTGTTGAACTATGAAATTTTCGTATAGAATAATATATATATATATATATATATATATAAAATAATGTTAGCATGTTATTCTTGGTCTTTGTATATCTGATCTCAAAAGTTCGTACTATTTCATGTTTATCATATTTTGAATTCATCGATGGGACAATTTTTTTCTCTGTCACAGGTTCGTATGTGGCAGCGAGATGCAAGAGATAGAACCGTGTTGCAACCTACTAAAGCTGCAGTTGCAGATGTAATTCAATACCATTCACCTTATCATTGTTTCAGTTATAAAATTTACCTTATACTCGAACATTAGTAGCAAGTATTCTGTCTGGATGCAGATGTTACCTTCAGTTGCATATACAGATAATCCATCAACAAGTTTTGCAGCAAGATTTGTTCATGCCTCGACAAACAAAAATAAATGTTCAATCAATCGGGTGGTGGTGAGTATATGTCGTTCATACATATTGTATGTGTATTATGCATGCAAATTTGTTACTGTCATGATATTTTATTTTCTTCAAACAGTGGACCCCTTCAGGGCGCCGCCTTATTACCGGTTCTCAAAGTGGTGAATTTACTCTTTGGAATGGACAGGCTTTTAATTTTGAGATGATTCTTCAGGTTCTTCACTTTTATTCAGCTTTTCAGAGCGAAGCTATTTGTTTAATATTTAATAACATTACCTTTTTAAATGTACAATTCTTAATTAAAGGCACATGATAAACCTGTTCGATCCATGGTCTGGAGTCACAACGAGAACTGGATGGTTACTGGTGACGATGGGGGATCAATTAAGTATGTGGATGTACATGCATGCCATTTTTTTACCGTCTTCAACTCACTATTAATTGCTCATTATATTACAGATGCATAACATGCTTTTTTTGTCAAATCATGCCGCAGGTACTGGCAGAATAATATGAACAATGTGAAGGTGAACCAATCTTCTCACAAAGAATCAGTTCGTGACTTGAGGTATATATTTGGGTTAGTTGTATGTTAACCAGGCTTTTATTAGTAACTTCTTGTTATTAACCCCATCTTCTATAGTTTCTCAAGTACAGATTTGAAGTTCTGTTCTTGTTCCGATGATACTACCGTTAAAGTGTGGGATTTTGCAAGGTGTCAAGAAGAAAGTTCACTAACTGGTAATTGCCGTGAATTTAATCTTAGCAACTCTTAGAAAACCGTAGGTTTGTTAGACACATGTTTTACAGCTTACATACCAAATCAAAACCTATTCTTGTTGTGCACTCAGTTAACCATTAACGATGTCTAATCGTTTTAGCTGGTGTCCGTCAGACTTATTTTTATAATGAAATGAGCTTTTCAATCTCACTTTAACAACTATACACATACGTGCTTGTAAATCCCACTTCAAGTTCAGCTTATAAGATTGTAGAATGAAAATAAGGAAACTGTAAGAATATGGCTTATAATAAGCGTTAGTTAGCTTATGATGTTAGCTTGGCAAGTAAAAGTAGCAGTAGTAGTTTGGCAAACTAGTCTGTTTTGATAACTAATAATCATAGGGTTATAGCATATAAAGGCAAGAAAGGATATCATAGGCTCATAGCATATAAACCTGTAAAAAGAAGTCTAGCTAAACACCCTCTTAATCTTTATGCATGCTCTCCGAGGCCAAGAAACTTGTAATCGGAAACTGTTATTTTATGAAATCGTATTTTCTAGTTGGACGATTTAGTCGGCGAAGGCCATCTTTCATATTGATTAACAATACAATTCAGATGTCAAGGATTTTAGATGTTCCCTGTTGATTGCTCCGTTGATTTTGTTTTTCAACTTGGTTGTTTGGAATGTGTTAGGGTTTGAAATTTACGTCATTTTTGATATTCATATTTTTTCCCCTTATGATTAATATGTTATGAAAAGTGTGCTTAAGTGATGCTTAAGCACAATTAAATTGTCTGACACATTATTATTTTTCTTTCCAAAATCTGCTGTCATCAAGCAACGAGCGTTTTAAGTGACACTTAATTGATCTTTTTTTCATTTTAACTAAAAAAATGAAGCAATCCAACTTTTAAAAAATAAACTAACAGGATAATCAATCTTTGCATTGTACTGTAAAAGTAAATTTTTACTCTGAAAGTAAATATAGAAGATCCGCTTTGTGTTATAATAGTAATTTTAGTCCGGAAACTCCTAATGCTTAAATAATAATTTTCACTTTTCAAGTTTTCAGCCTTTTGCTAAAAAAATCATTTTCGGACTTCAAAAATTAAGTGATGCTTGAACACCGTTAATTAATGAGATAATTTTATCGTATCGCATACGGCTAATACAGCATAGTACAATTCCTTTAATAAACCTGTTATATGTCAAAATATCAAGGATTTGATCTCATGTATCTCTGCCAATATAATTATCTTTTAGTCTATAATCACCATATTTTCCAAATATCTTTTTTCCCTTCAAGCCCATATTTTTGGCAACTATCATTGAACATTGACAACGCCAAATGGTTAAACTCAAAATACCAAGCTGAGAAATGAGGTGCAAAAATTGATTTTTGGTTGTAATTTTTTTATCTATTGATTATCCATTGTTTAATTCATGTGGATGTATATTAGGAATATATATAAATCCTTAGGGTTCACAAACGAAACTAAGTTTATGGGTTTTGTATTTAAAATTTAAATATCAGGCCTAAAACAATCCATATTTATGCTAGTTAGAGATTAACGAACATTCTATTTGTCATTCCAATGCAAATATGGATCTTGCCAGCTAAAACTGAGCATTTTTCAAACAAACTGGTGTTCTCCAATTTTGCATTAGTTCAGTGTTGCAGTATTATTTACCAAATTTGAATTGGTCTAAATTCAAATTGTGTCTAAATCATAATTTGCTCTTAAGCAACCCATATTTGCTAGTTCAGCAAACACAAATTATTTGCCAAATTTGAACCGAAGATATAAGTTGCATCAAGTCAAATTTCACTCTTGTGCAGTCCATTGTATGTGCCAATTCAATATAGTTGAATTACTTGCCGAATTTTAATTCGAGCAAACATGAATAGCATCAAATCAAATTTTACTTTTGCATAGTCTGTATTTTCCCCAGTTCGAAAATTATTCGCCAAATCTGCACTAGTTGTGCCCAGTAAAAAATTAAAAATACACTTTTGCGCAATCTGTATTTTCACCAGATAATAAACAAACCAAAAGTTGATCAAAACTAGTCTATATTGATTGATAATTATAATGAAAACACTCTGAAATGATCATACGATTACTTAGTGAGTTTATATCACTTTTCCCCCTTGATATTACTTTCCTAGATTAGAAAATCAGCGTACATGATTCTATAAGCATTCTTAAGTTAACTAGAACTAACTAAAGTCATGATTTATACTTAGACAGGCCACGGTTGGGATGTTAAATGTGCCGATTGGCACCCAAAAAAATCATTGTTGGCTTCAGGTATATTTTCACTCCGTTTTCCCATGATAATATTTTTATTTATGTATCTACGACAATTCAGTATATGCTTACTGTGCAGGTGGAAAGGACAATCTTGTAAAATTGTGGGATGCAAAATCAGGAAAAGAACTGTGTTCATTGTGGGTATATTGCATAAGGCATTTGCATTTATTTACTTATATGCTTTAATATTTTTTATATCACTGGATATTATATTGGCAGTCACGGCCACAAAAACATCGTTCTCTCTGTCAAATGGAATCAAAATGGTAACTGGCTTCTTACTGCTTCAAAGGATCAAATCATAAAGGTAGTCACTTACTCTTTGATTACGCTAGTTATATTACACTGATAAGTATATATTTTTGAAAACAAACTATGTTGCAGTATTAGTGTATTACTATTACAACTTGTTATGTAATAACTTTTGAACTAGCTACTTATTAGAAACACATATGTCCATTGGTGCTGCTTGACTAGCAATCACTGTATGTTTTGTTGAAATGCCTGCAGGACTATTTACCCACAATAACTCAATCACAGAAATGCACACTACAAATTACCCTAAAAGCTTTAACGCACGGGCTTAGTCCTCCATATGGGCTAATTCCATTAGGTAAGAACAATTTCAAATGATCCCCTACGATTAAAGATTACCGGAGAACTGAGTGTAGGAGCTCTCTTCTTATCGAGGAGCTCACAGTTGCCAACTGAGGCTCATTAGCATTATGAACTACGGAGATGGTTAACCTCATAAGAAACCTAATTTTATCTCTAGGTTGCATTTTATGGGATGTTCTTAAAATTTTGTGTTTCAATTAAATTTAATGTCAGGAATTATGTGTATACAGCCTGTTGCATAAACCTATTTGAATCTTTGTTTTAAAGGACAGATTGCTAATTTAGTTGTGATTCTTTGGTGTTTTAAATTAACATTTCACTTTTACTTTCTGCATTATACCGTACATGGGTTGCTTCCTGGGTTGATTTCTCTTTCATACACTGCATGAAGTATTAAATATTAAATAAAGATGAGGACTTTAAAAATGATGAAGTCGGAATAAAAATATAGTTTGGCTACCAACACCTTCTGGTTTAAAGGAAAATCAGAGAATCTCCTTGTATTTGTAAATGCGAAAAAGTACCCACTATGTTTCTTTATTTTATCAGTCAACCCCCTAAAAATATTGGTTAATCGATTCCTTTTCTTATTTTGAAATCATGGCGTTTAATGTTTCATTTTTATACAGGTTAAGTGATACAACTCTAAATATGACATAGGTGAAGTGATATTATAACCCCAAATTTAAGTGGAGTAATTGGTGTTTAACGATCTATTAAAATATTAGGATACATGGATTGTTTGTTCAATCAATTAAACATAACAGGAAATTATTGTCAAGGACAAAAAATTTCAGCGTTTTTACCTCAAGGACAGGCCTTCAATATTTTATCCTGAAGGACAACTTTCTTTAGGTATCAGTTTTAGTCATTGATAGTATCAGTTTGTAGTTATCGGTAGCAGTTTTTAGGTATCAGTTTTTAGCTTGGTAGCAGTTTTGTTGTCCTTATGAATAATTTTGAAAAATATTTGTCCTTATGAATAATTTTTAGAAGAATGTTTGTCCTTATGGTAAAAATATTGAGGTTGTGTCCTTGAGGCAAAAAATATACAAATCTTTGTCCTTTAAATTAATTCCCCCTAAACATAAATACAATTGCTGCTTTACTTTTTTATTGGTGGAAAAAAAGAAGTTATTTTCGACTCCTAAGGCACAAGCCTACCATATTGCTGTGATGTTTTATAAGATAAATTGCATGTATTTGCATGTCGCATAGATAAGTAGCAGTTAGTTATTAGGCTTTATGATCTAGATAATTGCATCATAAGCTATTCTGTTGTATGACTAATTTGTTTTTTGTTAAGCTTTATGACATAAGATCAATGAAAGAGCTGGAGTCATTTCGAGGGCACCAAAAAGATGTGACTGGTAGGCAACCATCTATCATTTGTTTAGCCTTTTTGGATATTGGCTTGTAATTTATTGAATCCGCTTATAAGAAATCAGTGATGGGCTGAAGGAGAAAGTCTGAAAGTATCTCTGCATATTTACAACATATATCTTGTCAAACACTATAACCATGTAGCTTTTGTGTGTGTGTGTACTATGTATGTAAGCTATAACATATGTATCTATGTGGACACACACTCACACGAGTACTTTGGCACGTGCAATGCGCGCGCATATGAAAAAATAGGTACTAATAAACACCGTTTGTAAGATTTATGGACTTTCAACACGACTTTGAAGCATATGTAATGATTTATGCTTTTACGTATGTGAAGGCAAGAATCAACTGTCTGTTAAAATGCGAGTGAGACTAAGTTAATTTTACGAAATAATAAAACAGAGTAAAAAGGTAATCGAGTACTATATCGATATCTAGAGAAATACAACAAACATAAAATTTAGCGCTTCTTGTAGATTGGAATCTGGAAACCATGCTCCATCTCTGTTTAAATTATACTACAAATCAAACTGCAAATAAGATGAAAGCGTAAATGAAACGCACACACACATGGATAATAACAAAAAGTATAGTTGACATGAGCGTCAAAAAAAGACTAACTATTAATTATACTATTGTTGAAATTTTGGTGTGAAATATTTTACTACGATGGTCAAACACACCAAATTTATCAAGGTATTATTCATTGCACATGTAGTCATAAGTCATAGAAAGTAATGACTGGTTGGGAAAATTACTCACTTTATATAGAAATGAAATATTCTAGTCTCAATTGGTTTAACCTAAATTTCTTTTCGAAAAATAATTGAACAAACTGTCAAGCAAAATTGTTATATTTTGCATTGTACTCATAATTTGTGAAGTAACTTTGAAGATGTACTAACTCAGTAGCTCTGACTACTAATTTATAAGCCAACAATAGAAGCTTTAGGGAATAAAATAGCAAAATAAAGGGTAATAATTTAAGGAGGATTAATATGACATATGTTAGGGAATAAGAATTGGTAAAAGAAGAATTTTGATGAATGTTCGTTGTACTATCAAAATGAATCTGTAGCTACACATTTTGGTGGTATGGATATGTTGTTTTGAAGTCATGGGATATGGTAAGCGGACTTTATTTCAGGAGCACAAATAAGACGATGAATATAATGAATATTCATGTTTGTGATCAATTTTTGAGTAGGTTTTTATAGTATTAATATTTGGATATCTTGCAAACAATCAAGAGAAACATATCTTCAGTGCTCTCTTACCAAAATTCACAATCCTACTAAATCAGTGAATCAAAATTCAAATTTCAACACTAAATTTTAAATCAGCAAACGATAATGTAGATAAAAAGTCATAAATTGTAATAATTTTGTTTCCTAATACAGTGAAGGAAAATTTTCCATAACAACAAAAACTATATGAACGTTCAACGTAAAACTTGATTATATATTCAGTGTTCAAAATAACTAAGGAAAGCGATTGTTCTTTGGATACTATATTTTAAACCAACAACAAGTATCAATCTAATTCAGTAGAATATTTTTTGCCTGTTAAATACATATATATGTAGGAATTCCCAACAACAATGATTATCACTTTAGAAATTTAAAAAATATTGTAAATTTCTTTCCAGTATAGGGATTAGGGCTGTTATGGTAATGGTTACCGTTACCATTTCACAAATACCGTTACCGTACCATTTTTACTGGTAAGCGAAAATTTCTTACCGTTATCGTTACCGATAGGCTGGTATACCGATAATCTGGTAACCGTTACACTGGTAATGGTAAATTACCATTTATCTAAAAAAGGTTAGTAACATAACACGTATTCACACCATAACGGTGCTTCATTATACAATTTATAGTGTTACTTAATAAAAGACATAAATGAGAAAGAAGTGAAGTGTATTTAACATTATTTCACCAGGTTAATAAACTAAATTTAATCATTTGCTTGGTTCTAAATGCTTATAATAAAGCATGTTACATGAATATACATGTATTATAAATTGACTGGTAAAATTACCGTTACCGCTGGTATTGAAGAAATGTTACCGATGAGTTACCGTAGAAAATGGTAAATTTACCGTTACCATACCGATTAAACTGGTATACCGATTTCACTCGAAAATGGTAACCGATTGGCTGGTAATTGTATGATAATGGTAAATTTACCGTTACCATAACAGCCCTAATAGGGATTGATAAATTCTCAAATACCAAAATTTTTGGGAAAGAAACACATCATACATATGATTTCATCAAAATTGGAAATACAAAAAGGAAAAAAAAACCTCAAACATGGTTAAATATATTCATGCACATGTAATGCACCATTTTATCAAAATAAGTCATTATTCCATAATTTTTGTAAAACATAGCAAAGGTTTAAATTATGTTATCTAAAGTGTTTTTACAATTTAATTTATAAAGACGTACACAATATAATTACATTTATTATTGAACCTCAACATGTTGGTACCATTAGGTGATTAGCATTTGATAAAAATACGTTTTTGTAATCAATTTGTCTGAATTTGCAGTATGGTACAGATATAAAATTGGGAACTTCCGTAAAAACACCATCCTCTAGTTTCAAAATACACATCCACCTTTTCTCAAAAACATATTATAAAATAAACCTCTATCAGGATATTTGCAGAAAGTTCAACAAATATTTACAATGATATTTGTCCGCAGAGTAACTGACAAATATTTGCGGAGAAATCTACAAATTTTAAAATTTTTTGGACTTCAATTCTCCACAAACATTTGCTTTAAAAATTTGGGGGAATTACTTTAAAGGACAAAAATTTGTATATTTTTAGCCTCAAGGACACGACCTCAATATTTTAACCACAAGGACAAACATTCTCTAAAAAAATATTCATAAGGACAAACATTCTTCTAAAATTACTCATAAGGACAAACATTCTTCCAAAACTGCTACCGAACTAAAAACTGCTACCGATAACTACAAACTGATACCTAAAAACTGCTATCAATAACTAAAAACTGATACCTAAAGAAAGTTGTCCTTCAGACTAAAATACTGAAGGTCTGTCCTTGAGGCTAAAATGCTGAGAAATTTTGTCCTCAACAATATTTTCCTGTAAATTTTTTTTTGATTATAAAAACATGCAATTAGTGTTCAGATTTAGTTTTTGAAAAAAATGATTTTTTTATAGCGAAATTAAAAATAGGAGTATAATTTAAAACATATTTTAGTGAATTGTTTTTCACATTCCAAATCTGAAAATAAGAGACGAAACCAAATTTCCACTATAAAATTATCACATGGAGAAATGACTACTTTTTGTATTAACAATAATGTCTATGAGAATTATGGATGACTACTTTATTTGATTGAACAACGAGGTAGAAAAGAAAAATAGGAATGAAAATTAAACATAAATTGTATTATGTCAAATAAGAAACCACAAATAATGCGATAATAATGAATCAAATGCCATTACATGTTCAATACCCTCTACGGGTGATGCAAAGAAATTGTTAACTACAAACATTTTTGAAAAATAACATATTCAAACTATTGCCAACAAAATATAACTCTACCTGGCGTTATCACACAATTCTATCTTTGAACATTTCTACTGTACAGTTTGAGAAGCTAAACGAATGCCAACATGGTACTGATAAACGATTAGTCTTTAGCATATGGATTTGATCAGAGATGAATTATAATCAAGTGATGGGTCTTCCATTGGTCGGAGATGAATTATAATCAAGTGATGGGTCTCCTTCGGGTTAAAAGGCTTTGTTACAGCCGGTTCAGTGGAAAGTCCATCAGTTTGGATATTAATGATAACCAATACAAAAGCACCAATTGTTTGCGATAGTCCATCTGTTTTATTGTTCAACTAAAGCACCAAAAGAATTGCAAATGTTCTTCATTTAGCATTGCTAGTAAATGTAAAATTTTCTGCTCTTCTATTCTACAATTATGACCTGCATTACAGATGTAAGGAAGAAATAAGAAGGCACAAAACATTAACAAAAAATTCTTATAAAAGAAAAAGGTTGATAAAGTTTTCTCATCATAAAGAAATGAGGAACCAACTTGCCACATAGTCCCTATATGTGAATAAGATGGGGTTACGATGTCTTTTTGGCTATTAGGAAAAAGTGTTGATAATTTTGTTTTAGCGTTGAATTCGAAAAAAAAATAACATCTGATTTCATGATGGATAATACAACAAGGGTGAAGGTACATAAAACCATAATCTAGGAAAGTTATAATAAAATAAATTATGAGCATATTATCTGATAGTGTCTTTTGCATTTGTGTCTTATAAAAGTTAAAATATATCTTTTATCATTTAATGTGTCATTAAAGACAAACTTTTCTGTTGACTAACAAATAAAAGGATCTTGCAACTTAAATATTAAACTGACATTCTTATTAGTGGTACAAATGGAATATGAGAAAAAAAAGTATATGGTAAATTAATAAATCATCTAAGTAGATGATTAACCTTTTTGAGGCAAACTGCCCAATTTATTAAAGTATGTGAAAAGTATATGTTAAACCAAACAAATCAATTTTATCTAAAACAAAAAAAATCGAGAGAAATGCAAAACTTATTTTACCAAAAGGAAGGTACAATTTGATTTACCTTTTAGAAAAATGCCCGTTATATCAATTGGTTTGGTAGATTTCTAATCCATGTCAAATATTCGAGAGTAATCCTGGAGGAAGCAAGGGACAACAGTGATTATACGTGATTTCATTAAAGTGCATAAGAATAAATACGTTTTTTCTTCAAACTATGAATATTAAGAAAATGAATAAAAATAAATGAAGTGAGTAAATCACAGTTGGAAATATAATAATGTTAAGAATGAAATTCAAAAGAAGCAAAGATAGTAACAACTACATCCAATTCCACCAAAACTACATAACATTTACCTTTATTTTGTAGCTTAGAATAAAAAAAACCTAGAATATATAAAGTAAGAAGTTAAATCACGACTGGAAAAAGATAAGGGAAGGTACCAAATTCACCTAAAGCAATCAATTGGATCAAGTCAAATAAGTAATAGAAGGTTGAATTTTTTATCATTTAAAGTTTAATATTTAGAAAGTCGTAATGTACTGCTGAATTTTTGGCATAACTCACATGCATGCCCCAACGTGAAATTCGGATTCCTAAAAGATGTTATTCATACAATATGTTTCTTAATCTGAAACAGACATATTATCATTTTGTGGAGAACGTGAAACAAAATAACAAACTATAACTGACATAATTTATTCTACTTCATGTTTAAGATATAGATTTGCGTTCAAAATAATCACGTCTGCTGAATTGAGAGCTATATGGTACATGTGTCATGTATAACCGACACATGAAACCCCATCCATTGTTGTTTGGATTTTGTTTTACTCATTTCTCATTGTTGTAATAATATATTGGACTGACTTTGACTTAATTTTTTTAAACTACTATTTACCATAATAATGGTTTGGACTCTTTATCATTTTTAGTTTCAAACTCAGCAAAGAAGCACTTACAGCATAGGTAACTTTAAGTCTCACTTTTCCGCATTAATACTTGATTTCTACATCTTTATTTAATACCAAATAAAAAACTCAAAGAAATTTGCAATAAGAATAGCATATAAAAACAGAAGTACCAATCTCAAATAATACTTACAACATCCTATGCTTCATATTCAATGAATGAGTTTATTCAGAATTTTTTTAGATGATCCATTAAGTGCATGAAATAAACTATGATGGACAAATTATAGTTTTTTCAATAGAAAAAGAAATTTGATGAAGTACCAATTGAAATAAATGTATTCAATATAGCTCTGTGCACATATGGAGGAAAGCAAAACTTACTCCGTGTTATTATTTTTGTCATATAGTAATAACTCACATCAAACTGAATTCAAAATGCCAGGGAAGAAAAAATCATTAGTTAAGCAATACCCTTTTACGATTTAAAAAACTTAGTCCTTACACGGTTCATAACTAATAATATAACTAATAATTTAATGGAGAACAAAACATTGATTGAACTTCCATGTCTATTCTCTCTCAATATGCAAAAACTTTATCATTCCTAATAACACTTATTTGCTTAGGAAATAAGTAAATATTAAACAAAATTTTGTACCTGCTGTAAACTAAAGATAAATATTGATTTATACTTGCACATTTTAAGTAAATGCGTTAGTTGTGGAACACGGATTCTTGTACGTGGTAAACTAATCTTCTTTCTTGGCTGTGCACATATTATACACAATTATTTATACTGCACATTATGTAGTATTGCAATTAATCTTTTGTCATACCGTTAGAAGTTTATTTGATTCGATTTATCACTTTGAAATATTATATAAGGAATTATATGTGATATTTTTAAGTTGAATGTAGAAACAAACAAATAACCTTTTTGTATTTTGTGGTTAATTTTCACACAAAAACGTGTAAATGTTTGGAAACATGATATGATATACATAACATGACTTCACATATGATATTAAAGTTCAAAATAAAAATTTGCAATTGAGGTTAAGGAATTTTCAATATGATTCAATAAAAATTTCTCATCGGATTAAAACCCCTTTTTTATGTTCAAAAGTTGATAATTTTTAGGAAATAGATCATAAATATTATTTATCCACAATATTTTTAAGGAAGCTTTGAGGTAAAAACTAAAACATAAACCAATATGAAAGAATGAGTTTATAAACTTAATAAAGAAGAAACATGCAAACTAGAAGTATATAACTTTTATGAAACACTAGCCGCATTATCAAAAGTTGAATGAACAAACTTTAACAAACATTTACAAACCAAGATAAAATATCATTTCAAAAATCATGTAGCAGATTATTCAAACCTCTTATATTGAAGAGCCGGTAGCACTTGCTATATCTTCTTGCCATCCTTTAAGGCAACACATTCCTAATCATACCATGAGAGTGTAGAATCCACGCACTAAATTGCATAGTGGTCAATTTGTAAGCATCAAAGATAATAACATACCTAGGGCTTTGTCCTAACCATCCGAAGCAGAACAAAAGCACGAACATTAATTAAAGCATGATAGGTAAATCAAGAAAAAACTATTTTCAATTGTGAATTAGAGTGGAAAGTTTAAACCAAAACACACAAATATCCCCCAAGCATCAAAAGAAATATGAAATTGAACATGGATAAACTATGGAAAATCAACAAAATATATCACTGCCAAAAAAGAAATTAATGCATAGAGAAACTCTAAACAAAGAAGAAATGAAAATCAAAAGCAAACAGACAAAATTTATACAAACCTGAAGTTATATGTTTGATTCAAGGTTTTAAATTCCGGTAGGCATGCCTTGCTCGTTTCCGTTTCGGTTTCAGCATGAACCGGACAGGAATTTCACCAAAATCCCGTTTCAGGTTTTGAGAGAGAAGATGACTAAGAAGAAGAGTTTATAGAATGTAAATTGGTTAAAAACGACATTAAATTTCGAAATTACCTTAGCTTGAATCATATTATTCGAGTTGCAAATCAAAATTGAACCAAGACCCTATCTTTCTATTCATCGATTACAAGTATCTAGTAGTATTTTGTTTTTTCCCTTTCAAATTTGAATGAAAATCGAAGTTGATTCAAGGTAGGGCATGAGTTCGGCTAAGGAAAAAACGGCGAAGCAAGAGAAGGAAGAAATGGTCGTTCCTTTTGATGTTGTTTTAAGGCTGGGTTGGGCTAGTTGGGCTAGATTGGTACAAAATGATTTATTTAAAATAATTTATATAAAATAGTTATATAAGTAAACTCAGTTAATACTTAATAATTTTTATAACGTTATAAGTGAAGTTGGGTTAGTAACATAATTTCTAAAGCTCTTATAAACTTTATGTAAATCTATTCCTACACTTAAGCATTTACAAAATATAAAAAAATATAAAATAATAACCGAACTTATAAACTAGAATTAAAACGGAATTTCCGAAATGACCGAAAAGAAACCAAAATTTCAAAATTTTTATGATGATCGGAACGGAAATGAAAAACAGAATATGAACATTGGTTTGATTATAACAAAGAAACCTAGTTTGTATCATAAAGATTGACCGAAGAAGAAGAAATTGTGGTTCATTTGGATCTATCAACTGGAATATGAAGAAGTGGCGTTTGTGGTTTGATTAATGGATAAGAACGTGGAAATATGAATCAGCTTCCACTAATTTTTTTAAATGGCAAAAATAGCCGTATGAAATAGTTTGGAAAGCGTTGGGAAGAAGGTTATTTTGGAAAAGTTGAAAAAGGATTCAGTCAAACTGCTTAGTAAGTATTTGCTTTATATATAAGAAGATATACAGACACATATATATACACATACGAGAAATCCTAATTAAACACAAACCAGTGGCACAGAATTTTACACAAGAGATCTTGACTATTAGATCTTCTGATTTCCACTTTCCATGTAGAGACAAAGTGATACAATGGTCAATACTTGTGAAATTTTGTGTCTCAATAGCCGCTCCCTATATGTATGTATGTATGTATGTATGTATGTATATGTCCGCGTGTGTATATGAGTGAATGAAAGGAATATACCCCTAATGCACACGACTCACCGCTGTGTAGGATTTGAAAGAGGTTGGATACTGCTTCTCTTGAACTTAATATTTTAATAAATATTATATAGGAAATATCATTTTACTTTAGGTTGGTTATTTAAGTGTTGGTATCCCTTTTTCTGCTCATTAATGAAAAGTAACTATTAATCAATGCCAATTGCATCACCTGATGGCATGCTTGTTAATATAATGAGAAAATGCAAGATAATTTTTTTTTGAGGCCTGTGTGGAGTTTAAAAGCAAGAACCTTATGATAGATGATGTAGGGATGCTTGAATTTATATTTAGTTCTCTGTAATTTATGACTTAATTATACTTGTTATGAATTTCTGTTTTGTGTGGATAGCTTTGGCTTGGCATCCATTTCATGAAGAGTACTTTGTAAGTGGCAGTTATGATGGATCGATCTTTCATTGGCTTGTTGGGTAAGTTCTCTAATTTTCAAGACGTACATTCCTCCTTTTTTAATTGTTGAAGTATAGTTTTCTTGGACTCGCATGATATACAAAGAACATAATATATGGCTGTCAAAGGCAACCCCCCCCCCCCCCCCCCCAAAAAAAAGGAAAACCTCTCCTTTTTGTGTAAAAAATGTTCTGTTTGGAGTCATGTCCCTGAACGGTATTAATAGAAAAATTCAGGTGGGACGCGATTCACCAACATCCCATACACACGGGATAATAAAAATATCATGCATAATGACAGTTTTTCTTTGTTCATATATATTCAGCATATCATAACCACCTCGGCTTTGGGTTTTTTTTGCAGGCATGATAGTCCACAAGTTGAAATACCTAATGCACATGAAGGTAGTGTGTGGGACCTAGCTTGGCATCCGATTGGTTATTTACTTTGCAGGTAAACAGATCTTTGATCTTATCTCTTGCTTGTAATTAAACAGTAGCTTAGTGGTTCATCAATCACCTAACTTAAACCATATATCTGGACCCCTGCGTAAACTCTTAGGATAATTAGTATGTTCTCACAATTGCATTACCATTTACGGGATGGATTTAATAATGCTTCCTGGGGGCCTATATTATAAGGATAATAATCTTATGATAGAATCTCTCTCTTTCCTTTTTTTCTTTTTCTTTTCACACTAGTATTCCAAAAAACAACCCGACGTGATTGTCCATTCTGTTCACGCTCATATAGCTATTCAATTTGTTGTGAATAAAGCTAAGATGATGATGTTACGTGGGGAAAGATGATAGGCATTACTTTTTAAGTTTAAGGTACATTAGAGAAAAGCAGAGATCAAATGACAATTAATTCTGCAGTGGTAGTCATGATCATACAACAAAGTTCTGGTGTAGAAACAGGCCTGGTGACACAGCCAGTGACAGATACACTGGTTACAATCCAGGTTCTTGTTTCCTCTCATAATATATTATTTCTCCGAACAATCCTTTTTTCTAACAAAGTTATATAATCGAAGTAATTTTTTCACTGTACCAGGTTATGGGGACCAGTATTCTAATTCCAATCGAATGATGAGTGGCTTCCCTCCAACAGCAGATCCTCCTACACCTGGACCATTTGCCTCAGGATTATCTCAAAATCAAGGAACTATTCCTGGAATTGGAGTTGCAATGCCTATAAGCACAGACGATGGAGAACGGAGGCCCGTCATTCCCGGTATTATGGCTAGCGGTGGGGCTCCACCACTCCCTCCAGGCCCGCCTCCCTCTCATCTAGTGCAAGGTCAGCAACAGAACTATCAGCAGTTTCAGCCTCAGCAGCAGCAACAGCAGCAGCAATTTCAACCTCAACATCAACAGCAGTTTCAGCCTCAGCATCAACAGCAGTTTCAGCCTCAGCAGCAATTCCAACAACCGCAAATGGGGCAAATGCCTTTACAGGGTGCACCGAACTTCAACCAGTTGCAGCCACCATCCAATTTTCAGATGCTTCCGCATCAGCATATGCAACGGCCTCCACCTGGACCGCCAACTCAAGGTCAACCGCTTGGCATGCCTTCAACTATGGCTCCTATGTCCATGCAGCAGAATCCTATGGTACTTTTCTAAGTTGCATGTTGCACTCACCGTGTTAGATATTTTATTCATGGAAACATTTAGTAATTGTGGTTGCGAGTTGAATCTGTTATGTGGCGTGGGCAATTTTTTTGAAGAGTACCCAATCGAAAGCTTTTAGGAATGCTAAATACCTAAACCTATAAAATGGTTGGCATAACAATGTCAATTTGTTTGAGGTGCACACCGGCTTAGAACGAAACTAATTTTTCAACATAGATCATCCATCTTTTTCCTTATTTTTGGTTCACTATTCCACCAAATTCGGAATTAAAGTTCTGACAAATAATCACGCTGTTAGCAAATGAAAGATAAATATAAATGCTTTTGGACAAATTAATATTTGTCGATAACAACATCCAAAAAAATAGTTCCTAAGGTGGGCATGGTCTTTAAGGTATAAATTTTGGTGGTGATGAAATTGTGTTTTGATTTGTTATTTTTTATATTTTAAGGGTTAAATTTATTATTTATCATATTTTAGGGATTAAATTTGCAACATGAAAAGATGATGATATTTCCACCAATACCATAAATTCACCAGGATCAGTCGACATGTTATTGTTCTTGCTTATTCTCTCATCTTAGTGCATTGAGCATCAAACATACAGGGAATGCAAGGTTCAGGAAATCAAATGATGGCTCCAATGGGACAAGGACATATTATGGGCATGAATCAAATGCAGTCAGGACCACAAACTACTAACATACCACAAAATATTGGTGCATTTCAGAATGCAATGCCCAACATCCAGGGAGGAGTGCAAAATTTCATGTTCAATCGTCCGCCACAAATGGGGCAAATGCCGCAAATTCCAGGATTGAATAATTTTCAGGTATGCAACCCTTGCATTGTGTTCACATTGTTTTTTTCTTAATTATTTGCATAACTTAACACCAATGATCAAATGTATGATGCAGCCTGGAATGATGGGTGGGGGAAACATGGGACTTCCACCACCACCTCAGCCACCATTACCACCAGGTCCAGCACCTAAATAAGTTAAAGTTTTGATGTAAAGATGAGCATGCCAGAAGCTATGTGGAAACTTAAAATGTTTTAGAAAACATGCAAATGAGGCACTATATAGTGTTACCATTTTATGTATGTTGTTGTTGTTGTTGTGGATTAGTAGTTTATTTAGCCTGTTGTGAAACAACTAACTGGATGTTTTCTTCTTTTTTGAGGCTGAATATCTTTTAGCAGCGAGTTTATAATCATGTGGAAGTTTTGATGCTTTCTTTGTTTTTTGATGTTTCTTTCCTCTAGTTTCAAGTTATGTACTTAAATTTTCTTTGGTTATATGAGAAACTTTGGATAGCTAAGATCATCTTCGATAGGTTATGTCCACGATACTACACATAATATTACAACAATCACAATCAAAGAAAATGTTGCATCTTGCTTTTCCAGGATCGATAATTGATCTTGAAAGTAGCTAAGAATTCATAAAGAATACATTCAAGAAAGCAGTTGAAGTTTGGAGTTTAAGAGTTCTCTAAATGATACATCAACACGTGGAAAACAGAACCGTTGAAATTGCACTAAAGTCCAGTTGAAGCAACTTTAGTTGGTGGTTTAAGTGTGAAAATGGGAAGCCTTTGGAAAATGGTGATTAGTAGTTGTTACACTATATATTACCGTGGGTAATTTGTATCTTTTCGATGTAATTATCTAATTTGCATTAAAACAATAAAAGTAGAGCAAAGAAGCATTCCGTTTCTTATAGTTGAAATGCCGAGTTAATTTATATATAAGCATATGTTTTACGGTAATAAAAGGAATAGTCGTTAATTGAAGGGCTTAAATATCGAGGTATTATAGTGTTATTATTGCATTGTTCAAATAACAATAAACCAAGTGCAGAGACTTGAAAGAGCTGAAACCAATTTACAGGTATTTGGCCAAATACAAAAAGATCAAACTAGAACAAACGCTGTATGCATACAGTAACAGTACTATGTAATCTAAATCATCCAATAAAGCAACGTGTTAGATAAAGCTTCTAGCAAGCTGAGAGAGATAAACATCAACAAATAACACATCATCAATCTGACTCATTCAATGCATGACCAAACCACAATAAGTGTCTCAATGCCACCTTCCCGTTTGTCAAATCTCCGATTCACGATTAAATCTCTTGACCAATGAATGAGCTACAAAACTATTATAGATAAGTGCAAATCGCACAATAATTTGTAAAAAACATTAATAGCTTCTAGCATAATTTTTATATCTACGGAGATAACTCTAAAATAGAAAAGTAAACATAGCGGATGCAAGGGTTTTTTCCAAACTAATATAAATCTTAGTTGTCTCTTTATTCACTCTTTCTTTCAGCACTTACTTAATATCTTCGACATTTCCAATTATTAAGCTCTTTATTGCCTTAGCTTGACTCCAAAGATCCGAAGCCCACATGTTGAATTCGACCTTCGATTGTTTGTTGCTGTAGCGGAAAATGCATCAACAATTGGTGCTAGAAGAAGGGTTCGAACCTCCATCTCCTGTTCAATTCTGACCAACTTGCCCATTCTCTACTCTCAATATCTCAATATTGATGAAATCAATCGATCTCATTTAGAAGAAACTTATTTCTCAAACCTGTCATTGAGCATTCAGGTTCAGCTTATTAATGATAATACATACTATTTTTATTTCAGCAGATGGATAAAGTAACGAGTCATAATGTCTGATTCAAGCCGTACAATCTCCCTACCTTAAGTGCCTCTATGACTCTATGAACATTTCAAGGATTCACTTCATGAAAATGTCCAACTTAGAAGATGTCCATGCTACGAATCAAGAGATACGAGAATTGTATACTCAACCACTAGAAAGCTCCGGTTAAAGCTCAAAAGTCGAGACCTTTAAAGGATCAAGTTCAGTTGAGAAAGTTGAGAAGTCCCAAAGAAGAAAGAATCCTCGTATTTAAACTCCTCCAAATGATTCCATATCCTGCATTTTCCTAAAGAGCAGTGAGACCATTTCCTACCCAGGATATCCCCACCGAAGTCCGACACTAATAAGGGATATGTTTTATGCTTGTACCATCGGAAGAATGAGCATAATATCGATGATTGTCGATATCTTTAAAATATTACTAAACATTTGATTAAAAAGAATTTACTTTTGAAATTTTCGGACAATTATTTTCTAACCGTGTTTTCTTTCTTTGCAGGTTTTTTAACGGAATAAAATTTAATGTTGATGTTATATCGTGATATTTATTTTGATAACAAGAGCGAGCTTAATTTAAACAGAGCACTCATTTTGATGTCTGGGAGAATCGAATCCAATACCTCTATACCATCTAAAGATCTTATCATTTGAGCTAATGGTCCTTGACTATATCTTGATATTATTATTTGCAAGCTACCAACTAATCTCGGTTATTATTATGAATCTTGGTCGTATCATCTGCATATAGGTTTCTATTATAGTGCTAGATTTCATCAAAAAAGGCTTTATTGTGTACTTATTGATCATTCAACATTTGGACTTCTAACTATATTGGTATTATTACGAGCATATAATAGTAATACTTGGATATCATGGTTCTATGGTATTCTCTGGGTTTCTATATGAACTTTCGGTATTATATGGAATTATGGACTTCTTTAAAAGGTATGGTTTTCTCTGGAAATTCTAGTTTTCTATGACATATTATTTCAGCATTATAAAATTTCTTTTGGAGACTCTATTCTTCTATGGCCTATATAACATCATCTTATGGGTTTATATTAGATTTCTACATATCGACGTTCATGATCTTCTTGGATAATTTGGTAATCTTTGGATATCATATATCCATGTGGGTTTTTTGGATTTCTAGATTTTTTGATTAGGGCATTATTGCAGCAGGACTTCTTATGGATGTCTATGGTCATCTATAATTATCTAGACTTCTATAAGTTTTCAATAAGTTCTTTTTCTATCGTATCGACTTATAACTATAACACTTGGTTTTTAGAATAAAGCTTGATACAAGTTCATATCCAGAAGACATTTGTATACCATAATATTACTCACTCTTTCTACTAAGGTGTATATACTCGGTTAGTGTTCAATGACCTTCCTCGGTAAGTTTCTAAAATGTTTTCTAGGCAAAATAAAAAACGATTTCATTTTCCAAATCAATGATTTTCCAAAATGATTTTCAAAAAGGAAAGGCAAACACCAAATATGCATTCATCACCAAATACATTCATCACCAAATACATATTGCTCTCAAGAAAGGAAATTGTCTTTCGCCATTTGAAGTTGCATGATATTAAGGAACGCGTACCTTATTACTCTACTTTAGGCCTGCTATGTATGTAAGTGGAAGTACTTTGATGGTAATAATATGTTTTTAATAAAAAGTAATTTTAGGTGTTAACCTTTGTTACAAAAAGTAAGTTTGGTTAATTGCTCGAAGGGATGTGAAAGGAGGGTCCAGATCCCCCACTGTCGACATGGGTTGAAGCCCTAGCGTATAGTAAAATTTCCCCTTTCTTACGGTGGCCGTAAAATCGTCGGCCTAAGAAAAACATGTTATACCCAAGACAACAATCAAGCTAGCATAAATAAATTGAAGATAAAATAGACAAGCTCGCGATGCTCATCGATCAATCACGATCAAAGCAAATATAATTGCTTCGAGTCAAGCAAGAAATATAATCAATCAAACAAGCCTATTAAAGAGTCAATCATTCTCAATAGAAACAAGGTACCTTTCATTACAAATTATTTTCCGAAATGCAAAGGCGTTCAAAAAAGTTTTTAAATACAAATCATTATCGCATTTTCATAAATCAACTAAATTTCAGTTATATTTAGAAAAATGATTATGGTTTTGACTATTTTCGAAAGATAAAGTACTTTTAGAATAATCCACACAACTTTAATTACCAAAGATTTTCAAGAAAATTTTGCAAGTGTTTTTATACTATAGTTATTACCAAACATATCTTTAGGTTTAAGCTATAGTACTTTCAAAGATACATGTTACTTTTTGAACAATAATAATTTCCGAAGTATGAAAGAACAATATCAAGCAACCATAGTTGTTTTCAAAAGAGCATTTATGTAAAGTATTTCAAGAAGAACGTGTTTTCTAAGATACAAAGATATACGTTTATCAACTATCATTACAAGACAACAATATTACAAATTACAAAAGTCAAATAATGATACAAGCTTCATACAAAATGATATATTCGTAGGAAACGACATTAGTGCGGTTCTCTCAGTAGATTCCTAACTCTACATCTATCTTTGAGATGTTAGGATTTTCAAAACCAATTAGTAGAAACTGAGGAGATTGACTCAGGAACAAATTTTGTTACGAGCTCCTTTATATAATTTAAACCTAATCATTAATGGAGAATCTTATTCCTCTATTGTTTCCTTTCTTCTCCCTACCACTTCTTCAGGATCAACTCATGAACTCCCATGAACCTCTACTACTTCTCTATCTCGAATAATAGTAAAATGCCCGACTTACGAGGTAAAGAGAAACGTTCATTAAACAAGTTATATGATTCGATACGCAGCTGATGTCTCCAAGAAACTCCGAGAATGGGTCAAGTTCCCTCTCTTCCATAATAAATGAGAGGTATAAGGGAGTTGTTGGATCAGTAGGATCCCATAGTAGAGTCAAAGGTGCGATTTTAGAAAAAATGTCCTTTATTAATTTAAAAAAAGGATCTTTTCTTTTATTATGAACAAATTTTTTATTATATTGATGGATATTTAATAAAATTTTCAATTTTTAGTTTGAAAATTGTTTTTAAATAATTTTAATTGTTCAAATGTGACTATCAATATAGTCAATATTTGCATTGTTTGATATTATATGAATATGTTAATATAATAATAGATAAATACATATGCATGTGTGTGTATATATTTATGTATGATATAATATGTATATGTATATATAAATAGTTATATGGATTTATCACTATATATATATATGTATATGTATGTTAATAACTAGGCACTGCATGCATTTATATTTGGTATTTAATATAAATTCATATCATAAGGCAGTATACATATATGTGTGTGTGTGTGTGTATACATGTATGTAATAATATATATAATTATTTTCAGCTTATTATTGTTATTTTATTCATGTATATATATAGTTCAATAATAATATGCCCAAATAATAAATAAATAGTTATTTAAAATCCAAAAATTAATTTCTAATCAATAAATTAACCAATATATAACTTATAAATTTCTTATTATATTATTTCTTACTTAAAACAGATTCGACTAATTATAAATTAATTATCAAAAAATAAACCTATAAATTAAAAAATTATTAATTTAAATGATAAAGTTTAGTTAATAATAATATTTACATATGTACAAAATTATATTTCACTATTTTGTTTCAGGCCTTCAGGAATTTTTTTAAATATGAAATATATATTTAATAAAATGATTTCAACTTTTATTATTTATTTGTTTTAAAATAAGATAATTATAATATATATGTGTGTGTATATATATATGTGTGTGTGTGTGTCTTTTCCACATTATAATTTTATATAAATTCACACACCACACACACAGATATATATATATATATGTTTTAAATATGTGTGTATATATATATTTGTAGTTATATTTATATAAGCTAATTATGTATTTACTCTAGATATTTAAAGCATATATACATGCGTGTTATATTATATTTAAATATAATATATTCGAAAATATGTAGACCATTATATCTATTATATTGTATTATATATGTAACAACCTGCACCTTAATGAGCCCAAATTTTGACTAAATTGAAACCCAAGTCCACTAAGGTACGGATCGTTGCTGTTGGTAACCTGTAATAAACTAAGTATACTAGAGAGCTATGCACATAAAATCACAGTGGAATAGAATAATATAATAGAACATATATGCCGACTATGGCTACTACTTTGGAATATTATTCTTTTGGTATCTGATTGCCTTGCCAGCCCCGAGCATGAATAAGAAGATTTCACCATATACAGTTCGCATCTTGCACCAGTTGCCTGTCCCTTTAGATATAGCCTATGGGTTATAATGAGAAGGTGGTCGGAACAACATTTTGGTAACTGGATAATTACATACGTTATCCATAACACTAATTTATGCCGATTGATTTTTATTTAAGTGTTATTTCCATTATTCATGGCCGTTTCGTGTATTTCCATCTACGCGTATGATATATCTAACCTTCTCCGAGGTATAACTATAACTATATATATATGCCTACATACATACATACATACATACATACATACATACATACATACATACATACATACATACATACATACATATAAACGTTGTACTACCTAAAAGAAAACCTCGACCACTTAATACAGCTTAATAGAGAGGAGGCAGACCCATCGACCATTTAATACCTCAATCCCGAAGCAGGCCCTCCATAATGTGATCGCCAGTCAATCAATTCTAGCTATAGAGATCGATGAACCCCAAATACGACTTTAAAATTTAATTGCCATATTACTAATGCATCTCATAGACTTACCAAAGGCTTAACTAGCCCATCTCCGACAAACAAACAACTAATTAAATAATAAGATGTTTGCGTATCCCAGACAGACTCTACACTAGTAGGAAGCGAAATCTATTAGGGCATAACCCAAGTCTTTGCTAACAACTTCTCGGGACCGCTGATGGTCATAACTTATATGTCAGTCCTACTACTAGATACCTATCTAACAACAACACTGATATAGCCTACCGACCTCTCATAGCTGAAATCCCATTTAGACTATCCTAATGTAAGTCAAGGAAAAATACCCATTCTAGTTACTTAATACCTCTTGTTAGAAATGAAGCAGAACCCATTTCCCTATTAAGTATCGTCGTAGGTTATTTAAGACTTTTTGTACAGAGAGGAGGCAGACCCAATGTTCGTCGACGGAAATTCTATCGGTTTAGAAAATCATCGAACGAATTTAAATTAAAAATAACCGCAAACGCACGGCGTACACTTGTAGTACGTGGCGAATACGGGTCGATCCGCAGGGAATTGATGATTTTAAAAATCTATTCAATCAAATTAAACCAAAGTCGAGTGAAAGTTGAGCTAGAGAATTAGAAAATTAGCTAACTAACTAAAAGAAAAGAGATTCAAATATAAGAGTTAAATGACAATTTAGAGAATAAATCCACTCTCTAGATCATGTAGTTCAACATATATGAAATCATAATCTCTCTTTTATGGTCATTAGTGCTTTAATTGATATGTCTATCATAAGTATGACATATTTGTACTATTAGTTAGCCAACATAAGCCATCAAACTTTGACACACCCCTTAAACCACTTACTAACTTTCATGAAACTTGACAATGAAAATGAAAATGAAATCTATTTTAAGTATGGCCTATTAACTATTGATTAGAAATATAGACCATCAAATTTTAATTTCAAATCACTTTCTTTTGCCATAATCATATTTTGATGAAGAGGCATTTGTGTTAGTGATTGTTTAAGTATAGTCTATTTGGTGTCAACAATATAGACTATCAAATTCAAGGCAAAAACAACAATGAAACCACTTCAATCATTATTCATTAAACACAAAAGGAGAGCATGAATTAACAAATAGTTGAAGCTACATAATTAGAGAGCTTCATTACCCCTAAATTGAAGGGGTTTAGCCTCTCATATTTGTCATTTGATTAACAAATGTAGCTTGCAACATGAAAGCAAAAGAAAGCAAAATGAAAGCTAAATGAAAGAAAACTATTCTAATTGCATAAAAGAAAATCTACACTACTAGCATGAAATAAAATGAACATGTAATTAAAAGGAAACAATAATTACATTGCATAAAAAAAGGAAAGTTACATGAAGTAGAAATGGCTAAGTAGCCATGAAAAGAAAGAAAAGAACTTGATTTATTTTTGAGCCTAAACTAAACTAAAGAGAGACTAAGGGGAAGAGGGTTACATGAAGATATGGGGTATTTATACAAATGTTAAACCCTAATTCATATTTTTGGGGAATGCCCAAAATGCCGTTGTAGGAAGTGTGGTGGACAAGTAATCATTAGCTTCAATAATCCCTCACTTAAATGTATATGAAGCCATTAATTCCATAAGCATGTGCATTAGCCTCTAATTTGTACATTAAGGTAGGTGGGTAGGTGGGGTCCTCCATTATCTTCACTTTGAATTATTTCCATCTTCATATGTTCTCTTCACTCTTGTGCATGCATATATCATCATGTAACCACTTGTATATGAAGTCAAATTCCTATAAAAAATATAGAAATTTCCCTTCTACCCTAAAGTAAGCCCCTTGACACTCATAAAGGTATTGAGCCATTTAATACTTCAAATTCGAGACAAACCCTTGGTATATTTTCTCACACATATGCGCAAACGCATTTCCCTTTCCCATGAGTCCTATGATTGGGGATATCCCACATCAGTAGTGAGTATACATAACTGCTGGTGGCCACTAGTTAAACTCTACCGACCTCGCATCCCAACCTATTTTAAACCAAACCAATTATCTAAGCCTAAATATTGGGCTAGATTTATAAATTCACGCTCATCCTAAATTTATTATTGAGGCTATATAATTTGCTGCTATGAAAATTATATTGCCTCTTAGTATTTTATTCCTATCTTATACGCTTATTACATATATTCTCTATTTCCCTCTTACGTCCCATAAATGTCAATTGTTCATAATAAAAAGACATTATTATTCTAATTGAACAATCACTAATGATATTTATTTATTCGTTTGAATTCAACCTATTATTCCTATTTCATTTCCCTATAAATGTTTTATTAAATCCTTTAACAAGTCCCATTAGACATATTTATGTCCCCATTTAATTCCGATAACTCCCTATTAACTGCATGTTTATTGCATCTTTTCCCATTTCAACCTCCTACTCCTATGGTTTACTATACTATTTATAACTAGTCGTCTAAATTATAACTAATACAAATATCGTCATATATTACGTTATATATATATAATCAGTAGGCGCATTTATACATACATGCATAAATACATACATCTTCCTATTTCTAATTCATTAATTCCTATGCATAAAAATTCTGGATATACTTATATATACATTATGTAAAGAATATTTATTTCCACATTTTAATATATTAGAAGGATTACCGTTATAACTTTCCATAAATTACCCAAAAGTGAGACTTTTGCTTCGTTTGAAATTACAAGGAATTATCTTTTTTTATATATTGAAATAGGCAGTGTAAACTATGAAAGAGAATATCCATAATTTACACATATCCTTCCTTTTGGGTATATTCCTTATTATTTCAAACGACGCACTTTTTATAAATAGTTGTGGAATTAGATAATTCATGGAAATTACACGGAAATAGGTATAACTAAATTGTACACGTAACGCTCTCAATAAATTAAAACATAGAAATTTACATTCCAAGTCAAATTAGAACAATCTAAATTTATAATACAACCCAATTATCATAAATCTGGAATAAATCTTGCAATGTTATCAACATTCTACTTTAACAAATTTACGAACTAATATCCAAAATTTCAGATTATGGTGTAAATACCATTCCTATTCCAATTACCTAACTTACATAATATGCATGCAAGATTTCAATTGAATATGTTCTTTCTAAGCCTACAACTCCACAGATCTTACATATGCATAATAATTAAATAAATTTCAACGATATAAATTTCAACATTATATATAAATCATATAACTTCCCACTCACCTTTCAAGCTTTCCAAATCTTCCAAATCCGAATCCATCCATTTAATTCACTCCTATTCCTTTCCAATCCAAAAATATATATAACAAAACATATGCATACCCATTAGAATTATACATCTGAGAGGAGATTTGAATTAAGTTGTAGATTTTTAATTATGAAATTTACATTTTTTCGCAGTATCTATTTGCTCCTTCCTTTCTTCTCTTTTATTTCTTGCCATTCTTCGACTTTATATATATATATATATAATGTTTTATAATTAGTAGAAATAGTGGACGAGGAAAAATGGCAGAGCTTTGCTGCTTTGATCAGATGAGAAGAAAATTGATGGGCTAGTTCTGTATTTATGGGCACTCGAATCAATCGTATCATTTCGATTTAAAATAATTAAATCCGGACCGTTCAACCAAGGTTCTACCCTAGCTGCCACTGTTCCAACCGACCGACCGCTCTCCTATAGGCGGTTGACTGCTAGCGGTCGACTAACCCAAGGAGGGGGTCAATCGATGGGGTCCATGTGGTTAATATAATTTATTTCCTTTTCATTCCTTTTTAATTATTTTCATTTCAAAAACATCAAATGCTGATAACTTCTTCATTTGAGTTTCGATCACAAAACCCCAAATATGAAAGTTACTCGGAAAATTACCATGAACACAATGGTACAAGTTTTGTGGCCAAATTCTGATGTTTGCTAAAATTCCATTTTTGAGTCTTATTAATTATTTATTAATTACCGTTTATTTTATGGGGTGTTACATTCTCCCCACATAAAAGAATTTCATCGTCGAAATTCCTCAAGGGTTGAATCATGTAATACAACACCCAACCAATCTAAGCTATCTAACCAATTAGTGTACAACCAATTTTGTAGCCAAATGTGTACACGTACATATTGTTCGCAACATATATGATATGCATGTTGAATGATTCTAAATCGGTGACTTCTATATGAATGCATTCTTTTAAAAATATTTTGAAAATATGATGCAAATAACCTATATATATTAACAGTTCTATATGTATGCAAGTTTTCAAAAATAAAACATCCTCTTTTTCACAAAATAATTTCCACACTCCTACGAATAAGAGTATGGTTCAACCAATTTTGCATCCAATCCCTACCGTCTAATACCTAACACACAATTTCTAACATCTAAAAGTTTTAAAAATCCAATTTCTAAATCTATACCTCTATGCTTGAAAAAGAATTTAGATCGAGAATTATACATTTCCACCCTTCTTTTGGATACCTATTCCGTTGTACCTTGAAACCTTCTCTTTTTCTCCTAAATCTTTTCTAACTTTTCGAAGTTCAATTTGCATACAGAGGTTTATTTTTGGATATTAAAACAGAATTATTCTAAATGCAAGTTTTGTTCACTATTAATAAAGTATGAAAATAGAAATTCCAAAGATAAAACAACCTTTTCTCTTGTTATTCTCTATGTTTTGTATATTGTCACCCTTGTTGGACAGTAAAATTCATATTCACTAACACATTGACCCTCCGTACGCTAAGCATGTGGCAATTAAAAATCAGAATTGTTTTCACTTTTCGTTTTAAAAAACACTTTTTACTCTTCCAATCAAACCTACAAAATAGTTTGAAAGCAAAATCTTCAAAAGCATTCAAACACAAATTTTCAAAAGCATTTAAACACAACTTTTCAAAAGCATTTGAACATAATTTTTCAAAAGCATTTGTACATAGTTTTTCAAAACATTTGCCTCTCCATCCTTAAAACATATCAAGCCACATCTTAACGTAATCGGGACTCGGCCAACGAGTTAATGCATATGATTGACCCTTGCATTGTGTAGTTAATCCTAGATTTTGAAAAAAAATTCTCCTATTTCTAAACAACAACACCATACAAATATATTTATAAACTTTACTTTTAAGGCATATGGATAGTGACCCGTGATTTCGCAATAACCTTTCCCTGTCCTTTACTTGCTAAAATTTATTTTCCCAAACTTTTAAATTTTATGCGATTAAAGCATTCTTTATTTCTAGTAGCTAATTTAGTTTCGTAATTTGTTCTATAAACTTCCAGCCTTAAAATCATTCATCGTTAGTTAAGTGTCCTTATGAGATTTCCTTATCTACACTGTTTTCCAATATATAGTAGTCAAAGCTCATCCGGAAAATCAACACAGTTATATAATAGGAACATGTCTCATATCATATCATACTTTTTCCAATATTCGAAGGGAGATGTGATGACACGCCTTTCCGACCCTCGAAGATCGACACTAATACATCCTTGGTATTCACGTGCCGTAAATTCAAGTGTCGGAGTGGTAGATAATTAGGGGTTTTAAAAAGAGATAAAGATAGAAGATAAAATAATAACATAATCCCACATTTGCATTAATTATACATTTGAAAAGCACAAACAATCACTCCAGTGATTCATTAGAGTTACGATAAGTACTAACCCAGCCATGGATTGTTAAAACTGCCTATCCTTACAGAGGTTGGTAGATACTAAATACATACTATATGATACATCGAAAATTTGAAATTGATCACTATTGACAAAAGGACCCTCCAGTCTTCATGCTCCATGCTCCTTCCAAAATGCTCCAAGCTACCTGACTACTTGGCTACCTGAAAAAATAGGGCACCCAAAGTTTAAGGGAAAAAGAAAAGAAACTCTAGATTAGTCATGGGACTAGTGTGAAAAACTCAAAATACGAGTATTTGGAAAACAAAAGGGTATCTCATAAGACCATGCCGTATATAAACATTGAACGGTTTTTTACCTTATGATAACCAAATCATTTCTACGTAAAATCTAGTGATATTATTTTTAATGACATTCTTTGAAAACTTTCAAATAAACATATTAAAATAGCCGAAATTATTACATTGGTCAAATTTGATGGCATAATAGGTTTACAACTAAAATCGAAGGCACTTATTGGAGATCTAGATTCCCAATGAATAGCAAGGTAAGGTACTACCTCACATACATTACATTTCTATAGGAATGTACCGAGGGTCGACATCTTTGAAACCTCTGTGAATTAAGACCGGCCTACCCGGGACCAACAAATAGTACAGATAACACTGAATATGATATCACCTCGGCCTTTACCAACCTATCTGCGATCTGATAACATACACCACATAATTCAAACCCGACGTCATAGCGGGTAGAAATAAATAGATCTAGAAAGGTGATATCATACCCTAATAGTTGCGAACCACATAGCCTTAAAGCAACCCCGGTCTCACAATTCCCTGGGTGTGAGGCTTGAGGTAACGTTTACCTTTCTTAGAAAATTTTCACTTAAAATACCACATTTTCCATTTCCAACAACACATTATTGATTTCAACAAAAGTACAACCTCTGAGCTCGTACATCTCAGAGAAGGGTGTTAAGTATAAGAGGGGTTACCTCCTACACAACCAAACAGATGTACATTTGTAGAGATCAATGTACCGTGTTATTAGAAATGCAATGTCAGACATTCATCCATACAAGTTATCCTAGAACAGGACAAACTGAAGGCATTCTCTTACCACCCTGTTAGCATCACCCCTTGGATTAGTAGCGAGTAGTCCTTGCATACGAAGATCCCATAATGAAGGGACCGCTGCTATTTATTTATCTCGGAAGCTACTTCAAAATTACCAACAAGCAGTCCTTCCGTTATGAAGATCCCCGCATTCAACTTCATTGTCTTTAACATGTGTAACGTCCCTAATTTTTGATAACATTATTCAGGAGATTTAATTAGGTAAATTAAATAGAATAGTGTAATAATTAGAATGATAATGGGATTGAGATATGAAAATAAATATAAGGCCATGCTCAATTAATTAATTAAATGGGTCTAAGAATGGTTTCTAAGCTAATTAAATTACATAAGGGCATATTGGGAATTAGCCGCACTTGTTACCATAACCCTTATATATACTCTCGTTCCTTATAGTTTCATTTTTCCATTTACGGCATTTGACAAACAAAATACAAACGTAAGAAAGAGGAGCCGGTCATTGTTAAGGAAGAGAAATTCAAATCAAGCTAAGGAATTAAAGAAGGGGAATAAAACTTAATCTCAATCCAATATCCTTATCTTAATCAAGGTGAATAATAATTTATACCATCTCTATTTTGACTTATGAACATATGTTTTCAGATTTAAGATTAAATTCATTTCTATGAGGTTTTGGATGATGATATGCTTGAATTATAATTTGTTTGATATAAACAAGATTGTTTAAATAGGGATGGATACAGTTTTAGGGCAAAACCGATTGAAATTGATTCTTAAATGCCATGGAAAAATTATATGTTATGTAAAACATGATTTTGGAGTTGGGTTTTAATTTTGATAATTTTCCAAGCTATGGAAAGATTATTATGAATTTTCAAAGGAAAATATGGTTAATTGGGTTTAGAAATTTATTTCAGAAATTATATTGAGAATTTGGGTCTGAAATTTAGATATGTTAGATAACATGATGAAAGTGAATTTCTGCGATTTTTGGGGATTTTTCCTAATCGATTTACTGTGGAAGTTAAATTGTTTTAGAAGGAAGGACTTAATTGCATTATTGTTTTTGTTTAATGGAAGGACTAATTTGCTAAATTAACCTTGGTTTAGATCTGAAATTAAGCGGCAGTTATTTTGGTAAAGAATTTGAAAAGTTGAGGCAACAAATCACATGTTTACACGTGGGCAGGTTAGTTAGAAACTAATTGTTTTTATTGGCTTTAATTCAGCCTTTACCAAAAAAAGTGTGTTCTACCTCTTTTAGAAGCTGCCTATGGACTCTATGCTTCTGCCTCGACCAAGTCGAAAGCATCTCAGTTGAAACCAACCTAGGCCGAAACCAATACACAAGGTATCACTTAGATGGTATGTAGTAGATTGGAGGAAGGCGGAAGGCATGGAGTCAAAAGCATTGCTTCCGATAGGGTCGATACCTTTGTTTATTTTAAAAAAAGTTAAGTGCATGCCTTTGTTTTATCAAAACTTTCGAAGGAGTTGAAACATATGCTTTCAAAATGGGTTTTCTAATAGCTTTCGAAGGGGTTGCCATTTTATGTTTTAAAAGTAACGGCTTTCGAATGAGTTCCTTTATTTGTAAAATAATGCTTTCGAAAGTAGGGGTTCCGACCTTGTCGAAGCCCTATTGCCGTTCTTTTGCCTTTCGAGTATATTGAAGTTATCAATGCTTTCGAAGGGTAGTTTTTGTTTCAAAGATGTTCTAAGCCACTTCCTAAATGCTTTCGAAAGGGTCCAAGGGTTCTGAAGGAAATGGCTTCGAAAGGGGGGTTTCGATGCTATTTTTAAGTGGTTTTGCTTAAATGATTTGAAGCTTTTGAAAGGGATGGTACCGATGCCATCAAGTTTTCCCTAATACTTTTATATGATAAAGAATGGTTTCGAAAGAGATACTTTCATTTATATTCACTTTGACCCAAATGATATTAAATATAAACCCAATGGTTTCGAAAGAGGGACTTTCAATGATTTCAGAAGGGATACTTCCAAACATTTTGAAAGTGGTACTTTCAAAGGTTTCGAAAGGGGTACTTTCAATGGTCTCGAAGCTATGCTTCTAAGAGTTAATAAGTAATACTTTATTACATTCGAAAGGTTTTAAAAGAGAGGTTTTAAAGCATTTCGAAAGGCAGGGCCTAATGTTTTGAAAAGAGATTTATATGCTTTCGAAGGAGGTTATCCAGTGAGATCGAAAGCAAAGTTTTGAAGGTTTCGGAAGCCTTAGTTTTCAAAACAAATATCCCAACCTCATTTTAAAGGAAAACCATAGCATAAATAAATAAAGTATTTTGAAATGCAGTTTTTGAAGAAGTTTTCCTTGATTAATAGGTTAAAGGAATTAACCAGTTTATTATGTTTGCTTCTTCATATATGTATATATTCCCATTGTAATGGACCTATAACTATATTTTGGGGAAGGGCAGAATAACCAGCTAGGTTGACCCAGTAGTGAATATAAATTAAATTAATTAAAGATATTGGCAGGGGCCAATAGGTTCATAGTAATCCCATGAAAACTGTGTATAGGAAAAGATATTGACATGGGCCAATAGGTTCATAGCAAGCCTATGAAAACTATGTATAAATGAAGATGTCAAAAAGACAGGTTCATAGTTAGCCCATGAAAACTATGATTTGATATTGGCAGGGGCCAATAGGTTTGTAGTTAACCCATAGAAACTATATCTGGATTAAGATATTGACAGAAGTCAATAGGTTCCTAGTCAACCCATGAAAACTAGGATAAGAGGAAAGATATTAGAGTTACCAATAGGTTCAGGGAGAACCCATGAAACAGTAAAGATATTGGTAGAGGCCAATAGGTTCTTAGTGATCCCATGAAAACTGTGTAACTAGACAGGGAGTCCTTAAACATTAAATAGGTTATTAGTAAGCCCATGAAAACTAATCGGTTAATAGTGATCCTAGAAACTATAATTGAGACGGATAGTAAAAATGAATGGGGATGGAAAATCCAAAATTGATTTACTTGTTTTGCATATCATCATATTGTTTAGAATTGTTTTAACCATTGTGGATGCAGGAGCACAGTATATGGTTTTATAAAGGTTTTAGGATACTAGTGAGGGGCAAACCTGTTCGGCTAGGTGCCATGGTCTCACTAGATATCTAAATGGTTTGAGATGGCATATTATTATTCATACCAGGCTTTATGTCTGACTCAAAGTTTATGTTTTTCCCTTAAACTCTCTGGTACTCAATTGATTTTGAGTAGTTTGAGAGTTGAGGTTTTCAGGTACCTCTTTAGATGAATAAGCTTCCAGAGACATGCAAGAGGCATGATAACTATCCGAAGTTCTCTTTTATTTTGATTCCGCTGTGTTGTTGTTGTAAAGGTAAAGTTATTAAATTGCCTATATATATACTCTGATCATCCAAGGGGGCATCTTCATATGTTGCTCTTGGCGTATGTTGTAATAAATATATTTTCTCTGAACGTGGTTAACGATTGGGGGATTATTTATTGAATTTGAAATGTAATGTGGAACTTGTTTGATGTTTTAATTTTTTTCCATATTCATGTGTTTCTGTGTATCAATGTATCTAACATTACCATATTTGTTCGCCGAGGATTAATAACTATGGATGACTGCAGCATCCGTAGCTGTTAGTTTTGGGCCTCCAAGTAGGGGATGTTACAACATCTCTTCACTTTTGAACTTGTAAATTGGTTCGAAGTGGTTTTCGGATAGGATTCAAACAAATCCGATCCTAGTTTCTCTGAACCAGTTATCGATAAAAAGATGTTAAGTAGGTGATTAATATTTCATTAATTTATATCTTTTATCCAAAATATTTTCCTAGAGATATATATCTTTTAAAACCATTTCTTTTTAATATATACGGGATCACTAAACCTCTCTTATCAAATACTTTAGTTACTTAAAATCTTTTTAAATCTTGGAGTAATTCCAAATCATTTCATTCTTTACTTTGGAAAATATTTCCAAATCATATTTAAAACTTTAAGAAAGATTTCTTACTTCCAATACATATCTTTCTAATAGGTTGAAACCATGTTATCTTAGATGGTAAATCGAAATTAGTTAGTATTCAAGTAAAATGGATCCATAGAAATTATACTAATTTTACTCGATACTAACTTCCGTATTCAACTTGTACTATTCATCGAATAATGGTGGAATCACCTTTTAAATTCATATGATTGGTACGAGCTACCTCCTCGGAATTTAACACCAAGTATAAGAAGATTATCTCTATTCAATCCAAGTTGCAATTAATTTATTATAAAAATTAAATCTTTTATACTTGTTTTCCGACATTTTGACCTTATCTATCCCTCACCCAGGGAAGAGGCTAGGTGAGCCAGGGCACTAGTTTCTCTTGAATATCTCCTTAATTTAAGAACCTCACATCTGGATCTCATAAATAGAAAAATCAGGTCTACTCATCGGCTTTTAGAGCCAAGGTTAAATCATTCATTTAAAATCAGTTTTATAAATAAAATTTCATTTCATTTTTTATTAATACTCCAAAATCATCTTTGAAACACTTAATTATTTATTTAAAAAGATTTTTAAAAAGATCGGGGAAGAATAGTTGGGTTAAAATATGATTTGTAGAAGTTATAGAAAACTGCTGCAGAAAATGCTGCGAATAGTGTTTTAAGGATATATTGAACCAAACACCAATTTTATTTCATAAATGTCCATTTTTATACCTTAAATCACTTTTAAACTATTTTAATATAACTATGAAATTTATTTAATATTTTTGAACATTTGAAAAATATCCATTTAAATCAATTTCAAAATTTGGTTTTAAACCGCTAAACTGCGATATTTTTGAAAACTTGTTTTGGATCTATTTGAAAATCTATTAGATGAAAACTTGAGTTTATTTCTTTGTTTGAAAAGTATGGATATAATAGTTTGGAAAATCCTTATGACATAGAATTTTGAGCCATACTCCTTTATATATACTTAATTAACTTTAATGGTGCGAAATCACGAACTACTGTTGCGTGACGCGCTTAGTTTTGACTTGATTATTATTTTCTATTCAAATCTGATCGGGACAAGTTTATTTATAAAACATTTATAAATAATTTCAAATAATTTCAAAGGGGTTTAATGATTCCATATCACTTTTATAACTTGATTCAGAAGGTGATTTCCTTGTGTAATATCAACATGTATTTAACGTGACTTGTTTACACAATTAAACACTATATTAAAACAACCAATACTTGATGATCAAAGCATAGTAAACATTCATAGCAGTCATATCACATAATTATATATATATATATATATATATATATATATATATATATATGTAAAGCTTCTAACTTGATTTTTGATCGGACTAACTTTAAAACGGCTATAGCTCTGCTATTTCGAAATCGAAGCTCACGACTACTAGAACAAATGCTCCTAGGGGGTTCGGCCTTGGTCTTGGAGGCTTGGAAGGGCTCGGTCTTGCTTGGAAAGTGGTGGGGGAGGGCTTGGTTGCATATGACCTTGGTGGAGGATAAGGAAGAGATCACTAGCTTGAACTTTGGTTTGAAGTGGTATATATTTCGATTGATTTTGGTATAACTTTGTTTTTATTTTTTAATATTTTCTTTCTTAGGCTATGTAAGCCATTAATGTAGAGAAGAAGAGGATGTAGAGCTTAGGAATTTTATGAAGAAGAAGTGTGCTTGAAGTGAAGAGAAGTGAGTGCTATTTATAGGCAAATGTAAGGATGCAAATATCATGATATTTCCACGCAAACACCATTTCACCACCAACTCACCTCACCCCCTGCATCATGTTCGACCGAAATGACCCCCTCCAAGTGCATGGCCATGTGCCTCCTTTGGATGGTAAGTTGATTTGATTTTTTGGTGAGAAATATCTTGATATTTATTTCTTTTTACCATAAGTGAATTTGTAAATATATATGGTAATTCTTATATGTAGTTGAATGTGCGTGGATGTAGATGTGTATAAGCATATATATGTATGTCACTTATAGCCTGGAACGTTGTATAACTTTTCTACATTAAACCATTACGATTTTCGATTTCGATTTACAGATACATTTTCACTTCTCAGTTAATATTCATATATTTGTAAACAAAGTTTGAAAATAACATTTCCATTTTTATTTATTAATAAAAAGGGCTTCAATTGATTTAAAAACAATTACTAAATTATTTAAACTAAATTTAAATTCAAAAGTTAATTATTCAAAAATATTGATACCACTGATGAAGTCATAAAGGTATTTTATTTCAGAAAATAAAATAAATCATTTTATTACATATTCTTGTTAATATATGTAAATGAGTTTATGTATTCAGAGTCGTGCACGATTCCTTTTTTTTAAAGTAGTTTTATTGGTAAAACAGTTTTAAATCATTTTACCAATATTTGTTCGAAAAAATATTTTTGTAAATACTTATTCAAAATACGATTACCATTATTTATTTTGATTTAGAACATCACATTTGTGTTATAAAACCTTATCTTTGAAAAATATTAAATTAAATCACATTTTTCTAAGTGATGAATTTATGGGTAGTTGTAGACTTTCCCCCTTAAAAGAATTTCATCCTCGAAATTAAAGATGAGAAGAAGATAACTCAAAAGGAATATATTATATATGATGAAATATATGCAAAGCTATGATAAGTGACTAAACCACAGATGGTGAATACACTATCTCGATACAATATATACAATTTATACATCCATCCTAAACTCTGGCTATGCCTTCTTCATCCCATCCTCTGTTTTCCATGTACAGTCATTAGCATTACCACTCCGTTGAACTTTAACTAATTGCACATCCTTTCTCCTTAATCGCTTCTCATCACGATCCACGATTCTTAAGTTATCTGATAACGGTTAAATTGGGCTCTACTTCAAAATCCTCCCGGGTAGTTATCTCTATGATTTGTTTTGGGTCATATACATACTTACGTAAATGAGATACGTGAAACACATTGTGTACACCCGATAACCTCTCTGGTAGTTCTACTCGATATGCTAATGGACTAATCCGCTCTAGAATGGGAGAAGGTCCAATATATCGAGGAGCTAGTTTGCCAGTTCTTACAAATCTCACTACTCCCCTCATCAGAGAGATCTTCCGAAATATCTTGTCTCCAACTTAGAATTCTAAATTTCTACGCCTTTGATCGACGTAAATCTTCTTTCTGCATTTTTTCTTTTTTAAGTTTCTTTCTAATCATGTCCACTTTCTCTGAAGCTTCTCAGATCATATCAGGACCCAGTACCAACCGATCTCCGGTTTCGATCCAACATGCCGGGGATCTATATGGGTGACCATACTAGGCTTCATAAGATGCCATATCAATACTGGCCTGATAGCTGTTATGATAAGAGAACTCTACCAAATGAAGGTGGCTTTCCCACGAACCACGAAAGTCTAGTACACATGCTCTTAGAAGATCCTCCAATACCCTGTTTACTCTTTCGATTTGCCTATCAGTTTGTGTATGGTATGCGGTGCTTATATCCAGCTTCGTTCCCAGAGATGTCTGTAATGCTTCCCGGAACTGACTGGTAAAGATTGGATCTTGATCGCTTACAATACTGGTTGGAACTCCATATAGTCAAACAATCTCCCTTATATATATCTCAGCTAAGCTAGAGGCTGTTCTTATAGGCTTTACTGGGATGAAGTGTGCGCTTTTAGTCAGTCTATCAATGATAACCCATACGCCTTCATTCCCTTTCATTGATCGAGGCAAGCTATCGATGAAATCCATGGATATTTGGTCCCATTTTCAATTTGGAATCTCGAGTGGTTGGAGTAGTCCGGCAACCTTTTGTTGATCACTCTTGATCTGCTAACAATTTGCGCATTTACTCACATGGATGGAAATGTGTCTCTTTATAACACCCCACTAGAAAGTCTTTTTCATATCTCTATACATCTTGGTAACTCCGGGATGTATTGCGAGTGAAGAATTGTGACATTCGGTTAAAGTTTCCTATCTAATCCCATCAAAATTGGAACACATATCCTTTCATTCATTCTTAGAATTCCTTGCTTATCCAGTTTGAATCCTATCCATCTTCTTGGTATCACATTCTCCTTTACTTCCCTGGGTATCCTTGCAATAATTGGTCCTTGTGCTGATTCTCCTTTATATCACAAATCAATGCTGGACGCACCACTAAATGAGCTATAATGGCATGCTTTTTTGCTTAGCGCATATGCCACAACATTAGCTTTTCCCCGTGTATATAGAATATCCAAGTCGTACGATGTGAAGAATTCTAACCAACGTTGCTGCCTCATATTCAAGTCCTTTTAAGTGATAAGATATTTCAAAGATTTGTGGTCCATGAAGAGATCAAACTTTTCACCTATTTAAAGAAGGAATATTATTTACCAAGGTAAATTAAAGTTTATTAAAATAAAACCTAAAGAATTCTTACCCAGCAAATAATATCTCTACATTTAATGCAAACACCATGGCTAATAGCTCCAAGTCGTGTGCCGCATAATTCCTTTCGTGGATCTTCAGTTGTCTTCTCGCATATGCGATGACCTTTCCATGCCGCATCAGGACTGCACCTACTTCTTCCCCACAAGCATTAGTATACACGGTTAAACTGCCGCTTTCATCAACAATAGCTAATACGGGAGCAGCAGTTAACCTCTTCTTGCGTTCCTAAAATGCTTCTTCACATTTCTACATCCACTCAAACTTAGCATCCTTCATTGTCAGCTTTGTTAAGTGAGAGGAAATATTGGAGAAGTCTTGAATAAACCTTCGGTAATATCTGGCTAATCCCAAGAAGGTACAGATGTCCTTCGGAGTCTGTATTTGTCTCCAATCTTGTATAACCGAGATTTTTCCTGGGTCTACTGAAACTCTGTCCCCTGACACAATATGTCCCATGAATCTTACCTCTTTTTCCCAGAAATGGCATTTTGAAATTTTTTATTTCAGCACATTCCTTCTTAATATCTCCAACACAATCTCCAAATGCCTTTCGTGCTCTTCTTCAGTCTTTGAATATATGAGAATATCATCAATAAAGACCAACATGAATTTGTTAAGTACGTCTCTCAATACTCTATTCATAAGGTCCATGAAATAGGCAAATGCATTGGTTAGCCCATATGGCATAACCAACCATTCATAGAAACTATTTGGCCCTCGAAATGCAGTCAAGGGGATGCAATCTTTTGCTATTCTCAACTGATGGAATCCTATAGCTAGATCCATTTTTGAGAATAACCGAGCACCATGTAATTGATCAAACAAGTCATCTATGCGGGGTAGAGGATACTTGTTTTTAATAGTTTGCTTATTTAGGTCTCGGTAGTCTAGACATAGTCTAAGGTAGCCATCAGACTTCCCCATGAAAACCACAGCTACGCCCCAACTTGAACGACTTGGTCTAGTTAGCCCCATTTTTAATAATTCATCAGTTTGTTTTGCCAACTCAATCTTTTCTTTTGGAGCCATCCTTTGAATAGGGTGAATAACGGGTCTTGCACCAGGGATTAAGTCAATACGGAATTCAATTTCCTGATGCGGGGGCAAACTTTTAACTTCCTCGAAAACAACTTGAAATTCTTTAACAATTGATATTCTTTCCAAGTTCATTTGAGATGAATCCAATGCATACATGAAGCTGTCTCTTACTGGACTAGGTCCTTCACATATTATTCGGTCTAAGACCCTTCCGGTCGTGGCTTTTAGTATAATCATTCGATTATTATAGTCTAGAATAGCTCTATAATTGGATAGCTAATCCATTCCGAGTAAAATATCAAACCCAATGAAATCAAGGACAAATAGATCGCATAAGAATGGGGGGTTTGGTAGGTAACTTGTACATTCACATAGATCATACAAAGATTGGCCGTACCGCCTTTGGGATTGATATATGGGTAGGGGTTTGTACTATTTCTGAGGTAAGGTTTAACTTATCAACCAATTTCTTAGCAATAAAACCATAGGAAGCCCAGTATCAAATAATTATCTAATTGAAATATCATTAACATATAAATTACCTTCTAGAACTCCCTTTCCCTTCATATCTTCAGAGGTTGAAGGCTCATTCTTTCTAGCATAAACCTTAATCTGTTCTCCCTTCTTTATTAACGGGCACTTGTTTTTCTAGTGTCCCGGCTGATGGCAATTGTAACAAATACTCTTCTGAACCAAAGGAGAGACAGATCTTGCTACTACTTCTGCACCTTGGGACTCCTATAGTTTGTTGCAAGATGGCCTTTCTTTTCAACATCCTTGTAATGGTTCTCTTGAGATCCCCACCATTCTTTCCCAGCCATGGCTTCTTTCTTTTGTTCCGATTGTTGCTATTTCCTTGGGCTACCACCAGATTCCTTTTACCCAATACTTCATATCGAAAACCGATATCTAATAGGTCCATAAAAGTTCCCCTCACGTGTGCGGTCATTCGGTCCTGATATTGCTATTTCATTCTCGTAATAAACATCTCATTCTTCTTTAAGGGCGTGTCTATTAGTCCCGGCCCAAAACAAGATAACTCAGTAAACTTATTTGAGTATTTCTCCACATACATATTTTTTGGTATCAAGTCCATACAATTTCAATAAAGATGGGATTTTTCGGCTACAGGTATATACTGCTCTTCGAATACTTCTTTAAATCTGGTCCATGAGAAATTGTCTTCAGAATCATTCAAAGTGATGGATTCCCACCATGCTAGAGCCCCTTCTTATAATTTCCAGGAAGCTAAGAACCTCTTTTGATTATCCTTTATGTTCAATCCTTTGAATATTCTTTCACACGAGCGAAGCCATGCTTGCACTTCTACAACAAACTCGGTTCCTTGGGATGGTTTCCCTCCCAAGCTAGTGTAATTCTTGCAAAGAGTTGCAAAGTTAATTTGGGGTTGCTCAGGAATCATTACTTCTTCCACAACTGCAGCATTTCGACCATTAGTGGTTGTCATGGTGCTGCCTCCCCTTCCTCGTCCTCTTCTTATACCCATCTCTTACTACTTGAATATAGTAAGATATCAATTTAGAATACATAGACGAGATTATCTTAGGGAATGGGTATTAAGCATATAATGACATGGATGAATTTATTTGGATAAAATCACAAATACACTCTCTCATTGACTAAACTAATTCTAGGGTATCACTAACCCTATCTCTAATGAGTTGACCCCATCAAGGCTTAGCTGTTCGCTCAACCTAAGCTCTGATACCAATTGTGATGACCCGCCTTTTCGACCCTCGAAGATCGAAACTAATACATCCTCGGTATTCACATGCTGCAAATTCAAGTGCCAAAGAGGCAGATAATCAATGGTTTTTAAAAGAAATAAAGATAGAAGATAAAATAACTATAAAATCTCACATTTGCATTAATTATACATACATAAAATCACTCAATCTGATTCATCAGAGTTACGATAAGTACTAACCCAGCTAGGGACAGTTGTAACTGCCTATCCTTAAAGGGGTTGGAAGATACTACATACACACTACATAATATAGCGGAAATTTGAAATAGATCACTATTGACAAAAGGTACCTCCAATCTTCATGCTCCATGCTTCTTCCAAAATGCTCTAAGCTACCTGACTACTTGGCTGCTCGAAAAAATAAGGCACCCAGAGTTTAAGGGAAAAGGAAAATAAACTCTGGGTCCATCATGGGACTGGTGTGAGAAACTCAAAATACGAGTATTTGAAAAAAATATGGGTACCTCATAAGACCACGCCGCATATAAACACAGAACAAGTTTTTAACTTATGATAATAAAATCATTTCTACAAAAAATCCAGTGATATTATTTTTAATGACATTATTTGAAAACCTTTGAAATAAACATATTCAAATAGCCAAAAATTTTACATTGGTTAAATTTTATGGTATAATAGTTTTACAAATAAAACCAAAGAGGAGATTTGGATTTCCAATGAATAGCGAGGTAAGGGACTACCTCCTGTATAGTACATTTCTAGAGGAATGTACTGTGGATCGACATCTTCAAAACCTCTATGAATTAAGACCGGCCTACCCGAGACCAACAGATGGTATGGATAGCACCGAATATGATATCAGCCTGGTCGTCACCGACCTATCCAGGATCCCATAGCATACACCACATAATTTAAACCCGACGTCATAGCAGGTAGAAATATATAGATCTAAAAAGGTGATATCATAACCTAATGGTTGCGAACCACTTTGCCTTAAAGCAACCCCTGTTTCATAATTCCCCAGGTGTGAGTCTTAATGTAACGTTTAACTTTCTTAGAACACTTTCACTTAAAATGCCACATTTTCCATTTCTAACAATACACTATTGATTTCAACAAAGGTACAACTTTGAGCTCGTACGTCTCATAGAAAGGTGTTAAGTATAAAAGGGTTTACTTCCTACACCACCAAACAGATGTACATTTGTAGAGATCACCGTACCGTGTTCTTAGAAATGCAATGTCAGACATTTATCCACATAAGTTGTTCGAGAACAGGACTAAGCGATGGCACTCTCCTACCACATCCTGTCGGCATCACCCCCTGGACTAGTAGGGAGTAGTCCTTGCATACAAAGTTCACAGAATGAAGGGACCACTGCTATTTATTTATATCGGGAGCTACTCCAAAATTATCAACAAGGAGTCCTTCCGTTATGAAGATCCCCATCTTCAACTTAATTGTCTTTAACATGTCTTCACTTTCGAACTCGCAAATTGGTTCAAAGTGGTTTTCTGATAGGAATCTCCCAAATCTGATTCCGGTTTCTCTGAACCAATTATCGATAAAAAGATGTTAAGTAGTTGACTAGTATTCCATTAATTTATATCCTTTTATCCAAAATATCTTCTTAGAGATAAATATCTTTTAAACCATTTATTTTTAGTATATAAAGGATCATTAAACCTCTCTTACCAAATCCTTTGGTTACTTAAAACCTTTTTAAATCTGGGAACAATTCCAAATCATTTCATTCTTTACTTAGGAAAATATTTCCAAATTATTTATTTAAATCTATTACAAATATTTCTTATTTCCAATACATATCTTTTTAATAGGTTGAAACCATGTTATCTAAGATTGTAAATCCAAATTAGTTAGTATTTAAGTAAAATTGATCCATAGAAATTATACTAATTTTACTCGATACTAACTTCTGTATTCAACTTGACTAATGATGGTGGACTCACCTTTCAAATCCATATGATTGGTACGTGTTCCCTCATTGGAATTTAACACCAAGTATAAGAAGATTGGCTCTATTCAATCCAAATTGCAATTAATTAATTATAAAAGTTAAATCTTTTATACTTGTCTCGTTTTTGACATTTCGACCTTACCTATCCCTCGCCCAGTGAAGAGGCCAGGTAGCCAGGGCACTGGTTGCTCCTGAACATCTCCTTAGTTTAAGCACCTCACATCTAGAATCATGAATAGAAAAATCAGGTCTACTCATCGGCTTTTAGAGCCAAGATTAAATCATTCATTTAAAATCAGTTTTATAAACCAAATTTCTTTTAAATTTTTATTAATACTCCAAAATCATCTTTAAAACACTTAATTATTTATTTAAAAATATTTGTAAAAATATTGGGGAAGAATAGGTGAGTTAAAATATGATATAGAAGTTATAGAAACTGCTGCAGATAATGCTACGAATAGTGTTTTAAGGATATATTGAACCAAACACCAATTTTATTTCATAAATGTCCATTTTTTTAATCTTAAATAACTTTTAAACCATTTTAATATGTTTATGGAATTTATTTCATATTTTTAAACATTTTAAAAATATCCATTTAAATCAATTTCAAAATTTGGTTTTAAACTGCTAAACTGCGATATTTTTAAAAACTTGTTTTGGATTTATTTGAAAATATACTAGATGAAACCTTGATTTTCTTTCTTTGTTCGAAAACTATGGATATAATAGTTTGAAAATTTCTTATCATGAAGAATTCCAAGCTATATCCATTATATATACTCGTTTAACTTCCATGGTGCGAAATCACGAACTACCGTTACACGACGTTCCTAGTTTTGACTTGTTTATTATTTTCTATTCAAATCTTGTTGGGATAAGTTTAAATGTTTATAAAACATTTATAAATCATTTCATGTCATTTCAAAGGGGTTTAATTATTCCATATCACTTTTATAACTTAATTCGAAAGGTGATTTCCTTGTGTAATATCGACGTGTATTTAACGTGACTTGTTTACCCAATTAAACACTATATTAAAATAATCAATACTTGGTGATCAAAGCATAGTAAACATCTATAGCGATCATATCACATCATATATATATATATATATAAGTAGAGTTTCTCACTTGATTTTCGGTCGGACTAACTTTAAAATGGCTATAGCTCCGTTATCTCGAAATTGGAGCTCACGACTACTAGCACAAATGCTCCTAGGGGGTTCGGCCTTGGTCTTGGAGGCTTTATAAGGCTCGGCCTTGCTTGGCAAGTGGTGGTGGATGGCTTGGTTGCACACGACCTTGGTGGAGGAGAAGGAAGAGATCACTAGCTTGAACTTTGGTTTGAAGCGGTATAGATTTTGATTTATTTTGGTATAACTTTGTTTTGATTTTGTAATATTTTCTTTCTTAGGCTATGGAATCCATTAATGTAGAGATGAAGAGGATGAAGAGCTTAGGAATTTTATAAAGAAGATGTGTAAATGAAGTGAAGAGAGGTGGGTGCTATTTATAGGCAAATGTAAGGATGCAAATATCATGATATTTCCACATAAACACATCACCATTTCATCACCACCATACCTCACCCCCCTACATCATGTTCGGCCAAAATGACTCCCTCCATGTGCATGGCAATGTGCCTCCTTTGGATGGTAAGTTGATTTGATTTTTTGTTGAGAAATATCTTGATATTTATTTCTTTTTATCATAAGTGAATTTGTAAATATATACGGTAATTTTTATATGTATTTGAATGTGCATGGATGTAGATGTATATGTGTGTATAAGTACATATGTATGTCACTTATAGCCTAGAACATCGTATAACTTTTCTACATTAAACCTTTACGATTTTCGATTCCGATTCCCCATCACATTTTCACTTCTTATTTAATATACATATATTTGTAATCAAAGTTTGAAAATAACATTTCCATTATTATTTGTTAATAAAAAGGGCTTCATTTGATTTAAAAACAATTATTAAATTATTTAAACTAAATTTAAATTCAAAAATTAATTATTCAAAAAGGTTGATATCACCGATGATGTCATAAAGGTATTTTATTTCAAAAAATAAAATAAATCATTTTATTACATATTCTTGTTAATATATGTAAATGAGTGTATGTATCCAGAGTCATGCATGATTCCCATTTTTTAAAAGTAGTTTTATTGATAAAACGGTTTTTGGTCATTTTATCGATATTTGTCCGAAGAAGATATTTTTGTAAATACTTATTCAAAATACGATTACCATTATTTATTTTGATTTAGAACATCACATTTATTTTATAAAACCTTATCTTTGAATTTTTTTAAATTAAATCATATTTTTCTAAGCGATGAATTTATGGGTCGTTACAGGAGACAACTAGCGATTACAACTCAAATATCCTAAAAGAAACAATTGTTGGAAGCTGCCTTTCATTATCAACTAGTATTAATGATGTTGTGGCCCTATCACTTCTTACTCAATTAAAATGGACATTTATAATATACCATTCTACTATGACCCTCAGGTCTTAACTTACCTTCTCGGCTCCCAATAAATAAGGTCCATCTATTACTTAATTATTACATCTTATTATAGGATAAATTGTGCATTCTCACACTGCAGTGGGTAGAAAATATTAATTATGCAGGAAAATTAGCTTGATGGAATAAATTTACTACCATCTATCTTGCTCTCATTAACCTTGAGTCAAGCGACATCCTTTATGTGTGTTTGCCATTTAATGACCCTCTTCTCCAATCATATTACCATCTTCTTTCAATCAAAATCTCTTGATAGTATTCTCAAACTTTGTAATTTACTTCTTTTGTTAACGACCCAACTTTTCGACCCTTAAATGTCGATACTAAATACATCCATAGTATTCGTGTGCCGAACACCCAAGTGGCGAAAAGACAAAAAGTTAGGGTAAAATAAAACAAAAAGAAAAGAACAAGAAGGAAAGAACACAACACCAGAATCTCATAGCGGAATGATAACATATAATATCAACAGAACAATACAAAGGGTTACTCTGAATGCATGAATTTCAAAGCTACAAAACCTAAGTACTATCATCGATCTAGACAATTATAACTACATGTCCTCACATGTTGATATATGTACATAGCTAAAACGGAACAATTGAAATAAAATAGATAGATAATGGAAGCCTCCAACTCGTCTTTTGATTTCTGATACGTCCAAGGTAAAACTTGATACTCAGCCTACTTGGAAGAATAGGTGAGGAATTTAGAAAAAACAAAAATTAAGTGTCAGACATAAGTCTGGTATGGAAAAACTCGAGATACATGAATACATGTAACAGTAACTGTTGAGACTGTACAGATTACCATAACGGTTATCCCCTTAAAAGAAACCAACCATGCATTAGGTTTAATATAGTGATATGTTAGATAAAGTTTATGGTATAGGATATAATGATATCAAATAGCTATGATGTCTACATTGGTCATACCACAACATAATATGTTACGTTCAAAACTGCTAAGTTATGTTCGCATAATGGATATTTACATGGAGATTTCTTCAAGAAAGCCGAATCCAATCCCCTGCAAGGGTTAGAAAGTACCTTCCGAATGTCATATATATCTAGATAAAATATACCATAAAGGAAAACACAAGAGGTCATCGTCCAAACATAAACATGAACATCAAATATCAACAACTCCCACCGGCCAACAATCGATAAGTATCTATAGAAATGGAGTTGATAACACCTTGACATGGGTCACTGTAACATCAACCACTCGGTGGCCCAAAACCAACAGCTACGGATGCTGCAGTCATCCGTAGTTATTAATCCTCGGTGACCAAATGCGGTAATGTTAGATACATTGATACAACAGAAACACATGGATATGAAGAAAATTTTGAAACTATTTAAACAAATTTCTCATTCCATTTCAAATCATTTCAAATTCAATACATAATCCCAAATTTCGAGAACCACGTTAAGAGAAAATATAATTATTACAACATATGTCAAGAGCAACATATGAAGATGCCCACTTGGATGATCAGAGTATATATATATATATATATATGCAATTAAACAACTTTGCCTTTACAACGCAACATGGCGGCATAAAAGAAAAGAACGCTAAATAACTTGCCTGCCTTCTGCTCATCTCCAGAAGCTTATTCGTCAACTAAATACCTGAAATACCTCAACTTCAAACAACTCAAAATTAGTTGTGCACCCAAGAGTTTAAGGGGAAAACATAATCTTCGAGTCAGAAAAAAAGCCTGGTATGAATAATAACCTACCATCTCGAACCATTTAGATATCTAGTGAGACCACGTCGCTTAGCGGAATGGGTTTTCCCCTCACTAGTACCTTACTCAAAATTTATAATAACCATATACTGTGCTCTGCATCCACAATGGCTAAAAACATAGTAACTTAAAATATCACGATATGCAAACAAGAAAACTATCCTGGATTTCCCATCCTCATTCGTTTGACTATCTGTCTTAGTTATAATTTCTAGGGTCACCATTAACCTATTAGTTTTCATGGGCTGACTAATAACCTGTTTAAAGTTTATGGACTATCTATCCGATCTCATAGTTTTCATAGGATCACTAAGAACCTATTGGCCCCTGCCAATAACTTCATACATTTATTTCATGGGTTTTCCTAAACCTATTGGTATCTCCAATAACTCCCTTTATATCATAGTTTTCATGGGTTGACTATGAACCTAGTGAATTCTGTCAATAACTTAATCCAGATATAGTTTTCATGGGTCACTACAAACCTGTCGGCCCCTGCCAATAACTCTTACTAAACATAGTTTTCATGGGTTTACCATGAACCTGTCTAAATTGACAACTTCTTAATTAGTCTTTAGGCATCCTATATCCTGGTCTATCCGACCTCCTGGATGCAACTCTATTCATTCAGGAGTTAACTTAATTTATATTCACTACTGGGTCAACCTAGCTGGTTATTCTGCCCTTACTCCCCAAATTACAGTTAGGGGTCCATTATACAGTGAATATGTATATTATAAGAAGAAAACATAATAACATAATAACACCAACATTTATGGTTTAATATCCTTGAAATCATTTCCATATGAAACATGGTTAATCCCTTTAACCTATTGTTTTATCAAGGAAAGCATCTTCAAAAACTCCATGCTTAAAAGCCATTTCAAAACTCATTTATTTTGCCATGGGTTTTCCTTTAAAAATGAGACTGGGTTCTTTGTTTTGAAAACTAAGGCTTTCGAAACCTTACACCTTTACTTTCGAAACCATTAAAATCTATCTTCCGAAAGCTTTCAATTCTTTATTTTAAAGCACTCAAACATATGACTTTCGAAACACTTAATCTCTTTCGAAAGCATCAAAACCTTCCTTTTGAAATATTTAAGTATATCTTTCTAACTCATAGAGCATAGCTTCAAAACCATTTGAAAAAACCTATTTCGAAACCATTGGGTTTATCCTTAAAATAACTTTTGGGTCAAAGTGAATATAAACAAAAGTACCCCTTTCGAAACTATAACCTTTAAGTAAAAGTGACTGGGGAAAACTGATGGCTTCCAAACCATCCTTTCAAAAGCTTTAATCATTTAAATAAGATATTTGAAAGGATAGCTTTGATACCCCTTTCGAAGCCATTGCCTTCAAAACCTTTAGTGTAAGTGACCACTGGAGCCCTTTCGAAAGCATTGAGAAGCAGCTTGTTAGATTTATAGAACAAAAGCCGACCTTTCGAAAGCATTGAAACTTCAACCAATTCGAAAGATATGAAGACGGTGGCAAGGTTTCGATCTGCTTTAAAACTACCCTTTCGAAAGCTTTTCTTTAAAATATAATCTAAGGCAACTCATTCAGAAGTTACCATTTCAAAACAGAAGGCGGCAACCCCTTTGAAAGCTATATAAAAGACCCTCTCGAAAGCATTCATTAAAACAAGGCAAGTGGCACCTCTTTTGAAAGAAAAACAAAAGACCTTCGTAAGGCTATTTAAATTGGTCTCAACCCCTTTGAAAGCATGGTTTCGACTCCATACCTGTCGCCTTTCTCCAATCCACTACGTTCCAAAGCCTTGATACCTTGTGTATTGGTTTCGACTTGGTTGTGGTGGAAGTATAGGGTCGAAAGGTAGCTACTGGAAGTGGCGAAACAATAAACTTATGAAAAACTTTTCTTTATTGCCTCTCTAAGTAATACTTTTCAACTAACATGCCTATTTGTAAAAATATGATTGGTTGCCATAAACTTTAACAAAATCTTTTCTAAAAGACTATCGAATTTATTCAGGAATTAATTAAAGATAATTAACCAAGAAGCCCTTCCCTTTAACAAAACAACTGAGACTTTTAAATTCACCATCTTAAACAAGTTAGTTTACTTAGTAAATTACTTAGGAAAAATCCCCAAAAATCATCAATATTCATTTTTATTATGTTATCTAACATATATAAATTTCGGACCCAAATTCCTTTATATAATAACCGAAATAAATTTCTAAACCCATTTTTTCATATTTTCCTTTGAAAACTCATAATAATTTATCCATAGCTTGGATAATTATGAAAAATTAAACCCATCTCCAAAATAATGTTTTACATAACATATTAAATCCTCATGGAATTTGAAACCAAATATAAATGATTTTAGCCTTAAAATCAAATAAAACATTTATCAAACAAACTTGTTTGATTAAAATATTTCATGTGTTAACCCAAAAAATGGATCAACACCCTGTATTGAGTGAGAAAGCATCAGCTCTGTTCTTACAGAGCAATAATATAGAAAACAAATGTAAAAGAGCAGAAATAGAAAGAAGACAAGAGAAATTTTATAGTGGTTCGGCTGTTAACAAAGCCTACGTCCACTTTATAGTTTTTATTATTGATTGATTGCCATTACAAGTTGTGTTTGATTACAAAGCTCTTGGATTTCCCTAGCTAGATTGAATCTCCAAGGTTGGAATCCACTAGAGAATCACATTGAATTCCTCTAAAGGCCGTTATGAGGGAGGTGGGGAGTGAAGAAAGCTTCCAGCGGAGTTTCAACAACCGGTCCAGGGAAGGTCCCGTTTATGTTGCAGATAGGAGAGTATTTATAAAGGTTGGAGAGCTTCTAGGCCAAGCCTGTTCGCCAACTACTCACATACGATCACAAGAAGTTCCATTGGAGCTTGCCTCGTGACCCGAGCCAAAACCATGGATCGCTAGCGATCCATAGTGTTTGCCTGGGTGCGAGCCAACTCCTTAATTGTTTCCCTTTGCTTTGTTTTCTATGAATCGCAATGACCCTATGTTGATGTATGGATCGTTAGCGATCCATAGTGTATGGATCGCTATCGATCCATACACTTAGTCTATTTTTGGAATTTGGTGTCTGGAGTGTCTTTGTCATCTTGTGTTGATGTTGTTTATGTAATCTTGTTGCACATCACCTTGTTTTGATGACGGTTTACTTGTTGGTTGTATTCAGCTGCTGATTGGACAAGGCAAGTGCTTGTCTCTTGATTTAACTAACTCGAAATCTCATCAAACTCAGTCATTGCTTTTGTAATATGGATTGAATCATGTGCAAGAGGCTCTACAAAATCCATAGTTAAACTCATGGATCTCTAGCGACCTATAGGTCATGGATCACTAGCGATCCATGTCCTTAGCGAGTTTTCTCGTTCCATTTTCTGGCTTCCTTTGGTTCATTACTCTAGTTCTTTTAGTTGACTTTTGGGCTATTCTGACTTGACCAAGTTGCTCCGACTCCTCTTAGATCTGGCTAGGTTAAAAACCTGGACCATATTTGCCCCCTAGAGTACGTCTTCGTTGAAAACAAGGCATGCTCTGGAAGTGATCGCCTTTTAGTCTGGGCTTGTAAAATTTCAAGTAGTTGTGTTTGAGTTACACAAATTTGAATTAGACTATACCATCGCTTGCTAATTTATGCCCTGGACTGCCATTGCTTGTCATAATAAACCGAATTTTACTCTATAGCTTCAAAACATGCCTTGAAGTAGTGTTTGGATGTTGCTAGGCAAATTCGGAATAAAAAATACGTAACCCTATGGATCGCTAGCGATCCATGGTAGATGGATCGCTAGCGACCCGACTACTTAGTATTTTTCTTGGTATATTTTCTTTCTTTATGTTCCTATTTATACTCTATGAGTTGACCTATCTCATTCTCATCAAATGACCTAAGCCTTAAATTTCCTCTAGGACTCATCTTCCTCTAGCGATTCAATCCATTTTCCTCAGCGGCCCGGTCCAACCCTCAAAGTTTCTATCGCGATTTCTTCAATGCCACTTGCTTCGCCATCGATTCCATAACTCCGACCATCTCCTCGATTTCTGCCACGCTAAACCCTTATCCTTTCGTTTGCTTTCTAGGGTCACCATCGATCCACCTTATTTGGCTCGTTGATCTTGAAGCTTCGACCATCTTTGTGTTTAGATTGTTAATTCGAGGTGGGTTCGCTGATTATGACATTGGTTTGTCGTTTTGGCGATGAAGTTGTATTCATGGTGTTAGTCATGAAGGGTCCGAATTGATTGCGGCTTAATGGAGGAAGATAGTAAATCAAGTCTTGAATTCTTCATGGAACGACATTCGGGCCTAGTCCCGGTGCTTGACATGTTTTACTGTCTACGTTCGTTAAGCCAGAATTGACTTGTGCTAGGTCTCATAGCCGATACCGCACGACACATTATGAATTGGTTTTGTCCTTCCAGAGAATTCAGATTGATTTTGCTTCCTTTCGCATGCACGGTGTACCTATACTGGAAGGTACTTTTCACATCATTTCGGACAACGGATTCGTTATCGATCGATAATGGGTAAGTGTTGGAGAAGTAATTTAAAAAAGAAAGTGATATGGGAAGTCCTTTTACCTCTCAGCTCGTAGTGTAGGAGAAGTAATTTCAAAAAGAAAGTGATACGGGAAGTCCTTTTACCTCTCAACTGCGAGCGTACTATCTACATGATGTAGAGTGTTTGCAGTGTTTAGGACACCGAGCCCACCACCGATAGATAACACATCGCAGTTGCCTCGGTACATACTTGAAACCCAACACATCAGTACGAGTCGATATTTCTTCAGAATTCAAGTGTAGTACGAGGAGTTCTTTTTTCTTAGAGTTGAATTACCTGACTGTGACGATCCACATTTCAGAAGGTTTAAATCAACAATAATCCACACATGTCCAACTTAAACAATCCAAAATGTAGATAATCAATGGGGTTAAATAAGAAAAATAAGAAAGAAGAAGAAAACAAAACACAGAATCTCACAGCGGAAATGATAAAATATAATAGTCAAATAAAAGTTCATGAAGCTATTTATATCATACATTTGATTATAATCTAGAAAACATTTATTAGAGTTATGTGTATACAACAGGGATAAATAATTAATACCGTAGAATAGCATGATGTAGGGGATAATAATAGTAATAATATACCAACTTCGTGTTCGTCATCCAGAAACTGATCTACAATGCATTGGAAAAAATCAGGACTGACCCGATCGTAATGAAATGACAAAACACTCGAGTCAGGACTAAAATACTCTTATGTAAGTCAAATCAATCACAAAATATGAGTGCAATAACTTAAGAGATGTTACGGTCTTTTCCATCTCCTAAGGATCCGTTAAACTATTTATATATAATAGTATACACTATAATATATAATGTCTATCAGTAAAATAAATATCATAATAGCATTAAGGCTTTACATTGATCCAACTTAACACATTTTTACAGTTCTAAACCAAAGTCGTAATGGGCTCATATAGGGATAAATATGACAAGGCACGTGAGGCAATGCCCAAGGTAGGATTATACCAGTTTGCCCTTTCTGGCTGGTCGTAACCCATCCGTGGCCAACCGCAACTACCAATCCAAACAAAATGTGCACCGATCGAGTCAAAAATCACAATAATAATACGAGTGATCAACGTCGCTAGAGGTAGCTAACCTCATTGGCCAAACATAGGCTCTTGTTTTAGTCATTTTAATTATGACACAAGTGTCAAGGCTATCCATCATCATTCTCTTACTTCATTCCAGTAATGTTCGCCAATTCAACCACTACATTCTGGATATCATCCATTGCGTACACAGTTGTCAAAGTGGTTCCAATATTGACAGAGAGTATGCCAATAAGAAGCCCCGGTCTCTTTAACTACCAAACATCATTTTACACACCGGTTGGTTCTTTTTAAATTTCGAAAACAATTTGTACTTGATATCAAAATATCATATTCGCTTCAAAATCAAATCCATTTCGAAATCATCATATTCGCTTCAAAAAACCATATTTTTACTTCAAATGTTAATTCAACTCGATATATCGATTTCACTTCAAAACTTGATTCGAATTATAGTTTTGGTTATAATTCACTTTAACCCAATTCGCATTTAAATCAAGATTTAAATATAAACATTCCACCCTTTGACCTATTTGAACTTTAGAAAATAGTTTAAATAGTTTTAAAATAGTTAAAATAGTTTAATAGAAAATAATTTGAGTATTAAAAATGGTTTATATAGTAAAATAGTTGGGAAAATTAAAATAGTTTGAATATTTAAAGAAAATAGATTTTAAATAGTTTGTACCAAAATAATTTATTTAAAAATAGTTCCCAAGCCAAACTGATTCAATTCCAAAATTTCCAATCCAAATCAATTTCCCTTTCCATTTCGGTTTACTTGATTTAATTCCGATTTCAAGTCGAATTTTAATTTCAATTCCAAATTAATTTAAATTCCAATTCCAAATTAGTTTCACTTCCAATTTCAAATTTAAACCATTTCGATTTATATCAATTACGTGTTCGATTTCCAAAATACCGATTCAAAACACTTAAATCAAATTTTTCTTCAATATTCAATTTAAAATCCAAATCTTCAAATATAATTAAATTCCGAGCTCAATTTCAAAATATCATTTTTATCACCTTTTACTTAGAAATATTCAAAGTTCAAGTAAAAGTCCAATCTTTCAAAACAAATCAATTTTCTGAAATTCAAATCATATTTCGTTTATAACTTAAAAATCTCAACTTTGATTATTTAAAACATTCCAATTTCAAATTTAAATTTCAACGTTCCGAGCTCCAATTCAAAAATAAATTCGATTTCCATAAATTTGATTTTTTTCCTTAAAACCAGATCATTTTAATAATTCCAAAACAAAATTTTAAAATCATTTAATTTAACCAATCTAATGTCCGTATATACTTCTCTATCATATGGCCAAGTGAATCAATTATTTCTATTAAATTCAGGGATGAATTTATATCGTTTCAATCCAAAATAAATGCCATAGGTATGTATCATTTCAACCTATTTCTTAATTTATTCAAATTAATTCAATTTACAGTTTTATATACTGTAAATAATATACAAGATGATAGCATGATATATCAAACATAAATAAACATCTAAATATCCAAATATCAATCAAATTTCATCCATCACAATCCATCATCCAAACAGTCAATAATCACAACAATCAACCAATTATCGATAAATTGGGGATTTTACTAGCAGTTAAATTCTAATTCAATTTTGACTGTCAATTTAAATTCTATCAATTTATTCAGATGTCAATTAAATGTCAATTTAAATTTTTATCCAACAACCATCAATAAATTTAAATTACTTCACGATTTAAATTTTATTAACACAAAATATAATAGTCAAACTTGAGCGTATAAAACACTCTCTTTTTTATTTGAAACTGAAAATATTCCAACTTCAAATAAAATTCCAATCTGATCCCATGCTGTAGCCTTAGTTGCAACGATCCCATCGCAACTTGTTTCATCCGAAACGGACCTAGTACGAGAGATATACGAATTTATTAATATCGATAAAAAAATAATTTTAATTAACAAAAATTAAGTAGCAAACTATTACCCACTTCTCTCTGCTTCGCGTACAGGCCTTCCACACTCTCCTTCTTCGTTCAACAGTAGAGACACGCGACCATCCTTCTTCCCTAAATCGCCCACATTGTTTTTTTTATTAAACCGTGCCTATCATAGATGAGCTGCCGCCGTCTCCTTGCCTGCGCCTCCATCGTGCGCGCCATCACCCAGCCTAGACCGCACATCCGCCCTCTCTAGTCGCGCCACCTCGCCCTTGGTCGAATGCGACCCAAACCCTAGAACGACGATCACAAAGCAGCCATCGACGAACCTCCTCATGCCTCTTTCCCAGCTTTGATCTCGGCACCGCCATGACAACGGCACCTCATGTGTGTCTACGCGATGCCCTCCATTCGCGTTCCTTCGATTGTTCTCCTTTTTTTTCTTCTGTCTTTTTTTAAGGAGTTGATATGTTTTTTATTTTATTTTATATGAATAGCTGCGTTAAATTTTGAACGAGATGGGAACAAAGGAAGCGGGGTTTTGTAAGAGGGATATTGGAAAAAAAAAGAAAATATATAAATATTATATTATAAAATATCTAACCGAATGCCCATGAAAAATGCCGAACTCCAAATAACGCGTGCCGCCTGGCATTTATAGGTTTTACCCCTATTCCGAATGCAATGGAATTAGTCCCGAGGCCTAATTCGATCGTATGCTGAAAATAGCTTTTCAAAGTCAAATTATTTTATCGAATTCCGAAATAAATTTCTACGCGTTTCAAGCCCGCACGGCCAAACGACAAGTCCGATCGATATAAAACTTGAAATCCTACAATAATTCACTATTACGGATCCGATGAAACTATTTTCGTCAATATCCGAGACAGTGGCCAAAATGGCTATTTTTTTACTCGTTAATTGTAATATAAATTTCCAATTTCTAATTGTTCACTTGTAAATTCAATTTTAATAGTAAATGATCTTCATTCATATTTAAATAAAATTTAAAACAATTTCCTATACCATTTTCATTCACAATAAATTCAAGATTCAATTATTTAAATAATTGCAATATTAAATAAAAACGATTTAATTTCTAATAAATCGCTATTAATAAATAATTCACCATTTATTAACCATTTTTATTCAATAATTATATCAAATTCTATAATTTGAAAATAGTTAAAAATACAGTTCGTTACACTGACCGTTTCAGATATGTTCTGTTGTTTAGAATGAAATACCCGTCATCTCGTCGCAAGTCTAGCGAAGGAAGTCCTACACTTTCGGAAGCCGAGTCATCGCCATTGCCCCTCCTTCTTCTGCTTCATAGGCGGAGTATGGTCAGTTAGTTCCAGTTGGTCTGGTCATGGATCAGACTCCTCCTAATTTCAGAGTTCTTCTAAATCCGCCGGAGAGAGCTTCTTCTGTGATCTCTGCCAAAGTCTTGCACAATATCTACCTGCAACACGACATCCCAGAGGAAGATATGCACCTCTCAGAGAAGGATGAGTTCGCTCATATGCTGCCCCCGGGATATACCGCTTGTCATCTGTACATGGGCTTGAACGGAGCTGTGCCCCCTTTTAACGATTTCTTGAGAGTGACCCTCTCGAACTTGGGGATTGCTCCATTTCAGATTCACCCCAACGGCTACGCCATCTTAACTTGTCTATACGTTCTTTTCATGCGAACATTCAATTGTGCCCCGACCTTTGACGAGTTGAGATACTTTCTTTCATTCAAAAGAAGAGATGAGTGTCCTTCCTTGATTGTAATCGAGGCCTAGAGGAATCGTAAAATTGTATTGTGACCGTAGAGCAACTTTTCTCAATTCAAGACTCAATACTTCTTTATTAGATGTCCTGAGGGGTTTAACCGTCTTTGGACAACCAGGGGTACGTTCCTTTTCTTTCATATTGAGTTCCGATGTGTCACTGTGAGATTTCTAACAAGTCGAATACTTCTTATATTTTTTCCGAGGCCGAACAAGGTCTAGTCCCTCGATGGAATTCTTCAAACCCTGAAGGCTACTGATGCTGGAGAACGATCTGTTAAAGTCTTGTTGAATGACGAACACTTGCTTCGATATGGACTGCTGCATCCGAGGAGATCCGCAGTTCCAATTGAGGTCCCGTCCCCTTCTCGATCCAGGGTGCGCATACGATAGACCTCCTTATCTGACGGTTCCAAAGAGGGCGCTTTTCAAGAACGGGAAGGCCCGTCCGGTGAATCAGATGAAGAGACTCGTGAGGGAAAAGACGCCGCGGCCGAGGCCAGTAGCCCGACTAGGATGCCCCTGATTCCAGAAGAAGAGGAAGAGGAATTTAATCAAAGGGAAGGTAAGGCCATGATGGACATAAAAAAGAGAAGGGAGAGATTGGGATTAGTAGCGATGAGTCCACTTCTAGTGATGATTTCTATGTAGAATCCGATGATGGGGATTCTGAATCGTGTGATGAGGCTCTAGGGATGAGCTCCATTGTCCTGAATTCTCCTCCCCCAAAGATAAGTGAAAATGTTGAGGCTCCAAAAGCTGGACGATGTCGGGGTTCCTCGATCAAAGATGCCAGCGTAGACTTCAGAGATCTGGGTAATGTATACGTCGACTTTGAAGTGCTCATGGGGGAAGATGTCAAATTCAAAGAGATGTCGCCTTATCCAAGCCATATTACACCTGAAATTAGCCAAATTCCTTCCACGATGTCTACTCGCTCCGGTTCGTTACGTCGCTTTAGGCCCTCCCCCAAAACACATTACACGTTTCGCTAGGGTTACACTCACTTACACATACAATTTTCGTGCCTATTCTCCGTTTCTAAGACTTTTTATTCATCTTCCATGTCAGGTACCATGAGAGGACGCAGTCTCTATGATGATCTCAAAGAATTCACTGACTCTCAGCGATGGTCGAAACGGTCTTTTGGCCGTTACCAGCCCCGCAAATCGAAGAAGGAATATCGGAGAAGAAAAGACTTGGAGGTCGAAACTCGTCGTCGAGACGAGAGGGAACGGGGCCGAGTATACAAAGGTAGGTACGAAAAGAGGAAGACCTTCGATGAGAGAGAGGAGCTGCCGAAAAAGTCAAAGTTTGATCGCAATCCCCATTCTTCAGAACAACAGGCCTTCGCTTCGGCCCCCGCCTTGATTGGTTTCGAAATCCTAGTATCTTCTATCCATATTCCGTCTTCAACTCAAGCTCCGTCAGCTCATGTGGCTCTTGGCCTCGGTTCTTCACACCCCTATCGGAGACCTGCCTATGTTCTTCCATATAGTCCTCTCAGGCTTAAGGCAATGTTCCCCAGGTAGTTTTTAAGGGGGGTTAAGTTTGATCATGATTCTTCATCCGGTTCATAGTGATACGTATATGCCCCTCTTCTAGGCAATCCAAAACAATTTAGAATAGGCTGAAGGGTGGGAAAAATTATGCAAACAGGTGGTGGTCATGAACTGCAACATCTATCAGGAAATCCTCTCCTTCGAACCGGAGAAAGACGATTTTGAAAGAGCGTTAGTGGAACGTGATGCCAGAATCAAACAGCTGGAAGAGGAAAAGGATGCGGCGCTTCAAGAAAGTAAGAACAGCGCCGACTTGCTGAAAGAGCTAAAAGAGGCTCATGAGAGAATAGAGATCGTCTATAGGGAGGAAATTAAGAAGGCTCATGCAGAAGAGTCCAAATTGAATGAGGAGGTGGCAGCTTACAGCGCGACAATTGAGGCCCAAAAGAAAGCCATCTCTGATCACAACCTTATCGTAGAGGGGCATAATAAGACCATCTCTGACCAGGCTAAGACAATCGCCAGGCTACAGGATCAAGTTGCGCAGCTTAGCGCCGATAAGGCTTGCATCGAAGTTGAAAAGGCCACTGTTACGACGGATTATCTAGAGCTTTAGAACACCTTTGAAAGGAAGATGGAGAAGATGGATGAGACCATCTTGAACTTTTATGTCAATTCCCTGATGCACTAGGGGAGTCTCAGTTACTTAGGCCCTAAATTCCCGCCCGCTCTCGCTGTGTTTTGGGAGGAAATCTTGACCCGTTTCCATGATAGCAGGGATGCTTATACCAAGCAAGAGCTAAAGAACACCTATCTAAACAAAGAATCAAAGAAGGTGTTGCTAGAAGGCTGGGAGATTTTGCAGATTGAGAGAGAAAAGGAGGCTTCTGATGCTACCATGACAGCATCTGCCGAAGTGCTTTCGGAGCCTTTTATTTCCAGTGTTGACGAACCATCGAGGCAGCCTCACGATCCATCAGCAAGTCTAGGCTTGAAGCTTTCCCCCAGATTGTGGAACTGTTGAAGGAGAGTAAAGGTAGGGAATAGAAGGTTGACATTCTTTGTCAATCTTATGGTGTAGGTAATCTACTTTCTTTTCCCAAGTTTGAGAAATTCCATCTCACGCTGCAAAAGCATGACGAATTTAACACTTTCATTTTTGATCTTATAGGTCCATCTTCCTTACCCACCGATCCGTTGGTTCTCTCGGTGCCTGAGCCTATTGCTATCTCTACCGCTTCTGTACTCGTTTCCGTATCTACTTCGGTCGCCGTGTCTATGTCTGGCTCGCTGCCGGGGCTGGAATCCGAGAAGATCGCCATACTGCATGGTTTGGATGACCCATCCGTATCATTGGAGAGTGATTTCACGGCAGGCGAGACTCGGGAGCAAGAAATTCAGATTGAGCAGCCACGCAGATCTTAAGAACAACTAGTTGCCGTTAAAAAAGAGAAGGTTGAAGCAACAAAGGCTTCTAAGAGCTCCCGCAGATCTCAAAAGCGCAAAAAGAAGGGTGAGTCTTCTGAAGAAGTTACAGAGTAGGAAGAGGACTTCAACACTGAGGAGATCATCGACATCACTGGTAGCGACACCACTCCTGAGGCGAAGCAAAAAATTCGAACAAAAGGCAGGAAGGGGAGTGGTGGAAAGAAGCGCTGAGAAGCTTGGATGGTAGTTGATCTGGTTTTGATTCATTTTGCATTGTTTTGTTTAAGTGCAAAGTCTGCACTTAGTGTTTTTGTTGTGCTGTATGTACTTTTTCTTTTGTTGGCTGGTATTGTGTGGGTATGGCCCCCACATTTTGACCTTGTATAGAAGAAAATCATAAGTAATATATTGTTGATATTTTGACTGTACCTTTACTTATCTGCTCATATGTATCCGGTGCACTTATGTTTATTTTGTCTACTTCCATTTCACTTTATCTAATCCTGTGATTACTGTTAGAATTATTTGTTTGGAATAACAGAACTTGTAAAATGTGAAAATTTTGTTTTTAAGCATAACATTTTTATTTAAGTGCTGGTGTATGCCCCCAGTTGATAGGGCTGTTTACTTCAAACACTTGACAAACGACCGGTAACTTATGGTTCGAATAATTTGCATGCCAAAACTTGGAATTTGACTCAGTCACAATTTGATTATTTCCTTTTACAAGTTTTGCAACTTATATTTTTATGCGATTGTGGAAAGTATATAACACATGCATGTTTAAAATGTGCACGAAAACGTAAACTTGGTGCATAACATACAGTTACGAGATTAACTATTAGAAAATTCATAGGCATACAGTTACGAGATTAACTTGATGAATAATCTTTGCAAATTTTTGGAAGTTAAACCATTTATCACTTCTCAAAAGTGTGAGTTGGTACTTATGAGTATCATTTCTTCGGATTTTTGCAATCTTCAAATATGCACTTCATTGCCCCGGGAGTGCACATCATATGAGTTATCTCTAAGTAGTCAAACGTTATTCACGTTAAATGTTACGGTTTATCATGGGGTGTCAGCAATTGGCATTTTTTGTTGGTTCATAGCATTCCGATTTTGTTGGAGTCATGCCCGTTACTCCCGATGATGGAAGTGGGTTGATCTTCGCAATTCCTGTGATAGATGAGTTTCCCGGTATTGCCGGCAATTTCGGTACTTAAAATAAGGAGTTTATGTTTTAAGAGTGTGATTTCACAGCTCGGAGAGTTAGTGCACGGCTTACGGGATGTGCGGCTTTTTATGCTTCTCAATGTTGCCTATCTTCGGGCAACGTGAGGAGTTTACGCTTTAAGAGTTAGTGCGCGGCTTATGAAGTGCACGGCTTTTGATGCTTCTCAGCATCGCCTATCTTCGGGCAACGCGAGGAGTTTGTGTTTCAAGAGTTAGTGCACGGTTTACGGGATGCGCGGCTTTTGATACTTCTTAGTGTTACCTATCTTTGGGCAATGCAATGAGTTTGTGTTTTAAGAGTTAGTGCACGGCTTACGGAATGCACAACTTTTTTATTTGGGCCTTTCCAATGTTGCTAGGGCAACACCGGTTATTAGAAGGCAGGGATCGGGTTCCACCGGTCCAACGGTTTGAGTCGATTTGCTTTTGTCGACTCGATGGGTAAATGGAGCATACTTGGGCATAATTCCACTTTCTCAAGTAGCAATTGTATGGTTCTGAGTCAATTTGATCCTATCGACTCAGCAGGTTACTATTAAGAACACAACATCGTTGGTTCAAAAAGTGAAACAATTTTATTAATAGAAGTTGGGCAAGTTTTTGCCTATTTACAATGCTCTCGGCATCCCGGGATAGCTTATTTGCTGAAAGATAGAAAGTACATAAGGTAGTTTTCAGGTGAAGTAGCAGCACATCGATTCGTTGTTCCATGCTTTGGGAATTTGGACTCTGTCAACGGTTGTCAATTTGAAAGTTCTATCCCTTAGCTTTTGATTAATCACATATGGCCTTTCCCAGTTTGGTTCGAAGGTTCCAGGTACCAGATAGATTCGTTTGAGGATGAGGTCCCCCACTTCGAAGGTTTGGTTGTAAACCTTGGAGTTGAAGTATTGTGCGACCCTTGGGCGACGGTTCTTAACTCGGCTTTTTCCCTCCTTTCATCAATCATATCCAGTGATTTGAGTAGGAGTTGCTCGTTTTGCTTCTGATTAAAATTTTGCCTTCGGCAAGAGGGGACTTCTAGTTCGATGGGAATCATTGCTTTTGAGCCATATGCCAAGGCAAAGGGAGCGTGTCCAGTTGCCGCTTTGTGAGTTATCCTGTAAGCCCATAGTGCGAGTGGAAGTTTATCAACCCAGTTTCCTTTTGCTTTAGTTAGATAGTGGACTTGATGATCTTGTTTATTGCTTCTACTTGCCCGTTTGCTTGCGGATGAGCAACTACGGAGAAGCTCTTCTCAATTCGAAAGCGTGTGTAGAAATCTTTGAACTCAACACTTTCGAACTGGGCCCCGTTATCGGTGATGATTTTTTGTGGCACACCAAACCTGCAAATAATATTTTTAGTAACAAAATTAATGGCTTTCTTTGTAGTAATGGTGGCCAGCGGTTCCGCTTCGACCCATTTCGTAAAATAGTCAACAACAGCTATAGCTTATTTAGCTCCTCCTTTAGCTATTGGCAATACGCCAATCAAGTCGATTCCCTATATCGCAAATGGCCACGGGCTGACCATCTGCGTTAATTCCGTTGAGGGAGTTCTTTTGATTTTATTGAATCTTTGGCAACGATCACATTGCTTGTCATAGTCTGCTGCGTCGTGGTTCATTTTTGGCCAGAAATATCCGTACCAGAGAACTTTCTTTGTAAGGGTTTGCCCCTAGTATGGTCTTCGCATTCACCTTCGTGGACTTCCTTCAGGATCCTTCGAGCTTCATCGTCAGTCATGCATCTAAAAAGGGGGGTTGAGAATCCTTTTCGGTAGAGTATTCCATCTTACACCATGAATCGCGATGCCTTCCGAAGAAGCCTTTTCCGTTGATTTCGATCGGTTGGAAGGATTCCTGTAAGCAAGTAGTCCTTGACTGGTGTCCAGTGTTTTAAATCTCGGATTTTGGCCAATATCTCGGGAAAATATCTCGGCTATCTCGGGCGATATTTAAAACACTTATAACTAAATAGGCTGCCAAATCTCGGATTTTGGCTGATATCTCGGATTTTTCATCTCGGCCATCTCGGGGAGATTTAAAAGCCTGCTGGTGTCATCCATGTTTCCTGTTCGGAGGTGGTCTCAAGAATCCAGTCGACGTCCATTTCCTCTATACTCGGGGTAGTCAGAGTCTCAACCGGGACCAGTCCTAACGATTGAGTTTCTTCCGAGCTTGCCAGCTTAGCTATGTAGTCAGCTTTAGTGTTTTGCTCCCGCGGAATATGAGTTATGGTATAATGTTCGATGTCACTCAACAAATCTTGTACTTTAGACAGATACGGTGCAAGGTTCTCTCCACGAGTTTGGTACTCGCCTTTTACTTGGAAACCGACTAGTTGGGAGTCACTATAGATGTGGATGGATTTTATTCCGAGTTCCTTCACAACTTTCAGCCCTGCTATTAGTGCTTTGAATTCTGCTTCGTTATTTGTTGCAGGAAATTCCAAGCGTACGGCATAGCAAATGGCTTATCCTTCGGGGGTTTCAAGCACTATTCCCGCTCCCAAGCAGAGGTTGTTAGATGCACCATCAACAAAGGGTTTTCATTGCGTCTCCACTCCCGATGGAGTTTCTTCTTCGTCATCCCATATAGTAAACTCGGCGATGAAATCTGCCAGTGCTTGCCCGTGGATAGCCTTTCTCGGATGGTAGGTAATATCATGTTAGCTCAGTTCAATGTTCCACTTGAGGAGTCGTCCAGAAGTTTCAGGTCGGCACAATACTTGTTTCAGAGGCTGATCAGTCAGTACTTTGATTGGATGTGCTTGGAAATATGGTCGTAGCTTCCTAGACACAATCAAGAGGTATGCTAGATTTTCCAGCTTTGGGTAATTTTTCTCGGCTCCAGTAAACCGCTTGCTAATGTAGTATACGGGTCGTTGGATTTTCGCTTCTTCACGCATAAGGGCAGCACTTAAAGCATGAGGCGAGACTGCTAGGTAAATGAATAGTTCCTCTCCGTCTACTGGCTTTGACAAGATTGGCGGGGCTTCCATGTGTCGCAACAATTCTTCAAATGCAGTTTGACATGTCACATTCCATTCGAAGTTTTTCTTTCCTTTCCTTAACGCATCAAAAAACGGTATGCACTTGTTGGTGGCTTTCGAGATAAATCGGCTTAAAGCTGCGACCTTCCCATTCAAGCTTTGTAATTCCTTCTTGTTCCTTAGGGCTTGGACTTCTCGCAGGGCCGTTATCTGCTCTGGATTTGCTTCAACACCCCTGGCGCTTACAATAAACCCTAAGAATTTTCCGGAGGCTACTCTGAAGTGACATTTAAGTGGATTTAGTTTCATTCCATAATTTCGGAGTATTTCGAACATTTCAGCGAGATTATCCAGGTGGTTGGCAGTTACTCGTGATTTGACCAACATGTCGTCCACATAAACCTCCATGGTTTTCTTAATTTGGCGCTTGAACATTGTATTTACCAACCTTTGATAAGTTGCCCCAACGTTCTTTAAACTGAATGGCATTACCTTGTAGCAGTATAGTCCTAGATCGGTGATGAAGTTGGTATTTTCTTGATCAGACTCGTGCATTAGGATTTGGTTGTACCCGAAGTATGCATCCATGAACGATAGTAGTTCATGTCCCACCATTCCGTCCATAAGCTGGTCTATTCTGGGCAGAGGGAAGCTATCTTTTGGGCAAGCTTTGTTTAAGTCCGAGTAGTCGATATAAGTTCGCCACTTCCTATTGGACTTTTTGACTAAGACCAGGTTTGATACACATTCATGATAAGTTGCATCATGGATAAAGCCATTGGCCATTAACTTGTCCACCTCTTCTCTTAACGCCTTGGATCGTTCAGGGCCCAGACTGTGCCTCTTTTGCTTTACTGGTGTGAACTTGGGGTCAATGTTAAGCGTGTGACATGTGATTTCTGGTGATACCCCACACATATCCGAATGCGTCCAAGCGACACATCCAAGTTGGCGGGAAGAAATTTAGTAAGTTCCAACCGCATCTCATTTCCAAGGTGCGATCCGATTTTCATGAATTTTGTTGGGTCGTCCATATCGACTGGGACAGACACCATCAATTCTGCCGGTGCTGCCTGATCCTCCCTTGAACTCTTCTTTCTAGGATCCAAAGCCTTGTCGAATCAGCTATGGTCCCCGAACCAGGGGCGGCTCTATAGTTGCTTTTCATAAGGTTCACGAATGTGGAGGGTCCTCCCCACATCATTCCTCTTTTCCCTTCTTCTAAATTCATGTAACTCTACAATGTAACTGTTAGCACCAAAATTGGTCACTAACACCCTAAGAGATATTTGTGTAGAGAGATTAATGAAGATAGAAAATTGGAATAGAGGAATGTATGCAAAATTGACTGTAGAAACTAGAACACGAGATTTATAGTGGTTCGGCGTAACTGCCTACGTCCACTTTGAGTTTAATCTTTATTGCTATTCAAATAATTGAATACAGATACAATCCGTACACCAACCACTTGAATACAAGTTCTAACTGAAAAAGAATGAGCCTTGAAAATGGCAGAGTCTCCCCAGCATTCTCGGAAAAAGGTCCTTTTCACTATGCCCCTGCCCTTCTATTTATAGACGAAGATGTGTTGGACTTCCCTCACGGGCCCAGGAACAAGGTATCTCGTCCCGTGGTAAATAGCTTCTGCACACCGAGCCAAGGGTGCCGAATGGCAATTGCTGAGCGAGGTTGGTCGAACCAAAGAATGCCGAGCGAGGATTCCATGCCGAATGACACTCGTATGCCGAGCCACATATCCAGGTCGAACGACATTCGTATGCCGAGCGAAGTCTGTGCCGAACGATGGCTTTGTTGAACGAGGCCTGTGCCGAACGAGGCTTGGTGTGCTGAACGAGGCCTGTGCCGAAAGAGGCTTGGTGTGCCGAACGAGGCCTGTGTCGAACGAGGCCTGGTGTGCCAAACGAGGCCTGTGTCGAACCTCTTGTTACATGGTCCAATCAGCCGGGTAACACTTGCCCCCCAAAGTGTGTCGTGTGTGGCAACATGACACGCTTTGAGTCAATAAGCGATGACCCGTTCGGCATTTGGATGCCGAACCACCGAGATGCCTTGACCGGTTCTACTGGTCACTGTCCGTTCACCTTCCCTCTCTCCTATATAACCCAAGACTTCTCCTTTTTTCCCCTTTTTTCTTCTACTTCTCTTCGATAAAACTTTTGAATTCGTCTTCCTCCAAATTCCTGCCAGCATCTCTACCTCCCTTTTTATCCCCGAGTCCAATACGTTGCCTCATGTCCTCTCCCATCGACGAACTTGAACAGTCTTCAATTCCAAATCCAGAATTCCCTAACCTTCGAGCCATCCCTTAGTATGATTTTTACTTGTCTGATTCTCCTGAATCAGGGGTTTTGCACGAGACTCGAACTTATAACGTTTATCCATACTACCAATGGTCGTCTAAATGAGGAAGATGGGTCTAAGGCCTAAACATACCTTAGGGTTAGATGGAGAAGAGGAAGGAAGAGGGTGTCGGAGGCTTTTAGGAAGTAGGTTCTTACTGGATTACCGAGCGAGGGGATAGGAAGTGTGGTTGGCCCAGTAGGAATTTGTGAGGTTAGAGAGTGTTGGTTGAGTGTGGCGAGTGAGTTGGATTGACATTCGACCGACCAATTAGGAAGGTGTTTAGATTACTCGAATCTCATACTGAACGATGGAGAGGGAGTGCAAGAGAGAAGTAAGAGTTAGGTTTAGCGTGCCGAGCGATGCGGCTCGGTACGACCACGGCTCGGTCATGACTCCCACATGCCGAACGGTGGAGAGGGAATGTAGGAGTGAAGTAGGAGTTAGGTTTAATGTGCCGAGAGATGTGGCTCGGTATGACCACGGCTCGGCGTGACTTCCTCGTGCCAAACGGTGAAGAGGGAATAAGAGAGAAGTGTGACGGAGTTGGGTATCTATGCCGGGCCGCATTCTATGTCGGGCGAATGCGGCCCGGCATTGAGCTCTGGAGTATGAGAGAGTCTAGGAGGAGGCTGTTTAGTTGAGTCTTCACAGTGTCGCTTGGCATTAAGTCTGGAAATAGGTTACAACAGTCAGAACCATCCTAATTCAAACATAGTGCATGCTGACTTGACTTATTTTCTATGCCCAAACATATGACAATAAATAAGGACAATGACTTAAGTGAGCAAGCATATCGAACTATTCAGAAAGAACAATCTCTCTGTCCCAGCAACTATCATCCTGAGTTTGACTCGATTAAAACAAACAATAACCTTCCACATACAACGTCGATGCTGAGTTCAAAATAGAAGCCATCATATGACGAGCTCTCGGAGACGGTCGGCGATGACGGTCTTCGAAGCTGATAGTTCAAAGTCTAACTTTATTTTATCAACTTTATGACTTTTAATTCTTCGGCACTTATACTCGAACGATTGCACTAGTTCACACACCACACAGAGGGAGTCTTTTGTTGTTATGTCTAATGTTGATTGTTTTTCAAGTATAGTTTAAACAGGTGTTTCATCAGATCCAACACTCATTAGATGTCTAGAAAATCCAGTTCTGCCACAGTCTCGGATAGACCCGAGCCATCTTCTCAACAGGAAAAGGTTGGAACCTCAAATCCATCGGCAGCTCCCGTACAAGATATTCCGAGCTCCACGATCGCATCCGTTGAATTGGCTCCCAACGCCTTGGATGCAGCGATCTTTCTAGACAATCCGACCGATTCTCAAGCTTCCAGAATTAACGAAAGCGCTCTTCGTCGCATATGCTCAATACACGGGATTCCTTTTGACGATGTGCTGGTTCCATCAGGACAAGATCGTCCTCACTTGCCCCCAGTCGGATATACGGCCTGCAACAAATTTTTGTGCTGGGTTGGTAGTGTGCCACCATTCAACTCTTTCATCCACGACCTGCTGCAATATATGGAGATCGCCCCAGCGCAGTTACATCCCAACAGTCACGCGTTTTTATATGGCACGTGCATTCTCTTCATGAGCATTTTATTCAGGCTCCCGACTCCTGGCGATATCCGCTACATTTACCATTTCAAGAGACGGTCCGACAGCCCATCCTTCGTATTCCTCGAGCCACGTTGCAAGTGCCAAATCCTCACAGGGGCATGGAGCAAATTCGCCCAATATAAGCAAGAGTGGTTTTATGTGCGTTGTCCCCCTGGCTTTGCAAGGAGATAGGTGGAAGGGAGTAAGTTTCTTTTCTAGATCAATACTTGCATTTGGCGGAAATTGCACCTTTTCTAACTCTTTCTCTACTTTTACAGGTATCGGCCCCCGTCCTGAAGGCTCCGGGTATTTTGAGGCCGTTGAAGCTATCCGAACTACCCCTACGGAAGACTGGGACATTATATCTATTATTTCAAACGAATCGCTCTCGAAGTTTGGGCTGCTGGTGGAAGGTCGCCAAATAAGTCTTTCTCATGGCGCCACTACAACTGGACTTGCTTCGGACAAAGGCAAAAGGAAAGTTGGGCCTTCGTCACACGGTGCCCCTGACACACCTGAGGAGGGCGAGATTAGAGAAACTAAGGTGCCTGAAGCATCGGGTGAAAATGTTAGTCCCACTCTGGAACCGGTGGTTGAGGTACACGACATTGAAGTAGCGCCTCCTCCTTCAAAGGGAAAGAAGAAATTGGCTTACAAATTGATGAAAAAGACAGCGGGCGGAACCTCTAAGGTCACAATCATTCCAGTAGAGAGAGAGCCCTCTCCTCAACACTTAGAGAGTTCATTGAAAGGCTTGTCGGACCTCACTATTCCCGACGATTTGCTTAATTATGGCTTCGACGATCCGGAAGCCCTGAAGCTTCACTCGCCCGCGAAAGGCAATGAAGGCGCTCAAGTACAAAATCAAGGAAAGAAGACTCCGATAAGTAAAGCCAAAAAAGCTGGTCTGTCGGGGGGAAACACTAGGGCACACACAACCACACTCACGCTACACTCCACACTTAACCTTCAGCTATTATGCGACTTTGACTAATTCATGCTCATTTGACTTAGTATAGGTGATATGAGATGCTCTCACAGATTTGATTACCTGCGCGGGTCCTCAATATTCCACCACTCTGGACGGGATTCGGGCTCTAGAAAACGTCGGGATAAAGATGATGATAGCAATAGAGATTACCGCTCCCGGGGTTCGTCATCCCGAAGGAAAACTTACCATCAGCCTTCATCTCATTACAATTCTTCTTCTCACCCGGAACAAGGTAGGGAGAAATCTGGCCACAAAGGGTCCCAGTCCGATACTCCCTGCGATCAACACTCAGGCTCTTCCAACACAAGGCCTCACAAGAAAACTGTAGTTTCAAAACCAACTCCTTCTACTCCCGCACAAGATCCATCGGTATAGGAAATGCTAGCCGAGCTTAAGGCTACGTTCCCCAAGATATGCTTTGATGGTCTGAAGTTCCTTCTGGCGACCCATCCCATTCCGGGACACGTCAAACAAAGCGCCATTGCATGTAACAACGACATCTACGTTCAACATGACGCATTCGTCCATTTGGTTGAAAAAGTCTCGGAAGTCTCTATTGAGCGTCAAGATGAAATCGATCGTCTAAAGCTCGAGGCTATTCATGACAAAGATATCATTAAAGCTCAGGATGAAGAGCTCTCTTCATACAAGTCTCGACTCGAAGCTGCCCAAAAGAATACTAAAGACACAACGGAGGCCGTTAATCGTCTGGAGACGACACATAAGAAAGAAATTGACGAAGCGGTTCAATGTTGGGGGGCCTTAGCTTTAGAGAAAGATTCTGTTCAAAAAGAGAGAGATGCCTTTGCTTAGCGCATCAAAGAATTGGAAGAGCTACTCTCTAAGGAGAATGAAGAGAAAATAGCTGCTCAGGAGGAGTCCTAACGATATTGCAACGAGATTGTTGCCACTCGACTCCTCAAAACACAACTAGATAAGGAGCTTTCTAGAGCCGAAGCACTGAAGGAGATAGCTCGTGAGGAAGGTAAAAAGATGGTGCTCTCTGATATCGATTCGCGCCTTGAGGCGGCTGCCGAGGCCGGTAGGGAGGAGATCAAGTGCTTGTTCGACCCGCTTATAGCAGAATACAACGTTCGCATCCTCATGCATCGAGATTTGACTTTTCTTGGCGAGGGTTACCTCGAATCTCTAGCCGAGGCATGGGACACTCTTATAAAGATTAAGAAAGTTGAATCGGGAACAGAAGAGATTGATGAAGGGGCTTTGGTAAAGGAATTCCTTCGGGGGAATGAGCCTTCGGACTTGTCTGCACGAAGGTTCTTTTCAGCAAAGACTCTTCTTCATCAAAGAAAAAAAGTGACATTGGCGGCCCGTCTAGAGCCGAGTCTACAGTTCCTCCCCTTACCCAATTGACTAATCGCCTACCACTTGACCCCTTCGAAAAACACATTGGGTACGACCCAGAAGATCCCGGTCTTGGTATTCGTGTTCTATCTCCTATCCCAGAAGGCGAAACTCCCCGAATAGTCGAGAGCCAACCAGAGACGGGTACATAACTTTCCCTTCAAAGTCCAAAGGGTCTTTGCTTTCAGCAAGCAATAAATGTATTCTAACACTTGTTTCTTATGATTCCGCGTAGGTCATCCCGATCCCGTACCTACTCCAAGGAGCGATGCCGCTATGGAGAAGGAGGAGAAGATGGGAGAAACAACGCAAGTGGAAAAGACTCCCGGACCTGACGCTCAAGTGATTGAGGCGCTTAACGAAGACAAATCCGACAATCCGTCGCCCATCGAAGAACATTACGAAGCTGAAATTACTGGCGCCTCCAAACACACTTCAAAACTGAGCATGAAGGAATAAGTCATTGAAGAGGGGAGAAAGAAAGCCGAAATTAAGGCCGAGCCTCAAGTGGTAGAACTCGATGACCCAGTGAACAGGCCTTTGAAGATTATTCTTCTAGGTGGGACCAGGCCGTTAGAAGTTCCTCCTTCCTCTGACACCCTTTCTCTAGCGAGCAGAACATCCAAGAGAAAACGCATGGGGGAGGAGTCGTCTGAGAAATCGAAGAAGGAGAAGAAGCCAAAGAAGTAACTATCATGCTCGTTCAATGAGAATCAGCCTGGATTATGTAATTATCTTTATCTATTTTCATAGCCGTTGTCGATAGACTTTTTGCCCCGAGTTTGGGAGAAGTTGTAGTAGGACTTCATTTTGAATTAATGAATAAAACTTCGTTCTTTGTCTTTCAAACGACTTTTGTGGTTCAGCTCACTGTACAACTCGTAGTCGAAATATGAAATCTTGTGAGTTACATAAGTCCTAGTTCACTTCCATATGACTCGGAGATTTTTTGGATCGCTTATACTCTGATCCGTACTCTGGGGACTCAGAGTATTCCAGTCCGCGCTCAGGGGACTTTGGAGATTTCGAAGTCATTTATACTCTAGTCCGCACTCTGGGGACTCAGAGTACTCCAGTCCGCACTCTGGGGACCTAGAGATTTTTCAAGTCGTTTATACTCTGTTCCGCACTCCGGAGACTCAGAGTACTCCAGTCCGCGCTCATGGGACCTGGAGATTTTTCAAGTCGTTTATACTCTGTTCTGCACTCCGGAGACTCAGAGTACTCCAGTCCGCGCTCATGGGACCTGGAGATTTTTCAAGTCGTTTATACTCTGTTCTGCACTCCGGAGACTCAGAGTACTCCAGTCCGCGCTCATGGGACCTGGAGATTTTTCAAGTCATTTATACTCTTTTCCGCACTCTGGAGACTCAGAGTACTACAGTCCGCACTCTGGGGACTTGGAGATTTTTTAGGTCGTTTATACTCTAGTCCTCACTCTGGGGACTCAGAGTACTCTAGTCCGCACTTTGGGGACTTAGAGATTTTTTAGGTCGTTTATACTCAAGTCCGCACTCTGGGGACTTAGAGATTTTTTAGTCGATTATACTCTAGTCCGCACTCTGGGGACTCAGAGTACTCTAGTCCGTACTCTGGGGACTTAGAGATTTTTTTAGGTCATTTATACTCTAGTCCGCGCTTTGGGGACTCAGAGTACTCCAGTCCGCACTCTAGGGACTAAGAGATTTTTTAGTCGATTATACTCTAGTTCACACTCTGGGGACTTAGAATACTCTAGTTCGCACTCTGGGGACTTAGAGATTTTTCAAGTCGTTTATACTCTAGTCCGCGCTCTGGGGACTCAGAGTACTCTAATCCGCACTTTGGGGACTTAGAGATTTTTTAGGTTTGGGTGCGCGTTCATACGCCAGACAGAATAACGCAATTTAATTTTCGTCATAGAATTGTACTATATGGTAACATGAATAGTTCATGGAAAAGACGGCTTCAAGCCTTTATTGATCATAACAAATAAAAACAAACTAAATTGTCTTATTAAATGCTGACAACTAAAAACAACGAAAGGAACATAAACTGGAAATAATTACAACTAAAATGCGAAATAATTGGGCTAAGTGTAATAATGGTGCAGGTGTTCGCTATTCCATGCTCGGGGGAGTGTCGCGCCATCAACGGTCCCTAGCTTGAAAGTTCCTTCTCCAAGCTTCCGTTCAATGACATATGGAACTTCCCATGTGGGATTCATATGTGATGGGGCCGGAAAGACTCGCTTCAAAACAAGATCGCCCACATCGAAACTTCTTAGTCAGACTCTTTCATTATAATATCGAGCAATTCTGTTCCTATGTGTAGCCGCTCTTAAATCAGCTTCTTCACGTTTTTCATCAACAAAGTCCAGTGATTCCAATAAGAGATTCTGATTTGTCTTGGGATCATAATAGGTTACCCGATGAGAAGGAACTTCAAGTTCGACGGGTATTACGGCTTCAGTGCCATAGGCCAAGGTGAATGGAGTATGACCAGTCGTGGACTTGTGGGTGGTTCTGTAAGCCCAGAGCGCTGTCGGAAGCTCATCCACCCACTTGCCTCTGGCCTTCTCCAAACGTTTCTTTAATATTGACTTGATTATTTTATTTATGGCTTCCACTTGTCCATTTGTTTTAGGGTGAGCGACCGCGGAAAATCTTTTCTCAATGTGATATTTTTGGCAAAAATCTTTGAACTCCCTACTTTCAAATTGAGTTCCATTGTCTGTAATGATAGTTCGTGGGAGGCCAAAATGGCATATAATGTTTCGTACGACGAAATTGATGACCTTTTTGGTGGTGATTGTGGCTAAGGGCTCGGCTTCCGCCCATTTGGTAAAATAATCAACTGCAACAATTGCATACTTTGCACCACCTTTAGAAATAGGTAAGGAACCGATTATATCGATCCCCTAAATTGCAAATGGCCAAGGACTAACCATTTGCGTGAGTTCCGTTGGTGGAGCTCTTAGGATTTTCGCAAACTTTTGTCATTTGTCGCACTTTCTCACGTAGTTTGCAGCATCCTGATTTACAGTTGGTCAATAATATCCATAGCGGAGGATCTTTTTTGTGAGTGTTTGCCCCCTAGTATGGTCACTGCATTCTCCTTTGTGCACTTCCATCAAAACTCGTTTTATCTCATCATGGCGATGCACCGGAGTAAGGGAATCGAGAACCCTTTCCGATACATTATCCCATCTTGCATTATATATCTTGAAGCTTTACGAATGACTTGTCATCTCTCGTTCTTTCTATCGGGCAAGGTTCCGCGTAGTATGTATTGTCTGAATGGGGTCATCCACGACTCCTTTTCAATTTCTGTTTCTAGAACAAAATCTATCTCCATTTCGTTTATACTCGGAGATTGTAAAACTTCGACGGGAACCAAGCCCATCTGCTGTGCATCGCTTGTACTTGCGAACTTTGCCAATGAATCGACCTCCTTGTTTTGCTCGCACGGAACATGTGAAATATCGTAGTATTGAAGGTCTGCCAACAGTTCTTGAACTCGTGCAAGGTATGGGACAAGTCTTTGCCCCTTTGCTTGATAGTCTCCACGAACTTGGTACACTACCAATTGTGAGTCACAAAAAATTTCAATCGATTTTATTCCGAGTTCCCTGATAAGTTTCAAGCCAGCAATCAATGCTTCATACTCAGCTTCGTTGTTTGTGGCTGGGAAATTGAGTTTCAAAGCGTAACAAATTGATCGGTTTTCGGGAGTCACAAGAATTATACCAGCCCTAGAACAACGGTCATTGGATTCCTCATCAGTGTACAGTTTCCATCAAATAGGCGGAATGACATTATAATCGTTTGATTCATCTGACACGGTGAATTCAGCAATGAAGTTTGCTAGCGCTTGCCCTTGTATGGCCCTTCGTGGCAGGTAGGTAATATCGAATTGACTCAACTCGATATTCCATTTTAACATCCTTCCAGAGGTTTTTGGTCGTTGGAGTACCTATCGCAAGCGTTGATCGATATAAACACTGATCGAGTGTGCTTGGAAGTACAGACGTAGCTTGCATGATGCAATCACCAAGTAGTATGCAAATTTTTCAATTTTGGGATGATTTCTTTCTACCTCCGTTAGACGTTTACTGATATAGTACACCAGCTTTTGACTCGATCCTCCTCGCGAACCAATGTTGTACTGATAGCATGTAGGGATACAACCAAGTATACATACAACACTTCATGGTCAACATGCTTTGACAGCACCGAGGGACTTTCCAAATGCCTTACCAGAGCTCGGAATGCGTCTTCGCAGTCGGGCGTCCATTCAAAATTTCTCTTTCCTTTCTTTATTACATCGAAGAAGGGAATACACTTATATGTGGCCCTGGATATGAATCGACTCAACGCGGCTACTTTTCCATTCAAGCTTTGTACTTGCTTTATAGTTCTGGGTACTTGTATGTCTCGGATAGCTTGAATCTTCTCCGGGTTAGCTTCGATTCCTCGTGCATTAACAATGAAACCCAAAAACTTTCCCGATGCAACACCAAAGGAACACTTCAGTGGGTTGATTTTCATTCCATAATTCCTGAGTATATCAAACATCTCCTCCAAGTCTCGAATGTGGTCGTTTGACTACCGTGACTTCATGAGCATGTCATCCACATAGACTTCCATTGTTCTACCAATTTGGTCTTTAAACATCCGATTCACCAAGCGCTGATAAGTCGCCCCTGCATTTTTCAGCCCAAAAGGCATCACTACATAACAGTACAGTCCAACGTCTGTGACGAAACTGGTGTGTTCTTGATCTGGAATGTGCATCGGGATTTGATTATATCTCGAGTACGCATCCATAAATGACAATAACTCGTGTCTTGTCGTTGAGTCGACCAGCTGATCAATTCTAGGTAATGGAAAACTATCCTTAGGGCATGCTTTGTATAAATCCGAGTAATCACCACAAGTCCTCCATTTCCCATTTGCTTTTCTCACTAGTACAGGGTTAGAGACCCATTCTGGGTAGAGGGCGTCGCAGATGAACCCATTGGCATTGAGTTTGTCCACTTCTTCTTTGAGAGCCACGGACCTCTCCAGGTCCATGCCTCTCCTTTTCTACTTTACTAGAACGTACCTCGGGTCTATGTTCAACATAGGACTCGCAATAGCGGGAGAAATCCCGCATATATCAGAATGTGTCCAAGCGAAAACATCTTGATTCGCTCGGAGGAAATCAGTGAGATCCTCGGTCATCGAGGGGCTGAGTTGTGATCCAATCTTAAGTACTCCCGACGGATCGTCTCAGCTGACTGAAATGTCAATCGTCAGTTCAGCCGGCGCTGCTTTTTCTTCCCTGGGTTCCTCATCATCATCTCTCGGATCTATGTCTCTACAGATCCGATCATGTTGCCCTAGCCAGGGCTCGGGCATTACTTGTAAATTCTCAATGACTCGGTTGTGGACGGAGCTGTCCACAACCTTTCCCTTCTCTCTTCGCTGGGCCTCTCTCAGCTCAGCCACATAGCATGCACGACCAGTCGCCTGATCGCCATGTACAACACCAACTCCTTTGTCTGTCGGAAATTTCAAAGTTAAACACCACGGGGCCAAAGCTGCCCTGAACTCTGCCAAGGACGGTCGACCCAGAAATACATTGTATGGAGAATCAACATCCAAAACTATGAAAGGTAGGATTCACACCCTCCTACGTTCACCTTGCCCTAGTTCAACTGGCAATTCAACATAACCCACCGCATCGGTTGCTGCACCATTAAAGCCATGGATACAAGCTTTAGATGGTTTTAAATATTTTGTCTCCATCTTCATTTGGTCATATGCTTTTTTGAAGATGATATTAACAGAACTTCCACAATCAATCAAAATTATTTTCACAAATGCTGGCCCGATTATCGTGGATATGACCATCGGGTCAACTGTAGGAGCCTCCACCTGATCAGCATCTCTGCTCCTGAATACTATATCGTCCGTCATCATGCGCTGTTGTTTAGCGGGGGTCCCATCCTCCACATTCGAACAACACTCAAAATCTGCATGCCACAAGGAGTTAGCATACCGCTCCATTTCTTGCTAGTTCTTATTTGCAGAGTGAGGTCCACCTACTATCGTGTTTATGACCAGTCTACCCACGGTCCGAGAAGGCTCCTCAGGGTGACGTGGAGCTGGTGCGCGACCGGGATTGGACGTTCCCTGTCCATCCTCTTGAGGATTCTTTACAAACTCCTGTAACTTTTTCTGTCTAATCAACTTTTCTATAGCGTCATGGAGGTGCCTACACTCCTCGGTACTGTGCCCGTAAGTCTCATGGAAGCGGCAATACTTTCCAGTCCGCTTTTGCTCTTCAGTAGACTCTTTTGGGCGTGGCTTTCGATAGAGGAAAGTATTACAATTTGACAGGTAAATATTTTCCAGAGATGAATCTAGAGGAGTGTATTCGTTGTAAGTTGGGATCCTTGGTTTCCACTTTCCAGCTTCCCTTTTCTTTCCGAGATTTCCCCCACCGGATCCTTTAGATTGTTCAGGCTTGTTTTGAACATTGACTTGTACCTTTCCAGAGTTGTCACCGGATTGTTTTACAGCGATGTTACTCTGCACAACCTCCTTGCCATGTACCGGTGCATTATCTCGCCTCGTCCACCTAGCTTCCTCCCTTCTTATAAATTGGTGTGCTTTTGAATAAAAACATTCAAGCGTAGTCGGAGGCTTTCCCGCCAGCCAATCTCCAAACTCTGAATCCGGGTTTACCCTTCGCATCACGGCCATTAAAATAGCATGGTCGTTGGGGTTGCTAACTTCAGTTGCGGCAACATGAAATCTTTGTAAGTACTCTTTCAACGACTCCCCTAGAGCCTGAATCACACTGGACAAGGACATCACATCGTTGGAATGAGTGGCATGAATCCTGAATTATTCTACAAATTTCGTCGCTAACTCATCAAAGTTGGAGATAGTCCGTGGAGGAAGTCGGGTGAACCACATGGTAGCGATTCCAGATAAAGTTATTGGGAAACATCTACACTTGGTTGCATCGTTCGCTCTAGCTGAGTCCATCGTCCATTCATACCTCATCACATGCTGTCGGGGATCAGTCTTTCCTTCATAGGCCGGAATAGTCGACATGTTAAACTTCCTGGGGTACTCGGCCTGTAAGATAACATCTGTGAATGGAGTATGACTCTTGGATATCCCCCAATCATCAATTGATAATCCTTGATTCTCTTTCATCAGCTGTCTGACCATAGCTGATAGGTTTGGGGTTTGTATGGAAGATGGCAGGTTGGTGTCTGTCCTGTGAGACCGTTCTGGTCGATGTCTCCTCCGTTGGCGATCTACCAAGTGGGTATCCTGGAGACCAGCATCATTAAGACCTTGGTGTGCCAGCTGTCCAGCTTCCACTCATACTCCAGATCCTAAGTTTCCCATTCCAGCTTGAGTGTGATTTTCTTGGTGTAAATGAGGAGCCATTGCTCGAGGTAGAGAACCCGGACCATCCCTGGTTGATCGATCAACAGCAACTGTTTGCGTTGTTTCTATTCTACGACGTCTACGCCTAGGAGGTTCATCAGATGAGGAAGAGCTGTCGGATGAGGAATAAGGAGCGGGGCTTCCTCCAGCATTCTGATGCTGTTGTTGAGTAAGCTGAGTCATAAGGTTGGCGTTAGCTTGGATCTGTTCGCTGAGTTGTCTCCTGCTCTCCATGAGTTCTCTCATCAGCTCGTTGAACTCTGTCCTAGTGACAGCTTCCATTTGATTTTAGGCAGTGACAGTCCCTGCGCTCAGATTGATCTGTTGATTGTTGGGTCCTACGTGTTGGACACTACCAGTCTCGTTGACATCTGCGTTGTGGGAGGCTGATCTAATACGTGGTCTTCCCATTGTAATGTTATTGATAGCAACTCTGAGTAGAATCAATGGACTCCCTGTGAATGACTTTGATCTCCTTCGGGGGATTTCTTCAATCCAGTAGCTACAATGTAGATCCTAATGGCCTGAGAATGGTTCTCAGTGAAAGCACCAAAATGTTAGCACCAAAATTAGTCACTAACACCCTAAGTGAGATTTTTGTAGAGAGATTAATGAAGATAGAAAATTGGAATAGAGGAATGTATACAAAATTGACTGTAGAAACTAGAACACCAGATTTATAGTGGTTCAGCGTAACTGCCTACGTCCACTTTGAGTTTAATCTTTATTGCTTTTTCAAATAATTGAATACAGATACAATCCGTACACCAACCACTTGAATACAAGTTCTAACTGAAAAAGAATGAGTCTTGAAAATGGCAGAGTCTCCCCAGCGTTCTCGGAAAAAGGTCCTTTTCACTGTGCCCCCGCCCTTCTATTTATAGACGAAGATGGGTTGGACTTCGCTCACGGGCCCAGGAACAAGGTATCTCGGCCCGTGGTAAATAGCTTCTGCACACCGAGCCAAGGATGCCGAACGACAATTACCGAGCAAGGTTGGTCGAACCAGAGAATGCCGAGTGAGGATTCCATGCCGAACGGCACTCGTATGCCGAGCTACATATCCAGGTCGAACGGCATTCGTATGCCGAGCTAGGCCTGTGCCGAACGAGGCTTGGTGTGCCGAACGAGGCCTGTACCGAACGAGGCTTGGTGTGCCGAACGAGGCCTGGTGTGCCGAATGAGGCCTGTGCCGAACGAGGCCTGTTGTGCCGAACGAGGCCTGTTGTGCCGAACGAGGCCTGTGCCGAGCCTCTTGTTACATGGTCCAATCAACTGGGTAACAGTAACATTCGTTGGCGGTGCATTGATCTCCTTTGACCACCCTCTTCTTCTAGATTCACGTAACTCTACAATGTAACATTCTCTGATGGTGCATTGATCTCCTTTGACCATCCTAATTTCATTTGCAGTCGGGAACTTCATTGTAAGGCACCATTGGGCCAAAGCGACTCTGAAATCAGCTAAGGCAAGTCGTCCCAAGAAGGCGTTATACGCAGAAGTTTCGTACACAATTACGAAGGTCTGAACGAGGGTAACTCTTCAATCACCCTCTCCAAGCTTCACTGGAAAGTCAATTGTCCATACGGGTTGTTTGGGTTCGTCGGTAAACCCTTGGATTTTTGTTTGGCATGTAGACATGCTTTTCATGCCGATCTTCGTTTGGTCAAAGGTACATTTGAAAAGTATATTGACAGAACTATCGCTACCGACCGATACTCGTCGGACCACATCGGGTCCGATTCCTACCGTTACCACCATCAGGTCGAGAATTGGAGCTTCGATCCCTTCGGTATATCAGTTTCTGAATACAATATCATCATTCAAATTTTCTGCTGCTTGGTTGGAGCTCCATCTTCTATTATGAGACATGATTCCTTCAGAGCATGCTTTAATGAACTTGCATATCACTCCATCTCTCCCCAACTTCTCTGTGCAGAATGTAGGCCTCCAGATATCGTCCCGATAATGAGTCTCTGGTCAGTTTGCTTCGATCCCTCTTCACTGGTCCTGGCTTGGTTTCTTTGGTTCCTAGGGGCTTGAGGAGCCATGGGTTGGTTAGGATTCTATGGTTTTCTTGTACTGGTAGAGCTTGTTTTCCCGAATCAGCTCTCCAATCAAGTTCTTAAGGTGGCAGCATTCGTTTATGTTGTGACCGTGCATCTCGTGGAAGCAGAAGAACTTCCCTGAGCATTCTTGTTGCTCGGTTGCTTCCTTCTTAGGGGTTTTTTATATTCCTCAGTCCCTTGTGTCGCAAGATAAATATTTTCCAGAGTTTCGTTGAGAGGGGTGTAATCTTCAAGCCTGAAGCCTTTAAGGCATTTATTGTTTCCATTTTTCTTTTTGGAATTATGATTCTTCCTTTTCTGATTTCCATCTTTCTCTGTGATTCCTTCAGCAGTTCCAAAAGCATTTGTATTCTGATTCATTACCACATCACTCTGTCTGATGTTCAACGATTGCATGCCAGTTGACTTCCTTTCTAAAATTTTTGCCTCCTCCAATCTCAGGTATTGACTTGCTTTACGATTGAAATCCTTCCTTGTAGTGGGTTGCTTCATCTTGATCCTCTTTCCGAACTCGGTTTCGAGATGAATGGCTCGGACCAAAGCCATGAAACCATGTCCTCATTTGGATTGCTGACCTCTGTCACTGTGGTATTGAACCGGTTTATGAAAGACTTCAGCAATTTGTTTTGTCCCTGGAATAATCTGGACAGGGACATCACATCTTTAGGTTGCGCGGTATGGAGCCTAAACTGATCGAGGAATCTCGTGGCTAGTTGATCGAAAGTAGAGATGGATCTCGACGGAAGCCTAGTGAACCACATGGAAGCGATTCCTTCCAAAAAAATGGGAAAACATCTACACCGAACAGCTTCTGAAGCGTTTGCTCTGTCCATGTACCAACTATACTTGTACAAATGGGGTTTAGGGTCCTTCGTCCCGTCATAGGATGGGATAGCTGGCATCATGAAATTTTTCGGATATCGCTCTTTCAATATCTCATTAGTAAAGGTAATCCGACTTGTTGCGGATCCCCACTCATCATCTCTTCTGTTTTTATTTTCGCCCATCAATCGCTTAATCATATCCGCGATAAATGCCTCTAATGTTCGGTAATCTTGGGGACGGCTGTTAGTTGCTGCACCAAGTGTTTGACTTTGTAAACGGTCTTGGCGAGTGGGTTAAAGCCTAGGTTCTCCTGTCTTTGCGAGAACCACTCCCTTAGGGCCCTGTTGGCTTGCGGTTGTTCTGACTGGGGCAGTTTTGACATTTTTAGCATTATCGAATGCATTAACATTCTCTTCCAACTTATCATCATTAAATTGTTCTCCATCCTCTGAATCAGAGTGGTCCATGGCTATATCCTCTCGTGGGGTTTTCACCCCTTGGTTCAAGTTCAAAGTTGGTTGCCTTGCGGCGAGCGGGGTACTTGTAAGTTGTATTCCCTTCTGCATTGATTTCCATAGTTCATGCTGTCACTCTTTTCTGCGACTGCTTCCCGTTTCTCCTGTTTAAGCCAGAAACGAAAGAATTTTCTTGCTCTATGGCAACTGCCGGTTCAAGCATAGTTCATGGAGCAGAGTTTTACTGTAAGGTTAAGAGAGCATTGAGCTTATCCATCAGAGCTCTCTGACTGCTTTCCATTTTATGTTGAGTTCATCAACCATTTTGTTCAACTCGTCTCTTGTTACGACTTCGCATTGATTAGAAGATGCTGGCGCCTGATCTCCAATGTTGGCCCCATTTACTTCAGTTTGTTGATGATTCATATCTTCCCCAACTACTACTGCCCCTATGGACCTTCCAGAGGCAGTTCTCTTTCTTCGTGGAGCCATTGATTCCAAGCAATAGATTATTCAAGCAAAGATTGAGGATCTAACTTCTGGACCTGTTTGATCCAAAGTAGATAGCTAGATCTGAACCCTGAGTTGGGTTCTCAGTGAAAGCACCAAAATGTTAACCTAAAAAATGGATCAACACCCTAGTTTGAGTGAGAAAGCATCAGCCCTTTTCTTACAGAGCAATAATATAGAGAATAAATGTAAAACAACATAAACAGAAGACAAGAATTTTTTTATAGTGGTTCAGCTGTTAATGAAGCCTACATTCACTTTATAGTTTTTATTATTGACTGATTGCTATTACAAGTTGTATTTGATTACAAAGCTCTTAGATATCCTTAGCTAGATTGAATTTCCAAGGTTGGAATCCACTGGAGAATCACAGTGAATTCCTTTGAAGACTGTTGTGGGGGAGGTGAGGAATGAAGAAAGCTTCCAGTAGAGTTTTAGCAACCGGTCCGGAGAAGATCCCATTTATGTTGCAGATAGGAGAGTATTTATAGAGATTAGAGAGCTTCTGGGCCAGGCATGTTCGCTAACTACTCACAGATGATGACAGAAGGTCCATTGGAGCTTGTCTCGTGACTAAAGCCAAAACCATGGATCGCTAGCGATCTACAGTCTACCCGGGTGCAAGCCAACTCCTTAGTTTTTTGCCCTTTGCTTTGTTTTCTATGAATCGCGGGGACCCTATGTTGATGTAGGGATCGCTGGCGATCCATAGCGTACGGATCGCTATCGGTCCATGCACTTAGTCCATTTTTGGACTTTGGTGTCTGGAGTGTCTTTGTCATCTTGTATCGATGTTGTTCATGTAATCTTGTTGCACATCGCTTTGTTTTGATGACAATTTACTTGCTAGTTGTATTCAGCTGCTGATTGGATGAGGCAAGTGCATGTCTCTTGATTTAACTAACTCAGAATCTCGTCAAACTCAGTCATTGCTTCTGTAATATGGATTCAATCATGATGCAAGAGGATCTGCAAACTACAGAGTTAAAACCATGGATCGCTAGCAATCCATAGGTCATGGATCGCTAACGATCCATGTCCTTAGTAAGTTTTCTCGTTCCATTTTCTTGGCTTCCTTTGGCTCATTACTCTAGTTCTTTTGGTTGACTTTATTTTGACTCAACCAAGTTGCTCCGACTCCTCTTGTATCCGACTTGGTTAAAAACCAAGACAACATTTGCCCTAAGTACAATCTATATAAAGTAAATAGAACATACCCTCATAGCAGATCAGGGTAAGTATCTTTAATCCTGTTTTCTGTCTCCTAAGTACCATCCTTCTCATTGTCACTCCACTGAACTTTCACCAACTTGACTTTCTTGTTTCTTAATCTCTTCTCATCTCTCGCCACAACCCGAACTGGTTGTCTAATAAAAGTCAAATTCGATTATACTATCAAATCTTCCAACTCTATCAAAGGAATAGTAGTCTTGGATTATGCACATACTTGCAAAGATGAGATACGTTAAGTACATTATGGACAACTGCCATACAGTTTGGCAACTCTACTCTATATGCGAGCTTTCCGATCCTCTCTATAATTGGGGACTGTCCAACATATCTCGTAGCCAGTTTCTCTAACATTCTGAATCGTACCACACTGTTCATTGGTGATACCTTAAAGAAAACTCTGTCTCTAATGGAGAATTATAGATCTTTACACCTCTTAAACTCTTCTATCTAGACTGAGCTTCCTTTATCCTTTCTCGGATCAACTCAATCTTCTCTGTAGCCTCTCTAATCTGATCTGGACCCAAGGCTAATCTGTCTCCAGTTTATAACCAACATGATGGTGATTTGCATGGCCATCCATACAAAGCTTCAAAAGGCGGCATTCCTATACTAGTCTGATAACTATTATCATAGGAAAACTCAACTAAGTGTAGGTGATCTTCCCAAGATCCACCAAAGTCTAGCACACAAGCTCTTAACAAATCCTTGAGTACCTTGTTGACTCTCTCTGTTTGCCCATCCATTTGAGGCTGATACACAGTACTCATCTTAAGCTTGGTACCTAATACATCTTGTAGACTCTTTCAGAACTCACTAGTAAACAAAGCATCTCAGTCACTGACTATACTATGAGGAATTCCAAGTAGTCTAACTATGTTCTTCATGAACAGCTTAGCTAAAACAGGTGTCATTCTGGTTGACTTAACTGGAATGAAATGGGCACTCTTGGTCAATCTGTCCACTATGACCCATATACTTTCATTTCCTCTATTTGACCTTGGCAACCCGTCTACAAAATTCATTAATATCGAATCCCATTTCCAAACTGGTATCTCCAGAGGTTGAAGTAATCCACTCGGCTTCTGTTGTTTGGCCTTCACTTGTTGACAGTTTGTACGCTATCTAACCCACAGGCCAGCATCCTTCTTCATACCCTCCCAGTAGAAGCTCCTCTTCATATCTTGATACATCTTTGTTCCTCTAGGATGAATCGTAAATTTGGATCGATGACATTCCCCAAGAATTTCTTTCCTTAGGTCCTCAACATTCCGAACACACAACCGTCCCTTCTTTTTCAACCATCCCCTTTGGTCAAGACTAAAATCTTTTAAATCATCGATCTTAGTTCCAACCTCAAGCTTTCTGATCTTCTTGGCTAACAATGGATCCTCCTTTTGCTTAGAAGCAATCCTTTCGATTGGCACTGGTCGAACTTCTAAACAGGACAACATAGTGGTACTATGACTAGAACTAGCAGTCGATCTTAACTGCACACTACAAGTGGTTAAAGCTTCTAAATTTTTCCATTCTACCAACATAGCCAACACCACACTCTAATGTTTTCTACTAAGAGCATCCGCTACTTTATTTCCTTTCCTAGGTGTATACTCTATACCAAAATATAAGCTGCTAAAAACTCCAACCACCTCTGCTGTCTCATATTCAACTCCTTTTGAGAGAATAAATACCTTAAGGACTTATAATCTGTGCATAGCTCAAATCTCTCGCTTAAGAGATAATGTCTCCATATTTTCAGCGCAAAGATCACCGCTGCCAACTCCAAATCATGAGTAGGATATCTTACTTCATGTGGTCTAAGCTGTCGTGAAGTGTAGGCAATGAATTTACCCTTTTGCATCAACAGAGCTCCTAATCCGGTCCTATATGCATCGGTATACACTACCAACCCTTGGTTTCCATCTGGAACTACTAACACTGGCGCATTGGTCAACAAATGCTTTAACTTAAGAAATGCTTCCTCACATTTGTCAGACCAAATAAACTTCACATCCTTCCTGGTCAACTTAGTCAAAGGCGCTGCTATCCGCGAGAAATCCTTAATGAATCTCCGGTAATAGCCAGCAAGTTCAAGAAAAATTCTAATCTCAGCCACCATTCCTGGTCTCTTCCAATTATTAATAGCTTCAATCTTATCTAGATCAACTGGCAAACCCTTCTCTGAAACCACGTGACTAAGAAACTTAATCTCTTTCTTCCAAAAATGACACTTGGAAAACTTCGGCTTCAGCTGATGCTGCCTCAGCGTCTCAATCACTGCTCTAAGATGACCTTCATGCTCTCTTTCATTCTTAGAGTATACTAAAATGTCATCTATAAATACCAATACGAACCTATCTAAGTACTCTCAGAAAACTCGGTTCATCAAATCTACGAAGAAAGCAGGTGCATTCGTTAACCCGAATGGCATTACTAACCACTCATACAAACCATACATAGTCCGAAACGCGGTCAACGGGATACTGTCCTCTGCCACTCTTAACCGATGGAAACCTATCGCCAAATCCAATTAGGAAAATACTCTGGCTCCACACGATTGATCAAATAAATCATTGATTCTCGGCAAAGGATACTTATTTTTGATCGCCCGTTCGTTTAACTGACGATAGTCGATACACATTCTCAACGACCCATTCGGTTTCTTTACGAACACCGCGGCCGCACCCCAAGGTGAACTGCTTGGTTTAATAAAATTTCTCCCTTCCAGATCCATTAGCTGCACCTTCAATTCTTTCATCTTATACGGTGTCATTCTACTAGGTGGTCTACTTACAGGTTCAACTCCAGGCACAAGATCTATCGAAACTCAACTACTCGTTTCGATGGTAATCCTGTAATCGGCTCAAAAACATCTGCAAATTCTCTTACTACTCGAACCTGGCTGAACTCTTCTTCTACTTCCATAGCACTCAACAGAGTACAAGCATTCAGGTCAGAATCCACTGGTAATATAATTTGGTTATGACTATCAGGGTTTCTCAACGATATTTCCCTATCTTGGCAAAATATCCTAGCCTCATATCTACCCAACCAATCCATACCCAAAATGATTCCAAAATCTACGAAATCAAAAACGTACAAACTACATGTAAACTTATGACCTAACAAATAAAGTTCTATCTGGTCACATCTCATTCCCAGAGTTGCATACCCTCCTATTACATTCGCAACCCTTAAGGAAGTAACAAGGTATGTGGGTTCTAAACATAACCTATTAACCAAACACTGAGATATAAATGAATGTGATGCACCGGTGATGTGCACGTAAATGTGCATATTTTTACCACAATATTTAATCTATTTAAATTAAATAAATGATCATATCGGGCATTTTAACTTGTTTAAACCAAAATTCATATTATTTTCAAATCGTCACATATTCATCTTCATCCACGGGCAAAATGGTCATTTTGTGCATATATTAATTTTCTAAAATTTAATTGAAAATTTCTATATTGTTTTGTAGGAATTTGAATTCATATACAAGTGGTTTCATGATGATATATGCATGCACAAGAGTGAAGAGAACAAATGAAGATGGAAATAATTCAAAGTGAAGATAATGGAGGACCCCACCTACCCACCTTTCTTCATGTACAAATTAGAGGCTAATGCACATGCTTATGGAATTAATGGCTTCATGTACACTTAAATGATGATTAGTAGAAGCTAATGATTACTTGGCCTCCACACTTTCTCAAGGACAATTTGGGCATTCCCCAAAAATATGAATTAGGGTTTAACACCTATATAAATACCCCATATCTTCAAGTAACTTGCCCTTCTCCCTTAGTCTCTCTTTAGTTTAGTTTTTAGCTTAGAAAATAAATCAAAGTTCTCTTTCTTTTCATGGCTACTTAGCCATTTCTTCTCTTATGCAATTCTTTTTTTTACGCAATTTAATACATGTTCCTTTTCTTTTCTTGTTTCTTTCCTTTCATGCTAGTAGTGTAGATTTGTTTATTTATGCAAGTAGATTAGTTCTCTTTTTCATTAGCTTTTATTTTCCTTTCTTTTTGCTTTCATGTTGCTAGCTACATTTGTTGATCAAATGACAAATATGAGAGGCTAAACCCCTTCAATTTAGGGGTAATGAAGCTCTCTAATTATGTAGCTTCAACTATTTGTTAATTCATGCTCTCTTTTTGTGCTTAATGATGATGATAGAAAAGGTTTACTAGTTGTTTTTGCTTTGAATTTGATAGCCTATATTGTTGACATCAAATAGGCTATGCTTAAACAATCACTAACACTAATTGCCTCTTCATCAAAATATGATTATGGCAAAAGAAAGTGATTTGAAATTAAAATTTTGATGGTCTATATTTCTAATCAATAGTTAATAGGCCATACTTAAAATAGATTTCATTTTCATTGTCAAATTTCATGAAAGTTAGTAAGTGGTTTAAGGGGTGTGTTATAGTTTGATGGCTTATGTTGGTTAATCAATAGCACAAATATGCCATACTTATGATAAGCACATCAATTAAAGCACTAATGACCTTAAAAGAGAGATTATGATTTCATATGTGTTGAACTACATGATCTAGAGAGTGGATTTATTCTCTAAATTCTCATTTAACTCTTATATTTGCATCTCTTTTCTTTTAGTTAGTTAGCTAATTTTCTAATTCTCTAGCTTAACTTTCACTCGACTTTGGTTTAATTTGATTGAATAGAAATTTAAATCATCAATTCCCTACGGATCGACCCGTATTCGCCACGTACTACAAGTGTACGCCGTGCGCTTGCGGTTATATTTTTATTTCAAAATTAGTTCCATGGTTTTCTAAACCGATAGAAAATCCGTCGTCAAACAAGTTTTTGGTGCTGTTACCGGGGAATTGCTTTGATTTTAGTTTTCTATTCTTCGAATTATTTTCGTTTGATTTGTGTGTTTTATTTTGTGTGTTTGTTTTTGTTGATAAAAAAGAATTGTGTGATTGTCTTTTGATTTTTGTTTTCATTTGTGTGTTTGCTTTTGTTCTTCTAGTTGCTTTGCATTTCAATTAAAAAAACATCACAAGTTCATTTTAAAAACATTTTATTTCATTACATTTGCATTTTTACATTTAAATTTCTTTTTACATTTACATTTTCTCCTGCGCACTGTGCACATATTTCACCTGTGCACAATTTTTCTCTGCCACTATTTACATTGCAATAACCCTTCAACTCCACACTTCTTACAATTGCAGTTGCCTAGTCCATAACTGCTAGCACTTCTTCACATCCCAAAACTCTGTTACCACTGATACCATTCATTTGCATCAACAAACATTCACACTCACTCCACCAAACAAGAAACCAAACCAAACTTCAAACGACACTCCACTGCCAAAACAGACTTCAACTACCCTTGCCAAGACCATCACCACTTGATTCACCCAAGACAGCTACCAAACAAACCCCAGTGCACTGACAACTGCAGCAACCATCTCCTTACATCTACATATTGACACCCTTGCAACATCAAACCAGTGCACAAACATCCAACACCGGACTACAACCTGTCACAATTCTCTCACATTTCATCAGTAACAAAACAGTCCACAACCCTTCAAACTACTGACTTTCATCCTACAGTTTTCCACACTGATCAAACTACATACCACAAATTCACATCCTCCATCAACCTTCAACTTCACATCCCCCTCAACCACCTTACTATTTCACCATCCAAAACTACAAACATCACCAAAACTTCCACTGCCTAAGATTGCACCACTTCCCATTTCCCACTGTCATTTACTCACTGTTCACTCTACAATCCCCTGAACACACTGTTACTGCCCAAGCAAACCACTTCCTTCACCATTTCGCCATAGGCTTCCTTCCACACCACCACCTAAAACAGTTTTGATAGCAACCAAATCAACACTTCAACCATCCACCAGAAGAAAAAAAAGACTGCTGCTTTACCTGTCTACGAACTCCGCCTGCATCTTAGCACCAGTCAACAACAATCGTTTCAATCACTCGAAATCACCGCGACAAGCTTCCTTGACCACCAAAACTACAGCAGTCGCAACTCAATCATCCTGAGTTAGGAACTACCTTCGCGCATCCCAAATCACTCAAATTTCAAACCGCTACTTCCTCCAACCACGACCACCAAGAATCGCCTAAAGCTCACTGCCAAATCAGCAACCGAAACCTCACTCCCTCCTCCTACGAATAAGCTGCCCTCGACTATCACAAACGAAATGCGACACAATCATCGCTGCATCCCAAAAACCACAAACCACAACAATTGCCTTGAATTTGAGTATTTGCAAATTGAATTTTTTTTTTGATTTTATGGAATTCGAGTATTTGAGAAATTGATTTCGTGAATTGTTTAAGTGGGTGAGCTTTCCATTTCTGTTTGAACTAATATAGTCAATGGGCCGGGTTGTTTGAAGTAATAATAGTAATTCGAGTTTTTTATTTTTGTAGGTTGGGTTGAATTGCTTTTAAATTGTCTTTTGGTTTCAAAAAAAATAATATTTTTTTGTAAAGTAAAACTTCACTTTTAAATTTTGTTTCCTTTCAAAAAAAAGAAATTTTGTTTCGAGTAGTTTTCTTTCCAAAACTTTTCCTTTATAAAAGAAAAAAAACAACCAAAAAATAATAATAATAACAACAATTGTTTATATATCTTGTTTTTAATTTTCAGGTTGCCAAAGCAGGAAATAAAGGAAGAATAGCTTGCTGAAAACTACCGCTCCGCTTTCCAAAAATAAATTGCTAGCTTGCTTATGTAAGAAAATTTGCTGCTTTTAACCTCATCTCTAGTTTTATTTGAATTGCATTGTTGGTTACTTGCATTTGCATTTTATTAAAAAAAATTTCAAAAACAAAAATCCATTCGTAGTTGCATTGTTAATACACGTTTGATTTCTGCTTTGCATTTCATTTTGATTAATAATAATGGTTAGACATAGATAACACTTAATTGTATATTGGCAAATTGTCTTCTTTGAACAATTTAATTTCTCGGTGTTTAAGCTACGGCAGAGCAGTAACCATTTATAAATATTACGGTGATTCGTAAATATTATAGTGGTTGTTTCTTTGAAGGTACTTAAACCTTCGGCTGCATTACTACGGTGATTCGTGGTGCACCGATAAATCCTGTCCGTTACCTGGCTGAGAACTATCTTGTTTATTTAAGACAATGTGTGATTATACAATTTTGGGTTAACATAGGATAAATCATTTGTAATTAACCCTCGCATTCATTTAGTTGCATTAGTTCATGCATATTTAAAAAAAAATCAAAATTCAAAACTAAAAATTGTAAATATTCCTTTTCCTTTGAAATTTTTAAATCCTTTTTCTTTGAAATTTCAAAAAATCCAAATAAATTTTAAAAACCTTTTCAAAAACAAAGAAAAAATTTGAAAAACTATAAAAAAAACAAAAAAAAAATCAGTTTCTATTTTGAAAAATAAATTTTATTTGTAAATATTTCTCCTTTATAAAAAAAGCAAAATCATTCTTGAAAATGTCCGAGTTTCCCCACTCATTTGAATTTTACGATAGTTGTGAAAATCAATATAATCCATATGATTTCACTCCAAATTCGTATGGATATTTTAACGACAACTATTCTTTAAACAATTCAAATTTTGAATAACAAAGTTTTTAAAATGATGACCAACTCTCAAATCTTGAAAAGAGCATTTCGTCTTTACTTGAAATCTCTACACAACAAAATCAAGAGATAAATGATTTGTGTAATTCATAGTTGGGCAATGATTCAAATCAAAGTTTTCAAAATAATCAAAATTTGAAATCACTTCAAAATTCAAACGATTTTGAGTATAACCCATGCCAATTCAATTTTGAACTCCAAAATGAATTTCAAAATCAAAACGAAAATGTGATCCACTTTTCAAAATTTTTTGGCAATGGGAATAATCTTAACCACGTTACAATTGAAAATTTTTGTTCTCAACAAATCCAAATCGAACATTCTCAAGTTAATAACTATAAATTGGATTTTGTTGAGCAAATGAACGAAATTTACGATGATCACACAGATTCGTTGTTTGAAACATATATGAAACAACGTGAAAAACAAAATCAAATTCCAACGTGTGACGAGTCAAAGAATAATCCATCTTTTACCCAAATCGACAATTTTCAAATAACAACTTTTGAAATTGAAAATAACAATCTTAATGAAGTTGTTGAAAACATGGTAATTGAGTTGGATTTCAATTCTTTTGAGGGTGTAGAACCAAATTTAAAATTCGATCTTTCTTTTCTCGATTCTAAAAAATTGAATACAACAACTTTGGATTTTGAACTTGAGATACGCAATGAAGTTGTTAATAATCCAACAAAGGAAGACGAATTTAATGAACACGAATTCTTTAGACTTTCGAAAACGGTTTATCGAATTCTGATGGGGAAGATTTAAAACACCATTTTGATTTTGAAATCAACAATTTTGAAGAAGTTTTCAACGATAAATTTGAATTTCAATTTGGTGAAAATAAACTTGAACTTCAATCAATCGTTTAATCAATCCTGAAAATCATCGAAATAAAACAACTCGTACGATTTTTATAAAACGACATTCGTTTTTCCGAATCAACACTCAACTTTGATATCTTTTACGATTTGGTTTTCTGAACTTAAGGTTTGTCTCATATGCTTAACGAGACAAATGAATCGGTCTTTGGAAGACCGTTTCATTTACTTTTTGACGATATACTTTCTGATCTTGTGTAAATACCGTTCATTTTCATATAAATAAAGACCATTTTTTTTAATTTTTTTTCTCCTTCCACTTGGGTTGACTGTGGGGACACAATCAAAATCAAGTGTGGTGGGAAGACTCATCTTCATTTTTTATTTTTGCTTTTTCTTTTAAAAACTCAAAAAAAAATTAAAAAATCCCAAAAACAAATTTTCTTTTGATTTATTTTTAAAGAAACACTATAGGATAAATATATAGTTATGGTTTATTAAATTGAAATTATTGAAAATTTATTCATCTTAATAGAAATAAAAATGAAGTTTGATTACAAATAAAAATGGTTTGACTAGTATATCATACATGTTAATTTTGAACAATCCTAATTGAAGATCTTTGTTTTAAAAAGTGGTGAATTTAAATAAAAGGATATAACATTTTTTTGTCTTCTAAGTTAAAGGGTGCTAAGATGATTTTTCAAAACTCTCTCTTTCAAAAAACAAAAAAAAAACTCAGAAACAAAAAAATATATTTCTTGTATATATGTATATATTTTTTAATAAACACCTAGAGTCATGTGTTTACACTCGTGTGTTTACTCGCTATGCTCTGTACCCTTCTCACGTAAGCCCGAAAGGTAGTGCACGATCGGTATATCTGGCCTCAGTTTATTTGAGTTATGTGTGTGTATATAAAAATTATTTTACTAATAACACCTATAGTCAATAAGTGTTCACACTTGTGTGTTCACTCGCCACGCTCTGTATTCCCCTCACATCAGTCCGCAAGGCAGTGCATAGGTAATATATCTGGCCTCAATTTATCCGAGTTAGGCATATGTAAATATTGTTAATATTAATAAAATTTTCAAACAAGACAGAGTAAGCAAATGAAATCCAAGCACCATTTAAACTTATTTGATTTGATTTGTTATTGAAAAGAAATGAAAATACCACTTTGAAAAACTTTGATAATCAACTAAGGATCCATTTCAAATTACACTATGTTATCAACCAAAACAACGAGTTAAACTATTGTCTATTTGTTATGATAACTTGATTTTTGTTGGAAATTTTGACGAGTAAATGACTTAAATTTTCAAGAAAATAACCAAACCTATATCTAACTTATGTGTGTTAATTTAAAAGTAAATCCTTCATTGTAAATATTTTCAAAAACTCGCATTCATCTCTTTGTAAATAAATCTTGCATTTTGTAAATATTTTCATCCTACATTTGGATTTTGTGGGTAGTATCCGCTGAAAACCCTCACGAGAAAACACTCGTCCTACTGGGGACACCCATAGGTTTAACGGCTTGTTGCATACGCTCAATGCAATCGTACTCCCTACGAAAATGGATTTATCTTAGTTTTTCCTTTATTCGAGGACGAATAAAAAGACAAGTATGGGGGTATTTGATGTGCACGTAAATGTGCATATTTTTACAACCATATTTAATCTATTTAAATTAAATAAATGATCATATCGGGCATTTTAACTTGTTTAACCAAAATTCATATTATTTTCAAATCGTCACATATTCATCATCATCATCCAAGGGCAAAATGGTCATTTTTGTGCATATATTAATTTTCTAAAATTTAATTGAAAATTTCTATATTGTTTTGTAGGAATTTGAATTCATATACGAGTGGTTTCATGATGATATATGCATGAACAAGAGTGAAGAGAACAAATGAAGATGAAAATAATTCAAAGTGAAGATAATGGAGGGCCCCACCTACCCACCTTTCTTCATGTACAAATTAGAGGCTAATGCACATGCTTATGGAATTAATGGCTTCATGTACACTTAAATGATGATTAGTAGAAGCTAATGATTACTTGGCCTCCACACTTTCTCAAGGGCAATTTGGGCATTCCCCAAAAATATGAATTAGGGTTTAACACTTGTATAAATACCTCATATCTTCATGTAACTTGCCCTTCTCCCTTAGTCTCTCTTTAGTTTAGTTTTTAGCTTAGAAAATAAATCAAAGTTCTCTTTCTTTTCATGGCTACTTAGCCATTTCTTTTCTTATGTAATTCCTTTTTGTGACGACCCGATATTTTGGACCATTCGCATCCGCACATGTCGGACTTGAATTGCTCAAAATGCCAAATTGTAAATAAAATTTGGCAAAACTCAGAATATATAGTAAATAAATCACAGAACACGGACACAGAGTAATAACAATGCAGTAGAAATAAAAGAATAGTAGTTCATGAAGCTACTATGTATATAATAGAGTTAAACAATATTACAGCAGAATTTATGAATACAAGGATGTCTCAATACAATAGTCAAATATAAGATTTGAATACATCACTGGAATTAACTGGATAACTGAAAACGAAAAAGATAGCTGGATCTCCAAGGAAGGCTCCAACTCCAAAGGTGAGTCTCGAATGCTGTATCACTCAGTTTGACCCGAGCGTAAAGCAAAACACAAAACACTCGAGTCAGGACATACATACTTACACAATGTAAACCAACTCAAGTGAACTGTAATAGAAAAGTACAAGTAACTTAAAGGATGCTTGGGATCTCCCATCCTTTAAGGATCCGTTAAACTATCTACTATGTAGTAATATGCGCTATTATAATAACGTCTAATAATAAAATAAACTTACTTTTAAATAACGTTAAGGGTTTACATTTTCCACCTTAACACATAATAGTCCCAGTAGTCTATCCAGTATCAGCGTACCCACAGATTGGGAGCTACCCTAAATACTCCACAGGCTACGGCACAAAACCCAACTCGTAGCTCGATATGGTAGGTGACATGACACAACAAGGCAATGCTAGGATAGATATACCAATTACGCATCCGGGCTGGTGGTAACGCATAGCAGCCACTACCACCCACCTCGGAACACACTCCCAATCAAAATCGAAGGGTGGCCACCAAATCAATCACAAAGTAATAGAAATGTATCGAAGAAATGCGTCCGATCAGAGGTGCTACCTCATTGGCCCGAGAATCGCTTCTATTTTAGCCATCTTATGCCAACTCACGGGAGTCGGGTGCACGTTCATACCTCAATAGGATCGTCGCCACCATCCTACTTCATTCTGGAATCTCCACCAGGTACACGGTTGTCAAAGTGGTTTTCGGTATCGACAGAGAGTATGCCCATATCCGATCCCGGTCTCTTTGCCAACCAATCGTTATTATAACCCATGGATATTTATTTCAAAATCATTTACTTTAAAACCCAAAATATCATATCCATTTCAAAACTAAATACTATATTATTTCATTTCAAAGCCAAATCAATATATCATTTCCATTTCAAGTCCCAAAGCAATAATATATCATTTAAATTCCAAAAACCAAATCAATATATCATTTAAATAAAACCCAAATTTCCAAATCACTGAATATTTCCTTAAATTTATTAAACTTGAAATATTCCTTTAAATCATCTTAAACCAAACCACTTTATAAAGTCACATTCTTAAATCTTCAATTTCAATAAGTTTCACGTTAATATATTTAAAGACAATTCTTAATAAAATACAATTTCACACAATTTCATTTTCAAAGCCATAGTACCTTTCAAAGTTATAACAACTTGAAACTCAACACTTTGAAACCACAATATTATTAAATCATAACAATTTAGAAATGTTATTCTTTGAAAATCATAATAGTTAGAAAATCATAACACCTTAAAATAATATTCATTTAAACAATTTAAATTCAACATCAAATAATATTCATTTCAAAGTTGTAGCATTTCTAAGTTCATTCATTCAATTATAAAATTTCGAAAACATTGTATTAACTTAAATAAAAATGGTTTATATTTCACCTCAAAACATATTCATTTAAACCATTTAAATTCAATGTCAAAATCTTCCAAAATAATATTCATTTCCAAAGTTCATTGAAATTTCAGCAACAACGACACTTATAAATTGTTACGGTAAATATATTAACATTTCAAAACATTGTCAAATTCGAAACAGCAGCACTTATAAAGTGCTACAGTAGATATTTTAGTGTTGCAAACAGTTCAGTTTCAAACCAGCAGCACTTATAAAGTGATGTAGTAGTTATTTAGTTATTTCAAAACATAGTTAAATTTCAGAACAGCAGCACTTATAAAATGCTGTAATAGTATTTGGTTATTTCAGAACTTAGTTAAATTTCAGAAATGATAGCACTTAACAAATACCATCTTAAAACCACAACATTTTGTAAATGCTACCAATAAAATTCCAGATTTTATTATAACTTTTCAGAAACATTAAAACTTCAATTTTAGCCATTTTTAACTTATAAAAATCATATTTCATGCTTCAAAAACATTCATTTGGATATCATTTAACTTATGATTTAATAAAATAAAATTTTACAAATAAATATCCAATTTAAACCATAATTCATTTATTAAGTCAAAATACACTATTTTACTTAACTTTTATTTTTAACCACTAACCTAACACTTTATTTTAAAATACCCATTTCATAAATAAAACTAAATTTCTATTTATTTACTTAACTTAAAATTTCCCTTTGAAAAACCAAATTTCCAATTTTCAAGTTAGGTCATAATTAAAGTTACATTTTTCCATTTAAAAATCATAACTATTTATTTTACAAAACATAACATTTCACAAAAGAATATTTTATTAGAAAATGTCCAATTAAAACTATATTCCATTTTATCAGTTCAAAAATACATTATTTATTACACAAAACATGTCCGTCTCATAAAGTAAAATTCATAACAATTACTAGGTTAGATTTAAAACTTCCATATTAAGTCAAATTCAATTATTAAATTATTTATCATCAATAAAGATTCTTAATTTAACTTAAACCAATTATTAACCTATAAAAATTTAAGTTATAGAAAAACCAATACACCTTTATAATTTAAGGCATTAAATCAAAAATTTAAGTTAAAATTTCATATATCTATAAAACTCAAAATACTTACTAATCTTTTAGGAAAATATTATTTAAAATATGACCATGGGCCTGTATAATATTTTCTAACCTAGGTCAAGTGATACGGATATGTATCATTTCAATCTGTAATTTAAACAGAAAAAACCGGGTTCTATCATTTCAAACCCGCAATCCCAAGTAAAACAAATACAATAAAATCACTCTAGCCTATCATTTCAACCCATAATGATTTTTCCTTATTCTAATGTCCGTTCGGGTATGTATCATTTCAACCCATAGTGATAGGGAACTTGCAGTGTGAGAAACAGTAAATAAATGAATAGTAGAACATATAATCATATCAGATGATGTAACAAATATATAAACAGAATTTAACATCATATAATCATATCACAGGCATATATGAACATATTAACATAACATATAATTTTCTACAATTCACATGCCATTGTTTCACAATTATAAAAGTACGTATGTCGAGAGTGATAAACTCACCTTTTAAAGCTGGTGATAATAATTCAAGACACACAACCAAACTCCAAAAAGCACGACAAAGCACGAATTTCGAAGCAAAGCATGATGGAGATGAGTTCGATGGACAAAGCTGATAAATAGATATTGGTGAGAAAAAATTAGAACCAACTCGATAGAAGCAATACTGATACATATAGATAGTGATATTATTCCCATGGAATCAATATTTAATTAAAGTCGAAAATAAAATATACATATTTACAGTTAAAAATCATTGTTCTTAAGGTATGCATATCTTTAAAAATCAAAGATATATAATTTATATCCAAAATCAATACTTATATATTAAAACTCATGTAACATATATACTATGCATATATACTATAACACAGGTAAAACTCATGAAAAACTCTGTAACCATAACTTATTTCCCATTCAAAAATATATACTATAACAAGGTTCAAATAAAATTTCATACACTACATATTAATATAGATATCTCCTAACACAAACTACTATATAATAATTTAAAAATAAAATACTGTAAATATTGTATACATATACATCAAAATAGTATTCTATACTTTACCAATATGTATATTATATACTTAATATATATTATAGTTTAAAAGGATCAATATCAGATCTGAACTATATATATAAATATCAATTCTAATATAAATATATATGAGATATATATAGCTGAGCCCTTGAACAGAAAAGTATATTACAAGTTCAACACATGCATATACTTAGATAAACATATATATATATATATATATATATATATATATATATATATATATATATACACACACACAACAGCAAGAAGATCCATATAACAAAACACGTATAGATTTATACCTTAAAACACGCAAACCGTATAAAATCGACGAGGGGATTGGCGATAGGCTGCTATAGCCAGAGCTCGGCTAGAAGGAAGAGGAGGCGCCTGAGGTAGGCTAGATCGGTCTCAGCTGATGGCGACAGGCGGAACAAGCATGATTTGTAAAGAGAAGGGGATGGGCCGAAGAGCAGGGGGTGCGTGAGTGGAAGAGGTGTACTCGGCTAAGCAGGTGGGGAAAGGTGGAGCGGGTATGCTACAGCCGATTGGTGGGTTCGGCCTGGCTGAAGACGCGGCGGAGGAAGAGGCAGAGGGCGGGGAGAGTGACGAGGTCGGCTAGCAGGTGCTGAGCAAATAAACTTTCGACCATGAGGAGATAAGTGACAGAGGAGGAAAGAAAATAAGTGGGGAAAGAAGATGATTTTCGTGTCACAGCTTTTGGAAATAAAGTGACGAAATGGAAAAATAAAAGGATGAAGTTATAAAGGATTAAAAGTGAACCATTGCCAAATGAATAAACTTATACAAACATTTTGATTTTCGAACCGGAGATGGGATGGCAACAGTCCTTCTTCGATTGAGCTGAATAATAGAAGCAAATTATTATTGCTTGAGCATCATGTTTCAAACTTTGAAACGTAAAGTAAAATATAAAGTCAAGATTTTGGCACCGTTACAACGAACAGTTTATTGTTTCCGGCGCGTATCGGACCTCAAAATACAGAAATAAATATACCGTAGAGATCAGCGCGATGAGACGATTAAAACGGTATACAGATATTAGTGGTACGATCAATCAAAAGTCGATAATCGATACCGAAAATGCTGCTATTTGGTCAGAAATAAGATAAACGGAGCAATAAAAGTCCAAATTTCGAAAAACGAAAGATGACGTCTCACTCAGATGAGGATTTAGAAATTTTCTATAGAAAAATATTCAGATTTGAAAAACATTCTATTATCATCAAATTTTTAACTGATTTGAATTGAATAAATTTACACAAGAAAGTAAACTTTCATATTATTAGATGAAAATTTACTGGTTTCTATGTTTAAGAAGACTATTTCGAATATTAAATTTTTATTTCAAAATTTTATTATTTTAAAATTTCACAAAATTCAACTAATAACGTTATTAAAACCAGTTAAATTTACGGGTCGTTACACTCTCCCCCACTCAAAAATTTTCGTCCCCAAAAAGGAATGAGGTAGGAGAATAAAACAACCAGAAAGAAAAATAGATTCGGAAAACAAAATAATCAATTAATTTAAAACTATATAAATTCCAATTTTAAATTAATTAGTATTCAATAATTGATTTTATCCATTTGATTTTACTGAGTTAAATAAATCTATTTTAAATTTCATTATCTTATCATCCAATTATCTTAAATTAAAAATTTCTAAAATCATGAATTTGAAAAGCATTTATTATACTCATAATTTATTCAATAAATTTAATTCTTCTTTATTCCAAAAGTATTATTAAATTTATTCTACTTAATATCTAAACACATATATTAAGTATATTTACACTTATTATAACTACTCCCATTTATTTATAATTTCCTTTAACACCATTATATTGTAAATTATTCAATTAACCTTTTTATTCTATTTACCTCCATTAATCTTTTATAACTAAAATTTAAGTGTATAACATTTATTATAACCACTCAAATTCTACTTATAAAATCCTTTTATATTGTATATTACCCAATTACATATTCAACTTCTTAATAATGTAGGTAAGTTATATTGGGATGCAATAGAATATTATACAAATAAAAATTTCTAATTCAATTATTTCAAGCTTAAATATTTATTCAAAAATTTGGCTCATTTTATAATTGAAATCATCCCTTAGGATAAAATTTAAGAGTTAAATTTTCGATTAGCTTCAAATTATTCTAGAGATAAATAAATATATATACATAATATATATCAAATCAACTTTAAATCATATATCAATATATATATTATAAATCACGTCAAATTTTAGAAATTCAAATCAATTTAATTCTTCAAAGCAGAACTGTAGGAAAGCTACAGAATAGTCTCTTCGCTTCGAAACTCGAAAATGAATGTAGATGATGCTGCAGTCATAACCGAAATTATTTTCCAGCGACAAAGAGAAAAGCACTGATTTAAACTTAAAATTCTTTAGAAACAATTTCTATTCGGAAATATTTCAAATAATATACCTTTAAAACTTAAAAAAAAAACCAAAGTCGAAATCATCGGAAATTAAATTCTCAAATTCTTGATTTAAAATTCATTTAAATTTCCAAATTAATTTATAACCATCTTTTATAGTTCAATTATTTATATATGAACAAAGCCAATGATTACAAAATATATACAAAGTTAATTATTGTTTCTTAACAACCAATTCAATTAACTATCAAAGTTCTGAAGAATTTACATATATAAATATAATTATACAAAATTTATCCCATTTACCAAATTTGAAAACAATATGGTGTCAGTTTGCTCTGTTCGAGTGTTTTGGAAATCCTATCGATAACGTTGATCAGACGAATCGATCGGAAACCCAAATCAACATCAACAACTCAAACAACACAATATATATTAAAACATTTAAATATTAGTTTACAAAAATACACTTCAAGAATGATTTGAAGATAAGTTGGAAACAAAAGACAAGATGATTAAATAACAGAATAAGGGAATGAATAAGCTTATATACATCGCGGGCAACCTTAATCGGGTCAACCGTGACTTAAAGAATAAGATCGATGTGGGGTTCTAGGGTAAATCTACATCCGATCTCAAGAGATAGAATTCGGGATAACAAGAGGTAGATAGCATTGTAAACTGAGGATGCAGAAATCTTCGGTGAATCAATGCTTCTTGTGAAGGAGTTTCAACCCTTTACAATCATTCGAAGACTGGCAAGACCGCCTATTCATTATAAAGATCATTCGAAGTGGAGTTCTGGGATACTCCAGAATCAAAAGAAGACAAATAAGGAGAGACAAGAATGGGTTTGGAACCGCAAGGAACGTTCCAAAAATTCAAAAGAAGTCAAGTCAAAAAGGAAGAGATTCAAGCTCGAACGAAAGTGATTTTGTAAATAAATTTACCATATATGCTAAGCTTTTCCGAGAGCCAAAGCTCTGATACCAAATGTGACGACCCGATATTTTGGACCATTCGCATCCGCACATGTCGGACTTGAATTGCTCAAAATACCGAATTGTAAATAAAATTTGGCAAAACTCAGAATATATAGTAAATAAATCACAGATCACAGACACAGAGTAATAACAATGAAGCGGAAACAAAAGAATAGTAGTTCATGAAGCTACTATGTATATAACAGAGTTAAACAAGATTACAGCAGAATTTATGAATACAAGGATGTCTCAATACAATAGTCAAATACAAGATTTGAATACATCACTGGAATTAACTGGATAACTGAAAACGAAAAAGATAGCTGGATCTCCAAGGAAGGCTCTAACTCCAAAGGTGAGTCTCGAATGTTGTATCACTCAGTCTGACCCGAGTGTATAGCAAAACACAAAACACTCGAGTCAGGACATACATACTTATACAATGTAAACCAACTCAAGTGAACTGTAATAGAAAAGTACAAGTAACTTAAAGGATGCTTGGGATCGCCCATCCTTTAAGGATCCGTTAAATTATCTACTATGTAGTAATATTCACTATTATAATAATGTCTAATAATAAAATAAACTTACTTTTAAATAGCGTTAAGGCTTTACATTTTCCACCTTAACACATAATAGTCCCAGTAGTCTATCCAGTATCAGCGTACCCCTAGATCGGGAGCTACCCTAAATACTCCATAGGCTATGGCACAAAACCCAACTCGTAGTAATGCTCGATATGGTAGGTAACACGACACAACAAGGCAATGCCAGGGTAGATATACCAATTACGCATCCGGGCTGGTAGTAACGCATAGCACCCACTACCGCCCACCTCGGAACACACTCCCAATCAAAATCGAAGGGTGGCCACCAAATCAATCACAAAGTAATAGAAATGTATCGAAGAAATGCGTCCGATCAGAGGTGCTACCTCATTGGCCCGAGAATCGCTTCTGTTTTAGCCACCTTATGCCAACTCACGGGAGTCGGGTCCACGTTCATACCTCAATAGGATCGTCGCCACCATCCTACTTCATTCTGGAATCTCCACCACGTACACGGTTGTCAAAGTGGTTTTCGGTATCGACGGAGAGTATGCCCATATCCGATCCCGGTCTCTTTGCCAACCAATCGTTATTATAACCCATGGATATTTATTTCAAAATCATTTACTTTAAAACCCAAAATATCATATCCATTTCAAAACTAAATACTATATTATTTCATTTCAAAGCCAAATCAATATATCATTTCCATTTCAAGTCCCAAAGCAATAATATATCATTTAAATTCCAAAAACCAAATCAATATATCATTTAAATAAAACCCAAATTTCCAAATCACTGAATATTTCCTTAAATTTATTAAACTTGAAATATTCCTTTAAATCATCTTAAACCAAACCACTTTATAAAGTCACATTCTTAAATCTTCAATTTCAATAAGTTTCACGTTAATATATTTAAAGACAATTCTTAATAAAATACAATTTCACACAATTTCATTTTCAAAACCATAGTACCTTTCAAAGTTATAACAACTTGAAACTCAACACTTTGAAACCACAATATTATTAAATCATAACAATTTAGAAATGTTATTCTTTGAAAATCATAATAGTTAGAAAATCATAACACCTTTAAAATAATATTCATTTAAACAATTTAAATTCAACATCAAATAATATTCATTTCAAAGTTGTAGCATTTCTAAGTTCATTCATTCAATTATAAAATTTCGAAAACATTGTATTAACTTAAATAAAAATGGTTTATATTTCACCTCAAAACATATTCATTTAAACCATTTAAATTCAATGTCAAAATCTTCCAAAATAATATTCATTTCCAAAGTTCATTGAAATTTCAGCAACAACGACACTTATAAAGTGTTACGGTAAATATATTAACATTTCAAAACATTGTCAAATTCGAAACAGCAACACTTATAAAGTGCTACAGTAGATATTTTAGTGTTGCAAACAGTTCAGTTTCAAAACAGCAGCACTTATAAAGTGATGTAGTAGTTATTTAGTTATTTCAAAACATAGTTAAATTTCAGAACAGCAGCACTTATAAAATGCTGTAATAGTATTTGGTTATTTCAGAACTTAGTTAAATTTCAGAAATGATAGCACTTAACAAATACCATCTTAAAACCACAACATTTTGTAAATGCTACCAATAAAATTCCAGATTTTATTATAACTTTTCAGAAACATTAAAACTTCAATTTTAGCCATTTTTAACTTATAAAAATCATATTTCATGCTTCAAAAACATTCATTTGGATATCATTTAACTTATGATTTAATAAAATAAAATTTTACAAATAAATATCCAATTTAAACCATAATTCATTTATTAAGTCAAAATACACTATTTTACTTAACTTTTATTTTTAACCACTAACCTAACACTTTATTTTAAAATACCCATTTCATAAATAAAACTAAATTTCTATTTATTTACTTAACTTAAAATTTCCCTTTGAAAAACCAAATTTCCAATTTTCAAGTTAGGTCATAATTAAAGTTACATTTTTCCATTTAAAAATCATAACTATTTATTTTACAAAACATAACATTTCACAAAAGAATATTTTATTAGAAAATGTCCAATTAAAACTGTATTCCATTTTATCAGTTCAAAAATACATTATTTATTACACAAAACATGTCCGTCTCATAAAGTAAAATTCATAACAATTACTAGGTTAGATTTAAAACTTCTATATTAAGTCAAATTCAATTATTAAGTTATTTATCATCAATAAAGCTTCTTAGTTTAACTTAAAACCAATTATTAACCTATAAAAATTTAACTTATAGAAAAACAAATACACCTTTATAATTTAAAGCCTTAAATCAAAAATTTAAGTTAAAATTTCATATATCTATAAAACTCAAAATACTTACTAATCTTTTAGGAAAATATTATTTAAAATATGACCATGGGCCTGTATAATATTTTCTAACCTAGGTCAAGTGATACAGATATGTATCATTTCAATTCGTAATTTAAACAGAAAAATCCGGGTTCTATCATTTCAAACCCGCAATCCCAAGTAAAACAAATACAATAAAATCACCCAAGCCTATCATTTCAACCCATAATGATTTTTCCTTATTCTAATGTCCATTTGGGTATGTATCATTTCAACCCATAGTGATAGGGAACTTGCAGTGTGAGAAACAGTAAATAAATGAACAATAGAACATATAATCATATCAGATGATGTAACAAATATATAAATAGAATTTAACATCATATAATCATATCACAGGCATATATGAACATATTAACATAACATATAATTTTCTACAATTCACATACCAATGTTTCACAATTATAAAAGTACGTATGTCGAGAATGATAAACTCACCTTCTAAAGATGTAGACAACAATTCAAGACACACAACCAAACTCCAAAAAGCACGACAAAGCACGAATTTCGAAGCAAAGCATGATGGAGACGAGTTCGATGGACAAAGCTGATAAATAGATATTGGTGAGAACAAATTAGAACCAACTCGATAGAAGCAATACTGATACATATAGATAGTGATATTATTCCCATGGAATCAATATTTAATTAAAGTTGAAAATAAAATATACATATTTATAGTTAAAAATCGTTGTTCTTAAGGTATGCATATCTTTAAAAATCAAAGATATATAATTTATATCCAAAATCAATACTTAAATATTTAAACTCATGTAACATATATACTATGCATATATACTATAATACAGGTATACTTTAACATGTAAAACTCATGAAAAACTTTGTAACCATAACTTATTTCCCATTCAAAAATATATACTATAACGCAGATTCAAATAAAATTTCATACACTATATATTAATATAGATATCTCCTAACACAAACTACTATATAATAATTTAAAAATAAAATACTGTAAATATTGTATACATATACATCAAAATAGTATTCTATACTTTACCAATATGTATATTATATACTTAATATATATTATACTTTAAAAGGATCAATATCAGATCTGAACTATATATAAATATCAATTCTAATATAAATATATATGAGATATATATAACCGAGCCCTTGAACAGACAAGTATATTACAAGTTCAACACATGCATATACTTAGATAAACGTATATATATATATACACACACAACAGCAAGAAGATCCATATAACAAAACAGGTATATATCAATTCCTTAAAAACACGCAAACCGAGGAAGATCGACGAGGGAATTGGCGATAGGCTGCTATGGCCAGAGCTCGGCTAGAAGGAAGAGGAGGCACCTGAGGTAGGCTAGATCGGTCTCGGCTGATGGCGACAGGCGGAAGAAGCATGAGTTGTAAAGAGAAGGGGATGGGCTGAAGAGCAGGGGGGTGCGTGAGTGGAAGAGGTGTGCTCGGCTAAGCAGGTGGGGAAAGGCGGAGCGGGTAGGCTACAGCCGATTGGTGGCTTCGGCCTGGCTGAAGATGCGGCGGAGGAAGAGGCAGAGGGTGGGGAGAGTGACAAGGTCGGTTAGGAGGTGCTGAGCAAATAAACTTTCGGCCATGAGGAAATAAGTGACAGAGGAGGAAAGAAAATAAGTGGGGAAAGAAGATGATTTTCCTGTCACAGCTTTTGGAAATAAAGTGACGAAATGGAAAAATAAAAGGATGAAGTTATAAAGGATTAAAAGTGAACCGTTGCCAAATGAATAAACGTATACAAACGTTTTGATTTTCGAACCAGAGATGGGATGGCAACAGTCCTTCTTGGATTGAGCTGAATAATAAAAGCAAATTATTATTGCTTGAGCATCACGTTTCAAACTTTGAAACGTAAAGTAAAATATAAAGTCAAGATTTTGGCACCGTTACAACGAACAGTTTATTGTTTCCGGCGCGTATCGGACCTCAAAATACAGAAATAAATATACCGTAGAGATCAGCGCGACGAGACGATCAAAACGGTATACAGATATTAGTGGTACGATCATCCGATCAAAAGTCGATAATCGATACCGAAAATACTGCTATTTGGTCAGTAATAAGATAAACGGAGCAATAAAAGTCCAAATTTTGAAAAAGACAGATGACGTCTCACTCAGAAGTGGATTTAGAAATTTTCTATAGAAAAATATTCAGATTTGAAAAACATTCTATTATCATCAAATTTTTAACTGATTTGAATTAAATAAATTTACACAAGAAAGTAAACTTTCATATTATCAGATGAAAATTTACTAGTTCCTATGTTTAAGAAGATGTATTCCGAATATTAAATTTTTATTTCAAAATTTTATTATTTTAAAATTTCACAAAATTCAATTAATAACGTTATTAAAACTAGTTAAATTTACGGGTCGTTACACTTTTTTTTATGCAATTTAATACATGTTCTTTTTCTTTTCTTGTTTATTTCCTTTCATGCTAGTAGTGTAGATTTGTTTATTTATGCATGTAGATTAGTTCTCTTTTTCATTAGCTTTCATTTTCCTTTCTTTTTGCTTTCATGTTGCTAGCTACATTTGTTGATCAAATGACAAATATGAGAGGCTAAACCTCTTCAATTTAGGGGTAATGAAGCTCTCTAATTATGTAGCTTCAACTATTTGTTAATTCATGCTCTCTTTTTGTGCTTAATGATGATGATAGAAATGGTTTACTAGTTGTTTTTTCTTTGAATTTGATAGCCTATATTGTTGACATCAAATAGGCTACGCTTAAACAATTACTAACACTAATTGCCTCTTCATTAAAATACGATTATGGCAAAAGAAAGTGATTTGAAATTAAAATTTGATGGTCTATATTTCTAATCAATAGTTAATAGGCCATACTTAAAATAGATTTTATTTTCATTTTCATTGTCAAATTTCATGAAAGTTAGTAAGTGGTTTAAGGGGTGTGTTATAGTTTGATGGCTTATGTTGGCTAATCAATAGTACAAATATTTCATACTTATGATAAGCACATCAATTAAAGCACTAATGACCATAAAAGAGAGATTATGATTTCATATGTGCTGAACTACATGATCTAGAGAGTGGATTTATTCTCTAAATTGTCATTTAACTCTTATATTTGCATATCTTTTCTTTTAGTTAGTTAGCTAATTTTCTAATTCTCTAGCTTAACTTTCACTCGACTTTGGTTTAATTTGATTGAATAGAAATTTAAATCATCAATTCCCTACGGATCGACCCATATTCTCCACGTACTACAAGTGTACGCCGTGCGCTTGCAGTTATATTTTTATTTCAAAATTCGTTCGACGGTTTTCTAAATCGATAAAAAATCCATCGTCGAACAACCGGTATCAAATAGTACCCTATCTGGTATACTTCAAATCAAAAGCATACCTTCCATCATAGTCTTTCCTTTCTTAGCAATAGTTGGCCTAGCAGTCGATGGTCCAATAGCAATGACTTTTCCCTTATCCACCCTAACTGGTTCGGGACACTAATTCTTATAATGTCCCACCTGGTCATAGTTAATGCACTTCACACCCTTCTTGTCTATGGTCTTCTTCCTCTTTCCAGTTCGGCATTCATGAGCATAACAACCCTTCTTATCGCACTTAAAGCAAATCAAATTAGCCTTTGCCTTCTTGGTAGCTTCTCCCTTCTGGGTTCCTTTCTTCTTAAAGAACTTCCTCATCTCACCCTAAGAATCCTGGGTTTCAGTAGGCTTTTCCTTCCCATAAATAGCAAGCATTTCCTCATGTCGAATTGCCATCTCCACAACAACATTACAAGGATCATGGAGATGTGGCAGGGTCGCCCTAGTAATCACGGGTCTTAATCCCCGAATAAACTTCTCATTCCTCTTTATGACGGTGTCAATGGTAACATACTCATATCTGGACATCTCATCAAACTTAGTAGTGTACACAACTACCGACATTTCTCTCTATACCAAATCCATGAACTTTCTCAACAATGCCGACTTAGCAACTTCAGACAAAAGCCTCTGCTCGAATCTCCTTCGAAATTCTGCCCAAGTCAACTCTTCCTCGGGGACTCCAGCTGTAACACTATTTAACCAATGAAGCGCTGCTCCCTGCAATTGCTTAAAGGCTAGTCTCCTCTTCTGCTCATCTTTCAATCCTAAGTCAGCGAAGATTCTCTAACAATGCAACGGCCAATTCTCAACTTCTATGGCATCCTCCGTTCCCACAAATGGCTTCCCACCAAGACTGGTGTAATCTTTGCTCAACTTAGCATAGTTGTTTCCAATTGGAGCCACGGGATTAGCTCCTCCAACATTCCCATCCACCCTACAACTACTCCAGCTTGCATCATATTGACGAAGAACTGATACATCATCCCCATATCTATTGGCGGATTTCCAACACCTATGCTGGCATTTGCATTTTGATTTGCATTTGTCTTTCGACCGGGGTTCCTCCTGGTATTAGGTCGGACACTTCCATTTGTTGTGGTGCTTCCTCCACTGAGATTTCCTCTTATGTTTCCTACCTCCATATCTTCCTTTCTCATAAATCTGGATACTAGCCTTAGTAAGATATAGAAGAACGGTCTAAGAGAGAGGAAAATACGTACTTATATATATATATAAAATACAAGTACATTACAATAGCGTTACCCCAACCCCGATCTTATTTTCCAATTCATTGGATTATGTTTTGAAAATCTTTTAGGTTTAAATTTCTTAAATTTTCATAAACCTAACGGCTATGGATGCTGCAGTCATCCATAGTTATTAATCCTCGACAACCAAATGCGGTAATGTTAGATACATTGGTACAACAGAAACACATGGATATGAAGAAAATTTTGAAACTATTTAAACAAATTTCTCATTCCATTTCAAATCATTTCAAATTCATTACATAATCCCAAATTTCGAGAACCACATTCAGAGAAAATATAATTATTACAACATATGCCAAGAGCGACATATGAAGATTCCCCCTTGGATGATCATAGTACATATATAGGCAATTAAAGAACTTTGCCTTTACAAAAAAACACAGCGGCATAAAAGAAAAGAACTCTAAATAGCTAGCTTGCCTCCTGCTCATCTCCGAAAGATTATTTTTTAATTAAATACCTGAAATACCTCAACTCTCAAACTACTTAAAATTAATATAGCACCCGAGAGTTTAAGGGAAAAACATAAACTTCGAGTTAGACAAAAAGCATAGTATGAATAATAACCTACCATCTCGAACCATTTAGATATCTAGTGAGACCACGCCGCTTAGATGTATCTGGTGAAGTCACTGCTTTACCTCCTAAGCGGGAAATCGATTTCCGTATTGATCTTATTCCTGAAGCTCGACCTGTAGTTCTTCCTCCTAGAAGAATGGCACCCCGCGAGAAGGTTGAGTTGGGAAAGCAAATTGAGGACTTGTTCTCCAAGGGTCTGATCAGACCTAGCTATTCAGAATGGGGAGCAACGGTGGTTTTCGTCACCAAGTCCGATGGTTCTCTTCGGATGTGTGTTGATTATAGGGAGCTGAACAAGCTCACTATGAAAAACAGATATCCTATGCCTCACATCAATGATATGTTTGATCAGCTTTATGGTGCTACTATTTTCTCTCAGCTTGATCTTGCCTCGGGTTTCCACCAGCTCAGAGTTGCTGAGGAAAGTATTCCCAAGACTGCTTTCCGTACTGAGAATGGGTTTTTTGAATGGTTATTCATGCCTTTCGGTTTGACTAATTCTCCTGCTTTCTTTGTTGATTTGATGAATCATGTTTTTCGTGATGTGCTTAATAAATTTGTTCTAGTCTTTGTTGATGATATTCTCATTTTCTCTAAGTTTGAAGAAGAACATGAGTCGCATTTGAAATCTGTTCTTGAGACTCTTAGAAATCATCAGTTAAAGGCTAAATTTTCTAAATGCCATTTCTGGAAGGATGAATTTCGATTCCTCGGGCATATTGTTTCTGGTAATGGAGTTTCTGTTGATCCAGTCAAGATCGCTACGATCAATGTAAGTCTTTCTTTCCTTCTCTTTCCTTGTTTCATTCAATTTATTCTATCTTTCCAGTTGTCCTTATTTATCCCTATTATGTACAGGATTGGGAAACTCCTAGGACTCCAACTGATATTCGTAGTTTTCTGGGCCTTGCCGGTTATTATCGGAGATTCATTGAGAATTTTGCTCAGATTGCTGCACTTCTCACCGCTTTTACTCGTAAGAATGCTAAGTTTATTTGGAGTGATGTGTGTAAAGCTACATTCAGTGAGTTAAAGCACAAGCTTACTTCCGCACCAGTTCTTACCGTTCCAAATGGAAATGAGGGATTAACGGTATACACTAATGCTTGTCGTGAAGGTTTGGGAGCTGTTCTGATGCAGGATGGGCAGGTCATTGCTTATGCTAGTCGTTAGTTGAAGACCCATGAAGCCAATTATGCTGCCCATGATTTAGAGTTGCTTGCTGTTGTTTTTGCTTTGAAGCTTTGGAGGCATCATCTTTTGGGTACTAAGTTTGAGCTCTTCACAGATCATCAGTCCTTGAAGTATATTTTCACTCAGAAGGATTTGAATCAAAGACAAGTTAGGTGGTTGGAGTTTCTTGCTTCTTATGACCTCGACATCAACTATACCCCTGGGAAAGCTAATGTTGTAGCGGATGCTTTGAGTCGGAAGAAGGCGATGTTGTGTCAGCTTGTTGTTTCTTCTTCTCTTTTGGATCGTATCATGGCTAAGCAGGATTGTGAAGACCCAAAATTTTTTTGAGAATAAAAATTACTCTAAAATAAATACAAGAATGAATAAAGTAAATAAGAATGGGAGAAAAATAGCTTGATATTAAATATCAGAAGTGAGTGAAGAAATTATGCAAGGAATAAATGTTTTAATACAATGATAAAAGGAAAATGATTAAGTATAAAATAAATTCAAAAATTCACATGATTTGAGTAGGTGTGAATATTGTATAAAAAGAATATATACATATGATCAGAGAAGTATGGGATGTTAATAATAAAAATCCTTTTGATAATTAAGTTGCATAGAAATCAGTTAAGAAATATTTATGAGTGAGAATGTATTTTTGAAATAAATATCAAAAAGGGAATAAATATTTCAATAAATAATAAGAAGAAAAATAACTAAGGTATGAATGAGTTTTAAATACACATATCTTATGGATACTATAAATTTATATGGCCAGAAAAATATTTGGGTAGTAAAATAACTTCTTTTGATAATTAAAATGCATACCAACTAGTCAAGTAATATTTCTGGGTATGAATGCATTTTTAAAATAAATCAAGATAGATCATAAAAATTTGTTAGCTAAAAATCAAGCTTACAAAAGAAATGAGAAAAAGAAATATAAGGCTGAGTCACATAAAAATAATGTGCAAGGAAATCATGCAAATAGCATGTGCACAGAAAAGCAATAAGGCAACTGTTTTACTGAAAATGGAAACCAAGAGAAAATGGCACTTTTAGCCATAAAGATACATACATGAATCTCTAAGTAAGGTGAGGATAGAATGTGTTTTTCCTCCATTTAAACCCTAACAGAGTGATTTAAATCAGGGGGGGACAATAGTTGTCCAGGAGAGAAAGAAAAATTAAAATAGAAAATAAACTCACATTGCCTTCAGACCTGAGCATTCCCGGAGAGGAGCAAAGGAAGGTGAGCGATTAATCAATCTCATGAGGCTAAGGCATTAAGACCCAAGTTAAGGGCAGCCATTTTATTTGTGGTGTTTGATCAATTTATTTTCTCTGAATAGATTAATACTGAGAATGGTTGTTGTTTTGATAAATCTTTGGTTGATGCTTTGTTTTGTTTGTTTGATTGTTTGATAAGAAAAATACCATGATCTCTGATATGAATCCAGTACCTTAAAACCTCAGTTTGTAAATATGTTTAGAAAGATAAATACATTTTATTATGAAGTAGGGTATTACTGGAAAATAAGCCATGCAGTGTGAACAAAGGAGGTTCATGCTTATGTCTAGATTGTTTTAAAATTTGAAATGAACAATGCAATAAAATATCTATGTGCTGATTTGTTCAGGTCAAAAGCTACAATGTTTTATGGGTTTTTCTTAAAAACCTTACCCTATGTTCACAATAGAATTGAGTATAAGAATTTTTGTATGATTCTACTGGATTTGTTTAAGTGATCATAATATTTTGGATATGCAAGTGTTAAAACAAATTTTGAATAAAACAACTGGAAAAAATGAAATATAGCATTATTTTCATGAATGAAAGTATGGTCAGTTGAAATCCCTGAGTGAGTCTAATTCTCTCTGATTCATGGAGAAAGAAAGAAAGAATGAAAAAGCATTTCAAGAGTTAATAAATCTTTCTGAAATAAGAAATGAGACTGGTCACTAGATTATAAAACTAATCTAGGAGAGAAGCCTTGATCTATTCATCATAAGGAGTATGATGGGTATGTGCATGACTTGTTTAAGTCCTATAGGCCTTTGTGCAGGGGTTAACAGAATTGAGTCCCTTGCAATGCACACATGGTGTTCAATGGCAAAGAGATATGACCAAATTAAATTAATAAATCAAGATTTAGAGCTGAGTCGTGGAATTAAAATGAGTTAGTTCCATAAGAGTATGTGTACATGTATACTGTATTGAATGATTGAATGGTTTCTTGTGTGCATGAGTGTAGTAGGAGTTTAGATATATATATATACTCAGTTACTTTATAAATCCAAAGTGCATTTAGCACAATTCTGCAAAACAATGTAAAAAATGACAAGTTATTATATGATGATTTCACTCATACCAGAATTTTATTCTGACCCTATTTATTGCCTTTGCAATATTTGGGGTGTCTCATTTCTATTGAGGCAGCTCAAAATATTGTTGCAGGTAGAGATGCATGAGTAGATTGCTTACTTGGGAAGTTAGAAGACTTGCTAGAGTTTCTTTTTAAATATGCTGTAGTTCATTGTAATAAAGATAACTAGGCAAACTTTATTAAGTCTATGTAGACCTTTCAGCATTGTAGTGGCTTTGTTTATTTGAAAAGAAGTTGTAAAACTTAAATATTATATGTGTCTGAAGTTACAGATCTAAGTGACTGATTTTGATATTTTCTGATAGACTATGATGGGGAAAATTATGCCATGTAATTCAATATGTGGACATGCTTTCTTTATCAAAAGTTGTTAAACTTTTAAATAGAAAAGTTGCATTAGTTTATGGATAAGCATGTAGCTAAAAATTGTTAAGTGATATTGAGTCTGGTATTGGCTAACCAGAAGAGCTTGACCATGACTTATAACTGATATAGGATCATGAGAAGCTCAAAATCTTAACCTGAAAATCCTCTTTGAACATGTGATTTTACAATGAAGAATTGGCATGGTATTGTTTAGAAAAAATATATGAAACATATATGATTTGTACTTATAATCCGAAATGCAACTGTATTGAACTGAGCCTATCTGACCACCTACTTGGTTTAAGTCAGGGGAGTCTGGTCTTTAACAAGTTTGCTAAACTCACAAAAATGCATTGCTATGTAGTCTACCTAGATGTTAAACATGCTAAAAATCCTTTTGTTTGATTGATCACTTTCAACTGTTCTATAATCTGGAAACTTATCAGTACTCTTCTCAACTGTTCATCTGAAAGTTTACATTAGGCTGATTTTGATATTGTTTCAATCATTATATTCATGCAAGTCCATATATGGTATGCTAGATTAAGTTAGCATTTTAGCTTGTCTGTATTTTTTCCTCTGCCTGATTTAAAATACACTGATCACCAAATGTTCAAAGAACACTATAAATATTTTAAGACATGAGTATAGTTACTTTGACACAAACATGGTTAGAGTAAGCAATAAGCACCCCGGGATAAAATTCTCAAGCTTGAGTTGTTTTAACACAATATGAAATTCAAAAGAAAAACTATAAGTGTTAAACTCCTGGTTTCAAAAATGAAAGGAAAGTATTGACTAAAAATCTGGAGATTAATCAATTGGGTTAAGAAACAAGCTGATAAATAGAATAAGAAAATATTAAAAGAATATTAATTAAATTAAGAAAGAATTTAGCTTGTTAAAGGAAAAAAAAAAGTTAAAACCAGAATGAAGCTATGTGACATAACATCTCTCAGATATGAGAATATTATGTGATTGATTTTTCTTTGCAATTTTAATTACTTTGATGGGCAAAGGAACAATTATATATCTTCATATATATAAATGACATGTTTTGATTCATGTACTAATATTTTTATATTGGTAAGATTTTGGATCTTGGGGAAAATGAATTAATGAATTAAAGAAGTGATCACTTGTTTTTTTTAAAAAACTCACTAAAAATCACATAAATTAGAATCTAAAAGAAGTGGGTCACTTCAAGGATGAGGATGAGATGCTTAGATTGATGAAGGAGAATGTTCGTAGTAGGGTTGATAGTAGTAGTCTTGATGGTAGTGGAGCCCAGATCGATGATAGAGGTATTTTGAGGATTAATAATCGGATTTGTGTCCTGAAGGTTGATGGATTGAGACAGGAGTTACTACGGGAAAATCATCGATCCAGACTTTCTATTCATCCGGGTGTGACCAAGATGTATCAGGATATGAAGAAGTTGTACTGGTGGAGTGGTATGAGGCGAGATATCTCCATCTTTGTTAGTAGGTGTGCGACTTGTCAGCAAGTCAAGGCCGATCATCAGAAGATCCCTGGTTTGTTGCAGACCCTTGAGTTTCCCAATTGGAAGCGGGAACAGGTTTCTATGGATTTTATTGATGGATTACCGAGGACTAGGAGGGGTAATGAGAGTATCTGGGTTATTGTGGATAGATTGACCAAGTCCGCTCATTTCATTCCGGTCAAGTCTACCCGTTCTGTTTCTAGTTTGTCTGAGATCTACATGATGGAGATTGTTCGTCTCCATGGTGTTCCTCTCAGTATTGTTTGTGATCGTGACCCTATCTTTACTAGTCAGTTTTGGAAAGCTTTTCAGGAATCTTTGGGTACTCATCTGAATCTGAGCACTGCTTACCATCCACAGACCGACGATCAAACGGAAAGGGTGAATCAGATACTAGAGGATCTTCTTTGTGCTTGTGTGCTTGATTATGGAGGATCTTGGGAAGATCATCTCCATCTTGTCGAATTTACCTATAACAATAGTGATCAGGTATAATTTCTATCTTTTGTTTTGATCTTGTCTTAATCTTTTATCTATCTCATTTCTATCTTTGAATTCAGGCCAGTATTAAAATGTCTCCGTTTGCTGCTCTTTACAGACGACCTTGTAGATCCCCATCTTGCTGGATTGAATCCGGTAATCGTTTGGTTCTTGGTCCTGATGTGATTTTAGAGGCTTCTGAGAGAGCTGAGGAGATTAGGAGGAAGATGAGGATTGCTCAGGATAGGCAGAAGAAGTATGTTGATAGGCGTAGGCGGAGTTTAGAGTTCGCTGTTGGTGATTTGGTTTTCCTTAAGGTCTCTCCCTTAAGGAATGTTATTCGATTTGGTCGTAGAGGGAAGCTTTCTCCTAGGTTCATTGGTCCTTTCCGCATTGTGGAAAGAGTTGGTTTCTTGGCTTATCGTCTGGATTTTCCCGAGAAGTTCTCTGGAGTGCATAATGTATTCCACGTTTCGCATCTTCGTCGCTATCTGCATGATCCATCTCTTATTGTTCAGCCTTCTGCTCTTGATAGTTTGGATATTGAGCCTAATCTGAGTGTCGAGAGGAAGCCACTTCATATTGTCGACAGAGGTATGAAGCAGCTAAGAAGGAAATCTGTTAGTCTGGTCAAAGTACAGTGGAGTACCGATGATCGAGATTATACCTGGGAGATGGAGGAGAGCATTCGTGCTTCGAATCCGGAATTGTTTATTTCAGGTACTATTTGCTTTCTATCTTGTTTTCATTATTTCCTTGTTTCGTTCTTTTCGAGGACGAAAAGATTTGAGTGGGGGAGAGTGTAACAACCCAACATTTTTTCAAATATTTTTAAATTATTTTAAATTAAATTTTATTTTGATATTTTATTTTTAAAACATTTTAGAAGTATAGTTATAATTTTCCAAAGTTAATTGTATTTTGTTTGCAATTTTTAATTCTAGTTTCCATATATAATAAACTATTTTCTTTATTTTCTTTTTATTTTTCCTAAGAATAATTGTTTATTTTCATTTTCACTTTATTTTTGTTTATCTTTTATTTTTATTTACTGATTTTTATTTGTTTATATTGAATTAAAAAGAAAGTGGAAATTCAAAGAGACAAAAGGCTTTAACTTGTGACTTTTCAATGCCTAGTCCTTTCACATGCTTTGGCCGTTCAAAGCGTCTATTGTAGCCGTGAGTTTTATTTGTTCTTCACGTGAAAAACTTCCCATCTCACTTCATTCTCTCGGCCATTTTCATTTCTGAAAAAAAATGTAAATTAATGGCTTCTTTTTTTCTACTTTTCTTCTTCTTTTTCCATTGTTTTTGCCTTGAATCATCTACAAGTTGCTCGGCCTAAACCCCACCATCTCCTACACCGACCACCACCACTTCCTTTCCCACATCATCTATGGCAACATCACCACCCCCTCTGACCAGTAGTGGCCGTGATCTTCATATGAACCGATCACCACAAAAAACATTGAAACCCTTGAAACAATGCATAGCCGAGCCTAGTTTTCCCATCCCCTTCATTTTTTTGACCACGGCCACACCCTTAGCCACCACCCCTAGCTCCACCACCAGCAAGTGCCATCACCCCTAGCCTTGATTCAGATCTGACCTGACCTGTAGAAGACCATGGCCGAGCCCAAACATGACCCTAGGCCGAGCCTTGTTGCAACCAAACCCCTTTCTTGCTTTGACCTTTAGCATTCCTTGTTTTGGCAACTCCAAACTCCTCATCTTCTCTAGCCTAGCCGTGTGTTAGTGAGCCAAACCCAAGCCTTACCATCCATTAAAACATGTATGGACGAGCCATGTTGAGTCATGGTCAAGCAAATTTGATTTAAAAGCTTGGTTAAGTCATTTGTCTAATTCTACTTCCATTTGTTTCAATTTAATCTTTGTATTATAAATATATATTTATATTGCTTTGTTTTATTTTGTATACAAGATTAATATCTTGGCTCTCTCTCCACTCAAATCAAAAGTCGTGCTATCGTGCTTTTTGGATTTTTGTTTGTGTGTTTGATTTGCTAACTCCAGCGTAAAAAGGTGAGTATTCACACATGACATTTATAATTATATAATTTGTGAAGTGACAACAAGTGAATGTGTAGAAACTATTATATCATGTTATACCTGCCTGTGATATGTATTATATGATGTTAAACTCTGTTATAAACTTGTCACATCATCTGCTACGTTATATTCTGTTATATTGTTTATTTTATATTGTTTCTCACACTGCAAGTTCCCTGTAGAATAGAATCACTATGGGTTGAAATGATACATAGCCGAACGGACTTTAGAATAGGAAAAAATCGTTATGGGCTGAAATGATAAGCCAGAGTGATTTTTATTTATTTTTATTAAATTGGGATTGTGAGTTTGAAATGATAGAACCCGGATTTTTCTTTGTAAATTACGGATTGAAATGATATATTATCTGTATCACTTGACTTAGGCTAGAAAATATTATACAGATCCGTGGTTATTTTATATATTTTTCTGGAAAAAATTTAAGTATTTTAAAATGTAAAAATATGATAATTTGATTTAAATTGAATTTAAAATGATTTAATAAAGTGATAATGATTTTTCTATGTATTAGAAATGTTAAATAAATGAATGGAAAAATTGTGATCTGAAACATAACTTAATTTGGAAATTTGTGATTTGATTTTTAAATGGAAGTTTAAGTTAATTAAATAAAAATGGAAATTAAGTTTTATTTATGAAATGGAAATTTAAATTTAAGTGTTAAAGTAAATTGTTAAAAATGAAATGAATGGGAAATGGTACACTTGAATTTAATAAGAGAAATTTTGGAAAATTTGATTTTTATTGTAAAATTTTTCTTTATAAAAATCATAAGTTAAAGAGTATTTAAATGAACATTTTTGATGTGGAAAAATATGATTTTTATAAGTTAAAATGGTTAAAATTGAAGTTTAATTGTTTCTGAAATTTTATTATTAAATCTGGAAAATGAATTAGTAGCACTACAGAAATGCTATCATTTCTGATTTTAACTTAAAAATCTGAAGTAGATGATACTGCAACACTTTGTAAGTGATGTGGTTGATGCAAATGAACTAAAGACTAATTAACTAAAGGCTACTGCAGCACTTGGTAAGTGCTATGGTTACAGAAAGAAAGTTAAAATCTGAAACTAATAAAAGGGCTACAGTAGCACTTGATAAGTGCTGTCTTTGCTGAATTGAACTAATTTTTCAAATTGAACCTTGAACTACTGCAGCAGTTAATAAATGCTGTCTTTGCTGAATTTAACTTGTTTTCAAATGAAACTGAACTACTACAGTAGTTTATAAATGATGTCTTTGCTGAACTAAATTGTTTTCAAATATATCTTACCGCAGCATTTTCTAAGTGCTGTGAAAGCTGAAATTTCAATGTTTTAAAGTATTTAAGTGAATAAATGAGCTCAGGAAAGGTTAATTTTTTGGGAATTAAATATTTGATTTGTAAGTATAATGACTTCACTTTTAAATGGTTTAAATGAAGTATTTGATTTGAAATATAAACTATTTTGAAATTTATAACCACGGGTTATAATAACGATTGGTTGTTAAAGAGACCGGGATTGGATATGGACATACTCTCTGTCGATACCGAAAACCACTTTGTGTACGCGGTGGAGATTCCAGAATGAAGTAGGATGGTGGCGACGATCCTAAAGGTATATTTGCATGGACCCAACTCCCGTGAGTTGGCATAAGGTGGCTAAAGCAGGAGCGATTCTCGGGCCAATGAGGTAGCACCTCTAATCGGACACACTTCTTCGATACCATTCTATTACTTTTGTGATTGATTGGGTGCACCCTTTGATTTGGGAGTGTGGCTCGAGGTGGGCGGTAATGGCTGCTATGTGTTTCCACCAGCCCGGATGCGTAATTGGTATATCTACCCTGGCATTGCCTTGTTGTGCCATGTCACCTACCATATCGAGCTTTACTACGAGTTTGGATTTCTCCCGTAGCCTGTGGAGTATTGAGGGTAGCCCCCGATCTGGGAGTATGCTAATACTGGATAGACTACTGGGACTATTACGTGTTAAGGGGAATATTGGGCCACTCCTTAATGCTATTTTAAAGTAAGATTATTTTATATTTAGACATTATTATAATAGCGAATATTACTACATAGTAGATAGTTTAATGGATCCTTAAAGAATGGGCGATCCCAAGCATTCTTTAAGTTACTTGTGCATTTTATTACAGTTCACTTGAGTTGGTTTACATTGTATAAGTATGTATGTCCTGACTCGAGTGTTTGTGTTTTATTTACGCTCGGGTCAGCCTGAGTATCAGCTTTGGATCTCACCTTCTGGAGCTAGGACTGCTGGAGATCATCTTTTATCTAGTTGCTATCTATTTCCATTCAGTATTTCTATGTCAGCTTTGTATTAGAGACATATGTATTTGGGATTTCTTCTATGCTTATGTATTCAGACTTCTACTGTATCTATTTTTTAGACTATGTATTTTGAATCTGTTTTGAGACTTTGGATTGTAGTGGCTTCATGAACCACTATTTATTTTATTTTCCGCTGCGAGTTATTCTGATATTCTGTGTCTGTGATTCTGTGATTGGTTTTATTTGCTCCAAATTTTATTACAATATGTTATTTTGCATTATTCAAGTCTGACATGTGTGGATTATTGTCGATTTGAATGGTCCAAAATAGTGGGTCGTTACATTATCACTTTTCTCAAGCCAGCCATTTGGAACTGCACTTGCTACACTACCAATATCTGGTAGCCTAATCACTTTTCACATCTTAGCTACTATATTAAAATAAATGGGGCAATAGATGCTCTTAGGATCTAGACTCCACTGGACTCCTCCATACCCATACAACCGATAGCCTAAAATATATGTCCTGCAGACCACATAATTACCCGTATAATCTCCAGGATGTGAGGCTCGTAAGGCTATGCTCAATTTCTTCAAAGACACACTTTGCTTTTAACAAAGCCATGCTTGCTTTTAACAAAGCCACACTTTATTCTTCCACCAAGCACATTCCACTTAGAATGCCACATTGTCATTCCTTAATCACAAACTAACTTCTACAAATGTATAACTCTTGAGCTCGTACGTCTCAGGAAATGGTGTTAAGCTAAGAGAAGTTGCCTTCTCTGCCACCAAGTAGATAATATGTTGATAGAGATCAATTAATATGATCAGAAAGCACCGTTAGACACTCATCCATACAAGTTCATTCTGGAACTGAACGAAATCGAAGGCACTCCTCCACTACATCTTTGGGAATCACCCCTAGGATCAGTAGTGAGTAGTCCTTGCATGATGAAGATTTCAAAACATGACAGGACCACTGCTATAATAAATATCTCTATATTAGAAGCAACCTAGAGAATGTCAACAAGCAGTCCTTCCGCTATGAAGATCTTCGATCTTCAACACAACGCAGATTTCAGAATAAAGACACCACTGCCATATAAATATAATATGGGGGTAAACCCCTAAAACTTGTGATAGCAATCCTTATATTCTGAAGATCTTTGGTCTTCAATAATCATCATCAACATGTCTTCACTTCTGAATGTATACATTTGTTCGAAGTGGTTTTCAGATAGGAATTACCCAAACCCGACCTCGGTTTCTCCGAACTAACCATCGATAAAATGATGTTAATTAAGTTCATATGTTATTATTAATCATTATTCAATTTAATTCATCTTTTAATTCATTCATGAATATCTCTTAGAGATATATTCATTAAATCATTTTTTATCTTTTTTCAGAGTATATGGAATCATTAAGTCACATTTATCCAATCCTTTGGTTAATTAAAACATTTTTTAAATCTTTGAGTAATTCTAAATCGTTTCACTTTTTACTTAGGACAAATATTTCCAAATTATTAATTTAAATCTAAATCAAAGATTTCATAGATTCAAATCATTACATTTTAATGGATCAAAAACAATGTTATTTAACACATAGTTTACTGTAAACCCCAAGCCAATTTATATTAAGGAAAAGATTAGACTAATCATACCTGATTAACTTCCATATTCAACTTGTACTATTCGTGGAATAACGGTGAATCAATTTTTAAATTCACGTGGATAGTACAGGTTCCCTCCTCAGACCTTGATACAAAGTTTGACCGTAATATCCTTTATACTATTAAAAATTTGGTTTAATTAACTCTTTTGAAAATTCCTTACTTTTGGAAAAACTTAAATGAGATCTTTTTTAGAGCACCATGCTTTCCCTTCAATCTGTTCCACCCCTCGTCTAAAAGAGAAAATAGTGGCCTAGAGTACTAGTTGCTCCATTCCTAACCTTAGTTACATACCTTGTTTTACCGTTTGGATCTCACAAGCGGGAAAATGTACTACTCGTTTCCGCATACTACTTTCATTTTCAGAAATGATTTATAAAACTTCCAAATCATTATTTAAAACACTTAACAGGAAATTATTGTCAAGGACAAAAATTTTCAGCGTTTTTGCCTCAAGGACAGGCCTTCAATATTTTATCCTGAAGGACAACTTTCTTTAGGTATCAGTTTTTAGTCATTGATAGTATCAGTTTGTAGTTATCGGTAGCAGTTTTTAGGTATCAGTTTTTAGCTTGGTAGCAGTTTTGTTGTCCTTATGAATAATTTTGGAAAATATTTGTCCTTACAAATAATTTTTAGAAGAATGTTTGTCCTTCTGGTAAAAATATTGAGGTTGTGTCCTTGAGGCAAAAAATATACAAATTTTTGTCCTTTAAATTAATTCCCCCAACACTTAATTACTCTTTTTAAAAACCATTTATAAAAGATATGAAAAAGAATGGTTAAGTTTAAAATCATATTTCACAAGTTATTTAAAAGTGTTGCGAAAAGTGTTTTAAAAGTTATATTGATCAAAACGATTTTTATATCTTTTGAAAATTGATTTGTATAACTCAAATTTCCTTTAAAAAAATTTAAAATATTTATAAAATTTATATAATATTTTAAACATTTAAAAAAATATTCATTTTAAATCAATTTCAAATTTGGGGTTTAAACTGCAAAACTGTGATTTTCTGAAAACTTGTTTTGGACTTATTTAAAAATTTACAAGCTGAAATCTTAATTTTTTTTCTTCATCTAAAAAATATAGATGTAAATAGTCCTAAAAATTCTTATCTTGAAGAATTCCGAGCTACATTTCATTCTCTACATTTATTTGAATTTTACGGCGCGAAAACGCGAACTACCGTTATGCAACACGCATAGTTTTGACTTGTTTTTTCAATTTCTTTTCAAACTTCATGGAAACACTTTTATATGTTTATAAAACATTTCTAAACCATTTTAAACTTATTTTAAACAATATTTTCATATTTCAAACTCATATTTCATTTCATTCCATATTATAATATTATATTTTTATAATTTCAATTTCAATTGTTTTTAGATATTTTAATACCAATAAGAGGCTAAACAACTCCATACACATCTTTATACGTATTTAATTCTCATTTAATTAACTATGGTTAATTACTAACCATAGTTCTTTTCATTTATCAAACCAAGTAATCATCCATATTAACATTCATATATTCAAACAAGTAACAACCAAGTAATCAACCAAGTATTCACATATTTAATCATTTAATATATATTGTATTTTCATATCATTAAACTTGGAATTATTTAGAGATTAATTAGTAAATTTAAATGTGAAAACTCACCTTTGTCTCTAACTAATTCTTTCTACCAACACTCTAATCCAACAGCACTTCACTAAAACATTATTATCTTCAACTAATCATCATCTACTCAATTCCTCCTTCCCAAACTCCAGAAAATTCGGCAGAACTTCCACGGTACTTCAAATTTCCTCTTATCTTCTTAGGATGAAATCAGCGGCACTTCTCTCAATATTGTCACTCCGAAGCTCCACTATCTTTCTCCTTTCTTTCTGTAGGGCTTGGCCTAGGCTAGGGTAGGCACGACCATGCTTTTAGGTGGATATGTGTTCGATTATGAGGTGGTGGGTGTGTGGCTGGTTATTGAGAAGGTGAAGTGAAGGTGTTTGCACTTGGTTTTGAGGTGGATGAAAATTATATATACTACTACTATTTTTTTGGTAAAGCCAGCGGGGTTAAAAGGGCCCCTACCTTTTATTTATAACTTAGTAAAAAGGATTACAAGCATAAATAAGGAATACAAAGCTAAACAAGAGAGGAGAAAGACCAAAATGAAAAAAAACATAGAGAACACATCCCAATAGAACATAGCCCGAAGATGTGTATGGAATAGAGAGAAGATGTGTATGGAATAGAGAACATATATACTACTATTATTTTACCTTCTTTTCCTCTTAACATTTTTTCATTATTTTCCTAAGGCAAGTAGCCGTTAAAGAAGCTTAAGAATAGAGATAAGAAGATGTAGAAATGTGTGAATGAAAGGGGAGATGGAGGTGGGTATTTATAGGAAAAGTTTAGCAATAAATATCATAACTTGAATGGAGAAAAATGCCCTGACTTATCCATAGAGTAAACTATATTTTTCAACCTATACCATCACCATATCACATCATTGCTTTATATCATAATCATTTAATACTTAAGAAATGTAAAGTGAAGACTTTGTTAGGATTTGATTTGACTTTTGTGAAAATATCTTCTTAAGTATCTTTTCCTAAATTAATTAAATACTTAGCTTAAGTAATTCTTAGTTAATATAAGTGAGATGTTTATTTCTTTATTAATGTGTTTATATAATAACTATGCAAGTTTCAAAACATTTGCATAACTTATATTGAACAAAACGTTGATTTTCGACAAAATGTTTTTCGGTCATATTTTCTGTTTATAATCAAACTATTTATTTATGTAGCCAAACTTGAAAATTGATTTTTTATCATCTTTAAATAATTAAAACAAGTTTATTTTATTTATAAAACCATATTTAGTAATATTAAAAATCCTAATTGTAAAAATACGATGTGAATTGGTCGAAGTGCGACGAAGTTTGTACACTTTTATAAAACAAGCATATATGTTTATAAAACCATTGTAAATCGGATTTATATAATTATCATATCATTATATAACCATTAAAAAGAGTTATTTACCATTTACAACAACTATTTGCATGTATATCAAATTTTATCGAAAACCGGCTTTTGTCAATTTTCCGATGAAAATCCAAACTTCTTATTTTTGTAAACCAATTCCAAAAATAAGTTTATCATTCTTATTTATTATTTAAAACATGATTGTTTGTATTTAATAATTTCATATTTGAATATTTAAAGTTAATTAAATATTCTATTTTCAAAGTGGTAAAATTATGAGTCGTTACAAAATTCCTTAAAACCAAAGTGATATAGGTTTGACAAAGGGAATTTGTGTAAATAACTGTCACAATAGGGTAAGGCTTAATAATGTAAAACTGGATTTTATCGATGCCAAGTATGTGATAAATTTGGCCATAATGTCGCACCACCTGCTAAGTGAAGTGTGAACGTTAATATTCGAATTTTTTGATATTAACTGACCAAATTTTCAGCTAAGAGTCACACAACCGAAACGTTGAATACTCCTTTTATCATCTGATTTAATAAATTTATAATTGTTATAAATTAATTAAATAAATAAATTAATATTTATGAAATATTAGTTATAAAATTTTATTTAATATGTGTTTGTTATCCGGGTTTTTAATCCGGTAGAATTCAAAGGAAGTCGGAACAACTTGATCAAGTCAGAATAGCTCAAAAGCTAACCAAAAGGACTAGAGTAGCAAGCCAAGAGAAGTCAGAAGAGAAGAAAGCAGAAAATGCTAAGGACATGGATCGCCAGCGATCCGTAGCGTTTGCTCGTGAGCCCATCTATCTTCTTGCAACATGATCCAGTGTGTATTATAAGAACAATGGCTAAGTTTGATGAGATTCTGAGCTAGTTAAATTAAGAGACAAGCATTTGTCTAGTCCAATCAGCAGTCTGATGCAACTAGTAAGCAAACTGTCATTAAAATAAGGCAACATGCTACAAGACTACATGGACAACATCAACACGAGGCAACAAATGCTATCCAAAAGACAAAGCTCAAAAATTGGCTAAGTATATAGATCACTAGCGATCCATAAATTTTCATCGATTCACTGCTACCTTCATGGAACAAAGCAAGGGAAATGTACGAAGGCATTGGATCACTTTCGTGCCTAATCTATGGCGCTTGCAATCTATCATTTCAGCTCGAATCGCAGTGAAATTTCCAATGTGCCTTCCTATGATTATCTGCAAGAATTTGGCAAAAAGACTTGGCCCAATAGCTCTCCAACCCTTATAAATACTCTTCTATCTGCAACATACAGGGGATCCTCCGGACTGGTTGCGAAAACTCTGCAGAAAGCTTTCTTCACTCTTCTCCTCCCTCACAACAGTCATACAAGGAGTTTACTGTGATTCTCTAGTGAACTCCAACATTGGGGACTTAGTCTAAGAAAGGACATTAAAGAACTTTGTAATCCAATCCACCTTGTAACGGCAATCAGTCAATAATAAAAGCTATAAAGTGGACGTAAGCTTCATTAACAACCGAACCATTGTAAAAATCTTCTTGTCTCTCTCCTATTTCTGCTTTTTAGATATTTATTCTCTATATTATTGCTCTGTAAGAACAGGGCTAGTGCTTTCACGCTCAATCCAGGGTATTGATCTATTTTTTGGGTTAACATTTTGGTGCTTTCACTAAGAACCCAACTCAGGGTTTAGATCTAGCTGCCTACTTTGGATCACATAAGTCCAGAAGTTAGATCCTCAATCTTTACTTAAAAAATCTGCTGCTTAGAATCAATGGCTCTGGAAAGGAAGAGAACTACCTCTAGAAGGTCTGTAGAGGAGTAATAATCGGAGAAGAGATGAATCATCAACAAACTGAAGTAATTGGTGCCAACATAGGAGATCAAGTGCCAGGATCCTCCAATCAACGTGAAGTCATTACAAGAGATGAGTTGAATAGAATGGTTGATGAAATCAACCAAAAAATGGAAAGCAGTCAGAGGGCTTTGATGATAAGCTTAATGCTCTCTTAACCTTGCAATCAAATCCTGCTCCAAGAACTATGGATGAACCCATAGCTGCCGTGGAACAAGAAAATTCCTCTATTTTTGGTCTAAACAGGAGAAACGGAAAGCAGCCGCAAAGAAGGCTGACAGCGGGAAGCATGGGAATCAACATAGAAGGAAACACGAGTACTCCACTTACCATAAGACAACCAACTTTGAGCTTGAATCAAGGAGCAAAGACCCTACAAGAGGATATAGTTATGGACCTCTCTAATTCAGATGATGGAGAGCAATTTAATGACGACAAGCTAGAAGGGAATGCCAATGCATTCGATAATGCTAGGAATGTCCAAACTACCCAGTCAGGCCGACCGCAAGACAACGGGATCCTGAGGGAGTGGCTCTCCCAAAGACAGGAGAGGATAGGCTTCAGCCCACTCACCAAGACCGTTTGCAAATCCAAACATTTGGTGTAGTGACTGACAGCCGCCCCTAGGAGGACCGGACATCAGAGGCATTTATCACGGATATGGTCAAGTGGTTGATGGATGAGAATAAGAACAATATAGATGATGAATTGAGATCCATGCCAAGTTAGACTCCCTTTACTGATGAGATCTTGAATGAGCGATATCCAGAAATGTTCGCAATGCCAACTATTCCATCCTATGACGGGACAAAAGACCTAAAAACCCCAATTGTACAAGTATAGTTGATACATGGATGGAGCAAATGCTTTAGATGCTATTCAGTGTAGATGTTTTCCTATTTTTCTGGAAGAATTGCTTCCATGTGGTTCACTAGGCTTCCGTCGAGATCTATCTCCACTTTCGACCAACTAGCAGCAAGATTCCTCGATCAATTCAGGCTTCACACCTCGCAGCCTAAGGATGTGATGTCCCTGTCTGGACTATTCCAGGGACAAAACGAATCGTTGAAATATTTCATGAACCGGTTTAATATTGTAGTGACAAAAGTAAGCAATCCAAATGAGGACATGGTTTTTATGGCTTCTGTCAATGCTATCCACCCTAAAACTGAATTAGGAAAGTGGATCAAAATGAAGCAACCCACTACGAGGAAGGACTTCAATTGCAAAGCAAGTCAATATTTGAGATTGTAGGAGGCAAAGGAGCTAGAAAGGAAGTCCACTAGCGTGCAACTGATGAACGTCGGGTAGAGTGACATGACAATGAACCAGAATACAAACGCTTTGGGGACTGCTGAAGGAATCACAGGGAAAGACAAAAATCAAAAAAGGAAGAACCAAAATTCTAATAAAATAAATGGTAACAATAAACGGCTTAAAGGCTTCAGGCCTAAAGATTACATCCCTCCCAATGATACTTTGGAAAACATCTATCTTGCGGCACGGGGGATTGACGAATATAAAAAAAACCCCTAAGAAGAAAACAATTGAACAAAAAAAGTGCTCAAGGAAGTTCTCTTGCTTCCACGACACGCATGGTCACAACACAAACGAATGTCACCACATAAAGAACTTGATTGAAGAGCTGATTCGGAAAAACAAGCTTCAACAATACGTGAGAAAATCACATAATCCTGACCAGCCCGTAGCTCCTAAAGATCGAAGAAACCAAGCGGGAACTAGTGAAGAGGGATCAAAGTGAACTGACCAGAGACTCATTATTGGAACGGTATTTGGGGGGCCACATCCCGCGTAGAGAAGTTGGGGAGAGATGGAGCGGTATGCGAGTTCGTTAAAGCACGTTCCGAAGGAATCTTGTCTCACAATCGAAGATGGGCTCTAACCAAGCAGTAGAAAATTTTGAATGACGATATAGTGTTTCGAAGTTAGGATACCGAAGGGATCGAAGCCCTAACTCTCGATCCAATGGTGGTGATAGTGGGGATCGAGCCTGCTGCGGTTCGACGAGTGTTGGTTGATAGTGGCAATTCTATGAATATCCCTTTTAAACATACCTTCGACCAGATAAAATCGGCATGAAAAACATATCTGCATGCCAAACAAAATCCAAGGGTTCACTGGCAAACCCAAACAACTCGTGGGGATGGTCGGCTTGCTAGTAGAACTTGGGGAGGGTCTGGATGAAACTTCCACGTATAACGCCTTCTTGGGACTGCCCACGCTGGCAGATTTCAGAATCGCTCTAGCCCAGTGGTGCCTTACCATGAAGTTCCCAATGAAAAACAGAATCGAAGTGGTCAAAGGAGATCAATGAGCTGCCAGAGAATGTTACATTGCGGAGTTATGCGAATCCAAAAGAAGGGGAAGGATGTGGGGAGAACTCTCCACATTCGTGAACCTGCCGAATAGCAACTATAGAGCTGCCCTAGCTTGGGGACCATAGCCGATTTGACAAGGCTTTGGACCCTAGAAAGAAGAGTTCAGGGGAGGATCGGACAGCACCGGTAGAATTGACGGTGTCTGTCCCAGTCGACATGGATGACCCAACGAGGGTCTTGAAAATTGGATTGCACCTTGGAAATAAGATGTGATTGGAACTTACTAAATTTCTTTGCGCCAACTTGGATGTGTTCGCTTGGACGCATTTCGATATGTGTGGGGTATCACTAGAAATTACATGCCACGCACTCAACATTGACCCCGGGTTTACACCAGTAAAGCAAAAGCGGTGCAGCCTAGGCTTTGAGTGGTCCAAGGCGTTAAGAGAAAAGTGGACAAGCTAATGGCCAACGGTTTTATCCATGACGTGACTTATCTTGAATGGGTATCTAACCCGGCCTTGGTCAAAAAGTCCAATGGGAAGTGGCGAACTTGTATTGACTACTCGAACTTAAACAAAGCTTGCCAGAAAAGATAGCTTCCCTCTGCCTAGAATTGACCAGCTTGTGGACGGAACGGCGGGACACGAACTGCTATCATTCATGGACACATACTCGGGGTACAACCAGATCCTGATGCACGAACCTGATCAGGAAAACACCACCTTCATCACCGATCTAGGATAATATTGCTATAGGGTAATGCCATTCGGTTTAAAGAATGCTGAGGCAACCTACCAAAGATGAGTAAATACCATGTTCAAGCGTCAAATCGGGAAAACCATGGAGGTCCATGTGGATGACATGTTGGTCAAATCGCAAGTAGATACCAATCACCTGGATAATCTCGCTGAAATGTTTGAAATACTCCGAAAGTATGAATGAAACTCAATACACTCAAATGTCACTTCGGAGTAGCCTCCAGAAAGTTCTTAGGATTCATAGTGAGTGCCAGGGGCATTGAAGCAAATCCGGAGCAAATAACTGCCTTACGCAAAGTCCAAGCCCCAAAGAACAAGAAAGAATTGCAAAGCTTGAATGGGAAAGTCGCAGCACTAAGCTGATTTATCTCGAAAGCTACCGAAAAGTGCATATCGTTCTTTGATGCATTAAAGAAAGGAAAGAAAAACTTCGAATGGAGTGAAGCTTGTCAAGCCGCATTTGAAGAATTGCTATGACACATGGAAGCTCCACCAATCTTATCAAAGTCGGTGGACGGAGCGGACCTATTCATTTACTTAGCAATCTCACCTCATGCGTTAAGTTCTGCCCATGTGCTTGAAGAAGCGAAAATTCAACGATCCATATACTACATTAGCAAGTAGTTCACTGGAGCCGAGAGAAATTACCCGAAGCTGAAAAAGCTAGCGTATTGCCTCTTGATCATGTCTAGAAAGCTACGACCATATTTCCAGGTGCATCTGATCAAAGTACTGATTGATTAGCCCCTGAAGAAAATATTGTACCAACCCGAAACTTTTGGATGACTCCTTAAGTGGAATATCGAATTAAGCCAATATGATATCACTTACCATCAAAGAAAGGCTATCAATGGGCAAGCACTGGTAGATTTTATCGTCGAGTTTACCATACGGGATGAAGAAGAAACACCGTCGGAAGTGGAATAGCAATGGAAACTCTTAATTGATGGCATGTCTAACAACCTATGTTCGGGGTAGGGGTAGTATTTGAAACCCTCAAAGGACGAGCCATTTGCTACACTTTACGCTTGGAATTCCCTGCAACAAATAACGAAGCGGAATACGAAGTATTGATAGTAGGATTATAAGTTGTGAAAGAACTTAGAATAAAGTCCGTACACATCTACAACGACTATCAATTAGTTGTCTACCTGGTGAAAGGTGAATACCAGGCTCGAGGGGACAACCTTGTCCCATATCTATCTAAAGTACAAGAGTTGCTAAACGACATCGAACATTACACCATAACTCACATCCTGCGCAAGCAAAACACCAAGGCTGACTACTTAGCTAAACTGGCAAGCTCCGGAGAAGCTCAATCGTTGGGACTAGTCCCGGTTGAGACCCTGACTGCTCCAAGTATAGACGAAATGGATGTCGACTGGATTTTTGAAACCATTGTCGAATTGGAAACATGGATGATGCCAATCAAGGACTACTTACTTACAGGGACCCCTCCGACTGACCGGAATCAACGGAAAAAACTCCTTCGGAAGACGCTACGATTCATAATACAGGATGGAATACTCTACCGAAGGGGATTCTCTACCCCCTTCTTAGATGTGTGACCGATGACGAAGCTCGACGGATCCTGAAGGAAGTGCGCGAAGGCGAACGTGGAGACCATAGTGGGGGCAAACCCTTTCAAAGAAAGTTCTCTGGTACGGATACTTCTGCCCAACAATAAACTGCAATGCAGCAGACTACGGCAGACGGTGTGATCGTTGGTAAAGACTCAGCAAGATTAAAAGAATTCCCTCAATAAAGCTAACGCAGATGGTCAACCCATGGCCGTTTGTAATATGGGGAATTGACTTGATTGGCGTACTGCCAATAGCAAAAGGAGGGGACAAACATACTATAGTTGCCATTAATTATTTCATGAAATAGGCCGAAGCAGAACCGCTGGCCACTATTACCATAAAGAAAGTCATTAATTTTGTTACTAAAAACATTATTTGCAGGTTAGGTGTGCCACGGAAAATCATCACTGATAATGGAACCCAATTCAAAAGCGCCAAGTTCAAAGACTTTTGCAAACATTCCAAATCGAGAAGAGCTTTTCTACGGTCGCTCATCTACAAGCAAACGAGCAAGTGGAAGCAATAAAAAAAATCATCAAGTCCACCATCGAAAAGTGACTAACTAAAGCGAAAAGCGACTAGGTTGATGAACTTCCACTCGCACTATGGGCTTATAGAACAACACACAAAGCGGCAACCGGGCACACTCCGTTCACCTTGCCATATGGTTCATAAGCAATTATTCCCGTCGAACTAAAAGTCCCCACCCATCGAAGGCAAATTTCAATCAGAAACAAAACAAGCAGCTCCTACTCGAGGCACTTGATACGATTGACGAAAGGAGGGAAGAGGCCGAGTTGAGGACCGTTGCTCACCAAAAAAGGGTCGCGCGGTACTTCAAATCCAAAGTTCGCAACCAAACCTTTGAAGTGGGTGACCTCATCCTCAAACGAGTCTATCCCGTCCTGGGAGGCTTCGGACCAAACTGGGAAGGGCCGTATGTGATCAATCAAAAGCTAAGAGACGGAACTTTCAAACTGACAACCACTGACAGAATCCAAATTCCCAGTGCAAGGAACAACAAATTGCTGTGCCGTTACTTTATTTTAAAACTACAATATGTACTTTCTATTTTTCAGCAAATAAGTCGTCCTGGGGTACCAGGAGCATTGTAAATAGGCAGAACTTGCCCGACTTTCCTTAATAAAATTAATTTTCTTTCTGAACTAATAAACTGTGTTCACAATAGTAATCTGCTGAGTCGACGGGGTCAAATCGGCTCGAAACCATTCAATTGCAGCTTGAGATAGTGGAATCACGCTAAAGTATGCCTCACTTACCCACCGGGTCGACGGAAGCAAATCGACTCAAACCGCTGAATCAGCGGAACCCGATCCCTACCTTTTAAGAATCAGTGTTGCTCTAGTAACATTGGGAAGGCTCAAAGTGAAAGCCATGCACCCCATAAGCTGCGGCCCCTATAAGTCGCACACTAACTTTTTGAGCCTTGAAATCACGCTCTTAAGCATAAACTCCTCATATTGCCCGAAGATTAGCAATATTGAGAAGTTTCAAAACCGTTCTGGACCGAGGAGTCATATTGGCCCCTAAAGCCACGAATCCCATAAGCCGCGCATACTTCTAAAAAAGCCACGCACTTGATATGCCACGCACACATTTAAGTATCAAAATCGGTCCAACGACACCGGGAAACTCATCCATTGCAGGAATAACAAGGATCGACCCGCTCCCACTATCAGGAGTAACAGATATGAATCCAACAAAATCAAAGTGCTACAAGTTGGCAGAAAATTCCAATTGTTGACACCCAATAATTAACTATAACATTTAACATGGATATCATTTAACTATCTATAATTAACTCATACAATGTGCATGCTCTAAGCAATGAAGTGCATGTTTCAAGATGGTAAATTTAATATGTATTTGATCACCACGTCAAACTAACTATATTTGACTAGCAAAAGGTATATCAAGATAATATTGTTGACATCCTATAATAAAAGAAAATGGAGTGTAAGCCTAGCAGATTTTTGAGTTTTCCTCCAAAATGAACAAAGATTGATGTTTTAGAATGAATATTTTTTACTGAAAACATCATAAAAATGAATGGCGAACAAATCTGTAAGGTTTGATCATTGTTTTTGCAGTTTTGAAAACTAGAAAACACATGAGCCCTGCATTTTCTATTTTTACATTTCCAATGCTCATGTAATTTTGTTCCTCGCTTTTATGAATATGGTATATGATTGTCAATTACTAGCAAAATTTCTAGGAAATAATGTTCATGAGTATTTATTCATGTTTTTGAGAAGTGATAAGTGGTTTAACTCTCAAAAATTTGCAAATATTATTCATTTTGCATGAAAAGTGTTTCTGAATTTTTAATAGTTAATTTTATAACTATATATTTTGCAATTAGTTTGCATTTTTATGCACATTTTGAAAAATGCATAATAAACACATTTTCCAAAATTTGACCTTTTCTTTTGCAAGTTTTGTAACTTTAGTATATAGTTTATGTTTTTCCTGCACTTTTGGAAAATGTGTAACGTATGCATGTTAAAAATGTGGCTTGCTTTTGCATTTTTCTTTGGTATGTGGACTACGCAACTTAGTTTTATTCCAAGTTTTGTCATGCAGACTATTCAAACCATAAGTTCTTAAGGACAGGATCCTTAGAGCAAGATCGACGAATAAAGAAGACAATAATAAGCAAGCACTCAGATTAACCGATCGCTTGTCAAGTGTTCAAAGTAAACAGCCCTGTGAACTGGAGGGTATACACCATACTCAAATAAAAGTGCTCAAGAACAAGAACAATTCACAAGTTCTGTTACTCCAAACAAAGAATTTTAGCAGTAATCACAGGACTAGATAAAATAGAATGGAAGTAATCAAGATAGACATAAGTACACAAAACACAGATAAGCATATAAGTAAAGTCACAGTCAAAATATCAGCAATGTATTACTTATAAATTTTTTTACTAGGTCAAAATGTGGGGGCCTTACCCACACATAACCAGCTAACAAAAAGAAAAGTACAAACAGTACAACAAAAGCAGTAAGTGCAGACTCTACACTTGAACAAAACAATACAAAATGCCTCAAAATCAGCTCAACTACCATCTAAGCTTCTCAACGCCTTTTTCCGCCACTCCCTTTCCCGCCTTTGGTTTGAAGTTTTTGCTTCACCTTAGGAGTGTTGCTACCCGTGATGTCGACTATCTCCTCAGTGCCGACGTCTCCTTCATGCTCTTTAACTTTCTCAGAAGTCTCCTCTTTCATCTTGTGCTTTCGAGATTTGCGGGAGCTCTTCGAGGACTTTATCACTTCAACTTTTTCTTTCTTGATAGCAACCAGTTGTTGGTGAGATTTACGCGGCAGCTCAATGTAGATCTCCTTCTTTCAAACTTCGACCGCCGTAAAGTCGCCCTCCAAAGATATGGAAGGGTCATCTAAGCCATGCAATGCGACGATCATCTCAGACTTTAGCCCCGGCTGTGAGCCAGACACGGACACATCAACTAGAGTAGCTACAAATATGAGCACAGAAGTGGTTGAAATAGCGACGGGTCCAGGTATCGAAGAAACCGGTGGATCTGTGGATAAGAAAGATGGACCTATAAGATCAAAAATGAAAGCATTAAATTCGTCTTGCTCTTGTGGCGTGAGTTGAAAATTCTCGAACTCGGAAGAAACAAGAAGATTACCTGCACCAGAGGAGTAACCGAGAATGTAGATCTTATATTCACCGCCTTCTCCCTCCTTGGACAGTTGCACAATCTACAAGGAAGCTTTAGGCCCAAGACTTGCCAATGGATCATGAGGATGCCTCATGACTCGCCGGGTTCGGAAATAAGGGGCTCTGGCAACGTTTTGATAATGGCTGCTGTAGCAACATCAACAGCTTCCTGTTCCCTTTCAATTCGTAGAATTTCACGGCCTTCTGTTGACGCTTTCTTTGATTCTTCATTAAGGTAGGCGTTCTCTAGCTCCCGCTCAGTGTAGACATCCCTGCTATCTTGGAAGCGGATCAAAATTTCCTCCCAAACCACGGCGAGAGTGCACGGGAACTTGAGGCCCAAGTAACTGAGACTTCCCCGGTGCAACAGGGAGTTGACGTAGAAGTTTAAGATGGTATCATCCATCTTTTCCATTTTCCTCTTAGAGGTGTCTTGTAGCCCCAAATAATTCACTGTAACAGTGGCTCTTTCAACTTCAACATGAGTCTTTTCGGTGCTAAGCTGCGCAACTCTATCATGGATCATATCGATCGTCTAGGTCTGATCGGAGATGGTCTTATCACGCGACTTCATGGCTTTCTCATATTCCATGATCGTTTTGTTATGCCCCTCTATGTTCTTGTCGTGGTTGGAAATGGTCTTCTTCTAGGCCTCAACAGTCGCGTTGCATGCTTCCAGCTCCTCTTTCAACTTGACTTCTTCTGCATGGGCCTTCTTAATTTCATCTCTGTAGACGATCTCTATTCTCTCATGGACCTCTTTCAACTCTTTTAGAAAGCCGTGGTTACTCTTGCTCTCTCGAAGCACCGCGTCCCTTTCTTCTACTAGTCGTTCAATTCTGGCATCGCGTTCCGCCAATGCTATCTCAAAGTCATCTTTCTCTGATTCAAAGGAGAGGATTTCTTGGTAGTTATTTTGATTTGTATCCGCCAGATGTTTGCATAGTTTTTCCCATCCCTCGGCTTGCTCCAATTCACTCTGGATTGCTTGAAGGTGGGGCATATATGAATCTTTGCGAATTGGATGAAGATCGTGGTCAAATTTAACCCCTCTTAAAAACCACTCGAGAAGCGCTGCTTCATGCCCAGGAGGACTAGATGGAAGAACATAGGACGATCTTCGGTGAGGGCGTGAAGAACCGGGGGAAGCGCCACATGGGACGATGGAACTTGAGAAGAAGATGGAACCTGAGAAGAAGATGGAACGTGACCAGAGGAAGATGGAAAGTGAAGAGAAGAAGAAGTAATTTCGGGACCGATTGAAGCGAGGACCGGGGCGAAGACCTGTTGTTCTGAAGAATGAGAACTGCGATCGACTTTTGACTTTTTAGGTGGTTCCTTTCGCTCATCGAAAGTCTTTCTTTTCTCGTAATCGCCTTTGTACACTCGACTTCATTCCCTCTCGTCTCGACGATGAGCTTTAGCCTGTAAATCCTTTCGTCTTCTCTACTCCTCTGTTTTGTGAGGCTAATGGTGACTGGAGGATCGTTTCGACCAGCATTGAGAGTCGATGAATTCCTCAAGATCATCATAGAGATCGTGTCCTCTCATGGTACCTGACATAAAGAATAGATAAAGAGCTTTAGTAACGAAGAATAGGCTTGAATGATGTGTGTATAAGTGAGTGTGACCCTAGTGAAACGTGTAATGTGTTTGGGGGAAGGCCTAAAATGATGTCACAAACTAGATTGGTTAGCCATTGTGGAAGGAATTAGACTGATTTTGGGTGCAACATAGCCTAGACGAGGAGACATCTCCTCAAATCTGAAATCTTCCCTCACGAGTGCATTAAAATTGACGTAGACGTTGCTCAGATCTCCAAAGTCTATGACAACATCTTTAATCGGGGAATCTCGACGTCATCCAACTTCTGGAGCGTCGTCTTTATTGTGAATCTCTGGGGGAGGTGAGCTCGGGATAGCGGGACTCATCCCTGGGGTCTCGTCGCATGATTTAGAATCTCCATCAGCGAAATCGGCATTGAAATCGGCATTGAAATCATCATCACTGGAGGAGGACTCATCATTACTGCTCTTAATTTCACCCTCCTCCTTTTCCGTTGCTATCGCAGCCTTGCCTTCTCTCTGTTTAAACTCTTCTTCCCCTTCCTCCGAAATCGAGGGCCTTCTAGCTGAGCAACTGGCTTCGGTTGTGGCATCTTTTCCCTCATGAGACTCTTCAGCCAACTCATCGGACAAGCCTTCCCTTTCTTGATAAGCACCCTCTTCGGAACCGTGAGACGAAGAAATAGAACATGTTCGTACTCTAGAATAAGAAAGAGATAGGACTTCAACTGGGACTGCAGATCTCCCTCGATGCAACAGTCCGTACCGAAGCAAGTTTTTATCTTGAAAGTCTATGTGGATCGTATATGTATATAATATATGACAAGTACGTGTATGATAGTATGAATTGCACAGAGTAATAATGCAGGTAAAATTAAAAGTAATCACATCAGAGTTTTTATACTGGTTCGGATCTTCCGTCCTACGTCAAGTCCCGAAGCTCCCCTTTGGAAATACACTAACCAATTGCCCTCGCTTCGCCCGGAGGAATATGCTTTTACACAAGAGTATTTCTTTGACAAATGTGTGTTCTATGCAACAATGATTTTGACTACAAGTACAGCTTCTTCCTATAATCTCCTTGAGTAGTATGTAGTTTAAGCTTTGATATAAGGAAGAGATAAAAGTGTATTTTAAGTGCTTTTGGAAATCATAGAAATATTAGAAAATAAAGAAAGAAAGTTCAGAATCGCAAGTTAAGTTGTAACTCTCAATTTCATGTTTATTTATAGACGGTGTAGAGTTTGTTTGCGGAGTAATGACTTTTGGTTCACTCTATATCAGTCCAAGAGTTATGACAAACAGGAGGATGCAACTCTTTGATTGAAGAAGATGACTTTTGGAGAAAAATGGCCGTTGTCTAGGTCAGACGTCTGGCCATTTGTGCCAGACGTCTGATTTGTTTAAAAATTTAAAACCAGAACATGTTGCCAGACATCTAAGCACATACGCCAGACGTCTGACACATGTATATTCTATTATCTTCCTTTTTAATTAATTTGTATGTGCAAATGCTTGTAAAGATTACTCAAGGAGATTGTACATATCATCTATTTATGACATTAACAGAATGTACTAATATTTCTTAGTATAATAATCCTTGTGTCGGTCTTCAAGTCTTGGACACGAAAGTCTTCCTGCATATGGATGATATATATACCTATGTATATTGACTGCAAGTGCTTGTATAGTTTTTGTCATCAAAATCGAGGTTGTAACATTCTCCCCCTTTTTGATGATGAAAACTATACAATTTATTTTAGAAGAGGCTCCCCCTTTCTTTTGTAATATATCCTCTCCCCCTTTGTCATTATCGAAAAAGAGTTAATGAAATAATAGGGCAATATCATAATGTTAATAATCAGAAAGCAAATTATCATAGTTTATACAAGTAGGAAAAAATTAGTAGCTAACTTATTGAGAAGAAAAATAACCCCAAAGATTATACGCAGGGTCATCATAGTCGTTATGTTGCCATTGCGACTGATCATGATATTCTTCATTTTCTTGAATAGAAAGTCCTTGAAAAGATGAAAAGTGTTCGTGATGTTGGGCTTCTTGTGGAGGCCATGAGAAATCTTCACTTTCCTCAGTGTCGACAGTGATTGGAGCTTTTCCAGGAGCATGGCTCTGTAAAGGCTCTTCGACTGTTCGAGTTCTGGATGGATGTGCATGAGGTGGTGGAGGTGGTGTAGGAGACGTAGATGATGAGGATCGTGAAGATGCCGCGAACTTTCCGCAAAACCTTTCCCAGAGTTGAGACGACCCTTTCTAAAGTCTTTTCGACCTTAGTCATTCGTGTAGAAAAAGATCGTTCGAGGCGAGAAACTTTGTTATCTAAGACTTTTTGATTCAGATATAGAATACGTTGGTTTTGAAGTGCTACATCTCTAATAATTTCTCCTTGTCCTGCTGCAATTCGAGCCTCTTGGATTTCGGAATCAGAGTGATAACCTGTTGATTCAGAGGGTCTTGATGTAGAGGTAGGTTGTATAGGAGTAGACTGTTGGGGTTGGGGTTGGTGTTGTTGGCGTTGTTGGTGTTGATGCTCAATAAATGGTGTAATATTTGGAGGATTTTCAGGAAGATGCATTAAAGATAGGAAGCGAATTCCACTCTCCTTAACAAGAAGTTCTTCATATTGTGATAGGAAAGAAGGTACGTTGTGCGCTCGGAGAATTCACATAATATATGGAGCATAAATGATTGTTTGACGAACTGGTGTCCAGAAGATTTTAATTTGGTCAAAAATATATTGAGACCAATTTACTTTTGTATGACCAAAAATTGCATATAAGGCTTTATGGTCATGGTCATATACTTGCTCATGACTACCTAATTTAGGGAGTATGGTATTGACAAACATTCGATTAAGTAGTCTAGCTTGTGGACGAAAATAGGTTGGTGATAATTTTCTCATGTCATCTTCCCAAATGAGATGTGTGATTGCATCTCTTGGCTGGTACCTCATATCAGGTATATCTTGTAATCTAATTCCTGTATATGAGCACTGTAAAATTTGTCCAACCATTTCAATGTTGAATTTGATAATTTTCCCATAAGCACTTGTCCAAATCCAATTTTCGGGATCGGAGGGGTTCTAAATATGAAGCGAACATAAATTTATGAAGAATAAAAAGACAGCTAATTGATCAATTTGACCAGAGTTAGAATCATAATTAATGAGGTGGTGAATCTTAGCATCACTCACCAAATCATCGATTTCGTAGTTGAAGAATCTCCTCAGCGGGTAAAATGGACCATAATGAATTCTTTTCTTTTCCAATTCTTGAAGCTTTTGCCTGCCATCTTGTTCCACCATCCAGTCATCAATGATTTTGTCAGTTACAAATTGTTGAGAAGGATGTTGAGAGCTTTGGCCTGTCTTTTTACGTTTGGGAAATGGTTTCTTAGCTTTGGGTGCCATGGAGTTGAAGTTTTTGGAAGAAGAAAGCAAATTGATTTGGGGCTTAGGGTTATTGCTGTAGGGTTTTGTTGAAAAAATTGTAAAAGAATGAAAATGATGATTTATAGATAGGGCTAAAAAGGTGAATGCGGAGTACGGTCAGACGTATGTAGTGTTAATCAGACGTCTGGTCATTCATGAAATTTGAGACAGATACTAGGATCAGACGTATGAGAGTAATATCAGATGTCTGAGCTGAGTTAGTTAATTTTTCCAGAAACGTGATATAGACGTCTGGTGGAAATCACAGACGTCTGAGCTGAGGTAGTCAATTTTTTTTAAAAACAATATACAGACGTCTGGTTGAAGTCGCAAACGTCTAAGCTGAAACGTGCAAAATTTTTAAGTATATAAGTAGACGTCCGTTTGATATTCCAGACGTCTGCCTGGTAAAAAAAAAATTCTTACACACATAAGTATGAACGAACTATCTTATTATGGTCAATATTATAGTTCTATATCACAGCTTGTTGTGGTAGAATAGTGGCAATTTTGTTTATATTTAAAGATTTTTGGATTGTTATTATAGATATAACCTTTCCTTTAGAAACAAGATATAAAGTATATTCTTGAGTGGGTTGAGTCGTACAACGTAGAATATAAATATTATATATGTATATTATATATATATATATATATATATATGCAATACGATTTTTAGAAGAACAGAGTTATTTTTTCTCCCACGAATCTGGTTACTCCTTTGTATCCTTTTTCAATGCTCGTATTGGAGACCAAGAAGGTGTTCGGAAATCAATTCTATGGTTTCGATGATAACAACTATACAATGGAAATCGAATGTACATATATATCTATATTTACAGATAGTTGATAGAGTAACGTCACCAAAGAGACTAAAGCAACACTCAAGAGAAGAATCAAAAGACGTCAAATCAGAAGAGATTGAAGAGAAATAGGACATGCACAAGATAAAGCAACATGTACACTTTCAGACGTCTGAGAGCACTATCCAGACGTCTGAATGATTCCTCTGGTTCATAATTCAGAAGCAATCAGACGTCTGGTTACCAATGTCAGACGTCTGAATGATTCCTCTGGTTCATAATTCAGAAGCAAACAGACGTCTGGTTACCAACGTCAGACGTCTGAAAAGTATCCAGGCTTATAACAGATATGAAGACCAGACGTCTGAGGTTACTTTCCAAACGTCTGATTCGAGACTCGACTTGCATTTTCAAAGCTCAACTGCCACATTCGAAAAGACACATTCACTTCTCTTTGTCGCAACTCTTCATCACCATCAGAAGCGACTTTACGGAGATTACAGCAGATGCAACTATACAAGAAAACTCTTCATCACTATAAATAGCATCAGGAATTCAAGAGAAGAAAACAACCTGACTTACTTACTCTCTTATCTCTTGTACTCTGTTTATTCCTGATATATAAGCAATCAACTACCTGTAATCAACTCTTCCATATATATAGAACTCCTCATTCAGATATTCTCTAGATAGATATATATTGGAAGCACTCTTGTATTCAATAGTCAACATCCGTGTTACAGAACACATTCTTGACAAAGAAAATCTGCTATTGTAAACCTGTTCCTCCGGGTTAAGCGAGGGTTAGTTGAAAGGAAATTCCGAAGAGGAGCTTCGGGACTGGACGTAGGACGGGAGGTCCGAACCAGTATAAAATACCGATGTGATTACTTTCATTTACTGTGATACTATCGTTTATATTGTTATATTATATAGTTAGTTGTTTATACTTGCATATAATCTATACGATCCACTCATATAGACTTTCAATTGGTATCAGAGCGAGGTTCGTTTAAAAGAACAGTAACACGTTTTTTTTAATCATTCTAATATGGCAAGTATATTTCAAGAAGGACAATACACAGCACGACCCCCACTTTTTAATGGCTCTAATTATTCATATTGGTCTACACGTATGAGAATTTTTATGGAAGCTAATGGTTTAGAAATTTGGTCAGCCACTTAAGATAAATATGAAGCTCCAACTACTGCTATGAACACATGGACCGATGCACAAAAGACCTTAGCATCAAATAATGCTAAAGCTATGAATGTTTTGTTTTGCTCACTTGACAAAAATGAATTTTCATGTGTCATGTTATGTACAACTACATTTGATATTTGGCATACTTTACAAATTACACATGAAGGTACAACAAAGGTTAAACAAACTAAAATTTCAATTTTGCAAAATCAATTTTCATCATTTAAAATGAAACAAAATGAAACTATAGTAGACATGTATTCTAGATTTCAAACTATTCAACATGATCTTATGTCATTAGGAGTTAAGTTTACTGATTTTGATTTAGTTTCTCGAATACTCAACTCTTTAACACCTGATTGGGAAAGAAAGGTATTAGCTATTGAAGAAGCTAATGATCTCTCTACTCTCAAAGTTGAAGAGTTGGTAGGAAATTTGATGTCCTATGAAGCTAATTTGCAGGCACGTAAAGAATTAAATTCGGAGACGAAGAACATAGCATTTCCATCAATAAAGAATGATGACTCAGATTTAGATGAAAATGAGATAGTATTCATTGCCAAAAACTATAATAGATTCAAGAAATTTAGAAAGATGACCAAGTTTCAAAAAGAAGGAAAAACCAACTCAACAAATCTATCTCAAATTAAGTGCTATGAATGTGATCAATACGGACACATGAAAAAGGATTGCCCAAAACTTAACAACGATAAAAAGAAAAGCAAATTGGAAAAACTCAAAAAGAAGAAGGCTTTCAAGGTAACGTGGGATGACTCCGATTCTTCATCTTCAGAAAGTGATAGCGATAGTGACGGAGAACAAGCTAATGTGTGTTTTATGGCACAAAAAGATGAGGTATGTCCGGAACTTAGCTATGAAGAATTACTTGAACTTAACATAGAATTAGATGATAAATTTAGACAAATAAAAAAATTGAACAAATAATATATAGTAAAAGTAAATAGATTAGAACTTGAAGTAGGAATGTTGAAAGATGAAAAAACTATTTTAGAAGAAGAACTTGAAATATCTCAAGAAAAATTAAGAAATAATGTGATAGACAGTGAGAACATTACTCTAGAAAAAGAGAATTTGCTAAAAGAAAATATTGATTTTAAAAAGGATATTGAATTATTGAAAACAGAAAATAGAGTGTTAAAAGAAAAATTAGATAAAATTACCAATAATGTGTCAAAATTCAACAAAGGAAAACAAGATTTGGAAAATCTTATCAAAACATCAAAACCATCAAGTGATAGAAATGGAATAGGATTTAAAAAATGCTCTAAACAAAGAGAAAATAATGCTAAAAATATTAGTTATATAAAAACTAGAAGTTTATCTAAATAAAAATTGAATACCAAAAATGTGAAAATTTGGGTTCCTAAAACAAATAATAAATTGATTAGACAAAAGCATATCAATAATTACTTAGAAAATGTAGTTTATAATAAAAATTATATTTATAAAGGTACCAAACCATCTTGGGTATGGCTACCTTCCTCTAACAATTAGGAACCTAATCAAATATGTGGGTACCAATTAAAATATTTTTTATCTTGCAGGTACCCAAAATAAAAAATAAGGAGAAATGGATACTAGATAGCGGATGCTCCAAACATATGACTGGAAATTCAAAAATGTTATCAAATATAACATACATTGATGGTGGAACGGTAACATTTGGGGATAATTCAAAGGGATTTGTCATAGGCATTGGAGAAGTCATCAACTCTGGTATATCTAACTCTCCTGTTATTACAAATGTTTTACTGGTAGAAAATTTAAAACACAACTTATTAAGCATTAGTCAATTATGTGATAAAGGTTTTCAAATAAATTTTGAAAAAGATAGATGTAATATTTTAGATAATAACAAACAACTCATTTTTGAAGGTTTTAGAAACAAAAATATTTATATATTAAACATGAATATTAATAAAGATTCAAGCTTATGCTTAACTGCCAAACATGATGATCCATGGTTATGGCATAAACGATTTTGTCATATTAATTTTAAGAATATTAATAAGTTAGCTAAATATGAGTTAGTAAGAGGGTTACCTAAAATGAGTTACAAAGTAGAAAATTTATGCGATGATTGTCAAATTGATAAACTAAAGAAAAGCTCGTTTAAATCTAAAAATAATATTTCTACAAAACAACCATTAGAATTATTACATTTAGATTTATTTGGTCCAACACAAGTAAGATCTATTAATCATAACAAATATGTTTTTGTAATAGTCGATGATTTCTCAAGATATACATGGACTTTATTTCTAAAACATAAAAGCGATACTTTTGGTATGTTTAAAATATTTGCAAAACGGATTAAAACTCAAATGAATTTGAAAATTAAAAATATTAGAAGTGATCATGGAGGAGAATTCGAAAACGATCTTTTTTCAAATTTTTGCAATAAAAAGGGAATAACTCATAATTTTTCCTTTCCTCGTACACCCCAACAAAATGGTGTCGTAGAAAGAAAAAATCGTACATTACAAGAATGCGCACGAACATTATTAAATAGTAGAGGTTTACCAAAACACTTTTGGGCCGAAGCTATTGCTACATCCTGTTATGTATTGACTCGAGTAACTATTCGCCCAATGACTAAACAAACTTGTTTTGAAATATTTTTTGGTAAAAAACCTAAGGTATCATACTTTAAAACTTTTGGCTCAAAATGTTTTATATTAAATACAAAAGGCAAATTAGGAAAATTTGATCCAAAAGCCGATGAAGGTATCTTTGTTGGGTATTCAGATCTTAGCAAGGCATATAGAATTTTTAATAAAAAGAATAATACTATAGAAGAGAGTCTACATGTCTCGTTTGACGAAAACCCTTTCAAACAACAGACTAATGATGAAGAAGAAATTATTCCACCAACAAACTCAACAAATTCTAGTAATAATGAAGCCAATATACAAAATAACACTATTTTATCATCTCCTAGGATTCTTAAGAATCATCCAATAGATAATATTATTGGAGATCTTAATTCAAGAGTTACCAGAAATCAACTAAATCAAATAAGCCATATAGCGTTTGTATCAAACTTTGAACCAAAGAATTATAAAGAAGCCTCAAATGATAATTTTTGGATAATAGCTATGCAAGAGGAACTACATCAATTTGAACGTAATAATGTATGGTAATTAATACCAAGACCTGAAGATCAATCAGTAATAGGAACAAAATGGGTATTTAAAAATAAGGCAGATGAAAATGGAAATATTATTAGAAATAAAGCACGACTAGTGGCTCAGGGCTACAATCAAGAAGAAGGCATAGATTACGATGAAACTTTTGCACCGGTAGCAAGATTAGAAGTCATTCGCACTTTACTCTCTTTTGCAACTCATAATAATTTTAAATTATTTCAAATGGATGTCAAAAGTGCCTTTTTGAATGGTTTTATCAAAGAAAATGTATACGTTGAACAACCACCACTTTTTGTTCATGAAAATTATCCCGGTCATGTTTTTAAATTACATAAAGCACTATATGGATTAAAACAAGCACCTCGTGCATGGTATGAACGTCTTAAAAATCACCTAATAACTTCTGGTTTTCATATAGGAAAAATAGATACAACTTTATTCATTAAAAGAGAAAATGACAATATTTTAGTTGTACAAATCTATGTTGATGATATCATCTTTGGTTCAACCAACGAAAAGCTATGTAATGATTTTTCAAATATTATGACAAATGAATTTGAAATGTCACACATGGGAGAATTAAATTTCTTCTTAGGATTACAAATAAAACAACTAGAAAATGGAATTTTTATTCACCAAGAAAAATATTGTAACGATTTATTACATCGATTTAAAATGGATAAAACTTCAAGCAAACCAACACCAATGAGTACCACTATTCACTTAGAAAAAGATGAAAATGGAAAAGATTTTGATGAAAAGTTATATCGAAGTATGATTGGTTCTTTACTGTATTTAAGGGCTAGTCGACCAGATATTATGATGAGTGTATGTCTTTGTGCCCGATTTCAAGCCAAACCAAAAGAATCTCATCTACGATCTGTTAAGCGCATTTTACGTTATTTATCTAATACTAAAGATTATGGTTTGTTTTACCCTAAAGGATCACCTTTTGAACTTGTCTCATATAGCGATGCGGATTTTGGTGGTTGTAGAACAGACCGTAAGAGTACTAGTGGAACATGTCATTTTATCGGACAATCGTTAGTTTCGTGGTTTAGTAAAAAGCAAAATTGTGTTTCTTTATCTACGTGTGAAGCTGAATACATTTCCGCAGCTCTAGCATGTGCGCAAGTAATATGCATGCAACAAACACTAATGGATTTTGGTAAAATCATCAAAAATTCTCCAATATATTGTGACAACACAAGTGCTATAAATTTGTCAAAAAATCCTGTAAATCACTCACGCACCAAACATATAGATATACGACATCATTTCTTATGAGACCATGTTGAAAAAGGAACTATATCTTTAGAATATGTAAGTACCGAAAATCAAGTAGCCGACATATTTACAAAACCATTAAACGAACAAACTTTCATAAAACTCAGGCGAAGTTTGGGAATTTGTTCACTTCAAGATCTTGTCTAAAGCTTTGACATCTCCCTCATATAACTCCTTCTTATTATTAATGCAAATTTTTCTTTTGACTTGAACTTTTATATATTCTTTTTGATAATGTCAAAGGGGGAGAAATATATATATATAATCTTATCAACAAAACTAAGAACATATTCAGGGGGAGATTTGAAATATATATATAAGTACATTGAATAGTTGTCATCATCAAAAAGGGGGAGATTGTTAGGAAATCAATTCTATGGTTTCGATGATAACAACTATACAATGGAAATCGAATGTACATATATATCTATATTTACAGATAGTTGATAGAGTAACGTCACCAAAGAGACTAAAGCAACACTCAAGAGAAGAATCAAAAGACGTCAAATCAGAAGAGATTGAAGAGAAATAGGACATGCACAAGATAAAGCAACACGTACACTTTCAGACGTCTGAGAGCTCTATCCAGACGTCTGAATGATTCCTCTGGTTCATAATTCAGAAGCAATCAGACGTCTGGTTACCAATGTCAGACGTCTGAATGATTCCTCAGGTTCATAATTCAGAAGCAAACAGACGTCTGGTTACCAACGTCAGACGTTTGAAAAGTATCCAGGCTTATAACAGATATGAAGACCAGACGTCTGAGGTTACTTTCCAAACGTCTGATTCGAGACTCGACTTGCATTTTCAAAGCTCAACTGCCACATTCGGAAAAACACATTCACTTCTCTTTGTCGCAACTCTTCATCACCATCAGAAGCGACTTTACGGAGATTACAGCAGATGCAACTATACAAGAAAACTCTTCATCACTATAAATAGCATCAGGAATTCAAGAGAAGAAAACAACTTGACTTACTTACTCTCTTATCTCTTGTACTCTGTTTATTCCTGATCTATAAGCAATCAACTACCTGTAATCAACTCTTCCATATATATAGAACTCCTCATTCAGATATTCTCTAGATAGATATATATTGGAAGCACTCTTGTACTCAATAGTCAACATCCGTGTTATAGAACACATTCTTGACAAAGAAACTCTACTATTGTAAACCTGTTCCTCTGGGTTAAGCGAGGGTTAGTTGAAAGGAAATTCCGAAGAGGAGCTTCGGGACTGGACGTAGGACGAGAGGTCCGAACCAGTATAAAATACCGGTGTGATTACTTTCATTTACTGTGATACTATCGTTTATATTGTTATATTATATAGTTAGCTGTTTATACTTGCATATAATCTATACGATCCGCTCATATAGACTTTCAAAAGGAGGTACTGGACTGAATTGGGCTTCAGATGTTCCTTCTCCCCATAGTTTACGTGGAGTTATTCGATGAGCACGTGGAGGAGTTTCGATCACACGAGGAGATCGTACATGTACAGAATCCTTTGTAGGAGAGTGTCCACATATTGCAAGAATGCACTTCTTTAAAAAGTTTAGATGAGCTCCTTGGCGTCTTTGTTCATAATACATTTCCCTTTGCACATCCATCATCTATTTTTGATAGTGATGGATTTCGTCGGCTTTTTCAGAAAGAGAGGATTGTAGAAGATTAACACCATGCTTGGCTTTCTTTCCTTTTGGAGAAAATCCAGTATGATATGTAGGTGAAGGAACAATGTTTAATGATGGAGATAATTTAGGAGTTGTTTTTGCAGGAGATGTATATGTACTACCTGACGATGGTGATGAAAAATCAATGGTAGAGTAAGTGGAGTCATGGTCAGATGACATGTTGAAAAACTTCAATATTTATTTACATAGGCATATAAATTTTTTTTTACTGTGATTTGGTTAAAAAATTTGATATATATATATAAGAGTAGGATTTTCTATTTTAAACATTTGTTTGTTTTATTTGATAAAATATTAGTGGTTTGCAGAAAAACTTGGTATGGAAATTAGATGACCTGTTAGCCACTAATGTTGAGAGGTAAAAAGAATTCTGAATTTTATTCTTGTGTTTCTTAAAGTTCAGATAAGGAGCATATTTCGAGTTTTCTTCTAAGTCTTATAAATGATTTTTCACATAATGGTTTTTTAAAAATGTCTGCTATCTGTTGTCGGTGTTAATGAATACTAAAGATATTACTCCTTTTTCTACGTTATCTCTAAGAAATGGTGTCGTATGTCTATATGTTTAGTTTGAGAATGGTTAACTGGATTTTTAGATAAATTGATAGCACTAGTATTTTCATAGTATATTGGAGATTTTTCAATTATTTTATCGAAATCTCTAAGTGTTTGTTGCATATAGATGACTTGAGCACAAGCTAAGGCGGCAAAGATATATTCTGCTTCACATGTCAAGAGGGAAACACAATTTTTCTTTTTGCTAAACCATGAAACTAAAGATTGACCAATAAAATGACAGGTACCACTTGTGCTTTTTCTGTCTGTTTTACATCCTCCGAAGTCTGCATTGCTATAAGATATGAGTTGGAAAGCCGTACCTTTAGGATAAAATAAGCCGTAATTTGTGGTGTTAGTTAAGTATCGTAAAATTCGTTTGACTGCTCGATGATGTGATTCCTTAGGTTGAGCTTGAAAGCGAGCGCACAGACGGACACTCATCATTATATTGGGTCTACTAGTTGTTAAATATAATAGAGAGCCGATCATACTATGATACGATTTTTGATCATAGTCTTTTCCCTTTTCATCTTTGTCTAAATATAAAGTTGTGCTCATAGGAGTTGGTTTACTAGTGGTATTCTCCAGCTTCTAGAAGATCATTAGGAAATAAATATTTATGACGAGATATTTTCATGTGTATATAAGGTGGAAAGTTATCACATGGGGGCACATGGAGGAAAGGATCGGTTTTGACCAGAAATAGGAGATGGAGGAGGTAATGGTAACCTCTTGTTTGCCTATACATTGGATCCTAAAGCTCTTGAATTTATTTTTACATTTTTGCAAATAAATTTAAGCACTTCATTCCCTTCTCTCTTCATAAATTCCTAAGAAAAAAGCAACTCAAAAACTTTACAAACTCTAAAATAAGGCTTATAACAACATAGCAACTAGTATTAGAAACTTGAATGATGAAGAAATGGAGCACAACACCCCCATTCAATCTTGGGCCAAGAGAAAATTATAGGCTTTCAGCCTATGCCGTAAGCTAGTAGTGAGGTAGGAGGTGGTTTTGGTTAAGGTAGGAACTGGTTACAAGGTTGAGGCTTATGCTTGGTTATGTACTTGTTGATGTGTGAGCTAAATCACCATTTGATGTGTATGAAGTGTATATAATGCTTGTTGGTATTATAGTATTTGACTGACTATGTATTATTGCTTTATCTCTTGTGATTGTTGCTTTGGAAAGAAAATGGTATACTAATTGATGTATTTGGGATTGTATAACTTTCTATGACTTGTTACATAGCTTTGAAACAAAGCACATAGTGTTTGGAAGGACTTTGATTTTGAATCGGACTTGAATTGGAAGTGGTTTTATAGAGACAGTTGCTACGGAGGCACTTCGAAAATGCTTTGTGTTCGACATTTTTTTATAGAATTTTATAAAGAGATCCTTAGGGATTTCTCACCATGGTTGTGATGTATATTGAGTGTATTGCTTGTTGCAGAAAGATTGGATGCTAAAAAGATGGTTAGAATATCGAAAAATGGCAAAACTTTTGAGTATGCAAAATTACCCCAGGTACTATAATTTACAACAGTTAATGATGGCACAAAACACTACAGCATCTCTAAACACCTTTTTACCGCATTCATGAAATGCTGTAATTTCTGTTCCACACTTTAATTTTGTTTAAAAATGACTTTTACTTTAATTATTCTACTTCAATAATTTTAGTAATCTTTTCTAATATATATTAGTGTATTTTAAAAGTGGTTTGGAATCTAAATATATTTTACATAATTAATTATTAATTATTAAAGTAGAAGACTTATTTTAAAATAAAAGAAACATGCCTTTTGGAGTTTTCAAATAAATTATAAAATAAATATTTTTAAGTAATATTTTAAATAAATGTTTTAAACCAATAAGTATTTTAAAGTAATTTTAAATATATATAGTTTTTAGATAATTAGTTAATTATTTTATTAAAGTATTAAAAAGCTTATGTAATATAAATATCTTTCAAATTGTTTTAGAATTTTATTAATTATATTAGCTTAAATAAATTAGTGTGTGTATCATTTTCAAAGATTTTTAGTGTATATATAAGTTTGAAAAAGTAAGTTAAGTCTTTCACAAAAGAATAAATATATTTTTGGATTATAACACTTAAGTTATAATAAATGGTATTGTAAAGTTAATTTAAAAGTACATTTCTCATTTAATAAGTTTATATTACTTAGATCTTTAATTGTATGTTTTTAAAGATAATGACAAGTATGAATTGGCTTTGGGTTTGTTATGACAATATGTTAATAACATTTGTCTTTACCTTTTTGATTATACTTTATGATATAATGGATCCTTTTTAGAATTTTTTAAAGATAATTATAAGTGAAATGGTTTTGGCTTTATAGTAACATTGTTCTAATCACATTTTTTTTATCCCACTTGATCATATTTTTGGAAGCATGAAATCTTGTTTAAGATTTGTGAATATTCTTATACCATTTAGGATATGAATATGGATACATTCCTAAGTATTGAAAAGAGTGGAAATGAATAATGAAATAGTAGTATACATGTATATATCTTTCGTAACGGTATTTTAATTATCTATACATGTATTTGCAAAGAGGTTTTAATTAATAAAAGGATTAATTAAATAAAAAGGGGTCAAAAGTCGCTTATGTGACTTAATCTTGCTTTGTGTACTTAATCGTGCTTTGTGTGATATAATCGTTCTCTGTGTGTTCACTTTTTTATGGAAAGTACTTAGTCTTATACTTAGCACTAAAAGCCGACAAAGTAGATTCATTCTATCTGTGAGAGTTAAGATTGATGTTCGAGTAGGGTTTGGAAGTAATAGTGCTCTAACCTATTGTCCTCACTCTTGACTGGGGGATAATATAAGTTGAGAAAGTCGAAAATGTGATAAAAATAAAAACTTGGTTTCCATATGCCATTGTTTCTATTTGTACTTGATAGTTGATTAGTCGACTATCGAAATTGACCAAATTAACTTTGTAAGTATATGTAAGCATCACTTGTTGATACAATTTGAGATCCCTCAACGAGGACTATGAATCATCTCTTGCTTTGAGAATGTATATATATAAGATTCCCCGGGGTTGACCCCTTCATCGTTCATTTACTTCTTAAAGAACCGAAATTGAGTTAACCGAAAATTCATCGCTTTGGTTTTGAAGAGACCGGGTTCGAGAAAGTGTTTTACTTACCGTAAACAAATTTAAAACCGATATACGGGTTCTATGTTTTGGAAGCGGTCGTGAAGTGGAATGTTATAAAGTTGAACTGTCTATCCTAAGGTTAAGTCCGAGAGACAGCGGTAACATTTCAGACTTATGCTATAGAGTTGAATTGTCTATCCTGAGGTTAAGTCCAAGGGAGAGGTCAGTGTTAGCATTCATCGCACGACTTATGCTGGGTTCCGTGTAGAGATTTGTGGACTGTTCGAGATGCTGGAATCCAGAGAGATTCAAAACCTGTTCAAGTGATGAATACTTGTGCGTTGAGATGCTGAACGTAACCTCGACATCGAAAATGATAGAAAACAGAGTAGATGCATAGCCTAGGGTTTAGCTAACCCACGATAGGGTACATTAAATCAAAATATTTGGAGATGCTTTCGATTTTGGCCTACGGAAGTTGATGGTATTTGGTATTACATGCTCGGGCATGGAACAACTATGTTTACCTTTGTGGCATATTTTATCTACAGATTTGCGTGTAGCTTCTGACCCTTGTATAGGAGGCCAGATTCGGTTCTACCAAGGAGGTCACCATGGAAAATCCATATACACCCATACATTTAGCAGTTTCAGTACTGTTGTGTTGTGAGATGTAAGCCACACAACTATTTTCATATTTATATTCTTTACCCTAAACAATATCTATATATCACCTTATGTACTTATTAGATGAGTGGTTCTTTTGAGGGGATAACCATTATGGTGATTCGAACGGTCTCAAACGTACTGTTATATGTTGGACGCATATTTCTTGAATTTCTCACACCAAACAAGTCTGGCTCGTGGTTTTATATATCCCTTATTTCCATGTGTGCTCTTTCGAGTAGTTTGAGAAAGACAGGTATTCATTGATATGCTTTGGAGCCCGAGGAGACGAGCTGGATGCTTTCACCTACCGTAGTATTCTTATTTCCGTTGCATTACTATTATGTACATATAGCAGCATTTGTGAGGATAGGCTGTTATAATTGTCTAAGCTGATGAAAGTACTTAGGATTGTAACTCTGAAATCCTTTGTATCTTAAAGTGACAGTTTGTATTGTCTTTTGATTTAATATGTTATCGTTATCATTCCACTGGTGAGATTATGATATTGTATATTTTTTTCCTATTTTCATTTTGTTTTATCTACCCTAACCATTGTCTTTCCGGCACTTGAGTGCACGGCACATGAATACTATGGATGTATTAATGTCGACATTTGGGGGCCAAAAAGGCGAATTGTTACAATATGTGTGTATCGTATACACATATGTGTGTACATGCACATGCAACAATGTAATGTGTACATGGTTTAGCATGCCCATATATATATATATATTGGGATTTACACTGCAACAGACATGTTAGCCCCTCTTGTTTACAAATGTTGTCTAAACGTATATATGTCTACATCAAAACATTATATAGACATAAATAAATATATAATATAAAATAAAAGTGTGTACGTATATGTGTGTGTGTATTGAAATCCTAGATGGAAATAATTTATATAAAACATTTATAAAATGTATGCACGTATGTATATATATATGTAATAATTAAACCATAAAGTTATTTAAATATTAATTTATAAAATAATTTTGAAAATACAAATATACATTATAACATGAAAGCCAAAAAAATATTTTTTGAATTTATATGTAATTCATGTAAACATGTAATTAGCAATAAAACACATACAAATATATGTACACACACATATGTGTGTGTATATATATAAATAATATAATTTTGCAATTTTGCTCTCGACTAGGTAATTTTTTTTACATTTCTTTTCTAGTTTATAATTAAATGATTTAAAACATTTATTACACACAAAATCCATGACAAAAATTAAATTAAAATATTAAAAATTATTTTCAAAAACATAATGTTTATTATATGTTTCCTAAAATTTTGTACAAAATTTTATTATTCCTAAATATTTGTATTCATGTATTTTAAATTATATAATCAATTTTAGGTTAAGTAAATAATTTTGTTTTACACACACACGGAAAAATATATATTTATGGAGAATTTTTTTTATTTCTATGCATAAATTTTAAAAGATTTAAAACATACATTATATAATAGTAATCTTTTAAATATGGCTTTTAGTTAATTAAAAATTCATTTAATAATATTATTTAATTCGAATCTTTTTATTACCAGCCCGTGAGCATGTAATAAAGTAATCATACTAAAAAATTTCTTATATATGTATATGCATTCATATACACAACCATCCTAATGCGACAACATATCGATATACAGATTCATCATATAAAAGCTAACTAGCAGATAATTGATATAATAAAAAAAATTCTTTTATATATATATGCATTCATATACACAACCATCCTAAAGTGACAACATATTGATATACGGATTCGTCATATAACAGCTAACTAGCAGATAATTGATAGAATAAATAAATTTGACAATATAGTAGATAACTGATAAAATAAAAAATTATTTTCGAAAACATAATATGTATTATATGTTACATAAAACTTTGTACAAAATTTTATTATTTGTAAATATCCGTATATATATATATATTAAGTTACATAATCAATTTTTGGTTAAGCAAATAATTACATTTTATATATACATAAACATATACATATAGATTTATGTATGTATATGTGTATGGAGAGAAAAACTATAACTTGCTGCCAAATGTTTTTCTATACATAAATAAATTTTATAAGATTTAAAACATATATTATATAATATTAATCTTTTAAACTTGGCTTTTAGTTAGTTAAAAATTCATCTAATAATATTATTTAATTTGAATATTATTATTACCAGGCCATGACCATGTAATAAAGTAGTCGTACAAAAATTCCCTCTCTTTTTATATATATATATATGTTATATATATATATATATGTATGTATGCATTCATATATACAACAATTCAAATGTTACAACATATCGATAAACAAATTCGTCATATAAAAGTTAACTAATAGATAACCGATATAATAAATTTGATAATATAGATCAGATACAAACCTTTCACCAATGCGCAATTTGTACACATTGAAACAAAGAAGTAAACTTCTTGAATCCAATTCCAGTTCTGAAGTTGCTAGCTCTAGAATTGTCTTATCGTCGACAGTCGAATAACTTTAACTTCATATGATTTTGGTGTTTGTAATTTTGATGCTCCTAGGGCTATTGCTGGCCTACAATGGCAGTTGCAAGAGAGGACTAAGAGAGATCTTAAGTAAGGCATAAGTGGAATAAATAAAAGAAGGATAAGAGAGTGAAAATTGGATCGAGATCCTCTTTTTTCTCTTTACTATTTCTACCTTTTTCGTATTCAAACCACTTCACCATGTACATGACATGGCTGGCCTCCCTTGTGTGTGCCTATAGCTGGTTATGGAAGATTGCAAATAGGCCTTCAAACTAATCTAAGCCCGAATAATAATCCTTGAATTAAAATCCAGTTAAAAGCGTACCGATATTGTATATCAATTAATATATTTATAACTACTATAAACACAGTCTAATATTATTCAACACTATTAACCCAAAAAATAAACAAACAAATGGATTGAGTGTGAAAGAACCAGCCCTATTCTTACAAACCAATAATATAGAGAATAGATATCTAAAAAGCTGAAAAAGAAAGGACACAAGAAATTTTTTATAGTGGTTTGGCTGTTAATGAAGCCTACGTCCACTTTATAGCTTTTATTATTGACTGATTGCTGTTACAAGGTGAATTGAATTACAAAATTCTTTAATATCCTTAGTTAGACTAAGTCCCCAATGTTGGAGTTCACTAGAGAATCACAGTAAACTCCTTGGATGACTGTTGTGATGGACGAGAAGAGTGAAGAAAGCTTTCTGCAGAGTTTCTGCAACCAGTCCGGAGAATCCACTGTATGTTGCAGATAGGAGAGTATTTATAAGGGTTGGAGAGCTACTGAGCCAAGCCTGTTTGCCAAATGCTTGCAGATAATCATAGGAAGGCACACTGGAAATTTTGCCGTGACCTAAGTTGAAAAGATGGATCGCTGGCGATCCATAGGCTATGGATCACTAGCGATCCATAGATTAGGCTCGAAAGCGATCGAATACCTTCATACATTTCCCTTTCTTTGTTCCATGAGGGTAGCAGTGAATTGATGAAAATGTATGGATCGCTAGCGATCCGTAGTATATGGAACGCTAGCGATCCGTAGTATATGGATCATACTTAGCCAATTTTTGGGCTTTGTCCTCTGGATAGCATTTGTTGGCTTGTGTTGATGTTGTCCATGTAGTCTTGTAGCATGTTGCCTTGTTTTGATGATGGTTTGCTTACTGGTTATATCAGACTGCTAATTGGACTAGATGAATGCTTGTCTCTTGATTTAACTAGCTTAAAATCTCATCAAACTTAGCCATTATTCCTAGAATACACAATGGATCATGATGCAAGAAGATAGATGGGCTCACGAGCAAACGCTATGGATCGCTGGCGATCCATAGGCTATGGATCGCTGACGATCCATGTCCTTAGCATTTTCTGCTTTCTTCTCTTCTGACTTCTCTTGGCTTGCTGTTCTAGTCCTTTTGGTTGGCTCTTGAGCTATTCTGACTTGATCAAGTTTTTCCGACTTCCTTTGAATTCTGCTGGGTTAAAAACTCGGATAACATTTGTCCCCTAGAGCATGTCTTCGTTGAAAATAAGGCGTGCTCTGGAAATAATTGCTATCCAGTTCCTACTTGTTGAGTTTCAAGTAATCGTGTTAGGGCTACACGAATTTGACACTTTAGCTACTTAGCTGCTCATTAGGTTTTGACCTGGACTGCCATTGCTTGTCATAACAGACCAAATTTTACTCTATAGCTTTATAGAATGCCTTGAAGTAGCATGTGGATTTTGCTAGAAAAATTTGAGATCAAACGCAAGCAACTCGATGAATCAATAGCGATCCATAGCCAATGAATCGCTAGCGGTCCAATTACCTAGAAAATTTTTCCTTTCTTTCATGCAACTATTTTATATAAACGCTTCAAGCCGACGTATCTTAGTTCTTAATTACGACCCAAGCTTTCATCCTGCAGCTTGAGCTATCTCCAATGATTCGATCCAATTTCAACCAAGTCGGAACTCCATTCGATCCATCAACGCCGCCGATCATCTTCGCGTTGGCTCCAGAACCTCGCCGCCACCTTGATTTCTACCACGCTTCTTTTGGATCGCCGTCGACCAAACCCTAGCTCCTTTGTTTGCTTCTTTGGATCGCCGTTGATCCATCATGTTTGGATTGCTGAATTGAAAATTCTAACCATCTTTGCCTTTTGATCCTCAGTTCGAGGTGGGTTATGCTGATTCTGACGTTCATTTATCGATTCGGCAATGTAGCGTGTTGGTGATGATTACATCAAAGTGTCCGAGTTGATTGCGATTTAATGGAGGAAGACAGTAAATCGAGTCTTGAATTCTTCACGGAACGAGATTCGGGCCTTGCCCCAGTGCATGACATGTTTTGTTGTCTTCATCCATTGAACCAGAATTGACTTGTACTAAGTTACATTGCCGATACAGCACGACGCATCGTGAATTGGTTTCACCTCTCCGGAGCATTCAGATTGGTTTTGTTTTCCTTTGCATGCTCGGTGTACCTATATTGGGAAGAACTTTCCACGTCGCTTCGGACGACAGACCCGTTATCGATTGTTGATCGATAACGGGTAAGTGTAGAAGAAGTAATTCCAAGAAATGATATGGAGAGTCCTTTTCCTTTTCCGCTGCGAGCGAACTATCTACATGGGATAGAACGTTTGTAGTGTTCAGGATACCGAGCTCACCCTCCATAAATAACACACCGCACTTACCCCGGTACATACTTGAAATCCGACGTGTCAGCATGAATTGATATTCCTTCGAAATTCAAGTGTTGTAGGCGGAATTCCTAGTTTAGAGACTATTTCGGACGCAAGGCCTGTTGTTTTGAATGAAGTACCCGTCTTCTCGCCGTAAGTCCAGCGGAGGAAGTCCAGCACTTTCGAAAGCTGAGTCGTCGTCTATCGCCCCTTCTTCTTTTGTTTCGCAGGCTGAATATCGTCAACTAGTCCTAGTTGGTCCAGTAGTGGACCGAACTCCTCCGAACTTTAGAGTTCTTTTAATCCACCTGAGAGTTCCTCCTTCGTGATTTCAGCTAAGGTTTTGCACAACATCTTCTTGCAACATGGCATTCCGGAGGAAGACATGCGTCTCCTGGAAAAGAATGAATTCGCCCATATGCCGCCTCCAGGATATACTGCTTATCATCGATATATGTGCGCAAACGGAGTAGTGCCCCCTTTCAACGACTTCTTGAGAGAAACCCTCTCGAACTTGGGAATCGCCCCATTCTAGATTCACCCCAACGGATATGCTATCTTAACTTGCCTGCACGTTCTTTTTATGCGGACATTTAACTATGCTCTGAGTTTCAACAAGCTAAAATATTTTATCTCGTTTAAAAGAAGAAACGAGTGTCCATCTTTAGTCGTGATTGAGGCTTAGTGGAATCACAAAATCGTGTTGTAACTGCAAAGCTATTTATGTCAATTCAAGACTCAATACTTCTTTGTTAGATGTCCCGAAAGGTTCAATCGTCTTTGGACAATGAGGGGGAGGGTAAGTTCTCTTCCTTACTTATTGAGTTCCGATACATCGCTATGGAATTTATAACAAGCTAAATACTTCCTACAGTTATTTCGAGGCCAAATAAAGACTTATCTCTTGACGAAACTTTCTGTATCCTGAAGGCTATTGATGCTGCGGAAAGGTCAGTTAAATTCTTGCTGATAGATGTGTCACAACCTCAATTTCGATGACAACAACTATACAAACACTTGTAGTCAATATACATAGGTATATATATCATCCATATGCAGGTAGAATTTCACGTCCAAGACTTGAAGACCGATACAAGGATTATTATACTGAGAAATATTAGTACATTTTGTTAATGTCATAAATAGATGATATGTACAATCTCCTTGAGTAATCTTTACAAGCATTTGCACATACAAATTAATTAAAAAGGAAGATAACAGAATATACATGTGTCAGACGTCTGGCGTATGTGCTTAGATGTCTGGCAACATGTTCTGGTTTTAAATTTTTAAACAAATCAGACGTCTGGCACAAATGGCCAGACGTCTGACCTAGACAACGGCCATTTTTCTCCAAAAGTCATCTTCTTCAATCAAAGAGTTGCATCCTCCTGTTTTTCATAACTCTTGGACTGAAATAGAGTGAACCAAAAGTCATTACTCCACAAATAAACTCTACACCGTCTATAAATAAACATGAAATTGAGAGTTACAACTTAACTTGCGATTCTGAACTTTCTTTCTTTATTTTCTAATATTTCTATGATTTCCAAAAGCACTTAAAAATACACTTTTATCTCTTCCTTATATCAAAGCTTAAACTACATACTACTCAAGGAGATTATAAGACGAAGCTGTACTTGTAGTCAAAATAATTATTGCATAGAACACACATTTGTCAAAGAAATACTCTTGTGTAAAAGCCTATTCCTCCAGGCGAAGCGAGGGCAATTGGTTAGTGTATTTCTGAAGGGGAGCTTCGGGACTGGACGTAGGACGAGAGGTCCAAACCAGTATAAAAACTCTGGTGTGATTACTTTTAATTTTACCTGCATTATTACTCTGTGCAATTCATACTATCATACACGTACTTGTCATATATTATATACATATACAGTCCACATAGACTTTCAATTGGTATCAGAGCAAGGTTCGTTCAAATCACAGTAACACATATTTGAAAATTTATTAATATGGCAAGTATCTTTCAAGAAGATCAGTCAACTGCACGTCCTCTGCTATTCACTGGATCAAATTATGCATATTGGTCAACTCGGATGAGAATTTTTATGGAAGCAAATGGTTTAGAAATATGGTCAGCCACTCAAATTAAGTATGTAGCACCTGAAAAAATATTATCACATAGACAAATGCACAAAAAACCGCTGCTTCTAATAATGCTAAAGCTATGAATGTACTATTTTGTTCTCTTGATAAAAATGAATTCTCACGTGTTATGTTATGTACTACTGCATATGATATATGGCGTACTTTACAAGTTACACACGAAGGTACAACTAAGGTCAAACAAACAAAAATATCAATTTTACAAAATCAATTTTCATCTTTTAAAATGAAACAAAATGAGTCAATTGTTGACATGTATTCAAGATTTCAAACCATACAACACGATCTTATGGCACTAGGAGTTAAATTTACTGATTTTGATTTAGTATCTCAAATTCTCAACTCTTTAACAACTGAATGGGAAAGAAAAGTACTGGCTATCGAAGAAGCTAATGATCTCTTTGTACTCAAAGTTGAAGAGTTGATTGGAAATTTAATGTCATATGAAGCAAATTTGCAGGCGAGAAAGGAACAAAACCATGAAAAGAAGAACATAGCATTTCAAGCAAGCAATGAAGATTCTGAATTAGATGAAGATGAAATTGTATTTATTGCCAAGAACTACAACAAATTTAAGAAATTCAAGAAAATGACTAGATTCCAAAATAAAGGAAAATCAAACTCATCAAATCAAACTTCGATTTAGTGCTTTGGATGTGATCAGTTTGGACATATGAAGAAGGATTGCCCAAAATTCAACATTGAGAAAAAAAAATAAGTTTGAGAAATTTAAGAAAAAGAGAAAGGCATTCCAAGTCACATGGGATGACTCTGACTCTTCCTCTTCATCTGATAGTGATAGTGAAAGTGATATAGAGCAAGCAAATGTATGTTTCATGGCACACACTAATGAGGTATGTCCCAACCTTACTTATGATGAAATTTTAGAAATAAGTATGGAACTCGATGACAAATATAGAGAAACTAAAAAATTAAATAAGGAATATGTTGCTAAAATAAATCAATTAGAACTTGAAATAAGGTTACTAAAAGATGAAAAATCTATTTTAGAAGAAGAATTAGAAAATGATCAAGAATAATTTAAGAATTTTTCTATTGAAAATAATACTTTGCCTTGTGAATTAGAAAAAGTCAAACTAGAAAATAATAAAATTAATAATGAGCACATTATCTTAAAAGATAATCTAGAAATTTCAAGATCTGAAAATACTGATCTTAAAAACAAATTGGATAAAATTACAAATAATGTTACAAAATTTAACAAAGGAAAACAATACTTGGAGAATTTAATTAAAATTTCCAAGCCATTCAAAAATCAAAATGGAATAGGATTTGAGAATTAAACAAAAATTACAAAGTATAGTAAGATTTATACTAAGATAAAACCTTCTTCCGAAAATAAGAAATTAATCACAAATTCAAAAATGATTAAAATATGGTTTCCTAAAACAAATAACAACCTAATTAAACAAAAATGTATAGGTAATTATATGAAAGAAGTGATTCACAATAATAATTACATTTCTAAAGGAACCAAACCATCTTGGGTATGGTTACCCTCATAAACTAACACTTAGGACCCAAGAATAAAATGGGTTCCAACTTAAATATTTTTATTTTTTGCAGGTATCCAAATAAAAAAATAAAGGAAATGGATATTAGATAGTGGATGCTCCAAGCACATGACGGGAAATGCTCACATGCTGTCAAATATAAAATAAATTGATGGTGGCACTGTAACTTTTGGCGATAATTCAAAAGGGTTCGTCATTGGCATTGGAGAAGTCATCAATATCGGTATCTCTAACTCTCCTATTATTTCAAATGTTTTATTAGTAGAAAACCTAAAACATAATCTTCTTAGTATAAGTCAGTTGTGTGATAAAGGGTTTGAAATAAAATTTGAAAACGATAAATGTATAATTTTCGATCAAAGCAAAAATTTACTCTTTGAAAGATTTAGAAATCGTAATATATATATCATAAATATGAACATTAAAAATAATTCGGATTTATGTCTATCCGCAAATCATGATGATCCTTGGATTTGGCATAAACGTTTTTGTCATATAAATTTTAAATATATCAACAAACTAGCAAAGCATGATCTAGTTAGAGGTCTACCTAAAACAAATTATAAAATTAAAAATTTATGTGATGCTTGTCAAATGGGCAAGTTAAAAAAAATTTCCATCAAATCTAAAAATAAAATATCTACTAAGCAACCATTAGAATGACTTCATTTAGATTTATTTGGACCAACACAAGTACGTAGTATAAATCATAACAAATATGTGTTCGTAATTGTAGATGATTTTTCAAGATATACTTGGACATTATTTTTAAAACATAAAAGTGACACTTTTGGAATGTTTTAAATCTTTGCAAAACAGCTTACTAACTTAATGGATTTAAAAATAAAAAATATACGCAGTGATCATGGAGGAAAATTCGAGAATGAATTTTTCACTAATTTTTGTAACAAAAAAGGAATTAGTCATAATTTTTCAATTCCACGAACACCACAACAAAATGGTGTAGTTGAAAGAAAAAACAGAACTTTACAGGAATGTGCATGAACACTACTAAATAGTAGTAATCTACCCAAACATTTCTGGGCTGAAGCCATTGCCACTGCCTGTTATGTATTAAATCATGTCACACTTCGACCTATGACTAAAAATACATGTTATGAAATATTTTATGGAAGGAAACCAAAAGTTTCGTATTTCAGAACTTTTGGGTCAAAATGTTTTATTTTAAATACTAAAGATAATCTTGGAAAATTTGATCCCAAAGCCGACGAAGGAATTTTCATTGGTTATTCAGAATGTAGTAAAGCCTATAGAATTTATAATAAACGAACAAATATTATAGAAGAAAGCTTACATGTGTCTTTTGATGAAAATTTCCAACAAACTATTAAAGAAGAAGAAGATGAAATTTTAGCTCAAAATCAAACTGAAAATTAAAATAATATGAATAATTAATCTTCTGATAATAATGAAAATGTTTTAAGATCACCCACACGAACATTAAAAAATCATCCTTCGGATAATATAATTAGAGACTTAAATTCTTGAGTCACTAGAAATAACTTAAATCAAATGAGTCACATTGCTTTTATCTCAAATACAGAACCTAAAAATTATAAAGAAGCATCTAAGATGATTCTTGGATCTTAGCAATGCAAGAAGAATTAAATCAATTTGAACGTAATAATGAAAGGGAACTCGTTCCTAGACCATCAGATCAATCTGTAATAGGAACAAAATGGGTTTTCAAAAACAAAGCAGATGAAAATGGAAATATTATTCGTAACAAAGCAAGATTAGTGGCTCAAAGCTACAACCAAGAAGAGGGAATTGATTATGAAGAGGCGTTTGCTCCCGTAGCTCGTCTCGAAGCAATTCATACTCTACTTGCTTTTGCGTGTCATCACAACTTTAAATTATTTCAAATGGATGTTAAGAGTGCCTTCTTAAATGATTTTATTAAAGAAAAAGTTTTTGTAGAACAACCACCATTATTTATTCATGAAAAATATCCAGAACATGTTTTTAAACTCAAAAAGGCTCTATACGTTTTAAAACAAGCACCACGTGCTTGGTACGATCGACTAAAAACTCATCTACAAAATTCTAGATTTCAAATAGGCAAAATAGACACTACACTATTTATAAAACATAAAAATAATGATATATTAGTTATACAAATATATGTTGACGACATTATATTTGGATCAACTAATGAAAGTTTATGTAATGAATTTTCTGAAATAATGAAAAATGAGTTTGAAATATCACACATGGGCGAATTAAATTTTTTCCTAGGATTACAATTAAAACAATTGGACAAAGGTATTTTTATAAATCAAGAAAATTATTGTAAAGATTTACTTAAACGTTTCAAAATCCAAATCAAGTTTAGTTAACCTATTAATTGAAAATAATTTTACTAGCTATTACTTATTCATATATTATTTTCACAAGCACAACAAGTTCGAATAGCTTGTATGAGAAAAAAAGTTGTTTATCGATAAAACAAATTTCGATCACATTATCGATATTTCTTCAAACGATTTATTTTTGTAAATAAATTTCAAAACCAAGTTTACCATTATTAGTTATTAATTAAAAGGGGCTTAACAAGGTTATTAAATAAAATTTCACATCCAAGATTCATATATTTAAATAATTCAGATATTAAGTATAAAGTGTTCGAAATTCTAAGTCCTTACACATATATAATATAATATATGTTAAATAAAAACTTGTTCATAAATTTAAATAAAATATTAATTTTGTTTAAAATAAATTTAGAAAATTTGTAAATGAATTTAGACTAAATAGGCCCAACATATATTCAAATGGAAAATTTTTTGAAATTTACCCATTTACCCCACTGCGCGTTGGTCCAGTTCCAGTTCCAACAATGGTAACAGAACCAAATAGCATATGTGTCTAAAATAGCAATATTAGGGCTAGCTTATTAAAGCCTATTTATATAGTAGGGTGTCTAGAAAACTAGTGTCTAAGGTAGGGTTTGGGTAATCAAGTACTCTACCCTACCTGGCTACTAACCTGACTCAAAAGGATGGGAAAGCTCGAAGGTTATCCCTAATAGAAAAGGCCCAGTTTAAATTGGGCATAGGGCTAATTTCAAATTGTTTTGAAATCAAAAATAAATTTTTTAAATTTAAAGTTAAAATCAAATAAGAAAAATATTATAAATGTTATAATACAGATTTTCAAATTGTTTTGGAAATTAAAATAAAAGTTTTAAATTTAAAATTTAAATTTAAAATAAATCACATATTATAAAAGTTATAATATAATTTTTCAAACTGTTTGAAAACGTTACAAACTGAATTTCGAAAATATCATTTATTAATAAGATTAGTAAAATAAATGAATTAATTATGTTAATTGATCATACATGTATATCATATATATAATGACATATGTCTTGAATTGTTTAAGAAAATATGACTATACATGTGTGTACAAAATAATTTTCAAAATTAATAAAATTTAATTAAAATTATTTGATTGAATAAATTACTTAAAAGTTAATTAACAAATTAAAGTACATATATATAAGATATACGTGTGTTGCTACAAAGGTTATAATATATATATTCAATATAATATGTATAATTGAATAATATAATAATTAGCTAAATTGTTAATTAATTAAATAAGATTTAATTAATATAATCTTTTACATAAAAAATTATATAAGTTTATAAAATATAAAAGTTATATAATAATTAAACTTATGTAATATGAATGTATGAACCAAAGGTGTAACAGTAAGAAACCTAATTAGACTTAAGGAACAAATACATATATATATATAGTATGTTCACCTTGATTTCCAATTTGTCTGACATTTGAATCATATGGGTACATTAGAATAACTTTATTCTATAAGTCGATTTCACTTAATTAAATATATTGAAGATTATGAATCTTCAATATAAGTGTTGTCCTCTATAATTTATATATTAATAAATAGTTGCATACTCTCTGGTTGTTGAGAAAACTTTAGCTAGAGTTGTTATGCATAGTATTATTAATATATTGACTAGACGAGGTAAGATAACTATATGTATTTGTTGAGCAAACTCAACATACATACACTATGCCTAGGCTATCACGAAGTGGTAGGTATGGGTGAATAATTACTTTCGATTATTTGAGAAAAGTTAAGGTCGAAGTGAGATTATGATAAGGAACCACGGGTTAGGAGTTGTATATGATACAACCGATAAGGAGTTATCCATCGTTTGGGGGCTATGACTTGTTAAGCAAACTCAAGGTCAGAATCCTAAGATAGACAAGTCCTAACACCCACTAGTGAAGTCGAAAGACTTCTATGTTTCATCTTAGGGTTTAAAGAAACATAAAAGACTAATGGGAGCCTTATTAGGAAAATGAAATGGTAATATTTAACCTTTCTAATAGTGTAAGAACGTCTACTATGTATAAATTATAATAATCTACATTAATAAATTTGTGTAATTAATATGATCATAAAATGTTGTTAAAATATACAAATGAACAGAATTAATATTGACGAACAGAAATATAAAATATACTTAAGCAATAAATTTTTGCATGTTAACCAATGCAAATGCCTAATTATTCAACCACTAAATACATTCGTAACTTGGTCACTTACAAGTTTACTTTCCAAAGACCGTGTATTTTCTTTAATTGGTTTTGAACTCTAAAAGCAATAAGAGAATATGGATATCTGATCCATATACGATCATTCATAAATGTTATATGGTGAACAATCATAATTCATAATGTCCGAAACCTTGATGAAATTAGTTTATTGAAATAAGCAAGTAAATTGTAGGGTGAGATTATGTATTCAATATGATTAATTAAAATAACGATCTTGGTGTATGTGATATTGGGCCAAAGGCTATAGGGTAGATCTAAGAATTCAATCATTTAAATGTTAGTGTGATCAATATACGTAAAGTGCAAATTATTTGATATCTTTAAAAATTAAGGATGACCGAATGCACTTTTGTAAAGAGTTCATAACAATATTGTAGTAAGAATTTCCTTTGAATGGTTCAATCGTTTAGAAAAGAAATTGAATGTATAAGAGTAGGTGTACCCTAAGACATGGTTGGGAGGAAGAGAGTGAATGGTCACTTCTACTTCATAAAGAAATTTAAAAACGAGAATTGTAAAATAATAATGTATACTTAAATTGGAATAATAAATATGATTTCTATTCCAAAAAGTATTTTTACATAGAAAATTGTTTTCTATGATACTTATTTCTTTGAATTTAAGATATTTAATCTGAATATTCTCGACTGTAAAGCAGTTATAGTAAATGAAATAAACAGCATATATTAAGTGGTTGAATGGGGCTTCGTATTTCATATGCTATTATCTAATGACAAAAATAAGGGGAGCATGCCCTATAGCACTTATTGGTCGCACCAAGTTACGAAAATTATTTTCATAAAAAGTACCAAGCTTTATTTATGAAAAAATAATTATTTTTCAGTATTGACTGAAAAATAGACATAATTTATTTCAATATGAATATTGTTAATGACCGCTATAAAATAAAACTATAGTACTGGTATTTGTGATGCATTGAAAAATATAAAAGCATCTGAATTATATTGGAATTACGAACTAAGCCATAGTTTTGAGAAATAATTTTTGATTATATGTTATGAATCATATGGCGCTAGTAAATTATATCTCAAACAATTAAAGGGAAAAGCACCCGTTCAGTGAGAGCTTCATAAGAGTTGGTGAACTCTAGGGATTGATATAATAGATGTATGCAATCGAAAGTCTATTAATTCCAAAATGGTTCCACATGCTTCGTTGTATTCACCAATGAATTATCATAAATATGAACGTGTGTATACGATACACATGTGGTATGTTAATGACGAGTTCATAGAATATAAACAGAAGTAAATAAAGTAACGTGTGATAGAAAATTAAATGATTCGATTTGATTGAATATGTAAGCATATTGAAAAGAGTTCTAAACTTACCTAAAAATGAATAAATATTCAATCTCAAAAGTCACTACTCTGATACATAATGATTTATCGATAAGAGTACTCGAATTTTGTTGAATGAAGTACGATTAATTATGTGTGAAGTTCGATTAACTTCTTTCTATAAGGTCGTATACTTAAGAGTAGTACGCAAGGTTAAAATTAATTTCATCTAAAAAATGGTTTACAAAATCATACATAAGGGTTTATAAGAAATCCTAACATATCCTAGGTCAAGTAGTCGGCAGGTTGTGCGAGTTGAAAGACTGCACGTAATAATCGTATGTGAGTATCTTGTATGAATCGCCCTAAAAGGATTTTGGGAACGATCATCATTGGATGAATAATTTATGTTTTGAATATAAGTGTCGTAAACTAAAAACCTAATCAGTTTATATATAAGGCAATTTATATAGTATTTATGAATATCTATTCCATTGCATTAAGAAACGAATGCTGTTACAAGAAATACGAATTTTGTGGTGAAGGAATTTCTTTTGGAAATTACTAGTGGTAAAATGGATTTACATAACCTAAATGAACACAATGCATTAGAGAGTCTAATAAGTAATCTTACAAGAGAGACTATGAGTTTCTTATCAATATAGAGAATAGATAATCCACAGTTGTCAATTAAACCATTAAGAGTATTGACTCTTTCGTATGATATGATGCATAAATCCGAAAGGATTTCAAGTACGTTAGCAAAATATGATTTTGGTACTTGTACCCAAGGGAAATGATCCATCGATAGCAAGTATTCCTTTAAGAGAAAAACTAATGTAGTTGTAATATAATGAGCAACATCGATAAGAATAAAATCATAAATTTCAATAATTGAAATTAGCATAATATATTTGTTATTCAATGTGCTCAAGTTAATTTGGATTTACTCACAAATTATCGATTGGCAAGACTTGGTGTTTTGTTACATGTGTTAAATTGGAAAATTATAAATAATGATTTAGAATAGACCGTTTCCACATAACAACCAAAATTTCTCAAAGTCAATGGAGCGATATTGAGTTTGTGGGTTTTGGATATGATCCAAGAAATGATATGAAAGTACCATTCTATAAGCATAAGAATTAAATGAGTATTTTGATAGAAATATCGAGTAGTTTGATTTTCAGTCAAAATGCAAAGGAATCGTGTGTCCATAAGAAAGAACATTAAAAGGTACTTAGATATTTCTAGACTATAAGTAAACAACATACTTCTGATTATTAACAATGCACTTATGTTAAAATAGTAATAGATTGGTTATTTAATACTTGATATTGGATTTGCAAAATATATCTTTTATATCAAGTAAAAAGGATGTTCGGAATGTCCCAAATGATAGGTAAAGATACCTAATTAAAATATTTAATAAGGAACATGTAAGATGGATTCCTTATGGTTTAGCAATAGGAATTCTCATATATGTTGTGTCTATAATATTGTAATTTGCTTATGTATTTGATGCAATGGCAAATCCAGATTAGGATCACTAAATGGTAATTTAGATATTGTCGGGTACATACAAATACTAGGGAATTGCTTATAGAAACAATAAACTCCTTATGAGTGTTTGTACCAAAATTGGGCACAACACTCTTCGGAAGTTTTTGAAGAGATAAAGTGAAGAAATTAAACGGAAAAAGAGGATTATCTAACAAAAACTCCAAATTTCAGAAATAAGAATGATTAAAATGCACAAAGACACAATAATTTAGAGTGGTTCGACGTATCGCCTACGTCCACTATGAAGTTGATTGCTTTATTGATCTTTTCTTGAAGATTACAAACGAATTTAGTAAGTTACAGCAGATAATTATGATTTGCAGCAGTGAATTTCGTTGTTGGCAGCAGCGATGGAGTTCAGATTTGGATCCGGCAGAGTCTGGGCGTTCGAGAATTCAAAGAAGAAGAAGCCCCTTTTATGTATGCCCTGGGGCTCTATTTATAGGTGTAGGAGGCTGGTATATCGCTCAGATCTCGGGAGACCCTCTCTGGCACGTGACCAGGCCCGCGCGCCCAATCCCGTGAAGTTTCGGTCCGATCCGTGATCGATACGAATGGATTTCGTATCGATCAAGATTGCATCCGATGGAATCGAAATTTGACGTGGACATTTTTTAGCATGTATGTAAGCTTCTGTCAAAATTTCATAGCATTTGGACTTGTAGATCAGGAGATATGATCGATACGAAATGGGATTCTCGGTTGGCTATTTCGTTCGACTCGCTCACTTCGACTCGCTCTTATTCAACTCGGTTCTGTTTGACCCGATGACGTGGCGTTTATTCGTATCGACTGTTGTGCCTTACTTCGCATTGATGGACACGAAGTGAAGCGAGTCGAACAGTGGTTCTCTGATGGACGCGAAGTTGAGCGAGTCGAAGTGGAGCGAGTCGAACAGTGGTTCTCTGATGGACGCGAAGTGGAGCGAGTCGAACAGTGGTTGGTTTTCATCTAGTTTTGTATCGTTCGTAACTTGGACATACGAGCTCGGATTGACTTGAAATTTGGAACGATGGCTCCCATAGCTTCGCTTGTCGTGTCATATCAATTTTGGCTCGATCCGGGCTCGGAAAAAATTCATCGACATTCATAGTGAGCCTGCGTACAACCGATCTCCAAGATGAACTGCCCTTGGTTTTTAGTCAAGTTCTTGGTGTCATGGCCTTGCCAAAAGGCGGGATAACAATGAAAGAGTGTTTAGAATTGGACTCTATAAGTGCTATTGAGTATAACATCTAAATATTAAATTCATGTTCAAAGCTTAATTAAGAAGCTTTAAGTTAGAAACGTTACAAACAATAGATTGTGGCTGATTCAACAAAAATGCTAAGTACATCGCTTTAAATAACACCACAACAAAAGCAATGTATAAATCTAAATACACAAATTTATAACTCAGCTAGAGATGATTCCAATTATTAGAAATACTACATTATTGTTATATAATAACAATGTAAAGATAAGAGCTTACTAGAAGTCGAAAAACAAACTCCTAATAGTTCTATATGATAAAAACAATTTATCAGCATTGGAGAGAGTTGATTGACAGAGTGGATATGTAATACCCTGGAAATTTAACAAGAAATTTAGCAGAAATTTAAACAAAAATTTAATAAGAAAAGGAAATTTGATTAAAACAAGGACTAAAAAGAAAATTTTAACAAACATCTGAATTTGGCTACGAAACCTGCACCATTGCGTTTGTAGCAATATTCTGGACGATTTCATATATAACACTTCAAAATCAGAGCTCATATGAAGAAGTTACGGGCGGGGGAAGGTTTGAGATAAATTTTAAAAAATGAAAGAAGAAGGAAAATGCATAGGTCGACCCTTGGCTTGGCATGGTCAACCGGTATAGGTAGACCTAGGCCCTTACTTAGGTCAATCTTGCAATGTTAAAACATGGAAAACCTGGAGCGCACTTGGTCGACTTTGATTGTTCCTTTCAGGCCAAGTTTTGATAAACGAACCTAATCATTGAAAATATTCCTAAGCTAAATCTTTTGCTCTAAAATACTTTATAAACCCTATAAATACTAGCCAAATCAAACCCCTAATCCTCACATAATTCTATATAGTAACAAAACTAGTCAAAATTTTCCCTCTTCTACAAACTCAAAAATTCATAAAAAAAATCAACCTAAAAGAATACAAACAATTGGAGATAGACCGATCAAGCAAAGCTAGCATTCGGAGGGGCGAATATCAAGCAAGCAGATAGGAAGAGCTTAGGCTTGAGGTGAGTGGGAACAACTTTATTAAGATAATTATTACAATTAGATTCAAACTATTTTAATTGATTTAAAGAGCTAGAAACCTAATTTGAAATATGCAAAACCGTAAATTGAGATATGTAGGTTAAAACAGAAATTACCAGTAAACTATTAAACAACATGAATTGTAGTTAAGCTTATACAGCTCTTTTATAATTGAAATTTGCAAACACTAAATCAGTAAACACCAAATCAAATTACAAACTGGTTGGTCATCTGATAATCATGGTTCACTAATAACTGCTAACGACGTGATTATATGATAATGTACGCTACTGGTCGACCCCGGAACCCTAGCGATCGATCGGTAGAAAGGGAATAGCGGTCGACCACTCATAATATAAATTACGAAAATGAACCTCAGCCTAAGGCCTAAGTAAAGAATATAAATTATATAATTTTGTAAAAAATTATATAAATGGAAATTTTATTATTTGAGCCTATTTTGGGCGAAATACACATGCTAAAATTAATTGGGAAGTCAGTTCCCTATAAAAGGACAATAGGTCATCACAGTTTGGGTAATAGTTAAATACCTAAATAAGAGCTAAGAGTTGATTAGGGCAATGTATTTCGCAGGCACTCAGGGGGTGTTCCGTAGTGGACGCGCAGCACTAATGGAGGCACCAGGTGAGTGAGCCTGGTGCTAACAAGGGATTCTAAAGGATAGTCAGGCCCGACATAGCATGATAAGAAGCTATAGAATAAAAAGAAGCCCAGTACTACCGGGAGTTCTTGTACGCATGGTTCTAGTGCAACGTGATACAGGTGGACGCCAGAGCAGTACAATAAGAGGCATTTTTCCATTACGATTGAGAAGTGAACAGTGGGTGCATACAATGAGTCACATGGCGAGTTTGCATTTTGGGGTTCTTCCTCTCCAGGCGTATTGACGGTTATAGGTATTCATGAGGGAGTAGTTCCCACGGTAGTATTAGTGGAAATAAGAGTTTTCCACAGTAGCCTATGAGCGGTGATTTCTTATTGGGTATCTCTAGAAGCATTATCCAACAGTTAGTGTGAGGTTCGATATATAATAATATCCTTGTTGTAGCATACACAAGTAGTAGTGCAGATATGTATTACACAAGAGCCCTTGGGTAATGGACCTTAGGAATTCATAGACATTGGTAGTACACCCTATGTCATTTAGAATAGTTTTGAAGTTAACTGCACATGATCATCACATATTAAAATTGTATTCATTCACCAAACTTTTGTCTGACCCACTTCCTCCTTTCCATTTTTCCCCATCACAGGATGATAGGTTAGTAGTTGATTGGGCATAGTACGGGAAAAAGGAGCTTTACATTGGAGTTCTCATATAATTCATTGTTCCTCTTGTGGTCACTTATTACATTAAATGTCTGTAAAGCTTATACTGTACTTTGATAACAGTGTATATGTAAAACAAGTATTTTGGAGACTGTTTTTCTGAGATATCTATTTTTGTGTACTAATATTTTAATTCCTTCTGCCATGCGATCTAAAAGTGTAGAACGTCTTAGAACTTATTATGCTCTTTAATGTTTTAAAATCCCAACAGCTTGTATATCTCGGCATAACACGAGGCCGAAAGTCACATTGAGCTTTGGATTGATGTGTCAGGAAATGCAGATTGTTACATTTGGTATCAGAGCTTAGGTTTAAGATCCCCTAGGATTTAGACATGCATTAAGAGAACATACTCGAAAAGGTTTTGGAAAAAAGTGGTTTTTCAAAATATTTTCCAAATTGTTTTTCAAAAAGTTTTCAAAAATGGGTTTTGAAAATATATATAGATTAAAGTTTTCAAAAAGCTTTCCAAAGATTTTATCTATATATCGAAATTTCTTTTATTCGTGCCTATACTATCAATGGGAAAGTTGAAAATAATTCTCAATCACAGATAGTAAGAATGACTACAAATTTTAGAGGAATGGCTTGGAGAATGCAGCTAGGATTCCGAGCGTGAACATCCTTATATGATTTCATCAGTATCCATAAATACGGAGATAAGATGAGCCAAATCTGACTAGGAGAGTTAATTGTGATTTTCTGATATGTGTATTAGTACACAACAAAATATACATGTGGGCATATAAGGTTGTTGTTGGCATATCCCTTAGATAAGCCAACGATTATGGGTTATAATAAATGATAAGGTTATAATAGCTGAGCAGGAAAAAAACTTTTCACATTTATACTAGTTTACCCCATAAAGAAGAGCTAGTAGAGGTTTTCTATACCAACTAACAGTAGCAAACATATGATGGAATTAAGGGTAAATGAAGAAAATTAATACAATGAGACCCATACATTAAGGGTAAGATGCCAACAAATCATATAGGGAACATGAAATAAGACTTTACAAACATAAGGCTATGTTTTCCCAGTTATAGAAGAAACCCTATCTTCATATTTGTAGGAGTTGTAAGGACTCATATTTACTTAAAAGTATGGCCGGAACATTTCCGTATTGAGTTGGACATGGTATTGGAAAAAATAAACTTGAGTAACCATCTTTTAAAAGGAAGATAGAACTTTATACACTTAAAGCATTGTTAGGTATATGCGGGCTTAGGTAATTAGTTGCTATTTTCTACCCCAACATAATGATAAACCAATGATAATGTTTTCTAAAAAGTTAGAAATGGTAAATATCTGATATTTTAAATAAATTTTTTTTGGTTTATGATTTTATATAAAATAGTCAGGTAAACTTTATGGGATTTGTTTAAAAAGAAAAATTAAAGAATTTGGCGAAAAGTTATTCTTAATAACTGTTTTAAAGTTTTAGTTTTGTTTTTGGGCACATTTTTATACTTATCTCAATGTGTGCTTGCTCTAACAATAAAACTTTTGAAAAGAAAAAAATTGAAGAGTATGTAAAGCCCAACTTTTGAATTCCTTTTTGTAAATAAGAAATGGTTATGTATCCAAAAATGGTTTATAAATGTTTCTATTATATCCTTAAAATAATAATAATCAGATAAAAATACTACATTATTCTTAAAATATGCTTTTTTGAAAATTTCTTATTTATAAAATAAGATTTTAGAAAGGTGCGTTTTTATGTATATTTTTACTAAGTTAAGTTAATCGTTTCTGATAATCTAATTAAATCAAATGTTATGACCCTAGTAAAAAGAAATGGTTGATAAAAAAGAAGAAAGGGTTTTAAGGTTTTAAAAACTTACTAGTTTTGTAATAATGGTAAAAAATAAGGGGTTTTGATAGTTAGACTATCACTAAAACTTAAAAGAAAAGAAATGGATTGTGGTTAGATAAATAGGACTAAAACAACCCATTATGACAAGAATAACTATGGAACTTAAAGGAATTGAAGTAGTTGGGATGGAGATAAGAAGTAACATGGGAATTTAATGATCTTTTCAATCAACGGTTAATATTGAAAATATATAGTGCTAAATCGAACTTCACGTAGTAGTGAAAAGTAAACACTACCATGTATCTTTCCACCTAAGTACGATTTGAGTAAACCTATTCAGAATAAGGAAGGAGTAAGTCAAGATGTTTTGGTTGTATCAAAGGAAACTGCGGATGCAAGAATTTTTCGGTTCGGAAAATAGGCATTTCCTTGATTACATTAGGCAATCTTAAGTGGAACAGTAAGTATATGATTGACACTATAGCAACAAGACATTAATTGATACCATATAAATAAGGATAGGATACCTGTAGGCTACGGGCAATCCAGATATTGTATTGTCCCATGAAGCCTACGGACAGACCAGGCAGGCAAGATGGGAAAGTATCTATTTTACACATGTTGTTGGATTTATATCATAATAGTAGTGTTCCATGGATGCCTAGATGTGATCTTGAAATTGTAGGGTTGAATGTTGTACATACTTAAATATGGAAAATAATAGGTAGTAGTGGTTTTTGAAACTCATAGATTATGTAATAACTCTAAATTGGTAGACTCAAATCACTTAAGCAAGTACAAATGTTAAATTAATCGTCGCAGTAAATTGTTGGATGATTGATAAGGATTAGCAAACACGAATTGGAAGTTGTCATAAAATGGACATGGGATTTAAGTGGTATTTTAATTTATTGGTATGAAGTGTGTAACAATGTAAATTTTTACAAATTTTCCAGTTTAGTACAAAAGTGTATCGTTTGAAATAACAAGGAATATATCCAAAAGAAAGAGATGTACAAAATAGAAATAGTCACCGTATTTTGTACCGTCTATTTCAATTATAAACGGAAGAGATAATTTCTAGTAATTCCAAACATAACACAAATCCTCTTTTAGATAATTTATGGAAAGTTACAGCGTTCACATCCCTTTTGGGTAAAGTGAAGTTCAAATGCATTAAAAAGCAGAAATCCCTAAGTATAAACTAAATATTGGTCATCATGTCCATTGGATTAAAATGGCAGGACGTCATTCCGCATTAACTCCCCCAACCATGAAACATATAAAGTAATTGGAATAAAGTGATAGAGGTTACCTTGGTGAAAAGGTCTCATTCATAGAATAACATCAAGGAATAGAAGAAGAGAAATTGTTGAAGTTCAAAATTACAAAGCGTATCCTAGATAAAGTAGTAGTCAACAAAAGATATAGTTATTTGCATACATTGAGAATACGGAGGTGATTTTCGTAAGAAAAAGGATCAGGAAATTTTTGGTAAGATTCGAAGGAAGGGATAAAAAGATTTTTCTCAATCAACCCTTGGATTTGAGGAAGACTATTTTCTTAAGAACATTCATGGGAGACTAACTTAGAATACATATTCATGTGCATAAAAATTGCTAGAATGATTCTAGGTTATAACTTCAATTAATTTTAGGACTTTTACTGTTAAGGTTAAATGAGAACTTATGCTCAAGTTACTTAGCATGGTACATGACGACATTATTTGAATTAGGAGCAAGTATTGTGAGAGGTTACTTATGCACATATAATTGAATTGAGAATTTATGCCAATGGTAAAAAATCATTAAGGCCGGTCAGGATTCGAATTCATAGAAGGGCAAGGACTGCACGAGATAGGCAAGAAGCAAGTACTAATATAAGACATATGGGTTAGTTCAAGGAGCTGATCCTTTATAGTTCGTGGAGCTGAGTCCACAATTGGAAAATTGACAAGTAGAAAATCCCCAAGGCAAGATTAGCACGGCTGAATTATGGAAAAGCCATCATTAGGTGCTTGTGGAAGTGTATATGCGATGCAGTTACCAAAGTAAAGCAATAAAGGATAGACGAGTCCCTTGTTCGCCATGCACCTACCTGTATTTTTGGGCATGGGACAAATCGACTACATGATGAAATAATTGAACTGGTTAGAGTTCAGTAGGGAGAGGATCTAGTTGAGAGTACAAGTGAACTTAAGGAGAGAATCCAAGCTACCCATCCGGAGCTCTTTACTAGTAAGTTTCAATTTTAGTTGGAAAAGTATAGATGACTTGAATATTTTGGTTCTAGCTTAAGTAGAGATCAATGGTTAGTAGGAATGGTTGCAACGTGACATGTTATGGATGATGGATGTATTTGGATGTATTGCTTGGATTGTACTCTCTTACACCTTTAAGACAGTATATCCTCTAGGTAGTACACACACATTCACATTATCTCTTATTTATTGTCTAGCTTGTTAGATATGATACATATGGATATTTGATGATTGTTCTGCTAGTAGATGTTATGCGTATGGATGTTGCATATGAGTTGTATGGTTGCGCATATATATAGAATTGCAAATTTACTTACTTAGGATGTTGTTGCATAGCATGAACATTTTCATGGCAGGAGGTCGACTGGATCAGTAGACCACTTACTCTTTTGCATTAGTATAGGTTCATGTGCATTTCATGTTTCATATATATGCTAATTGCATTACAAAATTTCTAAGAACAATGATTGCCACAGATGATGGATGGGTAGATGGTTGTAGTTATTGGCCGATGTGTGTGTGAGTTACATTTTTCTATCCTTTAAGATTTCAAGGACGAAATCCTTTTAAGGAGGAGAGAATGTAACACCCCAAAAGTTTAATAGGAAATTTAACAAAAATTTAAATGGAAATTTAAAAAGAAAAGTAAATTTAGTTAAAACAAGGACTAAAAATAAAATTTTCACAGACATTCGAATTTGGCTGCAAAACCTGCACCGCTTCATTTGTAGTGATTTTCAGGACGATTTTCATATCACTTAAAAATCGGAGTTTGTATGGAGAAGTTACGGGTAGGGGAAGATTTGAGATAAATTTAAAAAAAGAAAAAAATACGTAGGTCGACCCTGGCCCTCCTTAGGTCGACCTTAATGTTAAAAAGTAGAAAACCTGGAGCGTGCATGGACGGCTCTGATCGTTCTTCTCGGACCAAGTTTAGATGAACGAACCTGATCACTGAAAATATTCCTTAAGCTAATTCTAATGCTCTAAACCACTTTGCAAATCCTATAAATACTAGCCATATCAAACCCTAATGCTCACATAAATCTGTACAGTAACAAAACATTGTCAAAATTTTCTCTCCTCTCCAAACTCTAAAATTATTAAAAATAAAAATAAAATCAACCTAGAAGAATACAAACAATTGGAGATAGACGGATCTAGCGGTGCTAGCATTTGGAGGGGCGAATCTCAAGAAAGTAGATAGGAAATGCTTAGGCTTGAGGTGAGTGGGAACAATTTTAGTAATATAATTATTACAGTTAGATTCCAACTATTTTAATTGATTTAGGGTGCTAGAAACCTAATTTAAAACATGCAAAACCGTAAACTTAGATCTATAAGTTAAATCAAAAATTACTAGTAAACTACTAAACGGCTTGAATTACAATTAAGCTTATACACCTTTTTTATAATTGAAATTTTCAAACCCTAAATCAGTAAACACCAAATCAAATTACAAATTGACATACAGACTGGTCATCTAGTAATTTGGGTTCACTAATAACTGCTAATAGGTGTTAACAACATGCATTAAACAATCATGAACGATCGATAGTAATCAAATTGCAAAAACCCCAATTTTAGTACGTGATCAGTCAACCCTGAGACCCTAGTGGTCGACCCTAGAACCCTGGCGATCGGCTAGTAGCAGTCGACCGATAGTGGTCGACCAGAGGGGAATGGCGGTCGACTGTTCACAAAGTAAATTGCAAGAATGAACCTTGACGTAGGCCCAAGTAAATAATATAAATTACATAATTTCATAAAATATTATATAAATAGAAAATTTATCGTTTGAGCCTATTTTAGAGATAGTTGGAAAGTCAGTTCCCTATCAAAGGACAATAGGTCATCGTGATTTAGGTAACAATTAAATACCCAAATAAGAGCTAAGAGCTAATTACGACAATGTATTTCACAGGCCCTCAAAGGGTGTTCCGTAGTGGACGTGTAGCACTGATGGAGATACCAGGTCAGTGAATCCGTTGCTAACGGGGGATTCTAAAGGACAGTCGGGCCCGACACAACACGATAAGAGGCTATAGAGTAGAAAGGAGCCCGGTACTAATGGAAGTTTTTGTACGCACGATTCTAGCACGACGTCGTATAGGTAGACGTCGACGCAGTACGATAAGAGGCATTTTACCACTATGATTAAGATGTGAACAGTGGATGCATACGATGAGTCACACAGCAAGTTTGAATTTCAGGGTTCTCCCCCTCCAAGCATAGTGATTGTTATAGGTATTCATGGGAGAGTAGTTCCCACAGTAGTATTAGTGGAAAAAGAAGTTTTCCATAGTAGCCTACGGGCGGTGATTTCAATCCACAGTTCGATCATTGTAGTAGTCTACATATGTAGTAGCGTAGATATGTATGAAACAAGAACCCTTAGGTAATGGACCTTAGGAATTCATAGACACTAATAGCACACCCTATGTCATTTAGAATAGTTTTGAAGTTAACTGCACATGATCATCACATATTAAACTTGTACTCATTCAAAGACTTTTATCTAACCCACTCCCTCCTTTCCATTTTTCCCCACTATAGAATGACAGGTTAGCAGTTGATTGGGCATGGTACATGGAGAAAGGAGACTTATATTGGAGTTCTTATATTATTCATTGTTTTTTTTGTAGTCACTCATTGTATGAAATGTCCATAAAGCTTATATTGACTCGAAAACAGTGTATATGTAAAACAAGTATTTTGGAGACTTTTTTTTAATCTGTCTATTTTTGTGTACTTATATTTTAATTCCTTCCACCGTGACATTTGAAAGTGTAGAATGTCTTAGTACTTACCCTTATAGTTATACTCTATAATATTTAAAATCCCAACAGCTCGCATTTCTCAACATGACACGAGGCCAAAGGTCACACTGACTTTGGATCAGTGTGTTTGAAAATGCGGGTTGTTACAAGATAATTAAACCAACATAGAAAATTCATACATGAAGGGTCTAACTCGATTAGTTCTCATCAAACTGATTAAAGGGATGGAACAGAGATTCCATAATTGGCCCCAACTATAAGTAGGAGATTGGTAGAATAAGGGGTATGCCATAGGGGAAATTATATAATTTGTTATATATATCTAACTCAATAACTAATCTTGTTCAAAACAAAAGTTGATTTCTTTCTATTATTTACTTGATATAATTGATATATTAATTAATTAATTAATTTAATTAAAAGTGTATTTAAAAGAAAATCTATAAATGGTATGTTTTATGATAGTGGTTACAAAGTGTTGTAACTATGAGTAATTTATCATAATGAAACAAAACATACTATTAAATATTCCTACTCAAGATGTATCGAGATTAGATATCGATACATCCGTTGAGACTAGAGTATGTAATGCTCTCTTAATGTTTGGCAGTGTATTACTCATGACTGCTGAGGGCACCAAGGGATTACTTACCGATAGTTATTGGATTACTATAGAATGACTCACTCAATAGTTTTCTATTGGTTAATATAATTAAGGTCAAACAGAAAATATCGATATGACAAAATTACCCAATCCTCTTGACTTGAGAATATTGTTGATTTTCAACGTTTAAGCTCCGATTTGATTATAGTTATATCATGGCATGGCGACCATCGAACAACTATAGTTGGGTCGAGTGAAAGAATTGGAAGTGAAACACTATTCAAGAGAGGATTTGTCTCCTCGGTTATATGAGGTTAGTATCACGATCAACTGAAGTCAACTCAAAGTCAAAGTCTCTGGGCAAAGTATTTCAATTAATAATAATTATTAGTATTGAACCAAGGACTTTGTGTTTGGACTATAGAGTTGAATATGGATGTGACGACCCGCCCTTTGGACCCACAAAAATCGACATAAATATGCCCATTGTATAACATGCCGAACGATCGAGTGCCGGAAAGACAAATTGTTGAGGGAAAAGAAAGTAGGTAGAAGAAGAAGAAAAAAACTAAACAAAACAGAATCTCACAGCGGACTGAATAACATATAATATAAACAGTTCTTTAAACAAATCAAAACTATAATATACATATCTCACATCAAAGTACACAAATCAATAATTACCAGCCTGGACAGTTATAACAACCTGCCTTTACAATTGCTGGTAATTTCAACAAAACACTACGGTGGAATAAAACAAAAACGAGAATACGTCGCGGTCTCTAACTTGTCTCCTGAGCTCCATAGCATCCTAACCTGAACCTAAAATACTCGATCTGACCCGAGCATTATAATAAAATAACACCCGAGTCAGTCTGGAAAACCAGCGTGAGGAAACACACTCAATTTGAATTATTAAAGTTATTAAAATTCTTTGAAAATCAAAGGTATCTCGTAAGACCACACCACAAATAAACATGATGGGTTTTTACCTTACGATAACCAAAACATTTCATATCAAAAACGTCTGATATTATAATAGTGCCTAAATACAAATACTTATTCAAATAGCTAAAATGCTTGCATCTCCCGTTTCAGCAAAGTTGGGCACAATCAAAACCATACGACGCTTATTGGAGAATGGATTCCAACTGAATGACTAGGATCTGGGGTACCACCTGCCACAGTACATGTCTAGAAACACTATACCAAGGACCACGCCAGGATCCCCTGCTACACAAGACCAGACTATCCCTAACCTGGATAGACTGAGTATGCTACCACCCCGGGTGTTCCCACTCTTTATCGAGCTCCTTCCATAAATCGTAGTAATAATAATATCTGATGGTATCTAGAAAGGTGATAGACATACCCTACTTGGGCGCTACCCACTTAGCCTTGCTGCATCTCCCCTGATTTTCAGTCATTCCCGGTTGATGAGGCTAGAGGCTACGATTACCTTTTTAAGGAATTTCACTTAGAATGCTCATTGTCCTCCAATGACAATGTTCTGATAGCATTCATCCATACAAGTTCGTTCTGGGTCCAAATGGAACCAAAAGCACTATTCCTACTACATCCATTTTGGAATCACCCTCAGGATTAGTAGCGCTTAGCCCTTGCACTTCACTGCTCCATCTTCAACTCCATGCTCTTGTCTTCATATCGAAGACATTCTCGTTGGATTGAAGTGGTTTTCGGATAACAAATCCGATCCCGGTCTCTTTGAAACAACGTTCGCTATTCCGGTAAACTCAACCTCGGTTCTTTAGGAAATAAACAGACGAAAATAAGATCGGAGATCACCTCCTAACCGTTGGAGAATGGATTTCCTTATAAACGTCCTAGAAGAACGAAACGAGTTTATACGTACAATATAGCACCTCGAACGGTAACTGTACCATATAATTCCCATGCTTCTTCTACATATTTCCAAAGCTATATTTGGGTTCAGATTTTGATAGCCAGTTATTTAACTATCAAATAAAACAATCAATTCAACCAAGCACTTCATTTTCACTAAAAAACACAAAGTCTTATTTAAATTAATTTTTAAATAAATTAAATCTCTTTCTCCAGAATATATACTTATTTAATCATATTTAATAAATTCACAAAGTATCTTTTTCGAAAATATTAAAAAACCCTTTAAAATAATATGGAAAGTACCTCTACGGTTTCAAACAATGGATCACAGCTCAATGGTTACGTCTCTATCCTAGAGAAATCCAAGACTTAACTACAGGCACTCACTGCCTCCGATTTACGCCATGCGAGTATACCATTACTTTCCGAAAACTATTCAATAATTATCTCAAAATAATACTTATAAACTTTTAAAAATAAATTTCCAAGTTTAATCTGGGTAAAAATATACTTAATTAAAAGTTATTAACAAAGCCATATTAATATTTAATAATTTATCTTTTAAAAACAAAAATGCTGACTATTTCTTAAATAAAAACAAATCTTTAAAAATCATTATAAAATAACCATTAATAATTAAATATGCTTAAACAATTTAAAATAATTAAACAACTAATTTCCCAAAATATTTTAACACTTTTAAAACCTCCGTATTAATAATTAAAAATCCTCCTTTACAACAAGCCCAAATCCTCGATTCTAGTTCACTTCGTAAATTTGGAAACCTTACTTGAGTCCAGTATAACCAATTTTATACTTATTCCCAAGTTCACTCTATCCTTCCAAAATATCTAGAATCTCGATTTTAAAACCCTTTTATATTTAACAAAGTATCATTTAAACATTTATTATTTAAAAACCCTTTTTTGTATACTTTTATTCCAAAATTCTATTCATAATATCCAGATCTGGTTAAGTACACATTTCAAAGCCATTTATTTTATCCAATTGATTAACCCAAAATTCTTTATAAACATTTTACTTCAAAAATCCCTTTTTATTTTCTTTTCAAATTCAACCATATATTATTGGCATTTTAAGATACCAAAAATCAAGTCCAAACAACCATAGCATCCAATCAATATAAATTCCACAGTAATCTATCGTAGATTATTCCAACATAACATATTTCACTATATATGAAATTAAATTCAACATTTTTGAGGAATCCAGTTGGATCCCTCCAACCTATTTCCCTGCACCCACAGATGTTAGCACAACATAAAAATACCAATTCCACTTCGAGGTGGAATATCGCGGTATATAGGGTCATCCGCTATTATGCGGGGCGCATAGGGTCTTATCCGCTATATATATGTGGGAATATCAATCACTCCAGTATATATATATATACTACTATATATACTATCACATCCAATTTGATAATAATTCATCAATTCAACCAATCAATCATTTATTAATTTTAACTATTTAAAATTAATACTAGAAGTCCAAAATTAAGTGAGATTAACTCACCTTGAGTTTAATTCGTCCAAACACTGAAATTTTAAATTAAATCGAACACGTTCGATTTAACCTGAAAATTTTGCTAACTCTGATCGACTCCAGATCTGCACCACAACGTAGTGCTTGTCGCTGCGATTCCGACGCCTCTTGTTTCGTCCGATTTCGACCTCGTATGGAGAAGATCTGCATTACTAAAGATTGAGTATAATTTATATAAATAATATATATATATATATACACGAAACCAAGATCTGTCGTTTATTTCGAAACAGGAAATCGTGGCCGCTCGTTCATCTTTCTTTCCTCCCGCAATTTGCAGCACACTCGAACCCAACGTCGCTGTACGTCCACAGCTTGCTGCACCACGACGATCGCTTATGAATTGATCGGCCATCGCCATCTCGTGCGCCCATGCCTGCTCCTCCCACGGCCCAATCTCCGGTGAGCTCGGTCATCTCAAATGTCGTGATTTCCCCTTAGAACTGCACATGTTTGTGGCCCCATCGCCGTCGATCCACTCACAGATATTCGATCGTAGCCGTTTACAATATAGAGTTCGACAAGCTCTTCGATCTTCCAGTTGGAAGTTTTACGAATTAGTTGATGGATTGAGAGGATTTGAGGGAAGAAATCTAGATGATTTCGGTCATTGAATTATAATGTGGCGGCCGCGTAAATAGATGTTAGGGTTTTACTGTAGGGACAATATATATATACGTATACAACATTATTTTATTAATATATTTCAATTTTTACATGCTTTTTCAAACGAACTCCAAACGAAACGTGCCACCTGGCGTTTATAATGCTTTACCCCTATTCCAAACACAATGGAACATGTTTTGGGGCCAAATTCGATAGTATGTGGAAGATAACGTTTTGAATCGCTTTAAAATATTAAATTTTCGATATTTATTTCAACGCATTTCTATTTCGTACGACCAAACGATAACTCCAAACGCTATGAAATTTGAAATCCAATAATAATACACTATTACGGATCCAATGAAACTAGTTTCGTCGAATTCCGAGACTGTGCCCCGGAAGGCTATTTTAACTCGTCGATTAAATATTCACATTATTTATAACATTCGCATTAAGCAAATTAACCTTTTATTTATAACATTCTCATTAAGCAAAAATTTAATTTGAACATCTTATTACCTAAGTTTTCTTTGTATAACCTTCAATTACATATTCACATTAACTTTTAAACTTTTTGATAAATTCAGGTAAGTTGTATATGTGTTTTAAAATACAATTGAGTATTATACAATAAATTTTATCCTAAGTCACTTGTTTCAAACTGTTTTAAATTCCATTTCCATTTTGGATACTCCAAGTATTCAAAAATTTCACTTTATTTCAATAATTGAAACCATTTCTTAATATAAAACTTAAGGGTTAAATTTTCGGTTTCACCTCAAACTATTTTGAAATAAATATATACATATATATTTTATAAATCAAATTATACACAAGAAATTTAAATCAAATCCATTTTTCCCAAAACAAAAGTACAACGAAGCTACAAAGCGGTCTCTCCACTTTGAGACTCGAAAATGAATGTCGATGGTGCTGCAGTCGTCATCGAAATTATTTTCCAATGACAAAAAAGGAGAGTACGGACTTACTTCGTTTAAAAACTCTTTGGAAACAACTCCATTCAAAAATACTGGCCAATAATATTATTATTTTCAAAACTCTGGAAACTAAAATTTGAAAAACATCGAAAATTTAATTCTCAAATCCCCAATTTAAATTCATTTCATTTACGAAATAAATTAATAAACCATTTTTATAAATTTCAACTTCTTATGACATATAACAATAGTTAATGGTTGACAAAACAATAAATGATAATCTAGTATTATCATTTCTAATAACCAATTCATTTAACTATCAAATTTCGGAAAATATACTTTTATATATATAAAATATAATCATATACAAAATTATTTTATTTATCAATTTCGAAACAATATTGTGTTAATTTGCTTTGTTCAAGTGTTTTGGAATTCCTATCGATAGTGTTGGCCAGACGAATCGATCGAAACCCAAATTCAAACTTAACAATTCAAACAACACAATACAAAACATTTTTATATTAATTACAAATACACTCGGATGATTCAAGAACGGATTTAGAACAAGGATAGAGATTCAATATTAGAGGGACCCTATTCAGAGAGAATTTCTAACTATGATGATTGGTTCGAAGGAAGATGAGATGATCAAATTACAAAGAAGAATGATGGATAGACTTATATTAACCACGGCGACTTTAACCGGGTCAACCGAGTTTTAGAAAACGAGAATATCATCAACGAAAGTGGGGACAAACTTGTTGAGAATATCGCGAATAACGCAATACATGAGCTCGACGAAGAAGGCAGGAGCATTGGTTAATCCAAAAGGAATGACTGACCATTCACAAAAACCATTCGCCTGGGAGGAAAGGCAACTGGTCGAGCTCTAGGAATCCGATTGATGCAGAATTCAATTCCCCGCTTAAATGGGAGAGATGTGACTTCACCAAAACATCAGGATATTCCCTAATTATCAGGGTGTAGTCCAGATCACTAGGCTGAGTATCAAACAAAAGGTAGAACTGCCTGCATAACCGAAGGCATTCTACATTCGATCATAAAAGATTTTTCCCCGGATCGTCTACTAGAGAACGGTTCGGGTTTTGCGAGGAATAACAGCATCGTAAACTGAGGACATAGATCTCTTCGGTGAATTGAGGCTTGTTATAAAGGAGTTTTGCCCCTTTTCACAACATACTAAGGTTGGCGGGAACGCCGATGGAATTAGTCACACAAAAGAATGAAGTTCTGTTAAGGTGGCAAGATGAGCTCAAATTTATTACAGAGATCAACAGAAATAGAGCTATGGGACGCTCCAGTATCAAGAGAAACACGAACAAGATAAGACAAGAATGGATTTCAAAACAAAACGGGGAGTTCCACAATCCGAAAGAAATCCTATTTTAGGAAGATCTTAACAAAGGTTTCAAGCTCAAACGAAGATGATTATGTAATTAATTTTTATTTCATATGCTAAGTTTTGCCTAAACCTGGCTCTAATACCAACTGTAGCGACCTGGTATTTCGAACCATTCGCATCCGCGCATGTCAGACTTGAATTGCTCAAAATGTCAGATTGTTAATTTATATTTGGCAAAACTTAGCATATACAGTAAATAAATCAATCATAGAATCACAGACACAGAGTAATATAACAATAAGCAGCGGAATAGATAAATAGTAGTTCATGAAGCTACTATATAAACATCAGAGTCTGAACCAAAATACAACAGAATCTCAAATACAAATGAATATCTAATACATAAGCAACTGACGAGTCTGAACATAAATGACTGGAATAAACTGAAATAACTGAAAGCTGGATAGATAGATCTTCAAACAAAGCTCCAATCTCCAAAGGCGAGTCTCAAATGCTGCGACACTCAGTCTGACCCGAGCATAAAGCAAAACACAAAACACTCGAGTCAGATTGACATTCTTATATTAGTAAATTTAACTTAAGTGAATTGTCAACTGAAATACAAGTAACTTAAAGGATGTTTGGGATTTCCATCCTCTAAGGATCCGTGGAACTATCTACTATGTAGTAATATACGCTATTATAATATGTCTATAGTAAGTAAACTATTAAAATAGCATTAAGGTGTTACCCATATCCCCCTTAACACATTTTTATATATCAGTACCGTAATTCCTCCATAAACTAGAGGGCTATCAGAGGGCACTCCATAGGTATGGTACAAACCAAACTCGTAGAAGACGCGATAGGGCATGTGACAAGGCACGTGAGGCAATGCCAGGGTAGATATACCAATTGCACTCCCGGACTGGTGGTAACGCATAGCAGCTACTACCGCCCACCTCGAGACACAGTCCCAAATCAAAGGTGCACCCAAATCAAATCACAAGGTAATAGAATGGTATCGAAGAAATATGCCCGATCAGAGGTGCAACCTCACTTGGCCCGGTATAGCTCCTGTTTTAGCCACATCAAGCTAACTCACGGGAGTCAGGGCTGCGCTAAAAACCTCATATAGAATCGTCGCCAAACCATCCTACTTCGTTCTGCAATCTCCACCACGTACACAGTTGTTAAAGTGGTTTTCGGTATTGGCAGAGAGTATGACAATATCCAATCTCGGTCTCTATAATAACCCAACGCTTATTTAACACCGTGGTCATTTCATTTCAAATAGTTTGTACTTCATATCAAAATATCATATTCATTTCAAAACAATATCAATTCGATATCATTATTCACTTTAAATAATATTCATTTCCAGAATCGTAACACTTTCAAAATTATAACACTTTCGAAATCATAACACTTTTGGAATCACAACACTTTCGAAATCCTAACACTTTCAAATCATAGCATTTTCAAAATCATAACACTTTCAAATCATAGCATTTTATATATTGAAAATAGTTTATATATATTGAAATAGTTATAAATTAAAATAGTTATATATTAAAAATAGTGTATATATTAAAATAGTGTATACATATTAGAATAATTTATATATCAAAAATAGTTTATAATTAGAATTGTTACTTCCAATTTCACAAATCAATTCAAACTCTCATTAAACTATTTTAATTTATATCGATTTCAAATCCCACTTTGAACTATCACTTCAATTCCAATAAGATTCACAGTTTACATATTCAAATATTTACAATATAACTTCATTTAGATTTCAACATTTAACCTTAATTTGTATTCAAATTTGAAAATACTCACTTAATCATTTTAATAACAATTAAATAAAATCTCGATTTATAAATTTAAATCAATATTAAATATTCTGTCTCATTTTATTTAAAGTTGAGAATATTCATTTAATCACTTTTTATCAAATCAAGTTATAAATCATATCAATAAGTTTAAATCAATTCTTATTTAAATTCAATTATTAACCAATTTAAATTCCAAGCCAACATTAACTTATCTTCCCAACCTCTATTATTAAAGTTGTTACAAAATCTATTTTTAAAATATAATTTTTAAATAAATACCTAAACATATTTTATACTAATTAAATTAAATCTTATTATTAACTTTATTTTATACTAAATCTATTTTTTATATTCTAAAATAGTAAAATTATAAGTAAAATCCTAAAAATTATATTTTCAAAACTAACTTATAATTTAAAATTTCCAAAACATGTTATTTTAAAATCTAAATTTTATACATATATAAAAATAACATTTTTATATATTATATTTTTAAAAATCAGTATTTATTAAAAACCATATATTTCCTTTCAAAACTTTGGAAATCATTTTCAAAATATAAACCAACGGTATCCGTATATAGTTTTCTATCCTATGGTCAAGTGATACAGATATTTTATCATTTCAATCCTCAATTTAAATTTAATATTTACGGGTATATATCATTTCAACCCGCAATCCTAAAATTTCAAAATCAATTAAAATCAATTGGGTTTATCATCTCAACCCATAACGATTTTCCCTTAATCTAAAAGTTAGTTCGGGTATGTATCATTTCAACCCATAGGGAATTCTAAACTAACAGGGAACATGCAGAGTGAGAACAAATATGATAAAATATAACATATCAACAACTGGCATATATCATTAGTAACAAATTTAAATATTATATATACAATAGTTATGGTGTCATACGTCACAGGTAAAGAACTGCAGATATTAACATATCATATTTAACAATTAAATAACTTAACAATTCAAATTTAACAGCACATTTCAATCGTCATTTCATATGAATTAAATTTACTAAATATAAGAATGTTAACCGTGAGTGATTGCTCACCTTTCGAGGATAGAGAAGATAGACAACGCGACAAGCTATGAATCGAATCACGAACCCGAAAATCAACCAATCCAAATGACAAATCTCAAGTGAAGCAAGCTGAACACGGATTTGACGAACAGAGCTGATAAATAGGAATCGATGAGAATGAATCAAATCAATTTTTATATAAACTGAAACGAATATATATATATATTTATTTATTTCAAACTAAATTTTTAAAACATATACTTAAAATAACGAATATATATATATTTATTTCAAACTAATTTTTTAAAACATATACTTAAATAAAATCTTTATTTATATTTCAAATCAATGTTTAATTTAACACATAAAAAAATCTCTATATATATATTTGGAAGACAACTCATGTATACTTATATAACTAATATATAACCTATACATTATAAACAACTTTTATATATCTATATACATATAGTTTAAAATCAATAGTTAATAAACAATATCTCATCTTCCAAAATTTCATATAATATATGCAGACAATACGTATGAAAACAAATGTATATACATGCTACAAAAAAATGCACACTACCTACAAATGCAGACTGTCAACAAATATATTCACGCTTCAAATTTTTTATCTACAGACCAATATATAACTCATATACTTAGAAATATATAACTACAATATTATACATAACTCATAAATATATATATATATAAACGAACAGATTGTTTAAACTTGTATAAACTTATATATATTATAACTAACATATCAAATAAATCTTACATAAACTATCCACTTTATATATATTTGCCAGTAACGAATAGGCGGGTGGAGGGGAGATGAGGCGTGGCAAGTGGCTTCGTCACTGGTGGAGTGTGGAGCAAAGGCGAGTGGGTGAAGAGCACGAAGCAGGCAAGGTGGATCTACGGCCAGGGTGGTTCAGGTGGATGGGGCGGAGAGCAGTGGTTGGTCGGCGTCGGAGGTTGGTGTTCGGTGAGGAGAGTGATGAGACAGGCGCGGTAATGTTGTCGCATACGTTGAAATACGCTCGGGTGTAGATGATGAAGTCTGGAATGTTGGTGGTGGGGAATTGGAGGCCAACTGTCGAGGGATGACGCGGGCTACATGGCGAGCAAGTGGGTTGCGGAGATGGGTAGGAGTTCGGTTGGCCATTGCATGGAGGGAGATGGTGGCTTCGGTGAGCGATTTTGGGTTGGGAATGGAAGGTAGGCTCGGTGTTTAGTGGTGTTTGGTTTTGATGTGGGTCTGGTCGGCAATTCTGGAGAGTGGAGGCTAGGAGCGGCGGTTGTGGCGAGAGTGGAGTGGGTTTCACGGGTGGTTGTCGGCGAGTTATACGGAGGAGGCGGTGGAAGATGGCCGATGACTTCACATCAGAGGAGTTGTGGGCGGAGGATTCGGGTTCACGAAGGGGATGGGTTTGAGTGAAATGAGTAGAGGAGGAGCAAGCTTAAACGTCTCATATACATATTATTATAATATTATTTTACTTTATTTTTAAAGAGAGAGAGAGCAGAACTAAAAGAAGAGAGCCAAACCAATAGAAATGAACCAAACCAAAAATTATAGTGAATGGCCAGGAATAACAAGAGTCACAGTTTGGATTCAGAAATATTTATGGCTAGTGACCATTCATTTTTTACACGATGGTTAAACAAAAGGCCATCTGGAAACCAAAAAGTCAAATACGGAACCGATACGGAAATTGTTTCGCAGATTTCGCTGTGCACCGGACACCGAAACACACAAATAAATATATACTGCGGAGATCAGCACGACGAGACGAATAGAATGGTACACAGGTATCAGCGATACAACCATCCTATCAAAAGTTGATATTCGCTGCCAAATTGTTGCTAATTCATCGAAAATAAGATAAATGGGCTACAGAATTCCAAATTTGACGAAACAAAATATGACGTCTTACTCAAAAAATGATTTACATTTTTATTATATAAAAATATTCAGGTTTCGAAAATGTTTTATTTCCATCAAATATTAACTGATTTAAAATAAAATTACACAACAATACAACTTTCACATTGTTTGATGAAAATCTGACATTTAATATGTTTCAATAGACACATACCAAATACCAAATATTCATTGCTTATTTAATTATTTAATTTCAAGCAAAATTTTAGTCAATCACGTTATAAAAACCGTTAAAATTTATGGATCGTTACATCATATTAGCGTTATTAAGCAAGCGGCTTATTTTATGTGTAATTACGCAACCCAAACTCTATCCAACAGCTCCCTATACTTGTGCTTACTCAAAATAAGCACATAAGTTTCGTAAACATGAAATTTTATAACATATCATTTATTTAACTAGCTAAAGATCTAAACTTCATAATCTAAACATGCCAACCATATATTCACAAGCAACTATAAGGTTCCTACACTAATTTAATTTCTTCCATGGATCCATATATCATTTCATTCAATTAAAAATGATTTACAACCAAATTTATTGCATTCAATTCATATTTCCAACAAACAACTCATATTCACTCCAATTTGATTTCTATGTGCCTTACATGCATGAATTCACCCCTATTCAATTCAAATTGATTCACAATCAGTCTATTTGCATTCCATTCATTATTGACTTTCATTATATGCAAATCCTTTTTATTAAGCTTCAATTTAACCCTTTTTAAATTGACTTTAAAACCAATTTATGTAATGTGAAAATTAGGGAGGCATCCCTATCATACTTTCATATTGTAAAGCGGCTCCCTGTCAAAGTTTCATTGTAAATCCGGTCCCTATTTTCTAGAAACAAAGAAAAATTTATTGCTGAAATGTCAGCAACTTTTATAAATAAGTGTTGATATTTCAGCAACTTTCCCTGTCAAAGTTTCATTGTAAATCCGGTCCCTATTTTCTAGAAACAAAGAAAAATTATTGCTGAAATGTCAGCAACTTTTATAAATAAGTGCTAATATTTCAGCAACTTTCATACACTGTGTTCACAGTGTACATAAATGTTGCTGGAATGTCAGCAACTTTTATAAATAAGTGTTGATATTTCAGCAACTTTCCCTGTCAAAGTTTCATTGTAAATCCGGTCCCTATTTTCTAGAAACAAAGAAAAATTATTGCTGAAATGTCATCAACTTTTATAAATAAGTGCTGATATTTCAGCAACTTTCATACACTGTGTTCACAGTGTACATAAATGTTGCTGAAATGTCAGCAACTTTTATAAATAAGTGCTGATATTTCAGCAACTTTCATACACTATGTTCACAGTGTACAGAAAAGTTGCGGAAATGTCAGCAACTTTTATGAAAAGTTGCATCATGCTCTGCAATAATCGTGAATAAAAAACAGGGACCTAATTTGCATTGAAATTTAGTGAAGGATTTTTCATGTATTTTGAACCTTAATAAGGACCTGTGCCAAAAGAACCCTTATGTAATTTCCATTTGATTTCCATTTATTCTATTAACCAAATCTTATTTGATTCGTGTTGTATTAAACAACATTCCAATCCATGTTAGTTTTATCTATAGATCCATTCCATAAATAATTACCTTAGTTAAGTTTTCATTGCAACCAAATTTTAATTCGATTTGAATTGATTCTCATTCAATTTACTTGTTTTCATTTACTTAGTATATCAATTTATACTATCACTTGGGAATCATTTCATGCTAGTCAATTCCTGAACAATTTGTTATATCATAACATGGTTCATACACTTACATTCCTATTAACTTTACTCCCAACTTATATTACCTCTTTTCCATTCACTTTCATTTAACTCACAAAGATTTATTCACTTCGTTTTATAGTGAATAACATTTCATTTCAAGCTAATTTATTTATAAGACATTTCACAAAATTATTTCTAAGGTTTATTATAAACACTCCATATCACTGCTTAAGTTATATTCAGCTTTAAAACTTAAGTTCATACCCTATCTTTACTCCAAAGTCATATTTAAAAAAAAACATATTCAATTCATTTACCTTTAAATCGAATTTGTTTCTTGTCATTAATTACTTAACCATTTAACTTGGTTATACTTTTCCACTTTTCCAGTTTAATAAGTGATACAACCTATTTATTCACAATTCCTTGAATTTCCTACTTAAGTTTATTCACATTCAACATTTATAACATATAGTTATACCACCACTTCACAATTCATATCTATATTCAATTTACTCAATTTAAATTTACCCTCCATTTAAAATTCAATTTCTATGGATTTCCATTTCTTTTACCATAACATCAAACCGTTCTTATTTAGGTTTTACCATTTCCTTTCTCAATTCATAAGTTTGAGAACTTATTTACTTAAAATCTCCTTTTGCTTACTGGAGTCTATTTACATCTTATAATCATAAATTTGGATTGTCTATATCACTTAATAGCTTAAGTGTATCCATTTCATTCAATAATTATAACCTATAGTTATATAATCATTTTACATTTCCAACTTAACATCCAATTCGAATCAATCCAATTTCAATCTTATTTAACTTTTCTTAAGTTAAATTCCAACATATCTTATTCACTTAAATTTACTCAAGTTAAATTTTAATTCCAGGATTTAAATTTTTCACTTTCCTTTCTTATTTATATTAACTTCAAATTACAAGTTCAATGACTAATTTTTCTTACTTTACAAATCTTTTAAATGGGAATTCTCATAATCAATTACCCGGTTTTATTTCAAAACATTTTGAAATCATAACTATACATATATTCAGTTTTATATATCAAATCATACCTCCGAAATCTAAAACAACTTTGTTTTATCCAAAACAATTCCCTTTTGGAAATTTATAAAACAAAACTTTTTTAACAAACAAGTCCAGAACAAATAATCACAACTAATCACCGCGGTAGCAATCCATCGCTTAGAAACTCGAAAATGAATACTGATGATGTGGCCATCATCATCAGGATTATTTTCCAACGACTGAATTGAGTTCAGTGCTTCCTTACTTCCAAAATTCATTTATAAACAATTTCTGTAACAACCCGCATATTTATCGATTTTATATTTAAATATTTTATTTAAATATAACATCGTTCGTCGGATTATAGTCAAAAAAGCTACTTTTTGCAAACAGTCGAATTAGGACTCGAGACCACCTCCATTGAGTTCAAAATGTCGTTTGCAATCTTTTTGAGTGTAAGCTTCGATATGTTTGGAGCTAGTAAAAAATTTGACCATTTTCACTTTGGGTTTGGGTTTGGGTTCAGCCCACTAGCCAACTTATACTCAAATCTGAACCACTCCTCCCCATTCACTCTCACTTCCTCCTCTTTTCAGTTCTAAAGCAACAATGGTGGAAGAGAATGGGAAATAGAAATTCAAAACCCTAGTCTTCATTAGCAAATCCAACTTCTAGCTCCAAATTCAAAGAGAACCCATTGGTAAGCATCTCCTTCCTCTTCTCCAACTCTTTCTCCTTCCAATTTCAGAAATTCCTAAACCTAACTTTGGGAATGTTCTTCTTTTAAAGCTTAGATTGAAGCTTCTTGAGTTGTTATTGAAGAGGAATTGATCTTAGCTTGTTTTAAAAAGCTTCTTCTTCATTTGTTTTGGGTTTAAAGGTGAGATTTTTATCTCACATCTTAGTCTATAATTATCTTCGATTGTTAGGTATGAATTCCTAACACTTATTCTTGTGCAATTGATTTTGGTTTGGATCGATTTTGTGTATATTCCAATTTTTGGTGTTTTGGTTTAATTTTTGTGAAAATCCTATTATGGATATTTGGATATTGATATTCGAGGTGTATAGAATAGCCATTAAGGCTGAGTTGTCGCTAGGCATAATTCCTTAGTCGTTGTTGCTCGACCGATCGTTATCGATGTCGTTTGGCCATTTTTGGCCTAGGTTCAGGGAATGCCCTGAACAACAGTTTCAGACGTCTGAAACGTATGGTTCAGACGTCTGAATGGAATACTGGGAATTTTCTTCTCCCAGCATTCAGACGTCTGAATCAAAATTTCAGACGTCTGAATTGGTTCGTTTTGAACCAGAAAAGAAGTAGGCTAAAAAGTGCCTATTTCAGACGTCTGAAATCAAAGATTCAGACGTCTGAATTCTGTTCTGGAAAATATTTTATTTTCCAGATTCAGACGTCTGAATCTGCAGTCTTTTGCCTATTTGCATATTGAGCTTGAATTTCCAACTTTAATCGATTCGTGTTGATTCCCTTTTTGTTGTTATCATTTATTATCGGCTTTGATGACATTTTCTTCGTGATTTTTGGGAATATCCATTTTGATGGATTCGGTATTGGTTTCTTTGGATTTTATTCACGTCTTTGAATGTGAGTTTTGGTGATTGATTGTTCTACAATCATTTTTGTGATTTGTCACTTTAAAAATATAAAGGTTTCAATACTAGTAGTAAATATCAAAACTCTTTCATCAAAACGATTTCAACTCTATTTTCAATACCAAACTCGTTTATAAAACCGTTTTCCAATCTATTAGTATATACAAACCTTTACCTCACTCGGATGAGAAATCTAATTAAACGGCTTAGTAAAACAAGTGGTATGAAACGCTTGCGTTTACTTCGTCGGTTAATTCTTGGACTTGTTCGACTGAACCTCTTGTGACAATTTTCTAGTGGAGATCTACAATCTGTTCGTAAATATTTGAGTTAAGCAAGTGGTTATGGGACATGAAGCTAAACTCTTATATTTACTAACTTAGCGTAATCGACACTTCTTGATGATCGATGATGATCATTTTATGGTTTAGACTAGCAATGTGCGATGTCTCTTTGTCCACGTGGAGGACTGTTCTTCGTTTTATTGAGCTTCGTCTCACTTCTCGCATGGGTCGTACCTATTTAGGTACGTCGATGTTTATTTCTCGCATGGGTCGTACCTATTTAGGTGCGTCGATGTTTATTTACTTCGTGGAGCAATCGGCTCAATAAGTCGGGGCATGGGGGTATCTATTTAGGTGCGTCGGTGTTCGTCTATGCATGGGTTGTATCTTTCTAGGTGCGTCGATGTTCGACTTTGCATGGGGTGCATCTTTCTAGGTGCATCGATGTTAGACATTACATGGGGCATATCTTTTTAGGTGCGTTGATGTTTAATTATGCATGGGGTGTATCTTTCTAGGTGCGTCAATGCTAGAGCATGGGTCGTATCTTTCTAGGTGCGTCGATGTTCGACTTTGCATGGGGTGCATCTTTCTAGGTGTATCGATGTCAGACTTTACATGGGATGTATCTTTCTAGGTGCATCGGTGTTTAGTTTATGGGATTGGCCATCCTCTTTTCTTGTGATTTCTGGATTTCGTGTGTTGATCTCTGGAATTTGTGCTTCACCAATTTTCGTGATTTTCATTGATATGTTTTTATCAATTTTTGTGCATTGGTGAATTCGTGTGTCCTTACCTTTTTGTGGATTTGGATCTTTGAGAAGATTCTTGTGATATTGATTAATCTCTTGTTGATTTTCAATTACATACTTATTGTAGTATGCCATTATGGTTATTACATGTCTATGCCATGTCTTTTATTCTATATCATGCCATCTGATATTTATAGCTAGACTGATCTGTTTATTATTTTCTTATAAATAATACTCGGGTCAGACTGAGATTTTACAGGTGCTTCCTCATGACTCCTTATCTGGGACTATCATCCGACTTTTGGCTAACTACTCTAGCATTGTAGTTTTTGGTTGTATACATTCGATATATTGACTCATTGATGTATGCATATTCTGTTGTCTAGCACTTGTGTCTTTTCTTTTGTGTTATTGTGGATCTTATTTGACCACTACTCTGATGTACACTTTCATGTGTTATATTCATATCTATTTCCGCCATTGTGATATGAATTGTCTATGACTGATTTATGTTATGCTTATTTCTATATTTGTTTTCGAAGTCCATATAGCCACTGTGTAGTAGCTTTTAGTTTGCATCGGTATGTCGGATTTCCTCTTGAGATGAAAAGTTATATTTTTATCTGGCATATCGTTACTCGCACAAAGCAATTATATAGATGGTCGCTCCTCAACAGCCTTATTCTCCGTGCTAGTTGACGGCATTACCCCGTAGTGTCCTTGTCTAGCGTGGGTCTAGAGGTGGGGCGTCACAGCTTGGTATCAGAGCCAAACTTCGGAACAATGTAGAATAAACTAACAAGGATCATTGTCCTAAGTCTTTCTTAGGAGTCGTGTCTTAGGATTTTATTCGAGTCAATTGGACCCGTTCTATCCTATTTTCTTTTATGATTCCTTGTTTTATCAATTAAGTTTGTTTGATATTCATTCTGTGAGTAACTTTTTCTTCTTCTTTCTTTCTTAAAGAAGAGAAATGGTTAGATCTGGCCGTACCAACGTCGGTCAATCCAGTGCTACTCCTCAAGAGGGAGTATTTATGTCTGCCCAGCAGCTTCTAGATCTTGTTAAGAATGCTCAAGCTATCGGACCCATTCCAGAGCCTACTCATCCTAGATCCGGTTTTGCACGCTTGTGTAGAGATTATACCGATTTGGGTGGAAGGCCATTCCGGGGATCCGAGAGTGCCATTGAAATCCAAGCTTGGCTTAGATCATGCGACCGCATCTTTTCTCGCATGAATCTTGTTGATCTCCACCGAGTCCAAGTGGCTTCTAGCATGCTCCAAGAAAGAGCACTGGATTGGTATGAGCTTCTTATTTCTGAAATCTTTGAAGCGGATCTCACTTGGGAGCAATTCCGGGAAAGATTCGAATTGAAATTTGTGCCGGAAGCTGAAAAAGTAACTTTGGCCCGGCGTTTTATCGACCTTGTTCAAGGTGAATCTTCTGTGACGGACTATGTCGCATCTTTCGAATCTCTTTCTAAATACGGGGTTGAATACATTAATACCCCATTGAAGAAAAATCAGAGATTTGTTTATGGCTTGAACAAGAATCTCAAGAAGCCATTACTTCTGAAATTGGAAGTTTCTTTCGATCAGCTTATTGATATTGCTCTTCGCCTTGAAGAGGCCGATAATGAAAGTAATGTTGAAGTTGTGGGTGCTAAACAGAACTTCAACAATAACATGAAGAGGCCTATTAAGTTTAAAGGCCCCAATCCCGATAAGAAAGGGAAACAAGAAACTTCTGTAGCAAAGACTCCTACCACTAGTCGTGGACGATGCTACAATTGTGATTCTACGGACCACTATGCAAAGGAGTGTCCGCAACCCCTCTATTGTCGCTATTACAAAAGTTTGAGTCATCATATATCTGCGTGTCCCATACTTCAAGCAAGAAGGAGGGAAAGCTAAAGGTTGTGCAAGCCTCCACTAGCACTTCTCTTGGTCAAGGTATCTATTCTATCCTTGATGACATTTATTTTGTGATTATCTTATTCGAGTTCTTTTTGATATGGGTTTCATCTCATTATTTTTATATCAAAAGAACTTGTGATTCTTTTTCTTTAAACAATTCTGGGTTGATGACTTCTTTGAGGATTGCGAATCCGGATTGGTGGATCCGCAACACTCAATTTGCTTTTTATTGATGTCGAAATTATTTTATGTGATTTTTCTTTCCGAGCCGATTTTTACTTATGCTTCGGAATTGACTTTTGTAAGGATTGGCTTAATTATTATGAAGTCATATCCTTTGTCCCGTGTGGACTATTCATCTTCGACATTTTCAATCTGTTAAGCAGATTTCTGTTTTTCCTTTGTGATTTTGATTCCAATTTGATGGCATCATTTTATTCTTTAAACTCACATGATGAGGAAAGTGTTATTTCTCTCATTCATGTAGTTTGAGAATTTTCCGGTATTTTTGAGTTTGTCTTAGGATTATCACCTAAGCAATCTTTTGAGTGGTGTTAAGGTCTTTTTAGCTCGACCTTGCCACCGATTTTCATTGGCTACGAGTTGCGGGAGTTAGCATTCCATTTACCGCATTCCGCACTCTTTATGAAACTTTTGAATGACTTATTATGTCATTCAGTTTGTCCAGCTTATTTCATCCATTTTATGAATCGAGTATTCTACTATCTCGATGACTCCATTCTTGTATATATATATTGATTTTGGATGAAAATAGCAATTTAAAATTTTGCAAATCTTTTTCATAAGATTTATTTATAATTACAATTTGATTTTTTCTCTTAAACAAGCAAAGAATATTCTTAAAGGTTTTTAAGAAACATGTTTATCATATAGGAAATGATTTTGTGATTGTATTGCCCATTGAGTGCTTTAAGAATTCTGGTCGATGCGCTTGATCAACGTTATCGATAGGAATTTCCTAAACGCTTTGATGAGACAATTTGACACAATAAAATTGACTTGTAAAAATGTAAATTTTTCTAGAAGGATTATTTCATAAAGATAAATGTAATTTTAAAAGTTTTAGCTTTTCGGGAAAGAAGATTATTTAAAAAGAAATTCTTTCTTTTCAATACTCTTATTCTTGTGATTCCCGAAGGGAACCAAGACTTTATCTTTTGTACCAATGCTAATCGTATTGGTTTGGATGCCGTTCTCTTACGAAAGAGAACGTGCTATCACTTGTGCTTCTAAATCATTAAAGCCGATCGAGACTAGGTATGCCACTCATGATCTAGTGCTCGCGGCTATTGTTTTCACTTTTAGAGTTTGGCATCATCATTTTGGGGGAGAAACTTGTTCTCCACCTCGATCATAAATCTTTGGAATATTTATTTTCTCATAAGGAATTTAATATTGGCTTGAGTTCCCGGAATCTTATGATCTTGATATTCTTTTTATTCCCAGAAGGGAAATCGTGTTGCCAATGCGCTTAGTCGTAAGCAACAAGTGGTTGATTCTTTGATGATGTCTGAATGAAATTATCTTTTTATCAAGTTCATCGAACGTTTTGATATACTTCGTTTTATTGAGTTTTATCTCATTTCTTTTATGGATTAGCGGCTGATGTTCTTTTATGGAGTTCGGATCATTGGACGTACCATTTTCAAACTACGTCGGTGTTCCGAATTATTTGAGCTTTGGTTCATCTGGCGTACCGTTATTGTACTACGCCGCTGTCCCAAATTATTCGAGTTCCTAGTTTCATTTGGCGTACCGTTATTGTACTACGCCGTTGCACCGGCTCAATTTTTCTGTTATTCATGACGTTTTCCACGTCACTCATCTACGGGAATGCCTTAGGGATTCCGATTTTTTATTCTTGAGCCCGGTGTTATTGAGGAAATAGAAGTTTCACCTATTTTGACTTTTGAGAAACATCTCATTCGCATCATTACTTTGGAGGTGAGCGCCTTCGAAATAAAGATGTTCTCCTTGTGAAAGTTCAATGGTTCTCGAATCATAAGGATTTCTCTTGGGAAATCTAGAGAATTCATCGAGCGAACTCGTTCGGTTTTACTCTTTCGTGCTCTTTTTTGTGAACTTCTTATTTCAAATTTTCTTTTGTGTTGATATGCTTTTATGGTTGTTAATATTTATTTTCTTCTTAAGTATTGCGAGGACGCAATTTCTTTAAGGAGGGGAGTCTGTAACAACCCGCATATTTATCGATTTTATATTTAAATATTTTATTTAAGTATAACATCGTTCGTCGGATTATAGTCCGAAAAGCTACTTTTTGCAAACAGTCGAATTAGGACTCGAGACCACCTCCATTGAGTTCAAATGTCGTTTGCGATCATTTTGAGTGTAAGCTTCGATATCTTTGGAGCTAGTCAAAAATTTGACCATTTTCACTTTGGGTTTGGGTTCAGCCCACTAGCCAACTTATACTCAAATCTGAACCACTCCTCCCCATTCACTCTCACTTCCTCCTCTTTTCAGTTCTAAAGCAACAATGGTGGAAGAGAATGGGAAATAGAAATTCAGAACCCTAGTCTTCATTAGCAAATCCAACTTCTAGCTCCAAATTCAAAGAGAACCCATTGGTAAGCATCTCCTTCTTCTTCTCCAACTCTTTCTCCTTCCAATTTCAGAAATTCCTAAACCTAACTTTGGGAATGTTCTTCTTTTAAAGCTTAGATTGAAGCTTCTTGAGTTCTTATTGAAGAGGAATTGATCTTAGCTTGTTTTAAAAAGCTTCTTCTTCATTTGTTTTGGGTTTAAAGGTGAGATTTTTATCTCACATCTTAGTCTATAATTATCTTCGATTGTTAGGTATGAATTCCTAACACTTATTCTTGTGCAATTGATTTTGGTTTGGATCGATTTTGTGTATATTCCAATTTTTGGTGTTTTGGTTTAATTTTTGTGAAAATCCTATTATGGATATTTGGATATTGATATTCGAGGTGTATCGAAGAGCCATTAAGGCTGGGTTGTCGCTAGGCATAATTCCTTAGTCGTTGTTGCTCGACCGATCGTTATCGATGTCGTTTGGCCATTTTTGGCCTAGGTTCAGGGAATGCCCTGAACAACAGTTTCAAACATCTGAAACGTATGGTTCAGACGTCTGAATGGAATACTGGGAATTTTCTTCTCCCAGCATTCAGACGTCTGAATCAAAATTTCAGACGTCTGAATTGGTTCGTTTTGAACCAGAAAAGAAGTAGGCTAAAATGTGCCTATTTCAGACGTCTGAAATCAAAGATTCAGACGTCTGAATTCTGTTCTAGAAAATATTTTATTTTCCAGATTCAGACGTCTGAATCCTTGATTTCAGACGTCTGAATCTGCAGTCTTTTGCCTATTTGCCTATTGTGCTTGAATTTCCAACTTTAATCGATTCGTGTTGATTCCCTTTTTGTTGTTATCATTTATTATCGGCTTTGATGACATTTTCTTCGTGATTTTTAGGAATATCCATTTTGATGGATTCGGTATCGGTTTCTTTGGATTTTATTCACGTCTTTGAATGAGAGTTTTGGTGATTGATTGTTCTACAATCATTTTTGTGATTTGTCACTTTAAAAATATAAAGGTTTCAATACTAGTAGTAAATATCAAAACTCTTTCATCAAAACGATTTCAACTCTATTTTCAATACCAAACTCGTTTATAAAACCATTTTCCAATCTATTAGTATATACAAACCTTTACCTCACTCGGATGAGAAATCTAATTAAACGGCTTAGTAAAACAAGTGGTATGAAACGCTTGCGTTTACTTCGTCGGTTAATTCTTGGACTTGTTCGACTGAACCTCTTGTGATAATTTTCTAGTGGAGATCTACAATCTGTTCGTAAATATTTGAGTTAAGCAAGTAGTTATGGGGCATGAAGCTAAACTCTTATATTTACTAGCTTAGCGTAATCGACACTTCTTGATGATCGATGATGATCATTTTATTGTTTAGACTAGCAATGTGCGATGTCTCTTTGTCCACGTGGAGGACTGTTCTTCGTTTTATTGAGCTTCGTCTCACTTCTCGCATGGGTCGTACCTATTTAGGTACGTCGATGTTTATTTCTCGCATGGGTCGTACCTATTTAGGTGCGTCGATGTTTATTTACTTCGTGGAGCAATCGGCTCAATAAGTCGGGGCATGGGGCGTATCTATTTAGGTGCGTCGGTGTTCGTCTATGCATGGGTTGTATCTTTCTAGGTGCGTCGATGTTCGACTTTGCATGGGGTGCATCTTTCTAGGTGCATCGATGTTAGACATTACATGGGGCATATCTTTTTAGGTGCGTCGATGTTTAATTATGCATGGGGTGTATCTTTCTAGGTGCGTCAATGCTAGAGCATGGGTCGTATCTTTCTAGGTGCGTCGATGTTCGACTTTGCATGGGGTGCATCTTTCTAGGTGTATCGATGTCAGACTTTACATGGGATGTATCTTTCTAGGTGCATCGGTGTTTAGTTTATGGGATTGGCCATCCTCTTTTCTTATGATTTCTGGATTTCATGTGTTGATCTCTGAAATTTGTGCTTCACCAATTTTCGTGATTTTCATTGATATGTTTTATCAATTTTTGTGCATTGGTGAATTCGTGTGTCCTTACCTTTTTGTGGATTTGGATCTTTGAGAAGATTCTTGTGATATTGATTAATCTCTTGTTGATTTTCAATTACATACTTATTGTAGTATGCCATTATGGTTATTACATGTCTATGCCATGTCTTTTATTCTATATCATGCCATCTGATATTTATAGCTAGACTGATCTGTTTATTATTTTCTTATAAATAATACTCGGGTCAGACTGAGATTTTACAGGTGCTTCCTCATGACTCCTTATCTGGGACTATCATCCGACTTTTGGCTAACTACTCTAGCATTGTAGTTTTTGGTTGTATACATTCGATATATTGACTCATTGATGTATGCATATTCTGTTGTCTAGCACTTGTGTCTTTTCTTTTGTGTTATTGTGGATCTTATTTGACCACTACTCTGATGTACACTTTCATGTGTTATATTCATATCTATTTCCGCCTTTGTGATATGAATTGTCTGTGACTGATTTATGTTATGCTTATTTCTATATTTGTTTTCGAAGTCCATATAGCCAATGTGTAGTAGCTTTGAGTTTGCATCGGTATGTCGGATTTCCTCTTGAGATGAAAAGTTATATTTTTATCTGGCATATTGTTACTCGCACAAAGAAATTATACAGATGGTCGCTCCTCAACAGCCATATTCTCCGTGCTAGTTGACGGCATTACCCCGTAGTGTCCTTGTCTAGCGTGGGTATAAAGGTGGGGCGTCACAATTTCTATTCAAAAGACATTTCCAAATACTACTCCATTATTCCTCACAAACCATTTCAGGAAAACATTTCCAAAATTCTCAAGACTTAAAAATTCCCAAAATTTAGTTCAAACCCAATTTAAAACATTTTCCCAAAATTTTCCGGGACTTAAATTCTGGTTTGAATCCAATTTTAGTTATACTCCTTTGTATAAATCATACTTATACAGTTTTCTATTTGGTTATATATATAACCATTTCAAATTTTAATCTATTCTAATTATAATATTAACAACCAAACATCCAAATATATATATATAATAATTTCAGAAAATTATTTCTTTTATATCAAAATATAATTTTGGATAAAATTATTTCATTTACCCACTTTAAAACAATACTATGTCGGTTTATCTTGTTCAAGAGTTTAGAAACCCATATCGATGCGGTTGTACTTCCCGTACCGACCAGAATTCATAAACACTAAACCGATAAGTCAACACAATACAAAAACATTTTATATTCACTAACAATTACGCGCTCATAGCTATTAATACACTCAACTCATTCTAGAGTACAACTGACTCTATTTCTAATGAGTAATTCCCACCAAAGCCTAGGTATACCGCCAATCAAGCTCTGATACCAACTGTGACAACCCGCCCTTTCGACCCTTGAAAATCGACATAAATACGCCGATTGTATAACATGCCGAACGATCGAGTGCCGGAAAGATAGATTGTTGAGGGAAAAGAAAGTAGGTAGAAGAAGAAGAAAAAAACTAAACAAAACAGAATCTCACAGCGGACTGAATAACATGTAATATAAACAGTTCTTTACACAAATCAAAACTATAATATACATATCTCACATCAGAGTACATAAATCAATAATTACCAACCTGGACAGTTATAACAACCTGCCCTCAAAATTGCTGGTAATTTAATCAAAACACTGCAGCGGAATAAAACAAAATACGAGAATACGTCCCGGTCTCCATCTCGTCTCCTGAGCTCCATAGCATCTTAACCTAAACCTAAAATACTCGGTCTGACCCGAGCAATATAATAAAATAACACTCGAGTCAGTCTGGAAAACCAGCGTGAGGGAACACACTCAATTTGAATTATTAAAGTTTTCAAAATCCTTTGAAAATCAAAGGTATCTCGTAAGACCACGCCACAAATAAACATGACGGGTTTTTACCTTACGATAACCAAAACATTTCATATCAAAAACCTCTGATATTATAATAGTGTCTAAATACAAATACTTATTCAAATAGCTGAAATGCTTGCATCTCACGTTTCAACATAGTTGGGCACAATCAAAACCGTACGGCGCTTATTGGAGAATGGATTCCAACTGAATGACTAGGCATTGGGGTACCACCAGTCACAGTACTTGTCTAGAAACACTATACTGAGGACCACGCCAGGATCCTTTACTACACAAGACCGGACTATCCCTAACCTGGATAGACCGAATATGCTACCACCCTGGGTGTTCCCACCCTTTATCGAGCTCATTCCATAAATCGTAGTAATAATAATATTCGAGGGTATCCAAAAAGGTGATAGACATACCCTACTTGGGCGCTACCGACTTAGCCTTGCTGCATCTCCCCTGATTTTCAGTCATTCCCGGTTGATGAGGCTAGAGGCTACGGTTACCTTTTTAAGGAATTTCACTTAGAATGCTCATTGTCCTTCAATGACAATGTTCCAGTAGCATTCATCCATACAAGTCCATTCCGGGTCCGAACGGAACCGAAGGCACTATTCCTACTACATCTATTTTGGAATCACCCTCAGGATTAGTAGCGATTAGCCCTTGCACTTCATTGCTTCATCTTTAACTCCATGCTCTTGTCTTCATATCGAAAACGTTCTCGTTGGATTGAAGTGGTTTTCGGATAACAAATCCGATCCAAATCTCTTTGAAACAACATTTGCTATTCGGTAAACTCAACCCCGGTTCTTTAGAAAATAAACAGACGAAAATAAGATCGGAGATCATCTCCTAACCGTTGGAGAACGGATTTCCTTATAAACGTCCGAGAAGAATGAAATGAGTTTATACGTACAGTATAGCACCTCGAACGGTAACTGTACCATATAATTCCCGTGCTTCTTCTAGATATTTCCAAAGTTATATTTGGGTTTAGATTTTGATAGTCGGTTATTTAACTATCAAATAAAACAATCAATTCAACCAAACACTTCATTTTCACTGAAAAACACATAGTCTTATTTAAATTAATTTCTAAAAAAATTAAATCTCTTTCTCCAGAATATATACTTATTTTATCGTATTTAATATATTCACAAAATATCTTTTTCGAAAATATTAAAACAACCCTTTTAAAATAATATGGAAAGTACCTCTACGGTCTCAAACCATGGATCACAGCTCAATGGTTACGTCTCTATCCCAGAGAAATACAAGACTTAACTGTAGGCACTCACTGCCTCCGATTTATGCCACGCGAGTATAGCATTACTTTTTGAAAACTTTATTCAATAATCATCTCAAAATAATACTTGTAAGCTTTTAAAAACAAATTTCCAAGTTTAATCTAGGTAAAAATATACATAATTAAAAGTTATTAACAAAGCCATTTTAATATTTAATAATTTAACTTTTAAAAAAAAATGTTGATTATTTCTTAAATAAAAATAAATCTTTAAAATTATTATAAAATAACATTAATAATTAAATATGCTTTAAACAATGTAAAATAATTAAAAAACTAATTTCCCAGAATATTTTAACACTTTTAAAACCTCCGTATTAATAATTAAAAATCCTCCTTTACAACAAGCCCAAATCCTCAATTCTATTTCACTTCATAAATTTGGAAACCTTACTTGAGTCCAGTATAACCAATTTTATACTTCTTCCCAAGTTCACTCTATCCTTCCAAAATATCTAGAATCTCGATTTTAAAACCCTTTTATATTTAACAAAGTATCATTTAAACATTTATTATTTAAAAACCCTTTTTGTATACTTTTATTCCAAAATTCTATTCATAATATCCAGATCTGGTTAAGTACACATTTCAAAGCCATTTATTTTATCCAGTTGATTAACCCAAAATTCTTTATAAACATTTTACTTCAAAAATCCCTTTTTATTTTCTTTTCAAATTTAACCATATATTATTGGCATTTTAAGATACCAAAAATCAAGTCCAAACAACCATAACATCCAATCAATATAAATTCCCCAGTAATCTATTACAGATTATTCAAACAGAACATATTTCACTATATATGAAATTAAATTCAACATTTTGAGGAATCCAGTTGGATCCCTTTAACCTGTTTCCCTGCAGCCACATATGTTAGCACAACATAAAAATACCAATTCCACTTCGAGGTGGAATGTCGTGGTATATAAGGTCATCCGCTATTATGTGGGGCGCATAGGGTCTCATCCGCTATATTTATGCAGGAATATCAATCACTCCAATATATATACTACCATATATACTATCACATCCAATTTGATAATAATTCATTAATTCGACCAATTAATCATTTATTAATTTTAACTATTTAAAATTAATACTGGCAGTCCAAAATTGAGTGAGATTAACTCACCTTGAGTTTAATTCGCCCAAACGCTCAAATTTTAAATTAAATTGAACACGTTCGATTTAACCTAAAATTTTCGCTAGCTTAAATCGACTCTAGATCTGCACCATAGCGTAGTGTTCGTTGCTACGATTCCGGCGCCTCTTGTTTCGTCCGATTTCGACCTCGTATGGAGAAGATATGCATTATTAAAGATTGAATATAATTTATATAAATAAATTTTCTTTTTTTAAATATATACGAAACTTAGATCTGCCGTTTATTTTGAAATAGGAAATCGTGGCCGCTCATTCATCTTTCTTTCCTCCCGCGATTTGTAGCACACTCGAACCCAACATCGCTGTACATCCACAGCTTGCCGCACCACCACGATCGCTTATGAATTGATCGGTCGTCGCCATCTCGTGCGCCCACGCCTGCTCCTCCCACGATCCAATCTCCGGCGAGCTCGGTCACCTCAAACACCATGATTTTCCCTTAGAACTGCACGTGTTCATGGCCCCATCACCGTCGATCCACTCACAGATATTCGATCGTAGCTGTTTACAATATAGAGTTCGATGAGCTCTTCGATCTTCCAGTTGGAAGTTTTACGAACCAGTTGATGGATTGAGAGGATTTGCGGGAAGAAATCTAGATGATTTTGGCCACTGAATTATAATGTGGCAGTCGCGTAAATAGATGCTAGAGTTTTACTGTAGGGACAGTATATATATACGTATACAACATTATTTTATTAATATATTTCAGTTTTTACATGCTTTTTCAAACGAACTCCAAATGAAACTTGCCGCCTGGCGTTCATAATGCTTTGCCCCTATTCTGAACACAATAGAACATGTTTAGGGGCCAAATTTGATCGTATGTGGAAGATAGCTTTTTGAATCGATTTGAAATATTAATTTTTCTATATTTATTTCAACGCGTTTCTATTTCGTACGACCAAACGATAACTCCAAACGCTACGAAATTTGAAATCCGATAATAATACACTATTACGGATCTAATGGAACTAGTTTCATCGAATTCTGAGACTGTGCCCCCGGAAGGCTATTTTAACTCATCGATTAAATTGAGCGATTTTCAAAATCGTCGAAATTGCTTGGAATTCAAATTTTAAAATTTTACTAACTCAATTATATTCAAATATAATTTATATCCATATTAGAAATCATTCTGATTCGTATTAAATCAAAATTCAATTATTTACATCAATATATTAAATTTCACTATTAAATTAATATATAAATTTCCAATTTCAACTTATCGACTTTTAATCCCATGCAAAAGTCCAATATTTTTAATTCTAATCCAAATAGAATTTAAATACATTTTTGAAATCATTTCCATCCACCATCACACCAGATTCTCCTATTATCCCAATTCCAAATATCAACTTATATTTACCAAATCCAATTTATCGCTATATCTGAAATGTTAAACTATTTTACTGATTTTTTTACATATTCAAAATCAATTAATAATTCAACTTCAACATTTAAAATAAATTAAATATTCAAATTCAAACGACCAAAATTCCAGGTTGTTACAATGGATGATATTGGAATTTTGGCCGTTACAAAATTTCATAAGATCAAAGCGATATAGTTTTGACGAAGAGAATTTGTGTAAATTATTGTCACAACAGGATATGCTTAATCTTTAATAATAGTTGTAATACCTTTGGTGTCTCGCTTTTTGGTGTCAGGATAAACTACCAAAAATACCCCTAATACCAAATTTTAATATCACTTGAAAATATGATCTAATAATTAAATCTCTTTTACAAATTCAAAACGTCTTACTACAATTATCAAATTTTAATATCACTTAAAAATAGAATTTAACGAATAAAGTTATTTTACAAATTCAAAATGTCCATCTACAAGTACTATCACATCTTAATATCACTTAAAAATAGGATCTAACAAATAAATTATTAATTAGTAATATAAATAAAAATTCAAACTTCAAAAATAGATATAGCAACATAGAAATAAAATTTAAACAAACAACAAATGATTTTAACACAAAAATATGGTTAATATTTCTACAAACTCTTTTGAATGTGTGAAACATATACAATTTGTAGAAAACAATTCACGCGCGGAGCGCGTGCCCTAAGCTCATAATGTAAAACTGGATTTTACCGATGCTAAGTAAGTGATAAATTTGACCATAATGTCACACCATCTGCTAAGTGAAGTGCGAATATTAATATTCGAATTTTTTGATATTAATCGCTGATTGAATTTTCACGGAAGAGTCACACAACCGAAACGTTGAATACTCCTTTTATCGTTTGATTTAATAAATATATAATTGTTATAAATTAACTAATATTTATGAAATATTAATTATAAAATTTTATTTGATGTGTGTTGAACAAAATTAAACTGTATTTTTATAGTAGTTATGAATATATTGATTGATATACAATATCAGTGCATGTTTAATTGGATTTAAATGCAAGGATTATTGTTCGGGCTTAGAATAGGTTCAACGCCCATTTGCAATCTTCCATAGCCAGCTATAGGCATGCACAAGGAAGGTCGACCATGTCATGTAAATGGTGAAGTGGTTTGAATAAGAAAAAGGTAGAATTAGTAAAGAGAAAATAGAGGATCTCGATCCACTTTTCACTCTCTTACCCTTCTTTTATTTATTCCACTTGTGCCTCACTTGAGATCTCTCTTAGTCCTCTCTTGCAACAGCCATTGTAGGCTAGCCATAGCCCTAGGAGCTGCCAAATTGAAATACCAAAATCAAATAAAATTAAAGTTATTCGATCGACGATGGTAAGGCAATTTTAGAGATAGGAAATTTTGAATTGCAATTGAATTCAAAAACTTCACTTCTTCATTTCAACGTGTACGAATTAGGCATCAGTGAAAGGTATATATATGTTCTATATTGTCAAATTTATTATATAAGTTATTTATCAGTTAGCTTTTATATGACAAATTTGTATATCGATATTTTATATATGAATGCATATATATATATATATATATATATATGAAGAGAATTTTCTTATATAGTTACTTTATTAAATGGCCACGGCCTAGTAATAAAAAAATTCAAATTAAATAATATTATTAAATGAATTTTTAATTAACTAAAAGCCAAGTTTAAAAGATTATTATTATTTAATATATGTTTTAAATCCTATAAATTTATTTATGTATTGAAAAACATTTGGCCATAAGTAATAATTTTTTCTATATATATATATATAATGAATTTATTTATTTAACTTAAAATTGATTATGTAATTTAAAATATATGTATCTAAACATTTACAAATAATAAAATTTTGTACAAAATTTTATGTAACATATAATACAAATTATGTTTTCGTAAATAACTTTTTTATATTTTAATTAAATTTTCAACATGGATTTTTATACAATAAATGTTTTTAATCATTTATTTATAAAGCAAAACAGAAATCAAAAAAAGTTTGCCCGGTCAAGAGAAAAATGCAAAAATATATTTATTTATAAAATTTAATTTGAATGTGTGTGTATATACATATAAATCTGTGTGTGTGTGTGTGTATCTATGTCTGTGCTTATAACTAATTACATGTTTATATGAGTTACATATAAATTAATTTCTTTTTTTGGCTTTCATATTATAATGTAAATTTATATTTTCATAATTATTTTATAAACTAATATTTAATTAATTTTGTGATTTCATTATTATACATACATATATATATACATACACATACACATACATACATACATTTTATAAATTTTTCATATGAATTGTTTACAACTAGGATTTCAATACACACACACACATGAACACACACAATTTTATTTTATATTATATATTTATTTGTATCTATATAATATTTTTTGCAGGCATATATACATTTAGACAACATTCGCATACAATAGGGGCTAACATGTCCATTGCGGTGTAAATTCCAACATCTATACACGGGCATGTCAAACCATATACACATTATATTGTTGCACGTGCACGTATACACATATGCGTATATGATATGCATATATATATAATATAATACAAATTGTGTAAAATAAAACCTTATTTATAAATTTAAATAAAATATTGATTTTATTTAAAATAAATTTAGAAAATTTCTAAATGAATTTAGACTGCATAGACCCAACATAAATCCAAATGGCAATTTTTTTTTGAAATTTATCCATTACCCGGTATGTACTGGCCCAGTATCAATAATAAATAATGTCAAATAGGAAATCTCAAAGTGACGGCGTTACATAGTTCTCACGACTTGAGAATACCGTTGAACTTCAATGTAGACACTCCACTTTTATTAAAGTTAAATCGTGGCATGGCATCCATCAAATGAATGTAGTTCGGTCTGAGTTGAAGCATTGGATGTGAAACACTATTTAATAGAGAACTCATTTCCTCGATTATATGAGGTTAGTATCGCAGTTAACTATAGTCAACTCAAAATCAAAATCTCTGACCAGATAGTACGGTTAATAATAAATGTTATTATTGAACCAAAGACTTTGTTTATGGACTAACCAAGTTGAATGTGGATGTTAATGGAATTTTGATCAAAACCAAATTCCACAAGTCCTAGTGTGATAGAGCATTGACGAAGAGAATTGGTGTAAATAATCGTTAATAGTTGGTACCGCTTAAGAAATTTGAAAATTTGATTTTACTAAAAAGTTATATAAATGATGAATTTGGCTAAATTGTCACACCACTAGCTAAGGTAACGTGTCCACATTAATTTTGAATTTTCAATATTAATTATCAACTGAATTCACACGCCTGAGTCACACAGGTGTATTTGTGAATTCTACGAAAAATCATGCGATTTACTTAATCTATAAAATATTGTAAATTGTTTAAATTATATAAAATTTGAGAAATATTAATTATTATTTAATTTATTTGATATTAGGGAGTTGTTTATAATTATTTGGGTGTATATATAAAAGTTATATTTACGTGCATTGATATACAATATCAGTGTAACTTTAAACGAGTTTAAATAAATGATAACTGCATTAGGGATTTATGGAAATTTTTTGCCATGATATGGCAACAATATGGCAGCCCCATATTGAAGAGAGAGGGGTGGAGAGAGAAACTTAAGAAAGTTGATTGGGGAAGTTTTAATTAAAAGAATGACAAAGTTTTCATTCTTTTAATTAAAATAAATCCACTAATTCATTTCATATATTCATTCATTCATTTATTCACCTGTTTTCTCTCCTCCTTCATTGCATTGGTTGAAATCTGATTGCTCTATTCCATAATTTTTCCAACTCCAAATCAAATGAACAACATCAAATAAAATAAATACAAGTGGTCCATCAACCTCTTGCATGGATTAGATGTGGATCTTGAAGATCTAAGGAGAAATTTAAAATCAAGGTGTCACAAAATGCTAGATCTACAAGGTAAATTTATGTTGTTTTACACACTTAAACATGTTTCCCCTTAACTCAAATTTATGTATATGATACATATTTAAATTGCTATTTTGGTTAAATTAAATTTTATTTATGACGTGTGGTGTTTATAAATTAAGTCAAATAAAAAACACAACAATGGAATTTGATTTCCATATTATGAACTTATGCATTTGTGAATCATCTCTCTTAAATGTATTTTATGCAACATTGAATGATATATATATACACATACATACAAAGATCAATTGTTCTATATATAATCAAACATATGTATGTGTGTGTGTGTGTGTATATATATATATACACACACATATATACATATATATATATATTAGCAAGGTTAGCGGGGTTGATTGGGCCCCTACCAGTTTATTGCAAGCACAATAAAGAGACGAATCATAACAAGCTATGTTCCATGAAGCAGAAAATAAAGAAACAAAAGAGGAAAAGAAAAGGAAAAAAACTAACACTAGCATATAAGGGTGGCCTCATCATACTCATAGGTGCTAGTTAGAATGCCTGGTTTGATAGCATGTAATGTCTCTACCTAAAGCTCCAAATCAGATTTAATTTTCCCATTGAAGAGCCTCGCATTTCTTTCAATCCAAATAGCATGTGTGAACTTTTTTAGGATTATCTGAAGGAAAATGTCTCATTGTTCCTTCATCTCGTAACCTTGCAGATAAGGTTCCACTCAACTGCACTGTCTCTATAGATATTACTTCTACCACCTTCGATCATAAGCCTGCGCCACAAAGGAAAGACGACTGGATAGTTGAAGAATAGATGCAAGTTGTCCTCTACTTCAACATTACAACACAAATAGGTAGGGTTGATAGCCATACACTTATGAATAAGCTTTGCTATGCTGCGTATTGCATTCCTCATGACCTTCCACAACAGCATATTGTCACTTTATCTACAATGATTATTCCAAATTCTTTTGTTCCAACCAAAAGTATTTAGATCAGTGTGCCTGGAGATACATTTGCAGACTAAGGCTATAGAGTGTTGCTTGCTTTGCGTAGACTAGACCATCCTTTCTATATTAGAAGAAGGATAAGGAGTACACTGAATCATAGACCATAAACTTCTTAATTTGATTACTGGAGTAAGGTATGGTCACTAAACCATTGTAATGAAGTCTTTGACATATGCATTAGGGTTTATCCCAGACTGAATGATCTGAAGATAGGACATAAAATTCTTCAAAATCAAGCCCCACCGCGCCTATGGATCATCCTAGAGTTCATCAAGCCCATCAGCAGTAGTGAGGGTTTGTATGTAAGGAAGCATGAATGGTCAAAGGTTGAGAATGGCACGCCATACCCAGCTGCATTTTTGAGGAGCCTGCATAGTCTAGGAATTATTTTTACTAATGTTGTGTTTGTAAGGCAAAATAACCCAAATATCGTTCTTTCTATTAAGTAAGTTGTCGAAGTGCTTGCTGAATGCAGCTTCGCTCCAACTAAACAAGCTGTCAATACCAAGCCCACCGTATTGTCTTGGCAATTCAATTTTGGTGAAGGCAATAGGGATTAGTTTGGTAAAATGCATATTTGCAAACCAAAGAAAGTGATCCATAGCCCTCCTAATCATGTGAATAGGCTTCTTAGGGAGAATGAAGGTTCTGCACCAGTAGTAAGAGATAGCAAAAATGATTGAATTAATTAAAACCAATCAATCTGCTTGTGACCAGTTATTCGTAGACTTTGTTAATTTAGCACAAAGGCTAAGGCATTGAGAAGTGGTGATTTTGTAGGTTGCAAGAGGAATACTAAGGTAAGAAGAAGTGTCAGAATTAGGTTGTAGCATGACATGGATCTAATGCTAACAGCATAGTCATTAGAGACACCAGCCATCAAAATGCTAGATTTTAGTGTATTCATGCAAAGCCCAAAAAACTTGTGGAATTCCTGAAGAACATCTAGTACACATTGATTAGAACTTATAGTGGGCTTTGTGAACAGGATGACATCATTAGAAAATATCGATGTTGTAATCATAGGGTCTTTACATTTAGGATGAAGTATAAAAAGTTTACTGGAAACACACTAAGAGATCATTCTAATTAGCACTTCCATCACTATGATAAAGAGATAGGAAGACACTAGTTCCCCCACCTGATGCCCTGTTTGCTCTTGAAGTAACTAACAGACTTGCTATTGTGACATATAGAGAAGGTTGCAAAAGATAAACAAGCATAAATAAAAGCAACAAAGTGTTTGGAAAATCTCATCTTAGCCATTGGTCTGATTATAGATGTCCACTACAGAGAATCAAATGCCTTCCTAATATCTAGTTTTATCATTTCCCTTGGAGATATATTCGCATTGTTAGCCCTTCAAAAGTTCATGAGAGATTGGAACATTATCAAGAATACTTCCGTCAAGTAAAAATGCAGCTTGGTTATGGGAGATTAAAGCAAGAAGAACCGGTTTGAGTCTAGCAGCTATAATATTATAGATGCATTTGTAAATTATGCTGCAACAAGCAATAGGACTGAAATCAGTTACATCTACATGATGCTCAGTCTTTGGAACAAGAACAATGTTAGTAGCATTAATACCATTTGGCAGTTTGCAGTGCTTGAAGAAACTAGAGACAGCTCTACAAAGGTCCTTGGAGATGACATCCCAACATGTTGTATAAAAAACAGCATTAAATCCATTAGGCCCCCCACAAGAGCTTTTATTCATATCAAAAATACTATTTTTGATTCCATCAGTAGAAACTTCAGCAGAGATCATATTGATTTGATCACAGGACAATGCAGGAAGGTCTAGAGATGAAATGATATCCACATCAGAGCTAAAGCTTAAACAGTTACCCAGCAAGCCTGTGTAATAGGCTAGGAAGGCCTCTTCAGCAAGTTGAGTGTTGTTAGCATGGTTACCATGCAGATTAATAATGCCATGAATTTTTGTTTTGGCCTTCTTGATTTTTAGGCTTTCATGGAAATATTTGGAGTTCCTGTCACCCATCATTTCCCCTTTTTGTCTTAATTTCTATTTTTCCATATTAGCCTCAATCACCAGAGCGTTGGAGTATTGGGTAGGTAGGTCACATTCCACGTTGGAGAGATTTATATCAGAAGGATTCAAGAGAAGATTAGTTTGAGCTAGCTCCAGTCTTGACTTCAGGGAGGTAGATAGGAACACTCCCTTGCCAAATTTATCTGTAGCACAAACCCTAAAAGCATTTTTAATATTCTTTAACTTTGCTAAAAAACAAACATAGGATTACCAACATGTGTATTAAAACGGGAATTTTTAACAATATTAAGAAATGTGTTATCATCGATCCAAGCATTAAAATATCTAAAAGAGGATTTCATTGCCTATTTTCTCACATTTCTATAGCCATTTCTACTTTATTGTTCCATGAGTATCTTACATCATTGTATGGGATCTGTAGAAGAGAGGAAGAGTGTAAAGCTTCATTAAGTGGGGTAACCTCATTGATAATCACAGGGCTACCACCAGCCTTATCATCAAGGTCAAACAAATAGTTAAAATCTCCAAGGACAATCCAAGGGTGGCTTTCTTGAGAGAAGTGGGGTAGGTAGTTAAGAAGAAGTTGCCTTGAGCTAGAGTTGTCAGCATAAATGATTGTGATGTCCATGGAAGTGGAGGATGGGAGGTGAAGCTTATGGTAATGGAAAAACTACCTGCTGGAGAGAATGGGATTTAGTATGAAGATGTTTGGGTCATGTAATATTATGATACGGCCATAAGGAGCTTCCACAAGGTTATAAACAAGGAACCATTGTGGATAGATGTAAGTAGCAGCTTTTTAGGTCAGGGGATTGTTAAGCTTTGTTTCAAGAACAGCTAGAAAAAAGAGATTATGTGTTTTGATTAATTCCTTTAAGCGATCAAGCTTGATTTCTTTATGGGCACCCTGATGTTATAGGCAGCTATGTTGTGTGACATAATTAACCTTGTTGAAAATGAATTTAAAGTTATTGTTTTGAATTTTGTTTTGAATCATGGTAATTTGTTGTACACTCAATCAAAGAATAATTTTGAGATTTATTTTGTTATTTATTTTGAAACCATATGTATATACGTAAATTATAATTATGGAAGTTTATTTATATCACACATTCACACAAATATATATATATATATATATATATATATATATATATATATGTATGTATGTATGTATGTATTGTTATTCGGGTTTTTAACCCAATATAATTCAGTGGAAGCTAGAACATCTACGTCAAGTCGAAACGACTCAAGAATCAACTAGAAGGATCAACAGAAGGAACTAAGAAGGACTCAAGAGAAAAAGAGAAAAATTAGCCTAAGGCGATGGATCGCTAGCGATCTTTCAACCATAGATCGCTAGCGATTCATAAATATTGCTCATGGGTCGTCCATCCTTCTTGCATCATGAAGCATTATCTATGCTAGGGACGCCTGCTAAGTTTCACGATATTCCAAGCAAGCTAGATCGAGAAGTGGGCATTCTTCTGATTCAAGTAATAGTTCAATCCAACATGTACATGAATCATCATCAAAATAAGGCATCTAGTCATGAAATTCCATGAAGGGCATCTACAAAAGGCATGTAACATGGTACAATTGAAGCGAGGTAAAAATAAGCAACTGCATGGGTCATAAGCGATCCATGCCCTATGGATCGCTAGCGATCCATCGTATTAGCTCGGCTCGCTACAAAATTTCCTAAGCGCCTTCGTATCTTCAAATGCAAGCTTTTAGTAAGGTGGCCTAGCCCAATAGGTCTTCAATCCCTATAACTACTTATCCATCTGAACATAAAAGGGATCTTCTGGACTGGTTGTTGAAACTCTGAAGAAACTATTATTTACTCTTCTCCTCCCACACAACAGTCATCTAAAGGGTTCACTATAATTCTTCGGTGAACTCTAACACTAGTGACTTGATCTAACTTACAAGATCCAATCAAATTGTAATCAGATTCAACTTGTAACAGCAGTCAGTCAACAACAAAAGTTATAAAGTGGACGTAGGCTTTGTTGACAGCTGAACCACTATAAAAATCTCGTCTCTTTACCTTATTTGCAAGTTATTATTCCTTGTTTCTATTTTGTTTGCCCTGATAAACAGGGTTGGTGCTTTCACACGTAATCTAGGATGTTGATCCATTTTATGGGTTAACATTTTGGTGCTTTCACTGAGAACGTTAAATCCAGGCTTAGATCTAACTATCTACTTTGGATCAGATAGGTTTAGAAGTTAGATTCTCAATATTTACTCGGAGATCTGCTACTGAAAATCAATAGCACCCGAAAGAAGGAGAACTACTTCCGAAAAATCCATAGGAGCTGTAATTGCTAGAGAAGAGATATATCCTCAGCAAATTGAAGTCAACAGCGCCAACACAGGAGATCAGGCGCCAGGATCCTCTATTCAACGTGAAGTTGTCACTAGAGATGAAATAAATAAAACGGTTGATGAAATTAATCAAAAGGTGGAAAATAGCCAACGAGCTCTTATGGACAAATTAAATGCTTTATTGACCTTATAATCACATGCTGCTCTATGAAACATAACAGGGCCCGCGGCTACCATGGAACAAGAAATTTCTTCCGTCTCTGGCCTAAATAGGAGAAACGGAAAGCAGCAGCAGAAAGGAGTGATAGGTGGATCCACAGAAATTAATACGAAAGGAAATGCAAACACAACACCAACTGCGAGGCAGCCAGCTAAAAACTTGAATCTAGGAGCGAAAACCCCACGAGAAGACATAGCTATGAATCTCTCCAACTCAGAATATGGTAAGCGACTTGACGACGATAAGTTGGAAGGAAATACCAATGCATTCAATGACTCTAGGGAGATCCAAACTTCCCATACCAGACTAGCCGCAAGCCAATGGAAACCTGAGGGAGTGGCTCTCCTGAAGATAGTAGAGCTAGGCTTCAGCCCACTCACCAAGATCGTTTGCAAAATCAAACACTTGGTGTAGTTACTTACAGCCAACCCCCATATTACCGAACATCTGAGGCATATATCACGGACATGGTCAAGCGACTAATGGATGAAAGTAAAGATGGAAGGGATGATAAATGGGGATCCACTCCAAGTCGGACTCCCTTCACTGATGACATTCTAAATGAGCAGTACCCTGAAAAGATCATGATGCCAACTGTTCCGTCTTATGATAGGACGAGAGACCCGAAACCCTACTTGTATAAGAACGGTTGGTACATGGATGAAGCAAACACTTCGAATGCCATTCGATGTAGATGCTTCCCGATTTTCCTGGAAGAAATTGCTTCTAAGTGGTTCATCAGGCTTCCACCAAGATCCATCTCCACCTTCGGTCAACTAGCAACAAGATTCCTTGATCAGTTTAGACTTCACACAGCACAACCAAAAGATGTGATGTCCTTATCCAGCCTATTCCAGGGACGGAATGAATCTTTGAAGTCCTTCATAAACCGATTCAACATCGCAGTGACTGAAGTAAGTAACCCAAACGAAAGGCGAGCTAGTACTAGAGATTGGAAGAGGCATTGGAATTAGAAAGGAAATCTACCAACTTACAACCAATCAACGTTGGGCAGAGTGGTACCACGACAAACCAAGACATAAATACCTCCGAGACCGCTGAAGGAAACATAGGGAAAAATGGAAATCAGAAAAGGAAGAACCAAAATTCCAACAAACCAAATGGAGGAAACTAGCAACTTAAAGGCTTGAGGCCCGAAGATTACACCCCGCTCAATGATACTCCGAAAAACATTTACCTTGCTACACAAGGGACAAAAGAGTATAAGAAGCCACCTAATAAGAAAGCAACTTAACAAAAAAAGCATTCTGGAAAGTATTGCCGCTTCCATGCGACACATGGCCACAACATGAATGAGTGTCGTCACCTGAAGAACTTGATTGAGGAGTTGATTCGGGAAAACAAGCTTCAGTGGTATGTGAGGAAACCACCAAATCCTAACCAACCCGTAGCGCCTCAAACTCCTAGCGATCAAGGGAATCAAGCTGGAACAAGCAAAGAGGGACCCAGACGGACTGACCAGAGACTCATCATTGGAACAATATCTAGAGGGCCTCATCCCGCGCAAAAGAGTTGGGGAGAAATGGAGTGGTATGCGAGCTCATTAAAGCATGCTCCAAAAGATTCCTGCTTTGTGATCGAAGGTGGAACCCCCGTTAAGCAGCAAAGAACCCTAAACGATGACATAGTATTCCAGAATCAAGGCACTGAAGGGCTAGAAGCTCCAACTCCCGACCCATGGTCATGACAGTAAGAATCGAACCCACCATGGTCCGATGAGTATTGGTAGACAGTGGCACTTCTATGTACATCCTTTTCAAATGCACCTTTGATCAGATGAAGATCAGTATGAAAGCCTGCTGAACAAAGATTCATGGATTCATCGGTGAACCCAAACAACCTGTCGGATCGATTGATTTACCCATAGAACTCAGCGAAGGCGACCGAAGAGTCACCCTCATCCAAACCTTTATGATCGTAGATGAAATTTCCACCTACAATGTCTTCTTGGGATAGCCCTCCTTGGCAGATTTCAGGATTGCTTTAGCTTAATGGTGTCCAACCATGAAATTCCCGACTAAGAATGGAGTTGGAGTAATCAAAGGAAACTAAAGTGCCACCAGGTAATGCTATATCGCAGAGTACGCAAGTCTAAAAGAAGGGAAAACGAGAAGAATGTAGGGAGAACTCTCCACATTTGTGAACCTACCAAATAGCAACTATAGAGCCGCCCCTGGCTTAGGGACCATACCCGATTCGATAAGGCTTTGGATACAAAAGAGTTTGGAGGAGGAACGGGCAACATCGGCAGAATTAACGGTGTCTATCCCGGTTGATATGGATGACCCAATACGGGTCCTAAAAATTGGATCACATCTTGGAAACAAGATGCGACTCGAACTCATCAAATTTCTTCATGCCAACCTAGACGTATTCCCATGAACACATTTCGATATGTGTGAGGTATTGCTAGAGATTACATGTCATGCACTTACATTGATCTCAAGTATGCACCAGTGAAGTAGAAAAGGCGCAGCCAAGGACCCGAGCGGTCCAAAGCGCTAAGAGAAGAAGTGGATAAACTGATGGAGAATGGTTTTATCCACGATGCAACTTACCCTGAATGGGTATCCAACCTGGTCTTAGTCAAAAAGTCCAATGGGAAATGGCGAACTTACATCGACTACTCAGATCTGAACAAAGCTTGCCCAAAAATAGCTTTCCTCTACCTAGAATCGATCAGCTTGTGGGTGGGATGGATGCACATGAATTGCTATCATTTATAGATGAATACTTGAGATACAACCAGATCATGATGCACGAACCTGATCAAGAAAACACCAGTTTCATTACTAATCTGGGACTATACTGCTACAAAGTGATGCCATTTAGCTTAAAGAATGCTGGGGAAACCTACCAACGACTAGTGATACCATGTTTAAACATCAGATTGGGAAAACTATGGAAGTTTATGTAGATGATATGTTGGTTAAATCGCACAGAGCTGCAAATGACTTGGACAACCTCGTCGAAATGTTTGAAATACTCCGCAAATACGGAAGGAAGCTCAATCCACTTAAGTGTCACCTCGATGTAGCCTCTAGAAAGTTATTGGGGTTCATCGTAAGTACCAGAGGCATCGAAGCAAATCCCAAACAGAAAACCGCTTTACGGGAAGTCAAGGCCTCGAGGAACAGGAAAGAGTTACAAAGCCTAAATGGAAAGGTTGCAGCACTGAGCCAGTTCATCTCAAAAGCAACCAAAAAATGTGTACTATTCTTTAACGCGCTAAAGAAAGGAAAGAAGAACTTTGAATGGAATCAAGCTTGTCAAACTGCATTTGATGAGCTGCTGCGACATATGGAAACCCCGCCATTCTTGTCCAAGCCGGTAGACAGAGAAGATTTGTACATCTACTTAACAGTCTCGCCCCATACATTGAGTGTCGCGCTCGTACGAGAAGAAACTAAGATCCAGCGACCTATATATTACATCCGTAAACGGTTCACTGGAGTAGAAAAGAACTATCCAAAATTGGAAAAACTAGCATATTGCCTCTTGATCGCATCTAGAAAGTTACGACCGTACTTCTAGGCACACCCGATCAAAGTGATGACAGATTAACCCTTGAAGAAAGTGTTATACCACCCCGAGACCTCTGGATGGCTTGTTAAATGGAACATCGAATTAAGTCAGTAAAAAATCACATACCATCCTCGAAAGGCGATCAACAGGCAGATGCTGGCAGATTTCATTATCAAATTTACAATACAAGATAAAAAGGAAGAAACGAATCCAGAAGTGGAGACACAGTGGAAGCTGTTCATCGATGGTGCATCTAACAACTTCTGCTCGGAAGTAGGGGTAGTGCTTGAGACTCCTAAAGGACGATCCGTTTGCTATACCTTGCACTTGGAATTCCCTGCAACAAATAATGAGGCAGAATACGAAGCATTGATAGTTGGGCTAAAGATTGTGAAGGAACTCGAGATAAAATCCATACACATCTATAGTGACTCTTAGCTAGTCGTCTGTGAGGTGAAAAACGAATATCTGGCTTAAGGGGAGAACCTTGCCAAGTATCTATCTAAAGTGTAGGAACTGCTAAACGACATCGAGCATTATACCATAACTCATATCCCGAGGGAACAGAAAACAAAGGCAGATTATCAAGCCAAACTGGCCAATTCCGAAGAAGCTCGGCCATTGGGGCTAGTCGAAGTTGAAACCCTGACCACTCCAAGCATAAGCGAAATGGATATCGACTAGATTTTGAGACAACCAAAGAACCAGAGATATGGATGATGCCGATCAAGGGCTACCTGCTCATAGGAAATCTCTCCACAAATAGGAACCAGTGGAAAAAGCTTCTTTGAAAGGCACTGTGATTCATAATACAGGATGGGATACTCTACCGAAGGGGATTCTCTACCCTCTTGCTAAAATGTGTGACCAACGATGAAGCTCGAAGGATCCTAAAAGAAGTTCATGAAGGTGACTACGGAGGTCATACCGGGGCAAACCCTTGCGAAGAAAGTTCTCTGGTAGGGTAATTTTGGTCAACAGTAAACTGCAATGCAGCGGATTACACCATATGGTGCGATCAATGCCAAAGATTCAACAAGAACAAAAGAACCCCTCAACGGAGCTAACATAAATGATCAGCCCATGGCCATTCGCAATCTAGGGAATCAATCTGATTGGTGTATTACCAATGGCTAAAAGAGGAGCCAAATATGCTATCATTGCTGTTGACTATTTCACCAAATGGGCCGAAGCGGAACTGCTGGCCACTATTACCACAGAGAAAGTCATGAACTTTATTGCTAAAAATATTATTTGCAGGTTTGGTGTGCCATAGAAAATCATCATGGATAAAAGGACTAAATTCGAAAGTGCTGAGTTCAAAGACTTTTGCAAATGCTTCCGAATCAAGAAAAGCTTTTCCGCTGTAGCACATCCGCAAGCAAACAGGCAAGTGGAAGCAGTAAATAAGATCATCAAGTCCACCATCAAAAAGCGGCTAACTAAAGAAAAAGGAAATTAGGTCGATGAACTTCTACTCGCATTATGGGCTTATAGGACAATGCATAAATCTACAACTGGGCACTCTCTGTTCGCCCTAGCATATGGTTCAGAAGCACTGATCCCAGTTAAGCTAGAAGTCCCTTCTCATCGAAGGCAAAACTTCGATCAAAGGTAGAACGAGCAGCTCTTCCTCGAGTCGCTTGATATGGTCGATGATAAGAAGGAAGAAGCCGAATTAAGGACTGCCGCTCACTAGAAAAGGTTCGCATGGTACTTCAACTCCAAAGTCCATAACTGCACCTTCAAAGTGGGAGACCTCATCCTTAAAAGGGTCTACCCTATAGCTGGAACATTCAGATCAAATTGGGAAGGACCCTGTATGATCAGTCAGAAGCTAGGGGATGGCACATTCAAGCTAACAACCGTTGATGGAGCCCAAATTCCTCGAGCATGGAACACTGAATCATTGTGTCCTTACTTTGTCTAAGACTATCTTATGTATTTCTTATTTCCAGCAAATAAGCCACCTCAAAATACCGAAGGGATTGTAAATAGGAAAAACTTGCCCAACTTTCATTAATAAAATTGCTTTGCTTTCTGAACCAATAAAACCATGTTTACAAAAGTAACCTGCTGAGTCGACGAGGTCAAATTGATTAAAAACCATCCAATCGCTGCTTGAGATAGTGAAACCATGCTCAAGTATACCCCGTATACCGGTCGGGTCAACGAAAGCAAGTCGACTCAAACCGTCGGATCGATGGAACTCGATCCTTGCCTTTTGAGAATTGGTGTTGCTCCATCAACATCGGTAAGGCCCCCAATAAAAGTCGTGCACCTCCATAAGCCATGCATTGCTTATTGAGTCATGGAATCACACTCTCGAAACATGAATTCCTCATGTTGCCCGAAGATTGGTAACGTCGAGAAATTCCAAACTGTTCCGGATTGACGGGTCATATCGATCCCAAAAGTCGTGCATCCCATAAGCCACGCACACTCCCAAAAGCCATGCATCTCATTAACCGTGCATACTCTTAAAAGTCATGCATTTCATAAGCAGTTCACACTCTTAAGTACCGGTATTTTCCTAGCAATGCCGGGGTACTCGTTGTTAACGCACCTTTTTCCAAGGTGGTATACAAGCGGATTTAACCTAACAAGCTTCACAATTATCAAGGACGATGAGTCCGGAGCGATGATTGTAGGGCCCAGAAATCAAGTACAGATAGTAACATGAATTGGAATTGAATGGAATTGGTAGATAAATAATAGAAAATGCTTAAAGTATGGAATATATTTTAGTGAATGGGAGGGATCGGTATGGGTTGGCTTCTATAGAGGCTTTGGCATGGTTTAATGAATAGGGATCATCATAGTTGGTTAGTATGGATCAGCAGGGTTAGGGATAAGAGAAGGAAGAGGTCGGTATACAAGAACATTGCAGAGGCAAGGATCGGTCACGTAGGGATCGGTGGTGATGGGTTAGAAAGGAAGAGATTGGTCTTAGTGAGCCTGGGTGAGGGATCGGTAGGGTATGTTTTATTGAAGGGATCGGTCGTGGTGGTAGAATGGGTTTGGCATGCTTCAGCTTATGAAGGAGGGATCGGCGTGGTTAACTAATAGGGTTCGACATGCATTATGGAAGAGGATGGATCGACATACTTCTTTGGATGGGGGTCGGCGTTCATCAAGGTCCAAGTACATTCTTGAATACAACAACCATTATCTCGAGATCCATAAGTTCAAAGCACATGAAATTTGAAGAGCAAGGCATATGGACCCTTAGGAACATACCCTAGGGATCGCACATCGAATAGAGAAAGATGGAGGGATCGATATACATCCCATGAGGGGGATCGGCAGAAGATAGAACTCAAGCAATGCTGAATCAAAGATCATGCTATAACATGAGCTCCTTTGGTCCAAATGATATGAGAATTGAAGGGCTAACATATCTAAGTATGTAGAAACCACTGTAGAGATCGCTGTCAAAAAATCAACAAACGAAGGGATCAGTACCGATCCCTCTTCATTGGGATTAAGGCCTAGCGACCCCTCTGGTGGGCTCATATGAATTGGGAGGTCCTATAGCCGAAGGTTTGGAGAGATTGGTGGTCGTCTTCCCATAGAAATACAGTGAGCATTATGTTAGAAAAAGGATCTTCTTTCTGTTTCTATTTATCTTCAACCTAGGCTACACTCTATTAATTTTATTCTTGGATTTTGGATTGTAATTGTAAACAAACTACAGTATAATAAAAAAGATTATTTGGTAGTGGACGTAGACCAGAGTTAGCCGAACCACTATAAATCTTGTATCCTTTTACTTGCTTTCTAATTGTTTTAATTTTGTTCTTCATTTTTTTCTCTTCATATTTCTGTGATTGGATTGGATATTGGAGCTTTTGCATAATTGGATTTTGATGGCCAATTTTGACGCTAACACTCGTCTATTGCAGGACTAACAAGAATCCACTCCCACTATCGGGAGTAATGGGCATGAATCCAACAATGTCGCATGACTACGAATCGACAAAGAATTCCTATTGGTTACTGACAAAATCTCTGGAATCGAGACGCTCAAATCACAAGTTCCCGAAGATAGGAACAAAAAAATAGACTTGGTTACAGACATTCGAAGAATCACACGGATCAACTGGTTATTACGCATATGCCAATAATTAACCTAAAAAAACAAAGTACTTCACATTTCTGTTACTCCAAACAAAATATTTTAGCAGTAATTACAGGACTAGATTAAATAGTAATAAACAAAATTGGCATAAGTGCATGAAAGATAGATAAGTAGACAAATAAAGCTACAATCAAAATGTCAACATTACATTACTTATAACATTTTCTATACAAAGTCAAAATGTGGGGGCCGCACCCACACAATATCGGCCAACAAAAAGAAAAACACAGATGCTACAACAAAAAAGTAATTAGTGCAAACTCTGCACATGTACAAAACAGGTATTAAACAAACCAGAATGTCCCAATGTCCAGCTCCACTGTTACTTGAGACTGTCAATGTTTCTTTCCACCTCTCCCTTTCCCATCTTTGGTCGGAAGTTTCTTCATCTTCTCAGAATCCTTGCCAGGAGTTGTGTCGCTGCTTGAAATATTAACTATCTCCTCCGTGCCAGCATCTCCTCCCTGTTCTTCGACCTTCTTTGAAGAATCCCCCTTGGTTTTGTGCTTCTGAGACTTGCGGGAGCTCCTTGAAGACTTTATTTCCTCAATCTTTTTCTTCTTAACGACCACCATCTTATGTTCAGTTTTACTTAACTGACCGGTTTGGTCTTCCTGCTCTCGAGCTTCAAGTGCTATGAAATCGCCCTCCAGAGATATAGAAGGGTCGTCCAGTAAGTGCAACGCAGCGATCTTCTTGGATTCGTCCCTAGTTGTGAGCCAAACATGGGCGCAGCAAGCGAAGCAGCCATAGAAACAAGCGTTGAGGTAGTTCAAATTGCAGTAGACCCAGGGACCAATAAGATCGGCAGGCTGGTAGGAAAAGAAGACGGACCTATAAGGACAAAAATGAAAGCATTCAATTTGTCTTGTTCTTGTGGCATGAGCTGAAAATTCTCAAACTCGAGGGAAACAAAAAGATTACCTGCATCAGAAGAGTGGCCGAGAATGTCAATCTCATCCCCACCTTCTCCTTCGTTTGATAGCTACACGATCTTTGGAGAAGTTCCAGGACCACCTGAAGCTTCCGAGAAAGCTGCCGAAGGGGCAAACAACAAGGCAGTACCGGCTGAACTCGCTAACTGATCACAAGGCTTTTTTGTAACGACCTTAATTTTGACTAACATTATTTAGGGCATTTAATTAGAGAAATTAAATGAAATAATGTAAATGGTTAAGGGATTGAGATTTGTATGATCATAGGGTAGTCATGCCTAATTAATCTAAAGCCAAAGAGAATTAAAATGAAGTAAGTAAGAGGAAATAATATAAGGGAAAAATAGGAATATGTTATAGTCTCATAACCTAACCCTTATCCCATTCTCATTTCCAACATTAACAAACAAAAAAACTAAACATAGAGTTTGGTCGGCCAACATTAGAAGAAAACAAGAGGAAGATAAGCAAGGATTCAAGTAGGACACTTAATCAAATCAATTAAAGAGCAAATCTCAACCTTCTTAACAATCAAGCTAAGGTGAATAATAGATTACATCTCATTTTTATTACTTTCGGTTTCTAGATAAGATCCGAATTTATTATGCAAGTAAAATGCCATGATTTGATTATTTAAATAGATATATATATATATATATATATATATATATATGCTTGTTGATGATTTATGTTATTTCATATAGATTTTATGATAAGATTTTATTTGAAAAACCTACCAATGACATCTTAATGACTTTCTATTTTTATATAAGGTCAGAAACATTATTTTAGATATGGGTTTCAAGTTTCATAATTTTCTAAGTTGTTATGGAATTATTATAAATTTTCTAGTAAAAAAATGGTTAAATTGGGTTTAAATTATTTTTGGCTATTATATGTTAGTTTTGAGTCAGAAATTTAAATATGTTAGAAAACATGTTAAAAATGATTTATAGGAATTTTTAGAGAATTTTCCTAAGTATTTTATTACAGATATAAAATTATTCAAGGTATGGGACTTAAATATTTTATATGTTTATAAAAGGAGAAGGCATAATTTGCTAAATGTTTTAAATTGTTAATTATTGAGTTTGGCAGCACTTTTAGAAAAGGTTTTGAAAAAGAATTGGCAACCAATTACATGTTGACAAATAAAGCAAGTTAGTTGGAATGGTATTACTTTAAAAAGTTAAAAATCAGTTTTGTAAAGGTTTATTGCTTCGCCCCTTATAGCAGTCACCTTTCGACTCCATCCATCTGCCTCCAACAAAATCGAAACCAATACACATGGTATCAATGCCGTGGTACATAGTGGATTGGAGTTAGGCGGAAGGCATAGAGTCGAAACATGCTTTCGAAGGGTAGAAGTAGCTCTTGTAAACTTGGAACTATTTTTATTACAAACAAGGCTTTCAAAGGGGTTGGAGCATTCAACTTAACCAACTTGCTTTTGTTTATATAAAGAAAGGGCTTTCGAATGGGTTGCCGCCTTTTGTTTTTAAAACAAGCTTTCGAAGGGGTCGAAACCCCCGCTGCCACATTCAACCTTTCAAATCAATGCTTTCGAAAGGGGTTTTTTTTTGCCGTAAACTTTGAAGTTGTTTCTCCATGCTTTCGAAAGGGTAGGTTTCAAAACCATCCACTTTCTTTTACTTAAGAATAATGATTTTGAAAGTAATGCTTTCGCCCCGGTTCTTTTAAGACCCTTAGATATATTGAAAGTTAAACCCATAGGTTTCAAAAGGAATAGTTTTAAATGGTTTCGAAGCTATGTTCCATAAACTTTTACCTAAACCCAGTGCTTTTGAAAGGTTTGTTTTAAGTAAAGGACTTTAATGCTTTCGAAAGATATATAATGAAGGTTTCGAAGGGGAGATTCCCCAAAGTTTTCGAAAGGTCTACTTTTAGTATTTGAATGGAAGGTTTCCAATGCTTTCGAAAGGAAAGTTTAAAGTGTTTTGAAAAGAGGATGTTCTAAGGTTTTATAAAGCTTTCGAAGGGACACTTTCAATGATTTCGAAAGGTCTATTTTTAAAGGTTTCGATAGATTTGCTTTGGCCTTTCGGTCTAGTATTTCAAGGTAAAAATGTTAACCTATTTTGAAAGGGGCACTTTCAATGGATATGAAAGTAACTATTTAAAGTTTATAAATAATGATTTCAAAGATGATATCTTGGATTTAAAACCTAATATTTTCTAAGTTAAAGAAGGGCTTTAACATGTTTCAAAGGGATAGATAACCCTATTTATTTATGTTTTCATCAACATTGTTTTGTGTAAAGCATATTCATAGCAAAGATATTTTAGTTAAGAAAAAAGTATATTTTCTTGTTTAAGCATGATTTAAATGGTTAAATCAATTTGAAAGAAATGTTTTCAAGGAAAATATTATAGGGTAGTTAACCCTAAGTAAATAACTCGGATATTAGAATACCAGATAGGACTGGTATAGGCTCGCACCCTATACTTTAGCTATAGTCCCTACCTAATATAAGTCCAAAATTTCAGTGTAGGGCTTTGTCATAAGTAAGACTAAAATGATGTTACACACATAAAGGAATATACAGATAAAGATGGGTTATTGGTAAGCACGCAAGGATCAGTTGACCTTGAGAGAATTAAATTAAGGACAAACCATCCAGAAGTGTGTCTAACAGAAGTTAGATTAGTTATTTTGTCTAGTAGGCCTGAGTCAGCCAATGGTTAGTAGTTTAGCCAAACAAAACAATATTGTTTGGACAGATAGTCCATTGATTACCTGATTTATATGCATATATGATATTGCTATTCTTGCTTTTATCAGTTTGATTGCAGGTTTCTGATTTGCAAAAAATATGTTTTAAAAGGGATATTAGTGAGGTGAAACCCGTTTCGCTAAGCGGCGTGGTCTCACTTAATATCACTAAATCGGGATGTAATAATATTATTCACACAAGGCTTTATGTCTGACTTGAAGTTTATGTTTTTCCCATAAACTCTCGGGTGCTCAAAATTTAATTTGAGTAGATTGAGAGTTAAGGTTTTTCGGGTTTAGTAGGTTGGACGAATAAGCTTCCGATGGCGTGCGGGAGGCAAAGTTAGGAGCTATTTAGTTTTATTTCCGCTGTGATGTATTATGATTGATATGTCTATTTAGTACTCTGATCATCTAAGGGGCATCTTCATATGTTGCTATTGGCGTAATTTGTAATAATTATATCTGATAAAAACCTGGGAATCATTTTGGGATTATGTATATGAATATGAAATATTGATTTAAAACGTCATCAAAAAAGTTGTTTTTAAATCTATGTTGATTTTTATTTCATATTCATGTGCTTCTGATATTATGGATACCATTAACATTACCGTATTTTGTCACTGACAGTTAATACTATGGATGACTGCAGCATCTGTAGCGATTAGCTTCAGGCCTCAAGATAGAGAATGTTATAGTTTTGATGATTCATCAGGCCTGGAAATGAAAGGCTCTGAAAGCGCTTTAGCAGACGTAGATACAGTAGCATCGGCGGCCTCATGTTCCCTCTTAATTCGAATGATCTCCCTACCCTCTATCAAAGCCTTCTTCGACTCTTCATTGAGATGGGCATCCTCCAACTCTTGCTTGGTGTATACATCCTCGTTCTCTCGGAAACGAGCCAGAACTTCTTCCCAAACCACAGCAAGAGTATGCGGGAATTTGGGGCCCAAATAGCTGAGGCTCCCCTGATGTAGCAAGGAGTTAACATAGAAACTCAAGATGGTGTCATCTATATTCTCCATTTTCCTTTTGAAAGTATTCTGCAACTCCAAGTAGTCCGCTATCACGACAGCCTTCTCAACTTCAACTTTGGTCTTCTCAGCGTTAAGCTAAGCGACTCATTCCTAGAGCGAAGCAATCATTTGAGTCTGGTTAGAAATGGTCTTGTCATGGGATTCCATTATTCCCGCGTAATCAGCAATTGTCTTTTTATAGGCTTCAACGGTGTCGTTATGACTAGCAATAGTTTTCTTCTGAGCTTCAATGATCTCATCATAGGCTTCAGCCTCTTTCAGCTTAACCTCATCCGCATGGGCCTTCTTGATTTCATCTCGGAACATGATTTCTATTTTTGTATGGGCCTCTTTCAATTCCTTCAGTAAGCTAGCATTGCCTTACTCTCTCGGAGCGCAGCGTCCCTTTCTTTTGTCAACTGCTCGATTATGGCGTCACGTTCCGTTAACATCCTCTCATAATCGTCCTTTTTTGATTCGAACGAGAGGGTCTCTTGGTAGTTATGACGGTTGGTGTCTGCTAGTTGCTTGCACAACTTCTCCCATCCTTCAGCTTGATCCAAATCGCTTTGAATCGCCTAGAGATGAGGCATATAAGAGTCTTTAAGGATCAGGGCCCAGGCCGCGATCAAATTTAACTCCCTTTAGAAACCATCCGGGGAGCGCAGCTTCGATTTTAGGAGGACCAGACGGGAGAATATAAGCCGGCCTCCTGTGGGGACGTGAAGAACCAGAAGCAGGCACTATGTGAGTTGGCGAGGCTTGGGATGAAGGTGAAACTTGAACAGTGGAAGCTGGAACTTCAATTCCAACAGAGACTGAAGCCGGGGCAAATGCATGGTGCTAAGAGGGATGAGAACCGCGATCTACCTTCAACTTTTTAGACGGCTCTTCTTAGTCATCCGGAGTTTTTCTCTTCTCATAACCACTCCTGTAAAATCTACCCCGTTCTCTATCGTCCCGACGACGTACTTCGGCTTCAAAATGCTTCCTCCTTCTCCACTCTTCCTCGGCTTCTCGAGGCTAATGGCCGCTTGAAATCCGTCTTGACCAGTATTGTGAATTAGTAAATTTTTCAAGGTCCTCGTAAAGTCCACGGCCTCTCATAGTACCTAATATAAAAAATAAATAAAGTACTTTAGCGATAGGAAATAACCTAAATAATGCATATGTAAGTGAGTGTGACCCTAATGAAATGTGGAACATGTCATAGGCGGCCTAAAAGGACTTCACAAACCGGATTGGGAAGCCACCACGGTGGGAATCGAGCTAACTCTAGACACAGCAAGACCAGGGCGAGGAGATAATTCATCGAACTCGAAACTTCTCCTATGAGTTCATTGATATCTACATAAACGTTGTTCAAATCCTCAAAGTTAATATCGATTTCTTCAAGTGGAAACTGGGAGAATGAGACTCGTTCCTGAAGTTTCATCACACGATTCAAAGTTTCCATTGTTGGAATTTGCATCGAATTCATTATCACTAGAGGAGGAATCATAGTTGATGCTGTTCTCGATTTCACCCTCCTCATTTTTTGTTATCACCGTAGCCTTGCCCTCACGCTGATTGAATTCTACTTCCTCTTCCTCCGAAATCAGGGGCATCCTAGGCAGGCAGCTAGCTTCAGTCGTTACACCTCTTCCTTCATGAATTTCTTCGGTTGATCAGCTAGACGGACCTTCTCCTTTTAGGAGGTTGCCCTCTTCGGAGCCATGTGATGAAGAAGTGGAATGTGTTCGAATTCTGGAAAGGGGAGGAGACGGAACTTCTATGGCTACGGCAGATCTCCCAGGATGCAACAACCCATACCAAAGCAAATTCTCATCCATTAGCAAAAACTTGACTGATCTCTCTTTGGCTTCTACGGCCTACAAAGTATGGAAGGTTAGATCGAGTGATGGATATTTGTTCGATCTCGGAATAACTGCAAGAAATACTCAATCTATCAAGAATCCCATAGCGATGTATTAAATCTCAACGAGTAAAAGAAGGCTTACCCCCCATCGTCCAAAGATGATTAAATCCCTCAGGACACCTAACGAAAAAATATTGGGTCTTGAAATGGTGCAGGTAACTTTGAAGCTGCAACACGATCTTGCGGTTACTTTGAGCCTCCATAACCACCAGGGACGCACATTTGTCTCTCTTCTTGAATAAGAGAAAATATCTCATGTAACATCCTGCTTTTTGTACGTTTAAGCAGACACACATGCCAACTCAAACCATACAGAAGGGTGGATTGTTATGGGGTAAATAAGAAAAAAACAGAGAAAGAGAAAAACAAAACAGAAACTCGCAGCGGAATGACAAAATATAATAATCAAATAACAAGTCATGAAGCTGTTTACAAAACATTTGATTATACTTATACAATACAGAATCATAGTTACATAAACAGAGAATAAATATTCAAATGCAGCGGAACAATATGAAAGCAGTGGAATAATAGAATAAGTAATAATAGTACAAATCTTCGTCTTCGTCCTCCAAAAAAAGGTCTTCAAATCCTGAAATGCTCAGGCTGACCCGAGCGAATTGAAAAGACAAAACACTCGAGTCAGAACTAAAAGATCTTATGTGAGTTAAATCAACGGTAAATAACTATGAGTGGAACGACGTTAGAGATGTTTACGGTGTTTGACATCTCCTATCCAGTGTCTAACGTGAGTGCAGTAACTTAAGAGATGTTCGGGATTCACATCTCCTAAGGATCCGTTAAACTATCTATTATGTAGTACAATACGCTATTATAATATGTCTATAGTAAGATAAACTATTAAAATAGCGTTAAGGCGTTACCCATTTCCCCCTTAACACATTTTTATATATTCCCATAGTCTATACAGTATCGTAATCCCGTCCATACTGGACGTCGTCAGAGGGCACTCCATAGGTATGGTACAAAACAAACTCGTAGTGGTCTTGATAGGGTAGGTGACACGGCACAACTAGGCAATGCTAGGGTAGATATACCAATTACACTTCCGGACTGGTGATAACGCATAGCAGCTACTACCGCCCACCTCGGAACACACTCCCAAATCAAAAATCGAGGTTGGCCACCAAATCAATCGCAAAGTCAGAATATAGTATCGAAGGAGTGTGCCCGATAGGAGGAATGACCTCACTTGGTCTGTCAATTGCTCATGTTTTAGCCACCTTAAGCAAACTCATGGGAGTCAGGTCCACGTATATACCTCATATAGGATCATCGCCAACCATCCTACTTCATTCTGGAATCTACACCGCGTACACAGTTGTCAAAGTGGTTTTTGGTATTGGCAGAGAGTATGACAATATCTGATCCCGGTCTCTTTAACAACCAATCGCTTATTACACACCGGATGGTTCTTTTACATTTCCAAAATCATTTCATAATTGATATCAAAATATCATATTCAATTCAATTCATATCATTTTCGAAATCATTACTTTCTTTCGAAATCATATTCACATTTGAAATCATATCACATTTGAAATCATAGTTCGAAATTATATTTCCTTTCAAAAGTCATATTTCCAAAATAGACTAACTCTCATTTCAAAATATCATATTAAACCAAATATGTTATTTAATTCCCAACTTAGGTTATAACATCATTAACCATATTCACTAAAAAATCGAGAATTTGAATATAAACCCATCCATTTTACTTAGTTTGGAATTTAGAAGAAAATAGTTTTAAATAGTTATAAATAGTTAATATAGATTTAAAATAGATTAAATATACTTAAAATAGATTAATTAGATTTAAAATAAGTTAAAACAGGTTAATTAGTTTAAATAAATTAAATGGTTTAAAATAGGTTAAAATGATTTAATATAATTAATACATGTTAAAATAGTTTAATACTTTGAAATCTTAAAAATTAGAAATTTTGAAATAATATATTTTTAAAACAGTTTATAATAAATATGAAATTTGGAATTTATATCAAATTCCACTATTCATTTCATTTCAACATATTTGGACCATTTCAATTTCGAAAACAACAAATCCATTTCAAACCTTTCAATTTTAAATTTCAATAAACTATTGAATTTCATTTATACTTAAAGATTTAACTCTCAACTTAATTTCTTAAAGCAAATACTTTAAGCCAATTCACATTTCAACATAAAACTTTATTTTCTAATAATATTTCAATTTATATAAATCAAATTTTAGTTCAAGATATCATTTTAGTAAATGCGAAAATTAAGGATTTTAAAATCATTTAATTTAACCAATCCGGTGTCCGTATATAATTCTCTACCCTAGGGTCAAGTGATACAAATATTTATCATTTCAATCCGTAATTTAAAATTTTACGGTTATATATCATTTCAAACCGCAATCCCGAATTTAAATAAAGTCCATGAAATCGCTCGAGTCTATCATTTCAACCCATAACGATTTCTTCTAATCTATAGATCTTTCGTGTATGTATCATTTCAACCCATAGGGAACTTGCAGTTATAACCATATACAAATCAACATATCATCCAATCATCCAATATCAACCATCAAACATCAATCACAATCATCATATAATTCAATAAGTTAGTTTCAACAATAACTAATTTCAATAACAGGTATTTAATAGCAATTTAAATTTAGTAATAAATTAAATAACAGTTTAATTCAAAATATAACAAATTAACAGGAATAACAAATTTAAATTACCAAACAACCATAAGTAAATTTCTAATCCTATCATAAATTTAATTTAACAAACATAAGAAATTTTAGAAGTTGTGAGTGGGTCAGAACACTCACCTTTGAATTCAAATTGAATTTAAATCCAATTTAAACCCAAAATTCAAACAGTCACAGAATTTGTCCAAACTAGTGTCAAAATGTCCGAAATTCTGATACGATCCCAATGCAAGAAACCGTGCATGAATTGGACCTCGTATGCAAAAGTTATGGTCGTTAGAGCCTTAAACGATTTAAAATATATAATATATAAAACAAATAAAATAAAAATCACTCACCCCACACGCCACGTCACCGCCTACCTCGTTCATGAACCAGGTCACGATCGAACGCGTGAAATCCTAGCAAGCTCGACCTGGTAGCGGAGCCTCCACCACGCGCAAGGCCACACGCGCCCCCCACGACCGGCCTCCACCGCGCATGCTCTCCGACCACTTGCGCGACCACGCGACCAAGCCACGTTCACCAATTATTTGCAGCAGCCGCCGCCGCCGTTGTGACCTAATTGAATTTTTCCTCATGATCTAGCCACTGAAATGAAGAACGAGACATGCCGATGGACAGCGCGCGACACTCTCTACGCGATGGTATCATCAATTTGACGATCCATCGACGTAGATCGAAACCCTATGGACGGCCGATAATTTATCATCAATTTCCAGCCACAGAGAAATCCAAATCGAAAAACAGACAGCAGAATTGACTTTCTCTCGTTGAGAGCTTCAAATCAATATATAATTCGATATAGTTTGAGGAGTTTGAATTTTTGATTTGGTTTTTGATTTGCAATTGAATTGGAAATTTGGTTTTTGGTTTGTCTGCCATTGGAAAGAGGAGACGAGAGGAAATGTACATACAGACAAATGAAAATAAGGAGGAGCTAGGGTTTATAACGAGCTATTTATAGACAAATCTGGAAATAGAATGGATGGACAAGATTTGATTTACACGTTGAACGATAAATCGCCCGAAAAGCCCGTTCTGCCTCCGGAACGAAAATGGGTCATCCCATATATCGAAATAGATATTTTCATTATTTTTAAATGTAATGGAACAGGTTTCAGGTCCTAACTCCATCGTATGAAGAAGTTATATTAAAATCAGCTTATTTCAAATTGATTTCAATTAAATTGATTTCTAGGCGTTTCGAGCCCGTACGATCAAACGACAAGTCCGATCGTTACGAAACTTGAAATCCTACAATAATTTACTGTTATGGATCCGATGAAATAGGTTTCGTCAAAATCCGAGTCAATGGCCAAAATGGCTATTTTCACATTAATTAAATAAATTAATATTAAATTAATTAAATCACTTTCAATCCAAATTTTTAATTATTTACAACTCCTATCATTTTGGCTTACTTAGTAATTTATAACTCTTTATACCAAATTCCCATAAAAAAATTACGTTGCATATTTCACCAATTTCAAAGTTTAAATTTCAATTTCAATATATTTAGAGATTATAAATTAAATTTCCAATAATTCAATTTAATTTCCTTTCCGTTTATTATTCAATCAATTTCATCTTATGGTATAATTACCATGGTTTATATCTTAGTGCATAAATAATTTCCAATTCATCTAATTTCAATTAACGTAGTATTTAATCTCATTAAATTGCAAAATTTGATTTCCAATTTTAATTCAACTAACTAAATAAACAGGTAACTTATAATAATTGTCACTATTTACCTTTAATTGCATTTATAAGTTTATTACTTACAGAAAATGTTACCATTTCCTTCATCACACTAATTTTATTCCATTTCCATTCATTACACACTATTTTATCAATAAGTCAACATTTTAAATTATAAATTACCTTTTATATCCCATTATAAATTTATGCACACATTAATACAACAATTATTATAATTCTTTACACAATACTGGTTTTATTCAATTACCATTTATTATACCATTTCATTACACAATTAAACATTTACATTGGTTTTCTCATGTTAAGCTTATAACCAAGTTATAACATTTGCATAAATTCAATTGGTTGGAATCCCATTTAGGTTATTAATAATTAACTTACATTTGTTTTCATATATTCCATTTATAGTCAAGTATAACATTTGCATTATTTCATTTATTGGGGTTTCATTTAAATTGTTAATGGTCAACTTATATTAACATTAATACCTTTAATTCTAATTATCATTCTTAAACAACCAATTTTATTTCTTTCAATATTATATTACCAAAATCTCATTATATTAACAAATTTAAATCGTCGAAAATTACGGGTCGTTACATCTCAACTCATCAAAACTTGGAGCACGATTAAATGTCCGCATAAACAAGATGTGAAGGCAAGCCAAGATCGCGTATCCATTAGGGTGAATCTAAAATGGAGCAATTCCCAAGTTCAGAAGTGTTTCTCTCAAGAAGTGATTGAAGAGGGGCATTGCTCCATTCAAGCACATATACCGACGGCAAGCGGTGTACCTCAAAGGCGGCATATGTGCAAACTCATTCTTTGATGGAAGGCATACGTCATCGTCCAGAATGCCATGTTGTAAACAAATGTTATGCAGAACTTTAGTAGAGATTACGGAGGAAGCTTTCTCCGGACGATTGAGTGGAACTCTAAAATTTGGAGGAGTCTGATCCACAACTAGACCAACTAAAATCAATTGACTATATTCAGCTAGCGGTACTGAAGAAGTAGGCGTTACTGAAACCGTTTACAAATGTGCAACTCCTGATGATTCAGCTTCGGAGAGTGCTGGACTTCCTCCACTGGATTAACGATGGGATGACGGGTCCTTCATTCTAAATAACAGAACTTGTACCTAACGCGGTCAAGTAATTCTATTTTTAACTAAAAGTCCCTTTATGCTTAACACTTGAACTCCAAAAAATATCGATTTATGCCGAAACATCATGTTCCAAGTGTTGACTGAAGCAAGTGCAGTGTGTTATCTATGATGGATGGGCTCGATGTCATGAACACTACAAATGCTCTATCCTGTGTAGATAGTTCACTCGCAGTGAAGAAAGGGAAGAGCTCCCCGTATCATTCATTAAAGTTATTTCTCCTACACTTGCCCGTTATCGACCAACGATCAATAACGGATGCGCTGTTCGAAGTGACACGGGAAGCTCTTCCCATTCTAGGTACACCTATTGTTTAATGACTGGACCAATCCGAAGTGAGCAACTATAGATTGATGGGTCCGAATCGAGTAGAGAATTCTTAGCATAAGTCGATTTCAGCTCTTTGGAAGGTGATAACAGCACAAACTGCACACAGGACGCTACCCTAAGCTATTATCACTTCCTAGAAAAACCAAAATCAATCCGCAAGACATCGTACCGGATTAAGGATGTAACTCGGTGCAAGTTAATTTTGATTATGTGGACGTAGATAGAAAAACATGTCAAACACCGGGGTAAAACCCGGATTTCATTCCATGAAGAACTCAAGACTCGATTCCCTATCTTCTTCCATAAAATGGCAATCAACTCAAATTCTCCGTTACATCCATCACAATACAACCTCATCACCAAATCGCTAAAACAAAACGCCAAAAATCCATAACACCCACCTCAAGTCAAAAATCAAAAGGCGGATATGGTCAAACTCTAAGTCGGCGGCGATCCAAGGTGGATAGGTTAACGGCAATCCAAGTAGGTAAGGTCGACGGCGATCCAAATTGACAATGTTTCAGGAGCAAGGGGTAAGGTCAAAGTGACGGCGAAGTCCAGTAGGAGTGATGGAAAGAAGCTCCGGCGACGGAGATCAACGACGGCGATGGCAAAAGCGAAGTTAGGGTTTGAATACTTTGGTTATGGTCGCGAAGAAGAAGGATCGACTCGCAAATGAAAATACAAAATGGAGGAAGGTCAGCTCGTATGAAGCTAAATAGAAGGTCGTGCAAGAAAATTTTGGTAAGCCTTCGATTGCTAGTGATCCATCAAAATGCAACCAATTTCCCCCAAACTTGCCAAGCATGATCCATGTGTTATTTGCGAGCATTGTGAAGGTTGTGGGACCGAAATTGATTTATTGTTATGAGCAACAATTCACATCAGAACTCAATAGACGGCTGAATAACCAAAGCCAAATTCGCATGATGGCCTCAACACGATCATTTGAACCTCACTAAACGGAAACTCAAAGGTAGTTACTTCCAGAGCACGTCTTGTTTCCAACGAAAGCATAATCTGGGGGGCAAATGTTATCCGGGTTTTCAACCTAATAGAATTCAGTGGAAGTTAGAACGTCTTTGTCAAGTCGAAACAACTCAAGAATCAAGCATAATGATCAAAAGAAGGAACCAAGAAGGACTCAAGAGAAAAAGAGCAAAATTAGCCTAAGGCGATGGATCGCTAGCGATCCATCAACCATGGATCGCTAGCAATTCATAAATATTGCTCTTGGGTCATCCATCCTTCTTTCATCATGAAGCATTATCTTTGCTAGGGACGCCTACTAACTTTCACGATATTCCAAGCAAGCTAGATCGAGAAAAGGGCATTCGTCTAATTTCAGTAATAGTTCAATGCAACTTGTACATGAATCATCATCAAAACAAAGCATCTAGTCATGAATTGCATGAAGGGCATCTACAAAAGGCATGGAAAATGGTACAATTGAAGCGAGCCAAAAATAAGCTAACTTTATGGATCGCTAGCGATCCATGCCGTATGGATTGCTAGCGATCCATTCTATTAGCTCGGCTCACTATGAAATTTCCTAGGCGTCTTCGTATCTTCAAATGAAAGCTTTTGGCAAGGCGGTCTAGCCCAATAGCTCTCCAATCCCTATAAATGCTAATCCATCTGCAATATAAAGGGGATCTTCTAGACTGGCTACTGAAACTCTGCAGAAACTATTCTTCACTTTTTTCCTCTCACACAACAGTCATCTAAAGGGTTCACTATGATTCTCCAGTGAACTCTAACATTGGTGACTTGATCTAACTTACAAGATCCAATCAAATTGTAATTAGATTTAATTTGTAACAGCAGTTGTAACGACCCGATATTTTGGACCATTCGAATCGACAATAAATCCACACATGTCGGACTTGAATAATTCAAAATATCGAATTGTTAATTTAAATTTGGCAAAACTCAGAATATACAGTAAATAAATCAATCATAGAATCACAGACGCAGAGTAATACAATAATACGCATCGGAAAAGATAAAATAGTAGTTCATGAAGCTACTATATAAACATCAGAGTTAGAAATAAAATACAACAGAATATCTCAAATACAGTGAAGTCTCCAATCCAAATAGATGACTTCTATGAACGAATCAACTGGAAAGCTGGAAGCTGAATCAATAGTTGGATCTCCAAACGAAGCTCCAAACTCCAAGGATGAGTCTCAAATGCTGTATCACTCAGTCTGACCCGAGCGTAAAGCAAAACACAAAACACTCGAGTCAGGATTAACATTCTTATATAAATAAATCCAACTCAAGTGAAATATCAACTGAAATACAAGTAACTTAAAGGATGTTTGGGATAACCATCCTCTAAGTATCTTTAGAACTATCTACAAGGTGGAGATATACATTATAACACCGTGGTCATTCAATTTAATTTATACTTCAAAACCCAAATATCATTTCATTTCAAATATACCTATTTTCCAAAATAGTGTATGTTCATTAAATAATTTATAAAGTAAAGTATTTATAATTTCCTCAAGTCTCACAAATCGATTCAAATTAACTCAAATTCCAAATTCAATTTTTTTCAAAACTCAATTCATCAATTCAATTCAGTTCTAAAAATATACCATTTAGATTTCAATATATTTCAAAGCTTTAATATTCAACAATTTCAAAGTTAAATTTAACGGTTTCCTATAGCTCTTGATTCAACTTTATTATTATTTAATCAGGGAATATTCACTTAATAAATTCAATATCATTAACTATCCTTAAATTTCATTCTTACTAAATATTTCCTTAAATTTATTTAAGCAAGAATTATTCATTAAATTATTTAAGTAAAACCCAAGTTATAAATCATATCTTAAATCTCAATTTCAATAAGTTTCAAATTGGTTTAATTAAATAAATTTTCTTTCCAACCTAACTTATTCAAATTATTACCAAAATCTATTTTGAAATATAATTTTTATACTTAAACATATCATATGTATTAAATCCATCCTAATTTAAACTAAATAATTTAAGGCTCAACATTTATTAAAACCATATATTTCTTTCCGAAACCATAGAATTCATTTTCAAAATATTTATATATATGGACCAACGGTGTCTGTATATATACATCATATGGTTAAGTGATACGGATATTTATCATTTCAATCCGAAATTTAAATATATACGGGTAGATATCATTTCGACCCGTAATCCCAATTGAAAATCGCTTGGGTTTATCATTTCAACCCATAACAATTTTCTCCTATTCTAAAGTCCGTTCGGGTATGTATCATTTCAACCCATAGTGAATTCTATACTAACAGGGAACTTGCAGAGTGATAACAGATAATATAAAATACAACAACAGGCATATATCATCAATAATAATATAACAGATACTGGTGTCAGATGTCACAGGTGAACATATACAGATGATAGTAATAACAGGCATATAAATACTAGATACTGGTGTCAGATGTCACAGGTGAACATATACAGATGATAGCATATATAACAATTTAAATAACTACAGCATCATATTTCAATTGTCGTTTCAATTGAAATCAAATTTAAATAATAAAAGAACGTTAATCGTGAGTGATTGCTTACCTTTCGAGGTTAGAGGAGTTTGACAACAGAACAAGCTACGATTGAATCACGATCTAGACTAACGACCGATCCGACAACAAATCTCGAAGCGAAGTAAGATTGGCACGAATTTTTGACGGACAAAGCTGATAACAGGAATTGATGAGAATTAATCAACTTAGCTTGATATAAACTGAACGAAATATATAATATATTCTATTTTAAAACAATACACATATACTTATGAGTATAAACAAACATATAACATAGATATAAACGTACATACATACTATATTTCAAAATCTTTTTTTTTTAAAAGAATCAATATACATAACATATATGTGATCCCAACAAATCATATATAAGCTATATATATATATTATTAAAAATCATTGTTTAAATTAACCACATGCAAAATTAAAAGCCAATATGCCACTTAGATATACTAACAGACTGCACATAATTTATATACCTATTATATTTAACAATTTTTTTTTGAAAGAAATATTTAACAATATTTATTATAACACAATACAAACTTACTATATTATTATATCCACACTTTAAACAAATCCAAACAAATCTGTATAAAAACATATTATACGCCCAACATATTATAAATGTATGTACTGCTCATAAAGTAATTATGCAGACTCACATATATTAATGAATTCCACATGCAGGTTACTATGCAAAAGGTGAGTATATATATAGGGTATAAAATATATATATAATTTCTTCTTCATTAAACAAGACAACTGACATAACTATATATATAAACTAACGTATACTAATATATAAGTTGTAGAACTGAGGACATCTACTAGTACTGACATATATATTATACTCTGCATAAACTGAAAAACAGATTTGAACATACACATTTACTGAATACCTATACCTCCATATAAAAAAATATTTTTAATATATATACATACGAATAGAACTGTATGCTATAAATTAATATATAAAAACCTTAGATAAAAGACGAAAAATTTACATATGCAATATAACAGATAGATGAAACTTCATTTTTAATTTGAACAACATGAAAAGCGTGCAACTTTGCACGTATTCTTAAGACATATATTATAAAGATTTGTATAACTCTATATATGACAGTTCAAATCTATCATTACAAATAAGCCATAACCAATGTATGCAGACCCTGTATCATATATATAGTAAACATATAAAAATTCTTATCCCGGATCAAATGGTAAACAATATATGTACTAGTGGTTACTAACTGTATTAATCTAAGTTTATTAATATAAATCTAAACAAACAACAATATATATATTATAGATGCATACCTATATATATAAACAGATAGGTAAGGAGAATCCATGAAGGGGCAAACAGAAATAGGAAGGGAAGGTGGCCGACTTCGGAGATGGAAGGCAAGGCAGCAGGCCTGAGAGATAGAAAACGGAGGCGGGTCAGAGGCATCAAGACGTGGCGGAGGAGCCAGCGGAGGTGCAGGTGGTTGCGTGAGCTACGGAGGGTCAGGGGAAGGCGGGTGTTCCATGGGAGGAGGCGGAGGAGAGTGGTGGTGGATCTGGGTTGTGTGGCCACGTGGAGGGAAGTCGAAGTGTGTGGCTGAGGCCGTGTCAGCGTTTGTGAAGGTCAAGGCGGGCGAGATTTTCGGCGGAGGGAATGGCTGCTTGGAGGGGAAGGCTCCAGCCTTGGGTTGCATGCGTCGGAAGGCAAGGCTGCATGCGGTTATAGGGTGGAAGATGTGGCAGGAGGTTGGAGTCATAGACGTTGCAGCAGTGGTGGCTTCGGCAAGAGAAAAGGGTGGTCTCAACAGCTGAGTTGATGGGTAAGCTCGGCTACAAGGCGAAGGGGTGACTGTCTCTTCGGTTGCTGGCTGAGGGAAGTGTGGCAAGAAACGAGAGAATGGGCTGAGGTGGGGTGATGTGTTGGTAGGAAGGTGGTGGAAAAGAAAAATAATATTGGAAGAAGGAATAGATCTGGACAAATAAAATTGTCACAGGCAAAATATAAAGTAGAGGAGGAGAGGACGGTTCACAGTGGATCTGGGAAAAATGAAGATAGAAGGGGAAAGATAAAAGGAACTGTGATGTGTACACTAATTGAAAATGAAACGTACACAAATAGATGAAATGGTAATAGCCCCCGTAGATTCAGCTGACAAATATTAAAGCAAATTATTATTATGGTCCCGCTGCACGTTTCGAATTTTAAAACCAAAGGAAACAGTAAAGCCACAATTTAGGGTACCGTTACAACGAACCGTTTATTGTTTCCGTCGCGTACCGGATCTCAAAATACAGGAATAAATATACCATGGAGATCAGCACGACGAGAGGATCAAAACGGTATACAGATATTAGTGGTACGATCATCCAATCAAAAGTCGATAATCGGTACCGAAAATGCTGCTATTTACCAGAATTAAGATAATCGGAGCAATAGAAGTCCAAATTTGGAAAAATAAATTCCGCAGTCTGATTCAGAATGATCTGAATAAATTTTCTTCTGTTGACATATTTTGGTTTCGGAAAACTTTTAAATTCACTGTTATTAACCGGTTTGATTTGAAATAGAATTTCACAGGAAAACAAACTTCAATATTATCAGATGAAAATTTACCAGTTGCAGTTGCTATATTAAAATAGACGTATTCCAAATAGTAAATTTTTATTTTCAAATTTTATTGTTTAAAATTTCAAGAAATTCAGTTAAATACGTTATTAAAACCAATCAAAATTTATGGGTCGTTACACTCTCCCCCACTCAAAACTTTTCGTCCCCGAAAAGGAAGGAGGTAGGAGAATAGAAACCACCAGAAAGAAAATAGATTGAAAGACCAGGATAAACAATTAATTCAAACTATATAAATTTTACTTGAAATATTCATTTGAAAACTTCATTTGTAGTTCAATTATCTTTAATACATTAAAACTTTTCAAAACCCATTTGTAAAATTTCTTGCTTCCTTTATAAATTACCATTGTATGCTTAAATAACAACTTTATAAATATATGAAAACTCTTTGAAAACAATTATTTACATTATTACTTATATTTACAAAGAAGCTATTTGAAAACATTAAATCCATAATTCATAATTTATTAATTTTTTTTTATCTCAAGATACTTTTCAAATATTATTAATAATCGATAATCATTTACTTTAAATATGTTTTATTTAATTAATAACTTCTAAAAATTTTATAACACTAAAATTTTCTATTAAACCATGTGGTATATAAATAAACAATATTTGAAAAGGATATAGTCAATAAGGAAAAGAAGCACGACTTGGAAAAACAGAATATAGGTGAATAAATCAAGCTGAGCAGATAAGGTAGATTCAAGGAATAGTATCAGGCACGAATAATTAATTCAAACCATAAGAATTTCAATTTCAAATATTAATACAAAATTTCTTTGTTGGAAATACTTTTATAATAAAATACCTTTATAGTAGAAACAAATTTCCTTTCGAAAATACTTTTATAACTCGATGTCTTAACAAGTTCATCCTCGTTCCTGAAGACTCTGGCAGTGCGTTGATCAGGCGCAAAGCTAGAATTCTCCAAGTGCTTAGTAGACTTGTTTCAACACCCAGTGAAAATACTGGAAAAACTTTTAAAAATAGATATGGAAAGTACAATCCAATCAAAAACACAAACAAACCTTTGTCTAACCATGGTTCGCAGATACACAATGGTTACGCCTGGGTCCCCCAGGAAACAATCCATATCCGTAAGCTTTCTCAGCCCTGCGAGTTACGCCATGATGACTAGTAGAATGCAGGATACACAATGGTTACGCCTGGATCCCCTAGGAAACAATCCGTACCCCCAGGCAAGACTCAGCCAAGCATTTGCGCTACTATTCGCGACCTACACAGATTGCAGGATACACAATGGTTACGCCTAGATCCCCCAGGAAACAATCCGTACCCCTAGGCAAGACTCAGCCAGGCAGTTGCGCTATGCAGTCACGATCGTAAGACCATGGGTAACGCCATGGAATTCGAAGGACACTCGAGTATCATATCCGGAAAACCAAAAATCAGAGAGAATAATATCGATAGAATGAATCCAAGATGTGGCCACAAATCGGATATCAAGCAGAAGGCACTTTCCATATCTTTACTTCAAAAATATGTATCATATAGTACCTTTTCAAATCACTTTCAAATATCGTACTTATATAAAATCCATTATATATAAGATTTAATTTTCAAATCAAATACTTTCCAAAATCAATAGTATATCAAATCATACTTATATAGACTTCAATTATATAAGATTTCACTTTCAAATTGAGTGCCTTTTCAAATCCATAGTTTTCGAATCAATTCCATACTCATACAAATCAATTTTATATAGGTTCGACAACTCCCAAATCAAGTGTTTAGTAACATAAGGTTCTCAAATTTCAATTTTGTTTCAATATCAGTTCAATTTCAAAATCATATACAATTCCACCAAATTATTTCTTCTCAAATTAAATATCTTTAGTTTCAAAGTTCCAAAGTTTCCAAAATAATAGATTTAGAAAATAAATCCAAATTTCCAAATCCATATAATTTAAGTCAACCAATTCATTTCCAAAATCAAATGTTTTCAAAATCTTCTTATACTTACGTAAGGTCTATCTTATATAAGGATCAAATTTTCAAAATAAATTTCGCTGTATGAAATATATCAATGATATTAGAATATAAGATGTACATACGTCATCATTTCGCAGAATCACGTTTGATCGCTCGCTCGATCACACAAGTTCGCTTTCGAACTAGTATTGTCCATTCGACTTCCCTAATACGGACTTCGATATGGTTTCTCGACTAGAAGCCATCAGTCTCCTTGCATAGCCATATACTATGATAGAGAATTCTAGAATCGAGCCCAAAATCCATATCAAATATTCGCCATCAAGAATCGAATGAAAAATCCTAACACGAAATGGTGTAATCCACCTCGAACTTGTGTACTCAAACTGGGATCAAATTAATTATGCGAATAAAACAGCATACGTACAACTTATATATTTATTCCAACTTGTTAAATATATAGTTTCATAAAGATGTTACTAAGTTAAAACATTTAAACTAAATTTTATTCAAAATATTTTGAAGACCAATTTCTTTTCAAAGCATTTCAAATCTAAACTTCAAAAATTTCAAAATAGCCTTATTCATTTACTTAACAAAACAGTTTCAGCTTATTTAAATCATATTACTACATACTTTAAACATACATACCAACTTATTTACTTAATACTTTTCGAAATTTCTTAGCTTTGAAAAGTTAACCTTGATTTGGAAGTGCTCGAACCTTAAAAATAGTTGAAGAAATCATTCTCAAATTCAAGGATTGGAAATCAGCAACAAATCAGTAAATCAATTTTAATAGATAGGGTTATATCAAATCCAAAACTCGAGAACTGAACACCGGTTCATTTCGAATCGTTTCAAATACATTTACATATATCTTTCGAATATCAAATCATACTTCGGAATTTGAAATCAAAATTGGTTTCGCAGAATCACTCGCGTAGCAATACTACTAAAGTGGCCTATCCCCCACTCTGAAACTCGAAAATCAATGTCGATGATGCGTGCACTCATCACCGAAATTATTTTCCAGCGACATAAGTAGGTTCTGGACTTCTATTTTCTCAACTTCTTTTGAAATTTCTTTGAAATCATTCGAAACTTATTAAAATCATTTGAAACATTTCTTATTCGGAACATACTTTTAAATCATATTATTATTATAATATATTTCAAAATCTTAAAACCAATTTCAAAATACCGGGGTTCAATTCTCGAATTTCAATTTAAAATCCTTCGGTTATAAATCAAATTTCTTATATAGTTTTTTTTTTCCAAAATTACAAATCCTATCGAAACCTCAAATTCTTATTTTAAAAGGGTTTATAATCTTTATCGAAAACATTTCACTTTTATATATAGAATAAAATCATATTTATCAAGATAATACTTTCGATATATAAAACAACTTCTAAAGTATAAACAAGCCCGATTTTAAACGGATGATTTAAGAATGGATTTCAAAACAAGGATAGAGATTCAAATTAGAGAACTCTAATCAAACAAAATTTTGATTTGAAGATAAGCTCGAACGAAGATGAGATAATTAAATTTCAAAATAGAAGATGAATATACTTATATAAATCGCGGACGACCTTAACCGGGTCAATCAGGAACAAGATCGATGCAGAATTCCAAGAAAAATCAACATTCGATCGCAAGAGATAGCGGCATCTAAACCAAAGATATATAAATCTCCGGTGAATCAATGCCAAATGTAAAGGAGTTCACCCCTTTACAAAACATTCAAAGATCGGCGGAATCGCCTATTCTTATAGAGATCATTCGAAGTGGAGTTATGGGATACTCCAGAATCAAAAGAATACAAAAAGGGAGAGACAAGAATGAATTTTTGGAACCGCAAGGAACGTTCCAAAGTTCAGAGGAAATTGAGTCAAAAGGAAGAGATTCAAACTCGAACGAAAGTGATTCTGTAAATAAATCTACTATATATGCTAAGTTTGCCTAGAGCCAAAGCTCTGATACCAACTGTAACGACCCGATATTTTGGACCATTCGAATCGACAATAAATCCACACATGTCGGACTTGAATAATTCAAAATATCGAATTGTTAATTTAAATTTGGCAAAACTCAGAATATACAGTAAATAAATCAATCACAGAATCACAGACGCAGAGTAATATAATAATACGCAGCGGAAAAGATAAAATAGTAGTTCATGAAGCTACTATATAAACATCAGAGTTAGAAATAAAATACAACAGAATATCTCAAATACAGTGAAGTCTCCAATCCAAATAGATGACTTCTGTGAACGAATCAACTGGAAAGCTGGAAGCTGAATCAATAGTTGGATCTCCAAACGAAGCTCCAAACTCCAAGGATGAGTCTCAAATGCTGTATCACTCAGTCTGACCCGAGCGTAAAGCAAAACACAAAACACTCGAGTCAGGATTAACATTCTTATATAAATAAATCCAACTCAAGTGAAATATCAACTGAAATACAAGTAACTTAAAGGATGTTTGGGATAACCATCCTCTAAGTATCTTTAGAACTATCTACAAGGTGGAGATATACATTATAACACCGTGGTCATTCAATTTAATTTATACTTCAAAACCCAAATATCATTTCATTTCAAATATACCTATTTTCCAAAATAGTGTATGTTCATTAAATAATTTATAAAGTAAAGTATTTATAATTTCCTCAAGTCTCACAAATCGATTCAAATTAACTCAAATTCCAAATTCAAATTTTTTCAAAACTCAATTCATCAATTCAATTCAGTTCTAAAAATATACCATTTAGATTTCAATATATTTCAAAGCTTTAATATTCAACAATTTCAAAGTTAAATTTAACGGTTTCCTATAGCTCTTGATTCAACTTTATTATTATTTAATCAGGGAATATTCACTTAATAAATTCAATATCATTAACTATCCTTAAATTTCATTCTTACTAAATATTTCCTTAAATTTATTTAAGCAAGAATTATTCATTAAATTATTTAAATAAAACCCAAGTTATAAATCATATCTTAAATCTCAATTTCAATAAGTTTCAAATTGGTTTAATTAAATAAATTTTCTTTCCAACCTAACTTATTCAAATTATTACCAAAATCTATTTTGAAATATAATTTTTATACTTAAACATATCATATGTATTAAATCCATCCTAATTTAAACTAAATAATTTAAGGCTCAACATTTATTAAAACCATATATTTCTTTCCGAAACCATAGAATTCATTTTCAAAATATTTATATATATGGACCAACGGTGTCTGTATATATACATCATATGGTTAAGTGATATGGATATTTATCATTTCAATCCGAAATTTAAATATATACGGGTAGATATCATTTCGACCCGTAATCCCAATTGAAAATTGCTTGGGTTTATCATTTCAACCTATAACAATTTTCTCCTATTCTAAAGTCCGTTCGGGTATGTATCATTTCAACCCATAGTGAATTCTATACTAACAGGGAACTTGCAGAGTGATAACAGATAATATAAAATACAACAACAGGCATATATCATCAATAATAATATAACAGATACTGGTGTCAGATGTCACAGGTGAACATATACAGATGATAGTAATAACAGGCATATAAATACTAGATACTGGTGTCAGATGTCACAGGTGAACATATACAGATGATAGCATATATAACAATTTAAATAACTACAGCATCATATTTCAATTGTCGTTTCAATTGAAATCAAATTTAAATAATAAAAGAACGTTAATCGTGAGTGATTGCTCACCTTTCGAGGTTAGAGGAGTTTGACAACAGAACAAGCTACGATTGAATCACGATCTAGACTAACGACCGATCCGACAACAAATCTCGAAGCGAAGTAAGATTGGCACGAATTTTTGACGGACAAAGCTGATAACAGGAATTGATGAGAATTAATCAACTTAGCTTGATATAAACTGAACGAAATATATAATATATTCTATTTTAAAACAATACACATATACTTATGAGTATAAACAAACATATAACATAGATATAAACGTACATACATACTATATTTCAAAATCAAATTTTTTTTTTAAAAGAATCAATATACTTAACATATATGTGATCCCAACAAATCATATATAAGCTATATATATATTATTAAAAATCATTGTTTAAATTAACCACATGCAAAATTAAAAGCCAATATGCCACTTAGATATACTAACAGACTACACATAATTTATATACCTATTATATTTAACAAATTTTTTTTTGAAAGAAATATTTAACAATATTTATTATAACACAATACAAACTTACTATATTATTATATCCACACTTTAAACAAATCCAAACAAATCTGTATAAAAACATATTATACGCCCAACATATTATAAATGTATGTACTGCTCATAAAGTAATTATGCAGACTCACATATATTAATGAATTCCACATGCAGGTTACTATGCAAAAGGTGAGTATATATATAGGGTATAAAATATATATATAATTTCTTCTTCATTAAACAAGACAACTGACATAACTATATATATAAACTAACGTATACTAATATATAAGTTGTAGAACTGAGGACATCTACTAGTACTGACATATATATTATACTCTGCATAAACTGAAAAACAGATTTGAACATACACATTTACTGAATACCTATACCTCCATATAAAAAAATACTTTTAATATATATACATACGAATAGAACTGTATGCTATAAATTAATATATATAAACCTTAGATAAAAGACGAAAAATTTACATATGCAATATAACAGATAGATGAAACTTCATTTTTAATTTGAACAACATGAAAAGCGTGCAGCTTTGCACGTATTCTTAAGACATATATTATAAAGATTTGTATAACTTTATATATGACAGTTCAAATCTATCATTACAAATAAGCCATAACCAATGTATGCAGACCCTGTATCATATATATAGTAAACATATAAAAATTCTTATCCCGGATCAAATGGTAAACAATATATGTACTAGTGGTTACTAACTGTATTAATCTAAGTTTATTAATATAAATCTAAACAAACAACAATATATATATTATAGATGCATACCTATATGTATAAACAGATAGGTAAGGAGAATCCATGAAGGGGCAAACGGAAATAGGAAGGGAAGGTGGCCGACTTCGGAGATGGAAGGCAAGGCAGCAGGCCTGAGAGATAGAAAACGGAGGCGGGTCAGAGGCATCAAGACGTGGCGGAGGAGCCAGCGGAGGTGCAGGTGGTTGCGTGAGCTACGGCGGGTCAGGGGAAGGCGGGTGTTCCATGGGAGGAGGCGGAGGAGAGTGGTGGTGGATCTGGGTTGTGTGGCCACGTGGAGGGAAGTCGAAGTGTGTAGCTGAGGCCGTGTCAGCGTTTGTGAAGGTCAAGGCGGGCGAGATTTTCGGCGGAGGGAATGGTTGCTTGGAGGGGAAGGCTCCAGCCTTGGGTTGCATGCGTCGGAAGGCAAGGCTGCATGCGGTTATAGGGTGGAAGATGTGGCAGGAGGTTGGAGTCATAGACGTTGCAGCAGTGGTGGCTTCGGCAAGAGAAAAGGGTGGTCTCAGCAGCTGAGTTGATGGGTAAGCTCGGCTACAAGGCGAAGGGGTGACTGTCTCTTCGGTTGCTGGCTGAGGGAAGTGTGGCAAGAAACGAGAGAATGGGCTGAGGTGGGGTGATGTGTTGGTAGGAAGGTGGTGGAAAAGAAAAATAATATTGGAAGAAGGAATAGATCTGGACAAATGAAATTGTCACAGGCAAAATATAAAGTAGAGGAGGAGAGGACGGTTCACAGTGGATCTGGGAAAAATGAAGATAGAAGGGGAAAGATAAAAGGAACTGTGATGTGTACACTAATTGAAAATGAAACGTACACAAATAGATGAAATGGTAATAGCCCCCGTAGATTCAGCTGACAAATATTAAAGCAAATTATTATTGTGGTCCCGCTGCACGTTTCGAATTTTAAAACCAAAGGAAACAGTAAAGCCACAATTTAGGGTACCATTACAACGAACCGTTTATTGTTTCCGTCGCGTACCGGATCTCGAAATACAGGAATAAATATACCATGGAGATCAGCACGACGAGAGGATCAAAACGGTATACAGATATTAGTGGTACGATCATCCAATCAAAAGTCGATAATCGGTACCGAAAATGCTGCTATTTACCAGAATTAAGATAATCGGAGCAATAGAAGTCCAAATTTGGAAAAATAAATTCCGCAGTCTGATTCAGAATGATCTGAATAAATTTTCTTCTGTTGACATATTTTGGTTTCGAAAAACTTTTAAATTCACTGTTATTAACCGGTTTGATTTGAAATAGAATTTCACAGGAAAACAAACTTCAATATTATCAGATGAAAATTTACCAGTTGCTATATTAAAATAGACGTATTCCAAATAGTAAATTTTTATTTTCAAATTTTATTGTTTAAAATTTCAAGAAATTCAGTTAAATACGTTATTAAAACCAATCAAAATTTATGGGTCGTTACAGTAGTCAGTCAATAAAAAAATTTATAAAGTGCACGTAGGCTTCGTTAACAGCCGAACCACTATAAAATCTCTTCTCTTTACCTTATTTGTAAGTTATTATTCCTTGTTCCTATTTTTTTTGCCCTGATAAACAGGGTTGGTGTTTTCACACTTAATCTAGGGTGTTGATCCACTTTTTGGGTTAACACATACATACATACATATATATATATAGACACACACACACAGATAAATGTTGTTTCTACATAAAACTAAAATTAAACATATGTGTATTTCATAGTATGTTTATTTATTTATTTTATATAAGTATTGGTTGATTTTTTTCATGTAAGTTTTGATTATGTAATTTCATATACACTATCTATCTTTTGGCTATGAATGAATTATGGAATTTATAAATTACTTTATTTGAATTGAATTTAAACTTAATTAGGATTTTACATGAGAAGAAGGTAGAATTATTTTACTACAATTTAGATGTCAATTAGATCTTGGGAAAATATTTGCATTTGAAATTTATTACATTAGTTGCTCTTGAATCATTATTTACATAAACATAATTGAATGTCAATTTATACACACACATACGTATATGGTGACACACATGTTCATGTACCATTTTGTTGTCATACCATGTCATACATTTGCATTTTACACCCTATATGTTCATGTGACCTTTCTACTTTCCAAAAGTGACAAATGTAACTCCTAATTAATTGCATAGTTGTCACATATATGATTTATTAGGCTGTTTCCATAATTTACAGTTTGACCCTTTACATACCTAATGGTAGAACACAAACACCCAACCAAATTACACTTGCTTCAAGTCTTACAGCTTGCCATATAATTTGAAATACGAAAATATTTGATATGTTTTTACTTAAATTAATTAATATGATTGATTGTTTAAAATAAGAAAAATATTAATAAAATATGATTTTATTAAAATCGACTAGATTGGATCTGGTGAAACTCTTTAGACTTCATATGCCCACTACGATCCAAATAGGATTTTTGTTGAAATCCACCTATTTTACTCGCTACAGACCGGTCCATTTCCTTCAACGGCATTAGAGCCCTAATGGTCTATACGGTCAAAATTAGCAACTTTAGGGCCAAATGGTAAAGCCTACCAATCATTGGGGTGCCGATAATAGTAGTGTTAGGATTGGGGTTGGATAATCAAGTATTCTTCCTTCTCTGACTACTAGTCTTGCTCAATGATAGAGTAAGTCCAAAAGGTTGGCCTAACTATAAAGGGCCAAATTGATTTGGGACTTGGGCTGATATTCAAAATTAAGTTTGAAAACTTAATATATATTTTAAATTTAAAAGTTAAGTTTAAGTTATAGAAAAGAAATTTTGTAAAAGTGACAAAATGAATTCAAAATTTTCAAAATTATTTTGAGAAACTAAAATAATTACTTTCAAAATATTAATATATTTAATTAATATTAAATAAATTAAATCATTTATTAAAAGTTAATTAATTAACACACACACATATATGTATGTATGTATGTTGATATATGTATATAGCTATAATTGTTATATTTTTAGATTTATCTTAAATTTTCAAGATGGATTATATTAAAATTTCAAACTAATTTAAATATTTAATTAAATTAATGATTTTATTAAATAAAATTAATTAAAGGGTAATTAATTAATACGTATACATATATTGATGTGTATGTCTAACAAATTATAAATGTTATAGTTAACTATTTATTTTAAATAGTTTAAGATTAATAATATAACATTTAAGAAATTTTAAATAAAATAAATTAAATTGATTGAATATGATTTAACTAATAAAATTGAAATTAATTAAATATGATTTAATTAATAATAATTAAAATTAATTAAATGTGATTTAATCAATAAGATACACATATAAATATATATTATACAAGTTAATCAAATGATAAGAATTGTAAATAAATTTAAACTTATATAACTATGTGTGTGTAAACATAGGTGGAATGGTAAGAAACCCAACTTAGATTTAAGGAACGAGTACACGCATATTGTGCGTATACCGTGATTTTAGATGCGTCTGACACTTGAATCACGAGCGTATTTCATAAGAAATACATTTGTCCTAAATCGATATCACTTAATGTGTGTATTAAAAATTACGAATCCTTAATGTATAAGCTGTCCTCTACAATTTATATATTAATATATTACTTGCATGCTCCTTAGTTGTTGATATTCCTTAAACTATGGATGTTATGTGTAGTACTATCACTATATTGTCTAGACAATGTAAGACACATGCACGTATTTTTTGATATAGCTAAAGATACGTGCATTATACTTAGGCCATCGTGAAATAGTGGGTACAAGTGAATAATCTCATTCAACTTGTTAATATTTGTAACACCCCTAATTTTAAATAACATTATTCAAGAGATTTAATTAGATAAATTAAATAGAATAATGTAAAGACCAAAGTGGTTAAGAGATTGAGATTTGTATAATCATAGGTTAGCCGTGCCTTAATTAATGTATAAACAAATGAAAAATTAAAATGAAGTAAAGGGAACAAGGTAAGGGCAAAATAAGAATAGGTTATGTTCTTATACCCTAAACCCTTATTCCATTTTCATTTACAACATTCACAAACAAAACTAAATATATAGAAGTTTGGCCGGCCACCACTAAAAGAAATCAAAAGGAAGATAAGCAAGGAAACAAGTAGGAAGTTCTAAGGGATTAAACAAAGAACAAATCTCAACCTTCTTAACACCAAGCTAAGGTGAATAATGATTCTTACATCTCATTTTTATTGCTTTCGGTTTCTAGTTAAGATCCGAATAGATTTTGCAAATAATACGCCATGATTCTGGTTGTTTAAATGGATATATATATGTATGTGTGTGTGTGTGTGCGCGCGCGCGCTTGTCGATGAATTATGTTATTTCATATGGATTTTATGATAAGTTTAGATTTGAAAAAAACCTATTAAATGACATTTAAATAGCTTGCGTTTTTGATATATGGTCAAAAATATTATTTTAGAAGTGGGTTTCAAGTTTCATAATTTTCTAAGTTATTGTGGATTTATTATGAATTTTCTATGAAAAAATTAGCTAAAATTGGGTTTAAATTATTTTCGGCAGTTATATGTTAGCCTTGGGTCTGAAATTTATATATGTAAGAAAACATATTAAAAGTGATTTATGAGAATTTATTTTTCTATGTATTTTATTATGAATATAAAATTATTAAAGGTATGGGACTTAAATGTTTTATACATTTCAAAAAGGTGATGGGCTAATTTGTTAAATGTTTAAATTGTTAATTACTGAATTTGGCAACCCTTTTAGAAAAAGATTTCGAAAAGGAATTGGCAACCAATTATAGGTTGACAAATAAAGCAAGTTAGTTGGAAAGAAATTACTTTAAAAGGCTAATAATTAGTTTTTGCAAAAATTTACTACTTCGCCACTTCCATCAACTACCTTTCGATCCCATACTTCCACCCCTAACCAAGTCGAAACCAATACACATGGTATTAAGTTTTTGGTACGTAATGGACTGGAGAAAGGCAGAAGGTACAGGGTCGAAACCATGCTTTCAAAGGGGTTGAAGTCACTTTTATTAACTTTGAACTATTTTGTTTACAACTGATACTTTCGAAAGGATTGCCGCTTTTTTGTTTTAAAAATGAAGCTTTCGAAAGGGGTCGAAACCCATGTTGCCATATTCAACCCTTTGAACCAATGCTTTCAAAAGGGTCCATTTGCCTTTATACTTGGAAGCCGCTTCTCAATGTTTTCGGAAGCGTTGGTTTCAAACCACCCTCTTCCTTTTACTCAGGATTAATGCTTTCGAAAGTAATGCTTTCACCCCAGTTCTTTACGACCCTTGTTTATATTAAAAGTTAAACCCAAAGGTTTCGAAAGAGATAATTGTAAATAGTTTCGAAGCTATGTTCCATAAACTTTTACTTGAACCTAATACTTTCGAAAGGTATGTTTTAAGTGAGGAATTTTAATGTTTTCTAAAGATTTATAATGTGAGTTTCGAAGGGAGATACCCCAATGTTTTCTAAAGGTTTACTTAAAGAGTATTTGAATGGAAGGTTTCCAATACTTTCGAAAGACAAGTTTAAAGGGTTTTGAAAAGAGGATGTCTAAGGTCTTCATAAAGCTTCCGAAGAGTTATTCTCAATGATTTCGAAAAGTCTATTTTCAAAGGTTTCGAAAAGTATGTTTTGGCTTTTCGGCCTAGTGTTTCAAGATATAGTAGCTAACTTATTTTGAAAGGAGTACTTTCAAGACTTGAAAGGGATTGTTTAAAGCTTTAAATCAAAGATTTCGAATGGTTTACCTTGGCTTCATGGCCTAAAATCTTTTAAGTTCAAAAGGGTTTTTAACTAACCTTGGAGGGATAGATAATCCCATTAGATTTCATCGACGTTATTTTGTGTAAAGAATATATATCATGGCATAAGCATTTTAAGAAAAGCAAAGTATATGATTTACTTGTTTTATAAAAGTATGATTTCAGGGGTAAATCATTTGTAAAGGATGTTTACAAGGAAATAAAGTTTTGATAGGGTAGTTAACCATAAGACAGGAAATGAAACATGAGTAGGGTAGTTAACCCTAAGTTTATGACTTGAAAATTAGAAGAGTAGATGGGACTGGTGTAAGGCCGCGCCCTATACTTTAGCTACTATCCCCTAGCTAAATAAGTCCAAAAGTCCAGTGGGTAGGGCTTGTCACAGGTGAGAATAAATTGAGGTTACACACCGAAAGGAATATATAGGGTAAAGATAGGTTATTGGTGAGCCCTCAAAACCATTAGGTTCAGTTGATCCTAGAAAAAAAAAGCTAAGGGCAGTCAGCCCAGTATTCTGTCTAACAGAAGTAAGATTTTTAGTTATGTCTGGTAGGCCTGGTTAGCTAATGGTTAATAGTTAGCCAAGTAAAACTGTAGTGTGGACAGATAGTCCATTGGTCCTGATGTTATGCATAAATATATATTTGATATTATCATTTTAATCAGCTTGATTGTAGGATTCTGATTTGCAAAAGATATGTTTTAAAAACGAGATATTAGTGAGGGGAAAGCCGTTTCGCTAAGCGGCGTGGTCTCAATTAATATCAGTTAACCAAGATGTAATAATATTATTCACACCAGGCTTTATGTCCGACTCAAAATTTATATTTTCCCCTTAAACTCTTGGGTGCTCAAAATTCAATTTAGTTTGAGAGTTGAAGTTTTCAGGTTTAGCATGTTGGACAAATAAGCTTCCGAAGACGAGTAGGAGGCAAAGATAGCTATGTAGGAACAATTAGTTTTATTTCTGCTATGATGTAATTATCGTTGATATGTCTATCTAATACTCTGATCATCCAAGAGGGCATCTTCATATGTCGCTCCTGGCATAATTTGTAATAATATTTGATCAAAACTTGGGATTCGTTTTGGGATTATGTAATTGAATATGAAAAAAATGGATTTGAAATGTAATCAAAAAAGTTGTATATTGAAATCTTTTGTTTTATTTCATATTCATATGCTTCTGATATTATGGATACCATTAACATTACCATATTTAGTCACCGGAAGTTAAATACTGTAAATGACTGCAGCATCTGTAGCACTTAGATTTGGGCCTCAAGATAGGGGATGTTACAACTTGGTATCAGAGCATAGGTTTATGAAAACTTAAAAGATATTTTAAAATTAATTGGCTTGAAAACATAATCCTAAGAAATTTAGAGAAAAGATTGGGGTATGGGATAACGTTGTAGTAACGTACTTGTATTTGCTATAAATAAGTATACGCTTTATCTCTATTCTCCCAACTCTCATAAGAAACTCTTCTATATCTTACAAAAACTCAAATGCAGATTTTATGGACGTAAGATATGGATGCTAGAAGTGGAAGAGTTAACATTGGTGGAGGAAGCACCACAACCAACGGAAATGCTCGACCCAACAGAAGAAACCCGGGTCGACCGGCAAATGCTAACCCAAATGCAAATGCCAATGCAGGTGCTGCAGTGCCACAAGCTGATATGGGAGCTATGTATCAGATCTTTGTAAATATGATGCAGGCTGGAGTTGCTGCAGGTTTAGTCGGAGGAAATGTTGAAGGAGGAAATCAAGGAGCTCCGGTGGTCAATAACTATACAGTACTGAGCAAAGATTATGCCAGGCTTGGAGGAAAACCGTGTATCGGGGCTGAAGATGCAAGTGAAGAGGAGAATTGGTTACTTTATTGTGAGAGAATCTTTGCTGATTTAGGGCTTAATGATAAGCAAAAAAAGAAAATTTGCTTCTAGACAGTTGCAAAGAGCAGCACTGTAATGGTGGAACAGTGTTACTATGGGAGTTAATGAGGAAACCATGACATGGGCTGAATCTAGAAGAAGGTTTGAGGAGAGGTTCATGCCGAAAATTGCTGAGTCAACTCTGCTTAGGAAGTTTATGGAGTTGGAGCAGGGAGACATAACGATGCTTGAGTATGCAACCAAGTTTGAGGAGCTATCGAGATACAGATATGCTACGGTTGATACGGTGCTAACAGGAACGAGAAGTTCATCCGCGGATTGAAACCTGAATTAGCTAAAGCGACTCTGCTGCATATAGGGATCCGTAAGATGTAGTTGTTAAAATGGCTTTAAGACATGAGAAGTTGCTTTCTTTTTATTATGGTAGCTAACCAGGGGAGGCTCAGAGTGGACGGAACCAGAAGAGAAAGTTTTTCTAAAAGAAGGGCACTTAGAAGAGTGGAGCAACCAAGAAAGGAAAGGCTGATGTAGTTTGATATAAGTGCGATAAGAAGGGACACTATGATCATGAGTGCCGGAAAGGCAAAGGGAAGAAAGCTACTGATAAGAAGGGAGTACGATGTTTCAACTGTAATTAGATTGGACATTATAAAAACTAGTGCAAGGAGCCAGCCAAGGATGGAAAAGGCAAGATGTTTGCATTAGAACAAGCTACCCCAAGGCCAATAGCTGAGGAGAAAGGAAAAGCTATGTTGGGAGGTACGTTTTTGAATTATGGTGTATCAGTTAGAGTTCTATTTGATACTTGTAACAACCCATAATTTTATTAAATATTTTTAAATTAATTTTTATTTTGAAACTTTGATTTCTAAATAATTTTAAATTGAAGTTGGGAATTTTTCCAATGTATTTTGGATTTTTGTTTCTATTTTATTTTTCCATATACAATTAAATATTGATTTTTCTGGAAATGTTATATTTTTTCAAACTGTGACTTTTAAATTGAAATTTTTAATTTTTAAATTTTAATCTTTTTCTTTGAAACAGTAATTGGTTTTGATATCCGTTCTGCTTTTCATTTCGTCGAATTCCGTTTTAAACTTTTTAGAATTTGATAAATTCAGCATTTTACACATAGAATTTTATCTGCATTTTTATTTTTCATTTTCTATTTTATTTGCCATCTTTTATTTTGTTTTGGTTTTGAATTAAATTTTGTGAATTTTGTTGTGTTTGGAATTTTCCTATATTAGTTGTATTTTGTTTACAATTTTTAATTCTAGTTTCAATAAATTAAACTATTTTCTTTATTTATTTTCTTATTTTCCTAAGACAAATTAATTATTTTCATTTCCACTTTATTTTGTTTTGATTTTTATTTTATTTACTTCATTTTTATTTTGTTTATTTTGTGTAAATGAAATTGGAAATTCAAAGAGACAAAGTCTTTTCATTTGCTTGTGACTTTTCAACTGCTAGTCTTTTCATTTGCTTGGCCTTTCATTTTCTAGCTTTGACCGTGCATTTCCTTTTGTTTATCACGTGAAAACTTTCTCATCTCTTCACCATTCACGGTTAACATCATTTCTGAAAATATTTTGTAAGTTCATGGCTTCTCTTTTTCCCACTTTTCTTTTTCATTTTGCTTGTTTTTGCCTTGATCTCTTCATTGTTTTGCTCGGCCATTACCCACCATCACCTCCACCGACCACCACCATCACCTCTCATCATCCACGGCATACCAATCCTCCCCTCTGTCCAGATCAGGCCGTGACCACCCTATGAACTTCCACCACAAAAACTTTGCAAAAACCCCTTGAAACATTGCCTAGCCGAGCCTATTTCCCATCACCATCCCATACTTCATTTCGGCCACCACCTCTAGCTCCATCATCAACACATGCCATCACCTCTGACCATCACACCACACCTGACCTGAAATGAACCATGGTCGAGCCAGATATGACCATAGGCCGAGCCTATGTTGAACCAAACTCCTCTTTTGGCCTTGACCCTTTACCTTCCTTCATTTGAAACCCCAACCTCTTCAAATTCTCTAGCATAGCCGTGTGTTTGTGAGTCCATACCCGAACCTATAAACATTCATGGCCGAGTAAACAAGGAGTAGTGGTCAAGCACTTTTGATCTAGAGCATGGTTAAGCCATTTGTCTCTTTGTTAATTCCATTTCCAATTTGTTTCAATCTAATTTTTGTTGAATATATATATTTATATTGCTTTGTTTATTGTTGTATACAAGATCAATATCTTGGCTCTCTCTCCACTTGAATCTAGATCGTGCTGTATCGTGCTTTCTGGAATTTATCTTTGTGTTTTGATTTGCTAACTCCAGCTTGAAAAGGTGAGTTATTCACGCTTGACATTCATACTTATAGAATTGTGAAGTGGTAACAAGTGAATGTGTAGAATTGTTATATCATGTTATACCTGCTTGTGATATGAATTATATGATGTTAAACTTTGTTATAAACTTGTCACATCATCTAATATGTTATATTTTGTTATACTGTTTATTTATTTCTGTTTCTCACACTGCAAGTTCCCTGTAGAATAGAATCACTATGGGTTGAAATGATACATGCCCGAACGATCTTTAGAATAGGGAAAATCGTTATGGGCTGAAATGATAGGCCTGAGCGATTTTTATTTATTTTTATTTACTTGGGATTGCGGGTTTGAAATGATAGAACTCGGATTTTCTTTGTAAATTACGGATTGAAATGATATATTATCCGTATCACTTGACCTAGGTCAGAAAATATTATTCAGACCCGTGGTTATTTTATATATTTTTCTGGAAAATTTTAAGTATTTTAAAATGTAAAAATATGATAATTTGATTTAAATTGAATTTAAAATGATTTAATAAAGGGTTAGTGATTTTTCTATAAGAAAAATGTTAAATAAATAAATGATTAAATTGTAGTTTGAAATATAACTTAATTTGGAAATTTGTGATTTGGATTAAAATGAAAGTTTAAGTAAAGAAAATAAAATGGAAATTTAAGTTTTATTTTGAAATGGTAATTTAAATTTAAGTGTTAAGTTAATGATTAAAATGCAAAGAATAGGAAAATTGTACACTTGGATTTAATAAGTAAATTATTGGAAAATTTGGTAATTTATTTATGAAATTTTACTTTATAAAATCAAAAGTTAAAGGGTATTTAAATGAACATTTTTGAAGTGGAAAATATGATTTTATAAGTTAAAAATGGTTAAAATCGAAGTTTATTTGTTTTTGAAATTTTATTATAAATCTGGAAATTTAATTAGTAGCACTTCAGAAATGCTATCATTTTTGAAATTAACTTAAAATCTGAAGCAAAAGATACTGCATCACTTTGTAAGTGCTGTGGTTGATGCAAATGAACTAAAGGCTAGATTTACTAAAGGCTACTGCAGCACTTGGTAAGTGCTGTGGTTGCAGAAACTAAACTAAAACCTGAAACTAATAAAAGAGCTACAGTAGCACTTGATAAGTGCTGCAGTTAGCTGAAATAAGATTTTTAGTTGTAACTGAACTACTACAGCAGTTTTGTAAATACTGTCTTTGTTGAATAGAATTGTTTTCAAATGTAACTTACCGCAGTATTTCTAAGTGTTGCGGAAGCTGAAATTTAAATGTTTAAAGTATTTAAATGAGCTCAGAAAAGGTTAAATTTTTGGGAATTGAATATTTGATTTGAAGGTATAATGACTTCACCTTTAATGGTTTAAATGAATGATTTTAATTCGAAATTATAAACCATTTTGAAACCTATAACCACAGGTACACTTCTTTGTGTGCCATTTGATTTACTTGTGATTGTTTTGATGCACACCTTTGATTTGAGAGTGTGGCTAGAGGTGAGCGATTATTGCAGCTCTACGCTACCCTAGTCACATTTGCACTGTTATGTGTATTGTTTATTCTAATATGAACATTTCTACGATAGCGTTTATTTCTGCTTAATTGATTGGTTTGCGGATCCTTAAAGGATGGGCGATCCCAAGCATCCTTTAAGTTATTGTGCATTGCTATTACAGTTCACTTGAGTTGGTTTACATTGTATAAGTATGTATGTCCTGACTCGAGTGTTTGTGTTTTACTTTACGCTCGGGTCAGCCTGAGAATCACAGCTTTGGATTTACCTTCTGGAGCTAGAGATTGGTTGGAGCTTATTTGTCTATCGGTTCATCGATTTCTATTCTAGTTATTTCTATTCGGTATTGTCTCTGTATTATTGACTTATGTATCCTGACTTCTATTGTATCCATTTTTTTAAACTATGATATTTTGTATATGTTTGAGAGTATGTATATAGTAGCTTCATGAACTACTATGGTATTTTATTTCCGCTGCGAGTTATTCTGATATTCTGTGTTCGTGATTCTGTGTTTGATTTTATTTGCTCCAAATTTTCTTGACAATCCACTGTTTTGAAGTATTCAAGTCCGACATGTGTGGATTTATTGTCGATTTGAATGGTCCAAAATAGTGGGATGTTACAATACTGGTGCATCGCATTCTTTTATATCTCAATGTTTGGTAGATAAGCTTAACCTAGAACTCTCGTTCCTAATTACTTCCTTAAGGATTGCAGATCCGATAGGAGGGTATGTGACTCTTGGGATAAGGTGTGACCACTTAGAGTTTGAGATGTTAGGTCATATATATGCTTGTAGTTTGCATGTATTTGATTTCGTAGGGTTCAGAATTATTTTGGGTATGGATTGGTTAAGTAAATATGATGCTAGGATATTTTGTCATGATAGAAAAATATCAGTTAGACACCCTAGTAGTAATGATCAGATTATATACTCCGTTGAAAACCCTAGATTTGGACAAATGCTTTGTTGGGTGTTATGGAGGAAGAAGAAGAGTTAAACTGAGTTTCATTGTTAAAGACTTCGCAAACATCTTTGAGCCTGTAGTAGGACTACCGCCAAAACGAGCTATTGAGTTTCAGATAGATTTAGTGCCAGGAGCAGAGCCGGTGAGTAGACCGCCAAGCAAAATGACACCCACCGAGATGAAGAAGTTAAAGGTGCAGTTGGTAGATTTAGAAGGCAAGAATTTTATCAGACCAAGCAGTTCGTCCTGGGGAGTAGCTGTAGTGTTTGCAAAGAAACCGGATGGATCATTAAGATTGTGTATCGATTATCATATGTTGAATGAAAAAACGATAAAGAACCGATATCCATTACCTAGAATTGACGATTTGTTCTACCAGTTGACTGGAGCCAAAGTATTTTCCCTGTTGGATTTGGAAACAGGGTTCCATCAGCTTAGAGTGGCTGAGTATAGTATTCCTATGACGACGTTTAGAACAAGATAGGGATCGTATGAATGGTTAGTAATGCCGTTCGGAATAACCAACGCGCCAGCATTTTTCATGGACCTGATGAACAGGATCTTCCAGGAGCATCTGGACAGATTTTTCTTAGTATTCATAGATGACATTTTGATATACTCTAAAGATGAGGGAGAGCATGAAATTCATCTTAGAGTGGTGCTTGAGACGTTAAGGCAGCATCAATTAAAAGCGAAATTTTCAAAGTGTCATTTCTAGAAAAAAGAAGTGAAGTTTCTTAATCATGTAGTCTTAGAAAAAAGGTTGTCCTTAGATCCATCTAAAATTAAGGCAGTGAATTATTGGAAGAGGCCCGAGACAGTGACTGGGATAAAGAGTTTTCTTAGATTAGCTGGTTATAATCAGAGATTCATTAAGAATTTTTTGCGGATAGTGGTACCGATGACTAAACTAACATGGAAAGATGTGTAGTTTGTTTGGACTGATAAGTGTGAGGAGGCATTCCAAAAGTTGAAACACTTATTGACGAATGCACTTGTGTTAGTTGTTCCAGAGGGGAATCAGGACTTAGTAGTATACACAAATGTATGTGGAACCGGGTTAGGAGTTGTGTTAATACAAAGAGGTTAAGTGATTGTCTATGCTTCTCAACAGCTTAGATAGCATGAGGTTAGATATCCAACTCATGGTTTGGAATTAGCTGTAGTAATTTTTGCATTAAAGGTGTGGAGGCATTACCTTTTGGAAGAAAGATTCGAGTTATATACGGATCATAAGTCGTTGAGGTATTTATTCTCTCAGAAGGAGTTGAATATGAGACAGCAGAGGTGGTTAGATTTTTTAGCCGCTTATGACTTCGGTATTGAATACACACTAAGAAAAGGCAATAAGGTTGCAGATGCACTTAGCAAAAAGCATCAGAATGCAGTATTGGCAATGACAGCTGAGTGGAAAGATTTAGAAGCATTGACCACATGCGGAGTACAATGGAGATCTAAGAGTAGTTCTAGCAAAGAAATTGCTATGTTGTCATGTTTAGAAGTTCGACCGTTGATGATCGAAAGGATTGCTTCTAGCAAGGAGAGGATCCATTATTGGCTGAACGAATCAGAAAGTTAAGGAATGGAACAGAGAGCGATGGCTTGAAAGATTTCAATCTTGACCAAAATGGGTGGTTAAGGAAGAAAGGAAGATTGTGTGTTCCGAATGTGGGAAACATTAGGAAGAAATTTCTTGGAGAATGCCATTGTTCAAAGTTTTCTATTCACTTGGGAGGAACTAAGATGTATCAGGACATGAAAAGATGTTTCTTCTGGAAAGGTTGAAGAGAGATGTAGGCTTATAGGTGAAGCAATGTTTGAACTGTCAATGGGTAAAAGCCGAGCATCAAAAACCAAATGGGTTACTTCAGCTTTTAGATGTTCCAGTTTGGAAATGGGATTCTATCTCAATGGATTTTATAGACGGGTTGCTGAAGTTATCTCGAGGAAATAAAAGTATAAGGGTCATGGTGGACAGGTTGACCAAGAGTGCCCATTTCATTCTAGTTAAGTTAACCAGGACGGCACCTATTTTGGTTAAATTATTCATGAAGAACATAGTTAGACTGCATGGAATTCCTAGTAATATAGTAAGTGACAGATATTCCTTATCCACTATCGAGTTCTGGAAGAGTCTATAGGAGACTTTGGGTACCAAGCTCAAGATGAGTACCGCTTACCATCCGCAGGCAGATGGACAAACGGAAAGAGTTAAGAAAGTCTTAGAGGATTTGTTAAGTGCTTGTATGGTAGATTTTGGAGGATCATGGGAAGAGCACCTATACTTAGTCGAGTTTTCGTATAACAACATTTATCACACTATTATAGGGATGGCACCATTTGAAGGTTTATATGGAAGGCCATGCAAATCTCCCTTTTGTTGGTTAGAGACCGAGGATAGGTTAGTTCTTGATTCGGATTTGGTTAGAGAAGCTGCAGAAAAGATAGAGTTAGTTCGAGCTAGAATGAAGGAAGCTCGGTTTAGGAAAAAGAGTTATGCCGATAGAAGACGGAAAGATTTAGAGTTCTCAGAGTGGACTGTCCACTATAAAAACAGGCTGGCCTTGCCAAAAAAAGATTTAGAGTTCTCAGTTGGAGATCATGTTTTCATCAAGATATCGCCGATGAAAGGCGTAATCCAGTTTGGGAAATCAAGAAAATTGACGCTAAGATTCGTTGGACCATTACCTATTATAGAAAGGACTGGGAAACTCGCGTATAGAGTTGAGTTACCGAATAGTTTGGCAGAAGTCTATAATGTTTTACATGTTTCTCATATAAGGAAGTGTATTCAAGATCCAGAAACTACTATAACACTAACTGGGTTAGATGATTTAGTAGTGGAACCAGATATTACTATGGTTAGAAAACCCGTTCGCATAGTCGCGAGGGATGACAAGAGACTATGGAACAAGACAATCAAATTAGGCAAAGTCCAGTGGGGTGACGACGGGAGAGACTGTACTTGAAAAACTGAGAGTAGGATCAGAGATACTTATCCTGACTTGTTTCATGATATGTTTTACCTTTATGTTTGATTATTATGGGTACCTTATCGTAATTTCGAGGACGAAATTCTTTAAGGAAGGGAGCCTGTAACACTCCTAAATAACATTATTCAGGAGATTTAAATAGATAAATTAAATAGAATAATGTAAAGACTAAAGTGGTTAAGGGATTGAGATTTGTATAATCATAGGGTCGTCGTGCCTTAATTAATGTATAAACAAACGAAAATTTAAAATGAAGTAAGTAAGGTGAACAAGATAAGGGCAAAATAGGAATATGCTATGTTCTTATACCCTAAACCCTTATTCCATTTTCATTAAACATTCACAAACAAAACTATATATATAGAAGTTTGGCCAACCACTACTAAAAGAAATCAAAAGGAAGATAAGCAAGGAAACAAGTAGGTAGTTTTAAGGGATTAAACAAAGAACAAATCTCAACCTTCTTAAAACCAAGCTAAGGTGAATAATGATTCTTACATCTCATTTTTATTGCTTTCAGTTTCTAGTTAAGTTTCGAATAGATTTTGCAAATAATATGCCATGGTTTGATTGTTTAAATAAATATATATGCTTGTTGATGGATTATGTTGTTTCATATGGATTTTATGATAAGTCTAGATTTGAAATAAAAACCTATTAAATGACATCCAAATGGCTTGCAGTTTTGATATATGGTCAAAAACATTATTTTAGAAGTGGATTTCAAGTTTCATAATTTTTTAAGTTATCGTGGATTTATTATGAATTTTATATGAAAGAAAATGGCTAAAATTGGGTTTAAATTCTTTTTGACAGTTATATGTTAGCCTTGGATCTGAAATTTAAAATGTAAGAAAACATATTAAAAGTGATTTATGAGAATTTTTGGAGAATTTTTCTAAGTATTTTATTATGAATATAAATTTTTTTAATGTATGGGACTTAAATGTTTTATATGTTTCGAAAAGGTGAAGGGTTAATTTGTTAAATGTTTTAAATTGTTAATTACTGAATTCGGCAGCACTTTTAGAAAAAAGATTTCGAAAAGGAATTGGCAAACAATTATATGTTGACAAATAAGATAAGTTAGTTGGAAAGAAATTACTTTGAAAGGCTAATAATCAGTTTTGCAAATATTTACTTCTTTGTCACTTCCTTCAACCACCTTTCGACCCCATACTTCCACCCCTAACCAAGTCGAAACCAATATACATGGTATCAACTTTTGGTACGTAGTGGATTGGAGAAAGGCGAAAGGTATAGGGTCCAAACCATGCTTTCGAAAGGGTAGAGTCACTTTTATTAACTTTGAACATTTTTGTTTACAACTGATGCTTTCGAAAGGATTGCCGCCTTTTTGTTTTAAAAATGAAGCTTTCGAAAGAGGTCGAAACTCATGATGCCGCATTCAACCCTTCGAACCAATGCTTTCGAAAGGGTGCTTTTGCCATTATACTTGGAAGCTGCTTCTTAATGTTTTCGAAAGGGTTGATTTCGAAAACACCCTTTGAAACTGCTTCTCAATGTTTTCGAAAGGGTTGGTTTCGAAACCACACTCTTTCTTTTATTCGGGAATAATACTTTCGAAAGCAATGCTTTCGCCCCAGTTCTTTACGACCCTTGTTTATATTAAAAGTTAAACCCAAAGGTTTCGAAAAGATGATTGTAAACGGTTTCGAAGCTATGTTCCATAAAATTTTACCTGAACCCAATACTTTCGAAATGTATGTTTTAATTGAGGAATTTTAACGTTTTCGAAAGGTTTATAACGTGAGTTTCGAAAAGGGGATACCCCAATGTTTTCGAAAGGTTTATAACGTGAGTTTCGAAGAGGGGATACCCCAATGTTTTCGAAAGGTTTACTTAGAGTATTTGAGTGGAAGGTATCCAATACTTTCGAAAGGCAAGTTTAAAAGGTTTTGAAAAGAGGATGTCTAAGGTTTTCATAAAGCTTTCGAAGAGTTATTCTCAATGATTTCAAAAAGTATATTTTCAAAGGTTTTGAAAGGCATGTTTTGGCCTTTCGGCCTAGTGTTTCAAGGTATAGTAGTTAACTTATATTGAAAGGAGTACTTTCAATGGATTCGAAAGGGATTGTTTAAAGCTTTAAAATAAAGGTTTTGAATGGTTTACCTTGGCTTCATGGCTTAAGATCTTTTAAGTTAAAAAGGGTTTTTAACTAACTTTGAAGGGATAGGTAATCCCATTAGATTTCATCAACATTGTTTTGTGCAATGTATATATATCATGACATAAGCATTTTGAGAAAAGCAAAGTATATGATTTCCTAGTTTTATAAAAGTATGGTCTTAGGAGTAAATCATTTGTAAAGGATGTTTACAAGGAAATAAAGTTTTGATACGGTATTTAACCCTAAGACAAGAAATGAAACATGAGTAAGGTAGTTTACTCTAAGTTTATGACTCGAAAATTAAAAGGCTGGATGGGACTGGTGTAGGGTCGCGTCCTATACTTTAGCTGCTAGCCCCTAGTTAAATAAGTCCAAAATTCCAGTGTGTAGGGCTTGTCACAGGTGGAACTAAATTGAGGTTACACACCGAAAGAAATATACATGGTAAAGATAGGTTATTGGTGAGCCCGCAAAACCATTAGGTTCAGTTGATCCTAGAAAAAGAAAGTTAAGGGTAGTCGGCCAGTATTTCATCTAAAAGAAGTTGGATTTTTTGTTATATCTGGTAGGCCCAAGTCAGCCAAAGGTTAATAGTTAGCCAAGTAAAACTATAATGTGGACAGATAGTCCATTGATTTCCTGATTTTATGTATAAATATATACTTGATGTTATCATTTTAATCAGTTTGATTGCAGGATTCTAATTTGCAAAAGATATGTTTTAAAAAGGAGATATTAGTGAGGGGAAACCCGTTTCGCTAAGCGGCGTGGTCTCACTTGATATTAGTTAACCGAGATGTAAAAATATTATTCACACCAGGTGTAACAACCCGTGATTGCGGTTACCAAATAATAAATTAAAATTGGGATTTTAATTTAATTGGAGCTATTAATGATTTTTTTTATGTGACTAATTTGTTCAAAAGTTAGTTATTTTGAATAAATTAATATTTTGGGCCTAAGTGTAAAATGGAGAATTTAATGGAAATTAATTAGGGTAAATGGAAATTTATAATATTGCAAAATTTTATATGTGTAAAATAGTGCAATATTTGAATTGGGAATTTAATTTACAATTAAATTGCAAAACGGTGATTTTGGGCAATTTTGACTAAAATGTGTTTTGGAATAAATAGGGGTTAAATTGTAAGTTGGAAAATATTGTGATGTAAAATTTTATAACTATAGCTAAATTATTTTGGTAACATATTTTAAAATTTTATGGGTAAATAATGTGTAGTTTGTACTTAGAGAAATTAGCTAACTTGAGATATGGAACATATTCCAAGTCCTAATGGGTATTAGGCCCACTAACCCACTTCCATTAGCCTATAAACTATCTTTTACCCATTTGTTTCAGCCAACATCTCATTCCATAACCCCTTAAACCGTAGAGTAAAACACTAAATAATGGCCTCCAAACCTAGAGCAAAGCTTCATTAATCTTCATCAAAGTCAAAGGGGTTTTAATCTAATCATTTGAAGGTAATAGCAATCACAAAACCCACCTCTAATCCATTGTTTAATTTCTGAAATTATTTTGTAATCCTTTTCTTTTGTGCATTTAGATTGTAAAACTCTTTGATCTTCTTTTCATTGCTTGGGAAAGAGGTAATATATGCTAGCTGAAATTATAATTAGTTTATTTCTTTTAGTAAATTAGGCATATCTCATTCATCTTAAATCGGAATTAAGATTTTCTTGATGTTCTGGAAAGCTTATTCTGTAGCCTATAACTTTTATGTTTTGAGCTTTGCCTAATTTTGTAGTTTGAATGGTCGAAATCACGTTTGTTTGTCGCTGACCTGACAACAAACTACAGGGTTGATAAAATAAAAACCTGAAATTTATTTGGCCATAAGTTACTCGTTTCTTATCCAAATCTAACAATTTTGGATGTTATGGAAAGCTTAGATTTAGGGCTAAAACTTTAATGTTTTGAGTTTCATGAAATTTCGAAGTTAATTTGGTCAAAACTGTGCATTCTTACTACTGTCCCGAGAGCACAACGACAGTGATATAGAATTTAGATCTGAGAATTGTTTTTGTCATGGAATTTTCATCCCCGATCGGAATTTGACGTTCTTGGTCATTCCGGAAAGCTTAGAAACTAAGATACAACTTTTATTTTATTCATCTTGTCAGAATTGGAAGTTTACTATGCCAAAATTGTGGTTTTTCATCTCTGGTCTGTTAGTGCATAGCTACAGGCCTTAGTCTCTTTGCTCCCGTTGTTTTCAGCGCAGAACCCCGACTTTGCGACGCCATCCCGGGCTCGTCCTTTGTCGGATTTCATCGTTTTTGGTCTCGTTAAAAAGATGAGGTCGAGATCTTCAACCTTGAAAAGATTGGCTTAGATCTGGGTGCATTAGTTACTTCGTTTCTATTGCCGAAGTAGCACCCAGAAACTGTTTTACAATAGTGATCATTTTCAGTTATCGTCGGACCAACTTTGAAACATTGTCATTTCTTCGTTTTAAGTCGGAAACGAACGATTCTTGTTGCATATCAAATTAGGAGTACTTTACTACGCTCCTGTAAATTTTCATCAAGATTTGAGTTCATGTGACCCTTCGACTATGTCGTCGAAGTGGGACCTTTGCACTGTTTTGACACAGTAGAGTTTTGTGATTTTTTGTACGACTTTGAGACGACACCTTTTCTTCGTTTCAAGTCGGAATTGCCCGATTATTTTTGCAGTTTGGAGCAGGGATGTTGGACTATATGCCTACCAATTTTCATGCCATTCGGATTCAGTTTGCTGGTCCGAATAATTTTCCGAACTTGAGTTCGCGTCAGTTTTGGACTATTTTCCAACACTTAGAATATTTTCAGTGATTTTCTGGTTTTATCGATTTCTTTGAGATTTGTCTCTGGATTTCGTACACGGGCCTTATAAAAAGGTTTTAAAAGGATTTTTCACTCCGAAATGGCTTTCGAAATTATTATATAATATTATTTTAATTATTAATTTAATTACTCCATAATAGGAGAGTTTTCAAAGGCCGTTTTAAAGTGATTTCAAACCAATTATAAATCTGTTTTCCGTAATTATTTTCTATAATTAAATCCCACACTCACACTTTAGCACTTCGAGTGAAGTGGAAAGGTGCTTAAACGGTTGGGAAAAACTCCGACCTATGAAACCGTGTGTATTTCCTTTCCGGTTAATCCCAGACCTATTCGATTGATCGTTTTGGCCTTTCGGCCTAGTTTACCGATGACATGAGGTGAACTTTTTACTGCTTTGAGTGTGGAAGCTTACTATTGGTTAGTAAACCGTTTAGTGCGAACGTGGGGTATGGGACTCAAGTTAACACTTTACGGGTTCCTTGCTAAAAGTTCGTGACACATTCCTTTTATTACCTTTGGGATAGTGTCTTCGGACTGTCTCCCTTAGAGGTATCGTTTTGGCATCTCTACTTAGATGGCCGTTATACATCTCTACTTAGATGTATCGTTTTTGGCATCTCTACATAGATGGCCATTATACATCTCTACATAGATGTATCGTGTTTGGCATTTCTACTTAGATGGCCTGTTATACATCTCTACTTAGATGTATCGTTTTTGACATCTCTACTTAGATGTTTATGTTTTGGCATTTGTGCTTACGTTATGCCGATGATATGAGGCTTATTATACATCTCTACTTAGATGTTTTGTTTTGACATTTGTGACTATGTTATGCCGATGATATGAGGCTTATTATACATCTCTACTTAGATGTTTTGTTTTGACATTTGTGACTATGTTATGCCAATGATACAAGGCTTGCTATACATCTCTACTTAGATGTTTATTTCTTCTCTATGTGAGAGTTTGTGGTCTATAGTACTATGTTATATATCGCCTCATTATCTATCATGTTTATCTCAGTTTATTAACTGATTGTTTGGCTAGCCTGACCCGAGTGTTTTTCGCTCGGGTCAGACTGAGTTGTTTCAGGTTAGGTCTCTGGACTTAGCTTTCTGTGCTTCCGCTTGGACATTATCTGCTATGCTGATAGATAGCTCTTTATATTTGTCCACTATTTTGATACTCTGATTATTCAGTCTCTTATGTACATATCTTTGACTCACATGTGTGAGCGGTGGCTTTGTACCCACCTTTTTTATATTTGGATCTGTATTGACGATATATTGTACCTATGTTCTGTGACTGTTATGTGACTGTTCTGTGATGATGATGTTATCATTTAGTATTATGTTTGTTCTGAACCTATTTTTCTTAGCCATTGTAATTTCGTTATAAATATCTATTGGATATGTCGAACCACTTGAAAAAAAAGCGATACCACATTTCGACGTATTCAGTAGATAGTTATAGCTTGATTACATATGGTCGCTTCCATTATACTTTATTCTCCGTTCCAACAGACGGTATTACTATGTAATACTCTTTGTTAGAATGGGTCTCGGAGTGGGGCGTTACACCAGGCTTTATGTCTAACTGGAAGTTTATGTTTTCCCCTTAAACTCTCGAGTGCTCAAAATTTAATTTGAGTAGGTTGAGAGTTGAGGTTTTCAGGTTTAGTGGGTTGGACAAATAAGCTTTCGAAGACGAGCAGGAGGAAAAGATAGCTATGTAGGAGCAATAGATTTATTTTCACTATGATGTAATTATGGATCATATGTCTATCTAGTACTCTGGTCATCTAAGGGCTCTTGGTGTAATTTGTAGTGATACTTGATCAAAACCTGGGATTTGTTTAGGGATTATGTAATTGAATATGAAAAAAAAATGGATTTGAAATGTAATCAGAAAAGTTGTATTTTGAAATCTATGATTTTATTTCATATTCATGTGCTTTTGATATTATGGATATCATTAACATTACCATATTTGTCGCCAGAAGTTAAATACTATAAATGACTGAAGCTTCTATAGCACTTAGCTTTGGGCTTCAAGATAGGAGATGCTACAATATTCCTAAAGGTCGAGAAAAGATTAAGACAAAGACCAAGGGTTATGAGTTGTATAGGATACAAACGTAAAGTATTATCCATTAATTGAGGGCGGTTGATTTGTTGATATTCCTCGAGGTCAAAATCACAAGGCAAGCGAGTCCTAACGCCCATTGGAAATATCAAAACTATGTTTTTCCTAGGGTTTTGAGAAATATAAAAATCTAGTGGGAGCCTTTATTAAAAAAATGAAATTAATACATTTAAGCTTTCTAAAATTGTAAGAATATATATTATATAAAATTAAAACAATCCACTTAGATAAATTTGTGCAACCATGATAATTAATAAAATGTTTATCAATTAAAATGTACAAATGAACTGAATGAAGATTGACATGCAAATATAAAATATACCTGCGAATAGATCTTTTGTCATATTGTCACTTTAAGACCCATGCAAGAGGGAATTTATACAACCACTAAAACATTTGTATATTGGTCACTTAAGTGTTTATTTACCCAAGACTATGTATTGTTTTTTTAGGTTTCTAACTCTAAAACAATACATGAATATGGATATTTGAGCCATATTCGATCACATATAAATGTTATTCGATGAATAGTCGTGATTCGTAATGTACAAAACTTCAATGAAATTAATTCATTCAAAATAAGCAATGCGAGATCATATATTCAATACAACTTATTACAATATAGATCTTATTGTGTTGGATATAGCATTAGACTGAGAGCTACAAGATGTGCCTTGAAACTTGATCATTGAAATGTCAGTGTGATCAGTTTATGTAAAATGTGACTTATTCGATATTCTTAAATGTTAAGAATGACCTAACGCATTTTTTGGTAAAGAGTTCATTACGGTTTTGTAGTAAGGGATTCATTTTGAATGGTTCGACCATTTGGAAAGAAAAGCAAATGAACAAGAGTGGATGTAATTTAGGCATAGTTGAGATGAAGATAGTGAATGGTAATCACTACTTCATGAAGAGATATTTGAAACAAGAATTGTATAAAAATACTAACAGGATACCTAATATGGAATAGTAAATGTGAATTTCTATTCCAAAACTATTTTCATATAGAAAATTATTTTTGATAAAAGTTATTTCTTCGAGTTCAAGATACTTAAGTTGAAACTCTGAAATATAAACTACTTACAGTGTATAAAATAAAATCTATGTGGTTAAATAGAACTTCGTATTTCGTATATTATTATAGTAATGGTGGAAACAATGGGAGCGTACCATATAACACCTCTTCATGGATGCATCAATTTATGAAAAATTATTTTTGTATATATATAAATATTATTTATGAAACACTAATCGTTTTCGATAATGACTAGAAAAAAATATAGTTCTATTTTGATATAACTATTCATTATAAAATAAATCTATAATTTTGGTATTTATGATAAAAGCGATGCATTAGAAAATAAAAAAGTATCTAAAATTTTTACAATTATTTTAAAATTGTGGACTAAGCCATATCTTTAAAGAATAATTCAATAATCATATTATTATGAACCACATAGTACTTACGAAATTCTATATCAGAAGATTAAGGGTGAAACGACCATTCAGTGGAAGCGACAAAAGAGTTAATGAACTCTTCAGATTGACACGTATAGATATATGTAGTTCAAAGTCTAGTGATACCAAAAAAATAATTAAAAACATTACATGCAAAAGAAATAAACAAAACTCGATTTGATTAAATGGGTGAATGTATTGGGAAAGAGTTCCAAATTTACATAAAATGAATAAGAGTCTATCTCAACGGTCACTCCTCCCAATAATACATAATGATGTATTGATATGGAGCAATCAGACTTTGTTGGATAAAGAACGATTGATGATGAATGAAGTTGAGTTAACTTCTTTCTATAGGATATGTACTTAAGAGTAAGTACATAGGTTAAAATTAATTTCATTCAAAACATAGTATACGAGATCATACAAGATAAATGCTTATAAGAAACCTCTACATATCCTAGGTTATGGAGTTGGCAGGTTGTGTAAATCGAGATGATATACATAATATTTGTTTGTGAGGGACCTTGTGTGGTTCACCCCAATGTAGTTTGGGGCATGCCAATATTGATTGAGCAATTTATGTTATTAACATACTTTTTGTTCACTTGGAACTGAATCACTTTTATACATATATAAAGGCAGTTCATGAAATGTTTCTGAATGCATGTTCCATTATACTAAAAAACAACCGTTGTTTCAAGAATCGCCAACTTTATGATGAAGGAATTTATTTTAGAAATTACTGGTAATAAAATGGATTTGAATATGATCCAAAGATGAAATTAATTATGCAAGATGAAATGAAATTAGCCGAATCAAAAACAGAATGATACATTAGGATGTCTAACAAGAATTCTCACACATTAAAGAGAACATATGAGTTTCTTATCGATGTCATGAAAAAAAATTCCTTAGTTGTCAAAAAGCCATGAAGAGCAATGACACTGCCATATGGCAGGGTGCACGAATTCGAAATGGATTTCAAGTACATTTTCAAAATATGCTTTTGGTACTTGTACCCGAAGCAATATGAACCATCGGCTGCAAATGTATCTTCGAGAAAAATACTAATATAGCTGGAATATAGCAAGTTATGTTAATAGAATAACATCGTAAATTTCGGTTGTTGAAACTAACCTAATAGATTTGTCATTCAATGTGCTTAAGTTAATTAGGATTTTACTCGCAAAATAATCTCTCAATATGATTTTTAGTTTTGGTACATGTACGTTGAAACCGAGATTCTAAATAATGATTTAGAATATATTGTTTGCACTAACAACTAAAGCATCATGTAGTCGGTGGGTGAAGTTCTGATTTTATGTGTTTTGGAAAAGATCCAAAAGCTAATATGAAAGTGTCGTTCAACAAGCATCAGAGTTGACTAAAAATTTTGATACAAAACAAAAGGTTTGAATTTCAATCAAATTGCAAAGGAAGCGTGTGCTTGTAAGAAAGAACTATTAGTAAACAACAAACTTATGATTATTAACGATGTACCCATGTTAAAATCGTCATAATTTGGTTTTTAAAATTCTTGATATTGGATTTGAAAGGTCATCTTTTATAATCAGGATATTACGAATATCCCAGGTGACATACATAGACATCGTGTTAAAACGTTTAATGTGGAGCATGTAAGATGGATTTCTCATGCATCGACAATAGAAATTATCATACATGTTGTGTTGTCTAAAGTATTTCATTCCACTTATATATTTGATACATAAAGAAAGTATCAAATCCGAATTATGATCACTAAATGATAATTTAAAGTGATCTAAAGTATTTATGAAATACTAGAGAATTGTTTATAGATATAATGAACTTCCTATGAAGGAGTATTCAGACTCAAACTTCATAAGTGATATCAAATATAGCATGTCAATCCAATATTCATGATCAACTTAGATAAGGAGCTTTAAGATGGAATTGTTCCAAAATAAAAGGTTGTGACTGACAAAAAGGCTAAGTACAACACCTTGAATAGCAGCACAACAAAAGTTGTATAATGCACAAATTTATAACTGAGCTGGGAGTGATTCCAAATGTTGAGAATCATTTAATAATGTTATGTGATAATAATGCCACAATACGGATCGCGAAAGAACCTAGAGCATATAGAAGTTGAGAAACATACCCTAAAGAGTTCCACATGATAAAGACATTTTATTAGAGTTGCATAGAGTTGATTGACAAAGTATATAGTTAAGACAATATAACATATCTACTCACTAAAGGATTAGCTCAATCAGTTTTTAGAAAACTGATCGGAGGAATGGGAATAAGATTTTCAAGTGCAAGTGGGAGATTAATAGAGTTGGGGGTATGCTCTAGGGGAAAGGATGTAAGTTGTTATATAAATCTAACTCTGTGACTGATCTTGTTCATAATATAAATTAATTTAAAGAATATAAATAAGAAAATCCACAAATGAAATGTTATCTGATTGTATTTGCAAATGGTTAGTAATTAATCACAATATAAATAGCATATTACCTTTTAGGTTCCTGGTTGAATGTTTTAAGAAAGGATATCAATATATCCATTGAGATCAGAGTACGCAAAACTCTCTAAATGTTAGACAGTGTATTACTCATGGTTGTTGGGGGCACCAAGGGTTTATGTACTAATAATTATTGGAAAACAATGAAATGACTCATTTGAGAGTTTCCAATTGGTTAATAATGACTAAGGTCAAACATGAAATTTTGAAGTGACGGTATTGCAAATTTATCTCGACTTAAGAATACTATTGAACTTCAATGTGAACACTCCACTTTGATTATAGTTAAATCATGGTATGACGAGAATCAAACGACTATAGTTGGGTCAGAGTTGAATAATTGAAAGTGAAAAGCTATTCAATAGAGAATTCATCTCTTCAATTATATGAAGTTAGTATCATGGTCAACTATAGACAACTCAAAGTCAAAATCTCTAACCATAATAGCACGATCAATAATAAATTCCATTATTAAACCAATGACTTTGTTCATGGACTAACCAAGTTGAATATGGACGATATTGGAATTTTAACCAAAACCAAATTCCATAAGTTCTGATGTGATATAGTGTTGATGAAGAGAATCGGTGTAAAGAATCGTTACTAATCGGTACCACTTAAGAAATTATAAGATGTGAGTAAGCGATGAATTCTGTTAAATTGTCACATCACTGACTATGGTTACATGTGAACATCAATATTTGAATTACTGACTGAATTTGCAGCTTTAAGTCAACTACCGTATTTATGAATTCTCCAAAAATACATACGATTAATTATTGTGAGTTAATTAAAGTAATCATCATCTAAGAAATATTAATTATTATTTAATTTGATATTTGGGAGTCGTTTATAATTATCTGGATGCATATATAAAAGTTATATTTACGTGCATCGATAATGATATTGGTGCAAATTTGAAGGAGTCTAAATAAAAGATAGTTGCATTAGAGATTTATGGACTTTTTTTCCCATAAGATAACAACAATATAGGCGGCCTCATATTGAGGAGATAAGGTTGGAGAAAGAGAGGGAGAGAAAACTAAGGGCATTGATTAGGGAAGTTTTGATCAAAAGAAAAATGTTTCATTCTTTCAATTAAAACAGATTCACTAGTTCATTTTCTGTATTCTTTCATTCACTGTTCTTCTCTCCTCCTTCCCTACCATGGTTGAAATCTCAACTCTACATTCTATAATTGTTCCAGCTCCAAATAAAATGAAAAGATCAAATAAAATAAAATTCAAGTGGTTCATCCATCTCTTACAAGCATTAGGTGTAGATCTTGGAGATCCAAGGAGAAATTTCAAATCAAGGTGTCATGAAGGGCTAGATCTACAAGGTAAATTTATATTCGTTTTACACACTTAAACACGTTTACCCATGACCTAAATTTATGTATGTGATACACACACAGATATATATATATATATATATATATATATATACATACACACGTACATATACATATATGTATATGTATGTATATATATGTATATGTATACATGTATGTATGTATGTATATTTACATTATGCTTTAATTGAATTTTTATATTACATGTGTTGTTTATAAATTAAGTCAAATAAAAAACACAACAATAGAATGTGATCTTTGTATTATGAATTTATGTATTTGTGAACCATCTCTTTTAAATGTAATATATGATACACTGAATGATACACACACGTACAATGATCATTTGTTTTGGATATAATATATTTATATTTTGATGTGAATTTAAAATTGCTGTCTCGAATTTTGTTTTTAGTCATTTGTTATACACTCAGTTAAGGAATAATTTTGAGATTTATTTTGTTAATTATTTCCACTGCTATATGTGTGTACATAAATTATAATATATGGAAGTTTGTTTATATATTTCTCTCACACATACAGATATATATATATATATATATATATATACATACACACACACACATATAGATATATATATATATATATATGTATATATATATAAACACACAAATTTTATGTCTTTACAAAATTAAAGTTAAATATGCATTTCATAGTATGTTTATTTATTTATTTTCTTTAAGTATTGGTATATCTTTTCATGCAAATTGCAATGCAAATTCATATACACTATCTCTCTTTTGGCCATGAATAAATTAAGGAATCTACAAATCACTTTATTTGTATTGAATCTAAACTTAAGTAGGATTTTACATGAGATGAAGGTGGATATTTTTTCCAAAATTTTGGATGTCAATTAGAACTTTCCTTAGTCAAAGATTTGAATTTCGAATTTATTACATTAATTACTTTTGAATCATTATTTGCATAAACATAATTGAATGGAAAGCTACATATATATTAATATGTAGTGGTACACATGTTCATATATCATTTGCCATATCATGTCATACATTTGCGTTTTACACCCTATATGTTTATGTGACATTTTTCCTATTTCCAAAGTGACAAATGTAACCCTCAATTAATTACACAGTTATCACATTTATGATTTATTAATTTGTTTCCATAATTAACAATTTGACCCTTACATACCTATATGATAGAACACAAATACCTATCAAAATTACACTTGCTTCACTACATACCTATATGATAGAACACAAATACCTATCAAAATTACACTTGCTTCACTACATACCTATATGATTGAACACAAATACCTAACAAAATTACACTTGCTTCACGCCTTACATGTTGGTCACAATTTGAAATGTGAGCATATTTGATATGTTCTTACTATTCAAATTTCAAACCTAATAAACATTAAATTAAATTAATTAATATGATTAATTAATTAAAATATTTAAAAAATCAAAATCTTGAAGCATAATTTTTTTTTCCATATTAATAATTACTATTCAAGAAAATGGCGTCCGCGTTTCTTCCTTTTTCGACTTCATCTACTTCTCATCCTAACTTCTCGTATGCTAATAAGTGCAACTCCTATCCATTGGTGAATCCCAATTCATCGAACGTTCGTTCGTATGCGCAAGTAGTGAAAGATCATCCATTCTTATCATCTCAATATCCAAACCGCACGTATTCTTCTATTCGATCAACCAAGAATTGGATTGGTTCCAGAAAAGGGAAGAGATATTGTCTTCGATGTGGAGGATTATCTCATTTAGCTAACGTCTATCGCTAACCCATCAGATGTTTTCAGTGTGGGGTTTTCGGTCATAAGAGGAACAATTGTTCGATGAAATTGAATGCTTCTTCTAGCAGTTCTTATTCTGGTAGTTTGATTTCAGAGGGTCGGAATGTTCTGTCTTTTAAAGAACATGGCTTTCAATTCATCCTCAAATGCATGAAACTCAAAAGGATTCTACTAGATCATCTTTGGATCCAAAGGGATGAAGGCATTGCATTCTTGGAAGAACTTTTCAAACATTTTGAAGCTATTAATGAAGTTAACATTGGTACAGACTGCAGATTGAAATTTGGGGATCCTGCTGATTATTCTGGAAATCAAGAATTTTCGAATGAAGATGAAAATTTAGTTGGGGGTTTCTCTACCGGTTCATAATGGGTGTTCTGATGCTGTGATTTTTAACATTAATGCTATGATCGATTCAGGTATTTTAGTTGTGAAACAGAGTGAGGAAGTTTTTCTTATCAGATCCTGTATTATTTGATCCAGATGTATCTTTTTGTAGACAGGGCTCGACATACTTGAAAGTTATTAATGATGATGGTGGTCAGGGCTTTTCTACTCAGGCTAATGGTGATGTTAATTCTTCAGATCAAATGTAGATATATGATGCTGACTTAATTCTTAGTAATAGGCATGTTGCAAAATCTTGTGGAGCAGAGAGTTTCAATTTAATCACTAAAAATCATTTTGATTGTCTGGAATATTTGGAAGATTCAGAAATTATTTTAGAGACTCGATTAGAGATTGATGATGAGGTTGTTGTATCTCATGGTGGGTTAGTGTCTGCAGTTGATTCAAAATGTGTACTTTCACGGTGTGCAAGTGAGTCGGATATTTTGGAAATACTTCCTGAGATTGATTTTTCAAAAAGTTTGATGGTGATTGAGATGCAGTCGGAGGGTGACTCTGTTAAGTCTAATGTAGATGATGTTTCATCTGTTAAAGAGAATATGGTGGTGAACAATTCATTATTTTCTCATGATAAGGACAGTGCTGGTCTTGTGTCTAAAAAAGTATTCAGATGTGCACTAATTTCTTACTGTGCACAGATGCCTGAGAATTTGCAATCTAAAGTACTGGTGGAAGCACTATATAGAAGAGATGATTCTAATATGTTATTGATTGAAGGTGGCACAGTAGTTGGAGATACTACTTCTAAAAATTTGAAATGTCTAGTTGAGTTGCAGAATGAGGATGATAATGTAAAGTTTAACGAGGTTGAAGTTTCTTCGGTTAACAGTGAAATGGTGGTTGTTAATTCTCTATCTGCTTCTAGTACATCTTCAACTATTGCGGTTTATAGCTCAGAGATGGGTGGTGAAGGCTGTTCTCTTACTCCTGGTGTAAATGTAACTGCGGATAAATTAAATTATTCTCTTGTTTCTCAGAGTTCTCTTTTATCAGTTGCTGAAATAGTGAATACTCGGTCAAGATCAAAGAAGGGTAATAAGCTTTCTTTTGGTGATGAAGGAATGTGTTTTCCAACTGAGTGGTTTGTTGAGGATACACAACATGCACGTAAATATCAGTGTGCATATATATTGGATTTATCATAGTGTGCATCTTATGGAGAGCTTCGGTCTATTGTTGATGTTTACCATGGTAATGATCTGGTAGGGTTTAGTTTTTCGGATTCAGTTGATGTGGAGAGGCAACCAGAGGTGGTGGTCATTTTGAATAAGGATGTCATTGATTCTGTTGACATTCATCAAAATAAGAAAGATTCAGGTGATCATTATTCTAAGGTAGTGGGGACACACTCTGAGGTTGAGAGAGACATTTTGGTTGCTGACTCTAAATTAGCAGTAAGTAGCGTTGTTGTTAACAATGTGAATGGAGAGTTGGAGAATACTGTGATTCGGTGTGCACCATTCACATCAAATTAAGATTCTAGTGATTTTGGCAGCAAATCAGCATCTTGTTCTTCTTCATCGAGGACAGGTAGGCATAGGAAAACTGTGGCTATAAGTGGGTATGTTCGTTGCAATGTCAGGATCCGTAGTGGTCAGTCTCAGTCTATGGGTGAGTTACCTGATTCGAGTGCCATGAGTGGTGCTACAAATGCAGGCTCGGGTATGATTTCTGGTTTGGGCAATACATATTCTTCATATGCTTTAGGTAGTTTGTCTTCCTCTGAGTTTTGTCAGTTAGCTACAGATACCGCTTTTGTTTTTTCTGATGTTGAATTAGATTCTTCGTATATTAGAAGTAAGGAATTTGAGAGGGCTAGATCTGTTGGTTCATAAGGATTATTAGTTGGAATATTAGAGGTTTGAACGACTTAAATAAATGTGATAAAATTAGAGCGTTTTTTAAGGATTATTTTATTGACATTGCACTGTTTTAGTAAACTAAAATTGAGTGTCCTGACATTCGTTTTTATAGAAGATTAGGTAGTTACCACTTTAGGAATTGGGCCTGCTTACATTCCGTAGGAGCTTCTGGGGGTTTGCTAATAGGATGGAAGGATGATTCTTTTAAATTACTTCAATGTATTTCTAAGCAACATTCTTTGCACATTATTCTCATCAATCCTAGCGACAATTCTATTTTAAATATATCTAATGTTTATGGCCCAAACTCAAAACTCGGACGTAGGGTTCTATGGAATGAATGTCTAGAATTTAGATCATTAGCTCTTAGTTTTTGGATTATGGGGGGATTTCAATGTTACGCGTTTTCTAGGAGAGCGTTCACCACGGGAAGGTGATTTCTCTTCTATGGAAGAATTCGATCAATTTATTATTAATTCTAATTTGATTGAAATTCCTCTCTCTAACAAAGAATTCACTTGGAGGAATACTAGAGAGTCTCCCTCTATGGCTCTTCTGGATAGATTTTTCATCAGTGACGAAATAGAGGCCAAATTTCCTATTTGCAGAGTTTCGGGTTTGCCTTTACACTTACTCTGATCATTGCCCCATAATTCTTTCGTGCGATCATCATAAGATTGTTAATAGTACTTTTAAATTTGAAAAAAAATGTGGTTTTAGAATCCAATTTTTCAAATTTAATTAAAAATAAGCGGATTTCAATGAATTTTTATAATAATATAGATAATTCAGTAAAAAAATTATTTTAAAACTTTGGAGCCTTAGGAATTTTCTTAAAATTTGGAGTAAAAATGTTTTTGGTAGTATTAAAATTAAAAAGGAAAATATTCTTTCTGAAATCCTCAAAATAAACAAGATAGAAGAAACTAGACAACTAAAGTTAGAAGACCGTAATGTTCTTGCTAATTTAAAAGAAGAACTTAGTTCTATTTTAAAAAAAGAAGAGGTTATGTGGAAGCAGAGATCAAGAATTCAATGGATTATTGAAGGTGATAATAATACAAAAAAAAATTCATAACATGGCTAATGGTAGAAAACACAGCAACACGATTAACTCTATTTTTGTAAATAATGTAGAATTGGTCGATCAAAGAGATCTTAATAAGGCTTTTACTGAATATTATAGAGATATTTTCAGTAATAAAAATAAGCATAGAATTAACGCTAGTTGGAATGATCTTTATCCTGCTGATTCTAAAATTAACCTTTCTGAATTTGATAATCCATTCTCTAAAGAGGAAATTTTAAACTCTATTAATGATTTGCCTAGTGATAAAGCCCCGGGTCCTGATGGGTTCCATATTTTCTTTTACAAAATATTTTGGGATGTTTTAAAATTCGATTTAATTAACATGTTTAATGGATTTTATAATGAAAAATTACAACTAGGAAAAATTAATTTTGCAAATGTAATTTTAATACACAAAAAAATTGGTGCTAAAATTTAAAAGATTTTAGACATATTTCCTTAATTAACTGTTCCGTTAAAACTATTTCAAAATTTTTAGCTAATAGACTTAGTAAAAGAATGAATGATCTAATTGACTATTCTCAAACTACTGTCATTAAGGGTAGAAATATCACTAATGGTGTGGCTGCAGTTCAAGAATTCATTAATCACTGTTGTAAGAATAATATTACTTGTGCGATTCTAAAGCTGGACTTTGGAAAGCTTTTGATTCGGTGGATTGGGATTTTCTAGTTGATATGTTACATGCTAGAGGTTTTAGTCATAAGTGGATAGGCTGGATTATGACTTTACTTAAAACGGGTAATTCTAGTATAATGGTTAACGGTATTTCAGGGAACAAAATACAATCTAAACGAGGATTAAGGCAAGGTGATCCTTCATCGCCTCTTTTGTTTAACCTTGTCGCGGATGTTTTTTCCATGATAATTGAAAAAGAGGTTTGCAATGGATCTTTGGGGAGTGTAGGTAGTGAAATCTCTCGCAATGGTATCTCAGTTCTTCAATTTGTGGATGATACCTTACTAGTTACCTCTCATTTGCCTAATCATGTAATTACTCTTAAGTTTATTTTATATAGCTTTGAAATTCTTTCATGACTTAAAATTAATTTCGACAAAAGTTCTATTTTAGTTTTAAATGATGTTGATAAGGTAGAAGGACTAGTGGTTAATACGCTTAACTGTAAATCTATGACTTTCCCTTTAGATTATCTTGGTTTTTTTATTAGACCAACTAAACTTAAACATGATGACTGGTTAATTATAATAGATAAAATCAAAAAAAGAATTTCTAATTGGAATGTGAGGTTTTTATCAAGAGCGGGTAGATTAGTTCCCGCCAACTCTATTTTATCCGCTCTTCCGATCTATTGGATGTCTATGCATCTTTTACCTGATTGGGTAATTAATAAAATTGATAAAATTAGAAGGGACTTTTTATGGAATGGAGATAATTCTAACAGTAGTATTAAATGTTTGGTTAATTGGGAAACTGTTTGTAAATCTAAAAAGGAAGGTGGTTTAGGAGTCATTAACTTGCATAATATGAATCTGCCTTTGTTAGGAAAGTGGCTATGGAAATTTAAGGATGTTAATGATAACTCTATTTGGAAAGAAATCATTTCTAAATATTATTATAATGGTAGTAGTAATTTATACCAAATTACACCTATAGTTATTAATAAGTTGTCTGCTTTTTGGAAATCAATTTCGAAATGTCATGAGATTTTTAACCTTGGTACTAATACTATTGTACATTTAGGAAATAATACTTATTTTTGGCATGATCGTTGGATTTCTGTCATTCCTCTTATGATAGAATTTAATGAGCTTTTCGAAATTTGTAACTTTAAGAATGCTTTAATTTTAGATGTTTTTTGTTCGGATAATGATCCCTCTTGGAATTTTAGTTTTAATAGAGTTTTAGAAGGTACAACTCTTAGACAACTTTCTTTGCTTTATGCTAGATTAAATTTATACAATATAGATAACGTAAATGATAATATTAGTTGGGAATGGGATAAGAGTAAGAAATTTACATCTAAATCTTTTTATAAATTTCTTAATTTCTCAAGCGTAGCAAATAACACTTTTAAACTCATTTGGAAAACAAATGTTCCTCCTAAATCAAAAATACATATGTGGTTAATCATGCATGGAAAATTAAATACAATTGAATTTTTAAAAAGAAAAAATATGCAAATTGATAATAAATGTTCTATTTGTAATCTTTATTTTGAAGATATTAAACATGTTTATTATGATTGCATGGATACTTATTACATTGTAAATAATACTCTTAAAATCTTTAACTTTAGTCTTACAACTAAAGTTAATGATTGCGATTATTATTGGAATAATTTAAGATTTAAGTTCAAAAAGGAAAATAGATTTTTGCTTGATACTTTATTCATTATAATTTGTTGGTATATTTGGTTTGAGCGAAACCAGAGACTTTTTAACAATAATAATAGCCATATTAATAAATTGATTTTATAATATCATCATTTTGTTTTAAATGGATCTCAAATCCTAAATATAAAGTAGCTAATAATAATCATTTCAAAGAATATCTTAATAAGGTTAACAATAGTATTAATATATTTAAACGTAACAATATTTTTAACAATTATAGCATCAACATTTTTTCTAATTTGAATGATGATTTTACAAATTATCATAATGTTCTTTTGATTGAAGGAGCATAAGGATAATTTTAAATTGTTCGATTTTTTAACATCTTCGGTGTTGGTTAATATGTTGCATAATGATTTTGGATTTTATTTTTTTAGTATGTTTATTATTTATGTTGCTTTTCCATCTCATAATTTTAGTTATAGTATATTTACTTTACTTCTTTTATACATATATTTCTATATAAATTGCATTTATATGTGTATAATTATTATATTTTTCTTTAGTTCCTTTTATAGATACAGGTCTAGGCCAGAAATTGTCCTAGATTTCTATTTGCAGGTTCTCAGGTTTGCAGGTAGCAGGATTATAGAGAGATGTTCTTCCTGGACCTTCCGCTGTAACGACCCAGAATTTTGAACAAATTAAATTGAGAATATTTAATTTATTTTAAATATTTGAACGATAATTTAATTTGAATCCCCGATATAATTTTGGAATCTGCGATTAAACTTTAAAATTTAATCGATTGAAAGTTGAATAAGAATTTAAATCTTCAATTTACAGTTGAAGAAAAATATTTCGAAAGTTTCTAAAATTCGTAATTATAATACTGAAGATAACAGGAGCTTCAGAATTGAATTTTAAACTGTTCTGTTTAGTTTTGAAAATTTAATCGTTCGAATCGATATTTAAAATAGCCGTCCGAGGCGTAGTCTCGGAATTCGACGAAGCCAGTTCCATTGGGTTCGTAATATTGTATTATTACTGGATTTCCAATTTCGTATTTTTCGGAGTAAATACGTGATCATACGGCGAGCAAACGCATTGGAATTCAATCAAATTCAATTTAATTTTTAAATTCAAAATGGTTAAAATCGACATACTGTTCGTTCCTTAACTCACGCCCTACATCACGCTGAAGACCACGAAAATAAATCGTGCGACCCATCCCTTTTCGTTTTTTTAATATTCATCTCCCTCCCAGTTTAAAGAAAAACAAAAGAAAATTTTCTTCTCGTTCGAATCAAAATAAAATCAATGCCGCTCCTCTTCTCCTCTGAATTCTCAATTCGAATCGAAGTAATTCGATTCAACAACAAAAAAAAATGCAGAGCTTCCATTCACGAAACTGTTCGCGAATTATCGCGTGCGAACTGGGGCTCGAGCCAAGCAATCGGAGGAGGCAGAGTCGACGAAGTCGTGATGCGCGACAGCGTGAGGCCGGAGGAGGCGATTCGCTAAGCTATGGGGAGACGTTGCAATCGCGTTCGATTTCGAGTTCGCGATGGCGATAGGGTCGGCGTCTGGTGGTGAAGCTCGCGCGCGTCTCTGTCACCCAAGGATTAGGGTTCGTGGGGGCAATTCGATCGAATCAAGGTGGCATCGAGTCGCGTGTCTTGGAGTTCGCGATCGTTTAGGGAGGAGGCGGTCTGGTCTTTGAAGCTGAGGCTGTAGGCAGCGACGAGCTCGAGATTTAGGGGTTTGGACAGTGCGACGTGGGTAGCTGGGAAGAAGTGGGAAGTTCTGCAGTGCTTCACGAGGTGGTGGGCTGCGTCGACGAAGTGACGGCGTACTCGAATTCGCGATGATGGCGTGGGCGATGTCGAGGAGATCGGGTTCGTCAGGCAACAGTAACAGTGAGGTATATTTGTAGTTTTATTTTATTTTAATTTTTCCAGTAAGATGTTAAAATATGAGGATATTTTTACAGAGAATAATAAGAACAGTAAGTTTTAAGTTAGTAATTTTAAAACAGAAAGTATATTGATTAAATTCACATTAAAGTATTTTCAGTTATTTTATTAAGTTATATGTAATTATATATATAGATAGATAAGGGATTGAAAATATATATGTATAAATATATATGGCTGTAATTTGAAAATATTGAAGAGTTTTAAGTTATTAAAAATAATTAATAAAGGAAACTTAGTTTTAAAACTTTAAATTGAAATAAAATAAAATTATTAAAGGAGAAGTTAGTTAATTAAACAATCAAAAATGAAAATTAGTTGTTTGATTTAATTCGAATATTGATAAAGTGTATAAATTATTTATACAAGGTTAAAGTCGAGAAAACAAACTGGATTGGAAATGGATGGCAAATTAAAAGCTAAGGTGAGATTTTTCTCACTCAAAAATTGATTGCAGTTATTGATTGTTTGATATGATTGCTATGTTGATGCGATATTAGATATGATAGGATATCTATATATATATATAGCAATATATACATATTGGCATATGTATATATTGGATTGATGATTTCCCGCCTCGTATAGCGGATGAGACCCTATTGCGCCGTTAGTAAGCGGATTATTTTTATAAAACCCATATACCGCAATATTCCACCTCGAAGTGGAATTGGTATTGTGCTAACGTCTTTGGATGCAGGGAAACAGGTTGGAGGGATCCAACTGGACCCCTCACATTGATTGAATTTATTTCTACTGTGATGTGATAATCTGTGAATGATTATTGATGTTATTGAATTGATATCTGGAAATTGTTTGAAAGCTAAAATTTAGCTGAATGGATGTTTGATATCATTGGATTCCAAAAATAAACGAAATTGAATTTTTGAAATCAAAATAGAAATTTCTAAGTGAATAAATTTTAGAAATTGAATAAATTTTGAAGAAAGGAATTTCTAAAGTATAAAAAGTTAATTTTTATAATCTTATCGAATTAATTACAGAATCAAGTGAAAATGTTAATTAAATGGATTTCGTAAAATAGTGATTATAATTTGAAGAATTTAATTTAAGAACTTGGATTTTTAAATAGATTGAAAGAAACGATTGAAACTTATTTCCTTAAAAGGGAATTTATTAAAAGAAGATAAGTTGGAAATCCAACTAGAAATTTAATTGGTAAATTGAAATAAGTTGGGAAATCAATGTTAAATGATTTCAATTTGAAGAATCCATTTTAAATACAGAATATTGAATAATTTGAGAAAAATGAGGAATTTACTTAGTAGTGATAAGTAAATTTTTAAATCAATATCGAAATTGATTTGGGATTGAAGTTTTTATAAATAGAATTGGAATTTATAAAAGTTGTTTATAAATCCGAAATCACTTATTTTTATAAGTGAATTATAGAAGTTAATAAAATGAGATTTATAAACCGGAGTTGTTATAGAAAATAGAAAATGGAATTTATAAACGTTGTTTTATAAATTCGAAATCAATCAAATTTGATGAATTTAATATAGCGAATAATTATTGAAATAAAATATGTAGAAAATAGTGAAATGTAATTAGTGAAGTATATTCACGATTTTGGACAGTGAATATAATTTTAAGTAAAATGGATATGGTTTTGGGAAAGTGATATTTGAAATGAAGTTAATTGTTTTAAAGATGTTTTCAAATATAATAAATATCGAAATCATAGATTTCAACATTCATTGTTGAAATAGACGTTTTCGAGGAATAAGGAAATGATGGACTATAACACTGTTGTTATAGTAAATGATTTCCAAAAGGAAATGTTTTGATGTAGTATTGGGATTTATATATCTATCTTAAAATTTTCGAATCCCTATACTAGTGATTTTGAGTCGTCGTAGCGATGTTTTACGTAACATTCGTTTTGACTCAAATATATGTTGTTATAGTAAATAATTTCCTTAAAGAATGAAATGTATACTTAATTTTGATTTAAGTATAACGAATATTTTCAAATGTTGAAAATAAATAGATTTGTGAAATACTTATTATTAAATAAGTAGGGAAACGTTTTTCCAATATGAAATGAAACGTTTTTGAGATTTTATCTTCTTAAAGATAAAATGAAATTGAATATTTGAAATCGATTTGAGAATCGTATATCAGTAGATATTTTGAAATATAAATTCACTACGGAATTTATAAAGGAAATGGAAACTGTTTAGAAAAATAAATATTGATTTATTTTTGAAGTGTGGAAATTTTATATCTAGTAAAGATATTTTTGAAGATGAAATAATTCGGAAAATTATTTGGAATCTGATGATGTTGCGCATCTTTATTGATAGTTAAATAACCGACTATCAATAATTACCTTGAGTAGGTATTTGTTGTGAATTGCTTAAATTTGAATGCCACACTTGTTTTTAAATAAACGCTCACTATTCGGGTTAACCGGGAAAGGACCATGGGGTCGTATAACCCATTCCGAATATGTGATACGTCGTTATGAATCGCATTTGAAGACCGGTGTTGAAGACCGGATATTTTTGAAAACGGAAGGATTACCGTCGAGTTACTCTACATCGGCTGATCTCCGGTTTAGAGGTTTTATCACCCTTAGTGACGAGAAGTCCGGACGTGATTAGAAATTTATCCGGATATGCAAGGGCTTCGTGAGAAGTGCCTTCGGTTCTGTTCGATCCCGGAACAGACTTGTATGGATTGTGTGTCTGACGTTACAATTTGAGATATAAAGCTGATTTCTTTCAAATACATTTCTGTTGGTGGCGGAGAATTTATTCTTTTAGCTTAACACCCTTCTCTGAGACGTACGAGCTCAGAGGTTATGTAGTTGAAATTTATCAGCGATATATTCCCAATTTGGTAACGTGGCATACTGAGTGTTGCTGTGAAATGATCAGTGTTTGATCATTTACGATATGATCATTTGTTTGATCTTATATCTTTGTGATCATAGGTTGATCATTTTGTTTGACCCGAAGCAGGGCTTTGTAGAAAGCGTAGCTTTGTGGACGAGACTTCGTCGAGCCTCACACCCCGGAAATGGTCAAAACAGGAAGAATGCGGCAAGGTTCTAGGGAGTAGCGCCCCTTAGTGTATGTCATTCCTTCTGGATAAAGGTGGTATCATGGTATGGAGCCCAGATACTTAACCTCTGTGGTTGCTGCAAATTTATTACTTTGTGGTTGTTGCGAATCGGGGATCCTCGGGAAGATCGGTGACGATCGGGGGATGGCATACGCGTGTCAGTAGTTACCTATTTTTGCAGAGGTAACCCGGCCTTGTATTGGCAGAGATCTAACCGTAACGTTAGGTTCTCGGGTCGTCTATTCCAGGGACGTACCCATCGTGGATAGGAAGTTCCTTAGCCTGACCATTTGTTGGAAATCCAAAGAAACAATACGATCTTGTACGGTTTTAGTTGTAGAACCTATCATTCACTTATGGTGGTCACCACTGTTTGGATGGTTGCTATAGTAGGCATAAGTGCGGAATGCCTATGCTGGCTAAGATTAATATTATATTTTCGAAATGTTTTCTACACTATGCACTAATAATAATATCAAAAATGATTTGATTTTGCGTATCAAGCATCTTTGACTATCATAAGAAGAAATCTCCTCCAATTCTGCGTTTGCATTGTGTGTGTGGTGGGAGGTCTTATGGTAGTTTCATTTTCCAAAAGCATTTCGAATTGACTTTGAAAATTATCCCGTTTTTATTCTAAAAATAACTGTTTTACGATCTCACACCAGTCACCATGACTGACTCGGAGTTTATTGTTCCCTTCTAAACTCTGGGTGCCCACAAATTTTCCACACGGGCAGCATAGAGTTATGTTATCAGGATAGTCTGGATATTCTGGAGCTTTGGAGATAAGCTGGATGGTGAGACGTAGTATTTGTATCTGATAGTATTTATTCCGCTGTGTATTCTGTATGAGGACAAGTTTATATAACTGTCCATTGTTGTACATTGACTCTGATTGATGTATGTATAAACTGATATAGTTCTTTGTTTTAAAAGACTATTGATTATCTATTATATGTTATTCCGCTGCGATGTGTAAGATTCTGATATTGTTTTCTGTTCTGTTGTTCTTCTGTGTTGTTGTTCTTCTCTATTCTCTCTTTCTTCTCTTTTTCTTCTATCTTTTCTTCCTCCTCTTCTTTTAAATATTAAAGTTCGCGTTTCCGCCATCCGATTGTTCAGCAGTTGCTACAGTGGACGTAGCAGTGTCAGGTTTTCGGAAGACGGATTTGCGGGTCTTTACATTCCGCATTCGTTGTAAGGTGTTATTCCCAGTTCTTCTGCGTCTGCAGGGTGGCGTTCTTCATTTCGGATCATTCACTTTTGTTGAGAGGCGTTCTTTCCGGTCCTTCCACGTCTACAGTGTGGCGTTCTTCATTCAGGATCATTCTCATCTGTAGTGAGATGTTCTTTCTGGTTTTTCATTATGGGCCATAGATCATCCACATTTTCCAGTTCTTCCGCGTCTATCTTTCAGCTGGAGCTATCTATTGATATCATCAGCACTGATTAGCTTCATAATTTTTAGGTACTTCTAACACCTCATTGCGGGCGGTGGCCTTACCGGAGCTCGATAATGAGGTGTGATGGGCGGTGGCCTTCCTGAAGCTCATTTTAGTTGTACTTGAGTTTTTTCATTTTTTGTATTTTGATTAGCTACCTGCCAGGCATGTTGGCAATACCTTTGATTTCAGTGATACACACACACACATGTGTACTCTCTTCTATTTTAGAGGATCACACATTTCTCTCAAAAAAAGAAAAATATTAATAAAATACGATTTAAACCAACTAGATTGGATCTAGTGAAAATCTTTATACTTCATAGGTCTACCATGGTCCACGTAATATTTTTTTGAAATCAACATATTTAAGCCACTGTAGGCCGGCTCGGTTCCTTCAGTATATACGGTACAATGTTATTTGATTTGAATATATATACACATATATTGGAATTCGAACTTATCTAGTCAACCGAGCTTGAGGCTGTTCAAAGCAATAGATCGAAAAGCGGGACTCTTCTTGCAATTTATAATCCTACTGTGAAGTGAAGCTCGCAGCTCAAACATGTTGTAGATCTGAAACCCATATAATAGAACGTGCAACTCTCGCCATAGTGGAAAATCGATGGAGGAAAGGTTTATTAGCTTTCATCTAAATGAAGGCGATGAAAATTAATAAATGAGATGAAAATGAAATAAATTGGAGAAACGAAGTGTTTTTTTGTGGAGCGGTAAATGGCAGCTGGGGGTGGAAGTATTTAATAATTGTTTCTTATGTTAATTTTTTTTTATGTTATACATATGGAGACAAGCTAGTGCTACTTGTAACATTCACTAGCCCCCTTTATTTTGTTTAATTTTTCATTTTCATGGTTATGTTTGTCCAGTTGCTACTTCTCCCATTTATACAAATGAAATTTTATGAAGTTCTTGCAATCATCCATTGAATGTGTAGCAACTCTTCACTGTATCCATGTTATGTAATTAATAAAGTACGGTTTCCTGGAGATTTGACCAGGCAACTAAGTACTCGACATCCAGGAGTACTCGGCATCCAGGAGTACTCGGCATCCACGTAGCGCTCGGCGTTGGCAAGCGCTCGGCATCCAAGGAGCGCTCAACATCCAGGAGTGTTCGGCTTCCAGGTTCGTCCGGCATCCAAAGGTTGTTCGGCATTCATCTAACCTCAGTCAACTTTAATCATTGCTCGGCATACACTCCCCACTCGGCACCTCACCTCTGTTCGGCATAAGGAGATTGTTCGGTATTCTTCTTAGCTTGTCCGGCTACAATCATTGCTCAGCCCACTCTTCCCACATAACAAGCATCGTTCGGCATGAGGAAGATGGTTCGGCATCCGACCGTTCGGCTTGTCTGGTTTGGCATATAGAGACCAGTCAATCTGGACCGAGTTATTCAGCTACCAGGCCCACCAGAGAAGTCCAACCCACCTTTGCCTATAAATAGAGAGGCGGGGGCACAATGAAATGGACCTTTTTTCGGGAACACTGGGGAGACTCTGCCGCTTTCAAGACTCATCTTCTTTACTTATCAATTGTATTCAAGTATTTGATCCATAGATTGTATCTATAATCAATCATCAAGTAAAGCAATAAAGATCAAAACTCAAAGTGGACGTAGGCAATTACGCTGAACCGCTATAAATCCGGTGATCTTATTTTCTGCATTCAAATTAGCATATTCTTCCTTGTTTAATTTATCTTCATCACTTATATCTCTACACAATCTTTCTCAACGAGGTTAGTGACCAATTTTGGTACTAACACTTTGGTGCTTTCACTGAGAATTGAATTCTCAGACCTCAAGGATCTGCTTTGAAGCTACTGGACTGAATAAATCCCCCAAAGAAGATCCGACTCATTCATAGGACGTCCGTTGATTCTACTCAGAGTTCATACCAATGACTCTACAATGGCGAGACCACGTACCAGATCAGCTTCTCATAATGCGGACGCCCACGAGACTGCTAGCATGCAACAAGCAGGACCTAGCAATCAGCACGCAATTCCAGGTGCAGGGACTACCGCCCAGGACCAAATGCCGGTTGTCACCAGAATAGAGTTCAACGACTTGATGAGAGAACTCAGGGAAAGCAGGAGACAACTAGGAGAACAGATGCAAGCTAACGCCAACCTTATGGCACAACTCACTCAATAACAGCAACAAAATGCTGGGGGCAATCCCGCTCCTTATTCCTCATCCGACAGCTTAACTTCCTTCGATGAACCTCCCAGGCGTAGACGCCGTAAGACTGAAGCTACGCGGGCAGGTGCTGCTGTTCGAACAGCTGGAGACCGTGACCAAGCCGGAGCCGGGAACTTAGGAGCCGGAGTGCAGGTGGAGGCTGGAGGCCCAGACCATCAAAACGCTGACGATGTCGAACCTCAAGATGCACGCTTGGCAGATCGCCAGGAGAGGAGGCATCAGCATGATCAGTCACGTAGAACAGACTCCAACCTTCCACCTTCAATACAAACACCAGACCTGACAGCCATGATCAGACAATTGATGAAAGAGAATCAAGGCTTATCGAATGATGATTAGGAAGTGTCGAGAAGTCATACTCTGTTCACAGACATTGTTCTACAGGTAGCATACCCCAGAAAGTTTAGTATGCCAACTATCCCAGCTTATGAAGGAAATACTGATCCCAGACAGCATGTCATAAGGTACGAGTGGATGATGGATTCAGCTAGAGTAAATGATGCAACCAAGTGTAGATGCTTTCCAATTACCCTATCTGGGATCGCTACTATGTGGTTCACCCGACTTCCTCCGCGGTCCGTATCCAGTTTCGAGGAGTTGGCGAAGAAGTTTATAGAGCAGTTCAGGATACACACTACTCGTCCAAAGGACGTGATGTCTCTATCAAGTGTAATCCAGACTCCTGGGGAGTCATTGAAGGAGTATTTACAAAGGTTCCATGTTGCGGCGACTGAAGTCAGTAATCCCAATTATCATGCAATTCTAATGGCTGTGATGCGAGGTGTGGATCCGGATTCTGAGTTTGGAGACTGGTTGGCAGGAAAACCCCCGACTACGCTAGAGCATTTTTACTCAAAGGCACACCAGTTCATAAGGAGAGAGTAAGCCAGGTGGGTAAGGCGAGAAAAGGCACCGGGACCTGTCCAGGAGTCCGTGAAAAGCAACGTTGCTGTGAAGCAGTCCGGAGACAACTCGGGAAAAGTCCAAGTCAATGTCCAGAACAAGCCTGGGCAGCCTAAGGAATCCGGAGGAAGAAGTCAAGGGAAGAAGAGAGAAGCGGGGAAGTGGAAGCCGAGAATTCCAAGCTACAACGAGTATACCCCGCTGAATGCGTCTTTTGAGAACATTTACCTATCAACCTGCAATACCTTTCAGTACAGAAAGCCACGTCCAAAAGAGTCAACCGAGGAACAGAAGCGGACTGGGAAATATTGCCGCTTCCATGAGACTTATGGGCACAATACGGAAGAGTGCAGACACCTACACGACGCTATAGAGAAGTTGATCAGGCAGTAAAAGTTACAGGAGTTTGTGAAGGATCCACAGGAAGGAGGACAGGGAACATCCAACCCAGGTCGTGCACCAGCTCCGCGTCATCCCGAGGAGCCTGCCCGGACTGTGGGTAGACTAGTCATAAACACGATCATCGGCGGACCTCACCCCACGGATAAGAATTGGCAAGAGATGGAGCGGTATGCTAGTTCCCTGAAGCATGCATATTTCGAGTGTTGTTCCAACGTAGAGATGGGACCCCTGCTAAGCAGCTGCGCGTGATGACAGACGATATAGTATTCAGAAACAGAGATGTTGACCAAGTGGAGGCTCCAACCATCGACCCGATGGTCATACCTGCGACAATCGGACCGGCTTATGTGAAAAGAATTTTGATTGATTGTGGAAGTTCTGTCAACATCATCTTCAAGAAGGCTTATGACCAGATGAAGATGGAAATGAAGGATTTGAAACCGTCTAAAGCTCGTATACATGGCTTTAATGGCGCGGTAACCGATACAGTGGGGTATGTTGAGTTACCAGTTGAACTGGGACAAGGCGAACGTCGGAGGGCGCGACTCCTACCCTTCGTAGTTTTGGATGTGGATTCCCCGTACAATGTGTTCTTGGGCCGACCGGCCCTGGCTGAGTTTAGGGCAGCATTAGCCCCGTGGTGCTTAACCTTGAAGTTCCCAACTGACAAAGGAGTAGGTGTTGTTCATGGCGACCAGGCGACTGGCCATGCCTGTTATGTGGCTGTGCTCCGAGAGGCCCATCGGAGGGAGAAAGGAAAGGTTGCGAACAATCCCCTCCGCATCCTTAATACTGATAATTGACAAGTAGTGCCCGAGCCCTGGCTCGGGCATAATTCTCGGATCTTCAGAGACATAGATTCGAGAGACGACGATGACAAACCCAGGGAAGAATAGGTAGCGCCAGCTGAGTTAACAGTTGACATTCCAGTCAGCCGAGACGACCCATCGCGAGTACTGAAGATCGAATCACAACTCGGCCCCGCAATGACTGAAGACCTTAGTGATTTCCTCCGGGCGAATCTTGATGTTTTCGCCTGGACGCATTCTGATATGTGCGGGATTTCTCCTGCCATTACGAGTCATATGTTGAACATAGACCCGAAATACGTCCCGGTTAAACAAAAGAGGAGAGGAATGGACCCAGAAAGATCCGCTGCCCTCAGAGAGGAGGTGGACAAACTCAAAGCCAATGGGTTCATCCGCGACGCCCTCTACCCTGAATGGGTATCGAACCCCGTGCTGGTGAAAAAGGCGAATGGGAAATGGAGAACATGCGTAGACTATTCCGATTTTAACAAGGCATGCCCCAAGGACAGTTTCCAATTGCCTAGGATTGATCAGTTGGTCGACTCCATTGTAGGACACGAGCTGCTATCATTCATGGATGCATACTCGGGCTACAATCAAATCCCGATGCATATTCCAGACCAAGAACACACTAGTTTCGTCACAGACGTCGGGCTATATTGCTATGTAGTAATGCCTTTCGGACTGAAAAACGCAGGAGCGACTTATCAGCGTTTGGTGAATCGAATGTTCAAAGACCAGCTTGGTAGAACGATGGAAGTATATGTGGATGACATGCTCGTGAAGTCACGACAGTCAAACGACCACATTCGAGACTTAGCAGAGATGTTCGATATACTCAGATATTACGGGATGAAGATCAACCCTTTGAAGTGTTCCTTCGGCGTTGCGTCAGGAAAGTTTTTGGGATTCATTGTTAATGCTAGGGGAATTGAAGCTAACCCAGAAAAGATTCAAGCTATTCGAGATGTGCAAGTGCCCAGAACTATAAAACAGGTGCAAAGCTTGAATGGGAAAGTGGCTGCGCTGAGTCGATTCATATCCAGAGCCACGGACAAGTGCATTCCTTTCTTTGATATAATAAAGAAAGGGAAGAGGAATTTCGAATGGACATCCAACTGTGAGGAAGCATTCCGAGATCTGGTAAGGCATCTGGAGAGTTCTCCAGTGCTGTCAAAGCCAGTAGACCACGAGATGATGAACGTATACTTGGCCGTATCCCCACATGCTATAAGTACGGCTTTGGTCCGCGAGGAGGACCGGGTTCAAAAGCCGGTATATTACGTTAGTAAGCGTTTAACGGGGGCAGAAAGAAATTATCCTAAAATTGAGAAATTGGCCTATTGCTTGGTGATTTCATCACGTAAGCTGCACCCATACTTTCAAGCACACTCAGTTAGTGTCTATACCGATCAACCCCTACGGCAGGTATTCCAACGACCAGAAACTTCTGGGAGGTTGCTAAAATGGAATATCGAGTTGAGCCAGTTCGATATTACCTACTTGCCACGAAGAGCCATACAAGGGAAAGCATTAGCAGATTTCATCGCTGAGTTTATTGTATCTGACGAACCAGATAATCACAGTGTCATTCCCCCCGTTCGATGGAAATTGTACACCGATGGGGCATCAAACGACTGTTGCTCCGGAGCTGGCATAGTTCTTGTAACTCCAGAAAACCGATCGATTTGTTACGCTTTGAAGCTCAATTTCCCGGCTACGAATAATGAAGCAGAATATGAAGCACTGATTGCTGGCTTAAAACTCATTGGAGAACTCGGGGTTAAATCAGTTGAAATCTTTTGTGACTCGCAGTTGGTGGTCTACCAAGTGCGGGGAGATTACCAAGCAAAGGGATAGAAGCTTGCTCCATACCTTGTTCTGGTTCAGGAACTACTATCGAACCTCGAGCGTTATGACATTTCGCATGTCCCGCGTGAACAAAACAAAGAAGCCGACTCATTGGCTAAATTCGCAAGCACTGGCGATGCGCAGCAAATGGGATTGTTTCCCGTTGAAGCCTTGCATGCTCCAAGCATAGACGCGATGAAAGTTGATTTTGTGTTGGAAACAGGAATCGAGGGGGAGTCGTGGATAACCTCATTCAAACTATACCTGACGACCGGGGCTTTCCCAGAAAAAAGGAGCGAGAGACGACAGGTCATTCGAAAGGCCACACGATATGTGATGCAGGATGGACTAATGTATCGAAAGGGGTTCTCGGTCCCCTTATTACGATGCATCGCCTATGATGAGACAAAGCGGGTCTTGGAGGAGGTTCACGAAGGAGAATGCGGCGACCATACTAGGGGGCAGACACTAGCAAAAAAGATCCTCCGCTATGGATACTATTGGCCAACCGTAAATCGGGACGCTGCAGACTACGCAAGGAAATGTGACAAGTGTCAAAGATATGCGAAAATCCCGAGAGCTCCACCAACAGAACTCACACAAATGGTTAGTCCCTGGCCATTCACAATCTGGGGAATCGACATAATCATCTCTTTGCCAATATCCAAAGGTGGTGCGAAATACGCGATAGTTGTAGTCGACTATTTTACAAAATGGGCCGAGGAAGAACCTTTAGCCATAATCACCTCTAAGAAGGTCATTAATTTCGTTGTACGAAACATTATATGCCGCTTTGGCCTCCCTCGAACCATCATTACGGACAACGGAACGCAGTTTGAAAGCAGAGAGTTCAAGGATTTATGTTTAAAGTATGGCATTGAGAAGAAGTTCGCCGCCGTAGGGCATCCGAAAGCTAATGGACAAGTCGAGGCCGCAAACAAAATAATCAAGTCCATACTGAAGAAGCGTTTGGAAAAAGCCGGAGGCAAGTGGGTAGATGAACTCCCGACAGCATTATGGGCTTATAGAACTACCCACAAGTCCGCGACTGGCCACACTCCATTCGCATTGGCATACGGCTCGGAAGCCGTTATACCTGTGGAACTTGAAGTTCCATCGCATCGAGTGACATATTACGATCCCAGAACGAATCAGGATCTCTTGTTGGAATCACTGGATTGCATCGATGAAAAACGTGAAGAAGCTGAACTAAGGGCGGCAGCACATAGGCACCGAGTTAAGCGATATTACGACAGAAGAGTCCGCCCAAGGATCTTTGATGTGGGTGATCTCGTTTTGAAACGAGTTTTCCCGGTGCCATCACGTATGAATCCCAACTGGGAAGGTCCATACGTCGTTGAACGGAAGCTTGGAGAGGGAACATTCAAGCTAGCGACCGTTGATGGCGTGACACTACCCCGAGCATGGAGCAGTGAACATTTGCGACATTATTACATTTAGCCTGTTTCTTTCTTGTTTTAGGCATAGTTATTTCCTTTATGTTTTTGTTCCGTTATCACTTAGTTTCTTCTTAACCTTGTAATCAGGCAATTTAGTTGTTTTTCATTAATAAAGGCTTGAAGCCGTCTTTCCCATGAATTACTAATGTTTCTATATCTCACTGTCGGGTGACGAATTGCTGGAGTTGCATTATTCTGTATGATGTACAAACTCATATAAACGACTTCAATCTCCGAGTCCCCTGAGTGTGGACCGGTGTACTCTAAGTCCCCAGAGCGCGGACTAGAGTATAAACGACTTCAATCTCTGAGTCCCCTGAGTGCGAACCGGAGTACTCTAAGTCCCCAGAGCATGAACTAGAGTATAAACGACTTCAATCTCCGAGTCCCCTGAGTGCGGACCGGAGTACTCTAAGTCCCCAGACCGCAGACTAGAGTATAAATGACTTCAATCTCCGAGTCCCCTGAGTGCGGACCGGAGTACTCTAAGTCCCCAGAGCGCGGACTAGAGTATAAACAACTTCAATCTCCGAGTCCCCTGAGTGCGGACCGGAGTACTCTAAGTCCACAGAGCGCGGACTAGAGTATAAACAACTTCAATCTCCGAGTCCCCTGAATGTGGACCGGAGTACTCTAAGTCCATAGAGCGCGGACTAGAGTATAAACAACTTCAATCTTCGGGACCCCTGAGTGCGAACCGAAGTACTCTAAATCCCCGAAATGCGGACTGGAGTATAGGCAATTCAAATCTCCGAATCCCTTGAACGCGGATCAAATTACCCTAAATCCCTGGAGTGCGGGTTTAGAAAAAATTCTAAGTACTCAAGAATGTGGAACAAGAAATATGCCGCTCCAAAGTATGTTCGAACAATGTAAGAACGGATTGGGAAATTATGCAACTCATAAGAACTTGAGTTTTGACCACAGTTATTCAGAAAACCAAAAAAGCAAAAGAATCGTTCAAGTGACAAAGAAACCGAATTTCGTTTAATAGTCCAAAATGGGGTTACACAATTATTCCTCCAAAACTTGGAGTCAAAAATCTATCTACACAAACTACGGAAACGAAAACATAAAAAGTAGTTACAAGACCTAAGCAAAATCTCGTTGACCGAGTATAGCGACTATTTCTTCGGTTTTTTCTTCTTGTCCTCCTTCGTTTTCTCAGATGATTCCTCTCCCTCACGCTTCTTCTTGGATTTCTTGCTTGCTAAAGAAGCGGAGTCAGGAGTGGGAGAAGGAACATCCAGCGGTTTGGATTTGCCAGGGAGAATGATCTTCAAAGGTCTATTCCGCGGGTCGGTAAGTTCCAATATTTGAGGCTCGACCTTGATCTCGACTTTCTTTTTCTCCTCTTCTGCGAGACGCTCTTTCATGCTCATCTTCGAAGTATGTTCGGAGGCGCCAATGATCTCGATTTCATAACTCCCTTCGACGGGAGATGAAGCGTCAAACTTATCATCATCTAGCGCCCCGATCACTTGAGCGTCAGGGCCAGGAGTTACTCCCGCATGAGCAACATCGCTTGTTTTCTCTGCCTCCTCCTTGGCGTCGTCGCTCCTCGGAGTTGGTTCAGGATCAGAGCAGCCTGCATGAAAACATAAAGAATGAACATTAGGACAAATAACAGCTACCAGAAAGTGACAGATCTTTTAACTTCTAAAAGAAGAATTTTGTACCGGGTTCTGGCTGGCTATCAGTTGCGCGTGGAGTTTCACCCTCTAGAATAGGGGATAACACATGAACGCCAAGCCCGGGATCTTCTGGATCATAGCCGGCATACTGCTCAAATGGGTCAAGTGTTGGCCGACCGGCCGATTGAGCAAAAGGAGGAGCATCTGAAGGAGGAGCTGCAGCCTTAGCCCCAGATGGACCAGCTTCGTTGTTTTTCTCTTTTGGTAGGGGAGAACCTTTGCTATAAAGAGCCAAAGCTGTAGATAGGTCCGCTGGCTCGTTCCCCCTGAGAAATTCTTTCACCAGAGCATCCTCATCGACTTCCTCAAAGCCCGACTCGATCTTTCTGATCTTTATTAAAGTTTCCCAGGCTTCAGCTAGAGATTCAAGATAGCCCTCACCTAGGAATGTCAAGTCGCGGTGCATAAGAACGCGGGCGCTGTACTCGGCGATCAGTGGGTCAAACATGCACTTAACCTCTTCTCTACCCGCTTCTGCAGCTGCCTCGAGACGAGAGTCAATCTCCTTAGAAGCTTTTCTCCTGCCCTCCTCACGGGCTTCGTCTTTCATTATCTCAACCTTAGCAAGTTCATCATCGAGCTTGGTCTTTAATAGCCGTGTAGCAACAATTTCGTCGCAGTATCGTTGAGACTCTTCTAGAGCGGCTATTTTCTCCTTTTTCTCCTTAGAGAATAGCTCTTTCAACTCTCTGACTTGTAGGGCGAGCGCGTCCCTTTCTTTCTGGATAGAGTCTTTTTCTAAGGCAAGAGCTCCACTGCGCTGGACTGCTTCATCAAGTTCCTTTTTATGGGTCGCCTCTAGACGAGTGACGGCCTCGGTAGTGTCCTTTGCACTCTGCTCTGCGGCTTCAAGTTTCGACTTATACGAAGCAAGCTCTTCATTTTGATTCTTGATGATGTCCTTGTCAAAGCCAGCTTCCAACTTCAAACGATCAATCTCCTGTTGGTGCTCAATAGATACTTCCGATACTTTTTCGACCAAGTGTATGAACGCGTCATGTTGAACATAGACGTCGTTGTTGCAGGCGATGGCACTCTGCTTGACGTGCCCTGGGATATGATGAATAGCTGGGAGGAATTTCAGGCCATCAAAGTGGATTTTTGGGAATTTGGCCTTAAGATCGACCATCTTCTCTGTTATAGTTGGGTCAGCCGCAGGAGTAGGGGGAGGAGGCTTTGAAAGTTATGTTCTTTTCCGATGCTCCCGAGTTTGCCTTATGCTCGACGAACCAGAATGTTGTTCTCGGGAGACATCGGGTTGAGACCCCTTCTGCGAAGGCTTTTCCCTATCTGACTCAGTTTGAGGAGGAGGATCACGAGAATATGAAGACTGGGAATATGTTTTCTTTCGATAAGACGAATCGCGAGGACGGTTGTCTCGATCCTCGTAATCATCTCTGTCCCTACGTCTACCTGAGCCTGAATCCCGTCCGGGATGGTGAAATATAGAAGAACCGTGGAGGCGATCAAGTCCGTGGGAGTGCCCCATGTCACCTGCAAAGAGTAAAAATAACAGCGAGTTATGAAAAATCGGGGTAATGAAAAACTTGAAGTGTATGGTGAAGTGTGTGTGTGTGTGTGTGTCCTAGTGTTCCCCCCAACAGACTGGTTCTTTTATCTTTACTGATTGGGGTGTTATCTCCCTGAACTGGGGGTTGAACTCCCGCGTTGCCTCTAGCGGGCGAATGAAACTTAAGGGTTTCCGGATCATCGAAACCATAGTTAAGTAGATCGTTGGGAATGGTGAGGTTTGACAGACCCTTTAAAGAACTTTCCACGTGCTGTGAAGAAGTCTCTTTCTCTGACGGGATGAGCGTAACTTTGGAAGTTCCGCCAACTTTCTCCTTCCGTATCTTGTATGTCAATTTCTTTTTCCCCTTCGAAGGGGAAGATGACGTTTCAATATCGTGCACTTCGATCGCCGGGTCCCAAGCAGGACCTACATTCTCGCCTTGTGTCTTAGGAGCTTCATCCTCTTTGTTTTCTCCCCCTTCATGTGCATCGGGGGTATGGCGTGATGACGATTCAGCTTGTTTTTTACCTTTAACGGATGCAGACTTGGGAATGGAAACGCCCTCAGGAAGGCTAATCCGGCGACCTCCTGCTAACAGTTCGAACCTCGATAAGGATTCATTTTAAATGATGGTTCGGATGTCCCGTTCCTCGACAGGAAGAGCTCTAATGGCTTCGACGGTCTCAGAATATCCTCGGCCCTCAAGACGCGGGTTGATACCTGAAGAGATGAAACAAGAAGTTAGAAAAAGCAAAGATCCGATTGAACGCAAATGTCGAATCAGGGAAGAGACTTACTGCCTTCGACCCATCTCCTCGCGAAACCAGGAGGGCAGCGCACATAGAACCATTCATGTTTGTACAGGGAGAATTTGCTACATGCTCCGGTCAAAATCTGGCATTTGTGGTACGGCTCGAGGAACATAAAGGAGGGGCTATCTTTCCGCATCATGATCATATAGATATATCTGATGTCGCCGGGAGTTGGAGGCCTAGAGAAGACGGCCATGAAAAGTAGGTATGTCCCGTATATGAACGCGTGACCGTTTGGATGCAGCTGCGACGGGGCGATGTCTATGTATTGCAACACGTCCCGAAGAAATAAATTGAATGGAGGCACACTGCCCATCTAGCACATAAACTTATTACAAGCAGTATATCCGACTGGGGGCAGATGAGGACGATCATGTCTCGACGGGACCAACACATCGGTAAAAGGGATTCCGTGGATGGAACATATTCGCCGAAGCGCGACTTCGTTAATCTTTGAAGCCTGTGAGTCGATCGGATTTTCCAAGAGAATCGATGCCTCCAGGGCATCAGGAGCTAAGTTATGAGCAGGGGAAGTCGACGGATTTGAAGTATCCGCGATTTCTTGCCTTGAAGACGGCCCTGGCCTATCAGATATAGTGGTGGATCTGGATTTTTTAGACATCTCCAATAAATAGTGAATCTGGCTAAGCGCCTGTGAAAACTATACTTGAAAAATGTTCAGCGTTAGAATTAACAACATGAATATTCCCCCCACGTGGTGTGTAAACTAGTGCAAGCAATCGTGTATAAGCATTGAGAATTTGAAAGTCGCAAAGATACAAAACTGAGCTTCGAATCATCGCCTTCGAAGACTGTCATCGCTGACCGTCCCCAAAAGCCTGCCTTGTGGTGACTACAGTTTCAGATTCAGAAAACATATGTTAATCTAAGTTCAGATTTATGTCTACTAAAGATAGGGAGTTAATGATCCGGGTCAGTTTCATATGGTGGTAGGCTAGGGTCCATGGCCTTGTTTTGTTATGTGATCAGGCAAGGCAAGTGTGGTTCGGCATTTATGTTGTTCGGCACTTATGATTGTTCGGCATCTATATTGTTCGGCACTCATGATTGTTCGGCATTTATGTTGTTCGGCACTTATGATTGTTTGGCCTAAGTGTTGTTCGGCACTTATGATTGTTCGGCATCTGTATTGTTCGGCCTAAGTGTGGTTCGACATTTGTATTGTTCGACCTAAGTGTGGTTCGGCATTTGTATTGTTCGGCCGATGTGTGGTTCGGCATTTGTATTGTTCGGCCTAAGTGTGGTTCGGCATTTATGTTTGTTCGGCCTAAGTGTGGTACGACATTTGTGACTGTTCGGCAAAGCATCGTTTGGCCTAAATCTTGTTCGGTCGAGACAACGCTCGACACACCATCCTTAACAGCGACCTCATTCCCCTCTTCTTCCTCCATCCACACCTAACCACAAGGACGAATCGTTCGGAAAGTCATGCTAGGCCTTACCATTCGACGCCCCTAGCCATCTCCTACTTCTCCTATGTTCTTTCTTCCTCCAATCTCATTCGGCACAAAAGATTTATGCCGAACCACAACACTTCTACCAACAGCTTCCTAGAAAGCTCATCTTTACTCACTTTTCCTTCCACCCTCATCGTGTAACTTTGAAAACTTTCAGGATACCTTAGTCAAGGCTCGATTCACCCTATCAATTAAGGAACTCGAGCGTAAAGACCGTTTTAAGCTATGGGGATTTAGGCGGAAGGATCGATACCTAATTGGTAGGTTGAAGACTTGGAAAGGATCGATGAATCGTTGAAGGATGTTAACTGGAAACGTCAGCAGGTGCAAGGCAGAGGTGTTAAAAGTGTGAAAAGAGAAGAAGGAGGAAGGTGCCGGCTTTTATAGGGAAGAAGAAGAAGTCGAAAAGGCTATATCCGGTGGAATCGGTCAAAGCCACAGCGTTCGGCATCGACATACAAAGTCGTTCGGCACATGAGAATTGTTCGGTTTCGACTGCCTCGTTCGGCATTTATACCACGCTCGGCACACACCTCCACCACTGATATTCTCAAGAAGGCATCTCCAAGAAGAGTTAACCTAGATTCGAAGCGAAGTACAGGGGATATGTAATTCAAAGCGTATCACGATTCGGTCACGTAATACACTTTGGGGGGCAAGTGTTTCCTGGAGATTTGACCAGGCAACTAAGTACTCGACATCCAGGAGTAATCGGCATCCAGGAGTACTCAGCATCCAGGAGTACTCGGCATCCATGAGTACTCGGCATCCAGAAGTACTCGGCATCCACGTAGCGCTCGGCGTTGGCAAGCGCTCGGCATCCAAGGAGCGCTCAACATCCAGGAGTGTTCGGCTTCCAGGTTCATCCGGCATCCAAAGGTTGTTCGGCATTCATCTAACCTCAGTCGACTTTAATCATTGCTCAGCATACACTCCCCACTCGGCACCTCACCTCTATTCGGCATAAGGAGATTGTTCGGTATTCTTCTCAGCTTGTCCGGCTACAATCATTGCTCGGCCCACTCTTCCCATATAACAAGCATCGTTCGGCATGAGGAAGATGGTTTGGCATCCGACCGTTCGGCTTGTCTGGTTCGGCATATAGAGACCAGTCAATCTGGACCGAGTTATTCAGCTACCAGGCCCACCAGAGAAGTCCAACCCACCTTTGCCTATAAATAGAGAGGTAGGGGCATAGTGAAATGGACCTTTTTTCGGGAACACTGGGGAGACTCTGTCGCTTTCAAGACTCGTCTTCTTTACTTATCAATTGTATTCAAGTATTTGATCCACGGATTGTATCTGTAATCAATCATCAAGTAAAGCAATAAAGATCAAAACTCAAAGTGGATGTAGGCAATTACGCTGAACCACTATAAATTCGGTGTTCTTATTTTCTGCATCCAAATTAGCATATTCTTCCTTGTTTAATTTATCTTCATCACTTATATCTCTACACAATCTTTCTCAACGAGGTTAGTGACCAATTTTGGTGCTAACAAGTACCAATTTTCAAAAGAAAAAAAAATATTGCTATTATTTTAATTCTATATGTATTTAAATATGCATACACACACATATATGTATGTGTGTGTGTGTGGATGTGTATGTATGCATGCATACACACACATACACACACATGCGTGTATATGCTTGTTTATATGTATGTATGTATGTATTAAATACAAATTTATTTATTATTTAATAATCGAAATATATATTAATTTAATAATTTAAAACTACAATTTTAACATGGTTTGACATTTTAAAAAAAAGTTTTAACATAAGCCACTGGCAAATGAAAAGTAATTGTTGATTAAATAGATACATAATTTTTGGTTTTAGATTTTCAAAAAATTTAAATTTAAAATTTGTTTGACCTTATAAATAAAAATAAAAAATGTGTTTTTTACTCAAACCTAAGAGCTTTAAAATATATTTTTTAAATGAAATTTTCATGTGGATATATATATATATATATTGAAAATGGGTTTCTTTTATTGCTTTAACATAATAAAAATTACAAAGTAAAACACAAGTAGTAGCCCAAGCAATAGAAAGGCTACACAACCTACTTAACACCATATCTATACATCTAATTACATTACAATAAAAAAACACCCATCCTAATATCAACACTAATATTCTTTGGAATATTATCACTACAAGCCCAGCTATCAAATCTTCCACCCATTAAAGAATGAAACGTTTTATGGGCCATCTAATCTTCCTTCTACGTAATCATCCAAACAAAATTTAGGGTATTGTGCGTGAAACATCATCACGTGATTCTCGAACGAGACAGTTAGTATAATCAACAACCACTTCAGTTCCTCACGTGACGGCCATCTTCTCCATCGCATATCACGTGACTATGTCGGGCCTTCTCTTCTCTTGTGATTGACAATCCCCACACAGTGCTTGACTGGATGAAGATCGAGTTTTTGCAAGATAAGTACGTAGAAACTCGATCCTATATCCTTCGAAGAGAGTTTGCCACTTTGAAACACAGGTAGCGACTGCATCAGTATCTGCTCAAAATCACCTATCGATCTGACAAATAACTTGCCACCAAACACATAACTTCTGCTATTGCCCAATTGGTTGTTGCAATTGTATGAACTTAGTCCATGCTAATTTTGAGGTTTGAACTCTTTGAATGAACACCCATCAATCTGTAGGTCGGTGACGCAATTTCAGATCTCATATTTTGTCCAATGATGTGAATATCATGTGTGATTCCAGAATATATTTCTAGGTGAATCACCAAAATTTCAAATTGCCCTTTGATGTGCTATTAGAAAACCCGGATTCACCAATGATACGAAAACACAAAGGGATATTAACTACATTGACATTTGATTTCCAGATCCGATTCATCTTATCACCAAATGGAAACTCCATAGACGATTGTAGGGATGATGTACTTAATTCGTGAATTGTCATTTCCCCAAATTGAAGTCGATTCAATATCATACACGCCCGAAAAATAGCACTTTGAATTTCTTTGGCTTGTCAAAAAGATAATCACCAAATCTTAGAAATTGTAAAACTGATTGCAGGATTCTTACCCTGTAAAGCATCGGCATATGATTTTAGGAAATTTAAACTTGGTTTCGCCATTAGTACTTCCAGATCCTGCTTGACAGTCGATTGCCGAAAACAGGAGATTAAACGGCATAAGATGTTAGAGGCGATATTCGCCAAGGCACCCCCAATTCTCTGAATCTCGATCTGCATCGGAATAAGATTTGGAAAGATACACGATTTCAAGCTTTACATACAGGATAAGGATACGGATGATCCCATAAATTGTTGAAACGCAAATCGCCTGGTAGAACTTTGTGTGATATATATATATATATAGTGTGTATGTATATATGTATATGAAAATTCGAAATTTATTTTATCTGAATCCTAAAGTAAACAATTTTTTTAATATTTTGAAGTTGTGTATTAAATTGATAAATTATTTGGATTAATATATATAGATTTGAAGATAGAAATAATTTAAAAAAACAAAAATAATTTAATGAATATATAGTATATTTAAAAATGTTTTTCTTTATTAATTATTATTACAAATTATAACTAATTTCTGAAATGCTATAATCTAAATTATGGTCAAATTATATTGGATGACAACAAGCATATACATATGAACATATTTGAATATATTAAATAAAAAGATTAACTCCTCATTGTGATCTTGCGACCGTTGGTTATTTCCTTCATGAACATCTTTTTCTACCTTGGCTACGGGATGCAACATTGTCTCCTTAGCTTCACCAATATCTTCTCTGAAGGCTAAGGTTAGGTCTATTCAGTGTGTAGAGATATTGAGAATGAGTGACTATTTATAGCTAACCAGATCGCAAATATCTAGCCCCTTTCTCTAACCATAGAAGACCAAGTCCCCTCCCTCCTTCGCAATGCTTTGGTCGGCGTATACATAGGTTTGGGCTTCCATACTAAGAGACAAAATGACTTTAATAATTAAATCATTCGTTTAATTAATTTATCCAAAATTGTTCATTAATTAAATCAACGTATAACTTTTATACATCGTTTTAGTTAATTTTTAGTCTTTAAATAAATAATAAAAATTTAATACAACTTTTGTGTTTAATTTAATATTAGTTAACATTTATAAATTAATTTTACATTGGTTGAACTCAAAAAATAACTAACAACATGTTTGTGTTGACTTTCTAATGTGAACTCGATCCTCGATCAATATATAAACAATTTAAATAACGAAGCTTGTACTAACTATGTTGCTTTATAGTATCGTGCACAAGTTCATTTGCTTACAGATTATTTAAGCGAAATCTAATTTATAATATATATTAAGCTACACCTAGTAACGATATTTTGTACACGTTTTCTTTTCATTATCATTGTATTACTTAGATAACCTACGGTCAAAAACTCTATTAATATCCATGTTTAATTACGTAGACTACCATATAGTCATTGGTTCGATCCGATAATATACATCAATTAATCAATTTACTTTGCCTAAAGATTTTGACTTTAAGTTGACTATCAATTACAGTGACACTAACCTTCTATAATTAAGAAGACAAATCCTCTCTTGAGTAGATACTTTAAGTAGTTTAATGTATACCCTATGTACGTAACACGATTACCATGTCACGTGTTTGACCATAATCACAGTACATTCTAGCTACTTGTAATTATTTAACATTTGTAATTTCTTTCTACCAACACGCGCTTACATTGCATTTTGACCGAAAACAAACTACTTTATTTCTTAGTCAAAATACTCGTTCTAATATCTAGATGCTTGTTTAAGATCATAGAGTGATCTTAAAATTTCACAATCTTTATTACCGCTCTCACTGACTTCGAAACACTTTGGTTGCGACGCCTAAAGAGTCTTCTCTAGATCTGTATTTGGAGAGTCTATTTAAGGCTGTCAATGGTTACCTGAAAAATCTGAAATCCATCCGCATCTGTATCCGTAAAACGGATAAATATCTGATATCCGAAAAAGCGGATACGGATGTGAAGACATCCGCATCTAAAAATAATCCGTCCGGTTTTTGTCAAGATTCTAGCTTATTTTATGTGTATTTTAATAAAATAAAATATATGTATTTATTGTTTTATTAAGTTAATTATTTATATTATATGCATTTAACGCATATTAACTGCTTAAAACTATTTGTTATCATCACATTTGTTGCTTTTTGTACTTTTATAATTAATGTGATTGGAAAAAATAATATATTTAATCAAAATTTTCAGTTTATGTTTCTTAATTTATCAATCGTTAGTGGATAGAATAATTATCTGATATCCGTCCGTATCTACGGATACGGATATCCAATATCTAAAATTGATTTCGAATGCGAACGCGGATATAACACTATCTGCATCCAAAAGTATCCGTTGACAGTAGGCCTGTCAATGGATACCCGAAAAATCCGAAATCCGTCCGAGTCCGTATCCGAAAGTACGAATATTATCCGATATCCGAAAAGCGGATGCGGATATCCGATATCCGAAAGAGATTTCGGATGCAGATACGGATATGAGTGTATCCGTATTCGAAAAACATCCGTCCGATCCGAATTAATTATAATAAAAATTATTATTATTATTGATTTATTATTTAAAGATACCCATAAGTTATGTTTAAAATTTATTTGAAAATTAAAGGCCAACAGCCCAAGCCCAACAAACAAACCCTAAGTAGGCAGGTGGTATTCACTTCAAAGTTCGAACTTGGAACGTCAATTACTCAATTCAATATTTCAATTCTTACAGCCGCCACTAATAAAAGAAATATCAAAACCCTAAATCGCAGTAACCCTAAATCGAAACAACCCATCACTCCGAAGTTGCTCCGCCTCGCAGTCGCAGCTTCGGCTCCGGCCTTTGTTCGAAACCTCGCAGCTCACCTGAGTCGCAGCTTCGCCTCGCAGCTTCGGTTGCAGATTGATAACCCAAGTTATCTGCATGTGTACCAGTAAGTCAGTAACTAGAATTTTTTTTACATTCTTTGGAAGTGGTAATAATGGTTTTTTCCCACTCTTTCCATTCTTTAGCAACACTAGTGATTTTCTCACAGCTTCCCTTGCTATTTCTATGTGTTCCTGTTGATGTTGATTACGTTATTCATGGTTTAAGTGATAATCATGCATCATATTGATTATATATGTCTTTCGAACTTGTATTTTATCTTTGTGGGATACAATTGGGTATGTAAATGGCATGTAATGTTGTATTAAATGAGATGTAAATTTTGTTATTTTATCTACTTTATTGTTCGAATGAAAGAAAAATTCCCATTTAATTTTCTGAAAATAAAAGCAGCAATTACTGCACTATTTTAGTATTCGTTTTGGGAACTCCGACTAAAGGATGTTTCAGTAGATATTGTTATGTAAATGTGGGATTGTGTGTATCAGTATTTTGTGTTATATGCAATATAAACTGAAAGAATGTCCTGCTATAGTGAATTTGGGGAAAATGGGCAGTTGGGTACCTAACATGATGGGCAATGTTAACAATCATTTTCCTCATATTTTTTTGTTCAGATTTTTATCATTAATTCTTTTTTATTATTTTTCTCCTAACCCAATAAGAATCACATCTCGTTCGATCCTAGATTGTGGTTTACACGTTTATATATCTGGATCAATTTCACTATCACCATTGTTAATTACTCAATAAGTTCACTGTTAATCACCATTGGTTAGCAAATAATAACATTACCGTCAAAATTTATGTGTTAGGTATGCTTTTATTCTGTGATTGAAAGACATATTTTGTAGAGAGATGTACTTGATAAAATATAATCACATTTGCAAGTGTATTCACAGTTGTCTGCACCTCTAACTATTTCTAGATAGCTGTTTATTCATAATTCTAGTGCACCACTTTCTGACAGCAGCACTTGGTGGTGCTGCTGCTGCACCAAGTGCAGTATCACTTTCTGACAGCAGCACTTGGTGCTGCTACAGTACTAGCAGAAGCATTTCTAGTGGAAAATACAATATGAGTTTGAAGTTTGATTTATTGGAATCATTGGATCATATTTTTGCTATGTTTTGTTTTATAGGATCGTGTGGAAAGCTCATGAGTTTGAAGATGGAACAAAGAATTGGATGTTCATTCTTCACTTTTGCAAAGAAATTGGATGCTTATTCGTCACCTTAGCTATGTTTATTTAAGTTTTATGGTTAATTATTTAAATTGTATAAGCTAATTAATTATGCATTTTGTAACTCTATTATGATTTTGTGTTGATTGTTTGTTGTTAACGTAGAAACTGAAGTAAATTAGTTTGTCGATTGATTGTTATTTGAATGCTATGAATTGTAAATTTTTGATTAAAATTTTCATTATATTATTATTCTCAATCTAGTTTTCGGATGTGGGTTTTCGGATATTTTCGGATATTCGGAAATATCCGCATCCTCTTTTCGGATGCGGATATTTTCGAAAATATCCACGGATGCGGATACGGATGTTAATTTTTGAATATCCACGGATATCGGATGCGGATGCGGATGTAGATTTTAATTTTTGGATACGGATGCGGATATAGCCATATCCGCATTCGTTTGCATCCGTTGACAGGCCTAAATCTATTTTAACATCCGCATGCCCAAACTCATTACCGTATCATGTGATAATTTGTATGTGAAATCTGAGTGGACTTAAGCATAGTGACCAATGAAACTGCTTCATCAATTTTAACATTTGAAAATAGTCAAGTCTTTTCCCATCAACTTTGCTTTATAAGTCCATATTTCTCCAACTACGTCGATATTCTTTACAAAGACTCACTTGAAACCAATGAATCACGTTCTTTTTAGCACATTTTTCAAAATTAAATTCTATTTTTATACATGGAATCCATATCAGATTGAAGCATCACGCCAAATGACTGAAATCTATACTCTCCATAGTTTGTCGACAACTAAGTTGTCATTATGAACAATAACTTTTTCTCTATCGATATGAAAATCATAATCTTCGATGCATGAGGTTATCTGTTAGAAGTTATAACAAGCTATGTCATTTGGACATGGTTAAGTTAGTATCATATATAAAATTATTTTGCATTTAGAATCTTGGATCATATCGAAATTCATTACATTACCACTAATTTTTCCAAAAATAAATACTTTCGATAAGAAGGTGACATGTCTTGAAACAACGTATTATTTCTCAGTGTGGTGGAAAAGACATCCATGGATACTATGAACTTCCTACATACTTACACAAAGCAGACTTAGCTTTGAGTTCACGGGGCTTACATTCTATACATAGTACGAACAACCCTGTATCTTAAACTTTTTGAGATTTTCTTTCCTACTTGTATCTTATGTGGAGTCATAAACTTAACTTTAGACAAAACTGAATTTAACATATGAGCTTACTCTTAAGTGCATATCCCTTAAAAATAAAGAGTTAACCCAACATCACTTAGCAATAGATGGAGTAATGCCATACACAATTTCAATTTCTCCTTACTGATACATCATTGTGTACCATATGGAGACGTGACTCTAAGAGATCATATTCCCTTTTAGGTACTTTTCTAATAAACTCCAATTAGTTTTTTATCTCTTAAAACCCCTAAAAGCGATTCAAAATTTTCTTAAATTCCTCTAATGGGTGTTAGTACTCATATATCATGTTACCACAAACCTAAGGGTGCTCAACAAATTGTAGTCCACATAAATAACAAATATCACTTTATTAATTATCATACATAACTCCTAACCGTTTTAACTTGCTTCTAATCGTCTATGTGATCTGGAAGGTGCTCAAGAAATCATATAATACATTAGTCACTCATACTCACCATTTCATGATTGCATAAACATAAATTTTACAACTCTTAAGAGTGCTCAACAAAACTATAAAATGTTCTTACCAATCTAGAGACATTTGTAACTGTTATTAAGATATTATGCATAACTTTAGGGTGTTGCACAACCATACACAAGTCAAACTAATTCTACATGATGTAAATGGTAGAAAGCAACCTTATTCCAAATTTGAAATTCCAAATATTATATACTGAGTGATATCGATGATTTAAGAGGTATGAGTGTTCATAATGCTTGATGATATCATATATCATTACATCATATGCATACATATTTACATCTATTTGGGTTTTAATTGGTTTTAACTTTTTAAAATCATTATTAACTTTTATTTATATTTACATTATATAGGACTTTCTTGTTTAATTACAACTTTTGCTATTTTTATTTAAAATCATTTTTATTTAAAATCATTTTTATTTTATGTAAATTTTATTATTACCAATTTAATTAATAGTACAACTTCTATAAATTTTAACTTCATATTTCAGTAATTTTAAGACCTCTTCATTTAACTATAACCTTTATGATTAATTTTAATTTAAACAATTTTTCCTTAGCGTTTAACTTTTATAACTATTAAATTATTCAAATTTGTTTATTTGAATCAACCCAAAGTCAACATTTTTGGACCTCACATGTAGGGCATATCCTAAAATCAGATCATTCGATGAATCACATAAGGGTCAAGACTGGAAGAGTTCCATTTGTAAGAACGTTCCTTAATTATATAACATCTTTCCTTAGACACTCTTGCCTTGACACTCGTTTAAATGGAATATTATTAAGGATGACCCCTTTGGCTAGTTATTTCTGTTAACACAATGCAAACACTAATCATATATTAGGTTTTTTAGTGTGTTATCGTGAATAAATATAGTCTACATATAAATCGTATTTAATGTTTGATTTGATAAAATGGAATTCATTTTGAGTGGAAAATAAATTTACTATAATTATTTTAATTGAAGCATATATAGTGTATAAAAATAACATTGTATGCCCACTATATTCATACATATGTGTGTGTGTGTGTTTTTTTTCTAGTATGAAATTGATTTGCAATCAGTTGTAAACTAATGTGGCATTAGTTTATTGACATAAATCAATTTCTTCGATCCTATGTATTAAATCTCTACACATAAAAAACCATTCACTAGGGATTATGATTCTCTTTTAAATTCTAGCTCCTCTCTTTTCTTCTATTGCATCTTCATTAAAGTTGACATACCAATATCTTGTAATGCTCTCTAAAATTAGTAATAAAATTTCTAGTGTACGTTATCACATCGATGGTGGAACTAATATAAATCTATGTGTCGTATTTACGTTATCTTTGTTCAAATTTACCGTTTGTGTTCGTATATTGCTGAACTAGGTTTCATTGGTCGTACCAACAACTGGTCCAACATAAGCATCCGTAGAGAATTAAGATACATTGATATTATATGCAATTTTTACCTAATAGAGTGCTTGACGTTTGTACTATTTTTGACTTTTATGTGTGGAGTATCTACTATTTGGTACCAATCTTATTGTGTTATACATACAAAATGCATGTTTAACGTACTAATTATTTTACCTTACACACAAAAACCTTGTGTTTTTAGATCTTACACAGCGAATTTGATTTTGATTTAATATCGACAAGTCCACCGAAAATATCCCTCACATATAACTCTTAATATGACTAAGATTTCATCATGATTCCAAATTCTTTTTTTTTCAATTTTGTTATCGTCCTTCTTATTTATGAATTATTTATGAATGATACTATTTACACTCATCTAGATATCTTCTCACACTCATTTTATCCTCTCAACTTCACCCACCCACCCTGTAACGATCCAGAATTTCGGTTCGTCATTCGTATATTTAATTGATTTTAAATATTCATAAGTTGATTTTACAAGTTGAATAACTTATATTTGAAATATAATAATTTATTTGGATAATTAGATCGTTAATTTAATATTTGAAATTGCAAAAGTAATTTGATTTTGAATTTAATGTGAATGAAAATGATTTATAAAGTTGAATTAAATTCTACTTGAATTAGAATGATGTTAATAAACTTTTGAAATTGAATTAAAAGTTAATTTATAGAAATTGGAAATTTTAATATTTAATTAACGTGTAAAAATAGTCATTTTTGACACGGTCTCGGATTTCGACGAAACTAGTTTCATTGGATCCATAATGTTTTATTATTCAAGGATTTCAAATTTTGTGTCAATCGGATTTACGGTTTAGTCGTGCGAAGCTGAAACACGTAGAAATTTATTTAAGTAAAATTTTATTAAAATAATTCGGTTCGAAAACCTATCTTCCAAATACGATGGAATTGGCTCCCGATATATATTCCATTGTGTTTGGAATAGGGGTAAAACATTATAATCGTCAGACGACACGTCTCATTTGGAGTTCGGAAAATATTCGGATGAATAGTGTTTTAAAATGTTGCCTATATAAGGACCCCATACCCCAAACCCTAGCGCCAAATTAGGTCAGCCGCCACCCCCTCTTCCCAATCAACGGCCGATATTGTCCACGACGATCGGAGCCTCTTCAGCCAAAACGTTCTACACGAAAGTTGTAGCCCATCTCCCCACGAACAAATCCATACCCACCAATCATTGATCGAAGCACTATGGTGGTCGTGATTTGCGTGCGTTTGGCAGCAGTTTTGGGTTCATCGGAGAAAATTTTAGCCCGTAGGCGCGTGCGAGTGGCTATGCGCAGCTGGAGGCGAGCATGGCGGGGGGTTGGCGCGAGCGGGCGGCGTTGGTGGTGTCCCCTTGTGGTGGCACGCGACGTTGTACGAAAAAAAAAGAGAAACGCGCGTACGTGACTCTGGAATGAAGGAAGAAGGTGAAGCACGGCCCTGATTAACTTAGGTTAATAAAAAAAGAAATTGTAAATAATTTATACTTTAAATCGTGAATGTTTAAAAATTCATATCTTCTTCATACGAGGTCGAAATTGGACGAAACAAGTTGCGTTGGGTTCATTTTGATGAACACTACGCGATAGAGCTGGATTGGAGTTGATTGGAGCTAGTGAAAATTTTGGGTAAAATTAAATGCTCGTTTAATTTATTCGAAATAAAACGCTGCAACGGCTATTGAAATCAAAGTAAGTACAACTCACTCTATCTGACTCGCTTATATTTTTATGTAAGTGAAGATAAATTTATTTTGTATTGATTGATGATTGTTTGGATGATATATATTATATATTATATATTATATATCTATATATTGATTGATTTGGATATTCATGCCTATTGGAGCAGATGAGACCCTATACGTTTCCGTATATGAGTGGATGACCGTTTGTACACGCGTCTGCCTCGAAGCGGACATTGTACATATTTTCTCATATGTATATTTGTTGCATGTGATAGGTTGGATGGATCCAACTGGATTTCTCACCAGTGTTTATTTTTATTTGCAGATATTATGATATATGCTGTTATCCTGTGATATATGGTGTTTGGATGTCGTAATTGATGTGAATCACCTTATTTAGCATTTTTGCACCATTGGGCCATATTTTTGAAAATTTAAAATATTAAAATGATGATTTCAAATTAAAAAGGTTGTTTAAGTGATTTTTGGAGTTATATGAGTTTTAATAATGATTTGTAAATTATTAAAAGAAGTTTATTTAAATGGAAACGAAATGCAATTTTTGAAATATGGAGTTAACTATTTGGTAAAATAAGTTAATTGAGAATTTTGATTTATTATAAATGGGTTATATATATATAAGATTTATAAAATTGATATTTTATAAATAAAAATAATGGAATTATAAAGGAGTTTTATAAGTGTTAAAATGAAGTTATAAATGAATCTTATAAGTGAATAAGATTTATAAATTTATGAAGTTATAAAAAGAATGAATTTGTAAATAAGAGAATTATAAGTAATTTACTTATAATAGGATTTTGGCATATAAATGAGATATAAATGGAATTTGTTAATAAAGGAATTTATAAATTGAAGTTTTTATAAAATAATAAATGGAATTTATAAACATTGTTTTATAAATTCGAAATCAACTTATTTTGATAAGTTAAATATGAAAGCTTATTAAAGGCATATATTCACGATTTTGGACAGTGGATAATCATTTAATAAATGTGTAGAAATAGAATTGGGTTAGAGAATTTTATTCACGATTTTGGACAGTGGATAATCCTTTTAATTAAATGTGTAGAAGCAATGAATTTGGTAAAAGAATTTTATTCACGATTTTGGACAGTGAATAATCCTTTAAATAAAATGGATACTTTTGATAAGCGATATTTTAAAATGGAGTTTGAATGGTTTGAAAATAAGATAAAGCATGAATTCACTTATTATCAAAATAACTATATGGAAATGTTTTCCAATATAGAATATTGAAATGGTTTTGGAATTATGTCTTTTTAAAGATAATTTGAAGTGAATATTTGAAAAGTGATTTAATTAATAAAAGATTAATTATAAGGGCCTAGTGATTGCTTATGGTGCTAAATATTTGTTTGTTGCTTTGATAGTTAAATAACTGACTATCAAATTTGGCCATTTTTAGTTCCTCGACTTGATGTGGGAACAATTTAGTCGTACACTTAGTACGTAGCCATCTGTGTAGGCTTGATTACCGTTTGTGTTGAGGATGTTGATTCGTGTAGTGTGGAGTATTACTCCAATCTATCGAGCTTCCTTCTTGGCCGAAGGATAGCAAGTTGAAAGTTGGAGACGTGATAAGTCTATGAGACTTAGTTTCTGTATGAGGTTGAAAAACGCTTTTGCGTTGTTGGTGCGAAGAGATCGGGATCAGTTTATCCGAAAACCACTTCGGACCAACGTATATGCGTTCGATTGTGCAGGTTATTGATGATATTGATATTTAGGATTTTCATAGTGAAGGACTGCTTGTTGATCATTTGGGGTTAAAATCCCACTATACATTAGTAGCAATAGTCTCTTCGTTATGAAATATCCAATGCAAGGACTATTCGCTACTAATCCTAGGGATTTCCCGATAGGATGTGGTAGAAGAGTACCTTCGGTTTGTCCTGTTCCTGGACAACTTGTATGGATGAATGTCTAACATTGCATTTTCTGAGATTACGTACATTGGTTTTTACAAACGTACATCTGTTTGGTGGCAGAGAATGCAACTTCTCTTAGCTTAACACCCTTCCTTGAGACGTACGAGCTTAAGGGTTGTATTTTTGTGAAAGCCAATCAGTAGTCAACGGAAATGGCAAATGTGGCATTCAAAAGTGATGTGATATGTGATATGTGAAAGATAATCGTTACCTCAGGCCTCATCAACCGGAAATGACCAAACATGGTTAGATGCGGCAAGGCTAAGTGGGTCATTCCCAATTAGGATATGATCACCCCCTTCTAGATATATTTCTTTCCGCTATGACGTTCGGAATGTAAATTATTGTGGATGTATGCTATGAGGGCCCTCGGAAAGGTCGGTAACGACCGGGGGATGATATATTTGGTACTATCTAGTTATAGAAGTAGGCCGGTCTTGTATTGGTAGAGGTTCCTTTGTGATGTTCCTCGGTACATTCCCCTAGAGATGTACTGCCAGAAGGTAGTCCCTTCACCTGGTCATTTGTATGGAAATCCAAACTCCACTACGAGCTTGCGGTTTTGTTTGTATTGACGTAATGAATAGTCTCGAAATGCTATATGGATAACTAGTTTGGCTATGATTAATATTATTTGTATACTAGACTCTAGTATAATATAAGATGATTTGATATGAAATGTTTTGGTTATCGTAAGGTAAAAATATGTCCGTGTTTATCTGTGGGCGTGTCTTACGAGATACTTTTATTTTGAAAAACGAAAAGTTTTGGTAATTTAATGAATTCAATTTAGTGTGTTTTCTCACGCTGGTTTACCAGACTGATCCAGGCATTCTTCCCTTTTTCTGCTCGGGGCAGACCGAGTATATTTACAGGTTCAGATTTGATGCTTTTAGAGCTTCGGTAGAAGAGCTTGAGATCTTCATTTTCGTATACACGTATCTGTTTATTTTCCGCTGCTTTGTTATTTATATTATTAGCAATTGTAAGGATAGGTTATTATAACTGTTCAGACTGATGACTAGTGATTGATTGTTGAACTTTGATTGATGTATGTATATACAGTTTCTATTTTGTAAGATCATTGATGTGATATTATATGTTTTCCGCTGCGATGTGAGATTCTGTATTGTTCTGTTTGGTTCTCTCTTCTCTCTTTCTTCTCTTCTCTACTTCTCTCTTCTTTTCTTTCTCATGACTTTCCTTCGGTCTGTAATTTTTTGGGTCGAACACGTGCGGTTTATTGTCGATTCAAAAAGTACGGAATTGCCCGTCGTCACACACCCATGCATCTTTATGAGTGATCAACTGATATTAAGCTGTCCTAAGTTAGCTTAATCTTCACTTTGATAACCTATGGAATGATTCTTATATAGCAGCGTGCATGAAGATGTATATATAATGTTGTACTGGCGTTGCATCCGATCAGCTTGATAATCACAGTATATTTACACAAAACCCAAGGGGAAACAAATTGCAGGGTAGAAAGTAGCAGTTCATAACTCTTCCAACATTTCCACGTTCATGCGTCATTTCTGTGCCTTTCTTCCACCTCTTATGTTCTTTTCTTTTTTATCAACCTAAAGGGTTTAAAAACCTGGGAAAACAAGTTACCGCGAGATACCATACACAAGGAATCCATGATTATACTACACTATATTAATATTCCGCCTTCTCAAAGACTAATTTTACTAGTTCTATAGTGGTGAAAATCGACTAATAGTCACTTTTATATTTAATTTTGGAAAAATAAAATCCTTTTACTATTTGATAATTTTGAAATATTTGATTTTCTTTCTAGTTTTTTTTTCCACTACAATAGCTACACATGGAAACAGGAATTTGGTAACTGAAGCTTATTTTCAATCGATTTGAGACAAATTTAAGCTAAAAAAATTCAGTTTTAAAGTTGTAAAATCTGTGTAATCAAACATTGGTCTGAATCAATCACTTAAATGTTTGAGACTGAACATATTGATCTCATTTCTATTTCAAAAAATACAAAAAAAATTGAAACTGAAAATTGGTATCAAATTGATCGTTAACTCTATTGAGATACACAATTTTAACTGTCTCAATAAAATTTAAAAAATTGAGATGGAAATTTAATCATAAATTAGTTATTAAATATTATTGGTGATTATTTGGACTTTTTTTTTCCAAAAAATTCAAACAAATTGAGACAACTAGTCTTAAACTTTTGTACTAGCCAAGAACTTTATTTCAATTTTATTTCTTAAAATTGTGACTATTACTGTGTGATAACAGTAATAGTTGCATAAAGTTTAAGTTCAAACGTCTACAATGTTTTTAATAGTTATAAACTAATTAATAGAATTCCTTCATCTTAGCATGACAATATAATGTTACATGCCATAGACCCATATGTATATTTTATAAAGTTTGTCCTTGTAACAATGTTCTAAATCATTATAAATACAAGTTTGCTTAACTTGTGTATGTTTAAGTGTTTATGATTGATAATTTTATCATAATAATATAATAACTATTATTTACGAGCGTTACGACACGTGTTTCGTGCAAAATCATGACATGTGCTTTGCGCGTGAATTGTTTTTCTACAAACTGTATATGTTTAACACATTTAAAAAAACAATTTGCACTAATATTTAGTTATATTTTTACGTTTAAATCATTTGTAATTAGTTTGAATTTTTATTTCTAAGTTGCAATATCCAAATTTTTATTAGTTTTAATTTTTATTTGTATTATTAGTTAATAAAAAATGATTTTGTAATTGAAGTTTATTTGTTAGATCCTATTTTCAAATGATATTAAGATTTGTCAATATGGTTGAAATATGGTTTGAATTTGTAAAGAAAGTGTAATTATCAAATCCTATTTTTTTAGTGATACTATAGAGGCATTTTTGGTAGCTCACGCTGATAACAAAAAAGTGTGACACCAAAAGTATTACAACTATAAAGAAGCGTTACGGCACGCGCTTCGCGCGTGAATTATTTTTCTACATATTATATATGTTTAGCACATTCAAGAGAAAATGATTTATAGAAACGAGCATTACGGCAAGCGCTTCGCACGTGATGAAGGCATCTGAATTGTATTTGTTTAATACGTTTAAAAGAAAATATTTCCACAAATATTTAGTCATATGTTTGTGTTGAATCATACGAAGTTAATTTGAATTTTTATTTCTAAGTTGCAATATCTAATTTTTTGTTAGTTTAAAATTTTATTTATATTATTAATTTATAAAAAATTTGTAAAGTAGTTTATTTGTTAGATCCTATTTTTAAGTAATATGACGACTTGGTAAATATTTATAGAGGAAAATTTGAATCGAAAAACTTAATTGTCAAATTCTATTTTTAAGTTATATTAAATCTTGATAATATATGTAAAGAGACATTTTTGGTATTTCACGCTGACATCAAAAGAGTGTGACACCAAATGTATTACAACCATTAATAAAGAAATACATATAAGGGCAGTTTTGAAAGTTCACGATCGGACCAAAAGTTTGCACATCTAAGCCAACTATTAATAAAGATATTTAACCATATTTTTGCGTTGAAATCATTTTTGTTAGTTTAAATTTTATTTCTAAGTTGCAACATCTATTTTTTTTAAGTTTGAATTTTTATTTATATTATTAATTAATAATTTATTTGGTAGATCCTATTTCTAAGTGATATTAAAATGAGGTAATTAGTTTAAAGGAAAAACTTTAAACCAATTTTTAAATCAAAGACGCAACGTTTAGAATTTAGGCAGAAGGACAATAACGCTTTTTTTCAATTTCCTGACTTCGACAATTTTCTCTGCTTTCATACAAGCTTGCCCTACCACCATCTATCTTCAGCTACTGCTTGCTCTAGCCACCGCCGTCCAGGCAATAGTCGTCTGAAGTCATTGTCGTCCAAGCCGTCGTCGTCCAAGCCGTCGTCGTCCAAGCCTCTCTCTTGTCGATGTTCGAATCAAAATTGAATCTTCCATTGTCGACATCGATTTCTCCAAAATCGAGAAAGCTTAACTTGACGCCTCAACCCAAACCTACGTCATAAATTACTCGACCTTTGAATTCAAGAGCTGCAGATTCAAGATCGAAGAAACGAATGGAAAAGCAGAATCTAGAAGAAGAAGAAAAAGTCTAAAAAGTACCATGAATTTCGAATGATATTTAGATATAACATTTCTATATTTGAAACATAGTAGATTGTGTTTAATATGATAAATGATAAACTAATATAGCATTTGTACTTTAAATATAGTACCATTATCTGACTATGCAAAATGATAGTTGGATATAGCATAAGCATATTTCAATTGAACAAGGATGAAAAAACATGCAAAATGATACTTGAATTTAGCATAAGTATATTTAAAATGAACTAGCATGAATAAAATATACAAAATGAAATAAGTATTCCTAAAGAGAACTACCATGAATAGAATATGCAAAATGATAAATATATATAGCATCTGTATTTTTTAATGTAACATTTTAATCACAGTTCACTACCATGTTTATGATATACAAAATGATAGTTTAATGTAGCATTTGAGTTTTGCAGTCCACTATCATGTTTAAAATAGGCAAAATGATAACTTAATGTAGAATTTTAATTATGAAGTCTAATATTAGGATTACAATATGCAAAATGGTATTTAATGTAACATTTTAATCACAAAATCCACTACCATGTTTATGATATGCAAAAGGATAGTTTAATGTAGCATTTAAGTTATGAAGTCCACTATCACGTTATGCAAAATGATAGTTTGATATAGCATATTAGTTATGAAGTCCGATATCAAAGTTACAGTATGCAAAATGATATTTAGTGTAGCATTTTAATCACAAAGTCCACTAGCATATTTAAGGCATACAAAATGATAATCTAACATAGCATTTGAGTTATGAAGTCCAATGTCATGTTTACAATATGCAAAATGATAATTTAATATAACATTATAGTTATGAAATCCAATACCATGATTACAATATGCAAAATGAGATTTAATGTATCATTTTAATTACAAAGTCCACTGGCATATTTAAGGTATGCAAAATGATAGTTTAACATAGCATTTGAGTTATAAAATCCACTATCATGTTTACAATATGCAAAATGATATTTTAATATAGCATTTCAATTAAAAAGTCCATAAACATGTTTAGGATATGCAAAATGATAGTTTAATGTAGCATTATAGTTATAAAGTTCACTATCATGTGTAAAGTGATAGTTTAATGTAGCAATTTCAAGGTTCAGTAGCATTTATAAAATATTTGAAATGATAGTTTGATGTGACATTTAAGTATGAAGTCAATTGTCATATTTCTAGAATGATGAACTGCTGGATAATTGCAGAAGTATGAAAAGTTTGTAATGCAACTTTAAATTACAGTAGAGTATTTTATTCCTATTACTTTCAATTATACTGAAATGCTATATACAACTAGCATAATGCAAAAACTTGATGTTCAAAATTTGTACTGTGAAAGTCATAAACAACATATACCGTTGAGTACTTGAAAATGTTCAAAAATATTAAATACACATGTAAATTCCACAATATTTATGAATAATACAAATAGTTAACTATTAACATAAAATGCTATATATATAGCATTACACTTTAACAAATTTAACAACAGCTTGAAGCTTAACAGAAATACAATCAACATTAAATACACTATTTGAAACTAACAAGAGCAACATTCAACATCAGATACAAAATAATAAAACAACAAAAGACTAAATTGCATAATATACACAGAAATGCTAGTTTCATATATCATAATAATATGAAAGATACAGTAATCACATGCAGAAACATAAAACTGATTAAAAAACATTACCAATCATCAATAATTCCAATACATGTCAAACATCCAGTTAAGATCAACATCGTGTTAGAACTCGATAGCGTTCACAAGCAGGCGGCGACGAGCTCAAACTCAAAACGCTCACAGCATCGTCTCCTATTTTCGACATCACAAAGCACAACGAGGACGGCGAACTCGACTCAAGCAATCTAGAATGGAGGAGTGGCAATCTCAATCTTCGTCTGAGAGAAATGGTGAAGTGAGATTCATCTTCGAGTCGGCATCTTCAGGCGAATAGCAACAGTGAGTTTGGAAAGACAGAGCGGGGAATTTTATTTAAGGAGAAGCAAAGATCAATTTGATTTTTGGTAGTCGGCATGATTTGAGGTCAAGATTGAAGAGGACGCATGATTTAATTTTTTATAAAGATTTTCCTTCAGCCGAAATTATAAAACTCGCGTCCTTAAAAGAGGAAAAAAATCTATGCGTCTCTCAGGCAAAAAAAGTGATATGTTTTTCTTTCAGCCCATTTTCCTGAATTAAAATTTGATGGTATTTGTAGATGGATGTATTAAATTTGTAAAAGAATTTTATTTGTTAGATCCTAATTTTATGTGATATTAAGATTAAATAACATTTGTAGACGGACGTTTTGAATTTGTAAAAGAAATTTAATTATTAGATCCTGTTTTCAAGTGATATTAACATTTGGTATTATGGGCATTTTTGGTAGTTCACGCTGCTGACACCAAAAAAGTGTGACACTAAAGGTATTGCCTATTATTAAGATAATATATCCAATAAACTGTGGTTGCTTAAAATGACTGAATAATGCAACATCAAGGTTGACTGATGATACATTCATATAATCAAGAAGCATGTATATTCTAATATATAATTTCAACAAATTAAACAACAATTACCAACCAATAGTCATCAAATCGAAGTAGTAATCCATGTAATTAAGATCTTAACTGTTTGATGAAATAAGCAATCTATGCCATTTTGGCACTAATTTTTCAACACAAGCCAAAGATTTGATCAAATTTTTGGTTCCAAGTTTACTCTCTTTCATCAAGAAAGGTTTCGATTTTTCCATTATCATCTTTATGATTCCAAACATTTCCTTCTATTTTTTATATTCTACAAAACAAAATTAGAAACATCTTAATCATAACATCCATTTCCTTCATTATTTCACATCTTAATCTCACAATCCCTAATTTCAACCTTTGAATTTTTACACTCCCACAACCATACTGTTTTTGCTTACGGTGCTATACTGGATTACATACATGTGATGTGATGATTTATCTTTATCTTCACCCTGCTAGAATCCGCAAAAGGTGGAATCAAAGTAGACCAAATCCATACTTTTTATCATTATTAACAGAAGGCATAGAAATTAAGATCTTACGGCGACAGGATAATCTATTTGTATAGTTGACTAAGATACAAAGCATTCAAGGAATAAGGTAGTGAAGTTCGTCAAAGTGCAGTCGAGCACGAATCCGAGTGATTGTAGTTGGAAACCCGAGGCTAAGATTTGAAAACCTCAGAGATATTTTAAGATGCCCTTGTTTGTTTATTGTTTGGATGTACTTAGTCTTATTTGTTAGGTCGTTATATTTGGTACCAAAGCATGTAAGGCTCAAATTCAAGCGGTTGAGCTGAAGCAAGGGCGATCGAGCTGAGCAACTAGTTTGCACTTATGTAACTCATCGAATCTTTAAAAAGTCATATCTTCCGATCTGTACCTTAAAATGCAACATTCTTATAGTCAAAATTCAACTCGGAAAGACATACGCAATTAACATATATATAACATCTAATTCTAGTGTTGTGAATTTTTATTTTATTTCATAGCCTGGATTATAATTTAAAACTCTGGAAAAATGTAAAAGACATTCAATCTTATCAAATATGTATAAAATATGTGAGCATGGTTTTAAATCTCATGTATCTCAGCTGAGATCTCCTTCGAGATCTCATTTTCACACTTGGACGAAACGAGACAACAAATCTCATTCATATCTCCGCTGCCACTCATCTCATTCGAAATATTCAAATCTCATCCAAAATATAGATTAAAATCTCAATCTGAATCTCATCCAAAATTATAACTCTTTCTTCTTTTACATAATATTTTTTCGTTCTCAAAGAGATTCAAAACAAAATGTAGGAAAGGATAACGCTGGATCTTTAGCTAGCTCATAGGCGGAGGAAAGGTATAGTCACAACAAAATACTTCATTTCCTTTTTATACTCAAATAAAAGGATATTAGTCGATCATTATTAAATAAATTAAGCTAATCAAGCTACTACCATTCTCCAAAACATTAATTTTAATTCTTTTTTCTATGATAAAACAAGTATGTAACAGTTTTTATTTTTATTTTAAAAATTATAGTTGTTTAATAAATCATTAAAACATCAATTTTAGACACATAAGTTACTCCGAGATATTAACGGAATGTATTTTAAAATGCAAGATGTCAATCTGAGATGTACACCTAAGATACACTCATCTCGTTCAAGATCTTCTATAATACGAGATCGTTTGTGTAAAAATTTCGAGACAAAACGTGATCGAAATCTGAGATTTAAAACATTGTATGCAAGTTGTCCCTTAAAGGAATTGTGTCGTCACAACAATCCCTAATTTTAACCTCTGAATAGTTACACACTTCTACAACCATATTTTTTTCTATAACAAGAATGGTATTTAATCTTAAGCGGCGCATTCATTTTGGTGCCTCGGGTAGGGCTGTTAATTTTGTACGAGTGTCCGATATCCGTTCATGCCCGTAACCGAAATACGTCCGTCCGAGTCCGTTAGATTTTCATTTAGGACATGAGCTAAGACAACAAAATTTGTACGAGCAAAAATATTGTCCGATCCGAGTTCATTCGAATTCGTCCGAATTTCTTATAATTCAATATATCTGATGGAAATTCTATTAAACATAAAATTTGATGTAAATAGCAATATCCGTCCGTGTCCGAAAAATGTATGTACGAGTCCGTCCGATTTCATTTAGGACACAAGCTATGACAACAAAATTTGTACGAACATAAATCTCGTCCGGTCCATATCCGGTCCGATTTTATTTAGGACATAAACTGAACACACCTCCGTCCAGTCCGGTCGATTTACACCCCTAGCCTCGGGGGATCGAACTCAAGATCTTGAGAACACAATCTAAAAATCATACCACTTGAACAAGTGATCCTTGACATTCTTACAACCATAATATTATTTTTTGCTTATGGTAATATACTGATAACATATGTGTGACTATCTTTATCTTCAACCTGCTAGAATCCACAAAAGGTGGAAATGTAATCAGGTGAAAATGTAATTAAGTAGACAACATCCATATTTTTATCCTTATTAGTTACAAATTAAATAAGTAGCATATGTACAAAGTAGCATATGTACTCTTAGATAAAGTGCAAGATGAAGTTCTTGCTTCTGAGATCATCACGATTTTAGGACACATTAACACCATGTTTGCAAGTTGCAACGGCTATCAACAAAAAATCACTAAATTGATTGCACCATTAGATATTGGGTTCATCTTCTAAGTTAATGGGTGGAGCATTTGGTGTAGAATCGATGAGGTTGGAGCATTTGATCTAGAATTGATGGGCCCTACAATGACATGTGAATCCTGCTATGACAAGTTGGAACTTGGAAGTGAATTTAAAATTAGGTGTATTAGGATTGCCTATGGTGGAGGTTGTTGTAGCAGCTTAGGTGTCGATATATGGGGGGATTTTCTTATTGGTGGGAATTTGCATGTTTAGTATTGTAAAGGATGAGCTAATATAATAAAGCTTTTGGTTATGATTTGTGTAGAATTTTTGATGTATGTTACAAATTTGAATGAGAATAAAAATAAACTTTTGTATTTATGCAATTTTATTTAAATAAAAAATAATTATTATAAATGCTATTCAATAAATAAATGATGTAAATCATTGCTTATTTGACAAATATGCGGTAACAAACTACTTTTTACGCAAAATGAACTTTTAACCAATACACAGGTCAATTGTTCGAGAGTGACAGTTGGCTGCAAATCAACTTTGGCTTAAGATCAAATTTTTAATCATTATTAGGTCTTGAGTATTGGAAAGTGAATATTTGTCATAATTCCAGTTTTTTTTAAGTATACTAATGTGATAATTTTTGGTGTTAAATATTGGAACTGAATTTTGGTTACAAACTTGATCTTTTAGAAATGGAATTTGTAACTAGTTTTCGATCACAAAAAATTTGTGACCAAATAGCCAATCACAAATTCATTTTCAAACTAGTGGTTTTCAGACCGAAGTCTTCAATATCATATGTTATAATTTGATCATCAATTTATTATTCGATCGTCAATTTGATTTTTAAGACTTTTTTGTTGTTTGTTTTATGAACGTTTTCGGTCTCAATCAAAGTTATTTTAGTGTTTTTTCCAAAAAATAAAAAATTCATATTAAATCATAAACATTAAAATTTTATTAATTTATTACATAAAATAAGTATCAAACTGGAATTATTAAAACACGTTGGTTGTGGTTGACAATTCAATATCATGAAAGAACTGAATTTGACAAATGAATAGAAGTGAATGAGAAACAAATAGGGAGGGAAAATTGAAATAGAATAAAACACATGAGTATATGATTGACGCCATGTTTTTTTTCAATTATTAACATGCCTATTAAAATCAAGAAAATAAGCAGAAAGACAAAGTTTGAGGAAAACATGGCTCCACATAAATGAAGTTTTTTTTCTCTTTTCTTTTTTCCCGTGCTTCAAGGACAAACTTTTGGCAATCACCCACCACAGAGACAAACCTTTTTTGTTTCGGATTCATCTTATAAATGCAAGCAGAGGAAAATGGCAGTATCTAGGGATGGCAGTTGCGGTGATAAGGCGTAGCAGAGACTGGTGAAAGTTGGCAGATACACCGACAAGGAGTAGCGAATGCTGGTGGATGTTGCCGACAACGGCTAAAGATAGTGAACGACGACCGGTGGTGGAGGTTGGAATAAGGCTTGGAATTTTTGTGTTTGAAGAGGGGGACGGGACTTTCGATCAAGATGCGCTAGCAATGGCTGGTGGTGGTGCGATAGTAATGCTTAGTAGAGGTGCGACGGTGATAGCGGTAGCAGGTAGTGGTTGTTTTTTGTTCTTGTTGTGAAGTATCGGCCATGTGATGCTAATTATAACTAGCATTTCATGTACTGTTAAAATGATCATAGCACTTGATTTTCTAATGCTGATTATAATCAACATTTTGTGTAGTAAAAATGACTACAGTATTTGATTATTTAATGCTAGTTTTAACTAGCATTTTGTTAATTGGAATGAATATAGCATTATATTCATTCATGTAATATTAATGTAAACTATGGCTAATGCTAGGCTAAACTAGCATTTTCTTATTTACTACTAGTATTTTTAGGCCATGGTCGATAATGATGTACGGTAAGAGATGTCGATTAGAGCTGCAATGAGGTGGCATGGTGGTACGGTGGCGAAATCAAATGACAGCAAGCTTTTTTGGTGATTATGGGTTGGTTGATTTGCAATGTGAAGATGATGACAGAGATGACGGGGGAGGGGGCAGGTATAGGGGTGATGATAGACGGTGGTGTGATAATGTGAGATTGCAGGCTGGCATCACGATGTTAAGGAGACACAATTATGGCTTGAGAAAATATACACGTCTTTAAGCCTAAAATTTAAAAACTATGATCTTAAAACAAAATTTTGCTTAAAGTTTGTCCTTCCCGATTCCCTCTATTAAATTTGGTTCCACAAAGTTCTATTTTGCAAAACCATTGTAACACCCCATAAATCAACCATAGGTAGATAAATTAAAATTAAATTAAGTAAAGATAAAAATAAAAAATTTGTAAAATTTGAAATTTGACCACGAAAGTTTTACTGTTACGTTCATGGCGAAATTCTGATCTATTTTCATATGTAATATGCTGAAAACGGAGCTCAAATGAAGAAGTTATAAGTATTTGAAGTTTTTGGATTTAAAATAATTTAAATAAAATTCAAATTCAAATAAATAATTAAATTCAAAATTTTGAAATTTGAAAACTAATGGAAATTAGACTTGGGGGTTAAGAAACCGTTAATGTTAACGATTAACGTTAAAATTAATTAAGGAATATAATAAATAAGAAATCAACGGTGAAAATTCTTCCAAAATACAAACATACCGGTCGACCCCTTCGTTGGGATCGATCGACAGCCAACGGTCGACGGGTTGAAGGGGGCAGTCGACCGGTCGTTAATTGTGGCGGCTATGATTTTATTAATTTAAACGTTCCAGATTTATCTGTTTTTCACTTAACTTCATCATACGGTTCTAGTGCGTTTCAACCTCTATAAATAGAACCCTACCTCCTTTACTTTTATTTACAAAAAATTTTGAGAATTCAGTGAATCTCTGTCATTTTCTCTCTTCAGTTAGATTCAGACATTCAATTAGGAATTCATGTAAGGATTCTATTTCATTTCTAACTATTCTTTTAATCTATTCTCTTCTCTTCCAACCTCTCTGAATCTAACAAAAATTATATATATATATATATATCAATATCTTGTTGTGTGTGTGTGTGTGTGTGTGTGTGTATATATATCAAAATAAGAAATTAGGAAAAAAATGTTTTGGCTTTGCAAATCCATACAAGAAAGGCTAAGGATAATCCGTGAGTGGAATTTTAGCATTTTTATTTCAGTAATTGATTGATATATTATGTATCTGAATATGCCTTAGGGGTTTTGGGTTTACGAAAACAAAACACTATAAAACCCATCAAAACTACTTTAATTCAAAATATCAATTCTAAATGGAGATTCTCAATTGTTTATGTTGAATTGATGAAATTATGTAGTTTTTTTGCAATTTTCGATAATTTCAAAGTCTATTCCACTCCTCATTCTTTGATTTGATTATGAAATTTTGATAATAAAATAAGGGTGTAAAGTCTATTCCACTCTGCATGTGTGGTTTTCTATGCAGCATGTCCCAAGTCAGGATAAAGGAGGAGGGTTGTGATAGGCTTAGCGAGCCAACATAAAAACCATAGCCTCTGTGATGACCCGGATTTTCGACCTATCGGATATTGAATAATTAACGGTTGAAATACTGATTTTTACAAGTCGAATAGATTAATTTTCCGATGTTACGAATACTTGAATCTAGATATTGATTAAAAACTATATTGAATATTGAATTTTAAATTCCTGAATATGATAAATATTTTAGAAATATATATAAATAACTCCACTATTTAAATTAAGATAAAAACGTCCATAAATATATATATATATATATATATATATATATATCATGTACAAGCTTGATGACGTTAAATATAAATATATATATGTAACATCCCGCAAATTTTCGACTTTCGAAAATTCAACATCGATACTCACTTTATCGACTGCTGAGCCATCGAATGCCGGAAACCCGGAAAGTTATGGTTTTAAGAAAGAAGAAATAGGTAGAAGAAGAAGAAAAGAAGAAAAAGAAAGAAGAACACATCAGAACAACATCAGAAACAGAAAACAATATTCAGAATCTTACACATCGCAGCGGAACAATATATAATAGATAAATCAGTAATCTTTAAAACAAAGAATTTTATCAGTTTTTATACATACATCAATCAGAGTCAATATACAACAATGGACAGTTTTATAAACTCGTCCTCATACAGAATACACAGCGGAATAAATACATCAGATACAAATACTACGTCTCGTCGTCCAGCTTATCTCCGAAGCTCCAGAATATCCAGAATATCCTGATAACATAACTCTAGGCTGCCCGTGTGGAAATTGGTGGGCACCCAGAGTTTAGAAGGGAACAATAAACTCCGAGTCAGTCATGGTGACTGGTGTGAGATCGTAAAACAGTTATTCTTTAAAATAAACAACAGGAAGATTTTAAAGTCAATTCGCAATGCTTTTGGAAAATGAAACTACCATAAGACCTCCCACCACACACACAATGCAAACGCAGACTTGGAGGAGATTTCTTCTTATGATAGTCAAATATGCTTACTACGCAAAAATCCAATTCTTTTTTATATTATTATTAGTGCATAGTGGAAAACATTTCGAAAGTATAATATAAATCTTAGCCAGCATAGGTACCATTATATTATGCCTGCTATAGCTGCCTCCTGAGGAGACAGGTTATACAATTGAAATCGTAAAGGCTCGTATTGTTTCTTTGGATTTCCAACAAATGGTCAGGCTAAGGAACTTCCTATCCACGATGGGTACGTCCCTGGAATAGACGACCCGAGAACCTAACCGGATCTCTGCCAACACAAGGCCGGGTTACCTCTGCAAAAATAGGTAACTACTGACACGCGTATGCCATCCCCCGATCGTCACCGATCTTCCCGAGGATCCCCGATTCGCAACAAACCACATAGTAAAAAATAATGCAGTAACCACAGAGGTTAAGTATCTGGGCTCCATACCATGATACCACCTTTATCCAGAAGGAATGACATACACTAAGGGGCGCTACTCCCTAGAACCTTGCCGCATTCGTCCTGTTTCGACCATTTCCGGGGTGTGAGGCTCGACGAAGTCTCGTCCACAAAGCTACGCTTTCTCAAAAAGCCCTGCTTCGGGTCAAACAAAAATGATCAACCTATGATCACAAAGATATAAGATCAAACAAATGATCATATCACAAATGATCAAACACTGATCATTTCACAGCAACACTCAGTATGCCACGTTACCAAATTGGGATATATCGCTGATAAATTTCAACTACATAACCTCTGAGCTCGTACGTCTCAGAGAAGGGTGTTAAGCTAAGAGAATAAATTCTCCGCCACCAACAGAAATGTATTTGAAAGAAATCAGCTTTATATCTCAAATTGTAACGTCAGACACACAATCCATACAAGTCTGTTCCGGGATCGAACAGAACCGAAGGCACTTCTCACGAAGCCCTTGCATTTCCGGATAATTTTCAATCACGTCAGGACTTCCCGTCACTAAGGGTGATAAAACCTCTAAATCGAAGATCAGTCGATGTAGAGTAACTCGACGGTAATCCTTCCGTTTTAAAAAATATCCGGTCTTCAACACCGGTCTTCGAATGCAATTCATAACGACGTATCACATATTCGGAATGGGTTATACGACCCCATGGTCCTTTCCCGGCTAACCCGAATAGTGAGCGCTTATTTAAAAACAAGTGTGGCATTCAAATTCATCCAATTCACAACAAATACCTATCTAAATGTAATTATTGATAGTCGGTTATTTAACTATCAATAAAGATGCGCAACATCATCAGATTCCAAATAATTTTCCAAATTATTTCATCTTCAAAAATATCTTACTAGATATAAAATTTCCACACTTCAAAAATAAATCAATATTTATTTTTAAACAACTTCGCTTTCTTCTATAAATTCCGTATTGAATTTATACTTTCGAATATCTACTGATATTCGATTTTCAAATCGTTTTCAATATTCAATTTCAATTTATTTTTAAGAAGATAAATTCTCAAAACATTTCATTTCGTTTTGGAAAACATTTCCATACTTATTTAAAAATAAGTCAGCAATTCACAATTCATTTATTTTCAACACTTGGAAAATATTCGATATACTTAAATCAAATTAAGTATAATTTCATTCTTTAAGGAAAATATTCTTTTAACACCTTTATTTGAGTCAAAACGAATGTTACGTAAAACATCGTTACGACGACTCGAAATCACTAGTATAGGGATTCGAAATTAAGATAGATATATAAATCCCAATACTATATAAAACATTTCCTTCCGGAAATCATTTACTATAACAACAGTGTTATAGTCCACCATTTCCTTAAGTTTCTCGAAAACGTCTATTTCAACAATAAATGTTGAAATCTATGGTTTCGATTCATAACACATTTTAAAACACTTTTAAAATGTTTAACTTCATTTTTAAAATATTACTTCTTCAAAAATGAATCCATTTTACTTAACAATATATTCACTGTCCAAAATCGTGAATAAAATTTACTTAACCCCATTTCAATCATTCCTACACATTTTTATTTCAATAAAAATTCGCTATTCAAAATCGTGAATATATCTTCTTAAATAATCTTCTATATTAAATTTATCACATTCAATCTATTTTCGAATTTATAAGCACGTTTATAAATTCTATTTCTCTTTTTAATAACAACTTCGACTTATAAACCTTCTTTTATCAACTTCTATATTTAACTTATCAAAATAAGTGACTTTGGGTTTATAAACAACTTTTATAAATTCCAATTCTATTTATAAAACTTCAATCCCAAATCAATTTCGATATTGATTTCTAAATTTATTCTCAACTTTAAATAAACTTCCCATACTGATTTCTCAAAATTTCATTTCCAAATATTAAATCAATTATAGATTGATTTCTAATTATATTCATCCTTACTAAAATAAATTCCTTATCTTCCTTCAAATTATTCAATATCCTGTTTTTAAATGGATTCTTTAAATTGAACTCATTTTACATTGATTTCCCAAATCATTTCAATTTACCAATTAAATTTCTAATTGGATTTCCAACTTATCTCCTTTTAAATAAATTCTTTTTAAAGAAAATAAATTTCTATTGTCTTCTTTCAATCTATTTAGAAATCCAGATTTTAAATTAATTTCCTCAATTTAAAATCACTATTATACGAAATTCATTTATTTAACATTTTCACTTTATTCTGGAAATAAATTCGATAAGATTATAAAAATTAACTTTTTATACTTTAAAATTCCTTTCTTCGAATTTATTAAATTTCTAAAATCAAATTCACTTAGAAGTTTCTATTTTGATTTCCAAAAATTCAATTTCGTTTATTTTTGGAATCCAATGATATCAAACATCCATTCAGCTAAATTTTAGCTTTCAACAATTTTCCAGACATCGATATGATCAATAACATCAATATAATCATTCACAGATTCATATCACAGTATAAATAAATTCAATCAAAGTGAGGGGTCCAGTTGGATCCCTCCAACCTGTTTCCCTGCATCCAAAGATGTTAGCACAATACCAATTCCGCTCCAGTACGGAATTATCGCGGTATATAGGTTTTTATAAATCCGCTTACTAACGGCGCAATAGGGTCTCATCCGCTATACGAGGCGGGAAATCAATCAATCCAATATATACATATGCCAATATGTATATACTGCTATATATATAGATATATCCTATCATATCTAATAGCACATTCAATAGCAATCAATCAGTCAATAAATAACTGCAATATTAAATTTTTCCTTCGAGTGAGAAAATCTCACCTTAGCTTTTTAATTTGCCATCCAATTTCCATTTTGATCATTTCTTCATTGTATTCGACCTTGTATAAACATTTAATACAATTCATCAATATTCGAATCAATCGAACTACTACTTTTTCATTTGAAAATTTAAATTCATCGATGATTTAATTCTAAACCAGTTTCTTTTTAAATAAATCATTTTATCAAATAAATTTTCTAACAAATCTTCTTTTTATATATACTTCAGCTAATTCAAAATTCCCACTTTTCATATATATACATATACTCAAAAATAATAACAGTTTATATTATTATTTAAAATCCCTTTATTTTTTTTTCTTGCATTTAAAAATCAAAACTGCATATACTATATTTTGTTTTTCTCCTGACTATATTAGAAATTTATTGACAGTGTGTTTAAAATCCTAATTACCATTATTCAAATTTTATTTCTTTAACTGATTTACCCTAACCTTGAATTTAAATCAATTAACTACAAATTCAGAAATTTTAAACTAAAGAAATTTCGAAACAATACCCAACTGACTCTAGATCGAACGCGAGCTCCAGGCCATCGCCAGCATCCACGCTACCCACGAAGTCACGAATTGCCGCGCCTACGCGCCTCCGCGAAACCCCCCCATTACTCGACCTCCACGGCGCCGCGATGCCCTAAATCGCCGTCACATCGCGTGCTTGTTGCGAACCTCCTCAGCCTCGCCATCGATTCGAACTTGCTCCCAAATCGCCAGACCCCCATACTTGCTCGACTTCGCTTCTGACAACCTCTTGCCCTAGTTCTTGCGTCTACGAGCCTCCGATCGAACTCGCGAACGACGGCGACTCCCCACGTCGACGACAAGTCCCTCAGCACGAACGCGCCTCCTTCGATCGCCTCGCGAAGGCGTGTAAAACTCGCGTGACCGCGACCCAACTGCTACCGCCCCTTCCCCTTTATTTAGTTGAGTGAACGCGATTTCGTTGATTTGTTTGACTGGCGGAGTGTGGGAAGAAAGAGCTTGATGGGCTCGAATTTGAAATGGAAGGAAGTAGGCTCGTGAATTCAATGTCGAACAAAATATACTGAACTCGGCCATTGTTTTTATCTTGAACGAGAGTTTTTAAATTTGAACGAAATGATTTTTCGTGTATCTTAACAGAGAAGGAAGGGGAGACAAGGGTACGCGAATAACAGAGAGTAGGTCGACGTAAATCAGAGACTAGGGTGGCTGGTGTTGATTAAAAATTTAAATTTTAAATTTAAATTTGAATCTGATTTAATTTCAACGCGTTTATGGGTTGTACGTTCACATAACAGCTCCGATAAATACGAAATTTGAAATCCAGTAATAATTCAATATTACGGACCCAATGGAACTGGTTTCGTCGAATTCCGAGACTGTGCCTCGGACGGCTATTTTTAAATATCAATTCGAACGATATAAATTCCAGAACTGACCAAAACAGTCTGAAATTAAATTATGAAGTTTCTGTTATCTTCAGAATTATCAACACGAGTTTTATAAGCTTTCCAAATATTTTTCTCTAGCTTTAAACTGGAGATTCAAAATTTTTTTTACTCAGCATTAAATAGATTAAATTTTATAATTAAATCGTCAAATTCAAATTTATATCGAGGATTCAAATTAAATTACCGTTCAAATATTTAAAGTCGGTTTCACTACAACAAAAATACCCTTTCACAACTGTCAAAAACAGTTGTAATAGGTCTATTACAACTGGCATCCGCCAGTCTTTATATCCGTAGTTGTAATAGAGCGGGATTATTTTACAAGGGGTACGTACAGTTGCAAAAGCAGTTGTAAAAAGTCTTTTTAAAACTGCAAATAGCAGTTGTAAATGAGTTATTTACAACTGCTTTCGACAGTTGTAAAAGACTTATTTACAATTGTTTACAACAGTTGTAATAAATATTTTAACAACTGTTTCCGCTTGTTGCGTTAACATTTACAATAGTTTGTGATAGTTGTAATAGGATCTACTACAACTAGTGCTGACAGTTGCAACAAATATTTTTACAACCGCTACAAACTACTATAATTCATCTTTTCACAATTAGTATTAACCATAAATTTCATGATATTATAATTAAAACCAATATTTCGTTAATAATAACCACAATTATTCAAATACTTGAAACAACACGAACCATTAACATTCAAAACAATTCAAGTTTATAGCATTTATGAATTCATAACTCCGTTCCAAAATATAACTAAATCCATAACATAAATCAGTAAAGTACATATACGTACTAATCAAAAGAGATAAGTCATTTCTGCCAAGTGTTAGGCGTCCCAACCGCTTGTCCAATCGTATAGATATCTGAAGTAGGCCAAAATAGAAGAGCTTCAAGATCCACCACCGCATCGACCCAAACTTTCCAAGTATTTGCTCGTTCTTACCCATCGATGCAACAAGTTCAAGCTTCTTTCTCCTAGTGATTAACCTGGAAAAAAAATCATAATATGTAAAAAATTAACATTATACTAATTAGTATAGGACTTTTTTGATATGTAACGACTATGTATAATATCAAAAAAAAAATGAAAACAACCATGTGTGATACGATGTCAAATTGCTTTGATACACTTCTATCAAAAACTCGAGTAAATCAATATGTGATTCGATAAGTTGTATCTTTTTGATACGAAGAGAAATTTATTGTAAATATAATAAAAGAGAAACGTTAAATGGAATATTGTGCTCATTGTTTTTCTACCGTCATTTTGTTTTTCTTATAATTGTACATAGATCTTGACAACATAATAAAACTATAGGCAATGTAGCTGAGCAATGTAGCAAAGTTTTCTAGAAAGTTTGCTAATTAAGAACAACATAATAAAACTATAGGCAACCCATAAATTGTAATATGGTTGTTTTGTTGTAGTGGATGCAGTTGCGAAAAGATTTAGGACTGGAACCCAAAGATATTTATAAAGGAAAATTAGTTTGAACACCAGACAATGAGTAAATCAATTTTGTAAAGTGCTTTTCTTTTTACATTAAAAATGTGGAAACCCTGTATGTACAGAACATTTATAACAATGAAATAGTAGTTTACCTAAGTTCCACCATTTGGCAAAATCATATTCATAAGGCAGTTGAACATCACAGTTGAGTAGTAAGATACCAGAATACTTTGCTGTTGTGATATTAGAATGTACATGCTGTAATTGAAAAATAGAACAAAGGAAAATTAGTTTGAACACCAGACAAAAGTATGATTGTGCGACTGAAGCTAACTATTTCATGTATTAGCTAAAGTAAAATTATTATTAGGCATAATTTAAAGTGGAAACATGGTAAATCAGACATATATCACCAAAAAGGTCAGGTTGTGTGAACATGTTGTCATTTCACAGAGAACAAGTTGCAAAGCAGCATTTAAAGGAGAATATCAAACAAATATGTAAACAACCATGTACGATAAGATGTAAAATTGCTTTGATCAACATTTATTAAAAACTTAAGTAAATCAGTATGTGATTTGATAAGTTGTATCCTTTTTATCCAAAGAGAAATTTGTTCATGAGTTTATCATTTAGTTACATGTGAATAAAAAGGAACTTGCACTACACTTTAAAAAAAGGAACTTGCATGGAATGCAAATTTACTAGATAGATAATCAAAATATTGGATGATATTCAAATAATATCAAGCAAAATTCATAAAACTAATGAAATCTTTGACTCTCAAAATCTCTTAGATTAAACTAGTATATGGTTCGTACAAACTCAACCTAGAATTCACACCTACTGAAAATCAAATTTTACATAACTATAAAAAAGCATGTATATTTTGTAAAACAAAATCATCGATATGCGCATTTCCAAGCATTTTACACCTGAGACATATAAGAATGAAGATGATGAACTTGTAACTGATAGATATGCATTAGGATTAGAAAATTTTATGTTTTAGTTCTGTAAATGTTTACATATATCAGTACCTACTGGTCTTAGAACAAATTCAAAACATGTTCATGGTTGCTGTTCAATACTAGCTATTAGTATTAAATATAATGAAGATGATAATTTGTTTGGCGGTTGGACATTTAAACTGAAATTCGATGATAAATCATTCATATCAACTAATAAACAAATTTTAATAGAGTAGGTTTTACTGACACGACAAAGTAAGGAAACAGAAGATCAATAACCGAAAAGAACCGATGTTATTAAGGTAACAAATGCATCGTACCAGTTTGATCTTAAGCTAGTGTGATGCTCTCTAGTCAGGGGATAACAGATTCATGGAAAATGTCAACACATCAACCATTTTCATAATTCAGAGAAAAATCTATATCATTCTCCTTTGGCATACATATATGTACTGGCACTTCCTATGTCACGGGACTGTCTCAAAATAAAGGGGGGGGGGGGGTTTCAAAAACGGATATGGGGGATTTCGGTGCTAAAATTCAGGAAGTTTTTTGATGGGCAACCGACGAACTAGTGTACATTTTTTGTTCGATGGGTGTCTACCGAACGTTTTTGGATCTGTATAATAAGTCTGAAAATTTTTGATGGGTGTTTGCCGAACGTTTTTGGATCTGTATAATAAGCCTGAAAAAAATATCATGTAAATGAAAAACATATAACGTCAAACGATATTTTAGATTGTAATATCGTTCTAGATTTCATCTCGGTCAAATGCAAAAATGAGGTTCCGAGCGAGATCTTCAACGAGACTGACAAGGGTTAAATCAATGTTGCCAAACTTTTCACACATTTAGGTTATATGATTGGTGAAAAAAACCAAAAATGGCTGACAGTTCTACTTATTAATTATATATTTTCATTAACTTGTTTTAAATTGATTGGTTAGATGGCAAATCAAGTGATGGATAACTGAACGGACCATCTATGAATCAATCGTATATTTGCGTTAATTTTCAAAATCTTTCATACCACCTCTATGGTTCCTAACCAACTTTTTAAAGATTTTAGAGCATCAAGTTTGTGTAATGGCCTTAAAAAATGTGACAATAGACTACGGATTTTATCTGCTTAAATATATGGACACTATGAAAATTAGCTTCAAGTTTGTTTAATGGCCTTCAATATAACACTAGACCACGGCAATTCTGTCTGCTTAAACATATGGACTCTCTATGAAAATTAGCTATTACTGAAGAAATATTATATTGGTTAGTCAATTATCAACGAAGTTAACCTTGAATGTTCAAATAGATTTCACAATAGTGCAAAATAGGGTCTGGAATCAATTTCATTTACGATTTTTATAACATAATTTATTCTTTTCTAATGAGCTTATACAGGGAGATAGTTTCCTACAAGTTTTTAGCAAGTGTGGGGGCAATGAGATGTATATGTCTAGATGTGTGTACTAATAAGTATGATACTCATATTATATATTTCTAAATCTATATAACTTCTTTTCACCTGAGAAACAAAACTAAAGAATGCAATGTAGTAACCTACCCCATTTCTGCAGCACGTCATTAAGACTAAAAGTAGAAGTGGAAAACCAGGATCCATCAGTACCTATGACAAAAAGAATCAATAAAATTATTGCCAAAGCACATGGCATATTGATTTAAAAACATTAGATGTAATAAAAGATTACAGCCACTTCATGACGCCAATACCAGTAGAAGTCAAGCAAGGCGGAAAGTCTGACTTAGAGCGAATCCATCCTTTTGGTATCTCACATCAGTTTAACTCGATATATTTATTTGATCAACTTCCTATCATTTTGCTAGTGATGACATTATTACCCTTACTGCCAAGTTTTTTGTGTGTTTTTAAGTTCATTTTTCAAACATATAAATATAATGATGTCCTGTCTTTATGTCTTTATTTTCACAAGCCTATATTTGACTTACTGGCAAAGGTCAGCAAACACAAGTTCAAAGTTTCAAAAGATTTCTTTTGTATATCTTTGAACAATTGCTTCAACTTAAGCTCATAAAATAAGTTTTAAGGGTACTAAAAAATAATAGTACATTAGAAAAACATCTTACTCGCAATCAAATATAAAAACTAAATTGCATCGATTTATTACCTAATTTGATAATTCTTATGCTATCACTACTTGCTACTTAGATTCTAGAATCAACAGTCCAATTAAATCAAATCCAAAGACCCAACTTTCACAAAACTAATCCATCCAACCATTTATTTTATATCAAGTCTTAAGCTGGCCATAACTGTAATAACCAATTAGTCTGCTAAGCACCAAATATATCAGATATATCCAACGTCGAGAATGTCGATGACTCAATTCAATATATTCCTACAAATATTACCAATCTCAGAGCATCAAATGCCTTAACCTATACACGCAAAACTATTAATTTTATAAGATAAAGACAGCATACTCCAAGTCAATAGTTGCGGAATAAGCATCAATGGAACAGAACATGTACTAATAACAATAATTTCATATCCAAAATTTAAAAAAAAACAAATTTATCTCATGCAAGAATGCTTATAATATGTTCTAGATAAATCAGATAATTAAAGGTATCTGCAACCCAAAAGATAGAAAGGAAAAGAAAAACCAAAAGCAAATCCAAAATTAGGATATTTGTAGAAACATTCGACGTAGTAACTGAATGATTTGATACCTGTAATCAGCAGCAACGGTTGCAAGCAAAGAAGGTGGCGGAGAGTAGCGAATTAGCGTCTGTAAGAGGGTTTCGTCGACAGCAACGACAATGAGGTGGTTTGGTGGAGAGTAGCAGGTTAGGGTTTGCAAGAGGGTTTCGTCGATAATTGCAATGGCAGCAAGCGCGATGGGGTTTATTGCCATCGATGGCAAGGCAGCTAGCGAAATGTGAAGGGGTTAGGGTTTATTTTTAGGAAATTTTGGTGGCCAGGTTTTTAATAAATTGAGCGACCGAAGAAAAGTAGAGAGGGAAGCGGTAATTTTCAGTGAGCAAAATAGTAACTTAAGGGACCACTGACAAAAACAGTTGTTATAAATAGATATTTACAAGGGGCACAAGTAAGCAGTTGTTACATACCTATATTACAACTGCTACAAAAATAAAAGTTATTAAAAGTACCTTTTTTACAACTGCTAAAATAAACAGTTGTTAAAAAATACATATTACAACTGTCAGTTTGTTCTGGTTGTAAATGAAAGGTTGTAATATTGTTGTTTTGTTGTAGTGTTTAAATATTCTCAATTTAATTCGTTCAAAATTCTGGGTCGTTACAGACTCCCCCCCTTAAAAGAATTTCGTCCTCGAAATTACAAGTTAGGAAAAAATGTCCTTAACTCGTCTACTATTTTTCACAATTCAATTGTTTTTATCAATCTATCAAAACAAATCTTCCTACTAAAGATTCGTTATTCATCAACTAAATTTCAACTTCAATTATAAGTTTCAACAGCATTGTTTTACTTCAAAATTCAAATTTTAACTTAAATTCAAATTTTAACTTTCAAAAATTTCTCAAAAATTTTCTAACACTCGAAATTTTCGAAAAATTTCACCAACGTCTCCTTTGCGCGGCTAATACGGTACGACTACAAAACGTCCCTACGGACTCTCAGATTTCAAAAAGAAAAAGAAAAAGCCAAGCGGCTAGAGAGAAATCATCAAAAACTCATATTAAAACTCAAATACGTACCTTTTGTCGAGCAATTCAAATTATCTGTGAAATAAATTTTCCAATCCCTTTATACCTGTATATCCTACTAGCCATAATATCTAGTTACATATATTCAAACCATTTTGCAAATTCTATTACAAAATTTCTAATATAAACTACTTATATCATTTTTACTTCACTGTTGAAGGTACACCTATTCATTTTCATTCAATTTTACATTCAAATTTCTATTCGAATTCAATTTTATCTTCTATTCCGAATATTGAATTTCATCAATTACCTTTCATTTATAACTGCACCATTTTAAATTAGTTTCAGTTACTAATCCATTTCAAATTTCAATTTCCAATATTCAGCTTGAATTACATTTACTAACAAATTCAAAACAAAGTTCAACATTCATCTTCAATTTTTATTTACTAGCAACTGTAAATTCCATTCATTCAAAAATTTATTTCCACTTACTTGAATATATTTGCAACTTCGAACCATTCTTTTATTTAGTTCACAATTCAAGTTTTAATTCATTTATTCACAAATGTTATCCCATTTGTTCATTTACAAACACAATTTAATTTCATTTAACTTAATTCCAATCAGATTTCAAATATGTGATAAGTTATCAACTTGATAATATTTCATAAATATTTTTACATAGTATTCCAGAGTCTTACCAACATTTCAAAAATCATTTTTGAAAACAATTCAAATTCCATTTGAATTTTCTAAAACAAAAACCCAAATTTTCAAACAACTCCTATTTGAAACAATTTGACAGCAATTTCTCTTTTGGAAACCCGAAAATGAATTCTAATGATGTGGCCACCATCATCAGGATTATTTTCCAGCGACCGAAAAGAGTTTAGAGCTTTCAACTCTCCAAAATACTTTCCAAAACCTTCGAAATCCATTTTCAAATCAAAAATGATTTAAACTTCCAAAACTCCAAAATTTTCAAATCCTTTTCAAAACATTTCCAAATACTTCTCTGGAATTCCATTTTAAATTACAAATCACATTTATATTTTACATTCTTTAAATTCATTTGTATGTGAATTTATTTCTTAAATCTTGGGTTATTACTTTATTTCTTATTCAATTTCAACATAACAATGATAATATTTCAATGTCATTACTTCCTAACATCCAAACATCCATATACTATGATAATTCATAGAAAACCATTTCTTTTCTATACAAAAATAGTTTTGGGCAAAATTATTTCATTTACCCCATTTTAAAACAATACTGTGCCGAACTGTTCTATTCGAGCGTTTAGAAACCCCTTCGATCCAGTTGCGCAGACTGTGCCGACGAAGGTTCATATACCACTCAATAAACCAATCATCACAATACAAAACAATTTTATATTCAATAACAAATACGCGCTCATACCTATTATTACACTCAAACTCATTCTAGAGTACTACTGACTCTATCTCTAATGAGTACACCCAACAGAGCAGGGTTGTCGCTTAACCATATGCTCTGATACCAAATGTAACATCCCGCAAATTTTCGACTTTCGAAAATTCAACATCGATACTCACTTTATCGACTGCTGAGCCATCGAATGCCGGAAACCCGGAAAGTTATGGTTTTAAGAAAGAAGAAATAGGTAGAAGAAGAAGAAAAGAAGAAAAAGAAAGAAGAACACATCAGAACAACATCAGAAACAGAAAACAATATTCAGAATCTTACACATCGCAGCGGAACAATATATAATAGATAAATCAGTAATCTTTAAAACAAAGAATTTTATCAGTTTTTATACATACATCAATCAGAGTCAATATACAACAATGGACAGTTTTATAAACTCGTCCTCATACAGAATACACAGCGGAATAAATACATCAGATACAAATACTACGTCTCGTCGTCCAGCTTATCTCCGAAGCTCCAGAATATCCAGAATATCCTGATAACATAACTCTAGGCTGCCCGTGTGGAAATTGGTGGGCACCCAGAGTTTAGAAGGGAACAATAAACTCCGAGTCAGTCATGGTGACTGGTGTGAGATCGTAAAACAGTTATTCTTTAAAATAAACAACAGGAAGATTTTAAAGTCAATTCGCAATGCTTTTGGAAAATGAAACTACCATAAGACCTCCCACCACACACACAATGCAAACGCAGACTTGGAGGAGATTTCTTCTTATGATAGTCAAAGATGCTTACTACGCAAAAATCCAATTCTTTTTTATATTATTATTAGTGCATAGTGGAAAACATTTCGAAAGTATAATATAAATCTTAGCCAGCATAGGTACCATTATATTATGCCTGCTATAGCTGCCTCCTGAGGAGACAGGTTATACAATTGAAATCGTAAAGGCTCGTATTGTTTCTTTGGATTTCCAACAAATGGTCAGGCTAAGGAACTTCCTATCCACGATGGGTACGTCCTTGGAATAGACGACCCGAGAACCTAACCGGATCTCTGCCAACACAAGGCCGGGTTACCTCTGCAAAAATAGGTAACTACTGACACGCGTATGTCATCCCCCGATCGTCACCGATCTTCCCGAGGATCCCCGATTCGCAACAAACCACATAGTAAAAAATAATGCAGTAACCACAGAGGTTAAGTATCTGGGCTCCATACCATGATACCACCTTTATCCAGAAGGAATGACATACACTAAGGGGCGCTACTCCCTAGAACCTTGCCGCATTCGTCCTGTTTCGACCATTTCCGGGGTGTGAGGCTCGACGAAGTCTCGTCCACAAAGCTACGCTTTCTCAAAAAGCCCTGCTTCGGGTCAAACAAAAATGATCAACCTATGATCACAAAGATATAAGATCAAACAAATGATCATATCACAAATGATCAAACACTGATCATTTCACAGCAACACTCAGTATGCCACGTTACCAAATTGGGATATATCGCTGATAAATTTCAACTACATAACCTCTGAGCTCGTACGTCTCAGAGAAGGGTGTTAAGCTAAGAGAATAAATTTTCCGCCACCAACAGAAATGTATTTGAAAGAAATCAGCTTTATATCTCAAATTGTAACGTCAGACACACAATCCATACAAGTCTGTTCCGGGATCGAACAGAACCGAAGGCACTTCTCACGAAGCCCTTGCATTTCCGGATAATTTTCAATCACGTCAGGACTTCCCGTCACTAAGGGTGATAAAACCTCTAAATCGAAGATCAGTCGATGTAGAGTAACTCGACGGTAATCCTTCCGTTTTCAAAAATATCCGGTCTTCAACACCGGTCTTCGAATGCAATTCATAACGACGTATCACATATTCGGAATGGGTTATACGACCCCATGGTCCTTTCCCGGCTAACCCGAATAGTGAGCGCTTATTTAAAAACAAGTGTGGCATTCAAATTCATCCAATTCACAACAAATACCTATCTAAAGGTAATTATTGATAGTCGGTTATTTAACTATCAATAAAGATGCGCAACATCATCAGATTCCAAATAATTTTCCAAATTATTTCATCTTCAAAAATATCTTACTAGATATAAAATTTCCACACTTCAAAAATAAATCAATATTTATTTTTAAACAACTTCGCTTTCTTCTATAAATTCCGTATTGAATTTATACTTTCGAATATCTACTGATATTCGATTTTCAAATCGTTTTCAATATTCAATTTCAATTTATTTTTAAGAAGATAAATTCTCAAAACATTTCATTTCGTTTTGGAAAACATTTCCATACTTATTTAAAAATAAGTCAGCAATTCACAATTCATTTATTTTCAACACTTGGAAAATATTCGATATACTTAAATCAAATTAAGTATAATTTCATTCTTTAAGGAAAATATTCTTTTAACACCTTTATTTGAGTCAAAACGAATGTTACGTAAAACATCGTTACGACGACTCGAAATCACTAGTATAGGGATTCGAAATTAAGATAGATATATAAATCCCAATACTATATAAAACATTTCCTTCCGGAAATCATTTACTATAACAACAGTGTTATAGTCCACCATTTCCTTAAGTTTCTCGAAAACGTCTATTTCAACAATAAATGTTGAAATCTATGGTTTCGATTCATAACACATTTTAAAACACTTTTAAAATGTTTAACTTCATTTTTAAAATATTACTTCTTCAAAAATGAATCCATTTTACTTAACAATATATTCACTGTCCAAAATCGTGAATAAAATTTACTTAACCCCATTTCAATCATTCCTACACATTTTTATTTCAATAAAAATTCGCTATTCAAAATCGTGAATATATCTTCTTAAATAATCTTCTATATTAAATTTATCACATTCAATCTATTTTCGAATTTATAAGCACGTTTATAAATTCTATTTCTCTTTTTAATAACAACTTCGACTTATAAACCTTCTTTTATCAACTTCTATATTTAACTTATCAAAATAAGTGACTTTGGGTTTATAAACAACTTTTATAAATTCCAATTCTATTTATAAAACTTCAATCCCAAATCAATTTCGATATTGATTTCTAAATTTATTCTCAACTTTAAATAAACTTCCCATACTGATTTCTCAAAATTTCATTTCCAAATATTAAATCAATTATAGATTGATTTCTAATTATATTCATCCTTACTAAAATAAATTCCTTATCTTCCTTCAAATTATTCAATATCCTGTTTTTAAATGGATTCTTTAAATTGAACTCATTTTACATTGATTTCCCAAATCATTTCAATTTACCAATTAAATTTCTAATTGGATTTCCAACTTATCTCCTTTTAAATAAATTCTTTTTAAAGAAAATAAATTTCTATTGTCTTCTTTCAATCTATTTAGAAATCCAGATTTTAAATTAATTTCCTCAATTTAAAATCACTATTATACGAAATTCATTTATTTAACATTTTCACTTTATTCTGGAAATAAATTCGATAAGATTATAAAAATTAACTTTTTATACTTTAAAATTCCTTTCTTCGAATTTATTAAATTTCTAAAATCAAATTCACTTAGAAGTTTCTATTTTGATTTCCAAAAATTCAATTTCGTTTATTTTTGGAATCCAATGATATCAAACATCCATTCAGCTAAATTTTAGCTTTCAACAATTTTCCAGACATCGATATGATCAATAACATCAATATAATCATTCACAGATTCATATCACAGTATAAATAAATTCAATCAAAGTGAGGGGTCCAGTTGGATCCCTCCAACCTGTTTCCCTGCATCCAAAGATGTTAGCACAATACCAATTCCGCTCCAGTACGGAATTATCGCGGTATATAGGTTTTTATAAATCCGCTTACTAACGGCGCAATAGGGTCTCATCCGCTATACGAGGCGGGAAATCAATCAATCCAATATATACATATGCCAATATGTATATACTGCTATATATATAGATATATCTTATCATATCTAATAGCACATTCAATAGCAATCAATCAGTCAATAAATAACTGCAATATTAAATTTTTCCTTCGAGTGAGAAAATCTCACCTTAGCTTTTTAATTTGCCATCCAATTTCCATTTTGATCATTTCTTCATTGTATTCGACCTTGTATAAACATTTAATACAATTCATCAATATTCGAATCAATCGAACTACTACTTTTTCATTTGAAAATTTAAATTCATCGATGATTTAATTCTAAACCAGTTTCTTTTTAAATAAATCATTTTATCAAATAAATTTTCTAACAAATCTTCTTTTTATATATACTTCAGCTAATTCAAAATTCCCACTTTTCATATATATACATATACTCAAAAATAATAACAGTTTATATTATTATTTAAAATCCCTATATTTTTTTTTCTTGCATTTAAAAATCAAAACTGCATATACTATATTTTGTTTTTCTCCTGACTATATTAGAAATTTATTGACAGTGTGTTTAAAATCCTAATTACCATTATTCAAATTTTATTTCTTTAACTGATTTACCCTAACCTTGAATTTAAATCAATTAACTACAAATTCAGAAATTTTAAACTAAAGAAATTTCGAAACAATACCCAACTGACTCTAGATCGAACGCGAGCTCCAGGCCATCGCCAGCATCCACGCTACCCACGAAGTCACGAATTGCCGCGCCTACGCGCCTCCGCGAAACCCCCCCATTACTCGACCTCCACGGCGCCGCGATGCCCTAAATCGCCGTCACATCGCGTGCTTGTTGCGAACCTCCTCAGCCTCGCCATCGATTCGAACTTGCTCCCAAATCGCCAGACCCCCATACTTGCTCGACTTCGCTTCTGACAACCTCTTGCCCTAGTTCTTGCGTCTACGAGCCTCCGATCGAACTCACGAACGACGGCGACTCCCCACGTCGACGACAAGTCCCTCAGCACGAACGCGCCTCCTTCGATCGCCTCGCGAAGGCGTGTAAAACTCGCGTGACCGCGACCCAACTGCTACCGCCCCTTCCCCTTTATTTAGTTGAGTGAACGCGATTTCGTTGATTTGTTTGACTGGCGGAGTGTGGGAAGAAAGAGCTTGATGGGCTCGAATTTGAAATGGAAGGAAGTAGGCTCGTGAATTCAATGTCGAACAAAATATACTGAACTCGGCCATTGTTTTTATCTTGAACGAGAGTTTTTAAATTTGAACGAAATGATTTTTCGTGTATCTTAACAGAGAAGGAAGGGGAGACAAGGGTACGCGAATAACAGAGAGTAGGTCGACGTAAATCAGAGACTAGGGTGGCTGGTGTTGATTAAAAATTTAAATTTTAAATTTAAATTTGAATCTGATTTAATTTCAACGCGTTTATGGGTTGTACGTTCACATAACAGCTCCGATAAATACGAAATTTGAAATCCAGTAATAATTCAATATTACGGACCCAATGGAACTGGTTTCGTCGAATTCCGAGACTGTGCCTCGGACGGCTATTTTTAAATATCAATTCGAACGATATAAATTCCAGAACTGACCAAAACAGTCTGAAATTAAATTATGAAGTTTCTGTTATCTTCAGAATTATCAACACGAGTTTTATAAGCTTTCCAAATATTTTTCTCTAGCTTTAAACTGGAGATTCAAAATTTTTTTTACTCAGCATTAAATAGATTAAATTTTATAATTAAATCGTCAAATTCAAATTTATATCGAGGATTCAAATTAAATTACCGTTCAAATATTTAAAGTCGGTTTAAATATTCTCAATTTAATTCGTTCAAAATTCTGGGTCGTTACAATATATATATATATATATATATATATATATATACATAGGGATTCATAAATATGTATATGATGATTGTGAACACATAGATATATGCATATACAAATACGAGTATGTGAATGTAGGCTCATATGAAACAATATATATATATATATATAAAAGTTTGTATAAATGTGGATATATATATATATATGTATATATGATGACAAAATATACATAAGAAATATATAAGAATAAGTGTGTATATATGATGGTAAATAGGTAAAGTAAAAAGGTTTCTTTGCCTATGTATGTAGTATGTGTATATATGTAAGGATATATATATATATGCATGTAAACACTTTGGGAAACATAGCATCAAATGCATACAATAAATCAAATCAAAATCAGTTTTTTTAAATCAAAAAGAAAATAAAAATCAAACAAAGTAAGGCCTGTACAAGAGGAGCTATCTCCACTTTCAGCCTTTGTTGCAGCCTGGCATTCGAACTAAAACATATGCAAACTTTTATTGTTGATAATATAAATATATATCCATATCAATGAAGGTACATGTAAACATGTAGGAGATAAAGGTATATGTATATTATGATAAAGGGGAACATTGAAGAAAAGGCAACATCAAATCCTAGCTTACAAAACATTTATCAAGTCAAAATAAAATCAAAATCAAGTCATATAATAAATCAAAACTTTTCATAAGAAATCAAATCAAAGGAAAGGAAAATATATAATAAAAATAAAATAATAAAAGTAAAAAGGAAGTGTTGTACACAGGAAGACACAGCCCCTCCTCTTTATCACCAGGCTTTGCCTTGATCATATTTGTGCATTCGAGCAAGTTAACAACAAAAATAAAATTTATACAAGCTACCATGGGAAAAAATAAACACTCAAGCTATCATTAAAACTTAAAGGGAAAATCAAAAGGGCATTCAAGTGTTATGAGGATCAAGCAAATGAACAAAGCAGCACATTTTTTTTTTTAAAAAGAACATCTATGTTCAAAAGAAAGGTGAGTAAACTCTCTTCAAATCTAATCTCTTTTACGTTATGTTTATGTTTAGTTAAAATGGAAAACATCAGTTTAAATATGTGGATGCATGGAAAAATAATAATAAATATGTATATATGCCTGTACATATGTATTTGCCTCTGTTCTTGCCTCACATCTTACTCGAGCTTTAAAAATTCAAGTTCTCTTCATCTAATTACTTTTAGGTTGTGGTGATTTAAGGAAATATGTTTGTAATTGAGTATATTTATTTTTAAAAATAATTCCATGAAAGAATAAATAAACAATGTCACTGGAAAGTAAGTTTTACAGGGGATGGTAAACATTCTAGGAAAGTAAATTGCTTTAATTCATGTTTTCACCTATATAAATGGATTCGACTTGGAAAACTATGATTTTTGGTAGCCTCGTTTTAATTTCCAGTTGAGTGGTTGTGGAGGAAAGGGGAGTTGATCGAGATATGGACGTGAAAGTTTTTCTGGGGACCGCGGAAATTTCTAACATCGGGGTTTTGGCCAGAGGAGGCTGAGGTGATGGGGGTTGTAGGAAAAATGGTGCGGTGGTTTATAAGGCCGTGGGTTGGCGTGTCGAACTCGATTTAGGGTTAAGGATCGCGTGATTGGTAGAGGTCGGTTTTCCGGCATTGGCGGCGTCGTGGTGGGTAGTTGGGCCTGCGATGTAAGGGGAATTGGTGGATAGGGAAGCGACGAAGCTCAGGCCGTAACAGTTGGGGACCGATGGTCAGAGGTGGTGGTACGAGGTGGAAGTAGGGGTCTGGATTTCTTTTTGGTGATGGTGATTTGCTTGTTTGGGTTGTTGGTGTTGTCGTGGGAATCTAGTAGCCGGAGTGGTTCGAGGAGATCGCCGGCGACTTGGAGGTGATGTCGATGGTGATTTGCGCTGCTTCGTTAGGATGTGCACGTGCACGCCGTAGTCGTGCAAGTGTGGCAGCAGATAGGTATTAGCTGAAGTAAAGAAAGAAAGGAAGGGGAAGGGAAGAAAAGAGTTGGGCCGGGTTTGAGAGTATGGGCCGAAAATAAAAATGGGAAGTAAAAGAAAAAAAGTAAAGGAAAAGAAAGAATAAAAAAATAAAAAGAAAAGGGAAAAATAAAGAAAAAAAGATAAGGAAAGGAAAACGAGGAAAGGAAAGGAAATTTTTACGTTTTATAACTTAAAAATTTTAAAACTAAAATTCGATTAACATCTAAGTTAAATCAACAGAAATCCTGTACATCGAAGTCTTATCTCCTGATATTTTAAACTTAACTTGTTCTGAAAGGTTTAAATTATTTTATTTCAATTGAGATTAGTAATTAACAAAAAAATTATTTAATCAAATAGATTATTTTATAATCTCTTGAATGCGTAACTTATTTGTATTTAAAATATAAATGGACTCGGTTTACTAAAGTTGTTGAAGTTCGGATATGAGTTGTTTGATATTGTTATAGATCGTTAATCTGGTTAACAATCTATACCTTGGCTAAATTCTATTGGATGTTATTTCGAAATTATTCTTGTTTGTGGCAACGAATGGCCGGACAGATTAAAATAGTTGGATTAAAGTAATGATACGTTTTATTTGAAATAAAATCTGCAACAAGTTCCTATGATTGAATGTTGTCACCTTAAATGATAAATTGTTCATTTTAAACGATTTATCCTTTTAAATTTATCATTTGGATCCAAACCACTTCGATGTAATAAGCACTGCAAACCTCTACAGGTTTGATTTTTAAGTCTAATAGGCTGGAGTAGAATGAATTGAGAAAATCTGACTATTTTAAATAAGAAACTGTACCTGGATATTATTTTTAAATCAATGGATTTGGGAAACAATTGTTGGCTATAACAAGATAAAAACTCGTAGTAATGTACGAGTTACCCTGGTTTCAAGGAAGTTTTATGACTTAAGTATTTCAAGTTATATGGGTTTACTGACGCTGGTTTCCAGCCAGACTCGGGTGTTACTTAATTGTAATGCTCGGGTCAGATCGAGTATTACAGATTTTCAGGTTAGGACGTTCTGGAGCTCAGGAGACGAGCTGGATGGCAGAGACGTATTGAGTATATTCCGCTGTGTATATAGACTGTTTGATCCAGTATTTAGGGACGGGTTATTATAACTGTCCAGATTATTTGTTGGTGATTGTACTCCGATATCTTGTATGTATATTGATAGTTACAGTTTTTCTTTGTATAAAATGCTATTATTTCATATTATATTTTGATTCGCTGCGATTGTGAGATTCTGTGCTGTTGTTTTCTGTTTCTTATTCTACCTCTTTTTCTTCTTAACCCTAACAGTCTGGAATTCCCGGCACACGATTGTTCGGCACTCTATACAGTGAACGTATTAGTGTCGATTTTCGGGGTCGAAAATTTCTGGGTCGTTACACTTGGTATCAGAGCTGAAGGTTAAGCGAGAACCTTGACTCTGGTGGGGATTACTCATTAGAGATAGGGTCAGTAGTACCCTAGAATGAGTTGAGTGTATTATATGAGAGCGTACTTGTTATTTTCCTATATAATGATATTAAAAACGGTTTTAAAAGTGGTTTTAAATAATCTTGATAAGTAAAGAAATAATTTTTCTAAATTATTATAGTATATTAAGGAAATTGGTTGTTGTTATTAAAGTTAAATAGGATTATAAAATTTAAGTGGAGGACACATATAACCAAATAGAAATTGGGTAAGGATTAACTATACAAGTAAGTTAAGCTGAAAATAGAATGAAACCAGAAATTGAAAATTCCGGAAGTGTTTGTCAAGGTGTTTTGAAATGAAACAAATTTACCTTGATTTCATTTATCAAGAAGTTATGGTGTGTTTGGCCCCTGAATATGATAATGTTGATTTTTATCGTAGACTTGGTTATTGTAAAAGATGTTTATTTCAGAATAAACAATGATAAAACATTATGAAATGTTTAAGGAAGTGAAATTATCTAAGATGAATTTATAAATGTGACTTATAAATTGAAATGAATTTAAAATGGGAAATTTTAAATCTAGGTACCGAAAATTTTGAAATGTGTTTCAAAGTGTTGAAGGAAATAATAAAGGATACTGTTTAGAATATTTTTGAAGATAGAAATCTTTGTTTAAAAACAAGAGTTGTTTTGAAATTCTGGAGGAATTTGGTGTGAAGTAAAAACAAAGAATGGTTTAAAATGTAAGGTGTGGTTTGATATGTGAAAGGGTAAATATGTTTATATATGTGGATATATATAATTCAAAGTTGATTTGAAATAAATGCTAAGTGTTGAGTTGTGGAATCCCCCTAAGAATATGAAGTATACTCCTAAGAGAGATAAGTTTTTGAACTTATAAATGGGAAGAGATATTGGTAAAATTTTAAATTTGGAGTGAAGAATTTAAATTGAGTAAAGTTAAATGGATTAAACGAATGGAAACTTAACTTAGGGGAAGTTAAATAAGTTTTGAACAACCTGAATTGGAAATTTCAATGTGAAATTGAGATTTAACTTGGGAAAGTTAAATGGGATTAAATTGAAAAGGGAGTTATGTGTGATCTCAAAACGGGTTTGAGTTCTGGAAATTTGTGATGGATACTATTGATTGATGTTTTAGATTATTTGGATGTTTATTTACTTTGACATATCCTGCTATCATTGTGTTATCATTAACAGTATATATAAACTGTTAATTGGATTGTTTTGAATAAATTACGAGGTGGATTGAAATGATATATATATATATATCCATTGCTGGAATTTAATGGAATTAAAACTTTATTTTGAAACTATTTAATATGATTTTGATTTTAGAAATAAAATTGGAATTATGGAAATGGAATCACTTGGAACTCAAGTTTAAGATTTTAAAACAAAACTTGTCAACCAGAATTGCTTAAAGAATTGGGTTTAGAATTTTGAAAGTATAGTTGGGAAATTAATTGAATTCTGAAAGTTGATTTGATTAAAAAGATTTGAACTCGCACTCGAACCTTGAAATAAGTTAAGTAAAGGTAATTTAAGATGAGTATTTAAAATTTTGACTCAGAATTGAATTATTAAAGACTTGGGTTGTTAAATTAAATGCTAGAGGTTAATTTGGTTTAAGTAATTAAGTCAACATTTTGGAATTGAACTCAAATTTATATAAATCGAGATGGTTTAAAATTTGAGAATGGAATTGAATTAATTCAATTTGGGATTGAATTGAATAAATTGGAAGTGTAGTTGAAGTTAAATAAGTTTAAATTCAAATGGGAATTGGTTTGAAATTGGAAAAGGAATCGAAGTTAATTCAAATTGAATTTGAATTGAATCAATTTAAATGGGAATGAAGTGAGATTGGTTGACGTGTAATTTGGGAACTGGATCAGTTTGACTCTGAAACTATTTTCAAACAAACTATTTTAACGAGTGTTACGGCACGCTCTTCGGCTCGTGAATTGTTTTTCTTGTAAATTATATATGTTTAAATCAATTAAAAAAATGATTTTTTTATATTTTCAAGTGATATTAAGATTTGTATATTTGTAAAGAAGTATTTTGAATTTATAAAGAAAGTTTAATTTTAGATCCTAATTTTAGAAGCATTTTGAATATTTAAGCATATTTAATTGTTAGATCTTACTTTTAAGGGCATTTGAATTTGAAAAAGAAGTTCAATATTAGATCCTATTTTTAAGTGATTAAATTTTGATATATATAGAGTTGTGCTTTTGTTAGTTCACATTGATACCAAAAAAGTATGATACCAAAGCTATTACAACTATTATTAAAGAAAGATAATTGAAATCAACATCTAGGTTTGAATACGTCTAAAGTAATTATAGAGATTATAGAGAGATCTTTCTCCTAATTTATTGGAGAGATCGTATCAAATAACAGTTTAATATTTAAAAAGTTATATATAAGGGTATTTTGGGAAGTTCACGGTCGGACCAAAAGATTGCGCTTCCAAGCCAACTATTAATAAAGATATATAAACTGTCAAAAATCTATTTTCTTGAATACTCAAACTATTTTGATTTTCTAAGCTACTTACTATACAAACCCTTCTTTTTAATACCTAAACGATCTTATACTTACTATTTAACTATTTCTCAACTATTTTACAACTATTTAACTATTTTACAACCATTTAACTATTTTAAACTTTTCAGGCTATTTTCTAAATTCAAACTGGTTAGAGTGGAAACTGTTTATGTTTAAATACTAATTGGCTTGAATTGAAGTTTTAACCCAAGGGAAATTGAAGCAATTCTAAAACTGAACCGAATCAAATACTAAGGAAAAATGATTTTGAAATAGAAAAGTATATTTTGAGAAATATATGATGAAAAAGAAAACTAAAAGTTGGATAGCACTATAACTGAAAACTTACTTTATAAAGAGTAAGAAATGTGATAAGCGGCTTTGTAAAGGAAATCGGACTTGAAAAAAAAATTGTTTTGGCATTATTGAGGGTATATATATATGTGTGTGTTCTATATTGAAATCCCTTATTGAGATTATAACCAGAAAATGTGATTTTTAAAAGATACTTGAAATATAAAGGGGAATATATATAAGTATGATGTGATCCAAAAGATTTTTCAAGTTGAAAGAAAAGCTTATATATAGAGGAATGATTTTATGAAAAGGGGTCTGGGGAAAAGTTTTTGGAACCCATTGATTTTGAAAGGTTTTTGGTTTTGGCAAAAAGCAAATTTTAGGAATTTGGTAAAGCCAAGTTTGAGAATTATCGATTTTGAGATATCGATTTTGTGTAAATGAGATTTATATATGATACATATAAAGAATATGATTTGAAAAAGGTACTATATGTGTATAGTACAAAATGTTTTGAGAATGCTGTGGGGAAAAAGGCGCTCCCATTTAGAGTTGAAACTTATAGTAGGAGATCCACTGGGTGGTTCTGCCTTGAGCCCTAAGGGGGGTTCTAAATTTTGATCCCAGAGGACGTCCGGACTAAACTGTAGTTCCTGTGGATTGTGATTAAGGTAGCGAAAGTCGAGGGCGCTGATGCCTACAAAGACATTGGGGTTATGCTGTGACGGCAGTGTAACTCTGGTGTAACTGCGATCTACTGCGTTCCATAGCGTAAGTCGAGGGGCAGCAATTTCCTAAAGTCTATGTTTGATTTCGCTGGGAGAGCGACGTAACATCGGTAGATTGCGATCTATGAGGACATAGCGAAAGTTGTGTGGCAGTGAGTGCCTACAGGCTACATTAGGACTCGACTGATGTAGTCTGCGATCTATGTGGTGAAGTTTCATTTGGCAGCGAAATTCGAGGGCGCTGATGCTTACAGTTACATGGCTTTTGTCGTGATGGCAACGTAACCTTGGGTGTAGCTGCGATCTGTAGCGGTTCCATGGTGTAAGCGAGAGGTGCGGATGCCTACAGTTTTCTATGGTTTTCGCCGGGATGGCGACGTAATCATCGGGCTAACTGCGATCCATAGAGGGGGTGATGATTTCCAGGGCATTCTCACAAAAAGAAAAAAAATGTTTTCCAAGTATTTTCACTAGGTGTTGAAAACGAGTTTACTAAGTACTTATAAATTTTCAGTCTTACGCATGATCAACGTATTACTGAATTTCTATGAGAACGAGGATGGACTTGTTTAGACGTCGAGTTATGAAAAGTATTTTTATATAAAGCTAGTTTGGTAATATTATGTAGTTTATAAAGGTGTATTAAGATTTCTAAAATAAAAATGTTAAAAGAAAGATTTAATTGGTAATAAACAGTAAAAGTAAAAGTCTCGCTTCGTTCTTTTTCGAGGACGAAAAGTTCTAAAAGGGGGGAGGAATGTGACGACCCGGATTTTCGAGCTATCGGATATTGAATAATTAACGGTTGAAATATTGATTTTTACAAGTCGAATAGATTAATTTTCCGATGTTACGAATACTTGAATCTAGATATTGATTAAAAACTATATTGAATATTGAATTTTAAATTCCTGAATATGATAAATATTTTAGAAATATATATAAATAACTCCACTATTTAAATTAAGATAAAAACGTCCATAAATATATATATATATATATATATATATATATATATATATCATGTACAAGCTTGATGACGTTAAATATATATATATATATACATAGGGATTCATAAATATGTATATGATGATTGTGAACACATAGATATATGCATATACAAATACGAGTATGTGAATGTAGGCTCATATGAAACAATATATATATATATATATATATATATATATATAAAAGTTTGTATAAATGTGGATATATATATATATATGTATATATGATGACAAAATATACATAAGCAATATATAAGAATAAGTGTATATATATGATGGTAAATAGGTAAAGTAAAAAGGTTTCTTTGCCTATGTATGTAGTATGTGTATATATGTAAGGATATATATGCATGTAAACACTTTGGGAAACATAGCATCAAATGCATACAATAAATCAAATCAAAATTAGTTTTTTTAAATCAAAAAGAAAATAAAAATCAAACAAAGTAAGGCCTGTACAAGAGGAGCTATCTCCACTTTCAGCCTTTGTTGCAGCCTGGCAATCGAACTAAAACATATGCAAACTTTTATTGTTGATAATATAAATATATATCCATATCAATGAAGGTACATGTAAACATGTAGGAGATAAAGGTATATGTATATTATGATAAAGGGGAACATTGAAGAAAAGGCAACATCAAATCCTAGCTTACAAAACATTTATCAAGTCAAAATAAAATCAAAATCAAGTCATATAATAAATCAAAACTTTTCATAAGAAATCAAATCAATGGAAAGGAAAATATATAATAAAAATAAAATAATAAAAGTAAAAAGGAAGTGTTGTACACAGGAAGACACAGCCCCTCCTCTTTATCACCAGGCTTTGCCTTGATCATATTTGTGCATTCGAGCAAGTTAACAACAAAAATAAAATTTATACAAGCTACCATGGGAAAAAATAAACACTCAAGCTATCATTAAAACTTAAAGGGAAAATCAAAAGGGCATTCAAGTGTTATGAGGATCAAGCAAATGAACAAAGCAGCACATTTTTTTTTAAAAAAAAAGAACATCTATGTTCAAAAGAAAGGTGAGTAAACTCTCTTCAAATCTAATCTCTTTTACGTTATGTTTATGTTTAGTTAAAATGGAAAACATCAGTTTAAATATGTGGATGCATGGAAAAATAATAATAAATATGTATATATGCCTGTACATATGTATTTGCCTCTGTTCTTGCCTCACATCTTACTCGAGCTTTAAAAATTCAAGTTCTCTTCATCTAATTACTTTTAGGTTGTGGTGATTTAAGGAAATATGTTTGTAATTGAGTATATTTATTTTTAAAAATAATTCCATGAAAATATAAATAAACAATGTCACTGGAAAGTAAGTTTTACAGGGGATGGTAAACATTCTAGGAAAGTAAATTGCTTTAATACATGTTTTCACCTATATAAATGGATTCGACTTGGAAAACTATGATTTTTGGTAGCCTCGTTTTAATTTCCAGTTGAGTGGTTGTGGAGGAAAGGGGAGTTGATCGAGATATGGACGTGAAAGTTTTTCTGGGGACCGCGGAAATTTCTAACATCGGGGTTCTGGCCAGAGGAGGCTGAGGTGATGGGGGTTGTAGGAAAAATGGTGCGGTGGTTTATAAGGCCGTGGGTTGGCGTGTCGAACTCGATTTAGGGTTAAGGATCGCATGATTGGTAGAGGTCGGTTTTCCGGCATTGGCGGCGTCGTGGTGGGTAGTTGGGCCTGCGATGTAAGGGGAATTGGTGGATAGGGAAGCGACGAAGCTCAGGCCGTAACAGTTGGGGACCGATGGTCAGAGGTGGTGGTACGAGGTGGAAGTAGGGGTCTGGATTTCTTTTTGGTGATGGTGATTTTCTTGTTTGGGTTGTAGGTGTTGTCGTGGGAATCTAGTAGCCGGAGTGGTTCGAGGAGATCGCCGGCGACTTGGAGGTGATGTCGATGGTGATTTGCGCTGCTTCGTTAGGATGTGCACGTGCACGCCGTAGTCGTGCAAGTGTGGCAGCAGATAGGTATTAGCTGAAGTAAAGAAAGAAAGGAAGGGGAAGGGAAGAAAAGAGTTGGGCCGGGTTTGAGAGTATGGGCCGAAAATAAAAATGGGAAGTAAAAGAAAAAAAGTAAAGGAAAAGAAAGAATAAAAAAATAAAAAGAAAAGGGAAAAATAAAGAAAAAAAGATAAGGAAAGGAAAACGAGGAAAGGAAAGGAAATTTTTACGTTTTATAACTTAAAAATTTTAAAACTAAAATTCGATTAACATCTAAGTTAAATCAACAGAAATCATGTACATCGAAGTCCTATCTCCTGATATTTTAAACTTAACTTGTTCTGAAAGGTTTAAATTATTTTATTTCAATTGAGATAAGTAATTAACAAAAATTTTAATTAATCAAATAGATTATTTTATAATCTCTTGAATGCGTAACTTATTTGTATTTAAAATATAAATGGACTCGGTTTACTAAAGTTGTTGAAGTTCGGATATGAGTTGTTTGATATTGTTATAGATCGTTAATCTGGTTAACAATCTATACCTTGGCTAAATTCTATTGGATGTTATTTCGAAATTATTGTTGTTTGTGGCAACGAATAGCCGGACAGATTAAAATAGTTGGATTAAAGTAATGATACGTTTTATTTGAAATAAAATCTGTAACAAATTCCTATAATTGAATGTTGTCACCTTAAATGATAAATTGTTCATTTTAAACGATTTATCCTTTTAAATTTATCATTTGGATCCAAAAGACCGGGATCGGGTGTTAGCGTATCCGGAACCACTTCGATGTAATAAGCACTGCAAACCTCTACAGGTTTGATTTTTAAGTCTAATAGGCTGGAGTAGAATGAATTGAGAAAATCTGACTATTTTAAATAAGAAACTGTACCTGGATATTATTTTTAAATCAATGGATTTGGGAAACAAGTGTTGGCTATAACAAGATAAAAACTCGTAGTAATGTACGAGTTACCCTGGGAAATAAGTGAGCAAAGGCTGGATCGCCACTCCCTTAGTTGCGCGCCATATCGAGGCTATTGTGATAAATATGCAAGGGCTAAGTCATCACTCCCTTAGTGGCGTGCCACATCGACGCCCCGATGTAGTAATAAATGAGCAAGGGTCTTCGCTCTTTACTCGACGGGTGCGAGGGGCAAGAAAGCTAGTCGATGAAAGTAGAATTCGTTTAGATAGTTGGAATGTAGGATCCTTAACAGGAAAATTAAAAGAGATAGTTGATATTATGACAAAGAGACGTGTAAACATCTTATGCGTTCAGGAGATCAAATGAATGGACCAGAAGGCGAAGGAGGTGGAGAACGGAGGCTTCAAGTTATGGTACACGGAAAAGAACGTAACAAGAACGGGATAGGCATCTTAATTGACAAGAACCTTAAAAACGGAGTGGTCGACGTTAGGAGACAAAGGGACAGGATCATCCTAGTCAAGCTGGTAGTTGATGATATGGTTCTGAACATCATTAGTGCATATGCCCCATAAGTAGGCCGGAGTGAAGCCGACAAGAGGAATTTCTGGAAAGAGTTAGATGTCATGGTTAAGGATGTGCCTAGTAGCGAGAAACTTTTCATAGGAGAAGATTTCAACGGCTATGTTGGTTCAACTAGTAGGGGGTTTGAGAGAGTGCATGGTGGTTTTGGATATGACGATAGGAACCAAAAGGGAGAAGAAATATTGAATTTCGCTATTGCTTATGACTTCATGATAGCTAATACTTTCTTTAGAAAGAGACAATCGCACTTAGTTACTTTTAGTAGTGGCCGACACTCTAGCCAAATTGACTTTGTCCATACTAGAAGAGATGACAAACGAGCTTGTGTAGGTTGCAAAGTCATACATGGAAAATGTGTCGCCTCACAACATCAGCTTTTGATATCTGAGTTTCGTCTTCGAATACGTGTTCGGCAGAATAAATGAGCCAAGATTAGTCGGACGTAATGGTGGAAGCTCAAAGGAGATGTCTCACGGGTGTTTAAGGATAAAGTGATGGAAGAAGGGGCATGAAATATGAAAGGAGAAGCAAATGAAATGTGGGATGAGATGGCATCGTGCATTCAGAAAGTGGCTACTGAGGTGTTTGGGATAACGAAAGAAAATAAACGCAAACCTAAAGATTCATGGTGGTGGAACAGTGATGTGCAAAAGGCTATCAAAGAGAAGAATGAATGTTATAAGTGCTTACATCATCACAGGAGCGAGGACAACATGCAAAAGTACACAGTGGTAAAGAAGAACGCAAAGAGAGCGGTGACTGAAGCAAGGGGTCGGACGTATGAAAATCTATTTTAAAAGCTACGTATGAAGGAGGGTGAAAAAACGTCTATAGGATAGCTAAGCTCCATGAGAGGAAGAAGAGAGACTTCAACCAAGTTAAATGCATCAAGGATGACAATAAAAGACTTTTGATAAAGGACGATGAGATAAAAAATAGATGGAGATATTACTTTGACAAGCTATTCAATGAAGAAGGTAACAGCACTACGATCGAGTTGGAAGTCTTTTTATGACACCAGTAGACGTTCTGTTTGGAGAATTCAAGAGTCTGAGGTAAAGGAGACGGTAAAACGGATGAAAGCGGGCAAGGCAGGCCTGATGACATCCCCATTAAGGTGTGGAGATGCCTTGGAGATGCAGGGATAGCCTGGCTACCAAAGTTGTTCAATAATATTTTCAAGTCAAACAAGATGTCTGATGAGTGGAGGAGAAGCATATTAGTTCCAATTTTTAAGAATAAAGGAGATATTCAAAGTTGCACAAACTATAGAGGAATTAAGCTTATGAGTCATATAATGAGGGAGAGAGTCATTGAACATCAACTAAGAAGGATGACATGCGTTTCAAAAAACCAATTTGATTTCATGCTTGGAAGGTCGACTACAGAGGCGATTTTCTTGATAAGACAACTTATGAAGAGGTTAAGGGAGCAAAGAAGCATCTAAATTGTAACACCCCACACTCCTTAGTATACCCAAAAAGGCATATTAAAAAATGTGATGCGTTGTAGGTATAACTAAAAACTTACAGATACTAAGATTCACAAGACAAAAAAAATAAAACAGCGGAAATATTTAAATAGAAATCTTATTATTCAAAATCAAACTTCATAAAGTAGAGTCATAAAACAAAATATACAAGGTGTCTCAAAATACCTAATGCATGTCTTATGAAAAAAAATACCGTCTTAGTCATATCAGAGTACATAAACAAAACCATCCCTCTTAACAGTACCAGTACATCCAAACTTCAAAAAAAGAAAACTAGAAAAGAAGAAGAATACATGAAGATAAATCTCCACAGCTGAACCTCCAAAGGAATCTAAAATCTACTATCCCTACATCTGCTGGCCTATGGAGGGAAAAGGGAAATAGAGAAGTGGGTCAGACTAAAAATCTGGTGAATGGAAGTAATTACTAGTATTCTTAAGGAAGGTAAAAATAATAGATTTTGCAACAGTTCTAGTATAGAAGGAAAAAAAGGATAAAGCTGGAATAAAATACGGTTTAACTGTTCGCTTTGATTAGATAGTTCGATTAGATTGTTCGCACTTTTCTTAGATAACTGCTTTGATTAGGCTGAAACCCTAATCCTACTTTAATTAGGTTGAAGTCCTAATTCTACCCTTTGATCGGCCTTCTATCTCTATTGTGCCTACTGCGGACTAGACCCATCGGCCCCTATACAAAAGATGCGGACTAGACCCTGTTGGTCCCTACGCAAAAGATGCGGACTAGACCCTGTTGGTCCCTACGCAATAGACACCTACTACTGCGGACTAGACCCTGTTGGTCCCTACGCAATAGATACCTACTTAGCGCTTGGAACTCAATAATGACTTATCAGCCAACACTAAGGTCGCACGCTCGACCACCATTAGGCTCGCGCTATCTGTTGCTCCCTCATGTTGACCTCTTATTTACCACTGATCCAGCATAAGCGTGACATTGCCTCACATGTGCTATTGTGAGACCACCTGTGTCTGACTAAAGGGAATGTTGTTGGTACGGGTTCTATCTAACAAACAAAATCTAGTTGCGCCCCTTGTCCAAATCCCCATGATTTGAACTTTTCTTTATTGACCTCTTATTTACCACCACTTAAGCATAAGCGTGTCCTAAAGGAAATGCTGCTAGTATGGGTCTTATTTTTATCTTTACTTATTAACTTAGTATAAAAATAAGTCTCTATATCTGTAAAGGACTACCATGTTGGGTCTACAATACAGATCTTTTATATCAGCAAAGGACTACCCCGTTGGGCCTACAATACCGATCTTCTATATCTTGCTTATTAACTTAATCCAAGATCTAAGTTTATTAAAATAAGCTTTTTCTGTTATTTCTGTTTTATTTGCTTATTAACTTAATTTAAGTCTTAAAATAAGCTTTTTCTGTTATCTCTAATTATAACATGTGTGTTATAATTCTGTTTATTAACTTAACCCAAGGTCTGAATATAAAAATAAGCTACTTTTGCTATTTCTTCTATTTTCTCTTTTTTTTTAAACTAGGAAAACCTGGTCAATCACTATCGACATGCGATTCCTGAACAGTAAACCTAAGGAATAGATGGCTGGCCCACCACAACCGCTATTCCAGGCTAGCCAGACCTTTCGGTTGACTTGGTGCGGTAGGCGGGAAATGAACCTCAAACCTTCCATGTGAAAAGGCGTATCTCCTCCCACTCCTTCCAAGTAGGACCCGAACTTCAAACCTCTCACTTGGGAGGCATATCACCCCACCACCCGACCAAGCCCACGGACAAATCATATGTTATAACTAAGCTTGCAAAATATCTTAGATTTACTTATTTTAGTCTAAGTCCAATTCATTACAGTTTTCTTATTTTACATCCCATTTCTGTAAATTCAGTGTTACTATAATTTAGTCCATATTCGCGATTTATTCAATTCTATTTATTCCATTCACGTAAAAAGGGAAAATTAAAAAGAAACTGACAATTACAGAAGAAATCTCAAACGTAGAATAGATGTAAATAAAACATAATAACAGTAAATAAGTGTAAATAAGGTAAATAACTGTAAATAATTGGAAAAAAACTATAATCAACGGTAAATAATTGTAAATGGCTGAAATAGAATAGCTAAAAGAAAATAGATTGGAAAACAAGTCTAAACTTACTTAAATTAAACTGTAAATAAACTTGTATAAAGGTTATCCCAAAATTGTAGAAAAACTACAACTATTGAAAACCCTATTATTTTAAACTACTTAAAAATCTAAAATAATTACTTAAACACTCACCCGTAGTCCTTAACTCTTTCCTTTGGCCTTCCCGGATCCACTTGAAGAGTATAAAATATTTTAATTAAAAAGATCTTCTCCTTGGAAAAATATTCCTTTTAGGGTCCAGCCTTAGGCAATGAACCCAGATGAAGAAAATCTGAATGAGAAAAATAGCTAGGTCTAGGGTCTTATTTATAGTGTTACTTGTGGATCTCAGACCATTGGATTTGGAGATTAAATCTGGTGCAACCACGTCATAGGCTCGATAGGAATCGTCGAATGGAAGCACGGACGCACAAGATTGGATAAAAGTTGCAAAATGACGTGTTAAAATCGTTCTGGACGAAGCAATGTAAAAGAATGCATTCTTTGGGTAGGCGGGTCGACCTACCTATCGACCTTCACTAGCAAGGGTCGACCTATAGGTCGACCTTGCCATTGTGAGGCTCGACCTTAGGGTCGACTAAGCCATATATATATATATATATATATATATATATATATATTTGTTTCTTCTTTAATTCATATCTTCTTCATACTAGCTCGGATTTTGACATTCTATATATGAAAATTGACCAGAAAATTACCACGGACACAATGGTGCAACTTTCATGGCTCAATTCTGATAATTTCACAAAGTTATTTTATCATTTAATTAATTCGTTAATTAATTACTATAGCTTAAATTTTGGGTTGTTAATACATATGATATTTATCGATTTGAAGAAAGCTTATGACAATGTACCGAAAAAGATTATGTGGTAGGCTCAGGAAAAGAAGAGAGTCTCAACAAAGTACATTACCCTTATCAAGGATATGTACAATGATGTTGTGACTAGTGTTAGAGCATGCGAAGAAACTAGTGGTTTTCCCATTAACATATGATTACATCAAGGGTTAGCTTTGAACCCCTGTATTTTTGCTCTAATGATGGATGAGGTTACGAAGGGTATACAATGTGAGATTCTTTGGTGTACGCTCTTTATTGATGATGCTGTGCTAATTGACAAAAGTATGATTGGGGTTGATAGACAACTGGAGCTGAAGAGACAGACTTTAGAATCAAAGGTTTCTAGGCTTAGCAGAACTAAAACAGAGTATATGAAATGCGAGTTCAGCGGTGTCGGGTCAGAGGATGGAGATGTCACTCTGGTCGGACAAATAGTGCCCAAGAAGGAATCCTTTCGATATTTAGGATCAATGTTGCAGTATGATGGTGAGATTGACGAAGATGTTGGTTTTAGAATTCGAGCGGGATGGATGAAATGGCGACAAGCGTCTGGCATTCTCTGTGACAGGAAAGTCCAACGGAAGCTTAAAAGAAAGTTCTACCAACGGCAATCAGGCCTGCAATGTTGTATGGTGCAGAATGTTGGCCTACTAAAAGTCAACATGTCTAGAAAATAACTGTAGCAAAGATGCGTATGCTGCGATGGAGCTGCGGTCATACAAGAAGAGACCGAATTAGAAATGATGATGTACGTGATAAACTTGGAGTAGCACCAATTGAGAAGAAACTAGTCCAGCACCGCTTAAGATGGTTTGGACATCTTCAACGGAGGCCTCGCGAGGCACCTGTGCACGTTGGAATTATAGGCCGCATCGAATGTTCAAAGAGAGGTAAAGGTCGACCAACGTTGACATGAGAAGAAGTAATAAAAAGAGACTTTGAAGGATTGGAATATATCCGAAGAGCTAGTGTCAGACATGAGCGCGTGAAAGTTAGCGATCCATGTACCACAACCATGAGCTGGAAGTTTTTTTGCTTAGGGTTGGTTTAGGGGTAGTGTTAAAAGTTTTTTATTATAGGACTAGTAAAGAGAAGCCTAAGACGTAGTGTTTGGTCTTCGGTCAATATTACTATTAGTACATTATTACTGTTGGTACCATTATTATCATCATGGTCTACATATATATATATATATATATACATACATACATATAATCTTTATTTCTATTTTACTTAGTTATTATTGTTGTTGTTGTTGTTATGACTTTTAAATTGACTTTGTCATTTAGTTTTGAGTTCCATCTCTAACCGACCCCAACTTGTTTGGGAATAATGGCATATGTTGTGTTTATTTCTTTGTAAAAAAGGAGTTGAATAGAAGATGAAATTAGAATTGGGATTTCTATTGTTAAGGTTATTCCATTGGTTTGATGTAACATATTGAGTTTACATTTTTGTATACAAGTCTATTTATTGTAAGTTTGGATATGAGTATTGAATCATTGTTATGAATATTAGAATCATTTATTATGGATATTGGAAATTTGGATCTGTATTATTACCGTTAAAAAGGAATTGACGTTTAACATTGATTGGGGCGTAATCTCTGCACGCATAGAAAATAATAAATGCATATTTATTTATATATTAATTACCGTAAATATCGTACAATTATAACGTATTAATTGCGTAGTTAATTAGGTAATAATTGTCATGAATTCCCCCTTAGGAAAGTAATTGATTGTCAATGCAAAATAACGAATTCTTATATAGCCTAAATAATGAACACAGTGAGGTATGATAATATATATATTGAGTGTTGTAAATATGACATCACATATAATAAGCAACTACAATGACGCGAGGTTAGTCCAAATTCTGTAGGGTAAATCTGCTCAGCTAACCTGACTACCAATACATACGAATAGCCGGACTAATGTGAGACGTCATCATGGAACATGGGTCATAAGGCGTAGGATCTGCTTTGGGGTTTTGAAGATATTAAGTGGTTGTTTGAGAGCCCGACTTTTTTCCCCAAATAAAGTATTAAATGGTCAGGATTGGGTTTCGACGCGATTAAAAATATCTCGAAAAGATCTGCTTCAACAGAAAGTATTAAGTGTTTGAAGAAATTTCTGTACAATGTCAGCTAGATAGATACCTATGTGAAGTCCATCTTGAGAATATATATTATATGATGGAGCCTACCTCAATTGAGGTCTTAAATGGTCAGAGTCTGCTTATTTTCCATTAAAAGATATTAAGTGACTTGGGCCATATCTTTCACATTATTAAACATTTATGACGTTGGTTATGGGTTATGAGATTGGGAAACTTGCTTCGAAAATGGAAGGTATTAAGTGGTTATTTAAGGGTCCGCCTCCTTTCCTTATATAAAGTATTAAATGTTTTAAATACGTAAGACGTGTTCTTATTTTGAAATATACTGCCCAAGTGCTGAAATAGTAAGGCTCAAGATTTTTATTCACCGGACCTGGTTACCTTCTTGTATATATATCAAAAATCATTGACTTACTGTTTAGCATTTAACAACCCATATGAGGCAACAGACTTATCATTTGTTCGAGCTCTGTTTTCAGCGTATTATATAAGAAAATTGATCGGAATTTCACAACGAACGCAATGGTAACTTTCATGATCAAATTTCAACTTTTACAAAATTTTCAATTTTGCCCATACCTTATTTAATCTAATTTATTCACTTTATTTGCTTATTTGCTTATGGTAAATATTACGAGGTGTTTCATTCTCCCTCCCTAAAGGATTTCGTCCCGAAATCTTTTCAAGAGGCGAACAGCGCAACGCGCAATAATATTCATGTTATACAACCAAGTTATCTACACAACCATCTACTCAACTAAAGTGCAATGTGATTATGTATTGTAGCATGCTATAAATGAACTCAATCCTAATATGAGTGTGTGGTCGTGTCATGCAAACATGCATGCAAATACCCTAATCGTGCATAAAAAATTTATACGAATGTAAAGTGATTGTGAAAAAAATGTAGCAACCATCTTCTATCATCCAATCTAGCAACCATGATGCAACCCAAATTCTAATTTGGAAGAGAAAATTTTACCAAAGAAAAAGTTAGGACGAGAAGTCATCATGCCTTCCACCGGATTTTGTCCCCGTTATACTTGGACCAATCTAATTTTTTTGTTACGGAGCTTCCTATTTCTGTGCTGCACAATGCATGCAGTGGCACGGGACGCTATTGGCTCCGTCTCAATATCCCCTAATTGATTAGGCTCTACCACAATAGCTATGCTATGAAGGTATTTCCTCAAATACAAAACGTGAAAAATGTCATGGACTCCTGCCAATTTACAAGTTTTCTTATTTTTCCCAATATTAGGAAAGACCCAATAGATCTTGATGCCAAGTTTTCTAAATTTTCAAAACTTACAACTTTCACACGCTGCCTAACCAACTCTAACTTTCCGAAGTCCCTTAATTCAAATCTGGCCCGAGTGAAATTTTACCAGTGGTTTCTCATCCATAATTTGGCAATTTGTATGACCTCCCATAAAGTGCTTCAAATGTGTCATATCAGTTGTATATTGATGACTACTATTATATATGAATTCTACTAAAGTAAGTGCCGCTCTGATGTTCTCTAAAGTTCATGATGCAAGCTCTCAACAAATCCTTCAAGTTTCCATTCACTCCTTCAGTTTGTACGTCGATCTGCGGGTGATAAGCGGTTCTAAGATTTAATAAAATTTCTAAAGTTGCTAGCAAACTCCTCCAAAATTTGCTAGCAATTAATGGGTCCCTATTATTAATGATGTTAACCGAAAATGCATGAAGTCGAACCGCCTCTTTGATATGAATCTACGCTAGAGAAGCTGCGGTCATATTGCCCAAATGGGAAAAAAGAGCTCTCTCTCCTAGCGACAAATTTTTTTCTACCTTTTTTTCCATCTTTGTCCAATAGAAAATTATCTTCACATGTCTATATATTTTATCTCTTTATTGAATGGCGACATTCTGTCAGCTAAATTTTATTTTTTCTAAAATTCTAAAGTTTTTGAGATTGAAATATTTATTTACTTTAGGTTGCAACCTAATTTCCATATTAGCTTCCAGTCTTACCTATGGTTTATCGCTAGCATAGCTACCAGTACCTACGAATGGTCGGACTAATATGAGACGTCACCGTGGGACACAGGTCATGAGGCGTAGGATCTGCTTCGGGGTTTTGAAGGTATTAAGTGGTTATTTGAGGCCAGCCTCTTTCCCCAAATGAAGTATTAAATGGTCGGGATTGGGTTTGGGCACGTTTAAGAATATTTCGAAAAGGTGCTTTAATAGAAAGTATTAAGTGTCCGAAAAGATTTTCGTGCAATGTCAGCTAGATACTTACCTATGTGGAGTCCACCTTGGAAATAGGCATTAAATGATGGGGCCCACCTCAATTGAGGTCTTAAATTGTCAGAGTCTGCATATTTTTCATTAAAATGTATTAAGTAGTTTGGGTTCTATCTTTCGCATTATTAGACATTTATGACGTTGGTTATGGGTTATGGGATTGGAAAACCTGCTTCGAGAATGGAAGGTATTAAGTGGCTGTTTGAGGGTCCATCTAGATGCAGTATTAAATGGTTTTAAATACGTAAGACATATTCTTATTTTGAAATATATTGCCCAAATACTGAAATAATAAGGCTCGAGGTTTTTATTCACCAGACCTTTGTTGTTCTAACTCCCTCCTTAATACAACACATGTTAGGAAAGAAGTTGATGATGCTGATGCTTAAGATAGCAAGAGTGAAGCTTGTGACAGTTATTATTATTCATCCATTCCAGTTATTTTTGATTGTATCCATAAAAACGTATTTTGAACAAAATGATGTAACGTTTGTTGATTGACATTATGTTATGTTATGACAATTGATTTGAAAAATAAAATGGGTACCTTATTGCTATTATATTTTGTTCCAAACGCTATGAGTTCTGAAAATATATATATAGCTCTGTTTTTCTTTTCACCAACCAACAATCAATTTTGGAATGGATCTAAGTTTCATTGAGCATTTTTTGGTCAGAATTTAGGTATGTTTTAGGGTGGGTTGTTACAAATATGGTACGGAAAACCTCTTTGTTGTTCAGTTTAATTCGATATTATACATTAGCATATGTTGAGCACAAACATTTTGTTATCACGACATTGTGGCATGCGAAGACTTGGAAGAAGAACATTGTTTCATTTACTTAAAAAACTTCAGACAAATCTTACTTAAAATAATAAGTATGACACATGGGATCTATATTTGTTGTGGATCCAACATGTCATTTAATTTCCTAGTAAATTTATTTAAGCATTTTTAAACTTACGATTGGTGTTTCTTTGTGTACAATTTTTTTCAACAGTACACCCTCAAAGATGGTGTTATCATAACCTTGAAATGTATTGGTGGATTCCAAGAGGTTCATGAATCCCCTCTTAAGGCCCACATATACACTTCGATAGTTATGCTAAGTCCTTTAAAAGAATTGTACTTGTTTCTCTTCTACCTATTAGGGGGGAATTAATTTAAAGGACAAAGATTTGTATATTTTTTGCCTCAAGGACACAACCTCAATATTTTTACCATAAGGACAAACATTCTCCTAAAAATTATTCAGAAGGACAAACATTTTCCAAAATTATTCATAAGGACAACAAAACTGCTACCAAGTTAAAAACTGATACCTAAAACTGCTACCGGTAACTACAAACTGATACCTAAAAACTGCTATCAATGACTAAAAACTGATACTTAAAGAAAGTTGTCCTTCAGGATAAAATATTGAAGGCCTGTCCTTGAGGCAAAAATGCTGAGAAATTTTATCCTTGACAATAATTTCCTGTTTTTTTTTTTGAAAAATGATAGCTTGTAAGTCGTCTTAGAATACTTCCTTTATCAATTACATATTATTTCACATTATATTCCTGTCCTCTCGTTACCTTCTCCTTTACGAACTCAAATTCCTAAAGTTCCATTATTAAATGAAATAAAATAAAAAAATAAAAACTTTTTCATCGGTTAAAAATGAGCTTATGTAAAGTTGGCATGATGGAAGAAAACTCCCAATCTCCTTTGAAATTTAACATGGAAGACCAATGTTACTTGTTTGTGATCTGCTAATTATTACATGAATTGTTTTCAAGTTTGAGGGAGAAAAAAGAAAAGTAACAAAACTTTTTTTATCAAATATAAAATAGAACCCAATATAACAAATTACAATCCGTAGTATCAAAAACATGTCAAATAATATCGACCATATTTTCACTGCTAATGATCAAAATTTGATATGAATAACATAATTTTATACTAAGTTTGAAAAATTATACTAAGCCTTGTTCCAAATATCTATTAAATATTATATCCGACTGAATTTTCCTTTATCGATAACATAATTATACTAAGTATCAAAATTCTATTAAATATAATTCCATGTTTTCAAGTTCACGTGAATTTTGCTTTTGTTATTTAACAAGGAGAATTTCATGTAATGTACAAGATTAGTGCTGAATCATCTTCGAGATAGAGGTGAATTAATTTGAGACCATGCTCACCTAGTGTGATCCAGATCCTCTTTACTTCTATAAAATACAAGCACCTGAATAAACTTTACTCCCCCGTCATCATTTCTACATTAGTGTACTGCATGTTCAAGAATGCTTGTCAAGTGTCATAAGTGTTGGAAACTTGGAATGATTCGGTGAAATTTCAGGTTTTTGAATGTTTGATTTTTGACGAGGGGGGTTCCAATCCATAGAGTACACTGGGACGAAAATAATGCATTGAAAGAATCAATTTATTTATTTTTAGATAAACAAATTGTATGCCCTTATCCATTTTTGTGTTGTAAGTATAACAATTCGACCTTATGAATCTGTATCCCTTATCCAATTTGTACGTCCTTCTAGCGGTGACATTCTTTTTCTCCTTAACCTCTATATTCTTGAATTAACATAACAACTACCATCTTGTGCCGGACTTTAAGATCATCTATAGTCAGTTAAACCATTTGAAGTCACAACTATATGTAGTATGTTACACTGTCTTCATAAATTTTCACGTTAACGTTTAACAAATAATAAAGCTAACACCAAGGCCAAGCAGCAATAAGTTAACAGAAGATTAAACTTCGTTTGTTGTCTAATACAAATAAGAGACTATCAATGACATATGACAACTACAGTCGCATAAACTCAAACTAGTTGAGCAAATTGTTATCAAGAGAGAAACAAAAAAATTACAGTGTTGCACCTGGGCGTCGAACTATTGTGCTCATGAGGTGGGAAAGTGTCCAACTTAATATTTTAAACTGAGAAGTACAGTTTCTGTGAGGTAGAAAAGGAAGCAGATGTTGAGACAACACATTATTCTCTTATGAAAAAAAAGGAGAAGAATGTAAGGTTCACAAATTTAATATTTGTCATGTTTTCACTAGCAATATGCAATTTGAATCTTCGTATTTATTTCTTTCTATGTTCACTTTTTAACACATTTTAAACTTTTAAATTTCAAATGTTTTAAACTTCCATAATGATCAGTCATATTCATTCTGGTAATATATAGATTTTAAACCTTGAACTTAGACAGCAAAAAGAATAAAATGATGTTTGAGAACATCACTGGTTTTATCCTCTATTTGAACTCATTCTCTAGTTTATGTTTGAAGTTTATACCAAGGTCTGAGGTTTTGGATGGAATTTCAGAATTTCAACCATGCCGGACATTCTATTCTAGTTCTGCTTGGAACCAAAATGAACAGGTAGAAAATCCTGGTATTGGCGATGGAATGTAATAAAACAACATATTAAAAATGAAATTATTACATGTAGTGGTAAACCAAAAAAGTGGAAGAATCCATAAATCTCATGATAGATTACTTTAATTTTGGTTAATTGAATTACAATAAAAATAAGGTATATATCCTATAATTAAAATTTTGGTTGCTGAATTAAATCTTCAACACATATTAAGTTTGGTAAAAAAAAGTGCCGAAGTTCGAAACCAGAACCAAAACAACTTTTTCAAATTTGTCCAAAATTTTGAAATACTAAATGACCGAAAAGGAAACGAAAACTGAAACCTTTAAGAGAGAGTACAATGAAATTCAACCATTTATTTATCAAATCCAATGGATAAAAGGAACTGCAACCATCATGTGAGTGTGTGCCCTTTATAGCACCTTCATTTTACCTATTGAATTCAATAAATGGTTGGGTTTCATGATACTCTCTCCTGTTGTCATTTTCTCGCTCGTACGTTATCATGATATTCAACCATTTATTTATCAAATCCAGAGACTAAATGAAGGGATTACAAATGTGTGTGTTAAAAGCAGCTATTGGAGCACAAATAAAAACATAATATTTCACACAATTTATAAATAAGAATAATAGCTTATTTCTTACTTCTCTCTCCGGCAACCACTCAAAAGTATTGACTTAAAACTATCAAATAACATAATAAGTCACAAGTAATAAAAACTTTTTATGGCTTATTCAAATTTTAAAAATAAACTTTACTGTAAGTTATTAAAGGCACCATGAAAAGCTCTTATTAATACCTTATATAAAGAATAACCCCGAAATTCTATAACATATTTCTTAATACCAAATGATATACTTCATAATACCAACATCCAATTTGTTCATAGAACATTCATATCTCCTCTCTCAAACAAAATCGCAGCTCTCCAACCTTTAATTTGACAAAAAAAATCTCGAGATTACCCTAATATCTATCGTTTCACAAAATTCACTCGACAAACATGAGTAAATTAACTCGAGTAACAAAAGCATTCGGCTTATGCTTTGATGAATTTCCCATAAATTGCCGTTAGTTTTTTAAAACTAAAATTTATATTATGGTCGAATTATTTTGCAAATGCAAAAATGAATACACGTAATTTTCACAAAGTTCGGTTTTAAAATGTATTTTGATTATTTATTTTTTGATGGAATGTAAATTTGTTGTTGGGAAAAAGAATTGGAATTATCGAGCATCATCATTTTATTGCTGGATGAGGATATTTCTGTTGTATTTTATAAGTTGATGGATCAAAGCATTAGATTTTTTACTTGAATAATTACAAAAATGGTATTGGAAAGCATTTGAATTTAATAAATTTTATCAAATTAAAAATGGTACTAATAAGAATTTCATGAGGTGCTCTTAGCAAACTTTATCTATCAACACTTTTTTTATTAGAGGATTGTTAAAAGTGCTCCATTTTTTGTTAAGATGGGGACAACTTTAAGAGGACTCGACTAAAGTTGAAATTGTTGTGAGGTACTACAATATATTTTAAATACATTGTGCTCGTTAACAAATTACCCCTGAATATTACAAAACATGAAAATGATTGAGACCAACCGAAAGAACAAAGATTACTAAGTATGTAAAACTTAACATTGACGTGCCAAAAGCAGTAAGAGAATTCACTAGGGATTTGTCGAACTTGAGTGGTAAATAAGTAATTGGTTTTATATTTTACAGGGAAACTTCATTATCTTCTGTTCCCCGTATCATTTATCAGATTACTATAATAAATGTCCCTTTTTAACAGAAAACGAAGTCCTTCAACTAACCCTTTTATTAATCACCCAAACCAATTTTGAAGTTAGAGCTCAAAACTACTTTGACTAGTTATTTTTTTCGTCTAAAAAAAATATTATTTGCAAAACAGGCTATAAATGAACTTTATGCAAAAAAAAAATGGAATTAGTACCAACTTCATGATTTGAAGTTAAATCATAGGCGGAGGTCCCACATCACCATTTCTGATAGCAACAGCGATTTCATCAGCGAAGAGAAAACAAGTGTTAATCCACCCAATTGAGACAATCCATGCCAAATTCATTATGTAGATTGCTAATCTCCAATTCATTTCTCGATACTCAATATTATTACTCTTCCTGAGAAAGATAGCTTTAACAGTCGTAAACTACTTCAAAATCAATATTTGGATCAACAATACCATACTCATAAAAATACAACAAATATCCGTTAAGTCGAATCCATGTAAAAGAGGAAGACTCATAGAAAGTAGAGATTATGAACTAAAAGAGTACCAGAATTCCAATTTGGTGAGGCCACGGATCTAGAAACGATACGGATTCTGCTGTAAATTTAAAATTTGGTAGAAAAATTAATTTCAGAAACAGTCGACAACAAAGGAAACACACCTTTAATGTGGGTGATTAAACACACCACGAAACTGTAAGGCTCCTCTTCTGAGTCTATCTTTTATTTTTTACCGATTGAGGTTGGCTCTGTACTTCAGCTAGGTCTGTCAATTAATTCTTTCGGATGCGGATAGTGTCATGTCTGCATCCGCATCCGCAATTATTTTCGAATATCGGATATTCTTATCCGTGGATACTGACGGATATCGAAAAATTATTCTATCCGTTAACGACCGATAAATCAAAAGCGTTAAAAATTAATAAATATAATGATAATAAATAGTTTCGAATAGTTAAAAAGCATTAAGTACATATAATATAAACTACTAACTTGATAAAATAATAAGCAAATACCTTTCACTGTACTAAAATATACATAATTTAAACTATAATCTTGACAAAAATCGGACGGATAATTTTCGGATGCGGATGTATCCGCATCCGCAACCGTTTTTTCTGATATCGGATATTTATCTGCTTTTCGGATGCGGATGTGGACGGATTTCGGATTTTTCAGGTATCCATTGATAGCCCTATTTCAGGTGTTATCACAGTCGTTGCTTGTATGTTTTCACCACGTCGGTTGTTGTGAGATATAAAACCAGTGAAAACCTATGCAGTGTAATTTTAGTGGCAATTTTTAACCCATCAAATTGGCATGTTTTGAGAGGTTATAAATTTTTTTTCAATTATATTCTCCACTGATTATATTGTATATTAACCTTCATAATACTAGAGAATAAATATTTGAATATATATGTAATGTTACTTTAGGAGAAAACTCTCAAAACCGGTGTATGTTAGACTCTCAAGCATGTATTGATCGGTTGTAACAACACTACATTTAAGCCAATCAAAACCGCTATGATCATTGACGGTCAAAACCGGTACTCTCATACCCTCTCATAGCCGGTATCACAAAACTCCCAAGCGGAGCCTAAAAGAGTGGGATAATTGAAGGAAAATACCGCATCCCTCCCCATTTTTCATTTTAAAATAATCTCTATTTTCAGGAAAATATGGATAATTTAGTAGAATATTTAGATAATTTTACTGATCTTAACATGTGTCAATGTTATCATTTTCCGTAACTCATAAGCACATGCAATACACGTTTTGATAGTCACTCTTAAATTTGAAAATAAAAGCTGTAAAAAAGAGAAAAAAATTATAAAAAAGATGATGTATAAAATAGTTTAAGAAAATGAGCGATTGAAACAAATAAGTTTTAGAAATAGAGATATATCACTGATTTCCATAATGAATAATGCCTCTCAAAAACATAAATAAAGTGTCGAATACACCCTAGCACTACATGATTGAACAATATAATTCCAATGGTAAATTGACTCCTAAGCTTCTTGATCGTTTTATGAACAGCTACCATGACTACTTCAATGCTTCTCCTACCAACACATCTCTCAGTCTACCACGAATGAGTACCCAAGGGTTATAAAATAATAACAAATAACATGCTGGTCAAACCTCACTCTAATATGAGCGATCATGTTACCAAAATAATAGATGAATTGAAATGCATATCTGTATATAACTATATTAGTACTTATACTTGATCTTTAGGCCTGCGCGATCACAAGACATCCCTATTGCAGTATGCTCCTATCAACCACCTACACACATAGAAAGTAGCACATATAATCTCAATATGTTAGGCAAATACCAAGTAATAATAGTAAATATGATAATCTAACAACTAATAAGATATTGGACCACAAAGGCATCAAAAACAAACCAATAACAAACACATGTTATAACCATAACATCAATAGTACCCAATCAGATATACATACTTACAGTGCTCTTGGATTTGCGATGACACGGATGATCCATCGATTACCAATGAAAGAAACACAAGTCTAATGACCTGCTTGCTATTCCCTTGTATAACTCATCCAATTGGTGATTCTTCTACCAATCTTGCTTCATATGAGTGTCCAACGTTTGACTTAGTCCGTTTCAATAAAGCATGTGATCTGTGTTCGTCTGATTCTCATTTATGGCAAGAATTAGGAAACAAAAATATGTACGAAATAATGATAGAGTTAAGGGTCTGACATAGGAGAGATTATATAAATTGTTATATAACCTAACTCTTGTAAATAAATCTTGTTTAAAACAAAGTATGTTTTTGCTTTTTTTTCTTTTACATATTATTGTATTGTGGTATAAGTAATGCATTAATACATTAAACATACATAAGTGGAAATCCTTAGGAAAAGCATTTTATCGACTACAGTTGTGAATGATGAGTTTTGAATTGATTATTCAAAATACTTATCTATAAATGTTCCTATTCAAGATGTATGGAGAAAAGGATATCAATACCGTTGAGACAAGTGTACGTAATACTCCATACAATGGATGGTGAATTACTCGCGATTGTTGGAGACACCAAAGGATTACATACTTGTGGTTGTTTGGAACAATCACAAAGTGAAGCAACGAGAGTCTTCTGTAGGTTAATACTACCGATTCAAAAAAGAAGATCTCATATAACGATGTGTAGTAGTCTTCAAACTTAAGACTACTGTTGGTCTTACATAGCTAGATTGTACTTTGATTATGATCTACCACATGACATCTTGATCATATTATGACCATAGTTTGGTACACGTTGAATTACTCGAAGCGAAACAGTATTTAAAAGACGATTATTTTCTTTCATTGTAGAAGGTTAGTATCACCGTAATTGGTAGTCCACTTAAAGTCAAAATATATGCCCAGAGTAAACTGGTTAATCAATACTGTAACGACCTAAATTTTCGACCCTCGAATGTCGACACTAAATACATCCACAGTATTCGTGTGCCGAGCACCCAAGTGCCGGAAAGACGGATAGTTAGGGTAAAGTAAAAGGAAACATAACAAGAAAAAAGAACACAATCTCACAGCGGAATAATAACATATAATATAAAAAGGACAGTACAAAGGGTTACTCCAAAATACATAGTAATTTCAAAGTTACAAAACCGATATACTATCATCAACCTAGACAGTTATAACTATTTGTCCTCACAATATTGATACATACATAATACAGTGCAACGAGAATAGAAATAAATAGATAATGGAAACCTTCGGCTTGTCTTTTGAACTCTGAAGAGTCCAAAGTAAAACCTGTTTTACTCGACCTGCTCGAAAGAGTATATGGGGAATATAGGGAAAACAAAAATCATGTGTCAAACATAAGTCTGGTATGAGAAAATTCAAGATACATGCATACATGTAACGGTAATCTTTGGGACCGTACGAATCACAGTAACAATTTTTCCCTCAAAAGAAACCAGACCATCTAGTGATATAATATATAATGTATGCAGTGTAGAATATAAATCAAAAAATAGTTGTGCTGCTTCCATCTTAAAACACAACAATATTAAAAGTACATCTAAAACCGCTTAGGTGCATTCGCGTATGGATTTTTCGTGGGGAGACCTCCAGTAAACTGAAGCGGACCTCCTAACAAGGGTCAAAAGCTACCTTCCGAGCGTCGTATGTCTCTAGATAAAATATACCATTAAGGTAAACAAAGCTGCTCCACGTCCTAACTCGTAATCTTGAATACCATCAACTTCTGCTAGCAACATTGATAAGCATCTCTACATATAGAGTTGATATACCTTATCGTGGGTTAGCTAAACCCCAGGCTATGCATCTTACTCTATTTTCTATCATTTCTGATGTCGATGTCACGTTCGGCATCTCTAACACGAGTTTTTATTACTCAAACAAAACACGAATCCTTTCCATGGATTCCAACACAAGTTGATTGAAAAATGCTAACACCGACCTCTCCCTTAGACTTAACCTTAGGATGGAAAGTTCAACTCTATAGCATTAGTCTGAAATGTTAAAGCTGACCTCTCCCTTGGACTTAACCTTAGGATAGACAGTTCAACTTTATAACATTTCACTTCACAACCACTTCCAAAACGTGGACTCGTATACTAGTTTTGAAGTGGTATTTGGCAAGTAAAACACTTACCAATCCTGGACTCTTCAAAACTAAATCGATAAATTTTTGGTAAACTCAATTCCAGTTCTTTTAGAAGTAAGCGAACCGTATACAAAGGAGTCCTCCTGGGGGATCTTGTATATACACAATTCTTAAAGCTAGAGATATTTCATACCAATGAGTCCGCCCTATGAGATCTTAAACTGTATGAAGCCGTGAAACTTTCATATACTACTAAGTTAAATAGTCAAGTTCGGTTAGTCAACTAATCAACTATCTAGTTTTAAAAATGATCACTTATGGAAATCAAGTTTTGTATACTTAACACGTTTCTGACGGTCTCAACTTACTATCCCTCGATCAAGATGAAGCCGGTAGGTTAGACCCTTATTACTTATAAACCCTACTCGAACACCATTCTTAACTCTCACAGATAAATAAGCCTACTTCGTCGGCTTTTAGTGTTAAGTATAGTTAACTACATTTCATAAATAAGTAAAGCAAAATAAATATGATTAAGCCACTAAGCACTACTAAACCTCTTTTATAAAACATTTGTTTATAATTTAAGACCCATTTAAAATGATAAAGATGTATGTATAATAGTTTATTTATAAAGCTAAAATATTTTAAAAACAATTCAAAAGATATTATATTATAAAAGCTTTTATTACTTTAATAAAACAATTACTAATTTTCTAAAAACTATATACACTTAAAATATACTTTAAATTACTTATAATATAGTTTAAAACAGTTATTTAAAATATCACTTAAGATATCTAATTTATAATTTATTCAAAGCTTCAAAAATAACATGTTTTCTTTTATTTGAAAATAAACCACTCACTTTAGTAATTCATAGTAAATTACAAAATTCATAAAAATTCCAAACCAATTTTAAAATACTCTAATATATGTAAGAAAAGACATGTAAAAAGATCGAAGAGAAATACTTAAGTTTAAAGCCATTTTAAATTAATTTAAAGTGTCAAACAAAAAAGACAACATTTACAAAATAATGTAAAAAGAGGTATAGAGCGAATATAGCGTTTGGAAAGTGCTGTGACTAACTGTTGTGAATGGCTATGAACTTAGCCAGTTTTATAAGTATGAAAGTTTTACCACTTTTCTATATGATAACAAATTCTTTAGCATCCCAACTTTTCACAGTAACTAATATAAACATAATACATTACAAATATAGTGAGAAACCCCTAAGGATCTCTCTACAGATTTCTACAGAAATTGCCGAACACAAGGCAATTCCTAATTGCGTTTATAGCGATTGTCGTTGTAAAACCACCTCCAAATCAAATCTGATTCACATCTTTGTTCAACCAAATCCTATGTGCTTTATTTCAAAGCCATGCAAAAAGTCATACAAAGTCATTCGGGTCCATATTAATCAATTACATATGTCATTTGCTTTCTAAAGCAAGAATCACAAACAAGTAAAACAATATAAACTCAAGCACAAATACTATAGTCTCAAACAACAATATACACACATTATATTCATTTAGATGGTGAGTTAACTCACCCTTCAACAATCAAACAATCAAGTTCAAGCTTCCACTTCCTACCTCAACCTCACAAACACCGAACTTCCTACCTCTCCTTGTTTTGCACTTGCCTAGGCTTGAAAATCCTTCAATATTGCTCAAGTCCTAGGGTCTATGGGCTTGTACGCCCCGAAAAATTTAAGATCCAAGTTTCCAAGAGTTGTTGTAGCGTTGTTCTAAGGTCTTTGGCTAAGTTTGGGTTGAATTGGAGTTGATTTGAATTGATTTGTATTTTGGAATTTATGAAGAGAAAAGGGTGATGAGAGCTTATTTTAATTTTTTTTAAAATGTAAAACTGATCTAATGAACTATATGTGGCCTTATATAGGCTTCAAGTGGTGTTGTCTAAGCTCCTTCTCACTCCCCTAGCCGGCCATATAAGGCGTACCCCCACCCCGTGCCCCCATGTGTTTGCTTTCCACCTCACCATGCCTTGGTAAATATCTCTTCTACTCTTATCTCCACTCAACCTTTTAGAAGCTTCTAGAAGATTCCCTAAACTGATTTAGTGATAATTATTTTTTATTAGCTATTAATGATTTCCTAAGTTATTTAATGTATGTAAATTTTTTTGAATAATTTATATTGAATAAAAAGAGGTTTATCGATAAAACGATTTTCAGTCGCATTATCGATATTTCTTCGAAGTATAAATTATTGTAAAATAATTTCAAAAAAAGTTTCTTATTATTATTTATTAATATGTTTAACAAGATTATAAAATCACATTTATAACACTTAACTATATTTCAAAAGTTACAATATTCAAAGACAAAGTGTTCAAAATTATGGGTCGCTACATTCTCCGTCATTTAGAACATTTCATCCTCGAAATTCAAACAAGAACGACAATTAAAAGAAGATAGAAGAAACAAGATATATATATAGAATACCACTGAGACTATATACACACTAAACTGCAAACCACAAAGCATACTAAGTGACTCCACCTCAAGTAGTGAGTACACTACAGAAGATATACCAAGATACGATAAGAAACTACTAGACTAAAAGCAACTTCAGATAGGACTCCCTCAAACTATCATCCGTCTCCCATATACAATCCTGAGCATCCTCGCTCCACTGTACCTTAACCAACTTCATGACCTTAGTCTTCAATCGCTTGGTATCTCGACCAACTACTCGAACAGGTTGCCTTAGAATATTCAGATTAGGCTCAACCTCTAAGTCCTCCTACCGCGAAGCTTCCACAATCAAAGATGGATCATGCACAAACTTACGCAATGCGATACATGAAACACACTATGCACACCTGATTGTCTAGTCGGTAACTCAACACTATACGCGAGTGTACCAATCCTCTCTAGAATCAGGAATGGTCTTATATAATGAGGAGCCAACTTTCCCATCCTTCCAAACAGAACATCACTTCTCATTAGAGAAACCTTTGCGAACACAAAGTCTCCATCTGAGAACTCTAAGTCTTTGTGCCTCTTGTTTGCATGGATCTTCTATTTGAATCTCTATTACCTTATTTGACACCTCTTGAATCATATTCGGCCCAAGAACTAGACGATCTTCAGGTTCGACCCAATACGATGGAGATTTTCAAGGCCTACCATACAATACTTCAGAAGGTGCCATTTTAATGCTAGCTTGGTAATTATTGTTGTACAAGAACTTAACGAGTGGTAAGTGCTCTTCCTACGAACCCCTAAAATATAATATGCAAGATCGAAGCAAGTCCTCTAAGATTCAGTTAAACCATCAGTCCGTGAATGGTAAGCGGTACTCAAACTAAGCTCGGTCCCTAAAGCATTATGCAGCCCTTTCCAAAACTGATTTGTGACTATGGGACCTCTATCACGTACAATATCACATAGGACTCTGTGTAGTTTGACGATCTCCTTAACATATAACTTATCCAAACTAAAATCCATCATCGTAGTCTTAACTGGTAAGAAGTGTGCACTCTTGGTCAATCGGTCCACGATAACTTAAACACCTTTGTTACCTTTCCTCGACCTTAGTAGTCCGTCGATGAATTCCATAGATATTTGTTCTCATTTCCACTTAGGAATCTATAATGGCCAAAGCAGTCCAACCATCTTCTGGTAGCTTCCTTTGACTTGTTGGTAATTAGTGCACCTACTTATAAAGATGGAAATGTCTCACTTCATGCCTTCCTACCAAAAAGTCTGTTTCATGTCTTGATACCTCTTTGTAAACCCTTAATTTATCGTCAATCGTGAATAATGACCCTCTGTCAGTACCTCCTGCCCAATCCCATCAATATCTTGGACACACAACCTTATATTCGTCCTCAATATACCATGCCCATCTACTTCGAATTCCGGCCACCTCTCTGGTGCCTCTGTCACATACCGGATTTTCGACCTTCGAAAATTCGACATCGATACTCACTTTATCGACTGCCGAGAAATCGAGTGCCGGAAACTCCAATAGTGAGGGTTTTAGAAAGAAGAAATAGGTAGAAGAAGAAGAAAAGAGAAAGAAGAAACAACAGAGAACAAGAGCAGAACAGAAAAACAGTATCAGAATCTCACATTCGCAGCGGAACAATATATAATAGATAAATGAATAATCTTTAAACAAAGAACTATATCATTTTATACATACATCAATCATCAGAGTCAATATACAACTCGATACAACAATGGACGGTTATATAAACTTGTCCTCATACAGAATACACAGCGGAATAAATATATCAGATACAAGTACTACGTCTCGCCATCCAGCTTACTTCCAAAGCTCCAGAATATCCAGAATATCCTGATAACATAACTCTAGACTGCCCGTGTGGAAATTTGTGGGCACCCAGAGTTTAGAAGGGAACAATAAACTCCGAGTCAGTCATGGTGACTGGTGTGAGATCGTAAAACAGTTATTCTTTATAACAACAAAATAATTTTTAAAGTCAATTCGCAATGCTTTTGGAAAATGAAACTACCATAAGACCTCCCGCCACACACACAATGCAAACGCAGACTTGGAGGAGATTTCTTCTTATGATAGTCAAAGATGCTTACTACGCAAAAATCAAATTCTTTTTGATATTATTATTAGTGCATAGTGTAGAAATCATTTCGAAAGTACAATATAAATCTTAGCCAGCATAGGTACCATTATAGTATGCTTGCTATAGCTACCATATTAAATGGCAGGTTCTACAACTAAAACCGTACAAGATCGTATTGTTTCTTTGGATTTCCAACAAATGGTCAGGCTAAGGAACTTCCTTTTCCACGATGGGTACGTCCCTGGAATAGACGACCCGAGAACCTAACCGGATCTCTACCAACACAAGGCCGGGTTACCTCTGCAAAAATAGGTAACTACTGACACGCGTATGCCATCCCCCGATCGTCACCGATCTTCCCGAGGATCCCCGATTTCCAACAAACCACAAAGTAATAATAACTGTGCAGCAACCACAGAGGTTAAGTATCTGGGCTCCATACCATGATACCACCTTTATCCAGAAGGAATGACATACACTAAGGGGCGCTACTCCCTAGAACCTTGCTGCATCCTTCCTGTTTCGACCATTTCCGGGGTGTGAGGCTCGACGAAGTCTCGTCCACAAAGCTACGCTTTCTCAAAAAGCCCTGCTTCGGGTCAAACAAAATGATCAACCTATGATCACAAAGATATAAGATCAAACAAATGATCATATCACAAATGATCAAACACTGATCATTTCACAGCAACACTCAGTATGCCACGTTACCAAATTGGGATATATCGCTGATAAATTTCAACTACATAACCTTTGAGCTCGTACGTCTCAGAGAAGGGTGTTAAGCTAAGAGAATAAATTCTCCGCCACCAACAGAAATGTATTTGAAAGAAATCAGCTTTATATCTCAAATTGTAACGTCAGACACACAATCCATATAAGTCTGTTTCGGGATCGAACAGAACCGAAGGCACTTCTCACGAAGCCCTTGCATATCCGGATAATTTTCAATCACGTCAGGACTTCCCGTCACTAAGGGTGATAAAACCTCTAAATCGGAGATCAGCCGATGTAGAGTAACTCGACGGTAATCCTTCCGTTTTCAAAAATATCCGGTCTTCAACACCGGTCTTCAAATGCGATTCATAACGACGTATCACATATTCGGAATGGGTTATACGACCCCATGGTCCTTTCCCGGCTAACCCGAATAGTGAGCGATTATTCAAAAATAAGTGTGGCATTCAAATTCATCCAATTCACAACAAATACCTACTCAAGGTAATTATTGATAGTCGGTTATTTAACTATCAATAAAGATGCGCAACATCATCAGATTCCAAATAATTTTCCAAATTATTTATCTTCAAAAATATCTTTATTTGATATAAAATTTCCACACTTCAAAAATAAATCAATATTTATTTTTAAAACAACTTCCCTTTCCTTTTATAAATTCCATAGTGAATTTATATCTTCAAAATATCTACTGATATACGATTCTCAAATCGATTTCAAGTATTCAATTTCATTTTATCTTTAAGAAGATAAAATCTCAAAACGTTTCATTTCATTTTGGAAATGCATTTCCCTACTTATTTAATAATAAGTATCTCACAAATCATTTATTTTCAACATTTGAAAATATTCGATATACTTAAATCAAAATTTAAGTATAAATTCATTCTTTAAGGAAAACATTACTATAACAACATTTATTTGAGTCAAAACGAATGTTACGTAAAACATCGTTACGACGACTCAAAAATCACTAGTATAGGGATTCAAAATTAAAATAGATATGTAAATCCCAATACTAGATAAAAACATTTCCTTTCGGAAATCATTTACTATAACAACAGTGTTATAGTCCACCATTTCCTTATTTCTCGAAAACGTCTATTTCAACAATGAATGTTGAAATCTATGATTTCGATTCATAATACATTTTAAAACATCGTTAAAACAATTAACTTCATCTTAAATATCACTTTCCCAAAACCATATCCATTTTACTTAAAAATATATTCACTGTCCAAAATTGTGAATATACTTCACTAACCACATTTCAATATTTAATTCATCAAATTCAATTGATTTTGAATTTATAAAACAACGCTTATAAATTCCATTTCTGTTTTATAACAACTTCGGTTTATAAATCTTCTTTATTAACAATTTCGATAAATATCCCACTTAAAGGCAAAAATCTAATTTACAAGTAAATTTCTTATCAGCCTTTATTCTACAATTTCATTCATTTTATAACTTCATACTTTATAAATCTATAAACTTCAAACTTTATAAATTTATAAACTTCAAACTTCACAATTTATAATCCTATAAATTTTCTATCTTCCCAAGTTATAATTCTATAAGTTTCATATCTTTACAATTTAACACTTATAAAAACTCGTTTTAAAATTCCAATAATTTTAATTGATAAATATCAATTTTATACATCTTTTATATACCTCGTTTTTAATAATTCAAAAATTCAAATTTAAACTATTTTATAAATTACTTAACTGTTTATTTCAAAAATCACCTCTCGGTTACATTTTACCAAAATCTTAACCTTTATAACTTTAATAATTTTAACGTTTGTAAATTAATTCAAAATTTTAATAACGTATATTTACAAATAATCACTTTAAAAATCTCTTTTAAAGTTAAAAATCGTTATTTTAAAACTTCAAAAAAAATTGAATCCAATGATGCAACGCATCAATTAGTCAATCACAACATCAACATCATATATCAACATATGATAACAGAATATACATCAATCCTGTAAATAAATAACTACTGGTGAGGAATCCAGTTGGATCCCTCCAACCTGTTTTCCTGCATCCAAAGACGTTAGCACAATACCAATTCCGCTCCAGTACGGAATTATCGCGGTATATGGGTTTTTATAAAAATCCGCTTACTAACGGCGCAATAGGGTCTCATCCGCTATACGAGGCGGGAAATCATCAATCCAATATATACATATGCCAATATGTATATATTGCTATATATATATATATAATAGATCCTATTATATCTAATACCACATCAAATAGCAACAATCAGTCAATAAACAACTGTCATACAGATTTATTTTGAGTGAGAAAATAATCTCACCTTAGCTTTTAATTTGCCATCCCATTTCCATTTTTGATCATTTCTTCATGGTTTAACCTTGTATAACAATTTATACAATTCTATTAATATTCGAATCAACTCGAATAATAAATTGCTTTTCAATAGATTAAATTAGTTAACACCTTCAATTTGAACAAATCTAATAATTTATTTCCTATTAGATAATTTCGATTCACCAGTGATTTTATCTTGACCCAATTTCTTTTAAATAAATTTATCTAACTAAATTTAATCCAACCTTTATTTTATAAAAGATCTTTATTGATTAAAATAATTTAATAAGTTCATTAAAAGATAAATCCCATATTACATAAAATTAGTAATTGAACAAATGAGTATATTACATTATTTAACAGATTACTTTTTACTGTAAAAATTTATTTCTGCATACATAAATATATTCTTTTTCAGGTTTAAATCAAATTGAAAAATTTGGAAAAAACTAAATACCTCACTGCCTACTGTCTCGAGCACATCGCCACGGCTCACCGGCGAACCCACCCACGACAACTTTGCCGCTTCCAAATCCAACGCTGCCGAACCCCCACACACTCACGAGCTACACCACTTCACGATCCCAAAACTGCTGTCGTCGAGCCTCGAGTTCACTGCTCGAAACCCTTCCCAGTATCTCAACTTCAAGTCGCGATGTCGCCTCACCTTTGCGTGCGAAAGCACTTGCCTCGATCACTGCCCGCATGTCGCGCCGCCGAGAATACCTCCAGCCTCGATCGATGTACCGAACATCCCTCCTCCAACTCACTGTCGTTCAGTCTTAGCTCGCCACTGCTCGTAAAACTCGCGAGTGCCTCCTCTCTCACGCGATCAGTCGCAACCCCCAATCCGCGACGCCAAGGCAAGCGCCTCCCCCTTCGTTGCCCACGCGACCCAGATTTGCATTCGTCGCGAGCTCCCTACGCAAGACGCCTCGACCTCGATTTCGATTTAGTGGAAGATTCGTAGTTGCTTGGTTGTTGTTTTTTTTTTATATATTTTTGATTCGGTTAAACTGAGGAGGAAGAGCAATTGGGATTTGATTTTGAAACTGCAGAGAGGCTCGATTTAAATTTAGAATGGGGAAGGAAGAAATAGTTCACGCGGCCATTGATTTTTGTTTTTCTGTTCGATTTTAAATCTGAGGAGGGAGAGACGTGATGATTTTTTAAAAAGGAATGGGGAAGAGAACAAAGAGTAAGCGGCCATGCTTCACACGATCTCGCATCGTGATTTTAGGCGAAACTTATGGAAGGACGTTTGACTTAATTTTTAAGTTTTAAATTTAAATTGAATTTCATTTTATTCAACGCGTTTGCATATCGTACGGTCACAAAACAATTCCGATCAATACGAAATTGGAAATCCAGTAATAATACAATATTACGGACCCAATGGAACTGGTTTCGTCGAATTCTGAGACTGCGCCTCGAACGGCTATTTTTAAATTCGGTTGAACGATATAAATTTCTAAACTGAACAAAACAGTTTTAAATTCGATTCTGAAGGTTCTATTACCTTCAGAATTATCAATATAAATTTCCTAAGCCTTTGAAATATTTTTCTTCGGCTTAAAATTGAAGATTCAAATTTTATTCAACTTACAATAGATTAAATTTTATAATTTAATCGCCAAATTCAAAGTTATATCGGGGATTCAAATTAAATCATCGTTCAAATATTTAAAATAAATTAAATATTCTCAATTTAATTTGGTCAAAATTCTGGGTCGTTACAGACTTCCCCCCTTAAAAGAATTTCGTCCTCGAAATTACAAGTTAGGAAAAATGGTCCTTAACTCGTCTACTATTTTTCACAATTCAATAGTTTTATCAAATTTATCAAATTTTCAAATCAAATCTTTCTACTAAAGATTCGTTATCATTCAACTCGTTTTCTAACTTCAATTTTAAGTTTAAAAACAATCTTGTTTCACTTCTCAATTCAAATTCAAATTCAAATTTAAATTCAGATTTAAACATTCAAATTTTCTCAAAAAATTTCTAACACTCGAAATTTTCGAAAAATTTCGCCAGCGTCTCCTTTGCGCGGCTAATACGGTACGACTACAAAACGTCCCTACGGACTCTCAGATTTCAAAAAGAAAAGAAAAAGCCAAGCGGCTAGACAAGAAATCATCAAAAACTCATATTCAACTTTAAATACATACCTTTTGTCGAGAAATTCAAATTATCTTCGAAATCAAAATTCCAATTCCTTTATACCTGTATATCCTACTAGCCATAATATCTAGTTACATATATTCAAATCATTTTGCACATTCTGTTACAAAATTTTCAATATAACTGCTTATACATTCTTTAAGTTCGCTATTGCAGTTTCATATTCATTCAATTTCACATTTCAAATTTCATTTGAATTTAATTCACAATTCCAACCTTATTTGGATTCTATTTATCTTCAATTCTGAAATATTGAATTTATCAATTATCTTTCATTCATAACTGCACTATTTTAAATTAGTTCCAATTACTAATTCATTCGTCTTCAATTTGAATTTCATTCCAATCAGATTTCAAATATTCTATAAGTTGTCAACTTATTTTCATTTCGATTTATATAATCACTTATATATTCATATTACAAATTCATTTCATTAATGAATTTTTAAATCTTCCAATATCTATCTGGAATTCCATTTTCTTTTATAAATCACATTTACAATTTATGTTCACAATTTTATTCATATATGAATTCATCTCTTTATATTTCAATTCACATTTATAAATTTCATTCGTTAAATGGATTTTTATTTAAACTTTAAACTTTACAAGTTATCAACTTCATAATATTTCATAAATATTTTTATATAGTATTCCAGAGTCTTTCAACCTTTTCAAAACCATTTTGAAAACAATTCAAATTATCCTTTTTTTTTCTAAAACAAAATCCAAATTTTCCAAACAACTTTCATTTAAAACAATCGGCAGCAATTTCTCTTTTGGAAACCCGAAAATGAACACCGGTGATGTCGCGATCATCAACGGAATTATTTTCCAGCGACCGAAAAGAGTTTAGAGCTTTTCATCTCTTCCAAAATACTTTTCAAATCCTTTGAAATCCATTTTCAAATCAAAAAGATTTAAACTTTCCAAATCTCCAAAAATTTTCAAATTCTTTTCAAAACATTTCCAAAAACTTCTCTGGAATTCCGTTTTAAATTACAATTCACATTTATAATCTCAAATTTCATTTGTATGTGAATTTTATTTCTTAACTTTGGAGTTACGATTTGAATTTCTTATTCAATTTCAGTGATGATAATTCACTATTATTACTTCCTAACATCCATGCAACCATATACTATAGTACTTTATAGAAAAACATTTCTTTTCTATACAAAAATAGTTTTGGGCAAAATTATCTCATTTACCCTATTTAAAACAATATTGTGCCGAATTGTTCTATACAAGTGTTTAGAGATCCCTATCGATAGAGTTGTACGGACAATACCGACCAGAATCCATATACCACTCAACAAACCAATCATCACAATATAAAACAATTTTATATTCACTAACAAATACGCACTCGTATCTATTATTACACTCAACTCATTCTAGAGTACTACTGACTCTATCTCTAATGAGTAACACCCAACAGAGCAGGGTTGTCGCTTAACCATATGCTCTGATACCACTTTGTCACATACCGAAGTAAGCGGTCACAACCGGTAGGCTTTTCAACCATCCCGGCCCCACCGTGGCTGACAATGGTACCCCAAACTTGCTTTTACGGCCAGCCTCTCGACTGTCACGGCCTCTGCCTAACCAACCCATCCCTCTCAGGGACATGTAGGGGTAAGAGTCTCCCGTTCGCCACCAAACTGCGAAGCGAGAATCCCCTATCATGCTGTAATATAGCAAGACTTGTGTGAGATCGTAAAACAGTTATTCTTTATAACAACAAAATAATTTTTAAAGTCAATTCGCAATGCTTTTGGAAAATGAAACTACCATAAGACCTCCCGCCACACACACAATGCAAACGCAGACTTGGAGGAGATTTCTTCTTATGATAGTCGAAGATGCTTACTACGGAAAAATCAAATTCTTTTTGATATTATTATTAGTGCATAGTGTAGAAATCATTTCGAAAGTACAATATAAATCTTAGCCAGCATAGGTACCATTATAGTATGCTTGCTATAGCTACCATATTAAATGGCAGGTTCTACAACTAAAACCGTACAAGATCGTATTGTTTCTTTGGATTTCCAACAAATGGTCAGGCTAAGGAACTTCCTTTTCCACGATGGGTACGTCCCTGGAATAGACGACCCGAGAACCTAACCGGATCTCTACCAACACAAGGCCGGGTTACCTCTGCAAAAATAGGTAACTACTGACACACGTATGCCATCCCCCGATCGTCACCGATCTTCCCGAGGATCCCCGATTTCCAACAAACCACAAAGTAATAATAACTGTGCAGCAACCACAGAGGTTAAGTATCTGGGCTCCATACCATGATACCACCTTTATCCAGAAGGAATGACATACACTAAGGGGCGCTACTCCCTAGAACCTTGCTGCATCCTTCCTGTTTCGACCATTTCCGGGGTGTGAGGCTCGACGAAGTCTCGTCCACAAAGCTACGCTTTCTCAAAAAGCCCTGCTTCGGGTCAAACAAAATGATCAACCTATGATCACAAAGATATAAGATCAAACAAATGATCATATCACAAATGATCAAACACTGATCATTTCACAGCAACACTCAGTATGCCACGTTACCAAATTGGGATATATCGCTGATAAATTTCAACTACATAACCTCTGAGCTCGTACGTCTCAGAGAAGGGTGTTAAGCTAAGAGAATAAATTCTCCGCCACCAACAGAAATGTATTTGAAAGAAATCAGCTTTATATCTCAAATTGTAACGTCAGACACACAATCCATATAAGTCTGTTCCGGGATCGAACAGAACCGAAGGCACTTCTCACGAAGCCCTTGCATATCCGGATAATTTTCAATCACGTCAGGACTTCCCGTCACTAAGGGTGATAAAACCTCTAAATCGGAGATCAGCCGATGTAGAGTAACTCGACGGTAATCCTTCCGTTTTCAAAAATATCCGGTCTTCAACACCGGTCTTCAAATGCGATTCATAACGACGTATCACATATTCGGAATGGGTTATACGACCCCATGGTCCTTTCCCGGCTAACCCGAATAGTGAGCGATTATTCAAAAATAAGTGTGGCATTCAAATTCATCCAATTCACAACAAATACCTACTCAAGGTAATTATTGATAGTCGGTTATTTAACTATCAATAAAGATGCGCAACATCATCAGATTCCAAATAATTTTCCAAATTATTTATCTTCAAAAATATCTTTATTTGATATAAAATTTCCACACTTCAAAAATAAATCAATATTTATTTTTAAAACAACTTCCCTTTCCTTTTATAAATTCCATAGTGAATTTATATCTTCAAAATATCTACTGATATACGATTCTCAAATCGATTTCAAGTATTCAATTTCATTTTATCTTTAAGAAGATAAAATCTCAAAACGTTTCATTTCATTTTGGAAATGCATTTCCCTACTTATTTAATAATAAGTATCTCACAAATCATTTATTTTCAACATTTGAAAATATTCGATATACTTAAAACAAAATTTAAGTATAAATTCATTCTTTAAGGAAAACATTACTATAACAACATTTGTTTGAGTCAAAACGAATGTTACGTAAAACATCGTTACGACGACTCAAAAATCACTAGTATAGGGATTCAAAATTAAAATAGATATGTAAATCCCAATACTAGATAAAAACATTTCCTTTCGGAAATCATTTACTATAACAACAGTGTTATAGTCCACCATTTCCTTATTTCTCGAAAACGTCTATTTCAACAATGAATGTTGAAATCTATGATTTCGATTCATAATACATTTTAAAACATCGTTAAAACAATTAACTTCATCTTAAATATCACTTTCCCAAAACCATATCCATTTTACTTAAAAATATATTCACTGTCCAAAATTGTGAATATACTTCACTAACCACATTTCAATATTTAATTCATCAAATTCAATTGATTTTGAATTTATAAAACAACGCTTATAAATTCCATTTCTGTTTTATAACAACTTCGGTTTATAAATCTTCTTTATTAACAATTTCGATAAATATCCCACTTAAAGGCAAAAATCTAATTTACAAGTAAATTTCTTATCAGCCTTTATTCTACAATTTCATTCATTTTATAACTTCATACTTTATAAATCTATAAACTTCAAACTTTATAAATCTATAAACTTCAAACTTCACAATTTATAATCCTATAAATTTTCTATCTTCCCAAGTTATAATTCTATAAGTTTCGTATCTTTACAATTTAACACTTATAAAAACTCGTTTTAAAATTCCAATAATTTTAATTGATAAATATCAATTTTATACATCTTTTATATACCTCGTTTTTAATAATTCAAAAATTCAAATTTAAACTATTTTATAAATTACTTAACTGTTTATTTCAAAAATCACCTCTCGGTTACATTTTACCAAAATCTTAACCTTTATAACTTTAATAATTTTAACGTTTGTAAATTAATTCAAAATTTTAATAACGTATATTTACAAATAATCACTTTAAAAATCTCTTTTAAAGTTAAAAATCGTTATTTTAAAACTTCAAAAAAAATTGAATCCAATGATGCAACGCATCAATTAGTCAATCACAACATCAACATCATATATCAACATATGATAACAGAATATACATCAATCCTGTAAATAAATAACTACTGGTGAGGAATCCAGTTGGATCCCTCCAACCTGTTTCCCTGCATCCAAAGACGTTAGCACAATACCAATTCCGCTCCAGTACGGAATTATCGCGGTATATGGCTTTTTATAAAAATCCGCTTACTAACGGCGCAATAGGGTCTCATCCGCTATACGAGGCGGGAAATCATCAATCCAATATATACATATGCCAATATGTATATATTGCTATATATATATATAATAGATCCTATTATATCTAATACCACATCAAATAGCAACAATCAGTCAATAAACAACTGTCATACAGATTTATTTTGAGTGAGAAAATAATCTCACCTTAGCTTTTAATTTGCCATCCCATTTCCATTTTTGATCATTTCTTCATGGTTTAACCTTGTATAACAATTTATACAATTCTATTAATATTCGAATCAACTCGAATAATAAATTGCTTTTCAATAGATTAAATTAGTTAACACCTTCAATTTGAACAAATCTAATAATTTATTTCCTATTAGATAATTTCGATTCACCAGTGATTTTATCTTGACCCAATTTCTTTTAAATAAATTTATCTAACTAAATTTAATCCAACCTTTATTTTATAAAAGATCTTTATTGATTAAAATAATTTAATAAGTTCATTAAAAGATAAATCCCATATTACATAAAATTAGTAATTGAACAAATGAGTATATTACATTATTTCACAGATTACTTTTTACTGTAAAAATTTATTTCTGCATACATAAATATATTCTTTTTCAGGTTTAAATCAAATTGAAAAATTTGGAAAAAACTAAATACCTCACTGCCTACTGTCTCGAGCACATCGCCACGGCTCACCGGCGAACCCACCCACGACAACTTTGCCGCTTCCAAATCCAACGCTGCCGAACCCCCACACACTCACGAGCTACACCACTTCACGATCCCAAAACTGCTGTCGTCGAGCCTCGAGTTCACTGCTCGAAACCCTTCCCAGTATCTCAACTTCAAGTCGCGATGTCGCCTCACCTTTGCGTGCGAAAGCACTTGCCTCGATCACTGCCCGCATGTCGCGCCGCCGAGAATACCTCCAGCCTCGATCGATGTACCGAACATCCCTCCTCCAACTCACTGTCGTTCAGTCTTAGCTCGCCACTGCTCGTAAAACTCGCGAGTGCCTCCTCTCTCACGCGATCAGTCGCAACCCCCAATCCGCGACGCCAAGGCAAGCGCCTCCCCCTTCGTTGCCCACGCGACCCAGATTTGCATTCGTCGCGAGCTCCCTACGCAAGACGCCTCGACCTCGATTTCGATTTAGTGGAAGATTCGTAGTTGCTTGGTTGTTGTTTTTTTTATATATTTTTGATTCGGTTAAACTGAGGAGGAAGAGCAATTGGGATTTGATTTTGAAACTGCAGAGAGGCTCGATTTAAATTTAGAATGGGGAAGGAAGAAATAGTTCACGCGGCCATTGATTTTTGTTTTTCTGTTCGATTTTAAATCTGAGGAGGGAGAGACGTGATGATTTTTTAAAAAGGAATGGGGAAGAGAACAAAGAGTAAGCGGCCATGCTTCACACGATCTCGCATCGTGATTTTAGGCGAAACTTATGGAAGGACGTTTGACTTAATTTTTAAGTTTTAAATTTAAATTGAATTTCATTTTATTCAACGCGTTTGTATATCGTACGGTCACAAAACAATTCCGATCAATACGAAATTGGAAATCCAGTAATAATACAATATTACGAACCCAATGGAACTGGTTTCGTCGAATTCCGAGACTGCGCCTCGAACGGCTATTTTTAAATTCGGTTGAACGATATAAATTTCTAAACTGAACAAAACAGTTTTAAATTCGATTTTGAAGGTTCTATTACCTTCAGAATTATCAATATAAATTTCCTAAGCCTTTGAAATATTTTTCTTCGGCTTAAAATTGAAGATTCAAATTTTATTCAACTTACAATAGATTAAATTTTATAATTTAATCGCCAAATTCAAAGTTATATCGGGGATTCAAATTAAATCATCGTTCAAATATTTAAAATAAATTAAATATTCTCAATTTAATTTGGTCAAAATTCTAGGTCGTTACAGCCTCATTCTCACTTACCGCTTTGGCTATCCTAACAATACGAAGATCTGTAAGCTGATTCCCTATGATACGACCAATCAAGGTCGGGCGAACCTCTACATTAGCCACAATTGCATACCTCCTACTGAGCGCATCAGCTACAACATTAGCTTTCCCAAGCGTATATCCTATATCTAGATCATAGGCTGCAAGAAAATCCAACCACCTCCGTTGCCTCATGTTTAGGTCCTTCTAGGTGAAAAGATACTTCAACGATTTATGGTCTGTATACAACTTGAAATTCGCATATAGCAAGTGATATCTCCGCATCTTCAATGCAAATACAATTGCTAACAACTCTTAGTTATGGGTTGTATACCTCGTTTCATGTGACTTGAGCTGTCGACTAGCATAAGCGATAACCCTTCCATGCTGCATTAGCACAACGCCTAAACCTGTTCCACAAATATTTGTGTAAATAGTTAAACTCTCGCCTCCATCCAAAACAGTAAGAACATTAGCACTTGTCAACCTTGCCTTTTAGCTCTATGAATGCTTGCTAACATTTATCTGTTCAAATAAATTTGACGTCTTTCTTCGTCAAATTCGTTAAGTGAGAAGCGATCTTTTAAGAAATCCTGAACAAATTTCCCATGATAACTAATCCAAAGAAACTCCTAATATCGGTTGCGCTCTCCGGCCTCTTCTAATCTTGAACAGCCATAACCTTCATTGGATTTATAGAAATACCTTCTGTTGAGACAACATGACCCAAGAATCTACCTTCCGACTACTAAAAGTGAAACTTTGAGAACTTAGCCTTTAACACATGCTCTTTTAGTGTTTCTAATACAATCCTCAAACTACCAGTAACCTCCTCCTCGGTTACTAGTTCATAAGCACACACATTCAAACACAAACACATTCAAAGAACCACAACATACATAAAAAACTGCACTAACATAAACACAACTAGTTCACAACCAAACAGTAGTTTCAAGACAAGAAGTTAACCGTACATATAGTTACACAACCGAACTACCATAAACTTAACCGTACATATAGTTACACAACCGAACTACCATAAACAGCGCTACAGCTAAAGTACCATAGACAGTTGAGCTAAGCAAGTACAATAAATAACCAAACTACCTAATAAACAACTTTATCCAAATGTGATATTGCAAATGTGTAATGTGATACCGCAAACGTAATACCTGAAGCTTCATCCAAAATATCAGTAGCAAGTCATTATCTGCATAACACAACCAAAATATAATAGGTCAAATACATATGTGTGTGTGTGTGTGTGTTTCAGTAAAAGCATGTAGTTAATAAAAGCATGAACAGGCAGGCCATTTACATGCAAGTTAAGCAAATCATGTACTAGCAAGTAAAATCATAAATGTATGTACAAACAAGCAACTCTATTCCTCTTTACTCAGCAAACTCACAACATACACAGGTCATTCGCATCCTACCCAACACTTTAACTCATGCATGATACCAATATAGCAACTTCTACTACACAACACTTTTATCACAGTTTCATATATACAAACTCACTCACTACCGAGCACTTTAGCACAATTCACACACTCACGCAAGAAACAAATTACATACATAAACATAAACACACCCACAATTGTACTATTATGGACACAACCATATTTACACTCAAACACACATATCTGCACTTATATCTTATGTATGCAACGAGCAGCAATCCCATATATTATTGTATATAGTTGATAGTTCATTTCATGTGTGAATATATTACCTTAGTATGCAAAATGCTCGTAACTGTAACTTTCAAACCTAACTTAGCTGCAACATGACTCGAACATACATAAATCCTCTTTGAGCACTTCTACAACCTAAAACAATCACCTTCAACACCCCCACCACTGTCGACAACCATCATTCCACCACAAACATATATAGCAAAATACTTCCTTGTAACGACCTGTATTTTTCGGTAATTAAAATATTAAATTTAATAAGATTTTGAAATATTAATATTGTAAGGAATTAAAATTTATGATTTGTAATGATAAAACAATTAGAATGTAATATAGTAATGTTGATTTAATGTAATTGATAACCATTTTAATCCAATTTCAATCAATGGATATAATGGTAAGGTTATTTGGTTATAATTGTAAATAATGAAATAAATTAAATGATGCATTTAATGATGAGATTATATGTAATTAATTGGAATATGTTAATATAGAATATAAACTCATTTTGTTATAACCCTTGATTGGAATATGTTAATATAGAATATAAAATCATTTTATTATAATCTTCTCGTCAATTTATCCGTTTGAATATTAAATGGGTAATTAATGGAACTAAGGCAATTGAATGTTGGAATTGTATGTTGTTAATTGAAATTGAATATAATCGGTGATGTGTAAGTAGTCATAACATTTGTTGTAGATAATAAACTTATAAATATAATTAAATTACTTAAAGGTAACAATTGTTCATTTATCATCTCATTATTTAATATGTTTGGAATTAATTTTGAAATCAATGAAAATTTATGCAATTAATTATTGCAGCCAATATGGTAAAAGATGTTAATGGTAAAATAATGAATGTAATAAAATGTACACTTATGTTAATATAATCCATAGGGTATTGTTGATTGAATAATAAGGATGATAACATAGGTTTAAATGTAATTGGATGAGAATTGGATGTGTAGTTAATGGCATTTAACCTTTTAAATATGATAAGGGGAAACAAATTAATATTGCATTAATTGATATTACATATTTTAATTAAGATAAAGTGTAACGATTCGTAACTTTCAACAACTTTAAAATGGCAAAAATTTGAATTTAAATAAAAATAAAAAAAAATTGAATTTGTGATGTTGAATGTTTTATTTGACCAAATTTAATAGAATAAAAATTTTGTGAAATTTCAAATTTTGGTCAAACTTAGTCAAAGATTGACTTTTCGTTGAAAAATTTGAATTTGAATTTTAAAATTTTATTCTTTTTATATGATACTAGATTGAATTATGATCTTCCTTCCACTTTTCGTTTCGTCAAAATCAAATTCCTATTGCTCTAAAAATTTGAATTACTGTGAAAAATTAACATGAATTGGTGGTGTTTAGTTGTGCTTTATTTGACTAAGGCATATTGGGTTTGTTTGGTCTAATGGCCTTGGTTAACCAAGACACTCTAGTCAGTCATGTGACCATCCCTTTGCCTACGACTTATGTTTCTTATCTGATAACATCTACATACATAAATTTTCTCCTGAGAAACTTTTTCTGCACACTTCTTCTTTCTCCTCAAAATCTACAGTGAACTTTAGATCTAAAACTCAAAAAACCTCACAAATCAAAACTCATTTCCTCCTCTCCTTCAACCCTTCCTCCTCCTCTATAGCCACCCCCATCTCCACCATCTCCAAGGCCATCTCCTTCAACTTTCCCTCTCCTCCTCTTTCTCTTTTTTCTCTTCTTTTACCCTTCCCTATTTTCCCTCTTTCTTCCCCTTATTTCCATGGCTTCTATATTCCATTAACTACTCCAAATAAAATATTTTTTTTTGAAACTGTGTATAATTTCAATGGAAACAACTTTGTTGTTGAACCCTTCTTCCCATTCCAAATATTTCTATATCAAAAACTTCATTTTTCAAGTCTTTTCTCGGGTCCAGTTTTGACCGAAAATACCTCATATCGTATCAATCATATCTCCTTCAGGAATGAACCAAATTATGCGATTCTTTTTTCTAAACCGTTTATTTTTATAGAGGCTTCAACTTTATTTTAGATCAGTTCTTCAATTTTCTTAATTTGCTATGCCAGAAACTCAAATCTTTTCGAAGTACTTTTGAACTCAGATTTTCAACTCAGAAAACACCTCTGTTTGTTTTGACCATAACTTCCTCAAGACGGAAGCTTTTTGAGAGATTCTTTTTTTGAAAGTGGAGAGAAAAGAATTTGTAACAACTTTCTAGTTAGTCGCTTTTACAGATTTAGTAATATTCTGGTCCGAATATTTTCTTAAAAATGACTTAGTTTCAGGTTTGTCCGTAGTTTGGATCTTTGGTCGTTTGGAAGTTGGAAGTAGTTGAAACTTGTTTATTGATTCGTGCTTGTGTCTAAGATTTTGTTGGATTTGCTTTGCATTTGGATCTTTACTAGGAATCTCCATATTGCTCCATTTTTATCATCACCTTCGTAGCCATGAAAGGTGAGCAAACACTCACAACTACTAGATTTTCTTATGTTAGTTAAATTGAATTTATGATGTGATTAGAAATTAATTGGTTGTTGTTTAGTATATTTTAAATTTTCATTCTAGTTAAATCTGACTTTTATTAAATTTAATTGCCATTTAATTTAATATTGAAATTTAAATTGCCAGTTAAATACCTGTAATGATAACCGGTAAATTGTTGGTAGTCATTGGTTGATTTCAATAATGATTGTGTTGTATGTTCAATTGTTGATATTTGGGCGATTGGATGGATGATATAGGTTGACATTTTGGACGATTGGATGTTATTTATTTCTATATCTCTGTTATCCCTATGGGTTGAAACGATACATACCCGAGCGATCTTACAAATTAGGTGAAATTCATTATGGGTTGAAATGATAAACCGAGCAGTTTTCATTGATTTGGAAATGTTGATTTTTGATACTGGTTGAAATGACATATACACATACAATTTCTTAAATTTGGATTTTATTTGGAATTGAATTATTTGAAGGGTTTAAGTTAATTCAAACTTCGGATTTGTTTTAATTAGATGATTAAGATTGGTATTTCGAATTATTTGAAACCCTTTAAATATTTACACTCACGTTGTACACTTGATAGGAGATGAAATCCCGTAACATCTATGAAATCATTGCACTAATATTTATATTTTACTTATTTTAATCTGACTTACATAAGATCTTTTAATTCTAACTCGAATGTTTTGTCTTTTCATTACGCTCGGGTCAGTTTGAGCTTTTTCAGTGTATTGAAGACTATTTTCTGGAGGACGAAGATGAAGATTCAGTATATTATTGCTATTTATTATTACACTGCATTTTGTGTTCTGCTGCATTATTTGTTTATTTCTATTGTATGTATAACTTTGATTGAATTGTAAAAGTGTAATCAAATGTTATTTGTAAAACAGCTTCATGAATTGTTTATTTGATTATTATATTTTGTCATTCCGCTGTGAGATTCTATGTTTTGTTTTCCTTTTTTTTCTTATTTACCCTATTAGCAATCCTCCCTTTTGAATGGTTTGAGTCTAACATGTGTGGTTTATTATCGATTTGAACCATCGAAAAAGGTGGGTTGTTATAGTTGGTATCAAAGCGAGGTTTAGACATACCTTAGCCTGTTGGGGTTAACTCATTAGAGATAGGGTAATAATATCCTAGAATGAGTTGTCTGAGTGTATATACGAGAGCGCATATTTGTTAGTGTTATAAAATATTTATATAAGTTTTGAAATGAAATAATTTTTCCTAATATTATATGTTATATATAAAGGAATAAAATTTTTATAACTATTATAGTTAGTTGTAATGTGTTTGATTTGTGAAATGGTAATATTTAATTATTATCATTTATTGTTGTTTTGTTGTATTTAGTCAGTTTATAACCATTGGCTAGTTATTGTTGATTTAATTTATTGACTAAACACTAGTTTAGTAATGGTGTATTAAAGAGAATAAAATGAATAATTAGGATATTTGGTTATGAAATTGAAATGTTTGGTTGTGAATATTGTTATTTGTTGATTGGTAGTTTCAACTATTGAAATAAAAAGGAATATCTGGATATTTTGGATAGTCGAAACTTCTAAATTAATATATGAGTTGAAATGTAGAAATTTTATTGAATTTGCAGTTGAATTTGGTAACCTTAAATTGAAAGCAAGTGAAACGAGGTTAAAATTGTTATATCCATGTTAGTAAATGAATAGAATTGTTGTATACATTATTGGCATGTAATGTAATAATATATAAGTGTGAACTTTAAGCCTTGGCATGTCTAAATCAAAATTGTGATTAAGGAAAAACTGTAAATGAGATTTAAAAAAAAGTGTTATGAACTTAATTAAATTTATGAAATGTGGCATAAATAAATTTGAAAAGTAAGTGAAAATTAATTGGATAAACGAATATGAACTAAAAGTGAAATGGTTTTAAATGAAGTCACAACTTGTAAATTATTTATGAAATAAATGGATGTTGCAATAAATGTAGTATTAAATGAGAAATATTATAGGTGAAATTGAATTTAATTTAAAAATGAAGAGAAGTACAAGCAATGTTATGAGAATGAATATATTAATGTTTTATATTAAATGGAGAAATTCTGCGAAACAAATATTAAAGTATGAAGTGATATTTGTATTAATCAATGAGATTAATAATGAATTTAAATCAAAATGTAATGGTGATGAAACAAATTGGAATAAGTACGTAAGTTGAACGTATATTGTTTTATTCGCATAATTAATTTGATCCGGATTTGAGTACACAAGTTCGAGGTGAATAACACCATTTCGTATTAGGATTTTTCATTCGATTCTTGATGGTGAATATTTGATATGGATTTTTGATTTCATTCTAAAATTCTCTATCATAGTGTATGTCTATGTAAGGAGAATGATGGTTTCTAGTCAAGAAACCTTATCGAAGTCCGCATTAGGGAAATCGAATGAACAATACTGGTTCGAAAGCGAACTTGTGTGATCAAGCGAGCGATCGAATGTGATTTTGCAAAATGATGACATATGTACATCTTATGTTCTAATATTATTGATATGCTTTAACGTTGAAATTGAAAGTTGTTGGGTTGGATATTCTTTGTAATTTAAATTGGAATTTTTCTTTTATGCAATACTACTATTAATTTAAAACCATTTTACAAAACTATTTTCTTTTATTTTTCTTATACAAACTAGTTTATTCTATTTTATATACAAAACTATTTTACAAACTATTTTATTTACAAACTATTTTACAAACTGTTTTATTTATAAACTATCTTACAAACTGTTTTATTTACAAACTATTTTTCAAACTATTTTATTTACAAACTATTTTCTATACAAACTATTCTATATATACAAAACTATTCCAAATTCAAAACCTTTTACAAAGAAAAGATGTTCAATCCCATATTGCTCTTCATACAGCGAAATTGATTTTGGATAAAATTTGATTCTTATATAAGATGGACTTTATACAAGTATATGGTGATTTGGAAGACTATTGATTTTGGAGGGTATTCGATCTGAAGAGATAAATCTTATATACAACGAAATTTATATAAGAATGATTTGATATATTCGAGACTATTGACTTTGGAAAGTACTCTATCTGAAAATGAAATCTTATATATAATGGAATTTATATAAGTGTGATAGTTGAAGTTATGATTTTGAAAGAATACTATATATGGTATGTTATTATTTTGAAGTAAAAGGAATGGGGAAGTACCCATCGCAAAGAAGTATAGTATGATATGCTTCGACCCAGATGGACTTGGGGAATCCAGGAATGGATTCGACCGATAATCCCTAATATACTTGGGTGAATTTAGAAATGGATTCGAACCGATATGATTGTCCGGACTTAAACTCATGAGTTTCTCGATTTTTTTTCCAGGGTAGATGGTTCTTTAGTTTACCCAATGGAGGCGCTTTTGATCCTGGGATCTGTTGTTTATGGATCTTCCGAGAAGGAAGTGCATCCATTGCGTAAATCATTGAATTAGCAGTTACCACTACAGCAGGGGTCGATTGTCCCTTGTTTACGAAATGGCTACGATATTTTTTTGGAATCCAGAAGGTGAAAGGATCTTCTGGAAAGTTTTGTGTCTATTGCGTAAACACTGGATCAGTAGCGGGCCACTGCTATTGTAACATCATCATTTGACATCAGATTTTGAGTGGTACTTCTCATACCTGTTTTTAAGTATTTTAACTGGGTGTTGAAACAGGTCTACTAAGTACTTGGAGATTTCTAGTCTTGCGCCTGATCAACGTACGACCAGAGTCTGCAAGAACGAGGATAAACCTGTTAAAACATCGAGTTATAAAAGTATTTTGATAAAGTATTATATAAAAGATATTTTGGTCATTTTTTCCATTTCTAAATACTTTAAAATGTTTAGAATATTGCTTATTTATGTACAACATGGTTTAGTTGTAAATTATTAGTATTGTAAATATTGTGAGAAGTTATTAATTAAATAAAACATATTTAAAGTTAATGATTATTGATTTATTAATGATGTTTAAAAGTATTTTGAGATTTAAAACTAATAACATTTATTCATAATGGATTTAAGGTTTTCAATAACTTTTATTTAAGTATAAGTAATGATGTAAATAATTGTTTTCAAATAGTTTACATATATTTATAAAGATGTTATCTAAAAAAATTTATGTGGTATTTATAAATGAAGCAAGAAATTTTACAGATGAAATTTTTCCGTAAAGTATTAAAGTATTAAAGATGATTGATTTGCAAATGAAGTTTTCAAATAAATATTTCAAGTAAAATTTATCTATGTTTCTTTGAATGTATAATTTAAAGATATTATATAAATGAAAAAATGATTTGTGAAGTTTTATTTATAGTAATATACTTGACCAATAAATTTGAATCTCTATTTTGGAACTATGGTTTGAAATATTTACTTGATTTCGAAGCACTAACAGTAAATTTATAGGTTTATTCACTATTTGAATTTTTGTATTAAACCATAATAAATGTTTTTCCATGATTTGAATATTCATTTTAAACAAGTGTGTAAAATTAATTATGAAGATATGAAATTTTATACTTTGATTTGGATATTTAATGTATGATTTGAGTATACTATTAGTTTCAGTTTAATAATATAGGGTTATACTTATTTTAAAATAACGAGTCTAATAAATTGTTGGATTTAGGGAACTTTATTAAAAAAATGGGCTTATTCTAATATTTTGATATAAACTTCTAACATTGTTTAAACTTTTTGGAAAATTCTTGCATAATGCTATGAAGATGTTTTAAATATATCTTATATTCTTACTAAGTGAACGAGGTTAAAAATTTTAATTGAATTTTTAGATATATTGAAATATTTCTTTTCTCTTCAAGGGCGAATACCAAAAACTTATGTAACATTGAATTACATTCTTTATATATATATATAACTTACCAGAAATGTTTAATAAGTTGAAATGTTAATAGAATATGTAATGGAATATTATACAAGTAAAACTTAAGTAATGGAAGTGTTCAATGAAATTATTTCTAAATAAGAATTTCGATGTACAAGAAATGTTATGAATGTAAGTTAATATTGTGAAATAATTTATGTAAGTACATGAAAGAAAGAAAAAACATTGTATGAATGAAAAAAAAGAAAAAAAAGGTAAATAATAATGTGAAAAGAAACCAATTAAATAAACTTAAATAATGTGTTGAAATTCTTGGCTGTTTTAGCTTACGAGATGTTTGGAAAGGATACTTCTAATTGTTTAAGCTTGTATGGATAGTCCGTTGAGTAATTAACAAAGGCTGTTGAGCGTAGGATACACTTGATAGTTTATTTGTCACCCTTGTACGATTAAAAGTTTCTGAACTAAATAAACCATTGATTTTGGTTGCTATGAATGTATGATGGATTCTGTGGTTGCATATTGTAAAGACCCAAAAGTTGACCTTCGAAAATCGGCATCCGTACTTCGCTTGTACTCAAAATGCCGTAGATTCACACGCCGAATCTGGTTCTCCGGAGCTTATAACACCATTAAGTATAACAACACAGCGGAAAAAGAATATATCAATTACATAACATTGATACAATGACAGATACAAAATCTGATACAATATGATACAATAGAATGATACAACATATATCAATATACATCAGAGATATGATATAAGAAATAGCAGCAGAAAGAAAATAGATAACACCAGCAGCGGATAGAATGTCTCCAATAGAAGGCTCCAAGATAAGTAACGTCAGTCCATGAACTCCAAGAACTGAACTAGCTTCAGATAACCTACTAAACCTGAATATCTGAAAAAACCCAACTCTAGACTACCCATGTAGAAAATAGTGGGCACCCAGAGTTTAGGAAGGAAACAATAAACTCCGAGTCAGTCATGGGACTGGTATGAGCAAACAAAAACAGTTTATCTTTAAACAAACACAAAAGGCTTTTAAACATTGAAATCCGCAATGCTTTTCGAAAATGAAACTACCATAAGGCCTCCCACCACACACACAATGCAATCGCAGAATTGGAGGAGATTTCTCCTTATGATAGTCAAACATGCTTACTACGCAAAGGAAAAACTCTTTTGATATTATTACTAGTTCATAGTGTGAAAATCCTTTCGAAAATATAATATTAATCTTAGCCAGCATACAACCATTATTGTATGCCTACTATAGCTACTATGTTCAATAACAGGTTACCGCCACATTCCATAGCAGGTAATACAACTAAAAACCGTACAGGGTTCGTATTGCTTCTTTGGATTTCCAACAAATGGTCAGGCTAAGGAACTTCCTTACACCGAAATAGAAACGCCTCTGGAAAGACGCCCCGAGAACCTAACCGGATCTCTGCAAACAAAAGGCCGACGCTACCTCACGCTGTACAGCTGTAACTAGGTAACTAACACACTGACGCTACCTCACGCTGTACAGCTGTAACTAGGTAACTAACACACAAGTCATGTCATCCCCCGGTCGTCACCGACCTTTATCCGAGGATCCTCAATCATAAAGCAACAGTCACAAAGTATAATCAACATAGGTAAAATATCTGGGCTCCATACCATGATATCACCTTTTATCCAGAAGGAAATGACATACCCTAGGGGCGCTACCCCTACAAACCTTTGCCGCAACATTCCTGTTTCGACCATTACCGGGTTGTGAGGCTCGACGAAGTCTCGTCCACATACACTACGCTTTTTCACAAAGCCACGCTTTTCCACAAAGCCACGCTTTTTCACAAAGCAACTCTTTTTCACAAAGCCACGCTTTTTCACAAAGCAACGCTTTGACCAACAAATGATCATCAGCACTTCGTATGCCACATTACCAAATTGGGAATGTATCACTAGTAACCATCAACTACATAACCTCTGAGCTCGTACGTCTCAGAGAAGGGTGTTAAGCTAAGAGAATAAATTCTCCGCTACCAACAGAAATGTATTTGATAGAAACCAGCTTTACATCTCAAAGTGTAACGTCAGACACACATCCATACAAGTCTGTTCCGGGTTCGAACAGAACCGAAGGCACTTCCGAAGAAGCCCTTGCAAATCCGGGTATTCACAATCCCGATCGGACTTCCCATCACTTAGGGAATCTCTATACCGTAGCTACTCAGTGCAGAGACAATCGATAGGTCATCCTATCGCTCTCGCAAATACCCGGTCTTCACCACCGGTCTTCAAATGCTATCCATATCGTCGTATCACTATTCGGAATGGGATATATGACACAAAGGTCCTCTCCCGGCTAAACCGAATAACGAGCGCAATTAAAAATCATATGGATACTGGGGTCTCAGTTAAATCACAGCTTAAAGCCCAAAACTTTTCATTCGAATGGTTAAAACAAATTACCATTTCCAATCTTTTAAACAAAATGATTCATTTCAAAAACCTTCACTGGTTTAAACAATTTCCACACTTTTAATCTTTTAAACAAAAAGATTCAATTCACAAAGTTCACCCCATTCACAAAGATCCATTCATGGATTTCAAAACAATTTCCATTTCAATTGAATTAACTCGTTAAATCTTTAAGTCAAGATTTAACTTATAGCTTTCAAAACTCGTTTTCAAAGATTCATTCATAATCTTCCAAAACAATTCTATTTCAAGTTAGATTAACTCATCCGGTCTTTGAAATCAAAGACTCATTTCATAGTTTTCAAAACATTTCAATTTTATTTCAAACTTGAAACCGTTCAACACAAGTTGGAAGTTCATTACTTATGTGAAAGCTTTTACTATTTGAAAACAAATAGTTTCGTTTTCAGAAAAATCCAGTTATATTTACACGAGTTAAAAACCCTTGAATTAAAATTCAAATTCCCAAATCAATACCTTTAAAATGGTTTAACCCATATATAACTTGAACACATCTTTAATCCCTAGTTTCAAATCATAGAATTCAATTTCAAACTTGAATTCAAATTTAAATCAAATTATTTAAATTTTCAAAACTCGATTAAGTTATTCAAAATAACTTTTATCTTTGAAATCCCATTTCAAAAGCTTTTCACTTTAAACCCAATTTTCCAATTTCAAAATCAATTGAAATTAGAATTTCAATTTCCAAAACATCAATTTTAAATCATCTGTGACTTAACCGATTTTCCCGTGAAATCCATATTTGTGTGTGTATGGTGTAGTCCAGGGGTTTCACACAATAGTGCACAACATCAATCATCATAGATATATCGATAAGCGGTATAACCCATAACGCTTATCTTCGTTCACAGATTCATAGATAAAATAAATTTATCAGTCACAAAGATTCACTATTACAATTCGATGTGGGTTTCGGATAACCAACTAGAATCCGACTCCCTGTCGCATCGAAATTCAAATGTCGTTTACGGGTCAAGGGTTTTCATATTCATATAGTAATATATCACAGAAACAGATATATATATCACAGATAATCAATTACATTCATCCTAGATAAATAAATTACAGATCACAACACAAATCAGGGTATATCACAAAGCATCATATATCAGGGATATCAAACGATTCAATCATCCAATTGAATCCAAAAACCCATAGGTAAGATCATTCATTGTCTGATTAATTCGAATCAGATTAATTACTTATGAATTACTAATCCTGGTTAATTAACATTCATAAATTACAAATTATTTTGATTAAATTTTCCTTTAATCATTTATTAATTAACCTTTAAACCAATTTCATAATTAATTAACCCCTTAATTGCTTTCATTAAGTAATTAACAATTTACAGTTGATTATCTTAATTAATTTATCTAATTATTTATCAAAATTAATCACATTAATTAATACTTAAAAATCCTTAGTTAATTATCTTCATTAACTAATAACATTTCTTAACTACTTTTAATTAATCTCTAATTTTAAATTAATCTAAATCATTAATTTATTAAGTTGATAAATGAATCATTCCTTAATTATCTTATTAATTGAATCATTTAATACCTTAATTATCTCTAAGATATTTTATTCCTTTATTAATGATTTAATTAATATTAATGTGTAGAACATTACACTTTTGAATTTAAATTTAAACCACTTTTTTTCAATACTTAACATTTTTAAGTATTAAAACAATTTGAATTTTATAAATTTTATTCCCAACTAAACTTCAAGACCGATCTAAAATTCATATTTTATCTTTGATTTAAAATTCCATTTAAACCTTGATTTATAATTTTAGATTTCAATATTTTTTTTTAAAATCTGGAAACAAGACAGTGTCCTGTTGTTAAAATCTGGAAACACATATACCCGAGCTCCTCCTGTTCCAGCTTCGAGTCCACCACGTCCAAACTTCGAGTGAAACCCCAATCTACTTGAGAATTTCCCGAGGCTCTCCCCTGCTCTAACAACACAGTGGCCAGAACCAAGAAGTGCACCGTGCACGTGCACGGTGGCTTCTGGCCGCCTTCGACCACTCTGATGGTCGTCCCACACCAGAAATCAACTTCACTCCCAAACCACGATCATCACATCGACCTTCCACTTCTCGAAATCGATTTTGAGATTCAACAGAACCTGGAACAAAGAATTGATCAACCACCCAAAAACCTGGAATGTCGTTGCCTCCTCACTTCCGATCATCTGAGAACCCATGCTCCCAGCCACATCATCGTCAACATCATCTCTACCCATCCCCTAAATATAATAGCACTCGATACATTGGTGTGGTCGAACCAAGCTAAAAACTCGACCTAGGTAAAACTAGGTTTAAAATTTAAATCTCCTCGCCGTCATCACTTCGTTGAACTGGAACAACTTCAGCCATTTTTCCCAACCCCATGGTAGGCTTCTTCACCTTCGTGAGGAACTCCAGCCTCCCTAATGCCTCCGACCATTGCAGTTTGACCAAAAATCATTTCCCCTTCAATGTCGAACTGCTCTTGAACCCCGCGGCTAAAAATCACCATTTAAATTCCAAAAATCATATTTTTAAATAAGGATTCCAGGTATGTAATTTAATCTTCAGTTCGTTATGGTTGAATTTATTCAATATTTGATTTTTTTTCCACTGTAAAAATCAATTTTCTTCTTGCTGTATATGTTTGTCTTCCTTGAGTTTATTTTTTTTAAACTTTAGATAGATGGAAACACCCTGTTTTATGTTAACCTTGAAGTGTAAAAAAAAGATCTGATATAGGGGAATTTGAATTAGTTTGCAGACTCAAACCTATTTCAAAGAAAACAGAGGGGAGAATGAAAACATTGTCATCTCCTATATACAGGGTTGAACTGAAGAAAAGTTCCCAAAACATACACATCATAATCATGGGTCAGACACATATTAAATACATCTTAATACTTGGTATAAATTTTTGGATTTACTCACAGGTAGAGGAAACAAAGAAGGTTTGCTCACAGTGATTTTGAAGAAGAAGAAGAACAGAGTTTCTCTTTGAAACAGGCTTCTGAAATTCAAGCTGAAACTCGCATCTTTAATCTTCGGCTTTCATGAATTTGTATGGTTGTTTTTAATTGAAGTTTTTGCTAAAGTTTGAATGATAATTACTTTAAGTTTTCTCAGCTTCAAGAACGAAACTGGAATGAAAATGAGAAAGCAAGTTTACAGGTGATGATATGCTTTTGTACAAGGTGATATAATTTTGTTCATACAAGAGGTAGGGATATTTTCTCTGGTTTGGAGGCTGAAGGTACTTGTTGTGGTGGCTAAAGGATATGGCATTTATTACTTGTACAAAATTTATATTTTCCTTCTTATCTCGGCTGTACAATGCATTGCTTTCCTTTGCCTTGTTTTATAAGCTACAGCCTTATCCTTTCTTTCTTTTCTTCTTGCATATTCTTTTTTGTTTTTGTTTACATCCTACCTCATTTATATATCTTCTTTTGCAGGCTAAGGAGGCTGAGATGATTTTAGTTTGTACAAATGTTTCTATTTTTGCTTACGGCCTCATATTCGTATGTACTTTGATTTGTTTTCTAAGTCTACTTATATTTTCATTTGTACCCACTTGAATATATTTTACTTTATTTGTTTGTACATACTATCATTCTCATATGGTTTTCGTATGTTCTTAGATTTTGTTTGCAGTGGAAGACCTTAATATATTTGTGACCAGAGATTCTTCCATTGTTTTGTTTTTTTTTATATTTATACTCTATGTTTGTTTTAAAGTTTTATATATCAACATTTTGTAAGTCATTTATTTATTTAAATACAAATACAATCTTCAAATTCAAATTTTAAGGTAAATTTTAAATAACTTCAAAATTTATTCCAAAATTTACATTAATTATAAATTTAAATTTGATTCAAAATTCGAGATCGTTATAGCATATAATGGTTGTTTTTTTGTTTGTATATATTTTATAGTAATTTGCTTTTGTTGCAAATTGAACAACCTATATATTTCTCTTTTTGCATAATTATTAACTTATTTTGGATTATATAAGTGAAATACAGGTTTATGGAAGCAATAGCTACTACTTTTGGTTTCATAAATAAGCGTTGCTTGCCCGACAAATAGGTACGTTTTCGGATTACGGTTTTCTAGTGATATTATATTGTTTTCCCATGATTCGGATATTTTATTTTCAAATATGATATATATGGTTATTATTGATATTATTATTATTTTCCGGACCTCTCCATACAAAGGAGACTCTACCGAAATTTTCCATGAATTTTAGACTTGGAAATTTTTTATGGAAGTGAAAATATTTTTTCAAACTTTAGCAAACTTGAATATGAAGATTTGATTGTTTATTAATTAGTATAGTTAATTTAAAACACTTAATTATGTTAATTGTTTATTAATTGAATACTTTGAATAAAATATATTAATCCCTTAATTCCTCCTTTTCCCTTTTCGAGGACGAAAAGTTGAGTGTGGGAGAGTGTAATGACCCGTAATTTTCAGTAATTAAAATATTAAATTTAATAAGATTTTGAAATATTAATATTGTAAGAAATTAAAATTTATGATTGGTAATGATAAAACAATTAGAATGTAATATAGTAATGTTGATTTAATGTGATTGATAACCATTTTAATCCAATTTTAATCAATGGATATAATTGTAAGGTTATTTGGTTATAATTGTAAATAATGAAATAAATTAAATAATGCATTTAATGGTGAGATTATATGTAATTGATTGGAATATGCTAATATAGAATATAAAATAATTTTGTTATAACCCTTGATTGGAATATGTTAATATAGAAAATAAAATCATTTTGTTATAATCTTCTCATTAATTTGTCCGTTTGAATATTAAATGAGTAATTAATGAAATTAAGATAATTGAATGTTGGAATTATATGTTGTTAATTGAAATTGAATTTAATCAGTGATGTGTAAGTAGTCATAACATTTGTTGTAGATAATAAACTTATAAATATGATTAAATTACTTAAAGGTAACAATTGTTCATTTATCATCTCATTATTTAATATGTTTGGAATTAATTTGGAAATCAATGAAAATTTATGTAATTAATTATTGCACTTAATATGGTAAAAGATGTCAACGGTAAAATAATGAATGTAATAAAATGTAAACTTATGTTAATATAATTCATAGGGTATTGTTGATTGAATAATAAGGATGATAACATAGGTTTGAATGTAATTGGATGAGAATTGGATGCGTAGTTAACGGCATTTAACCTTTTAAATATGATAAGGGGAAACAAATTAATATTGCATTAATTGATATTACATCTTTTAATTAAGATAAAGTGTAACGATACGTAACTTTTAACAACTTTAAACGGGCAGTTTTTTGAATTTAAATAAAAATTAAATAAACTAATAAATTTGAATTTGTGACGTTGAGTGTTTTATTTGACCAAATTTAATAGAATAAAAATTTTGTGAAATTTCAAATTTTGGTCAAACTTAGTCAAAGATTGATTTTTGGTTGAAAATTTTAAATTTGAATTTTAAAATTTAATTCTTTTTATATGATACTAGACTGAATTCTGATCTTCCCTCCACTTTTCGTTTTGTCAAAATCAAATTCCTATTGCTCTAAAAATTTGAATTAGTGTGAAAAATTAACATGAATTGGCAATGTTTAGTTGTGTTTTATTTGTCTAAGGCATATTGGGTTTGTTTGTTCTAATGGCCTTGGTTAACCAAGACACTCTAGTCAGTCATGTGACCATCCTTTTGCCTACGACCTTATGTTTCTTATCTGATAACATCTACGTACATAATTTTTCTCCTGAGAAACTTTCTCTGCACACTTCTTCTTTCTCCTCAAAATCTACAGAGAACTCTAGATCTAAAACTCCAAAACCCTCACAAATCAAAACTCCTTTCCTCCTCTCCTTCAACCCTTCCTCCTCCCCTATAGTCGCTGCCCTCTCCACTATCTCCAAGGCCATCTCCTTCCATCTTCCCTCTCCTCTTCTTTCTCATTTTTCCCTTCTTTTACCCTTCCATATTTTCCCTCTTTCTTCCCCTTATTTCCTTGGCTTCTATATTCCACTAAACTACTCCAAATAAAATAATTTTTTTTGAAACCGTGTATAATTTCAATGGCAACAACTTTGTTGTTGAACCCTTCTTCCCATTTTGAATTTCTATATCAAAAACTCCATTTTTCAAGTCTTTTCTCGGGTCCAGTTTTGGCCGAAAATACCTCATATTGTATCAATCATATCTCCTTCAGGAATGAACCAAATTATGCGATTCTTTTTTCTAAACCGTTTATTTTTCTAGAGGCTTCAACTTTATTTTAGATCAGTTCTTCAATTTCCTTAATTTGCTATGCCAGAAACTCAAATCTTTTCGAAGTACTTTTGAACTCAGATTTTCAACTCAGAAATCACCTCCGTTTGTTTTGACCATAACTTCCTCAAGACGGAAGATTTTTGAGAGATTCGTTTTTTGAAAGTGGAGAGAAAAGAATTTGTAACAACTTTCTAGTTAGTCGCTTTTACAGATTCAGTAATATTCTGATCCGAATATTTTCTTAAACATGATCTAGTTTCAGGTTTGTCCGTAGTTTGGATCTTTGGTCGTTTGGAAGTTGGAAGTAGTTGAAACTTGTTTATTGATTCGTGTTCGTGTCTAAGCTTTGTTGGATTTGCTTTGCATTTAGATCTTTGCTAGGAATCTCCATATTATTCCATTTTTATCATCACCTTCGTAGCCACGAAAGGTGAGCAAACACTCACAACTACTAGATTTTCTTATGTTAGTTAAATTGAATTTATGATGTGATTAGAAATTAATTGGTTGTTGTTTAGTATATTTTAAATTGTCATTGCAGTTAAATCTGACTTTTATTGACTTACATTAGATCTTTTAGTTCTAACTCGAGTGTTTTGTCTTTTCATTACGCTCGGGTTAGTCTAAGCTTTTTCAGTGTATTGAAGACTATTTTATGGAGGACGAAGATGAATATTCAGTATATTATTGCTATTTATTATTCCACTGCATTATGTGTTCCGCTGCATTATTTGTTTATTTCTATTATTTGTATAACTCTAATTGAATTGTAAAAGAGTAATCAAATGTTATTTGTAAAACAGCTTCATGAACTATTTATTTGATTATTATATTTTGTCGTTCCACTGCGAGATTCTGTGTTTTGTTTTCCTTTTTTTCTTATTTACCCCATTAACAATTCTCCCTTTTGAATGGCTTGAGTCTGACATGTGTGGTTTATTGTCGATTTGAACCGTCAAAAAAGGTGGTCGATACATTCCTCTTCCTCGACTCGCAAGAAACATCAAATTACTCTTCATCACCTCCTCCCACCATACTTCTGTATCATCACAGACCTAATCACCTTTCTGCCATCAATGCAATCGCAACCTAATAGCTACTTCCACAACTCGCGACCTCGCCTATCTTCCGTTTCTTCAAACCACAACCCTCATACACTTCACTTGGCAACCAATTACAAAATAAAACTTCGACTGTCACTAACTTCTATAACTCCAAACCAACCCCTGAACTTCAATATATGCTTTTACGTAGTGTCAATTCATTATCTTAAGTGCGTTTCTATTTCTGACCCGTCATATAAACTTTTTATGTTTCTTTGGCTAATTTGTACCACAATTTTCCACTTATTTTTCATATCCATATGTTGAAGGAACAAATAACGTCCAATAGGATCATTTCTTACAATTTCTAAGCTAATCACGACCGATTATAAGGTAAGTATCGATTATGCACTTTATACCTCTGCCATTAACTACATATATAAGTTGTAACCATATGTTAATTAAATTTTACAACATTATGTTATTTTTAATCAACTTTTCAGTGTATTCCTGCACTTAAAAGAATTTGTTTCTATTAAAGTTATGTTTTCAAACATTGCCTACATATACTGTCAGAAAATCATTTACTCTGATATAGTATGGCCTAAGTTCATACTCCTCTCATTTTTGAACATTCAATTTAATGCTTCATAATATTTTAAAGCAATATTATGACATGAACTGATAGGAACCAAAATATTTCAATTACATACAGAATTGCATACCTTTCATTGTGTTTCCTTAATCACTTTTCCAATTGGCCAGACTATGGGAACGCCAAAGGCATCCTCCATGCACGTCAACTCTGATGTGGGTTTCCATGGCTCTGCATTTGGAACTCTCACTGCTTCAACCCAAACCTTAACAGCATCACGTCCCAATGGACGACATTGAACCATCGATATTGGATCGGTTGAAGCGATGATTCCTTCAGCCACTACTTCATTGGTTCCACCCACATCGATTAGCTTGCATTTATCATCTTTTACAATTCACAATTAGCTGGAAAAAAGAGAGATTATTACGCAGAATATGTACATACACATAAATACTGAATATATATGCGACATTTATATACATACACATAAATACTGAACATAAATACATCGACACATAATAACCACAATTATATTCATCATAAATGATAAAAAGAAGAACTTGTACGCATTCCATCATTCATCATGTATACTTAAGTTTGAAACCAATAATAAACAGGAACCACTTATACTATAAGTCATGTTGCCACTTCACAAAAAGATTGGGAACGAGGTCGGAATCGTAAATTATATTGAATATCATCAAAATCTATATATTTTAACATTATATCTTGTACAGACAAAGTCATAAAATTGCACAAACAGTGGAACCGAAGCCAAATTAATAAGAAAACCAACGAATTAAATGAAACCAAAATAAAAAATGATGAACAAATAAAATAAATAAACCATGATCCAAAATAAATTTAACTCATAAAGTAGATGTAAAAATCGGTGCCATAAATATGAAGTCAAACAAAATCATCGTTATTGTATAGGTAAACATTAAATTGAATAATTATATTGAACTTATTGTACATAAACATGAAAGTATAACAAAATATAAATTGCAGAATATATACTTACACATTCTTATGTATGTTTCTTCACGAATGCGGGTGTGGATCTCAGGGGAGAAGTTGCACAATTTCCAATCACATTTAGGTTTTCATTACCAACTTCAAATTTTGATTTTGGCTATGCTATTTTCATACCGACTGCATCTTTAATGCACGACATATCAACTGTGGATCGCCACAAGTAAGCATCTCCATTTATTACATTGTCCACCCAAATCACAACGGTAGACAGACCGAGTGGAATACCATTAACAATATGTTGAGGATCTCTGGTGTAGATTTTTCCTTCGGCAACTACTCCCTCACCCTCATTCCAACCATAAATCTTGCATTTGTCATCTTGGGCGCTGCTGTTACTCTAAAAAGGAGAAGTGTAAATCAAGAGTTTAATGATTAAGCGAAAATATTGAACATGACATATTTCTAAATTAAATTTGTAGAAGACCTACGAAATTATTGTGAATTGTAAAATTTACCGTACAGACTTCATTCAAGCGTGCTCGTAGTGCCCTCTTTATGCAAGTAGATGGCCATACTACTGCCTTTTTCTCAGCGTTTGCTAATACTGTCATTTCAGGTGTATGCCTCCATAATTAAACATTTGGTTTTTCCACAAAATCTATAATAACGCTCATAGCATTTGGTCCAAGACGAATGCCATTGACAACCTCATTTGGGTCCTCGGACAACACTCTCCCACTGGCAACAAATCCAGAGGTTCCATCCCAATTATACACCGAACGTACGTCGCCATTGCTCTATCATTATTCAACCGAAAATTATATCAATTACTGGATCAAAAACTAAAATCAAAATGTTATTTCTTGAGTAATATAATTATTAGTTTTACCAATTCAGGTGTGCTCCCTTCTTTCGAACTTTCTTTACCTTCCAAACTTTCTTTACCCTGCAGCAAAGCAGTAATATTACCATACTTTAATCTTAGGAGCACTAAAGTGGATATGCACAATTAAATCACAAATAGCTCACATTTGTACACCATTGTACATGTGAGTCTGTGTACACAATCACAATTAAATCACAAATAGCAAAGAAGCAGTAATTGTGAGTCTATGTACACCATTGTACATGTATTACATTAAAAATACACCCACAAGCCAAATAGAACCATAATCTTTATCAGATCATAGTTATAGAGTTTTCAAAATATATTACCTAGACATGACCCAAATAAAAAATAGTACTAATTTTTATACCACAAAATTAAGTACTGCAAACAGAAAGAAAGCACTACAAAATTAAGCACTGCAAATAGAAAGAAAGCACTACAAAAGTTTACCTTCTGGTCCACCAACATCCGTACCATACTCTTCAATTCTGCTATTTGTTGTTGACACTGAGATACTTGTATATCTCTGGACTGGGCCACAACAAGCTTAGTTAAGGTATAACCCCTTCCCAGTGCCCATAACCGTCTTGGTTTATCTTGTCTCAATACATGTGCAAGAACATCTCCGTTGACATTCTGTGACGAGTTGGACTGTGATAGGCCAACAAATTTTTTAATCTCCTCCTACATAAATAAATACATATAGATAATTTACGATGGTAAAAGTATCTTCCTATCGGACAATTTTTCATATACCGATAAAAAAAATTCTTACAATAGTATTTACAGCTTCCGCGGTCACTGGTTCACCATTTTTTTAACGTGATATTTAACCCAAACATCAGCTCTAGTTACAGTCGATGGATCTGGACTTCCTTTTTTCTAACATTAGAATAACATTAAATAAATAAACTGACAGGTATTAAATACTATAACATAATGCTATGCTTAATTAACTAACCATGTCGTCGGCCAATCTAGCCATTCCCCTACGACCAGATGTATGTGGAAGTTGTTTATCCATAAGGGTTGAAAATTTCTCGCTTCATTTCTGAAATCATTGGAAGGTGTTAGAATTTAGTGACCACCGGTAAGCTAGCTTGCTTAAGTTGATTATTACATACAAGCTATATAACAATTAACAATACACAGGCAATCGGTGGTTCAATTTTTGAATATGTATTATTATATTGCTTGATATCGATAATGTTATATGTTGCTTTACATTTAACATATGAATAAAAAATATCTTAATGTTACCTTAAGCTCCGGACTAGTTTTCGTCTTCACAAACTTTCTCCATTTGTTCATGCTTTTGATGTTGGTATGTTTCAGTTTCAATCTTTCCCCTTTGTTCTCCGGTTTATTTAATTTTCGAACCAACTTGCTTTTTAAGGAACTCCAAATTGTTCCCATTTGTTGAAATACGGCGTTTCTTTGCCAATCCTTTTCCAATTAAAATCGAATCTGCAACAATACATGAAAACATGATATTAACACTAGAACACATGATATTAACAATAACTATTTTCCAAAGCTTTGTGTTGCTGTAAAACTATTACTGTATACTGTAGTGGGATGAAAGAATATATTATAGTTGGAATGCTCATGGATCTCTGCTAATGCTCATAAAACTGTTACTGTATTCAATGTTGCATCAGGCACATTTACTGAAAATAATAGTAGCTTTTTGTATTAATTCATTTCTTTTTTATATTACTATGGTTGTATAACTTTAAATTACTAACACTAATATCAAAGACAATTATATAAATCTATGTTTTTACCTAATTATTGATTCTCATGTCAATTGAACATTTTGTTAATTCAATGTTGAAATGTATATGTTTTTGAATTTGGTACTATACATTAAAGAAGGTACAGGCATCAAATGCAATAATCTTTTGGTTGTTCACATTACAATTTAAATGCCTAATATAGAAATGGATTCAACCACAGAGATACCAGTAAAATGGTATAAAAAATAGAAGTAATAAACTGATCTATTCTGCTCTTAAAAAGAAAAAATGTTGGCATTTCAAAAGTTATCCTAATAAGTGTAATTATTTGCTTTCCATACCTGAATCGATCACCACAAAACAACTTTTAACTCATCACTTAGATTCCTCCAATGATCAAGTGTGTATGGGACCTGTTCCCGCACAAGCGGTCCAAGAAAGGAGGATAAACATACTGACCCTGGCCCTATTGGTATGCCTACTTCATTGAACTCAACTTCAGTTCGATCGTGAATGTTTACCGGGAGTTTGTTTGCTTTTGTTGGACCTCTACTGCCTCTTTTCCGAGATGTACTTGCAGTTTCAGCTTCATTTGATCTCCCAATTTCCATCTCAACATCATCAGTTTGGTCAAAATGGAATTCATTTTCTGAGCGGAGTTCTTTATCTTCATTACAGGCACTGGCTCGCTTTCTAGCATTGACTTCTCGTTCTTGGCCTTCATTACAAGCACCGGCTGGCTTGTTAGCATTGACTGCTTGTTCTTACCCTTCATTGCAAAACATCGGTTGGCTTCTTACATTTGTCATTTAAATTATACTTTCGCTTTGAACTATGCTTCTGGGATTCCTCTTCGGTCTTTCTATGGTTGGGAGTACGTACAAGGCTTGGAAACATCTCTTTTCTGCAAATGAAACAAAATACGGTATTGTTTATATTTATATAAAAAGGAAATAGAGGATAAAACATAAATTAGTTCAGTGAATCTGAAGGCACCTCAAAATTAATTCATAAATAAAAATTTTATAGTGAACATAATATCCATGTGCTTATAAAGTAAGAGCTAACATCTTTTACATTAGTGATATCACTTATATGTAATGAACATTTTTAGGCGCCAACATTTCTATACTGAAACCCATGACGATGGTTATTCAAAGTGGTTGTCTTGATGCGTAAGAGTACTTGTCAACTATCCATATTCCTATGCCTATGTATTTTGATGCTTTTAGCTAGAAGTGCTATTTGAAAAGGATGAAACCTACACCAAAGATTTAGTATAATAATGGTAAAATGCCAAGTCTGCATTTGCAATTAAAAAATAATTCCTGTATACTCCATAAATGCTATTGCATACCATCCATGAATATATTTGATATTTAGTTATATATTTATTGCAATGACGTACTCACATTTATGAATCATTATACATATATAACATCTCAATATAATGAAAAGAATCATATCACAAAATTCCGTCTTATCTTTACTCAGTAGATAACATTAACAAAATAATAACATATATTTAGCTATTAAAATCTTGAAATCATCAACTGCATCGCTAAACGCTTACTGATAGAAAAAAGGAAAAAAAATTAAGTATTCATGATATTAGTCGGTTAACCACATCAATAGTGCACTAAGAAATTATGCCTAAATTTTGGAAAATTTACCATCATTTTGCCAGTTACAAAGTCAACTAAAATGCCATATCTTATAATGTTTAGTCTATCCATTACCTTTTTAGAAATCCATGCTTACTACAATCATCAACAAATCCAAGTTGTAACAGAACTGACATTAACTTGTACATGTATAAACTGGTGTAACTTCAGTTGATATAATAGGTAATATCAATATACTATGCATCATCAGCTATGTTAGAGTTGTGAAACGAAAAACATTATTGCTAAGGTATAAACATGATTGAACAAAACTGCAACATGCATCTGTTAATGTTATTTGAGAAAAACATTAATTGCTAATACACTTAAAGACAAATAAACAACCACAATATAGCCAGTGACACGAGTGGAGATATGTAAAGGAATGCATTAATATAGAAACAGCTAATACATAGAATAACAGTGCACATGAACAACAGTCACTAAAGAAAATTAATACAAGTTCAAGTGAATTTCCAAATAGCCCAGATTTATACTATCATAAATTAATAATCATGTTCAAGTAGAACATATAATCTACTCAAGTATGCCTTTGCAATCCTCCCTAACATAACTAACATCTTCATCATCCATTTCAGTTATTTCGCAATCTTCCACGACTTGAATATCTTCCTCAACGCAATCATGTGACTCTAAATCATCAAAACTTCTTGATGGTGCTTTCATTACAACATACCAATTAGAAACATCATTTTCTCTTGAATAAAATACCTGTCTTGCTTAAGATGCAAGTATGTATGGATCTTTTGAAAACAATGCTTGATGTAAATTAACAAAAGTGAACCCATCATCATCAACTTTTACTCCATTTCCTATATATGTCCAACGACACTTAAAAATAGGAATGTAAAACAAATGATAATCTAACAAAATTATATCCGTCAATATTCCATAATAAGTGACCACATCAACCACTTGGGACGTATCTTTTGCACTTGCTGTGCATATAGTAGTTGCATCAAAAGTCACCCCATAATTATGGGTTTCTCTCCCTGCATCTTTTATATGAAAACGTTGCCTATTGATGATATATCCTTTATAAGACATGGCATCATTCTTCGGACCAAAAGCAATCCATCTTAACATGTCATCATGATCCTTGGAGGTAATAAGTATCTACAACAAATTCCATTTGGCAGGTATATTTTAGAGTAATATTAGTAGTCAAATGAGAATATATTTGGAATCTAACTAACCTTTCTTTTAATCCAATCAGCAAAAAATTTTGTATGTGTTTCCCAAAGTAAGGTCAAATTTTTTCTCATGCGCTAGTCTGAATATTCTAATTCCTCCAAATGCAAACTATTATAGAACAAGTAATTATAAGTTATATTTAGCATTACGAACACATCAAAATAATTAAAACAATGTAACATAAACTTACTCTATAAATGGTTCCACCACAGCCATATTCATTAATACGGCTAAATGAGCACTTTCTTTCTCATTAACTGACAATATAACTGTCTTGGACATTGAAATCGGACGTCCCTCGAGTATTACACTACTATCATAATCTTCATTTCGAGCTTCTTTCTCCTCTATATGTCCTGATTTTTTTCAAAAATTCTTTGAAAAACATTTTGGATTCTTCTGCAAGATAGGATTCTGCAATACATCCCTCTGGTTGTGCATAGTTTCGTACATAATTTTTAAGTGTCTTCATATATCTTTCGAATGGATACATCCAACGAAAATAAACCGGTCTACATATTAGTGCTTCTTTTCCAAGATGAATTGACAAATGTACCATTATATCAAAAAAAGATGGTGGAAAAAATTTCTCGAGCTCACATAAAACTTCAATAATCTCAACATTGATTTGTTCTACCTTCTCTCTATCAAGAACACGTTGACATAATTTATTGAAAAAAGAACATAAGCGAATTATTACTTTTCTTGCCTTCTTTGCCATTAATCCTCTCGATGCTACTGGCAATAAGTGTTGCATTAACACATGGTAATCATGTGATTTCAATCCACTAATTTTGCAATCCTGCAACGAAATTCGGTTCTTCAAATTTGAATAGTAGCCATCTGGCCCTTTGAAATCGTACAATCTTTTGCAAAATATTTTCCACTCGGAATTTGACAACATATATGGAGCCGGTGGAAGATATGTTTTATTCCCATGAGGTTGTACATGAAGCTCATGTTGAACTCCCCAATCCTCTAAATCCTTTCTACAGTTGGTTCCATCTTTTGATTTATTACCATGCAACATCGTGCCCAATAGACTTTCACCAATGTTTTTCTCCACATGCATTACATCTAAATTGTGACGTAATGGAAGTTCCTATGAAAACCGAAACAATAACGCATTATTGGGTTTTTCTTCTATTAAAACTATGAAAAGTAAATAAATTAACCACTAACCTTCCAATATGGAAAATCAAAGAAAATCGATCTTTTTTTCCACCTTGATAGCTCTATTTTTGTAGAATCGTTAATATTATCATCTTCATCTTCTGTATTATAAGCACACTTCCTCTTCTTACTTTTGTTTTCTTTTTCTTTTCCAAAATCATTTGGATAATCCTTCAACAATGCATAAACGTTTCTCCCAATTAGAATTCTAGGAGCACTACCTTTCTCTATGGTATTATCAAACAATGCCTTTTATTTCCTTCATGAATCTGAAGTAGATAAAAATCTTCTATGACCCATGTTGACGTTCTTTCGACTATGATTTAACTAATGAGAATGGGTATTGATGCCACATAATAGGCAAGCTTTTTCCCCCTTCACACGACATCCAATAAGATTTCCATAAGCTGGAAAATCATTAATTGTCCATAGCAAAATTGCATTCAGTTTAAACAAAGTTTTACTAAATGCATCATAAGCATCAACTCCAATACACCACAAATGTTGCAAGTTTTCCACCAAAGGCACCAAATATACATCGATATCATTCCTGGGTTGCTTTGGGCCTGGAATAAGTAAAGTTAACATAATATTTTCCTTCTTCATACATAACATAGGCGAGAGATTGTATGTCACAAGCATTACCAGCCAACAACTATCTTTCAACTCAACATGGAAAATGGATTGAATCCATCTGTAGCAAGACCAAGCATAAGATTGCGTGGATCAGATGAAAAAGATTTATAGTTTTCATCCACCATTTCCCATGCCATAGAATCCATGGGGTGATGCATTTTTCCATCATTGCTTGCATTATTAAAATGCCATCTTAAATCTTCTGCCATCTTTTGAGATCTATACACTCTTCTAAATATCGGAATTATTGGAAAGTATCTCAACACTTTAACTGGAATACCTTGTATAACCTCTTCCGTATCTTGATTTTTCTTCCATCTCGAAGAACAACATTTTGGAAAAGTATCTAAATCTTTATATTCTTTTCTGAAAAGGCATCAATCATTCTCACAAGCATGTATCTTTTCAAAACCCATATCGAATGCTTTAATAAATTTCTTTACTTTATATAAGGTTTTAGGAAGCACGTTATCCTTCGGCAAAAATAAATGTTGCACAGTTAAAAGCTTATCAAACCCACTATCAGACAAGCCAGTCTCACATTTAAGATTATACAAAATGGTGATGGCAGATAATTTTGTGTGATCTGTGCAACCAGGATACAATGGAGTTTCTGCATCTTCCAAGTTCTTGATAAACCCATCCTCTTTTCTCTGAGAATCAACATTATCTTTATCATCATAAAAAATTCATGATTCAGAAAATCTTCATCTTCATAGTGAATCATCTTAAATAACACATATACGTCAAACGCATGTGTTTTCTTCTCTACATTTATCTCTTCACCATGGTTAAACCATAAACCGCCCATGTATCTAAGATCCATTCCTTTCATAATTAAATGTTCAACGATGATGTGGTCATCATGACGACTAAGATTCCGACAATCTTTGCAGGGTCATAAAAAAATTTCTACACCACTTACATTCCTCTTTGCAGCATGCACGAAATTCACTGCTCCTTGTTGGTACTCTATACTAGTTCTATCACAAAAGTTAAAAACATAAAAAAATGAGTTTTAATATTATATTACATGTTTTAATTCTCAAAATACATATTAAGTTAATCATCTTATTATCACCTGTTTTAAAAAACCCAATCCTTTTCCATCATCGACATATGAAGGCAAATAAGTTTTCAAACTTTGACGAATAAATTGGTTAACTGTTGTAATCAAAAAATAACTACACATTTCCAAGAATTATTAAATGCAAAAAATTGCAATAAGCACTCTAAATAATTGAAAATCTCCAATTTCCAAGAATAATGACATTAAGAATATCAACTTCTAAATACATTTATAGAAATCTCTCGTTAGTGTGGGAAAATGGAGGCAATAAAAAGTTTATAGCAACTTTAACAAGTTGGAACCGTTGGATCAGATAATAGATTGTTATGTAAAAAACACACCAATGGAAAAGAAAACGTACTACAAAACTGATGTTATGAAAAATGTCATCAACGCTACATTTATTTTTATATTTGGAAGTAATAATTATGTAAAAAACATAAAGATTGAAATACAAGTAAAATCAAGTGACTTGTTGTAGATCATCGTAAAAAACTTTTAATTAAAGAATAAATACATGTCAAAATTGTTCACTGAACCAAATAACAATTTATAGTAAAATTGAGTATTACTACAATCTTTATATGATAAATTTTGAAATGCTTAGACAATAATTAATTCAATAATATATTTTCAGTAAGAGTAAGATATTTCAAACATGTAATCCAAATTGGGCATACCAGCAAGAAAAACTATAGTTGATATGACATACCAATTAAAGTGGATATAAATAAATAAAATTAAAACAAGTTTAAAAATCTTAGACTAAGTCGCTACAATGAAATAAACATATAATGTAGGTTGTAGGTTATATGAATAGTACACCAGGTTAATTCATGTGGTTTTCGATGTCATTATTGGTGGTTATCCTATTTCATATAATTATTTTTCACATAGAAAGTTAAGAGTAATAACAAACTCCAATACATTTTCTTAATTGTATTCTTATATACTTCAGCAACAAAAACCGAATAACAAATTGTAATACAAATTGTAAGAAGAGTATATTACTAAATAAGAAATTATATGCTTATAATCCTAACTACATTTTACCCTAAAAAAGGAATATATATTATAACATAGAAATCAGTATATCATTTTGAGAAATTGAACATAAAGAATAGTAGACGACTAAAAATGAAATTTTACCCCATTTTAAGTGCAGACTGCAGAAAGACAATTTTAAAAGGTGTATTTGTTTACATTATACCATGTATGTATCTTTAGATGCAAGATTTAAGATATTAAGATGCTCAAAATATAGCTATTAAATAGAAGTTTCATCAGAAATTCAAGCCACTAATTTCTTCAGCTATATTTCAACTAAGCAAAAATAAAAAATCGATCAAATTGTGAAGAAAGTTTTCACTTAAATGTTTTGCTAGTGCTGCAATTTAGTTAGTGTATGCAAAAATTTAAATCATGCATCAACAAAAATTCCAGCACATATGGTAGAACTTTTAGTTTATTAAATTCTATATTTAAAACACAAAATCTATAATACAAAATTATCTTTCCTCCATGTCTTGATTAGTAAGACTGCTATAAACAATAAACAGGAACCACTTGCAGTAATCACTTATATTAAAATAAAATAACCTGCAGAAATCGCAAACAATCACAAAATTATCTTTCCTGTTTATTGTTGGTAAATAAAAAAACCTGCAATCCTTATGCAATCTAGACTATCTAATTATTATTTTACACGTCAAACTGACCTTGTTTACATAAACTTAAGAATTTGATCATTTCAAAGAAACAAAACCTCAAAAAAACATGTGTTAGTCCTTGAGATGATGGTTTTGATGACAACAACCTTAGGACTTGTTATAAAATATAAATACTAACGTTATGCTTTAGATATATATGTATATGCAGAATATAAACATGCAGGTACCAAGAATGAAGACTGTACAGTATAGAGATACAAGACTGATGAAATTAAAGATCGAAGATATCAAGATTGAAGACTCATGAGTATCAAGAAATCAAGTTATCAAGAGTTCAAGATTTCAAACAGTACAAGATAATGTAGTTAGTCTAGAATTATGTTAAAACTTCTTGAAAGCACTTACATCTTTATTCGTGGAATGGAATCCACTTCGAGCCTGTTAAAGGGATGGAACCCTAGTGGGATGGAACCCACGACAATATCTAGTGGAACATATAGTGGTCTTATTTTGATATCCACTAATTTTATAAAAATGTTTTTCAAAAATATATGTCTTGTTTTAAAAAAAAATGTTTTCAAAACTTTCTTTTCAAAAAGACATCTCTCTTGTTTGAAATATTTTAGCCTCAAAACTATTTTTATCATTTTTAATATTTTGATTTCAAAATTGTCCTTGTTTTTAAACCATCTCTTGTTTTAAATATTTAGCTTTAAAATATTTATATACTCAGATTTTAAATCACTTTATAGATTAAGATTATATATATTAAAAATTATTTTCTAAACTCTTTTATATGTTTAAACTATATTCAAATATATTTACAAAGTTTAGAAATTGTTTTGACAAATTATAGAAACCAATTTTAATAAGAAAATCAAAACATCAATTTTTCCTTGAGCATGTCGACATCCCTCAACCCCTCATGTCGACATGGTGTCCGTTATTTTAAAATTTCAATTTTCAAAAGAAGTGTCTATTCGTCGTATCCTTTCACGAATAGATATGGTTGTTGCTTTACTATAAATACCAGTAAGTTCTAAACGAATTTTTATCAGATTTCATTTATTTTCTCTCCTCTTCATCTTCCACATTTATTCTAAAGAATCCTAAAATATACTCTGCCGAAATACCAAGTGAATCAAACTTGATTATCTCTTGTTTGATTCTCTGCCACTCTCTCCATAAGATCTCAGTGCTATTCAGAGTTATAGAATCTTTTGTAAAACAAACTGTTGAGTAAAAGGTGCGATTGAGCCTTGAAATCAATTGGGTGTGATTGTAGCCCCGGCAATCAATTAGGTGATCTTGTAGCCTGGTTAAATCAAGAGAGTTTGACCTGGACTCGAATACAGGAGGGTGTACCTCGTAGCCTTGAAACCGAGGGTGTAATCTGGGAGATTATTTTGATAAGAAATCCGTATGATTGTACGGGACTGGATGTAGGGTAACTCCGAACCAGTATAAAATCCTGGTGTGTTCTTTCCTTTACTGCTTTTATTTAGTATTTGCATTTGTGTCTGATTCTGTGATTATATTTGTGTTTGTGAATTGCATTTGTTGGTGTTTAAATTGAATAAAATTCAAAAAGATTTAAAAAATCCATAAAACACTATTCACCCCCCTCTAGTGTTATTCCAGCCTTAAGATCCGTAATCCGCATTTCTCACATTTGGTATCAGAGCAAGGTTTTTAAAGTTTTCAAAGTTTCATAATCTGAATTTTGAAAAGTTTTAAAAATGGCTACCAACACTGGTTCTGTTAACACTATCACTAGTTCATTTGTAGAGGGTCAGTCTACTGCCAGACCACCACTTTTTAATGGCAGTAACTATGCATATTAGACATGTAGAATGAAAATATATTTACAGCCAATAGGATTAGAGACTTGGAATATCACACAAACTGAATATTCTAAACCCACAACTAGTTTTGCACAGTGGACTGCTGAGCAAAAGACTATGGCACAAAATAATTCCAAAGCCATGAATATTTTATTTTGTTCACTTGATAGGAATGAATTCAATAAAGTATCTGTTTGTAAGTCTGCATATGATATCTGGAAAACTTTGCAAGTTACTCATGAAGGAACAAGCAAAGTCAAACAGACCAAAATATCCATACTCACAAATCAGTTTCAATTATTCAAAATGAATTCTAATGAGTCCATTTCGGATATGTATAGTAGATTTCAGGAGATTGTGCTTCTCTAATATCATTGGGAAAAAGTTTTTCCGAAGAAGATCAAGTCAGAAAAATTCTAAATTCTCTTACTCCGGAATGGGATCAGAAAACTCTTGCAATCGAAGAAGCAAATGATATCAGTACTTTAAAAATTGAAGGATTGATTGGAAATCTAATGTCATTCGAAGTACAAATGCAAGGGAGAAGAGATAGCAAGGCATTCGAAAAGAAGTCAATTGCGTTCAATACATTAACAGATGGATCAGACTCGGGAAGTGATGATGATGAAGAAATAGCTTTCATGACAAAGAATTTTCGGAAGTTTTTGAAATACAGAAAGATGAACTACTTCAAAAAGAATGATCACAGGAATTCTGGAAATCATAATGAAGTACCAAACCACGTCAAATGTTTCAACTGTGACGAACCAGGCCATCTCAAAAGAGACTGTCTGCATCTTGATAAGCAAAAGTTTCCTACAAGCAATGATTATACAAAGAAAAGGAAAAGAGCGTATACCGCTACACTAAATGATTCAGACTCAGACTCATCCTTAAGCTATGATGATCAGAAGATAGAAAATTCAAATATGTGCTTTACGGCTATTCATGTTTCCGATGATCTCAGAGATACGAATCTAGAAAAAGGTACACGTTTACAATATACTGGTTGAAATTGTTTGCTTAAAATTGTTTGATTGTTTGATTGTTTTTGAGATTATGTGTTGTTTGAATTTTAAATTTTTTTTATTATGTTTATTTTTATTTTTATTTTTAATATTATAATATATTTTTATTAAATGAGTATTTTTATATTTAATATTACTCCAGAAAATATATAGATATTAAAAATAATATATGTATATAGATATTAAAGTATATAGGAAAATATAAGTCACATGAATTCTCTGACCCATGTCAACATGGCCCTACCCATGATGTCGACATCCCCGTTAGAAATTTGAAATTAAAATTTGAATTCAAATCTTTGAATTTCCCTCCACCTTTTCACCAAATCCAATGTTCTGGAAAGGTACTTCTTGACCAGAGAACATGTCTATTGAATATCTATTTATTTCCATTATCTTATCATACCTTTTCACTTTCATTTTAAAATTCAAACTCTCTTTCACTCTTTTAAACTTTCTACTCTCTTCAAAAATGGCTTCTTCAAGCACTCTATCCACAATGAGGCTGTCTAAAACCATTAAAGAGTATCTCTATAATGATCCAGAAGCAATCAAGGCTTATATAAGCTATGTTAATTTCGGAAAAGTTCATACGGGAAAGTTTGCTATCTTTAGCGATTTCTCTACATATGAAATCAATACTCTTCTTGAAGAGAATCATATCCTTAGTCTTTTTGACAATTCTCAAAATGATTTTGTTTGTTACCCAAATCTTGTTAAAATGTTTTATGTGAATTTGAATCGCGGTTTTTATGAAGGAAACGAAGATGAAATTTGGAGTAGTGTTAAAGGCACTAAAATTGTTTTAAATTGTGAAATTTTGGGCAACATTCTCAATTGTAAGAATTCGGGAATAGATCTTTCTACTTTTAATATTGACGAACATGACCGTGAGACATTTCATCACATTTTGGAAGGAGATGACAACTTTGAATTTAAAAATTGTAACTTTCGTCCGAAAGCACGTATTGTCAATCTTCTTTTGCAACATACTATCACTCCTAGATCGGGAAATTTCAATAATCCAACTTTAAAAGTTTGTAAAGTTTTTTTTGCTATCTTTGGTCATTATGACATTAATTGGGCGCAAGTGATTATGGATGAACTTCATCCTAAGAATTTGGAAATGGGTGAGAATACCTTGTATCATGGAATCTATCTCACTCAGATTTTTAATTATTTTGGTGTTGATTACAAAAGGGAAGAATTTGTTTCAAGAAAAGTGTTTAATCATGCCAACATTCACTCATGAAAATTCCTTTCATATTTCAACAATATGAATCCCTTGCCAAAAAGGATGAAAGATTGGCACATGAAGATATGGAGGAAGAAGATGAAGAAGAAGAAGGGGAGGAAATGGAAATTGAAGAAGATAATGAAGAAACCTCCTTGGAAAGTATTGAATATCCTACCAATACTAACAATCCTTCCAACAAAACTCTCCTCAAATATCAAAAGATTATAGTGGAAAATCAATGGATTCTCAAAAGACCCGTTAGTAAGAAATTGGATAAAATGTCCACTAATATGAACAAATTCTTTGCTAAAGTTGGTCAGAAACTTGGCTTATCATCATCTTCCTCATCCTCTAGCACATTCTAAGAACTAGGTTGTGATGTATTAGTTTGTTTTGTGTGAGCTTGTATTGTTCTTTTTATCATATTATGTAGTATCTTATGTATCATCTCATCTATTTATAAAAATCATCTATCTTATGTTTTCCTACCTTATCGTGTCTCTGGAATAAATGTTAGTATAGTATATAAGTTTATATATATATACATACTTATTCACAAAATAAATAAGACACATAAATTAACAGACCCATGTCGACATGCCTCTACCCCCCTATGTCGACATATAACTGTCAGATTTGGTTATTTTTAAAATTTTGAAATTAAAATAACTAACTCGTGTCTATTCATTTTAAACGAATTTCTGCCTATTTAAACAACTATTTCTTCCAGAAATTTGTAATCTTTTCATTTCTACTTATCTCTATTTGCATCTCTTTACTACTTATCAAAAATGGCTTCCTCTTCTCAAACTCTAAGTGATAATCTTGAAGAAACTCTCAATTCATTCAAGAATATACTTACTTTTATTCTTCGCAATCAAAGGCACTTAGAACTAAGTCAAATGCAGATGATAAAAGAACAAGAGAAGCATTTCGATGCCCTCCATTGGATGATTTCTGCCCTCAACAAAGATGACCTCGATGCAAATCCTGTAGGAACTTTGATTCATGATAATGAAGATAGGGAAGTTATTAAAAAGTATCCTATCTTTGGAGAAGAAGGATGGGTTGAAGTTCCTAGAAATATTTGATCTCCTTATGGTTTGAATTGCTTGTTTTTGAATTGTGTGATTTGATTTGCTTTGATTTGATTAGAATTGATTTGGTTTGAATGGATTGTATAACATTATATGAAACATGGTATATATTTATTGGGTTTAAACTTTCATATTTGTCATGCCTTTATTACTAACTCATGTTATTTTATATATATATATATATACACTCCATCATAATTTGTCACAAGTACTCCAGTATAAGACTAAGGGGGAGTTATATTAGTTTAGGATAAGTTTTTGTTTTGTTTTTGTTGATGACAAAGGGGGAGAAATATAAATTAGAGTAGTTAGGCTTAGATTAAGGGGGAGTTATTAGATTTAGGGGAAGTTATTGTGAAGGAGAAGTATATTTTATAAACATAAGTTATCAATTCATCAAAAAGGGGGAGATTGTTAGTCCTTGAGATGATGGTTTTGATGACAACAACCTTAGGACTTGTTATAAAATATAAATACTAACGTTATGGTTTAGATATATATGTATATGCAGAATATAAACATGCAGGTACCAAGAATGAAGACTGTACAGTATAGAGATACAAGACTGATGAATTTAAAGATCGAAGATATCAAGATTGAAGACTCATGAGTATCAAGAAATCAAGTTATCAAGAGTTCAAGATTTCAAACAGTATGTAACGACCCGTAAAATTTCGATAATTAAAATTGTTGATTTAATAAAAATTTGTTAATTAATAATGAAATAATAACAAAAATAAAAAGTAACAAGGGTAATTAAAGTTAATTATTAACTATTTGAATGAAATTACAATTAATGGAATTAGTGTAAATGTTATACTAGGCTATAAATTGAATATAAGAAAACAAACGTAAATATTGAATCAATTAATGAATTAATATATAATAAGTGGTAATTGAATAAAATCAATGTTCTGTGAGTAATTATAATATTTGTTGGAAATGATAAACTTATAAAAGTGTGATTAAGAGTGAATGGCAACAATTATTATAAGTTACCTATATATTTAATCCGTTAAATTGAATTTGAAATCAATTGCAATAAATCTAATGTAATATTACGTTAATGCAAATTAAGATAATAATTGGAAATAATGTTAATTTTATTCATAATATGACAATTGGTTGAATAAAAAGAATGGAAATCAAGATTTATTAATTTATTGGAATTCAAATTATAATAATTGGATTAATTGCAAATAAATGAAATTAAATATTTAAATATTAAGTTAATAGAGATTAAGATGAAATTTGAGAATATTAATGTAATAGATCATGAACCAATGTTAATTTCATCCATTTGATAATAATGGATTGAATAATAGGATGAAGGGTCAATTAAATGGAATTATTTTAAATTTATAATTTATGAATTTATTGAAATTGAAATTAAATATTGTAATTGGTAAATTTATTAACTTTAAATTGATATCTAAGTTGTTTAAATTATTGAAATTGTTTAAGAAATCAAAAATGATAAAATTTGTCAATTATAAAATCGAAACTGAAAATGTGTTTTAATTAATTTAATATTAATTTATTTAATTAACTGTAATATAGCCATTTTGGCCACTGACTCGGATTTCGACGAAACCAATTTCATCGGATCTGTAACGGTGAATTATTGTAGGATTTCAAGTTTCGTAACGATCGGACTTGTCGTTTGATCGTACGGACTCGAAACGCCTAGAAATCAATTTAATTAAAATCAATTGAAATCGATTTGAAATAAGCTAATTTCTTCATAACTTCTTCATACGATAGAATTAGGACCTGAAACCGGTTCCATTGAATTTAAAATATTCGATAACATCTATTTTGATATATAGGATGACCCATTTTCGTTCCGGAGTTAGAACGGGCTTTTCGGTTCGTTTATCGTTCAACCTTCAATCCAAATCAATCTGGTCCATTCTAATTTCAGCTTTTGCCTATAAATAGATCGTTATAAACCGTAATCATTTCTCATTCCTATTATCTGTACGTACAATTTTATCTGCTCCTCTCTTGTCAATGGCAGAAACCAATTCAAACTCCAAACCCTAATTCAATCGCAATTTCAAATCAAATTCAATTCCAAAAATTTAACTCCTCCAAACCCTATCAAATTATATACCGTTTTGAAGCTCTCGATGATCGCATCTCAATTCTATGATTCATTTTTCAATTCGAATCACCGTTTAGTCAGAAATGAGGAATTTATTTTCAGCCGTTCGTAGGGTAATGCCTCGTTTAACGGTGGATCTACGTCGTGATGTCGATCGAAGGGCTTGGATGCGAAGAGGGTGTCGAGGCAAGTCCATCCATACGGTCACTTGGGTCTAGAGGTGCCTGGATTTTGCCATAATTGATGTGGAAGTTGACGTGGTCGGTCACGGTGGAGGGGATTTGGCGGCGCCGCTCGGCCAGGGTAGGGTCGACCTGGGTTGTGGAATGCGACGGTGGTCGTGGATCAAGTTGGATTCGACTGTGGTGATCGGAATTTTGAACAGTTAGGTGGTGGCTCAGATCTGTTCGAACGCGCGCTAAGGTTCTGCTGTTGACAGAGGCGTTGACATGGCACTGTATGATTGGTAGAGTTTTATTTTATTTTATTTTATTTGAATTTCTATTTCCGTATGTTCTAACGTACATAACTTTTGCATACGAAATCGGATTTGGCGCGGTTTGTTTTGCCGGGATCATATCAAAATTCCGGACATTGTGACGCTAGTTTGGACGAATTCTGAGACCGTTCAAATTTTGGGCTTAAATTGAATTTAAATTCAAAGGTGAGTGTTTTAACCCACTCACAACTTCTAAAATTTCTTATGTTTGTTAAATTAAATTTATGATGTGATTAGGAATTTATTTATGACTGTTTGATATATTTTAATCATCATCTCAGTTAATTTGAATTTATTTGAATTAAATCATTATTTAATTTATTATTGAATATAAACTACCAGTAAATACCTGTTATTGATTATCAGTTCTATATTGATGTTTATTGATTGATTTGGATGATGATTGTGATGGATGTTGATTGTTGATATTGGTTGAATGGATGTTTTATTTTATATCGTTATAAAATGCAAGTTCGTTATGGATTTTTATTTATTTCGGGATTGCGGTTTGAAATGATATAAAACCGTAAAATGTTTAATTGCGGATTGAAATGATAAGTATCCGTATCACTTGATCCTAGGGTAGAAAATTATATACGGACACCGGATTGGTTAAATTAAATGATTTTAAAATCCTTAAATTTTTGAATTTAATCAATTGATGTTTTGAAATAAAATTTGATTTATGTAAATTGAAGTATTATTGAAAAATCAAGTTTGTGTTGAAATGCGAATTGGTTTAAAAAGGAATTTATTTTAGGAAGTAAATCGAAAGTTTAAAGTTAAACTTTTAAGTATAAATGAAATTCTATCGAAATTGAGTTATTAAATTTGTTTGAAATAACTTTGAAATATTTTGAAGTGGGAGTAACCCGTATTGATATTTTGAACATGGATTTAAAAGATATGAAATTCGATAGTTTATTGAAATTTGGTTTGTCGATTTGGAAATTTGAAATGATCCAAATATGTTGAAATGAAATGAATAGTTTAAACTGATATAAGTTCCAAACTCATATTTTAATATAAACTGTTTAAAAATATATTTATAATTATTAAGGTTTTCAAATTTATTAAACTATTTAACTAATATTAACTATATAAATTATTTTGACCTGTTTAAACCAATTTGATTTATTTTAAACTAATTAAACCATTTTAATTTATTTTAAATCTAATTAATCTATTTTAAAGCTATTTAATCTATTTTAATTATATGTAATCTAAATTAAATCTATTTAACTATCTTAAATCAATCTAAAAGTTCTTTACCCATAATTAAACTATTTTAGAGTATTTTAACTATTTATAATTATTTAAACCATTTCTAAATTTCCAAACCAAGTAAAGTGGAAGTGTTTAAATTCAATTCATTGTTTTAAAAAGAAAATAAGGCCAAATGATGTTATAACCTAAATGGGAATTTAAATGTATAATGAATTGAATGATGATTTTGAAGTAAGAATTTAACCAGTTTTGGAACTATGATTTTGAAAGAAATTATGATTTTTGGAAATGATATGATTTGAAAGTGGTATAGTTTGAGAATACAATATTTTGATATAAATTGTGAATTTGACTTTGAAAGGAAATATAATTATCGAACTATGATTTCAAATGTGATATGATTTCAAATTGAATATGATTTCGAAAGTATTATGGTTTTGAGAATATGATATTTTGATATCAATTATGAAATGATTTTGGAAACGTAAAGGAACCATCCGGTGTGTAATAAGCGATTGGTTGTTAAAGAGACCGGGATCGGATATTGTCATACTCTCTGCCAATACCGAAAACCACTTTGACAACTGTGTACGCGTTGGAGATTCCGGAATGAAGTAGGATGGTGGCGACGATCCTAAAGGTATATTTACGTGGACCTAACTCCCGTGAGTTAGCATAAGGTGGCTAAAACAGGAGCGATTCCGGGCCAATGAGGTAGCTCCTCTGATCGGACACATTCCATCGATACTATATTCTGACTTGCGATTTATTTGGTGGCCACCCCTCGATTTTACTTGGAGTGTGTTTCGAGTTGGGCGGTAGTTGCGGTTATGCGTTACCAACAGTCCGGATGCGTAATTGGTATATCTACCCTGGCATTGCCTAGTTGTGCCGTGTCACCTACCCTAGCGCGCCTTCTACGAGTTTGTTTTATGTCGTACCTATGTGGTATCCTCTGGCGGCTCCAGTTTACGAGGAGTTACGGTACTGTATAGACTATTGGCATACCTAAAAATGTGTTAAGGTGGAAAATGTAAAGCCTTAACGCTATTTTTAAATAGTATACTTTACTTTAGACACTATTATAATAGCGTATATTACTACATAGTAGATAGTTTAACGGATCCTTAGGAGATGTGAATCCCGAGCATCTCTTGAGTTACTGCACTCACGTTAGACACTAGATAGGAGATGTCAAACCCCGTAAACATCTCCGACGTCGTTTACACTCATATTTATTTACTGTTGATTTAACCCACATAAGATCTTTTAGTTCTGACTCAAGTGTTTTGTCTTTCCAATTCGCTCGGGTCAGCTTGAGCATTTCAGGATTTGAAGACCATTACTAGAGTACGAAGACGAAGATTTGTACTACTATTATTTACTATATTTATACCACCACATTCATACTGTTCTGCTGCATTATTTGTTTATCTTTGATATGTGTAACTATGATTTTGTATTATATAAATATAATCAAATGTTTTGTATACAGCTTCATGAACTGTTATTTGATTATTATATTTTGTCATTCCGCTGCGAGATTCTATTTTTTTATTTCTTTCTCTTTTTCTTATTTACCCCAAATAACAATCCGCCCTTCTATATGGTTTGAGTTGGCACGTGTCTGCTTGAACCGTATAAAAATGCGGGATGTTACACAGTACAAGATAATGTAGTTAGTCTAGAATTATGTTGAAACTTCTTAAAAGCACTTACATCTTTATTCGTGGAATGGAATCCACTTCGAGCCTATTAAAGGGATGGAACCCTAGTGGGATGGAACCCACGACAACATCTAGTGGAACATATAGTGGTCCTATTTTGATATCCACTAATTTTATAAAAATGTTTTTCAAAAATATATCTCTTGTTTTAAAATAAAATGTTTTCAAAACTTTCTTTTCAAAAAGACATCTCTCTTGTTTGAAATATTTTAGCCTCAAAACTATTTTTATCATTTTTAATATTTTGATTTCAAAATTGTCCTTGTTTTTAAACCATCTCTTGTTTTAAATATTTAGCTTTAAAATATTTATATACTCAGATTTTAAATCACTTTATAGATTAAGATTATATATATTAAAAATTATTTTCTAAACTCTTTTATATTTTTAAACTATATTCAAATATATTTACAAAGTTTAGAAATTGTTTTGACAAATTATAGAAACCAATTTTAATAAGAAAATCAAAACATCAATTTTGCCTTGAGCATGTCGACATCCCTCAACCCCCTATGTCGACATGGTGTCTGTTATTTTCAATTTTCAATTTTCAAAAGTGTCTATTCGTCGTATCCTTTCATGAATAGATATGGTTGTTGCTCTACTATAAATACCAGTAAGTTCTAAACGAATTTTTAACAGATTTCATTTATTTTCTCTCCTCTTCATCTTCCACATTTATTCTAAAGAATCCTAAACTATACTCTACCGAACTACCAAGTGAATCAATCTTGATTATCTCTTCTTTGATTCTCTGCCACTCTCTCCATAAGATCTCAGTGCTATTCAGAGTTATAGAATCTTTTGTAAAACAAACTGTTGAGTAAAAGGTGCGGCTGAGCCTTGAAATCAATTGGGTGTGATTGTAGCCTCGGAAATAAATTAGGTGATCTTGTTGCCTGGTTAAATCAAGAGAGTTTGCCCTAGACTGGAATACAGGAGGGTGTACCTCGTAGCCTTGAAACTGAGGGTGTAATCTGGGAGATTATTTTGATAAGAAATCCGTACGATTATACGGACTGGATGTAGGGTAACTCCGAACCAATATAAAATCCTGGTGTGTTCTTTCCTTTACTGCTTTTATTAAGTATTTGCATTTGTGTCTGATTCTGTGATTATATCTGTGTTTGTGAATTGCATTTGTTGGTGTTTAAATTGAATAAAATTCAAAAAGATTTAAAAAATCCATAAAACACTATTCACCCCTAGTGTTATTCCAGCCTTAAGATCCATAATCCGCATTTCTCACAACATGCATTAATTCCCATAGATAAAACCAAACAAAATTCATGGAGCATAAAATATGAGCATATTGAATAGATAGTGAATCAATATTTGAACACAAACCCAAATACAACAATATCCCAATAGAACATTCATATACTAAAAGAAAATCACAGCATATATCATCGTTATATCTTAGATTACATAGCATATACTAACTTCCCCTACGTATAAACAAGACAGAGATCGTTGTAAGATATTAACTCTTAATTTTCATTATAAAACTTTCAGTTCTTGCTATACCCCCTAAAACGAAATAGTTCTTCACTACTTAGTCCTTAAACGTCTTACGGTGTAAACAAAAACAGTTCAAATTAATCGCTAAACACTTCAAATTAGTCACATTTATTAAAATAAAATACGTAATAAAATCAACTACTCAAATTAGGTTAAATCAACTATTTAAGTTAGACAAAAATTCGAGAATACGATGCATTCAAATTAATATAAAATCAAATTGAACCACAAAATCGATTTAAAAACTTCATACCTAAATATACCTGTACCACGAGGAGAAACTCTTGCTAGCTGCCACGACGATGTTGAGTGGAGTACAATGACGGAGTCGACGATGAAAAGGAGAAACTCTTCAGCGCGATGAAATTTGAGCTCGATTAAATGAGGGGAAATTTTTCTTCAACAGAAAGCGAAAGGGGTGAAAGTGAAAGAGGATAATAATTTTTTCTAAGTATACAAATGGATTTAGTTTGGTCACATTTATTTAGCTTACGCGGAATTTTTTAGGAAAGGCGGGAATGCGAAATGTTTTTGGCCGCATTTATGTTATTAGTGAAAATATTATTGGTTGCATTTAACAGAAATGCAACAAATTTTTGCAACTATAAATGGTTTTTCTTGTAGTGTCTACACATGGTCTTAAGGAACCATCCGCCTTCATAGCAAAGATAACGGGCGCTCCCCAATTCGAAGCACTTGATCAGATTAAGCCTTTCCTCAACAAATCGCTAACCTGGTTGGTTAGTTCCAACTTCTCCTTCAGTGCTAGCCTACAAAAAGGCAACATGATAGGTTTAGCATCCTTAACCAAATCAATATGAAATTCCATCTCTAGATGAGGTGGTAAATCTGACACTTCTTCAAAGACATCTATAGGTTCATGCACAACAAAGATCGAATCGAACTCCCCTTCCACCACATCAAGAGAATAAAGAAAAATGGTCATAAGCGAGCTAGGCCCTTCACAATCCACTATGAGAATCTTCCTTTCCCCGGTCTTAAATAATACAGTTCGTTTAACATAATCTAGGACTACATGATACTGAGACAACTAATCCATTCCATGCAAAACATCGAACACCAAAAAACCAATGACATAATATCACAAGGAAGCAGTCAGTCAGTATAAGTGATCGGAACTCCCAAACATACCATACTAAGATTAGCCGAGCCCCTAATAGAGTTTGACACACAAATAGTGTCAAAAGCCATAACTAGCTCAAGTTTTAGTCTATCAACAAGGCTACTAGAAATGAAACTAAGAGAAGCACTAGTATAAAAGAAACATGAACTAGAATTCCATAAACATATTATATAAAACACAAACTGGAATACCAGTTTCAGCCTATCAATAATGTTTTCATTATGAATGCGAATACATAATAAATTAAATATGATAAATCAAAATTAAAGTTGAATTAAATTTTGTATGTAACATATATATAAAAAGAATATCATATAAATATAAATACATTAAAGTTTAAAATAAAATTAATTATATTAATTCAAATTAACAAAATCCTTTCTTAGTGACCACTAAAAATGATTTAGTGTAAATCAATTATTCACGTAAACACAAAGTAAGATCTTGTGAAAATTACCCAAAAGGAATTTTTTGAAGTTTTTCCCTTTTTATCCCGTTGTGAAAATTAAAAGGTTTGATTGATATGAAATACACATGAGAGTGTGTATGTGTGTGTGTGTGTGTGTGTATAACTTAATGAATTATAACCGTTATAATAAATTATATATATCAATGTATAAGAAAAGGAAGGTTTAAATAAATTAAATCTCATATAGACTTAAGGAAGTATACATAAGACATAGAGACACATGGTGTCATGAGATTATACTCATCTCCTTTAAAATGTCGATAATACTCGGTCAATGAAATCTTAAATTATGAATTAAAAGTAAATTTATTCTCCATCACTTACAATATAAATAGAGCATTATACATTCTTATAGTTGTTGAACACCCTCAAGCCATAAAATATTTATAGCGATGTTTATATTGTCCCTAGATTGGTGAGGATAATTTATAACCTTGTTGAGCACCCTAAAGGGTTATAAAATTACCCTTAGGCTATCATGAAATGATAGGTCTAGAGTGTTTAATGTACTTTATGATTTGTAGTGCCCTTAAGGTCAGAAAGATTATTATGAATAAAATAATATATGATTAGGAATTATATATGAGATATAATCAGTAAAGAGTTACTTACCATTTATGAGGACTGCAATTTGTTAGCACCCTTAAGCTTGTCGTAACATGATAAATGGATCCTAATACTCATGGAAGGAATTTAAGAAATTCTCGTATCTCTTTAGAGTTTTGAGAGATGTAGAATTTAGTGGGAGCCTTAAAATAAAGCAATCTAATAATTTAAGAACATATGCAATGTTATCTAATTTACTCTCATAAATTTGTGTAGAGTGAATGGAAAAATGAAGTTATTTCTAGAAAAAAAAACACTAAACAACTTGAACTATAAAGCCTGGTTAAGAAATGTAAAAATTGGACTCACATATGAAAAATTATTATATAAGATCGCCAATAAGCCTAAGGCTAAACCTAATAAAGTTGCCATGCCCAAACAAATAACATCTTATGAGTCATGGTCAATAGTATGCGAACTAGCTCATTAAGTATTATCGACTATGAGCACTGAGCTCTAAAGACAAAATGAGAATATGGATGCTAAATACATATTCTAAAACCTACATAAGTTGTATAGTGGACAGTCTCATACCGTAAGATGTGAGATTACATGAAAATTGTTTCATGCGAAGATGAGCAAAAGTTTGATCTGTTCATATTGAATTTCAATATAAATTAACTCAAGTTTACTATCATGCATCTCCTTAATATTTTAAAGATAGCCGAAAGTACATTCATGAAAGAACTGGGTGTGGTACTCGTTGTTAAGGGTGCATCTTCTTTGAATAGTTCAAAGAAGAGAAAGCATAGGTTGAAGAGTAGCAATGGCAAAGCTAAGGTCAAAGAAGAGAAGGGTGAATGTCACCACTGCTCTAAGAAGGGACACTGGAAGAGGAATTGTCCAAATTATCCGAAGATGATCATGGCAAGGAATATGATTCCACTTCAAAAGGTATTTTCCCTATAGGAATTTGTTTATCTATAAATGCTTTATCTTGGGATTTAGCTACTAAATCTGGAACTCATATATGTAATTCGTTACAGGTACTTAAGAGTAAGAAGCCAATAGCAAAATGGACTATGGAATCTCAAGTTGCAAATGGAGCTACTAAAGTTGTCGTAGTAGAAGGAGACTACCATGTAAAGCATGCTAGTGGATGTGATTTAGTTTTATATAATTGTTATTGTGTACCGAACTTTATTAGTGGAATAATTTGTGTTTCTCATTTGACATAAAATGATTAAAGTTTAGTTGTAGTGACAATGTTATGAATATTTGTTACGATAATAAAATTGTTTGCTTTAGTACTCTTAAAAATGGCATTTATATACTTAATTATAATTATGTATTTGCCGTTGAAAATAATAATGTATCAAAAATAAATGACAACTACCTTTGGCATTGTAGACTAAGCCATATAAGTAAGAAACGACTGGACAAGTTAAGAAACCAAGGGTTTCTATATCATTTGATTCCGAATCATTGATACTTGTACATTATGTCTTAAAGGTAATGGCCAAGCACCCATTCAGTAGAAGCAATGAAAGAGTTACTGAACTCTTAGTGAAGGAACTGGGCCAGCCTGCAGCGGAAGAAATATGTGAATTTCAAATTTTTTTATCATTTTGGATCTTTAATGGGCCTACGAAGTCTAAATTTCATTTAGAACTTTTCTAAATTTGGTTTAAATAAAATCTTGTATTCTATTTAAAATAGTAGAAGAAAAGTTTAAATAAATTTAATTTCAAATATATAGTGTGTAACGACCTTCCTTTTTGGACGTTTTAGGCAGACACACACGTCAAACTCAAACCATTCAAAAGGGCAGATTGTTATGGGGTAAATAAGAAAAAGTAGAGAAAGAAAGAAAACAAATACAGAATCTTGCAGCAGAATGACAAAATATAATAATCAAATAAACAGTTCATGAAGCTGTTTACAAATAACATTGATTAAACCTTTATAATACAGATCAGAGTTACAAACAACAAGAATAAATAATAAATAAATGCAGCGGAACAACATGATGTAGTGGAATAAATATAAAACATAATAATAGTACAAATCTTCGTCTTCATCCTCCAGAAAGTAGTCTTCGATAAATTGAAAAGCTCAACCTGACCCAAGCGAATTGAAAAGACAAAACACTCGAGTCAGAACTAAAAGATCTTATGTAAGATAAATCAACAGTATATAAATATGAGTGTAACGGCGTCGGAGATGTTTACGGGTTTTGACATCTCCTATCTAGTGTCTAACGTGGGTGCAATAACTTAAAAGATGTTCGGGATTACCATCTCTTAAGGATCCATTAAACTATCTACTATGTAGTACAATACGCTATTATAATATGTCTATAGTAAAGTAAAGTATTAAAATAGCGTTAATGCGTTACCCATATCCCTCTTAACACATTTTATATAATGTCGTAGTCTATACAGATACCGTAAACTCCACCCGTAGGTGAGCTATCAGGGAGTATTCCATAGGTACGACACAAAACAAACTTGTAGAAGGCGCGATAAGGCACGCGACAAGGCACTCGAGGCAATTCCTAGGGTAGACATACCAATTGCAGACCCGGACTGGTGGTAACGCATAGCAGCTACTACCGCCCATCTCGAAAGACAATCCCAAATCAAAATCAAGAGGTGGCCACCAAAACAATCACAAAGTAATAGAATGGTATCGAAGAAATATGCCCGATAGGAGGAATGAGCTCACTTGGCCCGGTGTAGCTCCTGATTTTAGCCACATCAAGCTGACTCACGGGAGTCAGAGTCACGTAAATACCTCATACAAAATCGTTCGCCAAACCATCCTACTTTATTTCTGGAATCTCCACCACGTACACAGTTGTTAAAGTCGTTTTCGGTATTGGCAGAGAGCATGACAATATTCGATCCTGGTCTCTTTAACAACCAAACGCTTATTTCACACCGGATGGTTCTTTTACGTTTTAAAAAGTCAATTCACAATTTATATCAAAATATCATATTCAATTTCAAATCATATCTCTTTTAAAATCATATTCACTTCAAACTATATTCACTTTCAAAATCATATTTACTCAAATATGTCTTTCCACAAAAAGGTATCAATTCCAAATTCCAACTAAGTTGTATCATCATCAAGGATTTAAATATAAATACTTCAACTTACACAGTCTAAATTTTAGAAAGTAGTTTAGGTAATTATAAATAGTTTTAGTAGTTTTAAAAATAGTTTTAAATAGATTAAATAGTTTGAATAGTAAGAATAGTTTAAATAGATTTAAATTTAATTGAATTAGATTTTATGATTTTAATAGATTAAATATAGAGTAAATAGATTTTATTAGATTTAAAATGATTTAAATAGATTGAATATAGGTTAAATAGATTTAAATTATGCTAGGTAGGTTTTAAATAGATTAAATATAGATGAAATAGATTTAAATTATATTAAATGGATTTAAAATAGATTAAATAAATTTAATTAGTTTAAAATAGGTTAAATTGGATTAATTAGGTTGTAATAGATTAATATAAATTAAAATAGTTTTAAATTGATTTAAAATAGTTAATTTAATTAAAATAGTTTAAATTAGTTTAAATAGATTTCAAAGTTATATCCAAACATTTTCAATAACTCAATTCAAATAAATTCATTTATATTTAACACTTCAACTTTTGAAATTCCAATTTAAATTCTTTGAGCAATTCATTAAACCAATTCCAATTTCAACATTTAACACTTGGTTTATCGAAAATAATTTAGTTTATATAAATCAATTTCTATTTCAAAATGCCAGTTAACTGAATTCAAAATTTAAGGAATTAAAATCATTTAATTTAACCAATCCGATGTCCGTATATAATTTTCTATCCTAGGGTCAAGTGGTACGGATATTTATCATTTCAACCCGCAATTTAAAATTTTACGGTTATATATCATTTAAAAACCGTAATCCCAAATTAAATAAAATCCATAAAATCGCTCGAGTCTATCATTTCAACCCATAACGATTTTTCCCTAAACCATAGATCGTTCGGGTATGTATCATTTCATCCCATAAGGAATTTGCAGTGTTATAACAATATAAAATACCACATCCAGTCATCAAATATCAACAATCAAACATCCATCGAAATCATCATCCAAATCAATCAATAAACATCAATAGATAACTGATAACAAATAACAGATACTAAATTGAGAAATTAAATTCGATATTACATTAAACGGTGATTAAATGCAATAAAAGTCAAATTTAACTAGAATGACAATTTAAAAATACCAACATCAATCAATTAATTTCTAATCACATCATAAATGTAATTTAACTAACATAAGAAAATCTAGTAATTGTGAGTGAGTTAAAACACTCACCTTTGATTTTAAATCGAATTAAAATCCAATTTATGGTCTAAAATTGAACAGTCTCAGAATTCATCCAAACCAGTTTCAAAATGTCCTAAATTTCGATACGTTCCCAACGAAACAAACCGCACGTGAATCCGAGTTCATGTTGTAAATTAGAACGATCGAATTTGAAATAAAAACAAAATAAAATAATAAAAGAAACGTTGCCTACGTCAGCACGCTTCTTCACGCGAATCACCGTTCAAGCTACACCCTAACCGACGCTGAAACAAATGAGCCGCCACCCTTAATCGTGAAATTGCCGCCAATATCCTCGCCTTCGTCCAGATCGGAGGCTGCCGTTCGCCCCCACGCCTCACGCCGACCTCCACCTTGGCCATGCGGCACCACTAGCCTCGCCCAATTTTGCTCCGCCGTCGCCATGCTTTAAATGGCAATCGCCATGAAATCTGGTCACTACAATCACAAGCGAATCCATATCCGTGACCTGCATCGCCCCCTCTTCCCAATGACGCCTCCCGATCGTCGATCGGGCGACGATCCACCGTTGGATCGTCCAAAATCTAAAATGGACGGCCCGGGTTCATTTTCGATTTTTGGACAAACGGTGAATCCGATTGAAAAACGAATCACACCAGTGAATTACGCTCGTCGAGAGCTTCAAACCGATATATAAATTGATATGGTTAGGAGGAGTTTGATTTTTTGAATTTGGTTTTAAAATTGGATTTAGGGTTTGGTAATTGGAGTTTGTTTCTGCCATTGAAAAGAAGAAGATAGATAGGAAATGTACGTACTGAATGAGGAATAAAAGGCTGCTAGGGTTAGAACAGAACAATATATACTAAGGAATCCCGATAAGAAATGAATAAACATCCGAATAGATTTGAAACGACAAATACGACCCGAAAAGCCCGTTTCACTTTTGAGATGAAAGTGGGTCATCCCATATATCAAAATAGATGTTTTCGATATTTTTAAACTCAATGGCACAGTTTTCAAGTCCTAATTCCATCGTATGAAGAAGTTAGCTTAAGATCAGCTTATTTCAAATTGATTTCAATTGAATTTAATTAAATTGATTTCTACGCGTTTCGAGTCCGTACGATCAAACGACAAGTCCGATCGCTACGAAACTTGAAACCTTATAATAATTCACCGTTACGGATCTGATGAAACTAGTTTCGTCGAAATCCGAGATAGTGGCCAAAATGGCTATTTTTACATTAATTAAATAAATTAATATTAAATTAATTAAATCACTTTTTTATTCAATATTTAGAGACTAACAAAGTTTCATCCTTTTTGATTACTTAGATATTTACAATAATTTAAAACAAATTTACATGTCAATTATTTTACTAATTACAATGTTTTGTTTCAACTGTAATTAAATCCAATTAATAAAAATTAAATTCCAATAAATCCATTTATTTGCCTTTTCATCTTGTTATTCAATCAATTGGCATCTCATGGTTGTAATTAACATTTGTTTATATCTTATTACACTAATACTTACCATTATCATCTTGGTTTTCATTAACGTAGTATTTACTTACATTTAATTGCAATAAATCCATTTATTATAATTTAAATTCAATAAATTGATTAAACTTGATTTCAATTCTTTTTATTCAATCAATTGTCATATTATGAATAAAATTTACATTGGTTACATCTTATAGAATTAACATTCAACAATTATCAATTTAATCTACATTAACTGCACTAATTAAGTGAATTAATTGCAATTAATTCCCAATTTAATTTAACAAACTAAAAAAAACGTAACATATAATAATTGTCACCATTAACCTTTTATCACATCTTATAAGTTTATTATTCATAACAAGTGTTATAATTACTACCGCAATACTAATTTTATTCAATTAAAATTTATTACACATTATTTCATTAATTAATCAACATTTAAATTATCAATTGCTCTTTTAATCCAATTATCCATTAATACATACATTACTATAATTTATTTACAATCTATATCAATTATAACTCTTAAATCCTTTTAATTATTTGGAATTACATTTAAAGCAGTTATTAGTTACCTTAAATTAATACTATTACATTACATTCCAATTATATTCTTATTATTAAATCACAAATTTTTATTTCTTTCAACATTAAATCATAATATCTTATTAAATTTACGGGTTGTTACATAGTGTATCAAATACACCTAGCATTTATTTATAAGTGTTAATGTATACTGAATGAAACCTTTCATTTCTTTCCCTAAAAAAAGAATTAATTGAGAGCATTAATTGTATTAAATGTAGAGAGAAACCTTTCATTTTATCTCTTTAATTTGAATTGATTAATTCATTAAATGTCATTATTAATAAGTTATTCATGGCAATATTTATTACTATGTCCATATGTATTCTAACTGTGCAATTTATAGTTCGAGATTTATTAAATTTTATTTTATTTACTTATACAAGTATACACACACACATGTATCATATACATATACGTATATATACATATATGTGTGCATGTGTAACATCATAATTCGTGAAGGGTATAATGTGCCCGTATATAGATGCTGGATTTACATTACAACGGACACATTAGCTCATTTTATGTGTACTATAATTTATCCAAATATGTGCTTGTATAATATGTCAAAACAAAATACTAATATGTGTGTGTGTGTGTAATTTATTGAATAAAATAGTTTCTGCCATAACGAATTAATGTAAAATAATTATATGATAATAATACAAGTTTTCAAAATTTTAGAAAATCTAGAAACATATTTTGGGCTTAAGATTAATTTATGGAATTTTTAACAATTAAAATAATATTTATTATTAAATAATTGACAATAGACCATAATCAAATTAATTATTAAAAATAGGAAATCAAGTTGAAAAATTCTAAAAGAATTTCTGAAGGTATCCGAGACATATTTTGGGCTTAGGAAAAATTTATGGAATTTTCTCAACTGAAATTATATTTTTAATTAAATAATTAATTGCATTTTAAGAATAAATTAATTCAAAAAATTAACAATTAATCTATAAAAATTTGGAAATTTCTATAAAGGTTCTAAATGCATTTTTAAGCCTTTATAAAAATTCTAGAATTTTTTTAGTCGAAAATATATTTTAAATTAAATAATTAAATGCAGGTCGAAAGTAAATTAATTTTTAAAAATAATAAGTTAAGTTTAAAAAAATTGAAAATTTTACAGTAATCTTATTACATGGTGCAGAAAATATAAAATATATAAAATTAAAATTTTGAACCATTAATTATTTTATTCATAATAAAAAATTCACAAAATCATTAAATAATAATAAAATATGTATATACATATTTAATAAAATATTTTTATATTTTATGATTTATTATAGGTACAAATCATCATAAGAAAATTTTAAGATTGAATATATATGATATATAAACACATATATAATTATACATATTCATAATTTGCATATCTATACACATTTAATTCATATATATACATATTAATATAAATCAAAATTAAAACTTTTTTCCAGAAAATTAATTCAATAATAAATCAATAAAAATATATTATAACAAGCACATAACCAATCTAATTGTAACAAACAAATCTCACCTCATCTAAACAATAAGCAGATCTGAATACAAAAGAGGATTTGGATGTAAATCAACTTTTATATAGTAAACTTAAAATCAAAACAATGATAATAAATAAAAGTGCACCTCCTAATGAATCCTTTGAGTCCACTTTGAACAATGATTTCTCTTTTAAGAACAATTCATAATCTGTCAGGTTACTAATCCGGGATTGGAGACCTACTACGAATTAGTATTTTAATTTTGAATTGGATTTGAGAATTTTAGGGATGATTTTAGAAGAAAGTTTTTGCCATTAAAACGAGGAAGAGGGAGAAGAAAATGATGGCTCAAAAATGAATTAACTCGTATTTAGGGTTTTGAGATTGGCTTTTATATGGATAGGACAAGAGGGCAAACAATGTTCTCAACCACACATCTCAAAACCTAATCACACATATTATAGCCACCTTCTATCTTTCTCCAAACTAACGCTATCCTCTCCAAATCTCAGGGGTTGTCAGCCCATTTAACCCAAATTAAATATGCACAATTATATTTAACGTATTTTGTTATCGATATCTCATATTGATCATTATATTCATAACTTTTCTAAATATATGCAACAATTTTATTACTCAAATCAAATTCAAAATTCATAATTAATATTTCATAAATATTAGTTTAATTAATTAATTTATAACAATTATAAACCAATTAAATTGTTTGGTCTAAAGAGAATTCATCGTTTCGGTTATGTGACTCTTAAGTGTAAATTCGGTCAGCGATTAAAGTTGAACTATTCAAACATTAACATTCACACTTCACTTTGCATGTGATGTGATATTATGGCCAAATTTATTGCTTACTCATTTTTGAAAAAAATCTTATTTTAATTTAATAAGCATTACCCGGTTGTGACAATTATTTACACAAATTCTCTTTGTCAAAACTATATCACTTTGGACTTACTGAATTTGGTAATGGTCAAAATTCCAACATCATCCACATTCAACTCTATAATCCAAACACAAAGTCCTTGGTTCAATAATAATAATTATTATCAACCAAACTACTCTGGCCAGAGATTTTGACTTTGGGTTGACCTAAGTTGACCGTGATACTAACCCCATATAACCGAGGAGACGAATCCTCTCTTCTATAGTGCTTCACTTCAACTCGACCCAACTATAGTCTCTCGATGGATGCTATACCATGGTTTGACTATAATCAAAGTGGAGCTTTCATATTGAAGATTCACAGTATACTCAAGTCGAAAGAATTCTATAAATTAGTCGCATCGATTTTTCTGTTTGTTATATTAACTAACAGAAACCACCGAGTGAGTCATTCTATGATTATCTAATAACTATTAGCACATAACCCCCAGGAGCCCCCAGTAGTCATGAGTAATACACTGCGCAATATTTGGCGAGCATTACATACTCTAGTCTCGACGGATACATCGATATCCAGTCTCGATGCATCTTGACTAGGAACATTTAAAATAATATATTTGTTTCATTGCGAAAAATTACTAACGGTTACAACACTTTGTAACTACTATCACAAAACATACCATTTATGGATTTTCTATTAAATATACTTTTAATTAAATTAATTAATTAATATAACCACATTATATCAAGTATATAATGGAAAGAAAACACCTTTATTTCGAAGAAGATTGGTCAACGAGTTAGATATATGTAACAAATTACATAATTGCCCCTAAGACATACCCCTAACTCCATCACTTCGGGTTGGTAATGTCACACACCGTATTTTTAATAAAAATAATTAATCAATTTAGAAATGACATTTTGGTAATTTTACATAAAAACTAAAAAATAGAATTTTTATGAAGTAAGGAATTTGGGAAATCTAAATTTTTTATCGTGTCAAGTAGATTTTTCTAGCCCTAATTCATAAATAAAACGTTATAAACGGATATCGGATGAAGGAGATATGGATCGTTTACCGTAACACATTTTTGGGGCCAAATGGGTCGGATGTCCAAGTGGTCCTAGGGTTAGTTTTTGGGATTAGTCTATAAATCAAGAGGAAAGTACGTACTTCCCATTCTAATCTCTTCTTCCTTCATCTAGTAGTCCCCACTAAACCCTATATCAAAGTTGTCACTTTTCTTCTTCAAATATACTACAAATTCTTCAAATAATATATCAAATCAAAGAAGAAAGCATGAGCAATTTAATATAATCAACATGAACTCAAATGAGAAGAAAGAATTTCCAATTTAAATCAGATCAGAGGAGAAGGCTTGAAGATTCAACTAAAAACCAATCAAAGCGCCTTTTACACCCATATTTTCCAAACTATATCTAAGATAAACTGATACAAGCACTAGGGTAAAAGAACTGCCCCATGAAAGAAGATGGACCAGGAAAAGAAAGCAAAAATAAAGCCATGGCAAGACCATGCCAAAGCCTCGAGATAGTAGTAAAACCTGAAAACCGCACTATCAGATCAAGTATAGTATTGATGCTATAATACTGCACCAATGACATGAGATAGCCATAAAAGTGCAAGAACTGATATGTAAACCTTAGCACTTAAGGGGCGGGACTGCGGCATAACCTTCAAATTGTGTAGCTCCAAAATGCCAAATACAAGGATTGTACTATGGTTCCAAAAGTAAGCCTTCATAGGTTAAAGCTACGGCACAACCGTAAAATAACGGCAAATCAAAAAGATTACGCTGCAGCCCAAGAAAAAGCAACCCAGATGGCGTAGAACTGTGACACCATCCTTAAAGCAATTACATGCACTAGGCATGCACCGTAATCATAAACTACATTTAATGTGGCAAGGCTGCACCATAATTCTATATAAGTACGTGTCGTCATCTTGATGTAACAGAGCAGTGCCGTAGTCTTAAAAACACTGCCCACAAACATAAGGACTCGAGGGATGAGACGATGGGGTAAGATTGCTTCGCAACTAAGAGTCAAGAGTCATTCCTCAAAGGTAAACCAAGAGGATCCAACTTCATCCCTAAGATCATTAAACCCGGCTCAAATACAAGGGCAGTGGCGCAATCCTCTATTGATGAGAACGACTCAGAATAGGTTCATGTAAAGCAATCACTCTTCAAAATAGCAGAGCCTTTTCTACTAAGCCATACAACTCAACTCCAACTGTCTCCAACACAATGCTTTGCTGATGTTTCAGATTAAATAGTGCAGTACAGCTTTGGAAGTGTTGATGCGGTTCGAATACTATATGGTATCGCTACCCTAGACATAATGAAGGCATAATTCCCAATAAACTAAACCAAAGTTCTGAGGTGCTGATAATAATGTAGTTCTTCCTGAAATGGTGGGGAGGTTCTTATTGCGGCTTCATCTACACATGTGTGTAGTCCACTAACCTGTTGCTTTACAGAATTGTAAAGTCACGGTCTATTCAAAATTATGTTTTTCCCACTTCAATTTTAAACTTCTTGCCTAAGTTCAAAATTCACCAACTCAAATCCCAGTTTCCCGCTGAAGACCATGTTGGCAATCCTTTTACAATAAATTAACTAGATGAATGATCAACACATAACAAGATCCAAAGCCAGAAATCAAAAGAGCCAAAGGCCACATCCGCAATCCATGCATAGAAAACAAGCAAGATGGATGATTGATATGTGGTGTAATCTAAGGGTCAGAATCAAGAACATATGTGATCGACGAAAGCAATTCTCGAAATTCTCTGTATAATAAAAGCAAATGGTACTAGCAGAAATAAAGGAGTTCTTTAGACTTTTATCTTTTTAGTAACACTGAAATTAATAATTGTACTCTCTACCATTGTTTGTTTGTACTAAGAACCAATAGAGGAAGAAAATGATATTTTTTCATGGATGTAGGATTCATTAACGTCTGAACTACATATATTCTCTGTGTCATTTTATTGCTTTTAGTACTTTATTTTGTTTTTTCTATTTTAAGTTAGAATATATCGATTAACGCACTTGATAAGGATTTGTCATGAAGTTTTGGATATTTTACCTGATAATCGTGTTAGCATTATTATGTATAATTACTTCCTCTAAAGGCAGTCTTAACATTACTTAGGTTTTCTGATTATTAATCATGGAAGCATTCAGGGTCGTAATTACTTCGAAAAAATACTTGGATGTTTCTAAAGCAAAAAATCTCATTAAAAATTTGGTACTAGAAGAGAACCAAATTCCCTCACCAGCAAAGTTTACTTACATTCACTTTAGGTACCACTGTAACACCATGAATCCCACCGGTTCCAACACTCCTCCTAACAAAAAACAACTTCCCCTTGCTTAAAATATACCGAAAAAGCAACTCCTAACCTCGATAATCCAAACTGAGGCAGACGCGTCTACAGAGCCTACCCCAGATCCCGTTATAGCATCCCTTCAAGCCTTCACAAACCAATTGAACCAACGCATAGATGGAATAAAGAGATTCCTAGCCTAATATACTGCCCCTAAGCTAATCTCCCATTAATCTTCCGCAACTCACCGCCATCATTCATCGACTGCACTAACTATGCAGTGTGTGAGTGATAACGACAATCTCAGAAGTGATAACGGTGATGCTGGTCAAAAAATAGATATCAAGCCCAAAGGCAAAATTCAAATCAATCCCTAAATCAAATCAAAGCCCACAAACTTAACCAGTTACTGTTGAAGAAGCAGATGCAAACTATGGATGATGATGATGTTACTTCACTCTATAGAGACGAACCATCTCAAATAGATGCCAAAGAGGATGGTCTTCCAATTAAAGGATCATACAGAGTAGTTGGCAAGACTTTGTAGATAGAATAGTAGGGAGGAAGTAAGGGCAGAAGGTTCTTCCTATTTAGTGAAAGCATTATAGAAGCAGACTTCTTTTACAACTTCAAAGCCCCATCGATTGATAAATTTGATGAGACCACAAACCCAATGACCATGTTTGTACTTTAGAGTATTACATGGATATCCTAAAGGTAGGGTGGATGACCAAATGCAAGTTATTCCCAGTATATCTGGCTAGGGCAGCTTCTAGATGGTTTAGGAGGTTCGGACCAAGGGAGGTTCGTACGGACCAAGAGTGGTTCGTTCTTGGCCCTAGTTAATAGTGGATTTCTTAAGACAATTCAATTCTAGGAGAGAAGCTTCCCTGGATGTGAATACCATGTTCTGTGTGAAGCAGGGCGAGAATGAGAGCTTATGCAACTTTATAAAACACGTCCAGTCTGAAGCACTTCGAATTGGAGTAACTTGTAAGGAAGTGATGCCGATGGCAGCGCACGTTGGGATCAGGAGGAAAACGACCATATGGGATAAGAATAGTAGGAAGCCATGTCACAACATGAATGCTTTCTATAAAAGGGCTAGTGGCTACATCAAAATGGAAGAAACTGAAGCCATAGAATCACATTCATTTGAAAGAACTTCTGCTCCCCATAATGAAAAGAAGTGGAGGGCAGAAGGATACCATCCACCTACAAAGCGACAAAGAGAATTCAATTTCACAACAAAGACTCCCCTCACCCACACACCTGGTTAGATTTATGAGATGACCAGAACTAAGCTAGCTTACTGAACCATCAAGAATGGAATAGAATAAGCGAATCCAAGCAAGAGATGCCCACTCTATGAATTTTGATGCTAATGGACGAATTATTATTACTTTTATTAGAAGGATATCTCTAATTGCTTTGTAGAAGGAATGGAATACTAAAAAGTTTCTCCTCCGTTGCATACTCCTAAGCGAATGGACAGGTCAAAGCAACAAACAAAACTATCAAGAAACTGCTTAAGAGAAGACTGCAAAAGGCCAAAGGGAAATGGAATAAAGAGTTATCTCTAGTACTGTGGGCTTACAGAACCTCATCCACTCCCACTGGCCACATAGCTTTCTCCTTAGCCTACGGCTACGAAGCAATGCTCCCAATTGAAAAAAGATTCCATCACATAGAAGAATTTTGTATGTGGCAGAACAAAATATGGAATTAAATGAAGCAACTTTGATCTTATTCAAGTGAGAAGAGATGAGGCAACAATCTGATTCCTCACATACCGACAAAAGATGGCAAAAATTACAATGCTAGGCTCAAAGAAAGAAAATTCTACAAGGGACACCTAGTACTGTGAAAAGTGGTAGCTAACACTAAGGACACATCAAATGGGGCCTTGGATCCCAATTAGGAAGGACCCCTAGTCGTAGCAGAAGCCTTAGCTAATGGGGCTTACCGACTCTCTAGGCCAGATGGAAACCTAGTTCCAAGAACTTGAAATTCGGAGCATCTCAAACCTTACTTTGTATAAGCACTATTATTTGTATATCAAAATAATAAACATTGTAATTAGTATGAAAAGCAGTAATATAGTGGACTAGACGTAGGGATATTAGATGACCCGAACCAGTATCAAAATTTCTTTGTGTCAATTTTACTAACATAGTGAACAATATTGAGCGTATCACACACAACTCGACTTCTTAGCCAAACAATCACATTAGATATAACGATATTAGACGACCTAAACCAATATTAAAAAACCATGCGCATGAATTTAAAAGGTTGTAAATACGCAACCTGACTTCACAATCAGAAACAGTTTGCCCCTAAACAAAGGAGCAGACCGTGTCTAGCGCACAGACAAAGATAACTATCTACCCTTAGATAGCAGAGCAGACCTGCCAAGCACACGAACGAAAGGTGGATGTGAAGCTAGAAGACAAGCAAATCCAAAAAATTTAAGGAGAGTACAGAAAAGCTAAAGCTCACAAGGTACTTATACTCATTTACAAGAAATTTTAATTCACATGGTACCTTTACAAGCATTTACACAACAAACAGAAAAAAGAACATTTTTTACAACTTAGCTTTACAAAAGTGTTCTAAACTACAAGTCCCAAAATACTACTACAACTATGAAGTATCGTGTCTTAGGGATGATTGTAAGAGGAGGTCCATTCTGATACGAAAAGTTTTCCTAAGGTTGTAGTTAGCACCCGTCTACAGGTCTGTCGGATCCTCCATAGTCATCACAAAGCCTTCTTTATTATAGAGAAAGCTCAGGTCAAGTGTAGGGTAAAAAGAATTAAAAACATCTACAGCTCGTTTTAAATAGATCTTCATAATCTTACATCTGACATTCTCTTTCCTAAGCTTCTCTTCAAGATTGGCAACTCGACCCCGCTCTGTTACAATTGCACGTGCAGCTGCGACACTGGGGGGCAGCCCGAGCTTCTTGTAATTGATCTTAAAGTTCATAAGTCTTAAGCATACCGGTCTCCCTCATCTCTTCTAGAGTCTTTATCAACTCAACCCTTTTATTTTTTAAGTCTCTAGAAAAGCCACCAAAATATTTGAGAGCATCCGACTTCCACCCCTTCCTCTATGTGTAAGGAAGCACCTTCGGTCCCTATCGCTCTGTCTACTGTATATGGTGGGCTTCCAGCTCTTTGAGTTTACGTTGATAGTGTAATTCCAATCTCCTCTTCCACTTATCCGCCAACGAGGCGTCCACACTTGCAGAAGGAGAAGGGGATACACACAAGCTAAGCCTCTTTGCCATATCTCCTTCTTCGACATCCTCATTCTCTTCATATTGATGGCAGTCTGAAGAGACATGTTTTCTATAGTCTTCTTCAATTTCTTAATCTCGTCTAATCTCATAAAGCGCTTCGCTCTCCTTTAGTGCCTACTGCAATTCAGTCACTTTGGAGTTTGCAACATCTAGCTTAGTGTGCAACCTAACATTATATTAGTGCTGGCGCTCAAGTGAATCCTTAGCTTCTTTGAGCTCAAAACGAGCATTCCCCAAGTCTCTTTCAAGCCCTTAGTTAGTAAGCGTTAAATGGAAATTCTCTTCCTTCAAGGTTGAGGCAAAAGTCATGGTCGTAACCTCGAACTCAAGGACACATGTGTCACCTGGGCCATAACAGGCGGGAATCGAAGGTTCATTGGATTGAAAGGCTTCGATAGACTCGAAAGGAGGCCCACGAGGATCACCATAGTTGGTAGTAATTAGATTTTGATTCAAAAGAAATCAAGTCACACAAAGCTAAGTTTAGAAAAAATATCATGTAAAGACCAATTTTATATATGGTAATGTAACAAATTCACATATAAAAGTAATAATAATACACTACGCTCACTCCTTTTTTAGATCACTAAGCCTAAGTCTAAACCACTCCAAGTGAGGACTATTGGGTGGGAAGGAATCGCTCTATAAGGCATATCCTCACCAACACATCACTAAGTGCTTATTTTACTTTAACCATTTGATCAATTTTGGAAAGCAACCCTTGGGTTTCCTTTCTAAGTTGCATGAACGACTCATCTAACTCCTTTTCACGCTTGTGCGTGAAATCGCCACCGCACTAAGACTAAGACGATCTACAATCAAGGTTGTGAGTTTTTCCATGATTTCCTTTGAGAGTTTAATAAATATTACTTCTTTAGAAGTCTATAAAGAACAAAGGAGCAAAAATAACATGGTCATTCATAGTTCATTAACAAAACAATAAGTAAATTAAAGAAATTGGCTAAAATAAAACTGAGAAACAAATTTATTTTATTTACATATGAAACAATAAGGTTATTTACAATAGATCAGGTAATTACATGAACTTGAGAAGTAGAGGTGACCTCGGTCTCTTTAGACCGTGCATCCTTATCATCATGTTGCAAGGAGGTGTCATGGGAAGTGGAAGGGGAAGTATGCTACGTGGCCATCTCCTTAGCCCATTCAGCCCTGCAATAGGTAAGGGCCTTTTATGTTTTTTTGGAGTCACCCAAGAAACCAAGGTCAACCTTGGTGGAAGTATCGTCTAAGCGGTTAGCAAAAACTGACGCTTGACCACAACATACATCTTGTAAAGCACCAGATAGGTGATCCACTCAAGATTGCCTTTAAACTTCTCCACCTCCTTATCCTCCAACATTTTATTCTTCTCCTCTAATAATTTGTCTTTCTATCCCAACTCCCGACCCTTCAATGCCAAGGCCTCGTCAGCCGCCCTCCTCTGCCTTCTACCTTTGAGCCCTAAGCTCTCACTCTATTCTAATTTTCTCAAAGGATGCCACAGCAAGGTCCACCTCAAGCTTAGCAGTATGGGCAATGGATGCTACCTAATCATCCTCCACCCTCTTCTAAACCTCGACTTCTAAGGCCCCTACATGTTATAAAGTAAGGGAAAATTAGATGAGAATCGGTGAAGAAAATTGCCATCAAATAGAGAAGGAGAATACATAGGCCTAATACTAGTCGAGTTTAGTAGCAAGCTCAGGGAATGGGAGTGTAGGAAATGGAAGAGCAATAGGATGGGATTGCAGAGCAGAAGCAATGTGAGATAGGCTATCCTAGGTGATGCATCCTAACCTCTCTACAAGATCAGTGATGGTACCCTCGGGCAGAGGCAAGAAGCTGATACTTGGGTCGTGGAATGATCGGAGAGGTGAGACGGGAGGAACTTCTGAGAAAGAAGAGAAGGACAAGGAGGTGTAATCGAAGGGCTAACTATAGGCTTCATCATCGTCTTTCTTCCTCTTTTCTCCCTTCCTCTTCTTCGATGTCTCTAACTTCTTGGATGGAGAATCCTCAAGAAATGAAGCAAAAAGATCATCACTCATTTTTCCTATGTAAAAAAAAGAAAATTAGGATCAATAATTGCCTTTAAAAAAAGGAGGGAAGTAAAAACTTGATTGTCCATCTTATCAAATTATATCCCTAGATTTATCTATAGTTGAAGATAATTTAAAGATAGAGCGAGAAAAGTCGTGCTTAGTATGTAAAAAGTTTTACTTCAATAAAAACGACTTAGTAAAAAATAATTTTTTTTCCTCTAATCTTGTGGGGAACAGATTCAAAATGAAGAAGTATTGATCATTTCATTTATGGATCTTAGGGGGAATAGATGTAAGAACCTATTTCTTCATTTGGGTATAATAGGATCCAAAATCACCTCCAGAAGGACTCTTATGGATATCGAATAAGAATTAGAGTCCGTCACATGAAGGAGCCGTGCACTTCTCAACATAAAGATTGAATGTAGTGATTAAAAGAGTATAAGAAATAGGAGCAAGTTGACTAGGCACAATACCAATGATAGCTAGCCATTCATAAAGAATTCGGTTAGGAGGGAGGTAAAGGCCGCATTGAATGTGCTCAGGAGAAATAGAAATGAAGCCAGTTGGGAGTGTATGAATACACTCATGAGATTCTAGTGCCTTACCCATATAACCCTCGAACCCAAAATGATCGAGAATACCCTCTATTTTCCCTAATACAGTTACCCTAGACGGCAAGGATATGGGAGAGGAAGAAGAGGTTGTTATATCAGCTACCACTAAGATACAAGAAAAGAAACTACAAAAGAGAGAATGACCTTACTTTTATTTGGGAGTGGTTCTTGGAGAAGACAAGGTTGACAATTATGGTTTTCGAAAGAAGGTAAAGAAATAAAGAAGAAGAAAGAGAAAAGATATATACTTACCTCAACTAGAATCTCAACCACACAATCGCAATGATGAAAGACTCAAAAAACAACAATGGGTTGATGACAAGGGAGATCAATGATAAGATCTATATAGATTTTCTTAAGAGTCGAAAAGACTAAAGTAACAACATTTCCAGAAAATTAGCCAATAAGGGAATGACACGTTGTAACACCCCTTATTTTTAGTAACATTATTTAGGACATTTAATTAGTAAAATTAAATGAAATAATGTAAAATGATTAAGGGACTGAGGATTGTGAATTTAGAGGGTAGCCGTGCCTATTAAACAAATAAACTAAGGGAATTAAAATGAATTAAGTTAGGGTAAGTAGACAAGGGCAATATAGGAATAAGTATTTCTTATACCCTAAACCCTTAAACCACATTCATTTTCCACGTTCAAAACAAAAACTAAATAGAAGAGAGGCCGACCACCATTAAGGAAAAACAAGAGAAGATTTCAAGAGGAAGAAGTTAATCAACTATATCCAAGACCAAATCTCAACTCTTTAATCTCAAGCTAAAGATGAATAATAACTACATCTCATGTTTTAATTGATTTCAGTTTTAGATTAAATCCGAGATAACTTGCAAATGTTTTGCAATGTTTTTGATTGTTAAATTGGATATATATGCTTGTTGATGATTTATGCAAATTCATAAAGAATTTATGATATGTTTTAATGTGAAACCCCTATTAAATGACATCTGAATGCCTTGCGATTTTATTATATGATCAGAAATGATATTTTAGAGATGAGTTTCAATTTTCATAATTTTCTTGAATTAATATGGATTTAATATTAATTTTCTAGTGAAGAAAATGCTTATTTGGGTTTAAAATTAATTACGGCTAATATATGTATGTTTTGGGTTATAAATTAATATATGTTAGAAAACATTTTTTTTGAAAGGAATATACGTTAGAAAACATATTAAAAATGATTTGTGGAAATTTTTATAGATTTTTCCTAAGTGCTTTAATAGATATATAAAATTATTTAAGGTATAGGACATAAATGTTTTATATATTTATAAAAGGAGAAAGGGTATTTTATAAATAAATTAATTTTTTTATTTCTGAAATTTCGGCAGTACTTTTAGAAAGGAAATTAGCAACCAATCATGTTTTGACAAACAAGGTAGGTTAGTTGAATAGAATTACTTTAAAAAGCTAAAAATTAGTTTAAACATGCTTTTTACATGTTTCGCCACTTTCGGCACCTATGTTTCGACTCAGTACTCACGCCTCCATCACCATCGAAACCGATGCGCATGGTATCAAAGACTTGGTACGCAACGAGTTGGACATAGGTGAAAGGTATGTAGTCGAAACAAGTGGTTGCGAAGGGATCAAAGCCTTACTTTGTTTTTAAATGAAAATGCGCCTACTTTGCTTCTGCTTTCGACTTGGCTAGCCTTCAATTGGGTCAAATTATTTTAAAGGAATGGTTTCGAAAGAGGTTGCGCTTTTTGTTTTAAGTAAATGCTTTCGAAGGGGCCGAAACCTCTTGCTGCCGCTTTCTACCTTTCAAAGCAAATGGTTTCGGAAGGATTACTTTGTTTTTAAAACTTAGCTGCTTCTCTAATACTTTCGAAGGGTTGGTTTCGACACCATCACTTCTTTACTTAGGAAATAGCTTTCGAAAGAGTGCTTTCGACTTAGTTGTTTTACGGTCCTTTGTTCTATTGAAAGTTAAACCCAAAGATTTTGAAAGGAAAAGTTTTGAATGTTTTCGAATGGTTATTCCACACGTTTTACTTGAACCTAAATGCTTTCAAAAGGTTTGATTTTATGAAAGGGATTTAGTGTTTTTGAAAGGTTTAAGAGAAAGGTTTCGAAGGGGTGGTTCCCCAATGTTTTCAAAAGGTTATAATTAAAAGATTTCCAAAGGTTTCGAAAGGCATATTTAAAGTGTTTTGAAAAGAGGATGTTCAAGGTTTTAAAAGGCTTTCGAAAGAGAGGTTTTGAATGTTTTCGAAAGGTTTATTAAGAATGGTTTCAAAGGGTATGTTTTCTTTCGGCCTAAGGTTTTACTTGTATCGAAAGGGGTACTTTCAATGGATTCGAAAGGGGTACTCTCAAAGGTTAAATGTTTTCATCAACAAAGTTTTTGTAAAGTATATATAACATGGCAAGGTGATTTGAGTAAAGCATAGAGTATGTTTTCCTTGTTTAAAGTATGATTTAAAGGTTTAAATCAATTTGAGAGGAAAGGTTTTCAAGGAAAAATTATGGGTAGTTGACCCTAAGTAAAATGACTCGGATATTAGAATACCTGATGGGACTAGTATAGGGTCACGCCCTATACATTAGTTATTAGCCCCTTGCTAATTTAGTCCAAAATTCCAGTGTGTAGGGCTTAATCACAGGTAAGACTAAAATGATGCTACACACAGAAAGGAATATACAAAGTGAGGACAAGTTATTGGTGAGCCCGCAAAACCATTAGGATCAGTTGACCCTAGAGAAGTAAGTTAGGGACAGACCGTCTAGAAGAGGAGTATCTAACAGAAGTTAGATTATTTGTTTATTTTGTTTGGTAGGCCTGAGTTAGCCAAAGGTTAGTAGTTAACCAAACAAAACTATATTGTTTGAACAGATAGTCCATTTGTTACTTGATTTATATGCTTACATATTATTGCTTTATTGTTTTAACCAGTTTTGGTTGCATGATTAAGATTTTCAAAAGATATGTTTTAAAAGGATATTAGTGAGGGGAAACCTGTTCCGCTAAGCGGTGTGGTCTCACTTAATATCAAATAACTGAGATGCATAGTATTATTCACACCAGACTTTATGTCCGACTCAAAGTTTATGTTTTTCCCCTTAAACTCTCGGGTGCTCAAAATTGATTTGAGTAAGCTGAGGGCTGAGGATTTACAGGTTTTCATAGGATGACGAATAAAGCTTCCGAAGACGAGCAGGAGGGTGATGGCTAGCTATTTAGGAGTTATTTTGTTTGTTTTATTCCGTTGTGTTGTATTAAGTCAGTTATGACTATTTAGTACTTCGGTCAACCAAGGGGGCATCTTCATATGTCGCTCTTGGCGTATTTTGTAATAATTATACTTGATCTTAACTTGGAAAAACGTTTAGGATTATGTAACTTGGATATGAAATGTTGTTTTGAAATGTAATCAGAAAAGTGTTTTAGTCTATGATGTTTTTATTTCATATTCAAGTGCTTCTGATATTACAGATACCATTAACATTACCGTATTTGGTCACCGGAAGTTAATACTATGGTTGACTGCAGCATCTGTAGCGCTTAGCTTTGGGCCTAGGGGATGTTACACACGTGTACTACGGCATTAAATTCGAAACGATTGCAAAGACCTTTTCTTTTAGAAAGAAGAAAGAGAAAAGATAAGAGGTGATGTGTGATGTGCACGTAAACGTGCATATTTTTACCACCATATTTAATCTATTTAATTTAAATAAATGATCATATTGGGTATTTTAACTTGTTTAAACCAAAATTCAAATTATTTTCAAATTGTCACATATTCATCTTCATATAGAGGCAAAATGGTCATTTTTATGCACTTATTAAATTGTGAAAATTTACTTGGAATTTTCTATGTTGTTTTGTAGGAAATTTGGTGAATTTTACAAGTGGTTTCATGATGATATATGCATGCACAAGAGTGAAGAGAACAAATGAAGATGGAAATAATTCAAAGTGATGATCATGGAGGACCCCACCTACCCACCTACCTTAATGTACAAATTGAGGTAATGCACATGCTTATGGAATTAATGGCTTCATGTACACTTAAATGATGATTAGTAGAAGCTAATGATTACTTGGCCTCCACACTTTCTCAGGGGTAGTTTGGGCATTCCCAAATTATGGATTAGGGTTTCATGCTTGTATAAATAACCCATTAGTTCACGTAACATCTTCTACCTTTCATATTACTTAGAAAATTAGAGTGCAAAATTGTAACCAATGTTTCATGAAATAAAAATGGCTTCTTAGCCTCTTTCTCTTCTCTTATTTACATGCTTTCATTTAATTTTCATGCTTTTATTTATGCTCTTTCCTTTTCTTTGTTAGTAGATTAGTTTTACATTCATGCAAGTAGTGTAGCTTAACTCCTTTTGTTGTAAGTAGTTTAATTACATTCTCTTCTTTGCTTATTTTCTATTTTCTTCTCTTTTTAATATTGAAATTTACTTGTGTTGCTTCAATGCCACAAATGAGTAGCCAAACCCCTCAACTTAGGGGTAGTGAAGCTCTCAAGTATTATGTAAATTCAACAATTCTATGATTTAAGATCTCTTGTATTTGTGCTTCATGAAAGCAGATATTGATGTAAGTTTATACAAGTGGGTTTGATAGCTTATGTTGCATTTGCAAATGAGCTATTCTTATTCAATATAAACACAAGTTACATCATGATTTGCTAATTGATTTTTGATTTTGAAATGAATGTGAAAACAAAATTTGATGATCTATATTACTAATCACAATAGTAAATAGATTATACTTAAAAATAGTTTTTGCTTTGCTTCATTTTCATGAGAATTAACAAGTGGCTTATTTTTTGTATTATAGTTTGATGGTTTCCTTTATGTTAATTAATGACATAAGTAAACCATACTTATGATAAATACAACAATAAGTTCATTTAATATCAAAACTTGAGATCATAGATTATTTGTTTGATTGATTTACAAAAATATGAGAGTGGATTGGCCCTTAAGTTGTTCTCTAATTTCATAGTTTTTGATCTTATTTTTATTCTAGTTTTAGCTTCATTTTATTTATAGTTAACAATTTCTCCTACATTTGGTCTAATTTGATTGAATAGCAAGTTTAAAATCTTAAAAATTCCCTGCGGATCGACCCGTACTCACCACGTACTTCAATTTTATGCTGTGCGTTTGCGGTTATTTTTAATTTAAATTCGTTCGACGATTATTTATTTATTTCTCTTCTTTTTATTTTTTTCTCGATTTAAATGTCTGGAACAAGGGGGGATTTGTGATTTTCGTTTAAGGATTGACGAGTTAAGAGCTGGAAGTTAGTGCGATAGTGGGATAGAGGATATTTTAATAGTGTATTGGGCATGTTTAAAACAGGCCGAGTTTAATTTTTTTATTTTGTTTTTGTTTTTGTTTTCTCTTCCTTTCTTAGGTTTTTTTTCTTTTGTTTCAAAACCAAAAAAAAATCTAAGAAAAAATAGTAAGTTTAATTTAGTTTAGTTTTGTCTCAAATAACAAGTTTCTCTTATTTAAGTTGTTTTCTTTTGCTTTGCTTTTTTTTTCAATTGGTTCGTTTTTAGTTCCATCATAACTAAAAAAACAAGTTTCAATTTGTTTGGTTTTCAATTTGTTTTGTTTGTTTTATTTTGACTTGTTTGTCTTGTTTTGATTTGATTTCTTCTTGATAAAAAAAACTGTATATATCTTGTTTCAGGTTGACAAAGTAGAAAATAAAAAGAATTGCTTTGCTTTGCTAAAAAAAATCACCGCTAAAAAAAAATTGATAAATAATCTACACGCTCTGGTATTGTGCTTTCATCCTTTGTTTTTATTTGAATTGCATTGTTGGTTGCTTGCATTTGCATTTATATAAAAAAAAAATTCAAAACCCAAAACCAAAAAGCAAACTTCGTTTTAGTTGCATTGTAAATTCACGTTTAATTTTTGTTTTGCATTCATCTCATCTTGTTTTATTTTCTAAGGGCAATACCCCAATTCACATAAGGTGAGGGATTTCATCACCCTTTCCTTAGCCCACAAATGCATTTCATCGTAGAATTTGACTAATAATAAAGATTAGACATTCGACTTAAGGGTGTCGCGAGCTCATCTAGGGCTTAATTGTATCTTCACAATTGTTTTCTTTGAACAATTTTATTTCTTGGTGTCTAGGCTACGACAGAGTAATAACCATTTATAAATATTACGGTGATTCGTAAATATTATAGTGGTTGTTCCTGTGAAGGTACTTAAACCTTCGGCTGCATTGCTACGGTGATTCATGGTGCACCGATAACCCATGCCCGTTACCTGGCTGAGAAATATTTTTGTTGATTTAAGACAAAGTGTGATTATACAATTTTGGGTTGGAGCTACTAAGGGCAGAAAACTGTAATTAAGTTCTTTGCATTCATTTAGTTGCATTAGTTCATGCATATTTAAAAAAAATCAAAAATCCAAAAAAATGTAAATTTTACTTAACTTAGTTTTTAGTCAAAAAAAATCCTCTTTTCCTTTCCTTTGAATATTTTCAATCAAAAACAAAAATCCAAAAAAAAAACTTAAAATTTGTCAAAAAGAAAAAAAATTAAAAAACTCAAAAACAAAAAAAAATCAAATTTCCATTTTCTAAAAACAAAAAAATTCCTTTTGGTAAAAATTTGAAAATTCAAAAAAAAAAATTTACAAAAACAAAAACATATAAAAAAAATTTGAAAAACCAAAAATCAAACTTCTCTTTTGAAAATAAATTTCACTTGGTAAATAGTTTCTTCCTTTAAAAAAAAGGAACAAAAACAATTTTTCACTTCGTTTTTCAAATCTTCTTTCATTCTCTAAACTCGTTTCTAACTTCTTTCTCTTCTCGACTTTCGCTTGTGCATGAGTACTTGAACTCGTGACACAACAACAAACCGTTGGACTCGCGACTCAACAACTAATCGTTTAACTCGAACAGAAGATCCTCCCGAAATGGCGAACGAGAACGCCCCTCGAACTCTTATGGATAGAATCTTTCCCGATAGAGTTTCTATTCCATCTTGCATCACTTTACCCGCCCCTACGGGTAACCATTTCGAAATTCACTTGAAACATATTGCCACTCTTCCGAAATTTGGCAATTTCAAACACGATGATTCATACATCTTTTTGACTAAATTCGAACAAGTTTGTGCAACCATAAAACTTCAATAACTTTCCAATGACGGAATCAAACTTCGATTAATCCCATTCGCTCTTACGGATTACGTCGAAAAATGGTTGTACAGCTTACCATCGAACCAATTAAAACGTGGGAAGAATTCATAAAAGCTTTCTTAAAATAGTTCCACCCCTTGGAAAAAACGAGTAGAATCCGAAACGAAATTGTAAATTTTCATCAATTCAAGGGAGAACCATTCGGAAAATATTTTGAAAGATTCAAAGAGCTTTTGATAAAATGTCCACACCATAACTTTGAAAAATGGACGATTTGCCAAATCTTATACGATGGACTCGAAAATAGCTCACGTACCATGCTCGAATCAATGTGCCAAGGCAACTTTCTTGCCCAACATCACGGCGATGCTTGGCAATTTTTTGAAAACCTCACCGAAAAGTCATCCCAATGGGAACATTCGAACGAAAAATCAATCTACTCACGATCGAGTGCAAACTCGATAGGATCTTCTTTTGCGTTGGAAGCTAAGATCGATGCAATGATTAAAAAATTCGATAATGTTTTCTCATCGAATCAAATGAACCAAGCTTCCCAACCGATGTGTTATAAATGCAACGATCCTAATCATATAACCGATCAGTGTCCCAATTCTGTCGAACAAATCAATGCTTTCAATAAAGCCAAAAACGACCCGTTTTCTCCAACGTACAACCCTGGTTGGAGAAATCATCTGAATTTTGCATGGAACCAAAACAATCCCAACACGAATACGATTCGTCCCAATTTTCAAGCATTCCCGAATAATGCTTCGAATCCTCCCTTTCAGCCCAGCAATTTTCAACCAAACTTTGCGGGTCCGTCTCATAATCAACCGCAACAATCAAATTTTCAACCAAATTCTACTCACCCTCCCCAAGATGATAAACGTTTAACTTCGCTTGAGAAAACTCTTGAAACATTGGCTAAGGCAACTACTCAAAGCCTTCAATCAAACAGCAATTTGCAAAATTTATTGACCTCATATATGCAAAACACAAACCAATCAATTGCAAAACTCGAAATGCAGATGAGTCAATTAGCCACGTCTGTAAGTGAACGTGAACGAGGAACATTCCCAAGCCAACCCATTTCAAATCCCAGAAATCAAAATGCAAATTCAAATCAAGACCATATAGTTCAAGATAGCAACGTCACCCAATTGAATGTTATCACAACTCTAAGTTCCGGTAAACAAATCGATAATCAAGTCGTTAACCCAAACGATTTATCGGAAACTTCTCTCGACACTTCTAAAACAACGAACGAATCTGAACAAAACGTGGAGCCAAACGTCGAATCAAATGCCAATCAAAATTCTTCTTCTTCTACTCGAGTAGACCCGCCTACCGAGTATCGTGTTCCATTTCCACATCGTCTTCGACCAAAGAAACACTCGGACCAAATGGAAAAGATGTTGGAAATTTTTAAACAAGTGAAAGTTAACATCCTGCTTCTTGACATCGTTCAGCAAGTCCCAACGTATGCGAAATTTCTTAAGGACTTGTGTACCCAAAAGCGATACACTCAAGTGCCCAAAAAAGTCTTCTTAGCCGCCAGTTTGAGTGAAGTCTTGTCCCAATCCATGCCCGTTAAATACAAAGATCCTGGCTGCCTTTCGATTTCGTGTACAATTGGAGACAAGAAGATTAACAAATGTTTGATAGACTTAGGCGCGAGTGTCAACATAATTCCTTACTCCGTGTACGAACAATTAGGCTTAGGTGAGCTCAAACCCACAAAAGTCATGCTTCAATTTGCCGGTCGCTCGATTAAACGGCCCATGGGAGAAATTGAGGATGTGCTCATTCGAGTAGGGCAATTCATATTCCCCGTTGATTTTATCGTTCTCGAAACACAACCCGTGACAAATCCTGCGAGTCAAATTCCATTGATTTTAGGCCGACCATTCTTAGCCACCTCAAATGCCTTAATCAATTGTCGTAACAGTTCGATGAAAATCTCTTTTAGAAACATGACTTTGGATCTCAACATTTTCAATCTTGAAAGCCAATCGAACGAACCTCGTGACCAAATGTTGGAAGTTAGTGCCATTCACGAAAACTTTGAAAACGAGACACTTGATCTTAAGGATGAACGCGAAGCCGAGCACGAAAAATTGTTTCACGAAATTCCCAACAAGATTGATTACGCTCTTCCTTTTGAATCACTTCTAGTAGAGTCTGAATCTCAATCCAAATCATTGATCGAAAAAACTCCTGAAGTTGGACCTCAAACCACTTCCCGATCACCTTAAGTACGCATACTTAGGTGATAACGAAACGTTGCCCGTCATAATTTCTGCAACTCTCTCTCTTGATCAAGAAACTTCTCTTCTCTCTATTCTTTCGAAAAACAAGGAAGCGATTGGATGGTCGATTTCCGATATTAAGGGAATTAGCCCTACTATTGTTCAACATCGCATCCATTTAATCGACGATGCCAAGCCTGTTCGTGATGCGCAACGAAGGCTTAATCCAAAAATGAAAGATGCGGTGCGTGATGAAATTCTTAAACTTCTCGACAACGGAATCATTTACCCAACCTCTGATAGTTCATGGGTTATCCCAATTCATGTTGTACCGAAAAAGTCTGGGCTAACCGTTGTCAAGAACGATTCAAACGAACTTATTCAAACTCGTACTCAAACGGGTTGGCATGTTTGCATTGACCATCGAAAACTAAATGCCGCAATACGAAAAGATCACTTTCCTCTTCCCTTCATTGACCAAATGCTCGAACGTTTAGCCGACCATGAATTCTACTGCTTCCTTGATGGTTATTCCGGCTATAACCAAATTCCAATTGCTCCCGAAGATCAAGTGAAAACGACTTTCACATGTCTATTCAGTACATTTGCTTATCAACGTATGCCATTCGGACTTTGTAACGCTCCTGCTACTTTCCAACGATGCATGGTTGGAATCTTTTCCGAGATGATTGAATGCTTTTTAGAAGTTTTTATAGACGATTCTCAATCTTTGGCGATTCTTTTTCCCAATGTTTACATCATCTCGAAGTGGTTCTAAATCGATGTAAAGAAAAACATTTGACTTTGAATTGGGAAAAATGCCACTTTATGGTCAAACAAGGCATAGTCCTTGGACATATCATCTTAAATAAAGGAATTGTGGTAGATAAAGCAAAAATTGATGTAATTGCAAACCTACCCATTCCCAAATCTGTTAAGGACATTCGATCATTTCTAGGACACGCTGGCTTTTACCGATGCTTTGTGAAAGACTTTAGCAAAATCGCTCGTATTTGACGACTCTTCTTGGAAAAGATGTTCCTTTCAATTTTAACTCTGATTGTATCTCTTCTTTTGAACGTCTTAAGAACGAACTCATTTCTTCTCCAATCATTTGTGCGCCCAATTGGGATCTTCCTTTCGAAATAATGTGTGATGCTTCGAACTTTGCCGTTGGTGCTGTCTTAGGACAACGCATCAACAAGATCCTTCATGTCATTTACTACGCGAGCATGACCGTGAATGACGCTCAACTCAACTACACAACAACCGAAAAAAGCTTTAGCTGTTGTTTTTGCGCTCGAAAAGTTTCGACCTTACTTGATAGGTTCACACATTAGTGTGTACACAGACCACTCTGCGCTTCGATATATCTTCGCTAAAAAGGATGCCAAATCCCGCTTGATTCGTTGGATCCTTTTACTTCAAGAATTTGACCTTACAATTAAAGACAAAAAAGGATCCGATAACGTCATAGCCGATCACTTGTCTCGTCTTCCGAACGCACCATCTTCTTTGCCAATCAATGAAAACTTCCCCAATGAACAACTCCTTTCAATTTCTATCGACCCATGATACGCTGATATAGTGAACTACTTAGTCACTAAAGAAACTCCCTCATCGTGGTCCAAACAGGACAAATGCAAATTCATGTCCCAAGTGAAGTATTTCTATTGGGACGTTCCATACTTGTTCAAATATTGTCCCGACCAAATCATCCGACGTTGCATTTTGGATAATTAGATCAGGAGTGTTCTTTCGTTTTGCCACGATCAAGCGTGCGGTGGACATTTCGGTCCTCGAAAAACTACGGAAAAAGTGCTTCAGTGTGGTTTCTATTGGCCTTCTCTTTTCAAAGACTCGTTTGAATTTTGTAAAACTTGCGATCGATGTCAAATGCTTGGACGAATTTCTCAACGAGATATGATGCCTCTAAACCCCATTCTTACGATCGAAATCTTTGATGTTTGGGGTATCGACTTTATGGGACCTTTTCCCAATTCTTTTGGAAACTTGTATATTCTTCTCGCTATCGATTACATCTCAAAATGGGTCTAAGCCGTCCCTTGCAAAACCAACGACCATAGAATTGTTGTGAAATTTCTCAAAGAAAACATCTTTTCGAGGTTCGGCACACCTCGCACAATAATCAGTGATAACGGAACCCATTTTTGCAACCGTTCTTTTGAAACCTTAATGAAAAAATACTCGATAACCCACAAGTTATCCACTCTGTATCATCCTCAGACTTGTGGCCAAGTTGAAGTTTCAAATCGACAAATAAAACAAATCTTGGAGAAAACTGTCAATAGAAATCGAAAAGATTGGTCTCAGAAATTGATCGACGCGCTTTGGGCTTACCGTACTGCTTTTAAACCTAACCTTAGGATGTCCCCATTTCGTTTAGTTTATGGTAAAGCTTGCCATTTACCCGTTGAAATCGAACACAAAGCACCGTGAGCAATTAAGAACTTAAACTTTGATCTTGAGAAAGCTGGCAAAAACCGAAAACTACAACTCAACGAACTAGAAGAACTTAGGAACGACGCGTATGAAAACGAGAAAATTTACAAAGAAAGAACCAAAGCTTTTCATGACAAGTCAATCCTAAGGAAAACGTTTTCGCCTAACCAAAAAGTTCTTTTATATGACTCAAGACTTCATTTATTCCCTCGGAAACTTAAATCTAGATGGACCGGACCATTTGTGGTACGAACTGTATTTCCACATGGTGCCGTAGAAATAGAAAACCCCAGGGATGGATCGATTTTCAAAGTCAACGGTCATCGTTTAAAACCTTTCTTGGAATTTCCCGAGCTCATGATCCTTCATGAGCCAAGATACGTCTAGTAAGAATGTTAACCCTCTTTTGTAAATATGTACATATTTTTCCCCGCTACACTCATTATATCATGCATTGATTGTGAGCACACTGTCAAAATTAAGTGTGGGGGGAGTCTCATTTTCATTTTTTTAGTTTCATGGCATTTTTGAATTTTCATTTTTCTTTTAACTTAAAAAAAATCTCAAAATTTCAAAATCTCAAAAACTTTTTATTTTTAGCATTTTGATTTATTCTTGAAGAAACACTATGGGATAAGTATAAGTTTTGGTTAATAAATTGAAATTTTTGAAAATTTATTTGTCTTAACAAAAATAAAAATGAAGTTTGATTACAAATAACAATGGTTTAACTAGTATATAGGAATGTTCATATGTGTTAATTATGAAGTATGTTCTAATTGAAAATTTTTGTTTAAAAAAGTAGTAAATTTAAAGTAAAGGATATAAGTTTTTATCTTCTAAGTTAAATGATGCTAAGATTATTTTGCAAAACTCTCTTTCTAAAAAAATTTGAAAAAAAACATTTGTATATATGTATATATATATTTTTAACACCTAGAGTCATGTGTTCACACTTGTATGTTCACTCGCCATGCTATGTAGTCTGTACCCTTCTCACGTAAGCCCGAAAGGCAGTGCATGATCTGTATATCTGGCCTTAGTTTACCTGAGTAAGGTGTATGTATATAAAAACTCTTTTTAATAATGCCTACAGTCGATAAGTGTTCACACTTGTGTGTTCACTCACCACGCTCTGTATTCCCCTCACATTAGTCCGCAAGGCAGTGCATGGGTAATATATCTGGCCTCAGTTTACCTGAGTTAGGCATATGTAAATATTGTTAATATCAATGAAATTTTTGAGTAAGAGAGAGTAAACTATTGAAATCCAAGCACAATTTTAACTTGTTTGATTTAACTTGTTATTGAAAAGAAATGAGAATACCACTTTGATAAACTTTAATAATCAACTAAGGATCCATTTCATAATTACACTTTGTTATCAACCGAAACAACGAGTTAAACTATTGTCTGTTTGCTATGATAACTTGATTTTTGTTGGAAGTTTTGACGAGTAAATGACTTAAATTTTCAAGACAATGACCAAAACCTATATTTAACTTATAAGTGTCGAATTGAAAGTGAATCCTTCATTTGTAAATATTTTCAAAAACTTGCATTCATCCCATTGTAAATAAATCTTACACTTTGTAAATATTTTCACTTTGCATTTGGATTTTGTGGGTAGTATCCGTTGAAAACCCTCACGAGACAACACTCGTCCTACCGAGGACACCCAGAGGTTTAACGGCTTGTTGCATACGCTCAATGCAATCGTGCTCCCTACGAAAACGGATTTATCTTAGTTTTCCTTTATTCGAGGACGAATAAAAAGATAAGTGTGGGGGTATTTGATGTGCACGTAAATGTGCATATTTTTACCACCATATTTAATCTATTTAATTTAAATAAATGATCATATTGGGTATTTTAACTTGTTTAAACCAAAATTCAAATTATTTTCAAATTGTCACATATTCATCTTCATATAGGGGAAAAATGGTCATTTTTATGCATTTATTAAATTGTGAAAATTTACTTGGAATTTTCTATGTTATTTTGTAGGAAATTTGGTGAATTTTACAAGTGGTTTCATGATGATATATGCATGCACAAGAGTGAAGAGAACAAATGAAGATGGAAATAATTCAAAGTGATGATCATGGAGGACCCCACCTACCCACCTACCTTAATGTACAAATTAGAGGCTAATGCATATGATTATGGAATTAATGGCTTCATGTACACTTAAATGATGATTAGTAGAAGCTAATGATTATTTGGCCTCCACACTTTCTCAAGGGTAGTTTGAGCATTCCCCAAATTATGGATTAGGGTTTCATGCTTGTATAAATAACCCATTATGTTCACGTAACATCTTCTACCTTTCATATTACTTAGAAAATTAGAGTGCAAAATTATAAGCATTGTTTCATGAAACAAAAATGGCTTCTTAGCCTCTTTCTCTTCTCTTATTTACATGCTTTTATTTACTTTTCATGCTTTTATTTATGCTCTTTCCTTTTCTTTGTTAGTAGATTAGTTTTATATTCATGCAAGTAGTGTAGCTTAACTCCTTTTGTTGTAAGTAGTTTAATTACATTCTCTTCTTTGCTTATTTTCTATTTTCTTCCCATTTTAATGTTGAAATTTACTTGTGTTGCGCTTCAATGCCACAAATGAGTAGCTAAACCCCTCAACTTAGGGGTAATGAAGCTCTCAAGTATTATGTAAATTCAACAATTCTATGATTTATGATCTCTTGTATTTGTGCTTCATGAAAGTAGATATTGATGTAAGTTTATACAAGTGGGTTTGATAGCTTATGTTGCATTTGCAAATGAGCTATTCTTATTCAATATAAACACAAGTTACATCATGATTTGCTAATTGATTTTTGATTTTGAAATGAATGTGAAAACAAAATTTGATGATCTATATTACTAATCACAATAGTAAATAGATTATACTTAAAAATAGTTTTTACTTTGCTTCATTTTCATGAGAATTAACAAGTGGCTTATTTATTGTATTATAGTTTGATGGTTTCCTTTATGTGAATTAATGACATAAATAAACCATACTTATGATAAATACAATAATAAGTTCATTTAATATCAAAACTGAGATCATAGATTATTTGTTTGATTGAATTACAAAAATATGAGAGTGGATTAGCTCTTAAGTTGTTCTCTAATTTCATAGTTTTTGATCTTATTTTTATTCTAGTTTCAGCTTCATTTTATTTATAGTTAACAATTTCTCCTCCATTTGGTCTAATTTGATTGAATAGCAAGTTTAAAATCTTAAAAATTCCCTATGGATCGACCTGTACTCGCTACGTACTTCAATAGTACGTCGTGCGCTTGTGGTTATTTTTAATTTAAATTCATTCGACGGTTTTCTAAACCGATAGAATTTCCGTCGACGAACAACGTGGTACGGAAAAACATGAACATAGAGACAAATCCACACCAATCTTTAATTTCTGGAGACTTGGAGGGCAAGTGTTGCATCCATTTTCCAAACTATATTTAAGATAAACTAATGCAAGCGCCAGGCTAAAAGAACTTCCCCACAAAAGAAGCCAACTAGGAAAAGAAAGCAAGAACAAAGCCCTTGTAGGACCATGCCAAAGCTTTAAGATAGTAGCAAAACATTAAAACTACGCCGTTCGATCAAGTATAGTATTGATGCTATAATACAGTGTCGATGACCTGAGATAGCCAGAAAAGTCCAAGAATTTATCAGTAACCCTAACACTTAAGGGGCAGGAATGCGGCACAATCTTCAAATTGCGTAGGTATCACATACCAAATACAAAGGTTATATTGTGGTTTCAAAAGTAAGCCTTCACGGGTCAATGTTGTGACACAATCTTAAAATAACAGCAAAGCAAAAAGATTGTGCTGCAGCCTTAAAAAAAGTAGTCCTATTGAAATAGAACTATGGAACCATCATGCATTAGGAATGCACCGCAATATTAAACTAACAATTGATTTAGCAGGGCTGCGCCGAAATTCCATATCGCATCAAAGTAATAAGGATGTGCTGTCATCTTGATGTGACAGAGCACTGTCGCAATCCTATAAACACTGCCCACAAACATAAGGACTCGAGGGATGAGGCGATGGTGCAAGACTGCTTTGCAACCAAGAGTCAAGCCTCGTTCCATAAAGTCAAACCAAGAGATCCTAACTTCATCCACAAGATCATTAAACCCATCTCAAAGGCAAGGGTGGTGGCATAGTCCTCTATTGATGAGAATGTCTCGGAACTGGTTCATGCAAGGCAACTCTTCAAAATAGCAGCACAATCTCTTCTACTAAGCCATATAACTCAACACTAACTGTCTCAAACTCTATGCCTTACTGATGTTTCAGACTGAATAGTGCAGTATAGCTTCAGAAGTGTTGATGCAATTCGAATATTATACGGTATCGCTACCCCAGATATAATGAATGCACAATTCCTAATAAACTAAAGCAAAGTTCTGAAGTGCTTATAATGGTGTAGTTCTTCCTGAAATGGATAGTGATTTCTCATTGCGGCTTCATCTACACATGTGTGCAGTCCACTAGCCTGTTGCTTTATAGAATCATAAAGTTGTGATCTATTCAAATTTGGGTTTTCCCGCTTCAATTTCAAATTTCCTATCTAAGTTCAAAATTTACCAACTCAAATCACAGTTTCCCATCGAAGACCATGTTGGCAATCCTTGTATAGTAAATCAACAAGATGGATGATTGACACATAACAATATCTAAAGGTAGAAATCAAAAGAGCCAAAAGCCACTTCCACAATCCGTGCACAAACAAGCAAGATGGATGATTGACACGTAGCGTAATCTAGGGGTCAGAATAAAAAACATGTATGGTTGACGAAAGTTATTCTCAGAATTCTCTGTATTATAAAGCATAAGGTACTATAGCAGAAAATGGGGATTTTTTTATAGACTTTTCTCTTTTTAGCAACATCAAAATTAAAATTGTACTCTTTGTCATTGTTTGTTTGTATTAAGAACCAAAAGAGAAAGAAAATGACATTTTGCCATGGATGTAGGATTCATTAACATCGAAACCACGTAAATACTCTGTGTCATTTTATTGCTTTTAGTACTTTATTTTGACTTTTCTATTTTAAGTGCTAAAATTAGAATATATTAATTAACAAACTTGATAAGGGTTGGTCATCAAGTTTTGGATATTTTACCTGATAATTGTGTTAGCATTATTATGCATAACAACTTCCTCTAAAGACTATATTAACATTACTTAATTTTGTTGATTTCTAATCATGAAAGCATCAGTGTTGTGATTACTTCCAAAAATACTTGGTTGTTTCTGAGATGAAAAATCTCATTAACGGCACCAATTCTAAAGAAGTGGATTTATCTACGAAAGGGTTATGTGGCAAGATATGCAATAAATTTATTTATATATCCTACGAAGGTTTAATAATATGATTTAGAACTAATTTGATAATTTAATTTGTGATAAATGTTAATTTGATAAAGTGATGAATTATAGATCATCCCTTTGATAAGAAAATTGATATGAATTGGAAAGAAGGTAAATTGGATGTAAAATGCACTTTAAACAATGTAGGCAAAAAATACAATGGATATATACCCAATTGTGATGAACAAAGTTAATTTTGCATATATATATGTGTGTGTGTGTGTGTGTATACGAGTACTTCAGCACGTGCAATGCACGTGTGCATGTGTAACTGGTATTAGAAGCCATCGTTTGTAAGTTTATGATTAGTTTACAGAATGAATTTGAAATATATAAAATTTGCTATATTTTTACGTATGTACATTCACAAATCAACCGTTGGCCGAAACATTAATGAGACTAAGTTATCTTAGAAAATAATAAAACACTAACTGTTTCCTTTAGATTAATATCACTATAGTATCTTGTAAGACCTAAATTGATGTAATTTTTCTTCACTTTGCTTTTTTCAAGGTAGTTATAAACATCGGTAGCTTATAAAAAAATCCGTAACAACTAAATTCATTTTCTCTTCTTCTTTTCATGAGCTTGAGACTGACATCTAATATGTAGATGGCGGAGTTAAAAATGTTGTATAACGAGTATTTGTATGTAACCACAATTTTATGTGAGTAGTAAACCAAAAAAAATTCTTATGTTATGATATATTAACTCAAATGGTGTAATTTATAAAAGTTCTAACGATGCAGTTATGTTTATTTGAAGATTTGGTAGCAGTATGGGGACCTGCATGATTTGGTAGCAGTATGGGGACCATACAGATTGTAGTAATATTAGATGTACTATATGTTTAAGAAAATCCGTACAAATATCAAGCTCCTGCTGTATCAAAGGACATGCTCATAAGCAGTACGAACAAAAGTTCAAAAAAACCGATAATGAAAAACTAACTTATCTCTAAAATTCAAAGGAAAACCGTAGAAATTGAATTGCTCATCTCTGATGCTACTATCGTGAAATATTAGAATTGATGCTATAATCCTCATATTCATTGTAGAAAAATTTCTTTAATGTCTCCAACATTTTTGAGCTAATATTATTTAAAATTGGCTGTCCGTCGTTTTAGAAAGAAGGAACATATGATATCAATTACGGGTATGAGGACAAAAAATATGGAGAGAATTATGTATGACCCCTTTGCTTTTTTGCGTTCATTTTGAAAAAAAAACTAAAGTGGATATATAAACACATAAATTATTAATGCTTTGCACGTGAGTAAAAAGGGAGCGCGTATAACTCGCTTTGAACGTGAAAGCTAATAGATTTAATCAATGCATGTTATTGATTAATAATTTTTATTAAGCGCACAAACTAATAATCACATTATTCATTTAAGTAAAAAAATAAATTAAAAAAGTACATAGAAATATAACATGCTTACGTTGTATAATAACACCTTGCACGCTTCTATTTTCATGTAATTATGTAAAAATAAGTGTGGTACATAATAATAAAACACGTCACTACTAATGCTACTCTTCATATCAATAAACATCATCAATTCTTTGCCACTATTTGGTACTTCATCACCGACTGCCAATGAATTGTATATGATGTCTGCAATAATAAATTAAACATATGCGTTAGTTCCTACCAAATAGTAATATACTTCAGAAGTTACTCAAGGCAAAACCTCCAAAATTGATAATACTTTAAAATATACTAGAACGCAAACCCTCCCATATTGCTTGTAACTCTTTAGGTAGATTGTCAAAAGTCTTTTAAAATTTTCAAACCTAGGCATTTGCATGTTCAGACAATGTTATGACATGGTATTCCAAAGCATCAAGCTATATCTTCCTCAACATTACATTAACAATGTAGGATTTTCTAGTGACAAAAGATGAAAACAAACATGTTTTTGGAGTAAAGCTCATACAAAATGATGACAGAGGCCATGGCTTATGCAATATCTAAACTTGAACTGGCATATTACAAATTTTCATTTGATTTAAAATCTCAAGTCCTTGAGCTCATTGCATAATTACTTAAGATGAAAATAAACTAATTTTTATTGAAGTAATTTATCATCTTATTGAAAGAATGAGATGTTGATGAGAAGATGCAAAATAATTCAAAAAAGCTCCAAGCAACCAAAGTGAAAGAAGACCAACAATATACTATGCTCGTTAATTTTAAGACAATACTTAGTCGGGGGTATAGTTACGCTGTGAGTTTCAGGAATTTTTTTGTTTCTTAGAGTTATTAAATGTATTTATATATAATATAATATTATTACTTTTATGTGTATTTATATATTAAGTTTAGTTTACAGTTTTTTAATATATATAAATGTGCATTAGTCCATTGCATAAACTTACGTTTAAAGCATGATGGCACCAAGCGTTCTCTTAAATAAACGTATATATCAGCTAAAGCCTTGGGACATTGTTTTAAAATTCAACAGCACGCAAGCCTTAAATGTCAGCACACAAAATTTTAAGTCAAGATGTAAACCATATAAATATTACATTATATATTACAATATGTGGTTATGAAAGCATGCAGTACACCTTACCATTAAATATATTAATGCATGTTTGATAACATGTGGTCCACGTACTTATTCATGCACACACAAAACTTAATACCCGATATTCACCAAAACTAATACATACCAAGATGTGGACACATATACCAATTTATACTCTAACGTATACCCATATACCCAGGAACTCACGTTTAAACTCAAATATTAACCCATACAAAATCTCAAAACAGCGGTTAAATAAATAAAATTAGGATCTGAGAAAATACACTGTTATATAAATTTAGGCACCAACATTTGTACAGCCGCATGTTATAATTATATGAATATGCAAACCCTCACTCAAACATAAATGCACACATGCCATACACATAAATATGAAGCGTAGCAGAAGTCCTATGTTAGCTTCGCCACTGTCCCAAAGCATGCATTTATATTGTAATTTTAGTTCATAATAACGATGTTTAGCATAATAAAGATGCTGGAATATTACATTGGGCAGGGGTTGGAGATGCACTTACTTCAAAATCCAGAAGAAGCAGTAAACTACACATGATTCATAGATAGAAACTGGTATACAAAATAATCAGCAAAAAGGATAACCAATACTTACCAATTCATCTTCACTAACCGTGGACAAAGAAAACTTATTTGTCAATGTTATAATCTCTTGTCAAGAGATCTGCATTACATAAGAAAACTCATGAGAAGAAACATAAAACAAAACCATAACTATATAATCAACATAGGACATAAATTGAAAAATCAACTGTATCGACCAATATCTATGAAAACAAATCAAATTACATTGGCAAAACGCACAATAAAAATGGTAAATTTAATGCTTGCCTCCTGCTTTCTTTCTGATCTCAGAAAATGTGGAGCTGGACCGCTTCCCATTATGAAAAGTAAGAAAAATAATTAGAACAAATTGCAGCCAATATAATAAAATTAGTCAACGGATACAACACAAATGAAAGATTTGATATTTACAATCAAGATAGTTTACCTGTAATTAAGAAGAAAATGCCAACAAAGGAGGATGAGAAATAAAAACCACCGCTTAAACCCTATTATCTATATAGCTAAAAATGAAAAGAAAGAGAAGGAACAAAATGAGTCGGACATAAATCGCCAAATATATAAATCAGAAAATTGAACCTTAGCCTAATAGAGGGAAGACAAAACCCTAGAAACCAAATCATTAAAGTAAGTTTTAGATCTTACTTTGAGAAATAAATTCAGGAAAAGAGGGAGAAAGAGTAGATCTTACCTCGGGAAACAAAGGCGGTCGGTTGTTGGAGCTTCGAATAGTAATTGGGCACCGTCCGTCCTAGGTATGGGCTGAGTGGTCCATTGATGGACGACCACGACTGGGAGGGCGGGGAGAACTATCTGGTGTTGAAACATAGTTGCCATTTTTTGTCATGAGAAGAGAAATTGAAAGGGTAAGGGAAAAGAGGAAGAAAAGGAGAAGAGAAACAGAAGAGGTAGGTTGCGTATGGATAGTGAAGGTGGGAAACGTGGGAGGCGGTCGGTAAAAGACCAAGTTGCATTTCTCTACTGATTTCTTTCTATTATGAACGGTGGACAATTTGGGGACTGGATAAAAGGCTTCACTTTGACCACTTTGACCAAGGTTTTGCTTTATAGTATAAGATATATCAATCATAGTATAGTTTATATGGTCGTATTGGTAGATTACATCAAAAATCGAAGGTTGGAAAAAAAATCTAAAAAGAACATAGGGGTGGACCTATGGCTTATCCAAGGCTTACCCGAGGACGACTTCGGGTAGACTTAAGAAAACTCAGGGCAAGCCCCCATTCTCAAAATACTTAGAGGAAGACCTAAGGCTTGCCCGAGGCTTACCAGATCCTAACTCCGGGCCTGACTCAAGGAAATCGGGGCAAGCCCCGAGTCTCAAAAATGAATCAATAATCATTTTAACATATTAAAAGATGTTAATGAATATGAATAAGTATTTAAAATGAATAATAGTAAATTATAAATTATGCTCAAGTCCCGAAAGAAGAATGAACGACGAACGAGCGAAATTGGACATAGGAAAACAATCTATTGTTTAATGTATAAACAGTTGATTGATCACCCATAGGTTGAACCTGGACCTGATCCAGGCCAAGTTGGGTAGTTTTTGGGATTTACTTCAAACTTATCAACATTTGGAGTTCACATGACGTTTCGACGTTGTATAATGTGACACTCACGCCGACGTGTGATTCTATCGCATTTAGAACTTGCACATTTCAATATATGGATCGTTAGGAGAATGGAGAAATTCATATTAGTAGGATTTACATCGTTCGACCGACATACCTGTGGGAGAATTAATATGTTGTTCGATCCTTGTATGTTACTAGTTGAATGATTGGATGCATAGGACATGGTATTATAATACAGGTGGTTTACCATCAAGATTGTGAACTCGATGTATCGATAGGCAATTTACCACCGAGGTTGTATATTCGATGATACATTAGGCGATGTACCATCGGGACTGTATACTGATGTATTAGATTGTATAATAATTTATCATCGAGACTGTATACTCAATGAATTGCTAGTTTTACCCCGTTCTATGATATCCAACCTTCAAGTGGAATCCATGTGGGTTGTTATCCAAAGTTATGCATATTATAGGTTGTTATCCCATATTTTATCAGTTGAGTAACTTGTCAGTTATAGGTGTACCTATTCAGATAAACATCATTAGGCTGTATAGATTATCAATGGTAATTTATTTGCCTATTAACAACATACTAGTAGTGATATTTCTTACTCACCAGACTATGTCTGACCCATCCCTCCACCTCTATCTTTCCTACTTATACCAACTTTACATGTTGATAAGGTTATAGGGTGGTGCGACTAGAGTGAAATACGTAGAGAAGGTGACCACACATGCTGGAGTTATTTTATTTTCAGTCATTTATCTGTATCCTAATTCAGTAGTTAGACAGATATTTATTTCCTATTGTTTATCAAGAACTTTCCCCAATTTATTTCATGAATTGGTCATTATTTGTTTAAAAAGAGATATTTGGTTTATTTAAGTTGTTTATATTTTATTCCTTCTATTGTGAGATTGGGAAGTGTAGATTATTTCAATTTTATGTTTATTTTTGTACAATACAAATTATCTCAACCTAACGATCCATCATTCTTGGCACGATGAGAGTCCCAATACCGCTTTTAGGCATTGAATCGTGTGTCTGGAAGTGTAGGTTGTTACAGCTGGTAGCAGAGCTTAGATTTAGAGTTCCTTAGGGATTAGGCCCATATTGAGATAGCGTACTATATATATTAAAAAATTTGTTGTTATTAATATCATATGTATAACTATAGCATGGATACACAAATATATAATTCAAGTAATGCTCATTATTTTTATAAGAAAGTTGTTAATAATTCTAGTTTACATATAGTAAGAAATGAGCAACCAAACTGGAAATAGTTCTGCTAAGGCTGCAGTCGAATTTCTAGACTTGAACATTCCAATAGCCTGATATCTTAAGGCCAGAGACCTGATTGAACCCAACAGAGGACCGGTAGCTCATGCACATGGTGTAGTTCCTACCCGTTTGCCTGCTTTGGATTTTTCTAAATTGTGTTGGGATTTCCAAAGTTTGGGTGGAAAGAATTACATGGGGAATTTATTACTTGTTGAGACTCGGGCATGGTTGAGGAATTGCAATAGGGTATTTGCTATCATTAGCATAGATGATGCGACGAAGAGGCAGTTGGCTTCATGTCACTTACAGGAAGAGGCCTTGAACTAGTGGGACGTTATCACTATTAAGATAAAGGAGACTGAGATTACTTGGCTAATTTTAGGAGACATTTTGAAGTCAAATTCATATTGGTGGCTGAAAGGGTAGTGGAGCTAGAGAAATTTATTCATTTAGATTAGGGAGGCCGAAATGTTAAGGAGTATGTTAATGTATTCAAGCAGCTAGCGAAATATAGCCTAGATCTCATTAATACACCAATGAAAGAAGGCGATAAAATTTGCTAAGGGGTTAAACAAGTCTTTGGGAGATATAGCTTTGAGTAATGTATCCCCAGGAGCTACTTTTGAGAGCTTAGTAGAGAAGGTGTTGTTGAATTCAGTTGCAAAGGAAGAGCCTAAGAAGGTAGATGGAAAATTGGTTTAACAGAACAAATGCAAGGATGAAGTATGTAGGAAAGCTAAAGGCAAACCAAAGAAACTTGGAGTAAAATACAGAAGGTGCAACATGAGAGGCACATGGAAAAGGATTGCAGGGTGAATATTTCAAAGATCAAATGCTTCAACTGCAAAGCAAACCGGATATACGAAGAGAGAGTATCCGACCGTGCTTCAGACTACTACTCAAATAGTTCTAGCTTATGCACTTGAAGCTGTTCCTAGCTCAAGCGTAGCCCTTACTATTAACAAAGAAAGAAAGTCATCAAAGGAAGGTGTGTTAACTCTTTCAAATTTATTTATTCACACTTTATTTAACACCAGAGTGTCTCACTTATTTATTTCGAATAGGCTTGTAGATGAATTTCATTTAGAGACTAGTATAGTCGTAAAACCTGTTATGGTATCCAATCTTGTTGGGGGATCGATCCATTTTTCCATGATTTGTAGGTGTTTGAAGTTATATATTTTGGGTGTCGAATTTGATTGTGATATATTTATATTGGTATTTTTTGGTTTCATCTTGATTCTGGGGATGGATTGGATGTCTATGTATGGAGCAATGCTGGATTGTGATAGAAGGATTGTTCACTTGGGTACTTGTAGTGGGCGCACCCTAATGATTATTGGGAGCCCAACAATTCTGTTATAATGAGCTATTTATATTCCTTAGACATATCACAAGGTGAATTATCTTCCATTCCCGTAGTTTGGGATTTCTTAGATGGCTTTGTTGAAGTTTTTGGTCTTCCTTCTGATAAGGAGATTGAAATTTGGACCTATTTAGAAAAGAATGCCAGATAAGTTTCCTTACCACTTAGGTATACGGCTTCCAAAGAAAGATGCAATCTCGGTAAATTAATGAATGAATTACTGAAGAAGAATTTTATTTGTAGTAGTGTTTCAAAATGAGGAGCACATGTTATCTTGTTTACTAAAGTAGATGGCTTTTCAAGGCTTTGCATCGACTATCGTAAACCGAATAAGCCGACGAAAAAGAATCACTATCCACTGCCGTGTATTGATGACTTATTTGATCGGTTAGTTGGGGAAGGGATCTTTCTCAACTTGACTTGGCTACCAGATTCCATCAGTTGCATGTAGCTAAGGACAGTATTAAAAACCGCTTTTCGAACACCTGGTGAACTTTATGAGTGGTTAGTCATTCATTTCGTACTAACTAATGCCCCATCATATATCATCGACCTTATGAATCGAGTCTTCAAATCAGGATCTCTGAATAAATCTATAGTCGTATTCGTAGATGATATACTTGTTTAGTCAAAAAGCGAAGAAGAGCACAAGTCGCATTTGAGAGAAGTGCTCAATACTCTACGTAAGCATAAGTTGAAAGTAAAATTTTCTAAATGTCACTTTTGGCGCTAAGAATTTTGGTCCTTGGTCATGTTTGAGCACGGATTGTCGGTCGAACTAAGTAAAGTTGATGTAGTTCAAGGCTGGCATGTACCGAAAATGTTATAGGGCTAAGAAGTTTTCTTTGTTTAGCGGTCTATTACAGGAAGTTCATTAAAGACTTTATAAAGATTTCTTCGCTATTGACATACCTTAGTAAGAAAATTTTGATTTTCTCGTAGAACTTGGAGTGTAGGCATGCTTTTATTAAGATAAGGAGTTACTGACTAGTGCACCTGCTTTAGTACTTCTTGATGGTTTGAAGCCGTTTACTATGTACATCGATGCTGGCAGTATAGGGCTCAACATTTTGATGCTGGGGAGTAGAGTAGTTTGTTATGCTAGTTGATAGTTGACTATACATAAGAAAAATTATCCGACTCGTGATCTTGGGTTGGCAGCTAATGTTTTTGCTTTCAAATCATGAAGACACTACCTTTTAGGGGAATGATTTGAGTTGTTTATAGATTGTAAAACTCTAAAGTATTTGTTCTTTCGAAAGGATTTGAATTTGAGGCAGTAGAGATGGATGGATTTCTTGGCATCGTATGATTTTGATATTTATATACTATAGGAAAAGGCAATGTCATAGCAGATGCCTTGATTAGGAGACACGCGATGTTGGGTTTTACGTTTTTAGAGTTAAAGCACTTAGATATTTATTTTTTCATTTAATTTTCAACCTTCCTCGGATCTAGCATAAGGGTTATTAGCAGCTTTAGATGTTCAACCTTCACTTACGAACCGTATTAGTTCAAGTCAGAAGCAAAGCACAAATTTATTGGGTATTTTAGAGAAGCTTAGTAGAGGCGAGCATTCGAGTCATTTGGACCGTGATATCATTGATTCTAGAGGATTGTTGCATAGAGATGATAGGTCGTGTGTTTCTCTTATTAAAGGGTTAGTTAACTCGGTACTGGAGGAGTCCCTCATTCTTGGACGACTATTCATCTCGGTTGTGGCTAAATGCACCGAGACATGAAGATGGTATTTTACTGGCATGAAGAGGCATGTAGTAGAGTTCAAAATGTTAACATGTCAGAGATATGTTAGAACACAAGAAACCTGATGGATTATTGCAGCCTTTTGATATTCCATAATGGAAGTGGGAAAGTATATCGATGGATTTTATTGATGGACTACATAGGAGTAGAAGAGGAAATGAGAGTGTTTGGGAAACTATCGATCGACTCATCAAATGCGCTCATTTTATTCTTATTAGGAGTACGAGGATAGCTACATCTTTGGTGAATTCATATGTGTAACACCCCATATTTTGGAATATCATAATATGGAGAATTAATGAAATAATTATTTAGTCAAATTAAATTATGGGATGAAATAAAGACAAGTTAATTAATGGAGAGTGAATGAATGTGGAATGAGGAGTTAAGGATCTAAAAAGAATAGGCTGGAATGAGGTTTTAACCAAAAGCCCAAATTACTAAACCCTTACACTCCAACTCCTCATTCATTCTCTCATTATTCATAAACTAAAATAAGGAAAACTAAGAGCATAGATAACCATATTTTCAAGGGAGAAAGGATGAAAATGCAAGGAAAAAGAAAAAGAAGCATTCATTTCTTAAGCAAAACAAGGTTTTAATCAAGTTTAATCAAATCAAAAGTGAGTAATTCTTTCTCTAAAACATTTTAAACCTATATAGGTATGGATTATATGTGTATGTGATGCTTTGGATGATAAGGAACCAATATGAACACGTTAGATGATGATTGTTCATCTTTGGGAATTGAAAGAAGAAGATTATTGTTTGGTTTAAGGAAAATCGTGAATCAAACTTACTCTAAATAACCATAAACTTTTATATTAGGTGTAGAAGGATAATATGGAGACGAATTTTTAATTGTGTAATTTTCCAAAATTATTTGGAATTATTGTGAATTTTCTAAGTTAAGAAAAGGCATGATTTCAGGAAATTAATTGACTAAAATATTAAATATAATTATTTTGGCTTAGAAATTTCATATGAGGCAAAATATGATGGTTCGGATTTTTGATGAATTTTTAAGATTTTTCCCATTGATTTTCAATTTTATATGAATTATCTGGCAAAGGAAAAGAATTAATTAATTAAAGATAATTTATTACTTAACTATAAATGTAATTAACAAATTCTGAAAAGAAAACTATAATAGCTTTAATGATCCAAGGAGAATCCGACACAAGCCATGGTTTGGTAAAAAGTAATTACTTAGAAGGATAATGAAATAATTTTCAATTTATCTACAGTAGTGTCGTTTCAACTTGTGATAACACCTATAAGGTCAACTTGCAGTAGCATATATCCATAAACCAGCAACAACTACTTTAAACTATCAACATGCGGTAGCTCCTAAGAGATCAACTTGCAAAGTTGCTCGTTGATTCAACCAACTATTGCTTGTAGGATTTTCAACTTACGATAGCAAAGGAGGTGTCAACTTGCTATAGCTGATTAACGTATCAACCCACATTGGTTAGGATAATGCCAACCTACGATAGCTTCTAGGTGATCAACACGCAACAAACACCTAAGTGTCGACATGCGATGGCTAGGAGAATGTCAACATGCGATGACAACTAAGTGTTGGTATGTGATGGCTAGGGAAACATCAAAATGTGATAGCATATAAAGTCAACTTGCTATGCCAAATGAAATCTCAATGAGCTAAAGCCTAAGGGCAATATGCACTGGCTAGGTAATATGAACTTCAAATAGCTAATAATGCTAAGAAATACTAAGTAGTGGACTTTTGTAGCCCTGTGGAAGTTATCTTCCAAAGTAACGATCGAGAATTTCATAAGGAAGAAATGACCATAAAGAATAATAAGTTAAAGAGAAATTAAAGAAATAAAATTGAGATTTAGATGAATAGCTATGTAATGATAAGTTGAATCCTCTGAAATAATGGGTAATGTAAATATGAGGCCTTAGTGGCAATAATATGTCTAAGCACGACATTATATTCTATAATTCGATGAAAGATCTTAGTGGCTACCAAATGTCTAAATACAACATTGTATTTAGTAACGTTAATGGTAGGCCTTGGTGGCAAACTTGTGTCTATTCTCGATAATATACGAGAATGATGGAATAAGGCTTTTATAGCGTCCAATTTTCTATTCATGATGACATATGAGAACGATGGAGTAAGCCTTTATTAGCATCCAATTGTCTGTTCATGACATTATATTTACTGATTGGCAGTACAAGGCCTGGGTGGCAACCATTTATCTAAACACGACATCCTGAATGATGGGAAATGGAATAAGGCTCTAGTAGCAACCTAATTATCTGTTTATGATAAAATTGAGTGAAAGTAAGATAAAACACCTATGTGAAACCTTAAGCGCCAAGTATCGTTATCGAACTGGTAAGAGTAAGGCCTGAGTGGTAATTTAAAATGGTCAAAATTATGTGATGGAAACCTCACATTTAATTAGAGTTGATGAGTTCTATTTGATCATGATGTGATTTTATTACATAGTATGATGTAGTTGATGATGATTGGAATTGTGAGGGGAAAACCCGTTCCATGCTTTAGCAGCGAGGTCTCATTATAAGATTGTTTTCTTATGGTAAAGTATTATTCATACCAAGCTTTATGTCTGATCCATGTTTTTATTATCTCCCATAAACTCATGGGTACTCATTCGAGTGGGCTGAGTTTATAGCTTTGACATGTATCTTTTGGAAAGGCAAATAAAGAAGTCGAAGACGAAGCTGGGGGATTATTTTGCAAATAAAAGTTATTTTGAAATTCTGTTATGTAAAACTAAGAACTATAACTGGTTAAGTGTTGCACCAGCATCTTCATATGTCGAACATGACACCATATTTATTTCTTTTTTATATTTACCCTTGCGTGGGAATGAAATGGGTTAATGATGATGTAATGAATGGTGTAAAACAATTTGATGTAATGAAAATTTATTTAGCTGCTCTGTTCACTTAATGTTGTATAAATAAACACTAAACTCACTTTGTCACTTGAAAATGATTCTGATGATGACTACAATCATCACGACGTTAATTTTCGAGTCTTAAAGTGGGTTACAACTTGGTATCATAACTTAGGTTAGAGGACATTTAAGTAAAACAGAGCTAAGTAGGAATTAAGTGGTAGAAAAAGAGCACCTTGGGAAGGGCATACACTATATATAATGTATTTTTTTTATATAGATATATTGGTCTATTATTGCTCTCACTCTCTTTACTTCCATTTCTTACGTACCCTTGCTTGTGCAGAAAGGAAGAATGGGTCTATGTAATAGACTTTTGACTATAGGAAGTATAAGTGAAAATGTTAATAGAGGAGCTGATAGTATGCAAACTAATGGCTAAGAGGGGAGGCAACTCCGGAAGTTAGTGATGAAGCCGACAATGAAATTTGTAATAACCCTCTTCGAAATAGGCCTAATTTTCGACCCAATAAAATCCCATCGAACCTTAGTTCCATTCCAGAGCTATCTTTTGGTTGGTATAATTGATTAAAGAATATGTAGAGCGATCTGTCTATGCTTTCAGAGTCTTACAGCGGAAGAAGTAAAATATAATAATAAAATAAAGTACCCATCTCATAAAACCAAACCACAAAAGTAAAATGTCTTAATAGCATATAAACATGTCGGATACATAGTTTGGATACATCATAACAACATAAATAGATAACTAGAGTAGATAACTGTCCGCCAAGTCTCCACCAACTTCTCTACACTCGTCGTTGTACCTAACCTATGGGTTGTAATGTGGAGAAAGTTAGAACAACCATGTCTAATGAATGAAAACCTCAAGTTTTACAATAATAGTATATGGACGGTAAGCATTCAAATAAGTATTATGTCTAATGTATTTGTTATATTCCTCCACGTACCTCCAACTATAGGCTAGTGCCCTAGGAGTCATACACCATGACTATAAAAGAGGGTGCAACGCAACTATGGAGTATATTAGGTTCAATAATCCATCTTCCATCTAATCATATCCTAACGATGTGAGAGGAAGTACCTAGCGTTAACTAGCCTTTTAACCGAGCAGAATTCAACTTGACGTAAAAGGACAAGATGAAGATGAATTGACTTGAAAACTTGGAAACACGATTAGAAGGACAGAAGAATGGAACAAAAGAAGTTCCACGTTAATTTGAGACCAAGTAAACCACTTGAAACCGAGAGGTTCCTCCTAGTACCGAGAGGTCCTTTTCATATATTTGGGTAATATGAACTCCATATATTCCATACTCTACTCCAACCTCTCGTGGTCAAGTGCTTTTCTTAGAGTTTGGACAAGCAACTTCAAGAATCAATGAGAAGAAAGCAAAAAAAAAAGGATATTCGAGTGTTATTGGAAGAATCACTAGGATTAACTCGAAGTCTATAGAATAGAGCTTGAAACACATCTACTTGGAGATGAGAAATCAATGCAAGTGAGAAGATGACAATTTCACTAAGCAAAAGCTCTCGGTACCGAGAGAAACCTCTTGGTACCAAAAGGTCTTTTCGGCACATGGGCCCATGTGCTCACGTGTGCATGGTCAGGCCTTCTCATGGGCTTCGACTCAAGTGGGCTTCTGACTCTATGCACCTGTTTCTCTACAAATATCAGCCAAACTACAACTAAAAAGGAGGATCTTCACTCGACTTCTTCATCATCCCATATCTTCCTCATTCAATTGTCAACTAGGAAGCTACCATTGGCAGTTCTAAGCAGTATGACATGTCAACGTACTACTTATATTAATTCTCTATAATCAACAATCAATAAAACTATAAAGTGGATGTTGGTTAGGGATTGCCGAACCACTATAAAAATCTTGTGTTTTGCTGTTCTTTTTCTATTATTTTGCTATTATCTACTAGGCCAGGTCTCACAGGTTTCCTACAACTTATCTTTCAGTGTTGATCCATCTTTGGCGTCAACATTTTGGTGCTTTCACTAAGAAAACCAAATTCAGGCTTAGATCTAGATCTCTACTTTAGATTGGAAAGATCCAGAAGTTAGATAAAGAAAACTTGCTTAAAGAAATTGAAGGGTTGCTAACAGAAAGTCATGGCACTAAGAAGTTCCAATAGATCCTCAGGAGCTGTGGCTGGGGGTGATGAAGGAAATGCTTACCAAATTGTAGTTAATAATTGACAGGCTATTCTGAAATCTTCTGCTCAAGTTACTAGAGAAGAGCTTGATAAAATCTTGCAGGAGTTGGACTAGAAGACGATGGATAGTTAGATCGCTTTGATAGGTAAGATGGATGCATTGTTAACCCTGCAACCACCGAGAACTAGGAGGACTAGAAGGGAAAATTCACTCAGGTTAGAACATGAAAACTCCTCTATTTCTAGCCTAAATAAAAGAGATAGGAAGCAAAAACAGAAGTTAGGAATCACAGGAATTGTCGATGGACTTATAGGAGGAAGTAGGAGTGCGCCTCTTGCAAGAAAACTACCTAGTGCTAAGAGGAATCTAGGAGGGGTTGATGCTCGGGAAGGTGACGCAATGGTAGTTTCTGATGATGAACCAGACTTGCAGCTTGATGATGATTTTGAGCTGGATGATGGTGCTAATGGAGATGGAGCTCAGACAGACGTGGCTGAACCAACCACATACCCATGAAATACCAAAGGAGTGGTTCTCCCAGAGACAAAAGGACCTAGACTTCAACTGGTAAACCAAGATCGTTTGGGAGCCAAATGCTTAGCGTTGCCTCTGATACCTTTTGGTTACCGTGCTAGCGAGGAGTACACAGCTTTTAACGACCCGACTTTTTCGACCTCAAAAATCGACACTAATACATCCTCGGTATTCATGTCTAGCAAATTTAAGTGCCGGAGAGGCAGATAATCAGGGGTAAAAGAAAATAAAGATAGAAGAAAGAACAAAATAGATTCTCACGTCGCATTTAACAGCTTGTAATTATACATATAGATAGTACATACAATCACTCTCAAAATGAGATATCAGAGTCATAGAAAGTACTAACCCAACTAGGGACAGTTATAACTGCCTATCCCAACAAGTGTCGGTAGATACTTATACATAATACAGTGGAAATAGAAATAGATAATTATCTACATAGGACCCTCCAGCTTCATGCTCCTCCCAAAATGCTCCAAGCTACCTAACTACTTAGCTGCCCGGAAAAATAGGGCACCTAGAGTTTAAAGGGAAAAGAGAATAAACTCTGGGTCAATCATGAGATTGGTGTAAGAAACTCAAAACATGGGGTTTTGAAAACAAAGGGTATCTCATAAGACCACACCGCACATATACAAGGATGGGTTTTTACTTATGATATCCAAACCATTTGCTACGCAAAATCAAAGATATTATTTTTAATGACATTCTTTGAAAACTCTTTCAGATAAATATATATAATATTAGCCGAAATTGTTGCATTTATTAAATTCCAGTAATAATAGGTTTACAGCTAAAACCGTAAAGGCTCATATTGGAGAATGGATTCTATACAATGACAAGGTAAGGAACTATCTGCCAATAGTACATCTCTATAGGGATGCACCTGAGGCTCCAACCTCTACCAACACAGAACCGACCTACCTTTACCGTAGATAGTACTGAACATGACATCACCCCGGTTGTTACCGACCTTTACTGGGATCACAATGCATACACAACATACCCGAAATATAGAAGGTAATCTAGAAAGATGATGACCATATCCTAATGTGTGCGACCCACATAGCCCTACCGCATCTACCCTTTTTTTGTCATTCTCGATGTGCGAGGCTTAAGACAACGTTTTACCTTTCACAGTAAATCCTACTTTAAATGTCACATTGCTATTTCCAATAAAACACTATTGATTTTCAAAAAAGTACAACCTATGAGCTCGTATGTCTCAGAGAAGGGTGTTAAGTATAGGAGGGGTTGCCTCCTACACCACCAATAGATGTACATTTGTAGAGATCAATGTAGGTGGTCTTAGAAATGCTATGTCAGACATTCGTCTATACAAGTTGTCCAGGAAAAAGATAAACTGAAGGCACTTCTCCTACTACATCCTATTTAGGAATCACCCCTAGGATTAGTAGTTAGCAGTCCTTGCATCGAAGATTTCAATTTGAAGACACCACTACCACCATATATATGATAAGGGAATTAACCCAAAGGTTAGTAGCAAGCAACCCTACATTATGAAGATCTTGGTCTTCAAAATCATTGTCTTCTACGTATTTTCCCTTTCGAACGTATATTGGTTCGAAGTGGTTTTGGGATAGGAATCACCCAAATCCGACCCCGGTTCCTTTGAACTAATTTATCGATAAAAGATGTTAAGTATGTGGGTGATTATTATTCAATTTATCAATATCTTTTATCCAGATAAAATATCTTATAGAGATATACATCTTTAAACTATTCCTTTTTCAGTATATACAGAATCATTGAACCCCCTTTTAAATTTGGAAACACCAAACCATTTCTAATTTATTACATAGGAAAATGTTTTCATAATTTAATACAATTTCAATAGAGGTTTCATATTTTCATAACATGTCTTTTAAATGGTTTAAAACTTTATTATCTAAGATGGTAAATTCAAAACCAATTAGTATTAAATAAATAGGATCCACAAGAATTATATTAATTATACTCAATACTAATTTTCGTATTCAACCTATACTATTCGTCGAATAATGGTGAAATAATCTTTTAAATTCATACGGATAGTATGAATTCCCTCCACGGAATTTAATATAGAGTTTAACCAATATGTTTCATATATCACTAAAATGTTATTATTTAAAATCTTGTTTAACATTTGGAAATCTCCAAATCTCTTTTTATCTTATGAAAATATGGTCCGAGTAAATCTAATTTACTATCCCTTCTGTTAGGACAGTCCGAATAGCTAAGGGAGAGTGGTGAACTAGTTTCCCAAACTCAAGCCTAAAGATTATCTTTCTGTCACCCATAAGGCGGTCAAGTTATTTGATCAACTCTAAACTCTTTAAAATACTTAATTTATTATTTGAAAAAACATTTGCAAAAAATTTGAGAAGAAAATCACAAGTTTAAATCTTAATTTCAAAAGTTACCAAAAACTGCTACGAATAGTGTTTTAAAAAGCTTCTTTGATCAAAATATTAAATTCGTTCCACATATGTCCATTTTTATAACTCAAGTCCTTTTTAAAACATTTTAATATGATTATGGAATCTACTTAATATTTTTAATTATCCATTTTAAATATTTTGCCATTTTGGTTTTCGAACTGCCAAAGCACGACGTTTTTTGCAAACTTGGTTTGAAAACATCTAAAATTTTACTTAATGAAATATTGATTTTTCTTCTTTGAAAACCATAGTTATAAGAGTTTGGAGAATTCTTATTTCGAATCATTCCAAGCTATATTTCATTTTACACATTGATTTAACTTTTATGGCGCGAAATCGCGAACTACCGTTACGCAATGCACGTATTTTTTACTCCAATTTCAAATCTTGTCAAAACTTTTTCAAATTGAATTTTAATGTTTATAAAACATTTATAAACCATTTTATAGAGGTTTATTAAGCCGTAACACTTTTATACATATAAGGAAGTGATTTCCTTTGTGTAAACTTGACGTGTATTTAACATGAATTACTTCCACAATCAAACAAACATATCATCCCATCCAAATATGATAAACAACCATAGAAAAAATCATATCATACTACCATATAATTTAAAATAAAAATAAGTAGAGTTTCTCACTTGATATCCTTTTGATCTAACTTTCAATCAACTATAGCTTCGCTATTCCAGAACCAGAGCTTACGAATATTGCACTAAGACTCCTAGGGGTTCGGCCTTGGGCTTGCAAGGGTGGTAGGATGCTTAAATGGTACAACCTTGGTGGGAGAAGAAGGAGAAGATCACTAACTCAATCTCGAACTTGAAGTGATATATCTCTCTATATTTTGCAACTTATTTTGACAGAACTTCGACTCTATTGTTGAATTTTCCTAAGAGTCTATGGCAGCCATTAATGTAGAGGAGGAAAAATATGAAGAAGCTTAAGAAATGAAGAGAAGAGAGCGTGAATGAAAGTGAGGATGGATGGCTTGTATTTATAGGCAAAAATGTGAGAAAAATATCATGATATTTCTTTTTCCACACATCACCATTGCATCATCCTCCTCCATCATCCTCATGGTCGAACCATACCCCCATGTGTTACCCATGTGTGTATAAGTGATAGAGAGTTTTGTTTGTTTTGGTTAGGAAATATCATGATATTCGTAAATAAATATCATGATATTTATATTATTTTACCATTAGTAAATATGAAATGTAAATGGTAATTCTTAAGAGTTTTCATATGTTCATGGATGTGTATATGTATGTCACATATTACCTATAACGTTGCACAACTTCTCTACTTCAAATCGTCACGAATTCCGATTCCCATTTTTGGTCATATTTTCACTTCTTATTTAAACTATATATATTGGTAAACAAAGTTTGAAATAATATTTCTATTATTATTTAATAATCCAAAGGGACTTATTTGATTTTAAAATAATTATTAAATCATTTAAACTTAATTTAAATTCAAAAATCTATTATTCGAAAATGATGATATCATTGATGATGTCATAAAAACATTTTATTTTCAAAAATAAAATAAATAATTTTATTACATATTCTTACTTATATGGATATATAAGTGTATGTTTGGTTCGCAATTTCTGATGGTTAAAAAGCAGTTTATCGATAAAACGATTTTCGTACACTTAATCGATATTTTTCCAAAGAGTATATTTTTGTAATTACTTATTCAAAATAAGATTACCGTTATTAATCATTGTTCAAAACAATATAATTTGTGTCATGAAACCTTATATTTGAATATTTTTCAATTAAATATTATTTTCCTAAGTGATAAATTCATGGGTCGTTGCATAGCTGATATGGTTAAATGGTTGAGGAAGAAAGCAGAGGCAAAAATAATCAGGATTGGGGCTCTACACCGAGTAGGACTCTATCTACCAAAAATATTTTGAGAGAAGAGTACCCTAGAAAGTTTACGATACCAACAATGTCATCGTATAATGGAACTACCGACCCCAGACAACACTTACTCAAGTACGAATGGCATATGGATGGAGCTGGAGCTACATATGCTATTCATTGTAGATGTTTCACTGTCTTCTTAGAAGGAGTTGCTTATATATGGTTCACTAGGCCCCCGCCAAGGTCTATATCTACTTTTGATGAATTAGCCAAGAACTTTTTGGAGCAGTTTATGCTCCATACTGCCCGATCGAAAGACATGATATCCTCATCTAGTTTGTCTCAAGGACCCAAGGAGTCATTGAAAGGTTTCTTGAACCATTTCAGCATCGCTGTTACGAAGGTTAGAAATCTGAAGGAAGATCTTGTATTCATGGCACTCGTTCGAGGCATCCACTTGGACATAGATTTTGGTAGGTGGCTGAAAATGAAACAACTAACTACTATAGAAGAATTCCATCAAAAGGAAAACCAATTTCTATGGTTAGAAAATGCAAGCTTGGTTAAAGGAATGGTTAGCGATGGACAGTCGAAAGAGGTAAATTAAAGCAACGTAGAAGTTAAGCAGGATGGAGAAACTCTAACGGATTTGCTAGAAATGCTAGAAATTCTAGGAATCAGAAAAAGAGGAACCAAAACTCCGGTGGCAGGCGTAATGACCCTAGGAATATGCGACTAAAAGATTATATGCCTCTGAATGACACACTAGAAAATAGTTATCTCACTACTCGAGGAACTGAGCAATACAAGAAGCTGTCCAAAAGGGAAGCGACAAAGAAGGAGAAATGTTCTATTGCTTCCACAAAACTCATGGGCACAACACAAATGACTGTCATCACTTGAAGAACTTGATTGAGGAGCTGATTGGGAAAAATAGACTCCAGCAGTATGTTAAGAAACTACAGAACACTAGCTAAGCTGCAGGTCCCCAGTTACCCCCAGCTCAAGGAAAATCCCCTGGACCCAATGGTGAAGGGCCCAGACTACTGATGGATGGTTGCTAATTAATACCATAACTAGAGGACCTCACCCAATGGAGAAAAGCTAGGGTGAGATGGAGAAGTATGCGCATTCACTGAAGCATGCACCATCAGAAAGTTGCTACGCCGTCGAAGACAGAGCTCTAGCTAAGTAACAAAAGATGATAACGGATGACTTGGTGTTTAGAAACCGCGATTCTAATAGAGTTGAGGCACTAACCCTTAATCCTATGGTGATAACAGTCACAATTAGACTAGCAGTTGTGCGTTGAGTCTTGGTGGATAATGGAAGCTCGGTAAACATTTTGTTTAGAAAGACTTTTGACCAAATGAAAATCAGTATGAAGGATGTGATTGCATGCAAGATGAAGATTCAGGGATTTATAGGTGAAGCTAAAAAGCCGATTGAAACGATCGACATGGCCGTAAAACTTGGTGAAGGAGAACGTAGTTTGGTTCACATTTAGACGTTCATTATTATCGATGAGTTCTTGGCATATAATGCTTTCTTAGGCTGACCAGTCCTAGCCGACTTCAAGATTGTTTTGCCTCCATGGTGTTTGATAATGAAGTTTCCTACGGAGAATAGGATTGGAGTGGTGCGAGAAGACCAAAGCGCGATAAGAGAATGCTATATTGCAAAACTGGGAGAAGCTAAGCGCTGGGAGAAAGGAAAGAGTATGGGGAAGGCTCTCCATATTCAAGACTCATAAGCATAGCAACCGAAGCCTGGACCCTAGCTCGGGAACCATAGCTAATTCAAAAAGGCTATGGATCCCAGAAAGCAGTCAGTGGAAGGGCGACCAACACCGGTTGAGTTGACGGTGAATGTTCCAATCGACATGTATGATTCCAGTCAGGTCCTGAAGATTGGATCTCAGCTCAATGCTCACTTAAGAAAGGAATTGGTTAATTTATTTTGAGGAAACCTGGATGTGTTCACCTGTACACATTTAGATATGTGCAGGATATCATCGAAGATAACATGATACACACTAAATATTGACCCAAAGTTCACACCAATAATGCAGAAAAGGCGCAGTTTGGGTCTGGAGTGATCCGATGCATTGAAGGATGAAGTGGATAAGCTGTTCGCTAATGGATTCATCCGCGACACTTTATACCCCTATTATGTGTCCAACCCCATGTTGGTCAAGAAGTCAAACGGACAATGGCGAACATGTGTCGACTATTCGAATTTGAATAATGCATGTCTGAAGGATAGCTTTTCTTTGTCCAGAATCGACCATCTAGTGGCCGAAACTGCAGGACATGAATTACTCTGGTTTATGGACGCTTATTCGGGCTATAACCAGATTCCAATGCATATATCGGATTAGGATGATACAAGCTTTATAACGGACTTAGGGTTATACTGCTATTAAGTGATGTCGTTTGGTTTAAAGAATGTTGGAGCCACGTACCGGAGACTGGTGAATTCTATGTTCAAAAATCAAATCTGGTGGACAATGGAAGAATACGTGGATGACATGCTCGTGAAATCAGAAGTGTCACGAAACCCCTATTTCTATCGATTTCAGAAATGATTTAAGTTCTACGAAAATATAGAATGCAGCTAAATCTGTTAAAATGCTCTTTTGGAGTAACATTGGGAAAGTGTTTAGGATTTATTGTCGATGCACAGGGCATCGAGACTAATGTGGAGCAGATATATGCCTTAAAGAATGTGATCGTCCTAACTACGAAGAAACAACTACAGAGCTTGAATAGAAAGACCATTTTTTAGTCGGTTCATCTCAAGGGCAACAGATAAGTGCATACCCTTCTTCGACGCCCTCAAGAAAGGTAAGAACAACTTTAAATGGAATCAAGATTGTCAGAATGCCTTCGAGGAGTTATTGAGGCATATGGAAGCACCACCAGTCTTATCCAAACCATTAGAAGGGAAGGATTTATTCATTTATCTAGTAGTATCTGCTCATGCACTAAGTGCAACATTGGTGCATGAGGAGGCCAGGATTCAGAACCGGTGCACTACATCAGCAAGCGGTTCATTGGAGCTGAAAAGAACTACCCAAAGCTAGGGAAACTCACCTACTACATGCTGATTGCATCAAGGAAGCTATGATAATACTTCCAGGCTCGTCTGATCAAAGTGCTGACAGACCAGCCTTTGAAATAGGTACTGTACCGACCCAAGATTCGTGAAGGTTGCTAAGTAAAATATTAAGCTAAGTTAGTACGACATTACTTACCACCCAAGGAGAGCGATAAACGAATAGGCATTGGTAGACTTCATCATTGAATTTACCATGCAGGATGATGTGGAAAGGAGGAGGAAGCCGTAGTCACACCTTCTTATTGGAATTTATTTGTCGATGGCGCTTCAAATTAATTTAGCTCTAGGGCAAAGTAGTATTTGAAACACCAGAAGGATGATCTATTTGCTACGCACTGAAGCTGGAATTTTCTGCAACTAACAACAAAGCGGAGTACAAGGCATTGATAGTAGGATTAAAAATAGCAAAGGAACTGGAGATAAAGTTGCAGCACATATTTAGCGATTCCTAACTAGTGGTTTGCCAAATCAGGAAGGAATAACAAGCCAAGGGTGCAAGACTAGACCCTTATCTGTCAAAAGCACTGGAACTGCCTGAGGACAAAGAACAGTATACAATAACACATATCTGTAGAGAGGAAAACATGAAGGTTGATTCACTAGTTAAACTAGCTAGCTCTGGGAAAGCACAATTAATGGGATTGGTTCCGGTGGAGGTTTTAACAGCCACGAGCATCGATCAGATAGATGTCCACTGGATTCTAGAGACTATAGAAGAGGAGTCATGGATGACTCCAACCAAAGGTTACCTAGTCAATGGAACTCCCACGAGAGACAGGAATAAACTTCTCCGAAATGCGCCGTGGTTCATGATGCGAGATGAAGTACTATACAAGAGAGGATTCTCAACTTCCCTACTTCGGTGTGCAGACAAAGATGATGCTAGGAAGATCCTCATGGAAATCCATGAGGGCAGCTGTAGCGACCACACCGGGGATCCAACCCTGGCGAATAAGATACTTTGCTACAGATAGTTATGGCTAATAATAAACCAGGATGCTACCGACTACTATAGGCGATGTGACCAATGCTATAGATTCATGAAGACTCAAAGAGCCCCATCAATGGAACTTACACAAATGGTCATTCCATGTCCGTTTGTGATATAGGGAATCGACATCATCAGTGTGCTACCAACAGCGAAGGAAGGAGCTAAATATGCTATCGTTGCAGTGGATTACTTCACAAAATGGGCTAAAGCGGAACCACTTGCCACAGTTATAGTAAAAAAAGGTAATCAATTTTGCAACAAAGAATATTATTTGCTAGTTTGGAGTGCCTCGGAAGATCATTATCGACAATGGAACTTAGTTCGAGAGTAACGAGTTCAAGGACTTCTGCAAGCGCTATCAAATTGAGAAGAGCTAATCCACAGTAGCGCATCCATAAGAAAACGAACAAGTGGAAGCAGTGAACAAAATCATCAAATCCACCTTGAAGAATCAGTTGACTGGAGCTAAAGGCAACTGGGTTATTGAGTTTCTACTAGCACTTTAGGCTTATAGAAAAACACATAAGTCAGCAGCTGGGCATTCGTTGTTCGCTTTGGCATATGGATCGGTTGTAATGATCCTAATAAAACTAGAGGTCCCCTCTCATCGTAATAGGCATTTTGATTTGAAGGTGAACGAGGAACTCCTACTTGAGTCTCTTGATTATGTTTATGAGAAGAGGGAGGAAGCAGAATTAAGGGTCGCTGCACACCAGAAAAGAGTAGCACGACACTTCAATGCCAAGGTTCGCAACCGCACCTTTGAGGTAGGAGATCTCATTTTGAAACGAGTTCTTCTGGGTATGGGAGCGCTTGGCTCGAACTGGGAAGGACCCTACGCAATTGATCAAAAGCTTAGAGATGGAACATTCAAGCTGTCAACAGTCGATGGAATCCCAATCCCATGTGCATGGAACAGTGATCTTCTCTGGCCTACTACATTTACTATTTATTTTAGCAAATAAGCTACCCGAGGGCACTAGGGGCACTGTAAATTGATAGTACTTACCACTCTTTCCATTCGCAAATAAAGCTAGCTTCTTGGACCAATAGAACTGTTTTCTTATAAGTAGGATTCATGTGCTACATGATTAGTAGCCTAAAGTTCTGAGAACTTGCGTTGCCCAAAGATAGATGATGCCGGGAAGGTCTAAACTGCCAGGTCGTCAGTGAAAATCGACCCTAACCTTTTGAGAACTAGTGTTGCCTAGAGATAGGCGATGTCGGGAAGGTCCTAAACCGTCAGGTCGATGGTGAAAATCGAACCTAATCTTCCGAGAACTAAAGTTGCTCGGAGACAGGAAACACCGAGAAGGTCTAAATTTTTGGGTTGATGGTGAAAATCAACTCTAACCTTCTAAGAACTGGCGTTTCCCGGAGATAGGTGACGCTGAGAAGGTCTAACTGGGTCGACTTTGAAAATCAACCCTAACCTTCTGATAACCAGCATTGCCTAGAGATAGGCAATGTCGGAAAGGTCCTAATTCGTCGGGTCGATGATGAAAATTGATCCTAACCTTTTAAGAACCGACATTGCCTAGAGATAGGCGACGTCAGAAAGGTCCCAAACCACTAAATCGACGGTGAAAATCAACCCCAACCTTTTGAAAATCTAGCATGGCTTGGAGTTGGGCGACGACGACGAGGTTCGACAACTCAGGGATCGATCGGGTAATTCAATCCCAATGTACAGGGTGCACCATTGCCCGGAGATAGGCGATGCTGAAAAAGTATCTTCAGATTTAAGTTATTTGAGATAGAGATTAGCACTCGATTGAACTTTTCAACCTATGAGAATATGTCGTTGCTTGGAGACAAGCATTGACAGAAAGGTGAAATTATTTATAGGTTAATTAGATAGTTCGACTCTAGCTTGAAGATGCCGATCGTTGCCTAAAAATAGGAGACGTTAGAGAGAAATCCTTAGGATAAGGCCACTGGTACGCTATTCTTTGGATTATTAATACCGAATGTGAAAGAATTTGTTACGATGAAAGATGAAGACGATGCATGTTTACGATACAATCATCTCGAATAACATTGGCTGAGGATGTTAACTTGGAAGAATTCAGTTGTAGCTTGGAGATTGGCAACTTTAAACACATAATTTTGTAAATCAAGCGAGAAAGTCACTAGTTCACGGAGATAGGAATTATTGTGCAAATGGGATTTCTGCGACTACGCTAGCGACTAAGCGAGATATGCTCAGTCAAGGATAGTCATAAAAATCAAAAGCTGGAATTATCAAGCGTACCCGATCCCAGAATAGGATTGAGGACGGGATTAGGGGCGAGCCAACGCCCATGATGTTTAATCCTTTATAAGTACCCAAACTCTACCACTTAGAACAATGACCCATGTAGAACAGGGGCATGTATAAAAACGCTTGGCTAAAAAGAACTCAACGAAGCTCGAACATGAATAGCCGTAGAGTCGGCTAAACAATAGTTCTATTTTTCCAAACAGAGTATTTTGGCAACTATAAATAGGACTAAGTAACATGATATAACTAAAACAATAGTAGGAATATTATTTACACGCACAGAGTTGTGGTCAACATGCAGTTACATTATATACATAGGCAATTACACACAAACATGCTTAGTACATAAAGGAACAGAGAAATAAACTGAAGAAAGGCAACATAGCAGAATTTAGTCTTTCAATATCAGCAGTTTTATGTACATCAAACAGTGGGGACCATACATCCTATTTGACAAAAAGAGAAACAAAAAACACAGAACCGACTACGACACAACATGAAAACAAGCTACCACACTAGCTAACTCCAAGCACCTCCAATTTCTTCTCCTTCTTCACACTCTTGCCGGCGTAACCTCCAGGGCACTATCTGTACTTTATTCCTTTTATCACCTTGCCTGGAGGAGTCTCACCTTATGAATGTATGGATTCTTAGCCGATTGCCACATGAGGGTCATTGGATTCACTGGTAGGAACATCAGTAGGCTTGGTCTTAGGAGGCCTGATCTTAAGTACGAGAAGCTTGGATGAGGGGCTTGTTGAAGTAGAGGAAGTAGGCTGTGTAGTGTCGGGCTCAATCTTCACTTACATTTTCTTAAAATCGGCCTTCAGCCTCTCAGCCATAGTCTTGTGGTTGGTTGGGCTGAAGCACTTATAATCGTCAAATCTTCCTCCTGAGAGATAGAAACATACTCCAAGTTATCCGGGGTGGCAACCTTCTCAGAATCGGGTCCTGGGCCAGAGCTGGAGGCAGAAGTAGTTACGGTAAGCCCGCGGAGATAGTGGTAGACACAATAAAGATAACTGTAATTTCCGAGCCATGTGTAACCGAAGGCGGAGGAGGCAGATGCGGTTGACCTATGTAACAACCCTGGTGTTAATTAACTAATTAATTAAATTAGGAATAATTAATTCTAATTTATTATTTATGAAATTTAATTGTGAAATTAAATCGTGTTTTGAGAATATTTGATTTGATTTATTTAAGGAATAAGTTTTATTTCTTATATAAAGAATTTCAATTTAAATTGGAATATGATCAAATCAATTATATAAAGTTTGGTAATTAGAGTAAAATGTTAATACTGTGAGTTGTAGTTTAAATTGGGATTATAATTAATAATATATTCTCTTTAAAAATAATGAGAATTTAACTTGTGATAAGTTTTGGTAAAGTTTAGAAATCAATTCATATTGTATAAACTATTGGTTAGTGAAGATTTGTGTTTTATTAGTGTTAAAAACAAAATAGAGAATTAGTAAAACTTAGAAATTTGTAACACTTTGTTAATGGGTTTGGACCTAAGCAAATATAAACCCATTTGAGAAAATAATAGAATACCTTCTCATTTTTCTTTCTTTCTAAAAATTCTGTACGACCAAATATATCAGAACGAAAAACTAGGGTTTATCCCTCTTCTTATTCAATCCAAAAGCTTCTTTTTAAAATAGAAATAAAATCGGGAAAAATCAAGTAAAATCAAGGTAAGAAATCTAAGCTTTTGCTTATCAACTTAAGTAATTAACTTTAGGTCTTTTAGTGATTTGTGAATCTTTTGTGTTGTTTATTTCTATGGAGTTCTTGGGTTTCTTCAAGTTGGAACCAAGTGAATTTTGGCTGCAAATTATTTGAGCAAACATAGGAATTAAGGTGAATTAATCACTCACATATCTATTTCTCAATCTTTGTTTGCTGCACATAATTGTTTGAATAATTTGTTGATTGAATTGCTTGCAATATGGTTGTGAACTTGAGTGATTATTTGATTGTTGTTTGCTGGAAATTTAATGTAAAAATCGATGCAGTAAAACAGCGATATCATGGTGTGAAATAATCCAGAATGACTCCATTGTTTTATGGTAGAAAGCTCTTCCATTTAGTTATAAGTTTTATTTTAATCACTTGTCGAATTTTGCAATTTATGTGGTCAAAATTGAGTTTGAAACTGATAGTGTCGTACTGCCATGTGTAATTGGCTGAGTTTAAACCTGAAATTAAATTGGCCGTAACATTTTTGTTACTTATCGGAATTCAATAATTCTTAATGTTCTGCAAAGCCTAGACTAGGTGCTACAACTTTCATGTTTTGATTTTTATAATATTTTGTGGTTTATATGGTCAAAAATATGTTTTAGTTTCATTGTCCTGATAATGAATGATAGCGATAATGAAGTTAAAATCTGAGAATTGTTTCGGTTATAACTTTTGAAACATAACTCCAGAATTGGTGATCTTTTCTTGTTGGAAATCTTGGACTTTTATCTACAACTTTCATGTTTTAAATTTTGTAAAATTATGAGATTTACATTGTCGAAACTGCAGATCTTTAATCCCTAAATTTGAGTTAAATGAAATAAATAGATAAGCTTTGTATACAAGTAATTTTACGAAAGATAATTCTTTAATAAATCTTAGAATTGTTTCTAAATTAAATTAATAGATACTATAAATGATTTTTAGCAAGTTATTTTATATACTAAGCATGATTAGTAAAATATTTATGGATTTGTAAATATGACTTTGGAAATATAAACCTAAGCTATTTTTACATAAAAGTGATTATGAAATTGAAATATAAGTATTACGATTTTATTAAATAAATGATTTAGGATTCATGGAAATAGGAAATGTAGTTTTGAAAATTCTAAACTTAGTTTATTTCTAAATAAAATAGTTATATTTTAATATGGATTTAGAAGAGTAATTAAATATGGTTTTAAAATATGGTTTTGTGAATAATATAACGTATGCAAATTTGAGACAACTTTGTGTATATAAGTAAAATCTTGGAACAATTCAAAGTAACGTAATATTTTATCAAATCTGTGAATATTTTTATAAAGTTAAATATAAATGGATTTATGGAAAATTATAATAAGTGTTTTAAATAATAAACTCAAAAGCGAAAAAAATATTTTGATAAACTTAATTCTATAATTTGAGGAGTACTAATAATCGACTTAGCGTTATCGATTAGTTTAAATGCTTTCGAATAAAGCTTCATCGAATATGGTATAACTCATTGAATAAAATGTTTGAGTGGAACTTACTAGCCCATTAGCGAATGCTCGAATTTCACCGGGTAGTATGAGATGCCTTGGCTAAATTCGTGTGACTGCTATTAGGAAGTATTTTACACTTTAGAGTTTTATTCTCTTCTAGTATGCGAAAAGTGGTTGCTAGATCCTTAAGAGAATGTAGTTCAAGTTTTCCAGTGGTATCCGTAATAAGGGATATTTACTAGCTTTTAGTAAATACTTGGATTTCACCATACGGTATGGGACGTATTGGTTAAGTTTTAGTGATTACTGAAGGCAATAGTATTTGGCACTTTGGAGTTGACTCTCTTTTATTGTGCGGCAAGTTGCTGCTAGATCCTTAAGAAGTTTACTCCTGGATTTCTTTTCAAGTGTAATAATATAAAAACAAAATCTGGAATTTTTGAGTCATGGTTGCTACGACCATCTTGATCATCTTGGATTTTCATTGAGATCGTCTTATGATCCTTTGACTCTCGTCCTAAGTACGATCCTTGATATCAGATCGCTTTGAGTGATACCAAATTGTTTGTTTATTTGCCATGGGCCTAAGTACGATCATTACGATCGTTTTGAGTAAGATCTCTTGGATTCTGTAACTATTCTGTGTTCATGAAATAAATATAAATTCTTGTGTCTTGTGATGGATGCTAAGTTAAGTCAATCTTGTGAATATGTGTTTAGTGACTAGTCCATGTTTATGACTTAAACTTATAATCTTGTTCTGAGTTAAACTAATTCTGTGACTTGTTATATCTTGGACATCCGTATTTACTTATGTATTATTTACTCTTGTGTTATATCTTGTTATCACCCTATTGGATATTTAGAGATAGTCTTACCCGCGTATTATTTTGCTCGGATCAGGCCGAGACTTTTCAGGTTTCAAGACAGGTTGACCTTTGGACGGTTGGGCTAGAAGCTAGATATACAATTTAACTCTTTAGTTTATCTCACTTAGGATATTTGTGTATGTGACTTGAGATGTATATTTGAGATTAGAGTATTATGACACTTGTATATTATTTGAGTCTAGTATTATATTTGAAAGACTTTCAGTTGTATATGTATAATAGATTTTTATTCCCCTGTGATCAATGACTAATGTTTATATGATATATTGTTCTAATTCTGAGAATTCGGTGTGTCTAGTACTTTGTATTAATACTGTACATGTCAAATTTCAATTCAAATATTAAGTGAAAAGGTATAAATGACATGTAAGTGTTAGTATAAAGATATATTTACATTTGATCGCCCTTAACAAGCCATATTCTCCATATTAGCAAACAACATTACTTGTAATGTTCTTTGCTAAACTGGGCATCAAGGTGGGGTCGTTACAGCCTACAAGTTGAAGACATAACAATAAAGTTTAGAAATAGACTTGGGAGTGAAATGAAGCTTCTAAAACACTAAAGAGACAAGAGAAATACCTGAGCCAGGGCTTCTTTCCCGGACATCAATTTCAAACTCCCCTTCTTCCATAGTATGCTCCTCGATTTGGCCCGCGGAGTGGGGAATATAGGGCTTGATAGATGCAGTTGCTGCTGAAGTTGGAGTCACCTGGGTGGTTTTGGAGCTAACCCCTAGGGACATAGGAATAATAACCACCTGCTCTCCAAAGATACTTCATGCTGACCCAAAGAGCTTGGGCCAACGAAAAGTAGTAGTAGCATTAGCAGCCTCTTTAACTAGGAGGGCCTTACCAACAGAGAGAAATTCTATGTCTTCAACATCGAGATATGCAGTCATCAGCTCTTCCTTAGAGCGATTGTCTCCAGCCCACGTAGCTTTGTGCAACACTTCTTCCCAAATGCAAGCAAGGGTCTTGGGATAGTCATCCTCCAAACATCTCAGATTTTAGTCCGTCGTTACGCAGGCATAGAAATGTAACATATTGGCATCAAGCTGGTTGCTAGTTCTAGATCTCTCTTCTTGAAGCTCTTTAAGCTCTTGTTGAGAAATTGCAAGTTCAAGGTCATTGGCAAATTTTGCTCTAGACAGCTGCTCCATCTCATCGGCGAGTTCCTTCTTCTCTTCACTAAGCCTTTGATTCTCCTCACGGAGCCTAGCAAGTTTAGCAGCTTGCTCTGAGATAGTCAGATCCTGGGCCTGAATGATCTCATCTTTTTATGTAAGAGCCTGGGCTTTCTCGCCAGCCTTCTTCTTGAACTATGTACTTTCAGCAATGGAAGCTCTTGGCTGGTCTCTGAAGACGAGCTCAACATTAGCTTAGGTGCGCTTCATCTCTTCTATTAATTTTTTGACGTGGACTTTTCCTTCAAGGACTAAGTCCCTCTCTCTTATGACCTTGAATAGGTCATCCTCTCAACTCTTAATCATTCTCTCAAAGTCAGCCTCCTCAGATTCGAAGGCGTAAATGTTGGTGTAGTTGATATTATTCATTTTAGAGAGGGCGACACATGGCTTCTTCCATTTAAACCCCTCATCGACATGCTTCTAGACACTACATAAGTGTTGCTCCACCATCTCTTTCGCAGTATCTGAAATGTCCTAATCGAACTTGACACCGTGTAAGAAGAGGTGAGGGAATGCAACTTGTAGGCATGGGAGACCAACCAAAAGAGTAAAATTTATAGCAGAAATGCCCTTAGAGTGAGGAGGAACAATAGCAATAAGGGTTTGAGAGGCTGGAACCAGTTGTAGCAAAGAAGTTTAAGCTTGTGTGTACGGCGGAACTGTAGTCAAAAAAGGCCCACGATGCTCGGTTGATTCTCTTAGGTGTTTGGTAGCGTAGCGGGACAGCTTAGTCTCATCCTTTCTCTTCTTTCTCTCATTCTCTCTCTCTCTCTCTCTCTCTCTCTTTCTCTGTCGTTTTCTCTTTCAGCTTTGCGGTCCTTCCTTCTTCACCTCTCCTCACCAGTTTCATAGCAACAAGGTTGATTGGGATCAAGAGTCTGGCCACTATATGCGCTGGCGTTGCGGGAGAGCTTTTCGTAATAGCCACGACCCATGGTCTTGAAAAAAGGAAAAAAAGGTAGTATAGGAATCATGGCTTTGGAAGGCATAAGTGTATCCAGGGATGCATGTTCGTGATCCTAGTGAAGTGTATGACACCGATGACTCCCTAAGTACTCTACGGACCATGTTTGCATAGGCATAAAGATGGAGTTTCACCACCTTCATTTATATTTATTGTTTGAGAGAAGCGGAAGCCCGAGCCTGTCTCATCCAGAATGTTGAGAAAAATCAATCTCGCCAATGTCACTTAAACCAATGCAGATGTTGCCAAAAGGCTAGGATCGAGGCAAAATCTCTTTCGATGGTAATACAGTTTGGTCTCCAGCCATTTTGGAAGTTTATTCGGTATTGTGCTCGTGACGGGGCGAGCTAGAAAGATCTGGACTCATATAGGGCGTCTCAGCGAACGATTTGCCCTCACCTTCTTCACTAGCAAAGTAGTCGCTGTTGCTATCACCGGTGCCCTCTCCTTCCTCTTCAACCATGGCCATTTTCCCTCTCTCCTTCTAGCCCCTTCATTTTCTTCAGGAATCGGGGATATTCTAATATCCTCATCCTTGTTACTCGAGACATCAGTGTTAACGTGCTCTTCGGACTCTATTCCAATGAGCTCAACTGAGTGCATCGCTCCGGATGGACCTACAACGTCCCTAGGAAGACTCTTGCCGGAGTTGTGAGTGGGGATAGAAGAGCACGTACGAGCTCTGGAACCACTAGGAGTAGGTGAATCCATAATAGCGAATCTACCAGGGCTCAGCAAACTGCACTGCCGCATGTTTTCATTCTTTAATAGGAATGTGACGGTGCGTTGCTAGAACCTAACTTCTTGAAGCCCTTAAGCGTAGTCTCATGCTTCACGTGGTCATCTCGAATTGGAATGACTTTAAGTAAATAGACATCAGGTTGATAACTTGAGTTAAAGAAATCCAAGTATGGAAGGAACAGAGGAAAGGAAAATTTCGTCTAGAAAGCGAGGATCGGTTGAAGCCGTACGTACATTGTATGTAGAAATACTCGTTCTTGAAGTACAAGCATTTGTTGTAAAGCTTTTCGATGACCTTGCACCGACACTAGGCTTTAACGATCATGAAAGAAGGAGAATCCCGTCTTTTCTTAAAGTGAAGCAAGTAAATAAGTTCGCTGAAGGTTGGAGCTTAGTTGAACCGATTCATGAAGAGGATATAAAGAGAGCTCAAAAAAGCATATCCATTCAAATGAAATTGGAATGGAGCCAACCCAAGTTCTTGCAGAACCATTCGGAGAAAGAGATTGAGATGTGGGACAACAACACCTAAGCACATGTACCGGTGGATGTTATGTATCCCGACGTAGGGCGATGTGCAAACTCGGTCTTTGTGGAGAAAATAACATCATCTTCCAAAATTCCATGCCGATGACTGATGTTTTGCAACATTCTGTCCGTCAGAATCATATACACTGGTTTAGGTGGATCGTTCAGTACTCTAAAACCTAAGAGCTCATTTTGAGGAGGCAGTTGATTCACTACTGGCATAACTGGAACCATCGATCCATCTAATTCCGATACAATAGGATGACCCAGTCCAACAGGAATTGTAGTCGAAACCTGAGCGGTAAAGGATCCAGCTTAGGGAGGATTAGAAATGCCCTTACCACACTTGAATTGTGGTGATCTACGAGTCATACTAAACATAAAACTTAGCGTTCAACATAGTTAGGTATGTTTTGTTTTGAATAATAAGCCCGTGTGACCAAAGCCCAGAATCCAAAGGACGTCGAAGTGTGTTGACCAATCAGATTTTGAGCATCGACCGAGGCAAGTGAGAAGTGTTAATCTACGTAGTGCAAGTGTTTTCTCCTGAATATGACGAATGGACCATCCTATGCAGATAGCTCACTCGTGCTAGAAAAATGAGCCGCATCATGCAATGATATTATATGTTAGAACTTACCCGTTATTAATAAATAATCGATAATGGAAATGCTGTTTGGAGCGACGCGGAAGCTTCTCTTATCAAGAACATAAGAAATGCAAAACCAAGGAAAAGCGATGCAATGGAATCATCTAGTAAGACCATTCTTGGAATAAACCATCCTACTGGAACTCAAACGACGCTACAGGGTTAATCGTGCATTAATAAGAGATAGTTGAAGTCAGAGAATCAGACTTGGCTCCAGAATGATGAGCATACGACCAAGGCAAAACTAGTGCATACCATGGGTCAAGCACAACCAAAACTTGACCATCTACCCTCAACGACAACTAGACTCACCATAAACCGCCACTATTGCCAACACATGCCAAGCATCACCTGCCTACCTTAGCCAAATTCAAGGAAGATTGGATCGGGCCCAAGGCTTTTTGATGGCGATTTGAGGTATGGAGGCATCGACGACTCGGTGGGAACATTAGAGCGACAGTTACTGGGATTGGTCGAAACGGTGGTGGTGAAGAATCATAGCTTGGAAAGCAATTGACAATAGGTTGAATCGGGAAGACTCAAAGGAACCGGTGCAGGGAAGTCAATGTTCAACGTCTCGGTGCAATAAGGAAGGAGAAGTGAAAGTGTAGAGATTTCACTAAGTTCCCCATCACTTATATAAAGGATTCAATAGGAAGACCAAGGGTCTCCATACCGAGAGGTACCTCTCGGTACCGAAGGTCCTTCTTTCCTAAAATTTCACATGATGCAAGGCAGAGGAAAAAGCGTACTTGTCCAGGGCGTGAAGCGATCTTTAGAGTGTAGGATACGTCCCCAATGTAGAAGAATAGAATTATAACCGTGCAAAGACGTTGAATGAATATCTACCAAATGAAAGCAACATTTCGAAACAGTACTCTAATAATTATCTAGAATCACCGAATAGCAACTTCGGACTTGTCTCTATCCAGGACACACTTTGTTTTCAATGAAAGCATACTCTGGGGGGCAAGTGTTAACCGGGTTTCTAACCAAGCAGAATTCAACCGTAGGTAGAAGGAAAAGACGAAGGCAAAATGACTCGAGAACTAGGAAACACGATTAGAAGGACAGAAGAATGGAACACAAGAAGTTCCATATGAATTTGAGACCAAATCAACCACTCGGTACCGAGAGGTTCCTCTCAGTACCAAGAGGTCCTTTTCATCTATTTGGGTCATATGAACTCCATATACTCCGCACTCTACCGCAACCTCTCATAGTCAAGTGCTTTCTTACAGTCTGGATAACAGACTTCAAGGATTGATGAGAAAGTAGGATAGTTCAAGTGTTATCAGAAGAATCATTAGGATCAACTTGAAGTCTATGGAATAGAGTTTGAAACACATATTCTTGGAGATGAGAAAGCAATGCAAGTAAGAAGATGACAATTTCACCAAGAAAAAGCTCTCGGTACCGAGAGATCTTTTTGGTACATGGGCCTCTATGCTCACTGTGCATGGTTAGGCCTTCTTTTGGGCTTCGACTCAAGTGGGATTCTAATTCTATGCACTTGTTTCTCTATAAACATAAGCCTAACTGCAACTAAAGGGGGATCTTAACTCTGCTTCTTCATCATCTCCTATCTTCTTTATTCAATTGTTACCTAGGAAGTTGCTGTTGGAAATTCTAAGCAAAAGGCCATGTAAAACCCTTGTACTGGTGATATTAATTCTCTATAATCAACAATCAATAAAGCTATAAAGTGGACATAGGCCAGAGATTGTCGAACCACTATAAAAATCTTGTGTCTTGCTATTCATTTTCTATCATTTTGCTATTATCAGCTAGATCTAGGTCTCACAGATTCCCTACAACTTATATTTGGGTGTTGATCCACATCAACACCTAGGCTACTTAATGCACTTTAAATGGAAAGTAAGCACCCCCTCTAGCCATTTAATAACTCTAGGCGAACCCCTCCTAATACTCCTAACCGACATCATACAAAATCTCTTCTAGGCCACTTAACACTTCTTAGATAGGGAAGGAGCAGACTCTCCAACAACCATTTAATAACTTAAACCCGGAGCGGACCTCCCTTAAGAGATTTTTATAAACATGCCTAAACGATAATCCCAACCATTTACTACCTATTAAAAAGGGAGAGGCAAATCCTAACACAACCATTTAATATCTTAATCCCGAAGCAGGCCCATCCTGCGACTACCCCGTACTTATGGCCCGTAACCTCACGTGACATCCTACATTAGTCCAACTATTTATAGGTGCTAGTAGCTAGATTAGCTAGGTAGACTTATCCTATAAAATTGGGACTGACCTTACGCCCACCGTGGGTATTTTTTATAGGCAATGTCTCACATCGGTTGCAAGTCACACTGTTGGATGCCAGATTAGCTAGACAGACTTCTGTATGCTCCTAATTGACCTTGCATCCCTATAACTAAACCATATTTCTACTCCCCAATATTTAATGAAAATTTCATTAATATATATACATATATAATATACAGCTCACATGTATTTACGCATTAATGGCCTTATAAGGGAAACTCCTTATTTCGTCTTTATTTAAGAATTAATTTCCATAATTATCCCTAACTCATTTTATTAGATTGATTGTTAATTGTTAATTACCATTTATTTATTGGTTTCTTAATTTAATGTCTTAATTATTATATATGTTATAGGTTCACAATTTTAATTGTTAGTTTTGAGGTTTAAAGGAATATGTTATTATCATATTTATGCATAATATTAAATTATACCTAATTGTTTTTATGCATATTCAGATAATTTATATGTTTCTTATTCGGGGTGTTGTATTATTTTAATGTTCACAACTACATTAACTATACAAGTCCTAATTTAATACAACAATCACATAGAAGCCAATATCATAAATAAATTAGCTACACAAAAATAAACTTGTATACATATTTAAAATGGAATCCAATACATACAATTTGTTTTATGTTAATATAGTAGAATTATAGTCCTTTTTCCCAAAAAATCAGATTTACACTACAAATCTTTTTATATTCCATTCAACTTTTAAATGAATAGCATTAAAATGACAAAGAAATCATACTTACTTCACTTGTAGAAATAGGCGGTAAAAATTATGGATAAGAGGAAAAATCTTGATTTTCCTTCTTTGCACACCTCTTTCTATTTCCTTGTTTTGGAATTCTTTATCATTACAACCATAAATTGAAAAGTAGAATCAAATAGAATACAAAATATTTTGATCCTAAATAATAGTGAATCAAATCCAACTATATTAAAATTAAACAACTAGCATTCCAAACAATTCAAAATTTACATATTATAGGGCGATTTTAAGATTTTACGTTGATAAATTTTTGCGTATAAAATCTCCGAGGCACGGTACAAATATGAAAATCAAACTACACTGTATACTATTAAGAAAAAGTTAAGATTTCCACTCGCAAATAATTCCAAATGAATCTCCTTGGATTTGCTTCGTGCGTTATCCTTATCTCTTCATCAAATTTATCCTCTATTTATTGTATAACATATAACTGATTTATTTATACACATTAGATTCAGAAATCGTAGATAATGGAAGACATATATATATATATTATTTATTATCTTAATTCGTTTTGAATTATTTTTGATCTGAAATTTTCAAACATCGATAACTTCTTTGTTCGAACTTCGACCGTAAAGTTTTATGTATGAAAGTTGCTCAGAAGATCGCCATGAACACAATGGTGACAAGTTTCATGGCCAAATCCGACGTTTGCTAAATTTCCATTTTTAATGTTATTATTAATTAATTGATTTTTTTTAATTAATTTTCTGTTAATTTTACGAGGTGTAACAAAATGCCTGCCCCAACTGTAGGTTATTTGGTTATGAATGTACTTTTCCAATATTTCTTAGCCAATTTAGTGCACCAGCAAGCACCGCCATAGGCCCTGAATGTACCTAGAAGCCTAGAGTAGCCAGTCATGGAAGACTTTACCAAGATAAACAAGGATTTCAAAAGTCTAGGAGGGGAGATACTTGATGGCACAAAACAGTCATTAGAGGCTAGTGATTAGTCGTTAATGTGTGGAAGGATTCATGAGGATTTGGAACTAACAGACGCCTAGAAAGTGAAGTTGGTATCTAGACAGTTCAAGGGACCAGTGAGTATCTGTTGGGGAACTGTAAGAGCCAAGATTTTTGAGCAAAATATTACTTAGGAATGGTTTAAGGAGATGTCTGAAGAACAATATATTCATGGCTCAAAGTTGTCGACATTATTTCAAGAGTTTGTGGAATTATAACAATGGAGTTTGACTATGTCAGAGTATGTGTAGAAATTTAATGCATTGTCCAAGTATGGGGCTGGCCTGGTTAGGACTCCGAAAAAGAAAGTAGAGAAATTTATTTTAAGATCAAGGTCAGGATTTAGTGATTGGGCAATGGCTCATCTAGCACCTCCATCCAACAAAGTGGTAGATATGGTAAGGAGGTATAAGTAGATACAGACCAAAAGATGAGGTGTGGGGCAGGCTGATAAGAAGGAGAAGTTTGTTCCTTATCAGTAAGGCATGAAAGGCCAATGGCAGAAAGCAAAGGCTCGGGGTGGTGGAGAGCAGAAGGATGTTACAGATGTAACTTGATATAATTGTAGTCAAAGGAGACACTATGCAAATAAATGTTTGAATCTAGTTGGAGTGGTAAAGGTTAAGTGCTTTGTGTGACAAGCCTAGGCACAAGAAGAAAAACTGTCCTAAGTTAAAGCAGTCAAAGGTTTTCGCTTTCGAGGGACCGTCGATCGGACCAATAGCTGAGGAGAAAGGGAAGAAAGTTATATTGGGAGATATGATCTTAATCTCTGGTACTTCAATTAGAGTTTGTTTTGATATAGGGGCTACCCATTCTTTCATTTTGAAAGATGTAGTGGATAGGTTGTGGCTAGACATTACCTATTTGTGCAGTTAAACCGCTTAGCGGTTCAATAGCGGTGGAGATGCATAAAGTTATAGCAGGGATACAATGGAAAATAATGAAGGTACAAAAAGCTTCATTAGATATAAAACCAACTATTTAAAGTTAATTTATCCTCATTCTCGTATCGATTATGTAGAAAAATAAATATTGTTTGACCTTATGTAACAAAACTAAAGAATATCATGATATATGTAGGTGAGATTTGGTGACATTCCCATTCTCCTTCTCTTTGAACCAATATGTATTAATATTGCTTGGATCTACAACATCTGTAATGATCCATAATGGGGATATAATGGATCTACAACATCCATAATGCAACATTCACAATTAAACAATGTTGTTGGGATGGACCTACAACATCCATAATGATCCATGCCTTAAAATTAGGTCTTTACCCTGATTTTACTCGTTTGGTTTAAAAGAAAACTAGTCAAATCAACCTTTTTGTATGAATATTGCTAATGCGGGTGTTAAAAAGCCTTGATTTAGCGGTGTAGTGGAAAATAGCGGAGCTTAAAGCAGATCTACTATTTAATAGCGTTAAATTGAAAAGGCATGGCGGTGGAAGAGCGCTATGTGCTATAACGAGGATTTTGCAGGGATTTAGCAGGGCTTTAACTCCATAGCAACCTATTTAATTACTTCTCTACTTGTGGTTAATCCAATCGGTGTGCATGCTACTCTCAAGTTAAGGTGCACTGACCTTGTGTTTGATCTATGTGGTCATTTATTTGTTTGTAACCCAAATGTATTTGACTTTGTGGGGTATGGGCTAATGTTAGGTATGGACTGGTTAGTGCATAAAGACATTAGGATCTTTTGTGTGGATCGAGTTATCACTTTATGAAATCTAAGTGATGGGGAAAGGACTATGGCGGTGTTAGATGTAATGGATGAGAAGTCAGGTTTGATATTAGACGCGATTGAGGAACATAAGGATGAGATAAGTAGAGTCCGAGTAGTTCGAGAGTTTACAAATTATTTCGAACAAGTAACTTGGATTACTATCAAGAAGAGTGATTGAATTTCGAATAGATTTGATGTCAGGGGCACAACATATTAGTAGACCGCCTAGAAGAATGCCGCCTAAAGATATGGAGGAATTGAAGAAGCACTTGGTAGAACTTGAGCATAAAAGTTTCATCAGGCCGAGTACTTCACTGTGAGAAGCATCCGCGGTATTCGTGAATAATTCGCATGGATCATTATGGACGTGTATTGGCTATCGAAAGTTGAATGAAGTAACAGTGAAGAATCGTTATCCCTTGCCAAGGATAGATGACTTGTTTGACCAGTTGTGTGGAGTTAGAATATTCTTGTAGCAAGATTTGGCAACGAGATTCCATCAAATGAGGGTTGTGGAGGATAGTGTTCCATTGACTACATTCAAGACAAGATATAGTTCATATGAGTGGTTAGTGATGTCGTTTGGACTAACCAACACACTTGCGTTCTTCATAGATCAACCTTTCGCTATCAGTTGGATTGGTTTGTGTTGGTCTCTATTGATGACATTTTGGAGTATTCTAAGAATGAGAGAGACCACGACGTCCATCTTAGATTTGTGTTTTAGATATTGATACAATACAATTTAAAAGGGAAGTTTTCAAAGTGTCACTTGTAGAAACGAGAAGTTAAATTTCTTAAGCATGTTGTGTCAGAGAACGGATCAGCAGTGGATCCATCGAAGGTAGAAACATTAACGGTTGGAAGAAACCAAAGATGATCATGGAGATAAGAAGTTTCTTAGGATTAGCTGGCTATTATTGCAGATTCATTAAGGATTTCAAGCATATCGTAGCACCCTACCAGACGAGAAGTTCATGTGGACTGATAAGTGTGAAGGGTCATTTCAGGAGTTGAAAAAGTTATTGACAAATGCTCATATCTTGATCGTACCTAAAAAGGAATCAGGACTTGGTGGTGTATATGGATGCTTGTGGAACTAGTTTGGAAATGGTGCTGATGCAAAAGGGCGAGTGATAGATTACGCATCATGGAAGTTGAGACCGCATGAATTTAGATTTGTGACTCACAACTTGGAGTTAGCAGCAGTAGTTTTTTCATTGAAGATTTGAAGATATTATCTTTTAGAAGAGCGGTTCGAGTTGTATACGGATCACAAATCCCGTATTTATTCTTTGAAAAAGAATTGAATATGAGGCAATAAAGTGTTGGTGAAAATTTTCGATTTCACCAAAGTCAACTTGATCATAAGGTGATCTTATGTCTATTTGCCCTCACGATTAGGAATCAGCGAATTTAATCTTCGTTAAAATCACCTGTGAGAAGCAACTGTGTTGGTGAACTCTTACACAACCAAGTAGTCGCACTTCAACTGTTTGCTGAAATGTCGATGTGATTTGCAATCAAACAGGAAAATAAAATTGGATTATAGAACAATTATAGTAAAGGACACAGATATTTTTGCATGGTTCAGATCACCGTTAATCCTATGTCCATGGGAATTTCCACTTTTTCTTTAAGGTTTTAGTACAAATGGATACAATGGCCTGTAAGGCATACAATATCTCATTTGTGTTTTTTGGAAGAAGAAAAATCTTGGGAAAGAAGAAGAAGTCATATTTTCATCTTCTCATTTTACCTTTTATAGTATCAAAAATGTATTGCAGCTTGCTGCAATCGTATTTTCCTTCAATCTCCGCCTTTAGATTTTGCCACTTGTCGTTCATCCATGGTGCTTGTTCCTTGTGACTGGATTGATGATGAATTTTTGGTGGGAAATCGTGATATTGGCGGGATCTTGGAAATTCAAAGTGGGATGTCCGAAAGTTTTGGTGGGAAGCCTGAGCCTCCAAGGGTCGGTCTCCTCTTTTTTAGGATTGCGAATGTTTTGAGAGGAATGGTAGGGAACTGCCCTGGAGCTTCGTTATATTGTTAAGAAAGAGGCTGTGGTGAATATTTCTTGGTATTCAAACTGCACTGCCCTACTGATACCTTTACTGCCTTCGACTGACTTAGTAGGGCGTCGAGTCGAAATAATATAGCGTTCTTTTATTCTGCTCTAAGGGTTAATTTGGTACATATGCCAACGATATTCCTGGGGCTATTCACTGTTTGAGTCGCCCTCTATACTAGTTTGCTTGGATTGTTGAGGAGAGAGAAGGTGCTTCATAATTTGTCATTTTCTTGTAGGGTCGGTTCTGCATTGAAGCGTACTTCGAGTGGCCTTGTATTTAGTTCCTTCTGAAGTGTTCTTGGCTCAGGGTGGTACTGTCTAGGTTGTCCTCGGTATATGCTGGAACAGACCAGTTCCTGTAGGCATTGGAAAAGTGTAATCTTTAGAAGTTTGGTTACCTTAGTGCATTTGGTGCTGTTTTCTGCGCCTCCATTCACTTTATATTTTCGCTGTTGGGTATGGCTATGGTGGTGCGCCCCAGTTCCCGGACATGCATTGATTTCTTGTCACAATTCTTTGATTGTAGGGCTCAGATCGGGTTAGGTATCAAGGTTCTAAGTCAATTCCTCTTCTGCTTTGTCTCACTTTCCCTTATTGTAGTTCATGGTAAGGATAGGTGTAACACTTGCCCCCAAGTCTGTGACGACTGTAGGTCGGGGTGGACTCGCTGCCTTAACATTTGGTTTGTCTAATCAGTTTAGTCTAATCTGTCATTTTGATGTTGGGAATAAGTCTTTTGAGCTATGTTTGCATTTAATGCTCCTACATACACGTCAGCCTCTTACTGGACCATCTTTATTTAGCTGTTCAATCTAGCTTTTCATTTTTCTATGCAGATTTTCATAAACCTTTATATTCGGTAATTCTGCCACCAATCCATGTTTCGCAAAACACTTGATTGTTTCCATCATGCGGCCATTATTCAAAGAAAGTTATGTAACTTTTTCCTTCATCTTCCCTAAATTTTCCTTAACCTTTTTGTTCGAACAGATTTGTTTCTGGATTAGTTTCTAAGTTTGGGGGTTATACAGCGGATTGAGAGTAGGAGAAAATCAATTCAGTTATTGTTTGATCCTTCTTTGAAATAACTTTTAAAATCATATCATGGATTCCTCTTCGTCTTCCTCTACACTTTCCCTTTTAAAATTACTCATCTAGGAGATTCCATTAGGATTCTTAATCAATTCGGAATTTCTAGGTATGCAGTTAAAACTCCCAAATTTCATGAATGCATTAGTGCATCTCCGGAGGGATATACCGCTATTACCTTGAGTATATTCGTTGTGGTTTGTTTCTTCCGATGCATCCGATTATTCGTCGATGGTTTGATACTGTGGACATTGCTCTGCTGCAACTTTCTCCTCATTCATATACCCTTGTTTTATCCACTTTTGTTATTTATGTTGAGAATGACATTAATCTCTCTGGAGAGGAACTCCGGTTTCTCTTCAAGATTAGATGAAGTCTTGGGAAGTGAAATGAGGGTTTCTTTTACATTTAAGCTAAGGACTTGTTTTTTCAGATGTCCCAATAAGAACTGAAAAGTGGGCCGATTGTTATTTCTTTATTTTGAACTTTGATAGATTTCCTTCTTTCTCCCACCATCATTCCATTATACTATCTCTTTAGAGGTGAATGAGCAATTATATGAGTTTCATAGGCGACAGATTTTGAGATTACCAAAGGAGGCCAGAAAGGTAAAAGGGCCATTCATTGAATCAAAGCTGAAGGGTTACGGCTTATTGCATCCTGATCATAAACTTCCTCATAGTATATTTAAGATTACTCCTTCCCTGACTGAACTTAGGGGTATAAGTTGGTTATGGTAAATTTTGGGAACTGGCATACCTATGATTTTAATCTTGTCATCTCTCTTCTTTGTAGGTTTAATGAATGTTGAAGCTGTTGTTTAACTACGTAGGGCTCTGGAGGACGAGAAGAAGAAGGCTTTAAAGAGACCACGTGATGGGTTTGGTGGTTCCCCACTACTTCTACAAGATCAACTATTCCTCCTTTGACCCCCTACATCAACTGGGCTTATTAATCCTTCTTTGCAAAGTGATCCTGCACCCCGTTCAGATAGCTTGTCAATGTCTAAAGTTGTTGTGTCTTCCTTGGTAGAAAACGCTGGGAGAGTTGTACAAGTCCCTACTCTCCTTTTGAATTGTTTTTCCAAATGTCTGACTCGGAAGTTCTGTCTAAATTTACAAAGCTCCGGTCTTATGTGAGTGACTTTCTTTATCCTCTTTCTTCCTTTGGTTGTCAGTTTGTTACTTATATCATTCAATCTTCGCATTCTTGTAGTCCATGGCCCTGATGATGAGGGCTCGTGAATCAAGAAGTGTGTGGACCTTGCTTTTGAACCAAGTAGCTAGAATTGAACCTAATCTTTTTTGGCTAACATTGAGAAGGCTGCACTGGCTTCGGCTAAGATTAAGGTAGATGAGGAGGCCAAAATGCTTTAAGAGGAGATTGAGAGGGCCAAGGGGGAAGCTAAGGATGCTGAGGCTATTCGGGCTTCAAATGAGCGCGAGCTGAGGGAGAAAGACGAGGTTCTAGCCAAGGTTGAGAAAGAGCTAGGGGCGGTGAAGGAAGAGCTATCCAATCAAAGAAAGAACTTAATAGTGTCATTTCTGATGCGACTTATGGTTTTTATGCTTCAGTCAAGCATAATTTTGCGATAGAGGTCAAGCCTAACTTTCTGAAGAACCAGTCTGTGGTCACATCTATTTTTGCGTACTGTCAGGGTAGGTGGAAGGAGGAGGAAGAGGTTGAGGAAAAGGGTGTTGACCCGAACAATTTGTAACATCCCTCACTTAGAGGGACAAAACTAACGACTACGGATGCTGCGGTCATCGATAGTTATTAATCCTCGACGACCAAATACGGTAATGTTAGATAAGTTGATATACCAGAAACACATGGATATGGAAAAAGTTTAAAATTTCAAAACAACTTTCACATTTCATTTCAAAAACCATTTCAGCATTCTTTACATAATCCAACAACGTTGACCACGTTCAAAAAAATATAATTATAACAAAATACCCTAAAAGCAACATATAAAGATGCTCCCTTGGTGATCAGAGTGTATAATAGGCAATGAACAACTTTGCCTTAGCAAAACAACACAGCGGAATCACATGAGTAAGAGATCAGGTAACTACATGCCTCCTGCACGACTCCGTAAGCTTATTCGTCTTAAGAGGTACTTGAAAACCTCAAATCTCAAGCTACTCAAAATCAATTGAGTACCTTAGAGTTTAAGGGGAAAACATAAACTTCGAGTCAGACATAAATCCTGGTATGGGTAATAATCTATCATCTCAAATCATTTAGATATCTAATGAGATCATGCCGCTTAGCGGAACGGGTTTCCCCTCACTAGTATCTTAAAAACTCTTATAAACCATTTTCTGTGCCCTTGCATCCACAATGGTTAATCCAATTCAAAACATTATTATGTGATGATATGCAAAACAATTGAATCAATTCTGGATTACCCATCCCCACTTATTTGGATTATCTGTCATAATTATAGTTTTTAGGATTACTATTAACCTAATAGTTTTCATGGGCAGACTAATAACCGGTTAAACATTTAAGAACTCTCTGTCCAATTATATAGTTTTCATGGGATCACTATGAACCTATTAGTAACTCCAATATCATTTCTTTTATCCTAGTTTTCATGGGCTGACTAGGAACCTGTTGACTAACTGTTAATATCTTTCTTTTACCATAGTTTTCATGGGCTAACTAGGAACTTATTGACTATCTGTCAATATTTCATTTTCTTATCCGGATATAGTTTTCATGGGCTAACTATAAACCTGTCTAACTGACACCTTCAATTATACATAGTTTTCATGGGCAAACTATGAACCTATTGGCCCTTGCCAATATCATTTCCCTTTTACAGTTTTCATGGGCTTACTGTTAACCTATTGGCCTCTGCCAATATCTTCAATGTATATTCACTACTAGGTCAACCTAACTGGTTACTCTACCTTTTCCCAAAGTACATTTTTGGATCCATTACAAAGTGAATATATACATATACGGAGAAGCAAACAATATAACTTGGTTAATTCTTTTAACCTATCATGACTTCTTCATAAACTCCATTTCAAAATACTTTGTTCATTAATATGCCATGGTTTTGCTTTTAAATGAGATTGGGTTATTTGTTTTGAAAACTATACTATCGATATCTTCGAAACCTTTCATTCAACCTCACTGGATAGCCTCCTTCGAAAGCATATATCTCCTTTCAAAACATTAGACTATTGTCTTTTAAAACACTTTAAAATCTCTTCTTTCGAAACCTTTCGAATATAATAAAGTGTTGCTTATTAATTATTTGAATCATAGCTTCGAAACCATTGGAAGTATCTCTTCCTAAAGTATTGAAAGTTTCCCTTTCGACATCATTAGGTTTGCCTTTAAAAATAGCATTTGGGTCAATGTAAATATAAACGAAAGTAATTCTTTCGAAACAATTCTTTACCATATAAAAATGGTGGGGAATTTATGATGGTGTCAGAACCATCCCTTTCGACAATGTCAAAAACATATATTAAAAATACTGAAGGATAGCTTCGAAATCCCTTTTGAAGCCATTGCCTTCGAAACCCATAACCCTATCGAAAGCATTTAGGAAGCGGCTTAATATAGCTTTAAAACAAACAATACATTTTGACAACATTGATGACTTCAATACGCTCGAAAGATAAAAGAATAGGCGGTAGGGCTTCGACTGTGTCGGAACCCCTTCTTTCAAAAGAATTGATTTATAATTTAAGGAACTCCTTTGAAACCCTTTTTTCTTTTAAAACAAACATGACAACCCCTTCGAAGGCCGTTATAAAACTCCTTCTGCAAACATACATATCGACTAAGTCGAAAGCTTAGTAAAACAAAGGCAGACGCTTAACTTTTTAAAACAAACTAAGGTATCGACTCCATCAGAAGCATGCTTTCGACACCATACCTTCCGCCTTTCTCCAGTCCATTACGTACCACTTAGATGATACCCTGTGTATTGGTAATGGCATAATGGGGTTTCGACTTTGTCGAAGTCGAAAGGAAAAGGGCGAAAGGTACCCTTAATAGAAGCGAAACCTATTTTTTTGGGTTAAATGTCAAATTAAGCAACTTACCTCAACTAACCTGCCTACGTGTAAACTCCTTATTGGTTGCCTTAAGTTTTCCCATAATTTATTTTGTATATCAAATTAGTTAAGAAAAATCCCCAAAAATCAAGAAATTTACTTTGATTATATTATTTAACATATCAAAATTTCAGACCCAAATTCTCAATATATTTTTCTAAATTAAATTATCGACCCAACGTGCTATATCTTCATTCAAAAATTCATAATAATCTTTCCGTAGCTTGGAAAATTATCAAACTTAAAACCCAACTCTAAAATCATGTTTTGCATGACATATAATTTTTCCATGGCATTTAAACATCAATATCACATGGTTTTGATCTAAACCCATATGAACCATTATTTAAACAATCTTGTTTAAATTTAAACAAACCATAATTCAAGCATATCATCATCAAACATCATATATACGAATTTAAACTCAAATCCAAAACATATATTTAATAATAGAGATGGAAATTATCATTCACCTTAATCTTTGATAAGGAAAGTGGATTGAGATGTGTTTGATTCCCCTTTTTAATTCTTTAACTTTTTCCTTTTCAATTTCCTCTTCTTTTCTTCCAATTAATGGTCGGCCTTTCTCTTCTTTTTCTTACATTTTTCTTTTGTGAGAAAATGAATATGAGTGTGAATGGCTTAAGAGTAAACATACATATATATATATATATATATACACAAATGTAAGGTTAGGTGTAGTTAAATCCCATTATACCCTTACATAATTTAATTAGTATATAAACCATTCTTTAAAACTAATTAAATTTATAAGCACGACCACTTAAATTTATTCAAATCTCAATCCCCTTATCACTTAACATTTACATTATTCTATTTAATTTATCTAATTAAACATCCTGAATAATGTTATTTAAAATTAGGGGCGTTACAGGTCCCCTCCTTAAAGAATTTCGTCCTCGAAATTCAGTAAGGATTTACTACAAATCATAGCAATTATATGTAACAACTCATAACAACCATACTAGTATACTTGACAAGTGATCATCTATATAAATCTAATGTAGACATATAAAACAGATCAGGATAAGTATCTCGAACCCTGTCTTCGGTCTCCTAAGTATAGTCCTTCTTGTTGTCACTCCACTGTACTTTCACCAACTTGATTGTCTTAGACCTCAATCTTTTCTCATCTCTCGCCACAATCTGAACTGGTTGTCTAACAATTGTCAAATTAGGCTCTACCACCAACTCATCCAACCCTGTTGGAGGAATAGTAGTCTCTGGATCATGCACATACTTGCGAAGATTAGACACATGAAATACATTATGGACACCTGCCATATTGCTCGGCAATTCTACTTTGTACGCGAGCTTTCCAATCCTTTCTATAATCTGGAATGGACCAACATATTTCGGTGCCAACTTCCCTGAGTTTCTGAATCGTATCACTCCCTTCATCGGTTACACTTTAATTAAAACTCTGTCTCCAACTGAGAACTCTAGGTCTTTACGCCTTTTATCTGCGTAACTCTTCTGTCTAGACTGCGCTTCCTTCATCCGATCTCGGATCAACTCAATCATCTCTGATGCCTCTCTAATAATATCTGGACCTAAGACTAATCTGTCTCTAGTCTCTAACTAACATGTTGGCGATTTGCATGGCCTTCCATACAAAGCTTCAAAAGGCGCCATTCCTATACTAGTCTGATAACTATTATTATAGGAAAACTCAATCAAATGCAGTTGATCTTCCTAAGATCCACTAAAGTCTAGTACACAAGCTCTTAACAGATCTTCGAGTACCTTATTGACTCTCTCAGTCTGCCCATCCATCTGTGGGTGATATGATGTACTCATCTTGAGCTTGGTACCTAATACTCTCTATAGACTTCTCCAAAATTCGCTAGTGAATAATGCATCTTTGTCGCTGACTATGCCATTAGGAATTCCATGAAGTCTAATTATGTTCTTCACGAACAACTTCGCCAAAACAGGTGCTGTCCTAGTTGACTTGACTGGAAAAAAATGGGCGCTCTTGGTCAATCTGTCCACTATGACCCATATGCTTTCATTTCCCCTGTTCGACCTTGGCAACCCGTCTATAAAATCCAAGGACATAAAATCCCACTTCCAAACTGGAATCTCTAAAAGCTGAAGCCACCCGCTTGGCTTCTGGTGTTTAGCTTTCACTTGTTGACAGTTAGCACATTGTCTAACCCACAAGCTAACATCCCTCTTCATGCCTTCCCAATAGAAGCTTCTCTTCATATCTTGATACATCTTGATTCCCCCAGGATGAATCGTAAACTTGGATCGAGGACACTCATCTAGAACTTCTTTTCTCAAGTTCTCTACATTCGGAACACATATTCGTCCCTTCTTCCTCAACCATCCTCTCCGGTCAATCCCAAAATCTTTAAGGTCATCGATCTCGGATCCCACCTCGAGTCTTCTAATTTTCTCGGCTAACTCTGGATCCTCTCTCTATTTAGAAGCTATCCTCTCGATCGGCGCTGGTCGAACCTCTAAACATGCCAACATAGCAGTACTCTGACTAGAATCAGCAGTCAATCTCGACTTTATACTATACATAGCCAAAACTTCTAAATCCTTCCATTATGTCAACATAGCTAACACCACATTCTGATGTTTCCTGCTAAGGGCGTCCGCTACCTTATTTCCTTTCCCAGGAGTATATTCTATACCAAAATCATAAGCAGCCAAAAACTCTAACCACCTCTGTTGTCGCATATTCAACTCTTTCTAAGAGAATAAATATCTTAAGGACTTATGATCAGTGTATAGCTTAAATCACTCCCCCTAAAAGATAACATCTCCAAATCTTCAATGTGTAGATCACCGTAGCCAACTCAAAATCATGAGTAGGATATCTTACCTCGTGCAGTCTAAGCTGTCGAGAAGCGTAGGCAATGACTTTACCATTCTGTATCAACATAACTCCCAATCCCGTTCCACATGCATCAGTGTACACCACCAACCCTTGGTTTCCCTCTGGAACAACTAACACTGGCATGTTGGTCAACAAATGCTTTAACCTAAGGAATCCTTCCACACATTTGTCAGACCAAATGAATTTTACATCTTTCCTGGTCAACTTGGTTAAAGGTGCTGCTATCCGTGAAAAATCTCTAATGAATTTTCGGTAATAGCCAACAAGTCCGAGAAAACTTCTGATCTCGGTTACCGTCTCTGGTCTCTTCCAACTATTGACAGCTTTGATCTTAACTGGATCTACTGCCAAACCTTCCTTCGAAACTAAATGACCAAGAAACTTGACCTCCTTCTTCCAAAAATGACATTTAGAAAACTTCATCTTTAGCCGATGCTGCCTTAGCGTCTCAAGCACTACTCTCAGATGATCCTCATGCTCTCTCTCATCTTTTGAGTACACAAAAATATCATCTATGAATACCAACACGAACCTATCCAAGTGTTCTCGAAAAACCCGATTCATCAAGTCCACGAAGAAAGAGGGTGCATTCGTCAATCCGAATGGCATCACTAACCACTCATATGAACCATACCTAGTCCGAAATGCTGTCAAAGAAATACTGTCCTCTGCCACGCTCAACTGATGGAAACCGATCGCCAAATCTAATTGGGAAAACACTCTGGCTCCACTCAACTGATCAAATAGATCGTAAATTTGTGGCAAAGGATATCTATTCTTGATCGTCCTTTCGTTCAGCTTACGGTAGTCGCTGCATATCCGCAATGACCCATCTGACCTCTTCATGAAAATCGCGGCCGCTCCCCAAGGCGAACTGCTTGGTCTAATAAAATTCCATTCTTCTAGATCCACTACCTGCACCTTCAATTCTTTCATCTCAGTCGGTGTCATTCTGCTAGGTGGTCTACTAACAGGTTCAACTCTTGGTACAAGATCTATCTGAAACTCAATAGCTCGTTTCGGTGGTATTGTAACATCCCACTTCCGGAGGCTCAAAACTAACTGCTACGGATGCTGTAGTCATCCATAGGTGTTATTTCAGTGCGACCGAAATCCAAATCTTGAAACTATTGGAAACACAGAAACACAAGAATATGAAAACTTTTAAACTTCAACAAAACAGAATTTCTAATTTCTTATGAATTTCAATTTAAGATTTAATTACATAATCCCAGACGTTAACCACGCTCAGATCATATATACATGTACAAAATATGATAAGAGCGACATATGAAGATGTCCCCTTGTGATGATTCAAGAACTAATAAATATGAACTTTACAGTTCTTAGTACATCACAGCGGAAAACAGAAAATAGCTCCTATATAGTTAACATTGCCTTATGCACGTCTCCGGAAGCTTATTCGTCCAAAACCCTGAAAGTCTCCCACTCTCAGACTACTCAAATTAATTTTGAGTACCCGAGAGTTTGTGGAGAAACGCAAACTTCGAGTTAGACAATAAGTCTAGTATGAATAATCCCCTATCATCTCTTATCATAAATAGATAGCTAGTGAGACCATGCCGCTTAGCGGAATGGGTTTTCCCCTCACTAGTATCCTAAACAAAACATGCAAATCATTTACTATGCCCCTGCAGCCAAAATGATTAGTCTTAAAATAGTATGAAATAAAGCCATAAATCATATACCTCGGATATCCCATCCACCCACTCATTAGATATCCCATCTAAAAGCAATTTATTAGATTTCCCATCTAAAATCCATTTATTACAATTCCCCTCTAAAATCTTTAAAGTGACTATCCGTCAAAACTTGAATAGGACTATCTGTCCCAAATTCATCAAAATAAATGCAGATTATCCATCGTACATTGTTTTATAAAAGTTGGTGTGGGCTATTCACCACACACTCCATATTTTTCCTAGGATGACTATGAACCATTGGGTGCCAAATCCCGAGGCTAACCACCTCTGGCAAAACATTTTTTACTTTAGAAATTTGATATGGGCTATCCACCGCACATTCCATGGTTTTCCTAGATTAACCAAGAACCCACCACTTGCCCAATTTTAAATATCATGATCCCCATGATTATTTATTAAAATTCATGACCCGCATGATTTCCTATTTTCCCCAGGTATACCACATGTTTAACCTATTCCCATTGGTAGCCCCAATTAGGTTAAATTAAATAAAAACACTTTGATAGCCCCAATGTATATTTTTGAAAGCATATTTCTATTTGTAGCCCCAAACTATGTATCGAAAACATTAAACCCACCCTGGTGTCCCCAAGGTTTTATAACATTCAAATTAAATAAGGATCCCCCTTACATATTCAAACAAAGGTAAGTATTTTATGCTATAACCCTTTGAAGTAGCTCCTTCGAATTAGCAAAACTTTACTCAAGAAAAATGGCTAAAAACAGCCCTTTACAACCCTTTGAATGAAGTCCCATTTGAAAGCAAATAACCCTCCGTAGTTAGCCTCTTTGGAAGCCTTCCTTTTGAAAGCATCACAAAATCATACCTTTCGACCTTGTCGAAAGGTCCTACCTTACGACATTGTCGAAAGGTTTCTTTTCGACCTGGTCGAAAGGTTCTACCTTTCGACCTCCTCGAAAGCCTGGGGTATCCCCCTTATAAACCATTTATAAACCTTTCAAAAGTAATGAAACTCAAAGCCTTTCGCAATCATTGAAGGTAACCCCTTCAAAACCTTTCGAAATTAAACCCTTCGAAACCATTCAAAAAAGACGAAGTGTCAGTGTTGGAACCAACCCTTCAAAAGAATACTACCGACCTTGTCGAAAGGTTTACCCTTCAACTTTGTCGAAAGGTATTAAGACTTTTACTTTAAAAACAATGGCAGGTTCAGAAGTGACCCCTTCTTTCCCTTCGGCTTTGTCGAAGGCATCCCTTTGACTTAGTCAAAAGGATTAAAATACCTTTTTAGAAAACATTTTAAAACAATTCTCTTGAAGGTTTAAACTTTCGAAGGTCCCCTTTGAAACCCCTTCTTAAATATATAAAACTTTTAGTCATTTATAAAATGATAGAGTCGAAGGATCCCCTTCAACTTATTCATAAGCAATTATGTTTCTATTCGAAAGCAAAGGAAGCAGCCTCCCTATCCCTTCGCCCCTCTTCCCTTCAATACCGTGCTTACCTTTCGACTTAGACGGAGGGTAATTGTTTACCTTCCGTCTTAGACGAAAGGTACCTTTCGACTTCGTCGAAAGGGTAAAAGCGGGCTTGTTGGAGTCGAAGGTAGAACTGGGCCTACTGAAGTGATATTTTATCTTGCTTGTCTAATTTTGATTGGCTAAGGAGCCTTCTCCTGTACTTCCAAATAGTAAAAAGTATACAAAAGTGAACCTTTTTCTTAAAACACTATTCTTCTTCCCCAATTAAATTTTTGAACTGTAGCCTTCCCTCAGAATTGACTAATTCGAAGGCAATTTTGCAGTTTAGACCTTAGGCTTAAATAATTTAATTACCTTAGTAAATCACTAAGGAAAATCCCCAAAAATCACCAAAAATCTGATATATCATATACATCAACATATTAAAATTTCAAAGCATATGAAGATCAAAACAACTTGGAATTTAACCAAAACCGAATAAAACGTGTTAATTAGCCCATTAACATTTGAAACACCTATGTCTTATCCAAACAAAGGTTTAAATGGTTGTATCCTAACCAAATATACAAACATGAATCGGGTTTAACCGATTCAAACACAGAAAAATGAGATGATAAACATGATTATTCACCTTAATTAGTTGATTGGAGAATAAGATAATTTCCTAGCTTTAATTGCTTAGCTTTATCTTCAATTTATTGCTCTTCCTGGAGCTTTTAATAGCCGGCCGAAATATAGGTGAGGAGTTATGAATAAGAGAGTAACAGTTTATTAAGGTGGAGGAAGAGATTTATACTAAGAAATGTAGCCCCATTTCAAAGTTTACCCCTTAGGAAATTCCTCCTTCTTATTTTAGTTAAGTCTTAATTTAGTCCATTCATTAAGACATGACCATTGGATTTATTAATTTCATCTCTCTAATTATTCACATTATTCTATGTAATTTATCCAATTAAATATCCTGAATAATGTCAATTAAAATTCAAGGGCATTACAGGTAGTCCTTTGATCAGCTCAAATACATCTGCAAACTCTCTTGCAACTCGAACCTGACTTAGCTCCTCCGCTGCTTCCAAGGCACTTAACATAACACAAACACTTTGGTCGGAATTCTCTACTGAGAAAATGATTCGGTTCTGACTATTTGAATGCCTTAATGATATTTCTCCATCCTGGCAAAATATCCTAGCCCCATATCTACCCAACCAATCCATACCCAAAATGATCCCGAAATCTACGAAATTATAAACATACAAACTGCATGCAAACGTATGACCTAACAAATCAAGTTCTAACTGGTTACATCTTATCCCTAGAGTTGCATACCCTCCTATTGGATTCACAACTCTTAAGGAAGAAATAGGGTAAGTGGGTTCTAAACATAACCTATTAACCAAATTCTAGGATATAAATGAATGTAATGCACCGGTATCAAATAGTATCCTAACTAGAATACTTTGAATCAAAAGTGTACCTTCCATCACAGTCTTTCCCTTATCAGCTGCAATTGATCTGGAAGAAGACGGTGGTCCAATAGCAAAGACTTTTCCTTTTTATGCCTTAACTGGCTTTGGACACTGGTTCTTGTAATGCCCAATCTGATCGCAGTTGTAACACTTAACATGCTTCTTATCTGCAGCCTTCTTCTGCCCCTTGCCTGACCGGCACTTGTTCGCAAAATAACCCTTCTTGTCACATTTGTAGCAGACTAAATCTGCTTTTGACTTCTTGGCTGGATCTCCCTTCTGGCTCCTTTCTTTTTGAAGAACTCCTCTTCTTTCCCTGAGAACCCTAGGATTCAACTGGATTCTCTCTAGCACAAATAGCAAGCATCTCTTAATAGCGAATGGCCATCTCCACCACCACATTACAGGGATCACGGATAAGAGTTAGGGTCGCCCTAGCAAGCTCGGGCCTTAACCCCTGAATGAACCTTTCATTCCTTCTGATGTCAGTGTCTATAATAGCGTATCCATATCGAGATAGCTCATCAAATCTATTTGCATACTCGATAACTAACATGTCTCCCTGAACTAAATCCATAAATCTTCTCATCAATGCTGACTTGGCAACTTTAGAAATAAATCTATGTTCGAATCTCCATCGAAAATCAGCCCAAGTCAACTCTTCCTCTGGAACTCCGGCAGTCACACCATTCCAACAGTGAAGGGCTGATATTTGCAACTGCCTAGAGGCCAACCTTCTTTTCTGCTCATCTTCTAAACCCAAATCAGAGAAAATCCTTTCACAGTGTAACAGCCAATTCTCCACTTCTATAGCATCTTCCGTTCCCATAAACGGCTTTCCATCCAAATTGGTGTAGTCTCGATTTAACTTGGCATAATTATTCCCAACTGAAACTACAGGATTTGCTCCTTTAATATTTCCAGCCACCCCAATAGTTCCTGCTTGCATCAAATTAGCAAGGAACTGATACATCATCCCCGCATCTACTGGCGGATTCCCATCACTCACATTGGCTTCCGCATTTTGATTAGTGTTAGCATGTCGACCTTGGTTCCTTCGTGTGTTAGGTCGAGCATTTCCATCAGTTGTGGTACTTCCTCCACCTAGATTTCCTCTTCGTTTCCTACTTCCATATCTTCTTTCTCATAAATCTGTATACGAGCCTTAGTAAGATACAGAAGAATGGTCTAAGAGAAAGGGAAATTACGTACTGATATATATATACACCTATATATATCAAATACAAGTACGTTACAATCGCGTTAACCCAAACCCCGATCAATTTTTTGATTCATTGGATTATGTTTGGAAAATATTTTAGGTTTTAATTACTTAAATTTTCATAAACCTATGATCTGATACCAACTTGTAACATTCCCCACTTGGAGGCCCAAAACTAACAGCTACGGATGCTGCAGTCATCCATAGTTATTAATCCTCGGCGACCAAATATGGTAATGTTAGATAAAGTGATATACCAGAAACACATGGATATGGAAAAAGTTTAAAATTTCAAAACAACTTTCACATTCCATTCCAAAAACCATTTCAACATTCTTTACATAATCCAACAACGTGAACCACGTTCAGAAAAATATAATTATTACAATATACTCCAAGAGCGACATACAAAGATGCACTCTTGGTGATCAGAGTGTATAATAGGCAATAAACAACTTTGCCTTAGCAAAACAACACAGTGGAATCATATGAGAAAGAACTCAGATAACTACATGTCTCCTGCACGACTCCGGAAGCTTATTCGTCTTAAGAGGTACCTGAAAACCTCAAATCTCAAGCTACTCAAAATCAATTGAGTACCCGAGAATTTAAGGGGAAAACATAAACTTCGAGTCAGACATAAAGCCTGGTATGAATAATAATCTTTCATCTCAAATCATTTAGATATCTAGTGAGAGCACGCCACTTAGCGGAACGGGTTTTCCCTCACTAGTATCTTAAAAACTTATATAAACCATTTTCTGTTCCCCTGCATCCACAATGGTTAATTCAATTCAAAACATTATTATGTGATGATATGCAAAACAATTGAATCAATTCTAGATTACCCATCCCCACTTATTTTAATTATCTGTCATAATTATAGTTCCTAGGATTACTATTAACCTAATAGTTTTCATGGGCTGGCTAATAATCGGTTAAATATTTAAGAACTCCCTGTCCAATTATATAGTTTTCATGGAATCACTATGAACCTATTGGTAGCTCCAATATCATTTATTTTATTCTAGTTTTCATGGGTTGACTAGGAACCTATTGACTAACTATCAATATCTTTCTTTTACCCTAGTTTTCATAGACTAACTAGGAAACTATTGACTATCTTTCAATATTTCATTTTCTTATCCGGATATAGTTTTCATGGGCTAACTATAAACCTGTCTAACTGATGCCTTCAATTATACATAGTTTTCATGGGCAAACTATGAACCTATTGGCCCTTGCCAATATCATTTCCCTTATACAGCTTTCATAGGCTTACCGTTAACCTATTAGCCCCTGCCAATATCTTTAATTTATATTCACTACTAGGTCAACCTAACTGGTTACTCTACCTTTTCCAAAAGTACATTTTGGATCCATTACAATGTGAATATATACATATATGGAGAAGCAAACCATATAACTTGGTTAATTCTTTTAACCCATCAAGACTTCTTCATAAATTCTATTTCAAAATACTTTGTTCATTAATATGCCATGGTTTTTCTTTTAAATGAGATTGGGTTATTTGTTTTGAAAACTATACTTTCAAAATCTTTAAAACCTTGCTTTCGACCTCACTAGATAGCCTCCTTCGAAACCGTATATCTCCTTTCAAAACATTAGACTATTGTCTTTTAAAACATTTTAAAATCCTTCTTTCGAAAAATTTCGAATATAATAAAGTGTTGCTTATTAATTATTTGAATCATAGCTTCGAAACCATTAGAAGTATCTCTTCCTAAAGTATTGAAAGTCCCGCTTTCGATATCATTGGGTTTACCTTTAAAAATATTATTTGGGTCAAAGTAAATATAAACGAAATTATTTCTTTCGAAACCATTCTTTACCATATAAAAATGGTAGGGAATTTATGATGGTGTCGGAACCATCACTTTCGATAGAGTCGAAACATATATTAAAAATACTGAAGGATAGCTTCGAAACCCCTTTCGAAGCCATTGCCTTCGAAACCCATAAACCTTTCGAAAGCATTTAGGAAGCGACTTAATATAGCTTTAAAACAAACAATACATTTTGACAACATTGATGACTTCAATACGCTCGAAAGATAAAAGAATAGGCGGTAGGGCTTCGACTGTGTCGGAACCCCTTCTTTCGAAAGCATTGATTTATAATTAAAGGAACTCCTTCGAAACCCTTTTTTCTTTTAAAACAAACATGACAACCCCTTCGAAGGCCGTTATAAAACTCCTTCTGCAAACATACGTATCGACTAAGTCGAAAGCTTGGTAAAACAAAGGCAGGTGCTTAACTTTTTAAAACAAACTAAGGTATCGACTCCATCAGAAGCATGCTTTCGACACCATACCTTCCGCCTTTCTCCAGTCCACTACGTACCACTTAGATGATACCCTGTGTATTGGTTATGGCATAATGGGGTTTTGACTTTGTCGAAGGTAAAAGGAAAGGGGTGAAAGGTACCCTTAATAGAAGCGAAACCTATTTTTCTGGGTTAAATGTCAAATTAAGCAGCTTATCTCAACTAACCTGCTTACGTGTAAACTCCTTATTGGTTGCCTTAACTTTTCCCATGCTTTTCAAAACCAACCACCTTTTTTATATTGGATAAGTATCAAACTTAAACTTTTGCAGATAAAACCTTCCTTTTAATTTACACGTAAATCATTTTGATCCTCTTTTCAAAATAATTTATTCTGTATACCAAATCACTTAAGAAAAATCCCCAAAAATCACAGAAATTTACTTTGATCATATTATTTAACATATCAAAATTTCAAACCTAAATTCTCAATATATTTTTATAAATTAAATTATCAACCCAACGTGCTATATTTTCATTCAAAAATTCATAATAATCTTTTCATAGCTTGGAAAATTATCAAACTTAAAACCCAACTCCAAAATCATGTTTTGCATGACATAATTTTTCCATAGCATTTAAACATCAATATCACACGGTTTTGATCTAAAACCGTATGAACCATTTTTTAAACAATCTTTTTTAAATTTAAACAAACCATAATTCAAGCATATCATCATCAAACATCATATATACGAATTTAAACTCAAATCTGAAACATAAATTTAATAAATAGAGATGGAAATTATCATTCACCTTAATCTTTGATAAGGAAAGTGGATTGAGATGAGTTTGATTCCCCTTTTTAATTCTTTAACTTTTTACTTTTCAATTTCCTCTTCTTTTCTTCCAATTAATGGCTGGCTTTTCTCTTCTTTTTCTTACGTTTTTCTTTTGTGAGAAAATGAATATGAGTGTGAATGGCTTAAGAGTAGGTATATATATATATAAAGTTAGGGTTAGGTGTAGTTAAATCCAATTATACCCTTACATAATTTAATTAGTATATAAACCATTCTTTTAAACTAATTAAATTAATAAGCACGACCACTTAAATTTATTCAAATCTCAATCCCCTTATCACTTGACATTTACATTATTCTGTTTAATTTATCTAATTAAACATCCTGAATAATGTTATTTAAAATTAGGGGCATTACATAATTCTAGGAACCTTTCTTAGAAGGAGAGGGTAGAGGATGAAGGGGATTAAAAAACCTACAATCAGATAAACAAAACCAAATTGCAAATAATGTTAACTTATCTTCCCTGATAGACTTAGATGATTAGTCTCGAATATCCTTTGTGTCTCGTTGTACTTAAGACTTTTTGAAGTTTATTTCACTGTTTGTAATGAAACATTTTGTTTGTTATATTGTCTCTTGCGAGTGATCACACTACTCTCATTATTTTATTTAGTATTCTGGAGAGAATGTGTTCAAAAAACTGTTGAGAGAGACTGAGGCTAGGCTCAAAAAACAAACTTTAGATCGGCTTGGGTTAAGCGCTGCGGCTATGGCTAGACGCAAAAGAGAATTATACAGAACTTTTACGGATCTTAAGAACAAAACCGAGGAGTTATCATCCCAAACAGACCAGATAGTTCGGGAGAAGGAGGTCCTTAGTGATTTGTATTACATCGATGGCAGTATGCATTAGAGAATGGTTCATTTCTACTGACAGTCCTCATCTTGAGTGGTTTAGGCTTAAGCTTAGAAACTTGATTAACAAATGACTTTTTCATGTTTTTTAAATTTACATATGATTTTCAGGTGTGTAATCAAGTAGGGATGATGTAATCAGTAATGGTTATTTTAAAGTTGACATCCAATCTGTTATTTTTTGATTATGTAATTAAGTTTCATTTTTGTAGTGATTTACGTTGGTTCTTTTCGAGCTTTTCTTAATGTTAATCGTATTCGTGATTAGGACGCATTTGAGGATAATATTGCTCAACTCAGATAGGATGTTGAGAAGCTTGAAACAGAGCTGAAGCTTAACCGTAAAGAACTCTCATATGCTAAGAGTGTGTTGCGATGCTAGTATGACTGCAATAATAGACTATGCACATGCACAGGGGATGTTGCATCAAAGCTGGAAGGGATAAAGCAGACGGTGGAGGCGAGTGAAGAACTTTATGGTATTTTTTATATGGAAGAGATTACACAATACAAGAAACAAGTGGAGGACTGGTGTCCGAGATTGTCGGGTTGCTTGGTGAGCAAGAAGTTGTAGAATATCGGGGAATGATTTTGGCGCAGCATTCAGATGTTGTCCCCGTTCTCCTTACAGGTTTTGGGCCTCCTTGTCTTCGTGACGATAGGTGGAAAAGTATCGCTAACAGATTGTTTGGTGATTTTTCAGGAAACGGTAAAATAACAAAGTCTCGGTTACTTGAGAGCCTAAATGACAGTAGGAAAAAAGCAGTAGTAAAGGTATATGACTTCGAAGACTCGTTGTAGATTGCTTAAGATAGGATTACTTCTTACTCGAATAAGCTTAAGCAAGAGAAGATCAAAAGTAAGCAAGCTGAGGCGCTATTGCAATGGTTTTGAGATGTTTTGGGCTTTTTCTACCCTACATTGGATCAAAATTTTCTAATAACAAAGAGGGCTTTGGCATGACAGCTGACCTGGCTGAGGATCCTTGGGAAAGAGCTCGTTATGATCCCCGACTGACCTTTGTCACTAGCACAATTCCACCTCTTCCTAACGGCATTCAGTTTTAATGTTCTATCGTTAAGACTTTAGCATAAGGGAAACATTTCTATAGTACTTAACTTGACCAAGAAATTAAATTTTTGTCTAATATTTCTTTATGGAAAATCTACGAACTTTTTAGTAGTCCTATTTTGCTTATTTTACATTGTTATTTGATTTTGGTATTTATGGACTTACTCGTCCTTCTCTGGCTTATTTATTTCATTTAGGATTTAGAGGCAGCCGCTCTGCAAAAGAGGTTAGATTCTGCTTAGCTCAGGATAGTGGAGCAGAGTGTTTGTTAAAGAATGTTGCGAGCATCTACGAGGGCAGTGTACGAGGATGAAATATTAAATTGAAGAAAAGGATTATGGAAACGGGTGAAGAGAGGGTGCCATGCCTCAATGTGGAAAGGACCCTCAGATGGCTTCTACTGCCTGTTCCTTCCTTAGGTTGGATCAAATTCCTATACCTTCATCCCGAACCAACCCGAATGACAGCCTTAAGTGGGAGAGTGAAGTAAGGGGTTATTATGAGTCCAAGATCAAAGAGTTAGAAGTTTGTTTTAAGAGACAGTTAGGGACGCCAAATACTCGGGTTTCCCCATTCCTATCTACTGAGGATGAGTTCTTCGGCTCCTCCTCTAAAGACGTTGAAAATACAAGGGAGCGCCTCTTGGGTGAACTTGAGAGGGTTAGGAAAGTTTCTATAAGGCAGATAAATGTCTTAGAGAATAAGATATATAACCTGGAGTGTGAGGCCCGATTAGATTCCTTCACATTTTCTCAAGGTACGATGGATAGGGCATCTCTTTTGGATGAGCTTCATAAAGAGAAGGTGAAAAAAATGCAAAAATTGGCCGGCAACATGCAATTGACTTTCTTAGATGCTTCTGGCCTAGATCTTTCTTGTGTAATAGGGCTGATTATGAGTATAAATCTTCAGACTATGAAAACCTTTGGGTTATTGTCAATTATGGTCCCCGTATTACCTATCGCAGCTCCTGTCATGGTAGGGTTTCTCGCTTCCGATCATCAGACGTGATTACTGAGCTAGAAATCCAACCTTCTGCTTTTCATTTAGTGAACAGCTCAGCTCGCAGAATCATACTCCAGCAGTTCGCAATGACATAAAGTGGACATGCCCAGTTTTGAACCAGACTCGTAATTTAACTTTTATTAATTATTTTCAAAATATGATCTAGATTGTAATGTTAGCAGATTACGTGAGGGTATGTGAAAGTAGAAAACATTATTTTTTGTTAGGCATATAAGATTCATAACGAAGTATTGATAACCCAGTTTTCTGAAGTATACCTGGTGAGCTTTGAGTAGCAACTAGATTTTTACCTGACCGGCAGCTGTTTTTGGTACAGATCATGTATTGCGCTCTCTTGCCAAGTCCAGGATGAGCTCCTGGAATAGCATATGCCCCCTGATCATGACCTTTTTTGACTGTAGTGCTTTCTTGCATATTGGCGCGACCGGATCCTTTGTTAAGGTGTATAACCCAGCGCTAATTTGACTGTATGTGCGATATGACCTGCCATACTTTTAAGGGCGTAATGTTCTAGTCTGGCTGCGGCTTTAACATGACCTGCCCCCTGTTCTAGGAGTGCAATATCCTTGGCCACATGCTTGGCCGCATACTGAATATGACCTGCCCTCTGTTTGGGGGCGTGATGTCCTTAGCCGTATGCTTAGTTGTATGTTCAATATGACATGCCCCCTGTTCGAAGGCTTAATGTCCTTGAATGTATACTTGGCCGCCTACTTGTTTCAACCTGCCCGCTATTTGGGGGTGTAATGTCCTTAGCTATGGGCTTGGTATGACATATCCTTTTGTTTAGAGATGTAATGTCATACTTGTGTCGAGCCGCGTTCTTCTCTTGTGTCATCATTCTCATTTCTAAGATTGTCGTTGTCGTTCGCAGGTGGAATCATACCTTTGGAACGACGGCAATAAGCTATGAAGAGTGGAAGAAGATTTGACTGAGTAGTCAGGTCGTGTATATACAACCCATTATCACATGCGCATGGTTTTTTTGAACTGGTTCTGACAGTCTAATATCCATACGTCTAGTATGGTATGTTAAATTACCTAACATACACGTTTTTAAACTAGTTTAGGAAATCCAGTATCCCTACGATTGTTATCATAGGAATATTCTTACTAAATCGGAGTAATTTTTCATCCTATCTAGCGCATGGTTGAGAAGCTGGACTTGCATGGATGTAGGTTTAAGAATGTATGACCAGTATCACCGTTCTCAGTGTTGAGAGTGTCGTTTTACTACCGACCTTGCATTAAGGTTAATCAGCGAGTATTAGCGGTGAACTGTGAAAGTGTATAAAAAAATTCTTTTACAAAGAGATAATACAAAGATTTTATACTGGTTCGGGCTGTCTAATATCCCTATGACCAGTTCGATACATTGTTACATCATAAATATATTTTTTACAAATCTTGCCATAGAGGTGGCGCATGACATGTTGCTTCCAGTTCGAGCTCTACAATGTGCGCTGAGTGCTTGCCTTTGTCGTTGCGGGCCAATGCTTCAATTTTAGTTCCTCCACCAGACTTTGGGCTCGTTCCGCTCTCGATCTCCGCTAATGAGGGCAACTTTCTCTATAAAGGAGAGAAGCATCAATATAGCTCTTGTGCTTTCAGTTAATATCGGGGATGGAGGTGGATCCTTCAAATCGGTGGGCGTTTCAATTTCTAATCGATGGGCACATTAGTTGAATTCCTCAGTTTTTGGACAGAATGTGCAAATGTCTTTTCCCTTACAACTGTAGTATGGGAGGTGTTCCCATACTTTTTTCGGCAAGGCACATAGTGATTTTGTATTCTGATCCTAGGTTTTCTGCCATTATTGGATTCGTTGTCCAAATTGATGAATATCCATGTGCTTTTGCTCAGAATTTGGCCGTTGGCTAATGTTGGGGGGCTATAATCAAATGGTGGTAGCTCATCGACTTGATTCCATGAAACACCAATTATTGAGTCTTTCTATCAAATAGTGGTTGCCGGTCTCACCATTCTCGTTCTTAAGAATGTCATGGCTGCTGGAAACATGCAGCAGATAAGAGAGGATAGTGAGCCGTAGGTGATAGGGAAATGGTGGATGGAATTGGAAGTTTTGATAGAAATTCATAAGAGAGGAATGAAGGGATGAAGGAACGGGGTATGGAGGTTCGGGCGCTCCTTTTAGCGTTAAAAATGTTGGTGAAATTTTTTGGTTTCACCACACTCAACTTGATCATAAGGTGATCTTATGTCTTGTCGCCCTCACGATGAGGAATCCGTGAATTTAAGCTTCGTTAAATTCACCATTGAAAAGCAACTATGTTGCTGAAGTTTACACAGCTGAGTAGTCGCACTTCAACTGTTTGTTGAAATGTCGATGTGGTTTGCAATCAAACAGGAAAACAAAATTGGATAATAGAACAATTATAGTAAAGGACACAAAGATTTTTACATGGTTCATAATAACGCTAATCCTACGTCCATGGGAATTTCTACTGTATCTTTGAGGTTTTAGTACAAATGGTTACAATGGCCTGAAAGGCATACAATATCTCATTTGTATTTTTTAGAATGGGAAAAATCTTGGAAAAGAAGAAGAAAAAGTCCCTTTTTCATCCTCTTGTTTTTCCTTTTATAGTATCAAAAGTGTATTGTTGTTTGCTGCAATCGTCTTTTCCTTCAATCTCCGCCTTTAGATTTTACCACTTGTCATTCATCTATGGTGCCTATTCGTTGTGACTGGATTGATAATGGATTTTTGGCAGGAAATCGTGATATTGGTGGGATCTTGGAAATTCAAAGTGAATGTCCAAAAATTTGGGCAAGAAGCCTGAGCCTGCAAGGGCCAGTCTCCTCTCTCTCGGGATGGAGAATGTTTTGAGAGGAATAGAAGAGAACCTCCTTGAAGCTTCGTTGTATTGTTGAGAAAGAGGCTCTGGTGAATATTTCTTGGCATTCAGACCACACTGCCCTACCGATACCTTTACCACCTTCGACTGACTTGGTAGTGCGTCGGGTCGGAGTGATACAGCTTTCCCTTATTCTGATCTGAGGGTTAACTTGGAAGATATGCCTAGGATATTCCTGGGGCTAATCGCGGTTTGAGTCGCCCTCTATACGAGTTTGCTTGGATTGTTGAGAAGAGAGAAGGCACTTCATACTTTGTCGTTTTCCTATATGGTCGGTTCTACGTTGAAGCATACTACGAGTGGCCCTGTATACAGTTCCTTCTGAAGTTTTCTTGGCTCAAGGTGGTACCGTCTAGGTTTCCCTCGGTATATGCTGGAACTGGTTGGTTCCTTTAGGCATTGGCAAAGTGTAATATTTAGAAGTTTGTTACCTTAGTGCGTTTGGTATTGTATTTTACACCTCCATTCACTTTAAACCGTTGGGTATGGCTATGGTGGTGTGCCCCTGTTCCCTTACTGATTTATTGTCACAATATTTTAATGGTAGGGCTCAAATCGGGTTCGGTGCCATGGTTATAAGTCGGTTCCCCTTCCGCTCTGTCTCACTTTCCTTTATTGCAGTTCGTGGTAAGAACGGGTGTAACACAAAGATGGCTTGAATTCTTGGTAGCATACGACTTCGGTATAGAGTATACGCTAGGAAAAGAGAACAAGGTTGCAGATGCTTTGAGTAGAAAGCATCAGAATGGAGTGTTAGTGTAACGACCTATACCATCGGGACCAATAGTATACAAATAATGCATTGTAGTCATGCCCGATTAATATAGGATGACCTTCAATATGAATAATAACAAATACAGCATATAACATGTCATATATCTCACAGTGCATGGACAGTATATAATATCACAGATATAACAAAAGAGATAATGACAATATGAACTAATCATCAGAGTATAAGATCCACAAGTTATACATCAATAGTCATAGAGTATATACAAAGAATCAACTCAAATAACAGTCTCAACAAAAAGGAAATAAGCGAGCACTGCCAAGGCTCCATAGTGCAGCCCATCGAAAAGCATATAAATCCATATATGTATATAATAAGAGATAGCTTCATCCAACTCGACCTTCACACAGCTACTGCATCACCAAGACCTGTAATCTAATCTACTCATTTAAGAGTACCCAAGATAATAAGAAGCAAAGCATAAAACCATGGATCAGTCAATAGTCTAGTGTGAGCGGTAGATGAATCTTAAAATACTATACTGGTAAATATGGTAAGGAATAAGAGTACACGAACCATAACTAACTGGTCTCTGCAACCAAAGAGTTAGTACATAATACTATAATATGCTACTCTATAATATCATAAAGGTACTATACAACATAGAATAGTGGAAGTTCAGATATTCCTATCTCTAGTACCTACTTCCAATATATTCCCGAGTGATAGCCCAATAAAGAATGCAACCAAAGCAACCATAACATCCATCAAAAAATACACACTATCACTCGTCCATGTGCTTTGAAGATATGATAACTCGTATGGCCTTCTTGCTGCCAGGGACTGATGAAAAACCCAGTTTTCCCTATGGTCTCGTATCACATAGCCCAAAGCTTGATACGTGCCTCGTAGCCCAAAGCTAGACACTAGACCCAAAGCAACTGGTCCAGGGTATACATGTCCCTCTATTGACACATGGACGTCCCCACTTACAATATCCCTACTTCGAGTATAACTAAAACACTCTGAGTACCAACGATTCCTTAGCACAAACATCTGAGCCCTTCGTTATACTCAATCCAGTTTCCATTATCTAGGAACCCACCACGTTTCCCATTCAATGGCTCTCCCCTTTATCAAGCCACTATCTTCGGTACCTACTTCTACCACGAGTCACAAACCGAAGATACATAGCTTTTATCATGTTGTTACATCGCCATCCTACCTTGATGCGAACGAACCAACATGTCTAGCACGATTTACAGGACCTCTACTTCATTACCCAGAAGTTTCACATCCATCGGACTTACCAAAACAACTCGGTACCGACTTAAATAAATCGATACCGACTTATTTCCTTAGCCAACCATTGGCTAAGTTTTCTTCCACTCCTTCCTTGCTTCTTGTACGCCCTTCCTCGATGCTTTGACCCGACTTATCCATTCAAAATAACTTGGTCTTCTCTTCAAAACATCCACTTTAAGTTCTAGAAAACAACTTGACATCATATCCAACACTTAGCAAATTTCCTATATCTTGCCATGAACAAGCTCCTCTAGCCAGGCTTTATCTAACCGCGCCAACCACCGACCCATTCGTCCAACCAAAATAACTTGGTATCGACTTGGTACCGACATAAACAAGTTAGTACCGACTCTGTACCGACATACACAAGTCGGTACCGACTTATCGCCTTAACGAATTGGAACCTACGACTTGAAGCCCAAGCTCTACCCACACTTCAGAGCCTTCCCTCCAAATTTCGTCCAATTCTGATCATCTTTGCCTTCAATTTGCCAAATTCACCAACCTAGCTTCCTAACATCCAAAACACTAGCGAACAACATCAAAGCACAACATACAGACATGGAATAACATGCAATTACATTCATTCAAACAAACAACGCATAGAATTATAGCAAGCAAGCATACTGTAATTCAAATATAACTAATCAATGAACATATGAATATGAACAAGGTGGATTTCAAAGCCATTTCTACAAATCATATTAGAATTCATCAACTTAGGTCATAAACATATTCTAACATATAATTAAGGTTAGACAAGGATTTTTATGGTCAAAATCATGTTAAAACTTATTATTCTACCATATAAACATGCATATGATAGTGAGAAGTCATAAATCACTCACCGATTACCAAATTCAACCAATTTGAGTGTAGACCCAATATGGACAGTGATCAAAAGAAACGCAAATCAACCAAATCAATGATCTATATCTTCTAATCAATGATCTATTTACTAATCTTCAGTTCGATTTGATATAGAGAGTAATTTGGGTGATTTTGGATGAATCTAAGATTAATGGGGGTTTAGATCTGATTTGAGAGAGAGGAAAAAAAATTAATTTGGTTCTTCAGCCCTCCATTTATAGTGATCTCTAGTTAGACTAATGGGCCTACTTATGGGCTTAATTAATTACACACTAATCTTGACTAGCAGCTATTAAAGCTTAAAACAACCATAACATCCTAACTGTAAGTTTGTTTTTCTAACTACTCTATGAAATGGGAAACCATCATCCTGAAACAATGGAATTGGTTTGAGACCCTAATTTGACTTCTATCACAAGTTATATCCAAAACGAGATTTTCAAGGTTAAAATGGTTACATAGAAATTCGGAAAAAATCATAGGTGTGTAAAATGTACCTAATAGTCATATTCTAAAATTATGTAATCATATGACTTCATATGAATAAAATAAAAATATTTTACGAGCCTCCAATACATAAAATATGGGTTGTTACATTCTCCTCCCCCCTCATAGGAATTTCACCCCCGAAATCCCTAAACAAACCAAAGTATATGCAACTATAGTTATCCCGCATACCTACCAATCATACTCAACCATCAAACATCTCAAACAAGCAGTCATCTAATCATAGTATAGGTGAACTTATCCAAGCATGCAGAATACTAGCCTATCAGATATAATATACAATGGTGAAATTAGATATGTTAATTAGTGAATTTTACCATTCAGAGAGCTCCGGACACATAGTCCTCATGCTCCCCTCAGTCTCCCACGTACAATCGTCATCACTTTCACTCCATTGTACCTTCACTGGCTTCACTAACTTTCTCCTAAGTTGTTTTGTATCATACCCAACAATACGAAGTGGCCTATGAGATCTAGAAACTTCTGATTCTGCCTCAACAACTTCTAGCCGATCCAGTGTAATCATCACGCTTTAGTCATGCACAAACTTCCATAAATAAGAGACATAAAAAACATTGTGCACGCCCACCATCTTTCGTGGTAAGTCGACTCTATATGCTAGCTTCCCAATCCTCTCAACTATCGGAAAAGGACCTACAAATCTCGATGCCAACTTCCCCTTTCTACCTAATCGAACTACATTTTTCAAAGGAGAAACCTTCACGAATACCATATTTCTGATAGAAAACTCTAAATCTCTTCGTCTCTTATTAGCGTTACTTTTCTGTCGATCCTGAGCAGCTTTCGTTCATCTCCGAATGACCTCAATCTTCTTAGAAGTCTCTCTAATCATATCTGGCCCAAGCATCAGTTTTTCGCCTGCTTTCCATCAACATAAAGGAGTGTTACATGGTCAACCATACAAACTTTCATATGGAGCCATACCAATAATAGACTGATAACTATTGTTGTATGCAAACTCTACTAAATACAAATGATCATCCCACGATCCTCCAAAAATCTATAATGCATGCTTGCAAGAGATCTTCCAATATATGATTTACCCTTTCGATTTACACATATGTTTGTGAGTGATAAGCTATGCTAAGGTGCAGCTCGGTCCCTAACGCCTCTTGTAAGATCTTCCAGAACCCACTAGTGAACAGTGGGTCTCAATCGCTCACAATGCTCTTTGGCACATCGTGAAATCATACTATCCACTTTATATACAACTCTACCAGCTTGGATGTCATTCTACTTGAGTTGACGGGTATAAATCTTGCACTCTTGGTTAATCGATCCACTATGACCCAAATGCTATCGTACCCTACTCGAGTCCTAGATAGTCCATCTATAAAATCCATTTATACTTGCTCTGTAACAACCCGCCAATTTTGAAAATAGTTTAAATGGAAATTCATTTGAAACTTTGACTATAATTATTTTAAAATTTGATAAATTTGGAAATTTAATGTAATATTTTGGGATTTGATGTGAAATGTTCTTCCAAATTTAATAAAATAAAGAATTTTCTTAAAATGCAAATTTTGGTCAACTTTGGTCAAAGTTTGACTTTCTGTGGAAATTTTAAAATTTTGAATTTTACTTTTTTTTATGAAGATGGATTTAATTCTAACATTTCCTTTGTTTTTCGTTTTGTTAAATTTTGATTCCTACTTCTAAAAATTTACAACTTTTGGCGTATTACACGCAGTTAATTTCCCTTAACATTCATCTTATTTACATTGTGACTTTGGGCTTGTACTAATGGGCTAGGAATTGCTTTAGTAGATGAGAAACCACATGATTAAGTAGCCTATATAATATCCTAGGGTTTTGCTAGACTCTCACTTTCATTTGTGCCTCCGTAGAAAGAAATCAATGTAAGTTTTCTTCTTCATCTTCCTCCTCAAAACCCTAGACATTCTTCCTCTCTTCCTCTACAAATTTTCCTCCTCCTCTCCTCAACAAATTTTGGCCATGCTTGTCTCTACACCCATCTCCCCTTCCTCCAACCAGAAACCCTAGCAAAAACTACCTCTTCTCCTTCCTTTTCCCCTTTCCTCTTCACCAATTTTGGCCTCCACCTCCTCTTCCTCCAACCAAATACCCTATAGCCGAACCCCTTCCATTTCCCCCCTTTTCTTCTTCATTTATTTCGGCCATCACCACCATCCTCCTCTCCAATTGCCAAACCCTAACCCTAGCCTTGCCATAGCCTATGGCCGAACCCAAAGCCTAGCCAAACCCTAACCCTAGCCTTGCCTTGACCATGTAGGCCGAACCCTAAACCCAAACCTTGCCTTCCTCTAGCCTTGTAGCCACAAACCCTAGCCTATAGACCAAACCCTAACCCAAATCTAGCCTAGACCGAACCCAAACAAACCCTAGACCAAACCTATGTATTCCCTAGACAAGCCCTCTTCACATGTTTACAAATATATAATTTTTCTACTTTTAATTTTCTATGTGAATTATTTGTTTACGTATGGAATTTATCTTATTTTTCAAAGCGTCGAATTTGGATTCTCCTCTCACTCATGCTTGTCCGTAATTTGTTATGCTTGTCGTAGTCGTTGTGTTGCGTTTTGAATCACTTCTCTAACCAAAGAAAGGTGAGTAATCACTCTTTACAACGTACTTACATTTTGGTGAATTGATGACAATGGAATTGTATGGATTTGTATATGCAAGTTGAGAATTTCACCTAAGTTTATATTATGTTATTTCATGTCATATTTTACCTGTTATGATCATATGCCATGATATATTGAATATTGTTATGTTTATTTAAATATTCTGTTCTCACACTGCAAGTTCCTTCACTATGGGTTGAAATGATACATACCCGAATGATTTTTAGATTAAGGAAAACTGTTATGGGCTAAAATGATAGGCCTGAGCAATTTTATTTGACTTGGGATTGCGGGTTTGAAATGATATAAAACACGGAAAATTAATAAATTGCGGATTGAAATGATATATGTCTGTATTTACTTGACCCTAGGGTAGAGAATTTTATACAGACTCCGTGGTTAATTTAAAATGATTTTTCTAAAAAATTATTAAGTATTTTGGATTTTTATATATGAATATCAACTAAAATTTAATGTAATAATTTCTGTAAATTTATTTACATGAGTTAAAAATTTTATAAGAAATAAATAGTTGGAAATGTAAATTTTGGAATCTAATTTACAAAATTAAGGTTAATTGAAATTTAATAATCCGATTTGACTTAATAATGGTATTTTATTCTAGCCTATAAATTGTAAGTTTTAATTCATGTAATAGTGATTAAAACGATAAATGGTTTTTTTGTGAAAAAAAGGTAAGTTAAAACGTACATTTGACATGTAAGTTTTAACTAATGTAAATGGTATAACTTGGGTAATAAAAATGATAAATGTTATTTACTGAAAAGAAAATAAAGTGTAAGTTAATAATGTACTTTTAACTTAGCATAAGGATTTCAGCTTTAAAATTTGACATTATAGTAACAAAGTTATTTAACTAAAGGTATGGTTTCTTTAATGACCAAATAGCTAAAATTAGAGTAATAGAATAAGAATGATATAGTGACTATGATAAAAACTGTAAATATATGTACTATTTGATTATATAAACTATTGTAGTAGGAAGTATTAAGTAACAATTCAAACCTGCTGCGATTTCTTACGGTAACAATTCAAAACTGCTCGATTTCTTACTGTAACAATTTTGCACTGCTGTGGATTCTTACAGTAACAATTCTACACCGTTGCGAATTCTTACAGTAACAATTCTGCACCGCTACGAATTCTTACAGTAGCACTTTTGTACTGCTGCATTTTCTTAAAAGTGACATTTCCAGAATGCTACAAAATTTTCTAAAGGGTTATAGTTTTGAATGTTATGGTTCTAAAGGTTACATTTTAAAGTGCTATGATCTCTAAATTTTTACGTTTTAAAGGGGCTATAATTAAATGAATTTGGAAGTGTACGACTTTGGAAAAATGAATAATATTTTAAAGAATAATGATATGGAATTTATATGGTTTTGAATGGAATATGTTTGATATGAAAAATAAACCAATTGAAATTGAATAACCACGGGTCATAATAACGTTTAGTTGCTAAGAGACCGGGATCAGATATGTGCATACTCTCTGTCGATACCGAAAACCACTTTAACAACTGTGTACGCGATGGAGATTCCAGAATGAAGTAGGATGGAGGCGACGATCCTAAAGGTATACATACGTGGACCTAACTCCCATGAGTTAGCATTAGGTGGCTAAAACAGGAGCAATTGACGGGCCAAGTGAGGTAGCTCCTCCGATCGGACACACTTCATCGTTAGCCATTCTATTACTTTGTGATTGATTTGGTGCGCACCTTTGATTCGGGAGTGTGGATCGAGTTGGGCTGTAGTTGCGGCTATGCGTTACCAACAGTCCGGAAGTGTAATTGGTATATCTACCCTGGCATTTCCTAGTTGTGACGTGTCACCTACCCTAGCGCGCCTTCTACGAGTTTTTTTTATGTCGTACCTATGGGGTATCCTCTGGCGGCCCCAGTTTATGGGGAGTTACGTTACTGTATAGACTATTGACATTATAAAAATGTGTTAAGGGGGAAAATGTAACGCTTTAACGCTATTTTAATAGTTTACTTTACTTTTGACATTATTATAATAGCGTATATTACTACATAGTAGGTAGTTTAACGGATCCATAAAGGATGGGCGATCCCAAGCATTCTTTAAGTTACTGATGCATTTCTTTTACAATTCACTTGATTTGATTTACAAATTATAAGTATGTATGTCCTGACTCGAGCGTTTTGTGTTTTTTCTTTACGCTCGGGTCAACCTGAGTTTCACAGCTTTGGTTTCATCCTTTTGGAGCTAGAGATCTGCCAGAGATTTAGCTGTCTACCTGATATTTTCATTCCAGTTATTTCCACTCAGCTTTTGCTTTTGTAGTAGAGAACTTATGTATCTAAACTTTCCGTTGTATTTGTGTTCAGACTTGGGTATTATGTATTAGTTTGAGACTATGTATCTAGGAGCTTCATGAACTCCTATGTTTATTTTATTCCGCTGCGAGTTATTCTGATATTCTATGTCTATGATTCTGTGATTGATTTTATTTGCCCCAAATTTTATTAACAATATGTTGTTTTGAATTATTCAAGTCTGATATGTGTGGTTTTATTGTCAATCTGAATGGTCCAAAATGGCGGGATGTTACAGTTGGTATCAGAGCGAGGTTTTTAGGAAAACCTTAGCCTACGGGGCAAAAACTCATTAGAGATAGGGTAGAAATACCCTAGAATGAGTAAAAAAAATCAATCTTAGAATCAGTCTTTGCGAGAGAACGTATTTTCAAGTATAAAATGGTTTTCAAATGATTTTAAAGGATTATTTTGGATATAAAATCTTTCTTGTTTTAAAATCTAATTTTTCTTAGGATTTCCTTCTTTCGAATCCACCTTGTTTAATAGAATTGTTTGATTAGGATTTCCATTCTAGTTGAATCTGGTCTTTTGTCTTTCTCCTCTATCTTGGTCCTAAAATAAAAGCAAAAATTCATTCTTGAATTTCTAGGATGAATCGTAGGAATGCCAGAGGTCAGGGCGTGGTGTTGCCCAGTTCCAACAGCAGTTGCACCCATTAAGTTTACCATTCTCCGTAAGGAGTTCACTCAGCTAGGTGGTACTAAGTTTACGGGATCAGAGACCATCATTGAGGCTCAGCAGTGGCTGAGGAGTTTGGAAAGGATTTTCGCTGGTTTGGAGATCATCGACGCTAAGAAGCGTCAGTTTGCAGCTTGGCAGTTACAGGAGGCAGCCCTGGATTGGTGGGAGTCGGTTACAACCAACACTATTGAGGCAGATATTTCTTGGGAACAGTTTCGGGAGGCTTTTGTGGCGAAGTGGATGCCAGAAGCTGGGAAGTCTCAGCTATACATGGAGTTTATGGATCTTAAGCAAGGGGATATGTCATTTTCTGAGTATGAGCGGAAGTTCAACGAACTTTCCAAGTTTGGTCCTAACTTGATTGATACCCCTCTTAAGAAGAATGAGAAGTTTATAGCTGGAGCTCGCCCAGAGTTTTATGATCGTCTGATTTCTCATGTGCACAGCCCTTTTACTAGATTGATGGATATGGCCATTAGATATGAGAACCCCACTTCTAAGGAAGCATCTATTGCTCGTGCACCGTCATCTCAGCCTTCTTCTGGCAACTCTAAGAAGAGGAAGTCTAATTTCCATCGACAAAAGCAGAATTGGCTTAAGAATCCAAGTTTAGGATCTTCTTCTTCCTGGAGGCAGCCTATTGATCTTTCTTCCATCACTTGCTTCAAGTGCGATCAGAAGGGTCACTATGCCAACAGTTGTCCAGCACCTGCCAGTGCCGCCATTCCTCCACCTCAAAATACCAGGAACAACCTCTTCCATGTCTGTTTGCAACCTGGCCATTTCAAGAATGATTGTCCCTTGTATCAGAAGGGCAAGACATCTAGAGTCTTTTCCATGACTTCTTCCACTCGTGCTCCGCCTACTCCACCTGCTCCTAGTGATACCCAAGGTACTCTCCAGGGCACCTTTACTTTGTTTAATTTTCCTGTTCGTGTTTTATTTGACACTGGAGCTTCCCATAGTTTCATTTCTGTGGATCTTTGTGATAAGTTTGAGCATATCCATTCACCCTAGTATGCAATTGTACCTTTATGTGTTTCTAATCCTATTGGTGGTCCCACAAACCTTAGTAGGATTTGTAACAATGTGAAACTCTTCTTTTTCGACCATTGCTTTTTTGGTGATTTCTATGTTCTTAGTTTCGATGCTTTTGACATGTTGCTTGGAGGAGATTGGCTGAAGATGCATGAAGTTGTTATCTCTTGTAAAACCCAGACTGTTTCTCTTGTTGATGATTTTGGTAAGCCCTTGGTGATTCAGTGCCGTATGCCTCAAGAGTATGCAGGCAGTTTTATCTATTCTCTTGATTCATCCCCTATTGATCTTGATTCTACTCCTATGGTCAAACTTTACCCCGATGTATTTGGTGAAGTCACTTATTTACCTCCTAAATGGGAAATTGAATTTTGTATTGATCTTATTCCTGGAGCTCGACCTGTAGTTCTTCCTCCCAGAAGAATGGCACCCCATGAGAAGGTTGAGTTGAGGAAGCAAATTGAAGACTTGTTCTCCAAAGGTTTGATCAGACCCAGTCATTCCGAATGGGAAGCAGCAGTGGTTTTTGTCACTAAGTATGATGGTTCTTTGAGGATGTGTGTTGATTATAAGGAGCTGAACAAGCTCACTATGAAAAACAGATATCCGATGTCTCGTATTAATGATATGTTCGATTAGCTTTATGGAGCTACTGTATTCTCTCAGCTTGATCTTGCCACCGGTTTCCACCAGCTCAGAATTACCGACGAAAGTATTCCCAAAACTGCTTTCCGTTCTGAGGATGGTTTCTTTGAATGGTTAGTTATGCCTTTTGGTTTAACTAATGGCCCAGCTTTCTTTGTCGACCTTATGAACCGGGTTTTCCATGATGTTCTTAATAAGTTTGTTCTAGTCTTCGTCGATGATATTCTGGTTTTCTCTAAGTCTAAGGCGGAACATGAAATACATTTGAATTTTGTTCTGAAGACCCTTAGGAGTCATCAGTCGAAAGCCAAATTCTCGAAATGCCATTTCTAGAAAGATGAAGTCTGATTTCTTGGACATATTGTTTCTGGTGACGGAATTTCTGTTGATCCAGTTAAGATCACTGCGATTAGTGTAAGTCTATCTTCTCTTCTTCCTTTATACATTAATTATTCTATCTCTTTCTCGGTTCTTATTCCCCCTATTCTATTTTAGAATTGGGAAACACCTAGGACTCCATCTGATATCCGTAGTTTTCTGGGCCTTGTCGGTTATTATCGAAGATTCATTTTGAATTTTGCTTGGATTGCTGCATCTCTCACCGCTCTAACTCGTAAGAATGCTAAGTTTAGATGGAATGATAAGTGTGAAGCTGCATTCAATGAGTTAAAGCGCAAGCTTACTTCCGCGCTAGTTCTTACCATTCCAAATGGAAATGAGGGATTAACGGTATACACTGATGCCAGTCGTGAAGGTTTAGGAGCCATTCTGATGCAGGATGGGAAGGTTATCGCTTATGCCAGTCGTCAGTCGAAGACTCATGAAGCCAATTATGCAGCCCATGATTTGGAATTGCTTGTCGTAGTTTTTGCTTTGAAGCTTTGGAGACATCATCTATTAGGAACTAAGTTTGAGCTCTTTACGGATCATCGGTCTTTGAAGTATATTTTCACCAAGAAGGACTTGAATCTGAGGCAAGTTAGGTGGCTTGAGTTTCTAGCTTCTTATGACCTCGACATTAACTATACCCCCGGGAAAGCTAATGTTGTAGCCAATGCTTTGAGTCGAAAGAAGAAGATGTTATGTCAGCTTGTGGTTTCTTCCCCTCTTATGGATCATATTATCGCTAAGTAGGATGAAGATAGGATAATTAGGCTTATTAAGGAAAATGTTCGTAGCAAGGTTGGTGGTAGTAGCCAAGATGGAAGTGGAGCTCAGATCGATGATGAAAGGGTTTTGAGGATTAATAATCGAATTTGCGTCCCGAATGTCGATGGATTGAGGCAAGAGTTACTTCGGGAAAATCTTTGGTCTAGACTTTCTATTCATTCAGGTGTGACGAAGATGTACCATGATATGAAGAAGCTGTATTGGTGGAGTGGTATGAAGCGTGATATCTACCTTTTTGTTAGTAGATGTGCGACTTGTCAGCAGGTTAAGGCTGATCACCAGAAGACCGATGGATTATTGCAACCCCTTGAGGTCCCCAATTGGAAATGGGAACAAGTTTCTATGGATTTTATTGATGGATTACCGAGGACTAGGAGAGGTAATGAGAGTATTTGGGTAATTGGGGATAGGTTGACCAAGTCAGCTTATTTCATTCCGGTTAGGTCCAACCATTCTGCTTCAAGTTTAGCTGAGATTTATATGAGAGAGATTGTTCGTCTTCATGGTGTTCCGATTAGTATTGTTTGTGATAGAGATCCCATCTTTACCAGTCAGTTTTGGAAAGCTTTTCAGGAATCTTTAGGTACTCGTCTGAATCTGAGCATTGCTTACCATCCGTAGACCGACGGTCAAACGGAAAGAGTGAATCAGACTTTGGAAGATCTTCTTCGTGCATGTGTCCTTGATTATGGAGGATCTTGGGAAGATCATCTCCATCTCGTTGAATTCACCTATAACAATAGTTATCAAGCAAGCATCGCAATGGCTCCATTTGCTACTCTTTATGGACGCCCTTGAAAATCTCCATCTTGCTGGATTGAATCTGGTAATCATTTGGTTCTTGGTCCTGATATGATTCTAGAAGCATCTGAGAAGGTTGAGGAGATTAGGAGAAAGATGAGGATTGCTCAGGATAGATAGAAGAAGTATGCTGACAGGCGTAGGAGGAATTTAGAATTTTCTGTTGGTGATCAGGTTTTCCTTAAGGTCTCTCCATTAAGAAATGTGGTTCGCTTTGGTCGGAGTGGGAAGCTTGCTCCTAGGTTTATTGGTCCTTTTCACATCTTAGAGAGAGTTGGTTCCTTAGCTTACCGTTTGGATTTGCCTGAGAAGCTTTCGGAGTGCATAATGTATTCCATGTTTCGCACCTTCGTCGATATATTCATGATCCATCTTTGATTATTCAGCCTTTTGCTCTCGAGAGTTTGGATGTTGAGCCGAACCTTACTGTCGAGAGGAAGCCACTTCGTATTATCGATAGAGGTACGAAGCAGCTACGAAGAAAATCTAACAACCTGGTCAAAGTGCAATGGAGCACTGATGATCGAGATTGTACTTGGGAAACGAAGGAGAGCATTCGTGCTTCAAATCCGAAATTGTTTGTTCCAGGTACTATTCGTTATCCTACCTTATCCTTCTTTATTTTCTGGGTCTCGTTCCTTTTCGAGGATGAAAAGTTTTGAGTGGGGGAGAGTGTAACAACCTGCAAATTTTGAAAATATTTTAAATGAAAATTCATTCGAAACTTTAAATATAATTATTTTAAAATCTGATAAATTTGGAAATTTAATGTAATATTTTGGGATTTGATGTGAAATGTTCTTCCAAATTTAATAAAATAAAGATTTTTCTTAAAATGCAAATTTTGGTCAACTTTGGTCAAAGTTTGACTTTCTATGGAAATTTTAAATTTTGAACTTTTACCTTTTTTTATGAAGATGGATTTAATTCTAACATTTCCTTTGTTTTTCGTTTTGTTAAATTTAGATTCCTACTTCTAAAAATTTACAACTTTTGGCGTATTACACGAAGTTATTTTCCCTTAACATTCATCTTATTTACATTGTGACGTTGGGCTTGTACTAATGGGCTAGGAATTCCTTTAGTAGATGAGAAGCCACATGATTGAGTAGCCTATATAATATCCTAGGGTTTTGCTAGACTCTCACTTTCATTTGTGCCTCCGTGGAAAGAAATCAATGTAAGTTTTCTTCTTCCTCCTCAAAACCCTAGACTTTCTTCCTCTCTTCCTCTACAAATTTTCCTCATCTCCTCAACAAATTTCAGCCATGCTTGTCACTACACCCAGCTCCTCTTACTCCAACCAAAAACCCTAGCAAAAGCTACCTCTTCTCCTTCCTTTTCCCCTTTCCTCTTCACCAATTTTGGCCTCCACCTCCTCTTCCTCCAACCAAAAACCCTATAGCCGAACCCCTTCCTTTTTCCACCTTTTCTTCTTTATTTATTTCGGCCATCACCACCATCCTCCTCTCTAATTGCCAAACCCTAACCCTAGCCTTGCCATAGCCTATGGCCGAACCCAAAACCTAGCCAAACCCTAGCCTTGCCTTGACCATGTAGGCCGAACCCTAAACCCAAACCTTGCCTTCCTCTAGCCTTGTAGCCACAAACCTTAGCCTATAGACCAAACCCTAACCCCAAATCTAGCCTAGACTGAACCCAAACAAACCCTAGACCAAACCTATGTGTTCCCTAGACAAGCCCTCTTCACATGTTTACAAATATATAATTTTTCTACTTTTAATTTTCTATGTGAATTATTTGTTTACGTATGGAATTTATTTTATTTTTCAAAGCGTCGGATTTGGATTCTCCTCTCACTCAAGCTTGTCCGTAATTTGTTGTGCTTGTCCTAGTCGTTGTGTTGCGTTTTGAATCACTTCTCTGACCAAAGAAAGGTGAGTAATCACTCTTGACAACGTACTTATATTTTGGTGAATTGATGACAATGGAATTGTATGGATTTGTATATGCAAGTTGAGAATTTCACCTACGTTTATATTATGTTATTTCATTTCATATTTTACCTGTTATGATCATATGCCATGATATATTGAATATTGTTATGTTTATTTAAATATTCTGTTCTCACACTACAAGTTCCTTCACTATGGGTTGAAATAATACATACCCGAATGATTTTTAGATTAAGGAAAATTGTTATGGGCTGAAATGATAGGCCTGAGCAATTTTATTTGACTTGGGATTGCGGGTTTGAAAAGATATAAAACCTGCAAAATTAATAAATTGCGGATTGAAATGATATATGTCCGTATTTACTTGACCGTAGGGTAGAGAATTTTATACAGACTCCGTGGTTAATTTAAAATGATTTTTCTAAAAAATTATTAAGTATTTTGGATTTTTATATATGAATCTCAACTAAAATTTAATGTAATAATTTTTGTAAATTTGTATACATGAGTTAAAATTTTTATAAGAAATAAATAGTTGGAAATGTAAATTTTGGAATCTAATTTACAAAATGAAGGTTAATTGAATTTAATAATCCAATTTGACTTAATAATGGTATTTTATTCTAACCTATAAATTGTAAGTTTTAATTCATGTAATAGTGATTAAAATGATAAATGATTTTTTTTGTGAAAAAAAATGTAAGTTAAAACGTACATTTGACATGTAAGTTTTAACTAATGTAAATGGTATAACTTGGGTGATAAAAATGATAAATGTTATTTACTGAAAAGAAAATAAAGTGTAAGTTAGTAACGTACTTTTAACTTAGCATAAGGATTTCAGATTTAAAATTTGACATTATAGTAACAAAGTTATTTAACTAAAGGTGTGGTTTCTTTAATGACCAAATAGCTAAAATTAGAGTAATATAATAAGAATGATATAATGACTATGATAAAAACTGTAAATATATGTACTATTTGATTATATAAACTATTGTAGTAGGAAGTATTACAGTAATAATTCAAAACTGCTGCGATTTCTTACGGTAACAATTCAAAACTGCTGCGATTTCTTACTGTAACAATTCTGCACTGCTGCGGATTCTTACAGTAACAATTCTGCACCATTGCGAATTCTTACAGTAACAATTCTACACTGCTGCGTTTTCTTAAAAGTGACATTTTCAGAATGCTACAAAATTTTCTAAAGGGTTATAGTTCCGAATGTTATGGTTCTAAAGGTTACATTTTAAAGTGTTATGATCTCTAAATTTTTACGTTTCAAAGGGGTTATGATTAAATGAATTTGGAAGTGTACGACTTTGGAAAAATGAATAATATTTTAAAGAATAATGATATGGAATTTATATGGTTTTGAAAGGAATATGTTTGATATGAAAAATAAACCAATTGAAATTGAATAACCATGGGTTATAATAATGTTTGGTTGTTAAAGAGATCGGGATCAGATATGGGCATACTCTCTGTCGATACCGAAAACCACTTTAACAACTATGTACGCAGTGGAGATTCCAAAATGAAGTAGGATGGTGGCGACGATCCTAAAGGTATATATACGTGGACCTAACTCCCATGAGTTAGCATAAGGTGGCTAAAACAAGAGCAATTGACGGGCCAAGTGAGGTAGCTCCTCCGATCGGACACACTTCATCGTTAGCCATTCTATTACTTTGTGATTGATTTGGTGCGCACCTTTGATTCGGGAGTGTGGATCGAGTTGGGCGGTAGCTGCGGCTATGCGTTACCAACAGTCCGGAAGTGTAATTGGTATATCTACCCCGACATTGCCTAGTTGTGCCATGTCACCTACCCTAGCGCGCCTTCTACGAGTTTGTTTTATGTCGTACCTATGGGGTATCCTCTAGCGGCCCAGTTTACGGGGAGTTACGGTACTGTATAGACTATTGGCATTATAAAAATGTGTTAAGGGGGAAAATGTAACTCCTTAACGCTATTTTAATAGTGTACTTTACTTTGGACATTATTATAATAGCGTATATTACTACATAGTAGATAGTTTAACGGATCCTTAAAGGATGGGCGATCCCAATCATTCTTTAAGTTATTGATGCATTTCTTTTACAGTTCACTTGAGTTGATTTACAAATTATAAGTATGTATGTCCTGACTCGAGTGTTTTGTGTTTTTGCTTTACGCTTGGGTCAGCCTGAGTTTCACAGCTTTGGATTCATCTTTTTGGAGCTAGAGATTAGCTCGAGATTTAGTTGGCTACCTGATACTTCCATTCCAGTTATTTCCACTCAGCTTTTGCTTTTGTAGTAGAGAACTTATGTATCTAAACTTTCCGTTGTATTTGTGTTTAGACTTGGGTATTATGTATTAGTTTGAGACTATGTATCTAGGAGCTTCATGAACTCCTATGGTTATTTTATTCCGCTGCGAGTTATTCTGATATTCTGTGTCTATGATTCTGTGATTGATTTTATTTGCCCCAAATTTTATTAATAATCTGTTGTTTTGAATTATTCAAGTCTAACATGTGTGGTTTTATTATCGATTTGAATGGTCCAAAACGGCAGGATGTTACATGCTCCCATTTCCACTCAGGAATATCTAGCGGTTGCAACAATACACTAGGTTTCTTCTGCTTTGCCTTTACCATTTGGCAGTTCATACATTTAGAGATAAATGCCCCAACGTCTCTCTTTATACCTTTACAATAATAAGTTTGCTTCATATCTCGGTACATCTTATTACCGCCAGGATGAATGGTCAACCCAGAATAGTGACACTCTCGTAACATTTAATCTTTTAATCCATCAACATCAGGAATAAATAATCTTCTATTGTTACGAAAGCCAACCTTCTTGGTCGAGTTCGTATTGCTTTACGTGTTTAGATTCTACTCCTTCTATCATTGATATGATCTCTACTAACCTAGCATCACACTTCTGACTAGTATCGATCCTTTCAATTAGAGTAGGTCTGATGGACAAACTTGCTAACATTTTTGGTCAAGCTCGCAATGAGGTCTGAAATCAAAACTAGCAATATACTCCATCTGCTTCCATTCCAAGAACATTGCTCCCAAACTAGCATGTCTTCTACTCAATGCATCGACGACTGCATTCCCTTTTCCTGGTGTACAGTAAATACTAAAATCATAAGAGGCCAAGAACTCCAACCACCATTGCTTATGAAGGTTGAGATCCTCCTAAGAGAAAAGGTACTTCAATGATTTGTGGTCCATGAACAGCTCAAACCTCTCTCCCAACAGAGAATGCATCCACATCTTCAAAGCAAAAACTATCGCCGCTAATTCCAAATCATGAGTCAGCTAATTCTTTTCGTGCGGCTTTAGCTGTCGACTAGCATAGGTAATAAATTTTCCCTTCTACATCAACCCAATCCTGTACTATGTGCATCTATGTATACTGTCAACTCTTTATTGCCACTTAGAATGGTCAACACTAGTGCACTCGTCAACCTCTCTTTCAGAATCACAAATGCATATGCTCAAACTTTGCATCCCAAACAAAAACCCGATTCTTCTTCGTCAAATTGGTCAACGGTGCCGCTATCTTTAAGAATTCCTTGATGAAGCGTCTATAGTTTCCCGCCAGTCCTAAGAAACTCCTCACATCCATAGCATTCTTGAGTTGGTTCAAACCTTGAACTATTGCCACCTTTGCCAGTCTACTATCTCAGGTCTCAATCTCAATCTGTCTACTAGGTCACTATATATGTATGAATGTGAAGCCTCGGTATCGAATAAAACTCGAATATGAATATCATCAGTAGAAAGCTTATCTTGAATAACGACTCCCTTTCCCTTCTCCTTCACCGAGGGAGCACTTGATGAAGTCGGGACTGCATCCAATGCATATGCTTTCACAACCTACTTATCTATCACCAGTTCCGAGCAATCCTTCTTCAAATGCCTAGGCTTGTCACAACTGTAGCATTTCTTATCACTCACTTTGCAGTCCTTGATCAAATGACCTTTCTCCTTGCACCTATAGCAAGTAGGTTCCTACTTACCCTTCTTTTGGTCATTCTTTCCTTGAGACTACTTTCCTTTTCCATTCCAATTCTTCTTGCTTCCACCACCTTGCTGTGATTTTGAATCTTCCTTCTCGGTGGAAACAACCATAGTTGTCCTAGGCTTAGGATATAGATTCTCATGACGAAGTCTTTCTCCACAAGCTTCTCGAATGGCTCATCAATGTGGTCTACCAATTTCTCTCTAAGATAATCATCCAGACCAATGATGAACTTTCATTCTTCCTCAAGTGAGTGTCGATGAATGATATCCCATATTTTAACAAAGCATCGAATTTAGCTACATACTCAGAAACTGACATCTCTCCTTGCTTAAGATCAGCAAACTTCCTGAATAGCACCGACTTCTGGGCAGCTGGAATGAACTTCTCCTTGAACCTTGTCTTAAATTGTTTCCAACTGAACTAATCTTCTGGTGTAGCAATTATTACTGCATTCCACCAATTCATGGCCTGCCCCAAGAGCTATTTAGAAGCCAACTTTCTCTTCACAGCGTCATCCACTTCTATATTACTAAAGATGCGCTCACAAGTATCAATCCAATCTTGCACTTCTATGGGTGATTCCATTACACAAAATGGCTTTACTCCCATACTAAAAGCATTCGCCATCGTTGTCTCCATCATAACATTGAACATAGCTTGGAAATCAGGCGTAGCAGCTCCCGATCCTGCTCCATCCTCAACTCCTGAAGAAGATATCACATTATTACTTGTATGTTGGCTCATTCTTATTTGTAACAAGAATGGTTAGTCTATCATAAAGAAAACTGTGCCTATAGTGCTCATGTGCATGCAACTTATTCTACATAATATTATTATATAGTTTTGAAAACCAAAGTACATAAAAAGTATGCACTCTCTCGTATATATACACTCTTAATTCTGTCTAAGGCAATAACGCCTTCCCTATCTCTACTGGGTCACGGTATCAACTCCGATTAATCGTGTAACCAAAGCTCTGATACCAAACACGATGACTGCCCTATACCACCGGCACAAAGAGTATACAAATAGTACGTTGCAGTCGTGCCCGGCCGATTTAGGATGATCATCAAGATGAATAATAACAAACATAGCATATAACATGTCGTATATCTTATAGTACATGGACAATATATAATATCACAAATATAACAAAAGAGACAGTAATAACGATATGAACTAATCATTAGAGTATAAGATCTATAGAATTATACATCAACAGTCATAGAGTATAAATAATAGAATCAACTCAAATAACTGTCTAAACAAAAAGGAAATAAGCGAGTTCTGCCAAAGCTCCACGGTGTTGCCCAACGGAAAGCATAGAAGTCCATATATGTATACAATACGAGATAGTTCCATCCAGCATGTCCTTCACACAACTACCGCGTCACCTAGACCTGTTATCTAATCTACTCATTTAAGAGTACCTAAGATAATAAAAAGAAAAGTATAAACCTTAGATCAGACAATAGTCTGGTGTGAGCGGTAAATGAATCTCAGAATACTATATAGGTGAATATGGTAAGAAACAAGAGTACTCGAATCATAACTGACCGGTCCCTGCAACCAAAGAGTTAGCACATAACACTATAATATGCTACTCTACAATATCATAAAGGTGTTATACATCGTAGAATGGTGGAAGCCCAGATATCCCTATCTCGAATACCTACTCCTAATGATAACCCCGAGTGATAGTCCACTAAAGAAAGCAACCGAAGCAACCATAACATCCATCAAACAATACATACTATCACTCACCCATGTGCTTTGAAGATATGATAACTCGTATGGCATCCTTACTACCAGGGACTAATGGAAACCCTGGTTTTCGTTGTACTCTCATATCATGCAACTTAAATCTTATTATGTGTCTCATAGCCCAAAGCTAGACACTAGACCCAAAGCAACTAGTCCAAGGTATACAGGTCCCTCTATTGACCCATGGGCGTCCCCAATTACAATACCCTGCTTCAAGTATAATAGAAAACACTCCGAGTATCAACGATTCCTTAGCACAAACATCCGAGCCCTCCATTTTTCTCAATCTAGTTCCATTATCTAGGAACCCACTATGTTCCTCATTCTACAGCTCTCCCCTTTATCGAGCCACTATCTTCGGTACCTACTCCCACCACGAGTCACAAACCGAAGATACATAGCTTTTATCATGCTGTTACATCGCCATCCAACCCTAATGCAAACAAACCAACAACTCCAGCACGATCTACAAGACCTCTACCTCATTCTTTAGAAGTTTCACATCCACGGGACTTACCAAAACAACTCGGTACAGAATTAAATAAGTCGGCATCGATTTGTTTCCTTAGCCAACCATTGGCTAAGTCTTCTTGCTCTCCTTCCTTGCTTCTAGTACTCCCTTCCTTGATGCTTTGACCCCGACCTATCCATTCATAATAACTCAGTCCTCTCTTCAAAACAACCACTTTAAGTTCTAGAAAACAACTCAACATCATATCCAACACTTAACAAATTTCCTACATCTTTCCATGAACAAGCTCCTCTAGCCAAGCTTTATCCAACCATGCCAACCACCGACCCATTGGACCAACTAAAATAACTTAGTACCCACATAAATAAGTCGGTACTAACTTACCCCTTTAACAAATCAGAACCTGCGACTTGAACCCCAAGCTTTTCCCATATCCCAGAGCCTCTCCTCTAAGTTTCATCCAATTCCGATCATCTTTTTCTTCGATTTGCTAAATTCACCAACCTATCTTCCTAACATCCAAAACACTAACAAACAACATCAAAGCACAACATACAGACATGGAATAATAAGTAATTACATTCATTCAAACAAACAATGCATGGAATTATAGCAATCAAGCATACTCTAATCCAAATCTAAGCAATCAATGAACATATGAATATATACAAGGTGGATTTCAAAGCCATTTCTACAAATCATATTATAATTCATCAATTTAGGTCACAAACATATGTTAACATATAATAAGGTTAGAAAAGGATTCTTATGGTCAAAATCATGTTAAAACCTGTAATTCCACCATATAAACATGCATAGGATAGTGAGAGGTCATAAACTATCCACTTATTACCAAATTCAATCAATTTGATTATAGATCCAATATTGATAGTGATCAAAAGCAATGAAATCAACCAAATCGATGATCTATTCACTAATTTTCAATTCAATTTGATTTAGAGAGTAATTTGGGTGATTTTGGATGAATCTAGGGTTAATAGGGGTTTAGAACGGATTTAGGAAAGAGGGAAAGTCCTAATTTGGCTCTGTAGCCTTATATTTATAGCGATATCTAATTAGACAAATGGACCTACCTATGGGCTTAATTAATTACACATTAATCCTGACCAACAGTTATAACTTCCTAGTTATAAGTCGTGTCTCTATTATGACCACTCTACGAAATGGAAAACCATCATCCTGAAGCAATGGAATTGGTTTGAGATCCTAATTTGACTCCTATAATAAGTTATAGCCTAAACAAGATTTTCAAGGTCAAGATGGTCACATAGAAATTCGAAAAAATCATAAGTGTGTAAAATGTACCTAAGTGTCATATCCTAAAATTATAGAATCATATGACCTAATATAAATAAAATAAAAATATTTTACGATTCTCTAATAAATAAATTACGGGTCATTACAGTTAGTCATGATTAAGGAATGGACAACGTTAGAGACATTGGCATTTTGTGGAGTGCATTATAGAAAAAATTCAGGATCAAGTCGAGATCTGGGGATGGTAGCAAGTTTAGAGGCACCTTTAACCCTTATAGACAGAATTGCTGTAAGGCAAAGAGAGGACCCGTTGTTAGTGAAAGAATTAGGCGATTGAGAATAGGTGCATATGTTGAGGACTTAAAAGGGTGTAACGACTCGCCAATCCGCACAATCTGACTTGAGAATAAACCATAGATGTCCAACCCAAATTGAACGGAAAGACGAATAGTTATGGGGAAGAAGAAGAAAGAAGAAGAAGAGAGAAAGAAAAAAACAACACAGAATCTCACAATCACATCGGAACAATATATAGTATAACATCAATGATCTTTACAAAAGAGAAACTGTTATATACATACATCTATCAGAGTACAACAACAAACCACAGCCATCAGCCTGGACAGTTAGAACAACCAATCCTCACAAATGCTGATGATTTCACAACAAAGCAGCAGAAAGTAAACATATACGTGAATACGACCTGAAGACCTCCAACTCATCTCTTGAGCTCCAATGCATCTGTAATATGCTCGGTCTGACCTGAGCATTATAATAAATTAAAACCTGAGTCGGTCTGGAAAACCAACGTGAGAAAAACACCCAACGGGATTTTAAAGTTATAGAAAACCTTTGAAAATCAAAAGTATCTCGTAAGACCACGCCGCACATAAACATGGATAGGTTTTTACCTTACGACAACCAAAACAATTTCTATAAAAATCCATTTATATTATAATAATGTCTAAGGGTCAAAGTAAAATTTGAATATAGCTAAAATGCTTGCATCTCACGTTTCAACATAGTTGGGTGCAACTAAGTCCGTACGGAGCTTATTGGAGAATGGATTCCATACAATGACCGGGCTACTAGGGTACCGCCCGTCACGATGCATCTCTAGATAAAATAACACCGAGGACCTCGCATGGATCCCCTGCCAACACAGAACCGGCCTACCCATTACTGGATAGTACCGAATATGACCACCCCTTCGTTAATGGGCCGCGAAGCATACAAATGAGAGATAATATCGACTCTAGATAGGGATGATCATACCCTATTTGGGGGTGACCCACTTAGCCTTGCTGCATCTCCCATGTTTTAGTCATTCCCGGTTGATGAGGCTTGAGGCTACGTTTTACTTTGTATATAACACTTCCCACTTGGAATGCAAACACTACCCTCCAGGCATCAAAGCAATACCAGCATTCATCCATACAAGTTCGTTCTAGGACTGAACGAAACACTTGACAGCTCCGTCTTCAATTCCATCATCTTCAAGATAGCTTCACTTCGAACGTTCTAAGTTTGATCGAAGTGGTTTTCGGATAACATATTCAATTCCGGTCTCTTCGAAACAATTTTCGATAATTTCCAGTAAACTCAACCCAGTCCTTTAGGAAATAAATAGTCAAAGATAAAAGCGGAGATCACCTCCTAACTATTAGTGGATGGATTTCATTATCATTATCCTAGGAGAAAGAAACGAGCTTTATATGTACAGTACAACATCATCGGAGATGACTATGCCATATAACTCAGGTGTTTCTCCTAGATATTTCCAAAGTTATGTTCTGGGTCCAAATTCGATAGTCGGTTATTTAACTATCAAATACAAACATTAAATCAGGGATTTAACTCTATAGGGAAAAACCAAAAAATGTTAAGCACACAAGCAACCACTAACCTCCTTTTAATTAATCTTTCCTTAATTTAAATTCACTTTGCAATACTTGAATCAAATTTAAAGACATATATATACATATACCACAATCCCTATTTCTCAATACTTGGACAAATATCAATATACTTATCTCAACGGTGTAAGTATATTCACCAAACATTGGGGATGATTTTCTTTTTAAACAATTCTAAATCATTTATAAACTCCGTTATAAATTTCTTAAACCATTTATAAACTATTTTATAAATCTCAAGAACCATTTATAAAACTCTTTCACACATTCCAAAAATCTGTTATAACCCCTTTATAAATCCATAAAACCTTTTATAACTCCTTTTATAAATCTATAAACCCATTTCTAAAATTCTTTTATAAATATCTAGCCATTTATAAAACTATTTTTCCTTGTAAAATCTCCCTTTAAGCCTTTTAACCATTTTATAAAACTCTCCTTATAAAATCCAAGTCCATTATAAAACTCTATTTATAAATCTCGAACATTATAAATAAATTCTACAGCTATTTTAAAACACTATTATATAATAATAAACAGTAATTAACTTCAAAACATCTTTAAGATAATAATTAATAATTTCAAACATTCTTAATAAAACAATAATAATTTCTATTAGACATTATTATAAATAATAATAATAAATTTCCAACACTTTATTTATAAATAATTATAATTAATTTTAAACCATATTAATAATTTTAAACCATATTAATAATTTTAAATAATTAACTTTTCAAAACATTAAAATATTGATAAAAAACTTTTAAAAGAATATTAATATAAATAAACAACTTTTAAGACATAACTATATTTCCTTGATCAAAATCCATACTTAATTTCCAACACGATCATTTCCATATTTATAAAATTAAATTTATAAATCCCCTTCTCTTTTATAAACTTCCTTTCATAAAAACCCTTTATTTATGAACTCCATTTATAACTCTATTTCCTTTAAAAATCTCACTTATTTATAAATCCAATTTAAAAACACCAATTATCATCTGTTTTTAACGTTGCCCCATATGGATAAATTTCTTTTATAAATTCCTTTCTATTTATAAAATATCCTTTAACATTCCTAAATTTTTCCCTCACCATCAATTTCCAAAATAGAGTCAACTATCTTCTAAAATATCATTCCACGTCTTATAATAAATTCACCGTTTGATTTCTTCTCCAATCTATTAAATGATAATAGTTTCTTTTAATTTATAAACACCGTTTATAAATCCATACTTTTATTAATAAAATACGATTTTTTAAGTCTTCACTTCATTTGTAAAATATCACTTTTTATAAATTATCACATTTATAATTTCATATTTGTAAATATATTTTAATATATCACTTTTATATAAAATGGTTAACGAATATTTACATCAAAATATTTTTATTTTATTTTTTAAACCGTATCCTTTTATTTTGAAAGACAGACTTATTTTAGTATTTTAAAAATCTTTATTTTACAGTTCAAAAATCTCTATTTAAAATATTTCATAAAACTATTAATTTATAATATCTAAAGATCATACCTTTTTATTTTTAAAATAATTTCTTCTTTAATTTATTTCAAAAAAATTTATTAAAACATATATAATTTCCAAAATCACTTTGAAAATCCTTTTTAATTGAAATCATTATTTTATAATATTTTAAGATACTAAAATCAAGGCCCAGTGCTACTAAAGCACCAACAAGCAAAACTATATCCATGTCATCAATATAGCATCCAACAAATCATATATCACTGTATATATGAAAAGTAAATTCAACTATGTGAGGAATCATGTTGGATCCCTCTAACCTGTCCCTCTGCATCACATACAGTATATAATCAAATAACATAAATCAACCACTTCGACGTGGGATCGTACACAAAGGGTCATCCGCTCTTACACGGAAACGTAATATGGTCTCATCCGCTCTAGGGTGGAAATATATCCAAACTAATAAAGTAGTAAATCATCCAAACATTCAATAACTATCAATAATAAAATATCCACACATCCAATAAATAATTTTTATCGACTATAATATATTTCTGGTCAACCAAAAAGGTGAGATTAACTCACATCAATTTTCAGTTTCGTCAAAACATTCCAATTTTGAAATAAAATTGAACAGACATTCAATCTTAACCCAAATTCCTATCAGCTCCAAATCCATCCAATCCAATTCCATACCGTAACACTTGCTGATACGATCGCATGCAACTCGTCGCGTTCAATTTGGACCTCATATGACATAGTTATGGATTAACGAACATTAAGATTAATTAAATTATAATTAACTTAATTAATTAAAATTTAAAGATTAAACTTACCTCCCTCCTTATCACACTCGTTCCCTAGACAATCGAAAAAAACATGAACTTTTTGCCCTCGACGTTCGCCACGCCGCCCATCGCCGTTCGCGCGCGCGCCTACACCGTGCCGCCGCTGCTTCCCTTGCCGCCGTTCATGCAACCCACGCCCACCGCGCCGCCAAAATTGAACCCAAGCTACTGTCAGCACGGCCAAAATTCGTCCTCCACGCGACGATCTACGACGATCCAACCGTTGGTCGAGTTCCTATCGTCAAGCTCTACACTTTACTAGTTGGAGTCGTGCCTTAATTTTGCCTCTAGAGGCGCCTAGCAACGACGACCGTTGGATTTGGCCATTTGTTTTCAGTTTGAAAGAAAATAAAAAAATGGCAAACTTTCTCTGTTTAGGTATGTTTTATGAAAGGCAGTGGGTATGGTTGGGTATGGGCATGTACGTGATGGAAGCATGGGCAAGCATGGCTGAATATAAAGAATATATATTATTTAAATTTAAATTATCAAGCTATAAATCGTCCGAAAATCACGAACTCCAAACAAGACGTGCCGCCTAGCGTTCTATATATTATACCCCAATTCTGAACATGATGTAACTAGTCTCGAGGCCTAATTTGATCATATACAGAAGATAGCTTTTCAAACCCAATTATATTATATAAATTTCTTAAATTAATTTCTATGCATTTCGATCTCGCATGCCCAAACGATACGTCCAATCACCACAAAATTCGACGGCATACAATAACTCACTATTACGGATCCAATGGAACTGGTTTCATCCAATTCTAAGACAGTGGCCCGGAAGGCTATTTTTACACGTTATTAAAACGAATTATTATAAAAACAAAATTAATCACTTTTAAATCTAAACTAAAAGTTTACCATCTTCATTCCTATTTAAATAGAATTTAAATCAACTTTTGAAATCATTCTTATTCATTTTAAATTCAAGATTTAATAATTTAAACAATTCTAAATGTAAATTTAACAAGTTAATTATCAAATAAATCGCTATATTTGAAATCCAAGTTATTTAACTTATAAATATTTAAAATCAATTAAATATTCCAAATTCAAATGAGTAAATTTATGTGTTGTTACATTCTTCCCCCCTTAAAGGAATTTCATCTCCGAAATTTAGCAAGTAAGATAAATGCCTAAACCCATTAACTTTTCACAACCAATTAGTTGAAATAGATTTCCAAATTCTTTTAAGTCTTTAACTTCATTCACCAATACCAACTAATATCATTCCAAGTTATAACATAAAGATCAAATTTTAGTTATCAAAATTCAAGTAAAATTATTTCATTTACCAATTCTCAAACAATATCATGTCGGTTTGCCTTGTTTAAGTGTTTAGAAACCCATATCGATATCGTGGTGTCCCACATACCTACCAGAATTCATAAGCCACTCAACAGATAAATTAACACAATATAAAACATTTTTATAATCACTAACAAATATGCTCTCATATATATAATATACTCAAAACTCATAATAAGGCATTCCATTACCTTATCTCTCAATGAGTTGCCTCACCAAACTAAGGTTCTCGCTTAACCTTGCACTCTGATACCACATTGTAACGACCCGCCAATCCGCACAATCCGAGTTGACAATAAACCACACATGTCCAACCCAAATTGAATGGAAAGACAGATGGTTATGGGAAAGAAGAAGAAAGAAGGAAGAAGAAGAAGAGAGAAAGAAAACAAAAACAACATAGAATCTCACAATCGCAGTGAAACACTATATAATATAATATAATATAATATAATATAATATCAACGATCTTTACAAAAGAGAAACTACTATATACATACATCCATCAGAGTACAACAACAAACCACATTCATCAGCCTGGACAGTTATAACTATTGGAAACTGGAGTGTCTACAACATAATGTTGGATCTTAAGGCTATTCAGACACTAGAAGTGGTGAAATGTGTATTAACTACTTACTTATGAACATAAAACTGTATTTACTCAAATTGCAAACAGAAAGAAGTAATCAGAGAATAAGTAAGTAATAAAGTAAAATGCAGTAATGTAAATAAAACCCTGATTTTTATACTGGTTCGGATTAACCAATCCTACATCCAGTCATGCACTCTATCATGCAGAATTCCACTATAATCGCTTGCTTTCCACCGGTGGCAAGAACACCTTTGCAATCTTGGTTTCACGGGCTACAAGACACACCCTCTTGATTTGAAGGCTACAAGAACACCTTCTCCTTATCACCAACAACAAACTATGGCAAGTAGTCGTATCTCCAGTACAGATTCTTGCAGATTCGGTATAATGATCCTATTGACCTACAATGGCAATATATCTTTTAATTCTTTGAGGAATAGGATGAAATCAAAGAGAGAATTATGTGAATTCAAGTACAACTCTCTGATATTGTGTGGTTTTCAAATCGGTGAAGAGTTGGAGTGAAATAGTATCGATTTGCAAGGAGATTGGAAGAGTATGTAACGGATTTCTTTTGAAAATGCTTGGAGAAGGAGTAAGAGAAAATGAGAATTCTTGATGTTAAAATTCGTTTTCAGAGGCCTTTATATAGTGGTTGAAGAGACGTGTCTTTTGGTGAAGAGGTGGAGGGAAATGTCTCTTCATTTAAAATTTGAAATTCTGAAAAATGACTAGCATGTCGACATCCTAGGTACCTCCATGTCGACATGGGTGTGTTGCAAAATGAACAGCAACACTAATAAGTGTTGCAAATTTTCAGCATTTCAAATTACCTTATAGTTGTGGATTTTTGTGATTCGGTTGAGGTCAATGGATGATGATCTTCAAGTATAATTTCCACGAGATCTTTAACAAGATATTCTAAGGTTAAACCAACTCCTCATCACTTCAAACACCTTTATCCTTCAACATTCTTCTCTATTTGGGTTTTGCTCTTCAAATGCTCTGATTAACCTTCTTCTATAATTCATTTGCTTCCACTGTATTCTTGTTTATCTCTGTAAATGTCTCCATAATATATCTGAATGATTGCATAACTCGGAGATATGTAAGTAGTAATATTTATGTGGTTGTTGTCATCAAAATCAATACATAAGGTATCAACAATCTCCCCATTTTTGATGATGACAACCATATAAATATTTAAGAGATAAAATATAATACTTTTATATTTGACTCCCCCTAGCTCTATACACTCCCCCTATCATTGTGCCTAGTATATTTATACCTTTTCTCCTCCTTTGTCATCAACAAAAAAGGCGAAAAAGATTCGCTTAAATCACTGCTAGACAATATGTAGAGTTTGTATATAGAGATAAATGCATATAAATAAAACACGTGAGGGGGAAACCAAATCAATTCAAAATATAAATAAACTTATCAAATAATAAGATGAGTTTTAGAGTTACCGACTTTTCCGATGCCAATAACAAATCCTTTTCATATTTACCAAAAATTCAATATATTTCTTGTCATATGCTTTGAGCATCCGCTATCTGGTATACAATGTTTGGTACCTAAAAAATTATAAAATATGCACACTGGTACCCTTTTTATTTTGGGGTCCATGGGGTTAAGTTTTGGGATGCCAAACCCATGAAGAGTTTGAATGTCCTTTCAAAATATAATCATTAGATGAATGAACCTTATTAATAAAATTATCAATATATCTTTCTTTTTCAATATCATCCAATCATTTTAGAACCCATAAATTAGTGAACCTATATGGAGGTTTTAACTTTAATTTCCTAGGTTTTGGTTTGAACTTGGTAGCCTTAACAAGCTTATTACTTTGAGTACTATTTTTCTTTGATTTAGCCTTAGGGGTGTATCCAAGTCCATGTTTATTCCTAGTGTGTTTATATGCAGATAATAATTTTTCTAGATTATCCTTCCCTTTGTTAAATTTACATATCAGTTTTCATTTTGTCAAAATCCTTATTACGGTTAAGAATAACATTGTCCATAGATGTTATTTTGTCATTCAGATCAGTGATCTGTGACTTCATTGAAAGATTTTCTGATTGTAAGGATTCATTTTCACTTTTTAGTTTTTCAAAACTTCCAAGTGTCAAATCCTTTTCATCATTAAACCCATTAAGTCTTTCAATTTCATCTTTTAGACATTGTTTTTCTTCAATTAACCTTTCATTAAATATTTTTAATCTATCTATCTCTGCCAAACTATTGTTGTACTATTTCCTATGTATTTTATATCCCTGATACATATCATTCAAAACATTAGTAATTTCTTTATTAAAATTCCATACCTGGTCATCCTTTGCCATGAAGCACATGTTGGCATTTTCTATTTTTGAATCACTATCACTTGATGATGTATCTGAATCATCCCATTTTGCATTGAATGCCTGTTTCCTCTCCTTATTGAAAGCGTTTGAAAAGTACTTTGATTCCTTCAGGTTGGGATAGTCTCTTTTCAAATGATCGGGTTTATCGCATTCGAAACACTTAACAACATTTCCATTTCTAGAATTATTGTTGTTAGTTTTTCGAAGTTTGTTTGTAATCCAATACTTCAAGAATTTCTTGAACTTCTTGGTCATAAACTCGATATAATCATCAACTGCATCATCATATGGTTCATCTTTGTCGATCATAGAATTGAGTGCTAGTGATTTCTTCTCATTTGCCTGATTCTCTTTTCTAATCTACAACTTTACTTCATAAGACATCAGGTTACCAATTAAATCTTCTATTTTCATAGTACTAATACCATTGGCTTCTTCGATTGCTAGAGTCTTCTGATCCCATTCACTAGGAAGTGAATTCAAAATCTTTCTCACTTGGTCTTCTTCAGTAATTTTCTTTCCTAATGATATTAAGGCATGTACTATATCTTGAAATCTAGAATACATATCAGAAATAGACTCATTTGGTTTCATTTGAAAGAGTTGAAACTGGTTAGTTAGCATAGATATCTTTGTTTGTTTTACCTTACTGGTGCCTTCATTTGTGACTTGCAGTGTTCTCCAAATTTCATATGCAGAATTACAAATAGACACTCGATTAAATTCATTTCTATATAAGGAGCAAAATAAAATGTTCATGGCCTTAGAGTTATTAAGTGCTTCTCTCTTTTGGTCTAGTGTCCATTTTGAATATTCAGTTTGAGGCTCTATGTACTCTATTTGGGTAAAGTTCCAAATATCCAAACCATTAGACAGCAAATAACATTTCATCCTACAAGCCCAATATGCATAACTACTGCCATCAAATAGATGGGGTCTAGTAGTAGATTTCCCTACTACAAAAGTGTTAAAAAATGCGTTACTAGTGTCATTAGCCATTTATACTTTTCAAAAACCAAGTTATGAATTTTTGAAAACCAATGCTTTGATACCAAATGTTGGAAACTGGAGTGTCTACAACATAATGTTGGATCTTAAGGCTATTCAGACACTAGAGGTGGTGAAATGTATATTAACTACTTACTTATGAATGTAAAACTGTATTTACTCAAATTGCAAACAGAATGAAGTAATCACAGAATAAGTAAGTAATAAAGTAAAATGAAGTAATGTAAATAACACCCGGATTTTTATACTAGTTCGGATTAACCAATCCTGCATCCAGTCCTGCAATCTATCGTGCATAATTCCACTATAATCGCTTGCTTTCCACGGGTGGCAAGAACACCTTTACAATCTTGGTTTCATGGGCTACAAGACACACCCTTTTGATTTTGCAGGCTACAAGAACACCTTCTCCTTATCACCAACAATAAACTATGGCAAGTAGTTGTATCTTCAGTACAAATTTTTGTAGATTCGGTACAATGATCCTATAGACCTCCAATGGCAATATATCTTTTAATTCTTTGAGGAATAGGATGAAATTAGAGAGAGAATGATGTGAATTCAAGTACAACTCTCTGATATTGTGTGGTTTGCAAATCGGTGAAGAACTGAAGTGAAATAGTATCGATTTGCAAGGAGATTGAAAGAGTATGCAATGGATTTCTTTTGCAAATGTTTGAGGAAAGTGTAAGAGAAAATGAGAATTCTTGATGTTAAAATTCGTTTTCAAAGGCTTTTATATAGTGGTTGAAGAAACGTGTCTTTTGGTAAAGAGGTGGAGGGAAACGTCTCTTCATTTAAAATTTGAAATTCTAAAAAATGACTATGTCGACATCCTAGGTACCTCCATGTCGACATGGGCGTGTTGCAAAATGAACAGCAACACTAATAAGTGTTGCAAATTTTCATCATTTCAAATTACCTTATAATTATGGATTTTTGTGATTCGGTTGAGGTCGATGGATGATGATCTTCAAGTATAATTGCCATGAGGTCTTTAACAAGATATTCTAAGGTTCAACCAACTCCTCATCACTTCAAACAACTTTATCCTTCAGCATTCTTCTCTAATTGGGTTTTTTTCTTCAATTGCTCTAATTAACCTTCTTCTATAATTCATTTGCTTCCACTGTATTCTTGTTTATCTCTGTAAATGTCTCCATAATATATCTGATATGACTACATAACTCGAAGATACGTTAGTAGTAATATTTATGTGGTTGTTGTCATCAAAATCAATACCTAGGGTATTAACAATAACAACCTATCCTCACAAATGCTGATGATTTCACAACAAAGTAGCAGAAAATAAACATATACGTAAATATGACCTGAAGGCCTCCAACTCGTCTCATGAGCTCCAATGCATCTAAGGCAAATCTATAACATGCTCTGTATGACCTGAACATTATAATAAAATAACACCCGAGTCAGTCTGGAAAACCAGCATGAGAAAAACACTCGATGGGATTTTAAAGTTATAAAAAACCTTTGAAAATCAAAAGTATCTCGTAAAACCATGCCGCACATAAACTCGGACGGGTTTTAACCATACGATAACCAAAACAATTTCTATAGAAATCCACTTATATTTTAATAATGTCTGGTGGTCAAAGTAAAATATGAATATAGCTGAAATGCTTGCATCTCACGTTTCAGCATAGTTGGGCACAACTAAGTCTGTACGACACTTATTGGAGAATGGATTCCATATAATGACTGGGCTATTGGGGTACCGGTTGTCTCAGTGCATCTCTAGATAAAATAACACCGAGAACCTAGCCTGGATCCCCTGTCAACACAGAACCGGCCTACCCTTACTAGATAGTACCGAATATGATCACCCTTCGGTTAATAGGCCCCGAAGCATACAAATGAGAGATAATATCGACTCAAGATAGGGATGATCGTACCCAACTTGGGAGCGACCCATTTAGCCCTGCTGCATCTCCCCTATTTTAGTCAGTCCTGGTTGATGAGGCTTGAGGCTACGTTTTATGTTTTATATAGCACTTCCCACTTGGAATGCTAACACTACCCTCCAGGCATCAAAGCAATACCAGCATTCATCCATACAAGTTCGTTCTAGGACTGAACGAAACACTTGACAGTTCCGTCTTCAATTCCATCATCCTCAAGATAGCTTCACTTCGAACGTTTTGAGTTGGATCGAAGTGGTTTTCGGATAACATATCCGACCCCGGTCTCTTCGAAACAACTTTCGATAATTTTTGGTAAACTCAGCCCCAGTTCTTTAGAAAATAAATAGTCAAAGGTAAGAGCAGAGATTGCCTCCTAACCGTTAGTGGACGAATTTCCTTATCATTGTCCTAGGAGAACGAAACGAGATTTATATGCATAGTACAACATCATCGGAGATGACTGTGCCATATAACCCACGTGTTTCTCCTAGATATTTCCAAAGTAACGTTTTGGGTCCAACTTCGATAGTCGGTTATTTAACTATCAAATACAAACATTAAATCAGGGATTTAATTCCAAAGGGAAAAGCCAAAAATGATTAAGCACACAAGCAACCACTAACCTCCTTTTAAATAATCTTTACTTAATTTAAATTCGCTTTGCAATACTTGAATCAAATTCTTTTTACAAAGATATATATATATATATATATATAAATATACCACAATCCCTATTTCTCAATACTTTGACAAATATCCATATACTTATCTCAACGGTGTAAGATATTCACCAAAATTTGAGGAAGATTTTCTTTTAAAACAATTCCAAATCATTTATAAACTCCCCTATAAATTTCTAAAACCATTTATAAACTATTTTATAAATCTCAGGAACCATTTATAAAACTCTTTCATACATTCCAAATATCCTTTATAACCCCTTTATAAATCAATAAAACCATTTACAACTCCTTTTATAAATCTATAAACCCATTTCTAAAATTATTTTATAAATATCTAGCCATTTATAAAACTCTTTTACCTTGTAAAATCTCCATTTAAGCCTTTTAACCATTTTATAAAACTCCCCTTATAAAATCCAAGTCCATTATAATACTCTATTTATAAATCTCGAACGTTTAAAAATAAATTCTAGTCATCTATTTTAAAACTCTATTATATAATAATAAACAGTAATTAACTTCAAAACATATTTAAGATAATAATTAATAATTTCAAACATTCTTAATAAAACAATAATAATTTCTCTTAAACATTATTATAAATAATAATAATAAATTTCCAACACTTTATTTATAAATAATTATAAATAATTTTAGACCATATTAATAATTTTAAATAATTAACTTTTCAAAACATTAAAATATTGATAAAAAACTTTTAAAACAATATTAATATAAATACACAACTTTTAAGACATAATTATATTTCCTTGATCAATATCCATACTTAATTTCCAACATGATCATTTCCATATTTATAAATTATATTTATAGATCCCCTTCTCTTTTATAAACTTCCTTTAATAAAATCCCTTTATTTATGAACTCCATTTATAACTCTATTTCCTTTATAAATCTCACTTATTTCTAAATCCCATTTAAAACATTAATCATCATCTGTTTTTAACATTGCCCTATATGGATAAATTTCTTTTATAAATTCCTTTCTATTTATAAAATATCGTTTAACATTCGCAAAATTTTCCCTCACCATCAATTTCGAAAATAGAGTCAACTATCTTCTAAAATATCATTCCACGTCTTATAATAAATTAACCGTTTGATTTTTTCTCCAATCTATTAAATGATAATAGTTTCCTTTAACTTATAAACACTAATTATAAATCCATACTTTTATTAACAAAATACGATTTTGAAAGTCTTCACTTCATTTTTAAAATATCACTTTTATAAATTATCACATTTATAAATTTCACATTTGTAAATAAATTTTAATATATCACTTTTATATAAAATGGTTAACGAATATTTATATCAAAATATTTCTATTTTATTTTTAAAATCATATCCCTTTATTTTGAAAGATGGACTTATTTTAAAATTTTAAAAATCTTTATTTTACATTTCAAAAATCTCTTTTTAAAAAAATTCATAAAACTATTAATTTATAATATCTAGAAATCATACTTTTTATTTTTGAAATAATTTCTTCTTTAATTTATTTCAAGAAAAATTATTAAAACATATATAATTTCCAAAATCACTTTGAAAATCCTTTTTAATCAAAATCATTATTTTATAGTATTTTAAGATACTAAAATTAAGGCCTAGTTCTACTAAAGAACTAACAAGCAAAATCATATCCATGTCATCAATAGAGCATCTAACAAGTCATATACCACTATATATATGAAAAGTAAAATCAGTAGTGTAAGGAATCACGTTGGATCCCTGTAACCTGTCCTCCTGCATCACATACAATATATAATCAAATTATATAAATCAACTTCTTCGAGGCGGGATCGTATAAAAAGGGTCATCCGCTCTTACACGGGAACGTCATAGGGTCTCATTCGCTCTAGGGGCAGGAATATGTCTAAACCAATAAAATAGTAAATCATCCAAACATTCAATAAGAATCAACATTAAAATATCTACACATCCAATAAATAATTTTTATCGACTATATATTTCTGGTCAACCAAAAAGGTGAGATTAACTCACATCGATTTTTAGTTTCGTCAAAACGTTCCATTTTGAATGAAAATTGAACAGACGTTCAATTTTAACCCAAATTCCTGTCAACTCTGAATCCATCCAAAACAATTCCATAGCATAGCACTTGCTAAGATGATCGCAATGCAACTTGTCGCATTCAATTTGGACCTCGTATGACATAGTTATGGATTAACGAACGTTGAGATTAATTAAATTATAATTAACTTAATTAATTAAATTTTAAAACTTAAGCTTACCTCCCTCCTTACCACGCTCGTTCCCCGGGCAATCGAAAAAATGCGACCTTTTTGCCTTCGACGTTCGCCGGCTGCTTAGCGCCGCCAATCGCCGTTCGCGTGCGCGCCTGCGCCGTGCCACTTCCCTCGTTGTTGTTCACGCGACCCACGCCCACCGCACCGCCAAAATTGAACCCAAGCTGCTGTCAGTCACAGCCAAAATTCGTCCTCCAGGCGACGATCCATGATGATCCAACCGTTGATCGAGTTCCTATCATCAAGCTCTACACTTTACTAGTTGGAGTCGTGCCTTAATTTTGCCTCTAGAGGCGCCTAGCAACGTTGTAACAACCCAGTTTTTCGCGTCAGTTTTTAAATGACGATTAAATCATTTTTAACTGCTAATGCAGATTTGATTCAAGTTTAAAATTCATTTGAAAATTTGTTAAAAGAATTGTTTGGGCCTTTATATGTAAACGGGTCCATTTTGTTTGTTTGCTCTGACCGTGGTTATTACCTAGGGCATAATTGTTCCCCCTGATTCATTCGTTTGGCAACCGCAAAACAAACGAAAGAATTAAAAATGGTGGCGGCCTCGTTTACCTCGTTCGTCCCCAAAAAATAAAATAAAATTAGGGCTTGTGAGTTTCGCTAAGGATATGGATTTGGGGCTTCGAGATTTTCCCAGTCGCGGCCATGATTACTCGATCGAAAAGTGGTCGATCGATACCCTCTACAATTCGTGCTTGCCTCGTCGAAAATGGTGAGTACTTCACTCACATCTAATTCCTACCTCGAGTGTATTAGCGTTCGAATCCTACTATTTTCGTTTGTGTGATTGTTGAATTCGTCCCTTGTTGGTCGGTCATTCGATTTTGTGTTTCCTTGAGTATTGACTTCATTGCTTGGACTATTGCTGATTTAGTGAATTTCCCTGATTGGTTTCGACCTATTATGTTGATAATTTTATGATGTTGATGGTTCGACCTTGTTCATTTGATTGTTTCCTTGAGAACTTGGTTGCTTTTAGCTTGATACACGAGATTTTGAACTATTCGATTTTTACTTGATGTCCCACTTTGACTTTGGTCATGTTGATAAATACTGATTTGTCACTTCGGATGTTTTTGATTGTACGTGGTACTCACAGCCTTGATTTATTTGTTCCTCATGAATTCAATTACATTGCACATTACTGTTTTGTTGTGTCGTAGTTGCCTCCTCACTTGAACCTGTTTCAGTGATGTATTTGCACTTGCCACTGTTTTGCTGACTTACATTCAATTTGCATACTGCTCCAGTTCACTATTTTATGTGTTGAGTTGTTTTGTGTCCCCTAGCTTTGGCACTGACTTGACTCTGATGATGATTTCTGGCATTCGACCTCGGCCATATTTGTAGTACTTGAACTAGTTCGCTTCAGTGATTTATAGTGTTATGTTGTTTAATTACAGTACAATGGTTGTTGAACTTTGAGAATGTTCATACCTGACTTGTTCGAATTTGCACTGTTCTTCCACTTCACTCGATGTTAACTGCATTCACTTCTGTTACCCTATTTGGTTGCATATACATTGCAATGTGCATCCAAGTTAATATGGGTACCTCATTGTTCTGTCTGCATTTGTTTGAGATGCATTTGTTGAGTTGTTCACTGACGCAATGCTTGTCGCCATTCACCAAATAGTAGTAGCATTCCTGTATATGCTCCGAGTTATTGTAGCAGTGACTTGAACCTTTTAGCTTCTGATTTCACGTACTTCATTGAGTCTCATTGGTATTATTTGTGTACCTTGTTATCAGCAGTTACCTGGTCTACCTGAAATCACATAGTATGAATGTGATCATAATTGTCTGCACTTGCATGGTCTTTGTAGTTTCACTTGGTTTGAATTTGTGGTCTTGCTAGCATGTCTGCACTGCCTGTTATTTTGATCAGTGGCTTTTGAGTTACTGGTTATATACACGTTGGCTTTGGTATCACCCTGTTTCACTGGTACATGTGCCTTTGTGGTCTTCACTTTTGTATAATCTGCACATGTTACTTGTATCACTCGTCCTGCCTTCACCCATATGTTCCTCTGGTACATTTGTCCTTGTTAGAACCTTGGCCTTTGTGCATTCATTTTGTTGCAGTTTGCCCCTTATATTCAGCTGTGACTGCAGTTGGTTGTATATGCAGTTTTGTTCTTGTTGTTTTGCATTACATTAATGCATTTGGGTCTGTTTTCAAATTTACTTGAGTTGAACCCGATTTCGGGGTTTGACCTTGCGATCATTGTGACTTTCATTGAGCTTTTGTGTATCTCCTGCGATAGTGGCGAGGCAGTACACGCGTGCGTGTACTGCAGCCCTATCAGATTCGACAGTTTTAGATTGATTTAGTCGATTTGATAAATTGTTTATTATCTCTGTTGATGATTTAAATCTGCTGATTTTTGTTAAACACTGTTAAGTGTTTTATTGACCGTTATCTGGTTTCTTTGTTTAAAGAATTGGATAGACGGGAATTATTGTGACTGTCGTCTATTTAAATTATTACTGCCTTTATGCACTAATAAACTGGTTTGAATTAGACTGACCTGGGTATTATTTTCTTTTGAATGTAATACTCGGGTCAGACCCGAGTTATTTCAGGTTGTAGATTTTCTTCTTTGAGTTGCTGTTCAGGATATGAAGACTTTTCACATCTTCTGAAGTTGTCAGTGTCATTTTGTAGTAGTCGTGCCATTGTATAGAACGATATGTATTCATGTATATTAGTCGATAATGTACTTGTATATATAACTTCTAGAGTCGACAGTTGTAGTTGTATCATATGTATTGTGTCAACTATGTATTAACTGACATCAGTTACATATATATGAGACTTTTGTTTTTATCTGTGTTCCGCATTTATATTATCTGTGTTATTGTTATATCTAATGTCCTAAACTATTATGAACTATCATAGTTTGTTTTATACTGATAATTGGATATGTCGATGGGAGTAACTAAATAATAGATGAAAAATAAAAAGTATATACCACTCCTATCGAGATAACCAATATTAGTGTGAGGCCAATTGCGGATGGTCGCTCCTATCCAGCCTTATTCTTCGTAATAATAGACAGTATTTCTTTTAATACTCTTTGTTATTATGAGCATAGAGGTGGGGCGTTACAGTTGGTATCAGAGCTTGGGGTTTAAGGACATAATATAAAACATAACTTGGATGGAACATATATTACAACTATTAGTCGACGTTTTATCTGTGATTTGAGTCAAAACTAAAGTTTTGAAATTTTGATGAAATTTTTAAATATCGTTATTTAAAAATAAAAGTGGAATTGTGTTTTGTTGTTTGGATGAAATTGTGTTCTGATGATTTGATTGATTTGTGTTCTATTTATCAGAGTGCGCAGCGGAAACAGTGAAACTGTCTTTGCTGAGTACAACTGATAATCTTTTTGATTTAAGAATCAAAATACGAAATTGATATGAATTCCAATTGTTGTTTACATAGCTGTAATTATTTGTTTCTTTGAGAATTTTGAATCCAAATTGAGGATTCGAAGAAATTGCAGATATGTGATTTTTGTTGAAATTTCCGCTGGCTTTATTTTGTACTAATCATCTATTGATTAGATTTTGCTGTTTTGAATTGTCTTCATTGAAGATACCTTCGAATGATTTCTTTGTTCATTCTGTAGTACGGGCAAAAATTTAAATTTGCACGTTATTGCATTTATTTTACGTTGAACCGATGCTTGGTTATGAAACGTATTTTGTTGCCGTTATTCTTATAACGGGATTTTTACACCAATGCTATATTTTTGAAGCACGGTGTTTTGTGGCGTTTTGATGAATGAAAATTCACTGATATTACATTTTGATGTAAATTGTTTTGATGTGATTTTGACGTTTTAAAAATACTGTCGCTTTGGCTTCAGTAACCGTCATGTTTTAAAAGTGGATTTTCAAGCGGTTATTCCGCAATACTGATTTGTGACCGTTTTTACGGTATTTTGAGAAGTACAATTTCCTTATCGAAATTGTTACTAATATTGCTGCTTTAATCACGTGATTGGAAAATCGTTTTAAAATGAAAATTGTTTTATAAAATTTTAGCAGTTTGCGTTTCCAAAAGGATGAGAAAGCGACTTAAACGATTCAGTAAAATCGAGGATTATGACCCCTTTCTTTTACTGTTTCGCTTAACTCCGGACTTGTTCAGTTGAGGATGCGAATTGTTATTTTTACAAAATAAAAAAAATTGTTTTCAAAAATTTTACAGTTTGCGATTTCAAAAGAATGAGGAAGCGATTTAAACATTTCAGCAAAATCGAGGACTATGACCCCTTTCTTTTACTGATTCGCTTAATTCCAGACTTGTCCGTTTGAGAATGTAAAGTGTATTTTTACAAAATACACAATTTTTCACTTTCAAGGAAACGATGAAGTGATTTAAACGATTTAGCAAAAGTGCGGAGTATGGAACCACACTTTTACTATTTCGGTTAATTCCGGACTCGTTAATTGAAATATTTGATGTTTTCGTGTGCTTTCGAGCCACTATGTTGGACCTTCGGGTCATATGTTGGACCTTCGGGTCATTTGTTGGACCTTCGGGTCATTTGTTGGGCGCCAAAATTATGTTGAGTACTTGGTAGGCTTCGGCCATTTGTTGATGCACGTGCGGCGAATTAAAAACTCGCCATCTGATGGGATCGATCCAAGCTTTTGTGTTGATTTTCTAGTCTTCTTAATTGATTTCTAGATATTTGTTGCTTCCAATTATCTGCAGGTAATTGGATATTTGTTGATATGAGTTCTGATTATCGTTTTTGATAATCAGATATTTGTTGTTTCTAATTATCGCTTGTGATAATTAGATATTTGTTGATATGAGTTCTGATTATCGTTTTTGATAATCAGATATTTGTTGTTTCTAATTATCGCTTGTGATAATTGGATATTTGTTGATATGAGTTCTGATTATCGTTTTTGATAATCAGATATTTGTTGTTTCTAATTATCGCTTGTGATAATTAGATATTTGTTGATATGAGTTCTGATTATCGTTTTTGATAATCAGATATTTGTTGTTTCTAATTATCGCTTGTGATAATTAGATATTTGTTGATATGAGTTCTGATTATCGTTTTTGATAATCGAATATTTGTTGAATTTGAAATTTGATTATCGCTTGTGATAATCGAATATTTGTTGATTTGAGAAATTTGATTATCGCTTTTGATAATCGAATATTTGTTGAATTTGAAATTTAATTATCGCTTTAGATAATTAAATATTGGTTGATTTGAAATTTGATTATCGTTTTGCGATAATCGAATATTTGTTGAATTTGAAATTTGATTATCGTTTTTGATAATCGAATATTTGTTGAATTTGAAATTTGATTATCGCTTTTGATAATTAAATAATTGCTGATTTGAGATTTAATTATCGCTTTAGATAATTAAATATTTGTTGATATGAGATTTAATTATCGCTTTTGATAATTAAATATTTGCTGATTTGAGATTTAATTATCGCTTTTGATAATTAAATATTTGCTGATTTGAGATTTAATTATCGCTTTTGATAATTAAATAATTGCTGATTTGAGATTTAATTATCGCTTTTGATAATTAAATATTTTCTGATTTGAGATTTAATTATCGCTTTTGATAATTAAATATTTTCTGATTTGAGATTTAATTATCGCTTTAGATAATTAAATATTTGCTGATTTGAGATTTAATTATCGCTTTAGATAATTAAATATTTGCTGATTTGAGATTTAATTATCGCTTTAGATAATTAAATATTTTCTGATTTGAGATTTAATTATCGCTTTTGATAATTAAATATTTTCTGATTTGAGATTTAATTATCGCTTTAGATAATTAAATATTTGTTGATATGAGATTTAATTATCGCTTTTGATAATTAAATATTTGCTGATTTGAGATTTAATTATCGCTTTTGATAATTAAATATTTGCTGATTTGAGATTTAATTATCGCTTTTGATAATTAAATATTTGCTGATTTGAGATTTAATTATCGCTTTTGATAATTAAATAATTGCTGATTTGAGATTTAATTATCGCTTTAGATAATTAAATATTTGCTGATTTGAGATTTAATTATCGCTTTAGATAATTAAATATTTTCTGATTTGAGATTTAATTATCGCTTTTGATAATTAAATATTTTCTGATTTGAGATTTAATTATCGCTTTAGATAATTAAATATTTGCTGATTTGAGATTTAATTATCGCTTTTGATAATTAAATAATTGCTGATTTGAGATTTAATTATCGCTTTTGATAATTAAATATTTTCTGATTTGAGATTTAATTATCGCTTTTGATAATTAAATATTTTCTGATTTGAGATTTAATTATCGCTTTAGATAATTAAATATTTTCTGATTTGAGATTTAATTATCGCTTTAGATAATTAAATATTTGCTGATTTGAGATTTAATTATCGCTTTAGATAATTAAATATTTTCTGATTTGAGATTTAATTATCGCTTTTGATAATTAAATATTTTCTGATTTGAGATTTAATTATCGCTTTAGATAATTAAATATTTGTTGATATGAGATTTAATTATCGCTTTTGATAATTAAATATTTGCTGATTTGAGATTTAATTATCGCTTTTGATAATTAAATATTTGCTGATTTGAGATTTAATTATCGCTTTTGATAATTAAATATTTGCTGATTTGAGATTTAATTATCGCTTTTGATAATTAAATAATTGCTGATTTGAGATTTAATTATCGCTTTAGATAATTAAATATTTGCTGATTTGAGATTTAATTATCGCTTTAGATAATTAAATATTTTCTGATTTGAGATTTAATTATCGCTTTTGATAATTAAATATTTTCTGATTTGAGATTTAATTATCGCTTTAGATAATTAAATATTTGCTGATTTGAGATTTAATTATCGCTTTTGATAATTAAATAATTGCTGATTTGAGATTTAATTATCGCTTTTGATAATTAAATATTTTCTGATTTGAGATTTAATTATCGCTTTTGATAATTAAATATTTTCTGATTTGAGATTTAATTATCGCTTTAGATAATTAAATATTTTCTGATTTGAGATTTAATTATCGCTTTAGATAATTAAATATTTGCTGATTTGAGATTTAATTATCGCTTTAGATAATTAAATATTTGCTGATTTGAGATTTAATTATCGCTTTTGATAATTAAATATTTGCTGATTTGAGATTTAATTATCGCCTTAGATAATTAAATATTTTCTGATTTGAGATTTAATTATCGCTTTAGATAATTAAATATTTTCTGATTTGAGATTTAATTATCGCTTTAGATAATTAAATATTTGTTGATATGAGATTTAATTATCGCTTTTGATAATTAAATATTTGCTGGTTTGAGATTTAATTATCGTTGTGATGATTGAATATTTGCGATTTTTCAGATTTGAGCTTCGTCTTTTTCTCTGGCGATTCAGGTGAGTAATTTGATTTACTCACATTCAATTCGTGCTCTGTATGGGATTTCTGCTCTATTTTTCCTTCTCTTTTAGTTGCTGGAACTCGATTGTTCTTGCTTTTGTTAGTCGTCTGATTTTGATCCCTGATTCCCACGATGTTGATTCTTTTGATTTGAAGCAGTCGAACCTTTCGATTTCTTATCTAATACCTCCCCGCTGACACTTGCTTTGCTTATACATTCGACATTGCCATGCTCTTTTGGTTGTTACCTTTTATCCATTTATTCCCTATGATTGCGTGGACGCAATTTCTTTAAGGGGGGAGTCTGTAACAACCCAGTTTTTCGCGTCAGTTTTTAAATGACGATTAAATCATTTTTAACTGCTAATGCAGATTTGATTCAAGTTTAAAATTCATTTGAAAATTTGTTAAAAGAATTGTTTGGGCCTTTAGATGTAAACGGGTCCATTTTGTTTGTTTGCTCTGACCGTGGTTATTACCTAGGGCATAATTGTTCCCCCTGATTCATTCGTTTGGCAACCGCAAAACAAACGAAAGAATTAAAAATGGTGGCGGCCTCGTTTACCTCGTTCGTCCCCAAAAAATAAAATAAAATTAGGGCTTGTGAGTTTCGCTAAGGATATGGATTTGGGGCTTCGAGATTTTCCCAGTCGCGGCCATGATTACTCGATCGAAAAGCGGTCGATCGATACCCTCTACAATTCGTGCTTGCCTCGTCGAAAATGGTGAGTACTTCACTCACATCTAATTCCTACCTCGAGTGTATTAGCGTTCGAATCCTACTATTTTCGTTTGTGTGATTGTTGAATTCGTCCCTTGTTGGTCGGTCATTCGATTATGTGTTTCCTTGAGTATTGACTTCATTGCTTGGACTATTGCTGATTTAGTGAATTTCCCTGATTGGTTTCGACCTATTATGTTGATAATTTTATGATGTTGATGGTTCGACCTTGTTCATTTGATTGTTTCCTTGAGAACTTGGTTGCTTTTAGCTTGATACACGAGATTTTGAACTGTTCGATTTTTACTTGATGTCCCACTTTGACTTCGGTCATGTTGATAAATACTGATTTGTCACTTCGGATGTTTTTGATTGTACGTGGTACTCACAGCATTGATTTATTTGTTCCTCATGAATTCAATTACATTGCACATTACTGTTTTGTTGTGTCGTAGTTGCCTCCTCACTTGAACCTGTTTCAGTGATGTATTTGCACTTGCCACTGTTTTGCTGACTTACATTCAATTTGCATACTGCTCCAGTTCACTATTTTATGTGTTGAGTTGTTTTGTGTCCCCTAGCTTTGGCACTGACTTGACTCTGATGATGATTTCTGGCATTTGACCTCGGCCATATTTGTAGTACTTGAACTAGTTCGCTTCAGTGATTTATAGTGTTATGTTGTTTAATTACAGTACAATGGTTGTTGAACTTTGAGAATGTTCATACCTGACTTGTTCGAATTTGCACTGTTCTTCCACTTCACTCGATGTTAACTGCATTCACTTCTGTTACCCTATTTGGTTGCATATACATTGCAATGTGCATCCAAGTTAATATGGGTACCTCATTGTTCTGTCTGCATTTGTTTGAGATGCATTTGTTGAGTTGTTCACTGACGCAATGCTTGTCGCCATTCACCAAATAGTAGTAGCATTCCTGTATATGCTCCGAGTTATTGTAGCAGTGACTTGAACCTTTTAGCTTCTGATTTCACGTACTTCATTGAGTCTCATTGGTATTATTTGTGTACCTTGTTATCAGCAGTTACCTGGTCTACCTGAAATCACATAGTATGAATGTGATCATAATTGTCTGCACTTGCATGGTCTTTGTAGTTTCACTTGGTTTGAATTTGTGGTCTTGCTAGCATGTCTGCACTGCCTGTTATTTTGATCAGTGGCTTTTGAGTTACTGGTTATATACACGTTGGCTTTGGTATCACCCTGTTTCACTGGTACATGTGCCTTTGTGGTCTTCACTTTTGTATAATCTGCACATGTTACTTGTATCACTCGTCCTGCCTTCACCCATATGTTCCTCTGGTACATTTGTCCTTGTTAGAACCTTGGCCTTTGTGCATTCATTTTGTTGCAGTTTGCCCCTTATATTCAGCTGTGACTGCAGTTGGTTGTATATGCAGTTTTGTTCTTGTTGTTTTGCATTACATTAATGCATTTGGGTCTGTTTTCAAATTTACTTGAGTTGAACCCGATTTCGGGGTTTGACCTTGCGATCATTGTGACTTTCATTGAGCTTTTGTGTATCTCCTGCGATAGTGGCGAGGCAGTACACGCGTGCGTGTACTGCAGCCCTATCAGATTCGACAGTTTTAGATTGATTTAGTCGATTTGATAAATTGTTTATTATCTCTGTTGATGATTTAAATCTGCTGATTTTTGTTAAACACTGTTAAGTGTTTTATTGACCGTTATCCGGTTTCTTTGTTTAAAGAATCGGATAGACGGGAATTATTGTGACTGTCGTCTATTTAAATTATTACTGCCTTTATGCACTAATAAACTGGTTTGAATTAGACTGACCTGGGTATTATTTTCTTTTGAATGTAATACTCGGGTCAGACCCGAGTTATTTCAGGTTGTAGATTTTCTTCTTTGAGTTGCTGTTCAGGATATGAAGACTTTTCACATCTTCTGAAGTTGTCAGTGTCATTTTGTAGTAGTCGTGCCATTGTATAGAACGATATGTATTCATGTATATTAGTCGATAATGTACTTGTATATATAACTTCTAGAGTCGACAGTTGTAGTTGTATCATATGTATTGTGTCAACTATGTATTAACTGACATCAGTTACATATATATGAGACTTTTGTTTTTATCTGTGTTCCGCATTTATATTATCTGTGTTATTGTTATATCTAATGTCCTAAACTATTATGAACTATCGTAGTTTGTTTTATACTGATAATTGGATATGTCGATGGGAGTAACTAAATAATAGATGAAAAATAAAAAGTATATACCACTCCTATCGAGATAACCAATATTAGTGTGAGGCCAATTACAGATGGTCGCTCCTATCCAGCCTTATTCTTCATAATAATAGACAGTATTTCTTTTAATACTCTTTGTTATTATGAGCATAGAGGTGGGGCGTTACAAACATCGATCGTTGGATTTGGCCATTTGTTTTAAATTTGAAAGAAAAGAAAAAAAAATGGCGAACTTTCTCTGTTTAGGCGCGTTTTATGAAATGCAGTCGGTATGGCTGGGTACGGGCACATACGTGATGGAAGCATGGGCAAGCATTGCTGAATATAAAGAATATATATATATATTATTTAAATTTAAATTATCAAGCTATAAAACGTTCGAAAATCTCGAACTCCAAACAAGACGTGCCGCCTGGCGTTCTATATGTTATACCCCTATTCTGAACACAATGTAACTAGTCTTGAGGCCTAATTTGATCATATACAGAAGATAGCTTTTCAAACCCAATTATATTATATAAATTCCTGAAATTAATTTCTATGTGTTTCGATCTCACACGCCCAAACTCACTATTACGGATCCAATGGAACTTGTTTCGTCCAATTCCGAGATAGTGCCCTGGAATGCTATTTTTATACGTTAATTAAAATGAATTATTATAAAAACTAAATTAATCACTTTTAAATCTAAATTAAAAGTTTGCTATCTTCATTCCTATTCAAATAGAATTTAAATCAACTTTTGAAATCATTCTTATTCATATTAAATTCAAGATTTAATAATTTAAACATTCTAAATTTAAATTTAACAATTTAATTATCAAATAAATCGCTATATTTGAAATCCAAGTTATTTAACTTATAAAATTAACTTTTAAATATTTAAAATCAATTAAATATTTCAAATTCAAATGAATAAATTTCTGGGTCGTTACAAAAGGTTTAAGATAGACTCGAAGGAATGGCTTAGGAAATAAGGAAGACTATGTGTTCCGAATGTAGAAAATCTTCGGAAGGAGGTCTTGAGAAATTCATCAATCTAAGTTTTCCGTTCATCACAGGGGCACAAAGATGTATCGTTACATGAAGAGAGTATTCTTTTGGCAAGGGATGAAGAGGGATGTCGATGAATGTATGAAGAGATGTTTCACTTGTCAATAAGTAAAGGTTGAACATCAAAAGCCGAACGTATTACTTAAACCTTTGAAGTACCGACTTGGAAGTGAATTCGGTGTCCATGGATTTTATTGATGGGTTGCCTAGGTCGAGAAGAAGAAACAAGACCACTTAGGTGATAGTCGATAAATTGAATAAGGTTGCTCATTTTATCCCGGTAAAATCGCCAGGAACGGAAGCCGGTTTGGGGAAGTTATATATGAAACATACGATGAGAGTCATGAGACAACATGGAATTCTGAGAGTATTGTAGGTGATAGTGACCCTTTGTTTACTATTGAGATATGGAGAAGTTTGCAGAGTGCATTGGGTACCGAATTGAGCATGAGTATGGCTTACCACCCGTAGACTGATGGCCAAACAGAAGGGGTGAACCTGTGCTTGAAGATTTGTTGAGCGCATGTGTTTTAGATTTCGAAGGATCTTAGGAAGATCATTTGCATCCTGTAGAGTTTGCCTACAGTAACAGTTACCAATGAGTATCGGGATGGCCCCATTTGAGGCAATGTATGGTAGATTGTGTAAGTCACCTATTTATTGGTTGAACATAGGGGATAGGCTCATGTTATTACCTGATTTGGTACGGGATGCTGCTGCAAAGGTAGAATTGATTCGCCCTAAATTGAAGAAAATGCAGTCAAGGAAAAAGAGTTATGCCAACAAAAAAAAGAGCTTAGTTCGCGATAGGAGACTGTGTTGTGAAGGTTTCTCTGATGCAATGAGTTATGCACTCTGGAAAGGTAGGGAAATTGGCATCTAGATATGCAGGACTGTTCCCAGTGATCGAGAGAACTGGTAAGCTCTCTTATCAAGTCGACTTACCAAGTAGTTTAGTGGGTTTGCATAATTTTTTTCACACTACACATTTGAGGAAATGTGTGCGTGACCCAAATTAGATGGTGGAACCAAGGACAGTTGAAGATTTATCCATGGAACCAATTCAGACTTATGTTAGACGACCAAAGAGAATAATAGATCGTGATACGAAAGAGTTAAGGAACAAAGTTATTAAACTTGTTTGCATCCAGTTTTGACATGTAACGATAAGATTAGGAGTATCTATCCTAATTTTTTTTACATGTATGATTAGGCATGTATGTTTTGATGTTCAGACTAATAACGACACTAGTTTGATATTATGATATGATATTTGGATGTGTTAGTAGTGACACTAATACATAACACTTGATGATAAATGATTTACGTTAGTGGGGAATTAGTGTAGTTGTAGTATTGTGTGTACATTAATCGATGACGATGGTTTTATCATGCCTTGTCTAAATTTCAAAGACCAAATTTGTATAAGGAGGAGAAACTGTAATACCCCATATTTTGGAAAACCACAATATGAGGAAATTAACTAAATAAATAACTAATCAAATCAAATTATGGGAGAAATAAAGACAAGTTAATTGATGGAGAGTGAATGAATGTTGGATGAGGAGTTAGGGATCTAATAAGAATATGCTAGAATGGGGTTTTAGCCCAAAGCCCAAATTACTAAACCCCTACACTCCAACTCCTCATCCATTCTCTCATTTTACATGAACTAAAAGAAGGAAAACTAAGAGCATAAGCTGGTTATATTTTTAAGTGAAGAAAAGAAGAAAATCTAATAGAAAAGAGAATGAACAATCATTTCGTATGAAAACCAAGGCTTTAATCAAGTTTAATCAAACCAAAAGTGAGTAATTCTTTCTCTAAAATCTTCCAAACCGGTATGAGTAATGATTATACCTGTTTATTATGGTTTGGATGAAAAAGAACCAATGTGAACATGTTAGATGATGATTGTTCATGTTTGTGAATCGAAAGAAGATGATTTTTGTTTGGTTTAAGCCAAACCGTGAATCAAACCTACTCTAAATCACCTTAAACTTTTATATGTAGGATAGAAGGATAATATAGCAATGGGTTTCCAATTGCGTAATTTTATAAAATTATTTGGAATTATTATGAATTTTCTAAGTTAAGAAAAGGCTTAATTTTTGAAATTAATTGAATAAAATATTAAATATAATTATTTTGGCCTGGAAATTTCATATCAGATAAAATATGATGATTTAAATTTTTGGTGGTTTTTTGAGAATTTTCCCATTGATTTTATATGAATTATTTGGCAAAGGAAAAAAAATTAATTGAAGATAATTGATTAATTAATTGTAAATGTAATTAACAAATTCTTTAAAAAAAACTATAAGCTTTGATTGCCAAATGAGAATCGATCACAAAACATGGTTTGGTAAAAAGTAATTACTTAGAATGGTAATAAAATAGTTTTTAGTAGTGTCATTTCAACTTACGATAACCCCTATAAGGTCAACTTGCGATAGCATACATCCCATCAACCACCGACAACTATTTTAAACTACATGCGATGGCTCCTAAAAGCTCAACCTACGAAGTTACTTGTTGATTGAACCAGCGATAGCTTATGGGATTCTCAACTTGCGATAGCTGATGAGGTGTCAACTTGCGATAGCTAATTAACATATCAACCTACGATGGTTAAGATAATGCCAACCTGCGATAGCTTCTATGTTCTCAACATGCAACAACACTCAAGTGTTGATATGCGATGGCTAGGGGAACGTCAACATACAAAAACACCTAAGTGTTGATATGCGATGGCTAGGGAAACATTAACATACAATAACCTATAAAGTCAACTTGCGTTGGCTAATGGAACCTGAATGAGGGAAAGCCTAGGGGAAACATGTGGTGGCTAGGTAATATGAATTTGTGATAGCTAATAATGCTAAGAAATACTAAGTAAAGTAGTGGACTTTTTTAGCATTGTGGAAGCCATCTTCCAAAGCAATGGTTGAGAATTTCATTGGGAAGAAATGACTATAAAGAATAATAAGTTAAAGAGAAAATAACTTATTTAAATAATGAAAATTGAGATTTAGCTTAATATTGTGTAATGACAAGTTGAATCCTATGAAATAATGGGTAATGTAAATATGAGCTTAGTGGTAATAATATGTCTAAGTGTGACATAATATTCTATAATTTGATGGAAGGCCTTAGTGGCTACCAAATGTCTGAACACGACATTATATTTGGTAACCTTGACGGTGGGCCTTGGTGGAAAACTTGTGTCTATTTTCGATAATATATGAGAATGATGGAATAAGGCTTTCGTAGCATCTAATTGTATATTCACAACGACATGCAAGTACAATGGAGTAAGGTTTTCGCAGGATCCGATTCTCTATTCACGACATTGTATTTGTTGATTGATGGTATAAGGCCTAGGTGGGAACCGTTTGTCAAAAACCGACATCCTTAAAGATGGAAAATGGAGTAAGGCCATAATGGCAACCTAATTATTTGTTCAAAATAAAATTGAGACAAATTAAGATAAAACACCTAAGTGAAACCTTAAGTGCCAAGTGAAACCTTAAGTGCCAAGTGAAACCTAATTAGTTGTTATGTTTACTTAATATTGTACAAATTAACATTAAACTCACTTTGTTGCTTGAAATTGATTACGATGATGACTTCAGCATCATCGTCGTTTATTTCTGGGTCTCAAAGTGGGGGGAGGGGGTCACAATATGTTAGGGAGGTACTTCAACTGCATGGAGTTTCTTTCAGCATTATTTTCAGAAATCAAGATCCGTTTTTTACTAGTGGATTTTGGTGGAGTCTTCTTCTTTAGGCGCTGGACTAAACTTGATTATAGCCCATCACCCACATATAGATGATAGGAAGATGAGGGTGAATCAAGTGTTAGAAGATATATTGCAAATGTGTATTTTGGATTTTGGAGGTCCTTGGGAAGACCACTTGCTGTTAGCAAAGTTTTCTTATAATATCCATCGTGCCATATTAGAATGGCACTGTTCGAGGCATTGTACGGAAGGGCATGTAGATCTCCATCTTGTTAGTGGGACACCACAGATAGGATTATTCTTAGGCTAAACATGATCAAAGAGACTTTAGAGAAGGTAGATCTAATTCACAGAAGGATGAAAACTACACAGGATAGGCAGAAATCATATGCTGACAGGAGAAGCACAAAGTTGGATTTTCCGGTAAATGACATGGTTTTTATGAAGGTCTCGCCATTAAGACGTGTTATGAGGTTTTGTAATTCGAGAAAGTTGGCAACGAGGTTTTAGGTATTTTTTGATATTGGAGAGAGTAGAGAAGTTAGCATATAGAGTGAAGCTTCCTAAAAAGTTGGCATAAGTTCACAATATGTTCCATGTGTCGTACTTACGAAAGGAGGTTAAAGCAAAGAGAGAATCATTTGTTTGCCATGCACCTATTTGCATTATTAAGCATGAGACGAAGCAACTTTGAAATAAAGTTGTTAAACTAGTTAGAGTCTAGTAGGAAAATGATCTGATTGAGAGTACTTAGAAGCCAGAGGAGAGATTAGAGCTTCCCATCACTCGCTCTTTTCTGATATGTTTTCTTAGTTAAATTAGGAAATTAGATGGTGTGGTATACTTTTTTTGTGACTTGACTTTATACATACATACATATACATACATGCATATATATACATACACATATATATATATACAGGCACGTACTTATACATACATACATACATACATACATACATATACATATATATTGCATAATATAGAAATTATATGTATATTTTAGAACATTTTGTCTCTATGCATATATGTCATGATTTTGCATTCATGTAAGAGCGCATTAGTCGTATTTATACATTTATTGCACCCCATATTCATGACATGATTGACATGATGGACGCGCATTAATTACTTGCAAGTATATTACTATTGTCATATATTGTTATCTATATGCGGTTATAGTTGGTATCCATACGAATATCACATTTTATATTGTAGGAAATGTTAGAAATTGGATACGTTTGATATGAACTGTTTGGATTGTTTCAATTTTGGTATGGTTTGAGTGCATGTATTGTACGTGCACATGGATGCTATTGTATATTCGAGTCCGTAAATTACATTTTTCTGACTCCTGAAATTTCGAAGATGAAATTCTTTTAAAGGGGTGGAGAATACAACATCAAGGATTTTTAATAAAAATCATTAATCAATTTAGAAAAAGCATACTGGTAATTTTTCGTAAAAGTGAAAAACATAATTTTTGAAAATTAAAAAATTTAGGAAATCTTACCTTTTTGTTGTGTCAAGCAGATTTTTCTATCCTAAATTCATATATAAAATGTTAGAAGCAGATACCGAATGAAGGACATAGTACTATTTACCATAACGCAATTTTATGGTCGAACGGGTCGTAAGCCCAAGTGGCCTAGGGTTAGATTTTTGAGATTAGTGTATAAACCATAAGGAAAGGTACATACTTCTCATTCTAATCTCTTCTTCCTTCATCTAGTAGCCGCTACTAAACCCTAGATCAAAATTTTCACTTTTCTTCTTCAAATCTACTTCAAATTCTTCAAATAAATTATCGAATCAAAGAGGAAAGCAAGAGAAATTTAATCTAAACAACATCAACTCAAATAAGAAGAGAGAATTGCCAATTCAAATCAAGGAGAAAGCTTGAAGATTCAATAAAAAAAATCAATCAAATGGCAATTCTAGGTAAGTGGATATATTTACGGAAATGTTATGTGGTTAGATATGCAATAGATTTCATTTATATACTCTATTAAGGTTTAATAAAATGATTTAGAACTTATTTCTTATTTAAATTATGATAATAATTAATTTGATAAATTGATGAGTTATAATCCCTTTGATAAGAAATTTGATATGAATTTGAGAGAGGGTAAATTAGATGTAATATTTACCTTGAACTATGTAGGTAAAAGAATACATGGATAAATATCCAACTTTGATGAACAAAAGTTGATTTTGTAGATATATCGATCATGGTATAATTTTATAATCGTACTGATAAATTACGTCAAAAATTGAAGCTTTGGCAAAAATTTAAATAAACTTGGGGGCAGACCCGAGGCTTGCTTACTCTGGGCTAAACCTAAGAAAACTAAGGGCAAGCCCCAATTCATAAAAAGATAAAAATAAATGAATCAATAATCACTTGGGCATATTAAAAGGTGTTAATGAATGTGAATAAGTTTTTTAAATGAAATAATAACTAATCATAGGTTGTGCTCGAAATTCAAAAAGAAGATTGAAGAACGGACGAGGGAAATTGGACAAAATAACAAGTTAAAATGTTAAACAGTCGAATAGATGTCTGATGACTTCCAATCAGTCGACTGATGTGCTGTTATAAATATAATACATACACAGCCAGATAGTCAAATTTTTAATGTCTAAACAGTCAACTAATCACTTATAGATTATGCATGTTGAGTATGGACATGATCTAGACTAATTAGGGCAGTTTTTGGGGTTTGTTTCCTATTTGTTTTACGTTTGGAGTTCACATGACATTTCGACATTGTATAAAGTGACACTCAAGTGGGCATGTGGTTGTTTTGCATTTGGATCTCTCCCATCATTACCATTAGCGCCACGAGTTGCACATTTTAGTATGTGGATTGTTGGAAGAATGAAGATTTCCATATTAGTAGAATTTATGTCGTTCGACCAACATACCTATAGGGGAATCAGTTTGTTGTTTGGCCTTTATATGCTATAAGTTGATTGATAGGGAGCATAGGACATGGTAATGTAATTGTATAGGTGGTTTACCATCGAGATTGTATATTCGATTTATCGATAGACAGTTTACCATCGTGATTGCCTACTTGATGTATACGTTAGACGGTTTACCATTGGGACTATATACTCTATCTATTAGATTGTATATGTGGTTTATCATTGAGACTATTTATTAGATTATTTTTTAGTTTACCCAGTTTTAGGATGTTCAACCTTTGGGTGGAATCCAAATGTGTTGTTGTCGGAGTTTAGGAAAATTATAGGTTTTTATCATGTATTTTATCAGTTGTGTAACTTAGGTGTAGGTGTACCTATTCAGATAAACAACATTAAGTTGTATAGATTTTAAATGATAATTTATCTACATATTAACGCTATATAATTAGTGATATTTCTTACTCCTTAAACTATATCTAACCCCCCTTCTATCTTTTCCTTTATCCAACTTTACAAGTTGACAAATTAGTAGGGTGGTGCGGCTAGAATAAGATACATGGAGAACGTGACCATGCATGCTGGAGTTATTTTATTTTCAGTCATTTTATATGTATCTTATTTTAATGGTCAAATGGATATTTTATTCTAGTTGTTTATCATGCATTTTTTTTTTAGTTTTTTCATGTATTGATCACTATTTGTTTAAGCAGAGATATTTGGTTTATTTCATTGATTTATATTTTATTACTTCCGTTCTGAGATATGAAAGTGTAGATTGCTTAAAATTTATGTCTATTTTGTAATGTATAAACTATCTCAACTTAACGATTCTTAGCATGACCCGAGTTCAAACGTCCCTTTGAGGCGTTGAATCAGTGTGTCTGAAAATGCAGGTAATTACAAGTACGTACAGATGTATGTGGTCCAATGTCTATAACTACAAAATGTGGATCCTTATACTTGGTTACATTCACTGATGATATATATATTTCTTATGAAACAAAAATAAGAGGTCTACGATAAATTCATAGAATATAAGAACAAAATTGAAAATCAATAGGGTAGGAAAACCAAATACTTAGATTTGATCGAGCTGGTAAGTACATTGGATATGAGATTCAAGAGTACCTAAAAGATAATGGTATTGTCTCTCAATTCACTCCTCTCTATACTCCCTAACACAATGGTGTTTAGAAAGGAAAAACTAAACTTTATTAGACATGGTTTGATCGATGATGAGTGATACCGAGTTACATCTTTCCTTTTGTGGATATGCACTTGAAATCTCGACATGTATGCTGAATTCCGTACCATCTAAATCTATGCCTAAGACCCCATACAAGTTATGGAAACCCCTCTATGATTATATTAAGGTATGGGGTTGTCCAACTTACATGAAGAACATAAACCCTAGTAAACTTGAGAAAAGATCAGTTTTATGTAAATTTATAGGATATTCTAGAAATTCTCAATAATACATTTCTATCACAGCAAGGAAAAAAATATTTGTTTCAAAACATGCCATCTTTTTAGAAAAGGAATTTCTATGAAAAGAAATTAGTGGCATCAAGATAGACTTGGATGAGATCCATGAAACTGGATATTTAGAGAGTAATTCAACACTCGTAGAAGACACGCAACTTATTTGAAGGTCTAGTAGGTAATCTCACATGCTAGAGAGATACTATGGGTTTCTCATTGATGAAGAGAAATAGGATTGTGTCATCCATGATGATGATAGGGTTAAGAGTGTGCCATAGGGGCATTATGTAATTTTTTATATAACTTAACTCTTATAAAAAAATATTGTTTGAAATAAAGTATATTTTTGTTTTATTTTCTTTTATATATGTTGTTATATTGAGATATAATAATGTTAATAGACATATTAAAAATATATAAGTTAAAAATCCTTAGAAAAAGTATTTTGTCAATTGTAGTTACAAATCTGTTTGTAACCATAAGTATTGAATCGATATTTAAATACCACTCCTTAAATGTTCCTATCCAAGATGTATCGAGGAAAGGATTTCGATAGGCTTGTTGAGGCTAGTGTATATAACACTCTCTATATGATGGACGATGTATACTCATGACTATTAGGGATACCAAGAGGTTACGTACCTGTAGTTGTTTGGAACAATCACATAATGGATCGACGAGAGACTACTGTAGGTTAATACAACTAGGTCAAAATAGAAGATCTTATCGTATGACCTACAGTAGCGTTCAAACTTGAAGGTACTATCAACCTTAAGTGACTAGGCTATACTTACATTATGATCAAACACATGTCATGATGACCATGTTACGACCATAGTTGGGTATATGTTGAACTACTGTAAGTGAAAGACTAACCAAGAGAGGATTTTTTCCCCTTTGTTGTAGAAGGTTGGTATCATTATAATTGGTAGTCAATTTAAAATCAAAGTCTCTGATTAGAGTAAATCGATTAATCATAAATGTTTTCGGACTGAACCATGGACTTTAATGTATTCTACGTAATTAAATACAAATATTAATAGAGTTTTTGACCTTAGACCAAACTCCAAATATCTAAGTGATGATCTGATGACAAAAGGAAACGTGTAAAAAATTTCGTTACTAGGTGCAGCTTAATATATATTAGAAATTGAATTTCACCTAAATGATATGTATGCTGTTAAACTTTTTTCCGATACTATACTTCAGCAAAGTCCATACAGACTTCGGTATTTAAATTGTTATATATTGACTAAGGACAGAGTTGATACCAGAGAGTCAACATAACTATATCATTAGTTATTTCCAAGTTCGTCCAATGTGAAATTAATTTATAAATGCCATAACTGAATAAAATTAAATACAAATGTTGTATTACAATTTTATGGCATTTTTATTATTTATTTAAAGCCTGGAAATTAATTAAAATGATGTATAAAAGTTATATGTCGATTTAATTAATGAACGGGGTTGAATAAACTAACTAAATGAATTATTTAATTATTGAACCATCTTGGCCCAAAATTTGGAAGCCTAGATATATGGCGGCGGTCGAAGCTTGTAGGAAAGGAAGGAGATTCGGTCTTCTAGGGATAGAGAGAAAGGAGATAGATATTTATCTAGTCGGCTATATACAGCCACCTCCTTCTAATTATCTCAACACACTGAATAGCCAAAAACATAGCCACCATAACTTACATTGGTTAAGCCAAGGAGACAGTGTTGCATCCTACAGCCAAGGAGACAGAAAAGTGTTCAAGGAAGGAAATAATCAGCGACCAAGGTTTTTGACAATCGGCAAGATAATATATTCATGTTTGTGTATGTATGCTTGCCATCATTCTATTTTAATTCAGCCAAATTAAAAAAATCAAAAATGAAAATAATAAATTAAAGAATGAATAATTAAATAAAGAGCTAGGACCAATAGCCCACTTTATTTAGCACCATTTGTAGCCCCCTGATATCAGCCACAAGTTTATATTTAAATATTTGGTCCATCTGATAGGAGAGAGAAAGAACAAATATTTAAACAGAAACTTATGGCTAATATCAGGGGCTACGAAATGGTACTAAATAAAGGGGCTATTGATCCTAGCTCTTAAATAAGACATTAAAATTTACATTATGTATATATATAATATTTACGATTCTTAAAAATATTACATACTTTCGGATATGAATGTCTGTATGTGTGTGTACACACTCACGCACCCACACACACACTCACAGATATATGTATATATATATATATATTTCAAAAGTAAATGTTTTATTTATCTAAATCTTTAAATTGGAATCGGCCTATTAATACTTTAAGAAAAATTATTGTTTTTTCCGTTGCTCTCGGTTTAAAGAAAAATTACACACACACACACACACACAAAGTGTGGAATTAAATAATAAAATGTTATTTTTAACCTACAAATCTTTGGAACATTCAAGCATAAATATATCATACATAAATCAGCACAGATTTTTATATCTAAAAAAATTGTCATTCTTTGCTCACGGGTTTTAAAAAGATATTAATTTATAATAATCAAATTGTTTTGAATTAAAAACTTAAATTATAATATATATGTATATAAATATTTAAAAATATCTAATGTATATATATGCTTTACTACGTCAAGTAATTTATTTTAGACATGAAACTTTTATATAATCTGGAAAAAATTATAATATGTATATGTTTAATTTTTAAATAATATTAAATTACATATATATTTATATATAAAATATCAATTAAAATTATAAAAATATTCGGTGTAAACATAATTTAAATATTTATGCATATATGCTTATGACATCATCATACACTTGTGTTCTTAAACCGATTTATTAACGCTAAGTTACAATGGTTATTTATACACATATGACATATGCTCCCCTATACCAACTCAACCTTAGATTACTATACTTGTTATAACTATAATGTCTGCATTGTGTATACAAACAAATTATAGTATACGAGCGTTACGGAATGCACTTCACGTAGTGATGACACGCACTTCATGTGGTTATGACACGCACTTCGCATGTGAATTGTTTTTCTACAAATTGTATGCGTTTAACACATTTGAAAGAAAATGATTAGCACAAATATGTAGCCATATTTTTGCATTGAAACCATGTGTAAATAGTTTGGATTTTTATTTCTAAGTTGCAACGTCTAATTTTTTGTTAGTTAGAATTTTTATTTATATTATTAAATAATAAAGAATAAACTTATAAAGAAAATTTATTTGTTAGATCTTATTTTTAAGTGATACTGAGATCCGATAATATTTGTAATGCGTTTTGAATTCGTAAAGGAAGTTTAATTGTTAGATCATATTTTTAAGTGATATTAAGATTTGATAATATCTATAAAGGGGCATTTTCGGCAGTTCAAGCTAACACAAAAAAAGTGTGATACCAAATGTAACAACCCGCCATTTTTGACCGTTCAAGTCGACAATAATCCACACATGTCCAACTCAAACTGTTCAAAAAGGCAGATGGTTATTGGGTTAAATAAGAAAAGGAAAGAAAGAACAGAAGCAAACTTAGAATCTTGCAGCGGAAGGAACAAGATATAATAATAAAATAACAGTTCATGAAGCCGTTAAATAAAGAAATTTGATTATTATTATACATCATAAATCAGAGTTACATACATATCAGAGATAATACAATAATGCAGCGGAAAAATAATATGGTAGTAGAATACAAATGATGTAATACCAAACTCCGTCTTCGTCCTCCAAAATAGATCTTCAACCTTATCTGAAATGCTCAGGCTGACCCGAGCGTAATGAAAAGACAAAACACTCGAGTCAGGACTAAAATATCTCATGTAAGTCAAATCGAATAAGAAAATATGAATGTGACGGCGTCAGAGATGTTTACGGGGTTTGACATCTCCTATCTAGTGTCAACGTGAGTGCAATAACTTAAGAGATGTTACGGGATTTTCCATCTCTCAAGGATCCGTTAAACTATCTACTATGTAGTACAATACGCTATTATAATATGTCTACATTAAAGTAAAAGTATTAAAATAGCGTTAAGCCATGGCCCATTCCACCCTTAACACAGTTTATATTCCCAAGAGCATATACAAGACCGTAGTTTCCCCAAAACCGGAAGTCACCAGAGGGCAATCCATATACTAAAGGTACAAATCAAAATCGTAGTGGTCGCGAATAGGATAATCAGTATGACAAGGTACATGAGGCGATACCAACTAGGATACTAGTAGTTGCCTGATCCGGACTGATGTTGGGCATAGCAGCTACTACCCCAACACCGCGAAACAACACTCCCAAAATCGAGGGGTGCACCCAAATCGAATCACAAAAGTAATAGACATGGTAATGAAGAAGTGTGTCCGCTAGAGGTGGCGAACCTCAATGGCCCGGCGCGGCTCCTGTTTTAGTCATGTCAGGGGTCATCCAAAATCGTTCTCTTTCTTCAATCAACGCGTTCATCAAACCATCCACTTCGTTCTGGATCAACACTCCGCGTATACTAGTTATTAAAGTGGTTTTCAGTATCGACAGAGAGTATGTCCATATCCGATCCCGGTCTCTTTAATAACTACGTATTATTACACTGATGGCTCTTTTACATTTTCAAAATCAATTCATAATTGATTATCAAAAATATCATATTCGCTTCAAAAATAAAAGCCTTTTCAAAATCATCATATCTACTCAAAGTATATGATTTCATTTCAAAATCATTTTTGCCTCAATATCTCATTTCGATTTCAAAATCATTTTTCGCCTCAATATCTCATTTCAATTTCAAAATCATTTTTCGCCTCAAATTCCACAAAACGATTCACATAAACTCGAATTCCAAAATTTAAAATTTAATCAAATCTCAAATCATCAATTTCAACTTGATTCAGCTTCTCAATAAACCATTTCAAATTATCAATTTCAAATACATATTTGAACCACAAAATAAACAATTTCACTTTCAATATATTTCGAAACTTTAAATATTTCACATTTCAAAACAGCTCATATATTTATATAAGAATATAAGATTCGCTTTAAAACCATTTCGTATTCAAATTAGAACATACTTCAAATTAAACATCCGTATTAAGTAGTTTACTTAATCTCTGGAACAATTCCAATTCAATAAACATAGATTAATATTCGGATTTCAAGAATTCATTTAAGTATTACATTCCAAATCAATTTCAGTTCAAATCCTATTCAAATCAATTTTATCTTCAAATTTAATTCAATAGTTTCAATTTAGTTCAATTCACAAATTTATTTAAAGTTCAATTTAATTCCAAATTAATTAAATCTCAATTTCAAATTAATTTTCACTTCCAAACTCAAACTTGAAATATCATTTCATATAAATTTTCTTAGAAATATTCAGAGTTCGATTAAAAGTCCAATCTTTTAAAACAAATCGACTTTCGAAACTTTACGCCATATTTCAATTTTTCTTAAAAATCTAAACTTCGAATAATTAAACCATTTCATTTACCAAGTTTAAATTCCAACATCTCGAGCTTCAATTCAAAATAATTCAATTTCCATAAATTGGATTTTTATTCTTAAATCAATTCATTTAAATAATTTCAAAACAACTTTTAAAATCATTTAATTTAACCAACCCGGTGTCCGTATATAATTCTCTAACCTATGGCCAAGTGGTTAGTTATTTCAATTAAATGTCAGGGATGAATATATATTACTTAAACCAATCACAGTGTCATGTGCATGTATAATAGGATATATATAAGCAAATAAACATCCAACATTTAAATATCAACCAATAGCATCCATCGAAATAAATCATCCAATAGTCAATACAATTCATGGCAATTTCATAGTTATCAATATCGGGAAATTTGATTTCAATTAAATCCTAATTTCAATTTACTGTCAATTTAAATTTTCAACGGTGAATTCACACGACAATCTATATGACAATTAAATTTTTATCAAACAACGACAAATAAATTCATATCACTTCATAATGTCAAATTTAACTACCATAAAGATATTCAGTACGTTGTGAGCGTTATAAAACACTCACCTTGATTTCTGTTGTCGCCGAGACGTTACGGTTTGGAACTGAAACTTGACGACGCCCAACTTTAGCCCAAATTTCCACCGTCTCCAAATCCATCCAAACCAGTTTCATTTCGAAGCTATCGTCATTACGATCGCAACGCAAAAAGTTTCGTTCCAATCGGACCTAGTATGAAAAAGTTATGCATTTTTAAAGTTTGCACGAATTTAAATAAACAATTTCAGCTTTTAATTAAAATCTCAAACCCTACTTTCAATCTCGGCCCTCCATTTTCTCTTGCTTCAGATTTGGCCACCCCCTTCACATTGAAAAACGTGCATAACAGCCCCATGAACGCGGCCCCCTAGCTCCCCTCACGTCGCTCCAATTGCGATCATCTCCGTATGGATTGAAAGCTCTCGACGAGTGCTACAACTTTGTAGTTGAACACTTCTTCTAATTCTTCACTGATTGGAAGTAATTAAAGGGAAAAGAAGATGAATTTCTGGCCTTTGAAACTGATGGTGGCGGCTAACCCTAGCAGGTTGGGTTTTTGTGAAAAATGAATTGATGGAGTTTGGTATTACATCATTTGTATTCTACTACCATATTATTTTTCCGCTGCATTATTGTATTATCTCTGATATGTATGTAACTCTGATTTATGATGTATAATAATAATCAAATTTATTTATTTAACAGCTTCATGAACTGTTATTTTATTATTATATCTTGTTCCTTCCGCTGCAAGATTCTGAGTTTGCTTCTGTTCTTTCTTTCCTTTTCTTATTTAACCCCAATAACCATCTGCCTTTTTGAACGGCTTGAGTTGGACATGTGTGGATTATTGTCGACTTGAACGGTCAAAAATGGCGGGTCGTTACACCAAAGGTATTACAACTATTATTAAAGATAAATATAAATTAAATCAAAATTAGATTACTAATAAAAATTTCTATTAAATAAAAAAATAAAGATATAAATTTAATTATATTAAAACATATAACAAACTCTATTATTAATCAATACTAAATATGATTTAGTATAAATTTATTTTTCATATAAACACAAAATACGATCTTGTGCAAATTAATAAAATAAAATATTTTGAAATTCCCTCTTTTAATCCAATTTCTAATACACTTGATTCAACAATATTATTAGAGCCCACATTATCATCATGTGAACAATTAACCAATATATAGGGCGATCTTTTGGAAAAACCAATTAGATGGGTGTCTAAGGAAAATGTGCTTAAACTAAGGGGAACTTACTTTAATTAAGTAACGTTATTATGAATGGAAAACCACCCTATCTCATGGTCATTGCCTAGCATGCGGAATTGGTCTGTTCCAAGGGTATGCCCTTAAGGAAGCTTAGAAGTGTTTTTAGCCTTAAACCGATTTAAATAAGCGTATTTAAATATGATAAAATTTTATAAAGAATATAACATAAGAAACAAAAATTTGGTTTAAATATAAATTTATAAAGATTATAAATAAATTAATATAAAATTATTTTAAATTAAAATCAAAATTTATAAGGTTTATGAATATAATTAAAATAATTTTTAACTTGCATTCATAAAGGTTGTAAATAAGTAATTTAAAACAATTTTTAAATTATACCTATGTACGAATGTTATATGTATAACTAACTAAAAATTTTAATTAATAAAAGAAGACATATGAATATATATATACACATATAACTTAATGAATTATAAATGTTATAATAAATTAAAAAATATATATTTTAGATGCATAAAGAAAATGGGAGGTTTGAATGAATTAAAACCCTTATAGACTTAAGGAAGTATATATTGGATGTAGAGACATATGGTGTCATGATAATATACGCATCTCCCTTACATAATCGATAACATCATATAAAAATTATTTTGGATTATGAATTTAAAATGAAATTGATCTCCATCATTTATAATATAAATAGAGTAATTTACATACATATGGTTGTGGAGCACCCTCAAGCCATAGAATATCTAAAGTGATGTTTATATTATCACTGGATAAGTAAGAATACTGTAACGATCCGTAAATTTAACACTATTAATATTAACCGATTAAAATGGATTTTTAATCGAAGGGTGATTTGGGTTGTATATTTATAACCGTTGCATAGGTCTTTCCGAGTTGATCGGTTTTTACTATAAGTTTGGAGTTACAATTTAAGAAATATGGGTGTTACAGTGTTTAACTAGGGTACATGACCACTTTAGGTCAAGCGGTTGTATATAATTGAACTCCCATCACTTTCTATATAAAAAAAACCTATGGAAACCTAGAAAACAACCATCATGTCAAATTTTCTTCACTAACCTTGAAATCCCCATGATCCCCTTCTAATGGCGGACACTTCTTTATATTCAAATATTGTTCCAAAATTCAAAGTGTCTAAACATCATCAAATTATATATCAAAATCAGATTGATCGTCTCGACGAGACGAAGAGACGGTAGATGTTCATTTTTAGATATAGTGCTCAACTGACTAGAAATCACAGTCAAGGGTGGCAGCGGCTAAACCTAGAGATGATTTGGGCCTTTTTTTATTGAAGCATTGGTTGGTGAAAATGAGAATATAGATTTGTAGGCCTCGACGATACGAACTCAGCGGTGGTCTCAATCGCATGAAAGGACGTCGAAGTTAGTTGGAATTTACTTGAGAAAGTTGGCGGTGGTGGATTTAGGGTGCGATGAAGTGACGTCGCAGTACATTGGCGAAGCCAAGGAGATGATGTTATACCCCATAGCTAGGAAGATATAACAAAGTGTTCGAGGAAGGAAATTACCAACAAACGAGCTGTTCGACAATCGGTAAGATCATCAAAAGGAGGTAATCTTTTTATTTTAGATATATTCATATTCAAATTCATGTTTTTATATATGCTTGCCATCATTCCATTTATTCGTCCAAAACTAAAATATATAGAAAATAAATAATAAAAAATTAAAGATTAAATAATTAAATAAAACCTTAAAATATATATGTATATATATATATTATTTTCTGTTTAAAATATTTATACATATATTTTTTTCAGATTTGAATGCGCTTATATATGTGTGTGAGTGCGCGCGCATCTGTATTAAAGTAAATATTTTATTTATTTAAAATTTTAAATTGATTTTGCCCTTTCGATATTCTTAGAAAAAATTATTTGCTCTCAATTTGAAAATATACACACATGTACGAAATTAAAAAAGAAGAAGTTATTTTACCTTTTGGATTTCAACTAATTAAAAAAAAATTATTTTGAGAAGGTCGTAAGAATTTTAATTCAAATATTTGAAATATTAAACATAAATATATCATATATAAAACTGCATGGATTTTCATATTTTTTTAAAATTATCTTTCTTTGCTTACGAGTTTAAAAAAATATTTTTAATATTCGGACTAATTTAAAGTAAAAACTTGAATTATTATATATATAGTCAAGGATCACTGTAACGACCCGCAAAGTTTAATGGTTTTAAAAGTATATTTAACTGCAAATTTGTGAAATTTTAAACAATAAAATTTGAAATTAAAAATTTATTATTTGGAATATGCCTATTTAATCATAGCAACTAGTAAATTTTCATCTGATAATATTGAAGTTTATTTTCCTGTGAAATTTTATTTCAAATTAAACCGGTTTAATAACAGTGAATTTAAAAGTTTCCGAAACCAAAATATGTCAACAGGAGAAAATTTATTCAGAGCATTCTGAATCAGACTGCAAAATTCGTTTCGCGAAATTCGGATGTTTCTAGCTCCATTTGGATTTTTCCGTACGGAATAGCAGCATTTTCGGTACCGATTATCGACTTTTGATCGGATGATCGTACCACTGATATCTATATATTGTTTTGATCGTCACACCGTGCTGATCTCTGCGGTATATTCAGTCCTGTGTTTTGAAGTCCAGTTCGCTACGAAATCGATAAAACGATTCCGTATCGATACCGCTTTTGTGGCCTTTTATTTTCTTTTGTTTTAAAACTTTGAACTGTGACTGCCAAGCAAACAAATTGCTACAGTTATTTTTCTAAATTAATGTTTAGCCGTTCGAAAATCCAACGTATAAACTTGTATACGTTATAATGATTATTTCTACAAAAAAACGGTTCATTTGTTATGTCTGTTCATTTTCTTTTAATTTCTTTTATTCTCCTCCCCACCTTTTCATTCTCTCGGCCAATTGATATCCACACGAACTCATTCCCATGGCCTCCGCCTTGCCCAGGAACCCTCCCTTCTCCCTCACCTAGAATGGCCACGCAACCCAAAGCTCGGCCATGCCTCCAACCCACTATTGTGTCCAGCCACCACGTTACTTCCTTCCCCACCAAGATCTCCCCTACCTCCCCACATCGCACCAACCCTAACTGAAACCGACGCCTACCCATGCCGAACTCCACTCCTCTCCCACTGCAAGCTGAATCACCACCCCATGCGTTTCCTATTCCGGTAATCCACTTTCTCTTCCCTGCTTCTATCGTTCGATTCATATTTTTGTTTTCTGGAAGTTTATGTATAAATTTTATGTACTATTCATCTAATCCTGTTGCAGTCAGTGTTTTGCAAAGTTCTAAATCTGAAACTATACAAATAGTGTTCTACTGGTGTTAATTTAAACATTGTTTGTATTTACTCTGCATATTGATATTTTGCATTTTATTTATATATGTTTTAAAATTTAACATAAGAAAATTTGTATATATATGTAAGGATACAAGCTACATATTATAGTATATAGGATGTCAGTAGTCAAGTATGTACATAGTTATTAAAATATGCTTTGTTAATCTTTATATACTTACAGCTTGTCATACGCGCATGCCCTGTTTAAAGTATTTTCAAGTATAGATTTTTGTATACAAGTTCTGGTTTCACTTTATGTTAAAAAGCAGTACGTACGTTTATTAGTTGTATATATAGAAATGGTATTTGTCAGTTCGTATAGTTATAAATTTTAAGCATACAGTTAAGCCACTGCTAGTTGCATATATATGTATTGTTGTTGTTTGTATATATTGGTTGGGTAGTCTAGATTTCATTCATTTACCTGTTATCACTTTATTCTTTCGCATATATGGTTATACTTGAAATAAGTTACACATAAAATATAGTATGATGAAGCCATATATTCCAGTCTGCATCTGTTAGTTCACGTATAATAAAATATGTTGTTTTTTCCTATATAAAATGTTATCTATATAAGATTCGACAGTGTATACATTTGTCTTGGTTTAATAATATGTTCATGTACATGTAGGGTCTGTTATATATAGTTTATAAAGGAAAAAAATGTCTATGTGCATATAGAAGCTGTTATGTCAGTAAATGTATTATTTTAAGTATGCAAATTTTAGGAAAGATCATGTAAATCTGGTATATATTTTAATGGTTATAGTACTCCAATATATGAGTATATCACATGCAAGTTTAGTTTATAAGTTAGCATATTGACGAGTTGTTTTCATTTTATTGATTTATTTGTTATGTGGACTGTATGTTATGCATATTATGATGTGGTTGAATACACAGTAAGTAATAATGCTCGATTATAGATTTCTTCTTTCAGGCAGTATTGTAAGTTGTTATATAGTTGTTTTGTAAATATATTTCAAATACTTATATTTCAAATATAGTTTTATAGGTGGGTTGTATAGATTAATAATACGTTCTATTTTTTTTTACATTTGATAGTTCGCATATATATAAAGTTTTCTCTGTTATATAATTGATGTTATTGTGTAAGAGAATGTATGTATTTTACATTTTAAGTATGGGATTAAGAAAAAAATTTGAAAAAAATACATGTTTTAAATTGATTTTAGAAAATAATATATATATTTTAGTTCAATTTAATTATATCAACTGATTCAATCGTTCTCATCGATTTCCCTTTATCAGCCTTGTCCATCGTGCCTGTTTTCTGCATCAAATCACGTCCATCTAGCGTTGCTTTGGATTTCGCAGCTAATTTCTGGGTCAAATTTCTCTCTAGCCTCGAAAGGTGAGTAATTACTCACGATTTAACGTTCTTTTATTTATTAAATTTGATTTCAATTGAAACGACAATTGAAATATGCTGATGTGGTTATTTAAATTGTTATATATTGTTTTTATCTGTAACTGTTCACCTGTGGGATATGACACCATATCCTTTTGTTTATATTATATTGTTATTGTTGATATATGCCTGTTTTATATTATTATATTATCTGTTATCACTCTGCAAGTTTCCCTGTAGTTTAGAATTCACTATGGGTTGAAATGATACATACCCGAACGGACTTTAGAATAGGAGAAAATCGTTATGGGTTGAAATGATAAACCCAAGCGATTTTCAATTGATTTGAATTTGGGATTTCGGGTCGAAATGATATCTACCCGAATGTATTTAAATTTACGGATTGAAATGATAAATATCCGTATCACTTGACCATAAATAGGAAATTATATACAGACACCGTTGGTCCATATATAAATATTTTGAAAATAAATTCTATGGTTTTGGAAAGAAATATATGGTTTTAATAAAAGTTGATTCTTAAATTATTATATAGAAATGGTAATGATATATATAGATTTAATAATGATATTTAATTTAATTAAGATAGATCTAATACATATGATATGTTTAAGTATAAAATTTATATTTCAAAATAGATTTTGGTAATAATTTGAATTAGTAAGGTTGGGAAGATAATTTGAATTTAGTTAAAATTATATTCAAAAGATAAATTTTATTTAATTAAACCGTTGTGAAACTTATTGAAATTGAGATTTAAGATATGACTTATAACTTGGGTTTGATTTAAGTAATTTAATGAATATTTCTTGTTTAAATAAATTTAAGGAAATATTTAGTAAAAATGAAATTTAAGGCTAGTTACATGATATTGAATTTATTAAGTGAATATTCCCTGATTAAATAATAATAAAGTTAAATCAAGAGCTATATGAAACTGTTAAATTTAACTTTGAAAATGTTGAATATTAAAGCTTTGAAATATATTGAAAATTTAAATGGTATATTTAGAACTGAATTGAATTGATGAATTGAGCTTTGATTAAAATTCGAATTTGGAATTTGAAGTTGATGTGAAGCAATTTGTGAGACTTGAGGAAATTATAAATACTTTACTTTTAAATTATTTAACCTATATATATATACTATTTTGGAAAATAGATATATTTGAAATGAAATGATATTTGGGTTTGAAGAATAAATTAATTTGAAATGACCATGGTGTTATAGTGTATATTTCTACCTTGTAGATAGTTCTGCAGATCCTTAGAGGATGGTTATCCCAAACATCCTTTAAGTTAATTCTATTTCAGTTGATATTTCACTTGAGTTGGATTTATTGATATAAGAATGTTAATCCTGACTCGAGTGTTTTGTGTTTTACTTTACGCTCGGGTCAGACCGAGCGATACAGCATTTGAGACTCACCTTTCGAGTTTGGAGCTTCATTTGGAGATCCAACTATCGACTCATCTTTCAGCTCTTCTAGTTGATTTGTTCAAAGAAGTCCTCTATTCGTACTGAAGACTTCATTGTATTTGAGATATTCTGTTGTATTATTTTTAACTCTGATGTTTATATAGTAGCTTCATGAACTACTATTTTATCTATTCCGCTGCGTATTATTGTATTACTCTGTGTCTGTGATTCTGTGATTGATTTATTTACTGCATATGCTGAGTTTTGCCAAATTTAAATTAACAATCTGATATTTTGAATTATTCAAGTCATACATGTGTGGATTTATTGTCGAGTTGAATGGTCCAAAATACCGGGTCGTTACAGTTGGTATCAGAGCTTTGGCTCTAGGCGAAACTTAGCATATATTGTAAATTTATTTACAGAATCACTTTCGTTTGAGTTTAATCTCTTCCTTTTGACTTGATTTCCTTTGAACTTTGGAACATTCCCTACGGTTCCAAAATTCATTCTTGTCTCTCTCTATTAGTATTCTTTTGATTCTGGGGTATCCCATAACTCCACTTCGAATGATCTCTATAAGAATAGGCGATCCCGCCAATCTTTGAAGGAATTGTGAAGGGGTGAAACTTCTTTACAATTGGCATTGATTCACCGGAGATTTATATATCCCTCGGTTTAAATGCTGCTATCTTTTTCTATGTCGAATTCTATCTTCGGCGATCGAATGTCGATTTGCCTCAGAATTCTGCACTGATCTTATTTTGGAATCACGGTTGATCGGTTAAGGTCGCCCGCGATTTATATAACTATATCGATCTATTGTTTTGTAATTAATTATCTCATTTTCGTTCGAACTTATCTTCGAATCAAAAATCCTAATTGATTAGAGTCCCTCTAATTTGAATCTCTATCTTTGTTTGAAATCCATTCTTAAATCATCCTTTGAAAATCGGGTTTGTTTGTATTTTAAGAAATTGTTTTCTAAATCGAAATTATTATTTTGATAAGTATGATTATATTCTATATATAAAAGTGAAATGTTTTCGATAAAATTATATACCCTTTTTAAAATGAGAATTTGAGGTTTCGAAAGGATTTGTAATTTTGAAAAGTTATATAAGAAATTGATTTATATAAAAATGATTTATAACTAAAGGACTTTAAATTTGAAATTCGAGAATTGAACTCCGGTATTTTGAAATTGGTTTTAAGGTTTTGTAAATATATAATAATACGGTTTGAAAGTATTTTCCGAATAAGAAATGTTTCAAATGACTTCAAATGAGTTCCAATGAGTTTCGAAGAAATTTCAAAAGAAGTTTGAGAAAATAGAAGTCCAGAACTCACTTATGTCGCTGGAAAATAATTTCGGTGATGAGTGCACGCATCATCGATATTGATTTTCGAGTTTCAGAGTGGGGGATAGGCCACTTTAGTAGCATTGCTACGCGAGTGATTTTTGCGAAACCAATTTTGATTTCAAATTCCGAAGTAAGATTTGATATTCGAAAGATATATGTGTATATATATTTGAAATGATTTGAAGTAAGCCGGTGTTCAGTCCTCGAGTTTCGGATTTGATATAACCCTATCTATTAAAATTGATTTACTGATTTGTTGCTGATTTCCAACTCTTGAATTTGAAAATGATTTCTTCAACTATTTCGAAGGTTCGAGCACTTCCAAATCAAGGTTAACTTTTCAAAGCTAAGAAATTTTGAAAAGTATGAATTATTTGATAAAGTATATAAATTTGTTTTGAATGTTTAAGTATGAAGTAATATGATTTAAATAAGTTGAAACTGTTTTGTTAAGTATATGAATAAGGCTATTTTGAATTTTTCTAATATAAAATTTAAATTTGAGATGTTTCGAAAAGAATTTGGTCTTCAAAATATTTTGAATAAAGTTTAGTTAAATGTTTTAACTTAATAACATCTTTATGAAACTATATATTTAACAAGTTGGAATAAATATATAAGTTGTACGTATGCTGTTTTATTCGCATAATTAATTTGATCCAGGTTTGAGTACATAAGTTCGAGGTGAATTACACCATTTAGTGTTAGGATTTTTCATTCGATTCTTGATGGCGAATATTTGATATGGGTTTTGGGCTTGATTCTAGAATTCTCTATCGTAGTATATGGCTATGCAAGGAGACTGATGGCTTCTAGTCGAGAAACCATATCGAAATCCGCATTAGAGAAGTCGAATGGACAATACTAGTTCGAAAGCAAACTTGTGTGATCGAGCGAGCGATCAAATGTGATTCTGCGAAATGATGACGTATGTACATCTTATATTCTAATATCATTGATATATTTTGACGTTGAAATTGAAAGCTGTCGGGTTAGAATATCTCTGCTTACTAAAAGAAAAATTTCCAATTTAAATTACAAAGATATATAACCCATAAAAGCAAAGATATTCAATCCCATATGGCTCTTCATACAGCGAAATTTATTTTGTAAAGATTTGATCCTTATATAAGATGGACCTTATGTAAGTATAATATGATTTTGAAAACATTTGATTTTGGAAATGAATTGGTTGACTTAAATTATATCGATTTGGAAATTTGGATTTATTTTCTAAATCTATTATTTTGGAAACTTTGAAACTAAAGATAATTAATTTGAGAAGAAATAATTTGGTGAAATTGTATATGATTTTGAAATTGAACTGATATTGAAACAAATTGAAATTTTAGAACCTTATGTTACTAAACACTTGATTTGGGAGTTGTCGAACTTATATAAAATTGATTTGTATGAGTATGAAATTGATTCGAAAACTATAGATTTGAAAAGGTACTTAATTTGAAAGTAAAATCTTATATAATTGAAGTCTATATAAGTATGATTTGATATACTATTGATTTTGGAAAGTATTTGATTTGAAAATTAAATCTTATATATAATGGATTTTATATAAGTACGATATTTGAAAGTGATTTGAAAAGGTACTGTATGATACATATTTTCGAAGTAAAGATATGGAAAGTGCCTTCTGCTTGATATCCGATTTGTGGCCACATCTTGGATTCATTCTATCGATATTATTCTCTCTGATTTTTGGTTTTCCGGATATGATACTCGAGTGTCCTTCGAATTCCATGGCGTTACCCATGGTCTACGAGCGCGACTGCCTGGCTGAGTCTTGCCTAGGGGTACGGATTGTTTCCTGGGGGATCCAGGCGTAATCATTGTGTATCCTGCATCTATGTAGGTCGCGAATAGTAGCGCAAATGCTTGGCCGAGTCTTGCCTGGGGGTACGGATTGTTTCCTGGGGGATCCAGGCGTAACCATTGTGTATCCTGCATTCTACTAGTCATCATGGCGTAACTCGCAGGGCTGAGAAAGCTTACGGATATGGATTGTTTCCTGGGGGATCCAGGCGTAACCATTGTGTATCTGCGAACCATGGTTAGACAAAGGTTTTGTTTGTTTTTGTTTGGATTGTACTTTCCATATCTGTTTTTAAAAGTTTCCAGTATTTTCACTGGGTGTTGAAACAGGTCTACTAAGTACCTGGAGAATTCTAGTTTTGCGCCTGATCAACGCACTACCAAAGTCTACAGGAACAAGGATAAACTTGTTGAAACATCGAGTTATAAAAGTATTTTATTATAAAGGTAATTTCAACAAAGAAATTCTGTATTAATATTTGAAATTGAAATTCTTATGGTTTAAATTAATTATTCGTGCTCAATACTATTCTTTTGAATCTGCCTTACCTGCCCAACTTTATCTATTCACCTATATTCTGTTTTTCTGAATCCACCTTCTTTTCCTTGTTGACTATATCCTTTTTTTATATTGTTTATTTATATACTACATGGTTTGATAGAAATTTTAGTGTTATAAACATTTTAGAAGTTATTAATTAAATAAAACATATTTAAAGCAAATGATTATTGATCTATTAATAATATTTGAAAAGTATCTTGAGAAAAAAATTTAATAAATTTATGAATTATGGATTTAATGTTTTCAAATAGCTTCTTTGTAAATATAAGTAATGATGTAAATAATTGTTTTCAAATATTTTTCATATATTTATAAAGGTGTTATTTAAACATATAAAGGGTATTTATAAAGTAAGCAAGAAATTTTACAAATGGATTTTTGAAAGGTTTTAAAGTATATAAGATAATTGAATTGCAAATGAAGTTTTCAAATTTTAAGTAAAATTTATATAGTTCAAATTAATGGTTTAATCTTGACTTTCAATCTATCTTTTCTATGTGGTTGTTTCTATTCTTCTACCTCCTTCCTTTTCGGGGACGAAAAGTTTTGAGTGGGGGAGAGTGTAACGACCCGCAAAGTTTAATGGTTTTAAAAGTATATTTAACTGGAAATTTGTGAAATTTTAAACAATAAAATTTGAAATTAAAAATTTATTATTTGGAATATGCCTATTTAATCATAGCAACTAGTAAATTTTCATCTGATAATATTGAAGTTTATTTTCCTGTGAAATTTTATTTCAAATTAAACTGGTTTAATAACAGTGAATTTAAAAGTTTCTGAAACCAAAATATGTCAACAGGAGAAAATTTATTCAGAGCATTCTGAATCAGACTGCAAAATTCGTTTCGCGAAATTCGGATGTTTCTAGCTCCATTTGGATTTTTCCGTACGGAATAGCAGCATTTTCGGTACCGATTATCGACTTTTGATCGGATGATCGTACCACTGATATCTATATATCGTTTTGATCGTCACACCGTGCTGATCTCTGTGGTATATTCAGTCCTGTGTTTTGAAGTCCAGTTCGCTACGAAATCGATAAAACGATTCCGTATCGATACCGCTTTTGTGGCCTTTTATTTTCTTTTGTTTTAAAACTTTGAACTGCCAAGCAAACAAATTGCTACAGTTATTTTTCTAAATTAATGTTTAGCCGTTCGAAAATCCAACGTATAAACTTGTATACGTTATAATGATTATTTTTATAAAAAACGGTTCATTTGTTATGTCTGTTCATTTTCTTTTAATTTCTTTTATTCTCCTCCCCACCTTTTCATTCTCTCGGCCAATTGATATCCACATGAACTCATTCCCATGGCCTCCGCCTTGCCCAGGAACCCTCCCTTCTCCCTCACCTAGAATGGCCACACAACCCAAAGCTCGGCCATGCCTCCAACCCACTATCGTGTCCAGCCACCACGTTACTTCCTTCCCCACCAAGATCTCCCCTACCTCCCCACATCGCACCAACCCTAACTGAAACCGACGCCTACCCATGCCGAACTCCACTCCTCTCCCACTGCAGGCTGAATCACCACCCCATGCGTTTCCTATTCCGGTAATCCACTTTCTCTTCCCTGCTTCTATCGTTCGATTCATATTTTTGTTTTCTGGAAGTTTATGTATAAATTTTATGTACTATTCATCTAATCCTGTTGCAGTCAGTGTTTTGCAAAGTTCTAAATCTGAAACTATACAAATAGTGTTCTACTGGTGTTAATTTAAACATTGTCTGCATATTGATATTTTGAATTTTATTTATATATGTTTTAAAATTTAACATAAGAAAATTTGTATATATATGTAAGGATACAAGCTACATATTATAGTATATAGGATTTCGGTAGTCTGGTATGTACATAGTTATTAAAATATGCTTTGTTAATCTTTATATACTTACAGCTTGTCATACGCGCATGCCCTGTTTAAAGTATTTTCAAGTATAGATTTTTGTATACAAGTTCTGGTTTCACTTTATGTTAAAAAGCAGTACGTACGTTTATTAGTTGTATATATAGAAATGGTATTTGTCAGTTCGTATAGTTATAAATTTTAAGCATACAGTTAAGCCACTGCTAGTTGCATATATATGTATTGTTGTTATTTGTATATATTGGTTGGGTAGTCTAGATTTCATTCATTTACCTGTTATCACTTTATTCTTTTGCATATATGGTTATACTTGAAATAAGTTACAAATAAAATATAGTATGATGAAGCCATATATTCCAGTCTGCATTTGTTAGTTCACGTATAATAAAATATGTTGTTTTTTCCTATATAAAATGTTATCTATATAAGATTCGACAGTGTATACATTTGTCTTGGTTTAATAATATGTTCATGTACATGTAGGGTCTGTTATATATAGTTTATAAAGGAAAAAAATGTCTATGTGCATATAGAAGCTGTTATGTCAGTAAATGTATTATTTTAAGTATGCAAATTTTAGGAAAGATCATGTAAATCTGGTATATATTTTAATGGTTATAGTACTCCAATATATGAGTATATCGCATGCAAGTTTAGTTTATAAGTTAGCATATTGACGAGTTGTTTTCATTTTATTGATTTATTTATTATGTGGACTGTATGTTATGCATATTATGATGTGGTTGAATACATAGTAAGTAATAATGCTCGGTTATAGATTTCTTCTTTCAGGCAGTATTGTAAGTTGTTATATAGTTTGTTTTGTAAATATATTTCAAATACTTATATTTCAAATATAGTTTTATAGGTGGGTTGTATAGATTAATAATACGTTCTATTTTTTTTACATTTGATAGTTCGCATATATATTAAGTTTTCTCTGTTATATAATTGATGTTATTGTGTAAGATAATGTATGTATTTTACATTTTAAGTATGGGATTAAGAAAAAAATTTGAAAAAAATACATGTTTTAAATTGATTTTAGAAAATAATATATATATTTTAGTTCAATTTAATTATATCAACTGATTCAATCGTTCTCATCGATTTCCCTTTATCAGCCTTGTCCATCGTGCCTGTTTTCTGCATCAAATCACGTCCATCTAGCGTTGCTTTGGATTTCGCAGCTAATTTCTGGGTCAAATTTCTCTCTAGCCTCGAAAGGTGAGTAATTACTCACGATTTAACGTTCTTTTATTTATTAAATTTGATTTCAATTGAAACGACAATTGAAATATGCTGCTGTAGTTATTTAAATTGTTATATATTGTTTTTATCTGTAACTGTTCACCTGTGGGATATGACACCATATCCTATTGTTTATATTATATTGTTATTGTTGATATATGCCTGTTTTATATTATTATATTATCTGTTATCACTCTGCAAGTTTCCCAGTAGTTTAGAATTCACTATGGATTGAAATGATACATATCCGAACGGACTTTAGAATAGGAGAAAATCGTTATGGGTTGAAATGATAAACCCAAGCGATTTTCAAGTGATTTGAATTTGGGATTTCGGGTCGAAATGATATTTACCCGAATGTATTTAAATTTACAAATTGAAATGATAAATATCCGTATCACTTGACCATAAATAGGAAATTATATACAGACACCGTTGGTCCATATATAAATATTTTGAAAATAAATTCTATGGTTTTGGAAAGAAATATATGGTTTTAATAAAAGTTGATTCTTAAATTATTATATAGAAATGGTAATGATATATATAGATTTAATAATGATATTTAATTTAATTAAGATAGATCTAATACATATGATATGTTTAAGTATAAAATTTATATTTCAAAATAGATTTTGGTAATAATTTGAATTAGTAAGGTTGGGAAGATAATTTGAATTTAGTTAAAATTATATTCAAAAGATAAATTTTATTTAATTAAACCGTTGTGAAACTTATTGAAATTGAGATTTAAGATATGACTTATAACTTGGGTTTGATTTAAGTAATTTAATGAATATTTCTTGTTTAAATAAATTTAAGGAAATATTTAGTAAAAATGAAATTTAAGGCTAGTTACATGATATTGAATTTATTAAGTGAATATTCCCTGATTAAATAATAATAAAGTTAAATCAAGAGCTATATGAAACTGTTAAATTTAACTTTGAAAATGTTGAATATTAAAGCTTTGAAATATATTGAAAATTTAAATGGTATATTTAGAACTGAATTGAATTGATGAATTGAGCTTTGAATAAAATTTGAATTTGGAATTTGAAGTTGATGTGAAGCAATTTGTGAGACTTGAGGAAATTATAAATACTTTACTTTTAAATTATTTAACCTATATATATACTATTTTGGAAAATAGATATATTTGAAATGAAATGATATTTGGGTTTGAAGAATAAATTAATTTGAAATGACCATGGTGTTATAGTGTATATTTCTACCTTGTAGATAGTTCTGCAGATCCTTAGAGGATGGTTATCCCAAACATCCTTTAAGTTAATTCTATTTCAGTTGATATTTCACTTGAGTTGGATTTATTGATATAAGAATGTTAATCCTGACTCGAGTGTTTTGTGTTTTACTTTACGCTCGGGTCAGACCGAGCGATACAGCATTTGAGACTCACCTTTCGAGTTTGGAGCTTCATTTGGAGATCCAACTATCGACTCATCTTTCAGCTCTTCTAGTTGATTTGTTCAGAGAAGTCCTCTATTCGTACTGAAGACTTCATTGTATTTGAGATATTCTGTTGTATTATTTTTAACTCTGATGTTTATATAGTAGCTTCATGAACTACTATTTTATCTATTCCGCTGCGTATTATTGTATTACTCTGTGTCTGTGATTCTATGATTGATTTATTTACTGCATATGTTGAGTTTTGCCAAATTTAAATTAACAATCTGATATTTTGAATTATTCAAGTCAGACATGTGTGGATTTATTGTCGATTTGAATGGTCGAAAATACCGGGTCGTTACAATCACTAGCTCTAGCGGTAAGCTGTATGGTGGTATAGGCTGAGATTCTAGAGGTCATGGTTTTGAACCATTGAGACAATAAAATGAGTGCTCTACTTGAATAAAGTATCATTCTTATTATCAAATGTATATACATATATAAGTATTTATAAATAATTAATATATATATGCTTTACTAGGCCAAGTAATTTATTTTAAATACAAAATTTTATATAATCCAATGTATATAGATATATTATCGATAGTAAGATTGGTACTCTATTCAAGAAGAACACTCATTTTGATGCCTAAGGAGTTCGAACCCATGACCTTAAAACTTATGTCTAGAGCACCATACCACTACCTAGTTAGCTAGTGGTCCTTAATGTGTGTGTGTGTGTAATTTTTAAGTAATATTAAATTACATATATTTATGTATAAAATATCAATTAAAATTAATGCTCGAATTAATCTTAAAAAAATAGAGTAAACATATATTTAAATATATATATATATATATATATCTGTGTTTGTTTATGACATCATCATAGACTTATGTTGTTAAAACGATTTATTAACCGTGAGTCACAACGGTTAATTATACAATGACCGATGCACCTCATATCACACCTAGGTTAGATTAATATATTTATTTTACTTATAATGTTTGTATTATCAATACAAAAAAAATTATAATAAATAAATATAAATTAAATTAAAATTAAATTAAAAATAAAATATTATGTTTTAATAATGACAAATAAACATAAAATTTTAACATAAAAATTTAATTAAAATGAAGACATATCATAAATTCTTTTATTAATCAATACTAAATATGATTTAGTATAAATTTATTATTCATATAATCACAAAATACGACCTTGTGCAAATTAATAAAAGGTATTTTTATTGAAATTCCCTTTTAACCCCGCTGTCAATGCACCTGATCCAACAGATGATCCGCTCACATGCTGATAAGCCTGGGAGAGTAAGACTATGCCTTATAGCTTGATGCGATGAAATCCAAAATTGACTTCATGTACAAAAACAAAGTTTGGACTTAGCAAAATGTAACCGAAGGGGTAAAATCCATCGGTTAAAGACGGATTATTAAGAAAACGATTGGTTTAGATGGAAAGGTCGAGACCTATAAAGTAAGGTTGGTAGCAAAAAAATTTCGTCAAATTTAAGATGTTGATCATGATAATACATTTTATCTAGTCCCCATACTTAAATCAATTCAGATTCTGCTTGCAGTCGCCGCTTATTATGACTACGAAATAAGGCAAAGTGACGTTAAAATAGCATTTCTAAATGTTAATTTAGAAGAGACTTTTTATATGTCGCAGCAATAGGGTTTCGAGGTCAGTGGGAGACACAATAAGGCATGTAGACTCTTAAGATCAATTTATGATCTTAAGCAAGCATCTAAAAGTTGGAATAAATGTTTTGAAAAGGTAATTAATGATAGAGTTAGGGATATTCCCTAGGGGAAATTATGTAATTTGTTACATATATCTAACTCGTTGACCAATCTTGTTCGAAATAAAAGGTATTTTCCTCCTATTATATACTTGATATAATGTGATTATATTAATTAATTAACTTAATTAAAAGTATATTTAATAGAAAAATCCATAAATGGTATATTTTGTGATAGTAGTTACAAAGTGTTGTAACCGTGAGTGATTTATCACAACGAAACAAATATACCATTTTAAATGTTCCTAGTCAAGATGCATCGAGACTGGATATCGATGTATCCGTTGAGACTAGAGTATGTAACGCTCTCCAAATGTTGGGCAGTGTATTACTCATGACTGCTGAGGCTACCTAGGGGTTAGGTACTAATAGTTATTGGATAACTATGGAATAACTCACTCGATAGTTTTCTGTTGGTTAATATAACTAAGGTCAAACATAAAATATCGATGTGACTAATTTACACAGTTCTCTCGACTTGAGAATACTATGGATCTTCAATATGAAAGCTCCGCTTTGATTATAGCCAAATCATGGCATGACGTCCATCGAGTGATTATAGTTGGGTCGAGTGGAAGTATTGAAAGTGAAGCACTATTCAAAAGAGGATTCGTCTCCTCAGTTATATGCTGTTAGTATCACAATCAACTCAAGTCAACTCAAAGTTAAAGTCTCTGGCCAGAGCATTTCGGTTAATAATAATTGTTATTATTGAACCAAGGAATTTGTATTTGGACTATAATGTTGAATGTGGATTAGGTTGGAATTTTGACCATTACCAAATTCCATAAGTCCAAAGTGATATAGTTTTGACGAAGAGAATTGGTGTAAACAAAAGTCACAACCGGGTAACGCTTATTAAACTAAAATTGGATTTTACCGAATATGAATAAGCGATAAATTTGGCCAAATGTCACACCACCTGCTAAGTGACATGTGAACGTTAACATTAGAATAATTCGATGTTAATCGCTGACCAAATTTACACCCAAGAGTTACACAGCAGAAATGATGAATTCCCGTAAGACCGAACAATTTACTTAGTTTAAAATTGTTATTAATTAATTAAATTAATTAATATTTATGAAATATTAATTATAAAATTTGAATATGATTTGAGAAATAAATAATTATATATATATTTATAAATATTATAAATATATCGATCGATATACAATATCGACAAGCGATTAAATTAGGTTTAATTGCATAGTATTTTGGCTTGGGCTTAGATGGGTTTAAGGCCCATCATTAGGGCTGCCAAATTTCGGTTTTGGAAAGGTCTACGGGTGACTAAAACATAGGGAATTGGCTTGGAGATAATGGATTGAGATCAAGTGAAAATGGGTAAAAAGGTTTTCCTTATTCTCTCTAATACAACCATATATATATATATATATATATAATCACTAACCTTTTTTGGCCGTCATTACCTTCTACATTGCTGTTTAAAACATAGCTCTCAATCCACTCCAAAATTCTCAAGTATATTTCAAATTAAAATAATATTATTCGACAGTTAGAGGTCGGTGGACTTGCAACCTGACGAATCAAGAACGGTAAAAGGAAGGGAAGTCATTGCTTCAACGTGGATTCAAAGGCATCATTAAATTGGTAATTTTAATTCATATTACAGTAATTAAATTATATTCTATGATCCTATAATGAGCAATTTCATATATGTTTAAATATATTGCTACTATATGTTTAGTTATGTGAGATTTTGTAAGTAGATGTAGTTGTCACAAATCAGTTTGGTTATGTGCATAATTTATTTATTATACTATTTGATTTATGTATAGACAGATGTTTTTTACTGTAGAAAATCAATTTTTGTCATTAATAATTGTTTTATATATTTATTAATATATATATATATATGTATATATGTATATATATATGTGTATATATATATGTATATGTATATATGTGTATATATATATATGTATATGTATATATGTATATTAGTGAATATTTCTCTCTCATAATAGCATATATGCATGTAAAAGATATATATATGATTTAAAAAATTTAGTACTTATTTATATATAATATGAATTTACAAATTCGAAAATTAATTATCATACATACATTCATATTTTTAAATTAACATTTATTGAATTTTGAATTGTTTATTATATAGAAAATAATTATTACATTAGAAATTCAATTTTATATTTTAAAAAATATTATATTATTCCAGATACGTATAGAAAAAATTTAGGGATTTTTCAATAAAGTTTATTATTTTTAATAATTAATATTATTTCGGATAAATTGTTTATGATTTATTAAAAATAATAATTTAATTGAAAAATTCTTCAAAAGTTTTTGTAACCTTTCATTCATGATCTTAAAATTTCTCAAATTTTAAAATTTTAATTTTTAATAATATATTATTTTATATTAAATAATTATTGCTGAAATCAATGTATTTATTTTTAAAAATAATATTTCAACTTTGAAAAATCTCCAGATTTTTCTAAGCTCTATTTTATGATCCTAGATATTTGAAAATTATAAAATTTGAATTTTCATCAAAAAATTATTTTATGTTAATTATTTATGGATGAAAACATTATTTTATTCATAATATATACAAATTAAAATACTAAAATTATTATGATTGCAAAACTAAGTTAATTTTGAATTATAAATAATTTTTAATAATTGTTCTCTCTCTTTCTATATATATATATATTTATATAAATGTTTTATGTTCGTATATTGTATATAATATATTTACACATACATATGTATGTGTCTATATATATATATATATTGTAACACATATACATGCACATATTTGGACAACATACATGACATACAAAATGAGCTAATATGTCTGTTGCGATGTAAATCCCAACATCTACATATGAGCATATTATACCTTTCACGGATTATTATGTTATACGTGCTCTCACACATATATGTATATGATACATTTATGTATAAACTAAATCAAATAAAATTAATTTCATATCTTAATATATTTGAATTTAAATAAAATAAATGATTTTATTTAAATGAAATTTTGAAATGTTCTAATTCAGTTAGAATTTATAGGCCCAATAAAGATCCAATAGGGTAAAAATTTTGAAATTCACCCATAACTTTCACTGCGGGCTGGTCCAGTTCCAACAATGGTATCATAGCCCAATTGCCTATGCGGTCTAAATTAGTCATATTAGGGCTAACTAATTAAGCTTGCAAACTTAGTACGGTGTCTAGAAAGGTAATGTCTAGGATTGGAATTGGGTAATCAAGTACCATGTCCTACCTGGTTACCGGCCTGGCCCGAAAGGTGAAGTGAGCCCAAAGGTTGCCCCTAATAGAAAAGGCCCAACTTAATTTGGGCCTTAGGCTAATTTTCAAAATCTTTTTGGAAATTAATGTTAAAGATTTTAAATTTAATAGTTAAATTTAAAATAAAACATGTTTATTATAAAAATTATAATACTACATAAGTTTCCAAAATGTTTGAAAGGATAATGATATTTTCAAAATGTTTGAAAATATTTATATAATAATTTCAAATTTTAAATTTATTAATAAGATTAATAAAATAAATTAATTAAATATGTTAATTAATTAATGCATATATGCATGTATTATATATGTTGATATATGTTATGTTATTTTAAAATGTTTAAGATAACATAAGTATACATGTATGTATACAAGATAAATTTTGAAATTAATAAATTTTAATAAAAATTGTTTAATTGAATAAATTAATTAAAGGTTAATTAATTATATAAAATACACATATATATGATATATGTGTGTTACACTATAAAGGTTATAGTATACGCATAAATGTTATAGTAGATATGTCCGATATAAAAGTTATATTGGAATATTAATTTAAAATTAATTAAAGATTTAATTGATTAAAATTAATTAGATAATATTTAATTAATGATATATTATACGTAAGACTATCATATAAGTAATATGAAATATAAAAGTTATATAACAATAAAACTTATATGATATGTGTATAAACTAAATGTGGAACATTAAAGAAAACCAAATAGACTTGAGAAATAAATACATATGTAAATGTACATATACCGTGATTTCTGATGTGTCTGACACTTGAATCGCTGGGGTATTTCATAAGAAATATATTATTCTATAAGTCGATATCACTCAATATATATATTAAAGATTATGAATCTTCAATATAATGTTGTCCTCTACCATATATATTAATAAATTACTTAAATACTCCTTAGTTGTTGAGCAAACTCAAGCTAGGGATGTTATGCATAGTATTATTAAATTATTGAACAAATGAGGTAAGGTAACTATATGTATTTGTTGAGCATACTCAAGGTACATATACTATACAGGCCATCACGATATGGTAGGTATGAGTGAATAATCTCTTTCGATTTGTTGAGAAACTCAAGGTCGAAATGAGATTAGAACAAGGAAAAATAGGTTAGGATTTGTGTGTGATACAACTGGTAATCGTTTGTGGGGCTATGATTGTTGAGCAAACTCAAGGTCAGAATACAAAAACAAACGAGTCCTAACACCCACTGGTGAAATTGTAAGACTTCTATGTTTCATCTTGGGGTTTTAAGAAACATAAAGGACTAGTGGGAGCCTTATTAGAAAAATGAAATGGTAACATTTAACCTTTCTAATATTGTAAGAGCATATGCTATATAATGTTATAATTATCTACAATGATAGATTTGTGCATTTAATATGATTGATAAAACGTTTGTCAATTAACATATATATACAAACTGAATTGAAAGTTGACAAATAGAAATATAATATATACTTACTAATAATTCTAATTGCATGTTATATAATGTTTATATACCCATGCAAGTGCCTAATTTCAACTACTTAATACATTCGTAAGTTGGTCACTTATATGTTTATTTGGTTTAGACCGTGTATTACATTTCATGAGTTTTTGAACTCTAAATGCAATTCAAGACTATGGATATTTGATCCATGTACTTTCATATATAAATGTTATATGGTGAACAGTCATAGTTTGTGGCGTACAATATTTCGATTAAGTTAGTTCACTCGAAGTAAGCCAATAAACAATATTTTAATATCATGTATTCAACTTGAATGATTTCAAAAGGATCATATTGTGTTGATGTAACACAAGACCATAAACTACGAGATACATCTAAGAACTCGATCGTTGAAATGTCATCTTGATCGGTTTAGATAAAATGCAACATATTTGATGTCTTAAATGTTAAGAATAATCGAATGTGCTTTTGTAAAAGGTTTGTTATGATATTGTAGTAAGGTTTTCTTTTGAATAGTTTGACCATTTGAAAGAAAAACGAATGTATAAGAATAGATGTAAGTTAACGTAAAGTTGGAATGAAGGGAATGAATAGTCACTTCTGCTTCATAGGGAAACATTGGAAACAAGAATTGTAATACTAATTGATACTTAATATTGGAATATGAAATATGATTTTTATTTCGAAATGTATTTTCATATAGAAAATTGTTTTCTATAACATTTATTTCTTTGAGTTCAAGATATTTGATCAAAGAACTCTCCAATGTAAACTAGTTGCAACATATGAAATAAGTAAACAATAAAAAGTGAATGGCGGACCTCTAAATTTAGTATGCTATTATAGTAATGGCGGAAATAGTGGGAGCATGCCATATAGCACCTAATGATTGCGTCAAATTACGAAAATTGTTTTCGTAAAATATACCGAACATTAAAATAATGTTTATTTTTGGTATTGACTGAAAAATAGATATAACTATATTTCAATATGAGTATTATGAATATTCATTATGAAATAGAACTATATTACAGAATTTGTTTTCATAGTAAAAGTGATGCAACAAAAAATACATATGTGTCTAATATTATTTACAGTTGTTTTGGAATTATAGACTAAGCCGTAGTTTTGAAAAATAATTTTACTATATGATTATGAATCATATGATACGGGTTAATTATATCTCAAACAATTAATGACTATGCACTCATTCAGTGGGAGCATCATAAGAGTTGATGAACTCTTTGAATTAATACATATTGATGTATGCAATCACAAGTCTATTAATACCAAAAGGGTTCCACATACTTTGTTATATTCATCGATGATTTATTACCAACATGTACATATGTATTGGATACACATGTAGTAAGTTTATGATAAAGAAAAGTAAATAAAATAACATGCAATAGAATAAAATGATTTGATTTGGTCTAATAAGTGAGAAAATTGGAAAGAGTTCCAAATGTACCTAAAAATGAATATAGATTCAATATCAAAAGTCACTCCTCCATGTGATACATAATGATGCATCGATAAGGAGTAATCAGACATTGTTGGATAATTTACAATTAATTGTGAGTGAAGTTGAGTTAGTTTCTTTCTATAAAGTCATGTGCTTAAGAGTAGTACACAAGGTTGATATTATTTCATCTAAACAACATTTTACAAAATCAAACAAGATAAGTGTTTGTAAGAAATCCCAACATATCCTAGGCCAAGGAGTTGGCAGGTTGTGCGAGTCGAAAGATTGCACGTAATAATTGTTCATGAGGGATCTTGTATGAATCTCCAAAAAGTTTTTTGGAAAGGTTTGTCATCAAATGACATATTTATGTTTTGAACATAATTTTTGTAAACTAAAATCAGTTTTATAAATAAAAAGGTTCATAAAGCGTTTATGAATCCCTATTCTATTTGCACTAAGAAACAATTGTTGTTTCAAGATATATCAACTTCATTGTGAAGGAATTTATTTGAGAAAATTTTGGTAGTTAAATGGAATTGGATCCGATCCACAGATAGAACTGATTATATGAGATGAAGTGAAATTAACTAACCTAAATGAACACATATCATTAGAATGTCTAATAAGTATTCTCGTACATCGAAGAGAAACTATGAGTTTCTTATTAATGTCGAAAATATACATTACCCTCGGTTGTTCAATTAAACCATTAAGATTGTTGACTCTATATGGTATGATGTGCAAATCTGAAAGTGTTCCAAGTACGCTATCAAAATATGATTTTGATGATCGTAACCAAAGAGATGTGATCCATCGGCCGAGATTGTGTCTTTATTGAAAAGACTATGTCGTTGGAATTAAATGAGCAATGTTGATAAGAAAAATATCGCAAATTTTAATTATTGAAATTAGCATAACAGATTCAGTATTCAACATGCTCAAGTTAATTCAGATTTACTCACAAAATTATCGCTCGATAAGACTTAGTGTTTGGTACTTATGTATTGAAACGGAAAATTCTAAATAACGATTTAGAGTAAGCCATTTACACATATTAACCAAAAATGCCTCAAAGTCAGTGGGAGCGATATTGGGTTTGTGAGTCTTTGGATATGATCCAAGGAATGATACGAATGTATCATTTTATAAGCATCAAGATTGAATAAGTATTTTGATAGAAATATCAAATAGTTTGATGTTAAATCAAAGTGCAAAGGAAGCGTGTGTTCATAAGAAAGAACGCTAAAAGGTACATTGATATTTCTAAACTATAAGTAAACAACACGTTGTTGATTTTAACAATATGTTTGTATTAAAATCAACTTTAGTTGTTTTAATACTCAATTTTGGATTGTAAATGATGTCTTTTATGGTGAGTATAAAAGATATAGGGATTGTCTCAAGACGATATACAAGAGCACCCTATTAAAAAGAGAACATGTAAGTTGGATTCCTTATGCATTAGCAATAGGAATTATCATACAGGTTATGTTGTGTATGATATTGTGTTTTGTTTATGTATTTGATACATGGAGCAAATATAAAATCCAAACTGATATCACTAAATGGTTGTTTGAGATGTTCTCGCGTAATTATAAAATACTAGAGAATTGTTTATAGAAACAACGAACTCGTTATGATGGAACGTTTGGACACAAACTTTTATAAGTGATACTAAGTATAACATGTCAATGATAAAATTCAAGTTAAAATCTTTAATTTGAAAATGTTTCAAAATAAAGGTGACTGTGGTCGATTCAACGAAATGTTGAGAACATTAACTTGAATAGCGCTACAATAAACCAATGTATATAAATATAAATGCACAAATTTATAATTGAGCCAAAGGTGATTCCAAATGTTGAGAATCTCGTAATATTATTATAAGATAATAATGTCATGAAATTGGCCATGATAGAACTTAAAGCTCACTAGAAGTCGAAAGACATACTTCGAATTGTTCCACATGATAAAGGCAGTTTATCAGTGACAAAGAGAGTTAATCGACAAAGTAGATAATTAAAACATAATAGCATACCCATTCACTAAGGGACTGAACTAATTGGTTTTGAGAAAACTGATTGGAGAAGTTGGAATAAGATTCCATAATTGACCCCAAGTGCAAGTGGGAGATTGATAGAGTTAGGGGTATGCCCTAGGGGCAATTATGTAATTTGTTACATATATCTAACTCGTTGACCAATCTTGTTTGAAATAAAAGATATTTTCTTCCTATTATGTACTTGATATAATGTGATTATATTAATTAATTAACTTAATTAAAAGTATATTTAATAGAAAAATCCATAAATGGTATATTTTGTGATAGTAGTTACAAAGTGTTGTAACCGTGAGTAATTTATCACAACGAAACAAATATACCATTTTAAATGTTCCTAGTCAAGATGCATCGAGACTAGATATCGATGTATCCGTTGAGACTGGAGTACGTAACGCTCTCCAAATATTGGGCAGTGTATTACTCATGACTACTGGGGGCACCTAGGGGTTACGTACTAATAGTTATTGGATAACTATGGAACGACTCACTCGATAGTTTTCTGTTGGTTAATATAACTAAGGTCAAACATAAAATATCGATGTGACTAATTTACACAGTTCTCTCGACTTGAGAATACCATGGATCTTCAATATGAAAGCTCCGCTTTGATTATAGCCAAATCATGGCACGACGTCCATCGAGTGACTATAGTTGGGTCGAGTGGAAGTATTGGAAGTGAAGCACTATTCAAGAGAGGATTCGTCTCCTTAGTTATATGCGGTTAGTATCACAGTCAACTCAAGTCAACTCAAAATCAAAGTCTCTGGCCAGAGCATTTCGGTTAATAATAATTGTTATTATTGAACCAAGGACTTTGTATTTGGACTATAAATTTGAATGTGGATGAGGTTGGAATTTTGACCATTACCAAATTCCATAAGTCTAAAGTGAAAGAGTTTTGACGAAGAGAATTGGTGTAAACAAATGTCACAACCGGGTAACGCTTATTAAACTAAAATTGGATTTTACCGAAAATAAGTAAGCGATAAATTTGGACATAATGTCACACCACCTGCTAAGTGACGTGTGAACGTTAACATTAGAATAGTTCGATGTTAATCGCTGACCAAATTTACACCCAAGAGTTACACAGCCGAAATGATGAATTCCCTTAAGACCGAACGATTTAATTAGTTTATAATTGTTATAAATTAATTAAATTAATTAATATTTATGAAATATTAATTACAAAATTTGAATATGATTTGAGAAATAAATAATGTTATATATATTTATAACAGTTATAAATATATCGATCGATATACAATATCGACAAGCTGATTCGCACTTCTCGCTCCAAATAAACTTAACGTCCTGGTATTTAACCTATGTGAATACTCCGATCTCATTTATTGTGTGATTGTGTGTTTATCGAGGCGCCTCGGATAAAGGTCCCAAAGGACCGGGAGGTGGCATATTCGTGAGTTACCTAGTTACAGGTGTAACCCGGCCTTGTGTTGGCAGAGAGCAGTTGTCTCTCGGGACGTCCAGCCAGAGGCGATCCCATTCGGCAGTAGGAAAGGAAGTTCCTTAGCCTGGCCATTTGTTGGAAATACATCTTCCAATACGAACCTTGTACGGTATTAGTTGTAGAACCTGCTATTTAACATAGCAGCTATAGTAGGCATAATATAACGGTACCTATGTTGGCTAAGATTAATATTGTATTTTCTAAATGATTTTGTACACTATGCACTAGTAATAATATCAAAAGAGTTTTCTTGCGTAGTAAGCATTTTTAGCTATCATAAGAAGAAATCTCCTCCAAGTCTGTGTTTGCATTGTGTGTGTGGCGGGAGGTCTTATGGTAGTTTCATTTTCCAAAAGCATTGCGGGTTTCAATGTTTAAAGTTCTTTTATGTTTGTTTTAAAGATAAACTGCTTTTGTTACTCACACCAGTCCCACGACTGACTCGGAGTTTATTGTTCCTTTCCTAAACTCTGGGTGCCCACAATTTTTCCACACGGGCAGTCTTGAGTTGGGTTTTTCAGATAGTCAGGTTTAGTAGATTATCTGGAGCTAGTTCAGTTCATGGAAGATCAGGATTGACGTTGCTTATCTTGGTGCAACGTGATGGTGGTTCGAGCTGATGTTGGAGTTGTTGGAGTCATTCTCTTTTGTAGATCATTTGGAGTGATCTCTTCCATTGTTGTTATTTTCCACTGCTATTTCTTGTATCATATCTCTGATGTATATTGATATATGTTGTATCATTCTGTTGTATCATACCGTACCAGATTTTGTATCTGTCATTGTATCAATGTTATATATATTGATATATTCTATGTTCTCTTTATTCCGCTGTGTTGTTGTACTTAATGGTGCTATAAGCTCCGGAGAACCAGATTCGGCATTTGAATCTACGGCATTTTGAGTACAAGTGAAGTACGGATGCCGATTTTCGAAGGCCGAGTTTTTGGGTCTTTACAACATGGTATCAGAGCTGAGGGTTAAACTTTAGCTCAGGAGTATAACACATTAAGTAACTCGTTAGAGATAGGGTGAAGTATACCCTAGAGTGAGTAATTCTCAGATATCCGTCCGTATGCCTCAGTAAATTCTCTTGCTATCCACTGATAGTGAGTATGAGTGTGAGAAGAGGATGTGATAGGGGACAGGGGAATACGACTATAAGTGGTCAATACCCTGCAACAAAGAAGCAAATTTTTTCTCTATCAACCTCTTTTGTTCAACATCTCTTTTCTCAATTCTTCGATAGTTTCTTGTAGATCCAGGAAGGATATTCGATATATGAATATGGGACATAAACTCCGGATGGACCAAAATTGTTTGTTTGGATGTATTGATTGCTTTGTTTGCTATGGTTGACAAATATACTTTGGTTTTAAAACTGAAAATTTTGAAATCTTGAATAATTGACCTATAAAAATTCTAAGACCTTAGGATCTTATATTTTGATTTTGATTTTAATTGTAGAGAACCCGTAGCATAAATAGGGGTGGTGCAATTTTCAAAGGCCGAAGAGCCGGTGACTATGGTTCGTCGAGTAGGGTCCAGGATGATTTGGGTGAGTCATCAGTACAGGAGGAGATACCAGAGGAGCCTGTGGTGCAGCCACAACCCCAAGTAGAAGAACCCAAAGAGGAAGTAGTTGTAGAGCCCGAGGAGGAGGAAGAAGAACCCGAAGAGGAGTTTGAAGAAGAAGAGGAGTTTGAAGAAGAAGAAGAGTTCGAGGATGAAGAAGAATTTGAGGATGAAGAGCAGGTGGAATTGGAAAATGACGATGCAATCATTTGGGATTTGGATGATGGAGTTGAAGATCAGGAGGGTATAGGATATATTCCGGTAGAGTCTGATCCAGAGGATGTTTTTGAGACGGACAATGAGGTGGAGGTTAGAGAGCTGTCGGGGCCTGAAAGGGAAAGCTCCGATGGTGATGATCTATAGTTGGCTGGATAGACTTCTTTTAGATAGGATGTGTTTACGGATGCGTTTTGGACTTAGCATGTAGTGAATGTTGAACGTTAATAAGGTAATGTATGATTATAACCTATGTATGAATATTATAAGTGATGCTTAATGTGGGATATATTGTGAGTTACCTTTAAGAATCCATGTGTTCATTAGTATAGTTTGAGTTGTTATTAATCTATCCTGTGTGTGTGTGTATAATTCATGAAACGAGTTGGCAATTTCAGGGACGAAATTCTTTTAAGGGGGGAAGTCTGTAACGACCCCATATTTTAATTAAATTTAAATTGATAAGTAATTTAATTTTTTGAATTAAAATTTGTAAAATTAATTATAAATTGAAGCGAGTTTCCCCGATTCAAATATATCTTGTATAAATCATTTAAATTTAAAATATTGTGAATATATGTATATATGTGAATATATATATATATATATATTTGGGTATATATGAGTCAATTTAGAATTATAAAAATATGTTTGATTTGAATTTAAATTGTAAATAAATGATTTGAAAATAAGGATACATAATATATATATGATACAAAAGTATAGAATGGATACATTGGATAAAAAATTTAATAACAAATAAAAATATAGAAATTCACATATACCATCAAATAAATATAAAGATAAATAGTATTTAAGTTAGAAAATAAATAATGGAGATAGAAATAAATAAAATAAAAATAGAAGTTTACTTGTATTACAAACTATAAGACCAAACCAAACATACATTCATGTACACTCGGAAAATAATAATAATAAAACAAATACATATTCATAAACAGGAATGTATACTTGAACAAGAAAGAAAGACAAATGGATATGTGTTGGTTGGCATGAGAAGACAAAGACAATAAAATATATAAGTATGTACACATGAAAAATAAAACAAGCCACCAAACATCTCTATATACTTTTGTTACAGCCGAACTAATAAAAGTAAGAAAATTATAACCTGGTACAAAGTCAAGTAATGCAAGCCATTCCCATATCACCTCAACCTCCATTCGCTAGGAAAAAATCACTGACCATTGCCTAAAAATATCACTGGTGATTTGTACAAATTTTATATCAACTTGTACAAAATATTATACCCTGTACAAACCCATCTCTGTATATTTCCTTCATTATCTCCAATTCAGTTCGTTCATTTTTATTGAGGAAACCAAAAGATAATATCACTTTAACTTAAACAATCATTCAACTTAAAACAATCAAGTGATCGAAAGGAAAGGAAAGCTGAGATCAAGAAGGCTTCCAGCTAACAGTTCAACCAAGATTTCAACTTTCAAATTCAAAAAGCTTAAACCTTCAAACTTCAAATTTTCTGAAAATCAAAATGATCAGGGTGAGTAACTTTTGTTTTAAAACTTAAAAGTATGAATCTGCTGAATACTTATCTGTGAGTAAACTCCTACCTAAACATACTCTATTTTGTTGTTTATTTATGCTGTGAGTAGCAATTAGTTTTTCCTACTTGAAAATATGTTGCATTGGCTCTGTGTATCTATGTTTGTTCATCTCTCTGCTTAGTTCCAGAGTATCAGATCACCAAGAAAAATTCCACTTCTTCCTCTCTGATCAATGTTAAGCCTTGCTTCTAAAAACAAATATGTATGTTTTAGTTTGAGTTGCCATCTAAAAATAGTCGCATAACATAAAAATGCATATAGAATGAAAGCTCAAGTTTTTACAGTAAAGGACTTTGTTTCTGAAAATTTCCAGTATCACGAAACATTAATTCAAGAACAAGAATCGAATCCCTAGACCAAACTATGATTTTTAAAACTAAAATGATGATTTTTAGTTGCGTGATTTAAGAGTAGTTGATTTTTGTTTAAAAATCGAGTTTTGATCAATTTCTGGCAAGCGATAGGTTCGTGGATATCGGGGTTGGTTGTGGAGATGGAGGGGGCTATGGGGATGTTGGGAAAAATGGTCGGAGGTGGCGAAAATAACGGCGGCAACGGCGGCGTGGGATTTTATTTTGTAAACCTAGTTTTTAACCACATAAGAAACTTGTGCACCACTGTCTCGTGAAAGCACCGAGTGTCTCGGGGTTCTGGGTGATGGTAGGGGTCAAGTTGACGAGTCGATGGCCGGAGTTGTAGGCTGGCCAGTGGTCGGGGGTCGAAGAACGAAGCGTTGACAGGTTGGGGTAGCGATGGGTTCGAGTTTTCCAGGTTTGGGTTTGGCGAGCTCGATTTCGATCTCGAGTGGGTGACGATGTGATGGTGGTCGGGAAAGGGTCAGGAGGTGATCATCGACTTATTCGACGATATGGAGCCGCCTGAAGTTGATCGGCGTCGACGTGCACGTGCACGAGCTTGAAGTTTAGCCTGGGGGTGGTTGTCTGGGACGAAGGAGGGAAAAGGCTCGAGTAATTCTCGAGCAAATCTCGTGTTGGGCTCGAAGCATTGCTTCGTTCGACTCGAAGTAATTTGTCCAGATCTCGGGTCAAAGAATTTGTTCCAGTTTTACCTGAACCTGTTTTCCAGAAATTTAAAACTAAATTTAAAAAAAAAAACCAGGTTTGAGCTGAGTGGTAAATCAAGATGCAAACATAATTCAAGATGAATTGGAGTTTGATTTGAAAACTAATAAAGTTAAAATTTAAATTGTTTTGATAACTAAAAGTTTAAGTAATTAAGTGAATTTAAATGAAGATTGAAATTTGTAAGGTAAGAAACTAGACAGAGCTTAAATTACATTGTAAACTTGAGTTTAAAAATCTAACTTTGAATTCCAGATTTTAAGTTAGATAAAGTGGTTCAAATTCAAATATTTAAATAAGTTTAAATGTAAAGAATTCATTCGATATGTGCGTTCAAAGAGAAATTGATATAGAACCCTTTTTAAAACTCTTTATAACAAAAGGATCACTTAAACATGTGAATTTGAAGTTTAAACTTTATTTAAGTGCAATTGGTATTTATTTTAAATTTGAAATGAAATTGAAATTTAATGTGAAACTTAAATGTAAATTTGTAATCAATGTTTCAACATGTTTGTAAGTGGTAATTAATCATAATAAGAATGAGTTTCACCTTATGTTAATGAAGACTTCATGATGGTAATTTATAAATCATTAAGTTGATTAAAATGAATAATTTATCTATTCATTTAATTAATGATTTGGATTAATTAATTTAATAATTAAAAGTTTAATTAAAAGATAAATTGTTAAATGTTTGTAATAATTGATTATTAATTTACCATAACTAGCAAATTTATTCATAGAAATTAATCTGATTAAACCAATCAGATAATTAAATTGACCCTACCTATGGATGTTTGAATTGCGTTGGATGTTGAATTGTTTGATATCCCTGATGTTGATTCTTTGTGATATACACTGATTTGTGTTGAGATCAGTAATGTAATCTGTTATCTGTGATATATATTATCTGTGTATTTGTAAATGGACGATAAGCGTTATAATTTATATCGCTTATCAATTTTATTTCTGTGTTTTGATCTGTGATGATTGAATGATGTTGCACTACTGTGTGAAACCCCTGGACTACACTATACACACACAAATATGAATTTCACGTGGAAATCAGTTAAGTGACAGATTTTTGACAAATTTAAAGATTGAATTCTTGAATCTAAATGGTTTTGGAAATTGGAATTAAGAGCTTTGCAAATGAATTTCAAATGTAAAACGATATTTGAGATAACTTAATAAAACTTGATATTTTGATAATTTGATTTGAATTTGAATTCAATATTTAGAATTGAATTCAATGATTTGGAAAACTAATTGTTTTCGACTGATAAAAGCTCTTATATAAGAAATGGATTTCCAATTTGAATTAAAAGAATTTCAAGTTTGAATTGAAAGTGGTTTTCCAAATTACGAATAAATCTTTGAAACGTGTTTTTGAAAACTATCAGTTAAATCTTTGTTTTCAAGATTTAATGAGTTAAATCCATTTGAAATGGGAATTAATTTGGAAAATCTGTGAATAAATCTTTTGTTAAAAGATTAAAGTGTGGAAATTGTTTAAACCATTGAAGGTTGTTTTAAATGAATCTTTTTGTTTTAAAAGATTGTAAATGGTAATTTGTTTAAACCATTTGAAAGCAAAGTTTTGGGTAATAAGTTGTGACTTAATTGAAATCCCAATATCCATATGTTTTTAAATATCGCGCTCATTATTCGGATTAGCCGGGAGAGGACCTCTGGGTCACATAACCCATTCCGAATAATGATACATCGTATATGGATTACATTTGAAGACCGGTGTTGAAGACCGGGTATTTGCGAGAACGATAGGATGGCCTATCGATTGTCTCTGCACTGAGTCGCGTCGGTATAGAGATCTCCTAAGTGATGGGAAATCCGATCGGGATTGTGAATACCCGGATTGCAAGGGCTTCTTTGGAAGTACCTTCGGTTCTGTTCGAACCCGGAACAGACTTGTATGGTTACATGTCTGACATTACACTTTGAGATATAAAGCTGATTTCTTTCAAATACATTTCTGTTGGTGGCGGAGAATTTATTCTCTTAGCTTAACACCCTTCTCTGAGACGTACGAGCTCAGAGGTTAGGTAGTTGAAATTTATCAGCGATATATTCCCAATTTGGTAATGTGGCATGCTGAGTGTTGCTGTGTAATGATCATTTATTGATAATTTGTGATCAAAGCGTGGTTTTGTTAAAAAGCGTAGCTTTGTGGACGAGACCTCTTCGGACCTCACAACCCGGAAATGGTCGAAACAGGAATATGCGGCAAGGTTATGAGGGTCGCGCCCTTTAGGGTATGTCATTTCCTTCTGGAAAAGGGTGGTATCAGGTATGGAGCCCTGGTATTTAACCTATGTGGATACTTCGATCTCATTTATTGTGTGATTGTGTGTTTATCGAGGCGCCTCGGATAAAGGTCCCAAAGGATCGGGAGGTGGCATATTCATGAGTTACCTAGTTACAGGGGTAACCCGACCTTGTGTTGGCAGAGAGCAGTTGTCTCTCGGGACGTCCAGCCAGAGGCGATCCCATTCGGCAGTAGGAAAGGAAGTTCCTTAGCCTGGCCATTTGTTGGAAATCCATCTTCCAATACGAACCTTGTACGGTATTAGTTGTAGAACCTGCTATTTAACATAGCAGCTATAGTAGGCATAATATTATGGTACCTATGCTGGCTAAGATTAATATTGTATTTTCTAAATGATTTTGTACACTATGCACTAGTAATAATATCAAAAGCGTTTTCTTGCGTAGTAAGCATTTTTGGCTATCATAAGAAGAAATCTCCTCCAAGTCTGCGTTTGCATTGTGTGTGTGGCGGGAGGTCTTATGGTAGTTTCATTTTCCAAAAGCATTGCGGGTTTCAATGTTTAAAGTTCTTTTGTGTTTGTTTTAAAGATAAACTGCTTTTGTTACTCACACCAGTCCCACGACTGACTCGGAGTTTATTGTTCCTTTCCTAAACTCTGGGTGCCCACAATTTTTCCACATGGGCAGTCTAGAGTTGGGTTTTTCAGATAGTCAGGTTTAGTAGATTATTTGGAGCTAGTTCAGTTCATGGAAGATCAGGATTGACGTTGCTTATCTTGGTGCAACGTGATGGTGGTTCGAGCTGATGTTGGAGTTGTTGGAGTCATTCTCTTTTGTAGATCATTTGGAGTGATCTCTTCCATTGTTGTTATTTTCCGCTGCTATTTCTTGTAACTTATCTCTGATGTATATTGATATATGTTGTATCATTCTATTGTATCATACTGTACCAGATTTTGTATCTGTCATTGTATCAATGTTATATATATTGATATATTCTATGTTCTCTTTATTCCGCTGTGTTGTTGTACTTAATGGTGTTATAAGCTCCGGAGAACCAGATTCGGCGTTTGAATCTACGGCATTTTGAGTACAAGTGAAGTACGGATGCCGATTTTCGAAGGCCGAGTTTTTGGGTCTTTACAGCAGATGTCCATAATGTATTCCATGTGCCTCATCTTCGCAAGTATGTGCGTGATCCAGAGACTACTATTCCTCCGATAGGGTTGGATGAGTTGATAGTAGAGCCTAACTTAACAATAGTTAGACAACTAGTTCGGCTTGTGGCGAGAGAGGTGAAAAGATGGAGATCCAAGACAGTCAAGTTGGTGAAAGTTCAATGGAGCAACAATGAAAAGGAATTTACTTGAGAGACAAAGGACAAGGTTCAAGATACTTATGCTGATCTGTTTTGAGTGTATGTCTATATTAGATATATATATATATATATATAATTGCTAGTCAGGCAGACTAGTATGGTTGTTGGGAGTTGTTACAGATGATTGCTATGTTTAGTATTTAGTCCTTACTAAATTTCAAGGATGAAATTCTTTAAGGAGGGGAGCCTGTAACACCACTAATTTTAATAACATTATTTAGGTGATTTAATTAGATAAATTAAATAGAATAATGTAAATGTTAAGTGATAAGAGGATTGAGATTTGAATAAATATTAAGTGGCCGTGCTTATTAAATTAAATGGGCTTACGAATGGTTTATAAGCTAATTAAATTATATAAGGGCATAATAGGAATTAGCTACACCTAACCTTTACCCTTATATATATATATTTTGTCCCCTAAGCCATTCACGTTCATTCCTCATTTTCACAAAAATAAAACATAAACAAAAGAAGGGGAGCCGACCATAATCAAAGAGAAGAGGATTCAAAACAAGCTAAAAATTAAAGCTAGGGGAATAAATCTCAATCTCAATCCAATCTCCTTATCTCAATCAAGGTGAATAATAATTCCATCTCTATTTTATGAATATATGTTTCAGATTTAAGATCAAATTCGTATATATGATGTTTGGATGATGATATGCTTGAATTAAAGTTTGTTTAATTTAAAGAAGATTGTTTAAATTAAGATTTATAAGGTTTTAGAGCAAAAACGATGGAAATTGATGTTTGAATGCCATGGAAAAATTATATGTTATGAAAAACCTAATTTTGGAGTTGGGTTTTAAGTTTGATAATTTTCTAAGCTATGGAAAGATTATTATAAATTATCGAATGAAAATATGGTTAATTAGGTTTAGGAATTTATTTCAAAAATTATGTTGAAAATTTGGGTCTGAAATTTGGTATGTTAGATAACATGATCAAAGTGAATTTCTGTAATTTTTGGGGATTTTTCTTAAGTGGTTTACTATAAGAATTAAATTATTTTGAGAGGAGGATCTAAATGATTTAATTGTATTTTTAATGGAAGGGCTTATCTGTAAAAATTACTCTTGATACTTATCCAAAAATTAAGAGGCGGTAATTTTTGTAAAGCATGTAAAAAATTGAAGCAACCAATCACGTATTTACACGTAGGCAGGTTAGTTAGATACAACTTGTTTTAAGTGGCTTTAACCAGCTTTTACCTAAAAAAACAGGATTCGGCTTTATTAGAGGTACTTTTCGACTCTTACCTTTCGCCTTCGATCAAGCCGAAACCAATACGTATGGTATCATTTAGATGGTACGTAGTGGATTGGAGAAAGGAAGAAGGTATGGTGTCGAAAGCAATGCTTTCGATAGGGTCGATACCTTAGTTTGTTTTAAAAAGTTAAGCGCATGCCTTCGTTTTACTAAATCTTTCGACATAGTCGAAACATATGTTTTCGAAAGGAGTTTTCTAATAGCTTTCGAAGGGGTCGCCATTTTTTGTTTTAAAAATAAGGGCTTTCGAATGAGTTCCTTTAGTTGTAAATAAATGCTTTCAAAAGAAGGGGTTCTGACCTAGTCGAACCCCAGTTACCGTTCTTTTGCCTTTCGAGTGTATTAAAGTTATCAATGCTTTCGAAGGGTAGTGTTTGTTTTATAGATGTATTAAGCCACTTCCTAAATGCTTTCGAAAGGGTTCATGGGTTTCGAAGGCAATGGCTTCGGAAGGGGGTTTCAAAGCTATCCTTCATTGTTTGCTTAAATGTTTTGAAGCTTTCGAAAGGGATGGTGCCGACGCCATTAAGTTTTCCCCAATACTTTTATATGATAAAGAATGGTTTTGAAAGAGTTACTTTTGTTTATATTCACTTCGACTCAAATGATATTTTAAATATACCCCAATGGTTTCGAAGGGATACTTCCAAAGGTTTCGAAAGGGGTACTTTTATTGGTTTCGAAACTATTTTCCAAAGGTTAATAAGGAATGTTTTAATACTTTCGAAAGGTATATTCTGGTTTCGAAAGAGATGATTTAAAGAGCTTCGAAGTTATGTATGTAATGTTTTGAAAAGAAGTTTTCTATGCTTTTGAAGGAGGTTATCCAGGGGTTTCGAAAGTGATATTTTAAGGTTTCGAAAGCTTTAACTTTCAGAACAAATAACCCAATCTCATTTTAAAGGAAAACCATGGCATATAAGTAAATAAAGTATTTTGAAATGGAGTTTATGAAGAAGTCTTAATAGGTTAAAGTAATTAACCAAGTTATTATGTTTGCTTCTTCATATATATATATATATATATATATATATATTGTAACAGCCTAAATTTTTTTTAACAAATTTTTATTTAAAAATAAACATTTTGAAATATTGATTTGAATCAAAAGTATAATAAGTAGTGTAAAACGGGAAATTTAAACTTTACATTTTTACGTATAATTTCATCCGTTCTTAACTTTATATTAAAATCAAAATTTATTAATTGTGATAATAGCTATTTAAATTTTGGTTTAAATGATACGTTATTTTATTTAAAAGAAATCGTTAGCATTCTTAAATTTATTCAATAAGAGATATAAATTAAATTGTATGTTACTTTGGGTTAACATTGCAAGTTCAGCCATTCAAAAATCTTGCTCAAATCTAGCCTTAAATCGTGCACGTGAGAATCATTCCATTCCCTTTTACCTTCCTTACGTTTCATTCAAACATTTATTACTGCCTTTTCTACTTTAATCAAGTGAACAACTATTCCATTTTCCACGTTCACAAATCTCATCCCTCAAAATTCTTCACTTCAGCTTTCAATTGAGGTTTGTGACCAAGGTAATGGACATCATCTTCTTTTTTTTGTTTTTGTTTTTAATTTTTGCCTGTCCCCTGTTTTGTTTTACTTTATCATTTGCCTACTCCATCATACTCGACCACCACCCGCTTCACCTCTCCAACCCGTGCCAGCCACCACCACGTCACCAACCCCACGCCTCCACCCAACCACGACCCTACACCCTGCCCACAACCCACTGCCGAAACCCACGCCAGCGCCCTACCCCAGCTCCTCCACCCAGGCCGTGACCTACCCCATTCGCCAGCACCCGCTCCACCATGCTCCGCCCTACCCCATGCACTACCACGTCAGCCCCTACTCCATGCTATCCACCGAGATCTACCCCATGCCCAGCCTAGACCACCACGAGAACCCATCACGCCTCCACCCAGGCAACCCCACGCCTGACCGATACCAGATCCCCTACAACCCTTTGCCTGATCGAACCCAGACTACCACGCCAACCACTGACCCAACCCATTCGCCACCAGTTCCCACAAACCTCCCCAACCGAACCCTGCCACCACCATGACCACCCCAGACCGAAACCCTGACCGAACCACTGACACCTCCAAGCCGAGACCAGGCACCATAGCCCCATTCGACTCCAAGCCGAGACCAGACCGTGCCAGCAACTCCAGATCCATGCCGAGACCAACCAAGGTCAGACCGAACTTGTTTTGAACTAGAGCAGTGAAAGGTTTTGTTGGTCACCTTTTGCATTTTTCATTTATTGGATTGCCAGACCAAGCTTTGCTTTAGGTTTTAGTTTTGTTGCCTCTGACCTTGTATGAGAACCAGAGAAGTGAAAAAGAAATTGTTTTGTTCCCCTTTGTTTTGGTAGCCGAGCCTATTTTTCCACGGGCATCTGTTTAAAATTAAATGAACAAGTTTGGTTGGTCACCTCTGTATTTGTATCTTGTCTATTTTGCCCTGACCTTTGGCTTTGAAAAAAAAAGAAAAAAAATTTGTTTTGTCACTTTGCAAATTTAAGTTATAATCTATATTTTAAAGGTAGTCGTGCTATTGTTTTCGATTTTCAACGTGTTTCTTTTTCGTTGTTTGCTTCATTTGAAAATTTGTTATTCGTGCAATCTTAGATTTTGATTATTTATTTTGCTTTAAATTTGAATCTAGTTGGCGCATCCGCTAACAACTGATCGTGCTTTCCGCGTGCGTTCGATAGACATCGTATTTCTTTTTCCGAATCTCCAGCTCCGTAGAGGTGAGTAAATCTCACACGAATATTCATACTTATATGATTGTGAAACGACCGCAACTGAATGTGTAGAAATAAATAAATGAATAAATGATGTTATAATTACCTGTGATTTATTTATAGTTGATGTTAGAATTGTTAAAACTGCATAACATATCATCTGTTATATTTTATTCTTATTTACTATTATTCTATTCTGTTAAATCACACTGCAAGTTCCCTGTAGAATAGAATCACTATGGGTTGAAATGATACATACCCGAACGGACTTTAGAATAAGGGAAGATCGTTATGGGCTGAAATGATAGGCCTGAACGATTTTCAATTAAATTTTATTTACTTGGGATTGCGGGTTTGAAATGATAAAACCCGGATTTTTCTTTGTAAACTACGGATTGAAATGATATAATATCCGTATCACTTGACTTAGGCTAGAAAATATTATACAGACCCGTGGTTATTTTTCTGTATTTTCCTGGATACCTTTATATGTTTTAAATATTGTAATAATATTAAATTGATTTAAATCGAATTTTTAAATGATTTATTTAGAATAGAAATGATTTTCTATGTGATAAATATTAATAAATGGAAAAATATTGATTTTAAAATGAAACTTAAATTTGAAATTTTGACTAAAAGAAAAGATGGAAACTTAAGTAAATTAAATTGAAATGAAAATTTAGTTTCAAAATGGTGGAAATGGAGTTTAAGTTTAAATGTTGAAATGAATGTAATAAGCGAACTTGTAAGTTTTGGTTTTAATATGTAAAAATTTCTCTTTAAAATAAATTAGGTAAAGGATTTAAATGAACATTTTAATGTATGATTTTATAAGTTCTGAACTAGGTAGAATCTGTAGCACTTGTTAAGTGCTGTGGTTATATAAGCGAACCCAAAGACTAAAATGAACTAAGGCTATGATAGTACTTGGTAAGTGCTGTTGTAGCAGAAACTAAAATTGAACCTGAACTAATAAAAGGGCTACTGTAGCACTTGTTAAGGACTGCAGTAGGCTGAAATATGATTTTGTTTAAAACTGAACTGTTATAGCAGTTTATAAATGTTGTTTTGCTGAATAAAATTGTTTTCAAATATAACTTACCGCCGCACTTTTTAAAATGTTGTGAAAGCTGAAATTTTTATCGTTATTGTTTTAAGCAAATAAATGAGCTCCGAAAAGGTTAAATTGTGGAAATTTAATATTTGATTTAAAAGAATAATGACTTTGTTTTAAATGGTTTAATTTGAAGTATATTTGATAAATTGTTTAAATCTATAACCACGGGTTATAATAACGATTGGTTGGCAAAGAGACCGGGATCGGATATGGACATACTCTCTGTCGATACCGAAAACCACTTTGACAACCGTGTACACGGTGGAGATTCCAGAATGAAGTTGGATGGTGGCGACGTTCTTAAGGTATGTTACGTGGACCCAACTCCCGTGAGTTGGCATAAGGTGGCTAAAACAGGAGCGATCTCGGTCCAGTGAGGTAGCACCTCTTCTCGGACACATTTCTTCGATATTATACTCTTACTTGTGATTTGACTAGATGGCCATCCTCCGATTTGGGAATGTTGTTCGAGGTGGAACGGTAGTGGCTGCTATGCGTATCCATCAGTCTGTGTGCGTAATTGGTATATCTACCCTGGCATTGCCTAGTTGTGCCGTGTCACCTACCATATCGAGCTTTACTACGATTATGATTTTAAGATCCGACCGCGTTAAGGTTTTCCATCCCCTTAACGCTATTTTCCGATATGATTATACTTTACTTATTTAGACACTATTATAATAGCGAATATTACTACATAGTAGATATTTTAACGGATCCTTAGAGGATGGGCGTTCCCAAGCATCTTCCACTACAAGAAAACACACTATCAACAGCATCCAATATCAGCGTTTCTCCTTAAAATGCGGTCATAGAATTTCTGGAGGGAAAATGTTTACGTCCCAAACGCTGAGGAAAACCTAATTATCATTTGCCGCCTACTTTTTCCCACTTTCCCCAATTAATTCTATCGCCCTTTCATTTCGTTACCGCCTTCACAACCCAGAGCAAATTAAGTCTCTCTTCCAATCACCGAAGTTTCCCTTCGTCACTGCCCTCATCGTTCATGCATCTTCCTTCACCTCTCTTTCGATTTCGAATCTGAAACGTCACTGCTAGCTGCTCATCTCAGGTACGTGTTTCAACTAATCGTCGATTTCTTTTTTTTTCAACTAATCATTTCTATCGATGTCTTTTACATACAGTCGAATTAGGATTCACAACCGGATTTCATTTCAACTAATCGTCTCCATCTCAGGTACAAAGGGCACCTCAGATCGACTTTGTATGTAAACTGTGTGGTTTTTTATTTGTTTTTTTCTTTTTCTAAAAGTTAAAAGTTTGAAGTTTATAAAAAACCTTTCCGAGAAAGTATTGAATTCGAATTTGTTACTGTATTGAAGTATTGAATTCGAAAGTATTGAAGTTGAATTTCGGAAAGATTTTTTATGTACCTGAGTCGAATTCCATTATCTATTACAGTAACAAACCTTCTATGGGGAAAGTATTGAAAAGTTTGAAGTTTATAAATGTATTTAAATGTGTAGGCTCTTCGGAGAAGAAGGCTTAGAGAAGAAGAAGCTCGGGCTGCTGCTAAAAAAGAAAACAACAGGTGTGCAAAATCTTTACCAACACTAAATCCACTGATAAATGGCAAAGAACTTGTTGTTTTGGATTGTGCATGCTCGGAAAAAAATGTGTATTCGAACTTAACAGGGGAGCATTTTGTCTAGTTTATTCAATCATAAGTACAAGCAGTTATGTCTAGTTTATTGATTCTGAAGCATGCATATGCTATGTTATTAGTATTCAGTACAATCCTATACTCAAAATTGATGCGTGAACCTGCATATCTTTACTCGTTCATTCTTCATCTTATTAATGTCATCGACTGCAAATAGTAGATGCTGGATATTGCAAACAAAAAAATTAACTATTGAGAAACTTTAAACCTGATATATTGTTGAACATCAAAAATTGTGATGTTTACTAATTAATCTTATATAGCTGAGCACTTTTTAACGAAGGCTAACTTTTTATCAGACTTCCCAAATGGACACTTTATCTTTTTGTATTTACGAACTAGTAGTCATCATTTATATTATGATATCAGCTGAACGATACAAAATTATGTTTTGCACTTGTTTGATCACTTTATGGTTTTGTTACTCTTAGAATGTTGCTTTTGTATTCCAAACTTCAAGTTTGTATGTCATCCTTCATTTTATCTTCTCTTTTTGGAGTGAGTAGTCATTTGAAGTAGAGATTTATGATTAAAAAGAATGTATATTCTGTTTGATTCATAACATGAAAGCTTTCCAATGTTTAAATTCTAATAAATTTATAAGAAATATATAACCTAGAAGAAAATTATTTCCTAAAAGAATAAAGCTACTAATCAACTGAAGAACCTAATTCAATATTCTGAGTATAATTAATCAACTTGCCAACCATTGCTAAATCAACATATGGAACCGCTTCGCTAACAAAATCAATTAAGTTGAAAATTTTGAATATAAAAGTCCTGTTAACTTGTATGGTTTTCATACAGGTTTAACTATTACAAAATCCTACTTCAATTGATTTTATTATAGGAGAGGGCCTTCCATATAAACATGCAATTAGTTAAACATAAACGTGTCCATCTTACTAAAAAAATCCGATCTTATATGAAGTACAAGTTTTCAGACTCACACAACCTGCTTAATTCATTAGTAGGTTCTTTTTTTGCTGGTTTTGCTATGTACAGTACCCGTGTATCTTGACATAGTACCTGATGATGGGTAACAAGGTGGCTGTTTTAGAATACTACATTAACCATCACAAGCACATTGTTTTTTTTACTGTATGCCCGGTTATATATATAGTTCTCTACGCTTATATTCTTTTTTATGTGAACAAGTTAATTGTCTTATCATACCAACTACCGACTTGCTATGAAATGAACTTTCTACTATTTCCATTTTGACCCAAAATGAACCTAAAATTTAAAAAATCAAAATGCACATTAAAAAAAAGAAAAAATAAAAATAAAAAGAAGAAACTATAGGTATACATTTGCATCACATTTGCTTTTCACAGATGTATCTATAGTTCTATTGTGCTAGTGTGCAGCTTAAAATAGTAATTGATTCAAAAAAAGTTACAGCCACTAAAACGTCGAATTTATAATTATTCAACGTAAATTACGTGATATGAATTGTTCACTTGAGGTAGTAGGTCCAAATCGCTTTGCAGAAAATACTGACTACTAGTTTAAAACTAGTGATAGATTAAGCTAAAATTACATGATTAATTATCTTATGTAAGCACTAAACATAAATCTTTTAAGCATAATAACTTAGAAATATCTATGCATTTTGCGTTACACGTTGACAAAATTACACTAGCATGCTTGAATATAGAATTTGATAGTTTATATCATTTATCTACTTCAAACATTTCATGTGTAAATAAATCCAAACATGATTTCCTCCAAGTAATCATAACATTAAACTAATCGTGCACCCTCATATCTATTATTTACCTTCCATCGTAATTTTGAAACAATTGTTTCGCTAGAAGTTTCTCTATGGTTAAATTAAAGAATGAACTTGGAATCTTTGAATTTAAGCACCATAATGACAAATGTACGCATAATTACAGTAACTTATCTTAGCTAGAGTGCAGTTGATAATTTCTCCACTTGGATAATTGTTTTCATACATTTAATGATTGCTTGGTTATACATAATTAATTAAGTTACTTAAATTCTACTATATTTTTTATGCAATGTTCTGCACTTTACTGACGTACTCCTTTCCATCAAACGAAATAACTTTGGATGTGCAGATATTGATCAAATACTTCAGGAAGCTCAACAAAGATGGTTGCGGCCAGCTGAGATTTGTGAAATTCTTCGCAACTATCGCCGATTTAAGATTTCCCCAGAACCTCCAACTAGACCTCCTAGTATGTTCTCTTATTTTAACATGTGATGTCACAATCTTCTGTTATGTTATTCTAATTTTGTTTGAAATTACCTACATAAAGCATCCTTGTAACGTTGGCTATACATAACTATGCTCATTAGTGAGCTGCATCTTTAGTTTAGACAAATTAGGCAGCATGATATTTACACAAATCATCCTAATGTTCTTATTCATTGGTCATCCCTAAGCACGTCTTCAGTTTCATTTTAAATTGACAATATCAGCTCTCATTGTGCATCTAAAAGCTAAGGGAAATATTGTGACTGACATCTGCAAGCTTTCGCCAATTCATTTATCAGTCAATGTACAGACTATTGTCACCAAATTGCATTTTAACTTGGTAAAACTCCCCACATGCTAAAAGTCTCTATATAGCAAACAATAGAATTGGTATATTTTTGGACAAAAGGTTAGCTGGCTGCAGTGCTGAAAATTTGACTGTTAGCAAACAATATCTTCTGCAGTGTACTTCAGGTAAAAGTCCAGTCAATAATGAATGTTGGGCGACCAAATGCTCATTACAGGAGTCATATAGAAGCTTAGACCAGTATGGTTCCTTTGCTAGAAGCTCTAACTGCAGTTATTTTTCTAAACACACTGAGGGTGGGTATAGAAACTACATCCGCCAACTTTCCAAGTTGATTCAAACTTGGCCTTTAGATCATGTTTAGCAAACTATCGCTATCACCTGGATTTTGTTGTTTGGCTTGTTCAATTGCTGGTTTGTGCAACACAATCATATTTTTATCATCTTTGTCCAATGGTCTAACAAAAGTGATGTGATCATATCTTCATATTTTTTTAATACTTTAACCAAAGGTCTTATGTCCCTGCTGTCTTAATTTTATATTTGGAGCTAAGAAATAAAAACATTTTATTTTCAGTTTCTTTTGGCTTGGTTGATTTTTTTAATGATGGTACTAAACCATACAATACAGCTATAGAAGTATTTCAGCTCATGAAAAATGTGCTCATTCGTAGAAGAGTTGGAATTTAAAACTAGTCTTTCAACCAAGCTATTAAGCAAGCTTTAATTTAGGAAAGTATCAATTTTATCTTTTACTGTTTTCACAAATTTTTATGGTAGAATTACAAGTATGATAAGCTTCCTTAACACCTAAAAGTTGACGCTGTCATTGCAAGATTGCAGAATCACTAGGTCAAGCCAAGGTTGACTTTTTTGAACTCATCGAATTATAATTTGTCAACTCATGGCACAGATACTGATAGTTTCCCACACACCGATTCACAAACATATTTTGGAACTATAGTCAACCATCATCTGGGTAGTTATGTAGAACTTACTTATCTTCATCACGTCCCTTCCTATTTTAATTTGATCATATCATCTATCTCTTTTTGTACCTAGGTGGTTCACTGTTTCTTTTTGACCGGAAAGTTTTGCGATACTTTCGAAAGGATGGGCATAGTTGGAGGAAGAAAAAAGATGGGAAAACGGTGAAGGAAGCTCATGAGAGGCTAAAAGTAAACAACAGATTTCTCATAAACATAGTTTGAATTAATTTGCTATTGCCCCTTTCTATCATATAATGCAACGGTAATGTTAGGATTAACTATTCAATTTCAGGCTGGAAGCATTGATGTGTTGCATTGTTATTATGCTCATGGAGAAGAAAATGAGAACTTTCAAAGGCGTAGCTATTGGATGTTGGAGGAGTATGATTGCTATTCTATGTTTTTATGCAATTTCACATGTTTCTTGTTTGTTGTTTTCTATATGATAACAATACTCCATGGTTTGAACTGCTACTTTGTGCATCACAATTTTTTGGTTTTCTGTTTTACCATACTTCAATTATCTAATTGATTAGTCTTGCAGGGACTACATGCACATTGTTTTGGTGCATTATCTGCAAGTCAAGGTTATATTTTATTAAGCTGTCTTTCTGTTGATATTTGTAATATTGGATATCCAATTTTTTTATTTTTTAAATCTTACTCTACAGTTTCTCAGGTCCTAAACAATCCTAAGAATGTGCTGTTTGATCCAACAACTAATTCAATAGGAGCTGCTGTTCCAGATAACTCTAAACAACAATATTCTTTTACAATTGATGATTTTGCTAATGCTCTAGGTGTGAATTTTGAGGATAGTGCTCCTAATCATGGAAGACCAGATTGGCAGGTAAACCATTACCTGGCACAGTTAAATATACTTGTACTATTGCACAGTGGTTGAAATTATTTTAAAAAACTTAATATTCAGTTTAGCAAAATAAATTAGGAATGTTGATATTTGGAAATTTGTGAAAAATTGATAATTGTGGCCGACCCCATCATTTGGGAAGGCAAGGATAATGATGATAACGATGCAAAAAAATTGATAATTTGTATAGTTTAAGCATGCAGTCTCCAATCATTTTAAGATCGGTAATTGGTGTTCTGGGGGTTTATAATGCAAGACCAGACACACTCTTAAAGCCATATCACTTTACTAGTGATCCTCGACAGAAGTAGGATCAAATGATTGTTTAATAATCATAGATAGATTAAAAAATAAACTTGTTGTTTCCCGGGGGGTTTTTTGGAGGGGGGGGGTACTTTTGTAGATAAATTTGCTGACAGTTCCTCTTTTTAGTTTGAATTGAAGAAGAACTGAATTGTAGTTTTTATTTTCCTAAGTTTTGATACAAACTTTGGATACAATCTTATCCGTTGCCTTATCACATATACTGATATTTTTAGATGGCGTTTACTCACTAACTTCAAATTTCTTCATTACAGGTAATTAAAGATGGCGATGGCACATTCTTCTTCCGTAGCAAGTAGCAAGCATATGAAACTTTTTAAATGCACGTTTTGTTGTTGGCATTTGGTGCGGACTTACTGTACGGATATTATTGAAACTTGGTTTATGGATGTCTTTTGTTTATTAATATTGTCTTAACTAGTTTATGTAACTAATTAATAGTTATTAGAACATGTTATATATACTAGTTGCTTGAATATACTCAAAATATAGTTCTGGAATATTCAAAAATAGAGTGGAATATTAAAGCTGTTATATAAATAGAAGACAACGTCTGGTTAATGCTGTCAATGAAGAAACAACAGCGTTCAATTCGTGTTGTAATTATCTTTAAATAGTCAATAACAGCGTTTAGTACATGCTGTTGAAATAGTTGATGATTCAATAATAGCGTTTATAAAAAGCTGTTGTAAACAGTTAAAGTAGAATTAAAACATCTCCGACAACTAAATTATTAACGCTGTAGAAACATAATACAGCATGTTTGAAAACGCTGTAAAAACATTATTGACAGCTTGTACGAAACGCTGTCAAAGTGATGTTTCAACAGCGTTTATCAAAAAGCTGTTGTAAGTTCTGTATATACGACAGCATATCGTTATACAGCGTTTGAACTAACGCTGTTGTATCGTATTACAGCGTTTATCAAACGCTGTTAAAAGCCTTTTGTGGTGTAGTGTTCTAAGTTACTTGTACCTTTACTACAGTTCACTTGAGTTGGTTTACATTGTATAAGTATGTATATCCTGACTCGAGTGTTTATGTTTTATTTTACGCTCGGGTCAACCTGAGTATCAGTTGGACTTCATCTTCACGGAGCTAGGACTACTGGAGATCATCTTTATCAAGCTGCTATCTATTTTGCTATTCAGTCTTTTATTTTAGCTTATGTAATTGAGACAAATAAATTTGGGATTTTCTGTGGTTATTCCAAACTGTATTGGTTTTAGACTATGTAATTTGTACTTGTTTTGAGACTATGTATTTTAGTGGCTTCATGAACCACTATGGTTATTTTTTTAAATTCCGCTGCGAGTTATTCTGATATTTCTGTGTCTGTGATTCTGTGAATGATTTTATTTGCTCCAAATTTTATTACAATCTGTTATTTTGCATTATTCAAGTCTGACATGTGTGGATTATTGTCGATTTGAATGGTCCAAAATAGTGGGTCGTTACATTTGGTATCAGAGCTTTGGTTTTAGGCAAACCTTAGCCTATGGAGCAAAAAACTCATTAGAGATAGGGTAGAAATACCCTAGAATGAGTGAAATCAAACTCAGAATCATTTCTTTGTGAGTGAACGTATTTTCAAAGTATAAAAATGATTTTTTTTTAAAAAAAATGATTTCTCAAATGATTTTTTCAAAGATTATTTTGATATAAAGTTTCTTGTTTTAAGAAGAAATTTTTTTCTAAACTTCCTTCTTTCCGTATCTACCTTGTTAGAAATTTTGTTATTAGGATATTCATCCAAGTGATCTTATCGTGTCTTATCTTAACTTATCTTTTCCTTCTTTGTACCTTGTTCTAAATTTATTCTTGATATTTCCAGGATGAATCGTGGAAATGCTAGAGGTAGGGGTCGTGGTATTGCCCCAGTTTCTCCACCTGTTGCACCCATTAGGTTTACTGTTCTTTGCAAGGAATTCTCTCAGCTCGGTGGCACTAGGTTCACCGGTTCAGAGAGTATTATCGAAGCCCAGCAATGGCTACGAAGTTTGGAGAGAATTTTTACTGGTCTAGAGATCACTGATGCCCAGAAGCGTCAGTTAGCAGCATGGCAGCTGCAAGAGTCAGCCTTAGATTGGTGGGAGTCTGTTACGACTCACACTAACGAAGGTGATCTTTCGTGGGAGCAGTTCAGGTATCCTTTGTGTTAACTTGAATTTTTCCCATTTCTCTTCTTTTTGAATCTATCTTAAATTTGGTTTCTGTATTTTCTTCCCAGGGAGGCTTTTGTGGCAAAATGGATGCCCGAAGCCAGGAAATCTCAGCTTTACCGTGAATTCAAGGACCTCAAGCAGGGTACCATGTCTTTTTCAGAGTATGAGCGGAAGTTCAATGAAGTTTCCAAATTTGGTCCTGGCCTTATCGACACTCAGCTAAAGAAGAATGAGAAGTTCATTTCTGGAGCTCGCCCAGAGTTCTACGATCGTCTTATTTCACATGTTCATGGCACTTTTACTGAGCTCATGGATATGGCTATTCGCTATGAGAACCCTACTTCCAAGTGTCCTGCTGCTTCTGGTGCTCATGTCTCTCAATCTTCCTCTGCAAATTCCAAGAAGAGAAAGCCCAACTTCCACCAGCAGAAGAAGAATTGGATCAAGCATGCGGGCTTGGGATCTTCAACATCTGCTCCTTCCCAGAGACACCCTATTGATCTTTCCTCCATTACTTGCTTCAAATGTGACCAGAAGGGACACTATGCCAATAGTTGCCCTACTCCGACTGGTGCTGTTGTTCCTCCACCTCAAGTTTCCAGGAACGATCTTTGTCATGTTTGTCTTCAGCCGGGTCATTTTAGGAAGGACTGTCCTTTATATCAGAAGAGAAAGCCATCTGGTGTATTTGCTGTCACATCCGCTTCATCACCTGCTGCACCTACTCCTGCTCCTAGCGATGATCAAGGTACTCTTCAGGGCACCTTTACTTTATTTCATCATCCTGTTCGTGTTTTATTTGATACCGGGGCTTCACATAGTTTTATTTCTAATGATCTGTGTAATAAGTTTGAACATCTCCTTTCTCCTGAGTATGCTTCTGTTCCTCTATGTGTTTCAAATCCTATTGGTGGTCCCGCAAATCTTAATAAGATTTGTAAACATGTGAAACTCCACCATTCCGATCATCGTTTTAGTGGAGATTTCTATATTCTTGGTTTTGATACTTTTGATTTGTTGCTTGGAGATGATTGGTTAAGGAATCACGATGCCCATATCTCTTGTAAATCCCGAATTGTTTCTCTTGAGGATGATCGGGGTAATTCTTTGGTTATTCAGTGTTGTTTGCCTCATGATTGTGCTGGTAGCTTTATCTACTCATTGGATTCTTCTCCTGTTGATCTTCAGTCAACTCGGGTAGTTAATCACTATCCGGATGTATTTGGTGAAGTTACTGCTTTACCTCCCAAGCGGGAAATTGATTTCCGCATTGATCTCATTCCTGGAGCTCGACCTGTAGTTCTTCCTCCTAGAAGAATGGCATCCCGCGAGAAGGTTGAGTTAGGAAAGCAAATTAAGGACCTATCTTCCAAGGGTCTGATCAGACCTAGTTTTTCTGAATGGGGAGCAGCGGTGGTTTTCGTCACCAAGTCCGATGGTTCTCTACGGATGTGTGTTGATTATAGGGAGTTGAACAAACTCACTATGAAAAATAGATATCCAATGCCTCGCATCAATGACATGTTTGATCAGCTTTATGGTGCTACTGTTTTCTCTCAGCTTGATCTTGCCATAGGTTTTCACCAACTCAGAGTTGCCGAGGAAAGTATTCCCAAGACTGCTTTCTGTACTGAGAATGGATTCTTTGAATGGTTAGTCATGCCTTTTGGTTTGACTAATGCTCCTGCTTTCTTTGTTGACTTGATGAATCGTGTTTTCCGTGATGTGCTTAATAAATTTGTTCTAGTCTTCGTGGATGATATCCTCATTTTCTCTAAGTCTGAAGAAGAACATGAGTCACATTTGAAATCTGTTCTTGAGACTCTTCGAAATCATCAGTTAAAGGCTAAATTTTCCAAATGCCATTTCTGGAAGGATGAAGTCCGATTTCTCGGGCATATTGTTTCTAGTAATGGAGTTTCAGTTGATCCAGTCAAGATCGCTGCGATCAATGTAAGTCCTTCTTTCCTTCTCTTTTCTAGTTTCATTCAATTTACTCTATCTTTCCTATTATCCTTCTTTTTCCCTATTCTGTGCAGGATTGGGAAACTCCTAAGACTCCTACTGATATCCGTAGTTTTCTGGGCCTCGCCGGTTATTACCGGAGATTCATTGAGAATTTCGCTCGGATTGCTGCACCTCTCACTACTTAAACTCGGAAGAATGCTAAGTTTATTTGGAGTAACGGGTGTAAGGCCGCATTCAATGAGTTAAAAGACAAGCTTACTTCCGCACCTGTTCTTACCGTTCCAAATGGAAATGAGGGATTAACGGTATACACTGATGCTTATCGAGAAGGTTTGGGAGCTGTTCTGATGCAGGATGGTAGAGTGATTGCTTATGCTAGTAGACAGTTGAAGACCCATGAAGTAAATTATGCGGCCCATGATCTAGAGTTGCTTGCTGTTGTTTTTACTTTGAAGCTTTGGAGACATCATCTGTTGGGTACCAAGTTTGAGCTTTTCACAGATCATCAGTCTTTGAGGTATATTTTCTCTCCGAAGGATTTGAATCAGAGACAAGTTAGGTGGTTAGAGTTCCTTGCTTCTTATGACCTCGACATCAACTATACACCGGGTAAAGCTAATGTTGTGGCTGATGCTTTGAGTAGGAAGAAGGCTTTGTTGTGTCAGATTGTTGTTTCTTCACCTCTTGTGGATCGTATTATGGTTAGACAGGATGAGGATCAGATGCTTAGATTGATTAAGGAGAGTGTTCGAAGCAGAGTTGGAGGTAGTAGTCTTGATGGCAGTGGTGCTCAGATTGACGATAGGGGTGTATTGAGGATTAATAATTGGATTTGTGTCCCGAATGTTGATGGATTGAGACAGGAGTTACTTCGGGAGAATCATCAGTCCAGACTTTCTATTCATCCAGGCATGACCAAGATGTATCAGGACATAAAGAAGTTATATTGGTGGAAAGGTATGAAGCGAGATATTTCCATTTTTGTAAATAGGTGTGCGACTTGTCAGCAAGTCAAGGCAGATCATCAGAAGACTCCTGGTTTATTGCAGCCTCTTGAGATTCCCAATTGGAAGTGGGAACAAGTTTCTATGGATTTCATCGATGGTTTACCGAGGACTAGGAAGGGTAACTAGAGTATCTGGGTTATTGTGGATAGATTGACCAAATCAGCTCATTTCATTCCGGTCAAGTCTACCCGTTCAGCTTCTAGTTTGTCTAAGATTTACATGAGGGAGATTGTTCGTCTCCATGGTGTTCCTCTCAGCATCGTTTGTGATCGTGATCCTATCTTTACTAGTAGGTTTTGGAAAGCCTTTCAGGATTCTTTGGGTACTCATCTTAATCTGAGCACTGCTTACCATCCACAGACCGACGGTCAAACGGAAAGGGTGAATCAGATTTTAGAAGATCTTCTTCGTGCTTGTGTGCTTGATTATGGAGGATCTTGGGAAGATCATCTCCATCTTGTCGAATTCACTTATAACAATAGTTATCAGGCCAATATTGAAACATCTCCGTTTTCTGCTCTTTACGGACGACCTTGTAGATCTCCTTCTTGTTGGATTGAATCCGGTAATCGTTTGGTTCTTGGTCTTGAGATGGTTCTGGAAGCTTCAGAGAGAGTTGAAGAGATTAAGAGGAAGATGAGGATTGCTCAAGATAGACAGAAGAAGTACGCTGATCGTCGAAGACGGAGTTTAGAGTTTGTTGTTGGTGATTTGGTTTTCCTTAAGGTCTCTCCCTTAAGGAATGTTATTCGTTTTGGTCGTAGAGGAAAGCTTTCTCCTAGATTTGTAGGTCCTTTCCGCATTTTGGAAAGAATTGGCTCTCTTGCTTATCGTCTGGATTTACCCGAGAAATTTTCTGGAATACACAATGTCTTTCATGTATCTCATCTTCGTCGCTATCTACATGATCCATCTCTTATTATTCAGCCTTCTGCTCTTGATAGTTTGGATATTGAGCCAAATCTGACTGTTGAGAGGAAGCCACTTCGTATCGTCGATCGAGGTACGAAGCAGCTAAGAAGAAAATCTATCAACCTGGTCAAAGTGCAGTGGAGCACTGATGAACGGGATTGCACCTGGGAGACGGAGGAGAGCATTCGTGCTTCGAATCCGGAATTGTTTATTTCAGGTACTTTTGCTATTCTGTCTTATCTCTCTTTGTTTCCTTTTTCGTTCCTTTTCGTGGACGAAAAGTTTTAAGTGGGGGAGAGTGTAACAGCCCAAATTTTTTTTAACAAATTTTTATTTAAAAACAAACAATTTGAAATATTGATTTGAATCAAAAGTATAATAAGTAGTGTAAAATGGGAAATTTAAACTTTACATTTTTACGTATAATTTCATCCGTTCTTAACTTTATATTAAAATCAAAATTTATTAATTGTGATAATAGCTATTTAAATTTTGGTTTAAATGATACGTTATTTTATTTAAAAGAAACCGTTAGCATTCTTAAATTTATTCAATAAGAGATATAAATTAAATTGTATGTTACTTTGGGTTAACATTGCAAGTTCAGCCGTTCAAAAATCTTGCTCAAATCTAGCCTTAAATCGTGCACGTGAGAATCATTCCATTCCCTTTTACCTTCCTTACGTTTCGTTCAAACATTTATTACTGCCTTTTCTACTTTAATCAAGTGAACAGCTATTCCATTTTCCACGTTCACAAATCTCATCCCTCAAAATTCTTCACTTCAGCTTTCAATTGAGGTTCGTGACCAAGGTAATGGACAGCATCTTCTTTTTTTTGTTTTTGTTTTTAATTTTTGCCTGTCCCCTGTTTTGTTTTACTTTATCATTTGCCTACTCCATCATACTCGACCACCACCCGCTTCACCTCTCCAACCCGTGCCAGCCACCACCACGTCACCAACCCCACGCCTCCACCCAACCACGACCCTACGCCCTGCCCACAACCCACTGCCGAAACCCACGCCAGCGCCCTACCCCAGCTCCTCCACCCAGGCCGTGACCTACCCCATTCGCCAGCACCCGCTCCACCATGCTCCGCCCTACCCCATGCACTACCACGTCAGCCCCTACTCCATGCTATCCACCGAGATCTACCCCATGCCCAGCCTAGACCACCATAAGAACCCACCACGCCTCCACCCAGGCAACCCCATGCCTGACCGATACCAGATCCCCTACAACCCTTCGCCTAATCGAACCCAGACTACCACGCTAACCACTGACCAACCCATTCGCCACCAGTTCCCACGCACCTCCCCAACCGAACCCTACCAATACCACGACCACCCCAGACCAAACCCCTGACACCTCCAAGCCAAGACCAGGCACCACAGCCCCATTCGACTCCAAGCCGAGACCAGACCGTGCCAGCCACTCCAGATCCATGCCGAGACCAACCAAGGTCAGACCGAACTTGTTTTGAACTAGAGGAGTGAAAGGTTTTGTTGGTCACCTTTTGCATTTTTCATTTGTTGGATTGCCAGACCAAGCTTTGCTTTAGTTTTTAGTTTTGTTGCCTCTGACCTTGTATGAGAACTAGAGAAGTGAAAAAGAAATTGTTTTGTTCCCTTTTGTTTTGGTAGCCGAGCCTATTTTTCCACGGGCATCTGTTTAAAATTAAATGAACAAGTTTGGTTGGTCACCTCTGTATTTGTATCTTGTCTATTTTGCCCTGACCTTTGGCTTTGAAAAAAAAAAGAAAAAAAATTGTTTTGTCACTTTGCAAATTTAAGTTATAATCTATATTTTAAAGGTAGTCGTGCTATTGTTTTCGATTTTCAACGTGTTTCTTTTTCATTGTTTGCTTCATTTGAAAATTTGTTATTCGTGCAATCTTAGATTTTGATCATTTATTTTGCTTTAAATTTGAATCTAGTTGGCGCATCCGCTAACAACTGATCGTGCTTTCCGCGTGTGTTCGATAGACATCGTATTTCTTTTTCCGAATCTCCAGCTCCGTAGAGGTAAGTAAATCTCACACGAATATTCATACTTATATGATTGTGAAACGACCGCAACTGAATGTGTAGAAATAAATAAATGAATAAATGATGTTATAATTACCTGTGATTTATTTATAGTTGATGTTAGAATTGTTAAAACTGCATAACATATCATCTGTTATATTTTATTCTTATTTACTGTTATTCTATTATGTTAAATCACACTGCAAGTTCCCTGTAGAATAGAATCACTATGGGTTGAAATGATACATACCCGAATGGACTTTAGAATAAGGGAAGATCGTTATGGGCTAAAATGATAGGCCTGAACGATTTTCAATTAAATTTTATTTACTTGGGATTGCGGGTTTGAAATGATAAAACCCGGATTTTTCTTTGTAAACTACGGATTGAAATGATATAGTATCCGTATCACTTGACTTAGGCTAGAAAATATTATACAGACCCGTGGTTATTTTTCTGTATTTTCCTGGATACCTTTATATGTTTTAAATATTGTAATAATATTAAATTGATTTAAATCGAATTTTTAAATTATTTATTTAGAATAGAAATGATTTTCTATGTGATAAATATAAATAAATGGAAAAATATTGATTTTAAAATGAAACTTAAATTTGAAATTTTGACTAAAAGAAAAGATGGAAACTTAAGTAAATTAAATTGAAATGAAAATTTAGTTTCAAAATGGTGGAAATGGAGTTTAAGTTTAAATGTTGAAATGAATGTAATAAGCGAACTTGTAAGTTTTGGTTTTAATATGTAAAAATTTCTCTTTAAAATAAATTAGGTAAAGGATTTAAATGAACATTTTAATGTATGATTTTATAAGTTCTGAACTAGGTAGAATCTGTAGCACTTGTTAAGTGCTGTGGTTATATAAGCGAACCAAAAGACTAAAATGAACTAAGGCTATGATAGTACTTGGTAAGTGCTGTTGTAGCAGAAACTAAAATTGAACCTGAACTAATAAAAGGGCTACTGTAGCACTTGTTAAGGACTGCAGTAGGCTGAAATATGATTTTGTTTAAAACTGAACTGTTATAGCAGTTTATAAATGTTGTTTTGCTGAATAAAATTGTTTTCAAATATAACTTACCGCCGCACTTTTTAAAATGTTGTGAAAGCTGAAATTTTTATCGTTATTGTTTTAAGCAAATAAATGAGCTCCGAAAAGGTTAAATTGTGGGAATTTAATATTTGATTTAAAAGAATAATGACTTTGTTTTAAATGGTTTAATTTGAAGTATATTTGATAAATTATTTAAATCTATAACCACGGGTTATAATAACGATTGGTTGGCAAAGAGACCGGGATCGGATATGGACATACTCTTTGTCGATACCGAAAACCACTTTGACAACCGTGTACGCGGTGGAGATTCCAGAATGAAGTAGGATGGTGGCGACGTTCTTAAGGTATGTTACGTGGACCCAACTCCCTTGAGTTGGCATAAGGTGGCTAAAACAGGAGCGATCTCGGACCAGTGAGGTAGCACCTCTTCTCGGACACATTTCTTCGATATTATACTCTTACTTGTGATTTGACTAGATGGCCATCCTCCGATTTGGGAATGTTGTTCGAGGTGGAACGGTAGTGGCTGCTATGCGTATCCATCAGTCCGTGTGCGTAATTGGTATATCTACCCTGGCATTGCCTAGTTGTGCCGTGTCACCTACCATATCGAGCTTTACTATGATTATGATTTTAAGATCCGACCGCGTTAAGGTTTTCCATCCCCTTAACGCTATTTTCCGATATGATTATACTTTACTTATTTAGACACTATTATAATAGCGAATATTACTACATAGTAGATATTTTAACGGATCCTTAGAGGATGGGCGGTCCCAAGCATCTTCTAAGTTACTTGTACCTTTACTACAGTTCACTTGAGTTGGTTTACATTGTATAAGTATGTACATCATGACTCGAGTGTTTATGTTTTATTTTACGCTCGGGTCAGCCTGAGTATCAGTTGGACTTCATCTTCACGGAGCTAGGACTACTGGAGATCATCTTTATCAAGCTGCTATCTGTTTTGCTATTCAGTCTTTTATTTTAGCTTATGTAATTGAGACAAATAAATTTGGGATTTTCTGTGGTTATTCCAAACTGTATTGGTTTTAGACTATGTAATTTGTACTTGTTTTGAGACTATGTATTTTAGTGGCTTCATGAACCACTATGGTTATTTTTTTAAATTCCGTTGCGAGTTATTCTGATATTTCTGTGTCTGTGATTCTGTGAATGATTTTATTTGCTCCAAATTTTATTACAATCTATTATTTTGCATTATTCAAGTCTGACATGTGTGGATTATTGTCGATTTGAATGGTCCAAAATAGTGGGTCGTTACATATATTCACATTGAAATGAACCCATAACGGTACCTTGGGGAAGGGCAGAATAACCAGCTAGGTTGGCCCAGTAGTGAATATAAATTAAAGATATTGGCAGGGGCCAATAGGTTCATAGGAAGCCCATAAAAACTGTGTATAGAAAAAGATATTGGCAGGGGCCAATAGGTTTATAGTTAGCCCATGAAAACTATATATAGTTAAAGATGTCAGAAAGACATGTTCATAGTTAGCCCATGAAAACTATGATTTGATATTGGCAAGGGCCAATAGGTTAATAGTTAGCCCATGAAAACTGTATCCGGATAAGAGATTAAGATATTGACAGATGGTTAATAGGTTCCTAGTCAGCCCATGAAAACTAGGATAAGAAATTAAGATATTGACAGTTAGTCAATAGGTTCCTAGTTAGCACATGAAAACTAGGATAAAAGAAAAGATATTGGAGTTACCAATAGGTTCATAGTAATCCCATGAAAACTATGTAATTGGACAGGGAGTCCTTAAACATTTAACCGGTTATTGGTCAACCTATGAAAACTATTAGGTTAATAGTAATCCTAGAAACTTTAACTGTGACAGATAGTCAAAATGATTGGGGATGGGTAATCCAGAATTGATTCACTTGTTTTGCATATCATCATATCATATTATTTTGAGATGTTTTAACCATTGTGGTTGCAGAAGCACAATGCATGGTTTTATAAAAAAGTTTTAGGATATAAGTGAGGGGAAACTTGTTCCGCTAAGCATCTTGGTCTCACTAGATATCTAAATGATTTGAGATGTTAAATTATTATTCATACCTGGCTTTATGTCTGACTTGAAGTTTATGTTTTCCCCTTAAACTCTCGGGTGCTCAATTGATTTTGAGTAGTCCGAGGGTTGAGGTTTTCAGGTACCTCATTAGATGAGTAAGCTTCCGGAGACGTGCAGGAGGCATTATAGCTATTTTGAGTTCTTGTTCAGTTTGATTCCATTATTTTATGTTTTTTAAGGAAAAGTTGTTAATTTCCTATTATATACTCTAATCACCAAGGGGGCATCTTCATATGTCGCTCTTGGAGTATGTTGTAATAAATATATTTTTCAGAACGTGGTTACGTTGTGGGATTATGTAAAGAATTTTGAAAGGGTTATTGGAATGGAATGTGAATGTTGTTTTGAAATTTTAAACTTTTTTCATATCCATGTGTTTCTGTTATATCAATGTAACTAACATTATCGTATTTGGCCGTCGAGAATTAATACCTATGGATGACTGCAGCATCTGTAGCCGTTAGTTTTGGGCCTCCAAGTGGGGATGTTACACATACGCAATCACTCTACCATGCTGCATCAAAACAACACCAAGTCCCACTCCACGCACATCTGTGTAAACTATGAATCCACTATTTCCATCTGGAATAGCCAAAACTGGTGCACTAGTCAATCTCTTCTTCAATTCTAGAAATGCCTCTTCACACTTTGGAGTTCATATAAACTTCTCCTCCTTCTCAGTCGGCTTAGTCAAATGGGAGGAAGTCTTAGAATAATCTTGAATAAACCTCCTATAGTATCCAGCCATACCTAAGAAACTACGAACCTTGGTAGGAGTTCGCGGTCGCTTCCATTCCTGAATAACTTCCACCTTCACTACGTCCACCGAAATACCTTCCCCCGTCATAATATGTCCTAAGAATCTTACTTCCGATTTCCAAAAATGGTACTTGGAAAATTTCGCCTTCAAGACATGTCTCCTCATTGTCTCCAACACCACTTCCAAATGATGCTTATGCTCCTCCTTGGATTTGGAGTAGATAAGGATGTCATCAATGAAAACTAGCACAACAACATCTCAGGAAAAATGATTCATGATATCTACAAAATATGCAGGTGCATTGGTTAGCCCGAAAGGCAAAACCAACCACTCAAAGAAACAATCAATGCTCCTAAACGAAGTTAAGGGTATACTATCTTCAGCAACCCTCAACTGATGGAATCCAGTAGCTAGATCCATCTGAGAAAATACCGTAGCTACATGAAGTTGATCAAAAAGATCATCGATGTAGGGTAATGGATACTTGTTCCTAATGGCCAGCTTATTCAACTCCCTATAATCCATGCACAATCTTAAAGATCCATAGACTTAGCCGCAAACACCACAACAAATCCCCAACTCGAATGACTGGGTCTAATCAATCCTCTCAATAACAGGTCCTGGATTTGACTTACCAACTCCTCTCTCTCCCTCGGAGCTATCCTTCGCTTAGGTTGAACCACAGGCCTTGCACCAGGGACCCAAATCGATGCGAAAATCCATCTCTCGATGCAGGGGTAAACTTTTATCCTCTTCGAAAACATCAGGAAAATTCTTAACAACTTTAATAGACCCTATATTTTCTTGGGATGCCTCCGGGGCATACAAGAAACTACACATTTGAATATCGGGTTCCTTACATGTTACCTTAGCAACTCTTCCCAAATTGGCTACTAATGATACATTTCTTTCATTACAATCTAAAATTACTTCATATTTCGATAGCCAGTCCATACCAAGAATATTGTCAAATCCTTTAAAGTCAAAGACTTACGGGTCGTAAGAAAAGTGATAAGAAAGGTAGGAAATTGGCACATCTTCACAAATCATATTCAAATGGGTCACACCACCTATGGGGTTAGGCACACACATAGGGTTTTCTTTAATACTAGGAATAAGATGAAATTTACCTACTGATTCACACGAGATAAAACTATGAGAGGCACCAGTATCAAATAATTCTCGAACAAAAATACCATTAATCAGTAAGGTACCTTCAAGGATGCCTTTCCCCTTCACATCCGTTAAAGTAAACGGTTCATTCTTAATTGCGTACACCTTGGGCTATTGCACCTTCTTCATGAGTGGGCAGTCCTTTACCATATGCCCGGACTGATGGCAATTAAAACGAAGAGTCTTCTGGACCACCGGAGATATAGGTCCACATTGCTGCTTCAGAACTTCACGGTTCAGATAATACCTGGCAATATGTCCTTTCTGCTTGCAAATATAAAAACCACTATCCTTAGGCTTGCCTCCTTGACCTTCTCCATGTTTCTCTTTTCATTGATTCTTCCAATTTGGATTGAACTTCCTCTTGTTAGAACCATTTTCACTGGTATTTCCACTAGGTGCTGCTGGAGTAGGCTTCTTCTTTTCTAAGGTCTTGTACCTCAGAGCCATATCAACTAAATCCACAAAAGTACCTTTAACATGACCAGTCATTTTCTTATTCTCTCATACCCAAAAAAGCATATTGTTCTTCTTTAACGGGGTGCTGATCAATTCTGGTCCAAAATAAGATAACTCGTTGAACTTCGTCTCATACACTGCTATATTAGATCCCCCTGCTTCAAGTCCATGAAGGTGCGGTACATCCTCGTCCTTCCTGCCATCGACAAGAATTGGTCCTCAAAAACTTCTTTAAATCAGGTCCACGAAAACTCTTCTTCCGGAATATTTGTAGTAAGGGAGTCCCACCAAGTTATTGCTCCCTCTTGTAGTTGCCATGCTGCTAAGAATCTTTTCTGTTCATCGGATAAACCAAGACCTTTAAAAATCTTTTCGCAAGATCGCCACCAAGTTTGCACCTCCATGATAGACTCAGTTCCTTTAAATGGTTTCCCTCCTAGGTTGTTGTAATCCTTGCATAAGGTCCCGAAATTCACTCTTGGCTGCTCTAGTGCTACCTCTTCGGTAATCTAAACTCCTCTAGGGTTTGGGGTTCAACCATTTGTAGTTGTAGTGCTACCGGCTCCCTTACCTCGTTTGCCTCTATTACTCATGTCTTACTACTTGGACATAGTAAGATAATCTTCGTATACTTGGCCGAGATAAATCTTGAAAGAAGGGCACTAATCAAACCTATCAAGCTAATTTATCTATCAGATATATATATATATATATAGATATATAGATATATACGCATAAAAATTACAAATATGCATTCTCGAAGTTGAGCCTTACACAAAGCCTAAGTGTTCGCTTAACCTAGGCTCTGATACCAAAATATAACGACTTCTTTTCTTGCACCGAAAGACGAACCATTAGGGGTAGAAGAAAACAAAAGATAAGAAAAAACTACACAATCACAGAATCTCACCAAAATCAGAACAACATAAAATAGATAACATAAGATGTTACATGGTCATTTCCATATAAATAATACATTAGAGTCATTACATTACAACTTAAATTAGACAATTATAACTACCTGTCCATCACAAAAAACATAGATCATATATAAACACATGGAATAAGATAATAATTAGCTAACGGTGAAGCCACCTGCTCTAGCTCCTTCAAAATGCTTCCGTAAGAAACACGGATCACTTGGCTACTCATACAAATTTGAGTACCCAAGAGGTTTAGGAAAAGAAAATAAAATTCCGGGTCAGACATGGGTCTGGTGTGAGTAAACTCAAACAACTTAATTCCTACATTTATAAAACATTTTGAAAATAAAAGGTACCTTGTAAGACCATGCCACACATAAACATGGATGGGTGTTTACCTTACGATAACCAAAACACTTTATATAGAATTCTAGTGATATTATCATAATGTCTAGGGTTTTCAAATAAATAATTCACATAGCCGGAATTATTACATTAATTAAATTCCAGCATAATATGTATACAACTAAGACCGAAGGCACTTATTGGGAAATGGATTCCATACAATGGCTGGGCTACTGGGGTACCGTCCATCACGGTGCATCTTTAGATAAAATAACACCAAGGACCTCGCCTAGATCCCCTGCCAACATAAGATCGTCCTACTCCTTGCTAGATAGTACCTTATAAAATCACCCCTCGGTTGGGATCAACAACCGTACCGAAGCATACATGAGTTGATAGTAGGGACTATAGATAGGGATGACCTTACCCTAATGGGAGCGACCCACTTATCCGTTCTGCATCTCCCATATTTTAGTCATTCCCGGTTGATGAGGCTTGAGGCTACGTCTTTTATCATTTCTATAGCATTGCCACTTGGAATGCTAACATTGCCTTACATATGTTGACATAATGTCAGCATTCATCCATGCAAGTCGTTCAGGCGATGAACGAACCGAATGCACTATCTCCACTATACCCGTTTTGGATTCATCATTAGGGTTAGTAGAAAATATCCCTTGCACTTCAAAATCTTCATCTTGGACCTTGCCTTTACTATTTTTAATTCGAACATTTACGTTGCTTTGAAGTGGTTTTCGGATAACAACTAATATCCGATCCCGGTCTCTCCAAACCAACGTTCGATAATTTTAAAAGGTCAAGTTGTTTTATAGTGGATCATCCCACTATCTGGGTATAAAGATTTACATATGAACATACGTTCCATATACTTAGATTATCATGACCTGCTTATCGAAATTAACCCCCTTGTATTCATCATGTTCCCGAAGTGCGATATTTTTTATAAGTACAAGTCGACTTACTTTCAATAAAACACATTATTGTTTTATTACAACTAATTTAATTCATTTGGCTAGTTAATAGCTTGGTCAAGAGATCCTTGATTTTAAAACAATTCACTTGAACAAGAAAATTGGTTAAAAATAAATAACCAATGGAGTTTTAAAAAAAAACTTTAAAATAAATAGCCCTTGACAAAATCATAAGTTTAAAACTCAATTAAACCTTAATTAATCTTAATAAATTCAAAATGAATCATTAATAATCCTAATTTTATCTATAATTAAACCTTAATTAAATAACCTTTATTTAAGAAATTAAACCCTAATTAAGTGGATAATTAACCTTTAATCAAATGATAATTAATTAAATAATTAACTCTAATTAAATAATTAATTAAAATAAATAAAATTGATTAAATAAAAGTTAATTTTCTTTTATCTTAATTAACCTTTATTTAAAACTTAATTAAAAATAATTTACTTAGTTAATAATTTCTTAAACTTTAATTACTTAACCTAACTACTTAATTAATTAAATAATAATTACCTTAAATAATAAATTATTAAATAATTATAACTTAAAATTTTCACTTACGTAATTATTTTGAAATGAATTTTCAAAAACAATCCAAAAAACACTTTAAAACTTGAAACCGTGAAATTTCCCGAACTGCACATAGCGACTATCTCTATTCGCGCAGTTTGCTAGGATTGATTTCTAGGTGAAAACTTCACTTTAACTCTAGCTATAACATGTTTGAAAACACAAATGGAAAGTTTTGAAAACTTAAAACAAAGGCGAAAACTTGGAAAACATTTACTAAATTTAAAGACTAGAAACCAAGCTTTTATTTCCGAATCGGATCTCAAGTCCTTTGCGACTTTTCAAGGTGCTAACTTCACCACATTTACATCACATACACTTGGTTTTGTTTCATAAATATACCACCATCATATCATAACCAACCAATCACATATCCATATCCAAAAAAATTATTCAACCACCAAATCACAAATCCAAGCTCAAACACAATCATCTAATCGTATGCTATCAAAATAACATGATAATTCAACGCAACAACCACTATAATTTCACAACATATAGTTACAAAAAATCAAGTTAATTTCTTTTCCAAAAAGAAAAGTTTAACTCATCAAAAAATTTTAAATTCAAGACGAACTTTTGCCAAAACCTGAAAATACTTTAGAAATTGGCAAAAACAGAAACTTTGGTTGCTCGAACACTTGAAATAGCTCGGCCAAGTGAACTTTGGGCTTGGCCTAAAGGGGTTTTGGGCTCCGCGTAGGCCTTGTAGGGCACGGGCATGATGGGTTTTGGAAATTTGTGGGTTGCAACTTGGAAGAAGAGTGTTGTAGAAGATGTAGAAATAGTTTAGCAAGAATTGGAAGTGTTTTAAGTGGAAAGAAGTGATTTTTTTTCTTATTTTAGAATTTAAGAAAGAAAGTCATGGATGTGTTTGCTTAAGCTTCTTAGGATTTTGAAATGAAGATGGAGATTGCAAAAATAAGAACATGAAGATAAAGGGGTATATATAGGCTTAGGGAAATTATTAAAAAATTATATAAGTGTTTATATTTTAATATATACGTATGCGTGTACCATTCCTGTAACGACCCCGGATTTTATATAAATTTAAATTGGTAATTAATTTAGTTTTTGAATAAATTCTGTATAAATCATTTAAATTTAAAATATTGTATATATATGTGAATATATATGTATATGGGCATATATGAGTAAATTTGAAATTATATATATATGTATATATATATATCTGATTTGAATTTAAATCGTAAATAAATGGTTTAAAAATGAAAATATATAAGATATAAAAGTATAAAGTAAATACATTGGATAGAATCTAATAACAAATTAAAATCTAGAAATTCACCTATATTACAAAATGAATATAAAAATAATTAGTATTAAATTTAGAAATAAATGATTGAGATGGAACTAAATATAAAAATACATAAGATAAAATTATGGAAAACATATATAGTAAACAAATTAGTTGAATTAAACAATATATTCATTTATATTACAAAATTATAAAATTATAAAACAAAATAAAATAAATACATAAATAAATTATAACAACATATTAAATATAAAAATACATTAAAATATAAAAATAAGATCAAAAGGAAACAATAAAATGCATACAAGTTGTACTTGATAAGAATATAACAACTTTATGGAAGCATATAGAGTAGAAAACATAACCAGGCATGAAAATTTATCTCTGTACATACGAATAAGAATGGGATAAGTATGCAAAGAAATAAGTCAAACAAATAAAAATACATGCAAGATTGTACATACAAAATAAAAGAAATAGTATTGTAAACATGATAAGGTACCAAAGCATTAAATGCTATCATCTCAAATTTGCTGGAAAATCATCTCAGCCACCATACAAAAGAAAATCTCTGACCAAAAAATTGTACCAGTTTAAACAAAGCCTGTATACTTGCTCTATTTATTAATCTTCTTTTTTTCTTTTCATTCATAAAAACTTAGCATACTAGAGAATTAACAATCATGTAATCATCTCCTCTAAAACAAATGAAAAACCAGAAAATCAAAAAGGCCTGCAAGCATTTCTTAAAACCTGGGATCTTTTCAAAAGCAAACTCAAGAAGAAATCAGAGCAGATCCATCTTTGTTTTAAATATTAGTCATCACTACTAGATCCAGTAACAAGCTTCAGCAACTCAAGTTTTAAAAGCAAAAGCATATTCAAGTTTAAAGCTCAAAACTGTTTTCAAAATCAAGTGCTCTATTCTACATTTTCAAAAACAGGTGAGTAACACTTTTTCTTAAAAACTTAAGTATGATTCTGGTTGCAAGTTAAGTTCTGGAATGAATGTATTTTTGTGTGAATATATATTGGTGAAGTTCTGTATATATATATGAATGAATAGATGTGTGTGCATGACTGATATTCCTGGGACATATCTGTTCTTAGTTTTTAAGCTCAAGTTTTTGATCAAAATTCATTATCTCTTGATCTAATATCTGTTAGGACTTAGGTTCTGAACAAAATTTGTTTGTTTAATTATAGAGTAAGTTTTAAAATTTTATTTAAGTTAAAATAATTAGAAATTTCTCTGGAAACCAAAAAGAACAGGCAAGCTTGAGTTTTGTCTAAATTTCAAACATCCTAATTTATTAATTCAGGTATATAAACTGAATCTTTAATCAAAAACTTGATTTTTAGAAGTGAAATCACAAATTTATTATTGGGATGAGGGAGCAGTTCGATGTTGAACGAAAAATGGTTTTTGGGCGAATTCTGGTGATCGGCGAGGCATTGGGTCTCAAGATTGATGTCGTAGCTTGTTTGAAGGTAGGAGATCATCAGAAAAATGTTCGTTGAATTTATAATTTAGCGTGGATGGAAAACCTGATCGATTTACGGTTTAATACCAGTTTTAAGTCGATTGTGTTTTTGAGGCAATGGAGTAGTCATCGTCGAATAAGAATCGACCAGAGTTGATCGCTCCAGTGGGAATCGAAGCATAGGGGTTCGACGAAGCTCTAGTGTGGTTCGCGTGGCCTCTGGCGATCTTGGGTGGCGAGGCGTGATGGTTTTTGGTGACTGAGTTAGTTCCAGGTGGTGATCATGTAGCTCGTTTTCGATTCTAGCGTGATCGATCGATTCTGGGTGTTTGTGGCGACTATGGGGAAGGCCGATGACTCGCCGGCGAGGTGACGATGATCGGAGCAGCGGCCGATGATGTGTGCACGTGCACCTATGTCAGTTTGTGTCTGGGTTTTGTTCGAGATTGAGGGAGAAGAAGTTTACTCGAAGAAGTCTCGGGTTTGGCTCGAGTATTTGAGAGTTTGGCTCGAGTTTTATTTGGGTTTCAGGTTTTAAATTTTGAAGCATTTCTAGGTTTTAAAATTTTAACAGAAACATGAACCAGGTTTGGGAAGTTTTTAGATACAAATGAATGGTAAAGAAAATGTAAAAGAAGATTTCAAATGAGTTCAACTTTTAGACATTTAAAGTCAAATGTTGTAAATATAAATTGTTTGGTATTTAATTAATTAACTAACAAATGTTTTGAAATGATGTGATATTAAACTTTAATTAATCAATGTTCTTGTATAGAAATTTTTTTTCAAGTATTTAAATTAAATAGATTCAAATGATGAAATTAAGTAATTGGTTAAGATAAATGGTTTATCTTAAATAAGGTTTTGATTACTAATCAACTTAAAGATAATTACTAAATGAAAGTAACTAAGGTTAATTAATTTATGATTTAAGTTTGATTAATCAAGTAATTAAAGAATAATTAATTAAAGGATAATTAATTATTGTGGTTAGTTAAGTAAGGCAATTAATTTGAGGGTAATTAAAGGTAATTTAATTAATGAAATTGATTAGGGATAATCACTTATTTTAGTTAATTAAGGAAATTGATTAGATGATAATTAATTAAGGGGTTAATTAATTAATGTGATTAATTAAAGGATAATTAAATAATTAAAGGTTAATTATTTAATGATTAGGGATTGATTCAATTATTAATTATGGTTGATTTATTAATAATAAAAGGTTAATTAATAAGTGATTAAAGGATAATTAATCAAAATGATTTGTAATTAATTAATGTTAATTAACCAGGATTAGTAATTTATTCATAAGTAATAAACCTGATTTAAATTAATCAGATAATTAATTGATCTTACTTATGGATGTTTGGATATTATTGAATGGTTGAATTGTTTGATACCCCTGATAAATGATGTTTTGTGATATATTCTGATTTGTGTGTGATCTGTACTGTAGTTATTTATCCGGGACGAATGTAAATTATTATCTATTACTTATATATCTGTGAATGAAAGATAAGCGTTATAGTTTATACCGCTTATCAACTATATTTATGTATTCTGATCTGTGATGATTGAATGATGTTGCACTACTGTGTGAAACCCCTGGACTACACCATACACACACAAATATGGATTTTACGTGGAAATCAGTTAAGTCGCAGATTTTTGACAATTTTAAAGATTGAATTCTGGAATCCATATAGTTTTGGAAATTGAAATTGAGAACTTTGCAATGAGTTTCAAATGTAAAAGTTATTTTAAATAACTTAATAAAACTTGATATTTTAATAATTTGATTTAAATTTGAATTCAATATTTGAAATTGAATTCAATGATTTGGGAAACTAATTGTTTTCACCTGATAAAAGCTCTCATATAAGAAATGAATTTCCAATTTAAATTAAAGGAATTTCAAGTTTGAATTGAAAATAGTTTTCCAAATTACGCATAAATCTTTGGAAATGAGTTTTGAAAGCTATGAATTAAATATTTGTTTTAAAGATTTATGAGTTAATCCAATTGAAATGGAAATTGATTTGGAAAATCTGTGAATGAATCTTTGTGAAACTGGGTGAACTTTGTGAATTGAATCTTTTAATTTAAAAGATTAAAATGGTAATGTATTTAAACCATTTGAAGAGGAAATTTGGATAATAAATTGTGACTTAATTGAATTCCCATTATCCATATGTTTTAAATATTGCGCTCATTATTCGGTTTAGCCGGGAGAGGACTTTGTGTCATATAACCCATTCCGAATAATGATACATCGTATATGGATAGCATTTGAAGACCGGTGGTGAAGACCGGGTATTTGTGAGAACGATAGGATAACTTATCGATTGTCTCTGCACTGAGTCGCGCCGGTATAGAGATTTCCTAAGTGATGGGAAATCCGATTGGGATTGTGAATACCCGGATTGCAAGGGCTTCTTTGGAAGTGCCTTCGGTTCTGTTCGAACCCGGAACAGACTTGTATGGTTGTATGTCTGACACTACACTTTGAGATATAAAGCTGATTTCTTTCAAATATATTTTTGTTTGATGATGGAGATTTATTCTCTTAGCTTAACACCCTTCTCTGAGACGTACGAGCTTAGAGGTTATGTAGTTGAAGATTATCAGTGATATACTCCCAATTTGGTAGTGTGGCATGCTAAGTGTTGCTGGTCATTTGTTGATCATTTGTGATCAGAGCATGGCTTTGTGAAAAAGCATAGCTTTGTGGACGATACCTCATCGGACCTCACACCCCGGAAATGGTCGAAACAGGAAAGATGCAACAAGGTTTCAGGGGTAGCTCCCCTAGGGTATGTCCATTCCTTCTGGAAAAAGGTGGTATCATGGTATGGAGCCCATATATTTACCTATGTGGTTGCTCCAATCTCATTTACTCTGTGTGATTGTTGCTGTGTGATCGAGGCCTCGGATAAAGGTCGCAAACGACCGGGGATGGAATATCTCAGGTTTACTACCCGGGAAGTGGGTAACCGGCCTTGTGTTGGCAGAGAGCCAGGTGGTTCTCGGGGCATCCCTCCAGAGACGTTTCCATGTGGCAGTAGGAAGTTCCTTAGCCTGACCATTTGTTGGAAAATCCAAAGAAACAATACGAACCCTGTACGGTTTTAGTTGTATAACCTGCTATGGAATGTGGCGGTAACCTGCTATTGAACATAGTAGCTATAGTAGACATACAATAATGGTTGTATGTTAGCTAAGATTAATATTATACTTTCGAAATGTTTCCTACACTATGCACTAGTAATAATAATCCAATGATTTTGCGTAGTAAGCATGTTTGACTATCATAAGAAGAAATCTCCTCCAATTCTACGTTTGCATTGTGTGTGTGGCGGGAGGTCTTATGGTAGTTTCATTTTCCAAAAGCATTGCGGATTTCAATATTGAAAATTCTTTTGTTGTTTGTTTTAAAGATAAACTATTTTTGTTTACTCACACCAGTCCCATGACTGACTCGGAGTTTATTGTTCCCTTCCTAAACTCTGGGTGCCCACCATTTTCCACACGGGCAGTCTAGAGTTGGGTTTTTCAGATATTCAGGTTTAGCAGACTAGTTGGAGCTAGTTCAGTGTTTGGAGTTCACTAACGACTGACGTTGCTTATCTTTGTGCATCGTGATGGTGGTTCGAGCTTGGTGTTGGAGTTGTTGGACTCATTCTCTTTTGTAGATCACTTGGAGTGATCTCTCCCATTGTTGTTATTTCCGTTGTAGCATTGTATCATATCTCTGATATTGCTGTGTATTATTGATATCATTGTTGTGTATCATTCTGGATATTGTATTCATTGGAGTTGTATATGATATCTTCTATTTCTTTATTCCGCTGTGTCGTTATACTTAATGGTGTTATAAGCTCTGGTGAGCCAGATTCGGCGTTTGAATCTACGGCATTTTGAGTACAAGTGAAGTACGGGTGCCGATTTTCGAAGGCCGAGTTCAGGATCATCACAATTCCCCTCCCACTTCATTTCCGTCCTCTCTAGCACCCCTTCTTTTCTTGCATTATTCAAGCCATATTATATGTACTTGTGTTGAAAGAGAGAGTTTTATATGTATATATATACACTTTCCTATATAATTTTTTTATATTCTTGTATATATACATTTTAAAGAGAGGCATATACATGCACATATACACATGTATTGATCACGTATAAATAGTATATAGTGTGTGCATATGTGTTTAAGATAGTGTTATGACATTTTAATTAACTTTTGACCAATGAAAAATCAATATTTCGGAAAATAATTTCCAGTCACATTTTCTATTTCTCTAAGAACTATATATATTGGTAGACAAGTTTTGAAAATGATTTTATCATCCTTAGTTATTATTTAAATTAGTTTATTTGTTAATAAATATCCATTTATTAATTATTTAAAAATATAATTAAATATTCATTTAAATAGCGATTAAATTCTGGGTAGTTACATACATGTAAACAATTGAAATTTAATTTTAAAGCATGAAATTGAATTGATTCATAATAAATTAATTAGATAAAAGACTTATTTTTTATGTAAGTTTACAATTTGAAGAAGAATTGATAAAATATATATGTACATATCATCATAATACAAACTATTAAAAATTAGATCCACTGAAAATGGAACAAACTATAAGAAAAATAGTAATTTACTGAAACAAAATAGATTTGCAACACACGGTTTTAGATTCAACAAATATGTTTCAAATCTCAAATGAAATAAATTATGAATTGTCAAGTTGAAAAACAATTAAACAATTATAATAATGGATTAAAATTTTCTAACAATCATTTGCATAATGTTTAATCAATTCAGATCTGAATAAATCATGAATATTCAAATAAACCAATACACAAAAGAATTCACATTTAGTCACGATACATAGAAGAATTTTAAACAGGTCTTAATAAGTGGCCATAATATACATATATGTAAACAATTATTATTTTAAACATCATGAATAAATTGTAAATAAGAAAAACATATGCAAAAATCTTTCCTTTTGTTGTACCTTGATTTATGCTTTTCCTTTAGTTTTCAAACAAATCTGCACCCCAACTTGCAAGAGAAGGATGAACCACCTTTATCTTAATTTGATTTGATGTTTGATTTTAAGTTGTTGTTTTTTGTTTAAGGGAAGATCACGGTGACTATTATTTTAGAGAACAGAAGGAAGAAATTTTTGCAAAAAGATTGTGAAATGAGGAGATTTGTCTTTAATGGGATAAAAGACTTGATTAGTCTAAACCAAAAATTCAATAATAACAATTATTATCGACCATACTGCTTTAGCTAGACACTTTCACTTTAAGCTGATTACAATTGACTGTGATGCTTACCTCATAACCGAGGAGACAAATTCTCTATTGAATAGCATTTCACTTCCAATGCTTCAACTCGGGCCTAACTATAGTGGTGGACACCATGTCGTGATTTAACTATAAACAAGGTGAAGTGCCATAAAGTTCTATAGCATTCTCAAGTCGAGGGAATTTTGGTAACATCGGCACTTTGAGATTGTTTGTTTGACCTTGGTTATATTAACCAATGGAGAAGCCTTGGGTGAGTCATTCCATAGTTTTCCAATAACTATCATTATGTAACCCCTTGGTGCCTCTAGCAGCATTAAGTAATACACTGCTTAACATTTGGAGAACGTTACGTATTCTAGTCTCAAAGGATTCATCGATATCTTGTTTCGAAACATCTTGACTAGGGATATTTAAAATAATATGTTGTTTTAGTGTGATAATTTCTCATGGTTACTACACAGTGTAATTATTATCATATAACATATTATTTAAGGATGTTCTATTTAATATACTTTAAATTAATTATTTAATTAATTATGTTATAATACAACAAGTACATAATGGAAAGAAAAACACCTTTTATTTAGATCAAGATTGGTTATCGAGTTAAATATATGTAACAGATTACATAATTGCCACTATTGCATACTCTTAACTCTTTCAATCTCCCAATTGCACTTAGGGTCAATTATGAAATCTTTTTCCAACTCCTCTGATTGGTTCTTTCAAAACTGGTCAATTCAGCCCCTTAATGAACGTGTATGCTATATTGTTCTAATTATCTACTCTGCTAATTAACTCTCCTTGATCTTGATAAGCTACCTTTATTATGTGGAACCTTTCAAAGTACGGTTCTTAACTGCCAATGAGCTCTAGCTTATTTTTCCATGTATCACATCATTGTTAACATATAACGATGTCATGGGATTATCAACATTTGGAATCACCTCTAGCACAATTATAAATTTATGCATTTATTTATACTTATTTTATTCCAGTGCTATTCAAGGTGATTTGCATAGCCTTTTGTCGAATCAGCCATTACTTATTGTTTGGAATATTTATGAACTTTAAAGTTCTTAAATAAAGATTGAATGTGAATTTAGGATTGACATACTCTACACTATATTGCTTATGAAGTTCTAATCCGCACATTTCTTCATAAGGGTTCGTTGTTTCTATATATAATTTTCTATTATTTCGCAAATACTCAAGGACACTCTCAATTTTCAAATAGTAATCTTAATTCGGATTTGATAATTGTTCTATGTATCAAATACATATGTGTAGCATGATATAGAAAATAAATCATGTATGTAAGTTACTATTATTAATGCATAAGAAACTCATTTTACATGCTCCATATTAAACAATTTAATACAGTGTCTGCGCATACCGTTTTGGGATATTCCCAACATCCTTTTATATTGATTATAAAAGATGTCATTTTCAAATCCAATCTTGAGTATTAAACAACCAAACTAAAGTGATTTTAACATGAGTACATCACTAATAATCACAAGTTTGTTTTTTACTTATAATTTTGAAATATTTTTGTACCTTTATAGTACTTTCTTGTAGACAAATCCTGCATCTGCATTTTGATCGAAATTCAAACTATTTGATTTTTCTGTCAAAACATGTGCTCAAATCTGATGCTTTTTGAATGAAACTTTTCATATCATTTCTTGGATCCTATCCAATACTCACAAACTCATTTATCGTTCCCACCAACTTCAAGATATTTTGGTTATTTAGCACAAACAGCATATTCTAAACCATTATTTGTAATTTATGTTTCAACATACATATGCCAAAACTCAAAATCATACCGAGCCATAATTTTATGGGTAAAACTAAATTAAACTAAGTATGTTAAATGACGAACCAATTAAGCTAATTTCAATAATTGAAATTTATGAAGTTACACTATCATTATAGCTTACCATATTCCAGCTGCAGTGGTCTTATTCTCGGAAACACTTTTGTGATCGATGGATTATATCCCTTCGGGTATAACCATCAAAATTATATTTTGATAATGTACATAGAAATCATTTCATATTTGCACATAATGTCATATGGAAGAGTAAATACTCTTAATAGCTTATTGACAAATGAGAAATTTCATTTCTTGACAACGATAGGAAAATCAAAGTTTCTCTTTAGTATGCGAGAGTTCTTATTAGACATTCTAATTAGCTGTGTCCATTGAGGCTTGGTCAATTACATTTCATCTTTTGTAATTAATTTTATCTTTGGATCGTATCCAAATCCATTTTACCACCAATACTTTCTAAACGAAATTTCTTTGTCATGAAGTTTGTTTTTCTTTAAAAAATAATTGTTTCTCAGTACAATAAAATAGGTATTCATAAAAAATTTATGAGTTGCCTATATATGTGTGTGTATAAAACTGATTTGGTTTTAAGTTTATGAACCGTTTGTAGCATAAATTGGTCAATCAATATTGATCTTCATTTGGTGTGGTCCACACAAGATCTTTTACGAACAAATATTATGCGCATTCTCTCGACTCACACAACATGTCAACTTCTTGACCTAGAATATGTAGGGGTTGTTTCATAAACTCTTATCTTGTACGATTTTGTAAACTTAGTTTTAGATGAAATTAAGTTTAAGTTCCATACCCACTCTTAAGTACATGTCCTTATAAAAATAAGTTAACTCACCTTTACTCATCATTAATCGTACTTTGTCCAACAAAGTCTGTTTACTCCTTATCGGTACGTTAGTAACTATCATAGAGAGGAGTGACTTTTGAAATAGACTCTTATTCATTTTAGGTACATTCAGAACTCCTTTCTAATACACTCGCCTATTTAACCAAATTGAATCGTTTTATATTCTTTTGCATGTCATGTTATTACTTCTGTTTTATATTATGTGAGCTTATCATAATCATGCTATATGCGTATCAAATACATATGTCCATGTTTATGATAATTCATCAATAAATTTAATGAAGTATGTGAAACCTTTTGGTTTCATTAGACCTATGATTGCATACATCTATATGTGTTAATCCTAAAATTTCACCAACTCCTATGTCGCTCCTTCTGAATGGGTGCTTTCCACTTAGTCGTTTGAGATACAATTCACCAGTACCATATGATTCAAAATCATACGATTAAAGAATTATTTCTCAAAAATGTGGCATAGTGCATAATTCCAAAATAATTGTAAAAAGAATTAGATACTTGTGTGTTGCGTAGGTAATCTAATAAATACCTTATTCCAATAGATTTATTTCATAATGAAAATTCAAAACGTTCATAACAAAATAAAACTATAATAATTTTCAGTCAATATTGAAAACAATTACTATTTCATAAATAATATTTGGTATATCTAGAAAAATAATTTTTTGTATCTTGATGCATCCACTAATAAGTATTATATGACATGCTTCTACTATTTCTGACATTACTAAAATAGTGTACGGGATATGAAGCTCAATTTAACTAATTATTATGAACTATTTATTTGTTTTACTATAACTAGTTTACAATTTAAAGTTTTCGATCACTTGTATTAAACTCATAAAATAATTTTTATTGAAAATAGTTTTCTATATGAAAACACAATTGAAAAATAAATCACATTTATCATTCTATATTAAGAATCTTTTAGAATTTTATACAATTCTTGTTAGCACCAAAATTGGTCACTAAAAGGAACAACAGAAACGAGAACACCAGATTTATAGTAGTTCGGCGTAATTGCCTACGACCACTTTAAATATGATCTTTATTACTTTCCCTATCACTTGAATACAGATACAATCCATACACAAACCACTTAAATACAAGTTTGAATCGAAAATAGGAGAGTATAAAAAATGGCAGAGTTTCCCTGGAGTTCTCCCAAAAAGAAGCCCCTTTCAACTGTACCCCTGCCTTTGTATTTATAGACGAAGATAGGATGGACTCCCTTCAAAGGCCCAAGAACAAGGTACTTCGGCCCATAGTAGGCGACTTCTATGTGACGAGCCAGGCATACCGAACGGTGGTCGCCGAACAATGGTGGTCGAACGGTGGTTGCCGAACGAAGGTGGTCGAACGGTGGTTGCCAAACGATGGTGGCTGAACGATGGTTGCCGAACGGTGGGCAGAACAATGGTTACCGAACGAAGGTGGCCGAACGGTGGTTGCCGAACGAAGGTGGCCGAACGGTGGTTGCCGAACGAAGGTGGCCCAACAGTGGTTGCCGAACGAAGGTGGCCGAACGGTGCACATATGTCGGACTACCCAAAACGGATCAATCCCTTACATCTCCAATCTCTAACTAACTCAAGTCTTATCCAAACTCAGTCAAAGCCTTCATAATTATCACCTTGTAGCCGGGCCAAGTGACCGGAAAACAATTCTCATTTATGATGTCCCTTCATGAAGGAAAGGAAGAATTCACCCTCTTCATTCAAATTATGCCCAAGTTACACCCACTCTCGTACATTCGCTTTCCACTACAAAATAGTCGAACCATTCAAAGGAGATCCTTATTGCAATCAATCGTATTAAAGACATGATTTTGCATTATGATTTATTTGCTTAATCCAATGAACTAATTTCATCAAAGTTTCATTCATTACGAACCACGACCGTTTTTCACATAAAATTTATATGTGATTGAATGTGGATCAAACATCCATATTCTTGCATTGCTATTAGAGTTCAGCACTGATAGAAGACAATACACCGTCTCGTATAAATAAACTGTTAGTGAACGAGGAACAAATGTTTTAGTGGTTGTATAAATTGGCTCTTTCATGGGTTTTGATGTGACAATATTTCAAAAGATTCATTTGTAAATATATTTTATATTTCTATGTCAATTTTAATTCAGTACATTTGTATATTTTAACTGATAAACATTTTATCAATTATAATGGTTGCACAAATTTATCTACATAGATTATTTTAATTTGTATATCATAAATTAGTATAATATTAGAAAAATTAAATGTTACATTTCATTTTTCTAATAAGGCTCCCAATAGATTTTGATGTTTCTCAAAACCCTAAGAAAAACATAGAAATCATATGATTTCTCAAGTAGGCATTGGGACTTGCTTGCCTTAGGATTCCGACCTTAAGGAATATCAACAAATCATAGGCCCACTAGCGATGAGTGACCCTTTATCGGTTGTATCGTATAAAACCCCTAACGCATGGTTTTTGTCCTGATCTCATCTAGACCTCGAGGAATATCAAAAAATCAAAAGAGATTATTCACTCGTACCCACGATTTCACGATCGCTTGAGTACAGTGCATGTACCTTGAGGAATATCAACAAATACGTGCATGTGTCTTACCTCATCTAGTCAATATACTAATATTACTACACATGACATCTGTAACTTGAGGAATATCAACAAATACATGCATGTATCTTACCTCATCTAATCAATATACTAACATTACTACACATGACATCTCTAACTTGGGGAATATCAATAACTAAAGAGTATGCAAGTAATGTATTAATATATAAATGGTAGAGGACAACTTGTATATTGAGATTCATAATCTTTAATATATATATACATTGAGTGATATCGATTTAAGGAATAATGTGTTTCATAAGAAATACCCTTGTGATTCAAGTGTATCATATATAGTTCTACTTGATTTATTTTCGATTTAAGGAATAGTGTGTTTCATAAGAAACACCCTTATGATTCAAGTGTATCATATATAGTTCTACTTTACTATATACACTAAGCGATATCGATTTCGGACACATCTAAAATCTCGTTATACATATATACTTATGTGCTTAATCCTTAAATCTCATTTGGGTTTCCTTCTAGTTCTACTTAATTTTATACATATATAGTTATATAAGTATTAACTTATTTATAACTTTTATAATTTAGTTACTTATATAATAGATAAACGTATCTCATTAATTAAATCTTATTTAATTAATTTCAATTCTTATTAATTAAATTATATTTAATTTCTTTTACATAAAATTTCTAAAATTTTATATTACTCATCTTAAACTATTTAATATAGTTAATCAACTATTACATTTATAGTTTGTTTATGTATACTTATATATGAAAGTCTATATGAGTGGATCGTATAGGATATGTTTGCGCCAAAAATGGTCACAAACCCCAAGTGTTGTGAAAGAACCAGTGTATGAATAAAATCAGCAATATTCAAACACAAATATCAGATATAAGTAAGCAACAAACAGCAATCCAGAAATAATGAGCAGTGACACACAGTTTATAGTGGTTCGGCTATCTCCGGCCTACGTCCACTTCAAGGTTTTTATGATTTTATTGCCTGATACTTGAAGATTACAATTTTCTATCGCGTAGTACAACGGATTTTATGATTATAATCTGAATCTAAGGCAGCAATGGTGATCTGGAGTAAATCTAGCAGAGTCCGGGCGCTCTTTAGCTCTCAAAATTGTCCGACCTCCTTTCTGAATGATCTGGGGGTCTATTTATAAGTGCAGGAGGCTGATATTTCACCTAAATTGAAGGGAGACCAGTTCCAGTACGTTAGGAGGCCCACATGCCCGCTTTCTCGAAATCCGGGCCCACTTTGGGATCGATTCGACCCTTGCTTCGAATCGATCAAGTTTTGCTCCGATTGAGATGAAATTTGGCATGAACATTCCTTAGGTTGCCAGTAAGCTACTGTGAAAATTTCATAGCATTTGGACTTGTAGATCTCAAGTTATGATCGATTCAAGTTGACGTTCTTCGCCCTATGGATTCGTTCGAATCGATATGGTTCGAATCCATAGGGTCGAATCCATGCTTCTGCACGTGAAGACGGTGACGTGGCGCGCAATCTTCGAGTTGATCCTCCTTTTTCTCCGAGTTTACTGGGTCGAGTCCTTGGTTTTAGCCGCGTTTACCTGGTGGACTCGAGATGTTGGATTCGAAGGTTCGCTTCCTTCGAATCGATGGAACTGGCACTAGTTCGAATCGATCAAGACGCGCTGCTGTGGATCGATTCAGAGTTGTCTTATCCTGGGGATTCGAAGGTTATGGAGTCGAGGCACCCTTAATTGCATGGATTCGAAGTAACAGTTCCAGACGGATACGAAGTGACCAGCCTTTGTGGATTCGAGAGAGTGTTCACCGAAGGGTACGAAGTAGATGGAGTCGAGCGTGATGGATTCGAAGCTGGTGATGCGAAGTCCATGGATTCGAAGTATTATGCTACTTCTTGATCGATTCGAACATGTTGTCCCAGAGCAAACGACTAATTCCATCTTCATCGATACGAACCATATCGATGCGAAGTGCAGTGAACTTCAATCGATTTGAACCTTCATCGATTCGAACCAACATCCATCGATGCGAAGTACATCGATTCGAACCGTGCTCTGTGCATTTTAATTCATTCATATCTTGTGCGCACGAACTCCGATCGTCCTGAAAATTGAAACATAGCCTCTCCTAACCTTGATTGTCATTCCCAATCAATTCTGCCTTGATCGGAGCTCGGCCAAATTTTGACGACATCCATCGCAGTCTTGTTTCCAATCGACTTCCAATCCTGATATCCATCCTTTCCTGTCGATTTGTTTGATATTCTGGCTTTGACCAAAAAGCGGGATAACATTTTCCCCCCAAAACATGCCTTGTGATAAGAAGGCGTGTTTTGAATAGTTCCGTATCCGATATCCAAAGTCCATAGCCATATCATCCAAGTGCATCATCCTTGACTGCTCGGAGTCGATGCCCAACTCCAAACCCAATAACCAAAGCCTTAGCCAAATCCATATCCGTTTGAACCCGACGACCGAATCCTAATCCATCCTTATCCAATAGCCAATAACCGAATCCAGGACCTCTCCGGGTCGATATCCAAATCCATAACCTCTCTGGGCTCTTGCCAAGCGCAATCCATACCTGACGACCGTGGCCCAGTGTCCCTGGGCGTAAGTAATGCCGTGGCTTAAGTCCTAAGCCGAATCCTGGTCACTCCGGACCCTTGCCGAGCATAGTCCATACTCGACGACCGTGGTCCAGTGTCCCTGGACGTAAGTAATGCCATGGCTTAAGTCCTAAGCTGAATCCTGGTCGCTCCGGACCCTTGTTGAGCATAGTCAATACTCAACGACCTGAAACAATAATCGATAATAGGGGGCCTAAGTTTTAGGCCGAATCCTGGTCACTCCGGACCCTTGCCGAGCATAGTCCATACTCGACGACCTGAATGAGTCACTTTACCGCGTTCGGGTAGAACGACTCACCCCTTGCCAGGCATAATCCATACCTGACGATCATTTATCAAAAACCAAAAAGAATCCAATCAAGATCCAATCCAAAATCCAAATCAAATCGAAAAACCAGAAATCCATATCAAAAATCGAAACCATCATCCAAAACGGAGAACAATCATCCGAATGAATGCCAAAACCAGAAAAACAAGCAAAATCAGGAGTTCAATCCAAACTCCAAAAACCAAACCAGAAAACTAAGTGTCCAATCCAAAAACAAAAGACAGATTTCGCAAACCATGGCTTTGCGGTTTATCATCACTCAGAGCATGCCTAGGGGCTATCTCTGTCCCCATACATGTGTAAATGACTCGGTTGCTCGCCAATGGTTTGTTACTTATTTCATATTATCCTGATCAATTGATGACCAATCGACCATTATTCCTGTGCCTCATATCCTCATGGTTTGACGTAGACGGTGGTTGCTCCTGCTCCACCGCTGCATTCCGAGCCCCAACATACTGCCTCAACTGTCCATTCCTCACATGCTCCTCAATTATGTCCTTTAGGTGCCTGCAGCTATTGGTATCATGCCCGTCCAAATCGTGGAAGAGACAATGCTTTCCTGATGCCCTCTCCCGCTCGGATGGTTCTCTCCTAGCCGGCCTCCGGTAAGGAAGGCGATTCCGAGTTTCCATGTATATCCGCTCTAGTGTCTCGTTTAATTCTGTGTATGTGGAAAACCTTGGATCCTTCCATCGCTTCCTAGCTTTTTCAGAGTTTTCGTCCAGCTTCCTTTTTCCTTTATCTTTATCCGAGCTTCCGTCGGATGGTCCTCCACCCCCGGTCACATTCACCTCCTTTAGCTTTAAATCCATACATGCGTCTTCTTGCCGAAGAAATCTTTCAGCTTCGTGAAAGAATTCCCCGAGATCCAGTGGTGGGTCTCGTACTAAAGATACCTTAAAATCTGAATCCTCTCTGACTCCCGACACTGCCGCCATCAAAACCATCGATGGATCCGGCCGATCCACCGAAGAAACCGCCGCATTAAATCGAGTTAAAAATGCTCTAAGCGATTCATCTGTTCTTTGCTTTACTGATGTTAACGTCATCACGTTCTTAGGTCTTTTGATATGAACCCAAAACTGTCCCAAAAACCTGTCCACCAATTCCCTCCAAGTCCTGATAGATCCTTCTTCCAACTGCCTAAACCACATTGCTGCTAGGTCTGTCAAGTATAAAGGGAAACATCTGGCCATCACTTCCTCCGATGCCCCCAGCACTTCCATGTGCCTAGTGTATCTCATTAAGTGATCAGTTGGATCGACTTTGCCATTATATGCTTCCACGCTGGGTAACTTGAACTTCGGTGGATTCTGAGCTACCCTGATTTCCCGAGCGAACGGACTCCTGTTCACTCCTTCCAAGTCTCTATTGGTCAAACCTCCATGCATAGTCTTCCTAATGATTTCCATTAATCCAGCGTTGCCCGTTAGGGGTTGCCCTCCATGCTCCTGAGGGAACTCCGGCATATATTCTTCATGTGGCTCATTAGCCGCAACGTTGGCTCTAGCATGCTGAACTCCTTCCAAAGGTCCTTCTGCGTTGGATCCTGCGGGCCTGTCCCCAAGCCCTTGTTGATTGCCTTCCGGTTCTGTATTCTGTCCTCCATTGGGTTCCGCAACCCTAGTTTCTTGTTCCACATTAGCAGTCGCGGTAGTTGGTCCAAGGTTCTGTGTTCTTGCAGCTCTTATCTGCTCGAAGAAAGTCTGCATCATATCCTGTTGACTCTTCAGCAACCACTCATGTAATGAATTTGCCATAGCTTCCATTTCGTCTCTGGTAATGTAGATCGAAGCTTGTCCTTCTCCAGCACCAGAGGATGCCTCTTGACTTCCTCCCTGTTGGCTTCTCTCAGCTCTTTGCCTTTTACTTGTTTGTTGAGTCATTGTCTTTCAAATCTAAACTTCAATCCGATGTAGCGGGTGCTAGTCGTTCTCAGTGAAAGCACCAAAGTGTTTGCGCCAAAAATGGTCACAAACCCCAAGTGTTGTGAAAGCACCAGTGTATGAATAAAATCAGCAATATTCAAACACAAATATCAGATATAAGTAAGCAACAAACAGCAATCCAGAAATAATGAGCAGTGACACACAGTTTATAGTGGTTCGGCTATCTCCGGCCTACGTCCACTTCAAGGTTTTTATGATTTTATTGCTTGATACTTGAAGATTACAATTTTCTATCGCGTAGTACAATGGATTTTATGATTATAATCTGAATCTAAGGCAGCAATGGTGATCTGGAGTAAATCTGGCAGAGTCCGGGCGCTCTTTAGCTTTCAAAATTGTCCGACCTCCTTTCTGAATGATCTGGGGGTCTATTTATAGGTGCAGAAGGCTGATATTTCGCCTAAATTGAAGGGAGACCAGTTCCAGTACGTCAGGGGGCCCACATGCCCGCTTTCTGGAAATCCGGGCCCACTTTGGGATCAATTCGACCCTTGCTTCGAATCGATCAAGTTTTGCTCCGATTGAGATGAAATTTGGCATGAACATTCCTTAGGTTGCCAGTAAGCTACTGTGAAAATTTCATAGCATTTGGATTTGTAGATCTCAAGTTATGATCGATTCAAGTTGACGTTCTTCGCCCTATGGATTCGTTCGAATCGATATGGTTCGAATCCATAGGGTCGAATCCATGCTTCTGCACGTGAAGACGGTGACGTGGCGCGCAATCTTCGAGTTGATCCTCCTTTTTCTCCAAGTTTACTGGGTCGAGTCCTTGGTTTTAGCCGCGTTTACCTGGTGGACTCGAGACGTTGGATTCGAAGGTTCGCTTCCTTCGAATCGATGGAACTGGCACTGGTTCGAATCGATCAAGACGCGCTGCTGTGGATCGATTCGGAGTTGTCTTATCCTGGGGATTCGAAGGTTATGGAGTCGAGGCACCCTTAATTGCATGGATTCGAAGTAACAGTTCCAGACGGATACGAAGTGACCAGCCTTTGTGGATTCGAGAGAGTGTTCACCAAAGGGTACGAAGTGGATGGAGTCGAACTTGTTGGAGTCGAGCGTGATGTATTCGAAGCTGGTGATGCGAAGTCCATGGATTCAAAGTATTATGCTACTTCTTGATCGATTCGAACATGTTGTCCTAGAGCAAACGACTGATTCCATCTTCATCGATACGAACCATATCGATGCGAAGTGCAGTGAACTTCAATCGATTCGAACCTTCATCGATTCGAACCAACATCCATCGATGCGAAGTACATCGATTCGAACCGTGCTCTGTGCATTTTAATTCATTCATATCTTGTGCGCACGAACTCCGATCGTCCTGAAAATTGAAACATAGCCTCTCCTAACCTTGATTGTCATTCCCAATCAATTCTGCCTTGATCGGAGCTCGGCCAAATTTTGACGACATCCATCGCAGCCTTGTTTCCAATCGACTTCCAATCCTGATATCCATCCTTTCCTGTCGATTTGTTTGATATTCCGGCTTTGACCAAAAAGAGGGATAACATGATATATGCAAGTATAAATAGTTAACTATATAATATAACTTGATAAATGATAGTAGCAAAGTAAATGAAAATGATCACACCAGTATTTTATACTGGTTTGGACCTCCCGTCCTACGTCCAGTCCCGAAGCTCCTCTTCGGAATTTCCTTTCATCTAACCCTCACTTGACCCGGAGGAACAGGTTTACAATTGCAGAGTTTCTTTGTCAAGAATGTGTTCTATAACACGGATGTTGACTATTGAGTACAAATGCTTCCAATATATATATATATATCTATCTAGAGAATATTTGAATAAGGAGTTCTGTATATATGGAAGAGTTAAATATAGGTAGTTGATTGCTTAGAGATCAGGAATAGATCAGAGTATAAGAGATAAAAGCGTAAGTAGGTAAGGTTAAATCTTCTCTTGAATTTCTGATGCTATTTATAGTGATGAAGAGTTTTCTTGTATAGTTGCACCTGTTGTAATCTCCATAAAGTCGCTTCTGATGGTGATGAAGAGTTGCGACAAAGAGAAGTGGATGTGTCTTTTCGAATGTGGCAGTTGAACTTTGAAAATGCACAGTCGAGTCTCGAATCAGACGTCTGGAAAGTAACCTCAGACGTCTGGTCTTCATATCTGTTTTATGCCTGGGTACTTTTCAGACGTCTGACGTTGGTAACCAGACGTCTGATTGCTTTTGAATTATGAACCAGAGGAATCATTCAGATGTCTGGATAGTGCTCTCAGACGTCTGAAAGTGTGCATGTTGCTTTATCTTGTGCCTGTCCCATTTCTCTTCAACTTCTACTGATTTGACGTCTTTTGATTCTTCTCTTGAGTGTTGTTTTAGTCTCTTTGGTGATGTTACTCTATCAACTACCTGTAAATATAGATATATATGTACATTCGATTTCCATTGTATAGTTGTTATCATCGAAACCATAGAATTGGTTTCCTAACAATATATATACATTTTAATTAATAAACTTTTAACTAAATTTTATTTAATTAAAAAATATATTAATTTTTTTAACTAAATTGAAATTTTAGTCTAAATTAACGTAAACAATTTTAAGATAACTAAATAACAGCAATAACTATACTTGTACACATATATCAACATATATGTTTTAATTAATTATTTTATTTAATTAAATTAAACATGTTAATTAAATTTCATAAAATTTCAAAATTAATCACTTAATTTTTAGAAACAGTTTTGAAAAAAGCGATTACATTTCACAACTTCTACAGAATTTCCCTTTTATATTTTAAACTTAACTTTAAATATAAAAAATATCTTTTGAATTTTCAAACATATTTTGATAATCAGCCTAAGGCCTACAATCAATTCGGGCATTTATATTGGAGATATTCTTTGGCTTACTTCATCCTTCGGGCCAGATAAGTAGCTATGTAGGGGCAGAGTACTTGTTACCCAATTTTAATCTTAGACACTACCTTTCTAGACACCCTACAAAATGGGTAGGTTTTAATTAGTTAGCCCTAACGTTGCTAATTCAGACCACATAGACAATTAAGGCTCTGATACTATTGAAGGAACAGGTCTAGTTGCAAGCGGATGAAATAGGTGTATTTCAGTTTTTCCCCTATTTTGGATCGATAATGGGCTACGATGTCTAATAGGTTTATCACTAGATCTAATCTACTTATTATTAAAAAAATCATGTTTTATTAATATTGATTTACTTTGGTTAATTAATCATATTAATCGATTTTAAATTAATATGTGTAAACATTTCAACTAAACGCTTTATGGTAATGCATCATATATACTTACAAACATGCAACAACATAAATAAACATATGCATAAATATATATACACATACACATGCATCTAGATATTGGGATTTATATCCACTACATATGCATACACACACACACATGTGTGTATATATGTGTGTGTGGGTGTATGTGTGTTTACATATAAATGTAATAATTCAACATGCATATCGAGAATATAAATGCCTAAGTATATATATATATGTTTAAGCATGTTGTAATATATATAGTTTGTATACACATATTGATAGTTTCATATGTATATAGTTAGACATATATATACATATATGTAATCTTTGTTGCCACTTATATAAAAATTACACACACGCGCGCGCGTGCACACACACATATATATATATATAAAGGTATGAAATTAATTCATAGAAAGTAGATATTTCAAATAAGAGTAAATGATAAGAGTGAAGATGGAAAGGTCATTTATATTACAATTAAATCTTATCAAATCTAAGTTAAAAAGTGAAATATCATGAAGTGTGGTTTTGCTTAAGTTTTGTTCTACAATCACCAAAATAACATTTAATTTAATACCATATTGAATTCCAAACTTAATTATAGCAAACATCCAAAACATTGAAAACTCAAAAGAAATTTATGTTATATCTAAATCTAAAAGACATACAACTAACGTAAAGAGAATTAAATTTTTTACAAATTAATTTATTGTCCCTAATGACATAATTAGATATGAAACATAAAACTTATATTTATACACACACACATATATGCAATAAACTAAATTTAATTTTAAAACATGAAATTGAATTAATTCGTAAAAATCAATCAGAACAAAGATATAGTTTTAATGTCGGTTTATAATTAGAAGAAAAATTGATTTATACACACACACCCCATATCTTTAATATACAATCTGCTATAAATTAAATCCATTGAAAAGGGAACATACCATAACAACAGCTGTAATTTATTAAAAGAAAACAGATTTACAACAACATACAATTTTAGATTGAACAAACAGAAGGATATGTTCCAAATCTCAAATGAAATAAAATATAAGCTATTTGAAAAATAATAATTAAAAAATTATAATAATGGATGAAAATCTTCTAACAGATTAATTCAACAATAATTAATCAATTCGGATCCAACTAAATTATCAATATCCAAAAAAACCATACACAAAAGAATTCACATTCAAACACAATACATAGATGAATTTTGAATAGATCTTAATAAGTGGCTACAAATATTGTGAATAATCATTATTTTAAACATCATGAATAAATTGTAAATAAGAAACATACCCAAAAATCTCGCCTGTTGGGTGCATTCCCACCACCACCGAATCAGAAGCCTCTCCACCTACCACCGAATCAGAAGCCTCTCCACCTACCACCGAACCAACCTGTCTCCCAGGTACCACCGAATCAGAAGCCTCTCCACCTACCACCGAACCAACCTATCTCCCAGGTACCACCGAATCAGAGGCCACTCCACCTACCACCGAACCAACCCATCTCCCAGGTACCACCGGACCAAAGTCCCGCCGAACTTACCGGACCAAGGTCTCAACTCCAACCATCTACCACCGGACCGAAGCACTACCGAACCAAGGCGTTGCCGAACCAACGGTGCCAGGCCAGATTGCATCAGCCCAGGCCCACCAGCAGCTATATACATCCAGAACCCCTACTCCCAGCCTCACTCTATAAATAGAGGGGTAGGGGTACAACAATGGAGGACAAGTTTGAGAGCTCAAGCACAGATAGAACTTTCAAACAACTTTCATATACTTATATAAAAGCTTTGTACTTGTAATCTGAACAAGAAAAGAGAAACAATATATAAAGTGGACGTAGGCACATTCTGGCTGAACCACTATAAATTTGTGTGTCTTTTATAGTTTAGTCCCTGCTTTTTACATATTTTCATAAATTACCCAGACCACTAAAAACAACATAAAATCAACTAAATCACACGACTTGGAGGTGTTTGCCCATTTTTTGTGCAAACATTTTTGGTGCTTTCACTGGGAGCGAGAAGCTCGAAGCTTTAGCTTCTCCCACCTAACCTTCTTCCTAACAGCATCGTTCATTGCTTGGAAAACATGCCTCCAAAGCAGAAAAAAGACGTTAACAAAGGAAAGAACATCGCAACTAGCAGTGTTCCAGATCCAGTGGTCACGGATCAAGTAAATCGTCCCATTTCAGCAGCAGTACCAAATGAAGGTCAGGCAAATCGACAACCCCTACCACAGAACAGCCGGCAGCAATTACTAAGGCAGATCTAGACAGGGTTGTGGCTGAAGTGACTAACCGCTTCACATCCCAGCAGGAAGCCTTGGTGGACCAACTCATGTCACGCTTAAGGGATGATGAAGAGTCCAACCGCAACACTGAATCATGGGGTGAGTCCCAGTTTGGAGGATCTCAGAGACAACAAAGATCTTCCTTCTTCGAAGGAGCTAACGATAGAAGCGGCCATGGTAGGAGCCGAGACCAAGCTCAGCCCGAAGTTAGACCTGAGGAAACGCTTGGAACCGAACCCAACGGGGGAGGTACCGGGCGGAGGTCAACTGTAGCCGAGCCTATCGTACTGCCTAACCACGGAAACACCAATGAACGGGGACAAGCTAGAGTCCAGCCCAAAGTTGGACCCGAGGAAGTGCTTAGATCAGAACCCAGTAGGGGAAGATCAAGGCAAGGGCCAACTGTAGCTGACCCTAGCATGCTCCCAGAAGACCAAAGACAGCCACTGGAAAATATTAGGAATGATAGACGATACCATTCCTACAGGTCATCTGGACGGAATCAATCCCACAGAGCAGAACGGAACTCATTTCTATCTGCTCCAAATTCTGATGAAAGGATGGCATGCTTGTTCAGAGAGTGCATCCAACGGGATCAAAGAGATCGAGGGATAGGCGCTAGGGTAACCAGCCCTTTCGCCCGCAATATCAAAATTGCCATCACCCCCCGAGAATGGAAGATGCCTACAATGGAACCTTACAAAGGAACCTCTGACCCCGTTGTACACTTACAGAGATACACACAGCATATGCTCATGAGTGGAGCAACAGAAGGAGTGCTGTGCAAATGTTTTCCGCTATTCTTAGCAGATCTAGCTACCTCCTGGTTCTGCCATCTACCCCAAGGATCCATCAGCTCATGGGAGATGTTGAAAGAAAAGTTCATCAGCCAGTTCCGCATTCATGTGGAGCAACCCAAGGATGCTTATTCCTTATCCAGTATCAAACAGAAACTGGAGAGAAAGTGCAGCAATATCTAACCCGATTCAATGCCGCAGTGGCCGCAGTCCAAGATGCCGATGAGAAGCTTATCTTAATGGCCCTCTGTAGCGGTGTGCATCCGGATACTAAATTTGCTAGAAGATTGACCAAAGAAAAACCAGCTACTTTACCCGATTTCTTCCATGAAGCTGGGAAATATATGAGACTTGAAGATGCTGCCACTAAGAGGCAGACAGGGCAACAAAATAAGGCAGCTCACGACAACACGCCTGCTGTAGCAAAGGATGTTCGAAGAAATAATTCTAGAGACGACGCTGGGGGCAAGAAGGGAGAAAAGCGCCTATATCGACCAGGACCGAGATTTGACGCTTACACCCCGTTGAATGAAACGATCGAAAACATCTTCCTGGCCACTCAAGACGAAGTTAGATACAAACGCCCCCCGCACAAGAAGGAATCAGATAACGCAATTAAGTCGGGAAAATTCTGCCGCTTCCACGAATCCCATGGGCATGATACCAACGAATGCCATCATCTCCGGGACTTGATTGAAGAACTCATCAGAAGAAGAAGACTAGAACACTATGTAAAAGGCCAGGACAGGACTCCAGTTCCTGCCAATGAGAACCCAAGGCTACCCTCCCCAGAAATAGGCAGAGGAAAGCGCAACACCAGCGGCTCCAGTCAAGAGAAGATAGTGGTCCATACCATCTCGGGAGGGCCACACATCGCCGACGGAAGTTGGGCAGAGATGGAAAGGTATGGAAAGTCACTTAGAAACAATGAAGAATGCGTCAATTCCATTATAGAAGAACGCCACCCGAAGCGGATAGAGAATGATGACATCACATTCAGTAGGCGTGACCTGGAGGGAAGGCAGTACCCTCACACGGATCCCATGGTTATCTCTGCCCGGCTCAGCCCAGCCGAGGTCTTCCGAATTCTAGTAGACACTAGAAGCTCAGTGAATATCCTATTCAAGCATGCCTTTGACAAAATGAAGCTGTCATTAAAGGATGTTCTTCCCTGTAATAAACCACTACACGGTTTCACAGGAAATGCGAAGATGCCCCTCGGACGACTGGACCTCTTTGTTGAAATTGGAAGTCATCCCCGCTCCGTTGTGCGGAAACAGACATTTGTGCTGATAGAAAACCACTCGGCCTACAACACCTTCTTAGGAAGGCCACCTTGTCTGACTTCCAAATTGTCCTGGCCCCATGGTGCCTGAAGATGAAATTTCCAACGGACAATGGAGTAGGGGAAGTAGAGGGAGACCAGGACATTGCTCGAGATTGCTATGTAACCGAACTTCGCAACAACCACAGGAAGGATAAAGGGAAGAGTGTAGAGATTGCCCTCTGCACAAAAAGTTTGGAAGCATAACAACTAAAGAAAGCCCCTCCTCTTCGATATACCAACGACCCTTTCAATGAATTAGACCCCAGGGACAAAGAGGAGGAGGCCACCGCCGAGCCTGTAGAGGCTATGGAATTTGTATCTGTAGACAGACATGACTCGAGTAGACTATTGAAAGTCGGGTCCCAACTAAAAGCAGAGCTGAAGGAACAAGTCATTGATTTTCTCCGCCACAACTTGGATGTATTTGCATGGTCACACGCTGACATGACCGGAATCTCCCCTGACATAGCATGCCACGTACTATACATTGATCCTACCAAGGCGTCAGTAAAACAGAAAAAGAGAAGTATGGGGGCAGAACGATCAGCAACCCTCGATGAAGAAGTAAAGAACCTACTTGCCAATGACTTCATACGAGAAGCCATCTACCCAGAGTGGATCGCCAACCCGGTGCTGGTAAAGTAGGCTAATGGGAAGTGGCGAACATGCATTGACTTCTCCAACTTAAATGATGCCTACCCGAAGGATTGCTTCCCACTTCCCCGAATCAATCAGCTTGTAGACAGCACAGCCGGGCACGAACTTTTATCATTTATGGACGCATACTCAGTATATAACCAAATCCCTATGCATGCTCCCGATCAAGACCACACTAGTTTCATCACTGACCGGGGATTGTACTGCTACAAGGTAATGCCTTTCGGACTTAAAAACGCAGGGCCCACCTATCAGCGCCTCGTCAACAAGATGTTTGCAGGGCTAATAGGACAAACTATGGAAGATTATGTGGATGACACGCTGGTAAAGTCAAGGGGAGCCGACGATCACGTAAGCCACCTGGATGAAATGTTTCAAGTACTTCGCCAATATGGAATGAAGCTGAATCCTCTAAAGTGCTCCTTCGGAGTATCATCAGGAAAGTTTCTAGGATTCATCGTCAATGCCAGAGGAATTGAAGCAAACCCTGAACAAATCCGAGCTCTGAAAGATATCAGGATACCTTCTACCCGAAAGGAGATGCAAAGCCGAAATGGGAAGGTGGCCGCACTGAGCAGATTCATCTCTAGAGCGACCGACAAATGCATCCCCTTCTTCGAAGCTCTAAAGAAAGAGAAACGAAAATTCGAATGGACTGACGAATGCTTAACAGCTTTCCTTAACTTAATCGAACACCTCTAGAGACCACCAGTACTCTCAACTCCGAACAAAGGCGAAGAGCTATACCTATACCTTGCTGTGTCATCTCATGCTCTAAGCGCCGCATTGGTGAGAGAAGACAAACGCACGTAGCGGCCAGTATACTTTGTAAGCAAGAGGTTTACAGGGGCGGAAGCCAGATATCCTAAACTTGAGAAACTAGCATACTGTTTACTAATCACATCACGGAAACTGCATCACTATTTCCAGTCTCATTCCATTAGAGTTCTGACCGATCAACCACTAAGGCAGGTACTCCATCGTCCTGACACTTCTGGGCGACTACTTAAATGGTGCGTTAAACTAAGTCAATATGATATCACCTACCATCCTCGCACCGCCATCAAGGGACAAGCCATGGCCGATTTCATTGCCGAATTCACTACCAACGAAGGTAAGGAGCAATTGGAAATAGCAGAAGACATCAAGTGGAATCTCTTTGTGGATGGTGCGTCAAACGAACAAGGCTCGGGGGCAGGCGTGGTAATAATCACTCCGAGGGGGAATAAGCTACACTATGCTATAAGATTGGAATTCGCTGCCACCAACAACGATGCAGAGTACGAAGCAGTGATAGCTGGATTAGAACTTGCCTTAGAAATCGGAGCCAATTCTTTATGTCTTCATAGCAATTCCTAACTTATTGTAAATCAAATACTAGGAGAATTCCAGGCTCGAGAAGAACGACTCATGGCATATTTAAAGAAGACCAAGTTGCTTCTCAATCGATTGGATCACTATTTAATCAAACACATCCCTCGGGAAGAGAACCAAGAGGCCGACGAATTGGCGAAGCAAGCTAGCATGAGAGATGGTGCTATTTCCGGAGCAGTAGCCATCTCAAAGCAACTGACCCCAAGTTTTGAGCAAGTGAATCTGATAGCTACAACCGAAGAAGCAACCTGGATGACTCCCATCCGAGACTACTTACAAAATGGCACACTGCCCAACGGGCGTAACGAAGTAAAGAAAATCTTGAGGAAAGCTTCCCACTACACAATACAAGAGGGCACCCTCTATCGGCGCGGCTTCTCTAACCCCTTATTAAGGTGTGTCGCTGGAAGGGAGGCCAAGGAAATCTTATCCAACATCCATCAAGGAAGCTGAGGAGATCACACTGGAGGGCAGACTTTGGCAAAAAAGATACTCCGATATGGATATTTCTGGCCCACCTTAAGCAAGGACGCCTTAGATTTCGTCAGAAAATGTGACAGATGTCAAAAATTTGCAAAGATTCCGCGGCTACCAACAATTGAGATTACTCAAATGACCAGCCCTTGGCCCTTTGCAGTATGGGGAATTGACTTGATTGGCGAACTGCCAATGGGCCGAGGCAGGGCCAAATATGCTATAGTGGAAGTCGACTATTTCACCAAATGGGTGGAAGCAGAACCCCTAAATAAAGTATCTTCAGCAAAAGTTATTAACTTCTTGATCAAAAATGTTCTATGCAGGTACGGAGTCCCATTCAAAATCATATCGGACAATGGACTTCAGGTTGACAGCGAGGAGTTCGCCAACTGGTGCCAAGAGCATGGAAATTCACAAAAGCTTCTCATCCGTAGCTTATCCCCAGGCAAACGGACAAGTCGAAGCCGTCAACAAAATTCTCAAAACTCTAATAAAAAAGAAACTCGAAAAGTCAAAAGGCGCTTGGGTGGATGAACTTCCTACAGCACTGTGAGCCTATCGCACATCTTTCAGAACATCAACGGGGCATACTCCTTTCTCTTTGGCATACGGATCGGAGGCTATGCTCCCAGTTGAAACTATAGTGCCTTCCCACCGTAGGATCCACTCTAACCCAGAAGAAAACGAAGAACTCCTCCACATGTCTTTGGATCTAATTGAAGAGAGAAGAAACGATGCAGCACTCAAAACATCAGCTCACAAACAAAAAGTGGCAGCGCAATACAACTCCAAAGTCAAGCATCGTAGCTTACAAGAGGGAGATCTTGTCCTCAAGCGAATCTTCCCGCGCCCCGGAGCACTAGATCCAATCTGGGATGGACCGTATGTAATTCATAAAGATCTCCACAATGGAGCTTATGTTTTGTCAACAGTAGACGGGGAGGTGTTCCAGAGGGCATGGAACATCCAACACCTTCGTCGATACGTTCCTTAACTTGTACTGCCCATATGAAGTGAATTAACAAAGAGAATCAGTGGACGTAGGCATTTTCATGCCGAACCACTTTAAAAACCTTCCCTCTATTTTAACTTGTTCCTTTATATCTTGGCTGCTTGTTAACTTTATCCTTTTCTGTTGAACAAAATCCTGTGCAAATAGCATTTTCATTCAAGGCGCTCCACAGCACGACTTCTCCTGGACGAGCCCTAACAGGTACTATACGAATCTATGCCCTCGCCAATGAGACACTTTTGCTCCGGCATCCCTCTGTTGCGGGTTAACTCATTGCTCGCGACGGCCCTCAAAGCCAACTGTAATGAGCCGATTATAAGCCACCGAGAAGGCTGACTATAGCCAAGGCAACTCATTACGGCGTTCGGCTCGCCGGTAATTGTGAACCTACTTTAAGCCCCAACATAAGGTGTGGCCAGCCAGGGGTAGTTCACGGTTGACGATCAGCACCCACGCTAGCCGGCCACAGTAAATCGAATAATACCCACGATTACGGGCCATAATGGCCCGGGTAGTTACTGTGCGCGATCTCGGCTCCATTGTGTCTTAAGTACGGCTGTGGTAAAAAGATTAACTCCCCGCGGAGGCGTAAGATGGGTGACAAATGTCTCCAAGACCTACAGCTAGGGAAAGTGACTACAATGCCCGTTTGCCACGAACTTAAGCACATCGAAGGCCTTCCGTGATTGGAAGTTTTACTATTTCTCATATTTCAATTTTATTTAAAAAAACTTTCCTCCTATCCTCTATAACGATCCCTAAAGTACAGGACACAGAATAGGAGACATTCGCTAATGGGAGTGGGAACTCATAACAGGACACTAGGCCGCATTCCATATTCAGTCACACAAGACATTCAAAGCTACCATCTACAAGTAAAATATGAAGGGCGGTATTTTCTTCTTCCGTGTATAAATACGTGGCTATAATTTATTCACACACCACACTAACATTGCAAGACATGAAATTGTGTTTTAAGCAAGAACTTGACATCAAACACAACTAAATTACAAGCATATGCATAGCTATATCTCTCATACAACATGTCAAAATAACAAAAGCATTCAAACACGACAGAATCAGCTTAAGTTAAAAAATTACACGCCAAAAATAATGTTGTTTATTACAAGTGACATAATTACAGCCAAAAAGTTACGTTACTATTTTGAGACTAACATATACAACAATGTTCAGTAAACAATAAGATATCCAGGTCAAGTCAAGGAGCCGGCTGCATCGGAGCTTTACCCTTATCCTGTTGACTGCCTGTCCGATCAAGGAGAGAATTCATTAGTGATAAGCAACCAAGTTAACAGAAAGACTCAAGGGGAGGACTTACCAGCATCTGCTCCTTGATCATCTTGATCATCATCCTCCACTTGCACACCTACCTCCTCAGCAGCAAGCAGCCGCATGCCCTCCTTCACCGCCATCTTCTCTTCCTTGGTGGATTGGGCCGTAACCACATCCATTAAGAAGACCTCGCCACCCTCCATATCCGCATCAGCCTTGGCCTCCTCCAGAGCCCTGAGATAAATCCTGGCCATAACTCGGGGATAATCATTCATCCAGGATAAGTTACCCTGTTTCCAAGTATGGAAGTACATATCCTGGAGCATCTCATCCATCATCCCCTCGTTCTCCTCGAACTCCCTCATTCGGACCTCAGAAGCCAATAGCTTTGCAATGGCAGCATCCCTCTCCAATCGGTATCGCGAGCGATCAGCCTGAAGGGATTTCCTCATCGCCTCCATCTCATCCTTTAGCTTGGTTTGAGCCAGCTCTGCAGCTTCAAGCCTCCCGAATAACTCCTTTACCCACTCGAGATCCGCTTTCCGAACCTCATCCACCGTTTCTATAGCCATGTCAATCCGTTACTTACAGGCGGCTTCCATTTTCCGCAACTCTACCATGCTGACCTCTTTCATAGTCTTCTTTAATTGCCTAGATGCAGCCTCATGCTGAGAAATCTGGATGGCTTGATCAGCAAGTTGTTTAGCCTGGTCAGAAACCATTAACCGCAGTCGAATATTGGTGCTCCCGATTTCCTCCCGAGCCTTGACCAATCGGGCATGATGTCCCATCAGCTTCTTGGTTTCCTCGGCGACCCGGTCGATGTTCGCCTTAGCTTCGTCCCCTAGAGTTACGACCCGAGTGGTAAGCAAATCAAGGTCCAGGGACTTAGCCTCGTCAAGCACTCGTACCATAGGATTGCAAGGGAGAAGGTGTTCACCAGTAACCTCGTCGAAGGAGATATCCTGAGAGGCCGGGTCCAGATCTGGATGACCCACAAACGGATTACGAGCCAAGCCAGGATGATCTATCGGGGTAACGGTAGGGTTTTTAGATGGATGCGGAGAAGGTATGAACTCAGTATCCCCCTCCGTGATATCGTGAAGAGGCTGGAATGGGGGCTGAGGACCAGGTAAAGGTTTGAACAAGGAGCGGCTCCTCTTCTTCTTCTGAATGCCCTCTTCAATAACCCTAAGAAGAGGACGATAGCCGACTACATCCCCGGAGCGGTTGGTCGGAGGCTTCGGTTTAGTAGAAGCTTTGAGGGACTTATATTGATCAAGGCGGTGCCGAACATCTGAAGTCTTGGCTGCTTTGCCCGCTCCTGGAATGAAAACCAAGTGTCACAAGCATGCATTGAACCGTAATTCAAGAAATGTGTCAAGTTCAGAAGAGCAAAAAAGTCTGCAGGAGTTAAAAATTCACCTTGAATCGCAGAAGTTGCCTCAGCAGAAGCACTCCTGGAAGATAAATCGGCGCCAGTCCCGGCCTTACCAGCTTTCTTGGGCTTCTCCGCCAAAGCCGGTCCTTCCTCCAACCCTTCGAAGGCTTGGCGGAGAGCGTCATCTGTCCACTCTTGAATCACGCCTGCTTGCCTAGGAGGTAAAGCCCCGGTGCCATCACAGCTTTGTCCTTCACCACCATCATCGCCGTGACGATCACCGTCACCTTCTCTACCACTTCCCCTCTCCGCCTCACCTCCTTCATCCTCGTCTCTTTCCTCCTCCACATTTTCCTCCTCCGGAACCTATGGACATGTGCTGGGGGAGGGTCCATCGGACTTCTTGAGTTTCTTCCCCCCGGCAACTGGATGTATCGAGAAGGGTCTCCTTTTGCTGCTCTTCACCATAGCCCCTCCTTTAGCGTTGGCAGCCCTCTCCTCCGCCGTGTCTCTCTGCTTGACCACGGACTGATGTGGTAGAATAAGGTTGTGCCCCAGAAGTGTGGCATTCCTGATCAAGTAAGAAGACGACCTATTCCTTCCCGTAATGGCTTCTATTTCCACAGCCATCTGAACCAGGCGATCGTTCTCCACGACCGCAAAGCCACCTGTCGCTAGCAAGAAATAAAAGCACATAAGAAGAAGCATTGCAGTCAGAACGGAAATCATAAATAAGCTTCAACTTACAGCCAGAGGTGAAGCGACGGATGGAAACAGAGCCATCCTTGATGAAAAACCATTCCTTTTTGAACATGCTGAACTTCGAATATAAATCCAGGACTGGCTTGAAGGACACGGCCGACTCCAAGCTAATATACGGAGACCCCTTCTTGTAGCCTCTCATGTTGTACAGATACCGGATTTCCCGGTTGGAAGGAGGACGCCCGTATCTCCTCTAGAAGATAACAAACAGGCTCACCAGGATGGCGTAGGAGTTAGGCTGAAGCTGGAATGGAGCCACCTTCAAGTAGGTGATGAAGCTGACTATCCAAGCATTAATCGGGGGAATGGCCCCACACATACAATGGTACCTACTGTAAGCGAAATATCCTTCGGGGGGATTATATGGCATCACTCCTTCCCCCGTAACAACATGTGTGCTCTGTCGATCCCAAAAGAGCGAGAGATGACATCAAGCTGCTCACCTTTGAGGGACCTGGGAAACAATCAGGCGGTGAGTTTAGGAGCTCTTGAGGACCATATCCGTCTACTAGAGATCTCGGGGTTGGTCCCTGTCATTCTGTTGCTGCCTGAACTGGGGGCACAATGGAGGACTCTCCTCGGTCCTTGGATTTCTTCTTGTCAGAACGAGTTTCGACTTTATAAGACAATATCTGCAACACGAGAAAACACATTGTTAAAACAAAGGATGTAGAGATAAAAACAAGCAAGTGTATGCAGACTGGAATTTCACTCGTAATTCAAAACATAGAAATTCATTCGGTAAGTCAAGACTAAAGGTTCATTCGGCACTCGGAAACCCCAAGCTCATTCGGTAAGTCAAGGCTAAAGGTTCATTCGGCACTCGGAAACCCCAAGTCCACTCGGTAAGTCAAGGCTAAAGGTTCATTCGGCACTCGAAATCCCCGAGTCCATTCGGTAAGACAAAGCGAAAGCTCATCCGGCAGAAGAGGGCCTCACCTGGTCTGGCAGTTGAGGTCCGGTTCGGTGCTCGTTTGATTCGGCAAAGGCAAAAATTTGGTTCGGCTAGTACGGAATAACAGAGGCATGGGGCTCCTACTTATAGGCAAATAGAAACGATCGGACCAACTGTTTCGGCGCTCGGGACCGAATGAGAGTGTCCAAGTCGAAGGAACTAAAACAAAGCACGGCATATGCTGGCATATGCCCCACTTTGGGGGGCACATGTTGGGTGCATTCCCACCACCACCGAATCAGAAGCCTCTCCACCTACCACCGAACCAACATGTCTCCCAGGTACCACCGAATCAGAAGCCTCTCCACCTACCACCGAACCAACCTGTCTCCCAGGTACCACCGAATCAGAAGCCTCTCCACCTACCACCGAACCAACCTATCTCCCAGGTACCACTGAATCAGAGGCCACTCCACCTACCACCGAACCAACCCATCTCCCAGGTACCACCGGACCAAAGTCCCGCCGAACCTACCGGACCAAGGTCTCAACTCCAACCATCTACCACTGGACCGAAGCACTACCGAACCAAGGCGTTGCCGAACCAACGGTGCCAGGCCAGATTGCATCAGCCCAGGCCCACTAGCAGCTATATACATCCAGAACCCCTACTCTGAGCCTCACTCTATAAATAGAGGGGTAGGGGTACAACAATGGAGGACAAGTTTGAGAGCTCAAGCACGGATAGAACTTTCAAACAACTTTCATATACTTGTATAAAAGCTTTGTACTTGTAATCTGAACAAGAAAGGAGAAATAATATATAAAGTGGACGTAGACACATTCTGGCTGAACCACTATAAATTTGTGTGTCTTTTACAGTTTAGTCCCTTCTTTATACATATTTGCATAAATTACCCAGACCACTAAAAACAACATAAAATCAACTAAATCACACGACTTGGAGGTGTTTGCCCATTTTTTGTGCAAACATCGCCCTTCGTCGTATCTTGATTTATGGCTTCTCCTTTAGATTTCAAGCAAATTTGCAGCCCACCTTGCAAGTGAAGGATGAACCACCATTATTTTAATATGATTTGATGGTTTATTTTAAGTTTTTGTTGGTTTTTTTGTTTAAGGGAAGATGATGGCGATCATTATTTTGATGAGGACGAAGGAGGATTTTTTGTAACAAGAACGTATAATGAGGAGATTTTTCTAATGTGATAAAAGAATCTTTTCACATTCTGTGACGACCCACCTTTTAGACAATTTAAGTCGACAATAAACCATACATGTCTGACTCAAACCATTCAAAGGGGCAGACTATCAATGAGGTTTAATAGAGTAAACAAGAGAAAAGTAGGAAAGCAATACACAGAATCTCGCAACGGAACGATAAATTATAATAATCAAATAAAACAGTTTATGAATCTGTTTACAATATACATTTGATTACACATTTTTACAGCATTAATCAGAGTAAAATAAATAAACATATAAAAATGCAGCGGAAAAATAATAAAAAATACGATCACCAATCTTCATCTTCATCTCCAAGGAATAATGTCTTCAAACATTGAAATACTCAGGCTGACCCGAGCATAATGAAAAACAATACACTCGAGTCAGAACTAAAAATTCCTATGTAAGTCAAATCAATCTCAAATAAAAATATGAGTACAATGGCTTCAGTGATGTTACAGGATTTTCCACCTCCTATCAAGTGTACAATGTGAATATAATTATTTAAGAGATTTCAAATAATTCAAAATACCAATTTTAACCACTTTAATTAAAATAAATCCGAAGTTTAAATTAAAAACTTAAACCTTTTAAATAATTCTATTCCAATACATAATCCAAATTCAAGAAATTGTATGGGTATATATCATTTCAACTCATAATTTAAATGTCTTAGTTATCCAATTCTAAAATGATTTAGGTGACCATTTAAATGATGTCGATAATATACACGATGATAACAAGGACATATTAAAATAAATAAACAACCATACATCCAACATATCAATCAATAAGCATCCATTTCAGACAACATCCAAATCAACCAATATATTACAACAGTTAGTAGTTATCAATATTGAGGTTTTAACTATCAATTAAATTCCAATATAAAATTGAATGTCAATTAAATTTAATGTCAGTTCAGATTCAATATCAATTCAAATGTCAATTTAAACCAACAAACAACAATCAAAAATTTATAAATCTCATTATAAATTTTATTTAACTTGCAATGGAAATTTTAGTATTGCGTGAGTGTGTTGAATCACTCACCTTTTGGCTTTTCCTTTTCTAGCCATATATGGATCCGCTACCACTTTCTCATTTTGTTTTGTTTTCTTGCTATCTTAATCTTTTTTATATAGAAAGTTTTGGATGAGACGGAGAAGATGGTATAGATCTGGATTTGAAGAAAAAGATTTGGAAAGAAGAGAAGTTTGAAAAAGAAGAAGAAAATTTAAAGAAGAAGAAGAATTGAAAAGGAAGCTTTGAAAAAGAAGAAGAAGATTTGAAGAAAAGAAGAAAAGAAGCTTTGGAAAAAAAGAGAAAAAAGAGATTTGAAGAAGAAACATGAAAAAGAAGGAAGGAGGAAGGTGAAGAGAGAAAAAAATGAAGCTACAAAAGATGAGATTTAAAAAAATTGAAATGAGGCTACAGGAATGAAGATTGAAATTAGTGAAAAGCTAATAAAGTTAAATATAAATAAACTAGGAATAGAAATAAAGTAAAAATATGAACAACCTAAAAAAAAGGTAGGTATAAAAAGAGGTAAAGGAAAGAATTAAAAATATGAAAAGTAGGTAACGTTCGTGAAATGAAAAATCTTCAGACAATGTAAATGGAAATGAGTAATGGAACAAATGAGGAAACAATGAAAAGAGTGTGACAATTATTAATTAAAAAGGGAATAAATGACCAACTCTACACTGTAAACAAATTTTGGAATTCAAATTTCAAAACATTTGTTCACTCAATTCATTTTGTTAACCCCAAACATACAAAAATTGGCATCCATTAAAGATTTAATTAACACAACATAACTAAATTTGAACACACCAATTTACATAACGGGAACCGCCGCTACACAAAATAAAATATGAACCATGATTCAAAAATTCAAATTTAAAAACAACATTTTTCTCAACACGTAATCATGAACTCAAAATTTTAATTTATTTTAAATTTCAAGGTTAGCATTAAAATCACTTCCGTGCAACCTATGCCTGCTATTTAACTACCGTAAAATATTGTTTTAAAAATTCAATTTTCTCTTTTTACAATGTTATACTTATATTCAGAATGGAAACGTTCACTTTATTTTCCTCAAACATTCTTTTATTTTCCTTAAAAAGGTTATTCGTTACTTGCAGTTCATAAATGTAAACATTCTTATATTCTAAAATAATCAACTTATACAATATTAAATCCATTTTTATATTTACAAATAATGTACATTCCAAATGAAAACAATCTTACATTAAATTTATTAATTGCACTTTGTTTCTATTTCCTTTTACAATTGAAAGATTTCAATAAATTTATTTCCAATTAATTTGAATCTTCCACTTCAAACCATACCCTAATTGATGAAATCAATTAAATAAATACGTAAACATTTTAATCTTTATTTATAGTCCTGAAAACACATTTATAAAATTACAGTATCTAACCAGCATTAAATTACATACTAAATAAATGTCTTTCTCTATCAATCAATATTCCTTTAACTCCTCATTAAAACTAGCATTTATTATTCCAATTCCTGTTATTAAATTATATTCTAATACGCGTTAGAACCTTCCACTTCATTGCTTCATTATATTTTGGTTTTTTAGAATTTTATTTATGGTTCAAATTTATGATCTAATAACATTCACATTAATAAATCATAAATTTTAATTTCTAACCATTTTCATTCAAACATTTCATTACAACGATAATAAAACCTTAGTTCGTTACATCTTATATTTCAACAAATTCTTTTATTTTGTTTTAAATGTCCTTTATATTGAATCAACAAATACCTTATATGTTAATTAAACATAAGTTTCCATTTTATTGCAATCATTACTCTACGGTTACGTCCTTTCTCATATTACTGAAATATTTCAATTACACTAAATTCCATTGAATACCAAATTAATTTCAAAACGGATTAAATAATAAGATGAAAAAGAAAACAATTGTTACAACTTAGTAATTCATATATATATAAATTTATTTTTTACAAACAAGGATTATAAATTTACTTACCAAATAATTGATTTCATATTCTATATTACAACCAATTTCAATTAAACGACATATGATTTCTCCTTTAATATATTGTTTCTTTTATTCCTAATTAAACTCCAAATTAAAATTTACATTTATATTCCAATTAGAAATAAACAACCATTTCATTCTTTATTAGCATTTTATTATTTACAATCGATGAAATTTAGATTCAAAAAGTTATTAATTATATTCAAATCAATAACATTAAATTATATTCTATTTGTGTTACCATCCTTACCTCATCGAACTTGTCGTTTTTTAGAATTCATTTAAGATCAAGTTATATATTCTAACCCCTTATTTATATTAATAAATCCTACAATCTTTATTTCTAACCATTTTTAATCAACAATTATCTTAAATTTAATATTTCTAAGGGTTGAAAATATGGGTCGTTACAATCTCCCCCACTCAAAACTTTTCATCCCCGAAAAGGAACTAGAAAGAATTAAGATATAAGATATGTTTTATCCAAAATAGTCAATTTATTAACACTTAAACTTACATATTTAAGTTTAATATAAAATTGAAAATAACTCAACTTCCACGAAAAAATTTCTAGGTCCTAAATTTACGAAAAAAATTCGGCAACATCTCCTTTGCGCGATTAGGTCTAACAAAATAATAATATCAATTAATTACATTATATATATCATATTTTAAAAATAAAACATTCCAAACCATGTAAAAAACAATAAAATACTACTACAAAAACTGTAATTCGAAACGTACCTATTTGTCGGGCAATAAACTTTTTTTATGAAACCAAAAGCAACAGCTATTGCTTCCATAAACATGTATCTTACTTACATAATTCAAGAGAATTAACATGATAAAAGGACAATATACTAACCATTTTGTCATAAATAACAAAAACACACAATACATCAATCATATGCAACACAGCAATGTAATGCAACTGATAAGTATGATGCACTTCTACATGCAATTCTAATGGAATGTAATAGTTACATGCAACCAAAATAGTATAGCAATCACAAACAACAATCATAGCACACCATGTAATTATTAAAGTTCGTACGATGTACATATACCATTTTTACACAATATCAATTCAGATCACTTGCTTGAATACACAAATTCTACTTTCGAACTAGTATTGATAACCCGACCACTTTAGTAACTTACATCAATCATATGCAATTTACCTTGCATAGCTATAAACTATGATAGAAACTTCAAATTCATATCAAAAATCCATATCAAGTGTTCGCCGTCAAGAATCAAGTGAAAAATCCTAATTCGGACTGGTGTGAATTACTACAAATCATGTATTCAAATCTGGATCAAAATTATTTTACGAATAAAATGATCTACGTACAACTTACGTATTTTATTCTATTAGTTTCTTTAACTACACCAATTGGTTCATGTACTTTTCATTCATTTATTTATATAAAGATCAATCACTTACATAATTTGTTTTCCATTAAAGATTTAATTCATTAATGAATCATTTCATAAAATATTACTCAAGCTTCTACTACATTTACATAAGTTATCACTTAATCCGATTATAGAAAAAAAAATTAAGTTTTAAGTATTCGTCTTTGAAGAGAAAAGAAATATTTCAATATATATTAAAATTCAACTAAACCATTTAAACTTATTCACTTAATAAAAATATAAGACATATTTAAAATATCTTCATAGCATTATGCAAAGATTTTTCAAAACAGTTTTGTTTCCTAGAGATTTGACCAGGAAACTAGTGCTCGGCATCAAGTAGCACTCGGCATCCATAGTATCCGGCATCCAGGAGTGTTCGGTGAAGCACACGGCATCCGGTGGGACTCGGCATCCATAGCGTTCGGCATCCGTAGTGCTCGGCGACCAGAAGACTCGGCGTCAAGTAGTGTTCGGCGTCAACTGGCACTCGGCGACAACCAATGCTCAGCGTCAGCTAGCATTCGGCATCATTAGAACTCGATGATAGGAGAACTCGGCAACAAGAGCGCTCGGCATCCCAAGGTACTCGGTGTAGTACTCGGCAACAGGAGTACTCGGCATCCCAAGGTACTCGGTGTACTCGGCAGCAGGATTACTCGGCATCCCATGGTGCTCGGCGTAGTACTCGGCATCTAGAAGACATTCAGTATGCACAACTACTCAAGGTAACAATGTCGTTCGGCCTGCATGCACTGTTCGTTCAAGAGCTTTGGATAGAGGCACGTTCGGCCTCAACTGACAATCATCCTGCACTTCCCACACATCCAGCGTACCGTTCGGCATAGAAAGGACTGTTCGGCACCAGAGCGTTCGGCATACCAGGTTCGGCATGCAGCGACCACAACACCTGGGCTAGAGCGTTCGGCCACCAAGCCCACTTGGGAAGTCCAGCCCATATTTGCCTATAAATAGAGGGGCAGGGTCACAGTGAAAGGGATCCTTTTTTTTGGGAGAGAACACTAGGGAGACTCTGCCATTTTCGAGACTCATCTTCTCTACTTAAACAACTTCATGCAAGCATTTGATTCACGAATTGTATTTGTAATCAACTATAAAGAGGATCAATAAAGTTTAACCTCAAAGTGGACGTAGGCAATTACGCTGAACCACTATAAATTTGGTGTTCTTACTTTCTGCAGTTAGATTAGCATTGTCTTCTCTGTTTAATTTACTTTCATCACTTATATCTCTACACAATCTTTCTCTACGAGGTTAGTGACCAATTTTGGTGCTAACACTTTAGTGCTTTCACTGAGAATTGAATTCTCAGACCTCAAGGATCTGCTTTGAAGCTACTGGATTGAACAAATCCCCCAAAGAAGATCCGACTCACTGATAGGACATCCATTGATTCTACTCAGAGTTCATACCGATAACTCTACAATGGCAAGACCACGTACCAGGTCAGCTTCTCATAATGCGGATGCCCACGAAACTGCTAGTGTGCAACAAGCAGGACCTAGCAATCAACCAGCGATTCCGAGTGCAGGAATTGCCGCTCAAGAACAGACTCCAGTTGTCACCAGAATAGAGTTCAATGACTTGATGAGAGAACTCATGGAAAGCAGGAGACAACTAGGAGAGCAGATGCAAGCTAACGCCAACCTGATGGCACAACTCACTCAACAGCAGCAACAAAATGCTGGGGGCAATCCCGCTCCTTACTCTTCATCTGACAGCTCAACTTCCTCTGATGAACCTCCCAGGGGCAGACGCCGCAAGACTGACGCTGCACGAGCAGAAGCTGCTGTTCAAACAACTGGAGACCGTGACCAAGCAAGAGCTGGAAACTTCAGGACCGGGGTACAGACGGAGGATAGAGGCCCGGATCATCAAAATGCTAACAATGTCAAACCTCAAGGCGCACGATTGGCAGACCGCCAGGAGAGGAGGCATCAGCATGGACAGGCACGTAGAACAGACACTAACCTTCCGCCTTCCATACAGACACCAGATCTGACAGCCATGATCAGGCAGTTGATGAAGGAAAATCAGGGGTTATCGAATGATGATTGGGGAGTGTCAAGAAGTCATACTTCGTTACGGATGTTGTGTTGCAAGCGGCGTACCCCAGGAAGTTTAGTATGCCTACTATCCCTGCGTATGAAGGGAGGACTGACCCCAGACAGCATGTCATGAGGTACGAATGGATGATGGATTCAGCTAGAGCGAATTATGCCACCAAGTGTAGGTGCTTTCCGATTACTCTATCTGGGATCGCTACTATGTGGTTCACCCGACTTCCTCCGCGATCCGTATCAAATTTCGAGGAGTTGGCAAAGAAGTTTATTGAGCAGTTCAGGATACACACTACGCGCCCAAAGGACGTGATGTCTCTGTCAACTGTAATCCAAAATCCCGGGGAGTCGTTGAAGGAATATTTACAAAGATTCCACGTAGCAGCAACTGAAGTCAGTAATCCCAATGACCATGCAATTCTGATGGTTGTAATGAGAGGTGTGGATCCAGACTCTAAGTTTAGAGACTGGCTGGCAGGAAAACCTCCGGCTACACTAGAGCGTTTCTACTCAAAGGCACACCAGTTCATAAGAAGAGAGGAAGATAGGTGGGTACGACGAGATAATGCGCCAGGACCTATCCAAGAGTCAATAAAGAGCAACATTGTTGTGAAGCAGTCTGGAGACAGCTCGGGAAAGGTCCAAGTCAATGTCCAGAACAAGCCTGGGCAACCCAAGGAGTCCGGCGGAAGGAGTCAAGGGAAAAAGAGAGAAGCGGGGAAGTGGAAGTCGAGAATCCCAAGCTACAGCGAGTATACTCCGTTAAACTCACCGCTTGAGAACATTTACTTATCCACCTACAATACATTTCAATACAGAAAGCCACGTCCGAAAGAATCAACCGAGGAACAGAAGCAGACCGGGAAATATTGTCGCTTCCATGAGACTTATGGGCATAATACGGAGGAGTGTAGACACCTACACGACGCTATTAAGAAGTTGATCAGGCAGAAGAAATTGCAAGAATTTGTGAAGGATCCACAAGAAGGAGGACAGGGAATGTCAAACCCAGGTCGTGCACCAGCTCCGCGTCATCCCGAGGAGCCTGCCCGAACCGTAGGTAGACTAGTCATAAATACAATTATCGGCGGACCTCACCCCGCGGATAAGAATTGGCAAGAGATGGAGCGATATGCAAGTTCCCTGAAGCATGCCGATTTTGAGTGTTGTTCGAACGCGGAGGACGGGACCCCTGCTAAGCAGCAGCGCGTAATGACAGACGATATTGTGTTCAGAAACAGGGACGCTGATCAGGTAGAGGCTCCGACCATCGACCCGATGATCATATCTGCAACGATCGGACTAGCTTATGTAAAGAGAATTCTGATTGATTGCGGAAGTTCAGTCAACATCATCTTCAAGAAGGCTTACGACCAAATGAAACTGGAAACAAAAGACCTGAAACCGTCCAAGGCTCGTATACACGGCTTTAACGGCGCGGCAACCGACGCCGTGGGGTACGTTGAGTTACCAGTTGAACTGGGACAAGGCGAGCGTCGGAGGGTGCGGATTCTACCCTTCGTAGTTTTGGATGTGGATTCTCCATATAACGTTTTCTTGGGCCGGCCGGCCCTGGCTTAGTTTAGGGCAGCGTTAGCCCCTTGTTGTTTAACTTTGAAGTTCCCGACTGACAAAGGAGTAGGTATTGTTCATGGAGATCAAGCAGCTGGTCGTTCCTGTTATGTGGCTGAGCTCCGAGAAGCCCATCGGAGGGAGAAGGGAAAGGTTGCGGACAATCCCGTCCGCATCCTTAATGCGGATAATTGACAAGTAGTGCCCGAGCCCTAGCTCGGGCATAGTTCTCGGATCTTCGGAGATATAGATCTGAGAGACGACGATGAGAAACCCAGGGAAGAGAAGGCGGCACCGGCTGAATTAACAATTGACATCTCAGTTAGCCGTGATGACCCTTCGCGAATTCTGAAAATCGGATCGCAGCTTGGTCCCGCGATGACTGAAGACCTTAGCGACTTCCTCCGGGCGAATCTTGATGTTTTCGCCTGGACGCATTCTGATATGTGTGGGATTTCTCCCGCCATCATGAGTCATATGTTGAACATAGACCTGAAATACGTCCCAGTTAAACAAAAAAAGGAGAGGAATGGATCTGGAGAGATCCGCCGCTCTTGGAGAGGAGGTGGACAAACTCAAAGCAAATGGGTTCGTCCGCGACGCCCTTTACCCTGAATGGGTATCCAACCCCGTGCTCGTAAAAAAGGCGAATGGGAAATGGAGAACTTGCGTAGATTATTCCGACTTGAACAAAGCGTGCCCTAAGGACAGTTTCCCATTGCCTAGGATCGATCAGTTGGTCGACTCCACCGCAGGACATGAGCTGCTGTCATTCATGGACACGTACTCAGGGTACAACCAAATCCCGATGCATATTCCGGACCAAGAACACACCAGCTTCATTACAAATGTCGGACTGTATTGCTATGTAGTGATGCCCTTTGGATTGAAGAATGCAGGAGAAACTTACCAGCGTTTAGTGAATCGAATGTTCAAGGACCAGCTGGGTAGAACGATGGAAGTCTATGTGGATAACATGCTCGTGAAGTCACGACGGTCAAACGACCACATTCGAGACTTGGCTGAAATGTTCGACATACTCAGGTTTTATGGGATGAAGATCAACCCTTTGAAGTGTTCCTTCGGCGTTGCATCAGGGAAGTTTTTGGGATTCATCGTCAATGCTAGGGGAATCGAAGCCAACCCAGAAAAGATCCAAGCTATTCGAGATGTGCAAGCGCCCAGGACCATAAAGCAAGTACAGAGCTTGAATGGAAAAGTAGCTGCGCTAAGTCGATTTATATCCAGGGCAACTGACAAGTGCATCACATTCTTCGATATAATAAAGAAAGGGAAGAGAAATTTTGAATGGACGTCTAGTTGTGAGGAAGCATTCCGGAATTTGGTGAGGCATCTGGAGAGTCCACCAATGCTATCAAAACCAGTTGACCATGAAATGTTGTACGTATACTTGGTTGTATCCCCGCATGCGATAAGTGCGGCTTTGGTTCGTGAGGAGGATCGAGTCCAGAAGCCGGTGTATTATGTTAGCAAGCGTTTAACAGGGGCAGAGAGGAATTACCCTAAAATCGAGAAATTGGCTTATTGCTTGGTGATTGCATCACGTAAGCTGCGCCCATACTTTCAAGCACATTCAATCGGTGTTTATACCGATCAACCCCTGAGGCAGGTACTCCAACGGCCGGAAACTTCTGGAAGATTGCTAAGATGGAACATCGAGTTGAGCCAGTTCGATATCGCATACTTACCGTGGAGAGCCATCCGAGGGCAAGCATTAGCAGATTTCATCGCCGAGTTTACCATACCCATCAAACCAGATGACCACAACATCATTCCCCCCGTTCGATGGAAATTATACACTGACGGTGCATCAAACGACCGTTGCTCCGGCGCGGGCGTAGTTCTTATAAATTCGGAAAACCGATCAATCTGTTATGCCCTGAAGCTCGATTTCCCGGCTACAAATAACGAAGCCGAATATGAAGCACTGATCGCTGGCTTGAAGCTCATCAGGGAACTCGGGATCGAATCAGTCGAAATCTTTTAGGACTCACAGCTGGTAGTTTACCAAGTACGGGGAGACTACCAAGCAAAGGGACGAAAGCTCGCTCCGTACCTTGTTCAGGTCCAAGAGCTACTCTCGAGTCTTGAGCGTTATGACATTTCACATGTCCCGCGTGAACAGAACAAAGAAGCCGACTTGTTGGCTAAGTTTGCGAGTACCGGCGATGCACAGCAAATGGGATTGTATCTCGTTGAAGTCTTGCATGCCCCGAGCATAGACGAGATGAAAGTCGATCGCGTGTTGGAAACGAAAATCGAGAAGGAATCGTGGATAACCCCATTCAAACTGTACCTGACGACCGGGGCTTTACCAGAAAAAAGGAGCGAAAGACGGCAGGTCCTTCGAAAGGCCGCGCGATACGTAATGCAGGATGGGTCAATGTATCGAAAAGGATTCTCAGTCCCATTATTGCGATGCATCGCTCATGATGAGACAAAGCGGGTCTTAAGAGAGGTTCACGAAGGGGAATGTGGCGACCATTCTGGGGGGCAAACGCTAGCAAAGAAGATCCTCCGCTATGGATATTACTGGCCCACCGTAAACCGGGACGCCGCGGACTACGCAAGAAAATGCGACAAGTGTCAAAGATATGCGAAAATCCCGAGGGCTCCATCAACGGAACTCACACAAATGATTAGTCCCTGGCCATTTGCGATCTGGGGAATCGACATAATCGGCTCTTTGCCTATATCCAAAGGTGGCGCGAAATATGCGATAGTTGCAGTCGACTATTTCACAAAATGGGCTGAGGCAGAACCTTTGGCCACAATCACCTCTAAGAAGGTCATTAACTTCGTTGTACGAAACATTATATGCCGCTTTGGCCTTCCACGCACCATCATTACGGACAACGGGACGCAATTTGAAAGCAGAGAGTTCAAAGAGTTCTGTTTAAAGTATGGCCTCGAGAAGAAGTTTGCCGCCGTGGCACACCCGAAAGCTAACGGGCAAGTCGAGGTCGTCAACAAAATAATCAAGTCCATACTGAAGAAGCGTCTGGAGAAGGTTGGAGGCAAGTGGGTAGATGAACTCCCGACAGCATTATGGGCATATAGAACTACCCACAAGTCCGCGACCGGCCACACTCCATTCGTCTTGGCATACGGCTCTGAAGCCGTTATACCCGTGGAACTTGAAGTTCCATCACACCGAGTGACATACTATGATCCCAAGACGAACCAGAATCTCTTGTTGGAATCACTGGACTGCATCGATGAAAAGCATGAAGAAGCCGAATTAAGGGCGGCAGCGCATAGGCACCGAGTCAAGCGCTACTACGACGGCAGAGTCCGCCCAAGGATCTTTGATGTGGGTGATCTCGTTCTGAAACGAGTTTTCCCGGTACCATCACGTATAAATCCCAGCTGGGAAGGTCCGTACGCCATTGAACGGAAGCTTGGAGAGGGAACATTCAAGCTAGCGACCGTTGATGGCACGACACTCCCCCGAGCATGGAACAGTGAACATCTGCGGCACTATTACATTTAGCATGTTTCCTTTCTTGTTTTAGGCACTGTTATTTCCTGCATCTTTCCATTCAGTAATAACTTAGTTTCTTTTTAAAAGTTGTAATCGAGCAGTTTAGTTGATTTTCATTAATAAAGGCTTGAAGCCGTACCTTCCATGAATCACTAACGTTTCTATATCTCGTAATTGAATGACGAACTACATTATCTTGTACGACGTACGGACTCGTATAAACGATTTCAAATCTCTGAATCCCCAGAGTGCGGAGCGGAGTACTCTAAGTCCCCAGAGCGCGGACTAGAGTATAAACGATTTCAAATCTCTGAATCCCCAGAGTGCGGAGCGGAGTACTCTAAGTCCCCAGAGCGCGGGCTAGAGTATAAACGATTTCAAATCTTCGAATCCCCAGAGTGCGAAGCAGAGTACTCTAAGTCCCCAGAGCGCGGACTAGAGTATAAACGATTTCAAATCTTCGAATCCCCAGAGTGCGAAGCGGAGTACTCTAAGTCCCCAGAGCGCGGACTAGAGTATAAACGATTTCAAATCTCCGAATCCCCAGAGTGCGGAGCGGAGTACTCTAAGTCCCCATAGCACGGGCTAGAGTATAAACGATTTCAAATCTCCGAATCCCCAGAGTGCGGAGCGGAGTACTCTAAGTCCCCAGAGCGCGGACTAGAGTATAAACGATTTCAAATCTCCGAGTCCCCAGAGCGCGAACTAGAGTATAAACGATTCCAAATCTCCGAATCCCCAGAGTGCGGATCGGAGTACTCTTAGTCCCTAGAGCGCGGACTAGAGTATAAACGATTTCAAATCTCCGAATCCCCAGAGTGCGGAGCGGAGTACTCTAAGTCCCCAGAGCGCGGACTAGAGTATAAACGATTTCAAATCTCTGAATCCCCAAAGTGCGGAGCGGAGTACTCTAAGTCCCCAGAGCGCGGGCTAGAGTATAAACGATTTCAAATCTCCGAATCCCCAGAGTGCGGAGCGGAGTACTCTAAGTCCCCAGAGCGCGGACTAGAGTATAAACGATTTCAAATCTCCGAGTCCCCAGAGCGCGGACAAGAGTATAAACGATTCCAAATCTCCGAATCCCCAGAGCGCGGATCGGAGTACTCTAAATCCCCGGAGCGCGGACTAGAGTATAAACGATTTCAAATCTCCGAATCCCCAGAGCGCGAATCGGAGTACTCTAAGTCCCCAGAGCGCGGACTAGAGTATAAACGATTTCGAATCTCCGAATCCCCAGAGCGCGGATCGGAGTACTCTAAGTCCCTAGAGCGCGGACTAGAGTAGAAACGATTTCAAATCTTCGAATCCCCAGAGCGCGGATCGGAGTACTCTAAGTCCCCAGAGCGCGGACTAGAGTATAAACGATTTCGAACCTCCGAATCCCCTGAACGCGGATTAACTTACTCTAAATCTCTAGAGCGCAGATTTAGAAAAAAGGTCCAAGTACTCGAGAAATGTGGAATAAGGAGTATGCCATGTCCAGAGATGTTTGAACAACATGAAAATGGACTAGGAGATAAGGCAACTCATAAGAACTTGAGTTATGGCTGCAATTAGTCATCAAACCAAAGAAAAGCAAGAGAATCATTCGAACGAAAAAGAAACTGAAAACTTTATTCGATCAGTCCAAAATGGGGTTACATGATCACTCCTACAAAATTCAGACCTGTCTATACAAACTACAAGCTACGGAAGATAAAAGCAATTACAAGACTTAAGCAAGAAGCTCGTTGAACGAGTGTATCGATTATTTCTTCGATTTCTTCTTCTTGTCTTCCTTTGTCTTTTCCGATGACTCCTCTCCCTCATTCTTTTTCTTGGACTTCTTGCTTGCTAAGGAAGCGGAGTCAGGAGTAGGAGACGGAACATCTAGTGGTTTGGACCTGCCCGGGAGGATGATTTTCAAAGGTCTGTTCCTCGGGTCAGTAAGTTCTAGGATTCCAGGTTCAACTTTGACCTCGGCCTTTTTCTTCTCCTCTTTGGCGAGGCGGTCCTTCATGCTCATTTGCGAGGTATGCTCAGAGGCGTCGGTGATTTCAATTTCATCATTCCCTTTGGCAGGAGATGAAGTGTCGAGCTTATCATCATCCAGCGCCCCGATCACCTGAGCATCGGGACCAGGGAGTACTCCCGCATGGACAGCGTCGCTTGTTTTCCCTGCCTCCTCCTTGGCGTCATCGCTCCTCGGAGTTTGCTCGGCGTCAGAACAACCTGCACGAAAACATAAAGAATGAGCGTTAGAACGAGTAGCCACTGCTGAAAAATGACGGGATCTTTCAACTTTTAGAGAAAGGAGAATTTCCTACCAGGTTCCGGTTGGCTATCAGTGGCGCGTGGGGTTCCACCCTCCAGGATAGGGGATAGCACATGAGCACCAAGCCCAGGATCTTCGGGGTCATAACCAGCATGCTGCTCGAATGGATCAAGTGTCGGCCGACCGACCAATTGAGCAGCGGGAGGAGCAGTAGTATGAGGAGCAGATGTACTGACCCCGGACGGGCCGGCTTCATCATTTTTCTCTTGTGGAAGGGGAGAGCCTTTGCTGTAAAGTGCCAATGCTGCGGATAAATCCGATGGCTCATTCCCCCTAAGGAACTCCTTCACCAAGGCCTCCTCATCGACCTCTTCGGAGCCCGACTCGATCTTCTTGATCCTTATCAAAGTTTCCCAGGCCTCAGCTAGGGATTCGAGATAGCCGTCGCCCAAGAACGTTAAGTCGCGATGCATGAGGACGCGGGCTCCGTATTCGGCAATCAACGGGTCAAACATGCACTTGACCTCTTCCCTGCCGGCCTCTGCGGCCGCCACGAGGCGAGAATCAATCTCCTCCGCAGCCACTCTTTTGCCCTCCTCACGGGCCTCATCCTTCATTTTCTCAACCCCGGCAAGTTCGTCATCGAGCTTCGCTTTCAGGAGACGAGTAGCGACGATTTCATCATAGTATCGCTGCGATTCTTCTTGAGCAGCTACCTTGTCCTCCTTCTCCTTGGAGAGTAATTCTTTTAGCTCTCTGACTTGCACGACGAGCGCATCCCTCTCTTTTTGGACAGAGTCTTTCTCTAGGGCGAGGGCACCGCTGCGCTGGACTGCTTCGTCAAGCTCTTTTTTGTGAGCCGCCTCTAAACGAGTAACTGCCTCAGCAGTATCTTTTGCGCTTTGTTCAGCGGCTTCCAGCTTCGACTTGTACGAAGCGAGCTCTACGTCTTGGTGCTCGATGATGTTTTTGTCGCAGCCAGCCTCCAGTTTCAGACAATCAATCTCATGTTGGCGCTCAACGGATACCTCTGAGATCTTCTCCACCAAGTGCACAAACGCGTCATGTTGAACATAGACGTCGTTATTGCAGGCAATGGCACTCTGTTTCACATGCCCGGGAATATGATGAATGGCTGGGAGGAACTTCAGACCGTCGAAGCAAATTTTCGGAAACTTGGCCTTAAGATCAACCATCTTTTCCGCAACAGTCGGGTCCACCGCAGGAGTAGGAGGAGGAGGCTTTGAAAGTTCCACTCTTTTTCGTTGCTCCCGAACTTGCCTCGTACTCGATGAACCGGAGTGTTGTTCTCGAGGAGCATCAGAGTGGTAACCCTTCTGTGAAGTTTTATCTTTATTCGGCACAGTTGGAGGAAGGGGATCACGAGACTACGAAGATTGAGAATGTGTCTTCTTGCGGTGAGACGACTCACGGGGACGGTTGTCTCTATCTTCATAATCGTCTCTGCCCCTGCGTCTGCCTGAACCAGAGTCTTTTCCAGAGTGATGAAATATGGAAGAGCCATGAAGGCGATCGAGTCCGTGAGAACGCCCCATATCACCTGCAAAGAATGGAAATAACAACGAGTTAAGAAGAATCCGTAAGATAAGAAAAAACTTGAAGTGTATGATGGAATGCGTATATGCGTGTGTGTCCTAGTGTTCCCCCCGACAAACCAGTTCGTTTATCTTTACTAATCGGAGTGTTGTCTCCTTGGATCGGGAGTTGAACTCCCACATGGCCTCTAGCGGGTGAAGAAAATTTGAGGGCTTCAGGATCATCAAACCCGTAATTAAGTATGTCTTTGGGAATAGAAAGGTTCGATAGACCCCTCAAGGAACTTTCCAGGTGTTGCGAGGAAGCCTCTTTCTCAGGCGGGATAGGCGTAACTTTTGAAGTGCCACCAACTTTCTCCTTTTGAACTGTATATTTTAACTTCTTCTTCCCCTTCGAAGGGGAGGATGACGTCTTAATATCTTGAACTTCGATTGTCGGATTCCAAGCAGGACCCACGTTCTCGCCCTGAGTCTCAGGAGCTTCGTCTTCTTTGCACTCACTGTCTTCTTTGCGTTTTTTCCCTTTACCGGACGGAGGTTTGGGAATGGTGACACCTTCTGGAAGGCTGATCCGACGACCAGGAGCTAGCAAGCCAAACCCCGACAGTGATTCATTTGAAATGATAGTCCGGATGTCTCGTTCCTCGGTAGGAAGAGCTCTAATGGCTTCAACAGCCTCAGAATATCCTCGGCCTTCCGGACGCGGGTTGATACCTGAAAAGATGAAACAAAGAATTAGGAAAAACATGACTCCGGTTAAATGCAAATGGTGACTCAACAGAGAAACTTACTGCCTTTAACCCATCTCCTCGCAAAACCAGGAGGGCAGCGCACATAGAACCATTCCTGTTTGTATAGGGCGAATTTACTGCATGCCCCTGTCAAGATCTGGCATTTATGGTACGGCTCGAGGAACATAAAGTAAGGACTGTCTTTCCGTCTCTTGATCATATAGATATATCTGATATCACCGGCGGTTGGAGGTCTGGAGAAGACGACCATGAAAAGTAAGTAAGTCCCATATAGAAATGCATGGCCATTCGGGTGCAGCTGCGACGGAGCTATGTCGATATACTGCAATACATCCCGGAGAAATAAATTGAATGGAGGCACGCTGCCCATCCAACACATGAACTTGTTATAGGTTGTATACCCGACTTGGGGCAAATGAGGACGATCGTGTCACGAAGGAACTAACACGTCGGCAAAAGGGATGCCATGAATGGAGCATATCCGTCGAAGAGCGGCTTCGTTGACCTTCGAAGCTTGTGAATCGATCGGATTGTCTAGTAGGATTGTCGCCTCCAGGGCATCAGGTGCTAGGTTATGAACAGGAGAAGTCGACGGATTATAAGTATCAGCGGCTACTTGCCTTGATGACGGCCCAAGCCTGTCAGATATAGTGGCGGAGCTAGACTTTCTCGACATTCCCGATAAATAACGAACCTGGCTAAGTGCTTGAGAGAACTATACTTAAAAAACGTTGAACGTTAGAATTAGCAACACGAGTTTTCCCCCCACATGGTGTGTGAACTAGTGCAAGCATTCGTGTACAAGCAATAAGAATCTAAAGATTTCAAAGATATAAGAATGAGCTTCAAATCGTCGCCTTCGAAGACCATCATCGCTGACCGTCTCAAAGAGCCCGCCTGGTGGTGATTACAGTTCCAGATTCAGAAAACACATGATTTATAGAGTGACCGGCCTAAGTGTAGTTTCACATTTATACTGTTCGGCATTTAAATGGTGTTCGGCAACTGTATTGTTCGGCCTAAGTATAGGTCAGCGTGTATGTTGGTTCGGCGTGTCAAGTGTTCGGTTAGGTCCTGTTCGGCATTCAGACTGTTCGGCCTAGGTATAGTGTTCGGCTTTGTTTGGCTCGGTCTAAATAATGTTAGGCAATTGTACTGTTCGGACTAAATTATGTTCGGCATTTGGAGTGTTCGGCCTAAACATGGTTCGGCATGTCAGTTGCTTAATATTTATGACGTTCGGCATTGATGCAGTTCGGCGTATAAGTGTGTTTGGCTCGAGTTCAATTCGGCTAAATTATTGTTTGGCAGTTGTGTTTGGCTTTGGTTTGTTTGGCAAAGTTATCGTTCGGCATTCCTTAGTTTATTCAGATAAAATACTGTTCGGCAGCCTCCACCATTCGGCGCATGACAGCATACGCCGAACCAGAGCTGTGCTATCCAACACCCTTACCACCTCCAACGTTTTCCTTTTCCTTCTTTAACTATAGTTCGGCACGATGAAGCTAAATACAATGACCATATGTGCAAACACCCTGAATCCTTCCTCCTCGCCTCGCGTTATCGTTCGGCAATATACTCGAAAGCTTTCTACGTGACACACTTCCATCTCGTTTGAAACCTATTCGAGTTATACGAGGAATAGTACCTAGTTTGCAGAATTGGAGATTATGAAGGAATGGTCAGGTTTTAAATCTGATCGTCAGTGAAAATTGCTAATCTTTGAAGAGTGGCAGAAGTGAAAAGGTAAAGGAGAGAAGACGGGGAGGACCTAGTTATATAAGGGGAAGGGAGAAGTTGAAAAGGCTATACCCGGTAGAACCGGTCAATACCAGAGTGTTCGGCATCATAGCAAAGTGACGTTCGGCACACGAGGATTGTTCGGCTTCGAACGTATCGTTCGGCATCCAGGCCACGCTCGCCACACACCTCCGTTACAGGCATTCTCGAGAAGGCATCATCAAGGAAAATTGAACCAGATTCAAAGCGCATCACGTTCGGCCACGCGATACACTTTGGGGGGTAAGTGTTTCCTGGAGATTTGACCAGGCAACTGTGCTCGGCATCAAGTAGCACTCGGCATCCATAGTGTCCGGCATCCAGGAGTGTTCGGCGAAGCACACGGCATCCAGTGGGACTCGGCATCCATAGCGTTCGGCATCCGTAGTGCTCGGCGACCAGAAGACTCGGCGTCAAGTAGTGTTCGGCGTCAACTGGCACTCGGCGACAACCAATGCTCAGCGTCAGCTAGCGTTCGGCATCATTAGAACTCGGTGATAGGAGAACTCGGCAACAAGAGCGCTCGGAATCCCAAGGTACTCGGCGTAGTACTCGGCAACAGGAGTACTCGGCATCCCAAGGTACTCGGCGTAGTACTCGGCAACAGGAGTACTCGGCATCCCAAGGTACTCGGCGTACTCGGCAGCAGGAGTACTCGGCATCCCATGGTGCTCGGCGTAGTACTCGGCATCCAGAAGACATTCAGTATGCACAACTACTCAAGGTAACAATGTCGTTCGGCCTGCATGCACTGTTCGTTCAAGAGCTTCGGATAGAGACACGTTCGGCCTCAACTGACAATCATCCTGCACTTCCCACACATCCAGCGTACCGTTCGGCATAGAAAGGACTGTTCGGCATCAGAGCGTTCGGCATACCAGGTTCGGCATGCAGCGACCACAACACCTGGGCTAGAGCGTTCGGCCACCAAGCCCACTTGGGAAGTCTAGCCCATATTTGCCTATAAATAGAGGGGCAGGGTCACAGTGAAAGGGATCCGTTTTTTTGGGAGAGAACACTGGGGAGACTCTGCCATTTTCGAGACTCATCTTCTCTACTTAAACAACTTCATGCAAGCATTTGATTCACGAATTGTATTTGTAATCAACTATAAAGAGGATCAATAAAGTTTAACCTCAAAGTGGACGTAGGCAATTACGCTGAACCACTATAAATTTGGTGTTCTTACTTTCTACAGTTAGATTAGCATTGTCTTCTCTGTTTAATTTACTTTCATCACTTATATCTCTACACAATCTTTCTCTACGAGGTTAGTGACCAATTTTGGTGCTAACAAGTTTAAAACACTGTTAAAAATTATATCAAAACATTTAATAAGCTTTAAAATAAAGTTCTTTAAATCTGATAATTTATTACTCGTTATTTTAAATAAGTATAAACTCAAAATTATTAAACTGAAACTAATAGTATATACATTAAATTTCCAAATCAAAATATAAAATTTCATATCTTCCTAATTAATTTTACACACTTGTTTTAAAATGAATATTCCGTTTAGGGTCCTTCCTAGAAAGGTGAACCCAATTGGAAAAAACTTAGAATGAGAAAAAGTGTTAGGTCTAAGGGTCTATTTATAGGGGTAGAAGTGGATCTCAGACCATTGGATTTTGAAGATGGAATGAGATGCAACCACGTCATAGGCTGAATAGGAGCCATTTGATGCAAAAATAAAAGGACCGAATTAAAATAAAGAATGCAAAACACGTCAGTTTGAGGCTTTGGAACGTTCGAACGAACGAACATTCGTTCGTTCGTAAATAACAGAGGCGGGTCGATCGGGCTGTCGACCGCCTGGTGCCCAGGTCGACCGGGCGGTCGACCTGCCTATATATATATAATATTCTTTGTTTTCTGCTTATTTTGTTTATTTTATAACTTGGTCATATTAGCTCAGATTTTGACGTTCCATATATGGAAATTGACCAGAAAATTATCACGGACACAATGGTGCAACTTCTGTGGCTTAATTCTGATAATTTCACAAAGTTATTTTATTATCTAATTAATTAACGAACTAATTATTATGGATTATATTTTGGGTTGTTATATTCTCCCCTCCTTAAAGGATTTCGTCCCCAAAATCTCTAAGGATAAAAGAATGACTAAATGTTTTCATCCAAGTTCTACTACCAACTACTTTATCATCAACCATTCATCCATTGTCCTTAAGTTTTTCTAATGAAGTTATGATACTTATGCAATTAGTGTAGTGTAAATGACCCTAACTAATACAAAAGATTAGGTGATCCACTGATTCAGTTGACCTCCTTTTATGCAATCATGTCCATGTCATGTATCCAAATGAATGCAAAAATTCCTAATGATAACTGATAGTTCTATATGTGTGCTACAACCATCATCCAAATGCAATAATCATGTGATAAACATCTGTTTATGGCAACCATGAAAATAAAGTAAAAATGCACACACATCCATATGCATAAGCTCTAGTGTCCTAATTAGGTCGATCCCTAAGGAATAATAGTGCCTAGTGTACCTATATGCATCCATTATCATCCACTAGCAAACACTTGCAACCACTAGCATACATCATTCATAACATGTTCTATTAACATGTTTACATCAAATCCTACCATCCATAGGTTAAATCCTAAGTTCACCCTCCCAAAGGATAATAAAGGAAAGAACCTATTCAAATCTAAAGATGGAAAAAGGAATTCTAAAACTTACAATAAAAAAGATGAGGATAGGAAGTACGAATCTTCTCTTCTGCTTCCCAAGTGGCGTCTGCAACATCATCTCCCCATTGCACCTTCACTAGTGGAACCTCCTTATTCCATAATCGCTTGATGTCTCTTCCAACAATATTCGTAGGGATATGCCGAACAGAAGCTTCCCTTTCTACCTCCACCTCCTCCAACTAACTAGGCTCTACAATCTCCGTAGAGTCATGTAAGCACTTTCACAAGTGCGAAACATTGAAAACCTCGTGCACTCCTGCGAGCCTATTAGGTAACGTTACTCGGTAAGCCATCTTCCCAACTCTCTGTGTGATAGGAAATGGTCCAACAAATTTAGGGGATAACTTTCCATTTGATCTGAACCTTACCACCTTCCTAAGCGGGGATACTTTGATAAAAACTAAGTCTATAACCTCAAACTCTAAGTCTCTCCTTCGCTTATCCGCATAAGACTTCTGCCTGTCTTGAGCCATCTTCGTCCTTCGCCGAATCAAATCCACCCTCTCAGAGGTCTCCCTAACCATATTGGGTCCAAGTAATAACTTCTCCATAGACTCTACCCAACATGATGGGGACTTGCAAGGTCTCCCATATAAAGCCTCAAATGGTGCCATTCCTATACTTGTTTGGTAACTATTATTGTACGCAAACTCAACCAACGGAAGATGCTCCTCCCAAGTACTTCCAAGGTCCAAAATGCACATCCGTAACAAATCCTCAAGCACCCTATTTACCCTCTCCGTTTGGCCATCTGTCTGGGGGTGATAGGACATACTCAACCTAAGTTGCGTCCCTAGCGCCTCCTGTAAGCTTCTCCAAAACTCACCAGTGAAAATGGGATCTCTATCACTAACAACGCTAGAAGGAACTCCGTGTAGACGGACTATCTCTCGAATATACAAGGATGCCAAATATGAAGCCGTACGCTTACTCTTAACTGGGATGAAGTGGGCACTCTTGGTCAATCTATCAACAATCACCCAAATGCTAGTGTTCCCCTTCCTAGAACGGGTAAACCATCAATGAAATCCATAGAAATAATGTCCCACTTTTACTTCAGCACATCTAAGGGCTGAAGTAATCCACCGGGCTTCTACTGCTATGCTTTTATCCTTTGGCATATGAGACACTTAGCTACGAATTCCGCCATATCCTTCTTCATGCCACCCCAATAGAACATCCTCTTCATATCCCGATACATTTTGTCACCACTCGGATGAATAGTCATACGGGAATGGTGCGCCTCCTCCAAAACTGCTCTCAACAAGTCACTTGTGCATAGAACACAAAGCCTCCCATTTCTCTTAAGCCACCCTCTGCTATCAATGGAATAGTGTTGGAGATGTCTCGAGACCTCTCCTCGACTAATCATATCCATAATGTCCATAAGCTCTGAATCCTCCCGCTGCCTCAAGCCAATCTGATCCATAAGGGTAGGCCTCACCTCTAATGTTGCCAACAGTCCGGGAGTAATGTCCGTAGATGGCTTAAAATCAAAAGTAGAAATAAACTCCAAGCTCCTCCACTATACGAACAAAGAACTAAGGGTTTCTTTCTTTTTACTCAATGCATCCGCAACCATATTACTCTTGCCAAGGGTATAAGCTATCTTAAAATCATACGAGGCTAAAAACTCCATCCACCTCTGTTGCCTCAAGTTTAAGTCCTTCTGCGTGAATAGATACTTTAATGACTTGTGGTCGGTAAAAAGCTCAAACCTCTCTCCAAGCAAATAGTGCCTCTAAGACTTAAGTGAAAAAACTATGGCAGCCAACTCCAAATCGTGGGTAGGGTAGTTCTTCTCATGCATCCTCAACTGCCTACTACCATAACACACTACCCTCCCTTCTTGCATCAACACCGCTCCTAGATCCGTTCCGCATGCATCAGTGTATATAGTGAAAGGCTTAGCTCCGTCGGGTAAAACTAACACTGGTTCACTAGTAAGGGCTCTCTTAAGCTTCGTGAAGGAATCCTCACAATCCGCATCCCTCACGAAAGCTTTATTCTTCTTAGTAAGGCGCGTGAGTGGTGCCAAAATCTTGGCAAAGCCTCTAATGAACTTCCTATAGTAGCCACCCAATCCTAGGAAGCTCCTAACCTCGGTAATGTTCTTGGGGGCCTTCCAATCTTGCACTGCAATAACCTTGGCGGGGTCAACAGCTAAACCTTCCTTCTAGACTACGTGTCCCAAGAAATGAACTTCCTCTCTCTCCAAAAATGACACTTCGAAAACTTAGCTCTCAATTGATGAATACGAAGTGTGCTAAGAACCTCTTCCAAATAAACAACATGCTCCTCCATATTCTTGGAAAATACCAAGATATCATCCACAAATACCACCACAAACTTATTTAGGACATCCCTAAAGATGCGGCTCATCAAATCAACGAAATAGGCAGGAGCATTGGTTAGTCCAAAAGGCATAACCAACCACTCGAAGAATCCGTTCGGTGTCCTAAAGGCAGTCTTATCTATGCTGTCATCAGCGACTTTAAGCTGGTGGAATCCCGTGGCTAAATCAAGTTGAGAGAAAACTGAAGAGCCTACTAACTGGTCAAAAAGATCATCAATCTGAGGGAGTGGATATCGGTTCTTCTTGGTGAGCTTATTTAATTCCCTATAGTCCACACAAAGTCGGAGAGAACCATCCGCCTTAGTGGCAAAGATGACTGGTGCTCCCCACTCCGATATGCTCCTTCTTATGAATCCCTTCTCCAAAAACTCATGGATCTGCTTGCTCAATTCTTTCCTCTCTCTAGGTGCCATGTGCCTCACAGGTAATGCTGCTAGTTTGGCATTCTCGGTCAAATAAATCCGAAAGTCAACCTCTCTCTTAGGGGGTAGTCCCCTAACCTCCTCAAAGACGTCTACAAAATCTCTGACGATAGGAACCGAATGCAACTCTGATGACGATGAATCGAGGGAATAGAGAAAACTCAACATGACTGACCCTTGCAGGTCGCATGATACCTCCAAAGTCCTACCACTGCAAGTCTCAAGTCTAACGACTCTCCTCTCGTAGTCTAATTAGCTCCGAATGTGGATAGCCAATCCATCCCTAAGATCATCCCATACCCCAAGAATCCCAAAACATAGGCGTCCAAGTCAAATTATACGCCTAGGATAAAGATTTTCAAACCCCTACAAACCATATATAAGTGTGCCGATCCTCCTATAGGGTTTGAAACAATAATGGGGTCTACTACTAATGATATGTCCAAGTGCAAACAATCTACTAGAGAACTAGGGATAAAAGAAAGTGATGCTCCAAAATCGAATAAATTCCGAATGGGAAAATCAGATATAGAAATCAAACCTTCAACTGTGACTTTCCTACCTCTACCTGGAATGCTACTGGAAGGTGCTGCGTTTAACGCCTGAACTTGTGCAACTAGCGCACTCGCTCCCTGACTAGCTCTCTGGGGACAACTCCTACTCATATGACCGGGCTGCCCGCAAACATAGCACTTACCCTTCATCTTATCCTTCCTGCAATCCTTGGCCATATGTCCAACATTCCCACAACTATGGCACTTTACTCCCTTCTTAATCTGCTTCTGAAGGCCATCACCTTTCCTCTTCTTATTCTTTTCCTACCACTTCTTCTTTGAACCTTCTGACTTAATCTCCTCTTTAGACTCTCCCTCCTTGACTGTATCCGACATAAGTGCCATATCGACCATGGACTCATAAGTAGCTCCCATCGATAAATGAGTCAGCAATAATCCCTGAAGGGGTTGATTCAATCCCTTCGCAAACTTCATAGCTTCCTTGTGCGGCGTGTTTACCAAATCCATACCAAACCACGACAGCTCATTGAATTGATTGATATATTCCTTAAAAGACAAGCTACCTTGCTTCAAATTGATAAACCTCTCAACTGAACACTCTCTTCCGCCTGAGACAGAAACTTCCTATCGAATCGCTCCCGAAATCCATCCCAAGTAATATTCCTTCCCTCTAACTTGATCACCTCCCACCAATAAGATGCCTCCTCCTTCAGCTACCAAGTGGCTAACTGAACTCGCTGCTGACCATCCAATCCCAAAAGACCAAAAATCCTCTCCGTGTCCCTAAGCCATGCTCTCGCCTCCACAAAAGTCTCCTGCCAGAAAAAGTCTTCCCGCCCAAACTCGCAAAATCTTTACAAAGCTTAGAGAAATTGATGGTGGCATGTGGGTTAATGGGATTCCCACCCGCTGGTGTAGGATTGGGCGCAGGCCCGTGCACCTCTAGAGTCGTGGCTTGTAAGTACCTACGAAACTAGGCTAAGACTGGAATGCCCTCGGGAAGGTTTAGGGCATCAGCCATTCTACGAAAAGAAAAGGATAGTTTAGGAAAGAGTCAAAGGGAGATTGAACTGGACTTATGAGGAGATTTTTATAAAAACTCTTTCATACCTAAAATCATTTCTAAAAGTTCTTTTCTAAGAAATACTTTTAAAACAAGTTATTTTGAAAAATACTTTACTTTTAATATATTTTTTGGAATCCTGTAACCCTAGGCTCTGATACCAAGTGAAACACCCCCAAACCACTTAATATACCTAAAAGGACACATTAAAAGGCATGGTGCATTGTAGGTATAACTAAAGCTAACAGAGACTAAGATTCACAAGACAAAAATAGATAAAAACAGTGGAAACTTAAAATAATAACTTAATTAAAACAAAACTTCATAATTACTTCATAAATAAGTCAAATACCAAATACGGCATACATATCTAAAAATCCAATATGTCTCGTGAAACAAAAACTCATAGTCTCAAAAATCAGAGTACATAATATCCCTCATAATAAGCCAGTACACAAAAAGAAATAAAGTTGAAGTAAAAGAAATACATAGTAGAGAACTCCTCCAAGAAAAATGCTAAGCAACTGCAATCTACTGCCCTTCCCTTGATTTCCTATGGGAGGGAAAGGGGAAAAATAGAGGAGTGGGTCAGACAAAAAGTCTGGTAAACGATAGTAATTACTAGAGTCTTTAAGCAAAGTAAAAGTAATAAACTCTACGACAGTTTTAGTATATAAAGAGGAAACAAAGGAAATAGGAAAGAGATAAACTGGAAATAAATACGATTAACTATAAGGTAGGTTAATTTCGAATGCTTGCACTTGTCCTTGATTTCTGTTTTGATTAGGCTGAATTCCTAATCTTGTAATTAGGATGTACTCCTAATTCTACCCTTTTTGATCGGCCTGCTACTCCATAGACCTTACTGCGGACCAGATGCTATATAACTCCCTACACAACAACAGCTAATGGTATCTACGAAAGATGCACAAAGCACCCACTGTGGATCCGGATGACATATATAGCTCCCTACACAGAAGGTAGTGGTGTCTAAGAAAGACACCCATACTAAGCGCTTGGAACTCATAGCGGTTATTAAGCACCTGAATGGAAGTCACATGCATAACTGCCACCATTCCCATGCTACCTTTTTCTTCACCTATTGGATCTTCTTATTACCTCAAACTCCAGCATAAGCGTGCCCCTCATCCCACTTCAGGCTAACGTGAGATCACCGTGTGTCCATAGAATCTATAGGGGAAATGCTGTTGGTACTGGCCCATCATCCAAACAATATCTTGTTGCGCCCCTTATCCAAATCCCTCATGATTTGGACTTCTATTTGACCAATTACTACCATTCTTAGCATAAGCGTGCCCTCATCTCACTTCAGGCTAATGTGATACATCGTTTTGTCAAATAGGGAATGCTATATGGTATAGGTTCTACTTTCATATTTGCTTATTAACTTAGATAAGTTATTTAAATAAGCCTTTACAATTTATCGCTACTATCTTTGCTTATTAATTTATCCAAGTTAATAAGTAAAGATGAAAGTAGAACCTGTACCATATAGCATTCCCTATTAGACAAAACAGTGTCTCACATTAGCCTGAAGTGAGATGAGGGCACGCTTATGCTAAGAATTGTAGTAATTGGTCAAATAGAAGTCCAAATCACGGGGGATTTGGATAAAGGGCGCAACTAGATATTGTTTGGATGGCGGGCCAGTACCAACAGCATTTCTCCTATAGATTCTATGGACACACGGTGATCTCATGTTAGCCTGAAGTGGGATGAGGGACATGCTTATGCTGGAGTTTGGCGAAATAAGAAGACCCAATAGGTGGAGCAAAAGGTAGCATGGGCATGGTGGCAGTTACGCGTGTGACTTCCATTCTGGTGCTCAGTAATAGTTACGAGTTCCAAGCGCTTAGTACGGGTGTCTTTCGTAGACACCATTGCCTTCTATGTAGGGAGCTATATATGTCATCCGGATCCACAGTGGGTGCTTGGTGCATCTTTCATAGATACCATTGGCTGCTTTGTAGGGAGTTATATAGCGTCTGGTCCGCAGTAAGGTCTATGGAGTAGCAGGCCGATTAAAAAGGGTAGAATTAGGATTACATCCTAATTACAGGATTAGGAATTCAGCCTAATCAAAGCAGAAATCAAGGACAAGTGCAAGCAATCGAAATTAACCTATCTTATAGTTAATCGTATTTATTTCCAGTTTATTTCTTTCCTATTTCCTTTGTTTCCTCTTTATATACTAGAACTGTTGTAGATCCTATTACTTTTACTTTGCTTAAAGACTCTAGTAATTACTATCATTCACCAGACTTTCTGTCTGACCCACTCCTCTATTTTTCCCTTCCCCCCATAGGCAATCAAGGGAGCGGGAAGTAGATTGCAGTTGCTTGCCGGTTTTCTTAGAGGAGTTCTCTACTATGTATTTCTTTTACTTTAGCTTTAGTTCTTTTTGTGTACTGACTTATTATGAGGGATATTATGTACTCTGATTTTTAAGACTATGAGTTTTTGTTTCATGAGACATATTGGATTTTTAGACATGTATGTGGTATTTGGTACTTGACTTATTTATGAAGCAATTATCAAGTTTTGTTTTAATTAAGTTATTATTTAAAGTTTCCGTTGTTTTTATCTATTTTTGTCTTGTGAATCTTTGTCTCTGTTAGCTTTAGTTATACCTACAACGCACCACGCCTTTTAATGTGTCCTTTTGGGTATATTAAGGGGTGTGGGGTGTTTCATATAGTACTTTTATCGAAATACTTTTATAACTCGATGTTTTAACAAGTTTATCCTCGTCCTTATAGACTCTGGTCGTACGTTGATCAGGCGCAAGACTAGAAATCTCCAAGTACTTAGTAGACCTATTTCAAGACCCAGTGAAAATACTTAAAAAACAGATATGAAAAGTACCGCTCAAAATCTGATGTCAAATGATGGTGTTACGATAGTAGTGGCCCGCTGCTAATCCATTGTTTACGCAATGGATACAAAACCTTCTAGAAGATCCTTCCACCTTCCGGATTCCAGAAAAATATCGTAGCCATTTTGTAAAAAAGGGACCATCGACCCCTGCTGCAGTGGTACGCTATTGCTTCAATGATTAATGCAATGGATACACTTCCTTCCTGGAAGATCCATAAACAACAGATCCCAGGATTGAAAGCGCCTCCATTGGGTAAACTAAAGAACCATCTACCTTGAAAAATTTCGAGGAACTCATGAGTTTAAGTCTGTACAACCATATCGGTTCGAATCCATTTCTAAATTCACCCAGGTATATTAGGGTTCTTTATCGGTCGAATCCATTCCTTGATTCCCCAAGTCCATCTGGGTTCGAAGCAGATCATACTATACTTCTTCGTGGAGGGTACTTCTCCATACCTTTTACTTCAAAATATATCATACCATATATAACACCCTTTCTAAATCATAACTTTAAATATCACACTTATATAAATTCCATTATATACAAGATTTCATTTTTAGATCGAGTACTTTCCAAAATCAATAGTCTCGAATATATAAAATCATTCTTATATAAATTCCGTTATATATAAGATTTATCTCTTCAAATCGAATACCTTCCAAAATCAATAGTTTTTGAAATAACTTCATACATATACCAACTATTTCATACAAGAATCGAAAACTTCCAAATCAGATATTTATATAGAGTCAAAGGTCTTCGAAATCAATCAATTTTAAAATATCTGTTCAGTTTCAAATCCGTATACGTTCTCAACAATCGATTTTTTTTCAATCACATATCATTCACATTCAATATTTTCCAAATTTTAATTCAATAGTTTTCCACAACTTCAGTTTAATAGTTATATCAAATTCAGATAAAATCAAATTTCTTTCCAAAAGAAATTCTTTTCAAAACTTTTATTATAAGACATTTACTAGGTTAAAAATGTTTCTAAAAAAATTCCATTATAAACCTTTCAAAAATATTTTCCATATTTATACAAAATCAGAACTGCTTAATATCAATTTGCCAATAATAAGTTTTTGTAAATATTTACTATGTTCAAAGCATTTCTTAAAACTCTTTTCATTCAAAATATTTCAAACTAAATTTCATACTTACATAATTCAAAATAAGCTTATATAATTTGGCGCAACCTTAGGCGGCACATTTGATACGGCTATAAGCCGTATCAAATTTTCATACGGCTTATAACCGTATCTATATAATTTAATACGGCTTTAAGCCGTATTAACATTTGATATGGCTTATAGCCGTATCAAAATCTATGCCTATTTTCGTGGGAAAATTTTCCCCAAAACGCACACCCTCCCTCCTTTTTTTTATTTCCAGCTTTAATTTTTTTTCCCATGCTAATTTAGGGTTAAATCGCCATCGCCAAAGAGCCTTCCACCGATCGATCGAACGTTGCTACGTCGTCCATCAGAGCCTTCGTCCATCGTCGGCATTCCCCCTTCCCAAATCAAGGTATTGTTCATGACATCCTTAAAACCAATACAAGATTATTATCTTCTCCTTAATGGTTTTTTTCAGTTGAAACTCCTACATCGTATCATTGTATTTCCTTCACTCGATTTCGTATTGAAGAACCGCTACTTCACTTTCAAACCAATAGAAACGAGTATGGCATGAGGAAATCGACAGGATTTACTCATTTCAACATGTTACATGTGCATGTGCATTGAATTAATAAATTCAACGAGTGGAAGAGTCTTTAATTACTAATGAAAATAATAGCATAGATTAAATATCCATAATAGCCATGAGATGTAGTGCGCCATAAATAAACTCCGATTAAACGTTCGTAATGTGTTTGAGTAATCATGTAGTTACATTAAAAATGATAAAGTGCGATTAGATCATTTGTTAAAGCGTCCTATAAAATATTGCCATTAATGAGGATTCGGTCTAGCAAAATCCATTAGCGGTAGAGTGTTGGTTTTGGTTTTACTAAGTATGATAATTAGTAGCTAGCAATATGTTTGTAACAATTTCACAATGTCGAGAAACACAAATTTAGTTATGTACGCTGTAATCGTCTTTGAACATGAATGTTGACTACGTTATGATTATGAACCATTGTTTTATTCTTGTTTCATATTTGCAAATCTGATGTCATGAGCAGCAGACGTAACGATTATAACAAAGCTGTCTACGTATTTTGAAAGTAGAATGAATGCTGCGACTGACTGTAATATTACGACTGCGACTGCATGTCTATTATGTTTTCTGTCAAATGGAAATTCCAGTCTTTCAAGCTATTCGTATCGTCAATGAGATATTACTGTTCGTGTTCATATTTAAATAGCCAATTTGACGTCTTAAATTTCTTTCCTTAATAAGTGACATTGGACCACCAAAATATGAGTTGGATACCTTTATTCTACATTTCTTTAAGCTAATATCTTTTGAAATTATTATTTTTCCGGTTAGACATTTAATTCCGTTGTATATAGTTCTGACATTGTATATGGTTTTGACATTGTTGTGTAAGTGGATAAAATTATTGTTAATGGCGCAAGCCAAGTATCAGGAGAGGGGTAATGCATAGACATTACTCCGGTGCTACAAAATAGCGCCGTTGTAATGGCAAATTTTTTGGAAACAGTTTGGTGCTAATGTTGTATATTGTTCTGACATTGTTGTATAAGTGGATAAAAATTTTGTTAATGGCGCAAGCCAAGTATCAGGAGAGGGGTAATGCATAGACATTACTCCGGTGCTACAAAATGGCGCCGTTGTTATGGCAAATTTTTTGGAAATAGTTTGGTGCTAATGTTTAAAATAAACCCTATATTTTGAGTTCCATTTATTGAGACTTATTTATTTTCTAGAAAAGATGCTTTTATGATAGTGATTTCAAATTTTGAAATATTTTCACAATTTGATAATAATAAATGATACTTTACGTTAAATTTATAGGTCAATGGAGAAAATTCTAAGTTTCATCTAACATATATTTGTATCCATGCACCTTATAGTACTCAAGTTTTCCATATGAATTCTATTCTTTTTTGGGTTACATAGTTTCAGCAGGATGGTAACAATACATAAATACAGCCTGTAGATGTTTCATTTTGCAAATAAACTTCTACATGTCAGTTAGGCTTCAGTTTCCCTTTAACCTTAGATATTTAAATTAACTGATGTAGAGTTTTCCCGAAATTCACATTTTGTTTTTGCTCCAGAAAAACGTTGTTGCATCTAAGTGTTTTACCCATGTTTACTCGAGAGTACATAGGTTATGTTTGTATGCATTTTTTGTGATATTGACATGACCTGCAATGATATATCCTGAAAATTTCACTAGATACTTTGTGAGATGGCAAATTCTCTCCCATTTAGGAAGACTAGGGTGACCAATATTGCGTTTACCTTTGCTGTTTAATTTTTCAGTGAATGCGCTTAAACTATTTCTGCATTCAACTATTAGACTGATATAGAGAACTTAACTTTTGCAGCTAATTTTTTTTGATGATACTCAAACTTTTATAGATGAAATGGCACAAGAAGTGGAAGAAACTGCTTATAATTTAATATTGGAAGAAAATATGTCATGAATAGTTTATACGACTGCTTATAATTTTGCTTTTGTTCTAACAATATACAGTTGTATTATACTTATAAGATATCCATTTGAAACAAGTTGAATGAATTAATGTGCATCAAGATTCAGTTCAATTGCTGACTTCTATTATTGATCTACCCATATTCCAAAATTTTCAAACGTTCTGGCATATGATCTGCATATTCAAGTGTGAGTTATGGACCACTTGAGCTATCAAGTTTATCTGTGCATTTTTCTACTCTAATTACTGCTTGCCTCTTTTAGTTACAAGTTGCTCAATTGGGACAAAAAGTAGAATCATTATTATGTTCCACTTGTAGTTCACATAACCAAATGGAAAAAAATGTAGTTGCAATGAACCGTAATATAGAGTTAACTCCTAAAACTAAAGATGTACTAATATTTTGTAATGCTTGTGTAGATGTTTTGGGCTGAAGGACTTAGCTCTTTGGCTTTGCATTGTGCAGTGGCTGCCGTAACAACACAGTATAATAGAGGCTTGTTGTGTATTTGTATTATGTAGTAATGTGATACATTTGTATTATTGTTGTGCATTTGGATCTTGGTACTGGAGCGATAGTGTTTTCTAGTATCCGCTACTGCGATATATTAATGTGCTAAATGCTAATATTATGTAATGATATTATGTAATGATATTGTTAAGTTATTACGCACTGCAATGCGGATTATTGAATCATTTGAATGTGCACTGTCTATAATATTATTTGTTTTGATGTCTCGGAATGATTATTGATTATATATTAGATATGAATAGGTCTATAATATTATATATTGGATATGAATAGGTCTATAATATTATATATTGGATATTGATTATATATCTATATCTAATTGACTAATTAGATACGGCTTTTAGCCGTATCTAATTGGTTCATTTATTTTTCATTTAGATACGGCTTCTGGCCGTATCTAATGTGTCGATTAGATACGGTTATTGGCCGTATCTAATTGATACATTAGATACGGCTTTTAGCCGTATCTAATGAGCCAATTAGATACGGCTATTAGCCGTATCTAATTGACACATTAGATACGTTTGATAGCCGTATCAAAATATTAAGCTTGGCATATTTTGATACGGCTTTCAGCCGTATCTAATAAGAATAGATATGGCTTTTAGCCGTATCAAAACCTCGTTTATGGTGTAGTGTCAATAGTTTTTGAAATAACTTCATACATATACCAACTATTTCATACAAGAATCGAAAACTTACAAATCAGATATTTATATAGAGTCAAAGGTCTTCGAAATCAATCAATTTTAAAATATTTGTTCAGTTTCAAATCCGTATACGTTCTCAACAATCGATTTTTTTTCAATCACATATCATTCACATTCAATATTTTCCAAATTTTAATTCAATAGTTTTCCACAACTTCAGTTTAATAGTTATATCAAATTTAGATAAAATCAAATTTCTTTCCAAAAGAAATTCTTTTCAAAACTTTTATTATAAGACATTTACTAGGTTAAAAATGTTTCTAAAAAATTCCATTATAAACCTTTCAAAAATATTTTCCATATTTATACAAAATCAGAACTGCTTAATATCAATTTGCCAATAATAAGTTTTTGTAAATATTTACTATGTTCAAAGCATTTCTTAAAACTCTTTTCATTCAAAATATTTCAAACTAAATTTCATACTTACATAATTCAAAATAATCTTATATAATTTACTTATCATAATATTTAACATTTTAAAACTTATTTAACTTCTATTAGTCTTTACTTTAAAATTTTCAAAACCAAACTTACTATACTTTCCAAAATACTTAGCTGTGAAAATTAATTCTCAATTTGGAAGTGTTCGACCCTTCAGAATAGTCGGAAAAAAAAATCAAATTCCAATTTAAAATTGGAAATCAACAATCAATCATCTCAACAAGATGCACAATCAATCAACCAATCAATTCTAATGCATAAGATGCATGTGTTCATAATATTATTCAGTAGAAACTCGAGAACTGAACACCAGGTTTTATTTCAATCATTTGAAATAAATATATACATGTAATTCGAATATCAAATTATACTTCAGGAATTTGAATCAAATCAGTTTCAAAAAAAATCGAGTAGCAAAGCTACTAAAGTGGCCTCCCCCACTTTGAAACTCGAAAATGAACGCCGATAATGTCGCGATCATCACCGAAATTATTTTCCAGCGACCGAAGTGAGTTCTACATTTTATTTCTTTCGAAATCATTTTGAAAACATTTCAGTATGGAAAATACTTTCAAACAATACTACTATATTTTTTCCAAAATTTTAGAAACCACTTTCAAAACTCTCGGAGTTCAAACTTTCAAATTTTTAGTTTGAATTTCTTTTTTTTAGTCACAAATCATATTCGTATGAGTCATTATCTTATATAATATTCATTTCAAACATCGTAATTCTTTATTTGGATTAAAAATGAATAACTTTAATCTAACAATAAATTTCAACCCAACATTGTCGTCGAATGCCTTATAGTCTAATTTTGAAACTTAATTCACCTGGTGTTCGTTCCAACCATTCCCAAAAGATTACAATTTCTACCCTTCCCATGCATGAAAAGGTAAATTACTTACAACTGGTTAGGCACTATTCGAAATTCAACAACAAAAATCAGATGCTCATAAACTGGCCGAGAACAACTAACTAATCAGTAAACGATAATATGCACAATCATACCAATCGATCAATAAACCAGTAAAACATCCAATCATCATCAAAAAGTCACAAATGAATTTATCAGTTTATAGAATTAATTCTTTTATATTCTATATATAATCCAAGTTAAAAATCATTTCATTTATTAATTTCAAAAAAAAAATTTACATCACTAACAAATACGTTCTCTTATATACGTATATACACTCAATGAGCTTATCCTACAGGTTTAGGTATACGCTAAACCTAAGCACTGTTGCCAACTCTGACTACCTACCTTTTTGGACAATTTAAGTCGACAATAAACCACACATGTCTGACTCAAACCATTCAAAGGGGAGGATTATCAATGGGGTTTAATAGAGAAAACAAGAGAAAAGAAGGAAAGCAATACACAAAATCTCGCAGCAGTACGACAAATTATAATAATCAAATAAAATAGTTCATGAAGATGTTTACAATATACATTTAATTACAAATTTTTACAACATTAATTAGAGTAAACTAAGCGAACATATCAAAAATGCAGTGGAAAAATAATAATAAATACAATCACCAATCTTCATCTTCATCTTCAAGGAATAACGTCTTCAAACACTGAAATACTCAGGCTGACCCGAGCATAATGAAAAACAATACACTCGAGTCAGAACTAAAAATCCTATCTAAGTCAAATCAATCTCAAATAAAAATACGAGTGTAATAACTTCAGAGATGTTACAGGATTTTCCATCTCCTATCAAGTGTACAACGTGAATATAATTATTTAAGAGATTTCAAATAATTCGAAATACCAATTTTAACCACTTTAATTAAAATAAATCCAAAGTTTAAATTAAAAACATAAACCTTTCAAATATTTCAATTCCAATACATTATACAAATTCAAGAAATTGTATGGGTATATATCATTTCAACCCATATTTTAAATGTCTTAATTATCCAATTCTAAAATGATTTAGATGACCATTTAAATGATATCAATAATATACACGGTGATAACAGGGACATATTAAAATAAATAAACAACCCTACATCCAACATATCAATCAATAAGCATCCATTTCAAACAACATCCAAATCAACCAATATATTACAACAGTTAATAGTTATCAATATTGAGGTTTTAACTATCAATTAAATTCCAATATAAAATTAAATGTCAATTCAATTTAATGTCAATTCAGATTCAATATCAATTCAAATGTCAATTTAAACCAACAAATAATAATCAAAAATTTATATATCTCATTATAAATTTTATTTAACTTGCAATGGAAATTTTAGTATTGCGTGAGTGTGTTGAATCACTCACCTTTTGGCTTTCCCTTTTCTAGACAGATTTGGATCCGCTACTACTTTCTCCTTTTGTTTTGTTTCCTTGCTATCTTAATCCTTTTTTTATAGAAAGTTTTGGATGAGACAGAGAAGATTGTATAGATCTGGATTTGAAGAAAAAGATTTAGAAAGAATAGAAGGTTTGAAATAGAAGAAGACAATTTAAAGAAGAAGAAGAATTGAAAAAGAAAGGGAAGCTTTGAAAAAGAAGAAGAAGATTTGAAGAACAAGAAGAAGAAAAAAGAAGCTTTGGAAAAAAAGAGAAAAAGGAGATTTGGAGAAGAAACATGAAAAAGAAGGAAGGAGGAAGGTGAAGAGAGAAAAAATGAAGCTACAGAAGATGAGATTTAAAAAAATGAAATGAGGCTACAGGAATGAAGATTGAAACTAGTGAAAAGCTAATAAAGTTAAATATAAACAAACTGGAAATTGAAATAAAGTAAAAATATGAACAACCCAAAAAAATGGTAGGTATTAAAAGAGGTGAAGGAAAGAATTAAAAATATGAAAAGTGAAAAACCTTCATATAATGTAAATGGAAATCGGTAATGGAACATATGAGGAAACAATGAAAAGAGTGAGACAATTATTAATTAGAAACGGAATAAATGGACCAACTCTACACTGTAAACTAACTTTTGGAATTCAAATTTCAAAACATTTGTTCACTCAATTAATTTTGTTAACCCAAAACATACAAAAATTGACATCCATTAAAGATTTAGTTAACACAACATAACTAAATTTGAACACACCAATTTACATAACGGGGACCGCCGCTACACAAAATAAAATATGAACCATGATTCAAAAATTCAAATTTAAAAAAACCAAATTTAAAAACAACATTTTTCTCGACACGTAACCATAAACTCAAATATTTAATTTATCTTAAATTTTAAGGTTAGCATTAAAATCACTTCCGTGCAACCTATACCTGCTATTTAACTACCATAAAATGTTGTTTTAAAAATTCAATTTTCTCTTTTTACAACATTATACTTATATTCAGAATGGAAACGTTCACTTTATTTTCCTCAAACATTCTTTTATTTTCCTTAAAATGGTTATTCGTTACTTGCAGTTCATAAATGTAAACATTCTTATATTCTAAAATAATCAACTTATACAATATTAAATCCATTCTTATATTTACAAATAATGTACATTCCAAATGAAAACATTCTTACATTAATTTATTAATTGCACTTTGTTTCTATTTCCTTTTTCATTTAAAGATTTCAATAAATTTATTTCCAATTAATTTCAATCTTCCACTTCAAAACAGACCCTAATTGATGAAATCAATTAAATAAATACGTAAACATTGTAATCCTTATTTATAGTCATGTAAACACATTTGTAAAATTACATTGTCTAACCAGCATTAAATTACATACTAAATAAATGTTTTTCTCTATCAATCAATATTTATTTAACTCTTCATTAGAACTTGCATTTATTATTCCAGTTTCTGTTATTAAATTATATTCTAATACGCGTTAGCACCTTCCACTTCATTACTTCATTATATTTTGTTGTTTTAGAATTTTATTTATGGTCCAAATTTATGATTTAATAACATTCACGTTAATAAATCATAAATTTTAATTTCCAACCATTTTCATTCAAACATTTCATTACAACGGTAATAAAACCCTAGTTCATTACATCTTATATTTCAACAAATTCTTTTATTTTGTTTTAAATGCCCTTTATATTGAATCAACAAATACCTTATATGTTAATTAAATATAAGTTTCCATTTTATTGCACTAATTACTCTACAGTTACGTCCTTTCTCATATTATTGAAATATTTCAATTATACTAAATTCCATTGAATATCAAATTAATTTCAAAACGGATTAAATTTATTGCTTACAAACAAGGATTATAAATTTATTTACCAAATAATTGATTTCATATTCTATATTAAAACCAATTTCAATTAAATGACATATGATTTCTACTTTAATACGTTGTTTCTTTTATTCCTTATTAAACTCCATAATCATATCCAAATTAAAATTTACGTTTATATTCCAATTAGAAATAAACAACCATTTCATTCTTTATTAACATTTTATTGTTTACAATCGATGAAATTTACATTCAAATAGTTATTAATTGTATTCAAATCAATAACATTAAATTATATTATATTTGTGTTACCATCCTTACCTTATTGAACTTGTCGTTTTTTAGAATTCATTTAAGATCAAGTTATATATTCTAACCCCTTTTTAATAATAAATCCTACAATCTTTATTTCTAACCATTTTTAATCAATAATTATCTTAAATTTAATATTTCCAAGGGTTGAAAATATGGGTCATTACACATTCTCCTTATTTAACTTCCTTATTTACTTTCATTCAGTCAATCCCTTCATTTTCTGCATGTATTAGGGCCCTAACATGCATCCATAGTAGGCAAAGTTTTCACAAAAATTCCATGTAATTATTTATGTCAAATCTCGTTTAAAAGGTGTAGCGATATCGAATATCAATATTTGTAAATATAACTTTTATATATGCATTTAAATAATTACTAACATTAAATAAATTAATTATAATTGATATTTCACAAATATTAATTGATTTAACCAATTTATAACATTTTATAAATTTATTTAAATCGTGAACTTTTTTGGAGAAATCGTAAATGCAGTTGTGTGACTCAGAGGTGTGAACTCAATTGGCGATTAATATTGAACAATTCAAATATAATATTCATACATCGCATTGGCCAGTGGTTTGATAGTTTGGCTGAATCATGGCTTAGAGATCTTTTTAGTATAATCCAATTTCACATTTTCTTAGGTGATACCTTTTAGTAAAGATTTTTTATATCAATTCTCTTCATCAAAACTATATCGCTTTAGGACTTATGAGATTTGGTTTTGGTCAAAATTCCAAAATTCTCCAAATTCAACTTGATTAGTCCAAACATAAAATCACTGGTTCAACAAGAACAATTATTATTAACCATACTACTCTGGCCAGAGACTTTAACTTTGAACTAACTACAGTTGACCGTGATGCTAACCTCGTATAACTAAGAAGACAAATTCTCTATTGAATAGTATTTCATTTCCAGTGCTTCAACTCAAACCGAACTATAGTCGTTCAGTGGACGCCATGCCATGATTTAACTATAAATAAAGTGGAGTGTCTACACTGAAGTTTCGCAGCATTCTCAAGTCGAGGGATCTTTGATAATATCGTCAGTTCGAGATTGTTCATTTGACCTTGGTTATATTAACCAATAGAGATCTCTCAAGTGAGTTATTCCATATTATCTAATAACTATCAGTACTTAACCCCTTGGTGCCCCTAATGGCCATGAATAATATACTGCCTAATATTTAAAGAGCATTATGTATCCTTGTTTCAATGGATATATCGATATCTTGTCTCGAAGCATCATAAGTAGGAACATCGAAAATAATATGTTATTATAATGTGACAATTTTCTCATGATTACAACACATTGTAATTATGATCACATAACATATTATTTAAGGATATTCTATTTAATATACTTTAGATTAATTATTAATTAATTATATCACAATATAAAATATATATATAATGGAAATAAAACACTAATTATTTTGAACGAGATTGGTTATCGAGTTAGATTTAAACAACAAATTACATAATTGCCCCTTATGGCATACCACTAACTATATCATGTCACGGTAGCAACAAATGCATATAACCTTTGCAATTTTGGTGTAATTGAAAAATATTGCATTCTAGTTAAAGGTGTAGCTTTACCCCTGGTTATTGTTGACGTATATCTAGGTTGTTTATATAATTTACACAAAGTCGAATTTTTATCTTCCTTCCAGTAAATTATGCACCATCTGAACACGAGTCAATTTTTTCATATGGCAATCCAAAGGCCAAGACCTCTCTTTTAAGGGAATATGGTTTTCTGCCAACACATCATCAAGTGGAGCATTTCTTTACATGAGTTAATTGTTGCATTCCCGATGCATTGTATTCAGATTTTATAGCGATTAACCTAGATGTGGTTGACAAGTGTGTCATTTTTACAGCCTTTATTTAGTGGTCGTTTCGATGCTTCTAAAAAGTTTTAAAAAAATTTGCTTCTAAGTCAACATCTTCCTTCAAATCTTATTCATCGGCCCACATACTCGGGCTAACAGCATCATGAATCATTTTGGTCGTTCTGTGTTCTAGGTCCACATTTTCTTCAATAAGGGTTTCATCGCAATCCACATCAATATTTACGGTCTCCTCTTATACAACATGATATTCTTCTCCATGAAATAACCGCACAAGATAGACGTGCATAAGACTATATTGGTGTAAATGTATTATCACAATATAATACTCTAAAGGTTTTAGGTAATGACATTTTGAACACGAACATTGGACTTCTTTCATATTTGTTTTGTTACAAGAAGTCATTTTGATGAATATGTCCACACCATTTTTAAAGTGCAATGGTATCGTTCCTCTTTTTTTACCTTTTATATACATTCAAGTCCAATCTTTCAAATAATCCATCTTTTATACTCTACACATAAACAAAAATTACATTATTTTTCACATAATAGTACTTTATTCTTGTTTTTTAATAAAACCAAACATAATAATAACATTACTATCATCTATTTAATAAAACCATACATTAATAACATTATTAATTTTATTATTAATTTAAATAACATTATTAATTTTACTATTAATATAAACAAAATTATTAATTTTATTATTAGTTTCAATAACATTGTTAATTCTATTATTAATTTAGATAAAATTATTAATTTTATTACCAATTTAAAAAATATTTATTATTTTTATCGTTACATTCAATAATATTATTAATTTTATTATTAGTTTAAATAACATTATTAATTTTAATAACATAATTAATTTTATTATTAGTTTCAACAACATTGTAAATTTTATTAGAAAACAGTTTTAAAATAATGGAATTCATATGATTTCAAAGCTATACAACCTAGGGATTTGTATACTTTTTTTAATGGCTGGTCATCCTACTTCTCATTACAGACGTAATCATATTTCAAATTGAACAATTAACCAAATTTTGGTAACACGTCCCTTTACTCCTAGTATCATACACAAAAGAGCATACATGGGGAACAAGAAGGAATATCGTCAAAATTTTGTTAACCGTTTGATTTGAAATATTGATTTACAAAACATAAATGTCATTACGTTTATAACTTCTCCAATGCTTGGAGAAATCCGATAAATAACATACCAGATGAATATTGATTTCCATTTTATTTAAAAAATGAATATCAATATAACGATCATATACAGTACTTGTCAGATGGAGACATATTAAACATCTACAGGGTTTCACTAATAATACCATTTCAATAACAATGAATTAACGAATAATTTCAAAACAATACCAATGATATCTCAAATCATATATGAATTATCATACCAGTGAATCTATGTCAATGATCACGTACCAACGATCTACATCATTCATGAAACTAATCAAATCATAACATTGAATAAAATATGAATCAGAGCATTAAATCATACCAATAAAAGGCGGTGCTTGCAATAGTGGGTGGGTGCTTGGGGAGGTGGTTCTTGGAAGAGACGATGGTTGAGTGTTTGGAGAGGCGGCGACTGCAAAGAGGAGGCGATGCTTAGAGATGTGATGGATGGGTGCTTGGTGAGGCATTGGGTGGTGGCTGATTGGCTACAAGGAGGAGGAGGTGACGACTTGGAGGCGGTGGGCGGTGTCAACGCATAGGCGGCTGCAAGGAGGAAGTGGTGGGTGTCTAGAAGGAGGAGGAAGTGGCTTGGAGGGATTTTTAGTACTGAAAAGTGATATGCAGGACAGAATGTCGACTATGAAAGTATGGTTGGGAGAGAGGTCATATCGTTGCCTCATCGATGCCTCTATAATGGCATCGATAAGGCATCAACAAGCTTATGTAGGTAGGTAATTTTATATGCCTTATCGTATTCCCGCCAACGCTAAATTTTGGGTGTCAGCGTGACATCGATAATATCACATAGGTAAATAGTGCATTTTCTAGTAGTAACTTAACTCCTATGGTTGGTACATCAATTTTTGTTATCTGTAATTAGCTCCATAATACCCTTTTTTACAACGTTTCTATTAAATTGTACCTGTTATTTTATGAACATCGTACATCGATTAATAAGTTGTACAATTCCTATTATTCTAAAATGTTCTTTTAAAAATTAAAAAATCTCTTAATTTGTATATGCAAAACAGAATTCGGTACTAATTTTGACCACATGGAATCATTTTAGACAATGTCAAGTTAACACAATTATATTTATTTAACCAAATTTTAAATTGAAATAGCCATATGGGATTACATCGAGAAACTAAAAATCAAAACATTGAAAAAATGCCCGTAGTATGCTAATTTCGCATTTCCCAACATCTATGCATTTCAACATAACCCAAATTGGAGTAAAATAAGGAAAATTAGTCTAAATTGCAGTTAATAATGTCAAAATAAGCTAATTTTACACTAATAAAATTGTTAGTTCATCATTTGCTAGTAGTGAATATGAATGACTTTTTCAACAATTCAATGGACTAAAAATTAAGGTTACATACTTTGGTTGTAATTGAAAGGTTGATGATAAAAATTGAAGTTTTTATGTGGAGATGCCAAAAAATTCTCAATTTCAAAGAAATGAAATTTCTAAATTTCCTTTCATATTCTCCATTGAAAAAAATATTATGATATCTTCCGAATTTTTACGTTACTATTTGTTTCCAGCAAATTTTCCATAGTCTCATAACAAGCTAAAATAGGTAAAGTGGACTACAAAATGATGAATGAGTCAAGAAACTTGGAAGATGTAAAGACCGAAGACATCAAAGATTTGGTCAAGTTTCAAAAATGCAAAACATGTTGGTACCGACATGATTTGCACTGATATAATTTGGGAACCATAAAGAATGACGAAAGGAAGGAGTATCCCGAAATTGACTAAGTGTTAGACAACAAAAACATGCCAGCACCAACATGATCATGTCGGTACCGACATGATTTGGATCTCGATTTGGCTTCTTTCAAGGCTTGGGACTTAAGCTATGAAGAAGAAATGAAATTTTAACACATAAAAATCATATAGATACCGACATGATCATGTCGGTACTGACATGATTGGCTTTCATGGGACACATGCGTGATGACCTACTCTTCATGTTAGAATTTTGGATCTGAAGAAATTAACTCATTCAAACCTAGAATTGTGAGATTTGTGCTGGATCTTGTCTATAAATAGCAAACTGTCTCCAACTAAAAAAGATTGGGGCACTTTTGTATCCTTCTTCTTCTTCTTCTTTCTAAGGCCTGAGAGAGAAATCGAGATCTACTGGTTGGTAGTTGGAAATTGAATGTAATTTGTGTATTCTTGAGAGAATTCATAAATAAAAACATCTAAGTGGACGTAGGTCAGAGATTTTGCTGAACCACTATAAATCATATGTCACATCTTTGATTTTTCATTTTTATATTCATTAAATCGATATATGTGATATTGGGGTGTTGTATTAATTTTTGATGCATAAATCTGATATTGGAAAAGATGATGAGGCCTACTCTAGGAGCCATTGTTGGATTAAGTCAACCGGAGCTGGGCAGCCAGGAGGTGTCCTTTGGTCCAAATCCACCTTCCATTTATGTGACTAGAGAAGAAATGGAAGGGATGATGACAGGATGCAAGAAAGATTGATTGCTCGACAATAGGAAGTGATGAATAGATTTTTTTTTCAAAGGATAGATTGGCAAAGAGTAGCTGGAGTTGCTAGAAATTAGAATCGGAAACCAGAAAGCGAAGCAAAGGCATAAGGAAATGGAGCAAAACAAGCTAGGACCAACCCAAGCACACCACAAGTCGAGAGGTCCAATAATGTCGGTACTAACATGATGGACAAGAGGGCACGGTCAATTTGAATGTCGAATAAGGAAGGACCCATCAGATGGATGACGTTGAGCGTCAGAATCAAGATCGAAATGCGAACTTGTAATAACAAGGAATAGAGACGGAAAGTCCCTTAAGGAATGGGGGAATAATAAAAATTTGAATCGAAAGCATGGAGCCTTAAAGATTTCAACTGAATTGGTGACAACCTGCACATGCCTACACTGCCAATATACTTGTAGTGCATTGTAACAGTGTCCGGTCGATGTAGGACGATTAACAAAGGTTGTAAAGTAAATAAAACATCATAAAACCTGTCATATATCTCACAACACATTGGACAAAATATAATCATCATCACATATATATAATAGGTTTGACAGTAATAACTATATGACTCATAGAATCAGAGTGCACTAGTTCATATAGTTATACAAAATAGTTGTATAGTTTATACAACTGATAAATAAACTCAAATGATAAATCATCTCTAAATAAAATAAAGGAACATTGTCTAGGCTCCACGGTATCGCACAACGGAATAAGAAATAATATGCCTAAATATAAGTACAAGAAAGCACCGCCTCCTGCTAGTCCTTCTATACAACTCCATGTGTCGCCTACACCTGCTATCTAGTTTACTCACTTAAAAGTATGAGATGATAAAAAGCAAATCATAGAACCTCGAGTCACATAACAGCTTGGTGTGAGCGATAAGCTGTCTCAAAATACTATGGAACTCAATATAGTATACGAAGAATCATACCTGATCTGTCCCTGCATCCAAAGAGTTAGCGCATAATAATATATTTTAATCTACTAACATCATAGGGTATATATAACATCCTCTGCGCAACATCGGGCATTAGGTATCCGCCTCCACCATACCTACGTTCTGTGACATCCCCAGTGCAACAAACAAACATGGAGAACATAGCGCCCATCAGAAAATCCTCACTGTCACTCATGTGCGTTGAATATATGATTACTCGTATGACCATTCCTCTGCTAAGGATTAATAGAAAAACATGGGTTTCAAGGTACTTGAACACTAACCACACAGATGCCAGACACTAGATCCCTTGCTTGATTCAGGGTATATGGATCCTTCCTTGATTCGAGATACACTACTAAATACCAAGTGAGAGTCCTCACATACCCCTACTTTAGGAGCACACTAAAAAAACTCTGAGTATCGACGATCCCTTCATACACATATCAGAGCCCTTCCTTGCTTCATTTGTTCTCATAGCAGAACCCATCCTCATTCCACTTTCCATCATAGTGCACTTCTAGGCGTCCATCATCAGTCGTAGAATCCAGTATCTAAGTTCCAAAGCCATCACGTCGAAGCGTCACATCTTTGCCTCATCGTTCTTCATCGCACACACCCAATGAAACCGAACACCCAGCAAACAAACACATACGACACGATCATCTAGGCATCGCTCTCACTTCCTAAAAGTTGTGCTTCAACTTCCACCACCTATGACATTGTTGGTACCGATCGTATATGGTCGTCACTGACCATGTGGATCCATCTCAAAAGGGCCAAGTGTTGAATTCCCAAATCATGGCATCGCGGCCACTGGTCTGACATGGTTGGTACCAATCATGTCCAAGCACACCTAAAGATTCTAAGTCCAAAAACTTCTTATCATGTAGCGCCTTCGGCTAGACCCAAAGCATCCATTCCCAAAATATGAAGTTTGTCCCTCCTCAACTCGAACCACTCTAATACCGACCATATTCTTGAACCATTGAAATTTTTTCAAGTCCCAAACTCTTTTAACATTTCATATTTCCACCTAACCTAAAGTTTCCCCCTATTTTCTAGAAGTACTTTGCATCTTGACTCAGAAATCCAGACATCAACGATATATAACCGCCATCGACATATTCAAAAACGATAATTTGAGCCATCAAATCGACTCCAAACTACTTGCAAATTGTTTTGGGGTCTCTTTGGACTTCAAACAACATCATATTCCAGATGCGCGATGTTGCGAACATTTTTGATACCATTTGCACCAAATGATGACCATGTTCCTAACTATGCAAAACAACTAACAATCACATTAAAACAATCCATACAACTATCACACAATAACACATGACATTCAAGCAATACATACAATCAATCAAAACATGATTTTAAAGCACATATCTCCTAAGATCTAATTTTATATAAAAACGACAATAGGGTTTGTAATGAGCTTCAAGTCAGAAATGGAGTGGTGGGGCTGAGCTTAACTTTAGAGGGTCAAGCAATTCGAGCTTGTAAAGAGAAGGTGAACGGAGAAGACGACATTTGATTTTGTCGACCGGAGTTCTGTACTACTTGGTTAAAGTGCAAGGCTTGGTGGGTTGGTTTGTGTGTGTCACTATGCAAGAAAGAAGATGAGAGGAAGAATGGATTAGGGGTTAGTGAGGATTAGTAAATTAGTTAAGATAATTAATTTAATTCTTAATCCAGAATCTTATAAACTCGATATCTTTTGCATACGAGGTCCAATCGAGATGCCATCTTCATGGTTGCGCTCATACAGAATCCTTTACATCTTGGATTGGTTTGGATTTGGATGAGTTTACTCATCATTTGATTGTATATTATTGTGTATATAATTTTGTTGTGAAAAATATAATTGATAAAAATGCAAGTTATTACTTTTGGACCCCAGTATTTAACACTTGTTAAATTGGTTTAAATGTGAATATATTGGAAATATATATTTGGTGTTCTATACATATGTTTTGAGTGTGTTTGACCGAAAGGAATTGGTTTGGAAAGTTATTGAAATTATGAGACAAAGTTGTGTTGAAATCCTAGTTTTTAGTAAAGTAAAAAGGGCTTTTACTTTAGATATTTTTTCCAAATCTTTTAAAATAGTTTGGTGAAAAGCTATAAAAGTATTTTAAAAAGGGAGTTTGAAGGTTAAATATGTTTTTATAATTATTTCTGAATTTTTAAAGTAAAGAGTTTTAAATTATAAAATAAGTATTTTTCAGTAATATGTAGAATAAATGTTTTAAACAATATTATAAGTATATTAAAGTGTTTTAAGTATATAAAATATATAGTTTTAGAAAATTTGTTAAATATTTTATTTAAAGTAGATTGAAGCTTATTTGATATAAATATGTATTAAATTGTTTTAGTAAATGTATAAGTTGGTAAAGTAAATTAAGCCTTTCATAATGTAAGGAAAGTTTGGATTTTAACATTTATTGTTAAAATAAGTGGTTTTGTGAGGTTAAGTGAAAGTATATTAATTTGTTAAATTAATGTAGAGATAAGTAATTGTAATTGGGGTTGTAATTGTTACTTTAATGAGGAATGCTTTAAAGTAATAATAAGAGATATGGTTTTGGGTTTTTGTGACATTGTTGGAATAACAATTGTCTTAAACCCGTATAAGTGTAATGTATTCTTTAAAGAGAGTTTTAAAAATACCGATTAAGTGAAGTGTTTTAGATTTGTTGTAAACAATGTTTTAGTAACATTTGTTTTTAAACCCTTGAATAATATTTTAAAGTGGTAAAATATTGTTAAATGATTTTGGATACTTAGATCTTTAATAATGGAATTTTTAAAGATAATAACAAGTATAAAACCTTGGGAAAAGGATAGAAAAGTATAAGTTTAAAGTATAAAAGAGCGAAGGGGTTTATAGTAACAATGTTTCGAGCGACTTTTGTTTTTTACTTCTTTGATGGTGTTTTAAATAGGTATAAATTGTTATCGATTTGTGAATATACTTATACCGTTGAGGCAAGTATATGGATACTTTTAAGAAGTATTGAAATGTGTAGAAATGAATAGTGAGGTTTTAAAAAGTGAAGTTTAATTAATACGTGAAGTTTAATTAATAAATGAATTTTTAATTAATGAAAGGAGTTTTATTAGATAAAAAGGAGTTTAACTAATAAAGGAAGTCTTAATTAATAAAGGATTAATTAAATAAAAGGGGATTTGAAGTCGTTTATATGACTTGATCGTGCTTGTGTGTCGATCATGCTTTTTGGTTACTTGTTTATGAAAGTATACAGGACTTAGTTTCCTTTATGCGATTATTCTTATTTATTGTTGAAATTGGCCAAATATAAATTTGGAAATATCTAGAAGAAGCACTGGAATTATTTGATACATTTATCTTCAGTGATGCTATACTATACGTATAAACTCGTTTTGCTCTTCTTGGACAAATGATAAGGAAATCCGTTTTCTTAAACGGTTAGGAGGTGATCTCCACTCTTATGTATTGTATGTTTTTTTCCAAAAGAACCAGAGTTAAGTTTATCGAAAATCCGTCGATTGTTTTTGGGGCGCCTGGTAAGCTGGGGAGTGTACTTATATGAGATGACTCGAAAATGTAATCACTCCAAAACCATATACGTGTTCTATGCTTTGGAAGAGGATAGAGATTGGTTCAAGATTCTAGAATCTATATGGAGATTCGGGATCCGTTTGAGATGCTCAAACCCATGTAGAGGTTCGTGATCTATTTTGATATGTGGGAATCCATATGTGATTCTCAGACCTGTCGAGGTATGGGAATAATGTATGGTTCTGAGATTTATTCGAGTGGTAACTCGTGTGCTAGAATGCTGGACATAGCCTCACTAGCAGTAATGACTAAAACCAAAGATAGGATACATAGACCAGAGGTTTAGCTTACCAACGGATGCAAGCGACTCTACCCTAGAGATTCCTATAGTTATACATGTAATGAGTGGTGCACACGGGTGGACTGACGGGGGGTAGCTATGTATTTCCTATGTACATCAGCTAGGGATGTACGATGCTTTGGGAGGATATTTCTGATCCTTGTGTAGGGGGACCGTTCTCGAAGTATCGAGGGAACCTCCATGGAATCCTACACAATTAGCGAACGTGCCTTAGCCATTTTGATTATATACATATTATTGTTGTGATGTACATTCACATGCATCATAGCTATTGATTATTTATATTTTACACCCTAGAAATTATTATAATATCACAGAATTTTCTAATAGAAATGGTTTGTTTATTGTAAGATAAAAAACCCATCCCTATTTATTTGCGGCATGGTCTTAAAATATACCTTTATTTTTTGAAGTGTTTAATAAACATAAAAATTTATGTGATTTGGGTTTTTCATGCTGGTTTAGCAGACTGGTCCAACTGTTATTTTCTTATAATGCTCGGGTTGGCTCGAGTATATTGTCAGATTTAGCTGTGGTTCATTGGAGCTCTTGGAGAGGAGCTGGAGGATTTCCTACCATTGTATTTATTTCGGCTACACTATTATGTGTATTGTATTTATCAGCGTTTGTGAGGATAGACTATTATAAATGTCTAGGTTGATGATATGTTAGTTTACTCTTAATTGATGTATGTATATCAAAGTTTTCTTTTTGATAAAGATCTTTTGAGATATTATATATTATTGTTTTGCATGTGAGATTCTTATATTGTGTTCCACTTTCTTGTTCTTTTTCATTTCCTTTTATCTAACGTTTTATCTTTCCAGCACTTGGGTGCTTGGCACATGAATACCGTGGATGTATTAGTGCCAACATTCGAGGGTTGAAAATGCCGTTCTTTACATTTGGTATTAGAGCTGAAGGTTAAGCAAGAACCTTGGCTTTGGTGGGTATACCTCATTAAGAGATAGGGTAACGGAATGCCTTATTATGAGTTAAGTGAAATATATATATAAATAAGAGTACGTATATGCTATTTTTATAAAAATGTTTTGTATTGTGTTGATGGATATATTGAGTGGCTTATGGATTCTAGTCAATACGTGTTGCTAACGTTATTGATAGGGATATCTAAACACTTGAACAAGGCAAACCGACACAGTATTGTTTTTGAAGTTGGTAAATGAAATAATTTTACCTAATATTTTATATATAAAAGTATAATTTCCAAAAAATTAATATAGTTATTTATGATGTGTTTGTTTGTTAGGAAATGATAATATTCAATTATTATCATTTATTATTTGATTAGTCGTGCTTGACTGGTTAATGAACGGTTTTACCTTTTCGCTGCATTGGTTCGGTAGATAGTAAACTTTGGGGACATTGAAACGAACATCTTGTGAATTAAGCTTCACAATTTGATTATAGGCGTTTAGTGATAATGTTGATTTAAAATTTAATTTTAATAAAAGTTGTTTATTATAGTCTTTGAGAAAGATAAGATATTTTAAAGATACATATTTGTGAAATGATTTTATATAAGAAAGTGAATTTATATAAGTATGGTTTATAAATAAAAAGAATTTAAATTGAGAATTTGAGAACTTAAACCTCGGTGTTTTTGAAATTGGTTTCTAAGATTTTGGAAAATAATAGTAACATTATTTGAAAGTAAGTATTTGGAAAATTGATTTATGAAATTTTGATCATGGTACTTAGTAATATATATGAAGTATTTGATACCGCTTTGAAAAGATTTTGGTTAAGGCCGAAAAGTATAATTTGGATGTACCGAACTCACTCCTGTTGCTTGAAAATAATTCTAGTGATAATTGCAGCATCATCAGCGTTCACTTTTGGGTTTCTAAGTGGGGGATGCTATCTAAGTAATTTTCTATAAAGTTGTTTTGGTAAAATAAATTTTGATTTAAAGCCTGAAAGTATGGTTGATATACAAAAGTTATAAGTATATATTATTTCAAAATGATTGAAATAAAACCCAGTGTTTAGTTCTTAAATTTTCTATTAAGATATTTTATGGACTCATGTATCATATGCATTATGGTAGTTTGGTTGTGCATCTGGTTTGATCTGTATATTAGTACTTTTCAATTATTGAAATAAAACGGAATTTCCGATGATTTTGGACAGGCGGAAACTTCTGGATTGATATAAGAAATTAAAGATAAGTGTTTTGTGAAAATATAAAAAGTTGAGTTTTTGTAACTCTTAAATTGAAAGATAGTAGAATTTAAACAAATTTTAAATTGATTAAACATCTTTGTTGAGTAGAACATTTGATGTTATTGGACCAACTAATACATGTCTTTACCTTAGGGTTATCTAAGATAAGTAGACTCTAGTCTTGAGTTTTCTTAGACTATAGTCTTGAGTTTGGATAACAAAGTCCAACACTTCCTAGCTACTTGCCTAGCCCGACGGATAAAGAGGTCTAGAAGGTTGACTCAATGATAAGATCCAAATTTATTTTGGACCTTCTTCGGAATTTTAGTAAGTTAAAATAGGTTTTAAATTATTGAATATCCATGTTAAGAAAACAAATAAGGTTGGTTTGTATATACTCCTAGGATGTAGTGGAGTGATATACAATATGAACTCAAATCTTTAAAATAAAGTTGTAGCTTTTTGGAATGATTATAATCTTGGGTAATGTTTTATAAATGAAGATTAGTCTTTATAAAATGTTTGTAGACTTGAAGTAATATGTTATAAATGACTCGGAAATGAATTTAGTATTAAATGAAATACTACAAATGTAAATGAATGTGAATTAAAATGAAAGGCAATGGTGTAGTTAAGAAACCAATTGAAATACGGTACGTAAGTTGTATGTGATCATTTTATTCGTATGATAGTTCTTGATATAAGATTCAAGTACATGATTTCGAGGTGATTCACACCCAAGTTAGGATTTTTCGCTCAATTCTTGACGTCGAACACTTGACACATATTTTTGATATGATCCTGAAGTTTTCTATCATAATATATGACTATGCAAGGAAAACAGAGGTTTCTAGTCAAGGAACCGGATCAGAGTCCACACTAGAGAGGTCGGGTGAGATATACTAGTTCGGAAGTCAAATTTATGTGATCGAGCTAGTGATTAGATTTGAGATTTGATATGGATGGTCCATATACATTGTACGGACTTTCGTATATTTGTATGCCATGTTTTGTTGCCTCATGGAGAGTTTAGGGGTTGACTCTTCGAATTGCTTGAGGGTAGAATGAGTGGTCGACTGAGTAATACCTGAGGCTGTTGAGCGTAATGTAATGCTTGGTGGATTGTTTGTCATCCTAATGCGATGAAAAGGTTTCTGAACCTGGGCAAACCGTAAGCTTTGGTTGCTAGTGATTGCAGTACTGTGTACTATTGTTATGTGATTGTTCTTTGGTAGCTAGTGATTGTAATACCGTTGGGTATCGATGTATGGTTGTTGCTTTTGTTGCTTGTATCGGTATTTTGAGGACGAAATATTCTAAAGAAGGAGAATGTATCAACGCGGAATTTTAAGCGCTTTATATTTAAATATTGGAATTATTTAAATATTTAAAATTTGAATTTAATGATATAAAAATGATTTCGAAGGCTTATTAAATTCTTTTTAATTGATAATGGTAAAACTTTAATTTATAATTAAAGTGATTAAAGTTGTTTTGATAATTATTATTTTTAATTAACACGTGAAATTATCATTCCGGGGCACTGTCTTGGATTTTGACGAAATCAGTGTCGTTGGATCCAGAATAATGAGTGGTTATACGCCGTCGAGTTTCGTGGCGATTGGACGTCTTGTGTTGTCGTGCGAGCTTGAAACGTTCGACGATTAAGAAAGAAAATTAAAATAATAATATAATTTTACTATAAATATCCCTTTAACCCTTCCTCTTCATCACTTTTCCTTTCTTTTTCCCGTTCTTCACAAAAACTTAGCTTTCACTCTTTCCCTTCTTCTTTTAATTGTTCGTGAACTAGGGTCAACAAAATTCAATGATTTTGGATTCGTTGAACTTGTATGAGTGGGAGCTTCATGATGGTGTGAGCGATGTTGGGTGTAGTAATGGTTGGGGTGTGACAGTGTGGTGGTGGAACTAGGGCTAGAAGTTGTCGTTGATTGCGGAGGAGATAGGCTTTGGTGTCAATGGTGTTGGGTTGCTGGAGTGTAAGCGAGTTTGTGGAAGGTGTTTGGAGGCATGCAGCTACAAGTAAGAAATCGAAACATCCTTCTTGTCGTGTTGTGATGGGTTGGTCGTGAGTGGGAGGTGATGGCCGGAGGTCAATTCGATAATGCCATTGGACTCGGGGTGCGAAGAAAAGATGAATAGTGGTGGTCAGAGGTGCTTAGGTGATCGATGGTGGAGTGCGATGCTGAGGCAGTAGGCGGAGTGCTTCAATTTGAAAATGGAGCGGTGGAGCTAAGCTTTACTTTGAAGGGTCGAGCAAGTTGAGCTTGCGAAAAGATGGTCAATAGAGAAGACGACATTCAATTCCGTCGACCAAAGCTCCATATCGCTTGGTTGAAGTGCATGGCATAGTGGGTTGATTTATGCATGTCACTGTGCAGGAAAGAAGATTGGAGGGAAGAAGGATTAGGGGTAAGTGAGGATTAGTAAATTAGTTAAGATAATCAATTTAATTTTTAATCCAAATTCTTAGAAATTCGATATCTTTTGCATACGATGTCCAATCAAGATGTCGTCTGCACTCATATCGAGATCCTCTACATCTTGGATTAGTTTGGGCTTGGGTGAGTTTACTCACTAGTTGATTGTATATTGTTGTATATATAATTTTGTTGTCAAAATATAAATTAAAATTGATAAAATTGAGAGTTGTTACTTTTGGACCCCTCGTTACTTTTTAAGCAAGTGACAACATTATATGTAGTATAATCTCTCTTTTAATTCTCTTAAACATGTGTTGTGGCCCGGATTTGTTTATATGGTGATAATGTTGTTATTTGATAAAGTTGGAAATTGTGTATGAATGGTTGAAGCAAAATTGTTGCTATAAACGCACTTGAAAAATCCCCTGTATTTAACACTTGTTAAATTTGTTTAAATGTGAATATATTGGAAATATTTATTTGGTGATTCTATACACATGTTTTGAGTTTGTTTGACCGAAAGGAATTGGTTTGGAAAATTATTGAAATTGTGAAACAAAGTTGTGTTAAAATCCTGGTTTTTAGTAAAGTAAAAGGGGCTTTTACTTTAGAAAATTTTCCAAATCCTTTAAAATAGTTTGGTGAAAAGTAATTAGAGTATTTTAAAAAGGGAATTTGAAGTTTAAATATGTTTTTATAAATATCTCTGAATTTTTAAAGTGAAGAGTTTTAAATTATTAAAAACATCTTTTTATGGTTTTTAAATAAATTATCAAATAAGTATTTTTCAGTAATATGTAAAATAAATGTTTTAAACCATATTATAAGTATTTTAAGTACACACACACACACACATATATATATATATATATATATATAAATAGTTTTAGAAAATTTGTTAAAGAATATTTAAAGTAACTTGAAGCTTATTTAATATAAATATCTTTTAAATTGTTGTAGTAAATGTTGTTGGTAAAGTAAATTAAGTCTTTCATAAAGTAAGGAAAGTTTAGATTTTAACATTTTTTGTTAAAATAAGTGGTTTTGTGAGGTTAAGTGAAAGTATATTAATTTGTTAAATTAATATAGAGATAAGTAATTATAATTGGGATTGTAATTGTGACTTTAATTAGGAATGCTTTAAAGTAATAATAAGAGATATGGTTTTGGGTTTGTTGTGACATTGTTTGAATAACAATTTTCTTAAACCTGTATAAGTGTAATTTAATCTTTAAAGTGAGTTTTAGATATAACAATTAAATGAAGTATTTTGGATTTGTTGTAAACAATGTTTTAATAACATTTGTTTTTAAACCCTTGAATAATATTTTAAAGTGGTAAAATATTGTTAAATGATTTTGGAAAACACTTAGATCTTTAATAATGAAATTTTAAAGATAATAACAAGTATAAAACCTTGGGAAAAGGATAGAAAAGTACAAGTTTAAAGTATAAAAGTGCGAAGGAGTTTATAGTAAGAATGTTTTGAGTGACATTTGTTTTTAACTTCTTTGACGGTGTTTTAAGTAGGTAAAACTTGTTATTGATTTGTGAATATATTTATACCGTTGAGATAAGTATATGAATAATTTTAAGAAGTATTGGAATGTGTAGAAATGAATAGCGAGTTTTAATTAAAATGTCAAGTTTAATTAATAAGTGAAGTTTAATTAATAAGTGAATTTTAAATTAATGAAAGGAATTTTTTTAGATAAAAAAGAGTTTTACTAATAAAGGAGGTTTTAATTAATAAAGGATTAATTAAATAAAAAGAGGATTTGAAGTCATTTATATGACTTGATCGTTCTTATGTGTCGATCATGCTTTTTGGTTACTTACTTATGGAAAGTATGTGGGATTTAGTTTCCCTTATGCGATTATTCTTATTTATTGTCGAAATTGACCAAATATAACTTCGGAAATATCTTGAAGAAACACAGGAAATATATGGTACAATTATTTTCGGTGATGCTATACTATACGTATAAACTCGTTTTGCTCTTCTAGGACAAATGATAAGAAATCCATCCTCTTAAACAGTTAGGAGGTGATCTCCGCTCTTATGTATTGTCTTTTTATTTCCAAAAGAGCCGGAGTTGAGCTTATCGAAAACCCATCGATTGGTTTTTGAGAGCCCGGTAAGCGGAGGAATGTACTTATATGAGATGACTCGAAACCATAATCACTTCAAAACCATATACGTGTTCTATGTTTGGAAGAGGTTAGATATTGGTTCGAGATGCTGGAATCTATATGGAGACTCAAGATCCGTTTGAGATGCTCGAACCCATGTAGAGGTTCGTGATCTATTTTGAGGTATGGGAATCCATGTGTGATCCCGAGACCTATTGAGCTATGGGAATCCATGTGTGATTCCGAGATCTGTTCAAGTGGTAACTCATGTGCTAGAATGCCAGACGTAGCCTCACCAGTGGTAATTGATTAAAACTAGAGATAGGACACATATACTAGGAGTTTAGCTAACCCAAGTGTGCAGGCTACTCTACCCTAGAGATACCTATAGTTATGCATGCATTGAGTAGTGCACACAGCTTGACTGATAGGGGCTAGCTACGTATTTCCTATGTACATCACCTAGAGATGTACGATGTTGCAGAAGGATATCTCTGATCCTTGTGCAGGAGGACTGTTCTCAAAGTACCGAGGGCACCTCCGTGGAATCCTATAATTTAGCGAACGCGCCTTAGCGGTTTTGATTTTATACCTATTATTGTTGTGATGTACATTCACATGCATCACAGCTACCTGATTATTTTTATTTCACACCCTAGACATATTATAATACCACTGGATTTTCTAATAGAAATGGTTTGTTTATTGTAAGGTAAAATAATGCTTTCATGTTTATTTGTGGCATGGTATTATAATATACCTTTACATTTGAAAGGTTTTATAAACATAAAAATCCATGTGCTTTGAGTTTCTCACGTTGGTTTACCAGACTGATTTGGGTGTTATTTTCTTATAATGTTCAGGTCAGCTTGAGTATATTTCCCAATTTAGTTGTGGTTCATTAGAGCTCTTGAGGAGGAACTGTAGGATTGCCTATGGTGGTATTTATTTCCGCTGCATTATTTCTTGTATTGCATTTATCTGCGTTTGTAAGGACAGGTGTTATAAATGTCCAGGCTGATGATATATTAGTATACTCTGATTGATGTTTGTATATTAAAGTTTTCCTTTTGGTAAAGATATTTTGAGATATTATATATTATCGTTCTGCATGTGAGAATCTAATATTGTGTTCTTCTTATTTTTCCTGCACTTGGGTGCTCGGCATGTGAATACAGTGGATGTATTAGTGTCGACGTTCGAGGGTTGAAAAGTCTGTTCGTTACATGGTTGGTAATTAGTGTAAAACTTGTTAAAATACAAATCTATCTTTTGAATCTCGGATTTAACGTGTCATTGTTGTCAAATCTAAGTTTTAAACATTTCGAGTCGTTTTAAAAACCATATTTTTACCGTATATACCAACATAGAATAGTGAGAGAAGCCATATCACTCACCTAATATTACATTACCTAAATTTTGAGGCAAATCAAGGTTGAATAGTAGATGCACGAGTTCAAGAATCCCCAAACAGTAAGATCTCCTATATTCCCTTGCTAATCTCCATTTTAATCCACTAACAATGCTAATTACTTGATGAACATGGTGAATCTAAGTCAAATTTCGTGTCAATGGTGGTTAGAGGTAACTAGAAATGATGGAAAATGATTAGTGGCGCCGATGGAGGTTAATATTACCCTAATCCTGGGTTAGGCTAATAGGCTACATTAATTACCCACTAGTTACCCATTAGTCTATTTAAAGTCAATCGGAACTTTATACAGCCATAACTCCTAAATGGTAAGTCCAAATTCCTATTATGACATCGAACATGCAACCGTGCAATCAATAATATAAATGCACCTGTCATAGCATGCGAGATACTAAACTACCTTATATGATATCAAAAAGTGAAAGTAAACACGATAAATGGAAAGCCTTACCAAGTAAGAGCTATGGATATGTGATCCTCATGCTCTCCTCAGTTTTCTATATGCAACCGCTTTTGCTCTCACTCCATTGAACCTTCATCAACTCCATAATCTTCCACCTATATTGTTTTGTATTACGTCCAACAATACAAACGGGCTTATGAGGTCTCGAAGCTTCTAGTTCAGTTTTGATATCATCCATCTAATATGGTGAAATAGTCGTGCCCGAGTTATGCACATACTTCTGTAAATGAGAGACATGGAATACATTATGCATGCTTTCCATCTTTTAAGGAAAGTCGACTCTATAAGCTAGGTTCTCAATCCTTTCTATTATTGAAAAGGTCCAACAAATCTTGGTGCCAACTTTCCCTTATTACCAAATCAAACTACATTCTTCAGCAAAGAGATCTTCACAAACAACATATCATTGATTGAGAACTCTAAATCTCTATGTCTTTTATCAGCGCAGCTCTTCTGTCTATCTTGAGCAGCCTTCATTCATTATTGAATGATCTCAATATTCTATGAAGTCTCTCTAATCATATCATGGGCCAAGTATCAGTTTTTCGCCCGCTTCCCACCAACACAAAATATCATTACACGGTCAGCCATACAATGCCTCGAACGGTGCCATATCGATACCAGACTGATAACTATTATTGTATGTGAACTCCACCAAATGTAAATGATTGTCTCACGAGCCTCCAAATTTGAGCACGCAAGCTCATAAGAGATCTTCCAAGATATGAATCTCCCTGTCAATCTTCCTATCCGTTTGCAGGTGATAAGTTGTACTAAGATGCAGCTCTGTCCCTAATGTTTTTGTAAGCTCTTCCAAAACCTCCTTGTAAATACTGGGCCCCGGTCACTCACAATGCTCTTTAGCACATAATGGAATCGCACTACCAATTACACATACAACTCGGCCCATTTGGCTACCATTTTATTAGACTTAACATGTATAAATCAAGCACTATTTGTCAATTTATCAACTATGACCCAAATGCTATCATACCCTCCTCTAGTCCTTGGAAATCCATAGAAAGTTGTTCCTACTTCCACTCGGGAACCTCAAGTGGTTGCATCAACCCACTTGGCTTCTTCTACTCTGCCTTTACCAACTGACAGTTTATGCACTTTGAAATGAATGCCCGGACATCCTTTTTCATCCCTTCCTAATAATACGACAGCTTTATATCATGCTACATCTTATTACCATCAGGAAGTATAGTCGGTCTTAAATGATGGCACTCTTAAAGTACCTCATCCCTTAATCCATCGACATCGAGAACAGACAATCGTCCATCTTACGAAGCCAACCATCAAAGTTGATTCCATATTGCTTCATCTCATTAAACTCTACTTGTAAAAACCTATTATTTTCAAACTCTGGTTTTCGACATTAAACAACAACTTTAACCAGAAAATTCAAAAGCAACGGACCGTTAAATAAATGATATAAGAAAGCATTACATAAACTATTTATTTGTCCTTCATAACTCACAGCGGAAGGAACACAAAATATAATAATCAAATAGCACTATATCATTTCCAAACCAATCCATATATAGTTTTCACATATCATTGATATGTACAATACAAATCCAAACCCATATAATACATCAAGTATCTTATTTATATGCATATCATCACCATACACTATAATATATAACATGCCTTCGTCAACTAAACCTCCAGCATTATCATAATCCAAACTGTCTCCATCAAGCTATCATATATCATAAACAATGAAAACATGGTGGAGAAATGGGTCAGACACGAAGTCTAGTAATAGTTGAACTCAACATTTACTGCACTTATTTTATAATATAACAACATAAAAAATGATAAACCAACATATCATTATACATTTCAGTTCATATTCAACTCGTATTAAATCTGATATACAATTCATGTTTACAAAGTTTCATATAGTCGAATTGCTATAGTCTATCTAAAATGAGGTGACCGACATCACACTCGTACATACGTAAGTTGTAAAGTCGTATCATGAATAAACAAGAGAAACTAAGAACTCTGCTATACCCAATAATAATTGCGTTGCAGCTAACACATAACATCCAAAGTTGTGACACCCTCCCATTCCAGCTCTATTCCAAATCAATAACCATAAACTAAGTCACATAACTTATAAACATCACCCTTCTACGCAATGTGATATCCATGTACTAATACGCATTGCCACTTAGGTTAAGGTAAGTTATGTACCCCTTCACTCGTGTCAAATACACTCAGGGAATCCGAGACGAGCCTTTAAATTTATATATTACAGCCTAAAATAGGTCTTGGTTCAACCTATCAAAACTACTCGGCGATTGGTACACCGGTGTGCACCACCGGTACACCGGTATACTAGTCCGAGGAAATTCTTGGGTTTCGTATATTTTCATTTTTAACTCTTTATTCTTGTGATTCCTTAACTTTTTGATCTCATTCTTATGTAACATACATTCATAACATATCATACTATTTTTCCCACAAAGTTTTATCATTATTTACTACTTTTAATAATTTCTATAACTTACATATATTAAAATACATCATATAAATTCATATATAGTCGAAATAAAAATATATTTCTTACTGAAATATATGTATTTAATCTCCAGAAATCAAATCTTTATTTTTAAGCCATATTTTATGTATAAATCATATAACATTCATATATGCATGTTATCAACATTTAATGCAGTTTTCATTAAATAAATCAAATTTATTAATATACATCTCTATAAATCCAAAGTGAAATTTCAAAATTTATATAAACATGTACTTTAACTTTAAAAATCAATTTAGTTCCATTTTGATGTGATTAGATACATCAAATAATTAATATATAATTTTTGAGCTACTTTTCACATAATATGAAATTTGTATATATAAATGTAACGACCCGTAATTTGATCACTCTAATTAAAGATATTTAAATTATTTTAAATATTCAAATATAGATTATTTTTCATAAATAATCAAGTTTTATAGAAAGAATAATAACGATGAGCTTATTTTGGAAGAATGTTCCAAAATATATTTCCTTTGTAAATATACCGATAAAATGACCGAAACCGTTTTATCAATAAACAGCTCTAAAATCATAAAATATCACGCACAGAGCTGGATAAATACACATGTTTTTATTTTTAAACAAGAATATGAAATAAAATTATTTATTTTATTTTTAAAAAATAAAAGTATTTATCATCAGTTATCCCCTTATATTTGAATATTGATCTATGAATTTAAATTGAGATTTAATGATTTAATAATTATTCAAATAATTTTTTTTAAATGATAATAATTCTTTTTAATTAGTTATGAAGTGATAAGAAATCATTTATAATAGTTTTATAAAGATATATACTTGATTTGAAAATATAAGAAAATTCATATCGCTTTATCGATATCACAGCATTTTTTGTAAATAATTGTTTAATATTTATTTATATGGTTTTATAAATCAAATGTGATCATTTTAATTAGTTAAAAATGATAGGAAATGGGTTCTCAACTTTTGTTTACATTTATATGTAAATCAACTTATAAGTGAAAATATGACCGGGAATCGGCTTCTCGATTTTCAACGATTTAACGAACGGAAGTTGTTCAAAGTCGGTGCAACGTTGTTTATTATCTTGTGCACATACATGTACATATATATACATGTAACATGCACACATGAACATATATAAACATACAAATATAGATGCGTACACACACACACATACACGTATGAAAATATCTAAGATATTTTCCATCTCCTTAATACTTAAGCATTCCAAATTCAACACTTACCCATCAACGACACTTGAGTAGGCACATGGAAGGGGGTCTTTTCGACTGAACCATGAGGATGTAGGGGGAGGTGATGATGGTGATTGTAAAAACCCGCATATTTCACGATTGTATATTTAAATGTTTTATTTAAATATAACATTGTTAATCGGATTAAAGTCCGAAATGTTACTTTTTGTAAACAGTCGAATTGGGACTCGAGACCACTTCCATTGAGTCCAAAATGGCGTTTACAACTTTTTTGAGTATAAACATCGATATGTTTGGAGTTGAGTAGAATTTTTCTATTTTGGGCTTTGGGTTTCAGCCCACTAACCCAACATAATACCCTAACTCCACTCAACTCCTCTTCATTCATTCATTCCATTTCCTAACACTCTAGCTCAAGAAAAAATGGGGGAAAAGAATGGGAAATAGAAATTCCAAACCCTAGTTTGATTTGGAAACTCAAGTTCTTGCTCCAAAATCAAAGAGAAGCTTATGTAAGCATCCTCTTCATCTTCTCCATCTCTATCTCTCTCCAATTTCAGAAATTCCTAAACCCTAACTTAGGAAATATTTTATTATTAGCTTAGATTGAAGCTTCTTGAGTCGTTGTTGAAGAGGAATTGACCTTAGCTTATTTTAGAGCTTCTCACTTGAGTTTTTGGGTTTAAAGGTGAGTCCTTTAACTCACATCTATGTCTATAACTTTCATTGTTGTTAGGTATGAATTCCTAACATTTGTGCATATTCATTTGCTTTTGATTTGAATTGATTTGGTGAATTTTCCAAATTTTGGTGTTTTGGTCCAATTTTATGAAAATCCTTATATGGATGTTTGGACATTGATATTTGGGATGTATCGAAGAGCCTATAAGGCTGGGTTGTCGCTTGGCATAAATCCCTAGTCATCGTTGCTCGTCCGATCGCTTCCAAAACGAATTGGCCATCATTGGCCTAGGTTCATTCTTTACCTGAGCTTCAGCTCAGACGTCTGGGCCTAAGGAATAAATATTCCAGACGTTCAGCTCAGACGTCTGACCTTGCTTTCCAAACGTCTAGGAGATCCAGACGTCTGAGCTTACTTCCCAGACGTCTGGGTGATCTGAAATGGAATTTCCAGTACCTCAGTTCAAACGTCTGATTTACTGGGTCAAACATCTGGTTATGGTTCAGACGTCTGCCTTGTAATTTCAAACGTCTGGAATCTTTCTGTATTATTTCTAGAGAACAAATCCTAGCGTCTGGAACTGTGCATTTTGCCTATTTTAGGCTGTTTTGTGTGGATTTCCAATTATAATCGGTTTTTGTTGATCCGGATAGTTGTTATCACTTATTATCGACTTTGATGACTTCTTTCTTTGGATTTTTTGGAATATCCGTTTGACGGATTTGATATCGATTTTTATGGATTTTATTCACATTTTCGTATGTGAATTTTTGGTGATTGATTGTTTCTACAATCATTTCTGTGGTTTGTCACTTTAAAACGCAAAGGTTTCTATACTAGTAGTAAATACTCAAACTCTTCCACCAAAACGATTTCAACACTACTTTTAAATACAAAGCTCGTTTTTAAAACCGTTTTCCAATCTATTAGTATATACAAACCTTTACCTCATTCGTATCAGAAATCTAATTAAACGGCTTAGCAAAAAAAGTGGTATGAAACGCTTGCGTTTACTTTGTCGGTTAATTCTTAGACTTGTTCGATTGAAATCTTGTGACAATTTTCGAGTGGAAATCTACAATCTTTCGTAAATATTTAAGTTAAGCCAGTGGTTATGGGACATGAAGCTAAACTCATCTATTTACTAGCTTAGTGTAATTGACACTTCTTATTGATCAATGATGATCATTTTATGGTTTATACTAGCGATGTGCGATGTCTCTTTGTCCACGTGGGGGACTGTACCCAGTTCTATTGAGCTTCGTCTCATTTTTATAGGCTAGCGACCTACGGGCTTTATGGAGTTCGGTTCATCGGGCGTACCGTTATTGCACTACGTCGTTGTTCCGAATTATTTGAGTTTCGGGTTCATCGGGCGTACCGTTATTGCACTACGTCGTTGTTTGGAATTATTTGAATTTCGGGATCATCGGGCATACCGTTATTGCACTACGTCGTTGTTCCGAAATATTTGAGTTTCAGGTTCATCGGGCGTACCATTATTCCACTACGTCGTTGTTCCAACTCATTTGAGTTTCAGGTTCCTCGGGCGTACCGTTATTGCACTACGCCGTTGCACCGGCTTTATGGTTAGCGACCATGGAATAGCGTTCCGTTTGTGATACACGTGTTGGTGAGTTTTCATGCTCCCGTTTGTGATAGGCCTCCCCCTTTGTGATTTCTGGAATTCTGGTGGTTGATTTCTAGAATTTGTGTTTCACCAATTTTCGTGGATTGCATTGATAAGCTTTATCAATATTTGTGTTTTGGTGAATAATTTAAAGAATATGACATTCTTTTTGGTGTTTGAGAATATTTGAGATATTGTATGATTTTTGTTGTTATCTGATGTATACTTGTCACAGTATGACATTATTGTTATCATACGTTTTTGGTCATATCTCTTATCCTATCTCATTTTATATGATATTTATAGCTAGACTGATCCATTTATTATTTTCTTCTTAAATAATACTCGGGTCAGACCGAGCTATTTCAGGTGCTTCTACTTGACTTCTTATCAGGGTCTGTCACCTGACTTTTGCCTAACTACTTTAGCTTAGTAGTGTTTGTTGTTATACATTCGAGATATAGACTCCTTGATGTATACTTATTCTTTTGTCTAGCACTTGTATCTATTCTTTTGTGATGTAGTGGATCTAGTTTGACCACTACATGTACACTTCTATGTGTTGTATTCATATCTGTTTCCACCTTTGTGATATGAATATCTGTGACTGATTTGTGTTATGTTTATTTCTATATTTGTTTCCGAAGTCCACATAGCCACTGTGTGGTAGCTTTGAGTTTGTATTTGATATGTCGGATTTCCTCTTGAAATGAAATGTAAGTTATATTATCTGACATATCGGTACTCGCACAAAGCAATTACACAGATGGTCGCTCCTCAACAGCCTTATTCTTCTTGCTAGTCGACGGCATTACCCCGTAGTGTCCTTGGCTAGTATGAGTATAGAGGTGGGGCGTCACAGCTTGGTATCGGAGCCAAACTTCGGAAAAATGTAGAATAATCTAGCAAGGATCATTGTCCTAAGTCTTTCTTAGGAGTCGTGGCTTCGGATTTAATTCGAGTCATTGGACCCGTTCTATCCTATTTTGTTTTGTGATGCCTTGTTTTATCAATCAAGTTTGTTTGATATTCATTCTGAGAATAACTTTTTCCTCTTCTTTCTTTCTTTCTTAAAGAAAAGAAATGTTTAGATCTGGCAGTCCTAGCGCTGGTCAATCCAGTAGTCCTTCTCTGGATGGCGTATTCATGTCTGCCCAACATCTTTTGGATCTTGTAAAGAATCAAAAGTTTATCTGTGCTTTGAGTAAGAACCCTAAAAAGGTTCTACCTCTGAAACTAGAAGTTTCTTTCGATCAGCTTGTAGATATCGCTCTTCGACTTGAAGAGGCCGATAAAGAAAGTGATGTTGAAGTTGTGGGTGCCAAACAGAACTTCAACAATAACATGAAGAGGCCTATTAAGTTCAAAGGTCCCAATCCCAACAAGAAAGGGAAGCAAGAAACTTCAGTAGCAAAGACTCCTACCACTAGTCGTGGACGATGCTACAATTGTGGTTCTATGGACCACTATACAAATGAGTGTCTGAAACCCCTTTATTGTCGCTATTGCAAAAGTTTGAGTCATCATATATCTGCGTGTCCCATACTTCAAAGAAAGAAGGAGGGAAAGCTAAATGTTGTGCAAGCCCCTAGTAACACTTCTCTTGGTCAAGGTATTTTTTTCCTTCAGTCCTTGATGGCATTATTTTATTTCGTGACCTTCCTATTTGATTTCTTTTGATACGGGTGCATCCCGCTCTTTTATATCAAAAGAACTTGTTGATTCTTTTTCTTTAAATAGTATGGGCTTGATGACTTCACTGAGAATTGTAAATCCGGTTGGTGGATCCGCAACACTTAGTTTACTTTATGAAAATGTCGAGATTATTTTATGTGATTATTCTTTTCGAGCCGATTTGCATGTTATAAGTTACTTAAGCTTCGAAATTGATTTTTGGGAAAGGATTGTCTTGATTATTATGAAGCCCACATCCTATGTCCTGAGCGGACTATATATCTTCGACATCCTCAATATGTTAAGCAGATTTCTATGGTTCTTAATGATTTCGATTTCCAAATTCGGTGGCATCATTTTATTCTTTAAACCTACATGATGAGGAGAATATTATTTCTCTCATTCATGAAGTTCGTGAATTTTCCGGTATATTTGAGCTTGTCTTAGGACCTAAGCAATTTATTGAATGGTGCTAAGGTCTTTTCAGCTCGACCTTGCCACCGGTTTTTATCAGCTACGAGTTGCGGAGGGTAGCATTCCACTTACCGCATTCCGCACTCATTATGATTCTTCTGAGTGACCCGTGATGTCATTCAGTTTGTTCAGCTTATTTCATCCATCTTATGAATCGAGTATTCTGCGAATATCGTGATGAGACCATCCTTGTATTCATTGATTATGGATGAAAACAACAATTTAAAATTTGCAAATCTTTTTAATAAGATATTTTATAAGTATGATTGGATTTTGTTCTTAAAACGAGCAAAGAATATTCATAAAATTTTAAGTGACATGTTTATCATATAGAAGATGATTTTGTGTTGTTTTGCCCATTGAGTGCTTTAAGAATTCTGGTCGATGCGCTTGATCAACGTTATCGATAGGAATCTGCTAAACGCTATGATGAGACAGTCAGACATAGTAAATTGACTTGTAATAAGTAAATTTTTCTAAAAAGATGATTACATAAAGTTAATTATAATTTTGAATGTCTTAGCTTTTCAAGAAAGAGGATCAATTAAAAGAACTCTTTTCCGATGCTTTTATTCTTGCGATTCCCGAAGGGAACCAAGAATTTATTGTTTATACCGATACTAGTCGTATTGGTTTGAATGCCGTTCTCATGCAAAAGGGAATGTGTTATCACATATGCTTCTTGACAATTAAAGCTTGTCGAGGCTAGATATGCCATTCATGATCTGGTGCTCGCGGCTATTGTTTTTGCCCTTAGAATTTGGCGTCATTATCTTTTAGGAGAGAAATTTGTTCTCTACACCGATCATAAATCTTTGAAGTATTTATTTTCTCAAAAAGAACTTAATTTGCATCAACAACGTTGGCTCGAATTCCTTGCATCTTATGACCTTGATATTTTCTATACTTCCGAAAAAGGAAATCGTGTTGCCGATGCCCTTAGCCGAAAGCAACAAGCAGTTGTTTCCATGATGATATCCGAATGGAGTGATCTCGAGACTTTGTCCACTTGTGAGATTCGAGATCGTGAATCTAATTTATGTTCATCTCTTGTTTTGTGTAGCCTTGAGGCTCATCCTTCTCTTTTGGACGGGACCTCTTTTAGCTAAACTCTATGTCAAAGAAATTGTTAAATTGCATGGAGTTCCTACTTCTATTTTTGGCGATCGTGATCCATTATTTACTAGCGGATTTTGGTAAGGTCTTCAAAAGCTTTGGGAACAAAGCTTAATTTTAGCACCGCTTATCGTCCTCAATCCGATGGACCAACCGAGCCTGTGAATCAAACTCTTGAAGATCTTCTTCATGCACGTGTTCTTAGTTTTGGTGGAGGTTGGGAAGATCATATTTCTCTTGTTGAGTTTTCCTATAATAATAGCTTCCAATCTAGTATTGGTATGGCACCTTTCGAGGCACTCTACGGAAGGTCATGCCGATTTCCTTCGTGTTGGCTTGAAGCCGGTGAGAAGCTGGTTTTAGGTCCAAATTTTATTGGTGTTCATTTGTGTTTCAACTATGATGGGTGTTGTGCGTTTCAGTTGATCGGGAAAATTAGCACCTCGATATGTTGGTCCCTTTCCCATCACCGAACGTATTGGTTCCGTGGCTTATCGCCTTTTATTACCGGCTCAATTTTCTGCTATTCATGACGTTTTCCACGTCCTTCAACTATGGAAATACCTTAGGGATTCCGATTCTATTTTTGAGCCCGGTGTAATTGAAGAAATTGAAGTTTCACCAAATTTGACTTATGAGCAACATTCTATTCGTATCATTACTTCGGAGGTTAAACGCCTTCGAAATAAAGATGTTCTTCTTGTGAAAGTTCAATGGTCCTCAAATCCTAAGGATTGCTCTTGGGAATCTTGGGACTTCATCGAGCAAATACATCCATACTTACTCTCTCGTGCTCTTTAGGGTGAACTTCTCATTTCAAAATTTCTTCTTTTGTGTTGTTATGCCTTAGTATGGTTGTTACTTTTTATCTTCCTCTTAATTATTGCGAGGACGCAATTTCTTTAAGGAGGGGAGTCTGTAACAACCCGCATATTTCACGATTGTATATTTAAATGTTTTATTTAAATATAGCATCGTTAATCAGATTAAAGTCCGAAATGTTACTTTTTGTAAACAGTCGAATTGGGACTCGAGACCACTTCCATTGAGTCCAAAATGGTGTTTACAACTTTTTTGAGTATAAACATCGATATGTTTGGAGTTGAGTAGAATTTTGCTATTTTTCTATTTTGGGCTTTGGGTTTGGGTTTCAGCCCACTAACCCAACATAATACCCTAATTCAACTCAACTCCTCTTCATTCATTCATTTCATTTCCTAACACTCTAGCTCAAGAGAAAATGGGGGAAAATAATGGGAAATAGAAATTCCAAACCCTAGTTTGATTTGGAAACTCAAGTTCTTGCTCCAAAATCAAAGAGAAGCTTATGTAAGCATCCTCTTCATCTTCTCCATCTCAATCTCTCTCCAATTTCAGAAATTCCTAAACCCTAACTTAGGAAATATTTGCTTATTAGCTTAGATTGAAGCTTCTTGAGTCGTTGTTGAAGAGGAATTTATCTTAGCTTGTTTTAGAGCTTCTCACTTGAGTTTTTGGGTTTAAAGGTGAGTTCTTTAACTCACATCTATGTCTATAACTTTCATTGTTGTTAGGTATGAATTCCTAACATTTGTGCATATTCATTTGCTTTTGATTTGAATTGATTTGGTGAATTTTTCCAAATTTTGGTGTTTTGGTCCAATTTTATGAAAATCCTTATATGGATGTTTGGACATTGATATTTAGGGTGTATCGAAGAGCCTATAAGGCTGGGTTATCGCTTGGCATAAATCCCCAGTCGTTGTTGCTCGTCCGATCGCTTCCAAAACGAATTGGCCATCATTGGCCTAGGTTCATTCTTTGCTTGAGCTTCAGCTCAGACGTCTGGTATAGGGATCAGACGTCTGAGCCTAAGAAATAAATATTCCAGACGTTCAGCTCAAACGTCTGACCTTGCTTTCCAGACGTCTGGGAGATCCAAACGTCTGAGCTTACTTCCCAGACGTCTGGGTGATCTGGAATGGAATTTCCAATACCTCAGTTCAGACGTCTGATTTACTGGGTAAGACGTCTGGTTATGGTTCAGACGTCTGCCTTGTAATTTCAGACGTCTGGAATCTTTCTGGATTATTTCTAGAGAACAAATCCAAACGTCTGGAACTATGCATTTTGCCTATTTTAGGCTGTTTTGTGTGGATTTCCAATTTTAATCGGTTTTTGTTGATCCGGATAGTTGTTATCACTTATTATCGACTTTGATGACTTCTTTCTTTGGATTTTTTGGAATATCCGTTTGACGGATTTGATATCGATTTTTATGGATTTAATTCACATTTTCGTATGTGAATTTTTGGTGATTGATTGTTTCTACAATCATTTCTGTAGTTTATCACTTTAAAATGCAAAGGTTTCTATACTAGTAGTAAATACTCAAACTCTTTCACCAAAACGATTTCAACACTACTTTTAAATACAAAGCTCGTTTTTAAAACCGTTTTCCAATCTATTAGTATATACAAACCTTTACCTCATTCGTATGAGAAATCTAATTAAACGGCTTAGCAAAACAAGTGGTATGAAACACTTGCGTTTACTTTGTCGGTTAATTCTTAGACTTGTTCGATTGAAATCTTGTGACAATTTTCGAGTGGAAATCTACAATCTTTCGTAAATATTTAAGTTAAGCCAGTGGTTATGGGACATGAAGCTAAACTCATCTATTTACTAGCTTAGTGTAATTGACACTTCTTATTGATCAATGATGATCATTTTATGGTTTAGACTAGCGATGTGCGATGTCTCTTTGTCCGCGTGGGGGACTGTACCCAGTTCTATTGAGCTTCGTCTCATTTTTATAGGCTAGCGACCTATGGGCTTTATGGAGTTCGGTTCATTGGGCGTACCGTTATTGCACTACGTCGTTGTTTCGAATTATTTGAGTTTTGGGTTCATCGGGCGTACCGTTATTGCACTATGTCGTTGTTTGGAATTATTTGAATTTCGAGATCATCGGGCGTACCGTTATTGCACTACGTCATTGTTCCGAAATATTTGAGTTTCAGGTTCATCGGGCATACCGTTATTGCACTACGTCGTTGTTCCAACTCATTTGAGTTTCAGGTTCCTCCGGCGTACCGTTATTGCACTACGCCATTGCACTGGCTTTATGGTTAGCGACCATGGAATAGCGTTCCATTTGTGATACACGTGTTGGTGAGTTTTCATGCTCCCGTTTGTGATAGGCCTCCCCCTTTGTGATTTCTGGATTTCTGGTGGTTGATTTCTAGAATTTGTGTTTCACCAATTTTCGTGGATTGCATTGATAAGCTTTATCAATATTTGTGTTTTGGTGAATAATTTAAAGAATATGACATTCTTTTTGGTGCTTGAGAATATTTGAGATATTGTATGATTTTTGTTGTTATCTGATGTATACTTGTCACAGTATGACATTATTGTTATCATACGTTTTTGGTTATATCTCTTATCCTATCTCATTTTATATGATATTTATAGCTAGACTGATCTGTTTATTATTTTCTTCTTAAATAATACTCGGGTTAGACCGAGGTATTTCAGGTGCTTCTACTTGACTTCTTATCAGGGTCCGTCATCTAACTTTTGGCTAACTACTTTAGCTTAGTAGTGTTTGTTGTTATACATTCGAGATATAGACTCCTTGATGTATACTTATTCTTTTGTTTATCACTTGTATCTATTCTTTTGTGATGTAGTGGATCTAGTTTGACCACTACTTTGATGTACACTTCTATGTGTTGTATTCATATCTGTTTCCGCCTTTGTGATATGAATATCTGTGACTGATTTGTGTTATGTTTATTTCTATATTTATTTCCGAAGTCCACATAGCCACTGTGTGGTAGCTTTGAGTTTGTATTTGATATGTCGGATTTCCTCTTGAAATGAAATGTAAGTTATATTATCTGACATATTGGTACTCGCATAAAGCAATTACACAGATGGTCGCTCCTCAATAGCCTTATTCTTCGTGCTAGTCGACGGCATTACCCCATTGTGTCCTTGCTAGTGTGAGTATAGAGGTGGGGCGTCACATTGATGAAAGATGATGTATATGCACTTCAATGTCATGATATTTTTACTCCTTCCTTTGCCTATAAATACAACACTCGATCTTCACTTTCATTCCACATTTCCTCTTCATTTTCTAAAGCTTCTCCTCTCCATTTTAATGGCCTCTTGCCTTAGCAAAATTATGGCAGAATCTATTTCAAAAATAAACTAAATTTATATAGTATATAGTGTGTCTATACAAACATACATACATGCATGCATACATACACACACACACACACAGATATATATATATATATATATATTAAAACGCCTCAAAACTACCACCATCCTCCTCCTCTCCCCCTAAATACCCCACGGTCGCACCCTCCACCCTCCATAGTCGAGTCTTCTCCTCCCCTAAGCTAGGCATTGAGTCATCTAAGCCTCCAAGGTCAAGGCCGAGCCTTCTAAAAGGCAAAAGTCCGAGTATTCATGAGCTTTAAATTCAAGTTAGCGAAGGTATAACCATTTTTAAGTTAATCATTCAATCCAAGGTGAGAAACTATATATATATATATATATATAATACAATAATGTGATATGATTTCTATGGATCTTTACTATGCGTTGATCTTCAAGTTTGGATGTCGATTATATATTTATTTTGATGTTGAAATGATTCACGTTTAATACACGTCGAATATCACAAAGGAAACCACTTTCCTTTAATAAATGAAATGGTATATATGAGGTTGTTAAACCTCTTTAAAATGGTTTATAAATATTTTATAAACACTAAAATCCAATTGGTAAAGTTTTGACAAGTTATGAAAATTGAGTCAAAAATAAGTGCGTCACGTAACGACAGTTCGCGGTTTTACGCCGTAGAAAGTTAAATCCATGTATATGATGGACTCGAAGTCGGAATTCTTTATAATAAGAATTTTTCCAAGCTCTTATAATCATAGTTTTCAGATTAAAGAAAAAGATCAAGATTTCGTTTAGGAGATTTTGAAATATGAGCAAATCAAGTTTTCAAAATAGTAGCGCTTTGGCGGTTTGGAAAACAAAGCGACAAATTCTCTATAAATGATATTTTAATTATTTAAAAATATGAAATAAATTCTATAAATATTTTAAAATGTTTTAAAAGAGATTTGAGTTATAAAATGGATTTCTAATGATTGAAAAGTAGTTTTGATCAAATAAGCCTTAAAAGCACTATTCGTAGCATTTGTTGTAGCGGTTATTAATAACTTTTGAAATATGGTTTTAAAATTAAGTATTCTTTCCCAAATATTATATATATATATTTTAAAGTAAATAAATAAGTTCTTTGAAGATGATTTTGAGGTTTTATAATTTACTTTAGAAATTTTATATAAATGATTTAAAGAAAAGCTATTAAAATCAAGTGATTTAATCTTGGCTCTAAAAGCCGACGATTAGACTGGATTTTTCTATTCATAAGATCTGACTGTGAGGTACCTAAACTAAGGAGATGTACAAGAGCAAACAGTGCCCTAGCTCACCTAGCCTCTTTCTTGGGCGTGGAATAGATAAGATCGAAATGTCGGAAACAAGGCAAGTACAAAAGATTCAATTTTTCAAATTTGATTTAATACAACATGGATTGTATAGAGATAAACTTCTTATATTTGGTATTAAATTTCGAGGAGGGACCTATTCTGTCCATGTGAATTTAAAAGGTGATTTCACCGTTATTGGACGGATAGTAAAGATTGAATACAAAAATTGATGTTGAGTAGAATTAGTATAATTTCTATCGACCCTTTTTAACCCAAAAAGGTTTTGCAATATGACTTATGAAAATGATTTGGTATTTCAAAAATTAAAGAGAGGTTTAATGATTTTGTATATACCGAAAAGAAATGTTTTAAAGATATATATCTCTAGAAGATATTTTTGACAAAAAGAAAGTAATTAATTAAATGATAAGCACATATTTACCTAATATCTTTTTATCCATGGTTGGTTCGAAGGAACAGGGGTTGGATTTGAGTGGTTCTTATTCAAAAAACACTTCGAACTAATTTATGTATTCGAAGTGAAGATATGGAATGATAATAAATGGAATGAAGGCTGCTTGTCACTAACCCTCGGGGGGAATTTCTTATATCACATATATGTGGCAGTAGTATCTTCATTTGATCTTCGATACAAGGGCTGCTCGCTACTACTCCTAGGGATGATTCCCAACATGATGTGGTAGGAGAGTTCCTTCTATTTGTCCTATTTCTGGACAACTTGTATGGACGAATGTCTGATGTTGCATTTCTAGTCACATTGATTGATCTCTATAAGCGTATCATCTGTTTGGTGGCGGAGAATGCAACTTCTCTTAGCTTAACACCCTTTCCTAAGACATACGAGCTTAGGAGTTATACATTTGTAGAAATTAGTTGTGTGCTTATGGAATGGTAGTCTGGCATTCAAAGTAGAATGTGCTATATGAAAAGTAGTTGTTACCTCGGGCCTCATCACTCGGAAATGGCTTTAACAGGGCATGTCATGAGGCTATATAGTTCGCAACCATTATGGTATGGTTACCACCTTTCTAGATTACTCTATATATGTTGAGTAAGTTGTGTATACTAAGAGAGCTCTCGGATAAGTCGGTTACCACCGAGGTGATGTCATATTCGGTTCTATCCGCCACTAAGTTGGGTCTGCGGGTAGGCCATTCTTGCCAAGTGCAGAGGTTTCAAAAGTTGTTGGTCCTCGGTACATCCTTCTAGAGATGTACTGTACAAAAGGTAGTGCCTTACCTACCATTGTATGGAAATCCATTCTCCAAGAAGTGCCTTCGAATTTGATTGTAGAACCTCGTATGCTAGAATTTAATAATGTAACAATTTTAGCTAAGATTATGTATATTTACTTGAAAAGTGTTTTTAAAAGAATATCATTAAAAATAATATTACCAGATTTTGCGTAGTAAAGATTTTGGTTATCATAAGGTAAAAACCCGTTTCGTGTTTATGTGCGGCGGGTCTTGTGAGATACCATTTGTTTTCAAAGTGCTCGTATTTTGAGTTTCTCACATCAGTCCCATAATTGACCCAAAGTTTGTTTTCTTTCCTTTAAACTCTGGATGCCCTATTTTTCTGGGCAGCCTAGTAGTCAGGTTTTGTTTAGAGCATTCTGGAAGGGCTCGGAGCATGGGGTTAGAAGATTCTTCTAAAGATTGTTATCCATTTCCATCACACTCGTGTACTATTGTATTCCGCATTTGTAAGGACAGATATTTATAACTGTCCATATTGATGTTAAGTTAAACTTTGATAAATATTTTTAAAAATTTCCGCTATAAAGAATATATGTTGAAATATGTTATTCCATTCTTGTGAGATTCTTTTATGTCTTTATTTTATTTTTACTCCATTATAATCTACCTCTCCGATACTTGGATTTGCGACATGTGAATACCAAGGATGTATTAGTGTCAATTTCCGAGGGTCAAGGAGGCATGTCGTCACATTTGGTATCAGAGCTTATGTTGAGCGAACACCAGAGCCTATTAGGGGTAAAGTCTCATCAAAGATAGGGTTAGTGATACACTAGGATAAGTAACTCATTATAGATAGGGTAAGTGACACCCTAGAATGAGTTTGAGCGTATTATATATGAGTGTGTATTCGTTAAGGTTATATAAAAAATGATTTTTTGGAAAATTCGGTAAACAAAATAATTTTACCTAAGGTCATATTTTGAATACAAAGAAATATCTTTCAAACAATATAGTTATTTATATGGTGATTAGTTGTTTGATTTAAAAGTTTAAATACAAACACCTTGTGAATTAAGTTTCACGATTTGACTATAAGGTGTTTGATAATAATATTGGGTTAAACTTAATGAATTTATAAGATAATTAATGTGCATGTTGTATAAAAGTGTTTTTCATAAGAAAATCAAATGATTTTGTAAATGATGAATTTGGAAGATATGTTTTATAAAAGGGATTTTGAGAATTTAAATCCTAGTGTTTTGAAATTTTTTTGGCAAAGTTTAAAGAAATTGGAGAAAAGCCATCTAATATAAAGAAATTAAAACGTTTTATATAAAGTGATATACATATATATATATATATGTATATATGTATATATATTAAATGCAAAATTTATAAATGTATATTTTATAAATAAATTAATAGATTTATAAATGGTGTTTTACAAATATTAAAAATGGATTTATAAATGAGATTTTATAAATAAAGGAGATTTCAGAAGGAATAGATTTATAAATGGAATTTTATAAATAAAGGGATTTTATAAGAAGAAGTTTTATAAAATAGAAAGGAAATTTATAAGCATAGTTTTATAAATATGAAAATGATTTGTGTTGAGATTTAAGTATAGTTTTTATAGGGAAGATACATTCACATTTTAAAAGTTAAAATGATTTTTTAAAGGAATGTTTTGAAAGTGATATTTTTCAAATGAAGATTAATGACTATAAAAAGTGATTTAAAATGTACTAAGTGATGAAAACATATATTTCACCATTTATTGTTGTAATAAATGTTTTTGGGAAAATGAGAAAGGCATGGACTATAACATTATTGTTATAGTAAGTGATTTCCGAAAGGAGATGTTTTAAACAATATACGAGATTTATTTATATCCCATATAAGATATTAAGATGTATAATATAACTATGAACTTTCATTTTGGCTTCATTTATTTACAATTATACAAGTCACTTAAGAAAACTTATAAGAATTCTTAATAAAGGAAATAAATTATAATATGAGGAGTTTATTATAATTTTAGAAATAAATAATAATTTACCAATTTAATGAATTATTTTGAAAATGGTTTTTTTCAGAAATTGTTAAGATATTAGAAAAGAAATGTGTTATAGTAAAAGATGTTTATTATAATTTTAATGGAAAAGGTATTTATCTTCTGGAATGAGGTGTTTTCCTTTAAGAAGAAATATTTGGAGAATAAATCTATATATAAAGAAATGTCTTTATAAAAGAGTTTGAATCAAAGTTAAGATTTTATGAAATGTTTTCATAAAAGTATTTTGGGAAGGTTAATAAGTACGTATGAGATACGTAGATCATTTCGTAACACGATTCTGATCTAAGATTCAAGTATGGAACTTTGAAATGTTTACAATAATTCAAAAAAGGATTTATCACTTGATTTTTGACGACGAACATTGATGAGGATTTGTGGTTAGATACTTATGTTTTCTATCATAGTTTAGAACTATGTTAGAAAAATACAGTTTCTGATCAAAGAGCCTGATCAGAGACCGCACTAAAGAATCGCGGGATCAATCCTAGTTCAGAACTAAAGTTGTGTATTCAAATAAAGGGTCGCATCAAATATTACGAGTGATCTGTGTACACCATATGAAATTGAGTTTAAAATAAGGTTTTGGGGAAACTCCTTTGGGGTTTTGTTTTGGGGTAATTTCGAGGGCAAAATTCTTTTAAGGGGGGAAGTATGTAACGACCCGTAATTTGATCACTCTAATTAAACATATTTAAATTATTTTAAATATTCAAATACAAATTATTTTTCATAAATAATCAAGTTTTATGGGAAGAATAATAATAATGAACTTATTTTGGAAGAATGTTCCAAAATATATTTCCTCTGGAAATATACTGATAAAATGGCTGAAAACCGTTTTATCGATAAACAGCTCTAAAATCACAAAACATCGTGCATAGAGCTGGATACATACACTTACTTTTAATTTTAAACAATAATATGGAATAAAATTATTTATTTTATTTTAAAAAAATAAAAGTATTTATGACATCACCAGTGATGCCATTATATTTAAATATTGATTTATGAATTTAAATTGAGATCTAATGATTTAATAATTATTTTAATTATTCAAATAATTGTTTTTAAATGATAATAATTCATTTTAATTAGTTATGAAGTGATAATAAATCTTTTATAATAGTTTTATAGAGATATATAATTGATTTGAAAATATAAGAAAATTTGTATCGCTTTATCGATATCACAGCAGTTTTTGAAAACAATTGTTTAATATTTATTTATATGTTTTATAAATCAAATATGATAATTTTAATTAGTTAAACATGAAAGGAAATGAGTTTTAAAATTTTGTTTACATTTATATGTAAATTAACTTTTATGTGAAAACATGACCGGGAATCGGCTTTTCGATTTTTAACGGTTTAACGAACGAAAGTTGTTCAAAGTCGGTGCAATGTTGTTTATTCTCTTGTGCACATACATGCACATATATATACATGTCACATGCACATATGAACATACATAAACATACAAATATACATGTACGCATATATATATATATATACACATATACATATACATATACATATACATATGAAAATATCTAAGATATTTTCCATCTCCTTAATACTTAAGCATTCCAAAGTCACAACTTACCTATCAAAGTACATGCACTTGAGTAGGCATATGGAGTGGTGGTCATTTCGGCCAAACCATGAGGACGTAAAGGGAGGTGATGAAAGGTGATGTATACGCACTTAAATATCATGATATTTTTACTCCTTCCTTTGCCTATAAATACAACACTCTATCTTCACTTTCATTCCGCATTTCCTCTTCATTTTCTAAAGCTTCTCCTCTCCATTTTAATGTCCTCTTTCCTTTGCAAAATTATGGAAAAATCTATTTCAAAAAGAAACTATATATATATATATATATATATTAAAACACCTCAAAACTACCACAATCCTCCTCCTTTCCACCTAAATACCCCACGACTGCACCCTCCACCCTTCATAGTCGAGCCTTCTCCTCCCCTAAGCTAGGTCATGAGTCATTCATGCCACCAAGGTCAAGGCCGAGCCTTCTAAAAGGCAAAATTCCAAGTGTTCGCGAGCTTTAAATTTAGGTTAGCGAAGCTATAGCCATTTTTAAGTTAATCATTCAATCCGAGGTGAGAAACACTATATATATATATATATATATAATATGCTGATGTGATATGATTGCTATGGATGTTTACTATGCTTTGATCATCAAGCTTGGATGTTGATAATATGTTTATTTTGATGTTGAAATGATTCACGTTTAATATACGTCGAATATCATAAAGGAAATCACTTTCCTTTAATAAATGAAATGGTGCATATGTGATTGTTAAACCTCTTTAAAATGGTTTATAAATGTTTTATAAACACTAAAATCTAGTTTGGTGAAGTTTTGATAAGTTATGAAAATTGAGTCAAAAATAGGCGCGTCGCGTAATGACAGTTTGCAATTTCGCGTCGTAGAAAGTTAAATCCATGTAAACGATGGATTTGGAGTCAGAATTCTTTGTAATAAGAATTTTCCAAGCTCTTATAATCATAGTTTTAAAAAAAAGAAAAGGATTGAGATTTCATTCAGTAGATTTTAAAATATGAGCAAGTCATATTTTCAAAATAGTCGCGCTTTGGCAGTTCGGAAACCAAAGCGACAAATTCTTTATAAATGATATTTTTAATTCTTTAAAATTATGGAATAAATTCTATAAATCTTTGAAAATGTCTTAAAAGAGATTTGAGTTATAAAAATAGATTTGTAAATGATCAAAAATTTGTTTTGATCAATAAGCCTTAACAGCACTCTTCGCTGCACTATTTGCAGCGGTTTTTAATAACTTTTGAAATATGGCTTTAAACTTAAGTATTCTTTCCCAAATCTTTTATAAATGTTTCAAATAAATAAATAAGTGTTTTGAAGATGATTTGGAGGTTTTATAATTTATTTTAGAAAGTTCGAATAAATGATTTAAAGAAAGGCTGTTAAAATTTAGTGATTTAATCTTGGTCCTAAAAGCCGACGAGTAGACTGGATTCTATTTGTAAGATTCGGATGTAAGATGCTTAAACTAAGGAGATATTCAGGAGCAACCAGTGCACTGGCTCACCTGGCCTCTTTCCTGGGCGAGGAATGGATAAGGTCGAAATGTCGGAAATGAGGCAAGTATAAAAGATTCAAGTTTTCAACTTTAATTTAATACAACTTGGATTGTATAGAGATAATCTTCTTAAACTTGGTATTAAATTTCGAGGAGGGAACCCGTACTATCCGTGTGAATCTAAAAAGTGATTTTACCGTTATTCGACAGATAGTAAAGGTTGAATACAAAAATTGATGTTAAGTAGAATTAGTATAATTTCTATCGACCTTTTTTAACTCAAAATGGTTTTGCGATATGACTTATGAAAATGATTTAGTATTTTCAAAGTTAAAGAAAGGTTTAATGATTGTATATGCCGAAAAGAAATGTTTTAAAGATATATATCTCTAGAAGATATTTTTGATAAAAAAAGTAATTGATCAAATGATAAGCACCTATTTACTTAATATCTTTTTATCGATGATTGATTCGAAGGAACCAGGGTCAGACTTTAGTGATTCTTATCTGAAAACCACTTCGAACCAATTTACGTATTTGAAGTGAAGACATGGAATGATAATAAATGGAATAAAGGTTGCTTGTCACTGACCCTCGGGGGAAAAATTTCCTATATCATATATATGTGGCAGTAGTATCTTCATTTGATTTTCGATGCAAAGGCTACTCACTACTAATCCTAGGGATGATTCCCGATAGGATATGGTAGGAGAGTTCCTTCTGTTTGTCATGTTCTTGGACAACTTGTATAGACAAATGTCTGACGTTGCATTTCTAATCACATTGATTGATCTCTATAAACGTATCATCTGTTTGGTGGCAGAGAATGCAACTTCTCTTAGCTTAACACACTTTCCTGAGACATGCGAGCTTATGAGTTATATGTTTGTAGAAATCAGTTGTGTGATCACGGAATGGCAGTGTGGCATTCAAAGTAGAATGTGCTATATGAAAGGTAATCGTTACGTCGGGCCTCATCGCCCGAAAATGGCTTAAATAGGGCATGTCGTGAGGCTATGTGGTTCGCAACCATTAAGGTATGGTCACCACCTTTCTAGATTACCCTATATATGTCGAGTAAGTTGTGTATGCTAAGAGAGCTCTCGGATAGGTCATTTATGACCGGGGTGATGTCATATTCGGTTCTATCCGCCACCAAGTTGGGTCTACGGGTAGGCCTGTCTTGCCAGGTGCAGAGGTTTCTAAAGTTGTTGATCCTCGGTACATCCCTCTAGAGATGTACTGTACGAAAGGTAGTTTCTTACCTACCATTATATGGAAATTCATTCTCCAATAAGTGCCTTCGAACTTGATTGTAGAGCCTAGTATGCTGCAATTTAATAATGTAACAATTTCGGCTAAGATTATGTATATTTACTTGAAAAGTGTTTTCAAAAGAATGTCATTAAAAATAATATTACCGGATTTTACGTTGTAAAGATTTTGGTTATCATAAGGTAAAAACCTGTTTCGTGTTTATGTGTGGCGTGGCCTTTTGAGATACCATTTATTTTCAAAATACTCATATTTTGAGTTTCTTATACTAGTCTCATGACTGACCGAGAGTTTATTTTCTTTCCCTTAAACTTTGGATGCCCTATTTTTCCGGGCAGCCTAGTAGTCAGGTTTTATTTAGAGCATTTTGGAAGGGCTTGGAGCATGGAATTAGAAGATTCTTCTGAAGATTGTTATCCATTTCCACCACACTCATGTACTATTGTATTCCATATTTGTAAGGACATATATTTATGACCATCCATATTGTTGTTAAGTTAAACTCTAATAAATGTATTAAAAAATTTCCGCTGTAAAGATTATATGTTGAAATAATATATGTTATTCCATTCATGTGAGATTCTATTCTGTCTTTATTTTCTTTTTACTCCATGATAATTTGCCTCTCCGGCACTTGGATTTGCGACACGTGAATACCAAGGATTTATTAGTGTCGATTTCCGAGGGTCGAGGAGGCAGGTCATCACATTAAATTCATATAATTGAATTAAATTGCGTAAAAATACTTCTTGGACCTGAAATCATGATATCAAATCTTATAAAATAGTTTCATATTAATTTGACATATCTGATTGTCCCAAATCATAACATTTGTATTTTTGGACTGTTTGTGAACAAAAAGTATAATATCTCTATGTTAATTCATAAAAATCGTATAAAAATGCACAAAAATTATATTTTGGTCTGTAACATTATATTTCATATCGAATTTTTTTTACATAAGTTTAACTTGATTTATCCATCATTTCCTTGATTTATCCATCATTTCACTATGATTTTCCCAATTTTATGCCTTATTTTTGCGTAGTTTTGCATATAGAGTTTACATATACATTATATAACTCTATTCAATCATTTAATTCCTCAAAATTATCCCATTAATCAAGTTGGGAAAAGTTTCTAGAAATCACAGAGCCTAGTTTCAAAATTAATCATTAAATTACCAACATTAATCATATTAAATCATGAAATTAAGAGAGTAAATATAGAATTTAGGTAAACCCACTCACTCTAATCGATTCGTACCAATTTCAAGCCTCTAGCCACACTTTCTTTCACCATCCAAAGATAGAACTCCCTCAAATTCATTATTCTAACATCGTTAGTGACTCTATGCATTCAGCCTTGCTTCTCTCCTTTATTTGGGGATTTAATTTCTTAATTTGGTTTTGAATTTTTGGGGTTAGGGTTAATCAGAGAGTTTGGGGAAGAAGAAGAAAGAAACGAGGATTAGATTTCTGAAATTGAAATTGAGATACACGTTTTCATTTTTAGATTTAAGTCAAAGGAGTTAGACAACCACTTGACCACCTAAATTCGAATTCGAATTCAAATCGTATAGCGCCCATTCGACTGAACGATGTTTCTGGCCGTATCTCCTTCATACAAGCTCCAAACAACACAAACAAATATACTGCATGAATCAAAAAAATGATACGGTTACAATGGTATTAGTTTCGTCATTAAATTCCAATGTCTTAAAAATGACCATTTTCCCTTATATTTTTAAATTGACTAAAATAACCTTTTTAGTTTATTCTATTATTCTTATAAATTACTAGCTATTACACTACTCCTTCTATCATCTCCGCTAGTCTAATGTCTTTCCTTTAACGCTAATCCTCTCAATTGAAGTAGGTCTGATAGTCAAACTTGCCAACATCTCTAGATCCAACTCACAACGAGGTTTGAAATTATAACCAGAAATAAACTCAAGATGTGCCCATTCCATGAACATCGCTCCCAAACTAGCATGTCTTCTACTCAAAGCACCAACGACTACATTTACCTTACTAGAAATATAAGAAATGCTAAAGTCATAGGAGGCCAAAAATTCTAACCATCGTTGTTGACGAAGGTTGAGGTCTTTTTGGGAGAAAAGATATTTCAACGATTTGTGGTCTGTGAATAACTTGAACCGTTCCCCAAGCAAATAATGCCTCTAAATATTTAAAGTAAACGTTGTCGCCACCAATTCCAAATCATGGGTTGAGTACCTTCTCTCATGCGGCTTCAATTCTCAACTATCATATGCGACAACCTTACCTTCTTGCATCAGTATCACAACCAATCCGGTACCATAAGCATTCATGTATACCATCATCTCTTCAATCCTGTTCGGAATAGTTAACACGGGTACACTCGTCAACCTCTCTTTTAGGCTTACAAATGCATTCTCACACTTTGCATCTTAGATAAAGGTCTGATTTTTCTTTGTAAGATTAGTTAACCGTGTTTCTACCTTTGAGAAGTCCATGATAAAACATCCATAATATCCCGCCAATCAAAGAAAACTTCTCATATCTATAGCGTTCTTTAGTTTGTTCCAATCTTGAACTGCTACCACCTTAGCAGGATCTATAGCAAAACCTTGTTCTAAAACAACGTAACTGTTATACCGCCTTTTAACCAAGCAGTATATCATAAAAGTTAGCTAAATGGCTTCTATGATCATCAAGGCAAGAAGCCTGGAGAGATGGTTATTAGGCTCTGAAATCGAGGAGCAATCAATATGAAGTGACAAGGAAGACCCCATGAGGCTACATTCCAAATTTCAAGTCGATCGGAGTTTGTATGCTTGAGTTTTGGGAAAACGAAGATGGATCGGTATCGACAGATCAGTGGTAATTTGCTTGGAGTCGGACCTAGGAAAATTTTCTACTTGCTTGGAGTCGGCGCATGGTTCGCTTGGAGTCGTAGAAATTTGAAGAGTTGGATCATGCTTGGTGTCGGACACATGATTGCTTGAAGTCGACTTGAAGTTAGAACAATCGGTGCTTGGAGAAAAACGATCGGCCTCGATCGTTGTTCATGCTTGGAGTCAGCTTAGAGCTAGATCGATCGGTGCTTAGAGAAAAACAATCGAGCTTGATCGTTTTTCATGCTTGGAGTCAGCTTGGAGTCAGATCGATCGGTGCTTGGAGAAAAACGATCGGCCCCGATCGTTTTTCGTGCTTGGAGTCAAAATCACGATTACTTAGGGAAAATTTCAATTTTACCCGAGTCTAACCCTGGGCCAGAATCTTCAGCGTCTACTCTAAATCAGAAGGGTGATTACTTGGGTCTCACTTCAAGTCAATCCTAAAGTGGGTTTTTCGACGACCGTTTTGGCGATTTTCGACAATAATCGGTCTATAACTCAAGATATACAACTCCATTACCCATAAAACTTTAGGAACATCAATATATTGAAGAAAGGAGTCTCCAAAATCGATCGTGCGTCAAAACTCACAAATATCAGAAAAACATACCGATCGTTCCATAACGATCGTACAAAATCATCACAACAATCCATAGTTTTACTGAAAATGCGATATCTCACAAACGATACGTCGGAATTGCATGAAATTTGGAAAGCAACTAGGTAACATCATAGGGAACCTATAAGATCAATCGTAGATCAAAAGGATGAAGCATGGAATGATCTCCTACGATCCAATTTCTAGTCAAAACGGCGAAGATCGATCGATATATCACAAACGGTAAGTCAAAATGGTGCGAAATTTTGGGAGCATGGACTAGAGGCATGGGGGACCCCATAAAAACGATCGCAGCCCGATTGGAGTTAGTATGGAATGATCGGCCAAAATTATTTTCTGGTGTCCGATCGATCCCAAATTTTGTGGGTCAGGTTGTATGGACCTGGAGGTTCTTCTGCCGAAATTTCAGCCCGATCCATGCACTTCTTCACCTATAAATACAGCGAACTTGGCTCATTGCAAAGGACTTTTTTGGGCTGGCTTTCCTTCATCACTTCTTATCTCTTCCTCCATTGATTTTCTAAGGCAAAAACAATGTACTTGTAATCTTACAGTATAAATAAAGGATCATTGGAGTAGACGCAGGCCGGAGTTTGTTGAACCACTATAAAACTTGCGTCTTCATTTACTTTTCTACAATCTATTCCGTGGTCTGTGAATCTATATTTCTTTGCTTGGATCTAAATATAGGATATTGGCACTTTCACATACAACATAGTATTTGTGACCAAATTTGGCGCGAACATTTTGGTGTTTTCACTGAGAGGACTTGCACCCGTGGATTTGAAAGCTAGGATCTTGGATTTGGAAGCTTGGATACTTGGATCTAGGAAGCAATGGCTAGACAATCAACAAATAGACCATTAGCAGATAGGAGTCACCATAGAGGGAGTCAAGAGGCTTTTTTTGGAGCTGGAGAAAATCAGACATCTATCTACATCACTAGAGATAAGGTGGAAACGATGATGGATGCTATGCGGGAAAGGATGCTAAAGAGACAAGAGGAGATAATCCAGAATCTCCTCGAGTAGATGGGACAAGCTGGAGCACAAAACCAAGGGAATGGAGTAGCAGGGAACGCTGGAAATATGGATCACGGAGTTGGAGCAGCAAGAGCAGGATGGAGCAGTACAGCCGAGGACAGTCCCCGGTCGACACATAACGATCGGTACCGATCGTTTTAGAACGCTCGACGTCGATCGATCAAGACTCGGGGGCATGCCCCTGGGTTATGCTGGATCGATCCTAGGTGGGGTGTTGGACAACGCTGAGCAATTTGGTGTCAATCGGAACTTGGATGCGCATCTAAAAGAGGATAATCCGGGATTCCCTCGCAAACTCGAGGGCAGGATGGAAATGATGATCGGAGACCACTTATGGATGTTGGAATAGATCGAAATTGGAATCCAAGACTTGGAGTGGAAACTAGAAGACTTGGATATGGATTGGAGCAATCGGGAGCAAACCCCGTCCAAGGAGAATGGATCGGCACTTCTCATGGAACTGGGGGAACGGATCTAATTGACTCTTGAAGGATCAAATGACGATGACGGAACAGGAGCAGCCATCATCCACCACGAATCGGAGCGATCCCGGCTTAAGGGCACAGGTCGTCATCTCTTGATTGGGATGGCATGAACTAGATAACTAATAAACTCTACATTAAAATGGCTAGGTCACTTACACATGTACGGGATCGAGGACGGTCCCTGGGCATGCTCTGAAATGGTGATAAACCACCATAACTAATGAATCTTAAAACACTTAGATCCGCACTACCACGATAAATAACACAGGTCGCAGTTGTAGCCCCGACCGGAGAGACGGGGTAATAACCACAAGGATCAAGTCCCTTCACCAGAGAGCGATAGGATGTACTCGTACATAGACTAAGTCCTCAACTGGGGATCTAGGCCGGAGAAGGATACCCCATGGATTAACGGATTAAGTCCTCAACTGGGGACCAAGGCTGGAGAGGGATACCCTACGGATTAAGTCCTGGACCGAATAGTCGAGGCCGGAGAAGGATACCCCACGGATTAAGTCCTGGACGGGAGAGTCGAGGCAGGAGAAGGATACCCCACAGATTAAGTCCTGGACCGGAGAGTCGAGGCTGGAGAATATAACCCGACGGGTCGTTAGGTATGAATTATGCCTAGCAAGAAGTAGTCGCTTCGCCGAAGGGCGGCAGGATCAGCCTACTCAGGTCATCGAGTATGGATTATGCTGGACAAAGGTCAGGAAAGACCACGATCGGCCTAGGACTTAGGCTAAGACATCACTTAATGTTCAGGGAAACCGAACTGGAGTACAGGAAGTATCGCCGCTTCGTCGGACAGCGACAGGATCGTCTTACTCGGTATCGAGTATGGATTGTGCTCAGCAAGAACCCGGAGAGGTTACAAAATTGGATATCAGCTTCGAACAACTATGGATTTGGTTATGGACCCGGAGCGATCCTGGATTTGGATAACGATCTGATGAGATCGAGGTCTTGGACAATGATCCGGTGAGATCGTGGATTTCACTATTGGCTTAGGATGGATACGGATTTGGATAAAATGATCCGGAGAGATCGTAGATTTGGTTAGTTAATTTGGAATGGATTCGAAATTGGATTTCGACTTAGAACAGTCATGGATTTCGCTAACGATCTAGAGAGATCAAGGAATTGGATTGGCAATGGATTGAATTCTGGATTGGAATATTCGGCTTCAATAGATTATGGATTTCAGATTTTGGATTTATAGCAATTCAAAACACGCCTTCCTACCGCAAGGCATGTTTCGGGGGGAAAATGTTATATCGTCTTTTGACCATGCATTATATCATAAAAGTTGGCTAAATGGCTTCTGTGATCATTAAGGCAGGAATCCCGAAGAGGCGGTTATCAGGCTTGGAAATTGACGATATTTGGAACTATGGACAATAGTTGGATGGATTCGGACCGGATCCAAATCAAGGTGTAATCAATATGAAGTGATAAGGAAGGCTCCGTGAGCCTACATTCCAAATTTCAAGTCGATCGGAGTTTGTATGCTCGAGTTATGGACAAAAGAAAATGGATTGGTATCGATGGATGTGGTAATTTGCTTGGAGTCGGACGTGGGTTAATTTGCTACTTGCTTGGAGTCGATGCATGGTTCGCTTGGAGTCGCAGGAATTTGAAGTGTTGGATCGTGCTTGGTGTCGGACACATGATTGCTTGGAGTCGGCTTGGAGTCAGAACAATCAGTGCTTAGAGAAAAATGATCGGCCCCAGTTGTTTTTCATGCTTGAGGTCAGATCGATCGGTGCTTGGAGAAAAACGATCGACCCCGATCGTTTTTCGTGCTTAGAGTCAACTTTGAGTCAGATCGATGGGTGCTTGTAGAAAAACGATCGGCCTCGATCTTTTTTGGTGCTTGGAGTCAGAATCACGTTTACTTGGGGAAAATTTCAATTTTACCCAAGTCTAACCCAGAGCCAGAATCTTCAGAGTCTAGTCCAAGTCAGAAGGGTGATTACTTGGGTCTCACTTCGAGTCAACCCTAAAGTCAGTTTTTCGACGACCGTTTTGGCGATTTTCGATGATGATCGGTCTATTACTCAAGATCTACAACTCCATTACCCATGAAACTTTAGGAACATCAATATATTAAAAAAGGAGTTGTAACGATACGACTTTTCGACGCTCGAAAGTCGACATCAATACGTCCACTTTATCAAATGCCGCACAATCGAATGCCGGAAAACCAAACCATTAGGGTTAAAAGAAGCGGTAGAAGAAGACAGAAGAAAAGAAAGAACAGAAATACAGAAACAGAAACAATATCAGAATCTCACATTCGCAGCGGAACAATATATGATAGATAATCACTAGTCTTTTAAACAAAGAACTATATCAGTTTATACATACATCAATGAGAGTCAATATACAACTCAATACAACAATGGACAGTTATATCAACCTGTCCTCATACAGAATACACAGCGGGATAAATGAACAAGTACGGGTGTACGTCTCGCCATCCAGTTTGCTTCCAAAGCTCCAGAATATCCAGAATATCCTGATAACATAACTCTAGGCTGCCCGTGTGGAAAATTATGGGCACCCAGAGTTTAGAAAGGAAACAATAAACTTCGAGTCAGTCATGGTGACTGGTGTGAGATCGTAAAACAGTTATTTTTAAAAAGAAAATAAAATTAATTCGCAATGCTTTTGGAAAATGAAACTACCATAAGACCTCCCGCCACACACACAATGCAAACGCAGAATTGGAGGAGATTTCTTCTTATGATAGTCAAAGATGCTTACTACGCAAATCATTGGATTATTATTATTAATGTCTAGTGTGGAAAACATTTCGAAAGTATAATATTAATCTTAGCCAGCATAGACATTTCGAACTATGCCTACAATAGCTACCATCTAAACAGTGGTGACCACCATAAGTAAATGGCAGGTTCTACAACTAAAACCGTACAAGTTTCGTATTGGGAAATGGATTTCCAACAAATGGTCAGGCTAAGGAACTTCCTACCGCCACATGGGATCGCCTCTGGCTGGACGTCCTGAGAGACAACTGCTCTCTGCCAACACAAGGCCGGGTTACCCCTGTAACAGGTAACTCACGAATATGTCATCCCCGGTCCTTTGGGACATTTATCCGAGGCGCCTCGATAAACACACAATCACATAATAAATGAGATCGGAGTATCCACATAGGATAAATAACAGGGCTCCATACCTGATACCACCCTTTTTCCAAAAGGAAATGACATACCCTAAAGGGCGCAACCTTCATAACCTTGCCGCATATTCCTGTTTCGACCATTTCCGGGGAGTGAGGTCCAACGAAGTCTCGTCCACAAAGCTACGCTTTTTCACAAAGCCGTGCTTTGATCATAAATGATCAATAAATGATCATCACATAGCAACACTCAGCATGCCACATTACCATATTGGGAATATATCGCTGATAACCTTCAACTACATAACCTCTGAGCTCGTACGTCTCAGAAAAGGGTGTTAAGCTAAGAGAATAAATTCTCCGCCACCAACAGAAATGTATTTGAAAGAAATCAGTTTTATATCTCAAAATTTAATGTCAGACATGTAAGCATACAAGTCTGTTCCGGGTTCGAACAGAACCGAAGGCACTTCCAAAGAAGCCCTTGCAATCCGGGTATTCACAATCCCGATCGGACTTCCCATCACAAAAAGAGTGATATAAATCTCTATACCGGAGCAACTCGGTGCAGAGACATTCGACAGGTTGTCCTTTCATTTTCGAAAATACCCGGTCTTCACACCGGTCTTCAATTTCAATTCATACACGTCGTATCATTATTCAGAATGGGTTATCTAACACAAAGGTCTTTTCCCGGCTAAACCGAATAATAAGCGTTTGTTTTTAAAAACAAATTCAAGTGCCATTTCAAAGGTAATATTGATAGTCGGTGATTTAACTATCAACAACGTTCACAACAATCATCAGTTTTAAATAATTTTCCCAAATTATTTAATTTCAAAATATCTTCACAAGATATATATTTTTCCACTTCAATACTTTGAAAACAAATTTCAAATCATTTTTCACCTTTCAACTTTTGAAAATAAATTTCAAATCAATTTCCTTACACGGAATATATTTCCAAATATATCTTTTAAAAACCCACTTTAGAACTTTTAATTTATATTTTAAAAGCTACTTTGGAAATATACTCGGCTTTATAGTGAGACTACACTTTCACTTCAAAATGGTCCATTTAAACCAATTAAATAAATCCTTATCGATTTATTTTAAATTTACGTTCCAAATCCGTAAATTTACTTTCACACTTTAAAAATAAATCAGCGTTTATTTTTAAAACAAATTTCCCTTTCATTTCATAAATTCCATTTTGAATTTACATTCCCAAATATTCACTTTTAACCCCAAAATCAAATTCCAAATTGATTTCTAATTTTATTTCAATATCAAATCGATTACAAATTGATTTCTAAGTTTTATTTCAATAGAACAAAACATTGCAATTTATTTCTGAATTTGTCTCCAAATAACAAATCATTTGCAAATCGATTTCCAGATTTATTTTACAAATATTAAATCAATTACAAATTGATTTCTAAAAATTTATCACTTCTAAATAAATTCCTTTGTTCTTTCCAAAATATTCAAAATTCCATTTTAAATAAAATTTTCAACTTTTAAATAATGTTATTCAAAACCCTTTTATTAAAATATTTTCCCATATCTTGGAATTTATTCGGTAAGATTACAAAAATCTCTTTTTACCGTTAAATTCTTTCTTTTAAATTTATCCAACTCTTAAAAATAAATTCATTTAAAATTTTCCCCTTTAATTTCAAAATCCAATTTATATTTATTTCTGGTATCCAGCGATACCAAAAATACATTCGGCTAAATTTTAGCCTTTAACAAATTCAATCACAAATATAACCATACACAGATTATCAATAATCATCACACAGTATATGAAATAAATTCATACAATTTGAGGAATCCAGTTCGATCCCTCCAACCTGTTAGCACAATTCCAATTCCACTTCGAGGTGGAATATCGTGGTATATGGGACTTATAAAATATCATCCGCTATTATGCGGCGCATAGGGTCTCATCCGCTATATAATGCGGGAAATCAATCACCAATATATACATATTGCTATATACTACTATATATAGTATCACATCCAAACAGTCAATCAATCAATAACTGCAAAATCAACTTTTCATTTCGAGTGAGAAGATCTCACCTTTGCTTTTTATTTTGCAATCCATTTCCATTCCGACTTATCTTCTTTGCAATTTTGACCTTGTATAACAATTTATACGATTTATTAATACTTTAAAATAAGTTGAACAATTTATTACTACTTATTTATTTAATCTAAACTAAATTTTACTTTAAAAATTTCTTAGTAGATAAATTAAACAAATTTATCTTTTGAATATTTTCTAACAGAACAGTAGGCTAAAACATGTATATTTATATTTTTTTCTTTCTTTCATTTTAGAACTACATATACACTTTCATAATAATACATTATAGATTTCAAAAATCAAATTTTTATATAAACTTCAAAATATTTTAAAAGTTCATATTTATTTTATTTCTGAAAACCCATATACTCATAAAAATAACTTGTATAGATTTTAAAAATCAAATCTTTCTTTAAATTCCTATATTTTTTCAAAACTGTATATATATATTAAATAGAAATTTTTGTATTTACAGTAAAAAAAAATCAAACTATGTATATATATAAATTAAACGAATAAGCTGAAAATACCTTCTCGGCCTCGAAATCGAACGTCGCTACATCGCCCCAAATCGAACTCGATGCTCCTTCCACCATCAGTTCGCGACCATTCGCCGCCTATCTTTGCTCGCGCAATCGAGCTCGCCACCAACTTGTACGACGCCAGTTCACTCGCTCGCGCGCCGCCTTTGCTTCGAGCCTCCTGATGTCGCGCACGCGAAATCCACAAACCAAGCGCCTAACGTGGCCTTATCCACACCCAGAAGCGACGTCGTCGCCTTGCCTGCCGCTCGAACGCAACCCTACCCCAAAGCTCCGCGACTTCCGCCATTCCAAATTGCCTCACGGAGTCGATTAGGGTTCGCCGATTTCCCCTTTTAATTTTCTGATTTGCCTTGAATAATTCTTTAAACGAAAGGGCTCGGTCATTTTAACTTGAACGAGAAAAAAAACTTTCGTTTTGATTTCGTATAAGAAGGGAGTGAAGGAAATTCGAACGAGAGCGGCCATTGTTTTATCTTTTCTCTGAATTCTGTTTTGAAATGAAATAAAACGTGATCCCTGAACTTGAGTGGAAGGTTGCGTGAAGGAAATTTCTTTGCGTACAGATCACGCCTTGCTACAGTGGTAGCGAAATGAAAGAAGAACAACTGATGTGAAATAATATCAGCTGATGTACACCACATTGACCAGTCAAACCATTGTATAAGTTATTCAAATTCAAATTTGAATCGCCTCCGAATCACAACTCAAAATCTCGACTTCCTATCGAGGCGTGCCGCCAGGCGTTCGTAATGTTATATGCCTATTCCAAACGCAATGGAAAAGGTTCCGAGTCCAAATTCGATCGTATGGAGAAGATAGCTTTTTGGACCAGTTATAATATTAAATTTTCGATTTAATTTCAGCACGTTTGCTTATCGTAGGGCCAAACGATCACTCCAAACATTACGAAAATTGAAATCCGGTAATAATACAATATTACGGATCCAATGGAACTGGTTTCGTCGAATTCTGAGACAGTGCCTCGGAACGCTATTTTTAAATTCAATTTAAACGATAAATTTCAAAACTGAACAAAATAGTTTCAAATTCAATTCTGAAAGTTCCATTACCTTCAATATAATCAATATAAATTTTCTAAGCCTTCATATTATTTTAAATCAGCTTAAAACCGACAATTCAAAAAAAAAAATTTTTTTACCCAACTTCAGTAAATTAAATTCAATAATTTTAATTGCCAAATTCATTCTGATTTTTGAATTTCAAATTGAACTATCATTCGAATATTTAAACTCAATTAAATATTCACATTTCAAATGTCAAAAATTCAGGATCAAAAATTCAAGGTTGTTACAGGAGTCCTCCAAATTGATCGTACATTAAAACTCACAAATATCGAAAAAACATGAAGTCGTACAAAATCAACATAACGATCCATAGTTTTACGGAAAAACGAGATATCTCACAAATGATACGTTGGAATTGCAAGAAATTTGGAGAGCAAGTAGCTAACATCATGGGGAATTCACATGATCGATCGTAGCTCAAAAGGATGAAGCATGAAATGATCTCCTATGATCCATTTTCTAGTCAAAACGGCAAAGATCGATCGATATCTCACAAACGGTAAGTTGGAATAACGTGAAACTTTGGGAGCATGGACTAGAGGCATGGGGGACCCCATAAAAACGATCGCAACCCCATTGGCGTTAGTATGGAATGATTGGCCTAAATTATTTTTTAGTGTCCGATCGATCCCAAATTTTGTGAGTTGGGTCTATGGGCCTGGAGGTTCTTCTGTCGAAATTTTAGCCCGATCCATGCACGTTTTCACCTACAAATACAGCAGACTTGGCTCATTGCAAAGGACTTTTTTGGGTTGGCTCTCCTTCATCACTTCTTATCTCTTCCTCCACTAATTTTCTAAGGCAAAAACAACTGTACTTGTAATCTTACAGTATAAATAAAAGATTATTGGAGTGGACGTAGGCCGAAGTTTGCCGAACCACTATAAAACTTGCATATTAATTTACTTTTCTGCGATCTATTCTGTGATCTATGAATTTATATTTCTCTATTTGGATCTAAATATTGGATATTGGTGCTTTCACATACAACTGGGTGTTTGTGACCAAATTTGGCGCAAACATTAACCCAAAAAACTCACTTTCCTCCTCTGGAAGAGACACTTCAAAAACATCACCTTCAATTTGTGCTTCCTCGACACTTCAAGCATAATCCTCAATGTTTCTTTTGTTACTCTTATGTCGGTAAGTAGATAAGAATATCATCTACAAACAAAAGAACAAACTTATTTAGCTAATACCTGAAGATATGGTTCATAAGATCAACAAAGTATGGCAGTGCAGCGGTCAGCTCGAATAGCATAACCAATCACTCATAAAATCCGGATGGCATACAAAATGTTGTGATCAGCACACTCTCTTTCACTACTCTTAACTGATGAAATGCCATTCCAAGATCCAACTGAGAGAACACCTTCACACCATAGAGATGATCGAATAAGTCATTTATACGTAGGAGTGGATACTTGATCTTTCTTATCGCCTTGTTCAGTTCATAGTAATCAACACATAACTTCAAAGAGCCATCCGAATTAGTGGCGAATACTATAGGTGCACCCGCTCAGATATACTCCTACAAATGAACCATTTCCTCATCAGGGCATTCACTTGCACTTCTAGTTCCATCTGCTCTCTAGGTGTCATACGTTTTAAAGGCATAACTACCGGTTTAGCTTCCTTTACTAAATCTATGTAGAACTATCTCTTGTTGTGGTGGTAATGGTAGGTAACCTAACTCTACATTCTACCCATCCTTTGTCAATTATCACCAATAACATCTTGCAATCTACCACTGCTACATGCTTCCTCAACCAGTCCATCCCTATAATAATTCCAAACCCCATAAAACCCAAAACAAAGCAATCACAAATAAAAGAACATTCATGACCCGATAAGACCAAACTACAAAATACCATACACATGCTGGTGGAGCCTCCAACTGGGTTTGTCACTACTAAAGGTCAACCAATAACTTTGGGTTTCAATCCCAATCTATCAACTAGGTCACTAGAGATAAAAGAATATGAAGCCCTGGTATTGAAAAAAATAAATATGAGAACACCAAAAATAGTAAGCATACGTTGAAAAGTGACGCCCTACACCTTCTCTTTCATCGAGGGAGAACTCGACAAAGCCGGAATGGCATCTAAAGCATATGCTTTCACTATTTGCCTCTACTTCACTGGTTTAGGATAGTCTTTTTACATGTGCCCTGCCTTGTCATAGTTATAACACTTTTTAATTTTAGCTTTGTAGTTCTTACTCAAATGACCCTGACTTCCATAGTTGTAGCAAATAAGGTTCCACTTACCCTTTTTCTAAGCATCTTTTTTCTTGAATTGCTTCCTCTTATTTTTCCATTTCTTCTTGCCTCCTCTACTCTATTTCTGCTTTGGCTCTTCTTTAGAAACAACATATGGCTTAGATTTGGGGTATATATAGGCAATATTTGCCTCTTAAGTTTTTTGTCCTGTGCTTTAACGTGGTTTAAAACCAAGCTTGTGTATCAAGATGTTCCTAAGGGATATTTCAAGGGTAATAGATGAATTGAATAGGGAGAGCCATAATCACAATTTTTATTCCTTTACTATCATGGAATGCTATAACATGTTAATGGACTTAAAATTTAGAAAGCAACAAAATAAAAGCAGTTCATTACGTTCAGCCGAAGCATACTAACTTATATATGCTGATGATATATTAGTGTTCATGAAAGCATACATAATTGGGCAATTGCATCAAGGATATTTTTATATAAAAATGGAGAAGTTTACTAGATTGCAAATAAGTGCTGATAAAACAAGGAAAATATTGAAAAGAATACAAATGAAAAGAGGACATACATAACATTTCATCCTCGAATGAATGGCAATTACGTGTAAAATATCTTGAAATTCCACTTTCAGTGTAATATAATAAAAATGACATATGTAATGGCTTATTGAATAAAACCAAAAAAAGAGTTGAAGGGTGTGAATTAAGTTATTAACACTTATTGGTAGATATGAACTGATTAGAGCTTGCATTTACCCAATAGTTCAATACTAGAGACAAAATTTTAAACTACCAAAAGCAACTATTAATAAGATATTATTATTCGCTTCTAACTTTGAATGGAGGAGTAAAATAATTAAAATTACTTGGGCAACCATTTGCTCCTCTAAATCTGATAGTGACATGGGTTTGAAAAACATTTTTGAAATGAATGAGGCAGAAGACATGAATTTAATTTGGAAAATATCAAATAAACAAGACATTTGTAGCCAACAGTTACACATGAATACGTGGAAAGTAAATCACTTTTGGAGAGTGGTATAAAAAAATTCAGGAATTTTCATGTATATGTTCCTGATGAAATACAAAATTTTAATGGTTATTTAAAAATGAATCATGGATGCTAAAGCAACTAAGTTATGGTATGATCATTAGTTACAAGGTGATCTATTACTTTATAAGTTAGGTTTACAGGCCCTTGTCCACTTAGGGGGTTATAGTCCCAAAGCATGCAAAATAAATAAAATGGTATATGTCATTCGAACAGATTATCACAAAAAAAAAGTTTCAAAATTAAAATAAATAATATTATCACTAACAATAATTAAGACGCAAACTTCTGGTAATGTAAAGATCCCCTAAATGGAGAATTCAGTTTAACAATGCATGAGATAACACAAGAGTTATTTTTTAAGGTCTCTTGGGGAAAGTTAATTGGAACAAAACTAATGGTCCTAAAACGGCCGTTTGTCCATTTAGAGCGCATACCAACAAACCACCTACAACATATAATTTCAAAACAAGGTATGTCATGGCAGATGTTATATATGTATTGTGTAATTAAGAGGAAACAACCGTCGTTTGTCTATTTTGTAAATGCAATTATATGATTTATGCATGGCAATGCTATAAAAATAGATTATCATTATCTTTTAGCAACACTTCTTATTATAAGCAAGCAAACTTTATAGTAAATAAATTCAAGATTAAAGATAGGCTAAATGACTTATCACAAGTTGTTTTCACAATTAGCATACGAAGTTGTTGGTGGAGGAGAATCAACATGATCTTTAGCCATAAATCTTGTATCAAATTCGTTACGCTCGGTAAATTAATAAATTAATAACTAAGCAACTATTATAATAATAAAGAAATTGAAATGGTGAAAAGGAATAGATATGCATGGAACATTTGTTCACTCATTGTGTTCAATTGAATCAAGTGGCACTAGGAAAATCCTAGTTGAATCTCAAAATTAATGAAAATTTAAAGCACCCATTCGAAGCAAATTAATTCATAAGAAAATGAGAAGTGGGTCGGTGTAACAACCTACTTTCTATGTCATTCTAATAAATAAATGTAATTAAATAAAGTAATATTTGAATGTGATTTTAATAATCCGATATTTTGAAAAATAAATTTTTAGTTAATTAAATTTTATTTAATATAAAATTTTGATTTAATCAATTGAACTAAATTAATAAATCCTTTTTGTATAATATTTTGGAATTGAATATAACGTTTAATTAATTATAAATATATTAAATTGTAGATCATTTTTATATAACTGAAACAATTGGAAAATTAATTTATTTTGTAATAACACAACGAATAATTAAATAAGCATAATCAAGTAGTGAATTAAATAAACTTAGCCAATTATTAAAATATATCTTGTAAAATGAAGTTTAAATTAGTGTGAACTGGATTGATTTATTTTTATAAGCAAATGGCAAGAATTAAATTTTAAATTGAAGTGTGAAGAAAGTTATTAAAACTAAATTAAAATTTGGAAATCAGGCTCAAACAACTAGATCCCAAGTCATTTAGTTCTCCACTTTTATCTCGTATTCTACACCGCTCCTCATTTCTTCTTTGGCAAACCCAAACCAGATTATGGAGCCCTAATTCCTATTCCATAAATCGCATCCAATGTTTAAAAAAAACATCGCGCACGGGGATGCTTCGGCCTGACGAAGGATGCAGCTGAGAGAGGAGCGAAGATAGCTGGGCAGTGATGGGGGTGGCATCGACTTCGATGCTGCTGGAGGTTGAGATGATGATGGCATGTGCGAAGCAAAGCCGATGGCTGTGATTTTGGGCACCCGATGGTGGCTGGCATGACAGCGAACGACATTTAGATGCTGGAGGTCTGGCTACGAAGCAAGACGGCAAGTAAAGTCTTCGCTGGATTTCTATGAGTACTCATACTCACATTATTATGTCTGAATCATTTAACTATGGGTATAATTTGTGTTTGATTTGTTGATTGAATGGATATAAACCTATACAAGTAGAACTATAAAAGATTTGTGTCAAGATGTCTGAATTTATTTGAGAGGGAGCAATTGGTCAGAAATTTGCTCTAAATTTCCCCGATTGGTCGGTCAACCGGTCGACCAGTGGTGCCGTTTATATATATATATAACAAATATAAGTCGAAATAAAATATATCAAGGTTATATAAAATAGAATATATATATATATATAATTGCATGTATGTAAAATAATATATATATATATATATCTGTGTGTGTATGTATATATGTGTGTGTATTGAATATACCTAAACTCTAATATATATATGCTATATATATGTATATATATGCATGTATATATATATAATATAAATGTAAATATCATTTTAAGTTAATAAATAAACAAAGTGAATTTACTAGTATATAAATAAAAGGATATGAAATATTATGTAGTCGATGTCCTATAGATGTTATTTTGATATATATAATCTAAGTTTTGAAAATGTATTTATTTGAGTATGAATATATTAAATTAATTAGGATGTTTTATAATTATTTAAAATAGTATTTTGTTATGGATAATTGGAGAATAAATGTTATATGCAAAGTTTGGTTTTGCAATTTATTTTGGGTATCAAAAGAAAGAAAGAAGTTTTCTAATGTCATTGATAAATATTAAATTATTATTTAATTTATAAAACATAGAAAAAATGATTATTTATCGTAAAGTGATATTATATTTGGTTTTAATTAACTATCTATTTTTAAGTACTTAATATGTTATATTAAAGTTATACATTACGAATGATTCCCTATATCATATTTAATTGTTGTTATATACATATGGAAATTTGGATAATCTATTCTATTGTTTTCCTGTTAATTCGTTTCTTGTATATTGATTTGGTACATATGAGTTGTAACATCCCCCTACTTGGAGGCCCAAAACTAACGGCTATGGATGCTGCACTCATCCATAGTTATTAATCCTCGGCGACCAAATACGGCGGTGTTAGATTCATTGATACACATGAATATGGAAAAAAAATTTAAACTTCAACCAAAATCACATTTCATACTAAAATATTTCCAATTTATTACATAATCCCAAATTCACAAACCATGTTCAGGAAAAATATATTTATAACAACTTTGCCGTTACAAACAACACAGTGGAATCAAAAGAAAAAAGAACTCTAAATAGCTATCATGCCTCCAGCATGTCACTGGAAGCTTATTTGTCTTAAGTGGTACCTGAAAACCGCAACTCTCAAACTACTCCAATTCAATTGAGTACTTGAGAGTTTAATGGGAAAACATAAACTTCGGGTCAGTCATAAAGCCTGGTATGAATAATAATCTACCATCCCAAATCATTTAGATATCCAGTGAGACCACGTGCTTAGCGGAACGGGTTTTCCCTCACTAGTATCTCAAAACCTTTATAAAACCATATATTGTGCTTCTGCATCCACAATGGTTAAAACAATTCAAAACAGTATAATATGATGATATGCAAAAACAAATGAATCAATTCTAGATTACCCATCCCCATTCATTATAGACTATCTGTCTCAATTATAGTTTCTAGGGTTACTATTAACCTTTTAGTTTTCATGGGCTGACTAATAACCGGTTAAACATTTAAGGACTCCTTGTCCAATTACATAGTTTTCATGGGATAACTATGAACCTATTGGTAACTCTAATATCTTACTCTTATCCTGGTTTTCATGGGTTGACTAGGAACCTATTGGTGACTCCAATATCCTTTCTTTTATCCTAGTTTTCATGGGTTGACTAGGAACCTATTGTCATCTGTCAATATTTCATCCGGATATAGTTTTCATGGGCTAACTACAAACCTACTGGTCCTGCCAGTATCAAATCATAGTTTTCATGGGCTTACTATGAACCTATCTTTCTGACATCCTTCTTTATACATAGTTTTCATGGGCTAACTATGTACCTGTCTTTCTGACATCTAACCTTTATACATAGTTTTCACGGGCTAACTATGAACCTATTGGCCCCTGCAAATATCCTTTCCTATACACAGTTTTCATAGGCTTACTAAGAACCTATTGGCCCCTGCTAGTATCTTTCTTTTATAATTTAGCATTCTATATTCTGGCCTTCCTAACCTCCTAGATGCAATTCTACTCATTCAGGAGTTTATTCAAATTATATTCACTACTGGGTTAACCTAACTGGTTCTTCTACCCATTATCCCCAAAATGCAGTTATGGGTCCGTTATAAAGTGAATATATTCATATTAGAAGAAGCAATATAACAACATAGCAATACCACTCCCGTGGGTTTAATATAAAACTTGGTTAATTCCTTTAACCTATTACTTTATCAAAGAAAGCTTCTTCTTAAAACCATTATAAAAACTCCTTTGATTTAGCCATGGGTTTTTCCTTTAAAAATAGAGTTTGGGTTATAAAACCTTTCGAAACCTAGCTTTCGACTTCATAGGATAACCTCCTTCGAAAGCATTCAAAACAATAGGCTCCTGCCCCTTTTAATACTTTAAAATCTACCTTTTGAAACCATCCTTTATCATATAAAAATATTGGGGAAAACTTGATGGCGTCGGCACTATCTCTTTCGAAAGCATTTAACATCTGGGTAAAAATATTAGAAGGTTGGTGTCGGAACCCCTTTCGAAACCATCACCTTTGAAACCCCTAACCCCTTTCGAAAGCTTCTAGGAGTGGCTCTAACTTATAAAGCAAAGTATTATTTCGACAGCATTGATATCTTCAACACCATCGAAAGGTTAAGGAACGACAATAGGGCATCGACTAGGTCGGAACCCCTTCTTTTAAAACATTCTTAAAGGAACCCAGTCGAAAGCAAAGTTAAGTTAATGGCAACCCTTACGAATTTTTTTTAAAACTCTTTCCAAACCATATGCTCGGACCCTGTCGAAGGCTAAAACAAGACTAAGGAAGGCGCTTTTCATTTGAAAACAAACCAAGGTCTCGACTCCTTTGGAAGCTATGCTTTCGACACTTAACCTTTCGCCTATCTCCAATCCACTGTGTACCATCATAGTGATACCTTGTGTATTGGTTTAGGCATAGTTGGTTTTGACAAGGATGAAGGCGATAGCTTCTGTGTCGAAAGGTGCTTTCGTAAGTAGGCGGAACCAAATTTCTGATGTAAACCATGTTTTATACTACTTTAAGCAACTTTTCTCTAACTAACCTGCCACATGTCAACTCCAGATTGGTTGCCTTAACGTTTTCAAATTCTTTTTCAAAAATAGCTACTGCTAATCCAAATCTAACCATGGTAAGTTAATCAAACAAGCCCTTCCAATTTTTGCAAAGAAGTCCCTCTTCTAAAATAATTTATTTTGAATAGCAAATCACTTTGGAAAAATCCCCAAAAATTCCAAAAATCCACTTTAATCATGTTATCTAACATATCAAAATTCCAGACCCAAATTCTTAATATATTTTCCAAAATAAATTTATAAACCCACCATATTTTCCTTTGAAAATTCATAATTTTCTTTCCGTAGCTTGGAAAATTCTCAAAATTGAAACCCAACTCCAAAATCATGTTTATCATAACATATAATTTTCCCATGGCATTTAAACATCATTAAATCTCGGTTTTGACCTAAAACCATGCAAAAACTCTTTTAAACAATCTTGTTTAAATCAAATAAACCATGAATCAAGCATATCATCATCCAATATATCATAAAAACGAATTTACCCTTAAATCCGAAAATATATGATTTAAAACAAAATAGAGATGGAATTATTATTCACCTTGATCTAGATAAGGAGATTGGATGGAGATTGATTTCCCCTAAGTTTGATTCTCTAGCTTTAAATTTGTATTGCTCTTGATCTCTTAATGGCCGACCGTTCTCTCTTGTGTTTTAGTTTTTAGAATGACGTGAAAGAGAAGAAAAAGGTAGGAATGAATATATATAAGGGTAAGAGTTTTGGGCTGCGATTCCATTTATACCCTTATGTAATTTGTTTAACCTAAACCATTCTTTAGCCCGTTTATTATTATATTAGGCTTGGCCTCAATTAATTAATCCAAGTCTCAATTCGCTTATCACTTAACATTTATATTATTCCGTTTAATTTATCTAATTAAATCTCTTGAATAATGCTATCAAAAATTAGGGGTGTTACAGGCTCCCCTCCTTAAAGGATTTCGTCCTCGAAATTCAGTAAGGACTAAATACTAAACATAGTTATCATCTGTAACGATTCCTAACAACCATACTAGTCTACCTGACTAGGAAGTATCTATATAAATCTAATATAGACATACCCTCAAAGCAGATCAGGATAAGTATCTCGAATCCTGTCATCTATCTCCCAAGTACAGTCCTTCTCGTTGTCGCTCCACTGAACTTTCACCAACTTGACTGTCTTGTTCCTCAATCTTTTCTCTTCTCTTGCAACAACCCGAACTGGTTGTCTAACAAAAGTCAAATCAGGCTCTACTACCAAGTCCTCCAACTTTTTCTAAGGAATAGTAGCCTTTGGATCATGCACATACTTGCGAAGATGAGACACATGAAATACATTATGGACACCTGCCATACTGCTCGGCAACTCAACTCTATATGCAAGCTTTCCAATCATTTCTATAATTTGGGATGGACCAACATATCTCGGAACCAACTTTTCCGATTTCCCGAACCGTACCACACCCTTCATCGGTGATACTTTAATGAAAACCATGTCTCCCACTGAGAACTCTAGGTCTTTATGCCTCTTATCTGCGTAACTCTTCTGTCTGGATTGAGCTTCCTTCATCCGTTCTGGGATTAACTCAATCTTCTCTGACACCTACCTAACTAAATCTAGACCTAAGACCAATCTGTCTCCAGTCTTGCAACCAACATGCAGAGGATTTGCATGGCCTTCCATACAAAGCTTCAAAAGGCGCCATTCCTATACTAGTCTGATAAATATTGTTATAGGAAAACTCAACCAAATGTAGGTGATCCTCCCAAGATCCACCAAAATCCAACATACAAGCTCTCAATAAATCCTCGAGCACCTTATTGACTCTCTATGTTAGCCCATCCGTATGTGGGTGATATGTGGTACTCATCTTGATCTTAGTGCCTAACACATCATGTAGAATCTTCCATAATTCGCTAGTGAATAAAGCATCTCTGTCACTGACTATGCTACTATGAACTCCATGAAGTATAACTCTGTTCTTCATGAACAACTTCGCCAAAACTAGTGTCGTCCTAGTCGAATTTACTGGAATGAAATGGGGACTCTTGGTCAACCTGTCTACAATAACCCATATGCTTTCATTTCCTCTCCTTGACCTTGGCAACTCATCTAAAAAATCCATGGATATCGAATCCCATTTCCAAACTGGAATATCTAGAGGCTGAAGTAACCCAGTCGGCTTTTAATGTTTGGCTTTAACTTGTTGACAGTTTACACACTGCCTAACCAATAACCAACATCTCCCTTCATGCCTTACCAATAGAAGCTCCTCTTCATATCTTGATACATCTTGGTCCCTCCAGGATGAATCACAAACTTGGATCGATGGCATTCCTCAAGAACTTCTCTTCTCAAGTTCTCCACATCTGGCACACATAACCGTCCCTTCTTTCTCAACCATCCTCTTTGGTCAAGACAAAAATCTTTCAAATCATCGATCTCAGTTCTAACCTCAAGCCTTCTGATCCTCTCGGCTGATAATGGATCCTCCTTCTGTTTAGAAGAAATTCTCTCGATCAACAATGGTCGAACTTCTAAACAGGATATCATGGCAGTATTCTGACTAGAACTAGCAGTCGATCTTAACTGCACACCACAACTGGCCAAAGCTTCTAGATCCTTCCATTCTGCCAACATAGCCAACACCACATTCTGATGTCTTCTGTTAAGAGCATCTGCTACTTTATTACCTTTCCCTGGGTTATACTCTATACCAAAATCATAAGCAGCCAAAAATTCTAGCCATCTCTATTGTCTCATATTCAACTCCTTCTGAGAGAATAAGTATCTTAAAGACTTATGATTGGTATACAACTCAAATCTCTCCCCCAAATTCCTCCAAATCTTCAAGGCAAAAATCATCGCAGCCAACTCCAAGTCATGAGTAGGATATCTTACTTCATGCGGTCTAAGCTGCCTAGATGCGTAAGCAATGACTTTGCCCCACTGCATCAATAGTGCTACCAATCCAGTCACAACGCATCCGTGTATACTACCAACCCTTGGTTTCCATTTGGAACTACTAACACTGGAGCATTGGTCAACAAATGCTTTAAGTTAAGGAATGCTTCCTCACATTTGTCAGACCAAACAAACTTAACTTCCTTCCTGTTAAGCTTAGTCAAAGGCTCTGCTATCCGTGAGAAATCCTTAATGAATCTCCAATAATAGCCAGCAAGTCAATAAAACTTCTGATCTTGGTCACTGTCTCTGGTCTCTTCCAATTGTTCACAGCTTCGATCTTATCTGGATTGACTAACAATCCCTTCTCTAAAACCACATGACCAAGAAACTTAACCTCTTTCTTCCAGAAATGACACTTGGAAAACTTCGCATTTAGCTGATTCTGCCTCAGCGTCTCTAGTGCAAATCTAACATGATCTTCATGCTCTCTCATCCTTATAGTATACCAAACGTCATCTATAAATATCAACACGAATCTATCCAAATACTCTCGGAACACTCGATTCATCAAATTCACAAAGAAAGCAGGTGCATTAGTCAACCCGAATGGCATTACTAACCATTCATACGAACCATATCTAGTTCGAAATGCAGTCAAAGGAATACTGTCCTCTGCCACTCTCAACTGATAGAACCCTATCACCAAATCCAACTGGGAAAACACTCTGGCTCCACTCAACTGATCAAACAAATCATCAATTCTCAGCAAAGGATACTTATTCTTTATCGTCCTTTCGCTTAGCTTACGATAGTGGATACACATCCTCAATGGCCCATCTGGTTTCTTCACGAACACCGCGGTCGCTTCCCAAGGCGAACTGCTTGGTCTAATAAAATTCCTTCCTTCTAGATCCACTAGTTGCACCTTCAATTCCTTCATCTCAGTTGGTGTCATCCTGCTAGGTGGTCTACTCACAGGTTCAGCTCTTGGCACAAGATCTATCTAAAACTCAATAGCTCGTTTCGGTGGTAGTCCTGTGATTGGCTCAAACACATCTGCAAACTATCTTGCAATTCGAACCTGACTTTGATCTTCTCCCACTTCCATGGCACTTAACAAAGCACAACTACTCCGGTCAGAATTCTCTACTAAGAATATAATTCGATTATGACTATTAGGGTGTCTCAAAGATATCTCCCCATCCTGGTAGAATATCCTGGCCTCATACCTTCTCAACCAATCTATACCCAAAATGATTCCGAAATCTATGAAATTGTAAACATACAAACTACAAGCAAACTTATAACCTAACAAATCAAGTTCTAACTGGTCACATCTCATCCCCAGAGTTGCATACCCTCCTACTGGATTCGCAACCCTTAAGGAAGTAACAAGGCATGTGAGTTCTAAGCATAATCTATCAACCAAATACTGGGATATAAATGAATATGATGCACCGGTATCAAAAAGTATCCTAACTGGTATACTCTGAATCAAAAACATACTTTCCATCAAAGTCTTTCCTTTATCAGTTGCAGTTGGCTTAGTTGATGATCCAACAGCAAAAGCTTTCCCCTTGTCCGCCCTGACTGGCTCTGGATACTAGTTCTTATAATGCCCCACTTGATCACAGTTAAAGCATTTAACATTCTTCTTATCTGCAGCCTTCTTCCCCTTGCCTGACCAGCACTCATTTGCATAATGACCCTTCTTATCACATTTGTAGCAAACTAAATCAGCCTTTGCCTTTTTGGCAGCATCCCCTTTCTGGGCTCCCTTCTTCTTAAAGAATTTTCGCTTCTTTCCCCGAGGACCCTGGGATTCAACTAGCTTCTCTCTAGCAGAAATAACAAGCATCTCTTCTTGGTGAATGGCCATCTCCACCACCACATTAGAAGGTTCTTGGATATGGGTCATGGTTATTCTAGTAAGCTCAGGTCTCAATCCTAGAATGAACCTTTCATTCCTTCTGACGTCAGTGTCAACCATAGCATATCCATATCGAGACAGCTCATCAAACTTAGTAGCATACTCGATTACTGACATATCTCCTTGGACAAGATCCATGAACTTCCTCATCAATGCCGACTTAGCAACCTCAGATAAAAATCTTTGCTCAAACCTTATCCTGAAATCAGCCTATGTCAGCTCTTCCTCCGGAACTTCGATGGTCACACTATTCCACCAATGAAGCGTTGCCCCTTGCAACTGCCTAGAGGATAGCCTTCTCTTTTGCCCATCATCCAAGCCTAGATTGGTACAGATCCTTTCACAACTCAGTAGCCAATTCTCAACCTCAATAGCATCCTCCGTTCTAACAAACGGCTTACCACCCAAACTGGTGCAGTCTTTGCTTAGCTTAGCATAGTTATTCCCAATTGGAGCCACATGATTAACTCCTCCAGCATTACCGACAGCTCCAGCTTGCAAAATGTTGGCCAATAACTGATACACCATCCCCGATCTACTGGCGGATTTCCAGCACCTACATTGGCCTTAGCGTTTGGATTAGCATTAGCTTGTCGACCATGGTTCCTCCTAGTATTAGGTCGAGCATTTCCATTGGTTGTGGTGCTTCATCCACCTAGATTTCCTCTTCCGTTTTCTGCTTTCATATCTTCTTTCTCATAAATCTGCATATGAGCCTTAGTAAGATACATAAAAACGGTCTAAGAGAGAGGGGAACACATACTTATATATATATATATCAAATACAAGAACGTTACTATAGTGTTAACCCAAACCCTGATCAAATTTTCAAATTCATTGGATTATGTTTGAAAATATTTTAGGTTTAACTTTCTTTTAAAGTTTCATAAACCAATTCGCTTATACCAACTTGTAACATCCCCCTACTTGGAGGCCCAAAACTAACGGCTACGGATGCTGCAATCATCCATAGTTATTAATCCTCGGCGACCAAATACGGTGGTGTTAGATTCATTGATACACAAAAACACATGAATATGGAAAAAAATATTTAAACTTCAACTAAAATCACATTTCATAATAAAATATTTCCAATTCATTACATGATCCCAAATTCACAAACCATGTTCAGAGAAAATATATTTATTCCAACATACACCAAGAGCGACATATGAAGATGCCCCCTTGGATGATTAGAGTATATACAGGCAATATAACAACTTTGCCATTACAAACAACACAGCAGAATCAAAAGAAAAGAGAGTTCTAAATAGCTATCATGCCTACTGCATGTCTCCGGAAGCTTATTCGTCTTAAGAGGTACCTGAAAACCTCAACTTTCAAACTACTCAAATTCAATTGAGACTCGAGAGTTTAAGGGGAAAACATAAACTTCGAGTCAGACATAAAGCCTAGTATGAATAATAATCTACCATCTCAAATCATTTAGACATCTAGCGAGACCATGCCGCTTAGCGGAACGGGTTTCCCCTCACTAATATCTCAAAACCTTTATAAAACCATATACTATGCTCCTGTATCCACAGTGGTTAAAAAATTCAAAATAATATAATATGACGATAAGCAAAAGAAAAGAATCAATTCTGGATTACCCATCCCCATTAATTTTAGACTATCTGTCTCAATTATAGTTTCTAGGGTTACTATTAACCTTTTACTTTTCATGGGCTGACTAATAACTGGTTAAACATTTAAGGACTCCCTGTCCAATTACATAGTTTTCATGGGATCACTATGAACCTATTGGTAACTCCAATATCTTACTATTATCCTAGTTTTCAAGGGTTGACTAGGAACCTATTGGTGACTCCAATATCCTTTCTTTTATCCTAGTTTTCATGGGTTGACTAGGAACCTATTGTCATCTGTCAATATTTCATCCGGATATAGTTTTCATGGGCTAACTACAAACCTACTGGTCCTGCCAGTATCAAATCATAGTTTTCATGGGCTTACTATGAACCTATCTTTCTGACATCCTTCTTTATACATAGTTTTCATGGGCTAACTATGTACCTGTCTTTCTGACATCTAACATTTATACATAGTTTTCACGGGCTAACTATGAACTTATTGGCCCCTGCAAATATCCTTTCCTATACACAGTTTTCATAGGCTTACTAAGAACCTATTGGCCCCTGCCAGTATCTTTCATTTATATTTTAGCATTCTATATTCTGGTCTTCCTAACCTCCTAGATGCAATTCTACTCATTCAGGAGTTTATTCAAATTATATTCACTACTGGGTTAACCTAACTGGTTCTTCTACCCATTATCCCCAAAATGCAGTTATGGGTCCGTTATAAAGTGAATATATTCATATTTGAAGAAGAAATATAACAACATAGCAATACCACTCCTGTGGGTTTAATATAAAACTTGGTTAATTCCTTTAACCTATTACTTTATCAAAGAAAGCTTCTTTTCAAAACCATTATAAAAACTCCTTTGATTTAGCCATGGGTTTTTCCTTTAAAAATAGAGTTTGGGTTATAAAACCTTTCGAAACCTAGCTTTCGACTTCATAGGATAACCTCCTTCGAAAGCATTCAAAACAATAGGCTCCTGCCCCTTTTAATACTTTAAAATCTACCTTTTGAAACCTTTGAATACAGTAAAGCATTAGCATTTAACTTTAAAAGCTTAGCTTCAAAACTAGTTGAAAGTATCCCTTTCGACACCATTGGAAGTAACCCTTCCGAAATCATTGAAAGTACCCCTTTCGAACGCATTGGGTTTATACTCAAAATGTTATTTGGGTTAAAGTGAATATAGGCGAAAGCAACTCTTTTGAAACCATCCTTTATCATATAAAAATATTGGGGAAAACTTGATGGCGTCGACACCATCTCTTTTGAAAGCATTTAACATCTGGGTAAAAATATTAGAAGGTTGGTGTCGAAACCCCTTTCGAAACCATCACCTTCGAAACCCCTAACCCCTTTCGAAAGCTTCTAGAAGTGGCTCTAACTTATAAAACAAAGTATTATTTCGACAGCATTGATATCTTCAACATCATCGAAAGGTTAAGGAAGGGCAACAGGGTATCGACTAGGTTGGAACCCCTTCTTTTAAAACATGCTTTCATACGTAAAGGAACTCAGTCGAAAGAAAATTAAGTTAATGGAAACCATTTCGAAACATTTTTAAAAATTCTTTCCAAACCATATGCTCCGACCCCGTCGAAGGCTAAAACAAGACTAAGGCAGGCGCTTTTCATTTGAAAACAAACCAAGGTCTCGACTCCTTCGGAACCTATGCTTTCAACACTTAACCTTTCGCCTATCTCCAATCCACTACGTACCATCATGGTGATACCTTGTGTATCGGTTTTGGCATAGTTGGTTTCAACAAGGATGAAGGCGGAAGCTTCTATGTCGAAAGGTGCTTTCCTAAGTAGGTGGAACCAATTTTCTAATGTAAACAAGGTTTTATACTACTTTAAGCAACTTTTCTCTAACTAACTTGCCACGTGTCAACTCCAGATTGGTTGCCTTAACTTTTTCAAAAATAACTACTGCTAATCCAGATCTAAACCATGGTTAAGTTAATCAAACAAGCCCTTCCAATTTTTGCAAAGAATTCCCTCTTCTAAAATAATTTATTTTGCATAGCAAATCACTTTGGAAAAATCCCCAAAAATTCCAAAAATCCACTTTAATCATGTTATCTAACATATCAAAATTCCAGACCCAAATTCTCAATATATTTTCCAAAATAAATTTATAAACCTAAATAACCATATTTTCCTTTGAAAATTCATAATTTTCTTTCCGTAGCTTGGAAAATTCTCAAATTGAAACCCAACTCCAAAATCATGTTTATCATAACATATAATTTTCCCATGGCATTTAAACATCATTAAATCTCAGTTTTGACCTAAAACCGTGCAAAAACTCTTTTAAACAATCTTGTTTAAATCAAATAAACCATGAATCAAGCATATCATCATCCAATTTATCATAAAAATGAATTTGCCCTTAAATATGAAAATATATGATTTAAAAAAAATAGAGATGGAATTATTATTCACCTTGATCTAGATAAGGAGACTGGATTGAGATTGATTTCCCCTAAGCTTGATTCTCTCGCTTTAAATTTGTATTGCCCTTGATCTCTTAATGGCCGGCTGTTCTCTCTTTTGTTTTAGTTTTTAAAATGACGTGAATGAGAAGAAAAAGATAAGAACGAATATATATAAGGGTAAGGGTTTTGGGCGGTGATTCCAATTATACCCTTATGTAATTTGTTTAACCTAAACCATTCTTTAGCCCATTTATTATTATATTAGGATCGGCCTCAATTAATTAATTCAAGTCTCAATCCCCTTATTACTTAACATTTACATTATTCTATTTAATTTATCTAATTAAATCTCCTGAATAATGCTATCAAAATTAGGGGTGTTACATGAGTGATTTACCGTTGATGTAAATTTGATTGAGATTTTTATATGAAACGGTGATGACATTCTTTTATATGGTTTCATGATATTTTATTTTATGTAATGAGAAATCTGAATAAACGGAGTTCCATTTGGGATAGGGCATTCAGTAATATTTCTTCAATTGTTCTTTGGACTCGTTATATAGAATAGTATAGTGATGAGTGGAGTTTATAAGCAATGAATAACTATTTAAGTATCATGCAGTGGTATGGGACGCTGTTGTGATATTTACTTGGTTATTCATTATAGGTAAATGACACTCACGTGACGGGGATAAAGTGGATAATGTGAGGTGATACGATGTGATATATGACTCCATGCCTATATTTAGTAAGTATAGCTTTGTGCCTAATGATGACCATGACTTTATGCCTATATGTATTAGTTCTATATGCCACTATTATGACGTACTCCTATTATGAGTGTTGGAGAGCACTGGATGGCCAAAATCTACTATGGTGGCCTGATTATGGGGTTGCGCCCCAGATCCGTGACACCCAGATTGATGGAGCTCCGCATACATATAGATTAGTGCTTAGATTTGTGTTGTTGCCCCTATGTCACTTAGGCCAGCAGTATGTTACTTATAGCAGCATTTGTAGTGTCGTGACTTAAAGTCTTCATGTTGACGAGAAATCGGTGGATACGTGTCACGATGGTTGTGAGGTAACTGAAGACTGTAGAGATTTTGTGTCATTGGAGCTTGCTTAGTGCTATCAGTCTCCCTTCCGGTTCTAACATAGTAGTATATTGGCATATACGATTGATAACCTCACTGTAGTATTGATGTGTGCCAGGTGCCATAATTGTTGTTATATATGATTCTACTTGAGACTTTATGTCTGTCGTATAGTCATTTCCCATCATAATACTTTGAGATGATTTATATCTGAGGATATGAGATTATACCTGATATATATCCTAAGTATGATGGATTCTTAATATATTGGTAAGCAGCTTATCCTATTTGGTATTCATTTATTTACGATGATGTTTTATTTACTGAGATTGGGGGATGTATTAAGGTAGTGCTCTATGCTAGCCTAATTATACTTGATGATATATCATATATTGATATTTCTTGTAATTGATATTGATTTTGAGATATGTATGATTTACCCAATTGAGTATATTGATTTGATTTCTGATTTGATGTGTTTCTAAATGGGTGATGACATCTTTTGATATCTGAAATGTTGTTTTATATGGATTTGGGTTATTTATGAGGTTTGATGCTTTGAGGATTGATTATGGAATTACTTATATATCAGTCTTGCATTTTTGTATTTATATGTTTATATATATAGACATATGGCCTGATGATTGTGTATTTTTGGTAGTATTAGTATATTATTATTCTTGTTAGTACTGTTAACTGTATTATTATACTTGATTAGACATGGTCTGACCCGTGTGTTATTTTATAATGCCCAAGTCAGTCCGAGACATTTCAGGTATAGGGACGACATGACCAACAATTGTTTTAATGGGCTTAGAGTGTATATATATATATATTAGGAGTTTTGTTGTATAATAGTATGATATTGATTCATTGTATACATTTGATTCAAAGTTGTATATTGACTATTATCACATTGTAATGAGATAAACATCATATGAGATGTATCGGTCTTTATACTATGTTATATTATATATTATATGTTATCGATATGATTGACTCTGTGTTCTCTGATATTTACTGTGTATTTTGTATTGTTCTATCCTAGAGGCACACGTGTTTATTGTTTTGCACTGATACCGTGTACGTATAAGAGAGATATTTATTTAATGTTTTAATACATACTAGTGTTAGTCCAAGAGAATATTCATGTGTGTACACCATTTAGCCTCAATCTCTGTATTATCTGACAATATTACTCTGCAATTCTCTTGGATAGTATGGGTATAGAGCTGCAGTCTCATAACATGGTATTAGAGCAAGGTTCAGAACAATACATCGTATATTAAAGACATGAGTCAAGACCTTAGATTAGACTTAGAGTCTCTGACCTTTAGCTGAGTTAAGAATTCCCTATATTATGGGATAAGGTATATATATATATATAGGATGATAACTAGGGTAATCATCAAGGGACGTATTTGTGGTTTTACAAATATATGTATATAAATATATAATTAATTTTCATTTATTTCTTTAGAGTATATTAGATTGATAGGTTGAGTAGCGAGGACGAAAGGAATTAGTCCAACTCGCAATATTTATATTTATGATTTTGGATGGTTTAAGATGGCTTTTTGGTGTTTGGTTTATGATTGTGTAAATGACTTTTGACTTGATTTTTATCAGAGAGTGCAGCAGAAAATTTATTTATTTGTTTCCGCTAAGTATATCTATTTTGTTTCTTATGTTTGTTTGACAATTTGAATTTGTTAATATTGAATTAAATTTTGAAATTTGTGTTTATTTAAAGACTGTTTGAAATTGGTTGAAGTTATTAAAGGTTTGATAGAAGTAAAGACTTTTTTAAATATGCGGATATAGTTTATTATTATTATTAAATGATTTTGGAAGTCAAGTATAAGAAGCAATTCTTGAAAAGCATATATATATTATAAGAATGATATTAAGATAAAATATAAAGTAGATTAGTAGAAGATTTATTGAATAAATATATTAAACAATTTGTGGAAGTGATATTTATGGATATTTTTGAAATGAAGTTGTGTTAACTTGTCCGTTGAGTGGGTTAAGAATTTTGGTTGTTGCATCTGGCCAATGTTATCGATAGAGATTTCTAAACACTAAGACGAGACATTTGGATACAATGTTTTGGAAAATATAAATATGTTAGAAAGAAATAAACATTTTGAGTACAGTTATAGAATTTTGAAAGATATTATGTGTGTGTGTGTGTCTATATATATATTTGATGCTATATTGTTGAAAATTTAAAAAATATGAAATATCATTGAGTTTGGGGTTTTTGAAGGTAAGCATAAGTATACTTTAAGCAGTAATTATTTTAAATTATGGAAAATATAAATTTACTAATGAAGGTATGTAATATTTTTATATAATTGAATGAGGTTAAAATAAAAAATTTGGAAATGCTAAAATGTAATGCAATAAATGATCTAAAGTGTATAAATAAGTAGTGAAGTCCTAAAATTAAAAGTTGATTTATAAATTTGTTAGAAAAGAAAATTATGAATATAACTTATTTTAAAAATTGTTACTACTAAATATTTGAAGGAAAGGGAAGTTTGCAATTTGGATATACATTGCTAAATGATAAAGAATGAAGTGTTTGATTTTGGAATGCAATGAGTTATTTAATTGAGAATTATTTAGACAAATAATATAAGAATGTCTTTGAAGTGTTAAACTTTGAAAATAAATTTAAAAATTTCTTCCAAGTATCATTTTAAAAGCGTTAAAAATTTGAATAATGTTGAAAATAATATTTTTGAGGAAAGTTTAATATTTTCGAAAAATGAAAAAAAAAATGTATGATTTTGGAGAAATTGTTTTGTTGACAAAGTATAGTTTAAATTAATGTTATGAGTTGGTTGAAAGAAGAAATTATATGGTATTTTATTAAATCTTGTAAATGAAGTTGAACAATTTATTCTACTACCTTATAATGATATTTTTATAAGGGTGTAAATGTATTATCTTGGTTATTTAATTTTATATTAGGAAATAGAGAATAAAGTTTGACACACACATGCATGTATGCATGCAGGCATACAGACATATGTACATAAGACACTTAGTAATTGACAACTAATATAGAAATCAAATGAGTATGGGATTAAACATACACGAGGATAAAAAAGTCATGAGCTGCTTGTAAGGCAGCAGCGACATGCTGTCGCCAAGCAGCTACAAATAGGCTACTGCAATATGCAACAACATACACACTAGGAAAAAATTTGATTTGCGTTGTTGTGTCTATCTAAGCAACATTGAAGTTTCTTAAAAATGAGGAAGTAGTAAATTTCGTATGGATGTACTCTGACTCTATTTAACATCCTGTTAGGAAATTTGGAAGTTGACTTTTGAGTGTTTCGGTTTTGAAACTTTTTAAACATAAATGTAAACTAAGCTATAACCAATTCAACGATGTTTAAATGCGGATTATCAATTGTAAATAAACTTACAAAATGTACAAAATGATCCTCTAAGTTACCTTGTATATGTGGGGACCAGTCCAAACATAATGTACAGTGTCTTGAATACTTGACTACGAGTGGAAAGCGTATCATGAACAAGATGAATATGCAGCCACATACTTGCTGCTTAACTACATAAAACACCAGTTGGTAATTTAGTAGAATTCTTTAAAATGTCAACAAATTTTACAATGATGGCTATAATTACATGATAGGAAGTAACCCAAAATCTAAAGTTCAATTTATTTCACTAACCAAATAAATTGTGTATCAAACGTAATAATTATATCATATACGTGCCATGTTTAATAAATATCATACGATTCAATGCATGCATACATCCAAGTCAAAATGCTTCAAAAGAGTTTGTAATAAGAAACTAACAAATTTGAAAGTTGTTCATGGTATTTAAAAGTTTTTTTTCATACGTTGCATTCATCTATTACTAGAAGCTACTTGCTTTTAAGAAGTGAATTTGAAAGTTCTAATGATTATAAACTCAAATAAATTTAAACGTTTTTTATATGTGCATATTATTTCCATTTCTGAAATGAGTATAACTTTATATATGCAATGTTTTAATGGTTGTTTGAGATAAGCACAGATACATGAAGACTTTCGATTAAATTTGGCACATAATTGCATAAAAAATAAGCAAAACTCGCTTAAAACGCAAAAATAAGGTACGTTTTACTTACAAGAGTAATATTATTGTGAAATATAGGCCCTGTGACAAGATTTTAGATATATTTATTGTTTTCGACCATATTTTGGTTGATGTATATTTATTTTATCATATTGTGATTGTTCGAAACGCTCTTCGTACAAACAAGACTCTGTCGAAATTTTTCAAAAAAATTGAAACTTAGAATAAATTTCATAAAATTTATCTTATGCGGAAGTTAAAAAGTTGTTGAATAAATATATAGCATACTATAAGAGAAGTTTGTGAGATAGACACATAGAGGATTGTATATAATAAGCTTTGAGAAGATTGTAAAATAGGAGGGAAGTTCATGATATGAGTTGTATAAGACGTTTCCCTATAGGAAATTGTGAGGATGCAATTTTCGTAAGGGAGGAAGTCTGTAACAACCTTGCTTCCTTTGTCATGCTAATAAAATAAATTTAATTAAATAAAGTAATATTCGAATATGATTTTGATAAGTTGATATTTTGAAAAATAATTTTTTAGTTAATTAAATTCTATTTAATATAAGATTTTGATTTAATCAATTGAATTAAATTATAAAATCTTTTTGTATAATATTTTAGAATCGAATAAAATGTTTAATTAATTATAAATATTTTAAAGTGTAGATAATTTTTTATATGATTGAAATAATTGAAAATTTAATTTATTTTGTAGTAACATAGTGAATAATTAAGTAAGCATAATCGAGTACTGAATTGAATAAAATTATTCAATTGTTGAAATATATCTTGTAAAATGAAGTTTAAATTAATTTGAACTAGATTAAATTATTTTATAAGCAAATGGCAAGAATTAAATTTTAAATTGAAGTGTGAAAGAAGTTATTAAAACTAAATTAAAATTTGGAAATAAGGTCCAAACAACTAGAGCCGAAGTCATTTCGGTTCTCCACTTTTTATCTCATATTCTAGATTGCTCCTCATTTCTTCTTTGGCAAACCCAAACCAGATTATGTAGCCCTAATTCCCATTTCCAAAAATCGCATCATGTATTTTAAAAAAAGTCATGCACGGGGATGCTTCGGCCTAGCAATCGATGTAGCCGAGAGAGGAGCGAAGATGGCTTAGCAGTGACAGGGGTGGTTCGACTTCGATGCTATTGGAGGTTGAGACGATGATGGCATGTGCAAAGCAGAGCTGATGGCCGCTATTTTGGGCATTCGATGGTGGCTGGCATAATGGCAAATGGCGTTCAGATGCTGGAGGTCTGGCAACGAAGCAAGAAGGCAGTAAATTCTTTGTTGGATTTCTGTGAATACTCATACTCACATTATTGCGTCTGAATCATTTAACTATGAGTATAATTTGTGTTTGATTTGTTGATTGAATGGATATAAATCTATAAGAATGAAACTTGAAAACATATGTGTGTCAAGATGTCTGAATTTGATTGAGAGGGAGCAATTGGTCAGAAATTTGCTATAAATTCCTCTGATTGGTAGGCCAACAGGTCAACACTTACCGATCGATCGGTGGTGCCGTTGGTTGCCATGAACACACACGCAGATATATATATATATATATATATATATATATATATATATATATATTGTTTGCAACCAAATTGGTTACAAACACCCAAGAATTGGTTTTTGTAGAGAAGTAAATGAAGAAAACTAAATTGAAACAGAGGAATATAATAAACTAGTAAGAAAATCAAAACAGAAATCAAGAACACCAGGATTTATAGTGGTTCGGCATTGTTTACCTACGTCCACTTTGAATAATCTCTTTATTGATTCACTATAAACTTGATTACAGCAGCAAACAGCAAGAAGTAAGGAAGAAAGTTGATTATAATAAAGAACTATGTAACCATCAGCGTAAAAATCCTTAGAATAACCCCCTAGGCCAATATTTATAGGTGAAGGCGACCACCAATCTCTCTTAAACTTCGGCTACAGGACCTCCTTACCCGTACATGCCTACCATAAGGGTCGCTAGGCCCAAATCCCCATGAATAGGGATCGGTACTGATCCCTTCATTGGTTGATTCTAGGGCAGCGATCCCTATGATTGCTTCTTCATGCTTAGATATGATGGCTCTCCAAATATCATGTTGATTGGATATGTGGAGCTCGTGTTTTTGCTTGATCGTTGGTTCGAACCCATTTGCAAACTACTCTCTTCCAATCTCTTTTATTTCATAAGGCCACATCGATCCATCTTTCTTTATAAGACTGTGTCGATCCCTCTTGCTCTATATAACTATGCCAATCCCTCTTGCTCTATAAGACTGTGCTGATCCCTCCTATTCCACAACACCTATGTCGATCCATATACCATAACCTATGCCGATCCCTCCCTTACTTCAACTATGTTCACTCTTCATCCAACTGACTATGACGATCCCTAAGGTAATGCCTAACTATGTCGATCCCTTGCATATCCAAGCTATTTCCCACATTTCTAGCATCCTTCATCGTCTATCTACCAACTTCGTTTAATTTTGGCTTCATATAACCATCTAAACTCTACTCCCGGGTCCTATAGCCGTATTTCCATGGTCATCCTCCTTGACAGTAGTCGAATATGTCTTGCGCAATCGGTCCAATATAGCCGGGTCAGGATACCGAATAACATTTTCCTTCAAAGTACGTCTTGTGGATAACATGACGTGCTTTGAATCGAAACACATCTGAATTGTTGAAAAGAAATCTATCTAGCTTCCTGACTGATTGTTATTCCTTTATCGAATCGTTTTCCAAGGCATTGAATTCTCCATTGATCGTTAAGATGCTTGGTCGACTTTCAATAATATAAGTCCGATGTCGTGTTCTGTCAGCATATACAAATCCAGCCATGCGGGACTTATAAACTTTTTATTACCTAATCTAGTGTCTAACTTGAAGGCCTCAGGTTTGATTTTAATCTCTATCGATTTCAAAAAGATTGAACTTTTATATCATTCACACGTATATTCATATACACGTTTCTACATCGGCTCCCGGACGTGTTCGAACGTTTACAGGTCGTTGCCAACTTTTGTATGTTCACATTTATAGTCAAATCTTCATGAGCACTATCGTCATTCACTTTTCACTCATCCATCATTCCATCCATCATTTCTTCTTTTTCATTTTTCACTTCACTTGGTTTTTTTTATATACAGGGATCGGCATTCGACATGTCGATCCATTGCTAAGGTTATGCAAATAGGGATCGGCATGTTCCAATGCTGAACCCTCTCTATACCTTTTACTCATTCAACTCCCCTATGTGACTGGTTCCTATCCCATTCATCCATATATATATGAACCTTCTTTCTTTTCTTTCTTCACTTTTTCATTTCATATGTCTTTGCATAAAAACTTTCCTGCCGAACCCAAGTTATTACAGAACTCCCTTGACGAACGAAGGCTCCTCAACCTTAGACCTTAAATCTAAACACGAATTCAACCAGTTCCCTAATGTCACTCTCCCTTCATCTTTAATTGAGCAGATCTCGAATGCCCACCTCTGATTTAACTCGATATTCCACATTTTAACATAAGTACGAACTTGCGAAATCTCTTTAACATAGGTATGAACTTGCGAAATCTCTTTTAATTATACAAATAAGTTGTGGATCTTGAGCTTCTGATGTGAGTGTAAGGTAGCGACGGTGAGCGCTTGGACACAAGAGAGAAAGAGAAGAAGGAGGTGGGTTCGATTAAAGGTCTAGATGGAGAAGGATTTAGGAGTGGAGAAAGGTAGGGTTCGGTTTACGGTGAGATGGAGATGGCAGGGATCAGTATAGGATAGGGATTGGTGTGAAGCGGCGTTCTTTAGTTAATGGGATGAGGGAAAGTTGAGGACTGGGATCGAAATGGAGAGATTCTGAGAGGGGTCGGTATAAGATAGGGATCGGTATTAGGTTGTGATGTTATAGGATATGGATCGGTAGGAAATGGCCTAGAAGAGGGTTCGGTAGGAAATGGCTTAGATGAGGGATCAATAGGAAGTGGCTTAGATAAAGGATCGGTAGGAACTGGCTTGGGGAAGAAATCAACAATAAAGTCAAGGGATCGGCATCATATTATAGACTAATCTAATCCAACTCATTTAAGGATTCAACGCTAATTCGCCTTGCTGACTTTGAACATAAGATGACAATGAACAATATAACATGCATCATCGAATTATTGAACTTGAGATTGAACGACCAAACTCCTAGAATTCTCAACATGGACTAAGTAATACACTTGCTAACGGACTTAGATAATAGATTTCATAATCCAATATGCCGATAGTCGATCCTAGAGCTTTCGTTGCCGACCAATTTTCTTGCCAATTAAGACGGTCAACGATGACGGTCTCTCCGAATAAAACTCCAAGTCTCGTCATTTTATTTTGCCTTTTTGATTTCAAACTGTTAATGTCTGCTACACACTGCACTAGTTCACACTTAACATGGGGGGAACAGGTTATTATTTCTAATCTCGATTATCTACTGAGTACAGCTGATATAGATTCCAGACGAATGAAGCGTTCAATTGACATGTCTTCCGATTCGGTGATGCGATATATTAGTTCTGAAGCGAAGTCAAGTTCTGCAACTATATTTGGAAGGCCTTCTCCAAGCCGTTATGTAGAACGAGCAGAAACTTCTAACCTACAAGTCGATCTCTTCTCCGACATTCAAGTCCTTCCGATGGAAATCATCATCCCTACTCCTGATGCTGTTGAGGGTGCCATTCTCCTTGATAATCTAGTGGATTCACAGGCTTCTCGAATTGGCGAAGCCACTCTTCGTCGGTTATGCTCAATCCATGGAATTCCATTTGAGAATGTCTTAGTTCCTACAAGGCAAGATAGACCTCACTTTCCCCCAGCTGGGTATACAGCATGCAACAAGTTTATGTGCTGGGCTGGATGCGTTCAGCTTTTCAATTCCTTTATCCGAGAGATGTTGAGATATCTCGGGATTGCCTCTACACAACTGCATCCCAACAATTATGCTTTCTTTCATGGGACTTTCCTAATGTTCATGAATGTTCTATTCCATCCGCCTACTCCTGGAGACATCGGATATATTTATAATTTCAAAAGATGATCGGGAAGCCCTTCTTATGTCTTCCTTGAACCTTCACTAAATTTCCAAGTCCAGACAGACGCTTGGAACAAGCTTTCACTATTTAAACATGAATGGTTCTATGTGCGATGCCCTCTTGGATTCACAAGAAGATGGTTAGAAGGACGTAAGTGTTACTTCCACTTTTCTCTCAAGTTCACTGACTCAATTTATAAATTTTCTTTTGAATTTATTAACATCCGGAGTTCTCTCAGGTGTTCATCTGTGTCCCGAAGGCATTGATTTATCTTGAGCCATTGCTACCATCCACGCTACCCCCGTTGAGGACTGGGACATCAAACTCCCCGTAACTGATGGACTGCTATCTTTGTTCGAGTTGTTGGAAGACGACCGTAGAATTGGACTTCCTGGAAGCATGGCAATTCTAAAGAATGTTCCAGAGCGAAGAGAGGAAACAATTAACCCTGTCGTACCCCCTACCGAGGGGACTTGGGAAGATATCGAGGACGGAGAATTAAAGACTCTCACGTCGAAAAACCGGGAGATGACGATGCAGGCCTTGGAAAAGTGCCAATGGTTAAACCTTTGCAAGTCGGGCAATCCCAAATGCCTATAAAGAGAAAAAAGAGGTTGGCGTACAGACTACGCAGAAGAAAGACCGCATCAGACCCGGAGTTTGTGATTACTCCTCTCAAAGAAGAATCATCGTCTCAGCACCTGGAAAGTCCGTTAAAAGGATTCTCTAGTCTTCCAACTCCAAACGACATCATGTCTTAGACTTTTCAAACATTAACATCGAAGGACTTAACTCTCCCACAAGAAGCGACAAAGGCATCCAACCTTCTAATAAAAGGGAGAACACACCGATGAGCATAGCTACCATCACCGGTCTGTTGGGGGAACACTAAGACACTCACAATCACTTGCACCTCACTATACACTTGTTACTGATCTCTTGTACGACAATTTATAATACGCTCTTATTTGGTCTTTACAGGTGCAATGTCTCAATCGCGAGCCTTTAATCGTCTTCAAAGCTCCTCAGCATACCATCGTCCAAGCCGGATTCCAAATCCACTCGACGTAGAGAAAAGGATGAGGGATGGGACAAAGGTTATTATTCGAGGGAGTCTTCTTCCTCTTCTAAGGGAAAATCTCAATCTCGCACATCTCGTCAGGGCGAACATTCTAATCTTATGGTTTTGAGTGGAGAAAAACATTCTTATCATGGCCCTCATGTCGCTACGTCTCACGAGCAACACTCTGGCTCTTCAAGTTCAAGACAATCTCATGAGCGTCGATCAGGCAAACACCCACTTGCTACTTCTAATCCCCACCTGTCGGCTACTGCTCCTGATACTTCTACCACAAAAAAGTTGGCTGAACTTAAAGCCACTTTCCCGTAGATTTTCTTTGATGGTCTTAAATTCCTCACTTCTATTCATATTATTCCAGGGCAGGCCAAGGAAAGCTCTCTAGCGTGCGAGAATGACATATTTGTTCAACACGAATCATTCATACACTTGGCAGAAAAAGTTTCTGAAGTTTCTATTAAGCGTCAACACAAAATAGATCATCTCAAGTTGGAAGCAATTCATGACAAAGATATAATCAAGCACCAGGACACTGAGTTGCTAGAATTCAAAACCCAACTTGTCGAGGCTGAAAAGAATGCCAAGGAGATGGCAGAGGCGGTAAGCCATCTGGAAACTTCTCACAAAAAAGAACTCGATGCAGCGCTTCATCGCAGCGGGACACTCACCTTAGAAAAGGACTCCTTACAAAAAGAGAAAGACTCTTTAGCTCACCGCGTTGTGGAGCTGGAAGAATTGTTAAAGAAGGAAAAGGAGGAAAATATTGAAGCCCAGGAGGAGTCGCATAAATACTACAAAGAAGTCGTTGAGGCTAGAGGCTTGAAGGCAAAACTTGACAAGCAATTTGCTAAAATTGAAGCCCTCAAAGAAGTGGCCCGGGAAGAGGGCAGAAAAGAGATGCTCGAACAAGTCAACTCCCAGGTGGAAGCCGCCATGGAGACTAGTAAGAACGAGATCAAGGTCTTATTCGATCCACTGATTATTAAATACAATGTGAAAGTCCTGCTCCACTACAACTTAAGTTTTCTTGGTGAGGGTTACCTCGAATCGCTTGCTGAAGCCTAGGAGCATATTGTTAAGATAAAGAAAGAAGAGCTGGGCGAAGCTGAATTCAATGAGGAAGAACTAGTGAGGGAGGTTCTTCTAGGAAACGAGCCTTCAGACCTGGCCGCTGTGAAACTTTAATTTTTCAAGGCTTCTTCACCTATTGAAGGAGGAGAAGATATTACGAGGTCCTCAGGAACTGATCCTAAGGGTTCCCCTCCAACCCAAGTAGCTGATCCATCAATTTCTCCTAACACGGAGCAAACTTTGGGCTACGATCCGGATAGCCTGGCTTTGAATCAAAAATTCTATCTCATATCCTTAAAGGAGGCACCCCGACGACTACAGAGAGTCAACAAGATACTGGTATCGCGCTTTATTTCTTAGTGCATGAGGAGTCTTGCTTTTCGCACGTAATGGTTTGGGGCTAATTCCACTATTTTAACAATTTTTGCAGGTCCTCCAGGCCCTAGCCAGACTCATAAAAGCGATGTAGCTACAGAAAAAGAGGAGAAAATGACTGAGGATCCAACAGGAGCTAATTTTCCGGGGCCTGACGCTCAAGTCATTGAAGCACTCGATAACGATAAAACTGAGGACCTACTCCATGCTAATGACCCCGATGACGTCGTGATTGCTGGTGCCTCCAAGCATACCACTAAACTTAGCATGAAAGAACAGATTGAAAAGGAGGAGTTGCTAAAGAAAAAAACTAAGTCCAAACCCATCGAGGTGGATATCGATGACCCTGATCTCGTGCCATTGCAAATTATTCCACCGGGTGGGTCGATGCCCGATGAATTTCCTACTACTTCCTCAAGCTCTCCGACGAAAGGCGGAAATGGGTCTTGAAAGAGAAGTACGAGTGGCTCCACTCCTGAAAAATCCAAAAGAGAAAGAAAATCGAAGAAGTAACTGCTACTCCAAGTTATTGTACATAGTTTGCATAATTATTTCTTTCTCTAGTCGTAGTTGTATGGGTATGAATCCTGATTTTTTTTTAAAAATAACTTGTACTGAAATTTTGTCACCTATGAATAAAAGTTTTTTTTCCATTAAGTATCGTGTGAATTGTTATTTAAGTAGTTGAACGATTGCTTTACATTCAATGTACCTGTAATTCATTGCTCGTCATTCAGGTTGGAATGATTGTCAGTTGCCCATGAGCTTTGGCATCATTTCGATGATTCTATCTGCAGGCATCCTTTTGGTCATAGCCTCGAGTCATTGTAAACACTGGAAATGAGTTGCAGTATTGAGCTATCACTGTCATTCTTTGGATGATCACACTTCTGCCCTCGGTCTCGGGTTGATAAATGTACAGCATGGATGGTCGAGTCTCATCCCAGGTTTGTTTATACTCCCACCTAAGCTCCAAAGACTTAAAGTTGATCAATGAATAGTCGGTTCACATTCATCTTGTTTCTCCTATTCACACTCCGATGATCCAAGTTTTTCGAAGGATGTCCGGGTCACGTCCGTTTCTGTTTGGTGTTGATCGATATTGACCGTCGACCCAGCGGCATGATATTTTGGTGTGGATCGATATTGACCGTCGTCCCAGCAGCACGATATTTTGGTGTGGATCGATATTGACCGTCGACCTAGCGGCACAATATTTTGGTGTTGCCCGTAACTTTGGACGTCCTTTTAATTAGTTTTGTATTATGACCTTCTTGCGGTCGTTTCCTTAACTCGTAAAGAACACTAAGCCGGAGCTATAGTAAGCTGTCATATTCAGCTTTTAGTAGTTTGTACTTTTGCCCCCAGTCTTGGACTAGCAGAGTTAATTAGTGGATGGTTGGATTCCATCCATAGTACGTTTATACTCCTCTTGTCAGTTTCAGGCTGGAGTTTATAGAATAGAGAAAGGTCGAACTCCACTCATCTATTCGTTCATGTTTGTAACCACACTCCGGGGATATGATTTAGTTAGTGGGTGGTCAGATCACACTCAATTTTAGTTTATACTCTAGTCCGCACTCCGAGGACTTAGAGTTATTTTGGGAGCAATTAAGTCGTACTCCTTTTGGTCGTCTTGATTTCATTTCAGTCCCACAGTCCAGACAAGAATTTTTCAATCTCCAGATTGTCAGCCGTATTTGTTCCTTATCGCGTGTCCCATTCTTTGTATCATTTATAAGAATTGTTAATCGAGCAAATTAATGGAGCTCATCTTGTTTGATCACATCGGGGATTAGTATGACGGATCGATTTCAAACTCCGAGAGCTTGTTCACACATATCGATATCAATCAGTTTTGTTATGTACTTAGCATACAATGCAATAACAATCATATGAACAAAGGAAGCTTGAATTCTATTCATTAAATGGAAAGGAACAAACTAATCTGTCTTATTACATATTTGGAAAATCAAATGCTAAAGCAAAGTTTTGAAAGTGAATAGAACTGAAATGTAAAGGAAACAATCTAAATGAAATAGCGTCGTAAATGCTCGCTATTCCACTCTCTCGGAAGTGTAATGCCATCGACAGTCGCTAGCTTGAAAGTTCCTTCTCCAAGCCTCTGTTCAATGACATACGGTCCTTCCCAAATCGGATTCATGTATGACGGAGTAGGAAAAACCCATTTCAAGACAAGATTGCCAACTTCGAAGGTTCTTGATCGAACTTTAATGTTGTAATATTGGGCGACTCGATGTCGGTGTGTAGTTGCTCTCAAATTGGCTTAATCGCTCTTCTCATCTATAAAGTCTAAAGATTCCAAGAGAAGATCTTTGTTCGTTCTAGGATCATAGTAAGTCACTCGATGAGAAGGGACTTCAAGTTCTACTAGAATAACAGCGTCGGAACCGTAAGCAAGGGCGAATGGAGTATGGCCAGTCATGGACCTATGAGTGAATTTGTAGGCCCAAAGTGCCGTAGGAAGTTCATCCACCCACTTGCCTCTAGCCTTCTCCAAACGCTTTTTTAGAATAGATTTGATAATTTTATTTACGGCTTCAACCTGTCCATTTGCCTAAGGGTGAGCAACCGCTGCAAACATTTCGATAGCGACTTCCTATATTGTATGGTATTGCAGGTGGATAGATAAATATTTTCTAAGGATGTGTTTGGTGGTTTATAGTTGTCATACGTAGGAATCCTAGGTCTTGGTCTCCCAAACTCCCTCTTCTGGTCTCGATTCCTGTCCCCATTTCTCTTTTGTTGATTCGACTTGTTCTGAACATTAACCTGGACTTTCCCGAAACTATCATCAGATTGCTTTATTGCAATGTTGCTTTGTACTACTTCTCCTCTCGGTCCCATGACATTATTTTTCCTAAAGGACCTAGCTTCCCCCTTCTCAGAAACTGAGCTGCCTTTGAATAGAAGCGCTCTAACGTGGCCGGCGGCTTTCCAGCTAGCCAATCACCAAGCTCAGATTCCGGATCAATCCCTCTCATCATGGCCATAAGTATAGCGTGATCATTTGGATTACTGACTTCTGCAGCGGCGGTATGAAATCTTTTCAAATAGTCCATCAACGATTCCCCCAGAACCTGGATTCGAAACTGCTCCACAAACTTGGTTGCTAGTTCGTCAAACCTTGAAATTGACCACGGGGGTAGTCTCGTGAACCACATCATCGCTACTCCATAGAGGGTTATAGGAAAGCATCTACATTTGGTCGCGTCATTGGCTCTCGAAAAATCCATCAGCCATTCATATCTCATAGTGTGCTGCCTGGGGTCAGTTTTTCCCTCATATCCAGGCATTGAAGGCATGTTGAATCTTGTCGGATATTCCACATGCAAAACGTTGTCAGTAAACAGGGTATGGCTTCTTGAAATTCCCCAGTCATCATTGGTCAAACCTTAGTTCTCTCTCACCAACTGTCTGACCATCGCCGATAAGTCTGGCATATGGATGGGTAGTGCCGAGCGGTGGTCGTGCTCCACCTCATGTGAATGGTCTGGTCGATGTCTACAGACCATTTCATGCCTTCTTGGTCCACCATACTCTTGATGTGCACCTTGGACATTCATCTCGTCGTTATTCCGGTGGGGTACCTGGTCAGCATTTAATCGAACACCAACATCCAGGCTTCCGGGCATAGCTCCTGCTTGATTCCCCAAGTGTAGCGGGGGAATCCATCCTCGGGAGGAGGGATCGCTACGGATCCCTAGGGAGGTCGGCACTGATCCATTTTGGTATACCATATTGGTCTGCCAAGCGACACTCCGATGTTCCTACGTGATCTCCTTCAACCCCGCGATGCCTATGCCTATGCCTATGGTATTCATCCGATGAGCTGGAACTCTCCGACACCGAGTAAGGAGCGGGACCCCTTCTGGCCTTCCCACGCTGTTGTTGAGCAATCTGTTTCATTAGGCTAGCATTAGTCTGAATTTGTTCATTTAGCTGTCTACGACTTTCCATTAACTCCCTCGTCAAGGTATTAAATTTAGCTCTGGTTATAGAATCAACGGGGTTTTGGACTTTAGCAGGATCAACATTCGGATTTGGAGGTTAGTTGCTTGGAGATCCTTGTTGAATGCTGGCAATTTCATTTCCATCCGCATCCTGAGAAATTGATCTGGTATGTCTCACCATTATCGATTTCCTTGCTTAGATCTTGGTAAATCTGAAGAGTATATGCAGGTTTATGAAGATGGCTATAGATCTCCTTCGAGGGATTTGTTCAATTCAGTAGCAACAAAGGGGATCCTAACGCGCTGAGAATCAGGTTCTCAGTGAAACACCAAAATGTTTGCAACCAAATTGATCAAAAACACCCAAGAATAGGTTTGTGTAGAGAAGTAAACGAAGAAAACTAAATTGAAATAGAGGAATATAATAAACTAGTAAGCAAATCAAAACAGAAATCAAGTACACCAGGATTTATAGTGGTTCGGCGTCATCTCCCTACGTCCACTTTGAATATTATCTTTAATGATTCACTATAAACTTGATTACAGGAATAAACAAGAAGAAGTAAGAAAGAAAGCCGATTACAATAAAGAACTATATAATCGACAGCGTAAAGATCCTTAGAATAACCCCATAGGCCAGTATTTGTAGGTGAAGGCGATCACCAATCTCTCTAAAACTTCCACTACAGGACCTCCTCACCCATATGGGCCTGCCATAGGGATCACTAGGCCCAAATTCCAATGAATAGGGGTCGGTACTGATCCCTTCATTGGTTGATTCTGCGGCAGCGGTCCCTATGATGGATTCTTCATGCTTAGATATGATGGCTCTCCAAATATCATGTTGATTGGATATGTGGAGCTCGTGCTTTTGCTTGATCTTTGGTTCGAACCCATTTGCAAACTACTCTTTGCCGATCCCTTTTATTTCATAAGGCCACACCGATCCGTCTTGCTCTATAAGACTGTGTCGATCCCTCTTGCTCTATATAACTATGCTGATTCCTCTTGCTCTACAAGACCGTGTCGATCCCTCCTATTCCACAACACCTATGTAGATCCACATACCATAACCTATGCCAATCCCTCTATTACTTCAACCATGTTCACTCTTCATCCAACTAACTATGCCGATCCCTAAGGTAATGCCTAGCTATGCTGATCCCTTGCCTATCCAAGCTATTTCCCACATTTTAAGCATCCTGCATCGTCTATCTACCAACTCCGTTCAATTCTGGCTTTATATAACCATCTGAATTCTACTTTCGGGTCCTATAGCCATAGTTTTGTGGTCATCCACCTTGACAATAGTCGAAACTTTCTTGTGCAATCGGTCCAATATAGCCGGGTCAGGATACCGGATAACACACACACACACACACACACATATATATATAAGTCAAAATAAAATATATCTAGATTATATAAAATAGAATATATATATATATAACTGCATGCATGTAAAATATAAAATAAATAAATATGTATATATATACAAAATATACCTAAATTGTAATATCTATATGCTATATATATATATATATTAAATATAAATGTAAATATCATTTTAAGTTAATAAATAAACTAAGTAAATTTACTAGTATATAAATGAAAGGATATGAAATATTATGTAGTTGGTGTCCTATAGATGTTATTTTAATATATATAATCTATGTTTTGAAAATGTATTTATTTGAGTATGAATATATTAAATTAATTAGGATGTTTTATAATTATTTAAACTAGTATTTGGTTATGGATAATTGAAGAATAAATGTTATACGCACTTTTTGGTTTTACAATCTATTTTGAGTATCAAAAGAAAGAAAGAAGTTTTCTAATGTTACTGAAAAATATTAAATTATTATTTAATTTATAAAAGATAGAAAAATTGATTATTTATCGTAAAGTGATATTATATTTGGTTTTAATTAACTATCTATTTCTAAGTACTTAATATGTTATATTAAAGTTATATGTTGTTAATGATTCACTATTACATATTTAATTGTTGTTATATATATATATATATATATATATCAAAAGAAAGAAAGAAGTTTTCTAATGTTACTGAAAAATATTAAATTATTATTTAATTTATAAAAGATAGAAAAATTGATTATTTATCGTAAAGTGATATTATATTTGGTTTTAATTAACTATCTATTTCTAAGTACTTAATATGTTATATTAAAGTTATATGTTGTTAATTATTCACTATTACATATTTAATTGTTGTTTTATATATATATATATGAAAATTTGGATAATCTATTATATTATATTTCATATTCATTCTTTCCTTGTATATTGATTTGGTACATATAAGTGATTCACAGTTGATGTAAATTTGATTGAGATTTTGATATGATATGGTGATGACGTTCTTTTATACGATTTCATGATATTTTATTCTAGGTGATGAGAAATCTGAATAAACAGAGTTATAATACTGTTTGGGATGGGGCATTCGGTAATATTTCTCCAGTTATTCTTTGGACTCGTTATATAGAATAGTGTAGTAATGAGTGGAGTTTATAAACAGTGAATAAAACATTTAAGTATCGCGCAGTAGTATGGGACGTTATTGTGATATTTACTTGGTTATTCATTTAAGCAAATGACACTTACGTAACGAGGATGAAGTGGATAATGTGAGGTGATACAATATGATATATCTGTGCCTATATTTAGTGAGTATGGCTCTGTGCCTAACGATGACCATGACTTAGTGTCTAAATGTATTAGTTCTATATGCCACTATTATGAAGTACTTCTATTATGAGTGTTGGAGAGGACCAGATGGCCAGAATCCACCCTAACGATCTGATCTTGGGGTCGTGCCCCAGATCCATGACACCCTAAATTGATGGAGCTCCACATACATATAGATTAGTGCTTGGCTTTGTGCCATTGCCTCTATGTCACCTAGGCCAGCAGTCTGTTACCTATAGAGGCATTTGTAGTGTCATGAATTAAGGTCTTCGCATTGATGAGACACCGATGAATATGTGTCACGATGACTGTGAGAAAACTAAAGACTGTAGAGACTTAATGTCTCTGGAGCTTGCTTAGTGCTTGTAGTCTCGCCTCTGGTTCTTACGGGGTAGTATATTGGCATATACGATTGATACACCTCATTGTAGTATTGATTTGTGCCCGGTGCCACATATGTTGTTATATATGACTGTACTTGGGACTTTAAGTCTGTCGTACAATCATTTCCCATCACGATACTTTGAGATGATTTATATCTAAGGAGATGAGAATATACTTGATATATGTATCCTGTGTACGATGGATTTTCAGTATATTGATAGACAGCCTATCCTATTCAGTATTCATATATTTATGATGATGTTTTATTTACTGAGATTGAAAGATGTGTTTGGACGGTGCTCTGTGCTAGTCTAATTATACTTGTTGATATCTCATATATTGATATTTCTTGTAATTGATGTTGATTTTGAGATATGTATGATTCACCCAATTGAGTGTATTCATTTGATTTCTGATTTGATGTGTTTCTAAATAGGTGATGACATCTTTTGATATCAGAAATGTCGTTTTATATGGATTTAGGTTATTTATGAGGTTTGATTCTTCTATGATTGATTGTGGAATTATTTATATATTAGGCTTGCATTTTTATATTTATATGTTTATATATAATTACGTATGGCCTAATGATTGTGTATTTCTGGTAGTATTAATATATTTTTTATTCTTGTTAGTACTGTTACCCTTATTATTATACTTGATTAGACATAGTCTGACCCGTGTGTTATTTTATAATACTTGGGTCAGTCCAAGACATTTCAGGTACAGGGATGGCATGACCAGCATTTGTTTTAGTGAGCTTAGAGGAGATATATATATATACACATATGTATATTAGGAGTTTTGTTGTATAAATGTACAACATTGATTCATTGTATACATTTGATTCAGAGTTATATATTGACTCTTTATTACATTATATGAGATAGACATCATATGAGATGTATCGGTCTTTATAGTGTGTTATATTATATATTATATGTTATCGCTGCAATTGACTCTGTATTCTTTGGTATTACTATATATTATGTAATGTTCTGTCCTGGAGGCACACGTGTTCATTGTTTTGTACCGATACTGTGTACGTATAATAGAGATATTTATTTGATGTTTTAATACATACTAGTGTTAGTTCAAGAGAATATTCACGTGTGTACCTCATTTAGCCTTATTCTCTGTAATCTAACAATATTACTATGTAATACTCTTTGATAGTATGGGTATAGAGGTGGTATCTCATAGTCGATGATCCAACTAATATTTTAAAATAAAAATGACTGCTTTTCTCTTTTCATTTTCATCATACTCAATAACAAAAACAAAAACTTGAGCTATTTCATGGTGGTTTTGGCCTAACCAATAAGAAGAAAAAGATAAAAGCTAAGGAAACCAAAGATTTCATCAACTAAAAGTATAGGAGGGTGGTATATTCTCTGAATCTTTTCTTCCTTGTATTACTTACGACCGTATGATGATTTTGGGCATTTCTTTGTATGGGAAATTAAATATGGAGTTAAGAGTATCAAGCTAGAAAACAATTTTGGATAATAGAATGTATCCTTGAGTGGATATATAGTTATAAATTAATTAAGATCTATATAAAGGTAAAATTGATTAGTTATGAGGAGTGCTATACATAATTAATCTAACTACGGAAAACTGGAAACAAATTAGGCAGTTTTCAAAAGAAATTAAGTTTAGCCGAAGGGTTATAATAGAGAACCAAAAGGTAAATAAATGATGACCGAGAGGTTAGTATATTAAAGAATTTATTTAATTAGTGGGTGGTAGACTAGATCCACAATATATGTTGAATGTGTCGGTAAAGTGCTTAAAACGGTAATTAAGGACTAAGTCAAACAAATTAGAAGTCGACACGTGTAAAGCTAGTGTCTGATGTACAAGGGGTAGTTCCCCATGTGTAACCAAGGTCCAGTACAGAAGAAGGTAAATCCAAATGGAAAGCAAATAAGTTGAATTCTTAGGAGTATTCATGCATGAAAACTATGGTTTGATAAACTGAAGGTGCTAACCGAGGGCCGAGGGTGGTCGACGGTTATTAGGAATTATGGGAAGAGTAAGGGATCTCAAAAGTTTAAAGATTAAGTTTCATAAGTCGTTGAAGTTAAATTAAGACGGGCTTCTCTAGACACGAATGAGAGATCGATGACCGTCGAGAGTAGTGTACTCTCGGAAGATTTTATTAAACCGGAACTAGTAACTTTTAGAGAAAAGTACATCATGATAAGTCTTAAGATGGCCGAGATCAGAACCTGAGATATTACTAACAACATGAAAAACAATATTAATAATCGAAAGACGATTAGTTGGATTGTTAGCTTAATAAATAGCTACACGAAAAGTCTAATAAAGAATGGTTGGGTAGTAGGTTCGGTAGCTGGCGTAAGGCCTATGTGTCATCAACAACCGAAAGTAAAGGATTAAGGCCTGTATGGAATCTACAACCGAAAGCAAAGGATTAAGACCTTTGTGGCATCTTCAATTAAAAACGTAAGCATAAGGCCTAGATGGGAAGCTTCCCGGACAATGAAAGAGATTGTTTTAAGGCCTAAGTGGCAACTAAAAGAATGGTGTAAGATGTGAGGCTAGTAGTGGCTGCCTTGACACTGAAGCAAAGTAGGAGTAAGGCTTGAGTGACATCCAAAATACAAAAATGCTGGTGTAAAGCCTGTGTGGCATCTGCAACCGAAAGCAATGGAGCAAGTCCCGTGGAATCCAAAGACTAAAACCATAGGCATAAGGCATTATTGGCAGTTGATTAACAATGGAAATGTATGTAGTAGATGAAATCATAAGGCCTTAGTGAAAGCCGAATGAATAAGGCTTAATGATATGTATATCTGCTGCAAAAGCATGGAATGACTTAGGAGTAGTCAAGGGTTGGGTATTTTGGTTTGGTTGAAATATCATTTATGTGAATCAAACCAAGGGCCTACTTCGGTTAGGGTCCTACGGTTTTGTTTTGACATTTAATAATAATAAATCTAAAGCCTAGGTTTGGTATTCAATTTAATATTTATTACTTTGGTATTGTAAGAGGGAAACCCATTCTGCATCTTGGCGGTGTGGTCTTACTATTTTCATGTGCTTAGGGTAATATATTACTCATATAGACTTCATATCCAACTCATGTTTTATTGTAGTTTTCCCCATGAACTAATGGGTACTTATTCAAGTAGGTTGAGTTTATGGGCCTAGACATGTAGCTTTTGGGGAAGGTCGAATAATGCAAGCCGAAGGCGAAGGAAGGAAGCTTGAGTGTTATATTTGTGTTGTTTTGATTCCATTGTATCTAGTTCATGATCGCATCTTCATATATGGTGCATGACACTAATAGCTATGTTGTACTATATTTTTGACCCCGTGTGGGCACGACTTTGGGAAGTAAATATTTTTGAACTAAATTTGTAATAATGTGCTCGTTCTAGTTATATGTGCTATGTTTGCTTAAGAAGGTATTATATTATTGAACTCATGTTTACCATCGAAAGATAATTCCCACAACACCAAATAGCTCATTTTGTAACACTTTTCCGCTTTCAATTCGTAATGGTAATAACCATCATAAATTTCTAACGGTTATTTCCGTTAAGACCATTTATCACGGTTATAACTGTTACTATATCTGGTAGTTTGGTAAATAATTAACAGCAATATGGATAGGAGTGTCATTTTGTTATTGGTACTCATCCCGTTTCTCATGCATTTAAAATCATTTCTCACACTTCCAATATCATTTTCCAATATCGTTCTGTAAATCAAAAATTCAAATCTAGGGTTTTCACCCCCTCCGTTATCTCCACCTCCGCCTCTAGCTTCCCCCTCTGCCTCGTTACCGTTCTAGGATTACCCGCCTCTGCCTCGATATTCGTTCTAGGGTTATCGCCTCCTTCGCCTCCACCTCGTTCTAGCACCACCGTTACCAGGTATCTTTTCGTTTTTTAGATCTCCTGTCAGAATTTCTTTTTCCTTTTAATTTTTGTTAATATGCTGAAATTTTCTGTACTTGTTAAAATGAAATCGGGAGTTGTAACTTTTAATTGGTGCTACCAATCAATAGATCTCCTTCATCAAGTAAACAATTTCTCCTATAAATGGACGCGTTAATATGCATGGCTTGCTTTACTTTTTAGTTAATTTCAGTTTTTCATTTAAGATGGTTTAATTAATTCTAAGTCCAGTTCTTTTACTGAAATGTTCGTTAAACGTGTCCATAATTTACTCGAATTGATATCATAATTTACTCGAATTGATATCACTATTGCATGATTAAAAAAAGTAAAATGTACCTGAATAAGTGCCCATAAAGCCCAATATAAATGTGACGCTAACATGAATATATTTTTTTATATATAAAGAGTTTCCAAATCTTTATCACTAACCTATAAATAAAAGAACATGTTACAATTAGCTAAAGTAACAAAAGTTTATGCACATTATAACATTTACACACCTCTTCTATGTTGTTTGGCTACAAGTAATTCGGACAAAGTGATACTGTGAAGCCTTACTAGGATACCTGTACAAAATGTGGTAATAAGCATAGTTATTGAACTAATAGAAGCAATTGCAGTGTTCAACTGGTTTGATAAATAATTGAAAATTTTAAATATAGAGGAACAACATACAAACTATAGTTGCAATCAAAACCTGCATATTCATTAAATGATTTGCAATGTCTTAACCTCTGTAGTTGTATGATCCATACTCGAAGTCGATGAAGTAGAGCTTCTCTACACACGTATATTTATGGTTATACTATGGGTATGGTTGTAACGACCCGAAATTTTCGATAATTAAAAATATTAAATTTAATAAGATGTAGGTGTTTAATATTGGAAGAAATTAAAATTTTGTGATTTATTAATGAGAAAAATAGCTAAAATGAAATTTAGTGATGTTAATTTAATGTAATTGACGACTATTTCAAAGTAATTTCAATCATTTGAAATAATTGAAAAGGTTAATTTGATGATAATAGTAAATAAGAAAATAAAATTTAATGTTGAATTTAATGTTGGAATTATATGTAATTAATTGGAATTGGCTAATATTAAATATGAAATCAGTGATGTGTAAGTAGTTATAACATTTGTTTGTAAATAATAAAATTTATAAATGTGATTAAATTACCTAGTAGTAACAATGGTTTATTTATCATCTCATTATTTAATAGGTTGGAATAATTTGGAAATCAACGAAAATTAAACGTAATTAAATATTATTGTTAATATGGTAAAAGATGATAACTGTAGAATATTGATGTAATAAATGGTAAACCAATGTTAATTATATCCATAAGATGATAGTTGATTGAATAATAAGATGAAAATCAAAATAAATGAATTTATTGGAATTTAAATTATAATTAAAGAATTTATTGCAATTGAAATTGAACGTTGTAATTTGTGCAATATTTAATATTGAATTTGACATGGAAAATTTGTTTTAAAAGATTATTTAATTTCTGTGTAATTAGAAATGATAAAACCTGTTAGTTATAAAATTTGAATTTAAAAGTGATTTAATTAATTTAATAATATTTTATTTAATTAACATAAAAATAGCCATTTTGGCCACTGTCTCGGATTTCGACGAAACCAGTTTCATCGGATCCGTAATAGTGAATTATGTAGGATTTCAAGTTTTGTAGCGATCAGACTTATCGTTTGATCGTGCGGGCTGGAAACGCGTAGAAATCAATTTAATGGATTCAATTTAAAATAAGCTGATTTTAAAAGCTAACTTCTGTATACAATAGAATTTGGGTTTGAAACCTGTTCCATTGAGTTTAAAAATATCGAAAACATCTATTTTGATATATGGGATGACCTACTTTCGTTTTGGAAACGGAACGGGCTTTTTAGGTCATTATTGTCGTTTCGAACCTATTCGATATGTTATTCATTCTCATCGGGCCTTATCTATATAAATAGTTTTTCCTAACCCTAGCAGCCTTTTTATTTATTATTACTGTACGTATTTGTCTATTCAATCATCAGCTTCTTCTTCTTCTAATGGCAGAAATCAAATTCCAATTACAAACCCTAATTCAATTTCAAATTCAAATCGAAAATCAAACTCCTCAAAACTATGTCATATTATATATCGTTGGAAAGCTCTCGACAAGCGTAATCCACTATAGCAATTTTTTTAAATTGGGTGCATCTTTTGAATAGAAATCGAGGATGAACCTCGGCCGTCGAAATTAGGTTTTCGCGATCTGATCTTCATTCGATCGACGAACGGGAAGAGGCGTTGGGAAGAGGGAGTCGAGCAGGTCCTTAGGGTGGTGTTCGTTCGTGCTGGAAGTTGAGGAAATCGCTAGAATTGGCTGTTCAAGGGGGACGGCGGCGCACCACCGTGGGTGGCTTGGAGATGGTTGCGCGACCATAGGCAGGCTCGCCTGAGCCTGGATGTCGCGGCTTTGGCCTCCGATCACTGCAACGTTGGACGAGGCGGCGGCAATAATGGTTGAAACCACAACGGCTTCAGCTAAGGTTCATGAACGAGACCGCGTAAGGGTTTACTATAGATGACTGGTTGTGCGCGTGGTTGAGGTAATGTGTAAGTTATTTTCTTATTTATTTTATATTATATATCGTATAACTTCTAACATCAATAACTTTTGCATATGAGGTCGGATTTACGCGTAGTTTTCTCCATTGCGATCGTATCAAAATTCCGAACATTTTGGAATTGGTTTGGTCAAGTTCTAAGACTGTTAGATTTTGGACCTTTATTTGGATTTTAAATCGATTTGAAATCAAAGGTGAGTGTTTTAACCCACTCACAACTACTAAGTTATCTTGTGTTAGTTAAATTGAATTTATGATGTGACTAGAGTTTGATTGGTTGATGTTTGGTATATTTAAATTTTCATTCCAGTTAAATCTGAATTTTAATGAATTTAATCGCCATGAATTTAATATTAAATTTTAAATTGCCAGTTAATACCTGTTATTGATAATCAGTCACTTGTTGTTATTTATTAGTTGATTTGAGTGATGATTTTGATGGATGTTTGATTGTTGATATTGGGATGATGGATGGATGCTTATTCATATATTGTTATCACACTGCAAGTTCACTTAGTTTATTGTTAGGAAAATCATTATGGGTTGAAACGATGCACACCCGAACGATCTTATAGATTAGGGAAGATCGTTATTGGTTGAAATGATAGACTCGAGCGATTTTCTGGATTTTGAATTTTAACTCAGGATTGCGGGTTGAAATGATATATACTCGTAAATTTAAAATTATTGCGGGTTGAAATGATAGATATACGTATCACTTGACCATGGGGTAGAAAATTATATACGGACACCAGATTGGTTAAATTAAATGATTTTAAATCCTAAATTTTGGAATTCAGTTAAATGATATTTTGAAATAAAATTTGATTTATATAAACCGAATTATTTTCGAAAGTCCAAGCTTTAAACGTTGAAATTGGAATTTGTTTAAATGAATTGTTTAAAGGATTTAAATTGAAATTCTAAAGTTGAATTTGAAGTATAAATGAAATTTATCGAAATTGAGTTATTGAAAGAGTTTGAATATTTAAACGTTGAAATCTTCTACATTCAAAGTAGTTAAATTTATAGTTTAACCTGGATTTGAAATCAACATAGATTTAAATGGTTTTATTGAGAATCTGAATTGAAAGATAAAAATTGAGTTTGTTAATTTGAAAGCTGGATATGATCCAGATTTGTTGAAATGGAAGAAGTAGTTTAATCTGATATTAGTTTCAGATTAATTATTTTAATATAAACTGTTTAAAATATATTATTTTAAATTCAGATTTATATAGATTTTCAAACCATTTTATATTAAACTATTTTTTGGCAAGGCTTTTTATATTAAACTATTAAACTATATTAAACCTATTTTAACTATTTTCAACCATTTAAACTATTTTAATCTATTTTAACTATTTTAATCTAATTTAATATATTTTAAACTATTTAAACTATTTTAAGCTATTGTAATCTATTTCAAACTATTTTAAACAGCTTTAAACTATTTTAAAACTATTTTAAGCTATTTAAACTATTTATAACTATCTATACTATTTTCTGAATTTCAAAAGGTGCAAGGTGGAACTATTATATTTAAATATTTGATTTAAAAACGAATATGGTTAAATGATGTTATAACCTGAGTTGGGATTTGAAATGATATTTTCTAGTGAAATGACATATTTTGGGTAAATATGATGATTTTGAAATGAGGGTTTAACCTATTTTGAAAATATGATTTCGAAAGTGAATATGATTTCGAAAGTGATATGGTTTGAATTGAATATGATATTTTGATATCAAAATGAAATGGTTTTGGAAATGTAAAAGAACCATCCGGTGTGTATTAAGCATTTGGTTGTTAAAGAGACCGGGATCGGATATTATCATACTCTCAGCCAATACCAAAAACCATTTTAACAATTGTGCACGTGGTGAAGATTCTAGAATGAAGTAGGATGATTTAGCGAATGATTCTGTATGAGGTATTAATGTAGCTCTGACTCCCTCGAGTCAGCTTGATGTGGCTAAAACAGGAACCATTCCGGGCCAAGTGAGGTCGCACCTCCGATCGGACACATTTCTTCGATACCATATTATGACTTTGTGATTGATTTGGTGGCCACCCCTCGATTTGATTTTGGAAGTGTGTTATGAGGTGGGCGGTAGTAGCTGCTATGCGTTACCACCAGTCCGGATCTGCAAAACGGTAGTATCCTACCCTGGGTATTGCCTCGCGTGCCTTTTCACATGCCTTATCGCGCCCATTACGAGTTTGGTTTGTATCGTACCTATGGAGTGCCCTCTGATAGCCCTCCAATTTATGGAGGAATTACGGTACTGTATAGAATACGGGAATATATAAAAATGTGTTAAGGGGGATATGGGTAACGCATTAACGCTGTTTTAATACTTTACTGATAGACATATTATAATAGCGTATATTACTACATAGTAAATAGTTTAACGGATCCTTAGGAGATGGTAATCCCGAACATCTCTTAAGTTATTACACGCACTTTAGACACTGGATAGGAGATGTAAAACCCCATAAACATCTCTGAAGCCATTACACTCATATTTATTTACTGTTGATTTAACTTACATAAGACCTTTTAATTCTGACTCGAGTGTTTTGTCTTTTCATTACGCTCGGGTCAGCCTGAGCTTTTCAGTCTTGAAGACTTTATTTTTGGAGGACGAAGATGGAGATTTGTATGCTATTTATTTCATATATATTCCACTGCATCATGTTGTTCCGTAGCGTTATTTATTTATTCCTGTTGTATGTATACTCTGATGTATTATAAAAGTGTAATCAAAACAGCTCTGTTTATTTGATTATTATATTTTATCATTCCGCTGTGAGATTCTGTGTTTTGTTTTCCTTCCTTTTCTCTTCTTTTTCTTATTTACCCCATAACAATCCTCCCTTTTGAATGGTTTGGATTCGACATGTGTGTCTACTTTAGCACTCGGAGTGTGCAGCATGATAGGGGGTTCTTGATTCTGGGTTTGGTAGCGAACGGATGACTCTTACTCCTACATGTCCCGCGGGGTTGGTGCAGTCGAGAGGCTGGCCGTAAAAGCAGAACACAGGTACCAATGTGTGCTACGGTGGGCGTTAACCCACTATCGGTTAACCGTTACATTTGGTATCAGAGCTTTGGTTTAGCGACAACCTTAGCTTTGTGGGGTCTGACTCATTAGAAATAGGGTAGTAATACCCTAGAATGAATTGCTTTAGCGTATACATATAAATATTTATATATATGAGAGAGTGTACTTGTTAGTGTTATAAAAAAAAATTATATTGTGTTAATTTGTTCTGTTTAGTATTTATAAATTTCGATCAGTACATAGGACGCTATGGCATCGATAAGGATTTCTAAATAATTAATAGGGCAGACCGACACAATATTGTTTTGAAATTTAGGTAAATGAAATAATTTGCCTAGTATTATATTTTGTATATAAAAGAATAATTTTTATAAATGATATAGTTGGATGTGATATATTGTTTATTAGGTAGAGAAATTTTATAAATATTGATTGTAAAATAGGATTTATAAGTAAAGTAAATAAGAATTGAAAATTTGAGAACTTAAGTTCCGGGGTTTGAAATTTGTTTTCAAAAGATTTTGGAATATGATATTAGTATTATTTGGAAGTATTTTTGAATATAAATATTTTCAATGTGATTTGAAAGAAATGTTCTAAAAAGAATTTTTAAGGAAATAAGTTTTGTACTCTCCTCTTTTGTCTCTGGAAAATAATTTTGGTGATGAGTACATGCATCATCGACGTTCATTTTCGAGTTTCAAAGTGGGAAGACCACTATAGTAGTTTTACTGCACATTTGTTCTTGTAACGACCCACTATTTTGGACCATTCAAATCGACAATAAAACCACACATGTCGGACTTGAATAATTCAAAACAATAGATTGTAAATAAATTTGGAGCAAATTAAACCAATCACAGAATCACAGACACTGAATATCACAGTAACTCGCAGTGGAAATAAAATACATAGTAGTTCATGAAGCTACTACAATACAAAGTCTTAAAACAGATAAAAAATACCATAGTCTGAAAAAAAGATACAACAGAAGTCTGAATACATAAGTTCACAAAAACATAAGCAAAGCTGAATAGGAAATAACTGAAATGGAAATAGACAACTAGATAGACAGATAAACTCCAGCAAATCTCTAGCTCTAGAAGATGAATCCAAAGCTGTGATACTCAGGCTGACCCGAGCGTAAAGCAAAATGCAAAACACTCGAGTCAGGACATACATACTTATAAAATGTAAATCAACTCAAGTGAACTGTAATAGAAATGCATCAATAACTTAAAGGATGCTTGGGATCGCCCATCCTTTAAGGATCCGTTAAACTATCTACTATGTAGTAAGATACGCTATTATAAGAATGTCTAAAGTAAAGTAAACTATCAAAGTAGCGTTAAGGCTTTACATTTTCCACCTTAACACATATTATATTACCATAGTCTATACAGTACTGTAATCTCCCCCGTAATGGGCGTCGTCAGAGGGCACTCCATAGGTATCGTACAAAACAAACTCATAGTAAATCACGCTATGGTTGGTGACACAGCACAACTAGACAATGCCAGGGTAGATATACCAATTATGCATCCGGACTGTTGGTAACGCAAAACCGCAGCAATCGCCCAACTCGAGCCACACTCCCGAATCAAGGGGTGCACCCAATCAATCACAAAGTAATAGAATGGTATACGATGGAATGTGTCCGATAAAAGGAGCTACCTCATTAGCCCGGAATCGCTCCTGTTTTAGCGACCTTATGCTAACTCACGGGAGTTGGGTCCATGTAAATATACCTTAGGATCGTCGCCACCATTATACTTCATTCTGGAATCTCCACCGCGTACACAGTTGTTAAGGTGGTTTTCGGTATCGACAAAGAGTATGTCCATATCTGATCCCGGTCTCTTTAACAACCAATTGTTATTATAACCCATGGTTATAAATTTCAAAATGGTTTATATTTCAAATCAAAACATATTCATTTTAAACCATTTAAATTCAATGTCAATATCTTTAAAAAATAATATTCATTTCCAAAGTTGTAGCATTTCTAAGTTCGTTCATTCAATTATAACATTTTCAAAAACATTGTATTTTAGCATCCGTAGCACTTTGAAAATGTGATAATACATATATTAGCATTTCGAAAATATTATCTTTTCAGAAACAGCAGCACTTAAAAAACGTTACTGTAGATATAGTAGTATTTCAAAAATATTGTATTTTCAGAAACAGCAGCACTCAGAAAACGTTACTGCAGATATAGTAGTATTTCAAAAATATTGTCTTTTCAGAAACAGCGGCACTTAGAAAACGTTACTACAGATATAGTAGTATTTGGAAAATACAGTACATTGTTAGAAACGGTAGCACTTATAAAACGCTACCTTAAAACCACAGCATTTTGGAAATGCTGCCAATACAAATCTAAGATTTATTATAACATTTCAGAAACATTATAATTTCAGTTTTTCATCATTTTTAACTTATAAAACATATCTCACTTTTCAAAAATATTTATTTAGATATCATTTAACTTATGATTAAATAAAATATCTAAATTAAACCATAATTCATTTATTAAGTCAAAATTACATTTAAATTTCTTAACTTTACTTTTAACAAATAACTTGATACATTATTTACTTTAAAAATATCCATTTCATAAATAAAATATTTTATTACTAAGTTAAGCCTAAAATTCCATTTCAAATCAAATTTTCAATTACTAAGTCAAATCACATTTTAAATTTTACATTTCAATCATTTATTAACTCATACAAATTTAACTTATAGAGAATCACTATAAAATTTATTTAAATCATTTAAATCCAATTTAAGTTAAAATCTCATATATTTATATTCCAAATACTTAAAATTTTCAGAAAATATTTATATTTAAAATTAACCACGGGTCTGTATAATATTTTCTAACCTAGGTCTAGTGATTACGGATATATATCATTTCAATCCGAAATATAAAATCCTGGGTTTGATCATTTCAAACCCGTAATCCCAAGTCAAATAAAAATCGCTCGAGCCTATCATTTCAGCTCATAACGAACTTTCCCTATTCTAAAGTCCGTTCGGGTATGTATCATTTCAACCCATAGTGAGGGAACTTGCAGTGTGAGAAACAAAAATATAAATAAACAATAAAACATAGCATTTCACATCAGGTGATTAAACATGTATATAATCAGGTTATAACATCATATAATATCATATCATAGGCATATATGAAATTACTATCAACATGGCATATCACTACTACACATTCACATGACTTTGTTTCACAATTTTATAAGTACGAAGTCGAGAGTGATAACTCACCTTCTAAAGCTAGAGATGACAATTCAAGACACAGAATCAAACTCCGAAAAAGCACGACAAAGCACGAATCAAATTCGAGGAAATGTAGCACCCAAATCCAAATCTTGTAAACAATAAAATAAACATATATAAGCAAATGATTTATACAAGAAAGAATTAATCAAAAAAAAACAAAATTGGCTAACATAACCATGTGGGCTCGACCACTTTGCAAATGGGCTAGACCACCTAGAAACATGCTCGACCACATAGGAAATAGGCTAGGTAGGCTCGGCTATGGTCAAGCAAAAGGCACGGCATAGGGGTATGGATGTGAACGGCTATTGGTATGTGAAAGGATGGCAAGTCAAAAGACACTAGGAAGGCAAAAGGTCAAAGGCAAGTGAAAGGTCATGTGTATTTGGGTTCGGCCTATGCTAACATGGTTCGGCCCTATGGTCACTTTGGGTTCGGCCCTATGTCTATGGGTCAAGGCACATCTGAAATGAAGGCTATGGCAAGGGAATGGTCATGGCCAAAGGGATGGAAAGTGGTGAACAAGGGGGTGGTGGTCGAGGCAAACAAAGAGGAAATGGTGATCATGTGGTGCTCGGCTATGGTTTTCATCATGGTTTGGTGGTGGATTTGGATCTAGGGGTCACGGCAATAGGTTGAAGTGGTGGAGGCCGATCATGGTTGATGGTGTGGTGGAGGAGATGGTCGGCTAAGGGGGATGGGAATGGTGATGGCCGAAATAGCATAAGAGAAAGAAAAAGAAAAGAGAAAAAGAAAAGAGAAGAGGAAGACATGAATTTACTTACTGTAATTTGCTTTGTTAGGAAATGAAAATGAGAAAGAAGATGGGAAACAAATGATTTGTACGGCTAGGAAAGCAAAGAGGCATCCATTCATTTAAAAGAAAAAGAAACATAAGTCTCTTGGAATTTCCAAGCCTATTTGTCAAGCCCAAAACAAAATAAGTGCAACACAACAAAACAAACAAAGCCCAAACAAAAGTAAAATAGAAAATAAACATAAAAAATATAGACAATAAAATACTGAAAATAATTGCATGTAAAACGCTGAATTTTATCAAAATTAAAAGTATAAAACAGAATTTGACAAAACGAAAAGCGGAACGAATATCGGAATCAAATTCAGCTTAAAAGAAAAAGATTGGAAATTTAAAATTTAAAATTTAAAATTCAAAATTAAAATTTCAACTAAAAGTCAAAGTTTGATCAAAGTTGACAAAAATATAAAATTTTCAGAAAATCTTTATTCTATTATATTTGGAAAATAAATTATAACCAAAATCCAAAATACATTGGAAAATTCCAAAATTTCAATTTTTAAATGATTTAAAATCAAAGTTTCAAATAAATTCAATTAAAATATTTGTTAAAATTTATGGATTGTTACACTCTCCCCCACTCAAAGCTTTTCGTCCTCGAAAAGGAACGACACACAGAAAGGCAAAGAAAGATAGAATAACGAATAGTACCTGAAACAAACAATTCCGGATTCGAAGCATGCATGCTCTCCTCCGTCTCCCAGGTAAAATCCCGATCATCAGTACTCCACTGCACGTTGACCAGATTAACAGATTTCCTTCTCAATTGCTTCGTACCTCTATCAATAATATGAAGTGGCTTCCTCTCGATAGTCGGATTAGGCTCAATATCTAAACTCTCGAGAGCAGAAGGCTGAACAATAAGAGATGGATCATGAAGATACCGGCGAAGATGCGAAACATGGAATACATTATGCACTCCAGAAAACTTCTCAGGCAAATCCAAACGATAAGCTAAAGAACCAATCCTCTCCAAGATGCGGAAAGGACCAATGAACCTAGGAGCAAGCTTCCCTCTACGACCAAAACGAATCACATTCCTTAAGGGAGAGACCTTAAGGAAAACCAGATCACCAACAGAAAATTCCAAACTCCTCCTACGCCTATCAGCGTACTTCTTCTGCCTATCCTGAGCACTCCTCATCTTCCTCTTAATCTCCTCAACTCTCTCAGAAGCTTCCATAATCATATCAGGACTAAGAACCAAACGATTACCGGATTCAATCCAGCAAGATGGGGATCTGAAAGGTCGTCCATAAAGAGCAGCAAACGGAGACATTGCAATACTAGCCTGAATTTAAAAGATGAAATGAGATAGATAAAAGATTAAGACAAGATTAAAATAAAAGATTAGAGATTATACCTGATAACTGTTGTTATAGGTGAATTCGACAAGATGGAGATGATCTTCTCAAGATCCTCCATAATCAAGAACACAAGCACGAAGAAGATCCTCTAGAATCTGATTCACTCTTTCCGTTTGACCGTCGGTCTACAGATGGTAAGCAGTGCTCAGATTCAAATGAGTACCCCAAAGATTCCTGAAAAGCTTTCCAAAACTGACTGGTAAAGATGGGATCTTGATCTCAAACAATACTAACAGGAACACCATGAAGACGAACATACTCCCTCATATACATCTCAGCTAAACTAAAAGCAGAACGGGTAGACTTGACCGGAATGAAATGAGCTGACTTGGTCAACATATCCACAATAACCCAAATACTCTCATTACCCCTCCTAGTCCTCGGTAAACCATCAATAAAATCCATAGAAATGTGTTCCCATTTCCAATTAGGAACCTCAAGGGGCTGCAACAAACCAGGGGTCTTCTGATGATCGGCCTTGACTTGCTGACAAGTCGCACACCTACTGACAAAAATGGAGATATCACGCTTCAAACCTCTCTACCAATGCAACTTCTTCATATCCTGATACATCTTCGTCACTCCCAGATGAATAGAAAGTCTGGATCGAAGATTTTCCCGAAGTAACTCCTGTCTCAATCCATCAACATTCGGGACACAAATCCGATTATTAATCCTCAAAATCCCTCTATCATCGATCTGAGCTCCACTACCATCAAGACTACTACCACCAACCCTACTACGAACATTCTCCTTAATAAGCCTAAGCATCTGATCCTCATCCTGCTTAGCCATGATACGATCCAAAAGAGAAGAAGAAACAACAAGCTGACACAACATCGCCTTCTTTCGACTCAAAGCATCGACCACAACATTAGCTTTCCCATGGGTATAGTTAATGTCGAGGTCATAAGAAGCAAGGACCTCCAGCCACCTAACTTGTCTCTGATTCAAATCCTTCTGGGTGAAAATATACCTCAAAGACTGATGATCCGTAAAAAGCTCAAACTTAGTTCCCAAAAGATGATGCCTCCAAAGCTTCAAAGCAAAAACCACAGCAAGCAATTCCAAATCATGAGCAGCATAATTGGCTTCATGAGTCTTCAACTGACGACTGGCATAAGCAATGACCTTCCCATCCTGCATCAGAATAGCTCCCAAACCTTCACGACTAGCATCAGTGTATACCGTTAATCCCTCATTTCCATTTGGAATGGTACGAACTGGTGCGGAAGTAAGCTTGCGCTTTAACTCATTGAATGCAGCTTCACACTTATCATTCCATATAAACTTAGCATTCTTACAAGTCAAAGCAGTGAGAGATGCAGTAATCCGAGCAAAATTCTCAATGAATCTCCAATAATAACCGGCAAGGCCCAGAAAGCTACGGATATCAGATGGAGTCCTAGGAGTTTCCCAATCCTGAAATAGAATAGGGAAAAATAAGAACTACAAAGAAAGATAGAATAATTGGATTACAAAAGAAAGATGAGAAAAGGTAGACTTACATTGATCGCAGCGATCTTGACTGGATCAACAGAAACTCCATTACTAGAAATAATATGTCCAAGAAATCGAACTTCATCCTTCCAGAAATGGCATTTAGAGAACTTAGCTTTCAACTGATGACTCCTAAGAGTCCCCAGAACAAAGCTCAAATGAGATTCATGCTCTTTCTTGGTCTTAGAAAAGACTAGAATATCATCAACGAAGACCAGAACAAACTTGTTAAGGACATCACGAAAAAAACTATTCATCAAATCAACAAAGAAAGCTGGGGCATTAGTCAAACCAAAAGGCATAACTAACCATTCATAGAAACCATTCTCAGTACAGAAAGCAGTCTTGGGAATACTTTCCTCAGCAACTCTGAGCTGGTGAAAACCTATGGCAAGATCAAGCTGAGAGAAAACGTTAGCTCCATAAAGCTGATCGAACATGTAACGACCCGCCATTCATTCCACAGAATGACACATTATTAATAAGAAAGAAAGGGATATAAAAGAGAAAAGATAGAGAAGAAAGAAGAAACAACATCAGAATCTCAACAGCGGAACGAATAAATTATATTATATCACATAAGATATTACATAGTATCATATACAACAGCTATCAGAGTTACACAGCTTATACAACACATACTAGACAGTTATAAACACCTGTCTAGTTATTACAACTCAAGTACAACACAGACAAATGACTCAGAGATCAACACAGCGGAACCACTTATATCTACAAACGTTGAAGCCTCCTGCTCCATTGCTCCTCCAGAATTCGTCAAAGCAAACCTGACTCCCTTGGCTACTCGTAAAAATTTGAGTACCCAAGAGTTTATAAAATAGAAAATAAACACTTGGGTCAGACATGGTTCTGGTGTGAGTAAACGGTTAAATTTGCTTAACTTCGAAACCTTTTGAAAACAAAGGTATCACGTAAGACTTCCCACACATAAACATGGAAAAGTTTTTACCTTACGCTAACCAAAACTTTGATAGGAAATCCGGTTATATTATAATAGGGTCTAGGGTTTCCAAATAAATATTCACATAGTCGAAATTGTTACATTCATTAAATTCCAGCATACATAGGTATAAAATCAAGTCCGATGGCACTTATTGGAAGTTGGATTTCCATACAATGGCAGGGCTACTGGGGTACCGCCCATCACAGTACGTGGCCTAGATCACTGTACCGAGGATCACTCCCGACCCCCTGCAACACAAAGTCGAACCCATCCCTTACTGGACAGCCCGAACAAGACAACCCCGCAGTTGTTTCGAACCAACTGCCACACAGCCGAATAAAAAGGAACTTCTAGACAGGGAAAAATCTCGTCCTACTTGGGTGCTACCCACTTAGCCTTGCTGCACCTCCCCTGTTTTAGCCATTCCCGGTTGATGAGGCTTGAGGCTACGATTACCTTTAATAGAACACATCTATCTTAGAATGCTCATCGTCCTCCTGACGATGTTCTGAAACATTCAATCCATACAAGTTCGTTCCAGGTTCGAATGAAACCGAAGGCATTATCTCGTTACACTCATTTTGGAATCATCCTCAGAGTTAACGACAATAACCCTTGCACTTTAAATCTTCATCTCTATTCAAAGCACTATCTCCGTTAACTCGTTTTGGAATCACCCTCAGAGTTAACGACCATAGCCTTTCTCTAAATCTTCACTTGATATGTCACGACCTATCGTTTAACTTGGATCGATGTGGTTTTCGGATAATCAAATTTGATTCCCGATCCCGGTCCCATCGAAATCCAAACGTATCTTAAAGGTCCAAGTTGTTTAAGGTTTAAACAATTCAATTCAATTTAATACTTGAATTCACACAGCATTAACATAGATAAATATCACACATTTATCACAGATATATCCAATATCACATCATAGAATATCATAGCATATCACCCAATAAATATCAACCAAATCAGACATTCTACTCAATAATCATCCATAAGCAATCATTATTAATCCATATTATAACTAATTTAATCAACTTAAATTAAATTAATTTCTTAAGAATTAATTCATAATCTTGCTTAATCAACCATTAATTAATTTCAACCTTTTAATTAATTAATCATTCCTTTAAATATTAATCACTCTTGATTAATTATTCATCAATTAAATAAAGTAATTATCCTTTAATTAAATTCACAAATTAATTATTCTTATCCATTTACAGTAATTAACCTTTAATTACTCTCATTAATTACAATAATTAATGATCCTTAATTAATTACTTTAATTAATTAATTAACTATAATTAATTACATTATTCCTTAATTAATTACATTAATTAATCATGCATTAATTAATTACTTTCATAAATCAACCTTAAATAACAGTAATTAACTATTCTTAATTACTTCTTAATTACTTTAATTTCATTTATAAATCTTTTTGATTAATTACACCAATTACATACAGTAATTCATTTATCAATTAATTACACTAAGTAATTACACTTAACAAATCTTATTAAGTAATTATACTTAATTAATTACCATGTGACTATCTTTAAATAAATTGACAAATTAATTAACTTAAATTAATCACATTTATTTCATAAATCATAATCGAGTAATCCATCCCTTAATTACTTTTTAAACAAATTAATTAATCCCTAATTACAGATTAATTATTCATTAACTATTAATTAATAAACCTTAATTATTAATCAATATCCTTTAATATAAAGTAATCAATCCCTAATTACTTTATAATTAATTAATTAACCTTAATTAACTAATTAATTACCTCTTAATTATTAATTATTAAAACTTAATTATTAATTAACAACTTTAATTATCAATTTAATTAATCCATAATTACCAATTAATCAATCCTTAATGATAATTAATTAACCCTTAATAACTTAATTAATCCTTATTAATAATTAATTAAATTAATTAATTAAACTTAAATTTCTTAATTAACTTAATTAATTTCAACTCATTAAAAATCTTAATTAACCTTGAGATAAAAAATTATCATTAAACATTTGATCTTAGTAATTAACTTACTTAATTAAATCATTAATTAGTTTTAAAATAAATAATCATTAATTACTTATCACTATTAATTTACAATCCTTAATTACAAGTTAATAAATCACTTGAAAGCCTTAATTGTTAATTTACTTATCCTTAACCATTAACTAATTTAATTAATAAATCACTCTTTATTTATTCCATTTATTATAAAAACTTAAATTAAGTTTTTAAGGTAAAACATTTCCTTATTAATTACCTTATTACATTTCAAATTAAGTTTCAAAATAACTTAAGGTTTTAACTTAATATTTTTAAGTTAAACAAGTCATACAAATTAATTTATACAAACTATTCATTTCAAAGAAATGGATTTTCAAGAAAATGATTTAACTTGATTATTTAAATTTAAAACTTACTTTTTATTTAAATTTTAAAAATGGTTAAATATATTATTTTGGGTTTAACCCATATGTACTTGAAACAAAACCAAGTATTTCTTCTTCTTATTACTATTTTTTGTTTAAAAACAGTTTGGCTTAAAATTTAAACTGTTAAAACTTTAACAGTTATCACTCAAATGCTCGCGTACAACCCTAGGACATATTCGAGCCAAAACCTTTCTTTCCGAGACCATCTTCGAGACAACAAACAAACCCAAAAAAAACCAGACATCACTGACACCTCCATGCCACTGTGCACCTTGCACCACCAACGATGAACTTCCGACCACCACCAGCACCTCCCACATATCCACGATTGCTCCTGCAACTCATCACAATCATCAAAACATCACCACACGCCATGATTCAAAATCGAGTTATCCAGTTGAACTGGAACCCAAACCATTTGCCAGAAAGAGCCTCGCCGAATCGATTCTGACCACCGGAGATTGAACCACCTCGTCCACACCTTGCCGAACACCTACGCCACCAAACCCCATAGTCTCGAGCCACTCGATCCATTAGAGATGAAGAAATGATCACAATTTCGACACTCAACTAAACTAGGTTAAAATCCTAATTCTACATACCGCCGCCACCACGACGAACTATCACCACTTCTACCATTTTTTCCCATTTCCCTGATCATCCATCTAGCTCCAGCCACAATTTCGATCACCATAGATACACCAGTCACCAGAAAATCCCAAAACTCCAAACTTTGGTCAACTAAGAACTCACCCTCAATACAATTCTAAAAATTATAATTTTTGTTTTAAAAATCTCATTTTCCAGAGATGATTCATGACATACACTTGAATCAATAAAATTCATCATTTGGTTTTATATGTTTTAAAGGATCCCTACTGTTATTTCACAAATGCAAGCATATTTTAAAACTTACATACTTGTTCATATTTTTAGTACCTAGATTATACTAAAACTAAACTATTTTGTTTTTAATCCAAGTCCTAACAGTGAATAAATAAAAAGATATGGATTTGGTAAATTGGTTAACACTAAAACCTGGAAACAGAGACATATCAACATGCACAGTTCAATACACACATACAAACAGTGTACATACATATATATAAACATGCAAAGATAATTCATTCAGAAATCATACGAAAGCAAATTTAAATCCACTTTAGCTTTTGAAATAGAATGTTTACTCACTGATTAAAGATGAACAGAGCTTTGAAAAACTGGAAGCTTTTGAACTTGACTGCCTTGATTCCTTTTAAAAATTGAAAAGATCTTGAAAACTTCAGATTTACTTGCATGCACTCTTGAAATGGTTATAGGCTTGAAAGAACAAATGGTTATAGGTTTGAAAAAATACATGGCTACAAACTTTGGTTGTTTACAGAGCTTGATGGATATTTAATTACAGGCTTGCATTTGCAAATTTGGTTTGAGATATGGTTTCAGGTCTGAGAATAATGATTCTGGGTTGCATTGCAGATTTGTTTTGAGGAGTGTTTGCAGGCTGAAGATAAAAAGGATTTACAAGTTTTTAATCTTGCATTTGAGAAGAGTTACAGGGAAAAACATTTCAGATTTAGTTTTGAACTTGGTTTTAGTTTGTTAATTTTTGGTTTGGAATTAAATTTCTGTTTTGGTTTGTGGAGATTTGATTCTGGTTTGAGAAATGATTTCAGGTTTGTAGATTCTTATGGATATTTGGTTTGAGAAGGAGTTTGAGTTTTCTTGCATTGAAAATGAAAAGATAAGGAAAGAAAAAGAAGAGAGGGGAGATGAATGTTTATATAGAATTGAATTAGAATTAATTTAGATTAAAGAAAATGGAAAATAAATTATGCCACTTGTTATCACAACTTACATTTGTCATCTATAATAATTAATTACCTAACACATGTATTTAACATGTTTAAAAATTCAACACTTGTCATTATTTATTTTCATTTGTTTTAAAATTATTTAAAAGTCTTTATAATGAATTTTCTAATTAATTAATACATTTCTTAATTATTAAATGCTTTCCTATATTATAAATAAATGAAACCTTTAAAAGAAAATAAAATAAAAACCCATTTATATTCTAATAAAATCATATATAATATATTTAATTCATTTTTAAGTGTAAATATAAAACTTTTATATTTAATTTACTATTAAATAAATACTTCCCAAATTTATATAAATAAAATTTCTTTTAAAGAAAATATTGTAAAACAAATCTTATTTTAAATAAAAGCCTTGTTCATATAATTTTAAATCCAAATATATTAAAATAATTATCTTTTAAAGATTCAAATTTAAATCCAGATTCAAATTCAAATTTTACTTTTAAAATCCAAATTAAAAATCAACTCAAATATATATATTTTAAATAAACACATTATTAAGTTTGAAATTGATTATTTCATTTAAAAACAACTCAAGACATATATATATATATAATTAAACAATACTTATTAAATTTGAAAATGATAAGTCTATTTAAAATCAAATTTATAAAATAACACAAATTAAATAATTATTCTTATTAAAAATCAATCTTTAACCATAATTAAAACATCACATTATTATTATTTGGTTATTTATATTTGAAAATTACAATTTTATCAATTTTAAATAATTTAAATTAAGTGATTATCACATTTTAAATTCCTTGAAATTCCGGGATATCACATTCCTTCCCCCTTAAAAGAATTTTGTCCCCGAAATTTAAAACAAAAGATAATCCAAAAGTTTTTAATTTTATTACAACAATCCAAGCATACACATCAACCATACACTATCAATCAAACAACCATTCATCCAAACAAACAATTTCATCCAAACAAACAATTCATACCAACAAACAACTCTAGCTATCCGGACATATATCCGGATAAGCTTCCTAAAATTATCCAAAGTTTCCCAAACACAGATACTGGGTTACTCGCTCTACTAAATCCAAACTGGCAATTTAATTCCGAAGCCAAAACACTTATCCTCACAAAAACTCAAAAAGATCCAATATACTCGGAGCTAGCTTTCTAGTCTAACCCAATCTTATTTGTTCCATTTTACTGGAGAAATAACAACGAAGTCTCCAACTTCGAATTCCAAATTCTCCATCTCTAATCCACAAAACTCTTCTGACGATCCTGGGCTGCCTTCATCCTTCCTGATCAGCTCAACCTTTGCTGATGCTTCTCGAAACAAACAGGACCAAAAACAATCCAACAAACGGATCCTCTCAAGATCTATAGAAATCCAGAACACAAATTCTACCTCACAATCACCAGTAGATTACAACTTACTTCTCCTATCCAGAAAAGACAAAACAGATGCACCTGCCAATCTGGCCTTCATATCCAGAAAAACTTCCTGTAGAAACCCTCTAATCCAAACACTGCAACTTTCGGTTGCTTCCACTCTAGAACAACTGCTACCTAGCTTTCGCTGCTTAACTCTGATCTGGAGCAGATGAGAATGTCGTCGATGAACACGAGCACAAACTTGACCAACACATTCCAGAAAATCTCTGACAACTCTATAACTCCTATATCTATTAGAGATGCCTCAAACCCAAGCAAAAGATTACCCAAGAGAACACTTAAACTATCGCAAGTCACTTTTGCGATCCTATCCAGTCCAATATCCAAAAATATTGTTCTTTCTTAATCCATCAGAACAATCTTAGTGCTTGACCAATCCATTTGAAAAAAATGAATCTACTCTGCAGCTTCTGAACTCCACTTATAAGAAAGCTAAGCCAAAAGATCTTCCAACAGGAACACAAAACACTCGAGCTGCACTGTAGACACAGATGCCAAAGACTCCTTATCCAAAGCTTCCAGAGAAACTCGGACCTCAGACCAAACATAAACATCATGATGAACTCAGCCTCCACACCGAAGCAGACACACTTCCTTAAACTTGCTCCAAAGAAAACATCATCGGAGACATCCATAGTCACTACGTCTCGTCACGCAGCTACTACTTCCTGAGGTAGCCAAAATACCACCACTTACTTCTGCCTAACCGACAGATCCAAACTCTAAAAAAATCCACTCACACGAGCACGATCAAACTTATACTTCAATGTTGGACTTCGAACCTTAACAGGTTTCCTTCAGAGATGAATGAAATCCTTACACTATATCAAAGCTCACTCGAGACGGTATTGGGTCTACAGTCTCGACAGATATATTTCCAACCTCAAACATCCAAACTCCAACCATTGGTAGTCGTGTTACACACACCACTACTCTATCTACCTTTAAAACTCATATTGGAAAACCCGAACAGGTAACCCAACAAATAGGTAGGTATATATATATATATAATACAAATACGCGCTCTCAAGATAGACACCACTCCAGAGCCTAGGTATTATCTCAACCAAGAGCTCTAATACCACTGTAACGACCCACCATTCATTTCACATAATGACGCATCATTAATAAGAAAGAAAGGGATAGAAAAGAGAAAAGATAGATAAGAAAGAAGAAACAACATCAGAATCTCAACAGCGGAACGAATAAATTATATTATATCACATAAGATATTACATAGTATCATATACAACAGTTATCAGAGTTACACAGCTTATACAACACATACTAAACAGTTATAAACACCTGTCTAGTTATTACAACTCAAGTACAACACAGACAAATGACTCAGAGATCAACACAGCGGAACCACTTATATCTACAAACGCTGAAGCCTCCTACTCCATTGCTCCTCCAGAATTCGTCAAAGCAAACCCGACTCCCTTGGCTACTCGTAAAAATTTGAGTACCCAAGAGTTTATAAAACAGAAAATAAACACTTAGGTCAGATATGGGTCTGGTGTGAGTAAACGGTTAAATTTGCTTAACTTCGAAACCTTTTGAAAACAAAGGTATCACGTAAGACTTCTTACACATAAACATGGAAAACTTTTACCTTACGCTAACCAAAACTTTGATAGGAAATCCGGTTATATTATAATAGGGTCTAGGGTTTCCAAATAAATATTCACATAGCCGAAATTGTTACATTCATTAAATTCCAGCATACATAGGTATAAAATCAAGTCCGATGGCACTTATTGGAAGTTGGATTTCCATACAATGGCAGGGCTACTGGGGTACCGCCCATCACAGTACGTGGCCTAGATCACCGTACCGAGGATCACTCCCGACCCCCTGCAACACAAAGCCGGAACCATCCCTTACTGGATAGCCCGAACAAGACAACCCCGCAGTTGTTTCGAACCAACTGCCACACAGCCGAATAAAAAGGAACTTCTAGACAGGGGAAAATCTCGTCCTACTTGGGTGCTACCCACTTATCCTTGCTGCACCTCCCCTGTTTTAGCCATTCCCGGTTGATGAGGCTTGAGACTACGATTACCTTTAATAGAACACATCTATCTTAGAATGCTCATCGTCCTCCTGATGATGTTCTGAAAGCATTCAATCCATACAAGTTCGTTCCGGGTTCGAACGAAACCGAAGGCATTATCTCGTTACTCTCATTTTGGAATCACCCTTAGAGTTAACGACAATAACCCTTGCACTTTAAATCTTCATCTCTATTCAAAGCACTATCTCCGTTAACTCGTTTTGGAATCACCCTCAGAGTTAACGACCATAGCCTTTCTCTAAATCTTCACTTGAGATGTCACGACCTATCGTTTAACTTGGATCGATGTGGTTTTCGGATAATCAAATTTGATTCCCGATCCCGGTCCCATCGAAATCCAAACGTATCTTAAAGGTCCAAGTTGTTTAAGGTTTAAACAATTCAATTCAATTTAATACTTGAATTCACACAGCATTAACATAGATAAATATCACACATTTATCACAGATATATCCAATATCACATCACAGAATATCATAGCATATCACCCAATAAATATCAACCAAATCAGACATTCTACTCAATAATCATCCATAAGCAATCATTATTAATCCATATTATAACTAATTTAATCAACTTAAATTAAATTAATTTCTTAAGAATTAATTCATAATCTTGCTTAATCAACCATTAATTAATTTCAACCTTTTAATTAATTAATCATTCCTTTAAATATTAATCACTCTTGATTAATTATTCATCAATTAAATAAAGTAATTATCCTTTAATTAAATTCACAAATTAATTATTCTTATCCATTTACAGTAATTAACCTTTAATTACTCTCATTAATTACAATAATTAATGATCCTTAATTAATTACTTTAATTAATTAACTAACTATAATTAATTACATTATTCCTTAATTAATTACATTAATTAATCATGCATTAATTAATTACTTTCATAAATCAACCTTAAATAACAGTAATTAACTATTCTTAATTACTTCTTAATTACTTTAATTTCATTTATAAATCTTTTTGATTAATTACACCAATTACATACAGTAATTCATTTATCAATTAATTACACTAAGTAATTACACTTAACAAATCTTATTAAGTAATTATACTTAATTAATTACCATGTGACTATCTTTAAATAAATTGACAAATTAATTAACTTAAATTAATCACATTTATTTCATAAATCATAATCGAGTAATCCATCCCTTAATTACTTTTTAAACAAATTAATTAATCCCTAATTACAGATTAATTATTCATTAACTATTAATTAATAAACCTTAATTATTAATCAATATCCTTTAATATAAAGTAATCAATCCCTAATTACTTTATAATTAATTAATTAACCTTAATTAACTAATTAATTACCTCTTAATTATTAATTCTTAAAACTTAATTATTAATTAATAACTTTAATTATCAATTTAATTAATCCATAATTACCAATTAATCAATCCTTAATGATAATTAATTAACCCTTAATAACTTAATTAATCCTTATTAATAATTAATTAAATTAATTAATTAAACTTAAATTTCTTAATTAACTTAATTAATTTCAACTCATTAAAAATCTTAATTAACCTTGAGATAAAACATTATCATTAAAACATTTGATCTTAGTAATTAACTTACTTAATTAAATCATTGATTAGTTTTAAAATAAATAATCATTAATTACTTATCACTATTAATTTACAATCCTTAATTACAAGTTAATAAATCACTTGAAAACCTTAATTGTTAATTTACTTATCCTTAACCATTAACTAATTTAATTAATAAATCACACTTTATTTATTCCATTTATTATAAAACTTAAATTAAGTTTTTAAGATAAAACAATTCCTTATTAATTACCTTATTACGTTTCAAATTAAGTTTGAAAATAACTTAAGGTTTTAACTTAATATTTTTAAGTTAAACAAATCATACAAATTAATTTATACAAACTATTCATTTCAAAGAAATGGATTTTCAAGAAAATGATTTAACTTGATTATTTAAAATTTAAAAACTTACTTTTTATTTAAAATTTAAAAATGGTTAAATATATTATTTTGGGTTTAACCCATATGTACTTGAAACAAAACCAAGTATTTCTTCTTCTTATTACTATTTTTTGTTTAAAAACAGTTTGGCTTAAAATTTAAACTGTTAAAAGTTTAACAGTTATCACTCAAATGCTCGCGTACAACCCTAGGACATACTCGAGCCAAAACCTTTCTTTCCCGAGACCATCTTCGAGACAACAAACAAACCCAAAAAAAACCAGACATCACTGACACCTCCATGCCACTGTGCACCTTGCACCACCAACGATGAACTTCCGACCACCACCAGCACCTCCCACATATCCACGATTGCTCCTGCAACTCATCACAATCATCAAAACATCACCACACGCCATGATTCAAAATCGAGTTATCCAGTTGAACTGAAACCCAAACCATTTGCCAGAAAGAGCCTCGCCGAATCGATTCTGACCACCGGAGATTGAACCACCTCGTCCACACCTTGCCGAACACCTACGCCACCAAACCCCACAGTCTCGAGCCACTCGATCCATCAGAGATGAAGAAATGGTCACAATTTCGACACTCAACTAAACTAGGTTAAAATCCTAATTCTACCTACCACCGCCACCACGATGAACTATCACCACTTCTACCATTTTTTCCCACTTCCCTGATCATCCATCTAGCTCCAGCCACAATTTCGATCACCATAGATACACCAGTCACTAGAAAATCCCAAAACTCCAAACTTTGGTCAACTAAGAACTGCACCCTCAATACAATTCTAAAAATTATAATTTTTGTTTTAAAAATCTCATTTTCCAAAGATGATTCAAGACATACACTTGAATCAATAAAATTCATCATTTGGTTTTATATGTTTTAAAGGATCCCTACTGTTATTTCACAAATGCAAGCATATTTTAAAACTTACATACTTGTTCATATTTTTAGTACCTAGATTATACTAAAACTAAACTATTTTGTTTTTAATCCAAGTCCTAACAGTTAATAAATAAAAAGATATGGATTTGGTAAATTGGTTAACACTAAAACCTGGAAACAGAGACATATCAACATGCACAGTTCAATACACACATACAAACAGTGTACATACATATATATAAACATGCAAAGATAATTCATTCAGAAATCATACGAAAGCAAATTTAAATCCACTTTAGCTTTTGAAATAGAATGTTTACTCACTGATTAAAGATGAACAGAGCTTTGAAAAACTGGAAGCTTTTGAACTTGACTGCCTTGATTCCTTTTAAAAATTGAAAAGCTCTTGAAAACTTCAGATTTACTTGCATGCACTCTTGAAATGGTTACAGGCTTGAAAGAACAAATGGTTATAGGTTTGAAAAAAAATACATGGCTACAAACTTTGGTTGTTTACAGAGCTTGATGGATATTTAATTACAGGATTGCATTTGCAAATTTGGTTTGAGATATGGTTTTAGGTCTGAGAATAATGATTCTGGGTTGCATTGTTGATTTGTTTTGAGGAGTGTTTGCAGGCTGAAGATAAAAAGGATTTACAAGTTTTTAATCTTGCATTTGAGAGGAGTTACAGGGAAAAACATTTCAGATTTAATTTTGAACTTGGTTTTAGTTTGTTGATTTTTGGTTTGGAAATAAATTTCTGTTTTGGTTTGTGGAGATTTGATTCTGGTTTGAGAAATGATTTCAGGTTTGTAGATTCTTGTGGATCTTTGGTTTGAGAAGGAGTTTGAGTTTTCTTACATTGAAAATGAAAAGATAAGGAAATAAAAAGAAGAGAGGGGAGATGAATGTTTATATAGAATTGAATTAGAATTTATTTAGATTAAAGAAAATGGAAAATAAATTATGCCACTTGTTATCACAACTTACATTTGTCATCTATAATAATTAATTACCTAACACATGTATTTAACATGTTTAAAAATTCAACACTTGTCATTATTTATTTTCATTTGTTTTAAAATTATTTAAAAGCCTTTATAATGAATTTTCCTAATTAATTAATACATTTCTTAATTAGTAAATGCTTTCCTATATTATAAATAAATGAAACCTTTAAAAGAAAATAAAATAAAAACCCATTTATATTCTAATAAAATCATATATAATATATTTAATTCATTTTTAAGTGTAAATATAAAAATTTTATATTTAATTTACTATTAAATAAATACTTCCCAAATTTATATAAATAAAATTTCTTTTAAAGAAAATATTGTAAAACAAATCTTATTTTAAATAAAAGCCTTGTTCATATAATTTTAAATCCAAATATATTAAAATAATTATCTTTTAAAGATTCAAATTTAAATCCAGATTCAAATTCAAATTTTACTTTTAAAATCCAAATTAAAAATCAACTCAAATATATATATTTTAAATAAACACATTATTAAGTTTGAAATTGATTATTTCATTTAAAAACAACTCAAGACATATATATATATATAATTAAACAATACTTATTAAATTTGAAAATGATAAGTCTATTTAAAATCAAATTTATAAAATAACACAAATTAAATAATTATTCTTATTAAAAATCAATCTATAACTATAATTAAAACATCACATTATTATTATTTGGTTATTTATATTTGAAAATAACAATTTTATCAATTTTAAATAATTTAAATTAAGAGATTATCACATTTTAAATTCCTTGAAATTCCGGGATATCACAGAACATATCATTGATACGAGGCATAGGACATCTGTTCCTCATAGTGAGCTTGTTCAGCTCCCTATAATCAACACACATCCTCAAAGATCCATCGGACTTAGTGACAAAAACCACAGCTGCCCCCCATTCGGAATGACTAGGTCTGATCAGACCTTTGGAGAACAAGTCCTCAATTTGTTACCTCAACTCAGCCTTCTCGCGTGGTGCCATTCTTCTGGGAGGAAGAACTATAGGTCGAGCTCCAGGAATAAGATCAATATGGAAATCAAATTCCCGCTTAGGAGGTAAAGAAGAGACTTCACCAAAAACATCGGGATAGAGCTTAACCACAGGGATTGAATCAAGATCACCAGGAGAAGAATCCAGAGAGAAAATAAAACTACCAGCAAAATCCTGAGGCATACGGCACTGAATCACCAAAGAATTACCCCGATCATCAATAAGAGAAACAGTTCGGGTTTTATAAGAGATAACAGCTTCATGCCTCTTCAACCAATCACCTCCAAGCAACAAATCAAAAGCATCGAAACCAAGAACATAGAAATCACCAGAAAAACGATGGTTAAAATAGAGGAGTTTCACTTGATTACAAATCCTACTAAGGTTCGCGGGACCCCCAATAGGATTAGTAACACATAAAGGTACAGCTGCAAACTTGGGCGAAAGGAGATGCTCAAACTTATCACAAAGATCCACAGAAATAAAACTATGCGAAGCTCCATTATCAAATAAAACACGAACAGGAAAATCAAAAAAAGTAAAGGTGCCCTGGAGAGTACCTTGGGTATCACTAGGAGCAGGTGGAGTAGGAGTGGAAGAAGTCATGGCAAAGACTCCAGATGTCTTGCCCTTCTGATACAAAGGACAATCCTTCTTGAAATGACCAAGCTGAAGACAAACATGACAAAGGTTGTTCCTGGTATCCTGAGGTGGAGGAACAGCAGCACCAATTGAAGTAGGGAAACTATTGGCATAGTGTCCCCTCTGATCACACTTGAAGCAGGTGATGGAAGATCGGTCGATAGGATGCTTCCGAGAAGTAGATCCTAAACCAGGATTCTTGAGCCAATTCTGCTTCTACTGATGGAAATTAGGCTTTCTCTTCTTAGAGTTTCCAGAACCAGGCTGAGATGGAGAAGCACGAGGAACATAAGCTTCCTTAGAAGTGGGATTCTCATATCTAATGGCCATGTCCATCAACTCCGTGAAGGTACTATGAACATGAGAAATGAGACGATCATAATACTCTAGACGAGCTCCAGCTATAAATTTCTCATTCTTCTTAAGTGAGGTGTCAATCAGGCTAAGAACAAACTTGGAAAGTTCATTGAACTTCCGCTCATACTCAGAAAATGACATGCTCCCTTGCTTAAGATCCATAAACTCCCTGTATAGCTGGGACTTCCCGGCTTCGGGCATCCACTTTGCCATAAAAGCCTCCCTGGAAAAAGATAGATAAGCTTAAGAAAGATTCCAAAGAGATAAAACTGGACAGAACACAAGACAACAAAGAAGATACCTAAACTTCTCCCAAGAAATATCTGCCTCCGCAGTCTGAGCTGTGACAGACTCCCACCAATCTTGGGCTGCCTCTTCCAACTGCCAAGCTGCCAACTGACGCTTCTGAGCCTCAGTAATCTCTAAACCAGTGAAGATCCTCTCTAGACTCCTCAACCACTGCTGAGCCTCAACGATGCTCTCAGATCCAGTAAACTTGGTACCATCAAGCTGAGTGAATTCCTTACAGAGAGTAGTGAACCTGATGGGTGCAACAGGCTCGGGAACTGGGGCAATACCACGACCCCTACCTCTGGCATTCCTACGATTCATCCTGGAAAAATCAAGAATGAATTTTAGTACAAACGTAAAAGAAAGACAAAGATAAGATTCAACTAGAATGGAAATCCTAATTAAAGAATTCAAATAAACAAGGTGGATACGAAAGGAATGAAGTTAAGAAAATGAGATTTTAAAACAAGAAAATTTTTATATCCCAAAATAATCTTTGAAAGTCATTTTTTACTTAAAAATACATTCTCTCATAAAGAAATGATTCTAAGATTGATTTCACTCATTCTAGGGTATTTCTACCCTATCTCTAATGAGTTTTTGCTCCGTAGGCTAAGGTTTGCCTAAACCCAAAGCTCTGATACCAAATGTAACGACCCACTATTTTAGACCATTCAAATCGACAATAAAACCACACATGTCGGACTTGAATAATTCAAAACAATAGATTGTAAATAAATTTGGAGCAAATAAATCCAATCACAGAATCACAGACACAGAATATCAGAATAACTCGCAGCGGAAATAAAATACATAGTAGTTCATGAAGCTACTACAATACAAAGTCTCAAAACAGATACAAAATACCATAGTCTGAAAAACAGATACAATAGAAGTCTGAATACATAAGTTCACAAATACATAAGCAAAGCTGAATAGGAAATAACTGAAATGGAAATAGACAACTAGATAGACAGATAAACTCCAGCAAATCTCTAGCTCCAGAAGATGAATCCAAAGCTGTGATACTCAGGCTGACTCGAGCGTAAAGCAAAACACAAAACACTCGAGTCAGGACATACATACTTATAAAATGTAAATCAACTCAAGTGAACTGTAATAGAAATGCATCAATAACTTAAAGGATGCTTGGGATCGCCCATCCTATAAGGATCCGTTAAACTATCTACTATGTAGTAAGATACACTATTATAATAATGTCTAAAGTAAAGTAAACTATCAAAGTAGCGTTAAGGCTTTACATTTTCCACCTTAACACATTTTATATTCCCATAGTCTATACAGTACCGTAATGGGCGTCGTCAGAGGGCACTCCATAGGCATCGTACAAAACAAACTCGTAATAAATCACGCTATGGTAGGTGACATGGCACAACTAGGCAATGCCAGGGTAGATATACCAATTACGCATCCGGACTGTTGGTAACGCAAAGCCGCAGCAATCGCCTAACTCGAGCCACACTCCCGAACCAAGGGGTGCACCCAATCAATCACAAAGTAATAGAATGGTATACGAAGGAATGTGTCTGATAAGAGGAGCTACCTCATTAGCCCGGAATTGTTCCTGTTTTAGCGACCTTATGCTAACTCACGGGAGTTGGGTCCATGTAAATATACCTTAGGATCGTCGCCACCATTATACTTCATTCTGGAACCTCCATCGCGTACACAGTTGTTAAAGTGGTTTTCGATATCGACAGAGAGTATGTCCATATCTGATCCCGATCTCTTTAACAACCAATCGTTATTATAACACGTGGTTATAAATTTCAAAATGGTTATATTTCAAATCAAAACATATTCATTTTAAACCATTTAAATTCAATGTCAATATCTTTCAAAAATAATATTCATTTCCAAAGTTGTAGCATTTCTAAGTTCGTTCATTCAATTATAACATTTTCAAAAACATTGTATTTTAGCATCCGTAGCACTTTGAAAAGTGATAATACATATATTAGCATTTCGAAAATATTATCTTTTCAGAAACAGCAGCACTTAGAAAACGTTACTGTAGATATAGTAGTATTTCAAAAATATTGTATTTTCAGAAACAGCAGCACTCAGAAAACGTTACTGCAGATATAGTAGTATTTCAAAAATATTGTCTTTTCAGAAACAGCGGCACTCAGAAAACATTACTGCAGATATAGTAGTATTTGGAAAATACAATACATTGTTAGAAACGGTAGCACTTATAAAACGCTACCTTAAAACCACAGCATTTTGGAAATGTTGCCAATACAAATCTAAGATTTATTATAATATTTCAGAAACGTTATAATTTCAGTTTTTCATCATTTTTAACTTATAAAACATATCTCACTTTTCAAAAATATTTATTTGGATATCATTTAACTTATGATTAAATAAAATAAAATTTTATAAATAAAATATCCAAATTAAACCATAATTCATTTATTAAGTCAAAATTACTTTAAATTTCTTAACTTTACTTTTAACAAATAACTTGATACTTTATTTACTTTAAAAATATCCATTTCATAAATAAAATATTTTATTACTAAGTTAAGCCTAAAATTCCATTTCAAATCAAATTTTCAATTATTAAGTCAAATCACATTTTAAATTTTACATTTCAATCATTTATTAACTCATACAATTTTAACTTACAGAGAATCACTATAAAATTTATTCAAATCATTTAAATCCAATTTAAGTTAAAATCTCATATATTTATATTCCAAATACTTAAAAAATTTCAGAAAATATTTATATTTAAAATTAACCACGGGTCTGTGTAATATTTTCTAACCTAGGTCAAGTGATTACAGTTATATATCATTTTAATCCGAAATATAAAATCCCGGGTTTGATCATTTCAAACCCGCAATCCCAAGTCAAATAAAATTCGCTCGAGCCTATTTCAGCTCATAACGACCTTTCCCTATTCTAAAGTCCATTCGGGTATGTATCATTTCAACCCATAGTGAGGGAACTTGCAGTGTGAGAAACAGAAATATAAATTAACAATAAAACATAGCATGTCATATCAGGTGATTAAACATGTATATAATCAGGTTATAACATCATATAATATCAATATCACAGGCATATATGAAATTACTATCAACATGGCATATCACTACTACACATTCACATGACTTTGTTTCACAATTTTATAAGTACGAAGTCGAGAGTGATAACTCACCTTCTAAAGCTAGAGATGACAATTCAAGACACAGAATCAAACTCCGAAAAAGCAAGACAAAGCACGAATCAAATTCGAGGAGATGTAGCACCCAAATCCAAATCTTGTAAACAATAAAATAAACATATATAAGCAAATGATTTATACAAGAAAGAATTAATCAAAACAAAACAAAAATGGCTAACATAACCATGTGCGCTCGGCCACTTTGCAAATGGGCTAGACCACCTTGAAACATGCTCGGCCACATAGGAAATAGGCTAGGTAGGCTCGGCTATGGTCAAGCAAAAGGCACGGCATAGGGGTATGGATGTGAACGGCTATGGGTATGTGAAAGGATGGCAAGTCAAAAGACACTAGGAAGGCAAAAGGTCAAAGGCAAGTGAAAGGTCATGTGTATTTGGGTTCGGCCTATGGTAACATGGTTCGGCCCTATGGTCACTTTGGGTTTGGCCCTATGTTCTATGGGTCAAGGCACATCTGAAATGAAGGCTATGGCAAGGGAATGGTCACGGCCAAAGGGATGGAAAATGGTGAACAAGGGGGTGGTGGCCGAGGCAAACAAAGAGGAAATGGTGATCATGTGGTGATCGGCTATGGTTTGCATTGTAAACTAAAATTACAGAGAGAACAGAAAAAATTGGAAAAAAAACAAAATAAAAGGAAAGACACTTAAAAGCTATCAGCAGCTCCAGTTTTGCATTGTGAACCTATCAAAAGGAAATTTTGGGAGTGACAAAGCAATTCGAATTCCTCGGCATATGCTAAAAAAAATTTCTGTTCGTTTTCTTTTCTTGTGTCAGAAATGTATAAGTTACCTTACGTTTTTTATTTTTCAAAAATAGGACCTAATTTATATAATAATTACGACATGAACTTTTCTTACAACAATATCAAAAATATGGACCTATAACCTTTTCACTATTCTACTTTAGTGGGGGACAATGGAAAAAAACTACATCATTTGTTAGCCTTTACAATAAGGGTATCCTATCTACAATTTTGATTATATACTCATTTCCTGTGGTGAATCTTGTTCAAAAATAAGTGTACGTTTAAATTCGAAACTTGATCCTCGAGTTCATAAAATTTTGTTCGCCTCTCTTTGTTATTTTTGTGAATCTTTATTGCATAATATTATCATAAAGATGTTATATCCATTATAATTTTGCATACTTATTAAGTGATAAGGAAAATCACAAATGTAGAAAGAATGGATGGAATTATCGTTTCATCCTCTATTGTTTTGAACGCAGGTATTTGACACATCGTCTGAATCTAGGATTTTTTTTCTGCTTTGCCTCCTTCAATCTCAAAATCTCAGTTATAATTTTTACATTCAAATTTAGAGATTCTCTTTTTTCTTCTATTCGAATTGATTTATGTATCAAAATCTAGGCTTTTGTTGTTTTTCTCATCACCTGGAAAAATATACTTTGTTGCATGTCTTTTTATTATTTGCTTCAGTTGCTAATAGGTTTAACTATAACCAATTTTTGGAGCATAGATTTTTACATTATAACCCTGGAACAATGAAACTAAAGAGCAAACTTTCTTTAAATACACAGAATATTATCAAACTAGATTGAGATTCGAGCACAAAAAATAAAGTTACGATTGATGAGCGTTGTAAATGAGATTATTTGTTTCTTGCTTTTGGTATATCATTATAGCGCATCAATGATTCACTATTCGAGTAATTAACTTACCAAAAAGGTCAAAACCAAAAAAGGCAGTATATAAACAATGCAAGTTAAAATAGTGCAAATGAATAGGTTTATCTCTAACTATATGTTAGGTCCTTTGGAAATGAACAGAATCTGACAATACAATTTAGTAAATTCTATAAGGTTGTGATTTGGCACTAAATACAATGAAAAGAAACAATATGCATTATCAGTTACAGCTAAGTCCCCACATTGTACCTTTGTAAGATCTGAAGCAATAGCTGAAAGTAAGTTTTGACCGTTAATCTTGAAAAATACAGAATAACATGAAATATTGTCTAGTGCAAACCTTTCAAATAGCAAAAGCATAAAGTAAGAATGATAGAAAATTGATACGAATTAAGCTTATGAAGCAGTAACAAAATGATAAAGCACAACATGTTAATAATGATAAATGTGGTAAATAAACCATAAATCTCCAAGTGGATATCAATAAGAGAAAAAGAATTAAAATGTTTCAAAAACATTGTATAAGCACTTTAACGGTGTTATACGTAATAATTTCATATCTGAAATTATAAACAAGGGTAATTCCTTGATAATGAATTTTGAAACATTGTAAAAGACAGTGTAAATGTTTTTTTCCATAGCATTCACACGGCTCCATTGAGACGACATTCAGTTCTTGAAGATTTTTTTTCAATACTTCATAGGTGGTGTACTTACATTCTTATATAGTGCTAAAAATGTGGTTATATGCATAGTTTCTAAAGGTATAAAGCTTTCTCAAGGTTTATAAAAACTATAGAAGTTGTAGTTTTCTACAATTTATGTTGTAAATACATTATTATAGTATTTCTAAAGCATTAATTATACATTTTAACAACTTGTATGCTATAAGTATATCATATCTGCAGTTGTTGTAGGCATGAAAAGCTTTTCTTAATGCATATCAAACCATTGTTGAATTCATTTTCATTCAAAGGATGATATTAACTCCTAAAAGTAAATAATTCAGTATAAATAAAATTAAATTTGTACATATGAGTTGAAACTACAAAAAATTATATCAAATACAATAGCAGAGGTAAAATTGTCCTTATTGCTGAAAGAATTGATAGTATGCGCGTAGTATTGTTTAATGTAGTGTCCAGTCAGAAACTTTCGTTTTCTGTACTTTTTATGAAGATTTATTTTTGTAACATTTTTGGAATATTAAAGCCTTGCTTTTTTTGACCATAAGATTAAAAATGAAGCCATACGAAGTAGCAGCTGCATTAAATTTTACAAGAGTAGTGGTACAACAACAAATGATTTTCTTTCATTTTTATTGAAGTAAGGGATTTGATTGAATCAAATGGATCCACATGATTTATTAGAGTACCCCATTCGAAAAAGAGGCACACTTAGGATCATCATAGGGAGTTAATCACTTTTTCCTTAACGTATTGAATAAATAACACATATTGGTGACATATATCTATCAATGAACGGTAACCTATGTTACATTTGATTGTTTTGTTTGCCAGCTGCATCATTGCGTTAATGAGTTCATTGCAAGTTATATATGCTTTTGATGTAATTAGCTTTTTCATAATTTTGGTTACGGCCTGCTCTGTTAGAAATTGATACCTAGATTCCCAAATCGAGAGAAGCCCTAACCCTAGGTGGTGCGGTGAAGAAGAAGCGACAAGATTAGAAGAATGCCGAATGAAATACTGTCGATCGAAATATTGTAGAGATTTGAGGAAGTAGAGATTTCATTCGGTGATTTTGTAGACAGGGAGTTCGTTCGGCAGGGAAGATGTAGAAACTTCGTTCGGCATTGAGGAGGACTGAACCAAATATTTGGAGCGGTGATTTGGAGAAATCGTTCGCAAAGAAGGAAGAAGTTCGTTCGGTAATTTTGAGCGGTGATTTGTCGAACGAAATTTTTTGTTCGGTATTTTGGAGATGCCGGTCCAAATTTGTCGCTTGGTGCTCTACCGAACCAAACACCAAGTGATGCATGCCAAACCAGGACTGTCGAACCAAATTGTGCCGGACCACTGCATGCCGAACCAAACCCCAGGGCTGCTATATAGAAGCTACCCCTCCTCATATCTTTACTCTATAAATAGTGAAGCTTCTGGACAACAATGGCAGCCATCCTAGAGAGCTAAAACTCTGTAGAAATTTGTCTGTATAGTAAATTCTACTTATGTATAGCCTCCAAGAGTGAATCAATCTTGTAACTCTAATCTTTCAGTGATTAATAAAATCTTCTCTCTCCAAGTGGACGTACACTGCCTCACGGTAGTGGAACCACTTTAAATACTGGTGTTATTTATTTATTTTGCATTGCATAGATCTGTGACTGTCTGTTCTAGTGTTTATCTCTGTTTGTTCCGTCTTACTACAATCACGATCCAGTTTTTTATTTTTCGCTGCATTAGATTTTTTGTTCCCTTAGACTGATCATTTGAAGGGATTTTCCCCAACATGCTCATCGTATTCTTCAAAGGTGCAATATGAATACTTAATGACTATGTACTAATAGTGTGTACATAGGTCCACGTTCTGTTCAAGACTTTGTAATTTTTGAAACAAAATACATGTGCTAATATTCTTCTAAGATGCATGACCAAACCAAATGAATTATTTATTTGCATCATACATTGGTTCATAGGTTGACTAATATGTTTATTGATTATAATCCTTTTTTGGCCTCATTAAAATTTGAATTGTTTCTATGTTGTCATATCAATATTAAGTAACTATTTCAGCACAATATACTTTTACGTTATGCTAACTTTATTCTATTATGAAGACATAGATTGGCAGCATTTATAGACCGTGTGACATTCTACGGTTGGAAGGTCGTTTACGGTTAACTTAAAACTCATAGAACAAACAGGTTTATGCAATTAACCCTACAATTTTCCATCTGATTTTTAGTGTTGTTTACATCTTCGCAACGTGGTTTCTAAAAATATTTACAAGTTCAACGTACATGTCTGATAGTTCGTTGTTTACTTAATATTAAATTATTGACAATGTTTCATCATGTAATGGTTATATTGCCATTTTTAAATTATTAGGAAATTTTTTTGATTAGGTTAGTGTTATGGTGATATTTGATGCTAAATAATATATTCAACTTCAAAATGGTCTTATGTTCATTTAGCTAAATTTAGCTCAGGGTAATCATGCTAAATTTAGCATAGCTATTTTTTAATATCAAAAAGCTTAAAACGAGGTATTCATTTATAAAATCCTCTACTTCATTTACAGCCACAAACATTCGGTACTTTCTGAAACTCCCTGCAAGCTTTATTGTGTTTTTAAATTACCTGCCATCCTGGATACACTATCGCAAGTTGCATTTTCAAGATTATTTACATCATTTGATTTTTTAGGAAAATTACTATGATTTTGTCTTTTTATTTAATGTATGATTTGCAAAGTAATTAGCTGAATACCAATAGTAGTAAAATGTTTCTTTATCTCTTCCAGCATTAGTATACATGGAGTGTTTATATTCATCAACTCAGGCATACGTGCATGTTACTTAATTATTACTTTACACAATTGTAAACTAAACCTAGGCATATGTCCCATTTTGCTAATATTATTTTCTCTTTTCTGTTATTTATTTCAATCAATCTGTAATTATGCTATTGTTATATATACACAAGTTCATTTTTTTAATGAATTGATAGGAAGAGATAGAAGTTCTTGCTAATATTGTTACCAACTTCGAGAGAGTGGATTAGATGTCGATGTAGGAACACCGATGAGTACATACAAGGGGTTCGACATTATATAAACTTTGCAAAGCATCATTCACCGCTTGTTTTGAAATGTGCAGTTGTCCCTACAAAAAGTGTAGAAATACAAAAAAACTATCCTTTAAAGCATTCGAGAAACACTTGATCATTTACAGTATGGATCCAACATATGATGAGTGGTTTTTCACGGTGAGAGGAATGGCACAGATGCAGTAGTCAATCCTACACCAAATGTTACCACCAATAAGGCTTGCATCTTTCATCAAATTCGAGAGGAAAACCATGTAGAAGGTGCTCATGGAAACCTTGTTGACAATGCATATTGTGTGTATGATAGCATACACGATATCAGTGATGGTTATCATGGAAGAAAGTACACTGAGTACAAAAGAAAAGAAAATGAAAAGCTATATTATTCTTGTGAAGACGGTCTTACAACGTTAAGTGTCCTCATAGAGCTACATAATTTGAAAAAGGAATTCAATTGGTTAGGAAACAATGCGACCGAGTTAAAGAGAATGAAAAAGTGGCTTCCGAAGGAAAATACACTACCGGATAAATACCCCATAATGAAACAAATGTTAAAGGATTTGGGAATGAAAGTAAAGTGCATACATGCTTGCGAAAATAATTGCATATTATTTTGGAAGGAGAATAAAGATGCCATTGAGTGTCCTCATTGCCATACATTGAGATTTAAAGTTAAAGATGAAGGTGAAATTGTAAAAGTTACAAAACAACTAAGAAAAGTTCTGAAATATTTTCCAATAATTCCTAGATTAACTAGACTTTACACTATACCATGGATAGTTCGAAAAATGTTATGGCATAGTGAAGCAAAAACCTATTGGAATTCCATGTGTCATCCTATCGACTCAGCTGAATGGAGATCGGTTAAGAATAAGTGGCCAGAGTTTGCTAATAATGCTCGAAATGTTTGGCTTGGAATTGCTACCGATGGGTTTAATCCTAATATAATTCAGTCAAACAGTTATAGTTGTTGGCCCGAGTATATGGTTCCTTATGACTTACCTCCTTCGTTATGCATGAAATCGGGATTTCAAATGTTATGTTTATTAATTCCTGGACCTAAGATGTTGATGTATATTTAGAACCCCTTGTGGATGAGTTGAACAACTTTGGATGATCGGAGTGCTTTCATTTGACATGAACAAGAAAGAGTATTTCATATTGAGAGCAATGCTATTGTGGGGAATTCATGATCTACCTGTATTTGGGAATCTGTCGGGTTGTGTGACTCATGATTCTAAAACATGCCCTATTTGTGCTACAGAGACCGAGGCGGAACACGGTAATAAAATTGTTTATACGAAGTACAGAAGATTTATGAAGAATGGTCATCCATTTAGAGCACCAAAACATGAATGGTATAAAGATATAGAGTATAAGGTACCTCCAACATGACTGAAAGGATCGGCTCTTTTGGAGAATATTGCTCATATCAAATACACACCTGATAAATCGATTAGAAAAAAGAAGCGTATGGGAGATGATGTTGATCGTGATGAAGAATACCCTGTAAACGAGAATGACGATTGTGTAAGACCAGCATGGTATAAAAAGTCGATTATTTTTTCCTTAGAATATTGGAGTGGTCATAAAGTCCGACATACAATAGACGTGATGCATACTGAGAAGAATGTGGCAGAGCATTTTATTAATTTGTTATTCGATAAAACCAAGCAATCCTCTAAATTTACATTTGATAAAGCTTACAAGATCCAATGTTGTCAAGTTCTAAAATAAGTAAAACTTCCGTCGTGCTTTGGAACTAAATTAGACAACTTAGTAAGTACTCAACCACCTAGTTTGAAAATTAGAAAGTCGTATGATTATCATATTACTATCCAACATTTTCTGCCTGTCATGGTTCAACATGCATTTCCAAAGATTCGTGATTTGAGGCATGCGATTTTACAAGTATGCTTGTACTTTAATATTAGTTGTTCAAAAGTTTTGATTCGAGAGCATGTCCAAGCCGCCAAAGATATAACTACTGAGGCATTATGTGTGTTGGTTCATTATATTCCCGCTCAGTTTTTTGATATAAGTATACATCTAATGGTGCATTTAGCTGATCAAGCACTACTCTATGGACCAGTTAATTATACATGGATGTATCCATTTGAAAGGTGTGACGTTCTTTTTAATAATTATTATGTGAATTATTTTTCACTGATAATATAAAAACATGCATTATTTTATGTTTTCTTAGAGCTATGAAGGAGTGTAAGGACACACCAAGCAATAAACAATATGTGGAAGGGTCGATTTTCGAAGCATATCTTGTTTCAGAATCTGTGTATGCATTGGAGTATATGCCAGATCCACGTGCTGGTAATCATAGCTCTAAACAAGCACCATTCTTGGATGAGAATGGTAATGATACATATGAACGTTCCGTTATTGAGGGTAAAACTATCAAGCTAAGTGGCGTACAACGCATACAAATTCGAAGGTGGATACTTTTTAGAATGGACATACCAGATTTAGATGATTATTATAGGTTTGTGTTTTTTTTAAAAATTATAAAATAACTTTCTATTTGCTTAACATATAACATGTTTACTTTGTAGCGAGTATCAATTGTCATTTGAAGATGCTCACCGTAATAAAAAAGACTTCAAACAAGGGCAGAAGTTGTGGTACAATCTGAATTCACTGATTGGTTGCACAACAAGGTTTGTTAGTCTTATACAAAAGAACAATTTGATTATAAAAATACGACTTTATTTAATATACTTAGTGGTTTTAACAGTTAATGGAAGAAAAATGCATGAATTCACTATTATGGTATTATGTTAGTGGGCTAACGTGGGAAGCCAAACTCATCTCAAATATAGGATCAACGGCTATGTATTTTCTCCCCAACACTACAACAACACTCATTCAACACAAGATAGTGGTGTTTGCATGGATGCAATTACAACGTTTATCGCAAGTGCAAAAGATTTAAATCCTATGGATGATGATACTACTTGGTATGGTATTATCAAGAAGATCATTGAGGTTAATTATTATGATTTTCAACATGTGGTATTCTATTGCGACTGGGTAAATATCACCGACAAAACACACGGGTGTAAGATTTTTCCAGACTCTAATTTACCGATGGTGAATCTAGCTTAAAAGTAGCAATGGAGAATATGATTAGTTCGTCATTCTTGCATCTGAAGCAAGCCAAATCTTTTACATAAAAGACATACAAAATCCCGATTGGTCCATTGTACGACGTTCTCCTAAGCGCTTGACTGATGACACAGATGATTATGAGATGCCAACAAACTTCCACTCCAATTTAAATAAGCAACACAACTTAACATTGTTGAAATGCATGGAATCTAAGTAGACAAATATGATTGTAACTAGTGATGTTTTGTTTATTTTTTGTTTGATGTATTGAATCTATGTTGACATGGTTTCTACAGATGTAGTAAAACATGTATTGAACCCATCCTTTCATGTTATGATTACTTGATTTTAAAGTAAGAACAACTGAAAGATCTGCCTTTATTCTAACTTTCATTGTTCTAACTGAATTGGTTAAATTTGTATATTGCAGAATGTCAACTAGTAGCAACAGTGCATCACAACGTCAAGAAAGCACTGAAGAAGATGTTCCTCCTCCACCAGAAAATAAAAAATACTCAATAATTGTTGACATGGAGGGTGCTAAAGGTACAGATGCAAAAAATGGATTTCTCGTTGCGGTGTTTTGATTCGTGGGTTCATTCCAGTTAGTTACGATGATTGGAGGAAAGTAGATGGCTTTTATAGGGATAATTTATGGAAAGCACTCATGGTATTTTACTTTACCGTATATTTATTTATAACTTGAGTGTTCTTATCAACAATTGTTTTGATTTTTTTTCTTTTTTTGTAGAAGGAGTTTGACGTGAATCTAGATCCAACTATTACTCGACCTACTTTGGAGAGAGGCTTTTCACAATATTTCACAACAGTAAAATCAAAGCTACGAGACAAATTTTTGAAGAAAGATAAAGAGTTATTACCTAGACATATTGCGATTGATAACCGTCCGAACGATATTGATAAAGTCCAGTGGGAGAAATTTGTTGATATTGAGTACAGTGATAAGAAAAGAAAACAATGCAAAATGAATGCTGAAAATAAAGGAAAAAATACAATACCTCATACTTTGGGAAGAAAATCATATACTCGACTTTATGAAGAATTGGTATGTAGTAATCATTGTACATGTAAACTTAATTGTATGCATAATTTACAAATTAATTTATATCTATTCATGTAGGAAGCGGAGAATCATGAATGCAAGCTTACACGAGCAATGGCGTGGAAAGTAGCACACACAAGTAGGAAAATTGGATAGGTGCTTTCGTGCGCAGTAGAAAAATATGTAAGTCTGCATAACATATTTTCTTTTCTAAAGGTTTTCTTTATTAAATGTTACCTTTTAGTATATTTTATTCATTATATAAAAAGTGTTGTTAACATTTTTTAAATTAAAAGAAAAGGAAAAAGGAAAGAAAAAAAGGCATGATCATCTTATTTGAATGACAAGAAAATATACTAGCGGCAGCAACAGTTTTTTCTTCTTCAGTTTAAGCGAAAAAATAACCCCAAATTCACAAGGAAAACTGATGTATGCTCGGTCAACTGCAATTTAGCTTTTAGACGAGGTAACTAGATTTATCAGGCAATGTTATTAAATAAGAAAATAAACGTTGAGCAGGTTAAATGAATTCGAGTTTAAATAAAAAATTAATTTGTGCATCCGGAAAAAGGTAGATGGACGAGCACATAATAGCAGAGTTGGAATGAGCCACCGATCACTTAGTTCGAAAACCTTGTAAATACTAATAGTAGGAATTAATTTAATATATGACCTCTAATTACAAATTTAAAGCTTCTTAAACCATAATTTAGCAAATATTTAATGACAACAATAATAATTGGAATATATAAAATGAACTTATCATAGGAGATGATATGGTTGGTCAGTCAAATATTAAAATCATAAAAGTAATATAAACTAAAGGGGGGCATAAAAAAATTGATAAGCTTTTAATATGCTGATATAGTGAAGGTGAATAACCCAACACAATATATTCAAATAAGATTTAATACTTGAAATTAAGCTCTGTACTAAAGTTAAGCATGATCCCTCATTCATCAGAAAAACAAAAAAAAATAATAGGGGATGTTCGAAAATAGTAATGAAGAAGCACCTTTTGAATAGTCAAATGAAGTTTTGCCCAAGAGCATTTGAAAAATATCTAGTTCTATTTCATTCATTCATTTCATTCATTCGCATCATGCAAACATAAAAAAAAGGTTCTAAGTTAGTTGGTTTGATGTTTACACAAACAAGGAAAAAAACTACAAACGGGAAAACATAACTTTTTATCAATTAAAGCAAGTCATCAATCTCTCAGTCACAAATATCATAAATTACACTTGTTGGTGAAATTACTGGTGAAAATTTTGAGTAGCATTGATCTGATAATAGACGGTGAGAAAGAAACCAAAACAGTGTAATGACTTTAGAAATTAAAGTTAGCAATTAATCCCGAGTCATTAAAGTTATAATTAACACAAATTAGGAAAGTACCTCTGAAATCGAGATGGATAATGATCAATAGTCCATGGTGTGGAGCTGAAGTGGTGTGAATTTGAAAATTCAAAGAAAACAAATATCAATGAAAATAATATCAAGTTGAGAACTGTTCTGTATGGATAGTTTAATTAATGAATGAAATAATAAATAATTTTTGGAGAAGAATAGGTGACTGTGTGAAAGAGAGATTATCTTGGAGAAGAGAAGAATCATTGAAGAAAAAGTTGGAATTTTTTAAAACCAAAGAATCTTTTATTAGGCCAACTCATTCCTGACAAAGCTATGGAATCAAATTTTTCAAAACCTAGAAATAAGTTTTCAACAAGATATTCAAAAGTGCCTCAATTCTCATTTTAGGCTTTAGATCATTAAACTAGGGTTTTATATATAATATATGCAGGGTATTACAATTCAAGACTATCATCAAAAAACAAATCAATCAAGATAAGAAGTAGTAAGAACAAAATATGGTTACTGACACTTCTGGAAATATAATTTTAGTTTACAATAAGATCTTTCTTCTTCGGTCTTTATTTTTGACGATTTCAGTAAAGCTATAATGTATTAAACAATCTTTCAATCAACACCCAAGTGCATATAGTTGAGAATTTAAGCAAAAATGATGAGGGGAAATGAAAATACATCAACTGGCATGAATCTGGGCATTGTTTAAGTGACTTGATAGGTTGAAACCTGGGCAACAATGCCCAGAACACCACCTTGGTTGCATATTCAAAAAAGAAATAATTAATAATGTTTGTACCAAAATTGGGCACAACACTCTTCGGAAGTGTTTGAAGAGATAAAATGAAGAAATAAATGTAAAGAGAGGATTATCTAGCAAACCCTCCAAACAATAATCAGGAAAACAATACAGAAACGCAAAGATTTAGAGTGGTTCGGCGTATTGCCTACGTCCACTATGAAATGATTGACTTTTATTAACTTTTGCTTGCTGGTTACAGCGGATTACAACAGTAAATTTCGAGTACAACAGTGACTTTTGAGTGCAACAATGGTTTTGGCAGAGTTTGGACGTCAAAGAGCCAAAAAGATCCCTTTTCTGTAGGTCCTAGGCTGCTATTTACAGGCGTAGGCTGTAAATATCGCGCTCAGATCTCAAGAGACCTCTTCTTGCACGTGAGTGGGCCTACGCGATCGATCCCATGTGATTTGCACACGATCCAGGATCGATACGAACGAGCTTCGTATTGATCAAAACTTCATCCAATTGAGTCGGGATCGATTGTGAGTGTTGCTGAGGATGTATGCAAGCTTCTGTGAAAATTTGGTAGCATTTGGACTTGTAGATGGTGAGTTATGATCGATGCAAATTCGAATTTATCAAAGGTTGTTTTCTTCATATCGATGCCGTTCACATCGATCTGTTCGTATTGTCTTTTGGGCACGTGCTCACAAGTCGACGTGGCACTAACTCCTCGGATCGATCCACTTTTCATGCCGAGTGACTAAGTCTTTCATTGGAGTGTATCTTGTTCGCATCGATCACCTCTGCCTTGATGGTATCGATTGTCATTGTTTTGTTCGTATCGATCGCTTAATGGGTTACTTCGTATTGATAGTTGGGGCCATTTTGTATCGATCGTTTGATGTTTTATTCGTATCGATCGTTGATCGATCGATACGAGCTGTGCAATTAGGATCGATACAAATTGATTCCAATTGATGGATACGAAGTTGGGCGTATGTGATGGATACGAACAACGGATAATTGATGGATGCGAATTAATTCCAATTTATGGATACGAACAGCGGCTAACTGATGGATGCGAACAGACAAAGCTTGATGGATGCGAACAAGGCCTTTCAGTTGATGGATACGAAGAGTGTGGTTCCAGATGGATGAAAGCGGAATCGATGTGAAGAGAGTGCAATGATGGATTCGAACGAATCAACTTCCTTGGCTTGCATCGATCATATCTTAAGCATACAGACTCAGATTGACTTGAATTTGGAACGGTAGCTTCCATAGCTTTACATGTCATGTCATGTTGATTGTAGCTTGATCCGGACTCGAACAAAATTCGTCGATATTCATAGTGAGCCTGCATATAACCGATCTTCGGGATAAAATGTCCTCGGTTTTTGGTTAAGTCCTTGGTGTCATGGCCTTGCCAAAAGGCGGGATAACAAACAAAATGAGGTACATTTAATGCACCTTATCATAAGGCATTTGAAATAATTAAAAGACTTGTTTGGATGTGATCCATAAGTTTAAGTACATGTTGCATGTGCGATTGCAAAATGAGGTTAGGTCAATGCTGTCTATAATGAAGTTCAATTCCAGTGATGAGGAACAGATAGAGAACTGTTTTGGCGTCCCAAGGTAACATGGGTTAACTGTTTCTGGGTTCTAATGGAGTCCACTCAAAAATAAAAATAAAAATAAAATGCATGGTCTAGAATCATAAAAAGTGTCTGTTAGCCACTTTTGCATTTGGCCAAAAGTATAATGGTGTACTATATGATGTTTATTGGAATTTCACTTGATGAAATGAATAGTTAAGATACAAAATAACAATGGCCCTGCAATGATTTCATGGTGCCAATATTTGCCTAAATGTAAGTATATGCGACATGTAAAAGGCTTGTTAGGATTTTAAATCCATTGGTAAAAGCAACTAGCCATAATGAATTGTCAAAAAGATTTTGATTAGCAAACACTTGATGAAATTAAATGTAAAGAGAAAAGAAATGAGTAATTTAACTACACCATAAATTTCACTTAATGAATTGGGTTTAGGCTAAGGTTTCAATTTCAATTTGCAGGCTCAAGTTTATCACAAATTCAAAAAAGAAACAAATGATAATTAAAGTTGTACTGAACAAAGATTTGTTTCCATCACAAATTTTAAAAAATGACCTTATCATATGCATCTTTATTAACAGTACTGATAGTGTAAGTTTCTTGTATGTTCTTTATGTTGTTTTTTGTCACGGGTTTTCCATTTGGTTTTTAAATTAAGCGTTGTTTTTGAATATTCAGGCTTTAATAGAAGCTACAGAAGAAAAGCAAAAATCAAAAGCTAGTGTTAATGGTAAAGAAGGAGTAATTAGTTTGGAAGATTTTGAAAAAGATGTCGTTGCTAAAGTTTTCGGAAATGATAAAAAAGAAGCTATTGTCGTGCAATTAGTTCTACATCTAATGTAAAGCATGTAAAACTCACTCAAGCTTCAAAAGTAATTATCGATTACAAAGAAAATGAAGATAAGCAATGGAAAATGGAGATGCAACACAAGATTTATCAAATGCATGAAAAAAGTAGAACAATGTATTCGACTCTAGCTGATTTGCAACATTGTATAAGGCAACTCGTTAGTCAGATTGGAACAAATTCGATGGCACCAAGAACAAATATTGATTTTCATACCGAGCACCATCCCAACCCTAGTCCTGCTCCATCTACTGATCTTATTGGATCCTCTACGGTTGAAAGGCAAGTAGTGCAATTATTGTCACGAAAATTGGAAGTGGTAGCTAAAGGACATCTTGGAATGCAAAATATTTGTCATGGTAGGAAGGTTGGAGATGGGGAAAAAGTTATTTGGGTGGAGAATGTTCTCGATCCAGATGAGCCACTTTTTGATGCGCCTCAAAATGGTCATTATACATTGTCCGAGTTGGCTGATGGTGGTTTTGTAGTTTGGCCGGAGAGTCGCATTCGTTGTTTGTAAGCTTCAAAATATTTTGTAGTAATGAAATTTGAAGTTGTCACAATCAACTTTGTAGAATTTGATATGAACTAATTAGTATGTTTGATGTTTTTTTAAAATTTGATGATATGCTAGTTTTAAAATTTAGTTTCATGTTTGTTATTGCTATAAATTTGAATCTGTATAGTTGAATAAAATAATATGTGATTATACTATAAGATCCTAAATGGGATATGGTTCGGCTATATTAAATTTACAACACTTATAAGTGTTGGTAATTTTGGTATTTACCTATGCATGTAAGGAATTTCTAACGTTTATAACCGTTGGATAAGTGGTTAATTCCAACGGTTATAACCATAGGGAACTCCCTTATTTCCAACGGTTATAACTGTTGGGAATTTTCTTATTCCCAATGGTTATAACCGTTGGAATTACCACTTTTCCAACGGTTATAACCGTTGGAAACAAGGGAATTCCCAACGGTTATAACCGTTGGAAAATGTATTGCAAAATTTATCACGTACCTATTACCAACAGTTATAACCGTTGAGAATTTGATCTACAATGGTTATAACCGTTACGAAATGTCAATTTTGGTGTTGTGCTCCAAGGGTACTATAGCATATTGGAGTTCTATCTTTGGGTTTCGGAATGAGGGATTTTACGATTGTCATCAAAGTTTGGTTAGGTGACACTTAGATCAAATAGAGTTAAGTTAAACGCATTGGGAAGGGTATACACTTGTATATGGTGTGCTCGTATTTTCCATATAAAGATATAGATGAGTTTAGTAGGGACTTTCTATTGTTAAATCGTTTTATTTCTTTCATTTTTGATATAGAATTTCTTAAAAGAAATGGTCTGAGAAGTGGAAGGGTTAGGATTGGAGGTGGTAATACAAAAAGAGGGAACGACAATACTCAGATCATTGAAGGCAATAGCGAAGAAATGCCTCTGTCCATCGTAAACGAGGAAGTTCTGCCTATAGTGGGGGTGGATATGAATGTCCTGATCAGGTATTTGATGGTACAAATGATGCAAGAGGCCATGTGGATAGGAATCTTGGGTGAAAGATGATCATTGGGAAAAAGCTAGCAGTAGAAGTACTGAATTGGCTGAAGGTATGCTAGCGTATCTTCATGACTTTAGGGTTGAATGATAAACAGAAGCAATGGTTAGATTCAAGACAGGTTAATGAAGATGCCTTGGATTGGTGGGAGACTGTGACAACTGAGATTCCTAAAGAAGAGGTTACTTGGGAGCTGTAAACTAAGGGATTTGAGGCCCAACTTAATTATGAGTCTCAGTGGAGTGTGTTGCTGAGGGAGTTCATCGATCTCCAACAAGTGGATCTTTCTATGTATGAATATATTCAGAAGTTCAAGGCCTTGGCAAAGTATGGCCGAGAATGGTTAACACCACACTGAAGAAGAATGAGAAGTTTGTAAGGGGTTTGAAGCAGGATTTGTATTACAATTAAGGGGATGGCACATCTGGCTGTACTTTTGAGTTTGTTGTGGACATGGAGAGGAGGTATGATAGCATCTACCAAGCCTATAGGAGGGTGGAGGTGAAGCCGAAAGGAGAGTAGAAGAAGAGATTTAATCCTTACCACAAGGGGATGAAGGGGCAGCTTCTAAAGGGAAAGGCTCCAGAAGGGGGAAGCCAAAAGGATCTTTCAGATTTTACTTGTTACAATTGTTGGAAGAAGGGGCATTTATGAGTCAAAGTGCTCGCAACCAGCTATAGAGGCTAAGGCCAAGTGTTTCAACTATGATCAATCGAGCCATAAGAAAAGGACTATCCTGGACTGAAGATGATGAGGCTGTTTGCCGTGGAATGACCAAAAGCAGGACCGTCTACCGAGGAGAAAGGAAATAATGTTGTGTTGGAAGATATGATTTCCATTTCCAGCTTTTCAATTAGAGTTCTTTTTCATACTGGAGTTACATATCCTTTTATTTCTAAAATGTGATTGATAGAATATGGTTGGATGTTACCTACTTAGTTACTTCTTTACGTGTAGTTAATCCGAGTGGCTGTGTTGCCACTCTCAGGTTGAGGTGCACAGACCTAGAATTTTTCATTTATGACCATTTGTTCTTGTGCGACCCATTTGTGTTTGACTTAAAGAGTACAAAGTGATCTTAGGTATGGATGGTTGGTATAGAACCGGCTAGAATTTATTATGAAGAGAGGATCATCGCATTGTGAAACTCGAAGGGAAGAGATGGATCTTAGTGTCATTAGATGAATTGAAGGGAAGGTCTGGAGTTTCGTTGTATGTCTAAGGAAGTCTAGAAAAAGCGGTGGACAATGATTTTATAGTTTGAGAATTTACTGATGTTTTTGAACCTATGATGGGTTTGCCTCCAAGAAGGGAGATTGAGTTTCGCATTGATTTAATGCCTAGGGCATTACCTGTTAGTAGACCACTTAGCAGAATGCCATCAAAGGAAATAGACAAAATAAAGAAGTAGGTAGTGGAACTTGAGCATCATAGTTTCATTAGATCAAGTAGTTATCCATGTGGGGCCTCGGTGGTATTATTAAAGAAGTCGGATGGATAACTTTGGATGTGTATTATTATAGGAAATTAAATGAGTTAACTGTGAAGAATCATTACCCATTGCTGAGGATGGACAATTGGTTTAATCAGTTGAGTAAAGCCAAAGTATTCTTGAAATTAGGTTTGGCTATGGGATTCCATCAACTAAGAGTTGCCAAGGAGAGTATTCCTTTGACCTTATTTAGGACAAGGTATGGTTCATATGAGTGGTTGGTTATGCCATTTGGGCTAATCAGTGCTCCAGTTTTCTTTGTAGATCTAGTGTCCATCATTAGTTGGATAGGTTTATGTTGGTCTTTATAGATGATATTTTGGTATATTCTAAGGATGAGCGAGAGCACGAAACTCATCTTAGATTGGTGTTAGAGACCTTGAGACAACACAAGTTGAAGGTAGAGTTTTCCAAGTGCTATTTTTGGAAACTAGAATTACAGTTCCTAGGCTATGTGGTTTCGAAGGAGAGATTGGAAGTAATCCTTGGAAAGTCGAAGCTATGAGGAAGAGACCAGAAACTGTCAGTGAGATTAGAAGTTTCCTTGGGTTGGCTGAATACCATCAGTGATTTGTTAAGGACTTCTCTAGGATAGTATAGCCATTGACCAGACCTACCCAGAAGAATGAAGGTTTATTTGGATGAGAGATTGTGAAGCAGCATTTCAAGATTTAATGCTTCAGTTGACAAAATCTCTAGTTTTGTTTATAGCGAAAGGATGGGAGTATGGTGGTATACATGGATGATTTAAGTTTAGGTTTAGGAGCGTTTTTGATGTAGTAGGGAAATGTTATAGCTTATGCATCCGGATAGTTGAGACCTCATAAGTTCGATATCTAACCCATGATTCAGGGTTAGCGGATTTTATCTTTGTGCTAAAGAATGGAGACATGACCTTTTAGGTGAAATGTACGAGCTATTTACGGATCACAAGTCTTTGAGATATTTGTTCTCTCGGGAGGAGTTGAACATGCAACAACAAAGATGGTTGGAATTCTTGGAATCATATGATTCTAGGATAGAATATACCCTAAGGAAAGGAAATAAAGTTGTCGATGCCTTGAACAGGAAACGACAGAGTTGTGTTTTGGCTATGATTGGGGAGTGGAATTCCTTAGAGATGCTAGCATCTTGTGATGTGCAGTTTCGGCCAAAGGCAAGTTCGAGTCAAAATTCGAGGATGTTATCTTGCTTAGAAGTTCATCCAATACTTACTGAGAGGATTGCCGATGGGAAGAGGAAAGATCTGTTATGCATCAAAAGGATCCAAGGCTTAATGAGTGGTGTCGAGACCAAAAGACTGAAGGACTTTGGTATTGATAAGAAAGGATGGCTTTGGTAGAAAGAAAGACTGTATGTTCCAAATAATAGAGATCTTCGAAAGCTAATTTTGGATGAATGCTATCATTCCAAGTTCACCATTCACCCAGGAGGCAATAAGACGTACCAACTACCAAGACATGAAGCAGGGTTTCTGTTGGGAAGCAATGAAAAGAGTTATTGGAGAATAAGCAGGAAGGTGCCTCACATGCCAATAGGTTAAAGCAAAACATCTAAGCCAAATGGTCTTTTACAACCATTGAATGTTCCGATACTGAAGTGGGATTCAGTTTCAATGGGCTTTGTTGATGGTTTGTCAAGGATGAGAGCAAGAAATGAAAATGTGGGTTATAGTTGATAGGTTAACTAAGACCCCCATTTCATTCCAGTAAATCCATAAGCATGGCAGCAAGGTAGTTGAAATGTATGTTAATACAATAGTAAGTCTTCATGGAATTCCAAGATGATAGTGAGTGACAGTGACCCATTGTCTCCTAGTAATTTTTGGCAAAGCCTATAGAGTGCTTTAGGTTCAGAGTTTTGTATGAGTACCGCTTAGCGTCTATAGACAGATGGCCAGAACGAGAGGTCAATAGAGTATTGGAAGGTTTGCTGAGAGTTTATGTGTTGGAATTCAGTGGATTTAGGGAAGATCGCCTACACTTAGTGGAATTTTCATACAGCAGCAGTTACTAATCCAATATAGGGGTGGCTCCTTTTAAGGTGTTGTATGGAAGGTCGTGTAAGTCGCCAATTAGTTGGTGTGAGATGGGGGATAGACTTGTATTAGGTGGGAATCTTTGTAAGAGAAGCTATGGAGAAATTTGAATAGATTAGACAAAGGATGAAAGAGGCCCAATCAAGGAAAAAGGCTATGCTAATAAGAGGCAGAGAGACCTAGAGTTTGATATAGAGGATCAAGTGTTTATGAAAGTGTCACCCATGAGGGTCACCATGAGGTTTAGAAAGGCCGGAAAGTTGGCATCAAGATATATTGGTCCATTTTGCATGCTAGAGAGGATCAGTAACGTAGCTTATAAGGTTGAGCTACCGAGTGCTTTTGCAGGGTTGCATGATGTGTTCCATATATCACATTTAAGAAAATGTGTCTGATTCCAAGAAGTATGGAAGATTAGGTAATTAAACTAAATATGACTTATGTCGTGGGGCCTATTCGTATAGTATATAGAGACGAGAAGAAGCTTTGGAAAATGACAGTGAAGTTGGTTTGTGTCTAATGGAGTGATGATGTAACGACCCATATTTTACATATCAAAGGATCGTAAAATATTATTTTTAAATTCATTTGGTGTCATGTGACTCTATAACTTTGGGAAATGTCTACTAGAGACATTTCCGATCCTTAGAATTTTATCGAATGATTTTGACGATGAAAATCTTGTAAGACCTATAACTTTTGAATGGAGCCGGATTAAGGTCTGAAACTACCTTCATTAGATTGAGATTATGGTTCCACTTGTTGTTTGAAATGAGGCGAATTAGGAGATATAGCCGTTTGAAGTTTGGATAGTTTCTAGACAGATTAGCGAGTAATTAATTAGGCCCGAATCAAGCCCACTAACACATTTCGAGAATTATGCCTGATTGAGGATGAGGGGATAGTTTCTAATCACCTTCCCACTTCACAAAACTTATCTAAACCTCCATTAATCCTTTTTAAACTAAAAATCTATACTTTTACTTACTTTAATTAGCTTAAACGCATCATTAAGGGGTAATTGGCAAAGGGAATCTAGTGATTAATGTTTGGACCATCTTGGAACCCATGCAAATATTGTTTATCTCGAATTTGCATCGGGATTTGGGTAAATTGGTACTAGGTGAGGGCTATTGCTTCGCTCACTATTCTAGGTTGACCTTCATGGTTCTTGAAATGATTTTCAAAGCTAAAATGTTTTAAAACTTAGATCTAATAATAATGGTACCTTAAAACCATATTTAAAAAGATAGATTTGTATTTTAGTTCGTTTTATACCATTTATCTACCATAATTGTCATTTTATAGAAAATCAATCTAGGATGATATATGCTTGTAATTCGTGTTTGGATGGATTATATGTATTGCTTGGATGTTATGTAATGATGTTTGTATGAATTGTTTTGATGTGTTTGCTAATTGTTTTGCGTAGTCAGGAATAGGATACGTCTTTTGGTGCAAAGTAGCATCAAATTGTTTGAAATGTGATGCAGTTGGAATATAGTGTTGTTTGAAGTCCCAATAGATGTAAAAACTAGTCACAAGTCATATGGAGTTGATTTGGTAGATTAAACTATGGTCGTCATTTATGGCCGGTAGTCGTGAAGTATGGTTGATGGTGAACAAATTATAGTTTATGGTAGAGTGCTTCAAGTAATGAGGAGTCTTGCTTTAGGTTTTGGTGAAGGAACTTCAAGTCATGACATGGAAAGTATGGCCATTAGTGAAATTTTGGACTTAGGAAATTTGATAGCAAAATATGTTCGGTATCTTAGGCAACTTCGGGTCGAGATGGGCAAAGCTTCTAGATTTAGGATGGTAAGCTTCAGGTCAGGCCTAAGGAGACACAAGGAAAGGCTTTTAGGGATTTAACCAAGTTTGGGGTTTAGTACATGGTGGTATCGACCATTTCTACCTGAGTTGTTTGGCTTAGTGCTTCGAGTTTTCCAAGGAGGTGCTTCGAGTCTTTGGAGGGTTGGCTTTGAGTTGGCTTTTGGGCAAGCTGACTTGACTTGGAATTCAGACTTCCACCAACTTTGGGTGGACCAACATGATCGATGACAGCTGTACAGGGACAGTACCGACTATGTCAGAGGTTGAAGGATTGAGGTGAAGCTTTAGAGGCATGCGAGCGATGTTTAGGAGATTGTTTTACGTGTGTTTCTTCGTTTGTTCGATGTTCATATTTGACGATTGTGACGCGATGAAGAACAATGATAAACAGGCGAAGGTGTGACGCTTCGGCGTGATGGCTTTAAAACTATGATGTGTTGATTCTACGATCGATGTGGACGTCTAAAAGTGTTCTGATGATGATGACTCAATCGAAGGAGTGTGATGATGATCCATAAGGAGGAGTTCGTTCAAGGGAACTCGTATGGAGAACGGGGTAGGGTTCTACCATGGAAAATGGAACGTTTAAGGGTTCCACTATGATGAATGGAAATGGATGGAGCAAAGAAGCACTCAAATATGCATGCAAATGGATCATTAATACTCAGAGTGTTCCTAATGTGCTCATAAAGTAGGGTATGTGAGGACGCTTACTGGGTACTTGGTCGGTTACCCTAGATCGTTGAAGGGATCTATGTACCCTGGACTATTGAATCGATCTAGTATTAGCATTTGTGTGGCTGGTGTTCGAGTACCTAGAAACCGAGATTTTTCCATTAATCCCTAACAAAGGAATGATCATACGAGTTATCATATATCCAAAGCACATTGAGTGACAGTGAGGATTGTTTGATGGATTCTATGGTTGTCATGTTTGTTTGTTGCTTCATGGATGTCACATGGTGTAGGTATTATGGAGGTTGATACCTAGACACCTGATGTTGTACCAAGATGTTTGTACACTTTATGATGTTAGTGGATTAGCATATATTATTATGTGCTAACTTTTTGGTTGTAGGGACAAATTAGGTATGATTCTTCGTATCATTGTTCATTGCTGTATCGGTTTTCATAGTATATGAGGTTTACTTACCGATCACACTAGACTATTGTCTGACCCGAGGTTTTATGTTTTGCTTCTTATTATCTTGGGTACTCTTAAATGAGTAGACTAGATAGTAGGTATTAGAGACATATGGAGCTGTATAGATGGACGAGCAGAAGGCGATGCTTTCTCGTACTTAATCTGGACTCATTATTGCTTATTCCGCTACGTGACACTGTGAAGCTTTGACAATGTTTGTTTACATTTTTTAGAGACAGTATCACTTTATTTTATTTATCAGCTGTATAAATTCAACTACTATTTTGTATAACTGTTTGAACTTGTGCATTCTGATTCAGTGGTTCATTTTGTTTTCACACGTATTTCATATCCACGATGACTACTATATCTTATTCCATACGCTGTGAGATATACGATAAGTTCTGTGATTGTTATATTTACTTTCAACCCCTGACCATCATCCTACTTTAACTGGCGCCGTCGCAGCACACTATACAATTATCTTGGGTGCCGAAGTTGTAGGGTGGTTGTTACATTTGGCATCAGAGCTTAGGTTGTGTAGTCGACCTAAGTTGATACTGTGATCCATTAGAAATAAGGAGGAGTTATCACCTTAGAATGGATCGAGAGTATACGAGAGAGTGTACTTGTTATATATTTTGGTTTTCAAGACTATATAGTAGTATATATATACACACACACAAGTCGCATTATGCACACGAGTATCACTGATGTGATTTTCTTTATGAGAGAACGATCATTCTTGTTACAGATCAAAAATGAGCAAGGCATACAAGAAACACCTCCAGGTACTCCATCTTTAGAGTCGAGGAGAAAGGAGTGGGCTCGAGGGATGCTAATCCCGATTTCTAGGCGATGTTAATACTATGATAAGGAACATGCTGCAAAATGCTCAAGTGGATGCTCTGAATTTTGCTGTTGGAGGTGGTACTCAAGTGCAGGTGCCTATGGTCGATTTTGTGAAGTTGAATAAGGATTTTGCCAGTCTTGGTCGCAAATCATTCCAAGGAATGGAATCAGCTATGGAAGTGTAGGATTGGTTAGATATCTACGAGTGGATTTCTGATGATTTGGAATTGGATGATGATACGATAATAAATTTTGGTATTTATTCTCCTTATCCTTGATCTTTCATGTGTGTTTACTATCTTATCACTCTCTTCTCCAATCAAAATCTCTTGATGGTGTAATCAAACTTTGGCATTTACTTTCCTTATCCTTGATCTTTTATGCGAGTATACCTTAAGACTCATGAAATTGTACTTTGATACCATTTCCCATTCTTTTGAGGGTTCTTCTTATAGCTTCCACACATCAATAATAACATATGCCTAGGTTCATTCTAATATTTCTTATAATCAACGGGGATTTCTTTTTGCTACTTTACGAGCACTCATGGTTATTTTACCCGTAGCCTAAACCTTTGCCTCGTCTTACCTAGGCAGTCATTTCTATCTACTCCATATCAAAAATTGGTTTGGTTTTAACCATCCTTTATAAATCTAAACTTCACAATCATGCAGTACCTAATTTGAAATCTTTATCTTTGAAAATATAAACCTAGAAATAATTTTATCAAATTCAAAAATTGCTTGGTTTTCAAAAAGGAGCCATGAAAAATTCCCTTTTCGAAGACTTTCTACAACAAATTTTACTTCTTCAAAAGTAGGATTTTTAACTTAAAACATTTTTCATGTTTGCATCCAAAAACCCAATAGTTATTCAAAACTCTTTTTTTTTTCAAAAACGTCTCTGTAACTTTAAACAATGAAAACTAGAGTGGATAAGGTAGCTTTCATCCTATTATTTTCCTACTATTCATGCTCTTCTTGGTTAATGCCTTGCGGTATAGCCAACGTTCCATGGGGTAATCGGGGTAGATGTATAAATTTAACTCTATTTATTAGCCTAACTCATAGTTGCCTCGTCCATCCTTTCAGCATATGGTTGCAACTACTTCTATAGTCAAAATTTATAGAGTTTATCGTATAATATATATAATTACAGGTAAAAATAAAAATGTGTTCTCTCAACGTATCCTAATTCCTATGGTCGACTAACCTAAGCTCTGATACCAAATGTAACAACCCGCGCTTTAATGGGCCCAAATTTTAATTAAATCGTACCCAAGTCCATTAGTGCACGAATCGTTGGTTTTGGTAATCTGTAATAAATATAAGTATTTTAGAAAGCGATCAATATAGACTCATAGCAGAATAGGAAAATATAATATAACGTAAATACCAACTGAGGCTACTATCTTGGAACCAATAGTATTCTTTGAATATTTAATTGTCTTGTCAGCACGGAGCATGAATGAAAAGACTTCACCATTTACCATTTTTGTCTTACACTAGTAGTCCGTCCCTCCAAATTTATCATGTGGGTTGTAATGAGGAGAGGGTCAGAACAACATTATGGTGACTGGAAAATTACATACTTTATCTATAACACTAATTTATGACGATTGATTCCTATTTAAGTGTTACGACTATTATTTACAGCTAATCTGTTCAATCCTATGTGCACGTACTATATGCCTAACCTTCTCTGAAGTATAACTATATATATATATATGTATGTATGCCTATACACATATATGTCTAAATATTGTACTATCCAAAAACCCCGACCACTTGATACTTCTTAAATAGGGAGGAGGTGGACCCAACGGCCATTTAATACCTCAAACAATCCCTCCGCAACGCAAACGCTAATCAACCGATCCTAACTAGAGAGACTGGTGACCGCTATATACGAATTATAATTTAATTGTCATATTACTAACGCATTTCAAAGATTCATCTAAGGGTTAACTAGCCCATCTCTGACAAACAAACAACTAATTAACTAAATTAAACTTTAAGGTCTATGTGTTTCCCTTATGGATTCTACACTAGTAGGAAGCGAAATATGTCAGAGTATAACCCAAGTCTTTACTACCGATCGTTCAGGACCACACGTGTTCATAGCTTATATACCAGCCCTACAACCAATATTGGTTCAACAACAATACTGACATAGCCCATCGACTTCCCATGGATGAAATCTCGTTTAGACTAACCTAATGTAAGTCAAGGAGAATCCTCTTTTCCGTTAATACCTCGTATAAGAATTGATGCAGACCTCATTTCCTTAAAAGTACTAGGTGATTAAATACTTCAAATCTAAGGCGAACCTTTGGTATATTTTTCCCTACCTATACACAAATGCATATCCCTTCCCCATGGGTCCTAATGTTGGAGATGTCTCACGTCAGTAGTAAGTATACACAACAACTAGTAGCCTATAGGTGAAGGGTGGACTTCTATTGTGTAGCTCTTCTGACCTCACATCCCATCCCACTAAACCGAACCAATTATCCTAGGCCTAGATATTGGACTAGGCCCACTAATCATGCTTTTTCTAAACATATAATTAAGGCCTTATAATTTCCCACTGTGAAAATTATACTACCTCCTAGTATTTAATGTCTATCTTATCCGCTTATTTCCTATATTCCATAAATGTCAATTGCTTGTAATAAATAGTCATTAGTATTCTATTTGGACAAGCGCTAATGACATTTAATTATTCGTTCTAATTAAACCTATTATGCATATTCCATTTCCCCATAAACGCCATACTAAATCCTTTAACCAGTCTCATTAACCGCATTTATGTCTCCATTTAATTCCTGTAACTCTCTATTAAATTCACATTTATTACCCTATTAATTTTGGAGTTACTATCTCTTTTCCATCCACACCTCCTAATTTTTTATGCTATTTATAACTAAACATGCTAGTTATATCTAATGTGAAATTCGACGTATATTACGCTATATAAATATATTTATATTTTTAATCAGTAGGTGCGGTCTTTTGTGTATGTATCCTAACACATTAATTTCTACACTTAGGAATTTCATAATATTAATTTACACATTTTAATTTATTAGAGTTACCCTTCACAAAAAAGATTACCGTTATAACTTTCCATTAATTAACAAAAGTGTGATTTGTGCTCCGCTTAAATTACAAGAAATTATCTCGTTTTCTTTTATTGAAATAGACGGTGCAAACTATGAAGAAGAACCTCCGTACTTTACACATCTCTTTTATTTGTGGTCTATTCCATATTATTTCAAATGACACAATTTTTATACATTGTGGAATTAGATAATTCATGAAAATTACACGGAAATAGATACAGCTAAATTGTACCCTGCTTCCAATAAATTAAAACATAAAAATTCACATTCCAAGCCAAACTAGGGCAATCTAAACAAATTCTAATATTTTACAACCCAAATATAAATCTGAAATAAACTTTACAACTTTATCAACATTCAACTTTAACAAATTTAGTGACTGATTTTCAAATTTCCAGATTAGTGTGTAAATAACATTCTTATTCCAATTACGTATTTTACAGAATATGTAGGCAATATTCCTATACGCACATTTTGAGCCTACAACTCATCAGATCTTATATAGGCATGATAATTAAATAAATTTCAATGTTATAAATAAATTATATAATTTATCAATCACATTTCAAGCTTTCCAAATCCCCTAAATCTGAATCCATTCCTTCGATTTGACTCTTCCTTTCCAATCCAAAAGAATATGTATAACATGGTATATACATACTATTAGAATTACGGATCTGCGAAGAGATTTGGGGTTAAGCAGAATATAGATTTATAATAATGAAATTTACCTTTTTCTTTCGCAATGTTGATTCGCTTCTTCTCTTCTTCTCTTTTATTTTCTGCCCTTCTAAGATTTGTATATATAAAAATTATTCTATCATTTCTTAAAATAGTAGAGAAGGGAAAACGACAAAGCTTCACTGCATTTGGTCTGAAAATATAAGAAGATAAGTGAGGGATTAGACCTGTATTCATAGACACTCGAATCTATCGTATCCGTTAGATTAAAATTATTAAATCTAGACAGTTCAGCCAAGGTTTAACCCTAGCTGCTACTTCAAGACCGATTGACAGCTAGCCATTTTCCAATTAAAACCGAGCCTAAGGAGGGGGTTGACCGGTGGGGTCCGCATTTAATATTATTTATTTCGTATTTTCGTTTTCTAATTATTTTCGTTCCGAAAACTTCAAACGCTGATAAATTCTTCTTTCAAACTCTGATTACAAAACTTAATATATGAAAGTTGCTTAAAAAATCACCACGAACACAATGGTGCAAGTTTCGTGGAAAAATTTCGAAGTTTGCTTAAATTCCATTTTTGTTTCTTAATAATATTTATTAATACCGTAAATTTTACAAGGTGTTACATTCTCCCTCCTTAAAATAATTTCATCCTCAAAATTTCTTAAGGGTTGAATAATGTAACATAGCGCATAATCAATTTAAGCTATCCAACCAATTAGTGTACAACCAATTTTGCAGTCAAACGTGAATAAGTACACGGTGTATCGCAACATATATGATATGCGTAATGAAAAATTCTGAATCGTTGCCTTCTATACGAACACATTCTTTCAAAAACATTTTGAAAGTACGATGCAAACAACATATATATATATACATATATATATACATATATATACATATATATATATACATATATATATATACTGATAGTTTTATATGTATGTAAGTTTTCAAAAATTAAAAATCCTTTTTCACACAATAATTTCCACATCCCTACAAGTAGGAGTATGGTTCAACCAATTTTGCATCCAATCCTACCGTCCAATACCTAAAACATAATTTTTAACATCCAAAATTTTAAAAATAAAATTTTCCTAAATCTATACTCTTATGCCAGAGAAGGAATTTAGATGGAAAATTTCACATTTCCACCCTTCTTTTGGATGCCTATTTTGTTGTTCTTTGGAACCTTCTCTTTTGCCCTAAAGATATTTTCCAAATTTTCAATTTGAATAAGGAGGTATATTTTTGGAGTTAAAATGGAATTACTTTAACGCAAGTTTGGTTTACTATCAATAAGGTATGGAAATAGAATTTCTAAAGCTAAAACAAATTTTTCCCTTATTATTCGGTATGTTTAGTATACTGTCACCTTTGTCGGACACAAATTCATATTCACTAACACGTCAACCTTCCCTACGATAATTATTTGGCCTTCGAAAATCGGAAATTCTCTTATTTTCCATAAAAACTTTTCCCCTTCCAATTAAACTTGCAAAATAGTTTGAAATTTTAAATTTTCAAAAGCATTTAAATACAATTTTTCAAAAGCATTTGAACAAAAATTTTCAAAAGCATTTAATATAATTTTTCAAAAGATTTACCTCTCCATCCTAAAAACAAATCAAGCCACATCTTAATGTAATCGAAACTCAATCAATGAGCTAACGCATTTGATTGACCCTAATGTTGTTTAGTTAATCCTTGATTTCGCAACAACCCTTCCCTATCCTTTGCTTGCTAAAATTTATTTTTCCTAAAATTATGAAGTTTTTGGAATTAAAGCATTCTCTGCCTCTAGTTGCTAATTTATTTTCCAAATTTATTTTATAAACTTTCAGCCTTACTAACATTTTATCGCTAGTTAAGTGTCCTTATGAGATTTTCTTATTTACACTGTTTCCCAAAATATGTATAGCGGTCCAAGCTCAACCAAAATACCAACACATCGATAAAATAGGAGCATGTCTCATATCGTATCGTACGCTTTTTCAATACCCGAAGGGAGACAACTAGAAATTACAACCCAAATAATTTAAAAGAAAATGATTGTTGGAAGCTGTCCTTCAACATCAACTAGTGTTAATGATGTTGTGGCCCTATCACTTCTTACTCCTTTAACATGGACATTCCTAATATGTCATTCTATTATAACCCACATGTTTAACTCACCTTTTTGGCTTCTAATAAATAAGGTCCATCCATTACTTCAATTATTACACCCAATTATGGGATAAATTGTGCATTCCCACACTGCAGTGGGTAAGAAGTATGAACTATGCACATTTAGAATAACTCATCCAAAAATTGGCTTGGTGGAATAACTTTCCTACCACCTATCTTGCCTTCTATAACCTTGAGTCAACCAACATCATTTATGTGTGTCTGTCATCTTATTACCGTGTTCTCCAATATAAATATCCTCATAGTATCCTCAAACTTTGGTATTTAATTTCCTTATCCTTGATCTTTCATGCGAGTATACTCTAGGACTCCCAAAATTGTACTTTGATACCATTCCACATTCTTTTAAGGGTTCTTCTTATGGCTTCCACACATCTGTAATAAATTATTCCTATGTTCATTCCAATAGTCCTTATAATTAATGGGAATTTCTTGTTGCTAATCTACAAGCATTCATGGTTATTTTACTTATAGCCTAAACCTTTACTCTATCCTACCTAGGCAGTCATCCCTAACTTCTCCATATTACAAATTGATTTGGGTTTCACCATTCTTTATAAAACTAAAACTTCACAATCATGAAGTACTTAATCTGAAACCTTTATCTTCGAAAATATAAACATAGAAACCTTTTTATCAAATTCAAAAATTGTTTGGCTTCCAAAAGGGAGCCAAAAAAAACTTCCCTTTTTAAAGACTTCCTACAACAAAGATTTACTTCTTCAAAAGTAGAATTTTGAACTTAAAACATTTTTCATGTTTGCATCCAAAAACCTAATTGTCATACAAAACCTTTTTTTTCCAAAAACATCTTCTATAACTAAAACAATGATAATTGGAGTAGACAAGGATAACTTCCATCCTATTATTTTCTACTACTCATGCTCTTCTTGGTCAATGCTTTGCGATACAACCAATGCTCCGTTGGGTAATTGTAACGACCCACCTTTTTGGACAATTTAAATCGACAAGTAAACACACATGCCGGTTCCAACCCATTCAAAAGGGAGGATTGTTAATGGGGTAAATAAGAAAAGAAGAGAAAAGGAACAAGAAACAACCACAGAATCTCGCAGCGGAAAGATAAAATATAATAATCAAATAAACAGTTCATGAAGCTGTTTAATATACTTTTGATCATCATTTATACAACATTTATCAGAGTTATACATATACAACAGAACAAATAAAATAATGCAGCAGACAGCATGATGCATGGATAATAATAGTAATAGTATACCCAATCTTCGTCTTCGTCCTCCAGAATAGATCTTCAATAAGCTGAAAACTCAGGACTGACCCGAGCGTAATGAAAAGACAAAACACTCGAGTCAGGACTAAAATATCCTTATGTAAGTTAAATCAATCGTAAATAAAGATGAGTGTAACGGCGTCAGAGATGTTTTACGGGATTTGACATCTCTTATCCAGTGTAGACGTGCGTGCAGTAGGTCAAGAGATGTTACGGGATTTTCCATTTCTTAAGGATCCGTTAAACTATCTACTATGTAGTACAATACGCTATTATAATATCTCTACAGTAAAGTAAAGGTATTAAAATAGCGTTAAGGCGTTACCCATATCCCCCTTAACACATTTTTATATTCCCATAGTCTATACAGTACCGTACGCTCCTCCGAGAGGTTTACGTAGAGGGCACTCCATAGGTATGGTACAAAACAAAATCGTAGAAGGCACACTAGGGCATGTGAACACGGCACACGAGGAGATGCCAGGGTAGATATACCAATTGCACTCCCGGACTGGTGGTGACGCATAGCAGCTACTACCGCCCACCTCGGACACACTCCCAAACAATCGAGGGGTGGCCACCAAATCGAATCACAAAGCAATATAATGGTATCGAAGAAATATGCCCGATAAGAGGAATGACCTCACATTGGCCCGGTATAGCTCTTGATTTTAGTCACATCTAAGCTGACTCACGGGAGTCAGGGTCACGTCATACCATATAGAATCGTCTCCAAACCATCCTACTTCATTTCTGGAATCTCCACCACGTACACAGTTGTTAAAGTGGTTTTCGGTATCGACAGAGAGTATGCCCATATCCGATCCCGGTCTCTTTAACAACCGAACGCTTATTACACACCGGATGGTTCTTTTACATTTTCAAAAATCAATTCATAATTGATATCAAAATATCAAGTTCGCTTCAAAAATCAAATCCATTTCAAAATCATCGTATTTACGCAAATATACGATTTCATTTCAAAAATCATTTCGCCCCAATATCTCATTTCAATTTAAAAATTATTTCACATTTCAATTTAGGTTGTAACTTCATTTAGCCCAATTCGTATTTAAATCCAAGATTTGAATATAAACATTTCACCTTATTGACCAGTTGGAAATTTTGGAAAATAGTTTTGAATAGTTTAAAGTAGCTTAAATAATTGAAGATAGTTAAAATACTCTAAATATTAAAGATAGATTTCAAAATAGTTTTAAATTGATTTAATATAGTTAAATAGATTTAATATAATTAAATAGGTTAAATAGCTTTAAAAATAGATTAAATATAATTAAAAATAAATTAAATAGGTTAATTATTTTAAAATAAATTAAATTAAATTAAGTAGATTTAAAATAGATTAAAATAAGTTAATATGTTTAAATAAGTTAAAATAACTTAATATAATTAATATAGGTTAAAATAGTCTAGTATAAAATAGTTTAAGTATTTAAAATAGTTTATATAGCAGAATAACTTCAGAAAACCAAATTTGAAATAGCTTCAAAGTCAACCATTTTAATTTCCAACTTACCAATTCTGAATCAAATTCAAATTCCATTCAGTCGATTCAAATCTCAATTTCAGTTCAATCAATTTCGATTTCAAATTAATTCAATTCTATCCCAAATCCAATTTCGTCAAATTTCAAAATGTTGTCTTTATCACACTTTTACTTAATAATATTCAAAATCCGAATAAAAGTTAAATCCTTTAAAAATCAAATCAATTTACGAAATCCAATCATATCACAATTTTAATTTCAAAGTCTTAACTTCAATTATTAACCAATTTGTTTAACAAAATTTATTTCAACCTCTCAACATCAAATTCGCAATAAATTCAATTTCTATAAAATTTGATTTCTAAATTCCTTTAAATCAAACCATTTAAAATAATTCCAAATCGAAGATTTTACAAATTATTTAATTTAACCAATCCGGTGCCCATATATAATTTTCTATCCTATGGCCAAGTGATCAGTTATTTCAATTAAATTTCAGGAATAGAGATATATCATTTCAATTCGAATTATAGTGTCATATGTATATATCATTTCAACCTATTTCTCAATTTATTCAAAATGATTTAATTTACAACTGTAAATAATACACAGGGTGATGACAGGATATATACAACAAATAAACATCCAAACATTCAAACATCAATCAATAGCATCCATTGCAACCAATCATCCAAACAGACAATATAAATCACGGAAATTTCATAGTTATAAATGTTCGGTAATTTAATTGCGATTAAATTTCAATTCTAATTTGACTGTCGATTTCAATTCTAATTTGACTGTAAATTTCAATTTCTAACATTAAATTCGATGACAATCTAGATGACAGTTAAATTTTATCAACAACGACTAATAAAAATTATATCACTTCACAATATTAAATTTAACTAGCATCAGAATATTCTAGTACATTGTGAGCGTTATAAAACACTCACCTTGATTTTCAATTTTAAATCAAATCGAACGACAATCGATTTAATCAAAAAATTTAGTTAGATCCAAACGTCCCCAAATCAATTCCATGACGTAGAGCTTGTCACCATGATTCTAATGCAAGAAGTTCCGTCCAATTCTGATAACGTATGAATGAGATATGAGTTGTTAAAGTTTTAATACAATTTAAATAAGCAAATTTCTCTTTAACTAAACAATTAAATAAAAGCAACCAGATCTGGCCGTAGATTTTGATCAGAAGGTCAAAGCCGACCTAGCCTTCTTCTCCAAATCGCGTGCTACAGGCTACTCGTACGCAAGAAGAAACCCAAACACACGCATCCAACAACTGATCGCCGCTCCACCCACGTTGCTCGAGAAGTTGATCGAGAACCACCAAACGACGCGTCACAGCCTCCTCGACCCCCGTGCCACGAGCGGCACTGCCACGCGCCCTCGTCACTTCGAAAATTGCGAACAAACGCCCCACCTACTCAAGCAAATTCAGGCATCTACCTCGACTCGTTCACGATCTCGACCGTATGGATACGATTGTCTCGATGAGCTCTTCGATCTTCGTGTTGGTGGTTAAGGCTAAAACGAGATGGATGAGGAGGAATTGAAAGAGGAAGTTTGTATTATCTCGGCCATTGAAATTTTACACTGGCGGCCACGAAAGATAGCTAGGGTTTCGGCTGAGGATACGTGAATATATACGCGTATAGAATATTGTTTTATCAATATATTTAACTTTTCTGAACGAACTCGAAAATAGACGTGCCGACAGGCGTCCGTAAGGTTCTACCTGCCTTCCGAACACAATGGAATGTGTTTCGGAGGCTAATTCGATCGTCAGTGTGAGTTATGGAAATAAACGATCGATTTTAAATTAAACCGACTAAATGAATTTCTAAACGTTTTCAACTACCACGGTCAAATGGCAACTCCGATTGCTCCGAAATTTGAAATCCGATAATAATAAACTATTACGGATCCAATGGAACAGGTTTCATCGAATTCCGAGACTGCGCCTCGGAAGGCTATTTTTACTCGACGATTAAATCGACGACTTTTCAAAATTTACAGAATTTCTTACAAATCCAATTTTAAATGTTAACAAATTCATTGTTGTTTAAATAAAATTTTATATCAATCTTCTATATCATTTTCAATCATATTATATTCAAAATTCAATTATTCAAATATTTGCAAATTTAAATTTTAAACAATTTTGATTATCCGAAATTCATTATCTTGAGATATTTGAAAATGAACTTATAAAATTTAACTTTAAAACGAATTCAAATTATGGAACAATTATTTCCGTTATACAGTTATTCAATTCCCGTCATTCAATTATTCAGTAAATTTCAAATATTGAATTTAAATAATTTAAATTGTTCAATATTCAACAAATCCCAATATTACATTTCAATTGAATTTTAGTTATCACTCAATTACCTTATTCACATCCAAAGCATCTAACATTTATTATTCAACTTCAGTTATTGATTGTAAACCCAGTTAATATATAAAATTTCATTCCATTTACAATTGGTTTTCAAATTCAATTCAACTGACAAAATAAACATGCAACTTAAAATAATTAACACCATTAACCTTTTATAACACTTAAGTTTATTATTTACAAAAAGTGTCACCATTTCCTACACAATACCAATTTGATTCAATTACCACTGACTGTATATTGTTTCATTAGTTAACCCAATATTTACATTTGTTTTTCTTATATTTCCATTAGAACTAAGTTATAATATTTAAGTAATTTCAATTGATTGGAATATCATTTAATTCATTAATAATTAATTTAGATAAATATTGTGATAATTCATTCTAGTTATCATCATCATAAATAAATTACAAAATTTTAATTCTTCCAACATTAAACCATGAAATCTTATTAAATTAACTATTTTAATTATCGAAAATTTACGGGTTGTTACAGTAATCGGGATAGTTGTATAAATTTAACTCTATTTATTGGCCTAACTCATAGTTGTCTTGTCCATCCTTTCAGAATATGGTCACAACTACTTCTATAGCTGAAATTTATAGAGTTTGGCGTATAATATAAATAATTATAGATAAAATTACAAATACGTTCTCTCAACGTACCCTAATTCCTATGATCACTAACCTAAGCTTTGATACTAAATGCAACAACCCATCACCTTAACAAACCCTAATTTCAACTAAATCGAAACCTAAGTCCATTAGGGCATGGATCGTTGGTTTTGGTTACTTGTAATAAATATAAGTATATCAGAAAGTGATCATTATAAACTCATAGCGGAACTGAAAAATATAATAAAATATAAATGCTGATTGAGACTACCATCTTTGAATCAACATTATTCCTCGGATATCTAATTGCCTTATTAGCGTCGAGCATAAATGAGAAGACTTCACTATATACCATTCTCGCCTTGTACCTACAGCCTGTCCCTCTAAATCTATCTTGTGAATTGTAATAAGGAGGGGGTTAGAACAACGTTCTGATGATTGGAAAAATTACATATGTTATCCATTACGCTAATTTATGTCGATTGATTCATATTTAAGTGATATGACTATTATTAATGGCTAATCGATTTAATCCTATGTGCATGTACGATATCCCTAACCTCCTCCGAGGTATAACTATACATATGTCTATAAATTATAAGTCTAAATGTTGTACTACCCAAACATGATGGCCACTTAATACTTCTTAAAGAGGGAGGAGGCGGACTCAACGGCCATTTAATACATCAACCCTGAAGCAGGCCCTCCACAACGTAAACGCTAGTCAATCGGTCCTAACTACAGAGACGATGAACCCTATATACGGCTTTATAATGTAATTATCGTATTATTAACGCATTTTAGAGACTCATCTAAGGGTGAACTAGCCCGCCACCTACAAACAAACAACTAACTAATTAATTAAACTTTGAGGTCTGTGCGTATCCCATATGGATTCTACACTAGTAGGAAGCGAAATCTGTCATGTCACAACCGAGTCTTTACTACCGATCGCTCGGGACCATTGGTAGACATAGCCTATTATCAGCCCAACTACTCAATACATGTCCAACGACAATGCTAACATAGCCCGTCTTCCTTCCACAGCCGAAATACCATTTACCAACCTAATGTAAGTCAAGGAAAATGCCTCTTTCAGTTACATAATAGCTCTTATTAGAAATGAAGCAGACTCTATTTCCCTAAAAGTATTGGTCCATTTACTGCTTAAATTCCAAGGCAAACCTTTTGTATTTTCCCCTACCTATACGCAAACGCATATCCATCTCCTACAGGTTCTGTGGTTGGAGATATCACATATCAGTAGTAAGTATATACAACTGCTGGTAGCCTCTAGGTGAGTGTAGACTTTTATTGTGTAACTCTACTAACCTCACATCCCAACCTACTAAACCAAACCAATTATCCTAGGCCTAGATATTGGACTAGGTCCACTAATCCATGCTTACCCTAAACGTATAATTAAGGCTTTATAATTTCCTACTATGAAAATCATACCACCTTCTAACATTTAATTCCTATCTTATCCGCTTATTTTCTATATTCCATAAATGTCAATTGTCCGTAATAAATGGTCATTATTATTCTATTTGGACAGTCCCTAATAACATTTATTTATTAGTTTTAATTCAACCTGTTATGCCTATTTCATTTCCCCCTAAATGCCATATTAAATTCTTTAACCAGTCCCATTAACCGCATTTATGTCCCCATTCAATCATGTATCTCCATATTAACTATACATTTATTACCCTATTAATTTTAGAGTTACTATCTCTTTTCTATCTACATCTTCTAATTTATTACGCTATTTATAACTAGATGTCCTAATTATAACTAATGTGAAAATCAACGTATATTACGCAATATAAATATATTTATATTTTTAATCAGAGGCCTGGTTATATGTGCGTATGTGTATATATATTCCTATTCCCAACATTTTAATTTCCACATTTTAGTTTATTAGAGTTACCCTTTCCAAAAAAGATTACCATTATAATTTTCCATAAATGACCCAAAGTGAAACTTGTACTCCGTTTGAAATTACAAGAATTCTTTTCTCTTTTATTGAAATATACAATGCAAACTACGGAGAAGAACCTTTGTCCTTTACACATCTCTTTTATTTGTGGTATATTCCTTATTATTTAAAATGATTCCATTTTTATACATTTTAGAATTAGGTGAGTTATGGAAATTACGCAGAAATAGGTTTAACAAAATGGCACCTCCCACCCTATAAATTACGCAGAAATTCACATTCCAAGTCAAATTAGGGTAATCTAAACTAATGCTAACATTTTACAACCCAATTATAAATCTGGAATAAACTTTACAACTTTATCAACATTCAACTTTAACCATTTTAGGGATTAAATTCCAAATTAGGGTGTAAATAACATTCCTATTCCAATTTCCTATTTTACAGTATATGTAGGCAATATTCCTATACATTCATTTTAAGCCTACAACTCATCAGATCTTATATAGGCATAATAATTAAATAAAATTCAACGATATAAATTTCAATGTCATAAATAAATTATATAATTTCTAACTCACATTTCAAGCTTTCCAAATCTCTAAAATCTAAATCCATTCCTTTGATTTGACTCTTCTCCTTTTGCAATCCAAAAGATATGTATAACGAGATATATATACATACTATTTGAATTACAAATCTGAGAAGAGATTTGGGGTTAAGGGAAATATAGATTTAAAAATAATGAATTTACCTTTTCCTTTCGCAATGTTGGTACGCTTCTTCTCTTCTTCTCTTTTATTTTCCGCCCTTCTCTGATTTGTATATATATAAATTATTCTATAATTTCTAGAAATAGTAGAGAAGGGAAAATGACAGAGCTTCACTACTTTAATCAGAAAATATAGAATAGAAGTGAGGGGTTAGGCCTATATTTATATGCCCTTGTATCAATCATATCCATTAGATTAAAATAATTAAATCTGGACCATTCGGCCAAGGTTGAACCCTAGCCACCACTTCAAAACCGATCGACGACTCCCCCATAGGCGGTCGACTACTAGCGGTAAATCGGCTCAAGGAGGGGGTCGACCGGTGAGGTCCGCATTTAATATTATTTATTACCTATTTTTGTTTTTTAATTATTTTCATTCCGAAAACAAACGCTGATAACTTCTTTGTTTTAACCCCGATCGTAAAACTTCAAATATAAAGGTTGCTTAGAAAATCGCCATGAACACAATGGTGAAGGTTTCATGGCCAAATTCCGATATTTCCTCAAATTCCATTTTTGAGCCTTAATAATTATTTATTGATTACCGTAAATTTTACGGGATGTTACAAAACTGATCATCTTTCCCCCAATTTTAGAATTTGCTTCATCATTTTCTATTATTGTAATTTCTACTTTTCTTTATCATCATTTCCTACTGCTTTAACATCCTACATACCATATATCAACTACATATTCAAATTCAAACCTTAATCATCATAACTTAACCATTTTATTCAAATTTTATTTAATATACAATCTAATACGTAATAATCCTAATTCAATCATCATTAACATCAGTTAATCCCATAATCATTTTTGTATTAATCCCCTAATCTAATTTACCAAAATTCAGCAACCATTAACCTAAATTAACAATCAATATAATGCAACTACTCTCATGTAAGTAGGGTATATAGCCCAATAATGATTCCCCTCACTAATTTACGCCGCTAAGCCCTAGAAATAACCAAATTGGCCTCCAATCCCTCACTGTCCAGAATTGTCGTTCTCTAAAATTTCTTAATTCCATAATTAATGGATATCTTCTTGTAGCCATCTTCGCGCTCGTCAATTCGATATATAAATGTTTAATGTTTGGTTTAGATTTGAAAGAGGAAGATGAGATCAAAGAGATGGAGGAAGAAGGAGAAGTTAGGAAGGAAAATGTAAGTAAATAAATTCAAATCCTTCTCGGTCCACGTTTTATAGTTTTTGAACCGCCATTTTATTTAGTTGGGCTTAGGCCCGTTTTAAATAAATTAAAACCTATAACATAAAAACACTCATATCTCTTTCATACGGATTCTGATCCAGATAAACCAATATACTGCGCTAATCGAAAAAACGAGCTCTAAGGAATTGTTCACTTTTCGTCACCTAATTCAATGTTTGTAAAATCACCATTTTACCCCTGTAAATAAAATATACGCCTAAATCTCACCAGGTATTACATTCTCCCCCGATAAAAAGAATTTCGTCCTCGAAATTCCAATTGTAACTCCTTTTTACGTAACTACGTATCTTTTAATATATAAATGAACATAACTTATCCCTCTCAATCTAGCCAAATTCTCAAATTCATATACCAATGCCAATCCTTTTTGACCAATGCCATCTCATCTTCTCCTTTGGGGACAGTGACATTAAAACTAAAACAAATTTCAAATTTTTTGATCCCTGGACTAGTGAAACTGAATTCTTACGGATTATTCAACAGGCTTAGAACATCAGAACTTATGGGAACCCAATGCTCAGGCTCCAGCAGAAGTTCAAGAAAACTAAGAATATGTTGAAGATCCGGGCTAAAAATAGATTTCGAATGGCTTAAAATTATCCACCAACATTAGGGATAAACTTGTGCTGGTTCAGCAACAGATCATAAATGCCTCTTCTGATCCCCCTCGAGTCTTCTTGAATGTGAGCTCTCCTTCAAGCTTGCTGAATCCCTTATTTCAGAATCTAGTATGTTGAGACAAAAATCAAGAGAAGAGTGCAATATTGATGGAGATAGGAACTCCAAATTCTTTCATGCTCCCCTTAAATCAAACAAACCAAATCCCACATTTCTCAAATTGATAATCAACATGGCTTTATTCATTCAACTCCTAATGATATTGATAATGCCTTTCTCAAATACTACACTTCTCTCCTTAACAGTCAGGAAGACACCAAATTTGATGATTCATTTATTTCCTCACTTTCTTTATCCGAGCTAAATTCCTCTCATCATGACATTCTAACCAATCCTATCTCTAATGAGGAAATAAAATGCACTATTTTCAGTATCGGGATAGATGCTTATGGAGGGCCTGATAGGTTTAATTCCCTTTTTTACCCATTACTGGAAAATAATTGAAAAGGATGTGCTTAAAGCAATTCACAATTTCTTTTCCAAGTGCGAGATGATCAAAATTATCAACTCCACAAACCTTGCCTTAACTCCTAAGGTCAGTAGTCCCTTTGATGTCATTTGGTTCAAACCAATTACCTATTGCAACATCATATACAAAGTTATATCTAAAATTCTTGCTTCCATACTTAAGCTTATGCTTGCCTTCCTCATCTCTCCAAACCAATCCACTTTCCTACCTTATAGAAACTCCTTGATAATATCTTGTTAGCTTATAAGCTTTTCAATGGTTACTCTTCTGCCAATGCTTCTCCTAGAGCTATGCTTAATATTTATATTAAGAAAGCCTTTGACTCTTTTAAATGGTCAGCCCTCATCTCCATCATGAATGCCATGAATTTCCATGCTCCCTTCACTTCCTTGATTCTTAAATGCATTTCAACATTTAGCTACTCTCTCTTGATCAACTCCCATTTTGTGCGCTATTTTAAATGCACTAAAGGCCTTAGCCTATTTATTCATCATTATCATGGAGTCTACACACAGGCATTGCTTCTTCAAGTTAAGAAAAAGAATTTCTCTCTCCACCCAAAATGTAGAAGCCCTCTAATCACCTCTCTTGCATTTGCTAACGATTTCATCATATTTTTGCTAAGCCATCTCCATTATCCCTATCCTATATCATGCTCAGCCTAAACTCCTTTGCTAAATTCTATGGGTTGCACATCAACCTCTCTAAATCTCACATTCTTCTTCTAGGGCCTGCTTGTCCTCAGATAGACCAATGCCTCTCAATCACCAATATGCAACCTCTTCAGAATGACATGAGCTATCTTGGTATTCCTTTAGCAACTAAAACTATTACACAGCATAGTGTACTCCTCTGTTTGAGAAGATTACTTCCACCTTGAACAGATGGCAAAATAGATTTTTGAGTTTAAAAGGCAGACTAACCATAATAAGATCCACAATCTTCTCTATGAATGGTTACTGGGGCAGATCTTTTCTATTCCCATCAAAGCTCATCACCATGATAAGGAGTGTTGTGATCGTATTTTTATAGTTTGGTTTCATCCACATAAGGGAGGTTGCTCCAATTGCCTCCAAAAAACTTGAAAAGCCCAAGTAGCTTAGAGATCTTCACATCAAAAATCTTTTAGTCTGGAACACATTAGCTTTCTCCAAACATTTTGATGGTCTTCTAAACCACTTCAGCTCTATCTAAGTTGACTGGGCTAATAATCACAATCTTAAATCAGAAGACTTTTAGCTTATGGAAGCTAAACCTTTTTCTTGTTAGATATGGAAGGCAATGTATAAAATAAGGAGGTATCTCCTTCCTTATGTAACTCTATCTCTTGCCAAAAACAATGGAGCCAAGTTCTGGAAGGTGCCTCGGATTGCTAAACATTTAATTCTTCAAACTTGTCTTAACTATGAGGAGATAGCCCAATCTGGTATCCCTATACATGCTAAAGCAATATATTATATTAGAGATGGTACTATACAGCTTCCTAGATCTAGTTGTAATGAAATATCTGCCTTGTGAAGCATTTATACAAACTCTCCCTACAACTTAGTTGATAATGATGAGTATGTCTGGTGTACAAGCAAGAACAAACACTCCTTTAGTCTATTATACAATGCTTCTCTAGAAGAGTTTGGAACTTTACTACCTCTAAGAAGCTAAATTTATTCATATGGAATGTGACGACCACCCTACACTACCAATGCTCATATAACCGAATAGTGCGCTTTTAGAGCATCTAGTCAATGTAGGACGGTTGTCAAGGGGAAGAAAAAGAAGTACAGATGGGGGATAGAAAATAAGAAAAGGGAATATAAGAGAAGAGAAAGAAATAAAACATCACACAATCACATAACATGTCGTATATCTCACAGCGCATTGGATAAAATATAATAGTCATCGTAGATATAAAACAGGCGAGATAGTAATAACTATATAAACCACATAATCAGAGTACACATGCTCTTATAGTTATACAAAACAGTAATAAAGTTTATACGATCGATAAATAAACTCAACTAATAAAGTGTCTCTAATAATAGTAAGTCAACACTGTCAAGGCTCCATAGTGTCACATAACGGAAGAAACAATAATAAACTCAACATATAAATACGAGAAAGCGTCACTTTTTGCTAGTCCATCTGCATAGCTCAAAGTGCCTTTTACACCTATTATATAGTCTATTCACTTAAGAGTACCAGAGATAATAAGAAGTAAAGCATAAAACCTCGAGTTTGACAATAGTCTGGTGTGAGCGATAAATAATTTCAAAACAATATAAAAGTCAGTATAATATATGGAACATAGGGTATGGAGAATCATACAGGACCTGTCCCTGCATCCACAAAGTTAGCACATAACACAGGATATATGCTACTTTATATCATAGTCTTTGTTATCCGGCCTTTTGGCCCGGCTATATTCAGATCGACTAGACAAGTTAGACTAGACAATCATCGAGGAAGATAGCCCAGAGAGATGATTAATGGGCTCAGAGTTCAAGCGTAGGCAATGATATGAAGCGACGATTAACCAAGGCCAAGAAATAAACTCTCCAGAATATTCTAAGTATGGAATAATGCCTCTCCTATGAGGGGGAACAGTGCCTATCCCTTTCCCTAGAAGATCGGTACATATCCTCAATTTTTGTCCCAAACTTGGTAAGATCGTTAGACAAGAAAGGCCTTATGAGCCTACATTTCAAGTTTCAGTTCATTTGGAGTTTGTACGCTCAAGTTATGGGCAAATTACTTCATCTATTAAAAAGGATCGGTATAAAAAGGATCGGTATAAATGGGATCGTCCATATTCAACTTTCACTGCATATTGCAACAATGATCGGTCAATAACTCAAAATCTACAGATGCTACCAACATGAAACTTGGAGTATAAGCTAATTCGAATATGTGGAACACCCCATAGAGATCGCATGGCATTTGGAGCAAGATGGAGGGATCGGTACCTATCCCTCAATAGGGATCGACTATAAACAGCCTTCACAACATATAGCAACAAAGATTGATCAATAACTCGAGTTCTACTAATCCAATTGGCATGAAACTTGGAAGCTAAGCGTAATACAAAATAAAGAAGCTCCCTTAGGGATCGCATTGCATTTGGAAGAGATTGGAGTGATCGGTTCCTATCCCTCTAGAGGGATCAGTAGAAATCAGAATTCAAGCAACACTACTTCACGGAAAATGCGATATCTCATAAACCATATGTCGTAATTGCACGAAATTTGGAGTGCAAGTAGCCAACATCATGGGGGCATCCCTCATAGGGATCGCAGACCATTTGGATGCATTAATAGGGATCGGTACCGGTCCCTATTGTGGGCCCCGATGGGCCTGTAAATTTTGGGTAGCCTCGTCTTGGTCTCCCGAACCTTCTGCCAAAATTTCAGTCCGATCCGTGCACCTCTTCCCCTATAAATACAGCAGGCATGGTGTTAGAAAAGGGATCCTGCTTTCTCTACCGAGGCTCTGCCATTTTTATTCTTCACTTTTGTACTAATGGATCCCAGTTGATCCAAACATTCTTGTAATCATTATCAAGTGGAAGATTAATAAAAATATGAAGTGGACGTAGGCCAAGATTGCCGAACCACTATAAAAATCTTTGTGTTCATTTATGATTTTTGCTTTGTTTCAATTTCATTCTTCATTAAATCTCTACTAAATTCTATTGGGTGTTGATGCATATTTTTGGCATCAACAGTCTTCATGGGTGTATTATACATCAAAGTACTAAATATGTCTAGGTATCAGTATCGGTAATATCTACATCGTGTGATATCCCTAAGGCGATAAATAACCAAAGCAAACATAGCATCATCCATCCCCACATCATTCACTCAGTGTAGTGGATATATGATACTCATATGACCTCGTTAGAGATTACTCAACGTCTCGGTTTCTCAATACTCGAATCCATGCCACTCAGTAGGCCAGGAACAAGATTGCATACTCTGTAATAGTCTAGGGTAAATGGACTTCGTCGCACATACCCTTGCTTCATGAGTATACAACAAAACTTATAAATATCAACGATCCCTTTGCACATGTCATCCATAGCAGAGCTCATCCAGAAACTGTCCTCACAACTCTCGTTTGAAGTCATCACGGTTGGAAACTACTCTGGACAACCATCATAAGTCATATAGTGTTATCGTGCGTCCCGTAACCAACCTTCAGCAGTCCACTCAATCTAGCTCATCGTCGCCTACTCTGTCCCTCAAAGTATAGCTATCCATTATCGATGTCATCGCTTCCCATCACGAAATCATCATCGTCAAATCATAAAGTCATCACGGTGAAGCATCACATCTTCGCTTCACCACCAAAACCACTTGTCGAAGAGCAGTAACACTAAATCGAACGTCGAATGAACGAACGAACCATCGCATCATGCTCTTCGAAGCTTTCCCATCGCCCACGTCAAAATTGGCCAAATCGACCATATCGATAGTGGTAGATATTGACTACTCCAGAGTAGTCGATAACGACCACTTTGGTCATGTAATTAACCAAAAATGGTTAAATACAAACCAAATGAAAAGGTCCGGGATCTATCCCGAAATCCGAAGCACATCTCCAAATCCATCATTCGTCTTCATTTCAATCGGCATGCATGATACTCTATGCACAAAATCCTATCTTATGGGACATATTCTAATACTATATCTCCTTCGAATGGCGTTTCAACCAAAACAACCAAACTAACATACATACATCCAACAAGAATATAAACGCCCATAATAGCTTACACATTTCTATAATAACGCAATACAATACAATACATCTAAAACAACCAATATGGGATAAATATCAGTAATAGCCTAAATCTATCAATATCGTCAAAATAGTGCGTCAGATGGGAAAAATGTGATATTTCTTTTAAAACCATTTTAAAACACTTTTAAATTCTTTTATAAAATAAGTTATAGGTTTAAATATTTTAAAAATCAAAAGTTAAAGTTGTAAATTATTTCAAAACGTCATTTTAATACTATACCAACAATCATAGTATGGTGAGAGACAATATCACCTCACCTCAACCAAATCTAACCAAACTACTACTAGGTCGTAGAGCTCTCCATCATGAGTGCAACATAAGAAACGGTGTCCAAAAGGACCTCGTATGCAAAAGATGCGCATAATATAAGATAACGGATTTAAATAAATGATCATTTAATTAACTAAAATACAATTACCTAGTTAATTCATCTTCTTCCCCAAATCTAGATGGCATGTACACGTACATACTCAATCTAAGAAAATGTCGTGCATGTTTCTATAGTAATGCGGAGTTTACTTGATGAAATCGAGCGACGTTCACGCCGTTGGTCTTCTCTTCGAATGCTCGACTCGTCGGCATCAAAATCACGGACCCCGACCTCCCTATTCAAAACGTGTCACCACCTCCTTCCTATAAAATACACCTAGGTTGCGTTCGCCATCATGCAACCGAACCTTCCCAAAATCAAGCCGCCGATGCACCTCTCCTCCCTCGAGCCAATGTCGGTCTCCATTTCCCTTATTTTTGACCGTGCCGCTCGCAAAACCAAACCCTAATTTCGAGCTTGCGGCCACGACCATCGCCGATCTTGCCCAAACTTATACCAATAGTGCATCTCCCCTCCAAGAATCCAATGAGCCATGCCTCATGATTTATCGTTGAGTAAATCGATCGATTTTGATTTTTAAATTAAAAGGAGAGTAGTGGCCAGGTTTTCTTCCTGTAGATAATAAAACAGTAGTCCGCCAATGGAAATGAAGGGATTTGGACAATATTTAAATATTATAATAATTCTTTTATTTGATTTCTCAAATAAAAATGTCGTATGTTTCGAGCTCGAACAATCAAACGATGTGTCTGATCGTCACGAAACTCATCCACATGCATCGGCTTATTTTTCTGGTCCCGACGGTATAAATTTCTTCGCTATCCGAGATAACACTCCAAGATGATAATTTTGCACCTTTCGAGACCGTTTCAGCCATCGGATCATCTGATCTTCAAATATAGAGATCCTTATACTCATTTTAATTCACAACGTCGATACGAACTCAACGGAAGTGGTCTTAAGTTCTGATTCGATCGTATGTGAAAATCATAATTTTGGGACCGTTAATCAATTAACAATCCAATATTTAAATAAATTATTTAAATATCCAATCATTAAAAGCACGGGTCATTACATGGAAGATATTAAAGAATGTTAATCATAGCCTATGCAACCTTAATCATAGAAGTATACCAATCACAACATCTTGCCTTTTCTGCAGTAGTGCTCCTAAGGATAATCTCCACCTACATTTCAGCTAGTCTTTCACCTTCTTTCTCTGGAATATTATTAATTCCGAAGGAGGAATTGTTCATCCGGTTCGTGACAGCATAATGGAGTAGGAAAGCATATACAGAGAAATAAAATGGAAAGTTCCTTATTTATATGAGCTTCTGTCGATTCTTAAAGTTTTTGCCACGAGTATTTGGAAAGAGAGAAATGCGAGAGTCTTCAATGAAAAAAACAAGAGTAGGATGGAGTTATGCCATGAAATCATCAAAGGAATTCACTCTATAATGCTTATTTCACCTTATCACTTTCTTACGGTAGTGGTGGAGAAATGGCGCTTTATTTAAATGTTTCTTCTTTTTATAATGCTTCTAGTTTACCTCTATATTCTATTTATTATTTGCTTTTATTTTCTAGTATTTAATAAAATGGTAGGGGACCATTCAACCCCGCTGGCCTTGCCAAAAATAAATAATCGAAAATAACACACCTCATAGTAACTTTCCAACACCAGGAAACTCCCCTTTCATATTGCTCATCTAATTGCAATTATAGCACTTATTCTTCTAGACTTCCACTCTACAATCTTTTGCCTCATGTCCCCTCATATTGCATCTTCTACTTCTCCTATCTTGGTTACTACCTTGTCCGCTTGGACCTCCAAGTTCTTTTTTCTTGCCTTAAGGAACATTCTTTGTCGGCTTTCCTTTCGTAGCTTCAACTATAGTGGTATTCAACAATGCTTCATCAACTAAACTCTCGAACGTCGCTCCCATATGAATCCAACTAAGCGCTAATTTCCTAAGTGACAAACTCAACCCTTTTGCAAACTTCATCGCTTTCTTGGATGTCGTGTCTATCAATTCAAAACCAAATTTCGACAACTCGTTAAAGCTATTAACATACTCCTACATAGTGGAATTTCCTTATTTGAGATTAATAAACTTCTCAAGCATCACTTTTTCTTCAGTCTCGAATTTTTTTTGTCTTGAATCTTTTCTTAAAGTCTGTCCAAGAGATTTTATGTTCATTGACTTTCTCTATAACGACATCCACCAATTCATTGCGTCCCCTGTAGGTGTCAAGAAGCAAGATGCCTCTTTATCTCATCACTCAAATTTAGCATACTAAAAATTCTATCATATGTACCCAACCAAGCTCGGGTCCCCATAAAAGCTTTTGTTCCCTTGTATGGCTTGCCATCCATATTCAGAAAAACCTCAAATGGTTTCAAAATTTTATCCTAGGTACATGAACAACATCTTTATTCTATACTCCAGTTATAGATGCCCCTTCGGTAATGGTGACCTAGTTTCTAACAGGAAGATAATGGCGAAACTAAAGTGCAATGTTCACGCCCGGTACTTCCACAGCTTCATTTCCAATACTAGTTTCAGTGGGTTACTCATCTCTACTATTTATAAAATTGGATTCAATATCTAGATCCTCCTAGAGTAGTAAACAGAGAGGTAAACTAAAATCGAAATTAAATGTCATATGCCCTATTTACGTTAACCAATACGCACATGTATATATTATATAAAACATACAAGTACACTCTCTCTATACGTCTTAACCTAAGATCCGATACCAAATGTAATAACTCGACTTTTAGCAGCCATAAAATTGTCGTAGAATGAAAAGTTGGATTGCTTTAAACATAATAATAAATAAAGAGATGAACTAACTAACTATATCTTTGAGAACTCACACCCGAATGGATCAAAATATAATATAAATAAAATAAATAAATCCCATCTATATACGACATAAGTCATTCATAGTATTCATACATACACACATTATCACACCATATATACAATATATACAAATAAACGGATAAGATATGTAAACGTATTCATAGCCACCATCTTCAAACGCAACACCTGCCATGGTTACTTTGTTCACCTAATGTGTATGAAGGAGGCTAGACAGATGTCTGGTGAGTAAAAATATTACCAAGTACATACTGTTAACAAGATTTCATAAACATTATATAAGAACTAATACTTACTTTACCTCATCCTATCTTACCTGCATCTACAGAATTAGTCCATCGTAATAAACATAGTATGGGGATCACTATCATATACCTAACAACATTAAACGTACGATAGAGTTAGTTAAACATAGACTAACCCGTCTACACACAAGAGAGGGTAAGAGTTAGTTAAACATATACTTCACAACATTAAACATACGATAGAGTTAGTTAAATACAAACCAACCCGTCTACACACAAGAGAAGGAAAGAGTTAGTTAAACGTATACTAACCCGACAATACACACAAGAGTTAGTTAAACTGAGACATACCTTAGGATATTGTTAAACATGGACTAATCTCGTAAATGTAGACAAGAGCATGAGTTAGATAAACGTAGACTAACTTGTGTATACGAAAAGGATAGGCAAACATAGTCGGATTCCTATACAAATGACTCGACACCATCGTCACAACACACAATCACTGAAGCCCGTCTCTGGATGTTAAACACTTATAATGTCACTAAGAAACCAACTTATCACTTACTTCCATTTCATATAGGCCCGGCTAAAGTAAAAATGCTTCGGCCTTGTCCAGGTTCAACCTAGCATACCGAATGCCCATAAGTGGACCGGTACACTCAACACCGGTGGACTAGTGTACCTGGCGAATGTTAGAAAACCAATCAACTTTCTCCTAAATTTTGAATTGCCTTCATCATTTACTATTTTTATACTTCTCTATTCCTCTTCATCATCAATTCCTTCTATTCTAACATCCCATATACCATATATCAACTACATATTCAATTCAAACCTTAATCGTCATAACTTAACAATTTTATACAAATTTCATTTAATATACAATCTAATACTTATTAAATCCTAATTCAATCATCATTAACATCCATTAATCACATAATCACTTCAATATTAACGCTTTAATCTAATTTACTTAAATTCAACATCTACTAACCTAAATTAGTAATCAATATAATCCAACTACATTCATGTGAGTAGTATATAGCCCAACAATGATTCCCACTCACCAATTCATGCCCCTAAGCCCTAGAATTCACCAAATTAGCCTCCAATCCCTTGCTGTCCAGAATTTTTGTAACACCTTGTAAAATGAACCATAAATAAACGAAGTAAATTGAATTAAATACGATAAGGGTTAAATATGGAAATTTTATAAAAGTTGGAATTTGACCACAAAAGTTATTATGTGCCATTTGTTACTACCAATTCCCACTTCAACCTTGTCGAAATCAAGATGAATAGAAGAGAAGGAAGAACAAGATATAATAGCACCAACGAGGCCTTTCGAAGGAGTCAAAGGGATGCTAAAGTCAAGGGTCAGATGTGTTACAAGCTTTCGAAAGGGTCGAAAGCACCCTTGCGCTTCAATTGCATCCTTTCGAAGAGATGCTTTCGCTTGCATGAAGGTGTTTGAATGGGTTAAGGAATACCTATCAAAGGAAGCCAGTAACAACCACACATATGCGCACCAAACCTTTCGAAACCAAAGGTTTCGCCTTCATTCAGGTTACTTAGAAAAATATTTTGTTGGAACAACCCCTTCGAAAGCATAACTAAGCCTTTCGAACCGGTCAAAACCTTTCACAACTGAGAAGGGTTCCGCATCTATCCGCAAGCATATCTTCGGAAGATACCTTCTGGGTCGAAACCCAAAGTATTTCAATACCTTCGAAACCCCAAGGATGTACCTGCTAACAAAGTCGAAAGCTCATGCTACTTCCCATTAGCAATAACAAAGCAACACAAGGGGAAAAGGCGCATCCACCCCTTTCGACGATAACAGAGGCATTCAAATCCATTCAAATACAATGCAGAGGGATGCGCAAGTGTCAATGATGACGAAAGGTCTATAAAGCCACCTTTCAACTAGGTCAAAAGGTCTGAGTCGAAAGGTGCCAACCCGCACTTATAAATAAGACACTAGGGGTCTGGTTTTGGGGATCCGAATTCATTCACTCTTTTCTTATACTTTCTTAAATTTGTAAATTTGTAACCCTAATTTGGAAATCAGATTAGGGAAGTTGATCAGTTTGTATATCATTAGTTTAATGAAGATGAGATTTTGATGCTTTTGGTTACGCAACTGTCTTGAGATTTTATTGAATTCGGTTGTGTTCCGCTTGTGTCGACTTAATCGAAAGAATACCTTCCGAGTGAGTCGAAACCTCTCGTTTTACCAACACACTTAGGTTCTTAGTCCAAACTACTACTCATCAAAAGCTTACCTTTTTAGTAAGTTGAAACCTCAAACTTAGCCAATATTCCAAGACTTAAAAGTCCAAACCGAACCCATTAAAGAGACAAACTTTCGACGAAGTCGATACCCATCATTTAGCCAATACCCAACAACTTTAGAGCCAACCAATAGGTTACCACCATTGTTTCAATAGGGTTTTCGAATCGATTAATAAGCCAACAAGGCTGGTTTAAAAGACTTAAAAAGAAGAAGATATAAGTGTTTCGACTGGGTCGAAAGAGTGTACAAGGAAGTGTTTACACGACGAAGACTTATTCAAAAGGTGGATCAAAGGAAGCAATAAGATCCTAGCTTTTTCTACTTAATAAAAAAAGGTTTAGAAGAACATATCTACACCTTTAACTGTACCTTGGGGCATTGACAAGTTTTCTTGTTAACATTTTGGTGTGGCGTGGATAAAGCATCGACAAGCCCTTGGCCGCACCACGCTATGGCCAGGTCAAGGCGCCTCCTGGAGGGAGATTAGAGTAAGCCTTTATCCGCGCCACGCTATGGCCAGGTTAAAGCATCGACAAGCCCTTGGTCACGCCATGCTATGGTCAGGTCAAGGCGCCTCCTAGAGGGAGGTTAGAGTAAGCCTTTATCCACGCCACGACGGTGGCCAGGTTAAAGCATCGACAAGACCTTGGCCGCGCCATGCTATGGCCAGGTTAAGGCGCCTCCTGGACAGAGGTTAGAGTAAGCCTTTATCCACACCATGCCATGGCCAGGTTAAAGCATCGACAAGCCCTTGGCCACGCCACGCTATGGTCAGGTCAAGGCGTTTCTTGGAGGGAGGTTAGAGTAAGCCCTTATCCGCGCCACACTATGGCCAGGTTAAAGCATCGACAAGCCCTAGGCCGCACCATGCTATGACCAGGTTAAGGCGCCTCCTGGAGGGAGGTTAGAGTAAGCCTTTATCTGCGCCATGCTATGGCCAGGTTAAAGCATTGACAAGCCATTGGTTGTGCCACGCTATGGCCAGGTCAAGGCACCTGCTAGAGGGAGGTTGGTTAAGACCTTGGGTCCTGCTTGTGGATAACCTAACTAAGCGCACCAGAAAACAATGGACTAAGACGTCCAAGCCCAAGAAGCGACATATCAAATGATGGACTAAGACGTCCGAGCCCGAGAAGCGGCACATCAAATGATGGACTAAGACATCCGAGCCCGAGAAGTGGCATATCAAATGATGGACTAAGATGTCCGAGCCCTAGAAGCAACATATCAAATGATGTACTAAGACGTCCAAGCTCGAGAAGCATCTAATCAAATAGCAACTACATACAAGGCCTAAAGGGTTAACACATGTCGAGAGAGACAAAACCCAAAGAGCGGAGTAGAACAGAAGGCTTAAATAAGAATCTACAGCCTCCAACTAATCGCCAAAGAAGAATTTCCAAACTTCACTTATTAATACCCGAATCTAGGTTTCGAGTCATTCATTATTGAGTTCGGGACTTCACTTATTAATACCTGAATCTAGGTTTTGGGTTTTTTAATTTACGGTCTTCGATATACCCGAATCTGGGTTTCAAGGCTATAACTATTAATTACCGAACTTTACTCATTAATGCCCGAATATGGGCTAAATATCTCTATTAAGAAGATTATTATTATGGACTTCTGGTTATCATCCACGGATACCTAAATCGGGGTTTCGAATCTTCTAACTTTTAAATTTCATTCATTAATGCTCGAATCTGGGTCACTGGACTTCTATTACACGATCATTATCGATTTTCTATTGGTTATCTCCAAAAATTTGAATTTCTAAACATCTATAATTAAACCCTTAGTTGAATTTATGGTTTTCTACCATCAGACTTCTGATGATCTCGCAATATAATTAAAGTTGAATTTTTGGTATCTCTCATCATTACCAAAGATGGGTTTCAAGACATTTAGTCATATTCAATTATAGGATTACTTTTCATATGTTAACATGATGATTTTTTAATTTCTACAAGTGACATGGATAGACATCTATATAAATTTCAAGATAACAATAAGAAATATTATTTACTTCGTGCTTTTTAGGGAAAGGAGATCGGTAAAAAGGATTGGAAGATCCAACAAATACAGAAATCATGGTACAAGTTATCAAAGAGCTGATTCAAAAACAACATTACAAGAAAGGATTACAAACCAAGTAATATTTACAGAATTTCATAATTTACATAATTTATGAAATTATTTACATGTATACAGAACAAATATATACATTTCATAAATATAAATTGTTCATGAATCTTGAATAGCCTTATTTAAATTCACGACAATTAAAGGATCCGCAATGTGATGAATTGCAATACGAAGAACCTCTTTATGCTTCTTCTCTTTTTTCTTCATCTTGTCTTTGTCATCAATAGACTCAATGTTGGTCTTTAAAGCACGATTAAAAGCTTTATTTGCGCCTTTAAGAGTTTTATTTTCCCTTTCCAAATCAGCGATATGCTTCTGAAGAAGATACTTCTCGCGTTCAAGTTTTTGAATTTTAGCAGCATATTCATTTATGCGCCGCGAGTACCTCATTTTCTGTTGTTCATCGAAATACTTCATCGTCTCAAATTTGACTTTTCTGTACCATTCTCCTACTGCTTTTTCATCTAAACTAGGAGGAGGATTAGTCATAGTAGGGAACTTTTGGATAGCAAGGGAAGTAGACCTTGTTAATTTTGCAATAGATGGAACAATGGAAGAAGCTGGTGAATCGATGTTTGAAGTATTATTTCCCATAATGAATTCAAGCGATTCACACTGAGCTTGACTATCTTTCAACTTGATCTTCAAATCACTTACTTGTTGGAGAAGTTCCGACATCTTATGGTCAAAGTCAGTTGAAGGATTTGACTTAATTTGGCGCTTCAATATGGAGATCGTTTCACTCTTACTCTTAATGTCTGCCTCAAGATTGGCAATCTGATCATTGAGGTTTCTAACGATCATCTTTTGAAGCAAATATCTTATGTACCATTCAAGAGCTGCGGTATTGTTTTGAAAGTGAGAAGATAAAGGATCATTAGCGAGTTTTCTCTTTTTAATGTCTGCTAATAGACAATCTTTGATGCTGATGAAACAAGATGGAGAATCTAACGAGAATGGCATTATAGATAGCTGTAACTCCTATTTAAACAAACAAAAAAGGAAAATGAAGTTAAGACTAGAATAATCAATCTCTTTATTATAGCAATAAAGGTTATAGCTTAAGTAAAAATGAAATGAAAAAGTACAACTATACATTTGTTTCATATCTAAAGTCGGGACACTAAATTTCTAACTTTACTCAAGGAGTTAGCGGAAAGAATAACTGTTGAGTCAAATGGAACATTAAGTCTTTCTAGGGTAATAACCGGAGGATATTTGCTATAGTCCCACTCCCCGGTAGGAGGACTGTCACGACTCACGACCACATATTAATTTGGTATGATATGTCCGGATTTTCGTAAGAAGCTTTTCTTTTTCTTCACTAAGAAAATCGAAACGAAGATGAGGATGTTCCATGTAAATTTTTTGCAAATCTCTAAGAAAGCAATATCTATCTAATTTTGAAGATTTCAAAATTGATGCCTTTTCTAGATAATCTCTTCTTAGTTTAACATACTTGCTTAGATAATCTCTAAAGACAAAGTTGTCTGAGGGACGTTCATTCTGTGATAACGTAATAAAATACAACTAAGTATAAAAGAAAACTATAGCAAAACATTCACAAACCAATATTATTACATAATTACTAATGTTCATCCGGTTCGTACAAAATTGACTTTGTAAATAACTCTGAAATAAATTTATCCTTATAATATTTGAGTTTCTCAGGAGGCAATTCTTGGAGAATCGATCCGACTCGTGGTAAGTTCCAACATGCTCCAGAATGTGGATCAGAACCAAATTCATCCAAATATCTCCTGTGTAAACGCCTAAGTAGACCCCCACTAAAATCACCTAAGTATGAGAAATCTACAGTTGGGTGTCCACAATAGGCTTTGTATAAAAAGTCTATCAGAATGTTCCTCTCTTCAATCAACATCCAAAAGAGCGTAATCAACTCCCGATTATCTTCCAAAAACCATCGTATTGAAGGCGCGCCCTCCTCAGTCGTGGGGCAGCTTCTTGATTTTTGAAAGACGCTAACACTGCCGCACTTCTGTTAAGTCTGTGATACTTATCGGAGAGAATATTGTGTTCTTTCAATTTTTTATCTAACTCTCTATACAAGCTATTTATTTCCACTTGTTTTCTTTTAAGCTTGGTTTTATAAGGGTGAATAGGTTTCCTCCTTATCTCAAATAACGGATTTAAACTATTATTATTTTGGAAGTGAAAGTCGTTTAAACAAAGAATCCCATACCTGAGAAATGGGAACTGATGCTTGAGGGACCTTCTTCCTCTCTCTTGATTCTTCCACGTTAATGTTAGCAGGCTGCTCTTGAAGGTCAGAAGATGCAGGAGGTTCAGGTGGGCTTGTTTCACAAATAGATGGATCAGGATTGACCTTTTCTAAAGCCCTGGAGTTGTCATCATCATCTTTTTCAGGAGCATCGGTGTGACCACCCCTGTCGCCACCTAAAACCTGACCTCCATCTGCATTATCATCATTGTCATCATCATCATTATCATAATCATCATCATCATTACCTCCCTCTTCTTCGGCGACTTCATTTTTATCGCCTTCATCTTCAGAGTTAGAGTCTACTTCGAAGGAAGGGACTCCGAAGGATAGGACTTTAGAGGCATCGATCTCCTCTTTTTCAGCAACTTCCACCCCTTGCTCCATTCTTTTAACTTTGTCCATAACTCTGTTGACAAGAGCAGGGTCAAGTGATGGAAATCTCAAGTATGGGCATTTATCGATATTGTCGACGTAAGCAAGCATCACGACATCTTCATAAGAATTGACAATAATGTCCTTAAGAGAAGTATCAAGGAATTGAGACACCCTTTGTTTTGCATCAGAAATAACATTGATAGCCAACTTTAGAGAATCCTTATATTTCTTCAGCTTTTTCTCTAGAGAAGATTGTTTTGCTGCCATTCGAGCTTTTTCATCCTCAGATTCTTTCAGGGCCATTTTCAAGGCCAAATTTTCATCGGTAAGGAGTTGACGTGCTTTCCTTTATTCAGAGATAACTTATTCTGATTGAACAAGAGAAGCTCTTAATCTCTCTAATTCCATCATAGCTTCATTTTTATCCACGGATAGGGAGGAGACTTGGCTATTTAAGTTTGAAATTTCTTCTCGAAGCCTTGATGTCTCCGCGGAAGATTTTAATACACCTTCTTGCAGGAAGAGCCAACTCTTGGAAATCTAAAAGAAAATGTATAACATAAGTCAAGAACTTAGAGAAAAAACAATAACAATAAGGTTAAGTGATGTTAAGCATACCAGGAGTTTTTTTTTCAACTAGAGAACAACAATGATCCATTGGATCAGAAACGGACGAAGGCAGATGGATAGAAGTAAAGGATGGAGAACTCAAGATAGACCAAACCATCTTCTCAAAATCACTCAGAGGTACAGGTGATGTGGATCTGGGAGAGTGCAACTCCTGGGAAGGGTTCGAAGTCCCTAAGTCTTTTTGCATTTGATCAATCACGCGAGGAGAGCAGAAGATGACAATGTGCGATAGGGGATCGACCTTTGTGGGAGTCTTCTTAGGTTGATCAAGAGAAGCTTCAATAGTTGGGCTCTCCAGATTTTTGTCAATATCTACAAACTCCCCCTCTCCTCGTGGTGGAGAATCGGGAACTTCAACGATCTTGGCCTTCTTAGGGGATGGTTCCACCACGGTCATTTTACCCAACTTTCTTTTAGCAGCCATCTTTGACCTAGCAATGGCATGAGTCAAAGATGACGCACGGGGCGTTAAGTGGGAAGAGATGGATGACTTATAATTGGTTCAACCTGAGAAGCAGTTGCTACAAATTCAAAAAAAATTACAAGTCAGAAAAGTAATTTAAAAAGTAACACAACAACAAACTACAAGTACTACGTTTAAACTTACTGGAGTGATTGGGACAAATTGGTGACATTGGGGAGAAATTCATCGGATCACCCAAAGAAAGGAAGCATTTACTCTGAGATGTGTGTTGAACTAAAGGAGGTTGAATAAGTACCCTCTGACCAGCTAGTAGGAGGGAATGCTTTTGCAGATTTGAAGGATTCAACAGAGTTAATCTATTCCCAATCCTACATGAAGCGGCAATCAACGATTTTACAGTTTTCTTATCTTCTTCATTCAGCTCTTTAACAGAAGCGCCTGACAAGGAAGCATAGATTAGCAAAGGAAAGAAACTAAATGGAAAAATAAAGATCGTGATCAACTTACGGGGGGAAGAGAAAACCCTACTGATGTTGGGAAAGAATTTAACGAAGAAGAACTGCATTTCCCAATCTCTGAATTTGTTTACCCCCTCGGATATTAGTTTTTTGGGGGGATTGGCTTTAAAGATTTGGTTATTCAGGTTGCTAAGTTTAACCAGTCGAACAAGATAGTTCAATACTTCAGCGTTAAGTGATGGAATTCCAGACTCCAGTGCCACGAGTTCCAAAGATAAATGATACGTATATACGTTTGGTGATTGCTGAATGGGAGCAAAGCCCAGGTGGGCTTGGAATTTGGCCAAGAAATCAGGAAAAGGTAGGAAACCACCGTGCCAAATGTGGATAGCTGTGTAAGAAAAATATCCTTCAGGTGGGCTTTGGATGGTGTCGCTAAAACTTGGGGGAATAACTTCTACCCCAGTGATGCCGAAGTCACAAGAATTGCATCAACCTTATCCTAGGTAGATATTAAGGAGTGTTTGGAAGTAGCTTCAATCTTCTTGGGAGAAGATTCCATCACCGGTATTGTGTCATTTTCTGGTTTTTGGGAAGACTTTTTCACGCCCATGATCCTGCCAGGTGAAATCATTTCAATTAGAAATTATAATTTGTTATGAAATTAACATGTTTTCAAGGATATTGAAAACCTATTACAACAAAACATGAAATTTCGTATCCTTGAAAGAATGTAGGAGTTAGAAAAATGAAATTTGTTGAGTTTTCGATGGAGTCGAAAGGGAGAATAGAAGTTGACACCCAACAAACACCCTTCAACAATGTCGAAGCTGAAGGATAATCTTGTTATTGAAGGAAGTAGATGAAACCTAATCAACCAATTTGAATATAACCATACGCTAATGACATTCAATAAACAAGACAAAAGAACATTTTGACGTTGTCAAAACCTTATACGTCCATTTAAGTCGAAAGGTTTGGGTTTGAATTATATTAATAAAAATGAAAAGGTCTTGGGACATCTCGACAATATTGGAATTTAATGATGATCGAATCCCAATTAGCTATAAAAGGTGTCGAGAATGTCGAAAGGGGTATATGATTTCGAAAGCATGCCAACAACTAAATTTGAGTCGATAAAGTATGTTTCGCTGAGTCGAAAGGTTTGATTTGATTTACAACTTATACAAAGTATTCTTTCTTCAATTAAATTTATTAGAAAAAATGCATGTATCTCTAACTTCACACATTTCTTAAAAATAAATTAGAAGTTGGCATGTACTAGAGGTTTCGAAACCTATGAAATAAAAAGTTATGCTTTCGAAGAGTATGGACTAAATAGTCATTTAGCAAAGCACATCAGGTAACTTCTTTGAAAAGTATCAGAATACACTAAAGTATAATTATGCTTTCAAGGAAGTCCACTTCATATTAACTACTTCAACCTTTCGATGAGATCAATTAAGAGAGGCGCTGGACTACCTTTTGACCCCATCGAAAGATGTTGAAGAAGCAAAACAAAAGTTGTCACCTTAACCCCTTTCGAATGGGTAGAAAGGTAAAATTGTAGCGCCAAAATGCGATTCATACTGCAAAAACTTCTCTATGGAGTAACTGGAAATCTCCTTGTTCCCCCAAATTCAATTTTAACCAGGAGCTTCAAAAAAAATTATTAACTAGGTTGATTTAAACGCGAATTTACAGTCGATAATCTTAATATCCCCAAAATTTATTTTTGAACCTCTTAAATAATAATAATAATAATAATTATTAAAAAATTACTTTTCGGATGAATTCAAAGAATCAATTGAAGTAAGAAATGAAACAAGAGAAGCCATAGAGACAAATCGAAGGACGTTTTCATGAACGAAAAACTTAAAGTTATCTTTATGAGATTCGAAGAGTATTTCAAATTCAAATCGGGCGAATGTTGAAATCAAAAGCCAATATGGAAAGTTAGTTTGAAAAGCAGAAATAATGAAAACTTTGGATTTGAGTCTCTGTTTTTTGGAAATAGGAATTACTTAATAAATTGAAAGCTTTGATTCTTGCTGGAAAATTTTAATTGCAGATAAATGAAAGAGGAGAAGAAAGGAACATGATTTATAAGAAAAGTCAGCGTAGGGGGAACCGTATGATCAAATTTAAATGAATCGCCAGGGATTTGCGCAAGAATATGAAAAGGCGAGAAACGTTAAAGGTTTCGAAAGTGTTGACTTGGAAAGTCAAGAGCATCCCTTCGCGGGGAGGGGGGTGGGGGGATGTTACCACCAATTTCCACTTCAACCTTATCGAAACCAAGATGAATAGAAGAGAAGGAATAACAAGAGATAATAGCACCAACGAGGCCTTTCGAAGGAGTCGAAGGGATGCTAAAGTCAAGGGTCAAATGTGTTACAAGCTTTCGAAAGGGTCGAAAGCACCCTTGAGCTTCAATTGCTTCCATTCGAAAGAGATGCTTTCGCTTTCATAAAGGTGTTTCGAATGGGTTGAGGAATACCTTGCGAAGGCAGCTAGTAACAACCACACACATGCGCACCAAACCTTTCGAAACCAAAGGTTTCGCCTTCATTCAGGTTACTCAAAAAATATTTCGTTGGAACAACCCCTTCGAAAGCATAACTAAGCCTTTCGAATTGGTCGAAACCTTTCACAACTGAGAGGGGTTCCGCATCTATCTGCAAGTATGTCTTCAAAAGCTACCTTCTGGGTCGAAACCCAGAGTATTTCAATACCTTCGAAACCTCAAGGATATACCTGGTGACAAAGTCGAAAGCTCATGCTACTTCCCACTAGCAATAACAAAGCAACACAAGTGGAAAAGGCGCGTCCATCCCTTTCGACGAAGATGGAGGCATTCAAATGCAATGCAGAGGGATGCGCAAGTGTCAAAGGTGAAGAAAGATCTATAAAGCCACCTTTCAACCAAGTTGAAAGGTCTGAGTCGAAAAGTGCCAACCCGGACCTATAAATAAAACCCTAGGGGTCTAGTTTTGGGGATCCGAATTCATTCACTCTTTTCTTATACTTTCTTAAACTTGAAAATTTGTAACCCTAATTTGGAAATCAGATTGGGGAAGTTGATCCGTTTGTACATCATTAGTTTAATGAAGATGAGATTTTGATGCTTTTGGTTATGCAACCGTCTTGGGATTTTATTGAATTCGGTTGTGTTCTGCTTGTGTCGACTTAATCGAAAGAATACCTTCCAAGTGAGTCGAAACCTCTCATTTTACCAACACACTTAGGTTCTTAGCTCCAAACCACTACTCATCAAAAGCTTACCTTTTTATTAAGTTGAAACCTAAACTTAGCCAATATTCCAAGAATTAAAAGTCCAAACCGAAGCCATTAAAGAGGCAAGCTTTCGACGAAGTCGAAACCCATCATTTAGCCAATACCCAACGAGTTTAGAGCCAGCCAATAGGTTACCACCATTGTTTCAATAGGGTTTTTCTAATCGATTAATAAGCCAACAAGGCTAGTTTGAAAGACTTAAAAAGAAGAAAATATAAGTGTTTCGACTAGGTCGAATACAAGGAAGTGTTTACACAACGAAGACTTAGTCGAAAGGTGAATCAGAGGAAGCAATAAGATCCTAGCTTTTTTTACTTAATCAAAAGAGGTTTAGAAGGACATATTTGCACCTTTAACTCTACTTTAGGGTGTTGACAAGTTTTCTTGTTAACAGCATTCGTGGTGAAATCTGATCTATTCCATGTATAGTATGCCGAAAACGGAGCTCAAATGAAGAAGTTACGGGCGTTTGAAGTATGTAGATTTAAATTAAATTAGTTTAAATTCAAATTAAAATAAGGATTTAAATTTAGGATTTGAATTTTAAAAATCAACTTGGCGGCTAAGCAAGCAATTAACGTTAAAGTTAATTAGGGTATAAAATTAATTAAAAAGCAATGGAAATAAAAAACATTCCCAAAACAAAAGTACCAATCGACCCCTTTATTGGGACCGGTCGACCCTAGCGGTCGACCGGTTGAAGAGGGGCAGTCAACCGGTCAAATCCAAATTTTGGCAGTGGCGGCTAGGGTTTGAAGGGATGTGCTATTTATTTATACGCTCCAGATTTGTCCATTTTAAACAATTTTCATCCTACGGTTCTGGTGCGTTTCAACCCCTATAAATAGAACCCTATCCTCTCCACTTTTTATTCATATTATTCTGGGGAATGCAACAAAATTCTGCCATTGCTATCCCTCTAATAAGATTCAGAAACTCCATAGAGAATTCAGGTAAGAATTCAACTTATTTCTTATTAGTTTCTTCTTCCTCCAATCTATTCTTATCCTATTCTTCTCCAATTATTCTGAATCTAATGAATATATATACATCTTCCCTTCTGTGTGTATGTATATCAAAAGAGAGGGATTTAGAACGAGATTGGAAGGCTACAAATCCATTTAAGTAAAGCTAAGGCTAACTTGTGAGTGGAAACCTTAGCATTTCTTTTCAGCAATTTTTTAGTGTATTTCATTTTGGGTTTGAATATGCCCTTAGGGATTTTGGGATTTCGCAAATACAATGTATAAAATCCCCCAAAATTCCTTTTTATTTAGAATATCAATTCTATAATGAGATTCTCAATTATTTACATTAATTCGATTAAATTTTTTTCGTTTATGCAATTTTTGATAATTTCATAGTCTATTCCACTTCTCCTTCTTCTTTGGTTCAAATTATGATTCTTCAATGAAATATGGGGTTTAGATTAAGAATTCTATTTGTAGTTTACACCATTTGTTCTTATCTATTTCTTTATAAAAGAGGAGTTGAATAGAATATAGAGTTTAGATTGCAATTCTTATTGTTTAGGATATTCCATTGAATTAGTGTAATAAATTGAGTTTCTATTTTATTTACAAGTCTGTTATTTCAGTTTTGGTTATGAATATTTATTCCCTTTTTTGGATATTAGAATCCCTTATTTTGGTATGTTGAAATCTTGGGAACGTTAAGAAAAAGGACTTGTAATAACATTTGGTTAGGGAATTGACATTTAACGCTAGTTTAGAGCGTAAAATCCATGCATTTAGAACTTATTAGGCACGATTGTTTATTTATCTCTACTTGCGTAATTAACGTATAATTACTGCGTATATGGCGTAGTTAATTAGACATTTATTTTCCCTATTAGGAAGGTAATTGATTTATAGGCAGAAATAAGAGGAAACTCGTATATAACCTAATTATTATTTTAAGGCGTAATAATGAAGACTCCTTATAAGGCCTTATTTATGAAACGATGAGATGAGTGTGTGTGTGTGTGTGTATAGAGTAATTGGTGAATGGCTAAGTCATAGGGATGCAAGGTTAATAGAGTTACATGACAGAAGTCTACTCTTCAATTTGAAGCTATTAGCGGTTGCATACACTTTGATTGATCTGAGATATCCTTATGATAAATATTTGTAATGACACGAGGTTAGTCCAAAATTCTGCAGGGGAAATCTTCCCAGATAATCTGGCTACCAGTTCCTACGAATAGTTGGACTAATGCGAGACGTCATTATGAGTATGGGCCATAAGATGAAGAGCTTGTTTCAGGGTCTTGAAGTATTAAGTGGTTGTTTGAGGGTCCACCTCTTTTGCTCAGATGAAGTATCAAATGGCCAAGGGGTTACGTTAGGTGATATCTCAATTAGGGGCCCACTTCTAGAAATAGGTATTAAATGATGGGGTCTACCTTAATTAAGGTATTAAATGACCAAAGTCTGCCTATTTTCCACAAGAAAGTATTAAGCAGCCTAAGAGATTCCATATTATGTCAACTAGATAGTACCATTGAGGAGCACACCTTGGAAATAGGTATTAAATGATGGGGTCTGCCTTAGTTAAGGTATTAAATGACCAGAGTCTGCCTATTTTCCAATAAAAGGTATTAAGTGGCTTGGGTACCGTCTCTCACATTATTAGCTATTTATGACGTATGATTTGGATATAGGATTCTAGAAACCTGCTTCTGAAATGGAAGGTATTAAGTGGTTAGACCCGCATCCTTTCCTTATAAGAAGTATTAAATGGTTTAATGATCTATTTTTGTAGACATATTCTTATTCTGAGATATAATGCCGAAGTACTGAAAAGGTAAGACTCGAAGTTTTTATTCACCAGACAATGTTGTTCTGAATCCCTCCTCATTACAACACAAGTTGAAGACGTCGATGCTAAAGGTGATGCTTGGAGATGGAGGTGGTGGACTTGTGGCAGTATTTACCATTTTTATTTGCTTTCATATGTACCCATGTTTTCAAACTATTGTTGTAACGGATTATGTTACGGTTTGATGGAATCTTGTATTTTGACATTGTTATGAATTTCAAATAAATGGGTGCATTTTACTATTATATTTTGTTCCATCCGCTGTGAGTTCTAGAAGTTTAGTTATGGCTCTACAATGTTATTTCTTTTTACTACCACTAGCTTACCTTAGAATGGATCTAAGTTTCGATGGGCTTTTTCTTGGTCGAAATTTAGGCCTATTCTGGGGTGGGTTGTTACAATTGTCATTCTTCGAAATACCTGGATTCCACAAATGATGTATATCTTCTTGTAGCCCTCTTCTCGCTTGTTGATTTGATATATAAATTTTTTAGGGTTTGGTTTAGATTTGAAAGAGGAAGATGAGATTAGAGAGGTGGAGGAAGAAGGAGAAGTCAGAACGAAAAATGTATGCGAATGAATACCCATATTTTATTATTTCTGAACCATCATTTTGTTTAGTTGGGCTTAGGCCCATTTTAAATAAATAAAAACCTGTAACTCAAAATACCATATCTCCTTTATACGGACTTTGATTAAGAAAAACCTATATATTGCGCGTATCAGAAACGAGCTTTGCACTATAGTACACTTTTCATCACCTAATTCCAGTATTTGTAAAACTACCATTTTGCCCCTAATAATAAAATATACACTTAAATCTCACGGGGTATTACGTTCTCCCCTTTAATAAGAATTTTATCCTTGAAATTCCGAACATAACTCCTTTTTATGTAACTACGTATCTTATACTATATAAACGTATATATAAAAATTCACGTAAATAATACACCCCATAGTAACTTTCCAACACCAGGGCACTCCCTTTTCATATGGCCCATCTGATTGCAATTATAGCACTTAATCTTCAAGACTATCACTCTACAATCTTTCACCTTATGCCCCTCATATTGCATCTTCTACACCACTGTCTTGCTTACGACCTTGTCCACCTGGACCTTCAAGATCTTTTCACTTGCCTTAAGTAACATTCTTCGTTGGTTGTCATTTCGAAGACTCAAATGTAGTTGTATTCAACAACGCTATCTCAAATAAACTCTCAAATGTCGCTCCCATAGGAATCTGACTAAGTGCTAATTCCTTAAGTGGCGAACTCAACCCTTTCACAAACTTCATCGCCTTCTTAGGTGCCCTATTTATCAATTCAAAATCAAAATTTTCAAACTCATTAAAGCTATTAACATAGTCCTTCATAGTGGAATTTCCTTGTTTGAGATAAATAAACTTCTCAAGCTTTACTTCCTTTTTGCCCTAGAATTTTTTTGTCTCAAATCATTTCTTAAAACTAGTCCTGGGGATTTCATTCTCATTGACTTCCTCTATAACAACATCCCACCAATTCATTGCTTCTCCCTTTAGGTGCCAAGAAGCTAGCTGCCTCTTTATCTCATTGCTCAAATTCAGCATACTAGAAATTCTATCACTTGTATGCAACCAAGCTTAGGTCTCCACAAAAGCTTTCATTCCCTTGTATGGCCTGCCATCCATATTCAAAAAATCCTTACACGGTTTCGAAAAATTTGGTTGTGGTTTACGAACAACATCTGCATTTTGTACTCCAGTTATTGGTGCCCTTTCCCTAATGGTGGCCTAGTTTCTAGCTTGAAGATTACGATGGAACCAAAGTGGAATGTTCACACCTGGTACTTCCACACCTTCATTTCCAATGGTGCTTTCAGTCGGGTTACTCATCTCTACTATCTATAAAATTGGATTCAATATTAGATCCTCCTGGAGTAGTAAACAGAGATGGCAAACATAAACTTGAAATTAAATGTCATATTCCTTATTTACTTTAACCAACACACACACACACACACATATATATATATATTATATAAAACTATACAAGTACACTCTATCTATATGTCTCAACCTAAGATCTGATACCAAATACAATAATCTGACTTTTCGCAGCTATAAAATTGTCGTAGAATGAAAAGCTGGATTGCTTTAAATACAATAGTAAATAGAGAGCTGAACTAACTAACTATATCTTTCAGAACTCAAAGTAGAATGGATCAAAATATAATATAGATAAAAAAACAAATACCATCTATATACAACATAAGTCATTCATAATAATCATACATACGTACATTGTCACACCATATATATACAAGTAAATGGATAACATATGTAAACGTCTTCATAGTCACCGTCTTCAAATATCATACCTACCGCGGTTACTTTGTTCACCTAATGTGTATGAGGAGGGTTTCGGACACATGTCCGGGGAGTAAAAGTATTATCAAGTATATACTCTTACATTATTTCATAAACATCAATAGAGAACCAATACTTACTTTACCTCACCTATCTCACCTTCATCTACATAGTTAGTCCATCATAATAAACATATTGTGTGGATCACTATCATATACCTAACAACATTAAATGTATGATAGAGTTAGCTATACATAGACTAACCAGTCTACACACAAGAGGGGGATATTTTTAGTTAAACATATACTTAATAACATTAAACGTACGATAGAGTTAGTTAAACATATACTAACTCGTCTACACACAAGGGAGGGGAAAGTTAGTTAAACATATATTAAACCGGCAATACACACAAGAGTTGGTTAAATACAGGCTAATCTCGTAAATGTAGACATGCGCATGCGTTAGATTGATGTAGACTAACTCATGTATACGTAAAGGATAGGTGAACACACCCTAACTCCTTTACAAATGACTCGACACAATCATCACAACACACAATCACTGATGCCCATCTCTAGATATTAAACACTTCTCGATGTCGCTAAGAAACCAACACGTTGCTCACTTCCATTTCGTATCGGCCTGACTGAAGTAAAAATGCTTCAACTTAGTTCGGGTTCAACCTAACATTCCGAATGTCCACCGGTGTACTCAACACCGATGGACCGGTGTACTCAACACCGATGGACCGGTGTACCTGCCGAATGTCAAAAAACTGATCATCCTTCTCTTAAATTTTGAATTGCCTTCATCGTTCACTGTTTTTGTACTTTTCTACTCCTCTTTATCATCATTTCCTACTATTCTAACATCTCATATACCATATATCAACTACATATTCAAATTCAAACCTTAATCATCATAATAATTTATACAAACTTCATTTAATATACAATCTAATACTTATTAAATCCTAATTAAATCATCATTAACATCAATTAATCCCATAATCACTTCGGCGTCAAATCCAATTTACCCAAATTCAACATCCACTAACCAAAATTAGCAATTAATATAATGCAACTACTTTCATGTGAGTAGTAGATAGCTCAATGATTATTTCCACTCGTCAATTCACGCCGCTAAGCCCTAGAAATAACCAATTGACCTCCAATCCCTCACTATTTAGAATTGGCATTCTTTGAAATTCCTCGATTCTACAAATGAGGATATCTTCTTATAGCCCTCTTCATGCTTGTGAAGTTGATATATAAATGTTTAGGGTTTGCTTTAGGTTTGAAAAAGGAAGATGAGATCAGAGAGATGAAGGAAAGAGAAGTTAGAATGGAAAATGTACGTGAATGAATTCAAATCCTTCTCAGCCTGCATTTTATAATTCCTAAATCGTCATTTTTTCAGTTGGGCTTAGGTCCATTTTAAATAAATTAAAACCCATAACTTAAAAATACTCATACCTCCTTCATACAGTCTCCGATCCGGACAAACCAATATACTACACAAATTAGAAAAACAAGCTCTACTCGATGGAACACTTTTCATCACCTAATTCCAATGTTTATAAAATTACCATTTTTGCCTCTATTAATAAAATATACGCCTAAATCTCACGGGGTAAGCAACAACCCGCAAATCCGCACAATTCAAGCTGATAATAAACCCTACATGTCCAACTCCAAATTGAACGGAAAGACGGATAGTTATGGAAAAGAAAGAAGAAAGAAGAAGAGAAGATAAGAAATGGAGGAAAAGAAATAGAAAACAACATAGAATCTCATAATCGCAGCGGAACAACATATAGTATAATATCAATGATCTTTACAAAAGAGAAACTATAATATACATACATCAAATCAGAGTACACAATAATCAATCATCAGCCTGGACAGTTATAACAGTCTTTCCTCACAAATGCTGATAATTAAAATAATCGGTGCAGTGGAAAATAAACATATACGTGAATACGACTTAAAGACCTCTAGCTCGTCTCCTGAGCTCCAATGCATCCAAAGAAATCTGTAAATATGCTCGGTCTGACCCGAGCATTATAATAAAATAATACCCGAGTTAGTCTGGTAAACTAGTATGAGAAAACACATCCAGTTGGATTTTTAAAGTTATCGAACTCTTTTTAAAATAAAGGTATCTTGTAAGACCACGCTACACATAACACGGACATGTTTTTACCTTACGATAACCAAAACATTTTCTATAGAAGTTCTAGTGATATTATAATAGTGTCTAGAGTACAAATACTTCTTAATCATAGTCAAAATTGTTACATTAATTAAATTCTGGCATACTAGGTTCTATAATCAAAACCATAAAGGCATGTATTGGAGATTGGATTCCATATCAAGACAAAGTAAGGGACTACCTTCTGATGATACATCTCTGGATAAAATGCACCAGGGTCTGACAAGAACATCTTGTACCCCTGCCACACATGACCGAAGCATACATGAGCATATAGTAATCGATTTAGATTTGGGATGACCATACCCTGATGGGAGTGACCCACATGGCCCTACCGCACGCCTAATTTTTGTTATTTCACGGTTGTTGAGGATTGAGGCTGCGTTTTACCTTTATATAGCACTTCCCACTTGAATGTTAACACTGCTCTTCAGACAACAATGCAATGCCTGCATTCATCTATACAAGTTCATTCTATGACTGAACGAAATCAAAGGCACCACTTCTACTACATCCATTTTGGGAATCATCCTCAGGATTAGTAGCAAGTAGCCTTTGCACTACAAAGCTCCATTTTCGATTATCTTCGAGATATTCCAATTCAAAACGCTTATGTCGATTCGAAGTGGTTTGCGGATAACGGATCTGATCCCAATCTCTCCGAACCGACAATGTTTATTTATAAACTAGCAAACATTTGATAGTCGGTTATTTGACTATCAAATAAACATACAATCCAACCAAAGATTAAATTTCCAAAAAGAAGTAACACCGGTTAAGCACGAAGCAACACTAAGCCTCTTTAATTAATCTTTTCATTAATTAAAACACTTTCCCAAATATTTATCTCAAAATATCTTTATGAAGATATATTCTCAAAACCACATTTAATCTCTCTATATTTGGATAATGTTTCCATATACATATCTCAACGGCATAAGTATATTCACAAACCATTTCATTTCAAACATTTAGACGATGCCCTATATACCTAAATCCGTAATAAGTATAATTACAACTTTTGAGGAAAACTTCTTACTTCCCAAAACACACTTTATTGGGCCAAAATGAATGTTGTGTAAAAAATCGTTACGACAACCCAAAAACACTAGTATAGAGATCCAATTAGTCATATTTAATATTAATTTCGATGTCGAACTAAAACTATTTATTGGTCAAAAATGAAGCCGATCAAGTTGGGGTACTATTACCTCTCAGACCTTGAATGAACGACATTCTTGACTTTAAAATGGATGTAAGTTACACACCTCGAAAACTTAACATCAAATATAGGATATATATATATATATATATATATATCCCATCTACTATAAAAACATCTTCTTCTAGAAATCATCTACTATAACAATAGTGTTATAGTCTATGTCTTCCTCACTTCCATGAAAAAATTTATTACAACAAAAATGTTAAAATCCATTTCTTCCTACCACTTAACACATTTTAAATCACTTTAAAAACCATTAAACTTCATTTGAAAATATCACTTTCAAACTTTCCTTTAAAAGATTGTTTTAACTTTTAAAAATGTAAATATATTTCCTTGATAAAAGTCCATACTTAAATTTCAACATAATCATTTCCATATTTAAAAAATATATTTATAAATCTCTTTCTATTTTATAAAACTTTTTAAAAAAATCCCTTTATAAACCTCACTTATTCATAAAATCCCATTTAAAACATCAATTACGATCCGTTTTTAACGTTACTTCCATATGTATAAATTTCTTTTATAAATTCATTTCTATTTATAAAATATCGTTTAACATCTTCAAATTTATCCTCACTTTCAATTTACAAATAGAATCAACTATTTTTCTAAAACAACATTCCATGTCTTATTATAAATCCATAATTGTGATTTATTTCCCAATTTATCCAATGATAAAAGTTTTCCTTTTTTATAAACACCATTTATAAATCTATCCTTTTACTTATAAAATACGATCTTATAGATCTTTACTTTATTTGTAAAATGTCACATTTATAAATTTCCATATTTATAAATAAATATTAATATATGTGTGTGTGTCACTTTACATAAAACTGTTAATAAATATTTATACTAAAATATTTCTATCTTCTTTTTAAAACTGTATTCCTTTATTCTAAAAGACGAAAATCTTTATTTTACAGTTCAAAAATCTCTATTTGAATATTTTACAAAAACTATTAATTTATAATATCTAAAAATCATACCTTTTATTTTAGAATAAACTCCATCCTTTTATAATTCAAGAATAATTATTACAACATATAAAATTTCAAAATCGCTTAAAATTCTTTAAAAACTAAATCTTCACTTTATAGTATTTCAAAATACTAAAAATATGACCCAGTGCTACTACAACACTAAATAGGGAAAAAGCACCCATGTCATCAAATATAGCATTCAACACATCATATATCAAAATATATGAAAGGTAAAATCAACAATGGAATGAATCAAATTGGATCCGTCCAACCTGTCCCCATGCATCACATACAATATATAATCATAAAATATAAATCAACTGCTTCGAGGCAGGATCGTATACAAAAGGGTCATCCGCTCATACATGGAACGTAATTGGGTCTCATCCGCTCTAGGGGTGGAAATATATCCAAACCAACATATAAAAAAGTAAATCATCCAAACAGTCAACAAACAATCAACAATAAAATTATCCACATTTATATAAAAAATAAGTAGACCAGAGAGGTGAGTTAACTCACTTTGGTTTCAGTTTTTCGCCAAAATGATCTGGTTTGAATTACAATTGAACAGGCGTTCAATTTTAACCTAGATTCCTACTAGCTCTAAATCCATTCAATCCAACTCTTTATTGTAGTATTCGCTGATACGATCGCAAGATAACTTGTCGCGTTCAATTTGAACCTCGTATGAATTTAATATGAATTAATGAACGTTGAGATTATTTAAATTATAATTAACATAAATTAATTAAATTTAAAACTTTAAATCACGTTCCTTCTCTCTCACGCTTGTACCCATCTCCAGACCGAAAAGAAAACGCGACCGCGTTTCCTTCGATTTCCGCCGTCGTTGATCGTCGTTCGCCGCCAACTCACCAAGCCTTCCTCCACCCATCGCCCCCGGTGCGATCACCTGAAACACCGCCCATCGCCTCGATTTTCCAAAGAACGCCGCAACTTCGAGCTCTCCTAGCCACTACCACCGACCTCCAATCGACGATCCACGACCAAGGATGAGTTCGTCGCGACGAGCTCTGCAAGTTTTATGTTGAACGTTTTGGCTATTTCGCTTCCAACTCTCGATCAATTTATGGCCATTAGAATTAATTATAGTTAATGGTGGCTTGTGAAGAATTAAGGTTAAGACTTGCGAAATGAAAATTCTCCAAGTCCTTTTATAGAAAATTTCGCGCACTATTCACGTTGAATATTTCAAACTTCAATCGAGGCGTGCCATCTTGCATTCGATATGTAATACCCCTATTCCGAACAAAATGGAACTAGTATCGGGACCCAATTCCATCATATACAGAAGTTAACTTTTGAAAATCAAATAATATTAATTTAAATTCCTTTAATTAATTCCTACGCGTTTCAAACTCGCACGACTAAACGATACGTCTGATTGCCACGAAAGTCAACGACAGACTATAATTCACTATCACGGATCCAGTGAAACTAGTTTCGTCGAAATCCGAGATAGTGTCTCGGAAGGCTATTTTCACACATTAATTAAAACGATTATTATAAAACAAGTTTATTCATTTTTAATTCAAATTCAAAAGTTTACTTTCTTCATTCTTATATAAATAAAATTTAAATCAACTTTCGAATTCATTTTTATTCATATTAAAATCAAGATTTAATTATTTAAACAATTCCAAATATTAAATTTAACAATTTAATTGTCAAATAAATCGCTGAATTTGAAATATAAGTTATTTATCTTATAAAATTGACCTTTTAACATTTAAAATCAATTAAATATTCCAAATTTGAATGACTGAAATTCTGGGTCGTATATTCTTCCTCCCTTACAAGAATTTCATCCCCGAAATTAGCAAGTAAGAAAAATGCCCTAAACCCATTAACTTTTCAAAACCAATTAGTTGAAATAGATTACCAAATTCTTTTAAGCCTTTAACTTCATTCACTGATGCCAACTAATACCATTCAAAGTTATAACACAAAATCAAATTTTAGTTAAATTTCTCAAAAAATTCTAACGCCTTAAATTTGCAAAAAAATTCGCCAGCGTCACCTTTGTGCGGCTCGATCGAAAAAATTTACAATATATAAATACACACACACACAGATATATATATATATATAATCATAATTATACTTCTCATCTTCAAGAATGAGGCATCCCGTAGAAAAATATAAAAATACGATATGTAATCTGAGATGTGTACCTTTTCTTAGCATTAGCAAGCATATACAATCAATATAATGCGAAAGCGAGCTCCAAATGCGAAGCATACGCCATCCGCACCTACTAATCACTCAACAATTAATGAGAACAAATATTGGGAAAGTAATAACAATATATAACATGTACTAATACAATAACTATATGCAAATGTAACAAGAGAAACCATCTAACAAATAATATTCATCCAATTAATTCATAACCATATCAATTTGCATTTTCTAATGTCAACATTTAATTCATTAAGCCCGTACGATGTACATATATCATCCGTACGCAAAACCAAATTTGGTCACTCGCTCGATCACACAATTTCACTTCCGAACTAGTATCGTTCACACAACCACTCTAGTGCGGACTCCGATCTGGTTCCTTGATTAGAAACCGTCGTTCTCCTTGCATAGCCGTATACTATGATAGAGAATTCCAGAATCAATCAAAAATCTATATCCAGTGTTTGCCGTCAAGAATCAAGTGAAAAATCCTAACTCAGATCGGTGTAAATCACCTCGAAATCATATATTCGAATATGTATCAAATAGCTATGCGAATAAAATGATCTACGTACAAATTACGTATTTATTTCAATTGGTTTCTTATTATATCCCATTCTTTTTTTTCAGATTCTTTTATTCTCATTCCATTAATTCACATTCCATTAATTTAGTATAGTTCTTTTAATACTAATAACACTAGGGACCATTCCATAGAATTTTACTTAAGTTTATTATAAACATTTTACACAACACCACTAATGTTTATTATCACTTCAATACTTAAGTTCATATTCAATTCTATCAAACCACATTCCAAAATGTGTTCAATTCATTTTACAACTTATGTTGAATTTCCTTTTATAACTCAAGTTAATATCCATTTCATTAATTCATTACAATCAAATTCAATTTCATTTAACTTTGCTTAACATTTACCTTCAACAAATTTAAAATTTTTGTTTCAACTTACTAATTTTCAAATTTATAAGTTATAAAGCTTATTTCTCATATTTATCAAATTATACTTTGGATTTTTTTTAAAAATCAAACTATTTTTATTAAAACACAACTTTAATGGTAGCTATACATCACTTAGAAACTCGACAATGAACACCGATGATACTGCAGTCATCACCAGAATTATTTTCTAGCAATTGAAGTAAGTTCAGTGCTTTCTGTCTCTTTTAAATCTCATTTTAAAATATTTCTAACCAAAATATTTTCAAAATAATACTGTTATTATTCTTCCAAAAGCTTTGAAAAACAATTTTCAAAATCAATGGGGTTTAAATTCTCAAATTTCTTATTATAAATTCATTTCATTTACAAATCATATTTTTATATAATTTCACTTTGGTCATATAAAACCATTTCTTAATTGTTTATCTTTGTTTGCATTATAATAATAACAGCTTTTATTAAAACATAAACAACAAACAAAAAATGATAATAATCAAATATTATAATTCACTGACAACCAAACACACCATATATATCTATAATAATTTTTGAAAAAATATTATTTTATATATTAAATATAATTTAGGTAAAATTGTTTCATTTACCAATTCTCAAAACAATACTGTGTCGGTTAGCCTTGTTTAAGTGTTTAGAAACACCTATCGATATCGTGGCGTTTCACGTACTGGCCAGGATTTATAAGCCACTCAACGGATAAATTAATACAATATAAAACCTTTTTATATCACTAACAAATGCGCGCTCATCTCTATACACTCAAACTTAGAATAAGGCATTCCATTACCTTATCTCTTAATGAGTTACCCCACTAAAGCCAAAGTTTTCGCTTAATCTCATGCTCTAATACCAAATGTAACAATCCGCAAATCCGCACAATTCAAGTTGACAATAAACCCCACATGTCCAACCCCAAATTGAACGGAAAGACGGATAGTTATGGAAAAGAAAGAAGAAGAGAAGAAGTAGAGGAAAAGAAACTGAAAACAATACAAAATCTCACAATCGTAGCGGAGCAACATATAATATAATATCAATGATCTTTACAAAAGAGAAACTGTAATATACATACATCAAATCAAAGTACACAAATAACCAATCATCAGCCTGGACAGTTATAACAGCATGTCCTCACAAATGCTGATAATTAAAATAACCAATGAAGTGGAAAATAAACATATATGTGAATACGACTTGAAGACCTCCAGCTCGTCTCCTGAGCTCCAATGCATCCAAAGAAAACTGTAAATATGCTCGGTCTGAACCAAGCATTATAATAAAATAACATCCAAGCCAATCTAGTAAATCAGCGTGAGAAAATACACCCAGTGTGACGACCTGGAAATTTCGAACCCGAAAATTCCAGATAGTTAGAAGAAAAAGAAAGAGATAGAAGAAAGAAACAGAATAAGACACAGATTCTCACATTCGCAGCGGATCAAATTACAATAGCAAATAATAATATCAGTTATACAAAGAAAAACTGTATCAGTTAATTACATTTTTATATATCAGAGTTACAACATTTCTTAATCAATGGACAGTTAAAATAACTCGTCCCAATAAATAACAATATATCACACTCACTACGTTCCTGCCATCCAGCTCGCCTCCTGAGCTCCAGAACGTCCTTACCTGGAAATCTGTAATACTCGGTCTGACCCGAGCATTACATCAAAGTAACACCCGGGTCAGGCTGGAAACCAGCGTGAGTAAACTCATCTAACATGAAATCCAATTTATAGAACTTATATATATATACCCCGGGTAACTCGTACTTCACTATAAGTAAGCAACTTATATAGTCAACACATATGTTCACCAAGCAATATCTAAGTATCCAACTTAGTTTAAATGGTCCCTATTATCCAAACCGGTTTATTTGACTTCACATATCAAACTATAAAGAATTATGGAAGATTCAAATCGAAGTGGTTTCGGGTATTTACTGGTACCCGACCTCGGTCTCTTCGAATCCAATTATTCATTAACCAAAGGTTTAAATATAATATATACAATCATTCATCTCATATCACAAAGCAACACATATCACATATAAGAGATATCACATAATTCAAGGCACTCAACATCATTCAATCATACGTAAACAAAATTTTTTTTTAGATATAATTCCTAATTAATTTAATTAATTTCCAATTAAATTAATTACCAACTTTAATAACTTGGATTACCTTAATCCTGCTCAATTTATTACAACCATTGATTAATCCTTCTTTAATTACCTATCTAAATTAATTATCCATAATTACTTCATTAAGTAATTATACCATTGGTTGATTATCCTTAATTAATTAACCTTTAATTATTTATTAATTATCCTCTAAAAAAATAATTAAATTAATTAACCCTCAACAAATTAATCTTTAATTACTTATATTAAGTAATTATCATTTAAGTAATTACTTACATTAATTATTCTCTAATTACCCATTAATTTATCTCAAATTTCCAATTAATTAATCTCCCAATTAATTAATTTATAAACCTTAATCCTAAATCATTAATTTATTAAAGTAATTAATTACTATGTAATTACTTCATTAGTTTAATTAATCCTTAATTATTCATAGTCTTAATTAACTTTAAGATAAACTATTGTTCTTATTAATTGCTTAATTATGATCAACACACAAATTTAAACATTTTATCCTTTTACTTAATTACATTTCTAAATAAAGTTTAAAATAACTTAAAAACTTAACTTAATAAATTCAAGTTAAACAAATTATATAACTTACTTAAATCAATTATTAAACACATTTATTATATAAAGAATAGATTTAAACTTGATTTATTTAAATTAAAAACTTGTTTTCAATTAAATTTTATACTGTTTTATTACTTCGGGTTCAACCTGGAACCTATCCCGAGTCAAACTTGTAAATTCCCGAGCCCAACCCGAGTAACCCCATCTTCTCTTGCTTCGAGTTATTTAGCAATTTCCTTCGAGTCAGACCCGAGTTATCCTTGTCTTCCCCAATTCCACAACTTCAACCGATACCACAGTCTCGCGTGCACGTGCACCAACGATCAAAACATCTCCGACCACCGACACTACCTTCGGCACATCGACGAACAACTCCACTCACGATCCCGACCACCTAAACTTCCACTCGATCGCGAAATCAAAACCAAGTCGATCGAACCCAAAGGAGTGAATCTGGAACAGAAACCATCACCCAAAACTCACCTTGTACTGATGCCTCCGACCACCAGCAACAACGAAACTCCGTCCAAACCTTCGCCGACCAACCACTCAACTTTTCCCCCACCTCCGATGAACTCCGATACTCCAGAGATAACGAAAACTTCTCGCGAACCCAGACTACCCATCAACACTTAAAACCCTACATCGACTACGATCGTCCTCCACGATGATCAGAAATTTCTCTGATCATTTTTCCCGAGTTCGTCAATCACCCAACTATCCTCAATGATGAACACGAGACGCCATCACCCTTCGATCGCTAGAAATCGAAGAAAGATCGATTTCTGTTCAACTCGCAAGTTCTCCATGAATACACACTTAAAAATCATGATTCCACTTTTAAAAATCATCGTTTTCGAAACGTTTTAGATTATGTAATTGAAACGAGAAAACATGATATTTGAATTTTTGACATAGTTTAGAGCTTTCACTGTATTTCTTGTTTTCCAGCAAACCACTTGATAATTTTAGTTGAATTTTTTCTTTAAAACTTAGATCCTGTAATTTCAAACACTTTTCGTTTTGACATCAAACTCTAAAAAAAGAATTAGAGACGGAGGGATTGAAATTTTTTTAATTGTTTTAAACTCTGTAAATCTGGAACAGAGGCATTTCTGCCTGTAACACCTATATGCACAAAATCTTTTACATGTATACCTATACATACAGGCATATTTAGATACATGCAAGCACTTCTCACAACATTATAGTTATCATTTATCACATGCATCAAGATTCAACCCAGATTCAAGCTTTAAATAGTAATTTACTCACCTGTTTTGAACAGAGAAGCCTGTTTCTTTGATTTAAAACTGGAAACTCAGTTGATCTTTTACTTTGAAAACTGGAGATTGCTTGCTGTTATAATTTGAGTTGCTGGAAAAATGCTATCATGAATTTCTCCTTTGACCTAAAAACTTTGAGTTACTGAAATGCTGAAAATTTCTTGCTTTAGACAATTTTCCAGATTACTTGCTTGATCAAATCTCAGGTTTGCATGCTTTAGTTTGAACTCAAGTTGAAGAAGAAGCTTTGTACAGGCTTGAGAAATATGAAAGTGTTTGTATTTGAACTTGAGGAAGTTTTTCAGGTTTTGGTTTTTAAATATTTCGAAAATGATTTACAGGTTACTGAATTTGATTAATTTCTGGTTTGAGGAACATTAAATTACAGATTTGTTTTGAGTTATAGGATTTGAGTCTTTCTTAGCTTTTGAATTTGAAGAATAGAAAAAGAATTGAAGAGAGGAATTAGATGGATATATAGGCTAGATTATGATTTATTAAAAATAAAAGAAAACTAAAATTAAAAATGACACTTGTCTTTCTTCTCACTTAATCAATTAACACTTGTTAATAAGGAGATTTATAATTTAACACATGTTATTTGATTATCTAATATGTTAACACTTGTCTCATGATTTAATTAGTTATATTTTTAAATGTTAATGAAAGATTAATACATAATTAAGCCTAATGAATTAGCTAATTTGTATTTATATGTATAAATAATCTTAAAAGAAATAAAAACCCAATTCAAATTAAACTTTTGAAACCCAAATTAAAGTCAACTTATTAAATTTTAAAATGATAATTTCATTTTCTTATTTTAATTCTTTTTTATATTTATATGGAAAATAATACATTATTAATATGGTTTGAAAATAATAATTTTAACAATTTTAAATGATTTATAAAAGAGATTATAAATCACTATTATTATTAAATGAATTAAAACCATATTGCAAATTGTAATTTAAACTTATATATAAAATTTCCAAATCATAGATTATCTATAATATATATACAAGTATTATCAAACCAATACTTATTCATATATATATATATATATATATATATATATATTTCCATTACCAGAAATTTTATTTAACTTATAAATCAGTATTTCTATTAATAAATTTAGTTAATTTATCAGTTATAAATATTCCAAAACCCGGGTTATCACATTCCTCCCCCCTTTAAAACTTTTCGTCCTCGAAAAGGAATGAAGTTAGAATTTTAATTATAACAGCTTATCATCAGTTAAATTATTCTTTGAGCATTTTTAACCATAAACTCTTTTTATTCAACATTTTTTTTAAACACTTTAAAATCTATATAATATTACAAAAATAACTTTATAAAAATATATTTTTTATAACTCGATGTTTCAACCAGTCCATCATGGTTCTCACAGAAATTCGGTCATACGTTGATCAGACGTAAGACTGAAAATCTATAAGTACTTAGCAGACTCGTTTTCAACATCCAGTGAAAATACTTGGAAAATAATTTATCGAAAATATAGAAAACATTTTTGAAAATAGAGGAAATATCTTTGGTGAGAATGCTCTGGAAATCATCACCCCCATCCATGGTCGCAGTTAACCCGATGGTTACGTTGCCGTCCCGGCAAAATCCACAGATAACTGTAGGTCTCCGCGCTCCTCGATTACGCCATGGAACCCGCTACAGATCGCAGTTATACCCGGGCCTTACGTTGCTATCACAGCACAAACCCATATAACTGTAGGCATCAGCGCCACCGAATTTCGCTGCCAAATAATGAAACTTCTCCCACATAGGTCGCAGTCTACCGATATAAAATCAAACGCAGACTGTTGGCTCTCAGCGGCACAAACGACTTTCGCTATGTTACCATAGTGTCACAGTCTACCGATATAAAATCAAACGTAGACAGTTGGCTCTCAGCAGCACACATGACTTTCGCTATGGTCTGCAGTAGATCGCAGTGACATCGAGTTAAACTGTCGTCACAGCATAACCCAAATGCCTCTGTGGGCACCAGCCCCTCGACTTTCGCTACACAAATAATCCTCAGGAACTAGTTTGTCCGGACTCCTCACAGGATCAACTTTAGAATCCCCCTTGGGGTTCAAGGCAGTACCACCCAGTGGCACTCCTGAGAAGTTCATTTCAAGGAAGCGCCTTTTTTCCCAGAGCTATTTTCAAAACACTTTGTACTATACACTTATAGTATCTTCAAATCATATCCTTTATGATTTATCAAAATCTCATTTACTCAAAATCGATTACCAAAATCGATAATTCTCAAACTAGGCTTTCCAAATTCCCAAAATCGATTTTTTTCCCCAAAAACCAAAAGCCTTTTCCAAATTCATAGGTTCCCAAAAACCTTTTTCAAAATCATTCTCATAAATCCCTTTATATATATATAGATATATATATACTTTAAAAATCTTTGGATCACTTCAAACTTGTATAAAACCTCTTTTTATACTTCAAATACTTCCAAAAACCCTTTTTATTCTGGCTAGATTCAATAAGGGAAGTTTATCATATTACAAAATATAACTTTATTTATTATCAAATCAAATATTCAAGTTTGATTTCATTATAAAGTTATTTACCATTTACTTACCTCCATAAAGTAAATTTCAACCAAAGAAATATCCAATTCCATTATATTTCACAAATATACTTTTTATTTCAAAGACCATTTTACAATCCTTATCCACAAAATTTCAATATCAATTTCCTTCAAACCCGTACGATGTACACATATCATCCGTACGCAATATCAATCTGATCGCTCAATCGATCACACAATTTCACTTCCGAACTAGTATCATCCACCCGACTTCCTAGTGCGGACTCAGATCTGGTTTCTTGATCAGAAACCGTCATTCTCCTTGCATAGTCACAACTATGATAGAGAATATCTAGAACCAATCAAAAACCCATATCCAGGTTCGCCGTTGAAAATCGAGCGAAAAATCCTAACTCGGATCGATAATACTATCTCGAAATTCTGTGTTCGAATCTGGATCAAATCACTATGCGAATAGAATAATATACGTATATCCTACGTATTTATCTTATTCGGTTATCAGCCAAATCAATTCTCTCTTCTATTCATATTTCCTTTAATTCCATTCACTTATTCTCAATTGCTTCCATCTCCAATTGAGTTATTACTTCAATTATAAACAGTTTGAACTCTGACCAATTAAATTTAAAATAGCTTGAAAAAGTTTAAAAATAGATAAGTAGTTGAAAAATAGTTATTAGTTTGTAAAATAGCTGTAAAATAGTTAAGTAGGTATAAAATAGTTAGATAATTGCAAAATAGTTTTTAAAATAGTGATTAGATATAAGTAACTGAAAAATAGTAATCAGTTTATAAGACGGTTTCAAAATAGTTAAATAGTTCCAAAATAATTGTAAAATAAGTATAAGATAGTTTGGGGTTTAAGAAGAAAGATTGTATAGTAAATAGTTTGGAAAAATATATTTGTACTAAAACAATTTATTTTGAAAATAATCCAGAGCCAAACTGTCAATTCTTATCAATTCAATTCAAAATTCCACCTCCATTTAAATTAACTCAATTGCAATTTAAATAACTTCAATTTCCATTGAAATTGATTTAACCTCAATTCAAGTTGAATTAATCCTCAATTTCTTTCCTAATTCAAATCAAATTCAATTTGAACTACTTCTATTCAAATTTCAACTTAAAACCATCTCGAATTATATAAATTCGAGTTAAATATTTTAAATGTTGATTTAATCCTTTAAATTAAATTAACCTTTACTTTTTAAATCAAATCAACCTTAATTTTTTTTTATTTAACAACTTAAATCTTTAAACCATTTAATTTTTGAATCCAAATTCCAAAATTCCACTTTAAAATTATCTTAACTTATTACAAAGTTCAAATAAGAATTCAAAAACAATTTAATCTTCAGATTCTAATTTATTATCCATTTTTTTATTTCCAGATCTCAAACCCATTTTGAGATTACTCATAACTCCCATTTAAATTAATCATTTAACTTCCCATGTTAAATTCCAATTTCATCTTGAAATTTCCAATTCAAGTTATTCATTCAAACTTATTTAACTCCCTCCAAGTTAAATTAAATTTACTTAATCCGGTCAACTCTACACAATTTGAATTCCCATTCAAATTTTAAACTTTAGATTAATATTGTTCCCACTTAAATTCAAAAACTTATCACTTTGGGTTTTCATATCACAATCCAATTTAAAACTCAACATTAAGAGTTATTTCAAATCATCCTTAATATTATACCTTAAAATTTTAAACCACCTTTGGTTTTTAATTCAAAACAAATTTCCTTAAAACAAATTTCAAGTTTTCTGGATTTAGATTTAAAATTTCACAATTTCAACTTATCTTCAATTCCAATTTATAAGTCATACTTACCTAAAATTTTATTTCTCTAAAACATTTCATTTTGCTTAATTATTAACAACATTCCTTATTAATCACAACTACCATTTATGATAATAACCAAGATTTTCATATCTGAAAAACAATTCATTATTATCTTTATTCTTGATAACACCTCTACAAATTCAAGATTTTAATTTCAGTTTGAATTCATTTCAAACTTATCTTCGTTCAATTTTAATTTGGTTGTATTTCTATTACCACTTAATTTAATTCCAATATTTTAACAACCAATTACCTTAATATTTATTAGAAAGAAATATCATTTTATATATATCAAAATATATTCTTATATAAAATCATTTAAAATCTTTATATATGAAAATAACAAGTACGCTCTCATATATATATATATATATATATACACTCAACTCGTTCTAGGGTACCATTGACCCTATTCTTAACGAGTAATCCCACTAGAGCCAAGGTTCTCGCTTAACCTCGCTCTGATACCAAATGTGACGACCTGGAAATTTCGAACCCGAAAATTCCAGATAGTTAGAAGAAAAAGAAAGAGATAGAAGAAAGAAACAGAATAAGACACAGATTCTCACATTCGCAGCGGATCAAATTACAATAGCAAATAATAATATCAGTTATACAAAGAAAAACTGTATCAGTTAATTACATTTTTATATATCAGAGTTACAACATTTCTTAATCAATGGACAGTTAAAATAACTCGTCCCAATAAATAACAATATATCACACTCCATACGTTCCTGCCATCCAGCTCGCCTCCTGAGCTCTAGAACGTCCTTACTTGGAAATCTGTAATACTCGGTCTGACCCGAGCATTACATCAAAGTAACACCCGGGTCAGGCTGGAAACCAGCGTGAGTAAACTCATCTAACATGAAATCCAATTTATAGAACTTATATATATATACCCCGGGTAACTCGTACTTCACTATAAGTAAGCAACTTATATAGTCAACACATATGTTCACCAAGCAATATCTAAGTATCCAACTTAGTTTAAATGGTCCCTATTATCCAAACCGGTTTATTTGACTTCACATATCAAACTATAAAGAATTATGGAAGATTCAAATCGAAGTGGTTTCGGGTATTTACTGGTACCCGACCCCGGTCTCTTCGAATCCAATTATTCATTAACCAAAGGTTTAAATATAATATATACAATCATTCATCTCATATCACAAAGCAACACATATCACATATAAGAGATATCACATAATTCAAGGCACTCAACATCATTCAATCATACGTAAACAAATTTTTTTTAGATATAATTCCTAATTAATTTAATTAATTTCCAATTAAATTATTTACCAACTTTAATAACTTGGATTACCTTAATCCTGCTCAATTTATTACAACCATTGATTAATCCTTCTTTAATTACCTATCTAAATTAATTATCCATAATTACTTCATTAAGTAATTATACCATTGGTTGATTATCCTTAATTAATTAACCTTTAATTATTTATTAATTATCCTCTAAAAAACTAATTAAATTAATTAACCCTCAACAAATTAATCTTTAATTACTTATATTAAGTAATTATCATTTAAGTAATTACTTACATTAATTATTCTCTAATTACCCATTAATTTATCTCAAATTTCCAATTAATTAATCTCCCAATTAATTAATTTATAAACCTTAATCCTAAATCATTAATTTATTAAAGTAATTAATTACTATGTAATTACTTCATTAGTTTAATTAATCCTTAATTATTCATAGTCTTAATTAACTTTAAGATAAACTATTGTTCTTATTAATTGCTTAATTATGATCAACACACAAATTTAAACATTTTATCCTTTTACTTAATTACATTTCTAAATAAAGTTTAAAATAACTTAAAAACTTAACTTAATAAATTCAAGTTAAACAAATTATATAACTTACTTAAATCAATTATTAAACACATTTATTATATAAAGAATAGATTTAAACTTGATTTATTTAAATTAAAAACTTGTTTTCAATTAAATTTTATACTGTTTTATTACTTCGGGTTCAACCTGGAACCTATCCCGAGTCAAACTTGTAAATTCCCGAGCCCAACCCGAGTAACCCCATCTTCTCTTGCTTCGAGTTATTTAGCAATTTCCTTCGAGTCAGACCCGAGTTATCCTTGTCTTCCCCAATTCCACAACTTCAACCGATACCACAGTCTCGCGTGCACGTGCACCAACGATCAAAACATCTCCGACCACCGACACTACCTTCAGCACATCGACGAACAACTCCACTCACGATCCCGACCACCTAAACTTCCACTCGATCGCGAAATCAAAACCAAGTCGATCGAACCCAAAGGAGTGAATCTGGAACAGAAACCATCACCCAAAACTCACCTTGTACTGATGCCTCCGACCACCAGCAACAACGAAACTCCGTCCAAACCTTCGCCGACCAACCACTCAACTTTTCCCCCACCTCCGATGAACTCCGATACTCCAGAGATAACGAAAACTTCTCGCGAACCCAGACTACCCATCAACACTTAAAACCCTACATCGACTACGATCGTCCTCCACGATGATCAGAAATTTCTCTGATCATTTTTCCCGAGTTCGTCAATCACCCAACTATCCTCAATGATGAACACGAGACGCCATCACCCTTCGATCGCCAGAAATCGAAGAAAGATCGATTTCTGTTCAACTCGCAAGTTCTCCATGAATACACACTTAAAAATCATGATTCCACTTTTAAAAATCATCGTTTTCGAAACGTTTTAGATTATGTAATTGAAACGAGAAAACCTGATATTTGAATTTTTGACATAGTTTAGAGTTTTCACTGTATTTCTTGTTTTCCAGCAAACCACTTGATAATTTTAGTTGACTTTTTTTTTTAAAACTTAGATCCTGTAATTTCAAACACTTTTCGTTTTGACATCAAACTCTAAAAAAAGAATTAGAGACGGAGGGATTGAAATTTTTTTTTTAATTGTTTTAAACTCTGTAAATCTGGAACAGAGGCATTTCTGCCTGTAACACCTATATGCACAAAATCTTTTACATGTATACCTATACATACAGGCATATTTAGATACATGCAAGCACTTCTCACAACATTATAGTTATCATTTATCACATGCATCAAGATTCAACCCAGATTCAAGCTTTAAATAGTAATTTACTCACCTGTTTTGAACAGAGAAGCCTGTTTCTTTGATTTAAAACTGGAAACTCAGTTGATCTTTTACTTTGAAAACTGGAGATTGCTTGCTGTTATAATTTGAGTTGCTGGAAAAATGCTATCATGAATTTCTCCTTTGACCTAAAAACTTTGAGTTACTGAAATGCTGAAAATTTCTTGCTTTAGACAATTTTCCAGATTACTTGCTTGATCAAATCTCAGGTTTGCATGCTTTAGTTTGAACTCAAGTTGAAGAAGAAGCTTTGTACAGGCTTGAGAAATATGAAAGTGTTTGTATTTGAACTTGAGGAAGTTTTTCAGGTTTTGGTTTTTAAATATTTCGAAAATGATTTACAGGTTACTGAATTTGATTAATTTCTGGTTTGAGGAACATTAAATTACAGATTTGTTTTGAGTTATAGGATTTGAGTCTTTCTTAGCTTTTGAATTTGAAGAATAGAAAAAGAATTGAAGAGAGGAATTAGATGGATATATAGGCTAGATTATGATTTATTAAAAATAAAAGAAAACTAAAATTAAAAATGACACTTGTCTTTCTTCTCACTTAATCATTTAACACTTGTTAATAAGGAGATTTATAATTTAACACATGTTATTTGATTATCTAATATGTTAACACTTGTCTCATGATTTAATTAGTTATATTTTTAAATGTTAATGAAAGATTAATACATAATTAAGCCTAATGAATTAGCTAATTTGTATTTATATGTATAAATAATCTTTAAAGAAATAAAAACCCAATTCAAATTAAACTTTTGAAACCCAAATTAAAGTCAACTTATTAAATTTTAAAATGATAATTTCATTTTCTTATTTTAATTCTTTTTTATATTTATATGGAAAATAATACATTATTAATATGGTTTGAAAATAATAATTTTAACAATTTTAAATGATTTATAAAAGAGATTATAAATCACTATTATTATTAAATGAATTAAAACCATATTGCAAATTGTAATTTAAACTTATATATAAAATTTCCAAATCATAGATTATCTATAATATATATACAAGTATTATCAAACCAATACTTATTCATATATATATATATATATTTCCATTACCAGAAATTTTATTTAACTTATAAATCAGTATTTCTATTAATAAATTTAGTTAATTTATCAGTTATAAATATTCCAAAACCCGGGTTATCACACCCAGTTGGATTTTTAAAGTTATCAAACTCTTCTCAAAATAAAGGTATCTCATAAGACCACGCCACATATAACATGTACGTGTTTTTACCTTATGATAATCAAAATATTTTCTATAGAAGATCCAGTGATATTATAATAGTGTCTAGAGTACAAATACTTTTTAATCATAGCCGAAATTGTTACCTTAATTAAATTCCAACATACGAGGTTCTACAATCAAAACCGTAAAGGCATGTATTAGAGGTTGGATTCCATACTATGATAAGGTAGGGGACTACCTTCCGATGGACATCTCTAGATAAAATGCACTGGGGTCTGACAAGAACATCTTATACCCCTGCTGAAAGTGTAAGTGCAGTACTAAGGATCGTGTAATATGATATATAAATGCGGAAACTGATAATAGCAGTAAAATAAAAATTAAAGTAAGCACACCAGGAATTTTTATACTGGTTCGAACTTCCCGTTCTACGTCCAGTCCCAGAATACCCTCTGGATTTAAACTAAACCCCTCACTTAACACGGAGGAATAGGTATACGACACCTGAGCAGCCGAACATGAATTTTTCCGCCTCAACAGCCGAAGAGGACTTCAACTTAATACAAATAGTTTGTTGACGAATGTGTTATGAATAACACCGATTGTCTTTTGATAGTACAACTTTCCTATAATCAAATCCTCAAGAGTATATATGTGTGTGAAGACTTAGAAGGAAGATAATCATGTAGAATCGAAGTATATGAATTAATTCAAGGATTCTAGTGATATTGAATAAGAATGAATGCTTTTATTTGCAGAAATAAATAGAGAATAGATTTCAGAATTATAAACAAGAATCGGTGATTGTAGAAGTGAATTAAACATGTTTATATAGTTGTAGAATAGTTACAATCTTTCATGAAGAGTTTCAATCAAGAGTTGTGTCCATATCTGTTGGATTAAAGAACATTCCTCTTCATGAACAATTGCACCTCTTCAGAAAACTAGCCGTTATGTTCTGGTCGGTCGGTTGACCGAGAAACCTGGGCCGGTCAGCTGAGTTTACAGATATGAATAAAACGGTGCATATCTGTGCACTGGACACAGAGCCGGTCGGCCGAAGTTTCTGGTCGGTCGGCCGACCTGCTGTTATTTGCATAGTGATACTTATTTTTGTATAAATCAATTTGTGTGTATGTGTGACTACTTAAGGAATGATTTTAACAATATTCTAAGACTCAATGAAATAAAATATTCATACTAATATCTAGATTGTAGTCTTGTCTCCTTTGTAGTGTGCAATATATGGTTATTCTCCTTTTTGTCGCTTTCGTATAGTATTCTCGTCGTATGATCTCTGAAGCTTGTGTCATGAATCAAAACTCATGAATCAACACCTGCAACATAGGACCGACCTACCACTTGACTAGTAGTACCGAATATGATCAACCCTTTTTTAATGGGCTCCAAAGCATACATGAGTAGATAGTAATCGGTCTAAATTTGGGATGACCATACCTAGATGGGAGTGACCCACATGGCCCTGCTGCATGCCTGATTTTTGTCATTTCTCGGTTGATGAGGCTTGAGGCTATGTTTTACCTTTATATAGCACTTCCCACTTGGAAGGCTAACACTACCTTCCAAGCAACAATGCTATGCCAGCATTCATCCATACAAATTCATTCTAGGACTGAACGAAACGAAGGAACCACTTCTGCTACATCCATTATGGGAATCACCCTTAGAATTAGTAGCAAGTAGCCCTTGCACTTCAAAAGCTCCATTTTTGATTATCTTCGAGATATTCCAATTTGACACGCTTATGCCGGTTCAAAGTGGTTTTCGGATAACAAATCTGATCTCGGTCTCTCCGAACCGACAACGTTTGTTTATAAACTGGCCAACATTTGATAGTTAGTTATTTAACTATCAAATAAACAAAAAATCCAACCAGAGATTAAATTTTTAAAAACAAGTAACACCGGTTAAGCACCAAGCAACACTAAGCCTCTTTAATTAATCTTTTCATTAATTAAAACACTTTCCCAAATATTTATCTCAAAATATCTTTACGAAGATATATTCTCAAAACCACATGTAATCTCTTTATATTTGGAAAACGTTTCCATATACTTATCTCAACGGCATAAGTATATTCACAAACCATTTCATTTTAAACATCTAGACGATGTCCTATATACTTAAATCCGAAATAAATATATTTACAATTTTTGAGGAAAACTTCTTACTTCCCAAAACACGCTTTATTGGGTCAAAATGAATGTTGTGAAAAACATCGTTATGACAACCCAAAAAAACTAGTATAGAGATCCAATTAGTCATATTTAATATTAATTTCGATGTCGAACTCAAACTATTTATTGGTCAACAATGAAGCCGATCAAGTTGGGGTACTATTACCTCTCAGACCTTGAATGAACGACATTCTTAACTTCAAAATGGATGTAAGTTACACACCTCAAAAACTTAAAATCAAATATAGGATATATATATATATATATATATAAATCCCATATACTATAAATACAACTTCTTCTGGAAATCATCTACTATGACAATAGTGTTATATTCTATGTCTTCCTCACTTCCTCGAAAACATTTATTACAACAAAAATGTTGAAATCCATGTCTTCCTACCACTTAACACATTTTAAATCACTTTTAAAACCATTAATCTCTATTTGAAAATATCACTTTCAAAACATTCCTTTAAAAGATTGTTATAACTTTTAAAAACGTAAATATATTTCCTTGATAAAAGTACACAATCATTTCCATATTTAAAATAAATCTCTTTCTATTTTATAAAACATTTTTTTTAATATCTCTTTATAAATCCCACTTATTCATAAAATTCCTTTTAAAACATCAATTACAATCCGTTTTTAACGTTACTTCCATATGTATAAATTTCTTTTATAAATTCATTTCTATTTATAAAATATCGTTCAACATCTCCAAATTTATCCTCACTTTCAATTTCCAAAATAGAATCAACTACTTTCTAAAACAACATTCCATATCTTATTATAAATTCAAAATTGTGATTTATTTCCCAATTTATTCAATGATAAAAGTTTCCTTTATCTATAAACACCGTTTATAAATCTATCCTTTTACTTATAAAATACGATCTTACAAATCTTCACTTTATTTGTAAAATGTCACATTTATACATTATCACATTTATAAATTTCCACGTTTATAAATAAATCTTAATCTATACTATACTATTATTACTGAGTTAGGTTCTGAGGGCACACGGGAATTTGGAAAATGAACAGTCGCGTTTCTTAATTTCTTTGTTCTTCCTATTCGTTCCCGCACCTACTCACGTTTAATAAATAAAAACCATAATTTACTTCCTGTCCATTCCATAAACCCTAGCTCACAAAACAATGGAGACAAATATCGATCGAGGTGGAAATCAACGATTGCTTCCCTCCTTCTTCCTCTGTATCCAAACTTCCACCTTAATTTTCTCATTTTCATATTTCTCCTCCAATCCCTTATTCAGGTAATTTTCAATTCTTTGGATCTATTGTTTTTTATTTTCAAACCTAACTTAACTCCTTAATTTGTTCGACTTGCCTATGTCTTCATACTCACTTTAAAGATTCTGATCATAAACTTACAGATTCTGATCTTCATTTATTTTAGTTCTATTCAATTTGGATACTGTATTACTCAGAATATTTATCCAATTTTTTATTGCTGAATTGAGATTATTTTGAATTCAGATGGCAGATTTGGATTTCATTGTTTTTCACCTAATTAGATAGAATTTGCTTTTAGCGATATACGCCAACCAAAATATGGATATGTATATACAGGTCTGTTAAGTCTTAAATTAAATTATTTTTTTACCGATTTAAGTACATTGATTAATATTTTCTACTATAAACCGCGAAGGAGGAATATCATCAAGAATTCGACAAAGCTTCTTGATGTTCTAAATATCGACTCTCCATTATTTTAGTTACCCAGATTTAATAATTTGGGCGTTGGTTTCAAATTTACTGCTATTTTTCCAAATGCTTCTTATGGTATATATTTATGCTATCAATTTTTTTTGTTATACTTCTTCCTACCTCATCTCAGATTTATACAAATTTGGAACTTTTATTTAATCCAACTAGATAACAATCAGGTTTAATAGTATATTAAAATATATTTCGCACTGGGTAATATTTTGGATGTTGGTTCCATCTTGGTTAGGTCGCTAATTATAATTGTCAAAAGAAGTCTTATAACTAAAGCTTATATTTGTTTAATAGTAGTGAATTGATAATCAATATGGTAAACTCAGATATGTGTATCTCACTTATATTTCTTATAAGAAGCTCAAAGTAGTCCATTATGCGAACCTTGAATATATTAATAGTCCATATGCATCATATCTCAAATCTAATATATGTCCATATGCAATAAATTATTTGTGGTGGATATATTTTATAATCAAATTCATAGCAATCTAGATTTCTGAACCTGATATTACTATAATCAAATTTATAGCGATTAGTTACTAAATTGAACTTGACATCACTTAAAAAATCTAATACTTGCAAATACTCTCTCCTCATCCATGAAACATTACTCCTGTTGTGTATTGGTTATTAGACTATATAAGTTATTTACATAAGAAAGGGAGTACATAAGATAATTTTAGACCTGAAAACAACAACAGTTCTTGTTCATAATAAAACCAAGAGAAAGAGGACATATTAGTTACATTTTCTCTTCACCTTCTATTATGTAGTAGGTATACTATAATTTTTATTAATCTGAAGTAGGCATTCTTTTCATATTATTCACAATGCTTGCTTGATTTTTTTATTCCAAAAATACTATCATGTGAAAATTTCTTATATAATTTAGAAGATAAATTCTGTTGTTTCCCTATCATTGTGCGCAACATTTATTTTGGTCATGCAATTATGGATGGTACATGCTCCTTAGTTTTATTGGCTAAAATGATTTTAGGTGTGATGCCAACTACAGAAATTGGCCTTTAGTATACACCAGTCTTAAAATTCATTTAACATTTTGAACCAATCTATTTTATACTGAAAATATTTGACCTGCATTGATACTATTTGATAATAGAAATTGTTTTTTCTTGTGATGTTTTATCTTCTAATACATGCAAAATTCTATGTAAGTTAATCTTGTTTGTCATTTTTTTACACTACAACTAATTTTTTTTACTACCTATGAGTAACAAATTTTAGTATAATTTTGCAAGATCCATCCAGTCTTACCTATACGCTTTTTTGGGTTGCATTTTAGCATTGAATTCCAAACAATCATATGCTTTATCATTGTTTAATAAACATAATAGCATGAGCATGAGAAGTGATGAGAGGTAGTTGGAAACATCATAGAATTGATTACGATTGAAGTGAAATAATAAGATAATCACCAAAATAATGCAAATAGTGTACCTTCGTTATGTGACATAATAGCGTCTTTGGTCCAATGTCTTGATCGCACTAATGGTGTATCTTCACTACACCTTGATTGGAAAAGTGCTACACCAAGTACAGCCATGACCCCATGATCATATAGTGACAATCTACACTAAGTTTGCTATTTTCTTTGGTGAAGGTTGTTAAAAAAATTCAGAATTTTCATTTCATTATTTTTTTGAAAATGGTTAATTTGTTCAGTATTAATATAGCCATAGATTTCTATAATCTTATCGACATTTCATTAGGTTCCAATATACCAGTATTAGACTAAAAAACTATTAGGACAATGGACAGACAAAAGCTCACACATCTACGGCTGATTCTTAAAAAGTTTGAAAATAGATAGGTACCTTACTAACTGTGTAGTTACATTTACATAAACTCAAAAATTCAAAACAAATAAAATCAGTTGTAAAATGTGGATATTGTTACTTAGGTAACCTTAGGCTTAGCTTAATTTATACGATCAACTTAAAATACAACTATCAGGCGTATCCTAGCCATACAGTCATCAAAACTAATTCATATTTGATAGAAAAGAGTTCTTTCTACTGGTTTGTGTTGCTAAAAAACATGCGTGCACTCCAGTATTGCACAACAGTGGACATTAATATAACGGACTAATAAGCCTTTGCATTTTGCTCATAATCAAATCAATTTGACTATTGTCTAGCTTCAGAGTAGAGGCAACATATACTATTGAATAATAAAACAATATTTATGGCATTTTCGCATTTTTAAATGTTTACATAAGTCAACCATCTAACATTTGTTTTTTGAGATAATGTAGGTGATTTGGCAATAGGTTCAACTTTTGGTGGGTTCTTTCCTATTCAGAAAGATGAGTTGACCAAGATAAGTTGTTGATGGAAGAGAAAAAGAGGAATTTGTAATTGTGGAAAATAGAAAATGACAAGTTGTTGATTGGAAGTGGTTATAATTTTTCTTGCGACTTACTTTGAAACTTCAAATATGCAAAAATTTAACTAGCATGCAGATTTATTAAACTATAATACATAATGATGCAATACACTTTTACATTGTATGAAAAAAATTTGGTTTGCTTTGAAGAAATGCACTATTTTGAAGTATTGCTTCATCTTATGTAATATCCCGGAAATTTTAACAATATCAATTTAATAATCTGTTGAATAATTAAATTGATATTGATGATCTTTGATAATAAGATTTGAATTTAATTTAATAATCTGATTAAATTAGTATTTAATGGATGATTTTATCTTTTAAAATCTAATAAGATAATTTCTATTTGAATATATATATATATATTTATTTATTTGTATATATTTTAAATAGAAGCTTTGGGCAAATTGGAAATTTAGATTTAGTTTAATCTGGACTTTTCAAAGTTATTTAAATAAATAACATTTTAGTTTTAAATATACTTTGGATAAATGTTTAAATTTGTTAAGATATATTTTAACTTAAATAAATAAGATTTACAAAAATGGTTTGTTTTATTTCTTTTTCAATATTTCTTGATAATATGATCTCTTATATAATTATTTATATTATCAAATATGTTATTTTCAAATAACAAGTATAATGTATTATTTTAATATGTATGAATTTTAATGCTAAAAGGAATTGTTATTTTTAAATGGAATAAATAGTGTATGTAAATATATATAACTTGACTTTTAAATTGAATCTTAGGATTTAATTTAAATTGAATTTGAAATTTAAGTTTTGAAATTCAAAAGAATATATATTTAAATTGTTTTGGATTTTATAGTATTTGTATAAACTTTTATTTATAAATGTAATTAGCTTTTGTTTCTCTTTAATATATATAGATAAGTGTTTAAATAAATAAGAAAAAGGCTTTTTAAATAACTATTAAAATAAATAGAAATATGAGTAATTACTTATAAGACATGTGTCTTTATCTAATGCCTTGTTTTAACATGTGTTAAGTAATGAATTAATCTATGTGACAAGTGTCTTTTTATTTTCTTTTTCTTTATTTTTATAAATCATAAATATACATGTATATAAACATTTTATCTCTTTACTTCATTTTCTTTCTAATCTTCATTTTCAAAACAAGAAAAACTCAGTCTTTCCTCTAATTAAAATCTGAAACAAATCAGAGAATCAAATACCTCAATCCAAAAACAAAAGCATGTAAATCTTCTTCAACCAGAAAATCAAACCCCTGTAATTCTTTTCCAAATCAAAGAACAATACCCTGAAACCATTTTTAAATCTGAAGCATGTAATAAAGTCTTCAGCCTGATTTCTATTCAAATCTGAAATCAAAAAGGTCTGCATTCTTTCTTTTCATCTCTGGAAGGAATTTCTTACTGTCTGCATTCATTTTTCAACCTGGAATCAACTATAAAAATCAAAGAGCCTGCTTGCATTCTTTCTTCAATCTGGAAGCCAGCATGCATGTGGTTCAAAGCAGTTTTAAGCTCAACAACTCAAGTTTTTAAATCAATGAGGCATGCAAGTTTTAAGTTCAAAAGCTTTTCAAAATAAAGTAGGATCTGTCATCTTTATAAGGTGAGTAACCTACTTACTTAAAATAACTTAAGTATAATTATATTTGCATGTTTAATTATATGATAATTGTGTTGTGGTGTGAATGTTTATAGATGATTCTGCATGTACATGAATGTATATAGGTGTGCATGTTGTTTGTATCAGTGTGTCTCTGTTATCTTGAAATTCCAGGCTCCAGTTTTGATATAAAATCATATCCCATGATCTAGTTTTGATTTGGATCTAAGATTTAAATAAAATTAGTTGTTTCATAATAAACTAAAATTTAAAAGGTTTAATTAAGTCAAACTTTTAACCTGAGTGCCTCTGTAAACTAAAATAACAGTGCATGTTATCAAATGTAAAAATTCAAACTGGGTAATTTAAAAATTCAGGATTATATATGGAATATATAAACTACAACATGATTTTTAGCATTGATATCATAATTTTTAGTTTGGAAATAAAGGTGCAGTTCTGGTTTAAGTTAAACATGAAGTTTTGGGTAATTCTGTTGATTTAGATGGATTGGCATGTTGTTTTCTTCAAGAATGGTAGTGTGATGATCGAGGATACCAGGAAAATTATTAGAAATTAAATTAAGGTATGGAGGCAATAGGAATTGAGGATTAGAAATTTTAACCCTAGTTTCTTAGTCGATAAGAATTTGATCACTGAGACGTCTAGAATGGATCGAGTTTAACCAAACTCTGGGAAATGATAGCTAGGATGTGGATGAAGCCATGGCCGGAGTCGCTAGCGCTCTGGTGATCAGCGGTGGAAGAACGAGGAGATGTTGACAGGTTTGGGTGAAATGGTAGTTCCTGTTCCAGTTTCGAATTTTGGTCTCGATTTCGAATTCGCGAATAAATCGAAGAAGTGATGTTCGTAGATTGGTTGGTGGATGAACGCCGATGTGGTGGGGATGTCGGCGATGGTCGGAGGGAACTGATCGGACGGTGCACGTGCACACGGGCGTAAATGTATCTCTAGTGAAGTCTGGGTTTAAAGCAGGGGAAGGCTACTCGAGTTTCTCGAGTTTTGTTTCGAGGGATGATCGAAGTTTTTGGGGTGCGACTCGAAGTAAATTTAGATGGTCTCGAGTACTTTTAGTTGTTGCCAGGTTTTTAAGAAAACTGTCTGTTTAAACTTTAAACTAAATTTAAAACTGTAAAGAATTAGTAAAACAGAAATTTAAATCAAAGATTTAAATATATGGATTCAAGTTTGGTTTTGAATCTTAGATTGAGATTTAAAATAAGTTTTATAAATTTAAATATGAATTTGTTAGCACCTTTTAAACTTCTTTATAAATGAGTATTTCTTTAACTTGTAAATTAAAAGAGTTTTAGAAATGTTGTTTAAAACATTGTAAAAGATAAATTAGTATTCATTTTAAATCTAGAATTTAAAATGAAATTTAAAAGTTAATTTGAAATGGATGTCTTCAAATGTATTTAAGAATGATAATTTAACCTTTGATAAGAAAATGTTTTATCTTAAAGTAATTAGAGATTTGTGTTCATTGAATTAATTAGAAAATTTATTGGATAATTAAATTGTTTGATTAATTAATCATTTGGATTAATTAAATAGGTAATTAAAGGTTTAAACTAATTTATTTATGATTAAGATTTATTAATTAGGGATGATTAATTTATAATTGAGGATTATAAATTAGAGTATTAATTAATGATTAAGGATTAATTAATAGAGTAATTAAACATTAATTAAGTTATGGTTAACACTTAATTAATTTAGTAATTAGAGATTAATAAATTGGTTATTAAGATTTATTAATTTAGAATTAATAATCATTAATATAAGTTAATTACTTAAGGAAAGTAATTAAATAATAGTTGATGAAGTCATTAACTATGGATTATTAAATAATTAATTAATAAGATTAATTTTAATAGTTAATTAGATTAATTAATTTAAAGATAATCAATTATAGAATTTGGTTAAATGTAATTACTTATTGGAAGTAATTAAGAATTAATTACTTATTGTAATTAATTAAGTTAATTTGATTTAGTTTAAGTAAATTAATTTAAGTTTAATTAATTTAGAAAAATCAAGAGATGAATTGATAATAATTATTTAATGTAATTATTAAGGTATGGTTATTTAAGGAAGTAAATAATAAGATAATTACTGGAAGTAATTAGTTGAATAAATGATTTTATTAATAGAAGTAATTTGAGTTAATTACTTTGGAAAAATTAATCAAGGGATTAATTAAAGAATTAATTAAGGAGTAATTAATTTAGTTAATGAAAGTAATTAAGGGTAATTAATTACTGATTGAAGATTAATCAAGGTGATTAATAAATGTTGTTTAATTAAAAGTTAATTACTTAATGTAATTAATTTAATTAAGTAATTAATAATTAATTTGTAATTAAGGATCATTAATTAATATAATTAATGATGTAATTAAGAATTGATTAATTAAGTAATAATTAATAAATGAAGTAATTAATCAATGTAATTAATTAAGGATTAATGTAATTAATTATAGTTGATTAACTTAATTAATTTTAGTTAATTAATTAATGATGTAATTAAAGGTTAATTACAATAAGTGGTTAAGGATAATTAATTTGAGTAATTAATTAAGGATAAATTACTTGAAGGTAATTAAAAGATAATTAATCAAAGATGATTAATTGAAAAAGGTAATTAGAGGATAATTAATTAATTTGTAATTAATTAATGGTTAAGTAAGAAGGATTTATAAAATGAAGCAATTAATTTAATTCACTTTAAATTAATTAGAGATGGTATAAATCATTACTTATGGATGGATGATAATACTGAATGCTTTGCATTGATTGATATCTCTGATGAGATATATGCTGTATGATATGGATGTTAGTTGAATTGTGATGATAATATGGATTATCTGATAATGTTGATTATCTATTGTGAATCATCTTTCTATGTGTATAAAGATAATGAATTGAATTGTTTTAACCTTTAAAACAACTTGGCCTTAAAAGATACGCTTTGGATTTCGATGAGACCGGGATCGGGTTTCCGTATACCGGATTTCCAGGTCTGGAGACCCGAATACCACATCGATCCAAATTAACGATAGGTCGTGAATCAAGTGAAGATGAAGATTCAGAGTGCAAGGGTTATTGTCGTTAACTCTGAGGGTGATTCCAAAACGAGTGTAACGAGATAATGCCTTCGGTTTCGTTCGAACCCGGAACGAACTTGTATGGATTGAATGCTTTCAGCACATCGTCAGGTGGACGATGAGCATTCTAAGTGATGTGTTTTTTTTAAAGGTAATCGTGACCTCAAGCCTCATCAACCGGGAATGGCTAAAACAGGGGAGGTGCAGCAAGGTTAGTGGGTAGCACCCAAGTAGGACAAGGTTACCTCTATCTAGATGTCCCTTTCTATTTTCGACTTAGTGGTGCGGTTGCTGATCCCAACCGTGAGGTATCTTGTGCGGGAATTATCCAGTAAGGGATGTTCCGACCTTGTGTTGCAGGGGATTGGGAGTGATCCTCGGTACGGTGATCTAGGCCACGTACTGTGACGGGCGGTACCCCGGTAGCCCTGCCATTGTATGGAATCCGAAATCCAATAAGTGCCAACGGACTTGATTGTATAACCCACTTTGTGGCTAGTATGCTGGAATTTAATAATGTAACAATTTCAGCTATTTCATATTTATTTGAAAACCCTAGACCCTATTATAATACAATCGAATTTCCTATCAAATGTTTTGGTTAGCGTAAGGTAAAAACTTACCCATGTTTATTTGTGGGGAGTCTTACGTGATACCTTTTCTTTCAAAAGGTTTTTGAAGTTAACCAAGTTTAACCTGTTACTCACACCAGACCCATGTCTGACCCAAGTTGTTTATTTCTGTTTTATAAACTCTTGGGTACTCAAATTTTTACGAGTAGCCAAGGGATTCAGGTTAGCCTTGACGAATTGTGGAGGAGCAATGGAGCAGGAGGCTTCAGCGTTGTAGATATAGATAGTAGTTTCCGCTGTGTTGATCTTGTTTAGATCTTTGTTTTGTATTGAGTTGTAATAACTAGACAGATGTTTATAACTGTCTAGTATATGATGTGTAATCTGTGTAACTCTAATAGATGTATATGATACTATGTAATAGTTATATGATATATTATATTTTGTTCCGTTTCCGCTGTGAGTATTTGTGTTGTTTTCTTTCTCTTTCTCTTCTTTTCTATTTCTCACCCCTTTCTTTCTTATTAATGATTCGTCATTCTGTAGAATGAGTGGCGGGTTGTTACAGTGGTATCAGAGCAGTAGGTTGAGTGAATACCTAGGCTCTGAAGTGGTGTCTATCTTGAGAGCGCGTAATTGTTAGTTATATAAAAATGGTTTTATATTGTGTTAATTGATCGGTTGAGTGGTATATGGATTCTGGTCAATACGAGTAGCTAACGTTATTGATAGGGATCTCTAAACACTTGAACCAGGCCAACGGACACAATATTGTTTTAAAGAGGTAGATGAAATAATTTTACCCAGAAATAATTTCTATATAAAAAAAAATATCATTTTAAATATATATATTTATGTATTTCTACCTATTTATTGGGTTACCTGTTCGGGTTTTCCAATATAGGATATAAAGGTAGATAGGGTAGTGGTGTGTGTAACACAACTACCAATGGTTGGAGTTTGAGTGTTGAGGTTGGAAGTGTATCTGTCGAGACTGTAGACCCAATACCATCTCGAGTAAGCTTTGCTGTGGTGAAGGATTTCATCGATCTCCGAAGGAAACTGTAATGGTTCGGAGTTTATCTTTGAAGTGTGGATGAGTAGAGTTGGATCTGTCGATGAGGCAGAAGTGAGTGATGGTATCTTGGTATCTTCTGGAAGAAGTAGCTGTGTGATGAGATGCAGTGAATATGGATGTTCCCGAAGATGTTTTCTTTGGAACAAGTTTAAGGAAGTGTGTCTGCTTCGGTGTTGTGGCTGAGTTCAGCACGGTGTTTCTGTTTGGTTTGAGGTTCGAGTTTCTCGAAGAGCTTTGGATAAGGAAATCTTTGGCATCGATGGCAGCGGTGCAGCTCGGAGTATTCTGTATGTTGGAAGGAAGTGTCTGGCTGAGCAGTTTTCTGAAGGAGAAGTTCAGAAGCAGTAGAGTGTATCCATTTCTTCGATGGATTGGATAAATAAGTGTAAGCTGTTCTGATTAGTAAAGAGAGAACATTTTCTTTGCATTTTGGCTGGGTTGATCGCAAAAGTGACTTGCGATAGTTTGAGTATTCTTTTGAGTTATCTGAGATTTTCTGGGATGTGTTGTCCAGTTTGTGCTTGTGTTCTTCATCAGCATTCTTATCTATTCCAGATCAGAGTTGAGCAGCGAAAGCAGTTTGGAGTGTATCTCTGGATGGGAGAAGTAAGTTTGGAATCTACTGATAGTTGTGAAGTAGAGTTATGTTTGGATCTCGTCTGTGTTCTGATTTGGATAAGTATTTGGACTTCTGAATTGAATTGTCAGTTTGGATAACTGGAATTCATTGAGTTTTACGTATCTCTGAGGGAATACGTATTTGATCTATCTCTGGTTTTAGAAATCTGCAGTTCTGGAGGTTTGATTGTTGAGTCAGACTCGTCTGTAGTCTGATATTCTGTTTAGTTCTATAAATCTAGATGAGTAGGAGATCTATAGCTTAGTTGTTTAGATTGTTTGTAGAGCGAGTATCCCGGTATATATATATATATATATATATATATATATATATATATATACTTGGGGAAACTCGAGGAATTCTATCCAGACTTTTGTCTGAATAGTTAGAAGTGATTGTTTGGATGAATTGGTTGCTATGGTTGTTAGAATATGGATGATAGTATATGCTTGTGTTTTAAATTAAAATCTTTAATAAGATTATTAAATTACCTTTGTTTAAATTTCGGGGACGAAATTATTTTAAGGGGGGAGGAATGTAATATCCCGGAAATTTTAACAATATCAATTTAATAATCTGTTGAATAATTAAATTGATATTGATGATCTTTGATAATAAGATTTGAATTTAATTTAATAATCTGATTAAATTAGTATTTAATGGATGATTTTATCTTTTAAAATCTAATAAGATAATTTCTATTTGAATATATATATATATATATATATTTATTTATTTGTATATATTTTAAATAGAAGCTTTGGGCAAATTGGAAATTTAGATTTAGTTTAATCTGGACTTTTCAAAGTTATTTAAATAAATAACATTTTAGTTTTAAATATACTTTGGATAAATGTTTAAATTTGTTAAGATATATTTTAACTTAAATAAATAAGATTTACAAAAATGGTTTGTTTTATTTCTTTTTCAATATTTCTTGATAATATGATCTCTTATATAATTATTTATATTATCAAATATGTTATTTTCAAATAACAAGTATAATGTATTATTTTAATATGTATGAATTTTAATGCTAAAAGGAATTGTTATTTTTAAATGGAATAAATAGTGTATGTAAATATATATAACTTGACTTTTAAATTGAATCTTAGGATTTAATTTAAATTGAATTTGAAATTTAAGTTTTGAAATTCAAAAGAATATATATTTAAATTGTTTTGGATTTTATAGTATTTGTATAAACTTTTATTTATAAATGTAATTAGCTTTTGTTTCTCTTTAATATATATAGATAAGTGTTTAAATAAATAAGAAAAAGGCTTTTTAAATAACTATTAAAATAAATAGAAATATGAGTAATTACTTATAAGACATGTGTCTTTATCTAATGCCTTGTTTTAACATGTGTTAAGTAATGAATTAATCTATGTGACAAGTGTCTTTTTATTTTCTTTTTCTTTATTTTTATAAATCATAAATATACATGTATATAAACATTTTATCTCTTTACTTCATTTTCTTTCTAATCTTCATTTTCAAAACAAGAAAAACTCAGTCTTTCCTCTAATTAAAATCTGAAACAAATCAGAGAATCAAATACCTCAATCCAAAAACAAAAGCATGTAAATCTTCTTCAACCAGAAAATCAAACCCCTGTAATTCTTTTCCAAATCAAAGAACAATACCCTGAAACCATTTTTAAATCTGAAGCATGTAATAAAGTCTTCAGCCTGATTTCTATTCAAATCTGAAATCAAAAAGGTCTGCATTCTTTCTTTTCATCTCTGGAAGGAATTTCTTACTGTCTGCATTCATTTTTCAACCTGGAATCAACTATAAAAATCAAAGAGCCTGCTTGCATTCTTTCTTCAATCTGGAAGCCAGCATGCATGTGGTTCAAAGCAGTTTTAAGCTCAACAACTCAAGTTTTTAAATCAATGAGGCATGCAAGTTTTAAGTTCAAAAGCTTTTCAAAATAAAGTAGGATCTGTCATCTTTATAAGGTGAGTAACCTACTTACTTAAAATAACTTAAGTATAATTATATTTGCATGTTTAATTATATGATAATTGTGTTGTGGTGTGAATGTTTATAGATGATTCTGCATGTACATGAATGTATATAGGTGTGCATGTTGTTTGTATCAGTGTGTCTCTGTTATCTTGAAATTCCAGGCTCCAGTTTTGATATAAAATCATATCCCATGATCTAGTTTTGATTTGGATCTAAGATTTAAATAAAATTAGTTGTTTCATAATAAACTAAAATTTAAAAGGTTTAATTAAGTCAAACTTTTAACCTGAGTGCCTCTGTAAACTAAAATAACAGTGCATGTTATCAAATGTAAAAATTCAAACTGGGTAATTTAAAAATTCAGGATTATATATGGAATATATAAACTACAACATGATTTTTAGCATTGATATCATAATTTTTAGTTTGGAAATAAAGGTGCAGTTCTGGTTTAAGTTAAACATGAAGTTTTGGGTAATTCTGTTGATTTAGATGGATTGGCATGTTGTTTTCTTCAAGAATGGTAGTGTGATGATCGAGGATACCAGGAAAATTATTAGAAATTAAATTAAGGTATGGAGGCAATAGGAATTGAGGATTAGAAATTTTAACCCTAGTTTCTTAGTCGATAAGAATTTGATCACTGAGACGTCTAGAATGGATCGAGTTTAACCAAACTCTGGGAAATGATAGCTAGGATGTGGATGAAGCCATGGCCGGAGTCGCTAGCGCTCTGGTGATCAGCGGTGGAAGAACGAGGAGATGTTGACAGGTTTGGGTGAAATGGTAGTTCCTGTTCCAGTTTCGAATTTTGGTCTCGATTTCGAATTCGCGAATAAATCGAAGAAGTGATGTTCGTAGATTGGTTGGTGGATGAACGCCGATGTGGTGGGGATGTCGGCGATGGTCGGAGGGAACTGATCGGACGGTGCACGTGCACACGGGCGTAAATGTATCTCTAGTGAAGTCTGGGTTTAAAGCAGGGGAAGGCTACTCGAGTTTCTCGAGTTTTGTTTCGAGGGATGATCGAAGTTTTTGGGGTGCGACTCGAAGTAAATTTAGATGGTCTCGAGTACTTTTAGTTGTTGCCAGGTTTTTAAGAAAACTGTCTGTTTAAACTTTAAACTAAATTTAAAACTGTAAAGAATTAGTAAAACAGAAATTTAAATCAAAGATTTAAATATATGGATTCAAGTTTGGTTTTGAATCTTAGATTGAGATTTAAAATAAGTTTTATAAATTTAAATATGAATTTGTTAGCACCTTTTAAACTTCTTTATAAATGAGTATTTCTTTAACTTGTAAATTAAAAGAGTTTTAGAAATGTTGTTTAAAACATTGTAAAAGATAAATTAGTATTCATTTTAAATCTAGAATTTAAAATGAAATTTAAAAGTTAATTTGAAATGGATGTCTTCAAATGTATTTAAGAATGATAATTTAACCTTTGATAAGAAAATGTTTTATCTTAAAGTAATTAGAGATTTGTGTTCATTGAATTAATTAGAAAATTTATTGGATAATTAAATTGTTTGATTAATTAATCATTTGGATTAATTAAATAGGTAATTAAAGGTTTAAACTAATTTATTTATGATTAAGATTTATTAATTAGGGATGATTAATTTATAATTGAGGATTATAAATTAGAGTATTAATTAATGATTAAGGATTAATTAATAGAGTAATTAAACATTAATTAAGTTATGGTTAACACTTAATTAATTTAGTAATTAGAGATTAATAAATTGGTTATTAAGATTTATTAATTTAGAATTAATAATCATTAATATAAGTTAATTACTTAAGGAAAGTAATTAAATAATAGTTGATGAAGTCATTAACTATGGATTATTAAATAATTAATTAATAAGATTAATTTTAATAGTTAATTAGATTAATTAATTTAAAGATAATCAATTATAGAATTTGGTTAAATGTAATTACTTATTGGAAGTAATTAAGAATTAATTACTTATTGTAATTAATTAAGTTAATTTGATTTAGTTTAAGTAAATTAATTTAAGTTTAATTAATTTAGAAAAATCAAGAGATGAATTGATAATAATTATTTAATGTAATTATTAAGGTATGGTTATTTAAGGAAGTAAATAATAAGATAATTACTGGAAGTAATTAGTTGAATAAATGATTTTATTAATAGAAGTAATTTGAGTTAATTACTTTGGAAAAATTAATCAAGGGATTAATTAAAGAATTAATTAAGGAGTAATTAATTTAGTTAATGAAAGTAATTAAGGGTAATTAATTACTGATTGAAGATTAATCAAGGTGATTAATAAATGTTGTTTAATTAAAAGTTAATTACTTAATGTAATTAATTTAATTAAGTAATTAATAATTAATTTGTAATTAAGGATCATTAATTAATATAATTAATGATGTAATTAAGAATTGATTAATTAAGTAATAATTAATAAATGAAGTAATTAATCAATGTAATTAATTAAGGATTAATGTAATTAATTATAGTTGATTAACTTAATTAATTTTAGTTAATTAATTAATGATGTAATTAAAGGTTAATTACAATAAGTGGTTAAGGATAATTAATTTGAGTAATTAATTAAGGATAAATTACTTGAAGGTAATTAAAAGATAATTAATCAAAGATGATTAATTGAAAAAGGTAATTAGAGGATAATTAATTAATTTGTAATTAATTAATGGTTAAGTAAGAAGGATTTATAAAATGAAGCAATTAATTTAATTCACTTTAAATTAATTAGAGATGGTATAAATCATTACTTATGGATGGATGATAATACTGAATGCTTTGCATTGATTGATATCTCTGATGAGATATATGCTGTATGATATGGATGTTAGTTGAATTGTGATGATAATATGGATTATCTGATAATGTTGATTATCTATTGTGAATCATCTTTCTATGTGTATAAAGATAATGAATTGAATTGTTTTAACCTTTAAAACAACTTGGCCTTAAAAGATACGCTTTGGATTTCGATGAGACCGGGATCGGGTTTCCGTATACCGGATTTCCAGGTCTGGAGACCCGAATACCACATCGATCCAAATTAACGATAGGTCGTGAATCAAGTGAAGATGAAGATTCAGAGTGCAAGGGTTATTGTCGTTAACTCTGAGGGTGATTCCAAAACGAGTGTAACGAGATAATGCCTTCGGTTTCGTTCGAACCCGGAACGAACTTGTATGGATTGAATGCTTTCAGCACATCGTCAGGTGGACGATGAGCATTATAAGTGATGTGTTTTTTTTAAAGGTAATCGTGACCTCAAGCCTCATCAACCGGGAATGGCTAAAACAGGGGAGGTGCAGCAAGGTTAGTGGGTAGCACCCAAGTAGGACAAGGTTACCTCTGTCTAGATGTCCCTTTCTATTTTCGACTTAGTGGTGCGGTTGCTGATCCCAACCGTGAGGTATCTTGTGCGGGAATTATCCAGTAAGGGATGTTCCGACCTTGTGTTGCAGGGGATTGGGAGTGATCCTCGGTACGGTGATCTAGGCCACGTACTGTGACGGGCGGTACCCCGGTAGCCCTGCCATTGTATGGAATCTAAAATCCAATAAGTGCCAACGGACTTGATTGTATAACCCACTTTGTGGCTAGTATGCTGGAATTTAATAATGTAACAATTTCAGCTATTTCATATTTATTTGAAAACCCTAGACCCTATTATAATACAATCGAATTTCCTATCAAATGTTTTGGTTAGCGTAAGGTAAAAACTTACCCATGTTTATTTGTGGGGAGTCTTACGTGATACCTTTTCTTTCAAAAGGTTTTTGAAGTTAAACAAGTTTAACCTGTTACTCACACCAGACCCATGTCTGACCCAAGTTGTTTATTTCTGTTTTATAAACTCTTGGGTACTCAAATTTTTACGAGTAGCCAAGGGATTCAGGTTAGCCTTGACGAATTGTGGAGGAGCAATGGAGCAGGAGGCTTCAGCGTTGTAGATATAGATAGTAGTTTCCGCTGTGTTGATCTTGTTTAGATCTTTGTTTTGTATTGAGTTGTAATAACTAGACAGATGTTTATAACTGTCTAGTATATGATGTGTAATCTGTGTAACTCTGATAGATGTATATGATACTATGTAATAGTTATATGATATATTATATTTTGTTCCGTTTCCGCTGTGAGTATTTGTGTTGTTTTCTTTCTCTTTCTCTTCTTTTCTATTTCTCACCCCTTTCTTTCTTATTAATGATTCGTCATTCTGTAGAATGAGTGGCGGGTTGTTACATCTTAGTTTTCTTCCAACTGAATAAACAACTTCTTTCATTGGGTACAAATAAACAATATATTTTATCAACGGTTAGTGCATCAACTCTTCCTTACTGTTGTGGTTTCTCCCTATTTTAATTATGCTCTAACTAACCTGATGCATTTTTGATTCATGAAGCTTATGTATGATTTCTATGATTGAAAAAAAAATACAAACAAGAGACAAGTATACAAGATGAGTTGGTGTATCAATATCTTTATGTACCAAAATTTATGCTTATAACTCAGAAGCATGCACACGCTACTCAACAATGCTTGAGTTTTTTATGGTTTTTAGTTTAGTTATTATATATTACAACTGTGCGTGAAGTAATCTTTTTCGTTTAGAACTATTCATCAAAGATTGATATCTAGAAAATTATACATACAAGTTGTTTACTTATAACTCATGCTATGTTCAGCAATGTTTTTCGTTAGCATTATAATAAAATTCATATATATTTGTTTATGATCTATGCTACTATAATATTTTTGCCACATCCGTGTGCGAAGCACGGGTTCGCGCTAGTGTATGTATGTATGTATGTATTTATCTATCACTTTCCATAAAACGGTTAGTAAATATTTATACCAAAATATTTCTATCTTCTTTTTAAAACCTTATTCCTTTATTATAAAAGACGGACTTAATTTTAAGATATTAAATATCTTTATTTTGCAGTTCAAAATCTCTATTTAAATATTTTATAAAAGCTATTAATTTATAATATCCAAAAATCATACCTTTTATTTTAAAATAAATTCCTTCCTTTTATAATTCAAGAATAATTATTACAACATATAAATTTTTGAAATTACTTGAAAACTAAATCTTCACTTTATAGTATTTCAAAATACTAAAAATATGATCCAATGCTACCATAGCACTAAATAGGAAAAAATCACACATGTCATCAAATATGGCATTCAACACATCATATATCAAAATATATGAAAGGTAAAATCAATAGTGTATGGAATCCAGTTGGATCCCTCCAACCTGTCCGCCTTGTAACAACCCTGGTTTTGTGATTACATGTTAATAATAATAATAATAAATTATAATGAGATTATTATTTATTAATCCCTGTTAATAACAATAATAATAAATTATGATGAGATCATAATTTATTAATCAGGAGATAAATATAATCTGGGATAGATAATTTAAATAAATTATCTAAGTAAAATCTAAAATTTGGGTTTTGGATTTTTCTTGGGGAAAATTTGAGATAAAGGATGTTAGATTATTGAAAATGATTAAATATGGAGTTTTGGAGAAAATACATTTAGTTTGGAGAAAACTTGAGGAAAATAGGTTTAAACTATGAGTTTGGTTGAATTTGAAGTAAAATAAAATGTTGGGAATAAATTGAGTTTCAAATTTTATATTTGAAAGATAAATAAAATAAATTTGGGATGAGAAATTTGTTAAAATTGTTTATTGTAAATAAACAATGGATTTTGAATAAATAAAGTGGAATTAAGATGTTGGGTTGGTAATAAATTACGAATAATAGAAATATGTTATTTGGTGGTTAATTAATTGTATTAAGTGAGATAAAAGAATTTAATTCAACTTCAATTGGTTGAAATAAATATAAAATGTTGGAAATAAGTTCTAAAAACTTTATTATGTTATTTTGTGATAAATATGAGCAATACATGGTTTTAATTTGGTAAAATGCAATAATTTTTGCATATTATTGTTGAAGGTTGAATTTTGTTCATTTTAGTGAGACATTAAAATTTTATATGGTAAATAATGTAAATAGAAGGTGGAATTTTGTTCAAAATAAGATTTGGATGTACAAATGATGTTAATATGGTTTGTTAAATTTAATTGAACAAGAAAATGATTTTTGTATAAATTTTAGTGTTAAAAAATAGTGGTTTATGTATTAATAATGTAAATTGGAGTATTTAAGAAAAAAATAAGAATTTAACGATGAAAATAAGTTTTAAATGGCTAAATTAATTTTTGTGTGCTGATAAAACATTTTTGTAACATAAACATATGTTGTAAAAATTCATTTGGTCAAAATTTGTGTAAATATAGTGACAATAGAATGTAAATACATGAATTAACTTAGTAAATTTAGATTAAATATTGTCTTGAGCTATTGGGTAATGGGTTCAAGCCCAAATCCACATCTAGAATAAGCAGGAAACTTGAGAAAATGAACTGTACGTTCAATTTTCTTCTTCTCATTTTCTAGTTCCTCATGTAAAACAACCAGTAAAAAGAAAATGGTTGCTTCTCTCTAATTCTCAAATCTAGCTTTAAAAATTAAGTGAAATCAAAAGAGGAAATCATGGGAAGTTAGTAATCCAAACTCTAGCAGATAATCAAAAACCAAAATCAAAAATCCTTTCATCTATTTCAATTTTGAGAAATTGTTGTCTATAACTCTTTTCTCTCTTGCTGCATGTTCTTTCTCAAGTTTCTATAGGTCAGTGAAGCTCCTTTGGACCAGAAAGATCTTGCCTTGCAACTTAAATCCACTCAAAAACATAAGGTGAGTTGCAAACTCATGAATTCTAGCTGAAACAAAACTTTGCAAGCTGAAAACTGCTCAAAAATCGCTCACTGTAAACAAAAATTTAGTTGTTATAGTTTACAGTAGATATTTGTTCTGGGTTGCTTCTTTGTGTGTTCATATCTTCTTATTCTTATAATTAAATCATGCCGGAATTTTTCCAGATTGTAGTCCATGTGTTGTTGTTGGTGCATGTCAATTTTTATTGTCAAATTCATCCCGGAACTACCTGAAACAATCGCTCAGAAACCAGAACGAATGAGGCAGAAAATGCCTATAGGCATTGCGACCTACAGGTCGACCAACATAATGCTTAGGTCGACCCTAGGGTCGACCCAAGCATCCATAGGTCGACCTGGGCTTGTGAATTTTCCCAGGTCGATTTTGTTGCACTCCTTTGCACTATTTTGTTCTATTGGCTTGTTTTGCTGACCTTTTGCAACTTGTTTTGTGATATTTTCGGGATGTTTTTGGAGGGCTATAACCTATCAATAGGTAAGCCAATATTTTGTTGTTTCGCATTCGGATTGATGAGTTTTTGGAGATGATTTCTTATGCCGATTTTGTGGCATTTCGATGATTTCTATTGATTTCGAGCACGGGTTTTCTATAACAAATTTTGAAAAGATTTTTATAATAAAATGGTTTTTGAAATAAATATTTTATAATATTTATAAATTATTTTAAAGCTATTAAAACTATATATTCTCAATAATAAAGAGAAATTTCAAAGGAATGTTTTCCAAACGATTTCAGAAAATTGTTTTAAAACTAGTTTTCTCAAAACAAATTATTTTCTATATAAAATACACATTTTTGCACTCTTCGAGCGTATGAGGAAGAGAATTAAATGATTTAGTAAAATATGTGGTATGGGACACATGCGTTTACTTTTTTGGTTAATTCCGGACTTATTCGTTTGAAGATAATTTTGCACACTCTTCGAGCGTATAAGAAAGTGAATTAAACGATTTAGTAAAATATGTAGTATGGTACACATGCGTTTACTTTTTTGGTTAATTCCGGACTGGTTCGTTTGAAGCTATTTTTATGGACCTTTGGGTTGATTGCCGGTACTAGACCTTCGGGTCATTTGTCCTTCGGGATGTTTGTCCTTCGGGATGTTTTGTCCTTCGGGATGTTGTCCTTGGGATGTTTTGTCCTTAGGGATGTTGTCCTACGAGATGTTTGTCCTTCGGGATGTATTTGGCGCTTTATTTTGAGATACAGTACTTGGCGGGCTTCGGCCATTTTTATTAGGCACGTGCTATCTTTTGTGATGTTTTCATGATTTATTTGTGATTTTTCAAATGTATCGCCATTTCGAGATTATTTGGCCTTTTGAGCCGTTTGAGACATTATTATGTGGCGATTACATTTTTGGAGTTTGAACTCTTAATCGAGTTCTATATATTATGATTTGTGCTTACCATCTTTTAGCGTTTAATTTGAGATTTATAATCTCCTTTTAGGGAGCTATTGTGATTGCCATCTTTTGGCGTTTAGTTTGAGATTTATGATCTCCTTTTAGGGAGCTATTGTGATTGCCATCTTTTGGCGTATTTTCGAGATTTGGGAATTTCCTAATTTTGGGATTTATTTATGATTGCCCTTCTTTGGCAAATATTGAGTCTTGTGATCTCCTAATTAGGAGTTATGGTTTATGAAAACCATTATATTGTCTTTTGAATATGCCGATGATATGAGGTGATTAAATGTGTTTAATTGATATTGTCGATCTTGCCTCTTCCGAGACAACCTCTTATGATACTTAGTAGTTGATATATTTTTGTGATATTATCTCACATGAAGTGTTAACATACATTAGTGTTACTTCTTCTCATTCAAGAAGAATCATTATCCTTTACCGTTATACTTCATTTATCACTTGCTAATCAGTTTATTTAAGCTAGGCTGACCCGTGTATTTTTATATACTCGGGTCAGACCGAGTTATTTCAGGTTAGTCACCCGCCGTAGGACTTTGCTATGCTACTTCTGCTTTGGACTTTCTACAAGTCACTTTTTTGTAGTTTTGTAGTCGTTTTGTAAACTCGGATATGAATCTATTCATTTTGACTCGATGTACATATTGTGGTCCATGTACCACCACTTTTGTATCACTATGTAGTGTATTGTGATGTATTTGTGTATATGTATATATATGTTTGATTGTTGTTCTATGATATGTTATATTTGTTGTTGTTGTTGTATTTTGTTCTGATAGATCTGTTAGCCACTGTAGGTTTGTATTAAATATTTATTGAGTATGTCGATCCACTTGAGAAAGAAAAAAAATTTAGTGCACCCAATCGACGTATTCAATAGATGTTTAAGACAAAGTTATGGATGGTCGCTCCTAACTAGCCCTATTCTCCGCATTAGTAGACGGTATTACTTAGTAATACTCTTTTTTAATGTGGGTCTCGGGGTGGGGCATCACAGTTTGGTATCAGAGCTGAGTTCATAACAAAATATGATAGACACAGAACAGAACATATATTACGGTACATCAGAGTACAGTATAAGTGTTACATATTCCCTAATCACCGTTCCCTTAACCTTTTCGTGTCCTTTGAGGTAGGTATAAGTGGGATTACGTCTAGGAATGCATTTTAATTCTAGAGTATTCCATAATTGAATTAATGATATCTTACCCTCTGAATAATCTTTATCATGATTGTTTTATTCTAGTCCTCTTCGATACGGGTGCTTGACACACATTCATATCGAAGAAGCTCGTTGTTGTTATGATGTTGGATGTTTCTTGTCTTGTTACTTCTTTGAGGATTGCGAATCCTATTGGGGGATCCGCAACGCTTAGCTTGTTGTGTGTGAATATTGAGACTGTTCTTTGTAGTTTTTCTTTTCGTGCAAATCTTCACGTTATTCACAATATTTGATTCGATTTGATTTTGGGGATGGATTGGCTTGCTTGTTATCAAGCCCAAATCCTATATTCTAAAAGGATCTTATATCTTAGATATCCTAATTCGTATGATTAGTTGTCTCTTGTTCTTCGGAATGTTGATGGTAATTCTGAAGCATCTTTGTTTGCTCTTGAGTCTCGAGATAATGATGATGTATCTCGAATTCCAATCGTTTGTGATTTTGTTAATGTATTTGAGTCCGTTTCGGGTTCGCCACCCAAGCGGGCAATTGAGTTCCGTATTGACCTCATTCCTGGTGCTCAGCCTGTTAGTCGTCCTCCCACGAGGACGTCCACTAAGGAAAATGAGGAACTCAAAAGTAATTGTTGGAGCTGGAAGCCAAGCAATTTATTTAGTCCAATTCTTCACCATGGAGTGTCGCGGGTCGTCTCTGTTAAGAAATTTTGATGGTACTCTTAGGCTTTGCATCCATTTCCACAAAATTAACGAGTTAACCATTTATAACGAGTATCCATTGCCTAGGATCGATGACATGTTCGATCAATTGAGTGGTTCTAAGGTCTTTTCTCAACTTGACCTTGCACTGGATTTCATCAGCTATGATTTATGGAGGATAACGTTCCTCTTACCGCATTCTACACTCATTATGGTTCTTATGAGTGGCTCGTTATGCCGTTCGGTTTGACGAACGCTCCAGCTTATTTCATCGATCTTATGAATCGAGTATTCCGAGAATATCTCGATAAGTTCGTCCTTGTATTCATTGATGGGTAAAAGCAATAATTTAAATTGCAATTCTTTCTAAAAGAAGATATACTTATAAGTATAATTGGATTCTGTTTTTTGTGATAAGTTAAGAGTATTTTGTAAAATTATATAAGAGGCATCTTTATCATATAGAAAACGATTTTGTGTTGGATTGTCCATCGAGTGCTTTAAGAATTCTGGTCGATGCGCCTGATCAACGTTATCGATAGGAATTTCCTAAACGCTTTGATGAGACAGTCAAACACAGTAAATTGAGTTGTAATAAGTAAAATTTTGAAAATAAATTAATATGGGATTGAGAATTAAATTTTATTTTAGATGACTAGTGCAGCCATTGAACAATAGTGATTGTTGGATAAGTGGAGAGACAGTTTTGATCATTTGGTCAACTCTACAGCCAATTGATTGGGTCATTCACTATAAACCAATGGCAAGGCAATGCCATTATATTATTTGAAATTTGTGAAATTATATATGATTATGCTTTTAATTGGTTATGTAAGTATAACCAATAGGAATCTAAATAATGATATCATATAGGAATTTGAGTAAGTAAAGTAAATAATTCTAATTAAAGAGATATTTTAATTGGAAGAGAATATCATGTGATGATTTGATTAATAAAATGATGTGTTCAAGATAATAAATGCATTGGGTAGAAAAATTAAAACATCAATTGAATATTTTAGTACAAAGTTATAAATGATGACTATAAAATTTGTTTTGACAATTGATTGTTTGAATAATAATATATAGTATAATTTAAAACTCTATCTTAAAAGAAAATATAGAAATGCTAATTTTAGACTTTTAGCATGAATTTGTGAGCAAGCTTTTGTTTTAAACTTTGATAGTATTAAAACTTGTCGGTATGAATTTGTTAATTTCTTTTAAAAACAAGTTTGAGTTAATTATCAACCTTAGTTAATTTCATGTTGAAAATAAGATGGAAATTATTTTTGTAACAAGAGGAAGTATAAATTTGAATTGTTTATTTATTATAAAATGTTATATTAAGAAATGCAAGGTTTAATAAATGAATAAGTCATGAGATGCAATCATTTTAAATTGTGAGAACAATTTAAAAATTAATATGTAAATCCAAAAATCTATTTTAGATGGATAATCAATAATCATCTCTTAATAATGGAAGAGCTTTCAGTAAGCTATAAAATTTTTTTACCACTTTGGAAGATTTTGCTTTTTATTTAGTCTAAAATGGGTTTGAAAGTGGATGAACATTTCTGTCCTATTATAAAATTTCTATGATTTAAGCTGAAAGTAAATTTATCATAACTTTCAAACTGTAGGTCCGATTTTGATGATCTTTATATTGCTGGAAATGTTAGACTTAGTAGAACAACTTTCATTTTATAAGAGTTCTCATATTTTTATTGTTTGCTGTGTTAAAACTTAAGTTCTTTACAGCAGGTCTGAAATTGAAAATGATTTGTTTTCCTTAATGGTCAAATGTAATTCTACCTATTTTGTGAATGTAACTAAATTGATTATTGGTATGGAAAAATATGATTTAAAATAATATATATTTATGGAAGAAGTAAAGTGTTGAACAACTCAAATTGTATTTACTTTAAATAAGAGTAATGAGCTTAAATTAAAATTTAAGTAAGAAGTTTTTTAAAAAAAATTTAAGTGATGAAATTTGAGAATTTGATTACGAAGATAATGGATTTGAAAACTCCAAGAATATTTGATTAGTAAAAGGAAGTATAAAATCTATTCCTTGGGTTTTTCTTGCCTTTGTGCAATTATGTAGCGACTTGCACTTATGCAGTCGTATGATCTAGGTAGTTTTAGAAGAGACCACCTACCTCTAGTTAAGTTTTCTTACCTCAATTATTATTAATCTAATATCAGTATGGCTCCTTTTGTAGTGATAAACAGAATGCCATGTCGCTTACTATCTTGTTGGTTGGAGTCCGGGATAAAGTGTGCTAAGTCCCGACTCTATTCGTGAAGCTTCTAAAGAATCGATATCACCCGATTTATCTATTGTGTAACATCCAACCTGTGTTCTTCCTTCGAAGGTAAAACTCCTTAGAAATAGGGATGTACTGCTCGTAAAGATTCAATGGTCCGCTAGTCCCGATGACTATACTTGGGAAACCATACAATTTATCAAGCAATCTTATCTTGGTTTTCCATCTTCTTGTATTGAGGGTGAGAATTTTTTTTAAACTCAAGCTTATTTATCTTTCTTTGCCAGATAAATTAAATCGTGTTGAATACAACTCTTCTCTAGAAAATTGCGAGGACGCAATTTTTATAAGGGGGAGTCTGTAACAACCCTGGTTTTGCGATTACCTATGAATAATAATAATAATAATAAATTATGATGAGATTATAATTTATTAATCCCTGTTAATAACAATAATAATAAATTTTGATGAGATCATAATTTATTAATCAAGAGATAAATATAATCTGGGATAGATAAATTAAATAAATTATCTAAGTAAAATCTAAAATTTGGGTTTTGGATTTTTCTTAGGGAAAATTTGAGAAAAGGATGTTAGATTATTAAAAATGATTAAATATGGAGTTTTGGAGAAAATACATTTAGTTTGGAGAAAACTTGAGGAAAATAGATTTAAACTATTGGTTGGGTTGAATTTGAAGTAAAATAAAATGTTGGGAATAAATTGAGTTTCAAATTTTATATTTGAAAGAGAAATAAAATAAATTTGGGATGGAAAATTTGTTTAAATTGTTTATTGTAAACAAACAATGGATTTTGAATAAATAAAGTGGAATTAAGATGTTGGGTTGGTAATAAATTGTGAATAATAGAAATATGTTATTTGGTGGTTAACTAACTGAATTAAGTGAGATAAAAGAATTTAATTCAACTTCAATTGGTTGAAATAAATATAAAATGTTGGAAATAAAGTTTTAAAAACTTTATTATGTTAGTTTGTGATAAAAATGAGAAATACATGGTTTAATTAGGTAAAATGCAATAATTTTTGCATATTATTGCTAAAGGTTGAATTTTGTTCATTTTAGTGAGACATTAAAATTTTATATGGTAAATAATGTAAATAGAAGGTAGAATTTTGTTCAAAAATAAGATTTGGATGTAAAAATGATGTTAATATGGTTTGTTAAATTTAATTGAACAAGAAAATGATTTTTGTATAAATTTTAGTGTTAAAAATAGTTTTTTGCGTAATTAATAATGTAAATTGGAGTATTTAAGAAAAAAATAAGAATCAAATGATGAAAATAGGTTTTAAATGGCTAAATTAATTTTTGTGTGTTGATAAAAAAAAATTGTAACATAAACATATGTTGTAAAAATTCATTTGGTCAAAATTTGTGTAAATATAGTGATAATAGAATGTAATACATGAATTAACTTGGTAAATTTAGATTAAATATTGTCTTGAGCTATTGGGTAATGGTTTCAAGCCCAAACCCACATCTAGAATAAGCAGGAGACTTGAGAAAATGAACTGTACGTTCAATTTTCTTCTTCTCATTTTCTAGTTCCACCTGTAAAACAACCAGTAAAATGAAAATGGTTGCTTCTCTCTAATTCTCAAATCTAGCTTTAAAAATTAAGTGAAATAAAAAAGGGAAATCATGGGAAGTTAGTAATCAAAACTCTAGCAGGTAATCAAAAACCAAAATCAAAAATCCTTTCATCTATTTCAATTTTTGAGAAATTGTTGTCTGTAACACTTTCCTCTCTTGTTGCATATTCTTTCTCAAGTTTCTACATGTCAGTGAAGCTCCTTTGGACCAGAAAGATCTTGCCTTGCAACTCAAATCCACTCAAAAACATAAGGTGAGTTGTAAACTCATGAATTCTAGCTGAAACAAAACTTTGCAAGCTGAAAACTGCTCAAAAATCGCTCACTGTAAACAAAAATTTAGTTCCTTATAGTTTACAGTAGATATTTGTTCTAGGTTGCTTCTTTGTGTGTTTATATCTTCTTATTCTTATCATGAAATCATGCCAGAATTTTTCTAGATTGTAGTCCATGTGTTGTTGTTGGTGCATGTCAATTTTTATAGTCAAATTCATCCCGGAACTACCCGAAACAATCGCTCAAAAACCAGAACGAACGAGGCAGAAAATGCATGTAGGCATTGCGACCTACAGGTCAACCAACATAATGCTTAGGTCGACCCTAGGGTCGACCCAAGCATCCATAGTTCGACCTATGGGTCGACCTGGGCTTGTGAATTTGCCTAGGTCGATTCTATTGCACTCCTTTGCACTATTTTGTTCTATTGGCTTGTTTTGCTGACCTTTCGCAACTTGTTTTGTGATATTTTCGGTATGTTTTTGGAGGGCTATAACCTATCAATAGGTAAGCTAATATTTTGTTGTTTTGCATTCGGATTGACGAGTTTTTGGAGATGATTTCTTATGCCGATTTTGTGGCGTTTCGATGATTTCTATTGATTTCGAGCACGGGTTTTCTAAAACAAATTTCGAAAAGATTTTTATAATAAAATAGCTTTTGAAATATAAAATTTATAAAATTTATAAATTATTTTAAAGCTATTAAAATTATATATTCTCTATAATAAAGAGAAATTTCAAAGGAATGTTTTCCAAACGATTTCAGAAAATTGTTTTAAAACTAGTTTTCTCAAAACAAATTATTTTCTATATAAAATACACATTTTTGCACTCTTCGAGCATATGAGAAAGAGAATTAAACGATTTAATAAAACATGTGGTATGGGACACATGCTTTTACTTTTTCGGTTGATTTCGGACTTATTCGTTTAAAGCTAATTTTGCAAACTCTTCGAGCGTATGAGAAAGTGAATTAAATGATTTAGTAAAACATGTGGTATGGGACACATGCGTTTACTTTTTCGGTTAATTCCGGACTGGTTCGTTTGAAGCTATTTTTATGGACCTTCGGGTTGAGTGCCAGTACTGGACCTTCGGGTCATTTGTCCTTCGGCATGTTTGTCCTTCGGGGTGTTTTGTCCTTCGGGATGTTGTCCTTCAGGATGTTTTATCCTTCGGGATGTTTGTCCTTTAGGATGTATTTGGCGCCTTATTTTAAGGTACAGTACTTGGCGGGCTTCGGCCATTTTTATTAAGCATGTGCTTTCTTTTGTGATGTTTTCATGATTTATTTGTGATTTTTCAAATGTATCACCATTTCGAGATTTTTGGCCTTTTGAGCCGTTTGAGACATTATTATATGGTGATTACATTTTTGGAGTATGAACTCTTAATCGAGTTCTACATATTATGATGTGTGATTGCCATCTTTTGGCATTTAATTTGAGATTTATAATCTCCTTTTAGGGAGCTATTGTGATTGCCATCTTTTTGCATTTAATTTGAGATTTATAATCTCCTTTTAGGGAGCTATTATGATTGCCATCTTTTGGCGTATTTTCGAGATTTGGGAATTTCCTATTTTTGGGAATTATTTGTGATTGCCCTTCTTTGGCGAATTTTGAGTCTTGTGATCTCCAATTTAGGAGTTATGGTTTATGAAAACCATTATATTGTCTTTTGAATATGCCGATGATATGAGGCGATTGTCGATCTTGCTCTTCCGAGACAACCTCTTATGATACTTAGTAGTTGATATATTTTTGTGATATTATCTCACATGAAATGTTAACATACATTAGTGTTACTTCTTCTCATTCGAGAAGAATCATTATCCTTTACCCTTATACTTCATTTATCACTTGCTAATCGGTTTATTTAAGCTAAACTGACCCGTGTATTTTTATATACTCGGGTCCGACCGGGTTATTTCAGGTTAGTCACCCGCCGTAGGACTTTGCTATGCCACTTCTGCTTTGGACTTTCTACTAGTCACTTTTTTGTAGTTTTGTAGTCTTTTTGTAAACTCTGATATGTATCTATTCATTTTTACTCGATGTACATATTGTGGTTCATGTACCACCACTTTTGTATCACTATGTGGTGTATTGTGATGTATCTGTGTATATGTATATGTATGTTTGATTGTTGTTCTGTGATCTATTATATTTGTTGTTGTTGTATTTTGTTCTAATAAATCTGTTAGCCACCGTAGTTTTGTGTTAAATATTTATTGAGTATGTCGATCCACTTGAGAAAGAAAAAAAATTAGAGCACCCAATCGACGTATTCAATATATGTATAAGACAAAGCTATGGATGGTCGTTCCTAACCAGCCCTATTCTCCGCATTAGCAGACAGTATTAGTCGGCAATACTCTTTGTTAATGTGGGTCTCAGGGTGGGGCGTCACACCCTGCATCACATACAGTATATAATAATAAAATATAAATCAACCGCTTTGAGGCGGGATCGTATACAAAAGGGTTATCCGCTCATGCACAGAAACGTATTAAGGTCTCATCCGCTCCACGGGTAGGAATATATCCAAGCCAACAAATAAAATAGTAAATCATCTAAACAGTAAACAAATAATCAACAATAAAATTATCCACACTATTATCCGGCATTTTAGTCGGCTATATTGAACTAATTGCACATGTTAAATCAATTACCATCAAGGCCGATGACTCCAGAGTGATGATTGTGGGGCCCAGAAGTCAAGTGCAGATGATAATATGAAGTCAAGGTTGAATGGAATTGATAGATATGCAAGGTAGAATGTTCAAAGTATGAAATATGGTTCAACGCATAAGAGGGATCGGCATAAAATTAGCTCTAACAAGAGAGATCGGTATGTTTCAGGGTACGCAGTAATTCTTGTAGGAAATAATTAATATCTCAAGATCCATAAGTCCAATGCATATGAAATTTGATGAGAAAGACATGGTACCCTAGGGAACCAACCCTAGGGATCGCACCACAAGATTATAAAGTTGGAGGGATCGGTATACTTCCCTAAGAAGGGATCGGTAGAAAACTACATGCAAACTATGTAGAAGCAAAGATCAAGCAATAACTCGAGCTCTACTAATCCAATTGACATGAAATTTGGAGGCTAAGCATATTTTAGCATGAGGAAGCCACCATAGGGATCGCACCCCAAAATTCAACCAGAGAAGGGATCGGTACCGATCCCTCTTCTTTGGGAATTGGACCACGCTACCTCTTCTGTGGGCCCATATGGTTTTGAAGGTTTTTCTGCCGAGTTTTTAGAAAGATATTTGGCTATCTTTGTTTAGAATATCGGCTTGGTTGTTCATTTTCGGGACTTTTACGTTGCTATTTACTTTATATTCTTTTGTAACTCAGGATTTTAATCTGACTCCTCTTGTACTCAGATTATAAAGTTATTAATAAAGCAATGTATTCAAAGTGGACGTAGGCAAACAATGCTGAACCACTATAAATCATTGTGTGTGTGCTTTTCTTTCGATTAATTGATGTTTCTTTATTATTATCCTCTTTTTCCATTTTATTCTTCATTTAATCCTCTTTAAAAGTTTCTATTGGGTGTTTATACTAATTCTTGGTGCAAACATTTTGGTGCTTTCACTGAGAACATTGATTCTCAGCTGATTAGGATCCCTTTGTTGCTACTGGATTGCATAAATCCCCTCAAGGAGATCCATGGTTGCCTTCATAAAGTTTCCTTATACTATTCAGATTTGCAAAAATCTGATAAAAGCTATCAATAATGTTGATGAACACTAGATCTACTTCTCAGAATATGGAAGGAAACGAGAACGTTATTATCCAACAAGGAGGCCCGAGTAGTCAACCAACGGATGTGGGTGATAAACCAATTGAAGTCCAGAATCCAACTGATTTTATTACAAGAGCTAAATTGCAGAATTTGATGAGAGAGCTAATGGATAGCCATCGACAATTAAATCAGTAGATTCAGACCAATATCAACCTAATGAACCAACTCACTCAGCAACAGCGAGGAAAAGCTAGGAGGGACCCTACACCTTACTCGGCATCTAAGGGTTCTAGTTCATCGAATGAGTATCACAGACATAGGCACCGTAGAACAGATGAATATCGCGTAGAAACTTCGAAACGTCAACAGGCAGACCATCATGGTTTACTAGGATCGATCGATGTTGATCCCTCCTCCAGAGGAGGGAACTTACCTATGCGCACTGGGGTGCAAACTGGAGCTGCTGCGGCCGATTTGGATGATGGAGTTCAGTTAAATGTTGACCAAGTGCTTTCCCAGAATGACGATGAAGTGAACATACGAGACACACATCGGGAAGATGTTGAACTAAGAAGGCGTGGGATGGCCCATAGACATCGCTCGGACCATTCACGTGAGATGGAACACGACCATCGCTTGGCGCCAACCATCCAAATGCCGGACTTGTCATCTATAGTCAGGCAATTAGTAAGAGAGAGCCAAGGCTTGACCAATGATGATTGGTGAATCTTGAGAAGCCATACCCCGTTCACTGATAATGTTCTACATGCGGAGTATCCAAGGAGGTTCAACATGCCATCAATGCCTGCCTAGGAGGGAAAAACCGACCCTAGGCAGCATATCATGGGATATGAATGGCTAATGGATGCAGCATGAGCAGATGATGCAACCAAGTGTAGATGTTTTCTCATAACTCTCTTTGGAATAGCATCGATGTGGTTTACAAGGCTACCCCCATAGTCGATCTCTAGATTTGATGATCTGGCAACAAGGTTTGCGAAGCAGTTCCAAATGCACACAACTCGCCCCAAAATGTAATGTCCCTGTCCAGCATGATCCAGGCTCTAGGAGAATCGTCGAAAGGTTATTTGGAGAGATTCCATACAGCTGTTACAGAAATTAGTAATCCGAATGACCATGCAATATTGATGTCCATGACAAGAGGAATTGATCCAAAATCTGATTTTGGCGATTGGTTAGCTGGCAAACCACCCACAACATTGGAACACTTTTATGCAAAGGTGGCTCAGTATTTGAGGAAGGAGGAAGCCAGATCCTCCAGGAAGAAGAATGTTGTAAGACCGAATGGAGAGGGAATGAAAAGTAATATTGCTGTAAAGCAGTCTGATGAAAGCTCGAAAAAAGTTAAAGTGAATGTCCAGAACAAACCAAATCAACAAAAGAAAGGCGGGGATAGGAGCGAGAATGAAAGAGGGATTCTAGAAGAGGGAAGCCTAGGATTTCGATGTACAATACTTACACGCCACTGAATACGTCCCTGGAGAATATCTATTTGTCTACCTACAATACCATCCAGTGTAGGAAGTCGCCTCCAAAAGAATCAACAGAGAAGCACAAACAAACCAGAAAATATTTTCGGTTTCACGAATGTTATAGGCATAACACATATGAATGCAAGCATCTCCAGGATTTATCAAAAATCTGATTTGAGAAAGGAAGTTACAGCAGTTTATGAAAGCCCCTCGGAATGGCGGGCAGGGGACATCTGACCCCAACCAAGGACAAGCACGTATAGGGCATAGGACCATGTGTGGACTGGTGGAAGACTAGTAATCAATACAATAATTAGAGGACCGCATCCAGTTGATAAGAGTTGGTATGAAATGGAGCGCTATGCTAGCACAATTAAGCACGTGGATTTTGAATGTTGTTCAAACAAAGAAGATGGAGCTCTGGCCAAACAGCAGCATACAATGGAAAATGATATCATGTTTAGAAACAGAGATGCAGACAAAGTAGAGGCTCCAACGATCGATCCAATGGTCATTTCGGCCATGATCGGCCCCGCTTTAGTGAGAAGGATATTGGTTGACTATGGAAGTTCTGTAAATATAATTTTCAAAAAAGTTTATGATTAGATGAGGATGGAAGCCAAGGTCTTGAAACGGTCAAAAGCCCGCATTCATGGCTTTAACGGTGCTGCAACTAAAGCTGTTGGTTACGTTGAAATACCTCTAGAGTTGGGAGAAGGTTAGCGTAGGAGAGTACGGATTTTGCCTTTTGTTATTTTAGATGTTGACTCTCCATACAATGTATTTCTAGGCTGACCGGCCCTAGCTAAGTTTCGAGCAACTCTTGCTCCATGGTGCTTGACTTGAAGTTTTCGACAAATAATGGAGTCAGAGTTGTTCATGGTGATCAGGCGGTTGGACGTGCATGTTATGTAGCTGAGTTGAGGGATGCTCAACGAAAGGAGAAAGGTAAGGGTATGGACAAGTCAGTCTACATTCAAGCCACTGAAGATTGACAACTAGCGCTTAAGCCTTAGCTGCCACAGTCGACTCTATAGAGATATAGACCCAAGAAATGACGAGGAGGAGCCCAAAGAGACCAAGGCTGAACCGGCTAAGCTGATGATTGACATCATAGTCAGCCACGATGACCCGTCACGGGTCCTGAAGATCGGATCGCAGTTCAGCCCCCCGATGGCGAAAGAACTTACTGGATTTCTCTGAGCGAATCTCGACGTATTCGCTTGGACTCACTATGACATGTGTGGGATCTCGCCTGCCATTGCAAGCCATGCATTGAATATCAACCCGAGGCATATCCCGATGAAACAAAAAAACGTGGCATGGATCTAGAGAGATCTACCGCTCTTAAAGAGGATGTGGATAGACTCAAAGACAATGAGTTTATTCACGATGCCCTCTACTCTATGTGGGTATCTAATCCTTTACTTGTGAGAAAGGCGAATGGGAAGTGACAAACATGCGTTGATTACTTGGACTTGAACAAGGCATGCCCGAAAGATAGCTTTCCCCTTCCAAGGATCGACCAGCTAGTAGACTCAACCACGGGACACGAATTGCTATCGTTCATGGACACATACTTGGGATATAACAAAATCCCGATGCACATTCCCGATCAAGAGCACACCAGCTTCATTACCGGTGTTGGATTATATTGCTACGTGGTGATGTCATTTGGGCTAAAGAATGCAGAAGCGACCTACCAGCGCCTAGTTAACAGAATGTTTAAAGATCAAATTGAAAAAACGATGGAGGTATATGTGGATGATATGCTTGTGAAGTCACGACAGTCTAGCGACCACATTAAAGACTTGGCAGAAATGTTCGACATCCTCCGACATTATAAAATGAAGATTAATCCTCTGAAATGTTCCTTTGGCATTGCATCAGGAAAGTTCTTAGGTTTCATCGTTAATGCCCACCGAATCGAAGTTAATCCTGAAAAGATCCAAGCTATTCGCAATATACAAGCGCCAAAGACTATTAAACAAGTACAGAATCTGAATGTTAAGGTTGCTTCCTTAAGTCGATTCATTTCTAGTGCTACTGATAAATGCATTCCTTTCTTTGACTTTATTAGGAGAGGAAAAAGGAATTTCGAGTGGAGATAAGATTGTAAAGATGCATTCCAAGCATTGGTGAATCACTTAGAGAAACCCCCCAACTTATCAAAGCCAGTGGATCATGAAGATTTATATATCTACTTAGCCGTGTTGGTACACGCTATAAGTGGCGCGTTGCTTCGTGAGGAGAATCGAATCCAAAGATCGGTCTATTATGTTAGCAAGTGATTGATAGGAGCTGAAAGGAACTATCCGAAGATAGAGAAATTGGCATACTGTTTACCGATTGCATCACAAAAGCTTTTCCTTTACTTCCAGGCACACCCTATCAATGTTTATACCGACCAGCCATTACGACAGGTCCTGCAACGACCTGAGATGTCTGGAAGGTTACTCAAGTGGAATATCGAGCTCAGCCAATTAGACATCACTTATCTTCCTAGGAGGGCTATCCAGGGTTAGGCATTGGCAGATTTTATAGCAGAATTCACTGCTCAAGTCGATTTCCCGGAGAGCAGTGAAACCCCTGCCATATGGTGGAAGTTGTATACAGATGGAGCATCTAATGATCGTTGCTCTGGAGCTGGGATTGTGCTTGTAACTTCTAAAGATCGATCAATTTGCTATGCTTTAAAGCTTGATTTCCCTACAACAAACAATGAAGCCAAATATGAGGCTCTGATTGATAGACTTAAACTCGCCAGACAACTGGGAATAAAGTCTCTTGAAATCTTTTGTGGCTCACAATTAGTAGTATACCAAGTCAGGGTAGATTACCAAGCTAAAGGACAACGGCTTGCTCCATACCTCACCCAAGTCCGAGAGTTATTAACCAATTGTGAGTACTACGACATTGCGCACATTCCTCGGGACCAAAACAGAGAGGCTAACTCACTGGTAAAGTTTGCTAGCACCGGGGATGCACAATAGATGGGCATGGTTCTAGTGGAAGTATTGAATACCCCGAGTATAAACCTGCTGGGTATTGACTGAGTATTAGAGACGGAGCCTAAGAGGGAATCGTGGATGACTCCGATTAAAAACTATTTTCTATAAGGAGTCCTTCTTGAATAAAGGAATGAAAAGCGACAAGTTTTTTGTAAAGCTTCACGATATATCATACAGGAAGGAGTTATGTACAGAAAGGGTTTTTCTGTTTTGCTGCTTCGGTGTATCACTCATGATGAGATAAAATGAGTCCTAAAAGAAGTTCATGAAGGAGAATGTGGCAATCACACTAGGGGCAAACTCTAGCAAAGAAAATACTCCGTTATAGGTATAATTGGCCACTATCAATCGAGACGCTGCCGATATTTAAGGCAATGCTACAAGTGCCGGGTATATGCAAAAGTCCTAAGAGCTCCACCGATGGAAATAACACAAATGATCAGCCCATGACCGTTTTCCATGTGGGGTATAGACATTATCAGTTCCTTACCAATCTCTAAAGGTGGTGTGAAGTACTTTATTGTCGCAGTTGATTACTTCCCCAAATAGGTTGAAGCAGAACCATTAACTACGATCACAATGAAGAAAGCAATCAACTTCATTGTTCGGAACGTCATCTGTCATTTCGCTCTTCCATGAACTATTGTAACAGACAATGGGACTCAATTCGACAGTGTTGAATTCAAAGATTTCATCCGTCGGCATCGTATTAAAAAGAGATTTACGGCAATCGCTCGCCCTCAAGCCAATGGGCAAGTTGAAGCTGTGAATAAAATCATAAAATCCATTTTGAAGAAGCATTTAGATTGGCTAGAGGCAAGTGGGTGGATGAACTTCCGACATCACTATGGTATTATAGGACCACCCACAAGTCCGCGACTGGCCATACTTCATTCGTCCTCCCTTACTGTTCTGAGGCTGTTATTCCTATTGAGCTCGAAGTTCCTTCTCATCGAGTGACTTACTACAATCCTAGAACAAATAAAGATCTCCCCTTGGAATCTCAGGACTTTATAGATGAGTAGCATTAAGAAGCTGATTTGAGGGCAGCTGCACACCGACACCGAATCGGCCGATACTACAACTCTAAAATTCGACCTAGAACCTTTGAAATCGGCGATCTCATTTTGAAATGGGTTTTTCCTGCCTTATCGCAGAAGAATCCAACCTGGGAAGGACCGTATGTCATTGAGCAGACTTGGAGAGGGAACTTTCAAGCTAGCGACTGTTGATGGCATCACACTCGCAAGGGCGTGGAATAGCGAGCATTTACGATGCTATTTTACTTAGTTTATTTTTTTTCATTCAGTTGTATTTAGTTTCAGAATTTGCTTTAGCATTTGATTTTTCAGATATGTAATAAGACAAATCATGTCATTTCCTTCCGTTTAGCAAATAAAATTTTGAACTTTCTTCATATCTGTGCTTGCTATAGCGTTATATGTTAGTTACATTACGAAACTGACTGATGTTGATACGTCCGAATAGGTTCCTAGAGTTTTGGACTAACCAATTATGCTAGTTCCTGATTAAATTAAACAAGATGAGCTTGGTGCGACCGTTCATTTAATAACTCTCATTCATAACCCGATGGGTGGAATACATAACGAGGAATGGATGTGACTCAACCATTGGATGTAAGTCCCACCAAGTGATGGGATTGAAATCAAAAGTGATCGTGACACGACCGATCGCTCGCTAAATCAAACCCCGGACCCTGGGGGCAAATCAATCAATTAAGAATAGTACGATCCGACTATTCTTCGAACTAACTCTAAGTCCCCAGAGTGCGGACTATAGTATAATATAAATTGGGTGTGCATCGTCTACCCACGAGCTAACTCAAAGTCCCCAGAGCGCGGACTGGACTATAAATACAAGTCGGGCGCGATTCGACCACCCGCTAACTAGCTCTTATCCCCAGAGTGTGGATATGAGTATAAGCAAATAGATGAGTGCGGTTCGACCGCTCACTATTCCGCAAACTCCAACCTGAAATTGACAAGAGCAGTATAAACTCGTTAAGGATGGGGCCGGCATCCACCGTCTAACTCTTCTAACCTGAGATTGGGGGCAGGAACATAATCACTCAAATTGCCGAATCCAACAGCACAACATTAGGGCGCAAGCCCCGTGTTTGATACGACTCAGGGCCACGACCGCATGGAGGCCTTGGCATATAACGGATTATCATCCAAAGCAACGAGTAATAAATTAGAAGTACATTAAATGAAAAGTAATATCTCAACTACGTAGATAACGATTCACACGAGGGTTCAACAGAAAACAAAAACCCTTTATTCACATAATAAGCTTCAAATTTGCGATGCAAGTTTATTCAAAAAACGAGGGTCGTACCCGTACAATCACGGCAGACAAAGAGAAAAGCAGCTATACAAGCTATGTGCAAACAGGGCCGAAACGACTGTTATTTCTTTTGTCTTCTCTTCTTTTTGGATTTTTCCGGAGTAGAGCCACCCAAGCTTCCGCCTGTCCGCTTCCTCGATCCTAAACTGTCTTTAGCGAGGGAGCTTTCAAAAGTAGGAGGGAGTTTTTCAGAAATAGACCCGCCGGGTGGGATGACTTGTAATGGAACGAGATTCAGATCATCGATATCAACATCGACGGGTTCAGACTTAGCTTGTTTCTTCAACAACTCCTCCCTCTCAACATGCTCCTTTAGGCTGAGTTCATCGGTGTGTTTAGCGGCACCGGTGATCACAACATCATCAGATTCATCCAGCGGTAGCGGATCTTCAGCCTTATCATCATCAAGTGCTCCAATGACTTGAGCATCGGGCCCCGGAGCATCTATGGCCGCCGAGATCTTAGTTGGTGTTGATTGTTGCTCCATAGCGGCACCACTTCTTAAAGTTTGGCCGGGGCTTGGAAGACCTGTAGATTCGCAGAAACAAGAAGATAAGCCTATGACTATTGGACATTAAGACAGAAATCGATCGAAAAGTGGAAGATAGGGTGAAATACCTATATCCGGCTGACTTTCAATCATTGTCGGGGTCCCTCCTTCTAGAATGGTGGTCAGCACTTTAGATTGATAACCGGGTTTTTCCGGATCGTAGCTTAGATCATGTCCCGGACTGAAAGAAACTGATGCTCCGGTCGCCTAAAAGGAGGAAGGGCCCTTGGGATCAGACTCCGAAGATTCGGCGATATTTTTCCCTTTACCGAAAGATGTTAGAATGTCGAAGCATAGGAGTCTCGCGGCGGCAAGGTCTAGGGTTTCATTTCCACGAAGGATCTCCTGCGCTAATTTCTCTTCATCTAAATTGGCTTCGCCAAGGTCTCTCCTTTTCGTTTTAACAATATACTCCCAGGCCTCGGTGAGCAACTCAAGATAACCCTCAACAAGATAGCTCAGGTCACGGTGGAGGAGGACTTTAGCATTGTATTCGATGATTAGGGGATCGAACATGTCCTTGATGTCATTCCGACCAGCTTCCTTGGTATCATATACCTGGGCTTCGAGCTATTCTCTCACCTCATTGCGGCCTGCTTCCTTTGCCTCTTCTTTGAGGACTTCAATCTACGCAAGTTGTTCATCAAGTTAATTCTTCAAACTCCGGCCTTCAACAGCTTCTTCGCAATATCTCTGCGACTCTTCTTGAACTTCGATCTTCACTTCCCTCACATTCTTCAGAAGCTCTTCAAGCTCCTCAATGCAGTGTGCCAAGATATTTTTCTCCTTTTGCAAGGAATCTTTTTCCAAGGTGAGTGCACCGCTGCGGTTGAGGGCAGCGTCAAGTTCTTTTTTATGGGCAGCTTCCAGACGATTTACTGCCATAGACATTTCCTTGGCACTTTTTTCTGCTTTAGTTAGTTTTATCATCAACTTCAAGATCTCATTATCTTGGTGTTTAATTATATCTTTATCATGGATCGCCTCTAGCTTGAGACTATCTATCTCATATTGTCGCTCAATAGACACCACGGAGATTTTTTCTGCTAAGTGATGACACGATTCATGCTGCATGAAAACATCATTGACGTATGCGAGAGAGCTTGCTTTGACAGTCCCTGGGATTGTATGGATGGAGGGGAGGAACTTAATCCCATCAAAATAAATCTTGGGAAAATCTCCTTAAGCTCGGCCAATTTCTCTACCATGGAAGCTTCAGGAGCAGCGGTCGGCAAAGATGGATCAGAAGCAATGATTAGACGTTTTCTCAACTTGCGGTCATGAGATTGCTTAGAGCTAGATGAACCAGAATATTGCTCGGGTGGTACGGGAGCTGGAGGACTGTGAAAAGAGGTTTGATCGCCACTATGCACGGGAAGATTAGGTTGCACTTCCTGATGGGACGACCGAGATTGGGATATATGTTTTGAAGATGAAGATTTGACGACTTCTTTCTCAGTCATCATCCCTCTCTCTACGCCTACCCGATTCTGAATCATGCCTGCATCTGTATTGTGTTGAGGAGCTCCTTAAGCGATCAAAGGCTTGAGATTGAGACATTGCACCTGCAAAAACCAAACTAAAGTGTATAAGTAATCGTTGTATAAAAGATAGAATAAAAGCGTGTGGTGAAGTGCACGTGATTGTGAGTGTCCTAGTGTTTTCCCCCGACGGACCGGTAGTTGTAGGCTTGCTTATAGGTGTTTTCTCTCCTTGACCGGTAGGAAGAACGTCATCACAACTTCTATGAGTAGAGTCAAGCCCTCCAATACTGATATTGGGAAATCATAAGTCATAATGTCATCAGGAATTTGGAGATTTGAGAACCCCTTCATCGAGCTTTCAATATGTTGGGAAGATGACTCTTCGTCAATAGAAGTGATAACAAACTCCGAATCCTTAGCAGTTTTTCTCCTACAAAGCTTATATGCAAGCTTCTTTCTTTTCTTAGCAGGTGTGTGGGGTTGCGCACCCTGTGACGGTTCGACCACAGGCGCCTTGCCTAGGCCTGCATCAGCGTCGCCAGGCTCATTAATCTGGGTACACCTAATTTCGCCTTCTTCGGCGCCATCCTGAGTTACCTCAACTGGGGGCACGATAGGGTAATTGATATCTCTTTCTTGCTCAATAGTGCTCCTTGGTAATGCAGCACTTCTAGGAAGCTCAATGTTGCGGCCTTCTTCCAGTACCCCAAATAGAGATAATAACTCATCGGTGACGAGGAGTCTGATGTCCCTGTCTTCGACAGAGGTAGCACGAATTGCGGAGATCACTCTTGAAAAACTGTTGCCCTCTGGACGTGGACAGGCACCTATAGATATTCAAGATGTTAGTTGATCTAGAATTTGACTTGGATTAGAGAATTTGAAAATAAAGTGAAGACGATACTTACGTCCTTCCAACCATCGCCTTGCAAAGCCAGGCGGACATCAAACGTAGAACCATTCATGTTTAAAGAGGGTAAGTTTGTTCCAAGCACCCATTAAGACTTGATAGTTGGGTGAAGGCTTGAGGAAAACATAGGAAGAACTTCCTGATCATCGCTTAAAATTAAATAAACATTATATTCTCAGGAATTGGCGAGCGAAACATAACGCTTATGAATAGTAAAAAAGTTCCATGGAGAAAGGCGTAGCTGTTCGGTGAAGTTTAGTGAGAGCTATTCCAAGATATGTTAACATTTCCCGAATAAACGAATTGAAGGGCAACACGCATCCAGCCCAGCATATGAATTTGTGGCATAACGTGTACCCCTCCGTGGGCAAGTGAACCCTATCATTTACTGAAGGAACCAAGACGTCTTTGAATGGAATTCCATGTCTGGAACATAGTCTGCGAAGGGCGGCCTCACCAATTCTAGAGGCTTGAGAATCTATCGGATTTTCTAAGAGTATAGCGCCTTCTATAATGTCGGGTGCAGGACTTACCTCTTCCGCCGGGAGGATGGGAACATCGGAAAAAAGGCTAGCTGGCAGACCAGATATTTCCGTTTGTTCAGTTTGATGACCAGGAGAAAGCCCGTCAGATATGGTCATGGAACTCGACTCAGCTTTGGGATTGCTATGTTGCGAGGCTAGTCCAGAAGACATTGCAACTAGACGTTCTGAACATCTGAAGTCCATGTCAACTATACTCAGTAGATAATCGAGATCAGAAAAGTTTACCTGGTCCCCCATGCTAAGTGTGAGCTAGTGTAGTGCGGTGTGATGTGTTACAAAAATAAGCAGCTTGAAGTAAGAAAGTGAAGTGAAATGACGAGACTTTGGATTCCGACTAGAGTGACTGTCATCGCTGACCGTCTCAACTGGCGAAGAGATTGATCAGTTGTGAAAGCTTTAGTATCGACTATCATCATATCAAAGTGTGAAATCTGATATTCAAGTCCATATGCTAAGCTTTAGTTCATGTTCTAAGTTCCTGGGATTTGATCATTTAGTTTCGAGTACAATAATGAATATGCAAATCCTGATGTTCATCGTCGTCATATGTTTAAGTTCATTGAAATGGGGTTGGTTGTAATTGCTCAATTAAGTGATTATGGATTAGGTATCAAGGCCAAGTACATAAGTGTCGATCCCTATATACCGACCCATCTACGTCGAACTCTATATGCTGATCTGTAACATCCTCCACTTGGAGACCCAAAACTAATGGCTACGGATGCTGCTATCATCCATTTTTATTAATCCTCGGCGACCAAATACGGTAATGTTAGATACATGATATAACAGAAACACATGGATATGTAAAAAATTTAAAATCACAAAACAACTTTCACATTCAATTTTAAATCATTTCAAAATCATTACATAATCCCAATATGAGAACCACGTTCAGAAAAATATAATTATTACAACATACGCCAAGAGCAACATATGAAGATGCCCCCTTGGATGATCAAAGTATATAACTAGGCAATTAAACATCTTTGCCTTTACAACAAAAAATAGCGGAATCAAAATAGAAAAGAACTCTAAATAGCTATCATGCCTCCTGCACGTCTCCGGAAGCTTACCGTCTTAAGAGGTACCTGAAAACCTCAACTCTCAAACTACTCAAAATCAATTGAGCACCCGAGAGATTAAGGGGAAAACATAAACTTTAAGTCGGACCTAAAGCTTGGTATGAATAATAATCTACCATCTCAAACCATTTAGATATCTAGTGAGACCACGCCTCTTAGCGAAACGGGTTTTCCCCTCACTACTATCTCATTTAAAACTTTATAAAACCATATACTGTGCTCCTGCATCCATAATGGTTAAAACATAACAATTCAAAATATTATGATGATATGCAAAACAAGTAAATCAATTCTAGATTTTACCATCCCCATTCATTCTGACTATCTGTCTCAGATATAGTTTCTAGGGTCACTATTAACCTATTAGTTTTCATAGGCTGACTAATAGCATGTTTAATACTTATGGACTCCCTGTCCAGTTTCATAGTTTTCATGGGATCACTAAGAACCTATTGGCCCCTGCCAATAACTTCATTGTTTCATGGGTTCTCCCTAAACCTATTGGTATCTCCAATAACTTCCCTCTTATCACAGTTTTCATGGGTTGACTAGGAACCTATTGACATCTGTCAATAACTTAATCCGAATATAGTTTTCATGGGTTCACTACTAACCAATTGGCCCCTGCCAATAACTCTTTCTAATCATAGTTTTCATGGGTTTACTATGAACCTATTGGCCCCTGCCAATAACTTTTCCTATACATAATTTTCATGGGTTTACTATGAACTTGTCTACCTGACAACTTCTTTAATCAATATTTAGGCATCCTACATTCTGGTCTATCTGACCTCCTAGATGCAACTCTACTCATTCAGGAGTTAATTCAATTTATATTCACTACTGGGTCGACATAGCTAATTATTCTGCCCTTTTCTCCCCAAAATGCAGTTATGGGTCCATTATAATGTGAATATATATATATATATTAGAAGAAGCAAACATAATAACATAATAATATCAACACATGTGGTTTAATATCCTTGAAATCACTTTCATATAAAACATGTTTAATCCCTTTAACCTACTATTTTATAAAGGAAAAGCTACTTCAAAACTTCATAATTAAAACAATTTCAAAACTCCTTTATCTTAGCCATGGGTTTTCCTTTAAAATGAGACTGGGTTATTTCTTTTGAAAACTAAGGCTTTCGAAACCTTTAATCATTACTTTCGAAACCATTGAAAAACTTCCTTTTAAAAGCATTAAAATCCTCTTTTCAAAACTCTAGGCACATGCCTTTCGAAACACTTTAAAACCTTTCTTTCAAAACCTTACAAATGTATTAAAGTGAAATCATTCAACTATAGAAGCTTAGCTTCGAAACCATTTGAAAGTACCCCTTTCGAAACCATTGGGTTTTTCCTTAAAATATCTTTTGGGCCAAAGTGAATAAATACGAAAGTATCCCTTTCGAAACCATTGATCTTTATATAAAATTATTTGGTGAAAAGTCGATGGCTTCGGAACCATCTCTTCGAAAGCTTAAACCATATAAGTAAAATGTGTGAAGGTTAGCTTCGAAACCCATTTCGAAACCATTGCCTTCGAAAACATTAACCCCTTTCGAAAGCTTTAGAAAGTGGCTCATATTTACAAAACAAAGGTACCTTTCGAAAGCATTGATATCTTCAATTCTTTCGAAAGGCATAAGGTCGGCAGAAGGGTTTAGGCTAGGTCCAAACTACCCCTTTTGAAATCATTAATTTGAAAACTAACTCATTCGAAAGCTATACTTTAAACAATAAGGCGGCAACCCCCTTTCGAAAGCTATTCAAAAGACCCCTTCGAAAGCATATATTTTGACACCTTCGAAAGCATTTAGTAAAACAGGCAAGCGCGTTTCTTTAGAAAACAAAACAAAGGTTTTAATCCCATCGGAAGCTATGTTTTGACACCATGCCTTCCGCCTTTCTCCAATCCACTATGTACCAATGTTGATACCTTGTGTATTGGTTTCGGCTTCGTGAGTTTCGACCTGGTAGGTTTCGACTTGATTGAAGGCAGAAGCTATGGGTTGAAAGGTGCTTCTAAAAGAGACGGAACCCACTTTTCTAGGTAAAAACTGATTTAATGCCAATTAAAGCAAATACTTTATAACTACTTGCCTACTTGTAAACATTTGATTGGTTGCCATAAACTTTTCAAATCATTTTCCAAATAAAAATGCCGCGTAATTTCAGATCTAAACCAAGATTAATTTAACAAACAAGCCCTTCCATTAAGCAAAACAATTAAATCATTTAGGTCCTCCTTTCAAAATAATTTAATTCTTATAGTAAATCACTTAGGAAAAGTCCCCAAAAATCACAGAAATTCACATTTAATATGTTTTCTAACATATCTAAATTTCAGACCCAAATTCTCAATATAATTTCCAAAATAAATTTCTAAACCCAATTAACCATATTTTCCTTTAAAAATTCATAATGAATTTTCCATATCTTGGAAAATTATAAAAATTAAAACCCATCTCTAAAATTATGTTTCCCATAACATAAAATTTCCTCATGGCATACAAAATTAATTTTAATAGGTTTTACCCTTAAAACCGTATAAAATCATATTTAAACAATTTTGTTTAAATTAACATGTTATAATCCAAGCATATCATCATCCAAATCATCATTAAAATGGATTTAATCTTAAACTCAAAAACAAATGATCATAAAACAAAATAGAGATGATATAGATTGTTATTCACCTTGATTAGGATAAGGAATTTGAGATTTGATTGAGACTAATTTCCCCTAGCTTGAATCCTAAGCTTTACTTGAATTTTATTCTTCTTCTTTTCTCCTAATAATGGTCGGCTCCCCTCTTTTCTTACGTTTGTTTTTATTTTGTCAAAATGAACGTGAATGGTTAAGGCACGAGAATATAAGGGTGATGGAAATATGGTGTGACAATTACCCTAATACCCTTATGTTAATTAATTAACATGTATAACCATTTGTAGCTCATTTATTTAATTAAGCTCGGCCTCTAAGTATTTATTCAAATCTCAATCCCCTTATCACTTTAATATTTACATTATTCTATTTAATTTATCTAATTAAATCTTTTGAATAATGTTATTAAAAATTAGGGGTGTTACACGATCCTTAGCCCAAAGCAACTGTACCGATCCCTCTCTTCTTACAAATGATGTCGATCCTTCTTCTTTAGCAAAATTTGTCGACCCCTTCACATTATCCAACTCCGCCGAACTCCCTCTTAGCTAATCCTACCAATCCCTCTCTCCAAACAAAGGGTGTTAATCCCTACTTCCAATTCACGAATAATACCCCCCGCCTACTTAGCCGATCCCTACTTCCACGATAGTCCACTCTACCGATCCTTCCACTCCATTGTTTTCAAACTTCCTCCCATCAAGCTTCCACGCTGATCCCTCCTCTACTCTACCTTCTTCTTCCTCCTTACTTATTCTGCCAAACCCTTTCACACCCTATGACTCACCTCCTCCAAGCCACTTCGATCATCATGGCATCAAGCACCATTTGTAATCGCCAATGGTATGGAATCTTTAATCTCATCATGAAATCGAAAGTTATAAGTTAAAAACCTACCTATGTGAATGTATGAGCTAAAGGTGTAGAAAGATGGTTTGGAGATGTTCGAAATGGGAGGTGAGAGGAAACAGGTTCGTGAGGCAGCTTGAATTGCAGAAGGGTTTCGTTTGGAGATAAGGGAAAAAGGGGAGGAGGTTTCATTTTTTATGAAGGAATGAGAGGGTTCGATGTTTTGGAGGATGGAAGGAAATGAAGCAAGTAAGGATGAAGGAAAGTTGGAGTGCTAATTTATATATATGGACTAGGGGATCGGCCTATGTCTTCGGCATGAAAGGTGGATAGAAGGGATTGGCATGAAAGATACCGATCCCTATAAGCATGTGAATAAGAAAAAAAAGAAAGGATCAACATGGAAGATACCGATCCTTGTGAGCATGAGGAATGGAAATGAGGGATCGGCTAAACATATGACGATCCCTATAAACATTTAAAAAAAGAATGAGGGATCAGTCATAAATATATACGCAAATAAATATAAGCATGAAAATTATTAAAAGCATGAACATAGGAATTGAAATCAAAATTGGCGACGACCCATAAATGAACGAACACGTACGGGAGCCAACGACAAAGAACGTGTATATGAATGTGCACGTGCATGACCAAAAAAATTTCAATTTTTGAAATCGGCAAAAATTGAAGTCAAACTTGAAGCCCTCAAGTACGAGGCTGGACCAGATAACCAAAGCTTATAGTCTTATAGAACAGGATTTATATATATCAACAAATGGAGTATAGCCCTGGATTTATACTATTGGAAATCGACCAAGCGTTATGACGATCGATGAGAAATACAGCACCTTGGAAAAATAATTCAACAAAGGGATGACAACAATTCAGGAAGCCGGATGGATTTCTTCCCGATGACTCTAACTTGCTTTGATTCAAAGCACGTCATGTTCATCACAAGACGTACTTTGGGGGCAAGTGTTATCCAGCAATTTATCCCGGCTACATTGAACTAATTGCACGGGTTAGATTCAATTACCATCAAGGTCGATGACTCCAGAGTGATGATTGTGGGGCCTATAAGTCAAGTGTAGATGATAATATGAAGTCAAGGTTGAATGGAATTGATAAATATGTAAGGTAGAATGTATGTTCGAAGTATGAAATATGGTTCAACGCATAAGAGGGATTGGCATAAAATTAGCTCCAACAAGAGGGATCGGTATGTTTCAGGGTGTGGAGGCATTCTTGTAGGAAACAATTAATATCTCAAGATCCGCAAGTCCAATGCATATGAAACTTGGTGAGCAACCCTAGGGAGACTACCCTAGGGATCGTACTACAAGATTACAAAGTAGGAGGGATCGGTATACTTCCCTAGGAAGGGATCGGCAAAAAACAGCATGCAAACTATGTAGAAGCAAAGATCAAGCAATAACTCGAGCTCCATTGATCCAAATGACATGAAATTTGGAGGCTAAGCATGTTTCAGCATGAGGAAGCCACCATAGGGATCACACATCAAATTTAAACTAAAGAAGGGATCGGTAACGATCCATCTTCTTTAGTAATTGGGCCATGCGACCCCTCCTGTGGGCCCATATGGGTTTGAAGGTCTTTCTGCCGAGTTTTCAAAGAGATATTTGGCTATCTCCATCTATAAATACCGACTTAGTTGTTCATTTTCAGGACTTTTACACTGCTATTTTCTTTATATTCTTTTGTAACTAACAATTTTAATCTGATCCCTCTTGTACTCAGATTGTAAAGTTATTAATAAAGCAATCTATTCAAAGTGGACGTAGGCAAACAACGCCGAACCACTATAAGTCGTTCTGTGTATGATTTTCTTTCGATTAATTGTTGTTTCTTTATTATTATCCTCCTTTTCCATTTTATTCTTCATTTAATCCTCTTCAAAAAGTTTCTATTTGGTGTTTGTGCCAATTTTTGGTGCAAACACACACATATATAAAAAATATAAGTAGGCCAGAGAGGTGAGTTAACTCACTTTGATTCCAGTTTTTCGTCAAAACACTCTGGTTTGACTTAAAATTGAACCGGCGTTCAATTTTAACGCAAATTCCTACTGGTGCCAAATCCATCCAATCTAACTCTATATAGTAGTATTTGTTGATACGATCGCAACACAACTTGTCACGTTCAATTTGGACCTCGTATGAATTTAATATGAATTAATGAACGTTGAGATTATTTAAATTATAATTAATGTAAATTAATTAAATTTAAAACTTTAAATCACCTTCCCTCTCTCTCTCACGCTCGTACCAATCTCTAGGCCGAAAAGAAAACGTGATCACATTTCCTTCGATTTCTATCGCCGTTCACCGCCACGAGTTTGCCGCCGACTCGCCAAGCCTTCATCCACCCATCGCCCCCGGTGCGATCACCCAAAATGCTACCCATCGCCTTGATTTCACCAAAGAACACTGCGACTTCGAGCTCCCCTAGCCACTACCACCGACCTCGATTGACGATCCATGTCCATGAATTAGTTCATGGCGATGAGCTCTATAAGTTTCATGTTGAAAGTTTTAGCTAATTTCGCTTCTTGGCTGTTGGATTTGGTTATAGTTAATGGCTGCTGGTGAAGAATTAGGGTTAGGTTTTTCAAAATGAAAATTCTCCAAGTCCTTTTATAAAAAAATTCACGACACTATTTACGTCAAAATATTTCGAACTCCAATCGAGGCATGCCGCCTTGCGTTCTATATCTAATACCCCTATTCTGAATAAAATGGAACAGGTATCTGGACACAATTCCATCATATACAGAAGTTAGCTTTTGAAAATCAAATTATATTAATTTAAATTCCTTTAATTAATTCCTATGCGTTTCGAACTCGCATGACCAACGATACGTCCGATTGCCATAAAATTTGACGGCATACTATAATTCACTATTTCGGATCCAATGGAACTATTTTGTCAAAATTTGAGACAATGTCCCGAAAGGCTATTTTCACACGTTAATTAAAACGATTATTATAAAACAAGTTTTTCACTTTTAATTCAATTTCAAAAGTTTACTATCTTCATTCTTATTTAAATAGAATTTAAATCAGCTTTCGAATTCATTTTTATTCATATTAAAATCAAGATTTAATTATTTAAACAATTCCAAATATTAAATTTAACAATTTAATTATCAAATAAATCACTGACTTTAAATATAAGTTGTTTAACTTATAAAATTAACTTTTCAACATTTAAAATCAATTAAATATTCCAAATTCAAATGACTGAAATTCTAGGTCGTTACGGGATATTACAAACTTATTGGCGACTTGTTTGATCAGCTCCATAGTGCGAAGTTATTCTCTCAGTTAGATCTTATGATGGGTTTTATCTACTGAGGGTAGCAAAGGAGAGTGTTTCGATTATAGAATTTCGTATGCCATTTGGATTCTATGAGTGGTTGGTTATGTTATTCGGGCAAACCAATGTGCCGACATACTTTATTGATCTTAGGAACCGTGTCTGCAGAGATCAGCTAAATACGTTTGTGCTTATGTTCGTGGATGGTATTCTGGTCTGCTCAAAGATCAAAGAGTAACATAATACACATTTGAGGATTGTGCTTGAAGTGTTGAGGAAGCATATATTGATGGTAAAGTTTTCTAAGTATCACTTCCGGAGAAGGAAAGTAGGATTTTTGGGTCATGTTATTTTAGAACAAGGAATTGTTGTAGATCCTACGAAGGTGGCAGTGGTTTAAGATTGGAACCAACTCGAGAGTGCTCAGGATGTGAGGAGTTTCCTTTGATTGGTGGGATACTATATATGTTTTGTCAAGAACTTCTCTAATGTAGTAGCACAGTTAACCAATTTGATGAAAATGAATCAGACTTTCATTTGGGATGCAAGGTGCGAACACACGTTTATGAGTCTGATAGAGAGGTTAATGAGTGCACCAGTGTTACTCATTTTGAGTAGGAATGAGGAGTTAATAGTATACACGGACGCCTATGGTAGGTATGGTACTGATGTAGGGGGTAAGGTTGTCGCATATGCTAGTCGACAGTTGAAACTGCTCAAGAGGGAGTATCTGACTCATGAATTGGAATTGGCAATGATAGTATTTGCTTTAGAGATTTGGAAGCACTATCTAATAGGAGAGAGGTTTAGGCTGTTCACTGGCCCCATATCATTGAAATACCTCTTCTCTTGGAAGAATCTCAGCTTTCGCCAACAAAAATGGTTGGAATTCTTGACCTTCTACAACTTTGATATTTCCTATATACCCACTAAGGAAAATGTAGTCGCTGATGCTCTGAGTAGAAGATATGCCAGTTTAGGAGTAATGTTCCTAGAGTGGACAAAGCTTGAGTTTACTAATGACTCTAACTTCAGACCTTATTGTGGATTAGAGCCAGAGATGTTGGCAAGTTTGACTATCAGACCTACTTTGATAAAGAGGATTGACACTAGTTAGAGATAAGATGTTAGGCTAATAGAGATCATAGCAAAGATAGAGGGAGGAGTAGATTCTGATGAGATGAGATGGTATGGGCTCGACCGAGATGGGTAGCTCCCTAAGGGTGGGAGATTATTTGTTCCCTACGTCGTTGGATTATGGGATAATATGTTATTAGAGTGCCATTATTCAAGACTGACTATATATCCCGGCAATAATAAGATGCACCACGATATGAAGTACATGTATTATTGGTAAGGGATGAAGAAGGATATCGAGGCATTCATCTCTAAGTGCATGACCGATTAGTTGGTAAAAGAAGAGTAGAAGAAGCCAAGTGGGTTGATGCAACCACTCGAGGTTCCCGAGTGGAAGCGAGAACAAGTTTCAATGGATTTTATCGATATACTACTAAGGACTAGAGGAGGGTATAATAGCATTTGGGTCATAGACGATAGATTGAGGGAGGTTGGTTGATTCGTAACCATTAAGTCTAATAGGACGAAATCCAAATTGGTTGATTTGTATGTGAAATGGGTAGTGCGATTTCATGGTGTGCCGAAGAGCATTATGAGTGGCTGATAATCCATATTCACTAGTAGGTTTTGGAAGAGCTTACAAGAGGCATTGGGGACAGAGCTGCATCTCAATATAGCTTATCACCTACAAACGAATGGGTAGAACGAGAGAGTGAACTGTACTTTGGAGGATCTCTTACGTGCTTGCATACTTGACTTTGGAGGCTCATAGGATGATCATTTGCATTTGGTAGAGTTTGCATACAACAATAATTATCGGTCCAGCATCCGAATTGCACCATTCTACGTGTTGTATGGCCGACTGTGTAACACTCCGTCGTGTTGGTAGGAAGCGAGCGAGAAACTGGTACTTAGAGCAGCTATGTTTTGAGAAACTTTAAAGAAGATCGAGATCATTCAATAATGAATATATGGTGCTCGAGATAGATGGAAGATCTACGTTAATAAGAGACACAGAGATTTGGAGTTCTTTGTCCATGGTATAGTGTTTGTGAAGAAATCTTCGTTGAAGAATATTGTTCGATTCAATAATAAGGGGAAGTTAACATCGAGGTTTGTAGGTCCTTTTCCAATACTAGAAACAATTGGGAATCTAGCATACAGAGTCTACTTACCTCAGAAGATGATAAACGTGCACAATGTATTCCACGTCTCTCATTTACAGAAGTGTGTGCATGGCATAGATGTGACTATTCCACTAAATCATATAGACAATCTCGAAGTTGAATAGAAGCTTCGAGGCTTCGAAAGCCTATTCATATATCGGACGTGATATGGAACAACTTTGGAGAAAGATGGTGAAGTTATTGAAGATTCAATGGAGTGAAAGAGATGGAGATAGCACATGGAAAACCGAGGAGAGTATGAGGGTCGCTTAGAGCTCTTACTTGGTAAGACTTATTGTTTATCATATTTTCTTTCACTTTTGATATTATATAGGATAGTTTAGTATCTCGCATGCTAGGATAGGTACATTTAAATTGTTGATTGCATGGTGCATGTTTGATGCTTGGGATGATTGTTTATGATTGTTAGGCATGCGGGCTATCTATGGTTTACTTTTTCTTGATTTGTTTGTGGATTTTGGGGGCGAAATTTCTAAATTGGAGGAAGGCATAACAACCCATATTTTATGTATCGAAGGATCGTAAAATATTATTTTTAAATTCATTTAGGGTATGACTCTATAACTTTAGGAAATGTCTATTAAAGCCATTTTACATCCTTAAAATTTTTATTGGACGCTTTTGATCCTAAAAATGCTGTAATGCCTATAACTTTTGATAGGAGCCGAACTAGGGTTTGAAACTGCCTACATTAGATTATGATTATGGTTCCTCTTGAAGTGGCCATAATAGGAATTTAGACATACCGTTTAGGAGATATGTCTGTTTGAAGTTTGGATAGTTTCTGGCTAAATTAGTGGGTAATTAATTAGGCTCGGATTATGCCCATTAACCTATTTTGAGAATTGTGCCTAATTAGGGATGAGAGGACAGTTCCTAATCACTCTCATGCCACCCAAAATTGATCTAAACCTTCATTAATTCATTTTAAACCAAAAAGCTCCACTTTTCCTTACTTCAATTAACTTAAACACATTATTAATGGGTGATTAGGAAGGGAAATCAAGTGATTATCGTTTGGACCATCTTGGAATCCATATCATTACTGTTTATCTCAGATTGCATTGGGGTTTTTGGTAAATTTAGTACTACGTGAGCGATATGGCTTCCCTCACTATTCTATGTTGATCTATATGGTTAAATTATGGTTTTTGAAATGATTTTCAAATTTAAAATGTTTAAAAATTTAGATCTAATATTAATGCAACCTTAAAACCGTATTTGAAAAGATAAATTTATATTTTAATTCGTTTTATACCATTTACCAACCATAATTGTCATTTTATAACAAAATATCTAGGATGATATATGCTTGTAATTCATGTTTGGATGGATTATATGTGTTGCTTAGATGTTATGTGATGATGTTTGATAGTTATATAAATTGTTTTGATGTGTTTGCTAGTTGTTTTGCGTAGTTAGGGTTGAAGTGCTTCGAATGATGAGGAGTCTTGCTTCAGGTTTTGGTGAAGGAACTTCCAGTCATGGCTTGGCAAATATGGCCAACGGTGAAGTTTTGGATTTAGGAAATTTGATAGCAAAACATGGTCGATAACTTGGGTAACTTCAGGTCAAAATGGGCAACGCTTCAGGATTTTGGATGGTAAGCTTCAGGTTAGGCTTAAGGATACACAGGGAAAGGCTTTTGGGGACTTAGCCAAGTTTTCAGGTATACTACATGGTTGATGCCGAACACATCCGTAACACCCCAATTTTGGAGCATGATAATATGAGGAAAATTAATTAATTAATTAAATGTTAATCGAATTAAATTTATGGGATAAAAATAAAGACATGTTAATTAATAAGATAGTGAATGAATATAAGACGATGAGTTAGGGATTTAATAAGAATAGGTCGGAATGAGGTTTTAGCTCACAGCCTAAATTACTAAACCCTTATATTCCAACTCCTTATTCATTCTCTTATTTTTCCACAATCTAAAAGAAAGAAAATACCTAGGCCATCCATAACTTTAAGGGAAGAGGAAGGAAATCAAGCTAGAGAAAAGAGCATTGATCTCTAAGGAAAATAAAAGGCTTTAATCAAGTTTAAATCAAGTGAAAAGTGAATCATCATTTCTCCAAAACCTTCCAAACCCGTATGGGTAAAGATTATATGTGTTTATGAGGTTTTGAATGATAATAAATTAATGTAAATAATATTTGTTCAAGTTTGGAATTTAAAGATGATGACTTTGATGTATTTAGGGCGACATGTTAATTAGAACTTGCTTAAACACTTGAAATTTGTATATGATGTGTGAAATAGTATTTTGGAGATGAGTTTTTAATTTCATAATTTTCTGAACTTATACGAAATTATTATGAATTTTTAAGTGAAGAAAATGCCTAATTTTGGAATCTGAATTATTTAAAATATTAAAATTAATTATATTGGTTTGGAAATTTCACAAGAAGCCAAATATATTTATTTGGATTTTTAATGAATTTTTGAGATTTTTTCCATGCATTTTCGAGTTTATTTGAATTAATTGGTAAAGAAAAAGGGGCTAATTACATAAAGATAATTAACCAATTAATTATAAAATGAATTAATAAGTCCTGAAAAGAAACTGTAAAAGCTTATGTGAATCAATGAAAATTCGATATATATTAGGGTTAGGTGAAAAAAAATTCTTTTATATGAAAATAATACAGTTTTGAAATTAATTACGAAATCACCATATCAACTTACGGTAGCCTATAAAACCTCAACATATGATAACTATGTTTGGGATCAACTTGCGGTGGCCAAGTTGGACTCAACATGCGATAGCTACTTTGGGATCAACTAGTGATAGCCTATATATGTGTCAACATGCAATAAATGGGGTGATGTCAATAAGCGTTAGCCCTAAGGCATGTCAACTTGTGATAGCTAGATAAGAGTTCAAAATGCGATAGCTCAAATGAGATCAACTTGCGATAGTTTATAATGGGTCAACCTACGATGGCAAGTTGGAATCAGCTTGCGACAACAATGTTGGTATCAACATGCGACGGCTATGTCGGAATCAACATGTGACCGCTAAGTTGGATTCAACTTGTAATAGCTAAGGTAGAACTAACATGCGACAGATAAGTTGGATCCAACTTGCGATAGCTAAGATAGAACCAACATGCGATAGCTAATACGTGATAAACTAGCGATAGCTAAGTGAAATCGACTTGTGATAGCTAGTGTAACATTAACATGTTATGGCTCTTGGGAACTCAATTGGTGTTGGTTAATGCCAATATGCGATGGCCATAGAAGGCTTAATATGCGATAGCCATATAAAGTAGATATGAGATGGCAAATAGAACTAAGAAATGCTAAGTATGTGAATGAACTTCGAATTTCATGAAATGATGTAGTCACTGAAATAATAAGTTAATGATAAATAACTCAATTGAAGAATAAAGTTGAGATTGAGCTTGATTAAGCTATGTGATTACAAGACAAATCATTAGAAATAATGAAAATGTGATTATAAGGCCTTAGCTATGATGTTTGAGGTGGGACGAAGCGTTGGGCGCTAACAATGTCTTTAGAGTCCAAGAGGAGTCCAGGCAGATCTTGGACGAAAATAAATGTTCACTAATAATTTGATACAAATTAAGTTTTCATTAAGTAGTTATAAAAATAGTAACTACACATAGTGAGTAACTCAATTTATGTTGATTAGATCATCGGTATTTATTATTGTAATATGAGTGATATATACAAACACAGTTAAAGTTTTTGTGAATAAACTAAAAAAATAATAGAATCCTATTACAGTTTACAACATTAATAAAACGTATATATAATAAAGTTTACACATAATGAAATTTATGTCATAGCTATAACTAAATATTTATGTACTTAATAATCATGATGTCAAAAACCACAATAATTTAATTTATTTAACTTTAGTAGAATACACCAGGTTATATTCCGAAAATATTTACAACGGAATTTAAAAACTAATGGAATAAGAAAGCGAAAGGAAGAACAGTTAATATCATATTTTAATGAAATGAAAAGTTAATGAGTAATTATTATTGTATATTTATTTTTTTTGAACCAAAAAATTAAGTAAGCTTCAGAAGAATGAAAATTTCAAGTTTATTTTGAATTATAAAAAGAATATTAATGAATGATCATTTATATATTTTGATATGAAATATATAAAACATAAATAAATTTTAGAATTACATTAGAAGATGAAGAACTTCAATAAATAAACAAAATAATTGAGTCATTTTGGTGTAATTATATTTAATTTAGTCAAAGTTAAAAAAGTTAAACCAAATACGCCTATTTTTTTAGCGTCCCAAGGAAAACTTAGCGCTCAAAGGGAGCCTCAGACAAGGGGCAGAATAAAGCGCTGAAGGAAAAAAGCGAAGCGTTAGAATTGCCAAATAGCGCCTAAGCGACGCTCGACGGTGCCCCCGCGACGCCCTTGATAGCATAAGGCCTTAGTAGCAATGACATGTCTAAAATACGACATTATTTTCAGTAATTTTGATGGAAGGCCTTAATGACTACCAAATGTCTAATCATGACAATATCTGGTAATGTTGACGGAAGGCTTTAGCATGACAATATACGAGATTGATGGAGTAAGGCTTTCATAGCATCCATTGGTCCATTCACAACAATATGCGAGATTGATAGAGTAAGGTTTTCGTAGCATCCATTAGTCTATTTACGACAATATATGAAGTTAATAGAGTAAGGCTTTCATAGCATCCAATCATCTATTCACGACATTGTATTTGATGATTGTTGGTGTAAGGCCTATATGGCAACCGTATGTCTAAATGTGACATAATAATTGATGATTGTTATGTAAGGCCTATGTGGTAAACATTTGTCTAAACATGACAAAATAATTAATGATTATTGGTATAAGGTTCGAGCGGCAACCGCTTTTCTAAACATGACATAATAAATGATGCGAACTGGTGCAGGACCTTGGTGATGATCTAATTATCTCCTCACGATAAAATTGAGAGAAAATAAGATAAAACACCTAAGTGGAAATCTTAAGTGTCCAGTACAGTAATTGAACTGGTGAGAGTAAGGCCCGAGGGGCATTCAAAATGAACTGACTATAAAGAGCTAGTCGAAATTATGTGAAGGAAATCTCACACTTATGATAAATTGATGATTTATGTTTGTACATGACATGATGTTATTACATAGTATGATATAATTGACGATGATTGAAATAGTGAGAGGAAAACCCATTCCATGCATTAAGAGCATGGTCTCACTATATGATTGATTGTTTAGGGTAATGCATTACTCATACCAGGCTTATGTCCAATCTGTGTTTTTATTATTTCCCATAAACCCATAGGCACTCATTCAAGTAGGCTGATTTTATGGCTTAGATATGTATCTTTTGAAAAAACGAATAAAGGAGCCGAAGATGAAAAGGCTTATTTTAGTAATAGTAGTTGTTTTGAAAATTCCGCTGTGTAAAACTAGAAATTTTAAGTGGTTAAGTGTCCATATTGGCATTCCCATATATCAGGCATGTCACTTTATTTATGTTTACTTACTATTGTAGAAAATAATAGTGAACTCACTTTGTTGCTTGAAAATAATTCTGGTGGTGACTACAACATCATTGGTGTCTGTTTTCGGGTCTCGAAGCGCGGGATCTCACAATACTACAGGAGTTGTTTGGCTTAATGATTCGAGTTTTCCAAGCAGGTGCTTTGAGTCTTTGGGGGGATGGCTTTGAGTTGGCTTTTAGGCAAGATGACTTGAATTGAGCTTCAACTTTTGGTCGAGTTTTGATGGACCAACATGGTCGATGACAACCATACATGGTCGGTACCGACCATGTCAAAGGTTGAAGGATTGAGGTGAAGCTTAGGGGGCATGTTAGTGATGTTTAGGAGGTCATGTCCTGTGCGTTCATTTGTTCGTTTGACTTTCATTTTCGATGAATGAGGCATGATGAAGAATGATGATAAATGACGAGGCGAAGGTGTAACGCTTTGATGTGATGGCTTTAGAACTTTAATGTATTGTGTAACACCTCAAAAAAATTAATAAGAAAATTAAATTTAACTAAAACAAGGGCTAAAATGAAATTTTCAAAAACATCCAAATTTGGCTACAAAACTATCACCATTGCATTTGTAGCAATTTTCTGAACAATTTTTATATATAACATTTTGAAATTGGAGTTAGTACGGGGAAGTTACGGATGTTTGAAAATTTGAAAACAGAATAAATTTAAAAATAAAAACTTGCTAAAAATTTACATTATGAGTGGTTGACCACTAGCCATGGATGGTCGATCGGTTGACACATAAACTGGAGATTCTAGAGCGTCAATTGAACGACTGTGATTAACCAAAATATTTTTCTTTGTTGCCAAGTTTCTGATGTGCGTTCGAGATGAGAGCAAAGATTCTCCAAGACAAATCCAATGCTCCAAACTAGTCTCTAACCTCTATAAATTAACACCTGGGCTGACGCTAACTTCATTAGAAATCAATGACATACTGAAACTCTGCCAAAATTTCTTCTCCATACTTATAAAATTTCTTTAAAAATATATTAAAATCAAAAGCAAGAGCACGCTTGAAATCGAATCTAGGAGTGGGCAACCTAATGAGTGATGATTCTCCAAAGGAGCATGTTGTTGGAGCTTGGATCTGAGGTGAGTGGGAACAAAATTAATAAGTTGATAATTTACAGTTAATTTTAACCTATTCTATCTGATCTAGGATGTTAGAAATTAAACTGTAAATTGCAAACTGTAAGCCCTAATTGTAAAACATGAAATCTAAATTAGAAACTGAAATTGGTGTAAACTGATAAAAGTCTGATTTTTACCCAAGTTAAACCCCTCTGTTATTAAATCTAAACTCTCAATTTGCTAAACCCGGATTAAACAAGTGTAATTAAATTTGTATAAATCTATAAATTAGAAATATAGACTGATCATTGTTTAGGGTTCATTGTATAATGCAGAATTTGAGAAATTAAACAAAAATTACAATCAAGCAATCAAAAATTAAAAACCCTAAATTTTACTATGCGACCGATCAATCGTTCATTCTGAGCGGTCGACCAGTCGAGGCCCAAAATGTAGAATTTGAACCTCAACCTAAGGCCTAAGTTGCTAATTAAAATTATTACTTGTATGTATAATTGTATTGTATACATATGTATGGATGTTGGAGCTAGTAGGAAAGCTAGTTTTCAATGAGATGACGCCAGGATATTGCGGAATTAGGTATATACTTTACCAAATGGGGGTCGATTATTCGACTTAGGGCGATTCTATCGCAAGTGGCACTCACGGGAGGTTCTACGTTGGACACACAGTACTAACTGATGCCTGATGTAGTGTGTGGGCCAGGCATAACGAGACTCCTTGGTATTCACGATTCTGATATGGCATGATATTGTGTTGTTGATGGATTCCGAGGCGTGCAATAAGTGGCGTATAGTACGGTCGAGAGGTGGACACGGATGCAGACGACGAGACACCCCGACGAATCAGCATTGCGGCTTCTCCTCGATGCGTAGTTTGGTTACGTATAGTCATAGTTATGAGAAATTTATTCCTATGTAGCCTAGTGGTGGTGTTTCCATATTTAGTAGCCTAGTGGTGGTGTTTCCATATTTAGTAGCCTAGAGGCAGTGTTTCCATATCAAGTAGCTCTAGTAGCGGTGTTTCCATATTGAGTAGCTCTAGGAGCAGTGGCCGATCATTAGTTATTGAGGTTCGATCTGTAGTTAGATCCTTGTAGTAGCCTACACAAGTTGTAGTGTAGGTGTGTTGGATAAAAAAATTTAAGTAATGGACCCTTGGAATACACAGAGACTTGTAGGACACCCTAGGACACCTAAAGTAGAATTAAAGTTAACTGCACATGATCACCATATATTAAACCTGTACTCATTCGCCAGACTTTTGTCTGACCCACCTTTTTTCTTTCTTTCCCCACCATAGGAGGATGAGGTAGCGGTTGATCATTTGGCCCAATTGTTGTATATGGAGAGGCGAGCTCATTACATGAGTTACTTATCCTTTATTTACTCTCCATGTAACTATTTATCTTATCGGTACTCGGTATTTCTTTTATTAGGCTTTGAGTAGTATTTCAATGTACTTTGTATCTGACTACAAACTATTTTTCTAAGACCGTGTTTTGGGATATTTTTTGAGATGGATATTTTCAATATATTTTGTTCCTTCCATTGTGAGTTCTAAAAGTTATTATATCATATATCATATCTGTTTATACCTATTCATTATCAATCTCTGTAATGTTATAAAAATCCGATGGCTCTTATTTCTCGACGTTGACGCGATTCCGAAAGTCACACTAGACTTTGAATCGGTGGTGTCAAGGATAGGGATGATAATGAGACGGGTTTAGATTCTAAACCCGGTAGACCCACCAAAAACGGCCCTATTCGGCCATCGGGGGTAGATCCGTTCTTAAGAGATCTGGGTCTAGGATTGAGTCAAGGCTTGGTAGACCCGCCCTAACCCAACCCGTACAATTGAGATATCATAAAATCGCTTTATTACTATAACGATGATTTGTTAATCCGTTTATACATAAGCAGTTCTAACATGGATATTCTAATGTTCCATTCAATAAGTTATACAATTTTTATGATATTAAGTTGCATCACTAATAATTATATAATAATGTATGCATGTTTTACTTAAACCGTTATCATACACCTTATTTTTATTACCTTACTTATCATTGTAAAGACATTGATATCTATATTTATTATATCATTCAGTGTCAATCCCTCTTACAGATAAAATAAATAAATATATGTACAATAATAAATAATTTTAAATGAAAACGTAAAACCTCACCGGGTCTACCTTAACCCGTATGGGATTTGGGTACATGGCGAAAGTCTAGACCAACACCAGGTCTACAGGGCGGGTCTAGGGCAGGATTTAAAAAAACCAAGGCGTGTCTGGGGAATAAAAAAACCCACCCCAACCGGCCCCGTTACCATCCCTTGTCGAGGAATGTTGGTTGTCATGTTTGGTATCAGAGCATAGATTCAAAGTTCCTTAGGGTTTAGGAGCGTATTGAGAGAATGTACTTGAAAAGTTTTTGTAAAGAAAATGATTTTTCGAAAAGGTTTTCAAAATGTTTTCCAAAAAAATTTCAAAGCATATATATACAGATAAAAGTTTTCAAAAAGTTTTTCTAAAAACTTTATATATCATAATCTCTCTCTCTTATTTATGCCTATGTTATCTCTTATTCTTGCCTATACTATCTACGAAAAATTGCTAATAATATTTTTAAAAATCATAGATAGAAGATGAGTGATACCGCAAGTTCGGGCTTAGGCGATGTAGTCGAGATTTTGGGCGTAAACATCTAGATTTGGTTCCACCGGTATCTTTAGGTGAGGGTACAAGCCGAGCTTAGTCCCATCAGAGGACCTACACAGGGAGCGATAGGTGTGGTTCATGCCCGCCCACCTGTCGTAGATTTTGATATGTTATGTAAGGATTTCGCCAGTCTTCCAGGAAAGTCGTATGTGGGGACTGAGTCATATATAAATTCGAGGACTTGGATTCGTACTTGTGAGAGGATTTCTAGGTTGATGGGTCTTGCTGATGAGATGTGGAGACAGTTAGCTACTTAGCAATTATACTTTGAGGCTCTTGGTTGGTAGGAGGTAGTTGATGTGGAGGCTGAGGGAAGAGAGATCACTTGGCGAGAGTTTCAGAGGTGTTTTGAGATGAAGTTTATTTCGAGAGCCGAGGAATGAGTACAGTTAAAGAAATTTACTCGCTTGAAGCAATGAGACGTGTCAATAAAGGAATATGTCAACCAATTCAGTAAGCGGCTGGATTTGGGATGGGACTGATCGATACCCCACATAAGAAGGCTTTTAAGTTTGCTAAGGGGCTGAACCAACCTATTGAAGGTTTAGCTCTGAGTCATATTCCCATAGGTGCTACATATGAGGGTTTAGTACAGATGGGTTTGTTGAATACTGTTTCTAAGGAGGAAGCGAAGGAAGAACCCAAGAAGACTGGAGGCAAAGCATAGCAGCAGAATCAGCATAAGGGAGGATTTGGACCCAAGGGAAAGCTTAAGAAACAAGATATGCATTGTAGGAAGTGTGGTAAGAAGGGACATTTTGTGAAGGAGTGCAGATCGGAGAGTTTAAAGGTCAAGTGTTATAATTGCAATCAGTTTGGGCATATAAAGAGGGGGTGTCCAACACCTCCAAAGACCTCTACCCATATAGTTACAGCACATGCACTGGATGCAATACCTAGCTCGAGTGCACCACCGGTTGCTGACAAGGGAAAGAAGGTCGTGATCGAAGGTGTGTTGACTTTATCTGGATTATCTATTTACACTTTATTTGATGTGGGGGCATCACACTCTTTTATATCTAGTAGACTTGTGGATGAGTTACACCTAGACACTGGCATAGTTACGGACCCTATAGTTGTGTCAAACCCTGTAAGAGGATCGACCTATTTGTCTATGGTATGTAGGGGTTTGAAATTATTCATTTTGGGGGTCAAGTTCGATTGTGGTACTTTTATCTTAGGATTTTCTAGGTTTGGATTGACATTAGATGACGATGTATGGGACTATATTAGATTGTGATAGGAAGGTTGTTAGGTTGAGTATATGTAGTGGACGTAGTTTGGAGGTCGATTGTGATCCCCGAGGAACGGTTATGTTAAGCTACTAATATTATTTTGACCCATCAAATGATGAGCTAGATTCAGTGCCTACAGTTAGAGATTACCTAGATGTCTTTTCGAGGTTACCGGTCCCCCACCACCGAGAAAGATCGAGTTTTAAATTTACCTTATGGAGAACACCAGACATGTTGCCTTACCCTTGAAGCATATGGCTCCAAAGGAGAGACACGAGTTGAATAAGCAAGTAAATGAGTTATTGGAAAAAGGCTTCATTTGGAGGAGTACTTCAAAGAGGGGAACACCCGTCATCTTTGCCACTAAGGCGGATGGATCTCTGAGACTTTGCGTTGACTATATGGAGCCGAATAAACCGATAAAGAAGAATTAGTATCCATTGCCTGTATAGATGATCTCTTTGATCAGTTGGTTGGAGCGAGGGTGTTCTCATGGCCTGATTTGGCTATCGAATTCCACCAGTTGCATGTAGCTGAGGATAGTATCTTTCGTACAGTCGACGAACTTTATAAGTGGTTGGTCTTGCCCTTCGGACTGACTAATGCACCTACCTACTTTGTTGATCTGATGAGCTGAGTTTTCAAAGGGTTACTTAACAAGTTCGCAGTGGTATATGTGGATGATATTTTGGTCTATTCAAAGAGCAAGGAGCACGTGTTTCATTTAGAAGAAGTGCTCAATACACTCTACGAGCATAAGCTAAAGGCAAAATTTTCAAAGTGCTACTTTTGGCGAGAAGAGGTACGCCTAGCAGGATGACACCTACTGAGATGAAGAAGTTAAAGGTGCAGCTGGTGGACTTAGAAGAGAAGAATTTCATTAGACCAAGCAATTCGCCTTAGGGAGTGGCCGCGTGTTCGTGAAGAAACGGGATCGTTGAGGATGTGCATTGATTATTGTAAATTAAATGAGAAGAAGATAAAGAATTGGTATCCTTTGCCAAGAATAGATGATTTATTCGATCAGCTGAGTGGAGCCAAGGTATTTTCCCAATTGGATTTAGCAACAAGGTTCCATCAATTAAGAGTGGCGGAGGACAACATTCCATTAACGGCGTTTCGAACAAGATATGGTTCGTATGAACAGTTAGTCATGCCCTTTGGACTGACCAATGTGCCCACTTTCTTCGTGGATTTGATGAACCGGATCTCTAAGAGCATTTGGACAAATTTGTGTTAGTGTTTATAGAGGACATTCTGATATATTTTAAGAATGAACAAGATCATGAGATTCAACTTAAAATAGTGCAAGAAACGTTGAGGCAACATCAACTAAAAGCGAACACTACAAAAATATGGAGTTTTGATAGCACTAATACATAGCGTATCTGTATCTCCTCGTTCCACCCCCAAGCAATGCTGGGTTTCCAACGCTATGAAGTAAATAAATACGGTGTACTCAACGCTATTCGATCAACAAAGGCAGGGAAACAAATTATTTTGTGCGGGAATAAAAAATGGGCCTATTCACTTCGCTGCCTCGTTCAGAAAACACCATCTTCTTTCCCTTGTCACCTCCAGAAAACAATAACTAAATCGATCCCCAAATTGGTTGTCAACAATCGATTGAATCGCGAAACCCTAACCTCTGTCATCAACAGTCGATCAACTTTTGAATCGTGAAACCGAAACCTCTGTCATCAACATTCGATCCCAATTCCTAAACAAAACCACCATTTCAACTGCCTAAAACTCTAAATCAGCGCCTCTCTAATTCGGGGATGGAAAAATAAGTCGGGAACAAGTAATGGAAAAATGATCAGTTTCGGATATGATAATGATTTTCATAGCTGGTATCTGATTGGGAAACTGTTAGGTCAAGGGTAGTTTGGGCTTACTTTTGTTGCCATTGATAAGGATACTGGAGATCGAGTAGCTGTTAAAAGGATCGACAAAGCCAAGTATTCCTTTTGTTTAATCAAACAATCTATTTAATTATTTATATGGTTTGTGTATAGATTAGAACTAGAATGTAAAATTTTCTGCTTTAAATTGCTGGCTTGGAATACACAAGCATCTGCTCAATTAAGCCTTAATGGCGCCAACATTCAGGTTTACGCATTGGTGGGTGTCAATGAGATGCTTTTCGCTGGAGTTCAGGTATTATTTAGTGTACAAATTATAATGTTTATGATATACAATAGCTTCAGCTTGTTAATATAAATGGTCTTTTTTTTATTTGTCAATTTAATTGTAGGATGGTCAAATTTTAGCTTGGAAGTATAATATGGCAGGGAACTGCTTTGAATTAGCAGCTTCTTTTACAGGCCATAGACTTGCTGTTGTTTCTATAGTCGTGGGAGGATCAAGATTATATTCTGGTTCTATGGATCACATTATAAGGGTAAGATTTCTTCTTTGGTTATTTTTGTATCACATGGATTCTTTTTGTGTGAATTTTGACTATTTCCACCTTGTTATACCCACTTAGTTATGTGTCAACTCATTTAGGAATCTTCGTAGAAGTTTGGGTGTTGACATGTCATTATTCATTTTTTTATTAACTGGTCTTTAATGCAACATAGACATACCACACTAGTCAAATATAAACATCTATCTAGTTACCAAATTAATTGTTATTTATTAACGATTATTTCAGTTCTGTGAAGTCACATATTTGTCTTACGTATGTTTACTAGATCTATTATATTAACGTAAAGTATAGTCATCTCTATTTACCTACTAATGTTACTCGCCTTTGTTGTATTTTATGTTAGCCTAATCACACAATCCTATCAGGCTATCAGCAAACTGTTTTTTTTTGGAATTCAAAATTCTGTTGAATGTCAAATATCATATGACTGATTATTGTTTTAATAAAAGACCAGTGCGTATAAGCATGCACTACGCATAACTACATAAGTAATTGAAATACGAACATTGTTTGTTGGCATTCGTATCAGATTTATGCTTCGTGACCTATCAAGGTGAATATATTTCACTGTATAGAAATTTTTTATATCCATGAACTTTCCATAATCTAAAAACCTTACAATTTTTCTGTTGTTCTTCAGTGAAAAAAGAATGTGTCGGTTGAAGAGTAAGAAGTGAAAATAGTTTTTCAGTGTATCATCTTTTCGAAATTAAACTATTTTAAAATGTGCACATATAAACTTAGTGAAAAGATCGTATTGCTCAACGAGCAAGAAACCATTGTTTTCTTTATACTACGAAGAAAAAATTATAATATTATTTGATTTTTACATCTTCTTCTATGAACTTTACCAAATATCTTGCTTTTGCTCTTTCGAATGGATCTTTAGGTGAAAGAGGGCAACTGTCCCATTTGTCATCAGTGTATTACCACCATAAATGAGCACATGAATCTTTTTATATATTAGATTTGACTCAAGTAGTATAGTACTTTTGTTGTATATTTCCTCCTCGATGTATCATAAGAAATTCCATTTAACTTCAAGGCAAGCTTGACTCTATGATTGAAAGGACTTCCCCGTCTTCCTAATAGCTTTACTTCTTCTGACATTTTCTCTTAAAAATATACATGTATGCGCTGAAAAGCCTTGTTTATAGATATATAATTGACATAACGAGTGGTTAATTAGTTTGTGTTATAAAATAGTGGTTGATTAGTTCGTGAGAAGCCTTGCCTTCCTGAAACTTATGATGCTTTTCATTTGGGTGTTCCAGATGTTCCCAGTTTTATTTCTTTTAGAGACTTCCAACTTCATTTTTTTTTCTTCTGTTTTTCTTTTTATATAATATAATTTTCTATTTCCATGTCTTGGTTCATGTCCTTCAATCAACAACATATTCAGTTTTGCAATTGTTTGGTCTTTCATTGCTTTTGATTATATTGCAAAAAATTAGATTTCATGTCTGTACGTTGTGCAATTTGAAAATGATTAATATTAAAAATCAGTATATAACTTTTAAATAACATATTAAGGCACATAGTGAAATGAAACATGGTGATCAATTAAAAACGCAAGCACCTTTCATGAACAGTCATACTTGCCATCAGTCACTTGATTCATTTTGTTAATTCATATTACTCTACACATGTGTTTGAAAAATACATATTTGGTAGGCACAATAATTTGTTGCATGCTTATTTTATCAACTTATTAATGCTAACAAATAATCTGACTTACATTTGTTGTGTAATGATTTGAATACATTCTTAGTTCAGCTTTTGAGTTTATACGTTATGACTGATGAAGACGAAATACGTACCAGGTGTATGAAAACTATACAAGAATATGGGGTAACTGAAAACTTCCCTAATATAATTTTGTCGGTATTTATGTTGTTCCCATCTCTCTGTGTTATTGAAAGCGTTTAACAGGTGCCTATAACTCAAAACTTCCCGAATTATAATTATAAAAAAAAATTCACTTAAAATTTCAAAGAATTTAAAGGCCATGGTTCTTATAACTCCATCCTAAAAATCAAAAAAGCAATCGTTTGATCAGTGTAGAATCAAAAAATGCTGTTATGTTACTGAAGTTGATGCATTGGCACATGCTGCTGAAATGTTTGATACTTGAAGATTAAAATAAATAAAAATCATAACTTTTGATAATATAAAGCATTGAATTTATGTGAGGACAGTGGAATACATTGGTACACATAGCTAGCATTGCTCCCAAACAGAGGACAGGTGCTCCTATCCATCATGAGCTTCCTACATATATTGCTTAGAGCCTATAACTATTGGTCTCAACACCAAGGTAAACATCCACTGCCATCTCTATGTCTAGAATGAAGATAATCAACATAAATGGTATAATAAAATAAAAAATTGCAAAAGTTGAATGTGTGTTGTACTTACTGAAGCTAAACATGTGACAGTGCTAACAGATTTGGCCCTAACTACGATGGTGTCTCCCTTAATCATATTTTATGCACCATTTCTTTTTACAAAGAATAGATGTGTAATGTTGTTATTTTATACTATTTATAGAAACATCATGTGTTAAATATTTCTAACCTTTGGGCGATGAATTTGTGGTAGAGCACTATAGGTTAAAAAATATGTTTGAAAACTATGTGCGTATTTCATTTTATATATTCTTCACTTCTTTTAACTGTTTAGCAACTGAATTGGCTTTGTTGAATACTTGTCCTCCATGGTGAATATTTTATTAGATGAGTTGGTTCAGGACAAAAAGCAATTTATGAACATATAGAGAAAGCACATTTTGCTTAATTCAAGAGAGAATCCAACAAACATATTTATAATATAAATATATATAGGTTTTGAAAGTCATAACTATATATTCTAGGAGAGTCTGTAAAATTCTAATAAGATTCGTTTACCGATATTTGGTGACAAGTATTGTCTTTGACCGCTAATGTGTTTGCTATTTGAGAGTTCAATATTCTTATTTATTGTGTTTTTCTTTCAAATTCTAGATTTTCTCAACGATGACTTAATAATGACTTGATAATGGTATTGGAATTAAGAAAAAGAAAGAAAGAAAAGTTGCCAGTTTGTTGGGCAGTACATTGCCGGGCTAGATGTGTGATCAACCAATATACCATATAATTCAAAGTAATATATGATTATTATTTTTATAGGTTGAACTTTCTATTCAATTAGAGAACAAGGAAACAAAGAAGGCAGAGAAGTGTACACATTATTGACTAAGTAAGTGTTCTTCTTTATAACTTGTTGATTATGATATGTGAATGCAAGTTGTGTTCATAAATATATATAGTTAGGCAATGCATTATTGCTTGTAGTCCTGTTATTTAAAGGTTTTTTTTATGTTTACCAAATGCCACCAGAAGAGGAGTAGTACCTGATCTAATGATTATGATATGTGAATGCAAGCTGTGTTCATAAATATATATGGTTAGGCTATGCATTATTGCTTGTAGTCCTGTTATTTAAAGTTTTTTTTTATGTTTACCAAATGCCACCAGAAGAGGAGTAGTACCTGATCTAAACTACCATGATTGTTTATAATTAGTTTAGTTTATGTGAAGAATATGAATGTGTTCATTCGCATATATTTTGAGGTGATTAATTTCTGTAGAAAGAATATATTTTGATTTGGTACATAAGATGTAAAACAACATCTACTATTCTAGCATGTATTTGATTTAAACCGCTGAGTTCAAATGAGCAACAAGTAGTATTTATCAAGAGACGGAGCTGAACTTGCAATTAATTTTCTTTTGTCAATATGATGCATAAAAGGTCAATCTGAACTTGTAATTATTTTTCTTTTGTCAATATGATGCATAAAAGGCCAATGGCAATTATCATTAACGTCAAGTGCTTAGTTTTCATTGTAATATTCTATTTATTACACGCAACACGATTGATTACAACGATTGATTAATCTGTGTTCTAGACTGAACAACCTGAATGACAGAAGCTTTTGCATTATACACTAGTATATCAGCATGCATGATGTACACATGTGTATACGCATGTCAAATGTATATAGTTGTAGTGAATGTAGTTTATGATGTTTAAAAGTGTCCTTTGCCCACTTTCATATTTTTCCTTTTTCGCCTACTTGAATAAAATTCAAAATGGTATTTTTGTAACTTGACGGTTAAAATGACAATGGTTAAAATCGAGAGGCAATCAATATCTTCTATTAATATTACAAAATTTAGGGCAGTCATGGTAACAATCATCACTGCCATTATGGAAAAACTTTACCGCACTGTTTTTATTAGTATTACTGTATATATGTTAATCCGATAAACTGGTATCTTGCCCCAAAAGGGGTCTGATATGTGAATTTAGCATGCATGATCTTCTCCACTGTCTCAGTTACAAAACCTTGTAAGTTATCTATTTATTGAATTTGAACTATACTTAGGTACTATACAAGAACGCTTGGCATTTCTTATTAAATGATCATGAATGTTGAACTCTAAAGGTAGTTTAAAAAAAAAGGGTTAACTATGATTAGTTGAATACAGAGCTGATGTATCCTTAGTTTATCTTCAATGATTTTTGGTTAGACTTTTTCATGCTTCAACTACACTTTTTTTTTCCTTTCAAAAATTGATAATTGATGTACATGATTTCTGTCCTAATGTGATATGCTGTTTGGTCATGATTTCTGGTGGTGAGGTTGGTTTTGGTTGTAGTAGTGGTTGCAGTAGGCAAAGGTGACGAACAGGGGTACGTAAGCTGATGGTGGAGTTTGAGTTGTATGGGAAGTAGAAGTGTGTGTTGATTGGCAGTGAGACGTATGTATGTATGGCAGTTTGTTTATATTGTGGAAGTGCAGTGCAGACGTGTGGAAGATGGTTCTGGTAGTGGATGGTGTATGGCAGTTTGGAGATGGGATGCAGTGTTGTGGCAGTTAGGTAATGAGAAATGGGTGGTTTGTGGTAGAGGATAGTGAAGTGCAGGATGATTGTATGTGTTGCTGGAAGGTAGTATGTGGAGGTGGTTGAAATGAAGTTAGACAATAATAATGATAGATTTTTATATTAGGCCTCCAAGTCATTTACTCCATTGCCTACAAGTCATTGTCTACTTTGTCATTTATTGTCTACAAATTTAGTATATTCAACCTGGAACTGTCATTATCTACTTTGTCATTTAATGCAGGAACTTGGTTAACACTGAAGCAACCTGGAGCAATATTTAGATCCTTGCAAGAATCTTCTGTAGCAGCCATTTCCGTATCATCGTCTCCATAACTGAGTATTTGTGTCCATTTGTTAGACTATTTTGAGCTATTATCATGTGACCATGTCTTGTAGTATTTGTGTTCATTTGTTAGACTATTTTGAACTATTATCATGCGACCATGTCTTGTAGTATTTGAAATATTAGCAGAATTATTTGAAACTTTTCCACTGGTTTGATTGTGTGTTTCCAAATTAGAATTCACTGCAACGTTATCATTGTTACATATAGTTGTTGTCATCTTCTCGATTTGTTATTTTTGGGATCCACATTTTAATATATATATATATGTATATGTATATGTAATGTGTATACATATATCTATCTGTGTGCATATGTGTGTGTGTATATATATATATATAATATAATATAATAAAAAGAAATTTGAAACAAATGCTGAAAATTAATATTATATAGAATAGCGTTTAAAAAACGCTATTGATTCATCAAACGCTATCGCAACTCTATATGAGATGTAAGATTTATGCATCAAAAATGCTATAATAGAATCAAAAACGCTATAGTAGAAAATAAAAATGCTATACAAGCATGACAAGAAATGCTATCGAAAAACATTGTAACGCTATAACATGGTTTGATGAAACGCTATAAAATGTGCTCGAAAACGCTATAAAAGTTAAATGAAGGATTATATTCCCTATAGCGTTTAAGTTTAATAACAGAGAAAAAACGCTATGGTAGGTTGCAAACGCTATGCCCTTTTGTAAACGCTATTAGCTATGATAGCGTTTTCCTTCCTGCTATGCAATAATGCCGGCCTACCATAGCTTGTGGTTCCATGGCGTTCTCTGAAACGCTATGGTAGCCTGTTATATCGTTTTTCAAACGCTATGAAACCCATAAATTGTTGTAGTGGAAGTTTTCGAAATGTCATTTTTGGAAGAAAGAAGTAAAGTCCTTGTTATATAGTTTCAGAAAATGGTTTATCAATAGATCCAGCTAAGATTGAAGCTGTTAATAATTGGAAAAGACCCGAGACTATGACTGAGATAAGAAGTTTTCTGGGGTTAGCTGGCTATTATCAGAGATTCATCAAGGATTTCTTTTGTATAGCGACGCCTATCACAAAACTAACAAGGAAGGACGTAAAGTTTGTTTGGATCGATAAATGTGAAGAAGCATTCTTAAAGCTAAAACATTTATTGACCAATGCGCTCGTGTTAGTCATTCTAGTTGAAAATCAAGATTTAGTGGTGTATAATGATGCATGTGGGACAAGTTAGGAGCTGTGTTAATGCAAAAAAGGTAAAGTGATTGTCTTCGCTTCTCGACAGCTTCGATCACATGAAGTTAGACATCTGACTCATGATTTAGAGTTGGCAGCGGTAATCTTTGCTTTGAAGGTATAGAGATACTATCTTTTGGGAGAATGATTCAAGTTATTTACGGATCATAAGTCCTTGAAATATTTATTCTCTCAAAAGAAGTTGAATATGAGACAGCAATGGTGGTTAGAGTTCTTGGTAGCCTATGATTTTGATATTGAGTATATGCCAGGGAAAGGAAATAAAGTTGCGGATGCACTTAGCAGAAAACATCAAAGTGTGGTGTTAGCTATGTTAGCAGATTTTGAAAGATATAGAGGCATTGACTACTTACGGTGTACGGTTAAGGTAATGGCTAGTTCTAATCGGAATATTGCAATGTTACCCTGTTTGGAAGTTCGACTAGTAATGATCAAAAGAATTACATCTAAACAGAGAGATGATCCATTACTAGCTGAACTGATAAGGAGACTTGAAGAGGGAATTGAGATTGATGATTTAAAAGGTTTTAGTATTGAATAGAACAGATGGTTGAGGAAGAAGGGACGGTTGTGTGTTCCAGATGTCTGTAACCTAAAGAAGGAAGTCCTTAGGGAGTGTCATCGGTCAAAGTTTACTATCATCTTGAAGGAATTAAGATGTATCAGGATATGAGGAGGAGTTTCCTTTAGGAAGGAGTGAATAGAGATGTAGGGCTATATGTGAAACAATGTTTGAATTGCCTGCAAGTGAAAACCGAACATTAAAAACCAAGTTGGGTGTTTCAACGTTAGAAATACCATTTTGGAAATGGGATTCCATATCCGTGGATTTTACTGATGGGTTGCCAAGGTCGAATAGGAGAAATGAAAGCATCTGGGTCGTGGTAGATAAACGATCAAAAGTGCACAGTTTATTCCCATTAAGTCGACAAGGATGACACCTACTTTGGAAAAATTGTTCATGAAGAATATTGCAAGACTGCATGGGATTCCTAGTATAGTCAGCGGCAGAGATACTTTGTTCACTAGTGAATTCTGGAAGAGTATGTAAGAAGTGTTAGGTACCAAGCTAAAGATGAGTATCGCTTATCATCCATAACGGATGGGCAAATGGAAAGAGTTAACAAAGTTCTTGAGAATTTGTTAAGAGCTTGTGTACTAGACTTTGGAGGGTCATGGGAAGACAATTTGGACTTAATTGACTTTTCCTATAATAATAGTTATCAGATTAGTATAGGAATGACGCCTTTCAAAGCTCTGTACGTAAGGCCATGCAAATCACCAGCATATTGGTTGGAGACCGGAGACAGACTGATTCTTGGTCAAGATATAGTGAGAGAAGATACATAAAAGATTGAGTTGATCCAAGCAAGGATGAAAGAGGCTCAGTCTAGGCAGAAATTTACACATATAAGAGGTGTAAGGATTAAGAGTTCTTAGTTGGAGGCCATGTTTTTGTTAAAGTATTACCGATGAAGGGTGTGGTACGGTTTAGGAAGTCTGGGAAATTGGCACTGAGATATGTTGGTATGTTTCCTATCATAGAAAGGATCAGGAAACTCGCTTATCGGATAGAGTTACCGAATAGTTTGGCACGAGTCCATAATGTTTTTCATGTTTCTCGTCTTAGGAAGTGTGTGCATGACTCGGAGACTACTACTACACCGACTGTATTAGAAGATTTAATAGTGGAACCGGATATGACTTTTGTTAGACAACCAATTCGTGTTATAGGAAGAGATGAGAAGATATTAAGGAACAAGACGGTCAAGTTAGTGAAAGTCCAATGGAGTGACAATGAGAAAGACTGTACTTCGGAGAAAGGTTGTAAAAATCGCTAGGCGGTAAGCATGGACTAAAGATTAATATCTTAGGTGAGGATTAATCGAAACTAATCATTTTCAATAAACTCATGCATTTTGGATGAAATTTTAGTATTTTGTCTAGTATTAACTAATCCACAATAGGATTTCATGGATTTGGATGGGTTTGGAAGCAATTATGGAGAAAAATCGCTTGAAACAAACATTTTGATGCTTATAAGAGGCATCAAGCCTAAATTGGTGCATCTATAGTGCCTATAAACTTGTTTATATACTAAGATAATGCAATAGGCCTCATCTAGGCGGTTTAGGTAAATATTTAGGCGGTAAGGTTAGCCTAGCACCTAAGCGGGGTCTAGGCGGGTGCCTAGAAGGATTTTTACAACAGAGCTTGGGAGACAGAAGATAGGATTGGAGATACTTATCTTGAGTTGTTTTGATGGTATGTTTTATATTTTTCATATAGACCTTTTGCTGGTAGGATATATTAGTATTATTTTTATGTGTTTATCACACATGTTTGCATGATTGATATGCTTGTTGTTTTCCTTATCATAATTTCGAAGACCAAATTCTTTAAGGGGGGAGCCTGTAACACCCCCAATTTTTGTTTAATATTATTCAGGAGATTTAATTATATAAATTAAATAGAATAATGTATGGTGTGACAAGGAGAATGAGATTTGTTAACTAATAGGTGTTGTGCCTTAAATAATCAATTAATAAGATTGATTTGAACATAAAATGGAAAGAAAGTAATGAGAGGGGCATAATGGGAATATCTCCTTTATTCATTTCCATAAACCCCCCCTCTCATTCATTCTCATTTCATTTTTCAAAATATCAACAAAAAAACTAAAGACACCGGTAATTACTTAGAAGACGAGGAAGAGGAAATCAAAGAGAAAAGTTAAAGGAATTAATTAACATAAAATCGACGTCTCTCTTATCCAATCTAAGGTGAATAATAGTATCCATCTCATTTATTTATGCTTGTTTTCAGATCTAGATTTGATTTTTGAATTGTTGTGATAATATGTCATGCTTGAATGGTTTATGTCATTGTTTGATTGAACGATGATTTATTGGAATTATTATGGAATTATTCTTATAGGTTTTTAAAGGCAAAACCTAAGTTTTAAATCTCCAATTGATTTGAAATTTGAATATGTTGTGTAAAACATTATTTTGAAGATGAGTTTTTAATTTCCACTACAACAAAAATACCTTATTACAACGGTCAAAAATAGCCTGTTGTAATAGATGTCACTTTTCAACAACTCTTTTTTATTGCTCGTTGTAATAGATACCTATTACAACCTTTATCATTTACCCGTTGTAATATATGCATATTACATCTGTTTTTTGCTTGTTGTAACAGATACCAATTTTCATCAATACTTCTTCCTTGTTTGCCCGTTGTATAGATGTCTATTACAACCATTTTCTTTTGCATGGTATAACAGATGCCAATTTTCAAAACTCTTTTTTTGCTAGCTGTAATAGATATATATTACAACCTTTTTAGTTTGTCAGTTATAATAGATGTCTATTTTTAACAACTCTTCTTTTTTGTCTATTGTATGCCCATTACAACCTTTTTCGTTTGCCAATTGTAATAATTAATTAATAATTATAATTAAATAATAATACTTAATAATTAATAATTAATAATTAAATAAAAAATTAATAATAAATAGTCATTACTATTAAATAATAAGAATTAATTTGAAGTATGAACTAATTACTATTAATATCTAAATAATTACTATTCAATATTAATAAATAATAATTAATTTATGGTAATTAATTAAATAATTAATAAAAAAATTAATAATTATGAAGTGATATTTATAATAAATAATTAAATAATAATTATTAATCGGTAGATTTAACAATTAATAAATATAATAATTATAATTAATAAAACTAATAATTAATAATTAATAAATTTATTTAATAATTAATAGTGAACAAATTTAGAAATAAATAATTAATAATTAATGAATTTAAATAATAATTTAATAATCATAAACTAATAAAAAATTATATTTAATAAATTATTATAATTAATTGCTAGTGAATAGTAAATTATAGTAAGTATTTATTAATTACATTTAATAATCAATAAATATAATTAATAATAATATTAAATTATTAACAATTATATTTTATAATAATTACTATTAGTATTTAATGTTAAATAATTACTATTAAACTTAATTTAATAATTAGTGATTATTATTAAATAATTATAATTAAGAGGTTTAAATTAATTTAATTCAAAAAATATTAGGAGTTTTAAATTAGATTAATTTAAACTAATTAGTAATCATTATTCATAAAAATTAAAAAATTAAAAGATACAAGTTTTAAAGTAATTTAAAATTCTATAAAATATTTAAAATTTCAGAAAATTTCAAATATTTAAAAAAATTAAGCTTTTGTATGATACAAATTATTGCAACTTATGTATGAAACAAAGTATTACTTCCGTATGCATTTAAAGATTTAGTTTTATAACATTCTTCATTAACATACACAAGTTTTTATTTTGGCTCTGAACTAGAAATCTTGGCTCCAAACTTAATTTTTTTGGCTCCAAACCAAATTTTCAACCACAAAAAATAGTCGATGTTCCCAAAACTTTAATAACATTCTCCGCTTTCTGCCTCATACCCTAAATCAAATTCCCAAATTACCTCATACCCTAAATCGGTTGCGATTCAGATCTAGGTCTCATACCCTAAATCGTCTCACACCTTATTCTTCTACATAGCGCGAGTGCTCCTTACTCAATCTCAGATCCGATCTTACCTTCTTTGTCTCGCCTTTCAGCCTCCAACGCACGTCGTCAATCTAAAACTATAGCAGAGTTGGTAGGGTGAGGTTGCGGTGGGTGCTGGTAGTTTTGTGTTGTAAGGCTGGACGACGTAGTGGTTGCTGTGTGTCATCAATCGGGTTAGGTTTCCGGTTCGAGCAATGAGAAGATAATTAGTAAAGTGGGCTTTTTTCTTGTTTTTATTTCTTTGGTGGTTTGTTTGTGAGTATTAGAGATGGATGTAGTGATGGTATTAGTAATGAAATTTGTGTTTATCTCAGCTGTGTTGTGTTTTTTATTTTATTTCTGTTTTGTCTTTATTATTTAATTTAATATTGGATGCATGAATTTTCTAGTCATTGGTAATGAAATTTCCATAGTTAGTTGAATGAAAGTATCTTTTAATCTGCATGTGTTGTCAACATAAATTTGTTATCTTGTATATGGTGTTATCACAATTTTTTGTACTACTCTTACAATACTGATAATTTTCATTTATAGGTTGTTTAATGATTTGTTTGCACGTTTGCTTATGGCATATATTTACCTTTTAGTGATAATTATTGTGAATGATGTAGTATTTTCTGCTTGTGAGTTCATAATTTGATTAAATTTTGGATTCTGCTAAGTTATTACTTGCAAATTATTTGTAACGACCCGCAAATTTATCAATTTGATAAATTATATTTATTTTTAAAATATTCAAATATAAACTTTTAAAAAACTTAGATTATGATGTTTTGAACAATAAATAATAATGGTAATCTTATTTTGAATAAGTATTTACGAAAATATAAACTTTGAAGGAATATTGATAAAATGACCACAAACCGTTTTATTGATAAACAACTCTATAATCATCAACGTCGCATACGGAGCTGGATACATTCACTTATTTTTATAATTAAATATGATGATGAAATAAAATTAATTAATTTATTTTTGGGAAATTATAAGTATGTATGACATCCTCAATGATGCCCTTATATTAAATAATTGATTTATAATTTTAAATTAAGATTTAATGATTTAATAATTATAATAATTATTAAAATAATTGTTTTAAAATGATAATAATTCATTTTAAATTGTTATAAAGTGATGATAAATAATTTATAATAGTTTTATAAAGAGATATATAATCAGTTTGAAAATATGAGAAAATTGATATCGCTTTATCGGTATAATAGCAATTTTTGTAAATAATTGTCAATACTAATTTATATGATTTTATAATTCAAATGAGATCATTTAATTAATTAATAATGATTATAAATTTATTTTCAAATTTTGTTTACATGTATATGTAATTTAAATTAGAAGTGAAAATGTGACCGGGAATCAGTTTCTTGATTTTCAACGGTTTAACGAACGGAAGTTGTTCGAAAGTCGTTGCAACCTTTTTTATATGTCATGTGCACATATGTAACATACAAATGCATCCACTAACATATACATGAACACATATATACATACATATGACATACATACATGTATAAATACATAAACCTTAGAAATATCATATATTTTCACCTTTCTTCATCTTTAAGCAACCAAAAAGAAACCTTACCCTCATGTTAACTCACCATCATCACTTGCACATGGAGGAAAGGACAGGGAGGGGGGTAACGTGTATGGTGTTGCGATGGGAGGGGAGTGGGCTAAGGGTAGTTTTGTCCATTCACTTTTAGATATTTTCTACCATTTTTTCCTTATAAATACCCATGCATACTCTTCCATTTCATTCACCGTCTTCTTCATTTTTCCTAAGCTCCTCCTCTCCATTTTAATGGCTTCTTCCTTAAAGAATTCATGAAGAAATTTTAGTAGTAAAAAGAATAAAATTATTTATGCATATATATGTTATACTATTACACCTCCAAAACAAAGCAAACACCTCCTCTTCCTCAATCAAGTGCACGACCATCACCATCACCATCAAGGCCGAGCACCACTCATCCAAGGTCAAGGTCGTGGGCACCAAAAGAGAAGGAAGCAAGTTGAGGAGCTCCAGAGCAAGGAAAAGAGGAGGAAGTGCTACTGAAGTGCTGCTAGAATCAATTCGAGAAGCTACAGAAAATTTTGGTGGAGTGGAGCCATAAGTGAGTACTCAATTCTTATTAAATAATAAATAATCTCAACTATTTTGAAGTATGATAATATGACCATTTAATCTCTTAATGATTTGTATGAATGTTTGATAACTTGGTTGATTATATGGTTGATTATATGGATGTTGATATGGTTGATAACTTTGTTGTGATAAATTATGAGAAATCATAATAAAAATGGTTAATTAATAGACAATGAATTCATATACTATGTGTATGGAGTTTATTGAGCCTCTTAATGGTTTTAAGAATATAAGAAAGTTGAAAATGAATATTATAATAATATAATATTATGAAATGATTTAAAAGTGAAAAGGAGATTTAGTATGGAAAATATTGGTTTAAATGTTTGAAAATGGTTTATAAATGTTTTATAAACATTAAAATTTAAATTGGAGATGTTTTGTCAAATAATGAATTTGGTGTCAAAAATAAGCGCGTCGCATAAAGATAGTTCGCGATTTCACGCCGTAAAAGTTAAATCTTCTATAGGATGGAATCAGAGTTGGATTTCTTTGTAATAAGAATTTTACGAACTCCTATGAATATTGTTTTCAAATAAAAGAAAAGGATCAAGATTTCGTTTAGTAAATTTTACAATATGAGCAAATCAAGTTTTCAAGAAAATCGCGCTTTGGTGGTTCGGTGGTCAAAGTCGCAAATGTTTTAAAATAGATATTTTTAGAAATATTTAAAAATATGGATAAATCTTATAAATGTTTTAAAAGTGATTTGAGTTATAAAAATTAATTTCCAAATGATAGAAAAGTCATTTTGATCAATATAGCTTAAAAAGCTCTTTCCGTAGCAATTTTTCACAGCACTTTTCTATAACTTTTGTAATATAGTTTTAAACGCAACCATTATTTTTCAAATCTTTGTAAATAATTAATAACATTTTAAAGGTGATTTGAAGGATTTATAGAATGGTTAAATAAATGTTAAATGATTTAGAGTCGATCAAATAACTTGACCGCCTTATGGGTGGCAGAGAGATAGTGTCTAGGCTTGAGTTTGGAAAACCAGTTTCCTACTCTCCTTGGGTATCCGGACTGGTCCGACGAAGGGGATAGTAAATTTGATTTACTCGGATCAAAATTTTCCAAAGAATAAAGGATATAATTTTCCAATATATATAACTTGGATTTTATGGAGATAATATTCTTATACTTAGTGTTAGAGCCCAAAGAGGGAACTCGTAATATTCATGCAATTTAAAAGGTGATTTCACCGTTATTCCGCCCATAGTATTTGTTGAATACGCGAATTGATATTGAGTAGTATTAGATGACTTCCACAGATTCTACTCACTTAATATTTATGGGTTTTGGATTAATATCCTAGATAACATGGTTTTAACTCAATCAAAGTTTTGAGTTTTGAATTAAGAAATCTTTGTGAAGATTTAAATAAATGGTTTGGCAATATTTTCCTAAGTAAAGGATGAAATAAATTGGAATTATTCTAAGATTCAAAAGGGTTTAATTAACCAAACGATTTGATAAATGAGGTTTAATGATTCCATATACTGTTAAGAAGATAAATGAAATAATTTAAAATAATACGTCTCTCTGAGATATTATGAAAGAATAAAAAGATGAATTAAATTAAATGATGATTGATAATCACATATGAACTTGACATCTTTTTAATCGATGATTGGTTCGGAGGAACCGGGATCGGATCTGATCTGGCACTTACCCCTCGTGTTGGGGTATGCTCCTCGTGTTGGAGTGTGCAGCATGATAAGGGGTTCTCGCTTTCTGTTTGGTGGCGAGTCAAGAGACTCTTACCCCTACATGTCCCTACGTATGAAAGGGTTGGTTGTTAGTCACAAGGCTGGCCGTATAATCAGATTCGAGATACCAGTGTATGCCATAGTGGTTCTAGGATGGTTGAAAAGCCTACCGATCGTTACTGATGGATGGTCGAAAAGCCTACGTTCGTTACATTTGGTATCAGAGCTTAGGTTGAGCGAACACCTAGGCTTTGGTGGGGTAAAACTCATAATAGATAGGGTTAGTAACACCCTAGAATGAGTTTGAGAGTATTACATATATGAGTGCGTATTTGTTATTTGATATAAAAATGTTTTGTGTTGATTTATCTGTTGAGTGGTTTATAGATTCTGATCGGTACGTGGGACGCCACGATACCGGTAAGGGTTTCTAAACCCTTAAACAAGGCGAATTGACACATCGTTTTTAAAAGGAGTATATTTTATATATACAAAGGTATAAATATTTGTGTGAATTGGAAAATTTGAAAATTTATAAGATGTTATCCCTTTGGAAAGTTCCAAAGATAAGGTCTTGATCTATTTGGGGATGGTGGGAATAATCTTCTAAGTATCGATCATATGTTGGCTTAGGCAAACGGTATCGAACACTTGGTAAATTATTCTCCTTATCATTATATAATCAAGCCAAGTTCAAATTTGAACAAGTTAAATCATGTTATTTGGATAATAGGATTTTATGTCAAGAAATAAAATGGTATGAAACTTCTGATGATATTTTAGTATACCACTTAGGGGCAGGATGACTTCTCATATGACGGGTAATAAGTTTTGGTTGACTCCAAAGCAGGCACATAGAATATGTGCACAAAATGAAGCAGAAGAAAAGGCAAGACTAGGACGGTTTGTTGGCATTTACTGTTTTAGATGTCAAAAAGAAGGGCATTATGTAGTCCTGTGTAGGGACAGAATAAAAAGAAAAGTAGAGAATCCCGTTCGAAATGATATAGTTTGTTTCAAGTGCAAAAGGAATGGGCATTTCTGCATGAGTTCCCTTAAACAAAGAAGAAACCAAAAATTCCAACAGGGTAGGAAAAGAGTTGCTATCAGTGCAAGGAAGTAGGACATTTAGTTAGGGAGTGTTCTTTAAGGCAAGGGGAAAATAAGGCCAAGACATGTACCCTTCAGACAACACCCCCTATAGTTACTGCTATGACTGGAGTGATAACATGAGTTTGCAGTTCATGTAATGGAAAGGAACATTTATGGATAGAATGTCCAAAGAGAAAGTTAGGGTTGGTTGATATTGATACTAAGGATAAAGCACCGTCTACCTCAGAAAAGGTCCAAGAATGGTGTGTATAGTAGTTCAATTATCTATATATGATGGTGATGTAACTAGACTATATTCCCTAAAGTTTATCCCTTAAAGCCTGTGATACATGCTAAGGTTAGGAGTGGATGTATAAATATGATGTTAATTAATAAACCTCTTTTTGGGTTATTCCCTCTGTACATTTCTTCTATCTTATATATAATCAATTTAATAAGATATTTAGAAATAAAAAAGTTAAAGGAATGTTATAAAGAAGTATCTTTATAGAAAAGTATTTAATCAAGAAATTCATTTAAGAATATATTTTATAAAAGTATTTAAAGAAAAAGATAATAATTTTATGAAATGTATTCATAAAGATTTGAAAAGGTAAAAAAAGTTGAAAGTAGATAATTTCGTCACATGATTTTGATCTAAGGTTCGTGTACGGAACTTTGAGGTGTTTACACTAGTCCGAAAAAGGACATATCACTCGATTCTTGACGACGAACATTAATGAGGGTTTATGATTGGGTACTTGAGTTTTCTATCATAGTTGAGGGCTATGTAAGGGAAACGAAGTTTTCTCATCAAAAAGCCTAATCAGAGTCCGCACTAGAGGATCGGGGGATCAATACTAGTTCGGAAGTAAAGTTGTGGATTCGAATAGTATATCAAATCGGATGATCTATATACATCATACGAATGTAATTTTAAAATTAAATATTTTGGGCAAATACCTTTGGGTTTTGTTTTGGTGTAATTTCAGGGACAAAATTCTTTTAATGGTGGAGGTCTGTAACGACCTGCAAATTTATCAGTTTGATAAATTATATTTATTTTTAAAATATTCAAATATAAGCTTTTAAAAACATAGATTATGATGTTTTGAACAATAAATAATAATGGTAATCTTATTTCGAATAAGTATTTACAAAAATATAAACCTCGAAGGAATATCGATAAAATAACCGAAAACTGTTTTATCGATAAACAACTCTATAATCATCAAACATCGCGTACGTAGCTGGATACATACACTTATTTTTATAAGTAAATAAGAATATGAAATAAAATTAATTTATTTATTTTTGAGAAATTAAAAGTATGTATGACATCCTCAACGATGCACTTATATTTAATAATTGATTTATGATTTTAAACTGAGATTTAATGATTTAATAATTATTATAATTATTCAAATAATTATTTCTAAATGATAATAATTCATTTGAAATAGTTATAAATTGATGATAAATAATTTATAATAGTTTTATAAAGAGATATATAATCAGTTTGAAAATATAAGAAAATTGATATCGCTTTATCGGTATAATAACAATTTTTGTAAATAATTGTATTGATTTATATGATTTTATAATTCAAATGAGATCATTTTAATTAATTAATAATGATTATAAATTTATTTTCAATATTTTTTACATAAATATGTAATTTAAATTAGAAGTGAAAATATGACCGGGAATCGGTTTCCCGATTTTCAACGGTTTAACGAACGGAAGTTGTTCGAAAGTCGTTGCAACCTTGTTTATATGTCATGTGCACATATATAACATACAAATGCATCCACTAACATATATATGAACACATATACACATATATATAACATACATACATGTATAAATACATAAACCTTAGAAATATCATATATTTTCACCTTTCTTCATCTTTAAGCAACCAAAACGAAAACTTACCCTCATGTTAACTCACCATCATCACTTGCACATGGAGGAAAGGACAAGGAAGGGGTAACGTGTATGGTATTGGGGAGGGAGGGGAGTGGGCTAAGGGTAGTTTTGTCCATTCACTTTTAGATATTTTCTACCATTTTTTCCCTATAAATACCCATGCATACTCTTCCATTTCATTCACCATCTTCTTCATTTTTCCTAAGCTCCTCCTCTCCATTTTAATGGAATTCATGAAGAAATTTTAGTAGTAAAGAGAATAAAAATATTTATACATATATATGTTATAGTATTACACCTCCAAAACAAAGCAAACACCTCCTCTTCCTCAATCAAGTGCACGGCCATCACCATCACCATCAAGGTCGAGCACCACTCATCCAAGGTCAAGGCCATGGGCACCAAAAGAGAATGAAGCAAGTCGGAAGCTCTAGAGCAAGGAAAAGAGGAGGAAGTGCTACAAAAGTGCTGCTAGAATCAATTCGAGAAGCTATGGAAAAGTTTGGTGGAGTGGAGCCATAAGTGAGTACTCAATGCTTATTAAATAATCTCTACAACTATTTTGATGTATGATAATATGACCATTTAATCTCTTAATGATTTATATGAATGTTTGATAACTTGGTTGATTATATGGATGTTGATATGGTTGATAACTTGGTTGTGATAAATTATGAGAAATCATAATAAAAATGGTTAATTAATAGAAAATGAATTCATATAATATGTGTATAGATTTTATTGAGCCTCTTAATGGTTTTAAGAATATAAGAAGGTTAAAAATGAATATAATAATAATATGATATTATGAAATGATTTAAAAGTGAAAAAGAGATTTAATATGGAAAATATTGGTTTATATGTTTGAAAATGGTTTCTAAATGTCTTATAAACATTAAAATTCAAATTGGAGAAGTTTTGTCGAATAATGAATTTGGAGTCAAAAATAAGCACGTCGCGTAATGGTAGTTCGCAATTTCGCACCATAAAAGTTAAATCCTTCTGTAGGATGGAATCGGAGTTGGTTTTCTTTGCAATCAGAATTTTCCGAACTCTTATGACTATTGTTTTCAAATAAAAGAAAAGGATCAAGATTTTATTTAGTAAATTTTGAAACATGAGCAAATCATGTTTTTAAGAAAATCGCGCTTTGGCAGTTCGGTGGCCAAAGTCGCAAATGTTTTAAAATAGATATTTTTTAAAATGTTTAAAAAGATGGAATAAATCTTTTAAAACGTTTTAACAGTGATTTGAGTTTTAAAATGAATTTTCAAATGATAGAAAAGACATTTTGATCAATATAGCTTAAAAAGCACTTTCCGCAGCACTTTTCTACAACTTTTGAAATATTGTTTTAAACGTAACCATTCTTTTTCAAATATTTTGTAAATAATTAATATGTATTTTAAAGGTGATTTGAAGGATTTATGGAATGGTTAAATGAATGTTAAATGATTTAGAGTCGATCAAATAACTTGACCGCCTTATGGATGACAGAGAGATAGTGTCTAGGCTTGAGTTTGGAAAACCAGTTTCCTCCTCTCTTTGGCTATCCGGACTAGCCCGACGGAGGGGATAGTAAATTTGATTTACTCGGATCAAAATTTTCCAAAGTATAAAGGATATAATTTTCCAAATACATATAACTTGGATTTTATGGAGATAATCTTCTTATACTTAGTGTTAAAGCCCGAAGAGGGAACTCGTACTATTCGTGGAATTTAAAAGGTGATTTTGTCGTTATTCTGCCTATAGTATTTGTTGAATATGGGAATTGATATTGAGTAGAATTAGTTGATTTCTATAGATTCTGCTCACTTAATATTTACGGGCTTTGGATTAACATCCTAAATAACATGGTTTTAACTCAATCAATGTTTTGAGTTTTAAAATAAGAAATCTTTGTGAAGATTTAAATATATGAATTGGAAATATTTTCCTAAGTAAAGGATGAAATAAATTGGAATCATTCCAAGATTCAAAAGGGTTTAATTAACCAAACGATTTGATAAATGGGGCTTAATGATTCCATATACTATTAAGAAGATAAATGGAATAATTTAAAATAATATGTCTCTCTGAGATATTTATGAATAAATAAAAAGATTAATTAAATTGAATGATGATTGATAATCACATATGAACTTAACATCTTTTTAATCGATGATTGGTTAGGAGGAATCGAGGTCGGATTTGGGTAACTCCTATCCAAAACCACTTCGAACCAATGTATACCTTCAAAAGTGAAGAGAAGATGATGATTATTGAAGACCGGAGATCTTCAGAATGTAGGGATTGTTGTCACGAGTCCCAGGGGTTTACCCCATATTATATTTATATCGCAGTGGTGTCTGCATTCTGAAATCCTCGTTGTATTGAAGACCGAAGATCTTCATAGCGGAAGGACGGCTTGTTGACATTCTCTGGGTAGCTCCCAATATAGAGACATTTATTATAGCAGTGGTCCTTTCATGTTTTGAAACCTTCAGATTGCAAGGACTACTCACTACTAATGGTAGTAGGAAGATGCCTTCGGCTTCGTTCAGTCCCAGAATGAACTTGTAGGACGAATGTCTGACAGTGTATTTCTGATCATATTAATCGATCTCTATCAACGCATTATCTGCTTGGTGGTGGAGAAGGCAACTTCTCTTAGCTTAACACCCTTTCCTGAGATGTACAAGCTCAAGAGTTATACATTGGTAGAAATCAGTTGTGTGATTAAGGAAAGGCAATGTGGAATTCTAAGTGGAATGTGCTTTATGGAAGAATAAAGCGTGGCTTTGTGAAAAGCAAAGCGTGGATTTTTTAAAATTGAGCGTAGCCTCACGAGCCTCGCATCTTGGAGATGATATGGGTAATTATGTGGTTTGCAGGACATATATTTTAGGCTATCGGTTTATGAGCGGATCAGAATGATTAGGCCTTATGCCTTATAGGGCCGGAAGACGTCTGGACCCTTATATTGTATGGTATAGTGGTGTGTGAGTCCTTTCATGAGAAGCCACCAGATACGTGGTAGTGTAGCAAGTACAGTGGTGTATGAGTCCTTACACGAGAAGCCACCGGGTATGATGTTGCTATACGTGGAAATCCGCAAAGGAAGGAAAAGGCCACTAGTTCGCTATCATGTTGGAAATCTAATTCCAATACAAGCTTTACGGTTTTGGTTGTATTCCTAAAATAACTGTAATGCTTTGCAAACGTTTCAGCTACCCCTTTTGGTATCATATATTCCATTCGGTATATTCCGTTGACCTAGTCCGTATATATTACCATATTTCGGGTATTGATACTTGTTTTGTATATATTTATTTGAAAAGTGTTTTCAAAACCAATGTCATTAAAGATAATATCAAATTGTTTTTTAGTATAAAGTATTTTGGTTATCCTAAGGTAAAACCCATCCGTGTTTATGTGTGGCATGGTCCCATGAGTAAGTATTCTTTTCAAAGGTTTTGTTTAGTACCCATCTATGACTCTATCATATGTTTATGGTTCGAGTATCTCACGTTGGTTTATCAAGCCTAATCCGGGTATTTTTAATACTCGGGTCAGATCTGAGTAGTTTCAGGTTTAGTTGAAGACGCTTGGAGTTTCCCGAGGACAGCTGGAGATCTTCATCTACGTATGAATGTATTCTATTATCCGCTGCATCTACTGCATTTGTTTTTATTTTTCAGTATTTGTAAGGATAGAGGATTTATAACTGTCCAAGCTGAATCTAGGTTAAACTCTGATATTGTATTCAAAATTTTCCGATGTAAAGATTATTGTTGAAATAATATATGTTATTCCATTCGTGTGAGATTCTGCTCTATCTTTATTTTTCTTTTTCCCTAACAATTAGGTCAAACGGAGTTCGAATGCTCAAGATATGGACGGGTCAATGTTGGAAAGGAACGGTTTCGTATCGATACCTTCGTATCGATACAGTTCGTATCGATCAATGATGGAGTTGGTTATCTACTTCAGATCAATATGGTTCGTGTCGATCAGCATGAGTCACTTCGAATCGATGGATGTTGTTCGTATCGATATGGTTTGTATCGATACGAAAGATGAAGCAGCTGGATGGATGCGAATCCATATGACTTCAACATGACATTCGGGATTGATACAAAAGTAGGAGTAGATCATGGACACGAGGCGACAGTTGAAGGAGTTTGGGAGGCATTTTGTATCGATCCATCATTGATCGATACGAATTGATGAAGCCAAATTGATGGATACAAACGAAGGCACAGTTGATGGATACGAAGAAACAAAGGTTGGATCGATACGAACGGCATGGGTGCGAGCGTGACTTGGATCGATATGAAGATGGGCATAGAGGATCAATACGAAGAAGGTGAGCGGGGATCGAGATGAAAAGAGAAGTGGATTGATGGACACGAAAGGCGGCAGTACTGGATCAGTACGAAGGAACCTAGCTTTGGGTGGATACGAATGAATCACAAACAATTCTCATATCGATCGAGTTCGTATCGACCGATATGAAGGAGATGGTCAAGATGGAGCATGAAGCATGGATCGCGGCATGAGAAGCGGATCGATGTGAAAGTTATGGTCACAAAATGATGGGTACGAAGATTGGGAATCGATACGGAATGTGTTCATATCGATACGAATTCATCAGCATGCTTGCAATCACAAACTTGGATCGATCATAACTCTTAAACCATGGATCCAAATGCTATGAAATTTTCACAGAAGCTTCTTTATGCACTCAAGAACCTCCATGATCGATATCAGCTCAATTGGAACAATTTTGGATTGATACGAATTATACTCGGATCGATCCAAAATCACTCTAGATTGATCTGGCGGGCCCACCTGCGCAAGAGAAGAGGTATTCTAGGTTTTAAGGTAGATATTTTCGGATCTACGCCTATAAATAGCAGCCCTATGGCGACTAAAAAGGGATCTTCTCCTGCTCTTTACGCCGAAACTCTGCTATTTTGTTCATTGATATTCAAAGGCTTGTAATTGTAATCTCAATACAAAATGAATAAAAGGATTGGTTCAAAGTGGACCTAGGCTGGAGATAGCCGAACCACTATAAACCTTGTGTTCTTTGCTTTCTTACTCATTTTAATTTTTTTATTTCTTCATTTTCATTCTCTACATTATTTGGATCTGAGATCTGTGTTAAGATATCGAGGATTTGTGTATATACACTGGTGCTTTCACTACTTTTGGGGTTTGTGACCAATTTTGGCGCAAACACTTTGGTGCTTTCACTGAGAAGGACTAGCACCTACTACATCGGATTTGAAGTTCAGATTTGGAAAGCTAAAGGATTGAACCTGAAAATATGGTTAAGCAATCAAAAAGGAGACAGAGAACGGAAAGGAGTCAGCATGAAGGAAGTCAGGAAGCATCCTCAGGAGCTAATCAGACTTCAGTTTTCATCACCAGAGATGAGATGGAGATGATGATGGATGCTATGCAGGAAGGAATGCTGAAAAGGCAGGAGGAGATTATGCAGAACCTACTCCAACAAGTTGGAAAAGCTGGAATGCAAAATCAAGGGAATGGAACAACAGGAGCAGAAGGATTCCAGAACCAGAGTCAGGGACACAGAGCCACCAGGATTCAGGATAGAGCGGGACCATCAGGAGCAGCCCCCGAGCTAGGGGACACACCCTCGATTCATGTTGACCCTATTCCAAGCAGGATTCCAAGCAATACTATGAAATTTGGCATCGATGCAGGAATGAATGCTCGTCCAAGAGAATAGATCTCAGGATTCCCTCGTGAACTCGGGGGGCAGGTCGGAGGCAATAGGCAAGGACCACAACTTGATGACAGTGATAGATTGGTAGAGATGATCGGACGGGGTATTAGGGGAGGATTGGTGTATAGAGATTTGGAGGACGTGAACAGGAGTCCTTTCACTCCTGTGATCAGGCAGGGTAGGAATCCATCGGATTTCAAACTACCAACGCTGGAGATGTATGATGAGAGAACGGATCTCGTTGTTCACTTGACGAGGTACATGAGGCATATGGAAGTAATGGGGGCATCGGAGGAAGTCATGGCACGGTGTTTCCCTTTGTATTTGACAAATATAGCAGCACTATGGTTCAGACAACTGGAGAGCGGCTCAATTGGCACTTGGACAGAGTTGATTGAGAGATTTATGAGGCAATTTCGGGTTCACATCGTGAGACCCAAGAATGTGATGACTTTAACATCGATGAAACAATGGAAGGGAGAATCACTTAGGGATTTCTTAACCAGATTCAATGCGGCAGTGGCTTCGGTGGATCGACCTGATCCATCGATGGTTTTGATGGTGGCAGTCTCAGGAGTTGCAGATAATTCGGATTTCAAGATACCATTGGAACGAGATCCACCAATGGATCTCGGGGAGTTCTACCATGAAGCGGAAAGTTTTTTAAGCAGGAAGATACATAGGCTGAGAGAGAAGGGAGAGAGGTTGAAGCTTGTGCGGTGAAAGGTGGAGGTCCACCCAGGGAGGATTCAAACAAAGACGATAGAGGCAAATGGAAAACAAATGACAACGGTAGCACTTCGAAAAGGCCACGAAGGGAGTCAAAGTTTTCTTCTTACACGGACTTAACTGAAACTCTGGAAATGATTTACTTGGAGACTCAAGGGCGCCTCCAGTATCGAAGGCCGACAAAAAGGGAACCTTCTGAATACGAGCGGGCATCGGGAAAGCATTGCCTATTCCATGAGCTGGATGAGCACAACACGAACGATTGCAGGCATTTGAAGGATATCGTTGAGGAGCATGTGAGGAATGGTCATTTGCAGCAATACATAAGGAATCGAGCTGTGGCAGTGGAACAGGGGCGGCCACCGCCCACCTCGAACGAAGATGGCATTGGATCTAGGCATCATCAGCTTGTTATCAACCGAATGGATTTATGGCTTTGAATAAGTAATAGAACTCGAAGTAATACGGCTAAGTCACTTACACATGTACGAGATCGAGGACAGTCCCTAGGCATGCTCTGAGATGATGAAAAACTGTGATGCTCGAGTCTATGAAATCTTGTTTACTTTCTGTTTTTCTCCAAACTTTAGTTTCTTCCTTGGTTGTATGGACATTTATTTAGTTTTTCCTAGTTATACAGACTTTTATTTTGTTAATTAGACTTTGGGATGATTGGATTTGGATTAATGTAATAAATAATACAGGTCGCGCGATTACGGTCCCAACCGGAGAGATGGGGCAGTGATCGTAAGTTACGAGGCCCTTCGCCGGAGAGCGATGGAATGGACTCGAACACAATATAAAAGTCCTCGACCAAAGGGTCGAGGCTGGAGAATATAAAAGTCCTCGACCGGAGAGTCGAGGCCGGAGAATATAAAAGTCTTCGATCGGAGAGTCGAGGCTGGAGAATATAAAAGTCCTCGACCAGAGAGTCGAGGCCGGAATAGGATAAAATGACCCGATAAGGTCTATAGATTTGGATTAGGACCCGGAGCGGTCTCAGCTTAGGATAAATGGACCCGGAGAGGTCCCAGATTTGGCTAAGGGCCCGTAGCGGTCCCGGATTTGGATATTGACCCGGAGAGGTCATGGATTTGGTTATTGGTCATTGAATATGGATGGATTAAGACTCGGTCGATGGGTTCAGATGGCTATGGAATTGGCTCGGGATTTGGTTGCTGGATTTGGAATTGGATATCGACTCGGAGCAGTTGCGGATTTGGATAAGGATATGGGTACGGCACTTGGATAGAATGGCTTGGAAATGGATTGGATTATGGATCAAGTGGTATGGCTATGGATGGAATATGGACTTTAAGCTATTCAAAACACGCCTTCTTACCACAAGGCATGTTTTGGGTGGAAAATGTTACCCCACCTTTTGGACAAAGCCGGGATATCAACAAATTTGTTAAAAAAGGATGGATGTCAGGATTGGAGATCGATTGGAAACAAGGTTATGATCGATACCGTCAAAATTGGACCGGGCTCCAATCAAGGTGGGATCGATTAGGAATGATAAACAAGGTTTGGAAAGGCTACACTTCAAATTTTAGATCAAAGGCAGTTCGAATGCTCAAGATATGGACGGGTCAATGTTGGAAAGGAACGGTTTCGTATCGATACCCTCATATCGATACAGTTCGTATTGATCAATGCTGGAGTTGGTTATCTACTTCGGATCGATATGGTTCGTGTCGATCAGCATGAGTCACTTCGGATCGATGGATGTTGTTCGTATCGATATGGTTCGTATCGATACGAAGGATGAAGCAGCTGGATGGATGCGAAGCCATATGACTTCAACATGACATTCGGGATCGATGCAGAAGTAGGAGTAGATCATGGACACGAGGCGACAGTTGAAGGAGTTTGGGAGGCATTTCGTATCGATCCATCATTGATCAATACGAATTGATGAAGCCAAATTGATGGATACGAATGAAGGCACGACTAATGGATACGAAGAAACAAAGGCTGGATCGATACGAACGGCATGGGTGCGAGTGTGACTTGGATCATTACAACAAATCATCCTTTTACAACATTTTTTACAACATTTTTGTTAGAAACGTTGTAAAAAACGGTTTTTACAACTTTTTTTCCAGGAACATTGTAAAAACTTTCTATTTTACAACGTTTTTTTAATAAAACATTGTAAAACTATGCTTTTTTACAACTTAAAAAAAACGTTGTAAAACGGTAAGTTTTTACAACTTTTGTGTACAAACATTGTCATATTCCACCTTTAACAACAGTTTTAAAAATGTTGTAAAAACATTGATTTTTTACAACTAGATATTAATTTACCACAACTTTTTTAAAAGTAATGTTACTTCAGTCATAGGTTTACGATAGCTTTTTCGAATATGTGTAGTACTGCTTAAAATATTTATAATAATTAATAATTGTTAATCGATAACAAATATTGAATACTTACTTAAATAATTGATAAATGGTAATTTATAGTTAATAATTTATAAATGAAAACTAAGATGAGTTAATTATTTATAATTTATAATTTATAACTAATGATTATTAATAAATAATTTATAATCATTAATTATTATCTATAATCAATAATCAATATTTAATTTTTATATTTAATAATTTATTATGGTTAATTATGAATAATTAGTAAATTGCAGTTAATAATTTATAACATAAAATCTTGTTCGCTGTAATTTTTCTTAAGTAATAAAAGAAATAACTAGTTCATTGAATACCGAGGACTCCATAGAAAAAACTTCAAAATAATGGTGGACGTATAACCGTTTAATTGATGTAACCAACGTATAAGGCATTCGCTGATTCGACCAATCTGTTATGAACGATCAACCAATATTAACAGCTTATTGATCAGTTAACTAATCAACTACGATTCGCTAATTATTTAAAAATTATGGTCAATACTTTATTGTGAAATAGCTAATAATGTTTCCATTGTTAAATAACGCACATTTTCCCAATTTTATCCTATAAAGCAAAAGTTTGGTCGACATGGTCATTATTGTACTTACTTATACCTTTGATTTGGTTTTACTAACTTGTAAAATTTCCAAATTAAATTAACTAATAACTTCCTTTCTTTGGACCTTGTTATCAAACCCTAGCCGCTTAACCCGACCTTCCACATCGTAGCCTAACTACTGCTAACCCTAATCGAAAAATTCCAACAAAAACATAAATGCTGATAAAAAGAATCCTCTCCTAACCCTAATCGAATTACCCTAATCACTCCTCTCCTCCAGCTGCTTCTCCAGCTGCTACGTCGATCTAACGGTATTCAGGTATCATCGATTTCTGTTATCGTCAATTCCTACATGATCTATTTGGTTGTGGATGAGAGTAAAATTATGTTCCGACGATTGATCAAATCTATTGTTTTAACAAAACAATGCGATTTTCATTTTTCGATCAAATCTATTTGGCTGTCTGAGGCCGTAAACACAAGTTTTATTACATTTTTTTAATGTTAAATTTTTAGTTTTTTTGTCGATTAATTAAACGCTCCGGTGAAATTGCGAATGATGAAGAAGTTAAATATAAATGGAAGCAGAAAATAGAAATCTATGAACTTTAGTACACATATCATAAACCAGTAACTCCAAACAGTGAATTTTCCAAACTAGTGAAACTTGTCCTTACTGATGCGTAAAGTGAGGTTTTAGGTATTTTAAGTAAAATTTGCAAATATTAAAAAATTGTTTTTATAAGAAAATTTTAAACCGTTTTTGCAGCTTTTATCATGGATTTCTTTTTAGTTCAAAAATATAAATAATTTGTATATTGGGGAATTAATTTGTTTTTTTACTATGACTGTAGTCTATTTTTAAGTGCAGGTTTGCTAATTAAATTACTATTTTAGTGGAGTTTCACTAAATAAATTACTAGATTTAAAATTATGCTTAAATTTAATTAAATTATACTTATAACAACAATTTCATCAATTGAAATTAAGTGCAAAATCCATTTACAACAGTTTTTATAGCGACCTTAAAAGTGCTAATTTAAAAGCACGGCCATAGAATAAGTAGTGCCAAGTTAAAATTTCATTTGTCCATCTATTTATTTGCATCTAAGTTTAAACTAACCCATTTGACAATTTTACAATAGAAAAAAATCAAAGAAGTATACTATTTTTAACTGTCATACAATAATTTAAATGGCTGTCTGAGGCCGTAAACTGACCCGATCACAATAATGTTATGAGTCAACATGGCTGCAATATATATCATGAGTCAACATGACCCGATCACAAATTTGAAAGTTTAACCATGTTTTATGAATCTAAATGTCATTTAAAAATTTATTTTGGTGAAATAAATGATATTGTGAATCTTTAATTATGTTAAGAAATAAACAATTATTTTAAAATTGTTACAAAGCTAAAAATGTTGAGTTTGTAGATGATGCTTCAACTTACTATAGAGATGCTTCACATTATAGGGTAAGTTATTTACATTTACGAATAGATGTAGGAACTTCAAAAATCATCTGAACTGCAAAAATATGAAGCTGCAAGTGCACCTAACAAGTTTTAAAAGCAGAAATACACGCACAAACCATCTGAAACTGCAAAAACCTCAAGCTTGCGCGATTGCAAGCTTGCATGTGCAAGCTTCCACAGGTGCAGCTTGCACTATTACACTTGCGCGTGTAATCTTGCATAGATTAAGTGTCGTCCTCCACCTAAGGCTTAATTACCATACATGACAAACATGAAATGACATATTTCGTTCTTTTTCACATTATTGGTTGGACTGAAATTCAATGGTTCAATACAAAATCACTTTATTAAGTGGAGGGAAATTTATTTGTAAAAATAATTAGGTAGATAAATCAACTTCTAACTTAGAATGAAACAAGTATATAGTATTAACCCAAAGTCCGCTTCATAGTTAATTTGTTTCCTTGCATTGGCTCGCAAGTGTGTACTATTCCTTAGTTGTTCAGGCATTTAGTTTGGTGATTCTTTTATTCGGACATTTAGACTCTAATTTCTAACTCTTTCATTTTTCTAGCAATTAGGCTTTTTGTTAAATTCAACTACATAAGGCATTATTTACTCACTCATGTTTCAGTAGTGTTTAAAAATTCATATGAGTATATAGTATTTTTGATGCATTTGACTTAAAGATGAATGTATAATTACATATGTCGAATTTAACTTCTTCTCAAAGTAATCAATATTTTGTACAATGTTCAAATTGCATTTAGCAATACTTTGGCAGATTCTTTATTGGTTTTTGTTCAAATATTTAGAACTTACTTTCTGTATATATTTAGCAGTGGAAATTGATAGATGCTACAGTTCAAATTGCAGCTCAAACTGATGGTTCACAGGAAAAATAAAAAAGAGAATTTGTTGACATTTTGTTCAGTTTTTTTAAATTGGTTCAGCGGATATGCTTTATGATACATTGATTTTGTTCTGAGAGTTGATTCAACTAGCAATAAGGGGAAGTGCGTTTAATGATACACTAAGTTAGTTCATCTCTGTATGCAAAGGTGGTTGGGGAGAAATCATGAATTTACCTTTTAAACTTGTGAATATAGTTTGGAAAGGGTTTGATACCTTTATAATTTCTGACAATTTGAATGTTATGTTTGCTTTCTTCACTTCATAAAGATTAACACTCTGTTTTGATTGCTACCATACGTTTTGCTATGTATTTAATAGCAGTGTGTCCAGTGTTAGTATATTTAAAGTAGGCATAGTAGTAGTAGTATCATATTGCTTTGCTAAATTATTAGAAATTATTAGTTCACTTCACAAAGATTAACACATTGATTTGGTTGTTGCCTTGCGTTTTACTATGTTTGCCTTTTTCGTATGGTTTAATACCTACATATATTCTTGAATTGGATCTTTGTAAGCCACTGTTTTTTCTGTAGCAGTGTGTCAAGTGCTTGTATGTTTAAATAAGGCCTAGTATATTACTTTATATTTGCCCCTTAAATGAACATGATATTTATGATAAATAAAAATGCATATCTGTTCACTGCCTTAATCAAATCATTGGGCACCTTTCTTTTAATCTGAATTAAATCGGGAAGCTGATTAGGACGGTATATAAACATTGGGCCTTGAGCACGCTACTAAGCAAAATATTTTATTTTATTTTGCTCTCTTGAAAATTGTGCATGAAGTTTCGGTCTACTTTACAATGCAGGGTCTGCAATTTTAACTTCGTACAAAATGATAACTAGTTTAATTCACTCAAGTGTATATCGAAATCTGCTTCTAGTTTCATGTAGCTTGCAACTTGTGATTAATCTATTTAAAGGTGTATAAAATTTTCTTGTTTAATATATATATTTTGTCAGTCTTTCATCCTTTTATTATTCAGATCAGACTTACAAAAGTGATATTTTTGTTTGCTTGTTCAGGAATACGAACTGCCTGCATCAGAAAGTAACAGTCCCGAAGGTTTGTCTCTAGCCTGTTTGCATATTTTTGAATTTTATAGACTGGTAAAAGTTTTCCATTAGTACAAATTAGCATGTGCATCTTTATCAATACATCCATGACTATGCATATTTGTTAAACCACATGCAAATTTTTGATATTGATATAGTAAAATGATAGTTTATTAAATTCTACACACAACAATGTATGGTTAGGTTTTATTATTTTTGTATATAAAAGTTCTGTTATTATTTTATGCGATTTGTATCAAAGATTATTTTGAAATACTAAGGAGTAAGAGAATTTATTATATTAACTAGTTTGATGTTATACATTATCAAGATGCTACCATTCCTAGTTTACTAAGACTGATTTTGGTGAATTTTTTAATCTGATATCTAATACTAGGATGTGATACTAAAAATATTACCAAACTTATAGGTCAACAAGTATGTATATTTTTGTTTTTTCTTTGTGATTTCTGGAATAAAGTTAGTATATGGCAATCAAAAAATGTGTTTATAAAACTAGGATTTGAATTTTGAGTTTAGTTTATATGTTTCATAAATAAGATCGGCAATAGACCTATTTTTAAAAAAAGGTAATTCATAAATTTGCTAATGGTATAATCTACAATAAAGTGAAAGTAGCAGTTTTAAATTTATGCCAACATAAGCATTGAAAATTTCAAACTAATACATAATTGGTTGAGATATTTGGTGTTTAATACTAAACCAAGGGGTCATATTTTAAAATTTGTAACATGGATCTTGTAGTTCTGTATATGCAAAGATCATTCTCATTGATAGTTACGATATAGTTGTCACTTGGACGTTTCTCAGTTTTTCATAGAAAAATTGCCTCAAGCTACACATTTTTAAGGTTTGGGAAGTAACTTCAAATACCACGAAGTTAATTAATAATAATAAAATACAAAGGAACTTGATTCGAGCACGTTGCATTGTTATGCTTTCATATGTAGTACTTGGGTTCAGGTAGACATTATTTATGCTTTAGTAGAATTTTATTTTTACTTAAATCCAAAATATGTCCAGTATGATCCTTTCCATATAGAATTGTATTTGATATTAACGCGGTGTAATGAATTAATCACACTTTTACTTTATATTCTTTCAATGGTGGTTATGCTCAGGCTGTTTTGAATTTAACTTTCTTTGTTCCAATTACCCTATAAAGGATATGACTTAGTAATAAAGTTTATGTCGAACTCCTTACTGGCATTTGGATGATACTCATCATGATCAATAGATTCATCCTAAGCTTTGTTCGTTTGTCACCATAGTTTACTTATACTTGGATTTTGGAAACACTATTTGAATTCTGCTTTTTTTTTTACTTTTCATTAACTAATTGGGTTTGTTATGAATTAGCTTTACTTTATTGTATAATCTTGGGTTATAATAATATTTCTGTTTAGTGTAAAGTTCAGTACAAGCTAGAAACTTTAGAAAAATTCTTCAAATGATTTTATTTTAATTTTAATGTTGTTGAATTATGCATTGTTACTAAGGGAAGTTTTACCTGAGTAGATGGAGTTTTTCTTATTAGCATCTAATATCTTCCGAGGGCCTGGATATACAAAATTTTGTTGTACACCGTTCCATCTTCCAACATTAAAGATAGCAACTCAGGAGATTGTTCCATGCTTGCTATTTAATGTGTTTATGTTGTGTGTTCAGTATATTTGTTATTGATATGAAAACTTAGACATAATTTTTATGCAAACATGTTGTTGTCTCATTAGGTTCATTATGTTATATAATGTGTTTCTGTTGTGTGTTCAGTATATTTCTGTTCCATGAAAGTCTCCCTCTAGTTTGGTTATTCATTCAAAGACATATTAACTCCATTATGTGATATAACATCTTTATAACTTAAACATGTTGTCTCATTAGGTTCGAACATTAGAGGGCTTTTATCAAGATGGACAAAACATGGATTAATCTACCAAGGTTTTATAAATTTTCTTATTATTTTCATGGTTAGAACTGTTAAGGCTTGATTAATGATGCATGTAGATTTTCTGCAGAATGACAAAAGGATACAGGAAAGCGGTTCGAAATTTTGTATATAGTCATGCAGAAAGCGAAGGGAATCCAGAAAATATTATTTACCCTTACTCTAAATGTAGGAACCTTACTAGACATTCACCCATAGATGTTGTATCACATTTGGTTATTTTTGGAATTGACCCAACATATGATGTATGGATTTTTCATGGGGAAGCACGTCCCTCAAAAACCATAGTTGACGAAGGGACAAATACATATAGGATGTACTTAGATGCACAAATTAGTGATGATGAGATTGAAGATCGTATTAACAAGATACATGGAAAAGGGTTTAAGGAAACGCTGGAAGATGTTGAAATTCCTCTATACCCTGGTTGTCCAAGCTACACAAAGTTGTCGGCAACAATTCTTCTTTTCAAACACAAAGCTCGAAATGGTGTATTTGGCATAACATTTACGGAACTTCTTAAACTCCTTCGGGATATGTTTCCTAAGGAAAACACACTTCCTGATTCAACTTATGCAACAAAGAAGTTGCTTAAATCATTTGGTTTGGGCTATAAGGTGATACATGCATGTGCAAACGATTGTTGTTTATTTAGAAAAGAGCTTGCAAATAACGATTCTTGTCCTACATGTAGCAGGTCTCGTTGGAAAGTGAAGGAAGATGGAAAGCAGAAAAAAATATCCATGAAGGTTTTGAGATACTTTCCAATCATACCGAGGCCAAAAAGAATGTTTAGGTCCCCAGAAGTAGCAAAGCAATTAATATGGCATAATAGTCATAAAAGCTAGGATTGTAAATTGCGACATCCAGTAGATTCTTCTCAATGGGCCACTATTGATAGAATGTATCCTTCCTTCGCTTCCGATCCACGAAATTTAAGGCTTGGCCTTACAACTGATGGATTTAATCCCTTTGGTGATTGGAACTCTACATATAGTTGTTGGCCAGTGTTTCTTGTTGCTTACAACTTTCCTCCATGGTTATGTATGCAAAAAGATAATATAATGCTATCTTTGTTAATTCCTGGACCATGACAACCAGAAAATGATATTGATGTGTATTTGGAACCACTTATTGAAGATTTGAGAAAACTGTGGGTTAAAGGGGTAAAGATGCATGATGCATATAGCCATCGCGAATTTAGATTAAATGCTATTTTAATGTGGACAATTAATGATTTTTCAGCTTATGGCAATTTAGTAGGTTGCACTGTAAAGGGTAAGAAAGCGTGCCTTGTTTGTGGTGTTAATACATGCTCAATATGGCTACCATTCAGTAATAAATGTGCATATTTGGACCATAAGCGATTCCTTCCACCTAACCACGAATATCGTAAATGTAAAAGCTTGTTTGATGGAACCATAGAGAATAGACAAAGGCCTTAAATACAAACAGGTGCTCAAGTCCTTGAAGATGTCAAAGATATCTATAATGAGTGGGGAAAGAAACGGAAGGAGGAAAAAGAGAAAGAGGAAGGCGATAAGAAAAGAAAATGGGGGATGAGAAGAAAAAAGGAACTCAAATGTGGAAGAAGAAGTCTATTTTCTTTGATTTGCCTTATTGGGTGGTAAGATATAATAAGAAATAATTTCTTTATTCGTATGTAGTGATTAGTACTTTATTGTTAATTAGGTATATGTCTTTATGTTTTGTTTAGGCACTTCCTTTGTGCCACAATCTGGATGTAATGCATGTTGAGAAAAACATTAGGGAGAGTATTCTTGGTACGCTGCTCGATATCAAAGGAAAATCAAAAGATGGAATTAATTCACGTCAAGATTTAGAAGGAATGGGTATTAGAAAAAAATTGCATCCCATAGACATGGGAAATACAGTATTACTTACAGCCGTGCTATGCACATTAACTGGTGAGGAGAAGGATATTTTTTGCAGTAGAATGAAGAATTTGAATGTACCTGACGGATATAGCTCAAATATTGGAAAATGTTCTGCAAAAGATGATAAGATTTCAAGTCGTAGGTCCCATGATTATCATGTGTTGATGCAACAATTGTTGTCTGTAGCATTGAAAGGACTGCTACCAGTAAGGACAAGGAATGCACTACTACGACTATGTACATTTTATAATGACATATGCCAAAGAGTGCTTGATAGAGATAAATTAGAAGCCATGGAGAATCAGATCGCTATAACCCTATGCGATTTGGAGAGATTCTTTCCCCCTTCTTTTTTTGACATCATGATTCACTTAACAATACATCTAGGGAGAGAAGCAAGAACTTGTGAGCCGGTGCAATATTGTTGGATGTATCCATTTGAAAGGTAAAACTTGTTATGGGTACTTCTGTTAGGAAATCCAATCTACGGTTTCGATGACAACAACTATACAATGGAAATCGAATATACATATATATTTATATATACAGGTACTTGCTAGAACAACATCACTAGAAAGACAAGAAAGAGGCTCAAAAGACACTACAAGTGACTATAAGATGATAGGAACAAAGAAACACAAGAAAAAGTGCACAAAAACTGATATGCACAATATCAGACGTCTGGGTGCACAAGCCAGACGTCTGAATCAGTACTCTGGAACAACAGACAGGCAAAACCATACGTCTGGTATAGCACTCAAACGTCTGATCTTCTACTATATTCAAAAATATATAAAGTATTAGATGTCTGAAACATATCCCAGACGTCTGATTTCAAACTCGAATTTTAGAAATGGACTTCAACTGCCACATACGAATGGACATCTCCGCTTCCCTTCGCTGCAACTCTTCATCATCAACAGAAGCAACTGAAGAACATTCGTTAATGGACGTAACTACTCAAGATACCTACCTACAACTATATATAGCATCAAGAATTAAGAGAAAGATCACACCTTACATACTTACGCTTTCTAATTCTATACTCTATTCTTGATCTCTGCACTCTAGCAATCTTTACTTGTATTCACTCTTACATATACTCAGTTCTTCATAGACAATATTCTTTAGAGATATATTGGAAGCAATTGTACTAATTAGTCAACATCCGTGTTATACTAGAACACACATTTGACAAGAACAACTCATTGTAACCAAGCCTATTCTTCCGGGCGAAGCGAGGGTTTTTGATAGTCGAATTCCGAAGGGGAGCTTGGAGACTGGACGTAGGACGGGAGGTCCAAACCAGTATAAAATCCTGGTGTGCTTATTCTATATTTACTTAAATTAATATTATTTTAGTTGCATCGTATATTTTGTCACATATACTTGCATATACACTACACGATCCACCCCGTAGACTTTCAACTTCAAGTTGATAATAATTTATGAACTTAGAAAAAATCTTTACGTACATGTTTTGGTTGTAGGTATATGAAAGTATTGAAGGGCTATGTTAAAAATCAAGCACGACTTGCAAAGTTGAGCGCTATATTGCCGAGGAATGTATGAAGTATTGTGGTGGATATATTAAACATGCATCTGAAATTGGAGAAAGAAGAAATCAAAATGAAGTGCATCAAAGTGATTTCAAACTCTAGGGCCGTCCTATTTCCAAAGGAAAACCCATGTTAGTCACTAAGGAGGTGATTGATGCTGCTCATCGGTATGTGTTGTTTAATACCGAGGAAGTAGAGCCTTATATAGAGTAAGTATTAGTTCCATCCAATTATTATGTGCGAAAGAAACTAGATTTTTACTTATATGTTCATGTATATAGAATGCACAAAGAGGAGTTGAAACATTTGCACCCTCGACAAGATGATGTGGAACTCTCACAGTTGCATTTAGAGACTTTTTGTCATTGGTTTGAAAAAAAGGTTGTAAGATTTATATCTTCTTGTTTGTAGACTATTAAGTTTGATATATAATTTACATATTTTTATCATAAGTCCTTGTACATAACAATATAATTGTACATATTAGGGATGAAAAAGAAGCATACGATGTTACTGAAACAATAAAATGGCTTGCGTATGGTCCTCGCTTGCAAGTAATTTCATATACTAGCTATATCATTAATGGTCGGCATTTTCATACTAAAGATTGTGAGAAGTCTACACAAAATAGTGGTGTTTCCATCGAGGCAAGTACCATTCGTGAAAATGGATCCATTGAGAAAGTAGTTTATTCTGGGGTTTTGCGTGAAATTCTTTTGTTGGATTATTGCCTATTTCAAGTTGCTTTGTTTAAGTGTGATTGGGCAAATATCGATCGTGGAGTTAAGGTTGAAGATGGATTTACGTTGGTCAATATACATCAGTTCCAAAATCAATTTGCAAGCGGTCCTTTCATTTTTGCAGCACAAGCTGTACAAGTGTTCTATTCTAGGGAAAGTATTTCTTCAAATTGGTATGTTGTGTTGAGAGCAGCACCAAGAGGATTTCATGAATTGGATAAATATGATGAAGATGAAGAGTCAAATAGTAAAACACTTGACGAACCATTACTTGACGATGAAGAGGTGGGTATCGAGGATGAAAGCTACATACGAAAGGATTGCGATGGAATATTGGTGAGTATTTGAATAGCATAAATTGCTTTACTGCAAACTAGAATTTATTCTACCGCAACTAGAATTTAGAAGGCATGAGAGAATTTGTTATACTGCAACTAGCTCAATGAGTGACCTACATTATATATTCATATGTATGATATAAAGGAGCAGTTTACTGCACACAACAATAATTAAATAGTTCTTTTATAGTTCTTATTAATTGAGCACTTTTATGTGTAGGTGATAATGTTATACTTTACAGCCATGCATTTACATGTGCAGCCTAGTGAGATATGAGTATTTGAATGGCATAAATTGCTTTACAAAGATGAATTAATTTTTTAATCTCAATGAACTGCAGAAGAGGTCTAGCAAAAGATTTTAGATTCGCAAAATTGGTATTCGCTGCTCTATTATTTTTCAGTGCCCTTCTACATTGTTTTAATTTTTTTTACATTGCTTTTGCCTCTCTTTCATATAAATCATTTATGTTGTATATTATATATTCATGTAGTTTGTGTTTATTTTTTTCAGGTCAATCATCTATAAGAAACTTGAACTTGTGGTATCTATGGGAAAGGGTGTGCGAGAACAAGCAGAGGTATAATTCAATTCGTTTCAATGTTCTTTTCTTTCATTCCTTAGTTTTCAATACACTTGTTCTCATTTTTAAAATATATTAGTCCAAAAATTAGAGAAGTGCACAACGAATCGGCTATATATAAAATTAGTACAACAGCATCCTCAAGAGCTTTTTCAATATGGAACAGGATTATTTCTATTTTTATTTTCAACATCATGCACATGATAACTTTTGCTATAAATATCTTGAATGACTTGACCAAATACTCCATAAACATGTAGAAAATTTTCTATTTATTAACCTACCCACATCAACGAAAAAGCCATGATCTTAGATAGAAATAAAATTCCTTGATTTGTCCATTTGTCGCTAGAAATAGACTAAATAAAAGATAAGATACTCGTAAGTATGATTATTTTTGAACCATGTACCATGTTATAATATAAAAAGATAAGATAAATGAAATATAATATGTCACTTACCCAATGAAAACTCTGGCAGTATTGAGCTTGAAGTTTTCATGAATGCGGGATCTAATCCAAATCATACTGAAATATCGATATTGACGTAATTGTAGTTAGAAAAGTTATCAGAGCCTAATTTGTTCAAATGCCATTAGAACAATTTCTTACCCAAATGATTCCAGAACAAGTAGGTTATTTGAAATACATTCTGTATATTGTAAAAGAATCAAACAAGATAATAGAAACGAATAAATACTCTGAATATGTAAAATAATCATGCATGCTTCAGACATAAAATAACGTTAAATGGATAAGAGACAGTATCAATTTTAGACGATCGAACCAAAAATGATCATTGTAACTTGCATAGAAGGGATTCCTTGAACAACGGTAGTTCTTTCTTGAATCTCCATAACCAAAAATGATCATTGCTAACTTACACAGAAGGGATTTCTTGCACAAAAGGAAACAATGTCACCAAGAACATCTCCTGCCATCCTAATCAAGGAACGTATATTTGTTTAGCTAACAGATTAATTTTTCTATTCTATACTTGAAAAAGTTATAAATTTGAACTTACCGTAGACATTAAAAAGTATAAACTGCAGATGCCCACAATAGAGGACAAGTTTGAAACCATATGATAAGACTACATTCGTTTAACAGAGAAATATTCAAGAATGGAAGTATATTTTTTGTTTACCTGATTCCCACAACTAATTTGAAGTCATATTCTAGAAATCTTAAAGAGATATTTTTGAAAGTTAAATTTACTTCCAGGACCAAAAGTGCCTGTAAACAATTTCAGATTATAGTGTTTTTTCTGAAGAAATGCCTACGATTTATGTATATGATTCTAAAAACTTACATTTATGTATTCAATTGGGAAATCCAGGAAGGGTAACTAAATGCTCAAAATCGAATTTCTTGACGCATAACTAAGTAGTCTGTTTTTGGAACCGATCTTAACAATTGGCGGAAGAAACTTTCCTGAAAAAAATTATTAGACCATGTAAACATTAATGTGTACAGTTACATTTCACACTAATATCGTTGAAATCATATAACTTACTAAATCTTTACTATGTATAAGAAGATGGAGTATCTATTCCAGATACTAGTGTGTAGTTTCACAAAAGTTGTCCATTAGCGAATCTGAATATTAAGGGATCTGCATAACATAGCCAAAGATGAAATTTTGAAACAAATACATCACAAAATACATGTTGGATACAATTCATATTTTATTATATTTATAATTTTTCATGTTGAAAAAGGATTTAACAATGGCTTTTAATTGATTAGCAATAGTTTTATGTCTGTTAGCAGTAGACATTCACAGTAGTCTATTTCTGGCCCTTCATGCTCTCTTTAATCCATGTTCTATATTTTCAGAGCTCCCCGGCAAAGCGAAGACAATTAGAGAGATTGCGTCTAAGTAAAATAGCTTCCACTCTTAAATGGAACAGTGGTGATAGAATTTTGAACGAAGAAATTGTTAAAGAGGCTGAAGTTGCTTAAACTCCTCAAGAGCTGAATTATACTACTAGAAGCTCTACTGCAAATCATGAGCTGAATCTACGTACTCCCCCCCCATCGTTCCCTGTGATTCAACCTCCCATCCGAACTTATCCACTCATACCCACTCTTCCATCGAAGAACGTGTGCGATTGGAAACAAGAAAAAAAGGGGAAAACAATGATGAAGACAATATCTTTAACACCAGGTGAAAGGCTCGCTATCGACTTCAATGAACTAGGCCAACCTATCGATCCAAATTCAAAATACTTGTCATCTTACATTGTTACTTTAGCAAGGGAAATGATTCCTATGAACATTAGACATTGGAAGAAAGTCGACGATAAATTGAAGGATGATTTGTGATTGTGTGTTCAGGTATATATTATGTTGAATGTTTTGTTCTCTTTATTTGACAATATGATTAAGTATATTTACTGTATATCTAAGGAATCAATAGGCAGAATAAAAATGTACATGCAAATTTATATAAGATCTCCTTTTGTTTTACTTAAGCTATATATATTGTCATGCATATAAAAATAAATTTATGAACCTGAGCTGTTGCCATCTTTGAGCTGAGAAGAATACATAAGCCATGCATGATAATGGAAAATATGTTCTAGAGTACTTTATATTGATTTTTCCCTACTGTAATTTTGGTTGCCCTGTTGCCATAGCCAAATATGGTGTTGTCTTCAGATATAGCATGGTATAGTCCATAATTGTGTTGTTTAAAACTGCTTATTTGTGTCAGGATTTAATTGTCCCCTCAACAGTATGATATGCTTCTATTTAATTTTTTTTTATATGTAAGTATATGTATTAAACATGACCATAACATATTCATTTGGGAACTGAACCAAAGACCTCTCTCTAAACATGCCAAATTGATTCAAATATGTTCCTAGTATATTATTATTAAACTCATTATTAAACACACATACAGTGCCATTGCCTTTCCATAGCCAGATCAATCTTTTAATAATAAATAATACTTATGATAACAAGCTAACATGAAAGTTTATTGTACAGACACGATTCTCTGTGGATGCACAATATAAAATTTTATTAATTAAGTTGTTGGGAAATAGGTGGAAAGAGGCAAAACCAAGACTAATTTCAGCTATAAAAGTTGCCTCCAAGAGCGTTGACGCTAGTAGATTAGCGATGCTAAAGCCCGATAATATAAAGACTGCTGAAGAGTGGAAAGATTTTACAAAAGAGAAACTTTCCGAAGAATTTGAGGTATCGTTCAATCCTCTTCGTATAAGTTTCTTATAACAACACTTATTTTATATTATTAATTTTTGAATTTGTCTCATGTAGTTGAAAAGCAAGAAATACAAACATATTAGAGCAAAGAATACAATTCCACATACTATGAGTAGGAAGGGCTATGCAAGGTTGGCCGAGGAATTGGTAAGAAATTTCTAATCCACTATAATAATGATCAATAATTTTCAAGTGTGTATTTGTATTGGGAATTAGGTTGCCACATCAACGATAGTATAATAGGAAGTTTTATCATTGTAATTGTCAGAGATGTTATTAAGGATTTCATCTAATTATTAAGCCTCCAATAATTATTTAAAAGAAATACATCAACTTAAATTTTTTAACTTTGTTTCTTTTTCCTGACATGTCAGTAAATTATAACCAAGTTTTTATAGTGTAAAGCACTGATTTTTGATATTTTCAATTTTGTGGAACTAAAAGTTATATTTGTACTGTAGTACATCAACGTTTGTAAAGATGTATATTCCTTTTATACAAGGTATTTATCTATTGTTCTATAAGGTTGTGAACTGAAGCTAATTTCTACTACGTAGGAAGGATATAACGATTTTTCTACTATTTTCATTTCATTTTGCTCTGCTTATTTGAGACCAAGGACTTGGTTTTTAAATTTACTACATTGATCCTTCTTTTGAATTTTAATTTTCACTATAAATTACACAAATATGTAACGTTTTTTAATCTATTCAACTTTACCGGTATTTTGAGTTTTCGAATAACATTAGTATCGTGAGTACTCACATTCTTTTTCTTATTTATCATGAATTCATTATTCATTGATTATTGGTCAATTCCTTTCAAAGTTGAAGGTGTAGAACTCATTTAATGATACTTTTAGCCTATGCGAATTATGTGATTGTAACCAAAGACTGGAATGCTTGAATTTGTTGGGTGAAAATAGTAACTCGACTTTATGCAAAAAAAGAAGTAATTATAATACTAGGCTATGCAGCCTATGCTCATGCATGAATTCTGCACACAAAGTTCCAATTTGTCAAGTCCATTTTACATTTTGATCAGTATCATTATCTACTTATTTTTTGCATCAAATAAAACACACATCATAGTTCATATCATTAGTATATATAAGTTTATCATATGAAAAGCTTTTTAGTTGCTTTCCGTCCGACACAACTAGATAGATGAAAAGGAATACAACTGAACTAGCAAAAAACAGTGCATCGATCATATCTAATATTCAAAAATATTATGCCAGTTATATTTCAGATAATCTTTCATCAATGGTGTTGAGGATCCGGGCCTCCTGGGCTCAACCTCTTTGATTCCTGCGATACTTCTTCTGTCATCTTTTCTTCTTTTTTCTCCCAAGTTCTTATAGCTGACATTATACCATTTACAGTTCTTTGCATTCTAATAGATCCATTATATGAACTTCGAACATTTATTCCTCTTGAATCTGAGCTCCAAGCTGCAAACATTATGATGGTAATGAAGCATAAACAGAACTTTATACTTCAAGACATCTTTAAACTATTTTGTGAGCGAGAGCAATGCTACGGCATCTCCATTTTATAGCCCTACAATATATATTTTTATACTTCATTTGCCCATTAATTGCAGAATGCTCTGCTTTCATTTTTGAATTAGTTTTGTTTTATTACGCTAGCATTTTTATGCCTTTCTATTTATATTTTCGCAGGGGATTCAAAAGCCAGTGAAATTAGGAGCACTAAATTAAAGGTTTAATGCGAAAAAGGAAACTGTTATTTTCTTAATGCAATTGAACCTTGGGCTTAAGCTAGCTCTGAAATTGTAACGACCCAAAACTTTTAGTGATTTTATTCGTTAAATTAATTGAAATTTTTTGAAATTTTAAACAATAAAATTTTAAAATAAAAATTTACTATTTGGAATACGTCTATTTTAATATAGCAACTGTAAATTTTCATCTGATAATATTAAAGTTTATTTTCCTGTGAAATTTTATTTCAAATCAAACCGGTTAATAACAGTGAATTTAAAAGTTTTCCGAAACCAAAATATGTCAACAAGAGAAAATTTATTCAGAGCATTCTGAATCAGACTGCGAAATTCATTTCGCGAAATTCGGACGTTTCTAGCTCCGTTTGGATTTTTCACGTACGAAATAGCAGCATTTTTCGGTACCGATTATCGACTTTTGATCGGATGATCGTACCACAAATATCTGTATACCGTTTTGATCGTCTCGTCGTGCTGTTCTCAGCGGTATATTTATTTTCGTATTTTGAAATCCGGTATGCAACAGAAGCAATAAACTGTTCATTGTAACGACAACTTTAAATTGTGACCGTTAACTTTTCTTCGGTTTCAAATATTGAAACGTGCTGGGCACACAAACATTAATTGCCTTAAATTCTCACCTGAATCAAAGCACGTGAACCGTTGCTATTACTTTTGTTACTTTTTATATATATTTTGGTGTACAATTGTGACAGCCTGTCTCCTCCTTTTTCTTTTGCAATTTCTGTTCTTCTTCTTTTCTTTTTATAAATGAAGCACCACTATTCACTCTACTTTCTTCCTATCCTCCCCTACTTTCTCCATTCTAAAACAAATACACTGAACCCCTACTTTTCCACCTTCCTTTTTCTTCCCTACCGATCTCCACTCCACCGCCCTTCGAGTTCAACACACCACTCCACCTCATCACCATCCCCACTGACCGCGACTTCACCCGACCTTCAGCCAAACCCACACCGTACTTCCACTAGACGTCACGCCCCATCTCCATCGGATCCGCCTTAGCCCATTTACCCACCTGAACGCGGCAGCCAACCGCCGTGCTCTCCGCCGTGCTCACCGGCCTCTGCCTCACTCTTCGCCGAACCCAATACCCGCATCTCCCCTTCATCACCGTAGCCGACCTCGTGCCCGAGGCAACAAGCCGTTCCCACCTTCAAACTGCTCCGGCATCCATTCGCCCAGCCCAACCTACCGCAACCACCCTCTCAACGCGAGCAACCGCCTGATGGCCATCTCCATCGAACCAAAACACGTCCTTGCCTCCTCAAACTCATCGCGCAGCCACCTCCCATCATCGAGCCCAGCAACCCACTGTAACTGTAACGACCCGGAATTTTCGATCCCGAAAATTCCAGATAGTTAGGAAAAGAAGAAATAGATAGAAGAAGAAGAAACAGAAAACAAGTCACAGAATCTCACATTCGCAGCGGATCAAAATACAATATCATATAATACCATTTATACAAAGAAACCGTATTAGTTAAATACACTTTAATACATCAGAATTACAACATATACACAGATACTAGACATATACAATCAACATGTCCCAGACAAACTACAATATATCACAGCGAAATACACTCCATACGTTCCTGCCATCCAGCTCGTCTCCTGAGCTCCAGAACGTCCTTATCTGAAAATCTGTAATACTCGGTCTGACCCGAGCATTACATCAAAGTAACACCCGGGTCAGGCTGGAAACCAGCGTGAGTAAACTCATCTAACAAGGAATTCAAAAGTATACAACCCATATAAACCCGGGTGACTTTTATCTATTTACAACCTCACAAGTTGTTATAGGCATCACTTATTTTACATATCAATTTCTAAGCGCCAAACTTTGATTAAATGGTCCAATTCACTTAAACCATTCCATATTAGACTATTGATTTCACATATAAATTTATAAAGAATCGAAGTGGTTTCGAATATTTACTAATACCCGACTCCGGTCTCTTCGAATTCAATACCATCTTAACCCAGGTTATTCAAGTGGAATACAATTCGACTTTAAAATCAAGATGTCACTTTTTACACAGCAATTCATCAACGATAGAATCCATAATATCTTTGTTCACCCAAACATAACATAAAACATTTCATATCAAAGATATTAACCAATTCAAGGCATTTAATATCATTCAGTTAGTCATAAACAAGATTTATTAATCACACCATTTCTAATTATTTTAAATAAATTAAATTAATTAATCGAGTCACCTTTAAATCTTGCTTACTTAACAATAATTAATTGCAAACCAATTAATTAACTATTGATTAATTATCCATATCTAATTAATCACCTTTGATTAATTATCCTTTAATTACAATAAGTAATTAACCCTTAATTAATCATCACGAATTAATTCGCCTTTACCCATCCACATTAAATACATTGATCTTTTAAATAATTTCTCAAAATAAGTTTCTTATAATTGTTGATTAAATCTCATCAAGTGATTTCTCATTAATTACCCTTCTGAATTAATGACGTTAAGTAATTACTTTTATTATACTATCTAAGTAATTAACCTTTTATTACTTACATCCAGTGATTATCCACTAATTTCTTTGTTAAGTAATTATACCTCCTTAGTTACCCCAAGTAATTATGCTTACACAACATCAAATGATTCCCTTTAATTTATTTAGATTAATAAAACTTATTTACCCATTCATAAAATCAATAATTACTTCCTTAATAACCTTAAAACCAATTATTTACTAACTTAAAAAGTTTCAATGTTAATTAAATCTTAATACGTATCTTAAATTAACTACTTAATTAAGATATTCAATTAAGTTTTGAAAAACATTCTTAACAATTAAATGAATTTCATTATACTTTAACTAGTTCAAGATGGTAATTTAAATTTTTATTAGGCTTAAGCTCTGAAAACACATACTCGAGAAATAATCCCAGGTGTCCTCGAGTTCAAACTCCAATTTCCCCTCCTTTTTCGTTCTGTTAAAATATTTGAGAAACCCTGTTACATGTCTCTCGCGCAAAAACATACGAAGACTCGAGGAAAACCCATTTTTCCCCAGCATAAACCTGAGAACTCGAAGCTTCAGAACATCATCATGTGCACGCGATCATCTGTGCACGTACACCTACCACCGACGACTTCTGTCACCTGAGTCGATCACCAGCACGTCGACTATCGTCCATTCCCTCGATCAAAACACCCAAATACTCTGACGAACTCGAGAACGGAAAACGACAGTCCAAGCTTCCAGAACTACGATTCTCCGACCATCTATCTCCTCGTTCAGGCGATGCCAACCTCTAGAGGCCTCGAAACTCCGGCCATGACTTCCCTAGCCTCCACGCTATCATCATCCCTAACCACGTGCCACTCGATGCCCTAGCGTAGCCACAGTGATCGAAAATCCGACCACGATCCACATGAGAGTTAAACCCTACTTCCTCCAAATTTCGACACCATGAAGAACTGGAGTGACTCCGACCATTTTTCCACACATCAGTAGACACTCCTCCATCCCCGGTCCAACTCCTGACACCCCAAGATCCTCCTACCATCTGAATTTGCTCAATCCCCATTTACAGTTCATCTCGAAACTACTCTTAGCATACACAATGAAAAATTACCATTTTAGTTTTAATAATCTTATTTTCGAATGACGATTTAAGTGGTGAATTCAAATCAACCATTTAAAATGTTTGGGTTTTTCATATTTAAAGAAAATCTACTGTATTTTCAAACTTCCCATAAAATTTCAAACCAATAATGCTTGGAAATATTTTTAAGGTTAAGATTTGGTTGAATCAATCAACTTTTGTTTAAACATCAAATCTTAAGAGGGTTAGGAGATGAATGTTTGATTTTCTTAAAGGGTTAAGGCCTGTAAATTTCTTTTAAACAGAGAAGTATTTATACTAACCTGTATATTCTAAACCTTCCTATATACAGACATACAACAAGATTTACATCCATAACTTTCAAAGATTATCTCATATATCAAGATGTAAATCAGATTAAATTTCTTAAAACAGTAGCTCACTCACCTGCAATCCTCTGATCAAAGAATACTTGATAATATGAAAGCCTGTAGCTCGAAACTGTCTTGAGTTTTGTTTTGTTTTTAGTTTGAATAAAAATTTGTGCTTTGTTTCTTTTTGAAGATGCTTATTTCTTTGGTTTACTCTAGTTGTTACTGAACGAACAAAATAACAAGATGTATACAAATATATAAAAGAACAGAGGAGGTTTAAAGGAGGTATTAACTGGTCAAGCTATTTCCTGCATTTCGTTTTCAACTTGATCAGATTTTTATAAATATTTGAAATGACAAAATGTATGCTGAGTTGATGGCAAATAAATGCTTTGGTTTCTTCATATGTTTACATAATATACTTATGTTTTGCTGAGAATAAAGATTGTGTATAAAAGTACACTTTGTAGTTAGGAATTTGGCTTGTATATGAAGCTTTATTTTGTATGTAAACATTTGTTTTGTCCACCATCACTTTGCAGGCAACCACTTGGTCTTTGTTGAGTTGCAAACATTATTCAAGTTGTACAAATGGAAGCATTTGTTATTATTTCAGGTCTGCTATGTTGAACGAATGAACATAAGGATATATAGAAGTGTTTGTACTTTGTACAGAGAGGTGTTATCTAGGATTAGCAATTTTTTGCTGGTACACTTATTATATTTTTGATCAGAGTTTTTTTTTTTCTTCTATATAATGGAGGCTGAAATGATATTTGTTATGCTTGCATTAATGAAAAGTGTCCTCTTCATTTCGGCTGTGGGTACTTGTCTAAATTTAAGCTTGTACAACTTGAGTATATGTACACTGTCTTGTTTCTTTGCTTACTTCCAGGTTTACATGCATATAATTTATTTGTCTTATCATTCTATGTTAGACATTTGCCTTAGAGAAAAGTCTGGTGGCTTCTATTTAAACATAAATTATCAAGTACTTCATTTGCTTGTTCAGTTTATACTTACATTAATATTGTTGTCTTCTTGTCTTAATATACTTATGTTTATATCCATAATTTGTTCTATACCTATGTTTAAAATTTATATCTTATATTTTATATTCATATTCAATATTGATAGGATTGCTTAAATTTAAACATTATTATCAAGACTACATTTATATATATCATATCACACATTAATAATATGGATCCTTTAATTTAATTGAATAAGATAAATTTTATTATAAATATTATTAAGAGAGTGAATTTAAATTTACAAATCAAATTCCCTTTCAAAATACAAATCTAAATAAACAATGGCAAATATTTTCAAAGCCTTATCTTTTTAAGATGATAAGTTTACATTTTATTTAATTAGATTAAATATTTATTAAAATAATGTTGCCAAATACCGGGTCATCACAGTAACCCATCGCAGCCTCCTCTACCTCGAACGCACCCGACTTCGCCGACCCACACAGTCACCCTCCGACCCACCTCCTCTGCGATGAACTCCTCTCGGCCTGTATTTGGCTTGAGCGAGCAGCTATCATAACTAGCTTCTATTATATGATAGGTAATATTATTTTTGTTATTCACGGTTTTATTTCATTTTATTATCTTACATATATAGATCTGTATATATGTATATAACAGTGAAGATTATGTATGTTTTGTAGTTATAAAGGCATATAAGTTATTTGATTTAGTTTATATATGTTTAATTGTATGCTGATTTTGTTGAGTACTTGTGTAATATAAAAAGCAATGCTATATACATAGCTACAGATTAAAATATATGGGTTATATATACAAGTTATATAGTTTAAATGTGTTATATTTTAAATGAAATTGAATTTTTGTGACAGTATATATATTACTATACATACATTATATTGGGTTCTAAGAAATAATTCAAGTAGTGTACATATTATATATATCACGTAATATATCTACAGTGATTTTGTATTGGTTTAAATATGATATATACAGATTTTTTATTCTTATTTTATCTGTTAAAATGGTAGTACTGTATATATATATATATATTTACTATTCTTTATCAGGCATATAATTGAGCTTTCATATGTTTGCATATGTATATATTTTATGTATGTTTTAGACGCTGTATGTACTGTACATTAGTTATATAAATATAAAATTTATATAGGTTGTGTCTACTTTCAGCAGGGTTGGTTACTTAAAGTATAGGTATATATTTTATAAATTTGTTAGTTGAATTTAAAGATTTTATGCTGGTTTATATATCAGTTAAAAAAATACAATAGAATATATATATAGAATTTGAAACAAACATATGTGATTTTTGGTGTTCTGTTGCATATATATATATATATTTTATAACTTACTCTGGATTTTGGAAATAGTTAATTATATAGAGTATATGTTTTGTTGTAAAGGATTCTATTTTTATTATGGTTTGGAAAAGATATAAAGTTTCAATACCTATATAGTTATTCATGAGTTATAAACCCTGTTATCTGGATATAGATTTATATCAATTCACTTATATAACTAATCTTCATCAATCCAGTTTTGATTCGATTTCGTCGATTCCTTTTTATCCGCTTTGTTAGTCGATTCGTGCCAACCTAGCTTTGCTTTGGAATTCGTGCTTGGATTCGTAACTCATTCCATCGTCAAGATTTTCTAGCCTCGAAAGGTGAGCAATCACTCACGATTAACATTCTTTTATTTATTAAATTTGATTTCAATTGAAACGACAACTGAAATATGCTACTGTTGTTAATTTAAATTGTTATATATGCTATTATCTGTAACTGTTCACCTGTGGGATATGACACCATATCCTGTTGTTTATATTAAATCATTATTGCTGATATATATGCTTGTTATATTATTTTCATATCTGTTATCACTCTGCAAGTTCCCTATTAGTATAGAATTCACTATGGGTTGAAATGATACATACCCGAACGGACTTTAGAATATGAGAAAATCGTTATGGGTTGAAATGATAAACCCAAGCGATTTTCATTTGAATTGAAATTGGGATTTCGGGTCGAAATGATATCCACCCGTATATATTTAAATTACGGATTGAAATGATAAATATCCGTATCACCTGACCATAGGATAGGAAAATTATATACAGACACCGTTGGTCCATATATAAATATTTTAAAAATAAATTCTATGGTTTTTGAAAGAAATATATGGTTTTAACAAATGTTGAGCCTTAAATTATTATATATAAATGGGAATGATTTATATAGATTTAATAATGATATTTAATTTAATTAAGGTTGATTTAATACATATAATATGGTTGAGTATTTAAATTTATGTTTCAAAATAGATTTCAGTAATAATTTGAATAAGTTAAGGTTGGGAAGATAATTTGAATTTAGTTGAAATTGTATTCATTAAAGAATTTTTTTATTAAACCGATTTGGAACTTATTGAAATTTCGATTTAAGATATGATTTATAAATTGGGTTTGATGTAAGAAAATTAATGAATATTTCTTGTTTAAATAAGTTTAAGGAAATATTTAGTAGGATGTAATTTAAGGCTAGTTAAATGATATTGAATTTATTAAGTGAATATTCCTTGATTAAATAATAATGAAGTTAAATCAAGACCTATATGAAACTGTAAAATTTAACTTTGAAATGTTGAATATTAAAGCTTTGAAATATATTGAAATTTAAATGGTCTATTTAGAACTGACTTGAATTGATGAATTGAGCTTTGAATAAATTTGAATTGGAATTTGAGTTGATTTGAATCGATTTGTGATACTTTACTTTATAAATTATTTAACTTATATATACTATTTTGGAAATAGATATTTTGAAATGAAATGAAATTTGGGTTTGAAGTATAAATAAAATTGAAATGACCACGGTGTTATAGTGTATAATTCTACATTGTAGATAGTTCCACGGATCCTTAGAGGATGGTTATCCCAAACATCCTCCAAGTTACTTGTATTTCAGTTGATATTTCACTTGAGTTGGATTTATTGATATAAGAATGTTAATCCTGACTCGAGTGTTTTGTGTTTTGCTTTACGCTCGGGTCAGACCGAGTGATACAACATCTGAGATTCACCTTTGGAGTTTGGAGCTTCGTTTGGAGATCCAACTATCGATTCAGCTTTCAGCTTTTCCAGTTGATTTGTTCAGAGAGGTGATCTATTCGTACTGAAGACTTCACTGTATTTGAGATATTCTGTTGTATTTTATTTTTAACTCTGATGCTTATATAGTAGCTTCATGAACTACTATTTTATCTATTCCACTGCGTATTATTGTATTACTCTGTGACTGTGATTCTGTGATTGACTTATTTACTGTATAAGCTGAGTTTTGCCAATTTTTTTTATTATAATCTGTTATTTTGAATTATTCAAGTCAGACATGTGTGGATTATTGTCGATTTGAATGGTCCAAAATGCCGGGTCGTTACAGTTGGTATCAGAGCTTTGGCTCTAGGCAAAACTTAGCATATATTGTAAATTTATTTACAGAATCACTTTCGTTCGAGTTTGGATCTCTTCCTTTTGACTCGATTTCCTCTGAACTTTGGAACGTTCCTTGCGGTTCCAAAATTCATTCTTATCTCTCCCTCTTTGTATTCTTGTGATTTTGGAGTATCCCATAACTCCACTTCGAATGATCTCTATAAGAATAGGCGATCCCGCCAATCTTTGAATGATTTGTAAAGGGGTGAAACTCCTTTATAATTGGCATTGATTCACCGGAGATTTATATATCCCTCGGTTTAAATGCTGCTATCTCTGGTTATGCCGAATTCTATCTCTGGCAATCAAATGCCGATTTACCTCAGAATTCTGCACCGATCTTATTTTTGAAGTCACGGTTGACCCTAGGGTCATCCGCGATTTATATAAGTATATTCATCTTCTATTTTGAAATTTAATTATCTCATCTTCGTTCGAGCTTATCTTCGAATCATAATTTTATTTGATTAAGAGTCCCTCTAAATTGAATCTCTATCATGTTTTGAAATACATTTTTGAATCATCCTTTAAAAAATCGGGTTTGTTTGTATTTTGAAATTGTTTTATATATCGAAATTATTATTTTGATAAGTATGATTATATTCTATATATAAAAGTGAAAATGTTTTCGATAAGGATTATATATACCTTTTAAAAATAAGAATTTGAATTTTTGAAAGGATTTGAAATTTTGAAGTTATATAAGAAATTGATTTATATAAAAATGATTTATAACTAAAGGATTTTAAATTTGAAATTCGAGAAGTGAACTCCGGTATTTTGAAATTGGTTTTAAGATTTTGAAATATATAATAATAGTATGATTTAAAAGTATTTTCCGAATAAGGAATGTTTCCAATGATTTTAATGAGTTTCGAATGATTTCGAAGAAATTCCAAAAGAAGTTTGAGAAAATAGAAGTCCAGAACTCACTTGTGTCGCTGGAAAATAATTTCGGTGATGAGTGCACGCATCATCGATATTGATTTTCGAGTTTCAAAGTGAGGGATAGGCCACTTCAGTAGCTTTGCTACGCGAGTGATTTTTTTTGTGAAACCATTTTTGATTTCAAATATTTGAAGTATGGTTTGATATTCGAAAGATATATGTAAAAGTATTTGAAATGATTTGAAATGATTTGAAATGAGCCGGTGTTCAGTCCTCGAGTTTTGGATTTGATATAACCCTACCTATTAAAATTGATTTACTGATTTGTTGCTGATTTCCAACTCTTGAATTTGAAAATGATTTCTTCAACTATTGTGAAGGTTCGAGCACTTCCAAATCAAGGTTAACTTTTCAAAGCTAAGAAATTTTGAAAAGTATTTTGATAAAGTATATAAGTTTGTTTTGAATGTTTAAGTATGAAGTAATATGGTTTAAATAAGTTGAAACTGTTTTGTTAAGTAAATGAATAAGGCAATTTTAGAATTTTCTAATATGAAATTTAGATTTGAAATGTTTTGAAAAGAATTTGGTCTTCAAAATATTTTGAATAAAATTTAGTTAAACGTTTTAACTTAGTAACTTCTTTATGAAACTATATATTTAACAAGTTGGAATAAATATATAAGTTGTACGTATGCTGTTTTATTCGCATAATTAATTTGATCCAGGTTTGAGTACACAAGTTCGAGGTGAATTACACCATTTCGTGTTAGGATTTTTCAATTGATTCTTGATGGCGAATATTTGATATGGATTTTGGGCTAAATTCTAGAATTCTCTATCATAGTATATGGCTATGCAAGGAGAATGATGGCTTCTAGTCGAGAAACCATATCGAAGTCCGCATTAGGGAAGTCGAATGGACAATACTAGTTCGAAAGCGAACTTGTGTGATCGAGCGAGCGATCAAATGTGATTCTGCGAAATGATGACGTATGTACATCTTATATTCTAATATCATTGATATATTTTGATGCTGAAATTGAAAGCTGTCATGTTAAAATATCTTTGCTTACTAAAAGAAAATTTCCAATTTAAATTACAAAGATATATAACCCATAAAAGCAAAGATATTCAATCCCATATGGCTCTTCATACAGCGAAATTTATTTGAAAAATTTGATCCTTATATAAGATGGACCTTACGCAAGTATAAGATGATTTTGAAAACATTTGATTTTGGAAATGAATTGGTTGACTTAAATTATATTGATTTGGAAAATTGGATTTATTTTCTAAATATATTATTTTGGAAACCTTGAAACTAAAGATATTTAATTTGAGAAGAAATAATTTGGTGAAATTGTATATGATTTTGAAATTGAACTGATATTGAAACAAATTGAAATTTGAGAACCTTGTGTTACTAAATGCTTGATTTGGGAGTTGTCGAACTTATATAAAATTGATTTGTATGAGTATGAAATTGATTCGAAAACTATGGATTTGAAAAGGGTACTCAATTTGAAAAGTGAAATCTTATATAATTAAAGTCTATATAAGTGTGATTTGATATACTTTTGATTTTGGAAAAGTATTTGATTTGAAAATTAAATCTTATATATAATGGATATTATATAAGTACGATATTTGAAAGTGATTTGAAAAGGTACTATATGATACATATTTTCGAAGTAAAGATATGGAAAGTGCCTTCTGCTTGATATCCGATTTGTGGCCACATCTTGGATTCATTCTATCGATATTATTCTCTCTGATTTTTGGTTTTCCGGATATGATACTCGAGTGTCCTTCGAATTCCATGGCGTTACCCATGGTCTTACGATCGTGACTGCATAGCGCAACTGCCTGGCTGAGTCTTGCCTAAGGGTACGGATTGTTTCCTGGGGGATCCAGGCGTAATCATTGTGTATCCTGCATCTATGTAGGTCGAGAATAGTAGCGCAAATGCTTGGTTGAGTCTTGCCTGGGGGCATGGATTGTTTCCTGGGGGATCCAGGCGTAACCATTGTGTATCCTGCATTCTACTAGTCATCATGGCGTAACTTGCAAGGCTGAGAAAGCTTACGGATATGGATTGTTTCCTGGGGGAACCAGGCGTAACCATTGTGTATCTGCGAACCATGGTTAGACAAAGGTTTTGTTTGTTTTTGTTTGGATTGTACTTTCCATATCTGTTTTTAAAAAAGTTTTCCAGTATTTTCACTAGGTGTTGAAACAGGTCAACTAAGTACTTGGAGAATTCTAGCTTTGCGCCTGATCAACGCACTGCCAGCGTCTGCAGGAACGAGGATAAACTTGTTGAAACATCGAGTTATAAAAGTATTTTCGAAAGAAAATTTGTTTCGTTATAAAGGTATTTTATTATAAAAGTATTTTCAACAAAGGAATTTTGTATTAATATTTGAAATTGAAATTCTAATGGTTTGAATCAATTATTCATGCCCGATACTATTCTTTTGAATCTACCTTATCTGCTCAGCTTTATTTATTCACCTATATATTCTGTTTTTCCAAATCCTACTTCTTTTCCTTGTTGACTATATCCTTTTTAAAATATTGTTTATTTATATACTACATGGTTTAATAGAAATTTTAGTGTTATAAATATTTTGAGGTTATTAATTAAATAAAACATATTTAAAGTAAATGATTATTGATTATTAATAATATTTGAAAAGTATCTTGAGATAAATTTTTTTTATAAATTATGAATTATGGGTTTAATGTTTTCAAATAGCTTCTTTGTAAATATAAGTAATAATGTAAATAATTGTTTTCAAATAGTTTTCATATATTTATAAAGTTGTTATTTAAGCATAAATGGTAATTGTAAAGGAAGCAAGAAATTTTGCAAATGGGTCTTGAAAAGTTTTAAAGTATATAAGACAATTGAATTGCAAATGAAGTTTTCAAATTTTAAGTAAAATTTATATAGTTCAAATTAATTGTTTAATCTTGACTTTCAATCTACTTTTATTTCTGGTTGTTCTATTCTCCTACCTCCTTCCTTTTCGGGGACGAAAAGTTTTGAGTGGGGGAGAGTGTAACGACCCAAAACTTTTAGTGATTTTATTTGTTAAATTAATTGAAATTTTGTGAAATTTTAAACAATAAAATTTTAAAATAAAAATTTACTATTTGGAATACGTCTATTTTAATATAGCAACTGGTAAATTTTCATCTGATAATATTAAAGTTTATTTTCCTGTGAAATTTTATTTCAAATCAAACCGGTTAATAACAGTGAATTTAAAAGTTTTCCGAAACCAAAATATGTCAACAGGAGAAAATTTATTCAGAGCATTCTGAATCAGACTGCGAAATTCGTTTCGCGAAATTCGGACGTTTCTAGCTCCGTTTGGATTTTTCCCGTACGAAATAGCAGCATTTTTCGGTACCGATTATCGATTTTTGATCGGATGATCGTACCACAAATATCTGTATACCGTTTTGATCGTCTTGTCGTGCTGTTCTCAGCGGTATATTTATTTTCGTATTTTGAAATCCGGTATGCAACGGAAGCAATAAACTGTTCATTGTAACGGCAACTTTAAATTGTGACTGTTAACTTTTCTTCGGTTTCAAATATTGAAACGTGCTGGGCACACAAACATTAATTGCCTTAAATTCTCACCTGAATCAAAGCACGTGAACCGTTGCTATTACTTTTGTTACTTTTTAAATATATTTTGGTGTACAATTGTGACAGCCTGCTCCTCCTTTTTCTTTTACAATTTCTGTTCTTCTTCTTTTCTTTTTACAAATGAAGCACCACTATTCGCTCTACTTTCTTCCTATCCTCCCCTACTTTCTCCATTCTAAAACAAATACACTGAACCCTTACTTTTCCACCTTCCTTTTTCTTCCCTGCCGATCTCCACTCCACCGCCCTTCGAGTTCAACACACCACTCCACCTCATCACCATCCCCACTGACCGCGACTTCACCCGACCTTCAACCAAACCCACATCGTACTTCCACTAGCGTCACGCCCCATCTCCATCGAATCCGCCTTATCCCATTTACCCACCTGAACGCGGCAGCCAACCGCCGTGCTCTCCGCCGTGCTCACCGGACTCTACCTCACTCTTCGCCGAACACAATACCTGCATCTCCCCTTCATCACCGTAGCCGACCTCGTGCCCGAGGCAACAAGCCGTTCCCACCTTCAAACTGCTCCGGCATCCATTCGCCCAGCCCAACCTACCGCAACCACCCTCTCAACGCGAGCAACCGCCTGATGGCCATCTCCACCGAACCAAAACACGTCCTTGCCTCCTCAAACTCATCGCGCAGCCACCTCCCATCATCGAGCCCAGCAACCCACTGTAACCCATCGCAGCCTCCTCCACCTCGAACGCACCCGACTTCGCCGACCCACACAGTCACCCTCCGACCCACCTCCTCTGCGATGAACTCCTCTCGGCATGTATTTGGCTTGAGCGAGCAGCTATCATAACTAGCTTCTATTATATGATAGGTAATATTATTATTTTTATTCATGGTTTTATTTCATTTTATTATCTTACATATATAGATCTGTATATATGTATATAACAGTGAAGATTTATGTATGTTTTGTAGTTATAAAGGCATATAAGTTATTTGATTTAGTTTATATATGTTTAATTGTATGCTGATTTTGTTGAGTACTTGTGTAATATAAAAAGCAATGCTATATACATAGCTACAGATTAAAATATATAGGTTATATATACAAGTTATATAGTTTAAATGTGTTATATTTTAAATGAAGTTGAATTTTTGTGACAGTATATATATTACTATACATACATTATATTGGGTTCTAAGAAATAATTCAAGTAGTGTACATATTATATATATCACGTAATATATCTACAGTGATTTTTGTATTGGTTTAAATATGATATATACAGATTTTTTATTCTTATTTTATCTGTTAAAATGGTAGTACTGTATATATATATATATTTACTATTCTTTATCAGGCATATAATTGAGCTTTCATATGTTTGCATATGTATATATTTTATGTATGTTTTAGACGCTGTATGTACTGTACATTAGTTATATAAATATAAAATTTATATAGGTTGTGTCTACTTTCAGCAGGGTTGGTTACTTAAAGTATAGGTATATATTTTATAAATTTGTTAGTTGTATTTAAAGATTTTATGCTGGTTTATATATCCGTTTAAAAATATACAATAGAATATATATATAGAATTTGAAACAAACATATGTGATTTTTGGTGTTCTGTTGCATATATATATATATATATATATATATATATTATAACTTACTCTGGATTTTGGAAATAGTTAATTATATAGAGTATATGTTTTGTTGTAAAGGATTCTATTTTTATTATGGTTTGGAAAAGATATAAAGTTTCAATACCTATATAGTTATTCATGAGTTATAAACCCTGTTATCTGGATATAGATTTATATCAATTCACTTATATAACTAATCTTCATCAATCCAGTTTTGATTCGATTTCGTCGATTCCTTTTTATCCGCTTTGTTAGTCGATCCGTGCCAACCTAGCTTTGCTTTGGAATTCGTGCTTGGATTCGTAACTCATTCCATCGTCAAGATTTTCTAGCCTCGAAAGGTGAGCAATCACTCACGATTAACATTCTTTTATTTATTAAATTTGATTTCAATTGAAACGACAACTGAAATATGCTACTGTTGTTAATTTAAATTGTTATATATGCTATTATCTGTAACTGTTCACCTGTGGGATATGACACCATATCCTGTTGTTTATATTAAATCATTATTGCTGATATATATGCTTGTTATATTATTTTCATATCTGTTATCACTCTGCAAGTTCCCTATTAGTATAGAATTCACTATGGGTTGAAATGATACATACCCGAACGGACTTTAGAATAGGAGAAAATCGTTATGGGTTGAAATGATAAACCCAAGCGATTTTCATTTGAATTGAAATTGGGATTTCGGGTCGAAATGATATCCACCCATATATATTTAAATTACGGATTGAAATGATAAATATCTGTATCACTTGACCATTCGACCCGCTATTTTGGACCATTCAAATCGACCATAATCCACACATGTCTGACTTGAATAATTCAAAATATCAGATTGTTAATTTAAATTTTGGCAAAAACTCAGAATATACAGTAAATAAATCAATCACAGAATCACAGACACAGAGTAATACAATAATACGCAGCGGAATAGATAAAATAGTAGTTCATGAAGCTACTATATAAACGTCAGAGTTAGAAATAAAATACAACAGAATATCTCAAATGCAGTGAAGTCTCCAGTACAACAGATGACCTCTCTGGACAAATCAATTAGAAGAGCTGAAAGCTGAGGCGATAGTTGGATCTCCAAAGGAAGCTCCAAACTCCAAGGGTGAGTCTCAAATGCTGTATCACTCGGTCTGACCCGAGCGTAAAGCAAAACACAAAACACTCGAGTCAGGATTAACATTCTTATACTAATAAATCCAACTCAAGTGAAATATCAACTGAAATACAAGTAACTTAAAGGATGTTTGGGATAACCATCCTCTAAGGATCTGCGGAACTATCTACAAGGTGGAAATATACACTATAACACCGTGGTCATTTCAAATTTATTTATACTTCAAAATCAAAATATCATTTTCATTTCAAATATATCTATTTCCAATATAGTATATATAGATTAAATAATTTATAAGGTAAAGCATTTACAATTTCCTCAAGACTCACAAATCGATTCAAATCAACCCAAATTCTAAATTTCAATTTAATTCAATCTAAATTTTTCCATTTTAATTCAATTCAGTTTCTAAATAACAAATTCAAATTATATCGATTTCAAATAAAAATCTGAATCACAAAATAAACCATTTAAATTTCCAATATATTTCAAAGCTTTAATATTCAACAATTTCAAAGTTAAATTAACAGTTTCATATAACTCTTGGTTTAACTTCATTTATTATTTAATCAAGGAATATTCACTTAATAAATTCAATATCATTTAACCAGCCTTAAATCATATTTTCACTAAATATTTCCCTAAATTTATTTAAACAAGAAATATTTATTAATTTACTTAATCAAACCCAAGTTATAAATCATATCTTAAATCTCAATTTCAGTAAGTTTCAAATCGGTTTAATTAAATAAAATTATCTTCCCAACCTTAACTTATTCAAATTATTACAAAAATTTATTTTGAAATATAATTTTATACTTAAACATATTATATGTATTAAATCCATCTTAATTAAATTAAATATCATTATTAAATCTATATATATCATTACCATTTATATATAATAATTTAAGAATCAACATTTATTAAACCATATATTTCTTCCCAAATCCATAGAATTTATTTTCAAAATATTTATATATATAGACCAACGGTGTCTGTATATATATCTATCGTATGGTTAAGTGATACAGATATTTATCATTTCAATCCGTAATTTAAATATATACGGGTAGATATCATTTCAACCCGTAATCCCAATTTTAATTCAAATGAAAATCGCTTGGGTTTATCATTTCGACCCATAACGATTTTCTCCTATTCTAAAGTCCGTTCGGGTATGTATCATTTCAACCCATAGTGAATTCTATACTAACAGGGAACTGGCAAAGTGATAATAGATAATATAAAATACAACAACAGACATATATCATAAATAACAATTTAATATAAACAACAGGATATGGTGTCATATCCCACAGGTGAACAGTTACAGATAAAAGCATATATAACAATTTAAATAACTACAACAGCATATTTCAATTGTCGTTTCAATTGAAATCAAATTTAATAAATATAAGAATATTAATCGTGAGTGATTGCTCACCTTTCGAGGCTAAAGAATAGATGATGAAATTGAGTTACGCAATCCAGGCACGAAATCTCAAAACAAGGCAATATTGAATCGACGGACGAAGCTGATAAATAGGAATTGACGAAATCAAGTCAGGACTGGATCGATGCAAATATATATGGTATAAGCGAACTTACATATATAACTAAACATGACTATATATATATATATATATAATTTTATACAACTTAAAAATTTAAATAAGCAAATAACTTATAATCTTTAAAACAACTTCATACATACAATATATATATACTAACACATTTGTACCCAACTTATATAACTAGTATATATATTCTCAAACAGATAAACAAATGTTTAAATAGGAATACCTTAATATAAAACTATTATATATATATATATATATATATATTCACCATCAAATTATTATATCTAGATACCTACAGCATAAACAAACTGATATATATATACTAGCTGTTACAAAATCCTAAGAAAACTTGCTATATAAATATATATATACTACAAAAGCTGCGGCCATTATAAAATCAAAACATATTATATACTTAAACAATAAACAAACTATAACCGACTAATATAATTTATATTAATAATAGAGTACAAACTTTATATAACTATATATAAATATACACCAACATCATTATTATATACAAACATAAGGGTCGAAAGATTTCATACAAGCGAAAAGTATATATCACAGCCTATATATTCGTGCAGACTTTAAAACAATTAAAATACAAAATATAATATATAATACTTATCTATATAGTTCATAAACTTGCATATGAATATAATTGGAACATATATATACTTCAAAGTTTGTGTATATAACTCACATATATGTGCAGACTACTCTTTGCTGCCACTAACATGTACTAAACAGACATATGCAGACTATTTATAACATGTGAATGCTTCCACCATTATATGCAAACAATGTAAGTTCTTATGCTAAGTTATATATGTATGTAACACGTAATCAATCTACTTTATATGATGTATTGGAACCTGTATTGTAAATTAACAGATAACTTATAAGCTTTATAAATAACAAAACTTATATAATCTTATACACTTTTATAAATAACAACACCGTAACTATAATCTAAACTTATACACTAACTTATATAATATGATACAATTTATATGTAAAATGGTCAGATGACATATATACTTACTCTGTTAATATGCATAGGACTCAGACAGATTTCATAAAACTGTTATGAACTGTAAATTTGCATACACAAAACCTGTTATGAACAACGAATATACTGTAAACTATATATATAACTAATATATGTATGGCTGATATGAGTATATTTTAAAAATAGGATAAGAACTTTGTATATCATATATACTACTATAAAAATAAAGTTAAAATAAAATAAAAGGGAGAACAATCTGGGCAACATATATATATAAATACTTTTTAAACACGCATATGTATACCTTGCACATATCTACAAATATAAGAAAATATGCTGCCAGGATAGATGGGCTGTCAACGTGGCATGGATGGAAGGCTGTTTGACGAGGAAGAAGGCGAGTAAGGAGGACCAGGTCGAGGCACGGAAGTGATGAGATGTCTGGCAAAAGTGGAGGTGAGGGCGAGGCTTGGAGTGCGGGTGTGGATCTGCGTGCAGCTAGGGTGTACTGGCGGTGAGGTTGAGCGAATTGTGAGGCCTGGTGGTGGGTTGTCACGGGCGGAGGAGGCTACGGCGAGTGTTGAGGTGTTAGCGTGGGTTGGTTAGGAGATGAAGCCGCGTGAAGGAGGAGTGCGGTGTGGGTTTCTGGTTTGCTTGCCTCGGGTGTACATGCGTGGGAAGGGAATGGTGGAAAAGGGTGGAACGAATGTGAGGGGAAAAGAGAATGAGAGGAGCAGATGGGAAAATGAAAACATGTTGGCTTAGAGGAGAGAAAAAGTGAACAGAAGAAAACAAATTAATCAAATATACAAAGGTTGAATGAATGTCAACGGTCACACGCTATAATTCAGCTGAAATATTAAAGCAAACCATTATTGTGGTCCCGCTGAACGTTTCAAATTTGAAAGGTAAAGGAAAGTTAATAGTCACAATTTAGGGTACCGATACGACGTACCGTTTCACCGTTTCCGTCGCGTACCGGACCTCAAAATACAGAAATTAATATACCGTAGAGATCGGCACGACGTGACGATCAAAATGGTATACAGATACTAGTGGTACGATCATCCAATCGAAAGTCGATAATCGGTACCAGAAATGCTGCTATTCTGCCAGAATTAAGATAAACGAAGCAATAGAAGTCCAAATTTGGAAAAACGAAAGATGACCACTTACTCAGAAGAAGATTTAGAAATTTTCTGTAGAAAAATATTCAGGTTTGGAAAACATTTTATTACCGTCAATTATTAACGGATTGAGTTTGAATAAAATTATACAATAAAATAAACTTCAATATTATAAATTGAAAATTTACCATTTGCTATATTTAATTATACGTAATCCGAATATTAAATTTTTATTTCAAAATTCAATTATTTAAAATTTTACAAAATTCAGTTAAATACGTTAATAAAACCGATCAAAATTTATGGGTCGTTACACTCTCCCCTACTCAAAACTTTTCGTCCCCAAAAGGAAGGAGGTAGGAGAATAGAAACAACCAAACATAAAAGATAGATTAAAAGACAAGGGTAAATAATTTATTTAAACTATATAAATTTTACTGGATGTATTCATTTGAAACTTCATTTGCAATTCAATTATCTTTAATACTGTAATACTTTTCAAAACCTATATGTAAAATTCCTTGCTTCCTTTATAAATACCACTTTTAAATAATACCTTTATAAATATATGAAAACTATTCGAAAACAATTATTTACATTATTACTTATATTTACAAAGAGGCTATTGGAAAACATTAAATCCATAATTCATAAACTTATTATATTTTTATCTCAAGATACTTTCAAATATTATTAATAAATCAATAATCATTTACTTTAAATATGTTTTATTTAATTAATAGCTTCTAAAATATTTATAACACTAAAAAAAATTTCTATTAAACCATATAGTATATAAATAAACAATATTTTAAAAAAAAATAGTCAATAAGGAAAGGAGGTGGATTCAGAAAATAGGATAAAGGTGAATAAATAAAGCTGGACGGATAAGGTAGATTCAAAGAATAGTATCGGGCACGAATAGTTAATTCAAACAATAAGAATTTCAATTTCAAATATTAATACAGAATTCCCTTGTTGAAAATACCTTTATAATAAAATACTTTTTATAACTCGATGTTTCAACAAGTTTATCCTTGTTCCTGTAGACTCTGGTAGTGCGTTGATCAGGCGCAAAACTAGAATTCTCCAGGTAATTAGTAGACCTGTTTCAACACCAAGTGAAAATACTGGAAAAACTTTTAAAAACAGATATGGAAAGTACAATCCAAACAAAAACAAACAAAACCTTTGTCTAACCATGGTTCGCAGATACACAATGGTTACGCCTGGTTCCCCCAGGAAACAATCCATATCCGTAAGTTTTCTCAGCCCTGCGAGTTACGCCATGATGACTAGTAGAATGCAGGATACACAATGGTTACGCCTGGATCCCCCAGGAAACAATCCGTACCCCCAGGCAAGACTCAGCCAAGCATTTGCGCTACTATTCGCGACCTACATAGATGCAGGATACACAATGATTACGCCTGGATCCCCCAGGAAACAATCCGTACCCCTAGGCAAGACTCAGCCAGGCAGTTGCGCTATGCTTCCGCGCTCGTAAGACCATGGGTAACCCCATGGAATTCGAAGGACACTCGAGTATCATATCCGGAAAACCAAAAATCAGAGAGAATAATATCGATAGAATGAATCCAAAATGTGGCCACAAATCGGATATCAAGCAAAAGGCACTTTCCATATCTTTACTTCAAAAATATGTATCATATAGTACCTTTCAAATTAATTTCAAATATCATACTTATATAAAATCCATTATATATAAGATTTAATTTTCAAATCCAATACTTTCCAAAATCAATAGTATATCAAATCACACTTATATAGACTTCAATTATATAAGATTTCACTTTTCAAATTGAGTACCTTTTCAAATCCATAGTTTTCGAATCAACATCATACTTATACAAACCAAATTTTAGATAAGTTCGATAACTCCCAAATCAAGTATTTAGTAACATAAGGTTCTCAAATTTCAATTTGTTTCAATATCAATATAATTTCCAAAATCATATATGCTTTCACCAAATTATTCTTCCAAATCAAATATCTTCAGTTCCAAAGTTTCCAAAATAATAAATTTAGAAAAATAAATCCAAATTTCCAAATCAATATAATTTAAGTCAAACAATTCATTCCCAAAATCATCTTATATTTATATAAAGTCCATCTTATATAAGGATCAAAATTTTCAAAAATATATTTCGCTGTATGAAGAGCCATATGGAATTGAATATCTTTGCTTTTATGGGTTATATATCTTTGTAATTTAAATTGGAAATTTTCTTTTAGTAAGCAAAGATATTCTAACATGACAGCTTTCAATTTCAGCGTCAAAATATATCAATGATATTAGAATATAAGATGTACATACGTCATCATTTCGCAGAATCACATTTGATCGCTCGCTCGATCACACAAGTTCTCTTTCGAACTAGTATTGTCCATTCGACTTCCCTAATGCGGACTTCGATATGGTTTCTCGACTAGAAGCCATCAGTCTCCTTGCATAGCTATATACTATGATAGAGAATTCTAGAATCGAGCCCAAAATCCATGTCAAATATTCGCCATCAAGAATCGAATGAAAAATCCTAACACGAAATGGTGTAATTCACCTCGAACTCGTGTACTCAAACTTGAATCAAATTAATTATGCGAATAAAACAGCATACGTACAACTTATATATTTATTCCCACTTGTTCAATATATAGTTTCATAAAGATGTTACTAAGTTAAAACATTTAACTAAACTTTATTCAAAATATTTTGAAGACAAAATTCTTTTCAAAACATTTCAAATCTAAAATTCATATTAGAAAAAGTTAAAATTGCCTTATTCATTTAATTAACAAAACAGTTTCAACTTATTTAAATCATATTACTACATACTTTAACATACATACCAAACTTACATACTTTATCAAAATACTTTTCAAAATTTCTTAGCTTCGAAAAGTTAACCTTGATTTGGAAGTGCTTGAACCTTCACAATAGTTGACGAAATCATTTTCAAATTCAAGAGTTGGAAATCAACAACAAATCAGTAAATCAATTTCAAAAGATAGGTTTCAAATCCGAAACTCAAGGACTGAACACCGGCTTACTTCAAATCATTTCAAATATATATACATACATATATCTTTCGAATATCAAATCATACTTCAAAATTTTGAAATCAAGTTTTTGTTTCGCAAAATCACTCGCGTAGCAATGCTACTAAAGTGGCCTCTCCCCCACTATGAAACTCGAAAATCAATGTCGATGATGCGTGCACTCATCACCGAAATTATTTTCCAACGACATAAGTGAGTTCTGGACTTCTATTTTCTCAAACTTCTTTTGGAATTTCTTTGAAATCATTCGAAACTTATTAAAATCATTTGAAACATTTCTTATTCGGAAAATACTTTTAAATCATATTATTATTATATATTTTAAAATCTTAAAACCAATTTCACCGGGTTTCAATTCTCGAATTTCAAATTTAAAATCCTTCAGTTAAAAATCATTTTAGATAAATAAAATTTCTTATGTAATTTTTCAAAATTACAAATCCTTTCGAAACCTCAAATTATTATTTTAAAAGAAAAGTATATAATCTTTATCGAAAACATTTCACTTTTATATATAAAATAAAATCATACTTATCAAAGTAATAATTTCGATATATAAAACAATTTTTAAAATATAAACAAGCCCGATTTTTCAAAGGATGGTTCAAGAATGGATTTCAAAACAAAGATAGAGATTCAAATTAAAGGAACTCAAATCAAATAGAATTCTGATTCGAAGATAGGATCGATCAAAGATGAGATAATTATATTTCAAAATAGAAGATGAATACACTTATATAAATCGCGGATGACCTTAAAGTCAACCGTGACTTCAGGAACAAGATCGATGCAGAATTCCAAGAAAAATCAACATTCGATCGCAAGAGGTAGCGGCATCTAAACCAAAGATATAGAAATCTCCGGTGAATCAATGCCAATTGTAAAGGAGTTTCACCCCTTCACAAATCATTCAAAGATTGGTGGGATCCTATTCTTATAGAGATCATTCGAAGTGGAGTTATGGGATACTCCAGAATCAAAAGAATACAAATAGGGAGAGACAGGAATGAATTTTGGAACCGTAGGGAACGTTCCAAAGTTCAAAGGAAATCGAGTAAAAAAGGAAGAGATTAAACTCGAACGAAAGTGATTCTGTAAATAAATTTACAATATATGCTAAGTTTTTCCTAGAGCCAAAGCTCTGATACCAACTGTAACGACCCGCTATTTTGGACCATTCAAATCGACCATAATCCACACATGTCTGACTTGAATAATTCAAAATATTAGATTTTTAATTTAAATTTTGGAAAAACTCAGAATATACAGTAAATAAATCAATCACAGAATCACAGACACAGAGTAATACAATAATACGCAGCGGAATAGATAAAATAGTAGTTCATGAAGCTACTATATAAACGTCAGAGTTAGAAATAAAATACAACAGAATATCTCAAATGCAGTGAAGTCTCCAGTACAACAGATGACCTCTCTGGACAAATCAACTAGAAGAGCTGAAAGCTGAGGCGATAGTTGGATCTCCAAAGGAAGCTCCAAACTCCAAGGGTGAGTCTCAAATGCTGTATCACTCGGTCTGACCCGAGCGTAAAGCAAAACACAAAACACTCGAGTCAGGATTAACATTCTTATACTAATAAATCCAACTCAAGTGAAATATCAACTGAAATACAAGTAACTTAAAGGATGTTTGGGATAACCATCCTCTAAGGATCTGTGGAACTATCTACAAGGTGGAAATATACACTATAACACCGTGGTCATTTCAAATTTATTTATACTTCAAAATCAAAATATCATTTTCATTTCAAATATATCTATTTCCAAAATAGTATATATAGATTAAATAATTTATAAGGTAAAGCATTTACAATTTCCTCAAGACTCACAAATCGATTCAAATCAACCCAAATTCTAAATTTCAATTTAATTCAATCTAAATTTTTCCATTTTAATTCAATTCAGTTTCTAAATAACAAATTCAAATTATATCGATTTCAAATACAAATCTGAATCACAAAATAAACCATTTAAATTTCCAATATATTTCAAAGCTTTAATATTCAACAATTTCAAAGTTAAATTAACAGTTTCATATAACTCTTGGTTTAACTTCATTTATTATTTAATCAAGGAATATTCACTTAATAAATTCAATATCATTTAACCAGCCTTAAATCATATTTTTACTAAATATTTCCCTAAATTTATTTAAACAAGAAATATTTATTAATTTACTTAATCAAACCCAAGTTATAAATCATATCTTAAATCTCAATTTCAATAAGTTTTAAATCGGTTTAATTAAATAAAATTATCTTCCCAACCTTAACTTATTCAAATTATTACAAAAATTTATTTTGAAATATAATTTTATACTTAAACATATTATATGTATTAAATCCATCTTAATTAAATTAAATATCATTATTAAATCTATATATATCATTACCATTTATATATAATAATTTAAGAATCAACATTTATTAAACCATATATTTTTTCCCAAATCCGTAGAATTTATTTTCAAAATATTTATATATATGGACCAACGGTGTCTGTATATATATATATATATATCTATCGTATGGTTAAGTGATACAGATATTTATCATTTCAATCCGTAATTTAAATATATACGGGTAGATATCATTTCAACCCGTAATCCCAATTTTAATTCAAACGAAAATCGCTTGGGTTTATCATTTCGACCCATAATGATTTTCTCCTATTCTAAAGTCCGTTCGGGTATGTATCATTTCAACCCATAGTGAATTCTATACTAACAGGGAACTGGCAAAGTGATAACAGATAATATAAAATACAACAACAGACATATATCATAAATAACAATATAATATAAACAACAGGATATGGTGTCATATCCCATAGGTGAACAGTTACAGATAAAAGCATATATAACAATTTAAATAACTACAGCGGCATATTTCAATTGTCGTTTCAATTGAAATCAAATTTAATAAATATAAGAATATTAATCGTGAGTGATTGCTCACCTTTCGAGGCTAAAGAATAGATGATGAAATTGAGTTACGCAATCCAGGCATGAAATCTCAAAACAAGGCAATATTGAATCGACGGACGAAGCTGATAAATAGGAATTGACGAAATCAAGTCAGGACTGGATCGATGCAAATATATATGGTATAAGCGAACTTACATATATAACTAAACATAACTATATATATATAATTTTATACAACTTAAAATTTTAAATAAGCAAATAACTTATAATCTTTAAAACAACTTCATACATACAATATATATATATACTAACACATTTGTACCCAACTTATATAACTAGTATATATATTCTCAAACAGATAAACAAATGTTTAAATATGAATACCTTAATATAAAACTATTATATATATATATATATTCACCATCAAATTATTATATCTAGATACCTACAACATAAACAAACTGATATATATATACACTAACTGTTACAAAATCCTAAGAAAACTTGCTATATAAATATATATATACTACAAAAGCTGCGGCCATTATAAAATCAAAACATATTATATACTTAAACAATAAACAAACTATAACCGACTAATATAATTTATATTAATAATAGAGTACAGACTTTATATAACTATATATAAATATACACCTACATCATTATTATATACAAACATAAGGGTCGAAAGATTTCATACAAGCGAAAAGTATATATCACAGCCTATATATTCGTGCAGACTTTAAAACAATTAAAATACAAAATATAATATATATAATACTTATCTATATAGTTCGTAAACTTGCATATGAATATAACTGGAACATATATATACTTCAAAGTTTGTGTATATAACTCACATATATGTGCAGACTACTCTTTGCTGCCACTAACATGTACTAAACAGACATATGCAGACTATTTATAACATGTGAATGCTTCCACCATTATATGCAAACAATGTAAATTCTTATGCTAAGTTATATATGTATGTAACACGTAATCAATCTACTTTATATGATGTATTGGAACCTGTATTGTAAATTAACAGATAACTTATAAGCTTTATAAATAACAAAACTTATATAATCTTATACACTTTTATAAATAACAACACCGTAACTATAATCTAAACTTATACACTAACTTATATAATATGATACTATTTATATGTAAAATGGTCAGATGACATATATACTTACTCTGTTAATATGCATAGGACTCAGACAGATTTCATAAAACTGTTATGAACTGTAAATTTTCATACACAAAACCTGTTATGAACAACGAATATACTGTAAACTATATATATAACTAATATATGTATGGCTGATATGAGTATATTTTATAAATAGGATAAGAACTTTGTATATCATATATACTACTATAAAAATAAAGTTAAAATAAAATAAAAGGGAGAACAATCTGGGCAACATATATATATAAATACTTTTTAAACACGCATATGTATACCTTGCACATATCTACAAATATAAGAAAAGATGCTGCCAGGATAGATGGGCTGTCAACGTGGCATGGATGGAAGGCTGTTTGATGAGGAAGAAGGCGAGTAAGGAGGACCAGGTCGAGGCACGGAAGTGATGAGATGTCTGGCAAAAGTGGAGGTGAGGGCGAGGCTTGGAGTGCGGGTGTGGATCTGCGTGCAGCTAGGGTGTACTGGCGGTGAGGTTGAGCGAATTGTGAGGCCTGGTGGTGGGTTGTCACGGGCGGAGGAGGCTACGGCGGGTGTTGAGGTGTTAGCGTGGGAAGGTTAGGAGATGAAGCCGCGTGAAGGAGGATTGCGGTGTGGGTTTCTGGTTTGCTTGCCTTGGGTGTACAGGCGTGGGAAGGGAATGGTGGAAAAGGGTGGAACGAATGTGAGGGGAAAAGAGAATGAGAGGAGCAGATGGGAAAATGAAAACGTGTTGGCTTAGAGGAGAGAAAAAGTGAACAGAGGAAAACAAATTAATCAAATATACAAAGGTTGAATGAATGTCAACGGTCACACGCTATAATTCAGCTGAAATATTAAAGCATACCATTATTGTGGTCCCGCTGAACGTTTCAAATTTGAAAGGTAAAGGAAAGTTAACAGTCACAATTTAGGGTACCGATACGACGTATCGTTTCACCGTTTCCATCGCGTACCGGACCTCAAAATACAGAAATAAATATACCGTAGAGATCGGCACGACGTGACGATCAAAATGGTATACAGATACTAGTGGTACGATCATCCTATCGAAAGTCGATAATCGGTACCAGAAATGCTGCTATTCTGCCAGAATTAAGATAAACGGAGCACTAGAAGTCCAAATTTGGAAAAACGAAAGATGACATCTGACTCAGAAGAAGATTTAGAAATTTTCTGTAGAAAAATATTCAGGTTTGGAAAATATTTTATTACCGTCAATTATTAACGGATTGAGTTTGAATAAAATTATACAATAAAATAAACTTCAATATTATAAATTGAAAATTTACCATTTGCTATATTTAATTATACGTAATCCGAATATTAAATTTTTATTTCAAAATTCAATTATTTAAAATTTTACAAAATTCAGTTAAATACGTTAATAAAACCGATCAAAATTTATGGGTTGTTACACTCTCCCTTACTCAAAACTTTTCGTCCCCGAAAAGGAAGGAGGTAGGAGAATAGAAACAACCAGACATAAAAGATAGATTAAAAGACAAGGGTAAATAATTTATTTAAACTATATAAATTTTACTGGATGTATTCATTTGAAACTTCATTTGCAATTCAATTATCTTTAATACTGTAATACTTTTCAAAACCTATTTGTAAAATTCCTTGCTTCCTTTATAAATACCACTTTTAAATAATACCTTTATAAATATATGAAAACTATTCGAAAACAATTATTTACATTATTACTTATATTTACAAAGAGGCTATTGGAAAACATTAAATCCATAATTCATAAACTTATTATATTTTTATCTCAAGATACTTTCAAATATTATTAATAAATCAATAATCATTTACTTTAAATATGTTTTATTTAATTAATAGCTTCTAAAATATTTATAACACTAAATTTTTTTTTCTATTAAACCATATAGTATATAAATAAACAATATTTAAAAAAAAATAGTCAATAAGGAAAGGAGGTGGATTCAGAAAATAGGATAAAGGTGAATAAATAAAGCTGGACGGATAAGGTAGATTCAAAGAATAGTATCGGGCACGAATAGTTAATTCAAACAATTCAAATATTAATACAGAATTCCCTTGTTGAAAATACCTTTATAATAAAATACTTTTTATAACTCGATGTTCCAACAAGTTTATCCTTTTTCCTGTAGACTCTGGTAGTGCGTTGATCAGGCGCAAAACTAGAATTCTCCAGGTACATTCTTGTCTCTCCCTATTTGTATTCTTTTGATTCTGGAGTATCCCATAACTCCACTTCGAATGATCTCTATAAGAATAGGATCCCACCAATCTTTGAATGAATGTGAAGGGGTGAAACTCCTTCACAATTGGCATTGATTCACCGGAGATTTTTATATCTTTGGTTTAGATGTCGCTATCTCTTGCGATCAAATGTTGTTTTCTTGGAATTCTGCATCAATCTTGTTCTTGAAGTCACGGTTGACCCGGTTAAGGTCGGCCGCGGTTTATATAAGTATATTCATCTACTGTTTGTAATTAATTATCTCATCTTCGTTCGAGCCTATTTTCGAATCAGAATCATATTTGATTAGAGTCCCTCTAAGTTGAATTTCTATCTTTGTTTTGAAATCCATTCTTGAACCATCCTTTGAAAAATCAGGCTTGTTTATATTTTAGAAATTGTTTTATATATCGAAATTATTATATTCTATATATAAAAGTGAAATGTTTTCGATAAAGATTATAAACCCTTTTAAAATAAAAATTTGGGGTTTCGAAAGGATTTGTAATTTTGAAAAAAAAACTATATAAGAAATTTGATTTATAACTGAAGGATTTTAAATTTGAAATTCGAGAATTGAACTCCGGTATTTTGGAATTGGTTTTAAGATTTTGAAATATATAATAATAATATGATTTAAAAATATTTTCCGAATAAGAAATGTTTCAAATGATTTTAATGAGTTTCGAAGAAATTCAAAAGAATTTTTGAGAAATAGAAGTCCAGAACTCACTTATGTCGCTGGAAAATAATTTCGGTGATGAGTGCACGCATCATCGACATTGATTTTCGAGTTTTAGAGTAAGGGATAGGCCACTTTAATAGCTTTGCTATGCGAGTGATTTTGTGAAACCAATTTTGATTTCAAAATTTTGAAGTATGATTTGATATTCAAAAGATATATGTAAATGTATTTGAAACGATTTGAAATGAGCCGGTGTTCAGTCCTCGAGTTTTGGATTTGATATAACCCTATCTATTAAAATTGATTTACTGATTTGTTGCTGATTTCCAACTCTTGAATTTGAAAATGATTTCGTCAACTATTGTGAAGGTTCGAGCACTTCCAAATCAAGGTTAACTTTTCGAAGCTAAGAAATTTTGAAAAGTATTTTGATAAAGTATGTAAGTTTGGTATGTATGTTTATGTATGAAGTAATATGATTTAAATAAGTTGAAACTGTTTTGTTAAGTAAATGAATAAGGCAATTTCAAAATTTTCTAATATGAAATTTAGATTTGAAATGTTTTGAAAGAATTTGGTCTTTAAAATATGTTGAATAAAGTTTAGTTTAAATGTTTTAACTTAGTGACATCTTTATGAAACTATATATTTAACAAGTTGGAATAAATATATAAGTTGTACGTATGCTGTTTTATTCGCATAATTAGTTTGATCCAAGTTTGAGTACACAAGTTCGAGGTGGATTACACCATTTCGTGTTAGGATTTTTCATTTGATTCTTGATGGCGAATATTTGATATGGATTTTGGGCTTGATTCTAGAATTCTCTATCATAGTATATGGCTATGCAAGGAGACTGATGGCTTCTAGTCGAGAAACCATATCGAAAGTCCGCATTAGGGAAGTCGAATGGACAATACTAGTTCGAAAGCGAACTTATGTGATCGAGCGAGCGACCAAATGTGATTCTGCGAAATGATGATGTATGTACATCTTATATTCTAATATCATTGATATATTTTGACACTGAAATTGAAAGCTGTCATGTTAGAATATCTTTGCTTACTAAAAGAAAATTTCCAATTTAAATTACAAAGATATATAACCCATAAAAGCAAAGATATTCAATTCCATATGGCTCTTCATACAGCAAAATATATTTTTGAAAATTTTGATCCTTATATAAGATGGACTTTATATAAATATAAGATGATTTTGGGAATGAATTGTTTGACATAAATTATATTGATTTGGAAATTTGGATTTATTTTTCTAAATTTATTATTTTGGAAACTTTGGAACTGAAGATATTTGATTTGGAAGAATAATTTGGTGAAAGCATATATGATTTTGGAAATTATATTGATATTGAAACAAATTGAAATTTGAGAACCTTATGTTACTAAATACTTGATTTGGGAGTTATCGAACTTATCTAAAATTTGGTTTGTATAAGTATGATGTTGATTCGAAAACTATGGATTTGAAAAGGTACTCAATTTGAAAAGTGAAATCTTATATAATTGAAGTCTATATAAGTGTGATTTGATATACTATTGATTTTGGAAAGTATTAGATTTGAAAATTAAATCTTATATATAATGGACTTTATATAAGTATGATATTTGAAATTAATTTGAAAGGTACTATATGATACATATTTTCGAAGTAAAGATATGGAAAGTGCCTTCTGCTTGATATCCGATTTGTGGCCACATTTTGGATTCATTCTATCGATATTATTCTCTCTGATTTTTGGTTTTCCGGATATGATACTCGAGTGTCCTTCGAATTCCATGGCGTTACCCATGGTCTTACGAGCGCGGATGCATAGTGCAACTGCCTGGCTGAGTCTTGCCTAGGGGTACGGATTGTTTCCTGGGGGATCCAGGCGTAATCATTGTGTATCATGCATCTATGTAGGTCGCGAATAGTAGCGCAAATGCTTGGCTGAGTCTTGCCTGGGGGTACGGATTGTTTCCTCGGGGATCCAGGCATAACCATTGTGTATCCTGCATTCTACTAGTCATCATGGCGTAACTCGCAGGGTTGAGAAAACTTACGGATATGGATTGTTTCCTGGGGGAACTAGGCGTAACCATTGTGTATCTACGAACCATGGTTAGACAAAGGTTTTGTTTGTTTTTGTTTGGATTGTACTTTCCATATCTGTTTTTAAAAGTTTTTCCAGTATTTTCACTTGGTGTTGAAACAGGTCTACTAAGTACCTGGAGAATTCTAGTTTTGCGCCTGATCAACGCACTACCAGAGTCTACAGGAACAAGGATAAACTTGTTGAAACATCGAGTTATAAAAAGTATTTTATTATAAAGGTATTTTCAACAAGGGAATTCTGTATTAATATTTGAAATTGAAATTCTTATTGTTTGAATTAACTATTCGTGCCCGATACTATTCTTTGAATCTACCTTATCCGTCCAGCTTTATTTATTCACCTTTATCCTATTTTCTGAATCCACCTCCTTTCCTTATTGACTATATTTTTTTTTTAAATATTGTTTATTTATATACTATATGGTTTAATAGAAAAAAAAATTAGTGTTATAAATATTTTAGAAGCTATTAATTAAATAAAACATATTTAAAGTAAATGATTATTGATTTATTAATTATATTTGAAAGTATCTTGAGATAAAAATATAATAAGTTTATGAATTATGGATTTAATGTTTTCCAATAGCCTCTTTGTAAATATAAGTAATAATGTAAATAATTGTTTTCGAATAGTTTTCATATATTTATAAAGGTATTATTTAAAAGTGGTATTTATAAAGGAAGCAAGGAATTTTACAAATAGGTTTTGAAAAGTATTACAGTATTAAAGATAATTGAATTGCAAATGAAGTTTCAAATGAATACATCCAGTAAAATTTATATAGTTTAAATAAATTATTTACCCTTGTCTTTTAATCTATCTTTTATGTCTGGTTGTTTCTATTCTCCTACCTCCTTCCTTTTCGGGGACGAAAAGTTTTGAGTAGGGGAGAATGTAACGACCCATAAATTTTGATCGGTTTTATTAACGTATTTAACTGAATTTTGTAAAATTTTAAATAATTGAATTTTGAAATAAAAATTTAATATTCGGATTACGTATAATTAAATATAGCAAATGGTAAATTTTCAATTTATAATATTGAAGTTTATTTTATTGTATAATTTTATTCAAACTCAATCCGTTAATAATTGACGGTAATAAAATGTTTTCCAAACCTGAATATTTTTCTACAGAAAATTTCTAAATCTTCTTCTGAGTCAGATGTCATCTTTCGTTTTTCCAAATTTGGACTTCTATTGCTCTGTTTATCTTAATTCTGGCAGAATAGCAGCATTTCTGGTACCGATTATCGACTTTCGATCGGATGATCGTACCACTAGTATCTGTATACCATTTTGATCGTCACGTCGTGCCGATCTCTACGGTATATTTATTTCTGTATTTTGAGGTCCGGTACGCGACGGAAACGGTGAAACGGTACGTCGTATCGGTACCCTAAATTGTGACTGTTAACTTTCCTTTACCTTTCAAATTTGAAACGTTCAGCGGGACCACAATAATGGTTTGCTTTAATATTTCAGCTGAATTATAGCGTGTGACCGTTGACATTCATTCAACCTTTGTATATTTGATTAATTTGTTTTCCTCTGTTCACTTTTTCTCTCCTCTAAGCCAACACGTTTTCATTTTCCCATCTGCTCCTCTCATTCTCTTTTCCCCTCACATTCGTTCCACCCTTTTCCACCATTCCCTTCCCACGCCTGTACACCCGAGGCAAGCAAACCAGAAACCCACACCGCACTCCTCCTTCACGCGGCTTCATCTCCTAACCTACCCATGCTAACACCTCAACACCCGCCGTAGCCTCCTCCGCCCGTGACAACCCACCACCAGGCCTCACAATTCGCTCAACCTCACCGCCAGTACACCCTAGCTGCACGCAGATCCACACCCGCACTCCAAGCCTCGCCCTCACCTCCACTTTTGCCAGACATCTCATCACTTCCATGCCTCGACCTGGTCCTCCTTATTCGCCTTCTTCCTCGTCAAACAGCCTTCCATCCATGCCACGTTGACAGCCCATCTATCCTGGCAGCATTTTTTCTTATATTTGTAGATATGTGCAAGGTATACATATGCGTGTTTAAAAAGTATTTATATATATATATGATTCCCAGATTGTTCTCCCTTTTATTTTATTTTAACTTTATTTTTATAGTAGTATATATGATATACAAAGTTCTTATCCTATTTATAAAATATACTCATATCAGCCATACATATATTAGTTATATATATAGTTTACAGTATATTCGTTGTTCATAATAGGTTTTGTATATGCAAATTTACAGTTCATAACAGTTTTATGAAATCTGTCTGAGTCCTATGCATATTAACAGAGTAAGTATATATGTCATCTGACCATTTTACATATAAATTGTATCATATTATATAAGTTAGTGTATAAGTTTAGATTATAGTTACGGTGTTGTTATTTATAAAAGTGTATAAGATTATATAAGTTTTGTTATTTATAAAGCTTATAAGTTATCTGTTAATTTACAATACAGGTTCCAATACATCATATAAAGTAGATTGATTACGTGTTACATACATATATAACTTAGCATAAGAATTTACATTGTTTGCATATAATGGTGGAAGCATTCACATGTTATAAATAGTCTGCATATGTCTGTTTAGTACATGTTAGTGGCAGCAAAGAGTAGTCTGCACATATATGTGAGTTATATACACAAACTTTGAAGTATATATATGTTCCAGTTATATTCATATGCAAGTTTACGAACTATATAGATAAGTATTATATATTATATTTTGTATTTTAATTGTTTTAAAGTCTGCACGAATATATAGGCTGTGATATATACTTTTCGCTTGTATGAAATTTTTCGACCCTTATGTTTGTATATAATAATGATGTAGGTGTATATTTATATATAGTTATATAAAGTTTGTACTCTATTATTAATATAAATTATATTAGTCGGTTATAGTTTGTTTATTGTTTAAGTATATAATATGTTTTGATTTTATAATGGTCGCAGCTTTTGTAGTATATATATATTTATATAGCAAGTTTCCTTAGGATTTTGTAACAGTTAGTATATATATATATATATCAGTTTGTTTATGCTGTAGGTATCTAGATATAATAATTTGATGGTGAATATATATATATATAATAGTTTTATATTAAGGTATTCATATTTAAACATTTGTTTATCTGTTTGAGAATATATATAGTAGTTATATAAGTTGGGTACAAATGTGTTAGTATATATATATTGTATGTATGAAGTTGTTTTAAAGATTATAAGTTATTTGCTTATTTAAATTTTTAAGTTGTATAAAATTATATATATATATATATATATATATAGTTATGTCTAGTTATATATGTAAGTTCGCTTATACCATATATATTTGCATCGATCCAGTCCTGACTTGATTTCATCAATTCCTATTCATCAGCTTCATCCGTCGATTCAATATTGCCTTGTTTTGAGATTTCGTGCCTGGATTGCGTAACTCAATTTCATCATCTATTCTTTAGCCTCGAAAGGTGAGCAATCACTCACGATTAATATTCTTATATTTATTAAATTTGATTTCAATTGAAACGACAATTGAAATATGCTGCTGTAGTTATTTAAATTGTTATATATGCTTTTATCTGTAACTGTTCACCTATGGAATATGACACCATATCCTGTTGTTTATATTATATTGTTATTTATGATATATGTCTGTTGTTGTATTTTATATTATCTGTTATCACTTTGCCAGTTCCCTGTTAGTATAGAATTCACTATGGGTTGAAATGATACATACCCGAACGGACTTTAGAATAGGAGAAAATCGTTATGGGTAGAAATGATAAACCCAAGCGATTTTCATTTGAATTAAAATTGGGATTACGGGTTGAAATGATATCTACCCGTATATATTTAAATTACGGATTGAAATGATAAATATCTGTATCACTTAACCATACGATAGATATATATACAGACACCGTTGGTCCATATATATAAATATTTTGAAAATAAATTCTATGGATTTGGGAAGAAATATATGGTTTAATAAATGTTGATTCTTAAATTATTATATATAAATGGTAATGATATATATAGATTTAATAATGATATTTAATTTAATTAAGATGGATTTAATACATATAATATGTTTAAGTATAAAATTATATTTCAAAATAAATTTTTGTAATAATTTGAATAAGTTAAGGTTGGGAAGATAATTTTATTTAATTAAACCGATTTGAAACTTATTGAAATTGAGATTTAAGATATGATTTATAACTTGGGTTTGATTAAGTAAATTAATAAATATTTCTTGTTTAAATAAATTTAGGGAAATATTTAGTAAAAATATGATTTAAGGCTGGTTAAATGATATTGAATTTATTAAGTGAATATTCCTTGATTAAATAATAAATGAAGTTAAACCAAGAGTTATATGAAACTGTTAATTTAACTTTGAAATTGTTGAATATTAAAGCTTTGAAATATATTGGAAATTTAAATGGTTTATTTTGTGATTCAGATTTGTATTTGAAATCGATATAATTTGAATTTGTTATTTAGAAACTGAATTGAATTAAAATGGAAAAATTTAGATTGAATTAAATTGAAATTTAGAATTTGGGTTGATTTGAATCGATTTGTGAGTCTTGAGGAAATTGTAAATGCTTTACCTTATAAATTATTTAATCTATATATACTATTTTGGAAATAGATATATTTGAAATGAAAATGATATTTTGATTTTGAAGTATAAATAAATTTGAAATGACCACGGTGTTATAGTGTATATTTCCACCTTGTAGATAGTTCCGCAGATCCTTAGAGGATGGTTATCCCAAACATCCTTTAAGTTACTTAAATTACGGATATATAGATCCACGGTGTTATAGTGTATATTTCCACCTTGTCGAAATGATATCCACCCGTATATATTTAAATTACGGATTGAAATGATAAATATCCGTATCACTTGACCATAGGATAGGAAAATTATATACAGACACCGTTGGTCCATATATAAATATTTTAAAAATAAATTCTATGGTTTTTGAAAGAAATATATGGTTTTAACAAATGTTGAGCCTTAAATTATTATATATAAATGGGAATGATTTATATAGATTTAATAATGATATTTAATTTAATTAAGGTTGATTTAATACATATAATATGATTGAGTATTTAAATTTATGTTTCAAAATAGATTTCAGTAATAATTTGAATAAGTTAAGGTTGGGAAGATAATTTGAATTTAGTTGAAATTGTATTCATTAAAGAATTTTTTTATTAAACCGATTTGGAACTTATTGAAATTTCGATTTAAGATATGACTTATAACTTGGGTTTGATGTAAGAAAATTAATGAATATTTCTTGTTTAAATAAGTTTAAGGAAATATTTAGTAGGATGTAATTTAAGGCTAGTTAAATGATATTGAATTTATTAAGTGAATATTCCTTGATTAAATAATAATGAAGTTAAATCAAGACCTATATGAAACTGTAAAATTTAACTTTGAAATGTTGAATATTAAAGCTTTGAAATATATTGAAATTTAAATGGTCTATTTAGAACTGACTTGAATTAATGAATTGAGCTTTGAATAAATTTGAATTGGAATTTGAGTTGATTTGAATCGATTTGTGATACTTTACTTTATAAATTATTTAACCTATATATACTATTTTGGAAATAGATATTTTGAAATGAAATGAAATTTGGGTTTGAAGTATAAATAAAATTGAAATGACCACGGTGTTATAGTGTATAATTCTACATTGTAGATAGTTCCACGGATCCTTAGAGGATGGTTATCCCAAACATCCTCCAAGTTACTTGTATTTCAGTTGATATTTCACTTGAGTTGGATTTATTGATATAAGAATGTTAATCCTGACTCGAGTGTTTTGTGTTTTGCTTTACGCTCGGGTCAGACCGAGTGATACAGCATCTGAGATTCACCTTTGGAGTTTGGAGCTTCGTTTGGAGATCCAACTATCGATTCAGCTTTCAGCTTTTCCAGTTGATTTGTTCAGAGAGGTGATCTATTCGTACTGAAGACTTCACTGTATTTGAGATATTCTGTTGTATTTTATTTTTAACTCTGATGCTTATATAGTAGCTTCATGAACTACTATTTTATCTATTCCGCTGTGTATTATTGTATTACTCTGTGACTGTGATTCTGTGATTGACTTATTTACTGTATAAGCTGAGTTTTGCCAAATTTTTTATTACAATCTGTTATTTTGAATTATTCAAGTCAGACATGTGTGGATTATTGTCGATTTGAATGGTCCAAAATGTCGGGTCATTACAGAAATTCTACCATGACATATATTATAGCCATCCAATTCTTGATATGTAGCTAACAATTCATTTATATGGTCCATCTAGTTTTTTGTTCTCTCCTCTCTGGACACTTCAAACAATTAACTTCAACATCTGATTGATATTTTCTTACCTGGAATTGGCACTTTGTATTTTGATAGTGAAATCATTAGGGGATTAAGGATTCCACTCGCTTGTAAATCAACCGGTCCACATATACTATATCTTCACTAGTTATTTTATTTGCTAATTTAACTTTAGTTGCAAAACATACAGTTTAATTAGTTGGTATGAGTTGGAAATATGTCCTAAGGGCCTGCATGGTTTTGTCATACTTGGGGTATTTTGAGTTCTTAAACACTCAAAATATGCTTGGTTTGTTTTTCATCAACATTCCAAATTGTTTTAAATGAATGCATAGTAATATATAGCCTTTTTTGGCAGAAGAAGGAACTTACATCGGATATTGATAGAGATGATTTATGGTGCAGAGCACACATAAAAAAATGGGGAACCACCAAACTCGTTGGTTGCTGAATGCATAGGAAGAATATAATTAGTGCCTAATGCATAGTGAGAATGCAATATTTAATTCTTATTAGATATTTTTAAAATTTGTAGACTAAAATAAAAGAGTACAGCAGTCAAAATTCTGAAGGGATTGCTTCATTAAGTGAAGATGGTGTGGCAAAGATGTTTGGAAAAGAACTTTTTGGAAGAATACGAGGACTCGGTTTTGGAGTTACACCAACCCAATTGGGTGTTCATATGGCCCACTCGAAGAAAGTTTCTGCATTGGAAAACGAAGTCAATGGATTGCAGAATAGACTTCAAGAGCTGACAAATCTCATCATGACAGTAAGTTATAAGTTAATTAGCTATTTTAATTAATAACTAATACATGCATTTTGACATTTATGCTTCTTACAGTTTGTCGCGGGAAGTCAAAATCTCATAAATGAACCAGTACCTCCTTGTGGTAATACGCATCACATAATCCACTTGTCTTTAGGTTGCATTCCATTGCTGCACTGCTTTTATGCTATATGACTGTAATACGACGACAATAAAATTAATTTTGAAACGGAATAAAAAACTAGCACATAACTACATGTGCAACACCAACAAATCATTTTGAAATGGAAATGTACAAACTACAAAGTTGAGTTTGTATATTATTCGCGTTTAAAAGTTGTAGGAATTAGATGAATGAGTACAAATGAAGTGATAAACATACAGACAACATCCCCTAGATAAACAGTAATGTGAGACTAACAAATATATGTGCTAGCATTAGCTTATTAAATTATGATGAATTTTAACTCATGAAAGTTATTAGAAATCCATAAAGACTAAGCATCTAAAGCCAGCAAAAAATAAAATATGTGAAATTTTTTTATTACAAATAGACAAGGGTATATAATTTCAACAAGCACACTATACTAAATTTTATAAAAGTTTGAGAAGGGTTGTACTACCTAAATTGATGGCCCTGCCTGATTAAAGTCCAAGAGTGATCAATTTAATCTTTAAAACAAATAGATGTATAAATCATCAAAAGGAATCTGTATCCACTTTAGCTGTTTTGAGGTACCCTTAGGTGTGTTAAAGTAAAAAAATTACAATTTCTCCTCACCAGTCTCCTCTGAATTTAAGAAAGACCACTCTCGAACAAAATGGCAATACACAGAGAGTAGTTGTCTCTGTACGTAGTACTCCAGAATCCTTTGCTTAATAAAATCATCAATTTCATGCATAAAATTCAAATGATGGGCCTATTAAATTATTTATTCATTTTGTCTTGTTTTCAAGGAGATTACTGAATGAAAAGTTAGTTGTAGATATTAGCTTTGTTCATTTGACTCATTGTTCTTTTCATTTATCTGGAGGTAATTAATAAACTCTTTATTCCTGACTGATCTCATTATCATTAAACATTGTAGCTTTTTAAATGGTTAATGGAAAATACACTAGATTATTTGAATCTTTAGTTGCAGTAAATAAAAACGTAGAAAAAAGAATACCAACAATATTAACTGTGTTAAACTTGAAACAGTCTACTCTATGCTTCTCACTGATTAATTTTAGCTCCATTATTGGTAATCTATTTGTTGCAAATTCTGCAACCAAATCTATATTTGTAAAATTATAAGCTGTCTTTCTTCAGTGGATAAAGAAAAGAAGCACCTAAACAAAGTTTGTGAACGATTGAACAAGCAAATCAGCAAACTGATCCGAGTTGTAAACTATGTTGAGCAGGGGATTAATGTAGTAATTCTGCACATAATCGCTGCTCCCGGAACTTAAGATATAAATTGAACCCATGATAATATCAGTCTCATTTTGTGTTTGTTTTACCTACAGTCAGAGACGCAATCACATCGTCAGTCACATGGTAGCACTAGTTTCCCAAACAGTGGTATAATTGGAAAGAAATGCAAGTTACTCAACTGGTAGAAAAAAGTTGTTGCTGAAGGGACAATTTCATCTACTGATCGCACTACTTTGGTGCACCATGTTCCACTTGGGGTGGATACATGGAAAGTTTGGGTGGATGTGCCAGTGGAACCTCAAGCTCCTGTGTGGAGAGAGACTTCAAAGTGTGCAATATTCAGCAAGCTATAGGAACAACCGTTGCTTGGCATAAGGATTTCATTGCTCTTGATTAGAACATTGTGTGGTTGGTATGTTTTATCTTTCTATTTGTATGTAGATGGTTGGACGTGTGTTAACTTTTGTAAATTATGCGTTTAGGATTGGCTAACTTGAAACATGTTGTATATTGTTTGGGTTGGAATGTTGTATTTATTTTGAATGACAAGCAATTTGGAAAAGTGTTATATGTTTGAATCGACAAATTATATTTATTTGAATTTCTTAAATTGTAATCATATAATAAAATTGAGGGAAATAGCTGAAGCATGCATGAAACGGTTAAAAAAGGTGCAGAATATATATTACAACGTTTAAAAAGGTTGCAATAATTTTTTTACAATGTTTTATAATTGTTGTAAAAAGAATATTTCATAATGTTTTTAAGAAGTTGTAAAAGAATTATTGACAACAATGCAAAAGAGTTGTAAAAAATGGTAATCATATATTTACTAGAAAATTACAACTGTGTATAAATGTTGTAAAAACTTTATGACAGCATCTAGAAAACGTTGTAGTAAACTCTTTTGCAACAACTGAGCAAACGTCGCAATAGAAATGTTTTACAACATTATCAAAAACGTTGTAAAATAGAGTTTTACAACAACCGATAAACGTTGTAAAATACTTTTTTACAACGTTGTCTGCAACATCTAAAACAAGTCGTGGTAGGCACCGAACCTATTACAACTTGGCCTATAACGACGTTTGGATAAACGTTGTAAAACAGCTATTACAACGTTTTTTTGATGTTGTTAAATGGTATTTTTGTTGTAGTGGACCGATATGAAGATGGGCACAGAGGATCGATACGAAGAAGGTGAGCGGGGATCGATACAAAAAGGGAAGTGGATTGAGGGACACGAAAGGCAGCAGCACTGGATCGGTACGAAGGAACCTAGCTTTGGGTGGATACGAATGAATGAGGAACCATTCTCGCACCGATCGAGTTCATATCGACCGATATAAAGGAAATGGTCAAGATGGAGCACGAAGCATGGATCGCGGCATGAGATGCGGATCGATGTAAAAGTTATGGTCACGAAATGATGGGTACAAAGATTGGGAATCGATACAGAATGTGTTCGTATCGATACGAATTCATCAGCTTGCTTGCAATCACAAACTTGGATCGATCATAACTCTTAAACTAAGGATCCAAATGCTATGAAATTTTCACAGAAGCTTTTTTATGCACTCAAGAACCTCCATGATCAATCTAAGCTCAATTGGACCACCTTTGGATCGATACAAATTATACTCGGATCGATCCAAAATCACTCTGGATCGATCTGGCGGGCCCACCTGCGCAAGAGAAGAGGTATTCCAGGTTTTAAGGTGGATATTTTCAGATCTACACCTATAAATAGCAGTCCTATGGCGACTAAAAAGGGATCTTCTTCTGCTCTTTACACTGAAACTCTACTATTTTGTTCATTGATATTCAAAGGCTTGTAATTGTAATCTCAATACAAAAGGAATATAATGATTGATTCAAAGTGGACGTAGGCCGAAGATAGCTGAATCACTATAAACCTTGTGTTCTTTGTTTTCTTACTCATTTTAATTTTGTTATTTCTTCATTTTCATTCTCTACATTATCTGGATCTGAGATCTGTGTTAAGATATCGAGGATTTGTGTATATACACTGGTGCTTTCACTACTTTTGGGGTTTATGACCAATTTTGGTGCAAACAGTTAGCATGCAATTTCTTCTTTGTTTTTAAAATCATGAATATTCCATTTTATGAATTTAAAAGAAACCGTCTAAACCAGTTTGCTATAGCTAAATTATTTACAGGTGCTCTAACTATATTGTCTATAGATATGTTGAATCATAGATTCATATGTTATAGAGTTCTGTTCATCATTTTTCTACAGATAAATAGTGCATATATATATATAATTGTTTGCACATGTAATTGTTTGTATTATATGTTAGCATGTCCCTAAAGTTAAAAGGAATACCAAGTTAGAGGTATGATTTGTATAGCTGGTGCATATATAGAACTAGCCAACGGGCTTGAGTGCTATGCTTACTTCATAATAACCTACCAATAGGCCTATAATGTCCAATTATTTGTTTGTGTAATTGAATTTCCATCTTCTCCATTTCAATGTCGAGTTTATATATTTATGGTGGTGAAAAAATACCGATAGATAGTGGAAGAGTTATCATTGAGTCTATTTCAACGATGAGTTCACGGTAACTAGCATTGTGTTTTTCTATACATAGAGATAGTACAAGTCCAATGCATGATTAAAGCATAGTAAAATTAAGCTAATAAATGTTAACGTGATACTTTTATTTATATGTTGCATGTTAGAATAACTCTTTCATAAGAAGGGTAGTGTCTACAACTTTGTTGGTGCAAATTAGTAAGTACAAGCTAGCAATCATTAATTCATATATAATTGCTATGTAGAGCTGTGTGTCATCCATCACTGCATCCAATTATGTTGTGAGACTTCTCCTTATTCAAGATTTATTTCTTTTTGATTCATCTCATTGCACTGTAATATTTCAATGATTTGGCTGTGACAAGATTGTCCAAATTTATGCTCATATTGCAAGAGGTGACAAAGAAAATGTCTTTCCATCTACAATCTCAAAGGATGGCCGCTCATACAATGAACATGTATTTCTCTCATGAGTTATCTTGATATTTTAAAGCTGCACAACAATTTATCTACTCCATGTCCATTCTAGCATGTAAACCTGACTATTGTGGCTTTAGTTTAGCTATTCACTGCTGCCACTGATATTCTATGGAAAATTGACCAAGATTGTTCAAGATTTTATACAGCTTGGAGTTAAAGCAAAAGCTGCAGCTTCTGAAGCAATAAATGTTGAGGCCATTCTTAGTGATATACTAGATGAATTTTTTGATCCAATTCAGGTACTGTTTTGATTTTCGAATATATCTTTCCAGCTGCAATTATGTCATGCCATTTCTCTTTAAATTAACATCGAGAAACAAAATAAATACAAAGATCATACTCCATTCTCATGCCATTTTTCAAATTTGTACAAGTTCGAAAAATGCATATGCGCATGTGCATTTTTTCAGCACCTCAAAGTGAGCCATATATTTGTAATAAGTTTATCGGCATGTCTATTTCCAGAATTTATTTCAAATGGATTACTTTTCATAATTACCTCTTAACATTAAGAATCATTCAGTTGTTATGCCAAGTTTAAATATGTTTTAGTCTTGCATTATGATAGATTGTTGTTGATGAAGTTTTTCTAGTGTTTAGAAACATTCACATACCGACATGCATTGTGTCGACTCACACAATTATAGAATAACAGCGTTTAGAAACATTATGATAGATTATTGCTGATAAAGTAGTTGCTTGAAGAAGCAGGCGTGTCTGCTTGAATTGTCAAGGAACAAGCATGCACACTCTTTAATGGTTCACTTGGTAAACTGTCGCGTGACACAAAGACTTCATCTCCTTGGCTTAGTATGTATGTGCATTTTGGTTTTATGGGTTATGTGTTAGTACTCTATTTTAGAACCTGATATGTATTTTGGAACTGTTTAGCTTTTTGGAACTTTCGCTTGAGTATGTATTTATGGATTATGTATTATACTACATTAGAACTTTATCTATCTTTTTAGAATGTATGTTAGAACTTTGAGAACGTAGCTTTATTTAGTCTTTTTGTACGTGAGATTTTGGTTTTTTATGATAATATTTATTAGTCATTAAATTATTAAATATTGGTACAAGCGTATTGTAGTATATAAGCTACAGCTAATTGTTTTTTCTATTTTGCAACGGTCGAAAATAATTGCAAAAGATAAAACTACAACGGTCAATGCCTATTGTGGCTGGGGCATATTGCGATGGTCCATGCATGTTGTAGTTGAGGCATAGTACAACAGGCCGCGACAGTTGTATTAATTATAAGCTACTACAACAGTTAGTATGTGTTGCAATATCATGCATTTAAGAGAAATATTACAGACTTACAACCGGCAGTTCCCGTTATAAAACACCTTATTGCAATGGTTTGGATCGTTGTAAAAAACATTTACTACAACGGGCTTTTACAACGGTTAAAATAGTTGTAAAATCTTTTCGATTTATTACAAATCCGCATAACACGACGGGCGCAGGTCCATAGGGATTTCCCATTGTAAAAAGGGTGTTTTCTTGTAGTATTCATAATTTTTCAAGTTCATATGAATATTTTATGAATTTTGCTAAGAGGGAAAAGTGTTTATTTCGAGTTTTAATTATTAAAAATAATTAAATAAATATTTTGGCATCGAAACTTTTATATAAGAAAGAAGATGGAAATTCGGATTTTTGGGGATTTTTTCCTAATGGTTATGATTTTCTATGAATTGATTATTTTAGAAAAGTGTTTAATTAACACTAGAATAAATCGCACGTACGTGCATCCAATAGCTTTGGTGGTCACAACATTTTAATCTCAATAAGTTACGTTGATGGTGTCAGATGCAAATTTATAGTGAAATTATATTTAAGAGTGCTTGGAAAGGGGATGGTGGTGGAGGTTGTAAACGGACGGTAAGATTCCGTTGGTGGACATATGGCATTTTCGGAATTTCAAAAAGACGCGGTTGAAATTTTATTCATCGAATTCTCATTATTAATAGTAGAGATAAGATAAATATATTAATTGTAAAGATTTGTAAAGATATTTGAGAAGGTAGAATAGATCTACCAACAGTTTATGAAAAGAATATGTAAAACATTTTGTTATCCAATGATAATTTGATATGGGGCAAGAGTAGGTGGAAAGTATTGGTTTTAAAAGAAAATAAAACAATTTCTATTTTAATTACAGTAATGCCATTGTATACACTCGACACCCCTGTTATATTGATATTCAACATCCATGAAGGTCGATACATGGAGTAACTATATGATAGTTATGTAATGTATCGAATTTATAGATTTGGCATCTATATGGGATAATGCATGCGATATCTACTTAGTAGATATGTGATGTATCTGCTTGTATAGAAGCTCGGCACTTACTATTGTAGGGGTTCGTTATCACAAGGTTATAGAGGCTTGGCACCCTGTAGTTTCGAGACTCAATATTAATCATTTAAAAGTTCGGCACCCTCAAGCTTTTAAGCACCAATAAGTTTTAGGGGTTTGGCTCCCCCAAGATTTTAAGGGTTCGACAACCCTAAATGTTTTAAAACTCAAAGCCTCTTGTCTTCTATTTGTTCGCACCAATGTTCTCGGCGGCATAGTAGTTGAATGTTTACAAACTTGATAACTTTGCTTGGAGGCTCAAAACCTCATGTTTTAAGAAATTCAACATCCACTATATTATAGTGATTCGATATCTTTTTGAGTAGGTGCTTGACACCTGTATTTTAGTGGCATGTACAGCCATATGTTTATAAATTTGAAAGCTATGTTTTAAATGCTCAACGGCCTTATATATTATAAATTAAATAACTATGTTTATAGGCTCGACAGCCTTATGTTTTACAAAGTAAATAACTATGTTTATAGGCTCGATAGCCATGTTTTCTAAAGGGTCGACATCCTTGTTTTGATAGTCAATGTCTTAAAAGCTATGTAAAGAAATTAGTGCTTTGGCACAAGATTTTGGCTAAGTATATGAGCTATGTTTTCCTTATTTTTAAGAATGATTTCACGTCGTCTATCATTTCTAAAGATAAATGGTTTCTAGGAAATAAAATGGTGTTTTAGCCCAATTTTATATGAATTTGCCAAAGAAAGATATTACTTAAACTTAAGTAGTTTTGTATGAATGTGGCTATTGATTGAACATATTTTAACGGATGATGTTATGTGTTCTTTTTATCATTTGATAAGTTAAATTTGCATAGTTATTATTGTCTTACTCACATTTTCATGACCCATCATTGCATCTTGAAATTGGAAATTAAATTACCAGTTAGGTTGTTTTAGTAGTGAGTATGATCAGACTAAACTCCTGAGTGAGTAGAATAGCGTCCAGGAGATTAGATAGATTAATTATGTTAGGATGCCCTGAATGATCAAAAGATACCTGTTAATACCCTAGGTATTGATTTTGATGACAACAACCACATAAATATTACTACTAACGTATCTCCGAGTTATGCAGTCAAATCGAATATATTATGGAGACATTTACAGAGATAAACAAGAATACAGTGGAAGCAAATGAATTATAGAAGAAGGTTAATCAAAGCAATTGAAGAATAAAACCCAATTAGAGAAGAATGCTGAAGGATAAAGGTGTTTGAAGTGATGAGGAATTGGTTGAACCTTAGAATATCTTGTTAAAGATCTCATGGCAATTATACTTGAAGATCATCAACCATTGACCTCATCCGAATCACAAAAATCCACAAATATAAGGTAATTTGAAATGCTAAAAATTTGCAACACTTATTAGTGTTGCTGTTCATTTTGCAACACACCTATGTCGACATGGGGGTACCTAGGATGTCGACATACTAGTCGTTTTTCAGAATTTCAAATTTTAAATGAAGAGACATTTCCCTCCACCTCTTCACCAAAAGACACGTCTCTTCAACCACTATATAAAGGCCTCTGAAAACGAATTTTAACATCAAGAATTTTCATTTTCTCTTACTCCTCCAAACATTTGCAAAAGAAATCCATTGCATACTCTTCAAATCTCCTTGCAAATCGATACTATTTCACTCCAATTCTTCACCGATTTGCAAACCACATAATATCAGAGAGTTGTACTTGAATTCACATCATTCTCTCTCTGATTTCATCCTATTCCTCAAAGAATTCAAAGATATATTGCCATTGGAGGTCTATAGGATCATTGTACCGAATATGTAAGAATCTGTATTGAAGATACGACTACTTGCCATAGTTTGTTGTTGGTGATAAGGAGAAGGTGTTCTTGTAGCCTGTAAAATCAAGAGGGTGTGTCTTGTAGCCCGTGAAACCAAGATTGTAAAGGATTTCTTGCCACCCGTGGAAAGCAAGCAATTATAGTGGAATTCTGCATGATAGAGTGCAGGACTAGATGTAGGATTGGTTAATCCGAACCAGTATAAAAATGCGGGTGTTATTTACATTACTGCATTTTACTTTATTACTTACTTGTTCTCTGATTACTTCTTCATGTTTGAAATTTGAGTAAATACAGTTTTATATTCATAAGTAAGTAGTTAATACACATTTCACCACTTCTAGTGTCTGAATAGCCTTAAGATCCAACATTGTGTTGTAGACACTCCAGTTTCAAACAATACCACTCATGGATTTAAAACCAAATAAGATTGTATGTGGGACTGGTGTAGGGCCACGCCATATGCTTCAACCGTTACCCCTCGGTTGGAAAAGGTCCATGATTCCAGTGCGTAAGGCTTGTCAATAGTAAGACGAAAGGATGTTTATGCATATAAAGAAACTCATAGCTCTATATGCTCGCCAAAATATTTAAGTTGTTTTACTCCTAACCGTACTTGGAAACTCTTAACTATATTTGGAGATTCTGGAATATCTTATTAAAGTTTTGGCCCGGGTCAGCCCAGTAGGTTATTGGTTGGCCTGCAAAATAATTAGGTTCATAGTGACCATAGGAAAACTATGATTTTAGACAGATAGTCTAATTTTGGAAAAGGTAAACCTTGGGTATGCATAACCCTAGGATGACAGACTAGTTAGACTTACTCATGTTGCATGCATGCATATGATCATGTTATGTTTTGTTTAAACCATTGTAGTTGCAGGTACATGAGTTATAAATGGCATGTTTTGGTAAGATACTAGTGAGGCGACATTGAGCAGCGCGGTCTCACTAGACATCTATTTTGGTTCAAGATGGTATATTATTATTCACACTAGACTTTTTGTCTTACTTGAAGTTTTTTTCCCCAAAACTCTCGGGTACTCATTTGAGTAGGTCGGAAGTATGGATTTTCAAGTTAGAAGAATAAGCTTCTGGAGACGTGCATAAGGCAAGCAACTAATATTAGGAGTTTATTTCTGCTGTGTTGTTTAAAATCTATGCTATGTTTAAATGGATGTAATATCAGAATTTATAACTATCAAGTAGTTAAACTCTGATCATACAAGGAGGTATCTTCCTATGTCGCTCTTGGAATATATTTGTGATTATTATATTTTCTTTGAACGTGAATTCAATGAGATTATGTAATAAATATGAAAGTTTATTAATGAAATGTGTTTTGAAATTTTCGTATTCATACGCCCTTGATGTTATAGATACAATTAACTGATCTCATTTTGTCATCGGAAAATAACACCGTTGATGACTGTAGCATCGGTAGTGTTTATTTTCGGACCTCAAAATGGGGGATGTTGTAATGGAAGACGGAGGATAAGGTCAAGAGAACTTATCCCAAGTTGTTTATTTAAATTAGCATATATGTTTGCTATGTTTTATATGGACCATAATCATATGTATGAAATATTATGATTGATTTTGTTATGTATGCAAATGTGTGTTATATTTGAGGGACATAGGTGGGGAACTTATGCGTATATGTGTTGTTTGGACACTAGAAAACCCAAAAGCCACTATCATACCTTATCTGAATTTCCAGAATGAAATTCCTATAAGGAAGGAAGCTTGTAACGTCTCGTAAATTAATTAATTAATAATTAAGTAACTATTTATGAGAATAAAGAAATTAAAATGGTGAAAAAGGAAAAGGTATGCATGGAATATTAGTTCACTCATTGTGTTTGGGTGAATCGAGGGACACTAGGAAAATCCTAGTTGAAAAGCTAAATTAATGAAAATTTAACGCAACCAAGCAGAGCCACTTAATTCATAAGAAAATGAGATAGTAAATCGACGTCCCAGTTACTCTTTTAAAATAAAAATAAATACTTTCCTCTTTCATTTTCATCACACTAAAAACTATAAAAAGAAGCTTGAGCTCTTTCAGGATCGTTGCAACCTATACAAGAAGAAGAAAAGGATAAAAGCCAAGGAAACTAGAAACAAATAGTTTAAAAAAAATTAAGTTTAGTCGAAGGAATATAATAGAGAACCAGAAGGTACATAGATGATGATTGGGAGGTTATTTAATTAAAGAGTTTATTTAATTAGTGGGTGGTAGACTAGATCTACATTATACGATGAACGTGTAAGTAAGCTGTTTAAAACAGTAAAAAAATGGCTAAGTAAAAAAATCAAAAGTCGACATGTGTAAAACTAATGTCAAACGTGCATGAAGGCATATACCAACGTGCACCATAGGCCGATACCAAAGAAGTTAGAGCCGAACGAAAAGTGCAACACCCTGTAACACCCCTAATTTTAAATAACATTATTCAGGAGATTTAATTAGATAAATTAAATAGAATAATGTGAAGACTAAAGTGGTTAAGGGATTGAGATTTGTATAAACATAGGGTAGTCGTGCCTTAATTAATGTTTAAACAAATGAAGTAAGTAAGGAAAACAAGATAAGGGAAAAATAGGAATAAGCTATGTTCTTATACCTTAAACCCTTATTCCAATTTCGTTTACAGCATTCACAAACAAAACTAAATATATAGAAGCTTGGTCGGCCGCCATTAAAAGAAATTAAAAGGAAGATAAGCAAGGAAACAAGTAGGAAGCTTTAAGGGATTAAACAAAGAACAAATCTCAACCTTTTTAACACCAAGCTAAGGTAAATAATGATTCTTACATCTCATTTTTATTGCTTTCGGTTTCTAGTTAAGATCCGAATAGATTTTGCAAATAATATGCCATGATTTGATTGTTTACATCAATATATATGCTTGTTGATGAATTATGTTGTTTCATATGGATTTTATGATAAGTTTTGATTTGAAAAACCTATTAAATGACATCCAAATGACTTGCGTTTTTTATATATGGTTGAAAACATTATTTATGAAGTGGGTTTCAAGTTTCATAATTTTCCAAGCAATTGTGGATTTATTATGAATTATCTATGAAAGAAAATGGCTAAAATTGGGTTTAAATTATATTCGGCAGTTATATGTTAGCCTTGGGTTTGAAATCTAAATGTGTTAGAAAACATATTAAAAGTGATTTATGGGAAATTTTGGAGAATTTTCCTAAGTATTTTATTATGGATATAAAATTATTTAAGGTATGCGACTTAAATGTTTTATATGTTTCGAAAAGGTGAAGGGCTAATGTAACAACCCGCATATTTGTCGATTAGATATTTAAATATTTTATTTAAATATTTTATCGTTAGTCGGATGTTAGTCTGAAAAGCTACTTTTTGCATACGGTCGAATTAGGACTCGAGACCACCCCCGTTGAGTTTAAAATGACGTTTGCGATCTTTTTGAGTGTAAACTTCGATATGTTTGGAGAAAGTGGAATTTTCACCACTTTTTCCACTTAGGGCTTTGGTATGGACTGCACTTACTAACTCAGCCCAATCCCTTCGTTCTCTTCATAATTGCATATACATTAAAGCTTCTTCAAAAATGGTGGAGGGAATGGGAAATTAAAACTCCAAACTCAAATTCAATTGCAAATCCAACATTCAACTCCAAATCCAAGTAGAAGATATTGGATTCAAGCTTTGGATTGCTTCTCCTTGCTTTCAAGCTTCATCTTCATCCATTTTAGTGAAAAGGTGAGATTTTTAATCTCACATCTTGCCTATAACTGTCATTGGACTGTTGGGAATGATTCCCTATCGCATTTGTATGAACATTTGCTTTTGGTTTGGATTGGATTGGCAAGAAAAACTCTAATTTTTAGTGCTTTTGGTGAAAAACTGCACTTAGGTCGTTCTGCGTATTTAGGTCGTTCGCCACAGGGTCGTTAGGTCGCTCGGCAATGGCTCCGCCTGCATTTCCTTAGGTCGCTAGACCTTTAGGTCGATTCAACTTTAGGTCGTTGGCCTTAGGTCGCGCCTCCTTTAGGTCGTTTGACCTATTTGCATTTATGTCGTTTGCACTGGGTTGCTGGCCTTAGGTCGCTCGGCTTTCCCCCTGTTAGGTCGCTCCGCATGTGCAGCCTAGTTAGGTCGCTCACCACTATTAGGTCGCTTGACCCCTTTCACTTCCTTTAGGTCGCTCGACCTGTTAAACCCTTAGGTCGCTCGCGTGTTAACCCCTTAGGTCGCTCGCATGTTAAACCCTTAGGTCGCTCGCGTGTTAAGACCCTTAGGTCGCTCGGCCGATTCACACGCTAGGTCGCGAGTATTTAAGTCGCTAGGTCACTTGGCATTGTGCCGCTAGGTCGCTCGGCACTTTGGTGTTAGGTCGTTAGACCTTGTTTTCTACTAGGTCGTTTGGCCTTGTTTAATGCTAACTCGTGAACACCTCTAGGTCGCAACCACTAGGTCGCTTGACCCCTTAGACCCCTAGGTCACATCCATTAGGTCGTTCGACCTATTTGACTTAAAGCCGGTGCACTTTAATTCGTCCACGTTTGGTCGCAAGTATATTTCTACTATGATGGCTTTGGAACTGATTTCCTTGGATTTTTCTCACATCTTCGAATGTGAAATTTTGTGATGCGATTTGTTTCAACAATCGTTTTGTGACTTGTCGCTTTAAAAATGTGAAGGCTTCAATACTAGTAGCGAATATCAAAACTCTTTCATCAAAGCGATTTCAACACTGTTTTAACTACAAAGCTCTTTTCCTCAAACCGTTTTCCAATCTACTAGTATATACAAGCCTTTACTTCACTCGGATGAGAAATCTAATTAAACGGCTTAGTAAAACGAGTGGTATGAAACGCTTGCGTTCACTTCGCCGGTTAATTCTTGGACTTGTTCGATTGAACCTTTTGTGACAATTTTCTAGTGAAGATCTACAACTTGTTCGTAAATATTTAAGTTAAGCAAGTGGTTATGGGACATGAAGCTAAACTCATATATTTATTAGCTTGGTGTGATTGACACTTCTTGATGATCATGACGATCATTTTTGTGATTTAGACTAGCAACTGTGCGATGTCTCTTTGTCTGCGAGGGAGACTAGACCCCGCTTATGTGATGTTTCTACTCACATATATGGGGTAGCACCCCATTGTCTTCGGGCCGTTCATGTGTTAAAATTTAATGGATAGCTTCCATGAGATAGCTTCTCGTCATGTGTTATACGCGTTGGTGAGTTTTCATGCTCCCGTTCATGTGTTAGGCCTCCCTCTTTTTATGTGTTTTCTGGATTTCGTGTGTTGATTTCTGGAATTTGTGCTTCACCAATTTTCATGATTTCATTGTTATGATATCAGTTTTTGTGCATTGGTGAATTCATGTGTTATTGACTTGTTATGAATACAAGTTTAGGGTATGATACCCTATTTTATCTTTGAGAAGATTCTTGTGATATTGATTAATCTCTTGTTGATTTTCAATTACATACCTATAGCAGTATCGATGGTTATTACATGTTCATGTCATGTCTTTTATTTTATACCATATCATCTGATATTTATAGCTAGACTGATCCATTTATTATTTTCTTATAAATAATACTCGGGTCAGACCGAGATGTTACAGGTGCTTCTGCTTGACTTCTCTTCAGGATTATTCTGACTTTTGGCTAACTACGTAGATTAGTAGTTTTTGGATATACACATTTGAGATATAGACTCTATGTTGTGTACTTATTCTTTTGTATAGCACGTGTTGCTATTCTTTTGTATTATCGTGGATCTTTCCGACCACTACTCTGATGTACACTTTCATGTGTTATATATATATATATTCATATCTTCTTCCGCCTTTGTGATATGGATGTCTGTGGTTGATTTATGTTATGTTTATTTCTATGTTTGTTTTCGAAGATTATATATAGCCACCGTGTGATAGCTTTGAGTTTGTATCGATATGCCGGATTTCCTCCTTAAATAAAGTTCATGCTATACTATCTGACATATCGGTGCTCGCACAAAGAAGTTACATGGATGGTCGCTCCTCAACAGCCTTATTCTCCGTGCTAGTTGACAGCACTACCTCGTAGTGTTCTTGGCTAGCGTGGGTATAGAGGTGGGGCGTTACAGCTTGGTATCAGAGCCAAACTTCGGAACAATGTAGAATAACTTAACAAGGATCATCGTCCTAAGTCCACCTTAGGAGTTGTGTTTCAGGATTTAGTTCGAGTCGTCGAACCGATTCATCCTGTTTTCTTTATGATTCCTTGTTTCATCTATCAAGATTACTTGATATTCATTTGGTGAATAACCTTTTTCTTTTTCTCTCTTTCTTAAAGAAGAGAATGTCTAGACCAGACCATCCCAGAGCTGGACCATCTACTGTTACTCCCCAGGATGGAGTTTTTATGACCGCTCAACAGCTTCTTGATTTAGTAAAGAATGCTCAAGCAGCTGGTCCTAATCAGGAACCTACTCATCCTAAGTCTGGATTAGCACGTTTGTGCAATGATTATACCAACTTAGGTGGGAAACCGTTCAAAAGTTCCAAAACTATTATTGAAGTCCAGGCTTGGTTAAGAACATGCGATAGAATCTTTTCTCGCATGAATCTTGTCGATCTTCACCGTGTTCAGGTGGCCTCTAGTATGCTCCAAGAGAGAGCATTGGATTGGTACGAACTTCTTATTTCTGAGATTAATGAAGCGGATCTCACTTGGGAGCAATTCCGGGAACGCTTCGAATTGAAATTCGTACCAGAAGCAGAGAAAGTGACATGGGCTCGACGTTTCATAGAACTTGTTCAAGGTGAATCTTCCGTGACAGATTATGTCGCATCCTTCGAGTCATTGTCTAAATATGGGGTTGAATACATCAACACCCCATTGAAGAAGAATCAAAGATTTGTCTATGGCTTAAACAAGAATCTCAAGAAGCCATTACTTTTAAAATTAGAAGTTTCTTTCGATCAACTCATTGATATCGCTCTTCGTCTTGAAGAGGCTGATAAGGACAGTGATGTTGAAGTGGTGGCTGCTAAACCAAACTTCAACAACAAGAAAAGGCCTAATAAGTTCAAAGGTCCTTATCCCAACAAAAAGGGTAAGCAAGAAACTCCTACTGCAAAGGCATTTTCCCCCAGTGATAGGAAATGCTTCAACTGTGGTGCTAAGGGCCATTTTTCGAACAAGTGTTCAAAGCCCCGCTCTTGTCGCTATTGTAAAAGTCCATATCATTTTATGCATCTATGCCCTAAGCTTCAAGACAATGAGGGAAAGTTAAACGTTGCTCAAGCCCCTGGCAACACATCTCGCGGTCAAGGTATGTCTCATTCTGTCCTTGATGGCATTATTATATTTCATGATCAACCTATTAGAGTTCTCTTTGATACAGGCGCATCCCATTCTTTTATATCAAAGGAACTTGTCGATACTTTTTCTTTAAGTGTTGTTGCTTTAATGACTTTTTTAAGAATTGCGAATCCAGTTGGTGGATCCGCAACTCTTAGTCTGCTTTGTAAAGATGTCGAGATTATTTTGTGTAATTTTTCTTTCCTAGCCGATTTGCATGTCATGCGTTACTTAGGCTTTGGAATGATTTTGGGTATGGATTGGCTTAACCGTTATGAAGCTCATATCCTATGTCCTAAGTGAACTATTTATCTCCGACATCCGCAATCTGTTAACCAGATCTCTATTATTCTCAAAGATTCGGATTCCGCTTTGGTTGCATCTTTATATTCTTTAAATCCTCGTGATAATGACAATGATGATGAGGAAGATGTCATTTCTCTTATTCGCGTCGTTCGCGAATTTTCCGACATCTTTGAGCCCGTTTTAGGACTACCACCTAAGCGAGCAATTGAGTTCAAAATTAATCTTATACCTGGAGCTCAACCTATTACTCGTCCTCCTTATCGCATGTCTAATAAGGAGAATGAAGAGATGCGCAAACAATTATCCGAGTTAGAGACGAAGCAACTTATTCGCTCTAGTTCCTCGCCTTGGGGAGCTTCAGCTATTTTCGTAAGTAAGTCCGATGGTACACTTAGGCTTTGCGTCGACTACCGCAAGCTTAATTATCTTACTATTAAGAATAAATATCCTTTACCTCGGATTGATGATCTGTTTGATCAACTTAGTGGTGCTAGAGTCTTTTCACAATTGGACTTGGCCACCGGTTTTCATCAGCTTCGCATTGCAGAGGATAGTATTCCTTTGACTTCGTTCTGTATGCGTTATGGATCTTATGAATGGCTAGTTATGCCATTTGGTTTGACGAATGCCCCGGCTTATTTCGTTGACCTTATGAATCGAGTTTTCAAAGATTTCCTCGATCGGTTTGTTCTCATCTTTATTGATGATATTCTTATGTATTCTAAAACCGAGGAGGAACATGAAAAGCATCTTCGAATTGTATTGGAAACTCTTAGGAGCAATCAACTAAAAGCAAAATTTTCCAAATGCCACTTTTGGCAAACTAGTGTGAAGTTTCTCGGTCATATTATTTTTGAATCCGGAATATCAGTGGATCCTTCAAAAATTGAAGCGATTCAAAATTGGAAGAGACCGGAGAGCGTGACTGAAATGCGTAGCTTTCTCGGATTGGCAGGTTATTACCGCCGTTTTATAAAAGATTTTTCTAAGATTGTCGTGCCTCTTACTGGCTTAACGAAGAAAGGTGTTAAATACATTTGGTCGGACAAATGTGAAACTTCTTTTCAGAAATTAAAAGAACTCCTTTCTAATGCTCCCATTCTTGTTATTCCCGAAGGGAACCAAGATTTTGTTGTTTATACCGATGCTAGTCGCGTTGGTTTGGGTGTCGTTCTTATGCAGAAAGAACGTGTTATTGCTTATGCTTCTAGGCAATTGAAGCCGGCTGAGACTAGATATGCCACACATGATTTAGAACTCGCGGCTATCGTTTTCGCCCTTCGAATTTGGCGACACTATCTTTTGGGTGAGAAATTTATTCTCTATACCGATCATAAATCTTTGAAATATTTATTCTCTCAAAGGGAACTTAATTTGCGTCAACAACGTTGGCTCGAATTCCTTGCTTCTTATGATCTTGATATTCTTTATACTCCCGGAAAGGGAAATCGAGTTGCTGACGCTCTTAGTCAAAAGCAACAAGCGGTTGTTTCCATGATGATATCTGAATGGAACGATCTCGAAGTTTTATCCACTTGTGAAATTCGAGATCGTGTTTCCGATTTATGTTCATCTCTTGTTTTATGTAGCCTTGAGGCTCATCCTTCTCTTTTGGACCGCATTCTTGAAGCTCAAAGGCTAGATTCTGAATTGGCTCTTCTTGGCCAAAATATTAAGGATAAAGTTGATATTGAAGGTTTGAAAGACTTCGATATTGATTCTCGTAGCGGCATTCGAAAATTTGGTAGACTTATCGTACCAAATATTAGTGATCTTCGTAAAGATATTCTAGAAGATTCTCATCGTTCCAAATATTCCATTCATCCCGGAAGCAGTAAAATGTACACAGATATGAAGCGACTTTATTATTGGGAGGGAATGAAATCTGATATCGCTAACTTTGTTAAGTGTTGCATGACTTGCCAACTTGTTAAGGCTGAACATCAAAGGCCTGGTGGGTTATTGCAACCATTGGAAATTCCAGTTTGGAAGTGGGATCAAATTTCCATGGATTTTATAGATGGCCTCCCCCATTCTCGTTCGGGTCATAATAGTTTATGGGTGATCGTTGACAAACTTACTAAATCTGCCCATTTTATTCCTGTTCGGTCGAATCGAACCGTTCCTCTTCTAGCCAAACTCTTTATCAAAGAAATTGTTAAACTACATGGAGTTCCTTCTTCCATTGTTAGTGATCGAGATCCATTGTTTACTAGTGGATTTTGGAAGAGTCTTCAAAAAGCTTTGGGAACGAAGCTTAATTTTAGCACCGCTTATCACCCCCAGTCCGATGGGCAAACTGAGCGTGTGAATCAAACACTTGAAGATCTTCTTCGAGCTTGTGTTCTTGACTTTGGTAGAAGTTGGGAAGATCATATTTCACTTGTTGAATTTTCCTATAATAACAGCTTCCAATCTAGCATTGGTATGGCTCCTTTTGAGGCACTCTATGGAAGGCCATGCCGATCTCCTTCTTGTTGGCTTGAGACCGGTGAGAAGCTGGTCTTAGGTCCAGATTTTATTCATGATTCCACAGAAAAGATTGAACTTATTCGACATAGGATGAAAGAAGCCCAGAGTAGACAAAAATCCTATGCCGATAATCGAAGAAGAAAACTAGAATTTTCTGTGGGAGACCTTGTATTTATTCGTGTTTCACCTATGAAGGGTGTTGTACGTTTCAGTCGATCGGGAAAGTTAGCACCTCGGTACATTGGGCCGTTTCCTATCACTGAACGTATTGGTTCCATGGCTTATCGCCTTTCATTACCGGCTCAGTTTTCTGCCATGCATGACGTGTTTCACGTTTCTCAATTACGGAAATGCCTTCGGGATTCTGATTCAATGCTTGAGCCCGGTGTTGTGGAAGAGATTGAAGTTTCACCTAATTTAACTTATGAGCAGCATCCTGTTCGAATTATTGCTTCGGAGATCAAACGACTTCGAAATAAAGATGTTCCGCTTGTTAAAGTTCAATGGTCCTCAAATCCTAAGGATTGCTCTTGGGAAACTAGAGAATTCATCGAGCGAACACATTCGGACTTACTTTCTCATGCTCTTTAAGGTAAACTTCTTATTTCAAATTTCTTTTTTATGTTAATATGCTTTTATGGTTGTTACTTTTTATTTCCACCCTATATATTGCGTGGACGCAATTTCTTTAAGGAGGGGAGTCTGTAACAACCCGCATATTTGTCGATTAGATATTTAAATATTTTATTTAAATATTTTATCGTTAGTCGGATGTTAGTCCGAAAAGCTACTTTTTGCATACGGTCGAATTAGGACTCGAGACCACCCTCATTGAGTTTAAAATGACGTTTGCGATCTTTTTGAGTGTAAACTTCGATATGTTTGGAGAAAGTGGAATTTTCACCACTTTTTCCACTTAGGGCTTTGGTATGGACTACACTTACTAACTCAGCCCAATCCCTTTGTTCTCTTCATAATTGCATATACATTAAAGCTTCTTCAAAAATGGTGGAGGGAATGGGAAATTAAAACTCCAAACTAAAATTCAATTGCAAATCCAACATTCAACTCCAAATCCAAGTAGAATATATTAGATTCAAGCTTTGGATTGCTTCTCCTTGCTTTCAAGCTTCATCTTCATCCATTTTAGTGAAAAGGTGAGATTTTTAATCTCACATCTTGCTTATAACTATCATTGGACTGTTGGGAATGATTCCCTATCGCATTTGTATGAACATTTGCTTTTGGTTTGGATTGGATTGGCAAGAAAAACTCTAATTTTAGTGCTTTTGGTGAAAAACTGCACTTAGGTCGTTCTGCATATTTAGGTCGTTCGCCACAGGGTCGTTAGGTCGCTCGGCAATGGCTCCACCTGCATTTCCTTAGGTCGCTAGACCTTTAGGTCGATTCAACTTTAGGTCGCTGGCCTTAGATCGCGTCTCATTTAGGTCGTTTGACCTATTTGCATTTAGGTCGTTTGCACTGGGTTGCTGGCCTTAGGTCGCTCGGCTTTCCCCCTGTTAGGTCGCTCGGCATGTGCAGCCTAGTTAGGTCGCTCACCACTATTAGGTCGCTTGACCCCTTTCACTTCCTTTAGGTCGCTCGACCTGTTAAACCCTTAGGTCGCTCGCGTGTTAACCCCTTAGGTCGCTCGCGTGTTAACCCCTTAGGTCGCTCGCCTGTTAAACCCTTAAGTCGCTCGCGTGTTAAGACCCTTAGGTCGCTCGGCCGATTCACGCGCTAGGTCGCGAGTATTTAAGTCGCTAGGTCACTTGGCATTGTGCCGCTAGGTCGCTCGACACTTTGGTGTTAGGTCGTTAGACCTTGTTTTCTACTAGGTCGTTTGGCCTTGTTTAATGCTAACTCGTGAACACCTCTAGGTCGCAACCACTAGGTCGCTTGACTCCTTAGACCCCTAGGTCGCATCCATTAGGTCGTTCGACCTATTTGACTTAAAGTCGTTGCACTTTAATTCGTCCACGTTTGGTCGCAAGTATATTTCTACTATGATGGCTTTGGAACTGATTTCCTTGGATTTTTCTCACATCTTCGAATGTGAAATTTTGTGATGCGATTTGTTTCAACAATCGTTTTGTGACTTGTCGCTTTAAAAATGTGAAGGCTTCAATACTAGTAGCGAATATCAAAACTCTTTCATCAAAGCGATTTCAACACTGTTTTAACTACAAAGCTCTTTTCCTCAAACCGTTTTCCAATCTACTAGTATATACAAGCCTTTACTTCACTCAGATGAGAAATCTAATTAAACGGCTTAGTAAAACGAGTGGTATGAAACGCTTGCTTTCACTTCGCCGGTTAATTCTTGGACTTGTTCGATTGAACCTTTTGTGACAATTTTCTAGTGAAGATCTACAACTTGTTCGTAAATATTTAAGTTAAGCAAGTGGTTATGGGACATGAAGCTAAACTCATATATTTATTAGCTTGGTGTGATTGACACTTCTTGATGATCATGACGATCATTTTTGTGATTTAGACTAGCAACTGTGCGATGTCTCTTTGTCTGAGAGGGAGACTAGACCCCGCTTATGTAATGTTTCTACTCACATATATGGGGTAGCACCCCATGGTCTTCGGGCCGTTCATGTGTTAAAATTTAATGGATAGCTTCCATGAGATAGCTTCTCGTCATGTGTTATACGCGTTGGTGAGTTTTCATGCTCCCGTTCATGTGTTAGGCCTCCCCCTTTTTATGTGTTTTCTGGATTTCGTGTGTTGATTTCTGGAATTTGTGCTTCACCAATTTTCATGATTTTCATTGTTATGATATCAGTTTTTGTGCATCGGTGAATTCATGTGTTATTGACTTGTTATGAATACAAGTTTAGGGTATGATACCCTATTTTATCTTTGAGAAGATTCTTGTGATATTGATTAATCTCTTGTTGATTTTCAATTACATACTTATAGTAGTATGTTATGATGGTTATTACATGTTCATGTCATGTCTTTTATTTTATACCATATCATCTGATATTTATAGCTAGACTGATCCGTTTATTATTTTCTTATAAATAATACTCGGGTCAGACCGAGATGTTACAGGTGCTTCTGCTTGACTTCTCTTCAGGATTATTCTGACTTTTGGCTAACTACGTAGATTAGTAGTTTTTGGATATACACATTTGACATATAGACTCTATGTTGTGTACTTATTCTTTTGTATAGCACGTGTTGCTATTCTTTTGTATTATCGTGGATCTTTCCGACCACTACTCTGATGTACACTTTCATGTGTTATATATATATATTCATATCTTCTTCCGCCTTTGTGATATGGATGTCTGTGACTGATTTATGTTATGTTTATTTCTATGTTTGTTTCCGAAGATTATATATAGCCACCGTGTGATAGCTTTGAGTTTGTATCGATATGCCGGATTTCCTCCTTAAATAAAGTTCATGCTATACTATCTGACATATCGGTGCTCGCACAAAGAAGTTACATGGATGGTCGCTCCTCAACAGCCTTATTCTCCGTGCTAGTTGACAGCACTACCTCGTAGTGTTCTTGGCTAGCGTGGGTATAGAGGTGGGACGTTACAGCTAATTTGTTAAATGTTTTAAATTGTTAACTACTGAATTACGCAGCACTTTTAGAAAAAGATTTTGAAAATGAATTGGCAACCAATTATATGTTGACAAATAAGGCAAGTTAGTTGGAAAGAAATTACTTTAAAAGGCTAATAATCAGTTTTGCAAAAATTTACTGTTTTGCCACTTCCTTCAACTACCTTTCGACCCCATACTTCCACCCCTGTAAAAACCAATACACATGGTATCAACTTTATGATACGTAGTGGATTGGAGAAAGGCGGAAGATATAGGGTCAAAATCATTCTTTCGAAGGGGTAGAAGTCACTTTTATTAACTTTGAACTATTTTGTTTACAACCGATGCTTTCGAAAGGGTTGGAGTTAGCTTTCGTCTTAGCCAACTTGTTTTTGTTTATATAAAAAGGGCTTCCGAAAGAGTTTCCACCTTTTTGTTTTAAAATGAAGCTTTCAAAAGAAGTCGAAACCCATGCTGCCACATTCAACCATTCGAACCAATGCTTTTGAAAGGGTGCTTTTGCCTTTAAACTTTGAAGCCGCTTTCCCAACTTTTTGAAAGGGTTGGTTTCGAAACCACCCTCTTTCTTTTACTTAGGAATAATGCTTTTGAAAGCATTGTTTTCGCCCCAGTTTTTTACGACCCTTATTTATATTAAAAGTCAAACCCAAATGTTTCGAAAGAGATGATTGTAAATGGTTTCGAAGCTATGTTCCATAAACTTTTACTTGAACCCAATACTTTCGAAAGTACATTTTAAGTGAGGAATTTTAATGTTTTTGAAAGGTTTATAATGTGAGTTTCGAAGGGGAGATACCCCAATGTTTTCGAAAGGTTTACTTTGAGTATTAGAGTGGAGGTTCCAATGCTTTCAAAAGGCAAGTTTAAAGGGTTTTGAAAAGAGGATGTCTAACGTTTTCATAAAGCTTTCGAAGAGTTATTCTCAATGATTGCGAAAGGTCTATTTTCAAAGGTTTCGAAAGGTATATTTTGGCCTTTGGGCCTAATGTTTCAAGGTATAGTAGTTAACTTATTTTGAAATGGGAACTTTCAATGGGTTCGAAAGGGATTGTTTAAAGTTTTAACAAAGGTTTCGAATGGTTTACCTTGGCTTCATGGCCTAAGATCTTTTAAGTTAAAAAGGGTTTTAACTTACTTTAGAGGGATAGATAATCCCATTAGATTTCATCAATATTGTTTTGTGTAAAGTAAATATATCATGGCATAAGTATTTTGAGAAAGCAAAGTATACGATTTCCTTATTTTTATAAAAGTATGATTTCAAGGGTAAATCATTTGTAAAGGATGTTTACAAGGAAATAAAGTTTTAATAGGTAGTTAACACTAAGACGGGAAATGAAACATGAGTAGGGTAGTTAACCCTAGGTTTATGGCTTAGAAATTAGAAGACAGTTGGAACTGGTGTAGGGTCGCGCCCTATACTTTAGCTATTAGCCCCTACCTAAAGTAAGTCCAAAATTCCAGTATGCATGGCTTGTCATAGGTGGGACTAAATTGAGGTTACACACCGAAAGAAATATACAGGGTAAAGATAGGTTTGGTGAGCCCGCAAAACCATTAAGTTCAGTTGACCCTAGAAAAAGAAAGTTAAGGGCAGTCTTCCCAGTAGTGTGTCTAACAAAATTTAGATAATTGATTATGTCTGGTAGGCCTACTCAGCCAATGGTTAATAGTTAGTCAAATAAAACTATAGTGTGGATAGATAGTCCATGAATTTCCTAATTTTTATGCATACTGTATTTGTTTTAATTGTTATAATCAGTTTGATTGTATGGTTGATTTGCAAAAGATTTGTTTTAAAAAGGATACTGGTGAAGGGAAAGCCGTTCCGCTAAGCGGTGTGGTCTCACTTAATATCAGTAAACCTAGATGTAATAGTATTATTCGCACCAGGCTTTATGTCTGACTCGAAGTTTATGTTTTCCCCTTAAACTCTCGGGTGCTTAAAATTTGATTTGTGTAGATTGAGAGTTAAGGTTTTTCAGCTTTGGTAGGTTGAACGAATAAGCTTCCGAAGGCGTGCAGGAGGCAAAGTTAGGAGCTATTTAGTTTTATTTCCACTGTGATGTATTATGGCTGATATGTCTATTTAGTACTCTGATCGTCCAAGGAGGCATCTCCATATGTCGCTCTTGGCGTAATTTGTAATAATTATATTTGATCAAAACCTGGGAATCGTTTGGGATTATGTAACTGAATATGAAATATTGATTTGAAATGTAATCAGAAAAGCTGTTTTGAAATATGTGCTAATTATATTTCATATTCACATGCTTCTGATATTATGAATACCATTAACATTGCCGTATTTTTTCATCGAAAGTTAATACTATGGATGACTGCAGCATCTATAACACTTAGCTTCAGACCTCAACATAGGGGATGTTACAACTTGGTATCAGAGCTTAGGTTTATGAAAACTTAAAAGAAATTTCAAACTTAAAATCACTTTGAAAGCATAATCCCAAGGAATCGGAGAAAAGATTGAGGTATGGGATAACGCTATAGTAACGTACTTGTAATTGCTATATATAAGTATACGCTTTATCTCTATTCTCCCATCCCTCTTAGGCTATTTTATTGTATCTTACAAAGACTCGAATGCAGTTTTACGGATGTAAGATATGGATGCTAGAGGTGGAAGAGTTAACATTGGTGGGGGAAGTACCACAACCAATGGAAATGCTCGACATAACAGGAGAAACCCTGGTCGACCGGTAAATGATAGCCCAAATGCAAATGCAAATGCCAATGCGGGTGCTGGAGTGCCGCAAGCTAATATGGGAGCTATGTATCAGTTCTTTGTTAATATGATGCAGGCTGAAATTGCTGCAAGTTTAGTCGAAGGAAATGTTGAAGGAGGAAATCAGGGAGCTCCGGTGGTTAATAACTATGCAATCTTGAGCAGAGACTATGCCAGGCTTGGAGGAAAGCCGTTTATCGGGACTGAAGATGCAATTGAAGTGGAGAATTGGTTACTTCATTATGAGAGAATCTTTGCTGATTTAGGGCTTAATGATGAGTAGAAGTAGACTTGCTTCTAGATAGTTACAAGGAGCAGCACTGTACTGGTGGAACGGTGTTACTGTGGGAGTTAATGAGGAGACCATGACATGAGCTGAATTTAGAAGAAGGTTTGAGGAGAGGTTCATGTCGGAAATTGCTAAGTCAACTCTGCTTAGGAAGTTTATGGAGTTGGAGTAGAGAGACATGACGGTGCTTGAGTATGCAACCCGGTTTGAGGAGCTATCGAGATACGGATATGCTACGATTGATACGGTTCTCAAAAGGAATGAGAAGTTCATTCGTGGATTGAAACCTGAACTAGCTAAAGCGACTCTGCCACATATCAAGGATCCTTGTGATGTAGTTTTTGAAATGGCTTTAAGGCAGAAAGAGATGCTTGCTTTTCATAATGGTAGCAAACCAGGGGAAGCTCGGAGTGGGCGGAACTAGAAGAGAATGTTTTTCCAAAAGAAGGGTGCACATAAGAGTGGAGCAGCCAAGAAAGGAAAGGCTGATGTAGTTTGCTATAAGTGCGATAAGAAGGCACACTATGCCTATGAGTGCCAGATAAGTAAAGGGGAGAAAGCTGTTGACAAGAAGGGAGTACGACGTTTCAACTGCGATCAAATTGGACATTATAAGAACCAGTGCAAGGAACTAGCCAAGGATGGAAAAGGAAAGATGTTTGCATTGGAACCAGCTACCTCAAGGCCAACAACCGAGGAGAAAGTAAAAGCTGTGTTGGGAGGTACACTTTTGATTCATGGTATATTAGTTAGAGTTCTATTTGATACCGGTGCATCGTATTCTTTTATATCTCATTTTCAGGTAGATAATCTTAACCTAGAACCCTCGTACCTAGTTACTTACTTAAGGGTTGCAAATCCGATAGGAGGGTATGTGACTCTTGGAATGAGATATGACCACCTAGAGTTTGAAATGTTAGGTTATATATTTGCTTGCGGTTTGCATGTATTTGATTTCGAAGGGTTCGGAATTATTTTGGGAATGGATTGGTTAAGTAAATATGATGCTAGGATATTTTTCCATGATAAGAAAATATCATTGAGACACCCTAGTAGTAGTGATCCTATTATATACTCCGTGGAAAACCCTCGTTTTGGGGCAAATGCTTTGTTGGGTATTGCGGAGGAAGAAGACGAGTTAAACTGAGTTTTCATTGTTAGAGAATTCACAGACGTCTTTGAGCCCGTAATAGGACTACCGCCAAAACAAGCCATTGAGTTTCAGATAAATTTAGTACCAGGAGCAGAACCGGTGAGTAGACCGCCAAGTAGAATGACACCTACCGAGATGAAGGAGTTAAAGGTGCAGTTTGTGGATTTGAAAAGTAAGAAATTTATGAGACCAAGCAGTTCGCTCTGGGGTGCAGCTGCAGTGTTTACAAAGAAACTAAACGTATCGTTAAGGTTGTGCATTGATTATCGTAAGTAAGTTGAATGAGAAAACGATAAAGACTCGATATCCATTACATAGAATTGAAGATTTGTTCGACCAGTTGATTGGAGCCAAAGTATTTTCCCAGTTGGATTTGGCAATAGGTTTCCATCAGCTTAGAGTGGCTAAGGATAGTACTCCTTTGATGGTGTTTAGAACAAGATCTGGATCGTATGAATGGTTACTATGCCGTTCGGACTAACCAACGCGCCAGCATTTTTCGTGGACCTGATGAACATGATATTTTGGGAGTATCTGGATAGATTTGTGTTAGTGTTCATAGATGATATTTTGATATACTCTAAAGATGATAGAGAGCATGAAGTTCATCTTAGAGTGGTGCTTGAGACGTTGAGGCAGCACTAACTAAAGCGAAAATTTTAAAGTGTCATTTCTGGAAGAAAGAAGTGAAGTTTCTTGGTCATGTAGTCTTAGAAAAACGGTTTGTCCGTAGATCCGGCTAAGATTGAGGCGGTGAATAATTGGAAGAGGCCCGAGAAAGTAACTAAGATAAAGAGTTTTCTTGGATTAGCTGGTTATTATCGGAGATTCATTAAGGATTTTTCACGGATAGCGGCACCGATGACTAAACTAACACAGAAGAATGTGAAGTTTGTCTGGACTGTTAAGTGTGAGGAGGCATTCCAAAAACTGAAACACTTATTGATGAATGCACCTGTGTTAGTTGTTCCAGGGGGGAATTATGACTTAGTAGTGTACACAGACGCATGCGGAACAAGGTTAGGAGCTGTGTTAATGCAAAGAGGTAAAGTGATTGCCTATGCTTCTCGACAGCTCAGACCGCATGAGGTTAGATATCCAACTCATGATTTGGAATTAGCTGCGGTAATTTTTGCATTAAAGGTGTGGAGACGTTACCTTTTGGGAGAAAGATTCGAGTTGTATACAGATCATAAGCCACTGAGGTATTTATTCTCTCAAAAGGAGTTGAATATGAGACAATAAAGATGGTTATAGTTTTTAGCCGCTTATGACTTCCGTATTAAATACACACCAGGAAAAGGCAATAAGGTTGCAAATGCACTTAGAAGGAAACATCAAAATGCAATTTTGGCAATGATAGCTGAGTGGAAAGATTTATAAGCATTGACCACATGCAGAATACAGTAGAGATCTCTAGTAAGAAAACTGCTATGTTGTCATGTTTAGAAGTTCGACCAGTAATGATCGAAAGGATTGCTTCTAAGCAAGGGGAGGATCCATTATTAGCTGAACGGATCAGAAAATTAAGGAATGGGACGGAGAGCAATTATTTGAAAGATTTCAGTCTTGACCAGAACGAGTGGTTAAGAAGAAAGGAAGACTGTGTGTTCCGAATGTGGGAAACATTAGGAAGGAAGTTATTGGAGAATGCCATCGTTCAAAGTTCACTATTCATCTGGGAGGAACTAAGATGTATCAGGACAAGAAAAGAAATTTCTTCTTGAAAGGCTTGAAGAGAGATGTAGCTTATGGGTGAAGCAGTGTTTGAATTGTCAACAGGTAAAAGCCGAGCATCGGAAACCAAGTGGGTTACTTTAGCCTTTAGGTGTTCCAGTTTGGAAATGGGATTCTATCTCAATGGATTTTATAAATGGGTTGCCGAGGTCAAATCGAGGAAATGAAAGTATATGGGTCATAGTAGACAGGTTGACCAAGAGTGCCCATTTCATTCTAGTTAAGTCAACCAGGACGACACCTATCTTGGCTAAATTATTCATGAAGAATATAGTTAGACTGCATAGAATTCCTAATAGTATAATAAGTGATAAAGATTCCTTATTCACTAGCGAGTTTTGGAAGAGTCTATAAGAGACTTTGGGTACCAAGCTTAAGATGAGTATCGCTTACCATCCACAGACAAATGGGTAAACAGAGAGAGTTAACAAAGTCTTAGAGGATTTGTTAAGGGATTGTGTGCTAGATTTTGGAGGATCATGGGAAGACCACCTATACCTAGTCAAGTTTTCATATAACAACAGTTATCAGACTAGTATAGGGATGACACCGTTTAAAGCTTTGTATGGAAGGCCATGCAAATCTCCCGTTTGTTGGTTAGAGACCGGTGATAGGTTAGTTCTTGGTCTGGATTTGGTTAGAGAAGCTGCAAAAAAGATTGAGTTAATTCAGGTTAGAATGAAGGAAGCTTAGTCTAGGCAGAAGATTATGCTGATAAAAGACGGAAAGACTTAGAGTTCTCAATTGGAGATAATGTTTTCGTCAAGGTGTCACCGATGAAAGGTGTAATTAGATTCGGAAAATCAGGAAAATTGGCACAAAGATTTGTTGGACCATTCCCTATTGTAGAAAGGACCGAGAAACTCGTATATAGAGGAGTTACCGAACAGTTTGGCAGGAGTCCACAATGTATTTCATGTTTCTCATCTAAGGAAGTGTATCCGAGATCTAGAAACTACTATTGCACCGACCGTGTTAGAAGATTTAATAGTGGAACCGGATATGACTATAGTTAGAAACCCGTTCGTATAGTCGCGAGGGATGAGAAGAGACTAAGGAACAAGACAATCAGATTAGGAAAAGTCCAGTGGAGTGACGACGAGAGAGACTGTATTTGGGAAACTGAGAGCCGAATTAGAGACACTTATCCTGACTTGTTTCATGGTATGTTTTACCTTTATGTTTGATTGTTATGGGTTTCTTATCGTAATTTCGAGGATGAAATTCTTTAGGAGGGGAGCCTGTAACACCCCTAATTTTAAATAACATTATCCAGGAGATTTAATTAGATAAATTAAATGGAATAATGTAAAGACTAAAGTGGTTAAGGGATTGAGATTTGTATAATCATAGGGTTGTCGTGCCTTAATTAATGTATAAAAAAATGAAAATTTAAAATGAAGTAAGTAAGGGGAACAAGATAAGGGCAAAATAGGAGTAAGCTATGTTCTTATACCCTAAACCATTATTCCATTTTCATTTACAACATTCATAAACAAAACTAAATATGTAGAAGCTTGGCCGGCCACCATTAAAAGAAATCAAAAGGAAGATAAGCAAGAAAACAAGTAGGAAGCTTTAAGGGATTAAACAAAGAACAATTCTCAACCTTCTTAACACCAAGCTAAGGTGAATAATGATTCTTACATCTCATTTTTATTGCTTTCAGTTTCTAGTTAAGATTCGGATGGATTTTGCAAATAATATGCCATGATTTGATTGTTTAAATGGATATATATGCTTGTTGATGAATTATGTTGTTTCATATGGATTTTATGATAAATTTTGATTTGAAAAACCTATTAAATCACATCCAAATGACTTGCGTTTTTTATATATGGTTGAAAATTATTTATGAAGTCGATTTCAAGTTTCATAATTTTCTAAGCAATTGTAGATTTATTATGAATTTTCTATGAAAGAACATGGCTAAATTATTTTCGACAGTTATATGTTAGCCTTGGGTCTGAAATTTAAATGTGTTTGAAAACATATTAAAAGTGATTTATGATAATTTTTGGAGAATTTTCCTAGGTATTTTATTATGGATATAAAATTATTTAAGGTATGAGACTTAAATGTTTCATATGTTTCGAAAAGGCGAAGGGCTAACGTGTTAGATGTTTTAAATTGTTAATTACTTAATTCGGCAGCATTTTTAGAAAAAGATTTTGAAAAAGAATTGGCAACCAATTATATGTTTACAAATAAGGAAAGTTAGTTGGAAAGAAATTACTTTAAAAGGCTAATAATCATACTGCTCCGCCACTTCCTTCAGCTACCTTTCGACCCCATAGTTCCACCCCTATCAAAACCAATACACATGGTGTCAACTTTTTGATACGTAGTGGATTGGAGAAAGGCGGAAGGTATATGGTCGAAACCATGCTTTCAAAGGGGTAGAAGTCGCTTTTATTAACTTTGAACTATTTTGTTTACAACTAATACCTTCGAAAGGGTTGGAGTTAGCTTTCGACTTAGCCAACTTGCTTTTGTTTATATAAAAAGAGCTTTCGAAAGGGTTGCTGCCTTTTTGTTTTAAAATGAAGCTTTCGAAAGGGGTCGAAACCCATGCTGTCGCATTCAACCCTTCGAACCAATACTTTCGAAAGGGTGCTTATGCCTTTAAACTTTGAAGCTGCTTTCCTAACTTTTTGAAAGGGTTGGTTTTGAAACCACCCTCTTTCTTTTACTTAGTAATAATGCTTTCACCCCAGCTCTTTACGACCCTTGTTTTATTAAAAGTCAAACCCAAAGGTTTCGAAAGAGATGATTGTAAATGGTTTCGAAGCTATGTTTCACAAACTTTTACTTGAACCCAATACTTTCGAACGGTATGTTTTAAGTGAGAAATTTTAATGCTTTCGAAAGGTTTATAATGTGAGTTTCGAAGGGGAGATACCCCAATGTTTTATAAAGGTTTACTTTGAGTATTAGAGTGGAAGTTCCAATGCTTTCGAAAGGAAAGTTTAAAGGGTTTTGAAAAGAGGATGTCTAAGGTTTTCATAAAGCTTTCGAAGAGTTATTCTCAATGATTTCGAAAGGTCTATTTTCAAAGGTTTCTAAAGGTATGTTTTGGCATTTCGGCCTAGTGTTTCAAGTCATAGTAGTTAACTTATTTTGAAAGAGGTACTTTCAATGGGTTCGGAAGAGATTGTTTAAAGTTTTAACAAAGTTTTTGAATGGTTTACCTTGGGTTCATGGCCTAAGATCTTTTAAGTTAAAAAGGGTTTTTAACTTACTTTAGAGGGATAGATAATCCCATTAGATTTCATCAACATTGTTTTGTATAAAGTAAATATATCATGGCATAAGTGTTTTGAGAAAAACAAAGTATATGATTTCCTTGTTTTATAAAAGTATGATTTCAGGGGTAAATCATTTGTATAGGATGTTTACAAGGAAATAAAGTTTTGATAGGGTAGTTAACCCTTGGACAGGAAATGAAACATGAGTAGGGTAGTTAACCTTAAGTTTATGACTCAGAAATTAGAAGACCAGATGGGACTGGTGTAAGGTCGCACCCTATACTTTAACTATTAGCCCCTAGCTAAAATAAGTCCAAAATTCTATTGTGTAGGGCTTGTCACGGGTGGGACTAAATTAAGGTTACACGCCGAAAGGAATATACAGGGTAAAGATAGGTTATTGGTGAGCCCACAAAACCATTAGGTTTAGTTGACCCTAGAAAAGGAAAGTTAAGGGCAGTCAGCCCAGTAGTGTGTCTAACATAAGCTAGATAATTGATTATGTCTGGTAGGCCCGAGTCAGCCAGTGATTAATGGTTAGCCAGATAAAACTATAGTGTGGATAGATAGTCCATGAATTTCCTGATTTTTATGCATACATGTATTTGCTTTAATTGTTACAATTAGTTTGACTGCAGGGTTGATTTGCAAAAGATTTTTTAAAAAAAGGATACTAGTGAGGGGAAAGCCGTTTTGCTAAGCGGCGTGGTCTCACTTAATATCAGTAAACCGATATGTAATAGTATTACTCACACCAGGCTATGTCTGACTCGAAGTTTATGTTTTTCCATAAAACTCTCGGGTGCTCAAAATTTGATTTGGGCAGAATGAGAGTTAAGGTTTTTCAGGTTTAGTAGGTTGGACGAATAAGATTCCGATGGCGTGCATGAGGCAAAGTTAGGAGCTATTTAGTTTTATTTCCACTGTAATGTATTATAACTGATATGTATATTTAGTACTCTGATCATCCAAGGGGGCATCTTCATATGTCTCTCTTGGCGTAATTTGTAATAATTATATTTGATCAAATCCTGCGAATCGTTTGGGATTATGTAACTAAATATGAAATATTGATTTGAAATGTAATCCGAAAATCTATTTCGAAATCTTTGCGGATTTTATTTCATATCCACGTGCTTCTGATATTATGAATACCGTTAACATTACCGTATTTTGTCACCGGAAGTTAATACTATGGATGACTGTAGCATCTGTAGCGCTTAGCTTCGGACCTCAAGATAGAGGATGTTACAAAAAGTAAATAAACGGAATTCTTAAGAGTAAAGACTCATGTATGGACACTAAAGTTTAATAAACAAAAGGTGCTAACAGTGAGCCAAAGATGGTCGAAGGTTAATTAGGAATTATAGAAAGAGGAAAGGATCTCAAAAATTTAAAGGTTAAATTTCATAAGTCACTAAAGATAAACCAAGACATGCATCCTTAGACACGAACAAGTAAATGGTGATTGCCAAGAGTAGTGTACTCTTGGAAAATTGTATTAAACCAAAACTAGTAACTTCCAAATAAAAGTAAGTTGTAATAAGTTTTAAGATAGCGGAAATCGAAACCTAAAATGTTGATGATGTAGAATCAATTTCACCATAGAGGGGGGTGAATAGGGTGATACTAATAAATATAAAAATTAATGCAGAAATATATAAAATAATTACAGCACAGATAATAGCAGAATAATAAAAAGCAGAAATAGAACAACACAGATTTACCCAGCTTCGGTAAAACCCTGCCTACATGATGCCTTCAAGGTTTCTACTATAAATTAAGTAGTCAGATGCTTACACATGTAAACTCGCGACACCCGCCATCGACTAACCTAACTCTACGCTCAAAACCTTACCACAACTCAGCCACTGAGTTGCGAATTCTCGAACTACACCACCGTAGTTCGTCCCCTAGTCACACGACTAGAATTATACAGAAGTTTAAAAGAAAATTACAAATTAAAAAACAATTTAAAAACACAAAACCCTATATAATATACTAAGCCTAAATAGAGAAAACCAGCCCAATAAAAATTAAAAGAAATCCCCTTTTCTTTTTATCCTCTTGTATATCTTCGGCCCGTATCCTCTGCCTCGTTTGCGATAATGGCTGTCTCGTTCCTATTTCCCTCTTTAAAAAATTAGGGCTTCGTGATGAAGTCGCCGCTTTGTTGAATTGATTGCTTATGCTACGAATGCTTTCTTCGATCGATTACTTTGTTCACGGCTACTTCAATTAAGTCGAGTTCGATTGTTAAAATGGTATGCGATTTTTCCCTTTTTCGATATTCGATAATACTTGACTTTGATTCGAGTTATTGGCTTGTGATTTATTCCAATGCCTTGCTCTGATAATTGCTTGAACTCGAATAAATTTTCATGTTGATGATGTTAATGGTTTAAATAAGGTTCGATCCCCTTAATTTACGTTCGTATATGCTATTTGAATTCTTCATGGTAATTTTGTTCGGCCATTCGATTTTGATTGGAAGCTGGTGATTTCTTTAGACTGGTTCAATTTGAATATTTTCTAATGTGCTTTGCTTGATTACCACGCCTTTGATTCTGACTTGTTTAATTCTTTGCCTTGGTCACCACGGCTTTGATTTTGGCATGATATGATTATTGACTTTGTTTGAAAGCCGCTACCCTGATTTGAAACTGCTAACGTGGTTTTTGTTCGAACCTCACCTTGTTCAATTGTTCTGTAGTTTGACCATTGATTTGTTGTTGCCTCTAGTTTCACTACATACACACACACACACACATATATATATATATACGTTCATTCATGTATATATTCATGTTATATGTTGCAGACTTAGGTCTTGTGTACTGTCAGATTGCATATGTGTATGTGTTTGCCTCTGTTTTCATGTGATGTCTCCATACATATATAATGTGTGTGATTATCCTTTGGTATTGCAGTCTTGTTCATTACTGCATATATGTATACATATTGTTTACTGCTTCACTGCATCCATATTATCACTACATATGTACTTGTAAATGTTGAGGCTTGAACTGTACTGTTAAGGCTGTGTTCATTTAAGATGACTTGTATCATTTGAATGCTTGTATACTTCATATGAAGTCTAGTCTGCATTGTTGAGATTTTCTTTCATGCCTGAATGTAGTTTGTGTACTGTCCACCACTTTTTGTCCTTTTGAACTCATATATGTATATGCATATATGTTTATGTGGACATGTTGATGTATATGCATGCTCCCGCTTTGTTGTTATTTGATGTTCAGGCTTTGCTCATATTATTCATGTTACCAGATTCACTTGTGTTCTGGTTATGTTCATTTGCTCTTTGAATGCTGGTCATCTCCATTTGATGTTGTTATTTGATGTTCAGGCTTTGCTCATATTATTCATGTTACCAGATTCACTTGTGTTCTGGTTATGTTCATTTGCTCTTTGAATGCTGGTCATCTCCATTTGTATACATACATGTATGTATATGTGTATGTGATGTCTCGGCTGTGTTTTGTACCTTTGTGCCATGCCACTAAACTTTGTTTTCATGTTGCATATGTTTTGAGCCAGTGCATATGAACTTGTATACAGTTAAGCTTGTGTGGCCTTCACTTGATATCTTTACTTGTTTGCCTCCTTTATGTGCTGTTCACCACTGTTGCACTGCCCTGATGCCATTGATATTTGAGCCTGCATTTGCTCATTCGAGCTGCTGTCTTCATTGTTGATTTGGATCTGGTCTTTACTGCACCGATTTTGTACATTTTGTACTTGAGCACTTGATAAAGATGTTGTGTTCACTTGAGCTGCTGTCTCATTGTTTCAAGTTGATTATGTCACTGCACTTGTCATTTTGATTTTGGAAACTGATCTGGATGTGGTGCACTTGGGTGTGTGAATGCTTCGAGCACAGTTCACTGTATGTTTGACTGGTTGAGTTGTTTTCATGTGTACTCGAGTCTGGTTGGACCGTATATCCTCTGTTTTCTTGTGCACTTGTATCTAATGTGCTACTTGCTGTCTGAACTGATGTTACCATTACAATTGTTTCGGAGCTTTACTTGTGCATGTCACTTTCCATTTTGTTTTCACTTGAACTTCATCTTGATTTTTGGAATTGCACCTGAGTTGAATCCAGCTTATAGCTCAGGTTTGACTTTGTGCTCATGTCGTGACTTTATTTTCATTGCACTTGAGTTGAACCTAGCTTTTGATTGGGTTTGACCTTGTGCTCACCTGTCCCTACAGTTTTATCAAGTGTATATTGGTGTGCATAGCCTTGTGGCATGTACAGTGACACACGGTGCATGTCACAAGCTATTCGTGTAAGATGAATTCAAAATAAATGATGACGAACAACCCAAATAACGGAGGCAAATAACATTTTCAAAATACACATTTTATTTTACAATGCACAAATATTTCTTTTTTAATTTTACCGCGTCAGTGTTTACTTTGCAGATAATTCAAATGTTGGATTCAAGCGGGAATAGAGTTGAAGATAAATACGAGTGAATGAGTGATATGTAGTGAGGTGCTAATGTAAATGATAATTGTATAGTGAAAAATTGTGTTGTAATTTGAAATGTTGTATATATAGTGAGAGCTCAAATTTTTGTACTATTCAAAAATTGTAATAAAATATTTGTTTGAATAAAATATCTATTTGAATTTAAATTCTGCGTTATTTATTTTATTTAGTAAATATTTATTTAATTATGCGAAAATAAAATAGTACAATAACAAATACATTTAAATGAATATATATATATATATGTTTATTATCATCAAACAAAAATCATATACTAGCATATTCAACAATCTCCATTTTTTGATGATAACAAACATATATTTAAGATTTTGAATTTATTAATTGTATTTGGTCATTGATGAACTTTATTTGCTCCCCTTATTTGAATGCTCCCCCTACACCAAAGCTCCCCCTTCATATATGCATGCAAATAAACTTAAATGAGAATATGCAAATAAAAAAATATGCCTTTGAATTATTTGCCAACCAAAATCTTAATTTCTCTCTCCTCCTTTTGTTATTAGGAAAAGAGTAATAGTGTTAGAAAAATAGAGAAAAAATGATAGACATTAATACAACATTAATACCCAATAAAGTATAAATATTAAATTTCAATAAAAAATCCAAACAAAAATCATAAATACTCTGTTAGGCGCATATTCCACTTTAGAACGATAGGGGTGATGTTGGTATATAAAACCATATAGCTGTGTCTATTTGTGGTATATTAATATCAGGAATTTGAATATCTACTAACCATGCATAACCGTTAGGACTTTTAAATGAGATTAGTAGTATTCCCAAATTTAAAAAAAAAAATCAAGTATCTTCTAACCACACATAACCGTGAGGACTTTTAAATGGGATTAGAATCAACTCGTCTATTTAATAAGCAATTTTGATATGTCTTCCATACATGCATAACCGTGAGGACTTTTAAATGAGCATGAAAGCACATATACAAATATTCTAAGTAATTCACCCATGCATAACCGTGAGGACTTTTAAATGAGAGTGGATACTTTGGAAAAAATAAATAAAATAACAACGAATAATTTCCTGTTTAAAATACCACATATTGGCATATTATATTGGATTTTGATGAGTGATGGTCGTTAGAAATATGATAGAAATAGAGATGGTCATGGAATTTTTACCAATCAAAAGTTATTATAAATCTTTTTTATTTTTTTTAAAGAAATTTACTAAATATACCGTCTCAAGTTATAATATATGATTAATATCAACACTCATCACTCTTTCAATCACTATTTTTCTTTTCGATAACCAGTAGGGAGTCATATTAGTTAATGTAGTCATTTAAGATCAAATCCAAAAATAATTATAAAATCAAATTTTCTAAAATGACTAATCTGAAACAAGGTCAACAAAAAATATTCTTTGAAAGGGTTTTTATAAGAAAAATGTTTGCTATTTGAAAATTAGTTGAAATGAAAAATATGCAGGTATTTTATTTAAAAATGATGCAACCACTGAATATCTCAACATAAATCACGTTCCACTAGTAATTTTTCTACCAACTAGATTACCAGTGTTATCTACATCCGAATTTCCCTTTGACTCAAGATTATCAATAGCTGGATGTTACAGACCAGACCGTGAAGCTGCAACAAATACCTTAAAATCATTTTTAACAGCTTTTAAATGGAAGTCTTTTGAATTTGAATTGAAATCGTGCAAATTTATAAACAGTGAACATAGTGTCAGATCTAGAAGCAGTAAGATAAGAAAATATATCCACGTGTATCTAGAGTAATCAAAAATCAATTCAAGACAATATTTCTTATCATCTAAACTTGCAATATCATTAGTCCAAACGAATCTATATGAATTAGTTCAGAGACTCTAGAGATACTTATAGTGTTCTCGGCATAAAAAGATAATTGGCCAACAATTTTGAATAAGTCAGAATCAAAATCAACATTCATTTCTTCATCACATAACTGGTTGATTTAATTCAGATTTTGGTGCAGATTATCACATTTAATAAATCGTTCAAGATAAATATACCGTTACCTATTTTACCTTTACGATAATTTTTCATTGTTGCCCATTGTGATTCTGCCACCTTTATACTAGGCTAAGGAACTTTGATTTGTCGCCCGTCGTGTGCCTGGAACAGCCATAATCCATGTATCACTGTTGTTGTTCCTTAGCCTACCACCACACGTACACGAGAAAAGATTTTTGTGACCTATTTTTTTTATAGGTCCATGATTGTTAGTGGCAAAAGATTTTGAAAAATATGTTTGTGTAGACCCAAGATTATTTATATTTGTTCCTTTTGGCACCCAGATTTGTTTAACTTTAAGGGATTTTATATTTGTGCCTTTTGGAACCCAAATTGGTATGGTTTTTACGTGTTTGGGCCTATGGCCCTATACCAATAATTATTGTGATTGTGTCCAATTTTTCTACAAATTGTGCACTCAGATTTGACTTGATTAATTTTCCTTCTAACAGATTCAGGTTGATTATATCCAAGTCCTTATCTAATAGGTTAACAGTTTGTTTCCCTAATAGCATATTTAACGATCTTTCTCCTTTGGAAAATTTTCCTAAAGTTGTAGACAATTGTTGGACTTGTGTTTTGAGAGATTCATTTTCATTCAATAATTGTGTGCACTTTTTAATAGAATTTTCTCTCCTCGTGTTTTCACTTTCTATCAAAATCAGAATTTCATTTTCAAGTGATTTAATTTTAATTTCTGATTTTTTAATTTCTTCTTCGAATGATGGACACTTTTCACACTTAGGGCACTTGTTTTGATAGTTTTTAACCAATTGATCAAGCTGTTTATTTAATTCTATCAAACTACCTCTTTGTGATTCAATTTTAGCGTATTTCTCCCTAAGTCGTTCAAAACAGCCATTTACCTTATGAAAATATATAAGTAATTCTGAATGAGTAAGTTTTGATACCTCGCTTGGCTCATCATCATCACTATCAGTTATATCACCTCGAAGGCAAAGATCTGCTTTTTCACTCTCACTGCCAGTGCTTTTATTATCATCATCAGTTTCATCCCAAGTGGCTGCAAAACTTCTCCTTTTCGGTTTCTTTCCTTGGCTGAGTCGATTTTGAGGACAATTTGGCTTGATATGACCGGGTTTGTTGCACTTGTGGAAAATGATCTCTTGCTCGTCTGAGTTGTCTAGTGCTTTGACTATTCTGCTTTTCAATTGTTGATTTAGAGCTGGATTTCCATATTTGTGATTCCACTTTTTGAATCTCTTTATTAGTAGCGCCTGCTCAGCTGCTCCATCATCATCACTTTCCGTTGTTCCTTTGAGATCTATTGATTTCTTTCGAGTATCACCTCCTTCGCGTTCTTCCTTGAATTTCATTTCTAGCTCATAAGTGGTGAGATTCCCAATAAGTTCTTCGACTTTAATCTGTTTCAAATCCTTTGATTCTTGAATAGCAGTTACTTTGGCTTCAAAATTTTGTGGAAGGACTCTAAGGATTTTTTGAACTATTTCCAACTCTGTGTATGATTTTCCGAGAGCTTTTGATTTGTATACAATACTGGAAAGTCATCCATACATCTCTTTGACATTTTCATCCTTGGCCATTGTGAAGTTCTCGTATTCGCTACTAAGCATGGTAAGGCGAGATTCCTTGACTTAAGATGTTCCTTCGTGAGTCACTTCAAGTGTGTGCCATATTTCCTACGCAGTTAGACAATGTGAGACATGATTAAATTCAATTTTATCCAATGAACAAATAATAGAATTCATAGCTTTAGCATTAGCATTCTGTAGTTTATTTTCTAGATTTGTCCATTGATCCATCGGTTTTTCAATTTCCTGATTATCTACCACTATAGTTGGTGTCCTATATCCTGTCTCAACTATATTCCAAGCATCAATGGTTTTTAGAAAAATTTCCATTCTATTTTTCCAGTAAGCATATTCACCATTGAACATTGGTGGTCTAACTATGGACTGATCCTCAGCAAAAACATTATTAAAAGAAGCCATTTTAAAATTCAAAATTTTAAAACAAAAATTGGTTTTTGAAAAATTAAATTTTTAAAGCAAAAATTGGCTTTTGTTCCTACCTCTGATACCACTTGTAGGATAGATTTCACCCTAGAGGGGGTGGGGTGAATAAGGTGATACTAATAAATATAAAAATTAATGCGGAAATATATAAAATAATTGCAGCACAGATAACAACAGAATAATAAAAAGCAGAACTAGAACAACACAAATTTACCCAGCTTCAGCAAAACCCTGCCTACGTGTTGCCCCCAAGGTTTCTATTAGAAATTAAGTAGTCAGACGCTTACACACATAAACTTGTGACACCCGCAATCGACTAACCTAACTCTACGCTCAAAACTCTACCACAACTCAGCCATTGAGTTGCGAATTCTCGAACTACACCATCGTAGTTCGTCCCATAGTCACACGACTAGAATTATACAGAAGTTTAAAAGAAAATTACAAATTAAAAAACAATTTAAAAACACAAAACCCTATATAATATACTAAGCCCAAATAGAGAAAACCGGCCCAATAAAAATTAAAAGAAATCCCATTTTCTTTTTATCCTCTTGTATATCTTCGGCCCGTATCCTCTGCCTCGTTTGCGATAATGGCTGTCTCTTTCCTGTTTCCCTCTTTCAAAATTTAGGGCTTCATGATGAAGTCGCCGCTTTGTTGAATTAATTGCCGATGCTTCGAATGCTTTCTTCGATTGATTAATTTGTTCACGGCTACTTCAATTAAGTCGAGTTCGATTGTTAAAATGGTATGCGATTTTTCCCTTTTTCGACATTCGATAATACTCGACTTTGATTCGAGTTATTGGTTTGTGATTTACTCCAATGCCTTGCTCTGATAATTGCTTGAACTCGAATAAATTTTCATGCCGACGATGTTAATGGTTTAAATAGGGTTCGATCCCCTTAATTTACGTTCGTATATACTGTTTGAATTCTTCATGATAATTTTGTTTGGCCATTCGATTTTGATTGGATGCTGGTGATTTCTTTAGACTGGTTCAATTCGAATATTTTTTGATGTGCTTTGCTTGATTACCACACCTTTGATTCTGACTTGTTCGATTCTTTGCCTTGGTCACCACGGCTTTGATTTTGGCATGATATGATTATTGACTTTGTTTGAAAGCCACTACCCTGATTTGAAACTGCTAACGTGGTTTTTGTTCGAACCCCACCTTGTTCAATTGTTCTGTAGTTTGACCATTGATTTGTTGTTGCCTCTGGTTTCACTGCATATACATACATATATATATATATATATATGTGTGTGTTCATGCATGTACATATTCATGTTATATGTTGCAGACTTGGGTCTTGTGTACTGTCAGATTGCATATGGGTATGTGTTTGCCTCTGTTTTCATGTGATGTCTCCATACATATATAATGTGTGTGATTATCCTTTGGTATTGCAGTCTTGTTCATTACTGCATATATGTATACATATTGTTTACTGCTTCATTGCATCCATATTATCACTACATATGTACTTGTAAATGTTGAGGCTTGAACTGTACCGTTGTTGCTGTGTTCATTTATGATGTCTGGTATCATTTGAATGCTTGTATACTTCATATGAAGTCTAGTGTGCATTGTTGAGATTTTCTTTCATGCCTGAATGTAGTTTGTGTACTGTCCACCACTTTTTGTCCTTTTGAACTCATATATGTGTATACATATATATATGCATATATTTATATATGTTTATGTGGTCATGTTGATGTATATGCATGCTCTAGCTTTGTTGTTATTTGATGTTGAGGCTTTGCTCATATTATTCATGTTACCAGATTCACTTGTGTTCTGGTTATGTTCATTTGCTCTTTGAATGCTGGTCATCTCCATTTGTATACGTACATGTATGTATATGTGTATGTGATGTCTCGGCTGTGTTTTGTGCCTTTGTGCCATGCCATTGAACTTTGTTTTCATGTTGCATATGTTTTGAGCCAGTGCATATGAACTTGTATACAGTTGAGCTTGTGTGGCCTTCACTTGATATCTTTACTTGTTTGCCTCCTTTATGTGCTGTTCACTACTGTTGCACTGCCCTGATGCCATTGATATTTGAGTCTGCATTTGCTCATTCGAGTTGCTGTCTTCATTGTTGATTTGGGTCTGGTCTTTACTGCACCGATTTTGTACATTTTGTACATGAGCAGTTGTTAAAGATGTTGTGTTCACTTGAGCTGCTGTCTCATTGTTTCCAGTTGATTATGTCACTGCACTTGTCATTTTGATTTTGGAAACTGATCTGGTTGTGGTGCACTTGTTAGGTGTGTGAATGCTTCGAGTACAGTTCATTGTATGAGTTTGACTGGTTGAGTTGTTTTCATGTGTACTCGAGTCTGGTTGGACCGTCTAGCCTCTGTTTTCTTGTGCACTTGTATCTAATGTGCTACTTGCTGTCTGAACTTATGTTACCATTACAATTGTTTCAGAGCTTTACTTGTGCATGTCACTTTCCATTTTGTTTTCACTTGAAATTCATCTTGATTTTTGGAATTGCACCTGAGTTGAATCCAGCTTATAGCTCGGGTTTGACCTTGTGCTCACGTCGTGACTTTATTTTCATTGCACTTGAGTTGAACCTACCTTTTGATTGGGTTTGACCTTGTTCTCACCTGTCCCTGCATTTTTATCAAGTGTATATTGGTGTGCACGACCTTGTGGCACGTACAGTGACACACTGTGCATGTCACAAGCTGTTAGTGTAAGATGAATTCAAAATAAACGATGACGAACAACCCAAATAACTGAGGCAAATAACATTTTCAAAATACACATTTTATTTTACACTGCACAAATATTTCTTTTTTAATTTTACTGCGTCAGTGTTTACTTTGCAAATAATTCAGATGCTGGATTGAAGCTGGAATAGAGTTGAAGATAAATACGAGCGAATGAGTGATATGTAGTGAGGTGCTAATGTAAATGATAATTGTATAGTGAAAAATTATGTTGTAATTTGAAATGTTGTATATATAGTGAGAGCTCAAATTTTTGTACTATTCAAAAATTGTAATAAAATATTTGTTTGAATAAAATATCCGTTTGAATTTAAATTCTATGTTATTTATTTTATTCAGCAAACATTTATTTAATTATGCGAAAAAATAGTACAATAACAAATACATTTAAATGAATATATATGTTTATTATCATCAAACAAAAATCATATACTAGCATATTCAACAAATGATAATATGACAATCAATATTAATAATCGAAATAATATTAGTTGGAATGTTAGCTATATAAATAGTTAAGTGAAAAGTCTAATAATGAATGTTTAAGTAGTAGGTTCGGTAGTTGGCATAAGGCTTGTGTATCATCCACAACCGAAAACGAAGAAGTAAGGCATGCATGACATCCGCAATCGAAAGCGAAGAAGTAAGAACCATATGGCTTCCGTAACTAAAAACGTAAGGTCTAGATGGGCAACTATTTGGACAATGAAAGAGATTAATGTTAGGCCTAAGTGGTGACCAAAAGAATGGTGTAAGACGTGTGGCCAGGAGTGGCAGTCTTGGCACCGAAGCAAAGTTGGAGTAAGGCCTGAGTGACACCCGAAATACGAAACGTTGGTGTAAGTCCTGTGCGACATCCGCAACCGATAGCGAAGAAGTAAGGTCTATGTGGTATCTAAAGACAGAAATCGTAGGCATAAGGTCTTAGTGGCAGTTGATTAACAGTGCAAATTTATACAATACATGAAGACATAAGGCCTTAGTGGCAGTCGGATGATTGAGACTTAGTAATACGTATATCTGTTGCAAAAGTATGTAATGACTTAGGAGTAGTCAATGGTAGGGTATTTCGATTCAGTTGAAATACCGTTTTTGTGAATCAAACCAATGTGCTACTTTCGGTCAAGGTCCCACGGTTTTGTTTTGATATTTAATAATAAAGCTAAAGCCTATGTTTGCTATTCAATTTGATAATTATTACTTTGTTATAGTAAGGGGAAAACTCGTCCGCATTTTGACGACACCGTCTTGCTATTTTCATGTGCTTAGGGAAATATATTACTCGTACCAGACTTCATGTATGGTTCATGTTTTATTATTGTTTTAAACTCATGGATACTAATTCGAGTAGGTTGAGTTTATGGGCTTGAACAAGCAGCTTTTGGGAAAGGCCGAAACATGCAACCCGAAGATGAAGCATGAGGCTTGAGTGTTATATTTGTGTTGTTTTGATTCCATTAGATCTAACGTTCATGATCGCATCTTCATATATGGCTTGTTGTACTATATTTTTAACCTTGCATGGGCCCGACCTTAAGATGTAAATATTTTTGAACTCAACTCATAATGATGTGCTTGTTCTACTTATATCTATTCTTTTACTTAAGATTGTATTATATAACCGAACTCATTTATATCGCCGAAAGATAATTTCAAGCTGACTGTAACACATTGGGGTTCCATCTTTGGGCCTCAGAACGAATGATGTTACAAAATTTGAGTTATGTAACAAAATCTAGTCACTTGCAAGACTCAGCGTGTGGTGTACAAATCGACGAAGTACCAGAGTTCTGGTATGAAACATGAAAGAATCTGTAACTTTTGGTCAATTTCTCAGGGTCGTGAAACCATTGCTTGAAATAGAGAACAATGAATTGAAGTATTAGCGATGAATGATGTTACCAGAGAACACAAAAGGTTTTGCTGAAGTAGATGGAGTTGGTCGAGTTTATAGAGGTGAAAAAAGTTTCCCTAACCGTCCATCGTTGCCATTATGATTTTTAAGAAGGAAACCAATTTCTTTGAGGGAGGTGGTTTAATGAACTCGGCTTCACATGTTTGGATGGATTAAAAGTCCATTTTGTTCGTTGATTTAGTTTATTTGTAAAGTAATTTTCAAAAAACCTATCTAGTTAGGTTTAAACCACTTTATTCATATAAAAAAAGATGATGTCCACGTAAAAAATAAATAAGTTATGTCTCTAATAATAGGGCTGTCAATATATACATAAAATATCTGAAATTCGTCCGCATCCGTATCCGAAAAGCAGATAACTATCCGATATTCAGAAAAAGGATAATGATGCGAATACGAAGGTATCCGCATCTGAATATTATCTGTCCGTCTTTTTTCAAGATTTTAGTTAATATTTTGTGTATTTTAGTACAACGATAGTCATATGTTTGCTTTTATATTAAGCTGATAGTTTGTACTATATGAATTTAATGCATGTTAATTGCTTAAAATAATTTATTATCATTCTATTTGTTTATTTTTCACACTTCAAAATTTTCTATTCATATTTTTCGACTTATCGATCGTTAGCAGATGAAATAATTATTCGTTATCAGTCTATATTGTGGATGCGGATATCCGATATTCGAAAATAGTTTTCGAATGCAAATGCGGATATGAGATTATCCCGCGACCAACTATAATATTGTCCAGTATCAACTTTTGTAGCGCCTTATGATTCCTGAGATATCTGGATAAATTTTCCGGAAATAAAATTAATACAACACCCCTAGTTGATCTTAAGAGGGGTAGAAAGAACCAAATAAATAAAGGTATATATTCAATTAATTCTTTCACATTCTCATTTCTTATTATCTCTCTCTAATCTCCTCTTTTTTCCCATTCTCATATCTCTCTGTATTCTCATCAATTTTTCAAACCCATCTTCACGTTCCTCTTGAAACCCGTCAACCTCCTTCTCGAACCAGTTAACCCGATAGCCTGTGTACATTCGTACCATCCATCCTTCGTTCTCCAATTCACTTATCTTCGCTCACCGAAATAAAATTTGCGAATAAATCTAATTCGATTTTGGAATATAACGATTACTTTTTTTGAAAAATTTCCCACCTTCGCTCGACACCAATACACGTCAGCTGTACACGCTGTCTAACCTGCGCCGCCACGAATTTTGAATTCAAAATCGAGGTATGATCTCGATTCGAGACTGTGGTGATTGCTCCTTGGGTAGTTTCAATAAGAAGAATTTAAATTTTGGATTTGGGCTGAACAAATATCGATTTACGTTAGGTTTTGTGTCATCTATATGATTTTGATCTTCTTTCAGTGATTTTAGTTCGGATCCGTTGATTTTGGTGGCAGATTTGAGTGATTGCTGCCAGGATTTCGGAGCTTGTGAATTTTGGTATTTTGATTAAGTTTGACTTTAGATTGAGCGCTTCGTCTGTTAAGTGTTTGTTTGTTTGATCCTTTTGGATTAACTCTCTTAAAAAAAAAAGTGAAGCCCTTTGTGCTATTTATTTTTCAAGTGAACATAATTTTATTTAGGGTTTATGTCTGCTATTGCTTTCAGTATACATTGTTTTTAATTTTTGATTTGATGTTGCTAAAATGGTGCTTCTGTCTATATATTTCAGTGTAAGCTTACATGAAACTAAGCAATGGCATTTTTTAAGAACTATGATAATAATATAATGGATGCCGAGAACAACTTAAATGGGAAAGCTGAGGATAATGATACTGAAGAAAACTACACTTCATTGGCAAGTATCAGACAAATGGACTTAAATTTTACGGACCATGATCACGAATTGGAAGAAGGCAATCATCAAATTAAAGGTGAAACTTCAGTTGTTTATAAGGATGAAAACATTGATTTTGATGAGAATTTAAGACCTAGAAAAAGAACAGGTCAGTCTGGAACTTGGGGTTCTAGTTTTTGGAAAGATTGTCAACCATTGGGAGGAAGCAAAAAGGAAATAGCAGTTAACGAAGAAGATTTGACTGCAGTTAATTCTGAAGACGATGATCAAATATATAGGGGAAATGCCGATGTGCCTGTGGATGAAATGCTTTCTGATGATTATTATGAGCAGGATGGAGAGGAAAATAGTGATTCTTTGCGTGGTCACGGTCCAAGTTTTCCTAGTGTTTCAAGTTCTAGGCTGCCACCTAGGCCATTACCAACTACGAGGAATGTGGTGAAGAGCTCAAAAAGCATCAACTATGCAGAACATGATTACGAGGATGATGATGACGAGGATAGTGATGATGATGGTGATGGTACTCGTCAACCCCACTTATAGCTTGTTTCCTTATGTTTTTGTTTTAATTTACTTGAGCCGTTTCTATAAGTGATGCTTTATTTATTTTTTGTTTGTTGCAGAAGATGATCCAGATGATGCTGATTTTGAGCCCGACTTTGCTGAAGAAGTCAAGCCCACCAAACAAAAGGTTTGTACATGCTTTTTTTTGCCACCCAATACTCATATATTTGTTCACTGAAATGTTGACTTTTGTCAATGTAACTTTTATTTTCTGTAGCTCCTATTTATTATATTAAAAAGTTTCTCGAGTATTACTTAACTGTCGATGCATGTGTAGAGTATATTCAATTGAAACTTGAGTAATAAAGTTGATCAGTTATAGCTGGTAGCGGTTACATTTATACATTTTCTCTTAGTACCACCATCGTTGACATGAGGTCTTGAGTCTTTATAGTGAATGTTGTACACAAGTTCGAAATAAAATATACCATTTTTCTCAAGAACATAATTATCAAAGGTGCGCTACGGCCCGCGGCGCAAGGCGCGGCTCAAATGGCACGCGACGCAAAAATGGCACACCTTTCGTTCTATTATTGTTTTTTACTTCTATTTTACTTATTTTTCAATTTTCACAATCCAAACTAATCTCCAACAATGGTTGAATGTATTATATAATTTTTGTACAACGATACGATTACACTTCGAACTAAACTCCAATAAACTTTTAACTGTTTATTTATACTATTGCTGCACCTAACTACTAGACAATTGAAACCTAGATTCGCGATTCCGATCCGAACCTAATGGGTCTTGGGTCGGGTTGGATCTATTTGATGAAAAATAACATAAAGAATCGATCTGACCAGGAAGATTGGACAAAAAAGCGAGAAAATATATGTTTTTTTATTGTTATTACCCAGTCGGATTCAAACCGACCTAATGTGAATCGAACCTCGGGTCGTGTCATTGTTTTAAAGCATACAAATTAGACTCGACAAAATCTAACCCAAATAGAATCGAGATTCGTCATATCGGGTCTAGATCCGACCCGACTGGTCTAATTACCATCCTTGCAGTTAACAAATAATCTCGTCGCATTCTTCAAATTAATCTCGAACTAACTTCAAACTATATGTTCTAATTACCATTGCACTGAACAAGTAATTTCGAATGGATGCTTTTTCAAATTAATCTCCAACGAATTTCGAACCGTCTGTTCCTATTACAGTCGCACCAAATAGTTATCTATGCTTTTACATTTAGTTGGTCATTTCTTTTAATATCACTCTATATTCCTCTCTGTGATTATATCATGTTCATTATGTAAGGTCTACTTCTAGCATTTTTTTAAGCATTGCACAGTCTTCTTTGATGTTCATTTGACTTTTATTTTAATTGCTTGCTAAGTATTTGCATAAATTGCTATAGACTTTAAAACATTATTTCCTTGGGTAGAGGTTTTGAATTATTGTTATGGTTCATCAGTTAAATTATTACAATCTTCATAGAAACTTACATTTTCCTTTCATATGCACGTCAGACTAAAATGTCTGATGATGATTTTGACGACGACGGTGATGATGAAGACGCTGATGATGATCTTGATCTCTTGGATGAAGAATTGGAGTATTGTGACAGTCGTTCACAAAGAAAGCGGCAAAAAGTTGGACGCAAACCAAAGACAGCAAAAGATAACAGATCCTCCATAAATAATCGGAGAAAAAGAGAGAGAGCTGTATTCGAGGATGAAGAATCCTCTGAAAAAGATTCTGAACACGACTCCAATGAAGAATTTAGTCGAAAAAGCAGAAAGTTGGCAACGAAAAAGACTGGTTATCAGTCTTCAAGTTCACAGTATATAAATTCACACAGTAATGAGATTCGTACATCAGGCAGATCAATTAGAAAAGTATCCTATGTTGAAAGCGATGATAGTGAAGAAGGTGAAGATAAATCAACCAATCCTCAAAAGGTGAGATATTTTGTAGAAAATAACAGGATAAGGTTACATCAAGACATTAAGCTATCAAATATACTGGAATATGTGTATCTATAGGTCTCATTTCACATACCACTTACATCTTTTTAATCTGTGAAGGGTTTACTCCTGCTTTTACTTGTTATGTTTCTGCAGACATCTATTGATTGAAGTTTTTTAACTACTATTCCATGACTATTAATGATATATATCGTGTTTTGCAACTATATCATGAACCACATTTGCTAGCAAGAATTCGTTTACTTTATTTTCTTTGCTTTGTACAATGGAAGCATATTGGAATTGCTCCCGGAAGCCATTCACAACCGAGTTACACGGTTTTTCATAATCTTTGACTCTGTTACTGCAATGGTTCCAATTCATCACTTAATTCTTCGATCAAGTGTTTAGTTGACTACATAATTGAAACTAGGGGAATTTTCTGATTTTCTTTATGATTAGGTCTGGAAATATTTCAGTTAAGGATGTTTTGTAACACCCATTATGTTTAAATTTGTTTGAGGTCGCAGATGATGATGTACTCTGTTGTTTCATTGAGATTGACATGCAATTAGTTGTAATCAGCTGTACTGGAAATTAGGATGAATACCCACAACAAGAGGCAATAAAACGGCATTTTAAGCTTAGTATACATTAGAATGCGATTATTTGTCTAATTTTCAAGTGAACAACTTATTGTATTTCAGTTTTCATGTATGATAAGGGTCACGATGCTTATACATTCAAAAACTTTTCAAAATAGAATCTGCTTGAAGTTGGCGAGGAAGACGACGGTGATTCAATTGAGAGAGTTTTATGGCACCAACCGAAAGGCACGGCAGAGGATGCCATTAGAAACAATCAGTCTACCCAGCCCTGTGTTTTGACATTCCAGCCAGGCTCTGATCCTGAATGGGATGATGTTGAATTCTATATAAAATGGAAAGGTCAGTCATATTTACATTGTGAGTGGAAATCGTTCTCAGAGCTCCAAAATGTAAGCATTGATAAACATTTCTGTAAATGACATTACACATTTCACCCCCCTCCAAATTAGTTTTGTATCTAATACTTTTTATTTTTATTTTTTTATTTACAGCTTACTGGCTTCAAAAAGGTTATGAACTACATAAAAAGAGCAAATGAAGAAAGAAAATTTAAGAATGCCCTTTCACGGGAGGAGGTAATTATATCTATTATTATACTTTACACAAAACCCGAGACTCTTACTTCGTTGATAGTGAAGAAAACAGCGTTGATTTTTGTGTGTTGGTGAATGCTTGGAGTACTTCTTTATGTAATTTTCTTTTAGTTGGAAGTGAAGAATTTCTTTGTGAAGCCCATTATTTCTGTGTCTAATAATGGAAATTAATCCTGCTATGCCCATTTATCATGTTTTGTTATCATAATTTAATTATCTTGTACATCATTCAGTCTTTAGTTTTATTAATACTTGCCAGATACATCTTTTGTTTACCTCTATCCCAGAGTATAGTCTAGTACTTTAATTGCAGAAGGCAAGATAATCATAATTTTGGATGTAACCAAGTCAAGAAAGAATGATGTGCTTATATAATCATACCTTAAACGGTATGAACCTATACCATCCACAATCCATTATATTCAGTAATACCATTGAATCAGGATAGAGGTAGTACTAACAAATGGACTTGGCGGGGATAACCCAGCATGTAATTTCTCTACTACCTCCTTAATTGGCCAGGTTAGGCCTGTCCTATTTACAAACAGAATAGCTTGGTCTGCATTTAGCGCAGCATCCTGATCCACAAAATAATAAAACACACTGCCATAACTAATTATTTCTATGTTGAAATGCAAAATGCATATTCATGCTTAAACATTTCATGTTTTGCCGGTGTTTTTTTTAACACATTTGATGGATAAATTTGAAAGCATTCCTATATTTAAATACATAGCAACTTAAACCAGTGAAAGTGGGTTAACCTTGGTGCATTGGAGTCATGGGACTGGGTTATCCAACTTAACACTTATGTGTCAACATGATATTTTTGCGGTGTTAGTTACCGTGTCATGGGTTAAATTGTGGTTTTGGTGGGGTGATTTGGTAGTGCTGGTGGCAGGGATTTTTTTCTTTATGACATAGATCAAATTTATGAGGTGTGCAGTCTAGCATTGATAATCAGTGCTGTAGGCTGGAGGACATGTTGACTTGTGACATGGAATACATGCTGTGTTAGACTTGACTGGTTTCTGGGCATGTTATGGTGGGCTTCTTCCGATCCAACCCATTTACTGCTTCTAAATCTGGGAATTTAATATTATTGGATCTGAATTTGGGTATTAAGGATAGGCTAGGAACAATTTACAGATCTATGCTATCTTAAAACTATTCAGTAAACTATAATTTTGTGAGGGAAATACTCGATGTAAAAGCCTTAAACTTCAGGTCTGAGAATGTCATGTTACAAACCTTTGTTTGAGATACCAATATCGGCCCATGCATTCCAAAGATTCCGCTCAGGCTCCGCCTTGGTTGTAATTTTGAGATAATCTCCCAAGCGTCTCATGGTGTTAAAGTGATTGATCACATCTTAGGAAGTATTGCTCATATACATATTGTGTTATTAAAGCCTCCTTATTTTTGGAACCATCTTTTACAGACAGCATGTGTTTTTTAAAAGAATTATAGTTCTTGGCGCTCTACTCCGTTTTGAAACACCTTAAGTATCGGCCTATATCATGGATTATAGTGCTAGGAATAATTGTTTCTGGATACAACCTGAAACAGAACCAGTTAGTTTCAGGCTTATGTTATTTTAGACATCCATGGTTACTTTCTACTCAGTCAAATATCAAGTTTGAATTATTCGATGGGAATCTTTAATCCAGACATATTGTCTGTACACTATTTGACGGGAATCTTTAATCCATATATATTTGCAGTACACTATTTGATGGGAATCTTGGACACAAAACTAGGGATGGCCCGTGAGTGTAAGTAGAGCAAACGGAGGCTTCGAGCTCTTTTGTACTTATATATATTTGCGAATCTTGATAGTTAATTAACCTACCAGCTTTAAGATAATATTCAACAAGCTCATCTTCACAATAATATTGAACAGCACATCATCGAAAACCCAATAAATGTACAATTCTGAGTTCAGACACTTGTACTTTAACCGCTTATACCCCCCTAAAGTTTAGGGTCTGGTGTTTTATTCTGCTCATTGCCCCATTACATTAAAGTTCAGGAATGGCACTACCCTAAGCCTATAGACATCTGATTTAAACAGAAGCCATTTGATTTCATGTTAATTTGAATGGTTGGCAACTTCTTTCTTCATTTAGCTGTTATGGTAACCGCCCCAGAAAAAATATCACGTCTGCAGGAAGCTTCATTGTGCGATAACTGCCCTCATGTAAAACTTTTCTTCCTTAACCGTCTTATCACTCGACTTTTACTTTCTCAGACACGAGTTCTGTGGGCAATGGCAGAATGCCTTGATGATAATCGAACCTCACAAAAATGGATACATGCAGAGCCCGGTCTCACATCCCATTTGAGAAATTGCACTGTCAAAATTTTAATTGGCTGCGTGGTTTGCGCATACATCCGAGTCGCAAGATTTACACACTCACATCGACATTTGAATTGAAAAGAATTCCACATCTTTAGATCTTGATTGAAAATTTGCGTTCTTTTTACTCGATGTTTGTTGTGACCATTTCATTTTTTGAGTTGCGCTTCGCTCCCATCAGTATTGAAATCAAAGACCTTCATCCGTTTGTTAATGTGGTTGTATTGTCAAAGCCTTGGCTCTTAATAACATCAAGCACTAAATTTGGACTTTACTGTGCCAATTAGTATCATACCCGTCCAAACGTGCATCTTTGAAAACTCCATGGGCTCTGAATTAAAATTATACGTGCAACATCTCCCTATTACCTTTCCAAACCGTTGTAACTCCACATAGAGTCGAAAAATTGCAGCCTTTTCCTTTCAACCGTCCTACCGAAACAAGATCCTTACTAATTTTCGGGACATGCCTAACTTCCGTGAATTTCACCTTCTTTCCATCATATATTTTTATCATAGTTTGAGGTTTCGGCCGGAATAGCAAAATTTCGGCTACCTCGGTTCGGTTTTGGTGGACCCCGGGACGAACCCTAACAAAAATCCACATCTTTAGATGGTTTTGGTGGACCCCGGGACGAACCCTAACAAAAATCCACATCTTTAGATCTTGATTGAAAATTTGCGTTCTTTTTACTTGATGTTTGTTGCGACCATTTCATTTTTTGAGTTGCGCTTCGCTCCCATCAGTATTGAAATCAAAGACCTCCATCCGTTTGTTAATGTGGCCGTATTGTCAAAGCCTTGGCTCTTAATAACATCAAGCACTAAATTTGGACTTTACTGTGCCAATTAGTATCATACCCGTCCAAACGTGCATCTTTGAAAACTCCATGAGCTCTGAATTAAAATTATACGTGCAACATCTCCCTATTACCTTTTCAAACCGTTGTAACTCTACATAGAGTCGAAAAATTGCAGCATTTTCCTTTCAACCGTCCTACCGAAACAAGATCCTTATTAATTTTCGGGACATGCCTAACTTCCGTGAATTTCACCTTCTTTCCATCATATATTTTTATCATAGTTTGAGGTTTCGGCCAGAATAGCAAAATTTCGGCTACCTCCGTCCGGTTTTGGTGGACCCCGGGATGAACCCTAACAAAAATCCACATCTTTAGATCTTGATTGAAAATTTGCGTTCTTTTTACTCGATGTTTGTTGCGACCATTTCATTTTTTGAGTTGCGCTTCGCTCCCATCGGTATTGAAATCAAAGACCTCCATCCGTTTGTTAATGTGGCTGTATTGTCAAAGCCTTGGCTCTTAATAACATCAAGCACTAAATTTGGACTTTATTGTGCCAATTAGTATCATACCCATCCAAACATGTATCTTTGAAAACTCCATGAGCTCTGAATTAAATTTATACGTGCAAATCTCCCTATTACCTTTCCAAACCGTTGTAACTCCACATAGAGTCGAAAAATTGCAGCCTTTTCCTTTCAACCGTCCTACCGAAACAAGATCCTTATTAATTTTCGGGACATGCCTAACTTCCGTGAATTTCACCTTCTTTCCATCATATATTTTTAGCATAGTTTGAGGTTTCGGCCGGAATAGCAGAATTTCGGCTACCTCGGTTCGGTTTTGGTGGACCTCGGGACGAACCCTAACAAAAATCCGGTTTCGGTTAAGAAGAGGAAAAATTAAAATTTTTGAAAATTACAAGCATCTAGTTGAATATATACCTGAAATCTTATCGTCGACTTCAATCTCGTCGTCGACTCAAATCTCGTCGTCAACTCCAAGCAAATCTAGCTAGAGAGGATCAAATCTCGTCGTCGACCATCTTCAGTCTCGTCGTCGACTTCATGTTAGCATACTTCAATTGAATCTCGTCGTTGATGCTTTTGTTCATTTTCGTTTTTTTATTTGCAGTAGAGTGTCGATGCTTTTGGGGCCATGTTACGTTGAATTAGGGCAACAGTAGGGTACTGGGCATAAAGTAATTTCTTGATGGTTAAGTTGGGCTAAGAATTGAGTTTGGACAAGTAATATTTTAATTAAGCAAATCAACCTTTTTATATAATTCATAAGCTTCAACAAATCAACATTGATTTATTTTGGGTTTGGGCTGGGCTGGGCTAACAATTAGTTTCCTATTTTAATTAAGTTATGGTTGATTAGAACCATAGAGTAATAAAGGTATAGTTTATTTGTTGTAATATTGTATATTGTATTCTAGTTTTCATAAACTATATTTTATCTTTTATTTACAAGGATTATTATTACATTTTCATTAACAAGTCATTTAAAAATCAAAATCGAGACCAAAACCGAGACTTTTGAAATTTCCGAAATTGTCCGAAACTATGAAAACTTCAATTGACCGAAACCGAGATTGAAACCGAGTTTTCAAACCTTGGTTTTTAGCCTAACCGATCTTATACCCTTCACCTCAACATCTCCATCACTATCAGAATCCACCTTGCTCTCATGCTCTTTATAATAGTGAATGCTTTCTTTTGGTGGCATATATGTAAACATGCTCCCGAATCAAGCATCCATCCATCCATCTTTTTTTTTTCGTCAATACATCTTCTTTTCTTCCATTAATACAGAGAATTTCATTATTGATACCAAAATTTATCACGTCATTGCTGCCTTAATTAAGCTTGTCTTTGTCTTCCTCTAATGTTTTCATCATTTTTTTGTCTTTTTTAAGCTTTTTGCAAAATCTCACATAGTGACCGGGTTTTTTATAGTAATAGTAGATGAAATCTCTTTCCATGTTCGATCAATTTGTTTGTCTTTCCATATTCAGACGGTTACTTCTAGCAAGATTGACGTCTTCAATCGAATTTTCACTTTTCATTTCCTCCTTATCCTCTGCTTCCAATGGGTTCATCATCTGCATCTCTTTATTAATTAGGTTATTAACCACCGACCTTACTGAAACAACTCTATCCAAATCTAAGTTGTTCAGTGCAACCACAAACGTTTTTCAACTCTCTTGTGATGAACTCATCAATATCAAAATCTGTATCTCATCATCCACATTGTAATTTACTGCCTTCAATTGGCTTACAATTGCCTGAAAATCATTGAGATGCTCCCCAATTGATCCACCTTTCTTAAGCTTTAGATTTACCGGTCTTCTCATTAGAAGAGTCTTGTTAGTTGCAGAATTCTTTATATAGATTTTTTTCAGTTTCTTTCAAATTCCAAATGCATATGTTTCATTAGCAATAATATGGAATATCAAAGGCCTTAGAAAACGTCGAATAACCGCCGCAGCATTCCTATCCCATATTTTCCACTTTGCTTCAGATACATTACTAGGTTTCTCCCATTTGTTAGGTCATTGAGGTATATAAAATCTTCAATCTTCGTCTTCCATAACCTTTAATTTCTTCCAATAAGTTTTTCAACACTTATCTACTTCATAACCAACCCTCTTTAAAAAATTTATGTAGTAGGTTCTAATATCAAACTGTTAGGGTTTTTCTTAGGATACATACACACTTAAACTTAAATTTTAGAAGAGATAAGAAGTGAAGAAAAACGATAGACAGAAATTTTTCCAAACAAATTTTTTATTAATTCATTCAAAGATTATAGGGAAAAGTCTAAAAATTGTAAAGATACCTCAATCCTCGAAACCCTAGAAAAACAACATTTTCCCCACACTTATAATGAACTCTGCACACGTCTATTTATAATAGTCTTGATAAAACACCTTCTTTAATCGGCCGATTAACGAATCGATTGATTATTCCGATCTTACAAAGTAATCCTTCTCATGTTGATAATTCTGTCTTCTGTAACGTTGTTATCAAAAATCTTAATATCCTACGATTTAAATCCCGATTCAGGTTGGATCTCTCCCTTAACGATTCGATTAATGTTCCGATTCAAACTTAGTTCTCAAATAAATAAAAAGCATTGTACTCATGCTAACATATTTAATATATTTATTTGGATTCACAATTCTAATCACAATGTTTTCAAAACAAAATAAAAATGGAATGAGAGAGAAAATTGAGTTTTATATTTAATTGTAGAAGTTCAAACAACAAAATCAATTTCAAATTGTGTGCAAACCTTCAAATACGGATCTTTTGAATCTACGATTTACTATTTGAATCTCGTTTCGATTTAAAGTTTGAACTTTACGGTTTACGATTTAAATCCTGTTTTGAAAACATTGTTCTGTTATGCAATAGAAGATGCAATTAACATTCTTTAATCACTCTTCAAAATTATAAAAGAGACGATATATTTGAGTCACAAAATCTACTTTAATTGTGTATAGGTGTGTGTGTGGGTATATATATATATATGTATGGAAGGGCTCAAGATCCATCTCCTTGTAACTTCTTCGTTTCCTTTTGAGCTGTTTTTTTGTTGCTATGTTACATTTATAAGCAAGATCACCCCTACAAAATTTTCAACTCCTTTAAAATCGCATGCTAATATGAACCTTATAGCCAAAATATTGTTTAAACGTTGAATTGAAAAGTAATTTCGAAGGGGTTAAAAGTTTCATTGTTGTTTAAAAGTTTGTATAGGTGATCTTGCTAATGATTCAAATTCTGGATTGCGAAACTGCTGTCAAATTCTGGATTGCTGCATAAATTTTGAAGTACAGTGGTTAATAAAAGTTGAATCATTCAATTTTGTTCTTAACATACGTGCACATTCGTCATAAATGTCTCTCTACTTTAAAATATGTGAAGTGCAGTCTTTAATGGAACTTCTTTAGTCTAGTTGGCAGTTCTTAACAAGTGCATTTTTTAACAATAAAAGTGCTACTCAACCTCTAATATGATTCTATTATAACATTGCTGGTGTACGTTTAGTTGGAACAAGCACACTGCACATGTATTTGCAGTTCCGTATTCAGAGCTTTTGTCTCCTGACTAGTTCTGTTTCCACCAATGGAGACTATTCTGTTAAACATGTATGTCTAAAAGTGGTTGAAATTCTTTGCAACAGGTTGAGGTTCATGATGTTGGCAAGGAAATGGAGTTAGATCTGTTAAAGCAATACAGCCAGGTTAATATTTAAGATATCCATGTTTATTTTACAGCCTTCTATTTCTCTTCTTTTCTTTATTGAATTGACATTATTGATGATATATGATATGATTAGGTTGAGAGAATATTCGCTGATAGAATTAGCAAGAGCAGTATTGATGATGTGGTGCCGGAGTATTTAGTTAAGTGGCAGGGACTTTCCTACGCTGAAGCAACATGGTATATTTTTGCTCTTTATTGTTTTTATATTAAAGAAATGCAAGTTATTGCTATGGTGTCTGAAATTAGATGAAAAATAATGTTGTATATCGGCAACATTATAGCTAAATCATAAGGCCATCGACCCCTACGCATTGTTAATTGTAGCTTTGCAATGCATGATAATAACTGTTATCTTAAACTGCAAAATGTCCGACTTGTAAATTTATGGATAATTGATACCTCTTAGTTTACTGATTCCCCATTTATGTTCTTTTATGAAATACCAAATAAGTACTTGGAGAGCATTGAACTGTCAAAGTTTATTTACAAGTCAGTTTTTGCAGTATGGAAATTGCAACTACTTTGAATTCATTGCTGTTATGACTTTCATTTGTACAATATTTTGTTACATCGTGACTTGGAATGCGAAGTTAGCATTACATATATTATGCGTAGAATAAAACTTTGTGCTGGGAAGTATACATGCACTATTATTTTCCATTCTGTAAACCTGTCATGTTAAGTGCAATATCAATAAATTTTGTGAAGTTTGAATAATGTAATTTTATAACAGGGAAAAGGACACTGATATTGCATTTGCGCAAGGTGCTATCGATGAATACAAGGTATTGTGACGGGCAACAATTTATAAGTACTTAAATCACATCATTAATCATTTCTCTGTTTTGTGTTTGGTCTTCGTATTGACATTTCTTCATGTTTCATTGCCATGTAGGCTCGTGAACAAGCCATGACTGTGCAAGGGAAGATGGTCGACTTTCAAAGGAAGAGAAGCAAAGGTTGGATTTTCCCTTGTATCCTTGTGTTCTTGTGATATTGCTATAGTAGAAAATGATCGTTTATGGATGGATCATAGTGTGTAGGAATGGACATGTATTTTTGTGTGTGCATAATGTTTACAAGTGGCATTGACACATTATAATTTGTATTCGATACTTTATGGACAAATTTATTACCTAGAAGCTTACCTTTAAACTCACCATGCTGGTACTGTTCGACTTGCATAATTATGCTTTTGCATTTACCTTTTGACATTATGAACACGAGTTGGTTCAAAAATAGATAGTTCTTAAATAGTCTTGATCTTTATAGAGTGGACAGCAACTGATCGCGATCTGTTGACAACCATCATATTAATGTTTGCAAACACCATAATTAGGGTGTCATAAAAGATGTTTCTCTACCCAACTCAATCGTTTGTGAAAAACATATATAATAAATATAGGCTTCACAAGCTCATTATACGTTGATCTGCATGTGGGCTGAATGGTTACCCCCTTGTTTCATATAACACCACCCTCCCCACACCCCCCCCTCCCCGCCCCCGGCGCACACACACACACAAAAAAACCACCCAAAGGTATGGATTCATATTTTATTTCCTACTTTTATAGACAGTCTGAGAAAGCTTAATGAACAACCTGAATGGTTGAAAGGAGGTAAACTACGAGATTATCAACTCGAGGGCTTAAATTTTCTGGTAAACAGGTAATTGTACTTTGGTTTTCTCCCTTCCGTCTAATCCATTATCATTATTCGGTATAACATATCATTTTTGTATTATACAGTTGGAGAAACGATACAAATGTCATTCTAGCCGATGAAATGGGTCTTGGCAAAACTGTTCAATCAGTTTCGATGTTAGGATTTTTGCAGGTACATCTGTATTATCCTCGTTTTTTTTTGGAACCATATAAAATACTCGTCCTTAGTTTCTAAGGCACCATTTTTATTGGTTTCTTATTGCAGAACGCCCAACAAATTCATGGGCCTTTCCTTGTTGTTGTACCTCTTTCAACCTTGTCAAATTGGGCAAAAGAATTCAGGAAATGGCTTCCTGATATGAACATTGTGGTGTATGTTGGTAACCGTGCCAGTCGAGAGGTGAGGCAACTTTTTTATGTGTATCATTTACAACATGGATAAGATGTTAACGTTTAATCTGATTGTTAAAATCTGAAGCTGAATGTTGTAATGTACATAAAATGATTTAAGTGGCATCTTATGAAAACTGTTTTCTCTTGATTATGGAGATCCAGGATTGTCTGCTTATCTTCATTGACAATAAATAAAAAATGTTTCAGTTGTACATTTGGTCAATTAGGTTGTACTTTCTCCTTCATCTATACATTTTGTGTTGGAACTTGGTACAAATTTTTCTAGAAAACAAGATTCAATAAGGTATTTTGTAAATGTAGCACATCAACGAAGTTGCAATTCATCTAAAATGGCAAACACACAATGTAAGGTACACACAATTATGATAAAAATAAGGGATTTAATTGGTCCAACAATTTTTACCACGTATTGTTGCATGATCGACAAAAGTCTTTTGTTATACACTTTCTATGTATGCAAACATAATTTGTGTGACATTTCACCTGAATTTAACATTTCTACAACTCAAGACACATCCTCTTCCTGCACTTCATTGTTTCATTTATAATTATTCAGATCGTCTTTATGATGGTTGATTTGTAAATTACATAATGTTGAAAATCAGGTGTGCCAACAATATGAATTTTACACAGACAGGAACACTGGCAGACCGATAAAATTTAATGCTTTATTAACCACATATGAAGTTGTATTGAAAGACAAAGCTGTCCTCTCTAAGATCAAATGGAATTATCTTATGGTAGATGAGGCTCACAGATTAAAGAATAGTGAGGCGTCTTTGTATGTTGCTCTTTCGGTATGTGTCATTTTGCACTTATTTTGAGGCATTTTATTATGCAAATTCTTATATTATTTATTTTCCTACTTCATGCAGGAATTTAGTACGAAGAATAAACTTCTTATTACAGGTACTCCATTGCAGAACAGCGTCGAAGAGCTATGGTGAGATTTTTGTTTTCTACATATATTTATAACCTGAAACTAATTTGTTTGCAAAGCAAAATTATAAGATCTTTACCTTTAGCTTATACATGAATGTAAACAAATTTGTTTTTAAGTGCTGCCATTGCATCTGTCTCCTGGATTTTATAGAACTGCCCCTCTTTTCAATTTTGGATCATCTAACTTGAAGTGAAGGCTGGAAGAAGGATAAAACACAATTAGCTTAATCAATGAATATTAAAGTGTTAGTTGTTTAATCTCAGGTTTACATTGATGTTGCAGGGCTCTTCTTCACTTCCTTGATCATGAAAAGTTCAGGAATAAAGATGATTTTGTTCAGAAGTACAAAAACTTGAGTTCTTTTGATGAACTTGAGGTAGATAAGATATAAAATCTACCACATGTTAAATTTGTTTCCCTTTTGTGTTTATTCATGAACTCATGTCTCTGTATATTCCAAAGTTTGATTTCAATTATTCTGTTAGCTTGCTAATCTTCATAAAGAGCTGAGACCACACCTTCTCAGAAGAGTGATTAAGGATGTAGAGAAGTCATTACCACCCAAAATTGAGCGCATTCTTAGGGTTGAAATGTCTCCTCTTCAAAAACAGTAAGATTTTACTCATATGCACACTCAGTTGTTTGTTGTTCTTTAGTAGTTGAACATATTTCTTTTTTATATTAGGTATTACAAGTGGATACTGGAGAGAAATTTTCAAAATCTAAATAAAGGGGTTCGGGGGAATCAGGTTTGTTAATTAGCTATTATTTTCTCAATGTTTTGCCTGACTTTTCTGGCATGCTACAAATTTGTATTATAGGATTATTAGCATCACTTGTATCGTGTTTGTCATGTATAAGTAGCAATTTATGATGCTTACGTGATCAAAATTTGCTTGGAATAGTCAATTATAAAAATGATTTTGCTGCCAGGGTGCAGCTGGAGAGAAAAACATGCTTTCATATTTTATTCTAAGTGCTGACATATTGCTCAAAAGAGAAGTAAAATAGAATAAATTTACAAAGAGCTGTAACATCGAAGCTACTTGATTCTTTTGCCTAAAGTCTCTCAAATGCAGGTTTCACTATTAAACATTGTTGTTGAGCTGAAGAAATGCTGCAATCATCCTTTTCTATTCGAAAGTGCAGATCATGGTTATGGTGGAGATACCAGCACTAGTGATAGTGGGAAAGTTGAACGCATTGTTTTGAGCAGCGGGAAACTTGTAATCCTTGATAAACTATTAGTTCGGTTGAAGGAGACAAATCATCGTGTCCTTATATTCTCTCAGGTCTGTGTACTGCTTGAGTTCATCGACATGACATGTTATAGCTCGTGATTGTTGTTTTCTAAACTTAATCCTTCCCCTGAAGCTGTTGCTTGTTTATTCAACAAACAAAGCAGTAGTAACTAAATTGTAGTGCAGTTGTACGTTTTGTCAGGCACATATGTACTTATAATTATGCCTATTTTGGCATGCAGATGGTGCGAATGCTGGATATTCTTGCTGATTATTTGTCACTTAGAGGATTCCATTTTCAAAGGCTCGATGGAAGTACACGGGCAGATCTACGTCATCAAGCCATGGAGCATTTCAATGCACCTGGAAGTGATGATTTCTGCTTTCTCCTTTCAACCCGTGCTGGTGGATTAGGGATTAACCTTGCTACTGCAGATACAGTTATCATATTTGACTCAGATTGGAATCCTCAGAATGATTTACAGGTCTGCAAATTGTCAAAATTGATCACTATTCTGCTGGTTTTTTTTGGCATGTACATTGGTTTTATGTAATACTTAATGCAGGCCATGAGTAGAGCACACAGGATCGGTCAGCAAGATGTTGTTAACATTTACCGATTTGTTACCAGTAAAAGTGTCGAGGAGGATATTTTGGAACGTGCTAAGAAAAAGATGGTACAATTATCTTTTATGCACTATACTTCTACAAAATCTTTTACAGGTTATTTGCTGTTGTTACATATATTAGTTTTGAGACTCCAATTATTGAATTTGTAGGTTCTGGATCACTTGGTAATACAGAAGCTAAATGCAGAAGGAAGACTGGAAAAGAAAGAATCGAAAAAAGCATCTATGTTTGACAAGGTAACTTTTTATGTGCAAAGTAACACTTTACTCATGTAACCTTTACACATGTTTGAGCAAAACAGCAACTGTTTGCGAAATTTTGGCTTTGAAGATTACCAATTTTCTAACAAGTAACATTTATACTCTACTTTCAATCTTTATGTTAAAAAAATATTTTGCTAGCTCATTTTAGTTCTTTTCTTTTAGCATTTTTAGTTAGTGATACTAAGATTCATACTAATTTTAGAATGAGCTTTCTGCAATCTTGAAATTTGGAGCGGAGGAATTGTTTAAAGAAGATAAAAATGATGAAGAGAGCAAAAAAAGACTTGAAAGTATGGATATTGATGAAATCCTAGAGCGAGCCGAGAAAGTTGAAACCAAAGGTGCAGATGAAGAGCCTGGAAAGGAATTGCTTAGTGCTTTCAAGGCAAGATATATATCTACATGTATTATGTTAATTTATTTATATGTATTCAGCCGTAATTTTAAAGCCTTAAATTATATTATAGTTGCTTCACTAAAGAGAAGACAATCATTTGTCATAATTTTTCATCTTATTTATTATTCTAGGTTGCAAATTTCTGCAATGCTGAAGACGATGGAACATTTTGGAGCCGATTGATACAGCCAGACCCTTTAGACGAAGCTAATGTGAGAATTGATATTGGCATCTTTTACATTAGTATCATCATGTCGGATTAAAAATTTGATTCAACATGTTACATGTGTAACTGTCCCTCAAAACGTTTGCTTATACCTTTAGGCAAAATAATCAACCTTTGTCTTCATCAATGTTTTATACTTGATTACAAATTATCTTCCTCAATTTGTATTGTTTCGTCCAGTGTTGCTCTTCTGGTTATTTAGTGATCAAGGTTTTTAAGTGTTTAAATAGTTGAAGATGAATGGGCACCCGACAGCCATATAACTAACAGTTTTACAGTTAACTGCTTTTACAAGACAACCAGGAGTAAGCATTTAAATTTATCAGAGGCGACACCCATAATTTATCCAAGTTATAGAAAAGAGTTGGAAACAAGTTATGTATTTGAGTAAACTTGTCTTTTCCTACTGATATTATGATAGATTGGAATTGATCTTGCTTTATAACATGCACAGGAAGAACTTGCTCCACCTCCACGTGCTGCAAGGAATATAAAGAGCTATGCTGAAAATAGAGCCGATACAAGTAATAAAAGAGGAAAAAGAGGCCCGGAACCACGAGAAAGAGTGCAAAGGCGTTCAACTAGAGCTTCTGATTCTTCTGCCAGCTTTTTACCAATAATTGAAGGTGCCTCTGCTCAAGTTAGGAGCTGGTCTTTCGGAAACCTAACAAAGAGGGATGCTTCTCAATTTGTTCGAGCAGTAAGTATCACATTATCTTTGTACATACTATTGTGTTGTGTAATTTGCCCAAAAAGTCGATTCATTTGGATAAATTTATACAAGTAAAAGTGGAGGCCATTTTTTTCACTATGAACAAGGAATAGTTAATTCAGTAAGTCTCTGTTTGTTTTGACTGTACTCTTTAGCGTTTATGTACATTTTTCTGGCAATAAGTGCTTCAAATATCTTTTGATGATATTGTTGATCCAAAAACACATTTATTAGAAGAAAACAACCCAAACCGATTTCTCTAAGAAGCACGGTAAAGTGTGTTTAGAAGTAGGGCTAAAAATTACATGGGTTGAAGTCCTCTTTAGTTTTAATTTTTAACCCGTCTTTCTATATTTGTCTCTATTTAATATCTCATTGTTCAAGTAACGTTGAAGTTTATGCTGTGTGCTTCATCCGTGGAAAAAATGATCCAACTTTATGGTGCCCCAGTGTCATTCTTCTATACAAATTGACCGTTAGTGAATAGTTTGTTGCAAGGTTTGGAAAATAGGCCGTATTGAGCCGTCTTTAGTGGTTACATAGATGATTACCATAATTGCAACTGTCATATGCATATAGGCTTATTCTATTCTCACCCCGTTTCTTGCCTTTCCCACCCCGCTATTTCAAAAAAGAACGGCACACCCCACTTTTTACTGTTCCCACCCCTTTATATTCCAAAACTACCCCTACTTACTTTTTTTTACTGCCTCCTTACTTTCCTCATCTCTCTTCTCTTCAATTCAGTAAAACAATTCAATCTGAATTCTAATGGAAGCTGAATGTAGATCTAAGCATCGTCGTGGTAATTTCTAATTAATTTTGTTTCGTCCTGTTTAATTATTTCAACTTCTTGCATCGCATCATTCAATCAACGTCCAAAAAGAAAAAAGGAGATCGGAAGGGGAATAAAAACCCTAATTCACATAAACGAACGTGGTTTCTATTGGAACAACGTTTAGGGCAAACGCTGTTCCTATGACAACCACATTAGGCTGAAACGTGGATTCCTAGATAAGCACCTTTGAGCCAAACGTGGTTATGATAGAATCCACGTTTATGGGTAGCATGGGTTGTGCCGCAACCTAGCTACCCATTCACGTGGCCTGTGTTTTTTCTTTAATTTCTATTTTTTAGGTTGATTAAGTCCTTATTGCAGAAACTTCAAATAAAATAGACAACTCATTTCAACTTAATTACAATGAGGGTAAAAATGTCATTTGATTTTTAAAAAATTTGATGGGGTGGGAAAGACAAAAAACGGGATGGAAATAGAATTAGCCATACCTATAAGCATCTTTGCTGATCTATCTTTTTAAATCCATAATTTTAGGACATCATGATAATGTGACGAGGCCTACAGATTGTTACTGATGCTTAAATTATTTAAAATGCATCTTTCCCCTATTTACTGTCTGTTTATTAAATGATGTTTCTGGTATCACACAGCATCCAAAATTTGTTCATAATATTTCTTCTGGTCTTGATATATAGGTTAAAAAATTTGGAAATGACAGCCAAATCAGCTCAGTAGTTGCTGAGGTTGGTGGAGTAATTGAAACAGCTCCTTATGAAGCACAGATTGAGCTTTTTGACATGTTGATCGAAGGTTGCCGTGAAGCAGTCAAAGAAGGCAACATGGATGTCAAGGTATGTTTTTGTAATTTATTCTTTACTAGATGCATATACAGGCGATGAAACAAAGTGCTCATTTTATACAAAGTGCTCATTTTATTTGCTTATTTTGTAATCGATTCATGCTATACAGGGAATCATACTGGACTTTTTTGGAGTATCAGTAAAAGCACATGAAGTTCTCAACCGAATCGAAGAATTACAGCTTCTAGCAAAGCGCATTAAACGCTACAAAGACCCTGTTGCACAATTCAGATTGACGACCCATCATAAGAGTCCACAATGGTCGAAAAGCTGCGACTGGAATCAAGGTTGTAGTCAGTTATTTGTTTTCCTTGCAGAATATGCTACAATTACTTGCAATCCCTAATTAATTATCATGATCTCTGCTCAGTTGATGATGCAAGATTACTTCTTGGAATACATTATCATGGATATGGAAACTGGGAAAAAATCAGAATGGATCCTAGCCTTGGTCTTACAAGAAAAATCGCTCCTGCTAGTCTCGGTGAACGGGAGACATTTTTGCCTCGTGCTCCTAACATGGATAATCGTGCTAGTGCTCTTCTGCAAAAAGTAAATACATCTTTTTAGTCAGTTTGAAAGTTCACTTTGCTGCTTGTCTTTTGCCGCACTAGATTTTAAGCTTTACTGGCAACGTTTTTTCTTTTCTTTTCCAAACAAGTAATGGTGATTATTGCATAAGGCAGCTAATGCATCAATTGTTTTCACTTTTTCTGTAAAACAACAGGAGTTTGCAAATGTCCATGGGAAGATTACAAAGGGTAAAGGTTCACGTAGGAATGCAAGGATTGAAGAGGAGGTTATTATAAAATCGAGTACTCGATCGAGACCAAACCCTAAATTAAATTCTAGGGTTAACAAAGAGCCTAATCTAAAGCATCCAAAAGAGGTGCATCATGTAAAAGAAGAAGGCGAAATATCTGGGTCCGAGCAAGATGGCCGTTACACTGAACAAGACAAAGAAGATAAATGGGTGGGTTGGTGCAATCAAGTCATGGAAGGAGAATTAGTTACTTTGACGCGACTAGAAAGATTGCAAAACACCAGTGTAGAGCTTCCGAAGGAAAAGGTATCATTTTTTACCACTGCGATAATGAACTTGAAATCTTGTCTGTCATCGTGGTCATCCTTCAGTACTAAGTGAACCATTATAATTCGAAATTACAACTCATCCAATAATTATTATAGTATAAAAGGTTGCTCATGAAACCATACTACCATTCTTGATTCCTCCCTTTGAACAAATGGTAAGTCCATTCAATTCCTTTCCACAAACGCTGTATTTCATGATTTTGGATTTGTACGTTTTCAGGTACTTGCAAGAATTCGTAATTATTTACAGCAGCTTGGCACAAGGATTGATGAAATACTCGAAGACCATAAAAATCAAGGCTACAAGAAGTCTAAACTAGCCAGTAAGTTTCTCATTCTGGTTTTATTTTCAGCGCTGAGATACTGTGATAACTTTCAATATGTTATTCTATTTCATACATGCATTGTTCTATATTATTTTTGTAAACTTACCATCTGTTTGACAAAGATCAATCATGACTATACAACTAAATATCATATATGTTGTCATATGAAAAAAATCATCGGTTTTAAGAATGCTTTTTTTTTAAAACAATTTTGCTTGCGTTCAACATCAAGATAACAGTATAATGGGATTCATACAAAGTTTTCTTCAACTTTGATCTTAGCCGAAGCAATTACCGTCTTCTTTTGCAGCAATGAGGACAAGGTTGTGGGATCATGTGTCAAAATTTTCCAACTTAACAGGAGAACAGCTACGGGAGACCTATTTAAAGCTGAAAGAGGATATGGGCAGAGAGGGGGCAGGCTCCTCCCATTATCAAAACAATAACAAATTCAAAAACAAACAAAAATCCCAGAATTTTCAAATGCAGAATATGGGTGCACCAAATACGGGGCCATGGAAACATAGAAGAAGAGATAACACAAACAATCACCAACAATATTATATGCAGCCTCCTCCATTGCCACCTTATCCCCTGCAGGCACCAATCAGTGATCCTAACTCTGCTGGTATTCTTGGGTGGGGCCCGAGTGATTTAAGAAGATTTACTAATGGCAGACCAAAAGGCCATTTCCCCCAAGGGCAGAGATAGCCATCTATACAATAGTGGATTTTTTTTTACAAGGAGTTAAACTTTAGAAGGAAGGAGAAATATTATGGACTTCACATTCTTCTTCCTGGACTGCCTACGGTTGTTGGAACGAAGTCACTAAACCGTGGCCATGATAGAGCAATTTATATGTAACAGATATTCTTGCAGGTGATGCGCGAACTTTCATGTTTGCTATTTTTGCTGGGTTCTGGTAATGTGTAAAAGCAGTCCAAGAAATAATTTTTAGTTTCTGAATATTGTCAAAGAACTATCTTTACATGAAAAGTATGTTCATATAGGCTTGAGCTTTTTCTTTTCTTTTTGAAATCAAATATTTTTGTAGTGACAGTGTAAAACAGTTATTTTCGTTAATATAATTCTTATTCTGTATTGATGCTGGTTTCTCTTTTATTTAGGAATTGTGTGGTAGTGGTTTCTTCTATTATATTGCAGCATGATGCATGGCATATTGTTGACAACAGAATAAGCAAGCTTTGTTCGTATGTGGATATTTTAATAATGTTCTATGTGTTCGGTTTGTTAATTCGTTTGGTATGTAGATATTATCGATTGAAAATGCTGCAGTTTTAATTAATCGAGAATGAACAATAATCCAAACTTGGTCAAATCCCTTCACGCGTTCAGTATCATATTTATCCCTTTGTTTTCCTTCTCCTGCTATCTGCCATATGCTACATCTATACTTCTGTGTACCTTTCTGAAAGCTTGAAAAGGACATAATTCCACTAAAATCATTATTTGACTCTCTTTTGCCTCCACAACAACCTTCATCAGGAAAGGAAAAGGAACGAAAAAAAATCAGAAAAAAAAAATCCTCTAATTACATCATCTCAACTCTAAAAATGCCTACTGATTTGATACCGCCAAATGATTCGATGCCAACTCTAATATCTTCGGTATCTCTTTCATCGATTTCCACCTCTAGTACTTCAAATCAGTACGCTTTTCTTCTGGAGCGTGTACGACCAATCGTCCATCTTCTAGAACACAACACAAGCTCCCAAATTGAACAAATCAAGAGTTCCTTCGATTTCATAGACACCCAAATGAAGGAAAACTCAAATGGTTCGCTGGAAAATTACATCCAAGACCTCGGGAGGTGCCTTGGGCTGTTGCTCATGGCTTGGGGAGATGCCCCGAGTGAAATCAGAAAAGAAATACGATTGATTATGAAAGATATAAAGAAGGTCGATATGACTAGTGCTAGTAGCAATGAAGTGGTTCTTGACTTGGAAGATGTTTTGGTCAGATTAAAGAAAAGTGGAGAAGAAGATAGCGGAATTGCTTTATTAGAGCTAGGGTTCTTAATCCGTGAAGGATTGGTTAAAGAAGAGGAGAGCGAAAACGTGATTATGGTACTTTTAACAAGATTGGGAAATGGGAAAGTTGGAGATAGATTGAAAATTCTGTTGTTGTTGAGAGAATTGTGTGACATGAACGAGGAAATCAAGGTAGCCTATATTGTATGTTTCTTCCCTATGATAAATTTTCTGCATATCTCACTGTTCATTATTCCGTAGGAGACAATGTCAGGCATAGAGTCCCTATCAACAATAGTTAGATCACTGACCCGAGACATAGAAGAAAGCAGAGAAGCAGTTGGACTACTAACAGATTTATCTACAATACAAAAAGTTAGGCAAAGAATTGGAAGAATTCAAGGATGCATTGTGATGCTAGTTGCTCTTTTTAATGGTAAAGACATTCGAGCTTCGCGTGATGCAAGGAAGCTATTGATTGCATTATCAAGCAACACACAGAACGTGCTCCTCATGGCTGAGGCTGGGTACTTTCTCCCACTCGTTCAATACCTTAAAGAAGGTATATATAGTTAAAAACGTGAACAGAAGTTCATCTAGATATGATATCATTAAATCAATTCTTTTGGTTAGGTACATCTTATCATGTATAACCATCTAATATGCAAGGATTAATCTGGGTCGGATATGTTGGTTAACATGTAAGGTGCATTGCAGGCTCTGACATGAACAAGATTCTAATGGCAGCTTCAATCTCAAGAATGGAGCTAACTGAACAAACCAGTTCATCCCTTCAAGGCGCAGTAGAACCACTAGCAAAAATGTTTGATTCGGGTAAACTCGAATCAAAACTATCTTCCCTAAAAGCATTATCCAAACTCTCAAGATTTCCACAAAACTTACCACTCTTAATAAATTCAGGTATTATTCCTTCTCTGCTCCAACTTCTATTCTCAGTAACTTCAGTTATCCTAACGCTACGTGAACCCGCTTCATACATCCTTGCTAACTTATCCAAATCACCAGTCATTCTACCTTATAAGCAAATTGCACCACGTCTACTTTCACTTCTAAACTTATCAAGCCCAACCATGCAACTTCACTTGTTAAATGCGCTAAATAACATAGCTAGTCATCCCAATGCTAAAGAAGCACAAAAGAAAATGCATGAAAGTGGAGCAATGGTACAAATCCTTCCTTTCGTTGAAAGCGATAACAATGAACATCGATCTGTAGCTTTGAATTTACTTCACCATCTCTCGAAAGAATTCAATGAAGACTTAGAAGAAAACCATCTAAACATTTTGGTGCACATCATACACACATCTAACTCGGAGCAAGAGAAGACCACTTGCATTTGGATTTTGAGCAATCTACCTATAAAGTCCAAAAAAGCCACTGAAACTCTAATTCAAGCAAATATCCTACCACTTCTAATATCACTACTCGAAAACAAAACTTCTTCAAGTTCATTAGTCGAAAGCATTGCTAGCTTATTCATAAGATTCACGGTCCCATGGGACAAGAAGCTGCAGAAACTATCTGTTTCACACGGGCTAATACCATGTTTAGTTAAACTACTATCTAACAACTCAACAGTTGCAAAATCAAATGCAGCGATTTCTTTATATCAGTTATCGCAGAACTCGACAAGTCTGCAGAATGCAAAGTCATGGTCATGTTCATTGTCATCAAAGTCTAGCATATGCGAGTTGCACAGTAAGCAATGCAGTGTTAAAACCACCTTCTGTTTAGTGAAAGCAAATGCGGTAAGGCCGTTAGTGAAAGTGTTGGAAGGTGAGGAGAGGGGAGCAGATGAGGCGGTTATGAGTGCACTATCGAGTTTGATGGTGGATGAGGTGTGGGAAAATGGGAGTGAGGTTATCGAAAAGGCAAATGGTGTTGAGGCCATTGTGAGAGTTTTGGGGTGTGGGACTTTGAAGGCGAAAGAAAAGGCGGTTTGGATTTTGGAGAGGATTTTTAGAGGTGAGAAGTTTAGGGAGAAGTATGGAGGGAGCGCTCAAGTTGTGCTTATTGAGCTTGCAGTGAAAGGGGAGGAGAGTTTGAAACCGATGATTGCCAAAATGTTGGGTCATCTTCAGCTTTTGCAAATGCAATCAAGCTACTTTTAATGGATATTTTTTTCTTTGTTGTTTTGGTTTGGTAGGAAGAATGTATGATTATCACGCTTTGTGCATAAGATACCTCAACTCTTTCGTATGAAAATGTTGATAGGATGAGGACATGTATACAAAACCACTGTTAGAACAGGCTAATAATACCAATTTCTATACATCCAATATAGCAAATTCTCAATCTACCCGGCGAAATGCATTCTTACAGGAGAAAATCAGTGGGCCCTGTATATGGATATTAAATATGCGACAAACGAATATTAGATTTTTATCCATAGGCTCATGATTATCAATTGATAAGTCCAAATAAATAAATAGAAAATTCATCCATTATCAGTTTTATAAAAGTAAAAATGTGGATCTGTATATACATGTAATATAAAATTGTATCTTAGTAAAACTAACATATATTGATTATTAACTGTACTAGAATACATGTGATATAAAATAAAAGCAAATGAATAAATTTCAAAATGCGAATGCCTTTGTGTTCAGATAAATTTCGAAATTTTCGAATATCCATCGATGAACTTATCAATTAACCAGATAAAGGATGTGGGATCCACATGTATCCCACACACCACTTCTTTGAGTGTATGGAAACCGTATCATTAAGCTAATACTAGCTCTATTCTACATGAATTCTTCTTTTTCTCACTCCCATACAAGCCTTATATGTTAATACTTCTTACAAAGCCAAGTATGCTAATATAACATATACGAGATGTATATTACTTTACATTTATTAAGCCAATGTATCATATATGAGATTTAATTGCGCAAAACCTAACAAATGATAGGAAGATCGCGAAACCTTTATTTAAGGTCATATATTATTAAATTCACCAAGGGACACTTCTGAGTAGTAAATAATAATTCAACCTATAATATAACGGAGTTATCAATTTTGAACACACATACCGATTAGAAGCTAACACAAAAATATTCCACTCGACCACCATTTTTATTTATCCAAACAACCACTTGCAATTAATGTAATAAATAAAAGCAAACCAAATACAACCTAAGTCAATAATCTTGATTAATATAACAATTAATTCTTTGTACTTTTAAAACAATAGCTTGAAGATAAGCACTCTAGGTGAGACCATCATTTTGGGTAGTATGAAACCATGTCACTTGGGGAAGTTTGAGATCGTCGCCTGGGGAAGTTTGAGACCAACACCTAGGTAAGTTTTAGATGTCGGTTGGGTAAGTTTGAGACCATGCCACCCAATGAAGTTTTTGACCATATCACCTATGGAGCTTGAGAATTTGTCACATCGAGGGCTTGAGATCGGGTCCAAATAGCCAATTTGACATTGTCACCAATGAAAAATTGATCGTATGCTAGTGAGGTGATCAGGTGACGAAGTTTAGTGACTGTACCAAATGTGAAGTGTGACTGAGTAAGGTGATGATTGAGTAGCTTCATAGTGAGGTGCATTGATGCGCAAGCAAGTTCAAGGTGGAGCTATGCGAGCAATTTGATAGTAGTACCCAGAGATTCTTCTAGCAGTTAGAGTGCTATCAAAGATCATATTTCTTATATGTGCCAACGGACTTTAAGAATAAAAGGCTTGTAATTAGGAGTGTAAATGGGTCGGACTGGATCGGACATAAGTTTGTTCATGTCATGTCCTATAAGAGATTTGGACGGATACAAACCTGACGAGATATAAATTCGAATATTACTCTTATGAGCTGGACAATGGACGGACAATGTACAGATGTAGAAAAACATCGAACAATTTCAAATGGAAATATTTGTTGAATCAGATGCATGAACAGTGGGATAAAAGAGGAAAATTTCAAAAAATATTCTCTTATTTATTTGCACTGGATTTTATTTTGTGCTTGTATGAACAATTTATTCACACTAAATATTTAGTGGTCCTTAATGAAGGAGTTTGTTGACTTGGTTTAATTTAATTAATTTTATTTTAAAACTTTAATATGTGCATATATATGTGTGTGTGTGATGTATTATATATATATATATATATATATATATATGTATATGCATATGTATGTATGTATGTATTTTACATGGTTTAATTCAATTTTAATTTTGATTTATCGTATTTAATTTGTTAAGTGTTCGCATTCATAATGCAAAAATTGTAAATATTATAAATTATTATAAACCAACCTAAGGCATATAAATGCGAATGTCAATACATACATACATATATATATATATATATATATATATATATATATGTATGTATGTATATGTAAATAACCATTGTAATTTATGGTTATAATTAAGAGAATAATGTCAAGGAAATATCAATATTATTAATAATATATATTTTGGATGTTGGAAAAGAAAATGTTTTTTTTGGGTTTTACTTCATAAATATTTTATAAAGGATGAAATATATTATACATACATATATCTTTAATAATAGTTGTAATACCGTTGGTGTCACACTTTTTTGGTGTTAACGTGAACTACCGAAAATGTCCCTCTATAAATATTTACTAAATTTTAATATCCCTTAAAAATAAGATCTATCAGTTAAACGTCATTTACAAATTCAAAATAACCTCCTACAAATATCATCAAATTTTAACATCACTTAATTATAGGATCTAATAAATAAACTTCATTTATATATTCAAAACGCTCATCTACAAATATTATCAAATCTTAGTATTAACTTAAAATTAAAATCTAACAAATAAACTTCCATTACAAATTTGTTCTTTATTAACTAATAATATATATAAAAATTCAAATTAATAAAAAATGAGATGTCACAACTTAGAAATAAAAATTCAAATTAACAAAAAATTAGATGTTGTAACTTAGAAATTAAAATTAAAATTAACTACAAATGATTTCAGCGTAAATATATGACTGAATATTTGTGCAAATTATTTTCTCTTGAATGTAAACACATACAATTTATAGAAAAACAATTCAGGTGCAAAGCGCGTGCCATCATCACGTGCGAAACGTGTGACGTAACGCTCGTGTGTGTGTGTGACACACACACTGACACAAACACACACACACATGTGTGTGCGTGCGCGCGCGTGCGTGCTTGTTGATACATTTATTTTGCTTAAAATTTGATATTTAAATGATTCTGACTAATTCGAACATTTATCGAAAGCATAATTTTTTTTAAATCGAAAATAATATATACACACATATTTTAAAACTTAAAACTGCATATATATATATATGTATGTATTTATTTATTTATTTTAAGATCAAAAATAAAAAATGTTTTCTATTATCAAAACCCGAGAAACAGAATATATATGTATATGTATATATATGTGTGTGTGTGTATCGGTGTGTGTGTGAGCTGTGAAAAAATTATTTTTTAAACAAAATTATATATATGTATAATTGTATATGTGTGTGTATATTAAATATTTATAATTATTAATTTTAGTTTTGAATTTTTTATGTCATGACTGAAAACAATTTATGATATAAGAATATAAATGATTTTTCAGTATGTAAAATAAATGTGTACCTTTTTAGATCCGCTGATTATCAACACGTTGGCCGCTAGCTGTTTCTCTTGGGATCATTTGTTCCTTTTCCTCGAACTCGCTGTGCAAATCTGAGCTTCAAGGCTTCCACCAATTCTCTAATGAAGGATAGCCGTTATTATTTTCTGTGTAATTTGAACGAGAGAGGGTGTTGCTATTTATAGGCACCAAAAGATCAAATATCTTCCATCCTTCTCTCTGGTTTGAATCCAGATCTAATCCAGAGCCAAATACCAATTCAAACACATCCCCTTCGCCTCATATATGGCCGACCATGACCTTTATGGGGCTTTTATGGTGTCAGGCCTAATTGATATACAATAAATTAATTATTTATGCCCATATATTTACTTAAATTAACATATAACCATTATATATTATTTCATTAATTTTAAGGCTTCAAATAAATAATTGAAATGCCATAAAAAATTCAATACAACATTGTATTAATTTTATTATTTATTCATAAAATTATTAATTAATTCTGAATTGCTTGAATTTTGAAATCAGCTAACAACTCTGTTGTATTGCCACCTTAGTGTTAGCTTAGTCCTTAGTTAACATCTAGACAATTTGAGTACTAATGCCTGTATGGACTTTGCTGAAGTACAACATCAGACACAAATTCAGCTGCTTATACATCATTTAAGCGAAATCCAATTTCTAATCTTTATTAAGTGACACCTTTGTAATGATATTTTGTGCTCGTATTCTTTTCGTCATCGCTTTTTCACTAAGATATCTAGAGTTTTGTGAATGGCCAAAAACTCTAGTAACGTGCATAGTTAATAGCGAGTGCCACTTTAAGCCTTTGGTTGAACTTGATAACATTTATCGATTAAATGTTTTGCTCTGGCCAGGGATTTTGATCTTAAGTTGACTACTAAGTACGGTGATTCTAACCTTCTACAACGAAGGAGACGAATCCTCTTATAAGTACTGTTTCACTTAAAGTCGTTCAACATGTACCCAACTATGGTCGTAACATGATCGTGATGTCATGTTTTAGACCATAATCAAAGTGCAGTCTAGTTACTTAAGATCAACAGTATTCTTAAGTCTGAAGACTACTGCACATCGTTATATGAGATCTTATATTTTAACTTAGCCGTTTAACCTGTATAAGACTCTCATTGAGTTGTTTTATGATTGTTCCAAACCACCATATGTACGTAATCCTTTGGTGTTTCTAATGGTCATGAGTAATTCACCGCCCGTCGTTTGGATAGCATTACATACACTAGTCTTAACGGATATACCGAAATCCTTTCTTGATAAATCTGGACTAGGAACACTAAGGATAAATATTTTGAATAATCAAATCAAAACTCATGGTCATGAACACGATCACAACTACAATCAATAAAATACTTTTTGTTAGGATTTTCCTAAGGATTTTCTACTTATATATGTTTGATATATTAATACCATTACTTATACCGCAGTATAACAACACATATAAAAGAAAACTAAAATCATGTTTTATTTCAAACAAGATTTTATTATAAGAGTTAAGTTATATAACAATTTATGTAATAGCCCATAGGGAACACTCTTAACTCAATCTATCTCCTACTTGCACTTGGGCACCAATTATGAAGCCTCATTCTCATACCTTCAACCGGTCTACCTAAATTAGATTGAGAAAGGGCCTTCGTGAATGGATACACGATAGCATCTTTAGTATCAACTCTCTCGACTACTATCTCTCTGTCATTGATAAACTCTAATATTATGTGGAACTTGCGAATGATGTGTTTCGACTTATTATGAGCTTATGGTTCCTTGGCAACAAGTATTGCCACATTATTGTCGCAATATATCAACATCAGACCTTCAATGCTTGGGATCACTCCTGGCTCTTTAATGAATTTGTCCATTTATACTGCTTCTTTTGTGGTATCATTTAAGGCGATGTACTTAGCCATCATAGTCAAATCAACAATAAGTTCTTTTTTTGGAACTTCTCCAACTTACATCCCCTCCTTGAGGGTTACTACAAATCCCTAGACAGATTTTCTATCGTCGACATCACTTTGGAAACTCGAGTTGCCCTTCATAAGGAGTTCGTTGTTTCCATATATAAGAAACAAATCCTTAGTATTTCTCAAATACTTTAGGATGACCTTTGCAACATCCCCTATCTAGAGGCCCAAAACTAAGCGCTACAGATGTCGCAGTCAACTATAGTATTAACTTTCGGCGACTAAATACGGCTATGTTAATGGTATCAATAATATCAGAAGCACTTGAATATGGAACAAAACACATATTTCAAAACCACAAATTGCTTCATTACATTTCCAAATCAAATTGTTTCACATTTACGTCACATAACCCAAATCGTTTCCCAGGTACAGATTAAATATAATCATTACAAATTTACGCCGAGAGCGGTATATGAAGATACCCCCTCGGTTGATCAAAGTCATATGGTCATATTAGACCTAATACATAACATCACAGCGGAAAATCCATCACAACACAACAATAAACAACAAATCCTAAGTAGCTATCTGTTGCTTCATGCATCCTCCGGTAGCTTATTCATCAACATTCTAAAACCTGAAAAGAACCCTAACCCTCAGCCTACTCAAATCAATTTTGAGCACCCGAGAGTTTAAGGGGAAAACATAAACTTCGAGTCAGACATAAAGTCTGGTGTGAATAATATTATACACCCCGGAATAATCATGTTTAGTGAGACCACGTCGCTTAGCGGAACGAGTTTTCCCTCACTAACATCCCTTTTTTTAAACAAATCTTTGCTAAACCTTTCATATCACCATGTCATATATATCCTTTAAATTTAGTTGGTGAAAACATTTAACCATTTGAAAGAACCTCTTTCTAAACTTTTGAAATCATCTCTTTCAAAATCAATATAAAACCTTTTGAAATCATTCCTCAAACCTTTCGAATCCATTTAAAAGCAATCCTTACGAAAGCCATAAACTTTAGACATCCTTCTTTTAAAACCACATTAAAACATTGCCTTAGAAAAACTTTAGGAAAACCGTCCTTCATAAACCTTTCGAAACCTATGAACTAAACCTTTCGAAATCCTTTAATAAACCTTTTGGTACTATTCAATAAACAAACCCTTCGAAGAAATACTGGGTTCAATTTAAAATAATCTGGAAACCTTCTTTTAAAACCTTTCGACTTCATTGGAAAAAACCTTTCGAAAGCTTTGGGTTATACTTTATATAACAAGGGTAAATCACCTAATTTGAAAGCTTCCTTTCGAAAGCATTTAGAGAAACGGCTAGTTTTAAAAACAAGTAAACCTTTCGACTAGGTCGGAAGGTTCAAAACAAAACCTTTATATAAGCGGTAGAAACCCTTCGGCAACGTCGGAAGGTTTCAAGACAAAGCAATAGCGAAAGCCGCAGGAACCTATCAACTATGTCGGAAGGTTTAAATATTTCTTTTAAATAATTTGACTTGGACGAAGGCAACTAAGTCGAAAGCTCAAATTTGAAAGCAAAGCAGGCGAAAACTTTTGATTTATAAAACAAATATATCCTAACCTTTTTGGCCCTCAACCCTTCGGTTCAGAACCTTTCGGCTTTATTCAATTCATTACGTACCAAAATATTTGATTCCTTATGCATTGAGCTTTGACCTTGTAGAGAGCTAACCTTTCGACTGTGACGAAAGGTCTGGGGTGGAAGGTTTGTTGCCGTATAGGCTGAAACATGGAAAAAGTGTGATTTTTTGTTTTTAACTTAAAAAAGAAACTTTTCAACCAACCTGCCTTTGTTTGTCAAATTTCATTGGTTAATAAACACTTTTCAGAAATGTGCTGCCACTATTACTAAAATTAAATAATCATTTTATTTTACAAAATGCCCCTTCTCCTTAATTAAATATATAAAACCTTTAAGTCCCATAACTTAATAATTTTATTATTCATCTAATGACTTAGGAAAAATATAGAAAAATCCCATAAAACCTATTTTAATATATTGCCTAACATATTAAAATTTCAAACCCAAAAGATTATTATTTCAGCCGAAAATAATTTATAACCCAATAAACAATTCCCCTCACTAGAAAATTAATATAAAATCCATAATAAATCGAAAAATTATGAAAATCAAAACCCAGCTCTAAAATATTATTTCAGATCTATATTTAAATTTTCAAGGCATTCAGATGTCATTAAATAGGGTTTTCATGTCAAACATATCATAAAAACAAGTATGAACATGTATAATTTCACCACAACATATATATAGGTTTGAACATCAAAACATGGCATAAACTTAGCAAAAACATTTCAGATCTAGTCATAAAACCGAAAACTAAAAGAATTAGGGATGTAGTGATTATTCACCTTGGCTTTGAGATTATAGATGAAAGATTTGATTATCGAATTAGTTGATTACTTCTCTTCTCTTGAATCCTAGCTTTAGTTCTTTTGTTGAGAGTAAAATGGTGGCCGACCTTAGTATTTTTGTTTGAGTGAAATGAGAGTGAGAATGATCGTGAGTTTCTATCTCCTAAGGGTTTAGGGTATAAGGTTTTACCATTTCCCATATTTCCCTTCTCATTTTCTAATACATTCTCTAATGTTATTTCATTTTAGTTGACACACTTAACATAACACGACTACCATTAACTAATTAAATCCCAACCTATCAATCTTCACACTATTTATTTTAATTTAACTAATTAAATATTCTAAATAATGTTATAAAAATCTGGGGTGTTACAGACTCCCCACCTTATAGAATTTTGTCCTCGTAATTATGATAAGGTACACATCAAAACAATCAAAGGTAAAACATACCATTAAAAAAATCAGGGTTAAAGTCTCTAATCTTGCTCTTCACTTCCCAAGTACAGTCTCTAGCATCATCGCTCCAGTGAACCTTTACTAACTTGACTGTCTTGTTCCTCAACTTCTTCTCATCTCTAGCCACAATTTGAATCGGTTTTCTAACTATAGTCAAATTCGGTTCTACTACTAAGTCTTCTAACACTGTAGGTGCCATGGTAGTCTCCGGGCCTCTAACACATTTTCTAGGATGAGAAACATGGAAAACATCATAGTCTCCGGCCAAACTACTCGGTAACTCTACTCTATAAGAGAGTTTCCCGATCCTCTCAACGATACAAAAAGGACCAATGAATCTAGCTGCTAACTTTCCTGACTTTCCAAATCTAATTACACCCTTCATCTGTGAAACCTTAATAAACACATATTCTCCGACCAAAAATTCCAAATCTTTCCTTCTTCTATCTGCATAACTTTTTTGCCTAGATTGAGCTTCCTTCATCCTAGCTCGAATCAACTCAATCTTCTCCGCAGCTTCTTTCACTAAATCCGGACCAAGAACCAATCTATCCCCGGTCTCCATCCAACATATGGGAGACTTGCATGGTCTTCCATATTTCCATATAAAGCTTCAAACGGTGCCATCCCAATACTAGTCCGATAGCTATTATTATACGAGAACTTGACTAGATGAAGATGATCCTCCCATGATCCCCCAAAATCCAATACGCAAGCTGTTAACAAGTCTTCCAAGATTTTGTTAACTCTTTCCGTTTGCCCATCAGTCTGTGGATGGTAAGCGGTACTCATGTTGAGCTTGGTTCCTAATACTTCCTGTAGACTCTTCCAGAACTCACTAGTAAATAAAGAATCTCTATCACTGACAATACTACTAGGAATCCCGTGCAGCCTAACCACATTCTTCATAAATAACTTCGCCAAATTAGGTGCCGTCCTAGTTGACTTTACTGGAATAAAATAGGCACTCTTAGTCAGTCTATCCACTATGACCCATATGCTTTCATTTCCTCTACTAGACCTCGGCAACCCATCAATAATATCCATAGAGATCGAATCCCATTTCCACAACGGAACTTCTAATGGTTGAGCAATCCACTTGGCTTCTGGTGTTCGGCCTTTGCCAGTTGGCAATTCAAGCACTGCTTAACACACAATCCAATGTCCCGTTTCATCCCTTCCCTGAAGAAACTTCTCTTCATATCCTGATACATCTTCGTCCCTCTTGGATGGATAGTGAACTTCAAATGATGGCACTCATCAAAAACCTCCTTCCTCATGTTTCCTACATTCGGAACACATAACATTCCCTTCTTTCTCAACCAACCATTTTAGTCAAGACTGAAATCCTTCAGGTCATCGCTCTCTGTTCCTTCCCTTAACCTTTTGATCCGCTCAGGAAAAACTGGATCCTCCTCCTGTTTAGAAGCTATCCTTTCAATCATCACCGGTCGAACTTCTAAACGAGACAACACAACACTTTCTGCACTTGAACCTACCTCGGATCTAAACTGCACACTACAAGCCGATAATGCTTCCAAATCCTTCCACTTAGCAATCATAGCCAATACTGCATTCTGATGTTTCTGACTGAGTGCATCTGCCACCTTGTTTCCTTTTCCGGGTGTGTACTCAATTCCAAAATCATAGGCAACAATAAACTCCAACCATCTCTGGTGTCTCATGTTCAGCTCCTTCTGAGAAAACAAGTACTTCAACGTGATCAGTGTAAAGCTCAAATCGCTCTCCCAAAAGATAATGCCTCCACACCTTCAAAGCAAATATAACGATAGCTAACTCCAAGTCATGCATTGGATACCTCACTTCATGTGGTCTGAGCTGTCTAGAAGCATAAGAAATCACTTTATCTCTTTGCATCAACACAACACCCAATCCAGTTCCACACGCATCTGTATAAACAACTAAATCCTGATTCCCCTCTGGAACCACTAACACTGGTGCATGGGTCAATAAGTGTTTCAAGCTCTGGAATGCTTCCTCACACTTATCAGTCCATACAAACTCCACATCCTTTTGCGTAAGCTTAGTAATCGGTGCAGCTATCCGTGAAAAATCCTTTATAAACCTCAAGTAATACCCAACCAATCCAAGAAAACTCTTTATCTCGGTCACCATCTCGGGTCTCTTTCAATTATTCACCGCTTCAATCTTAGTCGGATCTACAGACAACCCTTTTTCTGAGATGACAGGACCAAGGAACTTCACTTCCTTCTTCCAAAAATGACACTTCGAAAACTTAGCCTTCAACTGATGCTCCCTCAACGTCTCAAGCACGAATCAAAATGAACTTCATGCTCCTTCTCATCCTTAGAGTATATCAAAATGTCATCTATGAAGACCAACACAAATCTATCCAGGTGCTCTCGGAAAATTCTATTCATCAGATCCACAAAGAATGCCGGCGCATTAGTTAGTCCGAACGGCATAACTAACCATTCGTACGATCCATATCTCGTCCTAAACGACGTCAAAGGAATGCTATCCTCTGCCACTCTAAGCTGATGAAATCCCGTTGCCAAATCCAACTGAGAGAATCCCTTTGCTCCACTTAACTGATCAAACAAATCATCAATTCTCGGCAATGGATATCGGTTCTTTATCATCTTCTCATTCAACTTACGATAATCGATACATAGCCTCAACGATCCGTCCGGCTTCTTCGCAAATACAACAGCAGCTCCCCATGGCGAACTACTTGGTCTAATAAAAATCTTGCCTTCTAAATCCACCAATTGCACTTTTAACTCTTTCATCTCTGTAGGTGTCATCCTACTTGGCGGTCTACTCACCAGTTCAGCTCCAGGCGCCAAATCAATTCAAAATTCTATAACTTGTTTCGGTGGCAGTCCAATGACTGGCTCAAACACATCAACAAATTCTCTAACTACAAAGACTCGATGAAACTCATCCTCCAACTCCATAATACCAATAAATCATTCACTTCACAACTAGGGTTCTCTACGGTATAAATTATCCGACCACTACAATGCGGGTGACTCAGTGATATTTTCCTATCTTGGCAAAATATCCTAGCATCATATCTACTCAACCAATCCATCCCAAGAATAATCCCAAACCCCACAAAGTCAAACACATGCAAACAACAATCAAAGGTATGGCCTAGCAAATCAAATTCTAAATGGTCACACTTCATCCCAAGTGTTGCATAACCTCCTATCGGATTTGCAACTCTTAAGGAAGTAACTAAGTAATTAAGTAAGAGGGTTCTAGGTTAAGCTTATCTACCAGACATCGAGAAATAAAAGAATGAGATGCTTCAGTATCAAATAGAACGCTAACAGACATACCGTGGATCTACAGCGAGCCTCCTAAGACAGCCTTCCCCTTTTCCTGCACAACAGGCTTTGCAGTTGTAGGCTCCAAAGTATAAACTCGCCCCTTTCCTTCCTTTGCAGGCTCCGGGCACTTGTTCTTGTAATGACCCACTTGATCACAATTAAAGCATCTGACACTCTTCTTTCCACCCGCCTCTTTTCCTTTTCCTTTGCCGGTTCGACACTCATTAGCATAGTGTCCCTTCTTGTTGCAATTGTAGCAAACCACTTCAGTCTTACCTTTCTTTTATGCTCCCTCTTTCTGAGTAGTCTTTTTCTAGAAAAATTTCCCTTTCTGGGCCTGTCCCATCTGGGCCTCCTTCACCTTCTTCCTCAAGCAAGCCAATGCCTCTTCTTATCTCAATGCCATCTCAACAACTACATCACCAGGATCTCTCAAGTGCGGCAAAGTAGCACTTATCAATTCTGGCCTCAAGCCACTGATATACTTTTCATTCCTACTGATCACCGTGTCTACTAATGCATACCCGTTTCGGGCCAATTCCTCAAACTTCCTTGTATACTCCAACACAGACATATCTCCTTGTTCCAACTCCACAAACTTTCTCACCAACGCCGCTTGCGTCATTACAGACATGAATCTTTCTGAAAACCTTCTCCTGAATTCTTCCCAAGTTATGGTCTCCTCATCAACTCCAGCAGTGACAGTATTCCATCAGAATAGTGCAGCTCCCTGCAGCTGCCTCGAGGCCAATCTCCTCTTCTGTGCATCATTCAATCCTTGATTAACAAAGATTCTTTCACAATGCAGTAGCCAATTCTCCACCTTGATCACATCTTCAGTGCCAATAGATGGCTTCCCTCTAAGCTTGATGTAATCCCTACTCAAGTTGGCATACTGATTGACCGCAAGAACTTCCTGTGCTCCACCTCCAGCAGCGTTACCTCCGACAACACCAACTGCTACTTCAGCTTGCACCATATTTACAAAGAACTGATACATCGCTCCCATGTCCATTTGGGGAACTCCTGCACCAGCATTTTAACTTGTGCCTGACCTGGACCTCTCCCAGTGTTTGGTCAGGCGTTTCCGTTGGTAGTGGTGATGTCTCCTCCGATATTTACTCTACTTCTTCTTCCCTCCATATCTGTATTCAAAACTCGTGAGATACAGATGAATAGCCTAACTAAGATAGGAGTCTAAAGATATAGCGTATACTTATATATATAGCAAATACAAGTACGTTACTATAGTGTTATCCCATACCCCGATCCTAACTCTAATTTCTAAGGATTATGTTTTCAAAATCATTATTTTAGTTAAAGAATTTCATAAACCATGCTCTGATACCAAGCTATAACATCCCCTATCTAGAGCCCCAAAACTAAGCGCTACAGATGCTGCAGTCATCTATAGTATTAGCTTCCGGCGACTAAATACGACTATGTTAATGGTATCAATAATATCAGAAGCACTTGAATATGAAACAAAACACAGATTTCAAAACCACAAATTACATCATTACATTTCCAAATCAAATTGTTTCACATTCACGTCACATAACCCAAATCTTTTCCCATGTACAGATTAAATATAATCATTACAAATTACGTCGAGAGCGGTATATGAAGATACCCCCTCGGTTGATCAGAGTCATATGGTCATATTAGACCTAATACATAACATCACAGCAGAAAATCCATCACAACACAATAATAAACAGCAAATCCTAAGTAGCTATCCATTGCCTCTTGCATCCTCCGGTAGCTTATTCGTCAACATTCTAAAACCTGAAAAGAACCCTAACCCTCAGCCTACTCAAATCAATTTTGAGCACTCGAGAGTTTAAGGGGAAAACATAAACTTCGAGTCAGACATAAAGCCCGGTGTGAATAATATTATACATGCCGGAATAATCATGTTTAGTGAGACCATGCCGCTTAGCTGAACGGGTTTCCCCTCACTAACATCCTTTTTTTTAAACATATCTTTGCTAAACCTAACCATATACTATGCTCCTGCATCCACAACGGTTAAATACTGTAAATTAATCGTTATATAAACATACATAAATATCAGGTAATAATGAACTATCTGTTCAAACACATAAGTTTTGTTTGGATAACTTTCAACCTTTGGCTGACTTGGGCCCACCAGACAATAAAATCAAAATTAACCCAACACTTGTTAGATATTCATCTTTTAGATTATCTATCCTTAACTATCTATTAAACATTCCACTTCTGGACGGTCTGTCCCTAACTTAATCATCTCCCAGGTCTTTCCGATCCTAATGGTTTTTCAGGCTTGCCAATAACCTATCTGTATACAAACATATATTCCTTTCAGTGTGTAATCATAATTTTAGTTTACCTGTGACAAAGCCTTATACACTGGAATTTTGGACAACAATTTGTTGGGGCTATCGGCTAATGTATAGGGCGCGACCCCATACTATCCCATCTGGTTCTCTAATATCTGAGTCATTTATACTTAAGGATCCCCTCCTATAGTTTTCCTTGAAACCATTTTCAAAATGATTTAAACTTTAAATCAAACTTAAACAAGGAAAAGTATATAATCTTTATACTTTACTCAAAATCATATCACCATGTCATATATATCCTTTACTCAAAATTTAGTTGGTGAAAACATTTAACCATTTGAAAGAACCTCTTTCTAAACTTTTAAAATCATCTCTTTCAAAATCAACATTAAACCTTTCGAAATCATTCCTCAAACCTTTCGAATCCATTTAAAAGCAAGCCTTACGAAAGCCATAAACTTTAGACATCCTTCTTTTAAAACCACATTAAAACATTGCCTTAGAAAAACTTTTGGAAAACCTTCCTTCATAAACCTTTCGAAACCTTTAAACTAAACCTTTCGAAATCCTTTAATAAACCTTTCGGTACTATTCAATAAACAAACCCTTCAAAGGCATAAAACCTTTTAAAACATAAACTCTTCGAAGGCATACTAGGTTCAATTCAAAATAATCTGGAAACCTTCTTTTAAAACCTTTCGACTTCATTCGAAACAACCTTTCGAAAGCTTTGGGTTATACTTTATAAAACAAGGGTAAATCACCTAAGTCGAAAGCTTACTTTCGTAAGCATTTGGAGAAGCGACTAGTTTTAAAAACAAGTAAACCTTTCGACTAGGTTAGAAGGTTCAAAATAAAACCTTTATATAAAGCGGTAGAAACCCTTCAACAACGTCGGAAGGTTTCAAAACAAAGCAATAGTGAAAGTAGCAGGAACCTATTGACTATGTCAGAAGGTTTAAAATCTTTCTTTTAAATAATTTGACTCGGACGAAGGCAACCAAGTCGAAAGCTCAAATTTGAAAGCAAAGCAGGCGAAAGCTTTTATTTATAAAAGAAATATATCCCAACCTTTTTGGCCCTCAACCCTTCGGCTCAGAACCTTTCGGCTTTATTCAATTCATTACGTACCGAAATATTTGATACCTTATGCATTGAGCTTTGACCTTGTAGAGAGCTAACCTTTCGACTATGACGAAAGGTCTGTTGCCGTATAGGCTGAAACATGGAAAAAGTGTGATTTTTGTTTTTAACTTAAAAAGGAAACTTTTCAACCAACCTGCCTTTGTTTGTCAAATTTTCATTGGTTAATAAACACTTTTCAAAAATATGCTGCCACTATTACTAAAATTAAATAATCATTTTATTTTACAAAATGCCCCTTCTCCTTAATTAAATATATAAAACATTCAAGTCCCATACCTTAAATAATTTTATATATTCATCAAATGACTTAGGAAAAATCTGGAAAAATCCCAGAAAATCTATTTTAATATATTGCCTAACATATTAAAATTTCAAACCCAAAAGATTATTATTTCAACCGAAAATAACTTATAACCCAATAAATAATTCCCCTAACTAGAAAACTAATATAAAATCCATAATAAATCCGAAAATTATGAAAATCAATACCCATATCTAAAATATTATTCCATATCTATATTTAAATTTTCAAGCCATTCGGATGTCATTAAATAGGGTTTTCATGTTAAACATATCATAAAAACAATTATGAACTTGTATAATTTTACCAACAACATATATATAGGTTTGAACAGCAAAACATGGCATAAACTTAGCAAAAACATTTTGAATCTAGTCATAAAACTGAAAACTAAAAGAATTAGGGATGTAGTGATTATTCACCTTGGCTTTTAGATTATAGATGAAAGATTTGATTGTCGAATTAGTTGATTACTTCTCTTCTCTTGAATCCTAGCTTTAATTCTTTTCTTGAGAGTAAGATGGTGGCCGGTCTTAGTATTTTTGTTTGAGTGAAATGAGAGTGAGAATGAACGTGAGTTTCTATCTCCTAAGGGTTTAAGGTATAAGGTTTTACCATTTCCCATATTGCCCTTCTCATTTCCTAATACATTCTCTAATGTTATTTCATTTTAGTTGACACACTTAACATAGCACGGCTACCATTAACTAATCAAATCCCAACCTATCAATCTTCACATTATTTATTTTAATTTAACTAATTAAATATTCTAAATGATGTTATAAAAATATGGGGTGTTACAACCTTAAACGTTGTCCAATGATTTTCGTTCGAATTTGATTTATATCGACTAACTGCACGTGGGAAAATGTAACATCTAGACTAGTACATGGCATAGCGTACATGATGAATCCTATTGGTAAAATATAAGGAATCCCGCTCAAACGCTTTCTTTCCTCATCCATAGATGGTTAATTTTTCTTGGAAAGAACAATTCCATGCTCCACTGGTACATTTCTGCGCTCTAAATTTTCCATCTAAACCTTCTTAGTATGTCATACATGTACATCGGTTTGGATTGTCCCAATAACCTTTTAGATTTATCCCTGTAGATCTTTATACCTAGTTTAAATGACGACTATCCTAAATCCTTTGTTGAAAAATTATTTAATGACCAATCTTTTATCGATTGTAACATTGGTACATCGTCACAATTCAGTAGTAAATCGTCAACATATAAAACTAAGAGCGGAATAGCGCCATTTTTTCTTTCCTATACGCACGCTTCCTATATGTTTTGACTGAAACAAAACTGTTTAATTGTTGGAACTGGACCAGCTCGCAGCCGAAGTTATGAATGAATTTCAAAAATTTTACCCTATGGGATTTTTATTGGGCCTATGAAGTCTAACTGAATTAGTATATTTCTAAATTTCATTTAAATAAAATCATTTATTTTATTTAAATTCAAATACATTAAGATATGAAATTAATTTTATTTGATTTAGTTTATGCATAAATGTACCATATACATATATGTGTGAGTGCATGTGCAACATAATAATCCATGAAAGATATAATATGCTCATATGTAGATGTTGGGATTTACATCGCAACAGACATATTAGCTCATTTTGTATGTCATGTATGTTGTCCAAATATGTGCATGTATATGTGTTACAATACACACACACATATACATATATATGTGTGTGTATATATATACATACACATATGTATGTATAAATATATTATATATAATATATGAACATAAAATATTTATATATAGATAAATATATATATAGAAAGAGAGAGAACAATTATTAAAAATTATTTATAATTCAAAATTAACTTAGTTTTGCAAACAGAATAATTTTAGTATTTTAATTTGTATATATTATGAATAAAATAATGTTTTCATCAATAAATAATTAACATAAAATAATCTATTAACGAAAATTCAAATTTTACAATTTTCGAAAATCTAGAATCATAGAATAGAGCTTAGAAAAAATCTGAATATTTTTCAAAGTTGAAATATTATTTTTAAAAACAAATACATTGATTTCGGCAATAATTATTTAATATAAAATAATATATCATTAAAAATTCAATTTTTAAAATTTCAAAAATTCTAGGATCAAGAATGAAAGGTTAGAAAAAATTTTGAAGAATTTTTTCAATTAAATTATTATTTTTAATAAATCATAAATAGTTTTTCCGAAATAATATTAATTATTAAAAATAAAATAATTTATTGAAAAAATCCTATATTTTTTCTATACGTTTCTAGAATGATATAATATTTTTTTAAAATATAAAATTGAATTTCTAATGTAATAATTATTTTATATATACTAAACAATTTAAAATTCAATAAATGTTAATTTAAAAATATGAATATATGTATTATAATTAATTTTCGGATTTTTAAATTCATATTATATATAAATAAGTGTACTAAATTTTTTAAATCATATATATATCTTATATATGCATATATGCTATTATGGGAGAGAAATATACACTAATATATATATATATATATATATATGAATTTATTAATAAATATATATAAAACAATTATTAATGACAAAAATTGATTTTGTACAGTAAACAACATTTGTCTATACATAAATAATATAGTATAATAAACAAATTATGCAGATAACCAAACTGATTTGTGAGAACTACATCTACTTACAAAATCTCACATAACTAAACATATAGTAGCAATATATTTAAACGGATATGAAATTGCTCATTATAGGACCATAGAATATAATTTAATTTAATTACTATAATATGAATTAAAATTATCAATTTAATGATGCCTTTGAATCCACATTGAAGCAATGATTTCCCTTCCTTTTACTATTCTTGATTCATCAGATTGCAGGTCCGGAATCACCGATCTCTAACTATCGAATAGTATTATTTCAATTTGTAATATATTTGATAATTTTGGAGTGGATTGAGAGCTATGTTTTAACCAGCAATGTAGAAGGTAATGGCGGCCAAAAAAAGGTTAGTGATTATTTTTATAGATAGATAGATACATACATACATGCATGCATACATATATATACATATATATATAGGTTGTATTAGAGAGAAACGAGGAAAACCTTTTTACCCATTCTCACTTGATCTCAACCCATTATCTCCAAGCCAATTCCCTATGTTTTACCCATCCCTAGACCTTCCCAAAACCGAAATTTCGTAGCCCTAATGATGGGCCTTAAGCCCATCTAAGCCCAAGTCAAAATACTATGCAATTAAATTAAATTTAATCGCTTGTCGATATTGTATATCGATCGATATATTTATAACTGTTATAAATATATATAACATTATTTATTTCTCAAATCATATTCAAATTTTGTAATTAATATTTCATAAATATTAATTAATTTAATTAATTTATAACAATTATAAACTAATTAAATCGTTCGGTCTTAAAGGAATTCACCATTTCGGCTGTGTAACTCTTGGGTGTAAATTTGGTCAGCGATTAACATCGAACTATTCTAATGTTAACGTTCACACGTCACTTAGCAGGTGGTGTGACATTATGTCCAAATTTATCGCTTACTCTATTTCGGTAAAATCCAATTTTAGTTTAATAAGCGTTACCCGGTTGTGACATTTGTTTACACCAATTCTCTTCGTCAAAACTCTTTCACTTTAGACTTATGGAATTTGGTAATGGTCAAAATTCCAACCTCATCCACATTCAAATTTATAGTCCAAATACAAAGTCCTTGGTTCAATAATAACAATTATTATTAACCGAAATGCTCTGGCCAGAGACTTTGATTTTGAGTTGACTTGAGTTGACTGTGATACTAACCACATATAACTGAGGAGACGAATCCTCTCTTGAATAATGCTTCACTTCCAATACTTCCACTTGACCCAACTATAGTCACTCGATGGACGTCGTGCCATGATTTGGCTATAATCAAAGCGGAGCTTTCATATTGAAAATCCACGGTATTCTCAAGTCGAGAGAATTGTGTAAATTAGTCGCATCGATATTTTATGTTTGACCTTAGTTATATTAACCAACAGAAAACTATCGAGTGAGTCGTTCCATAGTTATCCAATAACTATTAGTACGTAACCCCTAGGTGCCCCCAGTAGTCATGAGTAATACACTGCCCAATATTTGGAGAGCGTTATGTACTCCAGTCTTAACGGATACATCGATATCTAGTCTCGATGCATCTTGACTAGGAACATTTAAAATGGTATATTTGTTTCGTTGTGATAAATTACTCACGGTTACAACACTTTGTAACTACTATCACAAAATATACCATTTATGGATTTTTCTATTAAATATACTTTTAATTAAGTTAATTAATTAATATAATCACATTATATCAAGTACATAATAGGAAGAAAATATCTTTTATTTCAAACAAGATTGGTCAATGAGTTAGATATATGTAACAAATTACATAATTACCCCTAGGGCATACCCCTAACTCTATCAATCTCCCACTTGCACTTGGGGTCAATTATGGAATCTAATTCCAACTTCTCCAATCAGTTTTCTCAAAACCAATTAGTTCAGTCCCTTAGTGAATGGGTATGCTATTATGTTTTAATTATCTACTTTGTCGATTAACTCTCTTTGACACTGATAAACTGCCTTTATCATGTGGAACAATTCGAAGTATGTCTTTCGACTTCTAGTGAGCTTTAAGTTCTATCATGACCAATTTCATGACATTATTATCTTATAACAATATTACGAGATTCTCAACATTTGGAATCACCTTTGGCTCAATTATAAATTTGTGCATTTATATTTATATACATTGGTTTATTGTAGCGCTATTCAAGTTAATGTTCTCAACATTTCGTTGAATCGACCACAGTCACCTTTATTTTGAAACATTTTCAAATTAAAGATTTTAACTTGAATTTTATCATTGACATGTTATACTTAGTATCACTTATAAAAGTTTGTGTCCAAACGTTCCATCATAACGAGTTCGTTGTTTCTATAAACAATTCTCTAGTATTTTATAATTACGCAAGAACATCTCAAACAACCATTTAGTGATATCAGTTTGGATTTTATATTTGCTCCATGTATCAAATACATAAACAAAACACAATATCATACACAACATAACCTGTATGATAATTTCTATTGCTAATGCATAAGGAATCCAACTTACATGTTCTCTTTTTAATAGGGTGCTCTTGTATATCGTCTTGGGACAATCCCTATATCTTTTATACTCACCATAAAAGACATCATTTACAATCCAAAATTGAGTATTAAAACAACTAAAGTTGATTTTAATACAAACATATTGTTAAAATCAACAACGTGTTGTTTACTTATAGTTTAGAAATATCAATGTACCTTTTAGCGTTCTTTCTTATGAACACACGCTTCCTTTGCACTTTGATTTAACATCAAACTATTTGATATTTCTATCAAAATACTTATTCAATCTTGATGCTTATAAAATGATACATTCGTATCATTCCTTGGATCATATCCAAAGACTCACAAATCCAATATCACTCCCACTGACTTTGAGGCATTTTTGGTTAATATGTGTAAACGGCTTACTCTAAATCGTTATTTAGAATTTTCCGTTTCAATACATAAGTACCAAACACTAAGTCTTATCGAGCGATAATTTTGTGAGTAAATCTGAATTAACTTGAGCATGTTGAATACTGAATCTGTTATGCTAATTTCAATAATTAAAATTTGCGATATTTTTCTTATCAACATTGCTCATTTAATTCCAACGACATAGTCTTTTCAATAAAGACACAATCTCGGCCGATGGATCACATCTCTTTGGTTACGATCATCAAAATCATATTTTGATAGCGTACTTGGAACACTTTCAGATTTGCACATCATACCATATAGAGTCAACAATCTTAATGGTTTAATTGAACAACCGAGGGTAATGTATATTTTCGACATTAATAAGAAACTCATAGTTTCTCTTCGATGTACGAGAATACTTATTAGACATTCTAATGATATGTGTTCATTTAGGTTAGTTAATTTCACTTCATCTCATATAATCAGTTCTATCTGTGGATCAGATCCAATTCCATTTAAATACCAAAATTTTCTCAAAGAAATTCCTTCACAATGAAGTTGATATATCTTGAAACAACAATTGTTTCTTAGTGCAAATAGAATAGGGATTCATAAACGCTTTATGAACCTTTTTATTTATAAAACTGATTTTAGTTTACAAAAATTATGTTCAAAACATAAATATGTCATTTGATGACAAACCTTTCCAAAAAACTTTTTGGAGATTCATACAAGATCCCTCATGAACAATTATTACGTGCAATCTTTCGACTCGCACAACCTGCCAACTCCTTGGTCTAGGATATGTTGGGATTTCTTACAAACACTTATCTTGTTTGATTTTGTAAAATGTTGTTTAGATGAAATAATATCAACCTTGTGTACTACTCTTAAGCACATGACTTTATAGAAAGAAACTAACTCAACTTCACTCACAATTAATTGTAAATTGTCCAACAATGTCTGATTACTCCTTATCGATGCATCATTATGTATCACATGGAGGAGTGACTTTTGATATTGAATCTATATTCATTTTAGGTACATTTGGAACTCTTTCCAATTTGCTCACTTATTAGACCAAATCAAATCATTTTATTCTATTGCATGTTATTTTATCTACTTCTCTTTATCATAAACTTACTACATGTGTATCCAATACATATGTACATGTTGGTAATAAATCATCGATGAATATAACAAAGTATGTGGAACCCTTTTGGTATTGATAGACTTGTGATTGCATACATCAATATGTATTAATTCAAAGAGTTCATCAACTCTTATGATGCTCCCACTGAATGAGTGCATAGTCATTAATTGTTTGAGATATAATTAACCTGTATCATATGATTCATAATCATATAGTAAAATTATTTTTCAAAACTACGGCTTAGTCTATAATTCCAAAACAACTGTAAATAATATTAGACACATATGTATTTTTTGTTGCATCACTTTTACTATGAAAACAAATTCTGTAATATAGTTCTATTTCATAATGAATATTCATAATACTCATATTGAAATATAGTTATATCTATTTTTCAGTCAATACCAAAAATAAACATTATTTTAATGTTCGGTACATTTTATGAAAACAATTTTCGTAATTTGACGCAATCATTAGGTGCTATATGGCATGCTCCCACTATTTCCGCCATTACTATAATAGCGTACTAAATTTAGAGGTCCGCCATTCACTTTTTATTGTTTACTTATTTCATATGTTGCAACTAGTTTACATTGGAGAGTTCTTTGATCAAATATCTTGAACTCAAAGAAATAAATGTTATAGAAAACAATTTTCTATATGAAAATACATTTCGAAATAAAAATCATATTTCATATTCCAATATTAAGTATCAATTAGTATTACAATTCTTGTTTCCAATGTTTCCCTATGAAGCAGAAGTGACTATTCATTCTCTTCATTCCAACTTTACATTAAATTACATCTATTCTTATACATTCGTTTTTCTTTCAAATGGTCAAACTATTCAAAAGAAAACCTTACTACAATATCATAACAAACCTTTTACAAAAGCGCATTCGATTATTATTAACATTTAAGACATCAAATATGTTGCATTTTATCTAAACCGATCAAGATGACATTTCAACGATCGAGTTCTTAGACGTATCTCGTAGTTTATGGTCTTGTATTACATCAACACAATATGATCCTTTTGATATCATTCAAGTTGAATACATGATATTAAAATATTGTTTATTGGCTTACTTCGAGTGAACTAACTTAATCGAAATATTGTACGCCACAAACTATGACTGTTCACCATATAACATTTATATATGAAAGTACATGGATCAAATATCCATAGTCTTGAATTGCATTTAGAGTTCAAAAACTCATGAAATGTAATACACGGTCTAAACCAAATAAACATATAAGTGACCAACTTACGAATGTATTAAGTAGTTGAAATTAGGCACTTGCATGGGTATAGTGTAACGACCCTGAAATTCCGACCCAATTTTAAATTTTTGAATCCATTATTTTAACATAAAATTATGGAACTTTCTTACGATTTCGATTAGCATCCAAACTTTGGTTATAAATTACGCATAGATAGTTATAGATATGGGAAAAGTTTCGTCGGAAAATACCGCAGCAAATTTCGTCCGCGTTTATTTCACATCAGTTCATTTTAAACGCGAAATTTTTTATCTTCTGAACCGAAATATTTTTACATAGAAAAATTCTAAACCATCTTCCGATCAAGACGTCATTTTCGTTTTTCAAATTTCGGACATCTTCAGCTCCGTCGATCTTATTCTTCGGTGATTTTGCTGCATTTTTCACAATGGAAAATTTTCGAATTTTATAATTTAATCGTACCACTAATATCTTTATACCATTGCGTTCGCCTCGTCACGCTGATCAAAATGGTATATTTGTTTGTGTCAATCGGAGTTCGGCGCTGCGAATTATAATTGTTTAACGGATTACAAACTGGTCCGTTACGCAGCACAGACAGGTACCCAATTACCTACTCAGTTCAGAAGTCTAAGGGTCCTTGACTATTCAGCTGCCTAGAAACCCAACAGCCTTTCGGTTACCAAGACAAATAAATTGGGGGCCTTTCAATTCCTGTACTAGTTGATATAATAAACTACCATCCCACTATTCATTGTTTGCATTTTCACCTTTCTGGTTCGTTCACATCTCCTTCTTCGTCTTCTTTATTTTATTTTACCGTTGAGAAAAAAAAAGAGAACCCACAGCCTCCATCCGTTCACCTCCGCCTGACACGCCACACCAACCTGCCAGCCCCGCCCAGCCTCCCATTCACCCATCCCTTCACCCGTACCCACCAACCCCACCGCCCCAGCCCCTCCGCCTGCCCAGTTCCATTCCCGCCGCCGTTCCCCAGCCATCCCCACCGCCAGTCCCTTCGCCTGCCCAGCAACCCACTGCCCCGGTCCCCACGCCCAGCCCGAGCCACCTGGCCCTGCCTTTCGCCTACCCAGTCCCCAGCCTTCGCCCAGACCCACCCCGCCTTCCTCCGCGCCACCCAGACCCCACCGCGCCCAGCCCAGCCTTCGCCGTACCCACCCCGTCCCCGAGTCCAGCCCAACGCCCTGCCACCGACCCCACTGCCCAGCAGCCTGCCACCGACCCCACTGCCCAGCAGCCCAGCCCGACCCGAACCCACCAGACCCAGCCCAGCCCGACCCGAACCCACCAGACCCAGCCCACCCGCGCCCGACCCAGCCCGCCTTACCCCGACCAACCGACTCGCCGCGTCGAACCCGCTTAGCCCGTTTCCGCGTCCGCTGCCATTTTTTATTTTATTTTATTTTATTTTGTTCTTCTTTTGATAAAATTATATATCAGTTATAATTTGTAACTTATGGACTCGTTTATGCTTTGTCCGCGCAGTTCCAGTTGAGGCTAATTCAGCGATCTAGGCTTCCATCCGCCTTATTTGCATCTAGTTGTTTGTTCGTATTCGTGCTCGTGTCGTCTATTCTAGTCTATTCATTTTCGTGCTTCGCCGTCATCTTCTCTAACCACGCAAGGTGAATATTTCATTCACGACTCAATCTATTATGCTATGATAATCAAGTGATAGATGTTATTGATATTAATTTGAATGTTAAATGGTTGATGTTAAATTGTGATTTGAAGTTAGATATGAAAATAATTATGACATTAAATTTGTTATGCGATGTTGAATTTGGTTATCAATATAAGTGATAATTAATATGAAATTGCAATTGATATAGGATAGTCTAAAATTCAAAATAGATTATATATGTTGAACTTGTCCCTTTAAATGTTAAATAAATCGACACGTAGAAATAGGATTAGTTATATTTTGAACCATTGAATGTATGATTGCTGTAACAATTTGATAATAAACGCCAAGTGAAAACCTATAATGTAATAATCTTTAATCCGCATGAAATGATAGTGTGGATTCTAGGAATAATTTTATTTAATTTACATAAATAACAAATGTAAATTAAATACGATTATTTCGGGATTATTTAAATAAACGGTTAAATTGTTATGTATGGTTGTTGTTGATTGTTTATTTACTTTGACACCATCCCAGTTATCACACTACAAGTTCCCTTTGCTATGCTTTGTTTTATTTAATTATATTGGGTTGAAATGATAAATACCCAAAATTGAACAACTTTGACCTAGGATAGATAATTAAAGATAAGAAACCCGATTGGTCAACAAAATCATTTTGAAATTGAAATTCATTTGAAATTAAGAAATGAACTTAAAAATTTGTTGGAAAGTAAGTAACGGAATTTATGGATTTAATTGTAATAAATCAATAGATTTAATTGTAATGAATGAATGGATTTAATTGTAATAAAACGATAGATTTAATTGTAGTAAATGAATAGATTTAATTGTAATAAATCAATAGATTTAATTGTAATAAATCAATAGATTTAATTGTAATAAATGAATGGATTTAATTGTAATAAATGAATGGATTTAATTGTAATAAATAAATGGAGTTAATTGAAATAAATCAATGGATTTGATGGTATTAAATTAATAAGATTAATTGCAATAAACTAATGGATTTAATTGTAATAAATGAATGGGTTTAATTGTAATAAATAAGTGGACCTAATTGGAATAAATTTGTAGGGTTAAATTGAAACGGATTAATAAATCTATTTAATTAGATAAACGGATTGACACATTTAATTGAAATGAGATTTGAATAAGTAAGTTTTAGAATCTAATAAATTGAATTTATTAGATTCGAAATTAAACCTAATTTGGATAAATTTAATAAATCTGGAATTTGTTATAAATTTAATTTGAGATTAAGTAACAAAGTGACTTAAAAGGAATGTAAAACCCACTAAAGTTAAGGAGTTGATTTAGCTATTGAAATTTGTAAATCAAAGTTTGATTAAATTTAATGTAACGATAAATGAGAATAGGAATTAAGTTGAACTTGAACACTTAAGTATTGTTAACTCAAGGACTTGAACTAAAACTCCATTTGGAAATATGATTTTTAAATGTTCGAAATAAATTGAATTGTGAAATGTCAAATTTTGAAAGTCAAACTTGCAACTTCACTTTTGGACTTTGATTTGTTTAAACTTTAATATTAAATGACCGTCTGGTAATTAAAACGTAGTTATTAAAGAGACCGGGATCAGATATGGACACACTCTCTGTCGATACCGAAACCACTTTAATAACTAATATACGCGGAGTGTTGATCCAGAACGAAGTGGATGGTTTTGGTGAACGCGTTGACTGAAGAAAGAGAACGATTTTGGATGACCCCTGACATGACTAAAACAGGAGCCGCGCCGGGTCATTGAGGATCGCCATCTCTAGCGGACACACTTCTTCGATACCATATCTATTACTTTTGTGATTCGATTTGGGTGCACCCTTTGATTTGGGAGTGTTGTTTCGCGGTGTTGAGATAGTAGCTGCTATGCTCAACATCAGTCCGGATCACTCAACTACTAGTATCCTAGTTGGTATCGCCTCATGTACCTTGTCATACTGATTATTCTATTCGCGACCACTACGTTTTGTTTTGTACCTGTAGTATATGGATTGCCCTCTGGCGACTTCCGGTTTTGGGGAAACTACGGTCTTGTATATGCTCTTGGGAATAAAAATGTGTTAAGGGTGGAATGGGCCACGACTTAACGCTATTTTGATATCATACTTTACTGATTAGATCTTATCTATTTAGCGTATTCTATTGTATATGTAGATAGTTTATCGGATCCTTAAAATGTGTATCACATTTATCTTTGAGTTATGGACTTTATTATTTGCACCTAATTATCCTGTATAAGATTTTGAGTCCTGACTCGAGTGTTTCTTTTGTATATGCTCGGGTCAGTCTGAAGCTATCCCGTTGCTGATCAAGGTTGGTTGAAGATGCTGAAGACTTAGCATTTATCTTTATCAGTTATTTCCTTTATAGTATTTGATGAACTTATGTATTGAACAGCTTGTATTTCTCTTTGTCACTTTATGTTGAGACATTGTTGTATTCCTGTAGTAGCTTCATGAACTACTATTATGATGATGTACTTTTCCGCTGCATTATTCTGTGACTATTCTGTGTCTGTGATGTTGTATTGATTCTCATTTACATATATGTATTCATAATCCCATAATGATTCGTGTTTTGTATTATTTAAATTGACATGTGTGGATTATTGTCAATTTAAATGGTCCAAATATACGGGTTGTTACACAATGCAAACACAGACTTGGAGGAGATTTCTTCTTATGATAGCCAAAAATGCTTACTACGCAAGAAAACTCTTTTGATATTATTACTAGTGCATAGTGTACAAAATCATTTAGAAAATACAATATTAATCTTAGCCAGCATAGGTACCATTATATTATGCCTACTATAGCTGCTATGTTAAATAGCAGGTTCTACAACTAATACCGTACAAGGTTCGTATTGGAAGATGGATTTCCAACAAATGGTCAGGCTAAGGAACTTCCTTTCCTACTGCCGAATGGGATCGCCTCTGGCTGGACGTCCCGAGAGACAACTGCTCTCTGCCAACACAAGGCCGGGTTACACCTGTAACTAGGTAACTCACGAATATGCCACCTCCCGGTCCTTTGGGACCTTTATCCGAGGCGCCTCGATAAACACACAATCACACAATAAATGAGATCGGAGTATCCACATAGGTTAAATACCAGGGCTCCATACCTGATACCACCCTTTTCTAGAAGGAAATGACATACCCTAAAGGGCGCGACCCTCATAACCTTGCCGCATATTCCTGTTTCGACCATTTCCGGGTTGTGAGGTCCGAAAAGGTCTCGTCCACAAAGCTACACTTTTTCACAAAGCCACGCTTTGATCACAAATGATCAATAAATGATCATCACACAGCAACACTCAACATGCCACATTACCAAATTGGGAATATATCGCTGATAAATTTCAACTACCTAACCTCTGAGCTCGTACGTCTCAGAGAAGGGTGTTAAGCTAAGAGAATAAATTCTCCGCTACCAACAGAAATGTATTTGAAAGAAATCAGCTTTATATCTCAAAGTGTAATGTCAGACATGTAACCATACAAGTCTGTTCCGGGTTCGAATAGAAACGAAGATACTTCCAAAGAAGCCCTTGCAATCCGGGTATTCACAATCCCGATCGGATTTCCCATCACTTAGGAGATCTCTATACCAGCGCGACTCAGTGCAGATACAATCGATAGGTCATCCTATCGTTCTTGCAAATACCCGGTCTTCAACACCGGTCTTCAAATGTAATCCATATACGACGTATCATTATTCGGAATGGGTTATGTGACCCAGAGGTCCTCTCCTGGCTAATCCGAATAATGAGCGCGATATTTAAAAACATATGGATATTGGGATTTCAATTAAGTCACAACTTATTACCCAAAACTTTGCTTTCAAATGGTTTAAACAAATTACCATTTACAATCTTTTAAAACAAAAAGATTCATTTAAAACAACCTTCAATGGTTTAAACAATTTCCACACTTTAATCTTTTAACAAAAGATTTATTCATAGATTTTCCAAATTAATTCCCATTTCAAATGGATTTAACTCATTAAATCTTGAAAACAAAGATTTAACTGATAGTTTTCAAAAACACGTTTCAAAGATTTATTCGTAATTTGGAAAACCACTTTCAATTCAAACTTGAAATTCTTTTAATTCAAATTGGAAATCCATTTCTTATATAAGAGCTTTTATCAGTCGAAAACAATTAGTTTTCCAAATCATTGAATTCAATTCTAAATATTGAATTCAAATTCAAATCAAATTATCAAAATATCAAGTTTTATTAAGTTATCTCAAATATCTTTTTACATTTGAAATTCATTTGCAAAGCTCTTAATTCCAATTTCCAAAACCATTTAGATTCAAGAATTCAATCTTTAAATTTGTCAAAAATCTGTGACTTAACTGATTTCCACGTGAAATTCATATTTGTGTGTGTATAGTGTAGTCCAGGGGTTTCACACAGTAGTGCAACATCATTCAATCATCACAGATCAAAACACAGAAATAAAATTGATAAGCGATATAAACTATAACGCTTATCGTCCATTTACAGATACACAGATAATATATATCACAGATAACAGATTACATTACTGATCTCAGAACAAATCAGTGTATATCACAAAGAATCAACATCAGGTATATCAAACAATTCAACGTCCAACGCAATTCAAACATCCATAGGTAGGGTCAATTTAATTATCTGATTGGTTTAATCAGATTAATTTCTATGAATAAATTTGCTAGTTATGGTAAATTAATAATCAATTATTACAAACATTTAACAATTTATCTTTTAATTAAACTTTTAATTATTAAATTAATTAATCCAAATCATTAATTAAATGAATAGATAAGTTATTCATTTTAATCAACTTAATGATTTATAAATTACCATCATGAAGTCTTCATTAACATAAGGTGAAACTCATTCTTATTGTGATTAATTACCACTTACAAACATGTTGAAACATTGATTACAAATTTACATTTAAGTTTCACATTAAATTTCAATTTCATTTCAAATTTAAAATAAATACCAATTGCACTTAAATAAAGTTTAAACTTCAAATTCACATGTTTAAGTGATCCTTTTGTTATAAAGAATTTTAAAAAGGGTTCTATATCAATTTCTCTTTGAACGCACATATCGAATGAATTCTTTACATTTAAACTTATTTAAATATTTGAATTTGAACCACTTTATCTAACTTAAAATCTGGAATTCAAAGTTAGATTTTTAAACTCAAGTTTACAATGTAATTTAAGCTCTGTCTAATTTCTTACCTTACAAATTTCAATCTTCATTTAAATTCACTTAATTACTTAAACTTTTAGTTATCAAAACAATTTAAATTTTAACTTTATTAATTTTCAAATCAAACTCCAATTCATCTTGAATTATGTTTGCATCTTGATTTACCACTCAGCTCAAACCTGGTTTTATTTTTTTTAAATTTAGTTTTAAATTTCTGGAAAACAGGTTCAGGTAAAACTGGAACAAATTCTTTGACCCAAGATCTAGACAAATTACTTCGAGTCGAACGAAGCAGTGCTTCGAGCCCAACAACAGATTTGCTCGAGAATTACTCGAGCCTTTTCCCTCCTTCGTCCCAGACAACCACCCCCAGGCTAAACTTCAAGCTCGTGCACGTGCACGTCGACGCGGATCAACTTCAGGCGGCTCCATATCGTCGAATAAGTCGATGACCACCTCCTGACCCTTTCCCGACCACCAGCACGTCGTCACCCACTCGAGATCGAAATCGAGCTCGCCAAACCCAAACCTGGAACACTCGAACCCATCGCGACCCCAACCTATCAATGCTTCGTTCTCCGACCCCTGACCACTGGCCAGCTTACAACTCCGGCCATCGACGCGTCAACTCGACCCCTACCATCACCCAGAACCCCGAGACACTCGGTGCTTTCACGAGACAGTGGTGCACAAGTTTCTTATGTGGTTAAAAACTAGGTTTACAAAATAAAATCCCACGCCGCCGTTGCCGCCGTTATTTTCGCCACCTCCGACCATTTTTCCCAGCATCCCCATAGCCCCCTCCATCTCCACAACCAACCCCGATATCCATGAACCTATCGCTTGCCAGAAATCGATCAAAACTCGATTTTTAAACAAAAATCAACTACTCTTAAATCACGCAACTAAAAATCATCATTTTAGTTTTAAAAATCATAGTTTGGTCTAGGGATTCGATTCTTGTTCTTGAATTAATGTTTCGTGATACTGGAAATTTTCAGAAACAAAGTCCTTTACTGTAAAAACTTGAGCTTTCATTCTATATGCACATATATACATATATTCACAATATATACCCAAATATATATATATATATATATATTCACATATATACATATATTCACAATATTTTAAATTTAAATGATTTATACAAGATATATTTGAGTCAGGGAAACTCGCTTCAATTTATAATTAATTTTACAAATTTTAATTCAAAAAATTAAATTACTTATCAATTTAAATTTAATTAAAATCTGGGGTCGTTACATCTGCCATATTGCTTGGCAATTCTATTCTGTATGCGAGCTTTCCAATCCTTTCTACAATCTGGAATGGTCCAACATATCTCGGTGCTAGCTTCCCTGACTTTCTGAATCGTATCACACCCTTCATCGATGACACCTTAATAAAAACCCTGTCTCCAAATGAGAACTCTAGGTCTTTACACCTTTTATTTGCGTAACTCTTCTATCTGGATTGAGCTTCCTTCATCCGTTCTCGGATCAACTCAATCTTCTCTGATGCCTCTCTAACCATCTCTGGACCCAAGAGCAATCTGTCTCCAACCTCTAACCAACATGCGGGCAATTTGCATGGCCTTTCATATAAAGCTTCAAAAGGCGACATTCCTATACTAGTTTGATAACTATTATTATAGGAAAACTCAATCAAAGGTAGGTGATCTTCCCAAGATCCACCCAAGTCCAATACACAAGCTCTCAACAAATCTTCGAGTACTTTATCGTCTATCTCAGTCTGCCCATCTGTCTGTAGGTGATATGTTGTACTCATCTTGAGCTTGGTACCTAATACTCTCTGTAGACTTCTCCAAAATTCACTAGTGAACAATGCATCTCTGTCACTGACTATGCTACTAGGATTTCCATGAAGTCTAACTATGTTCTTCATGAACAACTTCGCCATAACAGGTGTCGTCCTAGTTGATTTGATTGGAATGAAATAGGCGCTCTTGGTCAATCTGTCCACTATGACCCATATGCTTTCATTTCCCCTATTCGACCTTGGAAACCCGTCAATGAAATCCATGGATATAGAATCCCACATCCACGCTGGAATCTCTAAAGGCTGAAGCAACCCGCTCTACTTCTGGTGTTCGGCTTTCACTTGTTGACAGTTAGCACACTTCCCAACCCACAAGCCAACATCCCTCTTTATGCATTCCCAATAGAAGCTCCTCTTCATATCCTAATACATCTTGGTTCCCCCAGGATGAATCGTAAACTTGGATCGATGACACTCTTATAGAACTTCTCTTCTCAAATTCTCTATATTCGGAACACATAAGTGTCCCTTCTTCCTCAACCATCCTCTCTGGTTGATGTCAAAATCTTTTAGATCATCGATCTCTGATCCCACCTCAAGCCTTCTAATTCTCTCGGCTAATACTAGATCCTCTTTCTTCTTAGAAGCTATCCTTTTGATCATCACTGGTCGCATTTCTAAACAGGCTAACATAGCGGCACTCTGACTAGAACCAGCAGTCGATCTCGAATTTATACTACAAGTAGTCAAAGCTTCTAATTTTTTCCATTCCACCAACATAGCTAACACCATATTCTGATGTTTCCTGCTAAGAGAATCTGCTACCTTATTTCCTTTCCTAGGAGTATATTCTATACTAAAATCATAAGCGGCCAAAAACTCAAGCCATCTCTGATGTCGCATATTCAACTCCTTATGAGAGAATAAGTATCTTAAAGACTTATGATCCATGTATAGCTCAAATCTCTCCACTAGGAGATAATGTCCCAAATCTTCAATGCGAAGATCGCCTCAGCCAACTCCAAATCGTGAGTAGGGTATCTCACCGCATGCGGTCTAAGTTGTCAAGAAGCGTAGGCAATGACTTTACTATTCTGCATCAACACAGCTCCCAATCCCATTCCACATGCATCAGTGTACACCACCAACCTTGGTTTCCATTTGGAACAACCAACACTGGTGCGTTGGTCAACAAATGCTTTAACTTAAGGAAACCTTCCTCACATTTGTCGGACCAAATGAACTTCACATCCTTCCTGGTCAACTTAGTCAAAGGTGCTGCTATCCGCGAAAAATCCCTAATAAATCTCCGGTAATAGCCAGCAAGTCCGAGAAAACTTCTAATCTCAGTTACTGTCTCTGGTCTCTTCCAATTATTGACAGCTTCAATCTTAACTGGATCTACTGCCAAACTCTCCTTTGAAACCACATGACTAAGAAACTTGACCTCTTTCTTCCAAAAATGACACTTGGAAAACATCACCATTAACTAATGCTGCCTCAGCATCATAAGCACTACTCTCAGATGATCTTCATGCACCCTTTCATCTTTCGAGTACACCAAAATGTCATCTATGAATACCAATACGCACCTATCCAAGTGCTCTTGGAAAACTCAGTTAATCAAATCCACGAAGAAAGCAGGTGCATTCATCAACCCAAATGTCATCACTAACCATTCATACGAACCATATTTAGTTCGAAATGCTGTCAAAGTAATACTGTCCTCTGCCACTCTCAACTGATGGAACCCCGTCGCCAAATCCAATTGGGAAAACACTCGGGCTCCACTCAATTGATCGAACAGATCATCTATTCTTGGCAAAGGATACTTGTTCTTGATCGTCCTTTCATTCAGCTTACGATAGTCGATGCACATTCTTAACGACCCATCTGGCTTCTTCACGAAAACCACGGCTGCTCCCCAAGGTGAACTGCTTGGTCTAATAAAAAAATTCCTTCTAGATACACTAGCTGCACCTTCAATTCTTTTATCTCAGTTGGTGTCATCCTACTAGGTGGTCTACTGACAGGTTCAGCTCCTAGCACAAGATCTATCTGAAACTCAACAACTCGTTTCGGAGGTAATCCTATGATTGGCTCAAAAACATCTGCAAACTCTCTTACAACTCGAACCAAACTTAGCTCTTCTCTCTCTTCTGTAGCACTTAACAAAGCACAAACACTCCGATCGGAATTCTCCACTGAGAAGATGATTTGGTTATGACTATCTGGGTGTCTTACTGATATTTTCCCATCCTGGCAAAATATCCTAGCCTCATATCTACCCAACCAATCCATTTCCAAAATGATTCCAAAGTCTATGAAATCTTAAATATACAAACTGCATGCAAACATATGACCTAACAAATCAAGTTCTAACTGGTCACATCTCATCCCTAGAGTTGCATACCCTCCTACTAGATTCGCAACCCTTAAGGAAGAAACAAGGTAGGTGGTTATAAGCATAACCTATCAACCAGATTCTAAGATATAAATGAATGTGATGCACCGGTATCAAATAGTATCCTAACTGGAATACTCTGAATCAAAAACATACCTTCCATCACAATCTTCCATTTATCAGCTGTAGTTGGCTTAGCAGATGATGGTCCAACAGCAAAAACTTTTCCTTTGTCCGCCCTAACTGGTTCTGGACACTGATTCTTATAATGTCCAACTTGGTCACAATTGTAGCATTTCACATGCTTCTTATCCGTAGTCTTCTTCCCCTTGCCTAACCGGCATTCATTTACAAAATGACCCTTCTTGTCACATTTGTAGCAGACTAAATCAGCTTTTGCTTTCTTGGTTGTATCTCCCTTCTGGGCTCCTTTCTTTTTGAAGAACTTCCTCTTCTTTCCTGGAGGACACTGGGATTCAACTGGATTCTCTCTAGCACAAACAACAAGCATCTCTTCATGGTGGATTTCCATCTCCACCACTATATTACTAGGATCTCGGATATGTGTCAGGGTTGCCCTAGCAAGCTCGGGCCTCAGTCCTCGAATGAACCTTTCATTCCTTCTGATGTCAATGTCTACAGTAGCGTCCATGTCGAGATATCTCATCAAACTTATTAGCATACTCGGTAACTGACATATTTCCCTGAACTAAATCCATAAACCTCCACATCAATGCTGACTTAGCAACCTCAGAAATAAATCTCCGTTCAAATCTCCTTCCGAAATTAGCCCAAGTCAACTCTTCCTCCGGAACTCCGGCAGTCACACTATTCCACCAGTGAAGTGCTGACCCTTAAAACTACCTAGAGGCCAACCTTTTCTTTTGCTCATCTTCTTAACCCAGACCAGCAATTATTCTTTCATGGTGCAACAGCCAATTCTCTACTTCGATAGCATCCTTCGTTCACATAAACGGCTTTCCTCCCAAACTGGTGTAGTCTCTGCTCAGCTTAGCATAATTAGTCCCAACTGGAGCCACAAGATTAGCTCCTCCAATATTTCTAGCAACACCTGTAACAGCTCAAGCTTGCATCAGATTAGCAAAGAACTGATACATCATCCCCGCATCTATTGGCGGATTTCCAGCACCCACATTGGCTTCCGCATTTTGATTAGCGTTAGCCTATTGACCTTGGTACCTCCGGGTGTTAGGTCGAGCATTTCAATCGGTTGTGGTCCTTCCTCCCCCTAGATTTTGTCTTCCATTTCCTGCTTCCATACCTTCTTTCTCGTAAATCTGTATACGAGCCTTAGTAAGATACAGAAGAACGGTCTAAATGAGAGCGGATTACGTGCTTATATATATATATATATATATATATATATATCTAATACATGTACGTTGCAGTCGTGTTAACCCAAACCCCGATCAAATTTTTTGATTCATTGGATTATGTTTTGAATAACCTTTTAGGTTTAAATTGCTTAAGTTTTCATAAACCTACGCTCTAATACCAACTTGTAACATCCCCCACTTGGAGGCCCAAAACTAACGGCTATGGTTGCTGCAGTCATCCATAGTTATTAATTCTCGGCGACTAAATATGGTTATGTTAGTTATATTGATATAACAGAAACACATGGATATGGAAAAGGTTTAAAATTTCAAAACAACATTCACATTCCATTCCAAAAACCCTTTTAACATTCTTTACATAATCCCACAATGTAACCACGTTCTGAAAAATATATTTATTACAACATACTCTAAGAGTGACATATAAAGATGCCCCCTTGGTTTATATACTATGCAATTAACAACTTTGCCTTAACAAAACATAACACAGCGGAATCAAACTGAACAAGAACTCAAAATAGCTATAATGTCTCCTGCACATCTTCGGAAACTTACTCGTCTAATGAGGTGCCTGAAATCTTCAACCCTCAGACTACTCAAAATCAATTGAGCACCCAAAAGTTTAATGGTAAAACATAAACTTCGAGTTAGACATAAAGCCTGGTATGAATAATAATCTACCATCTCAAATCATATAGATATCTAGTGAGACCACGTCGCTTAACGGAACGGGTTTCCCTTCACTAATATCCTAAAACCTTTTTATAAAACCATATACTATGCTCCTGCAATCACAATGGTTAAAACATATCAAAATAATATGATATGATGATATGCAAAACAAGTGAATCAATTCTGGATTACCTATCCCTATTCATTTTGACTATCTGTTACAGTTATAGTTTCTAGAATTACTATTAACCTAATAGTTTTCATGGAGTGACTAACAACCTGTTATATTTTTAAGGACTCACTGTCCAATTACATAGTTTTCATGGGATCACTATGAACCTATTGGTAACTCCAATATCTTTTCTTTTATCCTAGTTTTCATGGGCTAACTAGAAACCTTTTGACTAACTGTTAATATCTTAGTTTCTTATCCTAGTTTTTATGGGCTGACTAGGAACCTATTGACTATCTGTCAATATCTTAATCTCTTATCCGGATATAGTTTTCATGGGCTAACTATTAACCTATTGGCCCCTGCCAATATCAAATCGTAGTTTTCATATTTGTATGATATCTCTTATCCGGATATAGTATGTATGTAGGATATACACATATGTGCGTGCATGTGCAACATAATAATGTGTACATGGTTTGACATGGATGTGCATAGATGTTGTGATTTACACTACAACGGACATGTTATCCCCTCTTGTATTCAATTTGCTTTCTAAATATGTATATATCGACATCATCATAATATATGTAAGTAAATATATAATATAAATATATATATATATATATTAAATGTTAGTTAAAAACAATTTTTATATAAAACATTTAAAATTATATATATATGAGTGTGTGTGGGTGTGTGTACATATATATATAACTAAATAATTTAATTTATAATTTTTTTATAACATATACACATATATAATTTAATATGATAGCCATGAATAATTTAATAATATAATATTTTATTTTATTTTAAAATAATCTTTACAACACATATAAAAAATATAATTAGATATATATATATATTAATATAAAAATAAAATGTATTTTTTAAATTATATTACTGTAAATATTACTCATGGCTATACATATAATTCTTTTTATAATTTTTTTGGCATTTTAAATCATTTTAAAATTTAAAATCCATAAAAAAGTATATATAATATTATTTTCAAAAACATTATGTATAATATATATTATGTGATATTTTTATGTAAAATTTCATTATTTGTAACAAACACACACACACAAATATCTAAATTACATAAACAATTTTAGGTTAAATAAATATTCAATATATTTATATGAAATAAAAAAATCTTTTTTTATTTGTCGTCGAATGCTTTTTATGCATGAATTTTTTTTCATAATTCTTAAACATATAATATATATAATCCTAATCTTTTAAACATGGATTTTAATTAATTAAATAATTAAATAATATTATATATAGATATATAATATATTTTTTATGTAGGTCATGAGCATCTAATAAGTGAGCATATAAAAGAATTATATATATATATAATTATAATATACATAACCAACCAATTTGTGATAGCATTTCGATATACAAGATCCGTAGTATAATCTAACATCCTATTATATAAATAATACATCTATATCTTTTTTTAAGGCTAAGGAAAAAACTAATAAGAAATGGTGATCTGGAAATGGGCGATTATTTTAGCGTTCTCCCCAACTTTCGTTCTGTTCACCTAACCTTGTTTTCCTCCGTTCATCGTGTTCTTCCGCCTCCTCCTTTCTATTCTGTCATCTCTTGCCATGCTTCATAAGAAAAAGGCAAAACCGTCCTTTTCTGGGACCGCATCCACCACACAATCCGGTGCAGTTTTTCATTCACCAACGATCTGTGTTGACCAAGATCTGTCGGAGCCCCCTGCGTCTACTCTAATCGCACATGACATCTATGATTGTTGCGATCATGCTCCCCAGATTGAGAACGTTTTTGCCATGAATATTCGCCCTTTGGCTAACCCTATAGCCTCTCTGTTAAATGGTATATCCTCCCCCTTCGCTGTTGCCAAGCTTGTGCCTGACTGTCCTTTGGTCACTAGTGAGCATGTTCTTTCGCCGCTGCTTAGCATTGCAGGTAAATCCTCTTGGACGCAAACTGAAGTCGGTCTGAATGACTTATCTGATATTCGTGTTGATGTGAATGTGAACATCGAAGTTGATAATGTTTTGGTACAACTTGCCGAACTGAATGGGAGTCTTTGTGCTGTTTGGAATAGAGCGGATAGGTCTATGGCATTTAACTGTGGAGTCTTTCCGAGGTGCACTCAACCTGTTTTTGGAAATGCTGCACCCATAATTGCAACTCAAAACTCGCCATCTTTTCAACAATTGCATTTTGATAGAATCACTACCCCCTGGAACCATCTCCCCCTGGGTCAGCTCCTTTGTGGTCATCACTTTTCACCAAATTGCTAAACAACACTGGAAAGCATTCTCCCATTAGCTTTGACAATGTTGAGATTGACGGTGTTATGATTCCTCCTAAGGAAGTGATAGAGGCCAGTGTTGATATCTGGAAAGATTATTTAATGGGCTTCTTCCTCGACTCCAATCCATCTTATAATATTTTTAAAGCTAGATGCAATCGAGTATGGATGCCAAGAGGGGGCTTGAGTGTTCATTTTGACAATGAAATGTTCTATTTTAAATTCACGGGAAGTGATGAAAGACAGCGAATTCTTGAAGCCGACCCGATTCTTACTGATGGGAAGCTTTTCATAATTACTAATTGGAGTGCGTCTGTGGATAGGGCTCATTCTTTGGTTTTTTCTATCCTGTATGGGCCCATTTCTCTCATATCCCTTCTGTTCTTCAGCCTCTTATTGGGTTAGATTGGCTAGCAGGCCTTGTTGGAAAGGTGATTTGTTATGATGCAAACACAATAGCCAAGAATAGATTAGTTTATGCCAAAGCTCTGATTAAGATCACCCCAGTCAAGCCTATTCCATAGGTGCTTAAAGTTGGGATTAAGGAGGGCCTTTTTGCTGAGGTTAAAGTGAGATACAGTTGGAAACTGGATATATGTACGGTCCGTCAGTCTTTTGGGCATCTTCCGCAGGTGTGTTCCAGTATGGCCTATGCTGGCATTCCATTATCTGATCGGGTTCCTTTACTTCGTCCTCCTGTCAGGAGGTGGGTTTCAAAGGTTGCTCTGCCTCCCTCTGTACCTACTCCTATTGTTGTTTCTGCTGACTTAGCTCCTACGTATGTTGCTCCTGCTGTCACTGATCATGTTGTCGTTTCTGCTGCTGAAACTCCTACCGTTGTCTCTTCTGATATAGTTGATCCAGTTGGTGAGGATGCCTCTGCTATTATGTCTGATTCTATTTCATGGAATTCTGAGGAGCGTGCTTGGATTCATGTTCCTTCTTATATGCGATACTCACCACTTTTTGACACCTACTATGCCTTTATCAGTGATGTTGAGTGAGAGAGTCGTAGTCTTTTGTATCATATTAGGGGTGAGGGTTTTGCTATTACAAGGACTGGTGATATTGGTGAGGTGAATAAAAGTAATTTTTATGATGTCACGTGGGATAGGAAGTTTATTTACCCACCAGCTTCTGATGGTTATGTTCTGAATCTGGCAGATCTTTTCTCTGGGTTTGTGCATGTTATTGGCACGTCTTCTGATGATGGTTCTAGCCCGTCCTCTTCGGAGGGGAGTAGTCATGTTATTTTAGTAGTCTAAGTTCTATTTTCCTAGCTCATGTTCTTATTATGTCATTGTGGTTGGGCTATTTGCTCCCACTTAGCTGTTATGTGCATGTGCAGAACACCTGTTTTTCCCGTTATATATACAGTGGAACGGCCCACTTTAAAGCCGGCTAGCTTAGCTAATACATATATATAATATAAATAAATAAATAAGAGAATTACTTTTCACCAAAGCCCTTGCATATACATTGAAACATTGAATTGAGCCCCTTAATCTGTTCATAAATCAAAAGTCGCTAGCTTTCAAACTGCCTTACCTCCGACGATCGAATCGAAGTGTTTTGATGTAATTTTGTACTTGAATTTTTTGGGATTTGGGATGGGTGGTTGCTAGTCAAAAATGATAGAGAGGAAGAAGAAAAAAGTTTAAAAAGAAATGGTGTAAAAGGTGGCTTTTTAATAAGAAGTCAAGAGAGAGAAAAGTGCATCACGTCCTAATATCTCTCTTACCAATTCCACTCTTTTAACATTCAAAATCCTCTCTAATTTTCATCATATGCTCACCCAAACCATGCCTTCTACTGCTAAAAATTTCATTCCTATATGGGTCTCAAATCTGGTCTAAGTCCAAACAAAATTCAATGCAATTTTTAATCCTACTATACGCATATCAATATCGTATATTTATACGTTTCGGTTGTATGACCCTTAGATGTAAATTTGGTCAGCATCTAATATCGAACATTTCAAATATTAATGTTCACACGTCACTTAGTAGGTGGTGTGACATTATAACTAAATTTATCGCTTACTTAGTTTCAGTAAAATCCAATTTTACTTTATTAAGTGTTATTCGGTAGTGACAATTGTTTACACCAATTCTCTTTGTCAAAACGATATAACTTTGGACTTATGAATTTGGTAATGGTCAAAATTCCAAATCATCCATATTCAACTCTTTAGTCCAAACACAAAGTCCTTGATTTAATAATAACAATTATTATTAACTGAACTGCTCTAGCCAGAGACTTTGACTTCGAGTTGACTTAAGTTAACCGTGATACTAACCTCACATAACTGAGAAGATGATTCCTTTCTTGAATAGTGTTTCACTTCCAATGCTTCCACTCGATCCAACTATAGTCATTTGATGGACGATGCACCATGTTTAAACTATAATCAAAGCAAAGCTTCCACATTAAGGATCAAATTATTCTTAAGTCGAGAGAACTGCGTAATTTTGTCATATCGATATTTTTCGTTTGACCTTAGTTATACTAACCAACAGAAAACTATCTAGTTAGTCATTTCATAGTTATCAAATAACTATTAGTTCATAACCCTTTGGTGCCACCAAGCGGTCATGAGTAACACATTGTTCAACATTTGGAGAGCATTACGTACTCTAATCTTAATGTATGTATCGATATTCAGTCTCGATACATTTTGACTAAGAATATTTAAAATGGTATGTTTATTTTATTGTGATAAATAACTCATAGTTACAAAGCATTGTAACTACCATCACAAAACATACTATTTATGGATTTTCTATTAAATATATTGTTAATTAAATTAATCAATTAATATATAACACGTTATATCAAGTATATAATAGAAAGAAAACACTTTTATTTCGTACAAGATTGATTCTTGGGTTAGATATATGTAACAAATTAAATAGTTTACCATAGGGCATACCTGTAACTCTATCAATCTCCCACTTGCATTTAGAGCCAAGTAGGAAATCTCAATCCCATCCTTTCAATTAGTTTGATGAGAACCGATCAATTAGACCCTTCATAAATGGATCTGCAATATTGTTTTAATTATCTACTCTATCAATCAACTCTCTCCGATGTTGATAAACTAGCTTTATCATATGGAACTATTTGAAGTATGTTTCTCGACCTCTTGTGAGCTCTTATATTACATTGCGTAACGACCGGCCTATTCGATCCTCGAATGTCGATACTAATACATCCATGGTATTCACGTGTCGAGCACCCAAGTGTCGGAAAGACAGATTGTTAAGGAAAATAAAAAGAAAAAAAAAACAGAACAAGAAAGAAGGAACACAATATCAGAATCTCATAGCAGAACAATAACATATAATATCAGAAGACAGTACAATACTGTCACTCTAAGATATAAAGTGTTTTAGAGTTATAATTCTAAATACCATCATCAGCCAGGACAGTTATAACAACTTGTCCTCATAATGTTGATATGTACAATATAGTAATGCAGCAAAAATAAAAATACCACGGTAGGTGAAACATCCAGCTCATCTCCTCGAGCTTCAATGAGCATCAATGAAAACCTGCCTTTCTCGAACTACTCAAAAAAGCACATGAGGAATTTAGGGAAAAAAAGCCATGTGTCAGACATAAGTCTGGTAGGAGAAACTCAGGAAATATGTTGCCAACATATAACAGCACCTTTTGAGACCGTCGTAACGGTTATCCCCTCAAAAGAGCCACTCGTCTAATAAATAAATATTGAGGTATAATAGATAATGTCAAGGGTGAAGAATATAAATCAGGAAAATAGCTATGATGTTAGCATTGATTATACCACAACATATTGAGGGTACATTCAAAACCGCTAAGGTATGTTCGCATAATGGATTTTCCGTAAAGATCTCTTCGGTCAAGCCAAATCTAATCTTCTACACAAGGGTCAGAAAGTACCTTTTGATTGTTGTATATCTCTTGATAAATATACCATTAAGGTAAGCAAAAGCACCCCGTCGTCCAAACATAAACATGAACAACGTAGAACCAAATATCATCAACTCCCTCCGGCTAATAATCAATAAGCATCTCTAGATATGGAGTTGTTAATGCCCTGACGGGGGTCAGCTAAACCCCAGGTTGTAAATCTTACTCTTTTTTCTGTCATTAAGGTCACGTTCGGCATCTTTTAGACGAGTCTTCATCACTCGAACAAAACACGAATCCCTAATTGGATTCCTACATCTCCAACAGATCTCGAAACCACATATGGATTCCAGCATCTGGAATAGATCCACTTCCAAGAGATAGAACACGTATCTCAGTCTTGAAGTGGTTTTTGATAAGTAAAACACTTACCGATCCCGATCTCATCAAGACTGGATCGAAGAATTTAGCCATATTCAACAATAATGAGAGCGATCGCATATGGAAACTAAGTCTCATGTACTTATCATGTTTTCTAACTTCTAAACTTCTACTTTTAGTGCTAAGCACATGACTAAATACTTTCCACAAACGAGTAAATAAACAAAGCACAATCAAGTAATACAAAACACGATTAAGTCACATAAGCGACATCTAATCCCTTTTTATTTAATTAATACTTTTATTAATTAAAAAAAATTTTATTGGCAAAACTTCTTTTATCTATAAAAATTCATCTATCGATCCTTACTATTCATTCGTACTCTTTCAATACTTCGGAAAGTATTCATATACTTATCTCAAATGGTATAAGTATATTCACAAATCATCAAACCAGGTTTCTTACTTTAAACCTTTACTTTTTCTATCTTTTTCCAAAAGATTCCATACTCATAATTTCCTTCAAAATATCCATTTTAAGGATCTAAGTATTTTAATAAATCCATTAAAAGGTTTAAGACTAATGTTACTTAAACATTGTCACTACAAACCCAAAACCATTTTACTTATGCTTATCTTTAAAACATTCTTTTAAGGATCTGTTAAAATTCATAAGTATAATCAAAAGGGTTAAAGATGAATGTCATTAAATATTGTCACAACAAACCCAAAACTAATCCATACTTATATTTTCTTTAAAACACTCTTTTAAAGATCTAAGTTAATATTTATTAAGTTTGATAGTCGACTAATTGGCTATCCAGTTAAAACGGCCGATTATAGAAATCATGGTTCGTATAGTTAACTTGTTTCTGACATTCCAACTTATACTATCCCTCATTCAAAAGTGAAGCCAGGTAAGTTAGAGCACTAGTTGCATGTCAAAGCTTTGCCTAGATACTTCATTCTTGAATCACACAGATTGAAAAGTCTACCTCGTTGACTTTTAGTGTTAAGTATAGCATTAATGACCAGCCTAAACGAGTAAGAAATCAATATGATTAACATGCTTCTGACATTCCTGACTTAACCATTTCTCGATCAGGAGGGAAGCTGGTAGATTAGAGCACTATTGCTTTTGTCCCCACTCGAACATCAATCTTAACTCTCACAAATAGATAAGCCTACTTCATCGGCTTTAAGTGTTGAGCATAGTAAATTTTCTTTTTCTAAAATTATATATATGTAAATACTTTAAAAACACTTGTAAATAGGTTTTAAATATCTATGTAAAATATTACTTTAAAATAACTAATTTATAATTTGGAGAAACTAAATAAAAACATGTTTTATAATTTAAAGCCCCTTTACTTCCAAAATTCATAAATAAATATTAAAAAATATTTAAACTTAAAACCAACTTTAAAATACTGAAAAATATGTTAGAAAACATACCTAAAAGTATTAGATAAAAGTACTAAATTTAAATATCATTTTTAGATACTTAAAACCATAAGTAACTTACTACAGCAGTTATAAATGCTGTTAAAAGTCTTGTTAAAGAGTCAACATAGGAAAATACGATCTTTGTGACCGGTTTTCACCACTTTAACAAATGATTTAAGACTTTAAATTTTTACAATAAGTACTATCCTTATGGTACTTAATAACCATGTAAAGAAACCCATAAGGATATCTTCCAAATTAATTAGAAAAACTTTCGAAAACAAGGTATTTACTAAAATGTTCGTTTAGCGACATTTTTACTCCAACTTTAGCCATCTTGTTTGACCAGTTCCTAAACCTTTTAAACTCAAATTTTATACCAGAAATAAATAAACTTATAATTCTTATCAAAAATGAAAAGAAAACCCTAAGGATGTCTTTCAAATTAATTACAAAAATTCCCAAAATAAGACAATTCAAAGTGCTTATATAGTGACCTTCTTCTCGCTATAACATTTTGCAACTTTGTTTTACAAGTTATCAAATGATTTAAACTTCAATATTTTTTTAGTAATAATTACACTCATAGTACTTAATAAAAATTCGAAGAATCCCTGAGGATGTCTCTCAAAGTTAACTTTGAAAATCGCCGAACACAAGGCATTTTCAAAGTGCATCCATAACGACCTTTTCGCTTCGAACTTTCACAACTTTGGTTCACAATTTTTATAACTTTCCAAACCATTTCTTACTGTCCAATACACAAAATATATATAGAGAACAACCGAATCAAATTATCCCAAGTTAAGATCATAAATCTTCCATTTATACAAGTTAAAGTTAAGAAATATTGAAGTGCACTTCTAGCGACTATTCTCGCTTCAAACACTTTCAAACATACTTCAATTCAACACACAAGCCAAATTACCATTTAAACATCAATTCAACGTCATGCCACATGTTTAAGAGGGTAATAGAAGTGACGTTATCCAATATAAAATTGTCATTTTCTTTCAAAAGCAAGAGGGGTCCAAAATTTATAATTTTACTTAGTTAATGTCACTTTAACTTTACATTTGCACACACATACATATCTACACAATATAAACATACAAGATAGTGAGATAGCTCACCCAAATCTAAGCCTACAACAAGCTCAAACACACAAGAATCAAAGAACCACTTCTTACCATCTCTAAAAGCCTAAAGGTCCAACCTTTAGAACTAAAATCACAAAGCATCTCCACCCTCCATCATCTAATTTTCATGGCCCAAGATGAATCACCCATAATCTTCACTTTTCTTCTGCTTTGACATTAGATCCACGCTTCCTAATATGTTCTAAGGTGCTGGAAAAAGTTAGGTGGAATTTTGAGAAGTTTTGAACTAATTAGAGAAATATTAGTGAAGATAGAAGTGGATTAATGCTAATCACTTCTACCATTTTTATTCTTTTTGATATTTTCAAGCTTTGGAAAGTTATGAAGTGTTTAACCATCCCTTAGCCTTCCCTTTACACATCCAAGACCCCCTCCCATGTGCCTTGCATGCTCCTTTCACTTTACATGAAAATATCTTAAGAAAAATTACCCTTTTACCCTTACACACAAAATATCTTCTATGACATCACCCATGACATCATCCAAAAACTGTATTTTCAATAAATGAAAAAATTATCTCTATTTCATATTAATGCTTTCATAAGAAAATGATGATATGTAAAAAAAATCTGAACAACTTCTGACGGTTAAAAGGCTATTTATTGATAAAACGATTTTCGGTCATATTATCGATATTTCTTCAAAGTATTTAATTTTATGAACGTTTTTCCAAAAAAATTACCATCGTTACTTATGATTTAAAACGGGTTTAACAATGTTATTAATTCACTTATTGCATTTATACGTTGCTTTTATTGCATCTCTACTTAAGGCGATGTACTTAGCCTTTCAATAAATCAGCCACAACCTTTAGTTTGGAACATTTCCGACTTAAAGGTTCTTAATTAAGATTTGAACATGAAGTTAATATTTACATATTATACTGAATATCACTCATAAAGTTTGAGTTCGTATGCTCCTTTATAAGGAGTTCATCGTTTCTATAAACAATTCTCTAATATTACGTAAATACTCGAGAATACTCTAAACTACCATTTAGTGATCTTAATTTGGATTTGATATTTGCTTTATGTATCAAATACGTAAGAAAATTATGATATTATAGACCGATAGAGTTTGGGGTATGCTTTGGGGGCAATTCTATAATTTATTATAAATTAATTAACTCTGCAATCAATTCTTGTTCGTAATAAAGGTGTTTTTTCTTTCCGTTATATATTCCTTATAATGTGTTATAAATAATTAAATATTTAATTAAAATACATTTAACAGAAAATCTATAAATTGTGTGTTTATGATAGTAATTACAAATAGTTGTAATCATGAGTATTGTATCATAATATAATAAAACACATTATTTTGGATATTCCTAGTCAAGATGAATCAAGACTGGATATCGATGCATCCGTTAAGACTAGAGTATGTAGCACTCTCCAAATGTCGTGTAGTGTATTATTCATGACTACTGGAGCACCAAGGAGTTACGTACTGATAGTTATTGGATAGCTATGGAATGACTCACTCGATAGTTTTTTATTGGTTAATATAACTAAGGTCTAACAGAAAATATTGATGTGACTAATTTACATAGTTCTCTCGGCTTGAGAATACCGATGCTCTTTAATATGAAAGCTCCGCTTTGATCATTGTCAAATTATAGCACAACATCCATCAAGTGACTATAGTTGGGTCGAGTTGAATTATTGGAAGCGAAACACTATTCAAGGGAGGATTCATCCCCTTGGTTATATGGGGTTAGTATCATAGTCAACTTAAGTCAACTCAAACTCAAAATCTATGGCCATAGTAATTCGATTTATAATAACTGTAATTATTGAACTAAGGACCTTATGTTTAGACTATAGAGTTGAATATGGACGATAAAGTAATTTAGACCATTACTAAAGTCCATAAGTACGAAGTGATATAGTTTTGATGAAGAGAATTGTTGTAAATAATAGTCACAACTAGATAACACTTAACAAGGTAAAATTGTATTTTATCGAAACCAAGTAAGCGACAAAATGGGCCAAAATGTCACATCACCTGCTAAGTAACGTGTAAATGTTTATATTCGAATAGTTCGATATTAGCTGACCAAATTTACACCTAAGGAATCACACAACCAAATCATTGAATACTCCTTTGACCACGTGATTTAATTAATTTGTAATTGTTAAAATTAATTAATATTTATGAAATATTAGTTATAAACTTTTTATTTTTATTTGATGTACAATATTAATAAATACATATTTATAATATTTATAAATATATAAATCGATATATGATATCGATACGCGTTTAAATTGGATTTAAATGCAATATAATTTGTTTAGGCTTTAAATGGGTTTGAAGCACATATGAGGGCATGTGTATTTCGATCATGATAGACCAGGTGGGGTGCGACCATATGATAGCAAGAAGGGTTTAGGTTTAGATGGATTAGAGGGAAAGAATGGGTAAGAGAGAAATATGGATCTTAATCCTAACTTATCTCTCTAATCACTCCTCTATAAAAGCATCTTAAGTCACATTCATTTACTACTTTTTGGAGCCGACCGAAATATATCACCTTTTCTCCCTCTATTTCTAAGCTCAAATCAAATAAAAAACAATCATCGCTCGATAGCCGGTGGTCATCAGTTCAGGAGCTAGCACCTTGCTGAATAGGAATCTAGTTCAAAGGGATGGTCTTCATTTCAACGTGTACTTATTGGCTTTAAAGACAAGGTAATTTTATAATTTATAATAATAAATTAATGTTCAAACAATTTATATATCATATATTGTATTGTTAGTTAGGTAAGGAATCTAGTATATCATCACATTCAGAATGGTTGTATAATTATATGCTTGTATAATTTTAAAAAGAAATTGACATATAAATGCCTCTAATACTCATGGCATAAGAAAAAAATTGGTTTTTGATTTAAATTATATAATTTTGTTAATTTAAATATTAAAGCTTATATTACACAAAATATGGTTTTAAAATTTTATATGAATAGTTTTATACTTAAGCAATTTTGGCATAAATGAAATACTTTTTTAACATACATACATATATTACTTAAATCAAATAATTTCATAAATTCATAATGATAACAAAAATATTATATTATGTTTTAAATTTTATAAAATTATATTCATGCCTAATATATTTTCGACGGGTAAAAAAGCAATTTTTCGTGTATATTTTAAATATTTAAATACTTACGAAATTAATAATTGAATTTAAAATAGATTTTTATATTATAATATACATATATATAATATTTAAATGTAAAAATATCTTTCAGTTTTTTAATGGATTATTAAAAACAAAATTATCTTTCAAAAATCATTTTTTTAATCTTTTATCAATTTTTGTATGAAAATTAATTTAATAAATATTTAAAATAAATAAAAAGCAATTTTGCCGTAAGAATTATCAGGTGTGTTTACATATATTTTATATGTTTTATATGTTATTCATTGATGTATTAATATATATATATATATATATTATTAAATTATTTATAAGACATATATATATATATATATATTATATTTATTTAATATAGAAAATTCAATTTTGTTTATGATTTTTATAGCAAAATAAAAATAATTTTTAATATAATTTTAAATGATTTTAAATATACATATACGTAGTTATATATCTATACCTACAAATATATATTTTATATATTCCATATATATATATATATTATTCAAATAAAATATAAATAAATAAATATGCAGTATTTTGTATATATAAATTAAAGCATATAAGCATACATTTGAATGATATATTTGTATACTAAAGGAGCTAACATGTCCGTTGCGGTGTAAATCCCTGCACTTATACACGTTCTTATTAAACATTGCATGGATTGTTACGTTACACATGCACACACATATATATGTATGTATGGTACATGTATACATAATACAATATTAATTACATAGTACAAAACTATTTTATAATTTTAAATAAAATAATGATTTTATTTAAAAGTAATTTAGAAATATGTTAAATAAATTACATTTCATAGGCTCAATAAAGATCCAAAATTGTATTTTTTTTTTGAAATTCATCCATTTCTTCCACTATGGACTGGCCCAGTTCCAACAATGGTATCAGAGTCCAATAACATATGTGGTCTAAATTAGTCATAATAGGATTGATTAATTAAGCTCATAACCCAAATAACAGGGTGTTTGGAAAGGTAGTGTCTCGAAGGATTGAGTTTGGAAAATCAAGTACTCTGCTTTACTTGGCTACCGGCCTGGCCGAAACAGATATGTGAGCGCAAAGGAGCCCCTAATAAAAATGGCCCAATTTGAATTGGGCTTTGGGCTAATTTTCAAAATTGTCGAAAATTAAAAATATAAGGTGGTGTTTGGTTTAAAATTGAATTTTGTGTTTTCGGTTTTCAATATGTATGGCAAATATGAGAAGAATGGAGGGACGGCGGAGAGGATGAAAGAAAGATGGATGGAAGGACGAAGGAGATAGAGGGACGATAGAAGAATGGATTGTTTCAGGTGCTTGTGTTATTTCCCAAAACACGGAAAACAAAAGAAAGTTGTTTTCTATTTTGTATGTTAACTTCGTTTTCTAAATTGATCGTTTTCGTCAATTATACATGGGTCATGTGGATTTTTGTATGGACGAAAATCCAAAACTAAAACAACAAACCAAACACTATCTAAGATTTTAAATTTAAAAGTTAAATTTAGAATAATATATACACATATTATAAAACTTATAATATAGATTTTTTCAAAATGTTTTAAAATTAATATAAATTAATTTTAAAATTTATGAAAATTTATTACTAAGGTTAATAAAATATATTATTTAAATATACATGTATTATATATTATGATATAATTAAGTTGTTTTAAAATATTAAAGGAACATAAGTATATATGTATGTATATAAAATGAATTTCGAAATTAATATAATTAATTAAAATTGTTTAATTAAATAAATTAAATGAAGCTTAATTAATCAAATGATATATATATATGATATATGTGTTATACTACAATAATAAATATTCTATATGAATGTTATATTAGAATAATATAAAATTAATTAAAGAATTAATTAAGTAATATTTAATTAATTATACATAAGATTATTATATAAGTAAATTAAAATATAAAAGTAATATATAATAAAACTTATATAATATGAATGTATTAACTAAAGGTGGAACATTAAGAAACCCTTAAAAGAATTAAGGAATAAATACATACGTAAATGTACATATATCATGATTTCTGATATGTCTAACACTTGAATCACAAGGGTATTTCATAAGAAATATATTTTTTGTTAGTCGACATCACTCAATATAATATATTGAAGAATATGAATCTTCAGTATAATGTTGTCCTCTACCATATATATGTTAATAAATTGCTTTTATACTCCTCAGTTGTTGAGCAAACTCAAGCTAGGAACATTATGTGTAGTATTATCAATATATTAAATAGACGAGGTAAAATAACTATATATAATTGTTGAGCAAACTCAAGGTACATATATTATACTTAGGCCAATGCGATATGGTAAGTATGAGCGAATAATTTCATTTTGATTTGTTGAGAAAACTTTTATTCGATTTATCGAGCAAACTCTTCATTTTGATTTATTGAGCAAACTCAAGGTCAAAGTGAAATTAGGACAAGGTACCAAGGGTTAGGAGTTATATATGATACAACCGATAAGGAGTTATCCATCATCCATGGAGCTATGACTTGTTAAGAAAACCGAAGGCAGAATTCTAAGACGAATGACTCCTAACACCTACTAGTGAAGTTGAAAGACTTCTATGTTTTGACTTTAGGTTTGGCAAGACATAAAAGACTAGTGGGAGTTTATTAGAATGAAACATAAAGTTTAACCTTTCTAATATTATAAGAACATCTATTATGATATTGTCATAATGATCTACCAATTAAAATTTGTAGAAAAATGTCAACTTCAAAACTATTTTCTGATAATGACAAGCTTACTGAACCTAGCTATACCGATTGGCTAAGAGCAATTAAGATAGCATTGACTTATGAACTGTTAACCCAAAAAATGGATCAACACTCAAAAATCAGACGAAATCACCAGTTCAAATAAAGTATACAGAAAAGTAGTAAAAGATAACACAAGTTTTATAGTGGTTCAGTGTAATCTCAGGTTTACGTCCACTTTAATCTTTTATTTGTTGTTCTCTCTCTGCATTACAACTCATTATCTCAGATCTTACCACAATATAGTGGATCTCTGATTTACAATGATGTTTCTAGAGATTTTGAGAGCCACTAGAACTAGATATTTGTTGACCTAAATCCTAGAACAACAAATAGTATCTTCCTAGGTGACTCTAATGGAGGAGAGGTTAGATGTGAAGAAGAAGAAGTCTCCAATGGCAGAGATATTTGATCCCCTTTTTAATTACACGTAGGTCGGTATTTATAGAGAAACGGATGGAGTGTAGTCAGAGGCTCCCTGGTATTGAAGTACTGGAGTTGGCTTGGAGTAGCATAAGAGAGCACAAGACCCCCCGAGCTAAAAAGTTAACTCGGTACCAAGTTGAACAACTCGGCACCGAGTTGTTTTTACTCGAGCCGTTTGAACTTCGAGCTTTGGGTCGTATTTTCTTCTTCGCAGCGAGTTGTTTCAAGTCATTTTCCTTTAGCTTTGAGTTGATTCCAACTATCATCTATTGATTCTGCTTTCTTTAATGTCTGCTCTTTAATCTTCAAAATAGTTCTTGTAATCCTTGAAAAACCACTTGACCATGAATCAAAGAAGTAGTACAAGTGTTGCATGAAGTTTTAGGGGTGAGATGAATTGGCAAAACAACTCAGTACCGAGTTAAGTGACTTAGCACCGAGTTGAGGACTTAACCAATTTTCCCTCCAAAACTCCTAAGTCCAATTCTGTTGCTCTTCTGATCGTACTTCCAAGTCGGTGAATCGTTCCATTCTTATTTTGATCTTCTAAATCCAGTTGAAATCTACTTTGGCTTAAAAGTAGGTTAACATTTTCCCTCCAAAGTATACCTTTCAAATGTAAGATGTGCTTTGATCAAGTACAAGTTCCAGTAATCAATCTTCGATAGTTGAGCTCTCTGGTTATCCGTTGATCTTAACCTTAATGAAGCTTCCTGTTCCTACGGATTCTCTAGCAAGTCAGAGGTTGCTCTAGACCTATTATAGTTTTTGGACTCCAATCTTTGCATAAGTGTTGTTTTTACATCATTATCATTCTGATTTCATTCAGAGTTTTTACATCACATATCAAAATCGTCCCGTGTGCATCCGAATTTTACCTATTTCAAATTCCAGGGCTTTTAAATTCTTTTTATTCAAATCTGTATCTGTTCTAAAGTTCGATTTCTTTGGATCGTTTATCACCCAATCTAGGGTTTTGATCTCTCTGGTTCCTTGCTGATCTGCTTGCTCTTCGGTAGAGGAACTCAACGAGCGAGCAAGTCCATCCGCTCACTCCCCGATGAGCGAAATTGCTTTTCATACAAGCCCATCCACTCGCTCTCTGGTAAGGGAGCTTGCACCATTCACTCCGGTCATGGCTCTTTGGACTGAACTTAAAGCGATTAATATTAAACAAGTCCCCCCGCTCGCTCTCCAGCATCGGGACTTGCAACCTGCTCTCCGGTCCCGTCTCTCTGGATGGGACTTAAAACAATCAATTTCGGTCATCACATTCATGTGGATTTTTCAAAATTTAAATATATTCAAATAAAATCAAAGCAAACAAGCATAAATCCTAAGTGTCCATCCTAGATATCCGACTCAAAGCATGCCTAGAGACCAATCTAGGCCTCGTACACGTGTAAGTGGTCCGAGGTTATTATTGTCCTAAGTAGTCATCTCAGACATCCGACTCAAAGCGTGCCTAGGGACTATTTAGGATCTCGTACACATGTGAGTGACCTGAGGTTATTATTGTCTTTATGCTTAATATGAAAAGTAAAATGCAAGAAAAGAAATGAAAAAGCAAGGCGTGAAAATTAGATTTGACTCCCGTTCATCCCGATCATGGGATTTCAATTCTCGAACCAGATCCCTGGGTTTTCCTTAATGCATTTGCCATAGATGGTGGTTTCTCCGATCGCACCATTATAATTTGGTTCCTTACGTATTATTGCAGTTGGTTGCTCTAAACTGGTTCTTCTACCAGATTATGACGGTGTTGGCACTCGTTCATCTCATGCCCATCCAGCTCATGAAAGATACAAAACTTTCCAGATCTTTTCTCCTGGTCAGTAGGCTGTCTCTTGGCTGGCTTCCGATAGGGGATTTTCCCCCTAGTGTCTATATATATCCTCTTTGGGGACTTAGTCAGATCAGTGTAGGAAGAGAATTTCGGCTCCCTCCTTTGTCGTTTTGATTCCCCGAAGTCATCATCAGCTCTTCTTTTCCCTTCATCTTTTTCGTTTCCCATTTCGGACAGTCCCCTATCATCCACATCATTAATTTCAGGCTTTAGCATCTTCTTGATGCAAATATCTCTTAGGTTCATGATCGAATTCCATAAGATCCATCGGTGGATCCCTTTCCAGTGCAACCTTGAAGTCAGTCTTGCTCATGACTCCAGATACTGCTGCCACTAAGATTATTGATGGATCCGGCTTATCGGCTGCTGCAACTACTTTATTGAATCTTGTCAAATAGCTTCTCATGGTCTCTCCGAGCCTTTGTTTCATGCTTGATAGGATCATCACATTCTTCGGCGGTGAGACATGAACCCTAAACTGTCTCAAGAACTTACTCGTCAAGGCGGTCCACATGCTAATGGACCATTCTCTAACTATCTAAACCACATCGCCCCCATGTCTGTTAAATATAACGGGAGGCATCGTTTCATTACTTCCTTAGAAGCACCCAACACCTCCATATATCAGATGTATCTCATCAGATGAACCGTCGGATCCAACTTTCCGTCATACAGTTCCAGTGTCAGAAGCTTGAAATCGGGAGAATACCGTGCGTTTCTGATATTATAAGTGAATGGATTACTATTTACATCCTCCAAACTCTAGTCCGAGAGTCCACCTCTAGCTATTCTCCTTACCAATTAAGCAATTTGGTTTTCACTATCCAATGAAGACCTTTGAACAAAAGCAATGTTATGCTCTATGCTCCTATGGGGGAACTCCAGCACATACACTGGCATGTACTCCTCTTGCTACACATTAGCATTTTGACCTACTCCTCTAGTTTCATTCTGCTTTCTATTCCTATGGAGTGGTTCTAGGACATACTCTTTCGGTCGTTGCCCATTCACATTCTTTTTTAACATTTCTAGCTCCGGCATCATTTATTTGTGGCATTCCAACATGTTCCAAGTTCATGTTGCCTCCATGTATAATCGTCTCGGCACCAGGTTGAATAGGGTCGGTACCGAGTTGTACTATTGGTGGGGGCATCGTTCCAATTTGTTCTGCTCCAACTCCAGATATTCCTGCATTAGCTCCTAGCACTTGGTTCTGAATTCCTACAGCTCAAGCTATTCCTTATTGTCCCATTCTTTGAAAAAAATCCTTCAAGCATTTCCTATTGTCAAGTTAGTAATCCATCTTGCATCTCCTTTATCATTTTCTCCATCCCTTCTATGGTCACATAGATGGATTGATGATAATTTAAGGACATCTCTTGGCCACCCTCATGCTGGTTGGCTTGTTCCAGCCATAGATCTAGTGTTAGGTCTCTTCATCTTCTCCAAATTTCAGATTTCCAAGTCTTTAGAGCTAAGTTCAGTTCTCAATGAAAGCACCAAAATGTTAACCCAAAAAATGGATCAATACTAACAAATCAGACAAAAGCACTAGTTCAAATAAAGTAAATAGAAAAGTAGCAAAAGAAGACACAATTTTTATAGTGTTTTGGCATAATCTTCGGCCTACGTCCAATTTAATCTTTTATTTTTGTTCTCTCTTTGGATTACAACTAATTATCTCAGGTCTGACCATAATATAGTGGATCTCAGATTTACAATGATGTTCCTAGAGAGTTTATAGTCACTAGAACTAGATATTTGTTAATCTAAATCCTAGAACAACAAATAGTAGCTTCCTAGGTGACTCTAATGGAGGAGAGGATAGATGTGAAGAAGATGAAGAAGTCTCCAATGGTAGAGAGATCTGATCCCCGTTTTGGTTGTAGGTAGACCGGTATTTATAGAGAATCATATGAAATAGAGTCAGAGGACTGCTGGCATTGTAGTCCCGGAGTCGGCTCGGAGTAGCACAAGAGAGCACAAAACCTCCCAAGCCAAAAAGACATTTGGTACCAAGTTGAACCACTCGACACCGAGTTGTTTTTACTCGACCCTTTCAAACTTCAAGCTTTGGGTTGTCTTTTCTTTTTCATAGTGAGTTGTTCCATGTCGTTTTCCTTTAGCTTTGAGTTGATTCCGACTATCATCTATTTATTCCACTTTCTTCAATGTCTGCATAAAGGAGGTGATATAATTTGGCAAAATAACTCGGTACCAAGTTAAATGACTCGGCATCGAGTTGAGGACTTAGCTATTTTCCCCTCTAAAGCTCTTACGGTCAATTCTCTTGCTCTTCTGATCGTACATCCAAGTCTGTGGATCATTCCGTTCTTGTTTTGATTTTCTAAATCCAGTTGAAATCTACTTTAGCTCTCAAAAGTGGGTTAATACGAACACCTTTGGTCGGTTATTACATACGAACACACTTGGTCGGATATTACTTTGTCCATGAGATATTTGATAGCCACAAGGCCCTGTTTGATGAACAATCACATTCCACAAGGTACGAGCTTACGAAAAAGCTATTCAATACCAAAACGACTACAGGACAAAAAGTGGACGATCACGTGTTGATGATAATAGGCTATATTGATAGACTTTCACAATTGGACGTACAAATAAGTAATGAATTACAAGTTGATTTGATTCTTGGTTCTCTTACACCTCAATATGAACTATTTATACTGAATTACAATATGAACCAATTGACTATGAATCTCATGGAGCTCCTCAATATGTTGAGGTCGACCGAGTCTACATCTAAGGATCAAGGGGTCATGCTTACTGTAAAGGGTGGTGCATTATCTTCGAAAGGTTCAAAGAAGTGGATAAGAGAAGGTAAAACGAACAAGAAAAGTAAGAAGACTAATGACAAGGGTGAATTTCACTACTGCCACAAGAAAGCTCGTTGGAAAAGGAACTGTCCAGATTACCTAAAGATTGTTAGAGAAAGAAAGTAGAATGGTTATGTAGCTCCATCAGGTGCATTTATGATTCAAAATTGTTTTGTAATCAATAAAATGTCTTAGGTCTTAGATACTGGATCTGGAACTCACATATGTGATTCGTTGCAAGGGCTTAGGAACTGGCACCGCATGGCGAAAGGAGAGATAAGGCTCCAAGTTGTCGATGGATCTATCATAGATGCAACAACAATAGGAGATTATCATTTATGTTTGCCTAGTGAAATAGTTTTGATATTAAATAAGTGTTATTTTGTAAAAGACTTTATTTGTGGGATTATTTCCATTTCTACATTGTCTAAGACTGGATATATATTTCATTATGCAAATAATGTTATGAACATTAGCTTAAATGGAAATAAAGTCTATGATGGTGTTCTTGCAAATGGAATTTATGTGATCAATACTAATTATGTGTTTATTATGAATAATTCTTCTAACAATATAAATGACAGTAACCTTCAGCATTGTAGGCTATGTCATATTAGTGAGAAATGACTACACAAACTAAAACTGAAGTTTTTGCCCTGTCACTTGATTTTGAATCACTGGACACGTGTGAGTCATGTTTCAAAGGTAAAATGATCGAGCACCCCTTCAATGGGAGCAATGAAAGAGTTGATGAACTCTTAGGGTTAGTAGATAGTAATGTATATGGCCCGATGCCTATAATCACCCAAGATAATGGTTCTTACTTTGTTGCCTTCACTGATGATTTCTCAAGACTAGGGTATGTGTATTTTATGAAGAACAAATCCAATGTCTATGAGAAATTTATTGAATATAAAAATGTAGTAGAAAACCAAACATGCGTATTAAGGTTCTTCGATCGGATCGAGGAGGTGAATATGTTGGACAGGAGTTCCAATCGTACATAAAAGATAATGAGATTATCTCTCAGATTACTTCAACTTATACCCCCACAACATAACAGTGTGTTGGAGTGAAGGAACCAAACCTTATTAGATATGTTCGTTCCATGATGAGTAAGGCTGAGTTACCTCTGTCTTATTGGGGATATGTGTTAGAAACCGCAGTGCATATGTTAAACTTGTTGCCCACTAAACCTATACCTAAAACATCATATGAGATGTGGTATGGTAAGAAACCCCAACTCAAGTATTTGAATTAGCGGGGTTGTCTGGCGTACATTAAGAACGTTGGTCCGAACAAACTAGAGGCAATATCAGTAATGTGTAAATTTATAGGATATCCCAAAAACTAAATGGGATATACTTTCTATAATACCAAAGAACAAAAGGTTATTATTTTTCGACATGCTATCTTTTTAGAAAAGGAATTTCTATCAAAGGAAATTAACATCGAAGTTGTAGACATGGATGAGATCCAAAAAGTTAACACTGAGGCTGAACTAGTGGGAGAATGGAGTTCACCTATATACAAAAACACACAACCTATTAAAAGATCTAGTAGGGAATCTCATGAAAAAAAGAGGTACTATAGTTTTCTCATAGCTGTCAAGAAGGAGGACCATGTCATAGATGATGACACTCCTATATCTTTCCAACAAGCACTGCAGAGTAAAGACTCTACACTCTGGATTGGAGCAATGAAATCCAAGATGGATTCCATGTAAGAAAACAAAGTATGGACTTTGTACCCGAAGGGATAAAACCCATCAGTTGCAAATGGATTTTTAAGAAAAAGCTAAATGCAGTTGGAGAAGTAGAGACCTACAAAGCTAGGCTAGTTGTGAATGGGTTTTGTCAAATTCAAGGTGTTGATTACGACGAGACCTATTCGCATGTAGCCATGCTTAAGTTCACTTGGATTATACTAGCCATTGCTGCATTCTATGACTACAAAATATGGAAATGGATGTAAAGATGACATTTCTAAATGATGATTTACAAGAAACCATCTATATTTCATAACCCAAGGGTTTTGTAGTCGGTGGGAGTGAGGGTAAGGTTTGCAAGTCGTTAAAGTGCATTTATGGACTTAAACAAGCTTCAAGAAGTTGGAATAAGTGTCTTAATAAGGTAATCAAACAGTTTGATTTTTATAAAACACAGAGGAAGCATGTGTATACAAAAAGGAATAGGTCAACGCTATCGTATTCTTAGTGTTATATGTCCACGATCTATTTTTGATTAGTAATGACATTTCGTTATTGGAACTAGTCAAAGCTTGCTTTCCAAGAACTTCCCCATGAAGGATTTAGGAGAGCAATCTATATACTAGGTATAAAATTTATAGAAATAATCCGAAGAGGCTGTTGGGACTGCCCAATCCCTGTACATAGATACCATACTAAAAAGGTTCAGTATGGAGAATTCCAAACGTGGAAAAGTTCCAACACAGTCTGGAATCATCCTTCTAAGAAGGACGCTCCTCATGCTAATGAGGAGAAAGAGCGTATGAAGAGGATCCTCAATGCTTCGGTCATAAGATTTCAGTATGGAGAACTCCAAATGTGGAAAAGTTCCAACACAGTATGGAATCATCCTTCTAAGAAGGATGCTCCTCAAACTGATGAGGAGAAAGAGCGTATGAAGAGGATCCTCAATGTTTCGGCCATAAGATCCATTATGTCTGCTATGCTATGTACTAGACTAGATATGGTATACACATTAAGATGCGTAAGTCAATACCAGTCTAATCCTGGAGAAAAACATTGGATGTCCGTAAAATGTTTATTAAATTGTTTAAGAAATACTCAGGACTTATTCCTTATTTACGGGAATGGAGACCTCCTTATGAAGGGGTATACAGATTCGTGCTTTCAAAGTGATATTGATAATAGTAAGTCGGTGTATGGTTTTGTATTTACACTACAAGGCAGAGCCGTTAGTTGGAAAAGTGCCAAGAAGAAACAATAGCTGATTCAATAATGGAGGCAAATAAACCACCCTCAATGAAGCAGCTAAAGAAGCAGTATGGATGCACAAGTTTTTGATGAGATCAGAGTGATTCATGATACCGAGAATTTAACAGCATTGTTCTGTGATAACAATACAGCAATACAGATCGCAAAGGAGCCCAGAGCACACAAGAAGTCATGGCATATTCTTTGGAAGTCCTACCTCATTAAATAATTCATTGAGAAGAAAGAGGTCGTGATACAAAAGGGTAAATACCAGGACAACATAGCAGATTATTCACTAAGGATCTAGTTCGATCGGCTCTCGAGAGGCTGATTGAAGGGATGGGACCGAGACTCCATAATTAGCCCTAAGTGCAAGTGGGAGATTGATATTTTTAGCGGTATGCCTTAAGGGCAATAATATAACTTATTGTAAGTTAGTTAACTCTGTGATCAATTCTCGTTCATAATAAAGGTGCTTTTCTTTCTATTATAAATTTGTTATAATGTGTTATAAATAATTAAATATTTAATTAAAATATATTTAATAGAAAATCTATAAGTGATGTGTTTGTGATAGTAATTACAAATAGTTATAATCATGAGTATTGTATCACAATATAATAAAACACATCATTTTAAATATTTATAGTCAAGATGCATCGAAACTGTATATCGATGCATTCATTGAGTTTATAATTTAAAAATCAATTTTAAATTCAACTATTAATTTCGCAAGTATTTAAAATATACATGAAAAATTGTTTTTTTACCTACTGAAAATATATTAGGCATGAATTTAATTTTATATAATTTAAAACATATTTTATATAATATATTTGTTATTATTATGAATTTATGAAATTAATTGATTTAAATAATATATGTATGCATGTATGTCAAAAATATTTTATTTATGCGGATGTTATTAAGTATTTAACTATTCATATAAAAAAAATTAAAACATATTTTGTATATATAAGATTTAATGTTTAAATTAACAAACTTATATATTTTAAATAATATATATTATATTAATTTAAATCAAAAATCAATTTTTTTATACGAAGTATTAGAGGGTTTATATCTCATTTTTTTTAAATTATACAACCATTTTGAATGTGACGATATACCAATATACTATATTTGTCACCTAACGAACAATACTGTATAAATTATCTGAACATTAATTTATAATTGTAGATGAGGAAACTACTTTATCTCAAAGCCAATAAGTACGTTGAAATGAAGAGATCGACTCCTTAAACTAGTTTCCAATTTAGCAAGATGCTAGCTCCTGAACTGATGACCACCGGCTATTGAATATCGATTGGTTATTATTTGATTTGAGTTTAGAAATAGAGGAGGATATGGTGATATATTTTAGCTCGAAGTAAGGTAGATAGAGGCTTCAAAAATTAGCAAATGAGTGTGGGTTAAGATGCTTTTATAGAGGAGAGATAAGTTAGGATCAAGATCCACATTTCTCTCTTACTCCTTCTTTTCCTCTAATCCATCTAAACCCAAGCCCCTCTTGCCATCATATGGTCGCACCCCACCTTATCTATCATGGCCGAAATACACATGCCCTCATATGGCTTCAAACCTATTTTAAGCCCGAATAAATTATATTGCATTTAAATCTAAATTAAATGCATATCGATATCATATATTGATTTATATATTTATAACTGTTATAAATATATTTATTAATGTTGTTCATTAAATAAAAATAAAAAATTTATAACTAATTTCATAAATATTAATTAATGTAATTAATTTATAACAATTACAATTTAGTTAAATCAGCTATGGTGAGTATTATATAACATGAGATTTGTACCGGTGTTAGTCCAAGGGAATATTCACGTGTGTAACCTATGTCATCTCATTCTCCGTATTATCCGATGGTGTTATTTTATAATACTCTTGGGTAGTATAGATATAGAGGTGGGGGTGTTACAAGGGTCATGCCCAACATATGAAGATGCTGACATGAATATATCATACAACGGAATCAAAATAATATTTATATCATCTAAGCCTTCTTCTTCATCTTCAAAACTCTTCATTCGTATTCTGAAAGTAACCTGCCTAAATCCATAAAATCATCCTTCTTGAATAAGTACCCATAGTTTACGGGGAAACCAATAATAAAAATACAGGTTAGACATAAATTCTGGTGTGAGCGATACATTACCCTAAACATAAAACATAGTGAGATCATGTAGCTAAACCATGGAATGAGTTTTCCCTTCACTATAACATAGCATTTGTTTAACACCTTGAAAGGTAAACATATTCCATCATTTCATTTCTCGGGGTCTTATACATGCTATAATATCTTGACCATAATTAATAGCCATTTCACTCGGTATGTCATTCAGTCCTTATCCACTTTCTTCTCAAAACCTAAGCTATAAAGCCTTTGGCTGCCACTAAGGCATTATGCCTTCACTGATTCCTTAATTTCTACTAGTTATATTATTGGTTTCGGCTTCCACTTAGGCCTTACACATTCTCTTTTGGGTTTCTATTTAACTCAGGATTTACACCTACCTTTTCGAGTTTTCTGTTTCCACATAGACCTTACACCGGTGCTTTCGGTTCTTGACTGCTACATCAAACCCTATGCCATCTACCGAACTCTGCTTTGGTTTCCCATTGGCCTTACACCAATTGCTTGAGTGTTTTGGATGCCACTTAGGCCATACTCCAATACTCTTGGTTGCGGTTGCGACTTAGGCCTTACATCATCGCATTTGGTTGTGTTTCCATTTAAGCCTTACACATATTCTTTCGTGTTTCGGTTGTCGCTCATGCTTTACACCTATGTTTTCGTGTTTCAATTATCGCTCGAGCCTTACACCATCTACTAAAACTCCGCCTAGGCTATCCTATATTAAGTTTCATTATCAACTATTTATTAAGCTACTTAATGTTCTAAAACTATCTTCGACCTTTAATCTCGGAATCATATCTGCTATACTTCATATTTCATAATGTTCAAAGTACCTTTTTCGACCATTTTAAGCCTCAGTATTAACTCTACCCTTCGGAAGTTAATAGATTTTGGTATCAACTTCAACCAAAAGTTAAAAGTGCTTAACAATCACTACCCAGGATATTGTCTAGGGAATCTTGACATAGTTTAATTTTGTTCCATTGTCATGCAAAATCTCAATTCTAGGTTTTGAAATTCCCTCCTCTACCTAAAATTCCTTTATAGCCATCGTATCTTCCTTCGCCTTTGGCCCTCGTCTACTAACTTTGGGTTAATAACCTAGGCTCGTATTTATTATTTCTAGTTCATTACGCTTAGGTCTTGTAAATAGTGTCTTCTCTTTCGTTTTCTTTCATTTCGATTACTCTACCCTCGAGGACACTTCCTCTCAGTACACGTCAAAGCCTTCCTTCCGCGCAACTGATGCCATCTTTATATGTGTTAACACTTAGTTCATTCTGACATTGTGCTTTTACAGTTATTACAATATTTTGTGACTTATTCAACATATATTATGGATCTGGTCTCTTAACCATTATTTAAATATTTTGTTCATTTAAATTACCTCCGGGCCTCTTTTTCCCTTTCAGAACCCATAGATCCCCCTTCGGCTATAAGTACTTTAATTCATAAATTACTTATAAAATTCCAAAAAATCTTAGAAAATATACACGTGTATTTTCTTTCATAAAATTTCTCAAACTACCTACTTCTAACCATTTTGTGTGATAAACGGTTCCTTATATGATTCAGCTCTAGTTATTTATTTATAGGAAGGTTCTACAAATCAAAATCCATCTCTAAAGATATGTTCACAACATTATTTTAATTTTGCAGATAATTTTAATCTCAAGAAGCATAAGATATCATTAAATTTGCAGTCATGCCCAATTATAAGAGAAAACGAGGATTATGGAAATAATTACTCATTTAGATTTATTAATTGACTTGATCTTAGATCTCTTTTAGTTTCGTTAGTTTTAATCTCCTTCTTTTCCTCTTTCTCCTGCTTAGGCCAGTACCACCATTAAATGTCTCAAAGCTTTTATTTTGTTTTCAGATAGCAAATGAAATGAAAATGGGACAATGGTAAAGTTTATCATTTCAAGTTTAGTCGCCGACCTTTCTTAGCCTTATTTTCTAATTTAGTTCATTATCATTAGTTTCTTTAAGTAATAGCAAACAAGTAAATGTACACCTAATTACTTATCATGTTATATTATTACTTTATTCTATAATTGAATTATTTAAATGTTTGTTCTCATAACTAAATTCTTTACTAATTTATGTGGTGTTATAGGCATCCCTCTTATAGGAATTTTGTTTTTGAAATTCAAATAAAGAGCAGTAGTAATTCTTAATCATTTCTATGCCCACTCTAGGATAAACACATAAGGTCCATACCCATATACCCTAAACAAATGTACTAGTACATCTATCAATACATAAAAGTATCAACCATAATATCGCATATATACATAGTTTATAACAAAGTAAAGCAAACTCACATGCTAATCTAAGAAAACAACTTAAGATAAGTTCTCCTAACTTTATCTTCCATTTCTTAAGTACAATCGTCTTGGTCCTAACTTCACTAGACTTGCATAATTTTCACTACCTTATTTTGAAGTTCCATTATATCTTGGTCTGCTATCTGAATGGGCTTTCATACATAGATTATGTTTGGTTCAATAATCAAATCTTCCATAGATCTCGGATTAACAACATCCTTAGCGTTTCGGATGTACTTCCTTAGATGGGACACATGAAGCACATTATGGATCCCAGCATAGGAATTCGATAACGTAGACCTATAAGTTACTTTCCTGATTCTTTCAAGTTCGAAAATGAGATAATATACCTTGGCACTAACTTTTTGGCCTTTCTGAATCTCATAATGCCTCTCATTTGCGAAATTTTAACAAACACTTGATCCTTGAGATCAAACTCCAAAAAATTTCTACCTCCTGTCGGCATAGTTCTTCTGCCTTAATTGAGCATCTTTCATTCCTTGTCAAATCAACTTAACCTTCTCCAGACTTCTCTTACAAGGTTTGGACCCAAAATGTAATAGCCCTGCTTTCTATGTCGTATAAATGAATAAATTTTATTAAATAAAAGTGTTTGAATTTGATTTGTGATGATTTATAAATTGAAAATAAATTTTTAATTAATTAAATTCAGTTTAATAAGAGGCTTTGTGGTAATAATTGATTTAAATTAATAAATTCTTTCTGAGCAATCTATTGAAATCAAATAAATTATTTTAAATGAATATGAAATATTTTAAAGTGTAAATAATTTTAAATATATTTGGAATAGTTGAGAAATAAATTTGTTCTGTAATAAAATGATGAAGGATTGAATAAAAATAAGCGGACATCGAATTGAAAGAGATTATGCATTGTAGTAATATATTTTATCGAATGAAGTGTAGATTAATTTAAATTAGATACAAATATATATCTGTGTGTGTGTGAATGATATTAAGTAAAAACAAAATTTAATTAAAAATTTGAAAGCCCAAATCATTCAAGCCCAAAACCCGCTTCTATTATCTCTGTACTTCTTGAAACCTCTACCCGCTTCTACATACATCCCAGGCACATATATTACCCTCTTATTTCGTTTTTAACCCTAATTCTCCCCAAAAATCAAAAAATGGTGATTTCCAAAAAAAAATAGTCGAACGCGCTTTGATCCTAGAGGCGCAATTGGCGAGGTCGACATTGGAAGTGGCGATGGACTTCAGCAGGGTCGGTGCAACTATAGGAGCACGGTTGAACGTGGATATGAAGCTACGACTTAGAGGAGGCCACGATGCAACCTGGTGATGTCATGACTTAGATTCTTTATCGCCATGAGGAGGAAGTATGGCTATGGCCTGAAGTGGTGTGGCATGGTGAACGAACGAGACCTGGTGGTGATGTCTAGTGAAGTGGAATTGCAACCCTGAGTTGGTGGAGACAAAGAGAACAGTTGTGTTTTTGTGTTTGTGAAGGTGAAGGCAGCGATGATTTGGACAAACCGTGGTGTTGGTGATGATAGGTTTGATTGTAATAACGACGGTTGGGCGCTTTATGCATTTTTGTCTATGTTGAAGTGTGACGGTCATAAAGATGGTGAAGTTTAGAAGCATGTATGAAGTTGAAGGTGGAAGAGGCTGAAGTTCGTGTATCGATGGCAGTCGCTAATTGGATAGCTCGAACGTCGTTTTGATGAGTTATCTCACTCACAACTATGTCTATTTCCTCTCAATTGATGCATATTCCCCATATATTTGTTTCATTTCCTTGGTTGCATGGATGGTTGATTTATTAGATGAAATTAGTTGTTAGTCGATGATTGATGATTGATGTTGTTTGAATTGGATGAAATTGTGTTGTGAACTATGATTTAATTGTTGTTTGCTGATTATTGTTAGATGGTTGATTTACGATGTTTGAGTAGTGATTAGATGTTTGCAAATAATCGAATGGTATTGGAAATTGTTTGAAAAAGAGGTAAATAAATTAAATGATGTAGATTTGAAAAGAATAGATTATTGGAAATAAATAACGAATTTTAGAAAGATATTTTTAATTAATATTGAGATTATTTGATTAATGGAAAATTTGAAAGATGAATGATTCGGAAAATTATATAAGTGAAATAATTTTGTAAATTAAAATTATTTGGTAAATGAAGAGTTTTGAAATTATAGTAAACAAATGAAGTTTGAATATTTATATTTATTTACCGTTGATTAGAAAAATAATTGAAGGTACTTATGAAATGATGTTTGGGAAAAATATTTTTGAAAGTAACGAGTTATTTAAATTTAATAGATGAGAAGTATACAGAATGATATTTTGAAGTAATTGCAAGATGAATACACTCTATTTGATTTTATTGAATCAGAATTTTCATTTATGGGGAATTGATACACACATACACACACATAATGAAGTGAATTTTTGAAAGTAATATACATTATTTTTGATGGATTAATAGTTTTAAAAGAAGTGTTTGAAAATAAATAAGGATTTTAAATAATGATTTTAAAGTTATGTATTTGGGTGTACAAATATTTCTGAATTAAGAATAATTTTTCAAATTTGAGATTTTAAAAGTATTCAGAAGATACAAACTTCCTTGAAGCATTTTAATAATATAATATTATAGTGGAAATTGGAAATGAAAGTACTTTTGAGGTTGTAAAATTTATTAACGAGTTCGAATGGAGGTTTCTTTGAAACGAAACAAGTTATTTTGGATTATGGATTTTGAAATTAGATGTGAAAATCAATCATTATTATTTTAAAGAATAGGAAATAAATAAAAGAGATGTTTGTTGTTCAATTGAAGTGTTTTTATAAAAAGGAGGAAAAATAAAGTGAAATATATTTAAATAAAACCCTTCGTCTCATTAATCACTAATTGAATAATATAATGATGTGTGTGGATGATTGTGGATTTGTTTGCTATGAACGAGATGAAGTTATAATTACCTGTTGTGTTGAATTACAAAATAATAAAATGAAGAATAATAAATTGAGGAACGATTCAAGCGAGAGTTGAATTAATAAGCGAAGTGGAATTTTTTTAATATTGGTTAATTAAGGGTGTTCTGTATATAATTGTATTTCAACGGGCGCTATGGCACATCCGTGTGAGGTGTATTTATTTACTCAACACTAGTATAATGTTGGATAATTCATTAAAGGCTAAGTATTTAATACCCGGATATTGGTGAATTATTATATATTATACATAAATATTAATCGATATTACCTGGATTTCTAACTTGACGTGTGAGGTAAATTAATAATTACTTACTTTTATTTTAAAGTGGAAATATGATTATCTCCGCTTTTGAATGATACGAGGTGCGTGAAGTACCTTACGTAGATGTGATAGCCAGAAGATTTTGCTAGCCCCATCCTAGCTTGACTGACCATGGGGTAGCTCCTCGATGGTTGTGGCGACATGGCCCCCTCGTCGTATGGTCACAGTCTACTGCACAAGCCAACGGAACAAAGTCAGAATGAGGCAAGGTAGTTGATGATGAGAGTGAGGAGGCAAGGAAGCAAGGAAGTGACGTGCATTTATTGTGCAGCTTAAGACTAGTGAGGATGCTCACAAAATATTTATGAGTAGGGTCTCCCTTTGCATCTGAGAAGCCACAAGGCTCAGGCACAGACTCGGCTTTTGACTGTAACAATGACAACAACACATATAATAGCAGTAGCAGTAATGAAAATAAAGAATAAAGAATAAAATGAATTGAATCTAATACCGCTAAATAAATATGAATGAATTGATGTCTGATGCATGTTGTATGATGTCTACGATGTGTGCGATGTGTAGATATGTGTGATGTGTGTGGTGTACGATGTGTAGATGTGTGTGATGTGTGATGTGTTGATGTGTGAGGTGTGATGTGTGAGTAATATGTTATGTGTGATGTTTGCCTGCGGTGTGTGGTATGTTATGGATGTTTTGATATTTGATGTGTTATGATGTTGTTTGATGTGTTATGGATGTTTAACTATTCTTTTTGTAATGACCCTAGATTTTAATTAAATTTAAATTAATAATTAATTGTATTTTTGAATAAAAATAGTAAAATAAATGGTTTAATAATAATGATAATAATAAATATTAGAAATGATGGTTGATAATGGTTTGAATTTATAAAATAAATATAAGACAATAAAATACAAAGTAAACAATTGCTAGAAATTTAACAACATGTTAAAAATAAATTTAATATATATATATGATCACTTATATAGTTATATGATAATAATTAAGTAAACATTGGCTAAATTCTAACAACATAAGTAATAAGTAATAAATAATTATCAATTAAGTATTTGGTAGTTAAATTTAAAAATAGAAATGAATATCTTAAATAGATTTATGGATGTAAAACTATAAAATGAACACTTAAGATAATTTTAAAACAACTTTATAGAAGCACATAGGATAGAAAACAAACAAAACAAGACTTAAGAAAATATATATGTTAGTACAAACAAATAAACTAAGTATGTTTTAGCTGACAAAACATGGCAGCAAGTATATATTCAAACATGAAGTAAACAAAATATCTTTATAAAGTCGAAACATAAAGTACCAAGGCAATTAATGCCACATCTATCAACCGAGTTAAAGAATGTGAGGCTAGTAAATTCTATAAGAATGTAGCTGTGAAATAGTATGTAGGCAAGTAGAAAAATAAACAAAATATCTTTTGTACAACTAAGATAAGTATGAAGACATAGGGTACATATGCATTAAATGTTTACATCTATAAGTATATACAACATCATCAGCCTCCATACAAAAATCTCTGGCTACAGATTTAAAAAATAAAAGCAAAGGAAAAAAATCTTGTACTCGTTGTACAAATATATAACCTGTAACTTCATATATCAACTTCCTCACTTCTATTCGTTCTTCAACACTTAGCAAAACAGAAAAACAATATAAGCTCAAATTCAATTCAACAAGGAAACAAAACCAGATCAAACAATCAAGTGAAGTTCCAGAGCAAACCTAGAAACAAGAGATAAAATAATTGAATCAAAGGCAACAATTTAAATTAGATGAAGATCAAAACAGTTAAACAAATCTGGGTAGTCAATCCTGGAAATTGTTTCAGGCAAATCAAAAGATCAAGCAAATGAAATGCTAGCTCCGAAGCAACTCTGTTTCTTTTCTGGAATCTAAGGTGAGTAACATTTTTTTACCTAAAGTATGAACCTGTTTGAATATATCTATGAATAAGTATGGTTGAATCTATATATACATATATGAATTCTTTGTGAATAATGTTGTGTGCAGTCTGTTTATCATTGTCTCTATTCTGAGTTCATAAACCAAGATTTTTGATTCGAAAATCTTTTCCTCAGGTTCTACTGACTACTAAAACTTAAAATATAAACAAAAGTTGTTAGTTTCGTCAGGAACCCAGTTTTAAAAATTTATTTAAGTTGAAACAACTTATTAATGCCTCTAAAAAAATAAAGTAACCGAGTAAAACTCTAAAGTAGTTAAAATTTAGGGTTCTTAATTTACAAATCCAGGTAGGCAACTTGAATTCGTATACTAAAACTCGATTTTTAAAACTTAAACCATAATTTTTAGATCAAAGATAAAGGATAATTTTGGGTTTGTATGAATTTCATAGTTTTAGTGATCTATGGGGATTCACTGATTTGTAGAGGTTGAAGCTTTGGTTGGTGATAGAGGGACGTATGGGGATTTGGGGAAAAATATGGTGACGGGGTGCAGTCGGTCGTGGTGAAGGCGGCAAGCATTTGAAGTACAGAACCCTAGTTTCAACTAGGTTTAATGATTCGATCGCCACGGCTCCTGTAGTCGATCGAGTTCAATGGGGTTTGGTGTGATGGAAGCTTGGTCGTTGACGAGTAGATTGCCGGAGTTATAGGAATTCTGGTGGCCGAGGTTGGGTGAACGATGAGTTTTCCAGGTTTGGGAGTGATGGGTGATAGTTCATTTCCAGGTTTGGTTCGACCTCTCGATTTTGATTTCGGGATGAAGATGAAGTTTCGACGCTTGCGAGAGGGTGTTTGGGTAATGGATGATGGGGGAAGATCATCGGTGATGATCAACGTCGTCGATCGCGACTGTGCAGGTGCACAGGCAAGTGGAGTTGAACCTATGAGGTTTTAAGTGTTTGGTTTGATGGTCTCGGGTGTTTTCTCGAGTGGAAATGTGAGGTGGCCCGAAGTTTGGCAGTAGGTGACTCAAAGCATTGTGTTGTCTCAGGGTTTAAATGATTACAGGTTTAACAGTAAACCTGTTTTGTTTTTCAAATTTAAATCTGCGTTTTGATTTTGAAACTATAAGTAAGATTTAAACTAGTTTTAAATCAAGTTTTAAAATCTGGTTTAAAAGTAAATGTAAAATGCAAATTTGAAAATAAAACCAGTTTATAAAATATAAACATTTAACCATTTTAAATGTTTAAAACAAATTTTTAATAAGGGTTTAAAAATTGAAATCTAAGATTTAAACAAGATTAAATCTGAAGCTTAAAACTAGAAATAAGTGAACCAATGTCAGATTGAAGATAAGAAAAGTTTTAAGAAAATTCAAAATGGAATTTTAATTTAAATTAAAAAGGGGTAATGTTTAAATTACACTCAAAATGATTTATGAAATCATTAATAAAGAAATTATTATCTTAGAAATAATTACGGCAATAAAATGATTAAGTTAATAAGGTAATTAAAGAGTGATTTATTTAATTTATAAATAAATAATTTAGATTAAATTATAAAGTTAGAAATGATTAATAATGAATTAATCCAAGAAAATTTCTTAAGAAAGCAATTAAGGAAATATTAGTAGTTAATAAGGGTGATTAACTAGGGATTATTAAGTAATTAAAATAATGTGATAAACTTTGATAATTTAATTTATTTATTTAAGATAATCAATTGTAAGTGTTAATTACTTAATGAAAATAAATTTAGGGGTTAATTAAATTATGAAATTGGTTTAAAGGTTAACTTAATTAATATGATCATGAAACAGATTCTCGTGCCTGAGAGCTTTCTCCACAAGCTTCTCAAATGGATCGTCCAAATGATCCACCAACTGCCTCCCAAGATAACTGTCCAAGCCTGTCACAAACTTCTCGTTCTTCTGATATGAAGATTCAATATATGACCGGGCATACTTGGACAAGGCTTCAAACTCAGAAACATACTCAAGAACTGGTCTTCCACCTTGCTTGAGCTCTACAAACTTATTGAACAGAACAGATTTCTGAGCTGTAGAAATGAATTTAGCTTCAAATCTGGCTTGGAATTGTACCCAAGTAATTTCTTCCTCTGGAGTATCAATGGTGATAGAGTTCCACTAATCAGAAGCTCTCCCTTGAAGCTGTCTTGATGCAAGCTTCCTTTTAGTTGCATCCACGATTCCCAAGTCACCAAAGATCCTTCTACAAGCATCTATCCATCTTTGAACTTCAATAGTTGACTCTGTTCCCAAGAAAACCTTTCCTCCAAGAGCAGTATAGTCTTTACACAGCTTGGCAAAATCCACCGGTTTTGGAGTTTGAACTTGAACCCCAACATCTACTGATGGCCCCGGAGCTGGCATCCTTCTCATGATCGAAGTCATCATAGCCTCGAACATAGCAGCATAATCAGTAGCTCCCTCAGCAGCACGGCCTTCCCTAGCAGCTGGTCTCCCTCTTCGACTCATTCTTAATATCTATAAAAAGGAATGATTAATACACCTTTAGAACAACTGCATAAGGGGTTCAAATCATTCTAAGCTACTATATTATATATAGTAATCATCCATCAAAATACAATTACGTCTCTCATACGTAGTTACGTCAGCGAGCGTTGGGTAAAATCGATTAACCAAAGCTTTGATACCAAATGTGACGACCGCCCACGACCCCTGCACTGAACATGGAAACAGTGCGCTGTAAAGTGTGCCAATCAGCCATGGACGATTGCCAAGGTTAAGTTAAAACAGCAGAATCTATCGTATAACTCACAGCGCATGTATAAAAATACAATAGAAAGTATATATATAGTGAAGCTTTACAGAACAGAATCTCTATTAAACCTCATAATAGTTTGGTACAACATCTGAATAGTCAATACATCAAGCCTCACTACATATCACTCAGAGAATATACAAGCAGCGGAACATCCAGTACATATAGTAAGAAACTAATACGCAAGCCTCCAGCTCGTCTTCGTCATCAGCATCGTCGGTCACTAAGAACAGCACCTGTCACCTGCTACCTAGTCTTCCCATCCCAAAATGGATGAACAGCCCAAGGTAATAAGAGTGGAACATAAAACCTTGAGTCAGACAACAGTCTTAGTGAGCGGTAAATTAACTAACAACATAACAAAAGAGCATAAAGGAAAAAGGAATAGGAATCCAACCCTCCCACTCCACCTCTTTCTACAGTGATAGCCCCCAGACACACAAAGCAGAAATAAACATAGCAATGCAGACATTTAAAGTAAAGCAATTATCGCTCGAGTCAAGGTCGGTGTTTTCCAAGTACAAACCCCCAAGGCTTAAACCAAGATCAGATAAGCACCCAGAAAACATCGCTCTTGAGACCGAATGACGATACAACCAAACATCCATGACTCTGGCTATCACTGTTATCATTGCTTCGATACCACCGTTAATTGAATGACCGGAACATTCTTTTAGCCGTCCGTCAAGGGTTAATGGCAACCCCGATTCTAGACAGAACTCCGCACGTCATCGCAGCCCGTGCCTAGGACTATCGAATCTGCCCAGAGTACTCGACTACAATCATAGTCTTTAGGGACTATCGAATCTGCCCAGCGTACTCTTGCTTTGAGCCTGCTAGAACCTTCAATAACAATGAAACCTCAGCCTTCTAGTCATCCTCCTCGACGACTATTTCCATACTAGCTCAAGCGCCTCTCGAGCAAACCATTATCCTCAAACTCGAACCCTTTCACCGAGTTATCAACATGCTTGGAATGATCCCGTCTGGATTAAACCAAGGCTATCTCATACCATGCCTCGCTTCATCCCATCATAGCAAAGCCTCATTTCAACATCAACATCATCAAATCTATCCATATGAGCTTCATCATCAGCCACATATGCCACGAGCAGCTTTTCCAATTCAAGAGCCTTTCCCTTAGCTTTTGAATCATCTTCGACTAACTTGTCCAAATCAAATCATCAATCAACTAATTTATAACAATCAATCAAGTCAATCATTAATCCAAGTAATCAAGCATTCAAACATGATCTAATAAACAATTATAACAATAATGGCAATTTAGTAAATAAAGAGTCCAAATCTAACAAGCATGAATTATGAGCACTATCTCTACAACTTGATGAATGAACTTACATAGGTTAACATGTAGTAAAATGGATGTCAAATCATCATGAACAATAGATCTACACTTAAGTTTATGGAAATCACTATTTTAACACCAAATCAAGCCAATAATCCGATATACTCCTTTGGATCCGTGTGAGAGATAATCACCACTCACCGAATCACCTAAACACCTTAAAAGCAGCACACTTCAGAACTGGACAGCGAAGGATCTAGCTCGATTCTCCAAAATTCCGCTTCAAACGATGAAATCTCTCTTTGATAGTTGTAGATCTTCAATATAAGCTCTTGGATCTTCGATTTGATCTTCGATTTGGATGGAAGGAAGCACAAAGTTAAAGTTGAGAAAAGAAGTGTAGTTCTCGAGCTCTCAAAATGGAAGCACTTCGTCGCTTCAAAACTCCTGCTCCAAAAAAATGAAGATATCCCACGTATTTATAGGCAGTTCCTTAGGTCGTCCACGACCTAAAAATTGCCGACCTAACAGTTGCCGACCTAAAAACCTCGACCTAACGACCCAAGCCTATGCGCATCCATGACCTAACGAGTTAGCAGATACTACGACTTAACTTCATAAGCCCTTCCGCGACCTACGACCTAACAATCACGCAAATGCGCGACCTAACTAAGATGCCGACCTAACGACTTAGCCTTTACGCGACCTAACTAGCATATAGCAACCTGATATAGGTCGCTCACGACCTAACTAAATCATAGGTCGCTCACGACCCAACTATACACAAAATCTACCTTAGGTCGCATACGACCTAACTTCATTACAGGGCTATAGGTCGCTTACGTCCTAAACTACAACAACTGAAATCCTTAAGTCGCTAACTTGCTTATGCCGCTAACTCCTATGCCGCTTATCTCGTTAAGTCGCTATCCCCCTTAAGTCGCTCACTAATGCTACCAACTTCCTTAGGTCGCTCGACCGACCTAAACTATAACACGTCCTAACTATCACACGACCTAACTCCTTAGGTCGTTCCAAACCCTTAAGTTGTCTACTCCTTAGGTCGTCAACTTCCTTAGGTCGCTCACATAAGCCACTAAGTCGCTCCATAACCCAACCTGCCACACGACCTAACTCTGGACGACTTAAACTCTGGTCGACTTAACAACACTAACGACCTAATGACAACAGTTCTACAATCTTTCGATCCGTAAAAATACGGGTCGTTACATTCTCCCCCCCTTAGGAATTTCACCCCCGAAATTCCAAACAAACAAGAGCAATCAAAAACTATTCTGCATGCCTACCATCCATAGCAATCAACAAACCATGCATCCAATTACTAGCCTAGCATGCAGAATTCTAAAACTAGAACAAGTTACAATGTCGTGAGATGACACGACACCTTATGGCCATACCTCGAAGAGTTCAGGATGAGCTGACTTCATCCTCTCTTCCACCTCCCATGTACAGTCGTTATCATCATCACTCCATTGTATCTTGAGAAACCTAACTACCTTCCTCCTAAGCTGTTTCGTGTCAGTTTCCACAACACGAAGCGGCTTACGAGGTCTCTTATCGACTAGATAAATCTCAAAATCTTCACAGCTATCTGTAGAAACCACCGTATTCGAGTCGTGCACATACTTCCGTAGATACGATTCATGAAAAACATTGTGCACACCCGACATCTTTTCTGGTAACTCCAATTTATAGGCGAGCTTTCCAATTCGCTCGATGATCGGGAATGGTCCAACAAATCTCGGAGTCAATTTTCCTTTCTTCCCGAATCGAATAACATTCTTTAGTGGAGAAATCTTCACAAAAACCATATCACCTACGTCGAATTCTAAATCCTTACGACGCTTATCGGCATAACTTTTCTGACGGTCTTGGGCTGCCTTCATTCGTTGCTGAATGATCTCTATGCAATCCGAAGTCTGTCGAATCATTTCTGGCCCAAGTATCAACTTTTCTCCTGTTTCTAACCAACATGTCGGAGAGTTACACGGTCTTCCATACAATGCTTCATACGGTGCCACACCAATGCTTGACTGGTAACTGTTATTATATGAAAATTCCACCAAATGAAGATGATCTTCCCATGATCCTCCGAAATCTAAAACACATGCTCTAAGGAGATCTTCCAAAACTCGGTTGACTCTCTCAGTCTGACCATCTGTTTGGGGATGATAAGCTGTACTCAAACACAACTCGGTTTCCAAAACTTCCTGAAAGCTCTTCCAAAATCCACTAGTGAACAATGGGTCTCGATCGCTCACTATACTCTTCGGAATACCATGGAATCGAACTATCCACTTAACATACAGCTCAACCAACTTTGATGAAGTCCTAGTTGATCGAACAGGAACGAATCTTGCACTCTTAGTCAGACGATCTACGATGACCCAAATCCCTTCATTTCCCGTTCTTATCCTAGGTAGTCCATCAATAAAATCCATCGATATTTGCTCCCACTTCCATGTAGGAACTTCTAATGGCTGAAGCAATCCACTTGGCTTCTTCTGCTCGGCTTTTACCAACTGGCAGTTCATGCACTTGGAAATAAAATTCCCAACATCCTTCTTCATACCTTCCCAATAATAGGTTCTCTTCATATCCCGATACATCTTATTTCCACCTGGATGAATTGTCAGCTTCGAGTGATGACTTTCCTTCAGAACTTCATTTCTCAATTCATCTATATCGGGAACAACTAGTCGTCCTTGTTTCCGAAGCCAACCCTCTCGATCGACCTCGAATCCTTTATCCTTTTCTGGGTCCAATCCAGATTCCAAATCACGGATAATCTTGACAAGCTTATCGTCTCGCTTTTGGCTCTCGCCAATTCTTTCCACAAGAGTAGGTCTTATCGATAAGTTTGCCAACATCTCAGGTTCCATTCACATCTAGGCCTGAAGTCAAATCGACCAAATACTCGAGACTCTTCCATTCTGAAAACATGGCTCCCAATCCTGCATGTCTTCGACTTAACGCATCTGCCACTGTGTTACCCTTTCCCGGAGTATAGGCTATACCAAAATCATATGATGCCAAAAACTCTAGCCATCGTTGCTGCCGAAAATTCAAATCCTTTTGGGAGAAAAGATACTTCAACGACTTATGATCTGTAAACAACTCGAATCGAACTCCCAATAGGTAATGTCTCCACATCTTCAAAGCAAATACAATCGCCGCCAACTCCAAATCATGAGTCGGATAATTCCTTTCATGCGGCTTCAATTGTCGACTTGCATATGTAACAACTTTACCTTTCTGCATCAGCACTGCTCCAAGTCCAGTACCACATGCGTCGGTGTAAACCACCATCTCATCATTTCCACTCGGAATAGTCAAAACTGGAGCACTTGTCAGTCGCTCTTTCAGAATTCCGAAAGCTTGCTCACACTTAGCATCCCATCTGAATACTTGATTCTTTTTCGTCAATCCTGTTAATGGTGCAGCTACCTTGGAAAAGTCTTTGATAAATCGACGATAATATCCTGCTAATCCAAGAAAACTTCTCACATCAGATGCATTCTTAGGTCTAACCCAGTCCTGGATTGCTGCCACCTTAGCGGGATCAACCGCTATTCCATTCCCAGAGATAATATGGCCTAAGAACCTCACTTCGCTCTTCCAGAAGTGACACTTCGAAAACTTAGCCTTCAGCTGATGTTTCCGTAAGATTTCCAAAACAATACGCAAGTGCGTCTTGTGCTCTTCTTCAGTTCTGGAATAAATCAAAATATCATCCACGAACACTAGTACGAACTTGTTCAACTGATCTCTGAACACTCTATTCATAAGATCCACATAATATGCTGGTGCATTGGTCAATCCAAACGGCATTACCAGCCACTGAAAGAAACCGGATGGTGTCCTGAAAGCAGTCTTTGGCACACTATCCTTAGCCACTCTTAACTGGTGAAATCCTGTTGCCAAATCCATCTGAGAAAACACCTTAGCTTCGTGAAGCTGATCAAACAAGTCATCTATTCTCGGCAATGGATACTTGTTCTTCTTAGTCACTTTATTCAGCTCACGATAATCCACACACAACCTCAATGATCCATCCGCTTTGGTTACAAACACAACTGGTGCACCCCATTCGGACACACTACGCCGAATGAATCCTTTTTGTAAAAGATCATCAACTTGCACCCTCAACTCTTACTGTTCCCTAGGCGCTATCCGCCTAAGAGGCATCACAACAGGTCTGGCTCCTTCAACTAAATCGATACGAAACTCAATCTCTCTATGCGGCGGTAACCTTTTGACCTCATCAAAGACATCCTCAAATCCATTAGCGATTGGCACCGATGACAGTCCATCCCGTGGAACAACCAGCGAATACATGAAGCTCATGAAGATGCCTTCCTCATGCTTACATCGTATCACAACCTTTCGCCCTTCCACATTCTCGACTGTCACCTCCAACCTTTCACAATCAACCTTTGCCACATACTTCCTAAGCCAGTCCATACCCAAAATAATTCTGAACCCCGCAAAGTTCAGAAAAAAACAATCACAAACAAAAGAGCAATCATGACTCGATACAATCAGACCACGACATAGCATACACAGACAAGACGAACCCCCAACTGGATTAGTCACAACCAATGGTCTATCAACGATATCCGGTTCTAAACCCAACCGGCCTACAAGTTCATTACAAACAAAAGAATGCGACGCCCCAGTATCGAATAACACTCTAACTGGAACACCACATATGGAAAGAGTACCTTGAACCACCACACTCTTTTTTTCTCTCCAACGGTAGGAGCTTTTGAAGATGATGGAACAACCCCCAAAGCATAAGCTTGCACAATCTGCTTGTCCTTCCGCGGTTCTGGACAATTCTTCCTGATATGCCCCGGCTTGTTACAGTTGTGGCACTTAACCGGCACCTTCGGATTCTTACAATCCCTAGAGAAATCGCCCTTCTGCTGACAATTGTAGCAGGTCACTTCACCCTTCGGCTTCTTCTGGCCATCCTTACCCTTTTGCTGCTGTTGCTGCTTCCTCTTCTTGTTTCCACCCTGCTGTGGTTTAGACTCCTCCTTGGTCGCAGCAACAACAGATCCTTCTTTAGGAAACAGATTCTCGTGCCCGAGAGCTTTCTCCACAAGCTTCTCAAATGGATCGTCCAAATGATCCACCAACTGCCTCCCAAGATAACTGTCCAAGCCTGTCACAAACTTCTCGTTCTTCTGATATGAAGATTCAATATATGACCGGGCATACTTGGACAAGGCTTCAAACTCAGAAACATACTCAAGAACTGGTCTTCCACCTTGCTTGAGCTCTACAAACTTCTTGAACAGAACAGATTTCTGAGCTGTAGAAATGAACTTAGCTTCAAATCTGGCTTGGAATTGTACCCAAGTAATTTCTTCCTCTGGAGTATCAATGGTGATAGAGTTCCACCAATCAGAAGCTCTCCCTTGAAGCTGTCTTGATGCAAGCTTCCTTTTAGTTGCATCCTCGATTCCCAAGTCACCAAAGATACTTCTACAAGCATCTATCCATCTCTGAACTTCAATAGTTGATTCTGTTCCCAAGAAAACCTTTCCTCCAAGAGTAGTATAGTCTTTACACAGCTTGGCAAAATCCACCGGTTTTGGAGTTTGAACTTGAACCCCAACATCTACTGATGGCCCCGGAGCTGGCATCCTTCTCATGATCGAAGTCATCATAGCCTCGAACATAGCAACATAATCAGTAGCTCCCTCAGCAGCACGGCCTTCCCTAGCAGCTGGTCTCCCTCTTCGACTCATTCTTAATATCTATAAAAAGGAATGATTAATACACCTTTAGAACAACTGCATAAGGGGTTCAAATCATTCTAAGCTACTATATTATATATAGTAATCATCCATCAAAATACAATTACGTCTCTCATACGTAGTTACGTCAGCGAGCGTTGGGTAAAATCGATTAACCAAAGCTCTGATACCAAATGTGACGACCGCCCATGACCCCTGCACTGAACATGGAAACAGTGCGCTGTAAAGTGTGCCAAGCAGCCATGGACGATTGCCAAGGTTAAGTTAAAACAGCAGAATCTATCGTATAACTCACAGCGCATGGATAAAAATACAATAGAAAGTATATATATAGTGAAGCTTTACAGAACAGAATCTCTATTAAACCTCATAATAGTTTGGTACAACATCTGAATAGTCAATACATCAAGCCTCACTACATATCACTCAGAGAATATACAAGCAGCAGAACATCCAGTACATATAGTAAGAAACTAATACGCAAGCCACCAGCTCGTCTTCGTCATCAGCATCGTCGGTCACTAAGAACAACACCTGTCACCTGCTACCTAGTCTGCCCATCCCAAAATGGATGAACAACCCAAGGTAATAAGAGTGGAACATAAAACCTTGAGTCAGACAACAGTCTTAGTGAGCGGTAAATTAACTAACAACATACCAAAAGAGCATAAAGGAAAAAGGAATAGGAATCCAACCCTCCCACTCCACCTCTTTCTACAGTGATAGCCCCCAGACACACAAAGCAGAAATAAACATAGCAATGCAGACATTTAAAGTAAAGCAATTATCACTCGAGTCAAGGTCGGTGTTTTCCAAGTACAAACCCCCAAGGCCTAAACCAAGATCAGATAAGCACCCAGAAAACATCGCTCTTGAGACCGAATGACGATACAACCAAACATCCATGACTCTGGCTATCACTGTTATCATTGCTTCGATACCACCGTTAATTGAATGACCGACACATTCTTTCAGCCGTCCGTCAAGGGTTAATGGCAACCCCGGTTCTAGACAGAACTCCGCACGTCGTCGCAGCCCGTGCCTAGGACTATCGAATCTGCCCAGAGTACTCGACTACAATCATAGTCTTCAGGGACTATCGAATCTGCCCAGCGTACTCTTGCTTTGAGCCTGCTAGAACCTTCAATAACGATGAAACCTTAGCCTTCTAGTCATCCTCCTCGATGACTATTTCCATACTAGCTCAAGCGCCTCTCGAGGAAACCATTATCCTCAAACTCGAACCCTTTCACCGAGTTATCAACATGATTGGAATGATCCCGTCTGGATTAAACCAAGGCTATCTCATATCATGCCTCGCTTCATCCCATCATAGCAAAGCCTCATTTCAACATCAACATCATCAAATCTATCCATATGAGCTTCATCATCCGCCACATATGCCACGAGCAGCTTTTCCAATTCAAGAGCCTTTCCCTTAGCTTTTGAATCATCTTCGACTAACTTGTACAAATCAAATCATCAATCAACTAATTTATAACAATCAATCAAGTCAATCATTAATCCAAGTAATCAAGCATTTAAACATGATCTAATAAACAATTATAACAATAATGGCAATTTAGTAAATAAAGAGTCCAAATCTAACAAGCATGAATTATGAGCACTATCTCTACAACTTGATGAATGAACTTACATAGGTTAACATGTAGTAAAATGGATGTCAAATCATCATAAACAATAGATCTACACTTAAGTTTATGAAAATGCATGGAAATCACTATTTTAACACCAAATCAAGCCAATAATCTGATATACTCCTTTGGATCCGTGTGAGAGATAATCACCACTCACCGAATCACCTAAACACCTTAAAAGCAACACACTTCAGAACTAGACAGCGAAGGATCTAGCTCGATTCTCCAAAATTCTGCTTCAAACGATGAAATCTCTCTTCGATGGTTGTAGATCTTCAATATAAGCTCTTGGATCTTCGATTTGATCTTCGATTTGGATGGAAGGAATCACAAAGTTAAAGTGGAGAAAAGAAGTGAAGAAGTGTAGTTCTCGAGCTCTCAAAATGGCAGCACTTCGTCGCTTCAAAAATCCCGCTCCAAAAAAATGAAGATATCCCACGTATTTATAGGCAGTTCCTTAGGTCGTTCGCCCTTAGATTGTCCACGACCTAAAAATTGCCGACCTAACAGTTGCCGACCTAAAAACCCCGACCTAATGACCTAACGACCCAAGCCTATGCGCATCCACGACCTAACGAGTTAGCAGATACTACGACTTAACTTCATAAGCTCTTCCGCGACCTACGACCTAACACTCACGCAAATGCGCGACCTAACTGAGATGCCGACCTAACGACTTAGCCTTTACGCGACCTAACTAGCATATAGCAACCTGATATAGGTCGCTCACGACCTAACTAAATCATAGGTCGCTCACGACCCAACTATACACAAAATCTACCTTAGGTCGCATACGACCTAACTTCATTACAGGGCTACATAGGTCGCTTACGTCCTAAACTACAACAACTGAAATCCTTAAGTCGCTCGAACGACCTACCACCCTTAGGTCGCTAACCTGCTTATGCCGCTAACTCCTATGCCGCTTATCTCGTTAAGTCGCTATCCCCCTTAAGTCGCTCACTAATGCTACCAACTTCCTTAGGTCGCTCGACCGACCTAAACTATAACACATCCTAACTATCACACGACCTAACTCCTTAGGTCGTTCCAAACCCTTAAGTCGTCTACTCCCTAGGTCGTCAACTTCCTTAGGTCGCTCACCTAAGCCACTAAGTCGCTCCATAACTCAACCTCCTACACGACCTAACTCTGGACGACTTAAACTCTGGTCGAATCAACAACACTAACGACCTAATGACAACAGTTCTACAATCTTTCGATCCGTAAAAATACGGGTCGTTACATTCTCCCCCCCTTAGGAATTTCGCCCCCGAAATTCCAAACAAACAAGAGCAATAAAAAACTATTATGCATGCCTACCATCCATAGCAATCAACAAACCATGCATCCGATTACTAGCCTAGCATGCAGAATTCTAAAACTAGAACAAGTTACAATGTCGTGAGATGACACGACACCTTATGGCCATACCTCGAAGAGTTCAGGATGAGCTGCCTGTTAACAAAAAAAGGAACTCGATTATATATATATATATACATGCATCTGTACATTCAGCAATCCCATTCTTTTATCAAAGACACAACTTAATCATCCATTCAAGATATCTTCGAGTCATTACTTCCATTCATGGTTATATACACAAGATAATAAAAGTGTTTTAACCTTAAAAAGTTTCAGATTTACTCACCTGTTATGATGTTGAATAGAGAACAAATTCCCAGTTTTTTTTTAAAAAAAAAGTTGCTAACATCCCTCTATTACGGGCTTTTTGATCTGAACTGGAAATTTAATTGCTTTGTTTGATGATTATCTGCATTTTGCTTTGTAGCTGAATCTTGAAGTTGTGTTTTGAATCTGCATTAAATCTTTGCTTGATCTGCCCCTTGTTTTGGTTTGATAAATTGAAAAAGTTGCTTGATGTTTTGAATCCTTTGCTGTTTACAGGTTTGCTTTTTTTTTAATTTCCAGATTTTTGAAAGAAAAATGGAAACCTGGTTTTTCTTAAGCCTTTGTTACTTAAAATTCAAAAGAAAATAAAGTTTTTGCCACTTGTTCTTTTCTAAACTAACACTTCTTTGAAAACCTAACACTTGTCATTTACATAAGCTAAGTAACTTACATTTGTTAATTTATATGCTAATATTTCAACACTTGAATTCTGTATGTATAAATATATCTTTAAATGTTTTATAAACCTTTGTATTTAATTTCTATTTAGTTAATACTTTACTTAATTTATACTTAGTAAATCTTTTAAAAACTAATTTTATACTAATAAAATCATATATATATATATAAATATATATATATATATATCCAATTTACTTCAAAAATATTTATCTTTAGAATTCCAAATTCAAATTCAAATTCAACTTAAAATCACTCATATAAATATATATATTTTAAACAAACACAAATTTAATTTGTAAATGATAATTCTATTTAAAATCCATTTATATAAATAAAAATAACACATTATTATTGTTTTGGAAACAAAAATTTTACCAATTTTAAATAATTATAAAGGAGGTTATCAAATACATATCTATCCAATATTTAAAACCCAGCATTATTATAATTCAGATTCTTATATATATATTCAGATATATCTTAGAATTTCATTTGTTCAATTTACAAATAAGTATTTTAATAAATTTAATTCTGTTAATTTCCAATTAACAGATGCCCAAAAATTCGGGTTATCACATTCCTCTCCCCTTAGAACCTTTTCGTCCTCGAAAAGGAACGAAGCCAGAATTTATTCAGCACTTAAAATCTGATAAATTTTTCTTTGATCATCTTTAAAACACTTTTAAAATCCATATAATATTATAAAATAGTTTTATAAAAATACTTTTTATAACTCGATGTTTCAACAAGTCCATCTTCGTTCTCACAGAAATTTGGTCATACGTTGATCAGGCGTACGACTGAAAATCTATAAGTACTTAGCAGACCCATTTTCAACACCCAGTGAAAATACTTTGAAAAATAATTTTATTGAAAACCTTGTGAAAATATAGGAAACATTTTGAAAATAGAGGAAATATCTTTGGTGAGAATGCTCTGGAAATCATCACTCCCATCCACGGTCGCAGTTAACCCGATGGTTACGTTGCCGTCCCAGCAAAATCCATAGATAACTGTAGGCCTCCGTGCCCCTCGATTACGCCATGGAACCCGCTACAGATCGCAGCTACAACCGGGGTTACGCTGCTGTCACAGCAAAAACCCATATAACTGTAGGCCTCAGCACCTTCAAATTTCGCTGCCAAAAGAATGAAACCTCTCCACTCCACTTGACCATAGATCGCAGTCTACCGATGTTACGTTGCCTTTCCAGCAAAATCAAGCGTAGACCGTTGACACTCACCTCCACACGATTTCCGCTATGGTCCACACAGTAGATCGCAGCGACATCGAGTTACACTGTCGTCACAGCATAACCCAAATGCCTCTGTAGGCATCAGCGCCCTCGACTTTCGCTACCCAATAATCCTCAGGAACTAGTTTGTCCGGACTCCTCACAGGATCAACTTTAGAACCTCCCCCTTTGAGGCTCAAGGCAGTACCAACCTATGGTACTCCTAAGAAGTTCATTCCAAGGGAGCGCCTTTTTCTCAAGAGCTATTTTCAAAACACTTTATACTGTACACATATAGTATCTTCCAATATCATACACCTAGTATGAATCTCATATAAATCTCCTTTCTCAAAATCGATTATCCCAAAATCGGTAATTCTCAAAACTAGGCTTTTCAAATTCCAAAATTGATTTTTCTCCAAAAATCAAAAGCCATTCCAAATTCAAAGGTTCCAAAAACCTTTTTCCCAAAATCATCCTCATAAGAACCTTTATATATATAGATATATATAACTTTGAAAATCTTTGAAACACTTCAAACTTGTATAAATTCCCTTTTTATACTTCAAATACTTTCAAAACCCTTTTCTTCTGGCTATAGATTCAACAAGGGGAGATTTATTTTATATAACAAAGATATATAACTTTATTTATTCCAAATCAAATATTCAAATTTGATTACTCTTTTATAAAGTCACTTACCAAATTTACTCACTTCCATAAAGTCAATTTTTAACATAGAAATATCCAATTTCAACTTTTCTTTATCATATATTTCACAAATATACTTTTCATTTCAAAAACCATTTCACATTTCTTATCCACAAATTCCCAATATCAATTTTATTCAAATCCATACGATGCACACATATCATCCGTACGCTATATTAATCTGATCGCTCACTCGATCACACAATTTCACTTCCGAACTAGCATCGTCCACCTGACTTCCTAGTGCGGACTCAGATCTGGTTTCTTGATCAGAAACCGTCATTCTCCTTGCATAGCCATAACTATGATAGAGAATATACAGAACCAACCAACAATCCATATCTAGGTTCGCCGTCGAAAATCGAATGAAAAATCCCAACTCGGATCGATAAGCCATCTCGAAATTCTATGTTCGAATCCGGATCAAATCACTATGCGAATAGAATAATATATGTACATCCTACGTATTTATCTTTATTGATTATTAACCAAATCAATTCTCTTTCTATTCACATTTACTTTAATTTCTATCCACTTATCCACAATTGCTTAAATCCTCATTTGGATCATCACCTCAATTCTTATCTCAATGGATACTTAATCATAAACAGTTTGAACTCTATCCAGCTTAAATTTAGAAAATAGCTTGAAAGGTTTTAAAAATAGATAAGTAGTTGAAAAATAATTATTAGTTTGTAAATTAGCTGTAAAATAATTAAGTAATTGTAAAATAGTTGGAAAATAGTCAAATAATTATAGAAATTTTAAATAGTTGCAAAATAGTTGTAAAATAGTTATTAATTTGTAAAATAGTTGAAAAATATTAATTAGTTTATAGAATAGTTTAAAAATGGTTAAATAGTTCCAAAAATAATTGTAAAACAAGTATAAGATAGTTTTAGGTTTAAAAAGAAAAGTTGTATAATAAATAGTTTGGAAAAATAGATTTATATTAAAACAATTTATTTTGAAAATAGTCCAGAGCCAAACTGTTCAATTCCCAACCTCCATTTCTAATCAATTCAATTAAATTTCCACTTCCATTTAAATTGACACAATTCCAATTTAAATAACTTCAATTTCCATTGAAATCGATTTAACTCCAATTCAAGTTGAATTTATCCTCAATTTATTTCCAAATTCAAATCAAATTCCATTTGATTTTAAACCTATTCAACTTAAATCACAATTTCAATTAATTCAAATAAATTTCAAATTGAACCAATTTCAATTCATATCAATTCCAGTTTGAATTAATTCCAATTCCCATTTGAATTTTAAACTTATCCATCCTCAATCACAATTCCCATTAATTCAAATCAAATTTAATTTGAGCTAATTCAATTCAAATTTCAAATTTTAAATCATCCCAAATTATATAAATTCGAGTTAAATTTTTAAATGTTGATTTAATCCTTTAAATCAAATCAACTTATATCTCTAAACCATTTAATTCTGAATCCAAATTCCATTTTTAACCTATTTCAAAGTTCAAATAATAATTCAAATCCCCTTTTAAACAACTAAATCTTTGAAATTCAATTTATCACCCAGATTTCAATTTTGAAACCAAACCTTTGAAGTTTTATCTTAAACATTCAAATCTTAAGTCAAAATGATTTCATTTTATCTTAATAATGGATATATTACCATACCCAATTCCTTCATTCATTTAAACAAATCCAATTTCAGCTTAAAGATTATTAATAACAACAGGATGGTATCATTCAAATTATTTTAAAACATCCATCCATTACCAATTTCCAGATTCAAACCCATTTTGAGATCACACAAACTCCCAATTCAAACTAACCATTTAACTACCCAAGTTAAATCCCAATTTCATCTTGAAATTTCCAATTCAGGTTGCTTGTTAAATTATTTAAGTTTCCTAAAGTTAAATTCAATTTACTTTTTCCAACCAACCTTACCCAATTTGAATTCCCATTTCAAATTTTAAACTTCACATTAATAATCTTTCCCCTTGTAAGTTCAAAACTTATCACTTTGGGTATCACATCTCATTCCAAATTTAAAACTCAACATTTAGAGTTTATTTCAAACCATCTTTGATATTATGTATATTCCTCATATATACATATTATTTCCTTTACACACCAAGTTATAATTTAAATTTTAAACCACCCTTAGTTTATAATTCAAACAAATTTCTTTAAAATTTCCAAACAACTTCTTATTTTAAAAATAAGATTACATTCAAAAATAGTCTGAATAATATTAATTATTCTTTTCTTTCAATACTTTGAAACAATTCAAATGTTTCTAGACTTAGGTTTTAAAACTTCACAATTTAAAACCTACTTCAATTTATAGTTATACTCATCTTAAAAGTTTACTTCATTTTTGTTTACTCATTAACAAATATTTCATTATTAACCACAACAATCATTTATGATAATAACCAAGATTATCATACCTGGAAATCAATTCATCATTATCTTATTCTAAAACTCCTTTCCAAATTCAAGATTTAAATTTCAGTTTGAATCCATTTCAAACTTACTTTTTTTTTTATTTCAATTTGGTTGTATTTCTATTACCACTTAATTTAATTCCAATAATTTAACAACCAATTACCTTAATATTATTAGAAAGAAATATTGCTTTATATATCAAAATATATTCTTATATAAAATTGTTTAAAATCTTTATATAAGAAAATAACAAGTACGCTCTCATATATATATATATATATATATACACACTCAACTCATTCTAGGGTACCATTGACCCTATCCTAAATGAGCATCCCACTAGAGCCAAGGTTCTCGCTTAACCTTCAGCTCTGATACCAAATGTAACGACCCAGAAATTTTGATCCAGAAAATTCCAGAAAGTTAGGAAAAGAAGAAAAGTGAAAGAAAAGAAACAGAAACAAGTCACAGAAACCTCACATTCGCAGCGGATCAAAATATAATATCACATAAATAATAGTTTTACAAAGAAGAAATGTATCAGTACACTTATATTTTTGTACATCAGAGTTACAACCATTACACCACACTGGACAGTTTAAAACATCATTTCCAAGATATAGAACAATATATCACAGCGGAAACACTCCATACGTTCCTGCCATCCAGCTCGCCTCCTGAGCTCCAGAACGTCCTTACCTGAAAATCTGTAATACTCGGTCTGACCCGAGCATTACATCAAAGTAACACCCGAGTCAGGCTGGAAACCAGCGTGAGTAAACCCATCTAACATGGAATACAACAGCATAAAACTACATAAAACCCGGGGTAACTCGTATCAATTTACAAATTCACAATTTGTTATAGACATCACTTATTTCACACATCAATTTCTAAGCACCAAAACTTAGATTAAATGGTCCAATTCACTTAAATCATTTCATTCCAGCTTATTGATTTCACATATCAATCTATAAAGAATCAAAGTGGTTCCGGGTATTTACTAATACCCGACTCCAGTCTCTTTGAATCCAATGGCATCTAAACCCAAGTTATCCAATTAAATACAATTCAACTTTAATTACAGGATATCACTTTTACAAAACAATTCATAATTGATAGATAATCACATTATCACTGTCTAACCAACATATCATATCACAAAGCAATTCATATCAGAGATATCAACCAATTCAAAGCACTCATCATCATTCAATCATTCATAAGCAAGATTGATCACTTTCATTAATTACATTAATTAATGATCCTCTAATTACTTTCATTAGTTAATTATTCTTAAATTTCATTTAATAATTAACCTTTAACTTAATTACATTCATTAATCAACCTTGATTAATCACAATCAAAAATTAACTTTCTTAAATTACTCCATCAATTAAACCAACTCCTTGATTAATTATATTAATTAATCCTTTAATTACACTGAGTAATTATCACTTAATTCCTTCCACCAAGTAATTATCCTTTAATTACTCTTATTACTTAATTATACCATAATTAATCACATTTAAGTAATTACCTTTTTATTTAATTAAGTAATTCGCTATCCTTAATTAATTATACAAATTAATAGCTTTGGTTTATTATCCATTAATAAATCAAGACCTTAAATAATTTTGAGATAATCCATAATCTTAATTAACTACTTAATCAAATCATTATAAAATTTTCTTTAAAATCTCATATAAATAAAATCAAGTAATTAACTTATTATTATATAATTGTATTACCAACCAATTTATTAAAAACTTGGTTAATTATTTACTTTCACTTTCTTTGGCTTTTAAAACTAGATAAAAATCATTTTCTAGAGAACTTGGTTAAATTCAATTAAAACCTCCGGCCGCCCATGCTTATGAAAAACAGATGCAACACATTCTTACATCTTCTACTGATTAAGATTAGCAGGCCCAAATTCATCGGCCCGGCTTCCGCTCTTTCTTCCTCTTACTATCTTCCCAATTCTTCTTCATTGCCTGCACGAGTGTGCACGAAAGTGTGCACCTAAAACCAAACTCCGACCATCGAAATTCGCCAACTATCGACGTCCTTCAACGCACACAACTGATCCTATACTCTTCCTCTATGGAAACTCGAAACCCATACCGCATTCAAAACAAAATTGAACACTCACTTCCCACCCGAAAGACATCAGTGAACAAACAGTGAGCTTCAACCTCCTCGACGAACCACCACCGTAGTCCATCTCCACCCAAACCTCTCTGATACACTCGCCATCATTCAATCCTTCTTCTCGCCTAGGACCGCACCCCTGCCTTTCCTCTTCCACATCGCAGTTGCCCATAAAACGATCTTCACCCAAACAACCATTAAACCCTAGATTCACCTCAACTGGCCAATCCAACCAATAGAAAAATCAAATGGCAATTTTCCTGAGCTACCAACCTCTGTAGTTACCCTCTGATCAAATTCCACCATCTATTATCCAGTAGATCACCAGAAATCGATGAACCAAGTTTTCCGTTCATCGTGCAGTATCTCGATATTCAAAAGCCTAATATTTTTGAAATATCGCTCAACAAGAATACACTGTACCTACCACTACTTGTGCACAATGGTCAAACTGTAACGACCCGAAATTTTCGGCTCCGATAATTCTGGATTGTTAGAGAAAAGAAGAAAGAAGGTAGAAGAAGAACAGAAAAAAAATCACAGAATCTCACATTTCGCAGCGGATCAAAATATAATATCACATAATAATGTTTATACAAAAATAAGCAGTAATTGTCAATTTACATTCAATACATCAGAGTTAAAATTATTCACAAATAGACTAGACAGTTATATCAACCTGTCTCAGACTACTATCAAATCACACTCAAATACACAGCGGTAAACTCCATACATTCCTGCCATCCAGCTCGCCTCTTGAGCTCCAGAACGTTCTCACCTGAAAATCTGTAATACTCGGTCTGACCCGAGCATTACATACCAACTTTAAATTTAGAAAATAGCTTGAAAAGTTTAATATAGATAAGTAGTTGAAAAATAATTATTAGTTTGTAAAATAGCCGTAAACAGTTAAGGAATGATAAAATAGTTATAAAATAGTTAAATAATTGTAAAATAGTAATCAGTTATAAAACAGTTGAAAAACAGCGATTAGTTTATAAAACAGTTGTAAAATAGTTTCAAAAATAATTATAAAATAAGTATAAAATAGTTTGGGGTTTAAAAAGAAAGGTTGTATATATAAATAGCTTGGAAAAATAGGTTTATATTAAAACAATTTATATTGAAAATAGTCCAGAGCCAAACTGTTCGATTCCCAATCTCTATTCCCATCAATTCAATTTAAATTTCCACTTCCATTTAAATTGACTCAATTCCAATTTAAATAACTTTAATTTCCATTGAAATTGATTTAACCCCAATTTAACTAAATTCCAGGTCGTTAGAGGAAGTTTCGGCCTGGGGAGTAGAACTGGGAAGGTCTCGGCCAAGAGAGAAGGCGGACTGTGGAGGTGGGTTTGCTCGTCGGTGGTGGGAAGCTAGGAATGGGGTGTGCTGGGTGATGAAGGCCGAACTGTCTACTTGCTTTATTTTTATTTTACAACTAAAAAGGAGGAAACGAAACAAAGTAAAGAGAAAGGAAAAATGAGCCAACCGGACAAATATTCGAACAAATGAAAAATGAAAAGGCACTGAAATATGAAAAGCCAAGAATTTATTAAAGCAACGGATGGTTTATATCTGGTGAGAAAGGAATGGTTATGGGAATTCAAAAGCAAAATTGTGGAACCGATACAGAAGTCGTTCCGTAGATTTCGTTGTCTCTCGGACTTCGAAATTGACAATTGAATATACTGCAGAGATCAGCACGACGAGACGATCAAAACAGTATACAGATATAGTGGTACGACCATCCAATCAAAAGTCGATATTCGGTACCGAAAATACTGCTATTTCGCCGAAAATAAGATAGACGGAGCAACAACAGTCCAAATTTGAAGAAACGAAATATGACGTCTTACTCAGAAGATGATTTATAAATTTTCTATGTAAAAGTATTCAGGTTTGGAAAATATTTTGTTATCATCTAATTTTAACTGATTTAAATTAAATAGAATTGTACTAGAAAATAAACTTCCATATTTTTTGATAAAACTTTACCATCTCCTATGATAAAACAGACGCATTTCAAATATCAAATTTATATTTCAAAATTTTATTATTTAAAATTTCACAAAAATTCAATTAATTAAATTAATAAACCACTAAAATTTACGGGTCGTTACACTCTCCCCCACTCAAAACTTTTCGTCCCCAAAAAGGAATGAGGTAGGAGAATAAAAATAACCAGAAGAAAAATTAGATTGAAAAACAAAGTAAAACAATTAATTTAAACCAAATAAATTTCAATTTAAATTAATTTATATTCAATACTCAATTTTTAAATTCAAGGTATTCCATTAAGTTGATTTAAGTTCAGTTTATTAATATTTGATACAAAAAGGTTTCTTTTAAAAACAAAATTTTATTTAATTTGTCTCATTTACTATTCAATCAACTTATTATTCTATTTATCTCTATTAACATTTTATAATTAAAAGTCAAGTGTATAACATTTATTATAAACACTCAAATTTATTTATAAACATTTTATATTGTATATTATCCAATTACATATTCAACTTCTGAATAATTTAGGTAAGTTGTATAAAAATGCAATTGAATATTATACTAGTGAAATTTTCCCAATTCAATTATTTCAAATTTAAATATTTATTCAAAAATTTGCTTCATATTATAATTGAAATCACCTTTAACATAAAATTTAAGAATTAACTTTCCGATTAATCTTCAAACAATTTAGAGATAAATATATATATACACACTATATATATCCAATCAAATCTATAATCATATACCAATATATATATATTATAAATCAAGTAATACTTTAGGAATTCAAATCAATTTAATTTTCCAAAACAAAAATGTAGCAAAGCTACAGATTGGTCTCTCTACTTCGAAACTCGAAAATGAATGTCGATGATGCTGCAGTCATCACTGAAATTATTTTCCAGCGACAAAAGAGGAGAGTGCTGATTTAAACATTTAAAATTCTTTGAAACGATTTCTATTTGAAAATACTTTAAATAATATATACTTTAAAACTTTAAACCAAAGTTTGAAATCATCGGAAATTAAATTCTCAAATTCCTGATTTAAATCCATTTAAATTCCAAATCAATTTATAAACCATGTTTATAAATTTGTTTATAGAACAATAAATGATAATCAAATATTATCATTTCAAAAAACCAATTTATTTAACTTTTTAAATTCCATAAAATTTTACTTATATACTTATAATATAATCATTCAAATTTATGTCATTTACCTATTTTGAAAATAATATTGTGTCAATTTGCTCTGTTCAAGTGTTTTGGAAATCCTATCGATATCGCTGATCAGATGAATCGATCGAAAATCCAAACCAACATCAACAACTCAAACAACACACTATAAAACATTTTTAATATTAATTACAATTACACTCCCTCACTCGATAATGCAAGAAAGGATTTCAAAACAAGGATAGAGATTCAAATTAGAGGAACTCTAATCAATTAAAATTCAGATTCGAAGATAAGCTCGATAGGGAGATAAGATGATTGAATTTCAAACAGGAAGATGGATAAACTTATATAAATCGCGGGCAAACTTAACCGGGTCAACCATGACTTCATAAATAAGATCGATGCAGAATTCTAAGGCAAATCGACATTCGATTGCCAGAGATAGAATTCGGGTATAGCAAATATAGCAGCATCGTAAACCGAGGATACATAAATCTCTGGTGAATCAATGCTATTGTAAAGGAGTTTCACTGTTTTACAAATCATTCAGTGGAGCTATGGGTTGCTCCGGAATCAAGGAAACACGAATAGGGGAGACAAGGATGGATTTTGGAACCGAGGGGAACGTTCCAAAATTCAAAGAAAACCGAGTCAAAGAAGAAGGAATTCAAGCTCGAACGAAAGCGATTCTGTAATTGAAATTTACTTTATATATTGAGTTTTTCCTAGAACCAAAGCTCTGATACCACATGTAACATCCTGAAATTTTCAACCATTCGCATCCATACATGTCGGATTTGAATTGCGCAAAATATCAGATTGTTAATTTAAATTTGGCAAAACTCAGCATATACAATAAATAAATAATCACAGAGTCACGGACACAGAGTAATATAACAATAATGCAGCGGAAACAAAAGAATAGTAGTTCATGAAGCTACTATATATATAACAGAGTTAAATAAGATAAAACAGAGGTCTCGAATACATAAATGTCTCAATACAATATTTAAATACAAAATCTGAACACATCACTGGAATCAACTGAATAACTGCAAGCAGAATAGATATAGTTGGATCTCCAAGCGAAGCTCCAACTCCAAAGGTGAGTCTCGAACACTGAGCCACTCAGTTTGACCCGAGCGTAAAGCAAAACACAAAACACTTGAGTCAAGATTAACATTCTTATATCAATAAATCCAACTCAACTGAAATATCAATTGAAATACAAGTAACTCAAAGGATGTTTGGGATAACCATCCTCTAAGGATCCGTTAAACTATCTACTATGTAGTAATATAAGCTATTATAATAATGTCAATAGTAAAGTAAACTATTAAAATAGCGTTAAGACGTTACCCATATCCCCCTTAACACATTTTATATATTCCCATAGTCTATACAGTACCGTAATCTCCCCCGTAATAAGCGTCGTCAGAGGGCTCTCCATAGGTATGGTACAAAACAAACTCGTAGTAAAGCACGCTAGGTTAGGTGACATGGCACAACAAGGAAATGCCAGGGTAGATATACCAATTATGCATCCAGACTGGTGGTAACGCAGAGCCGCATCAATCGCCAACCTCGAGCCACACTCCCGAATCAAAGGTGCGCACCAAATCAATCACAAAGTAATAGAATGGCATACGATGGAGTGTGTCCGATCAGAGGAGATACCTCATTGGCCCGGAATCGCTCCTGTTTTAGCCACCTTATGCTAACTCACGGGAGTTAGGTCCACGTAAATATACCTTTAGGATCGTCGCCACCATCCTACTTCATTCTGGAATCTCCACCGCGTACATAGTTGTTAAAGTGGTTTTCGGTATTAGCATAGAGTATAACAATATCTGATCCCGGTCTCTTTAACAACCAATCGTTATTATAACACCGTGGTCATTTCAAAATAGTTTATACTTCAAAACCAAAATATCATTTCATTTCAAAAACCAAATCAATACGATATCATTTTCACTTATAACGCTTTCGAAATCATAAGTCTTTTAAAATCAAAACACTTTGGAAATCAAAACCTTGAAATTCATAACACTTTGAAATCATAGCTTGAAGTCATAACATTTTGGAATCCATAACACTTTCCTCTTAAACAGTTTAGATATTAAAATTAGTATATATAATAAAATAGTTTATAAAATAAAATAGTTTATATAAAATAGTTTATATAAAATAGTTATAAGTTAAAATAGTTTATAATAAAATAATTTATATTGAAAATCATTTATATTAAAATAGTTTATATTAAAATAATTTATAAAGTAAAATATAAATAGTTTTAGATATAGTTTAAAAATACTTTATATAAAAATAGCTTCCTCAAATTTCACAAATCGATTCAAATCAACTCGAATTCCAAAGTTCAAATTTAATCAAATCTCAAATCATCAATTTCAACTCGATTCAGTTTCTCAATAAACCATTTCAAATTATCGATTTTCAAATATATATTTGAACCATAAAATAAGCCATTTCATTTCAATATATTTTCAAAGTCAATATATACAACATTTCAAAACTAAATTCGATAATTCCATATATATATATATATATATCAAATTCACTTTACCATTATTTAGTTTTGAAATATTTACTTAATCATTTCAATATCATTTAAATAAAACTTCAATTTACAAATTTAAATAAACAAAATACCCCGTTTCGAATTATGTAAATTTGAAATTTTCATCTAAATCACTTTTAATCAAATCCAAGTTAAAAATCATATCTTTAAATTTCAAATTTAATAATTTCAAATCAAACTTATTTAAGTAAATTCTTAAATAAATAACATTTCAAATCAATTTCAAATTTATCTTTCCAACCTGAATCAATATAAATTCTATTTTTGAAAATATATATTTTAAATAAATACTTAAACATATTATATATCAACTTTATTAAATCAACTTTAATAAATCTTTAAAATCAATATTTATTAAAACCATATATTTGGACTCAAAACCATAGAAATCATTTTCAAAATATTTATATATAGACCAACGGTGTCTGTATATAATTTTCTATCCTATGGTCAAGTGATACGGATATTTATCATTTCAATCCGCAATTTAAATATATATGGGTATATATCATTTCAACCCAACATCCCGAATTCATTTCAAATGAAAATCGCTTGTGTTTATCATTTCAACCCATAACGATTTTTTCCTATTCTACAGATCGTTCGGGTATGTATCATTTCAACCCATAGGGAATTCTATACTAACAGGTAACTTGTAGAGTGATAACAGATATGATAATAATAATATAACATGCATATATCATCAATATAAATAACAGATAATGGTGTCAGATGTCATAGGTGAACTGATACAGATAATAGCATATATATAGCAATGTAAATAACTAACAGCAGCATATTTCAATTGACATTTCAATTGAAATCAAAATTAATAAATATAAGAGCGTTAATCGTGAGTGATTGCTCACCTTTCGAGGCTAGAGAGAATAGGAGATGACACAGATACGCACACAGATACGGACACTGAAATTGAGTTATGCATCCGAGCACAAATTTGATGATCAAAGATGATAACAAGGAATAGACAAAAACAAATCAGAATTGGGTTGATGAAGATAAATGGGTATAAGTGAACTTATATATATAACCATATATAAAAATATATAAAAAATCATATTCTAAATCCAAGCATATATTAAATTAAATATATACATATGGTTTTCAAAATCAAAGTTTTAAATTAAAACACACATATAACATTAAACATATATACAATATATATTTTGAGATTCATACATATATATACTTATTAAAAAGATACTTACATACATAGTGTATGTTCATTGCAACATATCAAATAACATGTATATAAACTTTTATACTTATAAATTATAAACTGTATAAACATATATACTTTTAGAAATGACAAAGTATATATATATATATATCTTCTTTGTTCCTTTCAAATATATCCACTGTTTTATATACACAGATTATAAACTCACATACATTACACTCAAAACATATATACATATTTTATTCTCAAATCAATGCATATATATACTTTAAAATGCAAGATACCCATATGTAAAACTATACAAAGTGTCCAGATTCAGAATACCCAGTATAATGCATACATTAAAACTTATACAGTATAAAACTAATATATACACACAAACACCTACATATTGTATATAAACCGTTTATACACAACGTGCATATGAAAAAAAATAAGACGTAACAAAAATATATACATATTGGTTATCCAAATCAATATATTTTTAAACTACAAAAAAATGCAGACCATAACAACATAAATGTTGGTTAAGGTATAATAAAATCAAACATATACATGTGCAAACTAATATATAAGGACCTGTATATAATATACAACTACCCTATATGTGAAACAGTATATATTACAAAACTCATACTAACATATTATAATAACCGACAAAATATAAAACTAACATATTAAACTATAACTATATATAATATACAACTCACAATGTTTATATGCATATACTGGTACTATTTTTTTTATAAAAGCTTTTACCAATACACAGATTATATATAAGTATATATACACAAAATATAATCATAACTATATATATACTATATGTATATTAGCTTGAGCATACCGATGTATATAAATTATATAATAATTAACAGAAAACCAATATGAACTTTTATAATCTTTATAACAAATCATACCACAAAACTTATATAAGCCGACACACATATATATATACCCAGATCGAGTATATATATATAACTGATATATATTATACATATAGACATATAGAATTTAGAGTTTAACAAAACATATTATATATAACATTTCATATATAACCAAAAATATCATATCTAAGGTCGATATTTAAAATCGCTGCAACTAATATTTATATTCATGTAAACCGAAGCAATCATGTATTTATATTTATATAAACCGAAGCAATCTTATATTTATATTCAATAGTTTATAAATAACTAAAAATAATCTAAACAATATATATACAAACATATATATTTGAGCACGCATACAAGGAAGAGGCACGAGTCAGAGGAAAGAGAAGGGAAGGGGAAGATGCTAGTGGCATAAGAAGGGAAAGGTGGAACAGAGGCCGCGCGTGAGGTGCTGGCCAATGATGGGCCTCGGTAGGCTGATGATGGATGGAGGAAGTTTTGGCCTGGGGAGTAGATCTGGGAAGGTCTTGGCCAAGAGAGAGGGCAGACTATGGAGGTGGGTTTGCTCGTCGGTGGTGGGAGGCTAGGCATGGGGTGTGCTGGGTGATGAAGGCTGAACTTTCTACTTGCTTTATATTATTTTTTTACAACTAAAAAGGAGGAAACGAAACAAAGTAAAGAGAAAGGAAAAATGAGCCAACCGGACAAATATTCGAACAGATGAAAATTGAAAAGGCACTGAAATATGAAAAGCTATGAATTTATTGAAGCAATGGATGGTTTATATATGGTGAGAAAGGAATGGTTATGGGAATTCAAAAGCCAAATTGCGGAACCGATACAGAAGTCGTTCCGTAGATTTCGCTGTCTCTCGAACTTTGAAATTGACAATTGAATATACTGCAGAGATCAGCACGACAAGACGATCAAAATGGTATACAGATATCAATGGTACGACAATCCAATCAAAAGTCGATATTCGGTACCGAAAATGCTGCTATTTCGCCGAAAATAAGATCGGCGGAGCAACAACAGTCAAAATTTGAAGAAACGAAATATGACGTCTCACTTAGAAGATGATTTATAATTTTTCTATGTAAAAATATTCAGGTTTGGAAAATATTTTGTTATCGTCTAATTTTAACTGATTTAAATTAAATAGAATTGCACTAGAAAATAAACTTCCATAATTTTTGATGAAACTTTACCATCTGCTATGATAAAACAGACGCATCTCAAATATCAAAATTATATTTCAAAATTTATTATTTAAAATTTCACAAAAATTCAATTAATTAAATTAATAAACCACTAAAATTTATGAGTCGTTACATATATAATACTCGGGTAAGTCCGAGACATTTCAGGTTCAGGGACGATGTGACCAGATTTGCTTATTGGGTTTAGTTAGAGGTTGGATCACTAGATGTATTGTATATTATGTATTTGGACTCATGTATGTATATGATGTTGGATTTGATGTGTTGGATTTATCTTGTATATAATTAATATTTAGTGGGAATTTGACTTTTTGTATCCCACTCAGACTTATGTGATGTATTATATTTTTATCACTACATTGATGACTTTGTCTTCTCTGTGATTTATTTAATATTGTGCATTGTTCTATCCTTGGGCACCATGTTAACCCGCCTTTTAGCAAGGCAACGTAAAGGCAGATTTAACCCAACTGACTGTACAATGGTCAAAGCTGAATTACCACGGATAATAAACATGATCATGAGGCCAGGATATGGCATAGTCGATGGACAAACATCGCAAGATACTTAAAATATGATTTCGACAAAAATCGAGTCACTTCAAGTTGCTTGGAGTTTGCTTCGAGTCGTCCCTAGGTTTACTTCGGGTTTTCAGGCAGGTTACTTCGGGTCAGAGAAGGGCTTGCTTTGGATCTTTGGTGGATTGGCGTATTTATAGGTTACTTCGAGTCACCAAGCACCATGCTTCGAGTCAGTGATAGGTTTACTTCGGGTCAAGGAGGCGGTCGCTTCGGGTCTGAGCCATGGATCGATCATCACACCACTTCGTATCCATCCCCCATCCGCTTTGTATCCATCGGCCCACGAGCACCAGTTCGTATCCGTCAATCATCACCTTTCTGTTCGTATCCATCAAGCAGTAGAGGCATGCTTCATATCGATCACTCACTTGATCGATACGAAGAGGATAGCTAAGTATTGATACGAATGGAAGGTTCTGGCATTGATACGAAATAAGGCGGCGATCGGTACGAAGAGTCCAACAGCCGATCAATACGAAGACGAGGGCACAGGTCGATACGAGGAGGGAAGGTCAACAAAAGGAAACGGTCACTCAGCATGAAACTCGGATCTTCACGTGATTACCACTCCACATCATCAGTGCATAGCCAAATCAATTCAAATAGTCATCGATCTGAAGTTGATCGATACGAAGGTATCGATGCGAATGCTCCAGCCTACCTACAGTATGAACTTTGAATCGATCATAACTCGAGATCTACAAGTCCAAATGCCTTCAAATTTTCACTGTAGCTTACTACTACCAGAAGAACGCTCATGATCGATCCCAGCCCAAATGGACACCATCTTGATCGATACGAAGGAGATTGGGATCGATCCCAAATGACCCCCGATCGATCACGTGGGCCCACCCACGTGTGTGAAGGTGTATTCTGAGTTCAAAAGCAGATATTTCAGACCTACACCTATAAATAGCACACCAATGCCAACAGAAAAGGGACTTTTTGGACTCTGCTACACTGTTACTCTGTCGGATCTTCATTGTAACTTGAGTGTTAGAGTTATTTACTGTTGTAATCAGTTAGCAATCAGCAATAAACATCAAATCATTCAAAGTGGACGTAGGCTACAACGCCGAACCACTATAAACCCTGTCTTTTTACTGCTTTACTTTTAAATTTTAAGTGTTCTTCATATTTATATCCTCTACATTTTGTCTATATGTGATATGAGACTGTGAATTGGTGTTTTCATCTGCAATTGGAAGTTTGTGACCAATTTAGGTGCAAACATTTTGATGCTTTCCCTGAGAAGGCTAGCACTCAGGGATTTGAAGCTTGGATTTTGGATTTGAAGGCTTAGGAACTTCGATCTGGAAAGCTATGATGAAGCAATCAACAAGGAGACAAAGAGCGAAAAGAAGTCAGCATGAAGGAAGTCAGGAGGCTTCTTCAGGAGCTAATTAGACTTCAGTTTTCATCATCAGAAACTAAATGGAGATGATGATGGAGGCTATGCAGGAAGGGATGCTGAAAAGGCAGGCGGAAATGATGCAGAATCTACTCCGGCAAATTGAACAAGCTGGAGCGTAGAATCGAGAGAACAAAGCAGCTGGAATAGAGGAATCCAGAACCAAAGTCAGGGACACGGAGCAACCAGGATTCAGGATAGAGCGGAACCATCAAAAACAACCCCTGAGCTAGGGGAACGCCCCCGGATCATGTTGGCCCAATTCCAAACATGATACCAGGCAGTACCATGCAATTTGGCGTTGATAGAGGAATGGACGCTCATCCATAGGAGCAGATTTCGGGATTCCCTTGTGAACTCGGGGGGCAGGTCGGAGGCAACAAACCCGGACCACAACTTGATGACAGTGACAGATTGGCAGAGATGGTCAAACAAGCCATGAGAGGAGGATTAGTGAATAGAGATCTAGAAGATATGAACAAGAGCCCATTCGCTCCCGCTATTAGGCAGGCCAGGAACCCACCTAAATTCAAGCTACCTAAACTGGAGACGTACGATGGGAGGACGAATACTACAGTTCATATGATGAGGTATATGAGCCCCCTGGAGGTATTGGGGGCATCGGAGGAAGTCATGGCCTGGCATTTCCCATTGTATTTGACGGATATAGCAGCACTGTGGTTCAGACAATTAGAAAGCGGCTCCATTAGAACATGGATCGAGTTGATTGAGAAGTTTATGAGGCAGTTCAGAGTTCACATCTCGAGGCCTAAGAACGTGATGAGTTTGACAACACTGAAGCAGAAAACCAGGGAATCTTTGAGGAGTTTTCTAACACGATTCAATGCAGCGGTGACATTGGTGGATCAGCCAGATTCATCCATGGTTCTGATGGCAGCTGTATCTGGCATAGCTGATGGCACGAAATTCAATAATTCATTGACAAGGGATCCACCTATGAACCTGGGAGAGTTTTACCATGAGGCGAAAAGGTTTCTGCGATAGGAAGATGCAAAGGCTGAGAGAGAGGAAGGAGATGAAGTTGATGTTTATACAGTCAAAGGCGGGGATCCGCCCTGGAAAGATTCGAACAAGGATAAAGGGAAGCGAAAAGCAGAGAACAACTTCGACGAGTCAAGGCAACCGTGAAAGGAGCTAAGATTTACCTCTTATTCAGAGCTCACTACACCAGAAAAGCCATTTCGCCACGGCTTTGGGCCGTGGCAAAACAATTTTGCCACGGCTTTAGGCCGTGGCAATATAGGCAGTGGCAAAAAATTTGCCACGGCCCAGAGCCGTGGCAAAATGAAAACGTACCACGCCTCTGAGCCGTGGCAAATTTACATTTTGCCACGGCTCTGGGCCGTGGCAAATTTATATTTTGCCACGGCTCTGGACCGTGGCAAATTTACATTTAGCCATGGCTAATTTACATATAGCCACGGCTTAGAGCCGTGGCTAAATGAAAAATAAATAACGTAGAAATGAAACGAGTAATAGTTGACTTCAGTTCATAATACAACTACAAGTGCTTGATTACAACTTTCGACTTTCAATTGATAATACAACTTCAACATGAAAGAAATACAGTAGCATACAAATAAACAAATCAAAAAAAATAAATAGAGTAGCATATATACACAACTTCTATTGATATTACAAATCAGTTCGCAGTAAAACAAGTAAACATCTATTATACATTGCAAACACTAAAAAACAACAGAGAAAGAAATGATCCCATTAAAAAACCAAGTGAATGTTATAGCTTTTAGAGAGCAATTTATAACAAACACATTCATTTTCTATGAATATTATTAATTACCAGCCTAGGGGCGATAAGGGATGATAAAGTGATTATTTTTTCATGTGGTATTTCTGCTTTGGACATAGCCATAACCACCAAACTATCTCCAGATGGAACCGCCTTCAGTTTTCCTTTCAACCATAGTGGTGCAGCAGTTTGTGCAGTTGCCATAGCCTAAAAATTGATACCATAGCAAGCAAAAGTTTAACACGGCTAAGTGCTGCTACATAAAAGTTATGTTCAATATCTGATATGATCCTCTTTATAACTGATGAGGCATACAATATAGCAAATAAATTTATGAAGATTTCTCTCGTAATAAAACCATCTTTCAATGAACTGCAAAAGAAAGTCATATGTTTAAGCAGTCAAAATGACAAAAGCATTGCAATCACCCAAAATTTACAAAAATTTAACTTGTAATATACATATGATATACCCGCTCATTCATAAATTTGTTTGATTTCTAAAAAAGTAAAAGAAATTATGGCCTAAATGTGATATCCAATTAACTACTTTTATATTTGCAGATTTTTTCCAACTTTTATTTTTTTTGTTCAAACAAATTTTGCCACTCCCGAAATTTTGGACTGGAAATAAGATTGTATGCTTTGATTGATCAACTAGAGCATGGATGAGCATATTGATCTTGACACAGAAATAGACTTAGCTTATGATCATTGGGGCCCATCACCTCCACTAGTTCAATATAAATTCAATAAAAAAATTTAGGATTTTACTCTAAATAAAAAAAGTATCTTCGATCAACATGACTGTGTTTCTTGATTTTCTGTTTTTAGCCTGTTCTGGTTCTGTGTAAAATCTTGCTCTAAATGCAGCCAAATGTGCATAATATGCAGGTGGTACTGTGTCCATACAAAATATATATTACGGTATAAATTGGGACTATATGTACCTCTGGTAATCGTGAGAAAAGAAATCAAAACTTCAAGAGAAAATGAACAAGGAACTTACCAACTGAGACAGATCTGGTGCACCTCGCATATCTGCAAAATTCAAATACAAATGAATACGATCTAGCCAATTATATAGGTTAATTAACAATTGCCTCTGTAAAACATTATTCCCTCTTAATTAAGTTACATGATAATCAATTGAACTACTAAGGGGCAGAGATACTTAATCACCAATACTCATTCATGTACTTATGATATATAAATGTATTCATTTTTTTTTCTTTTCATGTGACTAGTGATAATTAAATGCTCAAGAATAAGCATATTACATACGTAAAACAAAGATTGTTTGTCAGAGTCTGCATCTCATCAGCAGAGAAATTATTCTTATCCCACAAAACAAGATATTACTTGTTCCCTGCAAGCAAACCAAAATATTAAAAATGAGGTATTTACAAATAAATGTTCTATCGTATTACGAAGAAGTGGACTTACAACAATAATTAAAAACAAGACCTGGGATGCTGCTTACATCATATATTGTTACTTGAAATAATGTAAAAGCAGTCAATAGAAACAGCATGTACCGAAAAAGCAACATCATTTGCAGCTACCGGAATCAACTGCAAACAAGAAAGAAGAGTTTAGAAAGTTGCATAAAGTATTTCCTAATTAGTTGGAGAATGAAAAGTTTATTAATTGAATGAAGTTTTCAATTGTGTTTGTTGAAAACTTGAAATTGAGTAAAATAGGAAATTGTTGCGTTCATAAGGTACTTCTTACTCTAAAAATATTATTCATAAGTCATGAAACTAATACTGAGAATAAAGTACATAGCTAACAAGATTTGGATTATCTCCAACAATTTTGGATTTAACATCTCAAATGGTGATTCAAGTAAATAAGTAGTACTTTATAGTAGTCATTAATAACTTTTAAGGGCTATTTCCAACTCATAAAAATAAGCTATTTCTAATTTCAGTCTGCAAAGATACAAATTAAAGAATGTAATACTTAAAAATATAAGATTGCAGCTTCAAAGTCTTCTTTCTATAAGTCACTTTGGATAAATAAAAGAAAAATACAAGAACAGTTCGTTTAAGTTACACTGGCTAAACAAATATTTGGAACATTAATTTGAGTGTTCTTTTTTTCTTTGGCTTATTCTTCAGAATATTAACCTTAATGATACAATGACTTAATGTACATGTATTGCTTCAAAATATATCTCACAGTTCAAGTAACATAAATAAGATTAAGACTTTTAGAAAAAAGGAAAAGCTAACCTCATCTGATCCATATTTCTCGCGATATTGCTTTTGAATAACAGGGCTAAAGAACAATGAGGCGTTGTATATAAGATATGATGTATGTTTCGTCATGTTCAGCACCAGGAAATCAAAGTTCAACCCCACCACACTTCAAAGCAACCATAAACCATGTCAGTCTACATATTAAAAAGATATACTAGTACACTTAAATTACTAATTTATACTGTACGAGGTCAAAATCAGGTGTCAAAAATGCATTATGCAGTTTAAAGAGTAAAAGTCATCATCTAGTAGTTCATGGATTTGGCAAAATATGGTACAAACCTTGTTTCTTTCAAAACTAATTACAAACGCAGACATATTTTAAAAGGCAAACAGCTGGATAAATATGATGGCATGATCCCAAATACTGCCATCGTATTCTTTTAAATAAATAGATAAAATTGCGCGATTGTAGATAGTGTAAACCAACACTATTCAAAATCGCGCACAAAAAAAAATGATGGTGCCATTTAAAATCACGTCATTATACATATCCATTGTTTCAGTCATTCAAATCTTGGATTTTAGACGAAAACTATGATCATATCAGTCTATACCTCGTGTTCTGATTTTAAGATCTCGGATGTGAATGTGGAAGCTCCACGTAGTCTGGCACCTTCTGGGACCTGGAGAATTTTTATCCAGTCATACAAATGAATCAATATCAATTTTGCTAAGCTGTTATTTCAATTCAGACTACTATTATTGATTTTAATTGGAAAACTCACCACAAGACCAACTGCAACAAGTCCAAATATCACTACAGTGGAGCCTTCTTGTACATTTGCAGTGTTCCAAGCTGCTCCCACTCCTATTGGCTATTAACTAGATTAGAACTTCAAATCTAAAATGTGTCAGACCCTTATATGAACTTAGGCATATAACATATAAACCAACAGCACTTACTTTATGTATTTAAGAATTATAGGCTGCTAAGTAAAACTTGTAATAAGTCAATGTAATATATATGTGTTATTATACCATTTAAGAGATGTCAGGTTGTTAGTTTAAAACAAGTACTATGGTAACAATTTATACATACCAGGCCTATAAATTTCGAAACTCCTGTATGTTTTTTTTTTACAAAAGCCTAAATTTCAAAAGATGTAAGTATTTTAGTTATCAACTAATTAGCATTTCAATTCTAAACAAAATTGAACATTGATATTTTAAACAAAATGGAAGGAAACTTAGATAAAGAAGCAAAGAACAGCCAAAAACAAACAATATACATCAGGTAACATTGACTACAATTTAAGAGCACTCACAGGAATTTCTAAAAAGGAAATTGCCTCAGACTATATTACTTTAGGTAATATAACGTTATCCCATTCTAGTTCTGCTGTTATCAGAGAGATATGGAATGATATGTAGAGGAACTTCTATTTTTTTGCCAATGACAATACAATATGGAGCTCAAAATATAAACATTCAATCCCTTTGGTGTATAACTCCTTGCTCATATTTCAACAAACACCTTCATTCCCTTAGTATAAGAGAATATGGACTAGAAATTCTATGCCCAAAGAAATCATAATGTTGTGGAAAGTGTTGCAAAATGCCCTACACACTCAGGATAACCTTTAAGCAAAGGGTACCATCTCCAACTCCAACTGTTTCTTATGCAGTCGATGCAATGAGAATGTTACTCATTTATTTTTCACCTGCATCTATGTTCACAATCTCTGAAGAAGAATTTTTCCTTCCACGGTTATCATAGGCCTTCTCGTGAAACTAATATATAATGGGCAACAATATTTAAGGCTATGCGGTGGCAAACAAACAAAACTTTGATTTTATTAAAGCACTTAAAGTACTCACATTGATTTTGGCACTCACGCAGCACATATAAATATAAAAACATAAGGTGTCAATAACAAAAGGAATGCATACACTACTCAACAATATAAAAATATTTAACGCAAAAGTAAGGGTACCAGTAAAGCATGGTACAAAAATGAATACATACGCTTGCATATATTCAATGATTTAAACTAGTGAATATGCTTTGCACTGATATAACAAGCTTAAACAAAATATAAAATAGCGGTAACTTTAAATAACAAATTGTTCAAGTTAATAAGATTAAGATTTGAAAACAGAGCTTCAGGGATAAATAGGGCATCAAGAGTTATGCTTAAGCTAACAACGCTACAGGTAAAGAAAGGAATGAAGCACTCAGCACTATAAATCCAATTACTTAAAAACCAAAACAACATTATATTCGACTCCTTCTCCGACACTTTCTACCACACTTCGTTTTGATCGACATGGCATTACAATTAGATATGAATTAGGGTACATTCAATTTGCAATGGATGCACATGAAATTATGGTACATGAAATCGATTTCGAATCAGGGAAAAAAATGAGTTAGGTACTAAAATCGAATTAAATACCTAAATGAGATTGGGAAACAAAAAGAATTCAATACCACTAGGAGCAAGACAAGCCTGAAGTTAAGAGATTTGAGAAGATGCAGATCCGGATGATTTTTTTTGGCCTTTGAATGGGTTGAAGTGGATTTAGGAATTTAGGGATTTTGATTATTTGTTATTGTGAAGCCGCAGTAATAAGCGGGGAACAAAAACGGAAGCGGGAAGGGGCGTTGTTTTCAGAGAAGAGGCGTAGGCCATACATATGTAAGGGGGTTAAAAAAAAGATAATTTTGCCACGGCCCTAAACTGTGGTAAAATTGCCACGGCCCATTAGCATGGCAATATATTTTACCACGGCCCTAAACCGTGGTAAAATTGCCACGGCTCAAGACCGTGGCAAATTTTCCGCATTGGGGCGTGGCAAAATAGCCAGTATGGTGTAGTGGCTGAGCGAGACTTTTGAGCGAATATATCAAGACACAAGGGGGCAGGTTCCCTATCGGAGACCAATGAGGAGGGATCCAACCAATAATGAAAACAAATCAAACAAGTACTGCTATTCCACGAGCTAAGCGGCCATAATACGAATGATTGCAGGAACTTAAGGGATGAGATAGAAGGACATATCCGAAATGGTATGCTGTTGTAGTATGTGAAAAGGCGAACAGCGACGGTGGAACAAGAGCGGCCGCTATATGCATCAAATGAGAACGGCTCCGGATCAAGGAATCAGCTTATCATCAACTGATTGGAATAATGACAAATAGGTAGCAAACTCCGCACTAACAACGGTTAAGTCACTTACACATGTACGGGATTACGAACGGTCCTCAGGCATGCTCTGAGACGACTATAAACCGCAACAGTGGAGGTGTTTGCACTTTGACGTTTCTGTTTTGCTTTTGTTTTCTATTTTTTGCATCTGAACTTGATTTAGTTGGACATTTTTGTTGTAAGACTCATTTGAATGTAATTTTGATGCTAATAATTCCAAAACCCGACCTCAAACGGTCACAATTCGCCTCGAACGGCAACAGACCTCGAACGGTCACAATTCGCCTCATACGGCATCCGACCTCGAATGGTCACGTATCGCCCCGAACGGCATACAACCACAAACGGTCACCATTCACAATCAGGTAAGATTATTGATCTCTTTACAGATCATCAACAAGATACGAACATCAAGCTTATGGCACTACAAAACACACCTTCCTATCGCAAGGCATGCTTTGGGGGGCAAAGTGTTAACCCACCTTTTGGCGAGGCAACGTATAGGTGGATTTAACCCAATTGAATGTATAATGGTCAAAGCTAAATTACCACGGATAATAAACATGATCATGAGGCCAGGATATGGCATAGTCGATGGAAAATTAGTGCAAGATACTTAAAATATGGTTTCGATAAAAATCGAGTAGCTTCAAGTTGCTTAGAGTTTGCTTCGAATCGTCCCTAGGTTTACTTTGGGTTTTCAGGCGGGTTACTTCGGGTCAGAGAAGGGCTTGCTTTGGGTCTTTGGTGGATTGACGTATTTACAGGTTACTTCGAGTCACCAAGCACCATGCTTCGAGTCAGTGATAGGTTTACTTCGGGTCAAGGAGGCGGTCGCTTCCGGTCTGAGCCATGGATCGATCATCACACAACTTCGTATCCATCCCCCATCTGCTTCGTATCCATCGGCCCATGAGCATCAGTTCGTATATGTCCATCATCACACTTATATTCGTATCCATCAAGCAGTAGAGGCTTGCTTCGTATCGATCACTCACTTGATTGATACGAAGAGGATAACCAAGTATTGATACGAATGAAAGGTTCTGGTATCGATATGAAATGAGGCGGGGATCGGTACGAATAGTCCAACAGTCGATCGATACGAAGACGGGGGCACAAGATCGATACAAGAAGGGATGGTCAACCAAAGGAAACAGTCACTCGGCATGAAACTCGGATCTTCACGTGATTACCGCTCCACATCATCAGTGCACAGCCGAATCAATACGAATAGTCATCGATACGAAGTTGATTGATACGAAGGTATCGATGCGAATGCCCCAGTTTACCTACAATGTGAACTTTGGATCGATCATAAGTCGAGATCTACAAGTCCAAATGCCTTCAAATTTTCACTATAGCTTACATACTACCAGAAGAAGGCTCATGATCGATCTCAGCCCAAATGGACACCATCTTGATTGATACGAAGGAGTTGAGTATCGATCCCAATCGATCCCAAATGACCCTGATCGATCACGTGGGTCCATCCACGTGTGAGAAGGAGTATTCCGAGTTCAGAGGCAGATATTTCAGACCTACACCTATAAATAGCACTCCAATGCCAACATAAAAGGGACTTTTTGGACTCTACTACGTTGTTACTCTGTCGGATCTTCATTGTAACTTGAGTGTTAGAGTTATTTACTATTGTAATCAGTTAGCAATCAGCAATAAACATCAAATCATTCAAAGTGGACGTAGGCTACAACACCGAACCACTATAAACCCTGTCTTTTTACTGCTTTCCTTTTAAAATTTGAGTGTTTTCATATTTATATCCTCTACATTTTTTCTATCTGTGATCTGAGACTGTGAATTGGTGCTTTCATCTGCAATTGGGTGTTTGTAACCAATTTAGGTGCAAATACAGCATACGTGTTTATTGCTTTGTACCGAGACTATTTACGTCGAGGTGAGCGGTTTTTATATTACATAACGTATTCAGTATTGGTCCAAGGGAAAATTCACGTGTGTTACACCCACATCACCTTATTCTCTGTGTTACTCGATGGTATTACTTAGTAATACTCTTAGGTAATATGGATGTAGAGGTGTGGTGTTACATAGAATGAGTCCATCTCTCATCTCGCACCAACATATTGATGACACTACGCCATAGATGACCTTCTGCAACACAAAAAAAATGTTGGCTCAGGCTCGAAAAATGTTGCCATAGGTCTATGGCAACACTTTTAGGGTGATGCAATTTTTGCCGTTGCCTTAGACCTCAAAGACAACATTTTGACTATCTAAGGCAACATAAGTAATATTGTTGCAATATAACCCTATTTGGGTCTATGGCAACACCCATAGGTATCTGTAGCAACATTCCAAAATGTTGCTATAGATATTTACTTTCTGAATTTGTGGGGCCCACAATGTAGAGCATATTTGATTTTTTAATAAAAATAAATATTTATTTAATAAAATGCTATTGCATAGAATTTGATATTTAAACAGTAATTTATTTAAATAAATATTTTATTTCAACATTTGAAATAGTACAAATTCCTGACTCCACTATTTTACAATTCAATGATATATAACACTGATATTCACATATACAGATATTCCTCACTACATCACTCAGTTCACTCATTACATATGCAGTTTCAATTTATACAGACACCGACACTGACACTGACAAATATATGATGAGCCGAGTGCCGAGCCGAAGGCGAGCCGAGAAGCGGGTCCGGGCGCAGCGCCGGCGGGCGTCCGGGGCACCGCAGTCCCGGCGGGGATCGACCTAGTGGGCACCGCCCGATTCATCCGATTTTGGAAGATCGAGCCTTCTTTGAAACGACGTAAAATGATGCACAAATGGTAATTGCAAGCACTACAACAATAAATGAGGCAACTGTAATAACTGGACCAACAGCCACCTTCAAACCGTCAACAACCCCTGTCGAACACTCACAGCACCACAATAAAACTTCTACCAACAATCACCTCTGCCACTTACAACCTGAACATTGTAATCATCAATTCACCATCAAACAGCAGTACTACATGAAAACGTGCACTATATTATAAAACTGAACTTGGAACTCCTAAGTTCAACACTATTTCCCTTAACAACAATTTGAAAATAAAACACTAAAAATTATCTATAAAAGGATGTATATAAACAAGTCTATGAGTATTAACTAGTAACCGACAAGAAAAAATGATATAATGTGGATTATATACACATGATATCTGCAAAAATATAACTAGAAAATGATATATAGTTCCAAAGGAGCATTTGCACAAACATATAGGGGGCGTACTACCTTATTGAAATTACCAGTACCATTCCCATGCTTATCCTTAATAATGTCATCATCTTGCAATCTATTACCATTAGCAGATAAGTTTTCAACAAATAAATCATAATTTTCCGAACATCACACCAAAGGCCTTCAGTACCAAGTGAAGCAACCGCAATCATAGGGGAAAGTACGAAGAGATCAGCCTGGGATGTACCTGATATAGGAGCCGTGGACGGATTAATTGTTGCGAGAATGACAGCTAAATCTCGAGGGCAGTTCGGATTTTGGGAGAAATTAAGGCGCTAGAAGGGTTTTTAGGTGAAGTAGTCTAAAGGAGAAAGGTAGAGGGGTTGGTGGCGAGCAAGTCTTCTGTTGGAGGTGAGAGCTGATGGCGACGACAGCGGTGGCAAAAAGGGTTTGAACGGAAAACTTTGTTTGGCTTTGGGTTTTGGTGTCGTGACGGGGCTCTGGTTGGAGCTAGATGGTCGCGATGGGTCAGGCGGTAGCTGGGGGTGAGGGTGACAATTTGGTGGCGGAGGCGAATGAGGAAGCAAAAGAAGAGGAGGGTGACAATTTGGTGGCGGAGGCGAATGGGAGGAGGCGAATTGGAGGAGGCGAATTGGAATGAAAACCAAAAGGGGATCTGCTCTGAACTAGTTCAGGCGGGAAAACAAAATTTTGGGGCAAATTGCAGTGGTGATCCATTTTAACAACCAGATTAAATGTAGATCGTTGGATCGTATTCACGCGGATTGCTAATTTTATTAATTTTTTAATTTGAATACATCTATTGCAATACTATATAAAAATGTTGCATCGTGTTACACTTGTTTAACTAGAGCAACACATTTTTATGGCTAAGGTAACACCAAAAATACAACGTTGTAGTAGGACCAAAATTTTATAGCTATCGCAACATTTTAGCTGGCAACACCTTGCAAAAATGTTGCAGAAGGTCATCTATGGCGTAGTGTGACTTACACGACCTTTCATACAATGCCTTAGAAGGTGCATCCCAATACTAGACTAATAACTATTATTGTATGAAAACTCTACTAAGTTTAAATGATCTTAATAAGATCCACCGTAGTCTAACACACATGCTCATAACAAATCCTCAAGCACTTGGTTGACTCTCTTGGTCTACCTATCTTTCTATGGATGGTAAGACGTACTAATACACAAACCCGAACCTAATGCTCTATGTAGGCTCCGCCAAAACACATTGGCTAACAATGGGTCTCTTTTACTAACTATAGCACTTGGAACTCCATGTAGTCTTACTTAATTTTTACATATATCTCGGCTACCTTTGGTGACATCCTTGCAGATTTAAGTGGAATAAAATGGGCAATTTTTTTAATTTATCTACTATGACCCATATAATCTTGCTCCGTGGCTTTGACCTCAGAAAACTACTAACGAAGTCCATAGAAATTGAAGCCCACTTCCAAACTAGAATTTATAAAGGTTGTAAAAGTCCACTTGGCTTTTGTTGTTTAGCCTTAACTTATTGGCATCTGAAACATCTCTTTACACATTCTCCAACGTCTCTCTTCATCCCTTTTAAATAAAATCTCTACTTCATATCTCAGTACATCTTAGTGCCTCTGAATGGATAGTAAACTTTAAATGATGGCATCTTCCTAAGAACAACCTCTAAAAGTCTTTATTATCTGTAACATATAACCTCCCCTTCTTCCAAAGCCAACCTTTTGTATCAATACAGGAGCCTTTCACTTCTTTAGTCTCGGCACCACTCTTAAGACCATTAATTCTTTCGACGCATAATGGATCTTCTTACTGCTTCTCGGCAATTTTTTTAGAGAGATGGATGCACTTCTCAGCATGAAACATCCTAAAAGTTCTACTTGGACCAGCATACAACCAAAAATGAACATTACAGGAAGCTAGAATCTTTAATACATTTCACACTTCTATCATAGCCAAAACACAACTCCGTCGTCTTTGGCTCAAAGCATCGGCAACCTTATTTCTTTTCCCTGGGGTGTACTCAATCTCAAAATCACAAGAAAATAAAATTTCCAACCACCTCTACTGTCCATTTTCAACTCCTTCTTGGAGGCAAGTATCTTAAATACTTGTGGTAAGCAAACAATTCAATCCATTCCCCAGAAAGGTAATGTCTCCAAATCTTTAGTGCAGAGACCACCATTGGCTCTAAGTCATGCATCAGATACCGAACCTCATAGGGTCGCAACTGCTTGGATGCATAAAAAATTACTTTTCCTCTTTGCATCAACATTACTTCTAACACTGAACATAGCGCATTGGTGTAAACTATCATATTTTATTCCCCTCAGACATCACCAAAACTGGAGCATTTTTCAACTGAAATTTCAACTCTCGGAATGCCATCTCACAGTCCTTCATTTAAACATACTTCTCATTCTTCGGAGTAAGTCTTGTTAATGGTTCCGCTATACAAGCGAAGTTCTTAATGAATCTTTGATAGTATCCTGCCAATCCTAAGAAACTCTAGATCTCATTAATAGTCTTGGGTTTCTTCCAGCTGTTCATAGCCTCAACTTTCGAAGGATATATGGCTAATCCTTCCTCCAAAAGTACATGGTCTAGGAACTTAACATCCCACTTCCAAAAGTGACACTTGGAAAACATCACCTTTAACTTATGTCGTCTTAAGGTCTCTAACACCAATCTAAGATAAACATCATGATCTCACTCATCTTTATAACATACCAAAATATTATCTATAAAGACCAACACAAACCTGTCCAATCGATCGTGAAAGACCCAGTTCATAAGGTCCACAATATGCTAGAGCATTGGCTTGTCCAAAGGGTATGACTAACCACACATATGAACCATACATCGTTCCAAACATGGTCAAAGGAATGCTTTTTTTAGCAACTCTTGAATGATGGAATCTCATTGCCAAATCTGGATATGTGAATACTCTAGCTCCACTGAACTGACCAAATAAACTGTCTATCCGTGGTAATGTACAACGATTCTTTATCGTCGACTCTTTCAATTTCTTATAGTCAATGTACATCCGAAGTGATCCATCTGACTCCTTTACAAACACCATGGAAGCTCCCCACAGTGAACTACTCAACCTAGTGAAGATTTTATTCTCAAGTTCCACTAATTGCTTCTTCAACTCTTCCATTTCCTTAGGTGGCATTTTACTAAGGGGTCTACTAATAGGTTGTACCCCTAGTATCAAATCTGGATGGTATTCAATTGTTTTTATTTCCAGTAATCCCATCATTGGGTCAAAGACATCTACAAATTCCAAAACCACTAAAATTCTATCAATCCCATCTTTTAGATTTTCCATCGCACATAATGAAACCCCAAGCCGCCCCTTCATCTCGTCTGAAGTTACTAAGATCCTTTCTCCTCCCTTCAGATTTTGTAAATCAATAACCCTCTCGACAACAAAAAATTATAGCATTACTCTGGACTAACCAATCCATACCCAAAATTACCCTGTACACTATGAAGTCAAATACATATGGGTCGTAAGAAAACAAATGTTCATACAAAACAAATTCTAAACTAGTGCACTTCAACTAGAGTTGGCATAACTACGAATCAGATTTACAACACCCAAAGAAGTAACTTGATAGGCAACATCTAACCAAAATATATCAACTAAATCTTTCAAATTGAAAGAATATGTAGCCCCGGTACCAAACAAAACTTTAACTGAAAAACTGGAAATTGAAATCATACTTTCAAGAACTACGCCCTTTCCTTTCTCCTCAGTTGTTGGTCCTAAAAAAGGCCCTCCTAAAGCAAACAACTTTATCCACATCAGCTCCAAACAATCCCTCTTCATTTGGCTCATTTTATCACGACTAAAACATTTAATATTGATCACTCTAGCTAGCTGCATACAACTTGGGGCATAAAGCCTCTTGTGACTATAGTTATAACAAACAATTTCTAAAACATCCTTTCAGCCTCTTCCCTCTTGAGCCTTTCCTTTCGGTTGTTGTCCATTATTGCCCTTCTGTTGTAGGGAAAACTTCTTCCTTTGCTCCACTTTAGGCTTTGTCACGCCTCTCCTCTCCTCTTGGTATATGCTATCATACCTTTGGGTCAAATTTGCAATACATTCAAAAGGAGATGCTAAATGTGCCATCACCTTATAATTCAAACCCCACTTCAAGCTTCGAATGAACTTCTTGTTCTTATTCAACAGCGTATTAATCATCTCTCATCCATACCTAGCCAAAGTAGTGAACTTTTGAATGTACACCTTCATGGAAATATCCCCTTGTTTTAGACCAATAAACTATCGAAGTAACATACATCGCCGAGACTTGGAAATGAATCGAGCCTCGAAACTTTCTCTAATGCACCCAAGTGATCTCTTTTTAGGGGTCTCTGCAGTTATGTCACCAACTGGTCCACATCATTTTTGAGTAACTACCTTAAAGCCAATCTTCACTTTTGCATATCAATTAGCCATAGATCTCCGAAAATACACTCACATACCAGCCAATTTAACACTTTAACTACCGGCACCTTTTCGATAACAATTTTGCCTCTGAAGTTCCGATAGTCTTGGTTCAACTTAAAAAAATCTTCTCTTACTACCGGCTTTACCTCAAAAACCTCTAGCAAGTTATCCCTCATTATCAGTACACGGATTGCCGAAATAAATCATCTACATCAATGCCCATAACATTGGAAGATGGGAAACCTGATTTTCAACTGTTGGTGGCACTTTCCTTCAATTTCCTCCATCCGTTTGGGTACTTTCGGTCTCTCTTCTACCATCAACTCCCTTTATGGTACTCCTTCGACCTCTCATTTCTATTCTTGCTATTTTGTTAAGAAAGTATTCATTAGAATCATATGGAAAGAGGGCGAAATAATAGTAGAAAGATAGATATATCCACCCATATCTATATAGCAAAATACAGGTATGAAATATGATCGTGTATACTCTCCCAAGGTGCTAATTTCTAGTCTCTACCCAAACCTTTACTTAGCTTTATTTTATTAAGTGCCACCTAACTAAAGCTTCGATACCAATTGTAACATTCCCCATTCCAAGGTCCAAAGATGGAACTCCAATGCATTGTAGTCACCTTGGAATTATCATTCAGTGACACAATAAGGTCATTTATATAGGTATATCAACAGTTTAAGTAAACAAAGTAGATAAAAGATGTCATACATAATTCTTCTCATTTTCGATCTTTTCCCATAAACGTACCTACATAGGGGTAAAAGATATAATACATCATAGATAATAGTGTCATTACTAACATATGAAAATGCTGACATAAACACTTCATACATCGGAATCAAAACAACATTTATATCGTCTAAGCCTTCTACTTTGTCTTTGGAACTCTTTGTTCATCTTCCAAAAGCAATCTACCTAAATCCATAAATTTAGCCTACTTGAATTAGTATTGTGAGTCTATTGAGAAAGCAATAATTAAGCCACGGGTCATACATAAAATTCTAGTGTAAGAAATATATTAACCTAAACATAAAACATAGTGAGACCACGCCGTTAAAGTATGTAATGAGCTTCCCCTCACTAAATTATCATTTCAAACCTAAGGATCTTATACATGTTATAATATCTTGAATAGAATCAATCTTCATTTCACTTAGTATGCCACTCAATCCTTATCCTCTTTTCTTTTCAAACCCTAAGCTAAAAAAGCTTTTGGCTGTGACTGAGGCCTTATGCCGTTATTGCTTCCTTAGTTTCTACTAGTTATACTACGGTTTAGGTTTCCACTTAGGCTATACACTTTGCTTTCTTGTTTCAATTGCCACTTAGGCCTTATACCATCTACCGAACTCTGCATATCCCATTATTTCTTAGATTTTATCCTTGGCTATTTTTAAGCTACTCAATGTTCCAAAACTATCTTCGACCATTTAACTCTGGAACCACATTTCATAATGTTTTAAGAACATATTTCGATCATATTAAGCCTTAGTATTAACTGTACCCTCCAGAAGTCAGTAGATTTTATTATAAACCTTCTACCGAAAGTTAATAGGTATCAAAAAATCACTATCATGGTCTCGTCTAAGGAAGCCCAATTTCATTTAGTTTCATTCCATTATCATGCAGAGTCTCAATTATAGGTTTCCAAAATCCCCTTATTTGCTTATAAATCCTCTATCGTCATCATATTTTCCTTTAACTTCTGCCCTCGGCTGTTACCTTCGGTTTAATAACATAGGCTCATACTTAGAATTTCTAGTTTATTACACTTTGGACTATACATAGTGTTTCTCATTCATTATCTTTTGGTTAAATTACTTTTCTCTTGGCACTTCCTCTCGGTACACGCTGAAGCATGTCTGTTATGCATCTGATGCCACCTTTCGCGTATCAACACCTAATTCATTCCGACTTCATTCTTTTACAGTTATTGCATTACTTCTCTAACTTATTCAGCATATATTGTGGACTTGGCATCTTGACCGTTATTTAAAATTTTACTCATTTAATTTACCTCTTGGCCTCCTATATTTTCCTTTTGGAATCCACAAATCCCCCTTCTGCTATGATAATTTTAATTTAGAAATCATTCCAAAAAATATTAGAATATATATATATATATATATTTGTGTTTCTTCTTTCATATAGTTTCTCAAATTACCTATTTCTAGACATTTTTTGTAATAAATGGTTCCTTAGATGATTCATACCTAATTATTTATTCATAGGAAATTTCTACAAAACATAAAAGCCCATCATATAATTTGCGGCCATACTCAATTATAAGAGAAAACAGGGATTAAGGAAACACTTAGATCTCATAATTGACTTGATCTTAGATCTCTTTTAGTTTCCTTAGCTTTGATCTTCTTCTTTTCCTTTTTCTTTTGCTTAATCCATTACCACCATTAAAAGGTTTCAAAGCTTTTTTTAAAGAGATCGAATGAACAGAAAATAGGATAATGGTTAAGTTTATCATTCCATGACATGTTGAGTTGTCGGCCATTCTTAGCCTTCTTTCCCAATTTAATTCATTCTAGTTAGTTTCATTAAGTAACAATAAAATAAACAAATTTACACCAAATTACTTATCATGTTATATTATTATTTAATTCCATAATTGAATCATTTTATCTTTATTATCATAATTATTTATTAATTTATGGGATGTTACGACTTTCCATGACCATTCAGCCAGTGACCATCATGGTTGCTTGCAAAACCAAATGCACGATAATGCACTTGATGGCCACCATCGAGGATGTAATAAAGGAACTAAAGATGCGATTTATGAACTATCTAGAGATTTCTTCAAAGGGAGAAATGGGAAGATAATAGGCATACCACTTCAAGTTGGAATCCATTCATAGTTGAAATTAGAGCAACTGAGTAACCGAGGAAGTTTACGTTACTGTTAATGCCTATGTATAATGAATTGACGAATCTTTTTCAACACATGTTGAGGTATGATTGGCAAATGGATGTGCCAGGGTTGATGATTATAGGAAATTCTGATGTTTTTATTGGTTTTGGAAGGATTGTCAAGGATGTGGTTCTATAAGCTTAAGTTGGGATCCATATCATCTTATGATCAATCGGTGAATAGATTAATAAATTAGTTTAGATTTTGCTTTGTGCAACCCAAGGATGCAATTTCTCTGGCAAGCGTTTAATAAAGATAGACAAAAGTGTTATAAAGCTATTTGAAGAGATTCGATGTAATTGTGTATAAAGCGAGAACCCCAAAAGATAGTCTTGTGCTGATGACCTTAGTTGGTGGAGTGGATAGTGATACTGGTTTTAGAAAGTGGCTGACTTTGAAAATGCTAGCAATACTGAAGGATTTTTACAAGAAAGTGAACCAATTCCTATGCTTGGAAGAGGTAGAAATGGAGAAGGTGTTGAATGTTGGGGAATCAGTGGACCAAAATAGTGGTGTGAAGAGTAATGAAAATGCTAAGATAAACTAAAAGTCAAAAAGGTTTATGTCCCATCTAGCTCATCCATCCAAAAGTATAAATGTCCTATAACCTGAAAAGTCTCGACCTAAACCGGGTATTATAAAATAAACGGGTTAGAATATCTCTAAATGTTCAAATGGTTAGAAAAAGATAACATTAAATTATATATAAAATTATATAAAACACAGAGGTCGTATATATATGAGTCATTGAAATAATTTAACTCAGAATCCATCACGTGGCATAGAAATATTTATACCACAACACACAGAATAGTCACAGAGTCCAATTTCCATAATCCAAGAAAATCCTAATCCATACCAATCACAATGATCATCCATACCAATCGCGATGATTGCACCCTTACCGTAGCAAACAAACAATTATGGTATCATCCATACCGATGTGATACCAAAGATCATCCACATTGTGAAACCAAATCACAACCGATCTCAAGAATCATCCAAAACGATCAAGACGATCGTGGCAACCATGACTCAAATTCTCTAGATTATTCATTATTATTATTATATAGTTACCTATATATATATATTTATAACTCATAATGATCAAGATGATCGTAAAGAAATCCATGAATATACCTCTTAAGGATCTATTGGCCCCTGGTCGAACACCAAAAGTAAATATACTCTAAACTGCCAAATACTATCACCTTCAGTAACCACTAGAACATAACCAAAATGTCCCGTATCGTCCAGTGAAATTCAAGTATTTACTAGAAGCTAGTAAATCTCACTCGTTACGGATACCATTGGAAAACCTGAACTATACTCTCTTAAGGATCTATCCGCCCCCATCCAAACACCAAAAGAGAATACAACCCTAAACTGCTACATACTTCCTAAAAGCAATCACAAGGATTTAACCAAGACATGCCATACTACCCGATGGAATTCAGGTATTCGCAAATGGGCTACTAAGTACCACTCAAACATTCTATTAATGAGTTGTACAATATTCGATGAAACATTACTCGAGCATTTAAACCAATCGGTAACACTAAGTTGATTATTAGCACTCCCCATATTATAGAACTAAGGCTCTCAAAATATTTATCTTAAAAGAATTTATAATTTAGGAATCCAACAATATAATTTTTCATATAGGAAATGATTTCTAAATATTATTTATCGTTAGTTAAAATAATTCGTATATTCCATTTGAACTCAATATATATGGGTATGTGTGGTTGTCTCAAATTCCACAAGTTATATTGTTCCCAAACCATATTCCAAAGACCATATATATACACATATACATACATACATACATACATACATACATACATATATATATATACATATTTAAGTAGGAATTTATTTTATAAACTATATTTATTACTCTTCCAAACCCATTTTGATATATATATATATATATATTGTAACGACCTCGGATTTTAATTAAGTGATAATTAATTGAATTTTTGAATTAAAATTGTAAAATTAAATGATAAAGTGATGTGAGTTTCCTCGAACTTAAATAAATTTGGTATAAATCATTTAAACTTTTAAAATATTGTATATATGTGTATATATGTGAATATATATATGTATTTGAGCATATATGAGTAAATTTGAAAGAATATATAAATATATAGATATATATTTGATTTCAATTTAAATTGTAAAAAAATGGTTTAATAATAAATGATAATAATAAATATTAGAATTGATGGTTAATGATAATTTGAATTTATAAAATAAATATATATATACAGAAATGTTAGTCAATAAGTATAAAAGTAAATTTATAATAGAAATAAATATATAAAAGATTAACTATAAAAATATCAAGTAAATACATTTGCTAAACTTTAATTAAAAATAGAAATCGTCTATATTACAAGATAATAAAATATAAGATATAACAATATAAAGTAAATATATATATCTTAATCTTATGTTAATAAATCAATACAAAATAATATAAATAGTATAGACTACAAAATAATAAAAGAAAAACATAAGATAAATTAAAAATAGAAGTTTATTTATATTTTAAAGTAGTATTATTAAGACAAAGCAAAAGAAAAGAAAAGAAAAAAAATATGTATATATGAATGGTTTACCAAAGAGAAGACCTTAGCAAATATATGATAAAGTATTGCAAAAGAATGAAACAAAAAAAATATAGGCATGAAACATATGGGGAGACATTAGCACCAAAACAATATCATTTCAGCCTCCATTTGTTAATAAAAAATCTTTAGTCAAACAAATATATATCTATAGGCTTGCATAAGAAGACACTAAACAAAGTATAAGTATTGAGGCTGAGAAAGGAAAATGTTAGTCAACTTGTAAAAGGAAACATATGTACACAAATGAAATGAAAGGAAATAATAAGATAAGTGTATTAGTACAACACAATTAATGCTAGCACACCAATGTATCCATCAGCCTAAAGAAAGAAGAAAAATCTCTGATGTGCATTGTACAAACAAGCAAAATAATATATATCACTTGTACAAATACAACACCCTGTACTCATTCTTTTTTTAATATATATCATCTTCCTTTTCATCAGTTCGTTCATTTCAAAACTGAGAAAATCTGAAATTGAAAATCATTCAAAACTTGAAACAACTATTTAATTCATACCTGATTCAATGCAAAGATCAAAGGGCAGAGCAACTCAAAGCAAAGATCAGTTTTCAAATCAAAGCCTGCAAAGTAAATTCAACTACTTTAACTTGACTGAATCCAATAATGAACTCAAACAAATCAAAGATGCAGATTTCAAATGAAAATACACAAGTTCCAGATTTCATTCCTATTCTCTGTTCATTTTTTAAGCACAGTGAGCAAACTTCTAAACCTAAAGGCTTGAATCTGTTTACATTTTGATGATGCTTGAAATGAAGTTGTTTGACATGTTTGCATGATTGATCTTATCTGGATATGTGCTTTGAATTGCTCTGTTTAAATGTATATATATCTGTATAAATATATACAAACTGTCTCTATTATTTCCATAGGCTCGAACTACTTTAAAAATCTAAATCTCCTCATACAATCAGAATTGGGTTTTGATCCTTGAATGAAATATGGTTATAACAACATAGTATCAATTCTAAAAATACTTTCAAGAATTTTAATTTAATAATTAATACAAAATTTAGAAAATACAGTGATGAGCTGGAATAAGTCAAAAATAAATAATTTTGATTTCATGTTTGGATTATATAGATTGATTCGTGGTTGAAAGCTATGAATTTTGATATAGAAATCTTGATTTTTAAGTTTGGATTCAAGGGGATAAATCGAGTTGACCAGAATTTGGATTATCGTCAAATTCAGACGATCGACGTGATAATCGTCGTCGAGATTGTCATCGAAGGTAGCATGGAGGCTGTCGATTATGAAAAAAAAAATATAGTATTTATTAAAGGCCGTGGTGGTCTGAGATTGGCAAAGTCGGGTTTAAGCCCAGTATTTTGTCAGGCGTGTTTATGGGGAAATGGTGTGGTCGTGGGTGATCTGATGATGATCGGAGGTGGGGGAAAAGGTTCGTGGTTGAGTGGCGAAGCTCTAGACAAAGTATCAACGGTTCTGATGGCCAAAGGTGATTGCAAGTGGTGGTTTTCTGGTGATGGGTTGGTTCCAGGCTTGGTTCAACTGACTCGATCTTGTCTCCGAGTTCAAACTGAAACACTGATAGTCGAAATTGGATAGGGAGGCTTGGGTTGACTCGCGGCGAAGGTGTCGATGATCGGAGCGGCGACTGGCGACGTGTGCACATGCACATGTGTCAGTGGGTTGGTTTTGTTGGCTGTTGAATTTGAGAAGGTGAAGCTCGAGTTTGTACTCGGGGAAATCAGGGGATGGCTCGAGTCTTGTATCGGGTAGTTCATGTTTAAACGGTATAACAGGATTTTCTTTTATTTAAACTAAAAACAACGTTTTAAAAAGAAAAGGAAAGGAAGAAGAAGGAGGGAGCTCGGGGGGAAACTCGGGGAAGGATTGAAGTTAGCTCGGGAATTTTAGTTTTTGGGCTCGGGTTTTATTTAAATTGTATTAACCAATTTTTTAAGGTTTGAAAAAAAATGAACAAGGTTTCAAACGAATATTTCCAAGTTCAAAAGTAAATTATTAAACAAGATTTTAACCGAGTTTCAAAGTTTAATTTTTAAAGTTAATAAATTGTTTGGTGTTGGATAAATATGTATTAGTTAATTAATCTAGAACAATCATTTAACAAATTGGAAAAATATAATTACTTAGAGAAGTAATTAATAGATAATTACTGGATGTGATAAATTGAATGATAATTTGAAGTTTAAGTATAATTATTTGTTAATAATTAAAGAATTAAATAATAATTGTGATTAATTAAGATTTATTTAAATAATTAAAGATTAATTGATTTATTAATCAAGATTGATTAGTTAATAATTAAAGATTAACTAATGAATTTGAAAGGGAAATGTATTTCAAATAATTTGTAATTAACTTATGATAATTAACCCGGATTAATAATTGATACATCTGATTTAAATTAATCAGTTGATTAATAAATTCATTTGTGAATATTTGGATTTGACAGAATGATTGAATTGTTTGATATCTCTGATATGTGATGCTTTGTGATATATTCTGGTTTGTGTGTAATCTGTACTGTAGTTCATTTATCTGGGATGAATGTAAATTATTATCTGTAACTTATATATCTGTGATCTGTGATCTATAAATGAGAGATAAGCGTTATAGTTATACCGCTTATCAACTATATTTCTGTATTCTGATCTGTGATGTTTGAATGATGTTGCACTACTGTGTAAAACCACTGGACCACACTTTTACACACACAAATATGGATTTCACGTGGAAATCGGTTAAGTCATAGATAATTTAAATTTAATGTTTTTGAAATTGAAATTTTAATTTCCATTGATTTGGAAATGAATTTGGGTTAAATGTTAAAGCTTTTGAAAAGGAGTTTTTAAGATAAAAGTTATTTTGAATAACTTGGTAAGTTTTCTAATTTAAATAATTTAATTTGAATTTGAACTCAAAATTTGGAATTGAATTCCATGATTGGAAATTATGGTTAAAAATGTTATAAATGTGTTTATATGAATTTAAACCATTTTTAAAAGTGTGGTTTGAGAATTTGAATTAACCCAAAGAACCTTAACTCGTATAAATGAATCAGATTTTCCGAAATGAAAACTGTTTGTTTTCAAATGATAAAAGCTTTCATATAAGAAATGAAATTCCAATTTAAGTTAAAGGAATTTAAAGTTTGAATTGAAAAATGGTTTTCCAAGTTATGAATGAAATTGTTTTGAAAGCTATAAGTTAAATCCTTGATTTAAAGATTTAACGAGTTAATCTAATTGAAATGGAAATCGATTTGGAAATCTGTGAATGAATCTTTGTGAAACTGAGTGAACTTTGTGAGATGAATCTTTTATTTGAAAGATTTGAAATGGTAATGTGTTTAAACCATTTGAAGAAAAGTTTTGGGTAATAAATTGTGACTTAATTGAGATCTCATTATCCATTTGTTTTTGAATATTACGCTCACTATTCGGTTTAGCCGGGAGAGGACCTTTGTGTCACATAACCCATTCCAAATAAGTGATACGTCGTATATGGATCGCATTTGCTATATTACAGCATGATGGGGGGTTCTCGCTTCGCAGTTTGGTGGCGAATGGGAGACTCTTACCCCTACATGTCCCTGAGTGGGATGGGTTGGTTGTGACAGTCGAGAGGCTGGCCGTAAAAGTAAATGTGAGGTGCAATTGTATGCCACGGTGGGTCTGGGATGGTTGCAAAGCCTACCGGTCCCCACTGTCTTTGGACTGTTACATTTGGTATCAGAGCTGAGGGTAAAACTTTAGCTCAGGAGCATAACACATTAAGTAGCTCATTAGAGATAGGGTGAAGTATACCCTAGAATGAGTAATCTCTAATATATCTGTCTGTATGCCTCAGTAAATTCTCTTACTATCCACTGATAGTAAGTATGAGTGCAAGAAGAGGATGAGATAGGGGACAAGGGAATACGACTAAAATGGTCAATATCCTGTAACAACGAGGAAACAATCTTTTCTCTATCAATCTCTTTTGTTCAGCATCTTTTTTCAATTCTTTGATGATTCCTGGTAGATTCAGGATGGAGATTCGATATATAAATATGGGACATAAACTCCGGATGGATCAGAATTGTTTGTTTGGATGAATTGGTTGCATTGGTTGCTATGGTTGATAGGTATAATTTAGTTCTAAACTGAAAGTTTTGAATTTTATCCATATATCTATCTATTCTTTGGGTCCCGATATATTCTACGAATGGTTAGTTATCCCTTTGAACTAACCGATGCCACTGCATATTTCGTAGATTTGGATAACCCGAGTATCGTGTGAAAGAATTCAATAGATTCGTTCTTGTATCTATTATCGATATTCTGATTTGGTAAGCCAAATGCAGAATAGATGTTCAGTTTAAGTTGATGAAACATTCTTCATCTATCTTTGTGTCTCCTGGCAATTTCGAGGACGAAATTCTTTTAAGGGGGGAAGTCTGTAACGACCCTGGATTTTAATTAAATTTAAAGTGATAATTAATTGAAGTTTTGAATTAAAATTGTAAAATTAAATGATAAAGTGATGCGAGTTTTCTCGAACTTAAATAAATTTGGTATAAATCATTTAAACTTTAAAAATATTGTATATATGTGTATATATGTGAATATATATGTATTTGAGCATATATGAGTAAATTTGAAATAATATATAAATATATAGATATATATTTGATTTGAATTTAAATTGTAAATAAATGGTTTAATAATAAATGATAATAATAAATATTAGAATTGATGGTTAATGATAATTTGAATTTATAAAATAAATATATATATAGAAATATAAGTCAATAAGTATTAAAGTAAATTTATAATAGAAATAAATATATAAAAGATTAACTATAAAAATATCAAGTAAATACATTTGCTAAACTTTAATTAAAAATAGAAATCGTCTATATTACAAGATAATAAAATATAAGATATAACAATATAAGGTAAATATATATATCTTAATCTTATGTTAATAAATCAATACAAAATAATATAAATAGTATAGACTACAAAATAATAAAAGAAAAAAATAAGATAAATTAAAAATAGAAGTTTATTTATATTTTAAAGTAGTTTTATTAAGACAAAGCAAAAGAAAAGAAAAGAAAGAAAACAAAATATGTATATATGAATGGTTTACCAAAGAGAAGACCTTAGCAAATATATGATAAAGTATTGCAAAAGAATGAAACAAAAAAATATAAGCATGTAAACATATGGGGAGAAATAAGCACCAAAACAATATCATTTCAGTCTCCATTTGTTAATAAAAAATCTTTAGTCAAACAAATATATATCTATAGGCTTGCATAAGAAGACACTAAACAAAGTATAAGTATTGAGGCTGAGAAAGGAAAATGTGAGTCAACTTGTAAAAGGAAACATATGTACACAAATGAAATGAAAGGAAATAATAAGATAAGTGTATTAGTACAACACAATTAATGCTAGCACACCAATGTATCCATCAGCCTAAAGAAAGAAGAAAAATCTATGATGTGCATTGTACAAACAAGCAAAATAATATATATCACTTGTACAAATACAACACCCTGTACTCATTCTTTTTTTATATATATCATCTTCCTTTTCATCAGTTCGTTCATTTCAAAACTGAGAAAAAACTGAAATTGAAAATCATTCAAAACTTGAAACAACTATTTAATTCATACCTGATTCAATGCAAAGATCAAAGGGCAGAGCAACTCAAAGCAAAGATCAGTTTTCAAATCAAAGCCTGCAAAGTGAATTCAACTACTTTAACTTGAGTGAATCCAGTAATCAACTCAAACAAATCAAAGATGCAGATTTCAAATGAAAATACACAAGTTCCAGATTTCATTCCTATTCTCTGTTCATTCTTTAAGCACAGTGAGCAAACTTCTAAACCTAAAGGCTTGAATCTGTTTACATTTTGATGATGCTTGAAATGAAGTTGTTTGACATGTTTGCATGATTGATCTTATCTGGATATATGCTTTGAATTGCTCTGTTTAAATGTATATATATCTCTATAAATATATACAAACTATCTCTGTTATTTCCATAGGCTCAAACTACTTTAAAAATCTAAATCTCCTCATACAATCAGAATTGGGTTTTGATCCTTGAATGAAATATGGTTATAACAACATAGTATCAATTCTAAAAATACTTTCAAGAATTTTAATTTAATAATTAATCCAAAATTTAGAAAATACAGTGATGAGCTGGAATAAGTCAAAAATAAATAATTTTGATTTCATGTTTGCATTATATAGATTGATTCGTGGTTGAAAGTTATGAATTTTGATATAGAAATCTTGATTTTTAAGTTTGGATTCCAGGGGATAAATCGAGTTGACCAGAATTTGGATTATCGTCAAAATCAGACGATCGACGTGATAATCGTCGTCGAGGTTGTCATCGAAGGTATCATGGAGGCTGTCGATTATGAAAAAAATATAGATAGTATTTATTAAAGGCCGTGGTGGTCTGAGATTGGCAAAGTAGGGTTTAAGCCCAGTATTTTGTCAGGCGTGTTTATGGCGCAATGGTGTGGTCGTGTGATATGATGATGATCAGAGGTGGGGGAAAAGGTTCGTGGTTGAGTGGCGAAGCTCCAGACGAAGTATCAACGGTTCTGATGGCCAGAGCTGATTGCAAGTGGTGGTTTTCTGGTGATGGGTTGGTTCCAGGCTTGGTTCAACTGACTCGATCTTGTCTCCGAGTTCAAACTGAAACACTGATAGTTGAAATTGGGTAGGGAGGCTTGGGTTGACTCGCGGCGAAGGTGTCGATGATCGGAGCGGCGACTGGCGACGTGTGCACGTGCACATGTGTCTGTGGGTTGGTTTTGTTGGTTGTTGAATTTGAGAAGGTGAAGCTCGAGTTTGTACTCGGGGAAATCAGGGGATGGCTCGAGTCTTGTATCGGGTAGTTCATGTTTAAACGGTATAACAGGATTTTCTTTTATTTAAACTAAAAACAAAGTTTTAAAAAGAAAAGGAAAGGAAGAAGAAGGAGGGAGCTCGGGGGGAAACTCGGGAAGGATTGAAGTTAGCTCGGGAATTTTAGTTTTTGCGCTCGGGTTTTATTTAAATTGTATTAACCAAGTTTTTAAGGTTTGAAAAAAAATGAACAAGGTTTCAAACGAATATTTCCAAGTTCAAAAGTAAATTATTAAACAAGATTTTAACCGAGTTTCAAAGTTTAATTTTTAAAGTTAATAAATTGTTTGGTGTTGGATAAATATGTATTAGTTAATTAATCTAGAACAATCATTTAACAAATTGGAAAAATATAATTACTTATAGAAGTAATTAATAGATAATTACTGGATGTGATAAATTAAATGATAATTTGAAGTTTAAGTATAATTATTTGTTAATAATTAAAGAATTAAATAATAATTATGATTAATTAAGATTTATTTAAATAATTAAAGATTAATTGATTCATTAATCAAGATTGATTAGTTAATAATTAAAGATTAACTAATGAATTTGAAAGGGAAATGTATTTCAAATAATTTGTAATTAACTTATGATAATTAACCCGGATTAATAATTGATACATCTGATTTAAATTAATCAGTTGATTAATAAATTCATTTGTGAATATTTGGATTTGACAGAATGATTGAATTGTTTGATATCTCTGATCTGTGATGCTTTGTGATATATTCTGGTTTGTGTGTAATCTGTACTGTAGTTCATTTATCTGGGATGAATGTAAATTATTATCTGTAACTTATATATCTGTGATCTATGATCTATAAATGAGAGATAAGCGTTATAGTTATACCGCTTATCAACTATATTTCTGTATTCTGATCTGTGATGTTTGAATGATGTTGCACTACTGTGTAAAACCCCTGGACCACACTTTTACACACACAAATATGGATTTCACGTTGAAATCAGTTAAGTCACAGATAATTTAAATTTAATGTTTTTGAAATTGAAATTTTAATTTCCATTGATTTTGGAAATGAATTTGGGTTAAATGTTAAAGCTTTTGAAAAGGAGTTTTTAAGATAAAAGTTATTTTGAATAACTTGGTAAGTTTTCTAATTTAAATAGTTTAATTTGAATTTGAACTCAAAATTTGGAATTGAATTCCATGATTGGAAATTATGGTTAAAAATGTTAAAAATGTGTTTATATGAATTTAAACCATTTTTAAAAGTATGGTTTTGAGAATTTGAATTAACCCAAAGAAGCTTAACTCGTATAAATGAATCAGATTTTCCGAAATGAAAACTGTTTGTTTTCAAATGATAAAAGCTTTCATATAAGAAATGAAATTCCAATTTAAGTTAAAGGAATTTCAAGTTTGAATTGAAAAATGGTTTTCCAAGTTATGAATGAAATTGTTTTGAAAGCTATAAGTTAAATCTTTGATTTAAAGATTTAACGAGTTAATCCAATTGAAATGGAAATCGATTTGGAAATCTGTGAATGAATCTTTGTGAAACTGAGTAAACTTTGTGAGATGAATCTTTTATTTGAAATATTTGAAATGGTAATGTGTTTAAACCATTTGAAGAAAAATTTTGGGTAATAAATTGTGACTTAATTGAGATCTCATTATCCATTTGTTTTTGAATATTACGCTCACTATTCGGTTTAGCCGGGAGAGGAACTTTGTGTCACATAACCCATTCCGAATAAGTGATACGTTGTATATGGATCGCATTTGAAGACCGGTGTTGAAGACCAGGTATTTGTGAGAACAATGGGATAACCTATCGATTGTCTCTGCACTGGGTAGCTCCCGGTATAGAGATTCCCTAAGTGATGGGAAGTCCGATCGGGATTGTGAATACCCAGATTGCAAGGGCTTCTTCGGAAGTACATTCGGTTCTGTTCGAACCCAGAACAGACTTGTATGGTTATATGTCTGACATTACACTTTGAGATATAAAGCTGATTTTTTTCAAATACATTTCTGTTGGTGGCGGAGAATTTATTCTCTTAGCTTAACACCCTTCTCTGAGACGTACAAGCTCAGAGTTTATGTAGTTAAAGGTTATCAGCGATATACTCCCAATTTGGTAATGTGGCATACTGAGTGTTGCTGTGTGTTGATGATCATTTATTGATCATTTGTGATCAAAGCATGGCTTTGTGAAAAAGCCTAGCTTTGTGGACGAGACCTCATCGAACCTCACAGACCGGAAATGGTCGAAACAGGAATGATGCGGCAAGGTTATGAGGGTCGCGCCCTTTAGGGTATGTCATTTCCTTCTGGAAAAGGGTGGTATCATGGTATGGAGCCCAGATACTTACTCATGTGGACACACTTTATTTATTATGTGTGATGTTGGTTACCGAGCGCTCGGATAAAGGTCCCAAAGGACCGGGGAATGGCATATTCATGTAGTAGTTACCTATTTCCAGAGGTAACCCGGCCTTGTGTTGGCAGAGAGCCAGGTTGGTTTCTCGGGACGTCCATCCAGAGGCGATCCCATGTGGCAGTAGGAAGTTCCTTAGTCTGACCATTTGTTGGAAATCCAATTTCCAATACGAACCCTGTACGGTTTTAGTTGTAGAACCTGCCATTTACTTACGGTGGTCACCATTGTTTAGATGGTAGCTATAGTAGGCATAGTTCGGAATGTCTATGCTGGCTAAGATTAATATTATACTTTCGAAATATTTTCGACACTATGCACTAATAATAATATCAAAAGAGTTTTATTTCGTAGTAAGCATCTTTGACTATCATAAGAAGAAATCTCCTCCAATTCTGCGTTTGCATTATGTGTGTGGCGGGAGGCCTTATGGTAGTTTCATTTTCCAAAAGCATTGCGGATTTCAATGTTGAAAATTCTTTTGTGGTTATTTTAAAGATAAACTGTTTTTGTTGCTCACACCAATCCCACGACTGACTCAGAGTTTATTGTTCCCTTCCTAAACTCTGGGTGCCCACCATTTTCCACACGGGCAGTCTAGAGTTGGGTTTCTTTTCAGATAGTCAGGTTCAGTAGATTATCTGGAGCTAGTTCATTTCCTGGAGTTCACGAACGACCGACATTGCTTATCTTGGTGGTTCGAGCTGATGTTGGAGTTGTTGGATTCATCCTTTGACTGACCATTTGGAGTTATCACTTCTGTTATTTCCGCTGTATCATTATTTATCTCTGATATTGTTGTATCATATTGATATCATTGTTGTATATCATTCTGGATATTGTATTCATTGGAGTTGTATATGATATCATTTATTTCTTTCTTCTGCTATGTTGTTTACTTAATTATGTTATAAGCTCCGGCAAGCCGGATTCGGCGTTTGAATCTGTGGCATTTTGAGTACAAGTGAAGTACGGGTGCCGATTTTCGAGGGACGAGTTACAGGATTGTTACATATATATAACCATTTTACTTGGAAATAAATTAGGCGTATATTTCCAAAACCACATTTCCAAATCCAAAACCATTTATACTAGTAATACTTAATATATATATAACCCTTTTTGTTAAAATCATTTATAAAATAAACTAGATTATTTTAGAAATAAGTTTTATATTTATAAACTTAAATAAACTCTCCTTTATAAAATTATATATATAATAGATAGATATAAGTTTCTAAAATTCCAAACCTTTGAATCAAAGTGAATCAAAGTCAATAGAGCACAAGAGAATTCACTACAACAAAATATTAGCTCATCACAAGGTTATAGCCATGATTTGGTCCATATGGTTATAACTTTATATCATCTCAAAATCTAATTTTTATGGATTAGCCAATCAATGGAAATGGATGCCGTTTTATGGACTAGGGAAGAAACGATGATCCGGATGGGCTTTACCTAGAGCTAAGTCAGCTCCATGCATTCGCCACCGGTGCACTGGTAGTGATGCAACCTGGAGCTATTTTAGCTCCAGGTTGCCCTCTGGTCGGTCCCCGAAGGTGGTAGCTTGGTCTCGTGTTCCGTGCGGTTAATTTGGTGTGTATATGCAACCATATCAAGTGATTCAAGACGTCATAGCATCAATTAGAACACTATATTTACTAATTACATAAAACCATAACTTTTAGCAAGTAGGAATATAAAATTGAGGTTTTAACCATCACAAGATATGATATTAAATCAATCATAGGTCCATCCAAATCAACAAACAGCAACATGCATTCTATTTAGAGATAGTAGCGTAAGGTAAACTCACCTTGTTCTTATGATTTCACTTAGCAATTAACTGTAATCAACTGGCCTTCTTATAACAGCAAAACCCTAGAATTTGAAAAAGAGAGAGAGCACAAAAAGGATTCAAAACTCAAACCAAAACTGAAATAGGCTGTTCAAGATGTTGGATAAGGGTTTAGTTTACATACCTTAATTTTATCTTATTTTTCCAAAATTTATTTCTGTTTTAAAACCACAATTTTGATTGAAGATGAGAAGGAGACATAGAACCCTAATTTCAACTTATTGAGTTTTGTATGTACTGGATATTGTGAATGAGAAAACATGAGTAGTGGCTTCATTTTCTTGCCTTCGAAATGGGTTTGGGTTGTACTATAGCCCATTAACATAAAAACACAAGGTCTCATATTATACATTCCTATATAATATACTCTTTCAAATTAAAATTTGTTAGTAAACATTTCTTCTATGTTTAAAAATTATAATCTCCAAAACCACTTTGTTAAATCATGTACTGATTCCACCTATCACTTGAAAACCCAAATATTCCAATTTTGAAGCTTATGTAAATTTTATTTCTTTTATTTAATAAAAGCTCCAACAAGTCAAAATTCTAATTTCCATTAATATTGAGATACTTTTATAAAATTAAATATAACATTTGCAAATAAAAGTTATTCTCATTATTTTTAATAGAAATAAACTATTAATTGTAGAAAAAAAACCTCATTTTAAAGAATAAATTTCAATACTAACATTTTATCCGAAATGCCAAATTTAAATAATTGATTTTAATAATATTATAAATTTAAATTTAAATCCTCTTTAAGAAATGAAACTCATTTCTTAAATAAATCAAATCAACTATTCTCAAAAACTTGATTTAATTTCACAAATCTCTGATAAAATTAATTAACCATAATTTAACTTAATTAATTAGGTAATTAACAACAAGGTTGTTACAGACTCTCCCCTTAAGAAAATTGCATCTCCGCAATTTCCTTAATGAGAGAAATCCATATTTTAAATTTTCTGATATTTATGAACTCAAAACCAAAATTCTCCAAAATATAAAAGATGATCTTTAATTATCTTAAAATTTTCATTCTAAAAAATTGTAATTTTTAAATCAAGTCTATTTAATTTGAACTTTAATTACTTAAGAAATTACTCTAAATCCATTTCCTTTATATTCACAAAAAGAACCAAAAGTTTTATCTCAAGTTTTTCAAACACTCAAAGATAATTAAGATACTTTATCCTTTATTCTTTAAGGAACTCTTAAAAAATTTCAATTAACTTCTACTTAAACTTAATATAAACCAATTCCAAAAATTAAAATATTTTCCTTAACTTATCTCATTATATAAAATAATATTTAGCCACCAAATTTAGTGATTCATTTCGTCACTTGGCTGCAAGGTTGATTGCATATGATATCAATATTGCTTTGCCATGCCCTCTACTTCTCACGATTTATTCGATGGCTAAAATATTGTTTTAAATTATTTCCCATCTTCCCAAAATACTATTTCTTATTTAAACTTCAAAATTTTAGCATCCATAAAATAATATACATAATAAACCAAAATTTATCACATACTATCCTACTCAGTATATATTTTAAATAAACATTCACAAATTTACAAATATCAAATAATAAAATGATGTTGTCTTGCCATCCATTTATAGCAAGTCGCTTTGTCAAATGGTTGCGATGTTGATCGTGAAATCAACATGGCATCGCCACTGATCTCTGCTATTGCTATTTTCGGTGGCTGCATATGTTATTTAAAACAGTACATATAATGCACTTTTATAGCCACATTAAAATTTCTAAACGACCAAAAATTTTCAATACAGGCATATATTTTCTTCTTAATTTATTTTCCAAAATGTTTTTCCTCAAACTATTTTAATTTTACAAATAATAATATTCAATTTCAAACCATTTACTAAATATTATTATTATAACTTCAATTAATATTTCTTTTCCATAAAACCATATAACTCAAAATAATTCTTTTCAAAATATTATTTATATCCAAAGTACATACTTTTTAAAACATTTGTACATACGTGTATACATACATTTTACCAAATATCTTTTTACTTCCAAAATTTATTACATATGCATATAATTATATTTTCCAAAATATTTATCTCATTTTAGAATAATATTTATTTCACTTAAAACTTTCTCTTACAATTAACTATTGTTTTCAATATATATTCACAATCATTTATAATATTTTAAATATTATAACTCAAAATTACTGTGTTTGATTGTCTCATCAAAGCGTTTAGAAATCCCTATCGACACCGTGGCGTCCTACGTCTTCGACCAGAATTCATAAAACACTAACGGGCAATTAAACACAAAAAATTCCAAAATTTATAACTCTCTATATTCTCATACAAAAAAAATATTTTAATAACAATCCAATAATGAAACCATTCATCCATGCATAAATCATCCAATCAAACATATAAAGACCACTAATTACTGTGCTTAGCAGAAATAGTCTATTAGCTTCCACTACGCCACTCTGATCACTAACGGATCAGAACACTACTACATAACACTAAACTTTTAAAATCATTTTATAAAAATAATTTGTAAAGTAATCCAAAATTTTCACAAATACGTCCTAATGATTATTCTCATAATCGTTTCATATTCCTATTTCTATATAGATAATTGATATAACTATCTACCACACACCCTAGGGGACAGGACTCCAAGTCTCACTAGGTCTAAATCTATGATATTATTATTTATGATGTTCTGACTCAGCTCTAATATCAACTGTAACGACCCCACCGCTATACCCATATCATTAGAGAACGTTATAAATAATGTCTTTCAATAATACGAAGAATACAGCTTGTTAAGGGCGACCAAATGTGAATATATCTTTAAACTAACATTGACACATCATACTTACCACTTTACTAAATCTATGAAATAAAATTTGACGTGTACAGTCTCAGTTCAAAATAATAAACACACCGGTTTTTCATAATCAGAACAGTATAACATATAAATAATAGTCCCAGATCACAGTGGAATAGAATGCATCTTATACAAATACATGTTGTAAGCCTACAAAGATCATATTAGACTCACATAATATACATCTGATACAAATGTCTAACTCAAATATACATCTCAAACATACACAAAATCATAAATGAGATAAACTAAAATTCAAAAAGGTTTATCTCCCGGCTAGCTCATTCATTCAAAAGTCTAAATGTTATGTAACGTGAAAAGTCACGGCCTGATCCGAGTATTATAAAATAAACGGGTCAAACTATCTCTAAATATTCAAAAGGGTGAAAACAAGGTATATACAACATTATATAAAACACAGAGGTCATATATATATATATATATATATATATATAAATGAGTCACTGAAATAATTTAACTCAGAGTCCCTCACAAGGCACAAAAATATTTATACCATAACAAACAGAATAATTAAATCACGAACACTAGTCACAGAGTCTAATTTCCAAAATCCAAGAAAATCCTAATGCATACCAATCATAATGATCATCCATACCAATTGCAATGATTGTACTCCTACCGCAGCAAACAAACAATTATGGTATCATCCATACTGATGTTGTTGGGTAAATTTCTCACCCAGAAGATCTCAAGACCATGGAAAACTAAAGTTCATTCGGCATCCTCACCACATCCGAACCAGCCACCACCGAACGAGAGACACTCGCCTCCTGCCGAACCATACTTCCCACCGAACCAAGCTTCCTACCGAACCACACTTCCCACCGAACCAAGCTTCCTACCGAACCACACTTCCCACCGAACCAAGCTTCCTACCGAACCACACTTCCCACCGAACCAAGCTTCCTACCGAACCACACTTCCCACCGAACCAAGCTTCCTACCGAACCACACTTCCCACCGAACCAAGCTTCCTACCGGACCACATTTCCCACCGAACCAAGACGATGCAGAACCAGATTTGCCAGGCCAGATTGTATCAGCCCGGGCCCATCAGCAGCTGTATACATCCAAGACCCCTACCTCCAGCCTCACTCTATAAATAGAGGGGCAGGGGTACAACAATGGGGGACAAGTTTGAGAGCTCAAGCACGGAAGGAACTTTCAAACAAACAACTTTCTTTTACTGGTATCAAAGTTTTGTACTTGTAATCTAAAGAGGAAAAGAGAAATAACATATAAAGTGGACGTAGGCACATTCAGGCTGAACCACTATAAGTCTGCATGTCTTTTTACAGTTTAGCCCCTGCTTTTCATATATTTTCATAAATCACTCAAATTACTAAGAACAACGTAAGATCTACTAAATCATACAACTTTGAGGTGTTTGTCCATTTTTTGTGCAAACATTTTTGGTGCTTTCATTGAGAGCTAGAAGCTCGAAGCTTCAGCTTCATCTACTTAACAAGTTTTCCTAACAGCATCGTCCGCCACTTGGAAAACATGCCTCCCAAACAGAGAAAAGATGTTAACAAAGGAAAAAACATCGCATCCAGCAGTCTTCCAGATCCAGCTGTCACGAATCAAGTAAATCGTCCTCCTCCAGCAACGGTAACAAATGAAGGACAGGCTAACCCAACCACTCCTGCCACAGAACAGCCTGCAGAAATTACTAGGGCAGATTTGGACAGAGTTGTTGTTGATGTAACTGACCGCTTCACGTCCCAGCAGGAAGCCTTGGTGGACCATCTCATGTCACGCTTGAGGGACGCTGAAGAATCCAACCGCAACACTGAATCATGGGGCAAGTCCCAGTCTGGAGGATCTCAGAGACAGCAAAGATCTTCCTTCTTCGAAGGAGCTAACGGCAGAAGTAGCCGTGGTAGGAGCCGAGACCGAGCACAGCCCGAAGTTAGGCCTGAGGAAACGTTTGGTACCAAACCCAACGGGGAAGGTACCGGGCGAAGGTCAACTGTAGCTGAGCCTGTCATGCTGCCTAACCACAGAAACACCAATGAACGGGGCCGAGCTAGGGTTTAGCCCGAAGTTGGACCCGAGGAAGTGCTTAGATCAGAACCCAACAGGGGGAGATCAAGGCAAGGGCCAACTGTAGCTGACCCAAGCGTGCTCCCAGAAGATCAAAGGCAGCCACTGGAAAATATGAGGAATGATAGACGATACCATCCCTACAGGTCGTCCGGATGGAATCAATCCCACAGAACAGAACCAAACTCATTTATATCTGCTCCAAGTTCTGATGAAAGGATGGCATGCTTATTCAGAGAGTGTGTCCAACGGGAGCAAAGAGATCGAGGGATAGGCGCTAGGGTAACCAGCCCTTTCGCCCGCAATATCGAAACTGCTATCACCCCCCGAGAATGGAAGATGCCGACAATGGAACCCTACAAAGGAACCTCCGATCCCGTTGTACACTTACAGAGGTACACGCAGCATATGCTCATGAGTGGAGCAACAGAGGGAGTACTGTGCAAATGCTTTCCGCTCTTCTTAGCAGATCTTGCTACCTCCTGGTTCTGTCATCTACCCCAAGGATCCATCAGCTCATGGGAAATGTTGAAAGAAAAATTTATCAGTCAGTTCCGCATTCATGTGGAGCAACCTAAGGACGCTTATTCCTTATCCAGCGTCAAATAGAAACCTGGAGAAAAGCTGCAGCAATACCTAACCAGATTCAACGCCGCAGCAGCCGCAGTTCAAGATGCCGATGAGAAGCTTATCCTAATGGCCCTCTGCAGTGGTGTGCATCCGGACACTAAATTTGCTAGAAGATTGACAAAAGAAAAACCGGCTACTGTACCCGATTTCTTCCATGAAGCCGGAAAATACATGAGGCTTGAGGATGCTGCCGTGGAGGGGCAGTCCGGACAGCAAAATAAGACGACCCATGGCAATGCCCCTGCTGTGGCAAGGGACGTTCGAAGAAATGATTCCAGAGACAATGCTGGGGGCAAGAAGGTAGAAAAGCGCATATATCGGCCAGGACCAAGATTCGACACTTACACCCCTTTGAACGAGACCGTCGAAAATATCTTCCTTGCCACCCAAGGCGAAGTTAGATACAAACGCCCACCATACAAGAAGGAATCAGATAACGCACAGAAGTCTGGAAAATTCTGCCGCTTCCACGAATCTCACGGACATGATACCAACGAATGCCATCATCTTCGAGATCTGATTGAGGAACACATCAGAAGGAAGAAACTGGAACGTTATGTAAAAAGTCAAGACAGGACTCCAGCTCCTGCCAATGAAAACCCAAGGCTACCCTCACCAGGGGCCGACAGAGGAAACCGCAACGCTAGCAGCTCTAGTCAAGAGAAGATAGTGGTCCATACCATCTCAGGAGGTCCGCACATCGCAGACAGAAGTTGGAGAGAGATGGAAAGATATGGGAAATCGCTTAGAGACAATAAAGACTGTGTCAATACGGTTATGGAAGAGCGCCACCCAAAGCGGAAAGAAAATGATGACATCACATTCAGTAAACGTGACCTAGAAGGAAGACAGTACCCTCACGTGGATCCCATGGTTATCTCTGCCCGACTCGGTCCCGCCGAAGTTTACCGAATCCTGGTAGACACTGGAAGCTCTGTAAATATCCTGTTCAAACACGCATTCGACAAAATGAAGCTATCAATGAAGGATGTATCTCCCTGCGATAAACCACTACACGGTTTCACTGGAGATGCGAAGATGCCCCTCGGGCAGCTGGACCTCTTTGTTGAGATTGGAAGCCATCCCCGCTCCGTTGTAAGGAAACAGACGTTTGTGCTAATAGAAAACCATTCGGCCTACAACGCCTTCTTAGGAAGACCAGCCTTGTCTGACTTCCAGATTGTCCTAGCCCCATGGTGCCTGAAAATAAAATTTCCAACAGACAATGGAGTAGGGGAAGTGGAGGGAGACCAGGATATTGCACGAGACTGCTATGTAACCGAACTTTGCAACAACCACAGGAAAGATAAAGGGAAAGGTGTAGAGATTGCCCTCTGCACAAAAAGCCTTGAAGCATAGCAACTAAAGAAAGCCCCTCCTCTTCGATACACCAGCGACCCTTTCAATGAATTAGACCCTAGGGACAAAGAGGAGGAGGCCACCGCCGGGCCCGCAGAGGCTATGGAGTTTATATCTGTAGACAAGCACGACTCAAGTAGACTACTGAAAATTGGGTCCCAGCTGAAAGCTGAATTGAAGGAACAACTCATTGATTTTCTCCGCCACAACTTGGATGTATTCGCTTGGTCACACGCTGACATGACCGGAATCTCCCCCGACATAGCATGCCACGTATTAAACATTGATCCTACCAAGGCGCCTGTAAAACAAAAAAAGAGAAGTATGGGGGCAGAGCGATCAGCAGCCCTCGATGAAGAAGTAAAGAATCTACTCGCCAATGACTTCATACAAGAAGCTGTTTACCCAGAATGGATCGCCAACCCGGTACTAGTAAAGAAGGCTAATGGGAAGTGGCGGACCTGCATTGACTTCTCCAACCTAAACGACGCCTGCCCAAAGGATTGCTTCCCGCTTCCCAGAATCGACCAACTTGTAGACAGCACAGCCGGGCACAAGCTCCTATCTTTTATGGATGCATACTCAGGATATAACCAAATTCCTATGCATGCTCCCGACCAAGACCACACTAGTTTCATCACCGACCGGGGTTTATACTGCTACAAAGTGATGCCCTTCGGACTTAAAAATGCAGGAGCCACCTACCAGCGCCTCGTCAACAAGATGTTTGCAGGGCTAATAGGACAAACTATGGAAGTATATGTGGACGACATGCTGGTGAAATCACGGAAAGCCAAAGATCACGTAAGCCACCTAGGCGAAATGTTCCAGGTACTTCGACAGTATGGAATGAAGTTGAATCCACTAAAGTGCTCCTTCGGAGTGTCGTCGGGAAAATTCTTAGGGTTCATCGTCCATGCCCGAGGGATTGAAGCAAACCCTGAACAAGTCCGAGCATTAAGGGACATCAAGATACCTTCCACCCGAAAGGAAATGCAAAGCCTAAATGGAAAAGTGGCCGCCCTAAGCCGGTTCATCTCCAAGGCAACGGACAAGTGCGTCCCCTTTTTCGAAGCTCTAAAGAAAGATAAAGGAAAGTTCGAATGGACGGACGAATGCTTAACCGCTTTCCTTAACCTAATCGAACACCTCCAGAAACCACCGGTACTCTCGACCCCAAGCGAAGGCGAAGAATTATACCTATACCTTTCTGTGTCATCTCACGCTTTAAGCGCTGCCTTGGTAAGGGAAGACAACCGCACGCAACGACCAGTTTACTTCGTCAGTAAAAGGTTTACTGGGGCAGAAGTCAGATATCCTAAACTTGAAAAGTTAGCATACTGTTTACTAATCACTTCACGAAAACTACATCACTACTTCCAATCCCATTCCATCAAAGTTCTGACCGATCAACCACTGAGGCAGGTACTCCATCGTCCCGACACTTCCGGGCGACTACTTAAATGGTGTATTGAGCTGAGTCAATACGATATCACCTATCACCCTCGCACCGCCATCAAGGGACAAGCCATGGCTGATTTCATTGCAGAGTTCACTACCAACGAGGATAAGGAGCAACTGGAAAAAACAGAAGATATCAAGTGGAATCTCTTTGTGGACGGTGCATCTAACGAACAAGGCTCGGGGGTAGGTGTGGTAATAATCACTCCCAGGGGAAATAAACTGCACTATGCTATAAGGTTGGAGTTCGCTGCCACCAACAACGATGCAGAATATGAAGCAGTGATAGCTGGACTAGAAATTGCCATAGAAATCGGAGCCAATTCTTTGTGTCTTCACAGCGATTCTCAACTTATCGTTAATCAAATACTAGGAGAATTCCAAGCTCGAGAGGAACGACTCATAGCGTATCTAAAGAAGACTAAGTTGCTTCTCAGCCGATTGGATCAGTACTTAGTCAAACACATCCCTCGGGAAGAGAACCAAGAGGCCGACGAATTGGCAAAGCAAGCGAGTATGAGAGACATCGCCATCTTCGGGGCAGTAACCATCTCAAAGCAGACGGTCCCAAGTTTTGAGAAAGTGAATCTGATAGCTGCAGCCGAAGAAGCAACTTGGATGACTCCCATCCGAAACTACCTACAAAGTGGCACACTACCCGACGGGCGTAATGAAGTCAAGAAAATCTTGAGGAAAGCGTCCCGCTATACAATACAAGAAGACATCCTCTATCGGCGCGGTTTCTCTAACCCATTATTAAGGTGTGTCGCCGGAAGGGAAGCCAAGGAAATCTTATCCAACATCCATCAGGGGAGCTGTGGAGATCACACCGAGGGGCAAACATTAGCAAAAAAGATACTCCGATACGGATATTTCTGGCCCACCTTAAGCAAGGACGCCTTAGATTTCGTCAAGAGATGTGACAGATGCCAAAAATTTGCTAAGATTCCACGGCTACCAACAACTGAGATTACTCAAATGACCAGCCCTTGGCCCTTCGCAATGTGGGGAATTGACTTAATCGGCGAGCTGCCGATGGGACGAGGCGGGGCCAAATATGCTATAGTGGCAGTTGATTATTTCACCAAATGGGTGGAAGCAGAACCTCTGAATAAAGTATCTTCAGCAAAAGTTATTAACTTCTTGATCAAAAATGTTCTGTGCAGGTATGGAGTCCCACTCAAAATCATATCAGACAATGGACTTCAGTTTGACACCGAGGAATTCGCCAACTGGTGCCGAGAACACGGAATTCATAAAAGCTTCTCATCCGTAGCGTATCCCCAGGCAAACGGACAAGTCGAAGCAGTCAACAAAATTCTGAAAACTCTGATAAAAAAGAAGCTCGAAAAATCAAAAGGCGCTTGGGTGGACAAACTCCCTACAGCACTGTGGGCTTACCGCACATCTTTCAGAACATCAACAGGGCATACTCCTTTCTCTTTGGCATACGGATCGGAGGCTATGCTCCCAGTTGAAACCATCGTGCCTTCCCACCGTAGGATCCACTATAACCCAGAAGAGAATGAAGAACTCCTCCACATGTCTTTGGATCTAGTTGAGGAGAGAAGGAATGATGCAGTCCTTAAAGCGGCGGCCCACAAGCAGAAAGTGGTAGCACAATACAACTCCAAAGTCAAGCATCGTACCTTACAAGAGGGGGATCTTGTCCTCAAGCGAATCTTCCCTCGCCCTGGAGCACTAGACCCGATCTGGGATGGACCATATGTAATTCATAAAGATCTCCACAACGGAGCCTATGTTTTGTCAACAGTGGACGGAGAGGTGTTCCAGAGGGCATGGAACATCCAACACCTCCGTCGATACTTTTCTTAACTTGTATTGCCCATATGAAGTGAATTAACAAAGAGAATCAGTGGACGTAGGCCTTTTCGTGCCGAACCACTTTAAAAAACCTTGTCTCTTTTTTAACTTGTTCCTTTATATCTTGGCTACTTGTTAACTTTATCCTTTTCTGTTGAACGAAATCCTACGCGTATAGCATCTCCACTCAAAGCACCTCACGCCGCGACTTCACCTGGGCAAATCCCAACAGGTACTATGCGAATCTATGCCCTCGCATATGAGACACTTTTGCCCCAGCATCCCTCTGCTGCGGGTTAACTCATTGCTCGCGACGACCCTTAAAGCCAACTGTAATGAGCCGATTATAAGCCACCGAGAAGGCCAACTATAGCCGAGGCAGCTCATTACGGCGTTAGGCTCGCCGGCAACTGTGAACCGACTATAAGCCCCAACATAAGGTGTGGCCAGCCAGGGGCAGTTCACAGTTGACGATCGGCACCCATGCTAGCCGGCCACAGTAAATCGAATAATACCCACGATTACGGGCCATAATGGCCCGGGTAGTTACTGTGCGCGATCTCGGCTCCGATGTGTCTTAAGTACGGCTGTGGTAAAAAAGAATTAACTCCCCGCGGAGGCGTAAGATGGGTGACAAATGTCTCCAAGACCCACAGCTAGGGAAAGTGACTACAAAACCCGTTTCCCACGAACATAAGCACATCGAAGGCCTTCCGTGATTGGAAGTTTTACTATTTCACATATTTCAATTTTACTTAAAAATCTTTCCTCCTATCCTCTATAACAATCCATAAAGTACAGGGTACGGAGTAGAAGACACTCGCCAATGGATGCGTGGATCCACAATCAGATGGCAGGGCATTCAACTACTTTCCATGCTCAGTCATACAAGATATTCGAAACTGCCATCTACAAACAGAACATGAAAGGCGGTATTTTCTTCCTTTATGTACAAATGCATGACTATAATTTGTTCACACCACACACTAATATTACAAGTCATGAAATTATGTTTTAAAACCAGAACCTGACATCAAACACAACTCAATTGCAAGAATACGCATAGCTATATTTCTCATACAACATGTCGAAAAAGCAACAAACATTCAAGAAAATCAGCCCAAGTTAAAGAATTACACGTCAAAAATAAGACTATTTATTACAAGTGGCAAAATATTATAACCCAAAGGCTACTTTACTATTTTTCGACTAACATATACAACCCTGTCAAACCCACAAAAAGAGTTTTTTCAGATATAATCAAGGGGCCGGCTGCAGTGGAGCTTTATCCTTGTCCTGTTGACCCCCTGTCCAGTCAAAGAAGGGACTCATTAGCAATAAGCAACCAAGTTGATGGAGAAACTAAAAAGAGAGACTTACCAGCGCCTGCTTCCTGACTATCCTGATCGTCATCCTCTACCTGCACGCCTACCTCCTCAGCGGCAAGCAACTGCATACCTTCCTTCACTGCCACCTTCTCCTCCTTGGCAAACTGGGCAGTGACAGCATCCATGCTGAAGGCCACGCCACCATCTTTATCCGCATCGGCCTTGGCCTCCTCCAGAGCCCGAAGATAGATCTTAGCCATGATTCTGGGATAATCATCCATCCAGGATAGGTTGCCCTGCTTCCAGGTTCGGAAGTACATGTCCTGGAGCATTTCGTCCATCATCCCCTCGTTCTCCTCAAACTCCCTCATCCGGGCCTCGGAAGCCAACAACCTCCCAACGGCAGCATCTCTCTCCGATCGGTATCTCGAGCAGTCGGCTAGAAGGGATCCCCGCATTGCCTCCATCTCCTCCCTCAACTCAGCTTGAGCAAGCTCCGCAGCCTCAAGTTTCCCGGACAATTCCTCCACCTGCTCGAGATCCGCTTTCCGAACCTCGTCCACCGTGGCAATAGCCATGTCAATCCGCTCTTTGCAAGTAGCTTCCATTTTCCGCAATTCGGCCCGACTGGCCTCTTCCATGTTTTTCCTTAATCGTCCAGTAGCAGCCTCATGCTGAGAAATCTGAATAGCCTGATCCGCAAGCTGTTTGGCCTGATCCGAAACCACCAATCGAAGTCGGATATTGGCGCTCCCAATCTCCTCTCCGGCCTTAACCAGCCGGGCATGATGCCCCATCAGCTTCTTGGTCTCCTCCGCCACCCGATCAATATTAGCCTTGGCCTCGTCTCCCATAGTGACTATACGAGTAGTGAGTAAATCGAGATCTACGGACTTAGCTTCATCAAGTACTCGTACCATGGGGTTACGGGGGAGAAGGTGTTCACCAGTGACTTCGTCAAAAGTAATATCATGAGAGCTTGGATCCAGACCAGGATGACCCGCAAATGGATTACGAGCCAAGTCAGGACGGTCGATATGAATAACAGAAGGGTTTCCGGACGGGTGTGGAGAAGGTGCAAACTCGCTACCCTCCTCAGTGATATCATGAAGAGGCTGAGCCGGAAGCTGAGGACCGGGCAAAGGTTCGGATAAAGGATGACTCCTCTTCCTCTGCTGAATACCCTCTTCGATGACCCCAAGAAGAGGACGGTAGCCGACTACATCCCCGGAGCGTTGGGTCGAGGGCTTCGGCTTAGCAGAAGTTTTGGAAAGCTTATATTGCTTAAGCCTGTGTCGAAGATCTGAGGCCTTGGACGTCTTGCCTGCTCCTAATATAAAGAACAAGTGTCACAAACTTACATCACTATATGATTCGAGAAACGCGGTAAATCACAAGTTAAAAAGGAAAAAGAAACACAGCTGTGGTTGTACAAACCTTGGGGAGGAGTAGGATACTGCAATAAGTCCTGGATTTCATTCCAGGACGGGAGCGGGTCATAAAATATTCCTAAGTCCCTATCATTAATGAAGCATGCAGGAGTCAAGAGTTCACCTTGAGTCGTCGGAGCCGCCTTGGCTGGAATGGTCTGAGAAGACTCGCTTGCACCGGTCTCGGCCTTGTCCGCTTTCCCGGTTTTCTCTACCAAAGCCGGATTTTAATCCAGCCCCTCGAAAGCCTGGTGGAACGCATCATCCGTCCACTCCTGAATCTCGCCCGCTTGCCCAGGAAGCAAGGCCCCGATGCCATCACCACCTTTATCACCTTCCCGACCATCTCCACCCTCACCTCTTTCCTCCTCTATATCTTCCTCCTCCTGGGTAAGTGGACAGTTGCTGGGGGAGGGACCATCCGACTTCTTGAGTTTCTTACCACCGACGGCTGGAGGTTTCGTGAAAGGTTTCCGCTTGCTACTCTCTACCGTAACACCTTCCTTGGTCTGAGCAGCCGCCCTCTCCTCCGCCGTTTCCCTCAGCTTAACTACTGGCTGCTGTGGGAGGATTAAGTTGTACTCCAGAAGGATCGCATTTCTGATCAGGAAGGCAGATGATCTATATTTCCCAAGAATAGCTTCTATCTCGGCCGCCGTCTGAACCAGGCGGTCAGTCTCCACAACCGCAAAGCCACCTGTCGCTAGCAAAAATGAGAGAGTATGAGAAGAAGCATCGCAACCGGAATAGAAATTATAAGCGAAAACTCAACTTACATCCAGAGGTGAAACGCCTAAAAGAAACTGAGTCGTCCTTGACGAAAAACCACAACTTCTTGAACATGCTGAATTTGGAGTACAGATCCAAAACCGGCTTGAAGGTCACAGCCAACTCCAAGCTAATGTATGGGGACCCTTTCTTATAGCCCCTCAGATTATATAGATACCGGATCTCCCGATTGGAAGGATCGCGACCATACTTCCTCTGGAAGATGACGAAGAGGCTCACCAGTATAGCGTAAGAGTTGGGTTGAAGTTGGAATGGGGCCACCTTTAGATATGTGAGGAAGCTGGCTATCCAAGCGTTGAGAGGAGGAATGGCACCACACATGCAGTGGTATCTACTGTAGGCGAAGTACCCTTCAGGGGGATCATACGGCATAACTTCTCTCCCTGGCAACAGCAAATGCGCCCTATCAATTCCGAAAGACCGGGAAATGACGTCGAGCTGCTCCTCCTTAAGGGAGCTAGGAAAGCAATCGGGCGGGGAGTTCAGAAGTTCCCGAGGGCCGTACCCGTCCACTAATGATCTCGGGATTGGACCGTGACGTTCGGGATTCGGCTGAGCTGGGGGCACGGCGGAGGAACTTCCTTCACCCCCAGATTTCTTCTTGTCCGATCGAGTCTCTACTTTGCGAGACATTATCTGCAACACCAGAAAAATATGCTGTTAGAACAGAGGATGTAAAAAAATAAACATCAGTAGCCCATTCGGTAATATGTAGTATAAGCTTTCATTCGGTGGTAAAGCAACTCACGTGATTCGACTACAAGTGATTCGGCTACAAGTGATTCGGCTACAAGCGATTCGGCTACAAGTGATTCGGCGCACGTTGATTCGGCTGCAAGTGATTCGGCTACAATGATTCGGCGCACGTTGATTCGGCTGCAAGTGATTCGGTTACAATGATTCGGCGCACGTTGATTCGGCTGCACGTGATTCGGTTACAATGATTCGGCGCACGTTGATTCGGCTGCAATTGATTCGGCTAACAAGCAATATTCGGTGATGAAATGCAATGGCCTAAGCCTCCCATTTATAGGAGGAGGTTGAATCATCGAACCACATGGTTCGTTTCTGGAGCCGGATGAGATTGCTCAAACTCAAACAAAGCAGGACATGCGCGCACGCACATCCTACTTTGGGGGGCAAATGTTGGGTAAATTTCTCACCCAGAAGATCTCAAGACCATGGAAAACTAAAGTTCATTCGGCATCCTCACCACATCCGAACCAGCCACCACCGAACGAGAGACACTCGCCTCCTACCGAACCACACTTCCCACCGAACCAAGCTTCCTACCGAACCACACTTCCCACCGAACCAAGCTTCCTACCGAACCACACTTCCCACCGAACCAAGCTTCCTACCGGACCACACTTCCCACCGAACCAAGCTTCCTACCGGACCACACTTCCCACCGAACCAAGCTTCCTACCGAACCACACTTCCCACCGAACCAAGCTTCCTACCGGACCACATTTCCCACCGAACCAAGACGATGCAGAACCAGATTTGCTAGGCCAGATTGTATCAGCCCGGGCCCATCAGCAGCTGTATACATCCAAGACCCCTACCTCCAGCCTCACTCTATAAATAGAGGGGCAGGGGTACAACAATGGGGGACAAGTTTGAGAGCTCAAGCACGGAAGGAACTTTCAAACAAACAACTTTCTTTTACTGGTATCAAAGTTTTGTACTTGTAATCTAAAGAGGAAAAGAGAAATAACATATAAAGTGGACGTAGGCACATTCAGGCTGAACCACTATAAGTCTGCGTGTCTTTTTACAGTTTAGCCCCTGCTTTTCATATATTTGCATAAATCACTCAAATTACTAAGAACAACGTAAGATCTACTAAATCATACAACTTTGAGGTGTTTGTCCATTTTTTGTGCAAACAGATGTCATACCATAGATCGTCCATATCGTGAAACCAGAATCACAACCGATCTCAAGGATCGTCCAAATCGATCAAAATGATCGTAGCAATCATGACTCGAGTCTCTAGATTATTCATTATTACTATATATTTACCTATATATATATTTATAACTCATACCGATCAAGATGATCGTAAAGAAATCCATGAATATACTTCTTAAGGATCTATTGGCCCATGGCCGAACACCAAAAGTAAATATACTCCAAAGTGTCAAATACTGCCACTTTCAGTAATCACTAGAACTAACCAAAATGTCCCATACTGCCTGGTGAAATTCAAGTATTTACTAGGAGCTAGTAAATCACACTCGTTACGGATACCACTGAGAAACCTGAATTATACTCTCTTAAGGATCTATCAGCCTGTGGTCAAACACCAAAAGAGAATACAACCATAAAGTATTAAATACTTCCTAAAAGCAATCACAAGAATCTAACCAAGAAATCTTGTAGCGATCCAAAATTCAGCCTTCGAAAATCGGCACCCGTACTTCACTTGTACTCAAAATGCCGCAGATTCAAACGCCGAATCTGGCTTGCCGGAGCTTATAACACAATTAAGTATAACAACACAGCGGAATAAAGAAATAAATGATATCATATACAACTCCAATAAATACAATATCCAGAATGATATACAACAATGATATCAATATGATACAACAATATCAGAGATAAATAATGATACAACAGATATCAACATACATCAGAGATATGATACAAGAAATAGCAGCGGAAAGAAAATAGATAACACCAGCAGCGGATAGAATGCCTCCAAGATAAGCAACGTCAGTCCATGAACTCCAAGAACTAAACTAGCTCCAGATAATCTACTAAACCTGAATATCTGAAAAACCCAACTCTAGACTGCCCGTGTGGAAAATGGTGGGCACCCAGAGTTTAGGAAGGGAACAATAAACTCCGAGTCAGTCATGGGACTTGTGTGAGCAACAAAAACAGTTTATCTTTAAAACAACACAAAAGAACTTTAAACATTGAAATCCGAAATGTTTTTGGAAAATGAAACAACCATAAGACCTCCCACTACACACACAATGCAATCGCAGACTTGGAGGAGATTGCTTCTTATGATAGTCAAACATGCTTACTACGCAAACAAACTCTTTTTGATATTATTACTAGAGCATAGTGTACAAAATCATTTCGAAAATACAATATTAATCTTAGCCAGCATAGGTACCATTATATTATGCGTGCTATAGCTGCCGCATGAGGAGACAGGTTATACAATTGCAATCGTAAAGGTTCGTATTGTTTCTTTGGATTTCCAACAAATGGTCAGGCAAAGGAACTTCCTACTGCCACATGGGATCGCCTCTGGCTGGACGTCCCGAGAGACAACTGCTCTCTGCCAACACAAGGCCGGGTTACCCCTATAACAGGTAAATCACGAATATGTCATTCCCCGATCCTTTAGGACCTTTATCCAAGGCCTCGGTAACCAACATCACACATAATAAATAAAGTGTGTCCACATGAGTAAGTATCTGGGCTCCATACCATGATACCACCCTTTTCCAGAAGGAAATGAAATACCCTAAAGGGCGCGACCCTCATAACCTTGCCGCATCATTCCTGTTTCGATCATTTCCGGTCTGTGAGGTTCGATGAGGTCTCGTCCACAAAGCTACGCTTTTTCACAAAGCCGTGCTTTGGTCACAAACGATCAATAAATGATCAACACACAGCAACACTCAGCATGCCACATTACCAAATTGGGAGTATATCGCTGATAACCTTCAACTACATAACCTCTGAGCTCGTACGTCTCAAATAAGGGTGTTAAGCTAAGAGAATAAATTCTCCGCCACCAACAGAAATGTATTTGAAAGAATCGGCTTTATATCTCAAAATGTAATGTCAGACATGTAACCATACAAGTCTGTTCCGGGTTCGAACAGAACCGAAGGCACTTCCAAAGAAGCCCTTGAAATCCGGGTATTCACAATCCCGATCGAACTTCCCATCACTTAGGGAATCTCTATACCGTAGCTACTCGGTGCAGAGACAATCGATGGTTATCCTATCGTTTTCGCAAATACCCGATCTTCAACACCGGTCTTCAAATGCTATCCATATACGACGTATCATTATTCGGAATGGGTTATGTGACACAAAGGTCCTCTCCCGGCAAAACCTTATAATGAGCGCAATATTTAAAAATATATGGATATTGGGATTTCAACTAAGTCACAACTTATTACCCAAACTTTTCTTTCAAATGGTTTAAACAAATTACCACTTTACCATTTTAATCTTTTAAACAAAAAGATTTAATTCACAAAGTTCACTCATTTCCACAAAGATCTATTCATAGATTTTCCAAATCAATTTCCCATTTTAATTTGGATTAACTCGTTAAATCTTTAAAAACAAAGATTTAACTTATAGCTTTCAAAACAATTTCATTTCGAATGGTTTAAACAAATCATCATTTTAAATCTGTTAAAAATAACAGATTCAGTTCATAGCTTTCAAAAAGAATTCATTCATAACTTGGAAAACCATTTTTCAATTCAATCTTGAAATTCCTTTAATTAAACTTGAATTTCATTTCTTATCTGAAAGCTTTTATTCTTTTAAAACAAACAGTTTCATTTTGGAAATCTGATTCATTTATACGAGTTAAGGTTCTTGGGTAAAATCCAAATTCTCAAACAATACTTTTAAAATGGTTTAAATTCATACAAACACATTTATATCATCTTTAACCATAATTTCCAAACATGGAATTCAATTCCAAATTATTTGAATTCAAATTCAAATTGAATTATTTAAATTGGAAATTTTACCAAGTTATTCAAAATAACTTTTATCTTAAAAACTCCATTTCAAAAGCTTTAACATTTAACCTAAATCCATTTCCAAAATCAATTGAAATTAAAATTTCAATTTCAAAAATATTAAATTTAAATTATCTGTGACTTAACCGATTTCCACGTGAAATCCATATTTGTGTGTGTATGGTGTAGTCCAGGGGTTTCACACAGTAGTGCAACCACATCATCAGTCATCATAGATCAAAATACAAGAATATAGTTGATAAGCGATATAAACTATAACGCTTATCTTTTATTCACAGATCACAGATATATAAATTACAGATAAATAAACTACAGTACAGGTCACACACAAATCAGAATATATCACACAGCATCACAGGTCAGGGAATATCAAATAATTCGACAATCAATAGAATCCAAACATCCATAAGTAAGATCAGTTAATTGTCTGATTTATCCAAAACAGATTTTATTACTTATGAATTTCAAATCCTGATTAATTAAATTACAAACCATTTTGATTTATTATTCTTTAATCATTTATTAATTAACCTTTAATAATTAATTAATTAGCCTCAATTAATAAATTAATTAATTATCATTTAATTAATTATCCTTAATTAATTACAAAAATTAATTTATTAATCCTTAATTAATTACTTTTAATTAAGTAATTATCTTTAAGTAATTAATTACCCTTAATTAATAAATTCTTTAATAAATTACATTAAGTAATTTTCAATTACCAGTTAATCAATCTCTAATTACTTGATTAATTCTTAATTAAGAATTTATTAATTTCTAATTACTTAATTAATTAGATTAAATAATTACTCTTTAATTTCTTTAATAATTTAATTAATCTTTAATCATCAAAAACCTTAATTAAACTTAAGATAAAACATTTTCATATTTATGCCTTAATTATCATTTAAAGATTTTATCTTAAAAATTAATTTTACTTAATTGAATCATTAATTAAGTTTTAAAATAAAATACTCATTTAACTTGATAGATTAAAGTTACCAAATCATAACTTACTTTTAAATGTTTTAAACAAGAATACTTAAACTAAATTTACTTTTAAATTTCAAAAACTTTGTTTTTTGAAACCCTGCTCATTCTTCACTTCGGGTCAAACCCGAAGATTGCTCGAGCCTTCCTCGAGTCCCCTTTCCTTTATTCTTTTTAATTTTTAACTTTGTTTTAATTTTATAACTGGCGTAACCACCCCGAGCTACCCGATAACCCACGCGAGCCCCAACCCCGTTTACCCGAGATCTTCTTCGAGTCAGCACCCTGTTTACCCGAGTACCACTCGAGTTCGACTTCTGTGCACAAATCTGTGCACGCCGTGCACGTGAACGTCATCGACGATCACCGCCTTTGGTCGCCGACCATCCTCAACATCACCCACGACCTTCTCTCACCCGACCATCAACCTAAAACCACACTCGAGACTCTATCTCGAAATCGAGCCATACAACTCAAAAAAACTAGAACCTAAGCGACCATCTAAATCCCTCTCGCCACACTACCGCCAATCATCAGAATCCACAAAACTTCGTCCAGCCACTCGTCCATACTCCCTCGACCATCTCCTAGTATCCCATCGCACTCAATCGTCTACAGAAAACAATCAAATCAAACCACTCCGCCTCGACCAAACTAGGGCTACGAAAGAAAAATGTCTGCCGCTACCACCACCGTGGACAATGCCACCTCCGGTTATTTTTCCCACCACCACCGTGGGCTCCTCCATCGCCACTAGCAACCCCGACCTCCCCCATCGACGAGATCACCAGAAAAACTCACTTTCCCATTTTTAGTTCAAACTAGAACTGCACTCTAACCTCTTTACTAAAAATCTTGATTTTAGTTTCAAAATTCATATTTTTGCATGGTGTTTCAAATCCTAACTCTGGAATAATAAATTAGGATATTTAAATTTCCTCTTGTTTTTGACTTGATCAGTTAAATTTGATTCCAGAGTCATCTTCATATTAATTTGTCTTGAATAAAATTCCAAACTAAATTTTGTGGTAAAACAAACAATTTTCATTTGAATTTTAAGTTTAAACGGAGATTAAATAAAAAGATTTGAATTTTTTTTAACAAAACAAGACCTGGAAGCTAAATACAGAGAGTACTCTGATAAGTGATAATACACATGCATTACATATCATACATTCATATGCACTCAACAGAATTGAATTTATACATATACACATTTCATACTTATTCAAAGATGAATATGCAACAGATATATATACTTAACCATTTAAAAGTGAGGTTACTCACAGTGTTTGAAAATGGACAGAGCACTTAAATTTGCACAGGCTTGTAAAATTTTGCAAGTTGAAGCCTCTCTTGATCTCTGGTTTCAATTGATGATATTGTTGTTTGCTGAAGCTTGCTTATATTTTTAAGATAATGTTTGCTTCAATTTTTTTTTAGCTCATGGACGAACTGATGAAGATGAGATTGATATATGGAAATGAAGTTACAGGGTTATAAAAATGAGTTTGTACAAATTGTTACCAGAGATATTTTCTTTGTTTTGGTGGCTGGTTCGTGTACTAAAGAGGCTGAGGTACCTTGCATTAATTAAGGTGTACAAACATATATTCATTTTGTTTCTTCTTTTCGGGGCTGATGTATATCTCTTGTGTACTAGAGATGATAGTATAAATTATCATGTACAAACTTGCTTATTTTACACGCATATTTTACTTGCCTTTGCTTGCTTGAATCGGCTGATGGTATTGTTGTGGTGGCTAAGCACTTGTATTACTCTTCTTTGTCTTGTTTTATATGTTCCTGCTTATCTTCTTTTATTCTCATACTTAAACATATGTAACTGCATTGTTTTGCCAGCATATATATTTTTGTTTCTTGTTCACCAGCCTACATACTTACTTCATTTTATATGTACTTCTTTGTTTTGTTTGTAGATATTTAGTTTACTTATTTTCTTACTTCTTGCCCCATACTACTTCACAGCTACACAGTTTACTTACTTTTGTTTGTTTGTATACTTCATGTATAGGAAAAAAAGTTGTTCTTAGTTATATTATAAAATTTTAACTTAAGTACACATATACTTTTATACTTAAACAATTTAAAATTTTATCTTTCCTTTATTTTCAAACTTAACTATTAAATACTTCATGTATATATATACTTTGGTTTTGTCTCATACTTGAGTACATTTATTTCTTTTCTTTTGGCCTTATTACTTTAGAATATAAATGAAGTTCTATTTCTAATATGTTGTTTAATTTTAGCTAACTTGTTTACTTTATATTCCATAGTTTATCTTTTATGCATCTATTTCTATTTCTAACTCAAATACTTATTATAAAGTTTACTTTAATACTTATTGTCTTATATATATATATATATTTTTCATAATTTATTTTATATAGTTGTATTAACTTATTAACATGATACTAAGATTTAGTTTAATATATTTACTTTATATTTTTCATAGATGATTTTATAACCATTTACTTAAATTAAAATTCAAATCCAATATATATATAAATTCAAATCCACTCATATATGCTATACATATATATTCACATATATATACAATTTCTAAATTTAAGTGATTTATACAGAATTTATTTGGATAGGGGAAACTCGCAATCAACTAATCGATTAATTTCACAAATTTTATTCAAAATGAAATTAATTGACATTTTAAACTTAATTAAAATTCGGGGTCGTTACAGACTTCCCCCCTTAAAAGAATTTCGTCCTCGAAATTGCTAAGGAGACACAAAGATAGATGAAGAATATTTCATCAAATCAACTGAAAATCTATTCTGCATTTGGCTTACCAAATCAGAATATCAATAATAGATACAGGAACGAATCCGTTTTAACACTTTACAAAATACTCGGGTTATCCAGATCTACGAAATATGCAGTGGCATCGGTCAGTTCAAAGGGATAACTAACCATTCGTAGAACATATCCGGACCCAACGAATAGATAGATATATAGATACAATTTCAAAACTTTCAGTTTAGAACTAAAGTATACCTATCAACCATAGCAAACCAAGCAAACAATTCATCCAAACAAACAATTTTGGTCCATCCGGAGTTTACGCCCCATTTTAATATATCGAATCTCCTTCCTGGATCTACCAGAAAATATCGAAGAATTGAGAAAAGATGACGAACAAAAAAGATTGATAGAGAAAATTTGTTTCCACTGTTGTTACAGGGTATTGACCATTTATAGTCGTATTCCCCTGTCCCCTATCTCATCCTCTTCTTGCACTCATACTTACTATCAGTGGATAGCAAGAGGATTTACTGAGGCGTATGGACGGATATCTGAGAATTACTCATTCTAGGGTATACTTCACCCTATCTCTAATGAGCTACTTAATGTGTTATACTCTTGAGCTAAAGTTTTACCCTCAGCTCTGATACCAAAATGTAGCAATCCAAAATTCAGCCTTCGAAAATCGGCACCCGTACTTCACTTGTACTCAAAATGCCACAGATTCAAACGCCGAATCTGGCTTGTCGGAGCTTATAACACAATTAAGTATAACAACACAGCGGAATAAAGAAATAAATGATATCATATACAACTCCAATAAATACAATATCCAGAATGATATACAACAATGATATCAATATAATACAACAATATCAGAGATAAATAATGATACAACAGATATCAACATACATCAGAGATATGATACAAGAAATAGCAGCGGAAAGAAAATAGATAACACCAGCAGCGGATAGAATGCCTCCAAGATAAGCAACGTCAGTCCATGAACTCCAAAAACTAAACTAGCTCCAGATAATCTACTAAACCTGAATATCTGAAAAACCCAACTCTAGACTGCCCGTGTGGAAAATGGTTGGCACCCAGAGTTTAGGAAGGGAACAATAAACTCCGAGTCAGTCATGGGACTGGTGTGAGCAACAAAAACAGTTTATCTTTAAACAACACAAAAGAACTTTAAACATTGAAATCCGAAATGTTTTTGGAAAATGAAACTACCATAAGACCTCCCACCACACACACAATGTAATCGCAGATTTGGAGGAGATTGCTTCTTATGATAGTCAAACATGCTTACTACGCAAACAAACTCTTTTTGATATTATTACTAGTGCATAGTGTACAAAATCATTTCGAAAATACAATATTAATCTTAGCCAGCATAGGTACCATTATATTATGTGTTTGTACCAAAAATGGGCACAACACTCTTCGGAAGTTTTTGAAGAGATAAAAGTGAAGAAAGAAAATTAAAACTGAGAATTATCTAACAAAAACTCCAAATAACAGAAAGTAAATTGCAAAGACAAGCGATTTAGAGTGGTTCGGCGTTTCGCCTACGTCCACTATGAAGTTTTATGATTTTATTGCTCGATACTTGAAGATTACAATTCTTTATACTGTAATACAACTGAAATTATATGCTAAGTCTCGGTCTAAAGCAGCGGTGGTGTTCTGGAGTAAATCTGGCAGAATCTGGGCGCTCTTTAGTGCTTAGAATTGTCCGACCCCTTTTCTGAATGACCAGGGGCTCTATTTATAGGTGTAGGAGGCAGATATTTCACCTAAAATGAAGGGAGACCAGTTCTGATACGTCAGAAGGCCCACATGGCCGAAATCTGGAGATCCGGGCCCACTTTGGGATCGATTCGACCCTTGGTTCGAATCGATCAAAAAATCATCCAATCGAGCCGAAATTTGGTGTGAATATTCTTCATCATGTGCTTAAGCTTCTGTGAAAATTTCATGACATTTGGACTTGTAGAACTCGAGTTATGATCGATTCAAGTTGAAGATTTTCGTGTCCTTCGTCCCATGGATTCGTTCGAATCGAACTGGTTCGAATCCATAGGGTCGAATCCAGGCTCCTGTACGTTAAGGCGCTGACGTGGTGCGCGTGCTTCGGGTCAATTCCTCTTTTTTCTCCGAGTTTTACTGGGTCGAACCCTTGGTTTTAGCTGTGGTGGACTCGAGATGTTTGGATTCGAAGGTGGGAATGGATTCGAGGCAAGGTGCGTTCGAATCGGTCATGGTCTATACTTGTTGATCGATTCGAAGTCGTTCAAACCGTATGGATTCGAATGCCAGGCATAGGATGGTTCCAGTGTGCTCGTTCGTATCGATTGTTGGAAAACAATAGGCGATCGATACGAAGTTACCTTTTAAGGATGGATTCGAACCAACGACACCGGATGGATTCGAAGTGATTTGCCTCTGTGATTTCGAAGGAATTCGTTTCGATGGAGTCGAAGACCTGCAGCTCTTATGGATACGAAGTAGATGGAGTCGAACATGATGGATTCGACGCAATGCTCTTCTGATCGATTCGAACCAACCTTTCCTCATGGATTCGAGCCTAGCCTATTTCATCCATTTCCTTTTGGCGATATCTTGAGCATACGAACTCGGATTGTCCTGAAACTTGGAACGCGGGTTCCCTCGGCTTTTCTTGACGCGCTTTATCAATTGTAGCCCGATCCAGACTTGGACAAATTTCATCGATATCCATGGTTAAGTAGTGCATAACGAACTTTTACGACGAACTGTCTTCAGTTTTATAATCAACTTTTTGGTGTCACGGCCTTGCCAAAAGGCGGGATAACATTTGCCCCCCAAAGTACGTCTTGTGTAAACATGACGTGCTTTGATAAACTGCAGTCTCTCATTGGACCGTTATGACATGCTTTACCGAAAGTTGTATTCTGTATCGCTGTAAGTAACCGTCGTATAATTGTGATTGGCTGTTAGTTTTTTGTATCATGACGAGATGGACATTTGATCCCGAATTCTGCATCGATCCTCTCCTGAATCGATTTGAGATTCGAGTTTAATCAATGCTTTAACGATTGTCTATGATTATCCCTTGGTATCGATCCTCTCCTGAATCGTTGTACAAGGTAGATAAGTACTAATTTTTATATTCGAAGCGATGCTTTTATTCCCATTCGATCGTTTTTGATGGATTCGAGAAGATTACTCGAATTGATACTCTTCGTTATGCTACAAGTCGATAGTTTTGAAGTTGGCACTCCGAATCGATGGTTTTCGGATGGATTCGAAGCTTGGATGCATTTGGAATTGAGGGATTCGAACTTAACTGTTCGAATCGATGGAGTCGAACGTCCACCTGACCCTTCTGACGCCGTACCTCGAATCGATGTCATGGATTCGAAGGAAAAGTCTCGAAGTTGTTTGGTGTATATATTTGAGTCCAAATTGACGAAGTCATCTGATCAGCTTCGAATCGATGGATGCCTTGCAGTGATCGATTCGAAGATACTCATTCGAATCGATGAGCTGGACCCGTTATTTCCGGTTGCGCTTGATCGGGAGACGAATCGTCTCGTTTCCCCTATATATACCGGGGTCCTATTCATCTTTAACTTTTTACTTTTACTGTTTCCTTGCCTTCTTCTTTGTATCGATCCTTCAGACTTGAGAGAGACGCTACTCTGATTCGATCAAAAACCTTCAATCCTTCAACCACAATTATAATAAATCAGGAAATTAACGCATACGGCCAAACCACGAACGATGGAACTGGAAATTCTTGCCATCATTCTTGAATTCTTCTGAGGTTAACTTCGAAGGGTATCGAGATCTGAGTGAAATCAATCGAATCGAGGGATGGTGCGCGACAAAGTGTTGAGATCTTAAGGAATTACTTTTCTCTTTGCCTCGTATCGATCTGGGATGAGGTAGTTCGAATCGATCTTGATTGCACGTGGCTTCGAATCGAAGCTTGCGAGATGAAGTGGTTCGTATCGATCGATTCGAACTCATAACCCTTCGATCGATTCGAAGATGCCGGGCCTGATCGATTCGAAGATGTTGTTCTTGACTGTCGCGAATGCTATCCTGATGGATTCGAAGCATTCCTTCAATCGATACGAGATATCGTTCCAATGTCCATATCGATATGGAGCGCAACGAGTCGTCCCTGATCGATTCGAAGCACGTCGAGTCGATTGGTTTTGATTCGATCGTCCTTAACTCAGAGAATGCAATATCTCTGGCTCGCTCCATGGATTCGAACGTGACCAATTTTCAGTCGAAACTTGACGAACTTAATGAAATTTAGCATACTTCACTCCGATGAGCTTTGGCCTTGCCTAATTGGACTTGACTGTAGGACTGTACTTGACTCCCCTTTGAAGCTTGTCGATGGAACCATGACTTAACCAATAATACGACTGATTTATACTTGAAGTGGTCAGTAGCGTCTGGATGGCGTGGAAGTGACGGTCAGCGATGACGGTCATTTTCATTCTCAAATTCCCAAGTTTCGTTGTACGGACATCTTGCTTCAATCTGTAAAATCTGCTAAGTAATGCACAGCACTTGTACTGCACGACACATTCATACACACTACACTAGGGCATGCACGGGCTGTTTATGAACTTAACGTTGCTTTCTGATGAGTTAGTTAATTATGGAATCTTCGAGCTCCCAACAACAAGAGGTACAGAGCTCGACTCCTCCGGTGCTTGAGATTCCCGATATTCCTGCCGATGTGATCGATTCAGCTCCAGATGAATTGCCAGAGGCAATATTTATCGAGGACCACGTTGACTCTGTCCAATCTAACATTTCTGAATCCTTATTGGGCCGAATTTGCTTGAAACATAACATATCTCTGGACGATGTGTTATTACCCAGTGCCGCTGATAGACCACACAATCCGCCCGAAGGATATACAGCTTTCTATCGCCATGCTTGCACGGCCGGAACTCTCCCTCCTTTCAATCAATATATCAGAGGGATGCTATCATATTTAGGAATCGCTCCTTCACAACTTCATCCCAACGGGCACACGTTGCTGAACAGTGCCTTCGTCATATTTATGGACTGTCTCTTTCGCCCGCCAAGGCCAACTGAGGTTAGACATATATTTAACTTCAAGAGTAGGGGTGATAGCCCGTCTTTTACATTCCTGGAGGCAGTTAGGAATTGCCAAGTTGTTGTCGGAGCCTGGACCCGACTGAGTTATTTCAAGAACGAATGGTTCTATGTTCGATGCCCTCCGGGTTTTGCTAGGCGATGGTTGTCTATACGTAAGCGCCTTAACCTGTTCTCTTGACCAATTGCTTTTTGGCGTTAGTATTGACATCTTATTTCTCTTACAACCATGATTTCCAGACCCGATGGCGGGTACTTCAGGGGTATAGTCCGAAGTCTTCAAGAAGTTCCGAGTGAGCTAAGACATATCGACTCGGTGATGAATGACTATAACTTAAGAACTCTCGGTCTGATCGAAATCAATCAAAGTATAGTTATCGAAGGGTTGGCAAAGCCTACCTCCAAGAAGGAGAACAAGAAGAAAACCAAGAAGAAAACGGCGAAGAAACCGCTCGAATCACCATAACCGAAGCGAGTGATGGAGCAAGAACTCATACAGATTCGAAGCCGATGGCTGATCTCTCGGGAAACTTTGAAGAATCGGGGGAAAAACGGAAAGGCAAGGCCGCCGTTTCCAAAAAACTTAAGTCCAAGGGGGGGAAATCTGTAGATGTGTTTCCTCCCGCTTTCGGAGTCATGATTTCTGAGGCCGCCCCTTCTCATTTGAGAGATTCTTTCAAAAGGGCTTGACGATATTCCTATCCCAGATTATATATCGATTTCTCATAATCCTGGGTTGGAGGAATTTCAAGATGTCCTAAATATGAACGAGCCCTTTCCTTTAAGTGCGGTCAACACTTCCGGTCGGTTTGGGGGTTTTCACATTTACACACACTTCCACAGCACTTCATGACTTTTGCATAGTAAACATTGCTTTATCGGATCCTAACCCGTAATCCTTTTTTATCGCAGGTGAGATGTCAGGCAGAGGCTCCACTTTGGATAGGCTCCGGAACGTGCGCCAATCTTCTCCATTTTATGATTTCCGCAGGAGAGAGACAGATAGGGATCACGGGCGAGGCTATTCAAGTCAAGAACGTTATGATAGAGATAGAGATTACTCGCGTGGCCGTTCTGGCCATGATTACTCTGACAGAGACCGGGGATACTAGTACCGACCCCGATCTCGCTCTCCTCCGCCTCCTAGGGCCCCAGTTGATCTTCCCGGGCCTTCTCAACAGCAACAGCCGCCTTCTCAATCTTCTCGGCCTGATACTCAACAGCCAAGAATGGAACCGACAACAGCCGCTATAATAGAACAAGCTCTGGCTGAGTTGACAAGTGAGGGAGCCATCAAACTTGCGCAAATGAAAAGAGATTTTCCTGAAATTTGTATGGATGCTTATGTCTTCCCTCCTAATCTTAAAAGAATTCCTCCGGATGCTGAGAACATTGCTCATAATTATATCCGTGACTTCTATGCTCAGTATAAGGAGTGGTACAAAGCGGCAGCGAAAGCATCGAAGGTAGCTTTTGACCGGGCGACGATTATTGCTGAGCGCGATGCTGACATTGTTAAACAGAAACGTATTATTCAGGTTCTTCAATCCGAAATGGAGACGCTCCGGAAGTCAGAGCTTGAAGCACTTCAGAAACATGAGGATGCCGTGGCCAAAATGGCGAGGATGCAACAGGAACACTGCGCCACGGTAGAAGAGATGGGCCACCGCAACACCACCATTGCAGCTGAGCGAGACTTAGCCGTTAAAGAGCTGAACGAGCTCAAGGCCAAATTTGCCGAAATGGTGAAGGAGAAGGATGATGCAAATGCCACTGCACAAGAGGCTTGCGACCAAGCGGTATCTCTCAGGGCCGAACTTGCTGCGGCGGCGGTCAAGACTAAGTCTGCGGAAGCAAAATCCAAGAAAAGATTTTGGAGGAGAGGTCCAGGCTTGATGCTGAGTTTGATGATATCTTGGTCACGTACAACGCTAATGTTCTGGAGCACAGAAATTTAGCGTGGCTGGGAGATGACTCCATGATCCTGTACAACGCCTGGACCCGGCTGGTGGATGAAAAGAGAGCAGCGCATCCAGATGAAACACTTGATGACTTTGAGTTGGAGATGCGTTTGCTCACCGAGGATGAGAGGAAGGTCCTTCATGAGGCGGTGATTTCTATGGCGAAAGAAAAGCTTGGTGTTCGATCTCTAGAGACAGGCGAAGGCTCGGGGATCGCGCATCACGAGGCAAGTGTTGAAGCTGTAATTCCAACATTGCCCGAAACCACTGGTGCGGTAGATCCCCAGTCTGTTCCTGCATATAATCCTGACCAACCGCTATTATCTTCCGCCCGATTCTGCCCACGTTCCGGTCCAGACTAAGGAAGGTATTTGAACGCTTCCCGCATTTTAGTTGTGAAGAACCTTAAGCAACACACTTGGCTAACAATTTTTGCTTTGTCGCATTTCAGTGACTGAAGTCGTTGTTTCTGCGCCTCTTGCACTATCAGTTCCATATCAAACACAAGGGGCTGTTTTTACTGAAGCCATCATGACTTCTACCTTGGTTGGCGAAGAGGGAGATGCAAGCATGTTTTCTTTTAGTGCTCAAATGATTGAGGAGCTTCTTAATGAACCCATCAATCCCTCAGTTAATCCGTCCGATGCAATGAGCGGGGCTGCTCTGGCCGTTAGTTCATCTATGCCAGCTATTGGTACATCCGATGTGGCCCAAGCATCCCGCGAGGACGAAGTTCTTGCTGAGATTGATGCCGAGATGGCAGTAGGGACTGCTGGTATGAATCCGTCAGGGCCTGCCCCATTAATGGTGATCTCACCGGGCGGTACTGTAGTTATTGAAGCTGCTCCTGCCCCACCCCCTGTTACTGTTCCCATGCCTTCAACTCGTCCCCCGAGAAGAATTTCCGTCGTCTCAAGCTCTGAGGAAGACGTTGATATTATGTCGCTGCCGGAGGACAAGCCTGAAAAGAGTAAGCGGTTGAGGGGAAAATCAGGCAGCGGATCTGGCGGAGCTACCCCGAAGAAGAAAATACGGAAGAAGAAAGATTGAACTCTTTCTTTAACTTTCTGTTGTGCAGGGTAGTATTTTGTTGATTTTTCTATAGCCGTGTATAGATGTGGATTCGGCTCCCACTAGCAGAATTTTTTGAAACACTTGGTAATCAGATTCTTTTTGTTGATAGTGGAAATGAAAACTTATTCCCTTTTGTCTTCAACTTGTTATGTGTTATGATCCTGCCCCCAGTATTGGGGATAAGTGTGGAGTTGACGTTTGTTTATACTTCGCCTCGCACTCTGGGAGTCTGGAGTTTATTGATATTTATACCCAGCTCGCGCTCTCGGGGTACTCTGGGGTTTTGTGAATGTTTATACTCCGTCTCGCGCTCTGGGAGTGCGGAGTTGAATGAATGTTTATACTCCGCCTCGCACTCTGGGAGTACGGAGTTAAGGAATGTTTGTACCCAGCTCGCGCTCTCGGAGTACTCTGGGATTTTGTAAATGTTTATACTCCGCCTCGCACTCTGGGAGTACGGAGTTAAATGAATGTTTATACTCCGCCTCGCACTCTGGGAGTACGGAGTTAAGGAATGTTTGTACCCAGCTCGCGCTCTCGGAGTACTCTGGGATTTTGTAAATGTTTATACTCCGCCTCGCACTCTGGGAGTACGGAGTTAAATGAATGTTTATACTCCGCCTCGCACTCTGGGAGTACGGAGTTAAGGAATGTTTGTACCCAGCTCGCGCTCTCGGAGTACTCTGGGATTTTGTAAATGTTTATACTCCGCCTCGCACTCTGGGAGTACGGAGTTAGGAAAATGTTTATACTCCGCCTCGCACTCTGGGAGTACGGAGTTAAGTGAAGGGTTGTCGTGTATCAACCCGTCTTTGGCCTGATGTGATGGCTTGCCCCCGAGCTCGGGTTTCATTTAGTGAGTGGTTGATTGCTTCATAGCCACTCCCTACTTGAATAAATTCCACTGTGTGATGGAATTTAGCTCTTCGTGCATCGTGATGTTGTACATTGTATATAATGAATCACAGCTCTGGCTCGAAGAGATGGCATTTTATTGCTGAAATAAGAAAATATGGCAAAGTCAGTTGCCTTATTAGAAATTCTAATTTCGAAATGCGAAAGTAAATTGCTGAATGAAAAACATAATGAAATAGATAAAGCCTGTTATATGTAGTAGCGACGGAGACTTTCGCTATTCCAGGCCCGTGGTAAAACTAGACCGTCCACGGTTGATAGTTTGAATGTGCCATCCCCAAGTCTTTGTGTAATAGCGTACGGTCCTTCCCAATTTGGTTTCATGTGTGAAGGGACCGGATAGATCCTCTTGAGGACAAGATCGCCGAGTTCAAAGGTTCGGGGTCGAACTTTGGTATTATACAGCCGGGCGACTCGACTTCGGTACGCGGCCGCTCTCAAATTAGCTTCTTCCCGTCTCTCTTCTAATAGATCCAAAGATTCAGCGAGTAATATAGCATTTGTTTTTGGATCGTAATAAGTTACGCGGTGAGAAGATACTTCTGTCTCGACTGGAATAACGGCCTCCGATCCATAAGATAAGGAAAATGGGGTGTGTCCGGTTGCGGTCTTGTGAGTTGTTCGATAAGCCCATAATGCCATAGGGAGTTCATCGACCCATTTGCCCCTAGCCTTTTCCAGTCGTTTCTTTAAGATGGATTTGATAACTTTGTTAACAGCTTCGACCTGACCGTTTGCTTGTGGATGTGCGACTGTAGAGAACTTTTTATGAATATGAAACCGTTGACAGAAATTCTTGAACTCTGAACTTTCGAATTGGGTCCCATTATCGGTGATGATGGTATGCGGGAGTCCAAATCGACAAATGATATTGCGAACTACAAAGTTTATTACTTTCTTCGACGTAATCGTTGCGAGAGCTTCGGCCTCGGCCCATTTCGTGAAGTAGTCAACTGCGACGATGGCGTACTTCGCACCACCTCTTGCCAGAGGTAAAGCGCCGATGATATCGATACCCCACATAGCGAATGGCCAGGGACTGACCATTTGAGTTATCTCGGTAGGTGGGGCCCTTGGAATTCGAGCGTGTTTTTGGAACTTGTCGCACCTTCTGGCATAGTTGGCTGCATCTCGGTTCACTGTCGGGCAGTAATATCCATATCGGAGTATTTTCTTAGCAAGCGCTTGTCCACCGGTGTGATCGCCACATTCTCCTTCGTGTACGTCTTGTAACACTCGTTTGACTTCGTCGTGAGCGATACACCGGAGGAGTGGAACAGAATAACCTTTTATATACATGATCTCATCCTGTATGATGAATCGTGAAGCTTTTCGTAGAATTTGCCTTTTCTCATTTCGGTGCTCAGGCAATATCCCATTCTCAATGTAACTTCGATATGGAGTCATCCATGATTCTCTGTAGAGAGAGGTTTCAAACACATCGCTCATTTTTATTTGATCAATGCTTGGGGAGGACAAAGTTTCGACGGGGACGAGCCCCAGTTGCTGTGCCTCACCTGTGCTGGCCAACTTTGCCAATGAATCGGCCTTTTGATTGCGATCTCGTGGTATATAGTAAATGGCATAATAATCAAACTGATCCAGTGCTTCTTGAACTCGGGCTAGATAAGCAGCTAATCTTCGATCTCTTACTTGATATTCTCCCCGTACCTGGCACACAACCAACTGTGAATCACAATAAATTTCTATATCGATAATTCTCAGATCTCTGGCAAGTTTTAACCCAGTCAATAGAGCTTCATATTCGGCTTCATTGTTGGTTGCGTGAAAATCAAACTTCAAAGCATAGCATATGGATCGACCTACGGGGGTTTCTAGTACAACACCAGCGCCCGAACACCGATCGTTTGATGCACCATCTGTATAAAGTTTCCAGACATATTCAGGAGATTCGCTGGTTTCGGATAAGTCGTCTGGAACAGTAAATTCAGCTATGAAGTCAGCTAGGACTTGCCCTTGAATGGCTTTACGCAGAGCATAAGTAATGTCAAATTGACTCAGTTCGATATTCCACTTGAGTAACCTTCTAGACGTCTCAGGCCGCGTGAGGACCTGTCGTAACGGCAGATCGGTATACACAGTAAGCGGATGAGCTTGGAAATAAGGGCGAAGCTTTCTTGAGGCAAGACCAGGCAATAAGCCAGTTTCTCCAACCTTGGGTAATTTCTTTCAGCTCCCGTCAATCGTTTACTAACATAGTAGACCGGTCTCTGCACTCGATCTTCTTCTCGGACCAGAGCAGCACTGATCGCATGCTCCGATACTGCTAGATAAAGGTATAACTGTTCGTGATCAACCGGTTTTGACAGGATCGGTGGCGTAGAGAGATGTTGAACCAGCGATCGGAATGCACCTTCACACTCCATGGTCCATTCAAAGTTTCGTTTTCCCTTCCGGATCAAATCAAAGAAAGGAATGCATTTATCAGTGGATTTTGAAATGAACCTGCTTAACGCTGCTACCTTCCCGTTGAGACTCTGGACTTGCTTTATGGTCCTCGGAGTTTGCAAATTCCTTATTGCCCAGATTTTTTCGGGATTTGCTTCTATCCCACGAGCGTTGACGATGAAACCGAGGAACTTTCCGGACGCAACGCCGAAGTGGCACTTCAACGGGTTAAGCTTCATTCCATATTCTTGTAGGATGCGGAACATTGAATCTAAATCCCTGACGTGATCTGTGGAAAATCGGGACTTTACTAACATGTCATCCACATAAACTTCCATGGTCTTCCCGATCTGGTCAGCGAACATTCGATTAACCAAGCGTTGGTAAGTTGCCCCGGCATTCTTTAAACCAAAAGGCATGACTTTGTAACAGTAGAGTCCCAGATCGGTCACGAAACTGGTATGTTCTTGATCGGGTAGATGCATAGGTATTTGATTATAACCGGAATAAGCATCCATAAAGGATAACAATTCATGGCTTGCAGTTGAGTCTATGAGTTGGTCAATTCGAGGAAGTGGAAAACTATCTTTTGGACAAGCTTTGTTTAAGTCAGAGTAGTCGACACAAGTTCTCCATTTCCCATTCGGTTTTCGAACCATTACCGGATTTGACACCCACTCCGGGTATAGAGCATCTCGGATGAAACCATTTGATTGCAACTTGTCAATCTCTTCTTTAAGGGCGGCAGATCTCTCTGGATCCATACCACGCCTCTTTTGCTTGGCCGGAACATGTCGCGGATCAATATTTAAGGAGTGACTTGCAATGTTCGATGAGATTCCGCACATGTCAGAGTGCGTCCAGGCGAAGACATCGAGATTCGCTTGGAGAAATTCAACCAATTCCTGTTGTATCTGTTTTCCCAGTTGAGACCCAACTTTTAGTACTTTTGAGGCGTCATCCTCACTGACCGGGACGTCCACAGTCAGTTCGGCTGGAGACGCTTGATTCTCTTTAACTTCCTCTTTATCTTCGTTATCTCTAGGGTCAAGATCTTTAAGGAATTGGTAGTGGCGCCCGGGCCGGGACCCAGGCGCTAGTTGTCAATTATCAGTAAAACGGATGCAGAGAGATTCCTCTACGCCCTTTCCTTTCTCCTTCTTCTGTGCTTCACGCAACTCAGCAACGTAACAGGCTCTTCCTACTGCCTGATCTCCTTGAACGATTCCTATACCATGGAGAATTTTAAAGTCAAACACCACGGGGCAATGGCTGCCCTGAATTCAGCAAGGGCTGGTCGGCCCAGGAATGCATTATACGGTGAAGCGATGTCAAGAACAACGAATTGCAGCAGTCGGACTCTCCTGCGTTCTCCAACCCCCAGTTCCACCGGCAGTTCCACTATCCCAGCGGGTATTGTGGCACTCCCATTGAAGCCGTGAACTCGAGATTGGCAGGGTTTCAAGTCTTTAGCTTCCATCTTCATTATATCATAAGCTCGTTTAAATAAAATGTTTACAGAACTCCCACTGTCGACCAGGATCCTCTTCATCCAAGCAGGACCAACCTGGGCAGATATGACTAGTGGGTCGATTGTTGGAGCTTCGATTTTGTCAGCATCTCGGCTTCTAAATATGATGTCATCAGACATTGTCTTTTGTTGTTTAGCCGAGGTTCCATCCTCACAATTACTGCAGCATTCGAAGCTCGCATGCATGATAGAGCTAGCATACGACTCCATTTCCCTCCAGCTTCTGTCCGCTGGATGAGGACCACCACTTATGGTATTGATAACTAGCCTCCCGCCTATACGAGCGGGTTCCTCTTGTCTTTCTTGATTCTGTGTACGGTTTGGATTTGACGGGTCCGCACCACCAGACTGCGGTGCCCGCACGAATTAATCTAACTTCCTCTCCCTGATCAGCTTTTCTATGAGGTCCTGCAAATGTCGACAGTCATTTGTATTGTGGCCATAACTCTCGTGAAATCTACAAAACTTTCCTGTCTGAATCTGCCTCTCCGATGACCGCTTCGGAGCGGGTTTCTTATACTGTTCAGTGTTGCAAGTTTGTAGGTACACATTTTCCAGCGATGTATTTAATGGTGTATAATTTTCGAACATCGGAGCCCTACGCCGTGGGCCTGGATTCGGATCTCTCTTCTTATTCTGACCATTGCTACCTCTTGGCTGAGTTTGTTTGTTCTGTATGTTTAACTGAACTTTTCCGGAATTGTTACCGGACTGTTTAACTGCTACATTGCTTTGTATTCCCTCACTTCCGGGCTTCGCATCGTCCTACTTCTTAGACTATTTCGCGTCCTCTTGCCGTAAGAATTGAGCGGCTTTGGAGTAGAAATGGTCCAACGATGCGGGTGGTTTTCCGGCTAACCAGTTTCCAAATTCAGAATCGGGATCAATTCCCTTTGTCAATGCCATTAAAATTGAGTTATCGTTGGGATTGCTAATCTCCACACATGCCGCATGGAATCTCTCCAAGTAACGCCTTAGTGTTTCCCCACGAGCTTGGGTAACACTGGACAAGGTGTTAACATCTTTGGGTCTAGCGACATGCATGCGAAATTGTTCAACAAATTTCTTTGCCAATTGGTCAAATGAAGAGATAGATCTTGGAGGTAATCTTGTAAACCACATTGTTGCAATTCCTCCCAGTGAAATGGGGAAACTTCGACATTTCACTGCATCGTCGGCCCTTGCGGCGCTCATTGACCATTCATACTTCAATATGTGCTGATTGGGATCATAATTTCCTTCGTACATAGGGAGAGTTGGCATTCTGAATCGCCGAGGAGGTTCAGCGTATAGTATCTCGTCCGTGAAAGGAGTATGACTTCGAGAAATTCCCCAATCGTCGTTGGTAAGACCTTGGCTTTCGTGGATCATCTGACGTATCATAGTCGAAATGTCGGGCATTGCTACATTTTGAGCTTGCTGAGCTAAGGTGTGGTCGGGTTCCACAGCGCGAGTTCGGACCGGGCGCTGTCGACGGTCCAAATTTTGCCTCCTTGGCTCAGCGTCTTCTGGGATGTATGGTTCAGGAGTACGCCCACGTTGCTGATTATTTGGCTCTGAAAGATTTCGGGTATCAACCCTTGTTTCTGTTGTGGTAGCTGCGGCATGATTGTTCGTGGTATGCTGTGTAGTAGGGCCTCCTTGTGCTGAGGGCCCTGCCTGAAAGCTGGTCGATGGTCCTGCCCTCAACTGTCCAACAGTCAAGGCGGGTTGATATCCGGCCGTTTGTGCATGACTCCCGTCTAATCGAGGACGGGTAGATCTGTGATAGTAGTCCGATGAGGCGGAACTTTCAGTAGATGATCGGGAGATATCATCTCGTCTGGACCTTCTGCGGCCTTGGCGGTTCAGTTGGTTTGTTAACTCAATATTAGCACGCAACTGTTCGGCCAATTGTTGCCGACTTTGAGTTAGCTCTTGGAGCAACGTATGGAGCTCCTGCCTGGTGACTGGTCCAGACGGTTCTGAATGAGCGACATTGTCTTGGTTGGATGGCTGCTGTTGAGCAGGATTCTGCCCATCCCTACCTTCTTGTCCAGCAGCTGTAGAAGTGGTTCTTGTGCTAACCATTTTGAATGATGAATCCTTTTCCTAGACTTTATGCAAATCTGAATAGAATGGAAGGATTATGAATTAGAGATCTGGATCTTCCTCTTGGATTTGTGCAATCCGGTATCGATGGTAGATCCAAGGAGCAGGAGAAAAAAGCTGGTTTTTTCTCAGTGAAAGAACCAAAGTGTTTGTACCAAAAATGGGCACAACACTCTTCGTAAGTTTTTGAAGAGATAAAAGTGAAGAAAGAAAATTAAAACTGAGAATTATCTAACAAAAACTCCAAATAACAGAAAGTAAATTGCAAAGACAAGCGATTTAGAGTGGTTCGGCGTTTCGCCTACGTCCACTATGAAGTTTTATGATTTTATTGCTCGATACTTGAAGATTACAATTCTTTATACTGTAATACAACTGAAATTATATGCTAAGTCTCGGTCTAAAGCAGCGGTGGTGTTCTGGAGTAAATCTGGCAGAATCTGGGCGCTCTTTAGTGCTTAGAATTGTCCGACCCCTTTTCTGAATGACCAGGGGCTCTATTTATAGGTGTAGGAGGCAAATATTTCGCCTAAAATGAATGGAGACCAGTTCTGATACGTCAGGGGGCCCACATGGCCGAAATCTGGAGATCCGGGCCCACTTTGGGATCGATTCGACCCTTGGTTCGAATCGATCAAAAAATCATCCAATCGAGCCAAAATTTGGTGTGAATATTCTTCATCATGTGCTTAAGCTTCTGTGAAAATTTCATGACATTTGGACTTGTAGAACTCGAGTTATGATCGATTCAAGTTGAAGATTTTCGTGTCCTTCGTCCTATGGATTTGTTCGAATCGAACTGGTTCGAATCCATAGGGTCGAATCCAGGCTCCTGTACGTTAAGGCGCTGACGTGGTGCGCGTGCTTCGGGTCAATTCCTCTTTTTTCTCCGAGTTTTACTGGGTCGAACCCTTGGTTTTAGCTGTGGTGGACTCGAGATGTTTGGATTCGAAGGTGGGAATGGATTCGAGGCAAGGTGCGTTCGAATCGGTCATGGTCTATACTTGTTGATCGATTCGAAGTCGTTCAAACCGTATGGATTCGAATGCCAGGCATAGGATGGTTCCAGTGTGCTCGTTCGTATCGATTGTTGGAAAACAATAGGCGATCGATACGAAGTTACCTTTTAAGGATGGATTCGAACCAACAACACTGGATGGATTCGAAGTGATTTGCCTCTGTGATTTCGAAGGAATTCATTTCGATGGAGTCGAAGACCTGCAGCTCGTATGGATACGAAGTAGATGGAGTCGAACATGATGGAGTCGACGCAATGCTCTTCTGATTGATTCAAACCAACCTTTCCTCATGGATTCGAGCCTAGCCTATTTCATCCATTTCCTTTTGGCGATATCTTGAGCATACGAACTCGGATTGTCCTGAAACTTGGAACGCGGGTTCCCTCGGCTTTTCTTGACGCGCTTTATCAATTGTAGCCCGATCCGGACTTGGACAAATTTCATCGATATCCATGGTTAAGTAGTGCATAACGAACTTTTACGACGAACTATCTTCAGTTTTATAATCAACTTTTTGGTGTCACGACCTTGCCAAAAGGCGGGATAACATTATGCCTGCTATAGCTGCCGCCTGAGGAGACAGGTTATACAATTTCAATCGTAAAGGTTCGTATTATTTCTTTGGATTTTCAACAAATGGTCAGGCAAAGGAACTTCCTACTGCCACATGGGATCGCCTCTGGCTGGACGTCCCGAGAGACAATTGCTCTCTGCCAACACAAGGTCGGGTTACTCCTGTAACAGGTAACTCACGAATATGTCATTCCCCGGTCCTTTGGTACCTTTATCCGAGGCCTCGGTAACCAACATCACACATAATAAATAAAGTGTGTCCACATGAGTAAGTATCTGGGCTCCATACCATGATACCACCCTTTTCCAGAAGGAAATGACATACCCTAAAGGGCGCGACCATCATAACCTTGCCGCATCATTCCTGTTTCGACCATTTCCGGTCTGTGAGGTTCGATGAGGTCTCGTCCACAAAGCTACGCTTTTTCACAAAGCCGTGCTTTGATCACAAACGATCAATAAATGATCAACACACAGCAACACTCAGCATGCCACATTACCAAATTGGGAGTATATCGCTGATAACCTTCAACTACATAACCTCTGAGCTCGTACGTCTCAGAGAAGGGTGTTAAGCAAAGAGAATAGATTCCTAGCCACCAACAGAAATGTATTTGAAAGAATCGGCTTTATATCCCAAAATGTAATGTCAGACATGTAACCATACAAGTCTGTTTCGGGTTCGAACAGAACCGAAGGCACTTCCAAAGAAGCCCTTGCAATCCGGGTATTCACAATCCCGATCGGACTTCCCATCACTTAGGGAATCTCTATACCGTAGCTACTCGGTGCAGAGACAATCGATAGGTTATCCTATCGTTTTCGCAAATACCCGATCTTCAACACCGGTCTTCAAATGCTATCCATATACGACGTATCATTATTCGGAATGGGTTATGTGACACAAAGGCCTCTCCCGGCTAAACCGAATAATGAGCACAATATTTAAAAATATATGGATATTGGGATTTCAACTAAGTCACAACTTATTACCCAAACTTTTCTTTCAAATGGTTTAAACAAATTACCACTTTAGCATTTTAATCTTTTAAACAAAAAGATTCAATTCACAAAGTTCACTCAGTTCCACAAAGATCTATTCATAGATTTTCCAAATCAATTTCCCATTTTAATCTGGATTAACTCGTTAAATCTTTAAAAACAAAGATTTAACTTATAGCTTTCAAAACAATTTCATTTCGAATGGTTTAAACAAATCATCATTTTAAATCTGTTAAAAATAACAGATTCAATTCATAGCTTTCAAAAAGAATTCATTCATAACTTGGAAAACCATTTTTCAATTCAATCTTGAAATTCCTTTAATTAAATTGGAGTTTCATTTCTTAGCTGAAAGCTTTTATTCTTTTAAAACAAACAGTTTCATTTTGGAAATCTGATTCATTTATACGAGTTAAGGTTCTTGGGTAAAATCCAAATTCTCAAACAATACTTTTAAAATGGTTTAAATTCATACAAACACATTTATATCATCTTTAACCATAATTTCCAAACATGGAATTCAATTCCAAATTATTTGAATTCAAATTCAAATTGAATTATTTAAATTGGAAATTTTACCAAGTTATTCAAAATAACTTTTATCTTAAAAACTCCATTTCAAAAGCTTTAACATTTAACCCAAATCAATTTCCAAAATCAATTGAAATTAAAATTTCAATTTCAAAAATATTAAATTTAAATTATTTGTGACTTAACCGATTTCCACGTGAAATCCATATTTGTGTGTGTATGGTGTAGTCCAGGGGTTTCACACAGTAGTGCAACCACATCATCAGTCATCATAGATCAAAAACAAGAATATAGTTGATAAGCGATATAAACTATAACGCTTATCTTTTATTCACAGATCACAGATATATAAATTACAGATAAATAAACTACAGTACAGGTCACACACAAATCAGAATATATCACACAGCATCACAGGTCAGGGAATATCAAATAATTCGACAATCAATAGAATCCAAACATCCATAAGTAAGATCAGTTAATTGTCTGATTTATCCAAAACAGATTTTATTACTTATGAATTTCAAATCCTGATTAATTAAATTACAAACCATTTTGATTTATTATTCTTTAATCATTTATTAATTAACCTTTAATAATTAATTAATTAGCCTTAATTAATAAATTAATTAATTATCATTTAATTAATTATCCTTAATTAATTACAAAAATTAATTTATTAATCCTTAATTAATTACTTTTAATTAAGTAATTATCTTTAAGTAATTAATTACCCTTAATTAATAAATTCTTTAATAAATTACATTAAGTAATTTTCAATTACCAGTTAATCAATCTCTAATTACTTGATTAATTCTTAATTAAGAATTTATTAATTTCTAATTACTTAATTAATTAGATTAAATAATTACTCTTTAATTTCTTTAATAATTTAATTAATCTTTAATCATCAAAAACCTTAATTAAACTTAAGATAAAACATTTTCATATTTATGCCTTAATTATCATTTAAACATTTTATCTTAAAAATTAATTTTACTTAATTAAATCATTAATTAAGTTTTAAAATAAAATACTCATTTAACTTGATAGGTTAAAGTTACCAAATCATAACTTACTTTTAAATGTTTTAAACAAGAAAACTTAAACTAAATTTACTTTTAAATTTCAAAAACTTTGTTTTTTAAAACCCTGCTCAGTCTTCACTTCGGGTCAAACCCGAAGATTGCTCGAGCCTTCCCCGAGTCCCCTTTCCTTTATTCTTTTTAATTTTTAACTTTGTTTTAATTTTATAACTGGCGTAACCACCCCGAGCTACCCGATAACCCACGCGAGCCCCAACCCCATTTACCTGAGATCTTCTTCGAGTCAGCACCCTGTTTACCCGAGTACCACTCGAGTTCGACTTCTGTGCACAAATCTGTGCACGCCATGCACGTGAACGTCATCGACGATCACCGCCTTTGGTCGCCGACCATCCTCAACATCACCCACGACCTTCTCTCACCCGACCATCAACCTAAAACCACACTCGAGACTCTATCTCGAAATCGAGCCATACAACTCAAAAAAACTGGAACCTAAGCGACCATCTAAATCCCTCTCGCCACACTACCGCCGATCATCAGAATCCACAAAACTTCGTCCAGCCACTCGTCCATACTCCCTCGACCATCTCCTAGAATCCCATCGCACTCGATCGTCTACAGAAAACAATCAAATCAAACCACTCCGCCTCGACCAAATTAGGGCTACGAAAGAAAAATGTCTGCCGCTACCACCATCGTGGACAATGCCACCTCCGGTTATTTTTCCCACCACCACCGTGGGCTCCTCCATCGCCACTAGCAACCCCGACCTCCCCCATCGACGAGATCACCAGAAAAACTCAATTTCCCATTTTTAGTTCAAACTAGAACTGCACTCTAACCTCTTTACTAAAAATCTTGATTTTAGTTTCAAAATTCATATTTTTGCATGGTGTTTCAAATCCTAACTCTGGAATAATAAATTAGGATATTTAAATTTCCTCTTGTTTTTGACTTGATCAGTTAAATTTGATTCCAGAGTCATCTTCATATTAATTTGTCTTGAATAAAATTCCAAACTAAATTTTGTGGTAAAACAAACAATTTTCATTTGAATTTTAAGTTTAAACGGAGATTAAATAAAAAGATTTGAATTTTTTTTAACAAAACAAGACCTGGAAGCTAAATACAGAGAGTACTCTGATAAGTGATAATACACATGCATTACATATCATACATTCATATGCACTCAACAGAATTGAATTTATACATATACACATTTCATACTTATTCAAAGATGAATATGCAACAGATATATATACTTAACCATTTAAAAGTGAGGTTACTCACAGTGTTTGAAAATGGACAGAGCACTTAAATTTGCACAGGCTTGTAAAATTTTGCAAGTTGAAGCCTCTCTTGATCTCTGGTTTCAATTGATGATATTGTTGTTTGCTGAAGCTTGCTTATATTTTTAAGATAATGTTTGCTTCAATTTTTTTTTAGCTCATGGACGAACTGATGAAGATGAGATTGATATATGGAAATGAAGTTACAGGGTTATAAAAATGAGTTTGTACAAATTGTTACCAGAGATATTTTCTTTGTTTTGGTGGCTGGTTCGTGTACTAAAGAGGCTGAGGTACCTTGCATTAATTAAGGTGTACAAACATATATTCATTTTGTTTCTTCTTTTCGGGGCTGATGTATATCTCTTGTGTACTAGAGATGATAGTATAAATTATCATGTACAAACTTGCTTATTTTACACGCTTATTTTACTTGCCTTTGCTTGCTTGAATCGGCTGATGGTATTGTTGTGGTGGCTAATCACTTGTATTACTCTTCTTTGTCTTGTTTTATATGTTCCTGCTTATCTTCTTTTATTCTCATACTTAAACATATGTAACTGCATTGTTTTGCCAGCATATATATTTTTGTTTCTTGTTCACCAGCCTACATACTTACTTCATTTTATATGTACTTCTTTGTTTTGTTTGTAGATATTTAGTTTACTTATTTTCTTACTTCTTGCCCCATACTACTTCACAGCTACACAGTTTACTTACTTTTGTTTGCTTGTATACTTCATGTATAGGAAAAAAAGTTGTTCTTAGTTATATTATAAAATTTTAACTTAAGTACACATATACTTTTATACTTAAACAATTTAAAATTTTATCTTTCCTTTATTTTCAAACTTAACTATTAAATACTTCATGTATATATATACTTTGGTTTTGTCTCATACTTGAGTACATTTATTTCTTTTCTTTTGGCCTTATTACTTTAGAATATAAATGAAGTTCTATTTCTAATATGTTGTTTAATTTTAGCTAACTTGTTTACTTTATATTCCATAGTTTATCTTTTATGCATCTATTTCTATTTCTAACTCAAATACTTATTATAAAGTTTACTTTAATACTTATTGTCTTATATATATATATATTTTTCATAATTTATTTTATATAGTTGTATTAACTTATTAACATGATACTAAGGTTTAGTTTAATATATTTACTTTATATTTTTCATAGATGATTTTATAACCATTTACTTAAATTAAAATTCAAATCCAATATATATATATATATAAATTCAAATCCACTCATATATGCACATATACATATATATTCACATATATATACAATTTCTAAATTTAAGTGATTTATACAGAATTTATTTGGATAGGGGAAACTCGCAATCAATTAATCGATTAATTTCACAAATTTTATTCAAAATGAAATTAATTAACAATTTTAAACTTAATTAAAATTCGGGATCGTTACACATCTCATACTACCCGGTGGAATTCAAGTATTCACTAATGGACTAGTAAGTACCACTCAAACATTTTATTCAATGAGTTGTACAATATTCGATGAAGCATTACTCGAGAGCATTTAAACCAATCGGTAACACTAAGTCGATTATTAGCACTCTCTATATTAGAGAACTAATGCTCTCAAAACATTTATCTTATAAGAATTTATAGTTTAGAAATCCAACAATATAATTTTTCATATAGGAAATGATTTCTAAATACTTTATTTATCATTAGATAAAATATTTTATATATTCCATTTGATCTCAATATATATATGTGTTTGTGGTTGTCTCAAATTCCATAAAGTTATATTGTTCCCAAACCATATTCCAAATACCATATATATATATATATATATATATATATCCAATTTACTTGAAAATAAATTAGGTTTATATTTTAAAAACCACATTTCCAAATCCATAACCATTTATACTAATAATACTTAATATATATATAACACTATTTGTTAAAATCATTTATAAAAGAAACTAGATTAATTTAGAAACAAATTTAATATTTGTAAACTTAAATAAACTCTCCTTTATAAAATTATTTATCTATATATAATAGATAGATATAAGTTTCTAAAATTTCAAACCTTTGAATCAAAGTGATTCAAAATCCATAGAGCACAACAAAATTCACTACAATAAAATATTAGGTCATCACTAGGTTATAGCCATGATTTGGTCCATATAGTTTTAACTTTATATTATCTCAAAATCTAGTTTTTATGGGTTAGCAAATCAATGGAAATGGAGGCCACAAGGACCACAAACAAACATGCAAAGCACTAGAAAACAACAACAACAACAACAACAACAACAACAACAACAACAACAAACAAAGCAATGGACGAGGCAAGAAAGGCAATCCGGATAGGCCTTACCTGGAGCTGAATCAGCTCCAGGCATTCGCCACAGGTGCATCGGTGGTGCCTCACCGATCCACCGGTGGTGATGCAACCTAGAGCTATTTCAGCTCCAGGTTGCCCTCCGGTTGGTCCTCGAAGGTGGCAGCTTGGTCTCATGTTCTGTGCGGTTGCTTTGGGGTGTATATGCAACCATCTCAAGTGATTCAAGACATCATAGCATCAATTAGAACATCATATTTACTAATTATATATAACCATAACTTTCAGCAAATAGGAAAATAAAACTGAGGTTGAAAACATCACAAGAAATGAGATTAAATCAATCATAGGTTCATCGAAATCAATAAACAACAACATGCATTCTATTTATAGATAGTAGTGTGAGGTAAACTTTCATTGTCCTTATGATTTCACTTAGGAATTAACTGCAATCAACTGGCCTTCTTATAACAGTGAAACCTTAGAACTCAAAAAAGAGAGAAAGCACAAAAAGGATTCAAAACTTGAACCAAAACTGAAATAGGTTGTACAAGATGTTGGACAAGGGTTTAGTTTACATACCTTGATTTTATCTTATTTTTCTAGAATTTATTTTTATTTTAAAACCACAATTTTGATTAAAGATGAGAAGGAGACATAGAACCCTAATTTCAGCTTACTGAGTTTTGTACGTACTTGATATTGTGAATGAGAAAACATGAGTAGTGGCTTTATTTTCTTTCCTTAGAAACAGGTTTGTGTTGTACTAAAGCCCATTAACATAAAAACACAAGGTCTTATATTATTCATTCCCTATATAATATACTCTTTTTCATTAAAATTTGTTAATAAACATTTCTTCTTTGTTTAAGAATTATAATCTCCAAACCCACTTTGTTAAATCATGGACTGTTCCACCTATCACTTGAAAACCCAAATATTCCAATTTTGAAGCTTATGTAAATTTTATTTCTTTTATTTAATAAAAGCTCCAACATATCAAAATTCTAATTTCTATTAATATTGAGATACTTTTATAAAATTAAATATAACCTTTGCAAATAAAAGTTATTCTCGTTATTTTTAATAAAAATAAACTATTAATTGTAAAAAAATCTCATTTTAAACAACAAATCTCAATATTAACATTTTATCCTAAATGCCAAATTTAAATAATTGATTTTAATAATATTTCAAATTTAAATTGAAATCCTCTTTAAGAAATGAAACTCATTTCTTATATAAGTCAAATCAACAATTCTCAAAAACTAGATTTAATTTCATAAATCTCTGATAAAATTATTTAACCATAATTAAACTTAATTAATTAGGTAATTAACAATATGGTTTCTACACACGCTTTCTCTATGTTCCGATATTAACGTTAACATGTCATCTTAGCTAATAATGTGATAGTTTAGCTAAATTTATTACTTGTATAAATTCCGTAAAGTCCTATTTTACGTACTTTAAGCGATCCCCGGTAGTGACAATTATTTTCACCAAATCTCTTTGTCAAAACCGTATCACATGAGGACTTATGGAATTTGATATTGGTCAAAATTCTAATATCGTTCACATTCAACTTGTATAGTCCAAACACAAAGTCTTTGGTTTAATAATAACAATTGTTATTAAACAGACGCTCTAGCCAAAGACTTTGACTTTGAATGATTTCAGTTGATCGTGATGCTGACCTCATATACCTAAGAGACGAATTCTCTATTGAATAGTGTTTCGCTTCCAATGCTTCAACTCATACCCAACTATAATCTTTTGATGCACGTTGTGCCACGATTTAACTATAATCAAAGGTGGATTGTTCACGTTGAAGCTCAACGGTATTCTCAAGTTGAGAAAACTATGTAATATTGTCACTTCGATATTTTCTATTTGACCTTAGTTATATTAACCAACATAAAATTATTGAGTGATTCATTCCATGGTTATCCAATAACTATCAGTACATTACCCTTTGGTGCCCCCACGAGCTATGAGTAATACACTACCTAACATTTGAAGAGCATTACGTACCCCTAGCCTCAATGGTTGTATTGATATCTAGTCTTAGTACATCTTGATTGGGAATATTTTAAATGGTATGTTTATTGTATATTGTGATAAATTGCTTATGATTACAACACATTGTAATTACTATCAAAACAAAAAAATATCATTTATGAATTTTCTATTAAATATACTTAAATTAAAAAATTAATTGATATAACACATTATAACAAGTATATAATAGGAAAAAAAATACCTTTTATTTCGAACGAGATTTTAGTATAGAGTTAATAATTTACAATAAATTACAAAATTGCCTCTAGAGCATAGTCCTAACTCTATAAGTACAAAACGTATGGGGTTATTATTAAGGTGTAAAAGCCAATTAGACATGGATAGAGAGGACTCCTAAATGGATCGCAATGCAAATCACTGCCTATCCTTGTATATCTAGTTAGAGATATATTGATTTTGTGGTGAGAATATATGTGCTGTGTCACCAGGTGAGAGTGCATGTGTTGTATCATTAATTTGTTGCTTAGGGGATAGTCTACCATTGTCATAATGAAATTATATGTATTATAACTAAACTTAAGCACTTTAAGAAATATGTAGATATGATCTAAGAGTCAACTATGATTATTAGACTGATCGCATAGAGACATATACTCTTGAGCGAAAGTCTGAGTAAGATAGGTAGTAACTAGGTAGTTTGTGTCATTTACCCTATTGGGTTATATTATACTTATATGACCTTTATTTACTTTAAATATATTTTGTACTTGTGAACTTGTGAGGGGTAAACTTATTCTTTGGTTTAAGAATTTTCTTGCAATGTACCGTGATTAATATTTACATCACAAATCTATATTTAAGCACTTTATTTTTTCCTAGACGATGGATCTTATACGTGGTCCAATGAAGGTTCCTAAGAATGAATAGAAGATTTATGTTGATCGAAGGCATACGGACTTAGAGTTCTTGGGTTGTGATCATGTGTTTGTGAAGGTTTCTTGTATGAGAAATGTTGTTCGGTTTGGCAAAACGGGGAAGTTAGATCCTAAATACATAGGAATTTTCCCTACACTTGAGGGGACGGGAAAGCTTATATATAGGGTTGAGTTATCGAGTAGGCTATTGGGTGTACATAACATAATCCATATTTTACATCTACATAAACATGCATATGATTCTAGTATGATAGTGGAATTGACGTAGTTAGAGGGCCTAGAGGTTGGGCTGGACTTGATCGTACTTGATAGACTTATTCATATAGTCGGTTGAGCTACGAAGCGATTGAGGAGTAATGTCGTGATATTGGTTAAGATGCAATGGAGTGATGATGCATGTGATTGTACGTATGGGGCCGACGATTATGTCAATGTCTTATCGATTTACTAGGAGTTTGATTAATTACATGTATGTTGTACCTTTTGTAGTGCACTCACCGCGTATGGTGAAGCCGTTTTTTATGCATTTTTATTGCATATGCAGTTTCATTGAATGTTAGATGTATATATATATATATATGTATATATATATATATGTATATATATGTGTGTGTGTGTATTTGTGTATATGTATGTATTTCGGTTCTTATTCATCTCTTATGTTGTATGTATCTTTCCTGAATACGACGAAAATTGCGGGACTACAATTTGTTCAAGGGAGAGAGTCTGCAACGATCCCGGTTTCTTAGTCATTATACATATGAACCAAATGAGTTTATGCTTAAGAAAATGGATTGGGAATAGTATACATACATAAGTAAAGAAAATTAAAGGTTATTATGTGGTTGAAAATATATTACCAACAATCAACTTTAAATGTGCTAAAAGTAGTTAAGAGAAAATGGATGTACATTTGTGTTAAGTATGTAATACGTAAGTATGCATTTATGTTGGATAAGTATAAAAATGGTTCCGTAATTGGGGGTAATCTTTAGGTGAAGATAAGAGAAAAGACTTTTAAGTACGCATGCTATGATGATAAAGGATGAAAAGTGGTACGATGAAATGAAGATAATGGAGGAAGTCTCTTTTGGTTTATCTCTCTTTTGCACTTGCCTATATATACACAAAACTTCACACCCCACTTTTCATTCATTCTCAATGCAAAAAATACAGAGAAAACCCCCTTCTAATATCTTTGCATATTCTCTCAATCTCGGAACCTTAGTTAAAAATGATATTTTAACAAGATAAACATGTTTAAAAATAACGTGTTAAAAGGAGAAAGATTTAACAAATTTTTTACAAGCTAAAGTGATTTAAACAAAGTGAACTCAACACAAAATTCTTTATATACAAGGTTAAAATGGAGTATATTAATTAGAAGACAGGGACTAAATGTCATGAGTTTGAGAAGTTAAGTAATAAAAAGCTAAATATGTTTTACAAAAAAAATTGTGATATTTATATTTTTAAAAAGAAAAGCGTTTAAAAGAAGTTAACTTGACTTGAAATTAAATGTGTACGCTCTTAGGTTAAATGAAGTACGCTACATATGAAAATGATTTTTATATGCTAATGGTTTGAAAAGTTAAGTAACATGGAGTTAGAGAGGAGTTATAGCATTTTTATGCACTTTTCCCTCTTTTACTAGGTAAAACAATATAAATTTTGACTTTAAGAACATTATACAAATTAGAATGAATCATTAGGAGCCGAGTTGGAAAGAAAATGAGCTACTTATGGTTAAATGAAAACAAACTTAAATCCACATAAATTAGGCAATGTTATGTTAAGTAAAAGATAACATTTAGTGATAATATATACTTGACACTGTCACATTTCTTATGGTTGTTTTGATCCCCTTAGCTTACGAAATAAAATTGTGTTATGAGATGTCGACTTTTCAAAATGTAGACATTGACTTTTCAATGTTTGACTATTTAACCTTGACCATTGACTTTTTAAACTTGGTAAGATATAAAAATGTGATTTTATATGATTTGAAATCCCTTCGGTGAGGCTCTACCACCATAAGTATAAGACGCCAATCTCCAAAAGGTCATTCCATTTGGAATCCACCAAGTGAGGTTCTACTAAATATATTGACCATCGATATTGTCAGGTTAAAATTTGGTCCCAACCAATTTGCTTGTAGTCAATAAAGAGGATCGATGGTACTTAAGTAAGGGGCAAGTCTCTTAGGCAAGTATGCTTCTCTTAAGTCCACAAGAAGTCATTGATGCAAATAGGAATTTGTTCATGTCCTTGGTTACAAAGTTACAATTTCAATTTGACCAAATTGAAATTAAAGTCTCCATTTCAAGCATTTTTAGTATGCTCAAGAGAAATGAAAAATGAGAGAGAAGTACTAATCAAAATTCGTCTATTCTTAGTAAGGGGTACATGCCTATTTGTAGAAAATTCAAGGCCTTAGAATCTCAACACGTGGCACTTATAGGATATGAACGGTCATGATTTACTTATGTGGCATATGGTTGATTTGACATGTGGCATAACTCACTTTTACTTTTTTTCATGATGATGTGGCATAGTTGAGCCAACCAGAGGATTCCATGTGGCTAACTGGAGTATTATTTTTTGGTTAATTCTTCAACATGTGATAGCTATATCTATGCAGTTAAAGCGTTTAGCGGTTCTATAACGATGAGATGCAAAAAGTTATAGTGTGGATAAAGCGATGATAGCGGGGATATAGAGGATGTGCAAAACGCTTCATTAAATATAAAATCAAATATTTAAAGTTAATTTATTTCATTTCCACATCATTTCTGTCGGAAAAGAAATATTGTTTAATCTTATATAACAAAACTGATGAATGTCATGATTTATGTGGACTAGATTTGGCGATTACAACATATTTCTAACTTATATTGAGCACTTGTGCTTTAAAATTAGGTCTTTACTCTAACTTTATTGATTTGTTTTAGAAGAGAACTGGTCTTTGTATATTAATATTGCTAAAGCGGGTGCTAAAAAGCCTTGATTCAACAGATGTAGCAGAAAATAGCAGGGCTTAAAGCAGATGTACTGTTAATACCGCTAAATTGAAGTAGCGTAGCAGTCCAAGAGCGCTATGTGTTATAGCATGGATTTTGTGGAGCTTTAATTGCACAAAGTTATATATGTCTTCAATTACTAACTTGCGATAGTCTTAATAATCATCATGTGATAGCTTGATATCATCATCTTACAATAGCTTCTTGTCATCAACTTGTGAGAGCTTTACCAATATCAACCTGCGATAGCTTCGTTAACCATCAACTTGTGATAGCCTTATGCTATCAACCTGCGATAGCTTCATCAGCCATCAACTTGCGGTAGCCTTATGTTATCAACCTGCGATAGCTTCACCAATATCAACCCGCGATAGCTTCATCAGCCATCAACTGGCGGTAGCTTATGTTATCAACCTGCAATAGCTTCATCAGCCATCAATTTGAGATAGCCTTATGTAATCATCCTACGATAGCTTCATCTGCCATCGACTTGTGATAGCCTCTTGGCTTCAATGTACAACAACCTTATTCATGTCAACCTGTAATAGCTGCTTCTATACCAACTTGCGATAGCACCTTTGTTATCTTCGTCCTTTGATGTGTAGTAGCTCTTTGTGTCCTTGAGAAAATTTGGGGTGGAACACTTGGTCCCCAATAAGAAGTTTTCTTATGCTTTAGCTTAAGTAAACTTCTTTTCTTGCATTGTCTTTTATTCTTTTTGAATTTTCATCATCATTCTTTTTTTTTGGGAATTAATTGGTTTTATTGCAAGGTGAGGACTTCATGTGGTCTCGTTGGAAAGTTCTTTACTCTTGATTGTTCCTTAATGGAGAGTTTTGATTGGGCTTTTGATGATTCTTTTGTTATCCGCATCTTTCCCTGGGAAGTTGCCTTCAAAGGCATTATTTGATCATCTCTCTTTTAGATGGATGCTTTGGTTGGGTCCGACGTCGGGGCTGAAGGATTTCTTGATCATCACTTTGTAGTGAGTGCTTTGGTTAGACCCAATGGTAGGATCAATAGCGTTATTGACCATCTCCCTTGGATCGGTGTTTTGGTTGAGCCCAACGACGGAACAAAAGGCTTATTTGACCATCACTCTTGGATGGGTGCTTTGGTTGGGCCCGCCCGCGGGACCAAAGGCTTCATTTACTATCTTTCTTCGATGGATACTTTGGTCGGACTTAGCGGCGGGACCAAAGGCTTAACTGAGCATCACTCTTTGGATGGGTGCTTTGGTCGGGCCTAACGGCAAGAACAAAGGCTTTATTGACAATCTCCTTGGATGCGTGCTTTGGACGGGTCCAACGGCAGGATCAAAGGCATTAGTGACCATCCCAGTTGGATGGGTGCTTTAGTCAGGCCTAGTGGCAGGATCAAAGGCTTAATTGACCATCACTTTTTGGATAAGTGCTTTGGTCGGGCCCAGCGATGGAACTGAAGGCTTTATTAACCATCTCCCTTGAATGAGTGCTTTGGTCGGGCCTGACGGTGGGACCAAAGACTTAATTGTCCTCTTTTGGATATGAGATATGCTTCTACCCAATGAATCTCGATGACCTCATCAGGTTAGGAGTTACATTGAACATAACACATCTTGGTCCAGGGGTAAATATTTGAGAAGGATAGAATCTCTAATAACCCATTTTATTCGTCCAATGCGGTAAAATATGGTCTTAAATGTTTGGCATTCCATGTTCTTTCTATCACATTTCCATCTGGTCTGCTTAATCGGTAAGTTCCTGGAGGGATTACTTCATGAAGGACCAAGAGACCTTCCCAATTTGGGCCGTCTGCTGGGTCCTTTGTGTTTTCCATTACCCTTGTTAGTACTAGATCTCCTTTTTGAATCTCCGTTTGTCTTATTTTGAATTGTAATATTTGAAAATTCTTCATGGGTATTCATTTGTTCGCTAGGTGGTTTGGTCTTTTAGTTCGTTAACCAAGTGGAGTGATTCTTTCTTTATTTCTTGGTTTGATTTATAGGTGTACGCAATCCTTCGGCATGAAGGGACTTCAACTTCGATCGGTAGCATCACTTTAAGTTCATATGTTAAAGAATATGGGGTATGTCCAGTTGTCGTCCTCGTGGAGCTTCTATATGACCATAAGACGAGGAGAAGTTCCTCTACCCAGTTTCGCTTCGCCTTGTCTAATTGTTTTTATATGATGTTCTTTATGGTCTTATTTGCTGCTTTCACTGCTCCATTAGCTTTTTTGCAAGCCACTAATGAAAAACTTTTTATTATACCATTCTACTTACAAAAGCGAGTGAATTCTTCGCTTTTAAATTGAGTCCGATATCGAAAATGATCTTATTCGGGAGTTCGAAACGAGTAACCATATTTTTGATGACAAACTTCAAGAGTTTTCCAATAGTGGTATTTGGTAACGGTTCTGCATCCAACCACTTAGTAAAGTAATCAATTGCTACAACGACAAACTTTTCTCCTCCTTTTGAGATTGGGAGAGGTCCTACTAAGTCGATTCCCCACATGTCAAAAGGTCATGGGCTTACAACGAGAATTAGTTCATTTGGAGGCAGCCGTGGGATTCTAGAGAACTTTTGGCATTTATCATGCCTTTTTACATAGGTTAGTGCATATTTAGTCATGCGGGACCAATAATAGTCTTGTCATATTATTTTCTTGCTAACTTTATCCCATTGAAGTGATCCCCACAGAATCCTTCATGAGCTTTCTTTAATAACTTCGCTCCTATCTCTAGAGTAATGCATCTTAAATAAGGCACTGAATATCCTTTTCTGTATAATATCCCGTCGATTATAGTACGCAAAGAGGCTTGATATCTCAATTTCCTTGGCTCATTTTTCCTTTGGGCGACGTTCCTTTTTCTAAGTATTCAACTATGAGTGTCATCCAATTATTAGTATATTGATCCTCGTAGCTATTCATCTTCATTCTTTTGGAAGTTTCCTTATGATTATTATCTTTTTGATAATTTTCCTTGTCAATTTGTGGTTGTTGAGCTTGTGAACGAGTTAAAACCAAAGCTTCATTATTTGATTCTTCTTTCTCAAATTCAACACTAAGGTTTTGTTGGAATCCGACATGAACAATTTTTACATCTGGTGCTCCTCAAGAACTTGCCAATTTTGCCAAGGAGTCTGCTTGTGCATTCTTTTCCCTTCGTATTTGATGAATAGAGAAATCCTCAAACTAGACTAACATTTCGTTGGTCTTCTTCACATATTGGGTTAATCGAGTATTTTTGTTTGATATACCTTTTTTAATTGATTTATCATTAACTATGAATCACTAAATATCTCGATCCTTGGGATTTTTAGTTGTTGGGCCAAACTCAACCCCGCTGTTATAGATTCATATTCAACTATGTTATTGGTCACAAAAAACCTTGACTTCATTGCATAATGCAGTCTATGTCTATTGGGTGTAACTATCACACAACCAGCCCCAACTCCATGTTCATTCGAAGCACTGTCTACATATAACTACCATTTTGGTTCAAGCTTCTTCTCCTTTTCCAATTGCTCTTTAATGAACCATGTAAACTTAATTACAAAATCAGCGAAGGCTTGCCCCTTGATTGATACTCGGGGTAGATATTCAATGTCGTATTGGCTTAACTCCATTCCTCATTTTATCAATCTCTCAGACGTTTCGGGTTTACTGAAGATTTGTTTAAGTGGATAATTGGTCAAAACATTGATTTGGATGTGCCTGGAAATAAGACCTTAGTTTTCGCAATGATAGCACTAGGTAATAAGCTAACTTTTCTATTATTAGATATCTAACTTCGATGTACTTTGTTCTCTTGCATGTATAATACGCCAGAATTTGAATTCCATTTTCTTCCCTTACTAAAACGAACTGTTGCATGTCCTGGTACTGCCATATATAAAATAAGTTTTCTCCTTCTATAGGGCTAGAAAGTATTGGTGCTTCTCCAAATGATTTTTTAGCTCTTGAAAGGATTTCTGGCATTTTTCTGTCCATTCGAAGGTTTTCATTTCTTGATCACATCAAAGAAAGAGATGCATTTATCGGTTGTCTTTGATATGAATTGATTGTGTGCGAGGACCCCGACCGTTTAGTCCCATAACTTTCTTACTTGTTTTAGGTTCTGTCATATCTCTAATTGCTTTGATTTGATTGGGATTAGCCTCTGTCCCTCGTGTACTCACAATGTATTACCAAGAACTTTCCAGATTGAAGCCTAAAGAAACACTTTTACGGATTCAACTTCACTTTATACTTTCTTAGTACTTCAAACATTCCATTCAAGTCCCCAATGTGGTCAGTTTCTTTCTTGGATTTTACCTACATATCATCAACATACACTTCTATGCTTTTTCCAATTCGATCTTTAAACATTCTATTCACCAATCGTTGATATGTGGCTCCTGCATTTTTTAGTCTGAATGGCTTCACTTTATTACAATACATTCCCCAACCGGTCACTAAATTTGTATGGTCCTCATCAGGTTTAAACATAGGAATCTGATTATACCCTAAGTATGCATCCATAAATGACAATAACTTATGGCCGCTTGTGGCGTCAATTAGTTGATTGATTCTAGGAAGTGGATAGCAGTCTTCGGGAAATGCTTTATTTAGATTTTGTAGTCAACACACGTCCTTGATTTCCTGTTAGACTTCTTGACCAACAATTGGTTTGCCAGCCATTTAGGATAGAATATTTCTTTGATAAACCTATTTTCCAATAGTCTTTTTACTTCTTCTTGCAATGCCACGATACGGACTTTGTCAAATTGCCTTTTCATTTGTCTTATGGGAGTAAACTTTGGATCGATGTCAAAAGCATGGCGCATTATCGTGGGAAAAATCCCTACCATATCGGTATGGGTCCAAGCGAAAATATCCTTAATTGATTGCAGAAACGGATTAGTTCTACTCTTGTTCTCTTATCCAACATTTTCCATATCTTCACTGCCTTAGTAGAATCTTGCTTGTCTAGATTCGCCTCTTCCGAATCTTCCATGGACTGTATACACTTTCCTGATTATCTCTATAATCCATATCTGGAGCTATCTCCCCTAAAACCTCTTCAGGATTTCCATCTCGGTCCATTTGATTTAACTATAACTTCCTTTTTCCTGTCTAATGATTTGACCCTTCTGTTTGGCATTTTGCGCTTTTTTATCTAAAGACTGCTTATTTGCGTTAGATATCAGCTCTCGATGACTGCTATACAATGGCTTAAAAGTTTTAATCCATTTAGTTTATTTAATCTGGATCCATAACAAGACTTACCTCCTTTGTTATATTGTTCAAGGGTAGCAAAGTACATTTTTAAGGATCTAAATTGCCATCCACGCATTGTTCCCCACCCTACCTTAGAAAGGAATTTCACAAGTAAATGCTTCGGGGAGACAAATGCGTCTATCTCATCTAAAGCGGGTCGTTCAAAGAATGTATTTTAATAAGACAGTCGACTCATTACCACGAACAAAGTCTCAAAAGTCCTAGAATAAGGTGGAATTCCCATTTGAACATATATCCTTATTTGCCCAATTGGCGTGGAATCCTTGTTATTGAATCCAAAGTTAGGCTCCATGCTGGGTTCAGGTTTTTCGTCTGGGATGTCCGCTTGGTCAAAAGCGCTTTTAAAGATGACGTTTACTGCATTTCCAGTATCAACTAATATCTTTGACACTAACGAAAGCCCAATCTGTGCAGTAATCATAAGTTGATCATTATGAGGGTGCCTAACTCCCCTTAATTCTTTTGGAGTTATTACCAGATCCAGCATTTGAATAGAACTCTTGTAAGCTTTTTTCGGAGGTTCTTCACCTATTAGGTAAATCCCTTCCTTTGCCTCTTGTGTGTATTGGTTTTTTGTGTCTTTGCTCACTCCCGCAATATGTGATCCGATATGGATCACATCAATACGATTGATTGGTGGTAGAAGATCTTACGGGAGATCATTTTCTAAGATATTATCATTGTTAGCTGGGGTTTTTCACTATGAGAGAATTTCTGATCATTTCGAACAAATTCTTTGATGCTCCTCTTCTAATCATGCTTTGTATAATTCCAGCTAGCACACGACAATCATATGTCTTATGTCCATTCACCTTATGGAAGACACAGTAATCTCCATCTTTATTTGGTTCTGGGTTCTACGATGTGGAGTATTCTATTTCATCCTTAGTCATAAACATAAATGTAGGAAATAGACTGGTTCAAATCGATAGAATTTGCTTTTGGAAATCCATCCCATTTTGCAAGGATATGAGGTCAATAGGCGATTCTTTCCCAAGTTCAATTCTCAATGAAATCAGCACAAAATGTTAGGCCAAAAATTTGCTCTTGGCCTATATTCTTAGTCAATAAAGAGAATCAATCGTACTTGAGTAAGAGGCAAGTCTCTTAGGTAAGTATGTTTATCTTAAGTCCACAAGAAGTCATTTATGTAAATAGGAATTTGTTCATGTCCTTGGTTACAAAGCTGCAATTTCAATATGATCTAATTGCCATTAAAGTCTCAATTTCAAGCATTTTTTTTATGCTCAAGAGAAATGAACAATGAGAGAGAAGTACAATTTGAAATTTGTCCCTTCTTAGTAGGGAGTACATGCATATTTATAGAGAATTCAAGGCCTTAGATTCTCGACGCGTGGCACATAGAGGATATGGATAGTCATGATTTGCTGATGTAACACATATTGATTTGACATGTGGCATAGCTCACTTTCAATTTCTTCATGATGATGTGGCATAGTTCAACCAACCACAAGATGCCACGTGGCCAACTGGAGTATTGGTTTTTAGTAAATTCTTCAACATGCAATAGCAATATAAGTCTTCAATTACCAACCTATTGTAGCCTTGATCATCATCATGCAATAGCCTTATGTCATCACCTTACAATAGCCTCTTGTCATCAACTTGCGATAGCTTTACCAATCTACGATAGCTTCATCGACCATCAACTTGCGATAGCCATATGTTATCAACCTGTGAAAGCTTCATCAACCACCAACTTGCGATAGCTTCACCAATATCAACCTATGATAGCTTCATTGGCCATCAACTTGTGATTACTTTATATTATCAACCAGCAATAGCTAATTAGCCATAAACATGCGATAACCTTATGTTATCAACCTACGATAGATTCATCAGCCATCAACTTGTGATAGTCTTATGTTATCAACCCACGATAGCTTCATCGGCCATCAACTTGTGATAGCCTTATGTTATTATCCTACGATAGCTTCATCTGCCATGGACTGGTGATGGCCTCTTTGCTCCAATATGTGATAGCCTTGTTTATGTTAACTTGTGATTGCTGCTTCTATATCAGCTTGCGATAGCCCATATGTTATCTTCGGCCTTTGATAGCATTAATATCATTATGCAGTAGCCCTTTGTATCCTTGAAAAAATTTGGGTTGTAGCAGATTTCCTAAAGAAATAAAATTGAGTTAATCGAAACAATCAATCATAAGTTTTAGAAAGACCGGAATAGGTTGGTGCATCAAAGTATGTCAAGACTGATAACATTTCAAAACTAATACTAGAGTTGAATTGAATTACACTCTTAACAACTGTACGTACGTATGTTTTTCGAGAATTTAATTTTCGAGATGCCATGCGGTTATTTAGGACATGTGTAAACTATGAATGTTTGTTGTGTAATTGATTAGGTTTATTCGATCGAGACGGTGATAGATGTTTTAAGCTATGCATTTGCTTGTTTATATATAAATGCCTAAATTATATGTCCTCACGTTAACCAGTGTATCACCTAGCTGGCATAGGAGTTGGGTTAAGTAATTTGGACGTAACTTTTGAGTGGCTATGGATAGACATATACTCTGATAAAGTAAGATATCACCATGCCTGTGAGGTTATTATAAATGTGTAAAAGCCAATCAAACATGACTAAAAGAGTACTCGTGAATGGACCGCGATGTGGTTCACTATACATCCTTGTATATCTAGTTAGAGATATATTGATTTATGGTGAGAATATATGTGTTGTATCACAAACTAAGAGTACATGCATTGTATCACCAATTTGTTGTTTAATGGGAAAGCCTACCATTGTCATGTTGAAATTGTACGTGTGTGTATTATAAAACATAAAAACTTTTAAAAAAAATATGTCAATTAATCTAGGAGTCAGTTAGGATTAGTTGATGGATCACATAAAGACATACACCTGATGATTGAGCGATAGTTTGAGTAAGATGGGTAGTAACTAGGAAGTTGTGACATTTACCCTATCGCCTTATGTTATACTTATATGATCTTTATTTACTTTCGAACTTTGTACTTATGAGGGTGAAAACTCATTCCTTGTTCTACGACATTTTCTCGTTATGCGTTGTGATACATATGGTTAAAATAAATAATTCAACGATGATTGTGATATTGAACGAGTTAAAATAATTTTTTCCTAAAAACTGGTTCGATTATCTCTATTTGAACATGCATTTTAAGTCGATGATCAAAATAAATATTACCAATGATTCACATTGGTTTGTGTTACTGAACAACTTAAAAAATTCGTAATGGTTAGAAAGTTTGTGGATGTGATATTAATGGTAATAAATCATACCAATAAATTAAGGATTTTTTTAAACATTTTGATATAAAACCTGGAGGAAATGGGAGGGGATTGGGAGTTTTCACGAGATATGGTGGGAACACACACACATATTTGGATATATAGTAAGATAGTCTTATATAGCACACAATTTTTCGTGTAAAAGTTATTATTCATTTACACATTAAACTATGAGTAATTTCTCATAAAATTAAGCTAAAAACTCATATTAGTTTGAATATATGTTTCTATTCAACAAACTCAAAAACTCCAATATTACATAAACATAAATTTCCAATCTAAGTTTCCCATTTTGGTTATGTATTTTGACTTGGAAACTATTATAATTCAACCGGGTTTTTTTCTAAAAAAGGAAAGGTTAAAATCTTTCAAGGGCAAATTATGTTTGCATCTAATCGAATAAAGGAAAATCATTTTGATGCGACTTTTAGTTGTGTTTAATACATAAAGGTGGAATCCAGTGCACGAGGCTCCCGCACGATAGCGTGCTCTGTGGAGGTCGATAATGTACGCAGCATTTCCCTCGCATTGCGAAGAGGCTGTTTCCGAACTCGAACCTAGGCGCCCAGATCACCATGCGGGTGACCTAACCGTTGCGCCAAGGCTCCACCTCTTGTGTTTAATACATAAAGAAAAGAAAATTCTATATATGAACCGCATCAATAGCTCAGTTGGTCGGGCCTGCCTAGCGATCATGGAACAAAATTCCTTGAGGTCGTGGGTTCGAGTCTTAGCTAGCTGCGCTATGTAACCGTTAAGACGTGAAGCGGTTATCCCTCGAAAAAGCGGGAATGCTTAGGGGATTTATGTTGTGTTGGACTGGCTAAATAGAAGTAGGAGGATCGGTTGTGACGGGCCATCTGAACATGATTTTCCTTTTTGAGTGGGATATGAAATTGACAAGTTGCATGCAATCTTTCTCCGGTGCAGAAGAGATTGTCTAAAAAATTAATTATATGTTTTAAAGTGCTTACACGAAAAGTTTACCAATATGTATTTGATAAGTGGAATATTGAGATTTTAAATCAAATCTCAACATGATTTTCTAGAAACACCATGATTGATTTCTATTGTAGAAAGTTACGAGTGATACCATAAAGATATCAATTAATGACATTTTCTTCCTAAGTGTGGGCATTATCAAATTTGAAGTTCTCTAGGAATACAAGTGGAAAGTCTTAAAGCCAGATTACATCCCTTAACAAAAACACAAATTTATTTACATAATTTTATTTACACCCTCATTTTTTATCGTTCATACTTAAATCGCCTCATCGCCGTCCCTCTTTTACAAAGTGTCCCCTTACTTTTTTTCCAAGTGGTCCTTTATTTTGCACTTTTACAATGCTTGAAAGTTTTTAAATTACACTTATGCAGTTTCCCATAGATGTTTTGTATCATGTAATTAAATGAAATGATGCATGATGATAATTGATATAAGTTATTAGAATTTCAAATTCATGTCAATTTTTTTCATATTCGGTGACTTCGTTTTGCATTGCCTTTCATAATTCAAGCTAATCGAAACTTTTGAATTTATTTATTTTGTGTTAGGTAATTAAATTGACATATTGTAAATATTATAAATCAGTAAGCGCTTAAAGTAATGTCCAGGTGCAATTTTAGTTGTTTCTATTGTGCCTTGTGCTTTTTCAAGCAAAAGTTATATTTACTATTCGGTTTCTTGCATCATTATAATGCAAGTTACATTAAGATTTTATATTTATATATTTCCGTTAAAATAACTCATATTATAATTATGAAAATATATTTTTTCTTTTGGAATCCCAAAAAATCCGACTTCGCGGGTAACAATTAAAGGGGATACGCACTGGTCCGCCACAACTGAATCCCCAAATTAAGTCAGCCCTTTCTAGCGATTCGGTGCGACTACCAAGACTCAATCTCTCAACCTAGCTACTATGAAGAAGGCGTACGCTCTTGCCGACCGCACTAGGCCTGCGGAAAAGAAAATGGTATATTACATGCATGTAAATGATATAAAGGTATAGATGTTTAAAATATTATCTATTTGCTCAATTTTATTTGCTTCAATGTAACTTGCATTTTAAACAATGTAAGCAATCTGATGTGATATAATCATCGTCCATGCACTTAATTTGAAGAAATTGCAATCGGAGTTATGATTTAGATTACTTTATTTATTTATTTTATTTTTGTTAATTTAAAGGTTAGATTTAAAGCAACATGAAGATTTAACCTATCATAATATAAGCGTAAAACATACTTCCCCTTCCTTATTTCATTAGGGGGGAATTAGGAAAAATAGCGAACTTTAAAAAAATTAGACCGAAGGACTTGAATTTTTATTTTTTTAGGCCAAAGGACGTTATAATTAGCATTATATTATACTTTTACATCATACGAAATGCTAGTTATAACTTGCATTGTCCTTCAGTCAAAAAGCACTTACCGTCCTGTAGTCAAACTTTTTTTTAAGTTTGTCCTTCTGCTTATTTTTTTGTATGTATATTATCGCTTTTGAAAGATGTAATTTAATTTATGCATTGTATGTGCGCGCAATCGTAGATAACCTTATGCAGTTTTTAAAATAAATTTGTTCTATTGTATTTATTTAATAACAAAATTGATGCTTAAATTAAGCAAATCGCTAATTTTTGTGTCACGAAGAATCGAACCCAAGACCTCTAAAATCACGATTCAGATCTTACCACTTCAATTAGATACCACTTGTAACGACCTGTCATTTCAAACCATTCAAATCGACAATCATCCACACATGTTCAGACTTGTCAGTTGTTTTGTATTTGAGACTTCTATGTATTTGGGATTTCTGTTGTATATTGTTTATACTCTGATGTTTATGTAGTAGCTTCACGAACTACTATTTATCTATTCCGCTGCTTATTGTTACATTACTCTGTGTCTGCGATTCTGTGATTGATTTATTTATTGTACATGCTAAGTTATGCCAAATATAAATTAACAATCTGTTATTTTGAGCAATTCAAGTCGGACATATGTGGATGATTGTCGATTTGAATGGTTCGAAATGGCATGTCGTTACGTCACCCCAGAATGAAAGGGGCAATCTTGTAGTTCTTGGTCTGTGAAGATGCGTTGTTAGGTGCTCCATTTTCCCATTGAGGCCGAACCTAAACCTGTGCTCGAGAGATGGTCAGGTCGATGGATCTTCTCAATTGGAAGATCTCCCATATGGATAATGCATATTCTGGTTGACCAAGCCTAGTTCTAATTGTTTTGTTCTAAAGCAAAGATATCCATGGAAGTGGTTCGTCCTATTCACGACCAAGAGGTACTGGATTCTCTTTCGGATAGGCCCTGGAAAGAGAAGGAAAGCTGGAATGCCAACGGGCGTCTGTCTATTCTCTAATTCGCCCGACCCAATAGTACCCATTTTGGGAACGTCCAATGCCAAAGTCACTGAATGGGTAAGTCGTCAATCCCTAAAATGTACTCCATTCACCTTTGTTCATATATTCCATATATCACACTAGATAGATATCATATTCATGGAATACGATTTACTTTCAAGATGTCTTGATGGTGAAATGGTAGACACGCAAGACTCAAAATTTTGTGCTAAATAGCGTGGAGGTTCGAGGCCTCTTCAAGGCAAAATATTGAGAATGCTCATTGAATCAATTCAATAACAGATTTCAGATCTAATCAATATTGATATACCGAGTATCTTATCTGTTGATAGTACACTGAACTATTTTAGTGCACTAAAAGATACAATCGGATTTTTTATACGATATTATACTAAAAATCATCCATTTTTCGAGAGAAAATATTACAATTTGGTTTTTTACATATGTTTAATGCTCTTTAGAAAGATCATAAAATTAATTATTTAGTGACAAAAATAATTTTTTAATCTGATATTTTTACAAAATGTTACTGCATTTTTTAAATTCATTCTGGGATAATGTATTAAAATGCGAATGTGAATAAAAGATGGCAAAGAAGGAAATGTTGGAGCAAAGACTTTGATTTACAAAATACTGTGAAAAATGGAATTTTGGGTATTAAAATCAGTAATAAGGAATTATCATCAGAGCCCCTCTTCATAATAAATAATCAACTACTTCACAAGTTAAAATACATAGTTTTTGACTTGAGAGCGTAGCAAACCACGAATGTAGGTTACAGCTATGTGCAAAGAACATAGATGCTATATGACAATAGATTCAGGATATTATTCAACATGCATGTGTAACAGACTTGGTAGAAACGATTATGAAGTATAAACAATTGGAAAAATATGTCGTCGATACAAAATAATATGATTTACCTACCTAATATAGATTGTTTACATTTTAATAAAATTATGTGAGTACAACTAGTCAAAAATACAAAAAAAAAAATAAGAAAATGGTGGATCTAAAATCTAATATAATATAACATATAATACTGAATTGACAAATTAATAGTTATAACTCGAAAATTTGGATTAGGTAGATCGGTTATCAACTCTGCTATGAAGGTATTCACAATTTGATATACACACATCCTGCATTGAAATTTAAGGAATTTTAATGCTACACCTGGAAAATAATATTTTCCAAGTAAATTTGGAGAGCAAAGAAGAAGAAAAATAGTGAGAGATAATAGGAAGTTAGTTAAGGAAATCATTAGGTGCATGCAATGATTATATACCTTACACAATTGCCCAAAATTTCTTCCTACAAATCAGCACAGGTTCCATTTCCTTTTCCTCATTTTCCAGCATATGAGAAGAAACATCCCAAAGAAATTGAGGTGCAAGAGTTTTGATTCTTGTTATAAGAGATTCTTCGTCTCTGATGATGATAAATCCCTGCATGTGCCAGGACTTTAATAAAACACATGGAAAATACATTATACATATCATGCAAAAAGTAAAATATGTACCGAGGAAAGATAAATTTGGATTATTACAATCATCCTCATATGCTATTTTGTACAAATAGCACTGGGGCATATCAATGTCACTTGGATGAAATCATATTTGCTTCATGTTGCAAATAACACAACTAAATGATGTAAGTTCTGCTACACTTTTGTTTACATTGTAAGTACCAAATGAGAAATTAGGTTTTCAATTGTGTTTCTATGTTTTGTTTCAAATGTCAGTGAAGAAGGCAAGGAGCCTCGGTGAAACTCTAGAACTTATCCACTGAATTAGATTGATATAAGTATCCAAGTATCTAGTACTCATCAAAACCGTAATTATTTAAGAACAGCAATATGTATCATCAATAAGAAAATCAAGTATGTGTCTGTAAGTTGGTTCCTAAACCAAGTAATATGCACAGATAAGAAGTGCTTTCTATTTTGTCAATAACAAACCACATAATTTAACGGCATAAACATAAGTTGAAAAACAACTATAGTTGTGAAACCTGAGGACGAATAATTCGATCCATCTCAATCATTATATCTTCTATTGTGCATCCTTCTTCGTTTCCTTTATAGTTGGAAAAAAGATGAAAAGCATGCAACATGTCATACGTCCGTGGGTAAGTTGAGAATGGCTCACACCTACAATCAGAAATCTTAATGCAAATGAAAATATCCAAAAATGACATGGAAAAATGCAATTTAGGCATTTGGCTAGATTGCTGATATACCTACCAGTTATGGAAAGCACCGAGTAAACCACGATCATATATAGCAGACAAAGTGTTCTTTGTACTGGTTGGAACAATGTTCATAACCCACATGGGCAAAGAACTCAATGTCACTGCAAACCCTCCATAATAAGCATTCATATCCATAACATTTCGAATATCCATTTTATTGACGCCAATCAGCTCCCAATATTTCTTTACTTGCTGTTGCCAAAACATATCATTCCGATCAAAGTCTGATGGGGTGACCCCTGTTGAAAATAACTCAGAATATTTATCAATGAAAGCGTATGCTTTCACACATATATTCATTTTTATTTTATAAATGAAATTTGATAATTGATGTTTAGGGGTTTCAAACCCAAAACCTCTCAATCCACACTCCAAAGATCTTACATCCTTGCTAGCGGCATTTTGACTAGTAGAAATACACATGTTTTGTATGCATGACTCAAAATATATAGAATTGTGAATGCAACAACCGAGAAAATTCAGTATGCTAGAAATGAACTTGTGGTAACAGAAAGAGTGGGCCCATGTGTGGGATCCACCCATGGGCCTCGCTGAATTTTCTCTATTACTTCATTCACAATTCTGCATAGTTGGTTTCATGCTCAAGTTTAATCAGCAGATGCTGTGTAATAAATGAACATCGATGTGGTAATAAATATTAATTAATGAACAAAAGTAATGTTACAAACTTACAATGCCACGACCATTAGTAATAGTGGTCAAGATTTTAAATCTCGGATTTCGGTCACGCTTCGTCTCGAAATTTTCACATAAGTTATCTCGTATCAGAGGAGATCTCGGACGAAATGAGATTATCTTGTGTGTACATCTCGGATTGACATCTCGAATCTTAGAGTACATCTCGGGAATATCTCAGAGTAAATTATGTGTCTAAAGTTGATGTTTTAACTATTTATTTAACAACTATAATTTTCAAAGTAAAAATAAAAAGTGCAACATGCTTAATTTGCATAAGAAAAAGAACTAAAATTAATATTTTGAAGAAGATCGATAGCTTGATTAGCTTAATTTATTTGGTAATAATTGAATAATATCCTCTTATTTGAACATTTAAAAAATCTTTTGTTGTGACTCAATAAGATAAAAAGTAAAAAAATATGTTCAAGGAGTTGGTAAATAGTAATTGAATTGAGTAGTTTCTTTTGAATCTATTATGAAAATGAAAAAAAAATGTAAATGAAGAAATATAATTTCAGATCGGATCTCGGATTGAGATTTCGCTCCATATCTCGGATGAGATTTGAATACTTCGAACGAGATGAGTGTCGAAAGAGATATGAATGAGATTTGATGTCTTGTTTCATCTAAATGTGAAAAGGAGATCTCGGAGAAGACGTCGGGTGAGATATAGGAGATTTAAAACCATGGTAGTGGTATAACTTTTGATTGTGTTATCAAAGGTCCGGGTTCAATCCCCCAGCATCTCTTTATAGCCAGGTGGAGAAAAAAAAGTAATGCCATAATACCACATACTGGCAATGACTAATGGCAATAGTTTATTTACACACATGATGAAATGAGAGAAAGTAATGCTGGCTTGGATTATAAAATAGAACATAATTTGTTACACTGAATTAATAGACATCAAGTGACTGAATCTACTGTCATAAATGCTAGGGTAATTGATTCGATAGTCCAACTATTAGTGATCATTTTTTATATCAAGGAACAATATGTGACTAGATCATCCAACTTTAGGAAAAACATTGCTCGGATGATCATGCAAAAATCAGTGTTATCAAAGCCCTCGCCTAGGCGCGCTTAGGCTCCAAAAAGCCCTAGGCTCCAAGCTGGGGCTTTTTTTACTTCTGAGGCGCCATGGATGCACGAGGCGCCGGAAAAGCTCCAAAAGCCCCCAAAAGCCCCAAGGCGCTGGCTTTTGAGGCGCTGTAAAAGCGCGCCTTGGGCTACTTTGTTGGAGAATTTTTTTTTGAGTCCAATATGAGCCCAAACACATAACTTCCCTTCAATTTATCCACACCCAGTTAAATCACCCAGCTCAAAAACAAATTCGTGCCTAGCCCCAACTCAAAATCAAGTCGATCAAATTAGAATACGTAACCTAGTTCGAACTTCAAGAGCCGTCTAGATTGCTCGCCGCCTCATGCTCAAGGCTCTCAAAAAAGCCCTAGGCGCAAAAAAGCCCTAGGCTCCAGCTTGGCGCTTTTTTGCGCCTTAGCGCCTTAACTACCTTGGCAAAAATAAACTCCCAAATTTCTTCTTTCATTACAGTATTTAGAATATATACGAAGGAAGTTTTTCATATTTTTATCATGTAGTTGTACAACTAGTCGTAAAGCTTGACTAAAAATCAGGTGCATTAGCATAGTGAACTTGACTACGGTCAGTATTCAGTATATATAACAAAAGATAATACAAACCTATAAAAAGTTAAGATAAGGCTTCAATGGAGTATAGCATACCTATTTTGTCAAGACTCTTTGAATATACAGAAAGGCGATCAGGCCGTGGGGGTAGTTTCCGAATATCTGATTGATCTTTATGTGACTGCACACAATTTCTCAACGGAGTTTTCCACAAAGGAGCAGTATCATCTACTTCTTCACATATGCTCAGTATGTTTTTCTCTTTGTTCTGCATGCGACATGTCTCGTTATCTTCTTTCACCCATATTGCAGTTTGAACCTGTTGAGCGATGAGTTTCCAGCACATTGAAGTAGTAATATCTACCAATTTGTCCCAGATTTCAGGAAAATCTTTGTCTTTCCTATAAGCAGGAGGAGCTGAGTATACAAAATATCCATTGGGCCGCAAAAGGCGATCGATTTCTTTCAGTAGCAGGCCATCTAAAAATAATAGATTACGTAAATCGAAGGGAAGTCGTATATTGACTAGTGGATAGCAAACTATAAAATGACACCATCAAAATTTTGATAATATAAATAGTTCTCATTTGCTAGTTGCGAGATCCATGAGTCATTAGAGCTAGATTTTTATTTTATTTTTTACGTTTAAAAAAAATAGAAAAAGGAGAGAAAGTTGACAAATATCAAGTTTTAAGAATTTAAGGTTTGATCTTCAAATTCAGTGAAATGCAGTATTATAAATGTACCAATAAGCAAGATCAAATAACAGTATAAAAAAATCTATGTATATTATAATGGTCTTTGGTCTTGTTCACAAGCATATCTGATTCAATCCATGTTCATCCATAAAAGATTAAACATTGCCAAGAAGTTTAACATCTATGTATATTATATTTACGTCCAAGAGAATAGAATATCTTTTAGCCATTAAATATTGCCAATAAGTTTATCATCTTATCAACATCCACAGATCAAGGTGCATGTACAACGTATAAAACATATCCATTGCATTCTGACATTAAAATTTATTAATTGTTATATTTTTAATCCATCAATCCATGCCTTGGTGTTTAAAAAATACAAAAAGCTATGTAGATAAAGTACATAATGTTCAATTGTACTAGAGGATGCCCAAACTCCTGAGTAGCAGAACATGTATGTAGGCAGTCATAAGTGATAAGAGGGATGCTATAGTGACCGAAAAGGAGGTGTAAGAATTTGCGGATCTGAAAATTAAACGTGGAAATCAGGGGGGCTGGACAAAATGAAGGATTAAGATTGCTTTCGTATGAAGTGACAAACGGTTTTTCGGGTAAATTAGTATTTTCCAAGTGATAATATTACTACAGTTACACGAAATAAAACCTACCATTTTCATGCCAATCAACTCGGCACCGAGAACAATGAACCATCTCAAATGAGCTTTTGGGGAAAGGCAACTGCTTTGTGGCTAAAACAGCAATCATGGCACCAATTCCCCGCTCCAGAGCAAACTGAATTTGATTTTCATGTCCATCCTTAGGAGCAAAGGACATGGTATGAATATCCATTGGAAGCAAGTATGCAGAAAAGCTGGCAACCCCACAACCAACATCCAATACTTGAACTACCCCAGCGCTACGCAAATCACCTGTCTGGTTTGTTGTCATATTTCCTAACCTGCATTATTAGTATTTACTTACAGTTATGAAATTATCAAAGTTTAGATTGTGTCGAATGTAGTTGAATCAGGCCTATCAATGGATCCCCAAAAAAATCTGAAATCCTCAGCCTTCGTATATGAAAAAATATATTCAATATTCGAAAATATGTATGCAAATACAGATACGATGGTAGCCGCATATGATTATTACCCATCCAGCATTTTTTAAGATACTAGTATATTATGTGTATTTTAGTTGATATTTAATGCATTATCAAGGTAATATGATAGTATATATTATTATGTCTACATAAATGAATATTTGATGTTCAAAACTACTTTTATTATCATTTTTTTTTCTTGTATTCTTATAACATTAGTATTGGAATTGGTTTATGTTGAAATGAAATTTTCTATTTATGTTTATAGATTTATTAGCCATGAGCGAATAAAAAAACATCCAATATCAGTCCGCTATCGTGGATGTGTGCGTGTACACAATATCCAAAAATGATTTCGAATACAGATGCATATATAGCACTATCTGTATTTGTATCCATATCCAACTATTGACGGAACTATGTTGAAGACAAGATTAAATAGTAAAATATAATATTATTATTGGGGTTTTTGTAATTGACTAGACCAAAAGATCCATTCAAGTTAGAATAAAGTAAATCTTTATTAATATCGGGAAAATGTTCACATGCTTTTCGTCCGACCACGAACTTTCAAAAATACACTTTATATGCAAATGAAGTCAGTAGTTCGAACCATATTCATGATAAAAGTTAGCATTTATTTTCAATTAGATATTTTGATAAATATGAGGTCCGGATTCAAATCCCAATCCCAACAAAAAGTTCATATGCTTTTTTTCTTTTCTTTTTTTTGGAATTTAATGATATCAGATCATTATATCTTTTTCACAAGGAAACTCTTATACGCACGTGCCATGAAGTTGAAGACTATAAATATAGTTGGAGCGTCACAAGACCAGACCTAAGTACTGTTAAACTCTGCAATTTAGCATCTACATGTAAGTAAATGTCCGTGTTACACCAGATCAACTATTCAGGAGGTTGCAAAAATGAATGAAAATCCACTGTAGGCTGAAGGCATGTTGGTTGAAAGTATAAACTGTCTAGTGTTACATAAACATCATATATCATCAGAGTGTAACTTCAAAATTAAAAGTAAAATTTTGTAGGACAAAAGATGATGAAAAATACATAATATTGTTATGGTCATTGACTCTAAAGAAACACAGATAACATGAAAGAGGCAATTAAGATAACAGCGTTGGTTTTCTAAAATACAGGGGACTCTATTACCCTTAAATGGCTAGCTAACAATAAATACTAAAATAAATACAGAAAAACAATGCTTGGACTTAAAATGACTTACTGGCCCAATGGATAAAAAACATTGGTGTATGAAATTGGCGGTTTTAAGCTTGATTCTTAGAGAAAGCCTGATTCTAAGAGTCAACTTGTATTATTATATTCACAATTTTGTGCACGTGACGTTGACCATGAAATAATTAGTCACCATAGAATTCCATATCTTAAATCTAGCTTATGATATGATTGCAGAAACAAAAGAAAGATAAAAGGACGATGATGATAGAGCTAAATTTGAACAATCATGATACAGTTGTACTCACAGAGCATTAAGAGCACAACCTTATGTGATTGATTATTTTATGTCTACATAGATTCATCGGGATTAAGAATCAAATGACGATGATGAAGATGATATTAATGACTTCGTTCGTATGTAAATTTCAAAGTAATATAAATCCAAAATTCATTGGAGGTTATTTTTAGAAAAAGGTAAAATATCCTCAGCATAAAAGACAAGAAAATAAATCTTCTCAACAAAATTAGTTACAGCGTGTAAAACCTTTTAGTGGAGGCAGAAGGCTACTTAAGAAATAGCAATATCCCTTTCACCATATATTATAGCTGGTTACTATTCAAATTGTATGTATTTTAGGAAAGCGTACAAGTATAACCACAAGCATGGGTTAACAAGAACACAGTAAGTCAACCCAATGACTACATTGTTGTGTGCAACGCCACTGAAAATTCAGGTAAATACTATAACTAATCAAGCATGCATGTAAACAATACCTTTCAATATACTCTGTAGCTCCATGCTTAAAATGTGTACCACCACCAGGAAAATACCATAGCTTTCCCTTTTCATGTACCCAATTTTGACCGCCTTTGACTTCAGCAAGATGTGAATGATTGACATTACTACGCCAAACATAATCTCTACTGGTTGGCCATTTTATGGGTATTTTATAGTCAACAGGTGGAGGCACGAGGCAAAACAAACGCTTATCTACAGGAGGGCATTGGCTTTCGAGTTCTTCATTTTTTGAGAGTTTAGAATTTTGAAGCAAAATTTTTCTGTATGATGGATCATGGCAAGGAATATGTTCATTGAATTCCAGAGGGCATACATTCATCCCACTTTCTGGTACAGAAATAGACTTTGACCTGTAGGTTAGCACAACTTTATTTCTGAATTCCAATTGACCTGCATGAAAATAGAATGACAACAATTGCTGAAATAGAAGTCACAAGCATACGGATTTCTAGTCGATGATTATCTTTTAAAGATCAAGGTTTATTGCATTTTATGCAAAAACGTGAGTTGCTTTTTTGACCGGTTTGTTAAATAACAAATATTCTACCGTTCTTTACCTTCTACGATCTCTAATAACTCAAGTTCCATTCACTGCCACTTTAAACTGGCATGAAAAGATAAACATCACTGCTACCAATGATATATCACTGCTAAATGCCATTACTCTAATTCTCAAATGAAGATTAAAACTGCAATCACCAAAACATCCTAGCAACTTTAATATGTATTAGAAGTAAAGTGGAGGTAACATACAATTCTCAAATCAAAATTATTTTCTTTTTTGAAGAGATGAAAAGCTCAAAACGTGCCTCAGCTATCTTAACCCAGATACAAGTGAACAACAAACAAAAATCTTATACTTAAGTGATGCATAACAAACGACATGGTGTATGTATATCTAGGCACCCTCTACTACAAAATATAAAAATGTCGCTTAAGTGTCTACACTTTATAAGATTCATGGAGGAAGATGAATATATTAGTTTAGCTGCCAAATATTTCATAAACTTCAACCCAGCAACAAACATATCTTTTGTACAGTTCGCATTTCATACGCTGATACAGTAACTGGAATTTCTAAAAAGGCACCTACACAGACCCACGCATAAACAGCATAAACTAAAATCAAATTCTCTTAAACCTCAAACATATCAAATACCTCGAGAAGTATTTGAATTCGAAGGCGAAGGATTCTCATCAGATCTGGCTATAATAGAAGTCTGATTGGAGCCCAAAAGAGTTCCCGCGTAAAATGAAGCAATCATTACCAGAGACGCGATCAATGCGAACTGCGTTAACTTAGTGTCGAATACTGCAATCGCCATTTTTATTGTTAATCAGATCGTGTGAGAGTATTTTGTTCAGCTTCTTTCTCGCTGTTTAGTTTAATAATTATATTAAAGACCCTGGGTATTTGTGTCGGGCATTTTAAAATTATAAAATTCAATTTAGTCCCTGGGAATATGTGCGCTACTTGGTATTTATGTCGGTTCTGAAGTCTTAAGCCTTGGTGGCCCAGTATAACAAGGCCTAATGGGCTAAGAATGAAGACCCTTAATCACTCCCGGAATGAAGGACGTTAAAAATCCAAATTAAAAATGAATAATAATATAGCAGTCTATGGTGTGTTAGACTGCATCTTCCTTGTAGTGTAATGCATGTCATATTATTGTACATCGTTCCAAGAAGTTTGTACATTATATGGGGTTCTTCTCTCCATATGTTTCATTTGTATTCGAATGAATAGATGTATGATAAAAAGACAAATCGAAGTTTGGACTTGTTGTATTTTGTCCTGTTTGAATAGGAAGGAACATGGAAACTGTGCCAGTTTACTTGTTTCGGTACCTTTTTACTAGATTTAACTTGCAGGTTTAACTTCTAGGCAATTTACCAAAAGTAAATTGGTATTTCAATGCTAAAGATGACTGGTCCTTTTCTTTTCTAACTCTTTTGTCAATGTTTGTATTGGCACCTTGTATAACTAAAAATGTTATTGTAACTATTCTTAGATCAATTGGTTAATTTGACTGTTGGGTTTGTTTATAAACTCATTCATCTCACAATTGAAGTTAGAAATTTTTAGTATCCACGTTTATAGTGCATTTATAGTGAGTTACCCAATCGAACCAGTTTTAATTCAGAATCGAAACGGATGTAAGTTTTGAAATACATAGTTTAAACCCAATTAAACCTGAATCGATCGGATCCAAGATATGTCGGTCAAGTCTATCTGACTCGATGAATCTAATTACCACTTTTAAGAACGTTGGATTGTTCCTAACTTTCACGTATCTGACCTCGCATCTAATGTATTGGACGAAGTCGATGCGCAAAAATCCAATCAAACCTCGTTTCCATGAAGTTGTTAGGAGGATTACTTAATGTTGGACGCATCGATTGCATGGAGCACAACAGAAATAACAGTTACAAATCCCCACATAACACTAAATCACCACCAACACCCTCTCCACATTCACCTTCCACATCTTGTTACCTTCAACTACCTTTTTCTAGTTGTATGTTGTTGAGACATACATGACATGTGGGGTAATAAAAAGTTCATGCACAAATGTATAGTAGCAAAATATAAGACAGCAATCACTTCAAACAAAGCATTGGTAGACGATGGGTAGGTTCAACATAATTATGAAGGTATCTCAAGAAAATGGGTTATATGGAAAATAATATGCAATACACCAAGAATGATTGGGTTGCTACCAAAACAAGGAGTATACCAACCTATTGTTTGATGTATATTAAGTAGAATATTTGAACCTTAAATACAATATAAAAAATCGGAGTGTAACCTTTGAACTTTTGATTAGTTGGGAAACCGGACTTGAAAGTATTTTAATGCTCCTTTCTGATGTAAAATGGGTAAAAATATATGATGCCCGGTCTAATGCCCAAGGTACCAAAGAGTAATAACTGTCTGATGGCATAGAGCAATGACATGACACGAGCGATCTCTTGTATACATCCACTTGCGCCAACACAGATACGTTACAATATCTGAATACACCTGGAATAATATGTATCTTGTCTCGACATGCAGCAATGTATATGAGTTGCTAGGACTGAGTAAATCACATATCATAGCATATGTAAAAGACGGAACCCAAAAATAAACATAGATATCAGAGTATGATATCACAGCTGAAACAATCATATACATACACACACATATACATACATACATACATACATACATACACACACACAGATATATATATATGTACACGGACATCTAAAAATATAGATATATATACACATGGCATACTACAACAAAATTGCCCAAAATGACACACACACATACTATAGTTACCATTGGTACTACATCACTGATCAAATCCTCGGTAAACATATTTAATAAAACTACAAAAAATAATAACTTAAGCAACTCTACGCCAAAATATGACTGCAACATTACGAATATAATATGACACCATCATCTTCTGCTCCATCCTTTGCACGCATCTCAAAACAGATAAACGACCAAAAGTAACCATCCTACAATACAATCTTAGTCTAGCCCGCGGTTGTTAAATACATAACAAATCCCGAGTCAGGCTACAAATTAGTTGCGAGTGTAATAGTGCATATAAATTAACGTATGTGTTATGTCGGATTTATATGTGTTATGTCAAATAAATATAAAATATGTCACATACTCTCTGTTCTAAACCCGCCCATATCTCATCATACAAACATTATAAACACCCATGGCATGGCTCTAATTAGTGTGATTCACATCTGAAACTCTAATAAACTAAGATATCACATCGTAACCACATTTATGAGTTGTAATCTTTATTTTTATTCAACACACTATTTAAGTTATAAGTAAGTGAGGTATGTAAACCACTAGTGAATCTTGATCATGTTCACTCTACTAAACTATGCATCAACACCAAGAAACTATAACCTGTTTCATCCATGTATCCCTCGACCAGAAGTTGTTAGTGCCCCAACACAATCTATTAGTTGCCCCATCATCTCTCGTCCTCGTCGATGCTTCCCTTGTTATATTGATTATCTAAATATCTCACCTCGTCTCCATCTCATGATTATAATCATCATCACACAACGCATGCCTCGTGGTGTGGCCATATAATAGAACGTTCAGACTTTCGACTACAGTGGACTGGATTGCCATGATTAAGGGAATGACCTCGAATTAGTGTGACTAGGATGGATACTAGCATGTCCAGAACTTACCTCGTACTGATATCATCATCACTTATTATTCATTTACAAACAAATGGTCTCACTAATGTCATTTACCCCAAAAAAATAACATTTGTTATCCCAATGTCATTAAATGTTTATATCACAGATAGATCTATGCAGTTAAAGTGCTTAGTGGTTCCATGGCGATGGAGATGCAAAAGGTTATAGCAGAAATAAAGCGAAAATATAGCAAGAAATAGCTTAGGAGCAAAAAGCTTCATTAAATTTAAAACCAAACATTCAAAGTTAATTTACTCTCATTCTCACATCGTTTGTGTAGAAAAAATATATTATTTAATCTTATATAATAAAACAGGAGAATATCATGATTTATGCATTCCAGGTTTGATGACCACAATAGATTTCTAACTTACATTAAGCACATATACCTTAAAATTAGGTTTTTACCCCAACTCTGTTGGTTTGGATTTACCACTTAATAGTGCTATACTGAAAAAGCGTAGCGGTCAAAGAACGCTATGTTTTATAGCTAGGCTTTAACTGCATAGATATAGATATGCACTAAGATCATAACATAAATCACCGCATAGTTTGGGTTAACAAATTACATCAATACATCTTCATGTTGTACCACACATAACATGGATAAAGCATATCAATGTATATCAAAGCTAGAGAGTCAAAACGGCTAAACATAGTATGGGTAATAATACCATTTTGCATAACCGTAGGGCGATATAGACATAACAAATAGGATTAAAACTAGATCATCATATCCTATAGTAATGTTGGAGTTTTGTACTCATATCATAACATATGTAACACTATCATTGCATAACTCAAAACTACATAGTCGTTAACATCAGATCATGTAATTCAAACACAAGCATCAACAATATCCTTCAACCAATTCACATATACATATGTTTTAATTTTAAACAAAAACAAACCGATCATATTTTAGTTCATACCCGATAATAAAACCATTTCATCGGCATTTATTTCTTTATGAAAACTCCATTTTGTCTTTTGAATGTGTGAGTGTGTGTGTATTGGTGTTCTTGTTCATTTTCGAAACAAATTTATAAAAAAATTATTTATATTCATATGATTTTTTTAGAAGTAACATAATTGATAAAAACAAGTTTTAAAATCTAAAACTCAAAATAAAAATACCAACAACAATTTGCCTTGAGATTACTGCTCTAGGAAATGCACGACCCATCGCCGATCAGGACTTAACTAGTAAATCAGATGAACGAAAACTTAGAACAATTGCTATAGGCTAATACTGGTCGTTCCAGGAATTGTTCAAGCAATGTACGGAATAATGAGTCCTTCTTTGGAGTGCATAACAACACACTATAAGCAAGCAATCAAGAAATTACATAAGAGGCATGAAATTCGAGATTTTGCAATAAGGATTTCGCACTTTTCAAATAATCAAATTAACTACCAACTTAATATATGCAGTTTTTAATTCATACACATCCAAATTAGGCATATACATGTAGTATGTGATCATTATCAACAATAATAAACAACAATAATGCACGCAAGCCAAGAATTAAAAGTTATACTCGCCAAAATTCATGCTAAAAGCAAGAAATCAATTTTTCCTTGCTTCAAACTCCAAATTTATACTTATGTGCTAACTGACTTGCTATAAAACATGATTTAAAATTTTAAAATCGTCCAACATAGATGATATCGGAAGTTAGAAATGGGTTAGAAGCATTTTACCTTATATTTAGTACTCAAAGCAACTAGAAAATTCTTAATTTGATCAAACACCTATGTTTAGGCTACCACCGTTGATGTTTAGGACATTAGTAGTTAGAAAATAAAATGAGAAATGAAGATAAAGGAGTTTCATTGCCGATAAGTTATTTAAAATGGGTTTTGGGCCTTCTAACTACCCGATAGTCCATTTTGATTTAAGCAAAATGCTTTTCTTTTATATACAAAAGTTACTAACCCTTTTCCTTTTCTTTTAATAATTTCAAGCTATATTTTTTTTCTAACCATAAAAATATATTTCCTAATTTTATTTCATCCCAGAATAATTTTCCAACGCTAAAATGTCATTCTTAACGCTTTGAAAATATTTATCTATCCACCCAAAATAATTTATAACTTTCTATAATATTTTATTTTCCAAATATAAATTTTAATAGCTTTTTAACCCATGAAACACATTTTTGACATTCAATTTGAAATTTAAATCAATATCTTAAAAATTATTCAATATTATATTAATTCCTTCTGAAATAAATTTAGATTCATCTTTATCAAATTTATCTCAATTAAAACCCCAAAATAATATTTTTATCTTATTTATGGATTACTTCATCTTTTTATTTATTTAAAACATTTTCGAAATCCAAAACCATTTATAATCTCCAAAATTCTTTTTAATAAGAAAATTCCATATTTTTATTAAAATCCTCAATTTAATTTAGAAAATACAGTTTATTATATTTATTTTGTTATTCTCTATATTGGGTTATTACAAAATATGTTTAAAATGGAGTTAGAAGATCTAGTCACATTTTTGTGAAGTGCACTAAAGGCATTTTCTTAAATGGCAAAATAAAGACAAGATGAATTTTAGGTAAGTGTTAGGGAGATACAATGAGGTAATTCGTGCTGGATCATGTCCATTGGGCAGCAAGGTTAAATAGGAAAATTTCAAAAACTTTCTTTTTAACTCATTATATACTAGATCCTTTATAATGTTATCATGAATAATTTTAGTAACGTTAAATCATATTTAATGTTTTATTGGATTTTATAACAGATGTGTTTGTGATTTATTTAAAGTCTTAATTTAAATTATCATTTAGTTTATGAATTTGAATTTAAATTTTAAAACATATTATTGACAAAATAACATGAAATCAAGAACATGATATGTTCCATGACCAAGTAGAATGATGTGTGTGTGTGTTATTCTTTTGTTCAACAAAATATATACATGTAGGAATTTTAAACAATATTTATTCAAATTTAATATTTACCTAAAAAAAATTTACATATGTAAATAATTAATTATTTTAATTAATTATCATATATTAAAAATAATATGTGTATGTGTAAAATTTTTATCTATTTGTAATGTAATGTAAAATTCATTTAAATATCAATATATAAACCAGAATAAATAATATCTTAATGTGATAATCTCTATGACAATGTCAATATCTAGATACACGCACACATATTAAACCATATCGGTGCTTTAATATTTAAATTATTTTATTAAATTAATGTATTAATTTAATGCTAAAAGGATGTCAGTATGCCCATTATTTCAATAGGAACTCAAAGACGCAAGTGCTGCATAAAACGGAGTACGTTGTGAGAGTTATACTAGTTTGATTAATCATGGGCTAATTTGCAATACACAAACTTTAAAGGGTTTGATGAAATTTACCACCTTCTTATTCCTTTACCCTAGCTGCTGCCTCTACCATATCTTCATCCAATTTTAGAAGCTGAAGGGGCTAGCGATATGCCCTAGAGGCAATTATGTAATTTGTTATATATACCTAACTCTATATTAATCTTGTTCGTAATAAAAGTGTTTATTTTCTTTTATATACTTTCTTATATTATGATAAAAGAAAATTAAGTAATTAATTTAAAGTTTCCGGCCCTTTATTTAATGAGTCGGCGCGAATTCTCTCAATTTCAAAAAGACAAATTGAAAAAACATTTCGGATATGATATTTTATCATATAAATATCAAAAGAAAAAGGAAGGCTTCGCCCAGTATATTAATTCCTTGATCTTTTTCAATCTCTGCCCCGCTTCCATGTGGGCAGAGACCAGACCTAGAAAATCCTTAAATAAAATGTTTACTGATTGTAGTTACAAATAGTTACGATTATGAGTAATTAATAACAATATAAGATAACATTTTGTTCTAAATATTTTTGATCAATATATTTCGAGAAAATATATCGATTCATCCATTGAGACTGGAGTGCGTGACGCTCCCCAAATGCTAGAAAGTATGTTAGTTATGGATAATAGAGGCATTAAGGGGTTATATACTTATGGTTCTTGGATAACTAAGGAATGATTCATCCAAGAGTTTTCTATGGGCTAGTAACAACTAGGTCAAACAGAAAATCTCAATGTGACGTGTTACATAATTCCCTTAACTTGAGTATGCCGTGGAACTTCAATATGGATATTCTACTTTGATTACGGTTAAATCATGGCATGATATCCATTGAACGATTATGGTTGGGTTGGAGTTCAAGCATTAGGAGTGAAGCACTATTTAATGGAGAATTCGTCTCCTCGGTTGTATGAGGTTAGTACCATAGTCAAGTGTAGTCAACTCAAAGTTAAAATCTCTGGCCAGAGTAGAACACTAGTAATAAATGTTATTGAACCAAGGACTTTATTTGTGGACTGATCAAGTTGGATATAGGAAAATTGTGCAGTACTGACCAATACCAGATGCCATATATCTTAAAGTGATATAGTGTTGGCAAAGAAAACATGTGCACTTATCGTTATTAGTACCGCTTAAGGTGATGTAAAATATGATTCTACCAAAAAGACTATAAGCGATAAATTCAGTCAAATTGTCACGCCACTGGCTGGGATTACATGTGAATGTTAATATTTAAAATTTTCAATATTAATCACTGACTGAATTCACACTTCCAAGTCACACAACCGTATTTGTGAATTCTTCAAAATACCACACGATTTAATTAATTTATAAAGTGCTACAAATTGATTAAATCAATTAATATTTAAGAAACATTAATTAATGTATTTAATGTTTGGGGTGTTGTTTGTAAGTAGGGAAGCTCCTAGAAATGATCTGATTGCTATTAATAATTATTTGGATGTGTATATTAAAGTCATACATGCGTGTATCAACATACGATATCAATATATATATATATTCAATCAGGCTTGAAATATATTTAATTATTTAAATGGGCTTTTAGATTATTTTTTATCCATATAAGATGCATGTATTGTGTAACACCCAAAACAATAAGTAGCAATTAATAAATAATGCTAAGGCTCAAAAAATGAAATTTGAGCGAACATCGTAATTTGGCCATGGAATTTGCACCAATGTGTTCATGGTGATTTTCTGAGCAATATTCATATTTGAATTTTGCTATCGGAGTTTAAACAAAAAATTCATCAGCATTTGAAGTTTTTAAAATGAAAATAATTAAATTAGAATAAAAAAGATATAAATAACACTAATCGCGTAGACACCATTGGTCAACCTCATCCTTGGGTTAGTAGATCTCAAGCGGTCAACCGCCTATAGGGGAGTGGTCGATCGATTGTGAAGGTGGGGCTAGGCATGAACCATGGCCAAATGTCCCGGATTTTATTAGTTTAAATCTAATGGATACAATTGGTTTGAGTGCCTATAAATACAGGCCTAGTCTATCACTTCTCTTCTCAAATTTTTTGATCAAAGTAGCGGAGCTCTTCCATTTTTACTTCTCTACTATTTTTGTTAATTATAATATAATATATTTATATATATTATCAAAGAATGGTAGAAAATAAAGAAGAAGAAGAAGAAGAAGAAAAGAAGGACCGAATTGGTAGTGTAGAAAAGGTTAAATTTCATAATTATAAATCTATATTTCCCTTAACCTCAAATCTCTTTTCAGGCCTGAAATTTTAATCATATGTATATATCTTATTACACATATTCTTTTGGATTAGAATGGAAAAGAAGTCAATTAAAGGGATAAATTTGGATTTGAAGATTTGGAAAGCTTTAAAGGTGGGTGGGAAATTATATGATTTATTTATAACATTGAAAGACTAAAAGTTTATAAAATACTTTAAGATTAGCAACTAGAAATGAAGAATTCTTTGATCTTAAAAACTTTAGAATTTTGGAAAAAAATAAATTTTAGCAAGTGATGGACAAGGAAAGGTTGTTCCGAAAATTACAGGTCATTGTTCATATGCCTTAAAAGCTAAAATTTATAAATAGGCTTGTGTGTAATTATTTAGAAGAAAAGAAAAGGTTTCTCGAATCTAGGATTAATCGCATAATGCCAGGGTCAATCATATGTATTAGCTCATTGGTTGTGTCCTTGTTGCATTAAGATGTGGCTTGATTTTTTTTAAGGATGGAGATGCAAATATTTTTTAAAAATTGTGTTCAAATGCTTTTGAAAGGTTGTGTTTAAATGCTTTTAAAAAATTATATGTGAATGCTTTTAAAGATTTAATTTTCAAACTATTTTTCAAGTTTGATCTGAAGGGAAAAAGCTTTTATGGAAAAATGAGAGAATTTCTAGTTTTCAAAGGCCATATGAAGGGTCAATGTGTTAATGATTAAAGAGTTAATTAATTAAAATTACTTATATAAGATTTAATTAATATAATATTATACATAAGACTATTATATAAGTAATATGAAATATAAAAGTTATATATTAGTAAAACTTATAAAATATAAATATATAAACTAAAGGTGGAACATTATATAAACCCTAAATAAACTTAAGGAATAAACACATACGTAAATGTACGTATACCTTGATTTCAGATGTAGCCGACACTTGAATCACGAGGATATTTTATAAGAAATACATTATTCTATAAGTCAATATCACTCGATATAATATATTAAAGATTATGAATTTTTAATATATAGTTGTCCTCTATCATTTATATATTAATAGATTACTTGCATACTCTTTAGTTATTGAGCTTTCTTCAAGCTAGGGATGTTATGTGTAGTACTATTAATATATTGAACAGACGAGATAAGATAACCACATGTATTTGTTGAGCTTCCTCAAGGTATGTGCATTATCCTGTGGCCATCGCGAAATGATAAGTCCTAGTGAATAATCTCACTTCACTTGTTGAGCTTTCCTCAAGGTCTAGGCGGGATTAGAACAAGAAACCATGGGTTAGGAGTTGTATGTGATACAACCGATAAGGAGTTATCCACCATACGTCGACCTATGATTTGTTGAGTCCTCGAGATCAAAATCCTAAGGCATAAGAGTCCTAACACCCACTAGTGAAGTCGAAAGGCTTCTATGTTTTACTTTGGGTTTGGTGAAACATAAAAGACTAATGGGAGTCTTATTAGAAAAATTAAATTATAACATTTAACATTTCTAAGATTGTAAGAACATATGCTATATAGTGTTATAATAATCTACATTGAAAATTTTGTGCATTTAATACGACTGATAAAATGTTTATCAATTAAGATATATAAATGAACTGAATTGAACATTGACAAATAGAAATATAATATATATTTACTACGAATACTTCAAGTTCCTAGTTTTACAATTATGTAATACATTCGTAATACGGTCACTTACGTCTACTTGGTCGAAACCATATATTGCATTCTATGAGTTTCGAACTCAAAAGAAATACGAGACTGTGGATATTTGATCCATAAACTATCACATATAAGTGTTATACAATGAATGATCATAGTTCGTAATGTACAATATTTCGATTAAATTAGTTCATTCGAAGAAAACAAATAAACCATGCTGTGAGATAAAGTATTTAGTTTGACTGATTACAATAAAGATCGTATTGTGTTAAATGTAATACAAGACCAAACAATAGTATAGATCTAAGAAATCGATCATTGAAATTTCAGTTCGATCAGTTTACGTAAGATGCATATATTTGATGTCCTTAAATATTAATAATTATCCAATGCATTTTTGTAAAGAGTTCGTTCTGATATTGCAGTAATGGATTTTCTTTGAATGGCTCGACTATTTAGAAAGGATAACGAATGTACAAAAGTAGATGTAATTTAAGGTATTTTTGGAATGATGAGAGTGAATAGTCACTTCTGCTTCATAAAGAAACATCGATATTGAGAATTGTAATAATAATAATTAATACTTAACGTTGGAATGAGAAATATGATTTCTATTCCAAAATGTATTTACATTATCAAAATTATTTTCTATGTTATTTATTTCTTTGAGTTTAAGATATTTTATCAAAGAACTCCCTATTATAAACTAGTTGCAGTATGTTAAATAAATAATCTATATTAAGTGGATGATTGACCTCTGAATTTAGTACGCTATTATAGTAATGGAGGATAGTTAGAGAATGCCACGTGTCACTTATTGATTGCATCAAATTACGAAAATTGTTTCCGTAAAACATATCAAACGTTGTTTATGAAATAATAACTATTTTTCGATGTCGATTGAAAAATAGACCTAGTTATATTTCAATGTGAATATAATGAATATCCATTATAAAATAAAACTATAATGTGGTATTTGTTTTCACAACAAAAGTGATTCATTAGAAAATACTGAAGTATTTAAAATTATCTAAATTAATTTGGAACTATAGACTAAGTTGTAGTTTGGCGAAATACTTTTTATATGATTATAAATCATATAATGCTGGTTAATTATATCTCAAACAATTAAGGGCTATGCACCCATTTAGTGGAAGCGTCATAAGAGCTGATGACCTCTTCAGATTGATACATATTGATGTATGCAATCGCAAGTCGATTTATACCAAAACAGTTCCACATGTTTCGTTATATTCACCGATGAGTTACCATCGACATAGATATGTTTATTTGATACACAAATATCATGTTTATAACGAACTCGTTGAGTATAAAATTGATGTAAATAAAATAACATGCAATAAAATAAAATGATTCTATTTGATTGAATATATGAGTATATTGGAAAGAGTTTCCAACGTATCTAAAAATGAATAAAAATCCAACCTCAAAAACCACTCCTCCTTATGATACACAATGATGTACCGATAAAAAGTGATTAAACTTTGTTAAACGAAGTATGATTAATTATGAATGAAGTTGAGTTAACTTCTTTCTATAAGGTCGTGTACTTAAGAGTAGTACACGAGGTTAAATTTAATTTCATCCAAAAAATAGTATACAAAACTATATAAGATAAGGGTTTATAAGAAACACCTACATATCCTAAGCCAAAGAGTTGGCAGATTGTGTAAGTTAAAAGATTGCATATAATAATTGTGCGTAGGGGATTTTGTATGAACCATCCCAAGAGAATCTTGGGAACGATAGTCATTAGATGACTAATTTATGTTTTGAACATAAATATATCATGAACTAATGGAAAATCAGCTTTATATAAGCTAACTCATAAAATGCTTATAAATGCCTTTTCCGTTGCACTGAGAAGCAGTTGTTGTTTCAAGAAATACCTACTTCATAGCGAATGAATTTCTTTAAGAAATTATTGATACAAAATAAATTTGGATACAATCCAAGGATAAAATTGATTACAAAGGATGAAAGGAAATTGACTAAACATAATCAAACACAGTGCATTAGAATGTCCAATGAGTATCCTTGTACATTAAAGAAACTGTGGGTTTCTCGTCAATGCCAAGAATAAATAATCTTCGGTCGTTTAATTAAACCATTAATAGTATTGACTTTATGATATTGTACAACGTGCTAATCCGAAATATATTCTATGTACATTATCAAAATATGATTTTGATAATTGTATCCTAATGGATATGATCCATTGTAATATAGTGAGCTACACTGATAAAAATACAACCGTGAATTTCAATTGTTGAAATTAACACAACGATTCACAATGCGATGTACTCAAGTTAGTTTGGATTTTACTCATAAAATTATTGCCTAATATGGCTTTATGGTTGGTATACATGTGTTGAAACATTAAGTTCTAAATACAGATTTAGGCTAGTCTGTTTACACATAACAACCAAAGTGCCTCAAAGTCAGTGGAAGGAATATTGAGTTTGTGAGTTTTTGGATATAATCCAAAAAATGATACGAAAGTGTCAATCGAAAAGCATCAAAATTGTATAAGTGTTTTGATAGCAATATCAAATTGTTTGATTATCAATCAAAATGCAGAAGAAGAGTGTGCTCATAAGAATGAAAGTTAAAAGGTGCATAGATATTTCTAAATCATAAGTAAACAACACAATGCTGGTTGTTAACGATATACTTGTGTTAAAATCAGGCATTGGTCGTTCTAATACTCGACGACGGATTTGTAAATTTTGTCTTTTATTCTAAGTATAAAAGATATTGGGAATATCCTAAACGATATGCAAAGACTCCTTATTACAATGGTTAATGTGGAACATGTAAGATGGATTCCTGGTGCATTGAAATAGGAATTATCATACATGTTATTTTGACTACGATATTGTTATTTGTTTATGTATTTGATACATGATGCAACTATCAAATCCAAATGGATATCACTAAATGGTTGTTTGAGGTGCTCTTGTGTATTTATGATGTACTAGAGAATTGTTTGCATAAACAATGTACTCCTTATGAAGGAGTGTTCGAACTCAAACTTCATAAGTGATATTGAGTACAGTATGTCAATAATAAATTCAAGTTAAGAATCTTTAAGTTAGGATGTTAAGAGAGTGTGGGTGATTCAATGAAAAGGCCAAGTATATTGACTTGAATAGCGCCACAATAAAAGAAATGAATATATATAAATGCATAATTTTATAATAGAGCTGAGGGTGATTCCAAATGTTGAGAATTCCTTAATATTGTTATATGATAACAATGTTGCAATATAATTCATAACAGAACATAGAGCTCACTAGAAGTTGAGAGTCAAACTCCAAATTGTTCCACATAATAAAGGTAGTTTATCAATGTCGTAGAGAGTTGATTGGCAAAGTAGATAATTAAAACATAATAGCATACCCATTCACTGAGGGACTGAACTAATTGGTTTTGAGGAAACCGATCAAAGAAGTTTAAAGAAGATTCCTTAATTAACTCCTTGTGCAAGTAGGAGATTGATAGAGTTAGGGGTATATACCATAGGGTAATTATGTAATTTGTTACAATATATAACTCAATAACCAATCTTGTATGAAATAAAAGGTGTTTTCTTTGGAATAAATATTATCAAATACATTCATAATAGTCATAAATATATCAATCGATATACGATATCGATAACTATTAAATTTGATTTAATTAAATAATATTTTCTCTGAAAATAAATGGGACTTTTTCCCATCATGATGTTGAGAATTTTGGCTGCAATATGGAAATAAGGGACGTCACAAATTAGGGTAGAATGGTTAAATTTTGGATGACTCAGATTACGGGAGAAATGATGAGATATGATCCACTATTTTCCCTCTTCTATCCACTATTTGAATGTCTCTAACTGACTTTTGGCTACCACTCCTTCCTTCTATCTCAAACTGAAATCAATCCATAGGTGCTCCATCATATCTAGCTCAAATCAATTATAAATTAATCAAATCTGATAGTCAAAGGTCAACGATTCAAGGACTAGCAATCTACCAAATTGAAAAGCTTTCAAAGGAGAGAATTCATCGTTTCAAAGTGTACATCAAGACATTGGTTCTCTGGTATGTTTTACATTGGATTATAGTTTATAATTTTCTAAATATTATTTTATCATATATATATATATTATTGTTAGTTAGGTGACGATTCTGATATGTATTAACGTCGTTACAAGCTAGATTGGTAATACGTATGTATTCGTTTAATAAATAAAAAACAATTCTTAATATGTAAGATAGGTCTGTACAATCGTATATTTTAGAGATAATTAATTATTAATTATATATGTATGTGTTTGTATATCATTTAATTATTCATATATAGTTCATATTTATACAATATATTTCTATGATTAAAATTGATAATATAATATTATACGTGTATCTTCATAGCAGTAATAATTTTTGACAGCAGTAAAATAATTTTTAGTTATTATTTAATATTATTTAAATCATTATATTATCTAAATAAATTATATAAAATTAAATATGTATTGAAAATTATTTCTTAAATTTTTTAAAATTATTTTATTATAATATACTCTCTTGGTGAGAAAATTAAAAATTAATTTCGCTTTATTTTAAAATTATTATAATAATCGGTCGAAAATAGATAAAATAATAAAAAATATAATTCGACCGAGAAAAATTATAAAAAAATATTTTAAAATTCAAAATATCATATATAATTTACTGGAAATTTAAAATTTGGAAAAATGTTTCAAAAATAATTTTTTTAGTAACTTTTTATGTATTTTAGAAAAAAAATTCAATCAATATATATTTTAAAACAATAAAAATTAATAATAATAACTTTCGTGTTGTACAAATGATTTGAATTAAAAAAATTATTTTATTTTGTTAATTAATAAAAATATATATATTTAGATATTATAAATATATTTATGAATAAATATATGTATATATATGTTTTAAAATATTATTTTATCATTATATATATATTGGTTCACACTTTATTCATTAAAAAAATATCTTATATTTTTTTAATTTTATTATAACAATATCCATGTATAAATATATGTTATTAATATTCTATATATATTTTTATAAATTTCATATATATACATATATCTATATATACATGTCTAAATATTTTCATTTACATAAAATTATTTAAAAAACTAGCATATACATTTATATATATATATATATAATATTTTTATAAGTAACAAGTATAAATACATACATATATTCAAACAACATACAGTACATATCGGACGAGCTAAAGTATCTGTTACGATGTAAATCCCAACATCCATACATAGGTATGTTATACCATGCACGAGATATCGTATTACACATGCACACATACATATATGTATATGATACATAAGTGTATATGTATATGTATTAATATATAAATTAAATAAAACTCTATAAATTTATAGATTTAAATAAAATTTAGAAATGTTTTAAATGAATTAGACTTCATAGGCCCAATATAGATCCAATAAGGCAATTTTTTTTAAAATCCATCCATAACTTTCGATGAGGGCTGGCCCAGTACTAAAAATAGTATCGGAGTCCAATAGCTTGTGCGGTCTAATTAGTCATGTTAGAGTTAACTAATTAAGCTCATAGCCTAGTTAGTAGGGTGTCTTAGAAAGGTAGTGTTGAAGGATTGGGTTTGAGTAATCAAGTACTCTACCCTACCTGGTTGCTGGCTTGGCCCGAGCAGATATGTAGACCTAAAACCCTTAATAGAAAAGACCAGATTTGAATTGGGCCTTGGGCTAATTTAAAAACTGTTTTGAAATTAAAAATAAAAGTTAAATTTAAATAAGAAAAATATTATAATTGTTATAATATAAATATATACATATTATAAATGTTATAATATAATGAAAATTTTCAAAATGTTTGAAAACTTATATAATTAATTTTGAAATTTATAAAAATTTATTAATAAGATTAATAAAATATATTAATTAAATAAGTTAATTAATTAATCAATATATAGATGTATTATACATTATGACATATGTTATGTTGTTTTAAAATGTTAAAATAACATAAGTATACATGTGTGTATATAAATGAACTTTGAAATTAATTTAATTATTTTTTTAATTAAATTAACTAATTAAATAATACGCACACATATATATAATATATGTGTTATATTATAAAGGTTATAGTATATAATAAATATTTATTTTAAATGTTATACTAAGTAATAAATTAAAATGTTAATTGTAAAAATAATTAAATAAGATTTAATTAATATAATATTTTACATAAGACTATTATATAAGTAATATGAAATACAAAAGTTATATAATAATAAAACTTATATAATCTGAATGTATAAACTAAAGGTGGAACATCAAAGAACCCTAAATAGACTCATCAAAGAAACCCTGAATAGACTTAAGAAATAAATGCATACGAAAATGTACATATACCGTGATTTTCAATGCGTCTGACACTAGAATCAAGAGGGTATCTCATAAGAAATACATTATTCCATAAATTGATATCACTTAGTAGGATATATCGAAGGTTATGAATTTTTAATATAATGTTGTCCTCCATCATTTATATACTAACACTACACCAAAATAGTGATGTTGTAACATTTTATATTTGTTAATTTCTAACATTTATAAATGTTACATCCGACTGACTATAAAAAAGTGTTAGGATACTTGAAAAAGTGTTGGAAAATATAAATAATGTTTTTTATAAACTTTCCAACACATCAGTTATAATTTACAACACAAAAAGGTGTTAAAACACTTGGTAAATTTGTAAATAACTCACTAAAAATCGGACCCTTCTGTAATCTTGTATATGTACCATTTTTTAACGCTTTCCCCTTCCATCACCACTATCGGCCGCATAATTTTCAATTAGATTAGGGTTCCCCTTCGCGCATTCCATCACCAGCGTCGACAGCCATTCGTGCATCCTCCAAGCTACCAGACATCTAACATCGAGCAGCTGAAGACTAGGATTCCCCTTTTCAGCTGGCGCGTCATCTCCAGTCGAGCGTCAAACTCTTCATTTTTAAATCTATCACGGCATCGAGGACCATCACGTTTGAAACTGAAAGCTAATCACTCTAAATTAGAAGTTATCCTAGTCAGTAATCATTTTTTTTGGCTTGTCTTTATTGTTATTTCTAATTTTTAAACTTGGTACAGTACGGTTTAACATTAGACTTGAAGACTGAATGATAATCGGATGAAGGATATATGTTAGTTTGTTTGTTGTTTTATCATACTTGCATTATTATTTGTGATCTTCATGAAGCAAGTGGTTAAAGAATCCACCGATAGCCATACTGTGATAATCGTCCATCTCCATCGGGATCTGCATCAGTTTTTTTGCCAATGTTCTATGGAAATTAGGTGTTTGGTTGCAAGCAACGGAGTTTGTTTTCCTTATCTTTCTCATTTTAACACATTGTTTTGCTTGTCTTAACCACATAATTGTGTACTCAAGTGAGCATATGTTGTTAGAAATTGCATGCTTACAACCTAATAAAAATCCTCAACTTATTGTATATTGGTCTGAATATTCAGTTGTGCTCATGATCGACTATTATATTAGTTAATTGTCTTTACAAATGTTTGTTTCTATTTTAAATTTCTGATGTTCCCAGAAGTAACAGTAAATATGCTTAATTTTGTTTCCTTGTAATGACAATTACATGTTGGTACATCATTGCATCTACTATGGACTTGTAATTTGCACTTGTAAGAAATTATTAGGGATTATGCAAGTATTTATGTCAATCAATTTGTATAAAATTATTAGAGTTTGAAGTAAATCAATTTGAAATTATATCATATGAACATGGCCAGTACAGGTATGCAAGTGTAGACGTTGTAGGAGCATTTCTTACTATTAAAATGTACAACATGTGATCGTTCAAACCGATTCAGTTTAATAAATGTGTATAACGATTATATAGCTTTTTTTAGATAAGAAGTGTTCTTTTCTAAAATCTTGATGGTGGTTACAAAAAAATTTCAACTTTAATACGTATTCTCATACACTAATAATTATACTATGAAAATTGTGTTTCAATCTATTTTGAAATGTGTTCTAGCCCAGTTTCAAACTATTGTCCAACCTTAGTTTAACACTTTCTTTGCTGTCAGTCTAATTTTCAATGGTAAACAATAGTGGTGGAATGGCATCCCATTATGAATATATGACTAAAAATTCTAATTTATCATCTCTATATGTTTACCCAGTAATTCCTACTGATATGTTGTAATAAATATATACATTTGAATTTGTTTTCTTTTTGTGAATTTTATGAATTTTTTTGTGAAATCAATTAGATGGCTGTTTAGATTGTACTGAAACAAACAAATTTGCAAGTCAACTAAAAAGATGAGGATTATAATGACTGAGAGCTAATAATGTCAGATCGGTACTTCAACTACTTCAGTTTTATATTTACTCATTTATTTACTTATTTATATATTGTTATTTTTTTTCTTTCATACCAATTAATAATATGACACCATCATTTTTTTACCATAACATTAAAGTCGGTTTGCAGTTTTCCGAATTGTACATGCTTGCTGTGCACTGATTTACTGAACAACGATACACTAGCCTCTAATATTTTACACATATAAAGAAGTAATATATCTGTCAGTACCCTTATCCCATGTTCGCAAAATCATCTTACCCATAAATAGATTAGTCACTCATAACGAGTGCAGAATGAATTTGAATTTCAATTCATGTACTTCATGTTACCTGTTCAACAAAATGCATACAACTTTCTATTATCTCTATTTCATGAGTTTATATTAGCAGTTATCTTCATTGTCTTTATCATTTTTATACCTTTAATTTTCATTGTATACTAAAATCTTTTTTATGTGGGTCTAAATGTCGAACAATTACAATGCTAGTGCATCTAAAGGTACAAATGAAGAGCTTGATGCATATAATCCTCCTCTAACAAGTGATAAAAAATACTCAATAACTGTTGATTTTGAGGGTGTTAAAGGGAAAGATGAAGCTAAATGGGGCTCCGGATGCGGAGCCCTAATGTCATAAACCGATTGGCTATGACGAGTGGAGAAATGTAGATGATTACTACAAGAACATTTTGTGGCAAGAACTATTAGTATGTCACGAATTCACCTTATTTAGGCATTTATGTTTTGCACAAGATTTATCCTTAGTACTAAAATTTCTTTGTTAAACGGAATGAATTTGACATGGATATAGATCCCAATCTAGCTCGGCCAATTTTAGAAAAAACGTTTCTACAATATTATCGTATGGTAAAGTCTACTTTGCGGAATAAACTGCTCAGAGTCGGAGGAACCAACATACCCAAGAATATTGTTATTACTAAATGTCCCGCGGACATTGACAAAGTATGGTGGGAAAAGTTTATAGACAATGAATATTTGGAGAAAAAAAAGAGCAATGTAAGAAAAACACTGAAGCCAAAGCTAAAAATACTATCACTCATACACTAGGAAGAAAATCATACCGTAGAGTTTACGACGAAGTGGTAAGAAATAGTATAAAAAATATTTATTGTAAATATTTATAATGAATAGTTAATTAGTTTAAAAATATTTGTTCTTGCAGGTCAAGGAAAATCCGAAAGTGAAAGTTACGCGGACAATGGTTTGGAAGGCGGGACATATAAATAAGAAATCTGGACAAGTTCTTCCATTTGCAGCAAAAGCCTATGTAAGTATTTTTTCTGAACAATTTACATTTTCATTTTTAATACCTTGCATATTTTGGATATTCTTTTGCATACTGGTTAGATAATTATTTTATGGAAAAAATTTGGTTATTGAAAAATAAATATTATTTTGATTTAAGTTAGCAGTTACTAACAAGCTTATTCACCCTCTGGAACTTGTAACTTATGACATAAGAGTATATGATCTTATAAAAAAAATTGAAAGTTACTAAAAAACTAGTAGAATTTCAGTATATGAGCTTATATTCTTTTTTCAAAACATAACATAATGAGCTTCCTACAAAACATAGCATAATGCAATGAAATATAAGTGATGAAGTTAATTTCAGTATCAATAAGAGTGCTTGAATATATGTACTTATGTACTAAAAGTAGCTGAATATTGCAATTACGCTCCCCAAAATGAACAACATTTCCATACTTGTCAACAAGAACCTATAGATGAGGCCATTTTGTATTAAAAATGGCTAATAACATAAAATACATCTTGGTAAGGTTCTATTGAAAAGTGATGCTATCTAAACAAGTATAATAATAAGAGAGGCAAGAATTTATCCATTACAAAAAAATATATACCTTTAACTACATAAATCAACAAGTAATAGACAATGTCTTCTATCTAATCAACTCAACGATAAATTTAAGAAAATACGTGCAAGAAAAAAATTCCAGAATTGTTATTCCAGCCTAAAGCTAATTTGCGTTCAACCAACTTGATGAGAGAGAAAACCGATTCATGGAATCAAAAAGATATTCAGCGATTTAAAACTAGAAATAAAAGGAAAAATACATAGAGTAGCCTAGTCATTTGGAAGATAGAAGCATGTAAAGTGAAATCTTCTAGATTTGAAATCAAATTTATCCTAAGAAAAGTGTAGAGCTTTTAAATCCTTATTCTTGGTATCTTTACTGAATTACTAATAAATTATTACTAAGTAGTAACTTTCAATAAATTTAAAATTTTCATTTGATAGCCCTAAGCATCACATATAAATACTCATGCATAACACAAGTGAACTTTATTACAACACTTTTTCAAAAGTGGAAGGCATATTGCACCTGAAATTCAATGTGCCTTGGTTCAAGATGCATTTCCCAAATGAATCCCATCATTTCCAAAGGCAGCAGCTGTTTCGCTTTTAGCTCACTGCAAAATATTTGGGTAGTTGTTAGAAGCAACTGAAGTGGGATAACATAACAAAATTCAATAATATGATCATAAATACTGGGAGTTTCTTGTTTTACTGGGCGATAATATTAAGCATTATATAACACATCACACATGGTCCTGCTAACGTTATCATCCTAGATTTTAAAGCCAACAGAGTTCAGCCAAGTATGAAAACGGTGTGTCCTTGCTATATTATTGCCAGAAAAAATGTTTTATACAAGTGAAAGCTTTTGTTTTGACTTGGTACTCACTACATATATTAAAGACGAACATTGTTCTAAATTGCCTTATTTTGATCACTTAGCTCTTGACAAAAATTTCATTAGGTAGACGGAGTGTTTTACCGTATTCTTTCTTTTGAATTTTTGTTTTTCAATCATCGTTAACTTATATTTAATGGGCATGTGTTAACATTTCTTAAATAAAATAATGGATCATTTTAGTAATCATTGTATAAATTTGTGTTAATTAATCGAGTGCGTATAAAAAACACAATCTCATGCTTCTGTTGTACAAAATATTGATAATTTTGGTGGTACCTTGCAAAAAGTAGATAACAAATGTTTAGATGGTGGATTATTTCAAAATTTGAAATAACTAAGAAGATGAAAATAATTATAAGTTGAAAAGTTTCTTAAATGAAACTTAAACAAATTTATTGTTCATGATTGAAAAGTTACGAAATTACGTCATGTGTTAATATTTTCATGTGTTAAACTAGGTTGATATTTGATTCATACATTAAATCTCATGTGATGAAATATTTGATAAATTCAAGTGTGATTTATAAGTTTAAAACACTTCATGTATGTTCAAACGAACATTGAATACAAAATTATTTAACTAGTAAACATTAGATTCTTAAGCAAAAGCACTTCAAATATTGGATGATTCTTATGTTAAAACTATTTTATAATAAGTTGATGTTGCATTCATACACAAATTAAGCAATTTTAATCTGAAATTTTGTGGTACCGCAGCACGAGCTTCCTTTGTGATTATTCGGACATTCTCCTTTCCTATCCAAACTCTTGGCATTGAATCTTTATCATGATTGAAAACTGTAGAAAACCTATAGATAGAATTATGTTGATTGTTAGTATGTATGTGATATAAACAAATCAAATTTGGAGATGAATAAGTACCTATCTTTCATATGCATCAAAATTTTGTTGGCTTCTTCTCTGGATTTCTTTTCAATTATACTCCTTGCGTAATCTTTCAAATTTGAAATCATTGTTTCAGATTGTGCACCAACAAGCTCGAATCCAGAAAGTGCAGTCGTAAATGTAGAAATTGCATTTGCAACTTCTTGTTTGTAAATTTTTCTTATAGAAGCCCATGTATCAATTCCAGTAGCATCAAATAATGACTCCACGGGCTCAGATAATGATTATGTTAGTTGTTTTTGTTTAACAACACAATTTCTTTAGGTCAAATAACATTAACTAAATAAATTGGAAAAGGCTAAAGAAAGGTTGAAAATATTGAACCTCATAAGAAGCCGTAAGCTCAGATAATTTCTCAGTACAAATAGACACGGGGTATTCTTCAATATCACGACGAAGCTTGTCCCTAACTTTGGAACTGTCCTAGTCTGTTTGCTTGATTACAATATCTACAAAAATAAATAAATGAACAACTAAATAAATTTCAAACTTCAAAGTAGAGAAAAGAAATTTTATTTTCAAAAAAAACTTAAGAGTTACTTCAATAATTTCTTGAAAATTTATCTATGCCTTGCTCAAAATCAACCATTGCAGACTGTGTACATGTATTAGCAGCTTCTGCAAAACCTTTCCCGCATATTAAAGAAGTTTCTAAATTGGTTTTGAATTTGTCTAATGATCTTGCACGAATATGTCCTAACATTGCTTGGAATGCAGCTTATATTCTTTTTGCACTTCAGTTGCACCCATAATTATATACATTGTATTTCTCTTTATCTCTACCTTATCATTATTCTACATTTAAGTTTGTGGATGTTAGTTACTTGACCATGCTATAACAGCTTGCATTTTTAAACACTTAGATATTTAAATAATTGATAGTGGGGAATCAGATTCTACCAGCTTTTATTTTGTCTATTTATCATTTGCGAACAAAATTGATCAATTTTAGAGTATGGGTAAAATACAATAAACAAAACTGAAATTCTTTAAAACAAAATCATATTTTCCTACTACACATTTTATGTTCTGAGGTTGCCCATGACCAGGTCAAATTACTCAAACTTTACTGACCCTAACATTTTTAGCTTATGATTTGAAGTTTGTATAATTGAGATCATTGCTGCATTACAAGCTTTTGGGGGTGTAGCCAATCCTTCCCCTTTTACAAATGCTTTCATTTAATATGTAGTGAAATGAAAGTAGTTTTCTAAATAAATAAAAAGAGTCAATATGTTACCTTTGGAATGCATGAAGAATAATTTGTACAGTTGAGTTTGGGTTCAATAGGAATCCATCTATCCACGCGCATTACAGTTGTATAGTTGTGTCTGCAATTACATACAGTCAAGGTTTTAAATCTCGCCCATCTCGGCCGAGATCTCGGCCGAGATCTTGTTTTCAAGCCCAAGCGATTCGAAACAGGATATTTCTTTTGAATCTCGTCTGACCCAAATCTCGGACGATATTTCGATATCTCGTCCGGTATCTCGGACGAGATTTAAAAGCGAGATATCGGTCGAATTTTTGAATTTTGGAAAAAATCAACTCTTTTTCCGTATTGGGCTGGCTCATCCTTTACCTTAATTTAAGCCTTCTTAATTGTACTTTTTTTAACCCTTATTTCTTATATAAATCTCATTTAACCTTCGTCTCTTATTTTATGGCAGTGACGAGTGTAAGAAGATGATAAAATCTACATCGATTATGGTAAGTATTTCACTTTATGATTTTCATTTAGGTTTCTGATCCAAATTATTTACATCCAATTTCATTTTTCTTTTTTCGACACTTTCTTGAGTTTTTTTCCTAACCCTATTTTTTTACGGCTATAAATTTTGGGCTTCACTTATTTAACTTTATGTTCCAAATGGATTCCCAATTTGATTTCATTTAGTCTTTGCTGCTATAATTTTTTCCTCAAGGCTTATTTTTAAGCAATAAAGGAATTCTCTTTCATCTATTAATTTAATTTGATGATTATATGTTCATTGGTACATCATTTTTTTGCTTTTCTTATAATATTACTAAATGTTTGAAAATTGTTTGTGATATCCCGGGATTTTAGGGAATTTAAAATGTGATAATCTTGTAAGTTAATTATTTAAAATTGGTAAAATTGTTATTTTCAAACAATTAAATAATGAGTTGTTTTTAAATATAAATATAAATAGATTTTAAATAGACTTATTATTTTCAAATTTAATAAGTGTTGTTAAAAATATATGTATATATGTGTATTTAAATTGATTTTAGATAGAATAATTATTTAGTATTAATAATGTGCTTGTTAAAAATTTAATATATATATATATTTATTTGAATTGATTTTTAATTTGGATTTTTAAATTGACTTTGAATTTGGATTTAAGAATTGAATTTAAAGAAATATATATATCTTAAAATAAAAATAATAACATAGTTTGGATTTAAATATATAAATAAGTTTTTATTTAAAATAAGATTTGTCTTATATTATTTTCCTTAAAGAGTTTTATTTATATAAATTAAGATAGTGTTTATTAAATAGTAATAAATACAAAAGTTTTATATTATCATTTAAAAATGGACTAAATATATTATATATAATTTTAGTTAAAATCTAATTGGTTTTTATTTTATTTTCTTTTAAAAGTTTTATTTTTATAAATTAAGAAAAGCATTTATAAAATAAGATATGTATTTATCTAATTAGGAAATAAATATAAAAAGCTTTTAAAATCATTTAAAAATATTTATGCATGTAGTATTACATGTGTTAATCTAATAATCTCTTAAATACCATGTGTTAGCAAACTAAGTAAGGTTAAGACAAGTGTCACATTTATTTTAATTTTCTTTAATTTTAATAAATCCTAAATTAACACTATATAAACTCCTACCCTCTTCCTTAAATTCTTTTGTTATCTTATCTTTTCAAAAACAAGAAACAAAGTCAGTAACGAAATCTATAACAATCCCTCTTAATAAATACTTAAACCTGTAAACAAATTCCTCCCCATAATTCCAAAATCTGAAGCCAAAACCTGTAAACCAAGATCAAAAGCCTGTAGCAAAGATTTCATCTTCAAATTACAACCTGGAATCAAGTCTCGAATCATCTCAGTCAACAAAGCTTTTCAGTTTTTAAATCAAGGCATTTACTTCTGCAAATCCAAGTTTCAAGTTCGATCTGTTTGCAAGCCTTCCTGTTTTCAAAAACTTCTCTGCTCATCATTTAAAAAGGTGAGTAAATCAAATTTTAAAAACAGTTTTAAAAATCTGCTACCATGTTTGATAGGTCTGATAAATGTTATAATAACATGATGAAATGTTTACTTGAATGATTAGATATAAATGGATGTTTACATACGAGTTGTTATGCATATGAATGTATTATTCTCTGTTATTTTCCTGAGAATAAACTCTTAAATTAAAAGTTTAAGTAAGTAGATGTTGTTTGTGAAGTTGCTGTGATAATGATGCCATGCATGTGTGTGTATGTAAGTATAAAAATCTGTATATATAAGATGTGTTCTTCTCTGTTTCTAAGTTACAGAGATTTAAATTTAGATCAAAGAAATTCTTTCCAGTTTTCAAAATCTAGTATTACAGTCCATTTTAAAAGCTCTCTGCCTTTTTAACTTGTGAGTAAACAATTATTTAGAAAGCTTAAGTAGATAAATGTTTGTTACATGTGAACTTTTGTGATGAAGATTGTTTCTGCATGTGTATATACAAGTGTGAATTCTTTATATTGTTTATGTTTCAACTATGCATGTATGTGCTTCTCTGTTTACAGACTACAGAGTTTAAAATAAAATCATAAATTCAATATCTCTACTTGTTCTATGTTTGGTTCTAGTTTTCTTATGACTTTTATTTGTTTAAACATAGAGTAAGGCTGGTAATTTTATTTAAGCAAATTAAAATGGTAATTATCTGGGAAATAGGAAGAATCATAAGAACTTAAAAATAGGTTAAAATCCATCAACAAGAATTACTGATTCAAGTTTATAACTTGAATTGATATTAGAAATTATGAATTTTAAAAAGAGAATCAGGATTTCTAATAATGTATTAAGAATGCAATTTGGAATTGACTAGAATTTAGTTTTTGGGCGAATTCTAGTGGCCGGAGAAATTGGGATGGTCGGGAACATTGCTGGAGGTGGAGGAGGTACTGGTGGTTCAGGCAAAAATGCAAGGAGGATTTATCACCTCCTGTGGCGTCGGCGGTAGGCCAAAAGGGGTTTTAAACCCTAGTTTTGTTGAAGCTGGGTTTGGGGTCGTCGCATCTTCTCTGATGATGCGAGTTGCTTGATACTTAGTGGAATGATGGCATGGTGTGTCGGTAGGATGTGGTCAGAGTCTCTCGGCCTCTGGTGCTCAGAACAGTGTGGACGAAGGGATTTGCTGGAGGTTGTTTTGGTTTCAGAATCAACTGGTAGCTCGATCTTATTCGAGGGCCTGCAAGTGTGGTTTGGTGGTCGAGATGAGTTGCTGTGATGTTGGGTGACATGTCGGTGAAGTCAACGGTGATCGGAGGTGGTCCAGTCGGCGTGCATCGTGCACGCGTGTACGCTTTGTTTCAGGCGAAACGATGGTTTGGGAAGATGAAGTTTTTTCTCGGTGTTGGGCTCGTGCGTTTTGAAGTACGACTCGAAGGAGAGGAGAAGCGTAAATGCACGGGGGTTACTCGGGGAATCGAGCAGATTGCTCGGATTTGTTTTTGGTTGTCTGGTTTTAAGTTTTCGAAGTCTGACCAGATTTGTTTTAAATCTTAAGTTAATGCAAAACAGTTTTTTTTAAAAACGAAAAAGGAAGTTATGTTTTATTAACTTTAATTTATCAAGTTAAATGTTTATTTATTTTAAACCTTAATTAATGATTTAATTAAGAAAAGTTAGTTATTAAGATAAGATGTTTTAAATGATAATTAAGGCATTAATAAGATAGTGTTTATCTTAAGATAATTAAAGTTTTAATGTCTTGATATTAATTAAGTTAATTAAGAAAATTAGGTATAATTAATTAATTTAATTAATAATGATTAAGGATTAGTTAAGAAATTAATTAAGAGTAATTAATTTATTTAATCAACTCAATGATTAAGATTGATTTAATAAATGACTAAAGATTAATTAATTTGTAATTAATTAATTAAGTAATTAGAGGTTGAATAATTTGTATTTAAGAAGTACTTAATTAAGTTTATTAATTAATAATTAGGTTTTATTAATTAATAAATAAGAAATAATTAATCTATAAAGATTAATTAAAGGTTAATTAACTAATAATTAAGGATTAATTAATTTATTATTAAGTTTTATTAATTGATAATTAAGGTTTATTAATTAATAATTAAAAGAATAATTAATCTGTAATTAAAGATTAATTAATTGGTTTAAAGAGTAATTAAAGAATGAATTACTCAGCTATGATTTATGAGATGGATGTGATTAAGTTAAGTAAATTAATTTGTTAATTAATTAAAGATAGTCAATTGGAAATTAATTAAATATAATTACTTAATGAGATTTGATAAGTATAATTACTTAGTGTAAGTAATTAATGTGTAATTACTAAATGTAATTAAATAAAAGAGTAATTTCTTAATGAAAGTAATTAAAGAATTTATTACTTAATGTAATTAATTAAAGAATGATTAATTTCTAAATGCAATTAATTAAAGTTAATTAATGAATGTGATTAATTAATATTAATTAATTAATAAGAAGGGTAATTAATTAATGAAATTAATAAAGTAATTAAAGGTTAATTACTGTTAAATGGTTAAGAATAATTAATTTGTGAAATTAATTAAAGAATAATTACTTTATGTAATTAATGAATAATTAATCAAGGATGATTAATGTTTAATGAGTAATTAATTAATTAAAGGTTGTAATTAATTAATGATTGATTAAGCAAGGTTAGATGATTAATTCTTAAGTAATTAATTTAATTTAAGTTAATTAAATTAATTATAACATGGGTTAATAATTGTTGCTTATGAATGATTGTTTGTGTAGAATATCTGATTTGGTTGATATCTATTGAATGAGATGCTGTGATATTTTGTGATATGATATTGGATATATCCGTGATAAATGTGTGATATTTATCTATGTTAAATGCTGTATGAATTCAAGTATTGAATTGAATTGTTTAAACCTTTAAACAACTTGGCCTTAAAAGATACGTTTTGGATTTCGATGAGACCGGGATCGGGTTTCCGTATACCGGTATTCCAGGTCTGGAGACCCGAATACCACATCGATCCAAATTAACGATAGGTCGTGAATCTCAAGTGAAGATGAAGATTCAGAGTGCAAGGGTTATTGTCGTTAACTCTGAGGGTGATTCCAAAATGAGTGTAACGAGATAATGCCTTCGGTTTCGTTCGAACCCGGAACGAACTTGTATGGATTGAATGCTTTCAGCACATCGTCAGGTGGACGATGAGCATTCTAAGTGATGTGTTCTGATTAAAGGTAATCATAGCCTCAAGCCTCATCAAACCGGGAATGGCTAAAACAGGGGAGGTGCAGCAAGGTTAGTGGGTAGCACCCAAGTAGTATAAGATTCCCCTGTCTAGAGTCCCTTTTTATTTCGGCTGTGTGGGCGGTTGCTGGCTCCAACCGCGGGGTTTCTTATGCGGGAATTATCCAGTAAGGGATGTTCCGGCCTTGTGTTGCAGGGGATTGGGCGTGATCCTCGGTACGTTGATCTAGGCCACGTACTGTGACGAGCGGTACCCCGGTAGCTCTGCCATTGTATGGAATCCACAATCCAATAAGTGCTGTACGTATTAGTTGTGCCCAACTATGTTGGAACGTGAGATGTAAGCATTCCAGCTATTTCTGTATTTTACTTGGAAACCCTAGACCCTATTATAATATAACTGGATTTCCTATCAAATGTTTTGGTTAGCGTAAGGTAAAAAACTTACCCATGTTTATTTGTGGGGAGTCTTACGTGATACCTTGGTTTTCAAAAGGTTTTGAAGTTAAGCAATTTAAACCGTTTACTCACACCAGACCCATGTCTGACCCAAGTGTTTATTTTCTGTTTTATTAAACCTTGGGTACTCAAATTTTTACGAGTAGCCAAGGGATTCAGGTTTGCTTTGACGAATCTTTGGAGGAGCAATGGAGCAGGAGGCTTCAGCGTTCATAGATATAGTGTTCCGCTGTGTTAGTCTGTATGAGTCATTTGTTGAGTGTATTTGAGTTGTAATGACTAGACAGATGTTTATAACTGTCTAGTATGTGTTGTATAAGCTGTGTATCTCTGATGTATATGATACAATGTAATATCTTATTTGATTAATATAATTTATTCGTTCCGCTGTTTAGATTCTGATGTGTTTCTTTCTTTCTTCTCTATCTTATCTCTTTTCTATCCCTTTCTTTCTTCTTGATGATACGACTTTTTGTGGAGAAAAAGCCGGGTCGTCACATTTGGTATCAGAGCACTAGGTTGAGTGAATACCTAGGCTTTGGAGTGATTTCTATCTTGAGAGAGCGTATTTGTAATTTTTATATAACTATATATATATATATTTATTTCTACCTATTTGTTGGGTTACCTGTTCGGGTTTTCCCAATATAAGATATAAAGGTAGATAAGGTAGTGGTGTGTGTGTAACACAACTACCAATGGTTGGAGTTTGAATGTTGAGGTTGGAAATGTATCTGTCGAGACTGTAGACCTAATACCGTCTCGAGTAAGCTTTGATATGGTGTGAGGATTTCTCTGATCTCTGAAGGAAACCTATGAAGGTTCAGAGTCCATCTTTGAGTAGAATTTGGACCTGTCGGATGAGCTGAAGCAAGTGATGGTATCTGGGTAACTTAGGAAGTAGTAGGTGCGTGCTGAGACGTAGTGACTATGGATGTCTCCGAAAATGTTTTCTTTTGGAGCAAGTTTGAAGAAATGTGTCTGCTTCGGTGTTGTGGCTGAGTTCAGCAGAGTCTTTTCTGTTTGGTTTGGAGTCTGAGTTTCTCGAAGCTTTGGATAGGGAGTCTTAGCATCTGGGTCAGCAGTGCAGCTCGGAGTGTTTCGTGTGCCGGCAGGAAGTTTTCTGGCTAAGCAGTTTTCTAGAGTTGGAGTTCAGAAGCAGCAGAGTGGATCCAGTTCTTCGATGGATGGGTTAGTCAAGCATAAGCTGTTCTGAGTGGTTAAGAGAGAACAGTTTATTTGGAATTAAGCTGAGTGAATCGCAAAAGTGACTTGCGATAGTGAATATTCTCTTGAGTTATCTGAGACTTTCTGGATATCTTCAGGGAAGTCAGAGATTTGTCTGTATTTGAGATTGAGTTCCGTATCAACTTGATTTCAGGATTGCTAACGGTGGTTCAGCTAGGTAAAAGGATGTCTCCTAGAGAAAGGAATTGGTGAAGCAGCTCAGTATTTCATGGAATTTCTGAGTTTTATTTTTATGGATCTATTGAACCTTATCTCCAGAATGTGTTGTCTAGTCTGTGCTCGAGTTCATCGACAGCTTTCTCATTTTCTCCAGATCAGAGTTGTGCAGCGGAAGCAAGATGGCAGCTGTTCTAGAGTGGAAGCAACCGGAAGTTGGAATGATTTGGGATTAGAGAATTTCTACAGGAAATATTTTTAGATTTGAGTCCAGATTGGTTAGTGCATCTGTTTTGTCTTTTCCAGATAGGAGAAGTAAGTTGTAGTCTTCTGATTTTGAAGTAGAGTTTGTGTTCTGGATTTTGGGTAGATTTTGAGAGGATCATTTTGTGGAGTTATTTTTGATTCAGTTTGTTTCAAGAAGCATCAGCAAAGGTTGAGCTGATCGGAATAGATATAGGCAGTCCGGAATTGTCAGAAGAGTTCTGAAGATTAGAGACGGAGGAATTTGGAATTCAAAGTTGGAGACTTCGTTATTGTTGAAATTTTCTCTGGTAAAAGGAGCTACAAGATTGGGTAAATCTGTGAAGTCAGCTCCGAGTTGTTTTGGATCTCTTCTATATTCTGATTTGGATAAGTGTTTGATCTACAGGATTGAATTGCCAGTTTGGATAACTGAGATTCAGAGTATATCGCGTATCTTTGAGGAAGTACGTGTTTGATCTATCTCTGGTTTTAGAACCAGCAATTCAGGAGGAATTGGTAGTTGAGTTAGACTTATCTGTAGTCTGATATCCTGTTTAGTTTTGTAGATTTAGATGAGTAGGAGCTCTGTAGCTTCGTAGTTTAAGATTGTCTTTAGAGCGAGTATCCCAGTATATATATACTTGGGGAAACTCGAGGAAATTTAGGAAGCTTATCCGGGATCTGTATCCGGATAGCTAGAATTGTTTGTTTGATTGAATTGTTTGTTTGGATGAAATTGATTGTTTATTTGTGTTGGCTGATAGGTATGCTTAGATTGGTTGAAATAAAATAAAACTTGGGATTATCTTTTGTTTTAAATTTCGAGGACGAAATTCTTTTAAGGGGGAAGGAATGTGATATCCCGGGATTTCAGGGAATTTAAAATGTGATAATCTTGTAAGTTAATTATTTAAAATTGGTAAAATTGTTATTTTCAAACAATTAAATAATGAGTTGTTTTTAAATATAAATATAAATAGATTTTAAATAGACTTATTATTTTCAAATTTAATAAGTGTTGTTAAAAATTTATGTATATATGTGTATTTAAATTGATTTTAGATAGAATAATTATTTAGTATTAATAATGTGCTTGTTAAAAATTTAATATATATATATATATATTTATTTGAATTGATTTTTAATTTGGATTTTTAAATTGACTTTGAATTTGGATTTAAGAATTGAATTTAAAGAAATATATATATCTTAAAATAAAAATAATAACATAGTTTGGATTTAAATATATAAATAAGTTTTTATTTAAAATAAGATTTGTCTTATATTATTTTCCTTAAAGAGTTTTATTTATATAAATTAAGATAGTGTTTATTAAATAGTAATAAATACAAAAGTTTTATATTATCATTTAAAAATGGACTAAATATATTATATATAATTTTAGTTAAAATCTAATTGGTTTTTATTTTATTTTCTTTTAAAAGTTTTATTTTTATAAATTAAGAAAAGCATTTATAAAATAAGATATGTATTTATCTAATTAGGAAATAAATATAAAAAGCTTTTAAAATCATTTAAAAATATTTATGCATGTAGTATTACATGTGTTAATCTAATAATCTCTTAAATACCATGTGTTAGCAAACTAAGTAAGGTTAAGACAAGTGTCACATTTATTTTAATTTTCTTTAATTTTAATAAATCCTAAATTAACACTATATAAACTCCTACCCTCTTCCTTAAATTCTTTTGTTATCTTCTCTTTTCAAAAACAAGAAACAAAGTCAGTAACGAAATCTATAACAATCCCTCTTAATAAATACTTAAACCTGTAAACAAATTCCTCCCTATAATTCCAAAATCTGAAGCCAAAACCTGTAAACCAAGATCAAAAGCCTGTAGCAAAGATTTCATCTTCAAATTACAACCTGGAATCAAGTCTCGAATCATCTCAGTCAACAAAGCTTTTCAGTTTTTAAATCAAGGCATTTACTTCTGCAAATCCAAGTTTCAAGTTCGATCTGTTTGCAAGCCTTCCTGTTTTCAAAAACTTCTCTGCTCATCATTTAAAAAGGTGAGTAAATCAAATTTTAAAAACAGTTTTAAAAATCTGCTACCATGTTTGATAGGTCTGATAAATGTTATAATAACATGATGAAATGTTTACTTGAATGATTAGATATAAATGGATGTTTACATACGAGTTGTTATGCATATGAATGTATTATTCTCTGTTATTTTCCTGAGAATAAACTCTTAAATTAAAAGTTTAAGTAAGTAGATGTTGTTTGTGAAGTTGCTGTGATAATGATGCCATGCATGTGTGTGTGTGTAAGTATAAAAATCTGTATATATAAGATGTGTTCTTCTCTGTTTCTAAGTTACAGAGATTTAAATTTAGATCAAAGAAATTCTTTCCAGTTTTCAAAATCTAGTATTACAGTCCATTTTAAAAGCTCTCTGCCTTTTTAACTTGTGAGTAAACAATTATTTAGAAAGCTTAAGTAGATAAATGTTTGTTACATGTGAACTTTTGTGATGAAGATTGTTTCTGCATGTGTATATACAAGTGTGAATTCTTTATATTGTTTATGTTTCAACTATGCATGTATGTGCTTCTCTGTTTACAGACTACAGAGTTTAAAATAAAATCATAAATTCAATATCTCTACTTGTTCTATGTTTGGTTCTAGTTTTCTTATGACTTTTATTTGTTTAAACATAGAGTAAGGCTGGTAATTTTATTTAAGCAAATTAAAATGGTAATTATGTGGGAAATAGGAAGAATCATAAGAACTTAAAAATAGGTTAAAATCCATCAACAAGAATTACTGATTCAAGTTTATAACTTGAATTGATATTAGAAATTATGAATTTTAAAAAGAGAATCAGGATTTCTAATAATGTATTAAGAATGCAATTTGGAATTGACTAGAATTTAGTTTTTGGGCGAATTCTAGTGGCCGGAGAAATTGGGATGGTCGGGAACATTGCTGGAGGTGGAGGAGGTACTGGTGGTTCAGGCAAAAATGCAAGGAGGATTTATCACCTCCTGTGGCGTCGGCGGTAGGCCAAAAGGGGTTTTAAACCCTAGTTTTGTTGAAGCTGGGTTTGGGGTCGTCGCATCTTCTCTGATGATGCGAGTTGCTTGATACTTAGTGGAATGATGGCATGGTGTGTCGGTAGGATGTGGTCAGAGTCTCTCGGCCTCTGGTGGTCAGAACAGTGTGGACGAAGGGATTTGCTGGAGGTTGTTTTGGTTTCAGAATCAACTGGTAGCTCGATCTTATTCGAGGGCCTGCAAGTGTGGTTTGGTGGTCGAGATGAGTTGCTGTGATGTTGGGTGACATGTCGGTGAAGTCAACGGTGATCGGAGGTGGTCCAGTCGGCGTGCATCGTGCACGCGTGTACGCTTTGTTTCAGGCGAAACGATGGTTTGGGAAGATGAAGTTTTTTCTCGGTGTTGGGCTCGTGCGTTTTGAAGTACGACTCGAAGGAGAGGAGAAGCGTAAATGCACGGGGGTTACTCGGGGAATCGAGCAGATTGCTCGGATTTGTTTTTGGTTGTCTGGTTTTAAGTTTTCGAAGTCTGACCAGATTTGTTTTAAATCTTAAGTTAATGCAAAACAGTTTTTTTTAAAAACGAAAAAGGAAGTTATGTTTTATTAACTTTAATTTATCAAGTTAAATGTTTATTTATTTTAAACCTTAATTAATGATTTAATTAAGAAAAGTTAGTTATTAAGATAAGATGTTTTAAATGATAATTAAGGCATTAATAAGATAGTGTTTATCTTAAGATAATTAAAGTTTTAATGTCTTGATATTAATTAAGTTAATTAAGAAAATTAGGTATAATTAATTAATTTAATTAATAATGATTAAGGATTAGTTAAGAAATTAATTAAGAGTAATTAATTTATTTAATCAACTCAATGATTAAGATTGATTTAATAAATGACTAAAGATTAATTAATTTGTAATTAATTAATTAAGTAATTAGAGGTTGAATAATTTGTATTTAAGAAGTACTTAATTAAGTTTATTAATTAATAATTAGGTTTTATTAATTAATAAATAAGAAATAATTAATCTATAAAGATTAATTAAAGGTTAATTAACTAATAATTAAGGATTAATTAATTTATTATTAAGTTTTATTAATTGATAATTAAGGTTTATTAATTAATAATTAAAAGAATAATTAATCTGTAATTAAAGATTAATTAATTGGTTTAAAGAGTAATTAAAGAATGAATTACTCAGCTATGATTTATGAGATGGATGTGATTAAGTTAAGTAAATTAATTTGTTAATTAATTAAAGATAGTCAATTGGAAATTAATTAAATATAATTACTTAATGAGATTTGATAAGTATAATTACTTAGTGTAAGTAATTAATGTGTAATTACTAAATGTAATTAAATAAAAGAGTAATTTCTTAATGAAAGTAATTAAAGAATTTATTACTTAATGTAATTAATTAAAGAATGATTAATTTCTAAATGCAATTAATTAAAGTTAATTAATGAATGTGATTAATTAATATTAATTAATTAATAAGAAGGGTAATTAATTAATGAAATTAATGAAGTAATTAAAGGTTAATTACTGTTAAATGGTTAAGAATAATTAATTTGTGAAATTAATTAAAGAATAATTACTTTATGTAATTAATGAATAATTAATCAAGGATGATTAATGTTTAATGAGTAATTAATTAATTAAAGGTTGTAATTAATTAATGATTGATTAAGCAAGGTTAGATGATTAATTCTTAAGTAATTAATTTAATTTAAGTTAATTAAATTAATTATAACATGGGTTAATAATTGTTGCTTATGAATGATTGTTTGTGTAGAATATCTGATTTGGTTGATATCTATTGAATGAGATGCTGTGATATTTTGTGATATGATATTGGATATATCCGTGATAAATGTGTGATATTTATCTATGTTAAATGCTGTATGAATTCAAGTATTGAATTGAATTGTTTAAACCTTTAAACAACTTGGCCTTAAAAGATACGTTTTGGATTTCGATGAGACCGGGATCGGGTTTCCGTATACCGGTATTCCAGGTCTGGAGACCCGAATACCACATCGATCCAAATTAACGATAGGTCGTGAATCTCAAGTGAAGATGAAGATTCAGAGTGCAAGGGTTATTGTCGTTAACTCTGAGGGTGATTCCAAAATGAGTGTAACGAGATAATGCCTTCGGTTTCGTTCGAACCCGGAACGAACTTGTATGGATTGAATGCTTTCAGCACATCATCAGGTGGACGATGAGCATTCTAAGTGATGTGTTCTGATTAAAGGTAATCGTAGCCTCAAGCCTCATCAAACCGGGAATGGCTAAAACAGGGGAGGTGCAGCAAGGTTAGTGGGTAGCACCCAAGTAGTATAAGATTCCCCTGTCTAGAGTCCCTTTTTATTTCGGCTGTGTGGGCGGTTGCTGGCTCCAACCGCGGGGTTTCTTATGCGGGAATTATCCAGTAAGGGATGTTCCGGCCTTGTGTTGCAGGGGATTGGGCGTGATCCTCGGTACGTTGATCTAGGCCACGTACTGTGACGAGCGGTACCCCGGTAGCTCTGCCATTGTATGGAATCCACAATCCAATAAGTGCCGTACGTATTAGTTGTGCCCAACTATGTTGGAACGTGAGATGTAAGCATTCCAGCTATTTCTGTATTTTACTTGGAAACCCTAGACCCTATTATAATATAACTGGATTTCCTATCAAATGTTTTGGTTAGCGTAAGGTAAAAAACTTACCCATGTTTATTTGTGGGGAGTCTTACGTGATACCTTGGTTTTCAAAAGGTTTTGAAGTTAAGCAATTTAAACCGTTTACTCACACCAGACCCATGTCTGACCCAAGTGTTTATTTTCTGTTTTATTAAACCTTGGGTACTCAAATTTTTACGAGTAGCCAAGGGATTCAGGTTTGCTTTGACGAATCTTTGGAGGAGCAATGGAGCAGGAGGCTTCAGCGTTCATAGATATAGTGTTCCGCTGTGTTAGTCTGTATGAGTCATTTGTTGAGTGTATTTGAGTTGTAATGACTAGACAGATGTTTATAACTGTCTAGTATGTGTTGTATAAGCTGTGTATCTCTGATGTATATGATACAATGTAATATCTTATTTGATTAATATAATTTATTCGTTCCGCTGTTTAGATTCTGATGTGTTTCTTTCTTTCTTCTCTATCTTATCTCTTTTCTATCCCTTTCTTTCTTCTTGATGATACGACTTTTTGTGGAGAAAAAGCCGGGTCGTCACATTGTTTGTACTATGTATGCTATTTTCTACGTTTGTTTGAAATATCTATGCTTTTAGTTGCTTAATGAAATTTTGTTTGCTAATAATTAAATACTATAATTAGTCATAGAATATCTTAATTCTACTTGTAGACTTTTGTATTTGAAGTTATAAAATTAAGATTTCCCTTGCAGCACTATAAAACATAAAAGGTAGAAATGAGACATTATATTGTGTAGGAAAGTTAAGTGAATGATCAAACAAAGTAACGGTGCATATGTTATGGTTTGTTTCTTGTCTACTTTATCTCATATGATATTATATTGAACATTATTCATAAAATCTAGTTATTTGTTTAATTTACATGATACAAGTGATATTTTTCCATACTAAATTACTAATGATAAGCGTGTGATATATTCAAGGTAAGTGCATAGTGTTTTCCTTAAGGTAGTGACTGACTAGTATTATAAATTTAGGTGTATGAAAACTAATTTTCGACATGACATATACTCCGAGATAACTCCGAAATGAATTTTAGAAACCGAGATGTAAATCCGAGATGGATGACCGAGATGCACTCATCTCGTTCAAGATCTCACCTGATACGAGATAAGCTATCTAAATTCTTCGAGACGAGACATGACCGAAATCCGAGATTTAAAACCTTGCATACAGTTGTATCCGCCAGAGTTATAGATGACCTAGTCGTGTTCATGTTACAGGAAAATCATATATTATTTCAAATACTATTGAAGAAGAATGTAGCAAAAGCTTATATTGGAAACAAACTATGTGTCATTTTAGAGAGATAGTTCCAAACATTGAGAAAGTTGTTTGGATAACGAAATTTTTAGAACCGGAAGCACCGATTTACAATGGTCCTCAAAATGGGCATTATAAGCTTTGTGAATTTTCTGATGGGAGCTTTGTGATATGGCCCGTGTTTCGACTTCACAGTATCTAAAATTCTATTTATCAGTAGCTCATATTATATTGGATATTTAAAATTGGATATGAAATTGCTTTTTTGTAATTTGATATGATATTGTGGTATTTTTAAATTGGAAGGTTTGTAGCTCATATTATAGTATTATCTAAATATGATATTGTTGCATTTGAGATATGGAAGCATTTTAGACTTCATATTGAATTGATATGATGAATTATATATGTAATATGGACATCATCATTTATGAGATATTATATTCATTTTTTTAAGAATTTAATATTAATTGTGCATAAAATAGGGTAAAAACATAATTTAAATTAGTAACGCACATAAGTGTTACCAATACTTTGGATAACAACACTTATCTACGTTACAAACCTAAATGATAAGCAAAGCAATGTATGTGTAACGACACATATATGTGTTACTAAATAATCATTTTCCAACACTTATAAGCATTACCGTATATTTCTATACCAACACTTATAAGCGTTACCGTATATTTCTGTACCAACACTTTTAAGTGTTACGTATATTCTATACCAACACTTATAAGCGTTACCGTATATTTAGGTGCCAACACTTATAAGCGTTAGTAATACGTATGTTCGTAACACTTATAAGTGTTACAAATTCGACCGCTCCATTCCTCACAGTCCATTAGTAACACTTAAAAAGTGTTACTGAAATTATTTGTAACACTTATAAATGTTAGGATTTGCCTGTTTTGGTGTAGTGTAATAGATTACATGCATACTTTTTAGTTGTTGAGCTTTCCTCGACCTATGGATGTTAAATCTAGTGCTATTAATATTTTTAATAGACGAAGTAAGATAACTGCATATATTTATTGAGCTCTCCTCAAGGTATGTGCATTATACTTTAGCTGTCGTGAGATGATAGGTTCGAGTGAACAATCCCACTTTACTTGTTGAGATTTCTATAACGTAAGACAAAATTAGGACAAAGTACCAAGGGTTAGGATTTATATGTGATACTACCGATTTCATCCATATTTTAGCGCATATAAGTGTTACATAGGGAATGGTCATAGTTCATAATGTACGATACTCATATGAAGTTAGTTCATCTGAGATAAGCCAATAAATGGTACCGTGTGATCGAGTATTCAATTTGATTGATTATAAATGGATCTTATTGTGTTAAATGTAACATTAGACCAAAACTACATGAAAGATCTAAAAATTTGACCACTGAAATGTCAGTTTGGTCAATTTACGCAAAGTGCGACATATTTGATGTCCTTAAATGTAAGGACAATCGAGCATGCTTTTGTAAAGAGTTCATTATAATATTATAGTAAGTGTTTCTTTTGAATGGTTCGCCTATTTGAAAGAATAACAAATGTACAGGAGTAGATGTGACCGTTGGGATGAAGAGAGTGAATAGTCACTTCTGCTTCATAAAGAAACATCGAAAACAAGAATTGTAATAATAATAATTGATACTTAACATGGGGGTGAGAAATACAATTTCTATTCTGAAATGTATTTTCATGTAGAAAATTGTTTTCTATGAGATTTATTTCTTTAAATTACAGGTATTTGATCGAAGAACCGTCCGCTGCGAATTAATTGTAGTATATGAAATAAATCATTTATGTAAATGAACGATGGACCTTTGAATTTATTACGTTATTATAGTAATGGCTAAATAGTAGAAGCATGCCTTATAGCACTTATTGATGGCATCAAGTTACGTAAATTGTTTTCATAAAACATACCAAACATTATTATGAAATAATGACTATTTTTTTGTGTCGAATGAAAAATAGATATATTTATAATTCAACGTGAATATTACGAATATTCGTTATGGAGTGAAACTATAATCTGGTCTTTGTTATCACAACAAAAGTGATGCATTGGAAAATACAAAATTATTTACAATTACTTTTGAAATATAGACTAAGCCGTAGCTTTGAGAAATGATTTTTATTATATGATTATGAATCATATGGTACTGGTTAATTATATCTCAAACAATTAAGAGCCATGTTCCCATTTAGTAGTAGCGTCGTAAGAGTTGATGAACTCTTCGGATTGATACATATAATTGTATGCAACCGTAAGTCTATTAATACCAAAATGGTTCCACGTACTTCATCATATTCATCGATGAGTTATCATGGACATCGACATATGTATTGGATACGCCTATATAAGTCTATGGTAAGCTCATAGACTTTAAAAATGGAAGAAAATAAAATAACATGCGATAGGAATAATTCAATTTGATCGAATAGGCGAGTATATTGGAAAGAGTTCTGTATGTACCTGATATAAATAAAGATTATGCCTCAAAAATCACTCTTCCATATAATACATAATGATGTGTTGATAAGGAGTAATCAAACTTTGTTGGATAAAGCACGACTAATGATGAGTGAACTTTAGTTAAATTTTTTCTATAAGGTGTGCACTTAAGAGTAGTACATAAGGTTAAAATTAATATCATCTAAAGAATTGTTTGCAAAACTATACGAGATAAGGGTTTATAAGAAACCCCTATATATCCTAGGCCAAGGAATTGGTAGGTTGTACGAGTCGAATTACTGCACATAATAATTGTACGTAAGAGATCTTGTACTAATCGTCCCAGGAAAATTTTATAAACGATAGTCATTAGATGACTAATTTATTTTGTGAACATAAATATATTGTAAAGTAATGAGAAATTAGTTTATATAAAGCAATTCATAAACTGTTTATGAATTCCCGTTCTGTTGCACTAAGAAACATCTGTTGCTTCAAAAAATATCAATTTCATAGCGAAAGAATTTTTTAAAGAAATTATTGGTATAATATTGCACCACATTATAATGGTACAAAGCAATTGTAGCAGGTAGAGTTACTTGAGGTACAAGAATGCCATCTAGTTCAAAATGATATTTGTTAAATGGAGGAAGATGTCTTAGATTGTCCATTCCAAGGATACAATCGCTATCAAATTCTTTTGGAAGTAACGCAAAATCAAAGTTGTTTATTTTATTGTTTCCATGTATATCAGGTATTTCATAACAACTTGGAATTTCAATCATTCGAATTTGAAATATTTAATTAATTTCAAATATTAAAAAGTTAATTTTATAAGTTAAATAACTTGAATTTCAAATATAGCGATTTATTAGGTAATTAAATTGTTGAATTTAATCTTTGGAATTATTTAAATAATTGAATCTTGGATTTAATTTGGATAAAAATGAGTTCAAAGTTTATTTAAATTATGTTGATTAAGAAGATGTAATAATAAACTTTTAATTTAGATTTAAAAGAGTGTAATTTGGTTTTTAAAATAACTCATTTAATTAACGTGTGAAAATAGCTTTCCGAGGCACTGTCTCGGAATTGGACGAAACAGTTCCATTGGATCTGTAATAGTATAATATTATATACCGTCGAATTTCGTGGCGATTAGACGTATCGTTTGGTCATGCTAGTTCGAAACGGGTAGAAATTTACTAAAGGAATTTAATTTAATATAAATTGATTTTGAAAAGCTAACTTCTGTATATGATGGAATTGGGTGTCGATACACGTTCCATTGTTTCGGGATAGAGGTATAACATATAGAACGCCGGGTGGCATGCCTCGATAGGAGTTCGAAAATTTAACGTATGAATAGTATCGTGAAATTTTCTATAAAAGGACTTGTAGAATTTTCTTATGCTCTAAACCCTAAATCAAAAAAATCAACCGGCATTTTTATTAGCCATCATCCAATGGCCCATGATAAACGAAGCCTCTAAAGGTAGGGTTAGGTGAAAGTGTCAACTAGCGAAAACATCGGTGATGATGAGATAAGTGAGTTCGATAGTTGAGATCGATGTTGGTGAACCATGGTGGCGGCTGAACTCAGATGAACGCATGACATTCTTTGGTGATATTCCGGTGATCGAAGGTGATTGGGGAGGCGGCGTTGCTAGTTGGAGGGGCGGTGAGGTCGGCGCGTGCTACGGTGGAAGCCGTGGGGGGCGGCAGGCGCAGGAACGACGGCGTATTGACGTTGAAGACTAAGTCGAGAGTTCGATTATCTGGATTCGTTAAAGAGAGAAGTTATTATAGTTTAAATTTTATTAATTTATATTAATTTAAATTTAAATTATCTTAAAGTTCATTAATTTATATCTAATTCATACGAGGTGCAAATTGAACGTGGTCAGTTGTGTTGCGATCGTATCAACGAATACTACGCTTTGGAGTTGGATTGGATGGATTTGGAGATCATAGGAATTATAATTAAAATTGAACTCCTATTCAATTTTAATTCAAACCAAAGCGCTTCGGCAACTTCTAAAATCAATGCGAGTTAAATCACCTTTATGGTTAACTGGTTATGTTACATAGTTGTTTTAATGGATGTGTGGATATTTTAAAATACTATAAAATAAGGATTTTTATTTAAAAAGGATTTTCAAAGTGATTTTGGGAAATTTATATCTTTTAATAATTATTCTTGAAATTTATTTAAATAAGAATTTTTTTTAAAATAAAAATATATAATTTTAAATATTATAAATTAATAATTTTATAAAATATTTTAATAGAGATTTTTGAACTGTAAAATAAAGATTTTTAAAATCTTAAAATAAGTCCATCTTCTATAATAAAGGAAAATAGAAATATTTTGATATAAATATTTTTTAACCATTTTATATAAAGTAATATATATTATGTATATATATTAAAATTTATTTACTAATGTGAAGTTTATAAGTGTGATAATTTATAAAAGTGATATTTTACAAATAAAGTGAAGATTTGTAAAATCGTATTTTATTTATAAAAGGATAGATTTATAAATAGTGCTTTATAAATTAAAAGGAAACTATTATTATTTAATAGATTGGTGAAATAAATCAAACGGTGGATTTATTATAAGGTATGGAATGTTGTTCAGAAAATAGTTGATTTTATTTTGGAAAAAAATGAAATTGAGGATAGATTGGAGATGTTAAACGATATTTTATAAATAGAAAGGAATTTATAAAATAAATTCATAAACATTGAAGCGACGTTATAAACGAATTGTAATTGATGTTTAAAATGAGATTTTTTTGTAAATAAGTTAGACTTATAATGGGATAGAGTTTTAAGTGGGGTTCATAATAAAAGGAATTTATGAAAGGAAATTTTATAAAATAGAAAGAGATTCATAAATATAGTTTTATAAATAGGGAAATGATTATGTGGAAATTAAGTATGGATTTTTATCAAGGAAATATAATATTGTATAAAGCTTATTTATTTATATTTAATATTGTTTAAATTGATTTATAAATATTTTTAATATTTTGAAAATTAATTATTTAAATAATTAATATGGTTTGAAATTAATAACAATGATTTATTAATAATGTTTTGGAAATTAATTAATATTATTTATAATGAAGCCGAAGATTAATTATTTTTGTTTATTTATAATGGTTGAAATTATTAATTACTATCTTTAAAAATGTTTTGGAATTATTAACTATTATTATTTATAATGTTATTATTAATAATTTTTGTTATATAATAATGTTTTGAAGTAATGGATTATTTATTTATTAATAAATGCTTCGAGATTTATAAATAGAGTTATATAAATGGTTTCAAGGAATTACAAAATAGTTTTATAAATGGTTTATTTTTATAGATTTATTAAAGGGTTCGTAATTGCTCTTAGATATTTATAAAGGGATTTTATAGATTTATAAAAGGAGTTTTATAAGTAGTTTACGGATTTATAATGAGTTTGTAAAGGAGTTTTACAAATGTATAAAAAGAAATTATAAGTGATTGGAATTTAAAAAAGGGATTATAAATGATTTCCTTAGATTTATAAAATAGTTTATAAATGGTTTTATAAATTTATAACGGTGTTTATAAATGATTTAGAATTGTATAAGAAGGAAATCTTTCTCAATGTTTGGTGAACATGCTTATGCCGTTGAGATAAGTATATGACTATTTTTCCAAGTATTGAATTATAGAGATTTGTGGATATACATCTTTGTAAAAGGATATGATACAATATTTACATAATGAAATTTGTAAATGAAAAGATTTATTAAAAGAGGCTAGTAGTTGCTTATGTGCTTAACCGATGTTGGTTTTCCCTTTTGAAATAAATCCCTGATTTGGATGTGTTTATTTGATAGTTAAATTACCGACTATCGAATTTGGACCCAAAGCGTAAATTTGGAAATATCTAGGAGAAACACTTAAGTTATATGGCACAGTCATCTCCGATGATCTTGTACCGTGCGTATAAATCTCATTTCATTCTCCTAGGATAAACGATAGGAAAGCTGTCCACTAATGTTTTGGCGGTGATTTCCGCTCTTATTTTTGACTGTTTATTCCTAAAGAGCTAGGGTTGAGTTTACCGAAAAATTATCAAAAGTTGTTTCAAAGAGACTAGGATCGGATATGTAAAATCACTTCGATCCAACTTAAGAATTTCGAAGTGAAGATATGTTGAAGATGATGGAATTGAATATGGAGCTCTCAAACATTTCATTCAGTCCCATAAAAAACTTACATGGATGAATGCTGGTATTGCAATGTTGCCTGTAGAGCAGTGTTAGCATTCCAGGTAGGAAGTGCTATATAAAGGTAAAACGTAGCCTCGAGCCTCATCGATCGGGAAATGACAAAAATCAGGCATGCAGCAGGGCCAAGTGGGTTGCTCTCAAGTAGGGTATGGTCATTCAGAATCTAGATCGGTATTATCTCTCATTTGTATACTTTGGGGCCCATTAATGGAGGGGTGACCATATTCGATACTACCAGTTAAGTGGTAGGCCAGTCCTGCATGGTAGGGGTACAAGATGTTCTTGTCAGACCCCGGTGCATTTTATCTAGAGATACACCTTCGAAAGGTAATTCCTTACCTTGTTATAATATGAAATCCATTCTCCAATATGAGCCTTTACGGTTTTAGTTGTATACCAATTATGCTGGAATTTAATTAATGTAACAATTTCGACTATAATTAATATGTATTTGTATTCTAGACATTATTATAATATCAGAGGATTTTCTGTAAAATTGATTTGGTTATCGTAAGGTAAAAACTCATCTGTGTTTATGTGCAGCGTGATTTTACGAGATACTTTTGATTTAAAAGGTTTTCTTTATAACTTTAAAATCCAGCTGGGTGTGTTTTCTCACGCTGGTTTTCCGGACTGGCTTTAGTATTATTTTATTATAATGCTCGAGTCAAACTGAGCATATTTACAGATTTGCTTTGGAAGTATTAGAGCTCAGGAGATGAGCTGGATGCCTAAAGACGTATTCACGTATATGTTTATTTTCTGCTGCTTGTTGTTGAAATTATCATCAGTTGTGAGGGTAAGATGTTATAATTGTGCATGCTGATGATCGTGATTTATTGTCGTACTCTGGTGGGTGTATGTATATAACAGTTTCTCTTTGTAAAGGTCATTGATATTCGACTATATATTGCTCTGATTCGATTGTAAGATTCTATGTTGTTTTTAGTTTCTTTTCCCTTCTTCTTCTCCTTCTTTCTTTTCTTCCTTCTTCTTTCCCCTAACAATTGAGTTTTTCGACATTCGATTGCTCAGCACGCAATATAGTGGATGTATTAATGTCGATTTTCGGGGTCGAAAAACCCGAGTTGTTGCATATTTGTACCTGTAGTCTTTTTGCTTTATGAGTTACAGGGACTTGCCTTCCCGTAAAATCATTTAGCATTCCTTTTTTGTCTAAGGATACCCAGAATTCCTAAGGTATAAATAATTCTTATAGTAAACCTACTTCTGCACCTGAATCCAGTGAACCATGCACCGTGAATTCTTGATATTTAGAGATACATATCGTTATTGGAAGATATATATGTAATTGTGCTTTTCTTTTCAGATCTATGGATCTAATCATGATGTTTTATATTTTCTGTAGGAACCTTTATAACCATTCGGTTTGATTCCTGTTCTTTCTGTTTCTCAAGTATTCTCATCGTTCTTCCTTCAATTTGATTTTCTTGTCTAAAGCTCATACGATGACTAATACCTTTTAATATATCAGGAGTTAGTTCAACTTCAGACATTTTATTATATAGTTGAGATCTTGTCAATGCGTTGGATGAATTTGAATTTTCTTCATTATTTTTTGGATTATTGTAGAAATAGTATTTCGTGATGCTATAAAATATCCTGTAGGTAATTGTACCTTTGGTTTAAGCGATTTTTCAAAAACTTGAACTTCATTGTCAAATTTTTAATGTCTTATGTCAATTAATCTAGGTTGGATTGTTTTTCCTAATCCGACTTCAAATAGTTTAACGAATTGTTTTGGTGTAATTGATTTAAATGTAGCAGTATCATTTAAAGCCATACAATGTTTCCATTGTATGCCAAGAACTTTAGACCCTGGTAGAAGTTTGATATTTTGTAAATTTACTGATAATATACAAGCTTTTTCTATATTTTGATCTTTAAGACTTTTACAGAAATCAGGATGTATATTTACTCCAAATAATCTATTTGCTAAATTGGACTTAACTCCCTTAATAATATTGTTTAAAGGATTATTGATAATTCTTTCATCCATACAAACTATCATTATTGGAGTATCAATTCCAGAACTAAATAACCCTGTTACTTTTAGTTGTATTATACCTATTTGAAGGTATTTCATTTTTGGATATCTTGATTTTAGTTTTTCTATTTTATTTTTATTTAAAAGGCTTATAGAAGTAAAACTACTTCTCCTTTTAATTCTACATTTCCTTGCATGCATTCAAATACATATGTATGTTGATTTAGAAATCTAGATTTAAAGGTTAAAGGTTCGTTAATATCATTTCTATCTGAGCGAGGAATTGCCTCATTTAATTTTCCTAATCTTAGTCAGTGACCACAAATTGTTTTCCTGTGCTATCCCGTATTTGTGGGTTTGATTTTTCTTCAGATGTAAATGTGTTCATATATACATATTTTATATTCATTATATGATTCTGGCTCTTTGTTTCTTAATGTCGGGGCGTAGAATCACTTAATAGGGTTAAATGTACCATAATCATATATATTTTCTTTTATAATCGGAAGATCTTTATATTTATGTATAACAAGTAGTCCTATTGGGTCTCCTTGTTGTATAATGTAATCTTTATTCTCCATACTAGTACTTTTAAATAGTATAGAAGCGTTATTATTAGAAAGGGGTGCTATCAATCCATGGGTTATAAAAATATTTTCTTTTGTATGTTTAGGTATATTATAAATTTGCCCATAATATCCTAGTGGGATTTTATTATTAGACCTAAAAATACTTCTGCTATGAAGTACCTTTTTAATCTAGAGCATTTTGCTGCATATAATGTATAACCCGGAGAATTTACTTTTCCCTTTTAAGGGAGTATAGCGTATATAGTTAATGGAATAATTTTTATTTGATTTTGTGTTTGATTGATTGTAATTGTGTTTATTTTAAAATTATTAAAAGAATCATTAATTTCATCCACTTCTTCAGTAGTGTCAGAATAAACAAATTCAATTTCGTACACCGAAGAATTAGCATCACTAGATATATCTTTAATAATGCCTACATAAATATCGTATTCTTCGATATTCGATATTACAATATTTTATATATTTATAGGACATTCATTAGCATAATGCCCTTATTTATTGCATTTAAAACATTTTACAACCTTTACGAAAGTTTTTCTTTTTAATAAATTTTTTCTTAGAAAATTTTCTTTCTTTTCTAAAAAATTTCTTATATTCTGGTTTCCATTTTTTCCGAGTAATCCGATATTTTGATTTTGTTCTTCTTTTATAATCGGAAGATCTTCATATTTATGTATAACAAGTAGTCCTATTGGATCTCCTTGTTATATAATGCAATCTTTATCCTTTGTACTGGTACTTTTAAATAGTATGGAAGCCTTATTTTTAAAATGGGGTTCAATCAATCCATGGATTAGTTTTGGGCATGATTCCAAGTACATTGTCAAAATATGATTTTGATAGTTGTATCCGGAGGGATATGATCCATTAGTCATAAATATGTCTTTATGAGAAAGACAAATATAGTTGGAATATAGTGAGTCACATTGATAAGAATATTACCAAGAATTTCCATTACTGAAATTAACGTAACAGATTTACCATTTGATGTACCCAAGTTGGTTCGGATTTTACTTTCTAAAGTATCGCGTATTATTACTTCATATTTTGATATGTATGTGTTGAAACAAAAAATTCTAAATAATGATTTAGAGTAAACTGTCTACACAATAACCAAAGTGTCTCGAAGTCAGTGGAAGCGATATTGAGTTTGTGGGTTTTCAGGTACAATCCGAGAACGGATACGAAAGTATCATTGTGAAAAGCATCAAAATTGAACAAGTATTTAAATAGATGTATCAAATATTTTGATTATCAATCAAAATACAGAGAAAGCGCGTGCTCATAAAAAGAAAGTTAAAAGGTACATGATATTTCTAAATCATAAGTAAACAACAAACTACTGATTTTTAACGATGTACTTGTGTTAAAATCAATTTTAGTTATTTTGATACTCAATGTTGGATTTGTAAATGATGTCTATTATAGTAAGTTTAAAAGATACCGAGAATGTCCGAAAATGATATGCAAGGACACCTTATTAAAATGTTTAATACAGAACATGTAAGATAGATTCCTTATGCATTGGTAGTAGGAATTATCATACATGTTATTATTGTCAATGATATTGTGATTTGTTTATGTATTTGATATATGAAGCAAATATCTAATTCAAATTGATATCACTAAATGATAGTTTGGCGTGTTCACATGTATTTACGAAATACTATAAAACTATTTACAAAAGAATGAACTCCTTATGAAGGAGTGTTCGTACTCAAACTTCATAAGCGATATTGAGTACAATGTATCAATAATAAATTCAAGTTAAGCGTATTTAAATTGGAGATCTATGAGGAAGTCTATCTATATTGAAAGTTAGACTATATGCTGAAGAGGGTTGTTCATTATAAAAATCTTTTAATTGCTTTCACGAAGAATTAAACCTGATCCAATCTGACCTAGTACCATGTCCAAGCATTTCATGGTAAGGATCATTATGCAGACTATTATATGTATTTTGATCCTGTTCTTGATCTTCCATGATTATATCAGAGTTAGGATCGTTTATCATGGAAGCACCATCTGGTGGAGGTAATATCATTGTTCCTCTACCAGATTCGGCTCCATTGGTGTTGATATTGAAAATAAGTCTATTTAATGTGTCAGAAATATAATATGATTCCATTGAATTTTCAGATTCTTGTTCAGAATTTTCAAGTGAAGAAAGTTCTTCAGTTTTTTTATATTTAAAATAGTTTATTATTGCAGAATGTTCTTCATACTAAGAATAAAGTTCTATACTATCTATTTATCTAGTAAGTTCTTTTTCTTGAAGAATAAGATAATTTTGATAATAAGTAGGATCGATATCCTCAACATCCATTTTTTAAATTCTTTTCAAAATTATATTTAACTATTCTAATGCTATAGCAAATGGATTGTCAGTGTATTCTTACCAAATCCCATTGGTACAGTTTGTTTTTGTAGTTTATTACTTATGTCTTTTAATTCTAATTTAATTTCTTGAAGTTGATCAATCATAAAATTGTGAATCCCATTTTTTGGGTACGTTGGAATATGAACAGCATGCTTATATTATTCTGTATTTAGATTAAATTGACACTTATGTGTGTCGAGAATAACAAGCTTTATTTCTTCCATAAAAGAGGGTCTTTTGAACATAATTAAATTACGAGCTTTGTAAAACCTTTATAATTAGATAAAATCTTTTATTCGAATGGTAAATCAAGATTAATAAGCCTAAAGTTATTAGATTAGTTTTGACCCTAGTTTAAGTGGCTAGACACGATACCCCTTCATGCTTTCATACATATCGAGGTTTATAATAGGGTTAGGCCTTGTATTTTCAACCACTAGCCTAATCCGTCGTTTTACTTAAGTACAACACAGCAATGGTTTGTTTCCTACTCCAATGCGTAATAACCAATAACAATAGGCAGTCGAATTGATTTTAAATTCAAAAAAAATTACCTTGTATAAAAGGTTTGTAGACTCATAATGAATCATGCCTAAGAGAATAGATTAGGCTTTCATTTTAAAATTTCTAAGATTTTTTACCTTAACAGTATATAACCAGATTATTTGAAATCAAAAAATATAAAACAAGAACTTACCGAGCTTAGCCAGACTCTGATACCAGTTTCTAGCAGCTAAAGGTAAAAGCAAAATGTGAAAATCTACCATAACAAAATCTACTTCCAGAACTGAAATTTTATTAATATAGTAGATAATTTTACAAAGCTTTTTGATACAAAGAGGAAAAGATATGAAGAAACTTTTTCTGATGATCCTTGCTGCAAGAGGAGTCCTCCTATTTATGTCTCTTTAGCTCTTTATTTATTACTAAGTAAGCTTAATATTTATTACTAAGTAAGCCTCTTTGGAGGTTAGTTTCGCATTTTTAAACGATTTCACCTGTTGGAAATATTCTTGCCATTTCATTTTTTTAATATTTCTTTGATTCTCTTTAAATCGTCTTCATCCATTTTTCATAACCTGGTAAGAAGATCAGCAGCAAAATTAGTGTAACCCGGAATGTATTCGACATCATAGTTTTAGATTTCTAAATACATTACTAATCTGATTCTTCAAAGATTTTCTTCTGAATTGTTTATAGTTTTTTCTTTAAGAATTGAGCAACGGATTTGTTGTCTGTTTCAATTACAAATGGTCTATGTAGAAGATAAATTCTTAAATTTTTGATTGCTAATTTAATAACAAGTAGTTCTTTGTCATAGGTAGCATATTTAATTTGGGGTTTGTTAAACTTTCCAGAGGAACATGCTACAACTTCCTTTTGTTTTGTAATTAATACCCTGGCCCAAAAATTGTCTGAAGCGTCAGTTTGTAGTGTAAGTAATCATTCATTTGAAGGAATATAGAGGATCTTTTGATCTTTTACTAGGTCTTTAATTTCTATATTTCCTCTTCGTATTGTTTTTGTAATGTAATAGAAATTTTTTCCATGTTCCATCTTCTTGGTTGTTCTCCATTATGTTGTTTGTATTTTGCTTGTTCATCTGTGAGCTTCTTTTGTAAATTTTGGGTCTTAGCTGATAGATTAGGAATAAATTTATACCATAGTTTAACAATCCTAAGAAGCTTTGGAGTTCTTTAAGTGTTTTAAATGTATTAGGGATATCTCTAATTTTAGTGTAAATGTGATGTTGTAATTCTATTTGTCCAATTTTAATTCTTTTTCTAGGAAAATCTCTTTATTTTATAAACAATTCAATTTTTTTAGGGCTTAAATTACACCATTTTTTAGTAATATTTGCACTACTGCTAGAAGACGTCGTTTATGTTCTTCTGCAGTATTAGAAAATACAAGGATGTCGTCTATATAAACGGTTGCAAATGGTAAATGTCCGAACATAGAATTCATCCATTTTTTAAATACTTATGGTGCATTTTTTAATCCAAAAGGCATAACTAACCATTCAAAATGTCCTTATAGGCAACTGAAGGCAGTTAATTCTATGGACTGTTTGTCGGCAAGTTTTAATTGCCAAAAACCTGATTTAGCATCAAATTTACTATAATATTTTGCTCTTTGTATCTGCTTAGTTAGATGCTCAATAGAGGAAATAAATTATCCATCGAAGTTGGTATAGCTATTAAGCTTTTTATAGTTTATTACCATTCTTGCCTTTCCTCTTTTAATTTCAGCATGATTTCTTACTAAGAAGGCTGGAGAAGAATGAGTACTAAAAAATTTTTGTATTAATTTTAAATTTGATAGGTGTTTTATTTGTTTGCAAATTCTTCCTTGTTAGTTGGTGATACCATGATACTGTTCACTCGAACTTTGGCATCTTTGTATTGTTCCATTAGTTCGATTGTACAATACCTTTGTGCTTTATTAAACCATTTTAATGGATTTTTTAAGTAAAGAGGTTTTAACATATTATGTATTAATATTTCAAACTCATTTGAAGTTGGTATGTTGTAGGTACAGATTTTCGATTGTATTATTTTGGTGTTCTTATATTTTCAATTAATGTAACAGGTTTTTCACCATGCTGTGCTGCCGGAGTATAATGTAGTGCAACTATAGCAGGTAGCGTTCTTCCAGGTACAAGAATGCCATCTAGTTCAAAATAATATTTGTTAAATGGAGGAAGATGTCTTAAATTGTCCATTCCAAGGATACAATCACCATCAAATTCTTTTAGAAGTAACGCAAAATCAAAGTTGTATACTTTATTATTTCCATGTATATCAGGTATTTGTAAATGTAGTCCTTTTGCTTTATGAGTTATAAGAACTTGTCTTCCCATAAAATCATTTAGCAATCCTTTTTTATCTAAGGGTACCTAGAATGGCTGGGGTATAAATATTTCTTCCAGTAAACTAGCTACTACACCAGAATCCAGTAAAGCATGCACCGTGAATTCTTGATATTCAAAGGTACATATCGTTATTGGAAGATATATGTGTAATTGTGCTTTTTTTCAGATCTATGGATTTAATCATAATGTTTTATATCTTCTATAGGAACCTTTATAACCATTCGATTTGATTCATGTTCTTTTTGGTTCTCAAGTATTCTCATCATTCTTCCTTCTATTGGATTTCTTGTCTAAAGCTCATACGATGACTAATACCTTTTAATATATCAGGAGTTAGTTCAACTTCAGACATTTTATTATATGGTTGAGGTCTTTTCAACGCGTTGGATGAATTTGAATTTACTTCATTATTTTTGGTTATCGTAGAAATAGTATTTCTTGATGCTACAAAATATTCCGTAGGTAATTGTATCTTTGGTTTAAGCGATTTTTCAAAAACTTGAACTTCATTGTCAAAATTTAAATGCCTTATGTCAATTAGTCTAGGTTGGATTGTTTTTCCCTATCCGACTTCAAATAGTTTAACGAATTGTTTTGGTGTAATTGATTTAAATGTTGCAGTATCATTTAAAGCCATATAATGTTTCCATTGTATGCCAAGAACTTTAGACCCTGGTAGAAGTTTGATATTTTGTAAATTTACTGATAATTTACAAGCTTTTTCTATATTTTGATCTTCAAGACTTATATAGAAATCAAGATGTATATTTACTCCAAATAATCTATTTTCTAAATTGGACTTAGCTCCCCTAAAGGATTATTGATAATTATTTCATCCATACAAACCATCATTATTGGAGTATCAATTCCAGACCTAAATAATCCTATTATTATTTTTTGTATTAGACCTTTTTGAAGGTATTTCATTTTTGGATATCTTGCTTTTAGTTTTCTATTTTATTTTTATTTAAAAGGCTTATAGAAGTAAAATCTACATCTCCTTTTAATTCTACATTTCCTTGCATACGTTCACATACATATGTATGTTGATTTAGAAATCTAGATTTAAAGGTCAAAGGCTTATTAATATCCTTTCTGTCTGAGCAAGGAATTACCTCTTTTAATTTTTCTAAATATTCGTCCGTGACCACAAATTGTTCTCTTGTGCTATCTTGTATTTGTGGGTTTGATGTTTCTTCAGATGTAAAAGTGTTTATATTTATTCTTTATTCATGATATGATTTTGACTCTTTGTTTCTTGATGATCGGGACGTAGAACCACTTAACGGGGTAAATGTATCATGATCATATATTTCTTCTTTTATAATCGGAAGATGTTCATATTTATATATGACAAGTATTCCTATTAGGTCTCCTTGTTCTATAATGTAATCTTTATCCTCCATGTTAATACTTTTAAATAGTATAGAAGCGTTATTTTTTAGAAAGGGGTTCAATCAATCCATGGATTATAAAAATATTTTCTTTTGTATGTTTTGGTATATTATAATTTTTCCCATAATATCCTAGTGGGATTTTTATTAGTAGATCTAAAAATACTTCTATTGTGAAGTACCCTCTTAATCTAGGAAATTTTGCTGTATATAATGTATAACCCGGAGAATTTACTTTTTCCTTTTTGGGGAGTATAGCGTATATAGTTAATGGAATAATTTTTATTTGATTTTGTGTTTAATTGATTGTAATCGTGTTTATTTTAAAATTATTAGAAGAATCATTAATTTCATCTATTCAGTAGTGTTAGAATAAACAAATTCAATTTCGTACAACGAAGAATTAGCATCACTAGATTACCTTCAATAGTGCCTACATAAATATCGTATTCTTCGATATTCGATAGTATAATATTTTATATATTTATAGGACATTCATTAGCATAATTCCCTTATTTATTGCATTTAAAACATTTTACAACCTTTACGAAAGTTTTTCTTTTTAACAAATTTTTTCTTAGAAAATTTGCTTTCTTTTCTAAAATTTTTCTTATATTCTGGTTTCCATTTTTTCCGAGTAATCCGATATTTTGATTTTGTTCTTCTTTTATAATTGGAAGATCTTCATATTTATGTATAACAAGTAGTCCTATTGGATCTCCTTGTTCTATAATGCAATCTTTATCCTTTGTACTGGTACTTTTAAATAGTATGGAAGCCTTATTTTTAAAATGGGGTTCAATCAATCCATGGATTACTTTTGGGCATGATTCCAAGTACATTGTCAAAATATGATTTTGATAGTTGTATCCGGAGGGATATGATCCATTAGTCACAAATGTGTCTTTATGAGAAAGACAAATATAGTTGGAATATAGTGAGTCACATTGATAAGAATATCACCAAGAATTTCAATTACTGAAATTAACGTAACAGATTCACCATTTGATGTGCCCAAGTTGGTTCAGATTTTACCTTCAAAAGTATCACCTATTATGACTTTATATTTTGATATGAATGTGTTGACATAGAAAATTCTAAATAATGATTTAGAGTAAACTGTCTACACATAATAACCAAAGTGTCTCGAAATCGGTCGAAGCGATATTGAGTTTGTGGGTTTTTGGATACAATCCGAGAACGAATACGAAAGTATCATTGTGAAAAGCATAAAAAATGAACAAGTATTTAAATAGACGTATCAAATATTTTGATTATCAATCAAAATGTAGAGGAAGTGTGTGCTCATAAAAAAGAAAGTTAAAAGGTACATGATATTTCTAAATCATAAGTAAACAACACGATGCTTATTTTTAAACGATGTACTTGTGTTAAAATCAATTTTAGTTGTTTTAATACACAATGTTGGATTTGTAAATGATGTCTTTTGTAGTAAGTTTAAAAGATACTGGGAATGTCCCAAAACGATATGCAAGGACACCTTATTAAAATGTTTAATACAGAACATGTAAGATGGATTCCTTATGCATTGGTAGTAGGAATTATCATACTTGTTATGTTGTCAGCTATATTGTGATTTGTTTATGTATTTGATACATGAAGCAAATATCTAATTCAGAATGATATCACTAAATGAGAGTTTGGAGTGTTCACGTGTATTTACGAAATAGTATAGAACTATTTACAAAACAACGAACTCCTTATGAAGGAGTGTTCGTACTCAAACTTCATAAGCGGTATTGAGTACAACATGTCAATAATAAATTCAAGTTAAGAATATTTAAATTGGAAATATTCCAAATAAATGACTACGGCTGATTTAATAAAAAAAGGCTAAGTACATCGTCTTGAATAGCATCGCAATAAAAACAATGTATATAGATATAAATGCATAAATTTATAACTGAGATGAGGGTGGTTGTTGTGATATCGTTCATAACAAACTTAGAGCTTACTAGAAGTCATGAGACATACTCTGAATTGTTCCACATGATAAAGCTAGTTTATCAATGGTGGAGAGAGTTGATTGACAAAGTAGATAATTGAAACATAATAGCATACCCGTTCACCGAGAGACTGGCCTAATTGGTTTTGAGTAAACTGATTGGAGAAGTTAGAATAAGATTCCATAATTGATCCCAAGTTCAAGTGAGAGATTGATAGAGTTTGGGGCCTGCCTTGGGAGCAATTATGTAATTTGTTACATATATCTAACTCAATAACCAATATTGATCGAAATAAAAGGTGTTTTCTTTTTGTTATATACTTGATATAATATGTTATTTTAATTAATTAATTCGACTAAAAGTTTATTTAATAGAAAAGTCAATAAATGGTATGTTTTGTGATAGTAGTTACAAAGTGTTGGCCGTGAGTAATTTATCATAATTAAAACAAATATATCATTTTAAACATTCCAAGTCAAGATGCATCGAGACCGAGTATCGATGTATCCATTGAGACTAGAGTACGTAAACTCTTGAAATGTTGGGTTGTATTACTCATGACTGCCGGGGGCACCTAGGAGTTATGTATCGCTAGTTATTGGAAAACTATGGAACGAATCACTCAATAATTCTCTGTTGGTTAATATAACTAAGGTCACATAGAAAATATCGATGCGACTAATTTACATAGTTCTCCCAACTTGGGAATACTGTCAATCTTCTATATGAAAGCTCCACTTTGATTATAGTCAAATCATGACATGGAGTCCTTCGAGTGACTATAGTTGGGTCAAGATGAAATATAGGAGGTAAAGCACTATTCACGAATGGATTCATTTCTTAGTTATATGGGGTTTGTATCATTGACTCAACTCAAAGTCAAAGTCTCTTACTAGAGCAGTTCGGTCAACAATAATTGTTGTTATTGAACCAAGGACTTTATGTTTGAACTATACAAGTTGTCAAAATATCATTTATGATTTATTATAATTTTAAAATTTGGAAAAATGTTGCGAAAATAATTTTTTATTAGTATTTTAGGCACTTTAGAAAGAATATTCAATTAATATATATTTTAAAATAATATAATTTTTGGCGTTGTACATACGATCTAGAATTTAATTTTTTTAATTAATATGAAAAAACATATTTAGATATTGTAAACATATTTATGAATAAATATATATATTTATTTATTTAAAAATATTATTTTAACATTATATATATATATTTGTTCATACTTTATTCAAATATATATATTTACTATAATAATATGCATGTATAAATATAAATTATTAAATTTTTATATATATTTATAAATTTCATATGTAAATATATTTAAATATTTTCATTTACATAAGATTATTCAAACAAAATTAACATATACATACATGCATACACATACATACATACATACACACACACACAGATATATATATATATATATTTATTTATTTATAATATATATATATATAAGTAACGGGTTTAAATACAGACATATATTTGGACAACATACAGTACATATCGGATAATCTAGTACGTCCATAGTAATGTAAATCCCAACATCTTTACACGGGCATGTTATACCTTGCACGGGATATCATGTTACACATGCACATACATACATATACATGTATATAATATATATGTGTATATTTGTATGTATTAAAATAGAAATTAAATAAAATATATAAATTTATAGATTTAAATAAATTAAAAGATTTTATTTAAATAAAATTTAGAAATGTTCTAAATGAATTAGACTTCATAGGCTTAGTATAAATCCAATAAAGGGATTTTTTCTTTCTTTTGAAATTCACTCATAACTTCAGCTGTGGGCTGACCCAGTTCCAACAAATTATTAGTATTAACTTAGATTGCCCTAATATGACTTGGAATATGAATGTCTATGTTTTAATTTGTTGGGAGCTTCGTGGGTATAATTTATTGTTATCTATTTTCGTGTAATTTCCATAAATTATCTAATTCCACAACTATGTATGAAAAGTGCAACGTTTGAGGTAATAAGGAAAATATGAAAAAGGAAAGAGATGAGTAAAGTACAGATGTTTTCTTCCTTAGTTTGCATTGTTTATTTCAATAAAAGAAAAGCAATAATTCCTTGTGATTTCAAACAGAGCAAAAGTCTCACTTTTGGGTAATTTATGAAAAGTTATAACTGCAGCTCTTTTTAGGAAGGATAGCTCTAATATATTAAAATATGGAAATAAATATTCTAGAATTCCTAAGCATAAGAATTAATGAGTTGGAACATACATATACCCGCAATTACCGATTGAAAATATAAATATATATAGCATAGTCTACATTAATACTCATATTAGTTATAATTAGGACATCTAATTATTAATGTTGTAGTAAACTATAGGACTTGGAGGTATAGATGGGAAATAGATTCAAACTCCAAAATTAGTAAGGCAATAAATGTGTAATCAATAAGAAGTAATAGGAATTAAATGTGTACATAAATGTGTTTAATGGGACTAATTAAAGAGTTTAATATGGCATTTATGGGAAAATAAAATAGGAATAAAATATTGAGTTAAAACGAATAAATAAACATCATTGGTGATTGTCCAATTCGAATAATAATGACCCTTTATTACAGACAATTGACATTTATAGGACGTAAGAGGGAAATTGAGAATATATGTAATAAGCGTATAAGATATGAATTAAATGTTAGGAGACAGTATAATTTTCATAGTAGGAAATTATATAGCCTTAATAATACGTTCAGGACAAGCATGAATTAGTGGGCCTAGCCTAATATTTTGTCCTAAGAATATTAGTTTGATTTAGCAAGAGTTGGGATGCGAGGTCAATACAGTTACATAACGGAAGTTTACCCTTCACTTAGAAGCTACTAGCATTTGTGTATACTTACTACCGATGTGAGACATCTTTAACCATAGGACCCGTGGGAAAGGGATATACATTTGTGTATAGGTAAGGAAAAATATACCAAGGGTTTGCCTCAGATTTGAAGTATTAAATGGCCCGGTACCTTTAGGGTGTCAAGGGGTTTGCTTAAGGGTTGATGGTATTAAATGGCCATTGAGTTTGCCTCCTCCCTATATAAGAGTCTTAAATAACCTACGACGGTAAATAATAGGGAAATTGGGTCTACTTCATTTTTACCAAGAGGTGTTAAGTAACTGGAATGAGAATTTTTCATGACTTGCATTAGATTAGTCTAAATAGGGTTTTGGCTCTGGGAGGTCGGCGGGCTATGTCAGTATTGTTGTTATACTGGTATTTAGTATTTGGACTGACATATAAGCTATGACTACCAGCGGTCCTGAGTAGCCATTAGCAAAGACTTGGGTTATGCCCTGATAGGTTTCACTTCCTACTAGTGTAGAATCCGTATGGGATACGCACAGACCTTAAAATTTAATTAGTTAGTTATCTATTATCGGAGGTAGGCTAGTTAACCCTTAGTATGAGTCTTTGAAATGCGTTAGTAATACTATAATAATATTATAAGCCATATCTAAGGGTCATCGGTTTCTATAACTAAAATTGATTGCTTGGAGATTACGTTACGGAGGGCCTGCTTTTGGGTTGAGGTATTAAATGGCTATGGGTTTGCATCCTCCATATTTAAGAAGTATTAAGTGGCCAGGTTTTTTTTGGGTAGTACAATGTTTAGATATGTGTGTGTATGTGTGTATGTATATGTGTGTGTGTATGTATAGTTACACCTAGGAGGAGGTTAGACATATCGTACGCGTGGATGGAATTACATGAAATAGCTGTGAATAATAGACATAACACTTAAATAGAAACCAATCGGCATAAATTAGTATTATAGATAAAGTATGTAATTTTCTAGTCACTAAAATGTTATTCTAACCCCTCCTCATTACAACCCACATGATAGATTTAGAGGAATAGACTACTTGTACAAGGTAGAACTGTAGATGGTGAAGCCTTCTCATTCATGCACGGTGCTAGCAAGGCAATCGAATACAAAGGGAATAATATTGATTCCAAGGTAGTAGCATTGGTTAGCATATATGTTCTATTATATTTTTCTATTCACTTTTAGTTTATGAAGACAACTCTTTGATATACTTATGTTTATTGCAGGTTATCAAAACCAACAATCTGTATCCTAATGGACTTGGGTTTCGAATTAGTCAAAATACGGGCTCATTAAGGAATAGGCTATTACATATGGCCAGCCATAGGAGGGGAGATATGCTTTAGATCTAACTGGGAATAAATAAGGAAGGATTTAAAGAGAGGAAGGTTTTAAAGAGAGGAAGGAGAAAATGTTTCTTTCTCTTCGTGAAAACAAAATGTTCAAAATTAATTCATTTGAATTCCTTTTTCCTCAACTTGCTTCCATAGTCGCCACTCTCATAACCTCTTCCTCCATGGCCGAACTGAACTTCACCAAAATAAACATCAAATAAAATTAAAACAAAGTGGTTCATTCGATTCTACCAACATCCGATGGTTATTCAAATAATCTAGGAAACAATTCACAAATTAAGGTGTTACAAAGTGCATGTATATTTGGACTAACTTGATTTTTGCTGTGGAATTTTGTTATGGGGCATTGAAGTTGTTACCCCGCCTTTTGGACAAGGCCGAGATATCAACAAAATTGGCTAAAAAGGATGGATATCAGGATTGGAGATCAATTGGAAACAAGGCTATGATCGATACCATAAAAATTGGACCAGGCTCCAATCAAGGTGGGATCGATAGGGAAGGATAAACAAGGCTAGGTGAAGCTACACTTCAAATTTCAGGTCAATCGGGGTTCGTATGCTCGAGTTATGGATGGATCAATATTGGAGAGGAATGATTTCGTATCGATCAAAATGGACATGGATTTCACATCGATGCTTTCATATCGATATAGATGGATATGACTATGGGTAACACACACTTGTACATTTGCTTCGGACCGGTGTAGTTCGTATCAATACGCACGTATCGAATGGATGGTGAAGTAAGTCAGTGCACTTCGTATCGATCAAGGCTGGGATCGATACGAAGAGCGGGGCAATGGTTACAGGGAAAAGCATTTTATATCGATCACTAATTGATCGATACGAAGGACACATTCAGGGATCGATATGAAGAAGGGAGTGGTTGATTGATATGAAGAAGGAAGCGATTGATGGATACGAAGAAGGCAGCAGGTGTTCGTGGATGGATGCAAAAGGTATGGATACGAAGGCAACTGCACTAAAGGCTATGCTTCCTATCGATCATGTTCGTAACGATCGATTTGAAAGGAGCGGTCAAGTTGGAGCGTAAAGCATGGATAATGTGGATGGTAATCTATAGATATGAAAGATATGGATTGATGGATATGAAATGATGGAGGCGAATTGATGGATATGGGTTCTTCATGTATACGAAATGCTCAGCCTACACTGGTAATCTCGAACTTGGATCGATCATATCTCATAAACTATTCATTGGAATTTCATGAAATTTGGTGAGTAAGGACTTTGCACTGTTGTCTTTCACCATGATCGATCCCAGCCCTATCGGAGCGATTCTTGATCGATACGAAATCGATATGGATCGATCCCAAACCGCCTTGATCGATCATGTGGGCCCACCTACGCATGAGAAGAGGTATTCCATGTTTTGGGGCAGATGTTTTCAGAGATACACCTATAAATAACAGATCTATCGCAACTAAAAAGGGATATTTTTCTTCTTTTCTAGGCTAAACTCTACCATTTTGTTTGCTGATTTCAAAGGCTTGTAACTGTAATCTCAATGCAAAAGGAATAAAAGGATCAATTCAAAGTGGACGTAGGTTGGAGATTGTTGAACCACTATAAATCTCATGTCTTTTCCCATTTTCTTTCATTTTAATTTTGCTATTTCTTCATTTTTATTCTCCACTTTATCTAGATATGAGATCTATGTTTGAATATTGTGGATCTATGTGTAAACACTGGTGCTTTCATGACTTTCGGGGTTTGTGACCAATTTTGGCACAAACACTTTGGTGCTTTCACTGGGAGCTGACTAGCATCCGCTATACCGGATTTGGAGTTCAGATTTGGAAAGCTAAAGGGTCAGATCTAGAAGGAACCATGGCCAAGCAATCAACAAGGAGACAGAGAACGGAATGGAGTCAGCATGAAGGAAGTCAGGAGGCTTCCTCAGGAGCTAATCAAGCCTCAATCTTCATCACTAGAGACAAGATGGAAACGATGCTGAAATGGCAAGTGGACATGATACAGAACCTACTCCGACAGGTTGGATAAGCTGGAGTGCAAAGTTAAGGGAATGGAATTGCAGGGAATGCTAGAAATGAAGATCACGAAGCTGGAGCAGCAGAAGCAGAGGCAGTTAAAAATCAGGACCGAGAAAATGCAGCAAACATGATGCAGGACAGAGCAGGACCATTGGGAGCAGCTCCTGTACTCAGAGGCATACCCCTGATTCATGTTGGCTCGATTCTAGGAAGGATACTAGGCAGCGCTGTGCAGTTTGGAGTTGATCAGGATATGGACGCTCATCCAGAAGGACACGCTTCACGATTCCCTCGCGGACTCGGGGGGCAGGTTGGAGATAACATGCAAAGGCTACCACTTGATGACAATGACAGGTTAGCAGACATGATCAGATGGGCTGTAATGGGAGGACTAGCGAATAGAGATTTGGAGGATGTGAATAGGAGCCCCTTCGCTCCTACAATCAGGCAAGCTGGGAATCCACCGGATTTCAAACTATAAACGCTGGAGATGTATGATGGAAGGATGGATCCCGCTGTTCACTTGATGAGGTACATGAGGCATAGGAAGTACTGAGGGCATCAGAGGGAGTTATGGCTCGGTGCTTCCCTTTGTATTTGACGGATATAACAGCACTATGGTCCAAACAACTGGAGAGCGGCTCAATTGGCACTAGGACGGAGTTGATTGAGAGATTTATGAGGCAATTTCGGGTCCACATCGCGAGACCCAAGAATGTGATGAGTTTAACATCGATGAAACAATGGAAGGGAGAATCATTTAGGGATTTCTTAACCAGATTCAATGCGGTGGTAGCCTCGGTGGATCGACCAAATCCGTCGATGGTTTTGATGGCAGTAGTCTCGGGAATTGAAGATGATTCAGATTTTAAGTTATCGTTGGAACGAGATCCGCCAATGTATCTCGGGGAGTTTTATCACGAAGTAGAATGGTTTTTAAGATAAGAAGATGCAAAGGCTGAAAGAGAAGGGAGAGAGAGGTTGAAGCTTATGCGGTAAAAGGTGGAGGTCCACCTAGGGAGGATTCAAACAAGGACGATAGAGGCAAAAGGAAAATGAATGATAACGGCAACACTTCGAAAAGGCAACGGAGGGAGTCAAAATTTTCTTCTTACACGGATTTAACTGAACCTCTGGAAAGGATTTACTTGGATAATCGAGGGCACCTCCAGTATCGAAGGATGGCAAAAAGGGAACCCACTAAATACGAGTGGGCATCGGGAAAGCATTGCCTATTCCATGAGCTGGATGGGCATAGCATGAACGACTGCGGGAATTTGATGGATATCATTAAGGAGCATGTGAGAAATGGTCATTTGCAGCAATACATAAGGAATCGAGCTGTGGCAGTGGATCATGAGTGCCCACCGCCCACCTCGAACAAAGATAGCGCTAGATCTAGGCATCGTCATCAGCTTATTATCAACTGATTGGATTTGTGGTATGGAATAAGTAATAGACCTCGAAGTAATACGGCTAAGTCACTTACACATGTACGGGATCGAGGACAGTCCCTAGGTATGCTATAAGATGATGATAAACCATGATGCTCGGGTCTATGAAATCTTGTTTTCTTTCTGTTTTTCTACAAACTTTGGTTTCTTCCTTGGTTGTACGGACTTTTATTTAGTTTTTCCTGGTTGTACGGACTTTTATTTTATCCATTGGACTTTGTGATGATTGGATTTGGATTAATGTGATAAATAGTACAGATCACGCGATTACTGTCCCCGACCGGAGAGATGGGGCAGTAATCGCAAGTTACGAGTCCCTTCGCCGGAGAGCGATGGAATGGACTCGAACACATTATAAAAGTCCTCGACCGGAGAGTCGAGGCCGGAGAATATAAAAGTCCTCGACCGAAGAGTCGAGGCCGTAGAATATAAAAGTCCTCGACCGGAGATTCGAGGCCGGAGAATATAAAAGTCCTCGACCGGAGAGTCATGGTCGGAGAATATAAAAGTCTTCGACCGGAGAGTCAAGGCCGGAGAATATAAGTCCTTGACTAGAGAGTCGAGGCCGGAGTAGGATAAAACGACTCGTCAAGGTCTATGGATTTGAATTTAGACCCAGAGAGGTCATGGATTCGGATTTCGGCTTTGAATGGCCAAGGATTGGCTGTGGACTCGGAGTGGTCCCTGATTTAGATAAGAGCCCGGAGAGGTCCCGGATTTGGATATCGACCCGGAGAGGTCATGGATTTGGTTATTGGTTATTGGATATGGATGGATTAAAACTCGGTTGACGGGTTCAGATGGTTATGGAATTGGCTAAGGATTAGGTTTGTGAATTCGGAATCGGATATCGACTCGGAGCAGTCGCGGATTCGGATAACGATATGGCTATGGCACTTGGATAGAATGGCTTGGTAGTGGATTGGATTATGGATCAGATGATATGGCTATGGATGGAATATGGACTTTGGATGTCGGATTTAAAGCTATTCAAAACACGCCTTCCTATCGCAAGGCATGTTTTGGGGGAAAATGTTGCCCCACCTTTTGGACAAGGCCGGGATATCAACAAACTTGGCTAAAAAGGATGGATATCAAGATTGGAGATCGATTGAAAACAAGGCTATGATCGATACCGTCAAAATTGGACCAGGCTCCAATCAAGGTGGGATCGATAGGGAATGATAAACAAAGCTAGGTGAGGCTACACTTCAAATTTCAGGTCAATCGGGTTTGTATGCTCGAGTTATGGATGGATCAATATTGGAGAGGAATGATTTTGTATCGATCAAAATGGACATGGACTTCGGATCGATGCTTTCACATCGATGCTTTTGTATCGATATAGATGGATATGACTATGGGTAACACACACTTATACATTTGCTTTGGACCGGTGTAGTTCGTATCGACGCACGTATCGAATGGATGGGAAGTAAGTCAGTGCACTTCATCTCGATCATGGTTGGGATCGATACGAAGAGCAAGGCAATGGTTTCAGAGAAAAGCATTTTGTATCGATCACTCGTTGATCGATATGAAGGACACATTTAGGGATCGATACGAAGAAGGGAGCGGTTGATCGATACGAAGAAGGAAGCGGCCGATGGATACGAAGAAGGCAGCAGGTGTTCACAGATGGATGCAAAAGGTATGGATATGAAGGCAACTGCACTAGGGGCTATGCTTCGTATTGGTCATGTTTGTATCGATCGATACGAAAGGAGTGGTCAAGGTGGAGCGTAAAGCATGGATCACGTGGATGGTAAGATATAGATATGAAAGCTATGGATTGATGGATACGAAATAATGGAGGCGAATTGATGGATACGGGTTCTTCATGGATACAAAATGCTCAGCCTACACTGGCAATCTCAAACATGGATCGATCATATCTCATAAACTACACACTGGAATTTCATGAAATTTAGAGAGCAAAGACTTTGCACTGTCGTCTTTCACCATGATCGATCCCAGCCTATCAAAGCGATTCTTGATCGATACGAAATCAATATGGATCGTTCCCAAACCGCCTTGGATCGATCATGTGGGCCCGCCTACGCATGAGAAGAGGTATTCCCGGTTTTGGGGTAGATATTTTCAGATCTACACCTATAAATAGCAGATCTATGGCAACTAAAAAAGGATCTTCTTCTTCTTTTCTAGGCTAAAATCTGCCATTTTGTTTACTGAATTCAAAGGCTTGTAACTGTAATCTCAATACAAAAGGAATAAAAGGATTAGTTCAAAGTGGACGTAGGCCGGAGATAGCCAAACCACTATAAATCTCGTGTCTTTTCCCATTTTCTTTCATTTTAATTTTGCTATTTCTTCATTTTTATTCTCTACTTTATCTAGATCTGAGATTTGTGTTTGAATATTGTGAATCTGTGTGTAAATACTGGAGCTTTCATGACTTTCGGGGTTTGTGACCAATTTTGGCTAAAACAGACGTTGAAATTGAGATGAATGATATGACTTGTGGATGGGATGATCTACTATTGAGATTATTTCACTCTTTGTTGATGGAATGTTATTTTTATATGTTTTAGTTTTGATTACATGGTTATGGCTAGGTATGTGTTACTATAGCATACATGCGTAGGAAATTGCATTCATGGCTATGAATGGATAATATTGTGTCATGATTGATTGTATTATGCTTTTTTCATATACTACTTTAGAAGTAGTTAGTTTGTACGTAACATACTTCCATATGTTTTTTGTTTAAACATTTGACGATGCTTTATTGATGTGGTTGAGGGTTATTGGGGAGGGGATACAACCCTTTTAAAAGGGAGAATGTAACGAACTGCAAATTTAACACATCAATTATTAATTACTTATAAAACAACTGTTTCAATTAAATTGGTGATAAAATGCAACTTTAAACAGAGTTATCTTTATGGGGATTTTTGTTTTTCCACTATATTTAGAAAAATTGAAAACCTATATTTTAATATATACATATATATAGCATAGTATATTTTCGTTGGCGTTCGAAATGGGTGTTTTGGGCCTTTATGACCGCTTTGGCCCAACATGATAATTTCTGCCAATAAATAGATTGTTGTGGAGAAAACCTAGCAGCCTTCCCTCTCTTATTCTTCATTTTCAAATCCTCTCCCAAATATGAATCTCCCCTAGACTAATAGAGATTATGTAACACCCCTAATTTTTGATAACATTATTCAGGAGATTTATTTAGATAAATTAAATAGAATAATGTAAGAATTAAAATGATAAGGGGATTGAGATTTGAAAATAAAATTTAAGATCGTGCTTAATAGTTATAAATGGGCTTAAATTGACTAATATGTTATTAATTTACATAAAGGTTTATTAGGGAATAACCGCCTTCATTTCTATAACCCTTTCACGTATCCTTTCATTTTCTCACGTTTGTTTTATTTCTCAAAAACAAAACAAATGTAAACCTAAGAAAGCCAGCCATTATCAAAGAGAAAAGAGGAGAGATTCAATCAAGCTAAGGAATTAAAGCTAGGAGATTTAATCTACAACAAATTTCAAAGTCATTATCATATTTAAGGTGAATAATAATTCATTCTATCTCTATTTTGTTTCTATAATCATATATTTTTGGATTTAAGATTGAATTCATTTTTATGATGTTTTTGATGATGATATGCTTGAATTGTTATATGTTTGATTTAAACTGATTTATTTACATATGAATTTGCACGTTTTTTGGGCAAAACCGATTATTGTTGATTTTAGAATGCCACGGAAAAATTATATCTTAGGTAAAATATGCTTTTAGAGATGGGTTTTAATTTTCATAATTTTCCAAGCCATGGAAAATTTATCATGAATTTCTAAAGGAAAATATGATATATTTGGGTTTAAAATTTATTTCGATTATTTCAAGAAGAAATTGGGTCTAAAATTTTAATATGATTGATAACATGATGAAAGTGAATTTCTGTGATTTTTGGGGATTTTTCCTAATTGATTTTATATGGAAAATAAATTATTTTAAAAGAAGGACTTATTTGTAATATTAGTTTTGCTTAATGGGAGGGCTTAAATGTTACTTTTTCTCCTTGATTTAGATCTAACAAAAGTGGAAGTTATTTTGTAAAGTATTTGAAAAGTTTTAAGTCAACTAATCAAAGGATTACAACAAGGCAGGTAGTTATAAAGCAAAAACTAAAATTAGCATAATTTTAGCCTTTAATTCAGTAAAGTTGGTCCCGCCTCCTATAGTAGTGCCTTTCGACTCCAATGCTTCCGCTCCAACTCACCTAGCCAAAACCCATCTAGTTGAAATCAATACGCAAGGTATCACTCAGATTGTACGTAGTGGATTGGAAGAAAGGCGGAAGCAATGGTGTCAAAAGCAATGCTTCCAATGGGGTCGAAACCTTAGTTTTGTTTTCAAATGTTAAGTGTTTGCTTCGTTACTTAAAAGCTTTCAATGTAGTTGAAGCATATAATTGCAAAGGGGGTTTTTCTAATTAGCTTTCAAAGGAGGATGCCATGTTATGTTTTAAAGTTACAGGCTTTCAAAGGGGTTATTTTATTTATAAAAGAACACTTTCGAAAGTAGTGGTTCCGACCTAGTCGAAACCCAACTACTATTCTTTTTACCTTCCGAATGTATTGCAGCCATCAATGCTTTCAAAGGGTTCTCTTTGTTTTAAACTTAAGCTGAGTCACTTCCTAAATGTTTTCGAAAGGGTTCAAGGGTTTCGAAGGCATTGGTGTCGAAAAGGGGTTTCGATGCTATCCTTCAAAGTTTATTCAAAGGTTTTGAGCTTTCGAATAGATGATTTCAACACCATCAAATTTCCTCCCAAACAATATTATTAAGGGTTTCGAAAGAGATACTTTCATATATAACTGCTTTGACACAAAAGATGTTTTTAGAAGTAAAACTCAGTGCTTTCGAAAAGGGTACTTTTATTGGTTTCGAAGCTAAGTTTCTAAAGATTATTAAGCAATGTTTTGCACAATTGAAAGGTATATTTGGTTTTGAAAGAGACGTTTTAAAAGGGATTCGAAAAGTATATACATAGTGTTTTGAAAAGGAGTTTTCTTTGCTTTCAAAGGAGGTTATCCGGTGGTTTCAAAAGTGATGTTTTATGGTTTTCAAAACAAATAACCCAATCTCTTTCTTTAGGAAAAACCATGACATAAATAAATTAAAGAGTTTTGAAATAGAAGAAGTTTTCCTTGATTAACAGGCTAAAGGGTTTAACCAAGTTTTATATAAAATGATACTAAGGACATTAAACCACATGGGTTGGTATTATTATGATTGCTTCTTTATATATTTGTTTACGTTGTTATGAACCCTTAACGGTACTTTGGGGAAGGACAGAATAACCAGCTAGGTTAACCTAGTAGTGAATATAACTAAAGAAATGTTAAAATCTTAATTAAAGATATTGGTAGGGGCCAATGGGTTCATAGTAAGCCAATGAAAACTGTGCATAGCAAAAGATATTTGCATGGGCCAATAGGTTCATAGTCAACCTATGAAAACTATGATTTGATATTGGCAGGGGCCAATAGGTTTATAGTTAGCCCATGAAAACTATATTCGGATTAAGATATTGACAATCAGTCAATAGTTTCCTAGCCAGTCCATGAAAACTAGGATAAGAAGAAAAAAATATTGGAGTTACCAATAGGTTCCTAGTCAGCCCATGAAAACTAGGATAAGAGTAAATATATTGGAGTTACCAATATGTTTTTAGTGATCCCATGAAAATTATGTAACTGGGTGGAGAATCCATAATCATTTTACCAGTTATTAGTTAGCCAATGAAAACTAATAGGTTAATAGTAACCCTAGAAATTATAAACGTGACAATTAGTGAGAAATGAATAGGGATGGGTAGTCCACAATTGATTCACTTGTTTTACATATCACCATAATATACTATTTTGAATTGTTTTAACCATTGCGAATGCAGGAGCACAATATATAGTTTTATAAATATTTTAAGATACTAGTGAGGGGAAAACCCATTCCGCTAAGTGGCGTGGTCTCGCTGGATATCTAAATGATTTGAGATGGTAGATTATTATTCATGCCAGGCTTTATGTCTGACTCGAAGTTTTTGTTTTCCCCTTAAATTCTCGGTTACTCAATTAATTTTGAGAGTTTGAGGTTTAGGGTTTTTAGGTGTTCTTTTAGACAAATAAAGCTTCCGGTGATAAGTAGGAGGCATGCTAACTACTTAGAGTTCTTTTGTTTCCGCTGTGTTTGGTTATAAAGGCAAACTCATTTTATTGCCTTATTATATACTCTGATCATCCAAAGGGGCATCTTCAAATGTCGCTCTTGGCGTATTTTGTAATAAGTATATTTTGTCTGAACATGGTCTTCGCATTGGGATTATGTAATGAATTTGAAATATTTTGAAATGGAATGTGGACTTTGTTTGTTGTTTTAATTTTTTTCCATATTCTTTTATTTTTGTGTATCAATGTATCTAACATTGCCGTATTTGGTCATCGAGGATTAATAGCTATGGATGACTGCAACATCCGTAGCCGTTAGTTTTGGGCCTCCAAATAGGGGGATGTTACAAGTTGGTATCAGAGCATAGGTTTATGAAAACTTAAAAGAAATTAAACCTAAAAGATTTTCAAACATAATCCAATGGATCAGAAAATATGATCGGGGTTTGGGTTAACGTTATAGTAATGTACGTATATTTATTATATAGTTATATATATATGTATGTATTTCTCGCTCTCTTAGACTGTTCTTTTGTATCTTACTAAGGCTCATATGTAGATTTACGAGAAATGAGATATGGAAGCAGGAAACGAAAGAGGACATCTCGGTGGAGGAAGCACCACAACTAATGGAAATGCTCGACCCACCACCAGAAGGAACCCGTGTCGACCGGCTAATGCTAATATCTAAAATGCTAATGGCAATGTGGGTGCTGGAAATCCACCAGTAGATATGGGGTCGATGTATCAGTTCTTTGTCAATATGATGCAAGCAGGAGTTACTACTAGAGTTGCTGGAAATGTAGGAGGAGCTAATCATGTAGCTTCAATTGGGAATAATTATGCTAAGTTGACCAGGGATTACACCAGTTTAGATGGGAAGCCATTCATGGGGACAGAGAATGCTGTTGAGGGAGAGAATTGGCCGTTGCATTCTGAGCATATATTTGCTGATTTGGGTTTAATGATGGACAAAAGAAAAGGTTGGCCTCTAGGCAGTTACAAGGGTCAACGCTTCATTGGTGGAACAGTATTACTGCCGGAGTTCAGGAAGAACAGTTGACTTGGGATGAGTTTAGAAGGAGATTTAAGCAAAAATTTATGTTTGAGTTTTTAAGTCAAAACCGATGAGGAAGTTTATGGATCTGGAGCATGGAGAGATGTTGGTTGTTGAGTATGCCACTAAGTTTGAGGTGTTGTCATGTTTTGGACATAATACTATAGACACAGTCATCAGAAGGAATGAAAAGTTCATTAGGGGACTGAGGTCTAAGATTGCTAGGGCTACCCTGCCACATCTTCACGATCCTAGTAATTTAGTTGTGGAGATGGCCATTCACCATGAGGAGATGCTTGCTAATTGTGCTAGAGAGAAGCCAGTGGAAATTCAGGGTTCTCAGGCAAAGAAGAGAAAGTTTTTTAAGAAGATGGGATCCCAAAAGGGAGATACTGCCAAGAAGGCAAAGGCAGAGTTAGTTTGCTATAAGTGTGACAAGAAGGGTCATTATGTGAATGAGTTCCGGTCAGGTAATGGGAAGAAGGCTGCAAATAAGAAGAATGTGAAGTGCTTCAACTGTGATCAAGTTGGACATTACAAGAATCAGTGTCCAGAGCCAGTTAGGGCGGATAAAGGAAAGGTTTTTGCTATTGGACTAACTAGGCCTACTGTAGCTGGTAAAGGAAAACTATGATGGAAGGTACGTTTTTTATTCAGAATATACCAGTTAGGGTGCTTTTTGATACCGGTGCATCACATTCATTTATATCTCAGTGTTTGTTTGATAGATTATGCTTAGAACCCACTTACCTTGTTACTTCCTTAAGGATTACGAATCCAATAGGAGGGTATGCAACTCTAGGGTTGAGATGTTACCAGCTAAAACTTGATCTGTTAGGTTATAAGTTTGCATGTAGTTGTTATTGATTTCGTAGATTTCGGAACCATTTTGGGTATGGATTGGTTGGGTAGATATGAGGCTAGAATATTTTTCTAGGATAGGGAGATATCACTAAGACACCCTGATAAGCATAACCGAGTAATATTTTCAGTGGAGAACTCTAACCGGAGTATTAGTACTTTGCTTAGTGCTATGGAGATAGGAGATGAGTTAAGTCAAGTTCTTGTAGCAAGAGAGTTTGCGGATGTCTTTGAGCCAGTCACAGGACTACCACTGAAACGAGCAGTTGAGTTTCGTATAGATCTTGTGCTCGGTGCTGAACCTGTGAGTAGACCACCTAGCAAGATGACACCAACTGAGATGAAGGAATTGAAGGTGCAGCTAGTGGATCTTGAAGGAAGGAATTTTATTAGGCCAAGCAGTTCGCCTTGGAGAGAGGCCGCAGTGTTCATAAAAAAACCAGATGGGTCATTGAGGATGTGTATCGACTATTGTAAGTTGAATGAAAGGATGATTAAGAATAAGTATCCTTTGCCAAGAATAGAAGACCTGTTCAATCAGTTGAGTGTAGCCAGAGTGTTTTCCTAGTTGGATTTAGCGACAGGTTTCCATTAAAGTGGCAGAGAACAGTATCCCTTTGACAGCATTTCGAACTAGGTATGGTTCGTATGAGTGGTTAGTGATGCCATTTGGATTAACAAATCTACCTGCTTTCTTCATGGATATGATGAACCGAGTCTTCTGAGATTACTTGGATAGGTTTGTTCTAGTGTTTATAGATGACATTTTATACTTTAAGGATGAGAGAGAGCATGAAGTTCATCTTAGAATGGTACTTGAGACGCTGAGGCAGAATCAGCTAAAGGCGAAGTTTACCAAGTGCCATTTTTGGAAGAAAGAGGTTAAGTTTCTTGGTCACGTGGTTTCAGAGAAAGGCTTGTCAGTCAATCCAGATAAGATCGAAGCTGTGAATAATTGGAAGAGAGTAGAGATGGTGACTGAGATTAGAAGTTTTCTTGAACTTGCTGGCTACTACCGGAGATTCATCAAGGATTTCTCGTGGATAGCAGAACCTTTGACTAAGTTAACCAGGAAGGAGGTGAAGTTTGTCTGGTCCGACAAATGTGAGGAAGCATTCCTTAGGTTAAAGCATTTGTTGAGCAATGCATCGGGTTAGTAGTTCCAGGCAGAAACCAAGGATTGGTGGTATATACTGATGCATGCGGAACTGGATTGGGAGCAATATTGATGCAGAAGGGTAAAGTTATTGCCTACACTTCACGAAGCTTAAACCGCATGAAGTGAGGTATTCTACTCATGATTTGGAGTTGGCTGTAGTGATATTTGCATTGAAGATTTGGAGACATTATCTCTTAGGGAAGAGGTTTGAGCTTTATACCGATCATAAGTCTTTAAGGTTTTTATTATCTCAGAAGTTGTTGAATATGAGACAGTAGAGGTCGCAGAGTTTTTGCTGCTTATGATTTTGGAATAGAGTATACACCAGGGAAATGTAATAAGGTAGCGGATGTTCTTAACAGCAAACATCATAATGTCGTGTTAGCTATGTTGGCGGAGTGGAAGGATATAGAAGCTTTGGCCAGTTGTGGTGTGCAGTTAAGATCGACTACTAAGTTAAGTCAAAGTACCACCATGTTGTCCTGTTTAGAAATTTGACCAGTGTTGATCGAAAGGATTGCTTCTAAGCAGAAGGAGGATCCAGTATTAGTGGAGAGGATTAAAAGGCTTGAGGTTGGAACAGAGATCGATGATCTAAAGGAATTTAGTCTTGACTAAAGAGGGTGCTTAAGAAAGAAGGGACGATTGTGTGTTCCGAATGTGGAGGAGTTGAGGAAAGAAGTTCTTAGAGAATCTCATCGGTCCAAGTTTACGATTCATCCCGGAGGGACCAAGATATATCAAGATATGAAGAGGAGCTTCTATTGGGAAGGTATGAAGAAGGATGTTGGCTTGTGGGTTAGGCTGTGTGCAAACTGTCAACAAGTGAAAGCTGAACATCAGAAGCCGAGTGGGTTGCTTTAGCCTTTAGAGATTCCAGTTTGGAAATGGGATACGATATCCATGGATTTTATAGATGGGTTGCTAAGGTCAAATAGAGAAAATGAAAGTATATTAGTTATAGTGGACAGACTGACCAAGAGTGCCCATTTCATTCTAGTTAAATCAACCAGGACGACACCTGTTTTAGCTAAGTTGTTCATGAAGAATATATTTAGACTTTATGGAGTTCCTAGTAGTATAGTAAGTGACAGAGATACTTTGTTTACTAGTGAATTCTGGAAGGGTCTACAGGAAGTATTGGGTGTCAAACTTAATACGAGTACTGCATCACACCCTCAGATGGATGGGCAGACAGAGAGAGTCAACAAGGTACTCGAGGATTTATTAAGAGATTGTTTATTAGACTTTGGTGGATCTTGAGAAGACCACCAACATTTGGTTGGGTTTTCCTATAATAATAGTTACCAGACCAATATAGGAATGGCGCCATTTGAAGCTTTGTATGGAAGGCCTTGCAAATCGCCAACATGTTGGTTGGAGACTGGAGATAGATTAGTCTTAGGATCGGATTTGGTTAGTGAGGCGTCAGAGAAGATTGAGTCAATCCAAGGAAGGATGAAGGAAGCTTAGTCCAAATAGAAGAGTTACGCAAATAAGAGGTGTAAAGAACTAGAGTCCTCAGTTGGAGGTAAGGTTTGTATTAAGGTGTCACTGATGAAAGGTATGGCACGATTTGGAAAGTCAGGGAAGTTAGCCCTAAGATATGCTGGACCATTCCAGATTATAAAGAGGATTTGGAAGCTCGTATATAGAGTAAAGTTGCCGAGCAGTATGGAAGGTGTCCATAATGTGTTTCATGTGTCTCATCTTCGTAAGTATGTGCATGATCCAAAGACCATTATTCTTCCGACATGGTTGGAAGACTTGATAGTAGAGCCTAATTTGACTTTTGTTAGACAACCAGTTCGGGTTGTAGCGAAAGGTGAGAAAAGATTGAGGAACAAGACGGTCAGGTTAGTGAAGGTTCAGTGGAGCGACAATGAGAAGGACTGTACTTGGGAGACATAAGACATGAGTATAGATACTTATCCTGATCTGCTGTGAGGGTATGTCTATATTAGATTTATATAGATAGTTACTAGTCAGATAGGCTAGTATGGTTGTTAGGAGATGTTACAGATGACTACTATATTTATTATTTAGTCTTACTGAATTTCAAGGACAAAATTCTTTAAGAGGGTAGCCTGTAACACCCCTAATTTTTGATAACATTATTCAGAAGATTTAGTTAGATAAATTAAATAGAATAATGTAAGAATTAAAATGATAAGGGGATAGAGATTTGAAAATAAAATTTAAGGCCGTGGTTAATAGTTATAAATGGGCTTAAATTGACTAATACATTATTAATTTACATAAAGGCCTATTAGGGAATAACCGCCTTCATTTCTATAACCCACCTATTCATGTATCATTTCATTTTCTCACGTTCCTTTCATTTCTCAAAAACAAAACAAACGTAAACCTAAGAAAGCTGGCCATTATAAAAGAGAAAAGAGGAGAGATTCAATCAAGCTAAGGAATTAAAGCTAGGGGATTTAATCTACAACAAATCTCAAAGTCCTTATCATATTTAAGGTGAATAATAATTCATTCCATCTCTATTTTTTCTATAATCATATGTTTTTGGATTTAAGATTGAATTCATTTTTATGATGTTTTGGATGATGATATGCTTGAATTGTTATATGTTTGATTTAAACCAGTTCATTTACATATGAATTTGCAAGGTTTTAGGGCAAAACCGATTATTATTGATTTTAGAATGCCATCGAAAAATTATATGTTAGGTAAAACATAATTTTAGAAATGATTTTCAATTTTCATAATTTTCCATGCTATGGAAAATTTATCATGAATTTCTAAAGGAAAATATAATATATTTGAGTTTAAAATTTATTTCAGGAAGAAACTGGGTTTGAAATTTTAATATGTTTGATAACATGATGAAAGCGAATTTCTATGATTTTTGGGGATTTTTCCTAATTGATTTTATATAGAAAATAAATTATTTTAAAAGAAGGAATTATTTGCAATATTGGTTTTGCTTAATGGAAGAGCTTGAACTTTACTTTTTTCCCTTGATTTAGATCTGATAAATGCGGTCGTTATTTTGTAAAGTATTTGAAAAGTTCTAAGGCAACCAATCAAAGGATTACAACTAGGCAGGTAGTTATAAAATAATTGCTAAAAATAGCATAATTTCAGCCTTTAATTCAGAAAAGTTGGTTTTGCCTCCTATAGTAGTGCCTTTCGACTCCATTGCTTCCGCGCCAACTCACCGAGCCGAAACCCACCTAGTCGAAACCAATACACAAGGTATCACTTAGATGGTACGTAATGGATTGGAAGAAAGGTGGAAGCCACAGTGTCGAAAGCAATGCTTCCGATAGGGTCGAAAACTTAGTTTTGTTTTCAAATGTTAAGTGCATGCTTCGTTTTACTTAAAAGCTTTCGACATAGTCGAAGAATATAATTGCGAAAGGGTTTTTCCCAATAGATTTCAAAGGAGGTTGACATGTTATGTTATAAAGCTACAAGCTTTCGAAGGGGTTACTTTATTTATAAAAGAACGCTTTCGAAAGTAGTGGTTCCGACCTGTCGAAACCCAACCACTATTCTTTTTACCTTTCGGATGTATTGCAGCCATCAATGCTTTCGAAGGGTTCTCTTTATTTTAAACTTAAGCTAAGTCACATCCTAAATGCTTTCGAAAGGGTTCAGGGGTTTTGAAGGCATTGGTGTCGAAAAAGGTTTCGATGCTATCCTTCAAAGTTTATTCAAAGGTTTCAAGCTTTCAAATAGATGATTTCGACACCATCAAATTTTCCCCCAAACAATATTATTTAGGGTTTCGAAAGATATACTTTTATATATAACCGCTTTGACCCAAAAGATGTTTTTAGAAGTAAAATCCAATGCATTCGAAAGTGGTACTTTCATTGGTTTCGAAGCTAAGTTTCTAAAGATTATTAAGCAATGTTTTGACACAATCGAAAGGTATATTTGGTTTCGAAAGAGACATTTTAAAAGGGCTTCGAAAGGTATGTACATAATGTTTTGAAAAAGAGTTTTCTTTGCTTTCGAAGGAGGTTATTCGGGGGTTTCGAAAGTGATGTTTTATGGGTTTCAAAACAAATAACCCAATCTCATTTTTAAGGAAAAACCATAACATAAATAAATTAAAGAGTTTTGAAATAGAAGAAGTTTTCCTTGGTTAACGGATTAAAGGGTTTAACCAAGTTTTATATAAAATGATTCCAAAGACATTAAACCCCAGGGGTTGATATTATTATGATTACTTGTTCATATATTTGTTCACATTGTTATGAACCCATAACGGTACTTTGGGGAAGGATAGAATAACCAGCTAGGTTGACCCGGTAGTGAATATAACTTATGAAATGTCAAAATCTTAATTAAAGATATTGGCAGGGGCCAATAGGTTCACAGTAGGCCCATGAAAACTATGCATAGCAAAAGATATTGGCAGGGGCCAATAGGTTCATAGTCAACCCATGAAAATTATGATTTGATATTGGTAGGGGCAAATAGGTTTGTAGTTAGCCCATGAAAACTATATCTGGATTGAGATATTGACAGTCAGTCAATAGGTTCCTAGTAGGCCCATGAAAACTAGAATAAAAAGAAAAGATATTGGAGTTACCAACAAGTTCCTAGTCAACCCATGAAAATTAGGATAAGAGTAAAGATATTGGAGTTACCAATGGTTCTTTGTGATTCCATGAAAACTATGTAACTGAACAGAGAGTCCATAATCATTTTACCGGTTATTAGTTAGCCCATGAAAACTACTAGGTTAATAGTAACCCTAGAAACTATAAACGTGACAGTTAGTCAGAAATAAATGGGGATGGGTAATCCAGAATTGATTCACATGTTTTGCATATCATCATATTATACTGTTTTTAATTGTTTTAACCATTGTGGATACAGGAGCACCGTATATGGTTTTATAAAGATTTTAAGATACTAGTAAGGGGAAACCCGTTCCACTAAGCGGCATGGTCTCACTAGATATCTAAATGTTTTGAGATGGTTAATTATTATCCTATCAAGCTTTATGTCTGACTCGAAGTTTTTGTTTTTTCCTTAAACTCTCGGGTACTCAATTGATTTTGAGTAGTTTGAGGTTTAGGGTTTTCAGGTGTTCTTTTAGACGAATAAAGCTAACGGTGATGTGTAGGAGGCATGCTAACTACTTAGAGTTCATTTATTTACGCTGTGTTTGGTTGTAAAGGCAAACTTGTTTTAGTGCCTTATTATATACTCTGATCATTCAAGGGGGCATCTTCATATGTCCCCTTTAGCGTATTTTGTAATAAGTATATTTTGTTTGAATGTGGTTTGAGCACTGAGATTATGTAATGAATTTGAAATATTTTGAAATATAAAGTGGACTTTGTTTGTTGTTGTAAATTTTTTCCATATTCTCGTATTTTGTGTATCAATGTATCTAACATTACCGTATTTGGTCGTCGATGATTAATAACTATGGACGTCTGCAACATCCGTAGTCGTTAGTTTTGGGCCTCCAATTAGAGGGATGTTATAGATTATCTCTACTAGTTATAAAATATATCAATTTTTCAAATCAATTTGAAACAAGGCCTTATGATATGTCATTTCATACAGCGCAATGACATGAATACAAAAGTGATGTTCGTTTTTTGAAACTCAATAGCATCTGGTCTAAATATTTGAAAGATGCTTCGAAACCATTAGGAAATCGAGAGTCGTTGATTCTAGAGTTTTGCAGTCAATAGTGAAACAACAATAACAATTCAATCGGAATGTACAATTTTGAAGGCTTTGATTGGTAGAGTTCATCAGTGTGGTTTTATATGGTCGAACGTGCCAAGATTTGCTTGAAAGGAGGTAGTGGTGCTGGCCGATGTTGGTGCGGCTTAGCAAGGGTCGGTCGTCTGTGTGGTCGGATTATTGAATGGTGGCGTGGTTTGACAATGGTGAGTGAGAGAAGTTAGTGGTTGTGCACACGTCATGCACGCTATAGTGTTAGGATTTTTTTTTTCATTTGATCCCTTTAGAATTAATCATTATGTAATAAACCCTGTAAATTCTAACTCGAATATCTTTTACATACGACGTCGGTTTTACGTGCAATTTATTCTATTGATTTATAGCAAAAATTTTGACAATTTGGGTTGTGGTTTGCTTGCTTTTGATGCTGTTTGTAAAAGCCTTTTGGTAAAGTTTAATAATCCTAATTATTTATTTTTTAAAAATATTAAATGAATATTTATCGATAAAAATACACATCCATTGATATATGTTGCACGTTCTTTAGAGATTGTTTGGTTCTGATGTTTTGATATGATTTGGTTATTTAACTATTTCCATTATTACTTTGTTAAATGATATGCTTATAGTAATTACTTATGAATTTGTTCAAATGATTAATTGATGAAAAATAAGTGAAATTTGGTAACTTGGGAAAAATAGGTAAATTAATAGAAAATAAGATATTTTACAATTTTTGAGTCATATTTGTAAATAATGGTAATTTAACAATTTGTAGTGAAATTAGTGTGAAAATTTAATTAAGTTATTAATTATGAATTTTTATGGTATATATTAACAAAAAAAACTAATTTTATAGCGAAAATTTAGAGAATATATTATCATTTACAAAGTAAAGTCCGATTTGATGAACAATGATGTGATTTGGAAAAGACCGTATTGTTTTAAGTAATTAACAATATAATTATTTATATACAAATCATGGAAAATTATTATTACTATGACTGTTTTATGTAATATAAATAAGAGATATTTAGGAATGGTAATAATAATAATGTGGTTTAAAAGCATTTAGGTTAAGTTATTACTATATTTGAGATAAACAACTATAAAAGAATTATTGGGATCCAAAGTGGAATATTATTATATTTGAGTTAAATGGTAATAATTGAACTTGAAAGATAATAAGTGATTTGAGTAAATATTATTATTTTTATTAGAATTAATTGTTTTATGGTCTATGAAAGTAATTTGATGTAAATTACTATTTTTGATTTAAACAATGAGTTTTTCAACTAATTGAAGTATTAAATGTGAAATGAAGGATTTTTAAAAGTACATTGTTGTTTGAGATAAAGTAAACAAATATTTTTTTTATAATATACAATAATAAGATGATTTTATGCTTAAAAGGAAGGAATATGTGTGTAAATATATTATTTTGGATTGTTGTAACACACACACATATATGATTAATTGTTTTGTAAAATTATCATATATGTTTGTTGCATGAAGATGGAATCGGATTTGGACAAGGTATCCAATACATTACCGTTTTTACTACACGGATATTGTGTAGCTAAATATGGTTTTGTTGCATTGATGACATTGATGCTTGTATTACTAATGTAGAGTAGTTAGTACACATTTAACGAGTTTGATGTTTTTGTTACTAATATTGAGTGGTTAATACACCATTAATGATCTAGATCTTGTATTATTAATATGAAGTGGTTAGCCACATTTGGTAGATTCATACTTGTATTTGTGTTATTGATATTGTGTTACCAGTGGTTATTGGTTAGTATACATTTGGTCGTATAGGTTTTTAATTTATCTAATGTTTAAGGTTGTTAACCAAGTGTTGCCAAATTTGTGTGGTTTTTGGTAGTCATGTGTTATTATTATTATTGCTACCCTATATATGTCTATGATGATTGATTGTAGTTACTTAGTGAAATATTCTGCTTGTGTTGGATGCTTGAATGCTATTGTTGTGCAATGTTATATGTTAATAAGTTCTTGATGCAGAAGAAGAGTAGGAATAAAACTATGTGGGTTAGGTTACTAAATGGATTCTTTTCTTTATGCAATATCCACCAGATTCCTTAGGTTTGGCTGGGATGTACATAAATTGGAATAGTCCAAACGTAGTCGAACAATTTTTTTCTTTCCATGCACTTGTAAAGTTTGCAGGTGGGAGCAAATGAGGAAAAAAGAGATCCAAATATAAAAACATCGACTAGTTGTTTACTTCATATATTTCGAATGTGTTATAGTTGTATTGCTTATAAATTTGATAATAATTGATGTGCTATAGACATTAATGTTTATTTAATGAGTTTGATCTTGTATACGTCATTATTTAAAATACTATATGTATATGGTTGTTTAATTCCGCTATGAGGTTTTCCATTTTTGTTTATAGTATCATATTCTTAATCGTATAATTGACGACCCGCTGTTTTGAATATATGTTATTAGTGTGCAAGCGCATTTTTGATGTCATTAATCATTAATTTTAGACGTTAGCAATAGTGGAGTGTCACATTTAGTGACCGGTAATTATCGCTTTATTTGTAAAGATCCTTCGTTGAGTCCATTTAGTAGTTCATTTGTCCATGTGCTATAGCGAGCTTCACTATAAAGTTTTCATTGCCATGTTAGCCCTTCCTTTATGTTCTATTTCTGTACTTCGACCTTCTTTATCCTATCTCTAATGCTATCATTTTGTTTTCACTAGAAGTAGCTGAAAGTTCAAATTGATCTTGTATATATGGCCTAAGTGATTAACAAGTAGTTTGCTAATATCTAACTTATATCAATATCACAATATACTAGTAACTAGATATAATGAAACAAAATAATAATAAATGTAAAGTAAAAGAACACGCACTTTAGGATTTTATACCGATTTGGATCTCCCATCTTACTTTTAGTCTCAAAGGTCCCCTGTAAAATTTCACTAACCAAACTCTCTCACTTTACCCAGAGGAACGATTATACAATTCTGTCTAAACAAATGAAAATGACTTCAACATCTTACTAGAAGATCATCTACACGACTTAATCTTTTTACAAAGAAATAACTTGACCGTGGACACATTTCTTCAATACATAGTTAGTCATCTTAAAATACAAATTCCTATAACCCTCACAAATGATGAAGAATGAATGTGCAAAGGCTACAAAGTGAATAGCACAAAATTCAAATGATATGGAGTGAGAAGTCATTGCTTTAATTTTGCCTTTTGGGTTGCATAAGAATTTAGGGTTTAGAAAGCAATGAGAGAGCAATTAAAAATGGAATTGGCACGGGAATTAATGGATGATATAGGCCTTCTATAGGAATGTAGGGATGCCATTTGAGAAGTCACAATGGTTCAAAATGTCAAAAACCTTGAGGAGGAAGGAGATGAAAGTCACATCCTTTCATAAATTCAAAATATCGTTGATGTCTGCACGAATAATCGCTCGACCGATTGTAACTTAGCCTTAGGTATAACCAATCGACCGATTGTACCTATTGTTGTCTACTATAAGAATTAACATGTACTTCAATATTTTTGCAATGAAACTTACTTATAAAAAATTCTCAAAAATAATAGATAGAATTTTAGGCGTTTTGCGGAAATTTGGTGTGTTTTGGAGATCATTTGTGAGGTCTTAAAAAATCCTTTCTATAGTAACTTAAAAAGGATTCGATAAACATCATACTCATTTATTGCTCTACAGTCCATCCTTGAGTGATTCCTTAAAGTACGATTGATTTGTTAACATGATTTATATCTCTTGAATGTTCGACAAGCAATTTGGCGACCTCTTGAGGCCTGTCCTCTACTTGTTTCTTGTATTATGCAATCTCTTCTCTATAAACAATATCGTAGAGGTCTTCACCCACCTTTACGGCCTTCTTTATCCCATCTAGCTCTGATGCAATATCCCTTGACCACGTGCACGATCTCCTATTACAATTATGCTGATGTTCAAGCGCGCTCTTGACATTTACAAGCTCTTTACAATTAAGCTTCAATTCTATTTCAAGCTTCTCAATTTCGTATCTGAGTTGGGTAGCTATCTTTAGAAATGTCCTAGCGAAAAACACAATTAGTGTTGAACAAAGCTCAAAAAGAACCAACTTAAATCACTACTGGAATAAAGCTTAGTTACATAATCAAAACATAGCAGACTATGTTTCAACATTAAAACATCCATTACTTATTACATCATCTCTACTTGTCCACATACTTGAAAATTATATGTAAATTAACAAAGACATGGAAAGGTCATTCATTAATCAAGATTCTAAGCTTAAGCCTAAACCACTCCAAGTAAGGACTATCAGGTGAAATGAACCATTCTCTGATGTACATCACCATCGCCATAACATAAAATCACTAAGGGTCTTTTTCTCCCGAACTACTTGATCTATTTGGGATAATAATTCTTGCATCTTAGCCTTAAGCTCTGCGAATGTTTCGTCAAGCTCTTTTTTACACACACACATAGCCGCGACACTTAATCCAAGACGATCTAAAGTTTTTTTCAAGCCTAGCCTCAGTCCCCCTCGATAGTTTTGTGAACATATTCTCTCCTTAATACTAAACAAAACAATAAGGAAATTGCGATCATTCACACGAAGAACATAACGAATACTATGTTTTATCACAAATATTGGAACAAACTCCGAAGTTTTAAACAACAACAGACAAAAGAAATTCAAGATTAATCATCTAATTCTATGGAAGAATGTAGATTAACCTTGCTTGTATATGTTGTGTCCTTATCCATAGGTCGAAAGTTCCCCCGATCTCTATCAACCTCAGCCATGTCCTCCTTAGAAGGGCACCCATAACAGTTTGGGTCAACATCTTGCTCTTCAACCTCTTCCTCCTTCCACCTACCTTAGCAATACTCATAAATTGAAGCAGCCATGGACTGATCCTCCAAAAAATCAGGCTTAACCTCTATCCTAAAATTATGCTTGGCCGAAGCGTGAAAACTATAACGACCCACTATTTTGGACCATTCAAATCGACAATAAATCCGCACATGTCAGACTTGAATAATTCAAAACAATAGATTATTGATTTAAATTTGGTAAACTCAGCATATACAGTAAATAAATCAATCACAGAATCACAGACACAGTGTGACGCCCCACCTCTATACCCACGCTAGCCAAGGACACTACGAGGTAATGCCGTCAACTAGCATGGAGAATAAGGCTGTTGAGGAGCGACCATCTGTATAATTGCTTTGTGCGAGTACCGATATGCCAGATAAAAATATGACTTTTCATCTCAAGAGGAAATCCGACATACCGATACAAACTCAAAGCTACTACACAGTGGCTATATGGACTTCGGAAACAAATATAGAAATAAACATAACACAAATCAGTCACAGACAATTCATATCACAAAGGCGGAAATAGATATGAATATAACACATGAAAGTGTACATCAGAGTAGTGGTCAAATAAGATCCACAATAACACAAAAGAATAGATACAAGTGCAAGACAATAGAATATGTATACATCAAGGAGTCTAATCTCAAATGTATACAACAAAAACTACTAAACTAGAGTAGTTAGCCAAAAGTCAGATGATGGTTCCAGATAGGAAGTCATGAGGAAGCACCTGTAAGATCTCAGTTTGACCCGAGTATTATTTAAGAAAAAAACAATAAACGGATCAGTCTAGCTATAATTATCAGATAAAATGAGATAAAAGAAGAGATATAATAATAAAACGTATGATAACAAAAAGATGTCATACTATGATAAGTATACATTAGAAAACCCACAAAAGTCATACAATATCTCAAGAATCTCAAAACACAGAAAAGAACGTCATATTCTTAATTTAATTCACCAAGCCACAAATAATGACATACATATCAATGTCCATCGTAAATGCTGGTGAAACATAAATTCAGAAATCATCACAAGAAGGAGCAACGACGTCGTACAGCGTAACGCCCGATGAACCAAAGCACAATAAAAAGGAACAACAATGTCGTACAGCGTAACATCCGATGAACCGAAGCACAATAAAATGGAACAATGATGTCGTACAGCATAACATCCGATGAACCAAAGCACAATAAAAAGGAACAACGATGTCGTACAGCGTAACATCCGATGAACCAAAGCACAATAAAAAGGAACAACGATGTCGTACAGCGTAACATCCGATGAACCAACACACGATAAAAAGGAACAACGATGTCGTACAGCGTAACATCCGATGAACCAACACACGATAAAAAGGAACAACAATGTTGTATAGCGTAACATCCGATGAACCAACACACGTTAAAAAGGGACAACGATGTCGTACAGCGTAACGTCCGATGAACCAACACATAGTGAAATGGAACGACGACGTCGTACATCGTAACGTCCGATGAACCAAATCACGATAATACGGAACAACGACGTCGTACAGCGTAACGTCCGATGAACCGAATCAAAAAGACATCGCACATTGCTAGTCTAAACTATAAAATGATCATCATCGATCATGAAGAAGTGTCAATTACACTAAGCTAGTAAATATATGAGTTTAGCTTCATGTCCCATAACCACTTGCTTAACTTAAATATTTACGAACAAATTGTAGATCTCCACTAGAAAATTGTCACAAGAGATTCAATCGAACAAGTCTAAAAATTAACCGACGAAGTAAACGCAAGCGTTTCATACCACTTGTTTTGCTAAGCCGTTTAATTAGATTTCTCATACGAATGAGGTAAAGGTTTGTATATACTAGTAGATTGGAAAACGGTTTAAGAAACGAGCTTTGTAATAAAATAGTGTTGAAATCGTTTTAATGAAAGAGTTTTGATATTTACTACTAGTATAGAAAACCTTTATATTTTTAAAGTGACAAATCATAGAAATGATTGTAGAAACAAACAATCATAAAAATTCACATACGAAGACGTGAATCAAATCCAAAGAAATCGATAATAAATCCATCAAAATGGATATTCACATAAACCCCGAAAAAGAAGTCATCAAATTCGATAATAATTGATAACAATAAGTTGGATCAATCAAAATCGATAAACAATGGAATTTCAATCAAGAAAAGCCTAAACATGCAAAATTGCACGTTTCCAGACGTCTGATTTGGAATCCAGACGTCTGGATTTGTTTTCTGGAAATAGTTCAGAAAACCACCCAGACGTCTGGAATAGTCAATCAAACGTCTGAGCCATGGCCAGACGTCTGGTTTTGAATCCAGACGTCTGGTTTGATTCTATGGAAATTCTCCAGAGAAACCCCAAACGTCTGAAACTTCAAGTCAGACGTCTGAGACTCATCCAGACGTCTGAACTTGAATTCCAGACGTTTGAAATTAGTTTTTGGCATTTTTTTTTAATAAAATGCGTGCATACATTTTTCTCTCCAGGTCCAAACCAAACGTCTGGACTTGGTCTCCAGACGTCTGGTCACCTGGTCTGGGCAACATTTTGCCTAGGCCAAAGTGGCCAAAACAATTCCAGTGACAACCCAGCCTTAAAGGCTCCTCCATACACTCCGAATATCAATGTCCAAATGTCCATAGAAGGATTTTCATAAAATTGGACCAAAACACCAAAATTGAATAATTCACAAAACCAATTCAAATCACAGCAAATGAACACAAAATAGATGTTAGGAATTCATACCTAACAACAAAGATAAAAATAGACATAGATGTGAGATAAAAATCTCACCTTTTACACAAAAACAATGAAGAGGAAGCTATAGAGCACGGCAAGAACAATCACACTTCAATTCCAACCCAACAATCTTGAATCTAAGCTTAAAAGAGAAACATTTCCTAAATTAGGTTTACGAAATTTCTGAAATTGAATGGAGAAAGAGTTGGAGATGATGAAGAGGATGGCTTACCAAAGTTTCTTCTTGAATTTGGAGGTAGAAGCTTGAATTTGCAATTGAACTAGGGCTTGGAGTTTTAATTTCCCATTCCTCTCCCCATTTTCAGTTTTGATGAGTGTTTAAGAAAATAGAAGTGAAGTGAGGAGGAGAGGAGAGGGGCTGAACTAGGTTATAAGATCATTTGGGTGAAACCCAAGCCCAAAAGCCCAATAGAAAATAGCAAAAACCAACATACTCCAAACACATCGAAACTTATACTCAAAAAGGTCGCAAACGGCATTTTGAACTCAATGGAAGTGGTCTTGAGTCCTAATTCGGCTGTTTGCAAAAAAGTAGCTTTACGGACTAAAATCCGACTAACGATGAAATATTTAAATAAAATATTTAAATATAAAATCGATAAATATGCGGGTTGTTACACACAGAGTAATATAACAATAATGCAGCAGAATAGATAAATAGTAGTTCATGAAGCTACTATATAAACATCAGGGTTAGAAATAAAAATACAACAGAATATCTCAAATCAGTAAAGTCTCTAGTACAAAAGATGACCTCCCTGAACAAATCAACTGGAAAGCTGAAAGTTGAATCGATGGTTGGATCTCCAAACGAAGTTCCAAACTCCAAAAGTGAGTCTCAAATGCTATATCACTCGGTCTGACCCGAGCGTAAAGCAAAAACAAAATACTCGAGTCAGGATTAACATTCTTATATCAATAAATCCAACTCAAGTGAAATACAAGTAACTCAGAGGATGTTTGGGATAACCATCCTCTAAGGATCCGTGGAACTATCTACAATGTAGAAATATACACTATAACACCGTGGTCATTTTGAATTAATTTATACTTCAAAACCAAAATATCATTTTCATTAAATATAAATATTTCCTCAATTTCACAAATTGATTCAAATCAACTCAAATTCCAAATTCAAATTTATTCAAAGCTCAATTCATCAATTTAATTCAGTTCTAAATAGACCATTTAAATTTTCAATATATTTCAAAGCTTTAATATTCAACATTTTTGAAGTTAAATTTAACAGTTCATATAGCTCTTGATTTAGCTTCATTATTATTTAATCAGGGAATATTCACTTAATAAATTCAATATCATTTAACTAGCCTTAAATTACATTTTTACTAAATATTTCCTTAAATTTATTTAAACAAGAAATACTCATTAAATTACTTGAATCAAACCCAAGTTATAAATCATATCTTAAATCTATATTTCAATAGGTTCCAAATTGGTTTAATTAAATAAAATTCTCTTCCCAACCTTAACTTATTCAAATTATTACCGAAATCTATTTTGAAACATAAATTTAAATACTTAACCATATTTTATGTATTAAATCAATCTTAATTAAATTAAATATTATTATTAAATCTATTTATATATCATTAGCATTTATATATAATAATTTAAGAATCAACATTTATTAAAACCATATATTTCTTTTCAAAACCATAGATCATCTTTAAAATATTTACATATAGACCAACGGTGTCTGTATATAATTTTCTATCCTATGGTCAAGTAGTACGGATATTTATCATTTCAATCCGTAATTTAAATATATACGGGTAGATATCATTTCGACCCGCAATCCCAAATTCAATTCAAATGAAAATCGCTTGGGTCTATCATTTCAACCCATAATGAATTCTATACTAACTGGGAACTTGCAGAGTGATAATAGATATGATAATAATATAACATGCATATATCATCAATAACAATATAATATAAATAATAGGATATGGTGTCATATCCCACAGGTGAACAGTTACAGATAATAACATATATAACAATTTAAATAACTAAGAGCAGCATATTTCAATTGAAATCAAATTTAATAAATACAAGAACATTAATCCTGAGTGATTGCTCACCTTTCGAGGCTAGAGATGGACAATGAAGTTGAGGTACGAAAAATCTAGGCACGAATCTCAAAATAAGGCAAGAGTGGCACGAATCGACGAACACAGCTGATAAATCGGAATTCGATGAAAATAAATCAAATAGCTGGATATGACCGAACAAATATATGATATATATATATATAAATAAATTCTCACTAAAACCAAAAAAAAAAATTTCAAACATATATTTGAAAATAAAATATACATTTTTAGTTCAATATTTTAGTTAAAGACATATTTTACAAAATACGCAACTCTTTTAAAATTAACATTAAATAACATAAGTTATTGCATATTACTAATATACGTATACTAGCAGCCCGTTTGCATATATCCCAAAACAACAAACTGTATATAACATATACACCACACAACCTATATTATAAAATATATATTTTACTTAGATTAAAATTTAACATTATTCTAATAATACTTATTATTATATTATCTTAAATGAACCATACTATACATATAATGAAATATACAAAACTGGTTTAAATATAACTTTATCAACTTTATAAGCTAGTATAAAATATACTCTCATACAATATATACTGTAAACTATACATATTAATGTATATCTATCAACTAGTACCAGCAAAATATATAAACTTCAACGATAAAATAAATAAACTTAACTTGAAATATATATATATATATATATATATGCTATAACTAAGTAGATTCAAAATTTATAGAGCATGAAAATATATGGTACTATACATATAATACGCTATAACAACTAAAACATATAAAATACTTTTATAACATAATATCTAGCAAGCCAATAAACTGTACCATTTGGAATATATATCTTTCTTTCAAAAGGTTTACAATATTATCATTAATATTCTTCTAGACAATACCAAACATAAACAACATTTTCATATGAAATCTACATAATTAGTTGTAAAATCTTAAACATAAAAGATCCGAAATATGTACACAACTTACAGATTTGGAAACAACCCTGAATACTATACAAATTGCCGGAAAATATACTTGTAAATATATATAATTATAACATATATATTGACCAATCACATAAAGTAGCTTGTATATACTAACTGCATAATATATAGACTAACATAAATTCTAACAGTAAACAAAATCTTTATATAAACTCTAGTATGTACAGTACAACCTATATTTACAAATACACACACACACACGAAAACAGGCAATGGTAAAAAAATCGAAAATCAAATATATATACATACATACACACATATATATATATATATAACTTCCGATAATAAAATATTACTATATAAAATTTTAAACCAAAATATATATTACTTTATAATATAATACACTGTACTCTACTAACTGCAAATATTCTAACATTCTGAAGCTTCAAACATATATATATGAAACTTTGTATTCTAATATATTTTCATATAGGCTACTGTAATATATATATATATATATCTATCTTATTATATACTGTAAAAAAATCTGCATAACTTAGTATATAAATATAGAATATAACATATATGTATAAAATAACGTATAAGAAAAAATAGAGATATATATATACCTTGCGGGAAAAAAGGCTGTGAAGTGATACTTTGGTGGAAGAAGTCGCGGTGGTGGGGTGACTTCGATGGCCGAGGATGTGGAGGCTTGTGGAGGTTGAAGGGGTGATGGACACGGCAGTTCACGCGGAGGTGGGATAGGGTCTCGGCGGCTTGTTGCCACGTGATGGGTTGTGGTGGCGTGGAGTGAGGGAAGCGGTTGGGTTCCCAAAAATTTAGGAGAAGAGAAGTGTTAGAGAGAAAAAGAGGGGAGGAGGTGAGTTTTTGCAGTGAACAGATCTGGGAAGAAGGTAAACGAGCATAGGCAAAAGAGGAAGGAAATTAATATATATATAATGTTATAAATCAATGAATAGAAAAAAAACGAACAGACCCAAAATGAACGCACCCTCAATTAATAAATTGAAGTAATAGGATGACAACTAGCTATCAATTCAGGTAACACAATTTTTTTGCTTGCGTTGGCTGCACGTTTCAAAGTTTGGAAAGCAAGAAAGCTAACGGTTGCAAATTTAGGGTACCGATATCACGTACAGTTTTATTGTTTTCATCGCGAACCGGACCTCAAAATATAGGAATAAATATACCATAGAGATCAGCACGACGATACAATCAAAACGGTATACAGATATTGGTGGTACGATCATCTGATCAAAAGTTGATAATCGGTACCAGAAATGCTGCTATTTTGCCAGAATTAAGATAAACGGAGCAATAGAAGTCCGAACTTTTGCAAAACGAAAGATGATGTCTCACTCAGAAGAGGATTTAGAAATTTTCTATAGAAAAATATTCAGGTTTGGAAATAAATTTTGTTATCATCAATTATTAACTAATTCGAATTTAATAGAATTACACAATAAAATAGACTTCCGTATTATAAATTGAAAATTTACCATTTGCTATATTTAATTAGACGTATTCCAAATAATAAATTTTTATTTCAAAATTCAATTATTTAAAATTTCACAAAATTTCCAGTTAAATATATTTTAAAACTATTAAAATTTACGGGTCGTTACATTCTCCCCCACTCAAAACTTTTCGTCCCCGAAAAGGAAGGAGGTAGGGTAATAGAAACAAACAGAAAGAAAATAGATTGAAAAACAAGGATAAACAATTAATTTAACTATGTAAAATTTTACTTGAAATATTCATTTGAAAACTTCATTTGCAATTCAATTATCTTTAATACTTTTATACCTTCCAAAACCCATTTGTAAAATTTCTTGCTTCCTCTATAAATACCATTTACACCTTTATAAATATATGAAACTATTTGAAAACATTTATTTACATCATTACTTGTATTTACAAAGAAGCTATTGAAAACATTAAATCCATAATTCATAAATTTATTAATTTATCTCAAGATACTTTTCAAATATTATTAATAAATCAACAATCATTTACTTTAAATATGTCTTATTTAATTAATAACTTCAAAAATATTTATAACACTAAAATTTTCTATTAAACCATGTAGTATATAAATAAACAATATTTAAAAAGAATATAGTCAACAAAGAGAAGAAGGTAGATTCGGAAAACAGAATATAGGTGAATAAATAAGCTGAGCAGATAAAATAGATTCAAAAGAATAGTATCAGGCATGAATAATTAATTCAAACCATAAGAATTTCAATTCCAAATATTGATACAAAATTTCTTTGTTGGAAATACTTTTATAATAAAATACCTTTATAATAAAATACTTTTATAACTCGATGTTTCAACAAGTTTATCCTCGTTCCTGCAGACTCTGGCAGTGCGTTGATCAGGCGCAAAGCTAGAATTCTCCGGGTACTTAGTAGACTTGTTTCAACACCCAGTGAAAATACTAGAAAACTTAAAAAAAATAGATATGGAAAGTACAATCCAAACAAAAAAAAACAAAACCTTTGTCTAACCATGGATCGCAGATACACAAAGGTTACGCCTGGGTCCCCCAGGAAACATCCGTATCCGTAAGCTTTCTCAACCCTGCGAATTGTGCCATGATGACTAGTAGACCGTAGATACACAATGGTTACGCCTGAATCCCCCAAGAAACATCCGTATCCGTAAGCTTTCTCAGCCTTGCGGATTTCGCTACTAATACGACCTACATAGATCACAGGATACACAATGGTTACGCCTGAATCCCCCAGGAAACATATGTACCCCTGGGACATCCAGCCAGGTGAATTATGCTATGCAGTCGCACTCGTAAGACCATGGGTAATGCCATGGAATTCGATGGACACTCGAGTATCATATCCAGAAAACCAAAAATCAGAGGAATATCGATAGAATGAATCCACAATGTGGCCACAAAGCGGATATCAAGCAGAAGGCACTTTCCTTATCTTTACTTCGAAAATATATATCATATGGTACCTTTTCAAATCACTTTCAAATATCGTACTTATATAAAGTCCATTATATATAAGATTTTGTTTTCAAATCAAATACCTTTCCAAAATCAAAAGTATATCAAATCACACTTATATAGACTTCAATTATATAAGATTTCACTTTTTAAGTTGAGTACCTTTTCAAACCATAGTTTTCGAATCAACATCATACTTATACAAAGCAAATTTTTATATAAGTTTGATAACTCCCAAATCAGGTATTTAGAAAAAAATAAGGTTCTCAAATTTCAATTTGTTTCAATATCAGTTCAGTTTCAAAATCATATACAATCCCACCAAATTATTTCTTCTCAATTTAAATATCTTTAGTTTCAAAGTTTCCAACATAATAAATTTAGAAAATAATCCAAGTTTCTATATTAATATAATTTAAGTCAAACAATTCATTTCCAAAATCAATAGTTTTCAAAAATCATCTTATATTTACATAAGGTCCATCTTATATCAGGGTCAAAAATTTTCAAAAATAAATTTCGCTGCATGACGAGCCATATGGGATTGAACACCTTTGCTTTATAAAAGATTTTTAATTTAGAATAGTTTGTATATAGAATAGAATAAACAGTTTGTTTAAGAAGAATAAAAGAAAAATAGTTTTGAAAAATGGTTTTAAATTGATAGTAGTTTTTCATAAAAGAAAAATTCCAATTAAATTACAGAGATATCCAACCCAACAACTTCCAATTTCAGCGCCAAGTTTATTAATGATATTAGAATATAAGATGTACATATGTTATCATTTCGCAACGTTACATTCGATCGCTCGCTCGATCACACAAGTTCACTTTCGAACCAGTATTGTCCATTCGACTTCCCTAATGCGGATTTCGATATGGTTTCTCGACTAAAAGCCATCAGTCTCCTTGCATAGTCATATACTATGATAGAGAATTCTAGAATCAAGCCCAAAATCCATATCAAATATTCGCTATCGAGAATCAAATGAAAAATCCTAACACGAAATGGTGTAATTCACCTCGAACTTGTGTACTCAAACTTGGATCAAATTATTTATGCGAATAAAACAACATATGTACGACTTATGTATCTATTCCAACTTGTTAAATATATAGTTTCATAAGGATGTTACTAAGTTAAAACATTTAAACTAAATTTTATTCAAAATATTTTGAAGACCAAATTCTTTTCAAAACATTTCAAATCTGAATTTCATATTAGAAAAATTCAAAATAGCCTTATTCATTTACTTAACAAAACAGTTTCAACTTATTTAAATCATATTACTACATACTTTAACATACATACCAAACTTATATACTTTATACTTTTCAAAATTTCTTAGCTTTGAAAAGTTAACCTTGATTTGGAAGTGCTCGAACCTTCAAAATAGTTGAAGAAATCATTTTCAAATTCAAGAGTTGGAAATCAACAACAAATCAGTAAATCAATTTCAAAAGATAGGTTTCAAATCCGAAACTCAAGGACTGAACACCGGCTTACTTCAAATCATTTCAAATATATATACATATATCTTTCGAATATCAAATCATACTTCGAACTTTGAAATCAAAATTGGTTTCATAAAATCACTCACGTAGCGAAGCTACTCAAGTGGCCTTTCCCCCACTTTGAAACTCGAAAATCAATGTCGATGATGCATGCACTCATCGCCGAAATTATTCTCCAGCGACATAAGTGAGTTCTGGACTTCTATTTTCTTAAAAATTCTTTGAAATTTCTTCGAAATCATTGGAACTCATTAAAATCATTTGAAACATTTCTTATTTGGAAAATTCTTTCAAATTATATTATTTATATTTTCAAAATCTTAAATCCAGTTTTCAAAATGCCGGAGTCTAATCTCTCAAGTTTCGAATTCCAAACCTTTAGTTATAAATCATTTTATATAAACCATTTCTTATATAATTTTCAAAATTTCAAATCCTTTCGAAACTTTAAATTCTAGTTTATTTTTTTAAAAGGTATATAATCCTTATCGAAAACATTTCACTTATATATATATAGAATATAATCATACTTATCAAAATAATAATTTTGATATATAAACAATTTCTAAAAAAACAAACCCGATTTTTCAAAGGATGATTCAAGAATGGATTTCAAAATAGGATAGAGATTCAAATTAGAGGGACTCTAATCAAATAGAATTCTGATTCGAAGATAGGCTCGATCGATGATGAGATAATTAAAATTTTAAAAAAATAGAAGGTGGGTATAAATCATGGACGACCTTAATCGGGTCAACCGTGACTTCAGGGATATGAACGATGCGGAATTCTAAGGCAAATCGACATTCGATCGCCAGAGATAGAATTTTGGCATAACAAAAGATAGCAGCATCTAAACCGAGGGATATATAAATCTCTGGTGAATCAATGCCAATTGTAAAGGAGTTTCCCCCTTTACAAATCATTCAAAGATTGGCGGGATCGCCTATTCTTATAGAGATCATTCGAAGTGGAGTTATGGGATACTCCAGAATCAAAAGAATACAAATAGTGAGGGATACGAATGGATTTCGGAACCGAGGGAACATTCCAAAATTCAAAGGAAATTCAAATCAAAGAGGAAAGAATTCAAGCTCGAAAGAAAGTGATTCCGCATATAATTTAATATATATGCTAAGTTTGCTTAGAGCCTAAGCTCTGATACCAACTATAATGACCCACTATTTTGGACCATTCAAATCGACAATAAATCCGCACATGTCAGACTTGAATAATTCAAAACAATAGATTGTTGATTTAAATTTGGCAAACTCAGCATATATAGTAAATAAATCAATCACAGAATCATAGACACAGAGTAATATAACAATAATGTGGCGGAATAGATAAATAGTAGTTCATGAAGCTATTATATAAACATCAGAGTTAGAAATAAAAATACAACAGAATATCTCAAATCAGTGAAGTCCCAAGTACAAACAGATGACCTCTCTGAACAAATCAACTGGAAAGCTGAAAGCTGAATCGATGGTTGGATCTCCAAACGAAGCTCCAAACTCCAAAAGTGAGTCTCAAATGCTGTATCACTCGGTCTGACCCGAGCGTAAAGCAAAAACAAAACACTCGAGTCAGGATTAACATTCTTATATCAATAAATCCAACTCAAGTGAAATATCAATTGAAATACAAGTAACTCAGAGGATGTTTGGGATAACCAACCTCTAAGGATCCGTGGAACTATCTACAATGTAGAAATATACACTATAACACCGTGGTCATTTCGAATTAATTTATACTTCAAAACCAAAATATCATTTTCATTAAATATAAATATTTCCTCAATTTCACAAATTGATTCAAATCAACTCAAATTCCAAATTCAAATTTATTCAAAGCTCAATTCATCAATTTAATTCAGTTCTAAATAGACCATTTAAATTTTCAATATATTTCAAAGCTTTAATATTCAACATTTTTAAAGATAAATTTAACGGTTTCATATAGCTCTTGATTTAGCTTCATTATTATTTAATAAGGGAATATTCACTTAATAAATTCAATATCATTTAACTAGCCTTAAATTACATTTTTACTAAATATTTCCTTAAATTTATTTAAACAAGAAATATTCATTAAATTACTTGAATAAGACCCAAGTTATAAATCATATCTTAAATCTCAATTTCAATAGGTTCCAAATTGGTTTAATTAAATAAAATTCTCTTCCCAACCTTAACTTATTCAAATTATTACCGAAATCTATTTTGAAACATAAATTTAAATACTTAACCATATTATATGTATTAAATCAATCTTAATTAAATTAAATATTATTATTAAATCTATATATATATATATCATTACCATTTATATATAATAATTTAAGAATCAACATTTATTAAAACCATATATTTCTTTCCAAAACCATAGAAATCATCTTTAAAATATTTACATATAGACCAACGGTGTTTGTATATAATTTTATATCCTATGGTCAAGTAGTATGGATATTTATCATTTCAATCCGTAATTTAAATATATATGGGTAGATATCATTTCGACCCACAATCCCAAATTCAATTCAAATGAAAATCGCTTGGGTCTATCATTTCAACCCATAATGAATTCTATACTAACAGGGAACTTGCAGAGTGATAACATATATGATAATAATATAACAGGCATATATCATCAATAACAATATAATATAAATAATAGGATATGGTGTCATATCCCACAGGTGAACAGTTACAGATAATAACATATATAACAATTTAAATAACTAACAACAGCATATTTTAATTGTTGTTTCAATTGAAATCAAATTTAATAAATACAAGAACATTAATTGTGAGTGATTGCTCACCTTTCGAGGCTAGAGATGGACAATGAAGTTGAGGTACGAAAAATCCAGGCACGAATCTCAAAATAAGGCAAGAGTGGCACGAATCGACGGACACAGCTGATAAATCGGAATTCGATGAAAATAAATCAAATAGATGGATATTACCGAACAAATATATGATATATATATAAAAATAAATTCTCACTAAAACCAAATTTATTTATTTATTATTATTTATTTATTTTTCAAAAATATATTTGAAAATAAAATATACATTTTCAGTTCAATGTTTTAGTTAAAGCCATATTTTAGAAAATACGCAACTCTTTTAAAATTAACATTAAATAACATAAGTTATTGCATATTACTAATATACGTATACTAGCAGCCCGTTTGCATATATCCCAAAACAACAAACTGTATATAACATATACACCACACAACCTATATTATAAAATATATATTTTACTTAGATTAAAATTTAACATTATTCTAATAATACTTATTATTATATTATCTTAAATGAACCATACTATACATATAATGAAATATACAAAACTGGTTTAAATATAACTTTATCAACTTTATAAGCTAGTATAAAATATACTCTCATACAATATATACTGTAAACTATACATATTAATGTATATCTATCAACTAGTACCAGCAAAATATATAAACTTCAACGATAAAATAAATAAACTTAACTTGAAATATATATATATATATATGCTATAACTAAGTAGATTCAAAATTTATAGAGCATGAAAATATATAGTACTGTACTTATAATACGCTGTAACAACTAAAACATATAAAATACTTTTATAACATAATATCTAGCAAGCCAATAAACTATACCATTTGGAATATATATCTTTCTTTCAAAAGGTTTACAATATTATCATTAATATTCTTCCAGACAATACCAAATATAAACCACATTTTCATATGAAATCTACATAATCAGTTGTAAAATCTAAAACATATATATATATATATATAGTAGAAGATCTGAAATATGTACACAACTTACAGATTTGGAAACAACCCTGAATACTATACTAATTTCCGCAAAATATACTTGTAAATATATATAATCATAACATATATATTGACCAATCACATAAAGTAGCTTGTATATACTAACTGCATAATATATAGACTAACATAAATTCTAACAGTAAACAAAATCTTTATATAAACTCTAGTATGTACAGTACAGCCTATATCTACAAATATATATATATATATATATACACACACACACACGAAAACAGGCAAAGGTAAAACAAAACGAAAATCAAATATACATACATACATACATATATATATATAACTTCCGATAATAAAATATTACTATATAAAATTTTAAACTAAAATATATATTACTTTATAATATAATACACTGTACTCTACTAACTGCAAATATTCTAACATTCTGAAGCTTCAAACATATATATACGAAACTTTGTATTCTAATATATTTTCTTATAGGCTACTCTAATATATATATATATATATATCTTATTATATACTGTAAAAAATCTGCATAACTTAGTATATAAATATAGAATATAACATATATGTATAAAATAACGTATAAGAAAAAATAAAGATATATATACCTTGCACGAAAAAAGGCTGTGAAGTGATACTTTGGTGGAAGCAGACGCGGTGGTGGGGTGACTTCGGTGGCCGAGGACGTGGAGGCTTGTGGAGGTTGAAGAGGTGATGGACACGACAGTTCACGCGGAGGTGGGATAGGGTCTCGGCGGCTTGTTGCCACGTGGTGGGTTGTGGTGGCGTGAGGATTGGTGGCGGGGAGTGAGGGAAGCGGTTGGGTTCCCAAAAATTTAGGGGAAGAGAAGTGTTAGAGAGAAAAAGAGGGGAGGAGGTGAGTTTCTGCAGTGAACAGATCTGGGAAGAAGGTAAATGAGCATAGGCAAAAGAGGAAGGAAAGTAATATATATATATATAACATTATAAATCAATGAATAGAAAAAAAACGAAGAGACCCAAAATGAACGCACCCTCAATTAATAAATTGAAGTAATAGGATGACAGCTAGCTATCAATTCAGGTAACACAATTTTTTTGCTTATGTTGGCTGCACGTTTCAAAGTTTGGAAAGCAAGAAAGCTAACGGTTGCAAATTTAGGGTACCGATATCACGTACAGTTTTATTGTTTTCATCGCGAACCGGATCTCAAAATATAGGAATAAATATACCATAGAGATCAGCACGACAAGACAATCAAAACGGTATACAGATATTGGTGGTACGATCATCCGATCAAAAGTCGATAATCGGTACCAGAAATGCTGCTATTTTTCCAGAATTAAGATAAACGGAGCAATAGAAGTCCGAATTTTGCAAAACGAAAGATGATGTCTCACTCAGAAGAGGATTTAGAAATTTTCTATAGAAAAATATTCAGGTTTGGAAATAAATTTTGTTATCATCAATTATTAACTGATTTGAATTTAATAGAATTACACAATAAAATAGACTTCCGTATTATAAATTGAAAATTTACCATTTGCTATATTTAATTAGACGTATTCCAAATAATAAATTTTTATTTCAAAATTCAATTATTTAAAATTTCACAAAATTTCCAGTTAAATATATTTTAAAACTATTAAAATTTACGGGTCGTTACAAAAACCATAGGTCAGATTGGAAGTGACTGCGTCAATGTCTTTCTTCGATTGGGATAATTCCTCCTACAGTGCCTTCAACTCCCTCTCAACCTTGGAAAGTGCCTTATCCTTCTCCCTCAACTCCTGCGCTTTAGAAGCCTGAGCATCCTCAACAGATTTGGCTTCTCTCTCGGCCGTCTCGATCTCTCTTGGAGCACCCTAACCTCCTCTTCGACCTTGGCCCTAGCAAAAGCCTATGCGGTCTTCTCAGTATTAGCTAAAGCAAGGTCAGCTTCAAGTTTAACCATCCGACCTGAAAGCAAGTATTGTGCACTTTTCGTATCACGTGCCTTCACTATCACGGTCGTAGTCTACAAGAAAGTGAAGTTCAAATAATATAAGTAACAAACTAGGTATTAGAACCTCCAATTTATGTTTCAATGATAACAACTATACAATCATATACATATATAGACCTTATCAAGATCGCAGGTATATGCTGCAAGAAGACACCATGCTCGAAGATATTGAGACTCAAAGAGCAATGAAGATTCATTGACCATACTACGGTTAGTAAGGTTATTCTACTTTAAAAGAGTTCTAGATAAAATTTTGTTAAGGTCTCCTTGAGTATATATGCATACACGATCACACACAATTTCATATGCATCAAAATTAAGGTGAAAAAATGTTTTTACGGCTCACAAATGTCTGAGATAAAGCCACAGACGTTTGTGACAATTCTCGGGTTAAAAATTCTCTGAAGTCACAAACGTATGAGATTTTACCACTGACGTCTGTCCTGTGCAAAAACCGTCAATTTTGAAAAGACACTTCTGTTTCATTAAAAAGAAATCACCTTTCAATGAAAGGTTGCAGCCATTAAATTGAATAGACTTTCTCATATAGTAACAACTTTTCATCTGCACCTTTTTGAATATATAAATACTACTTTGATTGAGAAATATAAATCATCTAACTTGAATTAATCTATTATTTACTCTCTTGATTTCTAAACACTCTCTTGCATATACATTGTTCACATACTCTCAATCTGTTATAACCAAAATATAGTTTTGGTTAAATCACTTCCTACAACTCAAAGTATTCATATTCATATACTCAAAGGAGATCATAGAAAGGTTTGTACTATAAGTCAAAAACCGTGTCATTTGGAACATAAGATTGTCATACTTTTGTCTTAGCCTATTCCTCCGGGCGAAGCAAGGGTAATTTATTTAAAGAAATATCGAAGGGAAGCTTCGGGACTGGACATAGGACGGGAGGTCCGAACTGGTATAAAAACTCTAGTTTGCACGCCTTTTATACTTTACTATTTATTGTCTACTACTGCATTAACTTATACATTTGCATATCATATACAAGTTAGATAATATACGATCCACGATATTTTCAATTGGTATAAGAGCAAGGTTATTTTAATCTACAATCAAAACATAATTGAAATCATTAAAATGGCAAGTACATTTCAAGAAGGTCAATCAGCTGCTCATCCCCCACTATTTATCTATTCTAATTATGCTTATTGGTCAACACAAATGTGAATTTTTATGGAAGCTAATGGATTAGATATATAGCTAGTAACTCAAAGTAAATATGAAGCACCTGACACTGATATTGGCACATGGACTGATGCACAAAAAGCAGAGGCATTTAACAATGCCAAAGCTATGAATGTATTATTTTGCTCACTCGATAAAAATGAATTTTCACAAGTCATGCTTTGCACTACTGCTTATGATATATGGCGTACATTACAAATTACCCATGAAGGCACGAACAAAGTCAAGCGAATTTTTTTTCTATTCTTCAAAATCATTTTTCATCTTTTAAAATGAAATCAAATGAATCAATTATTGACGTGTATGCTAGATTTCAAACTATATAACACGATCTTATGGTACTAGGAGTTAAATTCACTGATTTTGATTTAGTCGTACAAATTTTGAACTCTTTGACAGACGAATGGGAAAGAAAAGTTTTAGCCATCGAAGAAGCTAACGATCTTTCCCAATTCAAAGTCGAAGAGTTAATAGGAAATATGATGTCGTATTAAGCTAATTTATAGGCAAGAAAAGAACAAAATCAAGAAAGGAAAAACATCGCATTTCAGGCAAATAATGACAACTCCGACTTGGAAGAAGATGAAATTGTTTTCATAGCCAAAAATTACAACAAGTTCAAAAAAATGATAAAATTTCAAAAAAACAACAACAAAAATTCCTCAAATCAAACATCAATGAAATGCTTCGGGTGTGATAAATTTGGCTATATGAAGAAAGACCGTCCACTACTCAACAATGATAAAAAGAAAAATAAATTCGAAAATTTCAAGAAAAAGAGGAGCATTTCAACTTGGGATGACTCTGATTCTTTCTCTACATCCGATAGCGACAGTGACTTGGCACAAGCAAATTTTTGCTTCATGGCTAGCGCAGAAGAGGTACGTCCTGAATTAACATTGTTAACCCGCCTTTTGGCAAGGCCATAGGCAGGCAGATTTAACTAAATCGATTGTAGGGCTATCAACGGATTCAAACGGACGCGGATATGGCTGTATCCGCATGCGCATCCGAAAATTTAAATCCACATCCGAATCCGCATCCGATATCCGCGGATATCTGAGAATTAACATCCGTATCCGCATCCGCGGATATATTTCGGATATCCGAAAATATCCGCATCCAAAACTAAAAAGCGGATATTTCCGGATATCCGAAAATATCCGAAATATCTGCATCCGAAATTGAATAATTTTTTTATTATACTAATATTTTTGAACTAAAACAATCACTTTCTCAAATGACAATATATACACTACAATACTAATCAGTTTTTCAAATGACAAAATGGCAACACACATAATATCAAACAAGTTTACACGATATTACATCAATTCAAATGATAAAATAGCAACATACATAATGACAAAATGGCAACACACATAAAATTTTGGATCGGACGGATGTTTTTCGGATACGGATATGCCCATATCCGCATCCGCATCCGATTTTCTTTTCGGATATCGGATATCCGCATCCGCTTTTCGGATATCGGATAATATCTGTTTTTTTGTATACGGATCCGGACGGATTTCGGATTTTTCGGGTATCCATTGACAGGCCTAATCGATTGCTCAGTTATCGAGGCTGGAATACGATAGGTTTGAGTCAATTGGATGGATAGATGATCAATCACGGATGATAAACATGATTATGAAGCTAGGATTCGATGTAGTCGATGGACAAAAGTCGAGGAATATTTGAAATTTGAGTTTTGAAAAAAGTCGAGGTGAATTGAATTGTTTGGAGTTTGCTTCGAGTTACTTGTGGATCAGCTTCGAGTTTTGAAGCAGTTTGCTTTGGGTCACTTAGACAGCCACTTCGAGTTATAGGGGGTCGGTGCATTTCAGAAGGGTCGGTATGGTCTTCGGGTCACCATGGTTTTTCACTTTCACTCAGGTCGGCATTGAGCTCTTGGGTCGGTGTTTTGTCTGGGTCGGTGTTGTGAAAGCTTCAGGTCGGTAGGAAGCTGGGTCGGTCATGTTGGAGTGGGTCGGCGTGCTGGAGTCATGAGTGGATCGACATCACGAATGGGTCGGCAATTATGGTTGGCTTCGAGATGGACTCGGTTTGGCATGAACAAAAATCCGGGTCGGCATAAAGGAATGGGATCGGCTTCATGGGAATGAAGTGGGTCGACATGACTTAAAGACAAACTACGGGTTGGCAAGCTTATTTCCTTGGGTCAGCAAAAGAAATGGGGTCGACAACATTCTGGGATCGACACATTTAGGTTGCTTTGGGTCGGTGAGCTTCAAGCTTTGGGTCAGTGAGATTCAGGTCTCTGTTCGGTGGTTCGGCATTTTGGAATGAGGGAATGAGGTTGCTTCGAGTCATGAAGCACGTTACTCCGGGTCGTTGAGGCTATTACTTCGAGCAAAAGGTGGATTTACTTTGGGTTGGTCCAACTGATATGGGGTCGGCTAAAGGAGGATCGGGTCGGCACATGGATAGGATCGGTGTTTTGAAGGAGGAGGATCAGCCTTGAGTCACTTCGAGTCCCAGCCTCATTTGCTTCGAGTCACAGGTAGGCATGCTTCGGGTCATCACCTAGGAAATATCAGGTCGGCATATCTTGGAACTCTGGGTCGGTCGTAATGATAGATTTGGGGTCGGCTATGGTCTTGATGGGCCCGGACCACTCAGGAAGCCCAGTAACTCGGGTTTTGCCTATAAATAAAGCAGACGGGGCTTAAGAAAAGGGATCTTCATTATGTTTCCTTTCCTCTTCTCCATTAACGCAACTCTGCCATTACTGTTTTAAAAACTCTGTATTGTAACCGTAATTGATTCTGATATCTATAAAAAGGAAATTTCTGGAGTGGACGTAGGCCAGAGTCAGCCAACCACTATAAATCCTCTGTGATTACTGCTTTCTTTTTAATTTTGATTGTTCTTCATATTTAAACTCTCAACATACATTCTATCTGTGATCGGTGACTGCAATTTGGTGTTTTCAACGGCGCTTGGGTGTTAGTGACCAGTTTTGGCACAAACAAATATATGATGAAATTCTTGACATTAGTATAGAATTGGATGACAAGTATAGAGAATTAAAAAAATTAAATAAAGAAAATGTGGGAAAATTAAATAAAGCTGAATTAGAAATTGTATTGTTAAAAGACGAGAAACTATTTTAGAAGAAGAATTAGAATTAGCACAAAAGGAATGTAAAAGATTATCATCTCAAAATGCTACTTTAACACATGATATAGAGAATAACAAAATAGAGAATTATAAACTTTAAAATTAAAAGTATGAATTGAAATAAAATTTAGAATTAGGCAATATAGAAATTCTGATCTCAAAAATAAATTGGATAAAATTACTAATAATGTTTCAAAATTTAATAAAGGAAAGCAAAATCTAGATAATTTGGTAAAGATTTCAAAACCATCAGGAAATAGGAAGGGATTAGGATTTAACGAAAAAATTCATAAACATTCTAGAAATAATCTGGTTTGTAATAATAATCAAAGATTTAAAAAGTATAGAACATTATATATAAATTTTAGAAAACAAACTCTAAATATGAAAATAAGGGAACAAAAATTATTAAAATATGGATTCCTAAAACAAATAACTACTTGATTGGAAAAAAACACATAGATGTATATCTAAAAGATATAGTTCATATGAAAATTACATCTCTAACAGTTCCAAACCCTCGTGGGTATGGCTATCTTCTCCTACTAACACATAGGACCCTAACAAAGGAAGTGGGTATCGATTAATTTTTTATATTATTTTATAGGTACTCAAAAATAAATTAATTATAATGAGAAATGGATACTCGATAATGGATGCTCCAAACATATGATGGGAAAAGCTCACATGCTATCAAACATCACTTACATGGACGGTGACACGGTCACTTTTGGGGATAATTCCAAAGGATATGTTATCGGAATTGGAAACGTCATCGATGTCGATATATCTACTTATCCTATTATTTCAAATGTTTTATTAGTTAAAAACTTAAAACATAATTACTTAGTATAAGCCAATTATGCGATAAGGGATTTAGAATCGATTTTGAAAAAGATAAATGCAATATCTTTGATCAAACTAAAGCTTTAATTTTTGAAGGAACAAGAAATCGAAATATTTATATTCTAAGTATGAATATTAATCATAATAATGATATATGCTTAACCGAAAATCATGATGATCCATGGATATGGCATAAAAGATTTTGTCACATAAATTTCAAATATATAAACAAATTAGCTAAAAACAATTTGGTAAGAGGATTACTCAAAATAAATTTCAAAGATAAAAATCTATGTGATGCATGTCAACTTGGAAATTTAAAGAAAAGCTCGTTTAAGTTTAAAAAGGAAATCTCTACTAAACAACCTCTTGAATTACTTCATTTGGACTTATTTGGTCCAACTCAAGTACGTTCAATAAATTACAATAAATATGTCTTTGTAATTGTCGACGATTTTTCAAGATATACTTGGATGCTATTTTTAAAACATTAAAGTGATACATTCCGAATGTTTAAAATTTTTGCTAAAGGAATTAAGACTCTAATGGATTTGAAAATAAAAAGTATAAGAAGTAATCATGGTGGAGAATTTGAAAATGAATTATTTACAAGCTTTTGTAATAAAAAGGGAATTACTAATAATTTTTCATTTTCATGAACAACACAACAAAACAGAGTAGTTGAAAGAAAAAATCGCACCTTGCAAGAATGTGCTCGAACTCACATAATGGTTAAATCACTTCCTACAACTCAAAGCATTCATATCATATACTCAAAGGAGATCATAGAAAGATTTCTACTATAAGTAAAAAACTGTGTTATTTGGAACACAAGATTGTCAGAGATACTTTTGTATTAGCCTATTCCTTCGGGCGAAGCGAGGGTAATTTGTTTAAAGGAAATACCGAAAGGAGCTTCGGGACTAGACTTAGGACGGGAGGTCCGAACCAGTATAAAAACTCTGGTTTGCACGCTTTTTATACTTTACTACTTATTGTCTACTATTGCATTAACTTATACAGTTGCATATTATACACAAGTCGGATAATATACGATCCACGAGATTTTCACTAGGAACTTAAAGAATAAAAAGGGAGAAAACATGATCACTCGCATAAGACCAAAGTGTTTGCACAAAAAATGGACAAACACCTCAAAGTTGTATGATTTAATAGATTTTTTGTTGTTCTTAGTGATTTGGGTGATTTATGCAAATATATGAAAAGCAGAGGCTAAACTGTAAAAGACACGCAGATTTATAGTGGTTCAGCCAGAATGTGCCTACGTCCACTTTATATGTTATTTCTCTTTTCTTGTTTAGATTACAAGTACAAAGCTTTGATACAAGTAAAAGAAAGTTGTTTGAAAGTTCTCTCCGTGCTTGAGCTCTCCAACTTCCCCCCTTGTTGTACCCCTGCCCATCTATTTATAGAGTGAGGCTGGGGGTAGGGGTCTTGGATGTATATAGCAGCTGGCGGGCCTGGGCTGATGTAATCTGGCCTGGTGGAGCTGGTCTGGTTTTCCTTGGTTCGGTGGTAGGAGTATGGTGGACCGGTATACTTTGGTTCGATGGTAGGAGATGAGTGGACCGGTGAAGCTTGGTTCGGTGGTAGGAGATGAGTGGACATGTGAAGCTTGGTTCGGTGGTAGGAGATGAGTGGACCGGTGAAGCTTGGTTCGGTGGTAGGAGATGAGTGGACCGGTGAAGCTTGGTTCGGTGGTAGGAGAGGAGTGGACCGGTGAAGCTTGGTACGGTGGAAGGAGATGAGTGGACCAGTGAAGCTTGGTTCGGTGGAAGGAGACGAGTGGACCGGTGAAGCTTGGTTCGGTGGAAGGAGACAAGTGGACCGGTGGTCTACTCTTCCATGATCGGCGGTGTGTAGGAAATGCACCCAACACTTGCCCCTCAAAGTAGGGCATATTCCTGTATATGGCGTGCTTTGTTTTAACGTGGTCATTTTCATCCGGTCTCTGACGTCGAGCCATCCGGTTTGCTTATAAATAGGGACCACATGCCTTCGTTATTTCTCACTAACCGAGCCAAACCTTTTGCCGAATCAAACTCTCGTTTTCGCATAATCGAAGCGCTAGCCGAACCGGGTGAGACCTCTTTGCCGCCGAATGAATTTTTTATTGTACTACCGAATGGGCTTTAGGGCTTTGAGTACCGAATGACACTTGTGCCGAATGGAGCTGGGTGTTTTGGATGCCGAATGGAGCTGAGAGTTGGAGTTACAAGTGAGATTCCAAACTATACTGTTCGTATGTTTTAACGATGTACTTTCTCGTGTTTGCAGATAAATGTCTCAAAGAGTGGAAACCCGATTAGAGAAGAAAAGATCTCAAGATAGAGAAGAGCCTTCCTCAGTGCCCCCGGCTCAACCAGGACCTGCCCGCCATGGGCCCGCCCCGAGATCATTTGTGGATGGATACGGTCCTCAGGAACTTCTTAACTTGCCTCCTGATTGCTTCCTTAGCTTACTCAAGGGCGAGCAACTCGATGTTATATCTCGCTCTTTCGGGATCGACCGAGCACGTATGTTATTGCCGGATGCGGGAGTGATGCCGTATGATCCTCCCGAAGGATATTTTGCCTACAGCAGATACCATTGCATGTGTGGTGCCATCCCGCCTCTCAACGCCTGGGTAATCAGCTTTCTCACATATCTAAAGGTAGCTCCATTCCAGCTTCAGCCCAACTCTTATGCCATTCTGGTGAGTCTCTTCGTCATCTTCCAGAGGAGATATGGGCGTCCTCCTTCCAACCGGGAGATCCGGTATTTGTACAACTTGAGAGGCTACAATAAAGGGTCTCCCTACATCAGCTTGGAATCGGCCGTAACCTTTAAGCCGGTCCTGGATTTATACTCCAAGTACAGCATGTTCAAGAAGGAATGGTTCTTTGTCAAGGATGATTCCGTTTCTATTCGGCGCTTCACCTCCGCATGTAAGTCAAAGCTTTATTTTTAATTCCCGTTCTGGTTGCAATACTCTTTCTTATGTGTTTTTATTTTTTGCTAGCGACAGGTGGTTTTGCGGTCGTGGAGAATGACCGCCTTGTTCAGACGGCAGCAGAAATAGAAGCTATTACTGGGAGAGATAGGTCGGCTGCCTACTTGATCAGGAACGCTACACTCTTGGAGTACAACTTGATCCTTCCACAACAGTCCGTGGTCAAGTAGAGGGACACGGCTGAAGAGAAGGCTGCCCAAGCTAAAGAAGGGGCCGAGTCGAAGAGCAGTAAAAGGAGGCCCTTTCCGAAATATCCGGTTGCTGGGGGGAAGAAGCTCAAAAAGTCTGACGGTCCCTCTCCCAGCACATGTCCGGATATCCCAGAGGAGGGAGAGGTGGAGGAGGAGCAAGGCGAAGATGGAGGAGAAGGTGTTGGAGGTGGCGACGGTGTCGGGGCTTTGTCTTCTGGGCAAGTAGGTGAGATGCAAGAGTGGATGGATGATGCTTTCCGCCAAGCCTTCGAAGGTTTGGAGGGGATGGAGAAGTCCAAGAGAGCCGATAAAGTTGGGACCGGTGTTGATTTATCTTCCGGGAGCGCTTCTACTGAAGCAACTTCGGCGGTTCAAGGTGAATTTCTCTTTACTCTTTTAATCCTTGAATGATGGCTTAACACATATTGGTGATACTTTGGTTTTCATATCAGGAGCGGGTAAAACGGCCAAGACCTCAGATCTTCGGCACAGGCTCGAACAATACAAGCTCTCCAAAGCTTCCGCCAAGCCGAAGCCTTCTACTAACCGCCCGGGAGACATAGTCGGCTATCGTCCTCTTCTCGGAGTTATCGAAGAAGATATACATAAGAGGAAGAGGAGTCGATCTTCGTCTGAACCTCTTCTTGAACCCCCGGCCCCACTCCAGCCTATTCACGACATTACAAAGGAGAATACCGAGCTTATGCCCTCTCCTCATCCGTCTGAGAACCCAACCGTTATCCCAATAGATCATCCTGGCTTAGCACGCAATCCGTTTGCGGGTCATCCAGACCTGGACCCGGCATCTCATGACATCTCTTTTGATGAGGTTACTGGCGAGCACCTTCTTCCTCGCAATCCTATGGTAAGGGTGCTCGATGAGGCCAAGTCCCTGGACCTTGATTTGCTTACTACTCGGGTTGTCGCTATGGGGAACGAAGCTAAAGCGAATATCGACCGGGTTGCTGAGGAGACCAGGAAGTTGATGGGGCATCATGCCCGATTGGTCAAGGCCGGGGAGGAAATTGGGAGTGCCAACATAAGATTGCGGTTAGTGGTTTCCGACCAGGCCAAGCAACTCGCTGATCAGGCCATCCAGATCTCTCAGCACGAGGTCGCCTCCGGACGTCTAAAGAAAACTATGGAAGAGGGCAGCTGGGCCGAACTGCGGAAAATGGAGGCTACTTGCAAGGAACGGATCGATATGGCCATTGCCACGGTGGACGAGGTTCGGAAAGCGGATCTTGAGCAGATAGAGGAGTTATCTGGGAAGCTTGAGGCTGCAGAGCTTGCTCAAGCCAAGTTGAGGGAGGAGATAGAGGCGATGCGGAAATCCCTTCAGGCTGACTGCTCGAGATACCAATTGGAGAGAGATGCCGCCGTCGTAAGGTTGTCGGATTCCGAGGCCCGGGCGAGGGAGTTTGAAGAGAATGAGGGGCTGATGGAGGGGATGCTCCAGGATATGTATTTCCGTACTTGGAGGCAGGGTAATTTGTCCTGGATGGATGATTACCCCCGGGTTATGGCTAGGATCTATCTCAGGGCTCTAGAGGAGGCCCAGGCTGAGGCAGATAAGGAGGGTGGCATGGCCTTTGGGATGGATGCTGTTACCGCCCAGTTTACCAAGGAGGAGAAGGTGGCGGTGAAGGAGGGCATGCGATTGCTTGCAGCTGAGGAGACAGGTGTGCAAGCGGAGGATGATGATCAAGTTGATCAAGGAGCAGATGCTGGTAAGTCTTCCTTTCTAGTCTTTCCGTTAACTAGGTTGCTTATCACTAACGAATTCTTTTTCTGACCGGACAGGTGGGCAACAGGACAAGGATAAGACTCCGACGCAGCCGGCTCCTTGATTAGACCTGGAAAATTCTTTTTGTGGACTTGACATGGTTGTATATGTTAGTCTTAAAATAGTAAAGTAACTCTTAGGTTGTAATTTTTGCTACTTGTAATAAATAGCTCTATTCTTGACGTGTAATTCTTTAACTTAAGCTGATTTTGTCGTCTTTTGAATGTTTTTTGCTATTTTGACATGTTGTATGAGAAATATAGCTATGCATATTCTTGTAATCAAATTGTGTTTGATGTCAGGCTCTTGTTTAAAACATAATTTCATGACTTGCAATGTTAGCGTGAGGTGTGAATAAATTATAGGCATGTGTTTACATATGAAAGAAGGAAATACCGCCCTTTATATTTTGCTTGTAGATGGCAGCTTTGAATATCCTGTGTGACCGAGTAAGGGATGCGGTCTAGTACCTTGCTGTGAGTATCCGCTTCTATTAGTGAGTGTCTCCTGTTCTGTGTCCTGTACTTCAGGGATTGTTACAGAGGATAGGAGAAAAGTTTCTTAAGTAAAATTGAAATATGTGAAAAAGTAAAACTTCCAATCACGGAAGGCCTTCGATGTGCTTAAGTTCGTGGCAAACGGGCTTTGTAGTCACTTTCCCTATCTGTGGGTCTTGGAGACATTTGTCACCCATCTTACGCCTCCGTGGGGAGTTAATTCTTTTTTACCACAGCCGCACTTAAGACACATCGGAGCCGAGATCGCGCACAGTAACTACCCGGGCCATTATGGCCCGTAATCGTGGGTATTATTCGATTTACTGTGGCCGGCTAGCGTGGGTGCCGATCGTCAACCGTGAACTGCCCCTGGTTGGCCACACCTTATGTTGGGGCTTATAGTCGGTTCACAGTTGTCGGCGAGCCGAACGCCGTAATGAGATGCCTCGGCTATAGTCGGCCTTCTCGGTGGCTTATAATCGGCTCATTACAGTTGGCTTTAAGGGCCGTCGCGAGCAATGAGTTAACCCGCAGCAGAGGGATGCTGGAGCAAAAGTGTCTCATTGGCGAGGGCATAGATTCGCATAATACCTGTTAGGTCTTGTCCAGGTGAAGTTACGCTGTGGAGTGCTTTGAGTGGAAATGCTATACGCATAGGATTTTGTTCAACAGAAAAGGATAAAGTTAACAAGCAGCCAAGATATAAAGGAACAAAAAAAGAGACAATGTTTTTAAAAGTGGTTCGGCACGAAAAGGCCTACGTCCACTGATTCTCTTTGTTAATTCACTTCATATGGGCAGTACAAGTTAAGAAAAGTATCGACGGAGGTGTTGGATGTTCCATGCCCTCTGGAACACCTCTCCGTCTACTGTTGACAAAATATAAGCTCTATTGTGGAGATCTTTATGAATTACATATGGTCCATCCCAGATTGGGTCTAGTGCTCCGGGGCGAGGGAAGATTCGCTTGAGGACAAGATCTCCTTCTTGTAAGGTACGATGCTTGACTTTGGAGTTGTATTGTGCTGCCACTTTTTGCTTGTGGGCTGCTGCTTTAAGGATTGCATCATTTCTTCTCTCCTCAACTAGATCCAAAGACATGTGAAGGAGTTCTTCGTTCTCTTCTGGGTTATAGTGGATCCTACCGTGGGAAGGCACGATGGTTTCAATTGGGAGCATAGCCTCCGATCCGTATGCCAAAGAGAAAGGAGTATGCCCTGTTGACGTTCTAAAAGATGTGCGATAGGCCCACAGTGCCGTAGGGAGTTCATCCACCCAAGCGCCCTTTGACTTTTCGAGTTTCTTTTTGATTAGAGTTTTCAGAATTTTGTTGATGGCTTCGACTTGTCCGTTTGCCTGGGGATACGCTACGGATGAGAAGCTTTTGTGAATTCCGTGCTCTCGGCACCAGTTAGCGAATTCCTCGCTGTCAAACTGAAGTCCATTGTCTGATATGATTTTGAGTGGGACTCCGTACCTGCACAGAACATTTTTGATCAAGAAGTTAATAACTTTTGCTGAAGATACTTTATTCAGAGGTTTTGCTTCCACCCATTTGGTGAAATAGTCGACTGCCACTATAGCATATTTGGCCCCGCCTCGGCCCATTGGTAGTTCGCCGATTAAGTCAATTCCCCATACTGCAAAGGGCCAAGGGCTGGTCATTTGAGTAATCTCGGTTGTTGGTAGCCGCGGAATCTTAGCAAACTTCTGGCATCTGTCACACTTTTTGACGAAATCCAAGGCGTCCTTGCTTAAGGTGGGCCAGAAATATCCATATCGGAGTGTCTTTTTTGCTAATGTTTGCCCTCCGGTGTGATCTCCGCAGCTTCCTTGATGAATGTTGGATAAGATTTCCTTGGCTTCCCTCCCAGTGACACACCTTAATAACGGGTTAGAGAATCCGCGCCGATAGAGGATGTCTTCTTGTATTGTGTAGCGGGAAGCTTTCCTCAAGATTTTCTTGACTTTGTTACGCCCGTTGGGTAGTGTGCCGCTTTGTAAGTAGTCTCGGATGGGAGTCATCCAAGTTGCTTCTTCGGTTGCAGCTATCAGATTCACTTGCTCAAAACTTGGGGTCAGTTGCTTTGAGATGGTTACTGCCCCGAAGATGGCGTTGTCTCTCATACTTGCTTGCTTTGCCAATTCGTCGGCCTTTTGGTTCTCTTCCCGAGGGATATGTTTGACTAAGTAGTGGTCCAACCGGCTGAGAAGTAACTTGGTCTTCTTTAAATATGCTATGAGTTGTTCTTCTCGGGCTTGGAATTCTCCTAGTATTTGATTAACAATAAGTTGAGAATCGCTATGAAGACACAAAGAATTGGCCCCGATTTCTAAGGCAAGTTCTAATCCAGCTATCACTGCTTCATACGCCGCATCATTGTTGGTGGCAGCGAACTCCAACCTTATAGCATAGTGCAGCCTATTTCCCCTGGGAGTGATTATTACCACACCTGCCCCCAAGCCTTATTCGTTTGATGCACCATCCACAAAGAGATTCCACTTGATGTCTTCTGCTGTTTCCAATTGCTCCTTATCTTCGTTGGTAGTGAATTCCGCAATGAAATCAGCCATGGCTTGTCCCTTGATGGCGGTGCGAGGGTGATAGGTGATATCATACTGACTTAGTTCAATGCACCATTTAAGTAGTCGCTCAGAAGAGTCGGGACGATGGAGTACCTGCCTCAGTGGTTGATCGGTCAGAACTTTGATGGAATGGGACTGGAAGTAGTGACGCAGTTTTCGTGATGTGATTAGAAAACAGTAGGCTAACTTCTCAAGTTTAGGATATCTGACTTCTGCCCCCGTAAACCTCTTACTTACGAAGTAAACTGGCCGCTGCGTGCGGTTGTCTTCTCTTACCAAGGCAGCGCTTAGAGCGTGAGATGACACAGCAAGGTATATGTATAACTCTTCGCCTTCGCTTGGAGTCGAGAGTACCAGTGGTTTCTGGAGGTGTTCGATTAAGTTAAGGAAAGCGGTTAAGCATTCGTTAGTCCATTCGAACTTTCCTTTGTCTTTCTTTAGAGCTTCGAAAAAGGGGACGCACTTGTCCGTTGCTTTGGAGATGAATCGGCTTAGGGCAGCCACTTTTCCATTCAGGCTTTGCATTTCCTTTCGAGTGGAAGGTATCTTGATATCCCTTAGCGCTCGGACTTGTTCAGGGTTTGCTTTAATCCCTCTGGCATGGATGATGAATCCTAAGAACTTTCCTGATGATACTCCGAAGGAGCATTTTAGAGGATTCAACTTCATTCCATATTGGCGAAGTACTTGAAACATCTCTCCTAGGTGGCTTATGTGATCGTCGGCTTTCCTTGACTTTACCAGCATGTCATCCACGTATACTTCCATAGTTTGCCCTATTAGCCCTGCAAACATCTTGTTGACGAGGTGCTGGTAGGTGGCTCCTGCATTTTTAAGTCCGAAAGGCATTACCTTATAGCAGTATAAACCCCGGTCAGTGATGAAACTAGTGTGGTCTTGATCGGGAGCATGCATAGGAATTTGGTTATATCTTGAGTATGCGTCCATAAAAGATAAGAGCTCGTGCCCGGCTGTGCTGTCTACAAGTTGGTCGATCCGGGGAAGTGGGAAGCAATCCTTTGGGCAGGCGTCGTTTAGGTTGGAGAAGTCAATGCATGTTCGCCACTTCCCATTAGCCTTCTTTACCAGCACCGGGTTAGCGATCCATTCCGGGTAGATGGCTTCTCGTATGAAGTCATTGGCGAGTAGATTCTTTACTTCTTCATCGAGGGCTGCTGATTGCTCTGCCCCCATACTTCTCTTTCTTTGTTTTACGGGCGCCTTGGTAGGATCAATGTTTAGTACGTGGCATGCTACGTCGGGGGAGATTCCGTTCATGTCAGCGTGTGACCATGCGAATACATCCAAGTTGTGGCGGAGAAAGTCGATGAGTTGCTCCTTCAACTCTGCTTTTAGTTGGGACCCAATTTTCAACAGTCTACTCGAGTCGTGCTTGTCTACAAATACAAACTCCATAGCCTCTGCAGGCTCGGCGGTGGCCTCCTCCTCTTTGTCCCTGGGGTCTAATTCATTGAAAGGGTCGCTGGTATATCGAAGAGGAGGGGCTTTCTTTAGTTGCTATGCTTCTAGACTTTTCGTGCAAAGGGCAACCTCTACACCCTTCCCTTTATCCTTCCTGTGGTTGTTGCGAAGTTCAGTCACATAGCAGTCTCGAGCAACGTCCCGGTCTCCTTCTACTTCCCCTACTCCATTGTCCGTTGGAAATTTCATCTTTAGGCACCATGGGGCTAGGACAATTTGAAAGTCAGACAAGGCCGGCCTTCCTAAGAAGGCGTTGTAGGCCGAGTGGTTTTCTATTAGCACAAACGTCTGTCTCCGTACAACGGAGCGGGGATGGCTTCCAATTTCAACAAAGAGGTCTAGTTGCCCGAGGGGCATCTTCGCATCTCCAGTGAAACCGTGTAGTGGTTTATCGTAGGGAGATATATCCTTCATTGATAGTTTCATTTTGTCGAACGCATGTTTGAACAGGATATTTACTGAGCTTCCAGTGTCTACTAGAATTCGGTAAACTTTGGCAGGACCGAGCCGGGCAGAGATAACCATGGGATCCATGTGAGGGTATTGCCTTCCTTCTAGGTCACGCTTACCGAATGTGATGTCATCATTTTCTTTCCGCTTCGGGTGGCGCTCTTCTATAACTGAATTGACACAGTCTTTATTGTCTCTAAGCGACTTTCCATATCTTTCCATCTCTTTCCAGCTTCTGTCTGCGATGTGCGGTCCTCCCGAGATAGTATGGACCACTATCTTCTCTTGACTAGAGCCGCTAGTGTTGCGGTTTCCTCTGCCGATCTCCGGTGAGGGTAGCCTTGGGTTCTCATTGGCAGGAGCTGGAGTCCTGTCCTGACCTTTTACATAGCGTTCCAGTTTCTTCCTTCTGATGTGTTCCTCAATCAAGTCCCGGAGATGATGGCATTCATTGGTATCATGTCCATGAGATTCGTGGAAGTGGTATAACTTTCCAGACTTCTATGCGTTATCTGATTCCTTCTTGTATGGTGGGCGTTTGTATCTAACTTCGCCTTGGGTGGCAAGGAAGATATTTTCGACGGTCTCGTTCAAAGGAGTGTAAGTGTCGAATCTCGGTCCTGGCCGATATAGGCGCTTTTCTCCCTTCTTGCCCCCAGCATTGTCTCTGAAATCATTTCTTTGAACGTCCCTTGCCACAGCAGGGGTGTTGTTGTGAGTTGCCTTATTTTGCTGTCCTGACTGCCCCTCAACGGCAGCATCCTCAAGCCTCATATATTTCCCGGCTTCATGGAAGAAATCGGGTAAAGTTGCTGGTTTTTCTTTCGTCAACCTTCTAGCAAATTTAGTGTCCGGATGCACACCACTATAGAGGGCCATTAGGATAAGCTTCTCATCGGCATCTTGGACTGTGGCCGCTGCGACATTGAATTGGGTTAGGTATTGCTGCAGTTTCTCTCCGGGTTTCTGTTTGATACTGGACAAGGAATAAGCGTCCTTAGGTTGTTCCACATGAATGCGAAACTGACTGATAAACTTTTCTTTCAACATTTCCCACGAGCTGATGGATCCCTGGGGTAAGTGACAGAACCAGGAGGTAGCGAGATCTGCTAAGAATAGTGGAAAGCATTTGCACAGTACTCCCTCTGTTGCTCCACTCATGAGCATATGTTGTGTGTATCTCTGTAAGTGTACAATGGGGTCGGAGGTTCCTTTATAAGGTTCCATTGTTGGCATCTTCCATTCTCGGGGGGTGATAGCAATTTCGATGTTGCGGGCGAAAGGGCTGGTTACTCTAGCGCCTATCCCTTGATCCCTTTACTCCTGTTGGATGCACTCTCTGAATAAGCATGCCATCCTTTCATCAGAATTTGGAGCAGATAGAAACGAGTTTGGTTCTGTTCTGTGGGATTGGTTCCGTCCAGATGACCTGTAGGGATGGTATCGTCTATCATTCCTCATATTTTCCAGTGGCTGCCTTTGGTCTTCTGGGAGCATGCTAGGGTCAGCTACAGTTGGCCCTTGCCTTGATCTTCCCCTGTTGGGTTCTGATCTAAGCACTTCCTCGGGTCCAACTTCGGGCTGGACTCTAGCTCGGCCCCGTTCACTGGCGTTTCCGTGGTTAGGCAGTATGACAGGCTCAGCTACAGTTGACCTTTGCCCGGTACCTCCCCCGTTGGGTTCGGTTCCAAACGATTCCTCAGGCCTAACTTCGGGCTGTGCTCGATCTCGGCTCCTACCATGGTTGCTTCTGCCGTTAGCTCCTTCGAAGAAGGAAGATCTTTGTTGTCTCTGAGATCCTCCAGACTGGGACTCGCCCCATGATTCAGTGTTGCGGTTGGACTCTTCAGCATCCCTTAAGCGTGACATGAGATGATCCACCAAGGCTTTCTGCTGGGACGTGAAGCGGTTAGTTACTTCAACCACAACCCTGTCTAAATCTTCCCTAGTAATTGCTGCGGGCTGTTCTGTGGCAGGAGTGGTCGGATTAGCCTGTCCTTCATTTGGTACTACTGCTAGAGGGGGACGACTTACTTGATCCGTGACAGCTGAATCTGGAAGACTGCTGGATGCGATGTTTTTTCCTTTGTTAACATCTTTTTTCTGCTTGGGAGGCATGTTTTCCAAGCGGCGAACGATGCTGTTAGGAAAAATGTTAAGTGGATGAAGCTGAAGCTTCGAGCTTCTATCTCTCAGTGAAAGCACCAAAAATGTTTGCACAAAAAATGGACAAACACCTCAAAGTTGTATGATTTAATAGATTTTTTGTTGTTCTTAGTGATTTGGGTGATTTATGCAAATATATGAAAAGCAGAGGTTAAACTGTAAAAGACACGCAGATTTATAGTGGTTCAGCCAGAATGTGCCTACGTCCACTTTATATGTTATTTCTCTTTTCTTGTTTAGATTACAAGTACAAAGCTTTGATACAAGTAAAAGAAAGTTGTTTGAAAGTTCTCTCCGTGCTTGAGCTCTCCAACTTCCCCCCTTGTTGTACTCCTGCCCCTCTATTTATAGAGTGAGGCTGGGGGTAGGGGTCTTGGATGTATATAGCAGCTGGCGGGCCTGGACTGATGTAATCTGGCCTGGTGAAGCTGGTCCGGTTTTCCTTGGTTCGGTGGTAGGAGTATGGTGGACCGATGTACTTTGGTTCGGTGGTAGGAGATGAGTGGACCGGTGAAGCTTGGTTCGGTGGTAGGAGATGAGTGGACCGGTGAAGCTTGGTTCGGTGGTAGGAGATGAGTGGACCGGTGAAGCTTGGTTCGGTGGTAGGAGATGAGTGGACCGGTGAAGCTTGGTTCGATGGAAGGAGATGAGTGGACCGGTGAAGCTTGGTTCGGTGGAAGGAGACGAGTGGACCGGTGAAGCTTGGTTCGGTGGAAGGTGACGAGTGGACCGGTGGTCTACTCTTCCTGGATCGGCGGTGTGTAGGAAATGCACCCAACACAAAGCTTCTCAAATTCAGACAGGACAACAAAAAGAGACATCTCATAAGCCAGAGTAGAAAGGAGAGGGGAAACTTATGCAGTTCTTCCTACTATCTCTATTAAAGCAAAGTTGGCAACTTCATATGTGGTCAATCCGCCCGCATTGGGGGCGGGACCGCCAGGTAAGGAAGAAGCAGTCGGTCCAATAGATGTGAAAAAAGGTGGGTAGAAAATTCTCTACGTCCGAAGGGGGCGGGCTATTTGAAGCAGAAAGAGAAACATTTAATCCTTTTGAAGCAATGAGAGATTCATCGGATCCTTCAGTGTTCCTCTTCGAGTTTTTCTTTCTTCATCCCCATCAAGGAAGCATGAAGATTGACAGCAGCCTCAGCATCCATTGTATCTACACAAGAAGAAAGATAATAAAATTGAAATTACATATATAACAATTTCCAAAATCTATTGCAGGCAACTGATACCCCTAGATTCAGTGGAGGAGGAAGTTGGCTTAAATATGCTATGAGAGAATGTATGATGAAGACGCAGTAAACGATGCTCAATCAATTTCGGCCCATTGAAAAAATTATTTATCTTTCTATCATTTTCCGCCAATCCTAAAATATGTTGCCTATGAAAATTATTCAACTGCTCATTTTCCTGTGAAGAGATGGGCATATTGATAGAATAATGTCGAGAGAAAGAAGGAAACATGTCAAAATTCGAAATAAAGAAATAAAATTTGGCCTATTTTTCAGTCCTACTTGCGACATCAGGAAAAACCGAAAAACCGATTCCCTGGATTGGATATAAAAGATGCCATCACCTCCCTTTATAGGATTCTTCCTAATTTCAAAAGGAAATCGAAATTTCTTGCTAATGTGATTGATTCCATTTTCAACATAACGAACGAAGGTGATCAAAACAAGAGTATACAAATGAGGAGAAAGTTGAACATGAGCAATACCTAGTGTAGAAAACCATCGACAAATAATCGAATGCATAGGAAGTTACAACCTACACCGGATATGTTTGGGAGTGATAACAGTATATCCCTCCGATGGTGTATCAATGCGTTCGTGAGACTTCGGAACCCTAACCGCATAGCAAGAAAATCCAAATTGCCCGATGAGTGATCTTAGAAGGACGAAACATAGAGGAAGATGAAGAAGAATCCATGCTAAAGTTCTAAAGATTACTTCTAAGAAAGTATGAACGAGGATCTAATAATTTCTTCTATGGACAATCAACCGAAATACCCCCAAATTTAGAAGTTAACCTAATAGTAGTTCCTTTCAAATAAAAGGATATAAAAGGATAAAAGAAAGTTTGAGGAAGATGAAGAAAGAATGTACGTACCTCAATTTGAATAATGGCCACATGATTGATGTGATCAAAGATTTTTATGAAGTAATGAGTGCAAAGATTTATAAAAATTCACCTCGAAAAACGAAAAGCCAAAGTGAACAACTGTTTGAAGATGGCCCAGTAAGGGAATGACATAGGTACAAGAGCATTAAATGCGAGTATAGCTGGATAGACTTTTCCCCAGTGCAAAAAAATAAATTAGACAAAAACTGATTAGACACACAGACTAGGTGTTTAAGACAACAAGTCTACCCCGACCTACAGTCGCTGCAGACTTTGGGGGCAAGTGTTACACCCATTGTTACCACGAAGTGCAATAAAGGAAAATGTGGTAGAACGTAAGATCAAGGAAGGCACCCCCATGTCAAGAAGATTAGAGGAAAAGAAAACGAAAGCGAATCAATTAAGTTTATACTAAACAGGGAACCTGTTTGAAGTCACAACACCTAACCCATCCCGAACCCCGCAACCAAGGAACCACGACAAAGAAGAAACACTGCATGGATCAGGAACAGGGCCAGGCCACGGTGGCCATATCCAAAATCAAAGACATAAAGTGAACTGAGGCATAAAAAGCAGTACCAGATGTACCAAGGTAACCAACTTCTAAAGCTCGCATTTTATCATTGCCTATAAGAACATGTCTGCTCCAGCACATACCGAGGGCAACCTAGACAATGTCGCACAGAGCCAAAATCACTTCAAAGCGGTTGTATACAGGGCCACCCGGAATACGCCTCAACGCATAACCAAACTTATAGGCAAACGACATGTGTGAAGTTCCTTCTCCCTTATCAACAGTCAACACATAGTTGCTCATAGGGCGATTCAAATCGCGAATAGCCTCAGACATGTTCCAGGCATATGTCAAGTCAACCCTTAGAGCAGAATGAAAAATAAAATGCTACTTCATTTCGACCTAACACGCTATCAGGTTAAGCAAAGATAACAAAAGTATCAATAAGGCAGTGCAATCTGAACACTAGGCAATATTGACCACTACACTTTTTCATACGCATCAACACTATAACAAAGCTAAATGGTGGTCCCCTACCAATCCTCTCAAGACATTTGTCATTTCGAGAGAGATGAGACCGACCCATACAGACCTGGGCTTCCTGCCCAAACATTTTCAAGCATCCCACTTTGAATTTCTAAGATCTCGCCAAAGTCATGATTTCCCGCCAAAAACCCATAATCAATCCAGGCACAACGAATAGACGATGTAGATGAATGACAAGTGGCAAAATCTGAAAGTGGAGATTGAAGAGAAAAGATCAAAGACAATCACAATAACCAGCAATGCACTTTTCATACTATAAAAGAAAATACTAGAGGACTAAGAAAGGGGATCTTCTTTTTCAGCTTCTTCTTCTTCCCAAAATAAGGAAAATTGAAAATATTGTATGCGATTGGGCCATTATAATTTGTATCAAAAGGACAAATATCTAGTGGAATATCACGTGGACATAGGACTGGCTATAATCCGAACCACGTACAAATTTCTATGCTCTTTATTTTTATTGGTCTGCCATTTGATTTTGATTGCCATTTATTTACAAAAATCACTTCGACATTTCAACAAACAGTTGAAGTGCGACTACAAAACTATATAAGCATCTGACGATATGGCCGCTTCTCCAAGGCAAATTTAACACAACTTCAATCCGTTGATTCAAAATCGTGAAAGCAAATTGACATCTAAGATTTCTTCACGATCTAGTTGAGTATGGTGAAGACGAAATACCTCACCAACACATTTCACCTACGGTTATGTATAGCTTGTCATTCACTTTCAAAAACTAAGTTATTGATGTATATTTAATTTTCATAAATAATCCTTTTATGTTTCTATTATGGTAGCCTTTTTAAATCGAGCCATTTCTGAATTTCCAGTTATGGTTGTCTTTTTAAATCGAGTCATTTCTGAATTTTAAGAATGGGTACACAATCCTTCTGATATTTAAATAATGGTTAGACTAATAGGACTAATAATTTTATAATTCAAATAAATGAATTTTTTCTAAAAACATTCATATTACTTTTGCAATCTAATTTTTTCTTGTATATGTTGGATGTTTATTAAGAAAATTTCACACTTTATCAAAATCAATTAATTTCGAATATACTTTTTGGAAAAGATTCAAATTTTGTCAATAAGTTTTTTCCAAACAAAATTAAGTTTGTTGTGAAATGAATTTTTTGATAATAAATATTTAATAAAATTAGTAAATGTTAAATAAATATTCAAAAAAATAAAGTTTGTTCACTGAAATTCAAAAACGTATGAAAGTATACAACTTTTTTTATTCTTTCTGTCAAATTAAGAAAAGACATTTTTCTTTTTTAAAATAAATGCGAAAGTGTTTTTTTTATATAATTATATCATTAAACGATCGGTTTTCTCCACCGCAGTATGGTTGAACTATTTTTATCCTCTTTTTAATGGAAAAGATTATAGGCAAATGAGAGGAATAGTTTGCTTTGCCTTTAGAGTTTGTGCGCACAAAACCAGTGAAAATGATGCTAATGTCTTGTTTCCATAATTTTGAATAACAATAAAAAATTGACTATGCATTTTATTTGCTTGAAAAGTAAAAATTTCCCAACTAAACCCTCCAAACCAAAAGCCTCTCAATAAAACCAAAAAAAATTCCACTGTAGCAACTCTCTACAAACAGCACAGGTAACTATAAAATCAAGCCAATATAAAACGCACCACCCACCAATAAATATTGATATCAATATATAAAAATAATTGAAAAAATCGACCTAAACATCGAAAGATTCAACCTGCGAAGCTTCCTGGAAGCTCACTCTCTCTCCTCTTTTTATATCCCCCTTCACTCCCTTTCTCCTCCACTCACATTCCATTAGCTCAAACTAAAATCCATTAATCATGAAGCTAATTAAAAATGTCACTTCTATATTCTCCAAAAAATCAAACAAAAAATCCGTCTCCAAACACGATCCGCCCTCTTTCGGGTCATCCACGAGCAGCACTGCAACCTCGTCATCATCTCCGAGAACAGTACTGAACCACAAAATCACCAAGGAAGAGCTCGAGGACGCAATTCGGAAACTCGGGTATTTACAGGACGAGAACATCGAGATCATAGAATCCATGGTCGACGACGTAACATTCGAGGAATTGGGGACGGAGAACCACGATGGGTTTTTGGTTGAGATGAAGGATGCTTTTGGGATTTTCGATAAGAATGGAGACGGGAAAATATCGGCGGAGGAGCTCAGGGGCGTTTTGGTAATTTTGGGGGAAGTAGGGTGTGGAATCGAGGAGTGTAGGAAGATGATTGAGAGTGTGGATTCCGACGGGGATGGGTTCGTTTGCTTTGATGATTTTGTTAGGATGATGAGGTGTGATCCGGTATTTGTATAGAGTTTGGGGTTTTATTTGCTAAAATGTTCAAACGCGAGGATTTAGAAACTTTTTAGTATTGCAAATAAATATTTTAAGATGTACGATGATAAATTATGTTTAGCATAATAGTGGTTGGTTGATAAGTTGTTCACTGTTGGTGCTTTTATAGCCTTTCAGCTAGTTTGTATTTGATCTACTATCGTGTGAGGGATGCCGAAAAACGAAAGCCAAATGTAATGAAATTTTGAAGAATGGAAACGAGTCTTATTTGACTAAATACAATATGAGATCATTACGCATCGGATTTGGATGGAACACGGTGAATTGAGTTGTCATTATTGACTTGTTTTGCTTGCAAATACAGACAAGTACGTTGTCACGCAGCCACAATAAAATACGTGCAAACCGGCCAAAATTTGAACTTGCTTATGTGAATAAATCGCATTTCATACGATTTTGATCACAAAATTAACCTTATCATTTTTCCATTAGAAAATATTAATGGTTACATGAAACTGACACAGACAGTATATGGTGCAATTTTGATCACAAAAGGATGATGTTGGGTAAATAATCACCAAAGGCAACGTATACAAGAAATAATCGTCATTGATCTACAACAAAAAAGCTTTGTGCTTTTTGTAAAACAATATAATTCATATCTAGTATAGATCGACTAATTTTCATGGACGTTACAACAGTTGAAAAATAGGAAGTCCGCTTACAATAGTGCATTTTTTGTTTGGACGTTTGACTAGATTTGCTTTTGGTACGTTAAAAATACAAACATAGATTTAACGTGGGAAACTCACGCAGAGAAGATTGGGCATACTGGCACATAGATTTGGGTTGCACACAGTTTAATAAGCCCAAACTAGGTACAAGTGATTCAATGATTAGGTCTATAAAAAACAATTAGCTAATGCGCCGTTGTGTACAGAAGGCGATTGATGTCTCTTTCTTGGTAGCCAAGGATTGACATTTTGATTCCGACTCTGTCGATGATGTGTATAAAAACGTAACACACCTCTCTATGTTATAAAAAAAAATGTGGATCGTTTAATTCCTATTCTTCATCAAACTCCTTTTATTTCACATGATTTCCTGTTAGGTATAAGTACTACTATCCTTCCTTCCTTTTTCTTCTTCTTTTTGGTTGGTTATGGATTTGCATATTTAATATTCAATAAGCGATTGGCATACTAAGTTTATTATGAACTACTAGTAACTAGTTTTATTCTCTAAGAGAAATGCATCCTAAATTATACTTCAAGTTTACTAGTTGCCAAATTCAATCTAAAACGAAATCAAGACCGCAAGAAGTAGTAATTAATACAAATTATTAGACTTTTCTTCTTCGTGTTCCAGAAAAACGAGCTTCGTGGAAGCTTCGCACGAGTAAAATTCGGCTGAAATTCCTAGGCATTTACTTCTCTATTTATGACTTCATAGCAGTGGCTAATTTATTAACGTTTCCTTTTTGTTTGTTCATATTTGGAAAATTAAATACAGCTTCGGACCTTCGGTGCGTATAATTTGGATGGTTTGTCTTGCATGATATTGCCTTATCGATTGTTCCCAAAAATGCAGATAAAAAATAAAAAATATAGATGGTGCATACATATATGATTTAATGTAAAGACTGGTAAGCCAAACGGAAGAATAATGTGTTGGATATTGTTTACTGTAACTAGTGAGTTTTTTAGTGTATTTTGTTGGTAGTTGGTACCTAGAAATATTCAATATTCATGAGTTAGCTAAACTCATCGAATATTTTTTTGGATTAGATTCTCTCTGGTAGATCTTAGACTAGAATGTCCGAACAATGTGTTTCAATGGATCGTGGATCTAACGGTCCAGGCCAAAATTATTTGCTATAATCATATTGGACTTGCTAAAGTCTAATCAATTTCACTAAATTTAAGTAGATGCATAATTCCTCTAGTTATACTCCTCATCTAACTATCACTACTAATATAAGCAATCACTGTTAAACTTATGGCATTACATGGAAATTGTTTTTTTTACACCGATTTTTATCATGTTTTAATAGATATATTTGTGACACATTATAAATGTATATTTGAAGGAGATGGGTAAAAGCAAAATCAAGTTGGACAATGGAAATGAAAAACAGAAAATTAATGAAAAAAAACCACAACCACACTTTTGAATGTAGTAGGACAAAATTATTAAAATTTAGCCTAAAGAATATTGAATGCTATATTAAAATAACATCGAATTTAACATATGCTATATAAAAACGAATGCTATATGAATTTAGCTTATATATATAGCATTATATATGTGCAATGATATATTGATTTGACATTTTTTTAATTGTAAAAAATGAATGTTATTTTAGTTCATCTAGTGTAGTTCATCCAAAAGTTGGTTTAATTTAGCATTCCGTTTATTCAATACTAGTTTTGTTAACGTAGAAAATGTATCAACACCCAAAAATAATATGAAAGCACCGGTTCTATAAAAAGTAAAGAAAGAAGCAGAAAAAGTAAAAAGAGACAGGAAGAATTTTTATAGTGGTTCGGCGTAATCTACAGCCTACGTCCACTTTAATCTCTTTTATTAATTGCTCTCTTCGGATTACAACTAACTTTACCAGATCTGACCACTATCTAATGAATCTCAGATTTACAATGGAGTTTCTAAAGAGTTTGAGAGGAAGAGTATAGGAGTGAAGAAGATGAAGAAATCTCAATGACAACGAGATCTGATCCTGTTTTGATTGCAGTTTAGGCTGGTATTTATGGAGAAATGGAGATAATGAATTAGAAGTCCGCTTGCGATGAAGTCCAGAAGAATGCCTGATGTCACAAGAAAATCACCAACCCACGACCTAAGGACATAGCTCGGTACCGAGCTATGAATGTTGATGCGAAGTCAACTTTGCAACTTGCCCCACTCCTCTATCTTTTAGTTGATGTGTTCCATACTATTTTAGTTGATTTGTTGGTTGATTTTAGCAATCTTCCCTCTATCACTTGAATTGTCCTACTTTCCTGGCTTTCCTCTCATCGACCTTGGAATTGATCGTTCAACGGTAGGAAAACCACTTGATCACGACTATTGGTGATGTATATGAGAAGTATGGTGTTTGGGGGACGAATTGGGTGAGAACTATAGGTCGGTACTGTTAGCATCAGAATTGGTCACTACCACCCTAGAATAGATTTGTGTAGCGAGATAAATGAAGAAAGTAAATGGAAAAAGAGGAATAACACAATATATGCAAAATAGAACAGTAAAAAGCAAGAACAACAGAATTTATAGTGGTTCGGCGTAATTGCCAACGTCCACTTTGAATATATTCTTTATTGCTTTATCAATTGCTTGAATACAGATACGATCCACAAGAGAAAGCTTGAATGCAAGTTGGAGCAAAAGGGAAGAGAGTACAAAAAATGGCAAAGTCTTCCTTGAGTTCTCGAAAAAAGATCCTCAAAAATGGACCCTTGCCCCTCTATTTACAGATGGAGACAGCCTGGTGTCTTAGAGCTTGAACTTCTATTCAGTCGCTTGAGCCCATCACCAAGAGAACTCGGCCCAACATTTATAAGTTAACATGGCCGACCCGGACATGTCGATCCCTCAAGGCCGACCCCTAAATACCGAACGCTGCCAAACATGCCGAACAGAATCCCTTGACCTCATACGCCGAACCAAGCTCCACCTTTAACCATCCTTTTGCCGACCAGACCAAGGTATGCCGACCCGATGAAACAAGTAATGCCAACCCCTTGAAGTGTCACAACATGCCGATCCCATATTCCAAATGCCGACCCGAGTTCATGGAGATGCCGATCCGGAGTCTTTCTCCAATGCCGACCTCTGCTTTATGCCGAACCCTTGTAAACATGACGACCCGATGCCAATCTCCTGCCGACCTGAAGTCACACGAGTCCTAGACCCAAAGCAGTGCCGATCCCAAGTACTTCTCAGAGCCGACCCGGGGTAGTGCCGACCCGGGGTAGTGCCGACCCCCTCTTGAATATGCCGACCCCTAGTAGCCATCCATACCGACAAGAAGTTGATGATGAGACAACCTACAGTAAACACTCTCTTGACTCGAAGCAAACTTCTCAACGACCCGAAGTAGACTCATTCCTTGACCCTGCTTCCATCAACAATTAAATATGGCTCTGTAACTACTGTTTTGTAGCCGGGCCAAGGTGCCAGGTAACATGTACTGAATTATATTAGCTTGGTCCAAGCTATGTCTTGTGCTCCAAACTCCTCCAAACTTTTCGGAGTTGTTTCTTCATTCCTTCTAAGCATGCTTCCAAGATTTCAAGTCGTTTCGTCCTTGTTTTAATCTTCTTTGGCTCAAAAGTGGGTTTAACACTCACCCCCCAAAGTACGTCTTTTCGAATGTAAGGTGAGCTTGGCTCAAGAACAAGTTCAGTAATTAGTCTTTGATACTTGAGCTCCTCGGCTATCCATCGATCTTAATCTCGGTGAATCATCCAGTTTTTCGGATTCTTTAGCAAATCAGAAGTTATTCCCGTCCCTGTTTAGCTAAGTACTCCAGCTCTTGCTTAAGTGTTATTTATAGATCACAAACATCCCGATTTCATTCAAAGTTATTACATCACATATCAAAATTATCCTGTGTTCATCCGAGATTTATCTAGTTTACTCTAACTACAAGGCGTTCAAATCCTTTTGTCAAATATGTTTATGTTCTAAGGTTCAATCTTTCCGGATCATTTTATATTCAGGTTAACACGTGCTATCTCCAAATCGTTCATGATCCAATCTAGGGTTCGATCTCTCCATACTGTTTAAATTCCAATCTAGGGTTCGATCTCTTTGGATCGTTTACTGCCCAATCTAGGATTTTGATCTCCCCGGATCCTTGCTGAATTCGCTTGCTCTCTAGCAAAGGAACTCAACAACCAAGCAAACCCATTCACACACTCTCCGATGAGGGGACTTACTTTTCGTACAAGCCCATCCACTCGCTCTCCGGCAAGAGGGCTAGCACCCCGCACGCTGGTCCCGTCTCTAAGGATGGGACTTAAAGCGATCAATATCGTACAAGTCCATCTGTTCGCTCTCCGACGAGGGGACTTGCACCCTGCACTTCGGTGCTGTCTCTCCGGATGGGACTTAAAGCGATCAATATAATACAAGTCCATCAGCTCACTCTCTGGCGAGGGGATTTGCACCCTGCACTTAGGTCTCGTCTCTTCTAATGGGACATAAAGTGATCAATATCGATCATCATATTTAATGTGGATTTTTCAAAAGTCAAATATCCACATCAAAGCAAACCAGTAGAAGTTCTAATTTCCATCCTAGCTAGACATCCGACTCAGAGCGTGCCTAGGGACCAATCTAAGTCCCGCACATGTGTAAGCGGTCCGAGGTTATTATTGTCCTAAAAAGTCATCCCAGACATCTGACTCAGAGCGTTCCTAGAGACCAATCTAGGCCTTATACACATGTAAGTGATTTGAGGTTATTATTATCCTAATTATTCAAAGCAAGGAAAAGAAAATCAAGGGAGTCAAACCTGACTCTCAACCATCCCGATCATGCGATTTTAAGTCTCGGACCAGATCCCTAGTTGTTCCTTGATGCGTTCGTTACAGATGGTGGTTGCTCCGGCCGCACCATTGCAGTTCGGTTCCTCACATACTACTGCTGCTGGCTGCTCTGAACTAGTTCTTCTATAAGATCACAAAGGTGTCGGCACCCATTCGTTTCATGTCCATCCGGCTCATGGAAGATGCAAAATTTTCCATATCTTTTCTTCAAATTAGTGGGTTCTCTTCTAGCTGATTTCAAATAGGGGATCTGCCCCCAGTGTCCAGATATCCACTTGGGGGTCTCGGTGAGCTTAGTGTAAGAAGAGAACTTCGATTCCATCCTCTGTCATCATCAACGCTTCTCCTTCCTTTGTCCTTTCTATTCCCTCCTTCGGACAGTCCTATGTCATCTATAGCATTAATTTCAGCATCCTCATCTTCGACGTCTTCTTGACACAAATATCTCTCAGCTTCATGGTAGAACTCGGCAAGATCCATGGGTGGATCCCTTTCCAGTGTGACTTTGAATTCGATCTTGCTCGCAGCTCTAGATACTGCCACCATTAAGATTGTAGATACATATAGTTTATTAACGGCTGCAGCTGCCGCATTGAAACTTATCAAATAGCTTCTCAAGATCTGTATGGGCCTTTGTTTCACGCTTATAGCATCATCACACTATTCGATTGCGAGACGTGAAATCTAAACTGTCTCAAGAACTTACTCACCAAGTCGGTCCACGTGCTTATGAACCCATTCTCCAGCTGTTTGAACCACATCGCCGCCAAGTCTGTTACGTATAATGGGAAGCACCCCCATTACCTCCTTAAAAGCACCCCAACACCACTATATGTCGGATGCATCTCATCAGATGAACCGTCAGATTCGATTTTCCTTCATACATTTTCAACATCGGAAGCTTAAAATCGAGAGGATTTCAAGCATTTCAGATATTAAAAGTGAATGGATTACTTTTCACATCCTCCAAACTCTGATCTGAGGGTCTACCTCTAACTATTCTTCTTACTAATTTAGCAATTCGGTTTTCACCGTCCAATGCCGGTCTTCGTTCGAAAGCGATTCTGCCCTCTGCTCCTATAGGGGTATTTCAGCACATAATCTAGCACGTATTGCTCTGGCTGCACTTAGCGTTTCGACCTGCTCCTTTGGTTTCATTTTATCCTTTGTTCTGATGGGGAAGCTCTAGCACATACTCTTTCGGCTGTTGCTCATTCGCATTCTGATTTGCATTTCTAGCTCCAACATTATCCATTTCCGGCATCCTAATAGTCACACGAACATTGCTCCTAATATAGTTCTCTCAGTACTGAGTTGATTTATGTTGGTACCGATTTGTTCTCTTTATAGGGGCATTGTTCCAGTTTACACCGCAACTCTAGATGTTCCTGCATTAGCCTCTTGTCCTTGGTTCTGAATTCCAGTAGTCCTAGCCATTCCTTGTTGTCCCATCATTTGGAGAAATTCTTCAAGCCATTTTCTATTGTTGAGTCAATAATCCGTCTTGCATTTCCTTCATCATTTTCTCCATCTCTTCTTCAGTCACATAGACGGATTGATGAGAATTTGAGGACATCTCCCGGCTGCCCTCATGCGTTGGTTGGCTTGCTCCAGCCTTAGATGTAGTGTTAGGTCTCTTCATCTTATCCAAATTTCATATCCAAGCTTTATGTTGTGAAATCTATCTTCCTTCTTAGTGAAAGCACCAAAATTTTAACCCAAAAAATGGATCAATACCCAGAAATCTGATGAAAGCACTAGTTCTATTAAAAGTAAAGAAAAAGGTAGAAAAGGTAAATAGAGATCAAGAATTTTTATAGCGGTTCGGCCTATATGCACTTTAATCTCTTTTATTAGTTGTTCTCTCTCCGGATTACAACTAATTTTATCAGATCTGACCACTATCTAGTGGATCTCAGATTTACAATGGAGTTTGTAGAGAGTTTGAGAGGTGGAGGATAGAAGTGAAGGCGAGGAAGAAGTCTCCAATGGCAGAGAGATCCAATCCCGTTTTGGTTGCAGGTAGGCTCGTATTTATAAAAAAATAGTGATAAGAAGTTAGAAGCTCGCTTGCAATGAAGTACAGAAGAAGGCCCGATGTCACATAAGAAAAATCACCGACCCACGACCTAAGGACATAGGCCGTACCGAGCTATGAATGTCGATGCGAAGCCAACTTTTCCACTTGCCCCACTCCTTTATATTTTAGTTGATGTGTTCCGTGCTATTTTTGTTGACTTTTTGGTTGATTCTAGAAATCTTCCCTCTATCACTTGAATTGTCCTGCTTTCTTGGCTTTTCTCTCATCAACCTTGGAATTGATTGCTCAAACTCTAGGAAAACCACTTGATCACGCGCTATTGGTGATGTATATGAGAAGTATGGTGTTTGGGGGATGAATTGGGTGAGAACTATAGGCCGGTATCGACCTATCATAGCTCGATATTGAGCTATGTCTTGTGCTCCAAACTACCCCAAACTTTCCAGAGTTGTTTCTTCATTCCTTCAAAGTGTGCTTCCAAGATTTCAAGTCGTTTCGTCCTTATTTTAATTTTCTAAGTCCGATTGAAATCTTCTTTGTCTCAGAAGCGGGTTTAACAAATTGAATATAACATTCTGTTTTATCCGGTGTTATATTAATATAACACTCAATGTCCTTCGGACTAAAATTTAAAACATGTGTCATTTAAACTAAAATCGGTCTTAGGCTTTTTATTTTAACTAATTCCCTCAAGAAAAAAGGGTATTTTCTTTACTAATATTTTTTTATAAAGGAGACTAAGGCAATTGATTCCCCCTTACAAAATCAAATTAAAATTACAAAATTGCCTTTTTATAATCCAATTTTTCATATTTCTTTTTCTTGTCAAAACTTTTTGTCCCTCTGTTCTAAACATAATTCCCTTATTTTAGAATTAATTAACATAAAATATCTACTCAACTATAACTTTAATATAATATATCTACCCAATACACCCAAGGGGACAGGGTCTCTAAGCCTCTCTATGGTCTTGACTCGCTTCTCTTATATATTCTATATTTTTCTAAGCCTGCTCTGATACCAACTATAACACCCCTACCTTTATACCCATATTATCCAAGAGTACTACTGAGTAATACTGTTGGAGAATAAGGCGATATGAGGTACGCAGGTGAATATTACCTTCGGCTAACACTGGTATGTATTAAAAACAGCAAATATAACTTACCCACAAACGTACACAATATCGGCATGAAGCAATAGACACACGTGCCTCTAGGATAAAACAATACACCATATATACAGTAAATATAAGAGATCACAGAGTCAATCGCAACGATAATATATAATATACAATGTTCAGAATATATCCAATACACATCACAATGATATACATACAAGAGACTATGTAATACAGAATAATAATCTACAATACTAATTATCTTGTCTCCTTTATGCCTAAAATACAAACTGGTCTCATCGTTTTTGTACCTGAAATGTCTCGGACTGACCCGAGTATTATATAAATAATAAACGGGCCAAACTATATCTAAATCAGGGGTTGTACATATATATAGATATAAAATATGCATAGTTAATAGTGATGACATACAAACAATAATATAACAAGATAGCAAAAATCACAACACCTAATATAAAGATGTTATCACCCATATAAATCACATCAAATATTATCTTATCTAAACAATAACAAGTGGGTGAATCATCCATATCTGAAATCACCATCAAATCCAGAAATCATCAATGATGAGATATCCTCAAGAACATTAGGCAATGACGAAGCAATGCCCACAGTATCTCTTAATCTTATATTATAAAATACCATTATCACATCACTAAAATAAATAAGAAAGATTTGAGCTAGCTCATAATAATACCCAAATATAATCAATGATAAGTTGCCCGTCTGCTTGAAAAGAATAAGTCGTCCGCATAAGAAGGATACGGGGTTGACCATACTCTGGACACAGTCTCGGATATAATTTCATATATATATATATATAGTATATGTCTATCTACCATCCACATATACCAGAACCAGACAGGAGATTGACAGTAAGTCTGCTTGCTCCAAGAGCCGCACGTGGTCCATATGACACGACTCCTACAGTCATCGGTTACCATTACTTCTCCCCTACTGGTATAGTGACAATAATCCACCATAGGCTCGACAACCCATAGCCTCTTCGGCCACGATTACCGATTTGTGCCCCTATGGTAACTGATAGTTGCCTTTTGCGACACAAGGGGCAACCAAATCCAATCCTATGATGCACATGAATATAATACACAAAAACAGTGTCGCAGTCAGGGGCGCGACCTCCTCGACTAAGCCACCAGGGTAGATATTGGTCAATCTGGTTCACTCCCGAAACATAAAGGGAGTTGGATAAAGGTAGATAGACACATAATGTACACAAAGTATATGGCTAACAAGTAGCCTCCATACATGTTCACCACAGCGAGTCATACATACGATATACCCCTGTATGAGTGTCATCCACGAGCAAAGAATAACTGAATAAATAACACAACGGTGTCCCATACGACCGCGTGTTACCGGTCCATTTGTTCAGTGCTCATACATCACACTCATTCTTCCGTATTCTATAATGAGTCCAAAGAATAATCGAAAAAGTGTTACCGAAAGTCCAATACTAGACGGCACCACTAAGCCATTTATTCTAGTTTCTCATTATACGAAATAAAACAATATAAAACCACAAAAGGATGTCATTACTGTATCATATCAAAATCATCAACTAAATCAATATCAAGGTGAATCACTCACATCATCCGAATCAATATAAATAATATAAGAAATCGGAAATTAGAAAATTATATAAAATATATTATTCAAATAAATATAAATAAATGAATCAATACTTAATAATGCAAAATTCATAACATATAATTCCATATAATACATTCAAATCAATATATAAATCAAATATCCTTTATAATAAAAATCACTTAAAACAATATTATTATTTCCATAATACATTTTATAAAATAGATATATATTACATTTTTCCATTATAACAAATTCAAATTTATAGTATATTATAATATTGATTTAAAAAGAGTTTTATAACTAAAAGAAATCTATATTTATATTTTAATTGAAAATATTTACAAATTTAAATGTATCCAGATTATTTATAATTTAATAAAATATTCAAACAATATTTTTAATATGATTTTAAAACTCTTAAATAATTTTTTCTAAGCTTTCTAAACATTCATTAAAATAAACAATAAATGAGTATCTATATAAATTTAATTATGGAGTAAAATTACTCCACAAACATATTAACAAACAACGATATAATATCACAATACCCAAGTCGAGTTCCATCGAACTTCGGTTAGACATAAAATTAACACACATCGACATAAATAAATATTTATTTCAATTCGCAAATGGACAGAATTCCATTTGCAAATTGATACTTTCAACAGCACACCATCAACCAATTTTAATTCTAACGTACCCAACAATCTAAACAACAATCACAACCAATCAAATAAGCCAATTAATTTATCCAAACAATTCAATGATATATGGGATCAATCCAATATCAATAGTTATAAGATGTAATTGTGAATATAGAAAACTCACCGAAATTCCAATTGCTACCCGAAAGCTTTAAGCTTGATTCCGCATTTCACTCACTCAACATTCAAACTCCCGTCGTCTACTGCCTTCAACATAGCCATCACACCAGCACCTTTGCCACCATCATTCCCACATGACACACACATACAAACATAACAGTGCACAGACGCATATCATACACTCACATACAGCAACAACAATAGCGCACACACGAATACAATCAACCTCACTGCCAAAGCCCTGTCATCTTCAGCTTTGCACAGGGCCAGCATCACCTACCACCATCGAACTCGCTTCTCCTCTTTCCATGCTCATGCATGCCCAACATCGACACAACAACTCTAAAATCGAGCGCAACAGATTCTAGGTCGCGACTCCTTAGTGTTGAGTGCGACTTAGTCGCGGCTCTCCCTCCATCAACGATCATATGTCTATTCCAATGCTAGGATGCATGATATCAAGGTATGTAATTTATTTTTGTTTCTTATATATATTTTTTCGCTAAATTGATAATTGTGTGGGTTGATTTTTTGGTAATAAGGGCATAAAAGAGAAAAGGGTTTAGGCTTAAGTCAAGAGCGTATGGAGAGTATTCAGAAAAGAAAAGAAATGGGTTTGGGCCAAAAGAATTGGGCTTTGGTTTTAATTAATAGATTTGTCATTTCTTTTCAGAATTCCTTTTAATTTATTAGTAAATGAATTCCATGCTAATTTAAATTGATTTATACCTCAAAATATTTTACATTCAATTAATACAATTTATTCAACTTCAATAAATTATTCCAAAATAATTTTTTAATTTAATGCAATTTATTAAAACAAAAGCTTTTATTAAATAAACTTCGAATAAATAAGAATTTATTTTTTTCAAAATAATAATTATCAAAATTGAATTCAAATATTTATTTTATTTTAATTAAACTTATTTAATTTATAATAGCGTAGAAAGTAGGGTTGTTACATCCAGCTTCCACTTTCTACTAGTGATAGTATCCTTTATTTATCTTTTCAGCATTTACATGAGATTTTTCTCCCTAATCATTTAATATTAATTTCATCAAGTTTATATGATAGGTTTCGGTCCTCTACTTAATCATCTTTGGCCAAGTAGTTCTTCCTTTGACGATGATTGATTTTAACTTAGAAAATCCTTATAATATTCCAAAAAAATCATGTATAATTCTTTTAACTTTTACACATTTTCTTTTATCTATTCATTTTCACTTATTTATTTGCTAGTTATCTCTATTCAAAAATTCAAAACCAATTTTTTAACTTGGAAAATTTTCAAATTAAAAACTCATTACTAGAGTCATGATTAAAATATCATATTTAATTTTCATAGCATTTAGAAATCATTAGAGCAGAGAAATATATCTAAATATCCCATGTATAGCTAGTTTCCCCAAAAACATTCATTGGCACATCATTTATCTCATTTGAACATTAACTCATACAACCTCAATCATATTAAGTCAAAACCGAAATAAAATACAATGAAAATAGTATAAGTGTTTAGTATTACTCACTTATATCTTCAAATAATTTTATTTAATCTTCTTACTCCGTTTTAGCTTGTGTTTCCTTATTTTTTTCTTTTTTGCTTTTTTAAGCCAGCAATTTTAATGTGCTTTTCAAGTTTTTATTTTATTTTTAAGTAGAATGAAATGAAAAAACGGGGAAAGAATTATGTTTATTTTCCCATAATGTTTGGTTCGTGGCCCTCCTAAACTTTTTGCCATTTATTCATTTCCTTCTATTTATTTTATTTATCATATGTAGTCGACTTCATATGGTACGCAAGTGTACACCCAAATACTTCATTATATTTCTTATTTATTTCTATAGCTTCACCCATTTAATTTCTCATTTCAAGGATTAATTCTTTTATTAATTATGTGGCATTACATAACACATCGCTATTGTTATGAAAACAAATACCATCACTGGAACAATAAAAATTTATTTATTTTATCATGTATATTCATAATATTCATATTAAAAAAATTGCATCTATGTTTGGGCAAAATTGGATATAGTTATTAATTCATAAAAAATATCTGGTATACGCAAAATTAATCTTTTAGAACTTGATATGTCCACCAGCAATGGTTTGCTCCTACTATTTCCGCTATTGCAATAACAAGGTTTGAAATACGAAGCTCCATCCAATCAATTACCGTAGGATATTTATTTCTTCCATTGTAACTAATTTACAGTTTATAGTTTCAGACAATATATCTTAAACTCAAAGAAATAAATCTTATATACGTTAAATTTCAATATTAAAATATACATTTGGAATGAAAATCATATTTCTCGTTCCTAATTTAGCATCTACAAGTATTTTAAACAATTCCATTTTCGATGTCTCCTTTTGAAGCAGAAGTGAGTATCCACTTTCTTCATCCTAATTGTCCAACATTATAACAATTCTCAGACTTTCGTTTTCTCTTTTAAATGCTCGACCATTCAAAAGAGAAACCCTTTACTTCAAGCAGTATCGATTTTCTTTAGAAAAGTGCATTCGGTCATCCTTAACATTTTAAGGATATCGATAGGTTGCCCTGAAGTAAATAGATCAAAACTGATATTTCAATGATCGAATTTCTAGGTATGTCTGTAGTTCTTGGTCTAGTGTTGTTTCTAACACAATAAGATCCTTATTCCATTTGTTCGTAAATCTTTATTTATATTAGTAAATATATCGATCAAATTAAAATTATATATATATATATATATATTATATAATTATTGAAATTTTGTATGTTTGTGTATATATATATTATTTACTCTAAGTTAAAAATATAATTTTGGCCAAAATAAAACAAATTTAAAGTCGCACGCGCACACATGCACACACATATTTTTTTTTTATTAAAAGTCATAAGTAAAAAGATTTATAAAAAATGAAAAAAAAATCATTTTTATAAATTGAAACACCTAATTTTTTATATATTATATGTATGGGTGTATGTATGTATGTGCATGCGTGTGCGGCTATATATATATATAAGTGTGTGTATATACATCTAGATCTCGAACTATGAACAGTGTTTTTTCCGTGTAACCTATAAAGAAATAGATATACTTTGTTTTGAATTTAATACATATATTTGTATATGTGTGGGTGTGTATATATGCGCGCGCGTGTGTGTATGTATATAATATAAATATATTTTGATTTTAATTTTGAAAACAATTTTTTTCGAAATAAAATACATGAACAAACAGATATACATATAAATTATTTTAGTTAAAATAGAATGTGCACCTTTTGTTTTGATCCTATCGATTGTCGGCACCTTGGTTGTTAGCAATCTCCTCTCCGGACTCTTAGTTCTCTATCCTAGGCTGCATGTTGCAAATTTATCTTCAACGCTTCACCGTTTTGTAGCAATGAGCTTGGATTTTCTCTTGTTTCTTATTGTGTATAGAGAAATGAGAAAGAGGGGCTATTATAGCCAACCACATATCAAAACTTACCATATCTCAGAATATTCTATATATTAAAACTCAAGCCCTCCTCTTTGCCTAAGCATGGCCGACCCCTTTTCTAGGGTTTATTGGCTCCAGGCCTAATTTATTTAATATTTAAATTAATTATTTAATTAATTCATTTAACCCATTATTTTACTTAAATTAACATATAATAGTTATAGATCATTTTAGTTAATTTTCAAGCTTCAAATAATAAACAAAAATGCTATAAAAATCAATACACAATTTGTATTGATTTATTATTAATGTATAACATTGATAAATTAATTTCAAATTGGTTGAACTCAAAAATTTGCTAATAACATGGTTGTGTTGACTCCCTGGTTTGAACTCGATCCTTGGTCAATATTCAAACAATTATAAATTGAAGCCTGTAATGACTTTGATGAAGTACATTATCGAGCACAAGTTTAGTTACTTATAGATCATTTAGGAAAAATCAAATTTCCAATCAGCAGTAAGCTACACCTTGCAACAATATTTTGTGCATGTGTTCTTTTCGTCGTCAATGTATCACTTAGATATTTAGAATTTGGCCAGTGGTCAAAAACTCTAATACTATCCATAGCTAATTGTGTAACTACATCAAAGTCCTTGTTTCAATCTGATAACATTTATCGATTAACCGATTTACACTGGCCAGAGATTTTGACTTTAAGTTGACTACTAATTATGATGATTCTAACCTTCTACAATGAATGAGATAATACTCTATGTAGCAGTTTTTCACGTCAAGTAGTTCAACGTATACCTAACTATGGCCACAACATGATTGCAATGTCATGTGATTACCATAATGAAAGTAAGTCTATTTAGTTTAGATCCATCATACCCACTAGTCTAAAGACTACTGCATGTCATTATATAAGACCTTCTATTTTCACTTAGTTGTATTAAAGAATAAAAGAATCTCATTGAGTCATTTTGTGATTATTCTAAATATAATAAGTAACTTCTTGGTGCTCCCAACTACAATGACCGCCCTACACCATCAACACCTAATATAACTATATAATGCACTACTGATGTGCCCGGATGATATAGGACGATCCTTAAGGGTTGAAAATGAATAAAACATCACAGAACATGTCATATATCTCACAGCGCATGGAATAAAATATAATTTATATCACAGATATAAAAAAAAGACGACAACAACCAAGTAATCCAAATATCAAAGTACATATCCACAGAGTTATACATTAAGTAATAGATTATACACAAAATGGAAATAAACTCGAATAAATGAAATGTCTCATAATAATAAGCAAGCATTGTCAAGGCTCCACAGTATTGCATAGTGGAATATCATAGAAATCCATATATAATATGAAATAGCTCTTTCTAGCTCGTCCGTTGCACAACTACAGTGTTGCAACTAGACAAGCTATCTAGTCTACTCATTTAAGAGTACCCGAGATAATAAGAAGCAAAGCATAAAACCTCGATTTAGACAACAGTCTGGTGTGAGTGATAAATGGATCTCAAACTATTATACAAGTCGATATTGTAAGGAACAAGGAAATATGAACCATACCCGACCTGTCTTTGCAGCCAATGAGTTAACACATAATGAACATAAGATGCTACTCTACGAATATAATAAAGGTATACTGCAAACCTAGTATGATGACGGGTACCTAGGTCTCCCTATCCCCCATACCTATCTCCAATGATGTCCCTAGAGTGATAGACTATGGAAGAAAACAGCCAAAGCAACCATGGCATCCATTAAACAATCCTCATTGCCACTCAATGTGCTCTAGATATATGATAACCCATACGTCCTTTTCCATGCCATGGATTAATGGAAATCTTGGTTTTTAGTGTAGCTCGTCTTTAGCCTGAAGCTGATACTAGACCCTTTCTCCCTGTCTAGGGTATATAGATTCTTTCGATGATCCGGGGTAGCCTTTAAAAGTACCACGAGTGCACTCATAATACCCCTACTTTCGAGTACATCAAAAAACACTCTGAGTGTTAACGATCCCTTAGCACGTGTATCCAAACCCTTTCCATGCTCCATCCAGTCTCCATTATTCACAATGAGCCATTCCACATTCCTCAATTCCACGATAGGACCATTCTCATGTTCCACAGGTTACCCTTCCTAGAACCCTCCCTTTATGGACAAAAATTCTCATGAATCCTTTCCGCATTGAGTCATCATCATCAAAACCTAACTTCATTCATTATCGAGTTGACATCATCGAAGTCCCAAAGCTACCATCGTGCTATCATATTACCATCAAACCCCAAGTGGACAAACAAACACCTTACGCATGATCTATAGGGCCTCCACTCCCCCTCCTAGATGTTCCATCCCAATCCTATCAAACTGGACCTCTTGGTACCGACCGAACCTCTCGGTACCGAGAGGTATACTCAACCAAGTATTGGTTAAGTTTTCTTTGTTCTCTTCTAAAGCTTCATCTTCAAAATGCTTGGACCCTGACCACTACACTTAAAAGCTCTCAGCATCAACTCCAAAGGTCTTGGTGCTAAGTCCAAAAGCTCTTGTTTTCATGCCCTCTAAAGCTCTCGGTGCTTAGTGCATCACTTAACCAAACTTTGGCACTTTCCTTCTACTCATCACCCTAAGCACTACCATGAAATACCATCCTTCCGCCGAGCCAATTCCTCAACTAAAAAGCTCTCGGTACCGACACGAGCTCTCGATACCGACTCCTCTACTTAACTCAAATTTTGATGTGACTTGAATCCTGGGCTCAATCTCTCGATGTGGCGGTATTCCAGTCGCCTTCTCAAATACGTCCATATACTCTCTAACAATAGGCATAGAAGACAACCCATCTCGTGGAACCTCAAGCGAATATAGAAAGCTAACCATAACCCTACCCTCCGACAAGGAGCCAGTCACTACCGTCCGCCCTTCCACAACACCGATTGTCGCCAATAGCTTCTCATAATCCACTACCACCGCATACTTCCTTAGCCAATCCATCCCCAATTCAATCTTACACCCAACGAAATTAAAAACAAAGCAACTAGAAAAAAAAGAGCATCCATGACTCGAGAAGACCAAACCATGACAAACCATACCAGGCTAGCGGAGCCTCCAACATGATTCGTCACAATCAAAGGTCGGTCAACTATTTTGTGTTTCAATTCTAATCTATCTATTAGGTCACTAGGTATAAAGGAATGTGTGTTGGATCATAGGTTTTGATTGCTGACAAGATAACAATTCACGAATCTATGACTACGACAACATCCGGACTCAACGACTCAAAGTATGGTTCATATATGTATATAGAGTCTAGTTTAGTGCTTTGTTAAAATCTTTCCTCAAGAAACATCATTCGCATTCAAATAAACTTGCATGCATATTTTAATCAAAATCAAGTTTTCAAAAAATGCATGGAGCAGGGCTTGAACCCGAGTCACTAGTTTAGAAGGCAAGCGCTCTAACCAAATGAGCTATGGTGATTTTTGATTATCAACAGAATTCAATCGACTGACCAAGATCGACCAGTCAACTGAATATCTATAAACAGCCTATTAAAATTGTGCACATATGTATACACGTTTATATTTTCAAATTCAGTCGACTGACCATTTTCGACCAGTCGACTGACCTGAACCCAACTGCCATATTTTGAAAAGACATTTCCATTCTACGAAAGGTTGCGATCCTTCTCTGAACGGGAATGGTTGCTTCTTTTGGTCAGAACCCTTCACCAATGGCAGCAACTCTCTAACTACTATAAATACATGTTCCCAAACAATTCACATTCATCGAAAATCATTCTAAATTTCTTATACTCTTCTTGTGCTCTCATACTTACATTCAAACAGCAAACAAGCATTTTATTGCTTTGAATCTTCTATAAACTTTCATAATCTTAGATTCATAGCATTACCTTCTCTTCATATCTTCACATACACTTCATACACTTAAGGATTTGATTATAGGAAGTGTATACTATCAGAGACAAATCAGTGTTTTCAAGAACACACAGTGTCAGATATTCTTTTGTATTAGTGAAGGCCTGTTCTGCTGCTCAGGCATGTGAAGTCCTCTTCGGCTGCTGAGGCAAAAATCCCGTTCTGCTGCTCAGGTCCCTGTTCGGTTGCTCAGGGGTTGTATAGACCTGTTCCTTCGGGATAAGTGAGGGTATTGTTGTTAGTTAAATTCCAGAAGGGAGTCTGGGACTGAACGTAGGACGGTGCTCCGAACCAGTATAAAATATCTGGTGTCATTTTACTATACTGCTTTTATATTCCGCACTATTTACAGTATTACTATCATCACTATACAATGTATTATCATATATCCATATTACACGGTCCTACACACTTTCAATGTGAAGCCCCGGTATCGAATAAAACACATATGGGAACATCATAAACAGAAAAGATAACTTGAATAACGATGCCCTTCCCCTTCTGTTTCATCGAGGGAGCACTCGAAGAAGAATAACGCCCAAAGCATATGCCTTCACAACCTACTTTGTTGTGCTAGTTTTGGATAACTTTTTTGCGTATGTCCGGACTTCCTGTAGTTGTAACACTTCTTTTTCCCATCAACATTGTAGTCTCAGATCAGGTGACCGTTTTCTCCACAACCTAAACATACGGGTTCCCATTTACCCTTCTTCTAAGCATTCTTTCCTTGAGACAGCTTCCTCTTTCTGTTCCATTTCTTCTTACCTCCACCGCCTTGTTGCAGTTTCAACTCTTCTTTAATGACAACATCTAATTCGGGCTTAGGGTACAAACTCTCTTGGCGAAGAGCTTTCTCGACAAGTCTCTCAAATGGCACATTGATATGACTCGCCAACTTCTCCTAAGATAGTCATCCAAACCCATAAAGAATTTCTCATTCTTCCTCAATATAGTGTCGATGGAAGACATCCTGTACTTTGACAAAGCGTCGAACTCAATAATACATTCGGAGACAGACGTATCTCTTTGCTTTAAATTAGAAATTCTCCTGAATAGTACCAATTTCTGAGTGGTCGGAACGAACTTCTCCTCAAACCTAGCCTTGAACTGATCCCAAGTGAACTAATCCTCATGTGTAGCAATAGTAATGGCATTCCACCAGTCAATGGCTCGTCCTTGAAGCTGTTTAGAGGCCAGCTTCCTTTTCATGGCATCATCTACTTCCATGTCACCAAAGATACACTAACAGGTGTCCAATCCTGTACTTCGATGGCTGACTCTGTTCCAAGGAATGGTTTGCCTTCCAAGCTGGATTAATCTTTGCATAGCTTGGAAAAGTCAGCCCTCGGCGCCTGCACCTGAGCACCACCACCAACAACATTTTGAGCGGCTACTTAGGGATTATACAGCATGTTCGCCATCATCGCATTAAACATAGCTTGCAAGTCAGGGCTAGCAGCCCCTGAACCCACTCCTTCCTCAACTTCGGAGATGGAGTTCCTTACGGTGTTTCTTGTTTGCTGGCTCATTCTTGATCTATAACAAGAATGATCAATCTCTCAAAAAAGAAAACTGTGTCGATGGTACTCGTGTGTGCATGCCACTTATATACTATATATACTTCTATTAAAAACCAAAATATATAACAAGTACGCACTCTCTCGTATATATACTCTCGATCAAGTCTAGGCGATAGCTCCTTTTGTATCTCTATTGGACCATGGTACCAACTCAGGCTAATCGTGTAACCTAAGCTTTGATACCAAATGTGATGCCTGCCCTATGCCACCAGCACCCAATATAACTATATAGTGCACTGATGACGTGATCTGCCAATGTAGGACGATCATCAAGGGTTGAAAATGAACTAATACCGCCTTGTTGCAGTTTCAACTCTTCTTTAATGACAACATCTAATTCGGGCTTAGGGTACAAACTCTCTTGGCGAAGAGCTTTCTCGACAAGTCTCTCAAATGGCACATTGATATGACTCGCCAACTTCTCCTAAGATAGTCATCCAAACCCATAAAGAATTTCTCATTCTTCCTCAATATAGTGTCGATGGAAGACATCCTGTACTTTGACAAAGCGTCGAACTCAACAATACATTCGGAGACAGACGTATCTCTTTGCTTTAAATTAGAAATTCTCCTGAATAGTACCAATTTCTGAGTGGTCGGAACGAACTTCTCCTCAAACCTAGCCTTGAACTGATCCCAAGTGAACTAATCCTCATGTGTAGCAATAGTAATGGCATTCCACTAGTCAATGGCTCGTCCTTGAAGCTGTTTAGAGGCCAGCTTCCTTTTCATGGCATCATCTACTTCCATGTCACCAAAGATACACTAACAGGTGTCCAATCCTGTACTTCGATGGCTGACTCTGTTCCAAGGAATGGTTTGCCTTCCAAGCTGGATTAATCTTTGCATAGCTTGGAAAAGTCAGCCCTCGGCGCCTGCACCTGAGCACCACCAACAACAACAACATTTTGAGCGGCTACTTAGGGATTATACAGCATGTTCGCCATCATCGCATTAAACATAGCTTGCAAGTCAGGGCTAGCAGCCCCTGAACCCACTCCTTCCTCAACTTCGGAGATGGAGTTCCTTACGGTGTTTCTTGTTTGCTGGCTCATTCTTGATCTATAACAAGAATGATCAATCTCTCAAAAAAGAAAACTGTGTCGATGGTACTCGTGTGTGCATGCCACTTATATACTATATATACTTCTATTAAAAACCAAAATATATAACAAGTACGCACTCTCTCGTATATATACTCTCGATCAAGTCTAGGCGATAGCTCCTTTTGTATCTCTATTGGACCATGGTACCAACTCAGGCTAATCGTGTAACCTAAGCTTTGATACCAAATGTGATGCCTGCCCTATGCCACCAGCACCCAATATAACTATATAGTGCACTGATGACGTGATCTGCCAATGTAGGACGATCATCAAGGGTTGAAAATGAACTAATACATTACGGAACCTGGCATATATCTCCCAGTGTATGGAATAAAATATAATATACATCACATATATAAATCATGAGAGGCGGTAATAATTAAACGATCCAAATGTTAGAGTACAGATCCATAGAGTTATACTGTAAGTAGTAGAGTTTATACAAAACGAAAATAAACTCGAATAACTATCTCATAGCAGCAAGCATTATTGAGGCTCCATAGTGTTGCATAGCGGAATAACATTGAAATCCATATATAATATGAGATAGCTCCATCCAAATCGTCCTTTGCACAGCTACTGCATCGCACCTAGACCTGCTATCCAGTCTACTCATTTAGAGTACCCGAGATAATAAGAAGCAAAATATAAAACCTCGAGTCAGACAATAGTCTCGTGCCAGCGGTAGATGAATCTCAAATTCCGTTATAAGCCGACATAGTAAGGAACAAGAGTACACGAACCATACCTGACCTGTCCCTGCAACCAAAGAGTTAGTATATAATAATATGTTACTCTACGAATATAATTAAGGTATACTGCAAACCAAGTATGATGATGCATGCCCAAATATCCCTATCCATAATACCTATCTCCAGTGGCATCCCTAGAGTGATAGACTATGGAAGAAACAACCAATGCAACCATGGCATCCATCAAACAATCCTCTCTACCACTCAATGTGCTCTAGATATATGATAACTCGTATGGCCTTTCCCATGCCAGGGACTAATGGAAATCCAAGTTTTCAGTCTACTCATCTTTATCCTGAAGCTGATACTAAACCCTTTCCCCTGGTCTAGGGTATACGAATCCTTTCGAATGGTCCAGGGTAGTCTTTCAAAGTACCCATGCATGCACTCATAATGCCCTACTTTCAATTACATCAGAAAACACTCCACGTATCAACGATCCCTTAGCACGCATATCCGAGCCCTTTGCTTGCTCCATCTAGTCTCCATTATTCTCGTGGAACCATTCCATATTCCTCCATTCCACGATAGAACCATTCTCATGTTCTATCCATGGGTTTCCCTTCTTAGAACCCTCCTTTTGTGGATAAACATTCTCACGACTCCTTTCCATATCGAGCTGCCATCAACAGAACCTAACTCCATTCACCATCAACTTGCCATCATCGAAGTCCCGAAGCTACCATCATGCTACCATATCGCCATCAAACCCCAAGCAAATAAACAAACACCTTCAGCATGACCTACAAGGCCTCCACTCCCATTCATACAAGTTCCACCCCAATCCTATCAAACCAGCCTCTCAGTATTGAGAGGTGTGCTTAACCAAATATTGGTTAAGTTTTCTTCCTTCTCTTCCAAAGCTCCATCTTCAAAGTGCTTGGACCTCAACTACACCACTTAAAAGCTCTCGGCATCAACTCCAAAGCTTTTGGTGCTAAGTGCGAAAGCTCTTGTTTCCATGCCCTCCAAAGCTCTCGATGCTTAGTTCATCACTTAGCTAAACTTTGGCCCTTTCCTTCTGCTCATCACCTTGAACCCCAACATGAAATACTAACCTTCCACCGAGCTAATTATTTAATCAAAAAGCTCTCTATACATGTGCTCTCGGTACCGACTCCTCTACTTAACTCAAATTTTGATGCGACTTGAACCTTGAGCCCGTCCAATGCTCTAGAGCCCCTCCTCCAAGTTTCATCCAATTCTGATCATCTTTGCCTTTGATTTGCCAATTTGACCATCTCTTTCCTAACTACCTAAAAGCACTGGCAAACCATATCAAAGCACAACATACAAACATGGAATATCATACATATGCCTCCATTCATGCATGTAATACATAAGAACATGATAGTCAGGTAAATCCTAATCTAACTCTAACTTTTACTCTAGCATATGAATATGAACAAAAGGGATTGCAAAACCATTTAAAAACCATTTTAAAACCTTTGAATTTCAGCCATAAACATATGTTAAAATGCGATTAAAGTTAGAAATGACTTTGGGTTAAAAATCATGTTAATAACATCACTTTTAACTATATAAAAATGCATGGTAGAGTGAGAGGTCAAGAACCACTCATCAAATACCTAAAATATCAATTTTCCCCTTATATCTGAAGTGGACGGGAAGGAAGAGAAATGCAAATCCGCCAAAATGATAATCTAAAGCTCATATATGCTAATCACCTCTCTAATTGATGAGTTGGCTAAGATTAGTAAGAAAAAGGTAGGCTTTTTGATGAAATTAGGGTTAACGGAGGAATAGAGCTATTTTGGGGAAGACGGAATTAAATTAGATCAGTTCCTGCAGTCTCTCCTTAGCACAATTTTTAAGGTGGGTTAGTGGGTCTAATCATGAGCTTAGTTAATTACCTGCTAATACAGGCCAACGGTAGACAAAACTCAAATCAGCTATAACTTTCAAATGGTAAATCTTTTTTTCTACTATGACCACCCTTAGGAATGAGAAATCATCATCCTGAAGCACGAATTGATTCGGATGAGCACTCTTCCGCATAGACCGTACAGAAATAGTTTGAGACCCTAATTCAGCTTCTATCAAAAGTTATAGTCCAAACAACATTTTTACGGTCAAAATAGTCACATAAAAATTTAGCAAAATCATAGGTATGGAAAATGTCCCTAAGAGTCACTTTCCAAAATTTTAGAGTCATATGATCTCATATGAATAAAATAAAAATATTTTACAATCATCCGATACGTAAAATACGGGTCGTTACACTCTCCCCTTTAGGAATGTTGCCCTCAAAATCTCCAAACAATGTTATCTAGCCTTTTGGAAAGGCTGTGATATCATTAACTTGGTTAGAAACAGATAGTTACTAGCCTTGAGAACCAGTTGTATGCCATACTATGGACAATGGTCGAGCAGATCCCGACTGGGACCCAATCGAGGTGCAATCAGTATGGAGTAACTGGCATAGCTCCATAAAGCTATATTCCAAATTTCAAGTCGATCAGGGTCCATACTCTCGAGTTACGGACAAAGCAAGGATTTATATGGATCGATCGGGAACGATCCATAAAACAGCTCAAATTAATGAAGATCGATATCTCCAAATCCACAAGGCCAATTCACTTGAAACTTTCAGAGCATTAGTATATTGAAGAGTGAAGCCCACAAAAATGATCGTAGTTCAAAATTTTGAGGTTCAAAGAACGCCGATCGTTTTATGCCGATCCTTCATAACGATCGGTGTAGCTCGGTGAACGATCCAAATGCAACAAAGATTGATCCATATTTCGCACTCTACCTTAGAATGACTTCATATTTTAGGAGCAAGGCAAAGAGGCATGTGGGATCCCCCACAAATGATCACATGGCATTTAGAGACCAAAATAATGATTTCTAAAACAATAAACAATGTTCGTTGATCATTATGGTGGGCCCAATGACCTGGAGAGACTTCTGCCGAAATCTTAGCAAAATATCTCGTCATCTCACCCTATAAATATAGACCTTTAGGTTCATTTTCAAGGACTTTACACTGTTGTTACTCAAGACTACATTGTAATCAAGCGTTAGCTTTATTCTACTGTTCTAATCAAATTCGCAAGAAAGTACTAAAGGATAATCTTCAAAGTGAACGTAGGCATACAACGCCGAACCACCATAAACCACTGTGTCTTTGATTACTACTTATTCTCTATTGCTTACTTTTCATTTACTCAGTTTAATTTTGCTTTTCTTCATATACCTCTTTACAAAGACTATTCTTGGGTGTTTGTAACCATTTTTGGTACAAACATTTTGGTGCTTTCACTGAAAACCTTGATTCTCAGCTTATCGGGATTTCTTTGTTGCTACTGGATTGCATATCCCCCAAAGGAGATCCATAGTTATCTTCAGGAAGTTTGCTCGTTCTACTCAAATTTGCAAAAATCTAAGCAAAGCTATCAATAATGGTGAGGAATACTAGATCTACTTCTAAGAACGTGGAAGGAAATGAAAATGCTACTATCCAACAAAGAAGCCCAAGCAGTCAACCGATGGATGTGAATGTTGAACCAGTTGAATTCCAGAATCTAGCTGATTCTATTACGAGAAATGAGTTCCATAATATGATGAGAGAGCTGATGAATAACCGTCGAGAGTAAAATCAGCAAATCCAAGTCAATATCAACCTAATGAACCAACTCACTCAGCAACAATAGGGAAAGGCTAGGAGGGACCCTACCCCTTACCTGGCAACGGGGAGTTCTAGTTCATCGGATGAGTACCATAGCCATAGACATCGTAGAACAAATGGATATCATGCAGAAACTTCGGGGCATCAACAAGCAGACCATCATGGTCTACCAGGAACAATTAGTGTTGATCCCTCCACCAGAGATGGTAACTTACCTATTCGCGCTGGTATTCAAAATGGAGCTGCTGCGGCTGATTTGGACGATGGAGTTCAATTAAATATTGATCAAATGCTTCCTTGGAATGCTGATGAAGTGAATTTACGAGATATACATCGAGAAGATGTTGAACCAAGAAGGCATGGAATGGCTTGTAGACATTGACCGAGCCATTCACGTGGGTGGAACATGACCACCGCTTGGCACCAATTGTCCAAACGTCGGACTTGTCGGCTATGGTCTGACAGTAAGTTAGAGAAAGTCAAGGCTTGACCAATGATGACTGGGGAATCTCAAGAAGCCATACCCTGTTCACCAATAATGTTCTACATGCAGAATATCCAAGGAGGTTTAGCATGCCGTCGATGTCTTCCTATGAGGGAAAAACCGACCCCAGGCAGCACCTCATGAGATATGAATGGCTGATGGATTCCGCACATGCAGATGATGCAACCAAGTGTAGATGTTTTATCATAACTCTCTTTGGGATAGCAACGATATGGTTCACCAGGTTACCTCCGCGATCAATATCTAGATTTGATGATTTAGCAACAAGTTTTGTGGAGCAGTTCCAAATGCACGCAACTCGCCCCAAGGATGTAATGTCCCTGTCTAGCGTGATCCAGGCTCTAGGAGAATTGTTGAAAGATTATCTGGAGAGATTCCATATAGCTGTTACAGAAATCAGTAATCCGAACGACCATGCAATATTGATGGACGTGACAGGAGGGATTAATCCAGAATTTTATTTTGGCAATTGGTTAGCCAGCAAGCTAGCTGCAATGTTGGAATGCTTTTACGTAAAGGCGGCTCAATATTTAAAAAAGAAGGAAGCCAGATCCTCCAGGAAGAAGAGTGTTGTAGGACCAAGTGGAGAGGGAGTACAGAGTAATATAGCAGTAAAGCAGTCTGATGAAAGTTCTGGGAAAGTTCAAGTGAATGTCCAGAATAAACCGAATTAGCAAAAGAAAGACCGAGATAGGAGCCGAGAACGAAAGAGGGATTCTGGAAGAGGAAAGCCTAGGATTCTGATGTACAACACTTACATGCCACTGAATACGTCCCTAGAGAATGTCTATTTGTCTATTTGCAATACTATGCAGTACCGAAAGCAACCTCCAAAAGAACCAACAGAGAAGCAGAAACAAACCGAGAAATATTGTCGGTTACACAATTGTTATGGACATAACACCAATGAATGCAGGCATATCTGAGACATTATCGAAAAGCTGATTCGAGAAAGGAAGTTGCAACAATTCGTAAAAAACCCACAGGATATCCGGCAAGGGACATCCAACCCCAACCGAGGACAAGCACGGCACAGGGCTAAGCGGACTAATGGAAGATTAGCGATCGATACAATAGTCGGAGGACCGCATCCGGCTAATAAAAGTTGGCATAAGATGGAGCGCTATGCTAGCGCGATTAAGCATATGGATTTTGAATGTTGTTCAAATAGGAAGGATGGAGCTTCGGAAAAACAGCAACGTACAATGGAAGATGATATCGTGTTTAGACATAGAGATGCATACAAGGTGGAGGCTCCAATGATTGATCCATTCGTCATTTCGGCCATGATCAGCCCCGCTTTTGTAAGAAGGATATTGGTTGACTGTGGAAGTTCTGTATGCATAATTTTCAAGAAAGCATATGATCAAATGAGGATGGAAGCAAATGATTTAAAACTATCTAAAGCCCGCAAACATGGCTTTAACGGTGACACAAATGAAGCTGTTGGTTATCTTGAATTGCCTGTAGAGTTAGGAGAAGGTGATTGTAGGAGAGTTCAGATTTTGCCTTTTGTCGTTTTGGATGTTGATTCTCCATACAATGCTTTTTTAGGCCGATTGGCCCTATCTGAGTTCCAGGTAGCTCTTGCCCCATGGTGTTTAACTTTGAAGTTCCCAACAGATAATGGAGTTGGAGTTGTTCACGGTGATCAGGTGGCTGGACGTGCCTATTATGTAGCTGAGTTGAGGGATGCTCAACAGAGGGAGAAGGGTAAAGGTGTGGACAAGTCAGTCCGCATCCAAGTCGTTAAGGATTGACAACTAGCGCCTGAGCCTCGGCTCGGGCGCCACAGTCGGTTCTATAAAGATATAGATCCGAGAGATGACGAAAAGGAGCCAAAAGAGACCAAGGCTGCACCGGATGAGCTAACGATTGACATTACAGTTAGCCATGACGGCCTGTCACGAGTCCTAAAGATCGGATCATACCTCAGCTCCCCGATGATGAAAGAACTTACTAGATTTCTTTGAGCAAATCTTGATGTGTTCGCTTGGACTCTCTCAAACATGTGTGGGATCTCGCCTGCCATTGCGATTCATGCATTGAATATCGACCTGAGGTATGTCCTAGTGAAACAAAAAAGGCATGGCATGGATCCGGAGAGATCTACCGCTCTTAAAAAGAAGGTGGATAGACTCAAGAACAATGGGTTTATTCGTGACGCCTTCTACCCTAAATGGGTATCTAATCCTATACTTGTGAGAAAGGCAAACGAAAAATGAAGAACATGCGTTGATTACTCTGACTTGAACAAGGCATGTCCGAAGGCAGTTTTCCTCTTCCAAGGATCGACTAGCTGGTACACTTGACCGCGTGACACGAATTTCTATCTTTCATGGATGCGTACTCAAGATATAACCAAATCCTGAAGCACATTATCGACCAAGAGCACACCAGCTTCATTACCGATGTTGGTTTATATTACTATGTGGTGATGTTATTTGGATTAAAAAATGCAGGAGCGACCTACCAATGCCTAGTTAAAAGAATGTTTAAAGACCAGATCGAGAAAATGATGGAGGTGTATGTGGATGATATACTCGTGAAGTCACGACGGTCTAGCGACCACATTAAAGACTTGGCAGCAATGTTTAACATCCTCCGACATTATAAAATGAAGATTAGTCCTATGAAATGTTCCTTTGGTGTTGTGTTAGGAAAGTTCCTGGGTTTCATTGTTAATGCCCGCAGAAATGAAGTTAATCCCGAGAAGATCAAAGCGTCAAGGACTATCAAAAAAATACAGAGCCTAAATGGGAAGGTCGCCGCTTTAAGCCGATTCATTTCCAGAGCTACCGATAAATGCATTCCTTTCTTTGACTTAATCAGGAGAGGAAAAAGGAATTTTAAATGAACATAGGACTGTAAAGACACATTTAAAGCTTTGATGAACCACTTGGAGAAACCTCCCATCTTATCAAAGCCAGTGGATCATGAAGATTTATATATCTACTTAGCCGTGTCGGTACACGCAATAAGTGCTGCATTGCTTAGAGAAGAGAATCGAATTCAGAGGTCGGTCTATTATGTTAGCAAGCGACTGACAGGGGCTGAAAGGAACCATCTGAAGATAGAGAAACTGGCATACTGCTTGCTGATTGCATCACGAAAACTTCGCCCCTACTTTCAAGCACTCCTTATTAATGTTTACATTGACCAGCCATTATGACAGGTCTTGCAGGGACCTGAGACGTCTGGAAGGTTACTCAAGTGGAATATCAAACTTAGCCAATTTGATACCACTTATCTTCCTTAGAGGACTATCTAGGGTCAGGCAATAGCAGATTTTATAGCAGAATTTACTACATGGGATGATTTCCCAAAGAGCAGTGAATTCCCTACCATACGGTGGAAGTTGCATACAAATGGAGCATCCAATGATCGTTGTTCTGGAGATGGGATTGTGCTTGTAACTCCCAAAGATCGGTCAATCTACTATGTTTTAAAACTTGATTTCACTGCAACAAACAATGAAGTCGAATACGAGGCTCTAATTGCTGGACTTAAGCTCGCCAGAGAACTGGGAATAAAATCTCTCGAAATCTTTAGGACTCGCAATTGGTAGTATACCAAATTAGGGGATATTACCAAGCTAAAGGACAACGGTTTGCTCCATACCTTACCAAAGTTCAGGATTTGTTGACTGACCTTGAGTATTATGACATTATGCACATTCCTAAAGACCAGAACAGAGAGGCTGATTCATTGGCAAAGTTTGATAGCACCGGGGATGAACAACGGATGGGCTTGGTTCCAGTTGAGATATTAAATGCCCTGAGTATAAACCTAATGGAAATTAACCAAGTACTAGAGACATAGTCTGAGAAGAAATCGTGGATGACTCCGTTTAAAGATTATTTGTTGTAGGGAGTTCTTCACGAACGAAGGAATGAAAAGCGACAAATCCTTCGCAAAGCTTCACAGTATATTATACAGGAAGGAGTTATGTACAGAAAGGGTTCCTCCATTCCCCTTCTCTGGTGTATCGCTCATGATGAAATAAAATGAGTCCTAAAGGAAGTTCATGAAGGGGAATGCGGCGATCAGATTGGGGGCAAAACCTAGAAAGAAAATACTTCGTTACGGGTATTATTGGCCGACCGTTAATCGAGATGTTGCCGACTATGTAAGGCGATGCGACAAGTGCCAGGTATATGTAAGAGTTCTACGAGCTCCACTAACAGAAATTGCATAAATGGTCAGCCCATGGCCGTTTTCCATGTGGGGTATAGATATTATCGGTTCTTTACCGATCTCTAAAGGTGGTGCAAAGTACGCTATTTTCGTAGTTGATTACTTCACCAAATGGGCCGAAGCGGAACCCGTAGCCATGATCTCTACTAAGAAAGCAATCAACTTCATTGTTCGGAACATAATCTGTCATTTTGGTCTTCCACGAATTATTGTAACAGACAACGTGACTCAATTCGATAATACCGAATTTAAAGATTTCTGCCATCGATATCGTATTGAAAAGAGGTTTGCGGCAGTCGCTCACCTTCGAGCGAATGGACAAGTTGAAGCTATGAAAAAAATCATAAAATCCATTCTGAAAAAGCATTTGGAAAGAGCTAGAGGCAAGTGGGTAGATGAACTCCAGACAGCACTATGGGCTTATAGAACCACCCACAAGTCCCCGGCTGGCCACATACCATTCGCCCTCGCTTACGACCAGAGGCCGTTATTCCTGTCGAGCTCCAAGTTCCTTCTCGTCGAGTAACTTATTATGATCCCAGGACAAACAAAGATCTCATTTTGGAATCTCTAGACTTTATAGATGAGAATTGTGAGGAAGCTGATTTGAGGGCAGCTCCACACCGACGCCGATTCGCCCGATACTACAACACTAAAGTCCTACCTAGAACCTTCGAAGTCGGCGATCTTGTTTTAAAATGGGTTTTTCCTATCCCGTTGCATATGAATCAAACTTGGAAAGGAACGTATGTCATTGAGCAGAGGCTTGAAGAAGGAAATTTCAAGCTAATGACTGTTGATGGCGTCACACTTCCAAGAGCGTAGGATAGCAAGCATTTACGACGCTATTTCACTTAGTTTTCCTTATTCATTCAGTTGTATTTAATTCCAGGATTTATTTTAGCATTTGGTTTTTTAAATATGTAATTCTTTTCCATTCAGCAGTAGAACTTAGAATTTTCCATCATATCTATGACCAGCCATTGCTATATAAGTTAGTTGCGATATACAACCAACTAAATCCCACTGTTCGATGGGACCAACATAATTCGAGAGTGATCGAGATTCGACCGGTCACTTGATGAGTCAAACCCCAAATTTAAGGGCAGAACAACTGACAAAAGAAAACTGAACTCAACAGTTTTCCGAATAACTCACATCCCCAGAGTGTGGATATGAGTATAAATGCTAAGTGGGTGTGGCTGATCACCTATGAAATAACTCATGTCCCCAGAGTGGGGATATGAGAATAGATGCTAAAAGGATGTGATCCGACTACCCATTAACTAACTCTTGTCCCCAAAGTGTGGATATGAGTACAAACAATTAGATGAGTGCGGTTTTACCACTCACTATTTCATAAACTCCGGTCTGAAACCGAAAGAAGGAGTATAAAATTCGCTAAGGATGGAGTTTGACCGTCCACCATCTAGCTCTGCTAACCTAATACTAGGGGTAGGCGTATAATTGCTAAAATCGCTGAATTCTACGGCGTAACACTAAGGCTCGAGCCCAGTGTTTGAAATGACTCGAGGCCACGACCTCAGAAAGGCCTTGGGATGGATAAGTCGGATCAGTATGCGACCCAACGAGCAACGAATCACAAATACATTAAATGGAAAACGTGATAGCTTGATCATTTAAACAAGCGTATACGAGAATTCTACACAAAATAAAAGAATTCTTATTCGCACTAAACTTGTTGTACACAATACAAGTTTATCCAAAATGAGAAGTAAAAGTGGGGGTTGTACCCAAACAAACACGACCAACAAAAAGAAAAGTAGCCATCCAATCTATGTACATATCACACCAACCCAATGATAATTTTTTGGAATTCCTATCTTTCTTTTGTTTTTTTGGACTGGCTCCATCCGAACTGCCACTCGATCCTCTCTTCGACCCTTTTTAGCCTCGACTTCTCTTCGAAGAAACATCTTCAGTTATGTGGATCGAGGCGGCATCATCTTTAGAAGCAGAAGGGATTGAGGCACTCTCAACACCAGAAGCAGGAAGGATCTCATCTCGGGGAATTGTCCCGCTATGAGGGATATCTGGAGTGGGATGGGAATTGGCTCATTAAAATCCATATCAACAGGCTTAGTTTTTTCCTTCTTTTTCAACAACTCTTCCTTCTCAACGCACTCTTGCATGCTAAGCTCATCGGTAGGGTTGGAAGAGCCTATGATTACAGGATCCTCATCAAAGAGAATTTCATGATGTGGGTTGCCTCCTTTCTTCAACAATGCCTCCATGAATTGGTCGTCAACGACGAAGGTTTCTTCTTGAGCACCCCGAACAACGGCCGAAGTTGTAACTTTAATGGATTCTGTCACGACCGCTTGTGATCCTAATTGAGGCTCTTGCAAGGGAGGATGAACGACACCTGACAGATTTAAAATTGAGAAAAAATAGGCGAAAAGATTATAAATATCAACTGACAACACCCCAACATTTTGAAAGATGAAAGATGTCGGCAAAATACCTTCCTCAGTGTGGCCCCCAAGTTGAGCTGAAATATCCTCAGGACCGCGTTCGGGAATTAGAGAAAACCGAGGCTTGTCCGGATTATACCCGGGGATGGTTGAAGAATCTACCATGGAGCTAGGGATAGCCTATGATGTTGGGGGCAATTTGGTTGTAACATCGCGTTGTGCCGACTCGGATCCTTCACCCACTTCATGCGAAAAGGTAGCAGCAGATTCCTTCTGAAGTGTAAGCTGGATATAATGCAATGTTTAGGTTCATCGCCCAATAGCATTTCGCCTTCAAGTCTGGACAAGTCGATTTCCTAAGTATTAAGGAGTCCTTTTTTCCTCTGTAACAAGGAATTCCCACGCGAACCGGAGCTGGTAGAGATAATCATCACCAAGCCATGTTGAATTTCTATGCTTGAGAACAGTTGCGTTGTAAAGAATAAGAAGTGGGTTGAGCTCGTTCATTATCTCCTCCTTAACTTTATCCTTGGTAGCTTCTACTTCGCGCTGAATGAGCGCATCAAAAACATTGGCCTTTTTAACGAATGTATCTCTCTCGAGTCTAACGTTCACCAGATCGTCACAAGCATCTTAGGCGATTTTCTGAGCATCATCTTTCTTCTTATTTGCGTAATCGAGCTTAGCCTTGAGTTCTGCTATCTCCTTTAAGGCTGCAGATTCATTACTTCAAGCTGTATCTCTCTCAAGTGCTATTTCTTGATTTTGATGATGTAACACCTGGACCATATCAAGATGACTTTATTTCATCTCCTCCATGGATTTGACGGCAGCATTTGCTTTTCCTTCAGCCTTTGCTAGGGAAGTCCTAAAAGCCTCTAACTCGTTTGTCAAAGTATCGATCATTCTTTTATTTTGAGCTTCCTAGCATTTTAACTTTTCAATTTCCACCGTACGCTCGAAAGATACCTTGGACATCTTCTCTGTTGCCTTCATCCATTCACGGTACTGCTTGTGGATATTAGTGACACGGTCAATAGTCATTTTCTGTATATGGTCTGGGACCCTCTTCAGATTAGGAGGGATAAAGAACCTTTTAAAGCATAAATTTGAAAACTCTTCTCGAAGTTATGCCATACGAGAAGCTGGATCGATCATAGGATCTTCAGTAGCAATTTCGACTTTAGTACTTTCCTTGCCGGGCCTATGAGTAGCAACATTTTCACTATAGCGACGACGATTACTAGACTCCTGAGAGTGAGAAGGAACTAAAGTCTGTGAAGGAACTGAAACGGGAGGGGGACCATAAGAAGGATCGATAGGTGGATCCTGACGATCAGTTGGCTTATCGGAACCCTTTGCAGGAGGGGATCTAGACCTTGATCAATGCTTACCTTGAGGTGGCTTATCCCTATCACCCCTATCTTGATGACCATGGTCCCGACCAGAGCGATAACTGGATTCATAATACTCTCGGCTACCACCTTGACGGTAAGAGCTAGAGTGTGAACCAGAGGATTGGTAGTGTATATCCTGGAGGGAATCAAACACGTTCCTTTTCTTCACCATTGTTTCCCCAAAGGAAAACAGAAGCTAATCAACTTTAAGCATTAAAAGGCACAAGTTGAGCATAATGCAATGTTGAGGGGTGCAAGTTTGTGTAAGTGTCCTTGTGTTACCCCCCGAAAAACCAAGTGCAGGGCTTTGCTCATAGGAGTAATTTCCCCTTTAGAAGTTGGAATTTCAGTGCTAGTTCTGGTAGGAGATTCTGACCCATCAATACTCACGTCGGTAAAGAGAAAAGCGTCAAGGTCGTGAGTTATTGGCAGACCAGACAAAGAATCAAGCGGTTGACTTGAACGCTCTGACGGTTGAGAAGAGGATTCATTTTGAACAACCTTAGGAGCCATCGACAACTTGAGTTGATCGCAAAACCTACTTTTGGGAAATTTATAAACAAATGTTTTCTTTTTTCTTGCCAACATCTCTGGCTTTCACTCGCAATGAGGTCTGAAGTCATAGCCAGTAAAATACTCCAACTGCTTCCATTCCAAAAACATCGCCCCCAAACTAGCATGTCCTCTACTCAATGCATAGGTGACTGCATTTTCCTTACCAAGCGTATAGGAAACGTCAAAGTCGTTGGAGGCCAAGAATTCCAACCATCGCTGTTGGAGAAGGTTGAGATCTATCCGGGAGAAAAGATACTTCAAGAATTTATGCTCCGTGAACAGCTTAGACCTTTCTCCTAATAACTAATGCCTCCAAATCTTCAAAGAAAACACTATGCCACCAACTCCAAATCCTGATCCGGATACTTCCTCTCATGTGGCTTCTGCTGTCGACTAGCGTAGGCGACAACTTTCCCCTTCTGCATTAATACTACACCTAATCCAGTAACATAGGGGTCTGTGTATATTGTCAGCTCCTCATTCCTGCACGGAATGGTCAGTACCAGTGCACTCGTCAACCTCTCCTTCAGACCCATAAATGCATGCTCACACTTCGTGTCTTAAACAAAAGTCCGATTCTTCTTCGTCATATTGGTCAATAGCGTAGCTACCTTTGAGAAGTCGTTAATAAAGCATTTATAATATCTCGATTCTCGTCAATCCTTGAAAACTCCTCACATCCATAGCATTCTTGGGTTGGCTCCGCTCCTGAATACTGCCACCTTGGCAAGATCTACTGCCATCCTAGCTCAGAGATGACATGATCCAAGAATCTCACTTCCCTTCTCCAGAAGTGACATTTTGAAAACATCGCTTTCACCTGTGCTTACTCAACACTTCAAGCACAATCCACAAGCGTATTTTGTGTTCCTCCTCTATCTTAGAATAGATCAGAATAAACATCCACGAACACATGTACGAACTTGTTTAGCTAATCCCTGAAGACCCGGTTCATGAGATCCACAAAGTATGCTGAAGCGTGGTTAGTCGGAATGACATAACTAACCACTCATAGAAATCAGACGGTGTACGAAACACAGTGATCGACACACTCTCCTATACTATTCTCAACCGGTGAAATCCCCTCACCAAATCCAATTAGGAGAACACCTTCGCACAATGGATCTGATCGAACAAGTCATCAATACATGGGAGTGAATACTTGTTCTTCTTCGTTACCTTATTCAGCTTACGGTAACCTACACACAACCTTAGAGAGCCATCCACCTTAATAGAGAATATTATAGGTGCACCCCACTCAGATATACTCCTACGAATGAACCTTTTTTTAACAGGTTATTTACTTGCACCTCCAACTCCTTTTGCTCTCTGGATGCCATATGCCTCAAAGGCATAACTATCGCTTTGGAATCCTTTACTAAGTCTATACGAAAATCAATCTCTCGATGCGACTGTAATCCAATCACCTTCTCAAACACATTCGGATACTCTCTAACAATAGACATAGATGACAACCCATCCCATAGAACCTTGATCAAATATAGAAAGCTATCCATAAACCCATCCTCTGGCAGGCAGCCAATCACTACTGTTAGCCTTTCCATAGTCCCGATTATCACCAATAGCTTCTCACAATTCATTACAACTGCATACTTCCTTAGCCAGTCCATCCCCAAGATAATACCGAGCCCAATAAAACTCAAAACAAAGCAATCAAGAACAAAAGAGCATCCATGAATCGATAAGACCAAACCATGACAAACCATACATAGACTAGTGGAGCCTCCAACATGGTTTGTCACAATCAAAGGTCGGTCAATTATTTTGGATTTTAGTCCCAATCTACCTACTTGGTTACTAGATATGAAGGAATGTGAAGCCCAAATATCAAATAAACACATATGAGAACATCATAAACAGAAAGCATACCTTGAATAACAACGTCCTTGCCCTTCTCTTTCGCCGAGGGAGCACTCGATGAAGTTGGAACAGCGTCCAAAGCATATGCCTTTAGAACCTGCATCTGCTGTGTTGGTTCTGGACAACTTTTATGCATATGTCCAAACTTGACACAGTCTTAACACTTCTTCTTCCTATCAGCTTTGTAGTCTCAGATCAAGTGACCCTTGTCTCCACAACCAAAATAGACGGGCTCCAATTTACCCTTCTTCTCCCATAGATATGACTCACCAACTTCTCCCCTAGATAGTCATCCAAAACCATAAGGAATTTCTCAGTCTTCCTCAACGCAATGTCGTTGAAAGACATCTCGTACTTTAAAAAAGTGTCACATTTAGAAATATTCAAAGATAGACATATCTCTCTGCTTTAAATCAGAAAATCTCCCAAATAGTATCGACTTTTGAGAAACCGGAACGAACTTCTCCTCAAACCTAGCCTTGAACTGGTCCTAAGTAAACTTATCCTCAAGTGCAACAATAGTAATGGTATTCTACCAGTTCATGACCTACCCTTGAAGCTGTCTAGAGGCCAGCTTTCTTTTCATGGCATCATTTGCTTCCATGTCACCAAAGATACACTTGCAAGTGTCCAACCAACCCTGCACTTCGATGGCCGACTCTGTTTCAAGGAATGGTTTGCCTCCCAAAATGGATTAATCTTTGCATAGCTTGGAAAAGTTAGCCTCAATGCCTGCACCCAAGCATCACCACCAATAGCAACATTTAGAGTAGCTGCTTGGGCATTCTGTAGTATGCTCGCCATCATCACATTAAATATAGCTTGCAAGTCAGGATTATCAGCCCCCAAACCCACTTCTTCCTCAACTCCGGAGATGTAGTTCCTCACGGTGTTTCTTGTTTGCTGGCTCATTCTAGATCTGTAATAAGAATGATCAGTCTCTCAAAAAAGAAAACTGTGTGGATGGTACTCGTGTGTACATGCGACTTATATCTATATATACAACTATGTAGTTTTGAATACCAAAATATATAACCAGTACGCACTCTCTCAAATGTATGTACTCTCGATCCAGTCTAAGGGGATAACTTCTTTCGTATTTACATTGGACCACGGTATCAATTCAGGTTATTCATGTAACCAAAGCTCAGATACCAAATGTGACGACCCCCCTACACCATCGACACCCAGTATAACTATATAGTGCGTTGCCGACTTGCCCGGCCAATGTAGAATGATCATCAAGGGTTGAAAATAAAATAAAACATAATAGAACATGTCGTATATCTCACAACGCAAGAAAATATAATATACATCATGGATGTAAAAAAAGAGAGACAGTAATAACTAAATGATCCAAATATCAGAGTACGGATCCATAGAGTTATACAGTAAGTAATAGAGTTTATACAAATGAAAATAAATTCGAATATCTGTCTCATAATAATAAGCAAGCATTGTCGAGGCTCCATAATGTTGCATAGCAGAATAACATAGAAATCCATATAAGATATGAGATGGCTCTATCCGGCTCATCCTCTGCACAACTACCGCATCACACCTAAACCTGCTATCCTGTCTACTCATTTAAGAGTACTCGAGATAGTAAGAAACAAAGCATAAAATCTCGAGTCAGACAATAGTCTGGTGTAAGCAGTAGATGAATCTCAAAATACTATACAAGTCGACATAGTAAGGAACAAGGGTATGCGAACCATACCTGACCTGTCCCTACAACCAAAGAGTTAGCACATAACGAACATATTATGCTATTCTACGAATATAATAAAGGTATACTGCAAACAAGTATTATGACGGGTACCCAGGTATCCCTTTCCTCATTACCTTTCTCCAGTGACATCCCTAGAGCGATAGAGTGATAGACTATGGAAGAAAATGATCAAAGCAACCATGACATCCATCAAACAATCCTCACTACCACTCAATGTGCTCTAGATATATGATAACCCGTATGGCCATTCCCATGCCAGAGGGTAATGGAAATCCTAGTTTTTAGTGTACTCCTCTTTTGCCTGAAGCTGATACCAGACCCTTCCCCCAGTCCAAGGTATACGGATCTTTTTGAATGATCCAGGATAGCCTTTTAAACTACCCATGAGTGCACTCATAATACCCCTGCTTTCAAGTACATCAGAAAACACTTCGAGTATCGACAATCCCTTAGCACGCGTATCCGAGCCCTTTCCTTACTCTATCTAGTCTCCATTATTCTTGAGGAACCAATTCACATTCCTCCATTCCATGATAGTTATATTCTCACGTTCTATCCACGGGTCACCCTCCTTAGAACCCGCCCTATGTGGACAAACATTCTCACTACTCCTTTCCACATAGAGCCTCCATCATCAAAACCTAAATCCATTCACCGTTGAGTTGCCATCATCGAAGTCCTGAAGCTACCATTATATAACCATATTGCCATCAAATCCCAAGCGAACAAAAAAACACCTTCAGCACGACCTACAAGGCCTCCACTCCTCCTCCTGAAAGTTCCACCCCATCCTATCAAATTGGACCTCTCAGTACCGACCAAACCTCTCAGTACCGGGAGGTATACTTAACTAAATATTGGTTGAGTTTTCTTCCTTCTATTCCAAAGCTCCATCTTCTAAGTGCTTAGACCCCGACTACTCCACTTAAAAGCTCTCGGCATCGACTCCAAAGCACTTGGTGCTAAGTCCAAAAGCTCTTGTTTCCATGCCCTCCAAAGCTCTTTGTGATTAGTCCATCACTTAGCCAAACTTTGGCATTTTCCCTCTGGTCATCGCCTTAAGTCCCAACATGAAATACCAACCTTCCATCGAACCAATTCCTCAACTAAAAAGCTCTTGGTACTGACACGAGCTCTTGGCACCAACTCTTCTACTTAACTCAAATTTTGATGCGACTTGAATCCCAAGCGCCTTTAATGCTTGAAAGTCCCTCCTCCAAGTTTCATCCAATTCTGATCATCTTTGCCTCCGATTTTCCAACTTGACCGCCTCTTTCCTAACTACCTAAAAGCACTAGCAAACCAAATCAAAGCACAACATACAAAAATGGAATATCGTACATATGCATCCATTTATACATGCAATACATAAGAACTTGATGATCAAGCAAATCCTAATCTAAATATAACTTTTACTCTAGCATATGAATATGAACAAAAGGGGTTGCAAAACCATTTAAAACCACTTTAGAACCTTTGAATTTCGACCATTAACATATGTTAAAATATGATTAAAGTTAGAAAACAAATTAGGGTCAAAATCATATTAAAAATATTACTTTTAACTATATAAACATGGATAGTGTGGTGAGAGGTTAAGAACCACTCACCAAATACCTTCAGTACCAATTTCTCCCCTTAGATCTAAAGTAGAAAGCAAAAGGAGAAATTCAAATCAGCCAAAATGATAATCTCAAGCTCCTATATGCTAATTGTGGAGTATACGTCTTGTTTGATGATAACATACATATTATTATATTTGATTTTGTTTCCACAGCGTGTTGCAATTTAAAAATCATCAAAGCACAATTTTGTTTCTAAAATTATTATCATCCACTACATCTCATATGCCTGATTTACATGTATTACATTTCGAACATAAATTTTTATTTGTAAAAGAATATATATTTATTGTTATTATCAAAAAGAAAATATTGTCAGATATTGTAGTTAATTTCCTTTTAATGATAATAATAAATATATGTTATATCTAATGTGTTTGTCTAGAGTTGTATATTTACAGGTTTTTGTCATAAAATATTGTGTATGGAGAAATTTCCTTTCATTACAATAAAAGGCTACCTATACAGAGAAAAGAAATAAATAAGGATCTAAGAAAAGAAACATCTCAATACAAAATCAGAGACTGCATATATAAAGAAAGTGAACAAATACAAATCAGAAGCAAGGAAATATACACACAATTAGAGGCAGTATATATGAAGAAAGGGAAATAAATAAAGAATGGAAGCAAAGAATTGTATACACAATCAAAAAATATATTTTGAAAGATACAATACAGATTATTTTCCATTATGTACAGATTTTATTATGTATACAAGGAAACAAACTATCTCACAAATCAAATCCTTTTCCATATATCTTCACACATATTTATTTTCCTATTATATACAGATTTTATTTTGTATATAGGGAAACGAACTATCTCACAAATCAATTCCTTCTCCATATATCCTCATACGTATTTATTTTCATACATACTCATCCCTTCCATGAGCCTAAGTAAACACTCATTATAACAAAAGAAAAGATCACCAGATTACACAACAAATAGAATTCTCTCTTTCTACTCTCATTATCCGATCAAAGCTTGTGCATAAATTCCTTTTTCAACACGCCCACTCCCCTATCATTTTTAGCACAACAACTTTTATCCCTCAACAACATCCACTCAACTTCAACTAGGCATGCACGAGTTTCAGCAACAAAGCAAGTGAATACAAATTTCGACACAACTAGAATTCAAGCAAATCAAAGGTACCATCAAACATGAGACAGTGATATGGGAGATTTTTTTAGTTTTTTTATTGTTTTGTTTTTGTATTTCCTTTTTAACTCTTTTTTTTATTTGAGCTACATTGTAGTTTGGGGATTCTAAACTTTGGGGATTGAGTTCACGCAGAGTTATTAGGCATAGAGTTAGAATATTTGTTAGCTGTGTCTGCAAGTTTACTATTTGTAAGCATTTGAAGATTTAACTCTAGTAATAACTTTAGGGGTAGCAGTAGGCATTAGACCGAAGCTGGGTATATCTTGTGTTTCTCATTTTCTGCATTTACGTTTCCACACTCTATTCTATATTTTATCGGTAACTATGCTGAATAATTTCAAATACCCTATACACACATCTCTAGGGATATTAATTGATTCTAACAAATGGTATCAGAGCTTAGGTGCTAGGTTTACTCTAGAGACATATCTAGTTCAAATAATGCTTTTTTTTTAGGGTCAGTCAATAGCTATGCCACCTATGTTCAATGGAATTGATTATGTATACTAGAAGGCTAGGATGAAAATTTCTTTAATCTCTATTGATTATGATGGTTGGGATATAGTAGTGACAGGGTACACTCTACCTACAATGACAATCAATGATGTAGAATTCCCTAAGCCTAAAGACGAATGTGGTGTAGCTGATAAGAAATTACTTTCATTAAATGCTAAAATTATGAATGCTCTTATTTGTTCTCTTGATAAGGCTGAATTTAATCAAATTTTTCATTGTTTGACTGCACAAGAAATTCACCACACTTTGGTGGTTACACAATGAAGGTACATCTCAAGTCAAGGAATCATGTCTTGCCCTATTCAGCAATGAATATGAGAATTTTTTGATATTAAAGGATGAAAGCGTAAAAGAGATGCATGGACGTCTTTTGGTATTGGTATACAATTCAAGAGCTTTGGGCAAGGTGTAAACTAAAGTTGAGTTGGTTTGGAAAATTTTACAAATTCTTCCAAAGAATTTTGAGGCAAAGGTGACCGCTGTGCAAGAATCCAAAGATCTGGACAAACAATGCATGGAGAAACTGATTGGAAATATGATGACCTATAAATGGAACTAAGAGCCAGGGAAGACCGTGAAAATTCAGACTTTAAGAAGAAATCAATTTCACTCAGCAGTACTCTTGACCACGATGATGAGAATAATCCTATTACTAAGCTGGCAAGGTTGGTAAGCAGTCTTAAAATTTGGTCCAGAAGAAATTCCAAGTTTACAACAAAGAGGAAAGGTGTTAAGTCAAAGCAGTCCAAAAGCTCAAATAGTTCAGATAAAGAAATCATTTGCTACAAGTGCAGAAAGCCAGGTCATATCAAAACTAACTATCCTTTGATTCAGGGTGAGAAAGCAAAGAAAAAGAAAGGAGGGCCTTTGCTGCAACTTGGGGCGATGAAGAAGGAGAAGAGTGCACCGATAGTGATGAAGCAGAAGAAAATCTATGTTTGATGGGACATTCAACTCATGATGACAGTGATGATGACTCCAACGAGGTATCAAATTATACTTATCAAGATTTGCTCTTAATCTGTCATGAGCTTACTGGAATAATTGATAGTCTTAATCTTAAGAATAAAAATTGAAAATTGAAAAAGCCGAGTTACTTCGCATAAACAATAAGCTAAAAGTCAAACCTGAACAATTAAAGAAGCTCAAAACCTTGAGTGTTAAAGCTATCAATCTTTTAAAAGGGAGTTAGATGAATGTAGAACAAACCTTGAAACTCTAAAAGATGAGATATTGATTTTGAGGAAAAATGAAGATGCAAAGAGGAAATTTTTTATTAACAGATGTACCATGCTAGTAGAAGAGAATACATCACTTAAATCCAAAGTTCAGACTCTTGAATTAACTGTTAATAAATTTTCCAGAGGTGAGGTAATTGAATATGCTTTTGGGAAATCAACTATACGTGAACAATAGAAAAGGAATTGGTATTGGTAAATCACAATACAATATGGAAAACATGACTGACAATGCACGAGGTAGAAGCGTATTTTCAAAATGCCTATGTTGTGGTAAAATTGAACATAGTTTGAACATATGTTGGTTTGGGAACAAGTGCAAATTTTTTAGATAAATTTGGGTTCCTAAATGCTCTCTTGATAATTTTAGTTGGAATAGGGACAAATGCAAAGATGTTGGACAAATTTGGGTTCCTAAAGGCTTTCTTGACAATTTTGAATTACTAAGCTCTTGTGTTGTAAATGCTAATAGACCCATGAAGTTTTCTAGGTCTTCATATTCTTCCTATGTGTAGATATGTTGACGGGCTAAGGAGCAACTTCGATGCAGATATATTTAAAGTTGTTCTACACGTTTTATGAGCGATAATAATAATGTTCCTTAATGTAGGAAAATGAAGTAGAGATCCACTAATTTTGGATAAAAATGGTAAATACAATCCAACTTCAAAGGTAAGCGAAGATGAGTAATTCAAATGTTGGAGCCAAATCGATTGACATTACGGAGCATGCAGTACGCATGTTTGATGATTCTTGATTTTCACACTTGACTTTAATGATCAGAGCTTATGAAGTCGAATATAAAACAAGTGTCTAAGATACCATTGTACATCACCATGGCAGGTAGAGAGTACAAGTGATATCATTGTTCACTACATTTGACAGCCCAAATGACAAGCGGTATGGTGAAATCATAATTTTTTATTCCTTGTCAGACATCTGTTACGACTTTTTACCTTTATGATTCCTCTAGTTTGATATTTTTTGACTAATATTTCACATAATTTTTCATGCACAAATAGAGAGTTCGCATTTTGTTTTCTAGTTTTGTTTTATTTTCAGAAATCCAAAAACATTTTTTGTTTTTCCTTCTTAGAATTTTTTTAAAAATCAAAAAGTTAGAAATATATTTTTGCTTTCTTAGGGTTTTTTGTTATTTTTCTCTTTATATTTATTTATGATATGAATATTTTTGAAATGAGACTTTTTGGCTAAATCTTTGACATGAATTTTTTTGTTGAAAAATTTGTTTTGATACGAGAGTCTTGACTAGAGAATTCTTTGGCTTGGAATTGTTGATATGAAACTTCTTGTGAAAAGAGATTTGACATTCTACATTTGACATGACTTTCTATAATTGGATATGTGAAATGGAAGTTCTAAACTTTGTGATGAACTTCTTGAGATGGGTTATTAGTTTTCAAAACCTGACATGATTGTTTGATTTTTTTAGCCTTGTGCCGAAATTTTTCTGAGATCGAGCATTTGAATTTTTTTGTGATATATTAATGTGTATACCTGTTAGCCCGCTTTTGAGTCAAAGAAGATTACAACCAGACTTAGAAGATTAAAATGAGGACAAAACGACTTGAAAACTAGCAAGCACACTTAGATGAAGCAAGGAAATAGCTCGAGAAAATTTCAACCCAAAAATAATCAAAGTAAACAAGTCGGCACCGACTTGTTTATGTCGGTGATGAGTTGTTTTGCTAACCCATTCCCCTATTCCAACTTCGTACAAGTAATTACTTACCTCTATCATAAGTGTCCAAGTGAATTCTAAGAGTTTTGGATGACCAATTCCAAGAGTTGAAGAGATGACAGCTAGAGTAGCAGAATAAATCAAGTGATGAAGAAACGATCACCAAAATCAACCAACGATCGAAGAAAACAACATGGGACGTCACAAAATGAAATAGGAAGAAGGATGCAAGAAAGTTTGAGGTGATTCGAACTAAGGAAACATGTTGGAACCAACATGTTTAAGTCGGTACTGACATGTTTGGATAACTCGTGGTGCTCTACAGCTTTACAAGTGACTCCGGGTCGATCTCCGGACTCTGCTCCAAGTGGACTTCTGACCCAAAATGACTGTTTCTCTATAATTCTAGACTACCTATAGCTAAGGAGGGATCTATTTGCCCGATCTCCACCCTAATCTTCATTGCTTCACTCTAGAGTGATCTCTCTACCATTGGAGACTTCTTCCTCTCATTCACTCTCATCCTCTACCTCTTAAATTCTCTAGAAACTCCATTGTAAATCTAAGATCCACTAGGTAGTGGTCAGATCTAATATAACTAGTTGTAATTCAGAGAGAAAACAACTAATAAAAGAGATTAAAGTGGACACAGGCCGGAGATTACACCGAACCACTATAAAAATTCTTGTGTGTTCTTCGCTTTTCTACTATTCTTACTTGCTTGATCTGGAATTTACATTTATTATAAAAGATCCGGTGCTTTCGTCTAATTTTTGGGTATTGATTCATTTATCGGGTTAACATTTTGGAGCTTTCACTGAGAACAAGGGCTAGATCGGAAGACTTGAATCTTAAATCTGAGATTTGGGGAAGATGTAGATGCCTAACACTAGATCTAAGGCTAGAGTAAGCCAACCAGAGCATGGGGGCAGCCAGGAGATGTCCTTAAATTCTCATTAATCCATCTATGTGACCAGAGAAGAGATGAAGAAAATGATGAAAGAGATGTAAGGTTGATTGATAACTCGACAATAAGAAATGCTTGAAGGATTTTTTCCAAAGCATGAGACAACAAGGAATAGCTAGAGCTGCAGGATTTTAGAACCAAGTGCCGGGAGCTAATGTATGAACATCTGGAGTTGGAGCAGAGCAAATTGCAACGATGCCCCCACCAATAGTACAACTCGGTACCAACCCGAGTCAACTTGGTGCCGAGACAATTATACCTGAGGGAAATGATGGTGTGAACTTGGAATGTGCTGGAATGCCAGGAACAAATGGTGCTGGAGCTAGAAATGCAAATCAGATTATGAATTGGCAACGACCAGAAGAGTATATGGTGGAGCCCCTCCATAGGAATGAAAGAAAAAATGAAACCAGTGGACCAGGTCAGAATGCTAACGTGCAGTAAGAAGAGTACGTGCTAGAGTATGTGTTGGAGTTCTCCCATAGCAGTAGAGGGTAGAACATTGCTTTTGGTTAATGACCTTGATTGGAAGGTGAAATCGAATTGTTGAATTGGTAAAGAGAATAGTTAGAGGTGGACCCCCAGACCGGAGTTCAGAGGATGTAAATAGGAATCCATTCACTTATAACATCTAGAATGCGAGAAATACTATTGAATTCAAGCTTCCATTGCAAGAAATGTACGTGGAAAGTCGGATCCAATGGTCCATTTGATGAGATACATCTGACATATGGAGGTGTTGGGTGCTTCTAAGGAGGTAATGGGGCGGTGGTTCCCATTATACTTAACGAACTTGGTGGTGATATGGTTCAGACAACTAGAGAGTGGGTCCATAAGCATTTGGACCGATTTGATGAATATATTTTTGAGAAAGTTCAGAGTTCACATCTCGCGATCGAAGAATGTGATGATGCTACCAAGTATAAAACAATGACCCGAAGAGACCTTGAGAAGTTATTTGATAATATTTATTGCAGCAGCAGCCGTAGTCGATAAGCCGGATCTATAAATAATCCTAATGGTGTTAGTATCTAGAGTTGCAAGCAAGACCAATTTCAAAGTTGTTGTAACATCCCCTATCTTGAGGCCCGAAGCTAAGCGCTACAGATGCTGCAGCCACCCATAGTATTAACTTCCGGTGAAAAAATACGGTAATATTAGTGGTATTCATAATATCAAAAGCACATGAAGTTGAAATAAAATTGACACAGATTTCAAAACAGCTTTTCTGATTACATTTCAAATCAATATTTCATATTCAGATACATAATCCCAAAACTAATCACTGGTTTTGATCAAATATAATTATTACAAATTACGCCAAGATCGACAGATGAAGATGCCCCCTTGGATGATCAGTACTAAATAGACATGTATGTCATAAATACATCATAGCAGAAATAAAACTAAATAGCTCCTACATAGCTAACTTTGCCTCCTGCACGTCTTCGAAAGCTCATTCGTCCAACCTACTAAACCTGAGAAACCTTAACTCTCAATCTACTAAAATTAACTTTTGAGTACCCAAGAGTTTAAGGGGAAAACATAAACTTCGAGTCAGACATAAAACCTGGTGTGAATAATATTATTACATCTTGGTTTATTGATATTAAGTGAGACCACGCCGCTTAGTGGAACAAGTTTCCCCTCACTAATATCCCTTTAAAAAGCATATCTTTTGCAAATTAGAATCCTGCAACCAAACCAATTATAACAATAATAGCAAGTACATATAAAAATCAGAAAATCAATGGACTATCTGTTCATACTATAGTTTTACTTAGCTAACTATTAACCATTGGCTGACTCGGTCCTACCAGACATACTCAATAATCCAACTTCCATTTGATACAATACTAGGCTGACTACCCTTAACCTTTTTTTTCTAGGGTCAACTGAACCTAATGGTTTTGCGGGCTCACCAACAACCTATCTTTACTCTATATATTCACTTCTGCGTGTAAGCTCAATTTAGTCCCACCTGTGACAAGCCCTACACACTGGAAAATTGGACTTATTTTAGCTAGGGGCTAATAGCTAAAGTATAGGACGCGACCCTACACTAGTCCCATATGGTCTTCTAATATCTGAGTCATAAACTTAGGGTTAACTACCCTATTCATGTTTCATTTCTTGCCTTAGGGTTAACTACCCTGTTAAAATTTCATTTCCTTGTAAATAGTCTTTACAATGATTTACCCCTGAAACCATACCTTTATAAAATAAGGAAATCATATACTTTGCTTTACTCAAAATACTTATGCCATGATATATATACTTACATAAAATAGGTTTGATGAAACCTTATCAATGGGATTATCTATCCCTTCCAAGTAAGTTAAAACCCTTTTTAACTTAAAAGATTTTAAGTCATAAAGCCAAACGATACCATTGAAACCTTTGTTTAAACCTTAAACAATACCTTTCGAAATCATTGAGAATAATCCTTTCGAAAGCTTTACTAAAACCTTGGACATCCTCTTTTAAAACCCTTTATACTTGCCTTTCGAAATCATTGGAAACCCTTCATTCAAGTTCTCAAAATAAACCTTTCGAAGACATTGGGGATCTCCCCTTCGAAACCCATATTATATACCTTTTGAATACATTGAAATCCTTCACTTAAAACGTACCTCTCGAAAGTATTGGGTTCAAGTTAAAGTTTATGGAAGCATGGCTTCGAAACCATTTAAAATCATTACTTTCGAAACCTTTGGGTTTAACTTTTAATATAACCAAGGGTCATAAAGAACTTGGGAGAAAGCATTACTTTTGAAAGCATCAGTCCTAAGTAAAAGAAAGAGGATGGCTTCGAAACCAACCCTTTTGAAAGCATTGAGAAGCGGCTTCAAAGTACAAAGGCGAAAGCTCCCTTTTGAATACATTGTTTAAAGGCTATAAAGAAAAGTGGCCTTAACTTGTTCGAAAGGTAGAATGCGGCAGCTAGGTTTTGAATATATTCAAATCTATCCTTTTGAAAGCTTCTTTCACAACAAAAGATGGCAACTCCTTCGAAAGCATCCTTTATAAACTAAAATAGATCAAAGTCAATGAGAGTAGCCTCTACCACTCCGAAAGCTAGATTCCAATGCTTTACCTTCCTTTTCTCCGATGCACTACATATCAATTGATTACTACCATGTGCATTGGTTTCGAGTGGGTTCATGGGCGAAGGTATGACGTCGAAAGCTTGCAGATGGACGTGGCGAAGTAGTAAATTTAAACAAAACTGTTTTATAGCCTTTTAAAGTAATTGCTTTTCAACTAACATGCCTTGTTTGTCACAATACAATTGGTTGCCCATTTCTTTTTAAAATTTTCTTTTCTAGAAGTGCCGTCGAATTCAGAAATTAACAATTTAAACATTTAATAAAGAAGCCCTTCTCCTTGGTAAAACATATAAAACATTTAAGTCACATACCTTAAATAATTTTATATCTATATTAAAATACTTAGGAAAATTCCCCAAAATTTACCATAATTTACTTCCAATACATTTTCTAATATATTTAAATTTCAGACCGAAAATCAATATATAATTGCCGTAATTAATTTAAACCCAATTTTAACTATTTTCTTTCATAGAAAATTCATAATAAATCCAGAATAACTTAGAAAATTATGAAACTTGAAAGCCACTTCATAATTAATGTTTTAGACCATATATAAAAAATGCAAGTCATTTGGATGTCATTTAATAGGGTTTTCAAATCTAAACTTATCATAAAATTAATAGGAAACAACATAAATCATCAACAAGCATTTATATATATATATATATATATCCATTTAAACAATCATATCATGGCATATTTCTTGCAAAACTATTTCGGATCTAACTTGAAACCGAAATCAACAAAAATGAGTTGTAAGATTATTATTCACCTTAGCTTGGTGTTAAGAAGGTTAAGATTTGTCTTTTGATTGATTTGCTTAAGCTTCCTACTTGAATCTTTGCTTTTCTTCTTCTTGATTCTTTTAATGGTGGTCGGCCGAGATTTCAAGGGTTTTAGTTTTGTTTGCAGTTGTAAAACTGAATAAAGAATGAAGGTAAGAAGGTTTTAGGGTAAAAGAACATAACCTATTCCTATTTTGCCCCTTATCATATTCCTTCTACTTACTTAATTTTGATTCTCTTTTGCTTATATTTATCAAGGCACGACCTCCTTATTGGTTAACAAATCTTAATCCCTTAACCATCTACATTATTTCATTTTAATTTATCTAATTAAATGCTCTAAATAATGTTAGTCAAAATTAGGGTCATTACAGTTGCACCGGAAAGGGACTCACCAACAGATCTTGCAGAATTCTACCAAGAGGCCGAGAGATATTTGTGTCAAGAAGATACCAAAGTAGAGGATGCTAAAATTAATGCAGTGGATGAAAGAGGATTGTCCAAAGTAGGAAACAGAAAGGACAAAGGAAAGGAAAGAGCAGATGATGAATTTGGGGAACCGAAATGACAAAGGAAAGAGAAGAGTAGATGATGACTTTGGGGAACCGAAATGACAAAGGAGGGAGCTAAAATTCCATTACTACACTGATTTAACAGGGACCTCGGAGAGGACATATCTAAACACTAGGGGTTAGATTCCCTATTGAAAGCCTGCTAGAAGAGAGCTCATAGATCGACATAAAAGATATGGACAGTTTGGCATCTTCCATAAGCTGGAGGGACATGAAATGAATGAGTATCGACACATTCGTGATTTGATAGAAGAAACGGTTCGGAGCAACCAACTGCAGCAGTACGTGAGGAACGAACAGTGATGGTGCAGCCAGAGCAACCACCATTTGCAGCGAATGCATCAAGGAACAACCAGGGATCTGGTTCGAGACTTGAAATCCCATGATCATGATGGTCGGGATTCAAGTTCGACCCCTTGCTTCACTTTTTCTTGCTTTGAACAATTAGAATAATAATAAACTCAGGCTACTTACACGTATACTGGATTTCGAACGGTCCCTAGACATGCTCCGAGTCAGATTCCTAAGATGACTATTTAGGATGACAATAGCCTCGGACCTCTTACACATGTACGGGACCTAAATTAGACCCTAAGCATGCTCACAGTCAGATGTCTGGGATGGATAATTAGGACTTCTGCTTGTTGGCTTTGATTTGAATATTTGACTTTTTAAAAATCCACATTGAATGAGATGACTGATATTGATCGCTTAAGTCCCATCCGAAGAGATGGGACCGGAGTGTAGGGTGCAAGTCGCCTCGTCGAAGAGTAAGCAAATGTAATTATACAATATTGATCGCTTTAAGTCTCATCCAGAGAGATGGAATTGCGGGGTGTATGCTCCCTTGCCAGAGAGCAAGTGGATGGTCTTGTACAAAAAGTATGTCCCTTCACCGGAGAGTGAGTGGATGGGCTTACTTGGTCGTTGAGTTCCTTTGCCGGAAAGCAAGCGAATTCAGAAAGGATCCAGAGAGATCAAACCCTAGATTGGAAGTTAAACGGTCCAGAGAGATCGAATCATAGATTGGATCATGAATGATTCGGAGAGATCGCACGTTAAATTGAATGTAAAATGATCCGAAGAGATCGAACCTTAGAAGGGAAACAGATTTGATAAAAGGATTTGAACGCCTTGTAATTAAAGTAAAACAGATAAATCCTCGATGAACACTGGACGATTATGATATGTGATGTGATAACTCCAATTGAAATCAGAATGGTTATGCTGTATAAAAACCACTTAAGCAGAGACTCGAGTCTTTAGCTATGACAGGTTCAGAATGGCCTGTGATTTACATGAGAATCCGAAAGAACTAGATGATTCACCAAGACAAAGATTAGCAGATAGCCGGAGAGCTCAACTATTGAAGACTGATTACTGAAACATTGTTCTCGAGCAAAGCACATCTTACATTTGGAAGGCGTACTTTAGGGGGAAAATGTTAACCCGCTTTTGAGTCAAAGCAGATTACAACCGGACTTAGAAGGTTAAAATTAGGACAAAATACCTTGAAAATTGGCAAGCACACTTAGATGAAGCAAGGTAATAGATCAAGAAAAATTTAATTGAAAATAATCAAAGTAAATAAGTCGGCACCGACTTGTTCATGTCGGTGACGAGTTGTTTTGCTCACCCATTCCCCTATTCTAACTTCATACGAATAATTTCCTACCTCTTTAATAAGTGTCCAAGTGAATTCCAAGAGTTTTGGATGACCAATTCCAATAGTTGAAGAGATGACAACTAGAGCAGCATAATTAATAGGGTGATGAAAGAACGATTCACCAAAATCAACCAATCATCGAAGAAAACAATATGGGATGTCGCAAAATGAAATAGGAAGAAGAATGCAAGAAAGTTCGAAAACATGTCAACACCAACAAGTTTAAGTCGGTACCGACATGTTTGGATAACTCATGGTGTTCTACAATTTTACAAGTGACTTCGGACCGATCTCCATACTCTACTTCAAATGGACTTCTGACCCAACACAGACGTTTCTCTGTAAATACCAGCCTACCTACAGCCATGGAGGAATCTTTCTACTTTATCTCTGCCCTGATCTTCATCTCTTCACTCTGGATCTGATCTCTCTACCATTATGGACTTCTTCCTCTCCTTCATTCCCATCCTCTACCTCTCAAGCTCGCTAGAAACTCCATTGTAACTCTGAGATCCACTAGATAGTGGTCATATTTGATATAACTAGCTGTAATCCAGACAGAGAACAACTAATAAAAGGGATTAAAGTGAACATAGGTTGGAGATTACGCCGAACTGCAATAAAAATTCTCGTGTGTTCTTCACTTTTTTTCCATTCTTACTTGCTTGATCTGGGATTTACATTTATTATAAATGAACTGGTGCTTTCATCTGATTTCTGGGTGTTGATCCATTTTTTGGGTTAACAATGCCCTTAGACTATATGCTTCTCTTTGCACAAATTGTAGTAAAACCAACTCATATTACATGTTCAAGGATATAATACAAAACAGAAAGTATTTTTGAGATATTTATAGAGAATTTATTTTTGAAATCATATCACGGTCAATTGAACTTTCTTCTATGATTTTCAAAAGTGTTTATATTGATTACATAGATGATTGAGGATATTGCATCTTGTACTTGAATAAATAATGACATTATGATATATTTTTATAATGACACTACGTTATAGTTTTCTATTTTTGACAATTGCATATCCCACATCACCTCTAAATTTACCATTTTTATTTTATGGATTCACCTTACTTTCCTTCTTTTTACTATAATTCTTGTTCTTATATGAGTCGCCAAAATTGACATACCCAAAATTTATTATTGAAAGGCTATAAATTTCTTTTACACATTTGCTATAACTCTAAGCCCCCAACATGCCTATAAAATAGGTGTGTAGGTACTCGTCAAGTAACGTTCATCCTCATCTAAGAGAACTTGCGACAATGCATGGATGGTAGGTTCTTATCTCACCTACGATGAGTTAAGGATAAGTTATTCTAACTTAAATAATATACATACATTTTTTTGGCCACATCCATTCTCATTTAAGAGACCGCATGACAATGCATGGATTAGAGTGACATAGTCTCATAATGAATTAAAATAAGCCATTTAATTGTGAAACATTTTATGGGCTATGTCATTTGAACCGCAGTACATATAACTACACTTATTTTTTCACTCTCTTTCCACTCTTAGGATATGACTTTCATCAATATAGTTACTATGAATTTTGGTTGATTTTTATTAAATAATTACAATCATATTGTGATCGAGGTTCATCATATAATATCACTTTCCCGGTATACTAATTTGATATTTATACTTTTGTTACAAAAGAGGAAGAGAGGTGTTAAGTTTGGGTGACAATGTGAATTCATTGTTAATATTGAAGCAAATATTATTGGTTTAATATTTTATTCTAGAACACATATGCCACATATGTAGGGGGAGCATATCAATAGAGGGACCAAGTTATACATATCGAAAGAAATATTATTGGTTTAATATTTTATTCTAGAACACATATGCCACATATGTTGGGGGAGCATATCAATAGGGGGAGCATGTTATAGATATTGAAACAATTATGCTACGATTTTGATCTTATGATATCGAGTATACACTCAACACACATTACACTTCTCAAATTTTAACATGTTGTTTGTTATCATCAAAGGGGGAGATTGTGGAGTATATGTCTTGCTTGATGATAACAAATTTATTTTTGTATTTGATTTTTTTTTCAGAGTGTGTTGCAGTTTAAAAATCAGTAAAGAACAAATTATTTTCTAATTAAACCGTCATCCACTACGTCTCATATGCCTAATTTACACGTATTACATTTCAAACACATACCTTTTTATCTATAAAAGAACATATATTTATTATTATTATCAAAAAGGAAATATTGACAGAAATTGCAGTTAATTTCCGGTTAATGATAATAATAAATATATGTTATATCTAATGTGTTTGTCTAGAGTTGCATATTTACAGGTTTTTGTCATAAAATATTGTTTGTGGAGAAGTTTCCTTTCAGTACAATAAAAGGATGCCTATACAGAGAAAAGGAAATAAATAAGGATCTAAGGGAAGAAATATTTCAGTACGTAATCAGAGACTGTATATATAATGAAGGTGAAACAAATATAAATCAAAAGCAAGGAAATACACACATAATCAGAGGCAGTATATATGAAGAAAGGGAAATAAATAAAGAATGGAAGCGAAGAATTGTATACGCAATCAAACAATATATCTTGAAAGATATAACATAGTTTATTTCCATTATATACAGATTTTATTTTGTATACAGGAAAACAAACTATCTCACAAATCAAATCATTCTCCATGTATCCTCAAACATATTTGTTTCCCCATTATATACGGATTTTATTTTGTATACAGGGAAACAAACTATCTCACAAATCAATTCCTTCTCCATATATCCTCGCACATATTTGTTTCCATACATACTCACCTCCTCCACGAGCCTATATAAACACGCATTACAGCGAAAGAAAAGATCAACGGATTACACAATAAATAGAATCTCTCTCTTTATTTCTACTCTCTTTATCCAATCAAAGCTTGTGCATAAATTCCTTTTTCAACACACTCCCTCGTATATCATTTTCAACACATCAACTTTCATCCCTCAACAACATCCACTCAACTTCAACTAGGCCTGCACGAGTTTCAATAACAAAGCAAGTGAATACAATTTCCGATGCAACAAGAATTCAAGCAAATCAAAGGTAGCATCAAACTTTCTGGATCAAATTTGAAGAAGAAATAAATGGCATTGAATTGTGAAAGGGAGTAGGTCACGTGAGACAGAGACAGGGAAGATATTTTCTAGTTTTTTTTGTCATTTTGTTTTGTATTTCCTTTTTAACTCTTTTTTTATTTGAGCTACATTATAGTTTGGAGATTCTGATCTCAGGGAATTGAGTTCAAGTAGAGTTATTAGACATAGAGTTAGAACATTTGTTAGTAGTAAATGCATGTTTACTGTTTGTAAGCGTTTGAATATTTGACTATAGTAATAGCTTTGGAGGCAGCAACAGGCATTAGGCTGAAGCTGGGTATATCTTGTGTTCCTTATTTTCTACATTTACGTTTTCGCACACCATTCTATGTTTTATCAGAGAAAGATTTTACACTAGAAAGAGAGAGCTAGGGTTTCATTGATGAAATTGTTATTGATGATCATCTAATACAATCGGTTGTAAACAATGATATATAAAGGGAAAGAAAGAAAGAAATAAACTGATGGGCTGAACAGGCCCAATACCCAAACGAATACAACTGTGTAAAGCGGTTACAGCATTATTTCTAACTCTCCCCCTCAAACCAAACGTTAGGGTTACGAGCTCAAAGGAGGAACAAAAAGATGGCGGCGCAATCCAGCTCTAAGGTGCGAAAAGATGCTCCATTTTCGGCAGTACTCTTATCTTTGGTTTGACCTGAAGATGTGACAAGAGAAGTAGGAAGGATTAGTGTCCAGCAGTACTCTTTTCTTTGGTTTGAGCTGAAATCCCATCAGTATGAACCGCAATGTTGTCTTGTCCATTTTCGGCATAGATTCTTGCTATCTTCAGGTCAGCTCGAAATCGTTCGAAATTGTATGCTGATAATGCTTTTGTGAAAATATCCGCTTTCTGGTAAGCTCCAGGTATGTGATTCACCTCAAGTTTTCCCTTTTCGACTTGCTCTCGAACAAAATGAACATCAATTTCTATATGCTTGGTTCGACTGTGAAACATAGGGTTAACTGACATGTAAACCGTGCTTTGATTGTCGCACCATAACTTTGGTTTGCTAGTAGTTATAATCTTTAATTCTGATAATATAGATTGTATCCATAGTAATTCTGCTGTGGCACTAGCAACACTTCGGTATTCAGCTTCAGTACTTGATCTGGATATAGTATTTTGTTTCTTCGAACACCATGAAATTAAGTTGTTACCCATGTACACACAATAGCCAGTTGTTTATTTCCTGTCGTCATGATTTGATGCCCAGTCAGCGTCTGCATAGCAAGTTAAGTTGAGATTGTTTCCTTTAGTCAGTTGTAAGCCAAAGTCTTTGGTCCCATTGAGATATCTGAGAATTCTTTTTACACCTTTCCAATGATCATCTCTGGGCTCCTGCATGAATTGAGACAGTTTGTTAACACTAAAAGAAATTTCAGGTCGTGTTATTGTTGCATATTGTAATGCACCAATAACACTCCTGTATTGTTTAGCATTAGTGATGATTTCTCCCCTGTTTTTAGAATACTGTTGGTTGCTGATCATTGGGGTTGAGATAGGTTTGGCCTGGTCCATCCTTGTTTTGGTAAGCAGTTCTGATATATACTTCTTCTGACTCAATATTACTTCATTGTGAGATTTTCTTACAACTTCGATTCCCAGAAAATAATTTAATTCACCTAAATCCTTTAAGGAGAACTGTTTGTTGAGATAATGAATTAAACTGTTAACTTCTCCTTCATCACTTCCTGTGATGAGAATATCATCCACATATATTAAAGCATAGGTACACTGCTTATTTGTTATTTTGATGAATAATGAATTGTCTGACTTGGCAGGATGATATCCTAGATTGCTTAAAGTAGATTTTAATTTATTGAACCAGACTCTGGGAGCTTGTTTGAGCCCATAAATGGCCTTTTTCAGTTTGCACACATAGTTTCTGTTTTGAATATAACCAGGTGGCTGCTCCATAAAAATTTCCTCCTGTAGTGTACCATTAAGAAAAGCATTGTTCACATCCAGTTGTCGTACACACCAGTTGTTGTGTAAGGCAATTGTAAGCACAATTCGTATAGTTGTTGGTTTTACTACAGGAGAGAATGTCTCATTAAAATCGAATCCATATTGCTGAGTATATCCTTTAGCTACCAGTCTAGCTTTATATTTGTTGATAGACCCATCAGCATTCCTTTTCAATTTGTAAGTCCACCTACAACCTACAACATTAGCATGACTTGGAGGATGAACAAGTTCCCATGTTTGATTCTTGATTAATGCATTATATTCTACGTTCATTGCTTGTTTCCAATTGTGATCCTTGATAGCTTCTTCATAACTGGCTGGTTCTTCTGTTTTTGCTGTAGTAGTGAATGCTTTTGGTTTGAAAATTCCACTTTTTGACCTTGTGGTCATGGGGTGACCAATATTTCTTGATTGTTCAACTTGGGAACTGACTTCTCCTCTTATTTGACTAGAATTTCCTTCTGATTCTTCTTGTTGACTGTCTTCTCTAACTTGCTCACTTAATTGTTGTGATTGGCTTGCAGTTTGCACTGGGGAATGAGAGATAGGTTCTGGTGTATGATCCAAGCCTTCAGTGTTTTCAACTTCAACAGTTGAAGAACTGCTGTGACCTGCTAAGTTACCTGTTTCTTTTCTGTCCCATATATTTTTATATATGGGCAGTTCTGGTATGGACTTCTTAGGATTATATACTTTGGTAGTGATTTTTATGTTTTGTTGATTGAAGGGAAACACAAATTCGTTAAATACAACATGTCTACTAATGATTATTTTGCCTGTATCATCTAAACATTTGTATCCCTTCTGATTATCACAGTATCCAAGAAAAGTGCATGGTTTAGACCTAAAGTTTAGTTTATTAGTATTATAACGTCTTAAGTGGGGGAAACACAAGCACCCAAATGTTTTTAGCTCATTATATTGTGGTCTGATTCCATTCAGTTTTTCAAATGGACTTAACCCTTGAATTACCTTAGAGGGTAATCTGTTGATTAAGTGTACAGCAGTACTAAAGGAATCAGGCCAGAATTTTAAGTTCATTGATGCTTGAGCTAATAATGTGAGACCAGTTTCAACAATGTGCCTGTGTTTCCTCTCAACCAAACCATTTTGTTCTGAAGTGTATGGACATGTGACTCTGTGAACTATTCCTTTTTTACCAAAATACCCACTAAGAACTTTAAATTCACTTCCACCATCAGTTTGAATTATTTTCACATTAGTGCCTAGTTGTTTTTCTATCATGGTTATAAAGTGAACAACTGTGTTTGAAGCTTCAGACTTGTTTTTTAAGAAATATATCCAAGTGTGTCTTGTACTAGCATCAACAAATGATATATAATACTTATATCCATAATCTGAATTTATGGGTGCTGGTCCCCATAAATCAGTGGCAATTAAATCTAAAGGTTTACTATAAGTGGTTTGAGATAATGCAAAGGGCAATTTATGGCTTTTGCCCATTTGACAGTAAGTGCACACATATGGTTCAACACACATACTAAAAGGAATTTTATTCTCTACTAATACTTGTTTGACAACTTTTGCATTAGCATGCCCTAGTTTTCTATGCCACAAATCAAAAACATTCTTATTCTCAATACTATTTGATACATTCAACAAATTACAGTGCCTTCTATTGATCTCATTATTGTCAGCATTATTTGAGATACTAAACTTATATAGACCGTTTTCAGCTTCTCCCTGCAATAAAACTTCTTTGGTTAGAATGTCTTTCACCAAACAATATTGTGGAAAAAATTCAAAATAGACCTTGTTGTCAGTGGCAAATTGAGATACACTAATGAGGTTTTTTTTAATGTTTGGTACTCTTAATAGGTTATTAAGGTACAGTTGTTTCTTACCTTTGATGTGTGTTTTACCTATATGTGTGATATTAATACACTTACCATCCCCTAAGCAAATAGATTGGTTACCTGAGTACTCCCTTTGTCCCAAGTTCAGATTCTCTAGGTTGTGTGTGATGTGATTTGTTGCACCTGAGTCTGGATACCAGCTTTCATCTTGTATGCTTCCTGTCCCGGCCACTTCATTTATGTAAGCACTTGGATGTTGATTTTCTTGACTGACCTGAGACTGAGCTAAATTTGCATTAGCATTTTGATTTCTTTGATTGTAGTTGTTGCCATTCTGGTTTCTTTGATTGTAGTTGCTGTTGTAGTTGCTTCCTTGATTGCTACTTTGTCCTGGTACAAAGTTTTGATTATATCTAAAGTAGCATTTAGAGGCAATGTGACCAAGTTTTCCACAAATTTGGCATTTTGGCCTCGAATTGTTATTCCACCTTCCTCTCCCCCTTGATCTGTTAGAGAAGCCTCCTCTTTGATTGATTTGTTCTGGTTTGTTGTCTTGACCTTTGTTTCTTGAGTTAACAGCAATGTTAGCAGATAGGTCAGCGTTTAGAGCTCTTCTATTATCAATTCTGGCTTCGTGAGACAACAGTATAGCATGAACTTCTGTGACTGATGGTAAAGTTTCTTTAGAGGATACAACAGCAATTACTGCCTCGTACTCTTCTGGCAGACCATTAAGAATAGTGAGAACTTGTTCAGTTTCAGTGACCTTGTGTCCTGCTGCACTCAGGGCATCACAAATACTTTTAATTTTAGCAAGATAATCTCTCATGTTTGCTTCACCTTTTCTTGAATTCTGCAGTTCTCTCTTATGGTGCATAATTTTGGCAGCAGACTGTGTGTTAAACACTCTCTCAATTGTACTCCAGATTTCATTGGAGGAATTACATCCAATTACTTGAGGCAATAGTTTCTTACTTATAGATGACAACAACCATGAACTAATTAGTTTATCTTGTCGTTGATATGTAATGAATTCTTGATTAGTAATCATCTTGTTGTCTTTGTCAGCAACATACTTTGGGGGAATAGGAGACGTACCAAGAACAAAGCCTTCGAGACCATACCCATAGATGGCTGTCTCGATTTGCAGCCTCCATAGCAGGTAATTGTCTTCTTCAAGATGAGCGGTGATCAGTTGAGTTTGAGGACTAATGATCGTTTTAATGAGTTTTTCTGTGACTTCTGAACTTTGTTGATTAACAGTAGTTGTATTTTCAGATGTTGCTGAGTCTTCCACCATGATGACTGGCTTCAAAGCTTGAACAGCAGATATGATAAGATGAGCAATCCACTTGAGGCCACAAGATATTCAAGAAACACCGATGAATGGGTTTTCTTGAACAGACAAGATATGGGTATTGGTCAGAGGGCGAGATCAATACGTGGGACTTGATCACTTTTCTTTTTTTCTGAGGGGAAGACAAATCTTTACAGCCAGATGATCGAGTTATGGACGGCAAGATGATGGGTTTCCTTGCAACCAGATTCGAAGTCTTGGATGGCAAGAAGAAATAGTCTCTTGCAACCGAACTCGATTAGCCTTGGAGGAAAGAATTTGAATTGCTTTCTTTTTTTCTTTTTGTGATCACGTTTCCTGAACCCAGATGATGAAACTTTTCTGATGGGATGAAATCGAAAAGAAAGAGGGATGAATTAAGGAGAGGATTTGCCTATGATGCCGTTTGGCTGAGGCTCCGATACCAAGAAAGATTTTACACTAGAAAGAGAGAGCTAGGGTTTCATTGATGAAATTGTTATTGATGATCATCTAATACAATCGGTTGTAAACAATGATATATAAAGGGAAAGAAAGAAAGAAATAAACTGATGGGCTGAACAGGCCCAATACCCAAACGAATACAACTGTGTAAAGCGGTTACAGCATTATTTCTAACTATCAGTAACCGTGCCGAATAATTTTAAATGTCCTATCCACCCTCCTCTAGGGTATATTACTCAATACTATACTAATCAACCTCTCTTACTGATGATTTGATTAAGATTAGTAAGAAAAAGGTAGGCTTTGATGAAATTAGGGTAATGGAGGTATATAGCTATTTTTGGGAAGATGGAAATGACTTAGATCAGTTCTTATATCCTCCCCTTAGCACAATTTTCGAGGTGGGTTAGTGGACCTGAGCATCGGCTTAGTTAATTACCCACCAATATAGGCCACAGCAGTCAAAACTTAAAACAGACATAACTTTAAAATGGTAAATTTGTTTTTCTATTATGACCACTTTATGGAATGAGAAACCATTATCCTAAAGCAATGAAAGTGGTTTAAGACCCTATTTCAGCATCTATCAAAAGTTATAGTCCAAACAAGATTTTTAGGGTTAAAATGGTCGCATAGAAATTCAGCAAAACTATAGATATGGAATATGTCTCTAAGAGTCACTTCATAAAATGTTAGAGTCATATTACTTCATACGAATAAAATAAAAATATTCTACGATCCTTTAATAAGTAAAATACGGGTCGTTACAACAATGGTCATGAATAATTCACCACAATCATATGGAGAATGTTACTTGCACAAGTCTCGATGGACGTATCAATATCTTTTTTTCCGATACATCTCGATTGGGAACATTTAAAGAATAAACAATTAAATATCGATTCAATACTCATGGTGATGAACACATGCACAACTACAATTTACATAATACTTTTCATAAGGATTTTCTATTTATATATAATTAATGTGTATAAAACATTACTTATATCTAATATAAGAATATATACATATATACAAATACATACATACATACATATTAGAAAAGTAAAATCATAAGCAAACTTCAATTCAAATAAGATTCCCTTACAAGAGTTAAGTTACATGACCCTTAACTCTATAAAGGTAGTTGACGACTTAACTTGGACCAAACGTTGCTTCTTGACCACCCCTATGAGTAGACTGATCTCCATCCAACAACATTATTTTTTATCCTTGCTTTCTAGCTAGTGGCCTCATGATCTAAATTGAGTTCTTAGCGACAACACCAAAATATTTGCATCAAAAATGACCAAACACCTCGGAACAGATATTTAGTGGATCCTAGGATATTTAGTATGGTCCTAGTGCTATTTTTTACGAGGTAGGATCTCTGTTCATCAAATATGTTAAGTTCTTACTCTAATTCAAACCACCAATTATAGAGAAATATAGAAAGTAAAAAGTAAAGTGTAGAAAACGTAAATGACATATAGAAATTTTATAATGGTTCAACGATCTCAGGCCCACGTCTACTTTATATCATTTATTTTTATTTCTCTGGTTTACCATTTCTACAATGCTTGCTTGATATCTCTAGTTCAGTTATAATAATTGTGGGTTACTAGATCTATGATTGACAGAGCTATGTGCTATAAATCTTAGGGTTGGTCCACCACAACTGGACGTTGGATGGTGGATTGGATGATTGAAGGTGCTTAGATAAGGTTGAGACGATTCCTTGATGTGAAGAAGTGATTCAATAATTTAGTTCGGTGGTTTCTTATGCTTCAAACTTTTCTGTTATTATTGTTCATCCATGTGGTATTTTTAGGTGCGAGGTTTCTACAAAATGGGCACTTTCCATGTATGACCATTTCTGTTCGATGGTATTTGGTTCAGTAGAAAACAGTTCGTAAGAAAATGATTCATAGTAAAATGGTTCGGTAGAAAGTAATTCGTAAGAAAACGGTTCGGTAAGCACATAACCAAACCATTTTTCCTATTTGGCATTACCCCATACTGCACTGTATCCACTGTTCCTCTATATCGTTGAGTAGAACACTCCATTGCTTTCTAATGTTCCATTCGATCGACGTAGTTAGTAACTTTTTATCTGAGTGAAACTTAGATCGATTTTAAGATAACCATATCTTTCAATTTGAAGTTTAGATTGAGACGCGGTTTCAGCCATGTGTATCTCCTGACCTTAAGCATATTTTCCAACTGGTTTGGATATGTTCGGAGTTTGTGCCAAATTTTCGCCTAACAATGACGCTCCTTGCAATTTTGCCATACTCATCTTATGCAAATTATGTTAGTTATCCTTTATGAAGTATATGTAAGAACCATGGAGAGATTATACTGGCACCACACGATAGTTATCAAATCTATCCAAGATTTTCTCAATATTGTGAGGTCAACCTAGAGAGAAATTATTTTCAGTGTTCTCACATTAGCCCGTCCTACTTCTTCTGTCTCTAGTCAGGAGGAGAAGAATGAATACATAAAAAATATGCAATGTTCATTGCTGGTTTTTCAAAAGTCGTTAGACACATTTTAGGTAGATACCCTCCATAGCTCAAAAAAATTCAGATCCGCTAGAACACGTTTTCATAATTTATAAATAGTCCTTTTTGTTTATGACGAACCATGATGAGTATGTAACAGTCAAACAAAATACTTTACCCATATACAATCTAACATATGAAGCTAGTTATACTCAATTTTATATCGGCAATTACATTTAATATACATTCAACATGTTATATAACTCATATATAGAACATGCATGAGTATACAAGCAAATCACAACTTAAGATGTATAAACACAATAAGCAAATAAAATCTACATCCATTGGCTCAAAACTAAAAAAACATGTCATTACTCTATCATTCATACCTTACTTGAAAGGTATGCACTTATACATAAAAAATGTGAATCATAAGGTCTTGTAACCAATGTTAATTTATGCACTTACATACAAATACTTCTCATTTACATAAAAAAATTAGTATATCCATCAATCTATACCACACATCCATCTTTAATAATAAAACTCTCGTTTTCCATACGTATATTCCATACTAATATTTTCAATAATTGTAAATAATTTAAACCCTGCTTTCATACATGTATTTTACGATAATTATTTTTCCTATATCTATAAACCTTGTATCTACCAACTCTTATTGGTAAACCAAATAAGTCTTTCTGAAACATGAGACTATTCTTATTCTCACACATGAATCAAAAGGACTATTTTCTCATAGTAATATGCATATGTATACCCACAAACTCATTTCAAAACCTTTATAAAATACATAAAACGTTACTTTCACTTACCCCTTTTATAAAACTTAGCTTACTTTAACTTCAACTAACGTACAAGAATTAATATATTATTTCAAACATATGAAATTTAATTTCTTCCAACATCCATTCAGACTTATCATACTGGGTATATGCTTACATTCAATTTCATCTGTACCGCGCTATGTAACTAAATCATATACCGTACTTTACTTTACTTTTAGCATTCATTATTTTATTTCTACTTTATAAAACAAGCACAACATTCACTTTGATACCATACAGATTTTGTGTATATTATACCATTAGTAGTTTGTAATATATATACTACTTTAATACTTATTCACTTTCATTGAATTCATTCATGTTAATAAAGCGGCAATGTCTTAGATTCGTTTATAATATATATCATTTGAAGTCTGGCATCAAGGACATATCATAATATAAATATGAATGAATTTGCCATGAAAACACCGGTCAATATTAAAATATACTCATGCCACTAAAAAGGTAATACCTTATACATATATTCTCTTACAATTTATAACATCTTAATATCTTATACATATAACTCGTATCAATGTAAGTAAATTTTAACCCGATTCAAGCATGCACTAAAACTAAATATTTTATTCTGTAATATTCATATACACACACAAATCGTGCTGCAGAATTTTTCTAAAAAAATATCTTTCTAACTTTAGAACGAAAAATAAAAAATAACTATTTTTGAAAATAGATAGCACTGGTATTATGAAAACATCATACTATATACATTAAAATCAAAAAATCACATTCCTTTCATAACTATAACAATAAATACAACTCTATTAATTAATCAATATAAAGTTTCATTAATCAACTATAAAACGGGCTTATTATGTTTACCCTTCCAATCCACTTTCCTTTCCAACATTGAACAAATCATTTAATTTTTGTTATATGCAACTAGTTATCCGACAGTTGGACCAAGCGATGTTTTGATGAATCTAGATTATGGAATGATCAAAAAGCGGAATGAGAAGCTTTGCAAGTATCAAGAAATGAAGGACACAAAAGAAATGACTATGTATCTGGAAGAGTAATGGATCTGTACCTACCCATTTTTCTTCCAAATACATAGTCATTTTGCTTCTTAATCAGTACCGAACCATTCTTAAAAATGTATCTACTCAGCCAATTTAAACATCATAGTATAAAGAAGGGAGGAAAGAGGAGCTCAAGAAAATAAAATAGATTGGTATCGACCTATATGGATCGATACCCAACCATTTGGGTACTTCCACGGGTCCCACTAGACAACTGCAAAGAAATGTTCTAAGCCAATAAGAGGTGCAATAAAATTCAAAAAGGATGGATCAGTATCAATTGATACCGGACCATTTTGTTTGTGAGATTCAAGCATTTTGACCATTTCTTCATGCTAAAACCTCATATCGAAAGGAATTAGCTCGTTTATATCGAATCTAGAAATTTCTTGGGATTCCATCTGATTCATACCCAATCAGTTTGAATCATATTGTAATTTGATTATAATTGCAAAAGTAATCAGTAATAAGATTGATAGTGGAGATAAGCTTAAGATTCTAGCTTAAACACTTTAAATTTTTTGTTTTTCTCTCTCTCCTTCGATTCTTAGCATTTCAGTTTCCATTTTAGATTGGATTAGGGTGTTTGCCCAAAATTTGTGACTATATTTTTGGTGCTTTCACCAAGAGAGATCATTCTTAAGCTCAAATCTGCTTTTACTTAGGATTTGAAGAAGTCTAAAAGATAGATCTAAGATTTATTTGCCATAGATCCATTGATTACTTAGATTTAGAGGAGTCTATTATTAGATCTAATAAGAGATGCTTGAAGGATGGATAAATCCACTACATCTTGAAATGTCATTGAAGGAGATAATGAGGGCTCTCAACATAGAGCAGAAACGAATCAACCAACTCATGTAGAGACTTTGAGAGCAGTGGAGTAGTGACAAAGGCAAAGTTGGATCGCATAATGGCAGAAATGAATGAGAAGATGATGGAGAACCAGCCGACCACTATGGAGAAAATGAAGAAGAGTTTTGCTATGATGTCCCAACCACCACAAAAGCATAGGAAGTGCCATAAAGATTCGTCATCTTCAGATTTTGATGAAGAAAGTTTATCATCGTCAAAGCAGAATTGAAAAGATAACGAGCAAAAGATGCGGAGGAAGGATCTAGGGGCATCAAAAAGACAAGTTATAGAAGCTGAAACTATTGATCCATGGTTAGCACCAAACAGTAACAAATCGTCTAAACGGGTCATTATTGTTTGATCTAATAGGATTTCCTTAAGTGATTCTCAAGGCAATCTTTAAGATGTTGTTGATGATGGTGGAGATGGACGAGCTACTAGCACTTAGGCCGGTGGCGTTCTGACCAATGCTGTAGAGCAGCTAAAAAGGGTCGGAATTCACAAGGCACCAAATAGGGTCAGGATGAATGGTTTCTCTAGAGACAGAGGAACCTTGACATTATGCGATCAACCAAACCGTTTTTAGAGTCAACTGCTCAAGGGAGTTCATGATGACTGCCATCCAATCAACAAAGCGGTAAAGAATATATTACCAATACGGTTAATAGATTGATGAGACAAAAGCAATAGAAACATAACGATGAATGGGGTTCACGAGAAAGCCGAACCCCATCCACTAAAGATATTCTTGAAGAGAGGTATTGAAGAAGTTTGTGATGTCGACCATGCTAAGCTATAATGATGTAGTTGACGCAGGCAGCATTTGTTGAAGAACGAATGGAAAATGTATAGTGCCTTTGCAACAGATGTAGATGTTTTCCAGTTTTCTTAGAAGGAATAACACTGATGTGGTTCACTTGGATTGATCCTAGGTTCATATTGTCATTTGATCAATTAGTGAAATGGTTCATGGAGCAACTTCAAGTCTATACAGTTCAACTGAAATATGTTATGTCATTGTCTAACGTGCATAAGAGGTCCAAAGAGTCCTTGAAATTTTTTCTAAAAAGAGTTAATGCTACGGTAATAGAGGTGAGCAACCCTCATGAGTAAATTATGCAGATGGCATTAATGAATAGGTTTCACCCGTAAACTAATTTTGGAAGATGGCTTAAGAGGAGGGAACCTCCTACTTTGAAGGATTTCTATCCAAAGGCATCTTAACTTGTATGGTTGGAAGAGGCAGATTTGGCTTAGAATTGGTTAATGGTGGTCAGGAAGGATCAGGTAGAGTGATATAAAGAAATGTGGCTTTTAAACAGAGTAGTTATAGTGATGGGAACATTGTAGTGAATGTAAAAAATAATAACAAAAGAAAGAACCAAAATGTTGGTGGCAAAAAGCAAGACGCCAAGAAACGTTCGAGATATACTCATCCAAAAGACAATACTGAGTTGAAAAACACCATTCTACCTTGTGTCCCAAGGAGTAGAGGGTTACAAGAAGCTGTATCGAGGGAGGCTACTAAGGAGGAGAGATGCTATAGAAAATATTGCAGCTTCCATGAGGTCTATAGGCACAATATAAATGAATGCAAACATTTGAGGGATGTTATTGAGGATTTGATCCATAAAAAGAAGCTACAGCAGTATGTCAGAAACCTATAGGCTGGTAGGAAAACTAATAGCCAACCCAAAGGATGGTTTGCCCAAGGGAATCAAGTTGGGTCTAGTGGAGAGAAACCAAAACAACCGGGTAGAGCAATTGTGATAAACATCATTATTGGAGGTCTGCGTCCTGTGGAGAAGAGCTGGAATGAGATGGAGTGCTATGGAATGATATTCTATTTTAGAATAGAGAAGCTGATGGGGTCGAAGCACCGACGCTTGACCCGATGGTGACTACGACCATGATTAGGCCAGTAACAGTGCACTAAATCCTTATTGATTGTGGGGGTTTGACGAGTATTTGGTTTAAGTAAAATTTTGACAAGATGCACCTGAATGCAAAGGATCTGAAGGCATGTGAATCCCATAATAAGGGATTCACTAGAGAGGCCAAGGAACCTGTGGGGTGCATCGAACTTCTAGTTAAATTGGGAGAAAGATACCACAAGGTAGTGCGGTTGTATATGTTCGTAGTGGTTGATGATTTTTGGCATACGATGACCGATCGGTCCTTGTCAATTTTTGAATTATGCTTGCTCTATGGTGTTTAATGATGAAGTTACCTACAAAGATCAGAGTGGGAATGATTCATGGTGACTAGAGCACATGTTGAGAGTGCTGCATCGCAAAGCTCAATATGGAAAAGCGACCAGATAAGGGAAAGAATGAGGAGATGCCTCTTTACATCAAACCCTTAAAAGCTTAACAACTACCGCCAAAGATGTGGCTTGGGTCCAACAGAAAAATTAACAAAACTATAGACCCAAAAAAAGAGTCAAAGGAAGTGAGGGCAGCACCAGAGGAGCCGACGATAGATATTTCGATTAATGATAATGATCCTATGAAGGTTCTCAAGATCAAATCTCAAATTAACTTGAAGATAAGAATGGAGTTGGTAGGGTTTTCCAAGAGAATACAGATATATTCGCTTGAACGCATTTCGATATCTGTGGGATTTTACTGGAGATAGCATGTCACGCATTAAATGTGAACCCAAGTTACCCTCCAATGAAGAAAAAGAGGCACGTTATGGATCCATAGAGATCAGCTGTGTTGAAGGAAGAAGTGGATAAGCTGAAGGTAAATGGCTTTATCTATGATACAATATACTCAGAGTGCGTATCAAACCTGGAGTTGGTCTAGAAGACCAATGGGAAATGGTGGATATGCATTGATTATTCTGACTTGAATATAAAGCATACTCAAAGGACTTCTACCCCTTACAGAGGATTGACTAGCTTGTAGACGGAACGGCCAGACATGAACTGCTTTCTTTTACGGATGCTTACTCCGACTACAATAGTGGATAGACGCTAGATGTAGTTTCTTCGCATGTCCAAGATCAAGAGCATACGAGTTTTAGCATAGATTTAGGGTTGTTTTGCAATAGAGTCATGTTATACAAGTTGAAGAATGATGGAGCTACTTACCATCGATTGGTTAACAAGAATGTTCAAGGATTAGATTAGATGAACAATGGAAATATGTGTAGATGGTATATTTTTGAATTCACAGCGATCGAAGGATCACATGGGCGACCTTTTTGAGATGTTTGTTGTGCTTCAAAAGTTGGGAATGAATTTGAATCCACTGAAGTATTCTTTTAGCGTACCATCAAGCAAGTTTTTTGAGTTTCATTATGAACTTAAGCAGCATTAAAGCTAACCCAGAACCATTCAAAGAACTAGTTATTTCCCCGAAGGTAAGGAGGAAAATGCAGAGCTTGAATGGTAAGGTCATAGCATTGAGTCGATTCATCTCAACGGCAATCGATAAGTGCATACTATTCTCGATGCTCTCAAGAAAGAGAAAGGAAATTTCATATGGATGAAGGAATGCCAAGATGATTTCCAGAATCAATTAGACCATATGGAGAGACGCTGATACCATTGAAGCATTTGGAAAGATAATATTTGTACATCTACTTAGCAGTATAGTCTTACGCACTGAACGTTTCTTTGGTAAATATGGAGTGCAAGATCCAAAGGCCAGTGTATTATATTAGCAAACGGTTCACTGGAGCGGAAAAGAATCATCCAAGTTAGAGAAATTGGAGTACTGTTTGTTGATTGCTGCAAGGAAGTTGAGGACTACATCTAGGCTCATCTAACTAAGGTGTTGACTGATCAGCCATTGAAATAAGTGCTACATCGACCTAAGACTTCGGGAAGTAAAGTGGAACATCGAGTTAAGCCAGTACGATATATCTTTTCGTCCAAGGAAGGCAGTGGAGGACAGACATCGGCTGATTTCATTGCTAATTTCACATCCATGACGATGAAGAGTAAGAATAATGGGTTCATATCTCAATGAAAATTGTATATTAGGGTAGCCTTTAATGGGCAAGCATGATTCCGGGGTAGGAGTAGTTCTCGTGACTCCAAAGGATGGGGGATATGTTATGCATTAAAGCTAGAGTTCCAAGTGACAAAAATCAAAGCTAAATTCAAAGCCTTGATTATAGGAGTTAAGATAGCAAAGGGATTAGGAGTGAAGACATTGTACATCTTTACTGACTCCCGATTGGTCATTTTTCAGGTTAAGAAGGAATTTCAAGCTAAGGATGCGAGACCTAATCCTTACCAGCCAAAATACTGGAATTGCTGGGCAATATCGAACATTACATGATTACACACATTCCTAGGAAAGAGAATATGAATGCTGATTAATTTGCCAAACGGCCAGCTCTGGGGTTGCACAACTATTAGGATAATGGCAGCAGAGGTTCTAATGTCTCCAACCATTGGTGAGATTGATTTTGATTGGATCTTGGAGGTCGTAGAGGAGAAGGAGTCGAGGATGACTCTGTTTAAAGATTATTTGCTAAAATGGACTCTTCTGAATGGGAGGAACGAACGAGGGCTTATAAAGTGCCCCGGTTCACTATGCTATAAGGACAATTATACAGTAGAGGATTCTCATCCCCTATTAAGGTGTAAGCATGAATAAAACTACAAAGATCCTTGCAAATGTAAATGAAGGAAGCTATGGTGAACACATCAAAGAAATTTCTTTGGTACAGATATTTCTGGCTAACATATAATATGGACTCAACTGACTATTCTTGAAGATGCTATAGGTGCCAGAGGTTTGCAAAGATACCAAGTGGTCCATCCAATGAGCTTACGCAAGTGGTCAGCCGGCGGCCAGTTGCAGTGTTGGGAATATATATTATTGGTGTCCTACCGATGTCAAGAGATGGAGCGAAATACGCGATAGTAGTTAAAGATTACTTCACAAAATAAGGTAAAGCGGAACTGCTTACAACAATCGTTTCGAAGAAAGCGATCAACTTTGTAGTGAATTTTTTTAATGCAAGTTTGGAGTTCCATATAAGATAATCACTAGTAATGGAAATCAATTCGAGAGTGCAAAGTTTAAAGAATTCTGTACTCGGTACCAAATTTTGAAAAGCTTTGTAATAGTAGCACATCTACAGGCAAATGGACAGGTGTAGGCAGTAAACAAGATCATCTAGTCCATCATCAAAAAATACCGGAGAGAGCCAAGGGCAACTAGGTAGATGAGTTACCACTAGCATTGTAGGTCTATCAGAGAACCTACAAGCCTACGATTAGCCATACTCCATATGCCTTGATCTACGGAACTAAGGCTTTGATACCGATCAAAACCTTAGTCCCTTCTCACAAAAGATTGCACTATGATCCCAAGATGAACAAGAAACTCTTACTTGAGTCCCTCTGCTTGGTTGAAAAAAGCGAGAAAAGCATGACCTGAAGGAGCTTCTCACCAGACAAGAGTGGAAATTTTTTTCAATGCCAAGGTTGGAAACTATGCCTTTGAGATAAGTGACCTCATTTTGAAATAGGTCTTTTCGGGTACGGGAGCACATTGTCTGAATTGGGAAGGTCCCTATGTAATTGTATGGAAGCTTGAAGATGGAATTTTCAAGCTATAGACAATAGATGAGGTCCAATCCCACAGGCATGGAATAGCGAGCACATATGGTACTATTTAGTTGATGTCCTTTTCGTAAATAGGGCAACCTATTTATCAAGATTTGATATAATAAGGCGATAACTGCATTCATTTGTTCATGAATAAAGTTGACATTCTTGATCAATGGAACCATATTCTTAAATTCCAACTTTGTGCCCCATGATCAGCGTCACAATCAGACATTCTGCATTTTGAAAAGCGGATGCACCTGGAGATAGGTTTCGATAAACTCCTTTGATCCATGATCGGATTGGTGGAGTATAACCGGACTGGAGACGATCAGATGATTCGCCCTAACTATTCTTGCTATGAATGCCCAAAGGTAGGAGAGATCATAAGTGGAAACTTGGAGATAGGCATCTAAGACACCGAATCTTGAAAATAGGAATTGGCGTTGAATCAAATTTCTTGTGCGTGTACACTATGGAGTTATATCGTTGCTCGTATTGCTATGGGACAAGAATTGAATAGTTTCAACCACATCTATGGATACCTACTATTTAAAATATCTAAATGTTATTATACATAAAAGGGCGCTTACAACAATTTTCAAATATTAAAGACAGTGGACCATGGATATGTAAAATTAAAAATCTAAAATAATGAATAAAAAGGGAAACCACACAGCGGAATTTAAAACATCAATGTATACATATACACACATCATATTGACAATCAAATATTACTACCTCATACAATTACATAATATACACATTTCAATACATCAATTATTAGAACAACAATCGTGCAACTACAATGCAAGAAATTTACGGATATATCCGATGGGTAGGGCTCCATCCAGTCCCTTTGCTCCCTTTATTACCTTCACTTGTGAACTTACAAACACACGTATACATAAAATAATGGGAAAAAAGTTTCAACTATTTTTAGGGCTGTGCCAATTTCTATATACCCCAACCTCGATTGAACCGGTGACTGTTGCATAGAAATAGACTGCCTACGTAATCTTTAGGAAGATCAAAATCACATAGTTCTGTTTCCTGCTCTACTCCTGCATCCAAATACTTGCTAGTACATTGGAACCATAATATCCATGCAACCAATGCAAATAGTATAAGCAGAAAACAATATTCTTACCCATTTATCACTACAAATCATCGTATAGTGAAACTAAAATAATAGCATACTTAGTCATTCAACATCAGCAACACACAATGTCAACCCCAATTATCAAATAAGAAAATAAAAACAATATAAAAACACTTACATTCTTACTAACCATCCATTATAGTAACACATCATCAATGTAAATATAAATAATCAAATGTGTACTAATCACCTTATAATAGTAACACAACATCAATAATCAAACTAACCGTAATAAACTACACGTCATTTGGTAGTAAAAATGGTAAAGTATAGCATCCACACTCTAATGCAATTACATCGTCATAAAACAAATACATGATAATTTAAATGAATAATTAACTACATACTACATCCATCTAAAACATTATATTAATGATAATTATTTCTCTCTTATGTATAATATCATTTAATTATTATTTATTATAAAATCCCCTTCTATTTATATATTGAAATAATAATAATATTTTAAAATTTGAAAATATACTTCAAAAACCATTGAATAAAAATGGCACAACACCCTAAAACGAACCGAAATAGAAGGATCTAGCAAAATAAAGTAGAAAAAAAGGGAAAATATATAATGGTTCGGCAAATCTAGGCCTACATCCACTTTAATCTTATTGCTTATAGATTTTGATCACAAGTACAAAGTTTTTACTAATCTAACAACCTAGAATAGCAAAAGTAACTTCCTTTGTGACTAGCGTCATGTAGAGAAAGAGAGCGAAGAAGGTAAAGTGCCAAAAGTCCTTTCTGAGTTGTCATGTGGTTACTATTTATAGAGAAATAGTCCAATAGAATTGTCGGATCTTGAAATACCAAGTCTAATTTAAGATCCGAGAAAGTAGGAGGGAAGATGTGGTCCCTGACCAATAAAATAATCCTGATATTGATCTGAAGTGATCGGTACTGACCTAATTTTATGATGGTTAGTGGTGCCATCTCACTCTTTTTGGTCTTTTATCTTCGATCCATTGAGTTCTAAGCACTTTTTCCTTAGAAATCAGGTTGTTTCTAAGAGTTTCTCATATCTCTAGTACTTGTCCTTTTCCTTCAGAGCTTCCTTGGAGTTGTTCACCTACTTCTTTCAAAATGAGCCTGAGGATGACTACTTTAACTAGAAATCCTCAGGCCAACGCTCCAGAGCCCCATAGGTTTCCCAAAAAGTTTTGGATACCGACCTAAAAGAGCTCGGTACCAACTAGTTTCCTTGGCTTCTATTTCTCTCCAAACTCCTGAAACCACTTCCAATATCTTTCCAAACATATCTCCAAATCCTTGAACCATTTCATCTTCATCTTGACGCCCATATTCATGTGGAAGCTACTTGGTCTAAAAGACTTGCCCCTAAAGTGTTCTTTTATTGGAAACATAACGTGCTCTGGAACAATACAAGTATATAGTATTGTCCATATAAGTCCATTAATGACCCAGGAGTTGCTCCAAAGTGACGTTTCCATTCTAAGAGCACCCGCTCGATTGTTTTAAATAGTGACGGTTCCATCTGCCATGAAGGTTAAGATCTACACCCCAGAGATCACTCCATGCCTTCACTAGGTACGCACTACCTTCCTCTTCCGTCTCCTTACCTCTCCTTTTCATATTGAGCCAAAGTTTCATGTTTGTATCGACCTACTTAGGTCAATACTGATCACTTTTGATGAGTAAGAAACCCATTTATAACTTAACACTTAGAGAAAATTATGCATGCTATTATTTCACTTTCTTACTTCTGTCTGGTGTCAAATTCTTGAGATTCCAAACCCTTCATCAAAATTGCTCACCGTCGACCTGAACGAGTCACCACCGTCTCCTTCAAGCCATCGCCACCACCTGCTATCTAATTTGACCACCATCGACTTCTAGAATTCACTCAGCCATGAATTCAATTTTTCCTCTAGATCTAAATTCAAGAATAAAATAGGTGGGACGTCGTTGCTTCATAGTGGAGAAGTTCGTTGCTAGGAGTGTTAGTGGCAAATGCTTACCTCAAGGCAGCCAGAGAGGTTCAAACGCTGCCAATTTTCACCCAGACTCGAGCTATGGTATGTCTTGGGATTTCCTAAGACTTGACCTAGGTGCCCCAATGAAAATATCTAAGGGTCGTGACTCGATGGTAACTCTAAGCTATTCCTCCTTTTGCTTTGGTTTGGCTTTAATGCCCTGCCCATGTTTCCATGGTTGCATGTCCCAACAAACTTAAGTTCTCAAATCGACCCACACTTGAGTCTTGGTCGAGAATAAGTCATAGTTTGAACTCCAATGAGATAGTTCTTTCCCAAGAATACTCTTGTCGAATGCATTCTTATACTCCAGTCCATCCTAATGGTTACACCCTATTGAGCTCTTTGTGCATCTTGTTCATGAATCAATTTCAGCGACCTCCAACTTTTAGGGAACTCACTCATGCCTCGAACTTCAAATAATGGAGCAAATCGCCTTCTTATATGCATCGAAGCCTTGTGCCTATGTATAGTCACCGAAGCACTCCATAACAAAAGTTTATATTTCAGGAATGAATATTACTTTGTTCGGTGTCCATATGGCTTCAATTGGCCCTGACTATTTGAAAGTAGGACTTCTGCCTTTCCATGCTTTTCTGTCCTTGGGTTCTAACTATTTAATTATTTGACTTATTATCTCCTTTTTTCATAGATATCCCACTTTGGGACATGAGCATAGAGCACTCTGAGATTCTTAAGGCTCTCAAATGAGTCAATATTCAATTCCATACCACTACCTACCTGCTGATAAATGAGAATCTTCATCAATGCAACCTTCTACGTCCCAAACGCTTCACCGTTCCCGTCGAAACTTCACCAAATAGTTCTAAGATTCCAACCAGGCCTTTTGTCCTCATTCGCAGCTCAAGTGAAGATATCCAAGGGGGCATCAAAGACCAATCCGTCATGGTGAATGTTGGTGAATCCATCAATACAGCAACGGGGGCACACGTTGCTGTAGAAGTGCAAGCGGAAGTAGAATAAAGAGTTAAAATGGAGAAAGATACATGAAGAGGGAGGAGGAAAAGAATGAGAAGGAGAAGTGAGAGAAGAAGGTAATGGAGAAGACAATGAAGACGAAGACATCGGTCAAGGTGGGGACGGGTCGTATGGAGAGACGTCTCCTGAAGACAGTGAACTTTCTGCCTTGCCGCATCCAAAATGAATAATCATCAAGACTTCTCAGCAAACCTCAGAACCACGCACAACGCCCATAATCGAGGCAATTCCTCCAGCCAATAACTCCAAAGATATTTTTGGCTTGTTGAGTGATTTCGACATTCCAATTGCTGATCTTCTTAAGGAGTTCTCTCCTGGCTTTAGCTTCCCTTCGGAGGGCATCCTAGCCAATGGAGGTGAGATTCCACCCTTACTTCATTCCGAACAAGGTCCATAGAGTACTTCGGTGGACACCAGCACTTCACAAACTTCTAGGAACACAAACAGACATTCCTTGCATTCACTTATATTCCAATGTTCCAAACTGGTACGATACTTTCATTTCAAATACATTAGGTAGAGACCGATTCGACTATCTTTATCATGGCGTTTCCAAGGAAAGGAAATGTACTCCTGAACCATATCCACCTCATTCTAGCTCTGACAAGGAATGAGAAATGGAAGAAGACAAAAGAGAACGCGAGGCGGAAAGTGACCGTCAAGCGGAAAGGGATAGGAAAGGGAGGCAGGCAAAGGAGATATAGTCTTACGACTATGGGAAGAGATATAAAGATTCGCACGACCGCTATAGTTTTTCCTATAGCCTTCCCCTACCTCGCCCTCAACTATGGCTCCCTATATAGTAACAAACTACAGCATCTTTTCCTCTTGCCATTACCATTCTTATTCCCTCATAAGCAAAAGGGGTTACTGTTCGTCCAATTCCTCCTCCAGCCCCATCGAGCCGAATGCAGGCTACCTTCCTAGAATTTTGCTTGCTGGGGTCATGTTCAACCATGACCTCAAAGACATTCCAAGTGAGGAAGCAAACCATAGGGTCGAACGAATGCAAGTGCTCATAGACCAGGGGTATGAATGGAAGAAACTCTACTTTGCCCTCTCTGACGTCAACTGAATTCATCGGATGACATCCAATCGTTTGAATCATAGAATAAAAGCTATGATAGAATAATACAGGAGTACAAAAAGAATTTTGCCAAAGTTGAAGAAGAAAGAGATGCGGCTCAGGCATCAGAGACGAAGGCCAAAGACCTGGTCGAAGAGATGAAGCATGCCCACAATCAGGCCGAGATTGTGATGAAAATCATTACAAATAATGTTCATGAAGAGAATTCCGCTCTCAAAATGAATCTAGCATCTAAGGACCTAACCCTCCTAGAGAAAGACAAAGATCTCAAGGACAAGAAAACAGAGATCCGTGCTGAAACAGAGAAGCTTGATTCTGCCTTGCTCCTGCCAAAAACAGGGACTCTGAAGGTTTAGGTCTATCATGCTGCAACCATGAATGAGCTAATCGAGCTGAAGGAGACAATGGCCAAGGAAAAAGAGGAACCGAACTCCACCATTCAATAGTTCTTTACTAATATTACCTAATATAAGAACTTGAAGTGGCTTGGAAGTACCAATACTGTCACTCTTGCCAATGCCTGGGAAGAGGTTCTATGACATGTAGAAGCATTTGGGGAAGGTCTCACCGAAGGTGAATTAAAAGCCAAATATATCAATGTTAACGACATCTTGAAACTGGAGGAAGGAAAGGTGATCTAGGTTGTAGAGGATGCCGCTGCTATGAAAGCTGCCGCTAAAGCTCCTGCTAGTCTAAGTTCATCAGGCCAGGAAGAATCAGCACGTCCTAAGATCAAGGAGCTTGTAGTGAATATTCCATCGTCCAAAGGGGCTAGCTCCGAGGCCAACCAAATTATCCAGCTTCTAGAGCTACTACTTATGTTGAACTTTACATCCCTATTTCCATCTCCCAGCCCATCCTTCTGTCCTAGAGGAGGGTAAGATTACCCTATCCCCTGTCAAGGCGACTGCAGCCAGTGAAGGTATATCTCAAGTTTCACTAATGTTTGAGATCCTTCAATTCTCCCTTGAGGCCGTTAATAATTTTTACTTCTCTGTTTATGAACTCACGGGTCACCCGTTTCTTCCCCCTCCTCCGCCACGAATTACTCAAGGCTTGGGCCCCATTGCAATTGCCACCGAGTCGACATCCATATCCAGGGAATTGCTCGTTCCAACCCTTCCCTCCAGCCCTAATCCAGGTCCTGATTCGAAGAGAATCTCAAATTTCAAGGGATTGAATGACTCTTCCCTATCCCTAGGAGAAGACATTACTATCACCAGTGCTACGGGCCCAATGAGTTCAATCTCTATGGTAGAGAGGACGAAGATCAATATTTCTAAAGGTAAAATCAAGATTGAGCCTAGAATTGAAAAGCCCATTAGTACCAAGGAACTAAAGCCTTCTCCAGAATACTTTTTAATACCATCAAGCCCCGAAAGAGCAGCAGAATCGACGCTACTACAGAGACCTCCGAACCTCCCGTTGACCTGAAGGTCCTGCCACTATTATTCCTGGAGGATACACCACTCTCTTCGAAGAAAGCACACCCAAGGGTGAGAAGGGCCAGAAGAGACCTTGTGATTTCTCGGGCAGCAAGAACGGTAAGAAGAAGAAGACACACAAGAAGTAAGTTCCTCGGTTAGTCCTCAGTGATGATAAGATAGCTTCCTTTTGTCTCATTTTGGATTGTACGTTTTGTTTTCCCTTTTCTATACATAGGTCTTGCTTGTGCGGGACCAACCCAGCATCCATTGTATATAAATGATGAATGTAACGAAAGATTGTTTTTCTATTTAATTCTTTGTTCCATTTACATTTATATACTTTATATGTTATTTCTGCCTATATAAGATTGCCTAAATATATAATGTAACTACTGGTACTGCAATTTATCCATATTATACATGCCTATGTCTATGTAATGCTTTTACTCACTATAACTCTGTACATATAAGCAAAATGCCTATAATTGCATTATCTAGATCCCCCTATTTGGTTCTGTTTCACCGTTGCTAAAATGTTTCCATTTGGCTAAACAAAACTATTCTTCAACCAATTTGGCGGTTATTCCTGTTATTTTTGGTTTGAATTTTCTTAAACCAATAACCTGTTATAAGTAAATAAAATTCCACTTTGTTTCCTATTTCCAGGGAATAGTGGTCCGAACGTTTATATCTTAACGTCTTTGGTCTTGCCGATAATTTGGGGTGATCGATACTTTCTATTTATTTCCACCACTCAACCTCAGCTAAGAGTGTCCCGTTAGGTCTTGAGTGTGATCGTACCTTTCATAATTCTACCTCATATTGAGTCCTATCTTCAAGACTTAGCGTTCCAAATGCAAGCATCCGGGAATCACCCTTCGACCTTTCCCATCTCCAAGCATTCATCAAAGGTTAGCAACTCAGGAAAAATTATCTGATTTCCCCTAGTTCAATTTTACTCTCCTGGCCCTAAACTTGGACTAGGAGAGTCCGGCAGTACCTATTTTTGGGTACTCGTTTTCGATCTTGCTTATCTCCGAGCGTTGATAGAAAGCATTCATCGATCATCCTTGCTTATCCTCAGTTGAGCATATCCTACTAGGCCGTAGGCACGGTCATGAAAATCCCAGCCATACACCAGTTCTTACATCTGAGAATCGGTGCTTTAGACACCTATCTTTGGGCATCCGCTCTCGGTCTCACCTATCTCCAGGTGTCAACCGATAGTATCCTTTGATAGTCCTTGCTTATCCTCGGCCTAGCATGCGCTGCCAGGCCGCAAGCGTGGTCATCAAATTTCCACCTATGCAACAGTTTCTATCTCCGAAAACTGATGCTTTTTGCTACTCAACTATGGATATTTCTTACCGACCTTGTCTATTTCTAAGCAATAGTCAATACCATAGGGATAAGGTCAAACTATTCGATCAACCCTTATGATTATACTCCTTTTTTCTAATCCTGGACTAAAGGATTCGGTACCTATCTCCGGGTACCTGATTGCACTACTAGTCATGAAATACAGGGTTTTTCTTACAAGAATATGACTCTATTAGTTCGAGAAGCTAACTTTATTTATAAACAAAAAATGTGGCAAGTCCTGCCTTATTATAGTGCCCTCAATTTACTAGGGTGGCATATTTGTAGAAAATAAACAAAGTAAGTCCAAGTGAAATAGCATTACAATAGAGTGCTATTCCATGCATGTAGGATTGTGATCCCATCAACAGTTGCCATCCAACGCAGTGGATCGCTCCGGATCCATACCGTGCCTTCTTTCTTTCTCCTATCACTTTGCCTCTTTGAGCTTAGCGATGTAACATTGTCAACTAGCACTCTAGTCACTTGATCCCATTCTCCAAGGGGAACTTTATTATCAAACACCAAAGTGCTAGTTTTGTCCTGAAATTAGTAAGGGCGGTCGGCCCGAAAAGGTGTTGTACGCTGAATATTCATCCACAATTACAAATTTCTAGATCTGCATAGCCTTGCGATCTCCTTCACCCAACACCATGGACAAATAAATAGTCCTTATGGGATCTTGCACCTTTTCAGTAAATCCTTGAATCCTTGATTTACTAGGCTTTACATCCTTTGAGCTAACCTTTATCTAACAAAACTTTCGTTTGAATAGGACATTCACGAAGCTTCTACAATCGACTAGAAAATAGAAGAATCACGAACAGAATATGGGCCAAGAATAAGCTTCTCACCAGATTCCAACCAACAAGAAGGTAATCGACATGGCCTTCCATATAAGGCTTCGAAAGGAGCCATACCGACACTCGACTGAAAACTATAGTTGTAGGAGAACTCTACAAGGGGTAAATGATCCTCCCAACTACCTCTGAAATCAAGAATACAAATACGGAGGAGATCTTCCAAGATACGATTCACCCGTTCAATCTGTCCATCAGACTGCGGGTGATAAGTTGTGCTGAAATTAAGCTTTGTTCCCAAAGCTTGCTGAAGACTCTGCCAGAAAAGACTCGTGAATAGCGGGTCACGGTCACAAACAATCGAAGTAGGAACACCGTGAAGTCTCACGATTTCCTTGATATAAAGCTTGGCCAAATGAGAGGTGGTCCTATTAGACTTAATAGGAATAAAATGAGCAGACTTGGTGAGGCGGTCAACAATAACCCAAATGCTAGAATGGCCCGATCTCGAACGAGGTAGGCCGTCGATAAAATCCATCGAAATTTGATCCCATTTCCACAATGGAATCTCTAGAGGCTGAAGGAGACCAGAAGGGCGCTGATGTTCGGCTTTGATACGTTGACAAGTCATGCAATTACTCACATAACTCGCCACATCGCGCTTCATGCCTTCCCAATAATAAAGGCGGTGCATATCGGCATAATTCTTACTACTGCCAGGATGAATGGTATACTTAGAACGATGACAGTCATCGAGAATATCATGCCTAAGTGCAGAATCAGATGGCACAATAATACGGTTCTTCTTGCGAAGACACCTATGAGAATCAATGCTGAAATCCCGCAACGCCTCATCACGGGATTCAAACTCACAAAGCTGAAGATCTAGCCGATCCAATTACAGTTATTAATACCATGGGACCAAACGTAGGTGCCTCGATCTCATCAGATTTCCGATTCCAAAATTAATAATCCATAATCAACCATTGCTGCTTTGTCAGAGCTCCATCCTCAATGGCAAGACAACTTTCCTTTGGTACAAGCTTTTAAGAGCTTGCATATCCTTCGATTTCATTCCAGCTTTCCCCCTTTGGATGAGGTCCTCCAATTATGGTGTTAATAACTATCCTCTCATCTGTCCATCTAGGCCCCTTTCCATTGGGTCCAAGTTGGTTCCCTTGGGGTCTAGTACTTTGTCCGCCATCCTACAACTCCCTTACATATTGCTATAATTTCTTCTTTCTTATTAACTCCTCGATGAAATCTCTAAGATGCCTGCACTCATTCGTATTGTGCCCATGAGTTTCATGGAAACAACAATACTTGCCAAAGCGCCTTTCTTCCGTAGTCGCCTCCCTCCCAGGTGGCTTTTTATACCTTTCTATGTCATAAGTGGCTAGGTATATGTTTTTGGGTGTATCGTTTGCAGGCGTATATTCATCCGACCTCACATTCCTTAGGCGCTTTTGGCATCATTTCACCAGCCTCCACCACCCTGATTTCTCTTCCATTGATTATCAAAATTACGAACATTCACAGCTACGTTACTGAAGCTCTCACCAGTCTGTTTAATTGCCACATTACTCGGAATCACTTCCTTTGACTGTCTACCACCAGTCTTCCCAAGACCCAAACTCGCTACTTCCAAATACAAGAATTGGTTAGCTTTATGATGGAACTCCACCATAACTGTTGGCTGCTTCATCTCAGCTATTTTCCAAAGTCCTCATTCGGATATATGCCTCCGACCAATGCCATCAATACCATACTTTCATTCAGACTGTTAACTCCTGTCACTATAATATTGAATATGTTCAGAAAGCCCTTCAATGATCCCGAGGTCCCTTAGAAAGGCTTGACAAGGATATTATGTCCTTAGGCTGAGCAGTGTCGAGCCCGAACTGCTCCAAATACTTCTTTGATAATTCGTCGAAAGTTAAGATGGATTTCGATGCGAGTTGAGTAAACTACATCGACGTAATCACATCCAGAAAAATTAGGAAACATCTACGTTTAATTGCATCTGTTGCTCTGGCACCATCCATGTGCCATTCATACTTAAACAAATGTTGTATGGGATCTGTAGTTCCATTGTACGATAACATTGTAGGAATTGTAAATTTCCTGTGATACTCTTCCTTTAAGATGTTCTTCATGAATGGAGTCCTACTAGGTTTAGAACCCTAGTCTTCATTCTTTCTCTACATATTCACCTACAATAACCAATTAATCATGTCCATTATATGCTCCTCACTAGCTTATTACTCTAAAGGATGACCATCAAGAGTTGCGCTGAGTGTTTGACTCCGCTAATTATCTTGGTTTGCTCATTGAAGTCTATGCTCTCCAATCTTTCGGAGAACCACTCCTTTCATTATTCATTGACATCTAGTTAATTCCATAGCAACGGTTTGAGCTCCAACATTCAGAGCTTCAACATCTAGTCCATCATCATCACCGGCATGTTGCAATTCATCCTTGGAATTAGATATGTTAAGGGCCTTATCTTCCTGCCCCACTAAGAGCCTCAAACTCAGATCGGTACCAATCTGAATTCTCTTGGCAGGGGCTCTTCCAGTCCCTCCAGTAGTTCTCCCATGTAACATCCCATTTAAGAGTTAAATAAAATAAATATTTTAAAATGTATTTTAGAAATTCAATAGGATATTTGAATTAGAAACTCAAATATTTGAATATGAAAATTTGAAATCGAGATTCAAATTAAGTTTAATGTTGAATAAGTATTTTAAAATAGATTAATATAATTAAGTTTAATGTTGAATTTTTGGATTTTATTTGACAATAAAAGGAGAAAGTTGATATAATATTCAAAATTTGGAATTTGAATTGTGTTTTAAAAATACAAAGTTTTCTAAAAATTTATTTTGACAAAATAAATAATAATTGTTAATTTTTGAGATTAATTTGAATAAATAAACTACCGCTTTAAAAAATTTAAAGGCTTAAGCAGTGTTTTGACAAAAGAAAAATTATTTTGGAAAAGAATAAAATCGGGAAACTTTTAGAAAGAGATGCTACCAAAAAGATAGAGTTGATTCACACCAGGATTAAGGCAGCGCAATCAAGACAGAAGAGTTATTAAGACAAGTGAAGGAAAGAGTTTGAGTTCGTGATAGGTGGTCATGTATTCACGAAGGCTTCTCCGATGCTAGGAGTTTTATGCTTTGAGAGGGCATGGAAGTTGGCAACTAGATACGTAGGACAATTTCCAATGATTGAGCGAATTGGTAAACTCGCTTATTGAGTCATGTTACCAAGTAGTTTGGTGGGTGTGCATAATGTCTTTCATATATCGCATTTGAGGAAGTGTGTGCACGACCCAAGATCGATAGTGAAACCGAGTACGATAGAGGATTTATTAATAAAGCCAAATTTGATGTATGTGAGAAGGCCGAAAGGGATAGTAGGTGATTAGATTAATTAAGTATGGGACACTTTATGAAGTTAATTGAATAGACCAAGGGCAATTAGAGCAATTAAGGTTGGCTTTATTAATGGAAACAAACTTTTAAGTTTTTAATGGGTAGGTTTGTGTTAAGGGAAATGTAATAGTGTGGCTAGGCTAGAATAGGATACTAGCCTATGTCAAAAGCACTTGCCCACTTTCTTTAGTCCCAACCCCTCATTCATTCCATTTTCACTCTCATTTCATTTCACAAAACAAAACCCTTAAAATCCAAGAACTAAGGCTGGTCGTATTTTCAAGGAAGAAAAAGAAGTTTTCAAAGCTAGAAGATTAAAGCTCTCAAATTTAAGGAAAAGGAAGATTAAAACAAGTTTTCTTGAACCAAGGTGAGTAAAATCTTTCTCTAAAACCTATCCTAACCTATTGGGTTCAGATTTGATTTTCATATGAATTTTTTGATGATGTTAAACATGTTTGATTGATTAAATAATATTTGGGTATGCTTGGAAATTTAAATGAAGTAAAAAAAATTCTTGTTTTAGGGTAAAACTTGAATTAATCTAAGCTAAATGGTTTGAAATGGAAATATGATGTTTATAATGATGATTTAAAGATGGGTTTTAAATTTCATAATTTTTAGAATTTATTTGGAATTTATACAAATTTTCTAAGTTGGGAATTTAGTTAATTTTGAGTGAATAATCATATTAATTATTAAAATTAATTAATTTTGCTTGAAATTTTGGGAAAAGTTAAAATATGATAAAGTTGATTTTTTTATAAATTTTTGGGATTATTTCCATTAATTTCGATTTTATATGAATTATTTGGTGAAGGAAAGAATTAATTACAACAATATTTTACTATAGTATTGAAAGAAATGAAGAAGAAACATGGCGGCCTCCGTTTTTTCTATCTCCTCCAGATCTAACTTCGCTTATCATCTCCTCCCTATCATTTTTCATCTTTCCATTATCCCTCCTCCTCAATTCCGTAATTCAACCTTTCATGTTCCTTTCCTTAAATCTTTCGACTGACTTTAAAGATCTAGTATGGTCAAAAATCGTAAGTTTAAGGCAAGGTTCAACTTCTCCAATGAGCTTCGTGCTTCAGCTACACGATCTAGATGTGTTTTTGCTGTGCCTCTGAAGTCGACATCTTCTTATTTTGATGGCAATCCTACTGCTGACGATTTGGGGGTTTCTGTTTCTAGATATAATTCGCTAGGATTGTTTGTGCGCTATCCAACGAAGTTGACCTTACTACTCCTCCAGCAGGTGACACGATGTGCAAAGATCATAGTGTGGTTAAAGTGGCTATCGATGTTGATTTTAATTCTATTGTTACTTAAACAAAAAGGCTTTGGCCTCTTCTCCTGTCTATCCTATCACCTCATTGTACAAAATCTTACTTTCTCAAAACCATGCTATAGAGAATTTAGAAGCTTCTGCCCAGATATTTTATGCATCACCCATTGCTGTACATCTAGATCTTTCTACTCACTCTTTGAACAGTGGTGCCAATTCGTGTCGCCAATTGCCAGCCATGTTGTTTGGTCTTCCTGATGATGTCCCCTGTATGAATTTCAGTTGCAATGTACTTGACTTGTTAACTGGTCTACCCTCTACATTCCAGAATCAGGCTTCTGCTCCTTTTGTGGAGCACATTAAGCCTTGGACCTCCTTGTTTTCCTCTAAACCTCATAATGAAGGTATTTATGTTTCGAGAGTTTTTGAACTTAAGAAGGTTAATGGTATTAATATCCCTACTCCTGTAGTTGTAGAAGCCGATGGACATCGTAACCCTATCCACCAGTGACTCGTCTATGCATAGCCTAGATCACGACCCTGCTTTGCCCTTAATGGTAATAGACTATTGACCTATGCGACACAAGGGGTTACTAACTAGCAATCCTGTGATGCCCATCAAATATAATAACCAACAACGGTGTCACGGATCTAGGGCGCGACCCCATAATCAGGTCGCCAGGGTGGATATTGGCCAGTCTGGTTCACTCCTAAAAAATAAAGGAAGCCAGACACAATGTGGATGGTTATATAGTACTCATACCCTATAGCTACGCATATCTCTAATAGTAGGCCGACACGAGGCTCTCATAAGTCAACACTTAACTATATGATACTCCACACCGAGTATCACATATGCACATGAGTGTAATCCCCGTTTGAGTGACACTTACTTACAATGAGTACTCAAACAAATGACACAATAGTGTCCCATACCACCGCATGTTAATCAAATAATTATTCAAAGCTCATAAACTACACTCGATCCACATTAGAGATCTCTATATGACAAGTTTGATGAATAATCAAAAAAGTGTTACCGAAAATCCCATACCAGACGGTATCATTAAACCGTTTATTCAAATTTCTCATCATATAGAAATGAGAAAAATACACGCATAAGATTTAATCATTAACATTGAAAGCTATATTCATTCTATAATAAAATAAATGATATATATATATATACATATACATGTGTGTGTGTGTGTATTTGTAGTTATATAAGTTTAAATGTCATAATTAGTAATCAAATATATATATGAATAATTAACATGTATAACATATATAATATATATTAAATAAACACTTTAGGTAAATAATTCAAAATAAATAAAAACATATATTCAGATATCCGAAGACATTATTTAGGCATCTATATACATATTCTAGATGTTTAAATCATTGTATATATAAAGAAAATAATTCAAGAGGTACTCAAACGTCCCACTCTATACATATGCAAATCAGAGATGATTATACGTAAATGTTACCCTATTTAGACGTCTGATTTATAGGTTCAAACATCTGACATTCTAATGGTGGTAATTCCAGAATTTCATGATTTTAGAATCGATTTATTTTACCTTTGATTCTACTAGCTGTATTTTATTTTGATTGGGTTTATTAATTTCTTACCATTCATTCACTAATAATATGATAATTCTACCCAATCAATTCAACATATAAAACAAAATTTTGCATATAAGAGGCATGATCAATCATATCAAGATATCTTTGATCATTTGATCAATTGATCATTCAATTGAATTAAACATGGTTGTTAGTAAAGGAACTCAAGCTGATTTGATGATCGCTCAGCTCCTAATCCTCTCTTGCTTCGCTCTTCTTGACCTCTCTACAAATATTCTTCACTTCAATATGATGATCACTTGCTTCTCAAGAAAAAATGGTGTAGATAATTTGCCAAGATGCCCTTGATTTAATTATGTGTATTTGATATTGATCTATTTTTAGAATTTAGGGTGATGGAGTTTTGGTGAAAAGTTTAAATTTTTATATCTTAAAATGGAGGGAAGGGGCTATATTTATAGGAATGGGTGAAGACTCAAGAAATGGAAAACTCTAGAGACCAAGCTTATGAAAACAAATTTGTGTATATATAATTGGGTTTGGATCCTTACTAATTGGGCTCAAAAACATTTCTTTTGTTGTTTTGTTTGCATAAACACAATATTTACATAATAACCCCATATTTGTATACATGAAAGCTTATTGGGTTGGGCTATGTGTACTAATGGGCTTTGAATTTTTATTTCTTTCTTATTTAAAGTCATTTCTAAATACACTTTAAATTCTTTTAACTCTATAAAAAAATTTCCAACTTCTAATCAAATTCCATTTTATTCATTCAAATCTCTTTTATTATAAAATCCCACAAAATTTTATTTTATTAGTTTATTTCAAATTATGATTCGTAACTTCATATGTAAAATTATCTAAATAAATTACTAAAACAATTTTACTTTCAAATTAAATTCTTATCATTTTAATAAACTATTTTACATAAAATTCTCCAAGTCGTTTCTTTAATTTCATTCAAATCCCAATTATTTCATTTTAATTATCATTAAGTCATTAATTATTAACTTCTTGACAACGGGTTGTTACATATGATAATTCTATGTTCTACTTTAATTTCTCTTGTCCTGACGATAGACTATGCATACTTGAAGCCAAACCGGTAATTATTATGGGAAACCTTTTATTGTTACTAAATGGAGCCTTTCTATTGATTCTACACGAGAGAAGGTACTTTATATTCCTGTTTGGGTTCAATTCACAAATATTCCTTCTGTTTTGCAATCCATGAACGGTTTTGATTAGCTAGTAAATTTAATTGGGAAATTGGTTTGTTTCGATGATTCGACGGTGAAGAGGGAAAGGTTGGGCTACGCGAGGGCATTGATTAAGGTCAAGCCTACTAAACTATTGCCATCCATTTTACCTATTGAGCCGACAGATGGCATTGTTTCTATGGTTATTGTTGGTATAGGTGGAAGCCACCTATCTACTCCAACTGCTAGACTTTTGGTCATCTTGTTTCTTCTTGAAAGCATTCATTATGCACTGCACCACTTCCAAATATAGATAATATTGACATTATCCTTCCCTTGCCCAAGAAGAACCCCCTTCCTAGAGTAGCGAAATGTGTATGGGTCCACAAACACGCTCCCCTTCTTCTCACGAAGGTAATGACATGTCTTGTTCTTGTTCTACATCATCTGTCGACCAAATTGAACGGAATTCAGTTTAAATGACATGGGTTCATGAAGTTATGCAGTTTTGCTATTCTCCTTTTACTGACACATATTTCAAATTAATTTCTACTTTGGAAGGCGAGCATAGATCATTGTTTAATCAAGTCAATAGTAATACTCTCTCAGTGGGTGGATGGCAAATATGGGTAACAAAACAATGAGATTTCGAACAATGAAACTTGGAATAGGCGATTCATTTCCAATAGAGAGTCTGATGTGTTTGATGTGTCCATTGCTAAGCTTTTTAGTGAGTTTGTTAATGTAATTGGGGCTGACCCATCTGATTATGAGTATGAATCCTCCTTTTCTTAGGAGGATTAAAGATTTTTTCTTCTTCTACCTTTCCTTTTGTTGCTGAGGTGCACATGCTTCACATCTATGTTTTTTGGGTAATTGCTGAGGTCTTCTTGTCTCACACGTCTAATAACTATTATGAAGTGGTGTAGCTATTATAATCCGGGTTGCTTATGCAAATAATAGTACTTTGCTTTGCCTACAAAAAAGAAAGAATTAATTAAGGAAAATTAATCGATTAACTAATTAGGTGGTTAATAAATTTTGAAATGAAAATTGTAAAATAAGGAGTTGACTAATGAGAATTCGACACCAAATGAGATTTGGTGAAAAGTGATTACTTAGTAAGGAAATAAATCAATTTTCAATATAATTATGAGTGTGTCTTTTAACACACGAAAGCCCTATTTATACCTTTCTCATGTAAATTAAGTAGAGAATATAACACAATGAACCCAAATGGGTTTATACGCGATGACAATTGAAGCCAAATACCCATGAAGGCTAAGTATAGGACTTAGCACGCGGTAGCTCGAATGGAATTAGCAGGTGATGGCTATGAATAAGATAGCTCACGAAGGCTTCGGAAAGGAAAGCTTGCGATTTCTTTAAGAGGAATAGCATCGATGACTGCTATGAAGATAAGGCATGATGGCTTTGAATGAGATAGCGCATGATGGCTAAGTATGGAATAAGGTGTAATGACTATGGACGAATAAGGCTTGAAGGCTTAGGTGGAGATGAAATGCGATGACTTCTAGTGGAATTGAATGCGACGGCTATAAGTTTGATAGCACAGGATGACTTTGGTGGATTGTTTGTGATAGCTTAGTTGGAAATCACACGCGATGGCTATGGGGAAGATAACCCACAAATGTTATTAAGGAGTAGTGCGTAATAGCTTGGGAAGTTATTGTTCCACAATGGCTATGGGATAGCCAAACATATGATAACCTAACCTAAGTTTCAAAATGTACAAGATAGCTAATTCATAATGACTAATCATAACTCATGTAATGACCCGTATTTTTAACGCTTTAAAAATACTAAATTAAATAAAATTTTAAATTAAAAATCCGATAGAAATAAAATTTTACGATTTATTAAATGGAAATCTCTTTGTATATAAGTTACAAATCCAAAACCAAATTCGTAGACAACCAATTTCGATAAGACCGATAATGTAATACATATTTAAAAATGTAATGTAATAATATAAAATAGTTGTAACCAATAACAGAAACCAAAATAATATTTTTAACGTAAGAAACGTGCGTTTTGCGTTAAATGAAATTTTCGTTAAATAAAAATAAACAATAAAATTTCGCAACAAAAATTCGATATTTAAAATGCGTCTATTTAAACATAGGAAATTGTAAAGTTTCGTCAGAAAATATGAAAGTAAATTTCAGTCACGTCATTTCGGTTTAAATCAGTTAAAATGTAATGAAAATAAAATGTTTTCAAAAGCTGAATATTTTTATATAGAAAAATTCTAAATCATCTTCTGAGCAAGACGTCATTTTTTCGTTTTTCCAAATTCGGACTTCTTTAGCTCCGTCGATCTTATTTTTCTGCGTTTTTGCTGCATTTTCCGCTAGTAGAAAATTCGAATTTTATAATTCAATCGTACCGCTGATATATGTATACTATTTTGATCGTCTCGTCGTGCTGGTCTATGCGGTATATTCAATTTTGTGTTTTGGTGTATGGTACACATCGGGAAAGACAAAGTGGCTGCTATATCGGATACCGTATCGGTATCAGTTCCGTGCTTTGTTTTTCATTGATTTGTAAACGCATGCACTTCTTGTCTGTTCGGTGTTCGTGCATTGCTTTTAAAGAAATAAATTAATATACCTTATATTTTTAAGTTGAGACCATAGTTCATATCCTACATTCTTTTCAAAACCGTTCTCATAAAATAGTTTATATTCTACCCATTCCCCTAAGCCTTTTCATTTAATCACTCCATCTTCCCATGCACCATCTCCTAACAAACCAACAGACAATTTCTTTTATTACTCCCTTGTTTATTGTGCCCTGACTTCCACTGTTCCATCTTTTCATTTTGTATTCTCTGTTTCCATTTTATCTCAAACATTTCATCTTATTTTGTTTTGCTAAAAGAAAAAAAAGGAACAGAGCTCATTCACATTTCACCAAATTGCTACAACCTCTGTCACTTTGCATTTCATTTTTCCCATGGCTTCTGCACTCTCAGATTCCTATTCCTTCTCATTTGCCTGCTGCTCCTCTTTTCCAAACCGTGCGTCTTCCATTCCATGGCTGCAAACCTTCCACTTGTGTGCATCTCCTCCGGCCTACACCACCGCAGCAAGCACCTCCACATACCCGCCTACACCCAACGCAAGCTTCACCCAGACCGATCTTCCACTTCTTCCCCCTCACTCTCGGCCGAGCAGTCCAGTCACCACCGAACGCCGCGCTCCATCACCCTCGGTTCGCCACTTTCTCGTCCACTACCCGCCGCTTGAAAATCGAACCGTCGCTTCCTCTCTCCTCCTTGTGATCGACCAAGCACACTTGTTGAGGTATCGATATATGTCCTTTATGTATAGGGGGCTTTGTATATTTATACTCGCTGCCTCATATATATACATTTATTTATAAAAAATATAAATTTTACTAAGTTATGTTTTAAAAAGGAATATATGAATAAATATGCAGTTATATGGGTATATCTATATCACCTAGTTCAGAGATAAGCATGCAAAGTTGATTTAATTATATGTCAGTATATGATGTGAGTTATGAAAGTTTTAAAGTATCTATTCATGGTCTATTTTATTAAATAGGTTATGCGTGTGTAGATGGTTCAGGATCTTAAATGGTCTATTAACTTTGTTTTGAACCTTCATTTTGCTTAAGTATAGAAAAGAGTGGTTTTGCAGTACACATATGTATAGATGAAAAATATAGTTCTGTTACTTTATTTCATATATATCTTGATTTAATCATACGTTTTATGTACCTGTAGGGTCGCTTATATATAAGAGGTTATAACGTTATAAAAGTTTTTAAAGTAAGCTGCATTGTTTATAATTAATATTGTAAAATATAATGGAGATATGTAAGTTTAGGTGTAGCCTATGTATATAATGTAAAAGTTTATTTGCATGCTGATTTATATTTTATCTTATTATATGGTAGGAATATTATATTTGTTGTACTGGTCTGCATTGGTATATATCATAAATAGTGCACTTTATATAATATATATGAGAGGTATTGTATATTTTACCTTTTGATTTACTGTACAATAGGTTGGTCATATGCTAGGTTGACGTCAGTTATAGAGTTTAAGTCTGCAACTATATACTTTGTTATATAATAGTCTACACATGTCTAAGTGGTAGGTATGTTTGTTATATATTAGTGTACATCCGTATAAAGTTATACAAGGTTGTAGTTAAAGTGCATATTTTAAGATATGAATTAGTCTGTAATGTTTAGGCTAGGATTTATAATAGCTATAAAAATATTATCGCATATATATTGTCTATAATGTTTGCATTGAATATATAGATTTGGATTTTAGGTTTTGATTTTTAATTTAAGTATTTATATAGATTGGTTATTTAAATATGTATGTTTAAATTGACTGTTTATTTAAATATATATCATAATAATATATCAAATTTTTAGTTTATATCAAAATCTGATTCTGATTTGTTCTCATCGATCTTCCATTTATCAGCTTTGTCCATCATGCCATTTTCTTCATCGAATCGTGTCCATCTAGCATTTCTTTGGAATTCATAGCTCAACTTCATTGTCTATCTCTCTAGCCTCGAAAGGTGAGCAATCACTCACGATTAATGTTCTTTTATTTATTAAATTTGATTTCAAGTGAAACGACAATTGAAATATGCTGCTGTTAGTTATTTACACTGTTATATATGTTATTACCTGTATCAGTTCACCTGTGACATCTGACACCCTTATTTGTTATTTATACAATGATAATCCAGTTTGGTTGATAAATGATTGATTGTTTGATGTTTGACATTGGATGTTAAATTGTTAATGTTGTAAGTGATAAATAATTTGAAATTGAAATTGACGTAGGATAGTTATATTTGATATATGTGATAAATTTGATTTGATGACATTTGCATAATATGACCCTTTTAAATGTTGAATTAATTGACACGTAGAAATTGGTAAATACACCTTGAACCATGTAAATGTTTGTTGTTAAATTGATGTAGTATGAAATTTAGTAATAGATATCAATTGAAAAACTGTATAAATATTAATGTAATAATCTTTAATCTACGTGAAATGATTGTGTAGGTTCTAGAAATAATTATATTAATTTGCACAAACAACAATGTAAATTAATACGATTATTTCGGGATTATTTGAATTAATTATTGGATTGTTATTGATGTTGGTTATTGCATGTTTATTTACTTTGACACCATCCCAGTTATCACACTGCAAGTTCCCTTTGCTATGCTCAGATTTTCAAATTGAAATGGAATCGGGTTGAAATGATAAATACCCAAATGAATTTGACTTAGGATAGAGAATTAAATAAAACCCGATTGGTCAATAATTTGATTTAAAAATAAAATGAAGATTTTACTTGAATAAATAATATGGTTGTGAAGCGAAGTTGAAATTTGAATTTTTAATGAAAGGAAAATGTTAATATTTAATAATCTGAAACAAAATATTAAGAATGTAATTGATGAAGGAACGTTGTTTAATTGGAGAAATGATTGAATTAAGTTTTGAAATTTTAATAGTTAAGTTTTGGAATTATTTAATAATGTAATAAGCTTGAATCATTTGATAATTAAATAAAAATTTGAATTCTTTGATAAGTGAAATCAAATTTCCTTAATAATTGAGTTTTGAAATTTGTAACTAAGTAAATGAATAAGCGAAATTGAATTTCTTTAACAAGAAATAAAAATGTGATTTATTGAATTAAGGTAAGACTTGTAATTTAAAGAACTTGATTTGACGAATCTAATTCAATTCAATTTGAAGTTTGATATAATGAAGTTGAACTTAAGTAATTGATTTAATGAATTGGAAATTTAATAGAAATTATTTGAATGATAAATTTACTTAATGAATATTGAATGAAATCGATCAATGAATTTAAATTGATTTGAATGTTAAATTAAATTAATTTAAATGATTTTGGAATGAAACTTATATACGGACTTGAATCAATATTTGAATTGTTAAATAAAAATTGAAATTGAATTATAAGATTTTTGAAATTATGAATTTGAAAGTTTGAACGTAAATCATGGAATTGATTTAGGAAGACAAATGAAATGTTGATTTATAAATTCTAATTGAAATTGTAATTGATTTGGTTTTGAAATATATAAATGACCAATCGGTGTAATAATCACGAAAGTTATTAAAGAGACCGGAATCGGTTTGGGACATACTCACTGTCTAAACCGAAAACCACTTTAATAACTATACGCGGAGTGTGATCCAGAATGAAGTGGTTGGAATGATGTACGTTGATGATTGAAGAAAGAGAACGATAATGGATAGCCTTGACACTTGTGTCAAATTGGAAATGACTAAAACAGGAGCCGTGCCGGGCCAAATGGGGTCAGCTTCCTCGAGCGAACACACTTCTTCGAAAACTACTCATTACTTGTTGTCGATTGGTGCACCCTCGAAATTTTGGGAGTGTTGTTTCGCGGTGTTGCGATCGCTGCGGCGATGCGTTCTCACCAGTCCGGATCAGGCAAACGATAGTTTCACTACCTTGGGTATTGCCTCATGTGCCTTGTCATACTTGTATCCCTATATACGCGACCACTACGATTTGTTTTGTGTTATACCTATGGAGTACTCCCTGATAGCCCACTAGTTTACGGTGGAGTTACAGTGCTGTATAGTCTATAACGCTTATATAAAATGTGTTAAGGGGGATAATGGTAACGCCTTAACACTATTTTGATATTTTATATTACTGATAGGCATTATTTATTTACCGTACACTACTACATAGTAGATTGTTTAACGGATCCTTAAAGGATGGTTTTTCCAAACATCCTTTGAGTTACTTGTATTTCAGTTGCTATTTCACTTGAGTTGGATTTATTGATATAAGAATGTTAATCCTGACTCGAGTGTTTTGTGTTTTGCTTTACGCTCGGGTCAGACTGAGTGTACCAGTATTCGAGATTCACCTTTGGAGTTGGAGCTTCGCTTGGAGATCCAGCTATCTATCCAGCTTTCAGATATTCAGTTGATCCTAGTGATGTATTCTAATTTTGTATTTGACTATTGTATTCAAGACTTCTGATGTACCTTATTTAACTCTGATATGTATATAGTAGCTTCATGAACTACTATCTTTTATTTCCGCTGCAATTATTACTCTGTGTCTGTGATCTGTGATTATTTATTTACTGTATATGCTCAGTTTTGCCAAATATAAATTAACAATTCGGTATTTTGAATCATTCAAGTTCGACATGTGCGGATGTGAATGGTCTAAAATAGCGGGTCGTTATAACTCACGAAAGCATGGGATGCTAAATTTTCTAAGTAAAATAAGAAATGCTTAGGGCACTTTGAAAGATAGTTTCCAAGTGTTATAGAACTATTTTATAAGAATGAAATAAAGGAAAGATTTTTATAAGTTAAAATGGTGTTAACTTATTTTGAAATGGAAGAAAGCTTAGTTAAGCTAATAAATGATAGGGTATCATTTAAATGAAAGATAAAAATGTTTTATCTAAATGAAATGTAGGGTACACTATAGATGAATGAATGAAATGGGTTGAACTGTGATCCTAAAGATATATTGGCTCATGGAGTTATTAGATGCCAGGTTGCCTTGACTATTAGTCTAAAGTCCAACAGTATATTGCAGGGTTTCATGATTAGGTTGAACCCTAAAAGATTTATAAACTCTAAAGGGGAGTTAAGGCATGATGCCATGGTAGTGTACCAAAACATCAGGTAGTGTTACAACTAAAATGAATAAATCGACAACGTGAACGATAGTGGTTTAAGGACTAAGAGGTGCTATTCACGCTTAGTAAGGATTCTTACTAGAATGTATTCATGATGCTTACATTCAACCTCTTAGGAGAGCCCGAGGGACTCTATTCAGGGTGGCTCCTATGGGAATGAGTCGACATTTCACCAGGTGACATTGTTCGAGAAAAGATGAAATAGTGATATACAAGCCTAGGGAGGTAGCCACTAAATAAATTAATGATAACTCAACGATGAAAGCATAAAATAAGAGATTAGGTGATGATTGAATGGATGATAAGTATATGATATAGTAAACTTGAATTGATATATGACATGGTTCATAACTAGATGATAAATGTAGGGTACACATTTCTTAATGGATATTCACATGGTTGCTTTTATGTAGTATTTTTTTACATGATGTGATATACTATGCTATGATGACAAGGGTAAATGTTTACTCATACTAGGATTTCTGTTTGACCCATATTTTTATTATTTTCCATAAAATCATGGGTACTCATTCGAATAGGCTGAGTTTATGGATTAGATATGTAGCTTTTTAAGAGCGAATAAAGATTCCCAAGATGAAGCAGGAGGCTTGCTATTTATAATAGAAGTTATTTTGAAATTCCGCTATGTAAAAGTTGGATTTATAATTGGTTATGTGTTATGTCGGCATTTTCATATGGCGGACACGACACTACTCTATCTATGTTTTATTTATATTTACCCCTACGTAGGCAACAATTTGGGTTAAAATGATTTAATAAACTATGTAAATCAAATTGATGTAATGAAAAAGCTATTTTGCTGCTTTGTTTACTTACGTTGTGCAAAATAATACCGAACTCACTTTGCCACTGGAAAATGATTTCGGTGATGACAACGGCATTTTCGGCATCTATTTTTGAGTCTTAGAGTAGAGGATGTTACAATGACAGTCTACTCTAGAGTGGTTATTGATTTGATGGAACTCGCGGTACTTGCCGTTGCGGCGAGTTTCTTCCCGCTTCCCATCCCTGACAGTGGTTAGCCTTTGAAATTGCACTCAATTCCGGGTGGTGAGATTGATTGTGGTGATGTCCCCATTTAAAAGAGATTAATTTTTGTATTTGGGCTTGTATTGACGACTGGCCTTTAGATGCCTTCTACCATCGGCTTAACGACTGTTGTTTCAGCGATCGTTGTTCCTATAAGGATCTGCTTGGGCAAGACACCTTGCCCCATTGTCATTGTCTGAAAGATCTGTGTATTTCATCCTCATCATTTTGCTCCCCCATTGATAGAAGTCGGTTAGAGATGAAGCCGGTTGCTTCTAGAGCTCTCTCCACATCCTAGACTTGTATCTGAATCCTGAACATGGGGACATGACTAATCTACTCACGTCCACACCATTGGCCCAGGCAGATTCTTTGTTGAAGCGGCTAACATACGACCGCATGCTTTTAGAAGGACCTTACTTGATATTACCTAGCTTACTAACCAACTTGACATGGGTATATAACATGAAGAAACGAGTCTTAAAGTCTACCCACAATTGGGCCTATGAGCTGATACTGCCCGATCGCAAATGCAAGAACCAATGGGAGGCTAGTCCTGGGAGGGTGGAAGGATGGGCAAACACTTTTTTAAGCCAGAAAGCTGGCTGATACAGGTTATAGAGTTGAATGTCGTGATGTGGTTAGATGGATCCACACCTCCATCATACTTCTCAATAGGTGGCAAAGCATGTCGCGGATGGATGTAAGCTTGCTTGACTTTATTAGAGAATGAATCCCCGTTATCGTTATCTGAGAATGCCATGCCCCAGCATTGCGGGCTTGCATTCTGTCGAGCTGCTGGTAGAGGATTTGCATTTCTTCCCTAATGTCGGCATCGGTCGGTTGTGGGATGTTCTGGCTGACTATGAGCTAAGGACTTAGCCTACGCCTTGGTGGACTAGGGATGGATGACGAGATGGATGACGATGACGATGAGTAGGTGATCTCTCCCTGTGCACATAGGCGATCTTGAATGCACGACCCACTCTTATCTTTGTCTATTTTTGGCCACACCCCTATAGGACCTGGAGTGTACAGAGAGAGCAATGTGCCTTGTCGATGGCATGGGGACTACTATTGAGATTGTCAAAAGCAGAAGTTTGCGGGTGATCAAAGGCTAGTGGCCGTTCCACTGTAGGGGAACAATGAGGATTTGGCCCCATAGGCACATCCATATATGGGGCGAGATCAATTTGTCTAGGTAAGCATATATCGTACCTTTTAAGATAGACGTAAGCATCCATAATCGGAGTTTGGGTACCGCCCTCTCTTGTGCATCGACGATGTTCAAGAGTTCATAATCGTTTGGAGGAATGGGCCTGTGAGCAGGTAAGTCGGCCAAGTTGGCCATCGGAAGAGCTAGTGGGACAAATTTTACGGTGGCTTGAGCGTGCAGCTGCGTCATCAAGTCGTTCACTTCGCAGGCCAGTTGACCCATGTTTGACGGCTGTAGCATCACAGTATGCCATATTTCTTCGTTGATGTCTAGATTGGGTTTGGCAGCATTGGCAAGAGTGTTATAATTGGTTTCGTGCTCGTTGGAATTCTTACCTTCAAATGATGGGAGATTGTCCATAGTAACAAGTCAAATTGGGTCTTTGTGGGGTAGAAAAGTGTGGAAAGATGAGAGATTTAGGGGAAGGGCCTCCTTCGAGCGCCAAAATGTTGACTATTTTTCTAGCCAACCTCAAAATGAAACTAATGTGTTACGAAGAGCAAAAGTTACTTATTAATTACTAGGCTTATGGTAAAAAATTAGGAGTTCAATATGCAGCTAAAAGGTAAATAATACAAGATATTGAGTGGTTCGGCAAAGCTACCTACGTCCACTGTTAAGTTCTCGTACTATATATTTCTCTTACAACTATAAGAAATTACAAGATAATAATAAGAAAATTGGAAGCATATAAGACTAATAAACCTATGTAATCTTAAGGACTTGTGGTATCAAGAGCCTGAATTGTGTGTACTATTCAAAATCATTATATGTTCCAACCCCATTGAAGTTGTAATGCAAGGGATGTTTACAATAGTTGAAGTGGATGATAGACGGTTGAGATTGAGCTATGGAACTGGCGAGAAAAACGCCTCACCATTGATGCGGCTACAAGGACTTATAGACGACAGCTGCAAAGGTGTAAGAAGATGTGCGACGGATGAAAATATACTCACTGCTCCTTTGCAGTAGGCATGGGATTCACATTTAATGCACATACTTTGTGTTAAATTCGCATTAATTGCACATACTTCGCATTAAATGCTGATGGTATGTGTGATGACCACCCTACACCATCGACACCTAATATACAAAAGATAGTGTGCTGCTAACGTGCCCGATCATCAAGGTTTTTAAATGAAATAAACATCATAAAACGTGTCGTATATCTTACAGTTCATGAAATAAAATATAAAATACATCATAGATATAAAACACGAGAGATAGTAATAACTAAGTGATTCAAATATCAGAGTACAGATTCACAGAGTTACACAATGAGTAATAGAGTTCATACAACGGAAATAAACTCAAATAACTATCTCATAATAATAGACCAGCATTGTCTAGGCTCCACGGTGTTGCACAGCTACTGTGTCACACCTAGACCTGCTATATACTACTTCATTTCCTAAGTGCCTTAGACCCCGACCCATCCTCCAAAATAGCTCGGCATTACTCTAAAGCTCTAATCTCCCAGTTCTAGAAACAACTCTGTATGGTGAATGTAATGACCTGCATTTTCAACTCTTGAAAGTCGGCACTTAATACATCCATGGTATTAGAACGTCGAGCTTCCAAGTGCCGAAAAGGCAAAATTTTAAGGTAAAATAAAAAGAAAAAGAAGAGGGCAAAACAGAATCTCGTAGCGGAACGATCGCATATAACATAACAAAGATAGTAAAAGTTGCCACTTGAAGATACAAGATATATCAGAGTTAAAAACAAACCTCATCAGATTGGACAGTTATAACTTCCTAACCTTACAATTGCTGATGGGTATATATAATAATATAGTGGAAAAATAAAAATACTACGGCAGGTGAACATCCAGCTCTACTCCATGAGCTCAATGTTCCATCAACTATAACCTGGAAAAACTCGGTTTGACTCGAGCATTATAACAAAATACACCCGGATCTCTGGAAGGCCGACATAAGAAAACTCAAGAAATATGGTGAACATATAATGATTTTGTAAGACCATGCCGCTAAACATGGAACGAGTTTTTCCTCATAAGAACAACTTCTATACATAAAGGAATGGAAAACATACCAAAACAACAATCCAAACAAGAAAGGATAAACACAGACAAGATCAAAATCCAAACTTAAAGAATGGACACAAATAATTAAACATAGAGAAGAGCTCAAGGCACTTCTTGATGCAATTAAGAAAGGATTAACTCCAAGATTCGAATCAAATATGGAGAATGAATTTATCCAATATGACTAGGAGGATGCGCCCCTACATTAAAAGTACACCCCTAGACAAAATATACTTGAGAGCACACAAGTCACTCTCGGGAACTTCCAAGCTGGACTTTCGCCAAACACGGGAATCCTAATATTTCACATCAATGCATGCATGCCAAAACCTCTCTAGATAGATGTGAACATACCCTTATGGGTGCAACCCACATGGCTTGGCTCTAACACGCGCTTTGGTTTTAGTTCTCCGGTTGGATACCAATGCTCAAAATGAGCTATAAATCGACTTAAATTGACGAAGCATAAAGAAGGATATCAAAATTGATAGTCGATGAATCAACTATCGAAAACAAACTAGTACTACCCTGGGGAAAACAATGAAACCGGACAAGTTAGGGTAGTGTTGCTTCCTATCTTGACTCAACAACATTCTTAACTTTAAGAACAATAAGAGTTTAAATGCCCCAAACGAGCAATAAAGTTGTCTTGAGTCGACGAATACAAAGAATATAGCAAGATCGATAGTCAATAAGACAACTATCGAGAACAACGAAATGATCGTATATGAAAATTAAATCTCCTATACTTATCACAACTCATCAATCTCGAACTAGCATTACCCCAGGGAAAACAATAAAGCCAGACATGTTAGGACATTGTTGCTTCCTATCTTGACTCGACAACATTCTTAACTTTAAGAATAGTAATGGTTCCTTCAACGTTTAGTGCTAAGTGTAAGACTAAATATTTTTAATAAACGAATAAAACTTTTAAAACATTTGACTCACAGTTTTGCTTTATTTTCACATCACAAATATTTGTAAAACACTTTAAAAACACTCTTTAAAATATTCTTTTAAAGTGCTAATTATATTTCTATGTGTATTAAAAAGAAGGGTCAGAACTGGATGCCATTAAAACATTATTCACTATAAACCCAAAACAATTTATACTTAGCTTTATTTAAACATTCCTTTTTAAAGATTTTCTCATTTATAAATTATCATTTATAACTTTAAAATAACATTTATTATGTCGGAAGAAAATAAATAAATTTAAAATACTTTGGTAAATATAAAACAATGTTAATCATCTTGAAAAATAATTAATATAACCCGTTTATAAATTTAAATCAAATTTATAATCCCTCTTTATAAATTTAAAACAACATTAATTATCCCAAAGATAATTAATCAAATTTATAATCCATTTTATAAATTTTAAACAACACTTACCTTTTATTCCAAAATTCTCAAAAATACTTGAAAATTTAGTGTAAACAACTTTCAAAGTGCAAAAACGAGACCAAACATTTATTTTGTAAAAATACAAGCACAAGTTCAACACAATAAATGTATAAGGAGATGATATTTTATAAGTGACGGTATTATGATAATTGCTATAACGACAATATACAAATCAAACAGTATGTCACAAATATTTCTACCAAACATCCGTATAAGCAACATAAGAATATAAGTAAATCAATATTGGCGAGAACCCCTTAAGGTGTCTGTACAAAAGTCCCCTGTAAATCACACATATGTATGTGTATTTCGAAGTGTTCTGTAGTGATTTATTCGCTATGTATACTTCAACTTCCTCTTGTTTCTGTTCCTTGCAAAACAATGGTTATTTATACCATCGCTTCCAAGTGGAAATCAAATCCAATCAAACAGTCAAACAACAATATATAAACTATCATCCAAGCATTTAATAATAATCTATAGCAACATAGATATCATATAGTTTATTTAAAGGTGAGTTCACCCAACAATATTTCAATTGATGTTTTCGCGTTCCGGTTCAATCTAAAATCGAATGGCGTTAGATTTAGCTCAAAATTCTACTTGCTTCAAATTCAATGAAATCAACTCCAGCGCTTACATAACACTCCTACGGGCGCAACGTAAAAGGCCGTGTCTCGATTGTACCTCTATGAGTGAGACGTTGATTTTATAAGATTTGGTATAAATCAAATTAATTAATTCACTAATTAGCAAACTAATTACCAATTAAAATAAATCCTTTTCTTCCCAAAATCCCCAATCCCATTACTATGCACGTGCACATAGTGACACACCCACCATGTCGTGCATTCTTATCCCCCTCTCTCGCTCCACACACCATGAAGCAAAGATCTGTCTTCACCAACGCATCCCTCTACGCGCAAGCCCCCCGACAGACCCAACCTTGTGCAATTGAAAAACGCATATCGAAACATGACCTGGAGTGCTCCGTCACTGTTCACTAATGGTGTGATTTTCTTCAAGGTGCCACACCACCCAAAACTTCCTTCATAACTTTGTTTCGCTAAGAGAAACACGATGATGCCATCAACATCGCCTAAATCCGCCCAAATCTCCGACAAGATGGAACCCTAACATAACTTCTAATGTTCGGTTACGACCAAACATAATCACAACCCCATTCGAGCCTATGGATTAGAAGATCTCGCCAGTAAGAACTCAACGGAAATAATTTCATAATTTTTCGATGAGTGAATCTCTTGGTTTTGATTTTAAAAAATAGAAGTTTGCTTTCATTTTTTCTTTTTGTTTACTGGGAGGTAAAACGAGCCAAAAAAGAAAAGTTATTTTGTAAATAAGTTTACAAATTGAATTCACTATTGTTATTTATTAATTAAAAAGAGCAGAATAAAGCTATTATATCCATTCAATTAATATTTAATTCACAGTGCAAATATTTAAATAATCCCTATATATGAATATAAGTTATTTATATTTTCCAGGATGTTACATTCTCCCCCCTTAAAAGAATTTCATCCCCAAAAATCCCAAAGGAAGAAAATGTCCACTCACCCTAAGGCTTTTAAAGTTCCTTATATTATGGAAAATTTCGGTAGCACCTCCTTTGCGCATCGTGATCCAAAAAAACTACAACTCGCAACAAATGACCCAAAACAACAAAGAAGCCTAAAAGTGGCCTCCTATATTTGGGGCATAAAATCATCAATCAATCACCAATCTCTAAATCTAATACATACCTCTTTTGTGTTTTATTTTTAGCAAGTAACTTGCTATCTTTATGCGTATGTAGGTGCGCAAGCTATCAAATAGTGATCTCTTGCTTCCCTTTACCTATCTTGTACTTACATAATCCAAAAGAGAATCATGCGGACAAAAGAGCAATACACTAGCTATTTATATCATAAGCACAAACAACATAAACAATACAATAACCATATGCAACAAGGAAATATGATGCAACTAATAATAATGATGCAACTTCACATACTAAAAACTGGCATGATACAAATCTACATGCAACTCTAGTGTCACATAAAGCCACATGCAACCAAAAGCATAGGGATTATTTTCAAAAGATAAATTTAGAACTAAATGTTTTGGTTTATATATTCAAAATATATTTTCAAATTCCTCCAAAGAGAAATATATCAGAACCAAAATCAATTATGACTAGAGGAAGCTCCTCCTACCGAAGTATGGTACAACTCTAGAATCAAAACAACATGAAACATCTAGTGGTATTCTGGTTCCTCCTAAAACAATAACTAGAGTACACAAATATACCTGCCGAGTCTTCCAAATCGAAAAACCCCAATCGCCGAACTTTAGTCACAACAAAACATTTGAAAAATCAATTTAAAAATTCTCTTTTCAAACGTTCCGAAATAATAATGCTTTGTCAATATTTTCAAAATAATACTATTATTATTTCTTTCTCAAAGTCTTTTAAAATAACTTTTCAAAAGCACTGGGATTTAAGTCCTAATAGATAACAACTTTAAAATCCTTTTCTTATAATATCACACAATCAATTAAATCAAATTCCATAACGGAATAAAATAACACTTAAAATTATTTAAAATGTTAAATGACTAACAAAAAAGATTTATAATTTTGCTTAGGTTCACAACTTTCTCGATCATCCAAGGATATAGATAATTTTCTATACACACCATCATGCTCATCAGCCTTTTGTTATTGCTTAGAAGATTATCTAAACTCCCTCAAACAAAATTTAAATTCACTCCCTAAACTTTCCTAAGCCACACAATAAAGCATACAAATATAATTAAGTTGTATGATGTACATAAATCGTCCGTACGCAATATCTGATCCGACCACTTGCTCGGATGCATAGACTTTAATTTCAAACTAGTATCTCTCACTTGACCTCCCTAGTGCGGGCTCCGATTAGGTTCCTTGATTAGAAATCTTCATTCTCCTTACTTAGTCATATACAATGATAAAAATCCTCAGTATCGTATCAATAATCCAAATCAGGTCTTCATTGTCAAGAATAATGTGAGAAATCCTTTTTCGGACTGGTTTGAATTACCTTGAAGTTATGTACTCAAATCCTGGATCAAGATCCGTATGAATAAAATGATCTACGTACAACTTACGAACTTAATTTCATTTGTTTCTTAACTGCACCAATCTTTTTCTAAATCACTTTCATTTTCATTTATAGTATTTCATTCAATACTATTCATTCAATACTAAAAGTATTTATGAATTATTTCATGAATTTCCACTTAATTTTATAAATATTTTGTAAAGACACTACTTGATAAAACATTAAATTAAAAACTTACTCCACTTTTTTTTTACTTGTATAATACTCTTCTACACCCTAAGACTATATATATACACAAAATGCAAATTTTTCATTAGGCTTAAAAATAGAAAAAATGAGGAGATAAATACGCGGTTGAAAGGTAAATATCACAAGATATAGAGTGGTTCAGCAAAGCTACCTACGTCCACTATGATGTTCCCTTACTATATATTTCTCTTACTACTATAGGGAACTACAAGAGAATAACAAGAAAAAGGGAGCACTTAAAATTAATAAAGCTATGTAATCTTAAGAACTTATGTGGTATCAAGAGCGTTGAATTATGCGTAGGATTCAAAATTATTGAATGTTCCAATCTCTTTAAAGTTGCAATGTGGGGGGCTATCCATAATAGCTGAAATGGATAGAGGATGGTTGAGATCACGTTGTAGAGCTGGCGGGAAAAATGCTTGACCGTTAATTTGACTATAGTTGATGGTCAACAATTGTAAAGTGTGTCAGGAGATGTGTGGTGAACGAGAATGTACTCATTGCCTCTCTGTACTAGGCATAGGTTTACATTAAATGTACATTTAATGCTGATGGAAAGCCACATCAATTCAACTACCCAACCATGGTGCTTTGGATGGATGGATGGACAACTTTGTCATTCACTTAAGTGCCTATATAGTTAAGCTGGCCGACTGGCGGTCGACAATATGGAAGAGACATGGAATCTTGTTGAGGACCATGCGGGAAAGATGGTTAATGATGGGGCACGAGGCGATCGGGAGGGAGGCCTGATGCTGGTTGGAGTTAGCGGTGCTGAAGCCATGCTAAAGATAGGCCATGTTTAGGCAACTCTTGCCTGATGCACTGTCTGCTAGGGTGGGCATGGATAGGAGTCGGTGGTCAGTTTATGTGATGCTGGACGAATTGTGTTGACTTTTAGCTGTTGCTGGAAGAAGTTCGATATAGGAGAGATGGTTAGGACCAAGCCGGACCTAGCCAGATCTTGCTTAAGTGTGAAGGTTTCTTTAGGATGAGATGGTTGGACCTCATCTTTGCGCCTTGTTAAGTAGAAAGGTTGATTTGGGACCAACATGGGCTTGGGCCGACATTTGCGGGCCGGTGGAAAATCAATTGGGCTGGCTTTGATTGGGCTAGATTGTCTTTGACTGGCCTGCTAACTATTTGCGAAAAAATTATGCAATGGTTGAAATAGGAAGGCTGGTTATTATTGAGCCAAGCCTGATTGAATTAGGAGGGGCCGGGCGCAGATCTTGCCTAAATATGAAGGGTTTCTTGGGGTGAGGTGACCGAGCCTCACCTTTATGCCATACTGAATGGAAGGGATGGTTTTAGACCATCATGGGCTTAGGTATGGGGCCGGTTATAGAATAGTTAGGCCAACTTTGATTTGGCCGGGCTATCTTAAATTGGTCTACTAATTACTTGTGAGAAATTGAGCAAAAGGGTTGAATAAAAGTAATCTCCTTTCCCTGGCTATTTGCTTGACCTATGTGTGGAGTAAGTCCAAATTGTTGGTCCAAATGTAAGGTTGAGAGTTATCTAGGCCTTGGGGAAATACATATTTTAAATTTAAATGTTAAATTTAAAGTATAAAAGGAAACTTCATAAAGGTTATAAAATAAATTAAAAAATTTCTAATCTATTTTCGAGAAATCAATCTAATAAGTTTTGATATTTTTATAAATATTTAATTTATACAATTAAATAAATAATTAATTAATTAAAAGTTGATATATATATATATATATATTGATATATATACACACGACAATAAAGGTTATAATTGAGTGTTTATCTTAAAGTTGTTTATGGTAAATTAAATGAAATTTTAAAACTTATCAAAATATTTAATTAAATAAATGATTTATTTAATAAATAATTAATTAAATGTTAACTGATTAAAATACATATACTTATATATACGTAAATAAAAACTAAAAAGGTTATAGTTTAATAATTAAAATGTTCTGATTTTCTCAAAATTATTTTGAGAAATTAAACTAAATATTTAATTAAAATATTTAATTGAAAAATTAATTAATTAAATAGTTTTTTTGAAAATGTTAATCAAATAATCAATTCATATATATACACGTATAAATATATATGTATGTGTGTATGTATGATAATATATATATATATATATATATATATATATATATATATAACTACAAAGGTTTTAGCTAAATATTCTTCTAAAATAGTTTAAGACCGAAAAAATAAAATTTCTAAAATTTCGGATGAGATTTAATTTAATTGGTTAATTAAATTAGGTTAATCAACGGTTGTTTTCAGATTCGGATAATGTCATATCTGCATCAACATCCAAAATCATTTTCGGATATTGGATATCAAAAAACGCAGATAGACCGATATCGAATAATTATCCTATCTACCAACATTCAATAAATTAAGAAATATAAATAGAAACTTTTTGTTTAACATGATTATTTTTCAATCCCATTGAAATTAAATGTATGCGAAATCAACATTTATAACAATAATAAATACTTTTAAGCAGTAAATATGCATTAAATGCATATAATATAAACTATTAACTTACTAAAACAATAAATACATATTGTCATTATTGCAAGATACAAATAAAATAAGTAATACTCTTAAAAAAAATCGAATGGATAATTTTCGGGTGTGGATAATTCATATTTGCATCTGTGTTTGCTTTTCTTGGTATAAGTTATTTATTCCATTCTCGGATACGGATGCATACAAATTTTGGATTTTTTGGGTATCCATTTACAGTGTTGAATTAAATTAAGAATTAAAATTAATCAAACATGATTTAACTAATTAGATCTATATAAATATTATATAAGTTAATCAAGTTATAATAGTTATAAACAAATTAAACTTATATAATAATATGTATAACTAAAATATAGGTGGAACTGAAATAAATCCAAAAATAGATTCTTAGAAAAAAAAATATGTATGCTACTTATACCATGATTTCAGATGTCACCAAAACATGTATCCTCAGGGTTTTCATAAGAAATATATTATTCCTTAACTTGATATGGCTCAAAGTATATTAAAGGTTATGAATCTTTAATATAGCTGCCATCTATCATTTATATACTAATAGATTGCTTGAAAACACAATAGTTATTGTGCAAACTCAAGCTAGGTTTATTACGTGTAGTGCTATTAATAAATTGCCTAAACAAGGTAAGATACATGCTTGTATTTTTTGAGAGAACTCAAGGAACGTGCATTATACAAAGGCCATCGAGAAATAATAGGCAAGAGTGAATTGTCTCATTTGATTTGTTGAGAAAACTCAAGATGAAGATTAAGACCGAGGGCAAAGACCACGGTTATGAGGTGTATATGATATAAACGATAAAAAGTTATCCATTTCCTACAGACCTATGATTTGTTGAGCAAACTCAAGGTCAGAATCCCAATACAAACAAATCCCAACACTCACTAGAGAAATCAAAAGATTTCTATATTTATTTTAGGGTTTTGAGGAATATAAATTTCTAGTGGGGCCTTATTATAAAAACGAAATGATTACATTTAACTTTTCAAATATTGTTAGAAAACATGCTATAAAATCAAAGTTATCAACTTCAAGAAATTTTTTTAGCTATTTTAATTAATAAAATTGTTTATCAATTGAAATATACTAATGAACTGTATTAAGATTTACAAAGAAATGTAAAATATACTTACTAATAAAACCTTTGGCATGTTGTTGCTTTAAGACTCATGCAAGATCCAGATTATGCAACTGCTACACATTCATACCATTTTCCTAAGACTGTGTACCGTCATTTATGAGTTTTGAACAATAAAGTGATACATGAATGTGGATATATGATCCAAATTCAAGCACATACAAAAGATCTATGGTGAATGTTCAAGTTCTTAATATACGAAATGTCGATGAAATTGGTTCATTCGAAATAAGCAAGTAAACTATAGTGCAAGACCATGTATCAATATAATTGAATACACTGAGGATCTTCTTGTGCTAGAAGCAACATAAATCAAGAACTGCTAGAGTTACCTTGGAATTTGATCGCTTAATTGTCAGTTTTCGATCGATTCGCTTAAATGCAACTTACTCCACAGCCTTAAAATATAAAGGATGTATGAATAGATTTTGTAATGAATTCGATTAAGTTTTTTTAGCTAGGGTTTCTTTTTGAAGGGTTCGGCCATTTAGAAAGGAAAGCGAATGTTTGAGAGTGGATGTAACATAGGCACCACAAGAATAAGGAGAGTGAATGGTCACCTTTGCTTCGAGAAGAGACATCGAAAATGGGAATTATATAAATTACTAGTTGATACGTAATATGGCATGAAAACTGTGCTTTCTATTCAAAATAGATTTCATACATGATTTTTTTCTCTATGGGAGTTATTTCTTTAAGTTGAAGATATTTGATCTAAAATTATCGATTACAAACTAGGTATCGTAGATGGAATAAATTGCTCATTCTAAGTGGTTGGATAAAGCTTCATATTATTTCATGTAATGTTATTGTAATAGCGAGAATAGTGAGAGCGTACCATATGACGCGTATTAGTGGGTGCATCAAATTACAAAAGATTGCTTTCGCATATGTACAAAATATTATTTATGAAATAATAACTATTTTCAGTATTGGTTGAAAATCGAGAAAGTTTTACTTTAATATGAATACTATGAATATTTGTTATAGAATATCCATAACAGTAGCAGTGCATCAGCTACAGAAAATACATAAGCATCTAAAAATTGTACACACTTATTTTGAAATCATGGAGTAAACCATATTTTTGAGAAATAATTATGTAATCATATGATTGTGAATAATATGTTTCTCGTGAATTGTATCTCAAAAGATCAAGGGTAAAGCGCTCATTTAATGGGAATGAAAAAAGAGTTAGTGAAATATTCGGATTGATATATATAGATATAGGTAGACCAAGGTCTGATGATTCTAAAATGGATACACTCACTTCGTTAAATTCATAGATGAATTCCCATGAACTTGAACATGTGTATTTGAATAGAAGTAGTACATTAATGATAAGTTCATAAAATATAAAATGAAAGTATAAAACATAACATGCAAAGGATTAAGAAAATTTTATTTGATCGAATAAGCGAGTATTTTAGGATAGAGTTCCAAGAGTATCGAAAATAAGATTCAATCTCAAATAGTCACTTATCTTTACGATACATAATGATGTATTGATAAGGAGAATTCAAACTTTGTTGGACAAAGTACGACTGATGATTAATGAAGTTGAGATTACTTCTTTCTGCAAGAATATATATTTAAGAGTAAGTGCATATGTTAAATTTAGTCTCATTTAACGAACAGTTTATCGAATAATATAAGATATGAATACCCACGTATCCTAGGTAAAATAGTTGACGGCTTGTGTGAGTCGAGAGGCTACACGTAAAATTCGCTCGTGAAGGATCTTGTGTGGATCACCCCAAAGGAGTTTGGGACTGAACAATAATGATTGACAAAATTATATTATAAACATAAGTTTCGTGAACTCAAAATTGAATCAGTTTTATGTAAGTATTGGATAAGATCCACAAACTCAAACATACAAACTAGTTATATAAGATGAAATGAAATTAACTATGCATAAAATAGACACAACTCATTACAAGTCTACTAAATATTCTCGCACATTAAAGAAAAACTATGAGTTTCTTATAAATATCGAGAAAATGGACTGTTAGTAATAACAATTGAAATTATTAATAAGCAATATAGAGTATAAACTACAAATTTTGAAACAAATTATAAGTATAGTATCAAAATATGATTTTGAAAATTGCACCCGAAGGGATATGATCCATAGGTTGTAGGTCACTACAAGAAAAGTCCTTATTCATTACATAGAATTTTTAAAAAAAATAGTGTTTTAACATTGAACACCTTCGTTCCTCGTTTAGCTAAACAAAAGTAAATAATGGCTCGCTGTGAATTGTTCCCGCTTACTACTCAGTGAAATTTTGTGAAATATTTTGAAGGCCGCTCATTTCACTTTCCTCCGTTTCACTCTTTCCTCCCCAAAACGAGAAAACCCAAACAAAAGAATGAACTAACCCTAAAAAAGAATCTCTCTTTCCAATTTGATACCTCTTGCTCTTATTCCTCTCATCTTCGATCCTCTCTCTCACCAAGATTATAAGTCATCTCATAGAAGCTCCTTCAACAAATGGTTAATTTGGCCTGTCTACGAAGAAAAGATTGTGAATCTATGCTTACAAAGGTATCCTCTAACTACTAGTGGCTGGAGCTGCGGCTGTTAGTTATATATTTGATGCCGAGAAAGGGAGAATGCGAATTCGGATTAATTTATACAATTGTGATCACAATTTGATGCCGAGAAAGGGAGAATGCGAATTCTTTCTCCAGTACTGCTTATACAATTGCGATTAATTTATACAATTGTGATCCGAAAAATGTTGCATTAAGAATTTGCCGATGACAGGTAAATATGAAGTACTATGAGCTCAGAGCAATTGTGATCAATTTACATATAAGATGATGGTAGCTATGTAGTAATCGGAAAATGTTGCATTAAGAATTTGCTGATGACAGGTAAATATGAAGTATAATGAGCTCAGAGCAATTGTGATCAATTTACATATAAAATGATGGTAGCTATGTAGTAACCGGAAAATGTTGCATTAAGAATTTGCCAATGACAGGTAAACTACAAAGTATAGATTATGGCAAGTGTGTTTTTTCTTTAGAAATATGTAACATATATAAATTATAGAATTCTGCAGCAAAGATTTTTCACTTGTAGTCATATGGAGTAGCCAAATGTTTGGTGATTTACATGATTGGATTTTCGATTTAACATTATTGAACTCAAAATAGTTGGTTCGATAGTCAATGAAATTTGATTGGAAAATAGATATTCTTTCCATAATTTATGTGCACACTAGGCATTCTAAAAATGGTGTAACAAACTTAATCCACTTCAAGTGGATAATTCTTTTATACTTGTATTGATTGCAATCATGATCGATTGTTCAGGCAATTTACTTTAAGTTTTTGGGACCGTTGGTAAATTTTGCTTACTGTGCGGCATCCTGAATAAGTTAAAGTTCAACTTTGCAACTTAAGTTTAAAGAAATTGCTTACAATACCTGACTTCAGTGCTTCAATTTTCATTTTGTTTATTTGATATGATTTCTTTATTGCTAGAGTAAGTACATTAACTATTATAACAGAATCAAGTCGAGCACTACTAAGTGGTAAAATAAATCTGGGCAGGATGGGCTTGCAATTGGAGTAGTGATTCTTTGTATTGGTGCAGGAACATTAGCGTTGTACTATATAGAGGATTTAGATTTGATGGACTCATTATATTTGTCAGTTATATCAGTTACAACAGTAGGGTATGGTGATAGAGCATTTAAAACATTGGAAGGAAGAGTATTTGCTTCATTTTGATTACTGATATCAACGCTTGCAGTCGCACGAGCTTCTGTATATTTAGCAGAGGCAATAATTGATAAAAGACATAAAAGAATAGCAAAGTTGGTGCTACAGAGAGATTTGACTGTTGAAGATTCGTTTGTTGCTGATCTCAATCACAATGGATTCATCAGGTTGGTTGATTTCCCTTCATTAAGCTTATATGAATCAACTAAAATTTATAAAAATTAACTAAGTTAATCAAGTTTATATAAATTAATTATGTTTATATATATAAAGTAATTAATTTAACTATGTTAACTAATTTTTATAAAGATCAACTAGGTTTATAAAAATTAACCAAACTAACTAAGTTCATTTACTTGTTTTTTTATATTACTTTTAAAATTGCTAATTGTTGAATTTCTTTTTCATAAGTAATTACTGATCTATGGTGCATACAAATGGCAACATGCTGTGATATATTAGTAATCAATTAAACAACGATCTTGATTTAGTGCTTTGAATCCAACTTCGCAAACTTGAATTCAATCAGAACACAATTGGGTTAATTCTAGTCTATTAGTACATAAATTTAGTTAAAAAGAAAAGAGTATCCATTAAGTTAACACATAATTACAACTATCGATTTAACTTTATTTTATCGATTTCGGTTTGGATTAAAAATTATAACTGTAAAAACTTGAGTATTATGCTCCAAAAAATTCTATAACTCATGGTTTTAGATGTATTATTCAATCTGCTATGCTTTATGATAGTGCTTTAATTTGTTTTGTTTTCTCTGTCTTGTTTTATTTTTAAAACTCAACATACTTTTTGTTCCACTGCTTCAGCTTGCTCTTGCATCAACCATTGTTTTGTTGACAAAGCTCACTATACCTTGCCGCAACATCACAAGCTAGTCAATTCTGCTCCTGCAACTCCATTGTCTCAGTCAGTGTTTGCTACTGTTTCGACCAGACCGCTCTATGCATAGCTAAACACATTTTTTCAGTTGAGAGTAATGCTACTACCTTCAACTACTGCCACAATCAGCATGCGTCTACCTTCAACCACATTCAACTTCATTCAACAGTATTGCTTCAGTAGCTTTTTCTGAGTATATCAGGTATCCACTTCAGTCTATATTTAAGCTTCTCAACGTTATGCATATGTATAGTATATTTGGTGCACTATTAGCTGTAGTATTTTAGGTACCTGTTATAGTAGTTGTTGAGGTAACTTTGGTCTTCATTTTGTTTTGTCAACATTCACTCAATCATCTCTAGCCAGTCAAGTGTTTAACTACATATTTTGTTTCAGCTTGTTTACACTTTGTTTCACTTAGTCTGCATTTACCACATATTTTGGTCTAATATTGCTACACTATTGGTCAGTAGTTAGCAGCATCTCAACTAGTCGGTAGCGTTTCAATACTCTTCGGCTTCATTTGTTTGGTTCAGTCCTTCCATTTATTTATCCTATAGAACACAAAAGTTGAAGTTTTAACACTATATGAAATGATTGATATTTGACTAGGATTAAATTTATTTTATATATCTTATGTCTCCACGGCTTAAATATCCAGATGAGAACCATTGAAACACCACTGACTTTCTAGCTCTATTGGTCTGCTTTTGACATTGAGTTCATAATATTACAATAGGTAACTTCACATGCAGATCACAATATATATACACACACTCACTCTTCCTGTAGAATTCTGAACAAATCTGAACATTGCCAAACTATTTGATTAACCAATACTAAAAAAATACATGTAGATGAGCAGTATATATCATAATCAAGGACAGCTGCAAGCAATTAGAAAGGAACCATAGATTACAATAACTGCTTTATCCCCGTACTATATCAACAGGTAATTCAACATGCATATCGTGTCCAACGTCAAAATAAAGAGTTGATCGCATATGAAATGTGAGGTTTTATTCTTGCCAGAATTTGATGCATTGTGATACTATGTGTGCAAAAGTGATTGGCTGAACTAGGATGGTTTTGAAGCAACCTAATGTGGAAATGATTGACAGCTAGCAAGCAATTTGCTCCTTGAGAATTTTCATTGATACATCATATTTTGCTAGTAAGTGTCGTCATCTATCTGATTGATACTAATAGTTGATTAATATATACCACTGTGAATGATGTCATTTTGATGAAACGAGTATGCTCTTAGCCTTGTGTGAACGGATCCCACAAAAATATTGGTACTACATTATCAGTGATTTATGCATGTAAACCATACAAATAGGCTATGCCTATAGAAATTATCATACATACATGCACATACATATACATACAGACATACGTACATACGTACATACATACATACATACATACAGATTGCTTATTAGTTTTGATATAAAGTACTTACAGATTGCTTATTAGTTTTGATATAATTACAGATTTAATTAACCAAAATAATTTGAAATCTTATTAGATGCAGATGAAAATTATTACTCGAAAGGCATTTTAATTTGTAGCTTTGGTATTTTTTTAATAAAGTAAAAGTTTACAGTTCCGGTTGGAACTCGAAGCAGTAGCTGAGTTCTGGCTAGAACTCGGAGCTGCAGCTTAGTTCTAGTCAGAACTCGGCACATCGACTGAATTCTGGCCTAACGCAACCGCTCAGAACTAAATGCATTATCCTTGTAATTTTTGTATATAGCAGCTGAGGGGGCATTTTATGTCAAGCTTCTCTCTACCGGTTTGTGAGACTATTTTGCCTGATGTCCTATATATATTCTTTTATCTCTTTGCTCTACAGTTCAGTCTTGTGCCTATATTACTCACATTCCAGTCTTGTTTAATTTAGCCGTATACATTACAGTTTGATACAATCCAAATGTTGCTCCCATTCCAACCACTACAACAAAAGTTTATTTTCTTAGCGCCGTTAGAACATAAATTAGCACAATTGTTAGGTCGCACTAATGCTCAGTGCTTGCATAGATGGAAGAAGTTTTTAAATCCTGAACTAGTTAAAGGAGCTTGGTCTAAAGAGGTATATAGATTTTCCCATATTTTAATATGATTTTGCATGAAAGAATATGCATATTAATTAAAATAAGACTGCATGATGTACATTGGTAATATGTTACGTTTCTTTGTTATAATGGGTTTTGTTTCATTTACTGTTCAGGAAGACGAAGCTCTTGTTGCAATGGTAAATAAATTTGGACCAGAGAAGTGGCCAAAAATTGCAAAACATTTGCACGGACGCATTGGGAAACAATGTCGTGAGAGGTAGCACCATTCATCTAAACTTAACGTTGTTTGCTAAGCTTGTTTTTTTACTTGTTACTGATACATACAGAACTTCAATTCTTACTACTGCATACAAATGCCTCCTTAGCTATGAGTAATCATCTTTTATAATGTCGAGTTCCTTTTGAGCTACCACTACGTGATATTGTCCTGCATGTGAAGGAATTAATATGATGAAAACCAGGTATAACTATAAGGACTATTGGTTAGATTCTAAATTTAATCATCACTCAATATTATTGGGAATATCTTTTGGTTTCAAGTAAAGAACAAATGAAATTATATGATATTTAAGTACCTCCTCCCCAAATCCAATTTTCCTAAAACACACAATCCATTAATCTCAGTTTTCCTTTGTTTATTCATGATGGCAATGATGATAAAGATGTGTGTATGCCCGCACGTGCACGCGAGCACGTGCGTGCCTATGCATGCACATTGAGCTATATTTATGTTTTATTTTGATCCTAACAATACCTAGTGCAAGGATGTAAATATTGTAGTATACATTTTAAACTGTATACAGTTGTTAAAAACAGGAGTTTGTACCGGTTCTGCAAACATCTATTTGTATTTTTCAAAACCTGCTTTCAGTTTAGAAGGCCAATTTAGAGAAACTGATTAGAGAAGCCATATCAAACAGGCCTTTTCATTTAAAAAAAAAGGAAAAAAGAAGGATTTTTTGTTTTGTTTTGTTTGTTGAATATAAACTGTAAAGAAAATTTAACTACTAGTATTATGGTTCAAGCTTCTAGCCGGAATTCCAAAATCCCGAAGATTTTGTCCCGGTTCCAGCGTGGACCGGACCGTGATGCGTTATATTTTTGGCCAGATCCATCGTTTGTGGAATTGAAGGAGAAGCAGCAGCATTTGGGGCTTTGGGTGTTTTAGTCTAGGTTTTAAATTAGGCTGAGAATAATAAAATAGATTTACATGGCTATATAAATTTGATTTAGTGTTTGCATTATGATCCGATTTAACTTTGTGTGCACTTTTTTGATGAATTGATTCTCAAGCATTACTTTTGCTTTACAGGTAGATAAATGACTGTGATGCAAAAAAAGGTTGCAACGCTAGAACTACTTTTTGGTTTTAACGTATGTACTACCTGCTTTTGTTTTGCTATTGCTACTTGTTCTATATTTTGTTTATGAACTATTGATGACGAACTATTTATATTTGGTGTAAGAATATTGTGTATTTTGATTATGAAATTTCATACGTTGGTTATCAAATATGTGTCCAAAATGTGGTATTGATACAATATGTTGATTTTGAAATGTGGTATTGATGTAATATGCTAATTTTGAAATGTGGTATATATACACATTGTGACTGATGTTTACGGAAATGGAATTTACAGAAAAGTAGAAAAAACCTAATTGACTTAGCTCTGTATACAATTTAACGGCGTTTTTAAAACGCTGTTAAAACATTCCACGGCGTTTTTCAAACCCCGTTGAATGTTTTAACAGCGTTTTAAAAATGCTGTTAAATTGTATCTAAAAACATAAAGCACGATTTATTGCAACAGGTAAACGCTGTAAATAAATATCACAACAATGAAAAAACGCTATAAAAAAGGACATTTAACAGCGTTTTTGAAACGCTGTAAAAAAAGTTCTACCAAATTAGACCAAATGTTGTTAAACGATTTCATGACACCAGGGAAACGCTGTAAAAAGGGAAATTTAACCGCGTTTATTCCTTGTCATTGTATATCTCTGACATATAACTGCATGTCAATATACAGCATATGTAAAAACATTGTTAATAGCTTTTATAGCGTTTTTGAAACGCTGTTAAAGGTCCTGTTTGTTGTAGTGGGCGTGTCTTCAGAATGAAGACCAACGTAGTTGTAATGCACTAAGAAACATTGATGAAGAATAACCTCATAAATTTCAGTTGTTAGAATTGGTGCAACAGATTCGTCGGTCAATGTACTTAAGTTAATTCTGATTCTATTCGCAAGTTATCGCCCAGTTTAACTTTAAACTTTGATACATCTTTGTTGAAGCAGAAATTCTGAATAATGGTAAAGAATAAAGAGTTTGTACATGATAATCAAAATGTCTAGCTTTAGTCTTCTTTATCCCTTTAGGCTTGCGTTTTCTCTATCTTCTTTCTATTCGCCCCTTTTTAAGCACCACCATTAAAGTTTCCCTCTAACATTTATTCTATTTTAGATAGGATGAAATGAATGAATAGAGAGGAGTAATATTTATTGTCCCACAATAATTTGGGCTTGGCCCCTCATACCCCTTTCTATTAATTCATTTCCTCTTTCTTCTTTTATTTGTCATACCTGGAGAATGTGTTGTCTCACAACATCAGCTTTTAATATCCGAGTTTCGTCTTCGGATACGTGTTCGACGGGATAAAGGAGCCGAGATTAGCAGGAGAAAATGGTAGAAAATCTAAGGAGACGCCTTACGGGTGTTTAAGAACAGAGTGATAAGAGAAGGGGCAAGGAGTATGGAGGGAGTAGCAAATGACATACGGGATGAGATGGCTACTCAGAAAGTGATTACTGAGGTGTTTGGGATAACAAAAGAAAACAAACGCGAACCTAAAGATTCATGGTAGTGGAACAGTGATGTGCAAAAAGCTATCAAAGAGAAGGAATGCTATAGATGCTTGCATCATCACAGGAACGAGGACAACATGCAACAGTACAAAGCGGCAAAGAAGAACGCAAAGATAGTGGTGAGTGAAGCAAAGGGTCGGGTGTATGAGGATATATATCAAAAGCTAAGTACGAAGGACAGTGAAAAATAGTTTATAGGATAGCTAAGCTCCGGGAAAGAAAGGCGAGAGACTTCAATCAAGTTAAATGCATCAAGGATGTGAATAATAGACTTTTGGTGAAGGACGATAAGATAAAAAATAGATGGAGATAATAATTCGACAAGTTATTCAATGAAGAAGCGGATAACACTCGATCGAGCTGGACGACACTTTCGATGACACCAACAGACATTTTGTTCGGAGGATTCAAGAGTCCGAGCTAAAGGAGGCGATAAAACAGATGAAAGCAGGCAAGGCGTTGGGGCCTGATGACATCCCCATTGAGGTGTGGAGATTCCTTGGAGATGCAGGGATAACCTAGCTAACTAAGTTGTTCAATAATATTTTTAAATCAAACAAGATGCCAGATGAGTGGAGGAGAAGCAAATTAGTTCCAATGTTCAAGAATAAAGGAGATATTCAAAGTTGCACAAACTACAGAGGAATTAAGCTTATAAGTCATACAATGAAGCGTTGGGAGAGATTCATTGAACATATTAAGAAGGATGACAAGCGTTTCAAAAAACCAATTTGGCTTCACGCCTGGGAGGTCGATCACGGAGGCGATTTTCTTGATAAGACAGCTTATGGAGAGATTTAGGGAGCAAAACAAGAATCTACATATGGTATTTATTGATTTGGAGAAAACTCGTGATAAAGTACTGTGAAAGGTTATGTGGTGGGCTATGGAAAAGAAGAGAGTTTCAACAAAGTGCATTACCCTTATCAAGGATATGTATGACGATGTTGTGACTAGTGTTAGAGCATGCGTTGATGAAACCAGTGACTTTCTCATTAACATAGGATTACATCAAAGGTCAGCTTTAAGCCCTTACATTTTTACCCTTGTGATAAATGAGGTTACGAAGGGTATACAGGATGAGATTCCATGCTCTATGCTCTTTGTTGATGATGTTGTGCTGATTGACGAAAGTAGGATAGGGGTTGATAGACTACTGAAGTTGTGAAGACAGACTTTAGAATCAAAGGGTTTTAGGCTTACAAGAACTAAAACAGAGTATATGAAGTGCGAGTTTAGCGGTGTCAGGTCAGAGGACGGAGATGTCATTCTGGCCGGACAAGTAATGCCTTGAAGGAATCCATTCAATATTTATAGTCAATGTTGCAGTATGATGGTGAGATTGATGAAGATGTTAGTTTTAGAATTCGAGCGGGATGGATGAAACGGCGACTAAAATCTGGCGTTCTCTGTGACAAGAAAGTCCCACATAAGCTTAATGGAAAGTTCTACAAAATGACAATTAGGCTGGCAGTGTTGTATGGTGCAGAATGTTGGCCTACTAGAAGACAACACGTTCAGCAGATAAGTGTAGCAGAGATGCGTATGCTGCGATGGAGATGTGGTCATACAAGACGAGACTGAATTAGGAATGATGATATACGTGACAAAATTGGAGTAGCACTAATTCAAGAGAAGCTAATCCAACACCGCTTAAGATGGTTTAGACATCTCCAACGGAGGCCTTCTGAGGCACTTGTGCGCGTTGGAATTATAAGCGGCATCGAATGCTCAAAGAGAGGTAGAGGTCGACTAGGGTTGACATATGATGAAGTAGTAAAAAAGGACTCGAGGAATTGTAATATATCCAAAGAGCTTGTGTCGGACATTAGCGCGTGGAAGTTAGCGATCCACGTACCAAAACCATGAACTAGAAGTTTTTTACTTAGGGTTGGTATATGGGTAGTGTTATAAGTTTTAGATTACACGACTAGTGAATAGAAGTATTTTTATTTCTTTATCTATTTTTATTTTATTTATTATTATTATTATTTGTTTAATTATTTTACATTATTTTATTTTTATCTTTATTTCTATTTTCACCTTATACACACACACATCAAATATTGTTATTATTACTTTTAAATTGATTTTGTCATTTAATTCTGGGTTCCATCTTTGACCGATCCTAACTTGTTTGAAAATAATGACTTGGTTGTTGTTGTACGAAGTGATTCTAAAAATAAGTATGGAGAGCATATTTTGGACTTCCCTAACATTTTTTCGATATTGTTATAACTACATTTTAAGGGGACTTCAGATAATCAACCACCCTTAACCATTTTTGGAGTTCTTTTAACAATGCCCATTAAAAAATTGTAATCCGTAAAAAAAGATCCCTATCAATTGTGGAATGATTAAGAACGTGTTTTCATAAACTAGTTGTTTATAAAGGTCAGAATCTAGAAAATTAAATCTAGTAAATTTAGAATTTATGGGGTTGATTGATTGAAGAGAGTTTAGTGTTTTACTTTAATATAAAGTGGGGCTATTTTTGTGATATGCATTGTATATAATAAGTAAAATATGATGTATATAATTTTGACAATTTTTTTATATACGTAAAGTAATTTTTGGTGTATTAATAGAATTTTTTAGTTATTTTAACATAAAAATAAACTCTCTAAAAATGACAAAATTATGAAGCCGGAGAAAATTGAAAACCCCGGTGTTTGCTCTGTAACCTTGATATTGAATCAAGTGACTATTTAATTTTTAAGTTATTCCGTCCTCTTGTGGTCACGAGCTAAAAGGAAAATGGGGTTATACTATAACAATATAATGTTCATCAGAGAGGAAGTACATACATCAATTCTGTTTTCAGGTCCACACATAATGAAAAAAACCATGCTCATATTTTGCTCTACAATATATCATATTTGGAGAAAGTAATCTCAGACAACATAATAAAAAAGCTGGGAATTTGTGTTTTCTGGATACAAAGGCTGAATGTTGGTTTGTTGGAGATGCTCTAACTCTAAGGAGCAAAGATGGACGATTATACAAAAATACTGCAAAATCATAGTCTCTTAGTCGAAGTAAAAACCAAAAGAGCCGGGTTACAAAATCTTATTGACAAATGGAATAATGTTGAAGATAGCAGGGACATCGAAACATATCTGCATAATCATAAGCATGTTACTGAAGTTGTGGGCTGTTGAGAAGCGACGACGGTTTGCGAACTGCGCTCCTTCATTATCGACGGCGGCGGCGGCGATGGAGTAGGATTCAGAAGCGGCGAGGGAGCTTGCGTTTTGAACTGAGTGAAGGAGGAAGACTGCGTTTTGATGGATGCCTCTCCATTTTAAGTGATTTGAATTTTTGTGGTGGTAGGAAGAAAAGTATATTGTTATAAGAGATGGTCTTTAGTTTTGGTGGTCAGAAGTGTAAATAGAAGCATGAATAGTACACTAACAATAACATGTTCATCAGAGAGGAAGTAGCATACATCAATTCTGTTTTCAGGTCTAAACAGAATTGAAGATGACTATGCTCATATTTTGCTCTACAATATATCATATTCGTAGAAAGTAATCTCAGACAGAATAAAAAAGCTTGGAATTTGTGGTTTTTTGAATACAAAGGCTGAATGTTGGTTTGTTGGAGATGCTCTAAGGAGCAAAGATGGATGATTATACAAAAATGCTGCAAAATCATAGTTTCTTAATCAAAGTAAAAATCAAAAGAGCCGGGTTACAAAAACTTAGACAAATGGAATAATATTGAAGACAGCAGGGACATCGAAGCATATCTGCATAATCATAAGCACGTTACTGAAGAATCGGCTATCAGCACTCACGTACGTGGAAAGCAAGACGTCCCTTCCAATCACAACTCACACACTTTGGACGAAAACGACAATCTTTCATACAGAAGTAGGGCTGCAAATGATAAAGCTATGTTAAGCGATGAATTCTCTTCATCTTAAAGCAAAATTGTTAGAGATGCGAACAAATCACTGCCAGATCTCAGTTTGAACAGCATAGATCTACAAAAAGATGATATTTTAAGCAAAGGCAATCTCATAGATAGATCAAGCGACTGGGAAAGAGGCGAGTGGAACTATTATAGATGGATGAAATGAAGGCAATAAATCAGTAGAAGAAAGTGATAATTTCTCTTGTGATTTGACGATTTATCGACATCCACTATTTTCTAAGGAGAGGAGAAGAGGGAAAGTGAAATTATGAGAAGTGGATTGGGTTAGCTGAGATCAAGGATTATTGCTTTATTTTTGGTAGACTTGTGCCCGTTTGATAAGTTCCAATTGCTTATTCTGGGCTTATTTTGTAATTTTCAAGTTAAAAGGGAAGAAGATGATGGTGGTGGTATGGTTGTTGTCGGGCTCTAACTAGCCCAATTAATGTTCAGTGGGCCACCGAAAAAACTAAGTAAGTGGAGCATAAGTTGTATTTTCTTTTTACAAGAAAACGCAGATTATATGCATTTTGGAGCTACACATTGTGTGCACTGTGCACAAATTTAAATGCTTTATGAATGTACACTTCAATTTATATCCGGCCTTTCTTTCAGAATCATCTTATATCACCATTGTCCCATCCTTCGAATCAAAAGTAATCACTTATTTGGCATGTTTAGAATCATAAAATATAGACGAATAAGAGAATAATTACCATCACTGCTACAAAGTAGCTACACGTTTCTAAAGAAACCCGCTATGCTCACCGAAGAATACAGGGTGTAGACAAACTTATGGGATAAGTTATATAAATAGCATTGAAAGCAAAATTTCCTTTGCCTTCATATATTACATACATTCATTGAATGTAAAAAGATAGATCCGCCGTGTTTTAAAACGTTCAGGAAAGTAATTTGGACACATGGAATTGATTCTCATTTTATGCTGTCAAAATTTCATAACTTGTATCATTCTTTTGCACGTTGTCTCTGTAAGAGTTCAAATGTTTTTCCTGCACATATAAACTTCGTCCCTATAGGTTCTTAGTTAAAAATATAATATCGTAAATGATACAGCGGGACCTTGTAAGCTCATTGGCTATGCTATTGTATATCCATTGTAAGATAAGTATAATTTAAACAATATATCTTTCTCCCTTTCGTCGTCTTAATTTTTGTCATACGAAACTTGGTAATGAGCTTTATTAATCGCTGAAATATTATACTATGATCATAGTTTATCTTAATTGCATTGACTAAGAAACTGGAGCGACCTTTATAGTGACCAAGGATAAAAGCACAATTCATGTAGCCATGCAACCATTAGAATTTTGGTAAAAAGAGGCCATTCAGGTGATTGGTGCGGTCAAATTGAACATAAAGGGCTCGTCGATCAAGGTAGATGGCGTTTGCTAGGGTCAACAAGAGTTTAAGCAGAGGTATGTAACACGACTGGGGAGGCGAGGTCCTAGCGTAAGACAAATCAAAAAGAACCATTAGCAAGACATTCAAAATTTCGTTTAAATAGATTTAGAAAGGATCGATTGCTTTGAATTGTTAAGTGCTTTATTATGGCCTGTAGTCGGTATCAAGTATTCAAATTTTATTTCACTGCTAAAAAATAGCTACAGTATTCTACGGTGAAGCTCAAAGCTTTCACATTCATGCATAACTAGTGTCTAACCCGTGCGTTGCACATGAATATTGTTAAAAAACAGTCTTTAAAATTTAATTATTGTTAAAAATTAAGTAATATGTGATAAGTTTATTATAATTTGCTATTACTATATATGTAAATAGTTGATGTTATGTGATACGTGTCTTTTTTATGTATATAGATAAAAAAAAGAATTTTCCATTTAAATTAATAAGAATATTGTATATATTTTTTTAAGGATTTATAATGAAACAACAAATATTACATAATTGAATATATTTAAATATCGTAAATCAATGATCAACTTAACTAATTAAATAAATATATGAAGCTGAATGTTAGAAAGTAGGAAAAAAATGAGAAGACCTTTGTATGTAATAGTAGTTGAAAAGAACATCTTATAGATAATTTATCTACACATGAACTTTATTCATTATCTGAGATTTTAATTAGTAAACTTTTTTTTAACTTTGTAGTTAATCATAAATTTCACGTTACTGTAGGAGTCCATTGTTTACAACTTCAATATTTGCAAAAAAAAAAAACAGCGTTAGTTTGAGTTATGCGTTGGGTAAGTTTTAATGTCATGTTGAAAATAAGACTGTCTACATTACCTAATTTTTATTAGAGTAATCTGTGCTTCCACACCCAGATTGTGAAATATAAATTTATCCTTTAAAAGTTGTAAAAAAAATTATAAAGTAATGTATGATATTTATTTGAGATAAATGAATCATAAATTAAAAATATATTATTATTGTGTTTACATTTTATGTTATGTGATTCATATATCTTTATATATGAATAAAAATAATAATTTTATCATCTTCGCTTATATGTATGAATGTTGTACACATTCTTAATCAGCATATTTTAAGGTTTATTAGATGAATTAATAAATATTAGTTAATTGAATTTATCTAAATGATTTCTACTATTTTATCACGTTAATAATTAATATTATGCATGCATAAATGAATATTTGAGATCTATATGTAATTACTATCATTATATTTTTTATGTCTTATATTTATGTTAGTGTTATCACCGAAAAAGGTTTATTTTAAACCAAAAAATTTCATTTACTAATCACGAGCAGAGCAGATGAATATATGATATTACTCCGTATCCGTGGATATAGATATTCAATATCGAAAAATAATTTCAGATGTGCATACAAATATGACACTATATGTATCTAAAAGTATCCATCGATAGGTTTCATTTTATAAAGAAATTCATATATACAAATTAACACAAATCTATTTACAGTGCATATAACAGAAGCCTGGCACCTTAGAGCAATCATGCTTCTTGTATTTATTTAGATACAATTTGCATCAGTTTTTGGTGTATATCAGCGTTGATGTGACATGTGCCTAAGTGCATGTTGGGTATGATCGGACGTAAGCAAAACAAAGCAAGACATATCAAATATTCGTTAGCTGAGTTTATCAAATGGTTTAAATTTTGAATTACGTAATTAGTTTAAATGTATGTACTTAAATGTAAAATATTAAAAGAGAAATAAGAAGGCATTTGTGAATAATTATAGAAAATTGTAAAGTATGTATTTGGTTCAAATTTGACATTAAAAGTTTAGTAGAATAAAAGTAATAAATTATAAAAAATTAAAAGTAAAATATCTAGAGAGAATTAAGGAGAGTAGAGAAAGCTGCTACAATAAATAAGAGACCTTGAAATTCTTCCGCTTTACTATTATTTAATGCATAATTAAAACTAAAACAAGTGCAAATTAGTCCCACGTCAGCGTTTTATAATTTATTTGTTTTACCTCTTCCCCTTTTAGAAACTATTTTTTAGGAGTGTAACCGTTGTTGACAGTTATAAATTCTTATAACCGTTAGCGCAACTGTCCATGATGGTTAACCGTTATATTTTCAATTTTGAAGCATGTTGTACATATATTTTTAATTATATGCATTATTGATGATAAATTCATATAGCTCTAACTGTTTTTTGCAAATTTATTTATTTATTATAAAACGTTCAATATGCATTCACATGTTATTAGTTCATGAAGGCGCATATTATTAATGTAAAAGTTATTCCTTTAACTTAAATTACTAATTTTTATATCTTAATATTAAATATTATACAAAACAATTATGTATGGTTAGATGGTTAACCGCAGTTATCTAATCCTTCAACTGTTACCATAACCATTACCGTTATAGATGGTAACCGCATGAACGGTTGGTACGGTTGAGTGGTTGATGGTGTAACTGTAACAGCCCTACAATTTTCTACCTTCTTTGTTTTTGAATTTCTTTCTTTGTTGCTTCTCTCGTAAAAGCGGTCATTCTGACATGTATTACGACGGTTATGAGATACGTATGTATATCCTAAGAGTGCATGTTTAAATTAGTAAAATCATCCTAATACTCCCGTGAATTTAACTTTTTTTTCAATAGAGATGTAATTTATAAAAGAAAATTGGGAAGGACCTAATACTTATTTTACATACTCATAATTAGGTATGCCAAAATTTCCTTTAACACGATATATTTTTTATCAACAAATTATATGAAAATTTTTCATTACCAACCATTACCGATTGCAACCATTGCTAACCTAACTGATTAACCGACTAGTTTGTTTACGGCTAAAATATGTGAAAGCTGCTACAAAGTCCAAAAATAAAGGTGCGAAATGTGCAAAAACGAATTAAACGACTGATTTTAGGGAGTGCATTATTTTTCAGTGGTCTAGGTGTTTTCGGGCTTAAACATTGGCCTACATTTCGGACCATTAATAATTGCTGAAAATATATTGGCAATGGTTTTGATTTTGCATCCGGTCAGCAATAATTTTTAATTTTTCTTTTTGCGGTTGGTGTAAGAGGTGTAAGAGGGTTAGGTTTGTTTTTGGCTTCCGAACATCCCTTCAAATTTTTCTTAAATTTCTACTTTCCATGAATTTCCAAAAATATGAAATACAATGTATGTTCATGATATAAAGTATTCAATTGATCTCTATTGTCTATAATGTGGATGAGGGTTTATTAACCAAAGTCTAGGTGGATTCCGAGCCACTATGTTTGAATGAAAAATATAGCAACTTCCGCTTAGTCGTTCCAGTATAGAATTTCAAGTTTTAAATTGTAATGAATAAATTTCTACACGACTATCTAGTGATTTAGAGACGAATGAATTGTTGAAGTACTTTTCTAGTCAAACTTTAGATGTGCAGATTTAGCTTGTGATTTGGTATGCACAACTATTAGTCATCATGGAGAACCATAGTGTATGTTTAGAATATGAAGTGTCTGGTTGTTCCATATTGACCGTACTGTAGGTGCGAGCTAATTGATCAAAATCTCGTCCGATTTCGAGCCAATATGAAGAAGTTACTGTATTTTGAATGAAATAAACAATGACGTTTGCTTAGTCCTTCAAACGCAAATAATCAAAATTTCAATTATAAAAACTCAAATTTTCAAATTAATTTTTTTTTTAATTTTCATCTTGAATTTTAGATTTTTAATAAATAGGTAATGGGTTACCCATTTATTATCCCTTTAATAAAATGGATAATTGGTAATTTGGTGCATATTCTACATTATCAAATCCTTTTATCGGAAAAATTGAATTTCATGTTCTGTTTTGAGTTTTCCAACTTCTATCAATTTGAATTCTTGTGTTGACGGAACAAAATTCAGAATAAACTGCATCATTCCATAAATGGTCGAATGGAATCAAAAATGCTTTCAATAATACTGAAATTTTCCATATCCACTAAAGCTAGATTCCATCAAATATAATGTATGCATTTTAACATTATTTATAAACATTGTAGCAATAATATCGATAATTAAACTGTACAAATATATTATGCACATAAAGGTAGGAAAACACCTCCAAAGAGTTTCGTAGAACTATGAATACCGAAGTACTCTTTTGGATATGGTGCATTGGCAGTGGGGTTAAAGGGGGAATTTCAAAAGAAAATAATTTTACTAGTTTGCACAATATTGTCTATTACGTTCAGTAATAAACTTATACTAAATCATATTTAGTATTAATTAATAAAAAGAGTTTGGTGCATATTTTAATTTTAATAAGATTTTCATATTTAAAATTTATAGTAATTTGTTATGATTTAATAATAATGTTTTGTTGTTTGTAACGACCCTAGATTTTAATTAAATTTAAATTGATGATTGATAATTAAATGAATTTCTGAATAAAAATTTGTAAAATTAATTTTAAATGGAAGCGAGTTTCCCCGATTCAAATAGAAAATATATTAAGTCATATGGATTTGAAAATTTGTATATATTGGATTTGAAATAAAATCTTAAAATAAATGGTTTTAAAAATAAATATAGATATATATATATATATATACTTTGGATACCAGATAAGTAAAAGATTTAAAATATTAGAATGGATGGTGAATAATAATTTGAATTTATAAATTTAATATAAGACAATAAATATTAAAGTAAAATAAATAATTGAGTTATAAATAGAAATAAATAAATAAGAGATGAACTATAAAAATAAAAGTAACACTTAAATAAAATCTAACAACAAAATAAAATAAATCTTTAAGCTAGAAATAAATTAGTTAAGATTCAAACAACATATTTCAAAGTGATAAAACAAAGTAATATGCCTTGTCAAAGATAAAATATGAAGACACTAAACAAAGTAATAGAACAAAAGCATAGAAAATAAGTCTAGGCAAGATAATAAAACAAAGTAAGGTAAAAGAAAAATAGAACTTGCAAAGGAAATATTATCAGCCGAGACAAGCAAGTATGGCTGAAGTAAACAAATACACTCATATGCATAAACAAGTACACATGCAATTAAAGCAGCCCATAATGCAAGCATATACAACCATGCTTATAGTACAAACTTGTAACCCCTGTACAAATCTATACATCAACTTCCTCTACTCCAATTCGTTCATAATCATTAACCTGAGAAAAAAAATGAAATCAAAATAGCAACCTGAAAAACAACAGCAACTACATCAATTCAAACAACAAGATCAACAACAAACATGATTTTAAAGGGGATCATCTGCATTTTTCAAACAATAAGTGTTATCTGTTCTTCTCCACTTCACATTCCAGGTGAGTAAATCCCATGCTTTATTTTTTTGTGTTTAAATGCCTGCATGAATGTGAATAGATTTTGCTTGTGAATGGATTGCTATGCTTGAGTTTTCTTTCCCTGGAAATGTGATTTCTTCCTTAACATTTTTTTTCTTTGTTTACTATAACACTATGGTTTACAGTGTAAACCATGCCAAAGCCAGAAAACTTTCCCTTATTCCTTCTGAAAGCAAATTGAAAATAAGTTGAAGTTTGTTTTTGAACCTGGACTATGTTCCTGTAACAACTCAAAGCAAGTTGTTGTGATTTTCTTTTTTTTTTCTGGAAATCTGAGTTACATGTAAGCATCAGGTTTACATAGTAAACCACATCAAAAAATTTAAATCTCTCTTCCTTCCCTTTTGGCTTCTGGAAATGATTGTGACAAAGTTAAAACATTGTTTAAACCTATATTTTATTCCAGTAATAAATCAAAACAAAGAAACATGTTTTATTTTTTTATTTTTTTTCTGGAAAATGTAAAACACAGTCACAACTTAAAATATGCAGAGATTCGAACCTCAAGAATTTTGATTTTAGTAATATCATTGGAATCACCACTGGAAATGATGATATTTGAAAGCAAAACTAAAATTTTTCGTTAAGTTTTCAATGAGATATGGGGATTGATCAGAAAATGGGATTATTGCCAAATTCCGATGATCAAAATGATGGTGGGTCTCGAGTTCATCGTCACAGCTAGAACGAACATTCGACATCACTAGAAAAATGCGAGTAGAATTTATAAAACCTTAGATTTTGAATTCGAGATCATATTAGGGTTTAAGGACTGTGAGCAATGGTGCTTGGGTTTTAGGCTCGTGTGCATTCCTCAATGGGTCGAGTGTGGTCGGATGAGGAGGGGGTGTGCCTGAGACGTAGACGAGGGTATGGACGGTGACGCGGCAGTTTCTGGTGGTCGGAGTTTCGAAGGGGGAGCGTTGACAGGTTTGGGTATTAGATGAAGTATGAGTTCCAGGTTTTTGGGTTTACTGTTTGTATTCGTTCCAGGTTTGGTTTGAACTCGAATTTGACTTCGAGTTATGGGATGAAGGATCTGATGCTTGCGTGGGGTTGTCAAGGTGGATGTCGACTTGTCAGAGGCCGGAGGGGAGTTCGCCAGCGATCGGCGGTGCTGTGCACGTGCATGAGCACGTTGTTTTGAATCTGGGCGTTTTGTTTTAAATTGGAGCTGGGTTATTCGTATGTTTTTCTCGAATATTACCCGAAGACGAGAGGTGTTGGTTCGAAGCTATGAACGGGGGATGACTCGTGAATGATGGAAGGAAACTCGAAGCATTGCTCGAGTGAAACTGGGTAAATCTCGGGTTTTGTTTTTAACAGGGTTAAGCCCAGCAATTTTTTTTTAGTTATGTAAACAAATTTTAGTGTTGATAAAATAATTAATGTTTGACAATTTAAGACCTTATTACAAGTTTTAATTATTTCCAATTAATATTTTAGAATGTTTAAAATTGTTTATTTTAAAGTAATAATGATGAAAGGTTAATTTATTAATAAAGTGATTAAGTGAACTAATTAAGTAATGATTAAAGGGTAATTAATTACTTAAAGATAATTACTAAATGAAAGTAATTAAAGATGGATAATTTATGATTAAAGATTGATTAATCCAAGTGTTTAAAGGTTAATAAATTTAAAGATTAAATAAATTAATGTGATTAATTAATTAAGGTAATTAATTTAAGAATAATTAATTAAAGGTTAATTAATTAATGAAGGTGATTTAGGAATGATAATTAATTGAGGAGTAATAAATTAAAGTAATAAATTAAAGATAATTAATTAAATGGTGAATTAAATAATAAAAGGTTAATTATTTAATAATTAAAGGTTGATGAATTATAATTAAAGGTTAATTAATTTATTATTAATGGTTAATTAATAAATGATTAAAGAATAATTAATCAAAATGATTTGTAAATTATTGATGTTAGTTAACCAGGATTAGAAATTCATAAGTAATTAATCTGGTATAAATTAATTATAATCAGACAATTAACTGACCTTACTTATGAATGTTTAGATTCTATTGAATGTGAATTGTTTGATATCCCTGATTTGTGATGCTTTGTGATACATCCTGATTTATGTTGTGATCTGTAATTTACTTATCTGTGATATATATCTGTGATCGGTGAATGAACGATAAGCGTGATAGTTAATACCGCTTATCAACTATATTTCTGTATTCTGATCTGTGATGATTGAATGATATTGCACTACTGTGTGAAACCCCTGGACTACACCTTTACATACACAAATATGGATTTCACGTGGAAATCGGTTAAGTCACAGATAATTTAAATTTGATGTTTTTGAAATTGAAATTTTAATTTCAATTGATTTTGAAATTGGAAATTTGGGTTTAAAATGAAAAGCTTTCGAAATGGAATTTCAAAGATAAAGGTTATTTTGAATAACTTGATCGAGTTTTGAAAATTTAAATAATTTGATTTAAATTTGAGTTCAAGTTTGAAATTGAATCCTATGATTTGAAACTAGAGATTAAAGATGCTGTACAAGTTATACATGGGTTAAACCATTTTAAAGGTTTTGATTTGGGAATTTGAATTTAATTCAATGGTTTTAACTCGTGTAAATATAACTGGATTTTTCCAAAACGAAAACTACTTGCTTTCAAATAATAATAGCTTTCATTTTAAGAAAGGATTTCTAAATTGTGTTGAAAGGTCTCAAATTTAAAATGAAATTGAAATGTTTTGAAAACTATGAAATGAGTCTTTGATTCAAAGACCGAATGAGTTAATCCAACTTGAAATAAAATTGTTTTGAATGGCTATGAATGAATCTTCGGAAACGAGTTTTGAAAGTTATAAGTTAAATCTTGACTTAAAGATTAAACGAGTTAATTCAATTGAAACAGAAATTAATTTGAAATCCATGAATGGATCTTTGTGAATGGGGTTTACTTTGTGAATTGAATCTTTTTGTTTAAAAGATTGGAAATGATAATTTGTTTTAACCATTCGAATGAAAAGTTCTGGGTTTTAAACTGTGATTTAACTGAGACCCCAATATCTATATGATTTTAAAATATTTCGCTCACTATTCGGGTTAGCCGGGAAAGGACCTTTGGGTCGTATAACCCATTCCGAATAAGTGATACGTCGTAATGGATTACATTTGATGAATGGTGTTGAAGACCGAATATTTTTGAAAATGGAAGGATTACCATCGAGTTACTCTACATCGGCTGATCTCCGATATAGAGGTTTTATCACCCTTAGTGACGGGAAGTCCGGACGTGATTAGAAAATTATCCGGATTTGCAAGGGCTTCGTAAGAAGTGCCTTCGGTTCTGTTCGAACCCGGAACAGACTTGTATGGTTACATGTCTGACATTACACTTTGAGATATAAAGCCGATTTCTTTCAAATATATTTCTGTTTGGTGGCGGAGAATTTATTATGTTAGCATAACACCCTTCTCTGAGACGTACGAGCTCAGAGGTTATGTAGTTGAAGGTTATCAGCGATATATTCCCAATTTGGTAATGTGACATGCTGAGTGTTGCTGTGTGATGATCATAGTTTGATCATTTGTGATATGATCATTTGTTTGATCATTTATCTTTGTGATCATTACTTTGATCATATGTTGACCCAAAGCATGGCTTTGTGCCAAAGCGTAGCTTTGTGGACGAGACTTCGTCGAACCTCACACCCCGGAATGGTCGAAACAGGAAAGATGCAGCAAGGTTATTGGGGGTAGCGCCCCTTAGGGTATGTTCATTTCCTTCTGGATAGAAGTGGTATCATGGTATGGAGCCCAGATACTTAACTTATGTGGATGTCGCAAATATATATATATATATATCTTACTTTGTGATTTGTTGCTGGGGCCCCGGTTAAAGGTTGGTTACAACCGGGAGATGGCATACTCGTGTTAGTAGTTACCCAGTTAGGGGTAACCCGGCCTTGTGTTGGCAGAGATTCGGTTAGGTTCTCGGGGCATCTTTCCAGAGGCGTACCTATGTGGCAATGGGAAGTTCCTTGGCCTGACCATTTGTTGGAAATCCAATTCCCAATACAAAACCCTGTACGGTTTTAGTTGTAGAACCTGCCATTTACTTATGGTGGCGCCCCACTGTTTAGATGGTAGCTATAGTAGGCATAGTTCGAAATGTCTATGCTGGCTAAAATTAATATTCTATTTTCGAAATGTTTTCTACACTATGCACTAATAATAATATCAAAATGTTTTGTTTACGTAGTAAGCATATTTAACTATCATAAGAAGAAATCTCCTCCAATTCTGCGTTTGCATTATGTGTGTGGCGGGAGGTCTTATGGTAGTTTTATTTTCCAAAAGCATTGCGAATTGACTTTAAAATTCTCTGCTATTTTTTTTAAAGATAAACTGTTTTTGTTGCTCACACCAGTCCCATGACTGATCCGGAGTTTATTGTTTCTTTCCTAAACTTTGGGTGCTCAAAATTTTCTACACGGGCAGTCTAGAGTTGGATTTTTTCAGATAGTCAGGATTAGTTGACTTTATGGAGCTAGTTCAGTCTTTGGATCGGACTGCACTTGCTTATCTTTGTGCATCGTTATTGGGAGTTCAAGCTATTTCTGGATTGGTGCTTTGGACATGGAGATTATCCGTTGCTGGTGTTTCTATTTTCTTTCCGCTGCTATTTCTTGTATCATATCTCTAATGTATATTGATATTCATTGTATCACTCTGTTGTATTAAATATTGTATCAGATATTGTATATCAATGTATTATTCTTTTTCTTCCGCTGTGTTATTTACTTAACTGTGTTATAAGCTCCGGCGATTCGGATTTGAACGGTCGAATCTACGGCTTTCGAGTACGATGTAAAGTATGGATGTCGATTTTCGAATGCGAAAATCTACTTCGTTACATTTGGTATCAGAGCTAAGGTTGAACTTTAGCTCAGGAGTATAACACGTTAAGTAACTCATTAGAGATAGGGTGAAGTATCCCTAGAATGAGTATATCCCTAAGATATCTGTTTAAACGTCTCAGTAAATTCTCTTACTATCCACTGATAGTGAGTATGAGTGCAAGAAGAGGACGAGATAGGGGACGGGGGAATACGACTACAAATGGTCAATACCCTGCAACAGTGGAAACAACTTTCTTATCAATCTCTTTTGATTCGTTTCCAAAATTCTTTCGATTTCTTCGTACCAGCTACAAGAAGAAGTTTCGGTGTAATGATGGTTCTACGAATCGTTGTAGAAAATTCTTACTTCGTATCTTCATCGGTTTCTTATCGATTTTTGATTTAAACTTTAATTAATTTGAAATAAATTGGAAATTTTAATTTGAGTTAAATTGAATAATAGAATATGAAGGATAAATTGAATTAAATCAATAAAACGATATCGTTTAAAACCAAATTTGAAATTTTATTGTAATTTCTTGTGAATACCAAAGTCCAAAGAGGGACAAATTGGTATATATTCTGAGATATTCCGGCTTGAGTTAGGAATTCATATCTTAAGTTTGAGGAATTATAGGAGATCGAATCTGTCTATCTCTGTGTTGTTTTCATGCCTGCGAATTTCGAGGATGAAATTCTTTTAAGGGGGGAAGTTTGTAACGACCCTAGATTTTAATTAAATTTAAATTGATAATTAAATGAATTTTTGAATAAAAATTTGTAAAAATTAATTTTAAATGGAAGCGAGTTTCCCCGATTCAAATAGAAAATATATTAAGTCATATGGATTTGAAAATTTGTATATATTGGATTTGAAATAAAATCTTAAAATAAATGGTTTTAAAAATAAATATAGAGAGATATATATATATATATATACTTTGGATACCAGATAAGTAAAAGATTTAAAATATTAGAATGGATGGTGAATAATAATTTGAATTTATAAATTTAATATAAGACAATAAATATTAAAGTAAAATAAATAATTGAGTTATAACTAGAAATAAATAAATAAGAGATGAACTATAAAAATAAAAGTAACACTTAAATAAAATCTAACAACAAAATAAAATAAATCTTTAAGCTAGAAATAAATTAGTTAAGATTCAAACAACATATTTCAAAGTGATAAAACAAAGTAATATGCCTTGTCAAAGATAAAATATGAAGACACTAAACAAAGTAATAGAACAAAATCATAGAAAATAAGTCTAGGCAAGATAATAAAACAAAGTAAGGTAAAAGAAAAATAGAACTTGCAAAGGAAATATTATCAGCCGAGACAAGCAAGTATGGCTGAAGTAAACAAATACACTCATATGCATAAACAAGTACACATGCAATTAAAGCAGCCCATAATGCAAGCATATACAACCATGCTTATAGTACAAACTTGTAACCCCTGTACAAATCTATACATCAACTTCCTCTACTCCAATTCGTTCATAATCATTAACCTGAGAAAAAAAATGAAATCAAAATAGCAACCTGAAAAACAACAGCAACTACATCAATTCAAACAACAAGATCAACAACAAACATGATTTAAAAGGGGATCATCTGCATTTTTCAAACAATAAGTGTTATCTGTTCTTCTCTACTTCACATTCCAGGTGAGTAAATCCCATGCTTAATTTTTTTGTGTTTAAATGCCTGCATGAATGTGAATAGATTTTGCTTGTGAATGGATTGCTATGCTTGAGTTTCCTTTCCCTGGAAATGTGATTTCTTCCTTAACATTTTCTTTTCTCTGTTTACTATAACACTATGGTTTACAGTGTAAACCATGCCAAAGCCAGAAAACTTTCCCTTATTCCTTCTGAAAGCAAATTGAAAACAAGTTGAAGTTTGTTTTTGAACCTGGACTATGTTCCTGTAACAACTCAAAGCAAGTTGTTGTGATTTTCTTTTTTTTTCTGGAAATCTGAGTAACATGTAAGCATCAGGTTTACATAGTAAACCACATCAAAAATTTAAATCTCTCTTCCTTCCCTTTTGGCTTCTGGAAATGATTGTGACAAAGTTAAAATATTGTTTAAACCTATATTTTATTCCAGTAATAAATCAAAACAAAGAAACATGTTTTATTTTATTTTATTTTATTTTCTGGAAAATGTAAAACACAGTCACAACTTAAAATATGCAGAGATTCGAACCTCAAGAATTTTGATTTTAGTAATATCATTGGAATCACCACTGGAAATGATGATTTTTGAAAGCAAAACTAAAATTTTTCGTTAAGTTTTCAATGAGATATGGGGATTGATCAGAAAATGGGATTATTGCCAAATTCCGATGATCAAAACGATGGTGGGTCTCGAGTTCATCGTCACAGCTAGAACGAACGTTAGACATCACTAGAAAAATGCGAGTAGAATTTATAAAACCTTAGATTTTGAATTCGAGATCATATTAGGGTTTAAGGACTATGAGCAATGGCGCTTGGGTCTTGGGCTTGTGCGCAATCCTCAATGCGTCGAGTGTGGTCGGATGAGGAGGGGGTGTGCCTGAGACGTAGACGAGGGTATGGACGGTGACGCGGCAGTTTCTGGTGGTCGGAGTTTCGAAAGGGGAGCGTTGACAGGTTTGGGTATTAGATGCAGTATGAGTTCCAGGTTTTTGGGTTTACTGTTTGTATTCGTTCCAGGTTTGGTTTGAACTCGAATTTGACTTCGAGTTATGGGATGAAGGATCTGATGCTTGCGTGGGGTTGTCAGGGTGGATGTCGACTTGTTAGAGGCCGGAGGGGAGTTTGCCAGCGATCAGCAGTGCTGTGCACGTGCACGAGCACGTTGTTTTGAATCTGGGCGTTTTGTTTTGAATTGGAGCTGGGTTATTCGTGTGTTTTTCTCGAATATTACCCGAAGACGAGAGGTGTTGGTTTGAAGCTATGAACGGGGGATGACTCGTGAATGATGGAAGGAAACTCGAAGCATTGCTCGAGTGAAACCGGGTAAATCTTGGGTTTTGTTTTAAACAGGGTTAAGCCCAGCAATTTTTTTTAGTTATGTAAACAAATTTTAGTGTTGATAAAATAATTAATGTTTGACAATTTAAGACCTTATTACAAGTTTTAATTATTTCCAATTAATATTTTAGAATGTTTAAAATTGTTTATTTTAAAGTAATAATGATGAAAGGTTAATTTATTAATAAAGTGATTAAGTGAACTAATTAAGTAATGATTAAAGGGTAATTAATTACTTAAAGATAATTACTCAATGGAAGTAATTAAAGATGGATAATTTATGATTAATGATTGATTAATCCAAGTGTTTAAAGGTTAATAAATTTAAAGAATAAATAAATTAATGTGATTAATTAATTAAGGTAATTAATTTAAGAATAATTAATTAAAGGTTAATTAATTAATGAAGGTAATTTAGGAATGATAATTAATTGAGGAGTAATAAATTAAAGTAATTAATTAAAGATAATTAATTAAATGGTGAATTAAATAATAAAAGGTTAATTATTTAATAATTAAAGGTTGATGAATTATAATTAAAGGTTAATTAATTTATTATTAATGGTTAATTAATAAATGATTAAAGAATAATTAATCAAAATGATTTGTAAATTATTGATGTTAGTTAACCAGGATTAGAAATTCATAAGTAATTAATCTGGTATAAATTAATTATAATCAGACAATTAACTGACCTTACTTATGAATGTTTGGATTCTATTGAATGTGAATTGTTTGATATCCCTGATTTGTGATGCTTTATGATACATCCTGATTTATGTTGTGATCTGTAATTTACTTTTCTGTGATATATATATCTGTGATCTGTGAATGAACGATAAGCGTGACAGTTAATACCGCTTATCAACTATATTTCTGTATTCTGATCTGTGATGATTGAATGATATTGCACTACTGTGTGAAACCCCTAGACTACACCTTTACACACACAAATATGGATTTCACATGGAAATCGGTTAAGTCACAGATAATTTAAATTTGATGTTTTTGAAATTGAAATTTTAATTTCAATTGATTTTGAAATTGGAAATTTGGGTTTAAAATGAAAAGCTTTCGAAATGGAATTTCAAAGATAAAGGTTATTTTGAATAACTTGATCGAGTTTTGAAAATTTAAATAATTTGATTTAAATTTGAGTTCAAGTTTGAAATTGAATCCTATGATTTGAAACTAGAGATTAAAGATGCTGTACAAGTTATACATGGGTTAAACCATTTTAAAGGTTTTGATTTGGGAATTTGAATTTAATTCAAGGGTTTTAACTCGTGTAAATATAACTGGATTTTTCCAAAACAAAAACTAATTGCTTTCAAATAATAATAGCTTTCATTTTAAGAAAGGATTTCTAAATTGTGTTGAAAGGTCTCAAATTTAAAATGAAATTGAAATGTTTTGAAAACTATGAAATGAGTCTTTGATTTAAAGACCAAATGAGTTAATCCAACTTGAAATAAAATTGTTTTGAAAGGCTATGAATGAATCTTTGGAAACGAGTTTTGAAAGCTATAAGTTAAGTCTTGACTTAAAGATTTAACGAGTTAATTCAATTGAAATAGAAATTGTTTTGAAATCCATGAATGGATCTTTGTGAATGGGGTTAACTTTGTGAATTGAATCTTTTTGTTTAAAAGATTGGAAATGGTAATTTGTTTTAACCATTCGAATAAAAAGTTTTGGGTTTTAAACTGTGATTTAACTGAGACCCCAGTATCTATATGATTTTTAAATATTTCGCTCACTATTCGGGTTAGCCGGGAAAGGACCTTTGGGTCGTATAACCCATTCCGAATATGTGATACGTCATAATGGATTGCATTTGATGACCGGTGTTGAAGACCGGATATTTTTGAAAACGGAAGGATTACCGAGCGAGTTACTCTACATCGGCTGATCTCCGATATAGAGGTTTTATCACCCTTAGTGATGGGAAGTCCGGACGTGATTAGAAAATTATCCGAATTTGCAAGGGCTTCGTAAGAAGTGCCTTCGGTTCTGTTCGAACCCGGAACATACTTGTATGGTTACATGTCTGACATTACACTTTGAGATATAAAGCCGATTTCTTTCAAATATATTTCTGTTTGGTGGCGGAGAATTTATTCTCTTAGCTTAACACCCTTCTCTGAGACGTATGAGCTCAGAGGTTATGTAGTTGAAGGTTATCAGCGATATATTCCCAATTTGGTAATGTGACATGCTGAGTGTTGCTGTGTGATGATCATTTGTGATATGATCATTTGTTTGATCATTTATCTATATGATCATTACTTTGATCATCTGTTAGCATGGATTTATGCCAAAGCGTAGCTTTGTGGACGAGACTTCGTCGAACCTCACACCCTGGAATGGTCGAAACAGGAAAGATGCAGCAAGGTTATTGAGGGTAGCGCCCCTTAGGGTATGTTCATTTCCTTCTGGATAGAAGTGGTATCATGGTATGGAGCCCAGATACTTAACTTATGTGGATGTCGCAAATATATATATATATATATATATATATATATCTTACTTTGTGATTTGTTGCTAGGGCCCCGGTTAAAGGTTGGTTACAACCGGGAGATGGCATACTCGTGTCAGTAGTTACCCAGTTAGGGGTAACTTGGCCTTGTGTTGGCAGAGATCCGGTTAGGTTCTCGGGGCGTCTTTCCAGAGGTGTACCTATGTGGCAATAGGAAGTTCCTTAGCCTGACCATTTGTTGGAAATCCAATTCCCAATACGAAACCCTGTACGGTTTTAGTTGTAGAACCTTCCATTTACTTATGGTGGCGCCCCACTGTTTAGATGGTAGCTATAGTAGGCATAGTTCGAAATGTCTATGCTGGCTAAGATTAATATTCTATTTTCGAAATGTTTTCTACACTATGCACTAATAATAATATCAAAATGTTTTGTTTACATAGTAAGCATATTTAACTATCATAAGAAGAAATCTCCTCCAATTCTGCGTTTGCATTGTGTGTGTGGCGGGAGGTCTTATGGTAGTTTCATTTTCCAAAAGCATTGCGAATTGACTTTAAAATTCTCTGCTATTTGTTTTTAAAGATAAACTGTTTTTGTTGCTCACACCAATCCCATGACTGATCCGGAGTTTATTGCTTCTTTCCTAAACTCTGGGTGCTCAAAATTTTCTACACGGGCAGTCTAGAGTTGGGTTTTTCAGATAGTCAGGATTAGTTGATTTTCTGGAGCTAGTTCAGTCTTTGGATCGGACTGCACTTGCTTATCTTTGTGCATCGTTATTGGGAGTTCAAGCTATTTCTGGATTGGTGCTTTGGAGATGGAGATTATCCGCTGCTGGTGTTATCTATTTTCTTTCCGCTGCTATTTCTTGTATCATATCTTTGATGTATATTGATATTCATTGTATCACTCTGTTGTATCAGATATTGTATCAGATATTGTATATCAATGTATTATTCTTTTTCTTCCGCTGTGTTATTTACTTAACTGTGTTATAAGCTCCAACGACTCGGATTTGAACGGTCGAATCTACGGCATTCGAGTACGATGTAAAGTATGGATGTCGATTTTCGAATGCGAAAATCCAGTTCGTTACATTGTTCATATTTACAATATAAACATTATAACTATGATAAGTATAGTAATCCAACCTAGTGGTAATATGAAAACATATGTCGTATATGCACAATGAACCTTGTGACTTATGAGTATTAAATCAATTTAGTGTAACAAGTCTATGATGATGTCATTAGCATATATATTATATATATATATCTGCATATATATATATATATAAGTGTGTGTGTGTAGGTAAATTTATATTTACACTAATATATACTAATAATTTTTCTATCGGTCATTTATTTTAATTAATATTTGTGTAAATATATATCGTATGTTTATATGGTGTACTATTATTTAAATTATATATATATATATTATGTACATATGTTTATTTAAATTTATATGTATATACATTCTTATTTAATAATCAGAATATATATTGATTTAATAATTTTGAATTTTAATTGGTATGACATTTTAAAAATAAAAGTAATTTTTTTAAATTTAAGCTGACAACGAATAATAAACATAATTTTTTTATTATCATGAAAATCCATACAGATTTTAAATTTGAAGATTTCAAAAAATTTTAATTTAAAATTCGTTTGATATTTAAATTATAGTTAATTTTTTCCCCAACCGAAGAACCTTTTAAAATATACTCTTTAAAATGAAATTTGCATGCAAAAACATATATATATATATATATATATATATATAGTAGACCTAAATAATTTATCAATTAAATATACAGCTTTATATATATATATTCCTTTGCTTGCTTTTGGATAGAGATAAAAAAGTCGATTATATATATATATATATATAATTTATACGAATCCAAAAATAAAATACATTTTTTATTTAAAAAGCTGAATGTAATTTTAGGAGTATATAACATATTTGAAAATGTTTTTCTTCAATACTTAACTATTTAAAATTATAAATAATCTTTGAACTTTTCTTAAGTTATGGACGAATTAAATAAGACCTTAGCAACCATATATATGAGCATAATTTATAAATGTATATAATCGAATATATTTAAAATAGAAGATTACCATTATATATCGTTTTAATTATTTTTTCCGGCCCTAAATAATTTGTTAAAATGTCATAAAAATTTAATACAATATTAATTTTTTGATTTTATTTAGTTTATAACAATAATAAGTTAATTTTACGTTGGTCAAACTCGAAAATAAATACCGACACGGTTGTGTTGACTCTCTAGTTTGTACTTATTCCTCGGTAAATATTAAAACAATTATAATACAGAAGCTTATGCGGACTTTGTTGAAGTATAATAGCAGGTACAAGTTCAATCACTTACAGATCATTTGGACGGAATCCAATTTCTAATCTGTATTAAGCTTCACCTAGTAATGACATTTTGTACACATTTTATTTTCATCATTACCGTATCATTTAGAGCTTAGTCTAAGGTCAAAAGCTCTATGAATATATGTAATTAATTATGTAGACTACATTAAAGTCCTCGGTTCTGTTCAATAACATTTATCGCTTAACCAATTTACTCTGGCTAGAGATTTTGATTTTAAGTTGACTACTAATTATAGTAATACAAATCTTTTATAATAAAAGAAACAAACCCTCTCTTGTGTAGTGTTACACTTCAGATAGTTCAATGTATTCCAAAATATGGTCACAATGCCAAGTGTTTTAAAAATAACCAAAGTACAACCTAGCTACTTTAGATCCACGGTATCCTTAAGCATGAAGAATATCGTACGTCGTTACCATGAGATCTTATATTTTTACTTAGTTGTATTAACCTATAGAGGACTCCCGTTGAGTCATTCTATGATTGTTCCAAACAACCACAAGTATGCAATCCCCTTGTGCCCTCAACGATCATGAATAATTTACCGTTCATCTTATGTAGAGTGTTACGTACACTAGTCAGAACAATTGTATTTATATCATTTTCTTGATACGTCTTGACAAGGAACATTAAAGAAGTAAGTATTTATATGTCGATTCAATACTGATGGTTACAAACACATCCTTAACTGTAATCAATAAAATACTTCTTCAAAGCATTTTCTAGTTATATATGTTTAATGTATTTAATTCATTATTTAAATGAATATAATTCCTTATTCATATCTTTATATAACAACACATCTAAAAGAATAGAAAATCAAAAGCATGCTTTACTTTGACCAAGATAATTTACAGAGTTAATTTTATATAATTATTTACACAAATGCACCTCCAGCACACCCTTAACCACATCATATTCTACTGTTATTTTATGTAGGTAATTTATGATTTTTCTGGAGTGTAAATTAAGTACATATATTATGGAAAATAAAGTACTTAAAGTGAATAACATACAAATTTATAGTGGTTCGGTCGTCCTACATTCACTGTGAACCATTATTATCATTTTAATAGATCTCAATTACATGTGTAAATATAGAATACAATGATCCACTACTTAAGAAAACTATAAAATGGTGCTTTTGTGATTTGGTTGGTTATATTCGATCTAGTAGTTTTTGCTTTCTTAAAGCTATATGTCATTATTGTACGTTCTGTAAGTTACTTATATGTATAGGTTATGTAGCAGTTGGCCAGATGGTTCCTCAAAAACAGGCACTTTTCATGTTTGACTCATTCAATTTGGTCGTGAAAGGTTTGGCAACGGCTTTCCGAACCAGATTCCCTATTCGATGGTGAACTACTGAATAAATTTTCCTGTTCGGTAGACGATCACTGTCAAAGTGTTTCTCTCTTGTAACCGTCAAACGATTCGCTTTTTTGACTGTTGGACCGTTCACTTAGTCTACAAAAAATACTTGGTTTTCTCTCTTGATTTTCTTCAAGCTGTCTTTTGATTCTCTTGCCTCTTTGTCTTGACCTTGTAATCAAGAGATGACATTCCTATTAGGGATGTTCTAGTTGTTTCTGTGTGCATTCATCTCACCATGGGAGAAATAGCCCATAGCATTTTCCCGAAAGCATACTTTCATGAATACAAAGTGTACTTTGTTCTATCTTGGATCGTCTCTCATCGAATGGTTCAGTTTGTAACTCAATCTGTTTCGGTAATCTTTTAAGTAACAGTACGATGCGAAGCCTTGTTTATCTTGAGGAAACTTCTAGGGGATCTTTGAATATCTTTGAACACTTAATAATTTTAGCTTGTGCTTGATGATAAGGTTATCTCACAAGAATCTTTGACGAGCTTTATCTCGTTCGGTGCTTTATTGGCTCCGCAAATTTTTTGGTTCAGTTCTAATATGTTCAGCACACCCTGTTTGATACCGAACAAAATACTTTGTCACTACAAGTTTGCTGAGCCTATTCCATTTTCAATCACTTCATTTCCTTTGCCATATTTGAAAAATCTTCATCTCCTTTCTTTCACAAGTGCTCGATTTGATCTCCATCGATTTCAATTAGATTTCCATCAAATACTTTTGGTTAATGAATTGTAACTTCATTTCATACAACAATTCATTACTTTTACTATCAATCCCATGCCTTTCTCTATATAAATCCGAACTAGCTAAACCTGGGTTTATTTTCATGAAAGATTTTGGGGGGGTTTCTGCCAAAAGTTAGGCAAAATTCTGCTAAATAGCTAATTAATCTTACCATTTATATCCATTCAATTTTAGTTTGAAGATAATCCATCTATTTTTGTTTGGGCTTTGGCGAGACTAGGTAAAATAGGCCTTGGCCGAACTGTTTTATGAACTTAGGCTAAGCAGCATTAGGAAACTTAAACTAGTGTACTTCAATTGTATGTTAGTTAAAAAGTTCAAGCAATATAATATGCCCAAGGACATAGAGAATACTCGGGGCTTTTTTCAAACATACAATATTGCTTGGTTTGGCCGGGGTAGAGTGCTGCTGAACCAAACACTTAGCAATTTTCATTGAGTTTTTTGAGACACTAGCTTCCATCATAACAAACCTTTTTGGTCAAGAAAAACTATGATTAATGTGTGCACATGGATTCAATTATTATTTCATCCCAATGATATTTTTCAATATACCACTTGGGGTTTAGTTAAATAATCATCACTTGATGTCTTAGTATGTGATTAATGATCATAGTTAATTAGTGTTTGCATATACTATCTGATATCTTTTATTGCCAGTGAAAAGGTTGTGGTCAATCGATTCGATTCACACTGATTCGGTGAACATATCGATTTTCGTATTGTTTTGACTGGTTTAAGAAAAAGTAATACAAGTACTATCATAGATGTTGATTACTGCATTTTACATCATATTATTATATTGCACTCGTCACCAATTTGTAGTATACAAAACAGGGTATGTCTTCTCGTTGCCTCACTAAATTTTCTAATGTTGCAGGTTTTTAGCCCCCTGGTGCTCTTGCTTCATCATCTAGCGTTATGCCTAGCACTTCTTCCATGGTTAGGGCCAGCTATCCTAGCTCAACATGCTCTTTTGTTGCTAGTTACAAACCAAATCAGTTATTAGGGAATCCAGTTAACTGTATGCCCATGAAATTACTCGTTAGGAAGCTGGACAATATTGCTCAGACCCATGGATTTCCTTGAGAGGATATGATGCAGCCCAGCCTGTAGTAGTCTTAGGTCGCGAGCGACCTAACGAGCTGTTAAGTCGCGTGCGACCTAACGGGGTGAAGAATAGCGTGATAAGATAAGAAGGAGATGCAACGCCAACCGCTAACGACCTATGTGTTGAGTCGCGCAGCGAGTTACGACCTAGCGAGGCATCAAGGTTGTGCGGTGAAGCGAGTTATGCAGGGAAAGGGGAACCAGCGACCTATGATAAGTCGCTCAACTTTAGGTCGCTAACTCGTTAGACACTAGTTCATGAAGTAGTAATGTTTGTTTAGGTCGCTCGAAGATTTCCAGAAGCCATTTCTTTAGGGCGCTCAAGCAAGATAACGACCTTATGCCACATGAAGCAAGTTGCTGTTGGTTAAGTCGCTTGGTGTCGTATGTTGTTAGGTCGTGTGAGTCTTAAGTCGCGTAGGTGTTGTGTTGCGTAGATCGCGACTTGTGTTCTATTGTTAAGTCATTCACTGTATTGATGTTATGTGGTATTTGTTGAGTCGCATGTATGTTAAGTCGTTTGTGTTGTAAATACTGTAAGTCGTGTGTTGTTGTTGTAACGTGTTTGTTAGGTCGTTAACGACCTATACTAGGTCGTAAGTCGTAGGTCGGCCGCCTGTTAGGTCGTGAATGTTATGCTGTGTTGTAAACTGCCTATAAATATGGGTGTTGCGTCATTTGTAAGAGTGGGTTGATTTTGAATAAAACTTTGTCTGTGTGCTTTGTGCCACTTTGAAATTGGTAGTTGAGTTTATCTCCTATCTCCACCTTCGGCATTCGAGTGCGCTCGAATCAACGATTGTTGAAGCCAATTCACGGAATCAAGTGCGCTTGATCAACGTTCGAAGAATGGTAGATCTACTTTCACGGCATCGTGCGCGATCAACGTGACGAAGATAGCTAGAATCCGGTATCTTTGAGATCAACGGATTTGGGCGTTTGGTATTTTCAATCCACCGATTGCTACTTTCATCGTTGTATTCATTTCTGTTATTTTCCGCTGCATCAGGATATGCTCTTTTCATCTCCCGATCAACGGGCACATGCTCCCCTTGAGGGATATATGACATATAGTCGATGATACTTCTTGATTGGTGCTCCTCCCCTTTTACAGCTGCATCATTTGGTATCAGAGCTAGACTTAGCCAATCATAGCTAAGCCGAGTCTTTGGAGCCAATTCCTATTGAAGAGTTCATGCCAAGCCAATTGAGTTTAGGCCGAGCTAGTTGAAGTGCTTGAAGTGTTGGAGCCGTGCGAGCTAAGTGCAAGCCGAGAGCAAAGATTTGAGTTAAGTTGAAGATTGTTTCATTTGACAATGCCGCCGAGAAGAGCTAACCGTCATCAAAATGTTGAATATTTATACAAAAGAGAAGATGCTGAACAAATGGAACAACGCATTAGCAACAAATTCAATGAGAAGTTGGATGAAGGTATTGGTAGATTGGAGAAATTGATGATTGACATGAATCAAGGTCAAAGGAGAAGGTCGCCAGTCTCGAACCATGGAGGAAACAGAGTTTCACCATCGGTTACGGAAGCGAGGAGGGTGTCTCCACAATCATTCCGAGATAGAAGAGAATCTCCAATTTCATTGAGACGAGAACATAATGAGCATAGAAGTGAAGAGAGAAGAACTCCACGGGAGTATGAATATGAACCATATCGTGATGCCGAAAGACATAGTCGAAGAGATATGCGTGATCATAGAGATGTTGATGGTCGAGATCGATATCGAAGTCCATTTGATTATGATGAAAAGAGTGATAGATGTAGTGCTCATTATCGAGATCGAGACCAAGTACGAAATGCATATCGGGAGGTTGATGATGATCGTCGATGGGAATCAGGGATGAAGACTGAAATTCCAGAATTCAAGGGTGGAATGGTAGCAGAAGAATTTTTGGATTGGTTAACTAATGTTGAAGAAATTTTTGACTTTAAGGAAATTCCCGAGCATCGAAGAGTTAAGTTGGTTGCTTCTCGTTTGAGAGGAAGAGCTATGGCATGGTGGCAACAAACTAAACTTACACGGGATAGGATGGGAAAGTCAAAGATTGAGTCATGGGAGAAGATGAAGAAGTTAATGAAGGCTACATTCTTGCCGTATAATTATCAGTCTCTTATGTATCAACGATTGCAGAATCTGAGACAGGGAACAAAGTCAGTGAATGATTATGCGGATGAATTTTATCAATTGATTGCGAGGAATGACATCATGGAGACGGAGGAACAGTTGACCGCTAGATTTGTTGGAGGGTTGAGAATGCAGATTCAAGATATGGTGAATATGTTTGATCCCAGATCTGTTGCTGAAGCACATCAAAAAGCTCTAGCTTAGGAGAAGCAAGGTAGGAGAGGTGGTGGTGTGTTTACAAATTCCAACAATCAAATGAAAGGGGCTAGTAGCAATGCAGATGTTTCCAAGGCTGTTGAAAAACCGGTTGTTAGTGAAGTTGCTAAGACCAAGGTCAATAGTGGTATCAAATGCTTCAATTGTCAGGAGTTTGGTCACAAAAGCAATGAATGTCCGAAGCCAAAGAAGCGAGTGATGGTAGCTGAGGTTGAGGATGAGGATGTAGAAACTTAATGTTCTAATTCACCACATGTTAAGGAGGAAGAAGAGTTGTCAGGAGATGAGGGTTGTAATTTGATGATGAGGAGGTCGTGTTTGACACCAAAGCAAGAGGATGATTCAAGTTGGTTGAGTAGTAACATTTTCCAGTCAACGTGCACTATCTTGGGAAGGGTTTGCAAGTTTGTTATTGATGCGGGAAGTTGTGACAATATCATCTCTACAAAAGCTGTGAAGAAGTTGGCGTTAAAGACAGAAAAGCATCCTAAACCTTACAAGTTAGCTTGGTTGAGGAAAGGTGGGGAGGTGAAGGTTGGACGAAGAGCTTGTGTTAATTTTTCGATTGGGAAGAAATAAAAAGATGAAATTTGGTGTGATGTTGTGGATATGGATGTATGCCATTTGTTGTTGGGGAGACCATAGCAGTATGATAGAGCTGTGCAACATGATGGACGTACCAATAGCTATAGTTTCATGTTCGAAGGCACAAAAATCACTTTAGTTCCCAAGAAGCGACAACAAGAAGAAAGCAAGTTGGAGGAGATTGAAGAACTTAAAACTTTGCTATCTTTGAAGGAGTTTGTTAAGGAAGTAGAAGAGGAGCCTGAAGTATTTTTGTTGATTGGACGTGAGAGTAATGAAGTGGTTGAAATTCCTGAAGAAGTAAAGCCAGTGCTGGAAGAATTTGACGATGTATTTCCTGAAGAGCTGCCAACGGAGTTACCACCATTGAGGGACATACAACACCAAATAGATCTTGTTCCAGGAACTGTGTTACCACATAAACCACATTACAGGATGAGTCCAAAGGAGCATGAGGAGTTGAGAAGGCAGGTGGAAGAATTGCTTGAACAAGGGCGCATACAAGAGAGCTTAAGTCCTTGTGCTGTACCAGCATTGTTAGTGCCGAAGAAGGATGGAACGTGGAGGATGTGTATCGATAGTCGGGCACTGAACAAGATTACTGTGAGGTATAGATTTCCAATGCCTAGATTGGATGACTTGTTGGATCAACTGAGCGGGACTACTATCTTTTCGAAGATTGATTTGAAGAGTGGTTATCATCAAATTCGTATAAGACCAGGGGATGAATGGAAGACAACATTCAAGACGAGAGAAGGATTATATGAATGGCTGGTCATGCCGTTTGGTCTTTCGAATGCACCTAGTACATTTATGCGGGTGATGAATCAGATCTTTAGACCATTTATTGGGAAGTTCGTGGTGGTGTATTTTGATGATATACTGATATACAGTGGAAGCACCGAAGAACATTTGCATCATTTGAGAGAAGTGTTGATGATACTGCGACTGGAACAATTTTATGCCGCAACGAAGAAATGCGTGTTCATGACGCATAGTGTTTTATTTTTGGGATATGTTATCTCAGAAGGAGGTATACAGGTGGATCAGAATAAAGTTGAAGCAATCAGAAATTGGCCACAACCCAGGACGATAACAGAAGTTAGAAGTTTTCATGGTTTAGCATCATTCTACTGAAGATTTATTCCACACTTCAGTTGTGTGATGGCACCCGTTACTGATTGTATGAAGGGGAAGCAGTTCTCATGGTCGGAGGAAGCAGGGGTTGCTTTTGAGCGAATCAAGGAACTTTTGACGTCAGCACCAATTCTAGTATTACCAGATTTTCAGTTGTTGTTTGAGTTACATACTGATGCATCTAAAGTTGGGATTGGAGGGGTGTTGAGTCAGAAAGGACGACCAATTGCATATTTCAGTGAGAAGCTATCGGGAGCAAAGATGAGATATAATACTTATGACGTAGAGTTTTATGCTATTGTGCAAGCCATAAAACGTTGGAGACACTACTTGTTTCACAAGGAGTTTGTGTTGTACACTGATCATGAAGCGTTGAAGCATTTGCAAGGGCATGATAAATTCGCAACTAGACATGCTTCATGGATCGCATACTTGCAACAGTTTACATTTGTGGTGAAGCATAAGTCGGGAATTACAAACCGTGTGGCAGATGCATTGAGTCGAAGGAGTCATTTGTTGACTACAATGAAGGTTGAAGTGACGGGGTTTGATGTGTTGCCAGAATTGTTTGTTGATGATCCTTACTTTGCCAAGGTGGTTGATGAAGTTGAAAAGGGGAAGACGGATGAGTATGTGTTGGTGGATGGTTTTCTTTTTAAGGGGAATCGATTGTGCGTACCAGATTGCAGCTTGAGAATGAAAATTGTAAAAGAGTTGCATGAAGAAGGACATGTTGGTCGGGATCGCACATTGCAATTGATTTCTCAGTCTTATTATTGGCCTTCGTTGAAGTGGGAAGTTGAAAAGTTTGTGCGAAGATGTCATGTTTGTCAAGTTTCGAAAGGGACAGCTACAAATGCGGGATTGTATATGCCTTTACCTGTTCCTACAAAACCATGGGTTGATGTGAGCATGGATTTTGTGTTGGATTTACCGAGGACTCAACGAGGAAATGACTCTATATATGTTGTGGTGGACCGTTTCTCGAAGATGGTACATTTTGTTGCTTGTAAGAAGACGGCAGATGCAGTCCATGTGGCACAGTTGTTCTTTAGGGAGATCTATCGCTTACATGGTTTACCAGAATCTATAGTTTCGGACAGGGATACCAGATTTCTGAGTCATTTTTGGCTAAGTTTGTGGAAGATGGTAGGAATAAAGCTGAATTTTAGTAGCGCTTATCATCCGCGGTCGGATGGACAGACTGAAGTTGTTAACAGATCCCTGGGAAATTTGTTGCGATGTCTTGTGAAGGATAATCTGAAGAGTTGGGATGTGAAGTTATGTCAAGCGGAGTTTGCTCATAATCATGCTATCAACCGTAGTATGGGTTTCAGTCCATTTCAGATTGTATATTCAAGATTGCCAAAGGGGCCGTTGGATTTAACGATAGTGCCACAACCAAAGGGGACAGTTAAGCGGGCCGCTGATTTCGTTGATGAGTTGACAGAATGCCATAGAATCGTTCAGGAACGATTGGAGAAGACGAATGAGAAGTATAAACGATCTGCGGATCTGAAGCGAAGAAGTGTTGAATTTAATGAAGGAGATTTAGTATATGCTGTACTAACGAAGGATCGTTTTCCAGTGGGAGCATACAATAAACTTAAAGCTCGAAAGATTGGTCCTGTAAAGATTGTGAAACAGATCAATGAATACGCTTATAGGTTGAAGCTGCCGGAGGATGTGTACACTTCTGACGTGTTTAATGTTAAACATCTTATACCTTATTATGGAGATGAACAATCCAATGGGGAAGAACTTTTAAATTCGAGGACGAATTTTTCCCAACCAGGGGAGGATGATGCATCCCAGCCTGAAGTAGTCTTAGGTCGCGAGCGACCTAACAAGCTGTTAAGTCGCGTGCGACCTAACGGGGTGAAGAATAGCGAGATAAGAGAAGAAGGAGATGCAACGCCAACCGCCAACGACCTATGTATTGAGTCGCGCAGCGAGTTACGACCTAGCGAGGCATCAAGGTTGTGCGGTGAAGCGAGTTATGCAGGGAAAGGGGAACCAACGACCTATGATAAGTCGCTCAACTTTAGGTCGCTAACTCGTTAGACACTAGTTCATGAAGTAGTAATGTTTGTTTAGGTCGCTCGAAGATTTCCAGAAGCCATTTCTTTAGGTCGCTCAAGCAAGATAACGACCTTATGCCACATGAAGCAAGCCGCTGTTGGTTAAGTCGCTTAGTGTCGTATGTTGTTAGGTTGCGTGAATCTTAAGTCGCGTAGGTGTTGTGTTGCATAGATCGCGACTTGTGTTCTATTGTTAAGTCATTCACTGTATTGATGTTATGTGGTATTTGTTGAGTCGCATGTATGTTAAGTCGTTTGTGTTGTTAATACTGTATGTCGTGTGTTGTTGTTGTAACGTGTTTGTTAGGTCGTTAACGACCTATACTAGGTCGTAAGTCGTAGGTCGGCCGCCTGTTAGGTCGTGAATGTTATGCTGTGTTGTAAACTGCCTATAAATATGGGTGTTGCGTCATTTGGAAGAGTGGTTTGATTTTGAATAAAACTTTGTTTGTGTGCTTTGTGCCACTTTGAAATTGGTAGTTGAGTTTATCTCCTATCTCCACCTTCGGCATTCGAGTGCGCTCGAATCAACGATTGTTGAAGCCAATTCACGGAATCAAGTGCGCTTGATCAATGTTCGAAGAATTGTAGATCTTCTTTCACGGCATCGTGCGCGATCAACGTGACGAAGATAGCTAGAATCCGGTATCTTTGAGATCAACGGATTTGGGCGTTTGGTATTTTCAATCTACCGATTGCTACTTTCATCGTTGTATTCATTTCTGTTATTTTCCGCTGCATCAGGATATGCTCTTTTCATCTCCCGATCAACGGGCACATGCTCCCCTTGAGGGATATATGACATATAGTCGATGATACTTCTTGATTGGTGCTCCTCCCCTTTTACATGCTTGGATCTCAGGGGTTCTAGTTGTTATACCCATATTTTCCAAACACACTTGAGGTGAAATATATAATAAAACCAAGCCGAAAGAGGTTCTTCTACAGTAAAATTGAAATACGGAAAAGACACGAAACAAAATCCAGATAAGTACTACGCTAAAAATAATATAAACTACGGAAAAATATAGGGACTACACCCACTTATTCGACATAGCATCGACACTATAATCTGAAATGGCTATAAGGTGTAAGTACAGGCCAGCAGCCATCACAATTGCTTAAACAGGTAGAACTGTAGCATGGTTTCTACGTAACAACGAGATATAGAAGCAGTGCCACGAGCCCAAAAGCCACTAACAATACAAGACTGCAGCACTCCCCCTTAAGCAACTATGCAAACATCAATATATCGCGCTCTTAAAATGACATCTAAAAGTGACAGGTCTGCGCCGCAATTTTGTATCAAATGGCTATAGGGAGGCGTCGCCATTTTACACTGATGTGATAGAACAGCGTTGCAATCCTAAATCAACATCAGATTAATGAAGAATGCGCCGCCATTCTGATATGAAAAACATAGGGACTCAAGGAATAAGGCGATGTGAAAAGTCTTGTTCACCACGAAGAGAGCCTAACTTCATCCCCAAAATCATCAAATCTGGTTCAAAGACAAAGGTAATGGCGCATCACCCCAATATCAAGAGCAGCTCAGAACAGAATCATGCATGGCCATCAAACTTCAAAATAGCAACACGATCTTTTCTACTAAGCCACATAGCTCAACTCCAACTATTGCCAACGTAGTATTATGCAAATATTGCAAATCGGACAGTGCAACACAACTTCGCAAGTATCGATGCAGTACAGAGGTTATACAGCATCACTATCCTGGACATGATATAGGCACAACTCTTAACAAAGTAGAACGAGACCCAAAAATGCTAATAATGACATAGCTCACTCTCAAGGGTAGAGCAGTACCTCATTGCAGTTTCATTCACACACATGTGTAGTTCATAGGCCTGGTGCCTCTCCAAATCAAAAAAGCACAACCTATTCCAATTTGAGTTTCCCGCCTCAATTTCAAGCATTCTCACTTCAATTTCAAGCCTCTCGCCAAAGTTCAAAATCCAACCTCTCAAATCATAATTTCCCACTGAAAGTCACGTCAGCAGTCCATGCATATTGAATACTCAAGATGAATGTTTGACACATGGCGCAATTCAATGGCAGAAATCTAAAAAGCGGAAGAGTGACATAGATAAGCCATGTGAATATCTATATACTATAAGTGAATATGGTGTTATAGAAAGAAGGGGGAGAATTTTCCTTTACCTTTTTCAAACACAAAACAAAACAGCTGTACTCTCTGCTACTTTTCTGATTTGTACTATGAAATCAAGAAACAAGAAAATACATTATACCTATAGATGTCTGATTACTTAACATCCGAGCTACGTAAATTCGCCGTGTCTTTTTATTTTTTGGCACTTTACTTTTGAAATTTGCCAGCGATAAAATCGAAATAGACTCTGTGTAATGAACCATTACTCTGAATATTCCCACTCATGATTGTGTAAGCTTTAACACAACATAGTTATTCCTCTTAAAGGCAATTTTAATACCAATTAATTTCGTTGATTCATAGTCACGAAAGCATTCGGTGACATGACAACTACATAAAGAATACTTCGGTGTTTCTAAGACGGAAAATCTCATTGACATTTTTGGCGCTAGGAGGGCCCTACTTCCTTGTCTTGCAGAACCTACCTACAAAATACCGTTATAATACTATAAACCCCGCAGATTCCACTCCTCATCCCGAAGAACAACTTCACCTTACTTCATAATGTCCAAAAAGCCATTCCTCACCTCCATAACCCAATCTGAGGTAGGCGACTCTACAGAGCCAACCTCGGACACTATCTTAGCAGCTGTTCAAGCCTTTACAACCCAAATGAACCAACACATGGAGGGATTAGAAAGATCAATGTCCCAATATGCCACTCTAAGGTTGGTCTCCCATCAACCATCCACGGCTCACCACCATCACTCACCGACCATACTAGTAGTGCAGTGTGTGAGTGATAACAACACTCTTAGTCATGAGAATGTGAAGCTGGCCCCAAAACCGATTCTAAAGCGAAAGCCAAAATCCAGATCAATCCTCATATCAAAACAAAGCTGGTTAACATCAATTTACCATTGCTAAAAAAACAACCATGAACTACTCTTGATGACGAAGAAGTTACCTCATTCTGCTGGGAAGATTCATCTCAAATGGATCCCCATGAAGAAGAGATCTGACAACTAAAGGCATGTGTAGAGCAATCAACAAAACACTGTCGGTAAAATAATGGAGAAGAAGTAAGGGAGGAAGTTTATTCCTCATTTAGTAAAACCATCAAAGAAGCAAATTTTCCTAATAACTTCAGAGTTCCAACGATTGATAATTTCAATGAAACCGCCAATCTAGATGGCTACATCTGCACCTTAGGGTGCTATATGGACATTTTGAAAGTTGGAAGGATGGCTCAATGTAAACTCTTTCCCGTTTATCTAGCTGATGTTGCCTTTAGATGGTTCATGAGGTTTAGACCAGCAGTAGTCCGTTTCTAGTGACAGTTATCTGTTGATTTTCTAAGATAGTTCAACTCGGGAAGAGAAGTTTCCCGGATGTAAATACCATGTCCTGCATAAAGCAGGGCGGGAATTAGAGTCTTCACAACTTCATCAAAAATTTTAAATCTAAAGCACTCTGGATCGGGGTAACTTGAGAAGAGGCATTATTATTGGCAACACATGCCGGGATCAAAAAGGATACTGCCATATGGGAGAATAATAATAGAAAGCCATAAAATAGCATGAAGGCCTTCTACGAAAGGGAAAGCGACTATATCAGAATGGAAGAGGCCGTGTATAAAGCACACCTTGAGAGAACTTCTACTCCAAATAACGAGAAGAAAAGAAGGCAGAAGGGTACCATCCGCCTGCAAAGCGATAGAGGGAATTTCACCTCACAAGAAAAACCCCTCTCACTCATATCCCTGGGGAGATATATGAAATGACTAGGACTGAACTACCCTATAATTTTCCGAACAAAGGGAAAGAGGGAGAGCAGAATAAAGGCGAAGCATGCTGCCGCTTCTATAAAGAAAAAAGCCACCACATTGACAATTTCCAGCACCTGAAGAATGAAATAGAGGGATTGATTCAGAAAGGATACTTGGGCAGTTTCCAGAAATAAAATAATATAGAAAGGACATAAAACCTTACACCAGACCCTAATGAAAACCTGGCAGAAAATCCATCTAATCTCATAGCCTCAATTCATGGAGGACCACACCTGGTAGGAAAAAGCAGGAAGGCACATGAGCGATACATGTAGGAAGAAAGGGCGTAGCAGGAAACCAATTTTCATGTTAAGCAAAAGCCATCACAGGACATAGTATTCATAGTAGCTAATGCCACTGGAGTAGTCTTCCCATATCAGGATCCACACATAATCATAGTACAGATTTCAACTGCACGATGAAGAAAGTCTTCGCTGATTCTGAAAGTTCAGTAAATGTCATCTTTAAATCCGCATTCAACAAGATGAAGCTTCCAACTAAAATATTGAAGCCCCGCCCGGAATCATTCTACGGTTTCAGCAACGCTGCCACCATTCCCGTTGGATTGCTACGCTTGCTTATCACTACCGGAACTGCTCCCCTTCATAAATCCTGCTATGCGAGCTTCCCGATCATCGATTAGCCATCATCATATAATGAATTTTTAGAAAGCCCTACGTTAATTGACTTGGGGGTAGTCATATCTCAGAAGCACCTGCTCATGAAGTTTTATAGCCCAGCCAAGATAGGATCAGTTATGGGAGAACAGTTGCTGGCTAGAGAATTATATAATGTAAGCCTCAATCCTAGCAATAATTTTTTTCAAGACTATTCTATTGTCTCCTCTAATAATTATGATGATTCTAATAAAAAAGAAGTTAAGCCAGTTATAAGAACTACAACGGTAACAGATACCAAGATGAATGCTAAAGCAGGCCATTTTACAACCATAGCATTGGCAAGGAAACAAAAGAAAAAGTACATGCATATGATTGGCACTGAAGAGTATACCTCAATATATGTGCAGTATTTTTCTAAAGAAGCTCAATAATAAATATCCTCCACTGCCTCTCAATCTGAAGCGAAATAAGAAAATGAACTAGACCTTTCATTAGGGAAAATAAAAAGAGAATTGAAGCCAGTAGATGATATTGAAGAACTACAAATAGATCCCAAAGGCTCCATGAAGGTTCTTAAGGTAGGAAAGAACATCAGCATAGAAGCCAGAATCGAATCAATAACCTTCTTGAAAAGGACAACAGATATTTTTTCTTGGGCGCACTCGGACATGGTAGGGATAGATCCAGTCATCATCTGCCATGCACTCAACATTGATCCCGATGATTACCCAGTCCAAAAAAAATGCAAAACTTTGGACGAGGAAAGGTATAATGTTATGCATGAAGAAGGCAAGAAGCCGAAGGCAAATGGATTCATTAGAGAAGTATACTACCCAAAGTGGATAACCAACCCTGTTCTTATAAAGAAGCCCAATGGGAAATAGAGAGCAAACATAGACTATAGCAACCTCAGTAAGGCCTACCCAATGGACAGCTTTCCCTTACCTGGAATTAACCAATTGGTGGATGCAACTAGTGGACATGAACTACTCACATGCATGGACGAATATTCAGGATATAATTAGAATGCTATGTTCGAACCAGACTAGGAGCATACTAGTTTTGTGACTGACAACGGCTTATACTGCTATTAAATGATGCCATTCGGACTCAAAAATGCTAGGGAAACCCACCAAATGTTAGTAAACATGATGTTCGTAGATCAGATTGGCAAAAAAGCCGAAATACATATGGATGACATGCTAGTTAAATCGAAAGCGACATCAAATCATGTACAAGATCTAGAGGAACATTTATGGTTCTGAGGCAGTATAATATGAAGCTGAACCCCTTGAAGTGTACTTTTGCTATTAAGTCAGGGAATTTCCTAGAATACATAATGAGTGCTCGTGGCATAGAGACAAACCCAGAGCGGATTGAAGCCATAAAGAATATAGGAAACACAATGAAACCAAATGACATCATGAGCTTGAATGACAAGGTGGCCGATCTACGCAGATTTATTTCAAAGGCAATCAAAAAATGCATACTGTTCTTTGATTAGGTAAAAAAAGGGATGAAGTTTCGAGTGGATCGAGGAATGAAAAATTGCATTCTAAAATCTAAAGGGCCACCTGATCCAACTTCAAACCTAGTAACATGTGAGGACTTATATGTGTACTTAGCTATGATAGATAATGTTGTTATTGCTTTAGTGGTCCGAGGAGATGAAGGAACCCAGAGGCCTATCTACTTCATGAGGAAACGCCCGTCGGGAGCATAACCCAACTATTCAATCATTGAAAAGCCAGCCTACAACCTGTTTCTCACAGCAAGGAAACTGTGAACTTATTTTCAGGCACATCTCGTCAAAGTCCTTAGAGACAAGCTGCTAAGAAAAATACTACTGAAGCTAGAGATATTGTATCGCTTGCTAAAATGGGTAGTGAAACTTAGTTAGTATGTTATCTCCCATCGTCCAAGAACGCAATCAAAGGTCAAGCATTAACAGACTTCATCATGAAATGCATATTACCTAACTAGCCCCAACCAAAAGAAGAAGCACCTACTCCACAGTTCTGGCAATTATTTGTGGATGGAGCATCAAATGAACAAAGGGCCAGGGTAGGATATGTGCTGATCACTCTGGATAAGCAAAAACTATATAGAGCGGTTCAGCTTGGATTCAAAGCTACCAATAATGTGGCAGAATATTGTGGCACTCCTCGTAAGTTTTAGAATGGCTCAAGCAATGAAGGTAATCCACATTAAAATTCATAATGATTCTCAATTAGTTGTGAACCAGGTGTAGGGTATTACCAAGCAAAGTAGCCAAATTTAGCTAAATACATGGTACTTTCCAGAAAATTATTAAAGCAGTTCAAACAGTTTGATATAGAATAAATCCCGCATGAGCAACTCTTGTGCCGATTCAATAACAAAATTCACTAGCATAAAAGTGGCGAATAAAATGAAAGCTGTTCCAATAGGGCATCAAGCTGAATCTAGCATCACTGAATCTAACCAAATACTGGTCCTATCTAGGGGCCAACGAGCCATAATCCGAGAATCCTGGGACCGGGAAATAGAGGAAAGTCAAGAGCAGCCCCTAATTGAACCTACACCTCAACTAACAGAAAGGAAGACATGGATGACCTCGATCAAGAATTTCTTGATAAATGGAATCTTGCCCCTAAATAGAAACAAAGCCCGAAAGATAAGATATCAGGCCCCGTATTACTTTTTCTTTAATGGAATATTTTACAAGAGAGGGTACTTTATCATTTACCTTAGATGTGTTTTCAAAGAGGAAGGAATATGGGTCATGAGTGAAGTACATGAGGGACAGTGCAGGGATCATTCTAAAAGGGGCAAATTAGCAAAAAATGTAATGAGGCATGGTTACTACTGGCCCACTGCACTTTAAGATGTAAAAGAATATGTTAGAAGATGTGATAGATGTCAAAAGTTTGTAAGTATCCCGAAGCAACCTTCCCATGAGCTTATCCCACTATCCAGCCCATAACCATTCGATGTGTGGAGTAAAGATTTGATAGGTCCATTTCCCATGTCAAAGGGAGGGACAAGGTATGTTGTAGTGCCAATAGACTACTTCACCAAATGGGTAGAAGCAGAACCCCTAGTTATGATCACCGCAAAGAAAATATTTACATTTGTGGTGAGTAACATAATTACTAGGTTTGTAATTCCCCACAAAATAACTTAGATAATGGAACCCAATTCGAAAATAAGGAGTTCATAGAGCTCTGCAAAAAGAACGGGATAATAAGAAGTTTTTCCTCAGGCACACACCCATAGGTGAATGGGAAAGTCGAAGCAGCAAACAAACCTATCAAGAATTTTCTTAAGAAAAGACTGTAGAAAGCAAAAGGGAAGTGAGCGGAGGAGTTATCTTTGGTATTATAGGCTTATGGACCTCATCTAGATCCCCAATCGGCCATACACGTTTCTCCTTAACCTATGGCTATGAAGTCATACTACCCATCGAAGTAAAGGTCACATTGAAGAATATCATATACATTGGAATAGAATAAAGAACTAAAAGAAGCTGCTTATGATCTTATTTAGGAAAAAAAGACGATGCAGCAGTTATATCCACCGCATACCTGCAAAGGAAGACAATAAACTACAATGTTAGGCTCAGGGTGAGTAACTTCTACAAGGAAGGCTTAGTTATGTGAAGAGTAATTACCAACACTAAAGACCCAACGGATGGGGCTCTGGGCCAAAATTAGGAAGGCCCCTTGGTTATTGCAGAATTCTTGGCTAACAGGACCTATAGGCTATCAAAACCAGATGGAAATCTAGTTCTTAGAACATGGAATTCAGAGCACCTTAGGCCTTATTTTGTATAATCTATGTTGCTTGTATAATAAACATGGTAATTATTATGAAAAATAGTAATACAATGAACTCAACATAGAGATATTAGATGGCCCGAACCAGTATAAAAATATTTCTGTATTAATCTCTCAAACATAGCTAATGACATAGGGTTGTGCTATATGCATCCCGGCTTCTCAACCAAATAATTACATTAGACATAAGGATATTGGACGGCTCGAACCAGCACAAAAAACCAAGTGCATGAATTGAAAAGGTTGTAAATACATGACCTAACTTCACAGACAAAATACAGTCCTCCCCCAAATAGTGGAGCGGACCATGCCAAGCACACGAACATGACACTACCCCCAAATAGAAGCGCAATTCATGCTAAGAATGCAACAAAGCATGAATACCAAAGGCTTAGTTTAGAAAACATGAACTACGCAAGGAACTAATCAAAAATGATGAGAGAAGACGATGCATGAAATGCAAAACAACCTACAAATTAGGTGCAGTTCCAAAAACAACACAAAGCTCGTCAAGTAAATGCTAAAAACTCATATTTACTCATATTTACCGATATCAACTCATTTCTGCATGATTATTCACATTTGCATACACATCACAAGTAAAGATAAAGTTATTATCATGCATTATTACAACGAGACTTGCGATCGCCTAACGAAGAACGCTGACCACAACCACCCCTTGCTTGACGAGCCGAAACCGAGTCCTTTCTATAGTAATTCTTTAATTCAAAAAATTTAGCCTCGCAATAATTCTTCAAATCCTGTTCTCACTTCTTCCACTAGGAAACGACTTGAGGATTAGCACCCGATGGAGGCGAATGAGTAGCACCAGGCCTCGACATAACATTGGGAGCCAAGGATGCAATAGGATTTGCTTCTGCACTGGATTGCTTAGCAATTTGAAAGACACAACTCTTCGACTTTGTTATCCAATACCATGATTTTACCTTCATATAAATCCTTATATACACCTTCAGCATCTTTCAATGGTCCCTCCAGATCAATAACCCGAGTCAGAGTAGACTGGAGCTTTTCTTCTAAGTCAGCCATCTCTAGACCTCAATAAGTAGGGGTGGGCTAAAAATAAGCAAGCCCAAACAAATAAGAAAAAATTAAAAGGAAGTGCAATCAAGCAAGAAACTCACAAGGGATTTATACTCCCTCATGAAAGAATTCAATTTACATGGTACCCTTGTGGGTACTTGTGTTACCAAAAAGTATTTCGCAACATAAATATACAAAATTATCCTAAGTTATAGGATCCTAAAACACCACGTTAATTATAAAAAAATACTTAAGGCAAGGACTGGACTGTCTTTCTTGGATCATAATTGGCACCTACCCAGTAGTCCATTAGATCCTCTATAGTCATTTTAAAACATTCTATATTACAAAGGAAGCTTAAGTCAAGCACATTGTAGAGATAACTAAAGATGCCCATGGCTAGCTGTAAGGCGATCTTCCCCATCTTGCTCTTACCCATCTCCTTTCAAAGTTTCTCTACGAGGATAGTAATCCCATCCTTCCCGGGCCCATTGACGGATGCTGCTATGAAACTATGGGCAACCTGAGCTTAGAGAATCTTCAATCGCGTATATCCTGAGCACATCATCCTTTCTTGTTTACTCTAAAGTATCAATCAGTTTAGCCTTAGTCTTCTTTGTGTTAATAGAAATGGCACCAAAGTATTTAAGAGCATCCGCCTTCCATCCTTTCCTCCGTAAGTAAGGAAGCACCTTTGGCTCCTGACATTCCATTAACTGCTTGTAGTGAGCTTCCATCTCTTTAAGTTTACCCTAGAAGTGTACTTCCACTTTCTGTTTCCATCCTTCCGCCAAAGAGGGGTCCATATCTGCATAGAAAGTAGGAGCGCATCTAAGCTTAGCCCTTTTGCCTCCTCTCCTCCCTTGATACCCTCCTTCTTCTCGATTCGATGGGCAGCTTGAAGATCATATCCTCTATAGTTTTATTTAGCTTCTTTATCTCCGCTCTGTAAACAATCCCATAGAGTGTCTCGCTATCTTTTAATGATTATTACAGTTCATTCACCTTTAAATTGGCAGCCTCAAGCTCAGTGTGCAACTTGACATTATGTCGGTATTGACGATTTAGTGCATCTTGAGCTTCTTTAAGCTCCGGAAGCTCTTCCTTCGAATCTTTTTCAGGCCTTTCGTTGGTAAGTGTTAGATGGATATTCTCATCTTCCAAGGACATAGTAGGAGTCGTGGCTGCAACCTCAAACTTAGGCACACTTGTGTCACCTAGCCCATAAATGATGGGGACCAAGGATGCATTGGATTCGAAGCCTCTAGTAAACTCTGATGGAGACCTACGAGGACCGACCTAGTTGGTAGCAATTAAAGTTTGTTTCAAAGAAAATCAAAATATACAAAGTTAAGTCTATATAAAAAACTATCTCATAAAGAACATTTTTATATGGTAAGTCCAACAAATCTGCATACAAGAAATAATAATAATATGTAGTGCTCTATCTTTATTAAGATTTCAAAGCTTAAGCCTAAACCACTCCATGTAAGGACTATCAGGTAGGAAAGAGCCATTCTCTAAAGTATCCTACCAACGACACAATACAAAATCACTAAGTGCTTCCTTTTCTTTAACAATTTGATCAACCTTGGAGAGAAACCCTTGGGTTTTCTCTTTAAGTTGCGTGAACGACTCATCTAATTCTTTTGCACACCTACAAATCACTACAGCACTAAAACCAAGATGATCTAGGGCTTGCGTTTGGAGTTTGTCCATGTTTTCCTTTAGAAGTTTAGTTAATATAATTTCCTTTGAAGATTATAAAAAACAAAGGAAAATAAAGGACATGGTCATTCATAATGCAATAACAAAAGAACAACAATTAAGGAAATTAGCCGCAACAAAATTAAGTAATGAATTCATTATCATTACATGTTAGGGAGTTCAGGATCAATTACAAAAGTAAAGTAATTACATGAGCTTGAGAAGTTGAGTTGACCTCAGCTTCCTTAGACTCTGCATCCTCGTTCAGCTACAAAGAAGCATAAGAGGAAGCGTTCTCTGCAGCTAGCTCTTTAGCCCACTGGGTCCTGCAATAGGCAGGAGTGTCTTTGATCTTTTTAGGTCCTCCAGGAAGCTAAGGTTGACCTCGGTGGAGAATTGATGCTAAACTGCGGCATATAGCTGGTAATGCACAAACTAAGTAATCCATGGGAGCTTGTCTTTGGATTCCTCCAACACCTTCTCCTTCTCCTCTAACTTGTGACCCTTTAATGCCAATCCCTCTTCTGTAGCCTTGGCCTCCCTTTCAGATTTAACTCGATGGGCCTTAAACTCTTCCTCGACTTTAGCCTTTTCAAAACTAGCCGCGGCAAGGTCTGCCTCAAGCTTGGCAACGAGGTAAAGGCTACAACATGATCGCCTTTCCCCATCTTCCGAACATTGATTACTAAGGCTCCAAGTTGTTACAAAAAATGGCGAGGAGTGATTAAGCAAGCCGCCATTAAAAAATATACTTACGTAAGTCCAAAATCTCTCCAGTTCAGTAGCAAGCTCAAAGAAGGGGAGCTCAGGAAGTGGAAGGGCAAGAAGATGAGGTTACTAGATAGGTTTTCAAGAGTGACTCGTCCTAACCTCCTAGCAAGATCAGTGAAGACATCCTTAGGCAAGCGCAAGTAGTGGATGTGTGGGCTTTGGAGGGATTGAAGAGGTAAGATAGGAAGCGCCTCTGAAGAAGGAATAAGGACAGGCATGGTAGGCTTCTTGAGAAGTTGGTCAAAAGCCTGACCCCCAACGAACTTCCTCTTTCCCTTCTTCGCCGTCGCCAATTTCTTAGGGTCGAGAAACACATCAGCAAGATCACCAGCCATTTCATTTATGCATAAGAGAAATCCCAAGGTCAGTAAGCGTCCTTACAAGGGTCAGGACCATAAGATAACAATTCTTTAATCCATTTTAGTAAATTATACCCTTGGGTTCATCCGAAATTAAGGAAAACTTAAAAATAGAATGAGAGAAGTTATGATTTGGGCGTAGAAAGTTATGCTCTTACAACATCGAATCAACAAAAAATAATTTTATTTTCCACTCGTCTTCGCCTAAGCCTAAGGTGTGATTCATATAGGACTCATATGACTCAATAACATGATCAGGAAAAATGGATCGATTAGGATGTGGATGGAAGGAAGGAGGAAAGTTATCAGAATTTTAAATAAAGAAATATTGATCGATCCATTTCTGGATCTTACGAGGAACGGATGTAAGAATCGATTTCTTAGCTTGAGCATAATCAAACCCAGGACTTTTGTGAATGTCGAACAGAAATTGGAGATCTTAACATGTAGGAGGGGAACCACTCTCCGCATAAAGAATAAAGGTAGTAATTACAAGAGAATAGCAAAGGGCGAAAGTTGAATAAGAACGAGATCGATAGCAGTTAGCCATCCACGAAGAATCTGATTTGGGGGTAGATAAAGTCCACATCGTATGTGCTTAGAAGTGATAAAGATAAACCCACTGGAGGAGGATACATTTGTGAGACCTGGAAATCTAACCCTATAACCCTTGAACCCGAAATGGTCCAAGATACTCTATATGTCTCTTAGTCGGGTTATCTTGAATTGTAAAGATAAAGAAGAAGAGGAATAAGATGCCATATCAAAACTACTGGGTTTATTACCGACTATTGTTAAAATGTAAAAGAAACTACAAAGGAAAGAAGATCCTTACTTTAGATTCAAAAGAGGAATGAGTCTTAGAGAAAACGAGAATAACACATAAAAGAATAAGAAAGAAGAAGAGGCAAAAATATACTTACCTCGGTAAAAATCACTCCCACACAATCAGAATGATGAAGAAAATCCTCAAACGTCAGTTGATTAATGATATGGAAAATAAGCATAATATCAAGGTGAATTTTCATAAGAAACAAAAAGGCTAAATTTACAGCTTTTAAGAATATCGGGCAATAAAGAGAAGACACATATGCTTAAGCATTAAATGCGAAACACTTACAAAGACTTTTTATTTCGTTTGAAAGTAAGGGAGAGGAAAGGTAGAAGTGATGGGTCGCAAGGAAAATATAAGGATACAGACAAGTCCACACCCATCTACAATTGCTGTAGACATGGTGGCAAGTGTTATACCTATATTTTCCAGAGAAGGTCAAGGTGAAATAAATTACAACACTAAGCCTGAAGGGCTACTCCAACAATAAAAGTTATAATAAGGAAAAGACACATAAACAAAATCTAAAAGGTACTACACTCAAAATAATATAAAATAGCAAAAAAATACAAGGACTGCAGCCACTAACATAGCGTCGGCACTATAATCTTAAATAGCTACAAGGTGTTGGAACCAACCTACAGCCATCACAATTGCTTCAACATGTAGAATTACGGCATGGTTTCTAAGTAACAACGAGATATAGAAGCTGTTTCATGGCACCAAAAGCCACACTAACAATAAAGGACTGCAACACACCCCCTTAAGCGGCTATATGCAAACGGAGACGTACTGCACACTTAAACTAACGTCTAAAAGTGGCATGTCTGCATCGTAATTTTGTATCAAAAGGCTATAGGGATGCGCTGCCATTTTATAATGATGTGATAGAACAGTGCCACAATCCTATATCAACATCAGATTAATGAAGAACGCACCGCAATTCTTATAAGATAAACACAGGGACTCAACGGAAGAGGCAATGGGAAAAGACTACGCTGCCATTGAGAGATCATAACTTCATCCCCAAAATCATCAAATCTAAAACAAAGACAAAGGCGATGGCGCAGCAACCCCAATGTTGAGAACAACTCAGAATAGGATCATGCAAGGCAATCAACCTCCGAAACAGCAGCCCGATCTTTTCTACTAAGCCATATAACTCAATTTCAACTATCACCAGCACAGTACTATGCAAATATTATAGACCAGACAGTGTAACACAGCTTCGAAAGTATTGATGCAGTACAAAGATTATACGACATTACTATCCTGGACATGACAAAGGCATGACTCTCAACAAAGTAGAACGAGACCCAAAAGTACTAAAAATGACATAGCTTAGCCTGAAGGGAATTGCAGAACCTCATTGCAGTTTCATTCACACAGATGTGCAGTTCATAGGCCTAGTGCCTTTCAGAATCAGAAACGCCCAACCTATTCAATTTTGAGTTTCCCGCCTCAATTTCAAGCATTCCTGCTTCAATTTCAAGCCTCTCGCCAAAGTTCAAAATCCAACCACTTAAATCACAATTTTCCATTGAAGGCTATGTCAATAATCCGTGCACGTCGAATACTCAAGATGGATGTTTACCACATGGTGCAATTCAATGGCAGAGATCTGGAGAGCGGAAGAATGACATAGGTAATCCACATGAATATCCGTATACAGTAAATGAATAGGATAATATAGCAGGGAAGGGGGAGAATTTTCCTTCAACTTTTTTAAACACAAAACAAAAAGCTTGTGCTTACCTCCATTTTTCTAATTTGTACTAAGAAATTAGGAAAGAAGAATATACATTTTACCCATAGATATATGATTCCTTAACACCCAAACCATGTAAATTCTTAGTATCTTTTTATTTATTTAGCACTTTACTTTATTATTGAAATTTGCTAGTGATAGAATCGGAATAGACTCCGTGTAATGAACTGACACTCTGAATATTCCCTTTCATTTAAAGAATAGTCATGAAAGCGTGCAGTTTCATGACTACTACATAAAGAATACTTGGGTGTTTCTGAGACAAAAAGGTTCAAGTCTATCTCAAAATAGCACCTTTCAACTCCATCCCAATGGGTACACCGAATGGATATGCTATTTTGAGTAGTTTATACATTGTCTATATAGGATATTTTTTAACACCCCCATAAGTTTCGATAAATATTTTAAATGGGTGGGTAATTTTATTCAACTGAGGTAAAATAGTAATTTTACAAATAATAGAATCAAGTAATGGGAAATGCTCCATGTCTAATTTTACTTATCAATTTCAACTATAAGAACGTTAGAATCAGAATTAATATGAAAGTGATACGAGAGATTTATGAAGTGGGGTTGAAGCAGACTTAAATGGTCTAACGCCCAGGGATTCGAATGGATATCTCCCACCTCTAATTTAAGTCAAAGAAGAACGTAAATAACTTTTCATTTTCAATTTTCATTCTCCTTCTTCCCGTTCCCACTTCATACAGTGAAATTCAATCTCTCTTTTCTCTTACATTTATTTACCAAATCAACCAAACTTTATACTAAAATGATGAGCAATACGAAGGAAACACATAGATACTAACCTCAATTCGAATTGAGGAGATTTTAGGTTCATCTACTTCATGTTAGAGGAGGAATTTGGTGGATTGTTGTCAAATCGAAGGCTTAAAATAATAATATATGAGTGGAATCCATTTATTTTACATATAATGCAATTATACTTCTACAATATGGTTTTAGGTCTAAATTTAGTGATAATTCTTCATCAAATAATGATAAATTATTGATTAATTGATAATTAATCAACAATTAAGCGAGTGATTCAATAAAGATGAGATATTTGAATTATAATGCAAAATAATGGGGTTTGGTGACTAAAATGATGATATTTGGATTTATATAAGGGAATTAAACGCATAAATGATAATATATTCTATATTTACTATTAAGTATAGATTAAGAAAAAGAATGGTAACATGAAGATTAGCGAAGTGTGGTTATTGATGACATTAAATAATATATAAACAACGAGATTTTATGACACGTGCAACGCACATGTATATAGAAAATTCAAATAAAATTATAAAATTTAAAATTTCTACATTCATAAAAACAAACTGAAAAATATAAGAAAAAAATAGTAGTTTTTTTAGGAATAGAATTTCGAACTTGTAACCTTATTTACGTACCAAAATTTCCATTTGAAAATATATGTTAATTTTTGTTTTTTATAGGAGTCAAACTCCCGACCTCTTATTTACATTTAAGGGTATTTTTGGAATTTCACGGTCGGACAAAAAGTTTGTGTGTCTATTTTAACTATCAATAAGGATATTTGGTAACGTGAATAAGTATACACATAATATGATGTTAAAATAAGTATATAATGATATGGTAACATAAAATAAATGAAATATAGAATATTAAATTAGAAAAGTAAAAGGAAATAGTAAATTAGAAATAAAAATTTACAAAACCGACTATTGTGATTTTCGGCAACACAAAGTAACCAGTCGACTTTTGTGGGCATTAGCAGTCGACCGTTTGGCATCAGCTTTGGCCTGTATGAACCTAGACCTATGCAGTGCTAATTCGATCGTGCAATCATATCAAGATTGAGTTCATATGTTTCCTTCGGTCTGTTACTGAGATGAATTTTGTTGGTGTGACCTTGATATGATGAGATGAGTACGATATAGGATGTATGGGTGTTTGAGGGCATATATGCAACGCTCATATCAAATGAATCCTTAATGTTAGTGGTCTATATGGTGTCACATCACATATTCAATATGTGGATCATGAGAGGTGAAGACGTTCATATGAAGACTTATATAACCTTCGACGGATGTACCGACGACTAATGTCCATCAGTTTAACGGATAAAGAGATTCAGACACAGTTTACCATGTCTTTTTCATATATCGAATAATTGAATGGGAGATGAACTTATTTAAGTTGTCGACCATATATTTTATGTTGGTGTGACTCCGTGGATGTGGGTGACACGAGTTAAGGAGTTGGATCGGGTGCATTGGCAGTAGGGGTAAAAGGGTGAATTTCAAATTTTTTACCTTTTATTAAATTGCATAAGATATTTACTTTGTGTTTATTTAAATAATATTTTATTAATATTAAATCAAATTTAGTATATAATTAATAAAAGAGTTTTGAAATATTTTAATTTATTTAACTTGATTAAAATATTTATTTATTGTTCGTGTTTAAAATAAATTTATTAATAATTTAATTTAAGACTAGTTAATTAATTTATTTTAATTTGATAATTTAACATGTTATGATATTCAATTTATAATATGAACATCAACAAATATAACCATATAAACAATCCTAGGGTTCATTGGGAAGATCGATCACTTTGTTCTACAGTCAATAAGGTGTCATGTATGATGAAAAATATCAACTTAATATTATAAAAATAAATCATGTAATATTATATCATACCTATAAAAAATGAAATATATTTTTGTGTCCATTAACGTTTTATAAATATCATTCGTATTTAAAAAATATATGTCATAAATACACACACAAAAAAGGAGAAACATTGCGGAAACTGAATGTGCAGAGAATAACTACCCATTAGGACGGAAGGGAAAATCGCCAAATCCACCACCGAAAACTGCTCCATCGCCTAAGGCAAACTCCATACCAGTGTAGGACGATAGAGCAAGGACATATGCTGAAGTTCTCCGAGGCAAGGCAGTTAACTATTGTCGCAAGGAACACCAAAAATTGAACTTCAACCAACCAGTAGAGGGATATGTGTCCCTGAAAACGCGTATGAGTAGTCAAAGGAATCATGGACAAATACTATTATGCTACACCCATTGATTTTATGATCTCCTACTTCAAATTGAAAGATTATATTCAAAAAAATTGGAAGCCCAATGGTAATTTTTACATTCATAATGCTCCAAAATTTCATTTAACAGTGCAACTTGATGAGGTATCTGACTATGATAAAGTTGTGGGTTCTACTACATATTCATATTTTGGAAAACTACTTATGATTGATGCTTGGCACCCTGGTTATGATTTCAACAATATAAGTTCAAATATGGATATAATTGTTCAATCTGGACATGTAAATGTGGACTACTACTGCTCTATCATTGATTGGCAGTTTTATTGGAATTCCCTTACAAATAGATGATAAAACAACGTAGAAACGATTTACAAATATTTTCCAAGATTCAAGTTTTGATTAATACAAAGTCCAATTTAGTTACAACTATTCCTATTCTATTGCATAATGGGAATAAAAGAGCGATTGCAGTTGAGTATGAATACATCCCCCCCCCACAAGTGTAACCAATGCAATATTTTTAACCATAAGAAATCCATCCATGCTACTACATCAAAGCCAAAGTGGATCCCAAAAGAGAAGCGAGATGTGCCTGAAACCTCTGTAAAAAATGAAGGTCAAAATATGAATGACGAAACTTAGCATGATAAGGAGGGTGTTCTTGTAACTGATACTGAAGCGGTGCATAAAGATGAATAGCTTACTAATTCAGAATGTAATGAAGTACCCCAAGAATTACAACAATCTGTTAATAACTCCACTGATCATCTAAACTTCTTCAATCATGAACTACCCCATACAATTGACAATAATGAACTCCGGTATGTAGCTGATTCTATAGATGAAGAGATTACCATAGAAGAGACTGTGGATGTATCTGAATTGTTACAAAAAAAATCTGATTATCTACATGTGGATAAGGGAAAAGAGTTGCTTCATAATATGCTCCTCCTAAAAGAACTTTAAGGAGCAATTTAACTGTTAGATGAACCTGATTGCATGGAATGTTAAGGGTATGAATACACCACCTAGAGTTGGTAATGTGTTCAAACTCCTAGCAAAATTCAAGCCTACAATTGTTGGTTTGGTAGAAAATAAATTGAACTCCTCTGATCTTTCATTAGTAAGAAGCAAGGTCCCAAGAAATTAGAACTTAATTACTAATAATTCATCTCAGTGTACATGGAGGATTTTAGTGATATGGTACACTACAGTCTGGAGCTTATCAGTTATATCTTTATCATCAAAACATATTAGGAGTAAACTCGGGTGGCTTTATATTAATGTACATTGTGGTGTATGCAAGCAATAGTTTTACAAAGAGACAAATATTATGGCAGCAGATAATTCAGAAGGCGGTAAGTATAAGTGATGCATGGGTGCTTATAGGAGATTACAACAATGCGTTGTCCTCTCTAGACAAAAAAGGCGGTAAGTATAACTGATGCATGGGTGCTTAATGAAAGGGATTATTTGTTAAATTAACCTTGATTTATATCTAGAATTAAGCAGCAGTTATTTTTGTAAAGAATTTGAAAAGTTGAGGCAACCAATCACATGCTTACGTAGGCAGGTTAGTTAGAAAGTGTTTGTTTTAATTTGTATTAAATCAAGTTTACCCAGAAAAGTGGGTTCCACCTTTATTTAGAAACACCTTTCGACTCATAGCTTCCGCCTTCAATCAAGTCGAAACCCCATAAAGCCGAAATCAATACATAATGTATCACTTAGATGGTATGTAGTGGATTGGAGGAAGGCGGAAGACATAGTGTCGAAAGCATAGTTTCCGGTGGGGTTGAAACCTTAGTTTTACTTTTAAAGGAAAAAGCGCCGCCTTGTTTTATTAAAGATTTCGAAGGAGTCAAAACATATGCTTTCAAAAGGGGTTTTTCAAATAGCTTTCGAAGGGGTTGCCATTTTATGTTTTAAAAGTATAGGCTTTCTAATGGGTTCCTTTATTTGCAAAAAGATGCTTTCGAGAGTAGTGGTTCCGACTAAGTCAAAACCCAGCCGTTGTTCTTTTGACTTTCGAGTGTATTGAAGTCATCAATGCTTTCGAATGGTTGTCTTTGTTTTAAATTTATACTAAGCCACTCCTTAAATCCTTTCGAAAGGGTTCAAGGGTTTTGAAGGAAATGGCTTCGAAATGGGGTTTCGATGCTAACTTTCAATGTTGTACCTAAAATGTTTTGAAGCTTGCGAAAGGATGGTGCCAACGCCATCAAGCTTTCCCCAAACAATTTTATATGATGATTAAGGGTATCGAAAGGGGTACTTTCGTATATATTCAATTTGACCCAAGAGATGTTTCTAAAGCAAAACCCAATGGTTTCGAAAGGGGTACTTTCATTGGTTTCGAAGCTATGTTTCTAAGAACTATAAAGTAATGTTTTGATACTTTGGAAAGGTACATTTTGGTTCGAAAGAGATGATTAATGAGCTTCGAAAGGTTTTTATGCAATGTTTTGAAAAGAAGTTTTCTATGCTTTCGAAGGAGGTTATCCAGGGGTTGTGAAGGTGATGTTTTAAGGTTTCAAAAGCCTTAGTATTGAAAACAAATAACCCAATCTCATTTTATAAGAAAAGCATGGCATAAATAAAGTATTTTGAAATGGGATTTTTGAAGAAGTTTTCCTTGATCAATAGGTTGAAGGGATAAATCAAGTTATTATGTTTGCTTCTTCATATATGTACATATTCGCATTGTAATGGACCTATAACTGTAATTTGAGGAAGGGCAAATAACCAGTTAGGTTGACCCAGTAGTGAATATAAATTAAGTTTACTTGTAAATGAGTAGAATTGCATCCAGGAAGTCAGGAAGACCATAATATAGGATGCTAAAATATTAAAGGAAGATATTGGTAAGGGCCAATAGGTTCATAGTAAGCCCATGAAAACTATGGATAAATGAAGTTGTCAGGATGACAGGTTCGTAGTTAGCCCATGAAAACTATGATTTGATATTGGCAGGGGCCTATAGGTTTGTAGATAGCCCATAAAAACTATATCCGGATTAAGATATCGAAAGAAGTCAATAGGTTCATAGTCAACCCGTGAAAACTGGAATAAGAGGAAAGATATTAGAGTTACCAATAGGTTCAGGGAGAACCCATAAAATAGTAGAGATATTGGCAGGGGCCAATAGGTTCTTAGTGATCCCATGAAAGCTATGAAACTGGACTGAGTGTCCATAAACATTAAACAGGTTATTAGTCAGCCCATCAAAATTATTAGGTTAATAGTAACCCTAGAAGCTATAACTAAGATAAATAGTCAAAATGAATGGAGATGGGTAATCCAGAATTGATTTACTTGTTCTGCATATCATCATATTATTTAGAATTGTTTTAACCATTGTGGATGCAGGAGCACAATATATGGTTTTATAAAGATTTTTGGATACTTGTGAGGGGAAAACTCGTTCTGCTAAGCGGCGTGGTCTCACTAGATATCTAAATGGTTTGAGATGGTAGATTATTATTCATTCTAGTCTTTTTGTCTTACTTGAAGTTTATGTTTTCCCCTTAAACTCTTGGGTTCTTAATTGATTTTGAGTAGTTTGAGAGTTGAGGTTTTCAGGTACCTCTTTAGACGAATAAGCTTTCGGAGATGTGCATGAGGCATGATAGATATCCAGAGTTTCTTTAATTTTGTTTCTGCTGTGTTGTTGTTGTAAAGGCAAAGTTGTTAAATTGCCTATATATACTCTTATCATCCAAGGGTTCACTTCTTATGTCGCTCTTGGCGTATGTTGTAATAATTATATTTTCTTTGAATGTGGTTAACGATTGTGGGATTATGTAATGAATTTGAAATGGAATGTGGAACTTGTTTCATGTTTTAATTTTTTTCCATATTCTTGTGTTTCTGTGATCAATGTATCTAACATTAACGTATTTGGTCGCCGAGGATTAACAACTATGGATGACTGCAACATCCGTAGCCGTTAGTTTTAGGCTTCCAAGTGGGGGATGTTACAAGTTGGTATCAGAGCATAGGTTTATGGAAACTTAAATGAAAAGTTAAATCTAAAAGCTTTTTGAAACATAATCCAATGAATTAGAAATATGATCGGGGTTTAGGATAATGCTATAGTAACGTACTTGTATTTAATATATATATATATAAGTACGTATTCCCCTCTCTTTTAGACCGTTCTTCTGTATCTTACTAAGGCTCGTATGCAGATTTATGAAAAAGAAGATATGGAAGTAGGAAATGGAAGAGGAAATCTCGGTGGACGAAGCGCCATAACCAAGGGAAATGCTTGACCTAATACCAGTAAGAACCAAGGTCGACAGGATAATGCTAACCAAAATATTGATGCTAATGTGGGTGCTGGAAATCCACCAGTGGATATGGGGCCAATGTATCAGTTCTTCATCAATATGATGCAGGTAGGAGTTGCTGGAAATGTTGGAGGAGCTAATCCTATGGCTTTAGTTGGGAATAATTATGCTAAGCTGAGCAGAGATTACACCAGTCTTGGTGGAAAACCATTTATGGGAACGGAGGAGCTATAGAAGTTGAGGATTGGTTGTTACATTACGAGAGAATCTTTGCTGATTTGGGTTTGGATGATGTATAGAAGTGAAGGTTGGCCTCTAGGTAGTTGCAAGTGGTAGCTCTTCATTAGTGGAATAGTGTTATTGCTGGGGTTTCGGAGGAGGAGTTGGCTTCGGCAGATTTTAGAGGTTGATTTGAATAGAGGTTTTTATCTGAAGTTGCTAAGTCAGCAATTTTGAAGAAGTTCATGGATTTGGTGCAGGGATAAATGTCAGTAATTGAGTATGCTACTAAGTTTAATGAGCTATCCCGATATGGACATGCTACTATAGACACTGATATCAGAGGAAATGAGAGGTTCATATGGGGATTGAGACCTAAGCTTGCTAGGGCAACCCTGACACATACCAGTGATCCTTGTAATATGGTTGTGGAGATGGCAATCCGCCATAAGGATATGCTTGTTGTTTGTGCCAGAGAGAAGCCAGTTGAAACCCAGGGTTTTAGGGAAAGAAAAGAAAGTTCTTTAAAAAGAAGGGAGCCCAGAAGGGAGATGCTGCCAAGAAGGCAAGAGCCCAGAAGGGAGATGCTGCCAAGAAGGCAAAGGCTGATTTAGTCTACTACCAGTGTGACAAGAAGGGTCATTATGCAAATGAGTGTCGGTCAGGTAAGGGAAAGAAGGCTACAGATAAGAAGAATGTAAAGTGCTTCAACTGTGACCAGGTTGGGCATTATAAGAACCAGTGTCCAGAGGCAGTCAGGGAAGACAAGGGAAATGTTTTTGCTGTTGGACAATCATCTGCTAAGCCAACTACAGCTGATAAAGGGAAGACTATGATGGAAGGTACGTTTTTGATTCAGAGTATACCAGTTAGGATACTATTTGATACCGGTGCATCAAATTCATTTATATCCCAATGTTTGGTTGATAGGTTATGCTTAGAACCCACATACCTTATTACTTCCTTAAGAATTGCAAATCTAATAGGAGGGTATGCAACTGTGGGGTGAGATGTGACAAGTTAGAACTTGATTTGTTAGGTCATAAGTTTGCATGCAGCTTGTATGTTTTCAATTTTGTAAATTCGAAATCATTTTTGGCATGGATTGGTTGAGAAGGTATGAGGCAAGGATATTTTGATAAGATGGGGAGATATCACTAAGACACCCTAATAGTCATAACCGACTTATATTCTTAGTGGAAAATTCAGACCGGAATAGTTGTGCTTTGTTTAGTGCTATGGAAGTGAGAGAATAACTAAGTCAGGTTCATGTAGCAAGAGCGTTTGTAGATGTCTTTGAACCGGTCATAGGACTACCACCGAAATGAGCTATTGAGTTTCAGACAGATCTAGTGCTAGGAGCTAAACATGTAAGTAGACAACCTAACAGGATGACACCGACCAAGATGAAGGAATTGAAGGTGCGGCTAGTGGGTTTAGAAGGAAGGAATCTTATTAAACCAAGCAGTTCTCCTTAGGGAGCGACCGCGGTGTTCGTAAAGAAACCAGATGGGTCGTTGAGGATATGCATCGAATATCGTAAGTTGAAAGAGAGGAAGATCAAGAATAAGTATCCTTTGCCGAGAATTGATGATCTATTTGATCAGTTGTGCCCAGTTGGATTTGGCAACAGGTTTCCATCAGTTAAGAGTGGCGGAGGACGGTATTCCTTTGATAACATTTCGGACTAGGTATGGTTCATATGAGTGGTTAGTAATGCCATTCGGGTTAACGAATGCACATGCTTTCTTCATGGATTTGATGAACCGAGCCTTCCAAGAGTATTTGAATAGATTCATGTTGGTGTTTATAGATGACATTTTGGTGTACTCTATGGATGAAAGAGAGCATTAAGATCATCTTAGAGTTGTGCTTGAGACGCTGAGGCAGCATCATCTAAAGGCAAAGTTTTCCAAGTGTCATTTATGGAAGAAAGAGTTTAAATTTCTTGGTCAGATGGTTTCAGAGAAGGGGTTGTTAGTCAATCCAGATAAGATCGAAGCTATTAATAATTGGAAGATACCAGAGATGGTGATTGAGATTAGAAGTTTTCTTGGACTTGATGGCTATTACCGGAGATTCATTAAGGATTCTTGTGGATAACAGCGCCTTGACTAAGCTAACCTGGAAGGAGGTGAAGTTTGAATGGTCCGACAAATGTGAGGAAGCATTCCTTAAGTTAAAGCATTTGTTGACCAATGCGCCAGTGTTAGTAGTTCCAGATGGAAACCAAGGGCTGGTGGTGTATACTAATGCATGTGGGACTGGATTAGGAGCTGTGTTGATGTAGAAGGGTAAAGTGATTGCCTACGCTTCTCGACCGCTTAGACAGCATGAAGTGAGATATCCTACTCATGATTTGGAGTCAGCTGCAGTGATCTTCGCATTGAAGATTTGGAGGCATTATCACTTAGGGGAGAGATTTGAGCTATACATAAATCATAAGTCTTTAGGATACTTATTCTCTCAGAAGGAGTTGAATATGACACAGCAGAGGTGGCTGGAGTTTTTAGCTGCTTATGATTTTAGTAAAGAGTATACACCAGAGAAAGGTAATAAAGTAGCGGATGCTCTTAGCAGAAGACATCAGAACGTGGTGTTAGGTATGTTGGCAGAATGAAAGGATTTAGAAGCTTTGACTACCTGTAGTGTGAAGTTAAGATTGACTACTAGTTCAAGTCAGAGTACTGCCATGTTGTCTTGTTTAGAATTTTGACCAGAGATGGTCCAGAGAATTACTTCTAAGCATAAGGAGGATCCATTATTGGCCAAGAAGATCAGAAGGATTGAGGTTGGAACTGAGATCGATGATCTAAAGGATTTTAGTCTTGACCAGAGAGGATGGTTGAGAAAGAAGGAACGATCATGTGTTGCGAATGTTGATGATTTGAGGAATGAAGTTCTTAGCGAATGTCATCGAGAGGGACCAAGATGTATCAAGATATGAAGAGGAGCTTCTATTAGGAAGGTATGAAGAGGGATGTTGGCTTGTGGGTTAGGCAATGTGCAAACTATTAACAAGTGAAAGCTGAACATCAGAAGCCGAGTGGATTACTTCAACCTCTAGAGATTCCAGTTTGGAAATGAGATTCGATATCCATGGATTTTATAGACGGGTTGCCAAGCTCAAATAGGGATAATGAAAGTATATGAGTTACAATGGACATGTAGACCAAGAGTGCCCATTTCATTCCAGTTAAGTCAACTAAGACAGCATCTGTTTTAGCTAAGTTGTTAATGAAGAACATAGTTAGACTTCATGGAGTTCCTAGTAGCATAGTCAGTGACAGAGACGCTTTGTTCACTAGTGAACTCTGGAAGAGTCTACAGGATGTGTTAGGTACTAAGCTCAAGATGATCACAACATATCACCCCTAGACGAATGGGCAGACAGAGAGAGTCAATAAGGTGCTCAAGGATTTACTAAGAGCTTGTGTATTGGACTATGGTGGATCTTTGGAAGATCACCTACGTTTGGTTGAGTTTTCCTATAATAATAGTTATTGGACTAGTATAGGAATGGCGCCTTTTGAAGCTTTGTATGGAAGGCTATGCAAATCACCAGCATGTTGGTTGGAGACTGGAGATTAGAGACAGATTAGTATTAGGTCCAGATTTGGTTAGAGAGGTGTTAGAGAAGATTGAGTTGATCCAAGAAAGGATGAAGGAGGCTTAATCTAGGCAGAAAAGTTACGCAGATAAGAGGCGTAAAAACCTAGAGTTCTTAATTGGAGATAATGTTTTCATTAAAGTATCATCGCTAAAGGGTGTGGTACGATTTGTAAAGTCAGGAAAACTGGCACCGAGATATGTTGGTCATTTCCAGATTATAGAGAGGATTGCAAATCTTGCACACATAGTAGAGTTGTTGAGCGGTATGCTAGGTGTCCATAATTTATTTCATGTGTCTCATCTTCGCAAGTATATACATGATTTAGAGACTACTATTCCTCCGACAAGGTTGGAAGATTTGGTAGTAGAGCCTAATTTGACTTTTGTTAGACAACCAGTTCGGGTTGTAGCGAAAGATGAAAAAAGATTGAGGAACAAGATAGTCAAGTAGGTGAAAGTTCAGTGGAGCGACAACGAGAAGGACTGTACTTGGGAGACAGAGAATAGGATTCGAGATACTTATCCGGATCTTCTTTGAGGGTATGTCTATGTTAGATTTATATAGATAATCGCTAGTCAGGTAGGCTAGTATGGTTGTTAGGAGTGGTTATAGAATATTACTATGTTTAGTATGCAGTCCTTACAGAATTTCGAGGATGAAATTCTTTAAGGAGGGGAGCCTGTAACACCCCTAATTTTTTATAACATTATTCAGGAGATTTAATTAGTTAAATAAAATAAAATAATGTAAGTAATTAGAGTGATAAGGGGATTGAGATATGAAAATAAATTAAGGCCGTGCTTAATAAATTAAATGGGCTTAAGAATGGTTTCTAAGTTAATTGATTTACATAAGGGTATATTGGAAAATAGCCACACATAACCCTTACCCTTATATATATTCTCGTTCCTTACACCATTCACATTTCGTTTTTCCATTCACGTCATTTTTCAAAAACAAAACACAAACATAAAAGAGGATCCGACCATTGTTAAGGAAGAAAAAGAAGAGAAATTCAAATCAAATTAAGGAATTAAAGCAAGGGGAATAAATCTCATTCTCAATCAAAATTCCTTATCATATTCAAGGAGAATAATAATTTATACCATCTTCATTTTGTTTATGATCATATGTTTTCAGATTTAAGATTAAATTCGTTTTTATGGTGTTTTGGATGATTATATGCTTGAATTATAATTTGTTTGATTTAAACAAGATTATTTAAATGGGGATTTATACGGTTTTAGGGCAAAACCGATTGTAAATGATCTTTGAATGCCATGGAAAAATTTCATGTTATGCAAAACATGATTTTAGAGTTGGTTTTTTTAATTTTGATAATTTTCCAAGCTATGGAAAGATTATTATTAATTTTCAATAGAAAATATGGTTAGTTGGGTTTAGAAATTTATTTCAAAAATTCTATTCAGAATTTGGGTCCGAAATTTTGATATGTTAGATAACATGAGGAAAGTGAATTTCTATAAATTTTAGGGATTTTTTCTAAGTGGTTTGCTAAGTAAATTAAATTATTTTAAAAGAAGGACTTATTTGCAATATTGGTTTAGCTTAATGGAAGCACTTATTTGTTAAATTAATCTTGATTTAGAACTGGAATTAAGCGGCAGTTATTTTTGTAAAGAGAAAAGTTGAGGAAACCAATCACATGCTTACACGTAGGCAGGTTAGTTAGAAAGTGTTTGCTTTAATTGGTATTAAATCAGGTTTACACAGAAAAGTGGGTTCCGCCTCTATTTAGAAGCACCTTTCGACTCATAGCTTCCACCTTTAATCAAGTCGAAACCCCACAAAGTCGAAACCAATACATAAGGTATCACTTAGATGGTACATGGTGGATTGGAAGAAGGCAAAAGGCATAGTGTCGAAAGCATAGCTTCCGATGGGTTCAAAACCTTTTTTTTACTTTCAAAGGAAAAAGCGCCTGCCTTGTTTTATTAAAGCTTTTGAAGGAGACTAAACATATGCTTTCGAAAGGGTTTTTTCTAATAGCTTTCAAAGGGGTTGCCATTTTATGTTTTAAAAGTATAGGCTTTCGAATGGGTTCCTTTATTTATAAAATGATGCTTTCGAAAGTAGTGGTTCCGACTAAGTCAAAACCCAGTCGCTGTTCTTTTGCCTTTTGAGTGTATTAAAGTTATCAATACTTTCAAAGGGTTGTCTTTTTTTAACTTATACTAAGCCACTCCTTAAATACTTTCGAAAGGGTTCAAGGGTTTCGAAGGCAATGGCTTCGAAAGGAGATTTCGATGCTAACCTTCATTGTTTACTTAAAATGTTTTGAAGCTTTCGAAAAGATGGTGCCGACGCCATCAAGCTTTCCCCAAACAATTTTATATGATGATTAAGGGTTTTGAAATGGGTACTTTCGTATATATTCACTTTGACCCAAGGGGTGTTTTTAAAGCAAAACTCAATGGTTTCTAAAGGGGTACTTTCATTGTTTTCGAAGTTACGTTTCTAGGAACTATAAAGTAATGTTTTGATACTTTCGAAATGTATATTTTGGTTTCGAAAGAGATGATTAATGAGCTTCGAAAGGTTTATATGCAATGTTTTGAAAAGAAGTTTTCTATGCTTTCGAAGGAGGTTATTCAGAGGTTTTGAAGGTGATGTTTTAAGGTTTTGAAAGCTTTAGTTTTCTAAACAAATAACCCAATCTCATTTTAAAAGAAAAGCATGGCATTAATAAAGTATTTCGAAATGGAGTTTTTGAAGAAGTTTTCCTTAATTAATAGGTTAAAGGGATTAACCAAGTTATTATGTTTGCTTCTTCATATATGTATATATTCACATTGTAATGGACCCATAATTGTAATTAGGGGAAGGGCAGAATAACCAGTTAGGTAGACCCAGTAGTGAATATAAATTAAGTTAACTCCTAAATGAGTAGAATTGCATCCAGAAGGTCAGGAAGACCAGAATATAGGATGCTAAAATATTAAAGAAAGATATTTGTCGGGGCCAATAGGTTCATAGTAAGCCCATGAAAACTATGTATAAATGATGATGTCGGGATGACAGGTTCATTATTAGCCCATGGAAACTATGGTTTGATATTGGCAGGGGCCAATAGGTTTGTAGTTAGCCTATGAAAACTATATTCGGATTAAGATATTGACAGAAGTCAATAGGTTCCTAGTCAACCCATGAAAACTAGGATAAGAGGAAAGATATTGGAGTTACCAATAGGTTCAGAGACAACCCATAAAACAGTAAAGATATTGGCAGGGGCCAGTAGGTTCTTAGTGATCCCATGAAAACTATGAAATTGGATAGAGAGTCCATAAACATTAAACAGGTTATTAGTTAGCCCATGAAAACTATTAGGTTAATAGTAACCCTAGAAACTATAACTGAGACAAATAATCAAAGTGAATGGGGATGGGTAATCCAGAATTGATTTACTTGTTTTGCATATCATCATATTGTTTTGAATTGTTTTAACCATTGTGGATGCAGGAGCATAGTATATGGTCTAATAAAGGTTTTAGGATATCAGTGAGGGAAAAACCCGTTCTGCTATGCGGCGTGATCTCACTAGATATCTAAATGGTTTGAGATGGTAAATTATTATTCATATCAAGCTTTATATCTGACTCGAAGTTAATATTTTCCCCTTAAACTCTCGGGTACTCAATTGATTTTGAGTAGTTTGAGAGTTGAGGTTTTCAAATACCTCTTTAGATGAATAAGCTTCCAGAGACGTGCAGGAGGCATGATAGCTATCTAGAGTTCTCTTTTATTTGTTTCGGCTGTGTTGTTGTTGTAAAGGCAAAGTTGTTAAATTGCCTATATATACTTTGATCATCCAAAGGGGCATCTTCATATGTCACTTTTAACGTATGTTATAATAAATATATTTTCTCTGAACGTGGTTAACGATTGTGGGATTATGTAATGAATTTGAAATGTTTTGAAATGGAATATGGAACTTGTTTGATGTTTTAAATTTTTTCTATATTCATGTATTTTTGTGTATCAATGGATCTCATATTACCGTATTTTATCGCTGAGGATTAATAACTATGGATGACTAAAGCATCCATAGCCGTTAGTTTTGGGCCTCCAAGTGGGGGAAGTTGCAACAGAAAGACCAACTAACATTAAACATTATCGACCTAATTCTTATTATAACATGTACTATAAGGTTCTCGGTAAATTTCTTTATTACAGATTGAAGCACTTTTTTTATCTTTGAAAACCAATGTGCATTCAAAAATGTGAGATATATTGGTGATAACATGAGCTACTGCGTGATTTTAACAAGAAGGGGGTGGATAAATTCTGTTTAGAAGTGGATCTCCAAAAGGCCTATGATAGGATATATCTAAGCTTTATATGTTTTATTATAAAGAAAATGGGTTTTCCAACTCATTTTATAAATATAATATTTGAATGTATTAGCATGCCAAATTTTTATATCTTATTGCAAGGCATACCAAGGGTTTTAACTAGTAACAGGGGCCTACATTAAGGGAACCCATTATCACCTTACCTATGAACTATTGCTATGGAGTATTTCACTTTTTAATGAAGGAGGCTACTAAATTAAAGCAGTTTCTACCTGTATACAAATTCCAACCATTTAAAACCCACTCACACTATGCTGATGATCTCATGAATTTTAGTAAGGCAAATGTAACTGTTGTAGACACACTAAGGCAGATTTTTGATAAACTAAGTATTAGTTCTGGTTTAAATGTAAATATTATGAAGACCAGACTATATTTTAGTGCTACAGCATCACATAAGGTTGAAATTAAAAGAAAATTGGAGTTTGAGGAAGGGACATTACCTATTACCTACCTTGGAGTTCCACTGTCTTCTTCATATCTCCATTTCTCAGAGTGTCAAAGCCTACTTCATAAAATTTAAACAAAGTTACAAGGTTGGGATACTAAGTTATTAAGCTTTGCAAAAAGAGCTGAATTGTTGAATTCGGTTATTACTACTATTGTTCTTTACTGGATATTTGTTTATCAAATATCAGAGTATAATCTGGACAAAATTAATGCTTTATGTGCATAATTCTTTTGGAGGGGTAGGAAACATAAGGTAGGATGGACTGTTCTATGCAAACCTAAAGTAGAGGGTGGCATTGGGATTAAACTATTTTCGAATCTTAAGAAGGCTGCCAGTCTCAAGTTCATGTGGAATCTACTTATAAAAAATAATCTATAGAGTGCATGGATGAAGAGCAGGTACCATAGAGACAAATACTTTTGATCAATTCATATTGACAATAATGCATCATGTACATGGAAATCTATCTTCGGACAGAGAACATGTGGAAAGCGGTATTTTAATAAAGTGCTATCGGATGGTACAATGACACTATTACAGTTGGAACCCTAGATCAACTGTAGGTGTCTTGTTGATATGCTAGGCTTTCATAGGTTTCAATTGATTGGTAATAATTAAACTAAAGTGGATACAATTATACATGATATTTTGTTGACAGCCATTCGAGAAGTTAAAACCAAGAATGACAGCAATAGTGATTACTATGAATGGTTTGAAGTGGTCAATTTTCTTTCCATAGAGTTTGGGACAAGGTCAGAGACAGAGGCATTAAGAGAAACTTAAATGGATTGATCTGGCATTCTAAAAACATCAAGAGGTTGCCTTTCATTACGTACTTCGCTATGCTAAATCGATTAAATACGAGAGACGGACTAAATCAATTTGGGGTTACTATAGACAGAATCTGCGTTCTATTACAGATTTAGGATAGGATACTATGGAGCTCAGGAGACGGGCTGGATGACAGAGACGTATACCCATACTTGATTATATTCTGCTGTGTATGTAGACTATATAGTCAGCACTGGTGAGGACAAGTTTAATAACTGTCCATATTGATGTATTGATTGTTGTACTCTGATGATTGTATATATATTTACTGCTACAGATTCTTTTGTATAAAAATCTGTTATTATATATTATATTCTGTTTCGCTGCGATTGTGAGATTCTGTGTTGTTGTTTCTATCTTCTTCTATCTTTTCTTATTTACCCCCTAGCAATCGGTATTTCCGGCACTTGAATATTCGGCATGTCATATAGTGAATGTATTTATGTCGATTTTCGAGGGTCGAAAATCCCGGTTCGCTACATTTGTTATCAAAGCTGAAGGTTAAGTGAGAAACTTGGCTTTGGTGGGGATTACTCATTAGAGATAGGGTCAGTTGTACCCTAGAATGAGTTGAGTGTATTGATAGATATGAGTGCGTATTTGTTAGTGAATATAAAGTGTTTTGTATTGTGTTGATTTATCTGTTGAGTGGTATATAAATTCTGGTCGAGTAGTGGGATGCCACTAAATCGATAGGAGTTTCTAAATACTTGAACCAGGTAAACCGACACAATATTGTTTTGAAGAGGGTAAATAAAATAATTTTACCCAAATTATATTTTGATATAAAGGAAATAATTTTCTGGAAATTATTATGGTATATTGATGTGTTTAGTTGATATTAATATATAATCAAAACAAGACTATAAAATTGGAAATGGTTTATAAAAACCAAATAGAATTGTATAAATATGATTCATACAAATTAGTTAAAAACTAAAAATGGATTCAAACCGGGAATTAGAAAATAAAATCCCGAGATTTTTGGAAATGTTTTCCAAAGTATTTTGAAATGAATAATAGTAATATTATTCGGAATATTTTTGAATGGAAATGGTTTTAAATGGATAATGAAGGTGATATAACACTGAACTTACTACAGTCGTTGGAAAATAATCCTAGTGATGACTGCAGCTTCTTCAGTGTTCATTTTCGAGTTTTTAGGTGATGGATTGCTACCGTAGTAAATTAATATGGAGATTTTTAGGTGAAAACAAGGGTTGTTTCAGAAATTCCGAAGGGGATTTGTTTTAGATAAAAACCAGATTTGGTTTAAATGTAAAAAGTGGGATTTTGTATATATATGTATATATATATATATATGATTTCAAAGTGATTTGAAATAAATATCGGGTATTTGAATTCTGAAATCTCTAGCTAAAGGTTTTAGATATATCAGAAAATAAGTTTTTGAACTTGTAAGTGGAGGATGATATTAATAAGGAAAGAAGTGTGAAAACTAAATTTTGAAATTAAAATTTAAAGTAAGAAAGACAATAGGGAATTCAACTTAAGTTGAAGGGATTAAAATTTTAAAACTTAATTGATTGTGGTTTTGAATGGAATTAATGAAATGGTGAGTTAACTTAAGCAAAGTTAAATGGAATAAATTAGTAAAGTGAACTAATTAAATGAATTGAATTGAAAGAATTAGATGTGTATAAATGAAGGAAACTAGTATATGAATCGAAACAAATATTAATAGTTGATTGAATTGAATGTAATGGAAGATATTGAATATAAAGTTTGAGTTGAGAAATGGATATATAACTAGAAGTTATAAATTTTGAAATGGAATCAACTCAAATAAAGAATTTATGAAAATGTGGAAAATAAATTGTATGAATTGGAATTTAACTTAAGTTAAATAAAATTTGAATTGGAATTAGAAATGTTATCGAATTGAATTGAATATAGAGTTTGAATTATAAAGCGATTGTATGACTATAAGTTATAAAATTTTAAGTGAAATTTTTTGGAATTGTGTGCAAATAAGTTAAACAGCTTACAAAATTGGAATTAATGGAATAAAACAACCAAAATAAAAATGGTTCGATATCTTGGTGAAGAAATAAAAGTTCAAACTTGAATTATAAAGTGAATGTGAACTTAAGTGCATTAAATAGAATGATTCTTGAAATAAAAATCATATGTTGAATACAAAAATGGAACTTAACTTGGTTGAATAAAATTCGATTGTGGATTAAAAGTGGATATTGGAAATGGAACTTGAGTTATAAATAAAATTCGACTTAAATTGTAAGCGAATTAAATATAATTGGAAATATTGTCGAATGAAATGGAAATGGTTTGAAATAGTGATGATTTAAGTTATAAATAAATTCAATGTAAGTAAAAATAAATTAAATATGGCCTTGGATATTATTTAAATAAATTTGAGAATAAATTTGAGTATGAAATTAAAAATTTGAAGTGGAGTTTGACTGCAATGGACTTAAGTTATATAATTGAATTGATTGGAAATAAACAAATAACTTATGTTAATATTTTGGATGGGAGTTGGCTCAAATTAATTTATGGAATGGGTTATTAAGTGAATTGGCTTAAAATGGAATGTCGTTGATATAAAAATTGCGAATAAGATTTGTGAATAAATTGAATGTGAATCAATATAAAGTGACTAATTGATTCAAAATCAGTTGAAAATGGTTTATAAACCGGAGGGGTTATTTTATTAAATGAATAGCCCCAAATTTACATGGAAAAAATTGTCGTTTGACGTAAACGAAAGTAAACAAAATTTTGAGAGTCAATGGGAAGTGAATAAATTGATTTTGAATCAATTTGGAATGGATATGAATCTATTGGGTATAAATGTAAATTTGATGTAGGAAAATTTGGTTGTAAATCATTCGAGTTGAATGAAATGGTATATGAATCGATGTAAAGTAATTAAATTAGTATTGGAAATCTTTTAATTTCTATAAATACATGCTATAACTTGTTGGGTTATGAATTTATGTATTTAACTATGCAAAGTTCTTAAATTTCATATTTATGAAACTTACGTGGTTTAAATTGAGTAAGTATAGGTATAGGAGGCTATTGGGCTAGATCTGAGTTGCGTAATTGCATATAAAATAAGCCGCTCACTTAATAACGCTAAACAAAGGTACATTTTCGGATTAAATACCGCAAATGATATAAATATTGATATATATTGTGTTTTCCGACCGTGTAGGTCGATGTATATATTTTTATCTCTCTTGTCATATTACAAAAGGCTCTCCATACATAGGAGACTGCCAAAATTTTATGGAAATTTAGGGTGTTAGAAATTTTTTTGTTAACTAAAAAGGTTGATTTGAATTTAATGAAAATAAAGGGTTTTGGATTAGAAAATGGAAAAAAAATTGTTTGGTTAGAACTAAAGGATTTAGAAATGTGGAATAAGCAAGTTAACTAAGTGGGTTTTTGAAAAGCAATGGGTTTAAGATCATTCGTCCTACCTTAGCATTTTCGGGGACGAAATTCTTTTAAGGGGGAAGGAATGTAACGACCCGGATTTTTCTTCATTGATTTTGAATATTTAAATGGTTTAAATATTGGATTTGGAATTATAATTTAGTTAGTAAGATTCTAAAATTGAAATTTCAAGTGGTTTCATAAATTTGAAAATCGTTGATTTTAATCGATACGTTAAAATAGCGATCCGGGGCACAGTCTCGAAACTCGACGAAATATGTTCCATTGGATCCATGATAGTGCATTATTATCGGATTTTAAATTTCATAGCGTTTGGAGTTACCGATTGGTCATATGGGATAGAAACGCCTAGAAATAATTTAATCGAATTTAATTTAAATATTCAATTTAAAAAGCTTTCTTCTCCATATGATCGAATTAAGACCCGAAACTTGTTCCATTGCGTTCGAAATAGGGGTATAACACTAGAAACGCCTGGCGGCACACTTCAATAGGGGTTCAAAATAAATATCTAGATATTTTGGGATTTTATATACATATATTATTATCAAATATCATTTCAGCTGCAAATTTTTTTCAACCCCTATACTCTCGAGCCGACCCAGTCACACTAACCTACTCGTACGAAGCAAGCTTTCCCCTTGTTTAAAAATTGCGTTCTTTGTCCTCTTATCTTCCTGAAAACGTAATCGTTCGTCTATATATATAAAAAAAATCATCTCGTACAAAAATAAAATCGTGCGTGAATTGAGGGTGTTCGAGGGGGAGGAACTCGCGATAGTCGAGACTGGAGGTGCGCGCGCTTGAGCGTGCTAGTGGAGGCGTATTTGCCGTTCTAGGGTTTTGAAATTTGGGGTTCGTCGACCTCGAATCGCGAGCGTTTGGAGATATGGTGCTGCACTCGGCGGCGATGGCAGTAGAGGTGGTGGTGCGCGTGTAGTATCGGCAGCGGCGGTGGTCGAGCTCTCTGGCGATCGCGTTGCAATAAAAAAAAGAAACGGAGGAAGGCAGCAGTCGCGACCTGGGAAAGACGAAGTATGTGAGCAACCTATTGCGTGCAAAGAAGCAGTGAGGTAATTAAAAATTTTGCAATCTAAAAGTTAGTATGGAAATTTATTTTATAAATCAAGTAATTATAATCGTTATATTAAAAATCGTATTTGTTCATACGAGGTTCGAAAAATCACGGAATCAGTCATGTGGATTCGTAGCTGTGGAATTTACGCAATGAAAAGAATTTAAATTGGAACGGATTGCAAATAAAAATCAAGGTGAGTAAATCTCACTCATTTGGATAATTGGTGTTATTTTAAAATAGTTAAAATCATTTATTGATTGATTGGATGAATTGATAATTATTATTATCACTTAGATGTTATATTATATATACAGTAGTATATATATAGCAGTTGGATATATTTCCCGCCGATTGGAACGAATGAGAGCCTATGCGCCTTGCATAATATCGGATGACCCTATATACCGTGATATCCCCCTCGAAGTGGGATTGGTATTTTTATGTTGTCTAACATCTGTGGATGCAGGAAAAATAGGTTGGAGGGATCCAACTGGATTCCTCAAATATATTTATTGTTTTTCATATATAAATGTAACGACCGGGAATTTTCGACTCCAAAAATTCCAGATTATTAGAGAAAAGAAGAAAGAAAGAAGATAGAAGAACAGAAAACAACATCTCACATTCGCAGCGGATTAAATATAATAACAAATAATAGCATTTTTATAAAAGAAAGCTGTAATTATTATTTTACATACAATTCATCAGTGTTACAATCATTATAAATAGACTGGACAGTTATATCAACCTGCCCCATACTACTATCAATACAACTCTCAAATACACAGCGGAATACACTCCATACGTCTCTGCCATCTAGCTCGCCACCTAAGCTCCAGAATGTCCCTACCTGAAAATTTGTAATACTCGGTCTGACCCGAGCATTACCACAAAGTAACACCCAGGTCAGGCTGGAAACCAGCGTGAGTAAAATCATCTAACATGAAATTTAAATCCATAGAACTTATTTAAACCCGGGGTAACTTGTACTTTACTACAAGTAAACAACTTATATAGTCAACATTTTATTTTCACAAAACAATATCTAAGTATCCAACTTAGTTTAAATGGTCCATATTATCCCAAACCAGCCTATTGATTTCACATATCAATCTATAAAGAATTATAGAAGATTTCAAATCGAAGTGGTGTCGGGTATTTACTAATACCCGACCTTGGTCTCTTCGAATCAAATGTCATCTTTTAAACCAAATTGTTTTAAGTTTAAACAATTCAATTTATATTCAGGATATCATATTCACATAGCAATTCTATCACAGATAGATAACTTACATTATCACAATTTTATCCAAAGCATCTCAATCACAGAGCATCATAATCACATATCAGATATATCAAAAAATCCAAGGAATTCAATATAATTTAATCATCCATAAGCAAGATTGATCATCCACACCATTCCTAATTAATTTAATTAACCATCATTGAATTAAATTAATTACTTTAATTACTCTTAATCCTGCTTACTTAACATTAATTAATTATAAGCCAATTAATTAATCAATCTCTAATTATCCACCTTAATTAATCACCTTTGATTAATTATCCTTAAATTACATTAAGTAATTAGCCTTTAATTAATTACATAAATTAATTATCCTTTAACTATTCTCATTAATTAACCTTTAATTATCCTCATTAATTAATTATACTATAATTAATTACATTAATTAACGATCCTTAATTAATTACATTAATTAATTAACCCTTTAATTACATAAATTAAATAAATCCTTACATTAAGTAATTGATCCTTTAATATATTAATTAATCCTTAAATTAATTACACTAAGTAATTAATCCTTAATTATTTCCATTAAGTAATTAACCTCTAATTACTTTCATTAATTATCCTCAAATTACTTTCATTAATTAATCTCTAATTAATTAACCTCTAATCTCTTTCATTAAGTAATTATCCTCAAATTACTTTCATTAATTAATTATTCTTTTAATTAATTACCTTTAGTAATTAATCTTTAATTAATCATATTCATTAATTAACTATCTTTTAATTTCTTACATAAATCAACTAACCCTTTAATTTAATTACCTTAATTAATTAATCCTTTAATTAATTATATTGAGTAATTATCCTTTTAATTACTTCCTTAAATTAATTATCCTTTCATTATTAAATAGTTAACTTTCAATTATAATTAATTTACCTTTACTTAATTACCTTTAATTAATCCCAAACTTTAAATAAGATAATTATTATATAATAGAATTAATTAAGAAGTTGTTTAACTTTTAAAACTTGTTTTATTTAAAAATTTAAAACTTAGTTAATACTTTAAACCAACCCGAGACAATTTATCAAAAAATACCTGAGCCAATTTGTAATTTTCCTGAGCCCAACATCTAAATTCCCGAGCGAACTTATTCTAATTTTTCTTTGAGCAAAATTGCCATTTCCTTCGAGTTTCCCCCCAGGCTAATTTCATCTTCCCAAACCATTGAAAACAACTGACACAAACGCCACCATGTACACGTGCACCGATGCCCTGACGTCCACCGATCAAAGTTGCAACCACCCATGAGTCAAACCTGACCTCGACAACAAACTCGACTGCCCAGATCGATGAAACATCGGTGAACTCGAAATTGAGCAAGACGACACCTTTTTGGAACCAAACTACCACCACAAATCGACCCACTGCATCGACGACCGATCACGGCTTCGCATGCCATCGACCTCCGACGAAAGCCCTCCCATGCAGCCACCTCCGAGCCAACCCATTCGAATTCCGGTCACACCATTTCTCCTCAAAATCACTGCGTTGCCACCATAGCCGAAGCTGTTCTTAAACCCTAAAATCCATCGCCTAACCCAATCCAAGCCTTAATCCAACAAATGGCCATGGTCGAGCTCTTCACCATGCCCATGCGCACCTCCCAGCGTCGCCGTCCCGATTCCTCCGCCACCCACGGTGGTGAAATTAATTTTTAAAGAGAAATTGGTCATCTTAAAATCTCTTACATTATGAACTGCTAAAAATCACAATTTTACTTGTAAAATTCCTATTTCTATAAAAGAATCCAGATAGCATGCTTGAATCCTTGTTTTAAATACATTGAATTTTCACCAAATTTGGTTATTCACTGTAAAACTTATCATTAGTTAACTACACAGCATAATCTATTAATAGAATTATTTTTAACTTAAACTACACAAAAAATTCTAATTATTCTTAGTTTATAACATCAACATATTTGAATTAGATTTAGAGATATAGATTTTTAAACTTGGTTTAGTCTGTTAGAATCAAACAGAGGCCAAATATTTATAAACAGACATGCACATATGTATATACTCGGTAATTCAACTATTTTTCAAACAAAATACATCCATGCGAATCATATTTACAACATTACTTCACAGATTTAGCATATGCATCAAAGTATAACCCAGATTTAGCTTTTGAAAGAGGATTACTCACCTGTATTTGGATAACAGAGGATAGAGCTTTTCCCTTTGATTTGGAATCTTTATTTTGATCTGAAATTAGAAGCCTTAATCTTGCTTACTTCAGTTGAATTGGAAGTTGTTTGATTATATTGATCTTACTTTGCTTTAAACTGAGATGATTTTCTTGCTGAGATTTGAGATAGTTGATTTCTTTAGATCTTTTCTGGTTTGATTATTTTTGTTACAGGATTTTGATTTCCTGGTTTTAAATTTCCAGGTTTTAATTTCTCTAGTTTTTCTTTTCATTTTCTTGAGAAGGATGAAAGAAGATTATACATTAGCCTGGTTTAAACATTTTGATTTTTATTTCCATCAAAAACTTAAAGAAATAAGGTTGCCACTTGTATTCATTATGCTAACACTAAGCTAACAAATGTCAATGTATGTTATCCTTAGCTTTCACTTGTATTTTACATGCTTTATATTTACAAATATTAAAAACTTATTTTAAATATCTCTTATGTTTATTTATATTAATATGTATTATCTATATATATATATATACAAAGTGCATAAATTTCAAATATAAAAGAAAGTGTATTTATATTATATTTTGAACTACTAAATATTTGTTTTTATTAATCTATGTTGATATCTTTTTATACAAATCAAAATTAGAACATGTATAAATTTTGCCAAATTGAATATTTATAAAAGAAGGTCATTAAATTAATATTGTCAAATTCAACAATTATATCAGGAGATTATCAAATACATATTTATTCATATATTTATTATTCATCATTTATTATAATTCAAATTCATCTATATACATATCTAGATATATATATATATATCAGAATTTTATTTGTTCAATTTACAAATTATTATTTTAATAAATTTAATCCTGCTAATTACCAATTAACAGATGTCTAAAAATGCGGGTTATCACATTCCTCCCCTCTTTGAATCTTTTCGTCCTCGAAAAGGAACGAAGCCAGAATTATTAAAATGCTTAAAATCAGATAAATTTATTATTATTATTATTATTATTTTCCACATTTGAGAACACTTCTAAAAATCTATATAGTATTATATAATAGGTCTTTATAAAAATACTTTTTATAACTCGATATTTCAACAAGTCCATCCTCGTTCTCACAGAAATTCAGTCATACGTTGATCAGGCGTAAGACTAAAAATCTATAAGTACTTAGCAAACCCGTTTTTCAACACCTAGTGAAAATACTTGGAAAATAATTTTATTGAAAATATGGAAAACATTTTTGAAATAGAGGAAATATCTTTGGTGAGAATGCTCTGGAAATCATCACCCCCATCCATGGTCGCAGTTACATCCTGGGTTACGTTGCCATCACAACAAAAGTCCATGTAACTGATTACACCATGGAACCCACAACAGATCGCAGTTATATTCCTGGGTTACATTGCTGTTGCAGCAAAAGTCCATGTAACTGTTGGCTCTCAGCGGCACGCACGATTTTCGCTGTCAAAATGAAACTTCTCCACTCCTACATAGGTCGCAGTCTACCGATATAAAATCAAACGCAGACTGTTGGCTCTCAGCGGCACACATGACTTTCGCTATGTTACCATAGTGTCGTAGTCTACCGATATAAAATCAAACGTAGACTGTTGGCTCTTAGCGGCTCACACGACTTTCGCTATGGTCTACAGTAGATCGCAGTGACATTGAGTTACACTGTCGTCACAGCATAACCCAAATGCCTCTGTGGGCACCAGCCCCTTGACTTTCGCTACACAAATAATCCTCAAGAACTAGTTTTGTTTGGACTCCTCACAGGATTAACTTTAGAACCCCCCTTAGGGTTCAAGGCAGTACCACCCTGTGGCACTCCTGAGAAGTTCATTTCAAGGGAGCGCCTTTTCCCCCAAAGCCATTCTCAAAACACTTTATACTATACACTTATAGTATCTTTAAATCATACCCTTTATGATTTTCATCAAAATCTCCTTTACACAAAATCGATTCCCAAAATCGATAATTTTCAAACTAGGCTTTCCAAATTCCAAAATTGATTTTCCCAAAAATCAAAAGCCTTTCCAAAATCCATAGGTTCCAAAACCTTTTTCAAAATCATTCTCATAAAATCCTTTATATATATATATATATAGATATATAACCTTGAAAAATCTTTGGATCCCTTCATACTTGTATAAATTTCCTTTTTATACTTCAAATACTTTCAAAACCCTTTTCTTCTGGCTATAGATTCAACAAGGGAAGTTTATCATATATAACAAAGATATATAACTTTGTTTTATTCCAAATCAAATATTCAAATTTGATAAATATTTTATAAAGTTATTAACCATATTACTTTTCATTTCAAAAACCATTTTACAGTTCTTATCCACAAATTTTCAATATCAATTTCATTCAAACTCGTACGATGTACACATATCATCCGTACGCTATATAAATCTAATCGCCCTTCGATCACACAATTTCTCTTCCGAACTAGTATCGTCCACCCGACTTCCTAGTGCGGACTCAGATCTGGTTTCTTGATCAGAAACCGTCATTCTCCTTGCATAGCCACAACTATGATAGAGAATATCCAGAACCAATCAAAAACCTATATCTAGGTTCGCCGTCGAAAATCGAGCGAAAAATCCCAACTCGGATCGATAATATTATCTCGAAATTCTGTGCCCGAATCTAGATCAAATCATTATGCGAATAGAATAATATACGTACATCCTACGTATTTATCATTATTGATTATTAGCTAAATCAACCCTCTTTTTCTATTCACATTCATCTTGATTTTCATTCACTTATTCACAATTGCTCCCAATTTCCATTTGGGTTAACACTTCAATTCTTATCTCAATTGGTATTCAATTATAGACAGTTTGAACTCTGTCCAGCTTAAATTTAAAAAAAATAGCTTGAAAAATTAAAAATATATAAGTAGTTGAAAAATAATTTTTAGTTTGTAAAATAGCTGTAAAATAGTTAAATAATTGTAAAATAGTTGGAAAATAGTTAAATAGTTATAGATTATTTAGGTAATTGTAAAATAGTTGTAAAATGGGAATTAGTTATAAAATAGTTGAAAAATAGTAATTTGTTCCAAAAATAATTGTAAAATAAGTATAAAATAGTTTGGCTTTAAAAGAAAGATTGTATAGTAAGTAGCTTGGAAAAATAGGTTTATATTAAACCAAATTATTTTGAAAATAGTGTAGAGCCAAACTGTCCAACTTTCCCATCCCTATTTCCAATCAATTTCCAATTTCCACTTCCATTTAAATTGACTCAATTTCAATTCAATTTAAATTAACCTCAATTTCTATCCCACATTCAAATCATCTCCCATTTGAATTTGAACTCATTCAACTTCAATTTTATTTCAAATTATTTCAATTCAAATTTTCCATTTAAACTTATGCTTATCCATCTTCAATCACAATTCTAATTAATTCAAATCAAATTCAATTTGAACTAATTCTATTCAAATCTCAAATTAAAACCATCTCGAATTATATAAATTCGAGTTAAACATTTTAAATGTTGATTTAATCCCTTAAGTCAAATTAACCCTTACTTTTAAATCAAATCAACCTTTATTTTTAATTTAACAACTTAAATCTTTAAACCATTTAATTTTGAATCCAAATTCCATTTTAAAATTACCTTTACTTAACTTATTACAAAGTTCAAATAAGAATTCAAAAACAATTTAATCTTCAGATTCTAATTTATTATCCATTTCTAACTTCAAAACCAATTCTTAGTTTCATAGATTATTTACAACAATAGAATGATATCAGGATAAATAAACATCCAAATTTATCCAAACACCAACTAACAGCATCCATTTTCAATTTCTAGATATCAAACCCATTTTGAGATCACTCATAACTCCCATTTAAAATCAACCATTTAACTTTCCAAGTTAAATTTCAATTTCATCTTAAAATTTCCAATTCAAGTTGTTCATTCTAAACTAATTTAACTTTCCTTAAGTTAAATTCAATTTAATCCAGTCAACTTGACCCAATTTGAATTCCCATTTCAAATTTTAACTTTATATTAATATTCTTCCCACTTATAAGTTCAAAAACTTATCACTTTGGGTTTTCATATCACATTCCAAGGAAAAAATTAAAATTCAACACTTAGAGTTTATTTCAAATCATCTTTGATATTATGTATATCCTCATTTATACATATTTATTTCCTTTACACACCAAGTTATACCTTAAATTTTCTTAAACCACCTTTGGTTTTAATTCAAAACAAATTTCTTTAAAACAATTTCAATTTTTCTGGACTTAGATTTAAAACTTCACAATTTTAAATTATCTTCAATTCCAATTTATAAGTCATACTCACCTAAAAGTTTACTTCCCTAAAACATTTCATTTTGCTTAATCATTAACAACATTTCATTATTAAACACAACAACCATTTATGATAATAACCAAGATTAACATATTTGGAAACCAATTCATTATTATCTTTATTCTGATAACACTTTTACAAATTCAAGATTTTAATTTCAGTTTGGATCCATTTCAAACTTATCTTCATTCAATTTCAATTTGGTTGTATTACTATTACCACTTAATTCTCATTATTTTATTTAATTCCAATGATTCAACAACCAATTTCTTTAATATATTTAATGATTAGAAAATTAGCTCTATATATATCAAAAGATAAACTTATATAAAAATCATTTATTTTTAAAACCATTTTAAACCTTTATATAAGAAAATAACAAGTACGCTCTCATTTATATATACACTCAACTCATCTTAGGGTACCATTAACCCTATCCTTAATGAGTAATCCCACCAGAGCCAAGGTTCTCGCTTAACCTTCAGCTCTGATACCAAATGTAACGACCCGGAATTTTCGACTCCAAAAATTCCAAATTTTTAGAGAAAAGAAGAAAGAAAGAAGAACAAAAAACAATAACATCTCACATTCACAGCGGATTAAATATAATAACAAATAATAGCATTTTTATAAAAGAAAGCTGTAATTGTTATTTTACATACAATTCATCAGAGTTACAATCATTATAAATAGACTGGACAGTTATATCAACCTGCCCCATACTACTATCAATACAACTCTCAAATACACAGCGGAATACACTCCATACGTCTCTGCCATCCAGCTCGCCACCTGAGCTCCAAAACGTCCCTACCTGAAAATCTGTAATACTCGCTCTGACCCGAGCATTACCACAAAGTAACACCCGGGTCAGGTTGGAAACCAGTGTGAGTAAACTCATCTAACATGAAATTTAAATCCATAGAACTTATTTAAACCCGGGGTAACTCGTACTTTACTACAAGTAAACAACTTATATAGTCAACATTTTATTTTCACAAAACTATATCTAAGTATCCAACTTAGTTTAAATGGTCCATATTATCCCAAACCAGCCTATTAATTTCACATATCAATCTATAAAGAATTAAAGAAGATTTCAAATCGAAGTGGTGTCGGGTATTTACTGATACCCGACCCTGGTCTCTTCGAATCAAATGTCATCTTTTAAGCCAAATTGTTTTAAGTTTAAACAATTCAATTTATATTCAGGATATCATATTCACATAGCAATTCTATCATAGATAGATAACTTACATTATCACAATTTTATCCAAAGCATTTGTAACGACCCACTATTTTGGACCATTCAAATCGACAATAATCCACACATGTCTGACTTGAATAATTCAAAATAACAGATTGTAAATAAGTTTGGAGCAAATGAAATCAAATACACAGAATCACAGACACAGAACATATCAGAATAACTCACAGCGGAAATAAAATACCATAGTAGTTCATGAAGCTACTATATACAAACTCTCAAAACATAATACATAATATCATTCTGAAAACATATACAATAGAAATCCCAAATACATAGAAGTTTATAAATACCAGAACTAGAATAGAACAACTGAACTGAAAGGAACAGATAACTAGACAAGCAGAATCTCCAGCGATTCCTAGCTCCAGAATGAGATCCAAAGCTAAGCTGTAAATACTCAGGCTGACCCGAGCGTAAAGTAAAACACAAAACACTCGAGTCAGGACAATATATACTTATATACTGTAAACCAACTCAAGTGAACTGGAGTAGAAATGCACAATAACTCAAAGGATGCTTGGGATCGCCCATCCTTCAAGGATCAGTTAAACTATAAATTAAATACACCCCGTGGTTAAAATTTCAAAATGGTATTTTATACTTCGAAATCAAATATCATTTCAAAATTCAATATCCTTCAAAAATCCATTTCAAAATATCAAAATATCATATTTCAAAATAGTTTATATTTCGAAACAAATTACTTTATTTTAAATCATAAAAATAAAGTTATTATTAATAATTAAATTATTAAATTTCCAAAATTTTAATCTTTCATTCGTTCACTTAAATTAATTAAAACAATGAAAATTCAACTTTTGCAGCATTTAGAAAATGCTATGGAAAGTCACATTTAAAACAGTTCAATTTAACAAAAGACAGCATTTAAAATGCTGTAATAGGGTTACATTAGTTTCAAATAAACTTAGTTAAATTCAACCATTATAACATTACAAAAATGCTATAATAGCCTTTAATTAAATTTAGCCATTTGGTTCATTATTATCAACTACAGCATTTACAAATGTTGTATTATCATTTACATTAGAATTAATATCATTTCAGAGATGCAGTTAATTAACTTCAAATATTCAGTATAATTTCACAAACAATTATATTTTTATATAAATCATTTTTAACTTATAAAATCATATATAATCATTCAAATACCCTTATATTCATGATTTTATAAAGTTAAACCTCCATTCAAAAATCAAAATTTAATAATAATTCACTTATTAAATTCCAATTTTAAATTATAAATTCATTAAATTAAATTAACTTAACACTTAATTTTAAATTTTCAAATATAACTTAATTCCATTTTTATTTACTTAACTTAAAATTCACTCTTAAGCCAAATTCACAAATTTCCAATTTTAGTTATATTTCAAAATTAACTTAAATATTCTTTCATTTCACATTTTAACTTTATTCAAATATAATATAAAAATCATTTAAATTCACTTTAATCCAAATTATCATGAAGTTATCACATTTCATATTTAATTTAAATTCCAATTATCACCCAATTAAAATTTCCCAAAATAACTTACATTTCAAATTTTCTAGTTTTACCAATAATTTATTTCACTTATAAATTTTCAAAAAAATCAATAATGCTTACATAAATCATTTTTTTATTTAGTTTAAATCAAATATTATAATATTTACATTTCAAAAATATTTTTAAGATTTTTATAAAAACATATTTTAACAACGGGTCTGTATTTCATTTCTAGTCTAGGTAAAGTGATACGGGTAATATATCATTTCAACCCGTAATTTACAAAGAAAACCCGGGTTTGATCATTTCAAACCCGCAATCCCAAGGAAATGAAAAATAATTGAAAATCATTCAGGCCTATCATTTCAGCCCATAATGATTTTCTCCTATTCTAAAGTCCGTTCGGGTATGTATCATTTCAACCCATAGTGATTCTAATCTAAAGGGAACTTGCAGTGTGATAAACTGATAAAAATAATAGAACAGCATAATATAACAGTAACATATAATATAATAGGTGTTTAAGCATGGGTGAACATCATAAAATAATAACATAGCAAGTGTAACATGATAATGCATTTTACAGATTCAAAAGGGGTCAATTCACTAGTTATATATGTACATATTGTCTGGTGAGAATAACTCACCTGTTAAGCTGGAGATTTGCCAACAAGCACACAACACAAAGATTATGAAGGCACGACAACTCTAATACAATTTGAGTGTGGAGAGCAAATCCAATGATATAGATCTTGTGTTACAACCCAAACAAAAATCAAAGCAAACCATAAATTTCAATACACTAGAAATGACATAACTTTTAAATAAAAAGAGATACGAATGCCAGATCTTTTGCCTTGCTTTCTCTATTCTTTTGTCATGGCCTAGGGATGTTTTTGGCTCTGGTTTGAACAAGTTTGGCTCAGGTTTGGTTATGTGTATGCATGGCCTAGGTAGTAGAATATGAGGAGGAAGTTTATACAAAGGAATATGAAGAGTTTAAGGCAAAATAAGTGGGTTTTGTTCACAAAAATGGCTCGGCCATGGGCTTGTGTGGTCAGGTCAGAGGGGTATGGATCAGGTCAGTGGAAGGAAAGGTGTGTGGTGGTCTGGCCAGAGGTGGTGGAGGCGGCCTAAGGTGGTGGTGGTGGTGGAAAATGGAGTGGTGAAGCAATAGTGGTAAACAATCATGTTTTTATGGCTTGTTTTGCAATTTTTGTGGAGTGTTGGCATCATGGTGGCTCGGACTTGGTCAAGACCAGAGGAGTAGCTGGTGTTGATGGCAGGGAAGAGATGTAGGAGTTTGTGGCCATGGATGTGGAGGAGAGGCCTATCCAAAAACAAGAGAAAACAAGGCAATTTTCATAGAAAAATAAGGAGAAAAGAAGAAAAATGAAATCATTACCAAAAGCTTTTGCTTCAGATCTGAAGTGGTCGAATGATGAAATGAAAAATGAGAGTTTTCACGTGAAAACAAAATTAAAAGTCATGGCCAAAGCATAAAGGAGGGGTTATGGCAATTGAAAAGTGTAACAACCCGGCATTCTGTACCCATTTTCTTATCGTCTCTTGGCGATTTAACCTAGGAACGAATAGCTTCTGGCATTTTAATTAAATTGGAATTCAGGGATAAAAATTTTGTTATTCGCTATTTGGAATTTTTAAAGCCGTTCTAAATGTTAAACGAGCTTTAGAAGGATTCGTTAAGTGTCGTTTGGGTTTAAACAATAATCTCGGCCCATGATCTTTTGTTTTGAAACCGTGATTTCACTCAACACCCAAACAACCCATCCCCATTCCCCTCTTCGTTCAATCACGTTTCAAACCCTAACCGAAAAAAAAAAAAGCACACGAGAGAAATAAAAATGGCGGTCGCGATTGTTCTTCCTTCGATCTGGAAAACTAGGGCTTCGGTGATGCTTCGACTCTCTGGCGATTCAACTCCTTCTCTCGAGTTCGTCTCCGCTACGTCAATAAGGTGAGTGATTAATCGAATGTTTATGTTTCTGGGGTAGCTCTGTAGTGTCACGGCTATTCATTTGTTGTCTGTACAATTGCATCATTTCAGTGCTTCATCACTCGAGTCTTTAAGTTGCAGTTGCTTTGTGTATTGTTCCAGTTTAGTCTGCACATGTTTCTTCAATGTACACTAGAATGTTGTCATTGACTTGTTTGTTGTCCACACTTTGTTACTGCTCTGTGTACACTTGTCTGTACTGCTTCATCGATATATATATATGTGCATGTCTGGTTTTCCTGTACACACACATCTTTGTTTTTGTTGTTCTTAAAGTCATGTGAATTTTGGTCTTGAGCTCTGTATATATGTATGGTCTGCACTGTGTCTTCATTTGGCCTTCTTGTGATGTTGCCCTACTTTGTGTCGACTCTGTTTTTGCTGTAGTCTTTATTGTTGTGCAGTTTTGGGTTTCCAGTTGTACTTGGCTCACGTCAGACTTGAAGTCTAGTTCCTTTGTTTGGTTGGTTCATGTCTGGTTACACTTCTGGTCTCACTTGATGCCTTTGATAGTTACACTTCATTTTTGAACTGCCTTGCCTTTGAACTTGGATGAGTTTGTTCAGTGGCCTTGTTGCATACCCATTCCATGTTGGTCGAGGCTTTGATGGTTCCAGTTTCGTTTGTTATGTTGGTGGCATTTGTTGCTTGTCAGCCTTTGATATTTGCCTGTCCACTATTTTACCTGGTCATTTGAAATCTTTACTTTGGTATCTTCACTTGAGTCATTCTTGTTATACTTCGACTTGGTCTTTGATTCACAGTTTTGTTGTCTCCTGTGTTCATATACATTAATGTTTTGTTGGACTATAGCTCCATGCTTGCACTGTCACTTCTGTCTTGTTTCATGTATATTTGATACCGTAGTTTCTTCACTTGATCCCCGCATATATCACTACATGGTGTTTATGCTATTCTGACTTATGTGCATGCATTTTTGGGTTGGGTTCTGCAATTTTGAGATGCAGTTTCCTTCACTGATGTATCTTTGGGAGTTTGATATGTTTGCATCCATGTTGAAGCATTGCATATACTTGAGTCTTTTGTTGCTGGCAGAAAGTCTTGAATATTGTAACCTGCATTCACACTGATTTGGTTCTCTTTTGACTCATGCTGTGCTGACCTGATTTGTACATTGGTTAGCTCCACTTGACTTTGTTAAGCATGTCTCTATTGTTCCCTTGACTTGGTGCCTGTAGTTCAATTGCAGTCTCTATTTTTGCATTGCATTGATGCACAGATCATTATTTGCACATCTGTGTTGCATATGGATCACTCGTTCATTTGTACATGTTTATTCTCGAGTTGTCCATCTCAGTTGAACCGCACTTGGTTCTGCTTCGTGATGTACTCGAATTCGTCTCTATTGCTGTATATGCTTGAACTGTTGATGACTTATCTGCAGTTTAGTTGCAGCCTGCCTTCGTCCTTATGCCTGTTTGTCACTGCAGTTTCATTTTGGTGGTGACTTTATATTCGGTGGTGGCGAGGCAGTGCACGCGTGCGTGCGCTGCAGCCACACCGAATTGATAGATTTTAATCGATATTTCTTTTGTTCTTGATTCATCGACCTGTTGCGTAATTCGTAGGCTGTATTGGCGAGGCAGTACACGTTAGCGTGTACTGCAGCCAATTAGCATTGACATTTTTAAATTGACATTTCAATTGCTTAAACTGCTTTGGATTTCTGATTTGTGGATTAACACTGTTTAGTGTTATATCTGCCGTTATCCAATTCTCGTATCGAGAGTTGGATATACGAGATTTCTGTGACTGTCATCTATATTGAGATTAATTTTTATTGCTTCTATGCTCTAATAACTGATTTTGAATTAGACTGATCCGAGTATTATTTTCTTTTGAATGTAATACTCGGGTCAGACCGAGTATATACAGGTTGTAGATTTTTAGCTTTGGGTTGCTGCTAGAGCTATGAAGACTTTTTATATCATTTGAAGTGGTCTTCGTCGTGTTGTAGTAGTCAGTGTGTCTGTTTTAAGATGATAATGTATTCATGTATATTAGTCGATAATGTACTTGTATATATAACTTCTTGAGTCGACAATTGCAGTTGTATCATTTGTATTGTGTCAAATGTATTGTAACTGATATCAGTTATTGTATATATGAGACTTTTCGTTCCATCTTTATTTCCGCATTTATGTTATCTGTGTTATTTTTATATCTATTGTCCTAAACTATTATAGCCACTGTGTAGTAGCTTTGAGTTTGTATCGGTATGTCGGATTTCCTCCAGTAATGAACTGCAATGTTTTTATTATCTGACATATCGGTGCTCGCACAAGGCAATTACATAGATGGTCGCTCCTCAACGGCCTTATTCTCCGTGCTAGTTGACAGCACTACTCCGTAGTGTTCTTGGCTAGCGTGGGTATAGAGGTGGGGCGTCACAGCTTGGTATCAGAGCCTGAGGTTTTGGACAATTATAAAACATAACTTAGATGGAGCTTGTGTTACAACTATTTGTCGATGTTTATCTCTCATCTATACATACGACTATTTTTGACTGTTAGGTATGAATTCCTAACGCTTATTCTTGTGTTTTCGGCTTTGAATTGATTTAGCCGATGTTGATTTTGTTTTAATTTGGCAAATTAAAGCCATTTTGACTTTTGGACTTTGTTCCACTTTTGTTCTATGCTATGAGTGTCATTGTGTACCTGTTACACTGTGATGAAAAATAGCTGGACCAGTTGCAAATTGAGTGATTTTGATTTCTCATTCACATCTAGTTTGAATCTCAGCGATTTTGAACTTGATATTTTGTGTTTTCCTAATCTGGATTTCCCTTCGACTTCGGTCACTCTGTTTGTGAGAAATTGCTAATTTCTTGATTTTCAGTACTCTGATATTGCTTGCCGTTGGTTTCTTTGATAATGATAATTGATTCATTTTGTACTCGACTGCGGCTATTGATTGTTGGCTTCGACATTAACTTGATTCTTACTTTTGTTGAAGTCATTTATGCATTTCTGCTCGATTTGCTTTGTTTTTCCAGTTGATGATCGATTCTTCTTTTCTAATTAGTTGTTATCACCTTTGTCTATTTTGATAACTTCTATTTTTGGAATTTTTGGTATTCCTACTTTGATGAATTTGGAATCGAATTCTTTGGATTCTATTCACATCTTCGTATGTGAATTCTTGTGATTGATTGTTTCTACAATCATTTTTGTGATTTGTCACTTTAAAAATATAAAGGTTTTCTATACTAGTAGTAAATATTAAAATCCTTTTTCTCCAAACGATTTTAAAACTATTTTACTACCAAGCTCTTTTTCTTAAACCGTTTTCCAATCTATTAGTGTATACAAGCCTTTATTTCACTCGTATGAGAAATTGAATTAAACGGCCTAGTAAAACAAGTGGTATGAAACGCTTGCGTTTACTTCGTCGGTTAACTCCTGGACTTGTTCGATTGAACCTTTTGTGACAATTTTCTAGTGTAGATTTACAGTTTGTTCGTAAATATTTAAGTTAAGCAAGTGGTTATGGGACATGAAGCTAAACTTTTATATTTACTAGCTTAGTGTAATTGACACTTCTCGCTGATCATGATGATCATTTTATGATTTAGACTAGCAATTGTGCGATGTCTCTTTGTTTGCAAGGTTAGACTAGACCGCAGTAGTGTGATTCCGACTCACACATATCTCTTTGTCCGCAAGGTTAGTCTAGACCGCAGTAGTGTGATTCCGACTCACACATATCTTTTTGTTTGCGAGGTTAGACTAGACACCACTTGTGTGATTCCATTCACACATACATTTTTGCTTTTTGGTTAGTCTGGACCTTAATTAGTGTGATTCCGACTCACACATATCTTTTTGTTTGCAAGGTTAGACTAGACACCACTTGTGTGATTCCATTCACACATACATTTTTGCTTTTTGGTTAGTCTGGACCTTAATTTGTGTGATTCCACTCACCCATGTCTTTTTCTCTGCGAGGTTAGCCTAGACCTCAATCTGTGTGATTCCGACTCACACGCGTGGGATAGCGACCCACGGTCTTCGGACCATTCCCGTGCGAAACTTTAATGGATGGCTTCCATGAGATAGCTTCTCGTCTTGTGATACCGGTATTTTGGAGTTTTCATGCTCCCATTTTGTGATAGGCATTTCCCTTTTCCTTTTTATGGTTTAGACTAGCAAATGTGCGATGTCTCTTTCTCTGCGAGGTTAGCCTAGACCTCAATCTGTGTGATTCCGACTCACACGCGTGGGATAGCGACCCACGGTCTTCGGACCATTCCTGTGCGAAACTTTAATGGTTAGCCACCATGAGATAGCTTCTCGTCTTGTGAAACCGGTGTTTTGGAGTTTTCATACTCCCGTTTTCTGATAGGCTTTTTTCCCCCTCTTTGTGATTTCTGGATTTCTTGTGATGATTTCTGGAATTTGTGCTTCACCAATTTTTGTGATTTCTATTGACAAGTTTCGTCAATTTATGTGTATTGGTGAATTCATGTGTTATTGACTTGTTATGAATACAAGTTTAGGGTATGATATCCCTTTCTATCTTTGAGAAGATTCTTGTGACATCTTTGATGAATGAAAATTCATTTGGTATTATGTTTTGATGCCAGTTATTTTAATGAGACTTTGACGTGTTAACTTCGGTAACCGTCAATTTTGAAATGGATTTACAAGCGGTTCTCCCGCAACACTGATATTGCTAATTTAATCACGCGTTTTCAAAATTCTTTATTTTTAAAAGTTGTTTCAAAAATATAAATTAAAATTGTTTTTAAACTTTTACAGCTTACATTTTCAAAAGAACGAGGAAGCGATTTAAACGTTTCAGAAAAATCGAGGACTATGACCCCTTTCTTTTACCGATTCGCTTAATTCCGGACTTGTCCGTTTGAGAATGTGAAATGTTATTTTTAAAAACACACAATTCTGCACTTTCAAGAAAACGATAAAGAGATTTAAACGATTTAGCAAAAGTAAGGAGTATGGAACCATACTTTTACTACTTCGGTTAATTCCGGACTCGTTAATTGAATATTTATGACTTCTGATTATCGTTTTTGATAATCAGATATTTGTGAAATTTGATTATCATTTGTGATAATTAAATATTTTCCAATTTAATTATCGTCTGAGATAATTAAATATTTTTCGATTTGATAATCGAATCTTTGTGTTTCTGATTATCGTTTTTGATAATCAGATATTTGTGAAATTTGATTATCATTTGTGATAATTAAATATTTTCCAATTTAATTATCGTCTGAGATAATTAAATATTTTTCGATTTGATAATCGAATCTTTGTGTTTCTGATTATCGTTTTTGATAATCAGATATTTGTGAAATTTGATTATCATTTGTGATAATTAAATATTTTCCAATTTAATTATCGTCTGAGATAATTAAATATTTTTCGATTTGATAATCGAATCTTTGTGTTTCTGATTATCGTTTTTGATAATCAGATATTTGTGAAATTTGATTATCATTTGTGATAATTAAATATTTTCCAATTTAATTATCGTCTGAGATAATTAAATATTTTTCGATTTGATAATCGAATCTTTGTGTTTCTGATTATCGTTTTTGATAATCAGATATTTGTGAAATTTGATTATCATTTGTGATAATTAAATATTTTCCAATTTAATTATCGTCTGAGATAATTAAATATTTTTCGATTTGATAATCGAATCTTTGTGTTTCTGATTATCGTTTTTGATAATCATATATTTGTGAAATTTGGTTATCGTTTGAGATAATTAAATATTTTTCGATTTGATAATCGAATCTTTGTGATTTCTGATTATCGTTTTTGATAATCAGATATTTTTGAAAATTCAATTATCATTTTAGATGATTGAATATTTGCGATTTTGAGATTCGAGCTTCGTCTTTTTCTCTGACGATTCAGGTGAGTAATTTGATTTACTCACATTCAATTCGTGCAGTACGTGATTTCTGCTCTGATTCCTTTTCTTTCAATTGCCGGAACTCGATTGATTCTTGCTTTTGATAGTCGTCTGATCTTGATTCTTTGATCCCCACGATGTTGATCCTTTTGACTTGAAGCAGTCGAACCTTTTTGATTCTATATCTGATACTTCCATAATTCTAATGCTTCCCTGTTGGCATTTTCTTTGCTTATGCATTCGACGTTGTTTTGTTCTTATGGCTGTTACCTCTTTCCCACTTATCCCTTAGGATTGCGAGGACGCAATTTCTTTAAGAAGGGGAGTCTGTAACAACCCGGCATTCCGTACCCATTTTCTTATCGTCTCTTGGCGATTTAACCTAGGAACGAATAGCTTCTGGCATTTTAATTAAATTGGAATTCAGGGATAAAAATTTTGTTATTCGCTATTTGGAATTTTTAAAGCCGTTCTAAATGTTAAACGAGCTTTAGAAGGATTCGTTAAGTGTCGTTTGGGTTTAAACAATAATCTCGGCCCATGATCTTTTGTTTTGAAACCGTGATTTCACTCAACACCCAAACAACCCATCCCCATTCCCCTCTTCGTTCAATCACGTTTCAAACCCTAACCGAAAAAAAAAAAAAGCACACGAGAGAAATAAAAATGGCGGTCGCGATTGTTCTTCCTTCGATCTGGAAAACTAGGGCTTCGGTGATGCTTCGACTCTCTGGCGATTCAACTCCTTCTCTCGAGTTCGTCTCCGCTACGTCAATAAGGTGAGTGGTTAATCCCCTCACATCTAATTCGATATTCATTGATTACGGTAGTTTGATTTTTTTGTCTTGTGCTGGGAATGTTTGATTTCAATTCAAGTCGCCTCTTTTACTTTCCCTGATTTCGTGATGATTTTGGTCACTGTCTTGCTCCATTTGAAATTCCTGCATCGATTGTTTTAATAGTAGGATGGCCATCATTCGAGTTATGGCTTGTTTTCTTTGAGCTTGGGCACGGCATCGTTTTGATTTGAAACTGCATTTCCCTGAGTTTATACGATTTCGTTTCGACTGTGACTTCTCTGCAATTTTGTTTCTGGGGTAGCTCTGTAGTGTCACGGCTATTCATTTGTTGTCTGTACAATTGCATCATTTCAGTGCTTCATCACTCGAGTCTTTAAGTTGCAGTTGCTTTGTGTATTGTTCCAGTTTAGTCTGCACATGTTTCTTCAATGTACACTAGAATGTTGTCATTGACTTGTTTGTTGTCCACACTTTGTTACTGCTCTGTGTACACTTGTCTGTACTGCTTCATCGATATATATATATGTGCATGTCTGGTTTTCCTGTACACACACATCTTTGTTTTTGTTGTTCTTAAAGTCATGTGAATTTTGGTCTTGAGCTCTGTATATATGTATGGTCTGCACTGTGTCTTCATTTGGCCTTCTTGTGATGTTGCCCTACTTTGTGTCGACTCTGTTTTTGCTGTAGTCTTTATTGTTGTGCAGTTTTGGGTTTCCAGTTGTACTTGGCTCACGTCAGACTTGAAGTCTAGTTCCTTTGTTTGGTTGGTTCATGTCTGGTTACACTTCTGGTCTCACTTGATGCCTTTGATAGTTACACTTCATTTTTGAACTGCCTTGCCTTTGAACTTGGATGAGTTTGTTCAGTGGCCTTGTTGCATACCCATTCCATGTTGGTCGAGGCTTTGATGGTTCCAGTTTCGTTTGTTATGTTGGTGGCATTTGTTGCTTGTCAGCCTTTGATATTTGCCTGTCCACTATTTTACCTGGTCATTTGAAATCTTTACTTTGGTATCTTCACTTGAGTCATTCTTGTTATACTTCGACTTGGTCTTTGATTCACAGTTTTGTTGTCTCCTGTGTTCATATACATTAATGTTTTGTTGGACTATAGCTCCATGCTTGCACTGTCACTTCTGTCTTGTTTCATGTATATTTGATACCGTAGTTTCTTCACTTGATCCCCGCATATATCACTACATGGTGTTTATGCTATTCTGACTTATGTGCATGCATTTTTGGGTTGGGTTCTGCAATTTTGAGATGCAGTTTCCTTCACTGATGTATCTTTGGGAGTTTGATATGTTTGCATCCATGTTGAAGCATTGCATATACTTGAGTCTTTTGTTGCTGGCAGAAAGTCTTGAATATTGTAACCTGCATTCACACTGATTTGGTTCTCTTTTGACTCATGCTGTGCTGACCTGATTTGTACATTGGTTAGCTCCACTTGACTTTGTTAAGCATGTCTCTATTGTTCCCTTGACTTGGTGCCTGTAGTTCAATTGCAGTCTCTATTTTTGCATTGCATTGATGCACAGATCATTATTTGCACATCTGTGTTGCATATGGATCACTCGTTCATTTGTACATGTTTATTCTCGAGTTGTCCATCTCAGTTGAACCGCACTTGGTTCTGCTTCGTGATGTACTCGAATTCGTCTCTATTGCTGTATATGCTTGAACTGTTGATGACTTATCTGCAGTTTAGTTGCAGCCTGCCTTCGTCCTTATGCCTGTTTGTCACTGCAGTTTCATTTTGGTGGTGACTTTATATTCGGTGGTGGCGAGGCAGTGCACGCGTGCGTGCGCTGCAGCCACACCGAATTGATAGATTTTAATCGATATTTCTTTTGTTCTTGATTCATCGACCTGTTGCGTAATTCGTAGGCTGTATTGGCGAGGCAGTACACGTTAGCGTGTACTGCAGCCAATTAGCATTGACATTTTTAAATTGACATTTCAATTGCTTAAACTGCTTTGGATTTCTGATTTGTGGATTAACACTGTTTAGTGTTATATCTGCCGTTATCCAATTCTCGTATCGAGAGTTGGATATACGAGATTTCTGTGACTGTCATCTATATTGAGATTAATTTTTATTGCTTCTATGCTCTAATAACTGATTTTGAATTAGACTGATCCGAGTATTATTTTCTTTTGAATGTAATACTCGGGTCAGACCGAGTATATACAGGTTGTAGATTTTTAGCTTTGGGTTGCTGCTAGAGCTATGAAGACTTTTTATATCATTTGAAGTGGTCTTCGTCGTGTTGTAGTAGTCAGTGTGTCTGTTTTAAGATGATAATGTATTCATGTATATTAGTCGATAATGTACTTGTATATATAACTTCTTGAGTCGACAATTGCAGTTGTATCATTTGTATTGTGTCAAATGTATTGTAACTGATATCAGTTATTGTATATATGAGACTTTTCGTTCCATCTTTATTTCCGCATTTATGTTATCTGTGTTATTTTTATATCTATTGTCCTAAACTATTATAGCCACTGTGTAGTAGCTTTGAGTTTGTATCGGTATGTCGGATTTCCTCCAGTAATGAACTGCAATGTTTTTATTATCTGACATATCGGTGCTCGCACAAGGCAATTACATAGATGGTCGCTCCTCAACGGCCTTATTCTCCGTGCTAGTTGACAGCACTACTCCGTAGTGTTCTTGGCTAGCGTGGGTATAGAGGTGGGGCGTCACAAAAAGACTTAAGGAGGTGAAAGGACATCGGTTTCTAAGCAATTTTAAACCCTCCATATTTCTTTTTCTTTTTAATTCCAATAAAACAAAAATAAACTCAGAAATAAGCTCTAACAACTGAAACAAAATATTATAAATAGAAATAAATAATTAATTTTAAAGAAAATGGAAAAAGAATATAAGAAATTGCTTAAAAATTGGAAACAGGGTCCAGAAATTACAAATAAATCACGATTGTCTTTGGAAAATTATCTACTTCATTTTAAAAATATTCTAAAGAAAAATTTTGAAATAAAATAATTTCTAAAGTATTTTCAAAGTGAAATAAATAATTTAATTTAGAAAAAATAGAAAAAAAACTAAAGAAAAATGTTTAAAAATTGGAAATAAGACATGAAAATTACAAATAAATATCACTAGCCTTATAAAATTTCTATTTCACTTTAAACAAATAAAAGGTCAAATAAATAAAATAAATGAGGAACAAAATAAAGTGGGAATGAGAATAAAATAAGATTTTAAGAAAAAAATAAAAAAAAATAAAGAATTACTTTAATTAATTGAAACTGGAAATTAGAATTTTAAACAAAATACAGCTAACACTGGAAATGCCAATTATATCTTTAAAATGTTTTAAAACCAAAGTATATACATAACATGTTATTTTACCCATATAAATATAAATTATAATATTACATGACCAAATAAAATATTATTTTTTTATAATTTAAAATAAATAATTTTGTTAAATACAACAAATTACACACAATATTTAAAAGGGTATAACTTTCACATTATAAATCAGATTTTAACGAAACGAAAAGCATTATTCTTAAAATTTTATTTACTTTCATAATAAAAGATAAAATTCAAATTTTCAAACTTTAAAATTTCTAAATTAAAAGTCAAAGTTTGACCATATTGACCAAAATTCACTTTTCTGGAAAATATCCTTTTTAGTCATGTTTGGAATTCTAATTCACATCAAAATCAAAATTTATATTTAAAATAACAAAATTTATTCATTTTAATAAATAAAATAAAGTTTTTAAATCAGGAAATCAATTAAAATAACCAAAATAAATAATTAAAATAATCACAAAATACAGGGTTGTTACACTCTCCTCTACTCAAATCTTTTCGTCCTCGAAAAGGAATGAGGTACGGAAAACACAGAAAAGATAAAATGGAATAGGATTAAGACAAGATGACAAGAAGATTAAAATTATACCTGATAACTATTGTTATGGGTAAGTTTAATAAGGTGGAGAATAGGAATAGCTAGAAGGGAAAATAGGACGAAAGACAAGGATGAGCCATTAATTTAAAATTGTTGGTTGAAGAGGTAAAATATTTAAAATACTTTAAAATCATTTAAAAAGGAAATAACTAATCAAAGTATCATTTATATAATATTTTATCAAAATACTTTTATAACTCGATGTCTTAACAAGTTTATCCTTGTTCCTGTAGACTCTGGTAGTGCGTTGATCAGGCGCAAAACTAGAATTCTCCAGGTACTTAGTAGACTTGTTTCAACACCCAGTGAAAATACTGGAAAAACTTTTAAAAACAGATATAGAAAGTACAATCCAAACAAAAACAAACAAATCAAATCATGGATCGCAGATACACAATGGTTACGCCTGGATCCCCCAGGAAACATCCGTACCTTTTAAGCATTCACTGCCTTGCGAATTTCGCCATGCAACAAACCGGTGGACCGCATGATACATAAAAATGGTTACGCCTGGATCCCCCAGGAAACATCCATACCCCTTAAGCAATCTCTGCCTTGCGGATTACGCCACTAACACGACCATAGATCGCAGATACACAATGGTTACGCCTGGATCCCCCAGGAAACATCCGTACCTTTTAAGCAATCACTGCCTTACGAATTACGATATGCAGTCGAGTTCGTAAGACCATGGGTAACGCCATGGAATTCGAAGGACACTCGAGTATCATATCCGGAAAACCAAAAATCAGAGAGAATAATATCGATAGAATGAATCCAAGATGTGGCCACAAATCGGATATCAAGCAGAAGGCACTTTCCATATCTTTACTTCGAAAATATGTATCATATAGTACCTTTTCAAATCACTTTCAAATATCGTACTTATATAATATCCATTATATATAAGATTTCACTTTCAAATTGAGTACCTTTTCAAATCTATAGTTTTCGAATCAATTTCATACTCATACAAATCAATTTTATATAAGTTCGACAACTTCCAAATCAAGTGTTTAGTAACATAAGGTTCTCAAATTTCAATTTGTTTCAATATCAGTTCAATTTCAAAATCATATACAATTTCACCGAATTATTTCTTCTCAAATTAATTATCTTTAGTTTCAACGTTTCCAGAATAATAGATTTAGAAAATAAATGCAAATTTCCAAATCAATAATTTAAGTCAACCAATTCATTTCCAAAATCAAATGTTTTCAAAATCATCTTATACTTATGTAAGGTCCATCTTATATAAGGATCAAATTTTTCAAAATAAATTTCGCTGTATGAAGAGCCATATGGGATTTGAATATCTTTGCTTTTATGGGTTATATATCTTTGTAATTTAAATTGGAATTTTCTTTTAGTAAGCAAAGATATTCTAACTCGACAGCTTTCAATTTCAGCGTCAAAATATATAAATGATATTAGGATATAAGATGTACATACGTCATCATTTCGCAAAACTACATTTGATCGCTCGCTTGATCACACAAGTTCGCTTTCGAACTAGTATTGTCCATTCGACTTCCCTAATGCGGATTTCGATATGGTTTCTCGACTAGAAGCCATCAGTCTCCTTGCATAGCCATATACTATGATAGAGAATTCTGGAATCAAGCCCAAAATCCATATCAAATATTCGCCATCAAGAATCGAATGAAAAATCCTAACACGAAATGGTGTAATCCACCTCGAACTTGTGTACTCAAACTTGGATCAAATTAATTATGCGAATAAAACAGCATACGTACAACTTATATATTTATTTCAACTTGTTAAATATATAGTTTCATAAAGATGTTACTAAGTTAAAACATTTAAACTAAATTTTATTCAAAATATTTTGAAGACCAAATTCTTTTCAAAACATTTCAAGTCTAAATTTCATATTAGAAAATTTTAAAATTGCTTTATTCATTTACTTAACCAAACAGTTTCAACTTATTTAAATCATATTACTTCATACTTAAACATTCAAAACAAACTTATATACTTTATCAAATTACTTTTCAAAATTTCTTAGCTTTGAAAAGTTAACCTTGATTTGGAAGTGCTCGAACCTTTAAAATAGTTGAAGAAATCATATTTCAATCCAAGAGTTGGAAATCACAATTAAATCAGTAAATCCATTCCAAAAATAGGGTTGTATCAAATCAAATCCAAAACTCAAGGACTGAACACCGGCTCATTTCAAATTTTACAAATATATATACATATATCTTTCGAATATCACATCACACTTCGGAATTTGAAATCAGAATTGGTTTCACAAATCAATCGCATAGCAAAGTTACCGAAGTGGCCTCTCCCTCTCTCAGAAACTCGAAAATCAATGTCGATGATGCGTGCACTCATCACCGAAATTATTTTCCAGCGACACAAGTGGTTCTGGACTTCCATTTACTTTGAAAACTTCTTTGAAATTCCTTCAAAATCATTAAAACCCATTAAAATCATTGAAACATTACTTATTCGGAAAAATAATTTCAAATCATATTATTTATTATTTCAAAATCTTAAAACCAGTTCCAAAATGCCAGAGTTCAATCACTTAAATTCAGATTCAAAACCTTCAGTTATAAATCATTTTATATGAAAACATTTCTTATAAAACTTTCAAAAATTCAAATCCTTTCAAAACTTCAAATTCTCATTTTTTTAAAAGGTACATAATCCTTATCAAAAACATTTCATCTTTATATAAAAATATGGCCATCCTTATCAAAATAAAAACTACGATGAATACACAATTTTCAAAAGACAATCAACCACAAACTTTCCAAGGGACGATTCAAGGATGGATTTCAAAGCAAAACAGAGATTCAAATTTAGAAGGACTCTAATCAAATAGAATTCTAATTCAAAGATAGGCTCAAACGAAGATAAGATAATTAAATTACCAAATAGAAGATATATAAGCCTATATGAATCGCAGGCGACCTTAACTGGTCAACCGTGACTTCAGGAATATAATCGATGCGAAAATCTAAGGCAAATCGACCTTCGATTGCCAGAGATAGAATCTAAATATAACAGAAGATAGAAAACATCGTAAACCGAGGATACAGAAATCTCCGATGAATCAATGCCAATTATAATCATTCAAAGATTGGCGGAATCGCCACCCTATAAAGGTCATACAAAGTGGAGTGATGCAATGCTCCAAAATCAAAAGAATACAATTAGGGGAGACAGGAATGGATTTCAGAACAAGTGGGAGCGTTCCAAAATTCAAAGGAATCTTATTCGATAAGAATCCAAACGAAGATTAGAGATATATAACCTATATCGATACAGAAAAATTCCCATAAAAATTTGGAAAGACTCGAATTCATAACATACGAAAACAGAAGCATAAATATCTTTAGTTGGACAACTTTAGCTAAGCAAAAGATACAACAGAGTTTACTCAAAACAACTTAACAAACTACTGATTTTGCCATACTCAAAATAGATTCCTATCAACAATGGATCTAGATCAATCAAGAGAGAAGTTCAAAATTTTAGAGGATCCTAATCAAAGAAATTACTAACAAGGTGGATACGAAAGGAATGAAGTTTAAGAAATATTTTACTTTCAAAGCAAGGAAATTTATATCAAAATAATCTTTGAAAATTCTTTAAAAATCATTTGAAAATCATTTTATACTTCGAAAATACGTTCTCTCACAAAGAAATGATTCTGAGATTGATTTCACTTATTCTAGGGTATTTCTACCCTATCTCTAATGAGTTTTTGCTCCGCAGGCTAAGGTTTGCCTAAAACCAAAGCTCTGATACCAACTGTAATGACCCACTATTTTGGACCATTCAAATCGACAATAATCCACACATGTCTGACTTGAATAATTCAAAATAACAGATTGTAAATAAGTTTGGAGCAAATGAAATCAAATACACAGAATCACAAACACAGAACATATCAGAATAACTCACAGCGGAAATAAAATACCATAGTATTTCATGAAGCTACTATATACAAACTCTCAAAACATAATACATAATATCATTCTGAAAACATATACAATAGAAATCCCAAATACATAGAAGTTTATAAATACCAGAACTAGAATAGAACAACTGAACTGAAAGGAACAGATAACTAGACAAGCAGAATCTCCAGCGATTCCTAGCTCCAGAATGAGATCCAAAGCTAAGCTGTAAATACTCAGGCTGACCCGAGCGTAAAGTAAAACACAAAACACTCGAGTCAGGACAATATATACTTATATACTGTAAACCAACTCAAGTGAACTGTAGTAGAAATGCACAATAACTCAAAGGATGCTTGGGATCGCCCATCCTTCAAGGATCAGTTAAACTATAAATTAAATACACCCCGTGGTTAAAATTTCAAAATGGTATTTTATACTTCGAAATCAAATATCATTTCAAAATTCAATATCCTTCAAAAATCCATTTCAAAATATCAAAATATCATATTTCAAAATAGTTTATATTTCGAAACAAATTACTTTATTTTAAATCATAAAAATAAAGTTATTATTAATAATTAAATTATTAAATTTCCAAAATTTTAATCTTTCATTCGTTCACTTAAATTAATTAAAACAATGAAAATTCAACTTTTGCAGCATTTAGAAAATGCTACGGAAAGTCACATTTAAAACAGTTCAATTTAACAAAAGACAGCATTTAAAATGCTGTAATAGGGTTACATTAGTTTCAAATAAACTTAGTTAAATTCAACCATTATAACATTACAAAAATGCTATAATAGCCTTTAATTAAATTTAGCCATTTGGTTCATTATTATCAACTACAGCATTTACAAATGTTGTATTATCATTTACATTAGAATTAATAGCATTTCAGAGATGCAGTTAATTAACTTCAAATATTCAGTATAATTTCACAAACAATTATATTTTTATATAAATCATTTTTAACTTATAAAATCATATATAATCATTCAAATACCCTTATATTCATGATTTTATAAAGTTAAACCTCCATTCAAAAATCAAAATTTAATAATAATTCACTTATTAAATTCCAATTTTAAATTATAAATTCATTAAATTAAATTAACTTAACACTTAATTTTAAATTTTCAAATATAACTTAATTCCATTTTTATTTACTTAACTTAAAATTCACTCTTAAGCCAAATTCACAAATTTCCAATTTTAGTTATATTTCAAAATTAACTTAAATATTCATTCATTTCACATTTTAACTTTATTCAAATATAATATAAAAATCATTTAAATTCACTTTAATCCAAATTATCATGAAGTTATCACATTTCATATTTAATTTAAATTCCAATTATCACCCAATTAAAATTTCCCAAAATAACTTACATTTCAAATTTTCTAGTTTTACCAATAATTTATTTCACTTATAAATTTTCAAAAAAATCAATAATGCTTACATAAATCATTTTTTTATTTAGTTTAAATCAAATATTATAATATTTACATTTCAAAAATATTTTTAAGATTTTTATAAAAACATATTTTAACAACGGGTCTGTATTTCATTTCTAGTCTAGGTAAAGTGATACGGGTAATATATCATTTCAACCCGTAATTTACAAAGAAAACCCGGGTTTGATCATTTCAAACCCGCAATCCCAAGGAAATGAAAAATAATTGAAAATCATTCAGGCCTATCATTTCAGCCCATAATGATTTTCTCCTATTCTAAAGTCCGTTCGGGTATGTATCATTTCAACCCATAGTGATTCTAATCTAAAGGGAACTTGCAGTGTGATAAACTGATAAAAATAATAGAACAGCATAATATAACAGTAACATATAATATAATAGATGTTTAAGCATGGGTGAACATCATAAAATCATAACATAGCAAGTGTAACATGATAATGCATTTTACAGATTCAAAAGGGGTCAATTCACTAGTTATATATGTACATATTGTCTGGTGAGAATAACTCACCTGTTAAGCTGGAGATTTGCCAACAAGCACACAACACAAAGATTATGAAGGCACGACAACTCTAATACAATTTGAGTGTGGAGAGCAAATCCAATGATATAGATCTTGTGTTACAACCCAAACAAAAATCAAAGCAAACCATAAATTTCAATACACTAGAAATGACATAACTTTTAAATAAAAAGAGATACGAATGCCAAATCTTTTGCCTTGCTTTCTCTATTCTTTTGTCATGGCCTAGGGATGTTTTTGGCTCTGGTTTGAACAAGTTTGGCTCAGGTTTGGTCATGTGTATGCATGGCCTAGGTAGTAGAATATGAGGAGGAAGTTTATACAAAGGAATATGAAGAGTTTAAGGCAAAATAAGTGGGTTTTGTTCACAAAAATGGCTCGGCCATGGGCTTGTGTGGTCAGGTCAGAGGGGTATGGATCAGGTCAGTGGAAGGAAAGGTGTGTGGTGGTCTGGCCAGAGGTGGTGGAGGCGGCCTAAGGTGGTGGTGGTGGTGGTGGAAAATGGAGTGGTGAAGCAATAGTGGTAAACAATCATGTTTTTATGGCTTGTTTTGCAATTTTTGTGGAGTTTTGGCATCATGGTGGCTCGGCCTTGGTCAAGACCAGAGGAGTAGCTGGTGTTGATGGCAGGGAAGAGATGTAGGAGTTTGTGGCCATGGATGTGGAGGAGAGGCCTATCCAAAAACAAGAGAAAACAAGGCAATTTTCATAGAAAAATAAGGAGAAAAGAAGAAAAATGAAATCATTACCAAAAGCTTTTGCTTCAAATCTGAAGTGGTCGAATGATGAAATGAAAAATGAGAGTTTTCACGTGAAAACAAAAGTAAAAGTCATGGCCAAAGCATAAAGGAGGGGTTATGGCAATTGAAAAGACTTAAGGAGGTGAAAGGACATCGGTTTCTAAGCAATTTTAAACCCTTCATATTTCTTTTTCTTTTTAATTCCAATAAAACAAAAATAAACTCAGAAATAAGCTCTAACAACTGAAACAAAATATTATAAATAGAAATAAATAATTAATTTTAAAGAAAATGGAAAAAGAATATAAGAAATTGCTTAAAAATTGAAAACAGGGTCCAGAAATTACAAATAAATCACGATTGTCTTTGGAAAATTATCTACTTCATTTTAAAAATATTCTAAAGAAAATTTTTGAAATAAAATAATTTCTAAAGTATTTTCAAAGTGAAATAAATAATTTAATTTAGAAAAAATAGAAAAAAAAACTAAAGAAAAATGTTTAAAAATTGGAAATAAGACATGAAAATTACAAATAAATATCACTAGCCTTATAAAATTTCTATTTCACTTTAAACAAATAAAAGGTCAAATAAATAAAATAAATGAGGAACAAAATAAAGTGGGAATGAGAATAAAATAAGATTTTAAGAAAAAAATAGAAAAAAAAATAAAGAATTACTTTAATTAATTGAAACTGGAAATTAGAATTTTAAACAAAATACAGCTAACAGTGGAAAATGCCAATTATATCTTTAAAATGTTTTAAAACCAAAGTATATACATAACATGTTATTTTACCCATATAAATATAAATTATAATATTACATGACCAAATAAAATATTATTTTTTTATAATTTAAAATAAATAATTTTGTTAAATACAACAAATTACACACAATATTTAAAAGGGTATAACTTTCACATTATAAATCAGATTTTAGCGAAACGAAAAGCATTATTCTTAAAATTTTATTTACTTTCATAATAAAAGATAAAATTCAAATTTTCAAACTTTAAAATTTCTAAATTAAAAGTCAAAGTTTGACCATATTGACCAAAATTCACTTTTCTGGAAAATATCCTTTTTAGTCATGTTTGGAATTCTAATTCACATCAAAATCAAAATTTATATTTAAAATAACAAAATTTATTCATTTTAATAAATAAAATAAAGTTTTTAAATCAGGAAATCAATTAAAATAACCAAAATAAATAATTAAAATAATCACAAAATACAGGGTTGTTACAGCATCTCAATCACAGAGGATCATAATCACATATCAGATATATCAAAAAATCCAAGGAATTCAATATAATTTAATCATCCATAAGAAAGATTGATCATCCACACCATTCCTAATTAATTTAATTAACCACCATTGAATTAAATTAATTACTCTTAATCCTGCTTACTTAACATTAGTTAATTATAAGCCAATTAATTAATCAATCTCTAATTATCCACCTTAATTAATCACCTTTGATTAATTATCCTTAAATTACATTAAGTAATTAGCCTTTAATTAATTACATAAATTAATTATCCTTTAACTACTCTCATTAATTAACCTTTAATTATCCTCATTAATTAATTATACTATAATTAATTACATTAATTAACGATCCTTAATTAATTACATTAACTAATTAACCCTTTAATTACATAAATTAAATAAAGTGAAAATTAGGCACACATCCGTAAAACGGAAGTTAATTCAAAGCGTATCCCTGTGGTAAAATATATATTTTCTACATCCCTGTTTCTGTTTTCCGCCAATTTTTTTCCCAAATTACCCTTGCGCTTCCCTGTCGAGCTGATTCTTCTTCTTATTTTTCGATTTAAATGGAAAACTGCAATTAAATTAAAGACGAATCAATTTTTTTATATGAAATATGATATTGTTAATATTTGCAGTTACGAATAATCGCAACAAATTTCTGCAAATATATGCGCAATAGTTGCAGACATTTTTGCAACTATAAGCAATAGTTGCGGTAATGTCTGCAACTATACACAATAGTTGCAGACATTTCTGCAACTATTAGCAATAGTTGTATTTCTGCAACTATACGCAATAGTTGCAGACATTTCTGTAACTATTTGCAATAGTTGCATTTCTGCAACTATATGCAATAGTTGCAGAAATGTTTGCAACTATGTGCAATGGTTGCAGACATTTCTGCAACTATTTGCATATAGTTGCATTTCTGCAACTATATGCAATAGTTGTGGATATTTCTGCAACTATACCATATAGTTGCATAAATTTCTGCAACTATACCCAATAGTTGCAGACATTTCTGCAACTATATCATATAGCTGCAGAAATATCTGCAATTATTTGCAAATTTTGTAAATTTGAAAAAAAATCAAAAGGGTTTAAAATTTGCTGAATTATCTGCAAATATTTGAAATAATTGCACCTTTAATACAAATATGAATTTTTGGTATCAGCAATGGATCTCATTTCAAAAATCATAAAATTTGTGATTTTTTGGTGAAAACGGTTTGTTGATCCGGTTTTTGTACATAAAGTTATACGCGTTTGAATTGTTTAAAACGTAAAGGGTATTTGTGTATTTTTACTAGCGCGAATTTGAAAATAGGGAGCGGAAATGTAAGTTTTGTATGTGAAGGATGTTTTGTTTATTTTGAAACTTATTAGGGATATGAGCCAAACTTACCCTTAAATAAATCCTTACATTAAGTAATTGATCCTTTAATATATTAATTAATCCTTAAATTAATTACACCAAGTAATTAATCCTTAATTATTTCCATTAAGTAATTAACCTCTAATCACTTTCATTAATTATCCTCAAATTACTTTCATTAATTAATCTCTAATTAATTAACCTCTAATCTCTTTCATTAAGTAATTATCCTCAAATTACTTTCATTAATTAATTATTCTTTTAATTAATTACCTTTAGTAATTAATCTTTAATTAATCATATTCATTAATTAACTATCTTTTAATTTCTTACATAAATCAACTAACCCTTTAATTTAATTACCTTAATTAATTAATCCTTTAATTAATTATATTGAGTAATTATCCTTTTAATTACTTCCTTAAATTAATTATCCTTTCATTATTAAATAGTTAACTTTCAATTATAATTAATTTACCTTTACTTAATTACCTTTAATTAATCCCAAACTTTAAATAAGATAATTATTATATAATAGAATTAATTAAGAAGTTGTTTAACTTTTAAAACTTGTTTTATTTAAAAATCTAAAACTTAGTTAATACTTTAAACCAACCCGAGACAATTTATCAAAAAATACCCGAGCCAATTTGTAATTTTCCCGGGCCCAACATCTAAATTCCCGAGCGAACTTATTCTAATTTTTCTTCGAGCAAAATTGCCATTTCCTTCGAGTTTCCCCCCGGGCTAATTTCATCTTCCCAAACCATTGAAAACAACTGACACAAACGACACCATGTACACATGCACTGATGCCCTGACGTCCACCGATCAAAGTTGCGACCACCCATGAGTCAAACCTGACCTCGACAACAAACTCGACTGCCCAGATCGATGAAACATCGGTGAACTCGAAATCGAGCAAGACGACACCTTTTTGGAACCAAACTACCACCACAAATCGACCCACTGCATTGACGACCGATCACTGCTTCGCATGCCACCGACCTCCGACGAAAGCCCTCCCATGCAGCCACCTCCGAGCCAACCCATTCGAATTCCGGTCGCACTATTTCTCCTCAAAATCACTGCGTTGCCACCATAGCCGAAGCTGTTCTTTAACCCTAAAATCCATCGCGTAACCCAATCCAAGCCTTAATCCAACAAATGGCCACGGTCGAGATCTTCACCATGCCCATGCGCACCTCCCAGCGTCGCCGTCCCGATTCCTCCGCCACCCACGGTGGTGAAATTAATTTTTAAAGAGAAATTGGTCATCTTAAAATCTCTTACATTATGAACTGCTAAAAATCACAATTTTACTTGTAAAATTCCTATTTCTATAAAAGAATCCAGATAGCATGCTTGAATCCTTGTTTTAAATACATTGAATTTTCACCAAATTTGGTTATTCACTGTAAAACTGATCATTAGTTAACTACACAGCATAATCTATTAATAGAATTATTTTTACCTTAAACTACACAAAAAATTCTAATTATTCTTAGTTTATAACATCAACATATTTGAATTAGATTTAGAGATATAGATTTTTAAACTTGGTTTAGTCTGTTAGAATCAAACAGAGGCCAAATATTTATAAACAGACATGCACATATGTATATACTCGGTAATTCAACTATTTTTCAAACAAAATACATCCATGCGAATCATATTTACAACATTACTTCACAGATTTAGCATATGCATCAAAGTATAACCCAGATTTAGCTTTTGAAAGAGGATTACTCACCTGTATTTGGATAACAGAGGATAGAGCTTTTCCCTTTGATTTGGAATCTTTATTTTGATCTGAAATTAGAAGCCTTAATCTTGCTTACTTCAGTTGAATTGGAAGTTGTTTGATTATATTGATCTTACTTTGCTTTAAACTGAGATGATTTTCTTGCTGAGATTTGAGATAGTTGATTTCTTTAGATCTTTTCTGGTTTGATTATTTTTGTTACAGGATTTTGATTTCCTGGTTTTAAATTTCCAGGTTTTAATTTCTCTAGTTTTTCTTTTCATTTTCTTGAGAAGGATGAAAGAAGATTATACATTAGCCTGGTTTAAACATTTTGATTTTTATTTCCATCAAAAACTTAAAGAAATAAGGTTGCCACTTGTATTCATTATGCTAACACTAAGCTAACAAATGTCAATGTATGTTATCCTTAGCTTCCACTTGTATTTTACATGCTTTATATTTACAAATATTAAAAACTTATTTTAAATATCTCTTATGTTTATTTATATTAATATGTATTATCTATATATATATATATATACAAAGTGCATACATTTCAAATATAAAAGAAAGTGTATTTATATTATATGTTGAACTACTAAATATTTGTTTTTATTAATCTATGTTGATATCTTTTTATACAAATCAAAATTAGAACATGTATAAATTTTTCCAAATTGAATATTTATAAAAGAAGGTCATTAAACTAATATTGTCAAATTCAACAAATATATCAGGAGATTATCAAATACATATTTATTCATATATTTATTATTCATCATTTATTATAATTCAAATTCATCTATATACATATCTAGATATATATATATATATCAGAATTTTATTTGTTCAATTTACAAATTATTATTTTAATAAATTTAATCCTGCTAATTACCAATTAATAGATGTCTAAAAATGCCGGTTATCACAATAAAAATATACGATGTGATTGAATAATCTGTTGGATTGTGGTGTGAGTTTAAATTATTAAATGTTATAGTAGCACTGGCTTTAGTTTTGATATTTTAAAATACCATAAATATTATTATTTGAAATTTAAGGAATTAAAAGGAGATTTTGGATATAAAAATAATTATATCGAAAATTGTTTACTTAAAAAGAAATTGATTGGATAAACAATAAATTTGATTTGGTTGCACTTAACTAATCCATAAATTGTTTAAATTGAAATTTTAGAAATAATCTATATAAAGGATTTTTAAATGATATCCGGAAAAAATATAAAAAGGAGTTGAAATTGATATTAAACCAAATATATTGGCAGGATAAATGGAATTTATAAGGAAATGGATTTATAAAATAAAATTTTATAAATAAGATTGTTTTTATAAACAAGTTAAACCCAAAGGAGTTATAAATTTATAAACGATGTTTATAAATAAAGAAAGTTGATATCAGATGATAATTTGGGAAAATAAATTCATAGGGTGAATTTATATTAGAATATGGAAACAGGGTTGGGAAAAATAATGGATACTATTTTTGAAAAGTGAAAATGGTTAAGGAGATCAGAATGGAAGCGATGTGATGTGAATCAAGAGGAATTTATAAATTGAATTGGTTATTGAGATTTTAAAAATATATTTTTATTTATTAAGAAGTTAATATTTAGGTTTTTAAAAGGAAATTTTATTTATTAACTGTGTAAATTTTAATTAGTTAGTATTGAAATAACTCGGTAAGTTGATTTTCAAAAGTTTAATATTTATTGTGATAAATTCTAATTTTTATAATCAGCTTTAAAAATTGATTTGTTTATTTAAAAATGAATTAAAATCAAGTAATTGATGTTTATTTAAAGAGTTCTGATATTTTTAAATAATTACTTGAACATGTTTTAAAAATAAATTATTATTCTTTTAAATACTTATTATATATATATAGAGTTTTGTAATGATTTAAATTTATTTATAAATCTTCTCGAAGTTTGGAAATGGGTTATTCAGTAGATGGGGTTTATAAGAGAAATTCTCAAAAATGGAATTTGAGGGAAAGTAAGAAAATTTCCAAAGTAGTTAAATAAGAATGAACTTCGAAAAATGAATTAGAATTCATAAAAGAAGTAGAAAAGGGGTAATTGGAATTATAGACAAGTGTATTTGACTTTGGAAAATATTAAAGGGAATAAATTAAGGAATCCCAGAACTTATAAAATGCATTATAAACGAGTTAAGGAATTTACCATATAAATTGTGAAGGATTTGAGAAAAGAAAATTAAATGGAATTTTTCTAAGTGTTGAAATAAGAGATGGTTTGAAATATCCTGATATGGATATAATTATTTGAGTTGTCTCAAATATGGAAACTTTGGAAGGGATTTGAATATATATATATATATATATATATATATATATATATCTTATAAAGATATTTTGAAAATAAATTTTGGAAAATTATAATATGGGCCTAGTGACTGCTTATGGATGTTTTATTGACAGTTAAATAACCGACTATCAATTTTGGCAAAATTCGCTGACCATTTCGAAGAGACTGGGATCGAATTTAATTATCCGAAAACCACTTCGATTTGGTTTGAACGTCATGAATGCTGATATCGTGAAGATGGTAAAGACAGTGATTCTGTTTGTCCAAACCCAGGACAACTTGTATGGACGAATGTTATCATTGCATCGTTACCTGGAAGGCAGTGTTAACATTCCAGGAAATGTATGTTACTCTAAAGGTAAAACGTAGCCTCATCAACCGGGAATGACTAAAACAGGGAAGATGCAGTAAGGCTAAGTGGGTTGCACCCAAGTAGGTTATGTTATCACCTTTCCAGATACCCTTGGAAATATTATATTACAAATTATGGATATGGTTGTGCATGGAAAAGAGAGTGCTCGATTAAGGGTGGGAACACCTCGGGTGATAACACATTCGATACTATCCAGTAAGGGGTAGGCCGGTCCTGTGTTGGCAGGGATCGTTAGGTACGATCTCGGTACATTTTTATAGAGGTGTATTGTGATGGGTGGTACCTCAGTAGCCCAATCAATGTATGGAATCCATTCTCCAATAAGTGACGTACGGTTTTGATTGTGCCCAACTATGCAGAAACGTAAGACGCAAGCATTTCAGCTATTTTCTAATTTACTTTCTATAGACACTATTATAATATCAGATGATTTTGATATAAAATGTTTTGGTTATCGTAAGGGAAAAACCCATCGTGTTTATGTGTGACGCGGTCTTACGAGATACCTTTGTTTTTCAAGGATTTTGATAACGTTAATAATTCAAATTGAGTGTATTTTCTCACGCTGGTTTTCCAGACTGACTCAGGTGTTATTTTATTATAATGCTCGGGTCAGACCGTGTAACAACCCTGTATTTTACAAATATTCTTAAATTGATTTTTTCCAGATTCAAAAGCTTTATTTATGAAAAAGAATAATTTTTTTTATTTTAAATATAAACTTTGACTTTGATGTGGATTAGAATTCCAAATATGACTAAATTTAATATTTCCTGAAAATGTGAATTTTGGTCAATAGTCAAACTTTGACTTTTAAGTTTAAATTTTAAATAGTTTGAAATTATAAATTTTATCTTTTATTATGAAAATAGATTTAATAACTTGAACACCACTTTTCGTTTCGTTGAAAACGGAGTTAAAATGTAAAAGTTACGTACATTTCAATTTTTAGTATAATTTGTTTTATTGTGCATTTTTGCCTATTTTAAATTTTATAAATTTTATTTTCTTTGTCATATTTTATTTTAATATGTGTTAATATGTTATTTTATGTATATTTTTGTCTTTTATTATTTTTAAAGTGAAGTAGACATTTTTCTAGAGTCAATGGTAATTTATGTGAAATTTTCATGTCCTGTCTGCTATTTTTAAACAATTTCTTCAATTCTTTTGCTATTTTCTCTGAATTTAATTATTTATTTCACTTTGAAAATGTTTTAAAAGTAATTTTTATTTCAAATTTTGTTTTAGAATATTTTTAAATTAAAGTTAATAATTTTCCAAAGTCAATGGTGATTTATTTGTAATTTCTGGACACTGTTTTGTATTTTAAGCAATTTCTTTTATTATTTTTTCTAATTTCTTTAAATTTTATTATTTATTTCTTATATCTTTACTTAGTTTCGGTTTGTATAGTATTTTTCTGAAATATTTTGTTTATATAAAGATTTATAAGGAAAGAAATGTGAAGGGTTGTGTAACGCTTTGAAACGGAAGCCCTTTTATTTACCAAATCCTTTAATTCCTTTAACTCCTCAAAATTAATTGCCTAGCCATGTAAAACCCTAGTGTAGCCGTCATCTCATTTGGCATTCACGTGAAAAAATATCCCATCTTCAATTGTTTCTCACGGCTAGAGAAAATTAGGTAATGGCCTCCATCTCTTTCTTCCTACTTTTCTTCTTTTTCTATGCTATTTTGCTTGCCTTCTTCCCTGATTGAGATCGGCCTCTACTCCTATTCCTCTGCCACCACCTCCTTCCATCTCTTCCCGACCACCACCAGCCCCCACTCCACCAGATCTGACCATAGCCGAACCATTTTGATGGTAAAACCCCCCAAATTTCAACCTAGATGCCAAAAAACCATGTTTATTGACCTCTACATGCTCACCCACCTCAACCACCACCCAAACCACCACCATAGCCACCACCACCTCCCTGACCTGACCACAACACACCCCTCCCCACCTCTGTCCAGATCTGAACTTGAATGGCCAAGCCCAAATTCCTATGGCCGAGCCCTTTTGTTGACCAAAAACCACGCTAGTGTGCCTAAAACTCTTCACATACCTATGTTATAACTTCCCCATCATCTCTAGCTTGTAGCCGTGTATCCCTTGGTCCAAACCAGACCCAAAACCATTGCCTTAGACCTGTAGTTTCCCTCATGGATGAGCCTAGTAAAGGTTGAAAGCAAGTGCAAGCATTTCTATTTGATTCCGTGCAGTCATTTCTAACATTGTTCTATTAAAATTTGGGTTGAAAACTTATATTGTTTGGATTGTTTTGTCTTATGTATTCCGAGGAGTTAACCTTGTCTCTCTCACACTCATCATCATCATGGCTGAGAAATGAACCCCTTGTTCGAGCTTTTGAATGGTTAAAGCATGGTCAAGTAATCTATTCCGTTGTTGCTTCTTATCTGCATTGTTTCAACATTGTTTTGCGTTGAATATTTATGTGTATATTGTCTTGTTTTGTTTGAATGTTTTCAAGGAGATTTATCTTTGGCTCTCTCAATATCCAATCTTATTCGTGCTTTCGTGCCTTCGAAGATCTCAGTTTGTGCATTTGATAGCAATCTCCAGCACAAAGAGGTGAGTTATTCTCACCAGACAATATGTACCTATATAACTAGTAAATTGACACACTGCGAATCTGTAGAAATATATTATCATGTTATATATGCTTATATTATTATCATATGATGTTCACGCCTTTTATTACACCTGTTATATCATATGTTACTGTTATTTAATGTTATTCTGTTATTTATATCAGTTATCACCATTGCAAGTTCCCTGTAGACTAGAATCACTATGGGTCGAAATGATACATACCCAAACGGACTTTAGAATAGGAAAAAATCGTTATGGGCTGAAATGATAGACCTGAATGGTTTTTATTTAATTTATTTTAACTTGCGATTGCGGGTTTGAAATGATAGAACCCGGATTTTTCTTTTTAAACTGCGGATTGAAATGATATATATCTGTATCACTTGACCTAGGCTAGAAAACTATATACAGGCCCGTGGTTATTTTATAAAGTGTTTTGGATATTTTTATGTATTTTAAAAATTATAAATTTATGAAATTTGATTTAAATAGATTTTGAAATGTTTTAAAATAAAGAAATTATGATTTTTTTTCTGTGTTAAAAATGTAATTAATGAATGGTTTAACTAGATTTTTGAAATATAACTTAAGTTGGAAATTTGGTTAAAAATGATATTTAAGTTATATAAATAAAATGGATATTAAATTTTATTTGGAAATGGTAAATATGATAATTTGATTAAATTTGAATTTAAGTGATTTATTAAAGTATTATTGATTTTTCTATGAATTTAAGTGGTTAAATAAATGAATGTTTAAAAGTGATCTTTTAAAATATAACTTGACTAGGAAATATGAAATTTGGTTTTAATTAAAGGTTTAAGTTAATTAAATAAAATTGGAAATTTTGTTAAATTGTGAAATGGTAATTTAAATTTGAAGTGTTAAGTCTATTTGTTGAAACGTGAAGAATTGGAACTTTTACACTTAAACTTATTAAGTAAATTGTTGAAAATTGGATTTAATTATAAGAAATTTATTGTGAAAAAGATATATGTTAAATGATATGTAAATGAACATTTTAAACGTTAAAATATGATTTTTAAAATGTTTATGTGTTTTAAATTGAAGTTATTTAATTGCTGGAAATACACTAACACCTGAAATCTACTTTTAATAGCATTCAGAAATGCAATAGATTCTGTTTTGAACTAAAATTGTGTAAAAAGAGCTATTACAGCATTTTTGAAATGCTGTAGTTGCCGTAGTGGAACATATAGGCTAATATTGAACTCAGGCCTATTATAGCATTCTCTGGAAATGCTATAATGGTCTGCAGTCTTTGCTGAAACCAAATTTAACCCTTGTTTTGAAATCTGAACTACCGCAGCACTTCTGAAATGCTGTCTTTTCTGTTTTGAACTACAATTCAACTAAAACTGAGTTTTAACAGCAGTTTTAAGTGTTGTCTTTGCTGAATTAAAAATGTTTTCAAATATAACTTATAGCAGTTGTTTTTAAATGCTGTTAAATGCTGAAATTTTAATAATTAGGGTTTTTTTGACTTAGTAAACGAACTCGGAATGGTTTGAAACTTTGGAAATTGAATACTTGATTTGAAAATATAATAATTACACTTTTAAAAGGTTTAAATGAATTATTTTGATTGGAATATAAACTATTTAAAGGTGATTTGAAATGATAGTAAATGAACGATATCTTTGAATTTAAAAGGAATTTAAAGTTGAATATTTGGATTTGAACTGATAGGATATTTTATTATATTAGAATGATTTGAAATGAAGTTTTGAAAATGATATGAAAATTTAAATATATGGAAATGGTTTGGAATTGATTTAATCTTTATTTTGATAAAGATATGGTTTGAAATGATATTTTATTTTGAAGTAAAGTATTGTTTTTAAAAGTTATAACCACGGGTTATAATAACGATTGGTTGGCAAAGAGACCGGGATCGGATATGGACATACTCTCTGTCGATACCGAAAACCACTTTGACAACCGTGTACGCGGTGGAGATTCCAGAATGAAGTAGGATGGTGGCGACGTTCTTAAGGTATGTTACGTGGACCCAACTCCCGTGAGTTGGCATAAGGTGGCTAAAACAGGAGCGATCTCGGACCAGTGAGGTAGCACCTCTTCTCGGACACATTTCTTCGATATTATACTCTTACTTGTGATTGATTAGATGGCCATCCTCCGAATTGGGAGTGTTGTTCGAGGTGGAACGGTAGTGGCTGCTATGCGTATCCATCAGTCCGTGTGCGTAATTGGTATATCTACCCTGGCATTGCCTAGTTGTGCCGTGTCACCTACCATATCGAGCTTTACTATGATTATGATTTTAAGATCCGACCGCGTTAAGGTTCTCCATCCCCTTAACGCTATTTTCTATATGATTATACTTTACTTATTAGACATTATTATAATAGCGAATATTACTACATAGTAGATATTTTAACGGATCCTTAGAGGATGGGCGATCCCAAGCATCTTCTAAGTTACTTATACCCTTATTACAGTTCGCTTGAGTTGGTTTACATTATATAAGTATATATTGTCCTGACTCGAGTGTTTTGTGTTTTGCTTTACGCTCAGGTCAGCCTGAGTTATTCACAGATTTGGATTTCCACTCGCTTGGAGATTTGAATCGCTGGAGATTATCTGCTTGTCTTGTCCTATCTATTTCAGTTCCGTTGTTCTACTCAGCTTGTACTTGGTTATTTTATTGAGACTTTTGTTGTACTCTATTTCTTCTGTTGTATCTTATGTAACTCTGACATATTTAGATAGTAGCTTCATGAACTACTATTTCTTTTACTTCCGCTACAATATTTTACTCTGTGTCTGTGATCTGTGATTATATTTATTTACTGTATATTCTGAGATTTGCCAAATTTTAATTACAACGCGGTATTTTGAGCAATTCAACTCCGGCATGAGTGTCTACCTATACACTTATAATGGATGCGAATGGTTGAAAATATCGGGTCGTTACAGACCGAGTATTACAGATTCAGGATAGGATGCTATAGAGCTCAGGAGACGGGCTGAATGACAGAGACGTATCCGTACTTGATTATATTCTGCTGTGTGTGTCGACTGTATAGTCAGCACTGGTGCAGAAAAGTTATAATAACTGTCCATAATGATGTATTGATTGTTGTACTCTGATGATTGTATATATATTTACAGCTACAGATTCTTCTATACAAAAATCTGTTATTATATATTATATTTTATTCCGCTGCAATTGTGAGATTCTGTGTTGTTGTTTCTATCTTCTTCTATCTTTTCTTCTTTACCCCTAGCAATCGGTATTTCCGACACTTGAATATTTGGCATGTCATATAGTGAATGTATTTATGTCGATTTTCGAGGGTTGAAAATCTTGATTCGCTACATCAATGCACGTCATCCGCTCCCCATTCGACTTCTTGACCAAAATTGGGTTTTTTATCCATTTTGGGTAGTGAGATTCCGATAAAATCATGCACTAACAAGGTCTTCACTTCCTCGTTCAAGGCTTTGAACCAATCCAGGACAATGCTGATTGAGTTAGGAGTTTGCCCTTGAGCCAATTTTATAATTTTTTTATCAATTAATTAAATTTGTAATCAATTCTCATTCATAATAAAGGTGTTTCTCTTCCTGTTATATATTTGTTGTAATGTATTATAAATAATTAAATATTTAATTAATATATATTTAATAGAAAATCCATATATGGTGTGTTTGTGGTAGTAATTATAAATAGTTTTAATCATGAGTATTGTATCATGATATAATAAACACATCATTTTAAATATTCCTAGTCAAGATGAATTGAGACTGGATATCGATGTATCTGTTGAAATTAGGGTACGTAACTTTCTCCAAATGTTGGTTGGTGTATTACTCATGACTGCTAGGGTAACCAAGGGGTTACGTACTGATAGTTATTGGGTAACTATGGAATGACACACTCGATAGTTTTATGTTGGTTAATATAACTAAGGTCAAACAGAAAATATCGATATGATTGATTTACGTAGTTCTCTCGACATAAGAATACTGTTTATCTTCAATATGAAAGCTCTACTTTGATTATAGTCAAATCACGATACTATGTCCATCGAGTGACAGCAGTTTGGTCCAATGAAAGTATTGGAAGTGAAATGCTATTCAAGAGAGAATTTGTAACAACCCTGTTTTCGAACCCATAATATTATATAGCAATTCAATTAAAATAGAAGTACTTTAATTTGATTGTTTTTTCTTCTCATAAGTATGGAAATAAATTCTTGCTTAAATAAAGTCAATTTAATAAAAGTAATTTTTTTATTAAATTGAATTTGTTAATGAAAATTCTTTTTTGGATAAATATTTAAATTCAAATATAATGTTTTAATAAATATAAAATATTCTAAAGTGTAAATAATTTTATATACTTGATATAGATGAAAGGGGTTTTATTTGATATTCAATAAAATAAATAAATCAATGGAGATGAATAATTATTAAATTAAAATAATTAATAAAATACATGATATACCGATTAAAAATTGGGAATGAATCTATAATTCAATGATAGAAATATTCACATGTGAATAAAGGGATTACAATTTGCAAATTAAAGATCTAAAATGGAAATTTATTTATATAAGGATTTAATTAAGCATTACATTGGTTATAGATTTAATTCATTTCATTTCCCTATTTAACACTTCATTCTACAAAATATAATTTGACGACTACATATTCAATTCAATATTAGTTCACTCTATTTAATTATTCATTAAACCGGTATAATTCACGTCAAATATAGAAGCCAAAACCCCAATCAAACCGTTAATCTCTTTTGGCAATCTGGTACTTTGTTTTGAAAAACCCATTTTCCCTTTACATGCCCTGGCCCTCAAATTCATTCACGAAATAAAAACATTCTGGAAAAAAAGAATGAGCGAAGGAAATATCGTGACTTGGAGGCAAGCGACGCCGACTTAGGGAGGAGACGACGCCGTTGGGCGGCCGACGTTGGCAGCGATCATAAGCATGGAGGCATATCACTGGTGCATTGATAGTCATGACTTCGAGTGACTTATGTGGCACGTTTGTGGATGCTGGCCGCGCGAGTGCTGAAGGGCGGAGGTGATGGCGGAGGTTGTAGTGTCGATGTTAGCTAGGGTTTGGTCAACAATTGATTTAGGATGGTTAAGGTGAGATAATAAATCTCACACACATATATCTAAGATTTCTAATATTTCTAAGATGAATTATTGTTTGAATTTATTTGTTAATGGAAAAATTGATTAGTAAATGAATTAGTGTAATCTTAGTTTCTGAATTTAGTACTATTAGTTAATATTTGAGCACAAACACCCATTGTGTGTATTGAAATGATTATTGGTTGTGTTTGAATAATTAATTAGACCGGATACCATCTCTATTCCAATTTGCAACTTGCCAGAATCGATGGAAGCCGATCACCCAAGTTAAATCGACGATTATCTGGGTAATAAATCCCTGACAAATGCGTCGATTGGTGAGCAAAAAAATTGGGTATTAAACCCAGTTTCTAGTAGAATGTATTGTTTTTCAAATTTTCTTGCTTTGTGAATTATTGAGCTTGTTTTGGCAATGCTAATTTCTAATTTTTGAATAGTAAATGGTTATAGATATTTACAAATTCTTTTATCATCTATTTCAAAGAAAATATATATCAAATATATATATATATATACATGTAAGGTTTTATTTTGAAAAGAATAGACAAAAAAGGTTTTAAAGTTTATAAGATTTTATGAAAAGTAGTTATATATATATATATATCAGAATAAAAAAAGTTATATATATATATATAAAAATAAAACAAGTTATAAATTTCGAAAAATATTGGTTTGATTTCTAATTTTAGTAAAGATTTTTTTTTAAAATTAGAAATCTTTTAAACTCCTGTCCTCTTTAATTTATATGCGAACAAAGTTGATTTGAATTTCTATTGAATTTTCGTGGTTTTCTATGAATCAAAGAATTTTAATGAACAATTGAATTGTTGGAATGGTATGGGACATTTCATACAGTTCTTTCGCTTATTATTATAATTTGTTAAATAGTGTTTGAGTGAAATTACTAGCTTTTAGTAAATACTTGTATTTACTATCTGGTATGGGACATTTAATTAAATTCTAGCGATTACTTTAGTAACGGTAATCTACACCTAGAGGTGTGCTATCTTAGGGTGTTTGGATTTCAGGCCGATAGAGAAGGTGACTCATTTTTCATCGATCTGAGATTCGATAACATTTTAGATTTGGGTAGGTAGACTTATTTTGGGAATGTTAGGTTTGTTATGGTGTGATACGACTGCCCTTTTGTTTCATGGACATGCGTTACATGCATGATTAGTCTATAGACCGGATGAATAATTCCTATCAGTTTATTTTGGGTATATAGTATTACGATGTTTGCCTATTTGATACGTTAGGTAAATTCGCATAGCGGTCTATTTTGATACGTTAGGCTTATACACTATGTTGTGGGGTTTATTTTGTTATGTTAGACTCCATGTCGTTGTATTAAACTGATATATGACTACCATTATTATTTTATTAGTGATGATTATTTCTTTAGAGATTTTGAGGTGGATATTTAGTATCTTTTGACTCTGGAGAAATTTTGAATTGGTTATCACCATATTTTAGAGGATAGTCTATTGAGACTTGATGTCAAGTTATAAAATGGTGATTTGGATTGATTATATGCCTTAACAATATTGTTTTGTTTCAGGCATATTTTATTTATGACTTATTATTATTGTTAAGTTATATAATTACGATATCATCATTTCATCTCTATATTAGGTATAGTTTGACTCGTTTATTTTGAAAATACCCAGGTCATGCCAAGACTCTACAGGTTCAGGGACTCGTTGACCTCTGAATTTTGGGCTAGCATTGAAATAGACTATTTTGTCGTTTTAGTTTACTTCATACTTGTATGTATTTACATTTAGGAGTTATGTCATGTATATTATCTAGTAGTCATTGTGTACCAGATACAGTAGTTTGGATATGATGTATATATTATGTGGGTCTAGTATTGATATTTTGTAGACTCGCATTTTATTTTGTAAATGATGTATATTATTCCGCTGTGATATGTGACTCTGATTCTGATTTATTTATATTATATACTATTCTTAATATTTTAAATCAGTGTGTTTGTTACTTTGTATTAATATTGTACACGTCATGAATTTTCAGTTCAGATCCTCTAAAAAGAAATACAGACGTGTCCGTATTAGTATAAAGATATAGTCACATACGATCACTCTTAAGCAACTGTATTCTCTATATTATTCGACAACATTATTAGTAATGTTCTTTAATAATATGGGTATAGTGTTTGGGTCGTTACAGTTTGGTATCAAGCTATGTTTAGTGTATTGTAGAATATAACTTGTTGAGAGTCGGGATCTAAAACTATATGACCTAGAGTCCTGTCCCTTAGTTGTGTGATAGTTATTGATTTAATTAACTATTAGGAATAAGAATATGAATGATTATTGGAAATAATCATTGGGATATTTGAAATTTTTAAAATTTTAAAATTATTGTTATGAAAGCATCGATAAAAATTTAAAACTCACTATTACTAAGAGTGAGATTTGATGAATAAATTTAAATTAGGCCATAGATGGTTTAGAATCGAATATTGTTGTGTCCTGATTTGTTAGTAACCAGAGTTGCGCAGCGAAAGCTGAAAAATAGCTTTCCGCTGAAAGCGATCATTTGTTTGTTTGATTAAAATGTATGTTGTTGGCATCAACGTTTCTATTGTTTATGCTTAGTTTAAAATACGAAACTGAACAAGACATTATCACTCAAAGAATTTATAATCCTAATTAAATCTAGGCAAACCTAATTATTAATAAAAGCCAATGGTTTCTACAAAATAGAATCGCTGGGAAATAATAAAAATGTCTAAGCAGTTAATAGTTATCGCAAAAATAATAAAAATGTCTAAGCAATTAGTTGTTATAAAATATTGAATGATAAATATTATTTATCTAATTAAATCTGGAATTGAATAATATACTTAATAAATAAAATAAAATATAATAGGAATTGAATGGTTGCTTACTGTTGTGAATAAATTGATGTCTTATGATGTATTGTTTCGAATACAATTAGTCGATAATAAATGTGTATATATGTAGCATCATAAATTAATATTTTATGTAAGCAAGCAAATGATTTTGAGAAAATACGAAGATTATTTTCTAAAAATGGTTGAAAAGAATTTTGATGGCATTTATCATGTTAAATTATCCGTTGAGTATTTGAAGAAATCTAGTCGATGGCCAATGTTATCGATAGGGATTCCTAAACACTAGGATGAGACATTCTGACACAATACATTTAAAAAAATAACATGTTTTGGAAAAGAAAATAATATTTTGAAAATAAAATAATCCTGAAACACACACATAAACACATATACAATATTTGATAAATGAAGAATTACTATTTTGAAAAGAAAATTATATTTTGGAAATGTTATACATAATATTTTATAAAGTAACTAATGTTTTTAAAATTATAATGATGTTTGAAATTTTGAAAAGGGAAGAATAATGAACTAGTTTGAAAAATATATTATATTTTGAAAATGATGTAATTTTAATATAAGGGAGAAAGTAATTAATTTATTATAAATTCAAAAGAATTTTGAAATTAATGGAGTTTAAGTTTGATTTATTTTCCATATTAAATTAATATGATTTAAATATCTTTTGAATTTAGATGAGGTTTTATCCCAAGTTTGCTTATCATCAAAAGTCATATTTTGATACATAGAGTCATGAATAACTTTTATCATCATAGAAATAATTTAATTATATTTACATAGATTAAATTTGCAGTCTTCAAGTGATAATTTTCCTTTGTTATTGATGTCACTTGAAACATTTTAAAATCATTCAGAATAAGATTTAAATAGTAAAAGAAGAATAGTGTTTAGACATAAGACAGTGATAATATAATTAATGAAATTGCATATATGTTAGTGTTAACTATTATAATACAATATTTATAGTTTCATGAATGCAACGAAAGCAAAATAAAATGATTTCTATATATATATATATATATATATATATATATATATAGTTTCAAACTACAAAGGCTGATGTTTTTGTTTGGCTTTTTTATGTCAAGCATGGATTCAATTTTGTATCACTTTTTTTTAGAAATTGAGGTACCTATGGATGAATTATTTTATTAGTCCAAGTTTTAGACTTTTGAGGAAAATAATGAGCATCTACTGATCCTAATAGGATAACACTTTATTTGACATAGTTACTAGCAAATCTATTTAAGTTTTTATTATTGTCAATGGAATTTATATATTTTGTTAAGCATGAATGCACAAACTGTCCCTAGCATCTCTAGAACTTTGAGTCTTTGGTGCAGAACTAAGAATATTAAACAGGACCTTATTCAACCATTATTGAAATGGATATGTATGCATTTTGAAAGTTTCGAAAAAAAGCCAGTGAGTTAAGATTAAGATGTTAGAACATTTTTGGGGTCTCATTTTATCATTTTGCTAAGCTCTTAAAATAATAATTTGGCTAAACATTTAAGTCGTCGGTGCCTAGTATAACTTCTTTAATAATAATAAGAAAGCAAACTACGTTTGGGTAGTAATGATAAAACTAGACTGCGCTATTTATCCTCAACATATGTTTTAGCATGCTTCGCTTTTACGTTAGCTTAATTTGTACATTTTTTAATGGAATGCACTTGAGACTTTTAACCAAAACCTAATATAATAATATGATATGATATCTATTATTTTGATAATTGAGATTAGTGGATAGAAACATTATAGAAATAGAAAGTACTCGGAGCCCTTTGACTTTGAAAATCAAGTGTCATATATATATATATATAAGTAATATAAATAGTTAGCTTTATAACATAGCAATATAAGTACTCATACCTATTTTGGGAATGTTAGGTTTGTTATGGTGTGATACAACTGCCCTTTTGTTTCGTGGACATGTGTTACATGCATGATTAATCTATAGACTGGATGACTAATACCTATCAGTTTATTTTGGGTATACAGTTTGATGATGTTTGCTTATTTTAATATGTTAGGTAAATTCACATAGTAGTCTATTTTGATACGTTAGACTTATACACTATGTGGTGGGGTTTATTTTGATACGTTAAAATCCGTTTCGTTGTATTAAACTGATAGATAACTACCATTATTATTTTATTAGCGATGGTTATTTCTTCAGAGATTTTTAGGTGGATATTTAGTATCTTTTGGCTCTGGAGAAATTTTGAATTGACTATCACCATATTTTAGAGGATAGTCCATTGAGACTTGATGTGAATTTATAAAATGATGATTTGGATTGATTATATGCCTTAACAATATTGTTTGGTTTTAGGCATATTTTATTTATGACTTATTATCATTGTTAAGTCGTATAATTGCGATATCAGCATCTCAGCTCTTTATTAGATAGAGTCTGACCCATTTATTTTAAAATTACTTGGGTCATGCCAAGACTCTACAAGTTCAGGGACTCGTTGACCTCTGGATTTTGGGCTAGCATTGAAGTATACTATTTTGATCGTTTTAGTTTACTTCATACTTGCATGTATTGACATTTAGGAGTTATGTCTTGTATATTCTCTAGTAGTCGTTGTGTACCTGATACACTAGTTTGGATATGATGTATATATTATGTGAGTCTAGCATCGATATTTTGTAAATTCACATTTTATTATGTATATGATGTATATTATTCCGGTGTAATCTGTGACTCTAATTCTGATTTATTTTTATTATATACTGTTTTGAATATTTTAAATCGGTGTGTTTATTACTTTGTATTAATACTGTACACGTCATAAATTTTCAGTTCAGATCCTCAAAAAGGCAATAAAGATGCATTGGTGTTATTATAAAGATATATTCACATACGATTGCCCTTAACTAGCTGTATTCTCTATATTATTAAATGTTATTACTAGTAATATTCTTTAATAATACAGGTATAGCGGTGGGGTCGTTACAGAATTCGTCTCTTGGGTTATATAGGGTTAATATTACGGTCAATTCAAGTCACTCAAAGTTAAAATCTCTGGCCAGAGTAGTTCGGTTAATAATTATTGAACTAATGACTTTATGTTTGGCTATAAAGTTGAATATGCAAGATAGTGGAATTTTGACCGTTATCAAATTATGTAAGTTCAAAGTGATATAGTTTTGACAAAGATAATTAATATTAATTACAACAAGGTAACACATAAAAAAGTATTGGATTTTACCAAAACCAAATAAGCGATAAATTTGATTAAAATTCCACACCACCTGCTAGGTGAAGTGTGAATGTTAATATTCGAATAGTTTGATATTAATCGCTGACCGAATTTACACCTAGAAAGTCACAAACCAAAATGTTGAATACTCTTTTGACCAAATGATTTAATTAATTTGTAATTGTTACAAATTAATTAAATTAGATAATATTTATGAAATATTAATTATGATATTTTATTTTGATTGATGAACAACATTAAATATGTTTATAATAGTTATAAATATATTGATCGATATACTATATTGAATTGTGTTTAAATTTGATTTAAATGCAGATAATTTGTTCGGGCTTTAAATGGACTTCAAGTGCATATGAGGGCAAGGGTATTTCGGCCATAATAGACCATGTAGGGTGCATCTATATGATGGCAAGGTGGACTAGGGTTTTGATTTGATTAGAGGAAAGAATGGGTAAGAGAGAAATGTGGATCTTGATCCTAATTTACCTCTCTAATCTCTCCTCTATATAAACATCTCAACCCACACTAATTTACTACTTTTTGGAGCCTCCATCTACCTCTTTTCTGGCCAAAATACATCCTCATCCCATCCTCTATATCCAAGCTTAAATCAAATTAAAACAATTAATATTCACTAGTCGTTGATTATCAGTTCAGGAGCCAGAACCTTACCGAATTGGAATCTTATTCAAGGAGTACGTATCTTCATTTCAATGTGTACTAATAGACTGTGGAGATAAGATAATTTTTTGATCAACAACTATATATTAATGTTTAGATAATTTATATATCATATATTATTTTGTTAGTTAGGTGACGAATCTAGTATCACGATATATCGTCACATTCAGAATGGTTGCATGTTTCACATGTACATGCCTTTGATACTCACGGCTCAAAACAAAAAAATTGATTTCAATCAGAATAGGTCTAATTTATTCAAAATAGGTGAATTTCCATTTTTATTTAATTATATATATATAATTAAATTATTTATAAGAAATATGTATATTATATGTTTATTTTGAATAAAAAATTGATTTTATTTTCGAATTTCGAGTGAAATAAATAAATAAATTGTAATATATTTTTAAATGATTTTAATTGTACATATACATAATTATATATATATATATGTTTGTTTGTTTGTTTATTAATTCCATATGTGTGTGTGTGTGTCTATATATATATATCTGTGTGCGCATGTATTTATAAATAATTTCAAAAATTATATATATATATATATTTGCCATATTTTGTATACATAAATTAAAGTATATAAGCATACATGTGGACGATAAATTAGTTTCCTAGAGGAGCTAACATGTCGGTTGCGGTGTACATCTCAGCACTTATACATAGGCATGTTTAACCTTGCACTGATTGTTATGTTACATATGCACACTCATGTATATATGATACACGTATATATATAATATAATGTTAATTACATAACTATATTATAAATTGAAATAAAATAATGATTTTATTTAAAAAGTAATTTAGAAATGTTCTAAATAAATTAAGACTTCATAGGCCCAATAAAGATATAAAATGGTAAAAAAAGTTGAAATTCACCCATTTCTTCCGCTACAGGCTGGCCTAGTTCCAGAACATGCTTTTCTTCTTCTACTTATATGGGCCTACCCTTGGATCGATGTTCAATGCATGACATGTAATTTTGGGGGAAATCCCACACATGTTGGCATGAGAACATGCAAACACCTTTTAATTATTCCTTAAGAAATCCACCAATTACGATTTAAAATTCGCTCCAGTTGGGATTCGATTTTCATTATCTTGGTCAAATTAATCTCATTAACTATCACAAACTTCATAACCTCCATAGGCCCAACTGTTACCCCTCTTCTCCATCTCTTGGGTCTAACTCATTAAAAGGATCGCTTGTATACTCGAATGAGGGCCCTTTCTATAATTACTATATGTTCGAGTTTTTAATGCAGAGATCTATTAACATTCTTCCCTTTCTCAATACATTTATTCTCATAGAATTCTGCCATATAAAATTCTTTGCTGCATCTTGATTGTTTTTAATAATTCCAACTCCATTGGCTGGTGGGAATTTCACCTTCAAGCACCAATTGGCTAGAACAATCTTGAAATTAGACAGAGAAGGCCGTCCTAAAAAGGCACTATATGCTAAGAAATCATCCACCAAAATGAAAGTTTTCTTTTGTATGGCTAATCTAGGATGACTCGCGAGCTCAACAAATAAATCCAACCGTCCAAAGGGTGTTTTCCTTCTTCGGTAAATTCGTGTAATGGCATGTTGTAGGGAGTGCCAAATTTCATAGATAATCTCATCCCATAAGAAGCACTCTTGAATAGGATGTTAACCGAGCTACCACTATCCACCAAAACTCGGTGAACCTCTAATGGGCCAAGTAGTGTTGAGATTACCATTGGGTCAGCATAGGGATATTGCATACCATGCAAGTCTTGATCACTGAACATAATCCCAATATCATCCTAATGATGAGCTTTAGAATCATGTTCCTCATCCATATCATACACGATTTCCTCGCCACTATTTATTGATTTAGCATATCTTTCTATATTAGTCCAACTCTTAACATCTATGTGCGGTTCTCCATGTATTGTGCTAACCATAATCCTTCCATATTCTCGAAGGCAGCAATGGTATCTGTCCCGTCGTCACCACGAGGCAGTGGCCATGGTGGTTGGTGTATGGGAATATGGCATAATTTGAATCCTTGACGTACCTTTGTTGCTTCTTCTCCTTGATATACTCCTCAGTAAGGTCACACAAATGATGACATTCGTTAGTGTTATCTATGTGTCTATTTGGAACAACAATACTTCCTATAATTTAGAACTACTTCAAATTCCTTCCTTGAGTGGGGACTTTTATACTTCCATTCTTACTGAGTGTCCAGATAGTTGTTTTCGATGGTATCGTATAGATCCTTATAAGCATCAAATCTGGTTCTAGGCCTCTAACTCTTACGTTCCATCTTCTTCATAGTAGGTGTACTATAGCTTTAATCTTTATTCTTATCTGCAAAATTATTTCTACCATCCTTTGCAGTTGCACTAATACTAGATGATTCTCCACTCCCGGTTGACCGATCGGACTACCTTTCAGAAATAGCATCTTCTAATGTCATGTACTTTGCTGCTCTGTAATAAATTCCTAGAGGGTAGTTGGTTTTGAAGGAACTAGGACAGCCCGCAGTGGAAGAAATGGATAAATTTCAAAAAATTTACCATTTTGGATCTTTTATGGGCATATGAAGTCTAAATTTGATTTAGAACTTTTCTAAATTTGGGTTAAATAAAATCATGTGTTTTATTTAAATTGTTAAAGGGAAGTTTAAAATAAATTTAATTTTAAATGTATAGTGCACCAAATACATCTAACATTTATTTATAATGGTTAATGTGTAGGGAAGGAAACCTTTCGTTTCTTTTCCTAAAAAAGTAATTAATTGAGAGCATAAATTGCATTAAATGGAGAGAGACCTTTCATTTTCTCACCTTAATTTGAATTAATTGATTCATTAAATGTTATTAATTAGTAATTTATTCATGGCATGAAATATTACTATCTCCAAATGTATTCTAACTTTACAAGTTGTAGTTTATAGATTGTGTACAAAGATTTTATTAAATTTACAAATTGTAGTTTGAAATTTGATTTTGGTTTTATTTAAATAAGATTGTGTGTGTATCATACACATACATATATATCATATACATACATACATATATATATCATACATATATACATATAAATGTGTGTGCATGTGTAACAAAGCAATCCATGTAGGGTATAACATACATGTATATAGATGTTTGGATTTACATCGTAATGGACACATTAGCTCATTCTGTATGCATTGAATGTTGTCAAATATGTGCATGAACATATAGTTATAAATTGAAAATGATTATTTACACACACACACACACAAAATATATTTTATCATTAAAATAGTGTAGGAAATATCTATTTTTTTATATAACTATATATCGAACCATAATAACAATAAAGAAATATGTATATGCATAATTTTTTGTTTAACTTACTAATCATAAAACATATCAAATCTAAAGTTACAATAATTTTAAATATTTATTATATATGAATATTATATTGAATTAAGTAGTTTCGGCCATAATAAATTAATATAAAATAATTATATTATATAAATCCAAGTCTTATTATTTTTGAAAATCTACAAACATATTTTAGGGCTTAGGAATTTTTTTGGAATTCTATCGATTAAAATAATATTTTTAATTAAATAATTGATAATAGGCTGAAATTATATTAATTTCAACAAATATAAAATTAAGTTGAAAAACTCTGATTTTTTTCTCTGAGGACAATATTTTGATTTAATTTTAGAAAATATAAAATTTAATTTTAGAAACATAGATTATTTTACATGAATTTATTGAATCAGACAATCATTAAATAATAATAATAATATACAAATAAATTATTAAAAATTATTTTCAGCACTTATAATTCATAATATACATAAAAAGTGTTAATAAAATTTTAGATCAATGTTATACAATAAAAATGAAAACATATGTTTCAATTCAACTTGTATGTGTATATTTAAATCCTAAATTAATATATCTATATATATAAACAAATATAATTTTAAACTAAAATTTATTTTTATGTTTAACATCAGATGACAAACATAAAACATGAATTAGATCTATAAACTTTATACACATATCCAATCTTCATTGTGACAATAACAATGCATTTAAAATCTCACCTAACTAATGAAATAATAATAATCTAATTTATATACATAAGAGTAAATGATTAAGAAATCTTAAAACCACAAAAATTTGATTAACATATAGAAAAAAATTAATTGGAACAGATGCCCTAAAGTCCGTTTTGAGATAATGAGATCTCTTTCTCTAAAACTCTTTGATTCATGAGATTACTAGCCTAGAATCAACGACAGTTCACTATCAAATAGTTATGTTTTTAATTTGAATTGGATTGGAGATTTAGAGATATTTTAGAGGATAGTTGCTGCCATTAAAATGAAGAATAAGAAGAAGAAGGAGGAGGTGGAAACTCAAAAATTAATTAGATTATGATTAGGGTATTGAGATTAGTATTTATATGGGTAGGATAAGAGAGCTATCTATGATCTCAACCACACATCTCCAAACCATAATCGCACACATAGTAGCCCCCTTCCTCTTGCTAGCCCAGCCACCTATCACTCTAAAATGCATGGGTTTGTGAGACCATTAAACCAAAATTAAATATACACAATTATATTTAACTTAATTTGTTACCGATATCTCATATCGATTAATATATTTATAACTTTTATAAATATATGCAACAATTTTATCTCTTAAATCATATCCAAATTTTATAATTAATATTTTATAAATATTAATTAATTTAATTAAATAATAAAAATTATAAACTAACTAAATTGTTTGGTCTAAAGAGAATTCATCATTTTAGTTGTGTGACTCTTAGGTGTAAATTCGGTCAGCGGTTAACATCGAGCTATTTGAATGTTAACGTTCATGGTTCACTTAGCAGGTGGTATGGCATTATGACCAAATTTATCACTTACCTAACTTTGGTAAAATCTAATCTCATTTTGTTAAGCGTTGTGATAATTATTTACGCCAATTATCTTTGTTTAAACGATATCACTTTGGACTTATTGAATTTGGTAATGGTCAAAATTCCAATGTCGTCCACATTCAACTCTATAGTCTAAACATAAAGTCTTTGGTTCAATAATAACAACTACTATTAACCGAACTACTCTGGCCAGATATTTTAACTTTTGGTTGACTTGAGTTGACTGTGATACTAACTCCATATAAATGAGGAGATGAATCCTCTCCTGAATAGTGCTTTACTTCCAGTACTTCCACTCGAACCAACTATAGTCACTCGATGGACGTTGTTCCATGATTTGGCTATAATCAAAGCTGATATTTTATATTGAAGATTCACAGTATTATCAAGTTAAAAGAACTCTGTAAATTAGTCACATCGATATTTTCTATTTGATCTTAGTTATATTCAACAGAAAACTATCGAATGAGTCGTTCCATAGTTATCCAATAACTATTAGTACGTAACCCCTAGGTGCCCACAGTAGTCATGATTAATATACTGCCAAACATTTGGAGAGCGTTACGTACTCTAGTCTCAACTGATGCATCGATATCCAGTCTCGATGCATCTTGACTAGGAACATTTAAAATGGTATATTTAATTATACTGTGATAAATTACTCACAGTTACAACACTTTATAACTACTATCACAAAACATGCGATTTTCTATTAAATATACTTTTAATTAAATTAATTAATTAATAAAACCATATTATATCAAGTATATAATAGAAATAAAACACCTTTATTTCGAACAAGATTGGTCAATGACTTAGATATATGTAATAAATTTCATAATTGCCCCTAGGGCATAACCCTGACTCTATCAATCTCCCACTTGCACTTGGGGTCAATTATGGAATCTCATTCCAACTTCTCCAATCGGTTTTCTCAAATCCAATTGGGTCGGTCCCTTTGTGAACGAGTACGCTATTATGTTTCAATTATCTACTCAGAACTTTCTCCGACGGTGATAAACTATTTTATCATGTGGAATAATTCAGGGTATGCCACTCGACTTCTAGTGAGCTTTAAGTTCTATTACAAAATATATCGCAACATTGTTATCATATAACAATGTTATGAGATTCTCAACATTTGGAATCGAATCAGTTATAAATTTATGCACTTATGTATTTATATACGTTGTCTTTATTGCGGCGCTATTCTAGGCGATGTACTTACCTTTTTCATTGAATCAACCACGGTCTTTCATTTAGAACATTTCCAACTTAAAAATTCTTAACTTGAACTTGTTATTGACATATTATACTTAATATCACTTATGAAGTTTGAGTCCGAACACTACTTCAAAAGGAGTTTTCATTTCTGTAAACAATCCTCTAGCATTTCATAAATACACGAGAACAGTTCAAACAACAATTTAGTGATATCAGTTTGGATTTGATATATACTTCATGCATCAAATACATAAACAAATCATGATATCATGGACTACATAACATGTATGGTAATTCCTATTGCTAATGCATACGGAACTCATCTCATATGTTCCGTATTAAACAATTTAATATGTTGTCTTTGCATATCGATTTAGGACATTCCCAATATCTTTTATACTCGCTATAAAAGACATCATTTGCAATCCAAAGTTAAACACTGAAACAACTAAGGTTTATTTAACACAGGTACTTCGTTAAAATAAAAAGCGTGTTGTTTACTTATGGTTTAGAAATATCAATGTACCTCTTAATGTTTTTTCTTATGAACATGTGCTTCCTCTGCACTTTGATTGAAAATCAAACTATTAGATATTTCTATCAAAATACTTATTCAATCTTGATGCTTATAAAATGATACTTTCATATCATTTCTTGGATCATATCCGAAAACTCACAACCTCTATATCACTCCCATTAACTTCGAGACACTTTGGTTGTTATGCACAAATAGTCTAGACTAAATCATTATTTAGAATTTTCTACATCAGCACATATATACCAAAATACCAAGTCTTATCACATGGTAATCACGACAGATGGATCGTATCCCTTCGGATACGACTACCAAAATCATATTTTGATAACGTACTTGGAATCCCTTTGAATTTACGCATCATATCATATCATAGAGTCAATACTCTTAATGGCTTAATTGACAATTGAGGATTGTCTATTCTCGACATTGATAAGAAACTTATAGTTTCTCTTCAGTGTGCAAGAATACTTATTAGACACTCTAATGCAATGTGTTCATTTAGGTTAGTTAATTTCATTTCATCTCATCTAATCAGTTCTATCTATAGATCGTATCCAACTCATTTTACTACCAATAATTCCTCAAAGAAATATTCCTTCTGGTATTTCTTGAAACAACAATTGTTTCTTAGTGCAACAGAATAGGTATTCATAAACGTTTTATGAATTTCTTTATTTATAAAAATGATTTGATTTTAGTTTACAAAACCTATGTTCAAAACATAAATATGTCATTCGATGACAATCTTTCCCAAAATCCTTTAAGGAAGATTCATATAAGATCCCTCATAAACAAGTATAATGTGCAATCGTTCGACTCGCACAATTTGGCAACTCCTTAGCCTAAGATATGTTGGAATTTCTAATAAACCCTTATTTTGTGTGATTTTGTAAACTGTTATTTAGATGAAATAATATTAACCTTGTGTACTAATCTTAAATACATGGCCTTTAGAAAGAAACTAGCTTAACTTCACTTACAATTAATCGTACATTGTCCAACAAAGTTCGACTGCTCCTTATTGATGCATCATTATATATCACTTGGAGGAATGACTTTTAAGATTGAATCTTTATTCGTTTTTAGCTACGTTCAGAACCTTTTCCAACATACTCACTCATTCGATCAAATCGAATCATTTCTATCGCATGTCATTTTATTTACTTCTGTTTTATACTCTATTAGTTTACCATAGATATCCTACATGTGCATCAAATACATGTCGATGTCGGTGATAACTCATCGGTGAATATGACAAAGTACGCGGAACCATTTTGGTATTAATAGACTTACGATTACATACATCTATATGTATCAATCCGAAAAGTTCATCGACTCTAATGATGCTCCCAATGAATGGGTGCATAACTCTTAATTGTTTGAGATATAATTAACCAGTATCATATGATTCATAATCATATAATAAAATTATTTCTCAAAACTACGGCTTATTCTATAATTTCAAAATAACTGTAAAAAATATTATATACTTATGTATTTTCCAATGCATCACTTTTGTTATGAAAACAAATACCACATTATAGTTTTATTTCATAAGAAATATTCATGTTGAAACATAGCTAGGAGTCTATTTTTCAGTCAATAGCGAAAAATAGTCATTATTTCATAAAAATATTCGGTACTTTTTACGAAAAAAATTCGTAATTTGATTTAATCAATAAGTGCTATTTGGAATGCACCCACTAGTTCCGCTATTACTATAGCAGCGTACTAAATTCGGAGGTCCATCATTCACTTAACATAGGTTTATTTATTTCATATATACAACTAGTTTACAGTAGAGAGTACATTAGTCAATTATATTTCTTATTAAATGAACAAGTATCTTTTATTATTATTACAATTCTCTTCTCTATGTTTCTTTATGAAGCAAAAGTGACCATACACTTTCTTCATCCCAACTATACCTTAAATCATATCTACTCTTGTACGTTTGTTACTCTTTCTAAATGGTCAAATTATTCAAAAGAAAACCCTTACTACAATATCATAATGAACTCTTTACAAAAGCACATTCAATTATCCTTAACTTTTAAAACATCGGATATGTTGTGCTTTGCATAAACTGATCAAATTGACATTTCAGTAATTGAGTTCTTAAATTTATACTGTAGTTTTGGTCTAGTGTTACATTTAACATGATAAGATCCTTTTGTAATCAATCAAATTGAATACTCGATCTTGCATTAAGGTTTATTTGATTTTTTGAATGAACTAATTTCATTGAAATATTATACATTACAAACTGTGACCATTCAACATATAACATGTGATAGTATATGGATCTAATATCCGTAGTCTTGTATTGCTTTTAGAGTTTGAAACTCGCAGAACACAATACATGGTCTCAACCAAATAAACACGTAACTGACCATATTACGAAGGTATTAAGTAGTTGTAAAACTAGGCACTTGCAAGGGTATAGAAAACATTAACATGCAATAAGCATTTAATAGTGAGTATATTTTATATTTCGATTTATTAATTTTTAATTCAGTTCATTCGTATATATTAACTGATAAAAATTTAATTAATCATAATAACTACACAAATTTATCATTGTAGATAATTATAACAGTATATAGCATATGTTCTTACAATATCATAAAGATTAAATGTTATCATTTCATTTTTCTAATAAGGCTTCCACTAGTCTTTTATGTTTCACCAGACCTGAAGTGAAACGTAGAAGTCTTTTGACTTCATTAGTGGGTGTTAGGACTCGTATGTCTTGGGATTCTGGCCTTGAGGAAAGCTTAACAAATCATAGACCCGCATACAATAGATAACACTTTATCGGTTGTATCACATACAACTCCTAACCTTTGGCACCTTGTCTTAATCTCGCCTTTACCTTGAGGAAAGCTCAACAAGTAAAGTCTGACTATTCATTTGGACCTATCATTTCGTGATGGCCAAGTATATTGTACATACCTTGAGGAAGGCTCAACAAATACGTGTAATTATCTTACCTCGTCCATTTAATATATTAATAGCACTACACACAACTAGCTTGAGGAAAGATCAACAACTAAGGAGTATGCAAGCGATCTATTAATATATAAATGATAGAGGACAACTTTATGTTAAAGATCATAATCTTCAATATGCTATATCGAGTGATATTGACATATAGAATAATGTATTTCTCACGAAAACTCTCATGATTCAAGTATCGGACACATCGGAAAACATGGTATGTGTACATTTACGTATGTATTTATTCCTTAAGTCTATTTAGGGTTTCTTTAATGTTCCACCTTTAGTTTGTATATTAATATCATATAAATTTTATTATTATATAACTTTTATATTTCATATTACTAATACAATAGTCTTTAGTATAATATATTATTAATTAAATCTTATTTAATTAATTTTAATTAATTAACTCTTTAATTAATTTTAAATTAATATTCCAATACAACTTTTACATTGGACATATTTACTGAAACCTTTATAGTGTAACATATATATCATACATTTAATTAATTAAACTTTAATTAAATAATTTAATTAAACAATAAAACTAAATGACAAAGTCAATTTAAAATTAATTAAAATTGATAATAGCAATAATATATTTAATAATAATAATGTAAAAAGAGAAATAAAGATAAAAATAAAATAAATTAAAATAATTAAACAAATAGTTATAATAAATAAAATAAAAATAGATAAAGAAATTAAAAAAGTCCATGATAATAATAATAATACTAATAGTAATAATGGTACTAATAACAATAGGGACTGAAGACCAAACACTACGTTAGACTCCATTTCACTAGTCCTATAATATAAACTTATAACACTACCCCTAAACCAACCTTAAGTAAAATAATTCCTAGCTTATGTTTCTGGTACGTGGATCACTAACTTCCACGCGCTCCTGTCCGACACCAGCTCTTCAGATATATTCCAATCTCACAAGTCCTTTTTTGCTACTCCCTCCCAAGTCAACCTTGGTCGATCTCTACCTCTCTTTGAGCATTCGACGTGGCCTATAATTCCAACGTGCACAGGTGCATCGGGAGGCCTCCATTAGAGATATCCAAATCGTCTTAAATGGTGTTGGACTTGCTTCTCTTCAAATAGTGCTACTCCAAGTTTTTCATGTATATCATCATTCCTACGGTCTCGTCTTGAATGACCACAGTTCCATCGCAACATATGCATCTCTGCTACACTTATCTTCTGGATGTGTTGTTTTTTAGTAGGCCAAAATTCTGCACCATACAACATCGCAGGCCTGATTGCTATTCTGTAGAACTTTTATTTAAGGTTTTGGGGGACTTTCCAGTCACAGAAAATGCCAAACCCTAGTCGCCATTTCACCCATCCCGCTCGAATTCTAAAACTAACAGCTTCATTAATCTCACCATCATACCACAACATTGACCCTAAATATCGAAAGGATTTCTTCTTGGGTATTACTTGTCCAGCCAGAGAGACATATCCATCCTCTGACCTGACACCGCTGAACTCGCACTTCATATACTCCGTTTTAGTTTTGCTAAGCCTGAAACCCTTTGATTCTAAAGTCCGCCTCCATAACTCTAGTTGTCAATCAACCACTATCCTACTTTCGTCAATCAGCACAAAATCATCAGCAAAGAGCATACAGGAAGGAATCTCACACTGTATACCCTTCATAACCTCATCCATCACTAGAGCAAAAATGTTAGGGCTCAAATCTGACCCTTGATGTAATCCTATGTTAATGGGAAAGTCACTGGTTTCACCATCGCATGCTCTGATACTAGTCATAATATTATCGTACATATCCTTGATAAGGGTAATTTACTTTGTTGGGACTCTCTTCTTTTCTAGAGCCCACCACATAATCTTTCTTGGTACTTTGTCATAAGCTTTCTCCAAATCGATAAACACCATATGTAGATTCTTCTTTTGCTCCCTAAATCTCTCAATAGGTTGTCTTATCAAGAAAATCGCTTCTATGGTTGACCTCCCAGGCTTGAAACCAAATTGGTTTTTCAAAACGCTTGTTATCCTTTTTAATCGATGTTCAATGACTCTCTCCCAAAGCTTCATTATATGACTCATAAGCTTAATTCCTCTGTAGTTTGGGGAACTTTGAATATCTCCTTTATTCTTGAATATTGTAACTAATATGCTTCTCCTCCACTCATCTGGCATCTTGTTTGATTTAAAAATATTATTGAACAACTTAGTTTGCTAGGCTATCCCTACATCTCCAAGGAATCTCCATACCTTAATGAGGATTTCATTAGGCCCCAACGCCTTGCCTGCTTTCATCCATTTTAACGCCTTCTTTACCTCGAACTCTTGAATTCTTCGAGCAAAATGTATGCTGGTGTCAGCAAAAGAATTATTCAGCTCGATCATAGTGCTATCACCTTCTGCATTGAATAGCTTGTCGAAATATTCTCTCCATATATTTTTATCTTATCGTCCTTTACCAAAAGTCTATTTTTCTCATCATTAATGCATTCAACTTGGTTGAAGTCTCTCGTCTTCCTCTTGCGGAGCTTAACTAGCCTATAGACGTTTTTTTCACCCTCCTTCATACATAGCTTTTGATATAGATCTTCATACATTCGACCCCTTGCTTCACTCACTACTCTCTTTGCGTTTTTCTTTGCCGCTTTGTTCTTTTGCATGTTGTCCTCGCTCATATGATGATGCAAGCATTTGTAGTATTCTTTCTTCTCCTTGATAGCCTTTTGCACATCACTATTCCACCACCACGAGTCTTTAAGTTCGTGTTTATTTCCTTTTGTTATCCTAAACACCTCAATAGCCACTTTTCAAATGCATGTTGCCATCTCATCCCATATGTCATTTGCTTCTCATTCTATATTCCATGCCCCCTTTTCCCATCACTCTATCCTTAAACACCCGTGAGGCTCTCCTTTGAGCTTCCACCATTTTATCCTACTAATCTTGGCTTCTTTATCCTGTCGGATATGTATCCAAAGACGAAATTCGAATATCAAAAGCTGATGTTGTAAAACGACACATTCTCCAGTTAGGACTTTGCAATCTACACAAGCTCTTTTGTCATCTCTTCCAGTAAGGACAAAGGCAGTCTGGCTAGAGTGTTGACCACTACTGAAAGTAACTAAATGAGACTGTCTATTTCTAAAGAAGGTATTAGCTATCATGAGATCATAAGCAATAACGAAATTCAATATTTCTTCTCCTTCTTATTTCCTATCGTCATATCCAAAACCACCATGCACTCTCTCAAACCCCCCACTAGTTGTGCCAAAATGGACGTTGAAATCTCCTTCTATGAAAAGTTTCTTGCTACTAGGCACATCTCTAACCATGACATCTAGATCTTCCTAGATGCTACCCAATTCCTTGACCCAGCTATATTGGGCCGATCACGCAGGCCAGGCTCGATTGCTGATGAGAAGGATGATAATAAGGCAACGGCTGCATGACCAATGTCAGTAAAGTTGTAATTCAATATATCATTCGGAATCGGAATGTTGAAGACCTCCTCGGTGAACTTTCCATTTATTAGGAAGATGACTCCTTTTCGAGTGGGGTTATGACAAATTCCGGGTTTACCCTAGCTTGACTCTTTCGTCGTTTGTACACCAACCTTTTTCTCCTCTTACGGGGAGTTTGGATTTGGCTGGTCTGTGGCGCTTCAACTATCGGCGCCTTTCCAGTGCCTACATCTTCGCCTCTCAGCCCCGCATCTTGATATTATCTTATCTTTCCCTCTTCGATGTCTTCTCGGGTTCCCTCAACAGAGGGCAGCATGGGGTCGCTTGCTTCTATCTTTCTTTTGACAATAATTCTCGGGACCGCTTTACTACTGGGAAGTCCAATTTTGCAGTCGTCTTCCAACAACCCAAATAATAAGAGCAGCTCATCAGTGACAAGAAGTTTGATATCATGATCCTCAATGAGAGTAGCACGAATGGCCGCAATGGCCCTAGAATACTCGATGCCTTCGAGTCAAGGGAAAACACCTGAAAGAGATGGAGGTGTTAGTATGCTTAAAGAAGGAGTTGCAATGTAAATAGTTAAAGTAAAGGCCAAGACAGGAGTAACACTTACGTCCTTCCAGCCATCTCCTTGTGAAGCTGGGAGGACACCATACATAAAACCACTCATGTTTGAATAAAGAGAGCTTGTTCCATGCACCGGTTAAGATTTGGCATTTGGGCGAGGGTTCAAGAAAAACATATGAGGTGCTCCCTGTCCATCTTTTGAAATTGTAGATGTATCTAATGTCTTTAGGAGTCGGTGGACGGAATAGAACATTCATAAAGAGAAGGAAGGTTCCATGAAGGAAAGCGTAGCTATTAGGGTGTAACTGGGTAGGATCGATCCCTAGGTACCTCAGCATTTCATGAATGAAGGAGTTGAAAGGTGGCACACATCCAGCTACATGAACTTGTTGCAAGTAGTTTATCCGGCTGGGGGCAAGTGAGGTATGTCTTTCCTCGATGGAACTAAAACGCCTTCGAACTGGATTATATGGATGGAGCATAATCGACGGAGAGTGGCTTCGTCGATTCTAGACGCTTGTGAATCAATTGGGTTGTTTAGGACGATAGCACCCTCAATGGCATCGGGAGCCGGACTAATAACTTATGTAGGGATGACTGGAAAGTCGGGTAAGAGATTTGTTTGCGGGTCAGATGCCTCTACTCATTCTGTTTGATGACTCGGAAAAGGTTTATCAAATAGAGTGGTGGAGCTTGATCTTGCCTCATAATAGATGTGTCTCGCGGCTGATTCAACAGACATTATGGCTAGGCGCTCCGTATAACTTGAGATCTATGTCAGCTATACTCAGTAGACAATCGACATTAGAAATGATATCCCGTTCCCCTATATCGTGTGGGAACTATAGTGTAGTGCAGTGTAATTTGAAACAAGTATGAAATAAAGACCGACATCGCTGACCGTGTCAATCAATAAGAAAGTCGATCGACAACAAGAACTTTTGGATCGATTATCAACATATTGAGCAATGGAGTTTTTTATCCAGGTTCCTTTTTATCCAGTTCTTCATTTAGTTCATGCCAAGGAGTCATGAGATATGTTTATTTAGGCTTAAGTCCAACAGTTCAAGTCATTTCATGTTGGGCGAGGCAGTGTGCAGTTCGGTGTTTAGATGACTAAACTTGGGTCAACAATAATTGTCCAAACCGATCCCTTAGCTCCCTGTGCCGATCCCTTTCTTTCAATCCCTATACCGGTCCCTACGTTGAGACAGCTAACACTGATCCCTTCCTTTTAGCCTATATGCCGATCCCTACACTTTAACTCTCAGGCCGATCCCTACTTTTTAATTCCTAAGCCGATCCCTATATTTAAGCCTCTATACCGACCCCTTATCCTAGCTTCACTACCGACCTCTCTCGTATACACTACCGAACCCTACAACTCCTCTCCGCGAATGCCACCGATCCCTAGCATTAACTGCCCTTCATCCATCACCAAATTACTAAGTGTCGAATCCTCCTTCTTCCTTCCTCCTTCTTCCCTCTTCCTTCTTCCTCTTTCTCCAGCGCCTTTATCTTCACCTTGTATTTCGCCTGGATTAACAGGACCCAACGATTTGTTTTCCTAAAAACCACTCAAGCATATGCAAAATCCAAATTCATGACTCGACTTACACGATTATGGAAAGAAAACGTACCTATGCGAATTAAACTAAAGACGGGTGATTGATACTTGGGATTAGATGTGAGTTGGCAATGGATTTTGGATTTAGTATTAAAGGGGAAGATTCTACCTTTAGTTCGTTCGGTAAAGAGGAAGGAGGTGATAGGGTTCGGCTGTGAGAAGAGCAAGAAAAAAGCTTAAGTGCTGAGAAGTGTAAAGTGAGGAGAGAAAGGAAAGGGATGCGAGTTCATATACGAGCGAAGGAAGGGGAGTCGAGCCGGTCATCTCGGGTGACTCGGTCACGAGATTAAAAAGGGATCGACCTCAGAACTCGTCGATCCCTATCCACGTGGACTCAGCAAGGGATTGACATACCGAATGTCGATCCCTCCTAAAAAACAGAGAAAAAAAGGAAAATAAATAAATATATATATATATATATATGTATATATATATTTATATATATATATAAAGAAAAGAGGTAGAGAGGAAAAAGGAGATGATGATGAGAAAGAGTGAAATAATAAAGGAAGTATAGGAAAATGGAAGACAACTGAAAACCAAACGGCGACCGATATCATGAAGGTTAGACTGCAAACGTAGGTGTATAGAGTAAAAAGCTTAGCAACGACCTACGGACGTCCGAACACGTCCAGGAGCCAACAACAGAAACGTGTATGTGAATGTACTCGGAAACGATTCGAGAATTGAACCTTTTGAAATCAACTAAAACCGTGGTTAGGCCTGAAACAGTCAAGCTCGAGAACGAGTCGAATAAACAAAAACCTATGGACCCTACATGATCGATTTTGTATATGCTAATGGAAAACGACATCATACTTGCATCATTAAAGATCGATAAAGGAACAGAAATCAACCAGAAAGTTAGATAGACTTCTATCCAACAGCTCAAACTTTTTTCAATTCAAAGCACGTCATGTTACTCACAAGATGTACTTTGTTGGGCAAGTGTTACCCGATGCCTTGACCTAGCTATATTGGGCTGATCACGTAGGCCAGACTCGATTGTTGATGAGAAGGACGATCATAAGGCAACAGCTGCATGACAAAGATATAAAGTCCAGACAGTTGTGCGGAGCCCGTATTGGACAGAGTTAATAGAGAGACGATGCAGGATGTCGGAACTAAGGAGATTAGTTTGGTTGGAATAGGGATCGACATGTCATTGGTCAACTTGGATAAGATAATGAAGGGATCGGTATACACTTAAGATGATAGGGGGTCAGCATTGTTACTTGGCATAGTCAGTTTGAATGGGAATATAGAAGGATCGGTATGAGTTATAGAGCTAGAGGGATCGGCATGATGCATTCGTGAGAGAGGGATCAACATGATATAATCTATGAGATATGGATCGGCACGACATGGCTTGTGGGGGGTGGATCAGCATACATTGGAGAACCAGGAGGGATGGGCATTCCCTTGACCAAGTTAAGATTGAACCAAAGTGCTACAAGAACAGGAGCTCCATGCATCCGAACATCTTGATATCTGAAGCACCAGTATGTTATGTTATAAGGGAGCTACCATAGGGATCACTATCCCAAACTTGACTCACACAGGGATCGGTACCGATCACTGTCCTTTGAGAGTTAAGCATAGCCCTCCCTTTGGTGGGCCCATATGGTCGAGGAGGTCATGTTGCCGAAATTTCAGTCAGATTGTAGGCCGCCTTCATCTATAAATACAAGCAAAGGGGCTATTCTAGGGACACTTACGCTGTTAGTTTAACTCTGCCATTATTGTAACTAAATTCCTTCATTCCTTTCTTATCTCTTGTTATTTCTTGCTATTTGTAATTGTAATCAAGTGAATTGAGAATCAATAAAGAGAATATTCAAAGTGGACATAGGTAATTAAAGCCGAACCACTATAAATGTTGTTGTTTTTGCTTTTTGCTATGTCTTCTTTGATATTTTGTGATCTTCCTCTGTTTTCATATAATTGCTTCATTTATTTCACTACTTAAATATGTTCTTGGGTATTTATGGCCAATTTGGTTTCACACACTAGAAATTCCTCTTGGTAGCTTCACTTAGGTCAACTTGTGGGGCATAAGCACTAATGACCTTCAGAGCCATATCACCAACTACCAGCTTGATTAGGATGATCATATCCCTTATCTCCTAACATTGACCAGTCCTTTTTAAGTTTCTTGTCAATTAATATGCCTACCCCATTCTTTTTATGTTCTTTTCCCGTGTACCATAACTTGAAGCCTGTGTTCCCTCCTCCTTTGCCTTTTGACCTATCCATGTGGTCTTCTGTACGCATAATATATTTACATATCTCCTTTTCATAGTATCAACTTTCTCTCCTAACTTTCTTGTTAAGGACCCTACATTCCAACTACCTAACCGAATCCTACTTTCATCCACTAGCTTCCTTGTCCCTTGCGCCCACCGAGTAAAGTGCGAAGACCCTTGCTCATTTATCACTACATAGGGGCGTCGATGTAGCGCGCCACTAAGGGAGTGACGACCTAGCCCTTGTATATTTATCACCATACCCGAGCCTCGATATGGTGCGACACTAAGGGAGTGACGACCCAACCTTTGCTTATTTATCACCATACCCAAGCCTTAGTTTGGTACGTCGCTAAAAGGGTTACGTCCAAGCGAAAAATAATAAGGTTCCATTTCCATAAGAAAGGCTATGGTTTTTATGTTGGCTCGCCAAGCTTATCACGACCCTCCTCCTTTATCCTGGCTTTGGACGGGCTCTATAAAAAAAACTACACACGTGGAGTTAACTTTAAGTTTCAAAATGATTTCGAAAATTAGCCCAAGGCCCAATACAAGTTGGGCCTTTTATATTAGGGGAAACCTTTGCGCTCACTTCACCTTTCAGGCCAGGCTGGTAACCAGGTAGGACATGGTACTTGATTACCCAATTCCATTCCTAGACATTACCTTTCTAGACACCGTACTAAGTAGACAAGCTTAGTTAGCTCTAATATGACTAATTTAGACGCATAGGTTATTGGGCTCTAATACCATTGAAGGAACTGGACCAGCCCGCAGCGGAAGAAATAGATGAATTTCGAAAAAGTTAATTATTCGGATCTTTAATGGGCCCATGAATTCTATATTTCACATAGAACTTTTCAAAATTTGTGTTAAATAAAATCATGCATTTTATTTGAATTGTTAAAGGGAAGTTTAAAATAAATTTAATTTTAAATGTATAGTGTATCAAATTCATCTAATGTTTTTTTATAAGAGTTAATATATAGGGAATGAAACCTTTCATTTCATTCCCTAAAATAAGTAATTAACTGAGAGCATAAATTGCATTAAATGGAGAAAGAGACTTTTCATTTTCTCTCTTAATTTGAATTGATTAATTCATTAAATGTCATTAAATTTGTATTGAAGCCCTAAATAATATATAGTTAAATGTCATTAAATTTAATGACATTTAACTAAATATTGCTTAATTTAACTAAATATTGCTTAATCATTAAATTCATTAAATTATCTGTTGTTAAATAAATAAAATATTTAGTTAAATGTTATTGATTAATTCATTAAATTCCATCAGTTATCTGTTGTTCAAATTTATGAACATTTAAGCCCTAAAATATGTTTCTAGATTTTTAATTGAAATTTATAACTATATGTTCATGCACATATATGACAACATACAATACATACAAAATGGAGCTAATGTGTATGTTGCGATGTAAATCCCGACATCTATATACGAGCATGTTATATATTTTAGGGCTTAAGAAATTGGAAAATCTAGAAACATATTTTAGGGCTTAAGAAATGTTTTTGGAATTTTCCCAATTAAAATAATATTTTTAATTAAACAATCGATAACATGCTGAAATTAAATTAATTTTAAAAAATATAAAATTAAGTTGAAAAATTATGAATATTTTTTCTAGGGCACCTAACATGATGTCTTAATTTAAAAAAAATATAAAATAGAATTTTTGAAACATATATTTTTTTACATGAATTTATTAAATGAGATAAACATTAAATAATAATAATATATAAATAAATTATTTAAAAAAATCAGCACTTATAATTCATAATAGACTTAAAAAAGCGTTAAGAAAATTTTAGATTAATCTTATACAATAAGAATTAAAATATGTGTTTTAATTCAAATTGTATATGAATATTTAAATCATATATATATATATTGTTTGTACCAAAATTGGGCACAACACTCTTCGGAAGTGTTTAAAGAGAAAAAATGAAGAAAATAAATGTAAAAAGAGGATTATCTAACAAACACTTCAAACAATAATCAGAAAAACAGCAAAAGAACATAGAGATTTAGAGTGGTTCGGCGTGTTGCCTACGTCCACTATGAAATGATCGACTTTTATTAACTTTTGCTTGCTGGTTACAGCGGATTACAATGGCAAATTTCAAGTACAACAGTGATTTTTGAGTGCAACAATGGTTTCGGCAGAGTCTGGACGTCAAAGATCCAAAAGATCCCTTTTCTATAGGTTCTGTGCTGCTATTTATAGGCGTAGGTTGCAAATATCTCGCTTAGATCTCGGGAGACCTCTTCTGGCACGTGGGTGGGCCCACGCAATCGATCCTATTCGGTGTGCGCTCGATCTGTGATTGATACGAACGAATTTCGTATCGATCGTAATTTGGTCCAATCGAGTCGAAATCGATCATGAATATTCTTGAGGATGTACGCAAGCTCCTGTGAAAATTTGGTGGCATTTGGACTTGTAGATTTTGAGTTGTGGTCGATGCAAATTCGAATTTATCAAAGGCTGTTTTCTTCGTATCGATGCCCTTCGTATCGATCTGTTCGTATCGCTTTTTGGACACGTGCTTGCAAGTTGACGTGCCGCTAACTCCTCGGATCGATCCACTTTTCATGCCGAGTGACTAAGTCTTTTATTGGAGTGCATCTTGTTCGCATCGATCACCTCTGCCTTGTTCGTATCGATCGCTTACTTCGTATCAATAGCTGGGTGCCATTTCGTATCGATCGTTTGATGTTTTACTCGTATCGATCGTTGATATATCAATACGAGCTGTGCAATTGGGATCGATACGAATTGACTCCAATTGATGGATACGAAGTTGAGTGTACGTGATGGATACGAACAACAAATAACTGATGGATGCGAAGCGATGTTCATTGATGGATACGAACAGCGGCTAACTAATGGATGCGAATAGACAAAGCTTGATGGATGCAAACAAGGCCTTTCAGTTGATGGATACAAAGAGTGTGGTTCCAGATGGATGAAAGCGGGATCAATGCGAAGAGAGCGCAATGATGGATTAGAACGAACCAACTCCCTTGGCTTGCATCGATCATATCTTGAGCATACAGACTCGGATTGACTTGAAATTTGGAACATTGGCTCTCCTAGCTTTGCATATCGTGTCATGTTGATTGTAGCTTGATCCGGACTAGGAAAAAATTCATCGATATTCGTAATGGGCCTGCATATAACCGATCTTTGGGACGAAACATCCTTGGTTTTCGGTTAAGTTCTTGGTGTCACGGCCTTGCCAAAAAGGCGGGATAACATTTTCAGTCACCTCTGCTACATGCGTACTACTTTCTTTCCTTTCCGCTAGACTCAAAGAATGGTTCAAACCCAGTGACAGCGGAAGCTGATTCGTTTGCTTGTTCTGTTCCGCCTGGCTAGTTGTCTTTCCTCTGGCTTACATAGTTTTGGCCCCTAAAGTACGTCTTGTGAGAACATGACGTGCTTTGAAAAGTTGCAATCTTCATTCTGAACATTTCCATTTGACTTGTCTGAACGGTTGTTGTCTTTTCATCGAAAGATGTAACCTTTGATTGATTCGTCAAAAACATAAATCATGTACTGTTGACTACCAATTGTTGTACTATGTACTGTTGTAGTTGAGCATTGTATGATAGCGACCTGTTATTGTGATCGTCATCAGATGAGTATTCAATTCCTGCGAATTTTAAAAATTGGACGTTAGTCCGTTATACATGAATGCATGTTGGCCTGACTCCTGTTAACGTTCGCATGTTCAAGAGTCGTTGTCAGTTTTTCAATTTTCTCTCTCTTTTTTTCTTTTTTTTTTGTATCGAGTTTTGTACTGACCCTCTCCTAAATCAACATGAAATTCGATTTGTAACAACGCCTGATGGTTGTTTTGGGATGTCCCTTCGTATCGATCCTCTCTTGGATCGATGTAAAAGGTTGAAAATTTATTTTCGTATCAATGTTGATCGACATGAATTTAGTTGTGGTTTTAATGTAGTTCGCCTCGATGGTTATGAACTCAGATGGCCTTTAAAATGATGGACGCGAAATTGTCATTTCGTATCGATGATATGGAGCTTAGGCCTCCAAGCTTATGGATACGAAATGGTGCTTCGTATCGATGAAATTACGCGGCTCCAGCGCAGCCTCACTGCTCCTTTCGTATCGATGGATTGATGGATTCGAAAAGCTTCACCCATAGTCGATCGTAGATGGATACGAAGGAAGCTCTTTTTTATCGTCTTGTTCCTGACCGTTTCGACTGGTTCATTATCACCGGGATACAAATCATTTTCTCTCTCACATTCGAGTCCATATAAATATGCTTAGGACTTAGCCGAATTTTCTACTTGTTATTGTTTTCTTCTGGCATTGGCATCGTTCCAGACTTCGCAGAATCTTCTTGCCTTCGAATCGAACCGAACTCTAATCCTTCCAACCAATTGCCAAAGCTAGGTAAATAAAACATGAATTTGTATTGGAAAAACAATGAGACTTGGAATTCCTGGTCGTCCTGCTTGCCTCCGTGACCGATTCTGACGAAGTGGTAGCCGGAGGCGATCGTCATGAGGTCGAGGAAGGAGAGGGTGGCACTCGAGTGATTTTGAAGAAGACGAAGTGTGGAGGGAAGAACGACTTCAATTTCATATCGATGAAAGGAAGGTGAAGACTTGGCTTCGTATCGATTTGGGGCATAAGTTTCGTATCGATGAAAAATGAATTGATAAAATGGTGAATTTCATATCGATCCGGAGTGATAGTAGTTCGTATCGATCGGAGTCGATCGATACAAAATCGAATGGCCTCCAATGGAAACAAAACCCGCAACAAGCGATCGATACGAACTTCATGGTTTTGGATCGGTGCGAACTTCGATACGAAATGAAAAACTTTGAAATGATACGAACTTCGTTGCAACTTGATCGATGTAAAACCAGTGTGACTTGATCGATACGAAATCAAAAGTGTACTGATCGATACGAAATGAGAGCTTCGAGTCGATACGAAATGAGAGCTTCGCGTCGATACAAAGTAAATAAGCTACTGATTGATACGAAACTGGAGTCTTTGACTGATACGAAAATAAGGCCTTTGAAACGAACGATTCGAACTTCGACTTTGATGGATACGAACTTCATGAAGATTCGAACATTTGATTCCGCCGAGCTTCGGCCATGCATAATTGAACTTAACTGCTAAACTACATATTTGACTACCTTTTGAAGCTCGTCAATGGAACTATAACTTGACAACATTTAATTACCCTCAACTTGAATCGATCTCCAAAGTCTGGATGGCACAGTTATGACGGTCAGTGATGACGGTCACTCCAGTTGAATTCCGAAGTCTCGTCGTTCGAATATTTTTTCAAACTCTATAGAATTTCTCAAGTAATATATAGCACTACACTGCACAACATATTCATGCACTTTACACTGGGAAACACACAGGCTTATTATCATCTAATGATGGGTTTTGATAAGTTGATTAGTTATGGAGTCTACAAGCTCACAACAGCAGGAGTTTCAGAGTTCATCTCCCTTAGTCATAGAGATACCGGTCATCGCGGCCGAAGTTATAGATCCAGCACCAGACGAGCTGCCTGGTGCCAGGTTTGTCATGAACCCACAAGATTCTGTGCCATCCAACATCTCCGAAGATATGTTGGGGCGGATATGTCTAAGGCACGGTCTGACGTTGGGTGATGTCTTATTACCGGGACCGAATGACAGACCGCATGCTCCCCCGGAAGGGTTTACTGCTTTCAATCGACATTCATGTACTGCTGGAACACTTCCCCCATTCAACCAATACATTCGGGAAGTGTTGGCTTTTTTTGGAATTGCCCCCTCACAATTACATCCTAATGGATACGCGCTGCTGAACAGCCTATTCATTGTATTCATGGAGCATCTTTTTCGACCCCCAACTCCGATCAAAATCAGACACCTTTTTAATGTTAAGAGTCCGGGAGATAGCCCTTCCTTCACATTCTTAGAGGCGATCAGGAACTGCCAAGTTGTGACTGGTGCCCTGACTAGATTGAGCTACTTCAAAGCTGAATGGTTCTATGTTCGATGCCCACAGGGGTTTGCTAGTCGATGGTTAGCCAGACGTAAGTGCTGCACTTATTCTAGTATTTAACGAGATAGCCATAGTTGATGCTGAAACTAATATCGTATTTTGTTTACAGCTGCAATTCCGCAACCCTAAGGTGCCCACTTCAAAGAAATAATGCGAATTCTCCAAGAAGTGCCGAATGAAATGAGAGATTTTGACTCGATGCTAACAGACAGAAACTTGAGGGTCGTTGGGCTGATCGAACAAAAACAAAGCATAAGACTTGAAGGAGTGTTTAGGGAAGCCCCGACGAAGCGGGTAAAGCGCAAAGTGCCCAGGGTCGTAATTGCTGAGGAAGGTGATGAAGAACACATGCCTACGAACGACGAACCCATGGCCGAGCCTTCTGACAATTTTCAGGGTTCACAGGGAAGGAGAAAAGGCAAGGCAGTTGCACACAAACGTCATAAATCTTCGAGATGGAAATCTGTAGTTGTGTCCCTGCCAGCCTCCGGCGTTAGAATTTCGGAGGCTCCTCCCTTGCCAGTAGGGAATCCTTCTGAAGGACTTGCTGATATTCCGATTCCGGACTATGTGTCACTCCAACACGACACCGGATTGGAGGGCTTCAAAGTGCTCTAGATTTAATCGAGTCTCTACCCATCAGTGCGGCCGACATTACCGGTTGGTCGGGGGGTTGCACACACACATATACACTTCATGGCACTACACGGTTTCCAGCCTTAAGTTGCCTGCTTTGAGAATTCACTAACTCCGTTCTTCTTATACTTTACAGATACGATGAACATGCAAGATTCTATGCTCGACAGTCTCCGTTCAGCGCGCCAATCATCGAGTTCGTATTAAGAATTCCGTCGGAGGGACGATGATAGAAACCACGATCGCGGTTATTACAGCCAAGAGCGGTATGAGAGGGATAGAGATAGAGACAGAGAACAGAGATATCAATCCCGATTGCGTTCTCCACCTCCCTGACTCCCTACACAACCTTCTATTCACAGCTCACATCCCTTAAAGCCTCCACGCCAAAAACCATCTTCTCATGCTCCAAGGTCTGAGTCTCAGCATTGTAGGACTGAGGCCGAGTCTCCCACTATTGCTGAACAAGCCATCACTGAGCCCACTGGGGAAGGCGCTATCAGAATTGCCCAGTTAAGAAAAGATTTTCCGAACATATGTTTTGACGGCTTTATCTTTCCCCCTCACTTAAAGAAAATTCCATCGGAAGCAGAAACCACGATGCATGACTATATTCATGATATCTATACCCAATATAAGGAGTGGATGAAAGCCGCAGATAAAGCATCGGCAGTGGTCTTCGAGCGAGCAAAGGCAATTGAGAAACTAGAAGTTGAACTCGCTCAAAAGGACCGCATTATCCAAGTGCTCAATGATGAAGCTGAATCATCCCAGAAATCTGAGATGGAGGCCACCCAAAAAGCTGACGAGGCGACTCAATCTATTGAGAGAATGCGAAAAATGCATTTCGCTTTGGTGGAGGAGATGGGCCACCGAAACACCACAGTTACCGCTGAAAGGGATGCTGCTCTGAAAGAACTCAATGAGCTTAAAGCCAAATTTTCCGAGATCATCAGGGAAAAGGATGATGCAAATAAAGCATCCTAGGAAGCGTGCGAGCAAGCGGTGGTGCTTCGGGATGAAAGGGATGCAGTAGTGCTCAAAATTCGGGAGGTGGAGGTCAAAGTTGAGGAGGAAGTCAAAATGGCGGAGTCCAGGCTAGAAACTGATATTGAAGATCTCCTCATCATTTACAATGCTAATGTCTTGAAGCATAGGAATCTAGGTTGGCTTGAAAATTATTCAACACATCTATATAATGCCTGGGGCCGATTAGTAGGAGATGAAAAAGCTGCCCACCAAGCTGAATCAATTGATGAGTTTGAGCTTGAGAACCGGGTATTGAGCGAAGATGAACGGAAAGTTCTCCACGATGCCATGATTTCATATGAAAAGGAGAAGCTTGGTGCTCAGCATTCGGAGGTCGGAGAAGGCTTTGGTGTCGAGCATTGCGATACAAGTCTTGAAACTCTTGTGCCGACTCAGCTTGAACCGACTTCCACTGTTGATTCTCAATCCATTCCTACTTATAACCTGGATTAGCCGTAGTTATCTCAAGCTAGCGAGCAAATATCTGAGGCCGTTCAGCCGCTCACGAGTCAAACTGAGGAAGGTACTCTAAACATTTTGTATGTTTTTCCAAAACTGGAAGCGTGCATGAAGTGTTTATTAACAGTTCTTCTTTTGCTCTTATCCAGTGATTGAAGCTACACCGGTCGTGCCTCCTGCAACTCAAGAACCACATCGTATGCAGGAGGCCATTATAAAAGAAGCGAACACCACAACGACCATGGCACCGATTAACGAGGCATAGGGAAGCACTCTTACTTTCGACGAGCAGATGATGGATGAACTTCTCAGTCATCACAGTGACCTCTTTGCCGATTTGCCGTTTGTTATGGGTGGAAGCGTACCAATGGTTAGTTCTTCGGCCCCAACTGCGGGAGTCCCCGGCAACGCACAAACGCTTCATGAGGAGGAAATCATAGCCGAAATCAATGCTGAGTGGAGGCAGCCGCGTGGGGCAGTGGTTTTGGCGGTGGAATGGCTGGACCTGGTCCGGCCCCTTTGCGGATGATATCTCCGGGAGGAACGGTCGTTGAGACAAGCGCGTCCGCCCCACCTCCTTTTGTTGATCCTGTCCCTCCGACTCCACCTGCAAGAAGCGTTCCAATACATTTGAGTTCGGAGGAGGAAATTGATATAATGCCTCTGACTGGAGATTGGCCACCGAAAAGCAAGGGTTCAAAAAGAAAGCCGAGTGAGAGCTCCAGCGGGTCCACACCGAAGAGGAAACCGAAGAAGAAAAAAAGAGTAGATACGTCTCTTCGGCTCGTTTTTGAGTAGATAGGAATTTCTTTAGCTTTCGTAGGCCGTGTATAGATGCGGGTTCGGCCCCTGCTAGTAGGACTTTTGGGATAAACTTGTACTTAATTCTTTTCCACGGATAGTTGAAATGAAATTCCATTTTGTCTTCAACCCAATTTTTGTTTATTTGCTTAAGCGTTTCAGCAATTAAACTCCAGTCTGGTACGCTTGTGAAGCTTCGACCCTTGGATTGGATTTGAATTTATTCGCTAAGCCATGAAACCATGACTATGAGTTATGATCGAGCGTTAAGCCGGACTCCGATGCTGCACTGTCTCAGTCAGTGATTGTCACTTAAGTTCTACCCCCAGCTTCAGGGACGAATTGTAAAGATCCAGTGGCAATTGTGCTTCGCCTTCAACACATCGAGCTTAACGTCGTTGAATTGATGCTGAAACAAGGAAATTCGACTGGTCGTATCACACTCGCTCATCTATTGACGATTGCATCCACACTCTGGGGATTTGAATCTGTATGTCGGCGGTCGGTCACGCCTGCTTAAATTTCAAGGATACGTCCATGCTCCGGGGACTTATGTCATTTCCACGGGTGGTCAGCCACACTCGATCTGCATTTATACTCCGCCCGCACCCTGGGGACTTAGAGTTGTTTTACGGACAATCGATTCCAGTCCGGTTTGTGTTTAAACCCCAATCCGCTCTCTGGGGACTTAGAGTTAATTTTTGTCGATACTCTGGTTCGCACTCTGGTAATTTGGAGTTGGTGTTTATGTTTCCACTCCGGTTCACACTCTTGGAATCCGGAATTAGTTGACATTTGTACTCCAGTTTGCGCTTTTGGAACTTGGAGTCGGCCGATAGATGGTCAGTCACATCTGTTCAGGCTTTAGAATTTCGTTCGCACTCCGGGAACGGCGAATCTATCAGGATCGCGAATGGTCGGTTCATATCCACCCTGAGCCAACAAGCGAGGTCGTTAGATGAACGGATCCATCCTCCTCAAACTTGGTCAAGATATGGGAGAAGTCGTTAGGTGGACGGATCCACCCTCTTCGAAACCGTATTTGTAAGTTTATACTCCAGTTCACACTCTGGGAATCTAGAGTTGGTTAAAGGATTGTCGTGTATCAACCCTTTTTTGACTTCAGTGTGATGACTTGCCCTAGAGCTCGGGTTTCACTTAGAGAGTGACCGGTCGTATCACAGACACTCCCTATTTGAATAAATTCCACCGTCGGGTGGAATTTAGCTCTCCGTGCATAGTGATAGTTGTACGACGCATTCTATAAATCACAGCTCTGGCTCGAAGAGATTACATTTTATTGCTGAAATAAGAAAATACGGCAAAATTAGTTACCTTATTACAAATTCAAATTTAGAAATGCAGAAACAGACTGCAAATGAAAAATAGACTGAATAAATAAACAGAGCATGTCATGTGTAGTAGCGACGAAGACTTTCGCTGTTCCAGACTCTCGGAAGAGTGAGACTGTCAATGGTCGATAATTTGATGTGCCATCTCCGAGCTTTCGTTCAATAACATATGGCCCTTCCTAAGTTGGCCTCATATGCGAAGGGACCGGGTAAATTCTCTTAAGGACGAGATCGCTGAGTTCAAAGGTTCGGGGTCGAACCTTGGCATTGTATAATCGGGCGACTCGATTTCGATATGCGGCTGCCCTCAAATCAGCCTCTTCACGCTTCTCATCCAATAAATCCAGAGATTCGGCAAGTAATATATAATTCGTCTTCGGAACATAGTATGTCATACGATGAGAAGGCACTTCTAATTTGACTGCAATAACAGCTTCTGAACCATTAGAAAGAGAGAACGGAGTGTGGCCTGTCGCGGACTTGTGGGTTGTTCTGTAGGCCCATAAGGCCATAGGAAGTTCATCGACCCATTTGCCCCCGGCCTTTTCCAGTCGTTTCTTCAAAATAGACTTTATAACTTTGTTAACAGCTTCGACTTGTCCATTCGCATGAGGGTGTGCAACTACGGAGAATTTCTTCTGAATGTGGAATCGTTGACAGAAATCCTTAAATTCAACACTGTCGAATTGGGTCCCGTTATCAGTGATGATAGTATGTGGGAGACCAAACCAGCAGATGATGTTGCGCACGATAAAATTGATCACCTTCTTTGTTGTGATTGTAGCAAGGGGTTCAGCTTCCGCCCACTTGGTAAAGTAATCAACTGTAACGATGGCGTACTTTGCACCACCTTTGGCTAGAGGTAAAGAGCTAATAATGTCAATGCCCCATACTGCAAATGGCCATGGACTGACCATCTAAGTTATTTCGGTAGGTGGGTCTCTTGGAATCCGAGCGTGCTTCTGACATTTATCACATTTTCTGGCATAATCCGATGCATCGCGACTTACAGTTGGCCAATAGTATCCATATCGCAGCACTTTCTTGGCAAGGGCTTGCCCTCCGGTGTGATCGCCACATTCTCCTTCGTGTACGTCATGCAACACTCATTTGATTTCATCATGAGCGATACACCGGAGTAAAGGAACAGAGTATCCTCTCCTATACATGACTCCATTCTGAATAGTGAACTGTGAAGCTTTTCGAAGAATATGTCTCTTTTCACTCCTGTGCTCTGGTAGGGTTCCGTGCTCAAGATAATTTCTGAACGGAATCATCCATGACTCCTTCTCGAAAACGACATCAAATATCCAATCAGTTTCCATCTGATCGATGCTTGGCGAAGACAATGTCTCCACTGGAATGAGTCCCAGTTGTTGTGCTTCACCTGTACTGGCTAACTTTGCTAACGAATCGGCTTTATGATTGTGCTCTCGTGGTATGTAATAAATGGCATAATAATCAAATTGATTCAATGTCTCCTGAACCTGAACAATATAAGCAGCCAGTCTTCGATCTATGGCTTGGTATTCCCCTCTGACTTGACACACGACCAATTGTTAATCACAATAAATTTCTACAGCAATGATTCTTAAATCCCTGGCAAGTTTCAATCCAGCCAGTAGGGCTTCATATTCGGCTTCGTTATTGGTTGCACGAAAGTTGAACTTTAAAGCATAGCATATAGATCGGCCTTCGGGAGTTTCTAGTACAACCCCTGCACCTGAGCAACGGTCATTTGATGCACTATCTGTATGCAGCTTCCAGATATACTTGGGAGATTCACTGGTTTCGGGCAAGTCCTCTGGGATGGTAAATTCAGCTATGAAATCTGCTAGGACTTGTCCTTGAATGGCTCGCCTTGGAGTGTAAGTAAGGTCAAACCAACTTAACTCGATATTCCATTTGAGTAACCTACCAGACATCTCAGGACGTGCAAGGACCTGTCGTAATGGTTGGTCGGTATAGACGGTGATTGGATGAGCCTGGAAATACGGATGGAGCTTCCTTGAGGCAATAACAAGACAGTAAGCCAACTTCTCCAACTTCGGATAATTTCTCTCAGCTCCAGTTAGTCGCTTGCTAATATAGTATACCGACTTTTGTATTCGGTCTTCCTCCCGAATTAGGGCAACACTGATTGCGTTTTCTGATACCGCCAAGTAAATGTACAATTTCTTGAGATCGATAGGCTTTGAAAAAATTGGCGGTGTGGAGAGATGTTGAATTAGTGCTCGGAATGCGCCCTAACATTCCGTAGTCCATTCAAATTTTCGTTTCCCTTTTCGGATCAGATCGAAGAAGGGAATTCATTTGTCAGTGGATTTTGAAATGAACCTACTCAGTGCTGCTACTTTCCCATTGAGGCTTTGGACTTGCTTTATAGTTCGTGGAGTCTCGAGATTTCTAATCGCCTAGATCTTTTCGAGATTGGCTTTGATTCCTCGAGCGTTGACGATAAACCCAAGGAATTTTCCAGATGCGACCCCAAAGTGACATTTCAGTGGGTTGAGCTTCATTCTGTATTCTCGAAGGATATTAAACATTGACTCCAGGACTCTGATGTGATCAGTGGAGAATCGTGACTTGACTAGCATGTCGTCCACATACACCTCCATGGTTATTCCAATCTAGTTAGCGAACATTCGATTAACTAACCGTTGATAAGTCGCCCCAACATTCTTAAGTCTGAAAGGCATAACTTTATAGCAGTAAAGTCCCATATTTGTTACGAAGCTGGTATGCTCCTGGTTGGGCAGGTGCATGGGTATTTGATTGTAGCCAGAATACGCATCCATGAAGGATAAGAGTTCATGTCCAGCTGTTGAGTCTACAAGTTGATCGATTCGAGGAAGTGGAAAACTATCTTTGGGGCAAGCTTTATTCAAGTCTGAGTAGTCAACACATGTTCTCCATTTCCCATTTGGCTTTCGAACAAGTACAGGATTGGATACCCATTCTGGGTATAATGCATCTCGAATAAATCCGTTTGTTTTAAGCTTATCTACCTCTTCTTTAAGGGCGGCAGATCTCTCTGGATCCATACCGCGCCTTTTTTGTTTGACCGGGACATGCCGCGGGTCAATATTCAATGCGTTGCTCGTGATATCTGCTGAGATCCCACACATATCAGAGTGCGTCCAGGCAAACACATCAAGGTTTACCCAGAGAAATTCAACCAATTCCTCTTGCATTTATTGGCTTAACCGAGATTCAATCTTTATCATTTTAGAATCATCGCTATCATCGATCGGGACATCGATCGTCAGTTCGGCCAGGGAAGCTTGACTCTCTTTATTTTCCTCTTCACTCTCGGTATCTCTCGGGTAAAGATCCCTTTGGAATTGGTTGGGGTGCCCGGGCCTAGGCCCAGGCGTCAATTGTCAATTCTCAACAAAGCGGACGCAGAGAGATTCCTCTGTGCCCTTTCCTTTTTCTTTTCGTTGCGCCTCTCGCAGCTCAGCAACATAACAGGCTCGTCCAGCAGCCGGATCCCCTTGAACAACTCCGATACCATTGTCGGTAGGGAATTTCAAAGTCAAACACCACGGGGCAATGGCAGCCCTAAATTTAGCCAGGGCCGGTCGGCCCAAGAAAGCATTTTATGGCGAGGCTATGTCCAATACAACAAACTGTTATATCCGGACTCTCCGGCGTTCTCCGATTCCCAATTCCACTGGCAATTCAACTACTCCAGTGGGTATGGTTGCACTCCCATTGAAGCCATGAATACGGGACTGACATGGCTTTAAGTCTTTAGTCTCCATTTTCATCTGGTCATAGGCTCGCTTGAACAATATATCCACTGTCTACCAAGATCCTCTTCATCCAAGTAGGACCTACCTGAGCTGATATGACAAGTGGATCAATAGTGGGGGCTTCGATCCGGTCGGTATCCCGACCTCGAAATACGATGTCGTCTGTCGTCGTTCTTTATTGCTTGGACGGAGCCCCATCTTCCGAATTACAACATTCAAAGTCTGCATGCCTGATAGAGCTGGCATACGACTCCATTTCCCTTCAGCTCCGATCTGCTGGATGTGGACCATCGCTAACTGTATTTATCACCAACCTCCCGCCAGTACGAGCGGGTTCCTCATGTCTTGCCTGATTTGGCATATGGTTCTGATTCGATGGGCTCGCACCTCCAGACTGCGGCGCCCATACAAACTGCTTCAACTGTCTCTCTCTTATCAACTTTTCGATGAGATCCTGCAAGTGACGGCACTCATTCGTGTTATGGCCGTAGCTTTCATGGAATCTACAAAACTTCCCTGTTTGAATCTGTTTCTCCTATGACTGTTTCGGAGCAGGTTTCTTATACTGAATAGTATTGCAGGTCTGTAAGTATACATTCTCCAATGACGTATTCAAAGGAGTATAATTATCAAACATAGGAGCCCTACGTCGCGGACCACGATTTTGATCCCGTTTCCTATTTTGGTTACCATTGCCTTTCTGCTGATTTTGTTTATTCTGAAAGTTCAATTGTACTTTCCTAAAGCTCTCCCCGATTTGTTTAACAGCAACATTGCTCTGAATTCCTTCCATACTAGGCCCCACATCATTCTTCTTCCTAGACTGTTTCGCATCCTCCCTTCTCAAGAATTAGGCTACCTTGGAATAGAAAAGGTCCAATGATGCAGGGGAATTTCCACCCAACCAGTTGCCGAACTCAGAATCAAGATCGATCCCTTTAGTCAATGCCATTAGAATGGAGTTATCATTAGGGTTGCTGATCTCAGCGCATGCAGCATGAAATCTCTCTAAATAACGTCTGAGTGTCTCTTTAGGAGCTTGAGTGACACTAGATAAAGTATTAACATCTTCGGTCTTGCGACATGCATGCGAAATTTCTCAATAAACTTTGTTGCCAACTGATCAAAACATGAGATAGATCGAGGTGACAGTCGGGTAAACCACATAGTCGCTATGCCCCGTAGAGAGATCGAGAAGCTTCGGCACTTAACTGCATTATCAGCTCGTGCAGCATTCATCAGTCACTCATACTTTAAGATGTGTTGATTGGGATCAGAGCTCCCTTCATAAACCGGTAAAGTCAGCATCTTGAATCGCCGAGGTGGTTCAGCATAGAGTACCTCATCAGTAAAAGGAGTAAGACTTCGGGAGATTCCCCAGTCGTCATTAGTGAGGCCTTGACTCTCTTGGATCATCTGATGGATCATCGTCGGGATGTCTGGCATTTGTACATTTTGAGCACGCTGGGCCAAGGTGTGGTCGGGTTCCACAATGCAAGGTTGGACCGGTCGCGGTCGACGGTCCACATCTCGCCTCCTTGGTTTGAAGTTTTCTGGAACATATGATTCAGGAGTATGTTCATGCTGGTGATGGTTCGGATCTGTCCGATTTCGGGCGTCAGCTCCCGGTTCAGTAGCGGTGGTGTTAGTGCGATTATCTATAACATGATATGGAATAGTACTTCCTCGGGAGGAGGGTCTAGTCTAATGGCTAGTTGACAGGCCAACTCTCGGTTGCCCAAGGTTCAGTGCATGTTGATGTCCAGTAGCTTGAGTGTAACTCCCATCTAGCCTTGGGTGCGTAGATCTATGATGGTAATCCGAAGAAGCTGAACTCTTGGTGGAGGAATAGGAAGCCTGATCCCTCCTGGGTCTCCTTCGTCGTTGATGGTTCAGTTGGTTGGTCAGTTCCGCATTAGCACGGAGCTGTTAAGTGAGCTATTGGCGGCTCTGAGTCAGTTCTTGCATTAGCGTCTGGAATTCTTCCCTGGTGATAGGGCCTTGCGGATCTGATGGTCTGGCAGCATTCTGGTCGGATGGAGGTGGTTGTACGGGGTTCTATCTGTCCCATCCTTCTGGATCTGCGGCAGTTGAGGTAGTCCTTGTGTTAACCATGATGGATAGCAAAGCTCTTTCCTAGACTTGATGCAAATCTAAATAGGATGGAAGAACTTTAATCTTTGAAATCTGGATCTTCTTCTTAGATTTGTGCAATTCGATATCGATAGTAGATCCAACGAGCAGGAGAAAAACTGTGTTTTCTCGGTGAAAGCACCAAAGTGTTTGTACCAAAATTGGGCACAACACTCTTCGGAAGTGTTTGAAGAGATAAAATGAAGAAAATAAATGTAAAAAGAGGATTATCTAACAAACACTCCAAACAATAATCAGAAAAACAACAAAAGAACACAGAGATTTAGAGTGGTTCGGGGTGTTGCCTACATCCACTATGAAATGATCGACTTTTATTAACTTTTGCTTGCTGGTTACAACAGATTACAACAGTAAATTTCAAGTACAACAGTGATTTTTGAGTGCAACAATGGTTTCGGCAGAGTCTGGACGTCAAAGAGCCAAATGATCCTTTTTTGTAGATTCTGGGCTGCTATTTATAGGCGTAGATTACAAATATCTAGCTCAGATCTCGGGAGACCTCTTCTGGCACGTGGGTGGGCCCACACAATCGATCCCATGTGGTGTGCGCTCGATCTGTGATCGATACAAATGAATTTTGTATTGATCGTAATTTGGTCCAATCGAGTCGAAATCGATCATGAACATTCTTGAGGATGTACGCAAGCTCCTGTGAAAATTTGGTGGCATTTGGACTTGTAGATTTTGAGTTATGATCGATACAAATTCGAATTTATCAAAGGCTGTTTTCTTCGTATCGATGCCCTTTGTACCGATCTGTTCGTATCGCTTTTTGGGCATGTGCTTGCAAGTTGACGTGGCGCTAACTCCTCGGATCAATCCACTTTTCATGCCGAGTGACTAAGTCTTTTATTGGAGTGCATCTTGTTCGCATCGATCACCTCTGCCTTGTTCGTATCAATTGTCATTGTTCTGTTCGTATCGATCGCTTAATGGCTTACTTCGTATCAATAAATGGGGGCCATTTCGTATCGATCGTTTGATGTTTTACTCGTATCGATCGTTGATCGATCGATATGAGATGTGCAATTAGGATCGATACAAATTGACTCCAATTGATGGATACAAAGTTGAGTGTACGTGATGGATACGAACAACAGATAATTGATGGATGCGAAGCGATGTTCATTGATGGATACGAACAGCGGCTAACTGATGGATGCGAACAGACGAAGCTTAATAGATGCGAACACGGCTTTCAGTTGATGGATATGAAGAGTGTGGTTCCAGATGGATGAAAGCAGGATCGATGCGAAGAGAGCACAATGATGGATTCGAACGAACCAACTCCCTTGGCTTGCATCGATCATATCTTGAGCATACGGACTCGGATTGACTTGAAATTTGGAACGTTGGCTCCCATAGATTTGCATATCGTGTCATGTTGATTATAGCATGATCTGGACTTGGACAAAATTCATCGATATTCATAATGGCCCGCATATAACCGATCTTCGGGATGAAACGTCCTTGGTTTTCGGTTAAGTTCTTGGTGTCACGGCCTTGCCAAAAAGGCGAGATAACATATATAAACATATATGATTATAAAATAAATTTTATTTTTATGTTTTACATCGGATTACAAACATAAAACATGAATTAGATCTATAACCTTTATACACATATCCAATCTTCATTGTGACAACTACAATACATACTAAAATGTCTCCTAACTAATAAAATAGCAATAATCTAATTTATATACATAAGATTAAATGATTAAAAAAATTCTTAAATCCATAATAATATGATTAACATATAGAAAAACATTACCTAGAATAGAATCCCTAAAGTCCACTTTGAAATAATGAGATCTTTTTCTTTAAAACTCTTTGATTCGTGAGATTGCTAGTCTACAATCGACGACCGTTCACTGTCAGTTTTGTTTTTAATTTGAATTGCATTTGAGATTTTTGGATATTTTAAAACATAGTTGCAGCCATTAAAATGAAAAATAAAAGAAGAAGAAGAAGAAGAAGAAGAAGGTGGAGGCTCAAAAATGAATTAGATTGTGATTAGGGTATTGATATTAGTATTTATATGGGTAGGATAAGAGAGCAAACTATGATCTCAACCATACATCACCAAACCCTAATTGCACACAAAGTAACCGCCCCTTTCCCTTGCTAGACCAGCCACCTGTCACGCTAAAATGCATAAGTTTGTGAGCCCATTTAACCCAAATTAAATATAGACAATTGTATTTAACTTAATTTGTTATCGGTGTCTCACATCGATCAATATATTTATAACTTTCATAAATATATGCAACAATTTTATCTCTCAAATCATATCAAAATTTTATAATTGATATTTCATAAATATTAATTAATTTAATTAATTTATAATAATTATAAACTAACTAAATTGTTTGGTCTGAAGAGAATTCATCATTTCAGTTGTATGACTCTAGGGTATAAATTCGGTCATCGATTAACATTGAACTAATTGAATGTTAATGTTCACACTTCACTTAGCAGGTGGTGTGACATTATGGCTAAATTTATCGCTAACTCAACTTCGGTAAAATCTAATTTCACTTTATTAAGCGTTTCCCAGTTGTGACGATTATTTACACCAATTCTCTTCGTCAAAACTATATCACTTTGGACTTATTGAATTTGGTAACGGTCAAAATTCCAAAATCTCTACATTCAACTCTATAGTTCAAACACAAAGTCCTTGGTTTAATAATAACAACTATTATTAACCGACTACTCTAGCCAGAGATTTTGACTTTGGTTTAACTTGAGTTGACCGTGATACTAACCCCATATAACTGAAGATACGAATCCTCTCTTCAATAATGCTTTACTTCCAATATTTCTACTCGACCCAACTATAGTCACTCGACGCAAGCTATGCCATGATTTGACTATAATCAAAGCAGAGATTTCATATTGAAGATTCACGGTATTCTCAAATCGAAAGAACTCTATAAGTTATTCACATCGATATTTTCTATTTGATTTTCGTTATATTAACCAACAGAAAACTATTGAATGAGTCGTTCCATAATTATCCAATAACTATTAGTACGTAACCCCTAGGTGCCCACAACAATCATGATTAATACACTACACAACATTTGGAGATTATTACGTACTCTAGTCTCAACGGATACATCGATATCCAGTCTCGATGCATCTTGACTAGGAACGTTTAAAATGGTATATTTAATTTTACTGTGATAAATTACTCACAGTTACAACAATTTATAACTACTATCACAAAACTTACCAATTATGGATTTTCTGTTAAATATACTTTTAAATAAATAAATCAATTAATATAACCATATTATATCAAGTATAATAGAAATAAAATACCTTTGTTTCGAACAAGATTGGTCAACGAGTTAGATATATGTAACAAATTACATAATTGCCCTCAGGGCATACCCCTGACTCTATCATGTTTTTCCTTACCCAATTTCTGGGCAAACTTCGTATCTGAATGTACTCATTGCATAACACTATTAACACTAGCCTCTCATCCACATTATGAACATTAGTTGTTGCGACATTAAATCAAGTTAGATACTGGCGTATAGACTCGACAGTTCTTTTCTTAATCTCCGATAGCGAATATGCTTCTTTTGGCTACTCCACATGCCCATGAAATTGACTAATAAACTTTTCCATCAACATCGTCCATGAACTTATTGATCTTGGTGGTAGATGACAATATACATGGTTACTAGGTACGCCAAGAATAAGGGAATGCATTTGCACTTCGTAGCTCCACTCATCAACATATGTTGGGTATAACACTGCAGATGTACTATAGCATCTAATAGTCCCTTATACGGCTCCATAGTCAGCTTCCTAAAGTTTTTTGGGTTCTTAGCAGTATCTATCTCCAATGCAAATGGACTGCTTACCCTACCTCGAATACCACACTCCACTTGCTCCTACTGGATATAAACTCTAATCATCTAAGCCATCTTGTCTTCTGGTTCATGGGACTATAGATAGGAGCAGTCTTCTATGCTTTCTCTATAGGGAGATCAACCTCTTCGTTCCTCCATATGACGACTTGAAGGTCGGTCCCAAGCATGTCTCAGCTCTTGGACCGTCCTTGATGGTCCCCATGTGCTTCATTGGTAGCATGCTCAACGTGAACATGAGAGTTTCATTGAGAGCATGAAGTTTTAGCCATGATCAGACCTTATTCGACATTAATCCAATCCGTGTTGGTACCAAACTGTGACACCTTACCTCTATACCCATACTATCCAAGAGTATTACATAGTAATACTGTAAGATAAAACGGAGAATAAGGCTATATGGGGTACACCCATGAATATTCTCTTGGACTTATACTAATATTTATTAAAATATCAAATAAATAACTCATCTATACGTACACAGTATCAGTACAAAACAATAAACATGTGTGCCTCCAGGACGGAATAATACATAATATATAATAGACAGCAGAGAATACAGAGTGGATTTGTAGCGATAACAAATAATATATAATACAATAATGTTATAAGAGTACAATACATCTCAATGTCAACTATCCAAATGTAATGTAATATATATACATAATAAATCCGTGACACATAAATATCATATAACAATCCCCAATATAAACTCCACTAAGCCTAGTGAAATAGATGCTGGTCATGTTTTCCCTATAGCTGAAATGTCTCTGATGACCCAAGTATTATAGAAAAACATACGGGTCAGACTATGTATAATCAAGAATTATAAATAATAATAGAATAAGGAAGAACAATATAATATCACCACCAAAGATACTCAAAGCATCAGATGACATATCAAAGTATATATATAAAAATATATGCATGGAATATCTTTATGATGACATTAATAATCCTCAAGGCATCACGTCACTCAAATAACTCAAATCTATATGAAACAATTAACACTGATATCAAAAGATATCATCACCCATATAGAAACACATCAAATAATAATTCTCAGAAAATAACATAAACGGGTGAATCATACATATCCAAAATCATCACCAAATCCAAAAATATTAATAGATGAGATATCATGAAGTATAATCAAGCTAGCACGAAGCATTGCCTAAATATATCCCTCAATCTCATATTATAAAATACCATCATCAACCACCAAAATCAATAGAAAGATTGAGCCAACTCATAACAATATCTGAATATAATTAATAACTATTAGGTATAATCTCATAAAAACATAGTATATGTCTATCTACCACCCACATATATATACGTACACCCGAACTAAACAGAATACGACAACATGTTTGCTTGCCAAGAGCCACACGTGGTCCATATGACACGACTCCTATAGTCATCGGTGTTACCATAACATCTCCCCCTTTTGGTATCATGACAACGATCCACTATAGGCTACACAGGCTCGACGAGGCGTAGCCTCTTCGGCTCCGACTACCGACATGTGCCCTTATGATAACTGACTACTCGCTATGCGGCACAAGGAGCTACCGACTACCAATCCTATGATGCGCATCGAATATCATAAACAACAACGGTGTCGTGGATCTGGGGCACGACCCCACGATTAGGCCACTAGGGTGGATACTGGCCTATTCGGTTCACTCCCGAAATATAAAGGGAGTTGTACAATAAGTAGACAGACACATGGTGCATATATAATCTAAGGCTACATCTACTCTCCACATATGCTCATTGCAGTGAGTCACACTACATACCCCGTATGAGTGTCATCCACGAGCAAAGAATAGCTGAATAAATAACTAAACGACGTCTCATACCACTGCGTGTTGCTAGTCCATTTATTTAATGCTCACACATCACATTCCTTCCATCGATATTCTATATAAAAAGTCTAAAAAATAACCGATAAAGTGTTACCGAAAGTCTCATACTAGACGGCATCACTAAACCGTTTATTCTAATTCCACATTACATAGAATTATAACATAAAACCATTTCAAAGATGGCATCACCGTATCATATCACAATCATCAATTAAACCAATATCAATGGTGAATCATTCATATCTTAAGAATCGATATAGAGAAGATAAGAAATAAGAAATTCAACTGCTAATATAAAAATAAATTATTCAAATAAATATAAATAAATCAATCAATACTTAATAATGAAACATTCCAAAAAATAATAATTTTATATAGCAAAGTAAATATTAACGGATGGATAATAAATACATATTCCATAATTAATTAGATAGTTACTAAACTCAAATAGAATATATTTTATACATTAAATAACTGATTTCTCAATCTAAAATTAATCGATTATCATTAAATATTACTAATAACATAGGAATACTCATTTTTAATCCAAAATAGTTTGTAAAACCAAATGTTACATTTATTTTACAAACTTCAAATTATATTTACATTCTTATATAATATATAAAAAATTAATATGGCATTTAAATATGTAACGACCCGCCCTTCGTAATACCCAAAAGTATGCGCTTTACATCATCGCATGACTTTTGGTTACCACAAAAGACAGATCGTTAGAGTAAAATTAGAACAAAACACTAAACCAAGACATCGATAAGATCTCATGGTGAAATGACAATATATAATATACTGAATATACATGAATAAAATAGAATAATAATATATAAGAGAACGCACTAGTGGAAGCAACTGACAAATAAATGTCGGCACAAAATAGTTAGAATACATTAACTCCAAAAGCATAGAGTTCTGAATAAATATATGATACAATAGTCTGGTATATAAATAACAGGTCTACCATGCACAATAAAATAACAAGTACCCAAAACATCGATGCAACGCCTCTAAAATGCTCTAACTGCGCACTCTGCTAGCGTATCTCCAAAAGCACTTGATTCCCGAACTACTCAATCGAGTACCCGAGAGTTGTCATGACATAACCAAACAAAGACAAAAACTCAGGTCATACATAAAGTCTTCTATGAGGGGAACAATCTCAAAATACCGTATATTAAAACTATATATAAATAAACAGGAACTATAAATCACAGTCAGCCCTCTTCACAAACGTGGCTCAGGGGAAATCCGAACTGTCTATAAACAAGTATAGTAAATCCATCTCAAAAGTAGGGGATCATACCATAACCTGCTCTTCTTCTAAAATAATAAGTTAGCACAATATATTCAATTGCACTATACTAGCTCATAACTACTAATAATATAGTACAAACATACTATGATCAAACCATGATCTGAACAATGATCACTACTGCTAAGATCAATAATGATACGCCTTAACACATACGGTCACTACTGCTAAGACTGAATAGGAACACCACAAAACATATGGTCACTACTGCTAAGACAAAATAGGTATGCTACAATGCGTATGGTCACTACTGCGAAGACCAAAAAGGTATGCCACAATGTGTATGGTCACAACTGCTAAGACTAAACGTTCGTAAGATTACGAACATATGACCCAAAAACATTTAAGTTGTCACAACAAGATAAAATTATTCACGGTCCCTTTAATACTTTATCAAGTGTGTCATGGCCATCAACAACACTCTAGGTACACCACAACATGGTCGATACGTAGGTAGGTCACATAAATCCATACCTTGAGTGGGTCACACAAGTCCATACTCTTAGTGTGTCACTATAAGTCAACACTAAACAAATCGTATATTACTCTATGGTCGAAATCTTAGAGTGCGGACTCACTTTGTATATAACCTATAGAATCGTCACGCACGACTCCGGTCGCCTCGGCCTAAAAACCCACCGGACAACTATAACAAAATCTCATACTAACCCAAATCACGTTCCAAATTGAACGCATGACGTCTATGACATAATACTTTTCCGGTATACCCTCCCGGTCTACCTTAAAATCTACGGTTTTAGAATACGTACCGGGGCGAGTCCCACGTAGGCCCCAAAATCAAGTGGTCGAAAACCCACCAAATTTCATAGGTTGTAGCCCTCGATAAATGGTGAACAATGGTACAACCTTACCTCAATCCGACTTCATATGCGAAAGTTATCATGTTTTGAAGTTTATACAGTACACAATAGGTTAGCCGACTGAAGGGTTATTCGGTCGACTGAACAAGGACCGAGATTGGCTTTTTCCTCTTGACTAGTCGACTGAATAGACCATGTCAGTCAACTGAAATTGACAGGTTCCAAGCAATGAGTTTGGACCGGGAATAGATTCCTCGAATGGATGTCGATTCGCACGTCGTTTTCTCCGACGCTTCGTCCGATGAGTCGCCTTACTACTAGAGCCTGCTTCCATCTCATTGGACATCTACCGGGGTTCATTTGTTGATTTTTTGGAAGTGAATTCCATAAATAATCGAAAACTGGTTTCGATAGCAAAATCCACTCTTTGCACGAGTAGAGTTCTACGGCCAATTATGGCGACTCGGCTTCCTGTAACATGCCAAAACGACATACTCGGCCTTGTGTGTACCCTATACGTGTGTCGATGCACTCATTTGTGCACACCTATGCACACACGCTCATGCAACACACAACCAAACCCAAATTACATTTTGGACTTCAGCAGGACGATTGCTTGACCCAGTATACTCTCACGCAACTTAGCCACACGATAGTCTCTATGGGTACATGAAATGCCCGCAACTGACTTGTCTATATAACCAAACAATCACATGAAAATTCTAACTACAATACTATCTTTGTTTTTGTTATCGCTTAGCTCCAAATGCACATATACGTATACCTGCTCGTGCACATATACGAATGCGTATATTCAGATAAGTAATTCAATTATTACTTAAATCAAAACCTACTTTTATTTACAAAACTTCTCCAATAGAAGTGAAACATCTTCTTATATCATTTTATAAAATCATAAACAATTTTACAAAATATCATACTAGCTTATAATCACTTTTTAGCATTTAAAATACTTAACACTTCATTAAAAATTAAGCATTCATCTTTCTACTATTTTATAAAATCTCATATCCATTTACAAAATATATACTTTATTTATAAAATCATGAAACCATTTTATAAATACTAATTAAGGCTTATAGGGTCTCTAATCTCTTTAATAGTAAGTGTAGAGTTCCCAAATCCCTTAAATTATCTTACTAACATTTTGCAAATCAATTCAAATGAGTTAATTAATATTTTTCTAATGATGTGCACATCATTACACTATTTAATTAACCCCAAATCAAACAACAACATCACAACTAATCATACAATTAGTCTAAATCAGTTCTAGGAGTTACTAACTAATTTTTTAAACATAGTAATTATGGTCTTAAACAATTAATTAGCTAAAAGAAACATGTTTATAACACAAACATAAATCCAAATCAACTCAAACAATCTTCAAATCACTTCATATAATTCTATAATCATCAATACTCAAATATATGAAGTATAACACATACATTAGCATGGAGAATTATCCGATTCACCTTAATTGAACCCAGGCTAAGCTCTAATCACCAAAAACCCAAATTTTCTTTCTTTAAATTCTGAAATTAGGTTCCAAACTCCATTCCATGCCAATCCCTTGATGGCTTTTATAGAGAACGAGGAGAGAAGATTTATGGTGATTTTTATTTGATTTTAGGAAATTTATTTGGAGAGGTTATGGCTTGAGGATTAAGGACAGGTTAAGAAAGTAATTAAACGAGATGGATATAATGAAAAGTGGAAGAGGAGTTAGCTTCATATAAGCTAACTTATGGGCAAGCTACGGGCTTAGCCTAAATCCAACTTCCATTCCTCTCTAGAAATCACTATTCATCGCCGATATTTCAAACTCCAAATATCGAACCTTATTCAAATTTTGGATGTCATTTTGGACTTAATGGAAAATGTTTCAGGAGCTAATTCCATCGTATACAAAAGTTAGTTTTTTATATCGAGTAATGAATCGAACGTAGGCTACTTGCTAAAAATCAGTCGATCGAAATATATCCATGCTTATACTCATTTTGATTCGCAACGTTGATTTTTGGACTCAACAGAAGTGGTTTGAAGTCCTAATTCGACCTTATATGAAAAGTCACATTTTAGACTTCCAACTCAACAGCGGCTTAATATTAAAATTAACTATTTAAATATATTATCATTAAATATGCAGGTTGTTACGTAATATATTTTATTATGCGTATTTATATGTTGGTTTATTTTATATTTTTAATATGTATCTGTGTGTGTAAGTGTGTGTAAATGTATATTAGTATATTGCCTAAACTTGCGTTCATAATATGATGGCACCTAGCGTTTCATTAAATAAATGAACATATCACATGAAGACCTGGAAACATGACATGCAATATTTATAAAAATGCCAACACATAACATATTAATGAAAAGTTAACATTCTTTGTATTATAATATATTTACAATATGTGGATGCAAAAGCATCTAGTTGTAAATGAACAACACACACGTTTATATATAGAAATATTCAATTTTATCAATATAACAAAGTTGAACAATTTATAGAAGAGGAATAACAACGATTTTGCAATAGAAAATAGGTGAACTAACAAGGCCATTAAAATACATAGCACATATGGTCATGCATCAATACATGCACATATATGCTAACATAATATACTAGCAAAACAAGATGCCTGGATATATTGACACACAAGCGAATGCACGTATATTTATATATAACACACACACGCTACTGTAACATACATACTCACGCACATAGGCTCTGCATCACACCCACACAAACTAACACACACAAAACATCACATTCATACACACAAACACATTTACTACACACTCATGCACAACAACACACAATAAAACATACAAACAGAGACATATACACACATGCATAGTTCCACACACAAATGCACATCCACAACAACCCACGTACACGTAACCGCATGGCACAAGGCACCAGTTAAACAAAGTAGCAATTCTTCAACACTCAAAGACAACACATACAAACTCACGCACACTCTCACACTACACGAAATCATACACACTACATCATACGTGCACAATAGTGTGCGTGCACACGCATACATGTATATTCATAAATGCACATCCGCAAACACAAAATCTCACTCACATGTACCCTATAGCAACACATAACACAACACTTGTATTCACATATACAAACACCCCACACACACAGAATCACGCGAACACATATAAACACAGTAACCCATATACCCTGCTCAAATTCTCAACTTTTCATCGAACAAACATGCTCTGACATTTTGGTGAACGTACCTTGATTAAAAAGTTCCACTTACAAAGCTAGTTTCTCTCTACTTCTTCTCTTCTTCTTCTTTCCCTTCATTGCAATTCCCTTCACCATAAATTAATGATCAACGGCTTGATTTCTTTATTACTAAGTGGTGTAGGGTGATTGAGAAGCCGTGTTTTGAGTGGCTGAAATTTATAGAATTTTTATTTTGATTTTAACTTGAATTTCGTGGTGAGGTAGGATTTTAGTGTTTTGTTCCTTTTTAAGTGACTCCACTCATATGAGTTGATGTTATATTTTTGTGGATGCGAGAGAGAAAGTCTGGGTACAGAATTATTCAGAAATGAGGAAGGCGGGATATTTTGTTTCATGGAAATCGAAAGCTGGGCTTGAATCGTTGGGCCCGGGCTTATTCACTTTCTTCTCCTTTCCTTTCTTTCTTCTTCCTTTTCTTTTCTTTCTTCTTCCTTTTCTTTTAAGAATTTTTTTATCCATGCTAACTTACACAATCCCTTCTACTACAAAATACTTTCTAAATAAGTGGAAATTAGCCACAAGGGCCTCTTTAGCAAGTGGAATTAGTTTCTAGGACATACAACTGAAATAATTAGTTTCTAGGACAAAACGCAAAATAATTAGTTTTTAGGGTCTAAAAACCTATGAAATTATGTCCTTGAAAGTAATTGGACTGCTACTTTGTCCTTGAAAGTAATTATTCTGCTGATTTTGGCCTTGAAAGTAATTTTTTTGAATGTGTGTCCTAGAAACTAATTGGACTGCAAAGTTTGTCCTTCTGGTGAAATGCCCCTTCTAATAAATTATAATGTTATTTATTTTACAAAATTATTTTCTATATTTAGTTCATTTAAATTTATATACTCTAAAATTGATATTTGAAACCCAGTATTAAACAACCTCTAAATTAACTAATTTATCTCACAATTCTTGAAACACCCATTTTTTCCGAAGCTATTTAATTTCATTAACAATTATCATATTATAGAATTCTGATATTCCAAAATAAATTCAAATTATTTATTTTAAATTCTGAAAATCTATCTTTTTAATATCTTTTTAATCAAACCGACCGTGTTTCGTTCTTTTTTCCGTTTACTTCTCTCCCAAATCTTATCCTCTAGTCCGCGTACTTCTCCCCCAAAACCTTTGAAACTTTCGCCTCTGTTAACTCCGGTCAAATTTCTCCTTCCCTCTCCTCTTTAAATTCCCCTACACCAAATAAAAGCCTATTCCATTGCCAGAGTTTGTTTGATACGAAGGCTACTCTTCTCGAACGCTGCTCCTATCGTCGTTGTTTGACTCCGCCTGTCGTATCGCCCGTAGTCTTTATTTTACCGCAACAACCTCTCGAACGCTACTCCTCTCGAGACTCACCTTCTAGTTCGACTGCGCCTCTCGTCCAGCTCCAGATACATTCACAATCAAGTTAAATCTTCTTTTGTCGCTCCCGAATCCCAAACAAAATTGAAATAAAAAACCCCGTGTAGGATCCAATTGCAAAAAGCTTTGTTTGGCTTCAGTCTTTAATGGCGCGATCTAAAGTTAAGCCTGAATCTAATAAGGTAATTTCGACATTTTCTGATTAGGTTTATTTGTGGTAACCATTATTGATTGAAAGTTGATACCTTTTCGCTCAGTGGCTGATATGAATGAATAGTTCTTCTTAAAAAATTTGTTCAAATAGCTCAGTGGCTGATATGATATGAATGAATAGTTTTGTATGAACGTAAATTAATTTGACTGTTGTTGCTAGAATTACTATGTTTTTTAATTATTGATATGACAGGCGTAAATAATTGTCAACAAGAAGGCGTTCGGAGCGGAAGAGGTCAAGGGGACCGAATTCCGTAAGAGAAAGAACGATCAGGAGAACCCTTTGCTCGTTTCTGCTGAACTTAAGATCGGATCTGAAATTTTCCTGGTCATGGATTCTGAGAATGAGCTTGTTAAGTGAGTTATCTTACTTTTTACAGTACTGCTTTTTTTGAATTTATTATATTATTTTTGTGTAACATGCTTGATTTTGTTGGGAATTGCTGCCTTCTGCTGAAAGATTTTTGGGGGTTAATGTGGAGAATTTTAGGATTATTACTTAGTTTTGTTACTGCGATTTATGGATGCTTTGTAATCGTACTAGAGATATCAGGTTGTTAAAATTTGTTGCCATTTCTATGTGGTTAAGTGCCTTAATATGCATTATTTCTTACTGTTACCGGTTATTACGCTTTTGGACCCGTAATTTTGGAGGTTTTCTTCTCTGCGTTGTAGTTTTTAATCCGAACTCCGGATCTGGTTTTATGTTTTTTTTCCTCACTGTTGTCTGGGTTAACATCAGTGAAGAGTTTAATAAATCGACGACAATATTTATTTATTACGCGGTGAATAATATGGTAGTTGGAAGCTATAGCTATAATATTTGATTTAAATATTCTGTCTCCTGATTTGGTAGTAATGCTGTATGCAACTAGAATTCACCTCTTTATTTTATTTATTTATTTATTTATTTTTAACAAAGTTGTTAGCGTCCATTTATGTACAATTTAAAAAGAGTTTGATTTTGTAGACACCCGCATATAAGCAGAATTTCATAACTGTTGCTTCCACTTTACTTTTCTTTAAGCTTGTTTATAAATTTATTTTGGACTATACTTCCATAAACTAGATGTTTTGACACTAGTAATTGTGTTGGTTTTTCCATTTTGATTTTGTAACACACGTTTTATGTGCTAATATTAGGGCTGTTATGGTAACGGTAAATTTACCATTACCATACTATTACCAGCCAATCGGTTACCATTTTCGATTGAAATCGGTATACCAGTTTAATCGGTATGGTAACGGTAAATTTACCATTTTCTACGGTAAATCATCGGTAACATTTCTTCAATACCAGCGGTAACGGTAATTTTACCAGTCAATTTATAATACATGTATATTCATGTAACATGCTTTATTATAGGCATTTAGAACCAAACAAATGATTAAATTTAGTTTATTAACCAGGTGAAATAATGTTAAATACACTCCACTTCTTTCTCATTTATGTCTTTTATTAAGTAACACTATAAATTGTATAATGAAGCACCATTATGGTGTCAATACGTGTTATGTTACTAACCTTTTTTAGACAAACGATAATTTACCATTACCAGTGTAACGGTTACCAGATTATCGGTATACCAGTCTTCGGTATACCAGCCTATCGGTAACGGTAACGGTAAGCAATTTTCACTTACCAGTAAAAATGGTACGGTAACGGTATTTGTGAAATGGTAACGGTAACCATTACCATAACAGCCCTAGCTAATATAACACTCTAGTTTGATTGGTTGAAACATTATAATTTATTTTTGATGGTCCACCATTTTCGACTTCTTCACTTAGGCTATGTTTTGGTGACATGCACCAACAAAAAGTGAACAGAACCGTACACCTCTAATTTGGTTGTTTGAAGCTTGTTTATTTTTATTCATAGTTAAGGTCTACCTTAGATTTTGTATTACCTTGAAGATTTGTAGATTATCATATTATTTTTTGCATTGTTTTACTATATGTACGCATATGATTACAATTATGTTTAATTTTATTTTTTGTCTGTAGATTATATAGCAGCCCGTGTGCATTGTTACTATTTATGTTTGTCTTATTGCTACTCATGCTATGAGTTTGGCATGTTAATGTAAAATTGGCAGTAACAACGTAATCGGCTAATGCAATTGTATTTAAAAAAGAATTAGCCACATAACAACTTACATTTATGTAATATTGCTCACATTTATTGTTACTGTGATTACCAGTACAAATGCACGTCCACGGACGTGTTCAAATAAAAATGCGTGTTGACTTATTTTTGTTACCAAAAAGTATATATAAATGCACACAAAGAAACTAAGTTATTAATGTTGCAAGAGTAAAGCAAAATGTGGATAAGAAAGAGTTGTCAATATACTTTTTGTACTATCTGTTTTATTTTATTACTGAGCAGAGATTTTTTAAATCAAGGTTATCACTGTCAAAAAATTTATTACTAAGTTGTTAATATTTTGCTTATTTTTGTTATTTGATTATTTTTATGTAGTGGTTGTGATATTTTTCTAATGTAATTTCTTTAGTGACTGATGGTTTACTTTTAAAGACAATTGTTTTGTTGTCTCCAATCTTGTATAAGCTAAGGTTGGAGTCACCTTAGTCGTTTATGGACCACCTGTTGAATATGTAACTGGATTACCTATAAAAAGGTCAAACTAAGCCACATAATCCAGTCCATCCTTTACTAGATTAAATTCCCTTGATTTATTTCTTGAGTACCTAGATATTCATTTCTGATGTTTACATTTCAAACAAAATGTTTGTTGTTTTTAATAGTTTTTTCAACAGTCTGGACATTGGAGGTATAGGTACGGTTTTCCTTTGGCCTAAACTATATAAATATGCTTGTTCTCCTTCTAATTGTGACCACTCATTTATTATAACTACTTGTTCATGTTATTTACTTATTTTCTGTCAACTATGTTCGGCACCTAAATCACTGCAAGTATGTTTTTCAATTGTTAATTGGGAGTACAGGGAGTATAGTTTATTGATCATCATCTTTCTAACAACATTTATTATGCAAAAAGAAAATTGTGTTTTGAGTAACTTGTTTTAATCGTCTAAAAAGGCGTTTTAAACTGTAAATTCTTTGTTGTTTTGACTAGCAGCTTTTAATTAAAACAAGTAAAATTTGGCGATTGACTACTATTGATTTATAAGAAATGAACATGTAATAGGTTCCATAATTGAACTATGGTGAATTCATTATGACATTTTCTTTGCAAATTCATTGAATACATAAAGCTATTTTAGTCATTTGTTTGGTCAAAATTACTTAAGGAATTCCTACATAAGTCATAAGCTACTAAGGATGGGTTTGAGGCTATTTTATGCTCTGGTCAAGTTCGCGTTGCGTCCATCAAGTCTGAGTTGGGGCCCACCATTTTGTTCCGTTAGGGTGAACGGTTGAAAATGGTTTGTTGGCGCCCGTCGCCAATGACCATTAGCAACAGTTAACCTCCTTTCCTTTATAAAACACTATATCCTTTCAAATACAAACTCATTAAAACGATATAATTGGTAATTACAAAATAGTGAATACCTTTTTCAATTTTCTCTTTCGTAAACTCAAGAACGCATTATTTTTTTGTTCACTTTTTATGTCATTTTAGATGCTCCTTTAAAATGTTTTTTTTTGTTAAACACGAACACAACCTAATTTTGCAAGCTTCGAAGTTTCCTAAAACAGTACAATTCAACTAAGTAGCTTATAAAGTTATAAGCATGTTTGACTACTTATAAGGAGTTTGGTCCCAAACATGGTCATAATCCCATCCTCTAAAATAAACTTTTCTTGAGAGCATGCTTGGCAACTACTTACAAGTAGCTAAAACTATTTATAAGTCATTTATTGTAATTCAAGTATTTGACAACTTGTAAGTAGCTTACAAAATGACTAATAAATTAAGATATGAGAAGCAACAATTTATTGCTTACGACTTTTGCATCCAAACATTTTTATTTATAAATCACTATTTAAACCTACATAGAAGTTACTATTCAAATCTTCTTTTAAGTAGTTTTAAAATAAGTCGTCGTCAAACGTGCCTTGAGTTAATTTGAATAAGTAGCTTTCCCTGGTCTTGTTCTTCAGTATATACATTACTTTTTTAGAAACGCAGTTAAAAGGCCAACCAGTTGTACGTGTATTTGCTCATTTATATTTAACTCATGTTTGCATTGTTTCACTTTCATAGCGGTTCTAGGGCTGTGCTTTGCTTGGAAACAGACAACGTGAACGCTGCAATCTCAAAAGCTGTGTTATGCGGAGCAACCAAAGAAGGCGAGATCAACGAAGACGAAGCCGGTGGCATCTATGCCAAAGTCAAGGACCCATTTGGCTCCGTTTGGATCATTGCTTCTACCGTTTCCAAAAAGAACTGCACTCCTGCCAAATCTGAAGGTGAACCGGAACCTCTGAACGGAGCACCTGCCACAACTGAAGCGCCTCCTGCTGCTTGAGTGCGCTTTGCTGTCTTCCTGTTTGGTTCTTGCATAAAATGCGCTGTTGTCTGCCTTACTTTACTTGACTTCAGCATCTTTATCTAGTACTTTTTAATTGTTACTTAATGTTGACGTTTTTGTTTTGATTGGAATGTTTTAGGTTGTTGTTTTGGATTATAGACTTATGAGTTATGTTTGTAGTAACAATGCAACCCTTTAGCAACATGCTCTTTTTATCTTTTTTATTTCATTGTCCTGGATTTTACCACTTCGACGAAATGAAATTTCTGTCAAAATGCGGTCCTGCTTAAAATTTTAGATTTATGTGTTCATAGTAAAAGAAATAGGTAAACGTCAAACAGTATTAAAACGGTGTAGTAGCCAACCGATTTATGTGTTACTTATACTACGAAGAATAGAATAATGTAAATAGTTAGTGCTTTAATCTGTTCATTAATCACACAACACACATTTCTATTCAATTGTTGTATTCTTCCTCTAAATATATATAAAGAAATTTAAGTTATTTCAAACACTTAATAATTTTATTATTTCATACACTTAAGATGTCATTGTTGCATTATCATTTATATAATCTTGTTGAGCTCACTTTGTTTAAATTTGTATTATGTCTGTTTCCTAATATTTTATTAATCAATGTTAGCACTATTACTCTAATAGATTTGGGTACAAATGTTCTTCCTTTTGCACTACTGAATTTATACCATCGTAATTGGATCATCAAAGTTCGAGTGACAAATAAAGGCAATTTGAGATCATATAAAAAAAAAGGAGAAGGTTGCGTGTTTAGTATAGAACTCACCGATGAAGATGTAAGTTTTTTTTAATCTTACTGCTTTCAATAATATTTTCTCTATTTGTGCTATAATTAAGTTATTGTTATAATAATTGTTCTTTTCAAATTCACAGGGTACCCAAATTCAAGCTACAATGTTTAATAAAGCTGCAGACAAGTATTATCCTATATTTCAATGTGGAAAAGTTTATTATATTTCTAAAGAAACCGTTAAGCCTGTGTGTAACGCCCCACCTCTATGCTCATAATAACAAAGAGTATTAAAAGAAATACTGTCTATTATTACGAAGAATAAGGCTGGATAGGAGCGACCATCCATAATTGGCCTTACACTAATATTGGTTATCTCGATAGGAGTGGTATATACTTTTTATTTTTCATCTATTATTTATTTACTCCCATCGACATATCCAATTATCAGTATAAAACAAACTACGATAGTTCATAATAGTTTAGGACATTAGATATAACAATAACACAGATAATATAATTGCGGAACACAGATAAAAACAAAAGTCTCATATTTATATAACTGATGTCAGTTAATACATAGTTGACACAATACATACGATACAACTACAACTGTCGACTCTAGAAGTTATATATACACGTACATTATCGACTAATATACATGAATACATATCGTTCTATACAATGACACGACTACTACAAAACGACATTGACAACTTCAGAAGATGTGAAAAGTCTTCAAATCCCGAACAGCAACTCAAAGAAGAAAATCTACAACCTGAAATAACTCGGGTCTGACCCGAGTATTACATTCAAAAGAAAATAATACACGGGTCAGTCTAATTCAAACTCAGTTATTAGTGCATAGGAGCAATAATAATCAAATACGAATAGACGACAGTCACAGAAATCTCGTATATCCGACTCCTCGATAAAGGAATCGGATAACGGCAGATATAACACTAAACAGTGTTAAACAACAATCAGCAATCCAAAACAATTTAACAATCGAACTATCAACTAAATCTGTCAATCCTGCTAGGGCTGCAGTACACGCACGCGTGTACTGCCTCGCCACTACGATAATGCAAACAAACTCGACTAACAGACCAGAGAACTGCAAGGGTAAAACTGCACCTAAATACAACTGGCAAAAGTAAAGACCAGACAACATGGCTCAGGTGGAACTGCACATACAAACAGATGCAGCCACCATGACAACAAGTACGACAGGGATGAGCAGATGCAAGCAACAATGACACATGAATATGCAGTGTACAACCAAGTCGAGGCCTGAGATATATAAACAGTGGCAACACGTCACAGTAAAGATCAACATGAAATGATGTTTGTATGCCAAAAGGTCGGAGGCAAGGCAAACACAAATATCGATTAATGCAAACTGTCTCGAACCATTAACCAAGTCAGGTAGATAACTAATGCAACAGCTTAGGTCAGTGAACACTTCCTATATGCAGACCATAATCACAAGACTCAAGTACCATCAAAGGCACAATGACATGCAAACATTTCAAGATCACAATTTCCACAGAACAACTCACGTGTATGCAACGGTGAAACGAAGTGGACAATGCCTCAACACTAAACAGAAGAATACAATATCCACAGTAAACAACATGTACAGGATAGTGAAGAACAGTTCGAACAAGGTCGAAAGTGCTACCAGGGTTCATCAAGCAATACAACACAGTGAGTATTCAAGAATGAATATCACATAACCGAAGACAATTCTCAAAGCCAATATAAATTCAAATCAACAATGAACGACTACCCAGTCAAGTGATAATGAACCTGTCAGGTCAGAGCAGTGGTACTCAAAGTAGCAAAAGAACACAAATAAGTCAAAAGGATCAAAGCCGAAGCTATACATTGAAACAAGTCCAATTCAAGTGATAACAACAAGTATGCAAAGAGCAACATGAAGACTGGAATGAAGGACCCAATTTGTTCGACTACACAGTTGCAATGTCAACAAAGTAAGCAAGGAAGTCAAATGTAAAACTGCAACTACAAAAGAATGCAACTACCAATGTAGGCTAACATATATTATACCCTGTAACCAGAAGTATATATGAAGGCAAAACTCACTAAACAAGTGCAAACTATATGTATAAGAACAAGACCCCAATGATAACAAGCTACGGTCTCATCCAGATGATGAGCTCGAAGTCAAGGCATAAGCAAACGAGCAACCATCCAAATTCAAAATCAGTAATACTATGAAACCCCAAATCAAGTTCGATTCAAAAAGGAAAAAGCAGCAGTAAATGGCATGTGGCCTGATTTGCAAATTGCCACAACACACTACGGATATCATTGGAGTTCAACTCAAAGGGATAGTCGAACATCAGCTACATAAGTCAGAACAACATAAACAACAGGTAGTGGTAAACATACAAGAACCAGATAAAGAAACTTCAACATCAAATATACTTGAATCCGGACCAATAGGCAAAACCAAAAGGCTATTAAGCCAAAAGCCAGAGGGGATTTAAAGAGCAGTTTTAAATTAAAACCAACACTCTGATCAGCTGAAAGCAACAACACGAATCAAACCAATCACATAAACAGTTCTCAACCAAGTTAGTAATTTCAAAGCTGTGGCGAACAAGTCAGAAAAGTGACAGAAGTCACGAATTTATATACCAGAAAATCGATACCAGGGTGACTACAAAAACCCTAAATGAGCAAATAATCATTGGCTACAACCATTTAAAACCCAAGACACAAAACAGAGCGATAGAATTAGATGTGAGCGAAACAATTCACTCACCTTCTTTCACGAAACAAGGATCGAAGGTTGCGAGGGCCAGAGAAACGAAGATTGAAGGAGTTGCAGTCGAGGCCAACCAGGAATCCACCGATTTCAGAGAAGATTCGCAAGCCCTAATTTTCTTTTTGGAGATGGGGAACGAACGAGATTGAAGTCGCCTCCATTTTTTTTCTTCTCGTTTCGTTTTGTGGTTGCCAAAAGAATGAATCAGGGGGAAAACAATTATGCCCTAGGTGATAATCACGGTCAAAACAAACAAACAAAATGGACCCATTTACATCTAAAGGCCCATACAATTCTTTTAACAAATTTTCAAATGAATTTAAACTTGATTCAAATCTGCATTAGCAGTTAAAATGATTTAATCGTCATTTATAAACTGACGCGAAAAACCGGGTTGTTACAGACTCCCTTCCTTAAAGAAATTGCGTCCACGCAATCATAGGGAATAAATGGATAAAAGGTAACAACCAAAAGAGCATGGCAATGTCGAATGTATAAGCAAAGCAAGTGTCAGCGGGGAGGTATTAGATAAGAAATCGAAAGGTTCGACTGCTTCAAATCAAAAGAATCAACATCGTGGGAATCAGGGATCAAAATCAGACGACTAACAAAAGCAAGAACAATCGAGTTCCAGCAACTAAAAGAGAAGGAAAAATAGAGCAGAAATCCCATACAGAGCACGAATTGAATGTGAGTAAATCAAATTACTCACCTGAATCGCCAGAGAAAAAGACGAAGCTCAAATCTCAAAAATCGCAAATATTCAATCATCAAAAGCGATAATCAAATTTCTCAAATCAACAAATATTCGATTATCACAAGCTGTAACGACCCGCTATTTTGGACCATTCGCATCCATTATAAGTGTATAGGTAGACACTCATGCCGGAGTTGAATTGCTCAAAATACCGCGTTGTTAATTTAAAATTTGGCAAAACTGAACATATACAGTAAATAAATAATCACAGATCACAGACACAGAGTAATAATTTTGCAGCGGAAATAAAAGAGATAGTAGTTCATGAAGCTACTATATGAATATATAAAATACATTAGAGTTTACAACAGAAGAGTAATATGATACATCAGATACAAATCAGAATACATCACTGGAATCATCGAATACTGAAAGCAGAATAGATGGCTGGATCTTCAAGCAAAGCTCCAACTTCAAAGGTGAGTCTCGAATACTGGTACACTCAGTCTGACCCGAGCGTAAAGCAAAAACACAAGACACTCGAGTCAGGATTAACATTCTTATATTAATAAATCCAACTCAAGTGAAATAGCAATTGTAATACAAGTAACTCAAAGGATGTTTGGAATAACCATCCTTTAAGGATCCGTCAAACTATCTACTATGTAGTAATGTACGATAAGTAGATAATGTCTATCAGTAATATAAAGATATCAAAATAGCGTTAAGTCATGGCCCATTCCACCCTTAACACATTTTTATTCCCAAAAGCATATACAAGACCGTAGTTTCCCCAAAACCGGAAGTCACCAGAGGGCAATCCATATACTAAAGGTACAAATCAAAATCGTAGTGGTCGCGCATAAATGGAATACAAGTATGACAAGGTACATGAGGCGATACCAACTAGGATACTAGTAGTTGCCTGATCCGGACTGATGTTGGGCATAGCAGCTACTACCCCAACACCGCGAAACAACACTCCCATAATCGAGGGGTGCACCCAAATCGAATCACAAATGTAATAGATATGGTATCGAAGAAGTGTGTCCGCTAGAGATGGCGAACCTCAATGGCCCGGCGCGGCTCCTGTTTTAGTCATGTCAGGGGTCATCCATTATCGTTCTCTTTCTTCAGTCAACACGTACATCATTCCAACCACTTCATTCTGGATCATCACTCCGCGTATAGTTATTAAAGTGGTTTTCGGTTTAGATAGAGTGTATATCCATAACCGAATTCCGGTCTCTTTAATAACTTTCGTAATTATTACACCGATTGGTCGTTTATATATTTCAAAAACCAAATCAATTACAATTTCAATTAGAATTCGTAAATCAACATTCATTTGTCTTTCAAAACCAATTTCCAAAAATTTACGTTTCAAAACTTCCAAATTATCATTTCAAAATCTTATAATTCAATTTCAATCTCTTTTTAAAACAATTCAAATATTGGTTCAAGTTCGTATATAAGTTTCATTTCGAAATCGTTTAAATCAATTTAATTTATCATTCAAATCAATTCCAAATCATTTATCAATTTCATTCAATGTTCGTTAAGTAAATTTGTCATTCAAAACAATTTCTATTAAATTTCCAAATCGTTAAATCAATTTCTTAAGTTCAACTTCATTATATCAAGACTTACAAATTGAATTAAATTAAATTCATCAAATCAAATTCTTTAAATTTCAAGTCTTACATTAATTTCAATAAATCACATTTTTTTTCTTGTTAAAGAAATTCAATTTCACTTATTTACTTTCTTAAATAATTTTCCAAAACTTAATTAATAAAGTAACTCAATTTCAATTATTTACGAAGTAAAATTCACTTATTCAAAAGTTCAATTTTTCTTATTAAAGAATCCAATTCAATTTAATCATTAAAATAGTTCAATCTTATTTAATTATTAAATAATTTCAAAGTTCAATAATTTCAACTTAATTATAATTTCAACCTTAATTATTAAATCATTTCAAAGTTCAATAATTTCAAACTTAATTCAATCATTTCTCAAATTATACATCGTTCTTTCATCAATTTCATTTTTAATATTTTGTTCCAGATTTTTAAATATTAACATTTTCCTTTCATTAAAAATTCAAATTTCAACTTCATTTCAAAACCATATTATTTATCCAAATAAAATCTTTAATTTATTTTTAAATCAAATTATTGACCAATCGGGTTTTATTTAATTTTCTATCCTAGGTCAAGTTCATTTGGGTATTTATCATTTCAACCCGATTCCAATTCAATTCAAAAATTAAAACATAGCAAAGGGAACTTGCAGTGTGATAACTGGGATGGTGTCAAAGTAAATAAACAAGCAATAACAACAAACAATAACAATCCAATAATCAATTTAAATAATCCCGAAATAACCGTATTAATTCGCATTGTTATTTGTACGAATTAATATAATTATTTCTAGAATCTACACTATCATTTCATGTAGATTAAAGATTATTACATTACGGTTTTCACTTGTCATCTATTTACAATTTCATACATCATCAATTTAACAATATACATTCAGTGGTTCAAAATGTAATTAAACAAATCCTACGTGTCAATAAATTCAACAGTTAAAGGGGTCATATTATACAAATGTCAGGTAATCAAATTTAACATTTTAATTATCCTATATCAAGTTCAATTTCATACTATTTATCATTTTAACATTAACAATTTATCGTCCAATATAAACATCAACAATCAATCAATTATCAGCCAAACTGTATTATCATTGCATAAATAATTAACAGATAATAGTGTCAGATGTCATAGGTGAACTGATACAGGTAATAGCATATATAACAGTGTAATTAACTAACAGCAGCATATTTCAATTGTCGTTTCAATTGAAATCAAATTTAATAAATAAAAGAACGTTAATCGTGAGTGAGTGCTCACCTTTCGAGGCTAGGGAGATTTGACACTGAATGAGTGACGAATCCAAGCATGAATTCCAAAGCAAAGCTAAATTGGCACGAATTCGACGACGACAGAGCTGATAACGAGAATTGATGAAAACAGATCAGATTTACTTAATATGAATGGAAGGTGTATACACTATATTTTAAAATCAATAATTATAAAAGAAATCTAGTAAAACTTAATATATAAGCTATATGTTTTATTATTAAAAGTCATTGTTTAAATCAAAACACATAAAAATATAAAATCTTAATAAACACATATATAGAAATCAACATTATATTTTAAACATACATATAACAACATAAAATCTCTACATATTCCCAGATCACTTTATCAAATTAAACATATATAAAATATATACCTATTACTTTATACTTCAATAACGAACTGTACATATAAACAAGTATTGAAGCTTCTATATATATAAACCAGCAGATTTTACAATATGTATATTGCCGAAATAAACTATTCATAACCTTGATATTTTTAAATGGAAATTACCACTTTAGAACTTAATTTTATATAAAGTATACAACTATATATAAAGTATATAACTATATGGCTACCTTATATACTGTATATACAGCGTAACAGACTTAATAAAATACTCAACACATATAATACCTCCGCAAGGTTATGTACTTATGACTGCAAACAACTATAATATTTAAACCATATACAAGCTAACATCTAACACATATATATAGTTATATACAGTTTTTTAACTTATATACTTTGCATTAAACTAAGCTTTACATAAGAAAAATCATATCAATATTTATATAAAGAGAATTAAGCAAAATTCAGTATACTATAAATATATATCCATACAACCCAATATATACACGCACGCTATGTATATACAACAAATACACATATGAAATCTGGTTATAAACAAAGTAATGCAAATAAATATATATAGCAGTAGTCAAATATTTATATATATATATATAATATAAAACTAATCTACTAATACATACAACTAGATTTAAAACAAACTCAACAACTTACTGTAACTAAACAACTACATATATATTGTATCTTTACTTGCAAAGCTAAATATCCATTCATATATAGTACCCATACCTCATACTCCAGCGAACTGTGCATATATAACAATAGTATATATGTAAACGAGCCACTAGATAGGCATAGGGAGGATCGAAGAGCGAAGCTTGGCTTCAAATCGAGAGTGGCAGAGACGAACAGGTGAAGGCGGAAGAGGTGGCGAGGTGGAGGGGAATAGGTGGCTGTTAGTTAGATGAGAGCGGTGAAGAGAGAGGGTGAGCAGTGGATGACGCGCGTGGAGAGGGGGTCTCGGACGAAGTTTGATGGGTTGGCATTGGTCAGAGGCGGTGCAGGTCGGAGAAGGGAAGGTCGTGAGGCAGAGGGTATCGGCATGGCCGCCGCGTGGTTATGTTCAGGTTGAGGGGAAGGGTACGACATGCTGGGGTGGGCTCGGATTGCTGTGCATGGGTGAGAAGATGAGAGGAGGCTCGGGTCTGGAGCAGGGCAGGTGGCACGGTGGGTTTGGGTGGTGGTTGCCGGCGGAGGGAAGGTAGGGCGGAGAGGCAGTTCGGTGGCCAGGGTACTCGGTGGTGGAAAAATGGAGGGGGTACACGTGGGAAGAGGCGAACGTCATTTGTGAGTGACATGAAGGGATCAAGAATTTCAATAGTGAAAAGAAGATGATAACAGGCAGAAGGGTTTCGAATGAAATGTTGAGGCTATATCGTTTCTTTTTTTTTATGTGGGTATCAGCAGATGAGAAGAAGAGGAGACCTACCTGACTAAATTGGAATGACAGAATAACAAAAGTCAGGTCCTTATTTCTGGAAATATTAAACGTATGCGGCCATTGGTTTATCAACCGTTTAACCAACGAATGGACACATATATTATAGAGAATCAAAATGGGGACCAATACGGTTGACTGTTTCGTGGATTAAACCGCGTATCGGATAACAAAATACAGAAGTGAATATATTGTAGAGATTAGTACGATGAGACGATCAAAACGGTATTCAAATATCAGTGGTACGATCGAATTATAAAAATTCGAATTTTCTACCAGCGGAAAGTGCAAGAAAACACTAAAAAATAAGATCGACGGAGCCAAAGATGTCCGAATTTGGAAAAACGACAAACTAACATCTTGCTCAGAAGATGGTTTAGAATTTTTCTATGTAAAAATATTTAGGTTCGGAAACATTTTATTTTCATCGCTTTTTAAATGATTAAATTTGAAATGAATTTACGCGCGAAATAAACTTTCATATTTTCGGACGAAAATTTACCAGTTGCTATGTTTAACTGAACGTATTTCAAATATTAGATTTTTATTCCAAAATTTTATCATTTAAAATTTCACAAAATCTCAACTAATTACGTTATTAAAATAGTTGAAATTTACGGGTCGTTACACAAGCGATAATCAAATTTCAAATTCAACAAATATTCGATTATCAAAAACAATAATCAAATTTCAAATCAACCAATATTAAATTATCTAAAGCGATAATTAAATTTCAAATCAGCAAATATTTAATTATCAAAAGCGATAATTAAATCTCAAATCAGCAAATATTTAATTATCAAAAGCGATAATTAAATCTCAAATCAGCAAATATTTAATTATCAAAAGCGATAATTAAATCTCAAATCAGCAAATATTTAATTATCAAAAGCGATAATTAAATCTCAAATCAGCAAATATTTAATTATCAAAAGCGATAATTAAATCTCAAATCAGCAAATATTTAATTATCAAAAGCGATAATTAAATCTCAAATCAGCAAATATTTAATTATCAAAAGCGATAATTAAATCTCAAATCAGCAAATATTTAATTATCAAAAGCGATAATTAAATCTCATATCAGCAAATATTTAATTATCAAAAGCGATAATTAAATCTCAAATCAGCAAATATTTAATTATCAAAAGCGATAATTAAATCTCAAATCAGCAAATATTTAATTATCAAAAGCGATAATTAAATCTCAAATCAGCAAATATTTAATTATCAAAAGCGATAATTAAATCTCAAATCAGCAAATATTTAATTATCAAAAGCGATAATTAAATCTCAAATCAGCAAATATTTAATTATCAAAAGCGATAATTAAATCTCAAATCAGCAAATATTTAATTATCAAAAGCGATAATTAAATCTCATATCAGCAAATATTTAATTATCAAAAGCGATAATTAAATCTCAAATCAGCAAATATTTAATTATCAAAAGCGATAATTAAATCTCAAATCAGCAAATATTTAATTATCAAAAGCGATAATTAAATCTCAAATCAGCAAATATTTAATTATCAAAAGCGATAATTAAATCTCAATCAGCAAATATTTAATTATCAAAAGCGATAATTAAATCTCATATCAGCAAATATTTAATTATCAAAAGCGATAATTAAATCTCAAATCAGCAAATATTTAATTATCAAAAGCGATAATTAAATCTCAAATCAGCAAATATTTAATTATCAAAAGCGATAATTAAATCTCATATCAGCAAATATTTAATTATCAAAAGCGATAATTAAATCTCAAATCAGCAAATATTTAATTATCAAAAGCGATAATTAAATCTCAAATCAGCAAATATTTAATTATCAAAAGCGATAATTAAATCTCAAATCAGCAAATATTTAATTATCAAAAGCGATAATTAAATCTCAAATCAGCAAATATTTACTTATCAAAAGCGATAATTAAATCTCAAATCAGCAAATATTTAATTATCAAAAGCGATAATTAAAAACAACAAATATCTGATTATCAAAAACGATAATCAGAACTCATATCAACAGATATCTAATTATCACAAGCGATAATTAGAAACAACAAATATCCGATTATCAAAAACGATAATCAGAACTCATATCAACAAATATCCAATTACCTGCAGATAATTGGAAGCAACAAATATCTAGAAATCAATTAAGAAGACTAGAAAATCAACATAAAAGCTTGGATCGATCCCATCAGATGGCGAGTTTTTAATTCGCCGCACGTGCATCTCAGAGTGGCCGAAGCCTACCAAGTACTCAACATAATTTTGGCGCCCATCAGATTGACCCGAAGGTCCGCAGAGTGACCCGAAGGTCTAGTACTGGTATTTGACCCGAAGGTCCGCAGAGTGGCCCGGAAGCCCAACAAATGACCCGAAGGTCCTCATAGTGGCTCGAAAGCACACAAAATCATCAAATATTTCAATTAACGAGTCTGGAATTAACCGAAATAGCAAACGCACATGTCCCATACCACGTGTTTTACTAAATCGTTTGATTCTCTTCATCGTTTCCTTGAAAGTGCAAAATTGTATATTTTGTAAAATTACATTTCACATTCTCAAACGGACAAGTCCGGAATTAAGCGAATCAGTAAAAGAAAGGGGTCATAGTCCTCGATTTTGCTGAAACGTTTAAATCGCTTCCTCATTCTTTTGAAAGCGCAAACTGTTAAAATTTCTGAAAACAATTTTTATTTATTTTGTAAAAATAACAATTCGCATTCTCAACTGAACAAGTCCGGAGTTAAGCGAAACAGTAAAAGAAAGGGGTCATAATCCTTGATTTTGCTAAATCGTTTAAGTCGCTTTCTCATTCTTTTGAAAACGCAAACTGCTAAAATCTTATAAAAAAAAATTCATTTTAAAACGATTTTCCAATCACGTGATTAAAACAGCAAATCAGTAACAATTTTCGATAAGGAAATTGTACTTCTCAAAATACCGTAAAAACGGTCACAAAACAGCATTGCGGAATAACCGCTAGAAAATCCACTTTTAAAACTTGACGGTTACTGAAGCCAAAGCAGCAGAAATTTTTTTTTTTTTAACGTCAAAATCGCATCAAAATAATTTACATCAAAATGTAATATCAGTGAATTTTCATTCATCAGAAATGCCACAAAACACCGTGCTTCAAAATAGCACTGGTGTAAAAATCCCGTTATAAAAATAACGGCAACAAAATACGTTTCATAACCAAGCATCGGTTCAACGTAAAATAAATGCAACAACGTGCAATTCAAATTTTTGCACGTACTACAAAATGAACAAAGAAATCATTCGAAGGTATCTTCATTGAAGACAATTCAAAACAACAAAGTCTAATCAATAGATGATTAGTACAAAAGAAAGCCAGCGGAAATTTCAACAAAAATCACATATCTGCAATTTCCTCGAATCCTCAATTTGGATTCGAAATTCTCAAAGAAACAAATAATTACAGCTATGTAAATAACAATTGGAATTCATATCAATTTCGTATTTTGATTCTTAAATCAAAAAGATTATCAGTTGTACTCAGCGAAGACAGTTTCACTGTTTCCGCTGCGCACTCTGATAAATAGAACACAAATCAATCAAATCATCAGAACACAATTTCATCCAAACAACAAAACACAATTCCACTTTTATTTTTAAATAACGATATTTAAAAATTTCATCAAAATTTCAAAACTTTAGTTTTGACTCAAATCACAGATAAAACGTCGACTAATAGTTGTAACATATGTTCCATCCAAGTTATGTTTTATATTATGTCCATAAACCCCAAGCTCTGATACCAACTGTAACGCCCCACCTCTATGCTCATAATAACAAAGAGTATTAAAAGAAATACTGTCTATTATTACGAAGAATAAGGCTGGATAGGAGCGACCATCCATAATTGGCCTTACACTAATATTGGTTATCTCGATAGGAGTGGTATATACTTTTTATTTTTCATCTATTATTTATTTACTCCCATCGACATATCCAATTATCAGTATAAACAAACTACGATAGTTCATAATAGTTTAGGACATTAGATATAACAATAACACAGATAATATAATTGCGGAACACAGATAAAAACAAAAGTCTCATATATATATATAACTGATGTCAGTTAATACATAGTTGACACAATACATACGATACAACTACAACTGTCGACTCTAGAAGTTATATATACATGTACATTATCGACTAATATACATGAATACATATCGTTCTATACAATGACACGACTACTACAAAACGACATTGACAACTTCAGAAGATGTGAAAAGTCTTCAAATCCCGAACAGCAACTCAAAGAAGAAAATCTACAACCTGAAATAACTCGGGTGTGACCCGAGTATTACATTCAAAAGAAAATAATACACGGGTCAGTCTAATTCAAACTCAGTTATTAGTGCATAGGAGCAATAATAATCAAATACGAATAGACGACAGTCACAGAAATCTCGTATATCCGACTCCTCGATAAAGGAATCGGATAACGGCAGATATAACACTAAACAGTGTTAAACAACAATCAGCAATCCAAAACAATTTAACAATCGAACTATCAACTAAATCTGTCAATCCTGCTAGGGCTGCAGTACACGCACGCGTGTACTGCCTCGCCACTACGATAATGCAAACAAACTCGACTAACAGACCAGAGAACTGCAAGGGTAAAACTGCACCCAAATACAACTGGCTAAAGTAAAGACCAGACAACATGGCTCAGGTGGAACTGCACATACAAACAGATGCAGCCACCATGACAACAAGTACGACAGGGATGAGCAGATGCAAGCAACAATGACACATGAATATGCGGTGTATAACCAAGTCAAGGCCTGAGATATATAAACAGTGGCAACACGTCACAGTAAAGATCAACATGAAATGATGTTTGTATGCCAAAAGGTCGGAGGCAAGGCAAACACAAATATCGATTAATGCAAACTGTCTCGAACCATTAACCAAGTCAGGTAGATAACTAATGCAACAGCTTAGGTCAGTGAACACTTCCTATATGCAGACCATAATCACAAGACTCAAGTACCATCAAAGGCACAATGACATGCAAACATTTCAAGATCACAATTTCCACAGAACAACTCACGTGTATGCAACGGTGAAACGAAGTGGACAATGCCTCAACACTAAACAGAAGAATACAATATCCACAGTAAACAACATGTACAGGATAGTGAAGAACAGTTCGAACAAGGTCGAAAGTGCTACCAGGGTTCATCAAGCAATACAACACAGTGAGTATTCATGAATGAATATCACATAACCGAAGACAATTCTCAAAGCCAATATAAATTCAAATCAACAATGAACGACTACCCAGTCAAGTGATAATGAACCTGTCAGGTCAGAGCAGTGGTACTCAAAGTAGCAAAAGAACACAAATAAGTCAAAAGGATCAAAGCCGAAGCTATACATTGAAACAAGTCCAATTCAAGTGATAACAACAAGTATGCAAAGAGCAACATGAAGACTGGAATGAAGGACCCAATTTGTTCGACTACACAGTTGCAATGTCAACAAAGTAAGCAAGGAAGTCAAATGTAAAACTGCAACTACAAAAGAATGCAACTACCAATGTAGGCTAACATATATTATACCCTGTAACCAGAAGTATATATGAAGGCAAAACTCACTAAACAAGTGCAAACTATATGTATAAGAACAAGACCCCAATGATAACAAGCTACGGTCTCATCCAGATGATGAGCTCGAAGTCAAGGCATAAGCAAACGAGCAACCATCCAAATTCAAAATCAGTAATACTATGAAACCCCAAATCAAGTTCGATTCAAAAAGGAAAAACCAGCAGTAAATGGCATGTGGCCTGATTTGCAAATTGCCACAACACACTACGGATATCATTGGAGTTCAACTCAAAGGGATAGTCGAACATCAGCTACATAAGTCAGAACAACATAAACAACAGGTAGTGGTAAACATACAAGAACCAGATAAAGAAACTTCAACATCAAATATACTTGAATCCGGACCAATAGGCAAAACCAAAAGGCTATTAAGCCAAAAGCCAGAGGGGATTTAAAGAGCAGTTTTAAATTAAAACCAACACTCTGATCAGCTGAAAGCAACAACACGAATCAAACCAATCACATAAACAGTTCTCAACCAAGTTAGTAATTTCAAAGCTGTGGCGAACAAGTCAGAAAAGTGACAGAAGTCACGAATTTATATACCAGAAAATCGATACCAGGGTGACTACAAAAACCCTAAATGAGCAAATAATCATTGGCTACAACCATTTAAAACCCAAGACACAAAACAGAGCGATAGAATTAGATGTGAGCGAAACAATTCACTCACCTTCTTTCACGAAACAAGGATCGAAGGTTGCGAGGGCCAGAGAAACGAAGATTGAAGGAGTTGCAGTCGAGGCCAACCAGGAATCCACCGATTTCAGAGAAGATTCGCAAGCCCTAATTTTCTTTTTGGATATGGGGAACGAACGAGATTGAAGTCGCCTCCATTTTTTTTCTTCTCGTTTCGTTTTGTGGTTGCCAAAAGAATGAATCAGGGGGAAAACAATTATGCCCTAGGTGATAATCACGGTCAAAACAAACAAACAAAATGGACCCATTTACATCTAAAGGCCCATACAATTCTTTTAACAAATTTTCAAATGAATTTAAACTTGATTCAAATCTGCATTAGCAGTTAAAATGATTTAATCGTCATTTATAAACTGACGCGAAAAACCGGGTTGTTACACTGTGAATAAAGAATTTAGTACTATAAAAAACGAGTACGAGATTATTATAAATGAGTACTCATTAGTCGAATGGATGGATGTTGCGAACTCTAGTATATCCGATATCGTATACAACTTTGTAAAGATTAACCAACTTCAAAAATATATTCCAGGAAAGGAAGTTGTAGGTAATGCATCCATATTATTAATTTTTTATAAATCATTGTATGTTTGCTTAACATTAGTATATTATAGATGTTATCGGCATAGTTCAAAGTGTCTCATCAATCAAAGTCATTCGAAGAAAAATCAACAATGAGAATATTCCAAAACGAGATATAACCATTGCAGACGATTCGTAAGTACACATATTAAACCAATAATTTTGTTTACTCAAAATATTTATGCTTAGATTTAAATTACATAAGTAAAACTGTTAATGTGACTTTATGGGGAGAACTTGCTATGAAAGTCGGTGCTAAGCTGGTACAAATGGTTGATGAATGTCCTATAGTAGCTATTAAATATGCAAAAGTTGGAGATTTTCAAGGTAAAAATTATTCTGTTTTTTTAGTCCTTGCCAAGCCATCATTTTTTAATATTATTTAATCTTACTGCAGGTTTATCTTTATCAACATTGAGTAAAAGCAATTTATATATAAATCCAAACATACCAGAAGCTAAAAAGCTTAGAAGTTGGTACAATTGTGAAGGCAAAAACACAATAATCTCATCTACCACTTACGAAAGAGTTATGCTTGATCATATAATAAATGATCCAACATTGGGTCATGACAAGGTTTGTCCGTATCGTTTCGAACTATATTGTACATTAATAATTTCATATTAATTGCTTATTTTTATTTCATTCATAGTCTGCATTCTTCAGCGTGTTTGCTTACATAACTTATATTAAGAGTCAGAAATTGTGGTATCAAGCCTGTAAGAGTTGCAAAAAAAAGGTAACTGAATCTGCAGAATCGGACTATTGGTGTGAAGCATGCCAACAGAATGAAAGCTCTTGTATTTTGAGGTAAAAATTTAAGAGCTTATTATTATTATTTGAAATGGTACTTTATATACAATATATCAATGGGATAATATATCACATGTTAATAAATGTTCGAATCGCGCTACGCAAGTTTCGAACTTGTGACCCATGGCACCAAAGTTTAGTTAATTGTTTATAGTAATCAGTAATATATGTAATAATATGTTCGTTTAATGCAGATATATTATGGTAATGAAAATTAATGATCCAACCGGTGAAGCTTGGATTACTGCTTTTAATGAACCAGCAGAGGAAATCATAAGTTGTAGTGCTGATGACTTTTATAAGATTAAGAATGACGAAGGTGAAGATATATACGAACAAAAACTAAAGGAGTTGTTATGGATCCCTCGTCTTTTCAGAGTTGGTGTTACCCAAATAGAGTACATGAATGAAAAAAACAAAAAATCAATGTTATGTCTCAATCAGTTATTGATTATGTGGCGGAATCAAGTTTCTTGTTAGAAGAAATATCAACAATGGCAGAATCCAAAGTTTAGTTTTTTTTTGTTTCATTAATTTTAGGTTATTTCTTGTTTTTTCTTCAGCAGTGTTAGTTTTTCATATAATAATGTTATTTTTAGGTAATTTATATTTAAACATTGTAGTTCAATAATATGAGAATTATTTATTAAATCAATTTTTGTATTAGTAGTCTTCTTTAATTAGGTATTGAAAAATATAATGATGTATATTGCAGTGACATTTTTTTGATTTTTTTTTTCAAATTCATTAATACGTTTGAGCTATAAATAAGCTCAAAATTAAGTGTATATTAAACCTTCTTGATACATATATGTCTGTGTGTCTATGAGTAGTTCATATAAATACATTAATAGTGCATCCTTAGTATCAAGTTGACCTACATTATCAATCATTGATATAATAGAATTTAAACAGTTTCAATTATTTTTATTTTTTTTAAATGCAATTAATTTTTTATCAGATTAATAATAAAGAAAAAAATTAAACAAAAACATTTTTCTTTGATATCAAATACCACAACGGTCGGTTTACCCATCGTTGTGCGGTTATACTAGTTATTTATTAAAAACTGACGAGCCGTTTAGTTAGTCTACAAAAATATTGAAATTCTTTTTTTTTTATATTTTTTTCCAGCTAACTTTTAATTTTATTGCATCTTTGTCATGACCTGGTACTTAAATGATGATACTCCTATCACATACGTTTCAATTATATTTGCGGTACCCAACGTCTTCTGTTATCTGGTGTGTTGCCGGGGACAAAATATCCACAGTAATTAATTCATTAAAAAAGCCTTCTTTCTTACCAAGATAAAGGGGGGTAGCTTCGTTTTCTTAGAATATGATATCGAGAGATGTAATAATATAATATCACAAAAATAATGTAGTTTTGGGGTTGAAAAAAAGTGGGTCCCAGCAGCACTTAGTCTGCCACCCAAGATCTCAGGAGTTGGGTTCAACGCCACTCTGTCCATAAATATTGCTCTCCAAGTTCCTCATCCTAACCTACACATACCCATCTTCCCACCCGGCTGCTCTCTCCGATGACAACTGGTTTACCAAATGGGTGCAGATTCGTTGCGTACAATTTGAAAAGGCAAGCTGGTCGAGATTTATTATCATCTAACCGCGTGGGCCCACGAGATAATAAGTGCCTAATTAATTAGGAGTTGCTGTTGAGGATTTGCCGTTGGGCCCATTAACTGCCTTTCGTTATCTCCTCCGCTTTGCTTTTTCCTCTCAGCATCTATATAATAAATTGTCCGGCTTTAGTAGGTTTTAAACTTTTCATCTCTTCTCTTCTGTTCTATACAACATTAACATATTCGCATAAACATGTTGCTCTTTCCACTATTTTTTATTTTACTCTAAAAATAGTGTAAAATATGAAACATTTATGAAGTATCGAATTATAAAAGGATTGTCGATGAAGCTAATTATGATCCTTACTTTCATCAAGCTTTTAAAGCTAGGCGTCTTTCGTCGCCTTGATTTACCTTTGTAATAAATGAAAAGTCTTAAGGACCGTCGATTTTACAAGTGGTTAGAAGAAGATGTATGACTTTTAAGTGCACTGCGTACATAAATTTTCATGGGTATCAATGCTGATTTTCCCAAATGTTAAAAGAAAATGTTTGAAACGGTCACAAATGGAACAATTAATACCAACTTTCCAGGAGAGTTTTATATCAGCTAGATCTTTCTTTTGGTTAAGCTACCCTTGAACAATTAATACGAACTTTACAGGGGAGCTTTATATCAGTTAGATCTTTCTTTTGATTAAGGTACCCTGGCAACTTTTTTAGGTGCATTACCGTTCACTTACGGTTCAAATGACTCGTTGAATGAAACCATTTCAACTGGTATTTGGGTTTATTACTGTTTTCTCTTTATATATGATCGAAGTGCGAACAATTAGAAAAAAGCGAAAGACCTAGAAGACTAAAATGTTTGACCCGAAGTACAAGTTGATCTTGATCTTCATAAAGGAACGTTTTAAAACGTACCTTATTGTTCCTTTTTGTTTAATTAGTTCAAGTGATGGTTTAGATTTTATTTTGAGAGAATTAGAAAAATGATAAACTTTGAAAAAAATTTAAGCTGAAGGAAATGAAGTTTTATTTTTAGGCCGAAGGACAAATGCTAGTTATATTTAGCATTATATTCAACTTTTACACTATACAAAATGCAAGTTATAACTAGTAATATATTTAGTTTTACACTATACAAAATGATAGCTATAAGTAGCATAGATTTTCGGTCAAAAAACTAAACCTGCTGTCCTCTAGTCTAAAAAATTTTAAAATTTGTCCTTGTGCCTATTTTCTTGTTTTATTTTAATTTTTTTTAAAACCTTCCTCACACTACTAGAGATACAGTGTATTCCAACGTCCATGTTCCAACGGCCTCCAACGGCGTTTCTAACGGCTCGTTGGATTTTGTCGTAATCGTCTGAAGCCATTGAAAATCGTTGGAATGAAGACGTTTGCGGCCGTTGGAAAATTTCCTGCATATTTTCCCAACAGCCGACCTGAAGTTCATTATCTACTTCCCCAAACCCAATTCCCCCATTCCACCACCTCCTAGCCTACTACCGCCGCTCCAAACATCATCACAACCACCTCCGACGCCATCTAGAAGCTGCTCCAGCCCATCTCCACCCTTCTAGCTCTCCAAATCGGTAATTTTGTTAAACCTAATATTTAGGTTTTTTTTATTTAGGGTTTAATTTGAATTGTGATTGATTCCTACTTGTTAGTGTATGCATGTTACATCATGTTATCCCCTAATTGCAACTATTATCCCATAATGAACAAGTTATTAGCGATTGAAAATTTTGTAATTTAGGATTGCATTAGTTTATGTTGATTTGGTTAGTATTGAACGTAAGTGTGTGATAGAGTTTATTGCATTTAGAAGCCGTTAGAACGGATATTGCATTTGTGCGAACACGCGAATTGATTTAGTGTATAAATAAATTTGTAATAAATGAATTTTGTGTACAAATTTTGTGTATAAATGAATTTAGTACTTATGTAATAAAACGGTAAAATATAAACCAATATTAATTAAACGAGTTATATATTTAAATTTAATATAAACAAATATTTAAATCCTTAGATATATTTGGCCCCGTTTGACAAGTGTTGTATATGATCGTTTTAGGGATATTCGTTTTTTCACAAAACGGACAACTCTATTCATCTGATACATCATTTGTCGGATTTGTCCCTGTATTGGACAAGTTACAAGCACTATAAAGTAATTATATTTCGTCAATCATATCACTTTAAACGGTTCACAAAATTTTGGCGGCATTTCCTTTACGTTCCTCGTGTACACGCATTTGTGTACGATACAAGGAACACAAGGGAAATGCTGCCGAAATTTTGTGAAATCGTTTAAAATGATATGATTTACGAAATATAATTACTATTGTGTTTGTAATGGGAAGTAGGATGACCGACCATCAAAGAAGACACATAAGTGGCAATGAATCAATAGTTGTTTATTTAAAATAAAGTTTGTAGAAAAAATATATAATTTAGTACATGTTTACTAAATCAGTAAATAAAATTTAAACAAAATATAAAATGAACGATTTATAATTTTTTTACTTTATCATTGGTTTTCAAGTAGGAAAAATGGTCAATTACTTTAATGATCGGAGCTGGATGTATCAAAGAAGGGAAATTAATGGCGCAATAAGTGAAGATTTTCTAAAAGGGGTACAAGTGTTCATTGAATTTGCTATAAGTAATATTGCAAACGATGAAGAAATTCGTTGTCCATGTAGTAGATGCAAATTGTTGAACTATTTAGTACCCAATATAGCTAAGGTTCATTTGCGCCAATACGGTTTCGTACCCAATTATTTGCTGTGGGATCGTTATGGAGAAATTGTAGCCCCTAATAATCAAGAACAGTCGGTGGAGGTCATTAGTGATGAAGTTAGTACGAATCTCATAGAACATATGGTCGATGATGCAGCACGATCAATGTTCCCTACCGTTGAAATTGATAACGACGATGTTAACGTCGAAGAGGAACTAAATGTTGGAGCTAAAAATATATATGATTTATTGGATCATGCTAAAAAACCCCTTTGGAATGGATGTTTAAGCCGCTCTCAATTATCGATAACTGCAGAATACATTGCAATGAAATCAAAATACAACCTTACAGAAGCTGGATTTACGGCTGTTGTTCAAGCTGCTAAACGTCATATGCCACCCGATAATTTAATGTACGAAAATTATTATGAAGTGAAAAAACTTATGTCATCTTTCGGTTTGCCATATCAAAAAATAGATACATGTTTAAAGGGTTGCATGTTGTATTGGAAAGAAGACATCAATCTTAGAAATTGTAAAATATGTAATCAAGAAAGATACAAACCGAGGAAAAAGAAGGGAAAAGAAGTTCCGTACAAGCGTATGCATTATTTACCCATCACCCCTAGACTTCAACGGTTATATGCATCATCTGTAACAGCGCATCATATAAGATGACACGGTGTGAGAACACCTTAAGAAGGTACGTTGACATACCCATCCGATGGAGAAGCATGAAAATATTTTGACAAGAAATATCCCGATTTCGCAGCGGAGAGCGCAACGTTAGACTAGGTTTATGTACAGACGGCTTCTCACCGTTTTCTCAATTTGGTTATAAATATTCATCTTGGTCTATAATAATCACACCTTACAATCTATCCCCGTGGATGTGTATGAAAACTCCATATATGTTTCTCACAATTCTCGTCCCTGGCCCTGATGATCCGACACAGAGAATTGATGTTTACTTACAACCGTTAATCGAAGAGTTGAAAATATTATGGTATGAAGGAGTTGAAACATACGATATATCAAAAAAGAAAAAATTTCGGATGTTCGCTTCTCTGTTATGTACTATTAGCGATTTAATTTTTTGTACATGATATATCTATAATTGTCTAAAGTTCTATTTTATATTTAACGCAGTGGGTTTGAGTTGGAGCCATCTAAAGTGGTTCTGAACATTTCTAAGCAGGCGTATATGAGCAGGATGAGCGATTGCTGGCCTAAGTGGAGCAAGATCCCCGATGATGTGAGAGAGACCATTTGGCAAGATTTTGTAGTAAGTTTATACCGCTTTACAAAATGATTAATTAAATACAAATAAATAATTAGTAATATTTTCTCATTGTACAGGGCGCAGTAGATTTGCAAGAGTCTGACATCAACTTAGTTCAGCGACATTGGAACTCAAAGATCGCTAAGAACTATAGGGAGAAGATGTCAGAGATTAAAAAAGTGGGGAAGAAACCAAAGTGGATGAGCGCGGTTGTATGGGATAAGTGGGTTGACTAATGGAACTCTGAGGAGTTCAAGGTAAATCTATAATGAATCTCAGTAATTTTTTTAACGTTTAATAAATAATTATTCATTGTAAATTTGCAGGAGGAGTCAGAAAGGAACTCAGCAAACAGGAGCAGGAATCCAGTAACTCATCGTGGAGGCTCCAAATTTTTCCAGCATCACCGCGAAGATTTGGTAAATTTATCTATTATCATATTTGTATATTGATTAGTTCAGTAATTAGTTATGTGAAGTTAAATTATCCAAATTATCAATTGCAAGAACGAGCTTATGGACATCCCGTTGACTTAGTGGACTTATTTGCTCACATCCACGCATCTAGGCAAGTAGACGAGTCTGGCAAAATCATATATCAGTGGGGTGATCAGGATAAGGCGACTGAGGCATATGTATGCGTTTTTAAATTTCTAATACTTACATCGATAAGTTTATTAATTACTAGCTATGTAAAATAAAAATTATATTCTACTATTTTTCAACTGAAATTTTTTTTTTTCATTATAGTCAAGGTTACAAGAGGCACGGGCTTATGCGCTTCAGCAATCTGGTCGTGATGAGTTGACACAGGAGGAGCAAGATAACATATTTGACGCTGTTATGGATCCGACGTAGCGGAGTAGATGTTATGGCTTCGGGAACGTAACGGTAATTAATCTTTTTACATATGTACAACAAATTAGCGTTTAGATATATAGTGTTATAATATTTTATATGCTGAGACAACCCTTTTGCTATTATTTCTATTTGCAAGCTCGACAAGCTCAAAAGGCCCAAGAAAAAGAAGAAATTAAGGAGCTTAAAGCTATGATTGAGCAGCTACAGGAGGAGAATTGTCTGCGAGCTGTACAGATGGAGCAGCTGAATCAAAAGCTTGCGGAGTATGTGCAGAATCATGGTACCTTTCCTTCGTCGTCTGGTGCTTCCGAAGGGGACGACGGAGATGCTTGAGGAGGTATGCTTTTTAGTGTTTGTGTTTGAACGATGTATATATTGACTTGGAGATGGTTATTATGTGTTTTAATGTTGTATATATTGGTACGGAGTGGGTGAGAACGATATTTTGATGGTATGTACGTGGTTTGTTAACATGTTTTGATGGTATTTACGTTGATGGTATAGTTTATGATGTTTGAATGGTTTGGTTTTTTTATATTGGTGTTTAATTGATTTATGTGTGTTGTTTATATTGATATTGATATATATATGTGTGGAATGGATTGGAAATGTATTGGAAATGAAATGGATTGAAAATAGTGTGCCTGGAAGGTGAATAAACTTGCTGTTGTACAACAAAATAAACCCAGATTTCTAACGGTTTCCAACGGCTTATTGGACATTTTATTCAAACGGCTTATTGGACATTTTATTCAAACGGCTTGTAACGGTTTCCAATGTCTATTAACCGTTGGCGGTCGTTGAAAATTCCGTTGGAAAATAGCCGTTGGTTCCGTTGGAAAGCATTGATTTTATTCCAACGGCCGCCAATGACTACGAGCCGTTGGAATAGCCGTTTAATCTTGTAGTGTGGAATGTCGAACTCTAAGTTGTCATGGTTTTGAATGAGCAACCAAACCTGAATTATACTCAAATCCAAATAAAAATTAAATTAGGTAATCTGTGTTTTGATAGATTAGGTTGACTTATTCCCGATCGAAGGAGGGTTTTAAAAATTGGGCATGATACTTTAGATGGTAATACCTATTTTTGGAATTCGAAAGTGAAAAGTACAAAAAATTCATTTCAACTTATGTATTCCATTAGCATGATGAAGTCATTTTCCTCTAAAAAAAGGCAAACAATGCTTAATCTATGTATTTTAAATTTTCATTAGTGTGATCAATTGGAATTTATGTATTACATTAGCCTGATAAACATAAATGAATTAATAAAAAACATCCTTGTATTTCATTAGTTTAGTTGATTAAAGTTTTTCTTTTTCGTAACACTGGTAAACGACGGATATGTCGCATGCGTCAAATGAGTAAAATTTCTAACATCCTATCCTTAGGGTCCATTCATTACGAAACTAAAGAAACGTTAGAGTGGGATATTTGAATTGTGAAGTTGGTTGAGAGGAGAATTTGTTTGATAGTACGAAACAATATTTGAGAGGATTATGAAAAAAGAGTATTTGAAAGTTAAAAAGCTACACGCATCGGAAGCAATAACTCCGACACATCATTTTTTTCTTGTTTTCACACCAGTTTTAAAATAATGGGTTAGCTCGTTTAGACGTGCGACGCGTCGGACATGTGCCAACGGTAAGTCGGTAACGTTCTACATCTTTACTGCGGACCGTACCTTAAGTTTATAACACCGCACCCCTTTAGCTCACTCTCATCATAACAACCGTTCCTTGCCTCCAAAATATTAACAAATCATACAGCAATTAAAATCGAATAAAATAAGAAATTAAATATTCCATATGTTTCGTTCTTTCCTGGCTCTTTCCTCCTAAAATCATTCCGCTCCTATAAATAATCGCCCCCAATAAACTATTCTCAAACCCCGAATTTCCAACTTCCTCTTCCATTGTATCTTTTTATTAATTAATTCTGAAATTTGAAATGGGCAAAATTAAATCTCTATTCCACCGCAAGATTCGTACCAGGTCCGAATCTACCTCCTCCTCCCCCACATCTATCTCCGGCGAAATTACTGCCTCCTCTCCCACTGCCGCTACCAGCGCCGGCGAACTCGAACAAGTTTTCAAGCGCTTTGATTCCAATGGCGATGGAAAAATCAGCTCCGAAGAGCTCTCAGCCATTTTCACTTCCCTCGGTCACCCTCCCACCGCCGACGAACTTGCCAACATGATGTCCGAAGCTGATTCCGACGGAGATGGTTTCATCAGCCTGGAAGAGTTCGTTGAATTGAACACGATCAAGAGTGAGGAGGATTTGACTGCCGATTTGGTGACGGCGTTTTCAGTGTTTGATTTGGATCGAAACGGCTCTATTTCGGCAGAGGAGTTGACTAAGGTTATGAGAAGCTTGGGCGAGAAGGTTTCAATTGAAAAGTGTAGGAAGATGATTGAAGGAGTTGATAAGAATGGTGATGGATTAGTTAGTTTTGAAGAGTTCAAGGTGATGATGATGAGCGGATCTGGATTTGGAATTAAGAAGAAGGATTGATTTTTTATTTACGGTCCAGATTCGATTTTCCTCAACTTTACAATAGGTTCGTTCATGACTTGAAGGTATGGAAGGGGAAATTGTATATAAGAAACATTAATTGGATGTCTATGATAATTCTAACTGGATTTATTAGCCTTTTGTTGTCAAATAATGTAAATTAGACTCTCTTTTTCTTCTTTGTACTATTAAAATAGCTGTCCTTTGATTATGATTTTTTTTTTCTTCGGTTTTTTATTTTCATTAATCACCATGATCTTACTTTCAATCACAGTAATATGTTGATTAATTTGTATCCCTTGGTTCGATTTAGTTTAGATTTGTAATACATCGTTACATAATACAATTAGCCAATTAGCCCCTTGTATTAGGTTATATTATTATTATTAATAATAATAGGGAAATGTTAAATTTACCCAATTAACTTCTTGAATTCCATGTCCACCGCAGAAGAATAAAATATGTATATAAATTAGTTTTTATAATTTTTTTTTTGGTCTTTTAGTGTAAAACAATCATTGATAACATATACTTTTAAAATAAGCATGGATCTATTCAACTTTTTGAATGATAACTGCTGATATCATGTTTATTTGTTTGTGCTTTAATTTAACAATTCTATTCTATTATATAAAAATTTGAATACTTAACCTCTTTCTGTTTTTACGTTTTGTTCGCTTTCAGAAAATACTATTATCTTATCAATTTGAAAGAAAAAATTCATTCAGTTACATAAAATTAAATATGCTACTTCAAAATCAAGTCTATTTAGGATAGCCGTTTTCAAATACTTAATGGTATCATAACTTTACTGTTTAAGGGCGACATATTTTCTTCTTTCTAATCATTTTCCAAATAATATTACCGAAATATGATATGACATACTTTTTAGAATAGGTACTTGTTGTAAACAAATAAGAATGTTTTATAAAAAAATAAGAGCAGAAACTATTAGAGAAAGAGGCAGCATACATTTTATTCATTTTAGAAATAAGTAATAATTCATTTAAATTACACAGTCTCCTTTATGTAAAGGCTTTGGATCTTGGGATTGAACTTATCCCACAACGCGGGACTAAACAAAACAATATAAAAACATATTCACTTTATGATTTACATATATTGTAACACCTCCTTTTGAATATGTGTCTTCAAAATCTTGAATGCTTTGATAGCTTGAAATTGTCCCTTTTGAAACGTGTATGATGATTGCTCCCCATCATTATTATCCTGCTTGCATATATCCATTCAGTCGATATAAATATTGTCCGTTGTTTCATTAAAAACCGCTGTTAGTAAAACCCAATGGGGAAAACCTTGAACGAGGAAAAAAGTACAACTTGTAAAATCATATTAAAAATGATATTCTTTCTAAAGGGTTCGATACTTCGGGATTAAAACAATGCCTCATTAAAACCTTACTAAGAAAAACCCAGTGGGAAAAATCTTAATGAAGAAAAAATAGTAAAATGACATATTTTAATATCTCATTTCATCAAATAAAGTTTAATACTTCCGGATCATGATAATGACTCGTTAAAACCTTACTAAGAAAAACCTTATGGGAAAAATCTTAATGAAGGAAAAAAAGTGCAATATAGTATGATATATTTCAATAATTTATTGCATCAAAGGGAGTCTGATACTTCTGGATTCATGTAATGCCTCGTTAAAATCTTACTAAGAAAAACCCATTAGGAAAAATTTTAATGAAGAAAAAAGAGTACTCTACGATATATTTATGTATGCTTCCTCTGATTTTTTATATATTTTTTTCTCTTCAAGTTTGAATATATGCCCTGATGATTCAATTCAGTAAATACTTTTGTAGCATTGCTTAGACAAGCATTAAGAAAATTAAAGTCCGAAGACAATAATTCTACTTTCTCACCTATAAATGTTCATCATTTATAAATAGTTTCATTTGATACAATCGAATTTTCCGAGATTGATTCTTTCAAATATGGTTTGCAGTTAATGCATTTTGTATGCTACTTATATGAAAAACACCTCATGTGCTCTCATTTTTGTGCATCAAATCAATTTTGCATATTGCAACTACATCTTTGATGGATATTAAGAGTTTCGTTACAACAATACTTAAATATATGAAATAATCTACTCATCGTGAATTATATCAAGATTTTCATTACAACAATACTTAAAAGAAGTTGTAACCTACGCTCCTTGTTCTTTACATTCTTCATAACCATCAAATTCATTTATATTCTTAAGGAATTTATATACTTTCATCATTGAGTATGATTTAAACAATATTTATACCTTCGGAGTTTTTAAGTGTTTCAAACACTTTCACTATTTTGTGGACTACGGGTCCACATTTCTCAATTAGGAAAGGATACATGATGGTCAATCATGTTTTCCACTAATTCAAGATTTATAAACATAAGCGCTTTATTATTTATAAATTTATCATCGACGATTATTTCTTGTCAGTTTTAGACATGATTTATTGAGATCTCTTCATTTATCATGTTTTAGGTACCTAAATCACTTATAGGGCTATTTGACAATCATGTCATAGGTCCCTTCAAGAGCACCCTTAAATGTTTCTTTAAGAATACCCACTTCCTTTATTTGGCATCTTTATTACTTGCTCCAAAAATATTTTAAACGGACTTTTGTACCACACTTCAGATGTTGTCTATACTTTTTGATCCTTCAAGGATTGAGATCTATGCTGGAGAAAGTTTAATAGGGATATTATTGATAATTTATTCAAGTTACTTAATATTTTGCAACATTGTATATAACAAATATTTAATATTGGTAATCAAAATGAAGTTATATCCCTTTTATCCTCCCCTCAATGTTGACGAACATTGTCGCATTTAATAATAATCTTTTTTGGATTCTCATTCCATTATGATATTGCTACTAGCAAATACATCATACATATTAATTATAGGAGGATAATTCCTTTATCAGTTGATAAGATGCATTCAATTGATATTGTTTATTAGAGTTTATTCTCATTTATTGATTTAGCCAATTGGAAGAATTTACTTATAGTGTAGATCATTTGAATACATACATGACTTCAGATCATTCAACATTTATGTTGATTGAATTTTAAACCACTGAATTATGTCCATGGATAATTTATAAGATGAGCTCATAACAAACTTCATGTTGTTATTTGAATATCTACATATATAGATATATACGTGCGTCCATGTATTATATATATATTATAAATTTGCATATTCTTTCTCATTTGAGTTAGTAATTTTTAAAACAAACTATTACAAGGATCCAAATTATTAATTATTTTTAAAGATCAATGTTAGTGCGAATCCTTCAAGACCGTATGATAATGTTCAAAAAACTGGTTTGGAATCATATTGAACTTCTGGTTCAAATAAATTGTATACACAACTTCATGTTGTCAAGTTTTATATCTTGATTTTATCTCTAATATTACTTTTGAATATTAATTATGATTATTTATTAGAGAATATATACATAGTTATAATTATATATAAACATCTCTTCTAGAGAGTTCAATAAAAGAGATATATTTACTACATAAATAAGAGTATCTTCTGGACCTTTGAAATGTTATAAAAATAAGAGATTATATTGGTGACACATACAGGTTTGTTCAAGACCGTATTTATGTAGCTTTAGTGAAAATTATGATACGACATATAGATTATCTCTTCAGGAGAATATCTAAAGATATTTCTTCAAGAATAATTATGCATATGACCAAGGTTTTAAATCTCGGATTTCGATCACGTCTCGTCTCGAAGAATTTAGAGAGTTTATCTCGTATCGGGTGAGATCTCAAAAGAGATGAGTGCATCTCGGTCGTCCATCTCGGATTTACATCTCGGTTTTTAAAATTCATTTCGGAGTTACCTCGAAGTATATGTCATGTCTAAAATTAGTTTTCATACACGTAAATTTATAATACTAGTCACTACCTTGAGGAAAACACTATGCAGTTACCTTGAATATATCACACGCTTATCATTAGTAATTTAGTATGGAAAAATATCGCTTGTATCATGTAAAATAAACAAATAACTATATTTCATGAATAATGTTCAATGTAATATCATATAAGATAAAGTAGACAAGAAATAAACCATAACATATGCACTTTTACTTTGTTTGATCATTCACTTAACTTTCCTACACAATATAATGTCTCATTTCTACCTTTTATGATTTATAGTGCTGCAAGGGAAATCTTAATTTTATAACTTCAAATACAAAAGTCTACAAGTAGAATTAAGATATTCTATGTCTGATTATAGTATTTAATTATTAGCAAACAAAATCCATTAAGCAACTAATAACATAGATATTTCAAACAAATGTAGAAAATAGCATACATGGTACAAACAATTTTCAAACATTTAGTAATATTATAAGAAAAGCAAAAAAATGATGTACGAATGAACATGTAATCATCAAATGAAATTAATAGATGAAAGAGAATTCCTTTATTGCTTAAAAATAAGCCTTGAGGAAAAAAATTATAGCAGCAAAGACTAAATGAAATCAAATTGAGAATCCATTTGGAACATAAAGTTAAATAAGTCAAGCCCAAAATTTATAACCGCAAAAAATTGGGTTAGGAGAAAAACTCAAGAAAGTGTCGAAAAAAGAAAAATGAAATCGGATGTAAATTAATTTGGATCAGAAACCTAAATGAAAATCATAAAGTGAAATACTTACCATAATCGATGTAGATTTTATCATCTTCTTACACTCGTCACTGCCGTAAAATAAGAGACGAAGATTAAATGAGATTTATATAAGAAATAAGGGTTAAAAAAAATACAATTAAGAAGGCTTAAATTAAGGTAAAGGATGAGTCAGCCCAATACGGAAAAAGAGTTGATTTTTTCCAAAATTCAACAACTCGGCCGATATCTCGCTGTTAAATCTCGTCCGAAATACCGGACGAGATACTAAAATATCGTCCGAGGTTTGGGTCAGACGAGGTTCAAACGAAATAGCCTATTTTGAATCGCCTTGGCTTGAAAACGAGATATCGGCCGAGATGAGTGAGATTTAAAACCTTGCATATGACATTTAATTCATAGTAAGTTTTGAAAGTAATAGATCACATATCACTATTTACTCTTAAATTTGTGTGATGGAGCTACGGGTCCATAATAGGTAATTGATTTTTGTAAATATATTTTATACCCATTACTACTGGTTCTATTTTGATTTACAAATTCTTTGGCTTATTTATTGCCACATCACTCTATGAAGTGTTATATCATATTTGAAAATATTTTTGATATGCAATTCTAACAAGTTAACTCAATAAGTACTATGACAAAACAATACTAATTTTAGTAAGTGAACTGATGTATGGTAAAATCAAGGCAATGTATGTGGACTAACACGTCGATGCATGCTATCATGCGACCATAATGCGGTAAAATTACAACAAATAATTCAAACCTATACCATCTTTATATATTATAGATTCTTATTTAGACGCATTAACTCTATGGTTAGACCTGCAATTGTATTAAGGTTTTACAACTTAACACACATACATGCACAGATTTAATAATATATTTGAAAAAAATTATGCTCTTTGAAAACCATATATATAACCGATCAATACGTTGAAACGCAGGTGAATTTCATCATTAAATTGGTACAAATTGCACAAGCAGTCTGTTTATCATAAATGATTTTAAACAAGAACAATAACAATAATGAGATTCATTTCATTAACATTAAATTGGACATCGGTAATATTTTTCCTAATGGGCCAAAATACTTGCAAGAGCACACAAAACCATAAGGTAAATGACATGAATATGTATATGTACACACACACAGATATATATATATATATATTATAAAATAATGATCTGACATGGTCACTATGGTGTGCAAATGTTTGAGTGTGACTAGGACATATATAGTGGTTACCAGGATAGAATAATAAACATAACTAGTGTGCCAAAATCAAACATGTCACTTTGTTTTGTATCTTTCGACATCAGTGGATTTATATTTTTCTCCAAAACGTATGTTTAAGCATCTGCTAGTGTCAGATTAAACTGAATTCGTAAATTGTTCTACAAATTATAAACAATTAGGCTTCTCAACATGAAAACATAAATAATCAGTTAGTATAATCGAAACCTACTATTAACCACAGCTGCCATAAACACATTATGAAATATAGTTCATTGGCAGTAGACTATATTTTATTAATATTCTGCAACATCAATCAACTTGTTGTTATTCTTGCTGTAAACTAATTTGGAGAGCTTAGGTTCACGAACTCTAACATGATAGTTTCCTTATAGTTTTGAAATCATCCATAGATTTGGATTTTGATACATTGGTTTAAAGAATATTAAATGTGATAAATGAATATTTTAGCAGTTTATGATTTTAAAAATAGCTCATTATTGTTAAATTACATAGCTTGGCCATTAAACTAGCAGCTGAATCATATAGTATTAGGAAAATACATACACTTTAGTGATATGAAGTACACCAACTTAGTTTTCAATTTAGCACTCTATATTACAAGTAACAAAACTATAAAAATGAATGCTCATAACCAAAATTTATTCTGTCAAAATGGGAAAAAACAAAAAAAGGAATTTGTGACTTATTGGTAAACGCCTAATGATTAATAAAGTAGAGTTGAGGTTCGATCCTTGGGAAGAATATTATTTCTCAATTTTATCTTTAGATGTAAGATAATGAATCCTTAATCCATTTTCACTTGTTTCTACAATTGTTGCCGCACTTTACTATTAAAGAAGTGATGTGCAATGTGTGAAAAACATGAATAAAACGTAGAGACTTTTGATGAACATACAGTTTAATATTAATACTAAACCAATTTATTTATGCAGCCAACAATTATTAACAAAATAATACATGGCATGTGTAGTATCTTTAATATACAAGGAAAATAAATCCTCTAATGTAAATATTTCATTATTTGAACACCTCTATCCAGGCTCTCCGGGAATATTAAAAAAATTCTGAAAACTATCAATCCCACTCTTCTGGATGGGTACAATTATATTTTAATGGGTAAAGCCTACTGGCTTAAATTTATATTTGACAGCTGGTAACAATGAATATGATAAAAAGTGAGGGGAAAATTGATTTAATTGATCGTGCTTGCCACAAATGTAACCAACGGGCAATTGCTAGACTCATATGCAGTAGTTTTTCGACAAAGTGTAACAAATACAAACCATTCAGATTGTACTGCAAATGACATAATATGAAATATTACCCTTGATAAATGATTCAATAGTAACCAATATATCATTAATGCTCATATTTTTTGTTGTAAATGTTCATCTCAAATAATATGCAATGGGCAAGTAAATGAACAGAATTTAGGTATTTGAATAAGCTAAAATAAAGTAAAAGAATATTTTGTTATGGCCACGTGAGGTGGTGATGAGATATGATGCCACCAAGAACAGTTCATTTTCACCTGATTGTTCACTTGCTGAATTGTCATGCATGTGTAGTATTTGTAAATAAATATGTACGTAACATGTAATTAGATGTATTAATATAAGAAATATATTATATTAATCAATCATTATAACATATCAAGGCTATAGAATGAAAAGAAAAGCAACAGTATATAAAATATAAAATATTATAGATTTGTAAAATTGGATCTATAATAGAATGAGATAAGAAAAATTAGATCATTAGAATGAGATATGAATATTATATCTATGATAGAAGGAGATCTGAAAAGATAAGATCAATAAAACAAGATCTGAAAATTTGCTTACCATTTTGAGATCGTGCCGATAACGTGTTGTAAACAAATAAGAATGTGTTATATAGAAATAAGAGCAGAAACCATTAGAGAGAGAGGCAGCAGACATTTTATTCATTTTAGAGATAAGTAATTCATTTCATTACATAGCCTCGTTTATATAAAGGCTTTGGATCTTGGGATTGAACTTATCCCATGATGTGAGACCAAACAAAACAATATAAAAGCATATTCACTTTAAGATTTACATATATTGTAACGGTACTTTATTAATAATAATAAAAGATTGAATACAACAATGAGAGTGCCATGCAAATAAGTACCATATAACATAACTAATTAAAACCAGAGACCAAAATTTACCACTTATACGGACGACAACTCTTGTATTCATGACACTATAATTAATAAACTCACTACTTCATTAATTCAACCGATAGTAACTTTTCAAACCCTAAAAAAATAATGATAAAAGAAGGGGGCTTCTTCCTTCATTCGTAGATCCAAAGCTGATACGCCTTAATCTGGAGCTTCCGCAACTCGCATGGTTCTATTATGGTCAGATCTACCGCTTGTTGACAGCATCTGCTCTAGAACTTAGGTGAAGAGTTCCTTTTCTACTTTTTGTTCATTTTCTTCTTTAACTTGATTTGTTTAACTTAAACTGTCTATTATGATCAGTTTTAGTTTGACTTAGCATCACCTTCAATTGATGTTATCTCATGTTATGTTCTTGCCACAAATGCAATATTGTGGTTATTAAAAGAATATCTATGACAGTGTTCTTAATGCTATTTCTGTGAAGATTAGCTAGTCCAGTAAATTGTAGATTTCTTTATTTCTGAGATGTTGTAGATCCATACTGCTTGTAATTTTCCTCCAAATCGATGTTTAATATTCACATTAGAAGAACATATGTGATGTGTTTTCTATTTCCAAGTTACACAAGTGGCATGTGTGGAACAGTGTAATCAATGATCTTTGTTTGATGATAATAAACTTTTGTTTTATTCAACGTGTTTGTCCGGTATTGTATGTTTACAGTTTTTTTTCATAAAATAGCGGTTGTGGAAAACTTTCCTTTTAGTACAATAAAAGGTTGCATATACAAAGAAAATAAAATAAATAAAGATCTAAAGCAGAAAATATATCAGTACACAATCACAGACTATATATATAAAGAAAGTGAAACAAATACACATCAGAAGCAAGGAAATATATACACAATCAAAGGTTGTATGTATAACGAAAGGGAAATAAATAGTGATCACAAGCAAAGAAATATACACACAACCAGATGATATATTTTGGAAGATACAATAGAATTTATTTTCTATTATATGGATTTTAATTTCTATACAAGGAAACAAATTATCTCACATTCCATGTATAACGATCCTTAATTTGGTCACTTTAAATATGAATTTTGATATATTTTTGAATAATTAATTGATGGATTTTATAATACTCTTTTAAATAATAATTGATTATGGTGAAGTTGTTTTGGAATTTGGTTTACAAAAATAATTAGTTCGAAGAAAAATCGAAAATATTTTCAAAAAACTTTTTTTGTATTTTCGATTTTTCATCGTTTAAAAGTTATCAGAAAACGTTGTGTACACTAAAGTGTATATATCCACACACTTATATAATAACATATGAAATGGTTAGAGTTAAAATAAGTTTAAATATTTACTTAAGGAAATAAGGTAAGTTGACTTTTCTTTTTAAAATCTATTAAATAAATATTAAAGAGAAAAAGAAAATGTCACATAACATAACAACTCATCTTAGTACATACAAAAAGTAATGAGGTGATGGACAAAAGAAGGGGGTGCTGCTTGCGTGTGGAAGGGTGTAGGTAAGGAAGGTGAGGTAGCAATAAATGTATGGAGGGTATTGGGTTAAGGATAAAAAAAGTAATGTTCATATTTCATTTTATATAAAAACAAAATTTTCTTTTTTATTTTTCATTTCACTTCACTTTTATTCATTTCAGAACACTTATCTCCTTTTTCAAAACTTCATCCTTCTTTCTCATGGCTTCCTTAAAGTTTCTAAATTAAAAACCTTTCTTTTACCATTTTCAAATCTAAAGCAAAGCTAAAAGATACTTGTTTTCTACCTTAAACTTCCTTTCTTCCAAAAATAAGACCCAAACCCAGTTTCAAAGCAAAACCGGGCCCATATTCCCTAAGCCCAAACTCTTTAGTCCACTCTGGTCTTTGAAAAATCAAATATTTACAAAGAAAATCCAAGTTCGGGCACTGTGCAAAGTGGTAGTGATTTTGACTTGATTTTATGTTGATTTTGGTGAGTAAATCTCACCTTTAAACCAAAGTTTTTAACTTTATTATTGGTATTAATAATTGTTGCTAGTTGTTTGGTTGGGAAAGTAAATGTTGCTTGTGTTTATACATATACCTTATTATATCTGATGTTTTGTTATGGACTTGAAAATGAAGTCGAAATGTTAAGTGTGGTTTGAAAGTGATGATCTTTACTTTGTGTATGGATATTATTGCATTTGTATATATGTTTGAGCTTTTGTATATGGATGTTATATGTTAAAAGGAAAGTTAACCCTTGGACTTATTATGTTGTGACATCGAGATCCCGTGTGTTTTAAACTTGTTTACTTACTTATTTCCAGAAATGTTTTATAAAGTTTTCAAAATTTTGCTTTTGTTTCCAAATCTTTATGAAAAGTTTATAAAGTAATTTAAATATAAAAGGTAAAGTTTTAAAGGCTATTTTATTTATAAAACATATTTTAAGGTTATGGTAACCATAGCGATAGTCTCTACGAATGCAATTCGTAAAACGATAATTTTAACTAAAATGGGTTTTTACTTTAGGTTTTTTAAAGAGTCTTTAAAATTATATTATAAGTATTAAAAATCTTTATTAATTAATTAATTAAGGTTTTAATGATTATTTAATTAAGTATAGGTAATTAGTACTTAATTATTAATTAAGTAAAAGTTAATTATAATTAATTAATCAAGTAAAGGTAATTAGTTATTAATTATTAATTAAGTAATGGTTAATTATAATTAATTAAGTAAAGGTAATTAGTACTTAATTATTAATTAAGTAAAGGTTAATTATAATTAATTAATTAAGTAAACGTTAATTATTTATTAATTAACTAAAAGGTATAATTATTCAAATTAATAATTTATTAAATAAGGTTTAGTCATTAATTAATTATTAGTTTGGTAAGGTCTAATTGTTGCTTAATTATTAACTAAGTTAAGATTTAATTATTATTAAATAAAAGGTTTAAACTTATTATTAATTAATTATTAAGGTTTTTAATTTTTGATTACTTTATTTCCAAGGATCAATTTGTTTAAAAAGCAGCTTTCATTTACAAAAGATTAGCTTTAAATATAAAGGATTTCTTTGTCTGTGCCATTAAGTAGCCAAACAACTATGAATAAGCTGTGCTAAAACGTTGACACATTTTATTGGAAGTAAGTCATCTTGTATTTAGCGCTAAAAACCGATGAGTAGAGTTTCCTCTATCTATGAGATCTAGGGCTTGATTTTCTAGGCGGGGGATAGAGAAGTCAAAATGTTGGAAACGTGATAAATATGAGAGAGTTAATTTCGATAAATGAGTCATGATTAAGTGAGTGTATGGAAGATACTTCATTGTGACAAGCACCATTGTCCCAGTGGTTAAGTGATTCGACTTTGGTGCGAGAGGTCACAAGTTCGAAACTTGCGTAGCATGATTCGAACAGTTATTGACACATGATTTGTGGTTTGTTGTCCCAGTGACATGTTGTATCTAAGTACAGTTTCAAAAAAAAAGATACTTCATTGTATACTTAACACTAAATTCTGAGGTATGGAAACTCATCTCTATCCCGAGAAGTAAGAATGTACGTTGAGTCAAGATTAGTTTTCTAACTTGTACGACTTTATTGTTAATCAAAGTATAGGACTGTTTGACATCAGGAAGTGGGGATAAATAGAAGATGTCTTATTTGTCATATGCAATTCTATACACACTCCAGATAGTGGATGTGTCCACTATCGATAACTTGGCCCGTTTTAAAATTATCAAATGTTGGCTCGAAGAGAGTGGGATTGGATAACATGAGCTATCCGGAAACTACTTCGAACCAAAGTAAGTGTTTGAATTAGAAAACATCTCGAAGATGATGGAATCAAAGGAGTTCTTTGAAGTGCAAGGGCTACTTGCTACTAATCCCAAAGGTGATTCCAAAATGGATTTAGTAGAAGTAGTGCCTTCAGTTTGTTCATATATTAAACAACTTGTATAGATGAATGCTAGCATTGCATTGTCAACTAAAGAGCAGCGTTAGCATTCCAAGTCGGATTGCTATATGAAAGGTAAATCATAGCCTCAAGCCTCACAACCAGGAATGACTAAAATATAGGATATGCTTTAGGGCTACGTGAGTCGCACCCATATGGGTATCGTTCGTCACCCAATCTATATTGATATTTATAAATCTTTGTATGCTTCGCAGTCCAGTTCGGTTGTTGATCACAACCGGGGTGATGATATATTCAGTATTATCCAATAAGGGGTATGTTGGTCCTGATTCACAAGGGGTCCATGTGAGGCCCTCAGTACATTTTATCTAGAGGAGTACTGTGATAGGCGGTACCCCAGTAGCTTTGTCATTGTCGAAATCCATTTTTCAATAAGTGCCTTACGAGCTTAGTTGTGCCCAAATATGATGGAATGTAAGATGCAAGCATTTCAGCTATGTTCAATATTTGCTTTAAACCCTAGATATTATTGTAATATCATTGAATTTTCTACCGAATGTTTTTGGTTATCATAAGGCAAAAACCCGTCCGTGTTTATGTGCGGTGTGGTCTTACGAGATACCTTTATTTTGAAAGAGTTTTATAAGTATAAAAAAATTCAATTGTTTGGAGTTTACTCACACCAGACCCATGCCCGACTCGGATTTTTTCTTTCTTTCCCTAAAAATCTTGGGTACTTAATTTTGTATAAGTTGCCATGCATTTTGGAGGAGCATGGAGCATGGAGCAGGAGGCTTCACGGAATCTTGTTTTCTGTTTTTATTTCCGCCGTGTATGTATATTATGTATCGACATTGTAGGGGCATGTAGTTAACTGTCTCTGGTTGAAGTTAGTACCTATTGTGACTCTATTGTATCATTTTAGAAGTGACCATATGTACTATCTTATGTTTTATTATATATGATTGCCTTGCGTTGTGAGATTCTGTGTTTCTTTCTTCTTGTCTTTTCTTTTCTTTTACCCCCAAAAGCTCGTCTTCGGACATCTAGACAATTGACACATGAATACCATGGATGTATTAAGCGTCGTCTTTAGGAGTAAGAAAGACGGATCGTTACAAGTGGTATTAGAGCTTACGTTGAGCAAACATATAGGCCTTGGTTGGGGTCAACTTATTAGAGATAGAGTTAGTAATATCCTAGAATGATTTTTGTCTATGAGTGCACGTAGTATAATTTTTGTATATTCTAATTATTTCAATCAGCTTTAATATGTTTGATTCAATACCCTTTTTCCTTAAAATTATCTCGTCTAAGTATTCTAAAGTTATCTTACTATACCTAAGTAGTAAGAATGAGTAATAGGGCAAGACGAGGTAGAGGAGCTAGTAGCACCATTACCACCAATGGTCGAGCTCTGAATGTTGGAACAGTTAGAATATTGAAGAGGTATCGCCAGTGCAGCCCCGTGTGAACTTTGTAGCTCTTTGTAAAAAAAATACTAATATGGGAGGAAAGGCATTTAAGGATAAAAAATCCATCGTCAAAGTCCAAGCTTGGCTACGTTCTTGTGAAAAGATTTTCAAGGGATTGGTATTTCAGATGAGTAGAAGCATTTCTTAGCACCTTGGCAGTTGCAAGATGGAGCTACGACATGGTGGGACTTTGTTACAGTGAATATTCCAGAAAATGATTTTTCTTGGGCTAGATTCAAAGAGGTGTTTGAAGACCAGTTCATGTTAGCTGATAGAGTTTAGGGTATGTCCTAGGGGCAATTATGTAATTTGTTACATATATCTAACTCGTTGACCAATCTTATTCCGAATAAAGGTATTTTCTTTCTATTATATACTTGATATAATGTGGTTATAGTAATTAATAAATTTAATTAAAATTATATTTAATAGAAAATCTATAAATGGTACCATTATAGCGCACTACTACCTAGGTATTTAGATATATTAGGTACCGAAGGTGGATTGAGGTTTTCACATTTGGTATTAAATCCTAGGTTGAGAGAACTCCTAAGTCTCAATGAGTAGGTACATCAGAGATGTGATAAGATATATGTCTTAGAATGGATCAAAGCAATATAAGAGAGTGTATACTTGTTAAAATTTTATTTTCAATTATATAGTATGTGTGTGTATGTGTAGTAAGGTGCATTACACACACAAGTACCACTTATGTTGTCATCATTTATGGGAGACTTTTCTTTCTTATTACAGATAGTCAGAATGAGAAGGCAAACAAGGAACACGGTAAGAAACTCGATATCAAGAGTTGAAGGAGGAGCAGGCACTAGGGCCACCGTTAATCCCAACATGCAGGTTCACGTAGATGATGATGAACACAAAGCAGAATTCTCAAGAGGATCTCCCAGTGTAGTATTAGGTGGTGGTGCACAAGTAAAGCGCCCAAAGTTGATTTTACTAAGCTCAACAAGGACTATACTAGCCTTAGAGGTATACCATTCATGGGAACATAATTGCTATGGAAATGCATGACTTGTTGGATATTAATGAGCATAATTTTAATGACTCGGAGCAAGTAGAGTCTAAGAAAAGGAAGTTAGCACCGTGACAACTTCAAGGAAGCACTATGGATTGATGGAATGCGATCAAAGAGGCTACACCAAAGGATTAGTTTACTTGGGATTAGTTTAAGGCACACACTGAGGAGAAGTCCATTCCCGCCTGTGCAGTTAATGCCCCGCTATTACCCCGCTATATCTCATAGCGGATTTCTACCGCTACGATTTTTCCATATAGCCTCAAAATATAGCCTTTCCGCTTTAAGCCCCGCTATTTTCGCTATATCCCGTTATTCCCGCTATATTCCGCTATTTCCGCTATATCTTCTTTAATAAAATGAATTGAAAAATTGCATTTATACATTATAAAAACTATGAAACTAGTTTATTTGATTTAATTTTTAATATATTTTTAGAAATGAAAATACTCTAATATTCTACTAAATTCAATTATGTTATATAACAGTTTTATGTTTATTTAAAGTATATTCGCACATGTTTTTATTTAAAATTATTTATGTATTAATTATAATTCAATTGAATGATATTTTTTTCATTTAATTACCATTTATATATTTGAAAAAACATTAAGTACGAGTTTTATATGCTATTTTAGAGCCATCCGCTATATCCCGTTATATCCTCGCTGTATCCCCGCTATGACTTTTTGCACCTCCACCGCTTTGAATCCGCCGAGCGCTTTAACTACAAAGATTCCCGCTACTCATAAATCCAACTTGTTCAGGAAATTTGCCGACCTAAAGCACATGAATGTCTATTTCGGAGGATGTAGTAGAGTTTGAATCTTTGTCAAAGTATGAGATTTCTTTCTTCGATACTCCACTTAAGAAGAACAAGAAGTTCATTATTGGGTTAAATGATTATCTTGAAGAACACTTAGTAAACCATATCAAGGAGCATTTTAAAATACTACTAAGAAGGCTTTGAGGCACGAGAGCTTGTACCCCAAGACAAAGCCAGTTGTTGCTCAAGGAAGAAGTTAAAATGCAAGTAAGCAGAGGTGGAAGAAGAAGAAGCCCAGGAACAATAAGGGAAAGAAGCAACGACGGAGCAAGGAAGGAAAGAAGAAAAGCAAATTTGTTCCAACTTGCTACACCTGTAATAAGAAATTACATCTCTCTAGAGATTGTCCAACTACAAAGAAGTGCTTCAATTCTGATAATCCTGGGCATATCATGAAGGAATTTCCAAAACTGACTAATGATTACAAGTGGTGAAAGCTTATGCATTGATTGTTATTCCCAACTTGTGGAATGCTCTATTGGTGAAGGAGAAGAGGAAAGGGATCACGATCCAAGGTATGCTTTCTATTTATGATATACATGCTCGTGTTTTATTTGATATGCATGCATCCCACTCATTTATATATAACCCAGTAGACAGATTAGGATTGATACATGACCTAGTAGACGCTCCTAGATAGTGTCGAATCCCATGGTAGATTTAACTAGTTTGTGCATGGATTGTCGTACGTCATATTATCAAGTCATGGATTCATGTTTGCTTTTGATTAGTTTGTATTTTTTATCGAGTTTAGGATTATTTTGGAGATGGATTGGCTCTAAAGATATGGAGTAGCATTCAACTTTGAGTGGTTATTGGGAGTGATGATGGGTGTAAGCTAGAGTTGAGCTGCATTATTGAGGACGCGGTGATGGTTAGCTTTTATATTCACTCAAGGTCCCACACAATGAGTTGTCACCAGTACCTGTTGCGGGCATTTTCGCCCACTACACGGTGAATATGAGGAGTCAGGGGCAAAATCATCATTGTTTCGGAACGGACTTAAACTAGTTTGGAGGTATTCTCGAGATCAAGATATGGACATAGATTGAAATCGCGTCTCAATCCGAGGTACGGATTGAGAGATATGATCATCTTAAGATTTGTCCACCACCATCTCGTGGGGCCGATACCGAGATGCTCTACCGCCTTTCAAGGTCGACAATCCAACAGCAAGCCAGGATCCCCGGTCTGATGACCGAACCAAAATTTGGTTCGGCGCTTGCTTGGAGTCGGGGTGTGAAAATCTCGAGTCTGCTTGGAGTCGGCCCGATGACCGAACCAAAACTTTGGTTCAGCGCTTACTTGGAGACAAGCCTTGAAAATCTGGAGTCTGCTTGGAGTCGGTTGGATTACCGAACCAAAACTTTGGTTCGGCGCTTGCTTAGAGGACGACCTTGAAAATATGGCATCTGCTTGGATTCGGTTGGGTGACCGAACCAAAACTTTGGTTCGGCGCTTGCTTGGAGTCAGACCTTGAAAATCTAGAGTCTGCTTGGAGTCTATCCGCTGACCGAATCAAAACTTTGGTTCGGCACTTGCTTGGAGGCAGGGCTTGAAAATATGTAATCTGCTTGGAGTCGGTTGGGTGACCGAACCAAAACTTTGGTTCGGTGTTTGCTTGGTGTCAAGCCTTGAAAATGGGGAGTCTGCTTGGAGTCTGTCCGGTGACCGAACCAAATCTTTGGTTCGGTGGTTGCTTGGAGTCGGGCATGAGAAATTTAATGGTTTACTTGGAGTCAGCTGGGAGTAATGCTGCTTGGAGTCGGGTGAAGGTTTGCTTGGGGCTCAACCCGGGTATAACTGATCTAAAAAAAAGTTGGAGATTTTCGTCACGGCATGATGATACTTCGGGATTTCTTCATGACGTGTTCCGGGGTTCTTGGAGGTGTATGGAAGTCGTCACAAGTGGAATAGCTTGACAATCATGTAAGGAAGATTGAACCAAATTCTAAATACTATATACTAAGCTGCCTCTCCTCATATCTTCATTCTATAAATACCAAGCACATAGCATCATAAAAAGGGAGGATGCTGAAGAGCGAAGATTTTAGCAACAATGGCAGACAACTTCGAGAGGGAAAAATCTTAGTTCTAATAGCATGTTTACTCGTATAAAAAGCTTGTACTTGTAATCAGAAATGAAAGGGATAATAAAAGAGGAACAGTGGACGTAGGCACATTCAGGCCGAACCACTATAAATTCTATGTCTTTTCACATTTAAGTCATTTACATATTCTTTATTGCAAATTACTAATTTTATACCTTAAACATCCGCAACTAATTTTCATCAAACAATAGCTATATACTACAAATAATATTTATAGTTCTACAACAACGATTTGAGTGTTTGCCCGTTTTTTGTGCAAACATTTTGGTGCTTTCACTAAGAGCTGAACTTTCCTTTTTTAAAAGGAAATTCTCTCTTTTCTACTTTCCTTTTTATTTTGAAACCTACTATTTCTAATCTTCTGACGGGAGATTATCGTTTCTACTCTTAGGAAACTCTCTCCCCTTTTCTAAGATCTGAAATTTATGTTTTTTTTCAGATCTACCCCGACTGTTTTACATAAAACAAAAATCCTCCTTTTCTCTTCAGATCTGAACATCCATTTAACTACATAGAGAAATTCTTTTGTCCACTTTTTAGATCTTACATTTACTATCCACAGACATTGTTTATTTGCAAAAAAATGTCATCTCTTAGATCTGAAATCCTTAGATATTACTTTTACTATTCCGGATCAACAAACACATGTCCCTTTACCAAAAAGAAACATGCACCCATTCTTTGGATATAAAATCAAGCCACCTCTCTTTTCTCATTTGGAATCCAAAAACATGGTTTCTTGGCATAAGAAACCACTTTTTCTCTCTGTTTAGATATGGATCATTATTTTCTTTCACAAAAGAAAACCTGTTTCTAGTCTTGAGATCTAAAATTGCATTTTTCAATAAAATTTATACCTTTTTCTTTTCAGATCTAAAGTCACTGTCTCTTTGGCATGAGAGATTCTCTTTTTCTTACCTTCCCAGTTTGAGATCATTGTTTCTTGGATTAAAATACTCTATATCTCCCACCGTTACTTTAACAAAATCTATTTCTCTTTTAAGATCTATCACTGTTCCTTAAAGATAAAAAAATAATTCTAACTTTCTTTCTCTTATTTCAGATCTACAGACGCTGCTCCTTAACCAACAATAAACATGTATTCACTTCTTAGATCTGAAATCACTATATCTCCTTTCAGATCTGCAAACACTGTTTCTCAACCAAAAAGAAACATGTATTTATTTCTTAGATCTGAAATCGTTCTATCTTCTTTTCTCATTTCAGATAAAAAAAACACTGTTTTTGACCAAAAGAAACAGTTAGTCATTTTTTAAATCTAAAATCAAATCTTACTCTCTTTCCATCCGGAAGCATTGCTTCTTTAACATAAGGAAAGTTTTCTTCCTCTTTTGTATAGGAGGAATCTATTCCCCTAGTAAAATATAAAATTACGGTTCTAAGAAAATCCTTTTCTCCCTCCAAACTCCCTCCAAACTCGAAATCCTTTCTCCTGATCTAAAGTCATTGTCTCTTTGAAATTAGAGTTTTTCTCTTTTTCTTTTTTCAAGTTTGTAATCACCATTTCTCAGATTGAGAAGCAATACCTCTTATCTCAAGATTCTCTCTTTATTCTAAGAGTTGGACCATCAACCCTTCGAAGCTGCAAAACCTCCCAATCCTTTCCAAAAATTGAATTATCTCTCTCAAAAAGTACAAACTCTCTAGGAAGGGAAGGAGAACAACTTCCCGATATGCTGCCTAAAGTGAGAGAACTCCGCTGCAAAGAATGCAACAACTATCCAGATGTGAAAAAGCAGGAAGACTAGTCTAATAACCTCCCGGTGCTAAAAATTATCGAACGTAAATTCGACATGGTTGTGATTGAAATCAGTAAACACTTCACTGCTTAACATAAAGCTTTGGTGGATAAACTCTTAACATGCTTAGGGCAGACAGAAGTACTCGACCTCAACGTCATAATAAAAGGAAAGTCCCAATCTAGAGAACACAAGGGACATTCCACATAACCAAATGAAACCCAAGCACAGCCCTTTTTCCATCCAGCATCAAATCAAAGTACAACAATTGGGATCCCACTGATGGATCAAAATATCTCAACTTGAAGACCAAAATCATGATGATTGAATACTCAAAGTCTAGATATGACAAGCACGACCCTTCGTCACTCCTATCATGCACAAAGGCATCACCATTCCAACGCGTACTGGACATAATTCAAATAATGTCAATAGCTCTCCTTACCTAGGGATATGTTCAACAAATTTGAAAAGAGAAGAAGATAAGACCAAGAGTTACTAGTCCACCCTCCGGGAAAACAAAAACTTTTGAATGCCCACTACAAACCTTTATAAGGGGCTAACCCGGCACCCTAGATACTTGCCAAGATCTTTATACTTGCTGATAAATGGAGGGGCACAATGGAGGTACTATATAATTACTTTTCTTTCATTCTAATCAATCTTAAGCTATTGCAGGGCTCTACCATCTACTCTTGGATCTCCATCCTTGGAAAAAGGTGAAGGACGGATTCGTAAATCCGTTGCATGTTTTGATTGACCCGAGGGTGCTTACATGCTACACGAAGTAAAGAGAAAAAAAACAAACTAGCCCCTACAACTATGCATGACCTCTCCTTTGGGTCAGCAAGGCACATAAAGATGAGAAAACATCACTATCAAGAGTTCAGATAGATGGTCACCCAGGGACGCTAGCACAGCTTGTAGTGCAAATGCTATAGCAAAATGGAAGAGATATAACACTCTGCCTCTGGAGCTTGAATGATCAATGGTCAGAGAGAAGCCATCCGTTTGAGTATGGTGTTACCTCAAAGGGTAAGGAAGAGGACGCGATGGAAATGACATCTGCCGAAAACTTGGATAACATAATAGTTTATACAGAAAGGATTTGAAAGACCGAACTCTAACAATTCCAACATATTTGGCCCGCAGCAGAAAAGCGAGAATTCCTATCCAAGTGAACATCTTAAACTAGGCATACTACACAACCTGGTACTTTGTGCTTCTTTCGAAGCGGTAGGTTGGTCTAAACTACTCTTTCCTTTTGACTGAGATAAGAGACTAATGCATTCACTTAACACATATGCAGTTATACTCACTTAACACATATGCAGTTATATTCACTTAACACTTATGCTGTTATAACCACTATTTCTTTTGTGATTAGTAAACTAGATCACAAGCATGTGTTGGCAACAGTGAAAATAAGATAGCCATGACTAAGGGTGCTAGCCTGGGCAGTTCACTGCTGACGACCGCCCCTTTCCTTGGCAATGACATACCAGTCGGGTATCCGGGAAAAGTCTAGCTTGAGTAACTCAAAGAATAAATGCATTCGAAGCCTAACGTGGATTGACTCATGACAGGAGTTGCCCCAAGCCAATAGGCAGGTTGAAGCTATCAACAAAGTCTTGCAAACACTAATTAAGGAAAAACTAGATAAATCCAAAAGAGCGTGGGTGGACGAACTACCCACGACACTGTGGGCCTACCAAGCCTCCTACAAAATAGCAACATGACATATTCTATTTGCCCTAAGCATACGGGGCAAAGGCCATGCTTCCGGTCGAAACAGTTGTCCCTTCACATCGTAGGACACATTATAATCCGTAAGAAAACGAGGAGCTTCTCAGCATGTCCTTAGACCTGATTGAAGAAAGTAGGAATAACACCGCTCTCAAGGCCGCTGCACACAGACGGAAAGTGGCAAAACAATACAAATCTAAGGTGAAGCCTCAAGAGTTACAAGAGAGAGATATTGTTCTCAAGCAAGTCTGCCCCCGTCCAGGCGCACTAGATCCAGTTTGGGAAGGACCACTTGTTGTTCATAAGGATCTCCACAACGGAGCTTACATTCCGTCGACAGTTGATGGAAAAGGCGTTTGGGAAGGAAGGAATCTCCAGCATCTTCGCCATTACTTCACTCAGCTTGTAATAAGCATGTATCACCTGAAACAATAAAAGAAAGACAGTGGACGTAGGCATATTCTGGTCAAACCACTGTAAAAATTGATGTTTTGCTCGATTGTTTGTCTGATATTTTTCCTATTGCGATCAATCACAAGCTCTCACCGGCAGCAGTGAAAGCAAGATAACCATGACTAAGGGCATGAAAATAGCTTGAGTAGTTCACTACTAACGATCGGCCCCCCAGCCAGCAATGATAAACCAACTGTAAGCCATGGATTAGGCATGATTATAGCCTAGACAGTTTATCATTGGTGTTCGGCTCGCCGGCAACTGCGAACCGATAATAAATCCCACGATTAAGGCATTGCTGTAGCCAGGGATAGTTCGTAGTTGACGATCAGCACCCACGCTAGCCGGTCCACAGTAAATCGAATAATACTCACGATACGGGCCATAATGGACCGGGTAGTTACTGTGTGTGAATCCCAGCTCTAAATCTTAAGTACGGCAGTCGCTAAAGTTACACTCCCTTGGAACATAGGTTGGGCTGACAAACCATATGTCACCAAAATCCACAATCAGAGCAAGTAACTTACGTGCCACGAATCTTAAGTTTAGAAGGACTCTCTTGATGGAGAATACAGTTTGTTGTACTTAAACTAGATGCTTCTAATAATTTCTTTTAGTCTTGTGGCATTACATACAGATAGTAGAAATATGAATTCTTCTCTGCCAACCACGGCAAGATATTCATTCGCTTCCACTCCACCGAAGGAAACGGAGCATCGACTCAACTCCATCAGAGATACCGAAACATCAATCCAACATTGCCACAAGAATTAGAATATCCCTTCCAGCCAACTTCGCTCAAGAAACTGTAAGGATTCTCCCAAAGCTGAGCACACTTATGGAACCTAAGCAAAACTCAGTGCAAAGGTATGACTAACTTTTGTAGGATAAGCTAAAGTCGATAAAAAATACTTGGGGGTATAGCACCACCTCACCCCTTGATTATACACATACACTACCACTCACCTTGGTAATAGCACATTGGAATCATGACCTTAAGTTCGCAAGTTTAAAATCTATTCATGATACAAAGTAGCATGTTGTGAGAAGCAACCAAGTGCACTATACTGGGGGCAAACCCAGACAAATAATGAGAGCTCCCGGCCGACTTTTGAAAACGTCGCTAGAGGGTGCTCTAAAGGATGTGATGAGTATTTGAGGACAGCTACATCCCTAAAATTACTCTCTAAACCTTAGTAATAGGGAATCAGTTCGAATGATAAGGACCTCTCTAAATAGAAGTGATTCGATCTCTAACCTTCCGAATGTAATTAATCCATATCAAAGTCTATTTTAACACAAATAGCTTGATACCTTTACCTAATAAATCAATCCCGAGGACACGCGGGATGACTCTAACCCATATCTATGGTAAAATTCCAAATAAAAATGTATTAATAGTCTGTAACTAATTCTAAGGCAAGGATGAAAGTCCTTGACCACACTAGGCCCGTAAGGACCCTAAACTTGTAGGTAAAGTCAACAGAATAGGACGATCCTCTACCGCCAAAGCCAACGGGGCATTTGAATTAAAAGATTGATTCTACCTGATCAACAGAAATAATAAACCGATACTAATCAAGGTTTCTAATGTCCAAAGTTTATTCCAGCTGAACACCACATACCGGGGGGCATCCAACATCAGCACTTGGCATAACTCAAACCAGTAATAATGAATCACTCTTACCCACAATCAGAGTATGCTTTCCAATCGAACTATCCATAACTCACATTTTGTCGCGACCATGACTTCGCACGAGAATAATGAAGTACTCCTAGTATGGACAATTCCTCGTAGACCCTAGACAGAAAAGCCAATGTCGCTCTCTCAAAGATTGGTTTAGTTATAGTCTTGTGTTAGTGCCAAACCAGAATTTTGACTCAGTCACAATTTCTAGACACCAAACACAAGCTTATGATTGGCATAGGCAGTGCACCAGATCATTGTTTCGACCTTGGACCATGCAACCTACCAACACTTTCGTCCGACCCCATTTTGCACGTCGGTCCAGCCTCTTTTCATGTACCAGACCAAGTGGTTCGGCTATCATCTTCCACTTTCGAACCAAATTGTTTCAGTCCACTAAACTCCACTAATCCAATTCCTTGGTTCCGACTATCCTTGCCCTTCACCAAGCTTCTCTATAATCCAACACTTATCCGTCAAAACTTACCAGCAATCTAGTCTGTATAAGTACACTGAGGATTATTAAACCAAGCTATTGAAGAAGTTGGTAAAACTGATCATCACTTTACCAGACTGTATGCCGCACAAACCAATTACACCTTATCAGGTATGAGGATTCCAACAAAAATTTATATAAAATATACTTATCTTTGTACAAATGTCCAGGTAGAAGATACAAAACATGGGCTAGGGAAGTCATAACCAACATTCACTCGATAACACTCTTCATCATCTCCTACATACAAAGACCCTTCAACAAAGATTCTTCCTCTATCAAATTCGTCAATGATTGATCTTGGCAAAGCATGCACAAGAGTGGAGAAAGGATTAGTATAGAAATACACAAACTTGGCGATCACATGAGATAGTCAGGATAGCTTGACTCAACCATACAATGAACATAACCGGAGTACCACATCACAGATCCAAAGTCAATAATGAAAAGTATACATCAGTTGGTCCGCATACTGTATGAAGCCTCGACGTAGGAAACCAAAAGTCCAAGAAAAACAGCATCCTATCGGATGAAGACTAATCAAAGATGGCTTCAAAAACTTATCAAGTCCTCCTCAGAACGAACAAAGTCCCACATCCAACTAGCAAAAGGAGGCTCATCGAAAAATCAGAGGTGAAGATGAGATATAGATATCAGACAATATAACCATTGCAAGGCTAAGAAGACAGTCTTGGATTAAACAAAGCATACTTTGTTTTCACGAAAGTACGCTTTGGGAGGCAAACGTTGTGGGCATTTTCTCCCACTACATGGTGAATATGAGGAGTCAGGGGCAAAATCGTCATTGTTTTGGAACATATTAAAACTAGTTTGGAGGTATTCTCGAGATCAAGATATGGACATAAATTGAAATCGCGTCTCAATCTGAGGTATGGATTGAGAGATATGATCATCTTAAGATTTGTCCACCACCGTCTCATGGGGCCGATACCGAGATGCTCTACCGCCATTCAAGGTCGACAGTCCAATAGCAAGCCAGGATCCCCAATCTGATGACCGAACCAAAAATTTGGTTCGGCGCTTGCTTGGTGTCGGGGCTTGAAAATCTCGAGTCTGCTTGGAGTCGACCTGATGACTGAACCAAAACTTTGGTTCGGCGCTTGCTTGGAGTCGGGCCTTGAAAATCTAGAGTCTGCTTAGAGTCGGCTGGATTACCGAACCAAAACTTTGGTTCGGCGCTTGCTTGGAGGCAGGCCTTGAAAATATGGCATCTTCTTGGAGTTGGTTGGGTGACCGAACCAAAACTTTGGTTCAGCGCTTGCTTAGAGTCGGACCTTGAAAATCTGGAGTCTACATGGAGTCGGTCCGATGATCGAACCAAAACTTTGGTTCAGTGTTTGCTTGGTGTCGGGCCTTGAAAATGTGGAGTCTGCTTGGAGTCTGTGCGGTGACCGAACCAAATCTTTGGTTTGGTGGTTGCTTGGAGTCGGGCATGAGAAATTTAATGGTTTACTTGGAGTCGGGCGAGAAATTTAATGGTTTACTTGGAGTTGGGTGAAGGTTTGCTTGGGGCTTAACCCGGATATAACTAATCTAAATTTTTTTTGGAGATTTTTGTCACAGCACGACGATAATTCGGAGATTTCTTCATCACACGTTCCGAGGTTCTTGGAGGTGTATGGCGGCCGTCACAAGTGGAATAGCTTGACAATCATGTAAGGAAGGTTGAACCAAATCTTGAAGGAAGGAAGGTGAACCAAATTCTAAATACTATATACTCAGCTGCCTCTCCTCATATCTTCATTCTATAATACCAAGCATATGGAATCATAAAAAGGGATGATGCTGAAGAGCGAAGCTTTCAGCAACAACGGCAGACAACTTCGAGAGGGAAATTTTTTAGTTCTAATAGCATGTTTACTCATATAAAAATCTTGTACCTGTAATCAGAAATGAAAGGGATAATAAAAGAGGAAAAGTGGACGTTGGCACATTCAGGCCGAACCACTATAAATTCTGTGTCTTTTTACATTTAAGTCCTTTACATATTCTTTATTGCAAATTACTGATTTTATACCTTAAACATCTGTAACTAATTTTCATCAAACAATAGCTATATACTACAAACAATATTTACACCTCCACAACAACGATTTGAGTGTTTGCCCATTTTTGTGCAAACAGTACCAATTGCAAAGGAGTATCTTGATATTTTTGAGGAGGTGACATGATTACCACTATATAGAAAGATTGTGTTTTATATCAATCTAGCAAAGGACGTCGGACTAGTTATTATGCCTTTGAGACAAATGGCACCCAAAGAACAATGAGAACTAAAGGTGAAAGTGAACGATCTACAAAAAATGGATTTAAGTACTCCGAAATGGGGAACATCTATAGTATTCGCTACTAAAGAGAATGACTCTTTTAGACTATGTGTTGACTATTATGAGCTAGATAAGGTGACGAGGAAGAACAAGTACGCTCTTTCGCATTTAGATGACCTATTTAATCAACTACATGGTGCGAAGGTGTTTTCTCAGTTAGATTAGGCAATGGGTTTTCAATAATTGAGATTAACGATGGATAGAATGGGAACACAATATGCACTTAAGAGTAGTGCTAGAGTTATTAAGTAAACATCTATTGAAAGCTAAGTTTTTGAAGTGGCACTTTTAGAGGAGGGAAGTGAGGTTCTTAAGTCATGTTGTTTCAGAGCAAGGTATTGTTGTGGATCCTGCCAAAGTATCTGTAGTCCAAGAGTGAGAAAGACCTAAGAATGCGACCGATGTGAGAAGCTTTCTTGTATTATTAGGTTATTATGGAAGATTATTAAAGACTTCTCTAAGATAGCCACATAATTGACTCATTTGACAAAGAAAATTCAAACTTTCGCTTGGGATGTGTGGTGTGAGCATGCGTTCATTAGTATGAAAGAGAAGTAAATGAGTGCACCAGTATTAGTCATTCTAGATGAGAATAAGGAGTTGACAGTATACACAGATGCACGTAGTACTTGAATTGTGGTGATAATAATGCAAAGGGGCAAAGTTGCCACTTATGCGAATAGGTAGCTAAAACCACATGTCAGGTAATATTTGACCTAAGATTTGAAGTTAGCTACTAAAATATATGCATTGAATGCGTGGAGTAACTACTTGTTAGGAGAAAGGTTTGAGCTATTGCCCAACCATAAGTTGTGGAAGTACCTTTTCTAACAAAAAGACCATTTTCTACAGCAACATAGATGATTATAGTTCTTAGCCTCCTATGACTTTGACATAAGGGAAATTCAGCCAAAGATGCATTGACTTGGAGGCATGTCAATGTAGAAGCTATGTTTCTAGAGCGATCACAGTTAGAGTATATAGTTGGATATGATTTCCGACCTAAATGTAAGCATGAGCCAAATATGGTGGTGAGATTGATGAATATTCCTACTCTTATAAAACGGATTAGTGCTAGTCAAAGGTGTGATGCGAAGCTAGCAAAGATTATCACTAAGCTAGAGATGAGAGTAGAGCCTAATGAGGATTTGAAGCAATGTAGACTTGATTGAGATGGTTGGCTCCATAAAGATGGGAGATTATATGTACTTGGTATAGATGGACTTAGAGATGAGGTGTTAAGAGAGTGCCATCATACGAAGTTAACTATCCATCTTAGTGCTAATAACATGCATAGATATACAAAGCATACATTTTATTAGGAAGGAATGAAGAAGGATGTTATGTAATGACCCACCTTTTCGACCATTGAAAGTCGGCACCAAATACATCCACGGATTCCAATGCTGAATATCCAATCGCCGGAAAGGCAGATTGTTAGGGTAAAAAGAAAAGGAAAAGGAAAACAAAAACGAATAGGAGAAAAAAAATCTCACAGCGGAATGAAAATATATAATATAATAAAGACAGTAAAAGCCGTCACCTGAAAATACATGGTATATCAGAGTTAAAAAACGAACCTCATTAGCTTGGTCGGTTATAACTTCCTGACCTTACAATTGCTGATGGGTGTATATAATAATACAGTGGAAATTAAACTACTACTAGAGGTGAACATCTAGCTCGAGCTCTATGTCACACCAATGACAATCTAGAAGGTCTGACCCAAGCATTATAATAAAATAACACATGGATCGGTCTGAAAATATCAGTGTGAGAAAACCCAAGTAATATGATGAGTATATAATGATTATGTGAGACCACACCACTAAACATGGAACGGGTTTTACCTAACAAGAATAACTTCTACACATGAATGAATGTTAACAGAATAAAATAAAACCCAAACTTGAAAGAATGGACATAAAAAATATTCAAATCCAAGCTTAACGAATGAACACAAATAATTAAACATCGGGAAGAGCTCTAGTCACTTCTCGATGTAAATAAGAAAACAATTCAAAGATTTGAATCAACAAGAAGGAAAAAGAAGTTTTCCAACAATGACTAGGAAGGTGCACCCCCTTCATGGAAATTATACCTCTAGAAATATACCTGAGAACTTTGATAGCTCTCGTAAACTGTCAAGTCGGACCCCACTAACCTTACCGAGATTACGAGTATTTCACATCTCCACACGCATACCACAAAAACCGATCTAGAATAGATGTAAAAATACCCTAATGGGAGCAACCCCACATAACTTGGTCTTCACTCGCGCTTTAGCTGATGTACAGAATCCAATGGATGTCGATGTGTGTTGACCAATCAGATTCTACACATTGACCAGGGCAGTTAGAAGTGGCAATCTATGCAATGTATGTCCTTTATTCAGAGCATGGTGCATGCAAACACTCTGTGTAGATAGCCCGATCGTGCTGGCAAATGAGCTTCATCATGCTATAGAACTATGTGTCAGATTTTACCTATTATCATAGAGTACACGATAATGGAACCATTATTCGGGGTGACACAGAGTTTTAATTGCAAGGACGTAGGATCATGATATTTAACTTGAAGTTTTGTAGACTCCCCTCCTTAAATGAAGTTCATCCTCGAAATTACAACGCAAAAACCAAAGGTGTTTGCCCAAAATATTTATTTTTTAACTTACACCCATATGATGTATGTAGATCATTCGTATGCAATATCTGATTCAATCTACTATTCGAATCCACAACTTCACTTCCGAACTAGTATCGATCTTTCGACTCTCTAGTGCGGACTCCGATCAGGCTCAGAAACTTCTATTTTCCTTGCATAGCTCTCAGCTATGATAAAAAATTTAAGGATCCGACTATAAATCCTCATCAATGTTTGCCCTAAAGCCTCGAGTGATAAATCCTTTTCGGATATCAAAATCCTACATTCAAATCTTTAGGCCAAATTTATGTTACAAAATAATTCGTGTAAAATGCACATACTTTTTAACTTTTCCAAAATATTTAGAAAATCTTGGTTTAAGTTTTTAAACATTTCATAAAGATATAGTTTTATTCTTATAAAGTTTTCTTAAGTTATTTATGTATTTAAATTTGAACAAAGTCATAAACAAAGGACATAGTTATATTATACATGCTTAACATTTTACATTTATCCTTGTCTTACACACATCATACTTAAACCATTCTTAAGTCCTTCTAACCCCACTTGGGTTTTCATAAATACTGATACAAACATAATTACATTACAAGCCATGCATATATATGCTACTATATAATATTAGTACTAGATAGGTGTTTCAAAATCCTCTAATCTCACATCATAATCACTCCTCTGAGTCTGATGCCGACGGTCCACTTCCATATCCAAAATCAAACAAGACTTCTCCATCGTCATCACTATCATCTTTTTCTTTATTGGCTTCATTTCCATCCTCAATCTTTGGTATCACATCTGCTTCATATGGTAACTAGGGCTGGTTCCACGGCCCTTGCCACAGTCCGGTTGGCATTTCTTGTATAATTTCTCCTTCTTCTAGTTCTTCTAAACCTTGCACTTCTTCTTCTTTGGGATCCACAAATTCTTCATCTTTGTCCTCCATGTTGTCCCAATGAATGGGGGAATCTAACGACTCCTCGCGCCAAATAATATGGTCATCGTCCATCTCCCATATGATGTTATTGTCTCTACTGCTGCTGTTTGATTCATGGGATATCATAGTGTTCGGGTCTTCTTTAAGTTCAGATTCTTCTTCCATCGGCTCCTCCTTGGGAATTTATTCTTTCGGTTCAAATTCTAAACTTATTGGGTCAATGATCCATATTCTTTTTGAGGCTTGAGGGTCTCTTCGTCACTAGACACTATAAGAAGTTCTGGAGTCGGGGAAAATATAGGCATTTTGGCTAAGGGTAACTGTCTTTATCTAGTCGGGTGTATGGATCTAATTCTCCTTCAATAATGGGCTTAATATTGTTAAGTGGCCATTTCCCAAGTTCTTCCTCATCACTTGAAAGAATGATTGGAACATTCTTCTCACCCTAGTTTGCTCTTGAGGTCTCCCTTTTTTAATACTTTCTCCCGTAGCTTGAGGGTTTCTACAATCATCAATAGTAAACACTTAGATACTAAGCATTTTAATTGTGTTAACTAAATCTAATGTTAGGTTATAAACCTAAGTTTATCCCAGCATAAATCCATTTTAACTGTACAATGTTAAGGGTGATAGTTTGTTAAGCACATGATATTGTTTCTCCAAACCAATACTTAGAACATTTCAAATGAAATCCTTTGAAAATTCTCTTCCCACAAAAACCCTTTTAGATAAAAGTTCTCATTATCCAAATCCTTTCCCAAAGTATTACTCTTAATTTTCTCAGCGTTGTTATTAAACAACTTATAGTCAAACTGTGAAATTTTCATCACAAGATGTTTATACTTAGATTTTACTAGTCTTAATTTCAAACTATTATTCAAGTTATGCCACCTATTTTTTTCCAAAATATATTCAAAATATTCAAAATATAATCCTAGATAAAAGTATTTTATTTACCATTTTTTCGAAAATCATTTGTATATCATTAACAAATATGCGCTTTTATATAATATACTCTCAACTCATTCTAGGGGTCACTAACCCTATCTCTAATTAGTTATTCATCTTAGGGTATTACTAACCCTATCTATGATGAGACTTTTCCCCTATCATGCTCTGGTGTTCGCTCAACTTATGCTCTGATATCAAATGTGATGAATGAGATTTTCGACCCTCGAAAATCGCACTAATACATCCTCGGTGTTTACATGCCATAGATTCAAGTGCCGGAAAACCTGACCGTTAGGGAAAGAAGAAAACAAAGACAGAATAGAATCTTACACGAATGGAATAACATATATTATTTCAACATATAATCTTTACAGCAGAAAATTTTAGATACATTTATCAGGGTTTAACTTAATATCAACATGGACAGTTATAAATCTCTGTCCTTACAAATGAGAAATACAATATTACATGAGTGTGGTGGAAATGGATAACAATCTTAAAAAGAATCTTCTAACTCCATGCTCCAGGTTCTTCCAAAATGCTCTAAACAAAACCTGACTACTAGGCTGCCCGAAAAAAAGGGCACCTAGAGTTTAAGGGAAAGAAAATAAACTTTAGGCCAGTCATGGGATTCGTGTAACTCAAAATATGAGTATTTGAAAACAAAGGATATCTCATAAGACCACGCTGGACATAAACACAGAATGGGTTTTTACTTATGATAACCATATCATTATATGTAAAATCCAGTGATATTACTTTTAATGACATTCTTTTGAAAACCTTTCAAATAAACATATCCAAATAACCGAAATCGTTACATTGGTTAAATTTGACGGCATGGTAGGTTTACAACTAAGTCCGAAGGCACTTATTAGAGACTGGATTTCCAATGAATAGTGAGGTAAGGGACTACCTCCCATACAGTAATTTCTAGAGGAACGTACCGAGGATCGACATCTTCGAAACCTCTGCGAATTAAGACTAGCCTACCTAAAACCAACAAATGGTATGGATAGCACCGAATATGATATCACCCCGGTCGTTCCCGACCTATCCGAGAGCTCTTATACCATACACTAAATATATTTTTACCCGACGTCATAGCGAGTGAAAAATAAAGCTAGAAAGGTGATATCATACCCTAATGGTTGAAATCCACTTAGCCTTAAAGCAACCCTTATTTCCCAATTCCCTAGATGTGAGGCTTGAGATAACATTTACCTTTCTTAAAACATTTTCACTTAAAATGCAGATTTCTATTTTCAACAACACACTATTGATTTCAACGAAAGTACAACCTCGAAGCTCGTATGTCTCAGAGAAGGGTGTTAAGTATAAGAGGGGTTACCTCCTACACCACCAACAGATGTACGTTTGTAGAGATCAATGCACTATGATCTTAGAAATTCAATGTCATACATCTATCCATACAAGTTGTCTAGGAATAGGACGAATCGAAGGCACTCTCTTACCACATCTTGTTAGGAATTACTCCAAGGACTAGTAGCGAGTAGTCCTTGCATACGAAGATCCAAAAATGAAGGGACCACTGCTATTTATTTATCTTGGGAGCTACTCCGAAATTATCAACAAGCAATCCTTCCATTATGAAGATCCCCACCTTCTACTTCATTGTATTGAACTTATCTTCACTTTCGAACTCGTAGATTGGTTCGAAGTGGTTTTCGGATAGTAATTACCCATATCCGTTCCTGGTTCCTTCGAACTAATCATCGATAAAAGATGTTAAGTAAATAGGTACTTATCATTTGATTAATTACTTTCTCTTTATCAAAAATCTTTTCTAGAAATATATATCTTTAAAACCATTTCTTTTCAGTATATACAGGATTATTAAACCTCATTTATCAAATCTTTGCTTAATTAAAACCTTTTTAAATCTTGGAGTAATTCTAAATCATTTCATCCTCTACTTAGGAAAATATCTCCTAATCATAAATCTTAACGAAGATTTCTTATTTCCAAACCATAAATTTTTAATAGGTTGAAACCATGTTAACTAAGATGGTAAATCCAAATTAGTTAATCAGATCCATAGAAATCATACTAATTCTACTCAACATCAATTTCCATATTCAGCCTTTACTATCCTTCGAATAGCGGTGAAATCACCTTTTAAATTCACATGGATAGTACGGGTTCCCTCCTCGAAATTTAATACCAAGTACAAGAAGATTATTTCTATACAATCCAAGATGTATTAAATTTGGAAAAATTAAATCTTTTATACTTGCCTCGTTTCCGAAATTTTGACCTTATCTATTCCTCGCCCAGGAAAGAGGCCAGGTGAGCCAAGGCGATGGTTGCTCTTGAACATATCCTTAGTTTAAGCACCTCTCATCCGAATCTCATGAATAAAGAAATTCAGTCTACTCATCGGCTTTTAGAGCCAAGATTAAATCACTTAATTATAACAGCTTTTCTTTAAATCATTTATTTAAAAAATTTAAAATAAATTATAAAACCTTAAAATCATCTTTAAATACTTAATTATTTATTTGAAAGTATTTGTAAAAGATTTGGTAAAGAATACTTAAGTTTAAAGCCATTTTTCAAAAGTTATTAGAAGTGCTACAAAAAGTGCTGCGAATAGTGCTTTTAAGGCTTATTTGATCAAAATTTTCTATCATTTTAAAATCCATTTTTATAACTCAAATCTCTTTTTAAAAAAATTTAACATATTTATAGAATTTATTACATATTTTTAAAGAATTAAAAATATCATTTATAAAGAATTTGTCGCTTTGGTTTCCGAACTGCCAAACCGCGACTATTCTAAAAACTTGTTTTGCTCATATTTCAAAATATACTCAATGAAATCTCGATCCTTTTCTTTTGTTTGAAAACTATAATTATAAGAGTTTGAAAAATTCTTACTACAAAGAATTTCGACTCCGGATCCATCATATAAATGGATTTAACTATCTAGGCGCGAAATCGTGAACTACTGTTACGCAATGCGCCTATTTCTGACTAAATTTTCATAACTTGTCCAAACTTCACCAAATTGAGTTTTAGTCTTTATAAAACATTTAGAAAGCATTTTGAACCACTTCAAAGGGGTTTAATGATTCCATATTACTTTTACAACTTGATTAGGAAAGTGATTTCCTTGTGTAACATCGACATGTATTTAACGTGACTTGTTTACACAATTAAACACTATATTAAAACAACCAATACTATATGATCAAAGCATAGTAAACATCCATAACAATCTTATCACATCATTATATGTGTATATATATATATTGACTTTCTCAACTTTATTGGTTTCTAACTTCTCGAAAATTCGCTATATCTTCGGTACGATCGAATCAAAACCTACGGAATCAAGCCTTGGTCCTATGAATGGGCTCGGCCTATACTAGCAAATGGAAGTGAGCTCAGCCTTAGTTGTAGAAGGTGGTGGCCATATGGTTTGGGTGAGGAAAGGGGTGATTTGCCTTGGTTTTGAATTTGATTGCTTATGTATATATACTTATATAAATTTAATTTCTTTTTGCAATATTTTTCTTCATAATTTCCTTAAGATCAGAAGCCATTGAAAAGCTTGAGAATGAGGAAAAAGATGAAGTGGAATAGTGTCTAAAATTATGAAGAGCATAATGGGTATTTAGAAGAAATTTTTTGGAAACAAATATCCAAATGTATAAGGACCAAAATGCCCTTGGCCACTCCCCATCCATCCTCTCAAGACGAACGGCAAGGCTGCCCCATCGTGCTTCCATGTGTGTGATGATGATGGTGTGTACGTGAGTTGATGTTTTCTTTTTAAGGTAGAAAATATCTTGGATATTTATAATTTTTACAATATGTAAATTCTAATGTAAATGGTATGTATATTTGTATGTATATTTGTGTTCATGTATATGTTAGGGTGTGCGTATGTATGTTAAATATGTATTCAACTGATATAAATAAGGTTGCAACAACTTTGAACAACTTCCATTCGTTAAACCGTTGAAAATCGAAAAGCCGATTCCTTGTCACATTTTTACTTATAAATTAATTTACATATATATGTAAACAAAATTTGAAAACTAATTTCTTATCATTTTTAACTAATTAAAATGATTTCTTTTGAATTATAAAACCATATAAATTAATATTAAATAATTGTTTACAAAAAATGTTGTTATATTGAAAAAGCGATACGAATTTTCTTATATTTTCAAATCAAGTATATATCTTTATAAAATTATTATAAATGATTTACTGTCACTATATAGATAATTAAAATGAATTATTATCATTTTAAAACAATTATTTGAATAATTATAATATTTATTAAATCATTAAATATCAATCTAAATTCATAAATCAATTATTAAATATGATGCCATGGTTGATGATGTCATAAATACACTTTATTTTCAAAGATAAATTAAATAATTTTATTTCATATTCTTGTTTATAAGGGTAAATGAGTGTATGTATCCAACTTGGTGCACGATTTCTGATAATTATAGAGTTGTTTATCGATAAAACGGTTTTCAGTCATTTTATCAATATTTTCCATAGCATATATTTTTGTAAATACTTATTCGAAATGAGATTACCATCAGTATGTATTGTTCAAGACAACATATTCTATGTTAAAAGGTTTATATTTGAATATTTTAAAAATAAATATAATTTATCAAAGTGATAAATTTGCGGGTCATTACAGTATATCCCCCTATGGGTCTTATAGTTGGAGATGGCCCACATTAGTAGTACGTATACACAACTGCTACTAGATTCTAGGTGAATGGCAGACTTCTGTTTTGTAACTCTATTGACCTCGCACCCCAATCCATACTAAACTAAGTCATTTATAGTTAACCTACATATTGGTTTAGGCCCACAAATTTGTTAGAACCTCCATTTTATGTTTTAATGTTAACAACTATACAATCACATACATATATAGACCTTATCAAGATTGTAGGTATATGCTTCAAGAAGACACCATGCTCAAAGATATTGAGACTCAAAGAGAAATGAAGATTCATTGACTATACTAAGGTTATTCTACTATAAAAGAGTCATAGATATAATATTATTAAGGTCTCCTTGAGTAGATATGTATACACGATCACACACAATTTCATGTACATCAAAATTAAGGCGAAAAACTGTTTTTACACCTCATAGACGTCTGTGATAAAACAACAGACATCTGTGACAAGTCTTGAATTAAAAATTAAACAAGTCATAAACGTCTGAGGGTTTCATCACAGACGTCTGCCATGGGCTAAAACTGTCAAATATGAATAGACACTTCTGTTTTGAAACTAAAGGAAATCACCTTTCAACGAAAGGTTGCAGCCACTAAAATAAACAGACTTTCTCAAATAGTAACAACTCTTCATCTGCACCTTTTTAAATCTATAAATACCACTTTGATTGAGAAGTAAAAATCATTTAACTTGAATTAATCTATTCTTTACTCTCTTAATTTCTAAGCACTCTCTTGCATATACAATTGTTCACATACTCTCAATCTACTATAACCAAAATATAATTTTGGTTAAATCACTTCCTACAACTCAAAGCATTCATATTCATATACTTAAAGGAGATCATAGGAAGATTTGTACTATAAGTCAAAAACTGTGTTATTGGAAAACAAGATCGTTAGAGATACTTTTGTATTAGCCTATTCAATCGAGCGAAGTGAGGGTAATTTGTATAAAGAAAATACCGAAGGGGAGCTTCGAGACTGGACGTAGGACAGGAGGTTCGAACCAGTATAAAAACTCTGGTTTGCACGCCTTTTATACTTTACTATTTATTGCCTACTATTGCATTAACTTATACACTTGCATATTATACACAAGTTAGATAATATACGATCCATAAGATTTTCAATTGGTATTAGAGCTAGGTTATTTCAATCTACAGTAACACATAATTGAAATCATTAAAAATGGCAAGTACATTTCAAGAAGGTCAATCAACTGCTCGTCCACCACTATTTACTGGTTCTAATTATGCTTATTGGTCAACACGCATGCAAAATTTTTTTGGAAGCAAATGGATTAGAAATATGGCTAGCAACTCAAAATAAATATGAAGCACCTGACACTGATATTAGCACATGGACAGATGCACAAAAAGCAGAGGCATCTAACAATGCTAAAGCTATGAATGTTTTATTTTGCTCACTTGATAAAAATGAATTTTCATGAGTCATGCTTTGCACTATGCTTATGATATATGGCGTACATTACAAATTACTCATGAAGGCACAAACAAAGTTAAGCAAACAAAAATTTCTATTTTACAAAATCAATTTTTATCTTTTAAAATGAAATCAAACGAGTCAATTATTGACATGTATGCTAGATTTCAAATTATACAACATGATCTTATGGCACTAGGGGTTAAATTCACTGATTTTGATTTAGTCACATGCATTTTGAACTCTTTGACAAACGAATGGGAAAGAAAATTTTTAGCCATCGAAAAAGCTAACGATCTTTCCCCACTCAAAGACGAAGAGTTAATTGGAAATCAGATGTCGTATGAAGCTAATTTACAGGCAAGAAATGAACAAAATCAAGAAAGGAAAAACATCGCATTTCAGGCAAGTTATGACAACTCTGACTTGGAAGAAGATGAGATTATTTTCATAGCCAAAAATTACAACAAGTTCAAGAAGTTCAAAAAGATGACGAAATTTCAAAACAACAGCAACACGAATTCCTCAAATCAAACATCAATGAAGTGCTCGGGTGTGATAAATTTGGCCATGTGAAGAAAGATTGTCCACTACTCAACAATGATTAAAGAAAAACAAATCGAAAATTTCAAGAAAAAGAGAAGATCATTTCAAGTAACTTGGGATGATTCCGACTCTTCCTCATCATCCGATAGTGACAGTGACTCAGAACAAGCAAATGTTTGCTTCATGGCTAACACAAATGAGTTACGTCCTGAATGAACATATGATGAAATTCTTGAAATCAGTATAGAATTGGATGACAAGTGTAGAGAATCAAAAAAATTAAGTAAAGAAAATATGGGAAAATTAAATAGAGTTGAATTAGAAATTGGACTGTTAAAAGACAAGAAAACTATTTTAGAAGAAGAATTAGAATTAGCATAAAAAGAATGTAGAAAATTATCATCTCAAAATGCTACTTTAACACATGATATAGAGAATAACAAAATAGAGAACTATAAAATTGAAAAAGAAAAGAATGAATTAAAACAAAATTTAGAATTAGCTAATTTAGAAATTTCTAATCTCAAAAATAAATTAGTTAAAATTACTAAAAATGTTTCAAAATTTAATAAAGGAAAGCAAAATCTAGATAATTTGATAAAGATTTCAAAACCATCATGAAATAGAAAGGGATTAGGAATTAACAAAAAAATTCATAAACATTCTAGAAATAATCTGGTTTCTAATAATAATCAAAGATTCAAGAAGTATAATACATTATATACAAATTTTAGAAAAACAAAATCTAAACATGAAAATAAGGAAACAAAAATGATTAAAATATGGATTCCTAAAACAAATAACAAATTGACTAGACAAAAATGCATAGATGTATATCTAAAAGGTATAGTTCATAATGAAAATTACATCTCTGAAGGTTCCAAACCCTCTTGGGTATGGCTACCTTCTCCTACTAACACATAGGACCCTACCGAAGAAATTGGGTACCAATTAAAACTTTTTATTATTTTGCTGATACCCAAAAACAAAACTAATAAGGAGAAATGGATACTCGATAGTGGATGCTCCAAACATATGATGGGAAATGCTCACATGTTATCAAACATCACTTACATGGACGGTGGTACAATAACTTTTGGGGATAATTCCAAAGGATATGTTATCAAAATTGGAAATGTCATCAATGTTGGTGTATCTACTTCTCCTATTATTTCAAATGTTTTATTAGTTAGAAACTTAAAACATAATTTACTTAGTATAAGCCAATTATGTATGCGATAAGAGATTTAAAATCGATTTTGAAAAAGATAAATGCAATATCAATGATAAAAACAAAACTTTAATTTTTGAAGGAACAAGAAATCGAAATATTTTTATTCTAAACATGAATATTAATCATAATAATGATTTATGCTTAACTGCAAATCATGATGATCCATGGATATGGCATAAAAAAATTTGTCACATAAATTTCAAATGTATAAACAAATTAGCTAAAATTAATTTGGTAAGAGGATTACCCAAAATAAACTTCAAAGTTAAAAATCTATGTGATGCATTTCAACTTGGAAAATTAAAGAAAAGCTCGTTTAAATCTAAAAAGGAAATCTCTACTAAACAACCTCTTAAATTACGTCATTTGGACTTATTTGGTCCAACTCAAGTATGTTCGATAAATCACAATAAATATGTCTTTGTAATTGTAGACGCTTTTTCAAGATATACTTGGACGCTTATTTTAAAGCATAAAAGTGATACATAACCTTCACCCTCCTCTCAAGCACCAGTCACACAAGCTCACATTAACCAATGGCTCCACAATAATCCCAATGCAATAAAAAGATTCGAGGCGCTTACCCAAAAGAAGATCCACTCAGGTCCTTTTTATCGCCTTGGCAATGTTATGGAATATGAAATCTTAGGAATTACTACGGATGCCGGCTGTTGTAATTTGATTAGCTATAATGCGAATAAGGTAATCATTGATCCTCTAGCTATTTACCTCTTCTACTCCAATCAATGTAGTTCGGAGATTTGGAATCCGGAGAACGATGATGGTTGGTTATGGCCAAGTATTTATGGTAAAGAAATTAAAATTGATGTGTATACCATTGGTCGTATTATAGGATGTTCTTATGAGGGGATTGATTTAACCGATATACCGGATCACAGTCTTCTACCTAGGGATGAAGTTACCCATTAAATATGGGAAGATAGAATGCCACAATGGAAATCCATTTACCTTCGACCATGAGCTAGACTATTAAATCGAATGATAATTAATACCATCATTCCTCATCTAGGAAGTCACAAACAAATTTATCCCAATGTCCATAGAGCTTTGTATGAAATATTTGCTCGCCTACCAGTTAATTGGGTAAAATTTATTCATGAGCAAATTAAAGGATTTTGGTCTACGCATCGTCGTTCCATTGTTTATGCTCCGTATTTAATGCGCATCTTTCATAATCTTGGAGTTCCTTCGTACATCTCACAATACGACCAAAGATAGTGGACCACAATATCTTTCACTGATGCATCTTCCAAAGAGTCCACCTCGTATCATTCCCTTCAACCAATGGACTCAACAACAACAAGAACAAGAACATCATGGTCCTCCTCAAACTAGTGCTCCTCAACAAACCCACTCCCCTCATCCTTCCCAACATCCACCTTCCTCTAGTCATGGTACCGAATATTATCCAGACTCAGAAATTCAAGAAGCTCGGGTTGAACTAACGCCAAATGAATCTCTTTGCGATTTGGCAATCAAAAACCAAAAAATAATCACGGCCAATCAACGAGCTTTAAACAGAAAAATGACTGGATTGGAACGCTTTTTCTCCACTAGGATGACAAAGATGGAGAAGAATCTAGACAAAGTGGTCTCCACTTTAGGGAAAGTGATGCACAAAGTACGTGGCCGATCTTCTTCACGCTCATCATCTTTGCCTTCCCTAATACCTCCACCTCGGGTTCAAACACCAAATTATCATTCTCAAGCCTTGCCCGAAGGTACATCACACGATAGAAGTGACCGAGGGAAGACTCCCATGCACACACAAGCCGAGGAAGAAGAAGAAGACAGTGATGAAATGTACGTCTCTGATACTCCACATTTTTAACAACCATCTCACATGGCATTTCAAGTGTAATGACCTGTATTTTTAACTATTTCAAATTATTAAATTTAATATAATTATTGAATAAAAATGGTTAGAAATAAAAATTTAATGATTTATTATTATAGTTTATGAATATAATAAATTTTTGAAATAAACAATTTCGAAGATTTTGGCGATATCAAATATTGAAATGAATTCTATGTATTGAACGTGTTTGTTATCAATAACGAGAATTGAATAATAAATATTGGATTATTTAGATAGAAATGAAATATTTGTTGATAACTAACATTCATCTGAAATTAATGGTTATTAATGTAAATTGTTGAATAATTAAAATTGTTTAAATTTAATATTGCAATTATTTAAATAATTGAACCTTGAATTAATGTGAATGAAAATGGTATCGGAAATTGATTTAACTGTTATATAAATATGAATGAAGATTGTTAACATTTGAAATTGGATTTAAAAGTGAATAATTAGAAATTGGAAATTGGAAATTTATATAATAATTAACGTTGCACTATTATAGGAAACTAAAATTGAATGTCCCGATATTCATTATTATAGAAGATTAGGTGGGTTTCATTTTAAAAAATGGGTTTATTTACCTTATGTAGGCGCTTTTGGGGGTTTACTGATTGGGTGGCGTGATAACTATTTTAAACTGCTTCAATGTATTTTCAAGCAACATTCTGCATATTATTTTCATTAATCTTAGCGATAATTCTGTTTTAAATATTTCTAATGTTTATGGGCCTAACTCAAAAATGGATCGTCAGTTTCTATGGAATGAATGTCTAGGGTTTAGAGCTTTAGCACCTGGTTCTTGGATTTTGGGGGGTGATTTCAACGTTATGCGTTTTATAGGAGAGCGTTCACCATATGAGGGTGATTTCTCTGCTATGGAGGAATTTGATCAATTTATTATTAATTCTAATTTGATTGAAATTCCTCTTTCTAATAGAGAATTTACTTGGAGTAATACTAGGGAGTCCCCATCTATTGCACTTCTGGATAGGTTTTTCGTTAGTGATGAAATTAAGGATAAATTTCCTATTTGTAGGGTGTCTGGTTTGCCTTACACTTATTCTGATCATTGTCCTATTATTCTCACTTGTGAACAACATAGAGTTATTAGTAGATCTTTTAAATTAAAAAAAATGTGGTTATTAGAATCCAATTTTTCGAATTTAATTGGTAATAAGTGGATTTCTATGAGTTTTTATAATATTAGAAATAAGGATAATTCTGCTAAAATTTTGTTTTAAAACTTAGGGATCTTAGGAATTTTATTAAACATTGGAATAAGAATGTTTTTGGTAGTATTAAAATTAAAAAAGAAAATATACTTTCTGATATGCTTAAAATAAACAAGATTGAAGAAACTAGACAACTAAATCTAGGTGAGCGTAACGTTCTCGCTAATCTAAAAGAAGAGCTTAACTCTATTTTAGAAAAAGGAAGTTATGTGGAAATAGAGATCTAGAATTCAATAGATAAATGAAGGTGACAATAATACCAAATTTTTCCATAATATAGCTAATAGTAGAAAACGTATTAATACGATTAATTCTATTTTTGTGAATAACAAAGAATTGGTCGACCAAAGAGATCTTAATAAGGCTTTTACAGACTATTGTAGAGATATTTTTGGTAATAAAAATAAGCATAGAATTAATGCTAGATGGAATGATCTTTATCCTTCTGATTCTAATGTTGATCTTTCTGAGTTAGATAATCTTTTTACCGAAGAGGAAATTTGGAAAGCTATTAATGACATGCTAGATGATAAATCCCCGGGTCCGGATGGATTCCCAATTTTTTTACAAAACATTTTGGAATTTTTTAAAATTCGACTTAATTAGTATGTTTAACGAATTCTATATAATACCACACATGTAACGACCCACTATATTGGACCATTCAAATCGACAATAAAACCACACATGTCGGACTTGAATAATTCAAAACAACAGATTGTAAATAAATTTGGAGCAAATAAAACCAATCACAGACACAGAATATCAGAATAACTCGCAGCAGAAAAATAAAAATACATAGTGGTTCATGAAGCCACTACAATACATAGTCTCAAAACAGATACAAAATACCATAGTCTGAAAAACAGATACAACAGAAGTCTAAATACATAAGTTCACAAATACATAAGCAAAGCTGAATAGGAAATAACTGAAATGGAAAGACAACTAGATAGACAGATAAACTCCAGCCAATCTCTAGCTCCAGAAGGTGAATCCAATCTGTGATACTCAGGCTGACCCGAGCGTAAAGCAAAACACAAAACACTCGAGTCAGGACATACATACTTATACAATGTAAATCAACTCAAGTGAACTGTAATAGAAATGCATCAATAACTTAAAGGATGCTTGGGAACGCCCATCCTTTAAGGATCCGTTAAACTATCTACTATGTAGTAAGATACGCTATTATAATAATGTCTACAGTAAAGTATACTATTTAAAAATAGCGTTAAAGCTTTACATTTTCCACCTTAACACATTTTTAGGTGTGCCAATAGTCTATACAGTACCGTAATACCCCGTAAACTAGAGCTACCAAAGGATACTCCATAGGTACGACACAAATCAAACTCGTAGTAAAGCACGCTATGGTAGGTGACACGGAACAACGAGGCAATGCCAGGGTAGATATACCAATTACGCATCCGGACTGTTGGTAACGCAAAGCCGCAGCAACCGCCCAACTCGAGCCACACTCCCGAATCAAGGGGTGCACCCAATCAATCACAAAGTAATAGAATGGTATACGATGGAATGTGTCCGATAAGAGAAGCCACCTCATTAGCTCGGAATCGCTCCTGTTTTAGCCACCTTATGCTAACTCACGGGAGTTAGGTCCACGTAAATACCTTAGGATCGTCGCCACCATCCTACTTCATTCTGGAATCTCCACCGCGTACACAGTTGTTAAAGTGGTTTTCGGTATCGACAGAGAGTATGTCCATATCCGATCCCGGTCTCTTTAACAACCAATCGTTATTATAACCCGTGGTTATAAATTTCAAAATGGTTTATATTTCAAATCAAAACATATTCATTTTAAACCATTTAAATTCGATGTCAATATCCTTCAAAATAATATTTGTTTGATGATAACAAACATATATCAATTTATATATGTGTTTGCAGATTGTACTATACACATATAGGAATAAATATTCATATTGAATAATAATACTATTGCACAGAATTTTTATAATTCAATCAGTATTTTTATTCAATATAATATTTTCTTTCAACACTTATACAGTACAAAGTTTTCGGCTCTCTCTATATACATACATCGGTTTCATACATTTCACATTCACATTTTTTCTCACTACAACACTCAACACTTAGTTTTTCACTCTGTCTGCACATCTGCATCTATCTGCATTGTCCAGCTCCAGTTCTTGTCCTGTCTCCTATGTACATGTATAATTAGCAACTACAGCAGTAATCTGAAAATAACCAAATTTGAATTTGCAAAAATATAAATTTGTTTTTATTGGTGCCTCAGATATATGGGTTATTGTCATCATTTTTGATTGTGTAATATCTCAGCATATCAGTATTCTTATCAGGGATAGGTAATCATGAGTGGCTGCAATACACACGTGTACATTTATACACGTGTGCACTGCCTCGCCAACTCGTGTGCACAGTCAACAAAAGCAATCATGCAATATGCATATGGTCAAGCACAAATCTATGTACATATATGGTGATGAACAAGTTTAAAACACTAATGACAGATCAAAGCAACTGCAACAATGCAAACTACAGACCTGAATCCAGACTATATGAAGGCAATGCATAACTAAATCAACTCAACTCAACATAGATGCATATGCACAAGTCAATTGATGCACCAGTGGAATGAACAAGTGCAGCCTCTACATGAAGGTCTGAAACAAATGAAACCAGAAGAAGGCCTGGCAACATGATTATCAAAGTGAACCACAACATCACAATCAAGTGCAGTGAAGTACAACAGCAAACCAGACTACAAGATGAACAAACAAAGACCAGAAGTACAAAATGGCCAAGCAAGTGCACCATTAAACCAACAAACAAGATCAAAGGCACGATAATGCACAATGTAGACTTCAAGTCAAGTGCACAGCATATCATGTGCAACTCAATGCACAAAGGCATAGCAATTGCACCAAGACCAAACAGTCGAGCGAGACCAGAATCAAGCAACAACGTGTGTACAGCTCAGTGTCAATCACATGTATGCAACAGTGAAATGCACCTGATTTCAAACTATGAACAACAAGTGAATGACACACATCAAATGCAGTGACAAATCGATGTAGTAGTTTCAAAATAATCAAGCAACAATTTCACCGAACCAAAATCAGAAGAAAAATCGGAGAGTCAAGCTATAGTCGAAACAGTGGAAGCAGTGTGCAAACAGAAGGTCGAAAAGTGCTCAGGGATGAACACAAAAATGGACAGAGTCGAAGTACACAAGGGCCTTAAACAACATCGCATTAACAAAGTCAAAAATGATCGAAGCCGAAGTCGTAAGTCGAACAAGTCAAAGCAAGAAATTCACGGAGCAGCAAAATCAAAGCCGTGGTCATCACGAAATTGATTCAACACCGTGTCAACCAAGTAACACAAGTATATACGAATTGAAGAAGTCAGAGATCAATCTCAAGCATCGATACAAAATCAACCGGCCAAGATGAATAATTGACAAATTCAAACAATTATATACGAACGAAAACTCAGGGGATCGAACCCTATAAATTCCAATCATCATCGGCAATAAAAAAATAGAATTCAAGTAATCAATCCAGATAACTAAAGGATCAAATAACATACCAGAGAAGTCGAATTCGGTCAAGCTCAAAGCAACCAAACCAAAGCCCTAATTTCATAAGCAACGAACAAGCAAATAGAAGCCACGGTGTGCAAACTGAAGGAAAGGATCGATCGACAAAGACCAGAAATCATCTATTCTATCGATCAACAGAACTCGGTAGCTTTGAGAAAGAGAAGCCGCCATTTTTCACTTTTCACGAGCTTTACAAAGGAACGGGCCGACATAAATAAAAAGGAAGAAAGGGATCTTCTTATCATTTATTTGTTTGGGCCGGTCTTATTTATTGTGTTATTAATTATATAAGGCTTTAATTAATTTAGGTTGTGTCAGATTGTCTAGTTAGGATTAGTTCAGTATGCCGTGTTTGCGAGTTTGCAAAACTCTATAGGCGGTAGCAGGGTTTGCAAGTTTGCTAGAGTGTTTGTAAGCGGGAGACTGTTTAATTCTAATAGAAATCTGGGAATGCAGCAGTAGGCAGGGGTTGCCGAAGCTGGGTAATTTTTGTGTGTGATTTACTTTTCAGCATATTTACTTCTCTGCAGTTTGTTTTTGTGTTTGATTTTATAAATTCGAGAAAATTTGCTACAACCCTATTCACCCCCCCTCTAGGGTTAATCTAGATCCTACAAGTGGTATCAGAGTCCGGTATTTTTCTTTAACTCTAGAGTCATGAATCCACCAAATAATGCTTTTTCTGAGGGGCAATCTATTGCTAGGCCACCCATGTTTAATGGGAATGATTATGCTTATTGGAAAGTTAGGATGGGTATTTATCTTAGTTCTGTTGATTATGATGTTTGGGACATTATTGAAACTGGCTATAAATCTCCCACTATAACTGTTGGTGATACTGAGATTCCTAAACCTAAGGATAGGTGGGACGCTAACGATAAGAAATTAAAAACTACAAATGCTAAAGCCATGAATGCTTTGATCTGTGCTCTTGATAAGACTGAATTTAATAGAATTTCTCATTGTAAAACTGCGCAGGAAATTTGGCATACCTTGGAGGTGACACATGAAGGAACTTCTCAAGTCAAGGAGTCTCGTCTAGCCCTATTCAGCAATGAATACGAGAACTTTGTGATGGACAAAGGCGAGAGCATAAAGGATATGTTTGGACACTTTTCAACTTTGGTGTACAATGCTAGAGCGCTTGGGAAGGTATTCACTGAGGTAGAGCTTGTGAGGAAGGTGCTACGAGTCTTACCGATGAGCTTTGAGGCAAAAGTCACGGCAATACAAGAATCGAAAGATCTGAGTAAACTAAGCATGGAGGAGTTGATCGGCAACTTGATGACATATGAGCTTGAGCTAAAAGCGAAGGAGGAACGCAACAACTCCGAATCAAAGAAGAAGACGATTGCCTTAAAGAGCAAAGAAGAGAGCGATGAAGAAGAAGATCCAATTGAAGAGCTTGCAATGGCTGTCAATAATCTTAGAAAATGGTCAAGATTCGGACCACGCAAGAAGAAAACAAGTGGTAATAGGTCAAAAGATTCGGACAATTCCGATAATGAATTGACTTGCTTTAACTGCAAGAAGCCTGGCCACTTCAAACAAAAATGCCCACTTCACAAAAACAACAAAGGAAAGAAAAAGAAGAAGAAGGCCTTTGCAACGACTTGGGATGATGAAGAAGGAGAGGAAGTTTCGAATAATAGCTCAGAGGAGGCTAATTTGTTTCTTATGGAAAAATCAGATTCAGAAGCAAGCTCAGAGGAATCTAGTGAGGTAGGTGACTATTCTTATAAAGAACTTGTTTTGATGTGTTGTGATCTTACTAAAACAATTGATACTCTTGAATCTAAAATTGAAAAACTGAAATCTGATAGGAGAGAACTTGTCCATGAAAATTCTAGGTTAGAAACTGAACTTGAAAATATTCAAAACCTAGACTGTAAAAAATGTAAAATTTTAGATTCAGAATTATCAAAACTTAAGAATAGCTTTGAGAATCTTGAAAAAGAAAACTTGAGTCTTAAGGAAACCATTGACACTAGGAAAAAGGATTTTATAAATAGATGCACCTCACTTGTGACTGAAAACACAACACTAAAAACCAAAGTCCAAAATCTTGAGAAAACTCTGAATAACTTTTCAAGAGGGGAAAAATCATTCAACATGTTATTGGGAAATCAACTTTTTGCTAACAACAGAAAAGGACTAGGCTTTGGGAAAACACAAGTTGATGATAATGCAAAAGGTAAGAGTGTCTTTGCTAGATGTGGAATAATTGGACATCGTGCTGAAAATTATAGTCATAGGAACAAGAACACAAAATTTATACAAGTTTGGGTTCCTAAGAATTCTACAAACAAATTTCATGTCTATTGGAACAAGAATGAAAGGACAAAACAAGTTTGGGTTCCAAAGGGATTGTTTATTCACAATGCTTCAGTCACTAATATCATTGGACCTAAGAGTTTCTCTAGGTCATCCTCCTCTCTCTCTATGTAGATTTGTTGGCGGGCTAAGGAGCAACAAGAATGGTTTCTAGATTCAGGTTGTTCTAGACATATGACAGGTGACAGATCGAAGTTCCTTAGCCTAGAGAATTTTAAAGGTGGAAATGTGATCATGGGAGACAATAGCAAGTGTAAGATTATTGGTAAAGGTGAAGTAGGTAACAGTACTTTTTCCTTGACTAATGTTTTATACGTCGATAATTTGCATCACAATCTCATTTCTATTAGCCAACTATGTGACAGAGGTATGAATGTGGTTTTTGATAGTGATACTTGCAAAATCATTGATAAATCTTCTAATAACATTGTTTTTATGGGCGAAAGAAAAGGAAATGTTTACACGCTTTCGTTTGATAATCTAAATCTTTCTAGATGTTTGGTAGCCACTGACGAAGAGGCATCTTTATGGCATATGAGACTTGGACATGCTAGCATGGGCCTCTTAAAAAAACTTGAAACGAAAGAATTAGTCAGAGGGTTACCACATTAGAAATTTAAAAATAATAAAGTGTGTAAAGCATGTTCCTTGGGCAAGCATAGTCGATCATCACCCTAAAAACATTGTTAGCACATCAAGGGTCCTTGAATTAATTCACATGGACTTATTTGGACCAAATGAAATTGCAAGCTTGAATGGAAAATGTTATTGTTATGTATTGGTTGATGATTATTCTAGATTTACATGGGTTTATTTCTTAGCCAAAAAGTCTGAATCTTTTGATTATTTTTCAAAATTTGCAAAACTTGTTCAAAATGAAAAAGGAGTTTCAATTAAAACTTTGAAAAGTGATCATGGAGGCGAATTTGAAAATTTGGAATTTGAAAGCTTTTGTGAAGAAAATGGTTTAAAACATGAATTTTCTGCTCCACGAACACCTCAACAAAATGGGGTGGTTGAAAGGAAAAATCGTACATTGCAAGAATTGGCTAGATCCATGTTGAGTGAGTATAAACTACCTCTAACCTTTTGGGCAGAGGCAGTGAATACTTCGTGCTATGTAATGAATATAGTAATGATTAGACTAATACTTGGCAAAACGTCATATGAATTGTGGCATGAAAGGAAACCTAACATTTCTTATTTTCGTGTATTTGGATGTCCTTGTTTCATTCTTAACACAGGTGATCAACTTGGAAAATTCGAATCCAAGGCTGATGAGGGAATTTTCATGGGCTATTCAACAAGGAGCAAGGCTTACAGGATATACAACAAACAAACAAAAACAATTGTTGAATCAATCAATGTGAAATTCGATGAATCTGACCTGGAAAGGACGACTGAAAAGGTGGTTGACGATGGGGTAGATCATGAAGGCATTGAAGAAGGGACATCTAGTGAGAAAGCTGAAAGTAGGACTATTGATGCTGATAGATTGAAGTTCAAATCCAATCATCCTCCTGAATTGGTTATAGGTGATCCTACAGAAGGTATACACACTCGCTCTTCATTTGATAAAAATTTGTGTGCGTTTTGTTGTCAAAGTGGTTTTATTTCTGAGATTGAACCTGATTCTGTTGAAATGGCTCTTAATGATGAAAGTTGGGTTTTAGCAATGCAAGATGAACTTAATCAATTTGAGAGAAATAAAGTTTGGAAATTAGTTCCTAGGCCTAATGACTATCCAATTGTTGGAACTAAATGGGTGTTCAAAAATAAACTTGATGAATCAGGAAATGTAATTAGAAACAAAGCTAGGTTGGTCGCAAAAGGATATAACCAAATAGAAGGCATAGATTTTGATGAAACATTTGCTCCAGTTGCTAGGTTAGAAGCCATTAGGATTTTGCTAAGTTTTGCATGTTATAAGGGTTTCAAACTTAAACAAATGGATGTAAAAAGTGCCTTTCTAAATGGTGATTTGAAAGAAGAAGTTTTTGTTGAACAACCCCCCGGTTTTGAAAATCATGATTTTCCAAATCATGTGTATAAACTAGAAAAAGCATTATATGGTCTTAAGCAAGCTCCTAGAGCTTGGTATGACTGCCTTTGTACATATCTTTTGGAAAATGGATTTAAAAAGGGGAGTGCTGACATGACACTGTTTCTATTACATAAAGGAAGTGATTTTTTGATTGTTCAGATTTATGTGGATGATATCATTTATGGTGCTACTAATGAACTCTTGTGCGAGAAATTTGAACAAGTCATGCAGGCTAAATTCGAGATGAGCTTGGTTGGAGAATTGAAATATTTTCTTGGATTTCAAATCAAGCAAAGCAGTGATGGTATTTTCATTTCACAATCCAAGTATGTGTTGGAACTGTTGAAGAAATTTGGAGTTGAGAACTCCAAACCATTGAGAACTCCTATGAGCCCATCAACAAAGTTGGACAAAGACGAGAAAGGAGTTGCTGTTGATCAGAAGAAATATCGAGGGATAATTGGTTCACTTCTCTATCTTACTGCTTCTAGACCTGATATTATGTTTTATGTGTGTTTGTGTGCACGTTTTCAATCTAATCCTAAAGAATCTCATTTGAAAGCCACTAAACGAATTTTGAGATATCTTTCACACACACACACAAATTTGGACTATGGTACCCTTCTTGTGAAAATTTTGATTTAGTTGGTTATTCTGATGCTGATTATGCTGGTTCATTGGTTGACAGGAAAAGCACTAGGGGGACATGTTTCATGCTAGGACATTCATTAGTTTCATGGTCAAGTCGAAAACAAAATTGTGTTGCATTATCCACCACTGAAGCAGAATATATTGCTTTAGGAAGTTGTTGTGCTCAAATTTTATGGATGATGCAAACTCTTTCTGATTTTGGCTTAGTTTATAAACAAGTTCCATTAAAATGTGATAGTAAAAGTGCAATAGACTTGTCAAATAATCCTGTTCATCATTCACGCACAAAACACATTGATGTGAGACACCACTTTCTTATAGATCACATTGCTAAGGAAGACATTTGCATTGAACATATTTCAACTGAGATTCAACTTGCTGATATTTTCACAAAACCCCTCCCCGAAGATAGATTTTCCAGATTACATTTGGATTTGGGGATTATAGAAATTGACTAATCATTTTCCATTTTTTGGTTGAAATATTCTTGGATATTTATTTTCAACTTCAATTTCTAGGATTCAAACCAGTTTTGGATATTATTCAAAGATTGATTCGAATATGGTATTCAGTAGTGGAAATATGTTTCTTTTCAAAATTAAAAAAAATAAAACATTTCATAATATAATTAACTTGGTAACTTATTCCACGACCATTTCTATTTCTACCATCTTTCTATCATTCATAATGGTTTTGTAAAATGAGAAGAGTGAATTATTTTTTTTGTTAAATTAAAAAAAAAATCTCTCATGCATACATTCTCATTTAAAAGTCCTTATGGTTATGCATGGATGGAGCATGTGAGTGAATTATTTTATCATCACTCCATTCTCATTTAAAAGTCCTTATGGTTATGCATGGATGGAGCAAGATAGCTAAGTATTTTTCTGGTCTCACTTAAAAGTCCGGATGCTTAGACTAATAAGTAACCGCTAATCCCATTTAAAAGTCCTTATGGTTATGCGTGGTTAGTAAGTGCTTATTTTTGTGCTTAAATGTCAAATTATTTTTAAAATTTCTCTCTTCTCATTATATAAAAACCGAATCATCGATCCATTCTCTACAATGTGGAAATTGTTACCTCGTTATGATATATTATGATTTTTCTTTGTTTTGCATTTGTTTTTTTATTTACAAAAAAAAATTCCACTACTGTTCCATTATTTTTGTCAGTCTTTTGATGACAACAAAAGGGGGAGAAGAACAAGATTTTGATAAGGAAGTAAATATTTTTGGAATACTTCAACAAATTTGTTAAATGTTGTTAGTTAATTTTCTTTAGTTCTTTTATTCTTCTGTAATTTTCTAAATCTTCTAAATAGGGAGTGGTCTCATTTGTAGGGGGAGCATTCATATAGGGGGAGCTAAATATTTCATGCTCAAACACATTTATTAGAATTTCAAAATCTTTAATATATATGTTTGTCATCATCAAAAGGGGGAGATTGTTTGATGTGATTTTTTGTTTGATGATAACAAACATATATCAATTTATATATGTGTTTGCAGATTGTACTATACACATATAGGAATAAATATTCATATTGAATAATAATACTATTGCACAGAATTTTTATAATTCAATCAGTATTTTTATTCAATATAATATTTTATTTCAACACTTATAAAGTACAAAGTTTTTGGCTCTCTCTATATACATACACCGGTTTCATACGTTTCACATTCACATTTTTTCTCACTACAACACTCAACACTTAGTTTTTCACTCTTTCTGCACATCTGCATCTATCTGCATTGTCCAGCTCCAGTTCTTGTCCTGTCTCCTGTGTACCTGTATAATTAGCAACTACAGCAGTAATCTGAAAATAAACAAATTTGAATTTGCAAAAATATAAATTTGTTTTTATTGGTGCCTCAGATATATGGGTTATTGTCATCATTTTTGATTCTGTAATATCTCAGCATATCAGTATTCTTACCAGGGATAGGTAATCATGAGTGGCTGCAATACACACGTGTACATTTATACACGTGTGCACTGCCTCGCCAACTCATGTGCACAGTCAACAAAAGCAATCATGCAATATGCATATGGTCAAGCACAAATCTATGTACATATATGGTGATGAACAAGTTTAAAACACTAATGACAGATCAAAGCAACTGCAACAATGCAAACTACAGACCTGAATCCAGACTATATGAAGGCAATGCATAACTAAATCAACTCAACTCAACATAGATGCATATGCACAAGTCAATTGATGCACCAGTGGAATAAACAAGTGCAGCCTCTACATGAAGGTCTGAAACAAATGAAACCAGAAGCAGGTCTGGCAACATGATTATCAAAGTGAACCACAACATCACAATCAAGTGCAGTGAAGTACAACAGCAAACCAGACTACAAGATGAACAAACAAAGACCAGAAGTACAAAATGGCCAAGCAAGTGCACCATTAAACCAACAAACAAGATCAAAGGCAAGGCAATGCACAATGTAGACTTCAAGTCAAGTGCACAGCATATCATGTGCAGCTCAATGCACAAAGGCATAGCAACTGCACCAAGACCAAACAGTCGAGCGAGACCAGAATCAAGCAACAACGTGTGTACAGCTCATTGTCAAGCACATGTATGCAACAGTGAAATGCACCAGATTTCAAACTATGAACAACAAGTGAATGACACACATCAAATGTAGTGACAAATCGATGTAGCAGTTTCAAAATAATCAAGCAACAATTTCACCGAACCAAAATCAGAAGAAAAATCGGAGAGTCAAGCTATAGTCGAAACAGTGGAAGCAGTGTGCAAACAGCAGGTCGAAAAGTGCTCAGGGATGAACACAAAAATGGACAGAGTCGAAGTACACAGGGCCTTAAACAACATCGCATTAACAAAGTCAAAAATGATCGAAGCCGAAGTCGTGAGTCGAACAAGTCAAAGCAAGAAATTCACGGAGCAGCAAAATCAAAGCCGTGGTCATCACGAAATTGAATCAACACCGTGTCAACCAAGTAACACAAGTATATACGAATTGAAGAAGTCAGAGATCAATCTCAAGCATCGATACAAAATCATCCGGCCAAGATGAATAAATGACAAATTCAAACTATTATATATGAACGAAAACTCAGGGGATCGAACCCTATAAATTCCAATCATCATCGGGAATAAAAAAAATAGAATTCAAGTAATCAATCCAGATAACTAAAGGATCAAATAACATACCAGAGAAGTCGAATTCGGTCAAGCTCAAAGTAACCAAGCCAAAGCCCTAATTTCATAAGAAACGAACAAGCAAATAGAAGCCACGGTGTGCAAACTGAAGGAAAGGATCGATCGACAAAGAAAAGAAATCATCTATTCTATCGATCAACAGAACTCGGTAGCTTTGAGAAAGAGAAGCCGCCATTTTTCACTTTTCACGAGCTTTACGAAGGAACGAGCCGACATAAATAAAAAGGAAGAAAGGGATCTTCTTATCATTTATTTGTTTGGGACGGTCTTATTTATTGTGTTATTAATTATATAAGGCTTTAATTAGTTTAGGTTGTGTCAGATTGTCTAGTTAGGATTAGTTCAGTAAGCAGGGTTTGCGAGTTTGCAAAACTCTATAGGCGGTAGCAGGGTTTGCAAGTCTGTTAGAGTGTTTGTAAGCGGGAGACTGATTAATTCTAATAGAAATCTGGGAATGCAGCAGTAGGCAGGGGTTGCCGAAGCTGGGTAATTTTTGTGTGTGATTTACTTTTCAGCATATTTACTTCTCTCCAGTTTGTTTTTGTGTTTGATTTTATAAATTCGAGAAAATTTGTTATAACCCTATTCACCCCCCTCTAGGGTTAATCTAGATCCTACAATATTCATTTCCAAAGTTGTAGCAATTCTAAGTTTATTCATTTAATTATAACAATTTCAAAGTCATTGTAATTTTAGCATTCGTAGCACTTTGAAATGTGATAATACATATATTAACAGGTCGAAAATATCATCTTTTAAGAAACAGCAGCACTTAGAAAATGTTACTGTAGATAGTAGTATTTCAGAAATATAGTCTTTTTAGAAACAGCAGCACTTAGAAATTGTTATAGTAGATAGTAGTATTATTTCAGAAAACAGTACATTTACAGAAACAGCAGCACTTATAAAATGCTACCTTAAAACCACAGCATTTCAGAAATGCTGCCAATACAAATCTAAGATTTTCTATAATATTTCAAAAACATTATAACTTCAGTTTTCACCATTTTTAACTTATAAAACATATCTCACTTTTCAAAATTATTTATTTGGATATCATTTCACTTATGATTTAAATAAAATTAAATTTTATAAATAAAATATCCAATTAAGCCATAATTCATTTATTAAGTCAAAATTACAATTAAATTGCTTAACTTTTAATTTAACAAACAACTAGATATTTTATTTACTTTTAAAAATATCCATTTCATAAATAAATATTTTATTTCTAAGTTAAGCCTGAAATTCCATTTCTAAATCAAATTTCAATTATTAAGTCAAATCACATTTAAATTTTACATCTTAATCATTTGTTGACTTATACAATTTTTAACTTATAGAAAATCACTATAAAATTTATTTAAATCATTTTAAAATCAAATTAAGTTAAAATATCAAATATTTTATATTCCAAATACTTAGAATTTTCAGAAAATATTTATATTTAAAATTAACCACGGTTCTGTATAATATTTTATAATCTAGGTCAAGTGATACGGATAATATATCATTTCAATCCGTAATGAATTAAAATCCCGGGTTTTATCATTTCAAACCCGCAAACCCAAGTCATATAAAAAATCGCTCGATCCTATCATTTCAGCTCATAACGACTTTCCCTTATTCTAAAGTCCGTTCGAGTATGTATCATTTCAACCCATAGTGAGGGAACTTGCAGTGTGAGAAACAGAAATATAAATAAACAGTAAAGCATAGCATGTCATATCAGGTGATTAAACAGGTATATAATCAGGTTATAACATCATATAATATCACATCACATGCATATATGAAATTACTATCAGCATGGCATATGACTACTACAATTCACATGACCTTGTTTCACAGTTTTATAAGTACGAAGTCGAGAGTGATAACTCACCTTTTTAAAGCTAGAGATGACAATTCAAAACACGAGAACAAACTCCGAAAAGCACGACAAAGCACGAATCAGATTAGAGGAGAAGTAGCACCCAAATTCAAATCTTGTAACAAATAAAATAGAATATATATATAAGAAAAAGATTCAACACAAAAGAATATAAGAATTAAACAATACAAAACAAAGACAAAGTGGAACAAAAGTGCCTCAAACACATAAGTGGGCTCGACCTCAAAGGAGATAGGCTTGACCACATGACAATATGGCTCGGCCATAACTTGTTTTGAAGCAAATAGGTTCAGTCATGGTCACAAAAGGCACGGCAAAGCATTGGAATGTGAAGAGATAGGAGTTACATGAAGGCAAAAGGTCATGGAAGGTAAAGAGGTAAGGCAACATGCCACTTTGGGTTCGGCCCTAGGCTAAAGTGCTCGGCCATGGGCTAGGCTTGGGTCAGGTCAGGTCTGGTCACGTCTATGGGCAGGGGATGGTCACGGCAAGGCATGGAAAAGAGGAGTTGGTGATGGAATAGGTGGTGGCCGAGGCTAAGGGAAGAAGAGTGGTGAACAAGTGGAGGCCGGCTATGGTTTTCAAGGCAAATAGAAGGTGGGTTTTTGGATCATGGTCACGGCGATGCATGGGGTGATGGTGGAGGTCGGTCATGGTTGGTGGTGTGGTGGAGGAGATGGTCGGCTTAAAGATGGGAATGGTGATGGCCGAACTTGCTTGCAACAAAAGAAAAAGAAAAGAGAAAAAGAAAAAGGAAGAGGAAGCCATGGAAAAACTTATTGTAAAATTCTTTGTTCAGGAATGCAAATGAGAAGAGATGAGACACAAAAAGTTTAGTACGGCTATGAGGAAGGAATGAACGACTATGGGAATGGAAAAGACACAAATTCACATTAAAGAAAAAGAAACATAAGCCTCTTGGAATTTCCAAGCCCATTTGTCAAACCCAAAACAAAACAAGCTCAAAACAACAAGTAAAATTCCAAGCCCAAACAAAATAAAAGATGGAAAAGTAAAATAGAAAAATAACAATGAAATACCGAAAATAATTGCGTGTAAAACGCTGAATTTTATCAAATTTAAAAAGTATAAAACAGAATTTAACGAAACGAAAAGCAGAACGAATATCAGAATCAAATACTGTTCAAAGAAAAAGATTAGAAATTTAAAATTCAAATTTACAAATTTCAACTGGAAATCAAAGTTTGACCAAAGTTGACCAAAATATAAATTTTCAGAAAATCATTATTTTATTATATTTGGAAAATAAATTATAAATAAAATCCAAAATACATTGGAAAATTCCAAAATTTCAATTTAAATGATTTAAAATCAATGTTTTCAAATAAATTTAATTTAAAATATTTGTTAAAATTTATGGGTTGTTACAATCTTTTTACCGAAGAGGAAATTTGGAAAGCTATTAATGACATGCTAGATGATAAATCCCCGGGTCCGGATGGATTCCCTATTTTCTTTTACAAAACATTTTGGAATGTTTTAAAATTCGACTTAATTAGTATGTTTAACAAATTCTATAATGGAAAATTGCAATTAGGAAGATTTAAATTTGGAAATGTTATTTTATTGCACAAAAAAGTAGGTGCTAATAATTTAAAAGATTTTAGACCTATTTCATTAATTAACTATTCCGTTAAAATTATTTCAAAAGTTTTAGCTAATAGACTTAGTATAAGAATGAACGATCTAATTGACTGTTCACAAACTGCTTTCATTATGGGGAGAAATATTACCGATGGTGTGGCTGTTGTTCAAGAATACATTAATTACTATTGTAAGAATAATATAACTAGTGCGATTCTAAAATTGGACTTTGCAAAAGCCTTTGATTCGATTGATTGGGAATTTCTAGTGGATATGTTTCATGCTAGAAGTTTCAGTCATGATGGATTAGCTGGATATGAATTTACTTAGAACTGGTAACTCTAGTATTATGGTTAATGGTATTTTAGGTAATAAAATTCAATCTAAGTGAGGTTTAAGGAAAGGCGATCCTTTATCACCTCTTTTGTTCAACTTAGCCGTAGATGTTTTCGCTAAGATAATTAGAAAAGCAGTTGATTACGGATCTTTGGGGAATGTTGGTAGCGATATCTCGCGTAATGGTATATCTGTCCTTCAATTTGCATACGATACCTTAATTTTTTCCTCCCATTTGCCTAGACACGTTATCACTCTCAAATTTATTTTATATAGTTTTGAACTACTTTCTGGTTTAAAAATAAATTTTGATAAAAGTTCAGTTTTAGTTTTAAACGATTTTGAAAAGGTTGAAAATTTAGTTGCTAATACGCTTAATTGTAAAACTATGAATTTTCCATTTGATTATCTTGGTTTTTTAATTAGACCTACAAAACTTAAACATGATGACTGGTTTATTATCATAGATAAAATCAAAAATAGGATTTCTAATTGGAATGTGAGATTTTTATTGAGAGCGGGTATATTAGTTCTTATAAACTCCATTTTATCAACTCTCCCGATCTATTGGATATCTATGCATCTTTTTCCAGATTGGGTGATCGATAAAATTGATAAAATAAGAAGGGACTTCTTATGGAGTGGAGATAATTCTAACAGCAGTATTAAATGTTTAGTTAATTGGGAAACTGTCAGTAAATCCAAAAAGGATGGTGGTTTAGGAGTCATTAATTTGCGTAACATGAATTTGTCTTTGTTAGGAAAAAGGTTATGGAAGTTTAAGGATATTAATGATAATCCGATTTGGAAAGAAATCATTTCTAAATATTACTATAATGGTAGTAATAATTTATATCAAATTACTCCTACGGTTTTGAAATTGTCCAATTTTTGGAAATCTATTTTAAAATGTCATGAGATTTTTAACCTAGGCACTAATACAATAGTTCATTCAGGTAATAGTACTTCTTTTTGGCATGATCGTTGGATTTCCATTATCCCTCTTAGGTTAGAATTTAAAGAGCTATATGAAATCTGCAATTTTAAGGATGCTTTATTTATAGAAGTTTTTTCTCCTGAAAATGACCCTCCTTGAAATTTTAGTTTTACCAGAATTTTAGTAGGTTCAACTCTTAGGTAGCTTTCTTTGCTTTATACTAGATTAAATCTATATAATATTGATAATGATAGTGATAATATTAGTTGGAAATGGGATAAGAGTAAGAAATATACTTCTAATTCTTTTTATAGATTTATTAACTTCTCGGGTGTAACTAATAACTCTTTTAAATTTATTTGGAAAACAAATGCACCTCCTAAATCTAAAATTCACATTGTTAGTCCTTGAGATGATGGTTTTGATGACAACAACCTTAGAATAAGATTATAAAATATAAATACTAATATTATAGTTTAGATATATATGTATATGCAGGATTTAACCATGCAGGTATCAAGAATGAAGACTGTACAGTATAGAGATTCAAGATATCAAGATTGAAGACTCATGAGTATCAAGAATAGCAGGATTATCAAATAGTACAAGATAAGTATTGAGTCTAGAATTATGTTAAAACTTCATAATAGCACTGAAATCTTCAGTCCATATTTCATTTGGGATGGAACCCATTTCTACCTTTTTAGTGGCTTTCAAATCCACGACAAGTAGCTTACAAACCTACGACAAGTGGCTTACAAACCCACGAACATCCTGGTTTTGTACAAGTTCTCGAGTCCTGATGTGATGAGATATTCTGCAGGAAGAAGCTTGCAAAACTACTTCAAAATGATTTTCAAAACTGCTTTTCAAAATGTTTTAGCCTTAAAAATTATCTTTTCAAATGATTTTCAAAAAGATGTTTTAGCCTTAAAATATTCTTTGATTTTGTTTTTAAATAAACTCTTGTTTTAAACTTCGTTTGTTTTAAACTATCTTTAATAATAAATTTAATATTTATACTTAGATTTAAATATAAAATTATAGTAAAATTATATATATATATATTATTCTCTATATTTACTTATGTATTTTAACTATAGTTAAGTATATTTATAAAGTTTAAAATAGTTTTAATATAAGATAGAAGTAATTTTCAAAGAAAAACAAATCACCAAAATTTCCTTTGGGATGTCGACATACCCAAGATACCCATGTCGACATAGTGGCAGATGGTTTCAAAAATATGAATTTCAAAGAAGTGTCTATTCGCCATAACCTTTCACAAATAGACATGGCTGTTGTTCTTATATAAATAGGGGATGTTTTCAACGAATATTCAATAATTTTTTTCTGGTTTTCACTCCTCTTCTTCTTCCACATTTCTTTATATATATTCTTGCCATTACTCTGCCGAGATCACCATTGAATTTAACTAGATCATTTTTGGTTTGATTCTCTATCACTATCTCAACAAGATCCCAGTGCTATTCAAAGTTATAGGCTTCTTTGTAATCAATCAAGTGAGAAAAGGTGTGATTGTAGCCTTGGAAATCAATCAAGTGAGAAAAGGTGTGATTGTAGCCTAGGAAATCAATTGGGTGAACTTGTTGCCCGGGAAATCAAGTATCTCTACCCAGAGGATTGTGAATCTGGAGTGGTGTACCTCGTGGCCTTGAAATCGAGGGTTGTATTGTAAAGATTAATTTTGAAAGGAAATCCGTACTTGTGTGCGGGACTGGATGTAGGGTAACTCCGAACTAGTATAAAATCCAGTGTGTTCTTTCCTTTACCGCTTTTACTTTATATTTGCATCTGTGTTTGAATCTGTGATCATATCTGTGTCTGAATATTGCATACATTTGTGTTCAAATTAATATAAACTCAAAAAGAATTAGTAATTCCTTAAAACACTATTCACCCTCCCTTTAGTGTTTATACTATCCTTAAGATCTGTAATCCGCATTTCTCACATTTGGTATCAGAGCAAGGTTTTCAAAGTTTCATAATCTGAATTTTGAAAAGTTTTCAAAATGGCTACCAACACTGGTACTGTTACTAACACTAGTTCTATTACTATTGGTACTAGTTCATTTGTAGAAGGTCAGTCTACTGCCAGACCACCACTTTTTAATGGCAGTAACTATGCATACCGGGCATGTAGGATGAAAATATATTTACAATCTGTAAGTCTAGACACTTGGAATATCACACAGAATGAATATTCTGAACCCACAACTAATTTTACATAGTGGACCACTGAGCAAAATACTATTGCACAGAATAATTCTAAAGTAATGAATATTCTATTTTGTTCACTTGATAGGAATGAATTTAATAGAGTGTCAGTTTTTAAGTCTGCATATGAAATCTGGAAAACTTTGCAAGTTACTCACGAAGGAACAAGCAAAGTTAAACAGACCAAAATTTCCATGCTCACAAATCAGTTTCAATTATTTAAAATGAATTCTAATGAGTCTATTTCAGATATGTATAGTAGATTTCAGGATATTGTGCATTCTCTAATATCCTTGGTAAAGGAATTTTCCGAAGAAGATCAAGTCAGAAAAATCTTAAATTCTCTTACTCCAGAATGGGATCAAAAGACACTTGCATTCGAAGAGGCAAATGACATCAGTACCTTAAAGATAGAAGAATTAATTGGAAATCTAATGTCGTTTGAAGTCCAAATGATCGGGAGAAGAGAAAGCAAAGCATCTGAAAAGAAATCAATGGCATTCAATGCATTAACCGATGGATCGGACTCAAACAACGATATTGATGAAGAGATAGCCTTTATGACCAAGAATTTTCGGAAATTTCTGAAATACAGAAAGATGAATAATCTCAAGAGAAACAACTATAAGAATGCATGAAATCAGAATGTAGTGCCAAAAAATATCAAATGCTTCAACTGTGACGAATCAGGCCATATCAAAAGAGATTGTCCGTATCCAGATAAGCAAAACCTTCCTATAAACAATGATTCCGTAAAGAAATGAAAACGTTCTTTTACTGCTACTCTAGATGACTCAGACTCGTCTTCAAGCGATGATGATCAAAAGACAGATAATTTAAATATGTGCTTCACGGTAGTTCACGACTCCAACGAATTCAGAGAAAAGGACTCAAAAAAAGGTACACATTTACAATACAATTGATTGAAATTGCATGCTTAGAATTGATTGCTTGATTGATTGATTTTGAATTGGTGTGTTGTTTGAAATTTAAAATTTTATTATTATCTTATTATATTATTATTTTTATTTTTATTTTTATTAGTATCATAATATCTTATGGAATATACTAATAATATTCCAGATATATATAGACAGTAAAAATAATAAGAATATATATATATATATTAGAATTCTTATGAAAAATAAATTATAGAATTTCAAAGACACATGTCGACATGTCCCTACCATGATGTCGACATGGGTACAGAATTTGAAATTCAAAATTTGAATTCAAATGGTTGAATTTCCCTCCACCTTTTCACTTCATTCAATTCTCTGAAAAGGCATCTTTTGACCAGAGAATATGTCCTTTGAGAATCTATTTATTCACTGTCTTTTATCACATCTTTTCACTTTCATTTTCAAATTCAAACTCTCTCTTCAAAACTTCAAGCTCTCTACTCTCTACTCTAATGGCTTCTTCAAGCAACCCTTCCACCATGAGAATTTCTAGAAAGATAAAAGAGCAACTCTTCAATGATCCGGAAGCCATAAAAGCATACATCAATTATGCTAACTAGGGGTGTTACGGTTGCGGTAACCGTCGTTATTACCACCAACCGTAACCGCAACCATTGTTGACGGTTATTAATTCTTCTAACCGTTACCGCAACCGTCTATGATGGTTAACCGTCATATTTTTAATTTTGAAGCATGTCGTACATATATTTTCAATTATATGTATTATTGATGATAAAATGATATAGCTCTAACTGGTTTTTGGAAATTTATTTCTTTGTTTATAAAATGACCAATATACATGCACATGTTATTAGTTCATGAAGGCACATATTATAAATGTACAAGCTATTCCTTTAACTTAAATTACTAATTTTTATACTTTAATGTTAAATATTACACAATACAATCATGTATGATTGGATGGTTAACCGTGGTTTTTAAATTCTTCAACCGTTACCGTAACCATTACCGTTATAGATGGTAACAGCATGAATGGTTGGTATGGTTGAGTGGTTGAGCGATTCAACCGTAACAGACCTAATGCTAACTGTGGAAAAGTCCATCCCGGAAAGTTTGCTTTATTTCAAGATTTTTCTACTTATGAAATTGATTCTCTTTTTGCAAATAATCATGTTCTCAGCCTTATTAATGCTTCTCAAAATGATTTTATTTGCTATCCAAATCTTGTTAAAAATTTTTATGCAAATCTTAATCGGGGATTTTATAATGGAAACGATGATGAAATTTGGAGTAGTGTCAAAGGCACTAGAATCGTTTTAAATTGTGATCTTTTGGGTACCATTCTCAATTGCAAGAATATGGGAATGGATCTTTCTAGTTTTAATATTGATGAAAATGATCGTGAGACGTTTCATCATATTTTTGAAGGAAATGATAATTTTGAATTCAAAAATTGAAACTTTCGACCAAAAGCTAGAATTGTCAATCTTCTTTTACAACATACTTTAACCCCAAGATCGGGGAATTTTAACAATCCTACTTCAAAAGTTTGCAAAGTACCTTTTGCTATTTTTGGAAATTATGATGTTAATTGGGCGCAAGTTATTTTGGATGAACTTCGTCCCAAAAATCTTGAAATGGGTGAGAATACTTTGTATCATGGAATCTATCTCACTCGGATTATTAATTATTTTGGAGTAGATTTCAAAGGAAAAGAATTTGTTTCAAGAAAGGTTTTCAATCACTCAAATATTTCTCTTATGAAAATTCCATTTGTTTTTCAACCGTATGAGACTCTTGCCGAAAAGGAAGTGCGTTTGGCTCATGAAGAGATGGAAGAGGAGGAAGAGGAAGAAGAAGAAGAAAGGGATGAAATTGAAATCGAAGAAGAAGAAGAAGAAGAAGGTGAAACATCCTTGGAAAGTATTGACTATCCTCCTAATCCAACCAACAAAACTCTTCTCAATAACCAAAAGACCATTGTTAAGAATCAACGGATTCTTAAATGATCCGTTAGTAAGAGGTTGGATAAAATTTCATCCAAGATGAACAAGTTTATTTCCAAAGTAAGCAAGAAGCTTGGATTATCTTCATCTTCATCATCCTCTAACTAGTTCTATCTGTTCATTTCATGTTGTATTTGTTTACTTTAATGTTCATGTAGTTCTTTATGATTAATCATTGTATCACTCTATTAAGCAATGAAATTGAATTCCTTTTTCTGTTATCTAGCTTATCTTATCTCCAGAATAAATGTTAGTATATTATATATATATATACACAATTATTAACATAATCAAAATAAGCCATCAAAATTCACTGCACCATGTCGACATCCCCCCTATGACCATGTCGACATGTACTGGTCAGAAATGACATTTCATTTTAAATTTGAAATTTGAATAACTACCTTATGTCTATTCATTTCAAACGAATTTCTACACCTATAAATACCTATTTCTTCCAGAATTCATCACTCAATATTATTTCTTATCTACTTTGTCTATCATTCTTCTCTCAAACTAAAAAAATGGCCAATCCAATTCATAATTTAACCGAAAATCTTGAAAAAACTCTTACTTCTTTCAAGAATATTCTTTTGTTCATTCTTCGTAACCAGCGACACTTAGAGTTGAGTCAAATGCACATGATCAAGGAGCAATAAAGGCATTTCGATGCAATACGATGGATGGTTTCCTCCCTGCACAAGGATGATAACGAAGCACATCCTCCAGTCTCTCTCACCAATGACAATGAAAATTAGGATGCCATTAAAGCAGACCCTATTTTTGGAGAAGAAGGATGGGTGGAAGTTCCTCGTAATGTTTGATTTGATTGCTTTGTTTGATTTGAATTGTTTGCTTTGATTGATTTGATTTCATTTGTTTTGATTTGATATGGATTGATATTTGGTGTGGATTGATATTTGTTGTACAAAACATGTATACATATGCATGGATATTTATATGATCTTTGATTAATTATCATGATTATCAATATAATTATCTCTTAATATATATATTATATACTCCATTGTATAGTTTATTAATGTAGGTACTTTAGTACACGAATGAGGGGGAGTTATATAGTTTGGAGTTAGTTTTTGTTGATGACAAAGGGGGAGAAGTATAAAATATAGGATAGTTAGGCATAGATTAACGGGGAGTTATTAGTTTTAGGGGGAGTCAATAGGATAGAAATAATATTTTATAAACAAAGGTTGTCATCATCAGAAAGGGGGAGATTGCTAGTCCTTGAGATGATGGTTTTGATGACAACAACCTTAGAATAAGATTATAAAATATAAATACAAACATTATAGTTTAGATATATATGTATATGCAGGATTTAACCATGCAGGTATCAAGAATGAAGACTGTACAGTATAGAGATTGAAGATATCAAGATTGAAGACTCATGAGTACCAAGAATATCAAGAATAGCAAGATTATCAAATAGTACAAGATAAGTATTGAGTCTAGAATTATGTTAAAACTTCATAATAGCACTGAAATCTACACTCCATATTTCATTTGGGATGGAACACATTTCTACATTTTTAGTGGCTTACAAACCCACGACAAGTAGCTTACAAACCTACGACAAGTGGCTTACAAACCCACGAACATCCTGGTTTTGTACAAGTTCTCGAGTCCTGATGTGATGAGATATTCTGCAGGAAGAAGCTTGCAAAACTACTTCAAAATGATTTTCAAAACTGCTTTTCAAAATGTTTAGCCTTAAAAATTATCTTTTCAAATGATTTTCAAAAGGATGTTTTAGCCTTAAAATATTCTTTGATTTTGTTTTTAAATAAACTCTTGTTTTAAACTTCGTTTGTTTTAAACTATCTTTAATAATAAATTTAATATTTATACTTAGATTTAAATATAAAATTATAGTAAAATTTTATATATATTATTCTCTATATTTACTTATGTATTTTAACTATAGTTAAGTATATTTATAAAGTTTAAAATAGTTTTAATATAAGATAGAAGTAATTTTCAAAGAAAAACAAATCACCAAAATTTCCTTTGGGATGTCGACATACCCAAGATACCCATGTCGACATAGTGGCAGATGGTTTTGAAAATTTGAATTTCAAAAGAAGTGCCTATTCGCCATAACCTTTCACGAATAGACATGGCTGTTGTTCTTCTATAAATAGGGGATGTTTTCAACGAATTTTCAATATTTTTTTTATGGTTTTCACTCCTCTTCTTCTTCTTCCACATTTCTTTATATATATTCTTGCCATTACTCTGCCGAGATCGCCATTGAATTTAACTAGATCATTTCTGGTTTGATTCTCTATCACTATCTCAATAAGATCCCAATGCTATTCAGAGTTATAGGCTTCTTTGTAATCAATCAAGTGAGAAAAGGTGTGATTGTAGCCTTGGAAATCAATCAAGTGAGAAAAGGTGTGATTGTAGCCTAGGAAATCAATTGGGTGAACTTGTTGCCCGAAAAATCAAGTATCTATACCCAAAGGATTGTGAATCTGGAGTGGTGTACCTCGTGGCCTTGAAATCGAGGGTTGTAATTGTAAAGATTGTTTTCGAAAGGAAATCCGTACTTGTGTGCGGGACTGGATGTAGGATAACTCCGAACCAGTATAAAATCCGGTGTGTTCTTTCCTTTACTGCTTTTACTTTATATTTGCATCTGTGTTTGAATCTGTGATCATATCTGTGTCTGAATATTGCATACATTTGTGTTCAAATTAATATAAACTCGAAAAGAATTAGTAATTCCTTAAAACATTATTCACCCCCTCTAGTGTATATACTAACCTTAAGATCCATAATCCGCATTTCTCACACACATGTGGCTAATTATGCATGGAAAACTAAATACCATAGAATTTTTAAAAAGAAAAAATATGCAAATTGATAATAAATGTTATTTTTGTAATCTGCATTTAGAAGATATTAAACATGTATACTATGATTGCATAGATACTTATTTCATTGTGTATAATACCCTCAAAATCTTTAACTTTAGTCTAAACACTAAAATTTCTGATTATGAATACTATTGCAATAGTTTTAGATTTAAATTTAAAAAGGAAAATAGATTTTTACTTGACACTTTATTCATTATTATTTGTTGGTATATTTGGTTTGAGAGAAATCAGAGAATTTTATAAACTAATAATAGTCATTTTAATAAATTGATTTTTATAATTTCTTCATTTTGTTTTAATTGGATCTCTAATCCTAAATATAAATCAGCTAAAAAAGACCTTTTAAAAAAATATCTTAATAAGGTTAATAATAATATTAAGTTATTTAAACATAAAAACAATATTTTTGACATTAATAATTGTAGTATTAATAATTTTTCAAACTTAAATGATGATTTCACTGTGTATCATAATATCCTTTTGATCAATGGACCATAAGGATAAGTTTTAATTTGTTTTAGTTATTGTTTTAGTTTTAGTTTGTCTTAGTTTATAGATCTTTAAGTTCATTTGATCATGGATTCCTTTTAGTATTTTTTCTAATCATTATTTTATTCTGTCCTGTTAGCTTAGCTTTTGTATCTTTACTTTTACTTCATTAATACATATATATGTATATAAATTTCATTTATATACATATATGTGTATTTTTCTTACTATTTTCTTTTGTTCCTTTCCCGATACAGGTTTGGTCCAGATATGGTGTTAGTTTCTTTTTACAGGTTCACAGGATTGCTGATGGTGGGTTTGCTGTTTACAGTGAAGGGTTCTTCTCAGTACATCTTCATCTTCATTATGGCGTTCTACTTTCTGTGGGATTCACTTTTCAGCTAAGACCTCCTTCAAGTTTTACCGAGTCTACAGAGTGGCGATTTCCATTCCAGATCATTAGTAGTTCCATTTCAGATCATTCGCACTTCCATTTCTTCCGAGTCAGCAGCATGGAGTTCCCTTCTCAGTTGGAGCTGGTTTCCAGTATCATTGGCTATGTGATGTTCCATAGTTTTTTAGGTACTTCTAACACCTTAATATCGGACGGTGGCTATGCCGGAGCTCGGTATTGGGGTGTAATGGGCGGTGGCCTTGTTGGAGCTCATTTTAGGGGTACTTGAGTTTTTTCTTTGATACTTGTACTTAGTTTAGCTACCTGCGAGGCATGTTGGCAGCACCTTGTCTTTTGTGATATATACATAGTGACATGTGTGCTCTCCTCTATTTTAGAGGATCACACATTTTCACAAAAAAATATTATAATTAACGTGTAAAAATAGCCATTTTGGCCACTGTCTCGGATTTCAACGAAACCGGTTTTATCGGATCCGTAATAGTTAATTATTGTAGGATTTCATGTTTCATAGCAATCGGACTTGTCGTTTGGCCGTGCGAGCTTGAAACGCGTAGAAATTAATTAAAGGAATTTGGTTAAAATTAATTGATTTTGAAAAGCTATCTTCTGTATAAGATTGAATTAGGCCTCGAAACCAGTTCCATTGTGTTCGGAATGGGGGTAAAACATTATGAACGCTAGGCGGCATGCTTTGTTTAGAGTTCAGAAATTTCGCGGGGCAATAGGGTCGGAAACTTATATAATAAGTCGTTCATTTCATTTTCGTTCTAACCCTAGCTTCAGCCGCTCCCTCTAAATGAAATCAATGGCCGAAAATTCGCCACCTTCTCTCCTCGATATCTCTCTATCCATTCATCGAATTCAAAAACTTCCAAAAGCAAAGCTATAGAGCTCGACGAGCTTCCAACGGCTGGTTCGTGCCGAAGCTTCGTGGATTCGCCGGATTCGAGTCATGAAGTTCGCCGCGTTTTGCGTTCGTTTGGAGGAACGATGACGATGCGGGCGGCGAGAGTTGGAGCGGTGGTGTGTTGGAAGGTGGCGCTCGATGTGGCGACATTAGATGGTGGTCTGGTCAAGTGATGTTGCATGCGCACGGAGGTGATGGGTCGCGATGTTTGGGTTCTTCGTGCGATCCTGGGCCGAGAGCATGAGGGAGGGAGACAGTTGCAGGTAACGTTTTTATTATTTTAGTTTTATTTTAATTTTGTTAATTAAAGTTTTAAATTTTTTATCGTATATTAATAAATTGCATAAGTTCTCCGTACGTGGTCTGTTTTGAACGAAACAAATTGCGTTGGGATCGTATCGACGAAGTCTTCGGCGTGGAATCGAAGTGGTATTTAGTTGAAGCTGAAAATATTTTCAGTTTCAAATAAAAGGTGAGTGTTTTATAACGCTCACGAAGTACTAGAATATTTTCATGTTAGTTAAATTTAAAATTATGAAGTGATTTGAATTTATTGATTGTTGTTTGATAAAATTTAATTAACATTTATATTGACATCTGAATTAATTGGTAGAAATTTGAATTGACAGTTAAATTGAATTGGAATTAAATTACTAGTTAACTCCCGATTATTGATATCCAGTTAATTGTTGTGATATTTTGACTGTTTGGATGATTGATTGTGATGGATGCCAATTGGTTGATATTTGGATGATTATTTATTTTTATATATATCATGTTATCATCATGTATATTATTTACAGTATATAAAACTGTAAATCGAATAAATTAAGAAATAGGTTGAAATGATATATACCTATGACATTTATTTTGGATTGAAATGATATATATCCACCCCTGAATTAAATTGAAATAACTGATTCACTTAGCCACAGAATAGAAAATTATATATGGATACCAGATTGGTTAAATTAAATGATTTAAAAAATTTTGATTTGATATTATTTAAATGATTTGATTTAAAGAAGTAAAAATCGAATTTATGGAAATCGGATTATTTTCGAAATTGAGCTCAAAATGTTGGAATCAAAATTTGTTAAACGAAATTGTTTAAAAAAGAAATTTGAAATTTTGAAGTTAAAAATCGAAATATGATTTGAATTTCAGAAATTGATTTGTTTTAAAGATTGGACTTTTTATTCGAACTTTGAATATTACTAAGTAAAAGTAAGTTAAATCGATATTTCAAAAGTTGAGCTCGGAATTGATTTATTATAAGGGATTTAGGCATTGAACTGAATATCAAAGTTAAATTTGATTTAAATGATTTAAATCGATACTTTGAAATCGAACTCGAAATTGATATAAATGGAAATGGTTTAAAATTGAGTTGAAATTTAACCATTGAATCAAATAGTTGAAGTTGAAATCGATTTGGAACTGAAACTGAAATTAATTTGGAATTGAAATTGATTTGAATTGAAATTGGAATCGAAGTTAATTCGAATTGAAATCAGAATGGAATCGATTAAATTGAAATGTTTTGAATTGGAAAATTAGGAATTGGACCAGTTTGTCTTGGAAACTATTTTCAAAATAAATCATTTTATTATATAAACTATCTAAAAATCTATCTTTTTAAATATTCAAATTATTTTGATTTTCTGTAACGACCCGTAATTTTGATAATTAAAAACTATTAAATTTAATAAGATTTTGAAATTTAATATTGTGAGGAATTAAAATTTATGATTTATTAACAAGAAAAATAATCAGAATATAATTTAATAAGGTTGATTGAATGAGATTGACAACTATTTAAGGTAATTGCAATTAATGGTAATAATAAAGGTAAATAAAGATTTAAATCAATGTTGTATTAAAAGGAGAAATTATATGTAATTAATTGAAATTGGTTAATATACAATGGAATCAATATTTGGTAAGTAATTTATCAACCTTTGTTTGTAAACATTTGGTTAGTAGAGGTGAATTATTAATGTATTACAATTGATTGATTATCATCTTGATATCTAATCTGTTTGAAATTAATTGTTAATCAATTGAAATTAAATATAATTAAATATTGCAGTTAATATGAGTTAAGATGATAACTGTAGAATAAGAATGTAATAAAATGTAAACTAATGTTAATTATATTCATAAGGTGATGGTTAATTGAATAATAAGGGTGTAAATCGAAATAAAAGAAATTGATTGAAATTAAATTATTATCAACTGGGATTTTATTACAGTTGTAATAGAACGCTGAAATTAATGCAATATTTAAATATTGGATTTAACATGGAAAATTTATTTTAAAAGATTTTAAATTTCTATGTAATCAAGAATGATGAAAATTGTTAACTCTTAAACTTTGAATTTAAAAGTGACTAAATTAATTTTAAAATAATAATTTATATAATTAACGTGTAAAATTGGATTTTTGGGCACTGTCTCGGATTTCGACAAAACCAGTTTCATTGGATCCGTAACAGTGAATTATTATTATAGAATTTTGAATTTCGTAGCGATCGGACTTATCGTTTGATCGTGCGAGCTCGAAACACGTAGAAATCGATTTGTGGAATTTAAATGAATATAATCTAATTTTAAAAGCTAACTTCTATATACTTTTGAATTAGGATTTGAAAATAGTTTCTTTGAGTTTAAAAATATTAAAAACCTATATTTCGATATATTGGATGATCCATTTTAGTGTCGGGAACGAAACGGGCTTTTCGGGTCGTTGTTATCATTTCGACCCAATACGATCTATTCATTTGTTCTTATCCATCTGTCTATATAAATAGATTTTTTCCTCTAACCCTAGCAGCCTTTCATTTTATTTTTGTATGTACCTCTACTTCTCATCTGTTCCTCCTTCTCAAACAGCAGAACATCAAAACCCTAATTCCCAAATTCAATTTCCAATCAAAATCAAATCCAAAAATTCAAACCTCAAACTATGTCATATAATATACCGTTTCGAAGCTCTCGATGAATGGAATCAGTGTGTGGTGTTTATTTTTGGAAACAACGCTCGTATCAACCTGAAATCGCGGTCAAAGGTGCTGGCGGCGAAGTCAAAGAAGGGCAATTTGGGGGGTTTTTGATCGGAGCATCAATTGGCAAAATCGACTTCTGGGTATTGTAAAGCTTGATGAGTAGATTCTAGATCTAGTTTCGATTTTAAGAATGGAGCAACGGTGTGGTCGGGATCTGACTTGGAAGTTGATCATCGCTGAAACTTTGGCCGTCGATTGGCGACGATTGGAGCGTCTATATGAGATATTGGCAGTTCAATTGCGTAGAGGAGGTCGATAACTTTCATATGCAAGTGGTCTTGTGGCAAACGGAGCTCTGAGGTGACGGGAAATTGCAGTCAAAATTGACTGGGTGGAGATGGTCTCGGCATTGACCAGATCTTGCCGGAGGGTAATTTTGCAAAAAAGTCCCTGTAATTTTTATATTTGCAAATTTGACCCTGAAACTTCTAACCTTGATAATTTTGCATACGAACTCTGATTGATGCGCGGTTTCTTCCGTTGGACTTGTATTGAAATTCTGGACAATGCGAAACTAGTTTAGCAATATTTGGAGACAGTTGAAATTTGGGTCTTCGTTTGGATTTTAAATGGGCTAAAAATCAAAGGCAAGTGATTTAACTCACTCACAAATACTAAACGTTCTTATGTTAGTTTAATTAAATTTATGATGTGATAAGAATATTATTCGTTGATGTTTGGTAGTTTAATATGACATTTTAATTTAATTTGAATTTATATTGATTTTAATTTCCATTTAAATTAATATTGAATTTAAATTGTTAGTTAAATACCTCATAATGATAATCAGTTAATTGTTGTGATTTATTGGCTGATTTGGATGTTTATTGTGATAGATGTTTATTTGTTGACATTTTGGATGATTGGATGTTTGTATCTCTGTTATCACTATGGGTTGAAATGATACATACCCGAACGATCTTATAGATTAGGGAAAATCGTTATGGGTTGAAATGATAAACCTAAGCGATTTTATTGATTTGGAAATTGTTGATTCGGGATACGGGTTGAAATGATATATACCGGAGAAATTTAACTATTTTGAAATGATATATACCCGATCACTTAACCATAGGGTAGAAAATTATATACGGACATTGTTGGTCAGTTTTAAATTAATTTCTAAATGGTAAAGTATGTTTGATTTATACACTTGATTTTTAAATTTAATTTAATGATTTTATTTAAAATTATGTTTAGAAAATAATTTATGTATATGTTTTAAAGTTTCAAATTATAAGTCAATATATGGTTTAAATGTAAATTTAAGATTTTAACTTATAATTTTATTTAGTTTTAAAATATATATATTTAGATGGTTTAAAATTTAATTTAATAAAATATTTAATATAGTTTTAATATATATATATATATTAAATTAAATATAATATAATAAAATATAGTTTCGATTTAAGATAATAAATATAGACTTTTATAATAACTTTTATAAATAAAAGATTTTTGTACAAGATTTTAGAATTTTAAAATGGTTTTATAAAGGAGTTATAAAGGTTTTAAAGGATTTTATAAAGGACTTTATAAAAGAACTTGTGTAAAGGGATTTGGAAGCGTTTTAAAGTAATTTGCATAGAGGTTTATGAAAAAGGTGAAGAGTTGTAAACTGTTTTGGAATTTATAAATAGCTTTATAAATGGTTTTAAAGCGTATAATTGGTTTAAGAGAGATTCATAAATTATTTTCAAAATTTATTGAAAGAAATCTTCCTCGGTATTTGATGCAGCCCAGAATATTGAGTCTTAGGTCGCGACCGACCTAACGTTCTGTTAAGTCGCGTGCGACCTAACGAGGAAGGTAACATGCTAAAGTTGTGGGATAAGTCGTTGGAACGACCTAACGAGCTAAAGCAGGAGGATAAGTCATTGGAACGACCTAACGGGCTAAAGCTAATCTCGTATCACTCGGGTTACTTAGGTCGCTCAAACAAGCTAACGACCTATGATAAGTCGCGAGCGACCTAACGACCTAGCTCACTCAGTATGCCGCATTTTTCTTTAGGTCGCGTACGACCTAACTTAGCTCGCTCAACTATTAGGTCGCTTAACTCGCTCGCTTTAGGTCGCTTACTATAGGTCGCGAGGCCTTAGGTCGCGAAGATGTCCTGAAGCAATGTTTTAGGTCGCTCGACCTTATGCACTGAAGAGTTAGGTCGCTGCCTTGCATTTTTAGGTCGCTCAAGTATAGGTCGCAAGACTTAAGTCGCTGGAAGAGCTTAGGTCGTTGCTGCCGTGTGTGTGTATTGTATCTTAGGTCGCTCAAGGCTTTGTGATGTATGTTGTAAAGTGTTTTCTTATGTCGTTTGTATATAAGTCATTGGTTGCGATCCATGTTAGGTCGTGTACTTTGTTAGGTCGCTGGTCTATGTTAGGTCGTGAATGACCTATGTGTTGTACAAATTTGTGTTGTGTTGAGTTGTAAGCCTATAAATAGGCGAGTGGTGTCACTTGTAACAGTTAGTTGATTTTGAATAAAACTTTTGTTTGAGAGCTTTGTGCCTCTTCTTAAATCGGTAGTTGAGTGTAATCTCCTATCTCCACTTTCGGGTATTCAAGTGCGCTTGAATCAACGATCGCTGAAGCCGATTCACGGTATCTAGTGCGCTAGATCAACGTACGAAGAATCGTAGATCTTTAAACACGGTATCGTGCGCGATCAACGTGTTTGAGATAGCTAGATTCTGGCATCTTTGGATCAACGAAGTTGGGCGTTCAGTATCTTTCATTCCATCGATTCCTACTTTTCACCGTTACATCATTTTTGTTATCCGTTGCTACATCATTTGGTATCAGAGCTAGACTTAGCCATCATAGCTAAGCCGAGTCTTGGAGCCAATTCTTATTGATGAGTTTGAGGAGTTAGTGAAGCCGAGCTACATCCAGCGAAGCCGAGCTAAGTGAAGTGTTTGAGTCGTGCATCATTTTGTTGTTCAAGGCCGAGAGTTAACTTTGTTTGAAGAATAATCATGCCGCCAAGAAGAGCTAATCGCCATCAGAATGTTGAAGCTTTGTATAGAAGAGAAGAAGCTGATGAGATGGAGCAAAGAATCAACGAAAACTTTAGTGAAAAGCTTAATGAAGGGATTGGTCGATTAGAGAAGATGATGTTGGAGATGAATCAAAATCAAAGAAGGGTTTCACCTGAATCTAACCATGGAGGAAGTAGAGTTTCACCACATTCCAATCGAGAGAGAAGTGTTGAAAGTGATCATAGAAGTGTGAGTCGAGATTGTTATCGAAATGTTGATGATCGAAGTCGTGATAGGAATGTGAATGATCGTGATCGGAGGAATGTAGGTAGAAGGGATGTTGGTGGAAGAAATGATGGTAGTAGAGATGTTGGTGGTCAGGATCGACATCGATATACATCAGATTTTGAAGAGGAGTTTGATGGTGGTAGTGTTCATGGATGAAGACGAGGACAAGGAAGAAATCAGTCGGAGTATGATCACAAGTGAGAGTCTGGGATGAAAACTGAAATACTGGAATTCAAGGGAGGTATGCAGGCCGAGGAATTTCTTGATTGGTTAGCTTATGTTGAGGAAATTTTTGACTTCAAGGAGGTTCCGGAGGATCGTAAAGTGAAGTTGGTTGCTACTAGGTTGAGGGGGAGAGCTATGACATGGTGGCAGCAAACCAAACTTACTATAGAACGGATGGGGAAGTCAAGGATTGTTGCTTGGGAAAAGATGACGGAATTGACGAAGGCTACTTTCTTACCCTACAACTACCAATCATTAATGTATCAGAGATTACAAAACCTGAGGCAAGGGACGAAGGCTGTTACTGACTATGCAGATGAGTTCTACCAGTTGATTGCTCGAAATGACATTATGGAGACAGAAGAACAATTGACCGCTAGGTTTGTTGGTGGACTTAGAACACAGATCCAGGATATGGTGAACATGTTCGACCCTAGATCTATGGCAGAAGCACATCAAAAGGCGTTGGCTTGGGAGAAACAAGGTAGATGTGGGGGAGGTGTGTTTCCAAGTTTTACGGGGCAGAACAAAGGAGCGGGTAGTAGTTCTAATGTTCCTAAAGCATCAAATAAGCCAGTTGTTCATGAAGTGGCTAAACCAAAAGTCAACACCAATTTCAAATGCTATAATTGTCAAGAAATGGGCCACAAGAGCAGCGAATGTCCAAAACCGAAGAAGAGAACTATGATTGCTGAAGTAGAAGATGAGGAGGCAGAGGCTGAATGTTCTAAATCACTACATGATGAGGAGGAAGAAAATATGTTGGGAGATGAAGGGTATTCATTAATGATGAAGAGGTCGTGCTTGACACCAAAACAGGAGGAGGAAACTAGCTGGTTAAGGAGTAACATCTTTCAATCAACATGCACTATCTTGGGAAGGGTTTGCAAGTTTGTTATTGATGCAGGAAGTTGCGACAGTATTATCTCTACAGAAGCTGTGAAGGAGTTATCATTGAAGACAGAGAAGCATCCGAGACCTTACAAGTTAGCTTGGTTGAGGAAAGGTGGGGAGGTGAAAGTTGGACGAAGAGCTTGTGTTAATTTTTCAATTGGGAAGAAATACAAAGATGAAATTTGGTGTGACGTCGTGGACATGGATGTATGTCATCTGTTGCTGGGGAGACCGTGGCAATATGATAGGGCTGTGCAACATGATGGTCGTACTAACAGTTACAGTTTCATGTTTGAGGGTACTAAAATCACTTTAATTCCTAAGAAACGACAACACGAAGAAAGCAAGTCGGAGGAGATTGAAGAACTTAAAACTTTGCTATCTTTGAAGGAGTTTGTTAAGGAAGTTGAAGAGGAGCCTGAAGTGTTTTTGTTGATTGGACGTGAGAGTAATGAAGTGGTTGAGATTCCTGAAGAAGTAAAGCCAGTGCTGGGAGAATTTGACGATGTATTTCCTGAGGAGCTACCAACGGAGTTACCACCGTTGAGAGACATTCAACATCAAATTGATCTTGTTCCAGGAGCTGTGTTACCTCATAGATCACACTACAGAATGAGTCCAAAAGAACATGAGGAGTTGAGAAGGCAAGTGGAAGAATTGCTTGAACAGGGGTGTGTGCAGGAAAGTTTAAGTCCTTGTGCGGTGCCAGCTTTGTTAGTACCAAAGAAGGATGGAACATGGAGGATGTGCACTGATAGTCGAGCACTGAATAAGATTACAGTAAGATACAGATTTCCGATGCCGAGACTTGATGATTTGTTGGATCAGTTGAGCGGGGCTACTATCTTTTCAAAGATTGATTTGAAAAGCGGTTATCATCAAATTCGAATCAGACCAGGGGATGAATGGAAAACAGTGTTCAAGGCACGTGAGGGGTTGTACGAATGACTGGTTATGCCGTTTGGTCTTTCGAATGCACCGAGTACATTTATGCGGATGATGAACCAGATCTTTAGACCATTTATCGGGAAGTTTGTAGTGGTGTATTTTGATGATATACTGATATATAGTGGGAATCCAGAAGAACACTTGCAACATCTGAGAGAAGTATTGATGGTACTACGACAGGAACAATTTTATGCTGCAACGAAGAAATGCGTGTTCATGACGCATAGTGTTTTATTTTTAGGGTATGTTATTTCGCATGGAGGTATACAGGTGGATCAGAATAAAGTTGAAGCAATCAGAAATTGGCCACAACCCAGGACGATTACAGAAGTTAGAAGCTTTCATGGTTTGGCATCATTCTACCGAAGGTTTATTCCACACTTCAGTAGCGTGATGGCACCAGTTACTGATTGTATGAAGGGGAAGCAATTTTCATGGTCGAAGGAAGCAGGAGTTTCTTTTGAGCAGATCAAGGAGCTTTTGACGACAGCACCAATTCTAGTTTTGCTAGATTTTCAGTTGTTGTTTGAGTTACATACTGATGCATCTAAAGTTGGGATTGGAGGGGTGTTAAGTCAGAAGGGACGTCCTATTGCATATTTCAGTGAAAAGCTATTGGGAGCAAAGATGAGATATAATACTTATGATGTGGAATTTTATGCTATTGTGCAAGCTGTGAAACATTGGAGACATTATTTGTTTCATAAAGAATTTGTTTTATATACTGATCATGAGGCGTTGAAGCATATGCAAGGACAGGACAAGATCACAACTAGGCATGCTTCGTGGATTGCATACTTACAACAATTTACATTTGTGGTGAAGCATAAATCGGGAATTACGAATAGAGTGGAAGATGCATTAAGTCGAAGGAATCATGTGTTGACTACAATGAAGGTAGAGGTGACAGGGTTTGACGTGTTGCCAGATTTGTTTGTTGATGATCCTTACTTTGCTAAGATCATGGATGAAGTCAAGGGGGAAAAGACTGATGAGTTTGTATTAGTGGATGGTTTTCTTTTTAAAGGGAATCGATTGTGCATACCAGAGTGCAGCTTACATATGAAGATTGTAAAGGTGTTGCATGAGGAAGGTCATGTGGGCCGAGATCGTACTTTGCAATTGATTTCTCAATCTTATTATTGGCCTTCGTTGAAACGGGAAGTTGGAAGGTTTGTGGAGAGATGTCATATTTGCCAAATTTCCAAAGGGACAGCGACGGATGCGGGATTGTATATGCCGTTACCCGTGCCGGTTAGACCATGGGTTGATATCAGTATGGATTTTGTTTTGGGATTACCGAGAACTCAGAGGGGGAATGACTCGATATATGTTGTAGTGGACAGGTTTTCAAAGATGGCGCATTTCATCGCTTGTAAGAAGACAGCTGATGCCGTCCGTGTTGCTGAGTTATTCTTTAAAGAAGTGTATCGCTTACATGGTTTACCAGAATCCATTGTTTTTGATCGGGATACTAGATTTCTAAGTCATTTTTGGCTGAGTTTGTGGAAGATGGTGGGAACAAAGCTAAATTTCAGTAGTGCTTACCATCCGCAGTCCGATGGTCAGACTGAAGTTGTTAATAGATCTTTGGGAAATTTGTTGCTGTGCCTGGTGAAGGATAATCTGAAGAGTTGGGATATGAAGTTATGTCAAGCGGAGTTTGCTCATAATCATGCCATAAACCGTAGTACGGGTTTCAGTCCATTTCAGATTGTATATTCAAGCTTACCAAAGGGGCCATTGGATTTGACGATAGTACCACAACCAAAGGGAACAGTTAAACGGGCTGTTGATTTTGTTGATGGATTGACAGAATGCAATAAAATCGTTCAGAAACGATTGGAGAAAGCAAATGAAAAGTATAAAAGATCTGCGGATTTGAAACGAAGGAGTGTTGAATTTAATGAAGGTGATTTAGTATATGCTGTACTAACGAAGGATCGTTTTCCAGTGGGAACATACAATAAACTTAAAGCTTGAAAGATTGGTCCTGTAACGATTGTGAAATGGATCAATGAAAACGCGTATAAGTTGAAGCTACCGGAGGATGTGTACACTTCTGACGTGTTTAATGTTAAACATCTTATACCATATCATGGGGACGAGATTGTTGAGGAAGAGGAGGGCGCAAATTTGAGGATGAATTTTTCCCAACCAGGGGAGGATGATGCAGCCCAAAATATTGAAGTCTTAGGTCGCGACCGACCTAACGTTCTGTTAAGGCGCGTGCGACCTAACGAGGAAGGTAACATGCTAAAGTTGTGGGATAAGTCGTTGGAACGACCTAACGAGCTAAAGCAGGAGGATAAGTCATTGGAACGACCTAACGGGCTAAAGCTAATCTCGTATCACTCGGGTTCCTTAGGTCGCTCAAAACAAGCTAACGACCTATGATAAGTCGCGAGCGACCTAACGACCTAGCTCACTCAGTATGCCGCATTTTTCTTTAGGTCGCGTACGACCTAACTTAGCTCGCTCAACTATTAGGTCGCTTAACTCGCTCGCTTTAGGTCGCTTACTATAGGTCGCGAGGCCTTAGGTCGCAAAGATGTCCTGAAGCAATGTTTTAGGTCGCTCGACCTTATGCACTGAAGAGTTAGGTCGCTGCCTTGCATTTTTAGGTCGCTCAAGTATAGGTCGCAAGACTTAAGTCACTGGAAGAGCTTAGGTCGCTGCTGCCGTGTGTGTGTTGTATCTTAGGTCGCTCAAGGCTTTGTGATGTATGTTGTAAAGTGTTGTAAAATGTTTTCTTATGTCGTTTGTATATAAGTCGTAGGTCGCGATCCATGTTAGGTCGTGTACTTTGTTAGGTCACTGGTCTATGTTAGGTCGTGAATGACCTATGTGTTGTACAAATTTGTGTTGTGTTTAGTTGTAAGCCTATAAATAGGAGAGTGGTGTCACTTGTAACAGTTAGTTGATTTTGAATAAAACTTTTGTTTGAGAGCTTTGTGCCTCTTCTTAAATCGGTAGTTGAGTGTAATCTCCTATCTCCACTTTCGGGTATTCAAGTGCGCTTGAATCAACGATCGCTGAAGCCGATTCACGGTATCTAGTGCGCTAGATCAACGTACGAAGAATCGTAGATCTTTAAACATGGTATCGTGCGCGATCAACGTGTTTGAGATAGCTAGATTCCGGCATCTTTGGATCAACGGAGTTGGGCATTCAGTATCTTTCATTCCATCGATTCCTACTTTTCACCGTTACATCATTTTTGTTATCCGCTGCTGCATCAGTATTTATGAATATATTTATACTTTTGGAATAAGTATATGGATATCTTGATATGAAAGTATAAACTGTTTTCTAGATCATTATTATAAATGTTTTATAAAATGATCACAATGTGAAAAATGTAAGCGTTTAGTTGTTAAAGAGACCGTGGTTGGATATTGTCATACTCTCTGCCAATTCCGAAACTAGTTTAACAACTATGCACGTGGTGGAGAATCCAGAATGAAGTAGGATGGTTTGGCGAACGCTACTGTATGAGGTATGAACGCAGCCCTGACCCCCCTGGGTCAGCTTGATATGACTAGAACAGGAGCTATACCGGGCCAAGTGAGGTCGCTCCTCCAATCGGGCACTCCGATACCATATTTGTTACTTTTTGATTGATTGGTGGCCACCCCTCGATTTAATTATGGGAGTGTGTTCCGAGGTGGGCGGTAGTAGCTGCTACACGTTACCACCAGTCCGGGCATGCAAAATGGCAGAATCCTTCCCTGGGCATTGCCTCGCATGCCTTGTCATAAGCCTTATCGAGCCCACTATGATTTTGGTTTGTGTCGTACCTATGGAGTGCTCCCTGATAGCCCATCGGTTTGGTGGAGTTTACAATACTATATAGACTAAGGCATTTATAAAAATGTGTTAAGGGGGATATGGGTAACGCCTTAACGCTATTTTAATACTTTACTTTACTGATAGACATTATATATATAGCGTATATTACTACATATAAATATTTTAACGGATCCTTAAGAGATGGAAATCCCGAACATCTCTTAAGTAATTGCACGCACGTTATACACTGGTTAGGAGATGTAAAATCCCGTAAACATCTCTGAAGCCGTTACACTCATATTTATTTTCTGTTGATTTAACTTACATAAGATCTTTTAGTTCTGACTCGAGTGTTTTTTCTTTTCATTACGCTCGGGTTAGCCTGAGCTTTTCAGTGTTGAAGACCTTATTTCTGGAGGACGAAGATGGAGTTTAGTATTATATTATTATTATTCCACTATATCATATTGTTCCGCTGCATTATTTATTTATTCCTGCTGTATGTATAACTCTAATATATATAGTAAAAGTGTAATCAAATCTTATTTGTAAATTAACTTCATGAACTGTTTATTTGATTATTATATTTTGTCATTTCGCTGTGAGATTCTATGTTTTATTTTTTCTTCTTTTCTCTTATTTTCTTATTTACCCCATTAACAATCCTCCCTTTTGAATGGTTTGAGTTGACATGTGTGGTTTATTGTCGATTTAAACTGTCCAAAAAGGTGGGTCGTTACATTTTCCAAACTACTTTACTATATAAACCATTTTCAATACTCAAACTATTTTATATTAAACTATTTTAACATTTAAACTATTTAAGATTTTTCAAACTATTTTCTAAAAATTCAAACTAGTCATAGTGGGAATGTTTATATTTAAATCGTGGATTTAAATGCAAAATGGGGTTAAAATGAAGTTATAACCAAAATTGTAATTCTAATCAAATTTTGAAGTGAAATCGATATATCGAACTGGATTGACATGTTGAAGTAAAAATATGATTTTTGAAGCGAATATGATATTTGATATCAACCGAATATGATATTTGATATCAAGGATGAATTGTTTTTGAAATTTAAAAGTACCAACCGATGTGCAAAATGACATTTGGTTGTTAAAGGGATTGAGGCCTCTTATTAGCATACTCTCTGTCAATATTGGAACCACTTTAACAACTGTGTACGCGATGGATGTTATCCAGAATGCAGAGGTTGAATTGGAGGCATTTGCTGGAATGAAGTAAGAGACCGATGATGGATAGCTTTTACTCTCGAGTCATAATTAAAATGACTAAAACAGGAGCCATAACCAGGCCAAGTGAGGTCGCTCCTCCGATCAGACATATTTCTTCGATGCCATATCTCTTACTTTGTGATTGATTGGTGGCCACCCTTGATTACAGGAGTGTTGTTCGAGGTGGACGGTAGCTGCGGCTATGCATTACCACCAGCCTGGTTCCGCTATCCGGTAGAATCCTACCGTGGGTATAGCCTCGTGTACCTTGTCATATTATCCTGATCGCGCCCACTACGACTTTTGTTAGTGTTGTACCTATGGAGTGCTCCCTGATGGACCAACAGTTTACAGTGGAGTTTATAGTACTGTATAGACTGCGATGCTTATATAAAAATGTATTAAGGGGGATAATGGTAACGTCTTAATGCTATTTTTCAATATTTATTTTACTGATTAAACATTATATATGTACCATATTCTACTATATATAAATATTTTGACGGATCCTTAAGAGATGAGAAATCCCGCAACATCTCTTGAGTTAGTGCACACACGTTATACACTGGATAGGAGATGTGAAATCCCGTAAACATCTCTGACGCTATTACACTCATGTTATTTGATATCGATTTGACTCACATAAGGATATTTTAGTCATGACTCGAATGTTTTGCCTTTTCATTATGCTCGGGTCAGTCCTGAGTTTTTCAGCGCATTGAAGATTATTCTCTGGATGACGGAGATGAAGATTTGGTATATTATTACTATTATTATTCCATCACATTGTTGTTCTGCGACATCATTCTATTATCATGTTGTATGTATATCTCCGATAAATGTTGTATAAATTATAATCAAATGTATAGTACAAACAGCTTCATGAAATGTTTATTTGATTATTATATTTTATTGTTCCGCTGCGAGATTTTGTGTTTGATTTCTTCTTCTTTTCTTATTTTTCTTAATTAACCTCATTGATTATCTATGTTCTAGATTTTTTGGAATGGACATATGTGGATTATTGTCAATTTAAACCTTATGAAATATGGGTCGTCACAGTTGGTATTAGAGCTTTGGTTTAGCGATAACCTTAGTTTTGTGGGGTTTGGCTCATTAGAGATAGGGTAGTAATACTGTAGAATGAGTTTGTTTGAGTGTATATATATGAGCGTGCGTAATTGTTAGTGTTATAAATTGTTTTATATTGTGTTTACTTATCCGTTGAGTTGTTTATGGATTATGGTCGGTGCATGGGACGCCATGCTATCGATAGGGATTTCTAAACACTTAAACGAGATAAGTCGACATAATATTATTTTAAAATATCGTAAATGAAATAATTTTACCTAAATTATATTATATATATAAAATGATTATTAATGAAGTGGTTGTTAGGAGATGATAATATTTAGTTATCATTGATTATTGGTTGAATTAAAATAAAACGAATACTTTGTGAATTTTATTTTACGAAGCGTTGATAAATTAAATTAAATTGGAATCTAATTACAATAAAAATTGTTTAAAATAACAAAGATGTAAATTAACGAAATATTTTCATAATAAAGAAATGGAAGTGTATAAGCTATATTATAAATAGAAGGATTTAAAAATTGAGAATTTTAGAATTTAAATCTCTTGCTTTCAAAATTTGTTTTCAAAGCCTTCAAAATTAATAATAATATTATTATTTGAAAGTGTTTTGACTAGAAATATATTTTAAAAGAATTTTTGAAAGAAATAAAAGCATTGAACTCGCTTTGGTCACTGGAAAATAATTCAGGGGATGACTGTAGCATTGCTAGTATTCATTTTCGAGTTTTTGAGTGAGAATTGCTACCAAAAGAATTAATTTTCGATTAAAACAAGTGTTGATTGTGAAAAAAATTATTCCAAATATGAAATAATAAATATATGAAAATAGTTTTGAACTTAAAATTTGAAAATAGTATATATAAGAAATAAGTTTATACCTTATAAATTTGAACAGGAAAGTAAAACCAAATTTTAAAACTGTTGAAATTTTTGGTTAAGCAAACAAAAGAAGATTTGAATTTGAGATATGAAATAAAAGAATTAACCTGAGAAACGTTGAATAAACCGAGTTAATGAAATGAAGTTTAACTCAAGGCTCATATAAAAATGAATTGTATTTGAAATAAATTAGATAAAATAATGAAACAAAATTTTTAAGTGAATAAGTTTGTATAACTTATAGATTTGAGAAATATTAAGCTAATAACAAATTTTAGATTTGTTGAACATGAACGATAGAAAGGAGAAAAAAAGTTTAACTTAAATAAAGTTGAATAAACCGAGTAATGAATCAAATGAAATAAAGTTTAAATTCATAAAGATTAAATGAATTGAATTGGGTTTGAATATAACTTGATAAATTTATAAAGTGAATTAATTCCACTTAAGCTATAAAATGAATTAATAGAATGAATACAACTTGAATTATAAAATGGAATGCAATTTGAATTGTGAAAGAAATTGAATAAAAATAAATGAGTGTAAGTAAAATTTATATGATTAATTGAATTTGATTTAAATCGGATGTAAATAAATTAAATGCAAATGGAATGAGTTTCAATAAAATTGAATGTTAACTAATATAATATGGAATAATTTAAGGAAATGAATCGAAAGATGAAAATTAACTTAAGAGAAGGTGAATAAAATTTATTATGATAAAAAGAAATTTTTTTAATATGAATTTGAGCTATAAAATAAAATTTGCTTAAGTAAAGTTAATAACAGACTGATGAAGCGAATTATTTTATAAAATAAAAATTTACTTAAGTAAAATTATTAATACAAATTTGAATAAATGAAATGAACTAATTAAGTGAATCAATGAATTAATATAAACTTAAGATATGAAGTGATAATAATAAACTTGAGTTGCATTTTATAAAATGTTTATAATAAATTTAAATGGTTTTATGAAATGATTTATAAATGATATTAGTATTAAATAGAAAATACTAAATGGTAATGAAGTAAAGTTTAATTTAGATAAGATTACATGAAATGAGTTATAAAATGGTCCATAAATGAATTTATATGAAATATGTTAAACAAAAAGTGAAACAACTGAAATTTTAAAAATTGAATTGAATAAATTGAATGTAAATGAATTAGATGTGAATAAATTAAAAGCAGACCAATTAAATGTTAATAAAAAATTGAATGTTAATAAAAATTAAGTGTATAATTAGCTATGGACATTGGAAAATATAAATTAACATGATTATGAGTTAATTTGATTAATTGGATGAATATTGGTGGTTGGATAGTTTCTTGTGTTGCAATCCATTGTTAATACTGTTTTGATTGCATATGATTGTTGTATGTTGTGTATGTGTGCTTGTGTTTATGATTTGGATTCAAAATTCATGCTATGTGGTTACATTTCACTCATACATGTTTTATATCTTATTATAAGTAACTAATATTCTAATTTGAGTTGAGATAGGTACATACGAAGACCATTTGGATGTATACATGGATTTAATATGCTTTTGCTTGCTTAATACGAGCGAACTCGCTCGTATTAATAATAATAAGGTACATATCTCGGATTACATACCGCGCTTTTATATTTTTTTCCTACGGGATGCCTCATCATTGAGATGGGATGTATATTTGATATATATTTGGTATATTTGTGATATACATTGTATTGTAAAAAAAATTTGACCGAGCCTCGCAAAGGAGACTCTGCCGAAATTTTCCGTATATTCGAGTGTTAGAAAAAAAATTGGGGTTTTGAAAATTTTATATCTTATTTTAATAACTAACTGATAATTTCCGTAAGCCGGTCGGGGTGGCGTAGTAGAAGCGTAGTAAAAGTTTCTAATAAGATTTTAATGTTTTTATGAGTTTATTGTTTTGAATTAAATATATCAAGTGTTAAATTCCGTACTTAGTCCCTTTTCGAGGACAAAAAGTTTTGAGTGGGGAAGAATGTAACGACCCGTATTTTTAACTATTTTAAACTATTAAATTTAATATAATTATTGAATAAAAATGGTTAGAAATAAATTTTTAATGATTTATTATTGTAGTTTATTGAATATAATAAATTTTCAAAATAAACAATTCCAAAGATTTTGGCGATATCAAATATTGAAATGAATTCTATGTATTGAATGTGTTTGTTATCAATAATGGGAATTAAATAATAAAAATTGGATTATTTAGATAGAAATGAAATATTTGTTGATAACTAACATTCATTTGAAATTAATGGTTATTAATGTAAATTGCTGAATAATTAAAAAATTTTGAATTTCATATTGCAATTATTTAAATAATTGAATCTTGAATTAATGTGAATGAAAATGGTATCGGAAATTGATTTAAATGTTATTTAAATATGAATGAAGATTGTTAACATTTGAAATTGGATTTAAGTGTGAATAATTAGAAATTGGAAATTTATATTATAATTAACGTGTAAAATAACCATTTTGGCCACTGTCTCGGATTTCGATGAAACTAGTTTTATCGGATCCGTAATAGTGAATATTGTAGGATTTCAAGTTTCGTAGCGATCAGACTTATCGTTTGGCCATGCGAGCTTGAAACGCGTAGAAATTAATTAAAGAAATTCAACTAAAATTAATTGATTTTGAAAAGCTATCTTCTAAATATGATCGAATTAGGCCTCGAACCCAGTTCCATTGTGTTCGGAATGGGGGTAATACATTACGAACGCCAGGCGGCACACTTCGTTTGGAGTTTGGAAATTTTGCGGGACAATTGGGTGGGAAACTTATATAATAAGTCGTTCATTTCATTTTCGTTCTAACCCTAGCTTCAACCGCTCCCTCTAAACGAAATTAATAGCCGAAAATTCGCCACCTTCTCTATCTCTCAATCCATTCATCGAAATCAAAAATGTGATGACCTACAATTCGGAAGGTTTTAATTGACAATAATCAACACATGTCTAACTAAAACAATCCAGAATATAGCTAATCAATGGGGTTAATTAAGGAAAATAAGGAAAGAAGAAGAAAACAAATGCAGAATCTCACAACGGAACGATAAAATATAATAATCAAATAAACAGTTCATGACGCTGTCTATATTACACATTTGATTATAATTTTTACAACATTTATCAGAGTTATATATACAACAGGGATAAATAAAACAATGTAGCAGACAACATGATGCAGGAATACTAATAGTAATAATATATCAAATCTTCGTCTTCATCCTCCAGAATAAATCTTCAATAAGCTGAAAACTCTGGGCTGACCCGAGCGTAATGGAAAGACAAAACACTCGAGTCTGGACTAAAATATCCTTATGTGAGTCAAATCGATATCGCATATAACATGAGTGTCGTGGCGTCAGAGATGTTTATGGGGTTTCACATCTCCTATCCAGTGTATAACGTGCATACAATAACTCAAGAGATGTTACGGGATTTTCCATTTCTTAAGGATCCGTCAAAATATTTATATGTAGTAGAATATGCTATATATATAATGTTTAATCAGTAAAATAAATATCAAAATAGCGTTAAAGCTTTACATTGATCCCACTTAATGCGTTTTTAAGCATTGTCGTACAGTTTTCATTAGTGACACAACTAGTAACGTCGATAGTAAGGGATGCGCCGTGATACGACAACACTAAACCAAAATCGTAGGGGTCTCATATAAGGATAAAAGCATGACAAGGCACCTGAGGCGATACCCAAGGTAGGATACTACCAGATTACCCTTCCCGGCTGGTGCTAACCCTTAACAGCCCACCGCGTCCAATACTCCCAAAATCCGAGGGTGCGCACCAATCGATAACAATGTCATGATAGTAATACGAAGAAGTGTGTCCGCTAGAGGTAGCAAACCTCATTGGCCAGTATGGCTCCTGTTTTAGTCATTTCAAATTGACACAAGTGTCAGGCCAATCCATCATCGTTCTCTTTCTTCAAGTCTAGCAAATGACGCCAAATCCAACCACTTCATTCTGGAGTCTCCTTCGCGTACACAGTTGTCAAAGTGGTTCCAATATTGACAAAGAGTATGCCAATAAGAGGCCTCGGTCTCTTTAACAACCAAAAGTCATTTTACACACCGATTGGTACTTTTATTTTTCGAAAACGATTCATACTTGATATCAAAATATCATATTTGCTTCAAAATCAAATCCATTTCGAAATCATCATATTTACTCGAAATATATCATATCATTTTAGCCTTAATATCTCGATTTCGCTTCCAAAATTGTTTCGAAATTCAATTTAGGTTATAACTTCATTTTAACCTCATTCGCATTTAAATCCAAGATTTAAATATAAACATTCCACCCTTGACTAGTTTGATTTTTTTAGAAAATAGTTTGAATAGTTTAAAAAAGCTTAAATAGTTAAAATAGTTTAATAGAAAATAGTTTGAATATCGAAATGGTTTATATAGTAAAATAGTTTGGAAAATCAAAATAATTTGAATATTTAAGAAGATAGATTTTAAACAGTTATATTAAAATAATTTATTTGAAAATAGTTTCAAAGTCAAACCGGTTCACTTTCTAAATTTTCCAAATTCAAATCAATTTCCATTTCCATTTCGATTTAATCGATTCAGTTTCGATTTTAAGTCGAATTTTACTTCGATTCCAATTCCAATAATTTTGATTTCAATTCCGAATTAATTCAATTTCGCTTTCAATTCCAATTGATTTCAATTTATATTCCAACTTGAATAAATTCCAATCCAATCCTAATTTAATTTAAATTTCAATTCCAATTCCAATCCCAAATTAATTTCAATTCTAATTCCAAATTAATTTCAATTTCAACTATCTGATTCAAAGATTTATTTTCAACTCAATTCTTAAATTTAAACCATTTCGATTTATATCAATTTCGCATTCGATTTTTAAAATATCGATTCAAATCACTTAAATAAAATTAAATTCAATATTCAATTTAAAATCAAAATCTTCAAAATATAATTCAATTCCGATATCAATTTTGAAATATCATTTTATATTACTTTTACTTAGCAATATTCAAAGTTCGAATAAATGTCCAATCTTTTAAAACAAAACGATTTCTGAAATTCAAATCATATTTCGATTATAATTCCAAAATCTCAACTTCAGTTATTTAAAACAATTCCTGTTATTAAATTTATATTTCAACATTTCGAGCTCAAATTCGAAAATAATTCAATTTCCATAAATTTGATTTTTATTTCCTAAATCAAATCATTTTAAGTAATTTCAAATCGAAAAATTTCAAAATCATTTAACTTAACCAATCCAGTGTCCGTATATAATTTTCTATTTTATGGCCAAGTGAATCAGTTACTCCAATTTAATTCACGGATGGATATATATCGTTTCAATCCAAAATGAATGTCATAGGTATATATCATTTCAACCTATTTCTTAATTTATTCGAAATAATTTAATTTACAGTTTTATATACTGTAAATAATATACAGGATGATAACTGGATATATTAAAAATAAATAAACATCCAAATTATCCAAAATACCAATCAATAGCATCCATCACAATCAATCATCCAAATAGTCAATATAAGTCACACAATTACATAGTTATCAATATCAGGTATTTTACTAGCAATTAAATTCCAATTTCAAATTTAACTGCCAATTTTAATTTTTTCAATCAATTCAAATGACAATTTAGATGACAATTAAATTTATCAAATAACAATCAATAAATTTATATTACTTTATAATTTCAAATTAAACTAGCATAAAAAATATTCTAGTACTTGTGAGCGTTATAAAACACTCACCTTGATTTTTAATTTGCCAAACACCCAGATTTTAAAATTTCTAAAATCCCAGCTGACCCCGAAAAATCCCAAACTAAATTCTATTGCATAGATTTTCCAGCTACGAACCAACTGGACTCGTTTTATTCATTTTGAACCTCGTACGATAAAGATATGGATATTATTAGCGTAACGATATAATTAAAAATTTGATTAACTTAAATATAATTAAATTAAAACTTAACTTAAACAAAAGCTTAAACCTTCTCCCTCTCGCGAATTGCCAGGCAACACAGACCCACCATCGCGACTCAAAACTGACGCGCGCACGCCAGTCCGAGTTGCCGACAACCCATCAACTCCACCAGAGCATGCGTCGCCTCCCTGTTGCCCCGCCACCGTGCCCACGCTACCAGAGATCGCCACAACTCCGCCCTTCGAACGCCCCAGTCTCCAACTCGCGCACCTCTCCAACATTCAACTCGCTGCCTACCATTGCAGTTTCCCTTCCCGACCTCGTGTACGCCATCGCCATCGCCCCAAATTCCTCCGCCTTTCCAGGGCAAAGTCGAGACCCACGAACGACGCACCCAGCCTCGACCTTCCCCTCCAGCCACGTGCGCGCTCCTCCCCCTCACGTGTGTGGACCAGAGATTTATCGCGACTAAGTCGCATTTTTTTTCTTTCTATAGATCGATTTCGATTACTTACAGAAGAAAAAGAATAGTATTCGTGATTTTAAAGCTGAAGAATAACGGCTATGTTCAGGGATAGGTCTACTGGCTATAGGGGTTAATAAGGTGGCTGATGTTTGACCTTTAATTAGATTTATATATATTATATTCAAAATATCTTGTTTGCATATCTCGAAATTTTGAACCCCTATTGAGGCGTGCCGCCTGTCATTTCTAATGTTATACCGCTATTCCAAATGCAATGGAACAAGTTTCGAGTCCTAATACGATCGTATGTGGAAGTTAGATTTTTGAACCCAATTAAAATATTAAATTTCAACGCGTTTCTCTCCCGTACGATCAAACGGTAACTCCAACGCTACGAAATTTGAAATCCGAAAATAATACACGATTACAGATCCAATGGAACTGGTTTCGTCAAATTTTGAGACTATGTCCCGGATCGCTATTTTTACGCGTCGATTAAATCAACGATTTCAAAAATTTACGAAATCACTTGAAATTTCAGTTTTTAAAAACTTATTAACTCCGTTCTAATTCAAATAGAATTTATATCAACATTAGAAATCGTTTTGATTCCTATTTAACTCAAATTTCAATTATTCTCCATTTCTGTATTACGATAAATCGTTATATTTAAAATTTAAATTCATTCTATAATTTCAATCAAAATCTTCATATTCAATACTACACTAATAATTCATTAAATTTTACTTTTAACCATTTTTATTCCATAATCATATTAAATATAATAATTTCAAATAGTTAAAAATACGGGTTGTTTAACGACCCGGAATTTTTGTCGTCTTGAGTTTTGAATATTAATTTTTAATATTCAATAATACGGTAGTTTGATCAGAATAAATCCGTGTTAAATAACAATTAGTAATAATATATCATTTTCAAACCAAGATAATATTTTAAATTTCCAGATTTTATTTATAAAATATGAAATTGATTTAAATTTCTTATGTATGTATATAAATTTCACCATTTCAAAACTTTTGATAATATAAAAAATGCAAAGCTTCATGATGGGAATTTCAAACTTGAGATAAAAACATTTATATATATATGTCTAAATAAAAATGTAAATGTGTATATGATAAGGAAATCTATATGTAAATATATATATATATATGCATGAATGTATAAGCTTCAAAATGGCAAATTTCAAACTTATGACTATGTGTATATGGGTATATGTTTATTAAAGTAGTGCATATGGAATATAAATATCTATATATATGTGTAAGCATGTGTATATCTAAATGTATAAATTAAATATGTATATGATAAATATGCATATGTGAATGTATGCATATCCATATATATACAAAGCTTTGTGGTGTTAAAAATATATAAGTGTACATATACATATATGGTCAAAGTAGTATACATATATATACATATACACACACACACACACACCCATGGGGGAAAATCATCATGACAAACATTAAATTCAAGTACACAAAATATCAAATCACTTATAAAATCAAATCAACTTACAAGAAATCAAATCAGCCTCATTGAAAAGAAAAGAAAAGATTTTCTGAAAATGTATAAAGCCTGTAAAAAAAAATTCTCAATCACCATCTTGCCTCATAGCAGTGCCTTTTGTTCTTTGTTTACCTTATCCAATCAGGCATTATGATGTTTGGTTGGCTATATATATCGAGGAAGGATCACAGAGCAGCTCCAGTTTTCTTCATTTCATTCGTATACTTGTAATTTTTTTACTGTAATACATTTCTAACCATAGGAAATAAACTTCCTTTCTCTACTTAAAAATCAAATTCCTCCAATCTGGCCCATATTAGCCGAAATCCTTAACCATGAAGTTGCTCGATATCTCGTTAGCTATTTTTAGAAACTCATCGCCTGGAATTTCATCGAGCAACGATAGAGGGATCATTAAATTACAGTAAGGTGAGAGTAATGCTCATTTATTTCAAAAATTGTTTTCTCATGATCCGAGAGAATTTACTTGATGGAGTAGGCATCATTAGGTTCGTAAAGGGTTGTGGGATTTTTGATGAAGGTTTGGCAGTATTCCGTGATGGTCGGCGACGTTCGTCCTAAACTAGGGTTTAGATTTTCCTTGGATTCAGGGACCGATGGAAGATTTGGAGGATGGATTTGTGTTTGGCTTGGAGAGGAGTAGCTTCAAGCTGATTTTGGTTGGATTCGGTGAGATTTTGTGTCGTGATTTTTTTTGGTGGTCGCGTTCCTAGGCGTTGACTTTTGGGTCGAAATTCGAACCAGGGAGCGAGAGGAGGAGGCAGTGGTGCCATTGGATTGGCCTCGTCGTTTGGGGCATGCTAGTGATCTTCGTTGGTTGATCGATCAGCGTTGGTGGTTGTACACGTGCACGGCAGCGGTGCACCGATGGGTTCCAGAAGCTCAGGTGGGGAGAAAAAAAGAAAGAGGGGAGGAGGAACGATGTCTGAAAGAAGGGGGGATGCACGTGGATGCGATCTTGTTGTTTTGGGCTCGACCCAAATGTGTTTGGGTGAGGATTTAAATTGGGTTTCTTTATTTAAATATATATAAATGTTGTTTGGTTATGAATTGCATAACTTGACCATGTGATATCCGTTTTGCACATGGATTTTTGCGATGGACTCATATTGTCGAGTAGAATGTTGTCGTATAATTTATTGATGATCTTGGGGACATATATAGATTTATGACATATTAATACGGACATAATTTAAATCACATTATTTTAAGTAATAGCATCATTTAAATTTATATACATTAATTATTGATGATTATTTGGCCAAATAATATACTGTTAAGATAAATTGGATTGAATTAAGTGAATTGGACATTTGTTAGCGGAATAAAACATGATTTCGCTAATTAAATATATTTGGACCCTATTTAGCAGAATAAATCACCGTTCTGCTATTATTAGATGGATAAGTTAATCTGGGCATTTATTTAGGACAAATAAACCCCGTTCCGCTATTACATTAGTGCGGACACTTAATTACATTCCAATTGGGGGCTAGTATTGGATAAGTGTTGTGTTAACAATTGCTTGTTAATTGTAAATTTAATTTACATATATGATGTTATGTAAATACCTGGACTATAACTTGGATAGTTAATGGAATTAATGTTGACTCGATTAAATCCCATTGAGTGGCTAAGCCTTTTTCCAAAGCTGATTTTTAAATCAAAGTAAATTGAAGAAAAAAATTGTTATTTATTAACAAGGGTATTGAAGACAATTATTATTTGTTTTAATAAGATATTTAATAATTGTTTTAGTAATGATTTTAAGATAATTATTTTATTAATATTATTCTTAAAGTTATTTAAGAATATTTAAATATTGTTTTAAAGTTAGGTAATTATTTATTTAAAATGTTTTAAATTATATTTTATTTAAGTTATTTAATGGGGTTAGTTAATTATTTTATCTAAAATATTTTAAAGTTATTGTTTGAATAAGGTTTAAAGTTAACTAAAACAAAGAACGTTAAATGTAATAACTTGGTTGTTAAGAGTGTTCTAAGTAAACGATTGTTATCAAAGTCACTAAATTAAGTAAAGTTTATTTAAAAGTGATGTTATATAAAAAGAATTTAGAAAAGAAGCTGTATAAATTTGAAAGGGAACTTGGAAATTGAAAAGGTAATAAATGATTTGGATAGCATAAAACAAGTTTGGTTTGGAATGATTTTAGGACAGAGGGCTATAAATGATTTGATGAAATGAAAACTGGAGTTTACAAATAGTTGAGATTTGAAAAAGAATATTTTTCTAGTTTAACTGTAAAGTTATATTGAAACTTTATAAGTATTATTTTAAGATAATTATTAAATAAAGTTTTCGGAAAGTGATAGTATGCTTTTATAGCGCAATCGAAGGCAGAGAGTGCCTGCAGTTAAGTTTTGCATTTCTCTAGGATAGAGACGTAACCATTGAGCCGTGAATCCATGGTTGATACCATATTGGTGCTTTCCGTATTTATTTTAAAAAAGGTTTTCAAATATTTTGAAATTAATGGTTTATGAATATACTTACCCTGTGAGATAAGCATATGCTGTTTGATTAAGTAATTTGAATTTATCGAAATTTAAATTAATAAGGCTTAATGTTTTCAATGGAAAATGAAACCTTTGTTTGGATGATTGTATATTTGATAGTTAAATAACCGACTATCAAATATGGACCCAAAAATATAACTTTGGGAATAACTAGAAGAAACACGGGAATTATGTGGTACAGTTTCGTTCGAGGTGCTATACTATACATATAAACTCGTTTCGTTCTTCTAGGACGATCATAAGTAAATCCGTCCACTAACAGTTAGGAGGTGATCTCCGATCTTATTTTCGTCAGTTTATTTCCCAAAAAACCAGGGTTGAGTTTACCGGAAAATACCGAACGTTGTTTCGAAGAGACCAGGATCGGATAAGTTATTCGAAAACCACTTCGATCCAACGAGTATGTTTTCACAGTGAAAACAAGAGCATGGAGTCGAAGATGGAGCAGTGAAGTGCAAGGGCTAATCACTACTAATCCTGAGGATTTTTCCAAAATGGATGTAGTAGGAATAGTGCCTTTTTTCCGTTCGGACCCAGAATGGACTTGTATGGATGAATGCTATTAGTACATTGTCATTGGAGGACAATGAGCATTCTAAGTGAAAATTCCTTAAAAGTTAATCGTAGCCTTTAGCCTCATCAACCAGGAATGACTGAAAATCAGGAGAGATGCAGCAAGGCTAAGTGGGTCGCACCCAAGTAGGGTATGTTTATCACCTTTCTAGATAACCTCAGATATCATTTTATCACTACGATACATGGAAGGGGCTCTGAGAGGGTGGGAACACCCGAGGTGATAGCATATTTGGTCTGTTCAGGTTAGGGATAGTCCGGTCTTGTGTTGCAGGGGATCCCGACATGGTCCTCGGTACATTGTTCTAGACATGTACTTTGATAGGTGATACCCCAGTACCTAGTCATTCGTATGGAATCCATTCTCCAATAAGCGCCATACGGTTTTGATTGTGCCCAACTATGCTGAAACATGTGATGCAAGCATTTCAACTATTTGAATAAGTATTTCTACTTAGAAACTATTATAATATCATTGAATTTTCTTTAAAAATTGTTTTGGTTATCGTAAGGGAAATACCCGTCGTGTTTATGTGTGGCATGGTCTTACGGGATACCATTGATTTTAAAAGGATTTTGAAATTTATAACGAATAAAATTGCTTGTGATTTAAATTCTCACGCTGGTTTTAACAGACTGACCCGGGCGTGGTTTTTCCTATACGCTCGGGTCAGACCGAGCATATTTCCAGATTCAGCTGGAAGATTGGAGCTTCGGGAGAGGAGTGGGAGGGCCAGAGTCGTATTCACGTAGATGATTATATTCCGTTGCATTTAGTTGTGTATATCCGTAATTGTAAGGATAGGTTGTTATAACTGTCCGTGCTGAATAGGTTGTATACTCTGATTGATGAATGTATATGTTTAAGTTACAGTTTTTGTTTTATGTAAAGACTTGTTATATATTATAGATTATTCATTTCCGCTGTGAGATTCTGTGTTGTTCTAATTTCTTCCCATCTTCTTTCTATCTTCTTCCTATTTTCTTTTCTTACTATCCGCCTTTCTGTTCAATTTGGACTGAACAAGTATGGTGAAGTGTCAATTCGAACTGTACGGAAAAGTGGGTCGTTAAATCGTGGTATCAGAGCTTAGGTTGAGCGAATACCTAGGCTTTGGTGGGATAGAATTCATTATAGATAGGGTTAGTGATGCCCTAGAATGAGTAACTCATTAGAGATAGGGTCAGTAGCACCCTAGAATGAGTTTGAGTGTATTTATATGTACGAGAGTGCGTATTTGTTAGTGATATAAAAATGTTTTGTATTGTGTTGTTTGTTCTATTGAGTGGCTTAAGAATTATGGTCGGTGCGTTTGGCCAACGTTATCGATAGGGATTTCCTAAACACTCGAACAAGGCTAATTGACACAGTATTGTTTTAAAATGGGTAAATGAAATAATTTTACTTGAAAATATATTTTATATATAAAAGAAAAGTTTGCCATGGTTATTCTTGGTTATGCTTAGTTGTTAGGAGTGATCATTAAAATTTGATCGGTCAGGCTCGTCCATTTCTGAACATTGACTATTGTCCATCGGTATATCTTGAATCCTCCTTTGAAAAATCTGGATAGATAGGAATTTTGGGAGCATTGAAAAGAGTACCTTGTGAATTAAAATTCACAAATTTGAATATAAGGCATTCGTTAATAATGTTTAGTCAGAAATTGATTTCTAAGGGCATTTATATAAAAAAAGAGAATCCGAATATTCTGGATTGAATATTTTAGAAATATAAAGCTTGATTGGGTTAAGTTTAAGTAAATATTATTAAGAGGAAATTTGGGATATTTTGAAATAATATTTGGAAATGGTTGAATATAAAGGTTGGTTGTATTAAATTAGGTTTAATAGAAGAAGTTATAAAAAGAAAAAAGAAAAAAAAACTTAAATATTTCGGGAGTAAATACTTGAAAAATGATTTATATAAGAAAGCTAGAATATTTTTGCAAGAAAAATGTTTGGGAATGGTTTTTTTAAATGGAAATGATTTATAAATTTGATTTATTAAATATGTGCCTTATAAATAAAAAGGAATTTGAGAATTTATATCCTGGTAATTTTGGCAAAATGGTTTGCAAGGTTTAAAGGGTTAATAATAGTATTGAAAATATTTCCGAGTTTCTAAATAAGGAATTGTTACTATTAGAACCTTGCTTTATAATTGTTTAGATAGGACAATTTTTGATTCGGTTTCAAAAGTATGGTTGGATTTACTATAAAGTAAAAATGTATATTATTATTTAAAATGATGTTGGAGAAAGGAAATAATAATTTTATTTGAGTTAGCTTTGGAGCTTAAAGGGGTTTTGGGTGTATAAATCTTTTGGGAAAAGTTTGCTATAAATATCTTTGAAAAAGAAATTTGGGTGGAAAAATGGGCATTTCTTTAGATTGGTTTGGGAATGAGTCCTAATTTGTTTTGTGGTGATCAGAATAATCTTCTAAGTAATGATTAGATGTTTGCTGAGGCGAATAGTGTTGTGCACTTAGTAAATTATTCTCTTTGTCGTTGTACGATTGGGACGAGTTGAACCCGAACGAATCCATAGCAAATTGGAATTGGATATTTCATTGAAATATTTTGCTAGAAATATATTTATGATATTATTTCAAAACAGTTTGAAAGAAAGAAGTGACTTTTAGTTAACTAGTTCGAGTGGTTCGAAGATAATTAAAATGGGTAAGAGACGCGTTTGGATGGTAAACGTTTCTCTTGAGTACTATCCTTCTAGTAAGGGAATATATGATACTGTTTGGTAGTACCTAGTTCCTCGGTACAATTTTGGGGTTACTCGGGCTAACTATATATATATATATATATTTGTTATGAAAAAATATAAATAATATCATTTCAAAAGGTTATTGAAATAAATATCCAAGTGTTTGATCCTTAAGTCCCCAAGTGTATAGTATCGTTTCAAAGAGTGTTTTGAATAGAGCCCCGGGTGTTTAAAGAGTGTTAAGTAAGTTAAAAATGAAAGGTTTGAATTTAAATAGTTGGGTATACCCTTGTAAGTGGTAGGGTGTTTTATAACTTTTATAAATCGAAGAGAGTTATATGAAATGTTTTTCACAAATATTTTAATGGGAATAAAATTGGTATTGGAATAACCAATTAAATAAGTGTGTGAGATGGACATAGATCGTTCCTTCTTTCCATATAGTTTGATCTGATATTCGAGTACAGGGCTTTGAGGTGTTTCACACCGTTCGGAATAAGGATCTATTACTCGATTTTGACAGCGAGCATTTGATGAGGGTTCTTGATATGGAACTAAAGATTTCTATCATAGCTACAGCTATGCAAGGAGAGCAGAGGTTCCCAATCAATGAGCCTGATCAAGGTCCTCACTAGTAAATCAGGTGAACGATATTGGTTTGGACGTGAAGTCGTGTATTCGAGTAATGATAGAATCAGATTATGTAGATTTATGATCTATGGGCATCATGCGGGCTTATGAATAATATTGAGTGTTTTATACTGGAAATTTCGGGGACAAAATTCTTTTAAGGGGGGAGGAGTGTAACGACCCGGAATTTTTGTCGTCTTGAGTTTTGAATATTAATTTTTTACATTCAATAATACGGTAATTTAATCAGAATAAATCCCTGTTAAATAACAATTAGTAATAATATATCATTTTGAAACCAAGATAATATTTTAAATTTCTAGATTTTATTTTTAAAATAGGAAATTGATTTAAATTTCTTATATACGTATATAAATTTCACCGTTTCAAAACTTATGATAATATAAAAAATGCAAAGCTTCACGATGGGAATTTCAAACTTGAGATAAAAACAAATATATATATATATATATGTCTAAGTAAAAATGTAAATATGTATATGATAAGGAAATCTATATGTATATATATATATATATATGCATGAATGTATAAGCTTCAAAATGGCAAATTTCAAACTTATGACTATGTGTATATGGGTATATGTTTATTAAAGTAGTGCATATGGAATATAAATATCTATATATATGTGTAAGCACGTGTATATCTAAATGTATAAATTAAATATGTATATGATAACAAAGTATATGAAGGCAAATGTATATGTATAAATGCAAGTATGATAGGATAAATGATGCAGCGCATACCTCGTGCTCGCAAACGACACTCCTAGGTCGCGAAGTCGCCGCTCCAGAAATCGCATCGCTAAGTCACAAGCAAACTCTAGTTCGCGAACGACCTAACCATAGGTCGCGAGTCGCTCCAGAATTCCGTATGTCGCTGAAACGAAGGTCACGCGCGTGATGCTCCTGAAGGTCGCAAACGACTTATGCCCTCCTCCTCTTTAGGTCGCAAACGACCTATGCCAATTCCAGTAACTCGCGAGATGCCTTATGTCGTTGATTGTTTCCAGCCTAGGTCGTAAGCACTTTGTTATGTCGCTGAAGCTTAAGTCGTTCCAGTGTTAAGTCGCGTGATGTTTGTTGGTATTTTCCTAAGTCGTTTGCTGTATTTTGTTAAGTCGTTTGTATTTTGTTATGTCGTACTTGCTTAAGTCGTGTGTCTTGGTAAGTCGTTTGTACTGTTGTGATGTATTTGTCTTAAGTCGTTTGAAATATTATAACGTGTGTTGAGTTGTAAACTCCTATAAATAGGAGTGTATGGTCATTTGTAAGGTTGTCGAATTTTAAAATAAAATTTGATTTGTGCTTCTTGCCTCCATTAAAATTGGTAGTTGAGTGTTATCTCCTATCTCCACCTTCGGCATTCGAGTGTGCTCGAATCAACAATTGTTGAAGCCAATTCACGGAATCAAGTGCGCTTGATCAACGTTCGAAGAATTGTAGATCTTCTCTCACGGCATCGTGCACGATCAACGTGTCGAAGATTGCTAGAATCCGGTATCTTCGTGATCAATGGATTTGGGCATTTGGGTATTCTTAAATTCACCGATTTATCATCGATTCACCGATTATTTCCGCTAATCGTGTGAGATCCTAGATGGATTCGATTTACATTATCGAATTCGCTTCCTTGACTGCGTCAGTTTGGTATCGGAGCTAGGAGACGAACTTTTCCAAGTTCGTTGGGTGTGAGTTTCGAGAATTTGAAGTTTGAATTTTTGAAGATTTGTTTGAAGTTCAATCATGCCATCGAGACAAGCTCAACGTCATCGCAATGTTGATACTTTGTATGGAAGAGAAGATGCTGAACAAATGGAGCAACGAATTAGTGATAAATTCAATGAGAAGTTTGATGAGGGAATTGGTCGATTAGAGAGAATGATGCTTGAAATGAATCAAAATAGAAGAAGGGTTTCACCTGAATCGAGCCATGGGGGAAATAGAGTTTCACCATATTCAGATCGGGAGAGAAGAGAAGATCATGATCGTAGGAATGTTGACAATCGTGATAGGAATGTTGATGATCGAAATCGGAGAGATGTGGATGATCGTGATCGGAGGAATGTAGATCGAAGGGATGTTGGTGGTAGAAATGGTGGTGGTAGAGATGTTGGTGGTCATGATCGACATCGATATGCATCAGATTTTGATGAGGAGTTTGATGGTGGTAGTGTTCATGGACGAAATCGAAGCCAAGGAAGAAATCATTCAGAGTATGATCGCAAATGGGAGTCCAGAATGAAAATTGGAATTCCAGAGTTTAAGGGTGGTATGCAGGCTGAAGAATTTCTAGATTGGTTATCTAATGTTGAAGAGATCTTTGATTTCAAGGAGGTTCCGGAAGATCAACGAGTGAAGTTGGTTGCTACTAGGTTGAGAGGAAGAGCTATGGCGTGGTGGCAGCAAACCAAACTTACACGAGAACGGATGGGGAAGTCGAAGATTGTTGCTTGGGGGAAAATGAAGAAGATGATGAAGGCTACATTCTTGCCTTACAATTATCAATCACTCATGTATCAGAGGTTGCAGAATCAGAGGCAAGGGACGAAGACTGTTAATGATTATGCTGATGAGTTTTATCAACTGATTGCTCGAAATGACATTATGAAGACAGAGGAACAATTGACTGCTAGGTTTGTTGGGGGGTTGAGGATCCAGATCCAGGATATGGTAAATATGTTTGACCCTAGATCTGTGGCTGAAGCGCACCAGAAGGCGTTGGCTTGGGAGAAGCAGGGAAGACGAGGAGGTGGTGTGTTTCCAAGTTCCAATACTCAGAGCAAGGGTGCTAGTGGGAGTTCCAACGTTTCTAAAGCTGTCAGTAAACCAGTTGTGAATGATGTTGCGAAGGCGAAGTTCAACAAAAGTTTCAAGTGTTATAATTGCCAAGAAGTGGGTCACAAGAGTAATGACTGCCCAAAACCGAAGAAGCGAGCTATGATTGCTGAAGTGGTAGGTGAGGATGTTGATGAAGGTTATTCTAGTCCAGTTGAGGAGGATGAACAGGATATCACGTTGGGGGATGAAGGATGTAATCTAATGTTAAGGAGATCACGTTTGACACCGAAGCAGGAAGAGGAGGCTAGTTGGTTGAGGAGTAATATCTTTCAGTCGACATGCACTATACTGGGAAAGGTGTGTAAATTTGTGATTGATGCAGGAAGTTGTGACAATATCATTTCTACCGAAGCTGTGAGAAAGTTGAAGTTGAAGACGGAGAAGCATCCAAATCCTTACAAGTTAGCGTGGTTAAGGAAAGGAGGAGAGGTGAAGGTGGACAGGCAAGTTCATCTTCCATTTTCTATTGGGAAGAAGTATAAAGATGAGATCTGGTGTGATGTGGTGGAGATGGATGTTTGTCACTTGCTTTTGGGAAGACCATGGCAGTATGACCGAGCAGTGCAGCATGATGGTCGAACCAATAGCTGCAGCTTTATGTTTGAGGGTACTAAGATCATTTTAGTTCTGAAGAAGAGACAACAAGGAGAGAGCAAGTCAGAAGAGATTGAGGAGCTGAAGACTTTGTTGACTTTGAAGGAGTTTGTTGAAGAAGTAGAGGAGAGTCCAGAGGTGTTCTTGTTGATTGGACATGAAGCTACTGAATCTGTTGAAGTTCCAGAGGAAGTAAAGCCAGTGTTGGAAGAATTCAGAGATGTGTTTCCTGAAGAGTTGCCAAAGGAGTTACCACCGTTGAGAGATATTCAGCATCAAATTGATCTTGTGCCAGGGCGGCAATACCTCACAGGCCACATTACAGGATGAGTCCTATGGAGCATGAGGAACTAAGAAAGCAGGTGGAGGAGTTGTTAGAACAAGGGCGTGTTCAGGAGAGCTTGAGTCCTTGTGCAGTGCCAGCCTTATTGGTACCGAAGAAGGATGGGACTTGGCGGATGTGTACGGACAGTCGGGCTCTAAACAAGATCACTGTGAGATACAGGTTTCCTATGCCGAGGTTCGATGATTTGATTGACCAGTTGAGTGGGGCTGTTGTGTTCTCAAAGATCGACTTGAAGAGTGGATACCATCAGATTCGTATTAGACCAGGTGATGAGTGGAAGACTGCTTTTAAAACTAGGGAAGGTCTATACGAATGGCTGGTTATGCCGTTTGGCTTGTCAAATGCTCCTAGTACTTTTATGAGAGTGATGAACCAGATTTTCAGACCATTTATTGGGAAGTTCGTAGTAGTTTACTTTGACGATATTTTGATCTATAGTGGGAGTATGGAAGAGCATATCCAGCATTTGCGAGAAGTGCTGTTGTTTCTACGACAGGAGCAAATCTATGCAGCAATGAAGAAGTGCGTGTTCATGACGCATAGTGTTTTGTTTCTGGGATATGTTCTGTCGAAGGAGGGTATTCAAGTGGATGAAAGCAAAGTGGAAGCTGTCAGGAGTTGGCCACAACCTAAGACAATTACTGAAGTGAGGAGTTTTCATGGGTTGGTATCTTTTTATCGAAGATTCATTCCACATTTTAGTAGTGGATGGCACCTGTAACTGATTGCATGAAAGGAAAGAAGTTCGTGTGGACAGAGGAAGCAGAGTTAGCTTTTGAGAAGATCAAGACACTTTTGACGACACCACCCATTCTGGTACTGCCAGATTTTCAGATATTGTTCGAGTTACACACTGATGCTTCGAAGGTTGGGATTGGTGGAGTATTGAGTCAGAATGGGAGACCAGTTGCTTATTTCAGTGAGAAGTTGTCTGGAGCCAAGTTGAGATATAGCACTTATGACGTGGAGTTTTACGCAATTGTTCAAGTTGTGAAGCACTGGAGGCATTATCTATTTCAGAAGGAGTTTGTTCTTTATACGGATCATGAAGCTTTGAAACATTTACAAGGGCAGGACAAAATCTCAGCTAGACACGCTTCATGGGTCGCGTATCTGCAGCAGTTTACTTTTGTTGTAAAGCACAAATCAGGGGTGACGAATCGTGTAGCGGATGCCTTGAGCAGGAGGAATCATTTGTTGACGACAATGAAGATTGAAGTGACAAGATTTGAACTATTGCCAGAGTTGTTTGAGGAAGATCCTTACTTTGCGAAGATTGTTGAGAAAGTCAAGGATGGGAGTACTGATGAGTTTGTGTTGGTAGATGGATTCTTATTCAAGGGGAATCGATTGTGCATACCGGATTGCAGCTTGAGAATGAAAATTGTAAAAGATTTGCATGAAGAAGGACATGTTGGTCATGATCGTACTTTGCAGTTGATCTCAAGGTCTTATTTTTGGCCGTCAATGAGAAAAGAAGTTGAAAAGTTTGTACAGAGGTGTCATATTTGTCAAGTGTCAAAGGGTACAGCAACAAATGCAGGGTTATATATGCCGTTACCTATACCGACTAAACCATGGGTGGATGTTAGTATGAACTTTTATTGGGTTTGCCGAGGACGCAACGTGGCAATGATTCTATCTTCGTGGTGGTTGACCGGTTTTCGAAAATGGTACATTTTATTGCATGTAAGAAGACAGCAGATGCAGTTAATGTAGCACAGTTATATTTCGGAGAAATATATCGTCTTCATGGATTTCCTGAATCTATTGTTTCGGATAGAGATACTCGCTTTCTAAGTCATTTTTGGATGATCCTATAGAGAATGGTTGAGACGAAGCTGAAATTCAGTAGCGCTTATCATCCACAGACAGATGGACAGACTGAAGTTGTGAATAGATCCCTGGGTAATCTATTGCGACGCCTCATGGATGACAATTTTAAGAGTTGGGATTCGAAGTTATGTCAAGCTGAATTTGCACACAACCATGTAGTTAATCGTAGCACTGGGTTCAGTCCATTCCAGGTTGTGTACTCAACAATTCCTAAAGGACCGTTGGATTTATTTGTAGTTCCACAGCAGAGAGGAGTGATCAAACGTGCTAGTGATTTTGTGAATGAATTGCAAGAGTGTCACAAGGTTGTGAAAGGAACGATTGCTTAAGGCGAATGAGAAATATAAGCAATCCGCAGATATTAAACGACGACATGTTGACTTCAAAGAAGGAGATTTTGTATATGCAGTATTGACCAAGGATCGATTTCCTGTTGGTACTTACAACAAACTAGCTGCTAGGAAGATTAGTCCTTTGGAAATCATAAAGAAGATTAATGAGAATGCTTATCAGTTGAGATTGCCGGATCATATCCATACTGCTGACGTTTTCAACGTCAAACACTTGATTCCATATCATGAGAATAAGCATATCGAAGAAGAGGAGAGTGTGAATTCGAGGTCGAATTCTTTTCAACCAAGGGAGGATGATGCAGCGCATACCTCGTGCTCGCAAACGACACTCCTAGGTCGCGAAGTCGCCGCTCTAGAAATCGCATCGCTAAGTCGCGAGCAAACCCTAGTTCGCAACGACCTAACCCTAGGTCGCGAGTCGCTCCAGAATTCCATATGTCACTGAAACGAAGGTCGCGCGCGTGATGCTCCAGAAGGTCGCGAACGACCTATGCCCTCCACCTCTTTAGGTCGCGAACGACCTATGCCAATTCCAGTAACTTGCAAGATGCCTTATGTCGTTGATTGTTTCCAGCCTAGGTCGCAAGCACTTCGTTATGTCGCTGAAGCTTAAGTCATTCCAGTGTTAAGTCGCGTGATGTTTGTTGGTATTTTGTTAAGTCGTTTGCTGTATTTTGTTAAGTCGTTTGTATTTTGTTATGTCATACTTGCTTAAGTCGTGTGTCTTGGTAAGTCGTTTGTACTGTTGTGATGTATTAAGTCGTTTGAAATATTGTAACATGTGTTGAGTTGTAAACTCCTATAAATAGGAGTGTATGGTCATTTGTAGGGTTGTTGAATTTTAAAATAAAATTTGGTTTGTGCTTCTTGCCTCCATTAAAATTGGTAGTTGAGTGTTATCTCCTATCTCCACCTTCGGCATTCGAGTGCGCTCGAATCAACGATTGTTGAAGCCAATTCACGGAATCAAGTGCGCTTGATCAACGTTCGAAGAATTGTAGATCTTCTCTCACGGCATCGTGCGCGATCAACGTGTCGAAGATTGCTAGAATCCGGTATCTTCATGATCAACGGATTTGAGCATTTGGGTATTCTTAAATTCACCGATTTATCATCGATTCACCGATTATTTCTGCTAATCGTGTGAGATCTTGGACGGATTCGATTTACATTGTCGAATTCGCTTCCTTGGCTGCGTCAATAAATATGCATATGTGAATGTATGCATATCCATATATATACAAGCTTTGTGATGTTAAAAATATATAAGTGTACATATACATATATGGTCAAAGTAGTATACATATAAATCTATATATATATATATGAATGCATATATATACATGGGGGAAACATCACCATGGCAAACATTAAATTCAAGCACACAAAATATCAAATCACTTATAAAATCAAATCAACTTACAAAAAATCAAATCAGCCTCATTGAAAAGAAAAGAAAAGATTTTCTGAATATTTATAAAGCCTATAAAAAAATTCTCAATCACCATCTTGCCTCATAGCAGCGCTTTTTGTTCTTTGTTTACCTAATCTAGTCAGGCATGATGATGTTTGGTTGGTTGTATATATCAAGGAAGGATCACAGAGCAGCTCCAATTTTCTTCATTTCATTCGTATACTTGTAAATTTTTTACTGTAATAGATTCCTAACCATAGGAAATAAACTTCCTTTCTCTACTTAAAAATCAAATTCCTCCAATCTGGCCCATATTAGCCGAAACCCTTAACTATGAAGTTGCTCGATATCTCGTTAGCTATTTTTAGAAACTCGTCGCCTGGAATTCATCAAGCAACCACAGAGGGATCATTAAATTACAGTAAGGCGAGAGTAATGTTCATTTATTTCAAAAATTGTTTTCTCATGATCCGAGAGGATTTACTCGATGGCGTAGGCATCATTAGGTTCGTAAGGGGTTGTGGAATTTTTTATGAAGGTTTGGCAGTATTCCGTGATGGTCGACGACGTTCGTCCTAAACTAGGGTTTAGGTTTTCCTTGGATTTGTGTTTGGCGTGGAGAGGAGTAGCTTCGGGCTGATTTTGGTTGGATTCGGTGAGATTTTGTGTCGCGATTTTTTTTGGTGGTCGCATTCGTGGGTATTGACTTTTGGGTCGGAATTCGAACCAGGGAGTGAGAGGAGGAGGCAGTGGTGCCATTGGATCAGGCTCGTCGTTTTGGGCATGCTAGTGGTCTTCGTTGTTTGATCGGTCGGCGTTGGTGGTTGTACACGTGCATGGCAGTGGTGCACCGATGGGTTCCAGAAGCTCAAGTGGGGAAAAAAAGGGGAGGAGGAACGAAGTCTGGGAGAAGGGGGATGCACGTGGATGCGATCTTGTTGTTTTGGGCTCGGCCCAAATGTGTTTGGATGAGGATTTAAATTGGGTTTCTTTATTTAAATATATATAAATGTTGTTTGGTTATGAATTGAATAACTTGACCATGTGATATCCATATTGCACATAAATTTTTGCGATGGACTGATATTGTCGAGTAGAATGTTGTCGTATAATTTACTGATGACTTTGAGGACAAATATAGATTTATGACATATTAATACAGACAGAATTTAAATCACGTTATTTTAAGTAATAGCGTTGTTTAAATTTATATACGTTAATTATTGATGATTATTTGGCCAAATAATATACTTTTAAGATAAATTGGATTGAATTAAGTGAATTGGACATTTGTTAGCGGAATAAAACACCGTTACGCTAATTAAATAAATTTGGACCCTATTTCAGAATAAATCACTGTTCTGTTATTATTAATTGGATAAGTTAATCTGGGCATTTATTTAGCAGAAATAAACTCCGTTCTGCTATTACATTAGTGCGGACACTTAATTACATTCCAATTGACAGCTAGTATTGGATAAGTGTTATGTTAACAATTGCTTGTTAATTGTAAATTTAATTTACATATATGATGTTATGTAAATACCTGGACTATAACTTGGATAGTTAATGGAATTAATGTTGACTCGATTAAATCCCATTGAGTGGCTAAGTCTTTTTCCAAAGCTGATTTTTAAATCAAAGTAAATTGAAGAAAAAAATTGTTATTTAATAACAAGGGTATTGAAGATAATTATTATTTGTTTTAAAAAGATAATTAATAATTGTTTTAGTAATGATTTTAAGATAATTATTTTATTAATATTATTCTTAAAGTTATTTAAGAATATTTAATTATTGTTTTAAAGTTAGGTAATTATTTTTTTAAAATGTTTTAAATTATATTTTATTCAAGTTATTTAATGGGGTTAGTTAATTATTTTATTTAAAATATTTTAAAGTTATTGTTTGAATAAGGTTTAAAGTTAACTAAAACGAAGAAGGTTAAATGTAATAACTTGGTTGTTAAGAGTGTTCTAAGTAAACGATTGTTATCAAAGTCACTAAATTAAGTAAAGTTTATTTAAAAGTGATGTTATATAAAAAGAATTTATAAAAGAAGTTGTATAAATTGGAAAGAGAACTTGGAAATTGAAAAGGTAATAAATGATTTGGATAGTATAATAGAAGTTTGGTTTGGAATGATTTTAGGAAAAAGAGGGCTATAAATGATTTGATGATCTGAAAGTGGAATTTACAAATAGTTAAGATTCGTAAAAGAATATTTTTCTAGTTTAAAATACTCCAATTTTTTTTAAAGATTAAGTGTAGTGCTTTTAGAAAATGTCACAGAAAAAGCACCCAATCTTATATTTTTAAAGAAAAATTATCTAAATTAAGTAAAATTTCAATTCGAAACAATGAATAACTATTATCGAACAGAACAAGGAAATTGAAACTCAGTAGATAGCAAAACTTTTTATGCAACAAGTGAAGATAAATGGTATGCTTCTAGGAACTATAAATACCTTTAAGTTGAGAAACATTATCATCATGATTGGTTGTAAGAGAAAGATGAGTGCCAAGATTTATCATGGACGCACAAATCGTATTGGAAACGAAATCAATAAAAAATTACATCGAGACAAAGAGAAGAATTGGCAGTGAAGGGAGAAGCATTCATGGTGGTAGTTGATGAACGGAGTAACAACCGAAGAATTTGAATTTGTGATTTAGGGTTGCTTATTTTTGAGAGAAAGCAAAATAAATTTTAAGCGGTAAATGAAAATAAAAGAGGGAGGAAGAGCTTTTGTGAGGCCACAAAAAAAATTAAGTCCCTCCTTAAATTTTTGTTCCCTCCATTGGTTAAACTTAGATAAACACTATTCCGTAAAATATTGGTTGCACTTAAATAACTTTTTGATTGCACGTGATAATAAACGCAACTGGTAAATGTAAATTAAAATGCTTTTTCTTGTAGCGTAATTTTGGTAGACCGGTCGAAGGTATGGACAATGGACACCATAATTGGCCTCAAGTGTAAGTTGGAGATCGATAGAGTTAAGGGTGTGCCTTACGCTTAATTATGTGATTTGGTTATATAAATTAACACTTAAGGAGAATCTTGTTTGAAATGAAGTGCCCTTCTAGTTTTAATTTTCAATTATATGTATTATTACATTGGATATGTGTAACCACCCAGAATTTCACTTCTTTGATTAGTGAATATTTATTTAATTTTAAAAATTAAATATGTAGGTTTTATTATGAAAATAAACTCATTTTAATAAACAATAATGATGATAAAATCATTTTCAAAATTTGTTTATCAAATGAAATGGTTCGTAGAAAAATAGAAAATGTGGCCGAAGAACGTTTTCCGAAATTTCGACCTTTCGACACCGGAAAATTGTCGGGAACGTTGTTCGTCTTTGTGCACCATATACACATATATATAAGATTTCATTAACTAAATAATAATACGCAAAGAAATAAATTATCTTATGTTTATTTGGATTAGTAAGTGATGTGACAAGACAGTTTTAAAAATAATAAACTTATATATATAAATATATACATATATAAGTATTGTCACATCTTAGGTTATATATATATATTAAGTATTGTCACATCTTAGAGTGTAATCATTAACCATCATTATCCCTTGTCACGTCCTATCTTTAATTAATAATTTACTTATATATATATAAAGTGATGTTACTAAACATAATAATTATATATATAAAAGAAAGTGATGTGATTAGACATAATAATTAGTGAATATTAGCCTCAGGTCCCTAATATGTTTCAAAATACACAAAAACCCCAGTAAAAAAAGTATGTAAATTAGGTCCCTAGGGTTAAGTTACTAAGTAATTGCATATAGTTATGCAATTATTCACTGAATAATTGCAGACATTTATGCAATTATATCCAAAAGTTGCATAAATTTATGCAATTTTTTCGGTGAATAATTGCGGAAATTTCCATAATTTTTCAGTGAATAATTGTGGAAATGTTTGCAATTTTTTGATATAATTGCATAAATGTTTATTCACTGAATAATTGCATAAGTGTATGCCATTATTCGGTAACTTAATTCTGGGGACCTAATTTACAAACCTTTTTTTACTGGGGGTTTTGTCTATTTTGAAACTTATTAGGGACCTGTGCCAAAATGTCCCTAATAATTATATATATATAAGCAAGTGTTGTGACTAGACATAATTATATATATATATATGTATGTATATAAAAGAGTAATGTGATTAAACATACTTATATATATATAAATATTACAAAAGATTTGTGATATGACTAGATATAATTATGACAAGTTATATTATTTAATTCATTTTGCCTTTATATATACCCACCATTCGTTTTCTTTTCTCCTTGCTTCCACTTCCATCTTCTTCTTCCTTGTTAAATTTTTTCATGGCTTCTTCTTTTAGCCTTGAGAGAAGAAAAAGAAAAAAAATTCTTAGAAAACTTGTTCAAAATCCATTCAAAATCTTCTTCATTTTCATCCTACTTCCTTCAGCTATAACTTCCACCTTTCTGCCCCAAATCATGATTTTTTTTTCAAACCGTATATAAATCCAGTGGCTATAACTTTCATGATGACCACTTTCTCAAATTTTTAGTCTAACTATGTAAAAAACGCTTGTCTTTAAGACCCATTTTCGGACCTATGTTTTGAAGGCCGAAAATACCACCTCTTCTTTTGACCATAACTTTCTCTAAAATGACCCAAATCGAGTGATTATTTACTTTAAATGATAGAGAAAAGAATTTCCTAAAACTTTATTGTTGATTACTTTTCGAAATTCCAAGAGTAAAATGGTGAAAACCCGAGAGCAATATGACCTATTTTCGGGTTACTTTTTGGAGTTGTGAAGCTTTTCAAGTTCTAAAACATTTCAAGATTAGGAAAGCTTTATGGTGAGTAAATTCTAATCTTTTCGTTAAAGATATTATCTATGTATATGTTTGTCATTATGACTAAATGGATGATGTTTGTTGTATGGATTATGACTTGGTTTTGATAAACATATATGTGCTAATATGTGGTTAGCATTAGATATGAAAACAATGGTTTAAGTGCTATGTTTGGATATAAAGTTGTGAACTTGACATGTTATGCAAATGATATGCTTGTGTATGTGGGATCTTAGATTTTGGTCGAATGGTTATGGAAAGATTAGTAGTTTGGAATGTTGAAAGTGACAGGGATGCGGAAGATGATCTTAAGGCTATTTAACACTAGAGGGGAGGTGAATAGTGTTTTAAGAATTTCTTTAAAACTTCTTTGATTTAAATTGATTTAACTATCTTAATGCAAATACACAATCACAGATCAAATCACAGAATCACAAACAGATGCAAATATAAATAAAAAGCAAGTAAAGGAAAGAACACACCAGGAATTTTATACTGGTTCGGTGTTACCCTACATCCAGTCCCGCACAACTCGTACGGCTTTCTATTCAATAATAATCTAGATTACAATCCCTCGATTCCAAGGCAACGAGGTACACCCTCCAGATTCTCAGGTCTCTGGGTAGAACCACTTGATTCACAGGACACAAGTTCACCCGATCGATTTCCAAGGACACGATCACACCTTTATAACCCTAAACAAGTTTCTTTGAGTACAAATGTATCTATAACTCTGATAAGCACTGAGATTCTTTGAAGAGAGTGGTAGAGAATCAAACTAGAGATATTCTGGATTGATTCACTTAAGATTTTGGCAGAATATGGATAGGATGATTAGAAAATAAGATAAGAGAATAAAGAGGAGAGAAAATAAAGAAAGTAGTTACTGGAAAACGTCCATAACAGTCTCTATTTATAGAGAATGAATGGATGTGTCCATTCAAAGAGATTTAAACGAATAGACACTTCTTTTGAAAACAACCTTTGCTATAACGGGAAGCATGTCGACATGACGAGTAACTATGATGTTGACATGGTCTAGTAAAAATGATGATTTGCTTTTCTTTGAAAATGATGATTTAAAACATATGCAACTTTATTCAAATGGACTCTATGTATTTGTAGAAGGTATTTAGAAGTAGAAATACTTATGAATATATATATATGTATATATACTAAAATATATTTAAAATCAAGGTAAATAAACTAAAGTAAATATAATATTAAAATAGATTTTGAGGCTAAAATATCAAGGACAATTTTGAAATCAAAATATAACAAAATGATAAATATGATTTTGAGGCTAAAACATTTTTGGAAATACGAACGAAGGTTTTTCTTTTGAAAAGGAATATTTGAAAATCATTTTATGAAACAAGAGATAATTTTGAAAATCATTTTGAATCAAAATTAGTGGATAACAAAATAGGGCTACTATCCGTTCCACTAGATATTTCGTGAGTTCCATCTCACTAGGGTTCCATCCCTTTAACAAGAACGAAGTGGATTCCATTCCACGAGTAAATTGGATAAAAAAGAATGATAGGGCTTTCAAGGAGTTTTAACAAATATCTAACCTAACTATATTATTTGTCTTGAACTCTTGAATATCTTGAATCTCATGAGTCTTCAATCTTGAACTCTTGATCTTTGTCTTCTTTACTGTACAGTCTTCTTTTGTTGATACCTGCATATAGATTTCCTGCACATATATATTTTATAACACTTCTATAGTTGTTGTCATCAAAACCATTATCCTATAGACTAACATTCTCCCCCTTTTTGATGATGACAACCTTTGTTTATAAAATATTTATATTCTCCTTATAACTCCCCCTAAATCTAATAACTCCCCCTTAATCTATGCCTAACTAACCTATTTTATACTTCTCCCCCTTTGTCATCAACAAAAAAAATGACACTAACTCCCCCTAAATCTATGATATTAATGATAGTGTTATCATTAATGATACTGAAACTAGATATAACAATGCTAAATATTGTATACTCAAAATGATATATGAGTAATATAAGAATGAGAATAATAAGTGTAACCACAAATTATTTTATTCATATCACTATATACATAACTGTTAAATGAAAAGAAAATGCATACAATAAGTAGACAAATCAATCAAACATAAGCACACCTATTTATGTCTTATTACATAATCAATATAGTAAGTTATCATAAATCAACCATGTTTAAAACCAAATCAAGTATTTCAAATCAAATCAATTTTAAACCAAATCAAACAAGTTAAATGTTACGTGGAACTTCAACCTATCCCTCTTTTCCAAAGATGGGATCCGCTTTGATTACTTCCCAATCTTCATCGTCCTGGAGCAATGTCTTCGGTGGATTTACTTGGAGATCCTCTTTGTTGAGAGCGGAGATCATCCATCGTAGTGCATCGAAATGCCTTTCTTGTTCCTTTATCATCTGCATTTGACTCAGTTCTAAGTGCCTCTGATTTCGTAGAATAAAAGTAAGAATGTCTTTGAAGGATTTGAGAGTCTCTTCAAGATTATCACTTAGATTTGAAGAGGATGAAGCCATTTTGACGATAAGTAAGAAGGAAATAAGTAGATAAGAGTAGAGAGAAGTTATGAGAAGTTTTCTGGAAGAAAATAGGACTTAAATAGACTGGAAAGTCGTTTGAAATGAATAGACATAAGGAGTTATTTTGAATTTCAAATTGAAATGTCCATTCAGAATATTACCAGTATATGTCGACATGACCTCTATACAGTATGTCGACATACATAGCAGATTTTGCACATCTTATTTTTGAATTTTCAGTGTATATACATATGATTTATATATATATTACTTGATATAAATAAGAGTGACAGTAAGATAAACAGAGAATAAGTTTTATTTCATACTAGAACAGAGAAGTACATGAATCTCATAGAGAAAACATAAAGATACAACTTTCAATATACCAAATTTCATTGATATACAAAAAGTAAACTCTAGAAACTAGTAGATGAGGATGAAGATGATGAGATATTAAGCTTCTTGTTGACTTTGGAGAAGAACTTGTTCATAGTATTGGACATTTTGTCCAATTTTTTGTTTACGGAGTGTTTGAGAGCTTTTTGATTTTTTACAATTACTCGTTGATTGTGAAGGAGAATTTTGTTTGATGGTCGTGTGGGAAAATCAATACTCTCTAAGGAAGTTTCTTCACTTTCTTCCTCTTCTTCTTCCTCACCTTCTTCTTCTTCACCTTCTTCTTCCTCCTCTTCCTCTTCTTCTTCTTCCTCCTCATCTTCTTGCATTTCCTCATACCCCAATCGTGCTTCTTTTTCCGTTAGTGTTTCGTATGGTTGAAACACGTGCGGAATTTTCATAAGTGAAATATTGGAATGATTAAAAACCTTTCTTGGAAAGAATTCTTCACCTCTCATATCCACTTCAAAGTAATTAAAAATTCTAGTGAGGTATATTCCATGATATAATGCATTCTCTCCCGAATCCAAGTTTTTGTGACGAAATTCATCCAAGATAACTTGTGCCCAATTAATATTATAATTTCCAAAAATTGCAAAAAGAGCCTTACACACTTTTTGAGTCGGGTTATTGTAATTTCCCGATCTCGGAGTAATAGTGCGTTGAAGGAGAAGATTAACAATACGAGCTTTTGGTCGAAAAAATTTGTTTTTGAAATCCATTTCTTCCTCAAAAATATTGTGAAAAGTTTCACGATCGGTTTCCTCGATTTCAAAAGAAGAAAGATTGGAACCGGTACTTTTACACTCAAGTATGGTTCCTAAAACATCGGTATCCAAAACAATTTGAGTCCCCTTGACACTACTCCACACTTCATCATCCCTTCCATTATAAAAACCACGATTTAAATTTGCATAAAACATTTTGACAAGGTTTGGATAGCAAACAAAATCATTTTGGTTATTGTCAACCAAGCTTAGAATACCATTGTTTTGAAAGAGAGCATCAATTTCATAAGAAGCGAAGTCATTAAAAATAGCAAAACTACCCGAATGAACTTTTCCATAAGTTGCATAATTAATGTATGCAAGTATGGCATCTTTATTATTGTAGAGATGATCTTTGGTGGCTTTTGACAGCCTCATTCCGGCTACGTTGCTAGTGGATGCCATTTTTGAAGAGATAAGAGTGTTTGAAGATAAAAGTTGTTTTGAATTTGAATTGAAGATGAAGATAAGTGTTGATAGAAGATAGATATAAAGAGGTTGAATAGGTGGATTCTCTGGTCAAAGAGTCATAACTATTCAGAACATAGGAGTTAGTGAAAAGGTGGAGGGAAATTTGAATTTTGAATTCAAATTTAGAAATCTGATTTGCTACAGGTATGTCGACATTACCAATAAGTGCCATGTCGACATGCACATCAGATTTTGCAAAAATGATTTCAAGCATGTACAAGATTTATATATATATATATACTTATATATATTATGACTATTGTCTGAATATATTTTGAAAATATATTATACAGAAAATATATAAAAATAATATTTTATAAATTTTTAAAAGATATTTGAAAAATTTTAAGTTAATAAAATCAATTATATACTTAATTAATAAACTATTCTAAGCAACCAATTTTCAACCAATTAAAATAGTAAACGTGTACCTTGTTTGAGTTCCATGTCATCCTGATTATCTGAATTCTGAGTTGTCATAAAACACATATTTGCCAATTTTGTTTTCTATTCATCATCACTTGAGGACGTATCTGAATCATCCAGTGTTGCTGCAAATGCTTTCTTTCTTTTCTTTGAATATTCTTTGTTTGATTGAGGAGTTTGCTTTTCTTGATGTGGACAGTCTCTTTGATAATGACCAAACTCATTGCAATTGAAGCATTTGATGTTGTTGAGTGATTCAGTGTTATTTCCAAAACTTTTTCTCTTGTGATTATTCATTTTTCTATACTTCAAGAATTTTCGAAAGTTTCTTGTCATGAAGGCTATTTCTTCATCATCATCACTAGAGTCTGATTCACCAGTTAGTGCATTAAAGGCAATGGACTTTTTTTCTGATGACTTATTCTCCCTTCTTTCCTGAATTTGAACTTCATATGACATCAGATTTCCAATTAATTCATCAATCTTTAAGGTACTGATGTTATTTGCTTCTTCAATCGCCAGTGTCTTCAGATCCCGTTCTGGAGTGAGTGAATTCAGAATTTTCCTGACTTGATCTTCTTCGGAGATTGCTTTTCCCAGAGATACTAGTGAATGAATAATATCCTGAAAACGACTATACATATCTGGAATAGATTCACTAGGCAACATCTTAAATAATTGAAATTGATTAGTAAGAATAGAAATTTTGGTCTGTTTAACTTTGCTTGTTCCTTCATGAGTAACTTGCAGAGTTTTCCAGATTTCATATGCAGTTTTACAAACAGATACCCTATTAAATTCATTTCTATCTAGTGAACAAAATACAATATTCATGGCTTTTGAATTGTTTTGAGCCACTTCTCTTTGAACGGTCGTCCATTGAGAAAAATCAGTTGTGGGCTCAGTGTATTCAGTTTGTGTCATATTCCATGTTTCTAAACTAATGGATTGTAAATATATCTTCATTCTACATGCCCAATATGCATAGTTACTGCCATTGAAAAGTGGTGGTCTGACAGTGGACTGACCCTCTACAAATGAACTAGAAATACCAGTGTTGGTAGCCATTGTTACTTTTCAAAAATCAGGTTATGAATACTTTGAAAAACTTGCTCTGATACCAAATGACAGGGACGCGGAAGATGATCTTAAGGCTATTTAACACTAGAGGGGGGGTGAATAGTGTTTTAAGAATTTCTTTAAAACTTCTTTGATTTAAATTGATTTAACTATCTTAATGCAAATACACAATCACAGATCAAATCACAGAATCACAAACAGATGCAAATATAAATAAAAAGCAAGTAAAGGAAAGAACACACCAGGAATTTTATACTGGTTCGGTGTTACCCTACATCCAGTCCCGCACAACTCGTACGGCTTTCTATTCAATAATAATCTAGATTACAATCCCTCGATTCCAAGGCAACGAGGTACACCCTCCAGATTCTCAGGTCTCTGGGTAGAACCACTTGATTCACAGGACACAAGTTCACCCGATCGATTTCCAAGGACACGATCACACCTTTATAACCCTAAACAAGTTTCTTTGAGTACAAATGTATCTATAACTCTGATAAGCACTGAGATTCTTTGAAGAGAGTGGCAGAGAATCAAACTAGAGATATTCTGGATTGATTCACTTAAGATTTTGGCAGAATATGGATAGGATGATTAGAAAATAAGATAAGAGAATAAAGAGGAGAGAAAATAAAGAAAGTAGTTACTGGAAAACGTCCATAACAGTCTCTATTTATAGAGAATGAATGGATGTGTCCATTCAAAGAGATTTAAACGAATAGACACTTCTTTTGAAAACAACCTTTGCTATAACGGGAAGCATGTCGACATGACGAGTAACTATGATGTCGACATGGTCTAGTAAAAATGATGATTTGCTTTTCTTTGAAAATGATGATTTAAAACATATGCAACTTTATTCAAATGGACTCTATGTATTTGTAGAAGGTATTTAGAAGTAGAAATACTTATGAATATATATATGTATATATACTAAAATATATTTAAAATCAAGGTAAATAAACTAAAGTAAATATAATATTAAAATAGATTTTGAGGCTAAAATATCAAGGACAATTTTGAAATCAAAATATAACAAAATGATAAATATGATTTTGAGGCTAAAACATTTTTGGAAATACGAACGAAGGTTTTTCTTTTGAAAAGGAATATTTGAAAATCATTTTATGAAACAAGAGATAATTTTGAAAATCATTTTGAATCAAAATTAGTGGATAACAAAATAGGGCTACTATCCGTTCCACTAGATATTTCGTGAGTTCCATCTCACTAGGGTTCCATCCCTTTAACAAGAACGAAGTGGATTCCATTCCACGAGTAAATTGGATAAAAAAGAATGATAGTGCTTTCAAGGAGTTTTAACAAATATCTAACCTAACTATATTATTTGTCTTGAACTCTTGAATATCTTGAATCTCATGAGTCTTCAATCTTGAACTCTTGATCTTTGTCTTCTTTACTGTACAGTCTTCTTTTGTTGATACCTGCATATAGATTTCCTGCACATATATATTTTATAACACTTCTATAGTTGTTGTCATCAAAACCATTATCCTATAGACTAACATTCTCCCCCTTTTTGATGATGACAACCTTTGTTTATAAAATATTTATATTCTCCTTATAACTCCCCCTAAATCTAATAACTCCCCCTTAATCTATGCCTAACTAACCTATTTTATACTTCTCCCCCTTTGTCATCAACAAAAAAAATGACACTAACTCCCCCTAAATCTATGATATTAATGATAGTGTTATCATTAATGATACTGAAACTAGATATAACAATGCTAAATATTGTATACTCAGAATGATATATGAGTAATATAAGAATGAGAATAATAAGTGTAACCACAATTTATTTTATTCATATCACTATATACATAACTGTTAAATGAAAAGAAAATGCATACAATAAGTAGACAAATCAATCAAACATAAGCACACCTATTTATGTCTTATTACATAATCAATATAGTAAGTTATCATAAATCAACCATGTTTAAAACCAAATCAAGTATTTCAAATCAAATCAATTTTAAACCAAATCAAACAAGTTAAATGTTACGTGGAACTTCAACCCATCCCTCTTTTCCAAAGATGGGATCCGCTTTGATTACTTCCCAATCTTCATCGTCCTGGAGCAATGTCTTCGGTGGATTTACTTGGAGATCCTCTTTGTTGAGAGCGGAGATCATCCATCGTAGTGCATCGAAATGCCTTTCTTGTTCCTTTATCATCTGCATTTGACTCAGTTCTAAGTGCCTCTGATTTCGTAGAATAAAAGTAAGAATGTCTTTGAAGGATTTGAGAGTCTCTTCAAGATTATCACTTAGATTTGAAGAGGATGAAGCCATTTTGACGATAAGTAAGAAGGAAATAAGTAGATAAGAGTAGAGAGAAGTTATGAGAAGTTTTCTGGAAGAAAATAGGACTTAAATAGACAGGAAAGTCGTTTGAAATGAATAGACATAAGGAGTTATTTTGAATTTCAAATTGAAATGTCCATTAAGAATATTACCAGTATATGTCGACATGACCTCTATACAGTATGTCGACATACATAGCAGATTTTGCACATCTTATTTTTGAATTTTCAGTGTATATACATATGATTTATATATATATTACTTGATATAAATAAGAGTGACAGTAAGATAAACAGAGAATAAGTTTTATTTCATACTAGAACAGAGAAGTACATGAATCTCATAGAGAAAACATAAAGATACAACTTTCAATATACCAAATTTCATTGATATACAAAAAGTAAACTCTAGAAACTAGTAGATGAGGATGAAGATGATGAGATATTAAGCTTCTTGTTGACTTTGGAGAAGAACTTGTTCATAGTATTGGACATTTTGTCCAATTTTTTGTTTACGGAGTGTTTGAGAGCTTTTTGATTTTTTACAATTACTCGTTGATTGTGAAGGAGAATTTTGTTTGATGGTCGTGTGGGAAAATCAATACTCTCTAAGGAAGTTTCTTCACTTTCTTCCTCTTCTTCTTCCTCACCTTCTTCTTCTTCACCTTCTTCTTCCTCCTCTTCCTCTTCTTCTTCTTCCTCCTCATCTTCTTGCATTTCCTCATACCCCAATCGTGCTTCTTTTTCCGTTAGTGTTTCGTATGGTTGAAACACGTGCGGAATTTTCATAAGTGAAATATTGGAATGATTAAAAACCTTTCTTGGAAAGAATTCTTCACCTCTCATATCCACTCCAAAGTAATTAAAAATTCTAGTGAGGTATATTCCATGATATAATGCATTCTCTCCCGAATCCAAGTTTTTGTGACGAAATTCATCCAAGATAACTTGTGCCCAATTAATATTATAATTTCCAAAAATTGCAAAAAGAGCCTTACACACTTTTTGAGTCGGGTTATTGTAATTTCCCGATCTCGGAGTAATAGTGCGTTGAAGGAGAAGATTAACAATACGAGCTTTTGGTCGAAAAAATTTGTTTTTGAAATCCATTTCTTCCTCAAAAATATTGTGAAAAGTTTCACGATCGGTTTCCTCGATTTCAAAAGAAGAAAGATTGGAACCGGTACTTTTACACTCAAGTATGGTTCCTAAAATATCGGTATCCAAAATAATTTGTGTCCCCTTGACACTACTCCACACTTCATCATCCCTTCCATTATAAAAACCACGATTTAAATTTGCATAAAACATTTTGACAAGGTTTGGATAGCAAACAAAATCATTTTGGTTATTGTCAACCAAGCTTAGAATACCATTGTTTTGAAAGAGAGCATCAATTTCATAAGAAGCGAAGTCATTAAAAATAGCAAAACTACCCGAATGAACTTTTCCATAAGTTTCATAATTAATGTATGCAAGTATGGCATCTTTATTATTGTAGAGATGATCTTTGGTGGCTTTTGACAGCCTCATTCCGGCTACGTTGCTAGTGGATGCCATTTGTGAAGAGATAAGAGTGTTTGAAGATAAAAGTTGTTTTGAATTTGAATTGAAGATGAAGATAAGTGTTGATAGAAGATAGATATAAAGAGGTTGAATAGGTGGATTCTCTGGTCAAAGAGTCATAACTATTCAGAACATAGGAGTTAGTGAAAAGGTGGAGGGAAATTTGAATTTTGAATTCAAATTTAGAAATCTGATTTGCTACAGGTATGTCGACATTACCAATAAGTGCCATGTCGACATGCACATCAGATTTTGCAAAAATGATTTCAAGCATGTACAAGATTTATATATATATATATATACTTATATATATTATGACTATTGTCTGAATATATTTTGAAAATATATTATACAGAAAATATATAAAAATAATATTTTATAAATTTTTAAAAGATATTTGAAAAATTTTAAGTTAATAAAATCAATTATATACTTAATTAATAAACTATTCTAAGCAACCAATTTTCAACCAATTAAAATAGTAAACGTGTACCTTGTTTGAGTTCCATGTCATCCTGATTATCTGAATTCTGAGTTGTCATAAAACACATATTTGCCAATTTTGTTTTCTGTTCATCATCACTTGAGGACGTATCTGAATCATCCAGTGTTGCTGCAAATGCTTTCTTTCTTTTCTTTGAATATTCTTTGTTTGATTGAGGAGTTTGCTTTTCTTGATGTGGACAGTCTCTTTGATAATGACCAAACTCATTGCAATTGAAGCATTTGATGTTGTTGAGTGATTCAGTGTTATTTCCAAAACTTTTTCTCTTGTGATTATTCATTTTTCTATACTTCAAGAATTTTCGAAAGTTTCTTGTCATGAAGGCTATTTCTTCATCATCATCACTAGAGTCTGATTCACCAGTTAGTGCATTAAAGGCAATGGACTTTTTTTCTGATGACTTATTCTCCCTTCTTTCCTGAATTTGAACTTCATATGACATCAGATTTCCAATTAATTCATCAATCTTTAAGGTACTGATGTTATTTGCTTCTTCAATCGCCAGTGTCTTCAGATCCCATTCTGGAGTGAGTGAATTCAGAATTTTCCTGACTTGATCTTCTTCGGAGATTGCTTTTCCCAGAGATACTAGTGAATGAACAATATCCTGAAAACGACTATACATATCTGGAATAGATTCACTAGGCAACATCTTAAATAATTGAAATTGATTAGTAAGAATAGAAATTTTGGTCTGTTTAACTTTGCTTGTTCCTTCATGAGTAACTTGCAGAGTTTTCCATATTTCATATGCAGTTTTACAAACAAATACCCTATTAAATTCATTTCTATCTAGTGAACAAAATAAAATATTCATGGCTTTTGAATTGTTTTGAGCCACTTCTCTTTGAACGGTCGTCCATTGAGCAAAATCAGTTGTGGGCTCATTGTATTCAGTTTGTGTCATATTCCATGTTTCTAAACTAATGGATTGTAAATATATCTTCATTCTACATGCCCAATATGCATAGTTACTGCCATTGAAAAGTGGTGGTCTGGCAGTGGACTGACCCTCTACAAATGAACTAGAAATACCAGTGTTGGTAGCCATTGTTACTTTTCAAAAATCAGGTTATGAATACTTTGAAAAACTTGCTCTGATACCAAATGACAGGGACGCGGAAGATGATCTTAAGGCTATTTAACACTAGAGGGGGGGTGAATAGTGTTTTAAGAATTTCTTTAAAACTTCTTTGATTTAAATTGATTTAACTATCTTAATGCAAATACACAATCACAGATCAAATCACAGAATCACAAATAGATGCAAATATAAATAAAAAGCAAGTAAAGGAAAGAACACACCAGGAATTTTATACTGGTTCGGTGTTACCCTACATCCAGTCCCGCACAACTCGTACGGCTTTCTATTCAATACTAATCTAGATTACAATCCCTCGATTCCAAGGCAACGAGGTACACCCTCCAGATTCTCAGGTCTCTGGGTAGAACCACTTGATTCACAGGACACAAGTTCACCCGATCGATTTCCAAGGACACGATCACACCTTTATAACCCTAAACAAGTTTCTTTGAGTACAAATGTATCTATAACTCTGATAAGCACTGAGATTCTTTGAAGAGAGTGGCAGAGAATCAAACTAGAGATATTCTGGATTGATTCACTTAAGATTTTGGCAGAATATGGATAGGATGATTAGAAAATAAGATAAGAGAATAAAGAGGAGAGAAAATAAAGAAAGTAGTTACTGGAAAACGTCCATAACAGTCTCTATTTATAGAGAATGAATGGATGTGTCCATTCAAAGAGATTTAAACGAATAGACACTTCTTTTGAAAACAACCTTTGCTATAACGGGAAGCATGTCGACATGACGAGTAACTATGATGTCGACATGGTCTAGTAAAAATGATGATTTGCTTTTCTTTGAAAATGATGATTTAAAACATATGCAACTTTATTCAAATGGACTCTATGTATTTGTAGAAGGTATTTAGAAGTAGAAATACTTATGAATATATATATGTATATATACTAAAATATATTTAAAATCAAGGTAAATAAACTAAAGTAAATATAATATTAAAATAGATTTTGAGGCTAAAATATCAAGGACAATTTTGAAATCAAAATATAACAAAATGATAAATATGATTTTGAGGCTAAAACATTTTTGGAAATACGAACGAAGGTTTTTCTTTTGAAAAGGAATATTTGAAAATCATTTTATGAAACAAGAGATAATTTTGAAAATCATTTTGAATCAAAATTAGTGGATAACAAAATAGGGCTACTATCCGTTCCACTAGATATTTCGTGAGTTCCATCTCACTAGGGTTCCATCCCTTTAACAAGAACGAAGTGGATTCCATTCCACGAGTAAATTGGATAAAAAAGAATGATAGTGCTTTCAAGGAGTTTTAACAAATATCTAACCTAACTATATTATTTGTCTTGAACTCTTGAATATCTTGAATCTCATGAGTCTTCAATCTTGAACTCTTGATCTTTGTCTTCTTTACTGTACAGTCTTCTTTTGTTGATACCTGCATATAGATTTCCTGCACATATATATTTTATAACACTTCTATAGTTGTTGTCATCAAAACCATTATCCTATAGACTAACATTCTCCCCCTTTTTGATGATGACAACCTTTGTTTATAAAATATTTATATTCTCCTTATAACTCCCCCTAAATCTAATAACTCCCCCTTAATCTATGCCTAACTAACCTATTTTATACTTCTCCCCCTTTGTCATCAACAAAAAAAATGACACTACCTCCCCCTACATCTATGATATTAATGATAGTGTTATCATTAATGATACTGAAACTAGATATAACAATGCTAAATATTGTATACTCAGAATGATATATGAGTAATATAAGAATGAGAATAATAAGTGTAACCACAATTTATTTTATTCATATCACTATATACATAACTGTTAAATGAAAAGAAAATGCATACAATAAGTAGACAAATCAATCAAACATAAGCACACCTATTTATGTCTTATTACATAATCAATATAGTAAGTTATCATAAATCAACCATGTTTAAAACCAAATCAAGTATTTCAAATCAAATCAATTTTAAACCAAATCAAACAAGTTAAATGTTACGTGGAACTTCAACCCATCCCTCTTTTCCAAAGATGGGATCCGCTTTGATTACTTCCCAATCTTCATCGTCCTGGAGCAATGTCTTCGGTGGATTTACTTGGAGATCCTCTTTGTTGAGAGCGGAGATCATCCATCGTAGTGCATCGAAATGCCTTTCTTGTTCCTTTATCATCTGCATTTGACTCAGTTCTAAGTGCCTCTGATTTCGTAGAATAAAAGTAAGAATGTCTTTGAAGGATTTGAGAGTCTCTTCAAGATTATCACTTAGATTTGAAGAGGATGAAGCCATTTTGACGATAAGTAAGAAGGAAATAAGTAGATAAGAGTAGAGAGAAGTTATGAGAAGTTTTCTAGAAGAAAATAGGACTTAAATAGACAGGAAAGTCGTTTGAAATGAATAGACATAAGGAGTTATTTTGAATTTCAAATTGAAATGTCCATTCAGAATATTACCAATATATGTCGACATGACCTCTATACAGTATGTCGACATACATAGCAGATTTTGCACATCTTATTTTTGAATTTTCAGTGTATATACATATGATTTATATATATATTACTTGATATAAATAAGAGTGACAGTAAGATAAACAGAGAATAAGTTTTATTTCATACTAGAACAGAGAAGTACATGAATCTCATAGAGAAAACATAAAGATACAACTTTCAATATACCAAATTTCATTGATATACAAAAAGTAAACTCTAGAAACTAGTAGATGAGGATGAAGATGATGAGATATTAAGCTTCTTGTTGACTTTGGAGAAGAACTTGTTCATAGTATTGGACATTTTGTCCAATTTTTTGTTTACGGAGTGTTTGAGAGCTTTTTGATTTTTTACAATTACTCGTTGATTGTGAAGGAGAATTTTGTTTGATGGTCGTGTGGGAAAATCAATACTCTCTAAGGAAGTTTCTTCACTTTCTTCCTCTTCTTCTTCCTCACCTTCTTCTTCTTCACCTTCTTCTTCCTCCTCTTCCTCTTCTTCTTCTTCCTCCTCATCTTCTTGCATTTCCTCATACCCCAATCGTGCTTCTTTTTCCGTTAGTGTTTCGTATGGTTGAAACACGTGCGGAATTTTCATAAGTGAAATATTGGAATGATTAAAAACCTTTCTTGGAAAGAATTCTTCACCTCTCATATCCACTCCAAAGTAATTAAAAATTCTAGTGAGGTATATTCCATGATATAATGCATTCTTTCTCGAATCCTAGTTTTTGTGACGAAATTCATCCAAGATAACTTGTGCCCAATTAATATTATAATTTCCAAAAATTGCAAAAAGAGCCTTACACACTTTTTGAGTCGGGTTATTATAATTTCCCGATCTCGGAGTAATAGTGCGTTGAAGGAGAAGATTAACAATACAAGCTTTTGGTCGAAAAAATTTGTTTTTGAAATTCATTTCTTCCTCAAAAATATTGTGAAAAGTTTCACGATCGGTTTCCTCGATTTCAAAAGAAGAAAGATTGGAACCGGTACTTTTACACTCAAGTATGGTTCCTAAAACATCGGTATCCAAAACAATTTGTGTCCCCTTGACACTACTCCACACTTCATCATCCCTTCCATTATAAAAACCACGATTTAAATTTGCATAAAACATTTGACAAGGTTTGGATAGCAAACAAAATCATTTTGGTTATTGTCAACCAAGCTTAGAATACCATTGTTTTGAAAGAGAGAATCAATTTCATAAGAAGCGAAGTCATTAAAAATAGCAAAACTACCCGAATGAACTTTTCCATAAGTTGCATAATTAATGTATGCAAGTATGGCATCTTTATTATTGTAGAGATGATCTTTGGTGGCTTTTGACAGCCTCATTCCGGCTACGTTGCTAGTGGATGCCATTTTTGAAGAGATAAGAGTGTTTGAAGATAAAAGTTGTTTTGAATTTGAATTGAAGATGAAGATAAGTGTTGATAGAAGATAGATATAAAGAGGTTGAATAGGTGGATTCTCTGGTCAAAGAGTCATAACTATTCAGAACATAGGAGTTAGTGAAAAGGTGGAGGGAAATTTGAATTTTGAATTCAAATTTAGAAATCTGATTTGCTACAGGTATGTCGACATTACCAATAAGTGCCATGTCGACATGCACATCAGATTTTGCAAAAATGATTTCAAGCATGTACAAGATTTATATATATATATACTTATATATATTATGACTATTGTCTGAATATATTTTGAAAATATATTATACAGAAAATATATAAAAATAATATTTTATAAATTTTTAAAAGATATTTGAAAAATTTTAAGTTAATAAAATCAATTATATACTTAATTAATAAACTATTCTAAGCAACCAATTTTCAACCAATTAAAATAGTAAACGTGTACCTTGTTTGAGTTCCATGTCATCCTGATTATCTGAATTCTGAGTTGTCATAAAACACATATTTGCCAATTTTGTTTTCTGTTCATCATCACTTGAGGACGTATCTGAATCATCCAGTGTTGCTGCAAATGCTTTCTTTCTTTTCTTTGAATATTCTTTGTTTGATTGAGGAGTTTGCTTTTCTTGATGTGGACAGTCTCTTTGATAATGACCAAACTCATTGCAATTGAAGCATTTGATGTTGTTGAGTGATTCAGTGTTATTTCCAAAACTTTTTCTCTTGTGATTATTCATTTTTCTATACTTCAAGAATTTTCGAAAGTTTCTTGTCATGAAGGCTATTTCTTCATCATCATCACTAGAGTCTGATTCACCAGTTAGTGCATTAAAGGCAATGGACTTTTTTTCTGATGACTTATTCTCCCTTCTTTCCTGAATTTGAACTTCATATGACATCAGATTTCCAATTAATTCATCAATCTTTAAGGTACTGATGTTATTTGCTTCTTCAATCGCCAGTGTCTTCAGATCCCATTCTGGAGTGAGTGAATTCAGAATTTTCCTGACTTGATCTTCTTCGGAGATTGCTTTTCCCAGAGATACTAGTGAATGAACAATATCCTGAAAACGACTATACATATCTGGAATAGATTCACTAGGCAACATCTTAAATAATTGAAATTGATTAGTAAGAATAGAAATTTTGGTCTGTTTAACTTTGCTTGTTCCTTCATGAGTAACTTGCAGAGTTTTCCAGATTTCATATGCAGTTTTACAAACAGATACCCTATTAAATTCATTTCTACCTAGTAAACAAAATAAAATATTCATGGCTTTTGAATTGTTTTGAGCCACTTCTCTTTGAACGGTCGTCCATTGAGCAAAATAAGTTGTGGGCTCAGTGTATTCAGTTTGTGTCATATTCCATGTTTCTAAACTAATGGATTGTAAATATATCTTCATTCTACATGCCCAATATGCATAGTTACTGCCATTGAAAAGTGGTGGTCTGGCAGTGGACTGACCCTCTACAAATGAACTAGAAATACCAGTGTTGGTAGCCATTGTTACTTTTCAAAAATCAGGTTATGAATACTTTGAAAAACTTGCTCTGATACCAAATGACAGGGACGCGGAAGATGATCTTAAGGCTATTTAACACTAGAGGGGGGGTGAATAGTGTTTTAAGAATTTCTTTAAAACTTCTTTGATTTAAATTGATTTAACTATCTTAATGCAAATACACAATCACAGATCAAATCACAAAATCACAAACAGATGCAAATATAAATAAAAAGCAAGTAAAGGAAAGAACACACCAGGAATTTTATACTGGTTCGGTGTTACCCTACATCCAGTCCCGCACAACTCGTACGGCTTTCTATTCAATAATAATCTAGATTACAATCCCTCGATTCCAAGGCAACGAGGTACACCCTCCAGATTCTCAGGTCTCTGGGTAGAACCACTTGATTCACAGGACACAAGTTCACCCGATCGATTTCCAAGGACACGATCACACCTTTATAACCCTAAACAAGTTTCTTTGAGTACAAATGTATCTATAACTCTGATAAGCACTGAGATTCTTTGAAGAGAGTGGCAGAGAATCAAACTAGAGATATTCTGGATTGATTCACTTAAGATTTTGGCAGAATATGGATAGGATGATTAGAAAATAAGATAAGAGAATAAAGAGGAGAGAAAATAAAGAAAGTAGTTACTGGAAAACGTCCATAACAGTCTCTATTTATAGAGAATGAATGGATGTGTCCATTCAAAGAGATTTAAACGAATAGACACTTCTTTTGAAAACAACCTTTGCTATAACAGGAAGCATGTCGACATGACGAGTAACTATGATGTCGACATGGTCTAGTAAAAATGATGATTTGCTTTTCTTTGAAAATGATGATTTAAAACATATGCAACTTTATTCAAATGGACTCTATGTATTTGTAGAAGGTATTTAGAAGTAGAAATACTTATGAATATATATATGTATATATACTAAAATATATTTAAAATCAAGGTAAATAAACTAAAGTAAATATAATATTAAAATAGATTTTGAGGCTAAAATATCAAGGACAATTTTGAAATCAAAATATAACAAAATGATAAATATGATTTTGAGGCTAAAACATTTTTGGAAATACGAACGAAGGTTTTTCTTTTGAAAAGGAATATTTGAAAATCATTTTATGAAACAAGAGATAATTTTGAAAATCATTTTGAATCAAAATTAGTGGATAACAAAATAGGGCTACTATCCGTTCCACTAGATATTTCGTGAGTTTCATCTCACTAGGGTTCCATCCCTTTAACAAGAACGAAGTGGATTCCATTCCACAAGTAAATTGGATAAAAAAGAATGATAGTGCTTTCAAGGAGTTTTAACAAATATCTAACCTAACTATATTATTTGTCTTGAACTCTTGAATATCTTGAATCTCATGAGTCTTCAATCTTGAACTCTTGATCTTTGTCTTCTTTACTGTACAGTCTTCTTTTGTTGATACCTGCATATAGATTTCCTGCACATATATATTTTATAACACTTCTATAGTTGTTGTCATCAAAACCATTATCCTATAGACTAACAGAAAGGACTTGAGATCCATTTGGAAATCTAATCATTTACTAATTTTGAGTTAGTAAATGTTTTTTTTTAAATTCTTACTCGAGTTAAGGTTTTCAAAACCCTTTCTTTTATGTATTAAAAGATAATCCAAAGTGGAAGGTTAAAGTTTTAGATAGTAACTTAGAAAAGCAAATTCTAAGTTATTGCGTCCATAGCGATAGTCGCTATGGATGTAGTTCAGAAAAGTTTAATTTCTAATTTTAAAGTTTTCTTTTAAAAATGATTTGAAAACCTATTTTCAAACATAATTAGCAGCACATAAGTTAATTATAACTTGATTAAGTATGTTTAATAATTAATTTATTAATTAAGGATAATTAGTTATTAATTAAACAGTAATTGGGTTAAGTAATTAGTACTAATTAGTGATAATTAAGTAAGTTATTAAGAAGTTTAATTAATAATTAATTAAGTTAAAAAGAGTAATTATTTTATTTAATAAATTTTAATTATTTGAATTATTATTTAATTAAAGTTGAATTATTTAATTAATTATTATTTAATTAAAGATTAATTGTTTACTTAATTATCACTTAATTAGGGATTAATTTTAAGTAAATGTTTATTTGTTTAAAGTTTAATTATTAATTTAATCTTAATTAATTAAGACTTAATTATGATTTGATTTTGATTATTTTAGATTTAATTTAGCTTTAATTTATATTAAATTATGATTTAATTATTAAAAGTTATTTTAAACTTCATCGGTTATATTTTAAGTTGGGTTCTTTTCTAAGTGGTTAGGTTTTAACCAAAGGATCTCTTGTTCATGATATTAAATAGACAAACAACTGTGAATAAGTTAGAATGTGATTGTTTGTGTTGTATGGACATTCATTAGCAGAATAAAACAACGTTCTGATATAGGGTAATTGTTTGGATTGTTTGGACATGTGTTTAGCAGAATAAATCCCCATTCTAGTATTAATTGATTAAATTGTTTTGCACATCTATTTAGCAGGACAAATCATCATCCTGCTATTATGTTGTTTAGACATGTATATGCTAGTTGAGTTGTATTGACATGTTATTCCCTGATTTGATAATTGGTTGGATTTACAAATATGTTGGCCTATGTAAATAATTGATAAGTGCCTTGGAATTAATTTGAAATAAAATGGTAACTTGAATTAGTATCATTGGGACAGCTAAGCCTCATTTGGAATTTATAAAGTATGGTTTTGAATTTACTTAATTCTTTAATCAATTTGAGACTAAGGGTTATAAATGGTTTTTCAAGTTATATAATTCCTATAAAGGTATTTATAAATGATAACTTGTGTATAAAAAGGGGTTTTACTATCGGAAAGGGTTATTAAGGTGTTTTACAAATGATGTTTTGTAAATGATATTTATAAAGGAGTATAGAAAGGTTTATATAAAGAGTTTTAAAAATAGGAAATAGGTTTATAAATCATTTTAGAGATTTGGAAAGTGGTTTATAAATTAACTTAAAGGTTTATAAAAGTGGGTTATAACTTTATTTTGAAAGTTATAAGTTAATTGAAATATAAGATAAGCTTTTAAAAAGGGAATTTTTGATAAAGGATAAGTGGAATGTTTTGTTTGGAAGAAATGTTTGGTTATTTAATATGGGATTTGGAAAGAAGAAAACTTTGAAAAGTTTGTAAATATACTTATAGTGATAAGATAAGTATATGATTTTGTTTCAAGGAATGAAAAGTAAAATGTTTTGGTAATATACTTATAACATTGAGATAAGTATATAAATGTTTCCCAAATATAAAAGGAAATGTAAGGGGTTTGGGAATAGTGTTTTGAAAAGATCTTGTGATCACGTTTTATAAAGTGGTTTTATTAATGAAAGAGAATTAATAAAGGCTTAGTGGATCCCATATGGAAATTAAACCATGATTGGATGTTTGTTTATTTCATAGTTAAATAACAACTATCAAATCTGGACAAAACGTAACTTTGGAAATATCTTGGAGAAACAGGAGAATTATATGGTACAGTTACCATCGAAGGTTCTATACTATACGTATAAACTTGTTTCGTTCTTCTAGAATGAATGATAAGGAAATCCATCCACAAATGGTTAGGAGGTGAACTCCGCTCTTGTCATTTGTCTGTTTATTTTCTAAAGAACCGGGGTTGAGTTTACCGGAAATATCGAAAGTTGTTTCGAAGAAACCGGGATCGGATATGCTATCTGAAAACCACTTCGATCCAACTCAAGCGTTTCGAAATAAAGACATCTTAAAGCATGGGATCGAAGACGGAGCCATTAAAGTGCAAGGGCTGCTTGCTACTAATCCTGAGGGTGGTCCCAAAATGGATGTAGTAGAAGTAGTGCCTTCGGTTTGTCCTTATCCTGGACAACTTGTATGGATGAATGCTGGCACTGCATTACTGCCTAGAGGGCAGTGTTAGCATTCCAAGAGGGATTCCTATTCAGAAAGGTAAAACGTAGCCTCAAGCCTCATCAACCGGGAATGACTAAAACAGGGGAGATGCAGCAAGGCTATGTGGGTCGTACCCATTAGGGTATGTTGTCACCCTTCTAGATACGATACGTCTACATATTTATGGATTGGTTGTGCATGAGAGCTCGATATGAAAAAGGGTTGCAAAGAAACCAAGGTGATGACATATTCGGTACTATCCAGTAAGGGGTAGGCCAGTCTTGTGTTGGCAAGGGTCGTTAGGTACGATCTTGGTACATTTTCTAGACGTGTATTATGATGAGCGGTACCCTAGTAGCCCAGTCATTAGTTGGAATCCATTCTCCAATACGAGCTTTACAGTTTTAGTAGTATACTAAATATGTTGGAACATGAGATGCAAGCATTCCAGCTATTTTAATAATTTACTTTGCACCCTTAGACATTATTATAATATCACTGAATTTCTATAAAAGTGTTTTGTTTATCGTAAGGTAAAAACCCGTTCGTGTTTATGTGCGGCGTGGTCTTACGAGACACCTTTGATTTTAAAAGAGTTTTAAAGTACTAATTCAGTTGCTTTGAGTTTACTCACAACAGACCCATGTCTGACCCGGAGTTTTATTTTCTTTTCCTAGAACTCTTGGGTGCTCAAATTTTTACGAGCAGCCAAGTAGTTTAGGTTTCTACTGATGCATTTTTTGGAGGAGCTTAGAACAAAAGGCTTCATCGATTAATAGTTATCATCTTGTTCCGCTGTATATTATGTACTCTATATCTGTGTATAAGGACAGGCTGTTATAACTGTCCTAAGTAAGAAATTGTATTAGTATGACTCTGATGTATCATTTTGTAAATGACTTTGTAAAGTATTATGTGATTAATATATGTTATTCCATTGCGTTGTGAGATTCTCTGTTTGTTCTTAGTTCTTTTATCTTCTTCTTTCTTTCCCCTAATGATCGATGTTTTTTTGGCACTTGAATACTCGACACGTAAGACAGTTGAAGTATTAGTGTCGATTTTCGAGGATCGAAAAGCCAGGTTTGTTACATTTGGTATCAGAGCTGAAGGTTAAGCGAGAACCTTGGCTTTGGTGGGGTTAACTCATTAGAGATAGGGTAAGTGACACCCTAGAATGAGTTTGAATGTATGTATATGAGCGCGTATTTGTTAGTGATTATCAAATGTTTTATATTGTGTTGATTTATCGGTTTATTTGCCTATGAACTCTGGTCGATACAGGGTGTACAACTGTACCGATAAGGGTTTCTAAACACTTAAACTAGGCAAATCGACATAGTATTATTTTGGAATTGGGTAAATGAAATAATTTTACCCAGGGTATATTTTATATATAAAAGAATGATTTTCACAAATAGTGTAATATAGTTGGTTGAGGTGTTAGGAGATAATAATATGTTATTGTTATTATTATTTAGGGCTTGTTTAATCATGCTCGTCTAGTTGAGCTTTGACTATTTTTAGTATGTTCCCTTTTTAAGATATGGGTTGGGTGGACAAGGATTGGGAAAAAATATGAAAACGAACACCTTGTAAATTAAGTTTCACAGTTTGACCAAAGGCGTTCGATGTTAATGTTGAGGTAGAATTTGATTTCAAAATTAGAATATTTTAGGATAAATATTTAAAAATGGTTTAATAGAAGTGATTTATAAAATGGGTTTATAAAAATGTATCATTTAAGTTGGAATAAATTTAGGTTGAAAACTTGAGAACCAAAATCCTGGTGCTTTTGAAAAATGATTTTCAAGGTTTTGGGAAAATAATAATTATAATATTTGAAACCAATTTGGTTTAAGTATAAATTTTTGGGAATAAAAGTGTAAGTAAAAAGTGTTATCTTTAGATTGGTACGGGAAACAAGTCTTGATTTTTTTGTGATGATCGGAATAATATTCTAAGTGATGATCAGATGTTTGCCTAGGTGAACGTGGTAGGGTACTTAGTTAATCATTCTCTTTATCATTGTACGATCGAAACAAGTTAAACGCGAACAAGCCCAAAGTGAGTTGGTGATATATGTTGTTGGAAAATGTAAAGTATTGTTCCAAAAATGAGAATTTGGAAATAAAAGTTATATTTTAAAGTTAACTAGTTCGAGTGGCTTGAAAATAACTTAAAATTGGGAAAGAGATGTGTTTAGATTGTAAACACTTCTCTTGAGTATTACCCTTCTTAGTAAGGGAATGTATGATACTATTTGGTGATACCCTGTTCCTTTGTATCATTTTGGAGTTACTCGGGCTATGCCTATATATTTATATGATTTAAAGTATAGAGTTCCATTTCAAAAAGTTTTTGAAAATAAAAGCCGGGTATTTGGATCTTGAATTTACTTAGGAAAATAAAAGCAAAATGGAATAAGATGGGGATACAATGATCTTAGGATGTAGTGGAGTAGCATACAAGTTTAACCAAAGAATAGTTTATGAAATGTTTTCATAAATAATTTGGTGGAAATAGAACTGGTATTAGGGAGAACCAATTAAGTGAGTGCGTAAGTTGGACGTAGATAATCTCTCTTTCCATATAGAGCGATCCAAGATTCGAGTATATGGCTTTGAGGTGTTTCGCACCATTCCAAATACGGATCTATTACTCGACTTTTGACGGCGAGAACTTGATGAGAATTTTTGGTAGGGGACCATAGTTTTCTATCATAGTATCTGACTATGCAAGATAACAAAGGTTTCAAATCAAGGAACCTAATCAGAGTCCGCACTAGAGAATCGGGTGAGCGATACTAGTTCGGAGGGAAAGTTATGTATTCGAGTTGAGATCGAATCAAATTTTGCATAAAAATGATCTATGTACATCATTCGAGCTGACGTATACTGTTAAGTGTTTTCTGGGATAGGTCGAGGTGTAATTTTGGGGATGAAATTCTTTTAAGGAAGGAAGAATGTAATGACCCAAAATTTCACTGCTTTGATTAGTGAAATTTATTTAATTTTAAAAATTCAATATGTAGGCTTTATAATGAAAATAAAATCATTTTAATAAATTAAAAATGATGATAAAATCATTTTTAATTTTTTTTTACCAAATTAAATAGTTTGTAGAAAAATAGAAAATATGACCGAAGAACGTTTTCCGAAATTTCTACTTTCGACACCGGAAAGTTGTCGGGAATGTTGTTCGTCTTTGTGCACTATATACACACATATATATATAAGAGTTCATTAACTAAATAATAATACACTTAGAAATAAATTATCTTATGTTAATTTGGATTAGTAAGTGATGTGATAACACATAGTTTTAAAAATAATAAACTTATATATATAAATATATATAAGTATTGTCACATCTTAGGTTATATATATATATTAAGTATTGTCACATCTTAGATTGTAATCATTAACCATCATTATCCATTGTCACGCCTTAGCTTTAATTAATAATTTAACTTATATATATAAAGAAAGTGATGTGACTAAATATAATAATTATATATATATATAAGAAAGTGATGTGACCAAACATAATAATTATATATATATAAATGAAAGTGATGTGACTAAACATAATTATATATATTATAAGAGATTTGTGATGTGATTAGATATAATTACGACAAATTATATTATTTAATTCATTTTGCCTATATATATACCTACCTATTTTTTTCTTTTCTCCTTGCTTCCATTTCCTTCTTCTTCTTTCTTGTTGAAGTTTTTCATGGCTTCTTCTTTTAGCCTTGAAAGAAGAAAAAGAAAAGAAAAAGGATAAAAAAAGAAATCCTTAGAAAACTTGTTCAAAATCCACTCAAAATCTTCTCCATTTTCATCCTACTTCCTTTGGCTATAACTTCCACCTTTCTGCTCCAAATCATGACTTTTAATTTTTTTCAAACCATATATAAATCCAGTGGCTACAACTTTCATGTTGATCACTTCCTCAAGTTTTTAGTCGAGCTATGTCAAAAACGCTTGTCTTTAAGACCCATTTTCGGACCTATGTTTTGAAGGCCGAAAATATCACCACTTCTTTTGACCATACTTTCTCAAGAATGATCCTAATCGAGTGATTCTTGTTTTGAAATGATAGAGAAAAGAATTTCCTAAAACTTTTCTGTTGATTACATTTTGAAATTCCAAGAGTAAAATGGTGAAAAGCCGAGAGCAAGATGACCTATTTTCGGGTTACTTTTTGGAGTTGTGAAGCTTTTCATATTCTAAAACATTTCAAGATTAGGAAAGCTTTATGGTGAGTAAATTCTAATCCTTTTGGGAAAGATTTTATCTATGTATATGTTGTCATTATGACTAAATGGATGGTGTTTGTTGTATGGATTATACTTGGTTTTGATAAATATATATGTGCTAATAGGTGGTTAGCATTCGATATGAAAACAATGGTTTAAGTGCTATGTTTGGATATAAAGTTGTAAACTTGATATGTTATGCAAATGATATGCTTGTGTACGTGAGATCTTGGATTTTGGTCGAATGGTTATTGAAAGATTAGTAGTTTGGAATGTTGAAAGGACTTGAGATCCATTTGGAAATCTAATCATTTACTAGTTTTGAGTTAGTAAATGTTTTTGTTTAAATTCTAACTCGAGTTAAGGTCTTCAAAACCCCTTCTTTTATGTATTAAAAGATAATCCAAAGTGGAAGGCTAAAGTTTTAGATGGTAACTTAGAGAAGCAAATTCTAAGTTATTGCGTCCATAGCGATAGTCGCTATGGATGCAGCTTTGGAAAGCACAGATAGAAATCTCACATCACTGTTTATGCCGATGCTTGTGCTAAGGGATTAGGAGTCATTCTTATGCAAGAAGGGAGAGATGGCCAATTTAAATAGCCAGTTGAAGGACCATGAGAAGAAGTACCCAACTCACGACTTGGAGTTAGCAGCTTTCATCTTTACTTTGAAGATGTGGAGGCACTATCTTTTAGGAGAAATGTTTGAATTATTCACCAACCATAAATCTCTTAATACCTGTTTTTTCAAAAAGATTTGAACTTTAGGCAACATAGGTGGATGAAGTTATAGCATCATATGACTTTGGGATACAGTATACCCCTGGAAAAGGAATGTTGTCGACGATGCTCTTAGCCGGAGGCATGCTATTCTAGGTACTATATACGAGTGGGGGCAATTGGAGTTTCTCTCGAATTTCAATTTCCAACCGCTAGCAGAACCCACTCTAGGATATCGCATAGTAATGGAAGTTAGGCCACATTAATGGACTGCATCGGGCATGAGCAGAAGAAAGACGCGACGATGGTAGGTATTTTGGACAACCAAAGTAGAGGAGAGCATTTCCCCCATGACGGAAGGTACACAACCGACGAAAGAGGATGTTTGAGAAGAGATGGACGCCTTGATGTTCCTTTGGTGGAAAATGTTTTAGAGGAAGTTCTAGCTGAGTGTCACCATTCTAGGATGACAATTCACCTCGATGGAGATTAAATGTATAGGGATATGAGATATATTTTTGATTGGCTAAGGATGAAGAAAAGGATAATGGAATTTATGTCCAGGTGTTTGACATGCCAAAAGATAAACGTAGAACAACAGAAGCCCGGAGGATTGTTATTACCGTTAGAGGTGCCGACTTGGAAGTGGGAGCATATGTCAATGGAATTTATAGGCGAGTTGCTTATAAGTCAAAGAGGTAACGAAGCTATAAGTGCCAACTTTATTCCTTTTAGGAGTAATAGGATTGGAGCATATCTAGCACAAATTTATATCAAGGAGGTAGTATGACTTCACGGATTTCTAGTTATTATTGTTAGTGATAGGGACCCTTTATTCATTAGCGAATTTTGGAGGAGTTTGCAGTCATCCTTAGGAATGACATTGAATCTTAGCACCACTTACCACTCGCAGATTGACGGCTAGACGGAAAGGGTAAATAGGATTTTGGAAGATTTGTTGAGGGCTTGCATCATGGATTTTAAAGGACATTAGGAACAACATTTACCCTTAGTAGAGATTGCATAAAATAATAGTAACCAAGCGACGATTGGCTTGGCACCCTTTAAAGCATTATACGGAAGGTCATGCAAATCCCTAAATTATTGGTGGGAAACCACCGACAAAATTCTACTTGGACCAGATCTGATTCGCATGTCCTCAGAAAAGATAAAGATGATTAGACGGCGAATGAAGGCCGCACATGACCGTCAGAAGTCCTATGCTGATAAGCAAAGAAAGGAATAGGACTTTTCAATTGGAGACATGGTGCTCGTTAAGGTTTCCCCTCTTAGGAAGGTTATAAGGTTTGGTACGGCAGGGAAGTTAGCGCCAAGGTTCGTTGGGCCTGTCCCGACCTTGGAAAGAATAAGGAAACTTGCATATCGAGTAATGCAGACCGATACGTTAGTGGGAGTCCATGGTGTTTTTTCATGTTTCACACTTGAGGAAATGCCTGCACAACACTGCCACCATAGTAGAGCCTGATCGGTTAGTTGATGTAGAGACAGAGCCAATAGCATCCCGTGCTACCGCACACATAGTGGAACATAGAACTAGGTAGCTTCATAATAAAGAAACTAGCCTGGTCCAAGTACTATGGGGAGATAAATCTAGTAGAAAGCATGTGGGAAACCGAAGAGAAGATGAAATGTTCTCAACTTGAGCTTACTCTGGTAAACTTTTTCTCTCTAAAATTTAGGTTTTTGGTTGCATCATGGTTGCTAGATTGGATGGTAGGGGATGGTTGCCACACTTTTGCTGTTATTTTTGCACTCATGTAGAATCTTATGCTTATTTAGGACGCTTGCATACATACATATATATCACGATCTTGCATTCACACTAGGACTGAGGTCACTTATAGTATGTTCCATACATAATCACATTGCAATTTTGGTTAAGTAGATGGTTGTGTAGATTACATAGTTGTATAACATGGTTATAGAGTGCGTGTTACACTATTTGTCCAGTAGGGATTTCGGGGATGAAATTCTTTTTAAGGGGGGGGGGAGAATGTAACACACCGTAAAAATTTATAAGAAATTAATTAATAATGAGGCTAAAAATGAAAATTTTGTAAATATCAGAATTTGACCAGGAAAGTTACACTATTGCGTTTGTGGCGATTTTTTGATCAACTCTCAAATATATAGTTTTGCGATCGGACTTCAAACGTAAAAAATCATCATTTGAAGTTTTTGAATTTAAAATAATTCAAACAAATTCAAATTCCAAATTTAATTAATGTTAACATTTGAAATTAAAAATATTAATAAATATTTTTAACGTTGATAGATACTTAGTGTTTAAAGCAGCTTTAAATAATAAACGTTAACGTTAAAAATAAATAGGGAAATAAATAAAACAATTAAGGAAAAAATAAATCTTGTTCCAAATAAGGGTCGATCAACCCCCTCACCATGACCGGTCGACCGCTAGCGGTCGACCTTCTAGGGAGGGGCGATCGACCGTTGAAGTTGAGACGTCTAGGGTTAGGTTAGGCACTAACGTTCCAGATTTTATTATTTTAAACCAACCTAAATCCGATGGTTCTGGTGTGTTCTAACCACTATAAATAATAGACTAGCCCCTTCACTTTAATTCATAAAATATTTGGAATGCTAACGAAGCTCCGTCGGTCTTCTTCCTCGATTAGATGCAAGCATTCAAGTCCAAGGGGAAAAGGTAATAGGTTTATATAGATATACCTTTTTCTATTTTTATTCTTCCCCAATCTCTAAATGATGAATCTAATTTATATGTAGTTGAATTATTGTATATTTCAAAGAGAGGAAATATGAAGAAGCAATTAGGAAAAGGGAGAGAACCAAATCCAAAGGGAAGCTTGATACTATCTGTGAGTGGAAATCTTAGTTTTTCACATTTTAATATTTGTATAGTAGAAGTTTGGATTTATTTTATGATTTAGGGAATTTTGTTCATAAAACCCCTAAAACTAAACCCCAAAGTTCCCCATACAAAATGTCAATTCTTGAGTATTTGAATCTCAACTATTTCATATTAAAATAGTATAATTTGTTTTGTTATTGCAATTTGAATATTTTATATTTTATTCCACTTCCAACTTTTCTCTATTGATGAGCTAAAGGGTTTTAAAAAGAAGGTATAAGTTAGGAAATGGTGTATAAGGTACGAATTCTCCTATTTCTAGTATACACTGCCTATTTCGTAATTTAAATATGAATTCCCTTTTCTCTTCAGGTTCATATATGTAAAAGTTGAATAGAATATAAAGGGTTTAAATTGTTTAAATTTTAATCCTTGAAATAGAGGCGCTGACTCTACTATATTAATATCAAATAAGTTTGGTAATAGATTCTATTTTATTAATTTAAGTCTATTTGTTTGGTTAAAGATATTAGTTAATTTGGAAGTTAATGTATGGAGTTAGACTTGTATGAATTTGTAGGTTTTGGCATTTCAAACGATTAGTATAGGACGTGAAAACCTTTATGTAGTTAGGAATATTTATTTAGCCCAAATTACGTACATATATATATTAGCATATAAATATATTATTAAGTATAATTAATAATGTATTAATTGTATTGTATAAAATAAATAGGTTAGTAATTAGCATCAAAACCTATAGGATGTAAGTAAGGATAGTTATAGACATTAATCGATGATTGAAGGCGGAATAAGGAGTTTTCCTTATATGGCCTTAACGCGAAATGTTGTCATATATATATATATATATATATATATATATATATGGTAATATGTTAGGAGAGTTGAATTATGACTAAGTTATAAGGATGCGAGGTCGGTCAAAAGCATATAGAAGTCTTCCCAGCTAATCTGGCTACCAGCAGTGTGACTTTGGTACTGATGTGAGACATGTCATATAATAAGTACCCATGGTGAATGCAAGGTTAGTACCAATTCTGTAAGTTAATTCTGCTCAGTTAATTTGGCTACCAGCACTTACGAATAGTCGGACTAATGTGAGATGTTGTAGTTTGCATCACGAATCATAATACAAAGGGCCTACTTCTGGGTTAGCAATGGTAAGTGGCTGTTGTAGGGTCCACCTCCTTCCCTCTTAAGAAGTATTAGACGGTTGAGATTATCATTTAGGTGCAGTAGTAGGGAATCTTGGGAAGGGTCCGCTTCGGGGTCGAGGTATAAGGTGGCTATTGTAGGGTCCGCATGTTCTTATAAAGAAGTATTAAGTGGCTTGATGAGATTTCGTTCGATGTCAGATAGGGAGTACTAGAGAGGGGTCCACCTTAGATTAGGTATTAAATGACGGGGATCTGCCTTGGATATAGGTATTAAATGGTCAAAGTCTATCGAATTTCCATTAAAGAGGTTTTAAGTAGCTCAAGTAGTTTCTCTCACATTGTTAGGACACGATTGATGGTAGTTGCATTGGACTGGAAAGGGCCTTTGGTCTACAATTGAAGGTATGCTAGGGAGTTGGACTGGGAGAGCCTTCGGGCTTACAGTTGGTAGTATTTTTGGTAGGATAGTATATAATGTGTTAGACATATTACTTATCTAAATGATGCTACTCGAATATTATTATGGTAAGACTTGAGATTTTCCTTCATCGGATATTGTTGTTCTGACCCCCTCCCCATTACAACACATAGGTTAGGGGAAACAATGCTGATAGGGGAGATGAAGATGGCGGTGAAGATTTGTGATAGTTTATCTATCTATTTATGTTTTTGATATATTTTTATGTACCTATTTTTAGACATGTTGATGTTATTTTTGGATATTGTATTTTAGATATGTAGGATAACATGTTGCATATTTCTGAGATTTGAAAATTTATGAAATGGGTACTTATTTCTGCTATTATATTTTATCCTCCCATTGTGAGATTCTGAAATCACAGATAGATAGCTCTGTATATTGTGCATTGTATCAATTTTACCAACCAACATCCAGCTTTGGAATGGGCCTAAGGTTTGATATATTATTTTCCTATGTGATGTGCTCATGTGCACCCATGTGCAGTCGCTGTGTATTAATTTTCCAGTGAAAGGTTTCGTCCCACTAGGAATTGTAAGTACTGGCGCACTAGTCAATGGCTCCTTTAACTTCTCAAATGCTTCCATGCATTTCTCATCCCATGCAAAAAGTAGGTTTTTCTTGGTTAAGTGAGTTTATGGGACTGCTATCTTAGCAAAGTCCTTGATGAATTTCCTATAGTAACTCGCTACCCTAAGAAAACTCTTAACTTCTGTGGCGTTCTTCGGAATCTTCCAGTCTTAAATAGCTTCAACCTTTTCAAGATCTACATACAATCCCTTCTTGAAACCAATATGATCGAGAAATCTCACCTCCTTCTTCCAAAAATGATGCTTTGAGAATTTGGCTTTTAGTTGGTGCCTTCTCCAGGTCTCTAGCACCTTCATTAAGTGATTCTCATGTTCATCTTCACTCCAAGAGAATAATATAATATCATCCACGATACTACGGCAAACTTATTTAGATGCCCCCTAAAGACTCTATTCATCAAATCTACAAAGTATCTGGGGACATTCATCTACCCAAAAGGCATTACTTAACATTCATATAGTCTATATGGAGTGTGAAAAGCTATCTTCTGCTTGCTATCCTCGGCTATTCTCAATTGATGGAATCCATTGGCTAAGTCCAATTGGGAAAAGATTCTGGCTCCAATAAGCTAGTCAAATAAGTCATTTATTCTAGGTAAGGCGTACCTATTCTTCTTAGTTAACTTGTAAATCCCTCGGTAGTCAATGCATAGCCTTAAAGGTCCATCTGCCTTAGTGGCAAAGACAATAGGTGTTCCCTATTCAAAAGTACTCTGGCGAATAAATCCCTTCTACAATAGCTCTAAAATTTGCTTATCCAACCCTCGCCTTTTTTTGGGGGCCATTTGTCTTAATGGCAGAGTGATAGGTCTAGCATCCTTCTCCAAATCAATTCTGAACACTATCTCAATTCAGGGCAGGAAACCCGAGACTTCTTCAAGAACGTTAGGAAATTCTCAAACTACGGGCATAAGCGAGAGCTCTTCTTGTGATAGGCTCGACAGATATAAATAGCTTAACTCAATTGAGTTTTAGGGGTATACAATGAAAATATATATCTCGCCCTTACAACTACCTAACAATACGATCCTCCTATTAGAATTTAAGACATTCCCGTAGCAAGATAACCAATCCATCCTTAGGATAAGTCCATACCCCTTAAAACCAAGAACATACATATTACGTATAAAATCGATGTTACATAAATCCCCAATTAGGTCTTTACAAATCAAAGAAAGACGTGTCGACCCCCCAGTAGGATTTGATACGACAAATGGGTTAGTGAAAACTTGGGTTTTTAAACACAAGAAGTTGACTATATCTCTAGCTATGAATGCATTTGATGCTCCTGAGTCAAATAAGGTACGAGTAGTATTCTCATAAATAACATTTATACCATCCATTGCAGCTTTTTCATGATCTCTAGGAGGAGATTGAGATCTACTCGAGATAATACAACCTCTATAGCATAAACTTGTCTACTTTGTCCCTCCTTTGCTAGCTTTGGACATCGATTCTTGTAGCATCCCTCCTTGTGTCAGTGATAGCATCTTCCTTTGAATTCCTCCCTCATCAAGCCCACCTTGCAGTCCTCTGCAACATGTCCCTTCTTCTTACATCTACAACAAGTTATACTCCCCATCTTGATTTTCCTCTTGGCCTTTTTGTCAGCCCAAATTCCTCCTTACATAGCTCTACCTTGATTTATCACTGGTCCTACCTTCTCTTCACTACCAGTAGTCTATAGTAGGGCTATTTTAACTATCATCTCATAAGTAGTGCCCATGGGTATTTGGGTCAAAAGCAGTTCCCTAAGCGGAGAATTCAGGCCTTTGACGAACTTCATAGCCTTCTTCATGGGAGTATCAATTAGACTCAATCTGAACTGTGACGACCCTCCATTTTGGTCATTCAACAATCTAAAGGACAGATTATCAATGGGGTTTTATCTTAAAGAAATAAGATACAGAAGAACAAAATACATAGAATCTCGCAACGGAATGACAAAATATAATAATTACATAAACAGTTCATGAAGTTGTTTTACCATATACATTTGATTTCATTTTACAATATCATCAGAGTTATACATTTAACATACATAATAAAATAATGCTACAGAATAATAATAGAAAATACGGTCTACCAAACTTCATCTTCATCTTCAAGAAACAAACACCTTCAAAACATTGAAATCTCAGGCTGACTCGAGCATAAAGGAAAACAATACACTCGAGTCATAACTAAAAATTCTTATGTAACTTAATTCAGAATCATATCTAATGTGCAAAATAACTTAAGAGTATGTCATTATCCAACTCCGGTCTCTTTAATAACTAACGTATAAAAAGTAAAATGTATGCGTTTGTCCATTTTAAATTTTTACAATAAAATCCTTATTGATTTACAAAAAGTATTCAACAAAAAATTTCTCCATTTTACTTCAAGAATTCATAGAAAAAGTTTCAAAAATGTTTATTATTTTTCATAGTCAAATACATCAGATTTTACATTAAATAAATTATAAAAAATTTATAAATTTACAGAAAAATTCATATTAGCATTCACCGTTCTTAAAATATATTTTTAGAATTTCCAGTAAAGTTTCAGATTTTTCAAATCGATTTAATAATTTCCCAAATTTTCAAACATCTAACTTCAAAGATTAAATGTTTTAAAAGTATTAAATTATTAAAATTATCTTCAAATAATTTACTGAAACTACGGAAAATGATTCAAGTTGATTTAAATAACAATGGTGTTCAACTAGAAATGGTGTTCAATTTCATTTCAATATCAATTTAAATTCCCAACAGCAAATCAATATAATTTATCACTTCATGACTTTGATTTTGCTTGCATTAGAAATTTTAGTATTTCATGAGTGGGTTCAAACACTCAGCTTTTATATGAATTTGAAAACTTTGCACGAACTGAACAACCATGAACGCTACTCCAAGACAAAGATAACATCGACACGAATCTAATGCAAAAGACTGCATCCAAAACCGACCTCGTACGAATAAGATACAGACGTTAGAATATTTGAGATTAACGAAAAATTAATTTACTTAATTAATTAGGGTTTACATCATTAATCTACTTCTCCTATAACATGATCGTTCATACAAAATCTGGCTGCCTACTTCCCTAACTCCTTGTCGCTGCCTCAAGCGATCGCACGCCACCACACCTTCGTCGAGGGTTGCCCTGACCTCGCTGATTCCACCACCACCAGAACCACCCTCACCACCGCCAGTAGCACCCCCGCGACCCCAAAATCTGATATGCATTCGAATGAAGATATACGCCACCGTAGTTCGATCCACGATGATTCAATTATCTACCTCACTCACTACATCATGTCGAACATTATTGTAGTTGAACTCCTCGCTTGGATCGGCCTCTAGTGGCTCGGATTGATGATGGCCGTGAGACTTCGGGATTGGTTTAGAAAAAAAGAGGCTAGGGTTTGGTATAAATCAGATTTGTTTTCACAAATGAGAGAGAGGGTACTTATATAGACAACTAACTAACACTACTCACCTCCCAATATCACGAACACCAAATGAGGTATGCTCACTCGCGTTTCTCACCAAATACTCCTATTCTGGACATAATGGAACTAGTTTCAAGGCTTAATTCTATCATATACATAAGTTAGCTGCTAAAATATAATTATATTATATATATTTTTCTTATTTAAAAGTTATGGACAAATCTTATGTTCTCATTTTTAAAATACGTCAAAAAAACCAAGTCATTTCCTGAACAATTGATTTCTTATTATTATTACCTCTGAATCAAATTTGAATATTTACATTTCGAAAAATAATATTTTACATTAAATTATTAACCGGTTTCTAATTAAATTTGAAATTGGATATGATTTCCAAATTACGCACACTGAATTCATTTCTTTTCATATTGACTTATTAAAACACGTTTTAATAAATTTATTTAAAATTTAAGTTTAGCGTTAAATCACTTTCGTACCGCCTACTACCGCTAATTAATGGCTGTACTTATGTTTAAATTCGATTTTTCTCTTTTTATAAAATATTACTTATATTCAAATTGGAAACGTTCATTTTATTTTTCTCAAAACATTTTTTATTTTCATAAAACGCTCATTCTATTTTAACACAATATCTGTTTCTTACATTAAACTTATTAAACAAATCACTTTTTTCTTTTTAATTAGAAGATTCCAATAAATTTAATTGCAACTAATTTCAATACCAGATTTCAAAACAGACGAAAATAAAACAACTATTCCCTTTATACTAGTTCAGACATATTTAAAACATTATTGCATATAACAAAAGTTATATATTACTTATTAAATAAATGTTTTTCTTATTTGAAATTAAAGTTATCAAAATACATTCTAACTAAACAAACCTTTGCTTTCTCCTATAATAAAACATTCATTCTATTCTTTATTAAAATTAATATTTATTTTCTAGATCCTGTTATTAATTATAAAATAATTTAAATTCATAATAAATTTGATTATAAAAATAAAATTTTAAGTTTTTTTTTGTATTAGTCTTTGAAGAGGAACGAAGTAAGGAATGTCATATTTCAAAATATCTTTAAAAAATTAGGCTTATAAAACATTTAAACTTACTCACTTAGGTTTATTATAAATTTAAATACTGCATAAACTTTTAAATTACATGTTATTACTTTGTTAGTTTAATATCAAAATACTTTTTATAACTCGATGTCTTAACAGGTTTATCCTCGTTTTTATAGAATTTAGCCATACGTTGATCATGCCCTGGACTAAAATCTTTAAGTACTTTATAGACCTGTTTCAATACCCAGTGAAAATACTTGAAAACACTTCCAATAAAAACAGATATGGAAAGTATCGCTCGATATTTGATGCCAAAATTCTTGGTGGTACGTTGATTCTGTCGTTTACGCATTGGTTACGCTTCTATCCTAGAAGATCCACTTGTAAACTAAAAAACCATCTACCCCTCGAATTTCGCTTTTCGACCATAGATTGTAGTCTACGCAATGATTACGCTTCTATCCCAGAAGAATCACTTATAAACTGTAGGTAATCATCTAACCCTCGAATTTCGCTATGAACCATAAATCGCAGTCTACGCAATGGTTACGTTTATATCCCAGAAGAATCACTTGTAACTATGAACCATAGATCGCAGTCTACGCAATGGTTATGCTTTTATCCTAGAAGAACCACTGGTAAACGGTAGGTAATCACCCACCCCACGAATTACATTATGAAAACCAACAGAACTCATGAACTTATGTCCGAACGACCTCCGTTCGATTTCAATTGAATCTGTTTAATGGATTTCTGATTTCCATGGAAGGCACTTTATCCCTATTTTTCAATTTCAAATATATCATACATTAAATATTAACTTTCATATCATAAACTTTCATATACAGCATACTTATATAATTCCATTTATATAAAATCATTACTTTCCAAAATCGAATACCTTTCAAAATCAATAGTCTTCGAAATCACTTTAGTTTCATACTGATATACAATAAAATAAAAAGTCAATTTTTTTCTTTCCTGAAAATCGAATACTTTTCAAGATTCATTATTATCCAAATCAATAGTTTTCAAAAATTACTTCAGTTTCATATTTATATGTTTTATCTATATAAAAAAATTCTTTCAAAATCAAATATTTTTCAAAATTTATTTGTAGGGTTATTTTTCATGTAGGTTGAATATCTTATTTATAAATTATATTCATTCAACATATTATTGTAAAGATATTCATTTCTAGCATTCTCCCAAAAGATTATAATATATCTAATTTCTATCAATTTTTCAATTCTCATCTTTTCCTAACATTTTTATTACGAGAAAACAGTAAGATATTATCATCACTATTTTTCTTCACCTATGGATATTCAAAAACTTCCCATAAGCCAAAAAAACTTAGTATTCGATTATTATTTAATCTCGTACGATGTATATATATCATCCGTACGCAATATCAAATCTGATCGCTTGCTTGACCATATAATTTCTCTTCCGAACTAGTATTGATAACTCGACTACTCTAGTGCGGACTCTGATCCGGTTTATTGATTAGAAATCTCCATTCTCCTTACATAGCCATATACTATAATAGAAAAATTCAGAATCAAATCAAAAATTCATATCAAGTGTTCGCCGTCGAGAATCGAGTGAAAAATCCTAACTCGGACCTGTGTGATTCACCTCGAAATCATGTACTCGAATCTGGATCAAATCAGTTATGTAAATAAAAGGATCTACGTATAACTTACGTATTCTACCCAATTAGTTTCTTTATTATACCAATTATTTCTTAATTCACATTCATTATACGTCCTATTTATTTACACAAATATCTCTTATTATTCAATATTTATTTGCATGAATTATTTCTAATATAATATTAAAATCATTAATGAATCATTTCCTAAAATATTTTCTTAAGTTTATAAATATTTCATAAAGGCTTATCTTCTTTTATAAAACATTATTCAAGTTTATAATTATCTCAGAAAGCCACAACCTTATTTATAAACATTTCTTGCAAACTTCCTTTTATTTTTATAAACAATTTACAAAGACATGACTTTATTATATATCATTTCACTTTCTTAAGTTCATATTTGTTTATCGAAATAGTATTTTCTTTTACTACTCAAATTATTTATAACAAATTTCATAAAAAAAATTAACTAATTTTATAAACATTTCTATAACAATTTTACTTTAAAGCATACCAAGACTTAAGTTTATACTTGTATAGTACTCTATTACAACCTTAGAGTATATACAAACAATCTTATTCATTTGCCTAACATAGATATTAAACAAATTTTGATACATGTTTTACCTTACTTAAGATTCCGATGAAGGTCCAAGATAATTTGGATCTTATTACTAATTCAACCTTCTAGACTTATCCATCGGGTTAGGCAAGTAATTAGGAAGAGTCAAACTTTTGGAATCCGAACTCATGACTAGAGTCTACTTTTCTTAGATAATCCTAAGGTAAGGATGTGTATTAGTTGGCCTAATAACATCGAAAGTTCCACTTAACAAAGATGTTTAACAAATCTTTAAACTTGTTTTACTTATTGTCTTTCCAAATTAAGATTATAAAAATTCAACTTTTATAATTTTACAAAATTACTTAGTTTCAATTCCTGTACTAATTAGGATGTTTTTTACTGTCCAAAATTGTCGAAAATTCCATTTTATTTCAATAATTGAAACTACTAATCAATAGATCAAACAAGATGCACAACCAAACTACCTAAATGCATATGATACATGCGTCCATAACATATCTTAACCAAAAACTTATGACCGAAATAATCATAAATCTGTTTTACCCAAACAATTTTGTAGCATAGCTACAATAGTAGCATTCCCCACTTTGAAACTCAAAAATAAATGTCGATGATGTTGTAGTCATCACCAGAATTATTTTCAATGACAGAAGTGAGTTCTGTACTTTCTATCTCATGTCTTTCGGAGTTTAACTAAAAATCATTTTCAAAATGGTATCAAATACTTTGTAAACATTTCTAAGTACTATAATATCAATTTCATAAATCAAGTTCCAAATTGTTTACTTCTAAATAATACTGTTATTATTTTTCAAAATCTTAGAAAACCAATTTCTAAAACACCGAAATTTAAGTTCTTAAATTCTTAGTTTAAACTTATTTATATAAAATCATTTCATAGGTATTAGCCTGTTAAATATCTTGACTTTCTTATTGAACTATAATAGAAACATTTATTAAAATTAAATTTTAACCCAACATTATCAGCGAACGCCTTATAGTCCAATTATGAAAATTAATTCACTGGGTATTCGTTTAATGTTCCCTTAAATTACAATCTACCCTTTCCATGTTGTATAAAGGTAAATTACGTAAAAACTGGTTAAACACAATTCAAAATTCAATAAACAATAGTTAATGCTCATAAACTGGCCGAGCATAACTAATCAAACAATAAATGATAATAATTGAATATTATCATTTTTTAACAAACAGACACATCATAAATAGCTATATCAATTTATAAAAATTATTCTTTTATATATAAAATATAATCCTAGGTAAAATTATTTCATTTAGAAATTTTCAAAAAGAACATTGTGTTCAATTGCCTTGTTTAAGTATTTAGAAATCCCTATCGATACCATGACGTCCCATGTACCGACTAGAATTTATAAATCACTTAACAGAACAAATTAACACAATGTAAAACATTTTATAACACTAACAAATATGCTCTCTCGTATATATATACACTCAAACTCATGCTAGGGTTTTACTTACTCTATCTCTAATGAGTTTACCCCCCAACAAGCAAAGGTGGTTGCTCAACCAAAGCTCTAATACCAACTGTGACGACCTGCCATTTTGGACATTCAAAAGTCTGAATGACAGATTATCAATGGGGTTTTATCCAAAAGAAAATTGATACAGAAGAACAAAATGCACAGAATCTCGCAGCGGAATGACAAAATATAATAAGTACATAAATGGATCATGAAGCAGTTTTACAATATAAATTTGGTTTTGTTTTACAATATCATCAGAGTTATACAGTTAACAGACATAATAAAACAATGTAGCGGAATAATACTAGTAAATACGATCTACCAAATGTCATCATCGTCTTCAAGAAACAAACATCTTCGAAACACTGAATTACTCTGGCTGACCCGAGCATAAAGGAAAACAATACACTCGAGTAAGAACTAAAAGTCTTTTGTAAGTTAATTCAAAATCATATCAAATGAGCAAAATAACTTAAGAGTATGTCATTATCCAACTCCGGTCTCTTTATAACTAACGTATAAAAAGTAAAATGTCTACCATTTGTCCATTTTAAATTTTTATGATAAAATCCGTATAAACTTTCAAAGTTATTCGACAAAAAAAAGTTCTTCATTTACTTCAAGAATTCATAGAAAAGATTTCAGATATTTTCAGAAATGTATATTATTTTTCATGGTCAAATTACATTAGATTTTACATTAAATAAATTATAAAAACTTATAAACTAATAGAAAAATTCCAAATTAACTTTCACAATTCTTAAAATATCCTTTTAGAATTTCCAGTAAAGTTTCAGATTTTTCAAATCGATTTAATAATTTCCCAAATTTTCAAACGGCTAACTTCAAAGATTAAAATTATTAGAAGTATTAAATTATTAAAATTATTCTTCAAATAATATACCGAAGCTACGGAAAAAGGTTCGAGTTGATTTGATATTTTTACAAATTTCCAAAACTTCAATAGTTCCATTTAAAGAATAATATACCAAAATTATTACATGGTCGAATTAAATACGGGTTTCTTACAATACATTTTCCTTTTACTTTAATAAAGTTACAGAAAAACTTATAAAACATTTTAATACAATTTTTAAACATATATATATATATATTTCTTAATTTAAATTCAAAATAATTTTATAAACAAATTTCAAAATGATTATCTGAAGATCCGATTTAACCAAAAAAATTAAAATCTTATTTCTTTATAACATATAAATTTTCAAAGTTTATAAATAATAATTTAATTTATGAAAAATTTCCAAAGTTTCAAAATTTCAATTTATGAATTTTTTTCGGTGTTTTAAAAGTTTAATTTATGTAAACTTTTGCAAATAAGACAAAACAATAGTTAATTTTTCAAAAATAACTTTTGGCCAAAGCAGTAAAACTATACATCCTAATAATTTTCACATGTCAATATAAGATGTCCAAGGGTTCATATCATAATTCAATGTCCAGATGATCAATATGACAATTTATATAATTATAATAATATACAGGGTGGTAATAAGGATATATCAAATCAATGGACAAACATATCAAACATCACAATATCATTCATAAGCAACTTATAGGCATCCAGTCGCAATCAACATCCAACTCAATTTAATCTGTCATATATCATAGTAATCAATATCTATTACATATCGGGGTGTTCAACTAGCAATGGTGTTCAATTTCATTTCAATGTCAATTTAGATTCCTAAACAGCAAATCAATATAACCTATCACTTCATGGCTTTGATTTAACTTATACTAGAAATTTTAGTATTTCATGAGTGGATTGCAACGCTCACCTTTTATACGAATCTGAAAATTTGCAGGAAACAAACAACCACGAATCCTACTCCAAGACGAAGATAACATCGACATAAGTCCAACACAAATGACAACGTCCAAATCCGACCTTGTACGAACAAGATACAGACGTTAGAATATTTGAGATTAATTAAAAATTAATTAATTTAATTAATTAGTGTTTACATCGTTAATCACCTTCTCCTATAACACAATTGTTCGAACAAAAACTAGCCGCCGACACCCTAACTCTTCGCCCTCACCTCAGGCGATCACATGCCACCGCACCTTCGCCGCGGGTTGCCCTAACCTCGCCGACTCCACCGCCACCAGAACCGCCCTCAACCGCTACCTGTAGAACCTCCACGAACCCAAAATCCGCCATGCTTTCTTAATGATGATATGTGCTGCCATGGGTCGATCCACGATGATCCGACCGTCCGCCTCACTCACCACATCATGCCGAACATTATTGTAGTTGAACCCTTCACTTGAATCAGGCTCTAGTGGCTCTGATTGATGATGGCCATAGGAATTATGGTTTGGTTTAGAGAAAAGGCCGTTAGGGTTTGGTATAGATCAGATCTATTTTCAAAAATAAGAGAGAGAGGGTCCGTATATAGACAACTAACCGACACTATTCACCTTCCAATATCACGAGCACCAAATGAGGTGTGCTCACTGGCGTTTCTAGCCAAGTACTCCTATTCCGAACTCAATGGAACTAGTTTAGAGGCCTAATTCTATCATATAAAGAAGTTAGCTACTAAAATCAAATTATATTATATATTTTTTCCTATTTAAAATTTATGGATAAATCTTATATTTTCATTTTTAAAATACGTCAAAAAACCCAAGTCATTTCCTGAATAATTGATTTCTTATTGTTATTACCTTTGAATCAAATTTGAGTATTTACATTTTGAAAATAATATTTCCCATTAAACTACTAATCGATTTCTAATTAAATTTGAAACTGAATATAATTACCAAATTACGCACGCTAAATTAATTTCTTTTCATATTAACTTATAAAAACACGTTTTACTAAATTTATTTAAATTTTGCGTTAAAATCACTTTCATACCACCTACTACCGCTATTTGATGGTTGTAAAATGTTTCTCTTTTTATAATATTATACTTATATTCAAACTGAAAACATTCATTTTATTTTCTTAAAACATTCTTTTATTTTTTTTAAACGCTCATTCTATTTTAACACAATGCATGTTTCTTACATTAAACTTATTTAACACATTTCTTTATTTTTAATTAGAAAATTCCAATAAATTTAATTGTAATTTATTTCAATATTAGATTTTAAAACGGACGAAAATAAAACAATTATTTCCTTTATAGTATTCCAGATATATTTGTAATGTTATTGCATACAATAAAAGTTATACATTACTTACTAAATAATGTTTTTCTTATTTGAAATTAAACTTATCAAAATACATTCTAACTAAACAAACCTATGCTTTCTCCTATAATAAAACATCCATTCAATTCTTTATTAAAATTAACATTATTTTCCAATTGCTATTATTAATTATATATATATACCAACATCATTAAATTAAGTTCTGATATGTGTTGCTGTCTTTTATCATACGGCAATCTATGTCATTTAAAAATTTAATTTAAGATCAAAATTTACTATATTTTATATCAATAAAATCATAAAATTTTCATTTCTAACTATTTTATTCAAAAAATTTATTCAATTTAATATTTTTGTATGGTTAAAAATATGGGTCGTTACACGAACTTAGCTAGCTCCATGAACTTACTGATATACTCCTTCAATTTTGAGTCTCCCTGCCAAAGTTGTATAAACTTTTCCAATTGCAAATTTACTTCAACTCTGGACATGAATTGCGGCTCAAAGCGAGTTCTGAATTCAACCTTAGTGATTCCTTCATCGGCATTCTCCTTAGTCACTATAGTCCACCAATCTAGTGCCTCCCCTTTTAGATGATATGCAGCCATCCTCCTCTTGATCCGGTCTTCCCATCCAAATTCACAAAATATATGTTCATAATCATTAATCCAAGCTTTCGTTTCCACAAAACCTTCAACTCCCATATACACTCGTCCTCCCATGTTCTGGAAGTCTAGTGAGCGAGGTGTTGCTTTAGCGGGTGGAGCAATGGGTGACGCTGGTGCAGCTTGTTTAGAAATTAGAAATTGCCCTATATGCTTAGATATTGTTTGAACCATTTTGGCATCCCCCTAATTGTTTGTATTTTTTGGTAAATGGGTTCCCAGCCTCAAAGGAATGGTTTTCATCTATAATCAACTATCTGTAGGTTTGACTTTAGTTACAACTTCCTAAGATAGTATTATTTGTTGAAATAAAAATTTACCTTGTGTGTTTTCGTATATTCAAATATATATACATATGTGTGTGTGTAGTAAATTTTTGAAAATTACTTTCAAAAATACAAAAACATACTCTTAAGTATACTTATTCCCGTTGATCAGGTAACCTAAGCTCTGATCCAAATGTAATAACCCACCTTGAAACAGACTTAATTTTCAACCCAATAAAAGCAAATCCAACCTTAGACCCATTACAAAGCTAGCCGTTAGTTGGTAAAATTGATATAATGAACAATATATAGAGCTATATATCTGTGCTTTCAGAATCTCACAATGGAAGGAATAAAATATAGTAACAAAAATATGTACCCATTTCATAAAATTTGAAATCTCAAAAATATAAGATATCATCCCAAATATACAAATTACAATATCCAAAAATAAAATCAACATGTCTGAAACCGGGTACATCAAAATATATGAAATACATAAATATATAAATAAACTGCCACAAGTCTTCGCCGCCATCTTCATCTCCTCTATCAGCATTGTTTCCCCTAACCTGTGTGTAATGAGGAGGGATTTAGAACAACAATGTCTAATGAATGAAAATCACAAGTTTTACCATAGTAGTATTTGGACAGTATCTTTAGATAAGTAATATGTCTTACACATTCTATATTATCCTACCAAGAATATTACCAACTGTAAGCTTAAAGGCTCTCCCAGTCCAACTCCCTAACATACATTCAATTGTAGGCCAAAAGCCCTTTCCAGCCCAATTCAACTACCGTCAATCATGTTCTAACAACGTGAGGGAAAGTACCCGACTCACTTAATACCTCTTTAAAGGAAATTAGGCAGACTCCAAATAATTAATACTTATATCCTAGGAAAATCTCGTCTTTTAATACCTAACCAAAGGCGGACCCCTCTTTTGTACTCCCTAATTGACACCGCACGAAATCTCATCGGACCACTTATTACTTCTTAATGGGAAGAGGAGGACCCTACAATAGCCAGTTAATACCTCGACCTCGAATCGGACCCCACCTGAGATTCCCTACTACCGCAGCTAAATGATAATCTCGACCATATAATATTTCTTAAGTGGAAAGGAGGCGGACCCTGCAATAGCCACTTAATACCCCTAACCTAGAAGCAGGCCCTACGTATTATGACTCATAATCCAAACCCTAATATCTCAAATTAGTCCAACTATTCGTTGGTGTTGTTAGCCAAATTAACTAGGCAGACTTACCCTACAAATTTGGGACTAACCTCGCATCCACCGTGGGTACTTATTTTTAGTCCATGAGTTGATGGTTTTGATGACAACAACCTTAGAATAAGATTATAAAATATAAATACTAACATTATAGTTTAGATATATATGTATATGCTGGATTTAACCATGCAGGTACAAAGAATGAAGACTGTACAGTATAGAGATTCAAGGTATCAAGAATATCAAGATTATCAAGAGTTCAAGATTTCAAGATAAGTATTGAGTCTTGAATTATGTTAAAACTTCATAATAGCACTGAAATCTTCACTCCGTTTTTCTTTTGGGATGGAACCCATTTCTACCTTTTTATTGGCTTACAAACCCACGACAAGTAGCTTACAAACCTACGACAAGTGGCTTACAAACCCACGAACATCCTGGTTTTGTACAAGTTCTCGAGTCCTGATGTGATGAGATATTCTGCAGGAAGAAGCTTGCAAAACTACTTCAAAACGATTTGCAAAACTACTTCAAAATGATTTTCAAAACTACTTTAGAATGATTTTCAAAACTGCTTTTCAAAATGTTTTAGCCTTAAAAATTATCTTTTCAAATGATTTTCAAAAAGATGTTTTAGCCTTAAAATATTCTTTGTTTTTGTTTTTAATAAACTCTTGTTTTAAACTTCGTTTGTTTTAAACTATATTTTAATTATAATATATTTATACTTAGATTTAAATATAAAATTATAGTAAAATTTTATATTTATTATTCTCTATATTTATCTATGTATTTTATCTATAGTCAAGTATATTTATAAAGTTTAAATAGTTTTTAATATAAGATAAAGGTTATTTTTAAAGAAAATCAAATCTTCAAAAAATGCTTTGGGATGTCGACATGCCCTAGTACTCCATGTCGACATAGTGTCAGTTAGGACCAAAAATTTAAATTTCAAAAGAAGTGTCTATTCGCCATAAACTTTCATGAATAGACATGGCTGTTGTTCTTCTATAAATAGGGGTTAGTTTCAACGAATTTTTGATATAGATTTTCTGGTTTTTCACTTCTCTTCTTCTTCCACATTTCTTTATACATATTCTTACCATTACTCTGCCGAAATCAACATTGAATCTAACTAGATAATCTCTGGTTTGATTCTCTGTCACTATCTCATCAAGATCCTCAGTGTTATTCAGAGTTATAGGCTTTCTTTGTAATCAATAGAGTAAAAGGTGTGATTGTAGCCTTGGAAATCAATCAAGTGAGAAAAGGTGTGATTGTAGCCTTGAGAAATCAATTGGGTGAACTTGTTGCCCGGAAATCAAGTATCTCTACCCAGAGGATTGTGATTTTGGAGGGTGTACCTCGTGGCCTTGAAATCGAGGGTTGTAATTATTGAATTGCTATTGAAAGGAAATCCGTACTTAGTTGTGCGGGATTGGATGTAGGGTAACTCCGAACCAGTATAAAATCCGGTGTGTTCTTTCCTTTACTGCATTTACTTTATTTCTGAATCTGTGTTTGATTCTGTGATTATATCTGTGTCTGAATATTGCATACATTTGTGTACAAATAAAAAATAACTCAAAAAGATTTAGTAATTTCTTATAAACACTATTCACCCCCCCTCTAGTGTTCATTCTAGCCTTAAGATCCGTATTCCGCATTCCTCACACTTATTATAGATGATGTCTCACATCAGTCTTAAAGACACACTGCTGCTAGCCAAATTATTTGGGCAGACTTCTGTGTGTATTTGATTAACCTTACATCCCTATAACTTAGTCATAATTTCACTCTCCTAACATACTACCATATGTGTGTATGTGTGTGTGTGTCTGTACCTCACCGCATTCGCATTAAGGCCATATAAGGAAAACTCCTTATTCTACCTTCAATTATGGATTAATTTTCATATTTGTCCTTACTTTCTTTCTATGGGTTTTAATGCTATTTACTAACCTATTTATTTTTTAGAATACAATTAATACATTATTAATTATAGATTAATAATATATTTACATGCTAGTATATTTAAACGTACATAATTTAGGCTACCTAAATATTCTAAAGTGCATGAAGATTTCGGCGTTCTATACTAATCATTTAAAATGTCAAAACTTCCAAATTCATACAAGTCTAACTTCATATAGTAACCTGCAAAATAGCTAATATCTTTAGCCAAACAAATAGACTTGCATTAATAAAATAGAATCTAATGCCAAACTTTTTTACATTAATATAGTAGAATCGGCCCCTCTGTTTCAAGGATTAAAACTTATAATTTAAACCCTTTATATTCTATTTAAATTTTACATTTACGAACCGGAAGTGAAAAAGGGATTCAAGTTTAAATTATGAAAATAGGCAATGTAAACTACAAATAGAAGAATTCATACCTTACACACCATTTCCTAATTTATTTTTTTAGAACCCTTTAGCATATCAATAGAGAAAAGTTAAAATAGAATAGAATATAAATTATTCAAGTTGTAATAATAAATCAAATTCTGCTATTTTAATATTAAATAGTAGATATTCCAATATTTAAGAATAGACATTCCGTTTTGGTGAATTTTGGGGTTATAATTTTAGGTTTTTAATGAACAAAATTTTCCAAGGCATAAAACAAATCCAAACTTCTACTATATAAATACTAAAATGTGAAAAACTCAGATATCCATACATATATAGTATCCAAATTCCCTTTAGATTTGATTCACGCCTATTTCCTAACTGCTCCTATGGTTTTCCTCTCTTAGAAATGTATAATAATTCAATTGTATATAAATTAGATTCAGAATTCAAAGATTAGGGAAGAACAAAAATAGAAAAATATATATCTATATAAAACTATTACCTTTTACCCTTAGACTTGAACCCTTGAATCTAATTGAGGAAGAAAATTGACGAAGCTTCGCTAGCTTTTCAAATATTTTATGAATAAAGGTGAGGGGACTAACCTCTTATTATAGTGGTTAAATGCACCAGAACCATCGAATTTAGGTCGCTTATAATAATAAAATCCGGGCCATTAGTGCCCAACCTAACCCTAGCCGTCTCGACTTCAATAGTTAACCAACCCTTTTTAGGATTTATTTATTTCTGCCTTAATTCTTTATTTATTTCCCTATTTATTTTTAACATTAACGTTTATTATTTAACGTTACTTTAAACCCTAACCATCCATCAACATTAAAAATATTTATTAGCATTTTAAATGTCAAACGTTAACATTAATTAAATTTGGAATTTGAATTCGTTTGAATTACTTTTAATTCAAAAACTTCAAATGTCAACAACTTTTCCATCTTAAGTTTGATCACAAAACATTATATATGAAAGTTGATAAGAAAATACCATGTCATCCATTAGATCTACGAAGTAAGGAAAGAATATCGAGTCAAACTGTGACAACCAAATTATAGCGGTACCGATCAAAAGTATTTTCAGTACCATCATCTTGGCACTGTGCCATTGCGCCCCTTTCTATATGCAACCTCTTCAATATCTTCAACCATGTCCATACTTCAAGAAATATCTTGGTACCCATACGATTGGTATTATATAGGACTTGTCTTCTTTTGCACATCTCTGTAGTGGTTCAACTATTCTTTACGAAGTAGACCCCATATTAGGAATCAACTCGATGTTGATATGATTGACATACTTCATTCCTTGATCATAAGGAAAATCTCTATTGTTTCACCAAACTTGGTGAAGCGAATCATCTCGTACCGATCAAAAAGTGTTCAGTACAGATCAAACTTGTTTTCTCGTTTGGAGTTCATACTTTTTGGATTTCAATCCTGTGTTGTTCCAAGCTTGCCCCCCAAGATCTTGAGTCGTTTCGTCTTTGTTTTGACATTTAGATTCACTTAGAAGCTGCTAAATTCAATCGCAGGATTACAAATAGGCTATATCATTCTCATCCAATTTTGAGTCATCGTTTTCAACTTGAAAAGTGGTACTGCAATTTTTCTTGGGCTATTTCTTTTCTATCTAGCAAATATGCTTTATAAGAGGTTAAATTTCTGATTTGAAAGTCACTATGTGATATGACTTGTATTGTGGAAATAGTCTACAATACGGAAAATATATAAATAGCTGTGTAGATAATATAAATAATTGTTGTAAAGTAAATGCAAACCAATATTTTCTCTTAGTTTGGACCCCGTCCTACTCTAGCCCTAGAGCTCCTTGTTGGATTTTAATTAACACAAAATCCCTCTCTTAACCCGGAGGAACAAGTTTACAATTGGTAAAAAAACCAGACTGCACTTCGACCTTTGCTTGAAGATCTCAAACGGGACTTCAAGTTATAAAAGGAATAATTTCCCACTTTGATATTGATGTGTTATTTTACAACACAGATAAGTCACCCTTCAGTACACCCTTCCTATAATCTTCTTTGATGATTGTGATTTCAACGTGCGGATATTAAAAAGTAGAAAATTACCTTTTGAAATTTTAGAGAATATAAAGCAAAGTTAGAAAGTTAAAAAGAACTGATAAAGTAAAAAAAAATCAAATTCCACTTGTATTTATAGTGTTTGAAAAGTTCTATTCAAAAGGTTATCACCATTAGAGAAGGAGTAACCTTTGTAGAAGAAGACAACTCTTCAAAATTGAATTTCTATGAAGAGACACTTCTTTTCATACAGATCAGATGGCTGAATTTCAAATTCAGATGGCTAAAATTTGACGGTATAAAACGGAAATAAAATAGTTTAAAAACAGGCTAACTTAGATGGCTAAATTTTATAATCAGATGGTTGAATTTTAATTTAGACGTCTGGATCAAAAATTCGAATGGTTGAATTACCTTAAGATTGTTCTTATATGTGCTTCTCTAGTTTAGATGTCTGAATTATAAATTTAGATGGCTGAATTCTTGTGCAAGAAGGATAAAAGTTTGTGTTTCAAGTTTCTTTTAAATTCAGCTTTTCAGAAATGTTTATGTTTATGCGTGATTATCATAAAGGAGATTGTACATGTATATCTATGACACTGGTACATGACACATGATCTTACATTAGTATGTCTTTATTTTGAGCTCCTTGTAGATATCTTCATTCTAGCTCATCGAGTCTTTAAATAATTTGCTGTCTTTATATCTTTTGTATATCCATGTATATATTTTTACATTAAGTTGTCTCTTTTTGATACTTATGTACCCGTAAGTTTGCTTAGAGGTTATATATCATAATTATATAGTTGTTGTCATTAAAATCCAACAAGGGAGGTTGTAACATTCTCTCCCTTTTTAATGATGAATAATATAATTTTTGAAAATATTTATTCTATATAAAATGATATTATAATAGAATTAAAATTCCTCCTAAGTTTAATATCTCCCGCTATCAATATGCATATGTATTTCTCCCCCTTTGTCATTATAAAAAAATGAGTGAATATAAAAATATTGCCTTTTAGGTAATAATAAATTTTATAAAATATCTTGTAAAGAGAAAATACTTAAATCTCTTCTTAATTGCAATATTTCTGAGTATAAATGAAAACTATTTAATTAAATATATCATTCTTAGAAAATATTGTTTAAGAAATATATTCTTTTAATGTATGTTCTCCTTATATAAATATAATCTCCTTACAAATATGCTCTAATTTTTCTCCCCTTTGTTTTGAACAAAAATTAGTATAGCAGAATATGAAAGAGAGTAATATAACCCAAATCACACAAAAAAACGTTGAAAAAGTACCAATTGTATTCCAAAAGTAAATTTTTCTTAGTTATAGTATTTAGTCAATAGTTTTTATAATTTAAACAAATTGAAAACTTTTATTGACTTACATATATTGGCATAATCAAGTTTAAAATATAAGTTCTTAAAAAAACTCAAAGTGTAAACCCATTGCCAATGTACGAAAAATATATTTATACCATTAAAGCATTTAAAGGGTATATATATATATATATTAAAACTTAATCTTTTTATAGCACTTATATGCATAGTGCTATTAAAATATCTTGAACTTTGTCAGAATTATTTATAAGTAATAACTTAATAATAATATTTTACTTATAAAACTATATTATACATTCAAAGATAAGAATATGAAATTTTTAAAAAAATGTTTGGCTTCATTTCCATATGCGTCAGAAAATTTTAGAATCCTTCTCAACCTTAATATGTGGTGTACCTATAAAAAATAGGACATATGTTCTGTTACCCACTTCCTACATTAGGTTTCGAGGGTTAGATTTTCAGTAACCATACCCAAGAGGGTTTGATTGAACCTTTGAAAATGTAATTTTGACATAAATGTACTTCAGAAATAAAATTGTTTATATATTTATTTCAATGAGTGTATTATTAGCCTTGGGAACCCAAATACTAGTAACCTTGGAATTTTCTAATTTTATTTGACATGTGGTATTTTTGATTTTTTTAAATTAGTATACAAGGATGCATATTTTTTTTAGAACCAAAATTACTAATTTTACAAGTTTTAAATCCCAAATCATTTTTGTTAAAGGTAGGTTTTGAAATATTTATCAAATTTGTTAAATTTTCTTTCCCTTTATTAAATTTTGAAATATTTTGTGATAAATCATTAATCTTAGATTCTAAAGAAACAACTTGATTTTTAGATATATCAAGCGATGATTGTAAAACATAATTTTCTTTTGAAAGTATGATATTCTCATCTCGATAGATTTTTAGTTAATCTTGCAATGCTTGAATTTGAGATGTTAAAATTCCATTAGAATCTTGTGCCTTAAGTAGTTCTTCTTCAATAATTACGTTTTCATCTTTTAACATGTCTATTTCTAACCGGGCTCTATTTAATTTTGCATAAGTTTCTTTTCTCAGTTTCTTTTTATTCTTCTTTTCTTCTAAAATGTCTATATTAATTTTAAGTAAATCATCATAAGAGTAAGTTCAGCGAATTTCATCATCGAATGCCATAAAACAGACGTTTGCTTGCTTGGTGTCACTTTCCTCGTCGAATGAAGAAGAGTAAGAGTTGTCCCAAGTGACTTGAAATGCCTTTTTCTTTTATGCCTCTTGTTGCTTCTTGGACTTGTTTTTACTATTCATGGCCCGTCTTATCACATTCAAAGCACTTCATAGTTGATGAGTTGCTTTTATAGTTGTTTGTCGCCATCTTTGATTTTAAGTACCTTTTGAAACTCTTAGCAAGTTAGGCTAAATCATTGTTATCAATATTTGAGTCATCTTCCGCTTGAAAAGCAATTGATTTCCTTTCTTTTTCATGTTGCTTCCTGACCTGCAAATTTACTTTATAAGACATAAGATTACCTATTGACTCTTCAACCTTGAGTTTGAAAAGATCGTTTGCTTCATCAATGGCTTGTACCTTTCTTTCACACTCATTTTTCAAAGAGTTTAAGATTTTTGAAATAACATCAAAATCCGATACATTTTCTCCTAATTGTATGATGCATGTGTAATATCTTGTAAACGTGAATACATATCTGAAATTGACTCACTATCCTTCATTTTAAAAAGCTGTAATCGATTTCTCAACCTAGAAATCTTGCTTTGTTTAACTTTATTTGTGCCTTCAAGTTTAATTTACAAAGTTTTCCATATTTCATATGCAGATTTACATATACTAACTCTATTAAATGAAATTCGCTATGTGATATGACTTATATTATGAAAACGATCTATAATATGGAAAATATACAAATAATTATAGCTATGCAGATAATATAAATACTTGCGGTAAAGTAAATGCAAATCGATATTTTATTTTATCCTAGTTAGAACCCTGTCCTACTCCTGTCCCAGAGCTCCATGTCTGGATTATCACTATCACAAAACCCCTTACTTAAATCCAAGGAACAGGTTTACAGCTGCCAGAACAACCAGACTACACTTCGACCTTTGCCTAAAGATCTCCAATAGGACTTCAACTTATAAACGGAATAATTTCCAACTTTGACTTTGATGTATTCTTTTACAACATGGATAAGTCACTCTTTACTACACCCTCCTATAATCTCCTTTGATGACTATGATTTGAACGTGCAAATATTAGGAAGTATAAAGTTGCTTTTGAATGATTTTTGAAAGCTTAGAGTATAGAAAGCAAAGTAAGAAAGTTAGAAAGAATTGATAAAGTTATAAAATCAAATTCCACTTGTATTTATAGTGTTTAAAAGTTCTGTTCGAAAGGTTATCACCTGAAGAGAAGGTGTAACCTTTGGAGAAGAAGAAAACTCTTCAGAATTGAATTTTCTACGAAGAGACACTTCTTTTCGTACCTATTAAATGGTTGAATTTCAAATTTAGGCGGCTGAAATTTGACAGTATAAAACAGAAACAAAATAGTTTAAAAACATGTTAATTCAGATGGTTGAATTTTATAATCAAATTGATGAACTTTAATTCAAACATCTGGATTAAAAATTCAGATGGTTGAATTACCTTAAGATTGGTCTTTTTTTTTAATTTAGACGTCTGAATTATAAATTTTAAATGGTCAAATATATCCAGACGTCTAAATTATAAGTTCAAACAGCTAAATTCCTGTATAAGAAGGATAAAAGTTTGTATTTCTAGTTTCTTTTAAATTCAGCTTTTCAAAAATGTTTGTGTTTGTGTGTGATCATCGTAAAGGAGATTGTACATGTATATCTATGACACAGATACATGACACATGACTCTTACATTATTTTGTCTTCGCTCCGAGTTCTTTGTAGATATCTTCATTCTAGCTCATCGAGTCTTTAAATAATTTATTTCCCCTTTATCCATGTATATATTTTTACATTAGTTTGTCGCTTTTTAATACTCACGTACCCATAAGTTAGCTTAGAGGTTTTTTGGTATAATTGTATAGCTGTTATCATTAAAATCTAACAAGAGAGGTACTAACATGATTAAATATTATACTTTGAGAGTGGAGAGATCATTTGCTTCTTCTATTGCAAGAACTTTCCTCTTACAATCGTTAGTTAAGGGGTTCAAAATTTTAGAAACTAGATCTAATTTAATGAAATCAACTCCTAGTACCATAAATCATGTTGTATATTTTGAAAGCATGAGTACTTGTCAACTATACTTTCATTTTGCTTCATTTTGAAGGACTGAAGTTGATTTTTCAATATATTAACCTTTGTTTTTTTGACGTTATTTGTGCCTTTCGGTGTAATTTTTAACATATTCCTAATGTCATATGTTGTGTTATATATCATAACTCTAGAAGATTTATTTTTGTATAGTGCACAAAATAATACATTCATGGCTTTTGCATTATTGGAGGCAATTATCTTTTGAGCTTCCGGCCATGTACTCATCTCGGTAATAGGTGCTCCATACTTATTTTAGGTAGTTTGCCATACCTTAAGACCGTTGCTTCCATATAAATTTTCATACGTGTAGCACAAAAAAAAGTTAAAACAAGCGAAAATGGAGGACGTACAGTGGACTGTCCTTCTTGAAACGTGCTATAATTAATATTTTCCTTATTAACTTTTCCAAAATTGTGTTACAATTTTGAAAAATCCTTCTCTGATATCAAATGAAGTATGGATCGACAATGGCTAACTAACAATATAATTCAATCTTATATATGCTAATAATACAAGCAAAAGTAAGCAAGATAAAGTAAGATAAAAAGAATTACATGAGAGTTTTTATACTGGTTCGGACCTCCAATTCTATGTACAGTCCCAAAGCTCCCCTACGGTATTCTACTAAATAAGAACCCTCTCTTATCCCAAAGGAACGGGTTTACCTAGTGCCTGATTCTGCTCGAAACAGGACTTATGCTCTTTAGTAAAAGAGATAGTTGCTTTGACAATCTTTGTGTCTATAGTACACTGATTTTGTCAAGACAATAAACCCTTCTTATAATATCCTTTGATGATGGTAATGTGAACTTGCAGATGTTAGGAAGTAAGAGATTGTTTTGAAAGCTTATGATTTCATGGAGAATATAGAGTTTAGAAAGCAGAGAGCGAAGTTTTCAAATCAAATCAAAAGTCTGAGATTGATCTCTATATATAGTGTTAGAAAAAATATTTTTTGAAGAGCAATATCTATTAGAAAAAGTTGAGTCTTTTGGTTGTGAGCGAAGATAACTTTTTAATACTAATATGTCCATTTTAAAAAAAATAGCCATTTAATCGGTTCTTAGATAACCGACAAGGCATCTCAAACATCTAGTGTCTTTTGTTAAAAAATAAGTTAAAAATATCTTAGATGTCTGATTAATGATCTCAGACATCTGAACATGTTAGATACGAGAATACGTTCATTTTAACCTTGATTTAAACGTCTATTTAAATGCCTCAAACCTATAGTCTCATTTACAAAAGAAGTTAAAAGTATCTCAAACATTTGGTTTAAAGCCTCGGACGTATGTTCAATTTTCAGAATAGAACTAATTCATTTTATGCTTGATTCAGATGTCTGATTAGTTTGATCAGACGTTTGATGCCCTAATCGGATGGAAAATTAAACCAATCATACATCTGAATTATTAAAGAACATAAAAAATTTAGTCATCTAATGTCTAGATATAAAAGCCAGATGTTAGACCTTTTATAGTATTGTATCTCGAAACTTTATTAGTTAAAAATTCATTATAATTAGACGTCTGGATATTTGAGTTAGACGTATCATTCCTGACGATTCTGAAATATTTTCTTTTGAAAATTTCTATGTCAAAATTCATTTTAAAATTGATTAGAAAAACATTTTCCCGTGCCATCTTGGATACTATACAAGTATTTCATAGACTTACAACACACAATGACTCTTTCGATATTTAGTCTTCATTGATCGAGATCATCATTGTAGTCAATTTCCTTAGTCTTCATCATTGAATTTCCCTATAATAATCAAATTGTACATTTGTAAAGAAATGTATAGTTGTCTCATCATAACTCAAAAAGGAAGGATTTAATATTAGATCTTTCAACAAGGAACGGAAGCTGCACGGGACAGACATAAGAATTACACTGATAAGAAAATACATGGTCTAGAGTTCTTTGTTTACGATATAGTCTTTGTCAAGATTTTCCAGTTAAAGAATATAGTTTGGCTTGGTAATAAGGGGAAGTTGGCACCAATATTTGTAGGTCCTTTTCCAATACTCGAGATGATTCAGAATTTTGCATACAAAGTCGACTTACCTTAGAATATGGCAAGAGTGCATAATATATTCCATGTTTTGCATCTTAAGAAGTTTGTGCATGACTTAGGCCTCGAAATCATGACCTCGAAGGCCTATTCGTTTAGTCAAGTAGAGTGTGAAGCAGCTCAAGATGAAGACATGAAGTTGGTAAAGGTTCAGTGGGGTGAAAGTGTAACATCCCCCGTTTTGCGGCCCAAAACTAAGTGCTACGGACGTTGCAGTCATCCATAGTATTAATTTCCGGTGACAAAATGCGACTATGTTAATCATATCAATAATATAAGAAATACATGAATATGAAAAAAATTAAAACTTAATCCAATAATAAGCTTTCACATTTCATTTCACAAATAAGATTTCATATTAATTACATAATCCTATTCGATCCCTCGTTCAGAGAAAATATAATTATTACAAAATACTCTAAGAGAGACATATGAAGATGCACCCTTGGTTGATCGGAGTCTAATACTTGGCAGTTATAGCTTCTGTCATTACATCCATTTAGACACAAAACAACACAGCGGAAAGTAAAAACTCCTACTAATAACTAGCTTGCCTCTTGCACGTCTCTGGAAGCTTATTCGTCTAATCTGGAAATCAGAAAACTCTTACTCCCAACCTACTCAAATGAACACCGAGAGTTTAAGGGGAAAAACAAAAACTTCGGGTCAGAAAAAAAGTCTGGTGTGGATAATAACCTGCCATCTCGAACCAAAATAGATATCTAGTGAGACCACATTGTAGAGCGAACCCCTCACTAGTATCTTAACCAATTATGTCAATCAAAATTCATGCACCTGCAACCACAATGGTATAACATAGTAAAATAATCATTTGCAGGCATGCAACATGGGTAAGTCTGACTAACCTGTCTTCATAATGTTATACACTCCCTTACCCCACCCAAAATCATATGATGGATTATCCATCCCAATTTAAGATTTTCCTTCTAAATTAAATCTGACTATCCTTCTTATATTTATGTGGACTACCCATCTCACATATAAACATTATATGGATTATCTATCCTATGCCATATGGATTACCCATCACATATGGTTTATCTAATTAAAATTAATATGGATTATCCATCACACATATCATAGTTTTTCTAGAATGACTTTGAATCCATCATGAACCATATAGAGATTATCCATCTCTAGCATTATGTGGACTATCCATCACACATCTCATAGCTTTCCTAGGATGACTATGAACCCATCAAATATCAATTTATAATTAGAATATAACATTATTCACCCAAATGCCCAACCAATGTCTATTGGTATCCCCAATTAGGTTGTCAACCCTTAAACTTATGGCACATCAAAAATAATATACATTGGTATCCCTAATGCAGTTATTGAACTCATAAAACATATTGCTTATTAAGCCATCAATATATAACAATTTGACATAGAAAGCTTATAGCATTTATGCCTTTAAAAACGACATCGAACCTCTATTCGAAATTCGAAAACAAAATTCTGATTTTATAAAATATAAGGCTATACTGTCGAAATCATAAAGTTATGGATTTTCTTAAAACATAAGCTATCTCGCCTTTAAAACATGACTTTTAGTTTGCATGAAAACAAGGCTTCTAGGCCCAAAAGCATTAATTTCAAAATGAAAGAGTCACATGATCAAAATCGCATAACATGGTTGTCGAAAACAAGAAAACATGTAATGTCGGAGCTGGCAAGCTATGGCTTCAATTACTCAAGTCGAAATCAATTTCTTACGGCATTAATATTTTAAAACTATGATGTCGAAATTATGGTACTTCGGCTATTATGCCGCAAACAATTACTATTGAAAATTATGACTTGCAACATCAAAACCTTAAATCATTTGATATCGGCTTCATAAAACTACGGTGATTATGCTGCTACTTGAATGTTGCAAGAAATAAAGACATGCGCAATTAAAACGTTTAAAGCATAGGTTTCAAAGTTGAAGACTTATGGCATCAATGTCGTGTGACATGGGTTTCAAAGACAAAAGGACAAGGGATGTCAGAATGGTTCTGGTGTGTTACGAAATCACTGATGTCGAAATGATGGTATGGTGAAATCCTTATATATGGATAACTTCAAACTGACTAGATTCGTTCCATACCAACATAAGTTGATATTGTATGCATATATCCATGTTGATGTGGAATTTTATAGTGGCGACGACATTGGCCATCATCAGACATCTGACATTCTGACATATGACATGGCAGTATCGTAATTAATATGAAAACTGTTTTATTTCTATATTAAGAATTTTTTTTACCAACTATAATCCCTCGTTAATGTTTTATTGGTTAAAAACAAACTTTATCAATTTCTTTGCAGAAACACTGGCGCAAGTCAGTTTTATCTTTCGAAATCCATTTCGCAACCCATCAATTAATATTAATTATAAGCTTTTCTAGCTTAGTAAATTCATTAGAAAATCATAAGCTTTTGGGAAAATCCTCAAAAATCACTAAAAATCAGAATTTATATATTCTATCTCCAAGAAAATTTCGGGAAAAAATAATAATTTAATTATTTTTAATAATTAAAATCGAAATATTTCCTCCTTAGGAAATTCATAAAATATTCATATTAACTAGGAAAATTATGAAATTAAAAACACATCTCAAAAATAATGTTTTACACATCATACCAGAAAATCAAATCAATTAGAGATTAAAAACTTAGGTCTTACATTTAAAACTTGTCATAATAATTCCATAGTATTTCCATAAATTGTTATTCTGTCCACACAATGATCAAACATCCATAACATGGCAAAACATTCAGGATCAATTTGAAAATTAGCCATAGACAAATTAAAACACAAATAATAGAGATGGTTAATCAATATTCACCTTTGACTGGATGATGAGATTGAGATTTGATGGATTTTAGCTTCCCTAAGCTTTGCCCTTTGAATCCTCTTTAGTTTCCATTTCTCTCTTCCTTGATTATGGTCGGCTTCTCTACTTTCTATTGATTGTTTTATGAATGTAAAAAGAGAATGAATAAGAGAGGGAGGGCTCAAGGGATGAAATAAGGCTATATTCCTAAATTTCCCCTTTCATTTATTCCCCTCTTTTATAAGTTTAAAAAAATCTTATTAATTGATTAGCCAAGGCCTGATCCAATTAGTTATCCAATCTCATCCTTCTTATCTCACTACATTATTCTATTTAATCTATCTTACTAAATCTTCTGAATAATGTTAAACTAAAATTAGGGGTATTACAGGCTCCACTCCTTAAAGAATTTCGTCCTCGAAATTCAGTAAGGACCACACAATAAGCATATCAAACATGCAAATAACTGTAACAAACAATGCTAGTATATCCTACAATCTAGAAAGTTTTTTTAACAAGTATAGAACATACCCTCATAACAACTTAGGATAAGTATCCCTAATTGTCATATGTTTCCCAAGTATAGCTTTTCTCGTTGCACTCCACTGGACTTTCACTAATCTCATTGTTTTGTTCCTTTGCCTCTTCCCATCTCTGGCCACAACACGAACTGGTTTTCCACCAAAGTCAGATGGTTCCACTACTAAATCTTCCAATCCAGTCGGAGCGATAGTAGTCTTTGGATCATGCACACACTTCCTAAGACGAGAAAGGTGAAAAACATTATGGACTCCTTCCAAACTACTCGGTAATTCTACCCGGTATGCGATCTTTTCGATCCTCTCTATAATAGGGAACGGTCCAACATACCTCACCATATCTGGATCATTAACCAATTTGTCTTTGGTCCCCAACCAACATGTTGGTGATTTGCACGGCCTTCCATACAAAGCTTTGAAATGTGTCATTCCTATACTAGTCTGATAATTGTTATTATAGGAAAACTCAATTAAGTGCAAATGGTCTTCCCATAATCCACCAAAATCTAGTACACAAGCTCTTAACAAATCTTCGAGTACCTTATTGACTCTCTCTATTTGCCCATCCATATGTGGGTGACAAGCAATACTTATCTTAAGCTTGATACCTAACACTTTATGTAGACCTTTTCAGAACTCATTAGTAAACTAAGTATCTCTGTCGTTGACTGTACTACTAGAAATCCCATGTAGTCAACAATGTTCATCATAAACAATTTAGCCAAAACAGGTGCTATCCTGGTTGACTTAACCGGAATTAAATGTGCACTCCTGGTTAGTTTATCCACCATAACCCAAGTACTCTCATTTTTCTTATTCGACCTTGGCAGTCAGTCAATAAAATCCATGGATATAGAATCCCATTTCCAAACTGGTATATCTAAAGGCTGAAGTAATCCACTTGGCTTATGATGCTCAGGTTTCACTTGCTGGCAATTCAAAATTGCTTTACCCATAAGCCTACATCCATTTTCATACATTCCTAGAAGAAGCTCCTTTTCATATCCTAATACATCTTAGTTCCTCCAGGATGAATAGTAAACTTCGATTGATGACATTTCCTAAGAACCTCCTTCCATAGGTCACCAACATTTGGAACAAAGAATCGTCCATTCTTTCTTAACCATCCATTATGGCCAAGACTAAAATCCTTTAGACCATCAATCTCAGTCCCACCTTCAAGCCTTCTAGTCCTTTCTATTACCAATGGATCATCTCTCTGCCTAGAAGCAATCCTTTTGATCATCATTGGTCGAACTTCCAAACATGACAACATGGCAGTTTCCCGACTAGAACTAGCCATGGATCTTAGTTGCACACCACAAGTAGTCAATGCTTCTAAATCCTTCCATTCTGCTACCATAGCTAACACCACATTTCGATATTTCCTACTAAGTGCATCAGCAACTTTATATCTTTTTCCTATCATATACTCAATACCAAAATCATAAGATGCTAAAAACTCTAACCATCTCTATTGTCTCATATTTAACTCCTTCTATGTGAATAAATATCTCAAAGATTTATGACCCGTAAACAACTCGAATCTTTTTCCTAAGAGGTGGTGTCTCCACACCTTCAAAGAAAAGATCACTAGTGCCAACTCCAAATCATGAGTCAGATACCTAAATTCATGTGGTCTGAGCTGTCGAGAAGCGTAGGCTATCACTTTACATCTTTGCATCAACACAACTCCTAATCTTGTTCCATATGCATCTGTATACATCACCAAATCCTGATTACCATCTGGCACAACTAACACGAACGCATTGGTCAATAAGTGATTTAGCTTTTGGAACGCTTCCTCACATTTACTGGATCAAATAAACTTTACGTCATTTCTAGTTAGTTTACTCAGGAGTGCTGCTATCCGAAAGAAATCCTTGATGAATCTCCGGTAATAGCTAGCTAATCCAAGAATTTTTTTATCTCGGTCACCATCTCGGGTCTCTTCCAATTATTTACAGCTTCAATCTTAGCTGGATCCACAGACAACCCTTCTTTTGAAACTACATGAGCAAGAAACTTCACTTCTCTCTTCCAAAAATGAAAATTCAAAAACTTTTCTTTAGTTGAAGCTGCCTCAACATCTCAAAATCTATTCTAAGATGAATCTCATTATCTCTTTCATCCTTAGAATATATCAAAATGTCATCAATGAATACCAATACAATCCTATCTAAGCGCTCTCGGAAAATTCGGTTCATCAAGTTTTCCGAGAAAGTAGGCGCATTAGTCAACCTAAATGGCATAACAACCACTCATACGAACCATACCTAGTTCGAAACGACGTGAAAGGAATACTGACCTCCACCACCCTCGGTTGATGGAACCTTGTTGCCAAATGCAAATGGGAAAACACTTTGGCTTCACTCAATTGATCAAATAAATCATCGATTCCCAGCAAAGGATATCTATTCTTTATTGTCTTCTCATTCAACTTATGATAATCAATACACAACCTAAACGACCCGTCCAGTTTCTTCACAAACACCGTAGGCTCTCCTTAAAGCAAACTGCTTGGTCTAATAAAACTCTTTTCTTCTAAGTCCACCGGCTGCATCTTTAACTCTTTCATCTCAGTAGGTGTCATTCTACTAAGCGGTCTACTTAGGGTTCAGCTCTAGGTACAAGATCAATTCTGAACTCAATAGCTCTCCTCAGTGGTAATCTTGTAACTAGTTCAAAAACATCTACAAATTCTCTTACAACTAAAACCTGACTCAACTCATCTTCCACCTCTATTACACCCAATAAAGCACAAACATCTAAAATCAAATTCTCAAACGAGTATATAATTTGATCACTGCTATTAGGGTGTCTTAATGGTACTTTCCCATCCTGGCAAAATATCCTAGCATCATATTTGCTCAACCAATCCATACCCAAAATAAACCCAAAGCCCACAAAATCAAATACAAATAAACTGCATGCAAACAGATGACCTAACAACTCAAATTCTAGATGGTCACATCTCATCCCAAGAGTTGCATACCCTCCTTTTGGATTCGCGACCCTTAATGAAGTAACAAGGCATGATGGTTCTAAATCTAACTTATCTACCAAACATTGGGAGATAAAAGAATATTATGCACCAATATCAAATAATACTCTAACATGTATGCCATGAATCAAAAGCTTACCTCCCATCATAGTCTCTCCCTTCTCCTTTTCTATTGGCCCAGAAGATGATGGCTACAAAGCAAAGACCTTCCCTTTTCCCGCTTTGGATGCTTTTTGACATTTATTCTTATAATGTCCCACCTCGTTGCAGTTATAGCACTTCACATTCTTCTTTCCCACAACCGTCTTACCGTCACCGGTCTTATCACACTTGTAACAAACGAAATTAGTTTTCCCTTTCTTTGCAGCTCCACTCCTCTGTGCTCCCATCCCCTTGAAGAAATTACTATTCTTACCTTGATTACCGTGAGTCTCCACTGGCTTGTCCTTTATAAATGTCGAAAGCATTTCTTCGTTCCTTATAGCCATCTCTACCACTATATTACTTGGATCGCTGAGATATGGCATTGTTGCACTGGCAATCTCTGGCTTTAAACCCCAGATGAACTTTTCAATTCTCCTGATCACATAATCAATGATGGCATGTCTGTATCTAGACAACTCATCAAACTTAGTTGCATACTCCATAGCAGACATTTCTCCTTGCTCCAATTCCATAAATTCATAAGCAAAGTTGACTTAGCTATCTCAAACAAGAACCTTCCCTCAAACCTCCTTCTAATCTCAGCCCAAGTCAATTCCTCCTCTGGGACTCCTACAGTCACACCGTTCCACCCGTATAAAGCAACTCCCTGCAACTGCCTTGGTGCTAACCTCCTCTTCTGCTCGCCATTCAATCCTAGGTCAGCAAAGATTCTCTCGTAGTGCAATAGCCAATTTCAACTCCATTAGCATCTTTCTTTCCTAGAAAAAGCTTTCCTCCAAGACTGGTGTAACCTGGCTCAATTTAGCCTAGTTAATACCAACCGACACCTAAGGGTTAGCTCCTTCTGCATTAGCAGCATTCCCTTCAACCAAACCAGCAGCAGCTCCAACTTGCATCATGTTGATAAAGAACTGATAAATAGTCCCCATATCTACTAGTAGGGTTCCAGCACCCACGTTAGCGTTTGCTTATCGACTCGTATTCCTTCTGGTGTTGAGTCGAACATTTCCATTGGTTTTGGTGCTTCCTCTACTTAGATTCACTCTTCCGTTTCTAACTTCCATGTCCTGCTTTCTTATAATTTGCATATGAGCATTAATAAGATACAGAAGAACGGTCTAAGAGAGAGGAAAGAATACATACTTCTATGTAGCAAATACAAGCACATTACTATAGCATTATCCCATACCCCGATCTTATTCTCCGATTCACTAGACTACGTTTTCACAAACTTTTAATCTTTTAAATTTTTACATAAACCCATGCTCTAATACCAAACTATAATATCCCCCATTTTGAGGCCTAAAACAAAGTGCTACGGATGCTACAGTCATCCATAGTATTAATTTTCGATGATAAAATGTGGCTATGTCAATCATATCAATAGTATCAAAAGCACATGAATATAATTTTTTATAAAACTCAATTCAATAATAAGCTTTCACATTTCATTTCACAAATAAGATTTCATATTCATTATGTAATCTCATTCGATCCCCATTCAGAGAAAATATGGTTATTACAAAATACTCCAAGAGCGACATATAAGATGCACCCTTGGTTGATCAGAGTCTAATACTTAACAGTTATAACTTCTATCATTACATCCATTTAGACACAAAACAACAAAGCATAAAATAAAAGCTCATACTAATAACTAGCTTGCCTCCTGCACGTCTCCGGAAGCTTATTCGTCTAATTTGGAAACCGGAAAACTCTTACTTCCTGCCTACTCAAATGAGTACCCAAGAGTTTAAGGGGAAAAAACTTCGGTTTAAACAATAAGTCCAATGTGAATAATAACTTGCCATCTCAAACGAAAATAGATATCTAGTGAGACCACGCCGCAAAGCGAAATGGGTTTTCTCATAACCAGTATATTAACCAATTTTGTCAATCAAAATTCATGCGTCTACAACCACAATGGTTAGAACATAGTAAAATAAACATTTGTAGGTATGAAACATGGATAAGTCTGACTAATCTGCCTTCATAGTATTATACACTCCCTTACCCCATCCAAAATCATATAATGGATTATCCATCCCAATTTCGTAGACTTTCCATCTAAATTTAATCTAACAATCCATCATATATTTATGTGGACTACCCAACTCATATATAAACATTATGTGGATTATCTGTCCCAGGCCATATGGACAGCCCATCACACATTGTTTATCTAATTAAATTTCATGTGGACTATCCATCACACGTGTCTTATTTGTTTAAAATTATATTGACTATCCATCACACATATCATTGTTTTCCTAATATGGCAATGAACCCATCATGAACCATACAGAGATTATCCATCTCTAGCATTATGTGGACTATCCATCACACATCTCATAGTTTTCTTAGGATGACTATGAACACATCAAATATCAATTTATAATTAGAATATAACATTATTCACCCAAGTGTCCAAACTATGTCTATTGGTATCTCCAATCAGGTTGTCAACCCTTAAACTAATGGCATATCTAAAATAATATACATTGGTATCCCTAATGAAATTGTTGAACTCATAAAACATATGGCTTATTAATTTGTCAATATAACAATTCAAAATAGAAATCTTAAGACATTCATGCCGTTAAAAACGGCATCGAACCTTATCCGAAATTGGAAAACAAAATTCTGATTTTATAAAGTATAAGGCTATACTGTCGAAATCATAAAGTTATTGATCTTCTTAAAATGTAGGCTATCTCACCTTTAAAACATAACTTTTAGTTTGCAAGAAAACAAGGCTCGACCCATAAAGCATTAGTTTCAAAATGAAAGAGTTACGGTATCGAAGCCGCATAACCTGCTTGCCGAAAACAAGAAAAACATGTGATGTCGGAGCTGACTAGCTACGACATCAATTACTCAAGTCGAAATCAATTTCTTACGGCATCGATATTTTAAAAACTATGATGTTGAAATTATGTTATTCGGTTATTATGCTGCAAAATAGTTAATATCGAAAATGATGACTTGTGGCATCAAAATCTTAAATTATTTGATATCGGCTTCATAATACTCTGGTGACTATGCCGCTATTTGAAGGTTGTCGGAAATAAAGATGTGTATTTAAAGCAAAGGTTTCAAAGTTGAAGACTAACGACATCAATGTCGTGTGATATGGGTTTCAAAGACAAAAGGACAAGAGATGTTGGAATGGTTCTGGTGAATTACGAAATCACTAATGTCGAAATGATGGTATGTCGAAATCCTTATGTATGTATAACTTCAACCTGACTAGATTCATTTCATACCAACATAAGTTGATACCGTATGCATATATCCATGTCGATGTTGAACTTTATAGTGGTGACATGGACATCAGCCATCGTCAGACATTGACATTTTAATTAACATACGTCATGGAAGTATCGTAATTAATATGAAAACTATTTATTTTCTATATAAAGAAATTTCTTTTTATCAACTCTAATCCCTTTTCAATTTTCTATTGGTTAAAAACAACTGTTAATGAACAAAATCATCAACACTACCAATTGAATAAAAGATGGATTAATCAAAAAGTAGCCTCTTCGAAGATGATCGAAGTTATTGAAATCATAGGTTGAGATGTGCATGATTCAATGTCCATTGCAATTCTTTGTTCAATCATCAAAGTCGCAGTCATGTAAAATACAGTATAGAGTCAAAGTTAATGTGCAAGTTTAATATGTAAGTTCAAATATGCTATGCAAGATCAAGGTCAAAGTCAATTCGTAGTCAAAGTTGATATGCAAGTCTTAAATTCGAATAATCGATATGATATGCTTATTAGAGTTCGAAGTCAAGTCGAAGTACAAATTATAATTAAAGGCGAATATGCTAGTCATAAATCATAATCCATAGACTATGTGGATTGTTTTAGGGTTTACAAAGTTGAAAACATGTAAGAAGTGAGAATTCGGTCCCCTAAAATGGTAACCCTTGGTCCATATTTATAGGGGAAAAGCGGCTCCACTGCACCCCGGATAACTTCGACTGGGTTGACTTCAGCTTCAATAGAAAGGTGGCACCAAACATTTTTGAAGAAGAGCATCGTTGTTAATGAGTATTTTCATGAATGAACGTCTTTGTATGGTATTCCGTCGAAGTCGACGACTTTGGTGACTTTTAGTGACAATTGTTAAGTAGTGGAGATGCAGATGATTAGCGGCGTCCTCCTAATATCGACAAAGCGTGCTAAATGAGAGACGAAGTGCAGCATTGAGTATAATGAAGAGCGGCGTTGATTTAAATTCCTTTGGTGTCGATGACCCTTGGCTCCATCGTAGAGCAATGTCTTCGAAGTAATTGTGAATCATGTGCCATTTTATTGACTACCTTCAAGGTTGTTGACGATGAGCTTGCTTCGTTAGACGTATAGCAACATCGACCAGATTCAGCATCAATGAAGTGCACCATAGGCTAAATTGACTGCTTATGATGCTTGGTTGCATTCGATAGTGTTGTATTGCTTTTTTGATGAAGAACAGTATCCTATTTCCTCGACATTAATCCATCTTTACATGCTCAATAGCCATATGTCTTTGAGAGCAATGAAGAGGATAGTGACTAGGTTCGACATCGTTGCTTTTTTATTATTGGTGATGTTGTATACATGCCTTCGACACTCATCTGTCTTTATATTTTAGAGTATTGTTGATCATACATCTTCGAGAGTGTTGATTGGCAGTCATCGTGAATAAGGAACGTTCATTCACCATGAAAGGTGATGGCATGTTCATATCTTCGAAGTCGATAAGATGCGGCATTGGCAAAGCATACACCAACATTAACCTTGATCGTATGTGGTGATTCTTGAGCGACGACATCAACATTATAAATGATGTGTGACATAGAAGCATACTGACAATGATCAAGGAGTGGTGTTGTTTCTTCACCATGACCTTATGGTCTTCGACGTTAATGTGGACTTTGACGTCGACATTCATCCATAACACTATCTTATCGTCTGGATCTTTAAACTTTGACTCAAGCCCTTAGTCTCGACATTGATTCCTTGGTTTATATCAATTGAAAATTATAGGGATAACATTTTCCCTCCTCCTTGTATAAATGAAGTTTTTTACTCTTTAGGGTGAAACCATGAGTTTTTCTTACTTTTCTTAGCCTTTCAAATCCATCCAATCTGATGATGTTCTTCTTTCTCATGCAATTTAAACTCAAACAAAAGAAGTTTCAAATTATTGAGATCATTTAAAATCTTAAATTTTCTACATCCGGATTAATATTAATACATGATTTAATACTAACATATTTTTTTCTTTGTAGTGTAACCCATATGACATTTGGTATCAATCTATTCACTCGATATAGTTTTACTAGTGTAGCATTACATTTAGGATGCTCTATGCTAATTATTATTAAAGTTTTCAGTTCATATTCATGGACCTATTTCTTATCATAGATTTAGCATTTATTTGTGTTCTTCTAGCCAACACAAAAGTTTAAGTTTTTCTTACGAACACTATATTTATTCAACAGTCATTGACTTGCTATAAAGATTATTTTGGGCTTTAAACTTTTTATTGTCTAAATATAATATAAATTTTTCTATATGCTCTTAAGAGTAAGTATTCAAATTTGGAATAATATCACCTGGTAAATGGATGGAGGGCTAAGCAAGAAACTCTTTAAGAGGACTAGTATGAGTCTCCGAAGTTTTTCTTCCCGAGCTAATTCTCCTTTGGGTGTCGAAGATTGGCCTTCAATATTAAGTTGCTTGTAAAATCTTATATCATAGTCCTTTGTTGTCCAACTTTTGATTCTTGTCTTCTTATGGTAACTTCTATCTCAAAACCTGAAATCTACTTGTTGATATGTTAGTGATTTAAGAAAATTAAAAGTTCATTAGATGAAAAATTAGAAAGATATCGAGTGCTAATTTTGAAGAAAAAGGTTAGAAAACCCTCTGATAATAAGGAAGCTAGAAATCCCGTATATCATCTAATAATAAGAAATCCAAAATCCCCTCTGAAAATATGAAGACCAGAAAACCATATAGTAATAAAAGACCATAACTCTTCATTTGATGATAATAGAAGACCAGAAATCCAAACCAGGCAATAATAGAAGACTAGAAATCCACGTCTGTAAAAAATAATAGAAGACCAGAAATCCATATCTAGCAATAACAGAAGAAGACCAGAAATCCAAATCTGGTAATAATAATGGAAGAAGACCAGAAATCCAAATCTGGCAATAATAATAGAAAACCAAAAATCTCTGTCTAGTAATAATAGAAGGCTAGAAACCAATCCAATAATAATATGAAAACTTAAATCCCTTAAGAAAACTAAAAATTTAATAGGAAATCCAAAAATCATCAAGAAAGCCACTAAGAAAACTAGGAATTCAATCATCAAGAAATCGGAAATTCAATCAAAAAACTCAATCGAAAGCATGTAAGAATTTTATCTGATAATAAGAAATCACAAACTCATCAGAAAAACGTCTATTTGAGAAAAAGATTCGCAATTTCATTTGATGAAAATTTCGTAGCCCTATCTAGAATGCTATATCGAAACTTTTACCGTGGACTTGTGTTTCAAATAGCAACAGAAATTATCATTATTTAAAGAAATGCCTCTTATTAAAAGATATGTAGTTGTTATGGTATTTGTGATTTATTATTATTATTACTATCATTATATTGGAGCCTAGTAGTTCCGTTCAACCATTCAGTCGTTTAGCAAAGTAGTTCGGTTCGACCATTCAACCGTTCGGCAGGTAGTTCCGTTCAACCATTCAACCGTTCGGCAGGTAGTTCCGTTCAACCATTCAACCGTTCGGCAGGTAGTTCCATTGGTAGTTCCGTTCGACCATTCAACCTTTCAACAGGTAGTTCTGTTCAGTCGTTCAGCTTTTCAGTCGTTCAGCAGGTAGTTCCATTCGGTTGTTTGGCCGTTCTGCGGGTAGTTCCATTTGGTTGTTTGGCCGTTCAGCAGGTAGTTCCATTCAGTCGTTTGGTTGTTCAGCGGGCCCAATTAGTTTACTGATACTTATTATATATAGACCTTCGTTTAAAGGTTTCCTTATTCATAGGTCTAGACTAGATCTATCGGAAATCTGTTTTTACCTATTTCCTTGAATGGACCCATTCTTAATAAGGATTTGCTCCTTGCTTAATTCTTTTTGGCTTTCCATTGGGCTTTGGATTCCTTCATATCTTCTGTTCTTTGCCTTCTTGCGCTTTGTCTTTGTTTTAGACTTTGGACATCTTTGTCTTTCTCTTTTGGCCCCTTCTTGGGCTTTGTCTCTGCTTTGGATAGTGGACATCTTCGTCATTCTCTTGTTTATGGTTTTGGACATCATTGTCTATTTTATCTTTGCCCTCTTCTTGGGCTTTGTCTCCTCTTTGAGGTTCGGACTTCCTCGTCCTTTCATTTGCCTGGACCTCTTCTTGGGCCTTGCCTTTGCTTTGAGCTGTGGACATCTTCGTCCTTCTCTTGTTTATGGTTTTGGACATCTTCATCAATTTTCTCTTTGCCCCATTCTTGGGCGTCGTCTCCTCTTTGAGCTTCGGCCTTCATCGTCCTTTCATTGCTTGGGCTCCTTCTTGGGCCTTGCCTTTGCTTTAAGCTGTGGACATCTTCATCCTTTTGCTTTTTACCCTTCTTGGGCTTTGCTTCTGCTTCAGGCTATGGAAATCTTCGTCCATTCTGTTTATGGTATTGGACATCTTTACCCTTTTACCTTTTGCTCTTCCTTGGGCCTTGCCTTTGATCCGGGATGTGGACATCTTCATCCTCTTTTGGTTTTGAAAGCGCTCCGGGAACTCATCAGAGGCTTTGGTGGGTGCTAGACTCTCCTCTCTCAAGGATATGCTCTGGACTGGCCAAAGGCTATTGTCTCTCCCTCTGGGAGGTGCTCCGGAATGGACATCGAAGGCTTTTTGGTGCTTCAGAGTGGACATTGGAGGCTTTAAAGAAAATTTTCTTTTGAAAAATTTGTTTGTGAAATTGATTTTTGTTCTACTAAAATATCTGTGAAAACCCTTTTAAACATCAATTTTTCTGTCATGAAACTTCTTTTTGGAAGAAAGAATTTTTTGGAAAAGGACCTCTTTAACTTATCGAGAAATTATTTTTCCTGAAAGATTTTGGATATTTGGACTCTTTGATAACAGGTTTTTATATCATTCTCATAATAGAAACACGATTCTCAAATAAGAGACTAAGTGGTCATGATTCATGAACCAATAATCCTTTAATCAAGAATATGCTCTTCTAATTAGAATTTTTGCAGTGCTATGAGTCTTGGTAGTTCTAAAAACTTTTCTTTGAAAAATATGTATAGGTCTTTCTTTCCTAAAAATTTCGAAAAGTTTTGAAAATGCTTTTATCAAGACATGTTCAACCAAAATCTTTTGTGTGCATTTACTAATACTAAGTAATATATTTTTTGAAGATTCACTATAAGAAAAACCATTTATAGTAGAAAAAATTAGTAGCATTTTAATTTAAATGCAACCGATAATATTTCACAAACAGTACAAAGGTGAAAAAAAACAATTCACGTTCCCGCCTTTACCAAAAATAATTCCGCCTAACCAAACCAAACGCCACCCATAGTTTAATCTCCACCGCTCTATTCTCATACTTAGAAAAAATTTAAACCCTCGTTTTCACTTTTCCCCTTTTAGCTTTCTTCTTCCCCAAAAAATTCTCCTTTTTATACAAAGCTCACTTCTCATTCTCTTCTTCCTCCTCCTCCCTTCGTTGTGGGTTCTTTTGAATGCACCTTAAACTAAATCTCCAGCAACAAAACCCCAATCTTTACTCCAATTCCCAATCCAAACTCTGATTTCCCCAACCGCCCTTCCCTCAAAATCAAATCTTGATTCCGCCATGGCTTCCTCCGTGCTCAACGGAGCAGAAAGCCTCTCAATACTCTGAACCCATCACCAACCCAAATTCACCTTCTCAAACCCATCCCTTCATTCCAAACCCACAAATCTCAAAATGGGTCTCATCCCTTTCACCTTAAAATATCAAAAATCCAAAAAAGCTTCGATCTTTACATGCAACGCGTCCTCGTCCCGACCCGCTTCACAGCCGAGGTTCATCCAGCACAAGCAGGAAGCGTTCTGGTTCTACAGATTCCTATCGATAGTGTACGACCATGTGATAAATCCAGGACACTCGACCGAGGACATGATAGACGAAGCGTTGGAGCCCGCCGAGCTGTACGATTCTAGGATGAAGGTGGTGGACATCGGAGGAGGAACTGGGTTCACTACTTTGGGGATTATAAAGCACATCGATCCTAAAAACGTTACGATTCTCGATCAGTCACCGCATCAGCTTGAAAAGGCTAGGCAGAAGGAGGCTTTGAAGGAGTGTACTATTGTTGAAGGTGATGTTGAGGATCTTCCTTTTCCTACTGATACTTTTGATCGATATGTGTCTGCTGGCAGGTATTTACATAAGATTTTGTTGCTAGTTATTGATGATTTTTAGTACATGAACTGCATTGCATGTAGTTGAATTGACTGTAGTTTGTTAGAAGAAACATCGTAAAGACATGTGGTTTTTTCTCTCATAAGTTATTGTGCTGCTTCACCTGAAACAACAAGATTTATGCAATAAACTGGAACTATGTTAGTGTTGTTTTTGATGGATTTGTAGACTAAATGTAGTTGAATACTTGGATAACAGTTCATGCACTTGAATTGACTATAGTTTGTGGGTTTATCAATTGAAACATTCAACTGTGAAAACATGCTAGGAATGATATGATTTTCAATAGTTTATTTTGCTACTTCACTTTTAAGTTAAAACAACAAAAAATTTGCAGAAAAACTTTGAACTTTGTTAGCACATGTCTTTTTTTTCTTTTTTCTTTTTTGGGTTAGAGTTTTTTATGGATGAACTAATCTATCAGTTTATGATGGTTTCTTTTATAGGGATTTTTATGATAAGGGAGTAAAAAGAAAAGTTACCAATTAAAAAAAAGGTCTAGTTCTCTTGACTAAACCAAAGCATACATTCATTTATTGACCTAAGTCTTACCTATTAAGTCTAACATTACTTAGAATGTGAAGGGTTTGTGGAGTATACATTCCGTTAGACATCTTTTAAGCATTTTTCCTTAGAGATCAAAGTTCAGATCACTTACCAATTTTTTTTAGTTTAAATACGAATGTATCAATTTTTCTGTAGAGCTTGGATTTTTGACCAAACATATCAAATCAATGAATGGACCTATTTTGGTTTCAACTTTCAACCAAAGCATTTGATCAAACTCTTGGAAAATTTATGCTGTTTTCTGCTATAAAATAATTTTCATCTTGTTATGATTTCACATTGATAGACTTGGGACGCGAAATCAACAATGAAGATCCCTAAATAAGTTCATAAAATTCATAATCTAGTGTCATTGTGCATGTTTTTTCATACTAGTGTCTTACAACCAAATAGAAGCACTTTCTGTGCATCTTCATAATCCCATGTTTTCACTAAATTGCCATATTTTCACTAAATTGCCATATTTTCAAAAGCTTGAGAGTTCTTTAATTTTTGGTATACCGATACTTGGTATATTGGTTTCTCAATGGATTATTCCACTGTTCACACTCAAATTTCATATTTGTTTTTTTTTTCATTTTACAATTGAAGATAATGACAACCTTTGCATTGCTCGTTTGTCAACGTTGCTGCTTAAACTGATAACATCATCTGCATACAAACCCCAAGTCAAATCCAATTTTAAACTCCTTACACTGATCATTCTTGTTATCAACCTGAAAATGTGCATATGCTCTATCAATGGCCAACTGCCTACTGTCTAAAAGCAGGATGGTTTTATTCATAAGAAAAAAAAACAGGGATTTAATTTTTAATTGGCTAATATTAGGTTTCTATGTTTTCATTTTTCCATTATGTCAAAAGCTTATTTCTCTACTTATATTTCATAGTGGTAGTTAATTTAGCTGCAATACTATAGATTTATATGGTTATACAGACTTTTTCCTATGTTCCTTTGCCGTTGTTGATGTTGTAGATATGCATTAGGTGATTTCCTACTAATCCTTCAACTAAACAAAGCAAGGTGGTATTAAAGCCTTGTTTAGATTTAGATGATGTATTTAGATCTAAATGAAGTGATAATTTTTTTAACATTCTTACATCTTTTTTTTTGGAATAAAACAGAACTTGTCTTGTAACACTAGGCTGAGGTGGTTCATGTAACATGCTAAAACGATAATGTGCCTGAATTGTTAAAATGAATGAAATCTCGCAGTTTATATGGAACTTACTGTTAAGTTGTACTAAGTAATATTGTTAGTGTGATTCATATGTTATTAGACTAGTGACCTAGTTTTCATTGCAGATATAGGCAGTATGGTTTATGAGAGAGGTACACAAAATTATATCCTCGGAATGATCTAGTTTACAATCTTGGAGAAAGTAACTATCCTGAAGGATGGTTCTTCACTCAGGTTACCAGGTACATATTAAAGTTAAATTTCAAGCCATGCTAAAGCTTAAAACAAATGCTTGTGTAGTGTGAATTAGTTATATTATATGTACCCCGTAGAAAGTGCAATAATGGATATTTAGGCACAACATGGGAAGAATGGTTTCAACTCAAAAATGTTAACATAATCGGAGCTTACATGCTGCGAGTGGCACTTGCGTCAGCCTCACGTGCTGAGTTACAAGTACTTATCTCCTTTTCTGTTTATAGTTTTGTAGCACTTACTGTGTTTTTGAGCAAACGAAAATAGAACAAAGGGAAATATTTATTAGATGCTTCACTACTGATTCCTTTTTTGCTTTCTTTGGAAAGGTTCGTGTTATCTATAAAATAGCAGTCATAGGCCCATTATTTTTTCTTTCTTTTTAAACAATGTTATGACAAAGCAAAACATAATTTTTTTGATGTTGCTAGGTTATCATTGCTGATAAATTATATAGATGATACATAACTATTCTGTAAAGTATGATTAAAATATATTTGTTCATTTAAAACTAAACCAAACCAAATCTATTCTTTAACTCCAATATAATTACTTGATACTATATAATATTATAGTTTATAATTTACAGTCATATTTATTAAAAGATTGGAGTAGGTTAAGCTAGGTAATGTAAAGTAAATTGTATATTTATGTACATTGCGCAGGCTGTTATATTACATATGTTTTGTTAGTGAATTGTGTTTTGAGGGCCTCAAAAGCCTATCCTTTTATGTGTAATGTTCCGTGAGTTTATATCTTTTCATTGATTTGGTCAGTGAACTTTGGTTCACAATGTTTGTGATTGGATTTTACTTATATTACTTCGGTTTTGTTTTATTTTATTTAGGTGATAGTGAAATTGATTTATGTTTGTCAACATGTGTAGTAAATATTTGCGAGAATAGCATGTTAGATTGGTTATGAGATCATTAGCTTATGTTAAATCTAGCTAGGTAGCTTTATAATACCAGATTACTGATAATAACTATGAAGTGAAGTATTTTTTTAGTATTGTAAGTGTGTGAAGTATGGGGTGTGTGTGGATTTGGGGAACTGCTGCGTTTTATACTAGAGGAAGGAGAGTTTAGGAGAGGGAGAAGAAAATGAACGCTTCCGTTGGTAAGTATATATTTAACTGTTGTAACCAATATCTCCTCTAAGTTTAATTGCATTTGTTGTTTGATATATTAAACGTTAGGAATGTATTAAAACAGGGTATAGCTGAAAGTCTAAAATTTTGAAGGGGCATGTACGTTAACATTCGAGTATATAAAGTATAAATTTAGTACCACCTGCACTGTTTCAATAATGACATAAGACATGAAGTTGAGGTTAAGTTAAAATATGCAAGAACTGAATTAACAAAAGAATATGCTAAGATTTGAATTAACAAAAGAACATATGTATGTCTATTAAGAAATTTGATAAAGGAATGTGTAACAAAAGGAGCATGATCGTCTATTGACTAATGCTTTGCATCATATATCTTATATCTTATCAAACCATTATGGTGCAGTGCTTTTTTTAATTAAAAGACATTCATAGGACATTACCCTGATCTATTATATTTTCATTTGAGTGCATGCATGTAATCTTATCATTAACAAGGATGAACTTGAAATTCTCCTGAAACTCCAAAGGTTTGCAATCTTTTCTGTTCATTTGTAAGCTTTAAAACTTTGTTAAAGCCTAGACTACTCTATGTAGGTTGCTTTAGCATCAATGGCCAGTTTGGAGGTGGGATTTTCTCATGATAATTTGTAGATTGAGCAACATAGTCAAAGAATATGGTTTTATTTATAGAAAAGGGCCAGGTTCATATTTAGAACATATTGCTGAGCTTGTTTTTATATATTCATATCTATATCTTTGCACGTGTGTATATAATAGTTATTCATATTGAACATTTATTAATCATTTTGTCAGCTACTCCACTTGTTTAAGTACATAGTATATTGGTGCCACAAAGCGACTGACCTATGTATCTACAAAATATTGTGCACACAACACAAACAGGTATGATATTAATTTCAAAATACTGATTATGTTGAAGTTTGAAAAAAAGTTGAGACGATGTCTTTTATGTTCATGGAGTGGGTAAAACAAAGGGTGAGAACCATATGGCAAGATATAATACAACACCGATGATGTTAGACTAGATATTTGTTTATAACTTTGTATCATTTTGTTTGTTTCCTAAAAAAGTGATAAAGGCATATCATTCCTTCATTATGCTGCCACACCTATTATCCCATTGTCACTTTAAGCCTTAATAGCAGTGAAAATAGAAATCAAACCAATTTCCTAGCTTCCATAGGTGTGACTGAATTACTAACAGCATGCTGGCTGTTATCTTATATTTGTAAATAGATCTTTTATTTAGCCAAAGTTTGTTGATCTTTTATTTAGCCAATGCCAAGAATAGATTACTCTCTGAAAGCTGTAGGTGGAAGTCTGACTGCTATCCTCGGTCTTTCAGATATGATAGATGTAAGTTATAATGTTATCTTAGTTTCAGTATACAGAATACTTCATAGTTTCAGTATACGAGTTAACATAATTGTTTGACTATATGTTGTGCTTTCACTTGTGTAGGCATCAGACATTTGAAGAGAGCAAATTTGGACTTGATGATGCTAGCTTTCACTTGTGTATGCAACAAAGAATTATGAGTAATCAAACGTTTTGTTAGCACTAGTTAGATATAACATTTATTAGTACCCGATGTGTAAATTTGTATACAAATGGTTATTGTATGTGAGTTAGGTCATTTTGTCGAAAAACTATTGTATTGGAATGGTTATGGATATTTTATTTGATTATATGGTTAATGTGTTTTTTAACTTATTTGAATATGATGATTATGTGAGTGATTGTTGATTGATATAATAGAACCAAAATAGACCATTAACATGAAATAATAGCATGAAAAAATGGTGTAAAATAATAAACAACTTTTAGTAGCGTTTCAAAAACGCTACCGAAATATATATAGTGGCGTTGAGTAAATGCAACCGTAAAACAGGGGTAAAGTTGGAAATTCTATTAGTTGGGACAAAAAATCTTTTGGTGGCGTTTTTTAAACGCTACAAAAAGATTTATGGTGGCGTTTGAAAAACGTTGCCAAAAATGCATTTATAGTGGCGTTAAAATAAATGCAACAAAAAATCATGGATTTTTAGTCGCATGTTTTCTCGCGGCGTTTATGAAAACGGCACCAAAAGTTTTTGTAGCGTTTTTTGAGCGCCACAAAAAATAAATTTCTTGTAGTGATTTTATAAAGCTTTCTTGAAATACTTAAACATTTATCTTCCCTAATCTGTTGGGTAATAATCCTTCTTGATTTTCAAAAGTAATTTTTCTTGAAGACATGTTTAGAAAACTCTTTTTTAGCAATAAATTGACTTGTTGAAAATAAGGTTGGTGTATTTACTTCCACCTTTATATATATAATTGTACCTCCCCGGGTTTTGCTTAGCAAAAGGGAATGTCTTGTTTGTGAGTCTGAAAAGTCATGATTCATGAACTAATAGGCTTTTACAGACAAGGGCATGCTTTTTCTAAGAACCCCTTCTTTTGGGAAGATTTCAGATATTTACCTTTCCTTAGAAACTGGCCTATGATGGTAGATTGATGGTAATGCATTGATTCAAGCTTTGAGATAGAGAGCCATTTCACTCTAGATATTTGATCTATCTTTCCTTTAAAGGAGCCCAAAGATTGGTTACGCTTTGATAAGGAGACTCAAATCCTTCTGTGTGAAGTGAATTAGTTTTGTTTTAACATGTAAAGACTCTCGAATTTCGTGCTAATACATGATTAATTTCAAGCACAAATCAATTTTAAATTTTTTATGAGTAAAGATAATATGTGGTGCATCTACCACAAAACTTCGTAGTTTGACTAGAATCTGAATTTGGAGTTGCAAAGTTGCTTTGCTTCTTAGGTTTCAGGTGCTTGGATCACTCTGTTTTAAGTAGGAAATCTTCTAAGTTTCCTTAATGAATTCTTTTAGGAATCCTGAATTGATCATATTTTGAATTATTCTTTCCAATGTGTGACATTTGTCAGTTTTATGGTCGTTTACTTTATGATAATCGCAATAATCTTTTACTTTATTCGATTTAGGATGGCTCGATGTTTTGTAGTAGGTGAATAAATTTTCATCATCTTTTGTCATGGTGAAAAAGTGGGAAAGGGGTTGGTTTAAAGCTACATTATTGGATTTTGAAATCTCCCTCTAACCCCTTCTACTCTTATTCCCTTTTGTCCTTTTACTAAGATGTTTGGAGTCAAAGCTTCCCTCATTTTGGTTTTATTGAATTTCTTCGTGGCATGGTTCTTGTCATCCATTTGAATAAACTTTTCAACCAGGAAATAGAAGTGCTATAGGTCCTTACATCCATGAATATAAAGTTCTTCCCAAGTTTCTTAAGGATTTCTTGTATAACTATTAAGTGTGTGTTAAATCTTAAATTTTGGTCTCATCACTTGCAAGTCTTGTTAAAGTTGAAGGTTGTCCAATCTCCATATTCTCTAAATTGAAGTTCGGGATGTTATTATTTTCCTTGGCTCTCACCATATTCTTTGAAATAAAAGAATTTTATATTGATAGTTTATGGAGAGAAGTATAAGGAAACAAAGGTTTATGGCCCCCTTCTAGTGCCAAAATATTAACGAATGAATTCGTCGACACCCTAAACTGAATAAAAGATGGCCGAATCAAAAAGTAGCCTCTTCGAAGATGGTTGAAGTTGTCGAAGTCATAGGTTGAGATGTGAATGATTAAATGTCATTGCAATTATTTGTTTAATCATCAAAGTTGGAGTCATGTAAAATACAGTATAGGGTTGAAGTCAATATGCAAGTTCAATATGTAAGTTCAAATATGCTATGCAAGATCAAGGTCGAAGTTAGTTCGTAGTCAAAGTAGATATGCAAGTCTCAAATTCAAATAAGGTCGATATGATATGCTTATTCGAGTTCAAAGTCGAGTCGAAGTACAAACTATAATTAAAGGCGAATATGCTAGTCATAAATCATAGTCGATAGGCTATGCAGATTGTTTGATTTCCAATTCCTTATGTGTAGAAGACTCAAGTATTACAATTGGTAAAATTCCCAAATTGATTTAAGATTTACAAAGTTAAAAAAATGTAAGCAGTGAGAATAGAGAATTCAGTCCCCTAAAATGGTACCCCTAGGTCCATATTTATAGGAGAAAAGCGGCTCTACTCAGCCCTGGATGACTTCGGCTAGGTTGGCTTCGACATTAATAGAAAGGTGGCACCAAACATTTTTGAAGAAGAGCGTCATCGTCCCTGAATGTTGTCATGAATGAACATCTTTGTATGGTATTGCATCGAAGTCGTCGACTTTGGTGACTTTCGGTGATAATAGTTAAGCAGTGGCGATGCAGATGAATAGTGGCATCCTCCCAATAATAACAAAGCATGCTAAATGAGAGACGAAGTGCAACATTGAGTATAATAAAGAGCGGCGTTACTTTATATTCCTTTGGTGTCGATGACCCTTGGCGCCGTCATAGAGCAATGTCTTCGAAGTGCTTGTGAAGTGCAGTGCCACTTCTATTAACTACCTTCGAAGTTGTTGACGCTCATTGATGGCTTATGATGCTTGGTTGCTGTGACGACCCGCCCTTTCGACCCTCGAAAATCGACATAAATACGCTCATTGTATTAACATGCCGAACGATCGAGTGTCGGAAAGACAGATTGTTGAGGGGAAAGAAAGTAGGTAGAAGAAAGAAGAAAACTAAACAAAACAGAATCTCACAGTGGACTGAATAACATATAATATAAATAGTTCTTTACACAAATCAAAACTGTAATATACATATCTCACATCATAGTACAAAAATCAATAGTTACCAGCCTGGATAGTTATAACAACCAACCCTCACAATTGCTGGTAATTTCAACAAACACCGCAGCGGAATAAACAAGTACGAGAATACGTCTCGGTCTCCAGCTCATCTACTAGGCTCCATAGCACTATAATAAAATAACACCCGAGCTAGCCTGGAAAACCAGCATGAGAAAACACACTCAATTTGAATTATTAAAGTTTTCAAAATCCTTTGAAAATCAAAGGTATCTCGTAAGACCACGCCACACATAAACACAATGGGTTTTTACCTTACTATAACCAAAACATTTCATATCAAATCCTCTGATATTATAATAGTGTCTAAGTACAAATACTTATTAAAATAGCTGAAATTGTTACATTAATTAAATTCCACATTCTAGGCTCTACAACCGAAACCGTAAGGGTACGTATTGGAGAATGGATTCCATACTAATGACTTGATACTGGGGTACCACCTATCACAGTACACGTCTAGAAACAGCGTACCAAGGACCATGCCGGGATCCTCTGCAACACAAGACCGGACTATCCCTAACCTGGATAGATCGAATATGCTATCACCCTGGGTGTTCCCACCCTCTCTCGAGCTCCTTCCATATACCGTAGTGATAAATAATATCCGAGGTTATCTAGAAAGGTGATAAACATACCCTAATTGGGTGCGACCCACTTAACCTTGTTACATCTCTCCTGATTTTCAGTCATTCCCGGTTGATGAGGCTAGAGGCTACGATTACCTTTTAAGGAATTTTCACTTAGAATGCTCATTGTCCTCCAATGACAATGTACGGATAGCATTCATCCATACAAGTCCGTCCTAGGTCCGAATGAAACCGAAGGCACTACGTCTACTACATCCATTTTGGAATAATCCTTAGGATTAGTAGCGATTAGCCCTTGCACTTCACTGCTCCATCTTCGACTCCATGCTCTCGATTTCCTTTCAAAAACGTACTCGTTGGATCGAAGTGGTTTTCAGATTATTTATCCGATCCGGTCACTTCGAAACAACATTCGATATTTTCCGGTAAACTCAACCCCGGTTCTTTCGAAAATGAACAGACGAAATAAGATCGAAGATCACCTCCTAACCATTAGTGGACGGATTTCCATATCAACGTCCTAGAAGAACGAAACAAGTTTACACGTACAGTATAGAACCTCGAATGGCAACTAAACCATATAATTTCCGTATTCCTCCTAGATATTCTCAAAGTTATATTTTGGGTCTAGATTTGGTAGTCGGTTATTTAACTATCAAATAAACAATCATTAAACCAAATATTCCATTTTCCACTGAAAATCCGCAAATCTCTTTTTAATCTAATTTTAATAAATTAAATCTCTTTATCCAAAATATGTGTACTTATCTTATTGAATTCAATAAATTCACAAACTATCCTTCAAAAAATATTTGAAACCCTTTTTGAAAATAATGTGGAAAGTACCACTTCAGTATCAACCATGGATTCAAAGCTCAATGGTTACGTCTCTATCCCAGAGAAATCCAAGACTTAACTACAGGCACTCACTGCCTCCGATTTCGCCATGCGGGTATACCATTTACTTCCCGAAATAATTATCTCAAAATAATGCTTATAAGTTTCTAAAATAAATTTCCAAGTTTAATCTAGGCAAATATACTTAAATAAAAGTTATTATACAAAGCCATATTAATATTTAATAATTTATCTTTTAAAAGAACAATGCTGGCTAATTCTTAAATAATAATAATAAATCTTTAACAATCATTATAAGGTAACTAATTAATAATTGAATATACTTCAAACAATTAAAAGTAATTAAATAACTAATTTTTGGAATATTTTAATACTTTAAAGTTACCTAGTTAGTACTTAAAAAACCTCTTTTTAAAACAAGCCCAATTTCTCGATTCTAATTTCACTTCGTAAATTTGGAAATCTTACTTGAGCTCCAGTATAACCAATTTTACGCTTATTTCCAAATCCACTTCTATCCATCCAATCTATTAAAAATCTCAATTTTTAAACCTTTTTATTTTTAATCAAGTACCACTTAAGAATTTATTATTTAAAATTCTTTTATATACCTTATCCCAAAATCTCTATTTACAATATCTCGAATTTGTTAAGTACAAATTTCATAAAAAACCACTATTTTATCGGATCAATTAACCCAAAATTCCATGTCAATACCTCAAAAATCCCTTTAAAATTCTTTTTCAATTCAAACCATATATTACTGGTAGTTAAAAATACCAAAATCTAGGCCCAAAACTGCCATAGTATCCAATCAATTCAAATCACACAATAATCTTTCACATATTATTCAAACAAAACATATATCACTATATATGAATTTAAATTCAATATTTTTGAGGAATCTAGTTGGAACCCTCCAACCTGTTTCCCTGCATCCACAGATGTTAATACAACATAAAAATACCAATTCCGCTACGAGGCGGAATTCGTGGTATATAAGGTCATCCGCTATTATGCAGGGCACATAGGGTCTCATCCGTTATATATATGCGGGAATACCAATCACTCCAATATATATACTACTATATATATTATAACATCCAACTAATAATAATAATTATCAAATCATTCAATCAACCAATAATTAATTTTAACTATTTAAAATTAATGCCAATTTTTTGTGCCAAAATTGGTCACAAACACCCAATTGTCAATGAAAGCACCCGTTTACAATCACAGATCACAGATAGCAAATATGTAGAGAGAATAAATGTGAAGAACACTCAAAAAATAAAAGGAATGCAGTAAAAACACACGATTTATAGTGGTTCGGCTATCTTCGGCCTACGTCCACTTTGAAGAGTTGCTATTTTATTGATTATCACTCGCTGATTACAAGAGTACAATTGATAATAATTGAGTTACAATGGAGTTCGGCAGAATAACAGTGTGAAAGAACCCCAGAAGCCCCATTTTTTGAAGTTCTTGGACTGCTATTTATAGGTGTAGGCTGCAAATATCTCGCTCGGATCTTGGGAGACCTCTTCTGGCACATAGGTGGGCCCACGCAATCGATCCTATGTGGTTAGCAATTGGTCTGTGATCGATACGAACGGATTTCGTATCGATCAAGATTTGGCCCAATCGAGTCGAAATTGAGCATGAGCATTCTCGAGGATGTACGCAAGCTTCTGTGAAAGTTTGGTAGCATTTGGACTTGTAGGTTATGAGTTATGATCGAGGCAAACTTATGTTTTCTTTAGGCTGCTTTGTTCTTATCGATACCCTTCGTGTCGCTCTTATTCACATCGGTCTGAGCACGTGTCTGTAGGTTGTCGTGGCGCTAAATTCTTAGATCGATCCACTGTTCGTGGCGAGTGATCGAGTCTTTCCTATGGATGCGCCTCGTTTGTATCGATACAGCTTGGCCTTGTTCGTATCGATCCACTGCCCCCTGTTCGTATCGATCACTTAGTGGTTATTTCGTATCGATAGATGGACGACTTCTTCGTATCGATCACAAAGTAGTCACTTTCGTATCAATGGGTGATTTCGTATCGACCTGTGGCCGATCGATACGAACTATGTGAAACTAGATCGATATGAAATAGACTCCTGCATTATTTACCGAAGGATACAAAGTTGACAGTCATGGATGGATACGAATTGGATGTTGATCGACCGATACGAACAAGTTGGAGATGATTGATCGATACGAAACCATGTACGTCTGATGGATACGAACAAGGTCGATACGAAGGAGGCCGCCTTTGGAAGGATACGAAGAGTGTAGTTCCGGATGGATGCGAACGGAACTGATGCGAAGAGGGTGAAACGATGGATATAAATGAATTGATTTCTAAGTTTGCATCGATCATATCTTGAGCATACGAACTCGGATTGACTTGAAATTTAAAACGTTGGCTTCCATGGCTTTGCTTGTCATGTCTTGTCAATTGTAGCTCGATCCGGACTCGAACAAAATTCATCGATATCCATTGTGAGCTGGCGTATAACCAATCTTCGGGACGAATTGTCTTTGATTTCCAGTCAATTTCTTGGTGTCACGGTCTTGCCAAAAGGCAGGATAACACTTGCCCCCCAAAACATGCCTTACGATAGAAAGGTGTGTTTTGTAATGCCATAAGCTGGATGTTCACATCCTGCTAATGACATGCAAAGAGATTGATAATCCTACCAGGCCGCGAATGGCGATCATTCGAGATCGTATGCCGTTCGGAGTGGTATGTGATCGTTCGTGGTGGTGCCATTCGAGACTAATTTTGACTGTTCACGGTCGGATGCTGTTCGAGACGAATTTTGACCGTTCGCGGTCGGATGCCGTTCGTGGCGAATTGTGACCGTTCACGATCGGATGTCGTTCGAGGCGAATTGTGACCGATCGCGGTCGGGTGCCGTTTGGAGCGAATTTTAACCGTTCGCGATCGGATGCCGTTCGAGGCGAATTGTGTGTGCCCGGGGGAGGGGGGGACTTACTATCATTAACATCAGATTTCACGTTCGAGTGAGTTTCTGAATTGTTTGTGGTGGTGGTTTATCGCCATCTCAGAGCATGTCTGAGGACCGTTCGCGATCTCGTACATGTGTAAGTGACTTGGCCGTTATAGAATTATTAAAACCAAATTTACATTCAAATGAGTCTTTCAACAGAAATGTCCAACAAAATCAAGTTCGAACATGAGAAATAGAAAACAAAGGCAAAACAGAGACGTCAAAGTGCAAACACCTACACTGATGTGATTGATAGTCGTATCAGAGCATGCCTGAGGATCGTTCACGATCTTGTACATGTGTAAATGACTTAATCGTGTTGGTGTGGAGTTTTCCACTTATTCGTCATTATTTCAATCAGTTGATGACAAGCTGATGCCTCGATCCTGAGTCGTTCCCAGTTGGTGCAGGTGGTGGTCGTTCTTGCTCCACCGTTGTGGCTCGCCTCCATACATATTGCAATAGCAGGCCATTCCAGATATGTCCTTCTATCTCATCCCTCAAGTGTCGGCAATCATTCGTGCTATGACCATTTAGCTTGTGGAATAAGCATTACTTGTCTGATCTTCTTTCACTGTTGGTCGGATCCCTCCTCATTGGCTTTCGATAAGGAACCTGCCCCCTGGTGTCCTGGTAGATCCGTTCCAAAGTTTCATTCAACTTCGTATAAGAGGTGAATCTCGGTTCCTTTCGCGGTCGTTTCAGTTCATCACCGTTATTCTCGGCTTTTCGTTTTCTTTTATCCTTGCCTGAACCTTTTTCGGGAGGATTTCTGCCTTTGACTGCATAAACTTCTACTCCCTCTCCTTCCTCTCTTTCAACATTTGCATCCTCTAATCACAGGAATCATTCGGCCTCATGATAAAATTCTCCTAGATCCATAGGTGGATCCCTTGTCAGTGAATTTTTGAACTCCGTTCCATTAGCTATGCCAGCTACGGCTGCCATTAAGACCATGGATGGATCTGGACGATCCACCGATGCTGTTACTGCATTAAATCGTGTTAGAAAATTCCACAAAGATTCCTCAGTTTTCTGTTTTAGCGTCGCTAGACTCATTACATTCTTGGGCCTCGAAATGTGAACTCTGAACTGCCTCATAAACTTCTCGGTCAACTCGGTCCACGTTCCAATGGAACCGCTCTCCAATTGTCTAAACCATAGTGCTGCTATGTTTGTCAAATACAATGAGAAGCGCCGGGCCATGACCACTTCTGATGCCCCCAGTACTTCCATGTGCCTCATATACCTTGTCAGATGAACCGCAGGATCCGTCCTCCCATCATACGTCTCCAGTGTTGGTAGCTTGAATTCAGGTGGGTTCCTGGCCTGCCTAATTGCGGGAGTGAAGGGGCTCCTGTTCACATCTTCCAGATCTCTATTCACTAATCCACCTCTCATGGATCGACTGACCACCTCCGCCAATCTTTCATTGTCGTCAAGTTGTAGTCCTTGTCTGTTGCCTCCAAACCGCCCCCTGAGTTCACGAGGGAATTCTGGAATCTGCCGTCCAAGACGAGCATCCGTTCCTCTATCAATGCCGTGTTGAACAGCTCCACCTGGTATCATGCCTGAAGTTGGATCAACATGTTCCTGGTGGGTGCCCCCCAGATCTGGTGCTGCTCCTGATGGTCCTGCTCTATTCTGAATTCTGGTTGCTCTGTGCTCTTGATCCCTATCTCCAGCATCCCCTGCAGTTGCGTTAACTTGATTCTGCATTCCGGTTTGTCCACCTTGTCGAAGCAGATTCTGCATCATCTCTTCTTGCCTTTTTAGAAGCTCTTCATGCATAGCTCCCATCATCATCTCCATCTCGTCTCTGTTGATGAAAACTGAAGCCTGATTTTCTCCTGAGGAAGCCTCCTGACTCCCATCGTGCTGACTCCTTTCAGCTCTTTGCCTCGTTGTTGATTGCTTTGTCATGGTTCCCTTTAGATCTGATCCTCTAGCTTCCCAAATCCAAACTCCAAGCTTTAGAATCCCCGAGTGCTAGCCCTCTCAACGAAAGCACCAAAATGTTAATGACAAAATTGGTCACAAACACCCAATTGTTGATGAAAGCACCCGTTTACAATCACAGATCACAGATAGCAAATATGTAGAGAGAATAAATGTGAAGAACACTCAAAAAATAAAAGGAATGCAGTAAAAACACATGATTTATAGTGGTTCAGCTATCTTCGGCCTACGTCCACTTTGAAGAGTTGCTATTTTATTGATTATCACTCGTTGATTACAAGAGTACAATTGATAATAATTGAGTTACAATGGAGTTCGGCAGAATAACAGCGTAAAAGAACCCCTAGAAGCCCCCTTTTCTGAAGCTATTGGACTGCTATTTATAGGTGTGGGCTGCAAATATCTCGCTCAGATCTCAGGATACCTCTTTTGGCACGTAGGTGGGCCCACGCGATCGATCCCATGTGGTTTGCACTCCGTTCGTGATCGATACGAATGGATTTCGTATTGATCAAGATTTGGCCCAATCGAGTCGAATTGAGCATGAGCATGAGCATTCTCGAGGATGTACGCAAGCTTCTGTGAAAGTTTGGTAGCATTTGGACTTGTAGATTGTGAGATATGATCGATGCAAACTTATGTTTTCTTTAGGCTGCTTCGTTCGTATCGATACCCTTCGTATCGCTCTTATTCGCATTGGTCCGAGCACGTGTCTGCAGGTTGTCGTGGTGCTAAATTCTTGGATCGATCCACTTTTCATGCCGAGTGAGCGAGCCTTTCCTATGGATGCGCCTCATTTGTATCGATACAACTTGGCCTTGTTCGTATCGATCCACTGCCCCCTGTTCGTATCGATCTCTTAGTGGTTATTTTGTATCGATGGATGGACGACTTCTTCGTATCGATCACAAAGTAGTCACTTTCGTATCGATGGGTGATTTCGTATCGCCTGTGGCCGATCGATACGAACTATGTGAAACTAGATCGATACAAAATAGACTCCTGCATTACTTACCGATGGATACGAAGTTGACAGTCACGGATGGATACGAATTGGATGTTGATCGACCGATACGAACAAGTTGGAGATGATTGATTGATATGAAACCATGTACGTCTGATGGATACGAACAAGGTCGATACGAAATAGGCCACCTTTGGAAGGATACAAAGAGTGTAGTTCCGGATGGATGCGAACGAAACCGATGCAAAGAGGGTGAAACGATGGATACAAATGAATTGATTTCTAAGTTTGCATCGATCATATCATGAGCATACGAACTCGGATTGACTTGAAATTTGAAACGTTGGCTTCCACGGCTTTGCTTGTCATGTCTTGTCAATTGTAGCTCGATCCGGACTCGGAAAAGATTCATCGATATCCATAATGAGCCTGCATATAACCAATCTTCGGAACGAAATGTCTTTGATTTCCAGTCAATTTCTTGGTGTCACGGCCTTGCCAAAATCGAACACGTTGGATTTAACCTAAAATTTTAACTTGCTCCAATCGAATCCAAATCTATTCCAGCTCATAGTGCTTGTCTCCACGATTTTAACGCCGCTTGTTTCGTCCGATTTCGACCTCGTATGTGAATGATATGCATTTTATAAGATTTCATAATTTATAAAAAAAAATTACAATTTTTTTATATATTATATCCTAAATTATCTAGACCATCCATCACGTAGAGAGAAGATCATGGCCGTACATCTCCGTCTTTCTCGTTCAACGCATGATCCAGGTGATGCTGGAACAAACCCATCATCGCGTAAACCAACCGATCGCCGCACCCACCACAAATAGCCGAAAATCGATCCTACAGCGCCACCATGTATCTCCCACCACCACGCACCTTCGGCCAGAGTATTGTCAAGCTTGGCCCCATGTATGACTTGATATTCGTGCACAAATGCGTCCCCTTCGTGGCGCGATTCTCGACAATCCACTCAACGATATTCGATTACAGCCGTTCACATTGTAGAGCTCGACGAGCTCTTCGATTTTCATGTTGGTGATTTCTTCTAAAAATTGATGGATTGAGAGGAATTTGAGGTGGAAAGAGATCAAATTTTGGCCATTAATTTTGTTCGAGGCGGCTACATATATTTCTGCTAGGGTTTACTGTTGGAATGTGTATATATAGGCTTATATATATTATTTTATTATTACTTTCAAAATTTACATGCTTTTCCGAACGAACTCCAAACGAAGCGTGCCGCCTAGCATTTATAAAGTTTTACCCCTATTCCGAACATGATGGAACATGTTTCGAGGACTAATTCGATCGTATGCAGAAGATAGCTTTTCGAATCGAATTAAAATATTAAATTTTCGATATTAATTTCAACGCGTTTCTATCCCGTACACTCAAACCGTAATTCCAAATGCTACGAAATTTGAAATCCGATAATAATACAATATTACGGATCCAATGATATAGGCTATTTTAACGCATCGATTGAATCGAGCGATTTTCAAAATTGACGGAATTGCTTGAAATTCGAATTTTAAAAACTTACCAACTCAATTATAATTCAAATTGAATTTATATTCATATTGGAAACCATTCCGATTTATATTAAATCAAAATTCCATTATTTACACTATTACCATATATTAATTTTCACTATTAAATTAATATATAAATTTCAAACTTTAAATTTATCGACTTTTAATTCCATTCAAAGTCCATTACCATCACTCTAATTCAAACAGAGTTTAAAATCAACTTATACATCATTTCCATTCACATTTAACTCCAGATTCACCTGTTTACCCAATTTCAAATATTAAATTACTATTTACTGAATCCGTTAATTGCTATATTTGAATTCTAAACCATTTCACTAATTCAACCTAAATCTCCATATTCAAAATCGATTAATATTTCAAATTCAACACTTAAAAATAAATTTAATGTTCAAATCCAAACGACCAAAATTCCGGGTCGTTACAGTTGCATTCGATAGTGTTGCATTCCTTTTCCGACGAGAACGGTATCCTATTTCATCGACGTTAATCCATCTTTACATGCTCAATAGTCATATGTCTTCAAGTGTGATGAAGAGGATAGTGACTAGGTTCGACATCATTGCTTCTTTGATTATTGGCGATGTTGTATACATGTCTTCGACACTCATTTGTCTTTATATTTTAGAGTATTGTCGATCATACGTCTTCGAGAGTGTTGATTGGCAGTCATCGTGAACAAAAAGCTTTCATTCACCATGAAATGTGATGTCATGTTCATATCTCTTCTTTCATATCTTCGAAGTCGATAAGATACGACATTGGCTAAGCGTACATCAACATTAACCTTGATCATATGTGGTGATGCTTGAGTGACGATGTCGACATCATAGATGACATAGAAGAATATCAACAATGGTTAAGGAGTGGCATTGTTTCTTCAACATGACCTTATAGTCTTCAACGTTGATGAGGACTTCGATGTCGACATTCATTCTCAACACTATCTTATCGTCTGAAGCTTTAAACTTTGACTCAAGCCCTTAGTCTCGACGTTGATCCCTTAGTTTATATCCTTTGAAATTATAGGGATAACACAAACTTTATCAATTTCTTTGCAGAAAGACTGACACAAGTCGGTTTTATCTTTCCAAATCCATTTCGCAACTCATCAATTAATAATATTACTTAATATTAATGATAAGCTTTTCTAGCTTATTAAATTCATAGAAAATCATAACCTCTTGGGAAACATCCTCAAAAATCACTAAAAATCAAATTTTATATATTCTTTCTCCGATAAAAGTTTCGGGACAAAATAATTATTTAATTAATTTTTATAATTAAATCCCGAAATAAACACTATTTCATCCTTAGGAAATTGATAAAATATTCATATTAACTTGGAAAATTATGAAATTAAAAGATCATCTCGAAAATAATGTTTTACACATCATACCAAAAAATCAAATCAATTAGAGATTAAAAACTTAGGTTTTACCTTTAAAACCTATCATAATAATTCCATAAAATTTCCATATATCATATTATATCCAAACAATGATCAAACATCAAGATCAATTCGAAAATTAGCCATAACCGAATTCAAACACAAATAATAGAGATGGTTAATTATTATTCACCTTAGATTGGATGATGAGATTGAGATTTGATGAATTTTAGCTTCTCTAAGCTTTTCCCTTTGAATCCCCTTTAGTTTCCTCTTCTTTCTTCCTTGATTATGGTCGGCCTCTCTACTTCCTTTTGATTGTTTTGTGAATGTAAAATGAGAATTAATGTGAGAGGGAGGATTTAAGGGATGAAATAAGGCTCTATTCCTAATTTCCCCTTCTCATTTATTCCCTTTTTTTATAAGTTTTAAAACAATCTTACTACTTGATTAGTTAAGGCCCTAATTAATTGTCAAATCTCATCCTCCTTATCCTATTACATTATTCTATTTAATCTATCCAATTAAATCTCCTGAATCATGTCAAACTAAAATTAGGGATGTTACAAAAAGCGAAAGTGGTAGCACTTGAAAGACAAAGGAGAGCATGACTACTGCTTATCTAAAGCCCTTTAGTTGGTTCCATTTTTATCGTCGGCTTTCACATTTGGTATTTTATATTGCTTAGATAGTACCTTGCAAGCTAGGGTGTTAGAATAAGTTTATCTCTTGCTTGTTTGCATGATTGACATTGCTATGCTTGTTTGGTTGTTAGGCATGCTTGGTTTTGATAACGTCTTGTTTTTGTTTTTCTTGGGTGGAATTTCAACGGAAAAATTCTTAAAGGAGGAGAATGTAACGACCAACATTTTCTACACATTTTTATTTATCGATAGGTTGTAAAGATATTATTTTCATAACCAAATGACCTTAGATTAGGAAAAAACTTTGGGTATTACCATGTTTTGGCATTTTTAACCTTAGAATTAATTGTGGACAGTTTTGACCCTAAAAAATTATGGCTATTACTTTTGATATGACTAAATTAGGGCCTAAAACCACTTCCCAATGAATATATAATGGTTTGCCTTACCGCAAAATGGTCATAATAGATTTTTGGCCTTACAGTTTGTGATATACCAAAGTTTTAAGTTTAACAGTTTTTGGACAGTTTTTAGTGGTAATTAGCATAAGCCTGTAATTAGGCTCATGAACAATTTTTGGATTTATGCTCATAGCAGTTGAGAGAATAGTCTCAAATCATATTTCTTCGTCCCAAAGATAGATCGAAACCTCCATTAAACATATCACCAACCAAAACGTCATAAATACATTCCAATCAAGTTATGGGTAGATTAGTAAGATACTTTCCAGTTAGAATTTTTGAAGAGGGAATTTCAGGTCTTAGCTGTATGTTTTCAAGTCAACCTCGATTTGCATGGTTTTCATTGATTTTGATCGATTGGTGAGTGATTTATCATCTCCTAACATACTATATATGTGTCTGTAGGTTTTGGTATGTTTAGGATCCATTTTTAATGTCAAAATATATTTTAGAACTGTTTCGGTTTCAAAACTGAAGCAAAAATGTATTTAAATGGTTTAAATGTGATTTAAACATGTGTTTATGCTATGTGGCTATTCATATGAATGTTAAGCTAGGATATGGATGTGTTTTTTATCAGAATTTCAATGATATGTGTTTCTTTGGATGTGTTTGTATGTTTGAATGGTTGAAACGTTCGTTAGAGAAAATTGGAGGTTAGAACCATTTCTATGGGGAAGAGTCTTCGTGTAGAAGAAGTACTTATGTGATGTACTCTTTAATTTAATATAAAAAGAATGGTAGACCCATAACCATAGAATGAACTTTGATGGATAGGTAATAGCATGTTTGAGGTTGCATAGTTACAAAGGAGTTGCATGTAGGTCGAAGCAGTAGAAACTTAGGATGGATTAAGGCAGAATTGCCGAGCTTGAAAACCCATCTTGAAATTAACTAAGTGGTATCGCACTAAACCCAATTGGTTCGCTACTGATCCGAGACACTTCCAAAATTCATGAAGCCAACCAGGGATTTTTGTGGAAATACACGAGGCTAACGAGGGGGAAAAGGTCAAGGCATTATAGTAAGGAGCTAGGGATGAAAATGGATAAGGCTAGGGTTCGTTAATGCATCGAACAAGGAATGGTGTTCGGTAAGTGGGCTCAAAGGCAACAACAAAGCACCAGACATACATTCTTGTCCAGCACTAACTGGAGGCGCTCGGTAGTTTGACATGGGGTAGGCTTTGGTCCAATATCGTGCATAGTGAGTTTTTGCATGGAGGCCTCGGGCATGACATAGGGTTGACATGGGGCTTACTTCGAGCATGACATGGGATACTTCGAGATCGAGACGAGAGTGACTTCGGAATTTTGTGATGCAATCAAGGAAGTTCATAACTTCAATAACTCCATAATGTGAATGAATTATGTCGAACGCTTCAAGGAGAAAGTGTTCATAGCATCTAGTGATAGTCCAAGGAGGCAAGTTCAAGTGAGATAAACTTGTGCAATGGAACGAAAGATGGGTTCTACTATTAGTACGTGTGCTAAGGGATCATTGGTAACTTGGAGGTTTCGATGTATGCTCATAAAGAGGCGGGTATGCTAGAATGATCACTTGGATTTGTCTATATGTGATGCGTGTACCCTGGACCTTGTCGATACATAGGTCTAGTTTATGGCCATCGAAAATGTCATGGATTCGAGCACATAGGTAACCGAGATATTGAATGGGTTTAATCGTTGAATGTTGTCATGCGAGTTATCATATATCTGACGTAGTTGAGTGAGTGAGATTGTTTGATGGTTGTTATGTTTGTTATGATTTGCTATGGATGTCACACGATGTAGATCGATGTAGATATCTGGATACCCCATATTGTACTTTGACTAGTAGTACACCCCAACGATGACAGTTTAGCATATATTGATGTTATGTGCTAGCTTTGGATGTAAGGATAGGTTAGATATGATTCTACATACTATTTATTCCAACTTACGGTGCAATGGTTCTTATACTTATAGATCGCTCATACCAGACTTATGTCTGACCCGAGATTAGTTGCATTGCTTTTTATCTTCTTGAGTACTCTTAAATCAATAGACTAAGATAGCAGGTATGAGATAGCACAAGGAGTTGTACAGAGGACGAGGAGAAGGCTATGCTTTCTTATATATTTATGTATTAAGCTGTTATCGTCTATTTCCGTTATCCAATGCAATGGAGCTATATGACACTACCTATATATATAGAGACGGTTATTAGAGTTCATTTCGGTGTACTGGGATGTATAAACTCTACTATTTCCATTTTGTATAACCCGATGAACCTATTTGCACCACGATATGATGATTATTCTGGTTCATTCAATTATACTATTGTTTTGTATGTTATACATTTATTTGGTTATTATATTTTGTATATACCCTATGAGATGTTTTAAAGGTTTGGGACTGGTGTATTGTTACTTTCACTTCACAAAAATACTATTTTGTTACGGCTTTGAGCCGTTGCTAATGGATTTTGCGCAACCCAAAGCCGTTGCAAAATAGAGAGTGGCTAAAATTTAAATTACTTGTTTAAGTTTCCATTTTAACACATCTGATTTGTCTTATAAGTGAATCAAATCCTAATATTCCAGATGTACGAATAAATCACGCCATTTCTTTTGAAACAAAACAGAAAAGGAAACGAAAGAGAGAAGAAGTCATAAATGATAGAGAAACTAAACCAGTTTCCATATATTTAAAATATAAACTTCATTCAATACAAGTCGAGTAAAACAAAATAGACAATTGAAGCATGAATGAAATCAGATCACAACATTCAACCAAGAGCTAATATTTCTTTCCAATGAAAGCTTGAAATTTTTTTATATCTTCGTTCTTCATAGCTTCATCTTCATTAACCTCTGATTCATTACTGGAAGCATTCAATAGAATAAAAAAATGATACTGTAAGCACAATAATAAATTAAGTATAACAAATAAATGTATAATCTCCAAGCTATATACAGGGAATCAATACGTGAGTTCGAGTTAGTGTGAAGGAGCTTTCCCCATGTTCCTTTAACACAAGCACCATCTATTCTAAAATTTAAAGGTAAAGATATACCCAGAAAGAGGCATAGAATGTACTCATGCAATATTTGTGAATGAACTGAAAGTAAACAGACTGATATGCTTAGCAATGATATGGCTAAGATAGGCGTTTAAATGATTATGTTTACAAAGTATCTGATAGATTTTTCTTCAAAATAGCAACGAAACAAATAACACTCCAAATGACTTCCACACCAATAATTTTAGTAATATTAGTCTACAAATAAATAGTAATATGAATTATAACTCACATTAGAAGCACACAAAACTTATGACATCTACAAATAAGAGTAGTTTGAATGCCTACATGGATAGAATGCAAATATGGTAACAGTAAAAGTTCAGCTCGTGCAGTTCAAGGTAATATTCAAACCTTATCTTGTTTAGAAGAGCATAAATGATGGTAGGTAGTAAGCAACAAATGTAATGACACCAAATGTCATCGAATTTGCAACCTTATAGAGTACGTAAGCAATGTCTCTTTCAATTCCTATACTAATAATAAATCTCACTTTTCAACATTTCAGGACATGTAGGGCTTATTTGGTTTCATTTTGTATTTTGTGTTTTCCGTTTTCAACATTCATAACATAATATGTGTATAATGGATGAAAATTTTAAAATTTTAGACCATTATGACAACGATGAAAAACGGCGGAGGGTATGGAGAGACGGGAGGAGATTTATTGTTTTCCATTCTTTTATTATTTTTCAAGCCACGAAAAATAAAATAAATTTGTTTTCCATTTTATATGTTAGCGTCATTTTGAAAATTAGTTGTTTTCTAAAAATACATGCGTCATGTGCAAGTTCTTTTGGACGAAAACACAAAAGTAAAAATAAAAAGCCAAACGGAGCCGTAGTTTAATTTTCATGAAGTTAGGTTTACCATTCACGATTTAGTTATCAACTACGTAAATAAGTTCCAAATTTCTTCCAAGTCGGTAATTATACAAAGTTAAAATTGAAGTGGTGATGGGAGTAAAACCTAAGCCAAACTTTTAAAATAATTCAATTTTTACTATGGTTTATACTTCACCCTAATATCTTATTGATCATTTAAGTAATTCAACAAAAATCAGTAAACTAACCTTTTTTACTTTCAAAATCTTTCCTGAATGGGTGCGCTAACGTGCCTAGCAGCCATTGGTTTACGAGAACTGCCCTTGCTCAAAGAAAGGTCTCCAAACATTGCCGAATTAAGATGACCTCATCCCCTTACTAATGGCCGTGAACATAAGGGTTTCTCATTACTTATTGGGAAACAAACATGTTTATTGAATTACTGTGGTGGTACCAAACCTGATGTCAAACTTGTATATAAGAGTGGAAAACAGTAGCTACTTCTACAGGTAACATGTGAACGATGATCAACACATATATAATAGTAACCTTTAAATGATGATAATTACATAATAATGTCATGGGAAAACTTCACTCACTAAAGAAAATATCATGGTAGTTATTAATAAAGATGCAGATAAACAACACAGTAAGTACATCACATGCACATGTGCTATATCATGCTACTCGTAACTCTAGCAAATGGTGGTTCACTTAAGAGTTGGGACATTTGTATATCAGTCGACAATATAAGCTTACTATAAAAGCACGTTCATTGAAATTTGCTACTTTGTAGACGTTTATCTGAGGCATGCCAACTAGATTATAGTATTTCAATGTGTTTTATATGCACTGAAGTGATATCTTAATTTCACCATTCATTTGGAAAAGGAAGAAGAACAAATAATTACTTAGAGACTATGTCTTTGGTTTATCTTTGTGTACCGTGATTCAAATTGAACATTGACCAAACTCCAAACTCCAAGATTGCTCTTTATGAAGAAGTAAAGGCATGATGTACGAAGCCTAAACATGTAAATGAGTTTCAAATACACAAAGAGAAGCATAACAAAGACAACTGGTGCAAAATTAAAATACACAAATGTGGCTCCTATGTGTGATGTCTAAGCATGTCACTAATTCAAAGTTATTGTATGTGTGTTATAACATATCTGACCAGGGAGTGCCTCAAGAAAACATAAACAAGATATGTGAACAAAATATAGCCACAGGAGACCATTCTTGATATTAAACGATCCACAATTCACAGATCAGTTTACTCTTCCATTGCATCACCCTCTGCTACTGCAACAACTTTTTATGAGAAACGATTTTAGTAGCTAGAATCTCTGCAATAACATTATAAAATTAAGTATCATATAGTATATACATAATACACATAATACATCAGGAATGTGTATTTCGAGCATGCATACTAACATAAGCATAGCCTCTAGAACTAAAATATGTCCTTGGATTTGGCAATTGATGATTTCTTAAGCATTCTTTCTTATCCTATAATATCAAAAAATTAAGAGGTAAATAATGACTGAACAATAAACATTTACAGCAGATGTATCTGTGGATCACATAACTCAATTCAGTTGTCGCTATTTTGATATTTTGGTACTCTAATGTCACAAATCAAATCGATTTATTGTACCTTATGTCTTCTGTATAAGTTGTCTATATAATCAATATGCTAGAATACTAAAAATCCGTAGGCTCTTGCCTCAGTGTACAAATTCATTTCATAAGCTTCATGCATTTAAACTTAGCTCAAAAAATTCAATGCAAATCATTTAATATGACTAATGTGCAAATTTGATTCTATCCTAGAACCTGGAACTGAGCAAACTAATATTTTTAAGGCTTTTATGTTATGACTCAAAACACAGCTGGAAAAGATTTTAAGCTTTATACTTCAGTAGCATACTTTGCTTAGTAGCCGGATGACTCATGACAGTGCTAATCAAGAGTTGCAGGAAACTCATATTTTGGAACTATTAAATATTGAATTCTGAATATTTCTTTAGAAATTCAAATTTAATAAAAAGGAAAACAATTGCAATGAAAGAGTAAAACAAAATAAGGTTTAATTGTTTAATTATTGGCTAGCTATAAAATGGTACATATTAGTTCAATTGTTAGAGGCATCATTTCATGAATTGGTAACCTAAAATAGCTACTTATAATTGTCGAAGAACCAACAAGCTATGATATATTCATAATAAGGATATGTCTGTATCGGGTATAACGTTGTTTACCCTTATTTACTTTTGCTCTACTTATTGGGCTGGACCTGTTCCTCAGTCCAGAAGCTTTCTTTGCTTTATAAATACAAACAGAAGTATTGTATTGAGTCGTATGAAAACTGAAAGTAATAAAATCATTTTTCATTTTATGGTATCAGAGCCACCATAGCCAAAAGGCAGTTATTGATCAGAGAAAGTGATCTCTTCTTTCTCCCTTCAGAGCATTATCATCACAGGGGAGGCATACCCTTCTCGTGATCAACGTAGTATCAAATTTTCATCAGAATCAGTTCTTGCATTCGTAGTGCCATCCTAGAAGAGGATCAGATTCTAACATCTTCATCTCCTCATCTGGTTACACTGATCTCAATCATTACAGCCTGCTTTGGCTGCAAGTCTATCACTGCCTCGCCAAAGCATTGCCTTCTTGATCAAGATCCCCTCATCTGATTGTACCGTTCTCATCTGCATTGGCTGCAAGTTTATCATTGCCTCGCCAAAGCATTCCTTTCTTGATCAAGATATCTGGATATCAGTGTTCTTGATTCACCATGGCAAATCAAGATGATGATGCCACCTCTGTGAACACAGGCAACAGATCCAGAAACGATCAAAGCATCGACCCAATCTTGATCAGACCTAAAAATTAGGCAATCAACACATCATTAGATGAAGACAATTACATAACATGGAAATACCATATAGAAATTGCATTAAGAGGTTATGATCTGCAAGATTATGTGAAGGGAACCAAGGAAGTTCCTTCTATTAACATCACCGATGATAAAGGGAAACTTATTAGCAATCCAGATTACATTCAATATCAAAGGCAAGATAATTTGCTTGCATCTTGGTTATTATCTTGTATTAGTCAGAGTCTTGTGTCACAACTTGTTGGGTGTTACACTTCATATGAGATATGGTCAACCATTGAAAGAATTTTTAGTTCACAATCAACAGCCAGAATTATGCACTATAGAAGAGAGCTACAAAATGCAAGAAAGAATGATACAAGTATGAGAGAGTATCTTGCCAGAATTAAGAATCTTTGTGACAAATTGAAGTCAGTGGGTCATGAGATATCTAATAGTGAGCAGATTCTTATCATTACAAATGGTCTTGATCAAGAATATGAGTCCTTAGTGACATTTCTTGCTACACAGCAAACAATACCAGACTTAGAGCATGTTCACTCAGCACTTCTTGCTCATGAAGGCAGGGTTGAACAGAGAAGACTCATGCAAGAAGACTACTCAGCCAACTATGCCTCCTCCATAAAGAACAGAAATCGGAAACATAATCAAAACAAACAAGAAAATCAAAATTCAAGAGGAAACAACAGTCAAAGAGGAAGAGGCAGAGGAAGGTACCCAAACAACCAAAGGGTCAATGCCAAATTTGTGAGAAATTTGGCCACATGGCAAGTAAGTGCTACTTCAGATTCAAGGAAGATTACAATACTACTCAGCAAGGTCAAGCAAACAGAGGACCAACAGTAATATAGAACAAACCAGTAATCAATCCAGAAATAATGCAGACAACTCAACAGATGATGCAACCGGACCTGAAGATGTCAACATGGAAGAATGGTTCCCTGATTCAGGGGCCACTAACCATATGACTAACAATTTGCAAAATCTAAACTTGGGAAATAAAAGCTACACAGGTAAGCATTCTGTTGTAATGGGAAATGGTGAAATAATAAATATATCTCATGTGGGAATAGGCACTATAGAAGGTACAAGGCTACTCTATCTTAACAATTTATTGAGAGTACCAAGTATCAAAAAGAATTTAATCAGTGTCTCACAACTTGCTAAAGAGAATAATGTATATTTTGAGTTTCACCCTAGATGTTGTCTTGTTAGGGACTTGCTGGAAAAAAAAATATTGTTACAGGGTAAACTGGATCAAGGTTTATACAAGTTCAGCAATATGAGAAAAGGACCTTTTTGTAACAATGTAGTTGGGTGTAATAATGTTAGTACTGATGATAACAAAAAGGATAATGTTCTTGATGTATGGCATTGCAAGTTAGGGCATCCCAGTCTTGATGTAGTCAAACAAGTATTGAATGAAAATAAAATTTCCTTTCCAAAATTATGTAGTTCTAATGTATGTACACACTGTCAAATTGGTAAGAGTCATAAATTACCTTTTCAACATTCTGAAACTGTATATGAAAAGCCTCTTGAGCTAGTGGCAGTTGACTTGTGGGGACCATCTCCACATAATTCAACTCAAGGAGACAGGTATTACCTATCACTTGTTGATGCTCATAGCAGGTTTACATGGATATATTTTTTAAAGGAAAAATCAGACACATGCAATGCTATGAAACATTTCATCACTTGTATTGAAAAACAGTTAAATAGCAGTGTGAAAATGATACAAACAGATGGTGGGGGTGAGTTCAAAACCCTAAAGGATTTCTTCGCTATGAAAGGAATCGTACATAGAATGACATGCCCACACACATCTGAACAAAATGGATTGGTGGAAAGAAAACACAGACACATAGTGGAGACTGGTTTAACACTTATATCACAAGCTTGTCTGCCTATGAGATACTGGAGAGAGGCATTTGCCACAGCAGTATATCTTATCAATAGAATGCCAACCAAAGTGTTAAACCATATCTGCCCTTTTGAAAAACTTTTTGGTGTTAAACCAGATTATAAGTATTGAAGAAATTTTGGGTGCCTGTGTTTTCCTTGTCTCAGACCATACAATAAACATAAATTGAGCCTGAGGTCTAGTAAATGTACTTTTCTGGGTTATGCAGATAATCAGAAAGGCTACAAGTGCCTAGACAATCAAGGCAAACTTTATATCTCAAGACATGTAGTGTTTAATGAAAGTTTTTTCCCTTTTGCAGAGAAGGAAAAACACAAACAAGGAATGGACATCAACAATGCAGGGACAAGTCAAATACCTAATCTGTCTAATTGGATCAGTAATGAAAACAAAACAAATTATAAATCAACAAAGAATGTTTATATTGATAATTCAGAGCAAAGTGCAATGGACAACTCACAGCATAATGAACAACAGCAAGTAGATATACAGGAAAATCAAGGGAATGAAGACTCAACAAATGAAGCTACTGACTCATCAAATGAAGCTACTGATCACTATATGGTTAAACATCAAGTGCAACAACCAACCATTAGTCAACATCCCATGACTACTAGATCCAAAAGTGGTATCTTTAAACCCAAAATATTCAACACTCAAATCAACGAAGTAGAGCCAACATCATATGAATCAGCTGTTAAAGATAAAAGGTGGAGAAAAGCCATGGATGAAGAATATAATGCACTGATTAAAAACAAAACATGGATCTTAGTTGACCCACCAAAACACAAAAACATAGTTGGAAGCAAGTGGACTTATAAAATTAAAAGAAATGCAGATGGAAAAGTAATCAAGCATAAGGCAAGACTTGTGGCAAAAGGCTATACTCAACAATATGGTTATTATTTCAATGAGACTTTCTCCCCAGTGATTAAACCAGCAACAATCAGAATTATAATAACTTTAGCTCTACACAAGCATTGGGAAATAAGACAGTTGGATGTGCACAATGCATTCTTGAATGGAGACTTAGTGGAAGAAGTGTACATGCAACAACCAAAGGGTTATAGTTCTAAAGATAGCAGCAATCAAGTATGCAAGTTACACAAGGCTATATATGGGTTGAAACAAGCATCAAGGGCCTGGTATGAAAAACTAAAAACCACTTTAGTCAAATTGGGATTCACTGCCACTAAATCCAGTAACTCCTTCTATATAAGAAAGCAGGGGGACAATAGCATCTATATATTGGTATATGTTGATGACATTCTCAATACAGGAGACAATCAGCATGAAATTGAAACAGTAATCAGGTGTTTAGACAGACAATTTGCTATAAAAGACTTGGGAGTTGCAAATTACTTCCTAGGGATTCATATTCAGAGAAATACAGATTCAAGCATTAGTTTGTCACAAAAGCAATACATATCAGATGTTCTAGTAAGAGCGAATATGGACAATGCCAAAGCACTGTCCACACCCATGACGAGTAATCTCAAACTGTCTAAAGACAAGGGAGAGCCAATTGAAAATGTCAAACAATATAGGAGTGTGATTGGGGCACTCCAGTATGCAACTATTTCTAGACCAGACATCTGTTTTAGTGTAAATAAGGTCTGCCAATACATGCAAGCACCAACAAATAAGCACTGGTGTGCAGTTAAACGCATTCTTAGATATCTAAAGGGAACTATTCACTATGGATTAAGACTAGTGTCATGCAAAAATATAACTTTACAAGCTTACAGTGATTCTGATTGGGCCAATGATTTAGACAACAGGAGATCCATCACTGGGCACTGTGTGTACCTCGGCAACAACCCCATTTCATGGTGCACGAAGAAGCAATCGACCATTTCTAGGTCGAGCACGGAAGCAGAATACAGAGCTATCGCTAGTGTCACCGTGGAAATCACCTAGACTGAAGCTCTTCTCAGAGAATTAGGGTTCGAGATTAAGCAAACACCGACTGTCTGGGTAGACAATTTGAGTGTCATATCTCTATCCATGAATCTTGTTCAGCACTCGAGAACAAAACATCTAGAAGTGGATCTACACTTCGTTAGAGAACGAACTGGAAGCGGGAATCTTCAGATCTGGCATATCCCCTCCTTTTACCAACGCGCTGATGTTTTAACAAAGGCCATTTCATCCAAGAAATTCATTCGGCTTAGAGAGGAACTGCGCGTTCTCCCCGCCGCCATGGAAAATGAAGAGAAGACATGAAGGGATGGAAACCCTAGTTTAGTTTATGGGGGGAATAATAAGGATATGTGTGTATCGGGTATAACATTGTTTACCCTTATTTACTTTTGCTCTGCTTATTGGCTGGACCTGTTACTTAGTCCAGAAGCTTTCTTTGCTTTATAAATACAAACAGAAGTATTGTATTGAGTCGTATGAAAACTGAAAGTAATAAAATCATTTTTCATTTTAATTCATATGTATAAAATAACATTTTGCATGTACATGAGATGTTATTAATCGTGAATTTGGTGTATAATAGGCAACAAAATCACTAATGATTATTAATCAAAACTACATTATCCTTACAATAAATTGAAGAAAGAGTAAAGAATAAAAGGAATTGATTAACCAATGATAATAGTTATTAATGTACATACAATACAAAACAACAAGCTTCATGCTTATGCCATTTGATTTTGGATTCTATTAAACAATTATAATGAGTCCATTAAACTATATATTAAACAACAAGCTTCTTCCTACAACATGCCTTTTTGATTATTTACCTTTGCAGCATAATGGTTTTCCAGTTTCAGTAAATATTTATATATAAAACAGCATACAGCTCAAAATAAAAAAAACATAAATAATAAATATACCTGAAGACACAACAAGAAGGGCCGATGCAGCACTTAGGACTGGCATTGCGAGTGGAGGCTGTGATGGTAGTTGCAGATGTTAAGGTTTCTCAGTGTGGGGAAAAATACTGATAGTAATCAACTATTACATAACATGGCTAATTTCTAGCACATAGGACATGGGTTGTTGAGCTAGGAATCTGGCGAGGAAGTGGAGTGGAAGGTGAGGTTGTCGATGGTTTGAGGTCGAAGGTGAGAGAGAGGTGGAATTAGGGATTCAATATAAGAAATTTCTATGTGTGTTCTTTCCGGGAGTGTATTATTTTGGGCACAGAGGTGTATACTTGACGGTCCCCATTTTTTAAGTAAAACCGTGGATGTTTGCAAAGGTCCTAGGGTCGTTGTAAAATTGTAACGGCCTCAAGCTATTGCTAAATCCTTTGCAATGGCTCAAGGCCATTGCAATAGTTCAACGACTCAAGGCTATTTCAAAATTATCGCAAAGCAGCGTTGCGATAAATTATCAATATGGTGCACTGTTTACCCTTGACCGCCTCCCTACATCGGCCAAGTACCATTATAACACACTTTATATGATATTAGATGTGCATTTGGGTACCAAAGGTGTAGAGTGGTGGTCATAGGCGGTTTCCCAAATATCGTCTTGCTGCTAGTTCTATTGAAATAGCCTTCGGTTGTTTCAGTTATCATTATATCATTATAGTTACTTTGTCCTGAAAGGCAACCATCATGCATGTTATCGTGTGTTTGGCTTGGTGAACAATCACAACAAGCATAACTAGACCTAGGTCTCTGTCCCTAGGGAGTCCACTCGTTCAGTTCTATGGTGATTTCAGTGCGGACCATGTCCTCTTTGAGTGTCACCGGCTATATCTCCCCCAACGACTCCATCTTGAGGATTAATACCTCGTTCAGCATCGTCATGGTCATCTCCAAAGTCTCCCCAAGCCCCATAGGCTCCAGACCGATCTATGCAGACCTGTGGTCAATAGGTACCGAACGAGTTTCTAGTTGGAGCTTCTACTCCCGTTTGCCTCCATTGACTCCCGGTCGCTCTAGCATCCCCTCTTCGGATATTTTACTTTCCATTGCTGTGTCGGTCTATAGAATTTTCCTTAGTCGAATCGAATGATGAATCCTCTCTATCATCACAACTCTTCTAACGACATCCATCTCCATTGTGGGTTGAAATATTGAAACAAATTGCTTCTCCATCTCTTCCTTGATGACAAGTTGAGATCTTTGCATCTTTCTATCCATATCCCCCATCATCCCGTCGAACTCTTGTTTCGTCAACACTTCTGGTTGTGCCGAACTTCCTAATTTTATTGATAGACTTCATCAACTCCATGATTTGAACTCTTCGGTCTTTCTTTTATTAGAGTTTGTTGATTGTAGTTCTTCTCAAGCCATTTCCTTCTGATCTGGTTGGAGACTTTAAGCTAATCCTAATACCAATCACAGAATTGATCCTGTTTTTCATTCTCAATGAAAGCACCAAAATATGTTAGCACATAAAATGAGAAAACACCTCTAAATGAAAAAAAATGAAATTTAAATGAAAGAAATATGCCGAGACAGAAAAAAAATAACATGAGATATTTATAATAGTTCAACAAATTCTATGGCCTACCTCCATTTTGATGTTTTTAATGATCGTTTTTTCTATTACAATTGAACTGCAACACAATATCGGGACAAGAATTGCTTGATTTCTAATTCGATAGAACCTCCGCATCAAAATTGATTAAAAAAAACCTTTTTCATATGATGTAGTTTTCTATTTATAAACAAACCCATACATCAGAATTGCTAGATCTCCTTTTGAATTTCTCAAACAATCAGATCTGAGAATATAAGATGAAGAACGAGTCAACGCTGGCACAATTCTCGAGATTTGATCAATTGATACTAATCGATAAGTTGACCAAATCTTCAAGTTACTTTTTCTTCAATATGACATGTAGAATCATCATAGAAGCAAAGTGGGTCCCATCTCTGCTTTATGATCGATCAATGGATCGATAAGAGATTTCTCATATCTTAGCTCTTCCCTGGAAACTCAATCCTTGATCTCTTTCAAGTTTCTTGATTCATTCCTTCATCATTTTGCAGTCCAAATCCATTGAAACACCATTTGGTTAAAGTACCGGATAACAATATTATACCTAGTATGAACTCATCGTACGCACACAGGATTTGTAAAACTGATATAAATGTTACGTACACAAAATACATTGTATGCATATTGATTGTTAAAAATTTAAACATAATAGTTGGGCCTTAAATGGTTGATATTAGTTAAAAATTATGAATAACATATTGTTTATAAGTTTATGGGTTGGGCTCTCAAATTGAAAATTCAATTTTATCTTTAAATCTTCTACTATGTTGAGTTCCCTTGATAAATTTATACATATAACAAACTGTTTATATTAAATTTATGGGCATATATGTATTTTGAACATATAAATTTTGTGTCCGAAGTTCAAGCATAGTAAAAAAAACATGAATTGTAGGTTAATTAGTACCTTAAACATTACATTCTTCTGATACAATTGCATAACTTTGAATTGGTAACCTCCTTAATATTTTAAGAAATAAAAAAATAAAAATGTGAGATATTTCTTGAAATATGAATAACCAAAGAAAATAATAGCCATAAAATTGTGTGGAAAATTATGTATCGACCATTATTGAGTTTCATACTGCACTAGAAAACTGTTACAAAATTTTTATCTTTGATTCTAGATTGGAAAACTATGAGAAAGGAAATGATGGAACCATATCAAAAACTATTTTGTGATGCAAAAATATCGGATGATAATGATCTTATTGTAATTGTAAAAAATTGATATTTTTTCGAATGGACCATGCATTCTAAAATGTGGACTAAAGCGAACTAAAACTCTAGTTGTTCAAAAAATATGTTACTTCTCATAAAAGCCATTCATTATGAATAAGTTTTTATCAACAAATCAATTCGTTTTGTTAATGTGTAGTGGTGAAAGAACATACTTGAAAAATATTAAACAACATTATCCCAAGGATACAGAAAAATTTCAAAAATAGAACAGAAACTAAAAATCATACAAGAGGACAATGTAAAATTTGAGAAAACTATAATAATTGAAACACTCATATATGAGCTCAATCTTAAAAACCTACATAAATGTAAAATTATGGAAACTAAACAACAAAATGTTTCTAAAATGAGATATGGATCCTACTTCTTCAAAAAGAGCTCTTGAATATATAATTATTCATCACATTCATCCGATATAATGTCACGTGTAACAACCCGGTATTTCGAACCATTCGCATCCGCACATGTCGGACTTGAATTTCTCAAAACAACATATTGTTAATTTTTTATTCGGCAAAACTCAGCATATACAGTAAATAAATCAATCACAGAATCACAACCACAGAATATTACAACAATAAGCAGCGGAAATGATAAATAGTAGTTCATGAAGCTACTATATAAACAACAGAGTTTGAAATAAAATACAACAGAATATCTCTGATACAATGTAGTCTCGAATACAAACTGATGACAAGTCTGAACAAAACCACTGGATAGCTGAAAGCTGAATAGATACAGATGGATCTCCAAGTGAAGCTCCAACTCCAAAGGTGAGTCTCAAATACTGTGACACTCAGTCTGACCCGAGCGTAAAGCAAAACACAAAACACTCGATATGGGATTAACATTCTTATATTAATAAATTCAACTCAAGTGAAATTTCAACTGAAATACAAGTAACTTAAAGGATGTTTGGGATACCCATCCTCTAAGGATCCGTGGAACTATCTACTATGTAGTAATATACACTATTATAATATGTCTATAGTAAAGTAAACTATTAAAATAGTCTTCAGGCGTTACCCATATCCCCCTTAACACATTTTATATATTCTCATAGTCTATACAGTATCGTAATTCCTCCGTAAACTGGAGGGCTATCAGAGGACACTCCATAGGTATGGTACAAATCAAACTCGTAGAAGGCGCGATAGGGCATGCGACAAGGCACGCGAGGCAATGCCAGGGTATATATACCGTTTGCGGATTCAGACTAGTGGTAATGCATAGCAGCTACTACCGCCCACCTCGTGAAACACTCCCAAATCAAAGGGTGTACCCAATCAAATCACAAAAGCAATAAAATGGTATCAAAGAAATGTGCCCGATCGGAGGAATGACCTCACTTGGCCCGGCATGGCTCCTGTTTTAGCCGCATCAAGCTGACTTGCGGGAGTCAAGGCTACGTAAATACCATATAGAATCACCACCAAACCATCCTACTTCATTTTGGAATCTCCACCACGTACACAGTTGTTAAAGTGGTTTTCGGTATTGGCAGAGAGTATGACAATATCTTATCCCGGTCTCTTTAACAACCGAACGCTTATTTCACACCGTGGTCATTTCATTTCAAACAATTCATACTTCAAATCGAAATATCATATTCATTTCAAAACCATATCAAATTCAATATCATTATTCACTTTTAATAATATTCATTTCCAAAACCGTAACACTTTCAAATTTTATAGCACTTTCGAAATCATAGCACTTTTGAAATCATAGCACTTTTAAGATCATCACACTTTTGAAACCATAACACTTTTGAAATCATAACAGTTTCAACTTAAACAGTTTAGATTTTAAAGATAATATATATATTAAAATAGTTATAGATTAAAATAGTTTATATATTAAAATAATTTATATATTAAAATAGTTTATATATATTAAAAATATTTTATATAATAAAAATTGTTTTTCTCCAATTTCGCAAGTTAATTCAAATCATCTTAAATCCCAAAATTCAACTTAAATCAATTCCAGTTTAACAATGTCAATTTGAAGGTCAAAGATTCAATTCAAATTATAAATAAACTATTTCAATTTTTATCGATTTCAAATCCAGGTTTGAATTATCATTTCAATTACAATAAGATTCAAAGTTTCATATTCAAACACTTCCAATATAAGTTTCATTTATATTTCAACATTTAATTTTTAATTTTTTTTTATTCATATTGGAAAATATTCACTTAATCATTTTAATAACATTTAAATAAAATATCAATTTACAAATTTAAATCCATATTAAATATTCAGATTCTATTTAAAATTGAGAATATTCATTAAACCACTTTTATCAAATCAAGTTATCAATCATATCTTCCAAAATCTCAAAATCAATAATTTCAAATCAATTCCTATTTAAATTCACTTATTAACCAATTTTAAATTCCAAGCCAACATTAATTTGTTCTTCCCAACCTTTATTATTAAAGTTATAAAATCTATGTTAAATATTAATATAAGTTTATATAAATACTTAAACATATTATATACTAATTAAATTAAATCTTATTATTAAATTTGTTTTATATTAAATCCATATATATATATATTAAAATAGTAAATTTATAAGTAAAATCTTAAAAATTATAATTTCAAAACCAACTTATAACTTTAAAATTTCCAAAACATATAATTTTAAAAATCTAAAATTTAGACATATATAGAAATAACATTTATATATTATATATTAAAAATCAATATTTATTAAAACCATATATATTTCTTTTCAAAACCTTGGAAATCATTTTCAAAATATATAGACCAACGGTGTCTGTATATAATTCTCTATCCTATGGTCAAGTGATACAGATATTTATCATTTCAATCCGCAATTTAAATATTTACGGGTATATATCATTTCACCCCGCAATCCCAAAATTTCAAAATCAATGAAAATCGTTTGGGTTTATCATTTCAACCCATAACAATTTTCTCCTATTCTACAAGATCGTTCGAGTATGTATCATTTCAACCCATAGAGAATTCTAAATTAACAGGGAACTTGCAGAGTGAGAACAGTTATGCTAATAATATACATATCAACAACAGGCATATATCATCAATAATAAATTAAATAAAATATAAACAACAAGATATGATGTCATATCTCACAGGTGAACAATTACAGATAATAGCATATCATATATAGCAATTATATAATTAACAATTAAATCTAGCAGCATATTTCAATTTTCGTTTCAAGTGAAATCAAATTTAATAAATATAAGAATGTTAATCGTGAGTGATTTCTCACCTTTCGAGGCTAGAGAGATTTGATAATGAAATGGGTTATGAATCCAGACACGAATTCCAAAGCAAAGCAAGATTGGTACAAATTTGACGAACAAAGCTGATAAATAGGAATCGATGAGAACAAATTAAAGAACGGTTTGATATAAACTAAAACGAAATGTATATTATATCATTATATATATATATATATTCTCAAAATCAATATAAAATTTAAAACACATACATATAAAAATCAAAATCTATCTATACACACACACACACACACATATAGATGTATATCTCAGAATCATTATTAAATTTTAAACCCAAATAGGATAAATCTCTGTATATATATATATATTTTTTAAAATCAACATTAATTTTACACACACTTATAAAATAAAATCTTTACATGATCTGTTTCAAAATCATTTTCAACACATTATAATACTTTACATATTACCTATACAACTATATAAAAAGTGACTACTCTTGCCATTTCAGGAATACAAACAAACCATATATACATGCAGTATCATTTTAAAACCAATATTTATTTACAACTGACATATATTATCACTGTACATTCAAACACATTTATAGAACTGACATATGTAAAAAATTATATAAGCTTCTTTAACATAAAATATTGTGCACATATTCATTTCAGAATGCCAATGTTATTATAAAATAACACAAACTTACTTTATTGCCATATAAATATTAAGCCATAGATCATATATTATAACTAATAAAATCTGCATCTACAAATAAACATGTTTTTGTATACACTCATATAAATAACATATTGATATATATATATATAACTGCAGATTATAAATATCTTGTATAACCATATACACCTATAAACAACCATACATATAAATTTATGTAAACTCATATATGAACAACCAGCTTATATATACAACTTATATAATTTTTATATAAAAATCAAACAGATAATATATGAAATACCAACATAACTTATACATAACATATGTATACAAATATAACACATAACTATATATTTATAACTAACAAATATATATACTAACATATATAAAATATAAATATATATACATGTACAGACATTATATATAACATATACAGAATGAAACTCTATAATATATATACATATTTATAATACCACTTTGTAGATATACCTTAATATAAAGGAGAAGTGAAAGTGAGGATGATGGAGGCACTTGCGGCTGGCGATGGAGAAGGTGAGGTCGGCTTTGGCAGAGGGCCGAAATCTGGGTGGAGAAGGCGGAGCACAAGGGTGGCGGCAACGATGGGCTGGCTTTGGTTGCGCGGGGAGGAAGATTTGTGTGGGGTTGTTTGCATTGAGGGTCAGGTGGATGGGGATCGGCTGAGGTGGAGGTGAGAGGAGCACTGGGAGGCCGCTGATGGTCGCAAGCTTGGCTGGGTGGAGGAGGTGATGGCGTGGGCTGGTCGCTTGCGGAGGTGAGGCGGTGGGAAGGGATGAGGTGGCACAGCTAAAGCTTGGCCGAAGAGGAAGGGGATTGGTGGAGCTCTGCCGAGTTGAAGGGATGGAAGGCTTGAAGGTGAAGGAGGGGTTTCATTATTGTGGAGGCTTGATAAAGAAAGAAAAGAGAAAGAAAAAAAATGAAGAACGAACAGGCAAACTTTGATCTGCTCTATACGATTGTATATATTATATATTTCCAATAGTGTGAACAGATATGAGACAGGGAGGCAGAGAAAAACGTACCATAATTATAAAGCAATGGAAATGGTAAAAGTCAATCACGAGGATTCAAGGAATATTAAAAGCAATGGCTATTAGATTTCGACCGTTGGACAATGAAAAGACAACAGAGCTAAAAGATTTCAGAAACGGATACCGGTACGGTTAATCGTTTCGTCGATTTCGTCGCGTACCGAACTCTGAAATACACAAATGACTATACTACGGAGGTCAGCACGACTAGACGATCAAAACGATACACATATATCAGCGATACAACCATCCTATCAAAAGTCGATATCGGTACCGAAAAATGCTGCTAAAATACCGAAAATAAGATAAATGGAGCAATAGCAGTCCAATTTTTGCGAAACGAAATATGACGCCTCACTCAGAAGATGATTTACAAATGTATTATATAAAAATATTCAGGTTTGAAAAATATTTAATTCATCAAGTATTAACTGATTTAAATTTTAAATAAAATTACACAAGAAAATAAACTTCCATATTATCTGATGAAAATTTACCATTTGCTATGTTTAAATAGACGTATTAAAATATGAAATTTTTATTTCCAAATTTTATTATTTAAAATTTCACCAAAATTTCAGTTAATTACGTTATATAAAATCGTTAAAATATCCGGGTTGTTACATCACGCAAGTTCAACAATTCAACCATAAAGCATAATCAACATTAAACGAAAAAGAAGTCCAAATAAAAAAAATTCAATAGTAGTATGTGCAATGCAATGGTTGTATTATATTTATGACTATCAATGGAGTACTAATTCAATTACCAAAAAACCTACACTCACTTATATTGGTTGAATGTCATCACATGTTTAAAAATATAAATGAGACAAATATGAAAAAAGTGTACATGCCTTTGTAATTTTACAAATAGGAAACTTATGGCAATTGCACTTCAAAATGAGAAAATTAATTATAAAGATGTATAGTGCATATTAACAGCATAAATGATAAAACCACATAACAAAAAAATGAAATAATATAAATATCAATTATCAATACAATGCTTTTGTTTCTAAAAATAGCTTAAATAATCGGACCATAGCAATAAGAATATTATCATTGCTTTTATGGTTACAATAATAATATAATATTATAACAAATTTTTGATACTTAACATGAAACGGTAAACTATTTAATTTTATCATATTGAGTTGCAACAATATCATGTGGGTAAAAGGGTAGTCAACATTTGAAACATGAGTTATACTATATTCTTATTTCACCGCATCAACTTCACCTTTCTCTTTCTTATCTCTCTTTAAAGCTTTAATGGTATCCCTTTATTTTATAGTATTTATCTTTTTTCTTATCTACGTCAATTTAAATAATGGAAAAAATTAGTTGATCCATCACCTACCTAAAATTATGTTGATTCAAATGGGAAGTACTTCTATTTTTTTAGTAAAGCTAGCCGGTTTTATTGTGGGTCATCCACATATATAAAAGAATTAGAAACAAGTGTTTGGCACATGCGTCAGAGTATATTTAATGAAATAAGGCACATGATGTTGGCAAAAAAGCCAACATACTAAAGATAAAACAAAACCCTAGTCCCCTTTCGAAAAGGAAGAACCATTTCCATCATCCAAAGATTCTATCCAAATTACATGATAAAATCCGGAAAATAGTAGCACTAAGTTAGGAACGAAGTCTACAAAGTCCGAGCGGTATAGATGTTTCCTATCCCAAGTTTCATCGATAACAACATCTTATCACCAACTGGCCCAAGAATAGTGAGTGCTAATCCTACACCATCCATATGGTAAAATAGCCGCCTATCTTTCTCACCTCCACCTACATCTTTACTACTAATAAAGAGAATTCATTGAATAGATTTACTCGGTGTATTTTTGAAATTCCAAATATACCCTTTTACATCTCATCACATAGAGAAATAGTATTCAAATATGAGAATATAGCATGTTAATTTCTAAGTACAACTGTTAGTCACCATGGAGAACTACAGTGTGCGTTCACAAGATGAAGTATCTGAGTGTACCATATTGTCCGTAATTTAGGTGGAAGTTCATCGGTCGAAGTTTTGTCAGATTCCAAGTTAGTATGAAGAAGTTATTACAGTCTGAACAAAAAAAATAGCGGCTTCTTCACTAGGCGGAGTTCAAATACGGGGATGTGGTAGCCTGTTATTTTCTAAGTACAACTGTCAGTCTCCATGGAGAACTATAGTGTACGTTCACAAGATGAAGTATCCGAGTGTTCCATATTGTCCGTAATTTAGGTGGGAGTTAATAGGTCGAAGTCTCGCCGGATTCCGAGTTAGTATGAAGAAAATATTGCAGTCTGAACAAAAAAATAGCGGCTTCTGCACTAGGCGGAGTTCAAATATGGGGATGTGGTATCCTGTTATTTTCTAAGTACAACTGTCAGTGCCCATGGAGAACTACAGTGTGCGTTCACAAGATGAAGTATCTGAGTGTTCCATATTGTCCGTAATTTAGGTGGGAGTTAATTGGTCAAAGTCTCACCGGATTTTGAATTAGTATGAAGAAGTTATTACAGTTTGAACAAAAAAATAGCGGCTTCTGCACTAGGCGGAGTTCAAATATGGGGATGCGGTAGCCTGTAATTTTCTAAGTACAACTGTCAGTTCCCATGGAGAACTACAATGTGAGTTCAGAAGATGAAGTGTCCGAGTGTTCCATATCGTCCGTAATTTAGGTGGGAGTTAATCTGTCGAAGTCTCGCCGGATTCCGAGTTAGTATGAAGAAAATATAGCAGTTTGAACAAAAAAAATAGCGGCTTCTGCACTAGGCGGAGTTCAATTACGGGGATGTGGTAGCCTGTTATTTTCTAAGTACAACTATCAGACCCCATGGAGAACTATAATGTGCGTTCATAGGATGAAGTATCCGAGTGTTCCATATTGTCCGTAATTTAGGTGGGAGTTAATCGGTCGAAGTCTCGCCGGATTCCGAGTTAGTATGAAGAAAATATTATAGTCTGAACAAATAAAATAGCGGCTTCTGCACTAGGCGGAGTTCAAATATGGGGATGTGGTATCCTGTTATTTTCTAAGTACAACTGTCAGTGCCCATAGAGAACTACAGTGTGCGTTCACAAGAAGAAGTATCCGAGTGTTCCATATTATCCGTAATTTAGGTGGGAGTTAATTGGTCGAAGTCTCACCGGATTCTGAATTAGTATGAAGAAGTTATAGCAGTTTGAACAAAAAAAATAGCGGCTTCTGCATTAGGCGGAGTTCAAATATGGGGATGTGGTAGCCTGTTATTTTCTAAGTACAACTGTCAGTTCCCATGGAGAACTACAGTGTGAGTTCAGAAGATGAAGTATCTGAGTGTTCCATATTGTCCGTAATTTAGGTGGGAGTTAATCTGTCGAAGTCTCGCCGGATTTCGAGTTAGTATGAAGAAAATATAGCAGTCTAAACAAAAAAAAATACCGGCTTCTACACTAGGCGGAGTTCAAATACGGGGATGTGGTAGCCTGTTATTTTCTTAGTCCAACTGTCAGTCCCCATGGAGAACTACAGTGTACGTTCACAAGATGAAGTATCCGAGTGTTCCATATTGTCCGTAATTTAGGTGGGAGTTAATCGGTCGAAGTCTCGCCGGATTCCGAGTTAGTATGAAGAAAATATTGCAGTTTGAACAAAAAAAATAGCGGCTTCTGCACTAGGCGGAGTTCAAATATGGGGATGTGGTATCCTGTTATTTTCTAAGTACAACTGTCAGTGCTCATGGAGAACTACAGTGTGCGTTCACAAGATGAAGTATCCAAGTGTTCCATATTGTCCGTAATTTAGGTGGGAGTTAATTGTTCGAAGTCTCACCGGATTCTGAATTAGTATGAAGAAGTTATTGCAGTTTGAACAAAAAAATAGCGGCTTCTGCACTAGGCGGAGTTCAAATATGGGGATGCGGTAGCCTGTTATTATCTAAGTACAACTGTCAGTTCCCATGGAGAACTTTAGTGTGAGTTCAGAAGATGAAGTTTCCGAGCGTTCCATATTGTCCGTAATTTAGGTGGGAGTTAATCTGTCGAAGTCTCGCCGGATTCTGAGTTAGTATGAAGAAAATATAGCAGTCTGAACAAAAAAATAGCGGCTTCTGCACTAGGCGGAGTTCAAATACGGGGATGTGGTAGCCTTTTATTTTCTAAGTACAACTGTCAGTCCCCATGGAGAACTACAGTGTACGTTCACAAGATGAAGTATCCGAGTGTTCCATATTGTCCGTAATTTAGGTGGGAGTTAATCGGTCGAAGTCTCGCCGGATTCTGAGTTAGTATGAAGAAAATATTGCAGTCTGAACAATAAAAAATAGCGGCTTCTGCACTAGGCGGAGTTCAAATATGGGGATGTGGTATCCTGTTATTTTCTAAGTACAACAGTCAGTGCTCATGGAGAACTACAGTGTTCGTTCACAAGATGAAGTATCTGATTGTTCCATATTGTCCGTAATTTAGGTGGGAGTTAATTGGTCGAAGTCTCACCGGATTCTGAATTAGTATGAAGAAGTTATTGCAGTTTGAACAAAAAAATAATGGCTTCTGCACTAGGCGGAGTTCAAATATGGGGATGTGGTAGCCTGTTATTTTCTAAGTACAACTGTCAATTCTCATGCAGAACTACAGTGTGAGTTCAGAAGATGAAGTATCCGAGTGTTCCATATTGTCCGTAATTTAGGTCGAAGTTAATCTGTCGAAGTCTCGCCGGATTCCGAGTTAGTATGAAGAAAATATAGCAGCCCGAACAAAAAAATAGCGGCTTCTACACTAGGCGGAGTTCAAATACGGGGATGTGGTAGCCTGTTATTTTCTAAGTACAACTGTCAGTCCCCATAGAGAACTTCAGTGTACGTTCACAAGATGAAGTATTCGAGTGTTCCATATTATCCGTAATTTAGGTGGGAGTTAATCGGTCGAAGTCTTACCGGATTCTGAGTTAGTACGAAGAAAATATTGCAGTCTGAAAAAAAAATAGCATCTTTTGCACTAGGCGGAGTTCAAATATGGGGATGTGGTATCCTGTTATTTTCTAAGTACAACTGTCAGTGCTCATGGAGAACTACGGTGTGCATTCACAAGATGAAGTATCCGAGTGTTCCATATTGTCCGTAATTTATGTGGGAGTTAATTGGTCGAAGTCTCACCGGATTCTGAATTAGTATGAAGAAGTTATTGCAGTTTGAACAAAAAAAATAGCGGCTTCTGCAATAGGCGGAGTTCAAATATGGGGATGCGGTAGCCTATTATTATCTAAGTACAACTGTCAGTTCCCATGGAGAACTTTAGTGTGAGTTCATAAGATGAAGTATCCGAGTGTTCCATATTGTCCGTAATTTAGGTGGGAGTTAATCTGTCGAAGTCTCGCTGGATTACGAGTTAGTATAAAAAATATATAGCAGTCTGAACAAAATAAATAGCGACTTCTGCACTAGGCGGAGTTCAAATACGGGGATGTGGTAGCTTGTTATTTTCTAAGTATAACTGTCAGTCTCCATGGAGAACTACAATGTGCGTTCACAGGATGAAGTATCTGAGTGTTCCATATTGTCCGTAATTTAGGTGGGAGTTAATCGGTCGAAGTCTCGCCGATTCCGAGTTAGTATGAAGAAAATATTGCAGTCTGAACAATAAAAAATAGCGGCTTCTGCACTAGGCGGAGTTCAAATATGAGGATGTGGTAACCTGTTATTTTCTAAATACAACTGTCAGTGCCCATGGAGAACTACAGTGTGCGTTAACAAGATGAAGTATCTGATTGTTCCATATTGTCCGTAATTTAGGTGGGAGTTAATTGGTCGAAGTCTCACCGGATTCTGAATTATTATGAAGAAGTTATTGCAGTTCGAACAAAAAAATAGCGGCTTCTGCACTAGGCGGAGTTTAATTATGGGGATGTGGTAGCCTGTTATTTTCTAAGTACAACTGTCATTTCCCATGGAGAACTGCAGTGTGAGTTCAGAAGATGAAGTATCCGAGTGTTCCATATTGTCCGTAATTTAGGTGGGAGTTAATATGTCGAAGTCTCGCCGGATTTCGAGTTAGTATGAAGAAAATATAGCGGTCTGAACAAAAAAAATAGCGGCTTTTGCACAAGGCGGAGTTCAAATACGGGGATGTGGTAGCCTGTTATTTTCTAAGTACAACTGTCAGTCCCCATGGAGAACTACAGTGTACGTTCACAAGATGAAGTATCCGAGTGTTCCATATTGTTCGTAATTTAGGTGGGAGTTAATCGGTCGAAACCTCGCCGGATTCCGCGTTAGTATGAAGAAAATATTGCAGTCTGAACAAAAAAAATAGCGGCTTCTGCACTAGGCGGAGTTCAAATAGGAGGATGTGGTATACTGTTATTTTCTAAGTATAACTGTTAGTGCTCATGGAGAAATACAGTGTGCGTTCACAAGATGAAGAATCTGAGTGTTCCATATTGTCCGTAATTTAGGTGGGAGTTAATTGGTCGAAGTCTCACCGGATTCTGAATTAGTATGAAGAAGTTATTACAGTTTAAACAAAAAAAATAGCGGCTTCTGCACTAGGCGGAGTTCAAATATGGGGATGCGGTAGCCTATTATTATCTAAGTACAACTGTCAGTTCCCATGGAGAACTACAGTGTGAGTTTAGAAGATGAAGTATCCGAGTGATCCATATTGTCCGTAATTTAGGTGGGAGTTAATCTATCGAAGTCTCGCCGTATTCCGAGTTATTATGAAGAAAATATAGCAGTCTGAACAAAAAAAATAGCGGCTTCTGCACTAGGCGGAGTTCAAATACGAGGATGTGGTGGCCTGTTATTTTCTAAGTACAACTGTCAGTCCCCATGGAGAACTACAGTGTACGTTCACAAGATGAAGTATCCGAGTGTTCCATATTGTCCATAATTTAGGTGGAAGTTAATCGGTCGAAGTCTCGCCGGATTCCGAGTTAGTATGAAGAAAATATTGCAGTCTAAACAATAAAAAATAGCGGCTTCTGAACTAGGCGGAGTTCAAATATGGGGATGTGGTATCCTGTTATTTTCTAGGTATAACTGTCAGTGCCCATGGAGAACTACAGTGTGCGTTCACAAGATGAAGTATCTGATTGTTCCATATTGTCCGTAATTTAGGTGGGAGTTAATTGGTCAAAGTCTCACCGGATTCTGAATTAGTATGAAGAAGTTATTGCAGTTTGAACAAAAAAAATAATGGCTTCTGCACTAGGCGGAGTTCAAATATGGGGATGTGGTAGCCTGTTATTTTCTAAGTACAACTGTCAGTTTCCATGGAGAACTATAGTGTGAGTTCAGAAGATGAAGTATCCGAGTGTTCCATATTGTCCGTAATTTAGGTGGGAGTTAATCTGTCGAAGTCTCGCCGGATTTCGAGTTAGTATGAAGAAAATATAGCAGCCTGAACAAAAAAAATAGCGGCTTCTGCACCAGGCGGAGTTCAAATACGGGGATGTGGTAGCCTATTATTTTCTAAGTACAACTGTCAGTCCCCATGGAGAATTATAGTGTACGTTCACAAGATGAAGTATCTGAGTGTTCCATATTATCCGTAATTTAGGTGGGAGTTAATCGGTCGAAGTCTTGCCGGATTCCGAGTTAGTACAAAGAAAATATTGCAGTCTGAACAAAAAAAAATGCGTCTTCTGCACTAGGCGGAGTTCAAATATGTGGATGTGGTATCCTGTTATTTTCTAAGTACAACTATCAGTGCTCATGGAGAACTACAGTGTGCGTTCACAAAATGAAGTATTCGAGTGTTCCATATTTTCCGTAATTTAGGTGAATGTTAATTGGTCGAAGTCTCACCGGATTCTGAATTAGTATGAAGAAGTTATTGCAGTTTGAACAAAAAAAATAGCGGCTTCTGCACTAGACGGAGTTCAAATATGGGGATATGGTAGCCTGTTATTATCTAAGTACAACTGTCAGTTCCCATGGAGAACTTTAATGTGAGTTCAGAAGATGAAGTATCCGAGTGTTCCATATTGTCCGTGATTTAGGTGGGAGTTAATCTGTCGAAGTCTCGCCGGATTCCGAGTTAGTATGAAGAAAATATAGCGGTCTGAACAAAATAAATAGCGGCTTCTACACTAGGCGGAGTTCAAATACGGGGATGTGGTAGCCTGTTATTTTCTAAGTACAACTGTCAGTCCCCATGGAGAACTACAATGTGCGTTCACGGGATGAAGTATCCGAGTGTTCCATATTGTCCGTAATTTAGGTGGGAGTTAATCGGTCGAAGTCTCGCCAGATTCCGAGTTAGTACGAAGAAAATATTGCAGTCTGAACAAAAAAATTGCGTCTTCTGCACTAGGCGGAGTTCAAATATGTGGATGTGGTATCCTGTTATTTTCTAAGTACAACTGTCAGTGCTCATGGAGAACTACAGTGTGCGTTCACAAGATGAAGTATCCGAGTGTTCCGTATTGTCCGTAATTTAGGCGGAAGTTAATTGGTCGAAGTCTCACCGGATTCTGAATTATTATGAAGAAGTTATTGCAGTTTGAACAAAAAAAATAGCGGCTTCTGCACTAGGCGGAGTTCAAATATGGGGATGCGGTAGCCTGTTATTATCTAAGTACAACTGTCAGTTCCCATGGAGAACTTTAGTGTGAGTTCAGAAGATGAAGTATCCGAGTGTTCCATATTGTCCGTAATTTAGGTGGGAGTTAATCTGTCGAAGTCTCGCCGGATTCCGAGTTTGTATGAAGAAAATATAGTAGTCTGAACAAAATAAATAGCGGCTTCTGCACTATGCGGAGTTCAAATACGGGGATGTGGTAGCCTGTTATTTTCTAAGTACAACTGTCAGTCTCCATATAGAACTACAATGTGCGTTCACAGGATGAAGTATCCTAGTGTTCCATATTGTCCGTAATTTAGGTGGGATTTAATCGGTCGAAGTCTCACCGGCTTCCGAGTTAGTATGAAGAAAATATTGTAGTCTGAACAATAAAAAATAGCGGCTTCTGCACTAGGTGGAGTTCAAATATGAGGATGTGGTATCCTGTTATTTTCTAATTACAACTGTCAGTGCCCATGGAAAACTACAGTGTGCGTTAATAAGATGAAGTATCTGATTGTTCCATATTGTTTGTAATTTAGGTGAGAGTTAATTGGTCGAAGTCTCACCGGATTCTGAATTAGTATGAAGAAGTTATTGCAGTTTGAACAAAAAAAAATAGCGGCTTCTGCACTAGGCGGAGTTTAAATATGGGGATGTGGTAGCCTGTTATTTTCTAAGTACAACGTCAGTTCCCATGGAGAACTACAGTGTGAGTTCAAAAGATGAAGTATCCGAGTGTTCCATATTGTCCATAATTTAGGTGGGAGTTAATCTATCGAAGTCTCGTCGGATTCCGAGTTAGTATGAAGAAAATATAGCAGTCTGAACAAAAAAAAATAGCGGCTTTTGCACTAGGCGGAGTTCAAATACGGGGATGTGGTAGCCTGTTATTTTCTTAGTACGACTGTCAGTCCCCATGGAGAACTACAGTGTACGTTCACAAGATGAAGTAGTGTTCCATATTGTCCGTAATTTAGGTGGGAGTTAATCGGTCGAAGTCTCGCCGGATTCCGAGTTAGTATGAAGAAAATATTGCAGTCTGAACAAAAAAATAGCGGCTTCTGCACTAGGCGGAGTTCAAATATGAGGATGTGGTATCCTGTTATTTTCTAAGTAAAACTGTCAGTGCTCATGGAGAACTACAGTGTGCGTTCACAAGATGAAGTATCCGAGTGTTCCATATTGTCCGTAATTTAGGTGGGAGTTAATTGGTCGAAGTCTCACCGGATTCTGAATTAGTATGAAGAAGTTATTGCAGTTTGAACAAAAAAATAGCGGCTTCTGCACTAGGCGGAGTTCAAATATGGGGATGCGGTAGCCTGTTATTATCTAAGTACAACTGTCAGTTCCCATGGAGAACTTTAGTGTGAGTTCAGAAGATGAAGTATCCGAGTGTTCCTTATTGTCCGTAATTTAGGTGGGAGTTAATCTGTCGAAGTCTCGCCGGATTCCGAGTTAGTAGGAAGAAAATATAGCAGTCTGAACAAAAAAATAGCGGCTTCTGCACTAGGCGGAGTTCAAATACGGGGATGTGGTAGCCTGTTATTTTCAAAGTACAACTGTCAGTCTCCATGTAGAACTACAATGTGCGTTCACAGGATGAAGTATCCGAGTGTTCCATATTGTCCGTAATTTAGGTGGAAGTTAATCGGTCGAAGTCTCGCCGGATTTCGAGTTAGTATGAAGAAAATATTGCAGTCTGAACAATAAAAAATAGCGGCTTCTGCACTAGGCGGAGTTCAAATATGGGGATGTGGTATCCTGTTATTTTCTAAGCACAACTGTCAGTGCCCATGGAGAACTACAGTGTGCGTTCACAAGATGAAGTATCCGAGTGTTCCATATTGTCCGTAATTTAGGTGGAAGTTAATTGATCGAAGTCTCACCGGATTCTGAATTAGTATGAAGAAGTTATTGCAGTTTGAACAAAAAAATAGCGGCTTCTGCACTAGGCGGAGTTCAAATATGGGGATGTGGTAGCCTGTTATTTTCTAAGTATAACTGTCAGTTACCATGGAGAACTACAATGTGAGTTCAGAAGATGAAGTATCCGAGTGTTCCATATTGTCCGTAATTTAGGTGTGAGTTAATCTGTCGAAGTCTCGCCGGATTCCGAGTTAGTATGAAGAAAATATAGTAGTCTGAACAAAAAAAATAGCGGCTTCTGCACTAGGCGGAGTTCAAATACGGGGATGTGGAAGCCTGTTATTTTCTAAGTACAATTGTCAGTCCCCATGAAGAACTACAATGTGCGTTCACAGGATGATATATCCGAGTGTTAAATATTGTCCGTAATTTAGGTGGAAGTTAATTGGTCGAAGTCTCGCTGAATTCCAAATTAGTATGAAGAAGTTATTGCAGTCTGAACAAAAAAAATAGCGGCTTCTACACTAGGCAGAGTTCAAATATGGGGATGTGGTAGCCTCTTATTTTCTACGTACAACTATCAGTCCCCATGGAGAACTACAGTGTGCGTTCACAAGATGAAGTATACGAGCGTTCCATATTGTTCGTAATTTAGGTGGGAGTTAATCGGTCGAAGTCTCGCCGTGTTCCGAATTAGTATGAAAAAGTTATTGCAGACTGAACAAAAAAAATAGCGGCTTCTGCACTAGGCGGAGTTCAAATATGAGGATGTGGTAGCATGTTATTTTCTAAGTAATCTGTCAGTCCCCATGAAGAACTACAGTGTGCGTTCATAAGATGAAATATCCGAGTGTACTATATTGTTCGTAATTTAGGTGGGAGTTAATCGGTCGAAGTTTTGTCTGATTCCGAGTTAGCATAAAGAAGTTATTGCAGTCTAAACAAAAAAATAGCGGTTTTTTCCTAGGCAAAGTTCAAATATGAGGATGTAGTCTGTTATTTTCTAAGTACAACTATTAGTCACTTTGGAGAACTACATTGAGCGTTGAAGTGGGGATATAACATGTTATTTTCTAAGTACAACTGTCAATCACCTTGGAGAACTACAGTGTGCGTTCACAAGATGAAGTATCCAACTATACCGTATTGTTCGTAATTTAGGTGGGAGTTCATCAGTCGAAGTATCGCCTAATTTCGAGTTAGTATGAAGAAGTTATTGCAGTCTGAACAAAAAAATAGCGGCTTCTGCACTAGGCGGAGTTAAATATGGGGATGTGTTAGCTTGTTATTTTCTAAGTACAACTGTCAGTCTCCATGGAGAACTACAGTATGTGTTCATAAGATGAAGTATCTGAGTGTTCCATATTGTCCGTAATTTAGGTGGGAGTTAATATGTCGAAGTCTCGCCGGATTCCGAGTTAGTATGAAGAAAATATAGCAGTCTGAATAAAAAAATAGCAGCTTCTGCACTAGGCGGAGTTCAAATATGAGGATGTTGTGCCATGTTATTTTCTAAACTGTCAGTCCCCTTGGAGAACTACAATGTGCGTTCACAAGATGAAGTATTCGAGTGTACCATATTGTCTGTAATTTAGGTAGGAGTTCATCGGTCGAAGTTTTGCCTGATTCCGAGTTAGTACGAAGAAGTTATTGCGGTCAGAACAAAAAAATAGCGGTTTCTGCCTAGGCGGTGTTCAAATATGGGGATGCTACTATCAAATCTACTTCCACAGGTACAAATAAAAATGCATGCACATTGTGGTTAAATGCAGACCCACCTGAGCGTGCATATGTACTCGTACTTATAAAACCAACCACCCTTTGGATCATACCTAGTTTCAAAAGGCACATGAATCCAAGCCTGCTCAGACGCACCCCAAATAAAGTCATCCGAGGAAGGAAGATCCACTATAGCATTATCCTGTGATATAACTTTAGAAACCTCCGCAAAGGGTAATAGATGAATCCTTTGGAACATTCTCGAAAGGAGCAACAACAATAGCAGGGTGAAGCTTTGGAACCCGCTTCATAATCGGACGAGGAAGAGGAATCCTATCAGTAACCAGAACAAGGGAAACAATAGATAGATTTGTAAAATTTTCCATCAAGTGACCGAAAGATTGATATGACGTGCAAATATCAGGTTTCCAATTGTAATGGACATCGACAATTGCGACATGTCCATCAGCAATACGAACAGAAATCTTGGAAGGCAATGGCTTATCCGGGGTTATCTGCCTTAGCGTAACTAACTTATTTCGAGCTACAGTACTTGCATCAAGTACTTGCATCAAAACATATAAAGTTCGCCAACAACACTGGCTAGCCAGTTCAGCCCACTCATAGGTTGTAACATAGACTGGATGTGACTAAAATGAGCCCAAATTGGTAAGAATTTTCTCCTTAGCTTTATCCACAGAGGGGATACATGGAGTAATAACGAAAGGTTGCCCTACAATGATGGAAGGGTCTGCCTCAAGAACATGAAGCCTTTCATCTTTTCTTGGAACTTGAAGAAATACATAGAGGTATCAAAGTGAACTTGAAGACGACCCTTTAATTTCCAAAGCTGACGAACGTGATCTCGAACTATCTGATATGGAGGGTTATAGGAAGAAACCAACTAAATGCTCCGATCAAAATTGATCCCCTGCTTCCAACACTTCCACCGAAGGAACCACAGCACCATTTATCTCCACTATTTCAAAATGGCTGGGGATAAATTCATCCACGTTTCTTGGTAACGAATTAAAGAGAGAAGCCCATTTACTTCCAGGAACAACGGGAGCAACATCGATAAGGAGTTCAGAACATATAGGGGCAGCAGGTTTGGAAAGATTTGAAATCTCCTTATTGGCTTTAACACAAGCAGCATCAGTGCCACAGCAACATCCACTACAGCAGGCTTTGCCTCACCATGTTCACCATCAAACAACACCTTATCACACAAATTTACCGCTGCATCACAATTCAAAGTCGACTGCCATTGTCCTCCCACGGAACTAGGAGCCAACAAAGGAGACAAGGACGATACCATACCGTCCAAGATGGCATTTCCAGACAGACCCGATAATGGAGCACAAGGTGGATCAATGTCGAGCAATGAATTTTCAAGAGCACTGAAGGCATTCACAATTACCAATGGAGGCATGATTGCTGGAGGAGATTGGCGAGCTAAAACACTTGAATCTAGAGGAGGAAAACTACCATCGGAAACTACTAAAGCAGGCGGAGGCGGGGAGAGATCAGCCAGAACTGAACTAGCATAGAAAGATCGACCAGATCTCGTGAGTGATGGATTCACAACCGAAGGGCGCGACGTCGAAAGCTTGCTGGAGTAAGAAGACAAGAGAGGTTGAAGGTGGAGTGTAGTGATTCGAAGGAAATTAGGCGAGAGGAGGAATGGACGAAGAGAGAGGACGATTAGGTAACGTGGTCGCAAAAAGGAATTGCAGCCATTAACTGCCAGTGCTTCTTCTTTTTTTTGTTAATAGTAGAAATCGATTTTGATCAAAACAATTAGACTTGAAGACACTCCTCTCTATTACTTCTCAACATCTACACAAGTAACAACATTTCAAAGGAAAAAAAATCCCAAATAACATTTTAGTCGGGTTGTTCAAAAATCTTGGTTTATAAAAATTCCAATTGAACAAAAACACCTTAATTTGCAAACTTACCACTATAAATTACTAAAAGGAAGTTCAAAATTATTTAAAAGATTTTAAAATAAAAGCCCTTGTTTATAATTTAGGAAAATAATATTAAAAAAATTCTTAAGAAATATCTATAGTAGAATGGCTAATTATGAAAATATCAATAAGTAATAATTATTATTACAATACATACAACAAATGATGTGGAAGTCCCGTCGAGAAAAGAAAAAAATAGTTCCTTCAATATTCACGTTATCTTGAGTTGACAATTAGGTGTGTATAAATTGGTAGAAGGTAAAGTTTAAACTAAAATTTATTTGACAAACCCAAACATGTTATTTTCAAGTCATGGACCTAATTATACAATTAAGTATTACTGAATACAAAATCATAGTAGTTTTAAGTATTTCTTTGTTATATGGGTTTTAAGCAAATCATAGCTAATCAAATATCTTTTTTGGTAAATATTGTGATACATAAGTTTATAGATACAAGACCCACTTGACATGGCGGATAACTATTTTTATGAGAACAATGATGTGATAGGAGATAAAAAAAAGTAAATTCGGGTCTTAGAGCAAATATAAAAGTTGCATGTGTTCAAAATCACTAGAGTGTGTATATTTTTCACAATTTACATAATTAAGGTTTGTCCTTTTATGTACTAAATAAATGTGTTTGGTTTGTTACATAAATTTTTTAAATCAAGAATAATAGGAGACCTTTGAATTCGATAGTGATCATGTATACTTATCTTGATTATTTATGAATCGAAGTGAGTTTTCCAAGATTTCACCAAATTTAATTTTTACTCATGACAAATTTTTAGGAGAATTCATGTCATCATATCAAAACTCAATTTTTACATTACTTTTGTAAATACGAACCTTGCAAAAGAAACAAAGTCGCGTAGATATTGATTTAATTGGGTATCAAGTTGTGCTTCAAAAAATTTCTATTTTTTGAAAAGAGGTATCTTGTTTAAAGGACAAACTTGCACCAAACTCCAGTCCCTAGACCACCACCATCAAAAATTAGTCACGACGACAAAACAAAGAATATTTATCTTCCTCTTTCAAATTCCATTTTCCACAACGTTGGCATCCACCATCACCACTGCACAGGCAGTTGATAGGGATGGAAATGCGGTGGGTTTAGGGTCTAAACCCGGTAGACCCGCCCCAGTTTTGACCCGCTAAGACCCTCCCCATTGGGTCAACGGGGTGGGTAGACCCATGACCCATTCTTAAGAGATCTGCGTCTAGGGTCGAGTCAGGGCTTGGTTGACCCACCCCAACCCGACCCGCACTACTACAATATCATAAAATCATTTTATTGCTATAACGATGATTTGTTGATACTTTTATACATAAGCGGTTATAACATGGATATTCTAATGTTTCATTCAATAAGTTATATGATTTTGTTGGTATTAAGTTACATCACTAATAATTATATAATAACATATGCATGTTTTTCTTAAACTGTTATCATATACCTCATTCTTATTACCTTACTTATCATGGTAAACACATTGATATCTATATTTATTGTATCATTTAGTACCAACCCTTTTACAAATAAAATAAATAAATATATGTACATTAATACATAATTTTGAATGGATATGTAAAGCCTTACCGGGTCTTGGGGTGGGGTGGGTCTACTCTGACCCGTATGGGTTCCGGGTACGGGGCGAAAGTCTAGACCCGCAGCGGGTCTACGGAGCGAGTCTAGGGTAGGGTTTAAAAAACTCAGGGCGGGTGTGGGGCACAAAAAACCCGCCCCAACCCGCCCCATTGCCATCCCTAGCAGCCGACGCATAACCTACAGTCAATAAACCCTACCGCTGTCACATAAATTGCCACCAAAACTTTATCTCTCGCTCCAACCACAACCTAAACTCTAATCACCACATTGTTATACATATTCAAACCTTAACCCTAGAAAAAAAACCCATACCCCTTCCCACCCACCTACCGCGACACCTACATCCTCTACCACACCATGGCACCATTTTTCATATCATCTTGCTCATCGATCATCAACTAAGATAAAAAATAACAATAGACACAAAATGATACCACACAATATCATTATATGAAAAAATTAAGTAAAAAATAATAGCAAATACAAATGCTACTAAGCCGTATCATTTGAACATAAAATGTTGCTACAATGTAGAAACAAAAAATAGTGTTATTTTTTTAGTTTGGTATATACAGATGTTCTATGTAGAAGCATTTGAACATGAAATACTTTTAGAAGATGTTATTTTCTTAATTCAGTACAAAATGCTGCTAAGCTATAGGGTTTAAACATAAAATGTCACTACAATATAAGATCAAATGAAATATTATTTTTTAGTTTAGTAAATATAAAATGGTACCATGTAATAGCATTTAAACATAAAAGCTATTACAAGGTAAAATAAATAAAAAATTCTATATTTTTTAATTCGGTAAATAAAAAATGCTACTAAGTAGTAACATTTAAACATACTACTACATGGTAGAATTGAAAATATACGTTATGTTTGTGTTTTCATCCATCAAATACAAAAAGGTTACTAAGTGGCAGCATTATAAATTACGAAAAGGGGATTTGGACATTGTAACACCCCCACCCCTATACCCATACTATTCAAGTATACTACAGAGGAATACTGTCAGATAATACGGAGAATAAAGTGATATGGGGTAAACACATGAATATTTCCTTGGGCTAACACTGATACGTAATTAAGCATCGAATATAACTCACTACACAATGCACTTAGTATCAGCATAAAGGAATAAACACGTGTGCCTCCACGATAGAACAATACATAATATACAGTAAATATCCAAGAATACGGAGTCAATCGCAGCGATAATATATAATATCCAATATACAAAATATGTCAAATACACATCACATCGATACACACACAAGGGACTTTGCGATACAATATGATAATCAACAATACTAAATATCTAGTCTCCTTTATGCCCAAATAATACAAGTTGGTCTCATCGTCCCTAAACCTGAAATGTCTCGGACTGAACAGAGTATTATACAAATAATAAACGGGTCAGACTATATCTACATCCATGGTCAATAAATATATGAAACTCTGTATATACTGGGTATAAATAAATATAATAATGTTATCCCAAGCAATTTAAATATCATATACGAAGAACACTACAAAACCCAGTATAAAATGTCATTACCCATATAAAGTCATACCAATTCAGGAATCATAGAATCAACATCAATTGGGTGAATCATACATATGTAGAAATCATCATCAAATCCATAAATCATCAAAAATGAGATGTCATCAAGTACATCTCTCAATCTAAAATAATAAAATATTATCATCAAAACAATATACGGTAGACTGTTTGATTGTAAAATACAAAGCACCTACCCATCAGTCAAATATAAAAAAGATATGAGAATCCACTATACTCTGGACATCTATCACATCACAAGTATAATCTTATCTCCTCATATGAAAATAAATGGCGACGTGAATCAAATCATAATGTATGGGTTACACCATCCAACAATCTCATAATATCTGGGTTACGCCACTCAGTTAAATCGCAATATGGCTAGCCACCATCCACAAGAGTGCTTATGTTATCCACCTAGATCTGCTCTAACACTTAGGTGAGGTGTCTATATAAATACGTACATACATACACAACATGTATGTATCTACCAATCCATGTAGAACTAGAAGGGAGACTAGCAGCTACCTCGCCTGCTCCATGAGCCGGGGGCTACACCACCTGGATCCATTCCTACAGTCTTCAGTTATGTACCTGGTATCATGACTATATCCACCGCATGTCATAAACATGCTCATAGACTACGCTATGCATAGATCATGACCCAGATCATGCCCCTAAGATAACTGACTACTGGCCTTCATGACTAAAGGGGCTAGGGCTACACCACCCTAAAAGCTACTCCGCCTTAGACTACACCACCTATCTTTAAATCCCACGATGGAAATCCAATACAATAAAAATGCCACAAACCAAGGGCAGGACCCTACGAATAGGTCACCGGGTTGGACACTGACCAATCTGATTCCCGTTGACTCCTAATCATATCCCAGAGCACTTCATGATAGATAACATACATATGGGTACACCCCTATAACTCTACATCTATAAACATATATGGGTACACCCTCATAACTCTATGTCTATAAACTTCCTCTACTCCAAACATATAAACTTACTCTACACCGAGCATCACCTCACGTAATTATAAACTCAATAACCTAGTTCCCCTCATTTGAGTGGCATTTTCTTGCAATGAATAATTGAATAAATATCATAATGGCGTCGCATACCACTGCATGATACTCAATCGATTTTTCACTTCTCATAAACTACACTCAACCTCCATAATATTCTATATAACGAGTCCAAAGAATATCTAGAGAAATATTACCAAATGCCCCATCCCAAATGATATCATAACTCCATTTATTTAGATTCCTCGTCGCACAAAATTAAATATCACAAAATCAAACAATAGGATGTCATCATCGTATCATATCAAAATCACTAATCAAATCCATATCAACGATGAATCATTCATAGTATCGAAATCCATATATGAAATGAGAAATCAGAAGATGTAGAAACTATACATAAAATCCCAATTTTAATTCAAACATTAAAATAATAAAATTCGACAAAATATATATTTAACAATTAATTCAAATATTCATATATATATATATCTTTACTACTAATAAGGAGAATTCATTGAATAGATTAACTCGGTGTCCTTTTGAAATTCCAAATATACCCTTTTACATCTCATAAAGAAATAACATTCAAATATGGAGATGTTGGCTGTTATTTTATAAGTACAACTGTTAATCACCATGGAGAACTATAATATACGTTCATAAGTTGAAATATCCCAATTCCATATTGTATGTAATTTACATGGGAGTTCATCGGTCAAAGTCTCACCCGATTCCGAGTTAGTATGAAGAAGTTATTGCAGTCTGAACAAAAAAATAGCGGCTTCTGCCTAGACGGAGTACAAATATGAAGATGTAGCCTATTATTTTCTAAGTACAACTGTTAGTTGCTATGGAGAATTACAATGTGCGTTCAAGAGATGAAGTATCCAAGTGTTCAATATTGTCCGTAATTCAGGTGGGAGTTCATCGGTTGAAGTATCGCCGGACTACGAGTTAGTATGGAGAAGTTATTGCGGTAGGAACAAAAAAATAGCGGCTTCTGCCTAGGCGGAGTTCAAATATGGGAATGTAGCATGTTATTTTCTAAGTACAACTGTTAATCACCATGGAGAACTATGGTATGTTCATAAGCTGAATTATCCGAGTGTTCGATATTGTCCATAATTTAGGTGGGAGTTCATCGGTCGAAGTCTCGCTTGATTCCAAGTTAGTATGAGGAAGGTATTGCAGTCTGAACAAAAAAATAGCGGTTTCTGCCTAGGCGGAGTTCAAATATGGGGATATAGCCTATTATTTTCTAAGTATAACTGTTAATCACCATGGAGAATTACGGTATATGTTCATAAGATGAATTATCCCAGTGTTCCATATTGTACATAATATAGGTGGGAGTTCACTGGTCGAAGTCTCGCCTAATTCCGAGTTAGTATAAGGAAGGTAAATCAGTCTAAACAAAAAAATAGCGGCTTCTGCCTAGGTGGAGTTCAAATATAGGGATGTAGCCTGTTATTTTCTAAGTACAACTCTTAATCACCATGGAGAACTATCGTATACATGCATAAGCTGAATTATCCGAGTGTTCCATATTGTCCATAATTTAGGTGGGAGTTTATCGGTCGAAGTCTCGACTTATTTCGAGTTAGTATGAAGAAGTAACTACAGTATGAAGAAAAATTTAGCGGCTTCTGCCTAGGCGGAGTTCAAATATGGGGATGTAGCCAGTTATTTTCTAAGTACAACTGTTAGTCGCCATGGAGAACTATGGTATACGTTCATAAGCTGAATTATCCGAGTGTTCCATATTGTCTGTAATTTAGGTCAGAGTTCATCGGTCGAAGTCTCGCCTAATTCTAAGTTAGTATGAGGAAGTTACTACAGTCTGAGCAAAAAAAATAGGCGGCTTCTGCCTAAGCGGAGTTCAAATATGGGGATGTAGCATGTTATTTTCTAAGTACAAATGTTAGTCACCATAGAGAACTATGATATACGTTCACAAGATAAAGTATCCGAGTGTTCCATACTGTCCGTAAGTGGGAGTTCGTCGGTCGAAGTCTCGCCCAATTCCAGGTTAGTATGAAGAAGTTATATAAACAAAAAAATAGTGGCTTCTGCCTAGGCGGAGTTCAGATATGGGGATGTAACATGTTTTTTTCTAAGTACAACTATTAGTCGCTATGGAGAACTACGGTATACGTTCATAAGCTGAATTATCCGAGTGTTTAATATTGTTTATAATTTAGGTGGGAGTTCATCGATCGAAGTCTCGCTTGATTCCAAGTTAGTATGAGGAAGTTACTGCAGTCTGAAAAAAATAGCAGCTTCTGCCTAGGTGGAGTTCAAATATGGAGATGTAGCTTGTTATTTTCTTAGTACAACTGTTAGTCACCATGGAGAACTATGGTATACTTTCATAAGCTGAATTATCCGAGTATTCCGTATTGTCTGTAATTTAGATGGGAGTTCATCCGTCGAAGTCTCGCCTGATTCCAAGTTAGTATGAGGAAGTTACTGCGGTCTGAAAAAAATTAGCGGCTTCTACATAGGTGCAGTTCAAATATGGGGATGTAGCCTGTTATTTTCTAAGTACAATTGTTAGTCACCATGGAGAACTATAGTGTACTTTAATAAGCTAAATTATCCGGGTATTCCATATTGTCCATAATTAAGGTAGGAGTTCATCGGTCGAAGTCCCGCCTGATTCCGACTTATTATGAGGAAGTTACTATAGTCTGAATAAAAAATAGCGGCTTCTGCCTAGGGAAAGTTCAAATATGGGGATGTAGCCTATTATTTTCTAGGTACAACTGTTAGTCACCATGGAGAACTATGATATACATTCACAAGATGAAGTATCCGAGCATTCTATACTGTCCGTAATTTATGTGGGAGTTTATTGGTCGAAGTCTCGCTTGATTATGAGTTATTATGAAGAAGTTATTGTAGTATGAACTGAAAAAATAACAGCTTCTGCTTAGGCGGAGTTCAAATATAGAGATGTAGCATGTTATTTTCTAAGTACAACTTTTAATCACTATGGAGAACTACGATATACGTTCATAAGCTGAAGTATCCACGTGTTCCTTATTGTCCGTAATTTAGGTGGGAGTTCATCGATCGAAGTCTCGCCTGATTATGAACTATTATGAAAAAGTTATTGCAGTATGAAGAAATAAATAGCAGCTTCTGCCTAGCTGGAGTTCAATATGGGGATGTAGCCTGTTATTTTCTAAGTACAACTTTTAGTCACCATGGAGAACTATGATATATGTTCATAAGTTGAAGCATCCGAGTGTTCTTGTCCGTAATTTAGGTGGGCGTTCATCGGTCGAAGTCTCACCTAATTCTGAGTTAGTATAAAGAAGTTATTGCAGACTGAACCAAAAAAATAGCGGCTTCTGCCTAGGCGGAGTTCAAATACGGGGATATAGCCTGTTATTTTTAAAGTATAACTGTTAGTCACCATGGAGAACTACAGTGTGTTCAAAAGATGAAGTATCCAAATGTTTCATATTGTCCGTAATTTAGGTGGAAGTTCATCAGTGGAAGTCTCGCTTGATTCTGAGTTAGTATGTAGAAGTTATTGCAGAATGAACAAAAAAAATAGCGGTTTCTGCCTAGGTGGAGTTCAAATATGGGGATGTAGCCTTTTATTTTCTATGTACAACTGTTACTCACCATGGAGATCTAGGGTATACGTTTATAAGCTGAAGTATCCGAGTGTTCAATATTGTCCGTAATTTAGGTGGGAGTCCATCGGTTAAAGTCTCGCCTGATTCCCAGCTATTATGAAAATGTTATTACAGTATGAACCAAAAAAATAGCGGTTTTTGCCTAGGTGGAGTTCAAATATAGAGATGTAGTCTAAAAGTTTCTAAGTACAACTATTAATCACCATGGAGAACTACGGTATACGTTCATAAGCTGAAGTATCCGAGTGTTCCATATGTCCATAATTTAGATCGGAGTTCATCGGTCGAAATCTTGCTTGATTCCGAATCAGTATGAAGAAGTAACTATAGTTTGAACAAAAGAAATAGCGGCTCATTGATACACATTCAATTCATTCACAAAAATTTGTTCACTTCAACTCTTTTTCATGGCGTCCTTTCCCGCTTCCCTACCTCTGTTAACCATCCCTTCATACTTTCTTTTCGGTCCTTCGACCATGCCTCCTGAGTCCTGACCAACCTTACCCTGGCCCGCCGCACTTGTCTTCTATCCAGCAGCCCATCCTTCCGCTTTTTTTATCTCCATCTCTTCCAATCTCGAGCTCTCTTCCGCCGCTTGTTCCACTCCCCACCCCTTCCATCAATCCTTCTTTGCTTTCTTCCCCGTCTTCCCTTTCTTCTTCACTTCCTGTTGCTTCAGCAGGTTGGTCTTCTCTTTTTAAAGCTAAACCGAGAAATGTTGGTAAATACAATCCCATTCACCTTGATCTTGTTTTCAATGGTGAAGCTATGGTTCCTCTTGACGAAGTCATTCAAGCTGGTACATCTATATGGAAGGATTATGCTGTTGATTTTTTTCTAGATAAACCATTATCATTCACAACTGTTGTAGCGCACCTCAAAAGAACTTGGAGGCTTAAAGGTTTTGTTAAAGTTAAATTTGATGGCATGTTGTTTTTATTTCAATTATCTTGTGATGAGGACAGAGCTAGGGTATTGCAAGAAGATCCAATAATAATGAGAAATAAGATTTTTATCATTCAAGGGTGGAGTCCGGGATTAGGTAATATTTGTGGCCATGTTAAAGCAGTCCATGTTTGGTTGCAATTGACCAATATACCTATTTATGTGTGGTCTCACTTGGGCTTAAATTGGTTGGCTTCACGTGTTGGAAGACTGCTATGTTTAGATGAGTCCACTGAAAGGCTAGAGAGAATCACCTATACTAAATGCATGGTGGAAGTGAGACTTGACCAAAAGCTTGTTGACAAATTTCCAATTAAGTTGCTTGATGGTAGTGAGCAAATTGTATATGTTAGATATTTGTGGAAACTAGATGTATGCTTGATTTGTAAGGTATTTGGACACGTTGAAGGTGATTGTGAAAAGGCACATGATCAGGAGCTGAATGAAATGGTTGTTGATAATAAGGTGAATAAGAGCAATGATATGGCAGGAAATATTGCCATCACACAAACCAGAAAAAGCAATAGACGAGGGTGCTTAAGAAAAAGTATGTTACAGGGAAAGGAAAAGTAGGTGGAAAAGATGAAGTTTTGCATGAGACTTTACAAAAACAAAAGGAAAATGTTCAAAACATTAAAAGCAATAATGAGTATGTAGTTGAAGAGCAAATAAACTCTGAAGATCAAAGCAATACATGTGTTCCTGATGAGTCAAGTGGGCCCATACAAAATTTTGATATCTTCATGAAATCTAATCCTTTTCATATCTTAACTGATCAAGATGGTTGTGATAGTATTGAATTACATGAGGGTAGTGATACAGTTTTACATGTACAAGGTGGTCTGTGTCATGCACAAGGTCAGAATCTATGTATATCAACTTTTGTGCATGAAAACTGCAGTATTTCACAAGCTGAAGAGACAACAATGATCCATGCACAAGGAAATTTGAGTATTGCTCAAGTAAGTGTGATTGAGAAACAATACATTCCAACCATTGACCATGAAACCAGCAATTATTCTGAAGATGAAGATACAACATTACCTATTCACAAGCAATTGGATGTGCAGTCCACCATCCTAAAACCACCCACCCCTCTAACCAACATTATTGCCTTTGACATTGACCACATAATCCAATCTCAAGTTAAACCTCCTTCCAGTAACAACCCACCACAATCTAAACATATCACTTCCCCCAATCTTGATGACATTATTCTTGATGTTTTACCAACTTCACCACAACCTTACAGTCATATCCTCCTTCCATCAGGCTATACCACCTTCTCTGATGATGGTCTTAACACTATTAATGGAAATTCGACCTCCTCCAAGTAACATGTTTCAAGCATCCAAACTCCTATCACTATCAATTCCAACAACAATAATAACCATAGAAATAAAAAGAAAAACAAAAAACATAAGGACTTCAACGAGCTTGAAATCCTTAAAACAACCAGTATCCTCCCAAAATCTAACTCCACCTCGTCCTCTTCAACAAGAAGCAAGCAAAGCATACATCAACAAGTCCATGGTATAGAATGATGATACATAAAATAGGCGTATGGAATATCAGAGGCTCTCACTGGGATATCAAATTAACACAAGCAAAAGACATCATACACAATTACAAAATTCAACTTCTAGCAATTTTCGAAACCAAGCTTGACTGTGCTTTGACTACTAGAGCTGCAAGACTCATTAATCCAACTAGGAATTTGCACCATAATTTGTTGGAAGAGCCATATGGTAGGATTATGATCTTGTTTGACCCTAATTTCTTTGTTGTGTCCCCTATCTTATGCCACAAGCAATTCATTCATTCCTACCTTACTCATGTTCCCTCCTCTACCTCCATGTTCCTAACCATTATTTATGCTGACAACCACCCCACCTCAAGATAATAGTTGTATGACTATATCCCTCATCTAGCTCAAGACTCCCATCCTTGGATACTTGCTGGTGACTTCAATAGCCTTCATGCCCTTGATGATAGAATTGGAGGAACCCCTATATCTCTCAAAGACATATCTCCTTTGAACTGTGCCATCAGTAACTCCAACCTTATCTATGTGCCATTTGACGGTGCTAGATACTCATGAAATAATATGAGTAGATCGGGTAGAAGAATTTTCAGTAAAATTGACCATACCCTATGTAACTTTTCTACATTAGCATTATGGCCTCATATTTCTACACATCTTCCTCCCCCACTCCTGTCAGACCACTCTCCTCAAATCATAAGCCTTTCTTTGGATGCCATGAAGAGGAGTTCCTCTTTTAAATTTTTTAATGTCTAGATCAATGAACCTGATTTTTTTAATACTGTTAACAATGCTTGGAACACTAATTTTTTTGGCTCTCCTATGTTTATTTTTCAGCAACGTCTTAAACAGGTGAAGAAGGCTTTGGGTTGTTGGGCAGCATAGAAATTTGGCAGAGGCAATTTGATGTCTACCACTCTCAAAAATGCTCTTGTTCAGGCTCAACAAAATTCTATGGTTAGCCCGGATAATGAAGCACTGGAAAAGGAGGAATATGATCTACATGAGCGGTATAGGAGTGCTTTACTAGCAGAAGAAGAAATGAATAGACAAAAATTGAGGGTTAAGTGGAACATTGAAGGTGATAGGAACTTTTCCATGATAGATTGAAGATTAGACAGTCTAAATCCCCTATACACTACATCTATGACCAACACGGTAATCATGCTGACTCTCCTGAAGACATTGATAGAGCCTTCTTAGATTATTTCCCTAATCTCCTTGGTAATTCTAGCAATTTTATCCCTGATCTTTCTATTATTGATGACTTGCCACATCCTACTTTATCTTTGGACCAACAACCTGGTTTATCTTCTTCTATTTCTACTGAGGAAATAAAAGACTGTATTTTCAACATGAATAAGGAGTCATGTGGTGGGCCAGATGGCTTTAATGCCGTTTTTTACACATCATGTTGGGAAATAATAGGATTGGACTTAATTAAAGCTGTCAAAAGATTTTTCTCTAGAAATAGGATGTTATCAAGTATTAATGCAACTAATTTGTCTCTCATACCAAAATGTGATCATCCTTCTAAGGTAACCGACTTTAGACCAATCATGTGCTGTAATATAATCTATAAATGTATCTCTAAGATCATTGCTACGAAGCTAAAATCTGTGCTTCCATCTTTAATATCTGAAAATCGGGCTGCTTTTCTTCCTGGCAGAAGCATCATTGACAATGTGTTATTAACTCATGAATTGTTGAAGGACTATAACAGGGCCACCATTTCTCCTAGAGCCATGATCAAGTTGGACTTAAGGAAAGCATACGACTCCTTGCACTGGACTACTATTACCAGAGTACTTTCTAGGATGGGTTTTCCTTCACATTTTGGTGCTTGGATATATATATGCATCTCCACCGTTAACTTTTTATTATGCTACAATGGCTCAACGAAGGGGTATTTTAAAAGTAGTCAAGGTATTAGGCAAGGTGATCCGATGTCATCTTACCTATTCATATTAGTGATGGAAGTACTAACTAGGCTTATCAATCGTGAGGTACACTCCAATAACATTTGTCTCCACCCAAAGTGTCGTGATCCTTTGATAACTTCTCTCATGTTCACTAATGATCTGATCATCTTTACTAAGCCAACTAATCAATCCATTTCCAGTGTTCTTAAGGTATTGGCCTCCTTTCATAACTTCTCGGGCTTGGCAGTCAACTTCAGTAAATCCAGTATTATGATAGCTGGTGTTCCTACACATAGAGCTATTGAACTGTCTCGTCTTTCTGGTTTAGCACATTCGAATGACACTTCTACCTACCTTGGTACCCCTCTTGTCACCTCTAGGATAACCTATGTGGATTGTATGACCTTATATGACAAAACAACTAAGGCAGTTTCTGGTTGGTCGAACAAGAACCTGTCTCAAGCAGGTAGGCTAACATTAATTAAATCGGTCCTCTTTTCATATACGACTTATTGGTGTAGAACGTTCATTTTCCCTAAAAAGTTGCTCCTAATGATTAGAAGAGATTTGTGTAATTTTTTATAGTTTAGGAATGTGCATTCCAGGAAATTGAAACCCATTAGCTTTGACAAAGTTGAGCGCATGAAGAAGATAGGAGGCTTGGTGTTTTAAATTTGATTAACTGGAATAAGGCTGCTTTTAGCACCCAGTTCAATAAACTCCTGACTAGTAGTGATAACGTATGGGTTGCATGGACTTTAAAGTAACCTTAAACGAAATTATTTCTGGTCTATGTGTATACCAGTAGGAAGTAGCTGGACTTGGGGATCAATTCTTAAACTTAGGAATGTATTATTGCCCCACGTTAAAGTAATAGCTACCGAGGAAGGGGAGACAAGCTTTTGGCATGATCCATGGTTTCGACAAGGTGTTATTCTAGGCAAAATTATGTATATATAGACCAGGTTCAAACTGGTATTCATAGGGATGCTAAGGTGAAGCAATATATGTATAATGGTACTGTCACGTTGCCATACTCTTCTAACCAAACTGTCAGACAGTTGTGGAATGAAATTATGTTACGACACTACCCTATGGATCAATCAGTTAAGGGTGGTGTGGTCGCATGCTTTCAAGAAGCATACAGTCTCATTAGTTTAAAACTGTTTGAATGCTGGGGTAGAATGCTAGTTTGCATGGGGACGAAGAGTATGGAATCAAAACTGTAAGGAGACTGATAATTTTATGTTGTGGAAAGTTTTGAGGAATGTGCTCAAAACTAAAGGCAAACTGTGTTCTTTAGGAATCCAACTAGGTCCAGGTGTGTTTATTTTGCTGATGAAGTGGAGACCAATGTGTATCTTTTTTTTAACTGCAATTTGTTTTTGGCTTGTGGGAAAGGCTCATGTTGAAATTTGGAAGGAAAAACATATCTTGAATAAGCAATATTGAGTGGTGTTATTTATACAAGGAGACGAGATGGAAGGATGCCGGTGGAATGTTGCTGCTTCTAATTCTCAAAAAATTTGTATCTCACATATGGAGGCAAAGAAATGATATAATTTTCAATGGGATTGTAAAGTCAGAGATGGAAGTATGGGTTGGAATAACACATGCGATAAATAGTGGGATTAGTGATGGCTCTTACTGCTTTGAAACCGATATAGCTAATATTTGGCTAGCTTAGTTTCTTTTAAATCTTTTTGTTTTTTCTCTTTGTTTCCCCCTTGTATTTATATCGTAGTTTGTTACGGTATATTTTCTCCTTTATTGTTATTGGCAATAAACTGGTAGGGGCCTAATTAACCCCGCTTAGCTTTGCTAAAAAAAAAAGAAATAACGGCTTCCATCTAGGCGGAGTTTAAATACCAGGTTTGCATGTACAAACCAATAATTCTTTTATATTTCTATTTCCGATTCTTTTCATGTCTGTTTTTGAGGTTCATGTATCCTTTCTTGAATGTCGAAACAAATAAAGAAAAAAATTATTAAAATGAAAATAAAATATAAAGATTTTGCTTAGGTAATTAACTCTATTAAAATAAGCAGCACAAACTTAAGAAAGACAAATATGAAATTACTTGTTACCAAAGGAAAATATAGTAATTTGAAAGCTGGTTTCCAAAAGAGTAGCTAGAAAGCATAAAAAGAAAAAATCTACAAAAGAGGAGTAAAGAAACAATTAATCACTGATATATTTTGATACATTTTTTTTCACAGCTCACATTAGCTAAAAGAGCATAAGCATGTAAAAGTACAAGTATTATTTCTATTTCCAGTAGTATAAAATAAACTAGAACAAAAGAAAAGAATGATAAAACTACGAATGCTTTCAAGTTATTGGTTCTATGAATGTTCTTCAGTTGTCTTAGTCTTCTTGGTCGTTGCCTCAGGTTCAGTTTATGCTGGCAATGCTACTGTCAATTCTACTTCCATAGGTGCAACTAAAAATGCATGCACGTGTGATTAAATGTAGGCCCACCTGGACGTGCATATATACTCGTATGCATATATATATATATATATATATATATATAACATTTAAAATCACTTTATGATCTTGGTAAAGTAATACTCTCCCGACGTAATAATAATGCTAATCTTCTCTCTCTTCACTAATTCTTTCTCTTTTAATAATCGCACCCACTAAGCTCTCTCCATTGAAGTTCTCCCATTATATTCATTCCTACCTCCCATACAAAAAAGGTATGCTGATGTAGTTCGTCGGGAAGATTTTCACCCTCAATTTCGACTAGTTATCCCCTAAACTTCAACAGCTTCGATGCCATGGATCCAAAGTCAAAACCTTAGATCTGTATGCTTTATATGTGGAGATGGCATCCATTGACTCTCCTCTTGCCACGATCCAATCCATTGCTTCTTTTGCGGTAGATTTGGACATAAACAACTCACATGTACCTTAAAACGTCGCCATCTTGATCGCTTTAAATATGAAGTTTAGGCCAAAGCCCGTCAGAATCTCTCGAGAATAGATCTTTTATCCCTTGCCCCTCACCAACCTAGACCGTGTATGCCTCTGACGTTAAACTAGACTTTTGCATCAAACTACTAGAGCTTCGAACCCAGATTCGACAAGTCGCTAACCATCTCACATCCGAAGAACTAACCAAACAGTCCTTTCTTCTCCTTTATGTCTCCGATGCTCTGGCTGATAAGCTGAATGATATTCGAGTTAATTTTGATTTATTAGATGAGCCTATTAGCAGATCAAGATGTGTTACCATGGGGAGTTATGATTTATATAGCTTTGTCATATCAGATGAGAGGTTAGATGGTTTGGTGATGAGCTATGATTTGGAAAGCTGCTCCACGAACGGGTTTGACGCACGGCTTCTTGATTCGGCCATTCGGGCCTGTAAAGGCCTGGATCTAATCGCCCTGTCGTTGCTCATGCTACCACTGCCCATTCCATATCCTCCTCAACCAAAACATGTTAGTCACAGTGACGCAGCCTACAGGATCACACAACTCACGAATTGATAAATTCGCGGAAAATGAATCGATGAAACAAGATGAATCGATGAATTGAAGATACCCAAGTGCCCAAATCCGTTGATCTCTCGAGATAGCGGATTCTAGCTATCTTCAACACGTTGATCGCGCACGATACCGCGTTAGAAGATCTACGATTCTTCGACGTTGATCTCGCGCACGAGATTCCGTGAATTGGCTTCAAGTTCGTTGATTCGAGCGCACTCGAATATCCGAAGATGGAGAAAGGAGATAACACTCAACTTCCAATTTTAATGGTGGCACAAAGCACAAACCAAATTTTATTCAATATTCAAAACCCTTTAAATGATACAACTCACCCACTATTTATAGGAGCTTACAACTCAACACACGTTACAACACTTCACACGACTTAAGAAAAATACATCACAAACAGTACAAACGACTTACAAAAACACGCAGTCGACCTAAAGAAACAACGCACGCGACTTAAAAATTAAACAGCAACGACCTAAACAATACGACCTATCAACATACAGGAGTTCACGACTTAAAATCAACATACGACTTATGGAGGAAGACGATCTACCAGAAGCGATCGATCTATGGAGTCGCGACTTAACATCCAGGCAGATTCACAACTTCGGCTTTAAAGATTTCGCGCTTTGGATCTCACGACTTAAGAATAAGTCGGCAATCATCTTAGGACTCTCACGATCTACTGTTAAGTCGTCAAACGAGTTATGGTCCTCATGACTTAGGGTTAGGTCGGAGTTTGACTTATAGAAGCTTGCGGAACGACCTATGGTGGAGTGACCTATGGTTAGGTCGTCGTACGACCTAAGGGTAAGTCGAGGCGGCTTCTGTGTGTATGCGCTGCATCATCCTTCCCTTGTTGGAAAGAATTCGACCTCGAATTCACGCTCTCCTCTTCTTCGACAAGCTTCTCCCCATAATACGGAATTAAGTGTTTGACATTGAAAACATCAGAAGTATGAACATTTTCCGACAACCTTAACTGATACGCATTATCATTAATCTTCTTCAAGATTTCTACTAGACCAATCTTTCGAGCTTTCAACTTGCTGTAAGTTCCAACTGGAAAACGATCTTTCGTCAATACTGCGTAAACAAAATCACCCTCTTTGAGGTCCACACTCCTTCGCTTCTTATATGCCAATTGCTTATACTTCTCATTTGACTTAAGCAATCGTTCATGAACAATCCTGTGACACTCCCGCAACTCATTCACGAAATCACAAGCTCGTTTAACAACCCCTTTCTGAAGTGGAACTGTCGACAAATCCAATGGTCCCTTCGGAATTGCTAAATATACCACTAGAAATTGACAGAATCCAGTACTTCGATTAACGGCATGATTATGTGCGAATTCTGCCTGACACAATTTCACATCCCAGCTCTTCAAATTATCCTTCACAAGACATCTCAACAAGTTTCCCAAAGATCTGTTCACCACTTCCGTTTGCCCATCCGTTTGTGGATGATAGGCGCTACTAAAATTCAGCTTGGTCCCAACCATCTTCCACAGACTCAACCAAAAATGACTTAGAAATCGAGTATCCCGGTCAGAAAAAATAGACTCAGGTAGCCCATGTAGTCGATAAACCTCTTTAAAGAACAATTGAGCAACACGGACTACATCGGCGGTCTTCTTACAAGCTATGAAATGTGCCATCTTCGAAAATCTATCCACCACAACATATATAGAATCATTCCCTCGTTGAGTTCATGGCAAACCCAAAACGATATCCATGCTAACATCAACCCATGGTCTAGTAGGCACGGGCAATGGCATATACAATCCTGCATTCGTAGCTGTCCCTTTGGAAACTTGACATATGTGACATCTCTGCACAAATCTTTCAACTTCTTTCCTCATGGAAGGCCAAAAATATGATTGAGAAATCAACTGCAAGGTACGATCTCTTCCCACATGACCTTCTTCATGCAATTTCTTCACAATCTTCATTCGTAAACTGCACTCTGGTATACACAACCGATTTCCCTTAAATAGAAAACCTTCTACCAACACATACTCATCCGTCCTCCCTTTCTTGACTTCATCTACAATCTTGGCAAAGTAAGGATCCTCAATAAACAAATTTGGAAATACATCAAACCCCATCACTTCAACTCTCATCGTAGTCAACAAATGATTTCTTCTACTCAATGCGTCTACCACACGATTTGTAACTCCCGACTTATGGTTTACAACAAATGTAAATTGTTGCAAGTATGCGATCCATGAAGCATGCCTGGCTGCAATCTTATCATGTCCCTGCAAATGTCACTATACCAAAACAGTCATTTGGCAACACTTTTTTTTCATTTGGCGACACTTATATGGGTTGCATTTTAGTCTTGCTAATAAGTGTCGCTATCCAATATAAGTGTTACTGAAAATAAAAATTTACAATTTTAAATACGGCGACACTTATTTTCGTTGTAAGCCTTGGTTTAATTGGAGTTAATTGAAATATACCAGGGCAAAATTGTAATTAAATAACATATCACGCTTAACCCTAGCCACGCTTATCCCTGGCCGCATTTTCCCCAAATCGTTTCCACTCTCTGACGTTCATTCTCCAATTCTCCAATTCGCATTTTCCCCAAATCGTTTCCACTCCAAATCGTTTCCACTCCAAGAAAATATAGATCTGGAGTTGAAGAATATCTATGGCATCTGGGTAAGGCGACAATTCCAGATCCAAATTCATAGTGCATTGTCACTGAAATTACTTTTCTTCCTACAGATGTAAATATATGTTCGAATAGGTACACAATCTCGATATGATGTTAAAGGAAATTTAATAAAGATCTGGTTTTACATAAAGACATCTCAAGATGGATCTGGGATAATTGGGGTTTCACTGTCTGTTGATAACCCATTTAGACTGTATTCCTAATTTATGATGTGGAGACCGTGAACCCTGTTCCTCACAACGCAAAATCGAATTTAGATTAAGTGGTACAGATTTAATGAGACGTCAGTGATGGGTATGAAATCGGGGTCTGGTCAATCACAAGGTTTGTTTTGGGAGATGACTATCACATGCTCAGGAACTTGTGATTTTGATCCGGTTATCCATGCTACACGAAGAACGAAGCAGTTACACTGAAGACAAGCGTGAAAGGGTGCTCAGGCAGTTACGTGGGCTGAAACGATTTGAAGATTGCTAACCAGGCCTACATCATTTTCACCCATGTTTTGTTTTTGTTGTTATCAGAATGGAAGAAAGGAAACAATGTTTTGCAACTGCCGCTCTTTTAGTTAAACGCCATATCCAGCATCTATATTCTGAATAAGCTAAACGTGGAAGATTTTGCTATGTTAGAAGAGCGTACAGTGAGTTTTGGACTCGACGAGGTTCTGTATTTCTTCTTATTTCTCCTTTTATTCTGATGAAATGCTTGTGGGTTATCCTCCATTTTATTCTGATGAACCAATGACAACATGCCACAAGGTAAAACAATTCCTTGTTCTGTTAACTTATAGGATACTAAGATCATCTGATTATAGACTAAATATGATTGATATATTGATCATTGTTTACCATGTATTTAAGTCATAAATTTATAATGTAGTATCACCTTAAAAAAAACTAAGGCTGTGTCAGAAATGTAGTATCACCATGTATTTTATGCAATGTAGATCAAAGGCTTGGGACAAATGGTGCTGATGAAACTAAGGTCTTCACATACCGATATCTGAATGAAAATTGATTTAAATTGATTTTAAAAAAGTCATTGTTTTCTTGGCTGGTCATATGCAGGAGCATCCCTGGTTTAAAGGTGTTGAATGGGATAAATTATATGAAATGGAGGTTGCATTTATACCAGAGGTCAAGGATGAGCTGGATACTCAGAATTTTGAAAAGTTTGATGAAGTATGGTTTGATCAATGAAGCGGTTTAAGAACAAGTGATACGCCATATTACTAAGTTTTAAGGTGAATCCGGCCCTTGGAGAAAGGTGAATTTTCTGGTAATATTTGGATTATTGACATAAAAAAGCGTTAAACAAGTCAATTATGATCTGCTAGTTGAATATATGTTCTTTTATCCTAAAATGAACATGCACTTTTATCCTACAAAATATGGAGTCAAATCATAATAATTAAGATACACATTGCTTAAATGTTTGCTTAAGAAATGCATTATGAAAAGGTACGTATATAAAACTAAGCCAATAACATATAAATTCTTCATTCTTCTACTATCCGGTTTCACTATAATGCATGAGCAGTTGAGAAACCATCTTTAGTGCCAAACAAGTTGTTATGCAGGCCATTACACAATGGTTCTAGTAATCAACATCAATTGTATTCTAGCATATGTCCCAGTTTTTATTGTTTCTTTGTTCTAGACTAAACCATAAAAATATTGCATCTGTTGTTTTTCAACACCTAATTTGAGTCTTAACAATTAAAAAAATGCAGTTTATTTCTACATGATAAGCCTATAGGCTGCTGCACTACAGTAGCACCATGCTGCTAAGCAAAAAAAAAAGTGTTTTTGCTACTGGAGCTCTAAATGCTTTCAATAATACTTAGTAGATATTACAAAAATGTAACATTGCTCTTTTTAAGTGTTTCTCTATTGCTTGATAGAAATTACAGTCAAATATGGATTCTGATATATCAAGTTTCTTAGTTATCCATAGTGTATGGTCGATGATGCTTCACATATATGTTCTTGGCTGAGAATAGGTACAAGAATGTTCATTTTCTTTATGTTTAGTAATTTAATATTAAAATTCATATTTGTAAATAATTCAAGGTTTCATGTATTGTAAAAATAAGCTATTATCGATATGATTATAGAAGACTAGACAACACTGTCAAATTTTTTATCACGTGCAACAGATTAAAATAAAAAAGATGATGCTAATAAGTTGTTAGTGACTATTCAACTTGCAGATTATATTTAAGTAAGATCAGTGGAAAAAGTTCTCAAATTGAATTCATGGGTTCACAACATGTAAAATAACATATATCTTATGACATCTAGCCTTCACTTATAATAGAGATTTTGAAATGGGTGGTTATGTGTACAAGATCATCTTTTGATCCTTTTTGGTTTTGGGATTTTTAGACTTATAAATGTATAATGTAGTCGTATTCTTCCTTTTCATTTTTACTTATTATTCAAGATCGCTTAAAAGTAATTTAATTCTGACGTTCATTCTCCAATTCGCAGGCTTCACCTTTGGCGACGGCAGGCTTCACCTTTGGCGACGGCAGGCTCCACTTTTGGCGATGGCAGGCTCCTGTTCGCAATCGACTACGGCAAGGCTTCAGGTTAATACTTTTTTCGACTAGGGCAATTTGATTTGTTGTTGTTTTCCCTGTCATTTCATCATCTTCTGATCGATTGTAGATCTATTTTTTAGTGACCACAAAGATCTCTTCGTATTGATATAGAGTTTCTTAATCGTGCACATTAAAAATTTCTACATCATAGTTCATAGAAATGAAAAGCATTTTAAATCGGTTAGAAATATTTCAATTCAGAGCTACATGGTTGATATTCCTTTGCCTGAAACTGAAAGTGATTGCATGTCAAGTGAATTCAGTTTCAGAGCGTTAGCTGCGACGGTATCCACCCCTCTCTGCCAATTGTTGGCTGCCTTTTCCCCGCAGTATGACCATGTCATTATTATTAGCATTATAAAGTTTTAGCGATGCAAATTTCCTGAAGCATAAATAGCAGAACATCAGTAACACACAGTATAAGTTGAATAAGAAAGAGTGGAAACAGAAGCAATAGCTATTAGAGTACAATTGTAGATGGTAGCTGACAAAAATATAATATAATCTCAGAGTAATTTTCTTAGCTAGGAGGAATTTATCATTCGTTCATGGCGAATGCTCACGACAGGTAGGTAGTTGTATGGTCAGATAATATAGTGTAACTCATAGTGGTGGAGCAAATATCAAAACACTGGTAAAGATGTAAATGTACAAAAGAGCAATACCCTATTCTAGGATAGTTTTAATCGATTCTTTAGCTGAATAAGGCACACGCTTAAGTGTTAACATAAAATAGAGATACACATCAAGCTATTAACCATGCCTACAAAATGTATTGGTAGATAGGGAAAGGAACCCAAAACCACAGAAAATTAAAGAAAACTGATGACATTCAGGGAAAACTAATTTATTGGTTAGAGTATATGTGCGAGAATTTATAGTAGAAAGGGGGAAAATTACTCTCTATTTGAGCATTTATCAGCCATGGTTAATTAATTCAGACAGTAAATGCTGTTTACATTGTTTGGAAAATGTTCTACGCGAGACTGTTTGCTGAGATTGTAAGGTTTAAATCCAGAAAATGTAGGATAATAGGGAAATTACGGGACATGATTCAATTTTATTATATATACATATACATACATGCATGTGTGTGTGTTAATATATATATGTATGGATGTATGTATATGTCACAATATTGATAATAATAATAATAATGCAGTTAGAGCTAAGTTCAGAATATACATCTTTTAAAGTATATGTACCATATAAGTTCATTTTAAACAATACATCCTTTTAATTATCCAGATGTACGTAGCCTATTATATCGTTAAACAACATGCACGCAAATGTCCTTTAATAGGTCGGTTGTTAGGTTGTTGTTTAACAAACTTTTAAGGAACGCAAGAAATGTACACATCCATTAATGCAAGTGAGGACAAAGGCGTATATTGATTAGATGATTCGTGTGCAATGGTTGAGCGTTAACAGTGTACCAAGTTTCAAACTAAATGGAAGAAACATTGTATTTTATGTGGAGGCGACAACTTGTGAACAAATTCATTCATTTGCGAAGGAGGAACGTTTTTTTAGTAAGAAATAAAAAGTGGTATGATTAAATTTGGTTTTTTTAGTAAGAATAAAAAGCTAATTTTAACTTTGTTTTAATTTATTGTTTAGTTAATGTTGATTAAATTTGGTTTTAACAGTGATGAAATGGAGCTGTATTGCAGTATGATGTTCTGGGGAAATTGTGGTAGGCAGCAGTGGGAAATGGTGGAGGCAATTGGTGAATGGTTAGGTGAATGGATGGTTGTTCAATTTCGGGTGATGGTTTTGGAAATTTCAAGTAGATGAACTGTTTGTTGTTTCGGAGGTGGTAGGGGCTCAAACAGGTGGTTTAAGGGATCGAACAGGTGATGGTGATTGTCAAAGGGAGGATGCGGTGCCTGTGGTGGTGATTGTTAGAGGGAAGATGTATTTAAATGGTTGATATGAAGATGTATTGAAATGGTTCGAACAGGTCAGATGAATAGATGGTTGATATGAAGATGTATTGAATAGGTGAACAGGTGTTCAATTTATTTATGTACTGTTGTGATGGAGTCAGTTTGGAGATGAGCAAACAGTGGTGATGGACAAACAGTTATGATGTTATTGCAAACAAAGGTGATGGACAAACAGTGGTGCACTATTGTATCAGTGGTGCACTGTTGTAAGATTGAAATTGCAGTGTATGATGAATATGAAGTGGTTGATATGAAGTGTATGTAAGATTAAAGTGGGAATGATGAATGATGAGTTGTGAATGATGAAGTTGAAGTCAGTAAGGAGTAGTCAGTGGCAATTGAAGTTGTGAATGATGAACGTGGTCAGTTAAGTGAGTGGGAAGTAGGGGATGATGTTGTAGTTGAAGGTGGAGAGGTAATGAAGTGTGGAAAAGTTGTGGATGATCGGGTTTGGTTTGCAGATGGTGAAGACTGGCTGAACTAGTGCAGAGTGGTAGTAGGAGGAGCACTGTTGAGTGGTAGCAAGATGTTGAGTGGTAGCAAGAGTGGTAGCAACGTTGATTGGTAGCAAGATGAAATAAAAGGCAGTGTATTGAAGGAAAGAAGGAGGTGGAAATGATATGGTGATATGTGATGATAGTGGTCAAGTTTGACAGTGGCACTGATGTTTGACAGATGAAGGGTGTGTGGTCTGTGCAGGCTTTGGTTTGGAGCAGTTCAAAATTCATTTTTTGTAACAAAAGAAGAAAATGTAGATGTAAAAGATGTAAAAGACGTAAAAGCAAATGTACATGAAGTAGTTGACATTGTTATGAAGTAGTTGACTATGAAATTTATGTTGTTATTTGATCATGAATATTGTAAATTTTGGATTCCTATTGAATGTAGTATAATAATGCATATCATGTTAGTTATTAATTGTTTATTAATGTTAAAATAATTGACTATATTGAGAATGAAAATATTTCAGCGTTATAAGCGTTGGCAATTAAAATTTACCAACGCTTATAAGCGTCGGCATAGAAAATTAAACAATGTTGGATGGTTAATTTGCCAACGTTTATAAGCGTTGCTAAATAATATACACCAACGTTTATAAGCGTTGGCGAATACAACCTTCCAACGCTTATTAGCGTTGGGAAACTAAACTCCCCAACGCTTATAAGCGTTGGCAATAAATTGCGACGCCCCTACAGCGACGCTAATAAGCGTTGCTGAAACTGTTTGCGACAGTTATACTCGTTGGGAATCACCTGTTTTGGTGTAGTGTGTTTCAATGCTTCATGGTCAGTATACAACACAAACTCTTTATGAAACAAATAGTGTCTCCAATGCTTTATGGCTTGGACAATAGCATAGAACTCCAAGTCATTGGCACTGTATCTTGTCTTGGCTCCATAAAGTTTCTCACTAAAATAAGCAATTGGACGACCCTTTTGACTTAACACTCCACCAATTCCAACCTTAGACGCATCAGTATCTAGCTCAAAGAGCAATTGAAAGTCCGGGTATCTAAGAATCGGTGTTGTAGTCAAGAGTGCCTTAATCTGTTGGAAAGCATAATCAGCCTCTTCAGTCCACACAAACTGCTTTCCTTTCATACAATCTGTCACTGGTGCCATCACGCTACTGAAATGTGGAATATACCTTCGGTAGAATGATGCTAAACCATGGAAACTTCTCACTTCAGTTACAGTCCTGGGTTGTGGCCAATCCTTGATTGCTTCAACTTTACTTTGATCCACCTGGATACCTTCCTTGGACAATACATACCCCAAGAACAAAACACTGTGCGTCATGAACATGCACTTCTTTGTTGCCACGTAAAATTGCTCCTGATGAAGTATCATCAACACTTCCCGCAAGTGTTGTAGATGCTCTTCTGTGCTTCCATTGTATATCAATATATCATCAAAGTATACCACCACGAACTTTCCAATAAACGGTCGAAAGATCTGATTCATCACTCTCATAAAAGTACTAGAGGCATTCGAAAGACCAAATGGCATGACCAGCCATTCATACAACCCCTCCCGTGTCTTGAAGGCTGTCTTCCATTCATCCCCTGGTCGAATTCGAATCTGATGATACCCACTCTTCAGATCAATCTTTGAAAAGATAGCAGCTCCACTCAACTGATCTAACAAGTCGTCCAATCTTGGCATCGGGAATCTGTACCTCACCGTAATCTTGTTTAGTGCTCGACTATCTGTACACATTATCCAAGTTCCATCCTTCTTTGGCACTAACAAGGCTGGTACTGCACAAGGACTTAAACTTTCTTGTACGCGCCCTTGTTCAAGTAACTCTTCCACCTGCCTTCTCAACTCTTCGTGCTCCTTTGGACTCATTCTATAATGTGGTTTATGTGGTAACACAGCTCCCGGAACAAGATCAATCTAGTGTTGTATGTCTCTCAATGGTGGTAACTCTTTTGGTAATTCTTCAGGAAACACATCTTCAAATTCCTTCAACACTGGCTTAACTTCCTCAAGAATTTCAACCGCTTCACTACTTTCACGTCCAATCAACATAAATACTTCAGGGCTATCCTCTACTTCTTTGACAAATTCATTCAAAGATAACAGAGTCTTTAGTTCCTCGATTTCCTCCAACTTGCTTTCACTTTGTTGTCGCCTTTTAGGAACTAAAGTGATTCTAGTGCCATCGAACATGAAACTATAGCAGTTAGTCCTACCATCGTGTTGCACGGCTCTATCGAACTGCCACGGTCTTCCCAACAACAAATGACATATATCAATATCCACCACGTCACACCAAATTTCATCCTTATACTTCTTTCCGATGGAAAAAGTTACACAAGCTCTTCGACCAACCTTCACTTCCCCACCTTTCCTCAGCCAAGCCAATTTGTAGGGTTTGGGATGTTTCTCTGTCTTTAACGCCAACTTCTTTACGGCTTCTGTAGAGATGATGTTATCACAACTCCCTGCATCGATAACAAACTTACAAACTTTTCCCAAAATAGTGCATGTCGACTGAAAAATATTACTCCTCAACCAACTAGTCTCCTCTTCCTGCTTTGGCGTCAAGCAAGATCTCCTCATCATTAAAGAATATCCCTCGTCTCCCGTCAATAATTCTTCTTCCTCCTCAACCTGTGGTGAATTAGAACATTCTACTTCTGCATCCTCATCCTCAACCTCAGCAACCATCGCTCGCTTCTTTGGCTTCGGGCATTCATTTCTCTTATGACCAAACTCTTGACAGTTATAACACTTGAAATTGTTTTTGACCTTGGTCTTAGCAGCTTCATTGACAACCAGTTTACTAACAGCCTTGGAAACATTAGTAATGCTACTAGCCCCCTTCACCTGATTGCTCGAACTTGTAAACGCACTACCCCCTCTTCTACCTTGCTTCTCCCAAGCTAGAGCCTTCTGGTGTGCTTCAGCAACGGATCTCGGATCAAACATATTTACCATATCCTGAATTTGCATTCTCAATCCTCCAATAAATCTAGATGTCAACTGTTCCTCCGTTTCCATGATATCGTTTCTAGCAATCAGTTGATAAAACTCATCTGCATAATCATTTACTGACTTTGTCCCTTGTCTCAAATTATGTAAGCGCTGATACATAAGAGACTGATAATTATAAGGCAAGAAAGTAGCCTTCATCAACTTCTTCATCTTTTCCCATGAAACAATCTTCGACTTTCCCATTCTTCCCCGTGTAAGTTTAGTTTGTTGCCACCATGCCATAGCTCTTCCCCTCAATCGTGTAGCAACCAATTTAACTCTACGATGCTCGGGTACTTCCTTGAAGTCAAAATTTTCTTCAACATTTGATAACCAATCCATAAACTCTTCCGCTAGCATTCCCCCTTTGAATTCTGGAATCTCTGTTTTCATCCCCGACTCCCATCGACGATCATCTTCGGAATCTCTATTTCGATTTCGCCCTTGGCCACGGTTTCGAAAAGAGCTACTACCACCATCACTGGATTCCTCCAAATCTGACGTATGTCGATGTCGATTCTGACCATCAACATTTATGCTACCACGCACGTCTCTTTCTCCCGAAAGTGACGGTTCTCTTCTTTCCTTATCCGATGGTGGTGACATTCTTCTCCTCTCAGAATTTGACGGCGAAATTCTATGTCCACCTTGATTTGAACCTAGCGATGCTCTTTGTCGAGTTTGATTCATATCCATCATGAGCCTTTCCAATCTACCAATTCCCTCATCAAACTTCTCATTGAATTTATCACTAATTCGTTGCTCCATTTGTTCAGCATCTTCTCTTCGATACACATCTGCAACATTCTAATGACGATTAACTCTTCTTGGAGGCATTGTCAAATCTTCAACAAATCCAAACACACACTTCGCTTCGAATAAAAAAATCTCGAATCAAACTTCACCAACTTGTTGGAATCTTCAAAATGAACACTTCAACTAGCGCAACTTTCAATGATGCAGAATCTACGCACAAACTCCTAGCTCACGACTTGAGCAAATCTCGCACAAACTTGAACAAGCTCGCTTCTAGCTTTGATACCAAATGACGCAGCCTACAGGATCACACCACTCATGAATTGATGAATTCGTGGAAAATGAATCGATGAAACAAGATGAATCGATGAATTGAAGATACCCAAGTGCCCAAATCCGTTGATCTCTCGAGATAGCGGATTCTAGCTATCTTCAACACGTTGATCGCGCATGATACCGCGTTAGAAGATCTACGATTCTTTGATGTTGATCTCGCGCATGAGATTCCGTGAATCGGCTTCAAGTTCGTTGATTCGAGCGCACTCGAATATCCGAAGATGGAGAAAGGAGATAACACTCAACTTCCAATTTTAATGGTGGCACAAAGCACAGACCAAATTTTATTCAATATTCAAAACCCTTTAAATGACACAACTCACCCGCTATTTATAGGAGCTTACAACTCAACACACGTTACAACAATTCACACGACTTAAGAAAAATACATCACAAAGAGTACAAACGACTTACAAAAAACACAGTCGACCTAAAGAAACAACGCACGCGACTTAAAAATCAAACAGCAACGACCTAAACAATACGACCTATCAACATACAGGAGTTCACGACTTAAAATCAACATACAACTTATGGAGGAAGGCGATCTACCAGAAGCGATCGATCTATGGAGTCGCGACTTAACATCCAGGCAGATTCACAACTTCGGCTTCAAAGATTTCGCGCTTTGGATCTCACGACTTAAGAATAAGTCGGCAATCATCTTAGGACTCTCACGATCTACTGTTAAGTCGTCAAATGAGTTATGGTCCTCATGACTTAGGGTTAGGTCGGAGTTTGACTTATAGAAGCTTGCGGAACGACCTATGGTGGAGCGACCTATGGTTAGGTCGTCGTACGACCTAAGGGTAAGTCGAGGCGGCTTCTGTGTGTATGCGCTGCATCACACAGTGTTGTGAATACTGCCTTAATCGTCGTTCCAAGCTCGTTCACTCCTCTTGCCTCACTTATTGACGATGATGCCTCGATTTGTTCTACTATAGTCTCGTCATTTAAGGCTGGGCCTGTAGCAGGTACTCTTTCAACAAAGTCGAGCCATGGAAACACTGTCTCCATTGAGCTGTTGAATCACCTGTCTCCATCGAACCTCCCTCAAGAAATCAAACTGTTTCACCAATGTCTGCTTCTGCAGCGAATACCTTTCTCGACCAAGCCATGAATTTTCTAAGTGTCGGTCCTACCCTACCTCCTCTTGACGCAGATAGGTGCTTGCTTTCAGTAGCTTCCAAGACTGCTCCTTTTGTGTTGGCTTAAACACAAGAAACAGAGAGAGATAAATGCAAATGACTTTCTTTTATATATTACTTCAAAAAGAACTGTCCACACCTTACAATGATAAAGTATCCATATATATATAAATAGCATGCACACATCTCTAGACAATTATGAAATGACATGACGTTTTACTAATGGACATGACGTTTTACTAATGGACACTTATAACTTAAATAATAAACACCATTTCAATGCAAGCAACTTCATGCAACATTATTATTTTACTTCAGCCACATCATCATACGAACAAGTATTGAATCACATTTCAACACCTCCCCTTGATTCAAACTTGCGCATTCCTATTCTCTCCATGAAGAACATGTGCTTAACATGATTCAATGCCTTGGTAAACAGATCTGCATTCTGCTCATTTGTTCCACAAAACTTTAAAACTATTTTTCCTTCATCTACAAGCTGCCTGATGTAATGATGCTGTACTTCTATTTGCTTTGTTCTTGCATGGAATGTTGGATTCTTAGTCATGGCTATAGCTGATTTGTTGTCACACCAAATCTCAGTTGCCTCACCCTGCTTGCTGCATTGATCAACAAGCAATTTCCTTAGCCAACAAGCTTGCCTTGCAGCTGCACCAGCTGCAATATACTCAGCTTCAGATGAAGATAATGCAACATTATCATGTTTCTTTGAACTCCAAGTGACAGCTCCTGAACCAAGTTTGAACACTGAACCTGATGTGCTCTTTCTATCGTCAATGCAACCAGCCCAGTCACTGTCAGTATAGCCAACAAGCTTGAATGTCTCGGATTTTTCATACCAAATTCCATACTCAACTGTTCCAAAGACATATTTCAGAATTCTCTTGGCTGCACCGAGTTGTTGCTTGGTTGGACTATGCATATATCTTGACACCACACTTACACAATATGAAATATCTGGCCTAGTATGAGTAAGATAATTTAAACCACCAACAAGACTTATGAATAGCCTTTCATTAGCCTTTCCTGTTCCATCATCTCTCTGCAACTTCTCATTTATATTCATTGGAGTGATAGTTGCATTCTTCTCTTCAATATGAAACTTCTTTAAGAGGTCTTCAGCATACTTCCTTTGACATATAAAAACACCACTCTTTCTTTGCTTCACTTCCAAACCAAGAAAATATTGTAGTAGCCCCAAATCGGTCATTTTGAACTCCTGTGTCATTGCTTGTTTGAACTCATCTAACAGTGTTTGAGAGGAGCTGAAATAGATGATATCATCAACATACAAGCATACCACAATAAACACTTGCTCACCTTGTCTCTTTACATACAAGGTAGGTTCATTCTCACTCCTTGCAAAGTTGTTGTTAATGAAGAAATTGTTAATTCGGCTATACCAAGCTCTTGGAGCTTGTTTAAGTCCGTAAAGAGCCTTGTACAACTTATAAACTTTGTTCTCATTTCCTGCTTTGACGAATCCTTGTGGTTTCTCTACAAATACTTCTTCTTGCAGCTCGCCATTTAAGAATGCAGACTTCACATCAAATTGGAACACTGGCAGCCCTTGTTGAGCAACTAAGGCTAGAATTATTCTCACAGTTTCAAACCTTGCAACTGGTGAGAAAGTTTCTTCATAGTCCTTTCCTTCTTGCTGTGCATATCCCTTGGCAACGAGCCTTGCCTTGTGTTTTTGCACACTACCATCAGTATTATACTTGGTTCTGAAGACCCACTTTAGACCAATTACATTCTTTCCTTTTGGAAGATCAACCAACTCCCAAGTTTTGTTTCTCACAATAGCTTTCATTTCCTCTTCCATTGCTATCTTCCATTCTTCTTTATCTACAGCCTCCTCAAAAGTTGTAGGTTCAGTAACTAGCAAAGCAAAGTTACAATTCTCATAGATTTCTTTCAAAGATCTCATTTTTTTCGGTGATGAATCACTTGATGAGCTTGTTGAATCACATGATGAGGTAGGAGAGGATTGACTCTGACTTTGACTAGAAACTGATATGTCAGGTGAGCTATTGGAGCTTGAAATTTGTATTGCTGGTTGAAACTGCTTATCATCATTCTCAAATGTGACTACCTTCTCATTATTATCAACAGGCTTCTCTTTCCAATCCCAAACACCATCTTCATTGAACACCACATTTCTGCTAATGATTACTTTCCCACTACTAGGATTAAATAATATGTAGGCCTTGGATTGAGTAGAGTATCCTATAAAGATACACTTTTCTGACTTATCATCAAGCTTGCTTCTAAGATTCACTAAGGTGTAAGCAATGCAACCAAAAATCTTCAAATGACCCACACTTGGTTGCTTTCCTCTCCATGCTTCAAAAGTAGTTCTGTTTAGGACAGCTTTGGTTGGAGAAATGTTTAGTAAATAGACTGTAGTTGCCACTGCTTCACTCCATAGTTCATTTGGCATGCCTTTTGCTTTAAGCATACATCTTGCCATCTCCACTACTGTCCTATTCTTTCTTTCTGCAACCCCATTATGCTCTGGTGTGTAAGGTGCTGTTAGGTCTCTCCTTATCCCATGCTCGTCACAGAAGTCAATGAACTCTTTTAGATAGGAATTCGCCACCTCTATCTGTTCTCAATGCTTTTATTTTCTTGCCGCTTTGTTTTTCTACCATTGCTTTGAATTTCTTGAAGTTCTCGAAGGCCTCTGACTTGACTTTTTGGAAGTATACCCAACTCATCCTGCTGTAATCATCTGTGATAAGCAAAAAATATTTGCTTCTCCAAGTGATTCTGTCTGCATTGGTCCACACAAGTCAGCATGAAGTAGTTCAAGACACTCACTTGCTCTCCATGCTTTTCCTTTTGGAAAAGAGCCCTTGGCTTGCTTTCCATATATGCATCCTTCACACAGTTCAAGATCACCAATCTTGGGAAGACCATTCACCATTTTCTTTGCACTCAATAGCTTCCATCCCTGGACGTTTAAATGTCCATATCTCAGATGCCATAGTTTTGCACTTTCATCACCCTTTACAAGCAAAGCTTTGTCTACTCTTGCAGACAACTCCAGAGGAAAAACCTTGTTCTTTCCCATTGGAACCTTCATTATAATCTCCTTAGAATTTTTGTCTCTTATCAAACACATCTCATCTTCAAAAAGTAGAGAGAACCCAGAGCACATAAGTTGTCCAACACTTAAAAGATTGTGAGCAAGTTGAGGAACATACTGTACTTCATGCAACAGTTTTGTATTGCCTTGTTCTGTCTTCACAGAAACTATACCTTTTCCCTCAACTTCAAGTTGCTTGTCATCTCCAAGCCTTACTGTGCTTTTCTTAGATAAATCAAGCTGCTTAAACATATTCTTTGCACCTGACATATGATTAGAACAACCACTGTCTACATACCATAGTTGACTCACATCTTTGCTTGCTGAACTATGTGGCATCTTTTTGTCTTGTTGCACAAGTTGAGCCAGAAATATTTTCTCTTCTTGCTCAACAAAGTTTGACCTCTGTTCATTTCTTTGTTCATCTTGACCTTGAGCCTTCTCTTTCTTCCAACACTGTGCTTCTTTATGCCCTGGTTTCTTGCAATAATAGCACTTAACCAAACTCTTCTGTGGACCATTATGTTCTCTCCCTGCACTTGTCTGGCCTATTCTCCCACGACCTCTTCCTTTAAAGTTTCCTCGGCCTCTTCCTCTATTATTTTGGTGTTCAGTTCTTCCTTTGCTAGAGTCTTCACTTCCCAAGAATGCCTTCTCTTCTTTCTTTTCATAAGATCTGTTCAGCCTTTCTTCATGTGCTTGTAAAGATCCCATTAGTTCATCAAATGTATATTCTTTCATATCCTTTGATTCTTCTATGGCAGCCACCATATGATCAAACTTGCTTGTGAGACTTCTTAAGACCTTTCCTACTACATGCTCGTTGGTCATAGTCTCTCCATATGACCTCATCTGTTGCACCACACCAGACACTCGTGACAAATAGTCTTGAACAGACTCTTTTTCCTTCATGAGAGCTGTTTCAAATTCCCTTCTCAGTGACTGCAATCTTACAGTGATTACTTTCTTGTCTCCAAGATATTCCTGCTTTAGAATATCCCAAGCCATCTTTGATGTGGTTGTAGAGGCAATCCTTGGAAATATCTCATCATCCAAGGCTTGTTGAATCATATACAAGGCCTTAGAATCCTTTTTTCTCTTTTCTCTTAGTCGCTGATCTGGCTCTGCCGGTTGTGTATCTTCAAAGCCATCTTCAACCAATTCCCATAATTCTTGAGACTTAAACAATGTTTTCATTTTTAAATTCCAAAAATGATAATTTATGCCTTTGAAGATTGGCAATTGAAGAGAACCACTGCTTTCGGTTTGGTTGTTCTGCATTGTGAACTGGCTCCGATACCAAAATTGTTGGCTTAAACACAAGAAACAGAGAGAGATAAATGCAAATGACTTTCTTTTATATATTACTTCAAAAAGAACTGTCCACACCTTACAATGATAAAGTATCCATATATATATATAAATAGCATGCACACATCTCTAGACAATTATGAAATGACATGACGTTTTACTAATGGACATGACGTTTTACTAATGGACACTTATAACTTAAATAATAAACACCATTTCAATGTAAGCAGCTTCATGCAACATTATTATTTTACTTCAGCCACATCATCATACGAACAAGTATTGAATCAAATTTCAACATTTTGTTGCTGAAGGCAAGACTTCATACTCTATTATAGATGACCCTGTTAATAGGAATATTGGGGCGGAACATAGTGAGGATTCTGTGCACGCTACAGTATCTCGAGATGCATTAGATAGAGAGGTCTTTGAATTACATGTGGACTCAACTGTATATGCAAACTTGGCAAATGAAATTCATATGCACGTGCCCATGTGCATGAATATCCAGCGCCAATATCCCCTGTTCATGAAATCCCTGTGCAAGAAATTCATGTGCACGTAATCCCTTTGCATGAAATTCCTACACATGAAATTCGCTACAACAAATTTTACCTTTGACTGCATAAATTGTTAGCGTTTAATCCTACATGCGGTAAAAAATTTGTTTTTATGGAAATGAATTGGCGGCAAAGGTTGAAAATGCTACGAGGGTTTTAATTCTTGCCGCCAATCATTGTACCTTTATCAAAATACAGGAAATTATTGTCAAGGACAAAAGATTTCAGCGTTTTTGCCTCAAGGACAGGCCTTCAATATTTTATCCTAAAGGACAACTTTCTTTAGGTTTCAGCTTTTAGTCATTGATAGTATCAGTTTGTAGTTATCGGTAGCAGTTTTTAGGTATCAGTTTTTAGCTTGGTAGCAGTTTTGTTGTCCTTATGAATAATTTTGAAAAATATTTGTCCTTATGAATAATTTTTAGAAGAATGGTTGTCCTTATGGTAAAAATATTGAGGTTGTGTCCTTAATGTAAAAATATACAAATCTTTGTCCTATAAATTAATTCCCCCCATCAAAATATTCATTTTCTCTCATTTTTCTTACCGCCCTCCCTCGTCTCTTCCTTGTTTCATTTTCCTCCGTCCCGAAACACATGAACCATACGATAGAAAATAATTTTTTGTTTTGTTAACGTATCAAACTCGAAATCCTCATAAAAATTTCATGATTTTACACTTTTTAACGAATCTCCACAATTTATCTCAAAGCTCGATTTTGACTTTGCTCCGGTCTTTGAGTTTGTTGGTTACCTAACTCATTGTTTTGATATGAGGTACTGATATTTCATTGAAGTTTTATAACTCGATGTTTATAAGTTAGTCGGTTTTTACATCACCTGTGTTGATTTTAATTTTCACTATTTAGGTCTCCGTTGCCCTAAGTTCAAATGTTTGATCGAGCTTACCAGGAAATTCGTGGCGTTTAATTACTGACAAAAATCAGGTAGCTTTAGTTCTTGTGCTCCTTATCTATTTGTCCGACAGACTAAAATTTATAGAAAGATTGGTATTTATAGATCACTGGCCTACATTTTATAATTTTCTATTACTTTTATGTTGCTTATCTATAAGTTTGAAAGGATATTGTTTATGCCGGCATCTCTTAAGGAGAACTGTTTATGCCTATCCCTATGCCTGATTGTTTAACTTCCATGTTGGTTCTGGTCCATTGAAGGTATGGATTCAATGTTTAATTTTAACTGTGTAATAAGTGCATCTTGGTATTCCATGTGGGCATCATCACAAGTTGAATTGATTGACGACGCATTAGAGGCGACTGCACCAATATGATTAAGGGAAATCCCATTGGCCAACACTACTGGTAGCATGAACTTTTCCCCATGTAAAGTGTTTTTCTTATTAGTAAAATCGATTTTTAGTTGAAAAAAATTCTAACCTCAGACCTCTACTAGCAAGTGAACACTGTAGAAATTCGTCAAATAATAGAGTGCATGACCCAAATGAGTTTGAACAGCTATACATTGTTATAATTTCTAATACATGAAATGGGAAGAATCAGGAGTTTGTTATACCCTTCAGAGAGTTTGTTATACCCTTTAGACACATTATACATTGTTATGTTTTTCTTACCAAGATCCCATGTGATGCAAAATAAATCTACATATGTAGGATGATTATGGCTTGGACAAGGAAGGAAATGAAGTGGATTGTGATGGTCCTTAGCCACAGAAGCACGCAAAGAGTCTCAAGCTTGCAAGAGAATTCCTTCTTGATGCCGCAACTATTATATTCAAAGAATAAGTATAATTACTTTAGGTTATTTTGCTTTGACATATGGAACTTTTTGTTCTTTGATATCGATAGTTGTAATACTTTTTTACCCATAAAACATCCTCTTATAGTTCAATTTTGATAATTAGCTTAGGAATGAGATATTGGTAAGATCAGTTTGAATAAATATGTGAACTCAGCAGTTTTAGGCTTAGGTCTTTTAATAATTGAGATGTCAGATGCATTTACCGCATTGTTTCCTTTCTTTGAAGTTTACATTAGGTTTTTGTTAGGCTCAAAAAAAAATTAACACCCTTGAGGTGATGATAGTCATACACTGATTTATTGAAAGCTATTTACTGATATATAAGCAACGTAAACTTTTCAAAAGAAACTAGTTTTTTTCTTCTCTATTTTGGAAGGAACAAAAGCTGAAATATTTTTTCAAAACTGGCATGGGCAATGTGATCCAAAATGGTGAACTTTGGATGCATTCATCCTTCCCATTTCCAACAGCACAAGTTTATAAAGTTTTTGCAACTTTTGCAAATCTATCATGGGATGAATGTGAGGCCCATGTAAATCAATTTATTTGGTTAGGTGATTTCTAAGTCTCTAACTTACCTTATGTGGAGCTTAGGCAGTCTCATGATTGCTTTTGCCTTTGGGCTTCTAGCTTTATGATGAATAGTTGTCTAGTTAGTTAACTAGAAATAAATCAGAGGGATCATTAATACGACCATTCATTGTAGTCCATGATAATGATTCATGCATGATTATCATGATGCAATGTTTTTTGTTGGAAGATATGCAAAAGAGAAAACTTGTTTGTGTGTGTATATGCATATGTATATGTATATGTATATGTATATATCTCTGTATGTGTATGTGTGTGTGTATTTTTGTATGAAAGAATTTCAGAAGACAGCATCGAATATCAAAAACTGATATTTATTTACATATGAAAGTTACAATAAGTCTGTGATGTGGAAGAATTTTTTTTACCTTAATGGTAGCAATCCATGATTGGCTCCTTGAAAATATAAATATAAAGCAAATAATCGTTAGAATCACAAATAAAATATTTTAAATAGAACATTTGTAGTTGTAGATTCTGTTATGTATGAAATTTTCTTTATAGATGATTAAACCAAGCTTATTAAGTATAGGGTAATAAATGGGTAAGGAGTATAAACTCCATTAGAATAGGATTCTAATGTATGGTTATTAAGATCATAAAAGCTTCAGCACTAGGTGAAGCTATATAATTTATTTTTCCAGCTTCTGCCTTTCTATTTTCACTGTAAATATCATGCTCGCTAGTTAAGTAAAATCTTTGTTTTCTTGAGGAAAGGATTGTGTGTTATTTTTAATATATGAGAAGCTTCCTACTGAGGTACAAAATTGATAGTAAAACGATCGGATGCCTAAGAGAAAGAACTATATCGCCTTGGAGGTGCTAAAACTATATCCAGGTATGGTCAGGCTTTTAGTAATATGTTAGCTCTAACAGGATGTGCTTCATGCTTTCTTTTAATATGCATGCATATTGTTGAAACCAGGGACGGATGTATGTGTATGATTACCTGGGCTACAGCCCGGGTGCTCTTTTGTAAAAAAAACACACCAAGTATTATTCAGCCCAATATAGCTCAATATATTAGAAAACCCATTCAGTCCAACATGCCAAAATTACACGATACTTCCTTTGCCTCTTCTTCCGCACAAAACGAAAAACGCAGCTGCTGCTCCGATCCATTCAAGGGCCAAAATAGGGTAAATATTTCTTTTTTTATGTTCTAATTCCTTTTTAATCATTAATGTCTCATCTTATGTTCATAAAGTAGTTACAAACGTTAAATTATTTGCCATATTGTAATCAATTGATACCCTAGTTTGCTCAATAATCGTTTTTTTTATTCTATTCAAATTAAATCAATTAGTTGAATGTATTACATTTCTCTTGATTTAAGTTAAAATTGCTATTAAAGAACTTAAATATAAAACCCTAATTTTTTACTCTCATCGTTATTGTTGTTAAACTGATTTTATTTTTATATCCATGTCAATTGTCAGAAACAAAAAATTGATGTATTTCACTTATATTTGATTTTACTTTAATAAACATATGTAATTTAGGCATTTTTTAGGTAATGTCAAACTCAAAGTATAGCAAAACATTGTTGTCATTTTACAAGTTAAAAGGAGATAACTCTTTGGACCCAAAAAATGAAACTTCTTCAAACTCTATCGAACTTCCTTGCAAAATTCAAAGAATCATAGTTGATAATGGCGGAGTTCATTTTATCAACTATCTTTGAGTTGTGTAAACATCGATCGATTCGTCTTATTTTAACTCTTCTAGTTTCCACGGAAACGACGGAGCGAGCTTTTTCAGCTACGAAAAATGTTAAAACTACTCTACGTAATAAAATGTGATGATTTTCTTGAGGATTGCATGATTATCAACATAGAAATGGAGCTTGCTGAAGATATTGATTTGAATTCGGTAGTTTATGATTTCAACTCACGGAAAGAGTGTAGAGTCTAACTTGTATAGATTATCGTGTCTACTTTTGTATTTATCTAAGTCACGCATAAGATATACATGAACACCTCATGTTATTGTAAGATTTCAGTAATATATAATTAAAAACTATATTTTGCAACTTTTGATCTTATTTAGCTTTATTTTTTCATCTCTTTTACTTTTAGCCCAGGTCATACTAAATTCCTGGCTCCGTCCCTGGGTATAACCTGCAAAAAGTGTAGCAACATGACGTGATTTATTGGTGTTGGTGTATTGTTATATGTATTGGCCCTTTCGAAATCCAAAAGCTATTTTATTTTGTTTTCATGTAATTGTGAAGTGATTCAGGGATATACAATTTTGTTGCAATGGACGTAGATAATTATACCAGTTTAATAGTGGATCTCCATTCTCATAATTATACCATGGTCAATTTTTCTGCAATATGACTGCTTTTTTATGCATGCTCACACATGTACGTATGTGTATGTGTGTTGTAGGCCATGATGTGTGATAATGATTGCTAACCATACAACATTCAATTTGATTTGAGTGTCTAATGTTGGTAGTCCTTTCCAAATCACGATAACTAAAATCATTTTATAAATCTAATATATGATATGTAACGACCCGTATTTTTAAACATTTAAAAGTATTAAGTTAAATAAGATTTTTGAATAAATTCTTAGGAATAAAAAAATTTAAGATTTTACTGATACAAATTAAGTTATAATACAAGTTATGAGCCTAAGTAAAATTTCTATTAATGAAACACGTTCGCAATAATGTAAGGATGATAACAAATGCTAGCGTGTATTTTAATAGCATTGGTTTGAGTGAAATTAACAATTGTCTGAATGTAAATTTTCAATTAACAAATGCTAGTGTGTATTTTAATAGCATCGTTTTTTGTAAAACACAGTAATCATATTAGCAATGGCATTACCAACTGATTTTGTTTTTTGAAAATTTATGCGTATAAGTTTTGTATTACTTTGTTATAAAGTCTGACTCGGGTAATGAATATATAGTTCGGTGAAAGCATGAAATAGAAAAACTTTCAAAGATGTCAAAATAAAAATATTTGATTAATCTTCTCTCTGTTTTTACCAATTCTTTTAGAAGCTAAATTACTGCCAGAGCTTCCTTGATTCATGTTAGGCATGCACACATTGATCATTTCAGTTTTGTCATTTTCAAGTGTATCATAGCCTTTGTATTTTGTGTACTTAAATTTGCGCTTAGAACAAGGAATCCCTTGTAGAGTCCTGTAGATGAAGCAATCAAATAGTTTAAGCTCTATTTTTTAAGCCAGGCCACTGAAAGGTGTTACATCATTTTGCCTTGGTTTTCTATAATGTTGTTTATTTGTTTATCGCTTTATTCATCGCTTTATTTATGAGTTGTATGCAAGTTTATGAGACGTAGCTTGCTCTTACAACCCCACTAAATGTTAGTTTGCTGATAATTGTAAATAATTGTTTTCTAACAAATTATTCTGACGTCCATTTCAGATAACAGCGAGGATTTGGTTTTGTTCAGTATATTGATCCAGAAGATGCAGTAGATGCCAAGTATGAAATGGAAAGAAGGGTTTTCCTTGGCAGAGAGTTGACTGTTGTATTTGCTAAAGAGAACACAAAGAAACCTTCTGAGATGAGAGCTAGGGAGTAGCTCTGGTCTATTTCTTACAATTTTGCATTATACTTTGCAAACTAGTGTTAACTCTTATTGCTATCAAAACCTAAAAGTAATTTATTAAGAAGAATCCTTTGGCGTGTTTTGCGGACGATGTGATTGTGATAAGCATTGGCTGACATTTGTTATAATGCAATCAGGAGTCGATCTTATGAAAAAATATGTAAATAGCTACAAAATTTGGGCCACTAACATATTTATTACAGAACTTGCCATTTTAAAGATGCATTATTTTCTGTAACTCTGTTCTTGCTAATGATATTCCACCATATATCCTGAGCTGCTTTTCATGGAACAATTTGTCATATCAACACACTAGTCTTAAGACATATTTGTTCAGTGCATGGAAGCTTTCTTTTACGACAGAATTAGATGACTTTATCCTTTTCATTTCTGTGGTGGAGAATATTTTTTTGTTCACTTACACCTGCAAATCTGGAAATACCCATGAATTAGATTATTATATTTGATATTTGATAGTAGGTTATTTAAGTACAGTTGAGAAATATTATTGATTTCATTGTCCATAATTGATTCACTAAACTTACTTTTAGTTTATAAAAATTGAGTTTATACATGCAACCTTTATAGCTTAAGGTTGGAGTAAATAAACTATAATGAAATTCTAATTGATTTATTATGTGTTTGTGCTGCTTGTGGTTAATGCAGCATTCTTCGGAATTTTCACTGTCCCTAAAGCAGTCTCTTCTTACCATGATCGACTAGTTACATACGGTAAAGTGAATTAGTTTGTAAAGTTTAATCATTTCACTTTCTGGTTTATAGCTTAATTATTGATCGCACTAGCTTAATTATGTGGTATCCATGAAATGAAAATATAATGCTGTATTTGACGAATATGCTTGGTAAAATGAACTGTAGGGATGTATAAAATATATCACATTTCACAACCTTTGCTCACATAAGCTCAGGAGTTCTTGTGATATCTTTTTCTATCAAACCATACCAATGTTTTGTGTATTTGGATATTATTTGGTTTATGTCGACAACAAATTATGTCACCATGTAAATACAGAATACATATTGTCTATGCATTGACTTAGACTGATCCATGGTTTATTGATTATAATACTTTGGGACCAGTAAAGAAAATGTTTATTGAAAAACATTGAGCTACTTATTTTTCGGTTGTGCAGTTGATGTTGACTAAGTGAATCACTGCCCTAGCTTGTATCAATGTATTCAAGCAGAGATCTAAATCAAGTTATCATCATATGCTAAAATTAGAAGTTGCAAGCCGTTTCATTGATTTTTGGTTTAACTAAAAGCTTCAAGAGCATAAAAACACATCAAATATTCTGCAATCAAACTATGATTAATTTGTTATAACTATATCATTTGTAGGTAAGATTTGGTTTGAAAGATTCAGATGTGGATGTTATTCATGCACTCATAAGAAAGTTGTCGCCGTTGTGATCTTTGCCATCATATGGAGTCTATCTTCCACGATTGATAGAATATGGACCTGTAAGTGTTCATATTTGATGCTTTCCTCCTAATACAGTTACAACATGATATCAAATTAGATATAGCAACTAAAATCTTCAATTCTACTTTAGAAAATGTCATGCTTCATATCAATAAGCTTATGGTGTACGACAACACATTATATTACTTGGGTGTTTACATTATGAATTCAACTTTGCATGCTTCAAGTTCATTTTTGAAATCTGGAACTCAACTATGGTATGTAAAAAATTGCAGTGTTCATGATGGTATGGTATATCCTTTAAAGAAGTGACAGTTGTTTTATATTATTTTAAAGATGGTATGGTATGGGTTTTACATCAAGAATTTAAAGATGGTATGGTATGGGCTGACGGTAGATTGATTGGTATGGGTTGATTAGCAATGTATGGTAGTGTGCTGAGGCAGTAATTCTGTTAGACATTAGATGTTGAATGGAAATGAAGTAAAGTGAGAAAATGAGGCTGTGGTTGTGCCTGGCAGTGAAGTATGGTCGAAGTGAGATGTTGATATTAATGGAAGTTGAATGATGAAGGCTGTGGGAATTTGCAGTAGGACGTGGTTTTTGGAGATGATGAGAACTGTAGTGGGTAAGTGATGGTTGGAGGAGAATGGTGATGACCAGTTCTACAGTGCTTGAAACAGTGATGTGGCAAGTTGTAGTGGTTTGTGGAGGTGTAGTTTAGTGGATTTTGTTGCAATTGTTGATAGGCAGGAAAGTGGAAGTAGTGGTGCAGTATCACTGGTGGGTGGTTTATATGGTAGGGCGATGGCAGGAAGCGGATTTCTATGATGGACACGCAAATTGCATTTCTATGGATTGGGCTTTGAGTACGGATAAAGGTAATGGATGCATGTTGGCCCCTATGCAATTGCATTTCTAGTATATTTCAAATAAAAGTTTACATCTTATTTTGTATGTTCACTTGTAAATGCTACTTGATTTTATGGCATGTTGTATACTTTGTATTAGTCAATCGCCTAATGAAATAGTGTGATGAATATTTAGTGTTTGCATTATGAATCTGATTTAACTCTGCGTACACTTTTTTAATGAATTGATTCTCAAGCATTACTTTTGATTTACAGGTAGATAGATGACTGTGATGCAAAAAAAGGTTGCAACGAGTTATGGATCGAAGTTATTTTTGCTGCTAGAACTACTTTTTGGTTTTAACGTATGTACTACTTGCTTTTGTTTTGCTATTGCTATTTGTTCTATATTTTGTTTTTGAACTATTGATGACAAACTATTTATGTTTGGTGTAAGAATATTGTGTATTTTGATTATGAAATTTCATCGTTGGTTATCAAATGTGTCCAAAATGTGGTATTGATATAATATGTTGATTTTGAAATGTGATATTGATATAATATACTAATTTTGAAATGCGGTATATATGCACATTGTGGCCGATGTTTACTGAAATGGAATTAAAACATTCCACAACGTTTTCAAAACGCTGTTGAAACATTCCACGACGTTTTCAAAACGCCGTTGAAACATTCCACAGCGTTTTCAAAACGCCGTTGAAACATTCCACAACGTTTTAAAACGCTGTTGAAAGTTTTAACAGCGTTTTAAAAATGCCGTTAAATTGTATCTAAAAACATAAAGCACAATCTATTGCAACAACGAAACGCTGTAAATAAATATCACAACATTGAAAAAATGCTATAAAATCTTATCTTAGCACGAAACAAATGCTAAGAAAGATCTCTTACTGCACCCAACCAAACGCTGTTAAAAGATTTCATGACACCAGGGAAACGCTATTAAAAAGGACATTTAACAGCGTTTATTTCTTGTTATTGTATATCCCTGACATATAACTGCATGTCGATATACATCGTACATAAAAACGTTGTTAAAAGCTTTTATAGTGTTTTTAAAATGCTGTTAAAGGTCCTGTTTGTTGTAGTGATTCCTGCTAATGTAAATGTGGGTTTAGTTGATGAGGATTCTCCAGCATGTTGTTTCGCCTTTGACTTAGATAGTTATTTTCCATCAACAAAGAAGCCCGAGTCCAGCTCCATTTCAGATTGAGCCAAATACAAATCACCCCTGCTAATGTCTTAGGCACTTAGGATTGCTCTATCAGATCCGGTAGCTCTAGGCGCAGGTCTAGAAGAAGATTCGGTGAGCTCATCCGTAGGAGCGTGAGGCAAGCTTCGGAATCGACCTCATCAGGTGATCATGTTCCTTTAGGAAATACTTTTTCCTCCATTATATAAACTCATTAACACATTGTCAAGCATATCGCATAGCTAACATGAGATTTATTTATAATCAATGCAGTAATGAATTAGAGTATATTAAAGATAAAGAACTAGAGAGGGCTAACATAAAATGTATATGAAAGTTATAAGCTGCAATGTTAGAGGCTTAGGGCTCCCGCTAAAACGTTCTAGGACCAAACGATTTCTTAAAGATTATATAGTAGATTTAGTTCTCCTTCAGGAATCTTAACATGAATCCCCAAATTCTGCATTCTTTAGATCTATTGGGGGGGATTTTCTAACTGAATGGGCATTCTCCCCTACTTTTGGTTAGTTTTCGAACGATGTGGCGTGGGGAAAAAAAATTAAATTACTATAATCTATCTGTAATTGACACTCTCTTCATATTATTTTACACGACTTATAAGACAATCAAATCATAAATATCACTAATATATACGTGCTTAACGACAGAATCCTTAGACAGTCTCTCTGGGCTGAATGCACCAACTTTAGAAACTTATCTTACAGCCCTTGGATAGTAGGAGGCAACTTCAATGTGACATGGCACGTTAGAGAGCTCTCACCAAAAGAGGGTGTTTATATAGACATAGAAGAATTTAATGATTTTATCAACCAAAATAGCCTTATAGAGCTTCCCCTTATAGGTCGAAGATTCACCTGGTCAAACAGCAGGGAGGTCCCTTCGATGGTGCTATAGATAGATTCTTCATAAGTGAGAATTGGGAAGATAAATTTCCCTTATCGAAAGCTTATGGTCTTGCTAGTCTCATCTCTGACCACTGCCCTATTTTACTTAATTCTCATGATCATTTGCATAGAAACAAAAAATTTAAATTAAAAAAAATGTGGCTTAAAGAAAACAACTTCGAGAACCTTGTTAACGTGAAATGGAATTCTTTGAGTAACCGAGCGTTCAATAATGCGATGGAAAATCTAGTCTTTAAACCAAGACACTTAAGATCTCACTTAAAGAATTGGAACATTAACGTGTTTTCCAATATCGATATAAAAAAGATTGTATTTCGAATGAGATGTTTACTTTAAATAGAATTGAGGAAGTTAGGCACCTTCGCCTTGAAGAAAGGACAAAATTAGGCAACTTAAAGTCTGAACTAAACAAACTAATGGATCAAGAAGGAATTATGTGGAAACAATGCTCTCCGGTCCAATAGAAAAAAGAAGGGGATAAAAACACTAAATTTTTCGCATGGCTAATGGCAGACGTCGTCAACACATCATTAAATCAATTAAAGTTAACGAAATTGACATTACAAATAAGGGAGAGCTAAACGACATTTTTACAAATCACTATAAGCAAATATATGGTAGCAACTGTAGGCGTAAAATTCAAGCAGATTGGGTGTCCCTATATCTGAGCATAGACCCCTCTCTATGCGAATTAGAATCCCACTTCTCGGAAGAGGAAGTCTGGGCTTCCATAAAGGGCTTGGCTAGTGACAAAGCACCTGATCCAGATGGCTTCCCGATGTTCTTCTATCAAACTTTTTGGATGAATGGCTCTTTTCGATGATCTTTACTCAGGCAACCTTTAGTTAGGAAGGTTTAATTATGCTGCATTATTCTAATCCCTAAAAAGGAAAATCCAGAAGAAATCAATGAATTTTAGACCGATTTTAATCAGTTAAGATTATCACCAACGTTCTAGCTAATAGATTGAGGAATAAAATGGATAATTTAATTGATAAATCTCAATTAGCTTTTACTCAAGGTAGGAATATTTTAGATGGGTTAACTACCACCCAAGAATTTATCAGCTACTACCATAAGGAAAACATTACGCTCTTCTTAAATTGAACTTTGTCAAGGCCTTTGACTCCATTGATTAGGGCTTTCTTTTAGACACGCTGAACGTCGGGGGATTCACCGATAAGTGGATCTCCTAGATCGAATTCATATTGAAATCTAGTGTGTACCGTTACGGTAAATGGGATTAAAGGTAACAAAATTCAACCCAAAAGGGGCCTTCGCCAAGGCGACCCCTACCACCCCTCCTCTTTAACCTAGCCGCGGATGTTTTTAATAAAGTCATAAATCTTTCCCTACAAAACAACATCTTGCCTAGATTTGGAAGCGATATTACTTTTGATGGAGTCTCTATACTCCAATATGCAGATGACACCCTCCTATTCTGCTCCCGTCTTCCTCACCATACCGCATCTTTGAAACTCATTTTATATAAATTTGAACTACCCTCGGGTCTAAAAATTAACTTCCACAAATGTTCAGTTCTAGTAATTAACGACTATACAAACGATGCTAATACGGTGGATAATACCCTAATCGGTAAAAACATGGACTACCCCATTAACTATATAGGTATACCGTTAAGACTAACAAAACTTAGAATACAAGATTGGAATATTATCATCGATAAATTAGCAAAAGACTACCTCGTTGGAAAGCTAATTGTCTCTTAAGGGCTGCCAAAGCAATTCTTATTAACTCTATTTTGTCGGAAATTCCGATTTATTGGTTTTCTAATTGCCAATTCCTTAAATGGGTAATTAACAAAATTGACAACATTAGAAGGAACTTTCTATGGAAAGGATTCTCAAAAGGTTCCAACTTAAGATGTCTTGTCAACTGGGATCTAGTGTGTAAGCCTAAACCACATGGCAGCCTAGGCATCACAAACCTTAAAAACATTAACATCTCTCTCCTTAGTAAATGGCTTTGGAAGTTTCTAGACAATGATATATCAACTTGAAAAGAAATAATTAGCAACTTCTACTATAGTTGTTTTGAATATCTATATAAACCTAACATAACACGATTATCTTTTTTTTGGAAAAATATCTCTAACATGCACTACAACAAAACAGTCTTTTTACAACGGGCAATGCCCGTTGTAATATGGTTTTCGCAACGGGCATGTGCCCATTGTAATAGGCCTCGTTGTAATAGATCCACCACATTTTACAATGGGCAAAGCACGTTGTAAAAACCGTTGCAGTATACCTTTTTACAACGGTCATAACCCGTTGTAAGAAGCTCATATAACAACGCACATTGCCCGTTGCAAAATAAATGCAAATTTTAAAAAAATTACAGCAGCATCCATGCAATACATCCATACTAATACTAAATATTGTCGTAAAATAATTAAAATCACATACGAAAAGACTAAAAGCTAGAGTCATAGAATTTTAACACTCCAAAAAGTTAGATAAGTTTACATGCCAAATACATAAAGCATTAACACATAACAGTCCGCTACAAATATCATGTTCTAAGTACAATCATACTATACCACAAACTTACAAATATCAAAAGCCCTCTAGCAGCATTGCGGATGCGGCTCAAAGCGTATTGGACCCTCCACAGCTCACGCTTACATCGAAGCCCGTATTCTCCAACTAATTTAAGCTCAGCATCTAGACGTTCTTTTTCATATGGCCGTCATGGCTTCTTGAAGGTTTTGCCATCTAGATGCAAAAAAAAATGTATTTAATTATGCATCGAAAATAGTTACGCACTATAATGTGCATGGATATCACTAAATAGTTACATAGTAGGGTTTACGATTAGGCAAACAGCAGCAAAGATCATAGACAGCTTACACACTGATATAATATTAACTGACACCATCCAGTACTTTTTTCTAGTATGCCAAGGTTTGACCTCAGGATTGGCATTTACAAAATTGAAGTTTTAAAGCTGATGTCTGATACAAGTTTCCTAGTTTAAATTTAAGAAGAAGAAGAAAAAACATTGTAGCCGAATTGTATGCATGTAGTTTCTTATTAACCAAAACGAATTTCGTTTCTAAGTGCATTTTGAGTTATCATACTTAGAAACACTGTAGCTTTAAACGTTTTGATTAATCACTTTTCAAAATGGAAAGTAGAAACATATTTGGTTTTGTTAGGTTTTGCCCTTTTAAATAATTTTCAACCTTTTTAATATATTCTTCATCTCTTTAAGCTTTTTAGCTTATTTTTTAAAACAATGAAAACAAGGGAAACTCTTTAATTTCATAGGACAAAAATGTTTTTACAACTGAATGTCATTAAAAAATGAATGTAGGGAAAACAATAATGCGCAAATGTTAAAAAACAAAAACGCTAATATAATCATCCTCATAATATTCTTGATCTGAGAATAATAAACAAACTCGATAAAACCAAATAGTGGTGCATAGCTGGCCATATTCAGTCAAATAGTATGTAAACTAAATGGATTCCTTTTTTTTTCCTTTTCCAAATTTGACCATATTCAATCAAATGCTAAATATATAGCATATGCATTATCCACATAGGAGTTCTTTGGGTATATACTACATATTTAGTTTTCTGGATATCATAGACACATATGTTATGTTTCTAAAAATATGTATGTACCTATTTCTTTCTAGCCCAATAAGGAAAGCTGCTTCTGCCAATGCTGCTAAAAGGCTTCCAGACCCAGCATCCACTCCATGCACGGCATATTCGCTAACAAAAGCCTGCAATTTTTTTTATATACAAGCAAAAAAGCACACAACAAGCAAGCTTATTTATTTTAAAAAAAATGGAAGTTGTGTAATGTATAGTTATACCTTCGGTCCAGTATGAGGTGCATGATCAAACTGATGGACCATCGAAAACATATTGGATGCAGATGTATAAACCTGTCATGTATGAACCATTTGCTCAGTATAATTAATATACGGTAATATGAAAACGGGTATATAAAAAGATTAAATTGAATGGAGATTATTTCAAACAACTTACATGAAAATCATAGGGATCAGAAGCATTATACAGGCTGCACCATATTAGGCCTAGCCAACAATGTAATAAGCTACTGTATTTCCGTATATAAGCATGAACCAATGATCAATTTTGTATGCAATAATCATTTGAGATAATAAAGCACTTTCTCTCTTCAATATCTGCATAATTTTTAATGTGGTATCGGAGCCACAAAAAGTCTAACGACTGTCAATTAGTATTGTTCTTTCCTCTCAGATCTCAGATTTGCAGTTGCAGTAATCAAGTTATCATCACAGAGGAAGTTTATTCTTTTACTCCTTTTTCTCATATTTTTCATTACTTTCATTTGTTCAATACACTGAACACATCATCGAGCCATACCAAGAAAAGCATCAGGTTTCTTTTTCTTTCATCATCTGTTTTTCTTGATTGCTCTCAGTATTCTTTTGATTTTTTCCTATCAAACTGACATAATACTTCTCTTTAACCATCATAATAAGCCATACCTAGAGAATACATTCTCTGGCTGCTTACTATTTTTTGAAATTCATCATTGAAATTATCAAGAAATCAGTCAATTCATCATTCCAATTTCTTGATAATTCTCTGAATTTCCTTCTCTTTATCAAATCATTGTATATCTGTTCAACATTGAGCTGTGTTTCTTGCAAACGGCTCTCAAAAATTATATCATCTCCTCATTTTTTCAAAATATTCAGTTGATAAATGATGGAGCAATGCAACAGCCGTGTACATGTTCAAACAAAGCTACAACATGAACCATTGGCCACAAATGCTCCAGACCAGACCAGACCAACAAGGGATTTCAAAAATAGCCGAAGTCATAGCATAAAGTTCAAACCGAAAATAAGGTCGCAGGGGATTTCAAACAAGAATCAAATGATGTCAACAGAGAATTCAACACTGTGGTAGCCAAGCAAAAGTCAGAAATCACAAGCCGTGGGAATCAAGTCACAAATAAACGAAATTGACAAAGTCAGAAAAATCTCAAGCAATCAAACAAAATTGAATGGCCAGAGCATAGCAGCGACGAATTCAAACAAATTTATACGAACGAAAATATAGGAAATCGAATCCTATAAAAACCCTAACATCATCGGCCGTGAAATGCATTCGAGTTCGAGCAAAACAAACGAACAATAAATCAAATCAACAACTCGAATCAAAGTCGAACGTAATTGAAATCAAAGAAACATCACGTACCAATTTATATGAAGCATACACGCTCGACAAATTGAAGCTGCCACAAGCAACAATCAGTAAGCCAAACCAAAGAACATCGAAGTCTACAATCAAACAATATCAAGCGGCGCTTCAATTTAGCAAAACCCTAAATCTGGATTGAGGAATGAACGAACGAGGAACGGCCGCCATTTTCACAAAAAAAGGAACGGAGCAAATAAAAGAGAAACGGGCCGAAGATATAAAAGAAAAGGGGGGCCGGCCATTATATTAGTTTATAATTTTATTTGGGCTTAATTTTTACAACGGGCGTTTTCTAAACGTTGTAAAATTGACATATATTACAACGGCCTTGAAAGGACCGATGTAATAGTCTTCTATTACAACGGGCTATCATCGCCCGTTGTAAAAAGGGCGTTGTATAGGGTATCTATTACAACGGGTCTGAATGGACCGTTGTAATAGCCTTCTATTGCAACGGGCAACCAATGCCCGTTGTAAAAAGGGCGTTGTAATAAAGTATTTTTGTTGGAGTGATGTTGCATATATTAAAATTGGATCTTCGACACAACATTCACTCAGGAAACAAAACATCCTTCTGGAATGATCCATGGGCTTCCCCAATTGGCTTGAAGTATGAATTTCCTGAGCTTCATTTGGCATCGAAAAAAAAGAATGAGAAGCCTTTAGGTTGCACGACTTTTTTAGCTAGAATATCTATTTTAAGTAGAATCTACTAGGGAACAAATTTAGGAAATTTCAAAGGCTTATTAACATGATTGAAGACATCAATATAAATAAACACCAGGATCACTTGATTTGGTGTTGGGATAGAACAGAAAAATACACTTCTAAGTCTATGTATAGGTTTTATCTTTTTCTAGAAATTCAACTCTATGGCACTTCAAACCTGTTTGAAAATTAACACACTGCCTAAAGTTATGATAATACATGGATAACATTACTTGATAAACTAAACATCATTACTAGGCTAAATACTGAACTTATAAACAATCCCATCAATAACCTTTGTTATTTCTATAACTTGGCACTTGAAACATCCTCAGATTTGTTCTTTGGATATAACTTCACCCAACATATAGTAAGAATCTTAATTCACATTTTTGATTTTGAAATTAACTCTAAGATCCCATCCCCACATGAATACTGTACATGTTTTAGATTTGGCTTCAGTCATGCGACTAGGAAAATTTTAGATTCATTCTTTTCTATTACTTGTTGGGATATCTGGAAGGTCGAGAAACCAACATCTATTTAACAATTCACGTAGAAACTCTACTGCTATTTTATATTATATTGCCTGACATATCTCTTTTTGGACGGGGACCTGTAGAAGCTATCCAGACTGAAGATCTCACCTCAATAAGATGATGAGTAACAGCCTCCCCACCGACAAACCTCCTCCCATCCTTAATTATCGGTAACCAATTAGAAGATTAGTAGAGACTTCTCTAACTTCTATCCCAAGCATATATCCAATGGCCCGATCGACCCAGCACCTCTACAAGCATTCATCTCGCCTGCTACATATATGACTGCTCTATTCCTAGCTACTCTTCAGATCCTACTCCAACCAAAAGTTTATTCAGATCGTCGTTTCAGCTCATGCCAGCCACTGGACGTCCATTCAATCAGGTACCCATGCAATCTTACATGTCAAAATATGTTTATTCATCTGGTGACCATCCCAACAAAATAATGTCAGTTCTTGGAAGCAAGCGTATACACATATGCCTATTCATCTGGTGCTCTTTAGCAGGTCGCACTCACTAACTTCATTAATTCCAAACTTGCATGTCAATGTGCTAGCTGAAGCCTGCGTGTTGAGTGTCAATTGCATCATGCTCACACGTATACCTATTCTTATTTGTCGTGCATGCATGTATTTTCATTATGTGCCATGCCATGCTGCCCATTCTTATATGCCGAAGCCTACGTCTTGCGTGTCACCAATTCTTATATGCCGTACTTGCATGCACTCCCATTATGTGCTGCCCACACGTGTACACCTGCAATTTATTACAACAATTCACCTATCTATAATCTCTAACCATAGTCCTACAACCAATTTTGTGTGTATAACTCTACAACTCCTCATGTTCTGTACCTTCCATGTTACATTCGTGTTAATTGTACTGCTCGCTTGCATTTTCAGGAACATTCATCTTAGCAGCACACTTCCAATCTGCAAGCATACGTTTAGCTGGAAGGACTGTTCTCTTAGTCGCAAGTGTCCTTGTGTTACAATGTAGCAATATATTTGATTAGTTCTAGAAAGCATAGCATTCTGTATGTTTTTTTGATAGCTTGAGACCACTTATTTTGAATGATCATCTATGGGATTATCCTACCAATTTAGTTGTAATCGCTAATACCCTTTGGACACTTGTATACTTTTGTTTTTTAGTTAAATGTCGAGTGCTTTCCGCGTAAGTGGACCATTCTTTTATATATAAAAAGTCACTTTATAGAAGTCAAACATAATTTTCTATAATCAGTTATTATTTCTCAATACACACACATAATTCAAATAAATTATTTTTATCTCTAACTTAAAATAAAATTCAAAAATAAGGATTTAAATACCAAAATTTCTTTTCCAAATCTTTACTTATATATTTTAAAGCATTCAAGATCACGTAACAAATCAAATGTCCTTTATAGAAATCTTTCCATAGTCCTTTAATTAAATGTTACTTTAGAATAAATATACAAACTTCAAAATAAATTCCTTTTTATTTCAAAACATAGATTACCATTTAAAGCTTGATTATATACTCAAATCATTGATAGCTAATATTAAATCACTTAATAACATTTTAAAATCCTTTCATAATCTTCTATAAGTAAATACACTTTTTAAATAAATTTATAAACCTCCATAATAATTCTTTTCATTTATTTACAAATATATTTCAAATAAATTTTTATTGCACTATGAATAATTCCCCGAAGTTTACAAAAATATTTTAAAAAGGGAAATTAATTAATTGCCTAAAATGAAACCCATGGAGCAAAGTTTTCCAAAATCAATAACAAACCATCAATATAAATTTTATCGAGTGGCCTTATTGAATTCCATTGAGTATCGGTCATCCATACAATATACACACAATATACATAAATTACACAATAAAATGCAAACGGACACCATTTCCATTGCATTTCCAACATCCAACAAATACAAAACTCCACTACCAAATACCAAATAACAACCAATATCACATCAACCAATTGAATATCCCGATCTAATAATTTATCCAAGCAAATAATTCAATATTCACAATGAATCAAATACCAAATAACCAATTCAACCAAGCAATTTCATAAATAATTGGAATAATAATATATATGAAGATGCAAGTGGAATTAACATAGTTGTGAGCGAGAAATACTAACTTAAATCAAAATTGAAGCCAAATACTGCTAGAAACTGCATCGCTGCCCATCGCCTAACTTCGTCCGCTAGCACCAATCATCTCCTTCTCTAACACGCTACAACACACATCAACCCCTCCATGTCACTGGCCGAACATACCTGAATCTACCTCTGAAAACAATGTTCAACGGCCTTCTCCTCATCATCTTCCACCAATTTGCTGCTAACCCAGGTCTGCAAAGCCACAATGCCCTGCTCCAAAATCGTTCGCCAACAATCTTGAACCGCACCGTATTCAACCTCCCTCTAGATCACTGCTCGACCAGAGGATGATGCTCGCATAGCCACCACTTCACCGTCGCCTGACCTCACGTCAACTCTTAGTTGCACAAACCCTAAGTCGCGGCTTCATCACAAACACGAGTTCTTGATATCTCAACCACTTTCGCGATGCTTCAGTCGCCTTCGATTGTATACTAAGCACGATTGCTTCTTCTTCTTCTATATATATATAATTGAGATTTAAGGGTTAGCGCTGAATTTTCTAATTGGGATTTCGTTCTAGGTTAGTGTCGAAGCGGGAAGAAATTTCCAGAAGTGCGAAGAGGAGGAAATGGGTTTGTGCCTGTTGTTTTGGACCTTTAATTTTAATTCACAAGTTTTAATTAATTTCCTTCACTTCAATTTGAAATTTATTCCTTGACATTTGTTTATAAATATATGTGAGTTGATTTATATTTATTTGTTTCTATTTAACCATTCATTGCATTATTACAAAATAAATTTATTTTCCTGCTATTATGATCATATAAAAGTTATCTACATTTCAAAATATTTTATATTAAATTTAAAACATTTTATTCAATTTTAATAAATTATTCAAAAAGAATTTATTAATTTATTTCAAATTTTCAAAACGAAATCTTTTATTAAACAAACTTCAAATAATTAAGAATTTATTTTCAAAATAATAATTATCAAAAATTGAATGCGAATATTTTATTTTAATTAAATTTATTATTTATACCGCGTAGAAATCAATGTTGTTATGGACTCCCCTTTAAAATAATTGTGTCCTCGTAATTTCTTATAGGGAGACGTCAAACAACTTATATCATGACTTCTTCGTATCTACGATCTTCTATCAACTTAACTACTCAATCCTCTATGTAGCACTTCCTCCAATTCTCTTATCGTATGTTACAATTTAAATAGATTTAATTTATGACTTTATATTTCCGTATACAATAAAAATTTTACGAAAATATTCTAAGTGTTGGATTTTTCGGAAACTTTCGCTAGAGTCTCTTTTACACGAAGTGAATGTTACTAGGGATCGAGTAATACGAATATTTATCTAAGTTATAACTTATACGGAATAAAAATATTGAATAGTAAAGTGCACCAGATATTTTTATTCTGGTTCGAACTTCTCATTCTACGTCAGTCCTAAACTCCTTCTGGATTTAAAACAACACCCTTACTTAACCAGAAGGAATAGACATTACCACCTCCTGAGCTGCTGAACATGGCCTTGTGCCTAAAGATCTCAAGAGAACTTCGACTACAAAAGAGTAGATAAGTTTGCGACTTCGTGTGCTCTAGTATAGCATGAATGAGTAGATAAGAATAACCTTCCTATAATCTTCTTCTTAGTGGTGTGAAGTGTATTTGTGAAGAATTGGAAGTGATTTGATCACAAGAGAAGTATACTTGAATGTGCAAGCGATAAAATTGAAAGCAATGTAAATCTTTGTGAAGTGATCAAATTGAAAGCAACTTAAATCTTTTGAATGCTTAGAGAATTCAAGTCAAGATATAAAAATTAGAGGGAATAGAATTGTTGGTGAATTCAAGAATTATGATTGCTTTTATAGAGAATAAGTAGATGCAACTGTTTGTGAAGTGTGATGACTTCTTGTAGATTTGCAGCCATTGTTGAAGGGAAGTGACTCTTCGTAGAGAAGAAGATCCCTTCAGAAATTTGAATAAAAAATAGATGATACGACATTCAATCGACTGAAACAAGTCGACCAGTCGAGTAAATTACAGTATCTTTTATCCCATAAGAAAACAGTACAAAAAAACTCTATTTTAGTTGACTAAAAAATATGTTAGTTGACCGAACCTATTTCAGAAAAACAATGTATAAAAGTATATTAGTCGACTGGCTCTATCCCATCAGTCGACTGATCTGTGCTATTTTGATTTGTTAAAACTTTGAATAATTTTTTATTATGTGTATGTGCTTGTAAACCACTTTGAAGATATTTTAACATGTATATACTCTAGACTATTGTCTCTATGACTGATATTACAATTTTGTGTCATCATCATCTTGTCTTTGTCATGTATATTTCTTTAGATAGTTGATTTTATTTCCTGAAAATGTCGATAATTCAATACATTCTTGTGTAGTTGTCACTATCAAAACATCAAATTATGAGGTTCTAACATGTAGAGCGTTCCAAAAAATCAAAACACGATATAATTATATAATATACATCTCCGAAGAGGCATCCCAACGCGAGACATCCTGAAACATGGGAAAACAATATATATCACAACAAATATCAGTATACCATAAAAACGCACCTTTTAATTAGCGTTTTAAACAATTTACCCTATTATTTAACGAGAAAACACTATCCAAAGAAGCATCTTCAGTACCTATCTCAACTCTTTAAATGTGAGCTTCATATAAGGAAGTATAATAACTGTGCACTTGCATATGTAAAAGAAATGCAAATTTCATGTTTAAAAAATTTTCGACAAGTTCTTAAATTGCAAACCACTAAATTAAGTTATGACTTTTAAAAGAATTTTTTTATTAGTGTTAGCTTTTCAAAACTTATTTTGAATTGCAAAAATGTTGATTATAACCCAAATTATGGAAGATTTTCCATCGATATGTAGTTCAGATTTTTAATGATATCATTTATGTAAATCACCTTTTTAGCCTAGAAAACATTAAAATTTTGCAAAACACTTAGAATAAAAGTTGTTGCTTAGCTTCTTTGCTTTCCGAAATGAGTAAAATCGTCAAAATCAGACAAACTCTTCAAAAATTATGATCAAATGAGTTCGGCACTATTTTATGGAATTTTGTATTTTGGACCAGGAAAGTTGCTTCTTTCCTCATTCTTGTTTTAACTTTACAAAACTACATGATGTTCATTCTAAAGTGACATTTAAGTGTACAAGTATAGTTACAACAATTAGGATTTTTTTTCTTTTTATCGGTTTGATTATATCATCTCTTAAGAACACAATTGTATAATCAAAACGTTGTGTTGAAAGCTATTTATAGTTCTAAAGTTTGTTAAACCAATAATATATAAGATGCAACAATTAGTTGGGTTGAAAGTTATTTTACAGAAATTTTTGTGGTGAATGTTTCAACATACTATTCTAGTTTCAAGATAAATGTGCATGGAGGATACTTTTACTACTTTTGAATATTTACATATCACCATTAACTACCTGATTTGCACCATTATTTTATTCAAACTTTGACTTGGTTATACTTTTAGTTGCTCTTGGCACATGCACGCATGCACACACCACAAACACATGTATTATATCCTAACGTTCTTTTGTTGTGTATGCAATCAATCATGATATGTCTTCTAAGATGGAAAACTTGTGTATCCCAAAAAATTTCTTCCTTTTGTTTTCTTGTATTGTTTTAACCTAACTTGATTTCTTTGTATGCCTTAGAAAAGCCAAAAATTCCACCATACTTTGAAGAGGATATGTAGGAGACGTTAAAGTCTGCTATCAGTGCCATATTTTTTATGAAGCCAGAAAACTGCGAGTTAGAGAAACTTTGTCGTGTTTGCGTCTAATACAAATCTGCTTTAATCATGTCTTTTTTCCTTTTGAGATTGGATGTGAAAGTCTTTTAACGTGGGTTATTGATAATCTCTGTCTTCGCAAATTGCAAGTAAAGCTCTTTTTGAGAAACATCTTTCCCTAAATAAAGAAGCAATGCACAAAACTGATATCGTATAAAACTAAATAAATAATTAAAGTCATATTACATAATCAGTTGGAATACCAAACTACTTTTAGCACTCTTGCTCTTGGTATTGCAGAATTATACAAAATGAAAAAAGAGACAAAGTTTTACAATCCTTATCACATAAAATTGAAATGACACTAATGATAATACATCTTAAACTAACATTTACTCATTCAGATACTTATCTTTTGTTCCATAAACAATAAATATATACATTTTTCAATGAATTTCATTTCTTTTAAAATGATTTCAAAGCATTTTTTTAAATAAATTTTCCAAAACACAATTTGAAAATATGTATTTATGTATGTTTTGTGTGTGTGTGTGTAACTTCCTCATATAATTCCTTGTCAATTTATTATTAGTGAAGTACGTAACTTATTAATTTTCATTTTATTTTTCTCTTTTGAAAATTTCTTTCCAAATCAAAAAAATCTATCATATATCCATTTATATACATATAAATTTCAGTTGATAATTCTTCTAATTTAATCTTTAAAAAAAATATTTCTCTACATACTATAATTCATAAGTTAATTTCATATTAAAATGGACAACATTGTCGTGCCACAAATTTTAGCGATCTATTCACCGATTGGCTGCAATGTTGACTACTTAGGATAATATATCAACATTGTCTCGCCAATGATCTCAACTTCACACTAATATCAATTGGTGGCACGCGTTGTTCAAAAATATTTTCAAATCTAAAAATAATAATATTTTCCATTCTCTAAATAATATTTTATTCTACAAAACAATTTACAATTCTGAGAAAAATATTTCTTATATCATTCCAAAATACCGTGTCAATTTTGCCTCGTCCTAGTGTTTAGGAATTCCCATCGATAACGTTGGCCAAACGCATCGACTAGAATTCTTAAAGCACTCGACGGACAAATTTACACCAAAATAAACTATTAAAATATTTTCAATCACTTTATAAAATCAAATTCATATTTTACTACATCATATGGTTGTTTGAATGAAAATATTTATTTTGAGATTAACATATACATCCAATTCAACAACCATTAACAACAATAAATATCATCAAATAACATCCATCGATAAAATCAAACATGCTCAAAATAATGCATGCATTTTCAAACAAACAAACAAATGCCTTCAGCGGAAAACTACCTATTAGTTTTCGCTACGCACTCTGATCACTACAGGATCACTTCATTTATATTCAAGCCACATAAATGTTTTTCAATAATAACAATAACAACGCTACTCTTCGGGCTAACTACTCCTTACTTCACTACCTCTACAACAACTTCTACTTCACATGAAAACAAACACATACAAAAGAGGTAGAGATAAGAAATACATATATAGTAGGAAAAATAACATATACGTCTCTAGATGATTACCCAATTAATCATCGTATACTCCTACTGTCACTCAAATATAAACAATAATCTACCATACATGCATAGGGACATGGACTCTAAGTCCTATCTAAGGCTAAGACTCGCATCTCTTATACTCTGTTTTGTTCTAAACCTTGCTCTGATACCAATTTGTAAACGATGTCTTTCGTGGGTATGGGCTCCGCTGTGGCTATCGCCAGTACCTCAAATAATGGTTTTACGTGCAGCCACTCGACTCCCCTTCCGACACACAGATAACCAACCCATAAAACGGGATGTGTAGGGGTAAGAGTCAATGCTTCGCCACTAATCACAAGGCGAGAACCCCTCTTCACGTGCTCTCCAACATCAACCAGCTCTAATACCAATTTATAACACCTTCACCTATATACCCATACTATCCAAGAGTACTACAGAGTAATACTATTAGATAGTACGGAGAATAAAGCAATATGGGATACACACATGAATATTCCCTTAGGCTAACATTGGTACACATTTAAACATCGAATATAACTCACCACACAACGTACTCGGTATCGGCACAAAGCAATAAACACATGTGCCTCCAGTATAGAACAATACACAATATACAGTAAATATCACAGAACATAGATTCAATCGTAGTGTTAATATATAATATCCAATATACAAAATATGTCCAATATACATCACATTGATAAACACACAAGAGACTTTGCAATATAAGATGATAATCTACAATACCAAATATCTAGTCTCCTCTATGCCCAAATAATACAAGCTGGTCTCATCGTCCCTGAACCTATAATGTCTCAGACCGACCCGAGTATTATATAAATAATAAACGGGTCAGACTATATTTAAATCCATGGTCAATAAATATATGAAACTCTATATATACCGGTATAAATAAATATAATAATGTTATCTCAATAAATTCAAATATCACATACGTAGAACACTGCAAAACCCAAAATAAAATGTCATCACCCATATAAAATCATACCAATTCAGGAATCACAGAATCATCATCAATTAGGTGAATCATACAGATCCTGAAATCATCATCAAAATCCATAAATCATCAAATATGAGATGTCATCAAGTATATCTCTCAATCTCAAATAATAAAATACTATCATCAAAACAATATAAGGTAGACTGTTTGACTTTAAAATATAGAGCACCTACTCATCAGTCAGATATAATAAAAGATATAAGAATCCACTATACTCTCGATATCTATCACATCACAGGTATAATATCATCTCCTCATATAGAAATAAATGGTGATGAGAATCAAATCATAATGTATGGGTTACACCACCAAATAATGTCATAATATCCAGATTGCGCCACTTAGCTAAATCGCAATATAGCTAGCTGCCATTTACAAGAGACCCTAGGTTATCCATCCAGATATGCTCTAATACTTAGGCGAGGTATGTATATATATATATAAGATGTATGTATCTACCAATCCATGTAGAACTAGAAGGGAGACTAACAGCTACCTAGCCTGCTTAAAGAGCCTAGGGCTACACCATCCGGATCCACTCCTATAGTCTTCAGTTACCAACCTGATATCGTGAATACATCCACCGCTTGTCATAAACATGCTCATAGACTACGCTATGCATAGATCGCGACCCGGATCACGCCCATAACATAATAGACCGCTGGTCTTCGTGACTAAAAGGGCTAGGGCTACACCACCCTAATGGCTACACCACCCTAAAGGCTACTCCACCTTAGGCTACTCCGCCTATCTTTAAATCCCATGATTCGCATCCAATATAATTAAAATGTCACCGATCGAGGGTGCGACCCTATGATCAGGTCGCCAGTGTGGACACTGGCCAAATTGGTTCCCGCTAACTCCTAATCATATCCCGGAGCACTTCATGATAGATAACATGCATATAGGTATGCCTTCATAACCCTACATCTATAAACATACATAGGCACACCCCCCATAACTCTACGTCTATAACTTGCTCTACTCCAAGCATATAAACTTACTCTACATTGAGCATTACCACACGTAAGTATAAACTTATTATCCTAGTTCCTGTCACTTGAGTGACATCTACTTACAATGAATAATCGCATAAATATCACAATGGCAACCCATACCACCGCGTGATACTCAAACGTTTATTCTCTGCTCATAAACTACACTCTATCTCTACAATATTCTATATAATGAGTCCAAAGAATAACTGGAGAAACATTACCAAATGCCTCATCCCAAACAATATTATAACTCCGTTTATTCGGATTTCTCGTCGCACAGAATTAAATATCACAAAACAAACAACGGGATGTCATCACCGTATCATATCAAAATCACCAATCAAATCCATAGCAACGGTGAATCATTCACAATATCAAAATCTATATATGAAATGAGAAACCGGAGGATGTAGAAATTATACATAAAATCCCAATTTTAAGTCAAACATTGAAATAATAAAGTTCGGCAAAATGTCTCGTTAATAATTAATTCAAATATCAAATATATATATATATATATATAACATTCAAAATCACTTTATAGAAATCAGACATAATTTTCTGCAATCAGTTATTATTTTCTCAATAAATAATATATATATATATATAATACATACATGTGTGTGTGTGTCTAACCATCAAATAAATTATTTTTATTCCAAACTTTAAAATAAAATTCAAAAATAAGGATTTAAATACCAAAATTTCTTTTCCAAATCTTTACTTATATATATATTTTAAAACATTTAAGATCACTTAACAAATCAAATGTCCTTTATAGAAATCTTTCCATATTCCATTTATTAAATGTTACTTTAAAATAAATATACAAACTTCAAAATAAATTCCTTTTTCATTCCAAAATACAGATTACCATTTCAAACTTCACTTTATACTCAAATCATTGACAACTAATATTAAATCACTTAATAACATTTAAAAATCCTTCCATAATCTTCTATGAGTAAATACAATTTTTTAATAAATTTATAAACCTCTATAATAATTCTTTTCATTTATTTGCAAACATATTTCAAGTAAATTTTTATAACACTATAAATAATTTTTCGAAGTTTTCAAAAGTGTTTTAAAATGGAAAAATCAATTAATTGTCTAAAATGAAACCCATGGAGGAAAGTTCTCCAAAATCAATAACAAATTATCAATATAAATTTTATTGAGTGTCCGAGTTGAATTCCATCAAATTTCGGTCATCTATACAATATACACATAATATAAATGAATTACACAAATTAAAATGCAAACGAACAACATCTCTTTTTCATTTCGAACATCCAACAAATTCAAAACTCCACTATCAAATACCAAATAACATCCAATACCACATCAACCAATCGAATATTGCGATCCAATAATTTATCTAAGCAAACAATGCAATATTCACAATCAATCAAATCCCAAACAATCAATTCAACCAAGCAATTCCATAAATAATCAGGATAATAATATATATGAAGATGTGAGTGGAATTTAATATGGTCGAGTGAGAAATACACACTGAAATCAAAATTAAGCCAAATACTACTAGAGAACTGCATCGTTGTCCATCGCCTATCTTAAGCCGCTAGCACCAATCATCTCTGTCGTTATCCCATCGTTACAACGCACATCAGCCCCTCCACGTCACTGCCCAAACAAACTTGAATCCGCATCTAACAACACTGTTCACCAGCCTTCACCTCATCATCGTCTTTCAGCAATTTGCTGCTAACCCAGGTCTGTAAAGTCACAATGCCCTACTCAAAAATCGATCACCAACAATTTAGAACCGCATTATAGTTGAACTCCGTCTAGATCGTTGCTCGTCCAAAGGACGATGCTCGCACAATGACCACTCCATCGTCAATTGACCTTGTGTCAATTCCTGGCCATACAAACCCCAAGTCGTGTCTCTATCACAAACGCGAGCTTCTCTTATCTCGACCACTATTTACAATGCTTCTACCGCCTTCGATTGTATACCAGGCGTGATCGCTTCTTTATACATACACACGCACATATATATACACACACATACATATATACATACATACATACATACATATATATATATCTCATGAATTGAGGTTTTAGGGCTTAGGGCTTAATTTTCTAATTTGGGGGTTCGATCTGGGTTAATGTCCAAGCAGGGAGAATTTTCCAAAAGTGCGAAGTGGAGGAAACGTGTTTGGGCCTTTAATTTTAGTTTACCAAGTTTTAATTAACTTCCTTCACAATTCAATTGGAAATTTAATCCTTGACATTTATTTATAAATATATTTCAATCTAGTTGAGTTGATTTACAATTCATTCTACAAATTATATTTTGATAATTACTCAATTCATTCATTTTAATATTTATTTATTTCTATTTAACCCTTCATTGTATTATTACAAAATAAATATATTTTCCAGCTATTATGATCATATAAATATTATCGACAGTTCAAAATATTTTATATTAAATTTAAAACATTTTATTCAATTTTAATAAATTATTCAAAAAGAATTTATTAACTTATTTCAATTTATTAAAGCGAAATAGTTTATTAAACAAACTTCAAATAATTGAGAATTTATTTTCAAAATAATATTTATCAAAAATTAAATTCGAATATTTTATTTTAATTAAATTTATTATTTATATGGTGTAGAAATCAAAGTTGTTACAAACGTCAAGTCCCTATAAACAATTTTAATCCACAGAAAAACCTCTGTCTTATGTCTTTCTCTCACAACCACTTATCATTCTCACACAAATATTAACATTTCATATCTTATTTTAATTTCAATATTTAAAATGTCGTAAATTTTTGTAGAAATATCGTATCAACAAACCATTTTCATCATTAAATCATAAATTTTTATGATCTTTTAAATGATATGTATTATGCATATGTTAATGTCTAGTAGTCGAATTTTATTAGAAAATTGTAACCTTTTCTCATAAATAACATATTTATAACTACATCTTTAAAATGTAAATATTATTACATCATGCAAGTTAGTCAGCTCAAAGATAATAATGTGCAGTTTAAAGTCAAATTCATATTTGGTATGCGGTTAAAATTATTACTGTATTTCCTAATATAGTTATTATAATTGCATTAAGATTAAATAAATTATCAAAGGCAACCAAAATTATTAAATTACATAAATGCAGTTAAAATATTCAAATGCAACCATAATTGCATAATTTGAAAAAATACAGTTAAATAACAACTGCATTTGGTTAATGAAGCTAAATTATAATTGCATTAAGTTTGAATAAATCATCAAATACAACTAAAATTATTAATGCATCACATATATGCTATTAAAATATTCAAATGCGGCCATGAATAATTCAAAAAATGTTGTTAAATTATAATTGCATTTTCTTAGTGTAGTTAAATTATAACTGCATTAAGATTGAATAAAGTTATCGAATGTAGCAGAAATTATTATTACACATCACACAAATTTAATCAAAATCTTCAGATGTAGTTAAATTAATTTAAAACATGTTATTAAATTATAAGTGCATTTTCATAATGTAGTTAATATATAACCGTATTAAGATTGAATAAATTTATCAAATGTAGCCAAATTATTACTACATCGAATTAATAGAACCATATATATATATATATATATATGTATGGTGTTTTGATAGTACCAACCATACAATAATGCTACTAATATGTTTATTGAGTTATTTCAGGTCAAAACAATGATGGAAAAGGTGTAAAATAAAATGGCTAAAAATATGCAAATTAAGGATTCGAACCCAAGTGGGCTAAGAGATAAGCATATGCCCTTACCACTACACTACACAAGCTTTTGGAAAATACTATGATTCAGTCGACTGAAAGCCTTGTAGAATATGCTAGTATATGATTTTTGTTTGATGATAATAAACATATATGTATTCGTTTAAATGTATTTGTTGTTGTACTATTTTATTTTTCACATAATATTTGTTGAATAAAATAAACAACTCAGAATTCATATTCAAACAAATATTTTATTGCAAATTCAAATAGTACAAATTTGAGCTCTCACTACATTTACACATTTTCAAGTACAATACAATTTCAATTACAACAAAAATTTCACTTTACAATTTTCACCTCACTACATATATTCACTCATCACTCGTATTTGATCTTCAACTTTGCTCCAGTCCGTATTCAGCATCTGAACTATCTACAAAATAAACACCGACGTAGTAAATTTGAAAAAGAAATATTTTGCAGTGTATAATAAAATGTGTGTTTTGAAAATATTATTTGCCTCAGTTATTTGGGTTGTTCATCATCATTTCTTTTAATTCATCATACACGAACAACTTGTGACATGCACAGTGTATCACTGTACATGCCACAATGTCGTGCACACCGATATGCACTTGTTTGTTAAAACTGCAGGGACAGATGAGCACAAGGTCAAACCCATGTTAGTCCATGAGTTGATGGTTTTGATGACAACAACCTTAGAATAAGATTATAAAATATAAATACTAACATTATAGTTTAGATATATATGTATATGCATGATTTAACCATGCAGGTACCAAGAATGAAGACTGTACAATATAGAGATTCAAGATATCAAGATTGAAGACTCATGAGTATCAAGAATATCAAGATTATCAAGAGTTCAATATTTCAAGATAAGTATTGAGTCTAGAATTATGTTAAAACTTCATAATAGCACTGAAATCTTCACTCCATTTTTCTTTTGGGAAGGAACCCATTTCAACCTTTTTAGTGGCTTACAAACCCACGACAAGTAGCTTGCAAACCTACGACAAGTGGCTTACAAACCCACGAACATCCTGGTTTTGTACTAGTTCTCAAGTCCTGATGTGATGAGATATTCTGCAGAAAGAAGCTTGCAAAACTACTTCAAAATGATTTTCAAAACTACTTCAGAATGATTTTCAAAACTGCTTTTCAAAATGTTTTAGCCTTAAAAATTATCTTTTCAAATGATTTTCAAAAAGATGTTTTAGCCTTAAAATATTCTTTGTTTTTGTTTTTAATAAACTCTTGTTTTAAACTTCGTTTGTTTTAAACTTCGTTTGTTATAATATATTTATACTTAGATTTAAATATAAAATTATAGTAAAATTATATATATATTATTCTCTATACTTATCTATGTATTTTATCTATAGTCAAGTATATTTATAAAGTTTAAATAGTTTTTAATATAAGATAAAGGTTATTTTCAAAGAAAATCAAATCTTCAAAAAATGGTTTGGGATGTCGACATGCCCTAATACCCCATGTCGACATAGTGACAGTTAGATTCAAAAATTTGAATTTCAAAAGAAGTGTCTATTCGCCATAACCTTTCACGAATGGACATGGTTGTTGTTCTTCTATAAATATGGGTTAGTTTCAACGAATTTGAATATAGATTTTCTGGTTTTTCACTTCTCTTCTTCTTCCACATTTATTTATACATATTCTTACCATTACTCTACCGAAATCAACATTGAATCTAACTAGATAATCTCTGGTTTGATTCTCTATCACCATCTCATCAAGATCCTCAGTGTTATTCAGAGTTATAGGCTTTCTTTGTAATCAATAGAGTAAAAGGTGTGATTGTAGCCTTGGAAATCAATCAAGTGAGAAAAGGTGTGATTGTAGCCTTGAGAAATAAATTGGGTGAACTTGTTGCCCGGAAATCAAGTATCTCTACCCAGAGGATTGTGATTCTGGAGGGTGTACCTCGTGGCCTTGAAATTGAGGGTTGTAATTGTTGGATTGCTTTTGAAAGGAAATCCGTACTTAGTTGTGCAGGACTGGATGTAGGGTAACTCCGAACCAGTATAAAATCCGGTGTGTTCTTTCCTTTACTGCATTTACTTTATTTCTACATCCGTGTTTGATTCTGTGATTATATCTGTGGTTGAATATTTATACATTTGTGTACAAATCAACAGTAACTCAAAAAGATTTAGTAATTTCTTATAAACACTATTCACCCCCTCTAGTGTTCATTCTAGCCTTAAGATCTGTATTCTGCATTCCTCACATTTGGTATCATAGCATGGTTTTCAAAAGTTTCATAATCTGATTTTTGAAAAAGTTTTTTTTAAAAAAAATGCCTATATTTAAGAAATTTGTTAATGCATGTTTAGAAATATTCAGATCATCATTGTCTCTTGAGTCTGCATATAATCAATATTCAAATACAAGTTGTCTACTTAGATTGTTTGATGTGCAGGAATCATGCTTTATGAGAGTTGAGGAATTAATCCAGAACAAACAAATTGTGCAGATCAAAAAGAACAAATGGATACTTGATAGTGGATGTTCTAGACACATGACTGGGAATCCATATATGCTGAATGATATAATATACAAAGACGGAGGACTGGTTAACTTTGAAGACAATTCAAAAGGTTATGTGATCGGCATCGGCAAAGTCGGTAACTCTGAAACTCCTATTATTACTAATGTTTTGCTAGTTAAGAATCTGAAACACAATCTGCTAAGTATAAGTCAACTATGCGATAAAGGATATAAAATAAAATTTGAAAATGATAAGTGTCACATTGAAGATAATAATTCAACCATAATATTTGAGGGAATTAGGAAAAAGAATATTTATATTCTTAGTATGAAAATTTCAAATGATAACTTGTGTCTTTTGGCAAATGCAAGTGACCCTTGGATTTGGCATAAGAGATTTGGGCATTTGAATTTCAAACTCTTATCTAGACTGTCAAAACATGATCTAGTAAGAGGCCTCCCTAAAATGAATTTTAAAGTAGATAGTCTATGCGATGCATGTCAACTAGGAAAACTTAGAAAAAGCTCTTTTAAATTAAAAAATATAATTTCTACTTCAAAACCTCTTAAATTACTTCATATTGATCTATTTGGTCCATCTCAAATTCTATCAATAAATAATAGTAAATATGTTTTTGTAATTGTAGATGATTATTCTAGATTTACATGGACAATATTTTTAAAACATAAAGTGATACTTTTGAATATTTTAAGAATTTTTCAAAAAGGGTTCAAAATCAACTTTCTCAAAAAATTATAACCATCCGTAGTGATCACGGTGGTGAATTTGAAAATGAAAAGTTTGAAGAATTCTGCAATAAAAAGAGAATAATTCACAATTTTTCATTTTCAAGAACTCCACAACAAAACGGAGTAGTAGAATGTAAAAATAGGACGATTCAAGAGTGTGCGAGAACTATGCTTGCTGATAGTAATTTACCAAAGTACTTTTGGGCAGAAGCAGTTGCTACCGCCTGTTATATTTTAAATAGAATTTTAATTAGACCTTTAACTGATAAGACATCTTATGAACTTATTTACTCAAAGAAACCTAAGGTATCTTATTTTAGAATTTTTGGAAGTAAATGTTTTATAAAAGATAACTTAGATAAATTTGATCCTAAATCCGACAAAGGTACCTTTATCGGATACTCTAATAGAAGTAAAGTATACATAGTATTTAATTTAAGAACTAATACCATCGAAGAAATAATGCATGTTTCATTTGATGAAAATTTCAAAAATTTTGAAGAAATAAATGATGAAGAGGATTTAATCACTCAAAACCAAGAGTCAACTGAAACTAATAATGAATTAAATCATCCTAATAAAAGGATTAAACTTTTAAAAGATCATCCTATAGAAAATATACTTGGAGATATGCAATCTGTGGTTAAAACTAGAAACCAACTAAGTCAAATGAGTAATGTGGCTTTTATATCAACTATTGAACCCAAAAATCCAAGAGAAGCATCAATTGATGATTCATAGATTTTGGCTATGCAAGAAGAATTAAATCAATTCACTAGAAATAATGTTTGGGAACTTGTTCCTAGACCTGAAAATAAAACAATAATTGGAACTAAATGGGTTTATAAAAATAAAATGAATGAACAAGGAGAGGTTGTTAGAAATAAAGCCCGGTTAGTCGCTCAAGGTTATTGTCAAGAAGAAGGAATAGATTTTGATGAAACCTTTGCCCCCGTAGCAAGATTAGAAGCCATTAGGATTCTACTTGCTTTCACAAATCATAATAATTTCAAATTATTTCAAATGGATGTTAAAAGTGCATTTTTAAATGGTTTTGTAAAAGAAGAAGTATTTGTTGAACAACCACCACTTTTTTAAAATGATAAATTTCCAAATCATGTTTACAAACTTAAGAAAGCTCTATATGGTCTAAAGCAAGCTCCTAGAGCCTGGTATGATAGACTAAGATCTTACTTGTTACAATCAAATTTTGAAATAGGTAAAGTAGATAATACTCTTTTTATTAAAAGAAATAAAAATGATATTCAACTAGTACAAGTCTACGTAGATGATATCATTTTTGGATCAACTAATTTTGAAATGAATAAAGAATTTTCTGAAATAATGACAAAAGAGTTTGAGATGAGTCATATGGGTGAATTAAATTTCTTTTTAGGATTACAAATAAAACAATTAGATAATGGTATCTTTATTAGTCAAGAAAAATATTCTAAAGACCTAGTTAGTAAATTTGGTTTGACTACTGCGAGAGGAAAACCCACTCCCATGGCAACAAATGAGTACCTTAGTAAAGAAGATCTCTCGAAAGATGTAGATCAAAAATTATATAGAGGAATGATTGGATCACTACTCTATATCACTGCGAGTAGACCTGATATCATGCATAGTGTCTGTCTCTGTGCAAGGTATCAATCCCAACCTAAAGAAACTCACTTAAAAACTGTAAAACGTATTATAAGATATGTTAAACACACCTTTGATTATGGCTTATTTTATCCTAAAAATGATTCGTTTGACTTAATATCTTACTGTGATGATGATTATGCTGGTTGTAAATCAGACTGAAAAAGTACAAGTGGAACTTGTCACTTTTTAGGGCATTCTTTGATTTCCTGGTTTAGTAAAAAGCAAAACACAGTTTCTCTATCATCAACTAAAGCAGAGTATATTTCTGCTGCTTTGGCTTGTTCTCAAGTAATATATATGCAACAAACTTTAAAAGATTTTGGTTTAAATATCTCAAAATCACCAATTTATTGTGATAATACTAGTGCAATAAATTTATCCAAAAATACTACTCAACATGCTCGAACTAAACATATTGATATCAGACACCATTTTCTCAGAGATAATATAAGTAGAGAAGTAATTACTCTTGACTATATCAGTTCTGAAAATCAAATTGCTGATATCTTAACAAAACCCTTAAATGAATCTACATTTACTAAATTAAGAAGAGAATTAGGTATTTGTTCATTAACTGAAATCTAAAATATAAATAACAAAGTATAATTAAAAATTAAACCAAAATAAATCAAATAGTAAAAATATTGAGAACCATGTTGACATCCCCCCTATACCCATGTCGACATATAACGTTTTTTTTTTAAATTTTAAAATTTTTTCCCACCAAAATTCAAATAATTGGTTATATATTCTTCTTATTTTCTTCATTCTCTTTGTTCTCTTTCTGTTCTATCTTCTGAAATCAATTTATCAATGGCCTCCTCTTCCAAATCAAACATAAAATCAACCTTTTCGTTACCTTCTCCTACCTCTGGTCTGTTCCAATGTACTACGCTCGCCCGAGTGACAAAAATGGAGGATTCTCTTAAGGATGCAATTCAGTTAATGACTGAAATTCAAATAGTGAAACTCCGAATGGCAAAAGAACAGGAAAGGCAAGGGAAAATCCTTAGAAATTTGCAAAAATTTCTAATGGACAATCATGCTAATCCAATCTTGATTGACGAGGACTCTTCAGGAGATCATGAACAAGAGGAAAGTGAAGAAGAAGAAGAAGAAGAAGAAGAACCAATGGAAGAAGAGCATGCAGAAGACAACAACAAAGTCATTTGCATTGGCGAAGTATGTTTTGAAAAGGATGGAAACTTGGTTGAACAACGTGGAAATTTCTGTTTCCATTATCCAAATTGTTCGATCCTAAGATCTCCAATTGTCAAAGATACGCAGTAGTTTCTTCTTTTTCGTTTTTTCATCGTTATGTGTATATTTGTCACATTGTACGAAAATGTAAATATGAACATATATATATATATATTATATAAGTATTATATAGGTACTTGGTTAGGAATGTTAGTAGTTTAGGACTAAGTTTTAGGTTTACAAGTAAGTATTGATTATGCATGATAACACTATCATTATAATCATATAGGATATTAGACTAAGAGTTATATAGTTTGGAGTTAGTTTGTTTTAGTTGATGACAAAGGGGGAGAAATATAAAATAGAAGAGTTAGGCATAGATTAAGGGGGAGTTATCAGTTTTAGGGGGAGTTATTAGGATAGAAGTAATATTTTATAAACAAAGGTTGTCATCATCAAAAAGGGGGAGATTGTTAGTCCATGAGTTGATGGTTTTGATGACAACAACCTTAGAATAAGATTATAAAATATAAATACTAACATTATAGTTTAGATATATGTGTATATGTAGGATTTAACCATGCAGGTACCAAGAATGAAGACTGTACAATATAGAGATTCAAGATATCAAGATTGAAGACTCATGAGTATCAAGAATATCAAGATTATCAAGAGTTCAAGATTTCAAGATAAGTATTGAGTCTAGAATTATGTTAAAACTTCATAATAGCACTGAAATCTTCACTCCATTTTTCTTTTGGGACGGAACCCATTTCTACCTTTTTAGTGGCTTACAAACCCACAACAAGTAGCTTGCAAACCTACGACAAGTGGCTTACAAACCCACGAACATCCTGGTTTTGTACAAGTTCTCGAGTCCTGATGTGATGAGATATTCTGTAGGAAGAAGCTTGCAAAACTACTTCAAAATGATTTTCAAAACTACTTCAGAATGATTTTCAAAATCGCTTTTCAAAATGTTTTAGCCTTAAAAATTATCTTTTCAAATGATTTTCAAAAAGATGTTTTAGCCTTAAAATATTCTTTGTTTTTGGTTTTAATAAACTCTTGTTTTAAACTTCGTTTGTTTTAAACTTCGTTTGTTTTAAACTTCGTTTGTTTTAAACTATCCTTAATTATAATATATTTATACTTAGATTTAAATATAAAATTATAGTAAAATTTTATATATATTATTCTCTATATTTATCTATGTATTTTATCTATAGTCAAGTATATTTATAAAGTTTAAATAGTTTTTAATATAAGATAAAGGTTATTTTCAAAGAAAATCAAATCTTCAAAAAATGGTTTGGGATGTCGACATGCCCTAATACCCCATGTCGACATAGTGACAATTAGATTCAAAAATTTGAATTTCAAAAGAAGTGTCTATTCGCCATAACCTTTCACGAATGGACATGGTTGTTGTTCTTCTATAAATAGGGGTTAGTTTCAACGAATTTGAATATAGATTTTCTAGTTTTTCACTTCTCTTCTTCTTCCACATTTCTTTATACATATTCTTACCATTACTCTGCCGAAATCAACATTGAATCTAACTATATAATCTCTGGTTTGATTCTCTGTCACTATCTCATCAAGATCCTCAGTGTTATTCAGAGTTATAGGCTTTCTTTGTAATCAATAGAGTAAAAGGTGTGATTGTAGCCTTGGAAATCAATCAAGTGAGAAAAGGTGTGATTGTAGCCTTGAGAAATCAATTGGGTGAACTTGTTGCCCGGAAATCAAGTATCTCTACCCAGAGGATTGTGATTCTGGAGGGTGTACCTCGTGGCCTTGAAATCGAGGGTTGTAATTGTTGAATTGCTTTTGAAAGGAAATCCGTACTTAGTTGTGCGGGACTGGATGTAGGGTAACTCCGAACCAGTATAAAATCCGGTGTGTTCTTTCCTTTACTGCATTTACTTTATTTCTGCATCTGTGTTTGATTCTGTGATTATATCCGTGTTTGAATATTTATACATTTGTGTACAAATCAACAATAACTCAAAAAGATTTAGTAATTTCTTATAAACACTATTCACCCCCCTCTAGTGTTCATTCTAGCCTTAAGATCCATATTCTGCATTCCTCACAACCAAAGCATATGCCAGATTCAACTCAAGCACAGATTCGAGTGAACATGTTCAATGGCATGGTCTGGTGCAAAGAAACAAATGAAAACAAACAGTTTAACTACAAGTAACTCAAAGCACAATGCAGATCTGATCAGAGCAAGTGGAACAAGATCAAAGTAGCATAGCAATACAAATATAACTCAACAAGCCAGTGAAATAAGGACAGACTCAAGTGGAACTCGAAGCAACTGGAAATTCAACTCAAAGCAAACCATGGACCAAAGTGCAAAGCAGTTCAACATGTATAAAGCAACCAGACTAGAAATGTGCAACATCAAAGTCAAATGCATACAACATGTAAACCAATTCACAATGATATCCGGGCAGTTCCAAAACTGAACAAGACCACCACAAAATGTATCAGACAAATAGTGGCATGGCACAAAGGCACATACATACATGAAGATATCAAGACCTGACTGCATGGACACGGTAGTGAAAACTTCAAGTGAAATAGAACCAAGACTGCAACAACTCACACATGAAATGACTCAACCAAAATAGACCAGCTCACATGAAAACCAAACACTGCTGTGGTGACAACAATACCCCAATCACAAATTCATAACAGAGGAGACTCAAAGAAATGCAGACCAGTCGAAGCAATGCAAGTGCATCTAACCAGACCAAGTAGCACTCAAATGAAGACTCCAACCAAGCAATTCAACAACAATTCAGTTCGAACAAGAACAAGGACAACAATGTGACAGTGCGTATGACAACAAGTTGAATAAAGCAATGGCATACAAAGACATACAAGGAAGTGTTCAAAAATGAAAATAAACAGAAGCGGTAGGCCAAGACAAAAATCAACAGGGGTCAATCGTATTCATTTCAAATTCATATGTATACCAACTCGTCAGAGGAACAAGTCTCAGAAAAATGGAACAGTGGATGACAATTCAAAATTCCTCAAGTCATCACAAATATTAAAATGCCGAAGTAATAGGAGCAAAAGAAGAAACCGACCCAAAGCAACGGAGCAAAATTCAAAATCATGGAATAACATATACGAATTGAACAAGTCAGTTTATCACAAGTATTCAAGCAAAATCGAATGGCCAAGCAAAAATCACTGAAGAATCCAAACACAATTATACGAACGAAAATATAGGGTGTTCGAACCCTATAAATTAAACCCAAAATCATCATTGGCATTCGTCGAGTTCAAGCATATCAAACAGAGAAATCAAAGCAAAATTCACATACCAAATTCTATTTAGTCGATCTTGAGAAATTGAAGCAGCTGAGTGAAGTCAAAGCCAGAAGTTAATTGACGAAGCAAAGCAAAGCAAACTCCTCAAATCAATCGAATAATTATCAAGTGACACTTCAATTTGAAGAACCCTAGCTTTTGGAAGAGGAACGAAGATAGTATTGGCCAGAGGATACGAACTTCTCTATTTGGGCCGCAATTATAAAAGAGGGAAGACGTCTTATTTTATTTACAATTGGGCCGGTCATATTATATTTAATATTGGGCTTAAGTTATTTAAACAGTGTTTTGCTTTGTTTATTTTATTTTGTAATTTTTCTATTTTAAATTGTGTAAATTCTAGTCGTGTGACTAGGGACAAACTACGGGGCATAGTTTGAGAATTCACAACACGGTGGCTGAGTTGTGGCAGGGTTTTGAGCATAGAGTTAGGTTAGTCATTAGCGAGTGTCGTAAGTTTACGTGTGTAAGCATATGACTACTAAATTTCTAGTAGAAACCTTGGGGGCAGCACGTAGGCAGGGTTTTGCCGAAGCTGGGTAAATTTGTGTGTGATCTCTTCTGCATTATTTAATGTTATTGTTTTTATTTCCGCATTAATTTTTATTATTATTAGTATCACCCTATTCACCCCCCATCTAGGGTGAAAACGATCCTACAAGTGGTATCAGAGCAGGAACAAAACACATATCTTTTTGTTAAAAATTTGATTTTTTCAATGGCTTCTTTTAATAATGCTTTTTCTGAAGGTCAGTCCATAGTTAGACCATCCATGTGTAATGGTGAATATGCTTATTGGAAAAATAGAATGAAAATTTTTCTGAAAACCATAGATGCATGGAATATTGTTGAAACGGGATCTAGGACACCAACAATAATGGTAGATAATCAAGAAGTTGAAAAACCTATGAATCAATGGACAGATCTGGAAAATAAATTGCAAAATGCTAATGCTAAAACTATGAATTCTATTATTTTTTCATTAGATCAAATTGAATTTAATCGTGTCTCACATTGTCTAACTGTGCAGGAAATTTGGCACACGCTTGAAGTGACTCATGAAGGAACCTCCCAGGTTAAAGAATCACGCCTTTCCATGCTTAGTAGCGAGTACGAGAACTTTACAATGTCAAAGGATGAAAGTGTCAAAGAAATGTATGGACGACTTTCTAATCTCGTATACGACTCAAAATCTCTAGGAAGACCATACACGGAGCTGGAAATAGTTCAAAAAATCCTCAGAATTCTTCCATGAAATTTCAAAGCAAAAGTGACTGCCATTCAAGAATCAAAGGATCTTAAATAGGTAAAAAGTCGAAGAACTAATCGGAAATCTCACCACTTATGAGCTAGAAATCAAATTTAAGGAAGAATGTGAAGGAGGAGATACTCGAAAGAAATCAATAGCTCTCAAAGGAACAACAGAAAGTGGTGATGATGATGATGGAGCAATTGAACTGGCACTGATAATAAAGAGATTCAAAAGGTGGAACCGCAAATATAGAAATCCTGCCCTAAATCAACAACCGAAGAACAGAATCGCCAAAGTTCTATACAACTCAGAAGCGCAGGAGATCATTTGTCACAAGTGCAATAAACCTGGTCATATCAAGCCAAATTGTCTTCAAAATCAATTCAGTAAAGGAAAGAAACCGAAAAGGAGAAGCTTTGCAACAACTTAGGATGAAAGTGATTAAAATGATAAAAGCACTGGCAGTGAGAGTGAAAGAGCAAATTTGTGTCTTCGAGAAGAAATAAGTGATAGCGATGATGACGAGCGAAGCGAGGTATCAAAACTTACTCACTCGCAATTACTTATATATTTTCATGAAGTAAATGGCTGTTTCAAAAGACTTAGGGAGAAGTACGCTAAAATTGAATCATAAAGAGATAGTTTGATAGAACTAAATAAGCAGCTTGATCAATTGGTTAAAAACTATCGAAATAAGAGCCCTAAGTGTGATAAGTGTCTATCATTAGAAAAGGAAATAAAAAAATCAGAAATTAAAATTAAATCGCTTGAAAATGAAATTCTGATTTTGAAAGAAAGTGAAAATATTAGGAGAGAAAATTCTATCAAAAAGTGCACGTTGTTATTGAATGAAAATGAATCTCTCAAATCACAAGTCCAACAATTGTCTACAACTTTAGGAAAATTCTCCAAAGGAGAAAGATCACTAAATATGCTATTAGGGAAACAAACTGTTAATACTGTTAGACCAGGACTTGGGTATACTCAATCTAAAAGGGGTAGAAGTGAAACTAATCATGTCAACTCCAAGTGCACGATTTGTGGAAAAACTAGACACAATCAAAACAATTGCTGGTTTAGACCCAAACACGCGAAAACCATATCAATTTGGGTTCCTAATGGCATGCACGTAAAATCCCTTAAAGTCAAACAAATCTGGGTGCCAAAAGGAACAAACATAAATTGTTTTGGTTCTACGCAAACTTGTTTTTCAAAATCGTTTATCACTAACAATCATGGACCTATAAAAAAAATGGGTCACAGAAATCTTTCCTCGTGTAGGTGTGTTGGGAGGCTAAGGAACAGCAAGAGTGGTACTGGATTCTGGCTGTTCCAGGCACATGGCGGACGAAAAATCAAAGTTCCTTAGCCTAGAGAAATACAAAGGTGGCAGAGTCAAAATGGGCAACAAATGATGTATTATATGTTGAAAATCTGCACCATAATCAGATTTCAATCAGCCAGTGATCAACTGAGAAAATTTGAGCACCACAATTAAATTTGACAAGGATGAAAAAGGTAAGGTAGTTAAACAAAAGAAATATCGAGGTATGATTGATCACTTCTTCATCTTACTGCTTCTAGACATTATGTTCTCTGCTTACTTGTGTGCACGGTTTCAATCAAATCCAACAGAATCTTATTCTAAAAGCTGTAAAATGATTATTAGGTATTTGTTGCACACCTCACGGTTTGGTCTATGATATTTGTCTAATGATAACTTTGAGTCAAAGGGGGATTGAGATGCAGATTATGCTGGTTGTCTAGTTGATAGAAAAAGTACTAGTGAAACGTGTTTTATGTTGAGACATTCGTTATTTGCATCACGTTTTTAAAGAAAATATCTACATAAATTTCATTTCAACTCATTTTCAATTGACAGACATTTTTTTTCAAAACCTCTTCCAGAAAATAGTTTTTGTTGACTTCGTTTCAAATTAGGCATTTTAGAAATTTGATTTTGTATTTTTGGATTTGATCTTAAATGGCTACATTAACTAATCCGACTCCCTACTGATTATCAAAAAGAAAAAATAGTGACTGAAAAAGTGATGAGTGTTGATATTAATCATATATTATGACTTGAGACAGTATATATAGTAAATTTCTCTAAAAATTTAAACAAAATTTGTAATAACTTTGGTTGGTAAAAATTCCATGACCATCTCTATTTCTATCATATTTCTAACGACCATCACTCATCAAAATTCAATATAGTATGTCAAAATATGGTATTTTAAACGGGAAATTATTCATTTTTTTAATTTAATTAGCAATAAAAATATCCAAAGTATTCACTCTCATTTAAAAGTCCTCATGGTTATGCATGGGTGAATTACTTGGAATCTTTGATTATGTGCTTTCATGCTCATTTAAAAGTCCTCACGGTTATGCATGTATGGAACACATATCAAAATTGAAATAAAATAGACAAGTTGATTATAATCCCATTTAAAAGTCCTCACGGTTATGCGTGGTTAGAAGATGCTTGAAATTCATTTTTTTTTAAATTTAAAGAATACTACTAATCTCATTTAAAAGTCCTAACGGTTATGCATAATTAGTAAGTATTTAACAATTTCCTATCATAAACATACCACAAATAGACACAACTATATGGTTTCATATAACGACATCAAAACAGAGTATTTATAATTTTTGTTTGATTTTTGTTTGAAATTTAATATTTATACTCGATTAGGTATTAATGTTGTATTAATGTCTATCACTTTATCTCTATTTTCTAATACTATTACTCTTTTGCGGATAACAAAAAGGGGAGAGAAAAGTTAAGACTTTGGCAAATAAGTTAAAATATTTTATTTTTTAATTGCATCTCATCTAGGCTCATTACATGGTTTATTGTTTTTTATTTGCATATTTTTTAACTTTTCATGCATAGATGAAGGGGAAGCTTTGTTGTAGGGGGAGCATTCAAATAGGGGGTGCAAATAGATTTCATCAAGATCAAATACATTTAATAAAGTCAAAATCTTACTATATGTTTGTTATCATCAAAAGGGGGAGATTGTAGAATATGCTAGTATATGATTTTTGTTTGATGATAATAAACATATATATATATATATATTCGTTTAAATGAATTTGTTGTTGTACTATTTTATTTTTCACATAATATTTATTGAATAAAATAAATAACTCAGAATTCATATTCAAACAAATATTTTATTACAAATTCAAATAGTACAAATTTGAGCTCTCGCTACATCTACACATTTTCAAGTACAATACAATTTCAATTACAACACAAATTTTACTTTACAATTTTCACCTCACTGCATATATTCACTCATCACTCGTATTTGATCTTCAACTTTGCTCCAGCTTGTATTTAGCATCTGAACTATCTACAAAATAAACATCGATGCAGTAAAATTGAAAAGGAAATATTTTGCAGTGTACAATTAAATGTGTGTTTTGAAAATATTATTTGCCTCAGTTATTTGGGTTTTTCGTCATCATTTCTTTTCATTCATCATACACGAACAACTTGTGACATGCACAGTGTATCACTATACATGCCACAAGGTCGTGCACACCGATATACACTTGCTTGTTAAAACTGCAGGGACAGGTGAGCACAAGGCCAAATCCAAGCATAGGCCGGATTCAACTTAAGTGCAGACTCGAGTGAACATGTTCAATGGCATGGTCTGGTGCAAAGAAAAAAATGAAAACAAACAGTTTAACTACAAGTAACTCAAAGCACAATGCAGATCAGAGCAAGTGGAACAAGATCAAAGTAACATAGCAATACAAATATAACTCAACAAGCCAATGAAATAAGGACAGACTCAAGAGGAACTCGAAGCAACTAGAAATTCAACTCAAAGCAAACGTGGACCAAAGTGCAAAGCAGTTCAACATGTATAAAGCAACCAGACTGGAAATGTGCAACAGTAAAGTCACATGCATACAACATGTAAACCAGTTCACAATGATATGCAGGTAGTTCCAAAATTGAACAAGGCCACCACACAGTGTATCAAACAAACAGTGGCATGGCACAAAGGCACATATATACATGAAGATATCAAAACCTGACTGCATGGACACAACAGTGAAAACTTCAAGTGAAATAGAACCAAGACTACAACAACTCACATATGAAATGACTCCGCCAAAACAGACCAGCTCACATGAAAACCAAACACAGTAGTAGTGACAACAAGAACCCAATCACAAATGCATAATAGAGGAGACTCGAAGAAATGCAGACCATTCGAAGCAATGCAAGTGCATCTAACCTGACCAAGTAGCATAGAAGTGAGGACTCCAACCAAGCAATTCAATAACAGTTTAGTTCGAACAAGAACAAGGACAGCAATGTGACAGTGTGTGTGACAACAAGTTGAATAAAGCAATGGCATACAAAGACATACAAGGAAGTGTTCAAAAATGAAAATAAACAGAAGCAGTAGGCCGAGATAAAAATCAACAGGAGTCAATCATATTCATTTCAAATTTGTATGTATACCAACACGTCAGATGAACAAGTCTCAGAAAAATGGAACAGTGGATGACAATTCAAAATCCATCAAGTCATCACAAATTTCAAAATGCCGAAGTAATAGGAGCAAAAGAAGAAACCTACCCAAAGCAACGGAGCAAAATTCCATGGAATAACAAATATGAATTGAACAAGTCAGATTTATCACAAGTATTCAAGCAAAATCGAACGTCCAAGCAAAAATCATTGAAGAATTCAAACACAATTATACGAACGAAAATATAGGGTGTTCGAACTCTATAAATTAAACCCAAAATTGTCATTGGCATTTGTCGAGTTCAAGTATATCAAACAGAGAAATCAAAGCAAAATTCACATACCAATTTCTATTCAGTCGAACTCGAGAAATTGAAGCAGCCGAGTGAAGTCAAAGCCATAAGTCGATTGACGAAGGAAAGCAAAGCAAACTCCTCAAATCAATCAAATAATTATCAAGCGGCACTTCAATTTGAAGAACCCTAGCTTTTGGAAGAGGAATGAAGATAGTATCGGCCATAGGATACGAACTTCTCTATTTGGGCCGCAATTATAAAGGGGGAAGACGTCTTATTTTATTTACAATTGGGCCGGTTATATTCTATTGAATATTGGGCTTAAGTTATTTAAACTAGGGTTTTGCTTTGTTTATTTTATTCTGTAATTTTTTCTATTTTAAATTGTGTAAATTCTAGTCGTGTGACTAGGGAAAAACTATGGGGCGTAGTTTGAGATTTCGCAACTCAGTGGCTGAGTTGTGGCAGGGGTTTGAGCGTAAAGTTAGGTTAGTCATTAGCAGGTGTCGCAAGTTTACGTGTGTAAGCGTCTAACTACTTAATTTCTAGTAGAAAACTTGGGGGCAGCACGCAGGCATGGTTTTGCCGAAGCTGGGTAAATTTTTGTGTGATCTCTTCTGCATTATTTACTGTTATTGTTTTTATTTCTGCATTAATTTTTATTATTATTAGTATCTCCCTATTCACCCCCCTCAATAGGGTGAAAACGATCCTACAAGCCTTATCCAGTCGACTGAACCCAGTCGTTTAAATATGAACAACTTGTTTATTTTTTTGGCTATCCTCTCGAGCTTGAATTTTACAATAAGCCAGTCGACTGAAGCCTTCTTTCAGTCGACTGATCTAGTATAAAACGGTTAGTTTTTTGAAGCAATATCTTCATGACTCTTCGTTCCATAAGTTGCATCTCTCTGCTCCTACAACCACTTCTCTTCATCAATGGTGAAATTGGAAGGTTGCACCCCTACTTTAGCATCCCTAGAACATCTATATAAATCCCTAACCATCCCTGAATAATAATACAAATCTATGCTTTGATTTCTACTCCTAAACTATCAATTCCTAAAGCAATTCTCCGAGTTCCAAGTAATTCATTTGATTCAGAGATTTCGACTAGTTTGCTTCATCTCCACATCCCATATTCTACTTGAATAAACTCCTTAGCCTCTACACCTCCACTGAATATAATTTTGTTCGGTTATAGGAGTCATTGTACATCAAACTGACATTTTGTATACCAAGATATGTTGTGTCAAAGAGTAACGTTTTTGTTACACTACTTGTTATTGTTGTTGAAGTCTTGTTCGGTTGTTCAAGTAGAGTTTGTAAACTTGTTCCTATGGGTGAAGTGAGGGTATTGATAGTGAAATTCGAAGGGAGCTTGGGGACAAGACGTAGGACGGGAGGTCTGAACCAGTATAAAATCGACTATGTGATCTACTGTTATACTATTCCACTGCATTTACATTGTTTATTTCTGTTAGCCATCTTCAATCATGTTCATAGTGACTAACAAGTGGTATCAGAGCCTGGAATTCTATCAATCGTCACAACATCATAGAATAATGACCAGAAAGAGAAGATCCAGTCAGAGTTCAAAGACAGCCGAGAAAAAGAAATTGTTTGGAAGCGAGCAACAATCTATAGAATCAAGGTACATGTGCTGTGTGGCTAATCTCAGATCAAAACCGGTATGCTTAGATTCTGTTGGAAATTGTGTCGATGATTCGAGAACGATGAAGATGATAACTGCTGTACTTCAGACTTCAAGGATCTACTGCATAGATTCTTTTAGACAATAGTTCAACCCAACTAGTACAAACGGGTTATCGAACTATCGACTTCAAGATTCAATGAAGCCTTGAAATAGCGTAATCGGATTCAAAACTTGTACGATTTTGATCCGACCAAGAACACTCAAATTTTGATCTCTGACGATGCAATTTAGTAGAGAATATAATGAAGAAGAAGAAGAGAATTGATCTGCAACGTTTCTGCGTTTGTAACACCTTACAGGCGTCGCAAACTGCGGTGGAAACGGCTATGTTTTGCAACACTTTCTGGGCATAGCAGATCTGGAGGAAGAAGAAGAAGGTACAAAGAAAAGAGATTGTTTTTTTGTTTTACGGTTCCTGGGCATCAGTAATTGTAGTAGTGAGGAAGTGTCCATTCGTCAAGCGTCGCCTCCTTTCCAACAGTCTGAAACCGTTACAAACGGTCATGCCTTTTCGTAACAGTTTGAAACTGTTACTAAACGGTCGTGTCCCTTCATTCAAATGACCCGCCAAATCTGTCCGTTCAAATTCAAATTCTGGATCCGGTCCGTTAACAAAAATTAATTCGTCATTTTAGACCCGAACTCGACCGGTCTTGTCGGACGGAGGGCGGCGCGCGCGTGTGTGGTGGTGATACATGACTTCCCTCCTCACATCAAAGCAAAGCATTGGGTGCCCAAAGGGCCCAACCTTCCTTGGAGAAATTCATATATAAATCAATATTTTCTCTTAACTTACTAGATGTGGGACTATTTATCCCCTCTTCTTCCTTCCTCTTCCCTCTTCTTCTCTCTTCAAAAACAAAACCCATAACCCAAAACTAATTTTGAAAATTTTCCAACAATTTCCCCCCATTTTCAAAATAAGTAAAAGAAATAAAGTGGACGGCTGCATCACTAGAGTGACTACCTACGTACCCAAGTGGGATCAAGCCAATGTAGTTCCAAGATCAAGTTTTGCATCATCGTGGAAACCAATACATAAATGATAGGTATCTTTTGGATTTGAACCTTCACTTAGTGTAAACCATTCAAAGTTCTATTGAGGTCTATAGTGAACGTATCTTGAACTAAGTACCCCTAGTGATAGTACCAGAACAGTCACACATACTGATTTCCATATATAGAGTGTTCTGTATGCTCAGCAAATTAATGGCCATGTGCTTAAATCCTGAGTTCATAAGTCTACTTTAGAAAGTGGTCTTACTTTCTTAGAAAACGACCTGATTTCCATACTCATATAGGTAAGTCCCTTTATAAGGTGTTTCTGCGATACACCTTGTATTTTAACTGGCCTTATTAAGGATTTTTATCGATCCTCTTTCATGCAGAATCCAACAATAATTATGGGCAATTCAAATTAGGCGTTCCATAATCATTCTCTTAACTTGTTAGTACCCATTGAACTTTGTCTATCCTTTTCAAAACATAAGTTGGGTTTCTGTTAAGGATGACCAACCTTCATTCATAGACCTTAGCCCCATTTCTTTTGACTTTATTGAAACCATAGCCTTTGGAAGACTCTTAGTAAACAGGTCAACCAAGTTTTTCTTCGTTTCTATGTAATCAACATTAATTACTCTTCTCCTGAGTAATTGCCTTATCATCTGATGTCTAAGACTTACATGTCTTGACTTTCCGTTATATGTTTTATTAGAAACATTATATATCATAGCCTGATTGTCACAGTTAATCAAGACTGCTGGTGAGGGCCTCTTCCACAAAGGAATTTCTATTAATAAATTCCTAAGCCATTTGGCTTCCTTACTTGCATCTGCTAATGCAATCAATTCTGACAACATTGTTGAGTCAGAAATACAAGTCTGTTTCTTGGAACACCAAGATACAGCTGCGCCTCCTAATGTGAAAATCCATCCAGTCGTAGACTTGGATTTGGATTCTACATTGTTTGTCATTATAATGACCATATTTATTAAGACATTTCTCAATGTAGCGAGATTGGGTTAGTACCATCTCTCCTCCTCTTCTTAGGATTTTAATCCCTATAATTACATCAGCCTCTCCTAGACCTTTCATATCAAATTTAGAGGATAGAAACCTTTTAGTTTCTTTTACACAAGATATATTAGTCCCAAATATCAGCATGTCATCAACGTACAAACATATTATAACACAACCTTTTACATCCGATTTGCTATAAATACATATGTCGGCATCATTGACAATGAAGCCTTATGACAATGCTACTTTATCAAACTTCTCATGCCATTGTATGGGTGCCTGCTTCAGACCATAAAGAGATTTGATCAGTTTGCAAACTTTCTTTTCTTGGCCTGGATTTATAAAACCCTCTGGTTGTTTCATATATATCTCTTCTTTTAAATCACCATTTAGAAAAGCAGTTTTCACATCCATTTGGTGTATAACAAGATTATGAATGGATGCAAGTGCCATTAAACAACGGATTGAAGATATGCGAGCAACATGAGCATATGTTTCAAAATAATCCACTCCATATCTTTGCTTATAACCCTTTGCTACTAATCTGGCTTTAAACTTATCAATGGATCCATCAGTATTCAACTTTTCTTGAATATCCATTTACATCCTATTGGTTTAGCACCAGGAGGTAAATCTGTCAAAATCCAAGTTTGGTTTACCAAAATTGAATTCATTTCATCATTGATAGCTTCCTTCCAGAAATTAGTATCTCTGAAACTCATAGCTTCAGAATAAGTTTTCGGGTCATCATTAACATTCATTACGTATCTAATGATGTTAAGAATTTCATTCTTATTTCCTTCTACAAGATATGTTGTGAAGTTAGGACCAAAGTCCTTTTCTATTCTTGCTCTTTTACTCTTCCTTCGTTCAATATCCATTTCGGGTACTGAAGCATCCTCGTTGTTTTGATAAGAGGTATAATCTTCATCATTGTTATCTCTAGTTTCAGTATGTTCTGAACTAGATGATGTTAATGGATTCTCGCTAGTTTGATATTGGGCTATATACTTCTTTTCAAAGAATTCTACATCTACAGACTCAATTACTTCAAAAGTATCAGGAATGATAAAACGATAAGTTACACTATTAGGAGAATAACCTATAAAAGCACACTTATATGTTCTATTTCCTAATTTTGGTCTTTTGAGATCTGTTTTCTAACATAAGCTAAACATCCCCAAAATTTAAGTTTAGTCAAATTAGGTTTTCTATTAAACCATAGTTAAGGGGAAACATTAATCTTTTTCAAAGGTACTCTATTTAAAATATAACATGCAGATAACATAGCATCACCCCATAAACTATTAGGAAAATTAGAACTTAAGAGCATATTATTAACCATTTCTACTAAAGTTCTATTTTTCCTCTCAGCAACACCATTTTGTTGTGGTGTATAAGGGGCGGTACATTGGTGAACTAAACTATGTTGCTTACAAAATAAGGTGAATTCATTTGAGAAATATTTACCAACACGATCTGAATGTAATACTTTGATCTTAATTCCTAATTGTGTTTCTACCTCAGCTTTGTAAATTTTAAATTTATCAAAAGCTTCATCTTTTGTTTTCATTAGATATACATAAGCATATCTAGAGTAATCATCAATAAATGTGATATAGTATTGGTTACCACCATTGGTGACATGACTTTTTAAGTCACCCACATCACTATATACCAAATCAAGCAAACCGGTTTTTCTTTCTATAGATTTGAAAGATTTTCGGTGTATTTTTGCTTGAACACATATTTCACATTTAGAGATAAATTCGAAATCACAATTAGAAATTAATCCTAACTTATTCATATTTTTAAGGGATTTATAATTAATATGTCCTAATCTACCATGCCATAAACTAAAAGAACCAACAGTATAAATAGAAGATTTATTTATTACATTCAACTTAATCATGCCGTGACAATAATATCCCTGACCAGTGAACTTCCCGTTTTTGGACAACACTAGTTTGTCAGACTCATACAGTATCTTGAATCCTCCTTTGTTAAGAAGGTATCCGAAGACCAAATTCTTACAAATATCAGGTACATGATATACATTAACCAAAGTAAGAGTCTTTCTAGAAGATAACGGTAGTTTTATAGTGCCTTTGCCAATCACCTTACTGCGAACATTGTTTGCTCCATTAACTTGATTCTTATCTCCGCTAACATCTTCATAGTTCTTGTAGAGACTACGATCCTTGCATATATGAATGGTTGCTCCAGTATCAAGCCACCAATCATTTCCCATGTTCTCAATAGAGTTTGCCTCTTGCACTACTGCAACTAATTTGTCTTCGACCATATTCGCCTTTTATTGTTTCTTTCGTAGACGACAGTCACGAGCATAATGGCCGGGCTTGTTACAGAAATAACAAGCGCCCTTCTTCTTATCTTTCTTAGAATGATTTTTCTTCTTAAACCGTGTCTCATTCTTAGGTTTTAGATAATATGATATTTCAACATTATTTGCCTTAGAATGAGACTCAGTTTGCGGATTATCATTTAGTTCTCTTTTACGAGAGTCCTCTTTTATACGAAGATGACGCTGTAAATTCTCTAAATCATAATTCGTTTCCACATGTTTCAATTTCTTTTTATAATCATTCCAAGAGTGAGTGAGTCTAGAAATAATAACTCCAACCACAAAGGATTCAGGGAGTTCAATCTTGGCATCTTTCAGTTGATTGACTATATACATAATATCACTAACTTGTCCAATAATGGACTTATTATCATGCATTTTGAAATCCATAAAATTCCATAACAGGAATTTCTTGTTGCTTGCCTCAGATATTCGATATTTGCTCTCCATGGCAGTCCAAAGTGCTTTGGCGGTTTCCAGACTTCCATGTGCATTGTAAACTGATGTGGATAACGCGTTGAGAATGTTCCCTCTATACAGGAAATAATCTTATTTGCGCTTTGCTTGTTTTGCTTTCAATTCATCAGTATCTTTATCAGTTTCCTCTGGCATTTCCTCCAAGTTATCTTCAAGAATATAGAACAATTTGACCATGATCAAAAAGAATTTCATTGTCTCTTTCCAACGAGTGAAGTTTTCACCATCAAACCGCTCCAATCGCGTCAAATGTTGATTCATGACTTGAAAGGCATTGATATTGCTAGAACTCGAACCATCCATGGTTGAAGATATTGTCTAAAATTATTGGAAATTGTGTCGATGATTCGAGAACGATGAAGATCATAACTACTGTACTTCTGACTTCAAAGATCTACTGCGTAGATTTTTTTAGACAATAGTTCAACCCAACAGGTACAAACGGGTTATCGAACTATCGACTTCAGCATTCCATGAAGCCTTGAAACAGCGTAATCAGATTCAAAACTTGTACGATTTTGATCCGACCAAGAACACTCAAATTTTGATCTCTGATGATGCAATTTAGTAGAGAATAGAATGAAGAAGAAGAAGAGAATTGATCTGCAACGTTTCTGCGTTTGTAACACCTTACAGGCGTCGCAAACTGCGGTGGAAACGGCTATGTTTTGCAACACTTTCTGGGCATAGCAGATCTAGAGGAAGAAGAAGAAGGTACAAAGAAAAGAGATTGTTCTTTTTTTTGACGGTTCCTGGGCATCACTATTTAGTAGCGAGGAAGTGTCCATTCGTCAAGAGTCGCATCCTTTCCAACAGTCCGAAACCGTTAGAAACGGTCGTGTCTTTTCGTAACAGTTTGAAACTGTTACTAAACGGTCGCGTCCCTTCATTCAAATGACCCGCCAAATCTGTCCGTTCAAATTCAAATTTTGGATCCGGTCGGTTAAAAAAAGTTAATTCATCATTTTAAACCCGAACCCGTCCGGTCGGTCGGACGGCGGCGACACGCGTGTGTGGTGGTGATGCATGACTTCCCTCCTCACATCAAAGCAAAGCTTTGGGTGACCATAGGACCCAACCTTTCTAAGAGAAATCCATATATAAATCAATATGTTGTCTTAACTTCCTAGATGTGGGACTATTCATCCCCTCTTCTTCCTTTCTCTTCCCTCTTCTTCTCTCTTCAAAAACAAAACCCATAACCCAAAACTAATTTTGAAAATTTTCCAACAGATTCTATATATAGTTATCTTTTGTAACAACCCGCCTATTTATCGATTTTATATTTAAATATTTTATCGTTAATCGGATTTTGGCCCGAAAAGCTACTTTTTTCATACGGACAAATTAGGACTCGAGACCACTTTCATTGAGTTCAAAATGACGTTTGCGATCTTTTTGAGTGTAAACTTCGATATGTTTGGAGTTAGTGGAATTCTCGCTACTTTTTCCCGCTTGTGACTTTGGTTTGGACTGCACCTTCTTTAGTTCAGCCCAACCCTCTTCCTCACTTCATTCATCATTTGTTTTAATATTCAAGCTTCATCAAAAATGGTGGTGGGAATGGGAATTTAAAATTCCAAGTTCAAGTTCATTTGCTAATTCAACATTCAACTTCAAATTCAAGTGAAGATATTGATTCAAGCTAGTGGTTGATCCTTGCATAGCATTTCAAGCTTCATCTTCATCCATTTTAGTGAAAAGGTGAGATTTTATCTCAAAATTCTTGCCTATAACTATCTTGATCAGTTGGGAATGATTCCCTATCACTTTAGCATGCACGTTTGCATTTGGTTTGGATTGGATTGGCGAAAAAACTCCAATTTTTAGTGTTTTTGGCAAGAGACTGGGCTTAGGTCGTTCTGACCTGTTAGGTCGCTCGCGTGGAAAAGTCACTGCCTGCATATAGCTCGTTCTGGGCTTAGGTCGTTGGCCTCTTAGCTCGTCTATTCTTTAGGTCGCTCGCTATTGCTTTCGGAGTTAGGTCGTAGGTCGCTCGCTATTGCTTCCGGAGTTAGGTCGCGTACCAGTTAGGTCGCGCACCCCTTTAGGTCGCGTACCAGTTAGGTCGCGTACCCCTTTAGGTCGCGTACCAGTTAGGTCGCGCACCCCTTTAGGTCGCGTACCAGTTAGGTCGCGCACCCTTTTAGGTCGCGTACCTCCTTTAGGTCGCTCGGCTTCTCCCCGTTAGGTCGCTCGGCTCCTCACCGTTAGGTCGCTCGGCCCATTTTCCTTAGGTCGTTAACTCTTTAGGTCGCATGACCTTATCTTTTTAGGTCGTTAGACCTTACTCCCTGAAGGTCGCTTGACCAGCTTGTATCCACTAGGTCGCTCAATCACCTATTCCACTAGGTCGCTCGACCACCTATCCATTAGGTCGCTCGCCCGCTTTACCTTTAGGTCGTAGGCCGCTTGGCTTCACTAGGTCGCTTGTCTTCACTAGGTCGCTTGTCTTCACTAGGTCGAACCCCGTAGCGGGGGTGTTGCCCCCGCACCCCCACCTTGGGGGTTTGCCACCCCCCTGGACCCCTCCTCCGTAGGGGATCTTATCTGAAAAACATTCAACAGAACTTCCACTTTGATGTATTTCGAGCTGATTTCCTTGGATTTTATTCACGTCTTCGTATGTGAATTTCTGTGATTGATTGTTCTACAATCATTTTTGTGTTTTGTCACTTTAAAAATATGAAGGCTTCAATACTAGTAGTAAATATCATAACTCTTTCACTAAAGCGATTTCAACACTGTTTTAACTACAAAGCTCTTTTTCTCAAACCGTTTTCCAATCTACTAGTATATACAAGCCTTTACTTCACTCGGATGAGAAATCTAATTAAACGGCTTAGTAAAACGAGTGGTATGAAACGCTTGCATTCACTTCGTCGGTTAATTCTTGGACTTGTTCGATTGAACCTTTTGTGACAATTTTCTAGTGAAGATTTACAGCTTGTTCGTAAATATTTAAGTTAAGCAAGTGGTTATGGGACATGAAGCTAAACTCATATATTTACTAGTTTGGTGTGATTGACACTTCTTGATGATCATGACGATCATTTTTGTGATTTGATTTAGACTAGCAATTGTGCGATGTCTCTTTGTCTACGAGGGAGACTAAACCCCGTTTGTGTGATGTTTCACCATCACATATGTGGGGTAGCGCCCCATGGTCTTCGGGCCGTTCGTGTGTCAAAATTTAATGGATAGCTTCCATGAGATAGCTTCTCGTTCTTGTGTTACACGTGTTGGTGAGTTTTCATGCTCCCGTTCTTGTGATAGGCCTCCCCCCTTTTTATGTGATTTCTGGATTTCGTGTGTTGATTTCTGAAATTTGTGCTTCACCAATTTTCATGATTTTCATTGATATGATATCAATTTTTGTGCATTGGTGAATTCGTGTGTCATTGACTTGTTATGAATACAAGTTTAGGGTATGATACCCTATTTTATCTTTGAGAAGATTCTTGTGATATTGATTAATCTCTTGTTGATTTTCAATTACATACTTTTAGTAGTATGCCATTATGGTTATTACATGTTCATGCCATGTCTTTTACTTTATACCATATCATCTGATATTTATAGTTAGACTGATCCGTTTATTATTTTCTTATAAATAATACTCGGGTCAGACCGAGATGTTACAGGTGCTTCTGCTTGACTTCTCTTCAGTATTATTCTGACTTTTGGCACTACTTAGATTAGTAGTTTTTGGATGTACACATTTGAGATATAGACTCTATGTTGTGTACTTATTCTTTTGTATAGCACGTGTTGCTATCCTTTTGTATTATCGTGGATCTTTCTGACCACTACTCTGATGTACACTTTCATGTGTTATATTTATATTCATATCTTTTTCCGCCTTTGTGATATGGATGTCTGTGACTGATTTATGTTATGTTTACTTCTATGTTTATTTCCGAAGATTATATATAGCCACCGTGTGATAGCTTTGAGTTTGTATCGGTATGTCGGATTTCCTCCTTAAATGAAGTTCATACTATACTATTTGACATATCGGTGCTCGCACAAAGAAGTTACATGGATGGTCGCACCTCAACAGCCTTATTCTCCGTGCTAGTTGACAGCATTACACCGTAGTGTTCTTGGCTAGCGTGGGTATAGAGGTGGGGCGTCACATCTTTTACAAACGTATGTGAAGTTATTAAAAGGTTTTAAAACATCACAAAAGCTCAATTATATTTTTTTAGCTAAATTTGATGATTGTGAGCGTGAAATTAGTATTTTGAAGGAAGTAAATAAGTTTTTAGTAAAACAAACTGAAATTTTTGAAAATACATTGGAAGAACTTATTTTATAAAAAGATTTTCTATTAAAGGATAATGAGCGCTTAAACGATAATAATACCGATCTTTTAGAGAAAATCAAAGTTCTGCAAAATAAAAATATATTTTTGAAAAATTCTTTAAATGATTCCAATTTTAAACTTTTGTCTCTTGAAAAAGAGAACATGGCTTTAAATGGTAAGAATGTAGAATTAATTAAAGAATGTAAATTTTTAAAAGATAATAATATTACATTGCAAAAGGAAATTTTCAATTCCAAAGCTGTTTTTGATAAATTAAATGAGAAAATCATAAATTTTGATAAAGAAAAAGATGATTTATCTTCCTTAACTACTAATGGCAAAGCTCATAATAATAGAACTGGTTTAGAATATAAACAAGATAATTGTAAAAAAAAAGTACTTGATATGCATTCCTGTATACACATATTAATGCTAGTACTAAGAGAGATAGTTCTAAAACCAATTCATGTTATAATATTATTATGCTTAGAAGTAGCAAAAATCCTTTGAATACTAAATCAATGACAATTAATGTTAATATATGGATTCCTGCTAATCTGACTGATTATGATGGACAATTATATATTAACAATTATTAAGACACTATGATTAATAGTGGAAATTATATTTTTAAGAGATCAACCTCATCCAACTGGATATGGTTTCTTAAGTCATAAACCTTATATCTATTGTAAAATAAGTATCATTTTTCTTACATTTGACATATCTATTGGATACTCATCGCTTTGCATTAATGTTAAAATTATCTATTTTTGACTTTTCTACGATATTCTCCATTTATTTTTAATTTTCTCATATTTTTTGTTAATTGCAAAAGGGGGAGAAATAATGAGCATATTGATAAGGAGAGTGCATAGTTAAAAGTTAAAGAGAAACATTATACTTAAGGGGAGTTTTTGTCATATATTACGCCAATGCTCTTATCCCTTTTTATTGATGATAAAGGGGGAGAAGGATGTGCGTTTTACATATTTTATGTTGGCATTTATACGAAGTTGGGGGAAATAAACTTACATAATATATATCTAGGGGGGCTATTATTTTATATTAAAGTTGTGTGGCTGTCATCATCAAAATGGGAAGAATGAAAGAACTACATATAGAAGGTGTTTTAATGATAACAACCATACAACAATGCTACTAATATATTTATTAAGTTATTTCTGGTCAAAACGATGATGGAAAAGGTGTAAAATAAAATGGCTAAAAATAAGCAAAGCTAGAATTCAAACCCAGATGGGTTGAGAGATGAGCACATACCCTTACCACTGCACCACATAAACTTTTGGAAAATACTATGATTCAATCTACTAAAATCCTTGTCCAGTCGACTGAACCCAATCGACTAAATATGAACAACTCGTCTACTGTTTTGGCTATGCTCTCGGACTCGAATTTTACAATAAGCCAGTCGACCGTAGCCTTTTCTCAGTCGACTGACCTAGTATTAAACGGCTAGTTTTTTGAAGTGATATCTTCGTGACTCATCGTTCCAGAAGTTGCATCTCTCCGCTCCTGCAGCCACTTCTCTTCATCAATGGTAAAATTGGAAGGTTGCACCCCTACTTTAGCATCTCTAAAACATTTATATAAACCCCTAACCATCCCCGAATCATAACACAAATCTATGCTTTTATTTCCACTCCTAAACTCTCAATTCCTAAAGCAATTCTCCAAGTTCCAAGAAATTCATCTGATTCAGAGATTTCGACTAGTTTGCTTCATCTCACATCTCATACTCTAGTCAAATAAACTCCTTAGCCTCTACACCTCCAATGAATATCATTTGATTTGGTTATAGGAGTCATTGTGCATCAAAATGACATTCTGTATATCAAGATACGTCATGTCAAAGAGTAATGTTTTTGTTACACTACTTGTAATTGTTGTTGAAGTTCTATTCGGTTGTTCAGGTAGAGTTTGTAAACCTATTCATGTGGGTGAAGTGAGGGTGTAGATAGTGAAACATCGACGAGAAGCTTCGAGACTGGACGTAGAACATGAGGTCTGAACCAGTATAAAATCGAATGTGTGATGTACTGTTATACTATTCCGCTGCATTTACATTGTTTATTACTATTGGTCATCTTTGATCATGTTCATAGCGACTAACATGCATAAATGCAATTAAAAATTCAAATGCAGTTAAATTAATTCAAAAAATGCCGTTAAGTTATAACTGCCTTTTCCTAATGCACTTAAATTATAACTGCATTAAGTTAGAATAAATTATCAAATACAACCAAAATAATTACTGCATCAAATAAATACAGTTACATTATTCAAATGCAACCATAATTGCATAATTCATAAACAAAATCTGTTCAATTTAGTTAAAAGATAATAACTGCATTATCATAATGCAGTTAAAACAACTATATAAAGGTTATGAATATCCAAAATAAATGCAGTTACCAAAATGTAGTTGCACGATGCGTTGACAAAAAATAATTGCATTATATAAATGCAGTTAAAACTACTGTGAAAATTATGATTTTTTACAAAATTATTTTTAGTATCAACGACGGATATCATTTAAAAGTTTATTGAATTTGGGGTTTAATGGTGAAAACGATTATTATATCCGATTAATATACAAAATGTTATCAGATTTTAAAAATTGAAATTAAACGAGTCAGTGGAAGGTGGTTTTGGTCGGATGTGACGTTAAAGAAGTGGAGACCTAATTTATAAAAAAATTGTAGACAAAGACCCACTTTACATTTAAAACAACAAATAGGAACCCAAAGTAAATATTCTATTACGAAGAACATTATGTAATTTTAAAAAATAAAATAACGATGATATTGTAATATCTCCTTTTGAAAGTTAACACAAAAATCTTTTAGCAATGATGCACATGGAAGGGATGCAACGGTAGCTAAAGCATGAGCAGTTTAACTAACTGAAACAAGAACATCAGGAGCTAAGGCAGTAGCAGATTGAGCATCAGGTTGTGCAACTTGAACTATTGCAGCATTAGAGACTGTGTTCATCAGGATGCACACACAGGCCGGTGAGCTTGAGCATTTAATTGATTAGCACTAGAAGCATGTACATCAGGTTGTACAGGCAGTTTTAATGAGTCATGAGCATGAACTGATGTAGAAGCTTGATGAAAAGCATGCACTTCAGGAGCATGAAAATGGATATGCGGCAATCCATGCACAATAATGGGCTGCTGAACATAAAAGGCAATAGCTGAAGATATAGCAGGCTAATACTCAACCTAATGCTCAATCTTATATGTAAACAATAGGGTCGAGCTAAATAGCATTAAGGGTAGTTTCATTATAAGAGTTAACAATTGGGTCACCAGTTGCACTTTTGGAGGCTAATACAGTAGCTTGGGAAGACCGAGCGTGAGTGTGCACAATAATGGCCGATAAAATTTCAGCACTAGTATCAGGCTGCACTTGGGCAACACATTTTGGAACCCACACAACATTCTTGCAATCTTTACTTTGCATGTGGCCGATAAAATTTCACACCCACGAGGGGGTTTATATTCATAAACAACCGGCACGGAGTGCAATTAACCATTGAAGAGATCCATGTTGGTCATTTGGGGAAATGATGAGGAAGCGTGCATTTCCACCAAAACTAGCTCATAGCCCAATATAGATACATTTTCGGCAGGCTTATCCATCTCAATCGAAATCACATACTTGAAATAGCATTTATACCATCTCACTCCACATACTCCGGTCAAGATCAAAACGAAGCCAAATCGGTAAAGATAACAATGAATCCTTAGAGAGTCGAATCCCCGGTTTACATTTTTGGAGAACTATCGAACGTGAGTCAAACAAAAATGGTTCTCCATGTGAGATCCTCTCATAATCCTCTTCTTTCTCTAAATTTACGGATAAGAAGCTATTTTTCTTTGAAAATAACTCAAAAATGCCAAATGGCTTCCAAACACGACGAATGTAGGCAAAAAGTTGAATATAATATGTTTTGACCCAACAACATATAAAACTAGGGTATTGCACCGTTTTCAATAAACTTATGGAACATTTCTTCACACACAACCGCCAAAACTTCACCAGCAATCGAATAAGGAGCTATAAACTGGATGAGAAGTATGTTACCGACTTTTGATGAAGGGTTGCTTGATATCACAGCATTTTTCCAACACATTCCCCATGACGTGGAGACGCCATCACTAAACTTGTCTGGAAGAGCAGTCTGAGGGCCGGACTCATATTGCCAGATTGGAGGGCCATGGAACAACAACTTCATCAACACCATGAACTGATGTTCCCACACCTCCCTCGTCAACAACGATGTAACGCCTGTGTCAGCTGATGGTCGTGCTACTACTTCGGCATTGACGCTTGCAACGCCTGAAGCAGTTGTTGAACGCGGAACTACCTTGTCATCAACGGCTGCAGCGAGGTCGATTTCAGAGCACTAGGATGACTAGCTTAGAGGAAGAAATCACGAAACTCCATGGAGGGAAATAATCCACGTTCCTTATTTTCCCCGTTTATTTAACCATTCACGAAGTAGGGATTTGAAACAACAGGATTTAAACATGAAATGGTACTACCAGGTAAAATAAAAGAAGCAGGTATTATATTCTTTTGACTCGGCAAACATAAAATGCTGCTAAGGAGTAGTATTTAAACATGATATTAAAAGGTAGAATTTAAAAAAATATTCTATATCTTTTTTTAAATTCAAAAAATACAAAAAATGCTATATGTGGTAGCATTATAAAATAATTTATGAAAAATAACATTATAAAATTTCAAAGAATAAAATAAAAATGATTTTATTTTTACAAAAATCATAAATTGCTACTTGAAGGTAGAGTTGAAAAGATTTAAGTAAAAAATACCACAAGTAAACATGTTTTTGAGCTAATATATACATTTAATTCATCTAAAATATTAGTAAAATTTATAAAATGCTACTACAAAATAGCATTGTAATCTAAAATATGCATACCTCACCAAAAAATAGAATTATGAGCTAAAATATAAATATTTTACCTACAGTTACAATTATAAGTAAGATAGTGCTATTACAATATAAGTTATGAGCAGAAATTTACAAAACTATGTATATATATTTTTTAAATATTTTAAAATTATATTATATGGTAGCTTTACTATTATTATCTTCTTCCTTCCCAATTTGAAGTTATTCCTTAACCGTTACGACCCATATTTACATATCGGTATGTAAGTAAGAAATTATTTACATAGCTAAATGAACTTAAAACGAGTTAAGCTTTGAGTAATACGTATTTAAATATACTTTTTGACTTTAGAATAAAATGTTGACATTTTCTGCAAAAAAAATTGTAATGGTCATAACTCCTAATAGGATTTTAATTTAAACCTAATTATTGTTCCAAATGAAATATTTAATATTTTCCCTTTTCGTAGAGTGGTCTTAAAAGTAATTTGGTCCAGCTGTTTGCGAGATATGACATTTTAATTTTAGACAATTTAGGTAGATTTTGTACTAAGATACAAAAGCCTATTTTTAGGCCCGATTGAGGAATTTTAGGAATTGTGCTAATCCTAGGGTTAGAGCAGCCACTAAAACATTATTTTCAGATCAAAATGATTTGAAACCCTATTTTCAAACATAATTAGCATTACATAGGATCTCTTATCCATGATATTAAATAGACAAACAAATGTGAATAAGTTAGAATGTGATTGTTTGTGTTGTATGGACATTCATTAGCAGAATAAAACAACGTTCTGCTATAGAGTAATTGTTTGGATTGTTTGGACATGTGTTTAGCAGAACAACTCCCCATTCTGGTATTAATTGATTAAATTGTTTTGGACATCTATTTATCTGGAAAAATCACCATCCTGCTATTATGTTGTTTAGACATGTATATGCTAGTTGAGTTGTATTGACATGTTATTCCCTGATTTGATAATTGGTTGGATTTACATATATGTTGGCCTATGTAAATAATTGATAAGTGCCTTGGAATTAAATTGAAATAAAATGGTAACTTAAATTATTATCATTGGGACTGCTAAGCCTCATTTGGAATTTATAAAGTATGGTTTTGAATTTACTTAAATTCTTTAATCAATTTGAGACTAAGGGTTATAAATGGTTTTTCAAGTTATATAATTCTTATAAAGGTATTTATAAATGATAACTTGTGTATAGAAAGGGGTTTTACTATCGGAAAGGGTTATTAAGGTGTTTTACAAATGATGTTTTGTAAATGATATTTATAAAGGAGTATAGAAAGGTTTATATAAAGAGTTTTAAAAATAGGAAATATTTTTATAAATCATTTTAGATATTTGGAAAGTGGTTTATAAATTAACTTAAAGGTTTATAAAAGTGGGTTATAACTTTATTTTGAAAGTTATAAGTTAATTGAAATATGAGATAAGCTTTTAAAAAGGGAATTTTTGATAAAGGATAAGTGGAATGTTTTATTTGGAAAAAATGTTTGGTTATTTAATATGGGATTTGGAAAGAAGAAAACTTTGAAAAGTTTGTAAATATACTTATAGTGATAAGATAAGTATATGATTTCAAGGCATGAAAAGTAAAATGTTTTGGTAATATACTTATAACATTGAGATAAGTGAATGTTTCCCAAATATAAAAGGAAATGTAAGGGGTTTGGGAATAGTGTTTTGAAAAGATCTTGTGATCACGTTTTATAAAGTGGTTTTATTAATGAAAGAGAATTAATAAAGGCTTAGTGGATCCCATATGGAAATTAAACCATGATTGGATGTTTGTTTATTTCATAGTTAAATAACCAACTATCAAATCTGGACAAAACGTAACTTTGGAAATATCTTGGAGAAACAGGAGAATTATATGGTACAGTTACCATCGAAGGTTCTATACTATACGTATAAACTTGTTTCGTTCTTCTAGAACGAATGATAAGGAAATCCATCCACAAACGGTTAGGAGGTGAACTCCGCTCTTGTCATTTGTCTGTTTATTTCCTAAAGAACCGGGGTTGAGTTTACCGGAAATATCGAAAGTTGTTTCGAAGAGACCGGGATCGGATATGCTATTTGAAAACCACTTCGATCCAACTCAAGCGTTTCGAAATGAAGACATCTTGAAGCATGGGATCGAAGATGGAGCCATTGAAGTGCAAGGGCTGATTGCTACTAATCCTGAGGGTGGTTCCAAAATGGATGTAGTAGAAGTAGTGCCTTCGGTTTGTCCTTATCCTGGACTACTTGTATGGATGAACGATGGCACTCCATTACTGCCTAGAGGGCAGTGTTAGCATTCCAAGAGGGATTTCTATTCAGAAAGGTAAAACGTAGCCTCAAGCCTCATCAACCGGGAATGACTAAAACAGGGGAGATGCAGCAAGGCTATGTGGTTGAACCCATTAGGGTATGTTGTCACCCTTCAAGATATGATACGTCTACATATTTATGGATTGGTTATGCATGAGAGCTCGATGTGAAAAGGGTTGCAAAGAAACCAAGGTGATGACATATTCGGTACTATCCAGTAAGGGATAAGCTGGTCTTGTGTTGGCAGGGGTCGTTAGGTACGATCTTGGTACATTTTCTAGACGTGTACTATGATGGGCGGTACCCTAGTAGCCCAGTCATTAGTTGGAATCCATTCTCCAATATGAGCTTTACAGTTTTAGTTGTATACTAAATATGTTGGAACGTGAGATGCAAGCATTCCAGCTATTTTAATAATTTACTTTGAACCCTTAGACATTATTATAGTATCACTAAATTTCTATAAAAGTGTTTTGGTTATCGTAAGGTAAAAACCCGTCCGTGTTTATGTGCGGTGTGGTCTTACGATACCTTTGATTTTAAAAGAATTTTAAAAGTAATAATTCAATTGCTTTGAGTTTATTCACGCCAGACCCATGTCTGACTCGGAGTTTTATTTTCTTTCCCTAAAACTCTTGGGTGCTCAAATTTTTACGAGCAACCAAGTAGTTCAGGTTTCTACGGATGCATTTTTTGGAGGAGCTTGGAGCAGGAGGCTTCATCGATGGATAATTATCATCTTGTTCCGCTATATATTATGTACTCTATCTGTGTATAAGGACAGTGTGACGACCCAAATTTTTGTATGGTTTAAATCAACAATAAACCACACATGTCTAACTCAAACCAATCAGAAGGGAGGATTGTCAATGGGGTAAGTAAGAAAAAAAATAAGAGAAAAGAAGGAAAAAAACAAAACGCATAATCTCACAGCAGAATGACAAGATATAATAATCAAATAAACAGTTCATGAAGTTGTTTTACAAATAACATTTGATTACACTTTTACAATACAATCATACATACAACAAGTATAATAGGATAATGCAGCAGAACAACATGATGCACTAGAATAAATATAGTCAATAGCATACCAATATCCGTCTTCATCCTCCAAAAATAAAATGGTCTTCAATATGCTGAAAAGCTCAGACTGGCCCGAGCATAATGAAAAGACAAAACACTCGGATCAGAACTAAAATATTCTCATGTAAGTCAAATCAATATCACGTGGAAAATGCGTGTAATGGCGTCAGAGATGTTACGAGATTTTCATCTCCTATCCGGTGTATAACGTGAGTACAATAACTTAGAGATGTTACGGGATTTTTCCATCTCTTAAGGATCCGCCAAACTATCTATATGCGGTAGTATACGCTATAAATGTAGTGTCTATCAGTAAAGTATAATATTGAAAATAGCGTTAAGGCGTTACCCATATCGCCCTTAACACATTTTATATAAGCATCGTAGTCTATACAGTACTGTAAACTCCATCGTAACTGGTGGGCTATCAGGGAGCATTCCATAGGTACGACACAAACCAAAATCGCAGTGGGCCCGATAAGGCATATGATAAGGCACGCGAGGTAATGCCCAGTGTAGGATTCTATCGTTTTGCACTCCCAGACTGGTGGTAATGCATAACAGGTACTACCGCACACCTCGAGACACACTCCCATAATCAAATCGAGGGTGGCCACCAATCAATCACAAAGTAACGGATATGGTATCGAAGAAGCATGTCCTATAGGAGGAGTGACCTCACTTGGCCCAGTATAGCTCCTGTTTTAGTCATATCAAGCCGACCCGAAGGTCAGGGTTGCGTTCTTACCTCATACTAGTAGCGTTCGCCAAACCATCCTACTTCGTTCTGGATTCTTCACCACGTGCACTTTTATTAAAGTGGTTTCAGAATTGGCAGAGAGTATGACAATATCCGACCCCGGTCTCTTTAACAACCAAACGCTTATTTCACACCATGGTCATTTTATAAAACATTTTTTATAATAAATCCAGAAAACAGTTTATACCTTCATATCAAGATATCCATATACTTATTCCAAAAGTATAAATAAATTCATAAATACCAAGGAAGATTTCTTTCAATCAATTTCGAAAATAATTTATAAATCTCTCTTAAACCATTTATAAACTATTTATATGAGTTAGAACCATTTATAAAGCTATTTATAAATTTCAAACAGTTTACAACTCTTCCCCTTTTCACAAACCTCTATGCAAATTCCTTTACAATGCTTCCAAATCCCTTTATACTAGTTCTTTTATAAAACCCTTTATAAAATCCTTTAGAACTCTTATAAACTCCTTTATAAAACCATTATAAAAATCCTTTTATAAGATCTATTATAAAATCTCTTACAACACTTGTATATATTCCTTACAAAACCTTTTACAAAATACTAAATCTTTTACAAAATCTTTTTATCTATTAAAGTTATTATAAAAGTCTACATTTATTATCTTAAATTAAATTTTTAAATAAATCTTTTAAAACTATATTGAATATTTTATTAAATTAAATTTTTAAAGTGTTTTTATTATATTACATTATTTAAATTACATATTTTAAAACTAAATAAAATTATAAGTTAAAATCTTAAAATTTAGATTTTTTTTAAACTTATATTAACTAAAATATAAATTTTAAATAAAATCTTTAAATTAAATTTTAAAATCAAATTTATTAAAACAAAACATACTTTACAATTTAGAAAATGATTTAAAATCGACCAACGGTGTCCATATATAATTTTTTGTCCTATGGCCAAGTGATAAGTTTAATTTTAATTTTAATTTCAGGGATGGATATATATCATTTCAATCTAAATCCGGTGTCATAGGTATATATCATTTCAACCTATTTCTTAATTATTTAATTTCATATTTATTTGATGCCCATAACATCCCGGGTGAATAAGTGGAATAAATCAGCATAAAACATCTAGGGTGAATAACATGAATAGATCAGCATAAACAAACATCCAAACATCTAACATACAACCATTAGGCATCCATCACAATCAACATCCAAAACAGTCACATATCATAACAAATTACTAGTTATAAATTCTTGAGTGTTTAACTAGCAAACTAAATTCAAATTCAATTTAAATATCAATTTCAATTTCAATTTAACTGTCAAATTAAATTACACTATCGATGCAATTCAATATAAATATCAATTCTAAACCATCAAACAACAATCAATAAATTTAAATCACTGCATGATTTCAAATTAACGAACATCAAAATATTTTAGTATTTCGTGAGTGGTTTGAACAATCACCTTTGTTTTTTAGTCGAATTATAATCCAAAAGAACGCCCAAATTCCAACAATCTTAGAATTCAACCGAATTAGCCCCATGTTGTCTGGAATTTTGATACAAACCCAACGGAATAAACCGTGTGCAAATCCGAGTTTGTATGCAAGAGTTATGGGCGTTAGAAGATTTAAAATTCAAAATTTAAATAAAAATAATACTACGGACAAAAGAGTAAATTAGTGTCACCTTTTCAACCCCAAAATCGCGATCGAACACAACATCGAACCCACTGCCATCTACATACATGATGCTGCCATGCCACCATCGACCACTTCCACCCAGATCGAAGGTCGTCGCCGTCATCCCCCTTCAGGCCACGCCTACGGCCAACTCGTGTCGTGCTCCATCGCCGCCAATATTCTCTACCGCCGTATCTATTCACAACCAAATTCCAGCGAATCTCGACGCCATCTGATGACCTGAGACCATAGATCGACTCCATGCATCGCCCTCTACGCTCCAGTATCCTTCAATTGTCGTATGGTCGACGATCCACCGTCGATCGCGAAACCCTAATTCCAACGGTCGAGAATGTTTCATCAAATTCTGGCCAAACCAAAACTCGATTGCAAAAATGAATTGCAGATGTAGATTACACTCATCGAGAGCTTCGCGATGATATATAATTCGATAGGTTTTGAGGAGTTTGAATTTTGGAGTTGATGTGGAATTGGGGATTTAGGGTTTTGATATGTCTGACATTGGGAGGGAAGGAAGGAAGGAGCGGATGAGAATACAAATACATATAGAAATTGACTGCTAGGGTTAGAGGAAAAAAATCTATTTATATAGACAGAGATGGATAAGAATGGATGGACAGATCGATTTGGGTCGAAACGATAACAATGGCCCGAAAGCCCGTTTCGTTCCCGAAACGAAAATAGATCATCCAATATATCGAAATATACGTTTTCAATATTTTCAAACTCAATGGAACTAGTTTCAAAGCCTAATTCCATTGTATATAGAAGTTAGCTTTCAAAATCAAATTATATTCATTTAAATTCCAGTAATTGATTTTTACGCGTTTCGAGCTCGCACGAACAAACGATAAGTCTGATTGCTACGAAACTTAGAATCCTATAATAATTCACTATTATGAATTCGATGAAACTGGTTTCGTCGAAATCCGAGACAGTGCCCCAAAAGGGTAATTTTGACGTTAATTAAATAAATTATTATTAAATTGATTTAATCACTTTAAAATTCTAAATTAAAGATTTCATATCATCGTTTTGATTAAACTGAAATTAATAATCCTTTAAAATTAAATTTTCCATATTAAATCCAAGATTTAAATATTACATAAATTTCAGCATTCAACTACAACTGTAATAAAACCCAGTTTATTAAATACCAATAAATTCTTTTATTTTGATTTTCACTCTTATTATTAAATCAACCAAAACCTTATGAATTTATTTAACATAAGTCTCTATCTTATTATACTCATTTTCTACAGTTAACGTTTTTCTTATATTAACTGTAATATTTCAATTATATTAAATTTCATTGAGTTCCAACTTATTTAAAAAAAATAAGATGCCAATTAAAGCAATTGTTATACATTAGTAAATTCAACACATTTCTAAATTTATCGTTTACAAACAAAAGCTAATAGATTTACGTACTAAATAATTGATTTCATATTCTATATTAAAACCCAATTTCAATTAATAACATATAATTTCAACATTAAATCCAACATTTGATTTATTCCTTATTTACAATTATAACCAAATTAACTTTTCAATTATTTCAATTGATTGGAATTACATTAAAATAGTTGTCAATAACATTCAAACAACATTATTAAATTGTAATTTATTAATTTCTTAACATTTATAAATCATAAATTTTAATTTCTCACAATATTAAATTCCAAAATATTATTAAATTTTATATTTTTAATTATAAAAAATACGGGTCATTACAGACAGGCTGTTATAACTGTCCTAAGTTAGAAATTGTATTAGTATGACTCTAATGTATCATTTTGTAAATGACTTTGTAAAGTATTATGTGATTAATATATGTTATTCCGTTGCGTTGTGAGATTCTATGTTTATTTTTAGTTCTTCTATCTTCTTCTTTCTTTCCCCTAACGACCGGTGTTTTTTTGGCACTTGAATACTCGGCATGTAATACAGTGGACGTATTAGTGTCGATTTTCGAGGATTGAAAAACCAGGTTCATTACAATATGCATAATGTTTTACATAAATAAAATATATATGCGTAGAAAATCCTTAGAAAAATTATTTAATCAATTGCAATTTAGAATGATCAACATCCGTGAGTATTGAATTTTGTAGTAAGTACTAATCCTTAAATTGTTCTTAGTTGAGATGTATTGAGAAAATGATATCAATACATCTATTGAGACTAGTATGCAAAATGTTCCCCATACGATGAACTGTGAATTACTCATGATCGTTGAGGAGACCATGGGATTACGTACTTGGTTATTTGGAACAATCATAAAATGACTCAATGATAGTATTTTATAGGTTAACAAAACTAAGTGAAAATAGAAGATCTTGTGTAATGACATGCAATAGTCTTCAGACTAGAGAGTACTGTTAACCTTAAGTAATTGAACCCTACGTTGATTATGGTAAACCACACAACATATTGGTCATGTTATGACCATAGTTAGGTAAACGTAGCATTACTTAAAGTGAAACACTACTCATAGAGGATTTGCCTCTTTCGTTGTGGAAGTTTAGTATCACCGTAATTGGTGGTCAATTTAAAGTTAAAATCCTTGGCTAGGGTAAAATAGTTAATCGGTAAATGTTATCGGATAGAACCAAAGGATTTAAAGAGGTCTATGCAATTAATTGTGGATATTATTGGAGTTTTTGACCATTGGATAAACTCCATATATCTTAGTGACACGGTGATAATGAAAAGAAAGCATGAACAAAATATCATTATTGTAACGACCCGTAATATTATCACTTTTAAATGGAATATTTAATTAACATTAAATATTCAACTACAGAATTTTCAAACTTAAATAATCATGTTTTATGTGATAAATAAGAATGGTGAACTTATTCTTAGAATTGGTTTATAAAAAAAAGATTTTGGAGTTTCATCGTAAAATTGACAAAAGCCGGTTTTCAAAGAAATTGGATATACAGTTAAATAATTGTTTTAAATGATAAATAACTCTTTTGAAATTGTTATAACATAATAATAATCGATTGAAAAAAGTTATATATATATATATACTTGTTTTATAAAGATAGACAAATTTCGTTGCACTTCGACTAATCGACACAGTATTTTTACAATTGGATTTTAATATTATTAAATATGGTTTTATAACTAAAATAAACTTTTTTTAATTTTTTTAAAGATGATAAGAAACTTATTTTCAAGCTTTTTTACATAAATAAATAGTTTGATTAAAAACAATGTGACCGGAGACCGTTTTTCGAATTTTTGACGTTTCATCATATAAAAATATGAATTGTTGTGTACACTTTTGCATATACACACACATATACTAATTATAAGATATGGTTTAAGAAGATATAAAAAGGTTTAAGCAACTTAACTAAGTTAAGTAAAACATTGATGTGACATTTTGGCAACTTAAGTACATTAGTACACATGAGCATAAATACATGTTTTCCTTAGCAACCAAGGTAAGGGGACGAAGGAGGATGTGATGTGGTAATGGTAAGTGTTGAAAAAGGATGACTTGAACTTTAAGCTCCAAGGGTGTTTTGGTAATTTGCTAAGGGGGTTAATTTAGTAAATTACCACTTTGTACTTTTCCTATAAATACACATACATAGTGTTTGTACCAAAAATGGGCACAGCACTCTTCGAAAGTCTTTGAAGAGATAAACGTGTAGAATGACAATTAACACTGTGGATTATCTAACAAAAACTCCAAATAACAGAAATGTAAAGTGCAAAGACAAGCGATTTAGAGTGGTTCGGCGTTTTAGCCTACGTCCACTATGAAGTTTGATGATTTTATTACTCGACACTCGAAGATTACAATTCTTTATAACGCAGTACAACTGGTTATTTGAGCTAAGTCTGAATCTAAGGCAACCGTGGTGATTGTGAGTAAATCTAGCAGAGTCTGGGCGCTCTTTAGCTCTTGGAATTCTCCGACCCCCTTTTTTGAATGACCAGGGGCTCTATTTATAGGTGTAGGAGGCTGATATTTTGCCTAAACTGAAGGGAGACCAGTTCTGGTACGTCGGGGGGCCCACATGCCCGCTTTCTGGAAGTCCGGGCCCACTTTGGGATCGATTCGACCCTTGGTTCGAATCGATCAAGAAAGAGTCCAATCGAGCTGAAATTTGGTGTGAACGTTCTTCAACATGTGCTCAAGCTTCTGTGAAAATTTCATGGCATTTGGACTCGTGGATCTCGAGTTATGATCGATTCAAGTTGGAGTTTTTCGCCCCATGGATTCGTTCGAATCGATATGGTTCGAATCCATAGGGTCGAATCCATGCTCCTGTACGTGAAGGCGATGACGTGGTGCGCGTCCCTCATATCGATCCGCTCTTCACTCCGGATTGACTGGGTCGACTCCATGTCCTTCGCCGCTTTGACTGGGTGGACTCGTGATAACAGACTCGAAAGGACGCTGCCTTCGAATCGATCGAATGGATGATCCCTTCGAATCGATCAAGGTAGGCTATAGTCTATCGATACGAAGGCTCTTCAATTACATGGATTCGAAGCACCTTCTCCTTGATGGATACGAAGCAGGTAAAACTTGATGGGTACGAAGTGTGGTGGCTTGGTGGTTTCGAAGTACTCCATCCCGAGGGTTTTGAACGACTAAGGCCTCATTGATTCGAAGAGGATCACATGAATTTGATTTGTTGGATTCGAAAATGGGAATTCTCCAATGGATCCGAGGTAATGGACTCGTGGCAATCACAGGAGGGAATCGAAGTTCCTTCCACTTCATCGATTCGAAGGGTGTTCCCTCGATGGACTCGAAGCAAGAAATGGCTTCGATGGATTCGAAGTGGGATCTGTTTTGATTGATTCGAGGCTGAGGCTCGCATTCTATGGATTCGAATCAAGGCCTTCTCCCGATGGATTCGAACATAGGTTATCTCATGGATTCGAACTCAGGGCTATTTTACTCCATCTTTGGTCGATGATGTCTTGAGCATACGAACTCGGATCGCCTCGAAATTTGGAATATCGGTTTGCATGGCTCTGCTTGATGTGTCTCATCAATTGTAGCCCGATCCGGACTCGGGCATAATCCATCGATATTTGCAGTTGCCCAACGATCATTCAAAGTTGAAGACGTATGATCTTATCTTTTTCCAGTCAGCTCCTTGGTATCTCGGCCTTGCCAAAAGGTGGGATAACATTTGCCCCCCAAAGTACATCTTGTGTAAACATGATATGCTTTGTAAAACTGCAGTCTTTCGTGTTGGATATGTCCGTTCAGTTAACTGCTTGACAGTCGTCTTCTTGCAATCTTCTATTAGATAAACGACCAACCGGCGTGCTTTGTATTTATCCTGCCCCCAGTCTTGGGGATGAGTATGGAATTGATGTATGTTTATACTCTTTCTCGCACTCTGGGAGTAAGGAGTTAAGGAATGTTTATACTCCGTCTCGCGCTCTTCGGAGTGCGGAGTTGATGAATGTTTATACTCCGTCTCGCGCTCTTCGGAGTACGGAGTTGATGTATGTTTATACTCCTTCTCGCGCTCTTCGGAGTAAGGAGTTAAGGAATGTTTATACTCCGTCTCGCGCTCTTCGGAGTGCGGAGTTGATGAATGTTTATACTCCGTCTCGCGCTCTTCGGAGTACGGAGTTGATGTATGTTTATACTCCTTCTCGCGCTCTTCGGAGTAAGGAGTTAAGGAATGTTTATACTCCGTCTCGCGCACTTCGGAGTGCGAAGTTGATGAATGTTTATACTCCGTCTCGCGCTCTTCGGAGTACGGAGTTGATGTATGTTTATACTCCTTCTCACGCTCTTCGGAGTAAGGAGTTAAGGAATGTTTATACTCCGTCTCGCGCTCTTCGGAGTGCGGAGTTAGGTGGAGGGTTGTCGTGCATTAACCCTTTTCCGGCCTGATGTGATGGCTTGCCCCCGAGCTCGGGTTTCGCTTGGCGAGTGGCCAGTCGTAACACAGCCACTCCTTTCTTGAATAAATCCCATTGCGTGATGGAATTTAGCTCTTCGTCCATCGTGATGTTGTACATTGTATTTAATGAATCACCGCTCTGGCTTGAAGAGATGGCATTTATGGCTGGAATAAGAAAATACGGCAAGGTCAGTTGCCTTATTATAAATTCTAATTTCGAAATGCAAAAGCAAACTGCTAAATGGAAAAAATATAATGAAATAAATAGAGCCTGTTATGTGTAATAGCGACGGAGACTCTCGCTGTTCCAGGCTCTTGGCAAATCAAGACCGTCAATGGTCGATAGTTTGAATGTGCCATCTCCGAGTCTTCGGGTAATTGCGTATGGTCCTTCCCAATTTGGTTTCATGTGTGAAGGAACCGGATAGATTCTCTTGAGAACGAGATCGCCGAGTTCAAAAGTTCGAGGTCGAACTTTGGCATTGTACAATCGGGCGACTCGACCCCAATTTGCGGCCGCTCTCAAATCGGTCTCTTCCCGCTTCTCATCTAGTAGATCCAAAGATTCGGCAAGCAATATAGCGTTTGTTTTCGGATCATAATAAGTCACGCGATGGGAAAAAACTTCTGTCTCGACTGGAATAACGGCTTCTGAGCCATAAGATAAAGAAAACGGGGTGTGTCCGGTTGCGGTCTTGTGAGTCGTTCGATAAGCCCATAATGCCATAGGGAGTTCATCAACCCATTTGCCCCCGGCCTTTTCCAATCGCTTTTTCAGAATGGATTTTATAACTTTATTGACAGCTTCAACCTGTCCGTTCGCCTGAGGATGTGCAACTGCCGAGAACTTTTTATGAATATGGAACCGCTGACAGAAACTTTTAAACTCTGCACTTTCGAATTGGGTTCCATTATCGGTGATGATGGTATGCGGGAGTCCAAATCGACAGATGATATTGCGAACTACGAAATTTATTACTTTCTTTGTCGTAATCGTTGCGAGGGCTTCGGCTTCAGCCCATTTTGTAAAGTAGTCGACGGCGACGATGGCGTACTTCGCACCACCTCTCGCTAGAGGTAATGCGCCGATGATATCGTTGTCCCACATCGCGAATGGCCAGGGGCTGACCATTTGAGTTATCTCGGTAGGTGGGGCTCTCGGAATTCGAGCGTGTTTCTGGCACCTATCGCACCTTCTTGCATAGTTTGCTGCATCTCGGTTTACTGTTGGCCAGTAATATCCATACCAGAGTATTTTCTTGGCGAGAGCTTGCCCACCGGTGTGATCGCCACACTCTCCTTCGTGTATGTCATGTAGCACTCGTTTAATTTCATCGTGCGCGATACACCGAAGGAGAGGAACAGAATAACCCCTTCTATACATTACTCCGTTTTGAATGACGAATCGTGAAGCTTTTCGTAGAATTTGTCTCTTCTCATTTCTGTGCTCAGGCAGTGCCCCATTCTCGATGTAGTTTCGATATGGAGTTATCCACGATTCTCTTTCGGGAGCGGTTTCAAATACAAAACTCGTCTCCATTTGATCGATGCTGGGGAAGGATAAAGTTTCGACAGGGACAAATCTCTCTTGCTGTGTTTCACCTGTGCTGGCTAACTTTGCCAATGAATCGGCTTTTTGATTGCGTTCTCGGGGTATATAGTAAATGGCGTAATAATCAAATTGTTCCAGTACTTTCTGAACTTGAGCCAAGTAAGCAGCCAGTCTTCGATCTCTCGCTTGATATTCTCCCCGTACTTGACATACCACTAACTGTGAATCACAATAAATTTCCACAGCGATAACCCTCAAATCTCTGGCAAGCTTTAGGCCGGTTAAGAGGGCTTCATATTCAGCTTCGTTATTAGTTGCTTGAAAATTGAACTTCAAAGCGTAACATATAGATCGGCCCTCGAGCGTCTCAAGTACAACACCAGCACCTGAACATCGGTCGTTTGATGCACCGTTAGTATGTAGCTTCCAAATGTATTCGGGGGATTTACTGGTTTCGGCTAAGTCCTCTAAAATGGTAAATTCAGCTATGAAATCTGCCAGGACTTGTCCTTGAATGGCTCTCCTTGGAGTATAAGTGATATCAAATTGGCTTAATTCAATGTTCCATTTGAGTAACCTACCAGACGTCTCAGGCCGTGTCAGGACCAGTCGTAACGGCTGATCGGTATACACAGTAAGAGGGTGAGCTTGGAAATAAGGTCGAAGCTTTCTTGAGGCAATGACCAAACAGTAGGCTAGCTTCTCTAATCGGGGGTAATTTCTTTCAGCCCCGGTTAGTCGTTTACTAACATAGTATACCAGTTTCTGCGCTTTGTCTTCCTCCCGAACTAGGGAAGCACTGATCGCATGCTCTGACACCGCCAGGTAGAGGTACAATTGCTCGTGGTCAACAGGTTTTGACAAAATCGGTGGTGTGGAAAGATGTTGAACCAATGATCGGAATGCGCCTTCACATTCCGGGGTCCATTCAAAGTTTCGCTTTCCTTTCCGGATTAGATCAAAGAAAGGGATGCATTTATCAGTTGACATTGAAATGAACCTACTTAGTGCTGCTACCTTCCCATTGAGACTCTGGACTTGTTTTATGGTTCTTGGAGTTTGTAAGTTCCTTATTGCCCAGATCTTTTCGGGGTTTGCTTCTATCCCTCGAGCATTAACAATAAACCCGAGGAATTTTCCAGAGGCGACACCGAAATGACACTTTAATGGGTTGAGCTTCATTCCGTATTTTTGGAGAATGCTGAACATTGAATTTAAATCTCTGACATGATCCGTGGAGAATCAAGACTTCACTAGCATGTCATCCACGTAGACCTCCATGGTTTTCCCAATCTGATCGTTGAACATCCGGTTGACCAAGCGTTGGTATGTTGCTCCGGCATTCTTTAAACCAAAAGGCATGACTCTGTAGCAGTAGAGTCCCAAATCGGTCACGAAACTGGTATGTTCTTGATCAGGTAAATGCATAGGTATTTGGTTATAGCCAGAGTAAGCATCCATAAAAGATAACAATTCATGGCCAGCCGTTGAATCTACAAGCTGGTCAATTCGAGGAAGTGGAAAACTATCTTTTGGACAAGCTTTGTTTAAGTCAGAATAATCGACGCAAGTTCTCCATTTCCCATTCGGTTTTCGAACCAACACTGGGTTTGATACCCACTCTGGGTATAAAGCATCTCGGATGAAACCATTCGATTGTAACTTGTAAACTTCCTCTTTAAGGGCGGCAGATCTCTCTGGGTCCATACCGCGCCTTTTTTGCTTGACCGGAACGTGTCGCGGGTCAATGTTCAAGGAATGACTTGCGATGTCCGGCGAGATCCCGCACATATCAGAGTGTGTCCAGGCGAAAACATCGAGATTTGCCTGGAGAAATTCAACCAATTCCTGTTGTATCTGTTTTCCCAGTTGAGATCCGACTTTTAGTACCCTCGAATTATCATCCTTGCTGACCGGGACGTCCACAGTCAGTTCGGCTGGGGAAGCCTGATTCTCTTTAACTTCGTCTTTATCCTCGTTGTCTCTAGGGTCCAGATCTTTAAGGAATTGGTAGTGGTGCCCGGGCCGGGGCCCAGGCGCTAGTTGTCAATTATTAGTAAAACGGACGCAGAGAGATTCCTCCACGCCCTTTCCTTTCTCCTTTTTCTGCGCCTCACGTAGTTCAGCAACATAACAGGCCCTTCCTGCTGCCTGATCTCCTTGAATGACTCCGATCCCATGGTCAGTCGGGAATTTTAAAGTCAAACACCACGGGACAATGGCTGCCCTAAATTCAGCGAGGGCCGGTCGGCCCAAGAATGCGTTGTACGGTGAAGCGATGTCTAAAACAACAAATTGCAGCAGCCGGACTCTCCTGCGTTCTCCAACCCCTAGTTCCACTGGCAGTTCCACTATTCCAGTGGGTATTGTAGCACTCCCGTTGAAGCCATGAACTCGAGATTGGCAAGGTTTCAAGTCCTTTGCTTCCATCTTCATTAAATCATAAGCTCGTTTGAATAGAATGTTTACAGAACTCCCACTGTCAACCAGGATTCTCTTCATCCAGGCAGGACCAACCTAGGCAGATATGACCAGTGGATCGATTGTTGGGGCTTCGATTTTGTCAGCATCTCTACTTCTAAATATGATATCATCAGACATTATCTTTTGTTGCTTAGCCGGGGTTCCATCCTCGCAATTACTGCAACATTCTAAGTTCGCATGCCTGATCGAACTAGCGTACGACTCCATTTCCCCCCAGCTTCTGTCTGCTGGGTGGGGACCACCACTTATCGTGTTTATAACTAGTCTTCCGCCCGCATGAGCGGGTTCCTTCTGTCCTTCTTGATTTTGTGCCCGATTCCGATTTGAAGGGCCTGCTCCACCAGACTGCGGTGCCCGTACAAACTGGTCTAGCTTTCTTTCCCCGATCAGCTTTTCAATGAGGTCCTGCAGATGTCGACACTCATTGGTGTTGTGGCCATAACTCTCGTGAAATCTACAGAACTTTCCTGTTTGAATTTGTCTCTCCGACGATTGCTTCGGAGCAGGTTTATCATATCGCACAGTGTTGCAAGTTTGCAGATACACATTTTCCAGCGATGTATTTAGTGGCGTATAATTATCAAACATTGGGGTCCTACGCTGTGGGCCTCGATTCTGATCTCTTCTCCTGTCCTGAACATTGTTGTCCCTTGGCTGAGTTTGTTTGTTCTGTATGTTCAACTGAACCTTTCCGGAACACTCACCGGATTGCTTAACTGCCACATTGCTTTCTATTCCTCCTGTTCTGGGTACCGCATCGTCTTGTTTCCTTGACTGTTTTGCGTCCTCTTGTCGCAAGAATTGAGCGGCTTTGGAGTAGAAGTGGTCCAACGATGCGGGTGGTTTTCCGGCTAACCAGTTTCCAAACTCAGAATCAGGATCGATTCCTTTCGTTAGTGCCATCAAGATTGAGTTATCGTTGGGATTGCTAATCTCAACGCAGGATGCGTGGAACCTTTCCAAATAAAGCCTGAGCGTCTCTCCACGTGCTTGGGTAACACTAGACAGGGTGTTAACGTCTTTCGGCCTGGCGACATGCATGCGGAATTGTTCGACAAATTTCTTATCCAGTTGATCGAACGATGAGATGGATTTTGGTGGCAACCTTGTGAACCACATTGTTGCAATCCCCCCAGAGAGATGGGGAAACTCTGACACTTCACTGCATTGTCAACTCTTGCAGCACTCATTGACCATTCATATTTCAAAATATGTTGATTCGGGTCACTATTCCCTTCGTACATTGGGAGAGTTGGCATCCTGAATCGTCGAGGGGGTTCAGTGCGTAATATTTCGTCTGTAAAAGGGGTATGTCCACGGGAGATTCCCCAATCATCATTAGTGAGCCCTTGACTCTCGCGTATCATCTGACGTATTATGGTCGAGATATCTGACAATGGCGCATTCTGGGCATGCTGAGCTAAGGTGTGGTTGGGTTCTACAGCGCGAGTTTGGATCGGGCGCTGTCGTTGGTCCGTATTTCGCCTCCTTGGCTCGGCATTCTCTGGGACATACGGCTCAGGAGTATGTCCGCGCTGTTGATTGTTCGGCTCTGACAGATTCCGGGTATCAGTCCTCATTTCTACCGCGGCGGTTGTAGCGCGGTTGTCCGTGGTATATTGCGGAGCAGTCCCCCCTCGTGTCGACGGTCCTGTTTGGAAGCTGGTCGACGGCCCCGTCCTTAATTGTCCAACGGTCAAAGCGGGTTGATACCCAGTAGTCTGTGCGTGACTCCCTTCTAACCAAGGACGGGTAGACCTGCGGTGATAATCAGATGAAGCAGAACTTCCAGTAGATGCATGGGAAACATCACCCCTCCTGGACTTTCTGTGGCTTTGGCGGTTTAGTTGGTTGGTTAGTTCAATGTTAACACGCAACTGTTCAGCCAACTGTTGTCGGCTTTGGGTCAGTTCCTGGAGTAATGCCTGGAACTCTTGTCTGGTTACTGGCCCAGACGGATCTGAGTGAGCAGTGTTGCCTTGGTTGGATGGAGGCAATTGTGCAGGATTCTGTCGATCTCGACCTTCTTGGTCAGCAGCTGTAGAAGTGGTTCTCGTACTAACCATTTTGAGTTGTAGATTCCTTTCCTAGACTTTTATGCAAATCTGAATAGAATGGAAGGATTCTGGATTAGATATCTAGATCTTCCTCTTGGATTTATGCAATCCGGTATCGATGGTAGATCCAAGGAGCAGGAGAAAAAGCTGGTTCTCTCAATGAAAGCACCAAAGTGTTTGTACCAAAAATGGGCACAACACTCTTCGGAAGTCTTTGAAGAGATAAATGTGTAGAATGACAATTAACACTGTGGATTATCTAACAAAAACTCCAAATAACAGAAATGTAAAGTGCAAAGACAAGCGATTTAGAGTGGTTCGGCGTTTTAGCCTACGTCCACTATGAAGTTTGATGATTTTATTACTCGACACTCGAAGATTACAATTCTTTATAACGCAGTACAACTGGTTATTTGAGCTAAGTCTGAATCTAAGGCAACCGTGGTGATTGTGAGTAAATCTAGCAGAGTCTGGGCGCTCTTTAGCTCTTGGAATTCTCCGACCCCCTTTTTTGAATGACCAGGGTCTCTATTTATAGGTGTAGGAGGCTGATATTTTGCCTAAACTGAAGGGAGACCAGTTCTGGTACGTCAGGGGGCCCACATGCCCGCTTTCTGGAAGTCCGGGCCCACTTTGGGATCGATTCGACCCTTGGTTCGAATCGATCAAGAAAGAGTCCAATCGAGCTGAAATTTGGTGTGAACGTTCTTCAACATGTGCTCAAGCTTCTGTGAAAATTTCATGGCATTTGGACTCGTGGATCTCGAGTTATGATCGATTCAAGTTGGAGTTTTTCGCCCCATGGATTCGTTCGAATCGATATGGTTCGAATCCATAGGGTCGAATCCATGCTCCCGTATGTGAAGGCGATGACGTGGTGCGCGTCCCTCATATCGATCCGCTCTTCACTCCGGATTGACTGGGTCGACTCCATGTCCTTCGCCGCTTTGACTGGGTGGACTCGTGATAACAGACTCGAAAGGACGCTGCCTTCGAATCGATCGAATGGATGATCCCTTCGAATCGATCAAGGTAGGCTATAGTCTATCGATACGAAGGCTCTTCAATTACATGGATTCGAAGCACCTTCTCCTTGATGGATACGAAGCAGGTAAAACTTGATGGGTACGAAGTGTGGTGGCTTGGTGGTTTCGAAGTACTCCATCCCGAGGGTTTTGAACGACTAAGGCCTCATTGATTCGAAGAGGATCACATGAATTTGATTTGTTGGATTCGAAAATGGGAATTCTCCAATGGATCCGAGGTAATGGACTCGTAGCAATCACAGGAGGGAATCGAAGTTCCTTCCACTTCATCGATTCGAAGGGTGTTCCCTCGATGGACTCGAAGCAAGAAATGGCTTCGATGGATTCGAAGTGGGATCTGTTTTGATTGATTCGAGGCTGAGGCTCGCATTCTATGGATTCGAATCAAGGCCTTCTCCCGATGGATTCGAACATAGGTTATCTCATGGATTCGAACTCAGGGCTATTTTACTCCATCTTTGGTCGATGATGTCTTGAGCATACGAACTCGGATCGCCTCGAAATTTGGAATATCGGTTTGCATGGCTCTGCTTGACATGTCTCATCAATTGTAGCCCGATCCGGACTCGGGCATAATCCATCGATATTTGCAGTTGCCCAACGATCATTCAAAGTTGAAGACGTATGATCTTGTCTTTTTCCAGTCAGCTCCTTGGTATCTCGGCCTTGCCAAAAGGTGGGATAACATTTGCCCCCCAAAGTACATCTTGTGTAAACATGATGTGCTTTGTAAAACTGCAGTCTTTCGTGTTGGATATGTCCGTTCAGTTAACTGCTTGACAGTCGTCTTCTTGCAATCTTCTATTAGATAAACGACCAACCGGCGTGCTTTGCATTTGTCCTGCCCCCAGTCTTGGGGATGAGTATGGAATTGATGTATGTTTATACTCCTTCTCGCACTCTGGGAGTAAGGAGTTAAGGAATGTTTATACTCCGTCTCGCGCTCTTCGAAGTGCGGAGTTGATGAATGTTTATACTCCGTCTCGCGCTCTTCGGAGTACGGAGTTGATGTATGTTTATACTCCTTCTCGCGCTCTTCGGAGTAAGGAGTTAAGGAATGTTTATACTCCGTCTCGGGCTCTTCGGAGTGCGGAGTTGATGAATGTTTATACTCCGTCTCGCGCTCTTCGGAGTACAGAGTTGGTGTATGTTTATACTCCTTCTCGCGCTCTTCGGAGTAAGGAGTTAAGGAATGTTTATACTCCGTCTCGCGCACTTCGGAGTGCGAAGTTGATGAATGTTTATACTCCGTCTCGCGCTCTTCGGAGTACGGAGTTGATGTATGTTTATACTCCTTCTCGCGCTCTTCGGAGTAAGGAGTTAAGGAATGTTTATACTCCATCTCGCGCTCTTCGGAGTGCGGAGTTAGGTGGAGGGTTGTCGTGCATTAACCCTTTTCCGGCCTGATGTGATGGCTTGCCTCCGAGCTCGGGTTTCGCTTGGCGAGTGGCCAGTCGTAACACAGCCACTCCTTTCTTGAATAAATCCCATTGCGTGATGGAATTTAGCTCTTCGTCCATCGTGATGTTGTACATTGTATTTAATGAATCACCGCTCTGGCTTGAAGAGATGGCATTTATGGCTGGAATAAGAAAATACGGCAAGGTCAGTTGCCTTATTATAAATTCTAATTTCGAAATGCAAAAGCAAACTGCTAAATGGAAAAAATATAATGAAATAAATAGAGCCTGTTATGTGTAATAGTGACGGAGACTCTCGCTGTTCCAGGCTCTTGGCAAATCAAGACCGTCAATGGTCGATAGTTTGAATGTGCCATCTCCGAGTCTTCGGGTAATTGCGTATGGTCCTTCCCAATTTGGTTTCATGTGTGAAGGAACCGGATAGATTCTCTTGAGAACGAGATCGCCGAGTTCAAAAGTTCGAGGTCGAACTTTGGCATTGTACAATCGGGCGACTCGACCCCAATTTGCGGCCGCTCTCAAATCGGTCTCTTCCCGCTTCTCATCTAGTAGATCCAAAGATTCGGCAAGCAATATAGCGTTTGTTTTCGGATCATAATAAGTCACGCGATGGGAAAAAACTTCTGTCTCGACTGGAATAACGGCTTCTGAGCCATAAGATAAAGAAAACGGGGTGTGTCCGGTTGCGGTCTTGTGAGTCGTTCGATAAGCCCATAATGCCATAGGGAGTTCATCAACCCATTTGCCCCCGGCCTTTTCCAATCGCTTTTTCAGAATGGATTTTATAACTTTATTGACAGCTTCAACCTGTCCGTTCGCCTGAGGATGTGCAACTGCCGAGAACTTTTTATGAATATGGAACCGCTGACAGAAACTTTTAAACTCTGCACTTTCGAATTGGGTTCCATTATCGGTGATGATGGTATGCGGGAGTCCAAATCGACAGATGATATTGCGAACTACGAAATTTATTACTTTCTTTGTCGTAATCGTTGCGAGGGCTTCGGCTTCAGCCCATTTTGTAAAGTAGTCGACGGCGACGATGGCGTACTTCGCACCACCTCTCGCTAGAGGTAATGCGCCGATCCTGCGAGCATCGTGAAGTCGTGGAGGAGATATTCCCTTATCCTGCGAGCATCGTGAAGTGGTGGAGGAGATGAAGGCCGTGAGCTTTATGGTAATGGTGATGGTGGTCATGCACGTAGGAGGAAGGAGAAGTGTTTAAGTGAAGAGGATGGGTTTAGTAATGATTTAGTTGAAGTAGAAAATGTTAGAAGAAGTATTGTCGGATAAGAATGTTGGTAGGAAGTGAAACGATTTGGATAATGGTGAGTACTCACACTTTAATAATTAATCTCTAAATTATTTCAAGTATAATGATTTGAAAGTTTAAATATATTGGATGATTAAATGTTTGATATTGGATGATAATTTGGTTGATATTATGATTGGTTATATGGTTGCGATATGGTTGATAACTTAGTTTGATAAATGATAAAAGAAATGGTTAGTAATTAACCATAGTTAATTAAATAGAAATTTAATCCATAAATAACATGTGTATGGAAATTGTTTAGTCTCTTAATGATTTTAAATATCTAAAAAGGTTTAAAATGAATATTATAATAAATATAAAACTATAATAAATGAAATAAATGAATATGTTTAAACTTGTTTCGACAAAATTTAAATAGAAAATAATACTTTAGTCAAAACTAGGCGCGTCGCGTAACGGTAGTTCGCGATTTCACGCCGTAGAATTCAAATAAGTGAAGAGAATGGAATATAGCTCAAAATTCTTCAAGATAAGAATTTTCAGGAAATTATATCCATAGTTTTCAAATGAAGAAATAAAATCAAGTTTTCATTAAGTAGACTTTAAAATATGAGTAAAACAAGTTTTTTAGAAAAATCGCGGTTTTGTAGTTTAAAATCTAAATTTGAGATTAATTTAAAATGAATATTTTTAAATTATTAAAAATATGGAATAAATTCTATAAATCTTTTAAAACTATTTAAAAGAGATTTGATATACATAAATTAATTTTCAAAAGGTAGAAAAGTTGTTTTGATCGATATAGCTTTTAAAACACTATTTGCTTCACTTTTTCGCAGCACTTTTTTTTGCAAACAGTGGTTTTAACTTAATTATTCATTACCGAATCTTTTGTGAACCTTTTCAAATAAATAATTAAGAAATTTAAAGATGACTAAGAGGTTTAAAAATGAGTATGTGGAAACGACTAGTACATTTGTTCCATTTGTAAGTGTCATAGAAAATCCAACCGAGGAATGGAACAGATCGAAGGGAAAGCCAGGATGCTCTAAAATAATTAAAAGTAAATTAAGTGTGTTAAAAGATTTAGAGTCGATCAAATAACTTTACCACCTTATGGGCCACAAAGAGGTAGTCTCTAAGCTTGGGTTTGGGAAACCAGTTGCCTGCCCTCCTTGGCTACATGGACTGGCCCAACAGAGGGATAGTTAATTTAATTTACTTGGATCAAAAATTTCCAAAAATATAAAAGATGTAATTTTCCAAATTCAAACAACTTGGATTGCATAGAAATAATCTTCTTATACTTGGTATTAAATTCCTAGGAGGGAATCCGTACTATTCATATGAATTTAAAAGGTGATTTCACCAGTATTCGACGGATAGTAAAGGTTGAATGCGGAAATTGATATTGAGTAGAATTAGTATAATTTTCCTAATCCTTTTCACTCAATAATGTTTTCCAATATGAGATTTAAATAAATAATTTGGAAATGTATTTTCTAAATAAAAAGTGAAACGGTTTAGAATTATTCCAAGATTTAAAAAGGGTTTAATTAACCCAAGGATTTGATAAATGAGGCTTAGTGATTCCATATACTCTGAAAAAGATAAAGATTTAATGAATATATCTCTAAGAGATATTTTATTTAAATAAAAAGGTTAATTATTGAAATGTTGTGTGATAATCACCTATATACCTAAATGCCTTTTTATCGATGGTTGGTTTGGAGAAACCGGGGTCGGATCTGGGTAATTCCTATCTGAAACCACTTAGAACCAATGTATACGTTCAGAAGTGAAGACGTGTTGAAGAGGATGATTATTAAGACCGGATATCTTCAAAATGTAGGGATCGTTGTCATGAGTCCCAGGGGTTTACCCATATTATACTTATATGGCAGTGGTGTTTGTATTTTGAAATCTTTGTTATATTGAAGACCGAAGATCTTCATAGCGGAAGGGCAGCTTTTTGACATTCTCTAGGTCGCTCCCAATATAGGGATATATTATAGCAGTGGTCCTATCGTGTTTTGAAATCTTTGATTACAAGGACTAATCGCTACTAATCCTAGGGATAATTCCCGACAAGATGTAGTAACAGGAGTGCCTTCGGTTTTGTTCAATCCAGAATGAACTTGTATGGACGAATGTCTGACATTGCATTTCTAAGAATATGAACGTTGACTTTTACAAACATACATCTATTTGGTAGCGGAGAAGGAAACTTCTCTTAGCTTAACACCCTTCTTTGAGAGGTACGAGCTCAGAGGTTGTATGTTCATGAAAGTCAATAGTAATCGAAGGAATGTTATTGCGGCATTCAAAATGGAACCTGTTATGATCAAAGCATGCCTTTGTGAAAAAGCATGGCTTTGTGGAACATAGCCTCATGAACCTCCCAAAAATGATATGGGATACTATATGGTCTGCAGGACATACTTCGGGCTATCGATTATGAGGAATGAATGGTATCTGTTGCCGTAAGGCATTTGTTGCCTTAAGATGATGAGATGGACAGGTATTAGAGGCTGACGGAGATCGTGTAAAGCCACTGAGTAATACTCTATTTCATAGTAGTGTAGCAAGTGCAGTTCCAAGTGGCTAGCTTGAGAAAAGTGATAAGGTCACCATAGGAACTATGTTTGTAATGCGTGGATCAAAAGAAAAGGCAACTGGTTCCTATCATGTTGGAAATCCAATTCCAAATACGAGCTTTACAGTTTTGATTATAGTCCTAAAATAGTTGTAATGCTTTGCAAACATTTAGCTACCTCTTGCTGGAGTTTAATAATGGTAAAAATTTCGGCCATGTTTATATATATTTACTTGGAAAGGATTTTCAAAGCAGTCTTATTAGAAATAATATCAAATGATTTAAGTATTAAATGTTTCGGTTATCATAAGGTAAAAACTTGTCCGTATTTATGTATGGGCGTAGTCTTATGAAATACCGTTCTTTTCAAAGGTTTTGATTAACATCAGCATGATACATTGAAAATTGCGAGTATCTCACGCTGGTTTATCAAGCCTAATTCTGGTATTTTTAGTACTCGGGTCAGATCCGAGTAGTTTCAAGTTTAGTTGAAGATGCTTGGAGTTTCCAGAGTAGAGCTGGAGACCTTAATCTACATATGGACGTATTCTATTATCCGCTGCATCTATTGCATTTGTTTTTATTTTTCAGAATTTGTAAGGACAGAGGGTTTATAACTATCTTGGTTGAATCCAGGTTAGACTCTGATATTGTATTCAAAAAAATTCGCTGTAAAGATTATTATTGAAATAATATGTGTTATTCCATTCGTGTAAGATTATATTATATCTTTATGTTCTTTTTCTCCTAACAATCGGGCTTTCTAGCACTAGGATTTACGGCACGAGGATGTATTAGTGTCGATTTTCGAGGGTCAAAAATTCCGGTCATCACATTTGGTATCAGAGCCTAGGTTGAGCGAATACCTAGGCTTTGGTAGGGTAAAACTCATTATAGATAGGGTTAGTAATACCCTAGAATGAGTAACTCATTAGAGATAGGGTTAGTAACACCCTAGAATGAGTTTGAGAGTATTATATATATGAGCGAATTATTTTTATTTGATACAAAAATGTTTTGTGTTGATTTATCTGTTGAGTGGTTTATAGATTTTGGTCGATGTGCCTGATCACCGTTATCGATGGGATTTCTAAACACTTAAAAAAGGCAAACCAAAACACTGTTTTAAAAAGATTATATTTTAAGAACAAAGGAATATCTTTTGAAAGATATAGATATTTATGTGTGTTAGTTTATAATTAAGGGAATGATAATATTCAGTTATTACCATTTGTTGATTGAATGAAGATCTTGTGAATTAAGTTTCATGATTTGACTATAAGATGTTTGATAATAATATGGGGTTGAGGTTAATGAAATTATATAAGATAATGAATAATAATGTAGTATAAAAATGTATTTTACACAAATTATATAATTTTGAAAAAGATGAATATGAAAGATATGTTATATAAATTTTGAGAAACTAAATTTAGGGTATTTTGGAAAATTATGAAATTTTAAAAGGAAGTAAGTTAATATAACATGAAGCCAACTAGACAAATGATTCGACACCAAACTATTTAAAAGACTCTTCAGTCTTAGGACCGAAGCAGTATATTAATTGGGCTTCGCAACCTCTATTTTTTTATAAAAGGGATTTATAAAATGGGTTTTATAAATGAAATAATCTCTAATGGATTTTTGAAAAGAAATTTCAAATTAGAAATTTGAAAAGTAAGAAAGTCTTAAATGATAACTAGTTTGAGTAGCTCGAAAATAACTAAAAATGGGCAAGAGATATGTTCAGATGGCAAACACTTCTCTTAAGTATTACCCTTCTTGTTAAAGGGATATAGGATACTATTGGTAGTACCGAGTTCCTTGGTATTATTTTGGAGTTACTCGATCTATATAATTTTCCTTAAGTTAAAAGAACTTTTCTGCGCAAAAATGGGATACGCATTTGAAATAGATGCTCGAGTTATTACATATATCATGATCGATACAGAAATAAATTGAGTCGATTTTTGCTATTCAGCACTGCGTTACTAAAGAATGAAGATCAGTTACATAGATAAGCAGGCAACCTCCAGGTCCAGTACACGGAGGTAGCATTCTACCGATGTCAAGTCATGGAACCTCTTTCAATCCTTCATCTTCTTATGAGTAGCTGGGGGTTCTCCGCCAAGATTCCAGTCATAGGGAGAGGCATCCCAGTCTGGATAATTTTGAATTATTATTTGATAAGTTAATATCAACGTTGGTTACAAAGGAATATATTATAATGAGAGAAGTTGATTGTAATTTTGAAATATAAAAGGTAAATTATCTTTTAACATTTAAATGATTCCTTTGGGATGAAATGTTTTCCTTTAAGAAAAATATTTGGAAATAAATATTTAGAGTGATTATATACAAAGAAGCATTTTTAAAAGATAAAAGTTTTATGAAAAGATCTCATAAAGATTTTTAAATGTTAATAAGTACATATGAGGTACATAGATCATTTCATCACACGATTTTGATCTAAGATTCGAGTATGGAACTTTAAGGTGTTTGCATCATCCCCAAAGAGGATTTATCACTCGATTCTTGATGACGATCATTGATGAGGGTTTATGATTGGGTACTTGAGTTTTCTATCATAGTTGAAAGCTATGTAAGGAAAATGAAGGTTTCTGATTAACGAGCCTGATCAGAATCCACACTAGAGGATCGGGGGATAAATACTAGTTCGGAAGTAAAGTTGTGGATTCAAATAAAAGATCAATCAGATATCACATATGGATGATCTGTGTATATCATACAGAATCGAGTTTAAAGAATGTTTTGAGTAAGTATTAACAGGTTTTGGTTCAATTTCGGGGATGAAATTCTTTTAGGGGGGAAGTAAGTAACGACCCATAATTTTATCACTTTTAAATGAGATATTTAATTAACTTTAAATATTCAAATATAGAATTTTTAAACTTAAATAATCATGTTTATGTGATAAATAAGAATGGTGAACTTATTCTTAGAATTGGTTTACAAAAAAAAGATTTTGGAGTTTCATCATAAAATTGAAAAAAGTCGGTTTCCGATAAAATTGGATATACAGTCAAATAATTGTTTTAAATGGCAAATAATTCTTTTTAATAATTGATTTATAAAAGATTTATAAATATATATGTACTTGTTTTATAAAGATAGACAAACTTCATCGCACTTTGACCAATCGACGTCGTATTTTTACAACTGGATTTTAAAATTATTGAATATGATTTTATAACTAAAATAAACTTGTTTTAATTTTTTTTAAAGATGATAAGAAACTTATTTTCAGTTTTTTTTACATAAATAAATAATTTGATTAAAAGCAAAAAATGCGATTGGAGTCCGTTTTCCGAATTTTTGACGTTTCATCGTATAAAAATTGTATGAAATATTATGCACGCTTTTGCGCATACACACACACACACATATACTAATTATAAGATATGGTTTAAGAAGATATTAAAAAGGTTTAAACAACTTAACTAATTTAAGTAAAACATTGATGTGACATTTTGGCAACTTAAGTACATTAGTACACATGTGCATAAATGCATGTTTTCTTTAGCAACCAAGGTAAGGGGACAAAGGAGGATGTGATGTGGTGATGGTAAGTTTTGTAAAAGGGTTGTGTGAAGTTTAAGATAAATATCCAAGTGTGTTTTGGTAATTTGGTAAGCGATTAATTTAGTAAATTACCACTTTTTACTTTTCTTATAAAAACAAGTGCATAGCCTCTTCATTTTCATTCATTCCAAACACATGTACTTCTTCATTTTCTTCTTCTTCTTCCATGCTCTCTAAAGGCTTCTTTTCTCTTCTTCCTCCTCTCCAACTTTCTAGAAAAGCTATGCAAATCATATCCAGTCTCCACCAAACTTTGCCAAAGTTCTTATATCATCTAGAAAATATGCTTGAGCCTCTAAAAAGTAGAAAAATGATGGAGTATGGGGAAATACCACCTTGGGCCATGAGCATCATGAAGTGATGGAGGAGATGGAGGCCATGAGCTTTATGGCAGTGGTGGTGATGGTCGTGCACTTAGGAGGAAGGAGAAGGGTTTAAGTGATGCTTAGGATGGGTTTAGTAATTATTTAGTTGAAGTAGAAAATGTTAGAAGAAGTGTTGTTAGATAAGAATGTTGATAGGAAGTGAAACGATTTGATTAATGGTGAGTACTCACACTTTACTAATTAATATCTAAAAATTTCAAGTATAATGATTTGAAAGTTTAAATATATTGGATGATTAAATGTTTGATATTGGATGACAACTTGGTTGATATTATGATCGGTTATATGGTTGTGATAGGGTTGATAACTTGGTTTGATAAACGGTAAGAGAAATGTTTAGTAATGAACCATAGTTAATTAAATGGAAATTTAATCCATAAATAATATGTCTATGAAAATTGTTTGCCCTCTTAATGATTTTAAATATCTACAAAGGTTTAAAATGAATATTATAATAATATAATATTATAATATGAAACAAATGGAATATGAGTTTAAAAATGATAATATTGTTCAAAAATAAGTTTAAAATGATTCAAAGTGTTTTATAAACATTTAAACTTGTTTCGACAAAATTTAAATAGAAAAGTAATTAAGTCAAAACTAGACGCGTCGCGTAACGGCACGATTTCGCACCGTAGAATTCAAACAAGTGAAGAGAATGGAATATAGCTCGGAATTCTTCGAGATAATAATTTTTGATACTATTATATCCATAGTTTTTAAATGAAGAAAGAAAATTAAGAATTCATTAAGTAGACTTTGAAATATGAGTAAAACAAGTTTTCAGAAAAATCGCGGTTTTGCAGTCTAAAACCTGAATTTGAGATTAATTTAAATGAATATTTTTAAATGATTAAAATATGGAATAAATTTGATAAATCTTTTAAAATGTTTTGAAAGAGATTTGAGTCATATAAATGAATTTCCAAAAGATAGAAAAGTCGTTTTGATTAATATAGCTCTTGCAGCACTTTTTCGCAGCACTTTTTTTTGCAAACAATGGTTTAACTTAATTATTCTTTCCCAAATCTTTTGTAAACCTTTCAAATAAATAAGTATTAAATTTAAATATTACTAAGAGGTTTAAAAATGAGTACGGGGAAACGACTAGTGCAATTGTTCCATTTGTAAGTATCATAGAAAATCCGACCGAGGAATGAAACAGATCGAAGGAAAAGCCAAGATGCTCTAAAATAATTAAAAGTAAATTAAGTATGTTAAAAGATTTAGAGTTGATCAAATAATTTTACCACCTTATAGGTGACAGAGAGGTAGTCTCTAGCATTGGGTTTGGGAAGTCGGCCCTCCCTTGCTACTTGGACTGGCCCGACGGAGGGATAGTTAATTTAATTTACTCGGATCAAAAATTTCCTAAAGTATAAAAGATGTTATTTTACAAATTCAAACAACTTGGATTGTATATAAATAATCTTCTTATACTTGGTATTAAATTCCGAGGAGGGAATTTGTACTATCCGTGTGAATTTAAAAGGTGATTTCACCGTTATTCGACGGATAGTTAAGGTTGAACATGAAAATTGATATTGAGTAGAATTAGTATAATTTCCATGATCCTTTTTACTCGATAATGTTTTCCAGTATGATATTTAAATAAATAATTTAGCAATGTTTTTCCTAAATAAAAAGTGAAATGATTTAGAATTATTTCAAGATTTAAAAAGGGTTTTAATTAACCAAAGAATGTGATAAATGAGGCTTAATGATTCCATATACTCTGAAAAAGATAAAGAAATGAATATATCTCTAATAGAAATTTGATTTAAATAAAAAAATTAATTAATTGAATGTTGTGTAATAATCACATATATACCTAAATGCCTTTTTATCAATGCTTGGTTCGAAGAAACCAGGGTTGGATCTAGGTAATTCCTATCCGAAAACCACTTCGAAGTAATATATACGTTCAAAAGTGAAGAGTGTTGAAGATGAGATTATTTAAGACCGGAGATCTTCAAAATGTAGGGATTGCTATCACGAGTCTCAGGGGTTTACCCCATATTATATTTATACGGTAGTGGTGTTTGCATTTTGAAATCTTCATTGTATTGAAGACCGAAGATCTACATAGCGGAAGGACTGCTTGTTGACATTCTCTGGGTTGCTCCCAATATAGAGATATTTATTATAGTAGTGGTCCTGTCATGTTTTGAAATCTTTGAATACAAGGACTAATCCTAGAGATAATTCCCGATAGGATGTAGTAGGAGGAGTGCCTTCGGTTTCGTTCATTCCCGGAACAAACTTGTATAGACGAATGTTTGACATTGCATTTCTGAGATCACAAACATTGACTTTTACAAACATACATCTGTTTGGTTGCGGGGAAGGCAACTTCTCTTAGCTTAACTCCTTTCTTTGAGACGTACGAGCTTAGAGCTTGCATGTTCGTGAAAGTCAACAGTAATCGAAGGAATGGCAATATGGCATTCAGTGGAACCTGTTATGATCAAAGCGTGGCTTTGTGAAAAAGCATGGCTTTGTGGAACGTAACCTCATGGGCCTTACATCCCAGGAATGATATGGGATACTATGTGGTCTGCATGATATATTTCAGGCTATCAGTTATGAGGAATGAAAGGCATCTGTTACCGCAAGGTATATGTTGCCGCAAGGCTTCTGTTGCCTTAAGATAATGAAATGGACATGTATTGGAGGCTGACGGAGATCGTGTAAAGCCACTGAGTAATACTATGTTCCATAGTAGTGTAGCAAGTGCAGTTCCATGGGGCTAGCTAGAGAAAAGTGATAAGGTCACTATGGGGACTATGTTTGTTATGCTTGGATCAAAGGAAAAGGCCACTAGTTCCCTATCATGTTGGAAATCCAGTTCCAAATACGAGCTTTACGGTTTGATTGTAGCCCCAAAATAGCTGTAATGCTTTGCAAATATTCAATTACCCTTTGCTGGAATTTAATAATGGTAACAATTTTGGCTATATATATATGTATTTACTTGGAAAGGATTTTCAAAGCAATGTTATTAGAAATAATATCAAATGGTTTAAGTATTAAGTGTTTTGGTTATTATAAGGTAAAAACCCATTTGTATTTATGTGTGGGTGTGGTCTTACGAAATACCAATCTTTTCAAATGTTTTGATTGACATCAGCATGATCTATACATTAAAAATTTCGAGCATCTCACACTGGTTTATCAAGCCTGATCTGGGTATTTTTAATACTCGGGTCAGATCCAAGTAGTTTTAGGTTTAGTTGAAGATGCTTGGAGTTTCCGGAGGAGAGCTGGGGATCTTCATCTACGTATGGACGTATTCTATTGTAACGATCAAGAATTCGACCGCTTTAAAATATACTATTTAAAGTGATTTTAAATATAAAATATAAAAGGTTTTATGATTCAAACAATATTATATAGGATTTGGAAATAGAAATATACATAAAAATAGTAACATTTGCCTATATCGACAAAAGTGACAAAATGCTGATTTCAGAAAAGTAAGTTTAAATGGTTTAATAAATTATTTTTATTGATTTATTAGTGTTTATATTTTTAAATAACATTATACAAGTTTATTTTTAAATTTTTTTTACATGAATAAATAGTTTAACTAAAACGTCAAAATGTGACCGTAAAACGTTTTGTCGAAATTCAACGTTTTGTTCAAAATAAGTTGTCACAACGTTGTTGCACCTTTTTTAACTTATTTTAACATATATATTACACAATTTAATAACCAAACATGTTTGCTTTTACTAATTATGATTAGGAGACTTCTAGAACATCATTAAGAAAAGTAAGTTTAAGAAAAGGCAAAAGTAAACATCAAATCCAAATCACATCAAAATCCAACAAAATAATTACTTTTCTTTACTTAATTTTTGAGTGACTAAGACATAAAGTAAGGATGTGAAAGATGATGTTAAGTATTGAAAAAGTGAAGATTGCTTTAGGTTGAAGTAAGGTTAGTTTGGTAATTTGGTAAGAGGTTATTTTGGTAAATTTACCACTTCTTTCTTTTTCTATAAATACCCACCTCCTTCTTCACTTTCATTGACATTTCTTCTTCTTATTTTCTCAAGATTCTTCACCTTCTTCCTCTCCTCTTTAATGGCTTCAAAGCCATAGGAAAAAATTAGAAAGAAATAATGTCAAAATATTTACAAAATACTCAAAAGAAATCAATGTTCATTCCCTTCAAATCAAACTCCTCTTTTTTTCCATATTTTACCTCTTCTTCTCTCGGCCATAACTTCCTAAATACCAAACCAAAATGCAAAATTAATTATTTTAGATCATGTATTTTTCCAGTGGGAACAACTTTCACGTTGAGCAGTTTTTCCATGTTTGAGGTTTGCTATACCTGAAACTCAATTCTTTGAAGTACATTTTCGGGCTTCATTTTGTCAATCCGACAATACCTCTTCTTCATTCTATCATATCTCCCTCAAAACTACTTGGTTTCAAATGACTCTTTTTTTCAAACTCAAGAGAAAATAATTTTCAACAACTTTTTAGTTAACAACTTTTCTAAATTTTGAGATTTAGAGGGCCTAAAATCTGATACAGGATAACCTATTTTTCGGATCAAAATCTTGGGAATTCAAGTTCAAAGCTCTACCATTTCTTCTCTATACTTTCGGCCAACCTCCATCTCAAGTCTTTACCAAGCACTAGGAAGGAGGAAATCATGCTTATTTTGATTTGATTTCCAAGCGTGGTAGGAAGTATGGGTTAGGTCTTAATTTCCTTGCCTTAAAGTTTGACGGAGTGGAATCCAAAGTGAGTTATTACTTCCTTTAAGTTCGTTAAAATCATTGCTAAAGGAACTTTAAGTGCTAAGTGTTGTTTGAAAACCCTTGTTGAATGCTTGTTTACTTTGTTTGCTAAAAAATGGTTTTATTTCCTTGTTTGACAATTTGGATGGTCAATTGATTATTTTAAAATTTAAAAGTTAAATACTTAATGGGGTATGCGGAAATGACTAGTACACGTGTTTCGTCTGTGAGATCCAAGGAGACTTAGACGATGGATGGAACATGTCGAAGGGAAAGCCGGATGCTCCAAAATAAATATCAAATCGTTTTAACTTAAGATAAAATAAAAAGTGTTATAAATATTTGGTAGATTGAAGCGTTGATTTATCATTTATTGTTGTGTTTATTTTGTTAATTGATTGTTTGTTTGTTTGGATTGCGCTCGACCGTTTTATGAGCACTCATTATTATTTATTGATTGTTGACTTTCCTCAACCAGTTTATGAGAAATCAATTATCCATATGCATGGGCGGGGTAGAAAATAATTGTTGGATAACACCTTGTGATTTCTTTCACGATTTTACTATAAGGTGTTTATCGGTAATATTTGGTTCACTTTAATTAAATGAATTATTTTGAAAATTGGTTTTCAAATGGAAATGTTATGAAATGTTTTTTCCCTTTAAAAGAAATAGAAATGTTTGGTAATGAATATTTTGAAGTTATATTATATAAAAGTGATTTATATAAGAATGGTTTTACAAAAATGTTTTATTAAACGGAAAGAATTTCGAGGACTAAACCTGATGGTTTTAATGTAATTTTTGAACAGATTTGGGAAATGAAATTTATTATAGATTTGAAAGTACTTGTGAATATTAGTGTGAAATGATTTATCACTTCGGGATATAAAATGATTTGTTATGTTACAATGATTCAGGTAACCCGTAACTAAAAAGTGGGCATATGTTTTTGGTATAGTCCGCTCTTGGAATAGAGGGATGTACTTATTTATCGATTGTATGAAGGCTGAGATCCAGTTGCCTTGTTATTGGGAGAAACCTCCCGATCTGATTGCATATGGTTTGATATGTTTTTATTACAGTATTTGGGATTTCCAAATAAACTTTTCAAAAAGATTTGATTTAAGATCCCGAAGTAAAGTATAATTGAATATAAAAGATATATATATATATATTACAAAAGTTTTGAAATAAGAATTCGAGAATAAATTCCAAAGAGATAATTTCCGTAAAGGTAATTAGATTTGAAAATCTAAAATTGAAGATTAAGCATAAGTGGGTAGTTTTGAGAATTGCATATTGTTTGTTGCATCGTAGGCTCCATGAGTCCTATTTGCGGTAGGAGAACTACGTTCGCTTGATCCTGTATCTAATTCGGTACCCAATTAGATAGGGGTACGTAGGCAGTCACAAGTGGTAGTGATGAAGCTCCTAAAATAATATAACCCTTTCATGTTTATCTGTTATTGGTTGTTGTTTATCTTGTGTTATTGTATCTTTCCTGCCTACTATTTTATTCCGCATTTACATTGTTTATTGAGTTCGCAGGTAAGGATAGTGTTGTCTCTCTCATTAGAGTTGTGCAGTGGTAGATTTATAGTCATTGTACTAGGTATGTATTAAAGCACACTTTGTAGAATTAACAAATAAATTAACTACTCTGATATGTTGTATAGTTGAAATTGTATCCTATACATTTAGTAATGTTGAATATTTATAAAATATGGTGTATTAAATTGGTAGTTTTCATTAGTGGTTTAGAACGGACGGATTTTTCGGCAATTTTAACTTGTCTGAAAATCCGGGTCGTCACATCTATTATCCGCTGCATCTATTGCATTTGTTTTTATTTTCAGCATTTGTAAGGACTAAGGGTTTATAACTGTCCAGGCTGAATCAGGTTAGACTCTGATATTGTATTCAAAATTTTCCACTGTAAATATTATTATTGAAATAATATATGTTATCCCATTCGTGTGAGATTATGTTTGTAACGACCCGAAAATTTTAACGGTTTTAATAACATAATTAACTGAATTTTTGTGAAATTTTAAATGATAAAATTTTGAATTGAAAATTTGATATTTGGAAAATGTCTATTTTAACATAGCAACTAGTAAATTTTCATCAGATAATATGGAAGTTTATTTTCTAATGTAATTTTATTTCAATTCAAATTAGTTAAAAATCGATGATAATAAAATGTTTTCCCAACCTGAATATTTTTCTATAGAAAATTTGTATATCATCTTCTGAGTGAGGCGTCATATTTCGTTTCTTCAAATTTGGACTTCTATTGCTCCGTTCATCTTCTTTATGACATTTTTATATCATTTTCGGTACCGATTATCGAATTTTGATCGGATGATCGTACCACCGATATCTGTATACCGTTTTGATCGTCTCATCATGCTGATCTCAGCGGTATATTCAATTCTGTTTCTCCGAACCCCGGTACGCCGCGAAATCTGTAAACGGTAACCGTATCGGTACGGTTCCTTGCCTTTTGGTTCTTGTGACCTCTCAACTGGCCACCCGTGATAACTAATAGTCATTAACATTTATTTCTCCTAATTCAACTCATGTGACGATTTCAATTCCCTATATTTCATTTAACTTTGACTGTTGTTTTCAATCTCTTATTTTCTTCTGCTGTTCATCTATCACTTGAAAGAAAAATTAATAGTATCAAAGCCTTTAACCTCCTGCAAGTGCCGATCTCCCCGCCTTCCCTTGACCGAACTACCCGAGCTATCTCACAACTGACCAAGCACCACAGCTACTTCACCGCCGTACCTTCTCCCCACCCTCTCTTTCGCGCAACCCTCTCTTCCATCCAACACGAGCTTCCTCTGGCCTTTTCCCTCACCATGGCACCCAGTCGTAGCTACAACCATCACCGATCTTCTCACCTTCCTTTCTCCTCGGCCCGCGTGCCATACATCCATCGGCGCTTGCTTTGTTGTATATACCAGCCGTTCTTTTGGGTGGACGTAAGTACATATATTATATTAGACATATGTAATATATATATATTTTTGTTAGCTATATATATAAAGTTTTAAGTTCTGTGTTTATAATATAAGAAAATACATAAAGTTGTTTACAGCACATATGTAGCTAAACACGTAGTGTATATGTTTAAAGTATATGTGTTATGACTTTTACGGTTATGGTATATATTATATAAGATGAAAGATTTTATGTATACTGTATTTATATATGTTCGCTGTTACAGTTTGAAGATTTCGTATTTACTGATTGGTTTATTGATTTTGAGTTTTATTATATCATGTTGTGGTTCGATTTTAATTATAATATACATGTGTCAACATGTTTAATTATAGACTATATATATATATTAATATTTCGAAAAAAAATTATTTTAAAGTTGTATAAGTCAATTTATTTTACTGTAGAAATATTAATTTATATAACGGTATAATATATATATATATATATGTATGTATGTATGTATGTATGTAAGCCACACGTTGCTTATATATTAATTTACTTAAACTAAAATATGTATGTATAATTTGATTAATATATATAGGTATAACCTACAAGTTTTATCTTTTATATATTTTATATATTAGTATAGTCTATATATATGTGCGCTGTATATATATATGGAGATATATTAATTACATTATATGATATGGTATGTTTTTTAATATTTGGTTTTGATTTCGTGTAATAATGTGTTTATGTAAATATGGGTATTATATATATATATGGTTATAGTTTTGGATAGGATAGTTTTATGCATATAGTATGTTAATTGGTATATACTATGTTATGTCCTTATATATATATTAGTTATTTGTTGAATGATATATATAGCTTCTATAGTAGTGATACATATACATTATTGATTTCAAAGTATATATATATAAGTGGTATTATGTAATTTCCGTTTTAAGACTATACAAATAATAAGAGGTATACATTATATACATTATATATTGTATATAAGTGATTTTGAAATATATATTTAATTTAATATATGCTTCGAATTAGAATATATATATAGTTATATATCTATATACGTTCTCTTATACCCATTTATCTTCATCGACCCAATTCTAATTTGATTTCGTCTATTCCTTGTTATCAGCTTCGATCATCGAATTCGTGGGGATTCATAATTCAAATTCAGTACTTGTATCAGTGTGCATATTCACGTTGTCTTCTCGTTCATCTCTAGCCTCGAAAGGTGAGCAATCACTCACGATTAACGTTCTTTTATTTATTAAATTTGATTTCAATTGAAATGATAATTGAAATATGCTGCTGTTAGTTATTTACATTGCTATATATATATATCTGTATCTGTTCACCTGTGACATCTGACAGCATTATCTGCTATTTATATTGATGATATATGTTTGTTATATTATTATCATATCTATTATCACTCTGCGAGTTCCCTGTTAGTATAGAATTCACTATGGGTTGAAATGATACATACCCGAACGATCTGTAGAATAGGAGAAAATCGTTATGGGTTGAAATGATAAACCCAAGCGATTTTCATTGAATTGAATTTGGGATTGCGGGTTGAAAAGATATATATCCGTATATATTTTAAATTGCAGATTGAAATGATAAATATTTGTATCACTTGACCATAGGATAGAAAATTATATACAGACACCGTTGGTCTATATATATAAATATTTTGAATATGATTTCTATGGTTTTGAAAAGAAATATATGGTTTTAATAAATATTTATTTTAAAGATTTATTAAAGTTGATTTAATAAAGTTGATATATATAATATGATTATGTATTTATTTTCAAATATAGAGTTTAAAATGATTCGGCTTGGAAAGATAAATTTGAAATTGATTTGAAATTATATTTATTTAAGAATTTTACTTAAATAAGTTTGATTTGAAATTTATTAAAATTTGAAATTTTAAAGATATTTTTTATAACTTGAATTTGATTAAAAGTGACTTAAATGAATATTTCAAATTTATATAAATTTAAATGGGATATTTTGTTTATTTAAATTTGTAAATTGAAGTTGTATTTAGATGATTATTGAAATGATTAAGTAAATATTTCAAAACTAATAATAGTAAAGTGAATTTGATATATATATAAAATTATCGAATTTAGTTTTGAAATGTTGAATATATTGAAATTTGACTGGATTATTTTATGGTTCAAATATGTATTTGAAAATCGATAATTTGAAATGGTTTATTGAGAAGCTGAATCGAGTTGAAATTGATGATTTCAGATTTGATTAAATTTTAATTCTGGAATTCGAGTTGATTTGAATCGATTTGTGAAATTTGAGGAAGCTATTTTTATATAAAGTATTTTAAACTATATCTAAAACTATTTATTTTTTACTTTATAAATTATTTTAATATAAACTATTTAAATATAAATCATTTTCAATATAAATTATTTTATTATAAACTATTTTAACTTATAACTAATTTATATAAACTATTTTATTATATATACTAATTTTAATATCTAAACTGTTTAAGAGGAAAGTGTTATGGATTCCAAAATGCTATGATTTCAAAGCTATGATTTCAAAGTGTTATTTCCTTGTTTGACTATTTGGATGGTCAATTGATTATTTTAAAATTTAAAAGTTAAATACTTAATGGGGTATGCGGAAATGACTAGTACACGTGTTTCGTCTGTGAGATCCAAGGAGACTTAGACGATGGATGGAACATGTCGAAGGGAAAGCCGGATGCTCCAAAATAAATATCAAATCGTTTTAACTTAAGATAAAATAAAAAGTGTTATAAATATTTGATAGATTGAAGCGTTGATTTATCATTTATTGTTGTGTTTATTTTTTTAATTGATTGTTTGTTTGTTTGGATTGCGCTCGACCGGTTTTATGAGCACTCATTATTATTTATTGATTGTTGACTTTCCTCAACCAGTTTATGAGAAATCAATTATCCATATGCATGGGCTGGGTAGAAAATAATTGTAGGATAACACCTTGTGATTTATTTCATGATTTTACTATAAGGTGTTTATCGGTAATATTTGGTTCACTTTAATTAAATGAATTATTTTGAAAATTGGTTTTCAAATGGAAATGTTATGAAATGTTTTTTCCCTTTAAAAGAAATAGAAATGTTTGGTAATGAATATTTTGAAGTTATATTATATAAAAGTGATTTATATAAGAATGGTTTTACAAAAATGTTTTATAAAATGGAAAGAATTTCGAGGACTAAACCCGATGGTTTTAATGTGATTTTTGAACAGATTTGGGAAATGAAAATTATTATAGATTTGAAAGTACTTGTGAATATTAATGTGAAATGATTTATCGCTTCGGGATATAAAATGATTTGTTATGTTACAATGATTCGGGTAACCCGTAACTAAAAAGTGGGCATATGTTTTTGGTATAGTCCGCTCTTGGAATAGAGGGATGTACTTATTTATCGATTGTATGAAGGATGGGATCCAGTTGCCTTGTTATTGGGAGAAACCTCCCGATCTGATTGCATATGGTTTGATATGTTTTTATTACAGTATTTGGGATTTCCAAATAAACTTTTCAAAAAGGATTTGATTTAAGATCCCGAAGTAAAGTATAATTTGAATATAAAAGATATATATATATATATTTCAAAAGTCTTGAAATAAGAATTCGAGAATAAAGTCCAAAGAGATAATTTCCGTAAAGGTAATTAGATTTGAAAATCTAAAATTGAAGATTAACCATAAGTGGGTAGTTTTGAGAATTGCATATTGTTTGTTGCATCGTAGTCTCCATGAGTCCTATTTGCGGTAGGAGAACTACGTTCGCTTGATCCTGTATCTGATTCGGTACCCAATTAGATAGGGGTACGTAGGCAGTCACAAGTGGTAGTGATGAAGCTCCTAAAATAATATAACCCTTTCATGTTTATCTGTTATTGGTTGTTGTTTATCTTGTGTTATTGTATCTTTCCTGCTTACTATTTTATTCCGTATTTACATTGTTTATTGAGTTCGCAGGTAAGGATAGTGTTGTCTCTCTCATTAGAGTTATGCAGTGGTAGATTTATAGTCATTGTACTAGGTATGTATTAAAGCACACTTTGTAGAATTAACAAATAAATTAACTACTCTGATATGTTGTATAGTTGAAATTGTATCCTATACATTTAGTAATGTTGAATATTTATCAAATATGGTGTATTAAATTGGTAGTTTTCATTAGTGGTTTAGAACAGACGAATTTTTCGGCAATTTTAACTTGTTCGAAAATCCGGGTCGTCACATCTATTATCCGCTGCATCTATTGCATTTGTTTTTATTTTTAGCATTTGTAAGGACTAAGAATTTATAACTGTCCAGGCTAAATCCAGGTTAGACTCTGATATTGTATTCAAAATTTTCCGCTATAAATATTATTATTGAAATAATATATGTTATCCCATTCGTGTGAGATTATGTTTGTAACGACCTGAAAATTTTAACGGTTTTAATAACATAATTAACTGATTTTTTGTGAAATTTTAAATGATAAAATTTTGAATTGAAAATTTGATATTTGGAATACGTCTATTTGAACATAGCAACTAGTAAATTTTCATCAGATAATATGGAAGTTTATTTTCTAATGTAATTTTATTTCAATTCAAATCAGTTAAAATCGATGATAATAAAATGTTTTCCAAACCTGAATATTTTTCTATAGAAATTTTTTAAATCATCTTCTGAGTGAGTCATCATATTTCGTTTCTTCAAATTTGGAATTTTATTGCTTCGTTCATCTTATTTATGACATTTTTATATCATTTTCGGTACCGATTATCGACTTTTGATTGGATGATCGTACCACCGATATCTGTATACCGTTTTGATCGTCTCGTCGTGCGATCTCAGCGGTATATTCAATTCTGTTTCTCTGAACCCCTGTACGCCGCGAAATCTGTAAACGGTAACCGTATCGGTACGGTTCCTTGCCTTTTGGTTCTTGTGACCTCTCAACTGGCCACCCGTGATAACTAATAGTCATTAACATTTATTTCTCCTAGTTCAACTCACGTGACGATTTCAATTCCCTATATTTCATTTAACTTTGACTGTTGTTTTCAATCCCTTATTTTCTTCTGCTGTTCATCTATCACTTGAAAGAAAAATTAATAATATCAAAGCCTTTAACCTCCTGCAAGTGCTGATCTCCCCGCCTTCCCTTGACCGAACTACCCGAGCTATCTCACAACTGACCAAGCACCACAGCTACTTCACGGCCGTACCTTCTCCCCACCCTCTCTTTCGCGCAACCCTCTCTTCCATCCAACACGAGCTTCCTCTGGCCTTTTCCCTCACCGTGGCACCCAGCCGTAGCTACAACCATCACCGATCTTCTCACCTTCCTTTCTCCTCGGCCCGCGTGCCATACATCCATCGGCGCCTACTTTGTTGTATATACCAGCCGTTCTTTTGGGTGGACGTAAGTACATATATTATATTAGACATATGTAATATATATATTTTTGTTAGCTATATATATAAAGTTTTAAGTTCTGTGTTTATAATATAAGAAAATACATAAAGTTGTTTACAGCACATATGTAGTTAAACACGTAGTGTATATGTTTAAAGTATATGTGTTATGACTTTTACGGTTATGGTATATATTATATAAGATGAAAGATTTTATGTATACTATATTTAGATATGTTTGCTGTTACAGTTTGAAGATTTCGTATTTACTGATTGGTTTATTGATTTCGAGTTTTATTATATCATGTTGTGGTTCGATTTTAAGTATAATATACATGTGTCAACATGTTTAATTATAGACTATATATATTAATATTTCGAAAAACAATTATTTTAAAGTTGTATAAGTCAATTTATTTTACTGTAGAAATATTAATTTATATAACGGTATAATATATATATATATATATATATATCTATATGTGTGTGTAAGCCACACGTTGCTTATATATTAGTTTACTTAAACTAAAATATGTATGTATAATTTGATTAATATATATAGGTATAACCTACAAGTTTTATCTTTTATATATTTTATATATTAGTATAGTCTATATATATGTGTGCTGTATGTATATATATATATATGGAGATATATTAATTACATTATATGACATGGTATGTGTTTTAATATATGGTTTTGATTTCGTGTAATAATGTGTTTATGTAAATATGGGTGTTATATATATGGTTATAGTTTTGGATAGGATAGTTTTATGCATATAGTATGTTAATTGGTATATACTATGTTATGTCCTTATATATATATATTAGTTATTTGTTGAATGATATATATAGCTTCTATAGTAGTGATACATATACATTATTGATTTCAAAGTATATATATATAAGTGGTATTATGTAATTTCCGTTTTAAGACTATACAAATAATAAGAGGTATACATTATATACATTATATATTGTATATAAGTGATTTTGAAATATATATTTAATTTAATATATGCTTGGAGTTAGAATATATATATATATAGTTATATATCTATATACGTTCTCTTATACCCATTTATCTTCATCGACCTAATTCTAATTTGATTTCGTCTATTACTTGTTATCAGCTTCGATCATCGAATTCGTGGGGATTCGTAATTCAAATTCAGTACTTGTATCAGTGTGCATATTCACGTTATCTTCTCGTTCATCTCTAGCCTCGAAAGGTGAGCAATCACTCACGATTAACGTTCTTTTATTTATTAAATTTGATTTCAATTGAAACGACAATTGAAATATGCTGCTGTTAGTTATTTACATTGCTATATATATATATTTATCTGTATCTGTTCACCTGTGACATCTGACAGCATTATCTGCTATTTATATTGATGATATATGTTTGTTATATTATTATCATATCTGTTATCACTCTGCAAGTTCCCTGTTAGTATAGAATTCACTATGGGTTGAAATGATACATACCCGAACGATCTGTAGAACAGGAGAAAATCGTTATGGGTTGAAATGATAAACCCAAGTGATTTTCATTGAATTGAATTTGGGATTGCGGGTTGAAAAGATATATACCCGTATATATTTTAAATTGCAGATTGAAATGATAAATATTTGTATCACTTGACCATATGATAGAAAATTATATACAGACACCGTTGGTCTATATATATAAATATTTTGAATATGATTTCTATGGTTTTGAAAAGAAATATATGGTTTTAATAAATATTTATTTTAAAGATTTATTAAAGTTGATTTAATAAAGTTGATATATATATAATATGATTATGTATTTATTTTCAAATATAGAATTTAAAATGATTCGGGTTGGAAAGATAAATTTGAAATTGATTTGAAATTATATTTATTTAAGAATTTTACTTAAATAAGTTTGATTTGAAATTTATTAAAATTTGAAATTTTAAAGATATGTTTTATAACTTGAATTTGATTAAAAGTGACTTAAATGAATATATCAAATTTATATAAATTTAAATGGGATATTTTGTTTATTTAAATTTGTAAATTGAAGTTGTATTTAGATGATTATTGAAATGATCAAGTAAATATTTCAAAACTAATAATAGTAAAGTGAATTTGATATATATATAAAATTATCGAATTTAGTTTTGAAATGTTGAATATATTGAAATTTGACTAGATTATTTTATGGTTCAAATATGTATTTGAAAATCGATAATTTGAAATGGTTTATTAAGAAGCTGAATCGAGTTGAAATTGATGATTTGAGATTTGATTAAATTTTAATTTTGGAATTCGAGTTGATTTGAATCGATTTGTGAAATTTGAGGAAGCTATTTTTATATAAAGTATTTTAAACTATATCTAAAACTATTTATATTTTACTTTATAAATTATTTTAATATAAACTATTTAAATATAAATCATTTTCAATATAAATTATTTTATTATAAACTATTTTAACTTATAACTAATTTATATAAACTATTTTATTATATATACTAATTTTAATATCTAAACTGTTTAAGAGGAAAGTGTTATGGATTCCAAAATGCTATGATTTCAAAGCCATGATTTCAAAGTGTTATGAATTTCAAGATTTTGATTTCCAAAGTGTTTTGATTTTATAAAAAAAAGACTTATGATTTCGAAAGTGTTATAACTTTGGAAAGTGATATGATTTTGGAAATGAATATTATTTTAAGTAAGAAATGATATCGTATTGATTTGGTTTTTGAAATGGATATGATATTTTGGTTTTGAAGTATAAACTATTTTGAAATGACCGCGGTGTTATAATAATGATTGGTTGTTAAAGAGACTGGGATCGGATATGGGCATACTCTCTGTCGATACCGAAAACCACTTTAACAACTGTGTACGCGGTGGAGATTCCAGAATGAAGTAGGATGGTGGTGACGATCCTATATGAGGTATATACGTGGACCCGACTCCCGTGAGTTGGCATAAGGTAGCTAAAACAAGAGCAATCGATGGGCTAATGAGGTTGCTCCTCTGATCGGACACACTCCATCGTATGCCATTCTATTACTTTGTGATTGATTTGGTGCGCACCTTTGGATTTTCGGGAGTGTGGCTTGAGGTGGGCGATTGCTGCGGCTTTGCGTTACCACCGGCCCGGAAGTGTAATTGGTATATCTACCCTGGCATTGCCTAGTTGTGTTGTGTCACCTACCCTAGCGTGCTTTACTATGAGTTTGATTTGTGTCGTACCTATGGAGTATCCTCTGGTAGCTCCAGTTTACGGGGTATTACGGTACTGTATAGACTATTGGCACACCTAAAAATGTGTTAAGGTGGAAAATGTAAAGCCTTAACACTATTTTTAAATAGTATACTTTACTGTAGACATTATTATAATAGCGTATATTACTACATAGTAGATAGTTTAACGGATCCTTAGAGGATGGTTATCCCAAACATCCTTTAAGTTACTGTATTTCAGTTGATATTTCACTTGAGTTAGATTTATCGATATAAGAATGTTAATCCCGACTCAAGTGTTTTGTGTTTTGCTTTACGCTCGGGTCAGACTGAGTAATACAGCATTTGAAACTCACCTTTGGAGTTGGAGCTTCGCTTGGAGATCCAGCTATTTATCCAGCTTTTAGTTATTTAGTTGATTCCAGTGATGTATTCAGATTTTGTATTTGACTATTGTATTGAGACATCTATGTATTTGAAACCTCTATTGTATCTTATTTAACTCTGTTTTATATATAGTAGCTTCATGAACTACTATTCTTTTGTTTCCGCTGCATTATTGTTATATTACTCCGTGTCTGTGATTCTGTGATTATTTATTTATTGTATATACGAGTTTTGCCAAATTTAAATTAACAATCTAATATTTTGAGCAATTCAAATCCGACATGTATGGATGCGAATGGTTGAAAATTTTTAGGCTGTTACATGTGGTATCAGAGCTTTGGTTTTAGGCAAAACTTAAAATATTGAGTAAATTAAATTACGGGATCACTTTCGTTCGTGCTTGAATCTCTTCCTCTTTGATTCGGTTTCATTTGAATTTTGGAACTCTCCCACTTATTCTGAAATCCATCCTTGTCTTTCTTATTCGGGTTCTTTTGGATTCTGGAGCATTCCATAACTCCACTTCGATTGATTTCTATAATAATCGGCGGTTTCACCAATCTTTGAATGATTTGTAAAGGGGTGAAACTCCTTTACAATCGGAATTGATTCACCGAAGATTTCTTTATCCTCGGTTTTCTATGCTGCTATCTTTTGCTATACCCGAATTCTATCTCTGGCGATCGAATGTCGATTTGTTCCAGAATTCTACCTCGATCTTATTTTGAAGTCACGATTGACCCGGTTAAGGTTATCCGCGATTTATATAAGTTTATCCATTCGTTTCTCTTTTTGAAATCTATTTATCTCCCTATCGAGCCTACCTTCTAGTTGAATTCTTTTGGTTAGGATCCCTCTATATTTGGATCTCTATCCTTGTTTGAAACCCATTCTTGAATCATCGAGTGGGGGAGTGTATTTGTATTTGTATTAATATTAAAATGTTTTAGTGTGTTGTTTGAGTTGTTGATTTGGGTTTTCGATCGATTCGTCCGATCAATGCTATCGATAGGATTTCCAAAACACTTGAACAGAGCAAACTGACACAATATTATTTTCAAACTTGGTAAATGAAATAAATTTGTATGATTTTATTTATATATATATAAGTAAAAATTTCTGGAATTTAATAAGTTAATTAAATTGGTTATTTGAAATGATAATACTTGATTTTCATTTATTATTCTATAAATGAATTTATAAACATGGTTTATAAATTGATTTGGAATTGATAACTTTAAGTTAAGAATTTGAGAATTTAGTTTCCGGTATTTTAGAAAATTTGTTTTAAATTTTAAAGTGTATATTATTTAAAGTATTTTCAAATAGAAATCGTTTCAAAGGATTTTAAAATGTTGAAATCAGTGCTCTCTTCTTTTGTCGTTGGAAAATAATTTCGATGATGGCGGCCGCATCATCGACATTCATTTTCGAGTTTCGAAGTGGAAAGACCATTTTGTAGCTTTGCTACATTTTTGTTTTGGGAAAATGAATTTGACTTGAAATTCTTAAGTATAACTTGATATATATTATATAGGTATATGATTATAGACTCGATTTGATATATATAGTATATATATATATATCTAAATTTATTGAAGTTAATCGGGAATTTGATTCTTAAATTGTATGATTAAAGGATGATTTCAATTATAAAATAAAGCCAAATTTTGAATAAATATTTAAACTTGAACTAATTGAATTAGAAATATTACTTGTATAATACCCAATTTCATTCTAATATAACTTACCTAAATTATTCAGAAGTTGAATATGTAATTGGATAATATACAATATAAAATGATTTTATAAATAAAATTTGAGTGTTTATAATAAATGTTATACACTTAATTTTGATTACAAGTGTTAATAGAGATAAATAGAATAATAAGTTAACTGAATAATAAATGAGATAAATAAATTTTGTTTTGAAGATATTAATAAATTGAAAATAAAATCAACTTAATGAAATACCTTGAATTTAAAATCAATTGTTAAATATAAATTAATTTAAATTGATATTTATATGGTTTAAATTAATTGCTTATTTTGTTTTTTTTTCAAATTTATTTTTCTTTCTAATTGTTTTTATTCTCCTACCTCCTTCCTTTTTGGGGACGAAAAGTTTTGAGTAGGGGAGAGTGTAATGACCCGAAAATTTTAACGGTTTTAATAACGTAATTAACTGATTTTTTGTGAAATTTTAAATGATACAATTTTGAATTGAAAATTTGATATTTGGAATACGTCTATTTTAACATAGCAACTAGTAAATTTTCATTAGATAATATGGAAGTTTATTTTCTAATGTAATTTTATTTCAATTCAAATCAGTTAAAAATCGATGATAATGAAATGTTTTCCAAACCTGAATATTTTTCTATAGAAAATTTGTAAATCATCTTCTGAGTGAGACGTCATATTTCGTTTCTTCAAATTTGGACTTCTATTGCTCAGTTCATCTTATTTATGACATTTTTATATCATTTTCGGTATCGATTATCGACTTTTGATCGGATGATCATACCACCGGTATCTGTATACCGTTTTGATCGTCTCATCGTGTCGATCTCAGCGGTACATTCAATTTTGTTTCTCCGAACCCTAGTACGCCGCGAAATCTGTAAACGGTAACCGTATCGGTACGGTTCCTTGCCTTTTGGTTCTTGTGACCTCTCAACTGGCCACCCGTGATAAGTAATAGTCATTAACATTTATTTCTCCTAATTCAACTCACGTGACGATTACTATTCCCTATATTTCATTTAACTTTGACTGTTGTTTTCAATCCCTTATTTTCTTCTGCTGTTCATCTATCACTTGAAAGAAAAATTAATAATATCAAATCCTTTAACCTCCTGCAAGTGCCGATCTCCCCGCCTTCCCTTGACCGAACTACCCGAGCTATCTCACAACTGACCAAGCACCACAACTACTTCACCGCCGTACCTTCTCCCCACCCTCTTTCTCACGCAACCCTCTCTTCCATCCAACCCGAGCTTCCTCTGGCCTTTTTGAAAGTCTATATGGATCGATAATAAAGTTAAATTACGACTAGCAGGTGCGGAATTATAAATAATAGTAAATGGCAATAATAAAAAATGACACCAGGGATTTTTATACTGGTTCGAACTTCTCGTTCTACGTCCAGTCCCAGACTGCTTCTGGAATTTCTCGAATAACCCTCACTTAACCCGGAGGAACAGGTATTACACCGCCTGAGCAACCGAACAGGACTTTTCCGCCTAAGCAACCGAATAGGACTTTTCTGCCTAAGCAACCGAATAGGACTTCAAATACAATTTGGTAAATTGTTTCTTGACTTGTGTGTTCTTTGAATAACACGAATATAGTCAATGTAGTACACCCTTCCTATAATCTTCTTGATATGATGATTTGAATGTGCAAAGATAGGAAGTAGAGAATTGAAAATCACTTGATATTATAACAATATAAGATCAGAAAAGATAGAAAGAATTCGTAAGTGAAATAGTGGATTTTCATCTCTATTTATAGTATTGAATAGTTTTAATTCAATAGTTGCAACTCTTTGAAGAAGTGCAATTCTTGGTGAAGAGAACAACTCTTCAGATTTTGATATTTTATGAAGAGATGCTTCAGTTCGTCAAGTTCAGATGTCTGAGATAAAAGTGACAGATGTCTGAATAATTTTGAATTTCAAAAAATCAAAGGAAACAATAAACAGTTAATTTAGACGTCTGTCTTTTAATTCAGACGTCTGTCTAGGATGACAGACGTCTGTTATTAAGTGACAGACGTCTATTTCATATAGAAATAGAGGCATTAACAACATAGTGCTCAAACGTCTGTTATCTTAATTTAGACGTCTGATATTGATGTCAGACGTCTGAATTAATATACAGACGTCTATTTCTGTACTGTTCTGTTCCTTTGTCCATTTTAGTATTTTTGAACTTGAGAAAATATATAATTTTGAAAATACCTTTTTATATTTATTTTAAAGCATGATTTTCAAAAAGTATATGTGTGTGTGTGTGTTTCATCACCATATCAGAGATTGTACAAATATATCTAAATAGATTTTATAAGGAGCTTTAATCTTGTTGATGATAATAGCTTCTTTTGACGATTCCTGCAAGAATATTTGACATAATAATATATAGATTGAAATATATAGTTGTCGCATTAAAATTGAAGAAGTCAGGTTTCAACATTCTCCCCCTTTTTGATGATGACAACTATATAATTCATCGATTAGTATAATCATACCTTTTGCTCCCCCTGTCAATATGACCATATTATATAGCAGAAATATAATTATTTCTCCCCCTTTGTCATTAACAAAAAGAATTGTTGGGGTTGATTTGGATAAAAAAGAAGTAACAAAACTGTGAATAACACACTAATTAAGAGATGTAAACAAACCAAGCAAGATATTAACAAAACAATGTTTTAGACTACATCATAGTTGATTTTTTTAAAAAAAGACAGATAAAATTATACAATCTTATCATTCACCATTGTTTGAGCCAAGAAAAAAAATAAAATTTATGAGAGAAGACATTGATTGAACTAAAAGAGAGACCAAAAGAGAAACCAAAAGAGAACCATCTTCATTCACCATTCTCCCCAAGTTGGAGAAGAAGGAGGTGAGGATCCATGAGACTTTTTCCATAATTGACGAAGAATTGTCTTGATATTTCTCAATTCTCGTGCATTCTCTTCGACTTTGGCATCAAAGTAATCGAATCTAGAATTGATGGAAGAAAAGCCTTGTGCTATTTGTTGAGAAATTTTCTTTTGATTTTTAGAAATAATGATGTCGGATTTGAGCTTTTCATTTTTAGTATACGAGCGAGAAGTACCAGAAATTTGTTCTATCTCGAAATTTTCCGAATTTGGGCTTTGGATAAAAGCTTGCTCAAAAGCTTCATCTTCATCTTCTTCTTCATCTTCCCTTTCTTCATCATTCTTTTCTTTTTCAGTATTGCCTTCATTTCCATTATGTCCGGAACTACTTACTTTTGCTTTTCCTTTTTCTTTTTGTAAAGCAAGTTGTTCCGCTTTATAATTATTAAATGTTGGAAATGTCGGAGGAGATTCTGGTAAACCCATTAAACTGAAGAAGCGAATGTTGGATACCTTGATTTTTTCAAATTCAATTGATGGACTTTGAATAGAGAAGGCAGTTAAAATTCGAGTAATATAGGGAGCATAGATAATTGAGCGTTTCTTGGAGTCATGATAAGTGCGAAAAGCATCATAAAAGTATTGAGCCCAATTGATTTGAGTATTGGATAGAATTGATTGAAGTGCCTTATCTTCATCATCGTAAATGACCTCATGGCTTCCTTGTCGGGGAAAAATTGTTTTTATTAGCATTCTAAGCAATAGTCGAGGTCGAGGACGAAGATGATTTGATCTATCTGTGGATTTTTCAGGTTCAAAAAGATAATATTCGATTTGTTTAAGTTCCTCTCCTTCTAACTTAAAGTCATCTATGTCGACTCCTTCCGAGCTACATTTTAAAATTCGTCCAATGTCAGAAGGAGTTATTTGCAGAATGTTTCCAAAAACGCTTGTCCAAAGCGTTCCTTTTTCTCGATGAAGTCTAATTTTTGGATTGTTAACATTTGCTAGAAATAATAGAACACTAAGTCTGCAAATGTTGACTTGATTATCTTTGAAATCAATAAGGCTTGTAATCTGAGATCTATCAGTATAGAGCCTAAGTTTGTAGAAAGGAAAATGATCAAGATTATGAAAAATACCATGAAATGATTGAAGAGAACATAAATGCTTGTAACGAGCCATGCTTCGAGGTTCGTGGTATAACCAAGCTTCAATTTGATCTTCCGAAGGAAGAATGTGAGGAGGTTGATGAGATGAATCTCCTTTTTGTTTCTTAGATTTGGGCGCCATTGAAAAATTGAAAAAGCTAGGGTTTCGAGTTTGAGAGACGAGAAGAAGAAAATAAACCGTTTGGAATAACGTATATATAGATTTTCTTCTTAACAGGGTTTCAGACGTCTGAAAATTAAACAGACGTCTGAAGTTCTGTAGAATAAAAACAAAGACTAGAAGAACAGACGTCTAAAAATTTATGACAGACGTCTAAGACGTATGACAGACGTCTAAAAATAATTGACAGACGGCTCAGAAGGTTTAAAATGAAACAGAGAGTAAAAAACATTTTGCACTAAATTCAGACGTCTGATATTTTTATGTTTAGACGTCTATTATGAATAACAGACGTCTGTTATCTTTAAACAGACGGCTAATTGTTGGCTGCAAAAGTATAGACAGATTTAGACGTCTGTGAGAAATGACTCAGACGTCTGTGTGGCTGAAAATAGTAAAAAATTGTTTCTACAGACGTCTGTTGACAAATATAGACGTCTGTCTGTCTGATAAAAGATTTTATTTAGCTTAGGCTTAAAAAAAATTTAATAGTTTATTTATTTCTATTGATAGGAACATAAAACAAGTATAAATCAACAAATCAAACAAACAGACATATATATATTATCTATTTAGGAGTCTTTGGAGTTTTTGGAGACTTCGGAGACTTCCCTTTGGATAATTCGCGTTGATCTTGTTCAGCAGACTGATAAATAGGAGACCAATGAGGTTGACGTTCCCATGAATTTGGGGATACAGGAGGACGTTGAGGAGAGAGAATATGTGCATTTGTGTTGATCGGAGATGAACCACATATTTTTGCAGCACATCGTTCAAGAAAGCTAAGTCGTCTTCCATGACTCTTTTGTTCAAAATACATTTCTCGCTGAAGATCAAGTGTTTCCCTCTGATAGTGATGTAAATCATCTATCTTTTCCTTAGTAGATGGAGATGGAAATAAATTTCTTCGCGTACGTTTATTTTCTGGCGTATATCCCGTATGATGACTTTGTGGTGGACATATCGGAATATAAGCTGGAGTTGGAGTCGGAAGTTCGGAAGACCCAGAACTAGGAGTTTCGAAATTAATTGAAGAAAACTCAGATGTATAGGAGGGCTCATCTGAAGATGAACCAGCCATGGTATAAAAGAATAATGCAAAGTTAAAAAACATATTTGAATAATTTTTTGCTTTCACCTTTGTAAAAAGAATAGATAAGCTGAATGATAATTTTCTTTGGTAAGAAGAAATTTATAGACAACTAAAAGCTAAAAAATAAATGGTTAAGATTAAAAGAAGAGAAAATTTAATGTTAACCAGAAACAATATGTGTGGGTAAAAAAATAAGGATAAAATAGCTGAAATATACTTCATAAATTGTTGAGAGAGATAATACCAAGTTCTCGTCTCAATTTTACAAAACTGTTTTCATTTAAAGGTTTGGTAAAAATATCTGCTAATTGATTTTCCGAAGATATAAATTCTAGATTGATTATATCTTTTTCAATATTATCACGAAGAAAATGATGACGAATATCAATATGTTTTGTCCGTGAATGATTTACTGGATTTTTAGATAAATTAATAGCACTAGAGTTATCACAGAAAATTGTAGATTTAGATAAGTTAAAACCAAAATCTTGAAGAGTTTGTTGCATATAAATTACTTGAGCACACGCCAAAGCTGCAGATATATATTCTGCTTCACAAGTAGAAAGTGATACGCAATTTTGTTTCTTACTGAACCAAGATACTAGAGACCGTCCAATGAAGTGACATGTCCCACTTGTACTTTTTCTATCCGTCCGACTTCCTCCAAAATCAGCATCACTATATGATACTAATTCAAAAGGACATTCTTTCGGATAAAATAGTCCAAAATCTTTGGTTTTGTTGAGATAACGTAAAATACGTTTCACTGCTCTAATATGTGATTCTTTAGGATTGGCTTGAAATCGTGCACACAAACAAACACTCATCATTATATCGGGTCTACTAGCAGTTAAATATAATAATGATCCAATCATACTTCGATATAACTTTTGGTCTACACTCTTGCCATTTTCATCTTTTTCAAGATGTATGGTTGTACTCATAGGAGTAGGTTTGGCAGAGGTATTTTCCATACCAAAGCGTTTGATTAAATTATTACAATATTTTTCTTGATTTATAAAAATACCATTATTAATTTGTTTAATTTGAAGCCCAAGAAAATATGTTAATTCTCCCATATGAGACATTTCAAATTCATTTGTCATTATTTTTGAAAATTCTTGACATAATTTATCATTAGTTGATCCAAAAATAATATCATCTACATAAATTTGAACAATTAAAATATCATTTTTCTTTTTCTTAATAAAAAGAGTTTGATCAACCTTTCCAATTTCAAAACCAGAATTGATTAAATAAGTTTTTAAACGATCATACCAAGCACGAGGTGCTTGTTTCAAACCATATAAAGCCTTTTTAAGTTTATAAACATGTTCTGGAAATTGTTCGTGTATAAACAAGGGAGGTTGTTCAACATAAACATTTTCTTTAATAAATCCATTTAAAAAAGCACTTTTAACATCCATTTGATATAATTTGAAATCATGAAAGCAAGCATAGGCTAATAGAATTCGTATTGCTTCTAATCTTGCGACAGGAGCAAATGTTTCTTCATAGTCAATTCCTTCTTCCTGATTATATCCTTGAGCTACTAATCTAGCTTTATTTCTAGTGATATTACCATTTTCATCAGCTTTATTTTTAAAAACCCATTTAGTGCCAATAACTGTTTGATTATTTGGCCGTGGAACTAAATCCCAAACGTCATTTCTTTCGAATTGCTTTAGTTCTTCTTGCATCGCAATAATCCAATAATCATCAGTTGAGGCTTCCTTAATATTTTTAGGTTCTATATTAGAAAGAAATGCTATATGACCCATTTGATTTAGCTGATTTCTTGTTTTAACTCTTTCATCAATTTCTCCTATAATATTTTGAATTGGATGATCTTTTAAAATTCTTGGTGGAGATTTTAATTCAGTTTCAAATTGATTTATAGAAGTGATATTGTCAGGTGTATTGCTGTCAAAAGTAGAATTTGAATTTGTTACAATGTCTTCATCATCATTTGTTTTAATTTTGAAATTTTCATCAAATGATACATGGAGTGTTTCTTCAATAGATTTAGTTCTTAAATTATAGATTCTATATGCTTTGCTTCGTTCGGAATATCCGATGAATATACATTCATCCGATTTCGGATCAAACTTACCTAATTGATCTTTTGTATTTAAAGCAAAACATTTAGAACCAAAAATTTTAAAGTAAGATATATTAGGTATTCTACCCATGAAGAGTTCATATGGAGTATGTTTAGTTAAAGGTCGAATAGATACACGATTTAGGACATAACAAGCAGTAGCAACGGCTTCTGCCCAAAATTGTTTTGGAAGAGTGGTTCCATTCAATAAAGTCCTAGCACATTCTTGAAGTGTTCTATTTTTACGTTCAACAACTCCATTTTGTTGAGGCGTTCTTGGAAATGAGAAGTTATGAAATATTCCTTTTTTATTACAAAACTTCTCAAACATTTCATTTTCAAATTCTCCTCCATGATCACTTCTAATATTTTTAATTTTTAGATTTTTAATATTTTGAATACGTTTAGCAAAAATTTTGAAATTTTCAAAAGTATCACTTTTGTTTTTCATAAATAAAGTCCAAGTATATCTAGAGAAGTCATCAACTATTACAAAGACATATCTATTGTGATTAATAGATTGAGTCTGAGTTGGTCCAAATAAGTCTAGATGCAGCAATTCAAGAGGTTGCAAAGTTGAGATGATCTTCTTGGATTTAAAAGTAGTTTTAGTTAGCTTTCCTAGTTGACAAGCATCACAGATGCTATTTACCTTAAAATTCATTTTAGGTAAACCTTTTACCAAATTATTTTTGGATAATTTATTAATAGCTTTGAAATTTATATGACAAAATCTTTTATGCCATAGCCAAGGATCATTTTCTTTGACTAATAAGCACATATTTGTATTATGATTTATTTTCATATTTAAAATATAAATATTATGATCTCTTACTCCTTCGAAAATGATATTTTTGTTATGATCAAAAATATTGCATTTATTTTCAGAAAATACTATGTTAAAGCCTTTATCACATAATTGACTAATACTTAGTAAGTTATGTTTTAAATTTTTAACTAATAAGACATTTGTAATAAGAGGTAATTTAGATGTACCGTCATTGCTCACATCGCCTTTGCCGATGATGTAACCTTTTGAATTATCTCCAAAAGTGACAGATCCTCCATCTGAGTAGATAACGTTAGTTAACATATTTTTGTCGCCTGTCATATGTTTTGAGCAACCACTGTCTAGAATCCATTTTCCTCTTTTCTTAATCGGTACCTGCAAAAAATATTGAAATTCTATTGGTACCCACTTCCTCTATAGGGTCCTAAGGGTTAAATCTTAGGAAGCCAAACCCAGTTGGGTTTAGAGTTCCCTTTAAAAATAAAATTCTCATTCTTATGTACAGACATAATAAAAGATTTAATGTAGTTTTTCCTAATCAAATTATTATTAGTTTTTGGAACCCAAATCATAATTGATTTTGGATGAATAATTTTTGAAGAAGATTTTTGAACAGATGTAGATTCTTTTTTCTTAAAATTAGTATATAAAGACCCATTATTTTTAGAATGGTTTTGTATTGGTTTTTTATATCCTAATCCCTTTTTATTTGAACAAGTTTGAGAATTCTCAATTATTTTAGAGAGACTTTCTCTTCCACTGTTAAATTTAGAAACATTTTTAGAAATATTTTCCAGTTTTGTTTTAAGATTTGATACTTCTATATCAAGTGTTTTAATATTAGAGTTTAAATCATAATTTTCTTTTGCTAATTTAACATTCTCATATTTCTGTTTTTCTATTTCACTGCTTAAATCAGTCAATTTAGATGTTATATTAACATAAGATTCTTGAGATTTTACTAACTCTTCCTCTAATATTTTCTTTTCATCTTTTAACATGTCAGTTTCTATTTCAGTTCTATTTAATTTTCCTAAAGCATCTTTATATTTACTCTTTAGAATTCTAAGTTTATCTAACAATTCAGAGTTTATTTCTATTAAATCGTCAAAAGTTAGATCACTTACTTCATCATTTGTTGCCATAAAACAAACGTTGGCTTGTTCTGAATCACTTTCATTTTCACTGTCTGATGAAGAAGATTCCGTATCATCCCATGTAACTGAGAAGGCTTGTTTCTTTTTATATTTGTCCTTTTTGAGATTATTTTCTTTCTTCCGATCAGGACAATCTTTCTTTATGTGGCCCTTCTTGTGACATTCGTAGCATTCAAGAGATGAACTTGATGGCTTATTAAAACCCTTGTTATTTCCAAATTTATTACCCTTTTTGAATTTTAAAAACTTTTTGAAATTCTTAGCTATAAATGCCATATCATCTTCTGATTCAGAGTCTTCTTTTTCTGCTTGAAAAGCGATAGTTTTCTTGTCCTGTGCTTGTGCTCGTCTTGCCTGCAAATTTACTTCATAGGACATTAGATTTCCTATTAACTCTTCTGTTTTTATGGTTGAAATATCATTAGCTTCCTCGATAGCTAAGACTTTTCGTTCCCATTCATCAGTTAAAGAGTTAAGGATTTTTGATACAACATCAGATTCAGTAAAAGTGACTTCTAAAGCTAAAAGAGAGTGATAAATATCCTGGAATCTAGAATACATTTCACTAATACTTTCTCCTTGTTTCATCCTAAAATTTTGAAATTGGTTTTTAAGCATAGAGATCTTGCTTTGTTTTACTTTATTTGTTCCTTCGTGTGTAACCTTAAGAGTATTCCAAATTTCATAACCAGTTTTACAAATACTAACTCGATTAAATTCATTTTTGTCTAATGCGCAAAATAACATGTTCATTGCTTTTGCGTTTGCAGTAGCATCTAGTTTTTGTGTATTAGACCAAGCAGCATATCCTATAGTAGGAATATGATATTCAGTTTGAATGATATTCCAAGTTTCAAATCCACTTGCTTGCATAAAAATTCTCATTCTAGTTGACCAATAACTATAATTTAATCCGTTAAACAATGGTGGTCGTGTAGTGGCTTGTCCCTCAGTAAAACTGTTGCTAGTGTTATTGTCCATATTTTTTAAAAAATATCAGATAACTGTGTTATAGTTATGTGATGACCTTGCTCCGATACCAAATGAAAGTCTATATGGATCGATAATAAAGTTAAATTACGACTAGCAGGTGCGGAATTATAAATAATAGTAAATGGCAATAATAAAAAATGACACCAGGGATTTTTATACTGGTTCGAACTTCTCGTTCTACGTCCAGTCCCAGACTGCTTCTGGAATTTCTCGAATAACCCTCACTTAACCCGGAGGAACAGGTATTACACCGCCTGAGCAACCGAACAGGACTTTTCCGCCTAAGCAACCGAATAGGACTTTTCTGCCTAAGCAACCGAATAGGACTTCAAATACAATTTGGTAAATTGTTTCTTGACTTGTGTGTTCTTTGAATAACACGAATATAGTCAATGTAGTACACCCTTCCTATAATCTTCTTGATATGATGATTTGAATGTGCAAAGATAGGAAGTAGAGAATTGAAAATCACTTGATATTATAACAATATAAGATCAGAAAAGATAGAAAGAATTCGTAAGTGAAATAGTGGATTTTCATCTCTATTTATAGTGTTGAATAGTTTTAATTCAATAGTTGCAACTCTTTGAAGAAGTGCAATTCTTGGTGAAGAGAACAACTCTTCAGATTTTGATATTTTATGAAGAGATGCTTCAGTTCGTCAAGTTCAGATGTCTGAGATAAAAGTGACAGATGTCTGAATAATTTTGAATTTCAAAAAATCAAAGGAAACAATAAACAGTTAATTTAGACGTCTGTCTTTTAATTCAGACGTCTGTCTAGGATGACAGACGTCTGTTATTAAGTGACAAACGTCTATTTCATATAGAAATAGAGGCATTAACAACATAGTGCTCAGACGTCTGTTATCTTAATTTAGACGTCTGATATTGATGTCAGACGTCTGAATTAATATACAAACGTCTATTTCTGTACTGTTTTGTTCCTTTTTCCATTTTAGTATTTTTGAACTTGAGAAAATATATAATTTTGAAAATACCTTTTTATATTTATTTTAAAGCATGATTTTCAAAAAGTATATGTGTGTGTGTGTGTGTTTCATCACCATATCAGAGATTGTACAAATATATCTAAATAGATTTTATAAAGAGCTTTAATCTTGTTGATGATAATAGCTTCTTTTGACGATTCCTGCAAGAATATTTGACATAATAATATATAGATTGAAATATATAGTTGTCGCATTAAAATTGAAGAAGTCAGGTTTCAACACTTTTCCCTCACCGCGGCACCCAGCCGTAGCTACAACCATCTCTGATCTTCTCACCTTCCTTTCTCCTTAGCCCGCGTGCCATACATCCATCGGCGCCTGCTTTGTTGTATATACCAGCCGTTCTTTTGGGTGGACGTAAGTACATATATTATATTAGACATATGTAATATATATATTTTTATTAGCTATATATATAAAGTTTTAAGTTCTGTGTTTATAATATAAGAAAATACATAAAGTTGTTTACAACACATATGTAGTTAAACACGTAGTGTATATGTTTAAAGTATACGTGTTATGATTTTTACGGTTATAGTATATATTATATTAGATGAAAGATTTTATGTATACTGTATTTATATATGTTCGCTGTTTACAGTTTGAAGATTTCATATTTACTGATTGGTTTATTGATTTCGAGTTTTATTATATCATGTTGTGGTTCGATTATAAGTATAATATACATGTGTCAACATGTTTAATTATAGACTATATATATATGTATTAATATTTCAAAAAAAAGGTATTTTAAAGTTGTATAAGTCTATTTATTTTACTATAGAAATATTAATTTATATAACGGTATAATATATATATATATATGTAAGCCACACGTTGCTTATATATTAGTTTACTTAAACTAAAATATGTATGTATAATTTGATTAATATATATATAGGTATAACCTGCAAGTTTTATCATTTATATATTTTATATATTAGTATAGTCTATATATATGTATGATGTATATATATATATATGAAGATATATTAATTACATTATATGATATTGTATGTGTTTTAATATTTGGTTTTGATTTCGTGCAATAATGTGTTTATGTAAATATGGGTATTATATATATATATATATATATATATATATATATATGGTTATAGTTTAGGATAGGATAGTTTTATGCATATAGTATGTTAATTGGTATATACTATGTTAAGTCCTTATATATATATTAGTTATTTGTTGAATGATATATATAGCTTCTACAGTAGTGATACATATACATTATTGATTTCAAAGTATATATATATGTTATATTATGTAATTTCAGTTTTAAAACTATACAAATAATAAGAGGTATACATTATATATATTATATATTGTATATAAGTGATTTTGAAATATATATTTAATTTAATATATGCTTGGAATTAGAATATATATAGTTATATATCTATATACGTTCACTTATACCCATTTATCTTCATCGACCCAATTCTGATTTGATTTTGTCTATTCCTTGTTATCAGCTTCGATCATCGAATTCGTGGGGATTCGTAATACAAATTCAGTACTTGTATCAGTGTGCATATTCACGTTATTTTCTCGTTCATCTCTAGCCTCGAAAGGTGAGCAATCACTCATGATTAACGTTCTTTTATTTATTAAATTTGATTTCAATTGAAACGACAATTGAAATATGCTGCTGTTAGTTATTTACATTGCTATATATATTGTTATCTGTATCTGTTCACCTGTGACATCTGACACCATTATCTGCTATTTATATTGATGATATATGTATGTTATATTATTATCATATCTGTTATCACTCTGCAAGTTCCCTGTTAGTATAGAATTCACTATGGGTTGAAATGATACATACCCTAACGATCTGTAGAATAGGAGAAAATCGTTATGGGTTGAAATGATAAACCCAAGCGATTTTCATTGAATTGAATTTTGGATTGCGGGTTGAAAAGATATATACCCGTATATATTTTAAATTGTGGATTGAAATGATAAATATCCGTATCACTTGACCATAGGATAGAAAATTATATACAGACACCGTTGGTCTATATATATAAATATTTTGAATATGATTTCTATGGTTTTGAAAAGAAATATATGGTTTTAATAAATATTTATTTTAAAGATTTATTAAAGTTGATTTAATAAAGTTGATATATATAATATGTTTAAGTATTTATTTTCAAATATAGAGTTTAAAATGATTCGGGTTGGAAAGATAAATTTGAAATTGATTTGAAATTATATTTATTTAAGAATTTTACTTAAATTTTAAAGATATGTTTTATAACTTGAATTTGATTAAAAGTGACTTAAATGAATATTTCAAATTTATATAAATTTAAATGGGATATTTTGTTTATTTAAATTTGTAAATTGAAGTTGTATTTAGATGATTATTGAAATGATTAAGTAAATATTTCAAAACTAATAATAGTAAATTGAATTTGATATATATATTTATAAAATTATCGAATTTAGTTTTGAAATGTTGAATGTATTGAAATTTGAATGGATTATTTTATGGTTCAAATATGTATTTGAAAATCGATAATTTGAAATGGTTTATTAAGAAGCTGAATCGAGTTGAAATTGATGATTTGAGATTTGATTAAATTTTAATTTTGGAATTCGAGTTGATTTGAATCAATTTGTGAAATTTGAGGAAGCTATTTTTATATAAAGTATTTTAAACTATATCTAAAACTATTTATATTTTACTTTATAAATTATTTAATATAAACTATTTAAATATAAATCATTTTTAATATAAATTATTTTATTATAAACTATTTTAACTTATAACTAATTTATATAAACTATTTTATTATATATACTAATTTTACTGTTTAAGAGGAAAGTGTTATGGATTCGAAAATGCTATGATTTCAAAGCTATGATTTCAAAGTGTTATGAATTTCAAGATTTTGATTTCCAAAGTGTTTTGATTTTATAAAAAAAAGACTTATGATTTCGAAAGCATTATAACTTTGGAAAGTGATATGATTTTGGAAATGAATATTATTTTAAGTAAGAAAGGATATCGTATTGATTTGGTTTTTGAAATGGATATGATATTTTGGTTTTGAATTATAAACTATTTTGAAATGACCGCGGTGTTATAATAACGATTGGTTGTTAAAGAGACGGGGATCGGATATGGGCATACTCTCTGTCGATACCGAAAACCACTTTAACAACTGTGTACGCGGTGGAGATTCCAGAATGAAGTAGGATGGTGGCGACGATCCTATATGAGGTATATACGTGGACCCGACTCCCGTGAGTTGGCATAAGGTGGCTAAAATAGGAGCAATCGACGGGCTAATGAGGTAGCTCCTCTGATCGGACACACTTCATCGTATGCCATTCTATTACTTTGTGATTGATTTGGTGCGCACCTTCGGATTTTCGGGAGTGTGGCTCGAGGTGGGCGATTGCTGCGGCTCTGCGTTACCACCGTCCCGGAAGTGTAATTGGTATATCTACCCTGGCATTGCCTAGTTGTGCCGTATCACCTACCCTAGCGTGCTTTACTATGAGTTTGATTTGTGTCGTACCTATGTAGTATCCTCTGGTAGCTCCAGTTTACGGGGTATTACAGTACTGTATAGACTATTGGCACACCTAAAAATGTGTTAAGGTGGAAAATGTAAAGCCTTAACGCTATTTTTAAATAGTATACTTTACTGTAGACATTATTATAATAGCGTATATTACTACATAGTAGATAGTTTAACGGATCCTTAGAGGATAGTTATCCCAAATATCCTTCAAGTTACTGTATTTCAGTTGATATTTCACTTGAGTTAGATTTATCGATATAAGAATGTTAATCCTGACTCGAGTGTTTTGTGTTTTGCTTTACGCTCGGGTCAGACTGAGTGATACAGCATTTGAGGCTCACCTTTTGAGTTGGAGCTTCGCTTGGAGATCCAGCTATCTATCTAGCTTTCAGTTATTCAGTTGATTCCAGTGATGTATTCAAATTTTGTATTTGACTATTGTATTGAGACATCTATGTATTTGAAACCTCTGTTGTATCTTATTTAACTCTATTATATATATAGTAGTTTCATGAACTACTATTCTTTTGTTTCCGCTGCATTATTGTTATATTACTCTGTGTCTGTGATTATTTATTTACTGTATATTTGAGTTTTGCCAAATTTAAATTAACAATCTGATATTTTGAGCAATTCAAATCCGACATGTATGGATGCGAATGGTTGAAAATTTCAGGCTGTTACAATGTTCTATCTTTATTTTCTTTTTCCCCTAATAATAGGGCTTTCCGGCATTGGATCTGCGGCATGTGGATGTATTAGTGCCGATTTTCGAGGGTCGAAAATTCCAATCGTCACAATTACAAAAGTGTAGCCTAATAAAGATTAGAAACTGGATTTCGTCTAAATGATCTACAAGCAATTGAACTCGTGCCTGATAATGTACTTCAGCAAAGTCCGTACAAGCTTTAGTGTTTAAATATTAAGTAAAGATTGAGTACATACCAAGGAGTCAACACAACTGAGTCGTTAGCTGATTTATGAGTTCAACTAATTTAAATTAATTTATAGATATTAAATTAATATAAATGTTGTATTAAATTTTTATGGAATTTAATTATTTGTTTAAGGCCTTAAAATTAGTTAAAATAATATACAATTTGTATATATGATTTAATTAAATATATTGGCTTAACTAATTAATTAATGTATGGAATATCAATTAGGTCCGACATCATGGAAGCCTATGCATGGATATGGTCCACCATATAATGGAAATGGGAGATAATTCTTAATTTCCACATGTGGTCTAACTATATTTGTTAAATTGATTCTAATGTTGAGTAAATTGAGAGAAAGATGGAAACATGCATTTATTCTCTGGTCCAAGAGAGGTTATAATTATATCTCATTATTTAACTCATAAAGACATACAAAAATTTTAAACCTAACCTACGTTAGAAAATTAGTTAAAGCCTTAAAGGTAGGATTTGCATACCAAGTTCAAGGAGAATGAATAGTGATTCAAAGAGGAATGACTATCAACCACCATGTTGACAACCAGCAAATCTAGGTATGCTTATATATATATGTGTGTGTGTGTGTGTGTCATATATCTATAAATTAATTTCGGCCATAAATTAAAAATTATTGTTTATTTTAATAATTTTCGAATATTGAAATCATTTAAAAAAAATTAATATTGGTATATATAAATGTATATATGTATTTATATTTTAAAAATCTATATATGTGTGTGTATGTGTAGATGTATGTATGTATAAATGTATGTATACGTGGCTCAGCATAAGATAGTGTGCGTGTGTATGTGTATATATATGTATGTATGTATGTATGTATGTATAAATGTATGTATACGTGGCTCAGCATAAGATAGTGTGCGTGCGTGTGTGTATAATATTATTCTAAAGTTATATACATATATATATATATATAAATATGTACTTATACATGAAAACATATTTACACACACATAGATAGATATTGTTGGAACTAGGCCAGCACGCAATGGATTAACTAGGTAAATTCCAAAAAATTATTCCATTTTGGATCCTATTAAGCCTTGGAAGCCTAAATTGATTTAAATCTGATCTAAATTAATTTTAAATAAAATTGCTATTTCATTTTATTTATTAACAAAAAGATTTTGTTTGATGTTATATATAATATATAATGTTCATGTGTGTCTTATACACACGTACATGTACGTGCACGTGCAACATATAAAGTGTGCACGGTTTAACATACCCGTGTCTAAGTGTTGGAAGTTACACCGCAATGGATATGTTAGCCGCTCCATATAAATATATGTTATCTATTTATACACACATACACACTCTTATATAATTAAATGATATAAACTATATTTCTTTAAAATCATATATATATACACATAAAATAATGTAAAAGTAATCTAACTTTAATATATATATATATATATATGTGTGTGTGTGTGTGTGTGTGTGTGTGCACGCACATATAATAATATTTACGAATATGAATACAAACAATTTCAATCTCAATTTCAAATTTCAAACTTTAAATTTTTAAACTAGATCTACATCTAAAATTATCTTTTAAACTTAAATTCAAATTTATAAGTTGTTAATAAATTATATATTATTAAAATATATATTTATATATGTACGAAAAAAACAATATTTTTTTAAACATAAATATAAAATACATACATACATACGTATAACACACATATATATATATATATTAAAATTAATATATAAAATTCATATATAGTATAAAATGATGTTATATAATAAAGTGTATATGCAATAATATAATATAATACATACATATTTCTTTTCAGCTATATTTATATTTTAACATTTTTTTCATATAATTAAATCCATAAAAAAAATCCTTTTTTTAATTTAAAACTAAATCCGTGCAAAAAATAATTTAATTTGAAATAAAAAATCAACTAATGTTAAATTTATGTATATTAACATATGCAAACATACATACATATATATAATAAATCATTAAACTAAGTTAATTTATTATATTATAAAATTATATATATATAGACAAACATTTCATATATAATATGTATAAGCATAATATTTTCTGAAATATCATCATGTATATAATTTAATAAAAAAATTTATACTATATACCCATATTTATCCATTAAAAATCAACCTTTTGTTTTAAAATCCATTTTAAATTGTTTATAATTCAAAATGAAAATTTTAATTTTACTTCTGGTCGAAAGCTTTTATGTGCATATATATAATAATTTTTAATAATAATATATTTATATTTTAGGTTGACAGAACATATATCTAAAGATTCATGATAAATACATTTAATCTAACCATATATAAAATGAATAAATGAAAAATAAATATTTACATTTGTAAATTAGAATATTACCTTGACTATAGTCCAACAGTAACACTTTGGATGATGAATCAATCAATTCCTTTTGGATCTGAATCCAAAGTCTTCTAGAAGGTGACTGAAAGATCTTTACACCTTATTGATATTTGATTTAATCTTGTGTTTTTAAAGCATGAAATGATGGAGGAGGGGGACAATGGTCTCGGCGAGAGGTGGGTAGTATGGAGGCTCAAAAAAGAGTAACACAAATGAAGTGTTAAGGGTGTTTAAATAGAAGAGAGAAAGAGGAGCTAAAATGGATCTTGATCCAAAGATCTCTCTACCAAGTCAAACCCTTTTTAATAAATCCTAGCCCTTTATTGTACACCCCATAATTTGGCGTTCGTTATTTACTTAGTTACTTACTTAGTTAGTTAGTTAATAAGGATTCGATAATGGAATTTGTAAAAACAATGGAATTTGACCACAAAACTTACACCATTGCGTTTTCGGCGAAATTCTGAGCAATTTTTATATTTGGAGTTTTGCGATCGGAGTCCAAACGAAGAAGTTACGGACGAAAAACGAATTCGAAACGAAAATAATTAAATAAGAAAAAATAACAATTATTAACTAATAGCCTGGGCCCACAGGCCGACCTGTCATTGGGCGGTCGAACGGTCACCTTCAGGCGGCTGCGGTTATCCTAGACCACAACGGCCCGGATTTAATATTTTAAATCGTACGGTCCTGGTTGATTTTAACACCTATAAATTCAGCCCTAGCCCTCCCTTCTCTTCTCATATTTTTATAGAGGCAGTAGCGAAGCCTACAATTTCTTCTTCTCCGCTTTCTTTCTAAATTATAAAGATAAGATATTTGTATCTATATTCATACAAATCGAAGAAGAGTAGAAATCTAATAAAAAGGAGAAAAGAATAGAATCAACCATATGTGTATTTGAGGTAATTTATATATTTATATATATATTTGTATCTATTTTCTCTTTCTATCCCAAATCTCTTCTCAAATTTGTAATTCTAATGTATGTATATACCTTTTTATACATATCTCTTAGATTAAAAAGGATTTGGATATGAATTAAAGGTTCTACTTCAGATCTAGAGATTTGGATCACTTTTAAAAGGAGAGCGGGAAATTTTATAGATTATTATAATATGAAAATTATCCCGTTGGTGTTTATTTGATTTTGTACCTAATTGGATAATTGTATATGGGTTTTAGGCAACAAATCGAATATAATCTGAATATAATAAATATCTCCTACATATTCTTGTTTATGAACTGATTTAGAATTGTTTACAACCTGATCGGAAAATCAGTCCCAAAAGTACGAATTTAGAATATTAATTTGAATGAAATTTATTCCAGATCTGAAATAAGTTGTATAATAATGTTATAAATTTGGATTATTACCCTATCTTGTTAGAATGTAAACATTCCTATGTTTGGAATTGTTGGAATTTAGATCCGTTTAATATTTGTAAATTAGTTTGATTTCTTTCCCTTTTAAAAATACAGCGTTTTATCTAACAAGGAATAGATGCAAATAGAAAGAGAAAGAGATGTGTAAAGTATGAATTCATTGTAGTTTACACTATCTATTTCAGTAATAAAAAGAAATGATTATTCCTTGTAATTTCAATATGTAATCTTTTAAAGTTAAATCTTTTGTTTTGGACTAATTTATGGAAATTATAGCGGATAATCTTTTTAGATATGGTTCCAACAATTTAACATGGAAAAGAATATTCTAAAGAAGATATATAACTAGAACATATTTGATAAAAGTAAATATTTGTAAGTAATTTACTATGCTCACAATAATTAAATAAAAAGCTAATAACGATGCTTTCATGTAATATTCGCGTTTAGGATAATTAACTAACGGGAAAAGAATTAAAGGTTGTAACTCCAAAGTTGTAATAATTTGATAGGATAATGGATTAATGGGACACATAAAAATGGAATAAATATAAAAGTTTGCTAACTTGAAATTAGTAATCATACATAAATGTCTTAGGAAATATCCGTTAGGATTTTATGGACAAATTGACATTTGTGAGCATTAAACTTGGATTTATAAGTAGATGAATATTTAACGTAAATCTTATTGCCTTAAATAAAAGGGAATTAGTATGTTAAGTCCAATGTCTACTTAAGATAATATAAATAAAGACTTAGGATGGTTAATTGGACTTAGTAGGTTAGTGATGCGAGGTCAGTAGAGTCACTCGACAGAAGACTGCCCTTCACTTTGAGGCTACTAGCAGTTAGGTGCACTTACTACTGATGTGAGGTATCATTAATCCTAGGACTCATGACAACGTAAGAGATTGAGCTTGCTTTCTTAATTGGAAAGTATTAAATGGTCCAAATTTTGAATTAGGAGCGGTGAGAGATATCTCCATAGGGGTTCGCTTCTGTTTTGAGGTCTTAACTGGCTGTAGGGTCCACCTCTCTCCTAAATGGAAGTGTTAAGTAACCTAGTGAGATTCCAAATAAATAAATAAGGATGTCTTTAAAAAGGGTTTTCTTCAATGTTGAGGTCTTAAGTGGCTGTAGGGTCTGCCTCACTACCGAAAGAAGTAACCTAATGAGATGTCATATTTATAGTTAAAGAGTGATAGTGGATATCTCGGGAAGGGTTCGCTTCAGGTTTGGGGTCTTAAGTAACTAAATGGTTTGCCTCTTTCCTACAAAAGAAGTACTAAGTAGCCCAGTGAGATTTTCAAGCAATGTCAGCTAGATAGTACCAATGAGGAGTCCACCTTGGGGTTGGGTATTAAATGACAAAGGTCGACCTATAAATAGTTGTTAAATTGTCAAGGGTCTGCCTAGTCCTTATGAATGAGGTATTAAGTGGCTTGGGTATAGTCTCTCACATTGCTAAGCCTGAAATAACGATAGTATCATTGAGGAGCATGCCTTGGGGATAGGTCTTAAATAATGGGGTCTGCCTTAATTAAGGTCTTAAATGACTATAATCTGCCTATTTTCCAATAAAAGGTATTAAGTGGCTTGGGAACTGTTTATTACATGGATATGATTTTATCGGTGATCGATGCTGTAATAGTTGGACATTAAATGTCGAAAAACTTAAATAGTGTTTAGAGGTCTTGTAACTAGGACCCACTAACCATTGACAACATTGTTAAGAAACCACCTTGGGAATAGGTCTTAAATGACGGGGTCTACCTTGATTAAGGTCTTAAATGGCAGATTCTGCCTATTTCTCTTTTTAAAAGTATTATAGAAGCCCACTTCATATTTAGAAGTACTAAGTGGCTAATGAGTTTGGAAGTATTGGGTGGTTGATATGGCTTCATTAGTATTTGTACCTTGGAAAGGGGTAAGTAAGTAATCTTGTGCGCAATGCAAGGTTAGAATTGCTAACCTTAATGGACATAATAATTAAATGGAAACCAATCGGTATAAGTCTATGTTATGGACAGTTTATATATACAATCACCAGAATGTTGTTCTGACCTCCTCCTCATTACAACCCATATGATAGATTTAGGGGAACAGGTCACTAGAGCTGGATGTGCTTTGTTGTTAGAGAAGTCTTCTTTCTCTCATGCTCGATGCTGATGTGACAATCTGTTATCCAAGGAATACCATTAATTCCAAAGTAGTAGTTATAGTCATTATTCTTATCCTACTATTTTTTTCGCTGTGAGTTTAGATTTCTATCAATCTTTAATAATGACCATGCTTATTTGCAGGAACCAAATCCAACGATCTGTGCTTTGATGGACTTAAGTTTTGATTTTTGTCGAAATTTAGGCCCATGGAGGTACAGGTTGTCACATCTATCCCATACCTATGGCTGGGCATACTCCCTTCATGGACCTTCCTTCCATTTCAAGCCTAATAAATAATATACATTTAAGTCAAATTTAAACATACATTGATATCATATATCGATATGTGTGTATACAACTTTTATATACGCACTATTTTCAATTTTGATCAACACATATAAAATAAAATTTTATAATATATTATTTAATTTATAACAATTATAATTAATTAAATCAGGTTATAGTCAGAGTATTCAACATTTCGATTGTGTGACTCTTAGGTGTAAAATTCGATCAATGATTAATATCGAACAATTCAAATATTAACGTTCACACGTAACCTTAACTACTAGTGTGACATTATGGCCAAATATATCGCTTATATACCTTCGGTTAAATCCAATTTTACTTATTTTAAGCATTATCCGTTAGTGGAAATTATTTACATCAATTCTCTTCGTCAAAACTTTATCACGTTAGGACTAATGGAATTTGCTAGTGGTCAAAATTCCAATATCGTTTATATTCAACTTTATAGTCCAAACACAAAGCCCTTGGTTCAATAATAACAATTATTATTAACCAAACTATTCTAGCTAGAGCCTTTGACTTTGAGTTGACTTCAGTTGACCATGATACTAATCTCATATAACCGAGGAGACGAATCCTCTACTGAATAGTGTTTCACTTCTAATGCTTTCATTCAACCGAATTATAGTCATCCAATGGACATTGTATCACGATTTAACTATAATCAAAGAGGAGTTTCCATATTGAAGCTCGACAATATTCTTAGGTCGTGGGAATTGTGTAATATTGTCACATTGATATTCTCAATTTGACCTTACTTATATTAACTAACAAAAAAGTATCGAGTGAGTCGTTTTATGTTATCCAATAACTATCCGTACGTAACCCCTAGGTGCCTCCCAGATGCCATGAGTAATATTCTACCTAACATTTGAAGAGCGTTACGTATTATAGTCTTAATTGATGCATCGATATGTAGTCTCGATACATCTTGATTACGAATATTTATATTGACTAGGAATATTTAAAACGGTGTATTTATTATATTGTGATAAATTGCTCGTGATTACAGCACCTTGTAATTACTATCACAAACACACCATTTATGGATTTTCTATTAAATAAACTTAAACTGAATAATTAATTATTTATAACACACTACAATAAGTATATAACAGAAAAAAAACCTTTTATTTCAAACAAGACCGGTTATCGAGTTAGATATATGTAATAAATTACATAATTGCCTTTATGGAATACCCCTAACTTTATCAATCTCACACTTGCACTTGAGGTCAATTATGGAATCTATATTCCATCCCTTCATTTAGTTTGATGAGAACTGATCGAGTTAGACACTTCGTGAATAGATCTGCTATGGTGTTTAATTTTTCTATTCTATCAATTAACTTTCTCTATGTTGATAAACCATATTTATCAAGTGAAACTATTTGGAATATGTTTCTCGACTTCTAGTGAGCTCAAATTATTACATTGTTATCATATAACAATGATTAGTATTCTCAATTCCTAGAATCACCCTATCTCATTTATAGATTTGTGCATTTATATTTATACATTCCTTTTATTGTGGCGTTATTCAAGGAGATGTACTTAGCCTTTTTGTTGAATTAGCCATAAACACTTGTTTAGAATATTTCCAACTTAAAGCTCCTTAATTAAGGTTTGATCATGAATCTAATATTGACTTATTATACTCGGGTCACTCATGAAGTTGAGTCTGTACACTCCTTCATAAAAAGTCAATTGTTTTTATAAATAGTTCTTTAGTATTTCATAAATATTCGAGAATACTCTAAACTACCATTTAGTGATATTAATTTATATTTGATATTTGTTTCATATCAAATGCATTAGCTAAATACGGTACTGTAAACAATATAACATGTATGATAATTCCTATTGTCAATACATAAGGAATTCATCTTACATGTTCCATATTAAACATTTTAATATGGTATCTGTGCATATTGTTTGGGACATTCCCAACATCCTTTTATATCGATTATAAAAGAAATTGTTTACAAATCCAATGCTGAGTATTAAACAACCAAACTATACTGATTTAACCTAAGTACATCATTAGTAATCATAAGTTTGTTGTTTACCTTTTAGAAATATGTCGGTACCTTGAATAATTCTTTTAAAGGACACACACTTCCTCTTCATTTTGACTGAAAAACAAACTATTTGATATTTCTATCAAAATACTTACTCAATTATGACGCTTATAGAATATTACTTTCATATCGTTTCTTGGATCATATCCAAAAACCCACAAATTCAATATCGCTTCCACTGACCTCGAAACACTTTGGCTGTTATTCAAATAGTATATTCTATATCATTATATAGAATTGTCCATTTCAACACATATGTACCAAAACACAAAGTCATAAATAATTTTGTGAGTAAATCTAAATTAAGTTAAGCATGTTGAATGGCAAATCTATTATGCTAACTTCAATAACTGAAATTTATGACGTTATTCTTATTAATGTTGCTCACTATATTCCAACTGCATTAGTCTTTCTCTTGAAGACACATTCGCGCACAATGGATCACATCCCTTCGGATACAACTATCAAAATCATATTTTGATAACGTACTTGGAATTCTTTCGGATTTGTGCATCATACTGGCAGGGTCAATAATCTTAATGGTTTAATTGACAACCGAGGATTATCTATTCTCGACATTGATAAGAAACTCATAGTTTCTCTTTAATGCGTGGAATACTTTTTAGGCACTCTAATGTGCTGTGGTCATTTAGGTTTGGTTAATTTCATTTCATCCCACATAATCACTTTCATCTGTGGATCATATCCAAATCCATTCTACTATCAATAATTTCTAAAAGTAATTCCTTCGCTATGAAGTTGGTATTTCTAGAAAATACAATTGTTTCTTAGTGCACTGGAATGGGTATTCATAAACACTTTATGAATGCCTTATATATATGATTGATTTGGTTTTAGTTTACAATACTTATGATCAAAACATAAATTGGTCATATTGACTATCGTTTCCAAACTCCTTTTAAGGTGATCTATAAAGATCCCTCGTGAACAATTATTACATGCAGTCTTTCGATTTGTACAACCTATCAACTCCTTAACCTAGGATATGTTAGGGTTTCTTATACTCTTATCTTATATGATTTTGTAAATTATGCATTAGATGGAACTAATTATAACCTTGTGTACTAATGTTAAGTACACAACCTTACAGAAAGATGTTAACTCACTTTCAGTCATCATTAATTGTACTTTGTTCAACAAAGTTTGATTACTCCTTATCTATACATCATTATGTATCATATAAGGAGTGACTTTTGAGATTGAATTATTATTCATTTTTAGGTATGTTTGAAACTCTTTCCAATATACTAACTTATTCGATCAAAATTGAGTCATTTTTTTGCACGTTATTTTATTTACTTCCATTTTATATTCAATGCACTTATCATAGACATACAACGTGTGTATCAAGTACATATGTCTCATGTTTATGATAATTCATCAATGAATTCAATGAAGTATATGGAACCGTTTTGGTATCATTAGACTTACGATTGCATACATCTATATGTATTAACTAGAGGAGCACATTAACTCTTATGTCGCTCCCATTGAATGGGTTCTTTGCCATTTGTTATTTGAGATATAATTCACTAGTATCATATGATTCCTAATCATATAATCAAAGAATTGTTTCTCAAAAATGTGGCTTAGTCTATAATTTAAAAATAATCTCATATATGTATTTTCCAATGCATCGCTTTTGTTATGAAAACAAATACCACCAATATAGTTTTATTTTATAACAAATATTCATAATATTCACAATGAAATAAAATAATGTCTATTTTCCATTCAACGCTGAAAAACAATTAGTATTTCATAAATAATGTTTGGTATGTTTTACGAAATAGGAAGCTCCACTCAACAATTAGTGTTATATGACATGCTCCTACTATTTTTGTCATTACTATGATAGCGTATGTAATAGGAAGCTCCACTCAACCACTTAATATATGATGTTTATTTCATCTATTGTAATTGGTTTACAGTTGAGAGTTTTTAGATCAAATATCTTGAACTCAAAGAGATAAATCTCATAGAAAACAATTTTTCTATTTGAAAATACATTTGGAATAGAAATCATATTTTTATTCCATTGCTAAGTATCTATTATTATTTTACAATTCTCATTTTTATGATTCTTTATGAAGGAAAAGTGACCATTCACTCTCTTCATCCCAACTGTACCTTAAGTTACATCCACTCTTATACGTTTACTTTCCTTTCTAAATGGTTGAACCATTCAAAGGAAACTCTTACCATAATATAATAACGAACTCTTTACAAAAATGCACTTGGTCATTCTTAACATTTAAGGATATCAAATAAGTTGCATTTTATGTAAACTGATCAAACTTACATTTCAATAATCAAATTCTTAGATCTATCTTGTAGCTCTTTATCTAGTGTTACATTCAACATAATAAGATCAGTATCGTAATCAATCATATTAACTACATGATCTCATACTATGGTTTACTTGCTTATTTCAAATGAACTAATTTCATTGAAGTTTCATACATTACTAGTTGCGGCCATTCACCATACAACATTTATATGTGATTGGAAATGAATCAAATATTCATATCCTTATATTGCTTTTAGAGTTCAAAACTTATTGAAGACAATACACAATCTCGAGCAAGTAAACACGTAAGTGACCAAGTTCCGAACTTATTTAGTAGTAGTATAATTAGGCGCCTACATGGGTCAATATGCAAAAATTTATTGGTAAGTATATTTTATATTTCTGTTTGCTAATATTAATTCAGTTCATTTATATATTTAATTGATAAACTTTTTATCGATTATATTTAATGCATACGTTTATCAATATATGTTGGTTTAATTTAGATATAGCGGATGTTCTTACAATATTAGAAAGGTTAAATGTTAACATTTCATTTTTCTTATAAGGTTCCCACCATACTTTTATGTTTCTTAAAACCCTAAAATGAAACATAGAAATCTTTTGATTTCTCTAGTGGGTGTTAGGACTCGTATGCTTTGGGATTCTAACCTTGAGGAAAGCTTAACAAATCATATGCCCTCACACGATGAATAACTCCTTATCAGTTGTATCACATACAACACCTAACATGTGATTCCTTGTCCTAATCTTGTCTTTACCTTAAGAAAATCTCAACAAATAAAGAGAGATTATTCACTTGCAACTACCATTTTGTGACGACCTAAGTATAATGCACATACCATGAGGACTGCTCAATAAATATATGCAGTTATCTTACCTCGTCTATTCTATATATTAATAGTACTATACATAACATCTCTAGCTTGAGGAAAGCTCAACAACTAAGGAGCATGTAGGTAATCTATAAATATATAAATGGTAGAGGAGAACTTTATATTAAAGATTCGCACTCTTTGATATATTTAATTGAGTGATATCGACCTATGCAATAATGTATTTCTTATGAAATACCCTCGTGATTAAAGTGTCGAACACATGTTAAATCATGGAATACGTACTATATGTAACACCCTGTAAAATGAACCAAAAATAAATGGATTAAATTGAATTAAATATGATAAGATAAAATATGGAAATTTTATAAATGTTGGAATTTGACCACGAAAGTTATTCCGTTGCGTTCGTGGTGAAATTTCAATCTGTTTCCATATATAATATGCTGAAAATGGAGCTTAAACGAAGAGGTTATGAGCGTTTGAAGTTTTCAGATTTAAATTAATTTAGCTTGAATTCAAATTTAAATAAGGATTTGAATTTTAAAAAATAGCTTGGGGGCTAAGTGAACATTAATTAACGTTTAACGTTAAAGTTGAATAGAGGAAATAAATTAATTAATAAAGCAACGGAATCAATTATTATACAAAATAATCAAATGGCCGACACCCTCATAGCGACCAATCCACCCCTAGCAATCGACTAATAAGAGAGAGGCGGTCGACCGATCGAAGCCAATTTCTGGTAGTGGCGGCTAGGGTTTGAAGGGGTGTGTTATTGTTTTAATGCTCCAAATTTCTTTGTTCCTCACCTACTTCCATCATACGTTTCTTGTGTGTTTCAACCCCTATAAATAGAACCCTATCCTCTCCACTTTTTATTCATATTATTTTGGGGAATACATAAAATTCTGCCATTGCTATCTCTCTAATAAGATTCAAAAACTCCGTAGAGAATTCAAGTAAGAATTCATCTTATTTCTTATTTGTTTCTTCTTCCTCTAATCTTCCAATTATTTTGAATCTAATGAATATATGCCTCTTCCCTATTTTGTGTGTGTATATCAAAAGAGAGATTCTAGAAGAGATTGGAAGGCTACAAATCCATGTAAGTGAAACTAAGGCTAATCCGTGAGTGGAAACCTTAGTATTTCTTTTTTAGTAATTATTTAGTGTATTTCGTTTTAGATTTGAATATGCTTTAGGGATTTTGGAATTTAAAAAATATGGTAGATAAAATCCCCTCAAAATTCCTTTTTCATTCGAAATGTCAATTATATGTAAAGATTCTCGATTATTTACATTAATTTGATGGGATTTGTTCCGTTGTGCAATTTTTAATGATTTCATATTCTATTCCACTTCTCCTCTCTCTATGATTCCAATTTGTGATTCTCCAATAAAATAAGAGTTTAGATTACGAATTTTATTCATAGTCTACACCACTTATTCCATACAAATTTCCTTCTTATCAATTTCTTTGTAAAAGAGGAGTCGTGTGCGTTTAGAACTTATTAGGCGCGAATATTTATTTATCTCTATTTGCGTAATTAGCATATAATTATTGTGTATATGGCATAGTTACTTAGGCATTTATTTTCCCCTATTATGAAGGTAAATGATTGGTAGGTGAAAATAAGATGAAACTATTATGTAGCCTAATTATTATTTTAAGGCGTAATAAGGAAGATTCCTTATAAGGCCTTGTTTATGAAACAGTGAGATGAGTGTGTGTGTGTGTGTGTCTATATATATATATGTATGTATGTATGTATGTATGTATGTATGTATATGTATGTATATATATCTGTGTGTGTGTGGAGAGAGTAATTGATGTATGGCTAAGTTATAGGGATGCGAGATCAATAGAGTTACTGAAGTGATCCACTACTTTTTGCATTTATTTTTAATGGTTTTCAGATGAATTATTTTTTTACAAGTGATCACTTCTTTTAATTAATTTTTCCCCAAGATCCAGAATTTACCAATATAAAAATATTAGTATATAAATCAAATCATGCCATTTATATATATGAAGATATATAAATGTTTCCTTGCTTATCAGAGTAATTAAATTAGCAAAGAAATTCAATCACACAGTATTTCTCACATTTGAGAGATTTTGTGTCACATAGCCATTTCTACTTTTTAATCTTCTTCTTTTGAACTCAAGCTTGATTAATATTTAGTTCAAATATGACCACTTATTATTTTCTTGTTTTACTTCTCAAATTAATTGATTCCTGGATTTACAAGCCATGCATTTGATTTCTGGGATTTTGTGATTTGATACTTATTGTCTTTGATTAAATAAAGGGTGTTTAAAACAACTCATGCATATTTGTTTAGCCCGGGGTTCTTATTTCAAACACCAACAATTTTTATGTCAGGAAATATGCTCATATCATATTTTATAAAGTATGCAATGATCAGATGAATATCATGGTGGTAACCTAGTTTAAAGGCCAAGCAGAGGAGACAATACAATTGAACAGAATGCAAACTCAATCTATCATATCAAATGAAGACTTAGTATATACATGAAAGCAGTATGATTAAAGCAATGTCAAAATCAGACCAATGCAAAACTTTCAGATGAACCTATAATGAAGACAACTGATGTTCTCTAAGTAAATAATCAAATGATAGTGATCAATATGCTATGGAGTAATGGACATGCTCATTACAAACAAGACCACATGATACTACAAACTACAACACTTTTGACTATAACCAAATGCAACCAGACTTGAATCAAGTATCTAGATAATAGGGTTTAGTTAAGTATAGTTGCAGTGAAGCCTACAAGTACCAAGCATGCATATGAACTTATTACACAAAGCAATACAAGTTTTTACTGGAAAATCAAATGCCCAGATAGGATTACAGGCTATGTCTTCAAGCTTTTGCATGTGCTTATATCAATTACAAGTCATGATTATGCTCTACTGGTTAACCAAGACCTTATTCTACCCATTCACTTAAAACTTTGGCACATATTTATTCAAGAACAACTTCAATATTATAACTAAAGTCAAACAAATATGTCAAGGAGAACATATCCATATATCAGATTATATGGCATGTTCTCATCCATCTTAATCCATCAGATTACTTCAGAATCTATTACTTAAATCCATAACTCACAAGCACATCTGTTACTTAAATCAATAATCCACAAGCACATATAATACTTTAGTTTTTACATGTTCTTTTCAAAAACCCAGTAAGCATCAAATTCTGAGAAATACATAAGACATAAAGAGTTTGCCTAACTTATTTATTACAATAATACTACTACTTTTCTTAAGCATTTTAAATTCATCAAGATCTTCAAATATCCATGCAAGCAAGCTACTCATGCATCTTTCCCTGCAGCAATACTTTGAACTGCCTCAATAAAATGAGACACCCCAAATATTGCAAAGGCAACAAATAGGGTCAGAAATAAATTCTGGTGTGAGTGAAATCAAAGATTGCAATAACTTGTAAATTACTATGACTGGGTAGAGAGCTTATATATTTGATGCTATTCATTTTCATATTAAAACCTGAGTATATGTATATATATAAGCTTATCTAACAATCATACATCCAAGCATTCATCCATCTTACTTCATTCAGTTGTACATGCACAAGCTCCTATGGAATAACATCCTAAATTCCATAGCATAATTTCTCAACCTCATTTTCATTTTTATTTGGTCTGAAACTCTTGCCATTGAACACAAAGTGTGCATTGCAAAGGGGCTCAGTTCTGTTAACCCTTTACACAGAGGCCTACAGGACTTAAGCAAGTCATGCACATACCCATCATCCACCTGATGTTGAATAGATCAAGGCACTACTCCTAAATTATTTTATAATTTAGAGACCATGCTTATTTATTTCCTGAGGAATTTTTCTTTTTAATTCCAAAGATGCTTATGTTCTTTCCTTCATTACATAAGTCAAAAATTATTAAACTCGCTCAAAGATTACATCCAGACATACAAAACATTCATGCAAAATTGCACATCTCAATTCAAAGTCATTTTTGCTTAATAATATTTTCTAAAACCTACTTATATATTTATTTCTAGAAATTTTCCCATTGCTTGCATAAATCTGATGAAGTCATATGAAATACTATATTTATTTTTACTGTGAACATAGGATATGGTTTTTGAGAAAAACCCATAAAAACATATTGGCTTATGATCTGAACAAATTAGCACATATATATATAATATTGCTTTGTTCATATCAGTTTTTAAATGAACTAGACATAAGCATCAACCTCATTATTCACACTACCTACTTCATTTTTCTTTGATACCCTATTTCTCAGTAAATATTTAGCTCATTTTCTTATAAAACCTGGATTATAAAATCCATTTCTGTGATCACGGTATATGTTTGATTATTTATATTTCAAAGAAAAAATTGAAACAACCATAACAAATCAAAACAGATTAAAATCTCAATCAAAGGTTCAACCAAAGTACCATCCATGATCAACATATATTCATTCAGAGAATAGAAATCAAATAGAAAAACATAATATGATTTTATATAAAATAATTTGGCTGCCCTTAACTTGGGTCTTAATGCCTTAAATCTCATGGGTGATTAATCACTCACCTTCCTCTTCTCTCCCCCGAGAATGCTTAAGCTTGAAGACAGTGAGAGTTCTTCCCTTCTATTTTTCTTTGAAAATATGTTTCTGTTTTTCCCTCAGAGAAAACTACTGCTTCCCCCTTGATTTAAATCATTTAACTAGGGTTTTTAATGGAGGAAAAACCCATTTTATCCTCACAAAAATAAGAGAATTATGTATATATGTTTATGGCTAAATGTGCCATTTTCTTTTTTATTTCTATTTCAGGTAAAACAGTTGCCTTTCTTCTTTTCTGGGTACATGCCATTTGCATGTTTCTTATGCACATTATTCTCATGTGACTTAGCTTCATTGTGTATTTCCTTAAACCTGAATTGTTCACACATATCTCTCTTTATAAATTTAATTCCTAGCTATTATTTCTAACCATTTGTTTTTTTTTTCGTAGGTTTATTTAAAAAGGTATTTATGCATAAATAATACTAAACTGGTTTTATGCATTTTAATTATCAGAAGAATTTATTTTATCACTCTATATTTCTCTGGCTACACATATATAATATTTATGAGATATGTGATTTAAAATTCATTCATACTTAGTTATCTTCTTTTCATTTTTATTTATTTGAAAAACAATTATCCTCTTACTTATTTATTTCCACTCATCCTTGATATTTATTTTTCAAACTGTTTATCCTTTAAATATTTCCTATTAACTGATTTTCATTTTTTTTTCAAAATTATTTTCATCTCAATAATTTGGGTCTTCACAGTTACATGATGGAAGTCTGCCCTTCTTTTTGAGGCCACAAGAAGTTGTGTACACTTTGATTGATGTGAGATATCCTTATGATAAATATTTGTAATGATGCGAGGTTAGTCCAAAATTCTGTAAGGGGAATCTGCCAGCTAATCTAGCTACCAGGTCCTATGAATAGTCGAACTAATGTGAGACCTTATTATGAGTATAGGCCATAAGATGAAGGGCTTGTTTCGGGGTCTTGAGCTATTAATGGCTGTTTGAGGGCCTGCTTCTTTTCCCCATATAAAGTATTAAATGGTCAAGGGGTTACGTTGGGTGGTATCTCAATTAAGGGGTTCGCTTCTGGAAATAGGTATTAAATGATGGGGTCTGCCTTAATTAAGGTATTAAATGACCAAAGTCCGCCTATTTTCCATAAGGAAGTATTAAGTGGCCTAAGAGATTTCATACAATGTCAGCTAGATAGTACTATTGAGGAGCATGCCTTGGAAAATAAGTATTAAATGATGGGGTCTGCCTTAATTAAGGTATTAAACGACCAAAGTCTGCCTATTTTTCAATAAAAGGTATAAAGTGGCTTGGGTACCGTCTCTTACATTGTTAGTTGTTTACGACGTATGATTAGGATATGGGATTCTAGAAACTTGCTTCTAGAATGGAAGGTATTAAGTGGTTGGACCCTCCTCCTTTCCTTATAAATAAGTATTAATAGGTTTAATGGTCTGTTTTCATAGACATATCTTATTTTGAGGTATACTGCCCAATTACTGAAAAGGTAAGACTTGAGGTTTTTATTCACTAGACATTATTGTTCTTACTCTCTCTTCATTACAACACAGGTTAAAGATGTTGATGGAAAAGGTGACGCTTGGAGATAGAGTAGGTGGACTTGGGTAGTATATTCCATTTTTATTTGCTTTTATATGTACCTATGTTTTCAGACTATTGTTGTAACGGATTATATGACGGTTTGATGGTATCTTGTATTTTGACATTGTTATGAATGTGAAATAAATTGGTACATTTTACTATTTTACTTTATTCCATCCATTGTGAGTTCTCAAAGTTTAGTTATGGCTCTATAATGTTATTTCTTTTTACTACCAACAGCTTACCTTACAATGGATCTAAGTTTCGATGTGTCTTTTCTGCGTCGAAATTTAGGCATGTTCTGGGGTGGGTTGTTACATTTGGTATCAAAACCTAGGTCACCCGATCAACGGGGAAAAACTATATGTATGAGAGATGTATTTGTTATTTTGAAAAATGGTTTTCAAAAAGAGTTTTCAAAATTCTATATATATATATACCCATTTTCTGGAACATACACATATACACTAGGCAAGCCCTTTTCTTTCAACATATAAATACTATTTTAGGAAATCGTCACTAAAGGTTTAACCTATAGATAGTTGATATGGCTGATAACAATCTTCTTCCGGACAAGGGAACCCTGCACACCGAAGACCACCCATTCGTGGAATTCCCGAATGGTTTAGACAATATCTTAGGACTATCGAGCAGATTTTTATTCCTCCAGCTGCACCATAGCACCTACTGCCCCGTCCGCTGATGCAGCACCCCGTCCTGTCGACTTTCCTAAGTTGTGTAAGGACTTTCTCAATATGGGAGGGAAGACATACTCTGGAACTGAAGGATATTCGGAAGCTAAAGCTTGGGTTAGTAACTAAGAGAAGATATTTAGAGAGCTTGATTGGGATGATTAGCTAAGAAGAAGAATAGCAGCTTGGCACCTCAAGGAAGAAGCCTTGAATTGATCGAACTTTGTGATGAGCATCCTGGAAGGATATTCTCTTAGGATAAGTTCAAGGACAAATTTGAGATGAGATTCATGCCTAGAGCATAGGTTAGCTTGCAATTGGAAAAGTTCATTCAGTTGAGACAAGGAGATTCTACCCTTAAGGAGTACGTTGCTAAGTTTACTAAACTAGCTAAATTCAGGATAAGCCTAATAGACAAACCTATGAAAAAGGCCATGAAGTTCATGAAGGGCTTAAATTCCCCGTTAAGAGAATGTTGTTAACCCAAGTACCTATTGGGGCCACATATGAGATGTTGATAGAAATGGCAATGTTGTACATGGCCAATATGGAAGATAAGGGAATAGAGAAGGAGAAGTTTGCACCAACCCAAAAGCAAGGAGGGTCCAAGAAGGGGAGTTATTGGGCCAATAAGAAGTTGAAGGGGAAGTTTAAGAAGGATGGGAAGGTGTGTAAGAAATGCCAAAAGAAGGGTCATGAAGCTAATGATTGTAGGGTGAGTCTGATGAAGGAAGCCTTTAAAGGTAGGTGCTTTAACTACCACGAGGAAGGGCATCATAAGAATCAGTATCCCAAGATGCTTTAGGAAGGATCAAGCGGACAAGCCTACGCTATTAAAGCCATCCCTATTGCTAGTAAGCCACCAAGAGACCAAGGAAAAGCAGCTCTAGAAGGTATAACTCTTATTTTGGGGTTACTATTCTTATCCTATTTGATTCAAGGGCATAACATTCCTTTATAGCTTGGAATATAGTAAATTTCTTAAACCTTCAAACCCGGATGGTCAACAGCCTAATAGAGTTTTCCAATCCCATTAGGGGTTCGACTCATCTTTCTCTTATTTGCAAAGTCCTAGTGTTAGACATATGCGACATTGATTTCATATGTACTGCATACGTTCTAAATTTCGAGGGGTATGGGCTTATCTTGGGTATGGATTGGTTGTCATATTATGGAGCCATTCTTGACTACGATAAGAGGGTAGTACGACTAAGGAGCTGTGAGGGTCTTGACCTAGAAGTTCTTTGTACACCCAAAGATTTTGTTGAGTTAAGCCATTTATACTCACTAAGTCTATCTATTGTTTGAGAGCCATCTTCTATACCCGTAATCTATTAATTTCTTGATGCCTTCGAGGAGGTCTCGGGTCTCCCAGCCCAAAGGGAGATTGAGTTCTGAATCGATTTGGAGAAGGATGCAAGGCCCGTTGCTCTGCCTTTGAGACATATGGCCCCTAAAGAAAGAAGGGAATTGGATAAGCAAATCTCAGAGCTATTGAAGAAAGGATTCATTTGTCGGAGTACTTTTGAATAGGAAGCCCCTGTTGTTTTTGCTACTAAGGTAGATGGTTCTTTGAGATTTTGCATCGATTATAGAGAGTTGAAGAGTTAACAAGGAAGAATAGGTACCCTCTACCTAGAATAGATGGCTTGTTCGACCAACTTGTAGGAGTTAAAGTCTTTTCACAATTAAACTTGGCAATGGGATTCCATCAGTTGAGGATTAAGAGAAGAGCAAGCTGAAGACCGCATTCAATACTCCAAATAGGCTCTATGAGTGGGAAGTAATGCCTTTTGGACTGACAAATGCCATGGCATACTTTGTGGATTTGATGAGTAGAGTATTTAGAGGGAAACTTAATAAATTTGTTGTGTTGTTTATTCATGATATATTGGTTTTCTCCAAAGGCAAGAAGAGGCATGAGGACCACCTTAGGGAGGTATTAAAGACCTTGAGAAGAAACCAAGTCAAAGTCGAGTTTTCTAAATGCCACTTTTGAAAAAATGAAGTTAGGTTCCTTGGGCATATTGTTTCGGAACAAGGATTGGCTGTGTACCCTGCTAAAGTGGAAGCTGTCCAAGGTTGGAATACTTTTAGAAATGCATCAGAGGTTAGGAGTTTTCTAGGGTTGGTAGGCAAATATAGGAAGTTCATCAAGAACTTTGCACAAATAGCAGCTACTTTAACCCAATTGATTAAGAAGAATCTAGTTTTTGTTTGGGATGATAGATAAACCAAGGCATTTGAGAAGCTTAAGGAGTCATTGACTAGTGCACCTGTGTTCACTTTCTAGATGGAACCAAGCCGTTTAGGGTTTTCACAGATGCATGTGGCATAGGATTATGGGTAGTTCTTATGTGAGAAGGGAAAGTAGTTGTCTATGCTAGTAGACAACTGAAGGACCATGAGAAGAGGTATCTAATGCATGATTTAGAATTGGCAGCCATTGTCTTTGCCCTAAGATGTGGAGGCATTATCTCTTGGAGAAAAGGTTTGAGTTATTCACTGATCATAAATTACTCAAATACCTATTTTTCCAAAAAGATTTGAATCTTAAGCAGCAGAGGTGGATGGAGTATATAGCATCCTTTGACTTTAATATTCAATATACCCCTGGAAAAGGGAATGTAATCGCCAATGCCCCTAGTCAGAGACACGCTACCCTAGGTGCTATATATGAATGGGGACGGTTGGAGTTTCTCTCAAATTTTAACTTCCAACCGTCAACGGAACTCATCCAAGGTTTTCTAGAAGTTGTGGAGATTAGACCTGCCTTTATGGATCGTATAGGGTATGATCAAGTGAAGGATGAGGAGTTAGTAGAGATTTTAGAGAAATTGAGAAAAGGAGAGCATTTTCCCCATGCTAGGAGGTATTCAGTTGATGAGAAGGGATGTTTGAGAAGAGATGGAAGTCTTTGTGGTCCGATGATTGATGATTTGTTGAAAGAAGTGTTTATGGAATCACCACTCAAGAGTGACTATTCACCCCAGAGGAGATAAGATGTACAAGGACATGAAGAGAATTTTCTTTTGGAATGGAATGAAGAGAAGCACAACAGAGTTTGTTGCTAGGTTTTTGACATTTCAAAAAATAAAAGCTAAGCAAGGGAAGCCTCGTGGATTATTATTACCTTTAGAAATTCCGACTTGGAAGTGGAAACATATTTCGATGGATTTTGTGGAAGGATTGCCTAGAAGTCAGAAGGGCAATGAGGCTATTTGGGTTGTTGTGGATAGATCATTAAGAGTTCTCATTTTTTTCCGATTAGGAGAAATAGGGCAGCCGCTTCTCTCGCACAGATTTATATTAAGGAGGAAGTTCATCTATGTGGAATTCCTGTGAGCATAGTCGGTGATATGGACCCCTTGTTCACTAGCGATTTTTGGAGGAGCCTACAAACAACTTTGGGAACTTCTTTGAACCTTAGCACGACATATCACCCCCAAACTAATGGACAAATAAGGAGGGTGAATAGGATTTTGGAGGACTTGTTGAGAGCTTATGTCTAGATTTCGGAGGACATTGGGAGCAGCATCTACCTTTGGTTGAGTTCACGTATAATAATAGCTATCAAGCGACGATTGGTATGGCCCCTTTTGAAACACTTTATTGGCAGCCAAGCAAATCGCCTAGTTGTTGGGAAACCACCGAAAAACTATTGCTCGGACCCCATTTGATCCATGATACCATAGAAAAAGTAGAGTTGATCAAGCAAAGGATGAAGGTAGCGCAAGACTGTTAGAAATCTTATGCGGATAAAAGAAGGAAAGAGCTTGAATTTAAGGTTGTAGGTATGGTGTTTGTTAAAATCTCCCCTCTTATAAAAGTTGTTAGGTTTGGCAAGTCTGGAAAATTGGTGCCTAGATTTGTTGGGCCATTCGGAATTCTGGAAAGAATAGGAAAATTAGCATACCGTGTGGAGCTTCCTGACATGTTGGCAGGAGTCCACAATCTTTTCCACGTTTCTCACTTTAGGCAATGCCTTCATGATACCGCTAACAGAATAGAGCCTAATCAGTTGGTGAATTTTAAGATGGAGCCGACAGTGCCTATGTTACCGCATGCATTGTGGAGCACGATACTAGGAGACTCCGCAATAAAATAGTTAGGCTGGTCCAAGTACAATAAGGGGACAACCCGGCGAAAAAGCACATGGGAGACTGAGGAGAAGATGAAGAGCACTCACATGGAGCTTTTCATTGGTAATTTCTCTCTCCAAATTTTAGGACTTTGGTTGCATCGTAGTTGCTAGATTGGATGGTAGGAGATGGTTGTTATATTTTTTCTCAATCACTTTGCACTCATGTAGAAATTTTATGCATGTTTAAGGTTTTGCGTACATACTTACATAACACGATTACACCTTCATGGCAGGATTGAGCTCATTTTAGCATGTCTGCAGTACATAATCACATTGCACTATTGGTTGAGTAGATGGTTGTGTAGATAACTTGGTTGTATAACATGGATGTTATTGCGCGTTACGTTGTTCGCCCATTGAAAGATTTCGGGACGAAATCCTTTTTAAGAGGGGAGAATCTTACACTGCATAAAATAAACCAAAATAAATGGATTAAACTGAATTAAATATGATAAGATAGAGTACGGAAAATTTATAAACATTGGAATTTGACCACAAAACGTTGCGTTCGTGGCCAAATTCTGATTTGTTTCCATATATAATATGCTGAAAACAGAGCTCAAATGAAGATGTTATGAGCATTTGAAGTTTTCATATTTCAATTAATTTAGCTTGAATTTAAATTTAAATAAGGATTTAAATATAGGATTTGAATTTTAAAAATTATCTTAGGGGCTAAGTAAACATTAATTAATGTTTAACGTTAAAGTTGAATACGGGAAAGAAATTAATTAATAAAGCAACTGAATCAATTATTACCCAAAATAATCAACCGGTCGACACTCTCACTACGATTGGACGACCCCTGGAGGTCAATCGGTAGAAGAGGGGCAGTTGATCGGTCGAAGCCAATTTCTAGCGGTGGCAGCTAGGGTTTGAAGGGGTGTGTTATTATTTTAACGCTCTAGATTTATTCGTTCCCCACATACTTCCATCACATGGTTCTTGTGCGTTTCAACCCCTATAAATAGAACCCTGTCATCTCCACTTTTTATACATATTATTTTAGGGAATACAATGAAATTCTGCCTTTGCTATCTCTCTAATAAGATTCAGAAACTCCGTAAAGAATTCAGGTAAGAATTCAACTTATTTCTTATTTGTTTCTTCTTCCTCCAATCTATTCTTATCCTATTCTTCTCCAATTATTCTAAATCAAATGAATATATGTACCTCTTCCCTATTGTGTGTGTATATATATATAAATATATCAAAAGATAGAGATACTGAAAGAGATTGGAAGGCTACAAATCCATTTAACTGAAGCTAAAGCTAACCAGTAAGTGGAAAACTTAGTATTTCTTTTTCAGTGATTGTTTAGTGTATTTCTTTTTGGATTTGAATATGCTTTAGGGATTTTGGGATTTCAAAAATATGGTAGATAAAATCCCCAAAATTTCTTTTTCTTTCAAAATGTTAATTCTATATGAAGATTCTCGATTATTTACATTAATTTGATGGGATTTGTTTTGTTGTGCAATTTTTAATGATTTCATGTTCTATTCCACTTCTCCTCCCTATGTGATTCAAATTTGTGATTCCCCAATAAAATAAGAGTTTAGATTATGAATTTTATTCGTAGTCTACACCATTTATTCCATACAAATTTCCTTCTTATCAATTTCTTCGTAAAAGAGGAGTCAAATAGAATATGGGATTTAGACTACAATCCCAATTGTTTAGTATATTCCATTTTATTAATGTAATAAATTGACTTTCTAATTTATTTACGAGTTTGTTATTAAAGTTTGGTTTATGAATAATCCCTTATTTTGATATATTGGAATCTTGGGAATTTGAAGGAAAAGGACTTGTAATAGTATTTGGTTAGGGAATTAACATTTAACGCTAGTTTAGGGCGTAAAATCTGTGCGTTTAGAACTTATTAGGCGCAAATATTTATTTATCTCTATTTGCGTAATTAACGTGTAATTATTGCGTATGTGGCATAGTTACTTAGGCATTTATTTTCATTTATTTTCCCCCATTAGGAAAGTAATTGATTGGTAGGTGAAAATAGGAGGAAACTCTTATGTAGCCTAATTACTATTTTAACGTGTAAAAAGGAAGATTCCTTATAAGGCCTTATTTATGATAGGATGAGATGAGAGAGAGTGTGTGTGTGTCTATATATATATGGGAAGTAATTAATGTATGGCTAAGTCATAGGGATGCGAGGTCAATAGAGTTACATGATGTAAGTATACCCTTCACTTCGAGGCTACCAGCAGTTATGTACACTTTGATTGATGTGAGATATCCTTATGATAAATATTTGTAATGACGCGAGGTTATTCCCAAATTCTATAGGGGAAATCTGCCCTACTAATCTGGCTACTAGTTCCTACAAATAGTCGGACTAATGTGAGACGTCATTATGATTATGGGTCATAAGACGAAGGGCCTGCTTAGGGTCTTGAGGTATTAAGTGGTTATTTGAGGGCCTTCCCTTTTCCCCAGATGAAGTATTAAATGGTCAAGGGGTTACGTTAGGTGGTATCTCAATAGAGGGGTCCGCTTTTGGAAATAGGTATTAAATGATGGGGTCTGCCTTAATTAAGGTATTAAATGACCAGAGTCTGCCTATTTTCTACAAGGAAGTATTAAGTGGCTTAAGAGATTCCATACAATGTCGGCTTGGTAGTGCCATTGAGGAGCACGCCTTAGAAATAGGTATTAAATGATGGGGTCTGCCTTAATTAAGGTATTAAATGACCAGAGCCTGCCTATTTTCCAATAAAAGGTATTAAGTGGCTTGGGTACCGTCTCTTACATTGTAGCTGTTTACGATGTATGATTGGGATATGAGATTCTAGAAACCTGCTTTTGGAATGGGAGGTATTGAGTGGTTAGACCCGCCTTCTTTTCTTATAAAGAAGTGTTAAATGGTTTAATGGTCTACTTTCGTAGACATATTCTTATTTTGAGATATACTTCCTAAGTACTGAAAAGGTAAGACTCGAGGTTTTTATTCATTGGACATTGTTGTTCTGACTCCTTCCTCATTCAACACAAGTTGAAGACGTTGATGAAAAGGTGACGCTTGGAGATGGAGGACTTGCGACAATATTTACCATTTTTATTTTCTTTCATGTATACCCATGTTTTCAGACTATTGCTGTAGCGGATAATGCTACGGTTTGATGGTATCTTGTATTTTGACATTGTTATGAATTTGAAATAAATGGGTACATTTTACTATTACACTTTATTCCATTCGCTGTGTGTTCTAAAAGTTTAGTTATGGCTCTATAATGTTATTTCTTTCTATTACCAACAGCTTACCTTAGAATGGATCTAAGTTTCGATGGGCCTTTTCTGGGTCGAAATTTAGGTCTGTTCCGGCGTGGGTTGTTACACTATACGTATGTAATTATTTCTTAAGTCCATTTTTGGTTTCTTACTATTCCACCTTTTATTATATATTAATATTATATAAGTTTAATTCTTGTATAGCATTTTATAATTTAATTAACTTATGTAGTAATTTATGTACGATCTTATATTAATATTATTAATTAAATATTATTTCAATAATTTAATTAATTAACATTTTAATTATTTTTTATTCATTTTAAACATTTTAAATTGAATATGTGCATTGTAACATTTATAGCTATATGCATATATTTAATATATATGTATTATATTATTTATTTATTAACATTTAATTTATTTATTTAATTAAAATAATTTTAATTAATTTCAAAAATTCTTTATATACATTACCTTAACACCTTAAGATAATGTTACTATATCTGTATATGTGTTATTTGGTTTAATTAATTAACTTTTAATTAATTATTTATTTAATTAATCTAATTAATAATTTTCAAAAATAGTCATTTAGTTTTCAAAACAATTTTGAAAATTATTTTATAACATTTATAAAATCATTACATATTTTAAATTTAACCTTTAAATTTAGAATATCATTATTATTTATTTTAAATTTTACTTTTAAATTTAATTTCTTTTAAATTCAAAACAGATTTTGAAAATTAGCGGAAGGCCCAAAGCAGTTTGGGCCTTTATATTAGGGATAACCTTTGGGCTTACCTTATCTTTTCGGGCCAGGCCAGTAGGCGGGTAAAGCAGAGTACTTGATTACCCAAACCCAACCTTAGACGCCACTTTTATAGACATCCTGTGTGACGACTTGGATTTTTGGATTAGTCAAAATCCTCGAAAAATCTATTCATTCTAAAACAACAAATGAAAACTACCAACTTAATATATAATATTATTTGATAAATATTCAACATTACTAAATGTATAGGATATAACTTTCAATTATACAAGTTATTAGAGTAATCACTTATTCTACAAGTGTGCTTAAATAAAAAGAAGACTCAATGTACAATAAATCTACCGCTGCACAACTCTGATAAGAAAGACAGCAATATCATATTCCTGCAAACTCAGTAAACATGTCAAATGCGGAATAAAATAGTAAGCAAGAAAGATACAACAACACAAGTCAAATAGCAACCACTAAACAGAACATAAAGGGTTATATTATTATTGGGGTAGCATCACTACCACTTGTGACTGCCTACGTACCCCTATCTAATTGGGTATCCAATTAGATACAGGATCAAGCCAATGTAGTTCTCTTATCGCAAATAGGACTCATGGAGCCGACGATGCAACAAACAATATGCAATTTCCAAAACTACCCACTTAGGCTTAATCTTTACATTTAAATTTCTCAAAATTAACTTTATTATTTTGAAATATATTCCTTTCAAAAATAATCTCTTCGAACTAAATTCCCAGTTTTCTTTCGAATTGTTTCTAAAATATATGTATTCTTTGTATTAAACTATGCTTTACTTCAGGATCATAAAACAAATCACTTTTGAAATATTTACTTGAAAATCCCAAAATACTACTATAAAAGCATTTCAAATATATGCAACCAGATCGGGAGGTTTCTCCCAATAACAAGGCAACTGGGTCCAAGCCTTCACAATGTCAATAAATAAGTATATCCATCTATCTAAGAGCGGACTATACTGTGGGTTAAAATAACCCCTCTTTGCCCACTTTTTAGTTATGAGTTACTCGAATCATCGGTAACATAACAAATCATTTTATTCCCCGAAGTGACAAATCATTTTGCATTAATAATCACAAATACTTTCAAACACAGTATTGTTTATTTCCTCAAAATCTTTAAAATGTCATTTTAAAACCATCGGGTTTAAGTTCATAAAATTCTGTTTATTTATAAAATACATTTATATAAATATCTTTATATAAATCTCTTCTATATAAAATCACTTCAAAATATTTATTCACTTCAAAATATTTATTTCCAAATATTATATAAACACCTTTATATAAAATCACTTCAAAATATTTACTACTAAATATTTCTATTTCTTTTCAAAAAGCAATGATTTCATTTAAAAGATAATCATCTTTATAAAATTATAATTAATTCCTTTTATTATATTTAATTCCTTAACCAATATTATAATCAAACATCTTATAGTCAAGTTGTGATATTTTATTCACAAGATGTTCGCATTCAATGCATCTGAATTTATGGTCTACCCAATCCATGCATGAAAAAGGTAATTTCTCATAAACTGGACAAGCAAAAATCAACAATCAATAATCAATGGTGCTCATAAACTGGTTGAGCATATGTCACACAATCAATGCATGTTTCCTTTATGAATATAAAGTCTTAAACATATAAATTCTTAGCCACCTCAGCAAGCCCACAAATCCCTGCTCAATGCATGTTTCCATTATGCGCCTGACATTCCAAACCTACCTCCCCATTCCCATGCACCTGCACACATTCTTCACCACACTGTACACTATCCTTCCCTCTCCACTACCTCAGCCATCACTGGCCTACGCTGCCACCTCCCTCAGGTCCACCACCTATTGCCCACCTTCAGCCGTAGCCCTGAAACACCACCATCTCCTTCATTTCGTTACCAACGCCTGCTACTACTATGCATGTCTCCTCCTTACTAACATCTCCCCTCCACTTTCCTACCTGTACATGGCCATGCACTTCCTTTCCACCATACAACTCAACACAGCCATGCACTACTACCCAAATGCTAAATCACGTTTCCATACACTGCTACACAGATCCAAACCCCAACATTCATTTATATACATGAGGCAGCCATGCACATAACCGCCTTCCCCTAGCTGTGCATGGTTGCTTCATCCCCCATGCACGCATTCACACATGAATACCCATATACTTGCACTCATTTACAAAGGAAAAGAAAGGAAAAGGAAAGGGGAAAAAGAAGAATTGCTGAGAAAGAAAATGAGAAAGTGCATCCATATTTATGCACAGAAGGAAAAATAAAAAGTGTGTAAAAATGTGCATCTATATCTTTCTTGCATGCTGTGTTGGTATAAATAGGCAAGAACACTTCATAACTAAGGAAAAGAAGTACAACCATTTAATGGAAGCCATCAGAACTCAAGTGCAAAAAGAAACCAAAATACTAACATTAAATGATAAGTAAACAAAGTCAAGAGAAAGTACATGCGCATGTGTAGGCAAAGAATTGTGTTTGTTTAATGTTTTTATTTTAAAAGTTTTGAGGTACAACATTACACAATATCACGTTCGCGTACGAGTCGTGAATGATAGAAATAGAAATACCATCACGCACAACAATGTGAGATAATCATAAAACAACAATAAAATAGATAGGTTAACTAATTCCATAAAGTTTCAAAAGTACCGACGTTTGACGTAAAATACGTCAAACGAAGATTTAATTATTTCCAAATTAAAAATTATGGAAAAATCCTATAAATTAAAAATACGACATTAAAATTCGAATATAAATTTGAAATATATATTTTATTATACTTTAATTCAAATTCGAATATTTAAATAAATTAAATATTCAAATTTGTAGACCCAAAAATTATGGATCTTTACATCCTACTATATTGGCAAGCTTTAATAGTTAGCCCTAACATTGCTAATTTAGACCGCATAAGTTATTAGGCTCTGATATCATTGTTAGAACTGGGCCAACACATAGTAGGTTAAATGGGTAAATTTCAAAAAAATTATTCCATTTTGGATTTTATTAGGATATGTAGCCTAAATTGATTAAATTAATTTTAAATAAAATCATTATTTTATTTTGTTTATCAGTAGAAAGGTTTTATTTGATGTTATATATAATATATAACATGCATATGTGTACCATATACACATGTACATGTACGTGCACATGCAACATATATAATCTGTAAGGTTTAACATGCCCATGCCTAAGTGTTGAGATTTACACTGCAATGGAAATATTATCCACTCCATATACATATATGTTAGTCACGTAGCATCGATCAATATTACTTGTAAGTCGCCATGTACAGGATCGATAATGGCTAAATATATAAATATAGAATTGAAGCGTAGTATTTATAGCAACATCAATATAAATATAATAGCAGCGGAAGTAAATCACATAGTAGATTTTATACTGGTTCGGATCTCCAATCCTACATCCAGTCCTAGAAATCCTTCCTAGTTTTTCTACTTAACAACCTTACTTCGCCTGTGTAACGACCTAGTTTTTTTAGTCATCTGAATTTAGAATATTTAATTGAATTTAAATATTGAAAAATGAATGTTATAAGTTAAATCGGTTATTAATTGAATATTGAATCTAATATGAGTAAAAATGGTTTCTAACGTTGTTTTAAATTCTATTTGAATTAGAAGTAAGTTAGAAAAGTTTTAAAATTGAATTAAAAGCAATCTGGCAGAAGTTGGAAATTTAATATTTTAATTAACGTGTAAAAATAGGCATTTTTGACATTGTCTCGGATTTCGATGAAACCTATTTCATTGGATCCGTAATAGTGAGTTATTATAGGATTTCAAATTTCGTGTCAATCGGACTTACGGTTTGATCGTGCGAAGCTGAAACGCATAGAAATTTATTTAAATGAATTAATTAAAATAATTCGATTGAAAAACCTATCTTCCAAATATGATGGAATTGGCTCCCGATATATATTCCATTATGTTCGGAATATGGGTAAAACATTATAAACGCCAGGCGACACGCTTCGTTTGGTGTTTAGAATTTTTTTGGGTGAATAGTGTTTTGTAAATGGCTATAAAAGGACCTTCATTTGCAAACCCTAGCTTCCCATAACCCTAGCCGCCACCTAAACGTTCGATGGCCAGAATTACACAATCTTCCTCCTTCAATATCTCATGACCCATCGACTTTTACGAGAAACTTCCAATTACAAACTTGTAGAGCACAGCGAGATCTACAAATCCAACGGTCATGATCGTCTAAGGCGAAGCAGATTGGCGGCGATTTGTGTTTGAAGGCATGGCATTCGTGCGCATTTATCGAGGCAATAGGGTGACGAGCTCAACTAGGCTCACGGCGGTGGTGTAGGGCGATGTGGGCTTCGAAGTGGTATTAGCTGATCGTCGTCTCGATCAATGATGTAGGCACGACAAGCAAAAGATGAACGGCAGCTATATGGGTTAAGTGCGTGCGAACGAAAGGGGGGATGAAAGGAAGCATGGTCCAGATCTGGGTAGGGAAGGAAATCAACGGCCAGGATTAAATCTGGGTATTTAAAATAAATAAAAATAAAAAAGAATTTGTAAAATAGTTTGTAATAAATCGTATGATCTTATTACTATCATAACTTCTTCATACGAGGTCGGATTCGCACGAAACAAGTTGCGTTGGGTTTCTATTCGCTAATGATACATGATGGAGCTAGATTGTAATTTATTTGGGGTAGTGAAAATTTTGGTTATATTTGAACGCCTGTTCGTTTTTAATCGAATTAAAACGCTGCAACGACGACTAGAAGCAAAGTGAGTAAAACTCACTCTTTCTGACCCGCTTATATTTTTATATAAGTGAGAATAAATTTATTTTATGTTGTTTGATGATTGTTTGGATGCTATACTATATTATTAGTAGTTGGATATATCCCTGCCTATTGGAGCAGATGAGACCCTATACGTTCCCGTGGATGAGCGGATGACCATTTGTACGCGCGTCTACCTCGAAGCAGACATTGTACATATTTTCTCATATGTATATTTGTTGCAGGTGACGGGTTGGAGGGATCCAACAGGATTCCTCACTATGGTTGATGTTTATTTACACATATTGTTATATATGTTGTATTATGTGATGTTTGATGTGATGGATGCTATGATTGCTATTATTGATGTGAATCCCTTTATTTAGCGCTTTTGCAGCATTGGGCCATATTTTAGGAAATTTAAAATATTAAAATGATGATTTAAATTTAAAAAGGATTTTAAAGTGATTTTGAAAATATATATGTTTTAATAATTTTTGAATTGTTAAAGAAATGAATTTATTTTAAATGAATAAAAAGTTATAATTTTTATGTTATAAAAATTATGGTTTTGTGAAATATACTCAAAATATGATTTTTAAAATATGAAGTTAACTATTTTGTAAAATAAGTTAAATTGAGAATTTTGAACTTATTATAAATGGTTTATATATAAGATTTATAAAACTGATATTTTATAAATAAAAGTAATGGGATTATAAACGAGTTTTATAAGTGTTAAAATGTAGATGTAAATGAATCTTATAAGTAAAAAAGGTTTATAAATTGATAAAGTTATAAAAAGAATGAATTTGCAAATAATGAGATTTATAAGCAAATTAACTTATAATTGGATTTTGACATATAAATGAGATAAATGGAAATTGTAAATAAGGGAGTTTTATATATGGAAGTTTTTATAAAATATAAATAAGAATTTATAAACATGGTTTTATAAATGTGAAATCTACTTAATTTGATAAGTTAAATATAAAAGTTTATAAAAGAATTATATTCACATTTTCAAAGTGAATAATCTATTAAAAAATGGTTTGAAAATGATATTTATAAATGGAGATTAAATGGTTTTGAAAAGCGTTTTGAAATGTGTTGTGTAACAACCCGCATATTTTACGATTATATATTTAAATGTTTTATTTAAATATAGCATCGTTAGTTGAATTAAATTTTGAAACGTGACTTTTTGTAAACAGTCGAATCCGGACTCGAGACCACTTTCATTGAGTTCAAAACAGCGTTTACAACTTGTTTAAGTATAAACATCGATATGTTTGGAGTTGATTAGGATTTTGGTATTTTCATTTGGGCTTTGGGTTGGGTTCTAGCACACTAACCCAACAAGAGAACCCAAACTCTCATATCTAATAGCTCCCACTCCACTCCTTATTCATTCATTCCATTTCTAATTTCCTAACACTCTCAAGCAAAAGGAAAAATAGGGGAAAGTAAAGGAAATTAAAATTCCTAAGCCCTAGCTTTTCTTAGGAATTCAAATTCAAGTTATAAATCGAGGAGAAGCTTAGGTAAGCATCCTCTTCATCTTCTCCATATCAATCCCTCTTCAATTCTTGATTTTTCTATGACCTAACTTAGGAAAAACTTTGCATTTGATAATAGATTGAAGATTCTAGAGGTGTAGTGAAGAGGAATTGGTCTTGCATTGTTTTAGAGCTTCTCAATTGTTGTTTTTGAGTTTAAAGGTGAGTTCTTGAGCTCACATCAATGTCTATAGCTTTCATTGTTGTTAGGTATGAATTCCTAACATCTATTTCATGTTCAATTGCTTTTGATTTGAATTGGTTTGGTTAATTTTCAAATTTTGGTATTTTGAAGTCAAAATCTTTAAAGATCCTATCTTGGATGTTTGGACATGTTATTTGGGGTGTATCGAAGAGCCTATAGGGCTGGGTTCTCGCTTGGCATAAATCCCTAGCCTCCATCGCTTGTTCGATCGCCTCCGAATTGATTTGGCCATCAATGGCCTAGGCAAATTATTTCCCAGTAGAGGCAACCAGACGTCTGGTTGTAAAATCCAGACGTTTGGTTAGGATTCCTGAAGAAAAAAAAAGAAACGGCAAAAAAATAAAATGGCAGAGCCAAGAACCAGACGTTTGGTTAAACCCAAGCAGACGTAAGGGAGGCTTCATAAAATAAAAAGGAAAAAGAGGGAAAACAATATATGAACTTTTAGAACTCAGGTTCAGACGTCTGGTCAAACCTTCCAAACGTCTGGTTCTAATGAATTTGCCCATTTTGCCTATTTTTATGCGGATTTCCATTTCTTATCGATTTTTGTTTATCTGGTTAGTTGTTGTCATTTATTATCGACTTTAATGACTTCTTTTCGGGACTTTTGGGTATATCCATTTAATGAATTTGATATCGATTTTCATGGTTTTAATTCACGTCGTCGAATGTGGATTTTTTGGTGGTAGATTGTTTTTACAATCATTTCTGTGATTTGTCACTTTAAAATACAAAGGTTTTATACTAGTAGTAAATACTCAAACTCTTTCACAAAAAATGATTTCAACATTACTTTTAATATAAAGCTCGTTTTTAAAACCGTTTTCCAATCTATTAGTATATACAAACATTTACCTCATTCATATGAGAAATCTAATTAAACTGCTTAGCAAAACAAGTGGTATGAAACACTTGCATTTACTTCGTCGGTTAATTCTTGGACTTGTTCGATTGAAATCTCGTGACAATTTTCGATTGGAAATCTACAATCTGTTCGTAAATATTTAAGTTAAGCCAATGGTTATGGGACATGAAGTCTAACTCATTTATTTACTAGCTTAGTGTAATTTACACTTATTTTCGAGTGGAAGTCTACAATGTGTTCGTAATTATTTAAGTTAAGCCAGTGGTTATGGGACATGAAGCCTAACTCATTTATTTACTAGCGGGGCTAGCGACCCATGGTTTTTTAACCGTTTTATGGAGTTCGGATCATCGGGCGTACCATTGGACTACGTCGTTGTTCCGGATTATTTGAGTTTCAGGTTCCTCGGGTGTACCGTTGGACTCATCGTTGCACCGGCTCTATGGGTTAGCGACCCATGGGATAGCGTCCCGTTTATGATACATGTGTTGGTGAGTTTTCAAGCTCTCGTTTGTGATAGACCTTCCCCTTTGTGTTTTTCTGGATTCTAATTATTGATTTCTGGAATTTGTGTTTCACCAATTTATGCGATTTGCATTGATATGTTTTGTCAATATTTGAGGTTTCGTGAATAAGCTAAAGAATATGATATTCTTCTTGGTGTTTGAGAAAATTTGAGATATTGTATGATTTTCATTATTATCAAATATATATCTTGTCATGGTATGGCATTATTGTTATCATATATTTTTGTCATATCTCTTAGCCTATCTCATCTTATATGATATTTATAGCAAGACTGATCCATTTATTATTTTCCTTCTTAAATAATACTCGGGTCAGACCGAGGTGTTTCAGGTGCTTCCACTTGACTTCTTAGCAGGGACTATCTTCTGACTTTTGGCTAACTACTTTAGCTTAGTAGTTTTTGTTTTTCATACATTCGAGATAGAGACTCATTGATGTATACATATTCTTTTGTCTAGCACTTGTACCTATTCTTTTGTAATGTAGTGGATCTTGTATGACCGCTACTTTGTTGTACACTTCTATGTGTTATATTCATATCTGTTTCCGCCTTAGTGATATGAATATCTATGACTGATTTTGTGTTATGCTTATTTTATATTTGTTTCCGAAGGCCACATAGCCACTGTGTAGTAGCTTTGAATTTGTATTTGATATGTCAGATTTCCTCTTGAAATGAATTGCATGACCTTCTATCTGGCATATCGGTGCTCGCACAAAGCAATTATACAGTTGGTCGCTCCTCAACAGCCTTATTCTTCGTGCTAATTGACACTGCCCAGTAGTGTCCTTGGTTAGTGTGAGTATAGAGGTGGGGCGTCACATCTTGGTATCATAGCCAAACTTCGGAACAATATAGGATATTATGACAAGGATCATTGTCCTAAGTCTCTCTTAGGAATCGTGCCTTAGGATTTAATTCGAGTCTTAGGACCCGTTCTATCCTATTTCCTTTTATGATTCCTTGTTTATCAATCTAGTTTATTTGAATTCATTCTGAGAATAATCTTTTTCCTCTTCTTTCTTTCTTTCTTAAAGAAGAGAAATGGTTAGACCTGGTCGTCCTAACGCCAGTCAATCCAGTGCTACTCTCAGGATGGCGTATTCATGTCTGCCCAGCAGCTTTTGGATCTTGTAAAGAATGCCCAAGCTGTTGGACCAATTCCAGAGCCTACTCATCCTAAATCCGGGTTTGCACGCTTGTGCAGTGATTATACCAATTTGGGTGGAAGGCCATTCAAGGGTTCTGAAAGCGTTATAGAAGTCCAAGCTTGGCTTAGAACATGCGACCACATCTTTTCTCGCATGCATCTTGTCGATCTACATCGAATCGAGTCCAAGTGGCTTCTAGCATGCTCCAGGAGAGAGCATTAGATTGGATGAGCTTTTAATTTCGGAAATTGTTGAAGCGGATCTTACTTGGGAGTAATTCCGGGAAAGGTTCGAGTTAAAGTTTGTGCCGGAAGCTGAAAAAGTAACTTTAGCCCTACGCTTTATTGACCTTGTTTAAGGTGAATCTTCTGTGACGGATTATGTCGCATCATTTGAATCCCTCTCTAAATATGGGGTCGAGTATATTAATACCCCATTGAAGAAAAATTAGAGGTTTATCTGTGGGTTGAATAATAATCTCAAAAAGGCTTTACTTCTGAAACTAGAAGTTCCTTTCGATCAGCTTGCAGATATCGCTCTTCGACTTGAAGAGGCCGATAAAGAAAGTGATGGTGATGTTGGGGGTGCCAAACAGAACTTCAACAACAACAAGAAGAGGCAACTCGACAGTAAGTTCAAAGGCCCTAATCCCAACAAGAAAGGGAAGCAAGCAACTTCGGTAGCAAAGACTCCTACCTCTAGTCGTGGAGAATGCTACAATTGTGGTTCTAAGGACCATTATGCAAATAGGTGTCTGAAACCCCTTTATTGTCGCTATTGCAAAGTTCGGGTCATCATATATCTTCATGTCCCAAACTTCAAATCAAGAAAGAGGGAAAGCAGAATGTTGTACAAGCCCCTAGTAACACTTCTCTTGGTCAAGGTATTTCTCATTCTATCCTTAATGGCATTATTATGTTCCGTGATCATCCTATTCGAGTTCTTTTTGATACGGGTGCATTTCACTCTTTTATATCAAAGGAACTTGTTGATACTTTATCTTTAAATGTTATAGGCTTGATGACTTCACTGAGAATTACGAATCTGGTTGGTGGATCCGCAACACTCAGTTTGTTTTGTAAAGATGTCGAGATTATTTTATGTGATTATGCTTTCCGAGCCGATTTGCATGTTATGCGTTACCTAGGCTTCGAAATGATTTTGGGAATGGATTGGCTTAACTGTTATGAAGCCCATATCCTATGTCCCGAGAGGACTATCCATCCTCAACATCCTCAATCTGTTAAGAAGATTTCTATTGTTCTTAATGATTTCGATTCCAATTCGGTGGCATTATTTTATTCCTTAAACCCACATGATAAGGAAAATGTGGAGATGCGTAAATAATTATCCGAATTGGAAGAAAAACAGTTTATACGTTCCAGTTACTCTCCGTGGGGAGCTTCAGCTATCTTTGTGAAGAAATCCGATGGTACACTTAGGCTTTGCGTTGACTACCGCAAGCTTAATTATCTTACCATTAAGAATAAATATCCCTTGCCTCGGATTGATGGTCTACTCGATCAACTTAGCGATGCTATAGTCTTTTCACGGTTAGACTTAGCAACCGGTTTTCATTAGGTACGAGTTGCGGAGGATAGCGTTCCACTTACCGCATTCCGCACTCGTTATGATTCTTATGAGTGGCTCGTTATGTCATTCGGTTTGACGAACCCTCCAGCTTATTTCATCCATCTTATGAATCGAGTATTCTACGAATATCTCAATGAGTCAGTCCTTGTATTCATTGATTATGGGTGAAGACAACAATTTAAAATTGCAAATCTTTCTAATAAGATATATTTATAAGTATAATTGGATTTTGTTCTTAAAACAAGCAAAGAATATTCGTAAAATTTTTAAGGGACATGTTTATCATATAGAAGATGATTTTGTGTTGTATTGCCCATTGAGTGCTTTAAGAATTCTGGTCGATGCGCCTGATCAACGTTATCGATAGGAGTCTCCTAAACGCTATGATGAGACAGTCAAACACAGTAAATTGACTTGTAATAAGTAAATTTTTCTAAAAAGATGATTACATAAAGTTAATTATAATTTTGAATGTCATAGCTTTTCGGGAAAGAGGATCATGAGATAAATGATTTAGCATAGAAGCTGCTTTTCAGAAATTAAAAGAACTCCTTTATGATGCTCTTATTCTTGTGATTCCCGCAAGGAACCAAAACTTCACTGTTTGTACCGATGCTAGTCGTATTGGTTTGGGTGCCGTTCTCATGCAAAAGGGAATGTGTTATCGCTTATGCTTATAGACAATTAAAGCCTGCCGAGACTAGATATGCCACTCATGATCTAGAGCTCGTGGCCATTGTTTTCGCTCTTAGAATTTGGCGTCATTATCTTTTGGGAGAGAAATTTGTTCTCTACACCGATCATAAATCTTTGAAGTATTTATTCTCTCAAAAGGAACTTAATTTGCGTCAACAACGTTGGCTTGAATTCCTTGCATCTTATGATCTTGATATTCTTTATACTCCCGGAAAGGGAAATCGTGTTGCCGATGCCCTTAGTCGTAAGCAAAAAGCGGTTGTTTCCATGATGATATCCGAATGGAATGATCTCGAGACTTTGTCCACTTATGAGATTCGAGAACGTGAATTTGATTCGTGTTCATCTCTTGTTTTATGTAGCCTTGAGGCTTATCCATCTCTTTTAGACCGCATTCTTGAAGCTCAAAATCATGATCCCGAATTGGCTCACCTTAGCCAAAATTGTAGGGATAGAAATATTGATGGTTTGAAATACTTTGATATTGATGCCCGTGGAGGCATTCAAAAATTCGGTAGACTTATTGTGCATAATATTAGTGATCTCCGTAAGGACATTTTAGAAGATTCTCATCATTCTAAATTTACCATTCATCCCGGTAGTAGTAAAATGTACACGGACATGAAGCGACTTTATTATTGGGACGGAATGAAATCTGTTATTGCTAACTTCATTAAGTGTTGCATGACTTGCCAATTTGTATAGGCCGAGCATCAGAGGCCCGGTGTGTTATTGCAACCTTTGGACATTCCCGTTTGGAAGTGGGATCAAGTCTCCATGAACTTTATTGACAGTCTTCCCCGTTCTCGTTTGGGTCATGACAGTCTATGAGTGATTGTAGATAGACTTAAAAAATCCACCATTTTCTTCCCGTTCGGTCCAATCGGACCATACCTCTTTTGGCCAAACTCCATGTTAAAGTAATTTTTAAGTTGCATGAAGTTCCTCCTTCTATTGTTAGCGATCGTGATCCATTATTTACTTGTGGATTTTGGAAGGGTCTTCAAAAAGCTTTGGGAATGAAGCTTAATTTTAGCACCGCTTATCATCCTCAATCCGATGGACAAACGGAGCGTGTGAATCAAACTTTTGAAGATCTTCTTCGTGCATGTGTTCTTGATTTTGGTGGAAGTTGGGAAGATCATATTTCTCTTATTGAGTTTTCTTATAATAATAGCTTCCAATCTAGTATTGGTATGACACCTTTCGAGGCACTCTACGGAAGGCCATGCCGATCTCCTTCATGTTGGCTTGAAGCCGGTGAGAGGTTGGTTTTAGGTCCAGATTTTATTTGTGATGCCACATAAAAGATTGACCTTATTCATCATAGGATGAAAGAATCTCAAAGTAGACAAAAATCCTATGCCGATAATCGAAGAAGGAATTTGGAATTTTATGTGGGAGTTTGGTGGTCATTTGTGTTTCACCTATGAAGGGTGTTGTGCGTTTTAGTCGATCGGAAAAGTTAGCACCTCGATATATCGGCCCATTTCCCATCACCAAATGCATTGGTTCCATGGCTTATCGCCTTTTATTACTGGCTCAATTTTCTACTATTCATGACGTATTCCACGTTTCTCACCTACGGAAATGCCTTAGAGATTCTGATTCTATTCTTGAGCCCGGTGTTATTGAAGAAATTGAAGTTTCACCAAATTTGACTTATGAGCAACATCATATTCGTATCATTGCTATGGAGGTTAAACGCCTTCGAAATAAATATGTTCTGCTTGTGAAAGTTCAATGGTCCACAAATCATAAGGATTGCTCTTGGGAATCCAGAGAATTCATCGAGCGAACACATCCGGACTTACTCTCTCGTGCTCCTTAAGGTGAACTTCTCACTTCAAATTTTTCTTTTTTGTTGTTATGCCTTAGAGTGGTTGTTACTCTTTATTTTCTTCTTAAGTATTGCGAGGATGCAATTTCTTTAAGGAGGGGAGTCTGTAACAACCCGCATATTTTACGATTATATATTTAAATATAGCATCGTTAGTTGAATTAAATTCTGAAATGTGACTTTTTGTAAACAGTCGAATCCGGACTTGAGACCACATTCGTTGAGTTCAAAACAGCGTTTACAACTTGTTTAAGTATAAACATCGATATGTTTGGAGTTGATTAGGATTTTGGTATTTTCATTTGGGCTTTGGGTTGGGTTCTAGCCCACTAACCCCACAAGAGAACCCAAACTCTCCTACCTAAAGGCTCCCACTCCACTCTTTATTCATTCATTCCATTTCTAATTTCCTAACACTCTCAAGCAAAAGGAAAAATGGGGGAAAGTAAAGGAAATTAAAATTCCTAAGCCCTAGCTTTTCTTAGGAATTCAAATTCAAGTTATAAATCAAGGAGAAGCTTAGGTAAGCATCCTCTTCATCTTCTCCATCTCAATCCCTCTTCAATTCTTGATTTTTCCTATAACCTAACTTAGGAAAAACTTTGCATTTGATAATAGATTGAAGATTCTAGAGGTATAGTGAAGAGGAATTGGTCTTGCGTTGTTTTAGAGCTTCTCAATTGTTGTTTTTGAGTTTAAAGGTGAGTTCTTGAACTCACATCTATGTCTATAGCTTTCATTGTTGTTAGGTATGAATTCCTAATATCTATTTCATGTTCAATTGCTTTTGATTTGAATTGGTTTGATGAATTTTCCAATTTTGGTATTTTTAAGTCAAAATCTTTAAAGATCTTATCTTGGATGTTTGGACATGTTATTTGGGGTGTATCGAAGAGCCTATAGGGCTGGGTTCTCGCTTGGCATAAATCCCTAGCCTCCATTGCTTGTCTGATCGCCTCCGAATTGATTTGGCCATCAATGGCCTAGGCAAATTATTGCCCAGTAGAGGCAGCCAGACGTCTGGTTGAAAAATCCAGACGTCAGGTTAGGGTTCCTGAAGAAAAAAAATAAACGGAAAATAAAATAAAATGGTAAAGCCAAGAACCAGACGTCTGGTTAAACCCAAGCAGACCTCTGGGAGGCTTCAGAAATAAAAAGGAAAAAGAGGAAAAAAAATATATGAACTTCCAGAACTCAGGTTCAGACGTCTGGTCAAACCTTCCAAACGTCCGTTTCTTATGAATTTACCCATTTTGCCTATTTTTATGCGGATTTCCATTTCTTATCAATTTTTGTTTATCCGGTTACTTGTTGTCATTTATTATTGACTTTGATGACTTATTTTCGGGATTTTTGGGTATATCCATTTGATGAATTTGATATCGATTTTCATGGTTTTAATTCACGTCGTCGAATGTGGATTTTTGGTGGTAGATTGTTTTTACAATCATTTCTGTGATTTGTCACTTTAAAATACAAAGGTTTTTATACTAGTAGTAAATACTCAAACTCTTTCAAAAAAAATGATTTCAACATTACTTTTAATACAAAGCTCGTTTTTAAAACCGTTTTCCAATCTATTAGTATGTACAAACCTTTACCTCATTCGTATGAGAAATCCAATTAAACGAATTAGCAAAACAAGTGGTATGAAACACTTGCGTTTACTTCGTCGGTTAATTCTTGGACTTGTTCGATTGAAATCTCGTGACAATTTTCGAGTGGAAATCTACAATATGTTCGTAAATATTTAAGTTAAGCCAGTGGTTATGGGACATGAAGCCTAACTCATTTATTTACTAGCTTAGTGTAATTTACACTTATTTTCGAGTGGAAGTCTACAATGTGTTCGTAAATATTAAGTTAAGCCAGTGGTTATGGGACATGAAGCCTAACTCATTTATTTACTAGCTTACTGTAATTTACACTTTTATTGATCAATGATGATCATTTTTATGGGCTAGCGACCCATGGTTTTTTAACTGTTTTATGGAGTTCGGATCATCGGGCATACTGTTGGACTACGTCGTTGTTCCGGCTTATTTGAGTTTCAGGTTCCTCGGGCGTACTGTTGGACTATGTTGTTGCACAGGCTCTATGGATTAGCGACCCATGGGATAGCGTCCCGTTTATGATACATGTGGTTGTGAGTTTTCAGGCTCCTGTCTGTGATAGGCCTTCCCCTTTGTGTTTTTCTAGATTTCTAATTATTGATTTCTGGAATTTGTGTTTCACCAATTTATGCGATTTGCATTGATATGTTTTGTCAATATTTGAGGTTTCGTGAATAAGCTAAAGAATATGATATTCTTCTTGGTGTTTGAGAAAATTGAGATATTGTATGATTTTCATTATTATCAAATATATATCTTGTCACGGTATGACATTATTTTTATCATATATTTTTGTCATATCTCTTATCCTATCTCATCTTATATGATATTCATAACTAGACTGGTCCGTTTATTATTTTCCTTCTTAAATAATACTCGGGTCAGACTGAGGTGTTTCAGGTGCTTCCACTTGGCTTCTTAGCAGGGACTATCTTCTGACTTTTGGCTAACTACTTTAGCTTAGTAGTTTTTTTTCATACATTCGAGATAGAGACTCCTTGATGTATACATATTCTTTTGTCTAGCACTTGTACCTATTCTTTTGTAATGTAGTGGATCTTGTATGACCACTACTTTGATGTACACTTTTATGTGTTATATTCATATCTGTTTCTGCCTTAGTGATATGAATATCTATGACTGATTTTGTGTTATGCTTATTTTATATTTGTTTTCGAAGGCCATATAACCACTGTGTAGTAGCTTTGAGTTTGTATTTGATATATCAGATTTCCTCTTGAAATGAATTTCATAACCTTCTATCTGGAATATCGGTACTCGCACAAAGCAATTATACAGTTGGTCGCTCCTCAACAGCCTTATTCTTCGTGCTAATTGGTGGCATTGCCCAGTAGTGTCCTTGGTTAGTGTGAGTATAGAGGTGGGGCGTCACATGTTGAGTATCGAAAACATAGATTTCAACATTTATTGGACGTTTTCATGAAAAGTAAGGAAGGCATGGACTATAACACTATTGTTATAGTAAATGATTTCCGAAAGGAAATATTAAAATAGTTAGTTGAATCCCTATACTAGTATTTTTGGGTTGTCGTAACGATGTTTTACGCAACATTTGTTTTGACCCAAATAAAGTGTGTTTTGAAGAATGTTTTCCTTATAGATTTTGCATATATACTTAATCGTCTTTTTAAGTATATGAAATATTTTCTAAGTGTTGAAAATAAAATAAATTGTGAATTCACTTATTATTAAAATAAGTATATGGAATTTTTTTCCAAATATCCAATAAGTGAAATGGTTTTGAATTTTATCTTTTTAAAGATATTTTGAAGTGAATAATTTGAAAGTGGTTTGATTTATAAATGATTAATAAAATCAGGCCCAATGACTACTTATGTGCTAGATTTTGTTTGTTTCTTTGATAGTTAAATAACCGACTATCAAATTTGGCCATTTTAGTTTCTCAACTTGATGTAGAAACTATTTAGTCATACACTTAGTACGTAGCCTTCTGTGTAGGCTTGATTATCGTTTGTATTGAGAATGTTGATTCGTGTAGTGCGGAGTGATTACTCCAATCTATCGAGCTTCCTTCTTGGCCGAAGGATAGCAAGTTGAAAGTTGGAAACGTTATAAGTCTACGAGACTTGGTTTCTGTTTGAGGTTGAGAATCGCTTTTGCATTATTGGTGCGAAGAGATCGGGATCAGATTTATCTGAAAACCACTTCGGACCAACATATATGCGACGATTGTGCAGGTTGGTCGATGATATTGATATTTAGGATTTTCATAGTGAAGGACTACTTGTTGATCATTTAGGGTTAAAATCCCAATATACATATAGTAGCAGTAGTCTGTTCATTATGAAATATCCTTTGCAAGGGTTGTCGCTACTAATCCTATAGGATGTGGCAGGAGAGTACCTTCAGTTTGTCCTGTTTCTGGACAACTTGTATGGATGAGTGTCTGACATTGCATTTCTAAGATTAGGTACATTGGTTTTTACAAACGTACATTTGTGGTGGCGGAGATGGCAACTTCTCTTAGCTTAACACCCTCCTTGAGACGTACGAGCTCAAGGATTGTATTTTTGTGGAAGGCAATTAGTATGCCAGGGGAATGGCAATTTGGCATTCAAAAACGATGATGATGTGATATGTGAAAGGTAATCGATACCTCTTTTGGCCTCACTCGCCGAAAAATGACTGAAACAAGGATAGAATCAGCAAGGCTAAAATGGGTCGCTCCCATTAGGAGATGTCATCACTCTTCTAGATATATCTTTACATGCTATGACGTCGTGTATATGATTATTGTTGATGTATGCTTGTGGCCATGGATTTTAGGTTGGTAACGACCGGGATGATGACATATTCGGTACTATCCAGCAAAAGGGTAGGCCGGTCTTGTGTTGGTTTAGGTGCCCAGTATCTGGACCCTAGGTACATCCCTCTGGAGGTGTACAGAGTTTCGGAAAGGTAGTCCCTTCACCTAGTCATTTGTATGGAATCCAAAATCCACTACGTGCCTGCCATTTTGCTTGTAGAGCCTAGTATTGTTGGAATTTAATAATGGTAACAATTTCAGCTATGTTGATTATTATTTGTATAATATACACTATTATAATATAACATGATTTGATATGAAAAGCTTCTGGTTATCGTAAGGGAAAAACCCGTCTGTGTTTATGTGTGGATGTGGTCTTACGAGATACTTTTGTTTTGATAAAGGAAAAGTTTTGATAACTTTATAAATTCAGTTGAGATGGGTTTTTCTCACGCTGGTTTACCAGACTGATCCGGGTGTTCTTCCCTTTCAATTCTCGGTTCAGACCGAGTATATATACAGGTTCAGATTTGGTGCTTTTGAAGCTTCAGCAGGCAAGCTCGAGATCTTCATGTCGTATACACGTATATGTTTATTTTTCCGCTGCTTTGCATTTTGTTGTTGTAAATTATCAGCATTTTTGAGGACAGGTTATTATAACTATACAAGCTGATGATTACTTATTGTGTACTCTGATATTGATTTATGTATATTACAGTTTCTCTTTGTAAAGATTATTGATCTATATTACATGTTATTCCGCTGTAATGTGAGATTCTGTATTGTTTTGGTTCTGCTTCTCTCTCTTCTTCTTCTCTTCTCTTCTTCTTTCTTCTCTCTTTCTTCTCACCCTCTCTTTTCTTTCTCATGATCACCTGCAATTCTGTTCGCTTTGGGTCGACATGTGCGGTTTATTATCGGTTCAGAAGGTACGGATTTGAGGGTCGTCACGGCCTGGAGGAATGGGCACCTTAGCAACAGAACAGGATTTCAATACACTTGTCCGAGCAGCCAAACGGGACTTCAACACTTTTTATTAAAGACTCCCACTCTAGGACTTCACTCTTTTCCTTTACAAAGAAATAACTTGACTACAAATAGTGTCTTCAATACACGAATCGGTTATTTTCGATACAAATCGCCTATAACCACCACAAATAATATGGAGATGAATGAACAAGGTGTATAGAAAGTGATATGGCCTTTGTTATGTAAAGTGGACTGACAGTGTGAGGCCTAGAGTGTCTTAATTTGTTGTTAAGTGTTCTAGAAATGAATGCACAATAAACAACAATTGGGGTTTTTTATTTGAGAATAAAAATCAATTTCAATCGAGAGAAAGAGAGTTTAGGTGCATATGATTGAGTGACTATTTTATGGATGATAGGAGGCTTTTATAAGAGTGAAAGGAAGCCATTGAATCGGTGCACTCCTTCAGAAATTTGTCTGGCGAACAAAAATATTAAATAGACATGAAACGCCTTTTCAAAAATATAATCGTTGGTTGAATTTTTGAACACAGGATTTAAGACAGCACTATACGACAGCAGTTTTTTGAGAAAACGATGCCAAAATTCTCCACGAGAATGAAGCCCTTGAAGCCTTTGATAGCATTTTAGATCAAAATGCTATGCTTTTTTGCTATAAAAAACTGTTGTATATTTGCATTTTTTGACCTTTTTATCACTTTTCTTGTATTAAAAAATTCCATAAAAATTCTTAAGTGTATTTTAGGGTATATTAGAGGTTTTATAGAAATTTCAAGTTGTTTGGAGTTTGTTTATGGGGTTTCAATAGTTCTATAATATAATGACTCAATATAGACTCAACTTATGACATACATTCTTTTGAAGCTCTTGAGTCTATTTCTTCTTATGATCTTGATGCACCTGAGTCCCAATAGATTTTTAAACACCACATTTAATATTTGAATGCTCGAACACTCCATAATTGGTTAGTATACTTCATATCTTGTACTTATGCATATTTATGTTATCATCTTGAATTGTGCACATGTGTTTGCTTCTTCAATTGCATGGATACTTTGTAAAATCATTAATAACATTGGTTTAATATTGTTATCATCAAAATACTAAAATCATTTTTCTAACATTTTCCCTCTTTTTGATGATGGTAACCTTACACCATATAAAATAAATTTTATATAATAATGCTCTCCCTTAATATATGCTCCACCTATATCAACGTACTCCCTCTATCGATATACTCGTGTTTTCTACACATTTCTCCCCCTTTGGAATCATCAAGAAGAGATAAAACTCATGGTATATATTGGTAAATCATAGCTCCCTCTTAATTTTGTAATATATGATGCTCTTCTTAAATTTCATTGATTTTTCTTTATTCGTAGCATCATTTCCACATGCATAGGTAAATTCAGAATCAATATCCCCTTTAATATGTGGCATACCTACAAGAAAAGAAATATATTTTAGTACCTACTTCCCACGTTAGAGTCCGAGGGTAACCATGCCAAGAGGGTGTGGTAGAACCTTTGAAATGTAATTTTCATTATTTACCACAACAATGAAAGAATCTTGAATATATTTATCTTTATTCTTCGATTTTACAGGAACCCATATATTTAAATATTTGAAATTTCGATTTCCCATTAATTTATATTTCTAGAAATAAGATATGACATAAAACATGTAGACATACTTGTTTTTCTAAATGTGGATCGATGTCTAGTACTAGCACAATTCTTATACATAAAAGCTTATCTAACATTATTATTATCATTTTTTTTATTATATCCCATTCTAGTTTTATCAAGTAAAGGTCTAGAACTAGATAAAATCATGTTTAAATTGTTTTAACATTTATTAAATTTTGTGAATTCATTTTTTGGGTTTTCAATTTAGCTCTGTAACATCCCCCAACTTAGAGGCCCAAAACTAACGGCTATGGATGTTGTGAATATTTTAGCATCCTAAATTCTGGTCTTCCTGACTTCTTGGATGCAATTCTACTCATCCAGCAGTTTAATCAATTTATATTCACTACTGGGTTAACCTAGCTGGTTCTTCTGCCCTTTATCCCCAAAATGCAGTTATAGGTCCATTATAAAGTGAATATATTTATAATTGAAGAAGCAATCATAATAACATAACAATACCACTCCTGTGGGTTTAATATAAAACATGGTTAATACCTTTAACCTTTATTTTTATCAAAAAAGCTTCTTCTTGAAACCATTACAAAACTCCTTTAGTTTAGCCATGGGTTTTTCTTTCTAAAAATGAGTTTGGGTTATAAAACCTTTCGATACCTTTGAAACCTAGCTTTCGACTTCATAGGATGACCTTCTTCGAAAGCATTAAATTTATCTTTAAAACATTAGGCTCCTACCTTTTAATACTTTAAAACCTTCCTTTCGAACCCTTTCGATTGAAGTAAAGTGTAACGACCCATAATTTAATCACTTTGAACTTGAATAGTTAATATGTTTTTAAATGATTAAATAATGGATTTTATATCTAAGATAAAATTTGGATAAAATGCCTCGAATGGATTTTTAAAACTGATGTAACATATTAGTATAAAGACGGTTCGAGTTATAAGGCGGTTAGGGGTACCGATTTATTTAAGAATAAGTTTGCCTAATAAACCAAATGAGAATGATTACGTAGGAAAAGAATTTTCCTAGTAAAACATGAAAGAATTATTAACCCTGCTTAATAAAACAGAATAGTATAATTACTTGCCTAATAAAACAAGAGAGAATCATTAACCTTTCCTAATAAAACAGAATAATATAATTACTTGCCATATAATTACTTGCCTAATGAAACAAAATAGCATAATGATTATTATATTCCATGCGGATGGTTGCCATTGGACCAAAATTTGGTCGAAACAGGTTCCGCCATGCGGATGGTTGCCATTGGACCAAAATCTGGTCGAATCATGTTATGTCATAGTTGATAAGGAGGATTTCTATTAGACCAAAATGTGGTCGAATCAAATTAAGCCATCGAGATGTTTTCTATTGGACCAAAATGTGGTCGAATCAAATTAGGCCATAAGGCTGGTTTCTATTGGACCAAAATATGGTCGAATCTGGTTAGGCTATAGGAAATGACTGAAGTACCCTTCTCTTCACCTATAAATAGCCAAGTCCATATCTCATTTTAATTCATTCACAAACTAAAGAAAAGAAATAAAATTAATTATAAAAGGTGAAGTACTCCAAGTCTCCATCAAAGCAAATAGGATGTGAGTATATTCCTTGTTTTCATAGTTTAGTGGGTATAACTTATTCTGTGAGTATAATTTAATTATTTTACAGTGATTGTAATCTTAATTTCTTTCCTTTGACTCATTCACATTTTAATAAATGTTGTGTTAACTATTGATTGTAAATTGTTAATAATACTGGGTCTGTCATTATTCTTATTATTATTCTTGTTATTATTGTTTGATTTGTGCTCGGCCGGTTTATGAGCGATAACTTTGATATTTAGTTAAAGGGAACTTACACCACCTTTTAACTTAGGATTGACATTTAGTGACTTTTTCGTTAAAAGGAAATAACACCCCTTTTAGCTATCTATTTGATTAAGAGGGAGCTTCACCCTTCTTGGTCGTATTCTCCTTTAAAGATGATGGGTTGAAGTTATGATTTGAATGGAAGTTTTAAATCTTGGTTTGAAGTATTTTAAAGGAGCTTTGAAATTTATATAATGATTTAAATGGGTTATTTATGGAAAGTAAGTAGTCATATACTTGGCACTAAAAGCCGATGAGTAGATTGATCCTCTATTTGCGAGATGTAGAACCGAAGTGTCAAGGCAAGGCTAGGAGCAACCAGTGCCCTGACTTACCTAGCTTTGTTTCTAGGCGAGGGATAGAGTAAGTCGAAATATCGAAAACATGACAATTGTAGGAGATTTGATTTCCATAAATGATCTTTATAATTATAATGGTATGAACAACATTCGCCTTTCTTGTAGACAATTGTTTTTGACTCATTTAAGTATGCTTTTGGAAATATGAAATCCTCCCAAATGTTTTGTGAATATACTTATATGGATGAGATAAGTATATGGATATTTTCCAAGCATTGAAAAAGTATAAGATTTAATTTCCATATACGATCGTTTTGTTATCCCCGATAGTTGATATCTTGACTATCAATTTCGATACCTTTCTTCCTTTTGTTTTGTTTCGTCAATCTAAGACGATTTGTTGCTCATTTAAAGCATTGATATCCTTTATCGGAAATGACTAAATAAAGAGTGAGTGGGGGCCAAGCTATGTGGGGTTGCTCCCATTAGGGTATTTTCACATCTACTCTAGATTGGTTTCAGTTGTATGCGCATGGAGATGTGAAATACTCGGATACTCGGTAAGGTTGGCGGGGTCCAGTTTGGAGGTTTCCGAGAGCCATCGTAGTTTTGAAATATATTTTCTAGAGGTATACTTTCGATAAGGGGGCGCACCTTCCTAGTCATTGTTGGAAAAATTCCTTTTCCTTATTTTTGATTCAAATCTTTGGATTGATTCTTTCTTAATTGCATCGGGAAGCGTCTTGCGCTCTTCGCTATGTTTAATTATTTATGTCCATTCTTTTATGCTTGGATGTTGTCGTTGTGAGGGGAAACCCATTCTGCATTTTTGCGACATGGTCTCACTAGTTATTTTGTGTGTTCTATTTTTTTATTTGGAGTTTACTCATACCGGACTTATTGTCTGACCCGAAATGTTTGTTTTTCCAAAACTCTCGGGTGCTCATTTATATTTGAGTAGTCCGAAAATGACAGGTTTCTTTGGGCTCTTTTAAAGATGGTGGATGAGCAGGAGGCTCCTTATCTATCTAACTATTTATTTCTGCTGTTATGAGATGTTGGCTCTATGTATGTATATTTAAAGGCAGGTTGGTGTAACTACCTAGACGGATAGTATTGTTGTAACTCTGATAACTACATATTAGGGAGTAACCTTATATACTGTCTTATTTTTATGTTATATTTAACCATTTCATTGTGAGATTATTGTTCTGTTCTTATATTTTGATCCATGACAACTCATCTTTCAGATACTTGGCAACGGCACATGAATACCATGGATGTATTAAGTGTCGTTCTTAAGGGTCAAAAAGGTGGGTCGTCACAGTCGGTATCAGAGCTTTGGTTGAGCGAACACCTTAGCCTGATTGGGGTACAACTCATTAGAGATAGGGTAAGTGATGCCCTAGAATGAGTTAATCTTGAGAGAGCGTATTTGTAATTTTTATAATAATAATATTTATCCTCTAAAGTCTAGTTTTAGATCCTTTGGTGTTATTTTCTTAAACCATTTTAGTCCAATTTTTGTATTCTAAAGACCTGTTATTTGTTCAGATAGTGGAAAATGAGTACAAGAAGAGGAGGAAGGAGAGGATCTGGAACTAGCATGGCTATCAATGGCAGGGTACCTAGAAATGCTACTATGTCAGTTGTAGATCCGGTAGAGGAAATGGTAGTGCAAGTTCAGCCCTCTATGAACTTTGCGGCTTTGTGTAAGAATTTTACCACTTTGGGCGGGAAACCATTCTACGGGACTGAAGATATTCTTCGAGTGCAGATGTGGCTTCGAACTTGTGAAAGAATATTTGGAGATCTTCAGTTGGAGGATGCGGAGAAACGGCTGTTGGCATCGCGACAACTTCAAAAGTCGGCGATGGATTGGTGGGATTCAGAAACAGCTATACTCTAGAGGAGGAGATTTCTTGGGCCCAGTTCAAGTAAGTTTTTGAAGCACAGTTTATTCTAGAAGCTGGAAGAACTCGGTTATTTAGAAGTTTCATTGACTTAAAGCAGGGTGATATAACGGTGTCGTAGTATGAGCATAAGTTCAATGCTTTGTCCCATTTTGGATTTGGATTGATAGACACACCGCTTAAGAATAATGAAATGTTTGTGAATGGAATGCGAGCAGAGTTCCATCATGAAATGACCAATCATCTTATGGGTAGGTTCACAAACATTATTAGCATGGCTTTAAGGTTTGAGGCTCTTAATATTAAGGAAAGAGTCCAGAAGGGTGTAGTACTAGCAGTAAGTGCCAAGACTTTATAAGTTATACCAGTTGAAGGAAAGCCAAACTTCAAGCGTAAGTTTAAGGGAAAGAAGCAGGGTGCAGGGAAGAAACCCAAGATGGCGCTCCAGCAAAGAAGAAGCAGACCAACTTGGTCAACATTCTTTGTTTCAAGTGCAATAAGATGGGCCACTTTGTAAATCATTGCCCAATTGCCACATGATTTAATTGCAGCCAGCCAGGACATATGAAGAATGAGTGCCCTTTTCCTAAAAAGGGATCTCAAGGACAAACTTTTACCATTGAAGAGATACCATCCACTTCTTCAAATAAAAAGGGAAGAAAGTGTTGCAAGGTACATTATCCATCTATAATATTCCCGTAAGGGTGTTATTTGATACAGGAGCTTCCAATAGTTTTATTTCTTATGATCTAATGAACAAACTAAACCTTAAATATGTTATCATAAATAATCCTCTTTGTGTGTCAAAACCAATTGGAGGTCCGACAAATCTTGACACTGTGTGTCTAAATGTACCTATTTCTTATCAAAATCATCTCTTTCCTTTTGACTTCTTTGTTCTTGGGTTTATGGGTTTTGGAGTGTTGCTGGGAATGGATTGGTTATCTAAGTTTAAAGCTATCTTGGATTGTGGTAGAAGGCTCGTTAGAGTTAGTGATGCAGGAGATGTTGATGTTGATATTAGTTGTGAAGAGCCAAGAAGTTAATGAGCGGTTTTCTCTATTCACTCGAAGTGGCTAAAGCGGAACTAGGAAATGTGTCGGTTGTTCGAGATTTCATAGATATTTTTGACGAGGCTCAAGGTTTACCTCCTCACCGTAAAGTCGAGTTCCTTATTGATTTGGTTCCGGGAACTAGACCTATTGTACAACCCTTATGAAGGATGGCTCCAAAAGAGAAGAGGGAGTTAGAATGGCAGGCTTATGATTTGTTGCAGAAGGGCTTGAACCGACATAGTACCTCGAGTTGGGGATCGCCAGTCGTCTTTGTTACAAAGGCGGACGGTTCTCTAAGGTTATGCGTAGACTATCAGGAGTTGAACAAAAGGACTATCAAGAATAAATATCCTTTGCGAAGGATCGACAATATGTTTGACCAACTCTACGGTGCTCGGATATTTTCTCAATTAGATCTTGCCACCGGTTTCCACCAATTAAGAGTGGGAAAGGAGAGTGTTCCCTTAACAGCTTTTTGAACTCCTAAAAATTTCTACGAGTGGTTAGTTATGCCGTTTGGATTGACTAACGCACCCGCTTATTTTGTGGACTTAATGAATCGAGTATTTTGAGACATTCTTAATAAATTTGTTCTTGTCTTTATTGATGACATTCTTATCTATTCCAAGACATAAGAGGAACACAAATATCATCTCTGTGTCATACTCGATACCTTAAGAAGCCATGTGTTGAAGGCTAAGTTTTCCAAGTGCCATTTTTGGAAATCCGAATTTAGGTTTCAAGGGCATGTTATTTCGATAGAAGGCATATTGGTGGACCCAGAAAAAGTTGTGGCAGTTCAAGATTGGAAGAAGCCCGAAAGTGCGATGGAAGTTAGAAGTTTCTTGCGATTGGCTGGTTTTTACCGTAGGTTTATCAAGGACTTCTCGAAGATTGCTTCTCACCTGACGAAGTTAACAAAGAAAGATGTTAAGTTCGTTTGGACTTCTAAGTGTGATCAAGCATTCAATGAATTGAAAGAGAAGTTGACTAACGCTCTTGTTTAACCATTCCAGATGGGAGCTAAGGTTTAACTGTGTATACAGATGCTTGTGGAATCAGATTGGGAGCAGTTCTGATGTAGCATGGGAAAGTTATTGCATATGTGAGTTGAGAGCTAAATCCGCATGAGAAAAGTTATGCTACGCACGATTTGGAGCTTTTGGCTGTTGTCTTTGCACTAAAGATGTGGAGGTATTATCTTTTGGGTGAAAGGTTCGAGTTATACATGGACCACAAATCCTTAAAATACCTTTTTACCCAGAAGATTTGAATTGAGGCAGCAGAGATGGCTGAAGTTTCTCACTTCTTATGATCTAGAGGTTCTTTATACCCCTGGAAAAGCAAATGTCGTTGTTGATGCACTGAGTAGGAATATAGCAATGGTTGCAAACCTAGAAGTTAAGCCAGTATTGTTAGAGAGAATTGCATCCAGGCAAGAGGCAGTTCCTATTTTGGCTCGACTTAAGAAGGATGTTGAAGAAGGTTTTGTTTCTAGCTTTGATATTGATCTTCGGGGCATATTGAAAATGAACGTGCCTATTTGTGTTCCAGACTTTAATGAACTTAGGCAAGAAGTGTTAGCAAAATGCCACCATTCAAAGTTATCTTTTCATCCAGGAGTGACCAAGATGTTCAAAGATATGAAGAGGGTATTCTGGTGGAAGGGGATAAATCAAGATATTTCAATCTTTGTGAGTCATGGTGCAAACTGCCAGCAGATTAAGAGTGACCAGCAGAAGACAGCTGGATTGCTTCATCCACTTGAGATCCCAAAGTGGAAGTAGGAGCAGTTCTCTATGGACTTTATTGATGGGATTCCTATGTCAAGAAGAGGTAACGATGGCATTTGGGTTATAATCTATCAACTGACCAAGAGTGCCCATTTCATTCTTGTTAAGCTGACTAGGACTGCTACGATTCTGGTGAGTTTGTATGTGAAGGAGATTGTGAGACTCCATGGGATTCCTCGTAGTATTGTAAGTGACCGAGACCCGATATTCACTAGTAGGTTCTGAGAGGGACTACAGACTGCTTTAGGGATTGAGCTAAGTCTAAGTACGGCTTACCATCCCCAAACAGATGGGCAAACGGAGAGAGTGAACCTGACCTTGGCAGATTTATTATGAGCATGCATTCTAGACTTCGGGGGTTCTTGGGAAGACCATTTACCCTTAGTCGAATTCACTTAAAACAACAGTTATCAAGCAAGCATTGGTATGGCCCCTTTCGAAGCTCTTTATGGTCTTCCATGTCGTTCTCCTTCGTGTTGGGTTGAATCTGGAGATAGATTGTTCTTGGACACGACATAATCTTAGAAGCCAATGAAAAGGTAGCTGATATTAGAAGAAAGATGAAGGAAGCACAAGATCGGCAAAAGTGTTGTGCAGATCAAAGGCGTAGGGATCTAGAGTTCTTAGTCGGGAACTTGGTATTTGTAAAAGTCTCTCCTCTGAGAAGTGTCATGAGGTTTGGGAAGACAGGGAAATTAGCCCCTCGATATATTGGCCTTTTTCCCATACTGGACCGGATTGGTAAACTTGCATATAAAGTGGAGTTACCAGATCGACTATCAGATGTGCATAACGTATTTCACGTATCTTATTTATGCAAGTATGTACACGACCCTTCGATGATAGTAGAACCGGGACAACAAGTTGATTTGGAGGTTCAGCCTAACCTAACCATTCTTACACGACCTATTCGTATTGTCGCTCGAGATATAAAGCGATTAAGGAATAAGGTTGTGAATCTTGTTAAGGTTCAGTGGAGTGGAGATGTTAGTGATTGTACTTGGGAAACCGAGGACTATATTAAGGATTCTTTTCCCGAGTTGATGTAGTTGTTGTTTATATTTTGTTGTTTCTTTTTAATGTACTCACCAGTTGTGTTGAGGTCACTTTCCTTGTATCTTTATGTGGTATATATGATATCATTTGGGTTTCTTTGATATCTTAAGTTTATCTGATTAATTTCGAGGATGAAATTTCCTTTAAGGAGGGGAGGATGTAACGACCCATAATTTAATCACTTTGAACTTGAATAGTTGATATGTTTTTAAATGATTAAATAATGGATTTTATATCTAAGATAAAATTTGGATAAAACGTCTCAAATGGATTTTTAAAACTGATGTAAAATATTAGTTCAAAGACGGTTCGAGTTATAAGGCGGTTAGGGACACCGATTTGTTTAAGAATAAGTTTGCCTAATAAACCAAATGAGAATGATTACTTAGGAAAAGAATTTTCCTAGTAAAACATGAAAGAATTATTAACCGTGCTTAATAAAATAGAATAGTATAATTACTTCCGTAATAAAACAAGAGAGAATTATTAACCTTGCCTAATAAAACAGAATAGTATAATTACTTGCCTAATAAAAACAGAATAGTATAATTATTTTCCTAATGAAACAAAATAGCATAATGGTTATTATATTCCATGCGGATGGTTGCCATTGGATCAAAATCTGGTCAAATCAGGTTCTGCCATGCGGATGGTTGCCATTAGACCAAAATCTGGTCGAATCATGTTATGCCATAGTTGATAAGGAGGATTTCTATTGGATCAAAATGTGGTCGAATCAAATTAAGCTATCAAGATGTTTTCTATTGGACCAAAATGTGGTCGAATCAAATTAGTCCATAAGGCTGGTATCTATTGGACCGAAATCTGGTCGAATCTGGTTAGGCTATAGGAAATGACTAAAGTACCCTTCTCTTCACCTATAAATAGCCAAGTCCATATCTCATTTTAATTCATTCACAAACTAAAGAAAAGAACTAAAATTAATTATAAAAGGTGAAGTATTCCAAGTCTCCATCAAAGCAAATAGGATGTGAGTATATTCCTTGTTTTCATAGTTTAGTGTGTATAACTTATTCTGTGAGTATAATTTAATTATTTTACAGTGACTGTAATCTTAATCTCTTTCCTTTGACTCATTCACATTTTAATAAATGTTGTGTTAACTATTGATTGTAAATTGTTAATAATAATGGATCTATCGTTATTCTTATTATTATTCTTGTTATTATTGTTTGATTTGTGCCGAGCGGGTTTATGAGCAATAACTTTGATGTTTAGTTAATGGGAACTTACACCACCTTTTAACTTAGGATTGACATTTTAGTGACTTTTTGGTTAAAAGGAAATAACACCCCTTTTAGCTATCTCATTTGATTAAGAGGGAGCTTCACCCCTCTTGGTCGTATTCTCCTTTAAAGATGATGGGTTGAAGTTATGATTTGAATAGAAGTTTTAAAACTTGGTTTGAAGTATTTTAAAGGAGATTTGAAATTTATATAATGATTTAAATGGGTTATTTATGGAAAGTAAGTAGTCCTATACTTGGCACTAAAAGCCGATGAGTAGATTGATCCTCTATTTGTGAGATCTAGAACCGAAGTGTCAAGGCAAGGCTAGGAGCAACCAGTGCCCTGACTTACTTGGCTTTGTTTCTAGACGAGGGATAGAGTAAGTCGAAATATCGAAAACATGACAATTTTAGGAGATTTGATTTCCATAAATGATCTTTATAATTATAATGGTATGAAAAACATTCGCCTTTCTTGTAGACAATTGTTTTTGACCCATTTAAGTATGCTTTTGGAAATATGAAATCCTCCCAAATGTTTTTTGAATATACTTATACGGATGAGATAAGTATATGGATATTTTCCCGGCATTGAAAAAGTATAAGATTTAATTTCCATATACGATCGTTTTGTTATCCCCGATAGTTGATATCTTGACTATAAATTTCGATACCCTTCTTCCTTTTGTTTTGTTTCGTCAATCTAAGACGATTTGTTGCTCATTTAGAGCATTGATATACTTTATCGGAAATGACTAAATAAAGGGCGAGTGGGGGCCAAGCTATGTGGGGTTACTCCCACTAGGGTATTTTCACATCTACTCTAGATTGGTTTCGGTTGTATGCGCACGGAGATGTGAAATACTCAGATACTCGGTAAGGTTGGCGGGGTCTGGCTTGGAGGTTTCTGAGAGCCATCGTAGTTCTGAAGTATATTTTCTAGAGGTATACTTTCGATAAGGGGGGCGCACCCTCCTAGTCATTGTTGGAAAATTTTCTTTTCCTTATTTTTGATTCAAATCTTTGGATTGATTCTTTCTTAATTGCATCGGGAAGCGTCTTGCGCTCTTCGCGATGTTTAATTATTTACGTCCATTCTTTCATGATTGGATGTTGTCATTGTGAGGGGAAACCCATTCTGCGTTTTTGCGACATGTTCTCACTAGTTATTTTGTGTGTTCTATTTTTTTATTTGGAGTTTACTCATACCGGACTTATTGTCTAACCCGAAATGTTTGTTTTCCCAAAACTCTCGGGTACACATTTATATTTGAGTAGTCCGAAAGTGACAGGTTTCTTTGGGCTCTTTTGAAGATGGTGGACGAGCAGGAGGCTCCTTATCTATCTAACTATTTATTTCCACTGTTATGAGATGTTGGCTCTATGTATGTATATTTAAAGGCAGGTTGTTGTAACTACCTAGACTGATAGTATTGTTGTAACTCTGATAACTCCATATTGGGGAGTAACCTTATATACTGTCTTATTTTTATGTTATATTTAACTGTTTCATTGTGAGATTATTGTTCTGTTCTTATATTTTAACCCATGACAACTCGTCTTTCAGATACTTGGCAACAACACATGAATACCATGGATGTATTAAGTGTCGTTTTTAAGGGTCAGAAAGGTGGGTCGTCACATAAATTATTAATATTTAACCTTTTAAAGATTAGCTTCGAAACCAGTTGAAGGTACCCCTTTCGACACCAATGGAAGTAACTCTTCCGAAATCATTGAAAGTCCCCCTTTCGAAACCATTGGGTTTATACTTAAAATATTATTTGGGTCAAAGTGAATATAGGCGAAAGCAACTCTTTCAAAACCATCCTTTTTCATACTTAAAAAAATATTAGGGAAAAGTGATGGCGTCGGCACCATCTCTTTCGAAAGCATAAAACATATGGGAATAATAATGGAAGGTTGGGGTCGAAACCCCTTTCGAAACCATTGCCTTCGAAACCCCTAACCCCTTTCGAAAGCTTTAGGAAGTGGCTTAAACTTATAAAACAAAGTCATTGATATCTTCAACACCATAGAAAAGCTATAGAACGGCAGCAGGGTTTCAACTAGGTCAGAACCCCTTCTTTCAAAACATTCTTTCATAGCCCATTCGAAAGTAAAATTATGTTATGGCAACCCTTTCGAAACCTTTTAAAACCTCTTTCGAAACCATCTGCTTCGACTGTGTCGAAGGCTAAAACAAAACAAAGGCATGTGCTTTTCTTTTAAAAACAAACCAAGGTTTCGACTCCTTCGGAAGCTATGCTTTCTACACCTTACCTTTCGCCTTCCTCCAATCCACTATGTACCATCTTTGTGATACCTTGTGTATTGATTTCAGCATAATAGGTTTCGACTAGGATGAAGGCAGAAGCTTCTGTGTCGAAAGGTGCTTTCCAAAGTAGGCGAAACTAATTTTCTGAGTAAACCTGGTTTAGTTCTTCTTAAAGTAAACTTTTCTCTAACTAACCTGCCACGTGTCAATACCAGATTGGTTTCCTTAACTTTTTCAACTTCTTTTCCAAAGTAACTGCCGCTAATTTCAGATCTAAACCATGGTTAAGTTAATCAAATAAGCCCTTCCATTAAGTAAAACCAATTTTGCAAAGAAGTCCCTCTCCTAAAATAATTTACTTTACATAGCAAATCACTTTGGAAAAATCCCCAAAAATCCTAGAAATTCACTTTAATCATGTTATCTAACATATCAAAATTTCAGACCCAAATTCTCAATATATTTTCCAAAATAAATTTATAAACCCAAATAACCATATTTTCCTTTGAAAATTCATAATAATCTTTCCATAGTTTGGATAATTATCAAAATTGAAACCCAACTCCAAAATCATCTTTCTCATAACATAGAATTTTCCTATGGCATTTAAACATCATTAAATCTCAGTTTTACCCTAAAACCGTGCATACCTCTTTTAAATAATCTTGTTTAAATCATGTAAATTATAAATCAAGCATATCATCATCCAATATATCATAAAAAGAATTTACCCTTAAATCTGAAAATATATGATTCAAAACAAAATAGAGATGGAATTATTATTCACCTTGATTTAGCTAAGGAGATTTTATTGAGATTGATTTCCCCCTAAGCTTGATTCTCTAGCTTTTAATTTGTATTCCTCCTTTTCCCTTAATGGTCGGCCGTTCTTATACTTTTTATTTTGCATTAGCATGAGTAAGGAATGAAATGGTAGGAACGAAATATATAAGGGTAAGGGTCATTGGGCGGCAAATTCCTAATATACCCTTATGTAACTTAACTAATCAAAAACCCATCCTTAAGCCCATTAATTTTATATTAGGCTCGGCCTTAATTAAATTAATCCAAGTCTTAATCCCATTATCACTTAATATTTACATTATTCTATTTAATTTATCTACTTAAATCTCCTGAATAATGTTATCAAAAATTTAGGGGTGTTATAGGCTCCCCTCTTTAAAGAATTTCGTCCTTGAAATTCAGTAAGGACTATATACCAAACATACCAATCATCTATAATGACTCCTAACAACCATACTAGTCTACCTGACTAGGAATTATCTATATAAATCTAATATAGACATACCCTCAGAACAGATCGGGATAAGTATCTCGAATCCTATCCTTGTCTCCCAAGTACAGTCCTTCTCGTTGTCGCTACACTGAACTTTCACCAACTTGACTATCTTGTTCCTTGATCTTTTCTCATCTCTCGCTACAACCCGAACTGGTTGTCTAACAAAAGTCAAATTAGGCTCTACTACTAGACCATCCAATCCTGTCGGAGGAATAGTAGCCTCTGGATCATGCATATAGTTGCAAAGATGGGACACATGAAATACATTATGGACACCTGCCGTACTACTCAGCAACTCAACTCTGTATGCGAGCTTTCCAATCCTCTCTATAATCTAGAATGGACCAACATATCTCGGGGCCAACTTTCCCGATTTCCCAAATCGTACCACGCCCTTCAACGGTGATACCTTAATGAAAACCTTGTCTCCAACTAAGAACTCTATGTCCTTACGCCTTTTATCTATGTAACTCTTTTGTCTAGATTGAGCTTCCTTCATCCGTTCTCGGATCAATTCAATCTTCTCTGACACCACCCTTACCAAATCTAGACTTAAGACTAATCTGTCTCTAGTCTCCAACCAACATGCAGGGGATTTGCATGGCCTTCAATACAAAGCTTCAAAAGGCACCATTCCTATACTAGCCTGGTAACTATTATTATAGGAAAACTCAACAAAATGCAGGTGATCCTCCCAAGACCCACCAAAGTCCAACATACAAGCTCTCACAAATCCTCAAGCACCTTATTGACTCTCTATGTCTGCCCATCCGTCTGTGGGTGATATGCGGTACTCATCTGGAGCTTAGTGCCTAACACATCCAGTAGACTCTTCCAGAATTCGCTAGTGAATAAAGAATCTATGTCGCTGACTATGCTACTAGGAACTCCATGAAGTCTAACTATGTTCTTCATGAACAACCTCGCCAAAACAGGTGTCGTTCTGGTCGACTTTACTGGAATGAAATGGGCACTCTTGGTCAACATGTCCATAATAACTCATATACTCTCATTTCCTCTGCATGACCTTGACAACCCATCTATAAAATCCATGGATATCGAATCACATTTCCAAACTGGAATATCTAGAGGCCAAAGTAACCCCCTCGGCTTCTGATGTTCGACTTTCACTTGTTGATAGTTTACACACTGCCTAACCCACAAGCCAACATCCCTTTTCATGCCTTCCCAATAGAAGCTCCTCTTCATATCTTGATACATCTTGGTCCCTCTAGGATGAATCGTAAACTTGGATCGATGACACTCTTCAAGAACTTCTCTCCTCAAGTTCTCCACATCTGGAACACATAATCGTCCCTTCTTTCTCAACCATCCTCTCTGGTCAAGACAAAAATCTTTCAAATCATCGACCTCAGTTCTAACCTCAAGCCTTCTGATCCTCTCGGCTAATAATGGATCCTCCTTCTGTTTAGAAGCAATTATCTCGATCAATATTGGTCGAACTTCTAAATAGGACAACATGGCAGTACTTTGACTAGAACTAGCAGTCGATCTCAACTGCACACCGCAACTGGCCAAAGCTTCTAGATCCTTCCATTCTGCCAACATAGCCAACACCACATTCTGATGTCTTCTGCTAAGAGCATCCGCTACCTTATTACCTTTCCCTGGGGTATATTCTATACCAAAATCATAAGCAGCCAAAAACTCCAGCCACCTCTACTATCTCATATTCAACTCTTTATGAGAGAATAAGTATCTTAAAGACTTATGATCGTTATACAACTCAAATCTCTCCCCCATGAGATAATGCCTCCAAATATTCAAGGCAAAAATCACCTCTGCCAACTCCAAATCATGAGTTGGATATCTTACTTTGTGCGGTCTAAGCGGCCTGGATGTTTTAGTTGTATACCAAATATGCTGAAACGTGAGATGCAAGCATTTCAGCTATTTTATAGTTTATTCTCTATAGACACTATTATAATATCAGATGATTTTGATATAAAATGTTTTGGTTATCGCAAGGTAAAAACCCATCATGTTTATGTGTGACGTGGTCTTACGAGATACCTTTGTTTTCAAAGGGTTTGGATAACAGTAATAATTCAAATTGAGTGTGTTTTCTCACGCTGGTTTTCTAGACTAACTAGGGTGTTATTTTATTATAATGCTCGGGTCAGACCGAGTATTACAGATCCAGGTTAGGATGCTATGGAGCTCAGGAGACGAGCTAGAGGATTTCAGGCGTATTACATGTACTTGGCTATTTCCACTGTGTGTGTTATGCTGTATATTCAATACATCTGAGGACAAGATATTATAACTATCCAGATTGATTGTTGAATGTTGTACTCTGATGATTGGATGTATATTACAGTTACAGTTTCTTTGTATAAAGATATGTTATTATATATTATATTTTGTTCCGCTGCGATTGTGAGATTTTGTATTATTGATTCTTTTTCTTCTTCTATCCTCTTCTTTCTCATAGCTATTCGTCTTTTCGTGTAATTTGTGTTGGAAAAGTGTGATTTAATGTCAGCTCAAAGGGTATGTAACGGCGGGTCGCTACAGTTGGTATCAGAGCTTAGGTTGAGTGAATACCTAGGCTTTGGTGGGAATTTACGCATTTGAGATAGGGTAAGCGAGACTGTAACGACCCGTAAATTTAACTGGTTTTAATAACGTTATTAATTGAAATTTTGCGAAATTTTAAAACGACAAAATTTTGAAATATAAATTTGATATTTCGAATGCGTCTAGTTAAACATAGCAACTGGTAAATTTTCGTCCGAAAATATGAAAGTTTATTTCGCGCGTAAATTTACTTCAATTTAAATCAGTTAAAATGTAATGAAAATAAAACGTTTTCGAAACATAAATATTTTTACATAGAAAAATTCTAAAACATCTTCTGAGCAAGACGTCATTTTTTTTTCCAAATTCGAACATCTTTAGCTCCGTCGATCTTATTCTTCTACGTTTTTACTGCATTTTCCGCTAGTAGAAAATTCAAATTTTTATAATTAAATCGTACTGCTAATGTCTGTATGCCGTTTTAATCGCCTCGTTGTACTGACCTTCGCAGTATACTCATTTGTATACTTCGGAGTCCTGTACACCGAGTAATCCGCAGACCGATTTGCCGCATCGGTTTTTCGTTTGAGCATCTTTGGCTTTTGTGTACTTACATTTGTCTCTGGTATACCAATAGCCACTAGCTATTAGAATTGTTGGTGAAATTCAACGTACTTGTTTTTGATATTCCCACTGTATTAAATTTTTCGTTGGTGCGTTCATTTCCTAGGCTGGTGAAGGAAATAAATTATATTTCCCTGTTTACATTAAAACTGTTCTTTCATTTTTCTTTCGTTCGCACCCGACCCTTCCCATCCCAACTTTCCATCACGTGAACCACCCAAGCTCTTTACTATTTCCGAGCACACAACCCCTAGTCGGCAGCACCTCCCCTCACATTCCATCTCCCTGACAAGTGCCTCCTCCATTGACCGAACTAGCTCCACCCATATCCACCGAGACTTCATCTTTCTCTCACACTGGACCCATCACCCTGTTTCTTTTCCCCACTTTCAACACTCTCATTGCCTCCACGTCAGCTCACGAACCTCCCATCGTCTGAACCAGGGCCGAAGCCACTCATGCCTCCAACAGCCGAGCTCTTCAAGCTAGCCTACCCGAGCTTTCCCCTCTCTCTCACATGTTGCTTGATCTTTTTTTCTCTCTCTGGTTTTATAAAGAAAGGTATTGTATTTATATTTCTTTTGTTAATACAGATTTATATATATTTGTTTTATGTGTTCACTTTATACATATAGCAGTTTGTTTATAATTTAAATATATAAATACAACAGTTTCATTTATGTTTTTAGTATATTTAGTTTTAGTATATAAATGTTTACACTCCAGTTATAAGGTTGTTGATCTACTCATTATACGATAGTTTATAAATATTGTATAGTTTAATAAAGTGAAGTATGAGTTTTATTATAAGTTAGTACATGCATAGGCTGTTAGTATGTAAGTTTATTTGAGTAATATGTATTGAAGAGTATTATATTAGTTTATAAAATTAGAAATTCGAAAATAATGTATATAAGTTGAATTTTTCTAGTCTCTGTTTTGTTTAGAGGCTTATGTAAGCACCGTTAGCTTATATATATTGCAGTTGAACATATTTTGATCTAGGAAGTTTATATATGAACATTGCAAAGTAGCAATTTTCATACGTGTCCGGTACAGTGTGATTATGTACATATTCTGTTTATAGTGTATATATTACATTCCAAAAGAAGCATTAAATCAGGTTCACAGCTCATATATATAAGTAAGTATAAACGTATGCATTTTCGGCAGTGTTTTTTTTCTTTTACCGCACGTTTTAGGACAATACATGTTTTATCTACTAAAGTCTGCATATTTTAAGTTGTTTTATATTTTGGATTGTCTGCATATTTGTTTTATTGATGATCTGCACATATTCTATGTTAAAGTTAATGTATGTTATAAAGAAAAAGTTTTAGTACTCTTTGTGTATGATGTATTATAATTAATCTGGGTGGGTATAAATGAGAATACTATATTATATTAATTTGTACGTATGTCACCATAAATACATATATTTTAGTAAGTATATACGAAAGCTGCTATTCTTTTACTGTTCATTTCTTTCATTTTACTCTTGTTTTGGAAAGCACGCATTATATAAAATTGAGCATCCATAGATATATACACACACATTTATAAGTAATAGTTTATGTAAGTTTTATGTATAAGTTGTTATAGTTATATACAGATTTTGATTTAAAAAGGTACACTAGTAGTCGGGTGTTTACAGTCTAGTGTATATTCTATTTTATATTTTACGTACGTATATATATATATATAGTGTATAGGGGATTTGTTGAAATAGAATTCTATCTAGCATATATATATAGTATGTTTATGTATGATATTATACAAATCATATTTGTTGTATATGCAGGATATTTGAAATTTTTATGTAGAGTTTTAGATATAAACTATTAGTTATATATAGTTATGTTATGGTTATACTACGGTTTACGTGGTTGTTTATAAGTATATATTCATTTTTACTATACAGATACTCTGTCTTATATGTGTTTATTTTTATTTAAAATAATATGTGTTTACACAAATATTGATTTCATGGAAATAATAATATGTTTAGCGTTGCTGTTCTAACAAATCTATTCTGATTTGTTATCGATTCTGTTATCAGCCTTGTCCGTCGTGCCTGTTCTCTCCGTCGAACCGTGTCCAATTTGCTTATTTCGAAGTTCGTGTTCGGGTTGTAACTCACGTCATTGTCCGTCCTCTCTAGCCTCGAAAGGTGAGCACTCACTCATGATTAACGTTCTTTTATTTATTAAATTTGATTTCAATTGAAACGACAATTGAAATATGCTGCTGTTAGTTAATTACACTGTTATATATGCTATTACCTGTATCAGTTCACCTGTGACATTTGACACCATTATCTGCTATTTATACAATGATAATCCGGTTTAGTTGATAAATGATTGATTGTTGATGTTTATATTGGATGTTAAATTGTAATGTATAAAGTGATAAATATTATGCAAGTAAATTTGACGTAGGATAATTAAAATTCGAATCGACATATATGTTGAATTTGATTAGTTGAATATGACCCCTTTTAATTGTTAAATTAATTGACATGTAAAATAGTGATAATTACATTTTGAACCATTGAACGTATATTGGATTAATTGTTGTAGTGTTAAAATTGAATAATGAATGACAAGTGAAGAACCGTTTAAATATTTATGTAATAATCTTTAATCTACATGAAATGATAGTGTAGATTCTAGAAATAATTATATTGATTCGCACAAACAACAATGTGAATTAATACGGTTATTCCGGGATTATTTGAATTAATTATTGGATTGTTATTGATTGTTGTTATTGCTTGTTTATTTACTTTGACACCATCCCAGTTATCACACTGCAAGTTCCCTTTGCTATGTTTTGATTTTGAATTGAATTGGAATCGGGTTGAAATGATAAATACCCAAATAAACTTTGACCTAGGATAGAGAATTAAATAAAACCCGATTGGTCAATAATTTGATTTAAAAATAAAATGAAGATTTTATTTGAATAAATAATATGGTTTTGAAACGAAGTTGGAAATTGAATTTTAAGGAAATTTAAATGTGAATATTTAATATTCTGAAATGAAATATTAATAAAGAAATTGATGAAAGAATGTTGTTTAATTTAAGAAATGATTGAATTAAGTTTTGAAATTATTTAATAATTTAATGAGATTGAATTATTTAATAATTAAATTAAATTGAATCCTTTGATAATTAAAATTGAACCTTTAATTAGTAAAATTTAGTTCTTATTTAATTGAGCTTTGAAATTGTAACTAAGTAAATGAATATGTGAAATTGAATTTCTTTATCAAGAAATGCAAATGTGATTTTTGAAATTAATGCAAGACTTGTGATTTAAAGGGTTGATTGTCGAAGCTAACTTAATTAAATTTGAAGTTTTGATATAATGAAGTTGAATTTAAATAATCGATTTAATGAACTGGAAATTAAATAGAAATTGTTTTGAATGACAAATTTACTTAATGAATGCTGAATAAAATCGATAAATGAAGTTAAATTGATTTGAATGATAAATTAAATTAATTTAAATGATTTTGGAGTGAAACTTATATACGAACTTGAATCAATATTTGAATTGTTTTAAATAAAATTTGAAATTGAATTATAAGTTTTTGAAATGGTAATTTGGATGTTTTGAAACGTAAATTTTTGGAAATTGGTTTTGAAAGACAAATGAAATGTTGATTTATAAATTCTATTTGGAATTGAAATTGATTTGGTTTTGAAATATATAAACGACCAATCGGTGTAATAATTACGAAAGTTATTAAAGAAACCAGAATCGGTTAAGGACATACTCACTGTATAAACCGAAAACCACTTTAATAACTATACGCGGAGTGTGATCCAGAATGAAGTGGTTGGAATGATGTACGTGATGACTGAAGAAAGAGAACGATAATGGATAGCTTTGACACTTGTGTCAAATTGGAAATGACTAAAACAGGAGCCGTGCCGGGCCAAATGGAGGTCAGCTACCTCAAGCAAACACACTTCTTCGAAAACTACTCATTACTTGTTGTCGATTGGTGCACCCTTGATTTTGGGAGTGTTGTTTCGCGGTGTTGCGATCGCTGCGGCGATGCGTTCTCACCAGTCCGGATCAGGAAAACGGTAGTTTCACTACCTTGGGTATTGCCTCATGTTCCTTGTCATACTTGGGTCCCTATATACGCGACCACTACGATTTGTTTTGTGTTATACCTATGGAGTACTCCCTGTTAGCCCACTAGTTTACGGTGGAGTTTACAGTGCTGTATAGACTATAACGCTTGTATAAAATGTGTTAAGGGGGATAATGGTAACGCCTTAACACTATTTTGATACCTTATATTACTGATAGACATTATCTACTTAGCGTACATTACTACCTAGTAGATAGTTTAATGGATCCTTAAAGGATGGTTATTCCAAACATCCTTTGAGTTACTTGTATTTCAATTGCTATTTCACTTGAGTTGGATTAATTAATATAAGAATGTTAATCCTGACTCGAGTGTTTTGTGTTTTGCTTTACGCTCGGGTCAGACTGAGTGTACCAGTATTCGAGACTCACCTTTGGAGTTGGAGCTTTGCTTGAAGATCCAGCCATCTATTCTGCTTTCAGTATTCGATGATTCCAGTGATGTATTCTGATTTGTATCTGATGTATCGTGTTACTCTTCCGTTGTATCTGGTTTAACTCTGATGTAACTTGTATATTTATATAGTAGCTTCATGAACTACTATCTCTTTTATTTCCGCTGCATTTATTACTCTGTGTCTGTGATCTGTGATTATTTATTTACTGTATATGTTCAGTTTTGCCAAATTTAAATTAACAACGCGGTATTTTGAATTATTCAAGTCCGACATGTGCGGATGCGAATGGTACAAAAATATCGGGTCGTTACAGAGACCCTAGGATGAGTTATAGTGTATATACATATGAGCGCGTATTTGTTAGTGGTTATAAACATATTTTATATTGTGTTAATTTATTTGTTGAGTGGCTTATGAATCCTGGTCGATATGTGGGACGCCACGATATCGATAAGGGTTTCTAAGCACTTGAACCAGGTAAACCGACATAGTATTGTTTTGAAGCGGGTAAATGAAATAATTTTACCCAAATAATATTTTGATATAAAGGAAATAATTTTCTAAATTATAATAGTATATTTGAAGTGTTAGTTGTTATTATTATAATCCAAATAAGATTATAAAATTTGAAATGGTTTATATAACCAAATAGAAATTCTATGAATATGGTTTATACAAATGAGTTAAACTAAAAATGGATTCAAACCAGGATGTGGAAATTTAAACCCGGAGATTTTGGAAACGATTCCAAATTGTTTGCAAAGAATATAGTTTATTAAGAAATATTTTTGGATAAAAATGGTTTTAAATGGATTTTGAAGGTGATGTAGCACTGAACTCACTTCAGTCGCTGGTAAATAATTCTAATGATGATCGCGACATCATCGGTGTTCATTTTCGAGTTTCTAAGTGACGGATTGCTACCGTAATAATTTAATATGGATATTTTGTTTGGAAACAAGTGTGTTTTTGAAAATTTCAAAAGGAATTTGTTTTGGATAAAACTAAGCTAATTTTGAAAATTCCAAAGGAATGGTTTGTTAAACCAAAGGAGCTATATATATATATATATATATATATGTATGTATGTATGATTTCAAAATGGTTTGAAATAAATACCGGGTGTTTGAATTCTGGAATCCTTATTTAAATATTTTAGAAAAATATCATGAAATAAGTTTTTGAACTTATAAGTTGAGAATGATATCAATAAGGAGAGAAAGTGTGAAAATTGAATTTTGGGATTTAAAATTTAACTTGAGTAAGTTTAAATGGATTGAATGAATTGAGATTTAACTTAAGATAAGTTAAATAGAATTGAATTGGAATTGAAATAATATCAAATTGTATTGTATATAAAAATATGAATTGTGAAGTTGTTATGTAACTAAGTTATAATTTTTGAATGAAGAAACTTAGAAATTATGAAATGGTAAAATAATAAGTTATATAATTGGAATAGTGGAATGTAAAAACCAAAATGAAATTGTTTGATATTTTGGTGAAGAGATGAAAATCCAAATTTGAATTATAAAATAAGGTTAAACTTCAAACCAATTGAAGTGATTTTTGAAATAAAAATCAGATTTTGAACTATAAATGGAAGTAACTAATTAGATGAATTAGTTAGTAAACTGAATATTGGAAATGGAACTTGAGTTATAAATGGAATTCGACTTATATGTAAGCGAATTAAATATATTTTGAAATGTTATCGAATAAAATAGAAATGGATTGAAATGGTGATAACTTAAGTTATAAAAAAATTCAATTTAAGTGTAAATAAATTGAATATGGGTTTGAGATGTTATGTAAATGAAATTGAGTATGGAATTAAATTTTGAAAGGGAAATGAATATAAGTGGCGTATAAAAGGTTATAATACACCTTAATATTAATTTTATGAAGTGATTCATAAATAAATTGACATGGAATGAAACGCCTTTAATATAAAATGAAGTGAACAAGATTTTGTGAATAGATTGAATGTGAATCCATAAAAATGGATAAATTGATTCAGAAGCAATTTAAATTGGCTTATAAACTGAAGTGGGTATTTTATTAAATGAATATCACCGAATTTGCATGAAAAAATTTGTCGTTTGAAGTAAGCGGGAGAAAACAAAATTTTGTGATTCAATGGGAAGTGAATAAATTGATTTAGAATCAATTTGAAATGAATATGAATATAATGTGTGCAAATAAGTATTGAATGCAAATAAATTGCTTGTGGGTTATTTGAAATCGAATAAAAGGTATATAAATCAATTGAAAGTGGATAATTTCATGCTAGAACCTTGTAATAACTTATAAATGCATAGAGGACATGTATGGTTTATGCAAATGGTATGTTTAATTAGTTAAATAAATGGAATGTTGTTAAATTTCATGTTTTTGGTACTTATGGGTTTTATTTGAGTAAGTACGGGTACAAGAAGGCTATTTGGCTTGATTTTGGTTGTGTAATTGCATATAAATTAAGCGGACTCGGTTAATAACACTAAAATAAGGTACGCATACAAATTTAGCGCACGAAAAATAAAAATATTGATATATATTGCGTTTTTCGGCCATGAGAGCCGATGTATATCTTTTTATCACATTTGTCATATTGCAAAAGGATCTCCGTACAAGGGAGACTCTGCCAAAAAAAATCGGAAATTTAGGGTGTTAGAAAAATTTTGAAAATTTTTGGAAATTTTTGTTAACTAAGATTTGTTTTCGAATTGTAATTGAAGTAAAGGGTTTTGATTTAAAAATGGAAATCAGTTGTTTGAATTGAACTACATGAATTAGGGAAGTGAGATAGCAAGTTAACTAGGTGGGTTTTTGAAAAGTAATGGGTTTGGATCATTCGTCCTACCTTAGCAATTTCGAGAACGAAATTCATTTAAGGGGGGAGGAATGTAACGACCCGGATTTTCCGACATTTTATTTTGAATATTTAAATGGTTTTAAATATAGGATTTGGAATATAAATTGATTTTGAATATGGAATTATTGCTGAATTCAAGGAATAGAGTTTAATTTTGAATATAGCAATCATCGTAATACGGGAATAGTGAAAATAATTGAAAGTTGAAGTGAATATGAATCAAAATGATTTCTAATGTGAATGTAAATTCTATTTAAATTAGAATTGAGTTAGTAAGTTTTTAAAACTGAAATTCCAAGTAATTTCGTCGATTTTGAAAATCGTCGATTTAATCGATGCGTAAAATAGCGATCCGGGGCACATTCTCAGAATTCGACAAAACAAGTTCCATTGGATCCATAATAGTGTATTATTATTGGATTTCAAATTTTGTAGCGATCAGATGCACCATTGGGTCGTACGGAATAGAAACGCGTTGAAATTAATATCAGAAATTTAATATTATAATGGTTTCAAAAATATATCTTCTGCATACGATCGAATTAGGCCTCGTAACTTGTTCCATTGTGTTCGGAATAGGTGTATAACCTTAGGAAGGCTAGGTGGCACGCCTCAATAGAAGTTCAAAATTTTCCAATATGTAATTCGAGATATTTTGAGAAAAAAATGGTAAAATCAAATCAAACCCTCGAGCCACCCTAACTCTGAGAAGCTGACCTAGTATGTGCCACCCTACAGGTACATATAGCTACCCTCATTTTTTTAAAAATCATGTAATCCCTTTCATCTTCTTCTTCGAATTTCACGGCTCGAAGTAAAAAAAAAAGGGAATTTACACGATAAAATCGCGATGGCAGAAGCGCATGGAGACTAGGCGGCTCGGCAAGCAGGCAGAGGTGGAAGGGGCGATCGGTCGACGGCGGCCAGATCTAAAGGAGGGGGGTTCGGCGATCACTGTGGGCATGTGCGTGCGTGGGCCAGGCGTAGGTTGGCACGGCTGAGGGGGGGTCGGAGCTCGGCATTGCCGACGGTGGTTCCTCGTGGAAGCGCGGTGGTTACAAATGAGCAAGATAATAATAAAAAAAAAGTTCTTGTGTGTTCCATCCTGTAGCTATAGCATGCGGGAAGAAGGGGGAAGATGGATTAGGTTTTAATTTTAGACTTAATTTAATTTGTTAATTAATTTTATTGATAATCTAATGTTTATAAATTCATAACTTTGTAAACAAGGTCCGTTTCAAATGAAACAAGTTGCACTGGGTTCGTGTCAGCGAATACTCCACATAGGAATTGGATTGGATTGGAGCTAGCAGGAATTTGGATTAAAATTAAACGCTTGTTTAATTTTAATTCAAATGGAACGCTTAAGCGCTAACTGGAATCAAGGTGAGTAAATCTCACTCACTTTGGATTACTGGTTTTATTTTAAAGTGTTAAAACCATTTATTTCTCGATTGGATGGATTGATAAATTATTATCAGTTGGATGTTATATTATATATAGTAGTATATATTAGTAGTTGGGTATATTCCCGTCGATTGGAGCGGATGAGACACTATGCGCCCCGCATAATAGCGGATGACCCTATATTATTGCGATATCCCGCCTCGAAGCAGGATTATTATTTTATGTTATATAACATCTATGCTTGCAGGGAAACAGGTTGGAGGGATCCAACTGGATTGCTCAAATATATTGATTGTTTTTCATATATAGCGATATATGATGTGATTGAATAATTTGTTATGGATTGTTGTGTGATTTGACTTATTGGATGCTATAGTAGCACCGGCCTTATTTTGGTATTTTTTTTAAAACTCAACCCAGAGCCCTGATGAAATCAAAGGTATGGGAGGAGCCCCCCTGCCTGGTCCGACCACAGACAGGGGGGAGGTAAGCCAGCCCAGCACAGAGATTTGATGCCCCCAACTAGTTTTTATTTGAATTTAACGGGAACCCACCTCCGCGCCTTGAAATTGGGAGTAGGGTAGACGAGAATCGAACCCACCCCCTGATTACCAGGAAGCAGGTATTTTACCATTGCGCCACTACTTGCGAACATTATTTTGGTATTTAAAATACCATAAAGAATATTTTTGAATTTAAAAAGAAATTCATAAGGTGGTTAATGGAGATAAAAATATTTATATTAATTTGGAATATTCGATAAGGAATGAATGTGAATTAAATAAAAAAAAGATTTGATTTGGAATTCACTTAACAATTTTGCAAAGTGTTTTCAAATAAATATTTTTGGAATTAATTTATACAAGGAATTTGGAACAATAGATTTTAATGATATTTCTAAAATTTTAAATGGAAGTTGAAATCGAGTTTTTAAATGGATTTGGAATATAATTGGCTTTATTAGAAATAAATTTCTAAATGGATTTTAAAATAGAAATCGATTATAAATGGATATTGTGATATGATCTGTTATTAACAGAGACAAACCAGAATGAGTTTATGAATCCATGAATGATATTTATAAATAGAGTGGAATGGTTATAAATTGATGAAATATAGAAAAAAGAGATTGAATAGATATTCGAAAGGAATTTGGCAATTAAATGGGATTTGAAAAGAATAGAGTTGGAAAGAGGATTTTATAAATGAGAATATTTTATAATTAAGGAGAAAAAAACTGGAAGAACTTTATAAATTCATAACCAATGTTATAAATAAGTGAAAATGATTATCGGTTGATAATTTGGAAATATAATCCACAATATGGATTTAAAATGAAATATGGGAATCAGTTTTGAAAGGAATATTGGATTTATTTATGGAAAACGGGGAAATGGATATGAAGTTGAAATCGTGAACCGATGTTTATGAATTGAGGATGTTTTATAAATTGGGGATGGTAATATTGAAATTTTAAAAATGGTTTTTGGTATCGGGAAGTAAGGTTTGGCTTCCAAAAGGAATTATTTATTAAACAGCACTGTTTAAAACTGTTATTAGTATTTAAAATATTTTGGAAAGGTTAACTATTCAAATAAATAAATTTATTAATTATTAATAAACTTGGCAAGTCGAGTTATATTATTTAAAATGGATTGGAAATCAGTTTCCATTTGTTTATTTGAAAAGTGTTTTGATATTTTAAATAATTACTTAAAGCGTTTTGGAAAATAATTTTTATCCTTTAAAAATACTTATTATTATATATATATGGATTAAAAAATAAGTGATTGCAATTTATTTACAAATGGGCTCGAGATTTGTAAACCGGGTTTTAATTAATGAATGTGATTTTATAGGAGAAAATCTTAAAATGGAATTCTGGGAACTTAAGGGAATTTCCAAAGTGTTTAAATGCAGAAACTTCAAAAATGAATTAGAATTCATAAAAGAAGTTAGAAATGGGTAGTTGGAATTATAGACAAGTATAATCGATTTTGGAAATTTTAAAGGAAATTAATTAATGAATTCCGGAAACTTATAGAATCCGTTATAAATGAGTTAAGGAATTTACAAATAAATTGTAAAGGATTTAGGAAGTATGAAATAAATGGAATATTTCCTAAGTATTGGAAATAAAATGATTTTGGGAAAATATACTTATAAATATTTCCTAAGTATTGGACTGGAAGGATTTGAAATATTTTAACTACGAGATTATTACTATAGAAATATTTTCCAAAGTGTTGAACTATAAATGGAATTGGGAAAAAATATATTTCTAAGTGTTGATATGGGTTGAAATATCCTGTTATAGATTTAAGTATTTGAAATCGTTTTCAAATATTGAAATATTGAAAGAGATTTGAATATATACCTTTGTAACGATATTTTGAAATAAACGTTTTGATGATTTCTAATATGGGCCTAGTGTCGGCTTATGTGTGCAATTTGATAATTAAATAACCGACTATCAAATCTGGCCAATTTCATTAATCGTTTCGAAGAGACCGGGATCGGATTTAATTATCCAAAAACCACTTCAATTCGATTTGTGCGTTACGAGTTGTGATATCTCGAAGATAATGGAGATGGTGATCTTGAAGGAGATTCGGTTTGTTCAGACCCAGAACAACTTGTATGGATGAATGCTATCATTGCATCGTTACCTGGAAGGCAGTGTTAGCATTCCAAGAATGAATGTTATTCTTAAGGTAATACGTAGCCTCAAGCCTCATCAACCGGGAATGACTAAAAAAGGGGAGATGCAGTGTGACGACCGCCCATGACCCCTGTGCAAAACCTAGAAATTGTGCGCTGTAAAGTGCGCCAAGCAGCCATGGACGATTGCCAAGGTTAAATTAAAATAGCAGGATCTATCGTATAACTCACAGCGCATGGATAAAATACAATAGAAAGTATATATAGTGAAGCTTTACAGAACAGAATCTCTATTAAACCTCATAATAGTTGGATACAAACATCTGAATAGTCAATACATCAAGCCTCACTACATAACACTCAGAGAATTATACAAAGCAGCGGAACATCCAGTACATATAGTAAGAAAATAATATACAAGCCTCCAGCTCGTCTTCGTCATCAGCATCGTCGGAAACTAAGAACAGCACCTGTCACCTGCTACCTAGTCTGCCCATCCCAAAGCGGATGAACAGCCCAAGGCAATAAGAGTTAAACATAAAGCCTTGAGTCAGACAACAGTCTTAGTGAGCGGTAAATTAACTAACAACATACCAAAAGAGCATAAAGGAAAAGGAATAGGAATCCAACCCTCCCACTCCACCTCTTTCTACAGTGATAGCCCCCAGACACACACTAAGCAGAAGTAAACATAGCAAAGCAAACATTTAAAGTAAAGCAATTATCACTCGAGTCAAGGGCGATGTTTTCCAAGTACAAACCCCCAAGGCCTAAACCAAGATCAGATAAGCACCCAGAAAATACCGCTCTTGAGACCGAATGACGATACAACCAAACATCCATGACTCTGGCTATCACTATTATCATTGCTTCGATACCACCGTTAATTGAATGACCGGCACATTCTTTCAGCCATCCGTCAAGGGTTAATGGCAACCCCGATTCTAGACATAACTCTGCACGTCATCGCAGCCCGTGCCTGGGACTATCGAATCTGCCCAGAGTACTCGACTACAATCATAGTCTTTAGGGACTATCGAATCTGCCCAACGTACTCTTGCTTTGAGCCTGCTAGAACCTTCAACAACGACGAAATCTCAGCCTTCTAGTCATCCTCCTCGATGACTATTTCCATACTAGCTCAAGCGCCTCTCGAGCAAACCATTATCCTCAACTCGAACCATTTCAACGAGTTATCAACATGCTTGGAATGATCCCGTCTGGATTAAACCAAGGCTATCTCATACCATGCCTCGCTTCATCTCATCATAGCAAAGCCTCATCTCAACATCAACATCATCAAATCTATCCATATGAGCTTCATCATCTGCCACATATGCCACGAGCAGCTTTTCCAACTCAAGAGCCTTTCCCTTAGCTTTTGAATCATCTTCGACTAACTTGTCCAAATCAAATCATCAATCAACTAATTTACAACAATCAATCAAGTCAAACATTAATCCAAGTAATCAAGCATTCAAACATGATCAAATAAACAATTTTAACAATAATGGCAATCTTGTAATTAAAGAGACTAAATCTAACAAGCATGAATCACGAGCAATATCTCTACAACTTGATGAATGAACTTGCATAGGTTAACATGTAGTAAAATGGATGTCAAATCATCATGAACAATAGATCTATACTTAAGTTTACAGAAATGCATGGAAATCACTACTTTAACACAAAATCAAGCCAACGATCCGATATACTCCTTTGGATCCGTGTGAGAGATAATCACCACTCACCGAATCACCTAAACACCTCAAAAGCAACACACTTCAGATCTGGACAGCGAAGGATCTAACTCGATTCTCTAAAATCCCGCTTCAAACGATGAAATCTCTCTCTTCGATGGATGTAGATCTTCAATCTAAGCTCTTGGATCTTCGATTTAGATGGAAGGAAGCACAAGATTAAAGTAGAGAAAAGAAGTGAAGAAGTGTAGAACTCGAGCTCTCAAAATGGCAGCACTTCGTCGCTTCGAAATTCGGATCCCAAAAATGAAGAAAAACCCGCCTATTTATAGGCTGAATTCCTTAGGTCGTTTGCTCGCTATTAGGTCGTCCACGACCTAAGAAACCCCACGACCTAAGTCTTAACGACCTACCAAGCTCACGACCTACGACCTACTAATCTCACGACCTAACGCATGCGCGCGACCTAACTGAGACGCGACTTAACGTACGCGCGACCTAACACTTAGGCACGACCTAAGACCCAACGAGATACAACTTAGTACGTATGCGACCTAACACACACGCGACCTAACAGCCTAGGTCCTTACGCGACCTAATGACCTAACTGGGATACGACATAACGACCTTAACGACTCAACTACACACAGGGTCTTACGACCTAACCCCTAAGTCGTCTGGACGACCTAACTGCTCCTTCCTTAGGTCGTTGCCGACCTATACTCCTTAGGTCGCTAACTCGCCCAGTTTCTTATACCGCTAACTCTTAGGTCGCCAACTTCCTTAAGTCGCCTATTCCTTAGGTCGGTCAAATCCTATAGGTCATCCCAAACTAGCATACGACCTAAACCAGTACGACTTAAACCAATACGCTAACTACTAGGTCGTTAACTCTTAAGTCATTCACTCGACATAAGCCACCACACGACCTAACTTCTACACGACTTATCCCATAATCCCTAGGTTGCCAACTTCCTTAGGTCGCTCCACTTCCTTAAGTCGTCTACTCCGACCTAACTACTATACGACCTAAGCCTTATCTCATCCACGACTTAGACTCTGGACGACTTGTCAACATTTCGACCTAATGACAACTGTTTTACGATGTTTCGATCCGTAAAAATACGGGTCGTTACATGCAGCAAGGCTATGTGGGTCGCTGCCATTAGGGTATGATCATCACTCATCTAGAGTGGACATCTATCATCACTTTCATTTGTATGCATTTTCAGGGCCCATTGGCACTGATCATATTCGGTACTATCCAGTAAGGGGTAGGCCGGTCTTGTGTTGGCAGGGATCGATAGGTTCGATCTCGGTACGTTTTTCTAGAGGTGTACTGTGGCGGGTAGTACCCCAGTAGCCCTGTCATTGTATGGAATTCAATATCCAATACGAGCTGTACGGTTTTAGTTGTATACCATATATGCTGAAACGTGATATGCAAACATTTCAGCTATTTTATATTTTATTTTCTATAAACGGTATTATAATATCAGATGATTTTGATATAAAATGTTTTGGTTATCATAAGGTAAAGATTCGTCATGTTTATGTGTGACGTGGTCTTACAAGATACCTTTGTTTTCAAAGGATTTTGATAGCAGTAATAATTCAAATTGAGTGTGTTTTCTCACGTTGGTTTTCCAGACTGACTCGGGTGTTTTTTTATTATAATGCTCAGGTCATACCGAGTATTACAGATCCAGGTTAGGATGCTATGGAGTTCAGGAGACAAGCTAGAGGATTTCAGGCGTATTACACTTGGTTATTTCCGCTGTGTGTGTTATGATGTATATTCAGTACATGTGAGGACAAGTTATTATAACTGTCCAGATTGATTGTTGATTGTTGTACTCTGATGATTGTATGTATACTACAGTTATAGTTTCTTTGTATAAAGATATGTTTTTATATATTATATTTTGTTCTGCTGCGATTGTGAGATTCTGTATTGTTGATTATGTTTCTTCTTCTATCCTCTTCTTCCTCATAGCTATTCGTCTTTTCATACAATTTGTGTTGGACAAGTGTGATTTAATGTCAGCTCAAAGGGTACAAAATGGCGGGTCACTACACTAAGAACCTATTAGTAACTCCAATATCTTACTCTTATCCTAGTTTTCATGGGTTGACTAGGAACCTACTGGTGACTCCAATATCCTTTCGTCTTATCCTAGTTTTCATAGGCTAACTAGGAACCTATTGACATCTATCAATATCTTAATCCGGATATAGTTTTCATGGGCTAACTACAAACCTACTGGCCCCTGCCAGTATCAAACCATAGTTTTCATGGGCTTACTATGAACCTGTCTTTCTGATATCTTCCTTTATACATAGTTTTCGTGGGCTAACTATGAACCTATTGGCCACTGCCAATATCTTTTCCTATACATAGTTTTCATGGGCTTACTGAGAACCTATTGGCCCCTGCCAATATCTGTCTTTTATATTTTAGCATCCTATATTCTGGTCTTCCTGGCCTCTTGGATGCATTGCTACTCATTCAGGAGTTTAATCAATTTATATTTACTATTGGGTTAACCTAGCTGGTTCTTCTATCCTTTATCCCCAAAATACAGTTATGGGTCCATTACAAAGTGAATATATTTATAATTGAAGAAGCAATCATAATAACATAACAATACCACTCCTGTGGGTTTAATATAAAACATGTTTAATACCTTTAACCTATATTTTTATTGAAAAAGCTTCTTCCTGAAACCATTACAAAACTCTTAATTTAGCCATGGGTTTTCCCTTTTAAAAATGAGTTTGGATTATAAAACTTTTCGATACTTTCGAAACCTAGCTTTCGACTACATAGGATGACCTCCTTCGAAAGCATTAAATTTTATCTTCAAAACATTAGGCTCCTACCTTTTAATACTTTAAAACCTTCCTTTCGAAACCTTTCGATTGTAGTAAAGTATTAATATTTAACCTTAGAAGCTAAGCTTCGAAACCAGTTGAAAGTACCCCTTTCGACACCAATGGAAGTTATCCTTCCGAAATCATTGAAAGTCCCCCTTTCGAAACCATAGGGTTTATACTTAAAATATTATTTGGGTCAAAGTGAATATAGGCGAAAGGAACTCTTTCAAAACCATCCTTTTTCATACTTAAAAAAATATTGGGGAAAAGTGATGGCTTCGGCACCATCTCTTTCGAAAGCATAAAACATCTGGGTAAAATAATGGAAGGTTGGGGTCGAAATCCCTTCGAAACCATTGCCTTCGAAACCCCTAACCCCTTTCGAAAGCTTTAGGAAGTGGCTTAAACTTATAAAAAAAGTACCTTTCGACAGCATTGATATCTTCAACACCATCGAAAGGCTATAAAATGGCAGCAGGGTTTCGACTAGGTCGGAACCCCTTCTTTCAAAACATTCTTTCAAAACCCATTCGAAAGCAAACTTATGTTATGGCAACCCTTTTGAAACCTTTTAAAACCTCTTTCGAAACCATCTGCTTCGACTCCGTCGAAGGCTAAAACAAAACAAAGGCAGGCGCTTTTCTTTTAAAAATAAACCAAGGTTTCGACTCCTTCAGAAGTTATGCTTTCGACACCTTACTTTTCGCCTTCCTTCAATCCACTACGCACCATCTTTGTGATACCTTGTGTATTGGATTCGGCTTAATAGGTTTCGACTAGGATGAAGGCGGAGGCTTCTATGTCGAAAGGTGCTTTCCAAAGTAGGCGGAACCAATTTTCTGAGTAAACCTGGTTTAGTTCTTCTTAAAGTAAACTTTTCTCTAACTAACCTGCCACGTGTCAACACCAGATTTGTTGCCTTAACGTTTTCAAATTCTTTTCCAAAGTAACTGTCGCTAATTTCAGATCTAAACCATGGTTAAGTTAATCAAATAAGCCCTTCCATTAAGCTTAACCAATTTTGCAAAGAAGTCCCTCTTCTAAAATTATTTATTTTACATAGCAAATCACTTTGGAAAAATCCCCAAAAATCCCAGAAATTCATTTTAATCATGTTATCTAACATACCAAAATTTCAGATCCAAATTCTCAATATATTTTCCAAAATAAATTTATAAACCCAAATAACCATATTTTCCTTCGGAAATTCATAATAATCTTTCCATAGCATGAAAAATTATCAAATTGAAACCCAACTCCGAAATCATGTTTCTCAAAACATAAATTTTTTCCCATGGCATTTAAACATCATTAAATCTTGGTTTTACCCTAAAACCATGCATACCTCTTTTAAATAATCTTGTTTAAATCATGTAAATTATAAATCAAGCATATCATCATCCAGTATATCATAAAAACGAATTCACCCTTAAATCCGAAAATATATGATTCAAAACAAAATAGAGATGAAATTATTATTCACCTTGATTTAGATAAGGAGATTGGATTGAGATTGATTTCCTCCTAAGCTTGATTCTCTAGCTTTTAATTTGTATTCCTCCTTTTCTCTTAATGGCTGGCCATTCTTATGCTTTTGATTTTGTGTTTCAAAATGACGTGAGTAAGGAATGAAATGGTAGGAACAAAATATATATAAGGGTAAGGGTCATTGGGTGGCAAATTCCTAATATACCCTTATGTAACTTAACTAATCAAAAACACATCCTTAAGTCCATTAATTTTATATTAGGCTCCGCCTTAATTAAATTAATTCAAGTCTCAATCCCCTTATCACTTAACATTTACATTACTCTATTTAATTTTTCTAGTTAAATCTCCTGAATAATGTATCAAAAAATTAGGGGTGTTACAAGCTCTGAAGTCACAATTATTATTTTCAAAAGAATTATTACTATTTTTCAAAATATTAGTCTCTTTATTTAATTATTAAGAATTCTCGGTTTTTAACATCCGGTTTCTCATTTTCCAGAAGAAAATTTCAAGATTATGAATTATCTAAAGAGGATTGTAACAAAAAAATTATCTTTTCAAATCAAAATTTTCTTTTGAAAATTTTTCTTTCTCCTTTTCAAACCTAGTATTTTGTTCACCTTGAAAATCTTTAAGAGCCACAAAAATTATTTTTCAAAACATCATATTGTTTTTCTAAATCTAATTTCTCATTTTCAAGTTCGATAGATTTCATCTTTTCAAAAATAAAAAAATTAAGCTTTGAGATCTTATCACATATACTAACTAATTCATTATTATCTTCTACGAAAATTTGTAAATCAATAATTTTTTGTAGTGCTCATTAGTGTTGGCTTTGATAGTACCGGGATTTTTGATTGTTGTATCTAGACTGGATCTTTTTTTGGCCATTATTCTTTGATGTTGTAACGATCGATAGAATCCTAGGCTTTGATACCACTTGTTAGTCGCATAGCATCGATTAATATTACTTGTAAGTTTCTATGTATCAGATCGATGATGGACAAATATATAAATATAGAATTGAAGCGTAGTATTCACTGCAGCAACAATATAAATATAATACCAGCGGAAATAAAATGACACATTAGATTTTATACTGGTTCAGATCTCCAATCCTACATTCAGTCCAAGATCATTTCTGGTTATTCTACTTAACACCCTCACTTCGTCTGAAGGAATACATCTGAGCACCAGGACATGATTTCAATACACTTGAGCACTCGAATGGGACTTCAACACTTCTGCCTGAAGAGTCCCTCTATAGGGCTTCACTTTTTTCCTTTATAAAGAAATAACTTGACTCTATATTGTTTCTTCAATACACGAATTAGTCACACATCCTGTACAAATCGCCTATAAACATCACAAATAATATGGAGATGAATGAAAGGTGTATAAGAAGTGACATGGCCTTTGTTGGCTAAAGTGGAGTGACAATATGAGGCATAGAGTGTCTTAATTTGCTGTTTGAGTGATTTAGAAATGAATGCACAATAACCAACGGTTGGGGATTTTGATTTGAGAATAAAAATCAATTTTAATCGAGAGAAAGAAAGTTTAAGTGCATATGATTGAGTAATTGTTTTGAGGATGATAGGAGGCTTTTATAAGAGTGAAAGAAAGCCATTCATTAGATACAACCCTTCAGAAATTTGTTTAATGAAGAGAAATATTGAATAAACACGAAAAACCTTTTCAAAAATATAGCCATTAGAGGAAGCTTAAACACAGGATTTATGATAGCACTATACAGCAGTAGTTTTTTGAGAAAATGTTACAAAAGGCCCAGAACGTATCCGTCAAAGTCTTTGATAACATTTTCGGTCAAAATGCTATGCTTTTCTGTTGTAAAAAACCTACTGTATATGTATTTGCATTTTTGACCTTTTTTATTACTTTTCTTGTATTAAAAAATTCCATAAAAATATGAAAAAAAATCTTAAACATATTTTAGGATATATTAGAGGTTGCATAGAAATTTAAAGTGTATTGGAGTTTATTTATGGGGTTTTAACGGTTCTAGACTATAATAACTCGATATAGACTCAACTTATGACATACATTCTTTTGAAGCTCATGAGTTTGTTTGTTCTTATGATCTTGATGCATCTAAGTCCAAATAGATTTTTAAACACCACATTTGTTACTTGAATGCTTGAACACTCCATAATTGAATAGTATACTTCATACCTTGTACTTGTGCGTATGTATGTTATCATCTTTAATTGTGCACGTGTGTTTACTTCTTTAATCACATGGATACCTGATAAAATCATCAATAACATTGGTATAATATTGTTATCAAAATATTGAAGTCATTTTCTTAACATTCTCCGTCTTTTTGATGACAGTAACATTATAATTTATGAAATAAACTTTATATAATAATGCTCCCCCTAATATATGCTCCACTTATATCAATGTACTCCCTCTATCGATATGCTCATGTTTTCTACACATTTCTCCCCCTCTGGAATCATCAAGAAGAGATTAACTTATGGTATATATTGACAAATCATAGCTCCCTCTTAATTTGCAATGTATGATGCTCTTCCTAAATTTCACTGATTTTTCTTTATTTGTAGCATAATTTCCACATGCATAAGTAAATTCAAAATCAATATCCCCCTCAATATGTGGCGTACCTATACAAAAATAACTATATTATGTTACTCACTTCTTACGTTAGGGTCTGAGAGTTAGAAAAAAGGTAACCATGCCAAGATGGTGTGGTAAAACCTTTGAAAATGTAATTTTCATTATTTAGTACATCAATGAAATAATCTTAAATATATTTATCTCTATTCTTTGATTTTATAGGAACCTATATGTTTACATGTTTGAAATTTATATTTCCCATTATATTTATATTTCTAGAAATAAGATATGACATATAACATGTAGAAATACTTGTTTTCTAAAAGTGGATCGATGTCTTGTACTAGCACAATTCCTATACATAAAAACATATCTAGCACTATTATTATCATTCGTTTTAGTATATCCTATTCCAGTTTTATCAAGCAAAGGTCTAGAACTAGATAAAATCATGTTTAAATTGTTTTAACATTTATTAAATTTTGTGACTTTATTTTTAGGTTTTTCGAATTTAGCTCTAAAGTCACAATTATTATTTTCAAAAGAAATATCACTATTTTTCGAAATATCAGTCTCTTTATTTAATTAAAAATTTTCGTTTTTTTAATGTCAAGTTCTCATTTTCTAGAAGAAAAATTGAAGATTCTGAATTATCCAAAGAGGATTGTAACAAAACATTTTGTCTTTTCAAATCCAAAATTTCTTTTGAAAATTTTTCTTTCTCTATTTCAAACTTGGTATTTTGTTCATCTGGAGAATCTTTAAGAGCTACAAAATTATTTTTCAAAACATCATATTGATTTTCTAAATCTAATTTCTCATTTTTCAATTTCTCATTTTCAAGTTCGATAGATTTCATCTTTTCAAAAATAAAAAAATTAAGCTTTGAGATCTTATCGCATATACAAACCAATTCACTATTATTTTCTACTGAAATTTGTAAATTAGAAAGAACATTTTTGTAGTCCTCACTGGTGGTGGCTTTGATAGTACCTGGGTTTTTGCTTGCTATATTTAGACTAGATCCTTTTCTATCTATTATTATATGATGTTGTGACGACTGATAGAATCATAAGATCCGATATCACTTGTTAGTCGTATAGCGTCGATCAATATTCCTTGTAAGTTGCTATGTATAGGATCGATGATGGCCAAATATATAAATATAGAATTGAAGCGCAGTATTCACAGCGGCAACAATATAAATATAATAGCAGCGAAAATAAAATCACACATTAGATTTTATACTGGTTCAGATCTCCAATCCTACATCCAGTCCTGGAAATCCTTTTTGGTTTTTATACTTAACACCCTCACTTCATTCGAAGGAATAAGCACCTGAACAACGGGACAAGATTTCAGTACACTTGCCAGAGCCTCGAATGGGACTTCAACACTTCTGCCAGAAGACTCCCTCTATAGGGCTTCACTCTTTTCCTTTACAAAGAAATAACTTGACTCTATATTGTGTCTTCAATACGCTAATTAGTCGCACATTCGGTACAAATCACTTATAACCACCATAAATAATATAGAGATAAATCAATAAGGTGTATAGGAAGTGATGTGTCCTTTGTTGGCTAAAGTGGAGTGATAGTGTGACACTTAGAGCGTCTTAATTTGCTTTTTTGAATGATTTAGAAATGAATGCATACAAACAACGGTTAGGGTTTTTGATTTGAGAATAAAAATCAATTTTAATCGAGAGAAAGAAAGTTTGAGTGCATATGATTGAGTAATTGTTTTGGAGATTATATGATGCTTTTATAAGAGTGAAAAGAAACCATTAATTAGATACAACCCTTTAGAAATTTGTTTGACAAAGAGAAATATTGAATAAACATGAAACACCTTTTCAAAATTATAGCCGTTAGAGGAATCTTAAACACATGATTTATGATAGCACTATATAGCAGTAGTTTTTTGAGAAAATGTTACGGCTCAACCCAGAATGTATCCGTCAAAGTCTTTGATAAATTTTTGGTCAAAATGCTATGATTTTCTGATGTAAAAAACTTGCTGTATATATATTTGCATTTTTGACCTTTTTTATTACTTTTCTTGTATTAAAAAATTCCAAAAAATCTAAAAAAATTCTTAAACATATTTTAGGATATATTAAAGGCCATATAGAAATTTTAAGTAGTTTGGAGTTTGTTTGTGGGGTTTTAACAGTTCTATACTATAATGACTCGATATAAACTCAACTTATGACATACATTCTTTTGGAGATCTTGAGCCCTTTCTTCTTGTCATTTTGATGCATTCGAGTCCAAATAGATTTTTAAACCGCACAGTTGATCTTTGAATGCTCGAACACTCCATAATTGATTAGTATACTTCATATCTTGTACTCGTGCATATGTATGTTATCGTGTTGAATTATACACGTATGTTTGCTTCTTTAATCACCTGGATACTTGATAAAATCTTCAATAACATTATTTCTATCATCAAAATATTGAAATCATTTTCCTAACATTATATACCATCTATTTATATATATACTTATAAAATTAAATGATATAAATTATATTTATATAAAATTAAACATATATATACATATATACACACACAAAATAATGTAAAAGTAATCTTATTTTAATATACATATATACATAAAATAATATTTACGAACATAAGTATAAACAATTTTAACTTTAAATTAAAATTTCAAACTTCAAATTTTAAAACTAGATATAGATATTAAATTATCTTTTAAACTTAAATTCAAATTTATAATTTGTTAATAAATCATATATTATTAATATATATATATGTATGAATTTTTTTAAACATAAATATAAAATATACATATAAATATATATATTTAAATTAATATACTAAAATAATTTATAATATAAAATGATGTTATATAATAAAGTATATATATATATAATACAATATATACATATCTCTTTTCATGCAAAAAACGATATTATTAAATTTAAAACTAAATCCATGCGAAAAGAATTGTTTTTTTATGTTGTAATAAAATATCAAGTAATATTTGTAAATTTATGTATATTAACATATACACATATACATACACACATATATGTGCACGCGCACGCGCACACACACAGATATATATATATATATATAATCATTAAACTAGGTTAACTGGTTATATTATAAAATAATACACACACACATTTCATATATAATATATAAATAGGAATATAAAAAATTATTTTTGAAATATTATCATGTATATGATCTAATAAATTATATATATATATATATATTATATAATTATATTTATATATTATAAAATCAACCTTTTGTTTTAAAATTTGATTTTTTTTAATTTCTGGCCAAAAGCTATTATGTGCATATATATATATATATATATATAAACAACATGTTAATATATTTATATTCTTGGTAAACATAACGTGCGTGTGTGTATAGATTTGTGATAATTCATATAATTTAACCATATATATATATAAATAAATGAAATATATATATATACATTTATAAATATTAATATTACCTTGACGATAGCCCAATAGTAACACCTTGAATGCTGATACAATCGAACTCCATTTGGATCTGAATCCAAAATGTTCTAGAAAATGATATCCGATTGAAAGATCTACGCACCTTATTGATATTTTAATCGATCTTGTGTTTTTGAAGCATGAAACGACGAAGAAAGGAGGTAAATGGTTTCGGCCAGAGGTGGGTAGTATAGAGGCTCAAAAAAGAGTAGGGGTTCAGGGTAATTAAATAGAAGAGAGAAGGAGGAGCTAAAAGTGGATTTAGATCAACAAATCACTCTACCGATTCAAACCTTTTTTTAATCAAATCCAACCCCTCTATCCCACCCACATGGCCGGCCATACTAAGCCCCTTTGTGGGCCTTCCTTCTATTCAATGCCCAATTAAATAATATGCATTTAAATCACATTCAAACATACACCGATATCGTATATCGATATCAGTGTATACAACTTTTATATACGCATTATTTTCAATATTGATCAACGCAAATCAAATAAAATTTTATGATATATATTTCATAAATATTAATTAATTTAATTAGTTCATAGCAATTATAATTAATTAATTAAATCAGGTGGTAGTCGGACTATTCAACATTTCTATTGTGTGACTCTTAAGTGTAAATTCGATCAGCGATTAATGTCAAACAATGTGAATATTAAGCTCACACATCATGTTAGCTAGTCCGGTGACATTATGGCCAAATTTATCGCTTAAATGGCATCGGTAAAATCAAGTTTTACTTATTTTAAGCGTTATCCGTTAGTGACAATTATTTACACCAATTCTGTGACGCCCCACCTCTATACCCACGCTAACCAAGAACACTACGATGTAGTGCTGTCAATTAGCACGGAGAATAAGGCTGTAGAGGAGCGACCAACCATGTAACTTCTTTGTGCGAGCACCGATACGTCAGATAGAATAGAATGCATATCTTTTAAGGAGGAAATCCGACATACCGATACAAACAGAAAGCTATCACACGGTGGCTATATATAATCTTCGGAAACAAACATAGAAATAATCATAACATAAATCAGTCACAGACATCCATATCACAAAGGCGGAAGAAGATATGAATAAATATATATAACACATGAAAGTGTACATCAGAGTAGTGGTCAAAAAGATCCACGATAATACAAAAGAATAGCATCACGTGCTATACAAAAGAATAAGTACACTACATAGAGTCTATATCTCAAATGTGTACAGCCAAAAGCTACTAATCTAAGTAGTTAGCCAAAAGTCAGAATAATCCTAAAGGGAAGTCAAGCAGAAGCACCTGTAACATCTCGGTCTGACCCGAGTATTATTTATAAGAAAATAATAAACGGATCAGTCTAGCTATAAATATCAGATGATAAGGTATAGGATAAATAATATGGCATGAACATGTAACAACCATGACGGCATACTACTATAAGTATGTAAACGATAATCAACAAAAGATCAATCAATATCCCAAGAATCTTCTCAAAGATAAAATAGGGTATCATACCCTAAACTTGTATTCATAACAAGTCAATAACACATAAATTTACCAATGCACAAAAGCTGATATCATATCAATGAAAATCATGAAAATTGGTGAAGCATAAATTCCAGAAATCATCACAAGAAATCCAGAGAACACATAAAAAGGGGGAGGCCTAACACATGAATGGGAGCATGAAAACTCACCTACGCGTAAAACACATGACGAGAAGCTATCTCATGGAAGCTATCCATTAAATTTTCACACAGGAATGGCCCGAAGACCGTAGGGTGCTACCCTACATATGTGGTGGCGAAACATCACATAAACGGGGTATAGTCTCCCACGCAGACAAAGAGGCATCGCTCAATCGCTAGTCTAAATCACAAAAATGATCGTCATGATCATAAAGAAGTGTCAATCACACTAAGCTAGTAAATATATGAGTTTAGCTTCATGTCTCATAACCACTTGCTTAACTTAAATATTTACGAACAAACTGTAGATCTTCACTAGGAAATTGTCACAAAAAGGGTTCAATCGAACAAGTCCAAGAGCTAACCGACGAAGTGAACGCAAGCGTTTCATACCACTCGTTTTACTAAATCGTTTAAGTCGATTTCTCATCCGAGTGAAGTAAAGGCTTGTATATACTAGTAGATTGGAAAACGGTTTGAGAAAACGAACTTTTGATATTTAAAATAGTGTTGAAATCACTTTGATGAAAGAGTTTTGATATTTACTACTAGTATTGAAACCTTCATATATCTTTAAAGTGACAAGTCATAAAGCGATTGTTGAAACAATCTATCACAAAAATTCACATTCGAAGACGTGAGCAAAATCCAAGGAAATCAGCTTAAAATGCATCAAAGTGGAAGTTCTGTTAAATGCTTAAAATTCGACCTATTGAAGCCAAGCTGGTCAAGCGACCTAAGGAAAAGTATGTCATACGACCTAAGGGTTCACGGGACCTAACACAATGGCCAAGCGACCTAACAAAATAGCCGAGCGACCTAACTGGAGCAAGCGACTTATAGGTCATACGACCTAATGGTGAGAGACTTAAGGGAGGTGAGCGACCTAAGGAACTCGCGACCTAAAACTCGCGACCTAAAGAAGGGTGCGCGACCTAACAGGTTCGCGACCTAAGGAGGGTGCGCGACCTAACTGGTTCGCGACCTAAGGAGGGTGCGCGACCTAAAAGTGGCGACCTAAAATGTACGCGACCTATAGACTCGCGACCTAACTGGGCACGCGACCTAAAGAAGTACGCGACCTATAGACTCGCGACCTAACTGGGCACGCGACCTAAGGAGGGTGCGCGACCTAACTGGTTCGCGAACTAAGGCTTAACTCGCGAACGACCTATGACCTAAGGCTTAACTCGCGAACGACCTACGACTTAAGGCTTAACTCGTGAACGACCTAACACGGCGTTACTTTTCAACGCGAACGAGCTACAGTTCTGGGCGACCTATGGAGGCAGAACGACCTAAGCTCAGGAAATCTCCAAAAACACTAAAAATTTGGGTTTTTCGCCAATCCAATCCAAACCAAATGCAAATGTGCATGCTAAAATGATAGGGAACCATTCCCAACAGTCCAATGACAATTATAGGCAAGATGTGAGATCAAAAATCTCACCTTTTCATGGAATTTGATGAAGATGGAGATTGAAAGCAAGGAGAAGCAATCCAAAGCTTGAATCCACAATCTTCTACTTGAATTTGATGTTGAATCTCGGATTTGCAATAGAATTTGAGTTGGGAGTTTTAATTTCTCTTTCCCACCACCATTTTTGACAAAGCTTGAAGTGTTTGAGCAAATGAGGAAGAGGGTTGGGCTGAATTAAGAAGGGGCAGTCCAAACCAAAGTCAAAGGCGGGAAAAAGTGACGAAAACTTCATTATCTCCAAACATATCGAAGTTTACAATCAAAAAGATCGCAAACGTCGTTTTGAACTCAATGGGAGTGGTCTCGAGTCCTAATTTGACCGTATGCAAAAAGTAGCTTTTCGGACTAACATCCGACTAACGATAAAATATTTAAATATAAAATCGATAGATATGCGAGTTGTTACAAATTCTCTTCGTCAAAACTATACCACATTAGGACTGATGGCATTTGGTAATGGCCAAAATTCCAATATCTCCATATTCAACTTTGTAGTCCAAACATAAAAGTCTTTGGTTCAATATAACAATTATTATCAACCGAACTACTCTAGCCAAAGACTTTGACATTGAGTTGACTTTAGTTGACCATGATACTAACCTTACATAACTGAAGAGATGATCCTCTATTGAATATTGTCCCGCTTCCAGTGCTTCCACTCGACCCAATTTTAGTCGTTCGATGGACGTTGTGCCACAATTTAACTATAATCAAAACGGAGTTTCCACATTAAAGCTCGACGACGTTCTCAAGTCGAGAGAATTTTGTAATATTGTCACATTGATATTTTTTGTTTGACCTTAATTATATTAATTACAAAAAACTATTAAGTGAGTCATTCCATAGTTATTCAAAGACTATCAGTATGTAACCCCTTGGTGCCCCCAGCAGCCATGAATAATACACTGTCCAACATTTGGAGAGCGTTACATACTCTACTCTTAATGGATGCATTGATATCCAGTCTCGATACATCTTGACTAGGAATATTTGAAACAGTGCGTTTATTATATTGTGATAAATTGCTCATGGTTACAACACCTTGTAATTACTACCACAAAATACATCATTTATGGATTTTCTATTAAATATTCTTAAATTGAATAATCAATTATTTGTAACACATTATAGCAAGTATATAACAGAATATCTTTTATTTCGAACAAGATTGGTTATCGAGTTAGATATATGTAACAAATTACACAATTGCCCTTAGGGCATATCCTGACTCTATAAGATATAAAGTGCTTGGGTTTTAAATTAAAAGTTATTCTTATGCATGGCTAAATTAAAGGAAAGGATCTTTTGATTAGATTTAAACTCAAATAAAAAAAGGAATTGATTTTCGATTAGATTTTAAACATTAAATTTTATATATTAATGTAGATAAGATTAGATATAATTTTAAACTTTAAATAAATATATACACACACACATATTTCTATGTTATAACATATGAAATGTTTTACATTATATATAAATATTTATAACTGAAAATAAAGTATGTATATTTTATCCATGTGGCCAAAATAATTGCACACACATACACACACATACGTTTATATAAACATAATTATATGTTATTTATAATATATATAATACATACATCCACACACACGTTTATATAAGCACAATTATATGTTATTAATAATACACATGCACACCGTGCTGCGCACAAGGGTTAATAATGAATAATATGATAGTCTTTTATTTATTATGGGTAAAAAGTTTGATGTTGAAAAAGTTTTATTGAAACTGTAAGCATGAAAAAATTGTTTGTCAATTTAGTTTTTTCCTTCTCGTATGTGTTCAGGTATTGAAATGGAAATAAAAGACATGGAGTAGGAAGTGAAAATTTTGTTTCATCACATGAAACATTGAGCTTTTTTTAATTTAATGGTCAACCTGCATGTTGTAAGACATAGCCCCAAAAATTTCAGGTTATGTGCACAGATTTTTGTAAATGAATAAAATGGATAGTTGTGTGCAAATATGGTCAGTGAAATGGCATAGATACTATAGCAACAGTAATGAAAACATAGATGTTAATTCTTAAACAACCTAACTATAGAAAAGATTGTGCCGGTGTGTTCACATTTGCATACATGTATGGACAAAAGCTAATACATTGTTGTAATAGCCTGACACGTATATTTAGAGAAAAAGAGTAGAACAGCTCACGAAATCTGTACCTTTTCCTGGTACATGTATATTATTGAACTGAAGTACGCCTAGTTTAAGGTAAAGTAGTGGTACAAATTCTTAATTAGATAAACATAATAGCCCAAGGACTAATAAAAGGTAAACGTACACACATTTTAGGATTGAAGAGGAAAAAAATATTTCATATCATGCTACAGAGTTTGTTGTAAAGATATTCTGTCATTGTCATGCTGAATTTGGCATAGATCACGATGGTCAAAACTAAAAGTGTGATTGTATTCTTCTACTTGTACGAAGATTAGATATCTCGGTTATAAATATATCAGGCTATTTCAATCCAGAACCTAGCTGGATGGAACATTGTTCGATAAGCAAAATCAACAAAGTAAGAAATACAATAATTCCGCATTTGATCAATTGCTGTAAAAATTCATAGTAGAGTGTGCGATCAAGTAATTGAATAGTAGAAATGCTGATAATATAAGACCACTTCATGGAGTGTATTACATCTGCTGCTAGCAAAGGAAAAAGTATCCATAGCTTAATAGGCTTGATGCCAAGTCCTTTGTTTCTTGTATCTGCTGTATCTGCAAGCGAACAAAGTGTGTAATGTTAAAGAAATGTTCCAATATATTTTTTTGCAACACAATGTAAAGAACAAAGTACTATATTACATTATAACCTGTCTATATTGTATAGTGTGTTGGTTATGTTAAAAGTATGAATTCAGTTGTTTCTGTTGTATATTAGGAATTTGAAGTCCTTTGTTTCGTCTTGCTCTAGCCAGCTGCTTGAATAATTTAGTCTCGTATCTTTCACTGTCATGGGAAAAGGTTAATGTGCAAATAGAGGGTGAAACCTATAGTGTCATATGGTTTATAGTAAGAAACGAATTGGTTGATAAAGTATCAACTTAACAAAGAATGATAACTACGTGAGACAACTTTTACTATCAACATGTAGGCAACTAGTTATACCGTTAATCAACAGGCATGCATATTATGTAAGGAAGGGTTTGGTATTTAAAGGTAGAAAATGTGTATGGGATCTCAATTTAAATCCAAACCTTTCTCTTATTGTAAATAGGCCGGTCCAAACATATTTAATGCCTTGTTTTGTTTTTCTTGCCCCATCATTTAATAAACAACAATACAATGATACGCGCAAAACAAAATTCATACTCTATTATGAAATTTAACATCGATCTTAGAATGTTGGTCAACAAAATCATTTAGATTACATGCCAAAAAAATGAAATGTCAACTTCATATACCAACGTATCAATATCCATCAACGAAAGCAATTTCTTTTTGAATTTTTAAAAACAAACTCATCTATTATCTCTTCATAGTCACTACAAAAATCGGTTCGTACAGCGACGGACAGGGGCAACGGCTAAAAATAGCGGCCGTCGCTAGTCGTCGCTCGACCTGTATATCAGCCAAACCCGAGCCTTCTTCTTCCCCATTCTGCAAAACCAAAAAAAAAAAGAAACCCCCCCCCCCCCCCCCGGTCGCCCCCCCATCGCTCCGCCGATTCGGTACTCAAACATTCGCTCCCTACCTTCCAAATTAATCCGGTATGTGTTCTAACCCTATTTCCTATTCAATTAGGGTTTAATTAGGGTTTATTTGCATGTTTATTGGGTTTAAAAATTGGTTGTTAATGGCATGTTTATGGGTTTGAGATTGGTAGTTATGTGGTATATGTATGGTGATAGTAGTATTGTAGGTTGATTTGAGAATAAAATCATTTTATTTCGACGTTGAAAACGATGATTAACGCATACTATTATGATGTTGGTTATTGTAGAATTAATGATTGGTGATGTGATTTGGATTAAGATGGTGATAACATGTTTAAGATGCTTATTGATAAGTTTATGCAATGTCGGTTGTCGATTAGGTGAAAATTTAATTATTTAGCATGCGTTAGTTATAAGTGTAAGTACACTACAACTGTGTATTTTGTTCAAATATATCATTTATGCTCACTTGCAATGGCCATGCTAAAGTACTCATAGCCTAAAAGAATTACAATGATTCACTTTTGTCTCATTGTGGAATTTCCAATTAAACGTATATAGTTTAAAATAAAAATAATTCAATTTATTATAAGTGCTAACTTCTAATTTGATTTAAAAAAATTCGTTATTTAAAATTTGACTTAGTTAGCCAAATTTTAAAGTACGTGTTAAAATGTGAAATTTACTTGACAAATATTTATTGAACGTATTATTAAAAAATTTATAGTTGTTAAAATATAAATTAGAAATTTTGTTTTATTTGTGTGAACCCCTTAGACAATTTTTGGCCCCGTCTGACAAGTGTTGTATATGATCGTTATATGGATGTTCGTTTTTCACAGAACGGACATCTGTATTCATCTGATACAATATTTGTTGGATTTGTCCCAGTATTGGACAAGTTACAAACACAATAACGTAATCGCAGTTTATAAATCATTTCAGTTTAAACGGTTAACGAAATTTCGATGGCACTTCCTTTTTTTCCCTGTGTACATGCATTTGTGTACGATACAGGGAATAAAGGGAAGTGCTGCCGAAATTTTGTTGAATCGTTTAATCTGAAATGATTTATAAAATATGATTACGTTATTGTGTTTGTAATGGGAAGTAGGATGACCAGCCGTTAAACAAATATTAACAAGTGTTGTATATATATGATCTGTGTTTTATAAAACAATCAAATAATTTATTAAGTGCAATTTACTAAAGTAATAAAATTTAAAAGTTAGTTTGAAACTAATAAATTTGTTCAGTCTAATTTATTAAAGTTTGTTTAAAATTTACTAAAGTTTTCCATTATGGGGCTGATGAATTTTCCCAAGCACTTTGTGGCATGGATTGAATCGTGTATCTCGACTGCTAGGTTTTCCATTATGGTTAATAGCAATATTGTTGGTTACTTCCAAAGTAAACAGGGAATTAGGCAGGGTGACCCGATGTCTGCTTATTTATTCATAATTGTGATGGAAATTTTAACCCAAATAATAAATCAGCTTGTCAATAATGGTAGCTTCTCTGTCCATCCTAAATGCAGAAATCCTCTCATTACCTCTCTTATGTTTGCGGATGATCTGGTGGTCTTCTTCAAACCCAATTTGCCCACTGTAAACTCTATTATGGATGGCCTTGACATATTCTTTAGAATCACTGGCCTTTCCATCAATTTAGCCAAGTCTGAGATGATGATTGCTGGTGTTGCCAATGAAACTATCGATCAAATATCGAATCTTACCTCTATTACTCGAAGAGCTGACACATCCAAGTACTTAGGTATCCCCTTAGCTACTTCTAGAATATCTTATGCCCAATGCATTCCTCTATTTGAGAAGATCACTGCTAGACTTGTAGTGTGGACTAATAGAATGCTTAGTCAAGCTGGTAGGTTAACTCTCATTAACTCTTTTATTTTCTCCATGACTGTGTATTGGTCTAGAGCTTTTATCCTGCCTATCAGGCTGATCAAAATGATTAGGGGTGCAATGTCTAACTTTTTCTGGCATGGATCTATTATCTCTAATAAACTTTCCCCTTGTGCTTTCTCCAAACTTGAACTTCCTAAATCCAGAGGAGGCCTTGGTATTAAAAATATGCTTATTTGGAATCATGCTGCGTTTGTGCATCATATTGACAATCTGCTGAATAACAAAGACAATGTTTGGGTGAGGTGGTCTTACAAGTTTATTATTGGCAATAAGAACTTCTGGACCATGAATATTCCTCATTCTTGCAGTTGGACGTGGAGAAGTATTCTGAAACTAAGGAACGATATTCTTCCATGTGCTAGGAGCAAGATCGGAGTTAATAGTCGTATTTCCTTCTGGTCTGACCCGTGGGCTAAGGAGGGCATTATTCTCCAAATTTTACTTAGCTACAATCAGCAAATGCAGATCGGGATTAGCAAAAATGCCTTGGCAAACAACTTTATTCATCATGGTCATGCTGCTCTCCCTTTCAATAGTAATCAGATTGTCAGACTTCTATGGAATCAACTTGGTAGTTATAATATTAACCTAACGCAGCATGATGGCATTTCTTGGTCCTTCTGTCAGAACAATTACAAGATTAGTGGCATGTACAATTTTCTTATTAATCGTAGTAGCTGCGTGATTTTTAGTTGGTATAAACGTATTTGGTTAAACCACAACTCTGAGAGACAAAACCTTATGCTATGGAAGATCTTCAACAATGCATTGAAAACTAAAGCTATGTTGAGCCAGAGAGGTGTTACTATTGATACTACGTGCATTTTCTGCAATACTGCTGAGGAGAATACTATTCATTTATTCTTCAGCTGTCCATATGTTTTCTCGTTATGGTGCTTTACGAACAACCTCACCTCTAACAGAAGAGTTGCGTTGGTTAGTGACGTTGAATGGGACTTAATTTACAAGGCCACGAGATGGAAGTGTGAGGAAACATATATCCTTCTTTTCTCTCTCAAAGTTTTTGTTACTATTATCTGGGAAGAAAGAAATGCTGTCATCTTCAATGCTAAAAGGAAATCCGCCACGCAAATGAAGCATTCCATTGTTGAGGGTCTGAGGGTAGGCATTGTTGCTTCTAGTCATGCTTTTGACCCTAGTCTCCTCTCTGCTCTCACCTGAGTGTGTGTCCTCCTGCTTTGTTTCCCTGTTGTTGTTTGTTTTTTCCTTTTTTTATATTGGTATGCCTTGTTTTCCTTTGTTTGTTTCTTGTTTCTTCGTTTTTCTGCTTGCCTATTTTGTTGGGTGGCTTGTTCTCCTATCTTTGTACTTCTTTCTCGGTATATCAATAAATGGTAGGGATCCATTTTTAACCCCGCTGGCCTTGCCAAAAATTTTTTTTACTAAAGTTAGTTTAAAATTTACCAAATTAATAAAGTTAGTCTAGTTTACCAAATTATTAAATTTACTGAAGTTCAGTCTAATTTGTCAAATTAATAAAGTTACTAAATTAATAAAATTTACTAAAGTCCTTGAAGATCGATTTGTCAAATTAATAAAATTTACTAAATTAATTAGACAAAAAGCACGAGTAGAAGGTTCGATTTGCAAATCGTACCTTGAAGAGGAAGCTTCTTTTTTTTTCTCACACTACTTTAGTGACGATGTGAACTTATCGTTTGTAAGTGTTCCCCGTAATGAAGAAGCTGTTGAGCATGATTCTTCTCAAACAATGTTATCTATTTTTAGACAACATGGAAGACCTGCCGGAAAATGTGTGGAAATATGGTTAGATGATAGAGACTACCATGTGGCACACACATATGTTCTTTTAAATTGTGTTGAAGTTGGACCATTTATCAGGTAATATTGAATGATTGTACAGTTCAATTATACGTGTATTTATATATTAATAATTAGGGGAATATAATACATTTATTTGCAGCATATACGAATCACAACATCCATCTGGTGATTTCAGTAAACAATTTGCTGGGTGGTTTGCAAGCTATGTTCACGATCCGAATAACAGTGTTGTTGACGAAGGAATACGACACCTTGCTATCGGACCAAGAAGAAATGTCAAGACCTATCATATATACTTCGTCAACGGATTTAAATTTAACACCAAAGATTATGGAGCTGAAAAATCAACGTATAACAGCGGTGTATTTGTCAAAGGCAGCGATGATCCAGAAGAGCATATAAAAGATTTTTATGGAGTCTTAACACAAATTTTAGAGTTGACTTATTATACACAACCGCTAGAGAAAGTTTTTTTATTCAAATGCAACTGGTTTAGCAACGTTCCCGGTTCTGGAATTAACGTACATAAGGATTATAAGTTAATTGAAATAAAGCATACGTCACATTACTATAAATATGATCCTTTCGTGTTAGCTAAGCAAGCATTACAAGTTTATTTTGCTCCGTATCCATCCTTAAAAAAAGATAAAGCAGACTGGTGGGCTGTTTTTAAAACAAAGGCAAGATTTACATTTGATGGAAATAATATTCCAGATGAAGCAGCGTATCAAGCAGATCTTGAGCCAAATTCCGAAATAATAATAGCCGATGACATCGATGTAGGATCGTTGAATGATGAAGCGAATGTTTTAATAGATGCATTTGTTAGTAACGAAGAAAACGATATAGAGTACGAGACCGAGACGTCTGAATCAGAAGATGATGAAGAATGATCGCAGATGGCATCGTTTGTTGTATTATGTGATGTACTATTCTGAGTTATGTTATGTGTTATATTGAGCTATGTATTCACTTATGCAATGTACTATTCTGAGCTATGTATTCACTTATGCAATGTACTATTCTGAGCTATGTATTCACTTATGCAATGTACTATTCTGAGCTATGTATTCACTTATGCAATGTACTATTCTGAGCTATGTATTCACTTATGCAATGTACTATTCTGAGCTATGTAATATTCTGAGCGATGTACTATTCTGAGCGATATATTATTCTGATTTATGCGTTATCGTTTTATTGTATGATATATATAATATATGATTGTGGCAGATATGGCTGATAGAAGACGTAGGAGTACATCTCAGCCTTCTCCATCTCAGCCTTCTCCATCTCAGTCTCCTGGGCTGCAGCGGGTCCTAGTAGCTTAGAGGCAGATACACGCCGAGTTGCAGAGATTATTCCGAAGAGTGTTGGGTAAATGTTAAATTTATTTCAATTATATTATTTAAAATATATAAACTATATAAAACATGCACGTTAACAATTACAGGGGGTTTGAGGTGGAACCATCACAGTTTATTTTAGATGTCTCGAAGAAATCATATAAGGGTCTGATGTCAGCAGTTTGGCCGCATTGGGATAACATTCCAGCTCATATTAAAAATGCTATATGGGCCGACTTGATGGTAATTACAATTTATATATTTCTATTGAAAATAATATGCTGTATGTAATTCAAAATAAATTCAATATGCAGGCTGTTGTACGAGTGGAGCCGCATGATTTAGATGTTTTTAGCAATAATTGGAACCAAAAAATGCGGAAGAATTATAGAGAGACAATATCAAGGGTGAAGAAGGCTGGCAAAAAGCCAGGTTGGATGAGCGATGAAGTCTGGAACGGATTTCTCACATATTGGGAGTCAGAAGCAGCTAAAGTAAGCTATGATGAGAATGCTTACAATTATGTTAGTTGGATTATTTTAATCGTGTATCTAAATTAATAGGAAGTAGCAGCAAGAAACCAAGCCAATAGGAATAAGAATCCTGGTTTACATCGAGGTGGCTCTAAATCTTTCCAACAGCATAGGAGAGAATTGGTAAATATAAAATATATTTAGCATATGGTGATGCATATCTTCATGTATAACATTTATGCTTATTTTCAATATATCCTATTCGTGTATATCTTCAGTTTGCAAAGTACGGAAGGGAGCCTACAATGGCTGAGGTTTTTAGAGCCACACACGCAGTTGAGTCTGTTGATGATGAGGGGAATGCGACCTATGATTGGACCGACAGCAAAGCTGAAGCAGCGATGGTAAATATGCTAACTCGTGATTCAAATTGTATATATGTAAATTGTATATCAATTATTTCAAAATTATGTTTGTAATTGCAGGGGCGATATGAGGCAAAGGCATTGACACAGGCGAGTGAAAGAGTAGAGCTTACAGTTGGGGAGTCCAACAGGATTTGGGATTCCGTTATTGCACCGCCTACTCGAAATAGGCGTTATGGTTTCGGCAATCAGGAGGTAAACCATTTCACTAACTTCATATTAAAAGATCCACATTATTCTCACATCAATACAAATTTCCCTCCAATGTTGTGAAGTACTAGCTTATTGACACATACTTTATAATAATTATGATACAATTGCTCACATTCAACTTATAGTCCAATTACACATACTTTGGCATAATAATTATTATTGTTATTGACACATACTTTATAGTCCAAATACACATAATAATTATTATTGTTATTGACACATACTTTACAGTCAAAGCATATAACTTCATATTAAAAGATCCACATTATTCTCACATCAAAAGAATTATTTATATACTATCCAATTCATTCAAAATTCATGTGAAATGCTATCATATTAACTTCAGTTATTTAACAGGCTGTTAATTTTCAAAGAGCTTATGGCAAATCGATGGAGGAGGAGCGTATTGCTCAGATGCAGAGGCAGCTGGATGAGCTCAACGATTGGCGAAAGGGCCAACTGGCACAGCAGATAGATGAGCGCATTGCAGCATTTTATCAGGAGCACGGCTCTATGCCTGGGGAGCAGGGAGATGGATTTGATGATGCCGAGGAGGATGATGATGCATAGTTTTACTATTCTTGTGGGTATGTATTTATGTACGTATTTAGACTAGATTTGATACTTGGGTTTGGATACTTGGTATTTTGGATGATGTTTGGGTTTGGTTATATTTAGATTTGATCCTTGTACCTTGATACTTGGTTTGGTTTTGTATACTATGTTGGTTTGGTTGGTTTTTGTGTTTTTTTGGTTATATTGTTGAATATTGATGTTGTGGGTATTGTTGAGATGTGTTATTGTTGATATTATTGAGGTTTGAAGAGACGGTTTGAGGTTTGGGATGAGCTTTGATGGAAGGATAGCTGCTGTGTGCACAGCAGATTTTGCCCAGAAAAGTGACGGCTAGCGACGGCTAGTAACGGCTTTCTGGGCCAAAAATAGCGACGGCTAGTAACGGCACGTAACGGCAAGTAACAGACTTGCTATGGAAACAAACTAACTGCCACGTGGCGTTGACACGTGTAAGATACCGTCGCTTGTCGTCGCTATCTTAGCGACGGAGCCATCGCTTCTGCCGTTGCTTTTCCTGATAGCAACGGATTGAATAGCGACGACTCGCAATGGCTAGCGACGGCCGCTGACGCATTTTTGCCGTCGCTATACGCTGCCTTTGTTGTAGTGAGTTAAGCATATCCAAGTACTTGTTTCAATTGAAATCATAGAAAGTCAACTTAATCTCTCTTGTGTCATAGTAGTCTGAACATATGTTTTTATCATTTTCAATTTTAAAAAGCTTATTTCCGCCTAAATAACCGTAACTAATTAATAAAATTATGTAAGCAGCCCAAACATTGAGAAATTCCCTTATTGTATAATACAATAATTCAAATGATCTCAACAAACTTTTCACCAATTACTTTTCAACAATAATTAATTTAACAATCAACTATCAAATAGCTAATTAACATAATTTAAGTAGCATATAATAAATTGTTTAGTAGTAATAACCAATTATTAAGTGGCTAATTAATATGATTTAATTAACATAATTAAATCAGTAATCAAATTAGGGAAACATCAAATTGGGGGCAAAAATATACTTTAGGAGATCAAATAAATCAGAACATTATACATGAATCTATTCAAATTATATTTCATGGAAAGTTTGAGAGAAAATCAAATTGAAGCAACTAATTTATACTGCATATAATTCAACTATACTGTAATTAATGGTTTAGTACAATAATTCAAATAAATCAAATTAATACACATTTGAAAGATTTTAAAATAAATCGAGATTTGTGATATTGCTGAATTGAGAATGTTTTGTTTATTCACAGAATTTGTTATTCATTAATCATACAGATACATGAGAATTACAAAGTATTTATAACATTCTCAATACTTGTATTGGGCTAAAAACAAATGCAGGACCGGGCCCATTTGTAAAATAACTGATATTATACAATACAGTGGCAAGTTATGTTATCTCGAGTATTCCATTCTTCAGTGTTACTTCGTTTTCCCCCCTCAAACCTAATTTTCCAAAAAATTAGGGTTTGGAGAAAAAACCCAAACTCTCCGCCGACATCAATTATCTTCAACAAACTTTAGATCTGAGTGGGGCGATTTGCATCTATCATCAAGAATGCTTCAGATCTACTCCTTATTAGTCATAGATTTGTCTTTTGTTGCATAAGAATGGAGTCTCGATGCTTCTGTTTTGAATTGATGTGTCTCGAGACTTTTATTTTGAGTTAATCTGATCTATTTTCACTTCTTTTCTTGTAGATTTGAGAGATTGAGGTCATGATAAATGACTTGACTACAATCATCTTTGTCCAGCTATGACTGGGTTCAGATGCGATTGAGTGGATCTGGAAAGTACTCATTATTTTTCTTGCAAATCTGTGTAATCGAAGTTGTGATAAAGTTGGACTTTGTTGCCTCCATTTTAGTTTGGCTCAAAGTGTCGATTTCAACCACTTTGAGTCTCTTCATGAACAACGTGAAGTTCCTTTTCGACAGTGGTTTGGTCAGTAGATCTATGGTTTGGTAAGTGGCAGGTATATGTCTAACATTTAACTTGTTGTTTGTAATTAGCTCTTTGACAAAATAAAGATCTAGCTCTATATGCTTAGTTCTAGAATGTAGAACTGGATTAGCACTGAGTAGAATTGTACTTAAGTTATCACACTATATTGTAGCTTTGTTGCTTGTGTTGGTATGAAGTTCACTTAATAGTGATTCAATCCACATTATTTCAGCATTAGCATTGGCCACACTGTACTCAGCTTCTGTACTTGACCTGGAAATTGTTGGTTGTTTTTTTAGCACCATGACACTGGGTTTTTACCTAAATATATGCAATATCCTGATGTAGATCTTATATCATCAGGGTCAGTTGCCCACTCTGCATCAGCATACCCATTGATATTAATGGCTTTGCTTGATTCTAGCATCAAACCATGTTTTATTGTCCCTTTAAGTATCTTAGAATTCTTTTGGTGGCTTTTTAGTGCTCATCTAAGGGCTTTTGCATGAACTGACTTGCTTTGTTTACACTGTATGCAATGTCTGGTCTAGTAATCGTAGCATACCGCAGAGCCCCCACTATACTTCTGTATTGTTTGTCATTTGAAATTGCTTCTCCTCTATGTTTAGATAAGTGTGTGTTGCTTGCCAAGAGTTGAAAGTGAATTTGCTTTGTCCATTCTTTCTTTGACTAACAATTCTGAAATATACTTTTCTTGACTTAAGAAGATTTTGTCATTTGGCATTCTTTTCACTTCAACTCCTAAGAAATAGTTAAGACAACCAAGGTCCTTGATTGAGAACTCTTTATTTAAATGTTCAGTGAGCTTGTTGATCTCTATGTCACCGCTGCCTGTAATAATGAAATCATCAACATATATTAGAACATAAGTGATAGCAAGCTTACTGAATTTAGTGAATAAAGAGTTATCATATGTTGTTGATGTGTAGCCAAAATTGATCGGTGTTGACTTCAGTTTTTCAAACTAGACTCTGGGTGCTTGCTTAAGCCCATAGATGGCTTTATTTAATTTGCACACCATATCTTCCTTGTTTTTCTATTTAAACCCCTAAGGTTGCTCCATGTAGACTTCCTCCTACAAAACGCCATTTAAAAAGGCATTACTCACATCTAATTGTTTGATGTTCCAACCTCTATGTAAGGCAATGGTTATAATTATTCTTGTAGTGGTAGGCTTCACAACAGGTGAAAAAGTTTCATTAAAATCAAATCCACTCTGTTGTGAATGGCCTTTTACAACTAATCTTGCCTTGTACTTAGATATTGAACCATACGAATTTCTCTTTATTTTATAAGTCCATTTACATCCAACAACATTCTTGTTTGTTGGTGGGGAGACTAATGTCCAGGTTTTGTTGTTAATTAAAGCATCATACTCCTCTTTCATTGCTATTCTCCATTTATCATCCTTCATTGCTTCATAGAAAAATGGTTGGCATACTAGTCTCTATGATTGCATTGTATGTTTTTGGCTTGAATATTCCACTCTTTGCTATAATTATCATATGATGCCTAGTTGTTTTAGGTGCTGGCTGCAGTGCTTGCTGCTGATCCCTATGACTGGCTGTTGTCTGCTCATCATCATTAGATGATTGTGAATCATCTAATGATTGGTGTGAGCTGGACTTCATGTCTGCATCTTGATGTGATGGTTGAGTGGGTAACTGATGGAAGCTTGGAGTTGGATGAACCGTCGCTGTGGGGTGGTGTCCTTCACTCACCGCTCCCGCCTCCTCCCCCCCCCCCCCCCCCCGTTTTATTTTTAATGTGGTTGCTAGTCTTTTGCTTCAGGTGTCTATGGTCCTCCCATGGCCCGGATTTCGGTTGGATGGATAGGCTGGTGATTTCTGTTGTCATCCTAGGCTGTGCGCTCGGGCTTTCTTTCACCTTTTTCAGCCGTCGATCCTATCCTTTTGTGCTTAGTTAGAGATTGTGAACGTGTCACTTGGTAGGGTTTCCCTTACTCTGATTCTGCCTTCCTACGGTTTTCCTCCATGGTTTCAGATAGCACGTGCTTCGCCTTTGGTGTTCTCCTTTACTTTTGTCTGTCATCACCACTGGGCGGTGGCCTTGCCGGAGCTCGATGGTGATATCAGATTGGCGGCATCTATGGTTCCTTCCGGGATGGCCTCTTTCTACCTGTGGAGGCCTTGGGTACTCTTTTAGACATCCTGTTACATCATCTTTGGGCGGTGGCCTTGCCGGAGCTCAAGGGTGATGTAAGAAGAGAGGTTTTGTGGTTCTCACATTTGTCTTTATGAGATGGTTCTTCCTTTCCCTCGGCGCTGGATTCTCTCCCCAGGCTATGTTTCCTCTGTAGTCGGTGCCAATTGTTTTGTTCTCTGGGTTTTGCTTGCTGTCTAGCAAGGTGGACTGGCCTTTATCTTATTGGTACAGGCGGGATTGGTGGTTGAGTGGTTGGATATTTATTGTTTCTGTGCGGTTTCTTTCTGTCGTGTTTTGGTTATTTTCTCCTTTTCTGTTGTTTCTTTGTTCAGTGCTCTTCGTACTTAGACTTGTGTTTTTTGTGAGCCACCGGAGAAAGGCGATTTTTCTCCTTTGTTGTATATATTTTGGTTTATTAAAAAAAATAACTGATGGAAAACATGCTGATCACATTCTGATTCATCTCTTGGAGATGTGTTATCAGCCTGGATGACCTCTTTCTGAGGTTGTCTCATTACCTCAAGTTTTTCAGGTATACCAGGTATATATAATTTTGGATGGTATACCTTCTGTGTAGTTTTGATACTTAGGTTGCCAAAAGGAAATATTCTTTCATTAAAAACATGTCTAGATATGTAAATTTTTCCATTGTTGTCCATATAGTTATACCGTTTTTTGTTGAATGCATACCCTAAAAATTTACATGGAGATGATTTAAAGTTTAACTTTTGTGCATTATAGGGTCTTAAATAAGGGAACCATAAGCATCTAAATAATCTTACTTTGATAACCAGGTTTAACACCATATAGCATTTCCATAGGGCTTTTGAGTTTTAAAACTTTAGTTGGCAACCTATTAATTAAATAGACAGTTGTAGAAAAAGCATCTGGCCAAAACTTAAGTGGTAGTGATGCTTGAGCAAGTAAAGTAAGGCCAGTTTCTACTATTTGTCTATGTTTTCTCTCAATTAGCCCATTTTGTTCAAATGTATACGGACATGTTGTTATGTGTAGTATTCACTTTTTTTGTAGAAAATCTTTGAGTGGTTGGAACTCTATTCCACCATCAGTTTGTAAGACTTTTATCTGATTGCCTATTTGTTTTTCAACATGAGTTATAAATTGTACTGCTGCATTGCAAGTATTAGATTTGGACTTTAAGAAATAAATCCACACATATCTAGAATAAGCATCAATGAATGAAATATAGTATTTGTACCCATAATCAGTGTTGATTGGTGTTGGACCCCATAAGTCAGTAGCAACTAACTCCAAGGGTTTGTTGTATTTAGTTTGTGAGTTTGGAAATGCAAGTTTATGGCTTTTTCCCATTTGACAATAAGTGCATATTCAACACATGCTTTACAATCTTTACATTTGGATGACCTAATTTGTAATGCCATATATTAAACTCCATACTATCATCACTTTGTTTCAATTCAGAGATGTTACTACATTTTTCTTTAAGTCCTAGACCTCTTGAATTTTCAGTACTGAATGTGTACAGTCCTTTAGATTCTTTACCCTACAATAAAATTTCTTTTGTCGGAATATTTTTAACTAAACAATATTTTGGATAAAATTCAAAAAAGATACTATTGTCTTTGGCAAATTGTGATACACTCAATAAGTTTTTTCTTATTAAGGGAACTCTTAACAAATTATTGAGGTATAACTTTCTTTTTCCTATAAAACTTGCATTTCCAGTGTGTGTAATTTTGATAGATTTCCCATCACACATATACATAGATTGTATACCTTTGTACTCCTTGTTGCCCAAGTTTAAGTTGTTCAGATTGCTTATCACATGATTTGTAGCTCTAGAATCAGGATACCATATTTCATCATTTATGTCTTTAATCTTGGCAACATCACTGTTTGAATTTTCAGATTGATTCTCATTATCTTGTTGGACCATGTTAACATTTGGTTGGTAGTTTCTTGCATTAGTCTGCTGTGATGGTGTGTGGTTTGAGTCAAATCTGAAGTAACATTTGTTTGTTGAATGACCTTGTCTCTCACAGATCTGACATCTTATTCTGTTGTTGTTGTTGTTGTACCTTCCACCTCTTCCTCTAAATCTGCCTGAATAACCACCTCTCTGACTGGTTGATTGATTCTTGGCATTGTAGTTCTTTTCTTGATTTTTGAATTTGTTGTTACTGACAAAATTGGCTGAAAGGTCTGAAATAATGGGTTTCTTTTGCTCTATTCTGCCTTCATGAGCAAGTAATATGGAGTGCACATATTGAATGGTAGGTGCGGTTTCTTTTGATGAGATGACTACCACTACAGATCATAATCTTCATCTAGGCAATTTAATATTGACAATATTTGTTCATAATCTGATATTTTGTGGCCTACTGACTCTAGTTGATCACATAATATCTTGATTTTTGATAAGTAATCTCTCATTGGCAGATTTTACTTTTTAAAATTCTACAACTGCCTTCTATAAAACATGACTTTTGCAGCAGATTGAGTATTAAAAACTTGTTGAATTGTTGACTAGATTTCATTAGCACTCTTACATCCAATTAGTTGTGGAAAAAGATTTGAACTTATGGTAGATAATAACCAAGAACTTAACAGACTATCTTATCTTTGATGTGATGTATAATCTTGATTAATTATAAGTTTGCCATCCTTATCAGCCACATATCTTGGTGGTGTAATTAGGGTGCCAAGAACGTAGTCTTCTAATCCATACCCTCTAATGGCAATTTCTATCTGAAATTTCCAGAGAAGGAAATTTGTTTCATCAAGCTGTACATTGATAATATAACTTTGTGGTTTGATCAGGGTTTATCTTGTGTTGTAGATTTTTGGGATGTTGCTGTTATTGTTCTTGTTGCTGATGTGGGAGATAAATCTTCTTCTGACATTGTTGCAGTTCAACTGTGCAGCAGTAAATTTGAGAATTGATTGCAAGAAATTAAGAACTGGAGGATCTAATGCAGCCAGAGGACACTGAATGATGGAGATGCTGACAGTGGATTCTTGGCACGGCACAGATGAATCTTGATACAAAAAAAAACTGATGAGAACGGTAACTTCTTGACTGGCCTTGACACAAAACCAGGTATGACCGTAAATGAGAAAAATCAAATGATAAGAATCTTGAATTCTCTGATGATAAGTGAATTCGCAGCCTATCTCAATGATGATATTTAATCTGAGAAGATAATGGCATAGTGGTTCTTACTTAATTGCTGTTAAGCATGAGGATGCTCTGATACCATGAAAGATTTTAAAAGAAATTGAGATTTGTGATATTGTTGAATTGAGAATGTTTTGTTTATTCACAGAATTTGTTATTCGATAATCATACAGATACATGAGAATTACAAAGTATTTATAACATTCTTAATACTTGTATTGGGCTGAAAACAAATGCAGGCCCAAACACATTTGTAAAATAACTTATATTATATAATACAGTGGCAAGTTATGTTATCTCGAGCATTCCATTCTTCAGCGTTACTTCGTTTACATTATTTAATTATATTGTGTTTGTATAATAAGTTCTACTGTAACTAATAAGTAATAAATATACCCAAATTAAATGATTCCAATTAAAAAATCGCATTAATTAGAGCTGGAAAAATAAAATTAGGGCCAAGGCGGTAGGTTGCCAACAATTGGAATGGCAACAGACGTCGTGGCAGCAGGCGGCGCAAGCGAGTGGCGGCAGACGGCGCGGATGAGCAGTGGTTATTAGATGGCAATAGCCAACGGCAGCAGTCACAACAATAAAGAAATGATTTTATTGTTACCCCTATGTGTTTTGTTGCCCTAGGAGACAGCCTCAGTTGCCTATACTTCGGCCAATACTCAAGATTGCACTTACGGTGTCGAATCATTTGTCTGTTATATGAAAGTGTAGGATAAATTCCTAAAAGAGCCATAGTCAACAGAATTATATTTTAAAGTGCAATCTTGAGTGGATCATCCAAGGATTTGGTGTTAGATCATATATAAGGATGTTGTGGATTTGTAAATATGTACAAACTGCCTTTATTTTTACTAATAACATAATGTATAGTGCAATAGGATATTTGCTATATATAAATACCTTTCAGATTTTCAAAGAAAACTAACAAATTTTAGAACTAAGAAGAAGACAATGTTCTTTGAAATTAAGAACTTGTACAAACTGTAAAAAACAAAAAACCGGTAATAATGGGAAACTATCAAGATAATACCGACAGGCATAGATATGGGAGCAGAAGGAGCACAATGGTTGTTTTCGATAAGCAAAATATTATTAGAAGAAAGCAGGCAATGGAAATCAACTATTTATTTATAAGCAAACATGACCAAACATTTAAAAAGGCAAAGCAAATGCACACTGTTTTTGATAAACAAAAAAGGTATACATTTTGGGAAAATCATGTCTTTATGAATGCAATGGCCTGCCAATAAATAAGTGTAGAGAAATATTTTTACAATGTTCAAACCAAAGACATGAAATGTATGAGGATTAAGGCTACCAATGGGCTGAAAAGTTCTAGTCCACTGTCCTTGCACATTAATGGAATCATTAGCATGTTCAACATGCACCTAAGAAAACCAGTGGAATAATTAACATGTTGTAACAAAGTAGCAAATGAAAATATGCGTCTCTGCTCAATAAATTTTGGTATTACATTGAATGCGTTTGCAATCTAATATGAAATAAATTTTATACTAATATTGTTGTTCCTTATAATCATAGATTAACAAATAAACGTAAGCTGTATGATCAACTAAACCATAGGAACACAAAATATGAGTAAAAGCAAGTAAACTACAGAAAAATAAATGCTGAGAACAAATGCAGCCTATAAAAATAATTTAAAAGCACAACCTACTTATATCTAAAATAGAATCAACTTAATTATTTACAGCAAAAGCCAAAGTTAGTACAACTTAATTACATTTCAAGAATAAGGTGAAAGTAGAACAGCCAAATGGAACAGATACATGAAGAGACCGAACAAAAATTATGCAGGACACATGTTTCTTTGGGCTTTTCGTTTTGGTACTTGATGTTGCTTTTAGAGAAAGGAATGCATGTTGTCATATATGTAAACAGATAAAATAGTTACAATAAAGCATGTTGATAATTTAATCTGATGAAGAGAAAAGTTAAAATGAAACACCCAATTTTTAAATTATTTTCAGAGCTAAATGCATGTCAAGCGTGTTTACAGCATTATAAAACAATTTGTTATGGAATAGCTTTGCATATATACATATAGAAACAATCTAATATAAAATACTGAGGATATTGGGAAGGAAGAAAAACCAACACATTTCAATATACTTTACTAAGAACATAAGTGTTTTATCATAGCTATGTATAAAAAAAGTTTGAGAATCAAGTAATATTTCATTTATCGAAAAATCGCCCACTCCAATTTAGTGATACCTTGCAAAAAATAAGATATAGTTAAAATTCACTTATATATACATGAAATTGCTTATGGAATTTAAATTTTGTTTTATGGTATTAAATTCATTAATAGTAATTTTACAACAATGTTCTCTTATATATTTCAAATGTTGCAGCAAAGGTGCAAACGGTAAAAACAAAATTTTATTTTCACTATGAAGTAAAATAACTTTGGTATATACACGCATATTTGTACTAATGTTGGTGTTCCTCACAATTGTCGATTAACAATAAATGTAAATTGCATAAGAAACTGAACTATAGGAACACAAAATATGAGTAAAAGCAAGTAAACTACAGAAACATAAATGCTCAAAACAAACGCAGACTATAAAATAATTTAAAGCACAACCTACTTAAATCTGAAATAGAATCAATCTAATTATTTATAACAAAAGCTAGTACAACTTAATTAGTTTTCAAGAATAAAGTGAGAGTAGAATAGCCAAATGGAACATATACATGAACAGATCAAACAAAAGAATATGCAGTACATGTGTTTCTTTGGGCTTTTCGTTTTGGTACTTAATGTTATTTTCAGAGAAAGGAAGGCATGTTGTCATATATGGAAATAGATAAAATATCAACCATAAAGCGTATTGGTATTTCAATCAGATGAATGGAAAAGTTAAAATGAAATACCCAATGTTTACATGAATTTAAAAGCTAAATGCACATATGAAGCCGGTAAATTTTTTTGATACAATGGAGACCTTACAGGATTATGAAACATTTTACAATAATCTGATCTAAAATATTGAGGACATTGGGAAGGAAGAAAAAACAACATAGTTCAATATACTTTACTAAGAACATCACTGTTTTATCATAACTATGTATAAATAAGTTTCAAAACCAAATAAATTTTGTTTATCGGAAAATGTCCTACTACAATTCAGCAATACCTTGCAAAAATTAAGATACAGTTAAAATTTGCTTATATACGTAAAATTGCTTATAGATTTTAAATTTGGTTTTCATCAGTAAATTCATTAATAGTTATTTTTAAATACCGTTCTCTTATATATTTCAAATGTTGCAGCAAAGGCACATAAACTAAAAAATAATAATTTTATTTTCACTATGAAGCGAAATAACTTTATTATATACACACACGCATCTTTCCTAAGTTTTATATATTGATTTCATTTATTATTGCTTTGGGAAAAAATTTAAAAGAAATTTTTCACTTAAACATAAAAGTCAAAATATCATTTTGTTAGTGGATCAAGCAGAGTGAGTTAGAAACTCTATTTCAATGAGTTTTATGCAAATATAACCTAGTAAATAAATCAAAATGTTTCAAAGGTGTGAAAATATGTTATAGTCAGAAATATTTAACTGCACATATTTTTGATAACTAAGTTTGAAAAGATAAAACAACTTCTTTGCGATATAGTTCTTCCAACAACTACTATATTTTTCTAAAAACGAAATATGACGTGTTCATAAATAGGAACACAGATCATCAATTGATTAATGAAACACTTATGTTCTATTGATTAAGAAATATGACGTGTTCATAAATAAGAAAAACCAACACATTTCAATATACTTTACTAAGAACATAAGTGTTCTATTGATTAAGAATGAAGATAGTAAACATTTGAATTTGAATTTTAAAGTGATTAAACTGATTTATAATAATTCATTTTAATTAACGTGTAAAAATAGCCTTTCGGGGCACTATCTCAGAATTGGATGAAACCAGTTTCATTGGATCCGTAATAGTATATTATAGAATGCCGTCGAATTTCGTGATGATTGGATGTATCGTTTGGACGTGCGAGATCGAAAAGCATGGAAATTAATTAAAGGAATTTAATTTAATATAATTGGGTTTGAAAAGCTATCTTCTGTATATGATCGAATTAAGCCTCGAGACTAGTTCCATTATGTTCGCGATAGGCGTATAATATATAGAATGTCAGGTGCCACGCTTCGTTTGAACTTCGAAATTTTAGCGAGTGAATAATGCCATGAAAATTGGCTATAAAAGGACTTAATATATTTTCATTTGCAAACCGTAAACATTATAAACCCTGGCTGCCATTAAAAATAAACCTCGATCCAACAAGCATCAATTCACGGCGAGCTAGGTGCAAAATTAGCTGAAAAGTTCAACATGAAACTTGTAGCTCTCATCCCTATGAATCCATCCATGGTGACCGATCTTCTAACGGTGAAGCATGGCAGCAGCTTTGGCCATTCAAAGGCGTGAAATTTCGCAGCGATTTCTGGCGATTGGGAGGCGCCGCGGCGGCGCACGAGGTGGGGGGGTCACGCGATTCACGCGAGGAGGGCCGGGTGAACGGCGACGGCTACGTGGAGGCGCGGTCGTGATTTCTTGCTCGTGCCTGAAACATATAGTATGAGCGAGAGTTGAAAGGGAGGGAAGAAGGTTATTTAATATAAACGTTTAATTATTTAAGTTAATTTTTATTTTTATTTATTCAAACATTCCTTAATCCATAATTAACTCATACGAGGTCCAAATTGAACGTGATGGGTCGCGTTGCGATCGCATCGATGAAGGCTATGCTATGGAGTTGGATTGAACGAGATTGGAGCTTGTTGGAATTTATGCTAAAATCGAACGGCCGTTCTGTTTTATTCCAAATTGGAACGTTTCGGCGAAAACGAAAATCAGTGTGAGTTAAACTCACCTTTCTGGTTAACCAAAATTATTATATAGTCAATAATAATTATTTATTGGATGCGTGGAAATTTTATTGTTGATCGTTTTTTACTGTTTGGATAATTTACTATATTTATTAGTTAGTTTGGATATATTCCCATCCCTGGAGCGGATGAGACCCTATTACATTCCTGTGTAAGAGCGGATGACCTTTTGTAATTGAATCCCGCCTTGAAGTGATTGATTTAAATTAATTGATTATATGTTGTATGCAATGTAGGGGGACAGGTTGGAGGGATCCAACATGATTCCCCACACCGTTGATTTTATTTCCATATAAATTGATATATGATATGTTGGAAGCTATAAGTATGACATGGACACGATATTGCTTATTTAGTGCTTTAGTGGCATTAGGCCTCATATTTTGGTAATTTAAAATACCATAAAATAGTGATTAATTTAAAAGGGATTTCAAAGTGATTTTGGGAATTATATATATTTTAAATAATTTTTCTTGAATTATTAAAGAAGAAATTTATTTTAAAATAAAGAGTACGATTTTAAATTTATTGTTTTATAAAATATATTAAATAGAGATTTTGAACTGTGATTAAAAGACTTTTAAACTCTTAAAAATAAGTTCGTCTTTTATAATAAAGGAAAACAATTTTAAAAAGAAGGTAGAAATATTTATTAACCGTTTTATAATAAGTGATATGTATATAATATATACAAATACTAATATTTATTTATAAATATGGGAATTTGTAAAGGTGATAATGTATAAAGTGATATTGTACAAAAAAAGTGAAGATTTGTAAAATTGTATTTTTGTTAGTAAAAGTATGGATTTATAAATGTGTTTTTACAATTGAAAAGGAAACTATTATCATTTAGTGGATTTGAGAAATAAATCAAACGGTGGATTTATTTTAAGATGTGGAATGATGTTTTAAAAAATAGTTGATTCTATTTTGGAATAGAAGGTGAGAGTAAATTTGGAATTGTTAAACGATATTTTATAAATTGAAAGGAATTTATAAAAGAAATTTATACCTATGGGAGTAAGGTTAAAAACGATTGAAATTATGTTTTAAATGGAATTTTATGAATAAGTGAGATTTATAAAAGGGATGGAGTTATAAATGGCGTTCATAAATAAAAGGGATTTTATGAAAGGAAGTTTCATAAAATGGAAGAGGTTTATAAATATAGTTTTATAAATATGAAATGATCACGTTGGAAATTAAGTATGGATTTTATCAAAGGAATATAATTATGTTTTTAAAGTTGTTTATCTATAATAATATTGTTTTAAAAAATTTATAAAAATTTTAATATTTGAAAGGTTAATTAATTAAAATATTAATATGGTTTGAAATTAAATATAATTGTTTATCAATAAGTTTGGAAATTAATCATTAGTATTTATAAAAAAAATGTTGAAGATAAATTATTATTGTTTTAGTTAGGATGTTTTGGGATTTATTCATTATTATTTTTAAAATATTCTAAAGTTAATATTTATTATTTAATTTTACTATTATATATAATAGCGTTTTTAAGTAAATGATTAGAATATATTTATAAATGTTTTCAAGATTTATAAACAAAAATTATAACGGATTTGAGTTTTATAAGAGAAGTTTTATAAAATGGGTTAAGAGCTTAGAGAAGATTTTACAAGATAAAGGAGTTTTGTAAATGTTTAGATAATTATAAAAGGATTTTAGGAATGGGTTCATAGATTTATAAAAGGAGTTTTATAAATGGTTTTATGGATATATAAATGGATTTTATGAATGATTCTAGAACTGTATGAAAAAGAAGATCTTCCCCAATGTTTGGTGAATATGCTTACACCGTTGAGATAAGTATATGGGTATTTTACAAATATCTAAAAATAGGGATTTGTGCACACATATATATATATATATATGTATATATGTATATATATATATTTGTAAAAGGATTTTGATTCGAGTATTTACAAAGTGAATTCAATTAATGAAAGATTATTAAAAGAGGTAGTGTTGCTTGGTGCTTAACAAATGTTGGTTTTCCCTATGGAGTTAAATCCTTGATTTGAATGTTTGTTATTCAATAGTTAAATAATTGACTATTGAATTTACACCCAAAATTAACTTTTGAAATATCTAGGAAAGCACGTGAGATATATGGCACAATCATCTCCGATGATGTTGTACTATGCGTATAAATCTCGTTTCGTTCTCCTACGACAATGACAAGGAAATCCGTCCACTAATAGTTAGGAGGTGATATCCGCTCTTATCTTTGACTGTTTATTTCCTAAAGAACCAGGTTGAGTTTACCGGAAATTATCGAACCACTAACAATTTCAGCTATGATTAATAAGTATGTATTCTAGACATTATTATAATATTGGAGGATTTTCTATAAAAATGTTTTTGGTTATCGTAAGGTAAAAAACAGTCCGCGTTTATGTGCGGCATGGTCTTACGAGATACTTTTGATTTTCAAAGGTTTTTTATAACTTTAAAATCCAGTTGGTTGTGTTTTCTCACATTGGTTTTCCAAACTGGCTCGGGTGTTATTTTATGATAATGCTCGGGTCAGACCGAGCATATTTACAGATTTCTTTGGATGCATTGGAGCTCAGGAGACGAGTTGGAGGTCTTCATGTCGTATTCACATATATGTTATTTTCCACTGCTTTGTTATTGAAATCATCAACAATTATGTGGACAGGTTGTTATAACTGTCCGGGTTGATGATTGTGATTTGTTGTTGTGCTCTAATGGATGTATGTATATAACAGTTTCTCTTTTGTAAAGGTCATTGAGATTATATTATATATTATTCCGCTGCAATTGTGAGATTCTGTGTTATTTTAGTTTTCTTTTCTCCTCTTCTTCTCTCATCTTCTTCTTTCTTCTTTCTTCCCTATAACTATCCCTCTTTCTATTAAATTTGGGTTGGACATGTATGGTTTATTGTCAACTTGAATTGTACGGATTGGCGGGTTGTTACAATTTTTATGTAAAGAAGGCAAAGAAGAAAAATATAGCAGGAAATCACAAACATATACGGGAAAAATTGATGATTATATTTATTGCCTAATTCAATAAGTAAATGCAATCCTTGAATATTATCATATAGCGCACCAATACTATCAGACCTCCTCATTTTCCAAAAATCAGCATGGGCGGTTGAATGATAACTGACATCTTGGTCAACAAAAAAGAGTTTAGATAGGCCTCACAAATAGGGACCAAACCATAACTTGAAAGTTAAAGAAAGAGTAGGTCAAAAGCTAAACAAAACATCCACTGAATGAAATATAATTCAGCGAACAACTACAATATTTTTCTAAAAATGAAATATAATGTGTTCATAAGTGGGAACACAAATCATCAATTGTTAGGGAAATGTTTCTATAAAGAAGGAAAAGAAGAAAAATATAGCAGGAAATCACAAACCTAAACGTGAAAAAATTTATGATTATATTTATTGACTAGTGGAAAAAGAAAATACAATCCTTAAATATTATCATATAGTGCACCAATATTATCAGACCTCCTCATTTTCCAAAAATATGCATGGTTGATTCAATTTTTAGGGAAACTTTTCTATATAGAAGGTAATGAAGAAAAATATAACAGGAAATCACAAATATATACGGAAAAAATTTGATGATTATATTAATTGCCTAATTAAAAAAGGAAATACAATCCTTGAATATTATCGTATAGTGTACAATACTATCAGACCTCCTCATTTTCCAAAAACAGGAATGGTTGATTGAATGACAAAAACAGGCATGCGCATCCAAAATTTGAAAAATATTCGACATTCGAAAATCGAATGTGGATATCCAAAATTTATTTTGGATACAGATACGGCAACATCTGTATCCAATAAATATCCGTCCGGTGTGAAATATATGTTATTTTATGTCGATAATTTTTAACACAAAATACACTAATATCCACGGATATCGGATATGAATTTGGATTATCATTTTCGGATATAGCACTATCTGTATCCAACAGCATCCGCTTACAAACCTAATAGTAGTAGCTTAAAATACTAAATAATCCATATCAACTTTCATCATGTTGTAGTTATAATAACACATTCCAGAAATGAAAAAAGGTAATTTTCTTAAACGATGATCATATATTCATACAAAATATGGGTACACCAATCTTGATATATGTGCCACGTAGCATAAATTGGGGCATTGCATAAATTTTAGTATGCGGCACATATACTAAAAAGTGAGCTTATAAAATGCATTGTACCAAAACTCTTCTTAGCTCTTCTACTACAACCTAAGGATGCACCTAAAAATGAACATTTTAGAAAGGAAGGATCACCAAATGAATTTGGAAATGAACATTATAGAAATGCAAGACCTATAAATGCATTTGTTTCATCCATGCAGAGTAGTGATTTCTTAACGATGTCAAGTGTTTTCAACTTACCAAAAGCTTCGAAAATCAACATGCACCAATCATTGGATAATAATTTTTATACAGAAACTCTATAGTTATTCAAGATGTCAAATTTATTAAACAAAAAGTCATCATAAATGATTTCCACTAACCCATCCTGCATAGAGTTGCATAAAATACCAAGCCTATGAACTTATCATAATCTCGATAACCCTTGGTTATGCAATTGTACAATATGCCCGAATGAAATAATAAAATTATAAATCGCTAAATTTTTGTACATATAATGTATTCTTTATGTCATTTTTTACAATGCATGGACTGAAGCATTTTATTAAGACATGATAGAGGCTCCTAAAATTAGAACCAATATCCACAAAAAGATTTCATCTCCACCAACCAAGTTATGCAAATGTTGGTATCAAATATAAAAACATTTTCCATGGTAAAATACTTGTACTAAAATAATCCACATATAACAATAGTGTATGTATTATATATTTCATCGTTACTAATTCCACTATTGCTCCTATGGAGTAGACCAATATATCTATCTACATTGAAGAGAAACAAAACCTTTAGCAAACAACGCTTCAGCAGACAACTTATTCCAATTAATGAATAATCATTTAGTTAATTTCTAATGTCAACCATAATACATACTCTATAATGTCTTTGCTACTAAGTGTTGGGGGAAATCCCTTCAGATGATCAGTCTAAGGGAATAAAAACCCAACGCAACGGAAAATAACTGGATCGTGATTGTAGTGAGACGGAACAAACAGAGATAAGCACTAGAGCAGACAATCACAGATCAATGCAATGCAGAAAAATAAATAACACCAGTATTTATAGTGGTTCCACTATCGTGAGGTAGTGTACGTCCACTTGGGGAGAAGAGATTTTATTAATCACTAAAAGATTAGAGTTACAATAATGATTCACTTTTGGAGGCTATACATAAGAAGAATTTACAATATAGACAAAATTCTGCAGAGTTTCAGCTCTCTAGGATGGCTCTGAAATTGGCTGAAATTAGCTCTCAATTTCGGCCGCCATTGTTGTCCAGAAGCTCCTCTATTTATAGAGTGAAGAAATGAGGAGGGGTAGCTGCTATATGGAAGCTCATGATTTGGTTCGGCATCTTGGTTCGGTATGTTTGGTCCGGCATGTGGCACTTGGCATTTGGTTCGGCATAGTACACTTTAAGTCTGGACCGGCATCTCCCAATTGCCGAACGAGAAATCTGGACCAGTCTTCCTCTTCACCTACTTGGTTTGGCAAATACCGAACGAAATATTTCGTTCGGCATCACCAGATCATCGAACGACAAATTTGGTTTGGTCTTCCTTCACCGCTCCAAACCAATGTCGCTCCACTTCTCTTCTTTACTGAACGAAGTTTCTCGTTCGGTCTTCTTCAATCACCGAACGAAGTCACCACCGCTCAAGAACTTTGGAGCAGTAAATCCAAGCAACACCGGACCACTTATTTGGTCCGGCAAATCAGCTTCCTCCACCGAACTACTTTGCTGGTTCGGTCTTCAGCTCCTACTCCTAGGGCTTCGGCTTCCTCCTCCATGAGCTTCTCCAATGGCCTCTTCCCGAATTCAGGTATCATCTCTAACAATATCCACCTTGATACCAAATTCCATACAAGCCTTCCAACTTTATCTACACCTTCATGCTCCAAGCAATGGATACTTACCCAAAGAGCTTCGGCAATGCCATCACCCATTACACTATGTCAACAAACTTTGGCAAGGCCACCGCCCGTCAACAAAGTGTTCGAAGTACCCAGTCCATGTAGAACCTATCAATATCCACCATGAAAACAAACGTCTCCATGAACCATTTCAACTCTCCCCCCGTGCCACCCCGTGGCACCTAGCACTTCATTAAATGAATTAAGTCCGATCAATGCTCGAACTTAGCAACAGGCAACGACTTGGTAAACAAGTATGCTGCATTCTCCTTTGTGTGAACTTTCTGAAAGTGAACTAGCTTCTCTTCACTCATCGAGACAAGGAACGACTCTCTCACCTCAATATGCTTCGTCCTTGAGCTAAATACCAGATTTTCAGCTAAGTGAATTGCACTCTGACTATTACAGTACACATTCACTCCTTCGTATGCGAAGCCCAAATCACACAACAGTTGCCTCAAATAAAGCGCCTCCTTAGCTGCTTCAACCGCAGCTATGAGCACTGCCTCTGTAGTAGTCAAAGCCACAGTCGTCTGCAACCTCGCTCTCCAATTGATCGATGTCCCACCAATGGTGAACACATATCCGGAGGTTGACTTCCTTCGATCTCTATCACCGGCATAGTCGGAATCACAAAATCCAACCAAGCTGAAATCTCTTTCTCTACCGCCAAAGACAAGTCCATGGTTTGGAGTTCCTCTAAGGTATCTGAAGATACACTTCACTTCTTCCCAATGCGTCTTTCCTGGATTTGCCATGAACCTACTCACCAATCCAACCGCCTGTGCAATGTTAGGCCTAGTGCAGACCATGGCATACATCAAGCTGCCAACTGCACTTGCATATGGGACTTTCATCATATAAACCTTGTCCTTTTTTGAGATCGAAGAGCCTTTACTAGAAAGCTATATGTGTAAAGGCATGGGTGTGCTGATTGTCTTTGCCCCTTCCATGCTAAACTGAGCAAGCACTTTTCGAACGTACTCCTTTTGAGTGAGGCTCATAAGTCCTAGCTTTCTATCCCTTTGGATTTCCATATCCAAAATTTTCTTTGCTTCTCCAAGGTCCTTCATTTCAAATTCCGCTTTAAGCTTCGCTTTAAACTATCGATTTCAGCCTTATCCTTGAAAGCAATCAACAAATCATCCACGTACAAGAGTAGGTACACCCATCTACCATTCTTTAAATGCTTGAAGTACACACAAGCGTCTTTGATGCTACGATCAAAACCAAGTGAAAGCATAAAAGAGTCAAACCTCTTGTACCATTGTCTAGGCGACTACACCATATTGTCAGTTTTGCAACACATCCATGCGGAAAAATAGAAACGGTTCAGAGCCGTTGCTAAATAGCAACGGCTCACAGCCGTTGCTAAATAGCAACGGCTCACAGCCGTTGTAAATGATTCAAGAACGGCTATGGACCGTTGTAATCTTGCAACGGCTCAAAGCCGTTGTGTAGCTGCCGTGTTTTTTTCACAACCCCCCATTCCCAAAAGTAACGTCCTTTTAATTTCATTTCCCTCTCCTCTTTGCCCTAGTTAATCGCCCCCATTTCCAGCTGTTCGATTGAGCGACTACAAATCGTCATCGTCGACTGCAAATCATCATCGGCTGCGGCAACGTGAAACCAACAGTAAGGCTTCCGTCCTCATCAACAATCCATTCTTTCATATTCCATCTCCTTGACAAAGATTTCCGTCCTCTGGCAGGCACTTCTTTCAAAATTTATTTTCTTCGAGCTGTCAAACCTCAGATCTAAATATCAGGTACCATTTTTATTTTTATTTCAATGTTAAATTGGATTGGGTTGAGATTCGAGGAGTTGTCGTCATGGTTGTTGGTGTTAGGGTTCGAGGAGTTGTCACCATAAGTTATTGCCTAGTTGTTCAGTGTTTGCTAGGTCACCCTGCTGCTATTTGGAAGTGTTCAAATCACTCCCGACTTTTGACTTTCTAACCTGGCAAAGATGAACATCCTAATAGATCATGCTTGAATTATACAATTTTGATTTTTATAAATATCTTAAGGGTCTAATTTGATTTTTTTTACCTACGTTAATATACTTGTTGGTTCCGTTGATTAACCATATCCCATTTCTGTTTATTATAATCCATAATATTCATAGGTAAGTGCCTGCATACACCAGTTAGAATATGACTTTTAATCAAAGCCAAATCTAGGAAGACAGAGAAATTAAGACAACGTTTTCTAAGTGTGAAATGATAGTTGTATATTTCCCTTGGCTCTGAAATAGTTGTGAATGCGTAAGTTCGGAATATTTATATTTAGATATTATTATTTGGGATTTATCTAATAATTAAGATGCCAAGCTTAGCTAATTACCTCATAGAACTAATAAATTTTGTCCACAATCTAGTTTTGATAGCCTGAGTACTACAAGTCATAAGTCAATTTATGCAATTCTTTAACTTATTAAAAGCTTTTCATTATCAATCGATAATAGTTATTATTATTTTTTTGGAAAATTGCAGACGGTTAGAAACATTGCAGACAAATAGAGATCACAGGTAACCGAAGGAGGCTGAACTTAAAGGTAATGCAGAATCTGTAGTTGTAGTGACTTTTAATTTATTCTGTTCATTTTGTTGGTTTATACTATGACTTTCAAGTATTGTAAGTTGCATTGGATCGCACTTCTACCGGTTGGAGAAGAATCCATAACCTAGGTTGTTCTTCAGATCATGCATTCTAAAATTATGTCAACTTTTATATATCCACATGATCTATATTTTCATCCACTTGATTTTTATGTTTAGTATGAGCTTAATATTTAAATAAAGATAATTATTTAATCCATGTTTACTATAAACAAATTTCAGATTGTTTGCCATGAATGTAATTGTCCTCCCCTTTTTTGTTTGATAAGCAACGGGCTTAACTTTTATCATTTGAAATGTGCATTATACAAAACGGTATCATGGCTGTTCAGTTAATATCAGATCTAATTTTAAATGTGCAATCTATGATCCATCGATATTTCAACTAAAATGTTAACAAACATGGACGAATGATGGTTGAATATTTACAATGAAATCCCGTTGCACTTCCTTCCAATCAACTTTATAGTATCTTAATTACTTTTGAGGTACTAACATCTGCATCAAAAGTTGTTTATTGACATTGATTGTCGATAATAAACTTCAAAGTTTGTATGTGTGGATTTAACAAAAATTGCTGAATCTATAACTTAATCCAGTATCTACTTAACTCCTATTTTCAAAAAAGGTGGTCTTGGCACACAAATAAACTTCATTTATGTTAATTTATTTATAGTGTCAGCTTTATGAAATCCTCATTGTGATCATAAAGCTTTGGGTTAGGACTTAATTGCCAATTTCTTAATAATTCATTATTTGTTTTAGGTAGCTAAAAATATCGAAGATCTGTTGCTATTATCATAACCCAAGTCCTACTTGAGCGCATTGTATGTTTTAAACTCATTACTAGAATTCAACCCATTGTGTATTAGTGAAAAATATGTATACCCATCCAAATAATTATTCTTAAAAATCATTATTATTACTTATATTTTAAATAAAATTGCACACTAACAATATTTACAAAATTAATTCAATGTTAGCACTAATAAGATAATGATTGCTATAAACAAAAGAAATTGTTTCAAAATATTACTACTGATCACTTCCCACCTGTAAGCAAACCGCTAGAAAGTGGACATGTAGGCTTGACATATATGTCTATAGAAAGTTCAAAATTCATTGTTAAGAAAAAATTTGATTACATTAATCAATTTTGATTGTATGAATTTGATTGAGTGTATTATCCGCATTATCATTGATGATAGAGGAGGAAAAGGTAAAGAGTTTAGGCTGCCAGCCACGGTGGTAACTTTAAGTGTAGAAAAAAAAGGGGACAGTATTTTAAATGGGAAATTAACAAGTACTTAATTTTAGTAACATTCTTATTTTATGCGTGAGTTTTTATAATTTTTAAGAGGCGCTATATAACAAAATGGGTTGCAATGGGATTTGTTAACAGTGTAATGCAATGCTATATACAGTAGCTTAATATAATTAGAAAGAAATGAATACAAATTTCTGTGTATTCTCACAATTTACCCTTTATCTTCTGTTCTTGGTGAAATTATAAAATTATAAGCATTAATTCTACCATGTACCCCACAAATTTATGCTCCATCTGTTTTCAGCTGCGTTGATTACTAACACATGATAGTATCTATCAATATACTTTTGTACAGTAAGGAAATATCAATATATTTTGAATGTGTAAAATGTTACATGTATATATATGTAACAATAGTAAATCTCAAACTACCTGCTTATCGGTCCAGTCGTTCAACATGATGTGTACGCGCGCGCCCCCCTGCACACACGCTATTTAAAAGCAGCTTTGGCATTGAAGTTTACTGTAGCATTCCTTTTTGCAATATTGACTCCGCTTATCAGTTCCATGCATGCAGATTGTGGTACATGTATACACATAAATATACATATATGTGTGTATCAAATTAACGGCTCATTTTCTGTATATATTTTCGTACGCTTCCTATATTCTATTGCATATTATCTTTGATATTGTTTTGTAGAGCATATTAACACATCCAATATGCTTATTGTTAACAATTGCAGTGGGTCTATCTTTTTCTAGCACTGATGTTATAAAAATATGATTTGGGCTTTTTGGAATAATCCAAGTATTAATTAAATACTTCTTTAATTTCATCATTAATATCAAATTGTAATATACTCCAATGCATTTTAAAAACCTTAGTTGACTAACCATCTGGTTTGGGGCTTTCTAGGTCAGAAACAAATAAAATTGCTTGCTTTCTCTATGTCAGAGTTACTTCTGGCCTGCAATTAATGATTGGGTATTTGATATTTGTGGGCTCTTCTCTATTGTATTAGTTTTGATAAAATGTTATTTGCTTGCCGCTCAATTTCTACAGCGTCATATATTGATTTTCCATCTTCATTGAATAGCGCTTGAAGTTTGTTTACATGTTTCCTCATAGTCATTTTTGCATAGAAAAACAGATTTCATGTCTCCCACAGTAAGCCAGTTTATTATACTCTTTTGTCTTGCTACTGCTAGCAACTTCTAATTTTTTCGTGTTTAGTTGCAAATTGACTTGGTGTTCATCATATTTTGGGTCGCTGTCAACTTGTGAAAGCAGTGTAGTTGATTGTTCCTTTAGTAATTGAGTAGAGTATAATCATACTCTGGTCTTTGCTTGTTCATTGTTCTGCAAGTATTTTACAAGTTCTAAAATTATCAGAAACGATCATGTGAGAATAGATTATCTTTTTTCTTATTTTGAACAATCGGCTATGATAGTAGTAAGGTTATCTTCCACACGGTTGGTGAATATTAGAGTCTGAATTAGATATTTTCAAAGCAAATTGTACTCCACTAGCAACCATCAACAACAATGCATTTACTCCCTAACCTTATTGTTGTGCTCATTATTAACTTTTTTCATGAACACACTCTTCGTTCCTGCACTAAATTACTGTATGCTAGTTAATAAATTTTCTTATCCAAATTTCTATATTCTAGTTGATATTCTAATACATTATTTGATTTTGTGTTTGCAGGATATACTGCTACTAGATATACCAGTGTTTGCAGGATATTCTAACTAAGTATTTTATAACAATATTCCAGTCTCCAATAAGCGTTAGACGATTGGAGGAAGACGTTATGTATTGTATGTTGTAGTATTATGTAATGATGCCGTTGTTGTACTACGTATGTTATGTATACTTGTTGAACTATATTGTGGTATGTGTTGATGTTGACCATTATAATTCAAACGGTTGTTATGTTTGGTTTTTGTGTTTAATCTATGAAAAATATTTGGTTTAATAATCTTTCTTCTGTGATACTTTTAAATTTGCAATTTGTTGTATTAATTATGATAATGAAATGACTGTCGCTGGGGCAGAGAAAAATTTCAAATATGTTTTTAAAAAAATAAAATATTAATTCGCAACGGATTAAAGCCGTTGCTAGTATTTAAGACATCAGTTATACATCTATATTTAGCAACGGCTTTAAGCCGTTGCAAAATTAATTCCGGAAGCCGTTGCTAAAGTATATTTTGCAACGGCCCTTAGCCGTTGCAAAAAGTATATTTCGCAACGGATTTGAGCCGTTGCGAAATTTTTACCACTGCCCATTTCGCAACGGCTCATAGCCGTTGCGAAATGATTTTGCAACGGCTGAAATCCGTTGCGAAATGAGGATTCTGGTGTAGTGGTTCGAAGTACCCAGTCCGTGTAGAACCTATCAATATACACCATGAAAACAAACGTCTCCATGAACCATTTCAACTCTCCCCCCGTGCCACCCCGTGGCACCTAGCACTTCATTAAATGAATTAAGTCCGATCAATGCTCGAACTTAGCAACAGGCAACGACTTGGTAAACAAGTCTGCTGCATTCTCCTTTGTGTGAACTTTCTGAAAGTGAACTAGCTTCTCATCACTCATCGAGACAAGGAACGACTCTCTCACCTCAATATGCTTCGTCCTCGAGCTAAATACCATATTTTCAGCTAAGTGAATTGCTCTCTGACTATTACAGTACACATTCACTCCTTCGTATGCGAAGCCCAAATCACACAAAAGTTGCCTCAAATAAAGCGCCTCCTTAGCTGCTTCAACCGCAGCTATGAGCACTGCCTCTGTAGTAGACAAAGCCACAGTCGTCTGCAACCTCGCTCTCCAACTGATCGCTGTCCCACCAATGGTGAACACATATCCGGAGGTTGACTTCCTTCGATCTCTATCACCGGCATAGTCGGAATCACAAAATCCAACCAAGCTGAAATCTCTTTCTCTACCGCCAAAGACAAGTCCATGGTTTGGAGTTCCTCTAAGGTATCTGAAGATACACTTCACTGCTTCCTAATGCGTCTTTCCTGGATTTGCCATGAACCTACTCACCAATCCAACCGCTTGTGCAATGTTAGTCCTAGTGCAGACCATGGCATACATCAAGCTGCCAACTGCACTTGCATATGGGACTTTCATCATATAAACCTTGTCCTTTTTTGAGATCAAAGAGCCTTTACTAGAAAGCTGTATGTGTAAAGGCATGGGTGTGCTGATTGTCTTTGCCCCTTCCATGCTAAACCGAGCAAGCACTTTTCGAATGTACTCCTTTTGAGTGAGGCTCATAAGTCCTAGCTTTCTATCCCTTTGGATTTCCATATCCAAAATTTTCTTTGCTTCTCCAAGGTCCTTCATTTCAAATTCCGCTTTAAGCTTTCGCTTTAAACTATCGATTTCAGCCTTATCCTTGAAAGCAATCAACAAATCATCCACGTACAAGAGTAGGTACACCCATCTACCATTCTTTAAATGCTTGAAGAACACACAAGCGTCTTTGATGCTACTATCAAAACCAAGTGAAAGCATAAAAGAGTCAAACCTCTTGTACCATTGTCTAGGCGACTGCTTAAGTCCATATAATGACTTCTTCAATTTGCAAACCCAATTTTCTTTCTCATCTACAACAAATCCTTCTAGCTGCTTCATGTAGATGGTCTCATCCAAGTCTTCGTGCAAGAAAGCGATTTTCACTTCCAGTTGCTCCAGCTCCAAGTCATGAGTTGTGACTATAGCGAGCAAAATGCGGATGGACGTATGCCTCATTACTGGAGAGAATATCTCATCATACTCCAATCCCTTTCTTTGTAAAAACCCTTTAGCAACTAATCTAGCCTTGTATCTCCCATCATCCTTCACCTTGTATACCCATTTGCAACCTATGGCTCGGCTTCCTTGAGAAGGTGGTACCAAATCCCAAGTCTTGTTCTTCTTCAACGACTCTAACTCCTCTTCCATAGCACACATCCACTTCGAACTGCCACATGACTTCAAAGCTTCATCAAGGTCAAGTGACTCCTCATGAACCACATGTAGGGCATAGTCAAACTGATCACCAAGGCTAAGGTTCGCAAACTGCCAATCACCATACCTTTAAGGTGGCCTAATAGTTCTACGACTGACCCGGGTAGGTACTACTTCGCCTAAACTTCTTTTAGCTCCACCTTGAACTGAACTTCCTCTAGATTTATGCACATCACCAGCACTACTAGAAGGTACCTATGGACTATCCTATGATGTTTCATCAACTGCGTTTTCCTCGACAGTATCAACAACAACTCTACTATTTGGCTGGAACACGGGAACTTCTTCCATCTCCTTAGGCCTATCAGAATCTTCTGATGTGGTAGGTAGCTTCTCCTTCAGATTGAACATAGCAGACTCATCAAAAGTAACATGTCTGGAATGAACAATCTTCTGATCAACAGGCTTCCAAATTCGATACCCTTTGATACCATCGGTGTATCCTATTAGTATGTCCTTGTATGCACTAGCCTCCAACTTGTCATCACTTGTATGGTGAACGTACACAGGACAACCAAAAATTCGAAAGTAACCAAGATACACTGCTTTACCTCTCCACTTCTCCTCTGGAATCTTCCCATCTATGGCTGAGCACAGAATTCGATTTATGATATGCACCGCAGTTGATAATGCCTCAGTCCAAAAGCCTCTAGATAAGCCCGCCGTCAATCTCAAGCAACGAGCCTTCTCCAATAGAGTCATGTTCATCCTTTCTGCAACCTCATTGGATTGCGGATCTCCGGGTGTAGTGAAATGTCTCTAAATGCCATGTTGTCTACAAAAGTTGAGGAACTCCCTAGAGACAAATTCACCGCCATTTTCAGATCTCAGCACCTTCAACCTAGAACCAGATTGGTTCTTAACAAGCGCTTTCCAGTCTTTGAAATTCTCAAAACTCTCTGATTTGGCCTTCATCGCATACTTTTTGAGAAAAGTCATCAATGAAAGAGATAAAATACTTTGCTCCTCCAAGAGAAGGAGTAGCAACCGGTCCCCGAACATCTGTATGCATGTACTCAAGTACTCGCCTCGATCTATGGAGTCCAACTCCAAAAGATACTTTAGTTTGCTTGCCGAACACACACTCCTGGCAAAAGTCCATCTTGTCGAAGTTTTCTCCTTTGATCATCTTCCATCTTTGAAGCAACTCTAAGCTCTTCTTTGAAATATAACCCAACCTGAGATGCCAAAGCTTTGTGGCATCCAATGCACGAGAACTATCTACTCCAACACACGACTCTCCAAGAACTGTGGTTCCTTTCAGCAAATACAGATTTCGGAACACATCTCCTTTCATAAGAACTAGTGCACCTCTTGAAACCTTCAGACCAACCTTCTCGATATTTACCTTGCATCCCAAAGATGCCAATTGTCCTAAAGAAATTAAGGACTTCCGAAGACTTGGAACATATCAGACACCTGTCAAAATGCGTATCGCTCCGTCAAACATCCTGATCCTCACTGTACCTTCACCTATTGCTCTACAGCTAGCATCATTACCCATAAGAATAGAGCTTACCTCTCATCCAACGAAAGAACTGAAGTAATCCTTATTAGGTGTCATATGGAAAGATGCCCCCGAGTCTAGCACCCAATGGTCTGAGACATTTGACACTGCTGCAGAAAACACATCGTCAGATACAGACTTCTCCACCGCAAATGATGAAGATCTGTCTTCTTCCTTCTTCTTCAAACCTGGACAATCCTTTTTCCAATGATCAGGTTTCTTGCAAATAAAGCACTTCCCATCCTTAGACTTTCCTCTCCTTCCATTACCGGGCTTCCTGGACTTAGAACACCCTCTAGAGTGCCAATTCTTCTAATCATCTCTACCTCTTTCAACAAACAGGCCGTGACTACTACTTCCACCTCTACTTCCTTCACTTATCTATTTCATCTGATCTCTCAAGCCCTCAGATAGAAGGCCTGACTTCACATCTTCCACTATCAATGTGTCTCTAGCGAAGATAAGGTTGTTAGCAAAACCTGTGTATCGCTCCAGAAGAGAACATAAAAGAATCATTGTCATTTGCTCCTCATCTATCTTCAAGTCAACAGTCTTGATCTTCATCATAAGATCATCAAAGAATTAAGATGTTCCTTCACTGAAGTACCCTCTCTCATCCACATGGTGAAAAATGTCTTCACCAATATCAGACGGTTAGTCAGAGATTTCTTCAAGTAGAGATTTTCTAGCTTGGTCCAAATGCCCCTAGAAGTGGTCTCACTGCTAATCTCCGAGATGACATTCTCTCCCATGGCTAGTTGTAAAGTAGTAAACACCCATTTCTCCAGCTCCTTCCTTTCTGCGACTGAGATGTCAGCCGTCAACTCCTCAGGGGCAAACACTACTGGATGGACTTCATTCCTCATTAAAACAGCCTTCGTCCTCCATTGCCACTTCTCGAAGTCTTTATCCCCATTCCATTTCTCAATTGCCAACTGTGATCCTGACGCGATATACATCCCTCTAGTATAGGGTCTTGTAACAACTGGAGTCACTTCATCTCCTTCCATAGCATCTAACACTCCTCAATCAACCTTGCAGCTCTGATACCAGACTGTTGGGGAAAATCCCTTCAGATGATCGGTCTAAGGGAATAAAAACCCAACACAGCGAAAAACAACTAGATCATGATTGTAGGAGACGGAACAAACAGAGATAAGCACTAGAGAAGACAATCACAGATCAATGCGATGCAGAAAAATAAATAACACCAGTATTTATAGTGGTTCCACTACCGCAAGGCAGTGTACGTCCACTTAGGGAGAGGAGATCTTATTAATTACTGAAAGATTAGAGTTACAAGATTTATTCACTTTTGGAGGCTATACATAAGAAGAATTTACGATGCAAACAAAATTCTGCAGAGTTTCAGCTTTCTAGGATGGCTCTGAAATTGGCTGAAATTAGCTCTCAATTTCGGCCACCATTGTTGTTCTGAAGATCCTCTATTTATAGAGTGAAGAAATGAGGAGAGGTAGCTGCTATATGGAAGCTCGGAATTTGGTTCGGCATCTTGGTTCAGCATGTTTGGTCTGACATATGGCACTTGGCATTTGGTTCAGCATAATACACTTCAAGTCTGGACCGGCATCTCCCAATTGCCGAACGAGAAATCTGGACCGGTCTTCCTCTTCACCTACTTGGTTCGGCAAATACCGAATGAAATATTTTGTTCGGCATCACCAAATCACCGAACGACAAATTTGGTTAGGCCTTCCTTCACTGCTCCAAACCAATGCCGCTCCACTTCTCTTCTTTACCGAACGAAGTTTCTCGTTCGGTCGTCTTCAATCATCGAACGAAGTCACCACTGCTCCAGAACTTTGGAGCGGCAAATCCAAGCAACACCGGACCACTGATTTGGTTCGGCAAATCAGCTTCCTCCATCGAACCACTTTGCTTGTTCGGTCTTCAGCTCTTGCTCCTAGGGCTTCGGCTTCCTCCTCCATGAGCTTCTCCAATGGCCTCTTCCCGAATTCAGGTATCATCTCTAACACTAAGTTCACCACGGGCTATATTCTAAGGATACTGGATTTAATGAATCAGTCTTCTAATTCTATGAATCCATTATGTGTGCACGTGCAATGCATGCATAAAAATCCTAACTGAATCAGCTTTACATATACTGACAACAATCTACTTCCTTGTTATTTGATACTTTAACTCATAATAAATGGAGTTATTTTCCCCAAAATTGGGGAATGAAGAAAATTAAAATACAATATCTTGACGGTCCTTACTTTAATTTCAACAACTGTTATTATGCTTCATAGTGTGGATCATTACTTTACTTAGTAATGTGACAAACAATGCAATCCTTTATTTAATAAATAATATGGGTTGATTAAGGTAGCATATCTTCAAAAGTGAGTATGGATTATGCACATATAAAAAAATAATTTAATCTAACTAGGTATTTTGTACAACTTATTTAAAAGTTCCCATGATACAGACAACACTTAAATAATTTTAAAATTCATTATAAATAACATGATTTGTATTTGACATTGTAGACAACACAATTTTAATTGAATATGGAGCATGCCATTGAACTTAGAATTTTCTTAATTTAATTTTAAGTAAACAGCATTAACTACAATGCTCATATAAATCAGATTGGAACTAAAAGTTTCAATGACCTCCAAAAGTAGTAGTCAGAAATAAAAATCGATAACTCATAAATGTAAATAATCAACCATTGTTTTGAATATTGTTTATGATATCCTACCTTACTTTAATTTTTTCACAAATAATCAACCACCTATAACAAATAATGGGATAGATCATTTAGCCGTGATAAGCATTAAATCAGAACACCGCAATAAAAACAATCAAAGTAAATTGTTAAAGGTGATGGATCAACATAAGCTAAACATTGAAGATTAACAGCAAAATCAAAGTAATCGAAGCAAAACAACGATAACAGGTAATAGATTAAAAAAGCCAAAACATAGGAGACTAACGATAAAATCAAAGCAATCTAAGCAAAACGGTGATAAATCAAACTCATATATGAACAGAATAAGATCTAAACGATTTGAGGTAGCAATTAAGCAGAGGAAATAAAGGCGTTGTAGCAAAAGAACAATGAAAAAGGTAAGGGTTAAAGCGATTTAGAAGTTGGAATACAAATGAAGGAAAAATAACAAAGTGGAAGCACCTGATTGATCTGATCCTTTAGCCATGGTTGTTGAAGAAAGAAACTGGGAGGATGGAGTTGAGTTCTGGAAGAAAGAAGAAGATGTAGGTTTTGTGCACGGGCACAGATGTGTTTGTGCACTTCAAATATCAAAAGAAAAGATTTTGCAAGAAAATCAAGAACCAAGAATTTTGGATATGTGACTCGAATAAGGTATCAGGAAAGAACCAGATTTTCTCGAAGCAGATAAGGCCATTAAATCTTGTATATTTGCAGTATAACTTTAACAAGAAGCAACAGTTTTAAAAGGGACTTTAATTCACGCATATGAATTATGAACAAGATTATTTCCAAGAATTTAACAGCTGAAATCAATGGTCATCAAAAAATAAAAACTTGAGAGAACAATCAAGAAGTTAGACTCAAAAGTGATAGTTTGCAAGAATTATAACAAGTAGATAAAACTGAAGATAATAAAAGAAAGGAATTGCATATTCAATACCAACTAAAAGAAGAAATAAAATTGAAACAAAGATCAAATTGTCACTCAACAGATACAAGTTCTAACAAGGGAAATACTAAAATTGGAAGTAATAACTTGGAACAAAAACTAATTAAAATTGAATAGAGAAGAAGATAAAATTGCACAGCAGGGATACAAGGAAATGTTATTCATTGATTCAAGTTTCTTCATATCATTCAATACAACATGCTATGGTATTTATACAAGCAGTACAAAAATGACTGAATCACTCATTCATACCCATTTAGTCCTATACAGCCCATTTACAAAGAATTATAAGCCAACACAATTATACTTCATTAACAATGCCCACTGCACGGTTCTCCCAAATAACTGGATTAGATTTCACATATATCAACTGTGCACGTGCGCAGACGTGCACACATCGATACACTTACTTAATTCTCTCCACAGTTCTAGATCTTCATACTTTCTACCTCTGACAGGTGTCGCCATTCCCAGCTTTCCCTCCCGATGATCTCCAGCCCAACTCTGATGAACAGTGCTCAGTTGCAGAAACTTTGTAGAAGCTTCTTCTTCCTTAGTTCTATCACAGCAGTTTTTCTTCTCCATAATCATGGCTATCAAACTGTGATTGTTACACAAAGCCGTAATACCAGATGTCGTTTTGTATGTAAAGAAGGAGACGTAAAAGAGAATTGCTGTTAGGAGCACGAAGATGTAGGGAGAAGGATCGGGACAGTTTCAGCTGTAGGAGACCATCCATCTTCATGTCTGCCATTAGGTTTAGGGCAACAGTTTCTATTGTAAGGGAATGAATTTAGGGAAAATGTAAGGGCTTGGATACACAGTGAATCATTAGAATGAAAAAGATGGAGCAGGAATATTGAACAGGCGGCATTAAGTGCTATTTAATAGTTCGGGCATGGAACCGCAATTTTTTTCCAGGTGGGTTAATTGTAAAATGTCATTCATATGCATGAGAGTGAAGGATTTTAGCTGAGAACAAATAGAGTGTAAGTAAAAAATAAACATTATATTGGCTTTCTTATATAATAGAATAGATTTGTGTGTGTTTTGTGGATATTATATACACTATGTGACCATAAATCACAATGATCACAAGCATCCACTTATTTTTCATTTGATATAATCTCTTAATTTACTGAAGTACACATTGAGATTTATATTGTGAATATAAGTCTAAAATTAAATGTAAAATTAATTAAACCCTAATTAAATAATAATTAAACTTACATATATATAAATATATACTAAATAAACAAATAATTTTATTTAATCAAATTATAGCATAGTTAGAGTCATATAACAAACTCCTTTTTATTAATGATAACTAAATATGATTTAGTGTACAAAAATTATTCGTGTAAACATAAAATAAGATCTAGTGCAAAATTAATAAAATGATTTTTTTCCTGAAATTTCCTATTTTCACCTCCTTGCTAATGCACTTGATCCAACAACGCGTACCCAAGAATCCAAGGCTTCTACGATCTTATTCTTCTTCGCGGCTTTCACTTCTGCTCTAGAAGTCATCTGGTCTCTAAGTAAGTACATCCACATTATTTTTGTCCTTGAAGTTCGAATCTCTATCATATGAGTCTCTGGAATGAAGTACACTGATTTTGATGGTTTATTATTTCCTTTTTTTTATTTGAACATCGCTCAAGTTCTTTGCATTGTCATTTTCTATTTTGGTTGACTATTCAATAGTTCGTATTAATTATCAAAGTGGTAATAGTGAGAATTTTTGACACTATTTTCCTTAATAAATAATTTTAAGAATTATACATTTGCCTTTTTTCTAATTTTGAAATTGAAACAAATGAATAACTGAAGCGTATGGCTAAATTAAGTATCACTCTTGTTATAAAAAAACTAGCTAAAATTTTAATTAACGTAAAGTGAAAAATTAAGGAACACACATACTCGTCTTCTCCTCCCATAACATCATGGTTTGCTTTTTTGATTTTGTAAATCTATGATTCATAGAATTGAGTCTGCCATTTATCTTTCTAAATTGACCTTGGATCACAGACTTGGATCGTCTGCTGTCTACATGTTTTATTGTAGCAATCCATAACTTTTCTCTAAAACTTATCACCGCTTTAGTCTTTTCCCTTAATCGACTTTAGAATAGTGGCAATATATGTAACACATATCATTATCTTTGTCACTTTGCTATGGAGTGAAAAATCTAAGTTAAGAGGAGTTTCATTTTGCCTTCAATCGTCCTAAAACATGAAATTAATTGTATTTGATGTTTGTGCGAACAATCCAAATGATGTAGACATATCACATACTAAAATCGGTGAAAGATATAATGGTTGTAGTGGAAAAAGTAGCAAGGAATGTGATGCATTTTCAAAATCGTGGGTGGTTATTTATGTGGTTGAGCCAAGAACAAATCAACTAACCGTTTAGTCAGAAACTAGCTGTAAGATGAGACGGTTGTGTTGAACGCATGTTTAATAGATATCTGATAGTGAAACGTCTATTATATAGACATCCAACACATAAGCGTTTATTTAATAAATGACCGATTTCAATGTTAGACATCGCTTATTTAACATACATTTTGATTTCATATGCCTGATTATGTTGGAGAGCAACTTCTTAGTCGGTCTTCATATTTGTCTGAATTGAAATTTAGGCTACATTTGTTTAAAATGCTGAATTCTGAATGTTAATTGTTGAATTCTAAATTCTAATTGTTGATTGTTGAATTCTAAATGTCGTATAATCATTACCTTGTTTGTTTGCATTTTAAACTTCCAGTTAGAATTAAGAAATATGTTTCGTTTGACAAAATTACTCCTCTTTATTAACCGATTTTTCAAACAATGATTATTAAATGGAAGAATTTGATATATTGAAATTTTAATTTTTTTTTCAAAATAGAAGTGGTAAATTTTAAATGTTTTAAACTGCAAACAATTTTAATTAAGAGAAATATGAATAATAAAAAAGTTAAACAACATTTCTTTTGGAAAATTGAATTTTAACATTATTAGGTATAGAATTTCTAATGTCCAAAATTATAATTTTCAAAAGCAATTTCTTTTAAATTTAGTTTTAAAATTTTTGGAACTTCTAATTTAATAATTAGCTTCGAAATTTTGTAGGATTTTAAAAGAAAAAATAATTTTCTAATTATTACATTCTAAAAACTAAAGTTTGAAATTTTAAACTCTCAAATTTGAAATGTTAAAAGTTTGGAATTTTGCGAGTTTTGACTTTATTGATTGAAAATTTTAAACCTTTCATACGAAAGTTAATTTTAAACTTGAATTTATAATAATTTGTAATCAGAACAAATTATTAAGGGTATAAAAATAACAAATCATTATCCACCTTTAAGAAATAATATTTAACAATGAAAAAGCTAAACACTTGTTTTTGAATAAGTAGCTTAAATTAGAACAAACATACATCTTTGAAGTTCTCATTAATAACTTGCATTAAGAACATTTTGGGAAAAATAAACACAGCCTTAATCTAAATTGAAGGACATGCAATCATAACATTCCTAATTAGAGCATCTCCAACAGGCTTCAACTAAGCCAAATATGAAGGGAAGCATAAAGTTATCACTCCAATAATGTGCATTCAAGTGAATATAAAGGATAATATTCAGTGGCCAATTTAGTAGTCTGAACTAGCCATGGGCGCCTATTTAATAGGCATCCGAAAAAGGGCATCTATTAAATAGGTGTCCTAGACCTAACGGTTATAAGCCAATGGCCATAACTCCAACATCTATGTTCTCCCTCATCTCCGTAAAAACAGCACTTTCAACCTTCATATTCACACCAAATTCTTCACTATTTCCTTCTCTAAACTGTATTATTTTCAAATCAAAACCGATCTTCGTGTCTTCAACATTCGGAGAATTTACGCATCCTTCCTATTCTTAAAGCTATGCTTTCGAAGACGATTACCAGCAACAACACGGTACTTCTCCGAGCCAACATTCATCCAACCCATGGCGAAGCAACGAGAACTTCGACCTATGTAACATTTACTGTCATTAGACCAAAGAGTTGATAAGAGATACTGACTAAAGCGGCGATAAGTTTTGAAAGAAAATAATGAGTACCTTCAACATAAAGCATCCTAAAAATACATGTTCTTTATCCATGGTTCAAGGTCGATTCGAAAAAATCAATTACCAAACTCAATTTTATGAATCATAGATTTATAAGATAAAGAAAGCGAATCCTAGTTGAATGTAAGACGAAGAGCATTTGGTATGTTTCTTGATATTATTAGTTTGCCAATATATAATCTCATATTGATTTATTTCTTTTTTGGTTATCAGAAAAGAATGGCGAACGAGGAATTCATAAAGCTATTCATAAGAGAAAACGGTACTAAAAAACCACACTATTACCAATTCCTAAATTGTTATGAGTTACTGACAAGCCAACCGAAGTGGAACTCTGATAATGCAAAGAGCCTTAGAGACGTTCAAACAAAGAGAAATGGAAAGAATAAAGCGTCAAAATCAATATACTCATCTAGTCTGGGATATTCATCCACTAGAGAAACCCTATTCAAGGGATAAAACAAGATGGATGTGCTTATCTAGAGACCCGATGAAGGTTACAGACCAATAGGTGTCAAAGTAACAAAGAAAAAGAACAAAGCCGAAGCTGCGTTGAACGCTAAATTGAATGTCTCTCGTGAAATTCACGAAAGAAGACATCAAGATAGAAGCGAGCACATGAGAAGATTGATGTAATACGTAAGTTTGCGGATATTGAGCAACAAAAGTTGGATATTGAAAGGAAAAAACAAAAAAAATTGATTATGGATAAAGATTTGACGGGAATGGATGAAGCTCAAATGCAATATTGGATGGAGTGCAAAAGACAAATAATTATATCTAGGTTCCCTTAATTTTAGTTTGTTTTAATCTTAGTACTTTGTAATTTGTATTATTTTCAGTGTACGTTTTGTTTTTATAAATTTTTTGTATTTAGTTATTAATTAATGTTCTGTTATTTTTGTTTCCATTCAAACAAAGTGTGTACCCAAGTTAAATAACATTTTGAAGGACATGCAATACAATTGATACATTAACTAAAATACAAATATAGCACGGATGCATACACACATGATTAATTAGATGTAAAATTAAACTAACAATCTCCGAAGCAATTCCAAATATGATTCATAAGACCTTTTTGAAGCCTATTGTGAAATTGTTTGTCTCAGAATGAATGTAAACATTCCACATGAATGTTGAAAGCTTCTTCGGTTATAAGAATGTCGTCTCGAAATATATCGGGCATTTGCTTCGCACCATGATATTCGTAGTGACGATATTCTTCATCTATATCTCTTTCTTCTTTAATAATCATACTATGTAGCATAATACATGTAAACATGATTGTGGACATCTTTTCTCAAGACCACAATCGACAAGGATTACAAATAATTGCAAATCTGAACTGAAGGATGCCAAAAACTCTTTCTACATCTTTTCTTTATCCCTCTTGCATCGCAGCAAACTTTGCTTGTTTTGCTATTATCGGATTTGGACATGTTTACACAACAGTGCTTCATTTTGGATAAATCTCATCGCCTAGATGATATCCGTAGTCATCGGTGTTTTTCCTAAGAGCAAATGTCAGTGGATTTACTTGGCCAAGTGTCAAATCATTAAATAAGTGTGACCTCTCAATAACATTTAAGTTGTTGTTAGATCCAGACATTCCAAAGAAAGCATGCCAAATCCATAAATCGTACGAAGAAACAGCTTCTAAAATGACAGTTGGTCTTCTTTCTTTACCGTTGTAAGCTCCATGGTATGCTTGGGAAAGTTCTTCTTATCCCAATGCATACACTCGAGACTACCTAGCATGTCACGCCATCCTTTGCTCTCGTGCATTTCTCTAATTCGCACAACATTATCCTCATTCGGAAATCTAAGGTACTTAGTGCCGTAAACGTCTACAATGGATTGGTAGAATTTTTCGAGGGTTTCTGGTGCGGTACTCTCTACAATCCAGTGTGCATCGTCCAGTGCATCTGCGGGGGTGACATAAGCTAACATCCTCAATGCAGCAGTCATTTTTTGTTCATCGCTAAACCCTACGTTTTTGAAGTGTTTGGTTTTTGAGTAAAATATATATTCTTATATTGAATAATTGTCCAAATTATCAAAAATAGATTCTTCTCATTCTGTATCTTCTCCTAAACATATTTGGCCCATAAATGCAATTTGGATTGAAATAGTCTTACATGAGAGTTTTATGAAAGACAAATTGATTATGGTTTACATATTTCCAACCGATAACTGATCCTTCGTATTTTTTAAACGTGGAACCATAACCTTCATGGCATAGGTTTACAATTTCTCCTCTTAATGTAGCTCCCCGGTCATTTGATACCAACATATATCTCCCAAATACCAAATAGGAAGAAAGGCCGGTATATGTAAAACAATCCTTCATCTTATACAAGTGATATGCAATAGAAAGAGGATGATCATCATACATCTGGACAGTCTGTGTCATTGCGATCCAATATGAAGCCCATATTACCCTAAAAGATTAGCCTTTCACCTCAAATCAATGTGAGATCGGACCTCCATCAAGTCACGCCTAACCCCCACAGACGCATAAAAAACCAACTGAAGATGCTTCCATTGTCTCACGTGTGGGAGTATGTCTCCGCTGCATGACTAGTTTTCATAACAATGCGAGAATGCATGTTTGTATGTACTCATAGTACCAGCATGAAAAAATATACTAGAAGCCAAACATCTACCTCACCTCTTTGAGATCATAAGAATTAAGAAGGTGTACATACATCCAAGTATATGTAACATCCCTTATCTTGAGGCCCGAAGCTAAGCGCTACAGATGCTGCAGTCATTTATAGTATCAACTTCCGATGATAAAATACGGTAATGTTAATGGTATCCATAATATCAGAAGCACATGAATATGAAATAAAATCAACACGGATTTAAAACAACTTTTCTGATTACATTTCAAATCAATATTTCATATTTAGATACACAATCCCAAAACGATTCTCAGGTTTTGATTAAATATAATTATTACAAAATACGCCAAGAACGACATATGAAGATGCCCCTTGGATGACCAGGGTACTAAATAGACATATCAGTCTTAATACATCAAAAATAAAACTAAATAGCTCATATATAGCTAGCTTTTCCTCCTGCATGTCTTCAGAAGCTTTATTCGTCCAACCTACTAAACCTGAAAAACCTTAACTCTCAATCCACTCAAATTAATTTTGAACACCCGAGAGTTTAAGGGGAAACATAAACTTCGAGTCAGACATAAAGCCTGGTGTGAATAATGCTATTACATCTCGGTTTACTAATATTAAGTAAGACCACGCCACTTAGCGGAACGAGTTTCCCCTTACTAATATCCTTTTAAAATGTATCTTTTGCAAATCAGAATTCTACAATCAAACCGATTAAAACAATAACAGCAATATCATATATGCTCATAAATCAGGTAATAAATGGACAATCTGTCCGAACAATATAGTTTTGTTTGGCTAACTACTAACCATGGGCTGACTCGGGCCTACCAGACAAAATAAATAATCTAACATCTATTAGACACACTCCTGGATTGTCTGTTCTTAACTTACTTCTCCCAGGGTCAACTGATCCTAATGGTTTTGCGGGCTCACCAATAACCTATCCTTCTTCTCTGTATATTCCTTTCCTTGTGTAAGATCATTTAAGTCTTACATGTGACTAATGTTAGTCCATGAGATGATGGTTTTGATGACAACAACCTTAGAATAGATTATAAAATATAAATACTAACATTACAAGTTTAGATATATATGTATATGCAGGATCTAACCATGCAGGTATCAAGAATGAAGACTGTACAGTATAGGGATTCAAGATATAGAGATAGAAGACTCATGAGTATCAAGATTATCAAGAGTTCAAGATTTCAAGGTTAAGTTTGTTTTATTAGGAATATTTGTTAAAACTCGTAGAAAAGCACTGGCATCTTAATATCCAATTTATTCGTGGAATGGAATCCACTTCGAGCCCGTCAAAGGGATGGAACCCTAAGTAGGATGGAACCTACGAAAATCTAGTGGGACATTGTTTTGTATCCACTAAGCTTAATTCAAATGATTTTTCAAAATTATCTTGTTTTCGAAATGATTTCAAAACTTTCCTTTTAAAAAGATTCAAAACCCTCGATTCCGTTTTTAAAATAATTTTAGCCTCAAAACATCTTTATTTTAAGAGTCAAAATTTCTCCTGATTTTAAACTATCTTTTCAAATAATATATTTAACTTTTAAATTATTTATACTTTGATTTAAATTATAGTTAAATATTATATAGATATTGTTCTTTATATTTACTTATGAATTTCAACTATATTCAAGTATATTTATAAAGTTTTAATATAAGATAAATATTATTTTTATAGAAATTCAAAACATCAAATTTGGCTGAGGGATGTCGACATGCCCATAGGCACCATGTCGACATGGTGACAGTTTAATTCAAAATTCAAATTTCAAAAGAAGTGTCTATTCGCCATAACTTTTCATGAATGGTCATGGCTATTGTTCTTCTATAAATAGGGGTCAGTTTCAACGAATTTTACAATACTTTTCTCTGATTTAACTTCTCTTCTTCTTCTCCACTTTCTTATTTACAAATTACACCATTACTCTGCCGAAATCAATATCGAATCTAACTAGATAATTTCTGGTTTTGATTCTCTCCACTATCTCTACAAGATCCAAGTGCTAATCTGAGTTATAGACTTTTTGTAATCAATTGAGCGAGAGAAGGTGTGATTGTAGCCCTGGAAATCAATTGGGTGAACTTGTTGCCACGGAAATCAAGTATCTCTACCCAGAGGATTGTGATTCTGGAGGGTGTACCTCGTAGCCTTGAAACCGAGGGTTGTAATTGTTGAATTGATTTTGAAAGGAAATCCGTACTTAGTTGTGCGGGACTGGATCTCTTTCTTCTTTAATAATCATACTATGTAGCATAATACATGTAAACATGATTGTGGACATCTTTTCTCAAGACCATAATCGACAAGGATTACAAATCATTGCAAATCTGAATTGAAGGATGCCATAAACTCTTTCTACATCTTTTCTTTATCCCTCTTGCATCGCAGCAAACTCTGCTTGTTTTGCTATTATCGGATTTGGACATGTTTACACAACAGTGCTTCATTTTGGATAAATCTCATCGCCTAGATGATATCCGTAGTCATCGGTGTTTTTCCTAAGAGCAAATGTCAGTGGATTTACTTGGCCAAGTGTCAAATCATTAAATAAGTGTGACCTCTCAATAACATTTAAGTTGTTGTTAGATCCAGACATTCCAAAGAAAGCATGCCAAATCCATAAATCGTACGAAGAAACGGCTTCTAAAATGACAGTTGGTCTTCTTTCTTTACCATTGTAAGCTCCATGGTATGCTTGGGAAAGTTCTTCTTATCCCAATGCATACACTCGAGACTTCCTAGCATGTCACGCCATCCTTTGTTCTCGTGCATTTCTCTAATTCGCACAACATTATCCTCATTCGGAAATCTAAGGTACTTAGTGCCGTAAACGTCTACAATGGATTGGTAGAATTTTTCAAGGGTTTCTGGTGCGGTACTCTCTGCAATCCAGTGTGCATTGTCCAGTGCATCTGCGGGGGTGACATAAGTTAACATCCTCAATGCGGCAGTCATTTTTTGTTCATCGCTAAACCCTACGTTTTTGAAGTGTTTGGTTTTTGAGTAAAATATATATTCTTATATTGAATAATTGTCCAAATTCTCAAAAATAGATTCTTCTCATTCTGTATCTTCTCCTAAACATATTTGGCCCATAAATGCAATTTGGATTGAAATAGTCTTACATGAGAGTTTTATGAAAGACAAATTGATTATGGTTTACATATTTCCAACCGATAACTGATCCTTCGTATTTTTTAAACGTGGAACCATAACCTTCATGGCATAGGTCTACAATTTCTCCTCTTAATGTAGCTCCCCGGTCATTTGATACCAACATATATCTCCCAAATACCAAATAGGAAGAAAGGCCGGTATATGTAAAACAATCCTTCATCTTATACAAGTGATATGCAATAGAAAGAGGATGATCATCATACATCTGGACAGTTTGTGTCATTGCGATCCAATATGAAGCACATATTACCCTAAAAGATTAGCCTTTCACCTCAAATCAATGTGAGATCGGATCTCCATCAAGTCACGCCTAACCCCCACAGACGCATAAAAAACCAACTGAAGATGCTTCCATTGTCTCACGTGTGGGAGTATGTCTCCGCTGCATGACTAGTTTTCATAACAATGCGAGAATGCATGTTTGTATGTACTCATAGTACCAGCATGAAAAAATATACTAGAAGCCAAACATCTACCTCACCTCTTTGAGAGAATAAGAATTAAGAAGGTGTACATACATCCAAGTATATGTAACATCCCTTATCTTGAGGCCCGAAGCTAAGCGCTACAGATGCTGCAGTCATTTATAGTATCAACTTCCGGTGATAAAATACGGTAATGTTAATGGTATCCATAATATCAGAAGCACATGAATATGAAATAAAATCAACACAGATTTAAAACAACTTTTCTGATTACATTTCAAATCAATATTTCATATTTAGATACACAATCCCAAAACGATTCTCAGGTTTTGATTAAATATAATTATTACAAAATACGCCAAGAACGACATATGAAGATGCCCCTTGGATGACCAGGGTACTAAATAGACATATCAGTCTTAATACATCAAAAATAAAACTAAATAGCTCATATATAGCTAGCTTTTCCTCCTGCATGTCTTCAGAAGCTTTATTCGTCCAACCTACTAAACCTGAAAAACCTTAACTCTCAATCCACTCAAATTAATTTTGAACACCCGAGAGTTTAAGGGGAAACATAAACTTCGAGTCAGACATAAAGCCTGGTGTGAATAATGCTATTACATCTCGGTTTACTAATATTAAGTAAGACCACGCCACTTAGCGGAACGAGTTTCCCCTTACTAATATCCTTTTAAAACGTATCTTTTGCAAATCAGAATTCTACAATCAAACTGATTAAAATAATAACAGCAATATCATATATGCTCATAAATCAGGTAATAAATGGACAATCTGTCCGAACAATATAGTTTTGTTTGGCTAACTACTAACCATGGGCTGACTCGGGCCTACCAGACAAAATAAATAATCTAACATCTATTAGACACACTCCTGGATTGTCTGTTCTTAACTTACTTCTCCCAGGGTCAACTGATCCTAATGGTTTTGCGGGCTCACCAATAACCTATCCTTCTTCTCTGTATATTCCTTTCCTTGTGTAAGATCATTTAAGTCTTACATGTGACTAATGTTAGTCCATGAGATGATGGTTTTGATGACAACAACCTTAGAATAGATTATAAAATATAAATACTAACATTACAAGTTTAGATATATATGTATATGCAGGATCTAACCATGCAGGTATCAAGAATGAAGACTGTACAGTATAGAGATTCAAGATATAGAGATAGAAGACTCATGAGTATCAAGATTATCAAGAGTTCAAGATTTCAAGGTTAAGTTTGTTTTATTAGGAATATTTGTTAAAACTCGTAGAAAAGCACTGGCATCTTAATATCCAATTTATTCGTGGAATGGAATCCACTTCGAGCCCGTCAAAGGGATGGAACCCTAAGTAGGATGGAACCTACGAAAATCTAGTGGGACATTGTTTTGTATCCACTAAGCTTAATTCAAATGATTTTTCAAAATTATCTTGTTTTCGAAATGATTTCAAAACTTTCCTTTTAAAAAGATTCAAAACCCTCGATTCCGTTTTTAAAATAATTTTAGCCTCAAAACATCTTTATTTTAAGAGTCAAAATTTCTCCTGATTTTAAACTATCTTTTCAAATAATATATTTAACTTTTAAATTATTTATACTTTGATTTAAATTATAGTTAAATAATATATATATATTGTTCTTTATATTACTTATGAATTTCAACTATATTCAAGTATATTTATAAAGTTTTAATATAAGATAAATATTATTTTTATAGAAATTCAAAACATCAAATTTGGCTGAGGGATGTCGACATGCCCATAGGCACCATGTCGACATGGTGACAGTTTAATTCAAAATTCAAATTTCAAAAGAAGTGCTATTCGCCATAACTTTTCATGAATGGTCATGGCTATTGTTCTTCTATAAATAGGGGTCAGTTTCAACGAATTTTACAATACTTTTCTTTGATTTAACTTCTCTTCTTCTTCTCCACTTTCTTATTTACAAATTACACCATTACTCTGCCGAAATCAATATCGAATCTAACTAGATAATTTCTGGTTTTGATTCTCTCCACTATCTCTACAAGATCCAAGTGCTAATCTGAGTTATAGACTTTTTGTAATCAATTGAGCGAGAGAAGGTGTGATTGTAGCCCTGGAAATCAATTGGGTGAACTTGTTGCCCCGGAAATCAAGTATCTCTACCCAGAGGATTGTGATTCTGGAGGGTGTACCTCGTAGCCTTGAAACCGAGGGTTGTAATTGTTGAATTGATTTTGAAAGGAAATTCGTACTTAGTTGTGCGGGACTGGATGTAGGGTAACTCTGAACCAGTATAAAATCCGGTGTGTTCTTTCCTTTACTGCTTTTACTTTATATTTGCATCTGTGTTTGATTCTGTGTTCATATCTATGTCTGATTAGTGTATACATTGTTAACAAAGTAAGATAAACTCAAAAAGATTAACAAATTTCTTAAAACACTATTCACCCCCCTCTAGTGTTAATTCTAGCCTTAAGATCCCTAATCCGCATTTCTCACATTTGGTATCAGAGCCTTGTTTTCAAAAGTTTCATTATCTGAATTTTGAAAAATTTAAAAATGGCTACTAACACTAGTACTGCTATTACCACCAACACTAGTTCATTTGTAGAAGGTCAGTCTACTGCCAGACCACCACTTTTTAATGGCAGTAACTATGCATATTGGGCATGTAGGATGAAAATATATTTACAATCTGTAGGAATAGATACTTGGAATATCACACAAACTGAATATTCTGAACCCACAACTAATTTTGCACAGTGGACCACTGAGCAAAAGACTGTTGCACAAAATAATTCTAAAGCAATGAATATTCTGTTTTGTTCACTTGAAAGAAATGAATTTAATAAAGTGTCAGTTTGTAAGTCTGCATATGAAATCTAGAAAACTTTGCAAGTAACTCACGAAGGAACAAGCAAAGTTAAATAGACCAAAATTTCCATGCTCACAAATCAGTTTCAGTTATTTAAAATGAATACTAATGAGTCTATTTCAGATATGTATAGTCGATTTCAAGATATTGTGCATTCTTTAATATCTTTGGGAAAGGAATTTTCGGAAGAAGATCAAGTCGGAAATTTTTTAAATTCTCTCACTCCAGAATGGGATCAAAAGACACTTGCAATTGAAGAGGCAAATGACATCAGTACTTTAAAGATAGAAGAATTGATTGGAAATCTAATGTCGTTTGAAGTTCAAATGATCGGGAGAAGAGAAAGCAAAGCATCTGAAAAGAAATCAATGGCATTCAATGCATTAATCGACGGATCAGACTCAAACAGTGATAATGATGAAGAGATAGCATTTATGACCAGGAATTTTCGGAAATTCCTGAAGTACAGAAAATTGAATAGTTCCAAGAGAAACAACTTTAAGAATTCCGGTAATCAGACTATAGTACCAAACTTTATCAAATGCTTCAATTGTGACGAACCAAGTCATATCAAAAGAGACTGTCCACATCCAGATAAGCAAAACCCTCCTACAAACAATGATTCTGCAAAGAAACGGAAACGTGCATTCACTGCTACTCTAGATGACTCTGACTCATCCTCCAGCGACGATGAACAGAAGAAAGATAATTCAAATCTGTGTTTCACAGCAATTCTCAATTTAGTCAATACCAAAGACATGGAATCTAAAAAAGGTACACGTTACAATACATTGGCTGAAATTGCATGCTTGAATTGATTGATTGATTGGTTGTTTTTGAATTGATTGATTGATTGATTGATTTTGAATTGATATGTTGTTTGAATTTTAAAATTTATTTTCTATTATTTTTTTTATTTTTTTTATTTTTGACGCATTCTGAAATATATTATAAGTACAATAATATTTCAGAAATATAGACATTAATAATAATATTTATATATATATATGTATATTAGATAACTTAGGAAAAATCATGTCATGAAAATTCAAAGCCACATGTCGACATGGCCCCTACCATGATGTCGACATGCCTACCTGAATTTGAATTTCAAATTTTGAATTCAAATGTTTAAATTTCCCTCCATCTTTTCACTTCATTTATTTCTCTGAAAAGATACCTTTTGACCAGAGAATATGTCCTTTGAAAGTCTATTTATTCACTATCTTTTATCATATCTTTTCACTTTCATTTTCAAATTCAAACTCTCTCTTTATATCTTCAAGCTCTCTACTCTCTACTCTAATGGCTTCTTCAAGCAACCCCTCAACCATGAGAATTTCCAGAAAAATCAAAGAGCAATTATTCAATGATCCGGAGGCAATTAAAGCATACATCAATTATGCTAATTATGCCAAAGTCCATTCCGGAAAATTTGCTATTTTTCAAGATTTTTCTTCTTATGAAATTGATTCTCTTTTTGCAAACAATGGTGTTTTAAGTCTTATTGACTCTTCTCAAAATGATTTTGTTTGCTATCCTAATCTTGTCAAAATCTTTTATGCTAATTTAAACCGTGGTTTTTATATTGGAAATGAGAATGAAATTTGGAGTAGAGTCAAAGGCACTCAAATTGTTTTGAATTGTGATCTTTTGGGTACCATTCTCAATTGCAAAAGCACGGGAATGGATCTTTCTAGTTTTCAAATCAATGAACATGATCGTGAGACATTTCATCATATTTTTGAAGGAGATGAAAACTTTGAATTTAAAAACCGAAACTTTCGTCCTAAAGCAAGAATTGTCAATCTTCTCTTACAACATACTTTGACCCCAGGATCGGGAAATTTTAACAATCCTACTTCAAAAGTGTGCAAAGCACTTTTTGCTATTTTCAGAAATTATAATATCAATTGGGCGCAAGTTATTTTGGATGAACTTCGTCCTAAAAATTTTGAAATGGGAGAAAACACTTTATATCATGGAATTTACCTTACTCGGATTTTCAACTATTTTGGAGTAAATTTCAAAGGAGAAGAATTTATTTCAAGAAAAGTTTTTAATATCTCAAACATTTCTCTCATGAAAATCCCATATGTTTTTCAACCTTATGAGACTCTTGCCGAAAAGGAAGAGCGTTTGGCTCATGAAGAAATGGAAGAGGAAGAAGAAGAAGAAATGGATGAAATGGAAATTGAAGAAGAAGAAGGTGAAACCTCTTTGGAAAGCATCGAATATCCTTCCAATCCATCCAAAAAAACCCTTCTCAAAAACCAAAAGATAATTGTGGAGAATCAACGGATTTTAAAACGATCCGTTAGTAAGAAGTTGGATAACATTTCTTCGAAGATGAACAAGTTCTTTTCAAAAGTCAGCAAGAAACTTGGACTATCTTCATCATCTTCATCTTCTAACTAGTTTTATCTTTTAGTATCTTATTGTATTTGTCTTAGTTTGTTTTTTTTCGAATGTTCGTGTAGTTCATTATGCTTAATCTTTGTATTATCGTAATGAAATGAAATTTCCTTTCTGTTATCTATCTTATCTTATCTCTAGAATAAATGTTAGTATATTATATAAATATATACATATACACAATTATTCACAAAATCAAAGTTGTCATAAATTTTCACTAACCCATGTCGACATCCCCTAGAAGACCATCTCGACATGTACTGGTCAGAAGTGATTATTGATTTTGAATTTGAAATTTGAATAACTACCAAATGTCTATTCATTTCAAACGAATTTCTACACCTATATATACCTTTTTCTTCTAGAAATCTTCACTAAAATTTATTTCTCATTATCTATATCCTTCATTTCTTTCTCTAATTCAATTATGGCCAATCCTATTCACAATCTATCTGAAAATCTTGAAGAAACACTCAATTCATTCAAGAATATTCTCTCTTTTATTCTACGAAACCAGCGTCACTTAGAATTGAGTCAAATACAGATGATCAAGGAACAAGAGAGACACTTCGATGTAATACGATGGATGATCTCCTCTCTACACAAGGATGATAATGAAGCACATCCTCCTGTCTCTCTCACCAATGACAATGAGAATTGGGATGCAATTAAAGCAGACCCTATATTTGGAGAAGATGGATGGGTAGATGTTCCTTGTAACGTTTAATTTTCTTTCTTTGTTTGATTTATTTGAATTAATTTGTTTGATTTAATTTGGTTTGAATTGATACTTTGTGTGGATTGATTTTATTTGGTTTGAAGTTTGGTGTGTGAAACATATATATATACACTGAAATGAATATAGTCTTTAATTAAGTTATTATGCTCATAAGTATCATCTATATATTATATATTTCGTTGTATAGTTTATCAATGCAGGTACTGAAGTCCAAGAATAAGGGGGAGTAAGTTTTTGTTGATGACAAAGGGGGAGAAATATAAAATAGGGTAGTTAGGCATAGATTAAGGGGGAGTTGTTAATTTTAGGGGGAGTTATTAGGATAGAAGGAATATTTTATAAACAAAGGTTGTCATCATCAAAAAGGGGGAGATTGTTAGTCCATGAGATGATGGTTTTGATGACAACAACCTTAGAATAGATTATAAAATATAAATACTAATATTACAAGTTTAGATATATATATATATGCAGGATCTAACCATGCAGGTATCAAGAATGAAGACTGTACAGTATAGAGATTCAAGATATAGAGATAGAAGACTCATGAGTATCAAGATTATCAAGAGTTCTAGATTTCAAGGTTAAGTTTGTTTTATTAGGAATATTTGTTAAAACTCATAGAAAAGCAGTGGCATCTTAATATCCAATTTATTCGTGGAATGGAATCCACTTTGTGCCCGTCAAAGGGATGGAACCCTAAGTAGGATGGAACCTACGAAAATCAAGTGGGACATTGTTTTGTATCCACTAAGCTTAATTCAAATGATTTTTCAAAATTATCTTGTTTTCGAAATGATTTCAAAACTTTCCTTTTAAAAAGATTCAAAACCCTCGATTCCGTTTTTAAAATAATTTTAGCCTCAAAACATCTTTATTTTAAGAGTCAAAATTTCTCCTGATTTTAAACTATCTTTTCAAATAATATATTTAACTTTTAAATTATTTATACTTTGATTTAAATTATAGTTAAATAATATATATATATTGTTCTTTATATTTACTTATGAATTTCAACTATATTCAAGTATATTTATAAAGTTTTAATATAAGATAAATATTATTTTTATAGAAATTCAAAACATCAAATTTGGCTGAGGGATGTTGACATGCCCATAGGCACCATGTCGACATGGTGACAGTTTAATTCAAAATTCAAATTTCAAAAGAAGTGTCTATTCGCCATAACTTTTCATGAATGGTCATGGCTGTTGTTCTTCTATAAATAGGGGTCAGTTTCAACGAATTTTACAATACTTTTCTCTGATTTAACTTCTCTTCTTCTTCTCCACTTTCTTATTTACAAATTACACCATTACTCTGCCGAAATCAATATCGAATCTAACTAGATAATTTCTGGTTTTGATTCTCTCCACTATCTCTACAAGATCCAAGTGCTAATCTGAGTTATAGACTTTTTGTAATCAATTAAGCGAGAGAAGGTGTGATTGTAGCCCTGGAAATCAATTCGGTGAACTTGTTGCCCCGGAAATCAAGTATCTCTACCCAGAGGATTGTGATTCTGGAGGGTGTACCTCATAGCTTTGAAACCGAGGGTTGTAATTGTTGAATTGATTTTGAAAGGAAATCCGTACTTAGTTATGCGGGACTGGATGTAGGGTAACTCCGAACCAGTATAAAATCCGGTGTGTTCTTTCCTTTACTGCTTTTTACTTTATATTTGCATCTGTGTTTGATTCTGTGTTCATATCTGTGTCTGATTAGTGCATACATTGTTAACAAATTAAGATAAACTCAAAAAGATTAACAAATTTCTTAAAACACTATTCACCCCCCCTCTAGTGTTAATTCTAGCCTTAAGATCCTTAATCCGCATTTCTCACAACTAAGTCTTATACACTATAATTTTAGACTAAATTAGCTAGGGGCTATAGCTAATGTATAGGACGTGACCCTATACCGGTCTCATCTGGTATTCAAATATCTGAGTCATTTACTTAGGGTTAACTACCCATCAAATTTTCCTTGACAACATCTTTCAAATTGATTTATCCCTTTAAATCATACTTAAACAAGGAAAACATATTTTTTGCTTTACTCAAATCTCTTTGCCATGATATATGCTTCACTCAAAACATTGTTGATGAAACCCTTCGAAACCCTTGTTTAAAATCTTTAAACAGTCTCTTTCGAAACCTTTGAAAGTACCCCTTTCGAAACCGTTGAAAGTTCCTCTTTCGAAACAAGTTAACTATTTTACTTTGTAACATTAGGCCGATAGGCCAAAACATAACTTTCGAAACCATTTACAAAAGACCTTTCGAAAACATTGAAAGTGTCCCTTTCGAAAGCTTTATAAAACCTTAGACATCCTCCTTTTAAAACACTTCTATTTGCCTTTCGAAAATATTGGAAACCTTCCATTCAAACACTAAAGGTAAACCTATCGAAAACATTAGGGAACCTCCCCTTCGAAACCTTCATTAGATACCTTTCGAAAGTATTAAAGTCTTTTACTTAAAACAAATCTTTCGAAAGCATTGGGTTCAAGTAAAAACGTGTGGAACATAGTTTCGAAACCTTTAAAACCATTCCTTTCGAAACCTTTGGGTTTAGCTTTCAAAATATTAAAATGATCTTAAAAGAACTAAGATGAAAGCAAATCTTTCGAAATCATTTTCCTAAACAAAAGAAGTGGATGGTGTCAAAACCAACACCTTTGAAAGCATTGGAGAAGCGGCTCTAAGTTTAGAGCAAAAGAACCCTTTCGAAGGCATTGCTTCGAAAGGTAGAATGGGGCAGCAGGGGTTTCGACCCCTTCGAAAGCTCTATTTAAAACGAAAGGCGACAACCTCTTTCGAAAGCTCTTTTCTTTAAAACAATCAACCAAGTCGAAAGCTATCTCATTCGAAAGCCTCATTTACAACCAAATTAGTTCTAAGTATTCAGAAACTACTTCAACCCCTTCGGAAGCCCAGTATCAATTCCATACCTTTCGTCCAACTCCAATCCACTACGTACCGAAGCTGATACCATGTGTATTGGTTTTGACTTAGATGGAGGCGGTAGTATGAGGTCGAAAGGTGCTGCTATAAGTGGCGAAGCAGATAAACCTTATAAAACTGATTTTTAACTTTATAAAGTAATTTCTTTCTAACTAACTTTCTTTGTTTGTCAACATATGATTGGTTGCTAATACTTTTTCAAAATCTTTTCAAAAAATGCTGCCAAATTTTAGAGATTAACAATTTAAACATTTACAAATTGCTCCTTCTCCTTTTATAAACATATAAAACATTTAAGTCCCATACCTTAAATAATTTTATATACTTATTAAAACACTTAGGAAAATTCTCCAAAAATTCCCATAAATCACTTTTAATATGTTTTTCTAACATATATAAATTTCTGACCCAAAGCTAACATATAATGGTCGTAATTAATTTAAACCCAATTTAACCATTTTCTTCACTAGAAAATTCATAATAAATTCACATTAATGCAGAAAATTATAAAACTTGAAACCCATCCCTAAAATAATATTTCTGCCCTTATATCAAAATCGCAAGGCATTTGGATGTTATTTGATAGATTTTTCAATCATAATTTATTATAAAAATCTATATGAGCAAACAAAATTCATCCACAAGCAAATATATCTATTTATCATTCAAAATATGGCATAATACTTTGCAAAACATATTCGGATCTGCTCTAAAACCGAAAATAAGAAAATACGAGATGTAACCTATTATTCATCTTAGCTTGTTAAGGAGTTGAGATTTTCTCTTGAATTAAATTGATTAAGCTTCTTCCTCTTGATTTTAGCTTATCCTCCTCTTGCTTTCTCCTAATGGTGGTCGGCCTCTCTTGAATTTAGTTTTGTTTGTGAATGTGGAAATGAAAGTGGCATGAGGGTTTAGGGTATAAGAATATAACTTTTCCTATTTTGCCCTTGTATATTACCCTTACTTATTTCATTTTATTTCCCCTTTTATTCATTAGTTTATTAGGCACGACTACCTTCTAATATTCAAATCTCAATTCCCATAACCAATTACATTATTTCGTTTAATTTATCTAATTAAATGTCCTAAATAATGTTAATCAAAATTAGGATCGTTGCAGACTCCCTTCCTTAAAGAATTTCATCCTCGAAATTACGATAAGGTACTCATAACAATCAATCATAAAGGTAAAACATACCATGAAATAAGTCGGGATAAGTGTCTCTAATCCTGCTTTCAGTTTTCCAAGTACAGTCTCTCTCGTCGTCACTCCAATAGACTTTAACTAATCTGACTGTCTTGTTCCTTAGCCTCTTCTCATCTCTCGCGACTATACGAGCCGGTTTTCTAACTATAGTCAAATTTGATTCCACTACTAGGTCGTCTAACACAGTTGGTGCTATAGTAGCCTCTGGATCTCGAATACACTTTCTTAGATGAGAAATATGAAAAACGTTATGGACTCCTTCCAAACTACTCGGTAACTCCACTCTATATGCGAGTTTCCTAATCCTTTCCACAATAGGAAATGGTCCAACGAATCTCGACACCAATTTTCCTGATTTTCCGAATCTGATCACACCTTTCATTGGTGATACCTTGACGAAAACATGATACCCAACTAAGAACTCTAGGTCTTTCCGTCATTTATCTGCATAACTGTTCTGCCTAAAGTGAGCTTCCTTCATTCTAGCTCGAATTAACTCAATCTTTTCTGCAGCTTCTCTAACTAAATCCGGACCAAGAACCAACCTACCTCCGGTCTCTAACCAACAAACTGGAGATTTGCACGGCCTTCCATACAAAGCTTCAAACGGTGCCATCCTTATATTAGTCTGATAACTGTTGTTATAGGAAAACACGAATAAGTGTAGATGGTCTTCCCATGATCCTCCAAGCTCTAGCACACAAGCTCTTAACAAATCTTCTAAGATTTTGTTAACTCTTTCTGTTTGCACATCTGTCTGCGGATGGTAAGCGGTACTCATCTTGAGCTTGGTACCCAAAGTCTCCTGTAGACTTCCAGAACTCGCTAGTGAATAAGGAATCTCTATCACTTACTATACTACTAGAAATTCCATGAAGTCTAACTACATTCTTCATAAACAACTTAGCTAAAATAGGTGTCGTCCTGATTGACTTAACTGGAATGAAATGGGCACACTTGGTGAACCTGTCCACTACAACCCATATACTTTCATTTTCTCTATTTGACCTTGGCAACCCGTCTATAAAATCCATTGAGATAGAATCTCATTTCCATCTGGAACATCTAAAGGCTGAAGTAACCTACTTAGATTCTGATATTCGGCTTTTCCTTGTTGACAGTTCAAACACTGTTTAACCATAAGCCTACATCCCTCTTCATACCTTTCCAGAAGAAACTCCTTTTTATATCCTGATACATCTTAGTTCCTCCCGGATGAATAGTGAACTTCGAATGATGACATTCTTCTAGAACTTCTTTATTAATGTTTCCCACATTCGGAACACATAGTTTCCCTTTCTTCCTCAACCACCCATTCTGGTCAAGTCTGAAATCTTTCAAGTTATTGCTCTCTGTTCCATCCCTACTTTCTAATCTGTTCAACTAATAATGGATCCTCCTTGTTTAGAAGAAATCTTTTCGATCATCACTGGTCGAACTTCTAAACATGACAACATAGTAGTTTCCTTACCAGATCTAGCTTCAGATCTCCTCTGTATACTGCATGTAGTCAATGCTTCTAAATCCTTCCACTCAGCTATCATTGCCAATACTATGTTTTGATGTTTTCTGCTAAGTGCATCCGCAACCTTATTGCCTTTTCTTGGTGTGCATTCAATACCAAAGTCATAATTGGCTAAAAACTCTAACCACCTCTGCTGTCTCATATTCAACTCCTTCTGAGAGAATAAATACCTCAGAGACTTATGATCCGTATACAACTCGAATCTTTCTCCCAACAGGTAATGTCTCTACACCTTCAATGCAAAAATAAATGCAGCTAATTCCAAATCGTGAGTTGGATATCTAACTTCATGCGGTCTAAGCTGTCGAGAAGCATATGCAATCACTTTACCTCTTTGCATTAACACAGCTCCTAATCCTATCCCACAAGCATCTGTGTACACCACTAAGTCATGATTCCCTTATGGAACAACTAACACAGGTGCATTAGTCAATAAGTGTTTCAGCTTCTAGAATGCTTCCTCACACTTATCAGTCCAGACAAACTTTACATCTTTCTGCGTTAGCTTAGTCATCGGTGCCGCTATCCATGAAAAATCCTTTATAAATCTCCGATAATACCCAGCTAATCCAAGAAAACTCTTTATCTTAGTCACTATCTCGGATCTCTTCCAATTATTCACCGCCTCGATCTTAGTCGAATCTACAGACAACCCTTTCTCTGAGACTACATGACCAAGAAACTTTACTTCCTTCTTCCAAAAATGACACTTCGAAAATTTTGCTTTCAGTTGGTGCTATCTCAACGTCTAAAGCACCCTAAGATGAACCTCATGCTCTCTTTCATCTTTAGAGTATATCAAAATATCATCTATGAAAACCAACACGAACCTATCCAAGTGTTCTCGAAAAATTTGGTTCATCAAATCTACAAAGAATGCTGGCGCATTAGTTAGTTTGAACGACATTACTAACCATTCGTACGATCCATATCTGGTTCTAAACACCGTCAAAGGAATACTATCCTCTGCCACTCTAAGTTGATGGAACCCTGTTGCTAAATCCAATTGGGAAAATACTTTGGCTCCACTCAACTGATCGAATAAATCGTCAATTCTTGGTAACAGATATCGATTCTTTATCGTCTTCTCATTCAACTTATGATAATCAATACATAACCTCAACGATCCGTCCGACTTCTTTGCAAACACTTTGGGTGCTCCCCAAGGCGAACTGCTTGGTCTGATAAAATTCTGACCTTCTAAATCCACCAACAGCACCTTTATCTCCCTCATCACGGTAGGCGTCATTCTGCTTGGCAGTCTACTCAGCGGTTCTCCTCCTGGTACCAAATCTATCCAAAACTGAATGGCTTGTTTCGACGGCAATCCTACTATAGGTTCAAAGACATATATGAATTCTCTAACAACGAAGACTCGATTCAACTCGCCTTCCACCTCCACAATATCCAACAAAGCATTAACCTCAAAACTAGGGTTTTCCACGGTGTATAGAATCCGATCACTACAATCAGGGTGCCTAAATGATATTTCCTATCATGGCAAAATATCCTAGCATCGTATTTACTTAACCAATCCATACCTAAAATAATTCTGAACCCTCCAAAATCAAATACATGCAAACTACAAACAAATGTATGACCTAACAATTCAAACTCTAACCAGCCACACTTCACCCCAAGTGTCGCATACCCTCCTATCGGATTTGCAACCCTTAAGAAAGTAACAAGGTATGAAGGTTCTAGGTTAAGCTTATCTACCAAACAATGAGATATAAAAGAATGCGATGCACCGGTATCAAATAGAACTCTAACTGATACACCGTGAATCAAAAGCGTACCTCCCAACACAGCTTTTCCCTTTTCCTCCGGTGTTGGTCTTGAGGTAGCTGGCTCCAAAGCAAACATCTTGCCTTTTCCATCCTTGGCTGGCTCCTTGCACTGGTTCTTATAGTATCCAATTTGATCACAATTGAAACATCTCACTCCTTTCTTCTCAGCAGCTTTCTTCCCTTTGCCTGCCCGGCACTCATGAACATAGTGTCCTTTCTTAACACACTTATACATACAACTTCTGTCTTTCCCTTCTTAGCCGCTTCACCCTTCTGAGCTCCTTTCTTATGGAAAAACTTCCTCTTCTGACTCTGCCCTCCTTGAGCTTCCTTTGCCTTGTTTCCTTCAAGACAAGCAAGCATCTCTTCTTGCCTTAAAGCCACCTCAACAACAACATCGCATGGGTCTCTAATATGTGATAATGTGGCCTTAGCAAGCTCAGGCTTCAACCCACAAATGAACTTCTCATTCCTCTTAATAACAGTATCAACCATAGCGTATCCATATCTTGCTAGCTCCTCAAACTTGGTTGCATACCGAAGCACTGTCATGTCTCTCTGCTCCAATTCAGCAAATTTCCTGAGCAGAGTAGACTTAGCAATCTTCGACATAAATCTTTCTTCAAACCTCCTCCTAAACTCAACCCAAGTCATAGTCTCCTCATTGACTCCAACCGTAACACTGTTCCACCAATACAGTGCTGCTCCTTGTAGCTGTCTAGAAGCGAGTCTTCTTTTCTGCTCATCGTTAAGCCCTAAATCAACAAAATCCTCTCGCAATGAAGTAACAAATTCTCCACTTCGATTGCGTCTTCAGTACCAATAAACGGCTTTCCCTCCAGCCGAGCATAATCTCTACTCAAAATAGCATAGTTATTAACCACTGGAGCTCCTTGATTTCCTCCTTCAGCATTTCCTCCAGCTAACCCCGCAGCAACTCCTGCTTGCATCATGTTAACGAAGAACTGATACATCACTCCTATATCGACTTGCGGGACTCCAGCACCCACATTTGCATCTTGTGCCTGACCTGGGTTCTTCCTGGTATTTGGTCTAGCATTCCCATTAGTTGTGGTGCTTCCCCCACCAAGGTCAACTCTTCCACTTCTGGCATCCATATATTACGTCCATAAAATCTGCATTCGAGTCTTCGTAAGGTACAGAAGAATAGCCTAATAAAGACGGGAGAATAAAGATAAAGCGTATACTTATATATAGCAAATACAAGTACGTTACTGTAGCGTTATCCCATACCCCGATCTTTTCTCTAATTCCTTAGGATTGTTTTCAAAATCATTTTAAGTTTGAAATTTCTTTTAAGTTTTTCATAAACCTATGCTCTGATACCAAGTTGTAACATCTCATATCTTAAGGCCCGAAGCTAAGTGATATAGATGTTGCAGTCATCCATAGTATTAACTTCCAATGACAAAATACGGTAATGTTAAAGGTATCCATAATATCAGAAGCACATGAATATGAAATAAAATCACCACAGATTTAAAACAACTTTTCTAATTACATTTCAAATCAATATTTCATATTCAGATACATAATCCCAAAACGATTCCCAGGTTTTGATCAAATATAATTATTACAAAATACGCCAAGAGCGACATATGAAGATGCCCCATTGGATGACCAGAGTACTAAATAGACATATCAGTCTTAATACATCATAGTGGAAATAAAACTAAATAGCCAGCCTTGCCTCATGCACGTCTTCGGAAGCTTTATTCGTCCAACCTACTAAACCTGAAAAACCTTAACTTTCAATCTACTCAAATTAATTTTGAGCACCCGAGAGTTTAAGGGGAAACATAAACTTCGAGTCAGACATAAAGCATGGTGTGAATAATACTATTACATCTCGGTTTACTGATATTAAGTGAAACCACGCCGCTTAGCAGAACGGGTTTCCCCTCACTAATATCCCTTTAAAACATATCTATTTGCAAATCATAATCTTGCAATCAAACTGATTAAAACAATAATAGCAATATCATATATGCTCATAAATCAGGTAATAAATGGACTATCTGTCCGAACAATATAGTTTTGTTTGGCTAACTACTAACCATTGGCTGACTTGGGCCTACTAGAAAAAATAAATAATCTAACATCTATTAGACACACTCTTGGATGGTCTTTCCTTAACTTACTTCTCCCAAGGTTAACTGATCCTATTGGTTTTGCGGGCTCACCAATAACCTATCCTCCTTCTCAGTATATTCCTTTTTGTGTGTAACATCGTTTAAGTCTTATCCATGACTAAGCCCTACACACTGGAATTTTGGACTAAATTAGCTGGGGCTATAGCTAATGTATAGGGCATGACCCTATACCGGTCCCATTTGGTATTTAAATATCTGAGTCATTTACTTAGGGTTAACTGCCCATCAAATTTTCCTTGAAAACATCTTTCAAATTGATTTAACCCTTTAAATCATACTTAAACAAGGAAACATATTATTTGCTTTACTCAAATCTCTTTGCCATGATATATGCTTCACTCAAAACATTATTGATGAAACCCTTCGAAACCCTTGTTTAAAATCTTTAAACAATCTCTTTCGAATCCTTTGAAAGTACCATTTCGAAATAAGTTAACTACTTTACTTTGTAACATTAGGCCGATAGGCCAAAACATAACTTTCGAAACCATTTACAAAAGACCTTTCGAAAACATTGAAAGTGTCCCTTTCGAAAGCTTTATAAAACCTTAGACATTCTCCTTTTAAAACACTTCTATTTGCCTTTCGAAAACATTAGAAACCTTCCATTCAAACACTAAAGGTAAACCATTCGAAAACATTGGAGAACCTCCCCTTCGAAACCTTCACTAGATACCTTTCGAAAGTATTAAAGTCCTTTACTTAAAACAAATCTTTCGAAAGCACCGGGTTCAAGTAAAAATGTGTGGAACATAGTTTCGAAACATTTAAAACCATTCCTTTCGAAACCTTTGGGTTTAGTTTCAAAATATTAAAAGGGTCTTAAAAGAACTGGGACGAAAGCACTCTTTCGAAAGCATTTTCCTAAACAAAAGAAGTGGATAGTGTCGAAACCAACCCCTTTGAAAGCATTGGAGAACCGACTCTAAGTTTAAAGTAAAATAACTCTTTCGAAGGCATTGCTTTGAAAGGTAGAATGCGGCAGCAAGGGTGTCGACCACTTCGAAAGCTCTATTTAAAACGAAAGGCGGCAACCTCTTTCGAAAGCTCTTTTCTTTAAAACAATCGACCAAGTCAAAAGCATCTCATTCGAAAGCCTCATTTACAACCAAATTAGTCCTAAGTTTTCAAAAGCTACTTCAACCCCTTCGAAAGCCTTGTTTCAACTCTATACCTTTCACCCAACTCCAATCCACAACGTACTGAAGCTGATACTATGTGTATTGGTTTTGACTTAGATGGAGGCGGTAGTATGAGGTCGAAAGGTGCTGCTATAAGTGGCGAAGTAGACAAACCTTATAAAAATGATTTTTAATTAAATTTATAAAGTAATTTCTTTCTAACTAACTTGCTTTGTTTGTCAACATATGATTGGTTGTCAATACTTTTTCAAAATTTTTTCTAAAAATGTTGCCGAATTTCAGAGATTAACAACCCCCTTCTCCTTTTATAAACATATAAAACATTTAAGTCTCATAACTTAAATAATTTTATATACTTATTAAAACATTTAGGAAAATTCTCTAAAAATTCCCATAAACCACTTTTAATATGTTTTCTAACATATATAAATTTCTGACCCAAAGCTAACATATAATGGCCATGATTAATTTAAACCCAATTTAACCATTTTCTTCACTAAAAATTCATAATAAATCCACATTAATGCAGAAAATGATAAAACTTGAAACCCATCTCTAAAATAATAATTCTGACCTTATATCAAAATTGCAAGGCATTTGGATGTCATTTGATAGGTTTTTCAATCATAATTTATCATAAAAATCTATATGAACAAACAAAATTCATCAACAAGCAAATATATCTATATATCATTCAAAATATGACATAATACTTTGCAAAACATATTCAGATCTGATCTAAAACCGAAAATAAGAAAATACGAGACATGAGGAGTTGAGATTTACTCTTGAATTAAATTGATTAAGCTTCTTCCTCTTGATTTTTGCTTATCCTTCTCTTGCTTTCTCCTAATGGTGGCCGACCTCTCTTGAATTTAGTTTTGTTTGTGAACGTGGAAATGAAAGTGGCGTGAGGGTTTAGGGTATAAGAATATAACTTTTCCTATTTTGCCCTTGTCTATTACCCTTACCTATTTCATTTTAATTCCCCTTTTATTCATTAGTTTATTAGGCACGACTACCTTCTAATTTTCAAATCTTAATTCCCTTAACCAATTACATTATTTTATTTTATTTATCTAATTAAATGTCCTAAATAATGTTAATCAAAATTAGGATCGTTATAGTATAGAAGACCCCTAGTCTATAGTATGAAGCTGATTTAGATCGGTTACTGCTGCAAGATACCCTAATCTAATGGTACTCTTTTGGTTCTAAAAGAAGGTCGAACCATATAAATATATGAGAAATGCCCTAAATATAGCATCACTCATAGCATCGGTACCGATATAAGCTATAATATACTCCTGTAGATATATCAAGGGAGCAACGTCGGAAAAAAACATGATCATCAAAATGTGGTAGATATACGGCGAAAAGCTCAGGACTCTCATACGAATGATCAAAAGGAAATGACAACCTATCTGGGTCTCCGATCTCAATCGCAGTCAACATATAAAAACCGACGGAGGTAATACCGAGCTCAAAATCCAAAAATGAAAAGTTTATGTCGTATGTCACCACCTCTCAAATATTGTGGATATGAGTGAACGATCAAATGACTAAGGGGGTCGAATCTGTAAAAAAAAAAAAGCGAAAGGACCGGCTTGCATCTTATCTACTAGACCCTAAGAAAGTCCATCGTAGTACTGTGCTATACACTTTGACCAACTACGCGACATCTGAGGTACCGGGATGAATTGTTCATGATTAATGTAGGATAGACATAACATCGATTAATTTACTGGGTAAGCAATGGGTCTATATAATAAACAACAGTTCATAATTAATATGCGACTAACGTATTCATGTACTAACAGTTATTTAATGTTTAGAATTATACATCGACCGTATCCAAATCTGTCCACATGCCATGCGTGAATCCTTCAGGTAGATCGTGCAGAATTCGTAAGTCATGAATCGTCATCTCGGGAGTATGAGCAATGTGAAGTGAACCAGCTAACTCTACTGTCTGTTGTCGAATGATACATTTTGCAATTTTGGTAACGCGAAGCGACATTTCGACGATTTTTTGGATGTAAAACTGAAATAAGAAATGAAATTACGAAGAAAGAGGCTGGACACGAGTTTTATACATATCTAGAATTGAAGGCCTATTTGATAGACGCTCAATGCCTAGAATGGACGTATATTCAATAAACGTCGGGCTAGGGCTGCACACAACCCATATCCAACCCGACCCAACCCACCAACCCGACCCAACCCACATAAACCCAACCCAACCCATCCTAGTTCGGGTCGGATATGGGTTACAATTTGTAACCCATACTATATATGGGTCGGGTGTGTTATTTTGTTCAACCCAACCCTACTTTAACCCAACCCAACCCTATATTAAAAACCTAATTTAATATCAATACACTTAAAATTAGAATAGTCTAATCCTAGAATAATGTTTATGTATTCTACAGTAAATATACGAAAAAACATATTTTATGTCAACCCAAACAAAATAGAATTTGGCAAAGATATTCCAAAGGGCGTTTTAATGTATTTTAAAATGAAACACTTGTTCTACTATGTAGTGAACTAATTTCATATGATGTGTTTTACAATGAAATTTTAATAAAATATATGTTATAATGAATTAGTTAGTTTAAGTGCGTTATGCTAGCTAAAATCTAATATATTATGTTGAACATTTTAATGTTATTTTTTGAAAATATTCCCTTATATTCTCATTTTTTATTAGATTCATGCAACCCAACCCAACCCTACTAAACCCGACTCAACCCATTCTTTGACCCAACCCATATCCAACCTCATATAGGGTTGGATACGGGTTGAGCTACCTTAAACCCATACCTATGCGGGTCGGATGAAATATTTGGTCTGACCCGACCCAACCCATACTTTGTGCAGCCCTACGTCGGACGTTGGACTTATATGCCATTTTCTTAGGTTCTCTGCTGACTATAAATGGCTGAACCTTCACCCCTTTAACCATTGAAGATGACCGTACCCTACACGCAATCATAACATCCCCCGTCAAATTAGTCAACTAACGAAAATGTTCAAGAAACCCTACCGTACAAGAACTGGCCTCCGCCGTCTTCCCCGCCCCCACCGTCCACCTCACCTCCGCCGCCCCAAACTCGTCGACCTACCCCCAGACCCCTACCTGTCCCACCTCAAGTCAATCCCAGACCCACTCTCCGCCCTCAACCACTTCCTCACCCACACCCAAACCCACGCACCCAGCTACCCCATCGTGGCCCACCTACTCCACCGCCTCTCCAGGTCCCACCACTTCACCCATCTCCCCACCCTCCTCCACCTACTCCGCTCCCACTGCCTCCCCCTTAAACCATCCCTGATCAACTCCCTCATCCACCACCTTTCCAGATCCCGCCTCCCTCACCACGCCCTCTCCGTCTACCGCTCCCTCCGCTCCCCTTCAGCTCAGACCACCAACTTCATGCTTAACACTTTGGTGGACAACAACATGCTGCAGGACGCCATTCTCCTGTTGCGTAGGAAGGAGAAGGATGCAAATGTGGTTTCTTATAATATCGTGCTGAAAGGAGTGATTGACAAGGAGGGGTTTGAGAGCGCTTACAAGCTGTTTGAGGAAATGGAGAGGAGGAAAGTTGAGGCATCAGTTGTGACGTACAATATAATGGTGGGGTATTTGAGTACGAAAGGGGAGGTGAAGAAGGCAAAGGAGTTGGTGGAGGAGATGGGGAGGAAAGGGGTGGAGGCGAATGCAGTGACATATGGGGTTTTGATGGAGGGACTGTGTAAGGGTTCGAGGTTTGATGAGGCAAAGAAGGTTATGTTTGATATGGAGTATAAAGGGTGCAAGAATAAGGCGATGCATTATGGCATTTTGATGAGCGATTGCGGGAGGAGAGGAGATTTTGAAGGGATGTGGGAGTTAGTAAGGGAGATGAGGAGGAGAGGGATGAGGATGGATGAGGTCAATTATAGCATTTTGGTGAATTATTTGTGTAAAAATGGGAAGGTTGATGAGGCATATAAGGCGTTTGTTGAAATGCAAGTTAAGGGTGTGGAGGTTTGTGCAGCGATTTATAGAATGATGGTGGATGGGTTTATCAAAGTGGCGGAATTCGATAAAGGGTTAGGTATTTTGAACGCGATGCTTGGTAGCGGGCATTGTCCTCGTGAGAGTAGTTTCTTGAATTTGATCATGGGGCTTTGTGGGGTTGGAAGGTTGGATGATGCGTGGTTTGTTTTGGAAGAGATGTTGAAGAGGCAAGTGAGGTTAGATGAGAACGGCTGGGTTGGTTTAATAGAGGCATTTTGTGACGGTGGGTGTGATGGTAAAATCGAGCTTATGAGCAAATTGACATCCGTGGATACTGATGATCAAGGATAGAGGTAGGCAAGCCTTTTGAAGAGTAATTGGTATGTCATTTGTATTCTTGTAAATTAGTTTCTATTATATTATTGTTATATAGCATGGTAAACTACATGGCAGAGCCATCCCCTGTTTTCATGTGGGGCAAAGATTGCAGTCCAAAATGCAGTCTTTTTTGTTAGTTGAGTCATGAAAGCATACTTAATGTATTTGTTAGCAAGACAAAATGAGGTTTGCATTACTTACCTGAAACAATAACTATTTTGATATCAACAAACATACATTTTCATTTCCGTGAAACCGCATTTGGTCATGAAAAAAGCTTGGAAACATCAACTATTATATTGAATTAGATATCAAAGATAGAACAAGTGAAAATCATAACATAACAACACAAGGAATAATACTTTTCCCCTTCCTTCAAAATCGAATACATGTACAAAGTTGAATTTTGGAACATTACACTTCTCGCATAATGATATCAATCATATCAGACTGAATTTTTCTTGGAAATTGCGATTTTTCATTTTTGAACAAGAAATTTGACGTGAAATCTAAAATAATGTAGAAGAAGAATTAAATAAGAAACAAAAAAGAGAGAATAATTCTTTATACCTTGTCAGATCCATGGTAGAAGGGTAGAACTGGTTGAAAATGAGTAGGAGGAATGTGATTGTATCTAAAGTTTCAACTGTCATTAAAATTCGAGTTAGAATCGAAAAGAGAATCAGAGCTCGTGCTAATTAGGATTCGGAATCATAGGAGGGAATTGGAAACTTTGAAGGAAAAACAATAATGGATAAAAAATCGAAACTAAAAAAATACAATGTTTTAGCCCCACATCATAGGAAAGATGGAGGGAATCAAAATTAGCAACTATAAAGCTAATGGTAGACAAACAACCATAATTTAACACATAAACATTGCAGTCTTAATTTGTTACACTAGACAGGGTTGATGTACCGATTCTACTGGTAATTCAAAATTTAAACCCTTACTGGTACTCTAGCATACCGATGATTGGTACACTGATAAATATGTTACGTTGATTGGTAATGGTTAATTTATTGTTAAGTAAGAGGGGATGAAAATTTATCGTTAAGTAAGAGTGGATTGCTCATATTTATTTTAATCAATACTACATATTTTATTATATTGATGTACACGTTTCAAATGCTAACATTGAAATTGCCTAAAAGTGAAGTCCAAAAAAATTGAAAGTTAAAAAAGATTACCGTAAAATGGTTATTATCCTAAAACGTGTTACTTGTAAAATATAAATTGATTAAGGTTATAAATAATGTAAGAATATGGGACGTTTGAAAATTTTGTCGTTACCGATGATTTTGATATTTTATTACCATTGATTAACCAACAATGTTGGTACATTTATTGTACCGTACAGATTGTTTTGGTATATACCATTTTTGTGTATTATTGGTTACCAATGGGCCGGTAATGGTCTGTAGCAGTATTAACTTCAGCTATGACCAGTTATTTAATGTTAATATTTATTTGTAAAATCTGGCAAATCCAGGTAGGGCACTAGCCGCGTCTAAAGTTTAGTCGATCCGCTCGTGGTCAACTATGGTTGAAGTTCATATCTACTTTGATTTCAAGTAATATCGATGTAAAGTATTTGTTTCAGCTCCAGTAACATAAATAATCAATAGCAGATAAACACTTTACTACACCATGCACCTAGCGAATTTTTCTGTCCACTTGAATAAGAAAGATGACTAATAAAACTAAATAAAGAATACAAAATGTTATTCAGTTTGAACGAAGTCCTTAATCCTTTTTGATTCAATACATATAATGATCCAACTCACAAGTTATTAATGGATATCCAATGGTTTATCAGTACTAAACATTAAATTATATAGTAATCCAAACTTTGAACAGTAACTAATTTAGTTATGTCTGAGGTTTGATGTGCTAGACTCCTGACCATCCATATTCCATGAAGGTGTGTATATACGTAATCTTTAATTCTTAGATAAGGCGTGAATTGTGATGAACATTAATCATACTTTTTTTTGTAGATTAGGGCATAATGCCTTTTGAATGTATAACATATTTGCTTTGAGATGTAAATAACTGTAACATTATCAACAATATATATATATATATATATATGTGTGTGTGTGTGTGTGTGTGTGTGTGTGTGTATGTGTGTATATGTGTGTGTGTAACATAAATGATAAGCTTAGTAACATAGAGTTTTCTTACCTTATATTGCCTATTTGTAACATAATCTTCTTTATTGAATGTCTCAATGCCTCATTCTTTTGGTACATGAATATTAGTCATGTGAAAGCCTTACATGAATTAGCAGAGACTCAAACTGAGCCTCAGATGACTTGCCAAGGGTTTGTAGCGTAAGCTTTTGTAGGCGTATGGTAATCGTGGCAAGTCATCCTTGGCTTCTTTTCTTTCTCTCCTATATCAAGTAAAGCTCTTCCATGAGTACAAAGTACAAGCACATTTTTATTTCTTTCTCCATGCTCTACTGTTTTGATTTATCATTGTTACTTGCCTTTTATAGGGTTGAAACCCCATTTGACATGGTATGGGTCAATGATGCGATTATGTGCGAGTTGAGGAATATTTATTGCTGTTGCAGGAATATTTTCAAGTATAGCATGATAGAAATCCATGATGTTGGGATATAGTCTCGTTTAGGACCCACATCAAAGATAATTATCACTAGGCACACATGCACGATTTATTATCACTAATCTTGATTGCGTGTCTTCTTCTTCCCCACCACACCCCTCCACCCTCCACAATCACCCCCCCCCCCCCACACAAAAACCCCCATATGCTTATACTTTAAATTTTCTTTTTTCTTACCAGAGTATGAGGATATGGTTGCTTGAACCATAGAGTTGCAATTCTAATCGACTCATTTTAGTTATTTTCATTCAAACTCTGAAGTTTAAATGTAGAAAGTTTCAGAAAATTAGTTTAATGCCAATTCAAAAAGGAATCACATATATTGATGCTCGCTTTTGAAAGAAAGCTTTGATTTGTTAAGGCTAGATTTTACTGATATTCAACCATTATATCATAGATGTCTATGCATACTCAGTGTTTGCAAAAATCTTATCTCTTTACGGCATATTGATTTATTTCTAGAACTATCCTTTTTGAAGACAACTATCTTGAGATATTCGTCATTGGATCCTTTGGGTGTCATCATTGATCTCTCTCTTTTATGGCAAAAGTGTAGAAAGAAAAAAATATAAGGATTTAGTAGTGATGTGTCGCCAACAAAAAAAGAAAAAAAAAATCAAGTATCCTGACAAATGTTAATTAATCAGATAATTTCTGACATTTTTTCATAAGTATACATGGTACCATGATATTTTCCTTTTATAATTCATAAAGCATGTAAATCTTCTGACATTCACTAAACCATAACATGTTGAAAGTTTCTATGTGTTTGTCAATATTCTATGCTATTTCCTCGTTAACTACGAGTTCCATTTCCAAGGCAATTAGTGTCACAACTCATGTGGTGTTTAAGTGATTATAGTTGTAAATTTTTTTGCAAGTAACCAGTTCCAAAGAGATGATGCAAGCTTTATTATATTTGGGAATGCACATATTCATAAACTTACAGATAACGTGGCTCTAATGCTGGTTATTATTTTAAATTTCTGTTGTCCTTGTACAACTTCAAAGGGCAAATGAAGTGGAATATCTGGAAAGCAAACAAATAGTTTTGTTCAGTTAAGGCTGCATAATTTAAATATAAGAGTGAGCCAGCTTGTTCCTTTATTCTTTTTCTGTGATTCTGTAAAGCTTAAAGTGCCCTTAATTAATAAAGTAATATTTAGACCATTTGAGAAGATATTGTTGTTTTTCAACCTCTAGCATGCTGTTTTTTTAACCTTTAACATGCACTCTGAATCCATGGTTCATTGTGGTTCTTGTTTATTGATTGAGTTTCAGCACTCATTCATAAGTTTTTATTTGTTGATTATTTGTAGAAATAAATAAACTGAAAGTCCTTCATTGGTAAAAGTTGCTAATTCGTAAGACACCTATTTGTTGAGAAAAAGGCTAATTGTACATTTGTGCAGGTGTTGACTGATGAACATTCAGTTTTGTTAATGCTAAGTAGTTACCCAAAGCTATAACTTGGTTGTGCCATCTTAAACTTCCATTAGTTAATCATCTGCATCTATTCTCTATTTAGACTGCATTACAAAATCTTTACTAATATATCATCAAATCGATGAATTTGTTTTTAGTCATAATTTTTTGTGTGCATATTGGTTTTATGAACTTTATGTAAAGAAATAACTAATTAAATCAACAGGGTGAATTATTTGTCTACCTTGTTCTCTTTATATTTTTCTATTTTTTGCAAGTTTCAAGAGTCTATCTTTGGAGATTCATTGTATTTACCCGCTCCATGAAATTGTTTCACTCCATGCCTGATTCCAATAATTAAACAAGAAGTAAAGGAGGTTATTCTATTTCTGACCCAAACATCAATGCCATTTAATTGCAAATTTGACAGTAACCAGAGCTATATACATCAACTTTAAAATTAATTGATTCTTTTTGTTGTTGAATGCCAATTTTTAGGTAGGATCACTCATCCACATTCCCACATAACATTGCCTTGGCTCTGGTGTGTGTATTTTTTGCAAGTTGGTATAAGTTTTTGACTTAACTATATCCCATATGACTGCAGAATGAGATGCTTTTGGCTTGTCGACGAGAGTTGCCGACCTGTGAATTTCTATCCGAACTTAGAGGAAAGATTTGATTCTGTCAAACCCCGAGTGATCTAGAAGAATAGGATTCTATCACATTTTGAGTGATCTACTAGAGCCTAGAGGTAATGTTCCCTTATTTTGACTTACAATAATTGATCACTAAATATATTATGTTCCAATTGATGCTGTGCATATCTTGTGAGTTGTAAGGCATTAGTTACTGCAATCTGCATTGCCATATATGTCATTAATTGCCCTGATATTCAATACAATTGTGTATATATTTTGATTTTTTGAAGCACATTAAACTAGATGCCAATATATTCAAGAATCAAAGGCCATTTTGTTTCGCACGCTCGTGTTATACATTGATATCATGATGTGATCTGTAATTTTCGATAAAGCAACTTCCTATTATCTAAGTTGATAAAATAAACATCTGAGAAAAAATCCAAAACAATAATGGTGTGAAGTCATACCAGTTATATGTTTCCAGTTGGATGAAGATACCATGATTAGAGTTTTAAACTCTATACTCATCCTAGAAACTTACAATTACTGACATGTAAGATTATCAACAATATCATGCACCTGACTGAAGAAATAAAACCGAATTATCAATTATACATTTTCCATCTTCACCAGCAAAACTTTTGAAACTTAAATGCAGTTAGAACATATTTGCAACCAACAATGTGTTTGACAGGGTGTATAAAGATACTATGTGTTATATATACACAGTAGATTTTGAGGTGTGTGTAAGAGTGACTATGTTTGCCCACCAGGAATAAGCCAGAGCCGCAATTCAAAGATTGGGATTGAAAAAAAAAGCATTTACAAATCTAACATTGATTCTTGGATGAGAAAAATGCACTTCACACTCACATGCAACACAAAGATCACGACTACCTTTTTCGCTCAAACCTAAAATTGTGTAAGAATAAATGAAAACGGGCCTTATTTCACTAATAATTAATGCCCTTGTAAAGCTAGACATATGTTGTGTTCCTAACTGAAGTATGCTTTAATATTTAGTCCACTTAAGAGTTTATTAAGTATGAGTACTTATCTTGAGTCCACTCAAACTCCATTTTATGCAATTTTTCTTGGACATGTTAGCTTGATTTCTTATTAGCGAGGTCTAGCTTAAAAGAAACAGGAACCAACACGAGCGCGTGTACACACATGTATATTTTACACCCCTATGGTTTTTAGTGCTACGTTGTTCAAAATCAAATGTAAGTTTGGGGATGTTCAATCCACACTACGAACGTCATATTCACAAAAAAAAGAGATTTTCTGGAAATTGTTACCATGTGCAAGATGTTAAAGTCAATGTCAACCACCGAAACATTTATTTTAACCGTCTAATTTAAATATTATTTCGAATATGTTAGAATAATTCAAATTAAACGGAATTTTGCGAAGATGATCATGAGTCATGTAAGAACATATCTACGAATCTTCGTTCGATTTCGAGTTGTATAGCTCCAAAAATTGTTGAGGTGTAGATAAGGTGCAACCAAGAGGGTGTGGTGGCGGAATCATATCCATATGAAGAATATATCTAAAAAATTTCGTTCGATTTTGAATTGTATCTCAAAAAATCGTACGGATGTAGATGGGGTGTGATGGTACCCTTCCAATATGTGTTACACCCCTCTTCACTACACCCTATCTACCTTCATACGATTTTCAAGCTACACGATTCAAAATCTAATGATATATTTTTATATGCTTCAAAATCATCTCTACAAAATTTTGTTTAATTTAAATAAACCTAATATATTTAAAATAATATTTTAAATTGATAGTTAAAATAAATGTATCGATGCTCTCTTAACATTTTCAACATGTTAGGATTTTCGAACCGCTCTCTTTTTGTGGGATAAGATCATAGTGTAGATTAATTATCGGTGAAGTTTCATTTGATTTCGAGTAGTGTACCACTAGAAACCAAGGTTCGAGAACTCGATTTCGGTCATTTGAAATTTATTAGTTTCGATCAATTTCGGAAATTTCAAAAGTTTCGGTTTCGGTCCTAATATCGGATTTCTGTATTTTTAATAAAAAGTAATGATAAACGTTGCAAATCCATATATCCATATATAGTTTACAAAAAGATAATAATGCAATGTACAACACCATTACGTCCAGAAACTATTTCTTGAAGCTACGTATGAATTGTTTTCAAGTCCAATACAAGTCCAAGTCCAATGATACAAGTCAACAATTGAAAATACATTGAATTAATCTTAGTCCATTTACCAATTTACTAATAGTTTGGAATTGTTACCCTAGTTCTGGACTTGAAAATACATTGAATTAATCTCATAATTCATTAATTTACTGATAGTCCAACAATTGTAACATTTGAAAATACAAGTCCAACAATTTAAAATATACGTTCAACAATTAAATTATTCTCAGCCCATATACTAATTTCACCCCACCCCCAAACTTAATCAATCATGTACGTAACCCTAGTGCTCTGTAATCCAATCTCCTCAATTCGACATTAGATCAGTTCGACATCAGATTAAAAAAAAAGCAAAAAGCCAAAAAAATATATGTGATTTTGAATACGTATCGAATCTCCTCTGCTTTGTTCGTTCTTTTGCTCAGTGCTCGACCCTCCTCAATGATGCCCGACTAGGTCTTTTTTTTTTTTTGCTTTTTCGTTGGAATCTTTCCGTTGTTATTTCCTGTCATTTATTCTCTCTTCTTCTTACTGCAGCTATTCCGATTTGGATCTAATCCTGTCCCGCCGCTGACTGATCCGAGAAGGTCGGAATCTCGTGGTTCTGGCCGGAACCTTATACCATGCTAAAAACCATAGGTGTGTAGGAGAAGAGGGATGTCCTGTATACATGTGCGTGTACGCACACAACACACACAGACACGAACACACAGACACACACATGCTTACATATACATAATCATGAAGGAAGTGCTTCAATTTGACATTTTTTGGATAACAAAATGCACTTGTTACCTGGCAAGCGAAGGGTATTACTGCCAATCTCTAACACCCATGTTATCAGGTCTGTATGCTTCAACTAACCATGTCTTCAAACACATTCCTACATTTTTTTGTCAAATAATTTTTCTTCTTGCCATTTTCTTCAAACACCTTAAAAAACTAATGCGGTCCAAATTCATGTTTAATCGAACACAACAAATGCGCACACTGAATTGGCATTAGAAAGCATCCAGTTTGACCAAATCTATCAACAATTTCAGAAGTAGAATCAATGATGCAGCCGAATACAATTTTAGCATTGCAGACAAAAGAACAGGCCTGTAATTAGTTTTCCAATGTTTAGAGTAAATTATTTGTGGTTGTTTGGATTTTTCAACTTACTAATTCTAGTGTTTTTGTGGGTGGCAATTGGCCATTTTTATTCTTCTAATCTCTGTTTTATATATCTTATCATATGCCCAGTAAACAAAAATTAAGTATGATTTTTCTGTATTCAAAGAGCTTGATATACCTTTGGATTTGTGCATTAAGATTTTACAGCCCTATCATACAAAATTTACAGTCAAATAATAATGATATACTTTTTTACAATAGTGGTGAAGATAGTAATATTGATTGTCCATATTAGTAACCTAAAGATATATAAAAGGAAAAAAAAATGTAAGTTGTACTCACTGTAGTTGCAACTTGCAAATGAGAGGCCAGTGGAAGATGTACAGTTGCTAGTTGACCAACCTGAATATATTATTTGTTATCTATTATATATTTTGATGTGTATTATGACAATTCTATTTTATTTTAATTTTTTCAGAAAAAGCCTTTTAGCTTGGAAGTACCCTTGTTCACTCTAAACCAAAATTTTGGATTCCTCACTTTGAGCGGTTAATCATACAAATCACATGGTAGGCAAATTGTATAATTCTTCTTCAGTACATACCTTAATTTTACTCCAATACCTCTCATACTATTATAAATATATGATTGTCCCAGACGTTTGCCTAAAATTAAGGAACTGAAGAGCAACTGATATTACTGAGAAAAACTAGCATGGGATTATATGGTATGCATGCTTCCTTCACTTATGTTATACTTCTTAGACGATCAATGATTTTATCGCTCAAATTCAGCAAAATGGCATTACGTTAGTTTTCTTTTTTAAGAAAAGTACCTTAGTCACAACTTATTTATTTTTATAGCTGATGTATTGATTATCCTGGACTAAATAATTTTCCTGAAAGTACTAAATCTTAATTACAATCCATTTGGTGTTTGTACACGGTTTCATTTTGGTTCGATATATAATCACGGTCTTTGAACATTGTAACTCAGGATGGACCAATGATGAAACTGGATCAGGCCTCCACTAGAAAGTGGAAAGGCTCTGGCGTCCGGCAAATGAAATGTTGCAGAAGGAAGGTGAGGAAGTAAACATAGACAAATTACTCCTAAAACCATCAAGGAGAAGGTTTTAAAAGGTAATTTTCTTTTGAAGTTCAGGAAATTTTGGCGACATTAATATTATCAAGTTTATAAGCAGTGAGTTTCTTAATATTCATGTGCACATATTAGAATCCATTATAAATGTCTGTGCTGAGTATCGATTAGTAGCTTGCTTACAAAAAATTGTTTAAGAGGTGCACTAAAGGGTCTGCGTTTAACTTTTGAAATAGGATATTTCATATCAAAAAGTAATCTGTTATTCATTACCATTATGCAAGTGTGTTTTTATTTAAAGTGTCATGTTGGAGTTTTATGCTAAACTTATCCAAATTGCTGTACTCATCGAAGTTTTGTTATATTTTTGATGTGCATAAAAAGTGAGAATACATGTTCAATGTACGAGTATCGTCTTTAAACCCAATGTTATATAGTTTTTGGTACTTTGAGCTTAAAATATAAAAGACCGGCAGTTAAAATGTTTGCACAGCCTGATCTAATTAAGTCAGTCAGATGCTCATAAAAGCTGGATCTATATGACGTTAATATTTACACATGAGGTCTGTTGTAAAAATCCCTTAGGCCTCTGCTTAGGCGCAAAACAAGGCCTACCGCCTTGCCATCCACCTAGGCAAGTCTTACTGCTGCATATAAAAATCCAGACAGGTATCTTGGCACTGATTAGACATTAGTTGGTGCTTGATGCCTCGTATAAGCATGTACATGATAATTTTAGATGGACTTGCCTCCTTGGCTGCATTAAGCTCATCCAAACCCCAAATTTTCAATCTTGATCAGTTAACACACCATTCTAAAAATTTTCCCAAGATACACGAGCTATCAAAAACGTCTAGCTTTGAATAATCCCCGATTGATGATTTATTCTTAGTCAATACCCATCGTTTAGCATCCGCCGAACGATTTTACAACCTGGCGCATGAGTAGCCTTAAATGCTACTGTTTGTGTCAAAATTGGATACAGCACTCTTCAGGCGTGTTTGAAGAAATTAATTTGAAGAATATAAATGAAAAATGAGGCTAACCTAACAAACACATCAAAAACAGACAGAAAGAGGTACAAAAAACAAGGATTTAGAGTGATTCAGTGTTGTAGCCTACGTCCACTATGGAAAGTTGCTGTTTTATTGATATTACTCGTTGGTTACAGATGTTTACAACAGTACAATCGAGACACAACAATGATTTTGGCCGAGTATCGGCGTTCCAGCGTCCAAAAAGTCCATTTTCTGAAGGCCTCGGACTGCTATTTATAGGTGTAGGCTGCAAATATCTCGCTCCAATCTCGAAAGACTCATTCTCTCACGTGGGTGGGCCCACGCGATCGATCCCTGATCATTTCGACTCGATCCATGATCGATACGTATCCAATTCGTATCGATCAAGAAATGATCTTTTTGGGCCGAGATCGATCAGGTACACTCTTGAGGTGGTACGCAAGCTCCTGTGAAAATTTGGTAGCATTTGGACTTGTAGATTTTTAGTTATGATCAATCCAAGTTTGACATCTCCATAGGCTGGCGCCTTCGTATCGATCCATTTCGTATCGATCTGTTCGTATCCATCACTTGCGTATCGATCGGAGTGATGTGGCGCTATATTCTAGGATCGATCCACTTTTCATGCCGAGTGATCGAATCTTTCACTCTTACATGCTTCGTTCGTATTGACCTAGTGTATTCCTTTCGTATCGATGATTTCGACTTTATTTCGTATCGATGTCTGGGGCTACTTCGCATCGATAATTTCCACTTCAATTCGTATCGATATGAACTTAGGCTCTTCGTATCGATCGAAGACTCCGACTTCATATCGATGTTTTTAAGTGTTGTTTCGTATCATCTTTTTAGTAGTGTGTTTCGTATCGATCAATGGCCGATCGATATGAACTGAGTTGATGGAGCGATCGATACGAAGCATGTATGAATGAGATCGATACGAAGTGCTGTTTGCTTATGGATACGAAGTGGAGCAAACTTGATCGATACGAAATGGCAACTCTCTATGGATACGAAGTAGTCTGGCTTCGATGGGTACGAAGAAAGTCGATGATTGATGGATACAAAATAAAGCTTTCTGAAGGGATGGATACGAATTTGTACGGATACGAATAGAGTTGGTTTCCTTGACCTTGATCGATCAATATCTTGAGCATACGAACTCCGATTAACTTGAAATTTGGAACGTTGGCTTTCATAGCTTTGTTTGTTGTGTCTTGTCAAATGTAGCTCGATCCGGGCTCGGACCAAATGTGCCAGTATCCATAGTAGACCTGTGTATAACCGATCTTTGGGACGGGCAGTCCTTGGTGTCACGGCCTTGCCAAAAGGCGGGATAACATTTGCCCCCCAAAGTATGTCTTGTGTGAACATGATGTGCTTTGAGAAGTTGCGACCTTCTGTCTGAAAAGTTCTATCCGATTTGATGAATAATCGTCGTCTTTTCGCCAAAAGATGTAACCTTTGATTGTTTCTGGGTAATATAAAGACTGAATTGTTGACTGCTAACGATTGTATTGTGCATTGTTGTAATTGAGTGTTGAGTGCTAGCAGTTTATTGGTCACCATTGTGATTGTCACCAGGTGAGCGTTCAATTCCTGTGAATTTTGAAAATTGAATGTTAGTTCGTTATAAATGAACGTATGTTAACCTGACCCTCGTTAACGTCTGCACGTTCACGAGTCGTTGTCAAGTTTTTTTTAATCGAGTTTCGCGTCGATCCTCTCCTGGACCGACGTGAAATTCGAGTTATAACAACACTTGATGGTTGTTTTTGAGTATCCCTTCATATTGATCCTCTCCTGGACCGATTTTAGAAGCCAAGATAGGTATTTCGTATCGATGGCTATCGATACGTAATAGTTCGCTCTTTGAAATTTCTTCGTATCAATGGATACGAATCTTTGTGGGCTTCAAAGTGACGGATACGAAGTTGCTTCTTCGTATCGATGAATCTCTGATGGGTCTGAAAGGCTCGAACAAGTTTTTGTTATCTCGTTCGTATCGAAGGGTCGATAGACATGAACAATTAAACTTCAGGCCGGTTTAGATTGATGGATGTGCGTAGGTTCTTCGTGTCGATGGAAGTAGCGGCCGCTCTAGGTTGATTTGCACAGTGGCCCTCGTATCGATGGCTTGATGGATACGAAGAACTTTGTCCTAGATTGACCGTGGATGGATACGAGGAAGGCCTTTTGTGCCATTCTGGCTTTGACCGTTCTGACCGGTCCATTCTACTGGGAGACGAATCGTCTTTTTTCCTTGAGTTCGAGTCCATATAAATGCATTTTGGACTTGGAAAATTTTCCACTTGCTCTCATTTTTCTTTTGCTTTCGTATCGATTGAAAAACCGAGGAAAGAAAACTGTCTTCATCCCCAAATTAACACAGCTCTTTAATCTCTCGACCAAACCTTTAAATTAGGTAATTGGTTAGTAACTTCACACTAGAAATGACGAGACTCGATTTTAATTGCTAATCCATTCATATTCACGGTCGATTCTGGTGATGAGGGGCCGGAGATGGGTCGGAGCAAGGTCGAGGAGGGTTGGAATGGCTAGATGGATACGGAGGGATCATTTGTATCGATTGAGGAAGTGTGCTTCGTATCGTTCGGAAAACAATTAAAGTTCGTATCAATGGATATTGATAGAGTTTCGTATCGAGGGATGGGGTGGCTTCATATCGATGGGTGATGGTTGGAGTTCGTATCGATCCAGAACGATTGATACGAAAATCTAATCGCGCGATCGATACGAAGCATCGGCTCTACCAATCGATACGAAGACGCAGGATTCAGATCGATACGAACTGGCCTTAAGGTGATCGATACGAAGTATTTTCCTCTGTGATCAATACGAACGAGACTCCCGGTGATCGATTCGAATTTGCATCTTGATGGATACGAAATTTTTGCATTTAACCGTTTTATTGCATATGTGACCGCCCTTCGAAGCTCGTCGATGGAACTGTAACTTGACATGACGAACTTTAACTTAGATCGATCTCCGAAGTCTGGATGGCACGGTTGTGACGGTCAGCGATGACGGTCACTCCGATTGAATTTCGAAGTCTCGTCGTTCAAATACTTTTTAAATCTCGTAGCACTTCATAGATAATACACCGCACTGCACAACACATTCATACACTTCACACTGGGGAAACCACGGGATTATTGTCATCTAATGATGATTTTTGCTGAGTTGATTAGCTATGGACACTGGAAGTTCGCAACAACAGGAGGCTCAGAGTCCGCCTCTTCCCATAATAGAGATGCCGGCTATCGTAGCCGATGTTACAAGTCCAGCTCCGGATGAGCTACCAGGAGCAGCCTTCATCGGGAATCCACAAGACTCTGTCCCATTTAATATCTCTGAGGAAATGCTAGGTAGGATTTGCATAAGGCATGGGTTGTCAAGGGATGACGCCCTACTACCAAGGGCAGAAGACAGACCCCACTCTCCCCCGGAAGGGTACAACGCTTTTAACAGATTCTCGTGCATAACTGGGACACTCCCTCCATTCAACCAATACATCCGGGAAGTGTTATCCTACTTAAGGATTGCTCCGTCACAAATGCACCCGAACGGATATGCTTCGCTGAATAGCCTATTTATCGTCTTCATGGAGCATCTTTTTTACCTCCGACTCCAGAGGAAGTCCGGTACCTGTTCAATATAAAGAGCCGAGGGGATAATCCATCTTTCACCTTCTTAGAGGCAGTTAGAAACTGTCAGGTCGTGATCGAAGCGTGGACCAAGCTAAGTTATTTCAAGACCGAATGGTTCTACGTCCGTTGCCCACCGGGTATCGCCGGACGGTGGCTAGTTAGGCGTAAGTACTTCAACTTTTATGCCGATTGACTGGATAATTTTATTTGATGCCGAATCTAATACCTTCTTTCTTTCACAGCTTCGATTCCGCGACCCGAAGGCGACCAATTTAAAGAGATTGTAAGGGTTCTTCAAAGAGTGCCCGTTGTGTATAGAGGAATCGACGAAGTTCTAACAGATGAAAACTTGAGAGCCATCGGGCTAATTGGTGGAATTCAAAGCATCAGGCTTGAAGGGTCTCTTAGGGTGGTTCCGGCGAGGCAAGTTTGGAGGAGAGTTCCTGGGATAGTGATCGCCGAGCAAGGTGACGATGAGGATACGCTCGCCGGGGATGAACCCGCACCCGGGCCTTCACAAAGCCATCGACATTCTGAGAGAATAAAGGTAAGGTCGCCGCCCATAAAGCTTCGAGACGCAACTCCGTTGTCATGTCTTTACCGACAGCACACAACTGCAATCTATGAGCTGTTCACTTTCCGGCGATAACTAACTTTGTTTCTCTTCTCACTCTACAGATTCAATGTTGAAGCAACCATCTATGCTTGGTAGCCTCCGCGCTGCACGCCAATCGTCTAGTTCATACAGGGAATCCCGCAGGCATGATTCTGACCATGATAGCCGTCATTCCAGCCAGGACGGATTATTATGATAGAGAAAAAGCTAGGGAAAGGTAGAGAGAAAGAGAAAGAGAGAGGGAAAGAGATAGGTGAGATAGGCGCCGCTCTCGATCACGCTCTCCTCCACCCAGGGTTTCATTGCCACCCCTAGCTCTGGAACACAAACTGTTGGATCCTCGCGCCAGCCAGTGCAAGTTCCAAGGTCCGGTGAACATCGCCATACAACTGGGGCGGACACTTCTATCGCTACCACTTCAACGGCTGCTGAGATCACAGGGGAGGGAGCCGCTCGAATTGCCCAATTGCGAAGAGATTTCCTAACATCTGCTTCAACGGCTTCCACTTCCCTCCAAATATGAGGGTGCTTCCAGATACGGTAGAGAAAATTGTACATGATCATGTTTATCATGCCTTTGGGAGTGGAAGAAAACCGCAGAGAAGGCCTCGGCTGTGGCATTTGACCGGGCAAAGACAATTGAGGAGCTACAAGGAACTATCGCCAAGAAAGATCGAATAGTCAAGGTGCTTACTACTGAAAATGACACTTTATGGAATTCTGAAACAGAGGCTCTGAAGAAAGTTGACGAGGCTAACAAGGAAATGGAGCGGATGAGACAGAAGCACTTAAAGCTTGTAGATGATATGGGCCATAGGAACGCCACCGTTACAGCCGAGAGGGATACTGTGCTCAAAGAGTTTATGGAGCTTAAGGCGAAATACGACGAAGTCGTTAAAGAAAAGGATGAGGCAAACAAGGCCGCTCAAGAGGCATGTGACCAAACTCTTGAGCTCAAAGGTGAACGGGAAAGGTGAACGGGACGCTGCGGTGCTAAAGGTTCAGGAGGCCGAGGCTAGGATTGAAACCGAAGTTGGTGCAGTCGAAGTCAAATTAGAAGGTGATATGGAAGTTCTTTTAATCACTTATAACGCCAACGTCCTGAGATACTGCGGTTTGAGCTGGCTTGACGATTACCCGACCCATTTGAACAATGGCTGGCGTCGTTTTTTGGCTGATGAGAAAGCAGAGCATCATACTGAATCCATTGATGAGTTCGAATTGGAGAACCGGATACTGACTGAGGACGAGAGAAGAGTTCTCCACGATGCTGCTATCATATTTGAAAAAGAGAGACTCGCCACTCAGCGTCCGGAGGCTGGAGAGGGTTCTGGTGTTGAGCATCATGATACGAGCTCTGAAATTCCTATGCCAACCCAACCCAAATCTACTCCTGCAGTCGATCCTCTATCTGTGCCTGCTTACAATCCTGATCAACCGCAATTGTCTCCGGCTCGCGAGCACATCTCCGAAGGAGCTCCGGCTCCACCCGCGAGCCAACCCGAGGAAGGTATTATGAACACTTTTTGAATTCATTCTAAGTCTGGAGTATTATCATAAGAAGTCGCTAATACTTTTTCTTATCTTCATCCAGTGATGGGAGTTGCACTGGTCGTGTCCCCTGCAACCCAAATGCATCATCAAGAGCAAGAGGCTGTCGTAACGGAGGCGACGACTACCACAGCTACCTCATCGACCGAGGAAGTTCATGTGAGCGCTTTTATCTTCAACGAACATATGATGGAAGAACTCCTCGGTCATCAAAGCGATCCACTTACAGATTTGCCTTTTATCGCGCGAAGGCGTGTTCACAACCAGCTCCTCGGCCCCAACTGCCAGCATTCCGCCGAACACTCAAGCAGCTCATGATGAGGCGATAATGGCGGAGATCAATGCCGAGATGGCAAGTGCCACGCTGGGCGGTAGTATGGGAGGTGGTAAGGCAGGTCCTGGCCCGGCTCCTTTACGCATGATCTCTTCGGGTGGTACAATCATCATCACCGAGGTACCTCCCGTGTCTCCTCATGTAGAAAGCGCCCCCTTTCCTCCGACCACGCACTTCGAAAGTGCTCCAATTTCCGTGAGTTCGGAGGAGATTACAATTCTTCCTCCGACCGGGGATAAGCCAGACAAAGGCAAGAGCTTAAAACGGCACCACAGTGGCAGCTCAAGTGGGTCGACGCCGAAGGAGAAGAAGAAGCCTAAGGAGTAGGCGTGTTTCTTGGTGTCCCCCTTTTTTGGTAGATAGGTAGGAGTTACTTTTTTGGTTTTTGGTAGGCCGTGTATAGATGCAGGTTCGGCCTCTGCTGGTAGGAATTTTTGAGATAAGCTTCTTTTTGTACTCACTCTTGCTTCCAAAGAATAGATGGAATAAAATCTCCTTTTGTTATTTAGCATAACTCCGAGTTGATTTGTCTAAGTGTTTCAGTACTCGAATTTCTATTTAATGTATTTGTGAAGTCTTATTTTCTGGGTTGGACTTGTGTTTGGTTGTTGTGTCCCGGAATCATGGCTTCGGGCCGAAATCAAAAGTTAAGTCGATTCTCGATGTTGTAACGTCCCGATTAGTAGCTGGTGCCGGAGTTATGCCCCCAGTCTCGAGGATGAAGCGAAGGGTCGGATGATGATTGCTTTTCACCCTCGACACTTTTATTTTTACTCAGTCGGAACTAAGTTGTGAGATGAGTTCGAGTGGTCGGATCACACTCATTTATGTATTGACAATCGCATCCACACTCTGGGGATTGAACTCGCATGCGGGCGGTCGATTACACCTGCTTGATGTTTAAAGTTATGTCCACGCTCCGGGGATTTAAGTTGTTTATCAGGCAGGTAGTCACACCCTTTTCAATAATCAGAATTGCGTCCACTCTGGGGACTTAGATTGAATCGTGGGCGGTTAGTTCACACCCAATTGATGTTTATACTTCAGTCCACGCGAGCGTGGACTTAGAGTTAGTTGGTGAGTGGTCGGTTCATGCCCAATCGATGTTTATACTCCAGTTCACGCTCTGGAAATCCAGAGTTAGCTAATAGACGGTCGATCACATCTGTTTAAAGTTTTTGAGATCTTGTTCGCACTCTGGGAACGATAAATTGATCAGGATCGTGGATGGTTGGGTCACATCCACCCTGAGTAAATAAGAGAAGTCGTAGGTGGACGGATCCACCCTCCTCGAGCTTGTGAATGTGGGAAGCGAGGTCGTTAGATGGACGGGTCCACCCTCCTCGAGCTTTTGTAGTACATGGGCGAAGTCGTGGATGGACGGATTCACCCTCTTCGAGCCCATGTTTATAAGTTCATACTCCAGCTCGCACTTTGAGAGTCGGAGTTAGTTAGAGGATTGTCGTGTATCAATCCTTTTTTGGCTTCAGTGTGGTAGTTTGCCCCCGAGCTCGGGTTTCACTTAGTGAGTGACCGGTCGTACCACAGCCACTTCCTATTTGGATAAGTCCCACCGTATAATGGAATTTAGCTCTTTGTGCATCGTGATGATCGCGTGACGCATTTCAAGAATCACTACCCTGGCTCGAAGAGATTGCATTTTATTGCTGAAATAAGAAAGTACGGCAAAGTCAGTTGCCTTATTACAAGTTCAAATTTCGAAATGCATTAACAAATTGCAAAGGAAAAACAAACTAAATGAACAAACAAAGTCTGTCATGTGTAGTAGCGACGAAGACTTTCGCTGTTCCAAGCTCTCTGCAAAGTGAGACCATCGACGGTTGATAATTTGAATGTCCCATCTCCAAGTCTTCGTTCAATAACATACGGTCCTTCCCACGTTGGCTTCATATGCGAAGGGACCGGATAAATTCTCTTGAGCACGAGATCGCCAAGTTCAAAGGTTCGGGGTCGGACCTTAGCATTGTACAATCGGGCGACTCGACTTCGGTACGCGGCTGCCCTCAAATTATCCTCTTCACGCTTCTCATCTAATAAGTCCAGAGATTCGGCAAGCAATATAGCATTTGTCTTCGGATCATAGTAAGTCTCACGGTGAGAAGGTACTTCTAGTTCGACCGAAATGATGGCTTCCGAGTCGTAAGAAAGTGAAAATGGAGTGTGTCCGGTCGCGGACTTGTGGGTAGTTCGATATGCCCATAGGGCCATGGGAAACTCATCGACCCATTTGCCTTCGGCCTTTTCCAGTCGCTTTTTCAAAATGGATTTGATAGCCTTGTTAACAGCTTCGACCTGTCCATTCGTCTAAGGGTGAGCAACTGTCGAGAATTTTTTCTGAATATGGAAACGCTGACAGAAGTTCTTGAACTCGGCACTATCGAATTGTGCTTCGTTGTCAGTGATAATGGTATGTGGGAGGCCAAAACGACAGATGATGTTGCAGACAACAAAGTTGATTACTTTCTTCGTCGTGATAGTAGCAAGGGGCTCAGCTTCCGCCCATTTGGTAAAGTAGTCAATTGCAACGATGGCGTACTTCGCACCACCTTTAGTTAGAGGTAAAAATCCAATTATATCGATGTCCCACGTGGCGAACGGCCATGGACTGACCATTTGAGTAATTTCAGTAGGCGGGGCCCTTGGTATCCGACATGTTTCTGACATCTGTCACACTTTTTGGCATAGTCTAATGCGTACCGATTCACAGTTGGCTAATAATACCCATATCGAAGTATATTCTTAGCAAGGGCTTGCCCCCAGTGTGATCACCATATTCTTCCTCGTGCACATCATGTAACACTCGTTTGATTTCGTCGTGGGCGATACACCGGAGTAAAGGAATAGAGTATCATCTTCTATACATAACTCCATTCTGGATAATGAACCGTGAAGCTTTCCGAAGAACTTGTCTTTTCTCACTTCCGCGCTCGGGCAAAGTTCTGTGCTCGAGGTAGTTTCTGAAAGGGGTCGTGACTCTTTCTCGGGTGTGGCTTCATGAACCTAGTCTGTCTCCATCTGATCGATACTTGGAGAGGTAAGTGTCTCAACAGGGACAAGTCCCATTTGCTGTGCTTCACCGGTGCTGGCCAGTTTTGCCAAAGAATCGGTCTTCTGGTTATGATCTCAGGGTATGCAATAGATGACATAATAATCGAACTGATTCAATATTTCCTGGACCCGAGGAAGATAAGCAGCCAAACCTCCGGTCTCTTGCTTGGTATTCTCCCCGAACTTGACATACGACCAATTGCGAATCGCAGTAAATTTCCACAGCAACTATTTTCAAATCTCTGGCGAGTCTGAGTCCGGCAAGTAAAGCTTCATATTCGGCCTCGTTATTGGTTGCATAGAAATCAAACTTCAAAGCATAACATACGGATCGACCTTCTGAGGTTTCAAGTACAACTCCAGCGTCTGACCAACGGTCGTTTGATGCACCATCTGTGTATAGCTTCCATATGTATTTGGGAGATTCACTGGTTTCGGGCAAGTCCTCTGGTATAGTGAACTCGACAATGAAATCCGCCAGAACTTGTCCTTGTATGGCTCGCCTTGGTGTGTAAGCAATATCAAACTGACTCAACTCGATGTTCCACTTTAATAACCTACCAGACGTATCAGGCCGCGTAAGGACCTGTCGTAACGGCTGGTCGGTGTAGATTGTGATAAGCCTGAAAGTAGGGACGAAGCTTTCTCGAGGCAATGGCGAGACAGTAGGCCAGCTTTTCCAACTTCGGATAGTTTCTCTCTGCTTCGGTCAATCGTTTGCTAATGTAATAGACCGGTCGCTGTATCTGATCCTCCTCTCGAATTAATGCAGCACTGATTGCATTCTCTGACACTGCCAGATAAATATATAGTTTCTCATGATCAATCGGCTTTGACAGAATAGGTGGCGTAGATAGGTGTTGAACCAGTGCTCGGAATGCGCCCTCACACTCCTCAGTCCATTCAAAGTTCCGCTTTCCTTTCCTGGTCAAATCGAAGAAGGGAATACATTTGTCGGTGGATTTGGAGATGAACGTGCTTAATGCTGCCACCCTCCCGTTGAGTGTTTGCACTTGCTTTATAGTTCTGGGAGTTTCGAGATTCCGAATCGCCCAGATCTTCTCGGGATTGGTTTCAATTCCTCAAGCATTGACAATGAATCCAAGGAACTTTCCGGAGGCGACTCCAAAGTGACACTTCAACGGGTTGAGCTTCATTCGGTATTCTCGGAGGATGTTGAACATTATTTCAAGGTCTTTGACGTGATTGATAGAGAGTCGCGACTTTACAAGCATATCGTTCACGTACACCTCCATAGTTTTCCCGATCTGGCTGGCAAACATTCGATTGACAAGTCTTTGATAGGTCGCCCCGGCGTTCTTAAGTCCGAACGACATCAGTTTGTAACAATAGAGTCCGAGATCAATGACAAAGCTGGTGTGCTCTTGATTGGGTAGGTGCATCGGTATCTGATTGTAGTCGGAATACACATCCATAAAAGACGAGCTTGTGTCCGACCGTTGAATCTACAAGCTGATCAATTCTGGGAAGCGGAAAGCTATCTTTAGGGCATGCTTTATTTAGGTCTGAGTAGTCCACACAAGTTCTCCATTTCCTGTTTGGTTTTCTGACAAGCACTGGGTTGGATACCCATTCTGGATATAATGCATCTTGGATAAACCCGTTCGTCTTGAGTTTATCCACCTCTTCTTTCAGGGCGACAGATCTCTCTGGATCCATACCGCGCCTCTTCTGCTTGATCGGGACATGTCATTGGTCAATATTCAATGTATGGCTCGCGATGTCCGGCGAGATCCCACACATGTCTGAGTGTGTCCAGGCGAACACGTTGAGGTTTGCCCGGAGAAATTCAACCAATTCCTCTTTCATCTGCTGGCTTAACTGAGACCTGATCTTTATCACTCTGGAGTCATCATCATCATCGATCGGAACATCAATCGTCAACTCTACCGAGGAAGCCTGACTGTCTTTGACTTCCTCTTCATTATCATCGTCTCTTGGATCAAGATCTTTTAGGAATTGGTTGTGGCGCCCGGCCTAGGCCCAAGCGTCAACTGTCAATTGTTGGTAAAACGGACACAAAGAGATTCCTTTACGTCCTTGCCCTTCTCTTTTCGCTGCGCCTCCCGCAGCTCAGCAACATAACAGGCGCGTCCAGCCGCCTAATCTCCCTGAACTACTCCAACCCCTTTGTCAGTGGGGAATTTCAAAGTTAAACACCAAGGGGCAATAGCTGCCCTAAATTCAGCCAGGGCTGGTCGGCCCAAGAAAGCATTGTACGGCGAATTAATATCCAACACAATGAACTGCAACATCCGGACTCTCCGGCGTTCTCCAACCCCCAACTCCACTAGTAATTCTACCATTCCAGAGGGTATAGTCGCACTTCCATTGAAACCATGTATACGAGATTGACACGCTTCAGGTCCTTTGCTTCCATTTTCATTTGGTCATACGCTCGTTTGAAAAGTATATTCACTGAGCTTCCACTATCCACTAAGATCCTCTTTATCCAAGCAGGACCTATCTGAGCTGAAATGACTAGTAAATCAATGGTAGGGGCTTCGACTCTATCGGCATCTCTGTCTCGGAAAACGATGTCGTCTGTCATCGTCTTCTGTTGTTTAGCCGGAGCCCCATTGTCAAGATTACTGCAACACTCGAAGTCCGCATGCCTAATCGAACTGGCATACGACTCCATTTCCCTCCCGCTCCGATCCGCTGGATGAGGACCACCACTAGAAGTGTTGATTACTAACCTCCCACCAGTACGCGCAGGTTCCTCCGGCCTAGTCTGATTCGGTACTTGATTCTGATTTGATGGGCCCGCACCTCCAGCCTGCGGCGTCCGAACAAATTTTTCCAACTTCCTATCTCGGATTAACTTCTCAATGATATCCGTAAACGGCGACATTCGTTGGTATTGTGACCATTGCAGTCATGTAATCTACCGAATTTTCCAGATTAAATCTGCTTTTCGGACGACTGCTTCGGAGCAGGCTTCTTATATTGGCTTCGGAGCAGTCGTGGGTCGGCATCATTTTAGCCGTGTATCGACAATGTTATAGTCGTGTATCGACAATATTTATAGCCATGTGTCTGCAGTTGTAGAGCCGTGTGTCGGCGATGGTTAGCCCCTTGTGTCACCTAGGCCAGCAATTTGTTACCATTAAGGGCAAAGTAGGGTCGTGATCGATGCAAAGCGTAGTCCTGCAGTGGATAAGAGTTATGATGTCTGTTGAAGTAACCAAGACTGTAGGAGTCGTGCTGGTTAGGCACGTTTGTCGTGTTCGCTAGTTACGTGTTTAGTTTTCTGGAGCAGGTGTGTCCGTCAGTCTCCCGTCTAATTCTGGTGTGTTGTGATATATAAAAGTACTCATTCTCATACTGGAGATAATAAGTTGTGATTATACCAGAGATCGTGTCCTGTTTTTGATCAATGCCCATATCATTCTTTGGCGCGTGTCGCCTATTATGTCTTCTTTGGCGTGTATCGTTAATTATTATTTATTTTCATGTGTTGCTTTTATATCTCATTGGCATGTGTTGCCAACTACTATTCATTGGCATGTGTTGCCAATTGTCCATCCTAGACATGTGTTATCGATTATACATTATTGGCGTCAACTATATTTTTATGGACGTGTGTCGCTGATTATATCTTCCTTTGACGTGTATCGCCATTACTATGTTTTGATTCTAGATGTCTACTTATATTGATATTATGGATGTTTTTGGGATTTGAATGTTGATTTCTGGATATGTGTGATTCACCCATTTGTGTTGATTCTATGATTTCTGTTTTGATATGTTTCTATATGGTGATGACATCTTTTGATATTAGTTCAGATTGTTTTTCTAATATAAATACGAGATATTTGGATAGTGTTATGAGATATTTGGATAATGTGATGCTTTGATTGTCATTTATAGTACTATGTATATTTTAGGCATACGTTACCATATTTTTATGCATTCTTTGACATATCGTCTTATGATTTGATTATCGATGTTGATGATTATCTTATTATTATTATATATTCTTGATTAGACATAGTCTGATCTGTGTGTTATTTTATAATACTTGGGTCAGTTTGAGATGTTTCAGGTTCAGGGACGACAAGACTAGCATTTGTGTTTATTGGATTAGGAATTCTAGATAGATTTCTTCGTCTTGTATTGTTTCATGTATGTATATTTACATGTTGCATATTAGACAAACTTTGTATATTATTGTATTATATATTATATGTAATCACTGCGATTGACTTTGTGTTCTCTGTGATTCATTGTATATTGTGTATTGTTCTATCCTGGAGACACACATGTCTATTGCTTTGTACCGATACTGTGTACGTATAAATGAGTTATTCATTTGATGTTTTAATACGTACTAGTGTTAGTCCAAGAGAATATTCACATATGTACCCCCATACAGTCTCATTCTCCGTATTATCTTATAGTATTACTTAGTGATACTTTTGGATAGTATGGGTATAGATGTGAGGTGTTACATACACATCCATGGACTGTATGCTTTGTCGTCTATCGACAAATACGATAGAAGTGCTGACCCATCAGATCACATCACTACTTTCAGTTCTATTACAGGGGCCAGTCAGTTTTCTAGCCTCACAAAGTGTCTACCCTTTCCCTTTACTCTCACAGGACTAACATCCTATTGGTTCTTGCATCTGTAACCAGACATCATTCATTCTTGAACCTAACTTCGTATAGATTTCAAAACCAGATTCTTTTCTTCAAAAACTTATGTCATGATGACAAGTGAGTTAGGTAACATCAAATATGAGCCAACCAAGAATATTCGATCGTATTAGCAAGGAGTCCATCTGGGCTAGGGGTGTTGACAAAAACAGCTTGGTTATGGTCCTTTGTTCAGGGGTCAGGTACAAGTCGAAGATGTGGAAAGAACTTCAAAAGCAGTTAGCCACATCCCTAGCTGATTTCTATCAACGGGCGAACGATATTATATGAATGAAGGATGTTGATATCTCAAACGGCGAAGATGAGGCCCGACGCTTTCATAAAGCTGGCCCATGAGAAAATGCCGATCGTCGAAGCAATGGTTGACAGAACAACAAAAGGCGCATAGAAGACGTCACCCGATACAAGTCTAGGTATACTAACAATGACTCTTTGAATCAAGGTATGGAATTTATATATCTCACAACCAGAGATCGGGTACCTTACTAAAGACCATCCAATACGAGAGGTGAAAGAAGGGAAGAATCTCGCGACAACGACAAGTATTGCGAGTTCCACCAAATCAACGACCACTCCATCAACGAGTGCCATGTACTGAAGGATGTGATCAAGAGGCTATCCGGTAAGGAGTGCTTGTGGAGTATGCTTGACACCAAGTCGACCAAAGAACGACTCCTAATAACTAACCGGCTCAACCTCAACCATCGAATAACAATGTCGCAGCTATAACCGACATTCTGAGTATATATGGAGGTCTGCATGTAGCCAGAAGCAGCCGTGGAGCACAGTTTCAGTGTCAAAGAAAAGTGGGGTTGGCTGATCAAGTTTTTTCATTAGAATACTGTGAGGACCTGTTTCTTCGACTCTTAAAAATCGCCACTAATATATTCTCGGTATTCACGTACCGAAAATCCAAGTGCCGGAGAAGCGGATTCTCAAGGGTAAGAAATAAAATAAAGACAGAACAGAATCTCATATATGTTATTTCAATAAAACTTTTACAACAAAAATAAAAATGCATTTATCAGAGTTAAAACATGGACAGTTATGAATATCCGTCCTTACAAATGCGGAATACTACAGTACAAGAGTGTGGTGGAAATAGACCAAAATCTTCAGAAATTCTTTTGACTTCATGCTTCGAGCTCCATCCAGCTTTCTTCTAAACTAAACCTGATTACTAGGCTGCCCGGAGAAAATTAGGGCACCCAGAGTTTAAGGAAAAAGAAAATAAACTCCGGGTCAGTCATGAGACTGGTGTGAGAACTCAAAATACGCATTTTGAAAACAAAAAAGTATCTCATAAAACCACGCCGCACATAAACACGGAATAGATTTTTACCTTATGATATCCAAATCATTCTACGTCAAAATACTTGATATTTATTTTTAATGACGTATCTTTGAAAACATTTACAAGTAAACTTATTAATCTTAACCGAAATTGTTACCATTATTAAATTCCAACATACTAGGCTCTACAAACAAGATGACAGACACTTATTGAAGAATGAATTCCATACAAATGAGCAGGTGAAGGGAATACCTTCCGGCAGTACATCTCTAGAGGAATGTACCGATGCCCAACTGATGGTCCTCTACCAACACAAGACCAACCTACCTCTTTCTAGATAGTATCGACTATGTCATCATCTCGGTTGTTACCGACCAATCCGAGGATCCTCGTAGCATACATCCACATTAATTTAAATCCCGACGTCATAGCAGGAATAAATATATCTAGAAGAGGATGATCATACCCTAATGGTTGAGAACCACATAGCCTTGCCGCATCTACCATGTTTCGGTCATTTCCGGGTGTGAGGCTTGAGGTAACGATTACCTTTCACTTTGCACATTTCACTTTGAATGCCACATCGCCATTCCATCGTTCACTATTGACTTGCACAAACATACAACCTTCGAGCTCATACGTCTCAGAGAAGGGTGTTAAGCTAAGAGAAGTTGTCTTCTCCGCCACCAAACAGATGTATATTTATAAAAGTCAACGATGAAATCTCAAGAATGCAATATCAGACATCAATCCATACAAGTTCGTTCTGGGACTGAACGAAACCGAAGACACTACTCCTACCACATCCTGTCAAGAATTAACCCTAGGATTAGTAGCGAGAAGTCCTTGCAACTCAAAAAGTTTCAAAAACGAAGGGACCACTGCTACTGTAGTATTTGGGAGCTAACGAGAATTATCAACAAGCAGTCCTTCCATCTCGAAAATCGTCGGTCTTCATCCTTCATTCTCTCTATCATGTCTTCAATTTTCGAACGCATACATTGGTTCGAAGTGGTTCTCGGATAGGGATTACCCAAATCCTACCCTGGTTCCTTCGACCCAATCATCAATAAAAAGAGGTTCTATGGATAGAGAATCATTCTTTAATTGATTAAGTTCTTTTTATCAAAATCTCTCTTGGAGATATATATTTCAAAAACATTCTTTTCGGTATATACGCAATCATTAAACCTCTCTTATCAAATCCTTTGATTACATAAAACCCTTTTTAAACTCGGAATAATTCGAAATCATTTCATTTTTCACTTAGGAAAACATTTCCAAAATCATTTCATTTAAATCTTAACAAAGATTTCTTATTTCAAAACTCATAATTTTAATTGAGTTGAAACCATGTTATCTAGGATGTTAATAAAAAACCAGTAAATTTTAAGTGAGCAGAATCTATAGAAATTATCTAATTCTACCCAATATTAATTCCCGTATTCAACAAATATTATGGGTGGAATAACGGCGAAATCACCTTTTAAATTCCACGAATAGTAGAGTTCCTCTTTGGGATTTAACACCAAGTGTAAGAAGATCATCTCTATACAATCAAGTTGTATTTAATTTAAATTTGAAAATTTTAAATCTTTTTATACTTAACTCGTTTTCGACATTTCGACTTTATCTATTCCTCGCCCAGGGAAGAGGCCAGGTGAGCCAGGGCACTGGTTGCTCTTGAACATTTTCTTAGTTTAAGCACCTCACATTCGTATCTCACGAATAGAAAAATCCGGTCTACTCGTCGGCTTTTAGAGTCAAGATTAAACTACTTAATTATAATAGCTTTTCTTTAAACATTTATTTAAATTCTTTTTAAATAACCACAAAACTTCCAAATCATTATCAAAACACTTAATTATTCATTTGAAAACATTTATAAAAGATTTCGAAACGAATTGTTAAGTTTAAAGCTATATTTCAAAAGTTATAGAAAAAGTGTTGCGGTAAAGTGTTGCGGAAAGTGTTCTTTTAAGCTATATTGATCAAAACGACTTTTTTCGGGTCTTAATCCTTGGTCCTGACGTTGTCAAAGCATCCTTGGCTGTCTTAGTCCGGGTCTTGACACCATATGCCCTAAGAATCGTTGCGTTTTAGGCCTCCTCCTTCGCCTCAACATCCTCTTAGATTTTTCTGATGTTATCCCGGATGGGGATGGAGCAGTGTGCGATCAGAAACACAACCAGCATTAAATAATCATCAGTTATCCAAAGGGAAAGTCAAGATTAGAAGCTTACTAGCAGGGTGTCCCAAGCGTGTGCGTTCATCATGTCCTCCAAGGAGTGCTGGGTCCAACCAGATCTAGGTCGGTGAGTGTACATTAAGGTTTCGATGGCTATAAGCTAGAAAGTCCTCAGGATGCGATCCAACTCTTCAACGTCCTGACCACATGGGACCTCCAGAGATACTTGTCTCATTGGCACAACTTTGACTAGGTTAGCTAGCCCACCGCATTATACATATTCATTTTTTTTGGCATAAGGAATGAAGACCTCAGAAGATTGTGACTCACTTCTATTAGGACGTTTCCTTTCCAAGCTGTCGGCGGAGGGGATGGGCAATGACTGGGTGATAGGGGGCAGCTCAGTGATCTCCTGACTTACGCTGACTATCTCGGGCCCCGAAGCTGGACCAGTCTTGGAAGTAGGGTTGAAAACACAAAAGTCAATCGCATCAAACACTAAAATAAGATAGAAGCAATGGTTAGTTCAAATGCATGAAAAAGGAGAAAAAAACATAAGTGAACCACCATTTGAAACCATCTGACCTTGCCTTCTAACAGGGGGGGCATGATGAGAGCGATCCATCTACTGTAACAACCTTAATTTTTAGTAACATTATTTAGAATATTTAATTGGTTAAATAAAATAAAATAATGTAATGATTAGGGGATTGAGATTTGTGAAAACTAAGGGGTAGCCATGCCTTGTTAATAAATAAACTAAAATGGATTAGAATGAAATAGATAAGGGAAGTTAGATAAGGGGCAAAATAGGGAAAAGACACATCCAATACCCTAAACCCTTAAGCCGTGTTCATTCTACACATTCATTATCAAAATTAAAAATAGAGGCCGACCACCATTAAGCAAGAACAAGAGGAAGATAAGCAAAAGCAAGAAGCTAAATCAACTTAATCCATTCTCAAATCTCAAACTCCTTAATCACAAAGCTAAAATGAATAATGACTACATCTCACGTTTTCTAATTATTTTTTGTTTTAGGTTAAATCCGAATTATTTTGCAAGGTTTTGCCATGTTTTGATTGTTAGAAATAAATATATATGCTTGTTAATGATTTATGATATTTCATATGGATTTTATGATGTTTAAAATAATTTACGGCTAAATTATATACGTTTTGGGTTTGAAATTTATATGTATTAGAAAACATATTAAAATTGATTTATAGGAATTTTTGTAGAATTTTCCTAGGTGTTTTAATGAGTATATAAAATTATTTAAGGTATGAGACTTAAATGTTTCATATATTTATAAAATGATAAGGGGTGTTTTGTAAATAATTTAAATTGTTTATTTCTGAAATTTTGGCAGTACTTTTAGAAAAAAAAATTAGCAACCAATAATATTTTGGCAGACAAGGCAGGTTAGTTGAAAAGATTATTTAAACAGCTAAAAATCAGATTTTACATGCTTTTTACATGTTTCGCCACTTTCGGCACCAAGGTTTCGATTGAGTACTTCCGCCTCCATCGCCATCAAAACCAAAACACAGTATCAAAGATTTGGTATATAGTGAATTGGATATATGCGAAAGGTACTGAGTCGAGACAATGAGTTCTGATGGGGTCGAAACCTTACTTTTCTTTTAAATGAAAATGCACCTGCTTTGCTTTCGAAAGGAATGCTTTCGACTTGGTTGGTTTTCGACTGGATAAAATTGATTTAAGAAATGGTTTCGAATTAGGTTGCGCCTTTTATTTTAAGTAAATGCTTTCGAAGGGGCCAAAACCCCTTGCTGTCGCTTTTTACCTTTCGAAGCAAATGGTTTCGAAATGATACTTTGTTTTTGCAACCTAGCCACTTCTCCAATGCTTTCGAAGGGTTGGTTTCAATACCATCACTTATTTACTTAGGAATTTCTTTCGAAAGAGTGCTTTCAACTTAGTTGTTGTATGACCCTTTTGTTCCGTTGAAGGTAGAAACTAAAGGTTTCGAAAGGAAAGATTTTTAAATGGTTTCAAAAGGTTTACACTTGTTTTACTTAAACCCAAATGTTTTCAAAAAGTTTGATGTTTACAAAGGACTTTAATGCTTTCGAAAGGTCTAAATGAAGGTTCCGAAGGGATGGTTCCCCAATGGTTTCAAAAGGTTTAAAAGAAAGGTTTCCAATGTTTACGAAATGCAATGTTAAGTATTTTAAAGATAGGATGTCTAAGGTTTAAGGCTTTCGAAAGGAATTATTTCAACGTTTTGAAAGGTGATTATAAATGGTTTCGAAAGGGATGTTTGGCCTTCGGCCTAAGCTTTTACTTGTATCGAATGTGGTACTTTCAATGGATTCGAAAGGGGTACTTTAAAAGGTTAAATGTTTTCATCAATAAAGTTTTGTGTAAAGTATATATAACATGACAAGGTGATTTGAGTAAAGCATAGAGTATATTTTCCGTGTTTAAAGTATGATTTAAAGGATTAAATCATTTTGAAAGAAAAGGTTTTCAAGAAAAATTTATGGGTAGTTAACCATAAGTAAGATGACTCAGATATTAGTACACCAGATGGAACTGGTATAGGATCGCGCCTTCTACATTAGCTATTAGCCCTTAGCTAATTTAGTCCAAAATTGCAGTGTGTAGGGCTTTGTCATAGGTAAGACTAAAATGATGTTACACACAGAAAAGAATATACAGAGTGAGGATAGGTTATTGGTGAGCCCGCAAAACCATTAGGATCAGTTGACCCTGGAGAAGTAAGTTAGGGACAGACCGTCCAGAAGAGGAGTATCTAACAGTAGTTAGATTATTTGTTTATTTTGTCTGGTAGGCCCGAGTCAGCCAAAGGTTAATAGTTAGCCAAACAAAACTATATTGTTCGGATATATAGTCCATTTGTTACCTGATTTATATGCTTCCATGATACTGATATTATTGTTTTAACCAGTTTTGGTTGCAGGATTAATATTTGCAAAAGATATGTTTTAAAAGGATATTAGTGAGGGAAAACCCATTCCGCTAAGCGGTGTGGTCTCACTTAATATCAAATAACCGAGATGTATACTATTATTCACACCAGGCTTTATGTCTGACTCAAAGTTTATGTTTTTCCCCTTAAACTCTCGGGTGCTCAAAATTTATTTGAGTAGGCTGAGATTTGAGGATCTTCAAGTTTAGTAGGTGGACGAATAAAGATTCCGAAGACGAGCAGGAGGCTGATGCTAGCTATATTTAGGAGTTGTTATGTTTTATTTCCGTTGTGTTGTATTAAGTCTATTATGACTATTTTTGGTACTCTGATCATCCAAGGGGGCATCTTCAAATGTCGCTCTTGACGTATTTTGTAATAATTATATTTAATCTGAACCTGGGAAACGTTTGGAATTATGTAACTTGGATATGAAAAGTTGTTTTGAAATGTAATCAGAAAAATGTTTTAATCTGTGATGATTTTATTTCATATTCAAGTGCTTCTGATATTATGAATACCATTAATATTGCCATATTTGGTCACCAAAAGTTAATACTATGGATGGCTGCAGCATCTGTAGCGCTTAGCTTCAGGCCTCCAGATAGGAGTTGTTACAACTTGATATCAGAGCATAGGTTTATGAAAAACTTTAAACTAAAATGATTTTTGAAAATATAATCCTAATGAATTAGAGATAATATTAGGGTATGGTATAATGCTATAGTAACGTACTTGTATTTGCTATATATATAAGTATACGCTTTATCTCTATTCTCCTATCTCTCTTAGGCTATTCTTCTGTATCATACGAGGCTTAAATACAGAAATGGAAGCTAGAAGTGGAAGAGTTAACCTTGGAGGGGAAGCACCACTACAAATGGAAATGCCAAACCAAATACGAGAAGGACCCAAGGTCATGAACAAGCTGGAAATGTGGGTGTTGGAGTCCCGCAAGTTGACATGGGAGCTATGTATCAGTTCTTTGTCAACATGATGCAGGCGAGTGTTGCTACTGGAGTGGTTGGAGGAAATGCTGGAGTAGGGAATCAGGAAGCTCCAGTGGTCAACAATTGTGCTATTCTGAGTAGAGATTATGCTCGGTTGGTAGGAAAGCCATTTATTGGTACTGAAGATGCAATTGACGTAGAGAATTGGATGCTTCATTGCGAGAGGATTTTCGCTGATTTAAGGCTCAATGAAGAGCAGAAGAGAAGGCTTGCTTCAAGATAGCTTCAAGGAGCAGCTTTATACTGGTGGAAAAGTGTGACGGGTGGAGTGAATGAAGAGATGATGACATGGGCTGAGTTTAAGAGGAGGTTTGAGGAGAGGTTCATGTCTATGATGGGGAAGTCTACCTTGCTCAAGAAGTTTGCTGAGTTGGAGCAGAGGGAGATGACCGTGTTGGAGTATGCTACAAGGTTTGAGGAGTTGGCAAGATATGGTTATGCCACTGTAGAGACTGTGATTAAGAAAATGAGAAGTTCATTAAGGGCTTGAAGCTTGAGTTGGCAAAGCCTATATTACCGCATATCCGGGATCCATTTGATGTTGTAGTGGAAATGGCTTTGAGGAATGAGGAGATGTTTGCTTTTCTGGAGAGAAATAAGGCAAAGGAAGTCCAAGTGGGGTAGAGTCAGAAAAGAAAGTTTTTCCATAAGAAAGGAGCTCAGAAGGGCGGAGCTGCCAAGAAAGGAAAGTTGGAGGTTGTCTGTTACAAGGGTGACAAGAAGGGACACTATGCCCATGAGTGCCGGACGGGCGAATGAAAGAAAACTGGGGAGAAGAAAGAGGTGAGGTATTTCAACTGTGATCAAATTGATCATTACAAGAACCAACGCAAAGAGCCTGCTAAGGATGGAAGAGGTAAAGTGTTTGCATTGGAGCCGGCTACCTCGAGACCAATAGTAGAGGAAAAAGGGAAAGCAGTGTTGGAAGGTACACTTCAGATTCATGGTATGTCAGTTAGCGTTCTATTTGATACCAGTGCATCGCATTCTTTTATATCTTGTTGTTTGGTAGATAAGCTTAACCTAGAACCCTCATACTTAGTTAATTCCTTAAGGGTTGCAAATTCGGTAGGAGGGTATGTGACACTTAGGATGAAGTGTGACCACCTAGAGTTTGAATTGTTAGGTCATACTTTTGTTTGCAGTTTGCATGTGTTTGATGTCGTAGAGTTCATAATTATTTTAGGTATGGATTGATTAAGTAAGTATGATGCTAGGATAAATTGCCATGATAGGAAAATATCGCTTAGACACCCTGATTGTAGTGATCAGATTGTATATACCGTAGAAAACCCTAGTTGTGAGGTGAATGCTTTGTTGAGTGTTGTGGAGGTAGAAGACGAGTTGAATCGAGTTTTCATGGTTAGAGAATTCGTAGATGTTTTTGAACCTGTAGTAGGACTGCCGACGAAACGAGCTATTGAGTTTCGGATAGATTTAGTATCTGGAATAGAACCGATAGTAGACCACCAAGCAGGATGACACCTACCGAGACGAGGGAGCTAAAAGTGCAGTTGGCGGAGTTGGAAGGCAAGAATTTTATTAGGCTAAGTAGTTCATCTTGGGGAGCAGTCGCAGTGTTTGCTAAGAAGTCGGACGGATCGTTAAGGTTATGTATCGATTATCATAAGTTGAATGAGAAGACGATAAAGAATCAATATTTGTTGCCTAAAATTGACGATTTGTTCGATCAGTTGAGTGGAGCCAAGGTATTTTCTCAGTTGGATTTAGCAACAGGTTTCCATTAGCTTAAAGTAGCAGAGGATAGTATTCCTTTGACGACGTTTAGAACTAGATATGGATCGTACGAATGGTTAGTGATGTCGTTCGGACTAACTAATGCGCCAACATTCTTTGTGGATTTGATGAACTAAATTTTCCGAGAGCACTTAGATAGGTTTGTGTTGGTATTTATAGATGATATTTTGATATACTCTAAGGATGAAAGGGAGCATGAAGTTCATCTTAGGATGGTGCTTGAGACGCTGAGCCAGCATCAACTAAAGGTGAAATTTTCGAAGTGTCATTTATGGAAGAACGAAATGAAGTTCTTGGTCATGTAGTCTCAGAGAAAGGGTTGTCTGTAAAACCGACTAAGATTGAAGCGGTGAATAATTGGAAGAGACCCGAGACAGTGACTGAGATAAAGAGTTTTCTTGGATTGGCTGAATATTATCGAAGGTTCATTAAGGATTTTTCGTGGATAGCGGCACCAATGACCAAGCTAACGCGAAAGGAAAAGAAGTTTGTTTGGACCGATAAGTGTGAGGAAGCATTCCAGAGCTTGAAACGCTTATTGACTCATGCACCTGTGTTAGTTGTTTCGGAAGGGAATCAAGATTTGGTAATATATACAGATGCGTGTGGAACTGGATTAGGATTTATGTTAATGCAGAGAGGTAAAGTGATTTCCTATGCTTCTCGACAGCTTAGACCGCATGAGGTTAGATATCCAACGCATGATTTGGAATTAGCTACGGTGATATTTGCATTGAAGGTGTGGAGACATTACCTTTTGGGAGAGAGGTTTGAGCTATATACGGATCATAAGTCATTGAAGTATTTGTTTCTCAGGAGCTGAACATGAGACAATAAAGATGGTTAGAGTTTATTGCTGCTTATGACTTTAGAATTGAGTACACACCAGGAAAAGGTAATAAGGTTGCGGATGCGCTTAGCATGAAACATCAGAATGCAGTGTTGGCAATGATAGTTGAGTGGAAAGATTTGGAAGTGTTGACGACATGTAGAGTACAGTGGAGATCTGAAGCTGGATCTAGTGGAGAAACTGCTGTGTTGTCTTATTTAGAAGTTCGACCGATGATGATCAAAAAGATCGTTTCTAAATAGGAGGAGGATCCGATAGTGGTTGAATGGATCAGAAAGTTAAGGGATGGAACGGAGAGCGATGACTTGAAGAATTTTAGTCTTGACCAGAATGGGTGGTTAAGGAAGAAAGGAAGGTTATGTGCTCCAAATGTAGGAGACATAAGGAAGGAGGTTCTTAAGGAATGTCATCGTTCGAAGTTCACTATTCATCTAGGAGGAACTAAGATTTATCAGGACATGAAGAGGAGTTTCTTCTCGAAAGGTATGCAGAAGGATGTAGGCTCATGGGTAAAGCAGTGTTCGAACTGCTAACAGGTAAAGGCTGAACATCAGAAGCCAAGTGGGTTGCTTTAGCCATTAGATATTCCGGTATGGAAGTGGGATTCTATTTCTGTGGATTTCATAGATGGGTTGCCAAGATCTAATAGAGGAAATGAAAGTATATGGGTCATAGTGGACAGGTTGACCAAGAGTGCCCATTTCGTTCCAATTAAATCAACTAGGACGACACCTGTTTTGGCCGAGTTATTTATGAAGAATGTGGTTAGACTACACGGTATTCCTAGTAGTATAGTAAATGATAGAGACTCCTTGTTCACTAGCGAGTTCTGGAGAAGTCTACAGGAGATTATAGGAACCAAGCTCAAGATGAGTACCGCTTACCATCCATAGACCGATGGGCAAACGGAAAGAGTTAACAAAGCCTTGGAGGATTTGTTACCAGCTTGTGTGCTAGATTTTGTAGGATCATGGGAAGACCATCTACACTTAGTTGAGTTTTTGTATAACAGCAGTTATCAGGCTAGTATAGGGATGACACCGTTTGAAGTTTTGTATGGAAGGCCATGCAACTTGCCAGTTTGTTGGTTAGAGACCAAGGATAGGTTGGTTCTTGGTCCGGATTTAGTTAGAGAAGCTACAGAGAAGATTGAACTGATTCGAATAGAATGAATGTAACGACCCTCCTTTCTAAGCCCAGAAAGATGCATCATCTTGAAGAAAGAAAGGGATAGAAAAGAGAAAAGATAGAGAAGAAAGAAAGAACAACATCAGAATCTCAACAGCGGAACGAATAAATTATATTAATCACATAAGTATTACATAATATACGACGACTATCAGAGTTACACAGCTTATACAACACATACTAGACAGTTATAAACACCTGTCTAGTTATTACAATTCAAGATACAACTTAAACAAATGACTCAGAGATCAACACAGCGGAACCACTTATATATCTACAAATGCTGAAGCCTCCTGCTCCATTGCTCCTTCTGAATTCGTCAAAGCAAACCTGAATCCCTTCGCTACTCGTAAAAATTTGAGTACCCAAGAGTTTAATAAAACAGAAAATAAACACTTGGGTCAGACATGGGTCTGGTGTGAGTAAACGGTTAAAATTGCTTAACTTTGGAATCATTTGAAAACAAAGGTATCACGTAAGACTTCCCACACATAAACATGGAGAAGTTTTTACCTTACGCTAACCAAAACTTTGATAGGAAATCCGGTTATATTATAATAGTGTCTAGGGTTTCCAAATAAATATTCACATAGCCGAAATTGTTACATTCATTAAATTCCAGCATACATAGGTATACAATCAAGTCCGATGGCACTTATTGGAAGTTGGATTTCCATACAATGGCAGGGCTACTGGGGTACCGCCCGTCACAGTACGTGGCCTAGATCAACGTACCGAGGAGTACTCCCGCTCCCCTGCAACACAAGGCCGGAACCATCCCTTACTGGATAATTCCCGCATAAGAAACCCTAGCTGTTGTAGCTATTCAACCGCCCACTCAGCCGGAAAAAAAGGGACTCTAGACAGGGGAAATCTTATCCTACTTGGGCGCTACCCACTAACCTTGTTGCACCTCCCCTGTTTTAGCCATTCCCGGTTGATGAGGCTTGAGGTTACGATTACCTTTATAGAACACATCTATCTTAGAATGCTCATCGTCCACCTGACAATGTGTTGAAAGCATTCAATCCATACAAGTTAGTTCCGGGTTCGAACGAAACCGAAGACATTATCTCGTTACACTCATTTTGGAATCACCCTCAGAGTTAACGACAATAACCCTTGCACTCTGAATCTTCATCTTCACTTGAGATTCACGACCTATCGTTTAACTTGGATCGATGTGGTTTTCGGATATCCAAATCTGGAAACCCGATCCCGGTCTTATCGAAATCCAAAACGTATTTTAAAGGCCAAGTTGTTTAAGGTTTAAACAATTTAATTCAATTCAATACTTGAATTCACACAGCATTCATCACAGATAAATATCACACATTTATCACAGATATATCCAATATCATATCACAGAATATCACAGCATATCATTCAATAGATATCATCCAATTCAGATATTCTACACAACAATCATCCATAAGCAACAATAATTAACCCTATGTTATAGTTAATTTAATTAACTTAAATTAAATTAATTACTTAAGAATTAATTATCTAACCCTGCTTAATCAATCATTAATTAATTACAAACCTTTAATTAATTAATTACTCATTAAATATTAATCATCCTTGATTAATTATTCATTAATTACATAAAGTAATTATCCTTTACTTAATTTCACAATTTAATTATTCTTAACCATTTACAGTAATTAATCTTTAATTACTTCATAAATTAATTAACTATAATTAATTACATTAATCCTTAATTAATTATATTAATTAATTAATTAAACTTTAATTAATTACCTCCATTAATTAACCTTAAATAAATCATAAACAGTGATTACCATCCTGTAATTACTTACCCAAATTAATTAACTCCTTAATTAATTATATTAATCCTTTAATTAATTACACCAAATAATTAATCCTTAATTACTTTTATAAAGTAATTATACTTCAATTACTTTTCATTAAGTAATTCCCTTTAATTAATTACATCCAGTAATTTCCCATTAATTACTTACACTAAGTAATTACACTTATCAATCTCATTAAGTATCATACTTAATTCCTTATCAAGTGATTATCTTTAATTAATTTACAAATTAATTAACTTAAATTAATCACATTCATTTTATTAATTATACTTGAGTAATTCATCCCTTAATTACCCTTAAACAAATTAATTAATCTTTAGTTACAGATTAATTATTCTTTTAATTATTATTTAATAAACCTTAATTATCAATTAATAAAACTTAATAACAAATTAATTAATCCTTAATTATCAGTTAATTAATCCTTAATTTATCTTTATAGATTAATTTTTCCTTAATTATTAATTAATAAAACCTAATTATTAATTAATAAACTTAATTAAGTACTTCTTAATTACCAGTTAATTAACCTCTAATTACTTAATTAATTAATTACAAATTACTTAATTTCTCATCATTGATTTAATCAATCTTAATTATTGAGTTAATTAAATTAATTAATTACTCTTAATTAATTTCTTAATTAATCCTTTATTATTAATTTATTAAATTAATTAATTATACTTAAATTTTCTTAATTAACTTAATTAATCTCAAATCATTAAAACCTTAATTATCTTAAGATAAAACATTATCTTAAAAATACCTTAATTATCATTAAAACATTTTTTCTTAATAATTAACTTTACTTAAATAAATCATTAATTTAAGTTTTAAAATAAAATAATCATTTAACTTGATAAATTAAAGTTACCAAATCATGACTTCCTTTAAATAATTTAAACTTTACTTAACCAAATTTAAATTAAACCAATTTCAAAGCTTCTTTATTAAATGTTAAAGAAAACAATTATTATTTATAAAGTAATTTATACAAGAAAACTTAAACTAAATTTATTTTTAAATTTCAAAAAACTTTGTTTTAAAAACTTTTAAAAACTGTTATAACTTAGCTTCGGGTTCAAACTGATCTTTACTCGAGACTGACCTCGAGTTCTTCTTCATCTTCTTCTATATTTTTTTTAAAACTGTATTTAGTTTAAATTTAAAAACTGTTAAAAACCATAATAGTTAACACTCACGAACCCGAGTTCAAACTCGAGCCAACAAACCAAATCCCTGATCCTTCCTTCGAGACCAACCCACAACCAAAACCCACTGACACAAACATCACTTGTGCATGTACACCATCACCAGAGCCACCTTCGGCCTTCGATGATCTCTCCGGCATATCGCCAATCGATGCAGCAACCAACTCCGACCATCAGAACACTCGCACAAGCTACATATCGAAATCGAATAGTTCGATCCATTTCTGGAACCCAATTGATCAACCAAAACCACCTCGTATCGCGATCCACTACCACCTGAGACCACGGCCTTCTGCCTGAACCTTCGCTGGAACCCTTAGCTTCGTTCCCCCTAGGTTCGGTCACCCCCGATCATCCATTGATAATGAAATTATTTCGAAAATGACTCTGACAAAAATATGCCCTTAAACCCTACGACGATGTCGTATCGCCACCATGATGATCAGAAAATTCACCGATCATTTTTGCCAAGACCCCCTACCCTCCAGCATGCTCCAGTAATGAACACGAGACTCCATCACCCTCCGATCGCCAGAAATTGCTCCAAAACCAATTTTCAGTCATTACCCAAATGCATACTAAAAACATTATTAAAAATCCTGATTTTCTTTTTAAAATTCATATCTTCCAGAGACAATTCAATTTATATAAATTGATTCATCCAATTTCATCATTTGATTTTAACATGATGTTAGAATGGCTACTGCATTTCTTGATTTTCAGAGGATATTCAAACATAAGATACTTGAATCTATTTTTAGTACTTAGATTATGATTAAACTATTTTGTTTCGAGTCCAAGTCCTAACAGTGATTTAATAAAAAGATCTTGAAGTTTGATTGTAACTTAAACTCTGCAATAAGGAACAGAGAAGATGAATACAACTAGGCATGCACACATAAACACACTTATATATATACAGATTTTTATACTTTTATATACACACATGCATGGCATCATTATCACAGCAATTTCACAAGCAATAAACATTTACTTACTTAATATATTTTTTATAAAAATGTTTACTCACCTTTTTTTTATAAAAGCAGGGAGCTTGTATTTTGAAAACAGGAAGGCTTGCAAACATATTGAACTTGGAAACTTGGATTTGCAGAAGTAAATGCCTTGATTTCTTTAAAAACTGAAAGGCTTTGTTGACTGAGATGATTCAATTAGTAAGTTAATTTTAAAATAAGAAAAGCTTTGGGTTGAATTTAACAAATTATGTTTTATTTGTTAAATTCAATATATTTTGGTAATTTGGGAATTATGATTAAATTTAATATAAAGATTTTCAAAGATTAATCAAATAGTTAACTATATAGTTTTAAAATACTTAAAGTAAATGTATGGGGTTTCAAAATAAATGTTTTTGAAAAATAAAGTTTTATAAAAACAAAATGTTTTAAACAAGTTTTAAAAGATTTAAATGTTAAAATAAATGAAATGCCTGTACAAAAGTTTGTGTGTATGAATATATATTTCTCTGTTCTATGTCAGAATTAAACCCATTCAAATTTAATTCCATTTCTCTTTATACATTCAGTTTTAGGCCTTGATCTCTAAATAGAAAATGATTGTGGGAGTGTAATATTGTTTCTAAAAATATTTTCAAGAATTTATATTAAGTGATTAATTCAAATAGGGTGGTATTAGAGCTACACAGAAATTTATAACTGTCTAATATGTGATTTATATCTTTGTAGCTCTGATACCACCCTATTTGAATTAATCACTTAATATAAATTCTTGAAAATATTTTTAGAAACAATATTACACTCCCACAATCATTTTCTATTTAGAGATCAAGGCCTAAAACTGAATGTATAAAGCGGCTCCTCCAGAATTTATCAAAGCAAACCTGAATCTCTTGGCTACTCGTAAAAATTTGAGTACCCAAGAGTTTAGGAAAAACAGAAATAAACTCCGAGTCAGACATGTGTTTATAACTATCTAGTATGTGTTGTATAAGCTATGTAACTCTGATAGCTGTTGTATATGATACTATGTAATATCTTATGTGATATAATATAATTTATTTGTTCCGCTGTTGAGATTCTGATGTTGTTCTTCTTTCTTCTCTATTTTTTTCTCTTTTCTATCCTTTTCTTTCTTATTAATGATGCGTCATTATGTGGAATGAATGGCGGGTCGTTACAATGAAAGAAGCTCAGTCGAGGCAGAAGAGTTATGCTGATAGAAGATGGAAAGACTTAGAGTTCTCTGTTGGAGATCATGTTTTTATTAAGGTGTCACCGATGAAGGGTGTGATCCGATTTGGAAAATCAGGGAAATTGGCACCGAGATTTGTATTACCATTTCCTATTGTAGAGAGGATCGGGAAACTCACATATAGAGTAGAGTTACCGAACAGTTTGGCAGGAGTCCACGATGTTTTCCATATTTCTCATCTAAGGAAATGTATTAGAGACCCGAAGACTACTATAGCATCGACTATGTTAGAAGACTTAGTAGTAGAGCCGAATTTGACTATAGTTAGAAAGCTAGTTCATACAGTCGCGAGAGATGAGAAGAAGCTAAGAAACAAGACAGTCAGATTAGTTAAAGTCCAGTGGAGCGACGATGAGAGAGACTGTACTTGTGAGACTGAGAGCAGGATTAGAGATGCTTATCCTGATTTGTTCGATGGTATGTTTTACCTTTTTGATTGATTTGTTGAGCGCCTTATCATAATTTCGAGGACGAAATTCTTTAAGGAAGGGAGTCTGTTATGACCCTGATTTTTAGTAACATTATTTAAAATATTTAATTGGTTAAATTAAATAGAATAATGTAATGATTAGGGGATTGAGATTTATGAAAACTAATGGGTAGTCGTGCCTTATTAATAAATAAACTAAAATGGATTAGAATGTAATAGATAAGGGAAGATAGATAAGGGGCAAAATAGGGAAAAGACACATCCTAATACCTTAAACCCTTAAGCCGTGTTCATTCTACACATTCATTATCAAAATTAAAAATAGAGGCCGACCACCATTAAGCAAGAACAAGTGGAAGATAAGCAAAAGGAAGAAGCTAAATCAACTTAATCCATTCTCAAATCTCAAACTCCTTAATCACAAAGCTAAGGTGAATAATGACTACATCTCATGTTTTCTAATTATTTTAATCCAAATTATTTTGCAAGGTCTTGCCATGTTTTGATTGTTAGAAATAAATATATATGCTTGTTGGTGATTTATGATATTTCATATGGAGTTTATGATATGTGTTAATGTGAAACCCTATTAAATGACATCCAAATGCCTTGCGATTTTAGATTTAGATCAGAAATTATATTTTAGAGATGTGTTTCAACTTTCATAATTTTCTGAATTAATGTGGATTTTATATTAATTTTCTAGTGAGTAAAATGGATAATTGGGTTTAAAATAATTTACGGCTAAGTTATATACGTTTTGGGTTTGAAATTTATATATGTTAGAAAACATATTAAAATTGATTTATAGGAATTTTTGTAGAATTTTCCTAAGTGTTTTAATGAGTATATAAAATTATTTAAGGCATGAGACTTAAATGTTTTATATATTTTGACAAACAAAGCAGGTTAGTTGAAAAGATTACTTTAAAAAGCTAAAAATCAGATTTTACATGCTTTTTACATGTTTCGCCACTTTCAGCACCAAGGTTTCGATTGAGTACTTCCGCCTCCATCGCCATCGAAACCAATGCACATAGTATCAAAGACTTTGCACGTAGTGAATTGGATATAAGCGAAAGGTACTGAGTCGAGACAATGGGTTTCGATGGGGTCGAAACCTTACTTTGCTTTCATATGAAAATGCGCCTGCTTTGCTTTCGAAAGGAATGCTTTCGACTTGGTTGGCTTTCGACTGGGTCAAATAGATTTAAGGAATGGTTTCGAATTAAGTTGCGCCTTTTTTAGTAAATGTTTTCGAAGGGGCCGAAACCACTTGCTGCTGCTTTTTACCTTTCGAAGTAAAAGGTTTCGAAAGAATACTTTGTTTTTAAAACCTAGTCACTTCTCTAATGCTTTCAAAGTGTTGGTTTCGATACTATCACTTCTTTATTTAGGAATTGCTTTTGAAAGAGTTCTTTCGACTTAGTTGTTTTATGACCCTTTTGTTCTATTGACGGTAAAACCCAAAGGTTTCGAAAGGAAAGGTTTTTAAATGGTTTCGAAAGGTTTCCACATGTTTTACTTGAACCCAAATGTTTTTGAAACGTTTGATGTTTACAAAGGACTTAATGCTTTCGAAAGGTCTAAATGAAGGTTTCGAAGGGGTGGTTTTCCAATGGTTTTTAAAGGTTTAAAAGGAAGGTTTCCAATGTTTACGAAAGGCAGTGTTAAGTGTTTTAAAGATAGAATGTCTAAGGTTTTAAGGCTTTTGAAAGGAATGATTTCAATGTTTTCGAAAGGTGATTATAAATGGTTTTGAAAGGAATGTTTGGCCTTTGGCCTAAGGTTTTACTTGTATCGAATGGGGTACTTTCAATGGATTATAAAGAGGTACTTTCAAAGGTTAAATGTTTTCATCAACAAAGTTTTGTGTAAAGTATATATAACATGGCAAGGTGATTTGAGTAAAGCATAGAGTATATTTTCTTTGTTTAAAGTATGATTTAAAAAATTAAATCATTTTGAAAGAAAAGGTTTTCAAGGAAAATTTATGGGTAGTTAACCCTAAGTAAAATGACTCAGATATTAGAATATCAGATGTGACTGGTATAAGGTCGCGCCCTATACATTAGCTATTAGCCCTTAACTAATTTAGTCCAAAATTCTAGTGTGTAGGGCTTTGTCACAGGTAAGACTAAAATGATGTTACACACATAAAGGAATATACAGAGTGAGGATAGGTTATTGGTGAGCCCGCAAAACCATTAGGATCAGTTGACCCTGAAGAAGTATGTTAGGGACAGACCGTCCAGAAGAGGAGTATCTAACAATAGTTAGACTATTTGTTTATTTTGTCTAGTAGGCCCGAGTCAGCCAAAGGTTAATAGTTAGCCAAACAAAACTATATTGTTCGTATAGATAGTCCATTTGTTACCTGATTTATGTGCTTCCATGATACTGATATTATTGTTTTAACCAGTTTTGGTTGCAGGATTAAGATTTGCAAAAGATATGTTTTAAAGGATATTAGTGAGGGGAAATCCGTTCCGTTAAGCAGCGTGGTCTCACTTAATATCAAATAACCGAGATGTATAGTGTTATTCACACCGGGCTTTATGTCTGACTCGAAGTTTATGTTTTCCCCCTTAAACTCTTGAGTGCTCAAAATTGGTTTGAGTAGGCTGAGGGCTGAGGATTTTTAGGTTTTAGTAGGTGGACGAATAAAGCTTCCGAAGATGAGCAAGAGGCTGATGCTAGCTATATTTAGGAGTTGTTATGTTTTATTTCCGTTGTGCCGTATTAAGTCTATTATGACTATTTAGTACTCTGGTCATCCAAATGGGCATCTTCATATGTCGCTCTTGGCGTATTTTGTAATAATTATATTTAATCTGAACCTGGGAAATGTTTGGGATTATGCAACTTGGTTATGAAAAGGTGTTTTGAAATGTAATCAAAAAAATGTTTTAATCAGTGATGATTTCAATTCATATTCAGGTGCTTCTGATATTATGAATACCATTAACATTACCGTATTTAGTCACCGGAAGTTAATACTATGGATGACTGCAGACTCTGTAGCGCTTAGCTTCGGGCCTCCAGATAGGGGATGTTCCACCTACGCTGGATTGATCAATGCTAGAATTAGCCTTGTCCGAGGGCACAACATTATAGCTGGGATACAAAGGGTCTTAAGCAAGATGTGGCCCCGGAGAAGGGATCCACGTTTCCATCGATGCCTGGCTCCAGTTGCCCCCTTACATTTCCTGAATCAAAACTCTCCTTGGTATCCCATGAGATGTTTGGTGTCCTGCATCGTTGGATCGGGATGTCAACTAGCTTTATGAAGGAACTGGGCCAGCCCGCAGTGGAAGAAATGAGTGAATTTCAAAAATTTTACCATTTTGGATCATTAATGGGCCTATGAAGTCTAAATTCATTTAGAACTTTTCTAAGTTTCTTTTAAATAAAATCAATATTTTATTTAATTTATAAATAAAGTTTTACTTTAATTTATATGTAAATTAGATTATATCAAATATACTCTTATGTACATATTTATGTGTAATGGAATGAATGTATCAAATACATTCATGTTGTGAAATATAAGTGTAACATATAAGAAGTGTATATTTGTGAAACTAAGCATGAGAAATTTTAGAGAAGGAAAACCTTTAGTTTTCTTTCTCTTGACATGTATAATAAATTGAGGAAAGATAAGGCTATAAAGGTAGAGAGAGAAACCCTTACGTTTCTCTCTTTTTAATTACATTGAATGACATATTAAATGGCATTTACAATAGAATTTGCATATGTCTTTGTTGTCCAAGTTTTTTTAAGTAATAAAATATACATGTATAATAATTGATAAATTTACACATACACATGTTAAAATAAGTTTTCATATATATATATATATATATATGTGAGTTTCTCAAAAAAAGAATTAACAGTTGTAACAAAGGTTTCAATTAAGGAAGAGCTTGAAATTAAATTCTACATTTTCACAAAAAAGGTCTGTTTTGATTTAGATTAAAATAACATAAACACATGTATATCTATATGTATAAATAATTACAAGTTATGTATTCATTTTAAAATAACACATATATTTGTATATATGTATGAAGATTGCAATTTAAGTAACATATATGTTTAAATTTAATGCTAATAAAAGGATTCAATCTTTTAATATTAGGTATGAAATAAAAGTCTATAACCTTACATGAATGACCACTTATGAATTCTAAAAAAAAAGGAAAAATTTACTTTTATGACTAAAACAAGTAAAATTAAATTATTTTGGAAATTAACTATGCAACATTGGTAATTAATTTTACTGTACTAAACAACCAACAAATATAGTTTATTAATGTTTATGTATAAAGATGTTACAAAATTTTATATACAACATTACAACATAATAAAATATTTTCACATTCCTTTTTTTTTCAATTCCAAAACAATGACAGCAAAAAAAATATCGGACAACTTGGGCATATACAAATTTGTTATATGATAAATCAGATCTAACTATACAAAAGGGACACACAATAAAACAGATAAAGGATTTGGAGTCAACCATAATAAAGATATAGTCATGGATATGTAAATAAGGAGAGATTCATATTAAATCTACATAATGATCATATAATTAAATGAGATGAACAAAAGGGGATCTAAGTTATATTACAAGATGAATACACAAGATATAAGAGATATAATATGAATAAATCTAAACCTTTTAAACATGATGAGATAGAAGATATATAATATGAATAAATCTGGACCATTTCAACATAATGAGTATACAAATAAATGAAATTAGAATTACCAAAAAAGAAGCCAATGATTTGCACCTTGAATGATGAATCAAATCTCCTAGATTCAGAAATCAGCCTTCAGATGTTGCAAGGATCAATAGGAATAAACCACTTTTCATAATTGATTTTATTTGTATTTGATTTTAGGAATAATTGAAGCCATGGAAGATCTCATATTTTCAGCCATTAGAGAAGGAGAGAACCAGAAAATGAGAAACTCAATTGTACGTACATAATGAATTAGAGAATATGTTTTATTTGGAAGTAGGAAACCTTTCCCATTCTTTAATTAATACTTCTTTAATTGATTCTCTTGATTAACTTTCTCTTTTCACTCCTATTTCTGTACATGGTATGGCTGAAAATTACATGCCATCAAACGACATAAGATTCCATAAATTAACGCATGTAATTATCTTTTATTTAATTACAATTATATCATATATTAATGCGTGCAAATATAACTTTTATAAATGCATTCAAATAATTACAAATAACTCCCAAACATCAAATAAAATAAATAATATTTCTTAAATACTAATTAATTTAATTAATTTACAACTTTTTATAAATTAATTAAATCATGTGGTTTTTTGGAGAATTCATCATTACGGTTGTGCGACTCAAAGGTGTAAATTCAGTCAGCGATTAATATTGAACAATTCAAATATTAACGTTCACACGTCACTTAGCAGGTGGTGTGACATTTTGGCTGAATTCATCGCTTTCACATCTTTTGGTAAAATCCAATCTTATTTCTAATAAGTATTTACAAAAATATATACTTTGGAAATATATTGATAAAATGACCGAAAAACATTTTATCGATAAACAACTCTATAATTATCAGAAATCACACACCAAGCTGGATACATACACTCATTTATCCATATAAACAAGAATATGAAATAAAATTATTTATTTTATTTTTGGTAATAAAATGTATTTATGACATCATCAATAATGGCATCATATTTAATAATTGATTTAAAACTTTAAATTGAGATTAATGATTTAATAAATATTACAATTATTCAAATATAATTTTTTTAAATGATAATAATTCATTTTAATTAGCTATATAGTGATAGTAAATCATTTATAATAATTTTGTAAAGATATATACTTGATTTGAAAATACAAGAAAATTCATATCGCTTTATCAATATAACAGCACTTTTCCTAAATAATTATTTAATATTAATTTATACGGTTTTATAATTCAAAGATATCATTTTAATTAGTTTTGTTTACATTTATATGTAAATTAATTTATAAATAAAATATGACCGGGAATCGGCTTTCCGATTTTTAACGGTTTAACAAACGGAAGTTGTTCAAAGTTGTTGCAACCTTGTTTATATCACTTGAACACGTATCTAACATACACATGCACACCCTAACATATACATGAACACATATATACATACAAAAAAACTTTCCATTTACATTATAATTTACATACGGTAAAAAGTATAAATATCCAAGATATATTCTACCCTAAAAAACAAACATCAACTCACTTACATAATATCATCATCACATACATGGAAGCATAAGGAGGTGGCCTTGTCGTGCGTCTTGAGGGGATGGAGGGGGTGTGGTCAAGGGCATTTTGGTCCTTATACATTTGGATATTTATTTCCAAATTTTTTCTATAAACTTACCCACCATTCTCTTCATAATTGTACACACTATTCTACTTCATCTTCTTTCTCATTCTCAAACTTTTCAATGGCTTCCTACCTTAAGGAAATTCTGAAGAAAAATATTGCAAAAAGAAATTAAATTTATATAAGTATATATACATAAGCAATCCACTTCAAAACTAAGGCAAATCACTCCTTTCCTCACTCAAACCCCACGGCCACCACCTTCTATAATCAAGACTGAGCCCACTTCCATTTGCAAGCATAGGCCAAGCCCATTCATAGGTCCAAGGCTCGATTCCGTAGGCTTTGATTCGATCATAGCGAAGCTATAGCGAATTTTCGAGATTTTAGAAACCAATGAAGTTAAGAAACTATATATATAATGTGATATGATTGCTATGGATATTTACTATGCTTTGATCATCAAGTATTGGTTGTTTTAATATAGTGTTTAATTGTATAAACAAGTCACGTTAAATACACGTCGATACTACACGAGGAAATCACTTTTCGAATCAAGTTGTAAAATTAATATGGAATCATTAAACCCCTTTGAAATGGTTTAAAATGGTTTGTAAATGTTTTATAAACACTAAAAGACAATTTGGTGAAGTTTGGACAAGTTATGGAAATTGAGTCAAAAATAGGCGCATCGCATAACGATAGTTCACGATTTCATGCCATAGAAAGTTAAATCCATTTATACGATAAATTCAGAGCCAGAATTCTTTGTAACAAGAATTTTTCAAGCTCTTATAATCATAGTTTTCAAACAAAAGAAAAGGATTGAGATTTCGTTTAGTAGATTTTTGAAATTTGAGCAAAATAAGTTTTCAAAATAGTCGTGGTTTGGCAGTTCAGAAACCAAAGCGACAAATTCTTTATAAATAATATTTTTTTAATTCTTCAAAATAAATATGTTTAAATTTTTTAAAAGAGATTTGAGTTATGAAAATGGATTTCTAAGTGGTAGAAAAGTTTTTTTTGATCAAATAAGCCTTAAAAGCACTATTCGCAGAAATTTTGATGACTTTTGAAATATGACTTTAAACCTAAGTATTCTTTTCCAAATCTTTTAGAAATATTTTCAAATAAATAATTAAGTATTTTAAAGATGATTTGAAGGTTTTATAATTTATTTTAAATAGTTTAAATGGATGATTTAAAGAAAAACTATTATGATTAAGTGATTTAATCTTGGCTCTAAAAGCCGATGAATAGACTGGATTTTTCTTTTCATGAGATCTGGATGGGAGGTGCTTAAACTAAGGAGATGTTCAGGAGCAACCATCGCCCTGACTCACCTAGCCTCTTTCCTAGACGAGGAATAGATAAGGTCGAAATGTCGAAAATGAGGCAAGTATAAAAGATTTAATTTTTTTAAATTTAACACAACTTGGATTATATAGAAATAATCTTCTTATACTTGGTATTAAATTTCGAGGAGGGAACCCATACTATCCGTGTGAATTTAAAAGGTGATTTCACCGCTATTCAATGGATAGTAAAGGTTAAAGACGAAAATTGATGTTAAGTAGAATTAGTATGATTTCTATAGATCCGATTTACTCGAATACTTACTAATTTGGATTTACCATCTTAGATAACATGGTTTCAACCTATAAAAAATATAAAATTTGAAAATAATAAATTTTCATTAATATTTATGATTTGGAGATATTTTCCTAAGTAAAGGATGAAATGATTTAGAATTACTCCAAGAATTAAAAAGGTTTTAATTAAACAAAGATTGATAAATGAGGTTTAATGATCCCATATATACTGAAAAGAAATGGTTTTAAAGATATATATTTCTTGAAGAGATTTTTGATAAAGAGAAAGTAATTAATCAAATGATAAGCACCTATTTACTTATCATCTTTTATTGATGATTGATTCGAAGTAACCAGGATCGGATTTGGGTAATTCCAATCCAAAATCCTCTTCTGACCAATTTACGAGTTTTAAAGTGAAGATATGTTGAAGACAATGAAGTTAAAGGCGGGGATCTTCATAACAGAGGGATTTCTTGTTGATAATTTCGGAGTAGCTCCTAAGATAAATAAATAGCAATGGTCCTTTTGTTCTGAGATCTTCATATGCAAGAACTACTCGCTACTAATCTTAGGAGTAATTCCTGACAGGATGTGGTAGGAGAGTGCCATCGATTTGTCCTGTTCCTGGACAACTTGTATGGATAGATGTCTGACATTGCATTTCTAAGATCATAGTGCATTGATCTCTACAAACGTACATCTACTGGGGGTGTAGGATGTAACCCCTCTTATACTTAACACCCTTCTCTGAGACGTACGAGCTCAGAGGTTGTACTTTTGTTGAAATCAATAACGTGTTTTTGAAAATAACAATGTAGCATTTTAAGTGAAAATGTTATAAGAAAGGTAAACGTTATCTCAGACCTCACACCCGGGCAATTGTGAAACAGGGGTTGCTTCAAGGCTAAGTGGATCGCAACCATTAGGGAAAGATATCACCTTTCTCAATTTATTTTGCGCCCACTATGGTGTCGGTTAAAAATATATGTGGTGTATGGTATAAGAGCTACCGGATAAGTCGGGAATGGCCATGGTGATATCATATTCGGTGCTATCTGTACCATATATTGGTTTCGGGTAGGCTGGTCTTAATTCGCAGAGGTTTCGAAGATGTCGATCCCCGGTACATTCCACTAGAAATGTATTGTACGGGAGGTAGTCCCTTACCTTGCTATTCATTAGAAATTCATTCTCTAATAAGTGCCTTCGAACTTAGTTGTAAACTTATTATGCCATCAAATTTAATCAATGTAACAATTTCGGCTATTTGAATATGTTTATTAGAAAGTTTTTCAAAAGAATGTCATTAAAAATAATATCACTGGATTTTACGTAAAATGATGTGGTTATCATAAGGTAAAAACCCGTTCCGTATTTATGTGCAGCGCGGTCTTATGAGATACCCTTTGTTTTCAAATTCTTATATTTTGAGTTTCTTACACCAGTCCCATGACTGACCCAGAGTTTATTTTCTTTCCCTTAAACTCTAGGTGCCCTATTTTTCCGGGTAGCCTAGTAGTCAGGTTTTTTTAAAGAGTATTTTGGAAGAACCTGAAGCATGCAGTTAGAAGATTCTTTTGAAGATTATTATTCATTTCCACCACACTCATGTACTATTATATTCCGCATTTGTAAGAACAGAGATTTATAATTTTCCATGTTGATGTTAAGTTAAACTCTAATAAATGTTTTTAAAATTTTCCGCTGTAAAGATTATATGTTGAAATAATATATGTTATTCCATTCGTGTAAGATTCTGTTCTGTCTTTGTTTTCTTCTTTCCCTTAATGGTCGGGTTTTTCGACACTTGAATTTGCGGCATGTGAATACCGAGTATGTATTAGTGTAGATTTTCGATGGTCGAAAATCCCGTTCATTACATATACATTTGTGTATAGGTTTTGGGGAAAATATACCGGGATTCGCCTTGGATTTGAAGTATTAAATAGCTTTGTGTCTTTTGGGATGTCAGGTGCTTTACTTCGAGGATAGAGGTATTAAATGGCCGTTGGGTCTGCCTGATCTCTATTTAAGATGTCTTAAATAACCTACAATAGTGCCTAATTAGGAAATGGGGTCTGGTTCATTTCCAAAGTAGAGGTATTAAGTGACTGGAGTGGGCATTTTCCGTAACTTTTATTTGGTAAGTATAAAAAGGATTTCGGTTATGGAGGCGGCAGGCTATGTCGGTGTTGTTGAGAAACTGGTATTTAGAAGTATAGATGGCATATAGGCTTTGACTACCAATGGTCCCGAGCGGTCGTTAGCAAAGACTTGGGTTACGTCCTGATGGATTTCGCTTCCTACTAGTGTTGAATCTGTATGGGGTACGCAAGGACCTCAAAGTTTAATTAGTTGTTTGTTTGTCAGAGGTGAACTAGTTAACCTTTAGATAAGTCTTTAAGATGCGTTATTAATACGGTTGATTAAATTATAAAGCTAAATCTAAGGGTCATCGGCCGTCATCGATAGGGTCAACTGACTATCGATTATGTTACAAAGGGCCCGCTTCAAGGTTGAGGTATTAAATGGCAGTTGGATATGCCGTCTTAACCCTATTTAAGAATTATTAAGTGGTCGGGGTTTCTTTTGGGTAGTACAACGCCTATAAACACACACACACACACACACACAAATATATAGTTATACCTCGAAAAAAGGTTGGATATATCGTACGTGCAAGTGGAGTTAAGTGAATAATCACGTGAATAGTAGATATAACACTTAAGTAGAAATCAATCAGCATAAACTAATGTTATCGATAAAGTATGTAATTTTCCAATCACCAAAACGTTGTTATGATCCCTCTTTCTTACAACCCACGTGATAGATTTAGAGAGATAGACTACTGGTGCAAGACATGAATGGTGGATGGAGAGGTCGTCTCATTCATGCTCGGCACTGAAAAGGTAGCTAGATATTCAAGGAATAATATTGATTCAAAGGTAGCAGCCTTAGTCGGTATACATGTTTTATTACATTTTACTAGTCAGCTGTGAGTTCATATAGGTAGCTCTCTGATATACTTATGTTTATTGCATGTTAACAACACCAATAATCCATGCTCAAATGGACTTGGGTTTTCTATTTAGTCAAAAAATTAGGCCCATTAAGGTGCGGGTTGTTACATTTGGTAACAGAGCATAGTTTTGTCGATCATAGGAATTAGAATACGCCGAGTGAACATATTTGTATTTTTACCTATAATTATATATATATTATATGCTAAAATCTATGAACTCCGACTATAGAAGTAGTGCGACCATATCCTAAAAAGATGGATAGGGCAACTATGAGTTGGAACAATAAATAGAGTTAAATTTATACACCTATCTCGATTACCCATAGGGTGTAGGCCATACTGTAATGCGTTTACCAAGAAGAGAATGAGCGTGATGTATAGAAGGGTCCTTGAAGCTAAATGGTACTTAACTCCTTTGTTGGGCCCAGACTGCCCTATGATTGTGGATTTTGTCGGATTGTCGATTGATGACATATATTTCATCCAGACGGATGGAAGGTAAGAACCTATATGTTGTAAATATCTGAAGGTAAGGTATAGGTAGGGGAGCAAGTTCCCGCAAGAAGGTGTGCATTAACCACCATAAGATGATAGCTAGATTGTTTATTTATTCTTAATAAGAAGAGGTGAAGAATAAAGAAAAAAGAAGAAAAGTCCAAAAGAAAGGACAATTAAAATCCATTCTGAGTGTGGCCCCTTGTGTAGGAATTTAATAAAAGATTTGAGATTTTTTAGAAATATTTGAGTTAATTTCAAAAGAACCTATTTAAAAATTGAAGGACCCTATCATTGGAAAGTTGTCATTTTAAAAAAGCAAGAAAATTTGAAAATTTTAAACTTTCATTAATGGCAGGACATAATATGTCTAGCCATAGATAAACGTGGTCTGCCAAGGAGTTAGCCGAAGAAAGCAGGTTTTATTTAGTCAAATCGGGAAATGTTTTGGCTTGTGATAAAGGAACTAAGTAATAAAACAATTCCGAATAATTGCAGAAATTTATATATTTACCCAGTTACAATAAATAATGGCATTGTACAGATCATGAACACAGGCAAGAATAATGTGATTGAATTACAAATAATTATTTGTGCATGCAAATAAATATATAGACCTATAAACATAAATGCAGAGAAGTAGACAAGGCGAAGTCGAAAATAAAGAATAACTTTGATTACTTCCAAGCTTTTCAGTTACAAAAGGAATGGTTGTACTCACACATTAGTGGAAATGAACATAGCCAGGAAACAACAAAAAGAACTATCCCTAATGGTGCTTTTGACTCTTCGACTTCCTTTTCCTTTCCTTTTTAGAGGAATGACTCTTTCTCTTCGAGCCATCGCCCTTCTTTGGTGGTGCGAGATGACCTTAAGGGTCCTTATCCCAATTGCAGTTTCTCTCTAAGTTAGTGTGGGATCTAGGAGTATCGGTGGATATATCGGCCGCAAGAAGAGTGGAAGTCAGAACAAAGTAAGGGAGAACCATCAGCAATACAGAGAGGGGAAGTGAAATACCTTTTAAGCCCACTTTACATCCTTTAACTTGAATAGGTTAGAAGCCCTATTCTCTGCCATAGATGGCCCAGTATTAGAACACTTGATGTTGGTGACGACCAACTCCTCCTCACCCATCAAGAGTTCAGGAACATTTGTCCCTTCTTCATTCGAAGCGGTAATCTTTTCAACATCGGGCCCTAGAGCGAATCTGGTGGAAGAGGTCGTAACGAGCAGTGGTGCTGAGACGATGACAGATTCAGTGGTAGGAGCTTGAGGGCCCAAAGCAAAGATCACCTCCGGTAGGGGGACTATAGCAAGCAGACCTAGAAATGGATAGATACAAATTAAAAGATTAGAAACATCTCCGAGTAACATTTGAAGTTTCTTGAACATAGGAGAGACTAGTGATATACCTCCCGGGAAGGTAGATGGGGTCTGAAATGGAGTTTCGATATGCCCTTCTTCTAGGACATGAGACAGAATAAGAAATTTGGGAATAGTCTTCGGTGGCTCATAGCTGGGATCCTCGGGCTGGGATCTTTGGGGTTACATGACCAATGAACTATGGCCAGTGTTGATATTGTTGTGGTTGTAACTTCATAAGAAGGGATAACAGAATCAGACACGGGAGGTCCATAGATAGGCGGTACGTCGGCCCTAGAATTGGCTATGGTCTCATTTACATTCTCTGCTAAGGGTCCCTGTAAGTAGGAACCAAGCTTCTAACTGACTCCTTTGAGCTAGATTTAGGAAGGGCCCCAGCAAACACCTAGGCCGAAGTTGAAGTGCTTCGGGCTAACTCTTCTTGTCGTTCAACTAAGGCCTCAAGATCTTCATCATCAAGGAGGTCAACTTTAATCTCTTCAGCACCGACCTTTCAGTGTGCTCTCTTTTTTGTCTAAGAATTTCATCCTATGCTAGAGCTAGGGCCTTGGGTGTTTATTACCGAGTGACTTCAGGTTGTCAGATTTAATCATGTTTGCGTAGAAGCGAACCAGAGTAGTCTTGCTTTGATCATTGAGCTCTTCTTCTTTCTTCTTGGCCTTGATGTCTCAAGTCTCTAAAGCTTTCTTCTCCTCATTAATATCAAGGTTTTTGATCATGTGTTTTTCACCCAAGGGGAGAGCATCATCTTTCTCTTTCTTCTCCTTTGCCACTTTGGCCTTACAGTTGGCAATCATGAAAGCCTGCATGCCGACAGTGGTCTAGAGAATAACCTTTTCCTTAGCTAGCTTGCCACTTGTATGGTAGGCATTTTGAAATTGCTCTTCTTGCAGTTTATACTTAGGCTCAAAGGCCTTTAAATCGTCCAAACATTTCTTTTTGATGTCCTCAATAAATTTCTTCACTTGATCTACCTCTTTAGAATAAAATTCGATGATGCATTGATGATTTTTCTTCTCAATCTCATTCTATTGGATGATCACCTAGTTGGCTTTATTGGTATCAAACAGAGCATGAGAAAACCTTTTCCAAATGTAATATTGCTCGAAGACATAGTGAAAGCACGCTTAAAAGTGGCTAGCCGACTCGCATGGAATATTTTTCAGATTGTAATTAAATCGACCCCGGTAAATCATAATTAAGGGAAAGAATTTTGTATCTTGGTAACATTAAGGCTAATTACCATGGTCTAAACAGCTGTTGAAACATGCATGAGGGCATGCTCTTTGTCGAACCTCTTTTAAATGGGTTCAGAAGTTGAAGAGCCAGCTGGTCGGGAGGCGTGCTTGGCTTTGTGAATAAGAGGAGGTATTGATGTGGGCATAGTGTAAGCTCAAGAGGCAGGAGGAGGACCTTGTGCATTGAGGAGTGTAGGCCCATAGATTTAGGAAGAGGAGAATGTTTGCGGTGTAGGGAGAGAGACCTTTTAGTAGACCAAGAGTGATCCAGACCATGATCCGCGCGCTCTCTCCTCCTCATTTTGTCTATCTCTTCCTTTAGAGCCTTGCAGAATTATACTCCTGTAATGAGTCATGCCCACAACGTGAAGTCCCAAAAGGTTTACGACCAAAATACTTGGTTAACTTGCCCTGTATGTCGCCTAAGAGTCCAAAATGTCCCTTGTACCTAAAAAGAAATGGAATCAATTTAAGAAATGGAATTTAAAGATTGACGCATGCAGAATGAACATGTTGTGATTTTGGGTGCCGTATGAAGGGTTAGAGTGTCCTATAAATTCTATAGACCATGCTTGTGTAGTTACCGAGCGAAATTATTTCTCCCACGGAAGTTATAGGCATATCGACTGCACTTTGGATCAGGGAATCGATGTTTGGGAGACTGAAGTTGGCAATGTCATATTCTGGAATGCTTCTTGGGATGACCCTAAGGTCGTTAAGCGAACCAAAGATGTCATTAGCTAGAGGGACTGGAGTTGTCCCCTAGCTAAAGTCTATTATGGTTCCGGGGCTAGGTATGCTGATATGATCCTTATTCTCGGTCGATGGGCAAGAGGTGAATTCATTTTAACTCCAGATATTTCTCTAATGGATTTATATCCGAGACCCATATTGTCATTATCATCCTCGTATTTGTTCTCATCATCTTCATCGCCTCTCTTGTCTTCCCTTTGATCAACTCGGGCCTTGTACCATAGGTAGGTCCTCTTGATTTTCAGTAGTAAGGGATTCGGCCTTGACCGCTTGTGCAGTCTGTGCAACCCTGCTTGTCGAAGAAACATTGCCAAGGCTACGATCGTTATACAGTAGCCAGGAGTGTTGCATTTGGGGGTCCGTAAGAAGGAATTTCTTTCTTCACTTATTAATGGGAATATCTTTCAAACCTTAGAATGTGTTCACCAGAGTAATGCCAGAAGGCCTCCGAGGAATGTCTATTAAAGTTTAGAGAGCGAAGTCGGTGAATTAAAAAAAGCGAACCCCATCAAGCTAAGGAATAAAGATGGAACTTACATCCTAACAACCATTTCTAGACGCCTCTGACTGGGAAACAGACAAAGAAATACTTGTCCTTGAAATGGCTGATTTTATTTTAGAGCCCAATGATGATACGGTATCCTTTAGAGGACTCCAAATAAGATAGAGATGGATGGTCACTTCATTTCTTGAATCTATAGGGATATCTAATTTCTTCAAGAGTGGGTACGCTGTTTAGTTGCCTAACGAAAGTCATATAAGTGAAATTAAGCTCAGCATACCAGTTTAGATGGGGTTGGATAGGGGCAAGCTTCATTAATTGAAGAACAAGTCGAAGGAAACCATTAAATGAGGAAACGCCCCCGAGAGGCATATATAATAGTCGCATGCTATGTAGCCCTATAGGTAATCATGTGCTCGTTGATAGGGTGTTCGAGTCAAAATTTCCTCGATGGGAATCCTATGGTGGTTACTAATTCTCCTAATGTCCTCCATAGTTAGAGTTGAAGCTAGAGGATCTAGAGGGTCATCAACAATCAATACCCTTTCGATTGACATTGAGGGAAAATCGGATGTAGGGTTCTTCTTTTACAGCAAAAGGAATTACTTGTAGAGATTTCCCGGGTTGTCGGTGAGATGGCAAGGGCCTAGGGGGCATCGACATCGACGTAGATGCTGGGGCAGAAGATGAATTTGCTATTGGCGGAGTAAGTTCTAATGTGGAAGGACATGCACCCATGGCAAAGAGGCGTTGAGAGCATCTGCGATCCATAACTTGCTAAAAACTCGATACACGAGCATGGTTAGGTATGATTTAACTTTAATCAGTGTGCTTTAACTAAGCCTTATGTAGCCGATGTATGGGGTCCAATGGATGTTGACGTGTGTTGACTGCTCGAGTACTATACATAGACAAAGGCATGTTGTGTGATTCAATCTATGCAGTGTGTGATGTGTCCATAGCATGGTGTATGTGAACATTCTGTGTAGATAGCCCACTCGTGTTGGCAAACGAGCTCAGTCACACTATGGGATCATGTGTGAAATCTTACCCATTTGTGTAGAATATACATTAATAGGGTCATTATCCAGAGCGACACAAAGCTTTTCTTCCCAGGATCATAATATTATGATGTTCGATCCAAACTATCAATTCATTGATTTGTTAGACGCTGAAATTTGTTCGATGCGACCATTCCTTGAAACCATCTCACAGAAAATGAATCACTAATATACATTTGACCCAAATTCAAAAAGAGTCAACCACCCATTCCTTTCACATGTCAAAATTTTCAAAAACTTCCAATGGAAACGACCACTTGATAAAACCCAAATCCAAGCCTTAGGGGACTTGATGTTGATGCCAAGCTGGTGGAAATGGAAGAAACTTAGGGTAGAACTAGCAAGGACTTAGGGCCATCTTCAAGTAATATGAAACTCTTGGGTCAATATTCAATCCAACCATGGAAAGTGTGGGAGAAAAGGAAGTAGTGAGAATCAAAGTTGAATATGGATCGATGAACATTATTTAACATCAGTGAGTATAGGAAGCGGTGGAGACCGACCTTAGTTTAGTCGAGGGGCAAAAGATGGCATCAAAGTTCAAGAATCGAGTTTATACTCGGACGAATCGCCTGCAATTTCTAATGAGTCGACCGTAGGAAGTATGCCTGGATCGACATTGATGGAGTGGAATGATGTGGCCATCCATACTAAGGAGAGGAAGGGAGATGATGTGATGACCCACCTTTCTGATTCCTAGGAACGACACTTAATACATCCTCGTTATTCGTGTGTCGTTGCCCAAGCATCCAAAAGATAAGTTGTATTTGGGTAAAATAAATAACAAAAAGAATAGAATAGAAAAATATCACAACGGAATGGTTATATATAATACAAAATGATATAGTATAAAAGGTTGCTCCTTACATGGAGCTATCAAAGTTAAACAGAAGTACTACATCTAATAGATTTGCAGCTATACATTCTGACTTTACATTTTTCAGATACTAAATATACCAACATAATCATACAGCGGAAATAAATAACTAGATAACTAAGGAGCCGCCTGCTCGATCACCATCTTCAAAGAGCTTCAAAGAAAAACTGCTACTCTACAACTACTCAAATATAATTGAGTACCCAAGAGTTTTAGGGAAAGAAAACAACTCGGACCAGACAAAATGTCTGGTATGAGTAAAACTCTAAAACGAAAGAAAGTGTATTTAACAATAATATGTGGGACCATGCCGCAAACGTGGAACGGGTTTTCTCCCACATAAATAACAAGCAAACATGAAATAACTTCAAACAATTTGTTTACTAAAACTCACTTTAGGTTCGTTCAGATTTGAACTCATTTCGATCGCACAATGATAAAGAGAATAATTTACAAAGTACTCCACAATGTTCGCCAAAGCAACATTTGATCGTCACTTAAAAGATTATTCAGATTACCACAAAACTAACCGAAATGTTTTCCTCCGAATTATTCAAAGAAAAAGCATTCTACTTAGAATTTCTTTTCCAAAATATTTATACTTTAGAAATATTTCCAAATAATACCGCTATTACTTTTCTTAAAATCATTTGAAATCATTTTAAACAATTCTGGGATTTGAATTTTCCAAAAACTCTTTAAAATGTCCTTTTTAAGAGACAAATATATAATACTAAGTGTATTAAAACAAGGGTCAAAAACAAATGTCATTTAAAACATGGTTTACTATAAACCCAAAACAATTTACACTTGGCTTTATTTACAAACAATTCTGTTTAAAAGTTCTCATTAAAAAAACCATCATTTATTAATTTAAAACAATATTTATTATATCAAAGAGTAATAAAACAATTTAAATACCTTTATAAATTCCAAACAATATTAATTATCCCGAAAGATAATTAATCACATTTATAGTCTCTTTTATAAATCTAAAACAATATTAACTGCCCAAAAGATAATTAATCAAATTTACAATTTCCTTTAATAAACAAATCAATTAATTTTCTTTAAACTCATTTATTAAACCAATTAACTAACTTAAAATTTCACTTATCAAATGATTTATTAAATCCAAATAATCATTAATTAAAATGGATAATTAATCTTAACTATCATTAACTAAGATGATTTATAAAATTTACATACTATTAATCAAAACAATTAATTAGATTCAAAATGATTATTAGTTAAAATAATTAATTACATTTTAAATATCATTGATTAAAATTATTTAGTTAAATTCAAACATCATTAATTAATATGATTAACTAAATTTCAAAACACTATTATTTAAAACAATTAATTAAATATAACCAATCATTAATTAAAATGATTAATTAAAGTTCAATATCAATAATTAAATTGATCTAATTAAATGCTAACCTCATTAATCAAAAAAATTAATTAATTTTAAATATCATTAGTTAAAATGATTAATTAATTTAAAATATCATTAATCAAAACGATTAATGAATTTTAAATATCTACTTTTGTGAAAACACAAGCTCAAGTTCAGACACACACATAAGGGTTTAGAGGATGAAACTCAATAAATGACGGTATAACGTAAATTGCTATATACACTTAAACAATTTAAATGGAATATCAAGATTAATTTCTATTAAACATCCATTTTCCAAACGTAAATTCAACCAAACAATCAATCAAACAATTTAACTAACATCTAATCAATCAACAATAGTTTATAGCATCACAGATATAACATAGTAAATTTAGGGGTGTATTAAACTCACATTTCAATAATTCTCCTTTATTATAATTAAATTTTCTCAAATATTTATCCTCTAAATTTATTATCCTACCATTTAGATTATAATAAACAACTTTTTATTAAAAGTTTACCTTTAGCTTAAATTAAAAGTTTTATTTTAGCTTTACACTGTTAAAAGATAACTTTTAACTTAACCTTTCACTGAACACCTTATAGTCAAACTATGAAACTGAATTCACAAGTGGATCGTTCTCAAGGTTCCCTAATTCCTATTTACCTAACCTATTCCTTACTAAGTAAAATCTCTTATAAACTAATTCAACAAGAGTTGATGCTCAAACTGGACAAGCATAACTAAACAATTCCTAAATGATAATATTAAAATATTATCATCTCCTAATAACCAACTCATCAATACACTATATTAATTTTTGAAAATCATTCTTGTATATATAAATATATTCCTAGGTAAAATTATTTCATTTACCATTTTAAAACAATACTATGTCGGTAGGTCTGTTAAGTATTTCGGAATCCCGATCAATAACGCTGATCGGATGCATCGACCAGAATTCATATACCACTCAACGGATCAAACAACATAATATGAAACATTTTTATAATACTAACAAATACGCACTCAATGTATATTTATATTCTCAGACTTACCCTAGGACATTACTAATCCTATCCTTAGATAGTTTGTCCCACCAAAGCTTAGGGGTTCGCTAAACCTAAGCTCTAATACCATCTATGACGACCCACCTTTCTGATCCCCGGGAACGACACTTAACACATCCTCGGTATTCATGTGTCTTTGTCTAAGCATCCGAAAGATAAGTTGTCTTAGGGTAATATAAATAATAAAAAAACAGAGTAGAAAAACCTCACAACGGAATGGTTACATATAATACAAAATGATATAGTACAAAATGTTACTCCTTACATGTAGCTATCTGAATTAAACAAAAGTACTACATCTAATAGATTTGCAACTATAGATTCTGAATTTACATTTTTCAGATACCAAATATACCAACATAATCATATAGCGGAAATAAATAGCTAGATAACTAAGGAGATGTCTGCTCGATCACCATCTTCAAAGAGGTCCAAAGAAAACCTGCTACTCTCCAACTACTCAAATATAATTGAGTACCCAAGAGTTTTAGGAAAAGTGAACAACTCAGGTCAGACAAAATGTCTGGTATGAGTAAAACTCTGAAACAAAAGGAAGTGTATTTAACAATAATATGTGGGACCACACCGCTAACGCGGAATAGGTTTTCCCCACATAAACAACAACCAAACATAAGAACGGAAAAGAACAATAGGAAACAAATCCAAACATAGATGATGGGCAAAAATAGTGTAAAGATCCAGATTTAAAAGAATGGAAATAATCTAAACAAAATCCAAACTGGACAGAATGGATAAAACAAGATAATAGTCCAAACATGATAGAATGGACAAAACCTATTAAACATCGTGAAGAATGGTTGACTCTTCCCGTTGCAATTACAGAAAAACAACTCGAAGGTTCGAATCAAATAAGGAAAGGAAAATTTTCAACAAATGACTAGGAGGGTGCATCCTCTTAAAAGAAGTATACCTCAAGAAATATACTTGAAAACTTTGAGAACTCCAAGCTGAACCCCGCCAATCCTTACCAAGAATCCGAATATTTCACATCTAAATGCACAAAACTGAATCCAATCTAGATAAGATGTGAAAATACTCTAAGGGGAGCAACCCCATATAATTTGGCCCCCAAAAACATGCGCTTTGATTTAGTCATTTCCGACAAAGGATAACAAAGCTCAACGAAGTAACAAATCATCTAAGAATGACGATAATAAAGAAGCTGAAATAACCGATAGCTGAGGAACCAACTACGAGGATATAAAACAATCGTATATGGAAATTAAATCTTGTATACCTATCACCACTCATTGATTTCAAACTTGTACTTTTCCTTTGTTAACAATAATGCTGGACAAGTTCAAATAATGTTACCTCAAAGTCACGTCCTACGACCATTCTTAACTTTTGAAATAGGGACAAGTCTACATCATTGACATTTAGTGTTAAGTACAGAAATAAATCGTTTCCACATAAGTGATATCGCTTTACGGAACTTAATTCAGTTTCATAACTGAATCAATCGTTTACTTTTAAAATCGAATTCGTGCTAGGGCTTTACATTACAAGTATTAGCTTTAACCACTTTGTTAGAAGAGTTTACTAACTTTGAAACATCATTATAAAAAGGATTTAATAATTTAAACACATCCTTATTTTATAGATTAATTAACTTTAAAAGTTCAATAATTCAGTTGATGAATTTACTTCGATAGCCATTAATCCAAAAGAAGTTAATCACTTTTAAAACACCATTAATTTAATTAAAAATTAATTATAATTAATTAAATTAAATTAATAATTTATTATCATTAATTAAAATGAATAACAAAGTCAAAACATCCTTGTTACATTGATAAATTCACCTTGGAACTTCATTGTTTAAGTTGATAAATTAACTTCAAATGCCTTTAATTGATAAGGGTAAATCACCTTTAAAATATCATAAATTTAATTAATTAGTAATATTTAAATATGATTAATTAAATTAATTACTAAATAATTAAATATCATTATTTAAGATGATTAACAACTTTAAAACATCATTAAAGGAAAGGTTACTTAAAGTTAAAACAAATAGATTTACTTTAAAAATCATAATTAAAAAGATTAATTAATTTAAAAACATTATTAGAAAATTGATTGATTAACTTTAATCCATCATTATGGAATGATTAATTATCCTTAAACATCATTAAATAAAATGATTAATTAATTTAAACCATCATTAACCAAGTAATTAGTTAAATTTAAAACACTTCATTAATAAGTTAATTAGTTAACCTTAATCCTTGTTAATTAAATAAATAATTAAATTAAATAATCATTATTAAAATGGTTAATTACTTTTGAAAATATTATTAATCAAAAATCTTGCTTAACTTGTAAAACCATTCCAAGTACGAAGATGAAACCAAACAGTTTCGACAAAAAGGTAATTTTTCGAAAGTGCCGATATAGCGACTATCGCTATACGGGCAGTTTGGAATTCAAGTTTATGTCATTTGCAATACAACCACTCATCTAATAGAAATTGTATGAGCAAATATACATGGTAATTTACAATAATACAACATATATCAAGCATTTATTAACAAAGGCATAACTTTAACTACTAAAATTTCATATGTCTTATGATTCGCTTACTAACTTTTCAAATCGACTAACTTTCTAGCACAAACCAATCCAACAACCAAAATATTATTCACCAATACAACAAGAATTCAATAGCTATAACATGAACACAAATATAGTTTGAAAACATTTTGTTTGAAGGTGGAAGCTTTACTCACAAAAAACGCAACCGAACTAAGCTGAACTCCTACAATAACTTGCCGACGCACGAACTATACTCCACTCCACTCAAGCTCGGATTTTTGATAGGCTGTTTGGGTTCAGCCATGGGCTGTTATGGGCTTGGCCATGGTTGAAATAGGAATTAAGGTGTTTTTTTGGTAAGAGTGATGTAGAGTGTTTAAACTTGGATTTTGGAATATATATATATATATAAACTAGTTTTTGTCTTAGGAATTGTTTTAAGTGGCCGTGGAAGTATGGATAGGTATATGAAGAGTGGTAGGAATTTTAGAAGTGGAAATTAAGAAGTTAGAATGTAAAGTAGGAAACATGAAGAGGTTGGAGTATATATAGGCATAGAAAGTGTGACGACCCACATTTCGGAAGGTTTAAATCAATAATAATCCAGACATGTCCAACTTAAAAAATCCGGAACATAGATAACCATTGGGGTTAATTGAGAAAAATAAGAAAAGAAGAAGAAAATAAACACAGAATCTCGTAGCGAAATGACAAAATATAATAATCAAATAAACAGTTCATGAAGCTGTTTATATTATTTATTTGATTATAATTTATACAACATTTATCAGAGTTATATATACAACAGGGAAAAATAAATAATGAAGCAGAACAATATGATACAAGGAATAATATTAATAGTAAGAATATACCAAATCTTCGTCTTCGTCCTCCAGAGAATAATCTTCAATGCGCTGAAAAACTCAGGACTGACCCGAGCGTAATGAGAAACAAAACACTTGAGTCAGGACTAAAATATCTTTACGTGAGTCAAATTGATATCACATAACATGAGTGTAACAGCATCAGAGATGTTTACGGGATTTCACATCTCCTATCCAGTGTATAACATGCGTGCAATAACTCAAGAGAGGTTACGGGATTTTCCATCTCTTAAGGATGCATCAAATTATTTATATGTAGTAGAATACGCTACATATATAATGTTTAATCAGTAAAATAAATATTTTTCTTAGCGTTAAGGATTTACATTAATCCCCCTTAACGCGTTTTTAAGCATTGTCGTACAATTTGCATATAACGCCCCAGTAGCACGTCGGGGGATAGAGATGCGCCGTGATACAACAACACTAAACCAAAATCGTAGGGGTCTCGTATAGGGATAAAAGTATGACAAGGCATGTGAGGCACTGCCCAAGGTAGGATACTACTAGTTCGGGTCGCAGGGCTGGTGGTAACGCATCGTAGCCACGACCGCCCACCGCGTCCATCCATCCAATATCGAATCAAAGGGAGGCTATACCAAATCAAGGTGCACCACTCGAAACCAATAACAAGAGTAATAATATGTACCGATTTCAAGAAAATCGAAGAACGGAAGTCTGCTAGGGGTAATTAGCCCACTTGGCCCTGTCAAGCCATCATGTTTTAGTCATTTCAAATTGGCACAGGTGCTGGGGTCTATCCATCATCGTTCTCTTTCTTCAAATCCAGCAAACGACGCCAAATCAAACCACTTCATTCTGGAGTCTCCTCCACGTACACAGTTGTCGAAGTGGTTCCAATATTGGCAGAGAGTATGCCAATAAGAGGCCCCAGTCTCTTTAACAACCAAACGTCGTTGCACTCACCGGTTGGTACGCTTATATTTCGAAAATAATTCGTACTTGATATCAAAATATCATATTCGCTTCAAATCAAATTCATTTCGAAATCATCATATTTACTCAAAATATACTATTTCAATTAAAAATCATTTTCGCCTTAATATCTCGATTTCAGTTCCAATTCAAAATTGCTTCGAATTTCCATTTGGGTTATAACTTCAATTTAACCCAATTCGTATATAAATCCATGATTTAAATATAAATATTTCAATCTTGACCAGTTTGAATTTTTAGAAAATAGTTTAAATAGTTTCAAATAATTTAAAGAGTTAAAATAGTTTGAGTGTTAAAAATGGTTTATAAAATAAAATAGCTTAGAAATCAAAATAATTTGAATATTTAAAAGATAGGTTTTAAACAGTTTATATTAAAATGATTTATTTGAAAATAGTTTCAAAGTCAAACTGATCCAACTCCAAATTTTCCAATTCAAATCAATTTCAATTTCCATTTCAATTTAACCGATTCAATTTTGATTTCAATTTGAATTTAACTTCGATTCCAATTTCATTTCAATTCAATTACGATTTCGATTTCAGTTTCAACTTCAACTATTTGGTTCAAGGGTTAAATGTCAACTCAATTCTCAGTTTTAAACAATTCCAATTTATATCTTCCGAGTTCGATTTCAAAACACCGATTTAAATCACCTAAATCAGTTCAAACTTCAATATTCAATTTAAGGTTTAAATCTTCAAACATAATTCAATTTCGAGCTCAACTTTTGAAATATCGATTTAAATTACTTTTACTTAGCAATATTTCCAAGTTCAAATAAAGTCCAAATCTTTTAAAACAAACCAATTTCCGAATTTCAAATCATATTTCAATTATAACTTCAAAATCTCAACTTCGATTATTTAAACAATTCCTATTACCAAATTTAAATTTCAACGTTTCGAGCTCAAGTTCGAAATAATTCAATTCCCATAAATTCGATTTTTATTTCTTTAAATCAAAATCATTTAAATAATTTCAAATCAAAAATTCTGAAATCATTTAATTTAACCAATCTGGTGTCCATATATAATTTTCTATCCTATGGCCAAGTGAATCAGTTATTTCAATTTAATTCAAGGATGGATATATATCATTTCAATCCAAAATAAATGTCATATGTATATACCATTTCAACCTATTTCTTAATTTATTCGAAATATTTCAATTTACAGTTTTACAAACTGTAAATAATATACATGATGATAACAAGATATATTAAAAATAAATAAACATCCAAATCATCCAAAATATCAATCAATAGCATCCATCACAATCAACATCCAAATCAGTCAAAATATGATAACAATTTACTAGTTATCAATAATCGGGAATCTAACTAGCAATTTAATTCTAATTTCAATTTAAATATTAACTCAAAATTTCTAACATATAAATTCTATATCGATTTCCATGTCAATTAAATTTACCAAACAACAATCAATAATCTCAATCACTTCAGAATTTCAATTTAACTAACATAAAAATAATTTAGTACGTCGTGAGCATTATAAAACACTCACCTTTTATTTGAAACTCAAAATATTTCAGCTTCAAATAAATACCACTTCGATGCCAAGCTATAGACGACGTCGATACGATCGCACTACGACTCGTTTCACTTGATACAGACCTCGTACGGAGAAGTTTTGCAATTCATTAATATACGATTTTAAATTAATATTTAAATTAACAAAAATTAACTAAAAGTAAATTTCCACTGCACTGCTCAATCTTCTCGTTCCCGTACGCGCGTTCAACCCAAAGGATAACCCAACCCACGCGACAACCGTCGACAAACGCGCGCGACCATCAGCGTCGATCCAACCCACAGCCAAATGCCCGCCTATAGCCACGCCGCCGCTTCCAAGACCCCGCGTGCCATCACCTTCTTGCTCTTGATTCTGCCCACCGCGCCTCCAGACATCTCCCACCACCAGCCAACTACACGCGAGAAACCCTAGCCGCGCCTCCACCCTCCAGCAATCGCGACGTCGCATTCGAGATTCGATTTGCTTCCTTTTTTTGTTCGACCGCGATTTAAGTCCTCGTTCTGTATTATTTTCTATTACATTCGATCTAATGAGGTTGAATTGAGAAGAAAAGAAAAGGTACGGGGGACAAAATAGGGGCACAACGTACGTATTGTCGAGTATGAATAGAGATATTTTATTATTATAATTGGAAAATATCCCTCTTTTAAATGCCCGAAATTACGAACTCCAAATGAAGCGTGTCTCCCGACATTCATAATGTTTTACCCCATTCCGAACATAATGGAACTAGTCTCGAGGCCTAATTCGACCCTATTCAGAAGATAGCATTTCAAAATCAATTTACTTTAATTAAATTTCTTTAATTAATTTCTACGCGTTTCAAGCTCACACGGCCAAACGACACGTCCGATCACTACGAAAATTGAAATCCTACAATAATTCACTATTACGGATCCGATGAAACTGGTTTCGTCGAAATCCGAGACAATGGCCAAAATGGCTATTTTTACTCTCAATTAAAATATAAATTTTCAAATTTCTAATTATTCACTTTTAAATCCAATTTTAAATGTCAACAATCTTCATTCATATTTAAATAAAATTTAAATCAATTTTTGATATCATTTTCATTCACATTAATTCAAGATTCAATTATTTAAATAATTGCAATATTATTTTTTTAGCAAAGGCTAGCGGGGTTAACAGGGCACCTACATGATTTTATTGCAAAAAAAATAAAATAAAGAAGCTCAAAACAAATTTTAAGCTTCAAAACACACACTAGGAATCACAAGAGAAAGACAAAAAAGCACACAAGGAGGACAAAGCAAACAAAAAGAGGAAAACACTAAAGAACCCGAAGTAAACAAAAATTAACTCCAAGCAAAACTCAAAGCAGAAGGAAACGAGGACAACCTCTTCAGAGCTTCAAGTATTTCATGTTTCAGAATCTTCCATAAAACTTCACCCTCTCTCCTCTTCTTTTCAAAGCATATCGGGTTACGTTCACTCCACACAATAGTCAAGTATTTCTTCAGGGAAATGGTCAGCAGTCTTGCTTTCATTGTTCTCCTCCTAGTAGATTTGTAGATCAAGTTCAAGTCAATTGCTGATTGGGTAGACAACATAATGCTTCCAGCAACCTTCATCATTCTTCTAAAAAGAGTCAGGTTTACATTGCAGCCAAAGAATATGCGGTGAGTAGTTTCAGGGTTGATTGAACAGAAAAAACACATGTCACCATGATTAAGTCCCATACTCAACATTACAGTTCTAGTCAGCAATGCATTATGAAAAACCTTCCAAAGCATCATGTTTTCTCTAGGCATTGAATCTGCAGACCAGATTATGTTCCTCCACCTACAATTTGGCAAACTGTCATTTGCAGAGAGCAGCCTGTATACATGAGAGACAGTATAAGGCTTGGTCCTCCACAAGACATGATCAACATCCACTGCTGGAAAGCTGGCTCCTTGTATATGAGTCCAAACAGATCTTATTAGCTGGTTTGAGGAATAAGGAAGTTGAAGGTAGCCATGATAAATGAAGTCAGTTGCCTTAGCTGCATAGGGGATTCCAGTTTGCAAAACTTGGTGATGATTCAATAGATTGGAAAGAATGACACCAGGGGCAACCCAGGGAGCATCCCAGAACTTTATATCAGAAGTAGCAGCCAGTCTAAAGACTACCATAGGTAGGAAGGTGGTGCGCAACCCCAACAACTTTCTCCAAGTCCAACTACAACTTTGTGGAACTTTCACACTCCAAAAATTCTTACAGCCTATCCTATGAGTCCAAACCCAGTTCACCCAAGCACTACCATGCCTAGAAAGGACAGAATTGAAGTGTGAAATAAATGCTGCCGCATTCCAATTCATTATATTAATAACTCCTAACCCTCCTTTGTTTCTAGATTTTTCAATCTGATTGAAAGAGCAAGGCATGGGCTTCCTTTTATGAATTGATCCACACCAAAAGAACCTTAGCATAGCACTTCTAATCATTTTCAAAAGTTTAGTTGGCAAGATAATTGCTTTAGACCAGTAAACCACCATGGAAAAGCTTATTGATTTGATAAGGATAAGTCTACCAGCCTGAGATAAAATACGATTTTCCCACCTATCCATGGAAGATACAATTTTGGTGTATAGTGGAAGGTAGTCAGTTAATGTCAGTCTTGAAGAAATACGAGGGAGACCTAGATAGGATATGTTTGTGTCCATCTGCTGAAGGCTAGAAGCTTGCAATAGTGGTGAGGTAAGATGTGAATAAGTGCCAGAGAAAATAATGCTGGATTTAGAATGGTTCAGTTTTAGACCAGTCATCAGATAGAAGGAGGTCAAAGTGGATAAAACATACTGAATTGATGTAAGCTGTGGTTTTGTGAAAATCATGATGTCATTAGCGAACATCAGAGTAGTTACATTATGATACTTACACTTCGGATGGTAGCTAATGAGGCTTGCACTATACTTGAGATTGAAAAATCTAGTGAGTACCTCCATCACAAGTATAAATATATATGAGGAAATGGGATCACCTTGCCGAATACCTTGCTTACTATTAAAATAACCAACAGAACACCCATTTAGAACAAGTGAGAAGCTTGGAGTTGAGATACATTCATAAACCCACCCCACAAATGGCTTAGGAAACTCCATTAAGGCCATAATTCGACTATGGAGGTCCAGTGGATTGAATCATAGGCCTTCATAAGATCAAGCTTCAACATAGCAGCCATAGAGGCATTTGATCTACCATACCCACATAGTAGCTCCTGAGCAAGAAGAATGTTATCTATTATACTTCTATTAGGCAAGAAAGCCACCTGATTCTGGGAGATTAAATGAGAAAGAACTCGAACAAGTCTAGTTGCAATTATTTGGATATACACTTGTACACCACATTGTAGCACGAGATAGGTCTGTATGATGAAACTGAACTTGCATCATATGTTTTAGGGATCAGCACTAGGTTTGTTGAATTTACTTCAGAGATAAGAGTGCATTTATCAAAAAAGTTGTGCACAGCCTTACAAAAATAATGGTGGATGATATCCCGATTTGAAATGAAAAAGTGCACGTTGAAACTATTAGGGCCGCCACTAGATTTTCTATTCATTGCAAAAAAGGTTTGTTTAATTTCATCATCAGTGACTTTTTCAACCAGCATTGAAGACTGGTCACTGTTGAGGAATGGGAGGGGAATTTTATCAAACATGTTGAGGTCTGGAGCAAAGTTAGTTGAGTTTCCAAGTAAATCCATATAGTAGCTGAGGAAGGCATAATCAATTTGGTCAGGAGAGGAGACTAGAGTACCATCAAGACCACGTATCATAGGTATATTTTCCCTTGCTTGTTTAATTTTGATCGAAGCATGAAAGAACTCAATATTACGATCACCAAACTGTAACCACTTACTGTGCAACTGTTGTTCTTTCATACTGCTTTCAATATCAAGCGCTTTGTTGAGTAAAGTGGAAATTTCCCTTCCTCCTTTGCAGCTTGTATGTTGTCAGGGTTATTCATCATATGCTCCTGCACCAATTTATACTTTTCCTTCAAGAGGATAGATTGCTTAGAACCATCTCCATGTAGAGCACTAGCCCAAGTTCTCAAGGCCTTCTTTACCAGTTTAAGTTTCCTGCACAATTTATACATTGGATTACCATAACAACTAGATGACCATGCATTACCTACTATATGTTTAAATTCAGAGGAGAGAGTCCATGCATTAAAAAATTTAAAGCTTCTTTTTTCCTTAACTATAGTTGAACCAGAAGAAAGTATTAAAAGGGAATGATCAGAGAGTATAGGATGAGGAACAAAGATGGAAAGATTGGGCCATAGAGAGAGGGTTTTGAGATTGCAGAAGGCATGATCAATGGTGGAGAAAGTTCTCACACCACTCCTACCTCTATTATTCCACGTAAACCTAGCTCCTGAAGTTTGAATTTTGATAAGATTAGGGTCAGTGGAAGCAATGTTTAGAGGATAGATATACTTTGGCAGCAAGGGCTGACCACCATGCTTGTCATCCAAGTGAAAGCAGCAGTTGAAATCACCCATGACAAGCCATGGGTGCGTATCCTGCCTAAGATGAGGAATAAAGTCTAGAAAATTTTTCCTAGATGTTGTGGAGTTATCAGCATACACAAAAGTTATATAAGAGGAAGTGGTTGACCGTAGACATGACATATGAGTGTGAATGTAGTGCCTAGAAGATAGGATGGTTAACATGGAGAAGGAGGCAGGATCATAAATGACAAAAATCCTACCATATTCTACATCAGAGAGATTATGAAGCAGATTCCATGTTGGGTTAATATAGTTTGCAGCACGAATAGTTGGAGGTAAATTTAGCTTTGTTTCCAGAATGGCAATAATTTTCAGTTTATGAGAGTATATGAGGTTCTTGACTTGATCAAGTTTCAAATGACTATGAGCTCCTCTTATGTTCCACACACCAATGTTGTGTATCATCATTAACTAAAGAGATTGGTGGATGGTGTTTTTCTTGCTCCTGGTTGCAGGAGATTGGGATTCTGAAATTGCAGTTTTGGTCTTAGCATTTTTGCTTGTGGATGGTTTCGTAATATCTACAGAGCTACCAAGGCTGGTGGCAACTTGCACTTGTTTTCCTTTACTTACCCACCTAGGGATTACTGAATTATTGACATATGGGAACAAAGGAGAGATAGAAGGAGGTGAAGATGATGATGGCAGAGAAGAAGAAGGAGGTTTTGATGTTGGCAGAGAAGAAGAAGGTGGTGTTGATTTTGGCAGAGAAGTTGAAGAATTAGTGTGGTAAAGGAAGAAAGAATTACAGGATCTACTTGCATGGAGCATACAAGTTGGAAGATTTTATTTGCAAGAACCCTGCAGATATTTGAATCTGGCTCATTTAAACTATACTGATTTTGCCTTCATGTTGTTGTTGTTCATGTATAGTCTGGTTCATTTTGGATTTTCCACTGACATTGGGATAACCAGTTTTATTGTGCACGTGCACAAGTGTTACTCTGTGCACAAGAGGATTCACTTCTTTTTCACCACTTGATACAAATGTGTCTTCGGGGCTATCCTTGAGAAAATCAGCATTGGCTTTGGGAAAAATTTCCTTCCCAAATAATGCACTATCAAAGTCAGGCATGGGAAAAGACAAGTTAGGTAGGGACACACTTCGAGGAGAACCAACAAAAACTTCGGGACCAGATGGTTGAACATCAGTGTCTATTTCGAGAAACTCACCCTCCTCAACATCAGTAACATTTGCATTTCCAGTTTCCTTATCAACTTAGTCTGATACTTCATGACAAAAATCAACAACATTTGCCAACACCTGAAACTTGTTCATTGAACTATTTACAACATCATTGAGATTGACTGGCAGAACATTATCATTTACAGTTTTAACAGAAACATCATCCTCCTCATTTTCAACAGAATTCACCATGGGACCTTCAACAACATTATCATTCTAGTTGTCTCTATCTATCAGAACAATGCTACCCTTATATTTCTTTTTATTATATGATACTTGTTTCCAAACTTGTTCCATTTTATCAGGCTTGCTTATGACTTCATAACTCCTTCTTCCACCCTCATCACCACCAGTAGGAATAAAAACATTATGTTCCACCACCTCATTTTCTTTAGGAGTCAATGGACAAATTTGATCAGTATGGCCAAACTCAGAGCAAGATACACAAATTTCTAGCTTCCATAGATAGCTTACTTTAACTAGTTGATCACTTCCATCAAGTTACTTAACAGGAAACTTGTCCACAAGCTGTCTATCTGGTTTCACCTAAATAAGACATTTTGCATATGTTATCCTCTCAAGTTTCTCAGTTGATTGATCCATGCATAAGAACTTCCCTACTCGTGAAGTTAACCAGTAATGCCATAGTGGGACTAGGCATAAAGAGGTATGTTACTTAACTTGATCTATACTGGAACTGAACGTATAGTACCACAACTATTTCCGACAGAAGCATCCCAATGCTTCAAGATAAAGAGTTTGTTTTTCATTATGATTGGATCAGCCTCTGTTATCCTATGTCGATCATCATCAGAAGTGAAGTTAAAAAGAAAAAGGAAACCATCAGACTTGAATGAAACATCACCTTTAAGCTTCCACGCCTTTTCAGGTGATACACAACCGAAGAAACCCACAAGGTAGTCCTTCCAAACCTCATTACCAGCTTTGATGATGTCAGAGGATGGCAAAAGAACATCACCAGAGAAGCTCAGAGGTATTTCATGAGGAAAATAACTACCAGCATTGCGTGGCCTGGATTTGAAGAGAGTAGTCCAAGGCAGAGAGGTTATAGAAGATGAAGGGAGGGGAGCAGAAAGAGAGGAAGAGCAAGGAAGCTTGCAAGGGTCAGAGAGAGGGGGAGGAGGAGCAAGCAAGGGCGATGTAGAGACAAGAGCATGGTGTAAAGACGAAGAAGCATGGGTCAAAGAAGGGAGATGGACAGATGAAACAGTTCAAGGGAAGGGCGGAATGGTTCCCATGGAAGGAAAGAAAGAAGCTTGTTTTGGGTTTATTAAAACAAGTTGAAACAATATTAAATTTAAACAATTTTAATTATTCAATAAATCACATTAATAACCATTAATTTCAAATGAGTTTTAGTTATCAACAAATGTTTCATTTCTATCTGAATAATTCAATATATATTATTCAATTCCAGTTATTGATTACAAACACATTCAATATATAAAAGTTTCATTTCGATAGTTGTTATTGCCTAAATCTTCGGAATACATTATTTCAAGATTTTATTCAAGTTTATATTAAATAACTACATTACTAAAACATTAAATTTTTATTTCTAACCACTTTAATTCAAAAATTATATTGAATTTAATAATTCAAAATAGTTAAAAATACGGGTCGTTACATTCTCCCCCACTCAAAACTTTTCGTTCTCGAAAAGGGTTTAAGTAGAGAATTTAACATTTGATATATTTCTCAAAATAATCAACTTATAAACATAAAATCTATTAGAAAACTTTTACTACGCTTCCGCTACACCACTCTGATCAGCTTACGGAAATTACAATTTATTTCAAAAAACAAGTTATAAAATTTTTAAAACCTCAAAATTTTTCTAACATCCGGATTTACGGAAAATTTCGGCAGAGTCTCCTTTGCGCGGCTCGATCGGAAAATTTTTACAATACAATATATAACCCAAATATATATCAAATATACATCTCATCTCATCTCAATGATGAAGCATCCTGTAGGGAAAAATATAAAAGTGCGGTATGTAATCCGAGATGTGTACCTTATTATTATTAATTCGAGCGAGTTCGCTCATATTAAGCAAGCAAAAGCATAATATAATCCGCGTATACGTCCAAACGGTCTTTGTATGTACCTATCTCAATTCAATTTAGAATATTAGTCACTTATAAAGATATAGAAAGTATATATGAGTTTAATATAACTATATAAAATGAATTTTGAATCCAAACCATAAACACAAGCATAAATACGCAACATACAACAATCATGTGCAATCAAAACAGTTATAATGACGGTTTACAACAAAATAAACCATTCAATTATTAATATTCATCCAATTAATCCAATTACCTCATAACTATGTTAATTTACATTATCCAATGTCAATATTTAATTTATACACTTCATTTCTTATTAACATCCAATTTTATTAAAATTTAATCGGTTTGCTTCTAATTTATTTACATCTATTTCATTCACGTTCAATTTATTCAATTCAATTTGTTAAATTCCAATTGCTTCACTTTTTGTTCAACATATTTCATATAAATTCATTTACGAACCATTTTATAAAATTATTTCATTTAACATTGTTTAAGTTAAATCTTATTTTTATAAACGAAATCATTTAATTAGATCATTTCAATTTATTTGTATTCAACCAACTTACATTCAATTTAATTCACATCCAGTTGATTTTCATTCAGTTTATTTACTTTCAGTTGATTGACATGCACTTATCAACGTTAATGAATTCACATTCTATTAATTTACATTCGTTTATAGTTACATTCATTTTTCACTTCCATTAGTTCATTTCAGTAATTCAAATTCATATTAATAAAATTTTCTTTTCATCAAAATCAATTTCTTTAAATTTTCTTAAGTTAACTTCATCTTATAATTCATTTTGTTAACTAATTTCATACTAAATTAGTTAACATTCAATTTTATTGAAACTCATTCCATTTGCATTTAAATTTATTTACATCCGATTTAATTAAATTTAATTACTCATATTAATTTTTTTCTTACACCCATTTATTTTTATTCAATTTCTTTCACAATTCTAATTGCATTTTATTTTAAAATTCAAGTTCGTATTCATTTTATTAATTCATTTTATAGCTTAAGTGGAATTAATTCACTTTACAAATTATCTAGTTATATTCAAATCCAATTCATTTAATCTTTATTAAGTGAAATTTTATTTCATTAAATCCATTACTCATTTTATTTAACTTTATTCAAGTTAATTTTTTTCTTATCATTCACATTCATCAATTTTAAAATTTGTTTTTAGCTTAATATTTCTCAAATTTATAAGTTATACAAACTTGTTCACTTAAAATTTCATTTTATTATTTTTATCTAATTCATTTCAAATACAATTCACTTTTATTTAAGCTTTCTTGAGTTAAACTTTATTTTATTTACTTCATTTCACTAAATCAATCTATTTAACATTTCTTAGGTCAATTCTTTTATTTCATATCTCAAATTCGAATCTTTTTTTGTTTTCTTAACCAAAATATTCAACAGTTTTAAAATTTAATTTACTTTTCTGTTCAAATCTATAAGTTATAAACTTATTTTTATCTATACTATTTTCAATTATAAGTTAAAAACTATTTTCATATATTTATCAAATCATAATTGGAATAATTTTCACAATTAAAACTTGTTTTAATCGAAATTAAATTTCTTTTGATTACATTTCTCACTCAGAAACTTGAAAATGAATACTGGCGATGGTGCAGTCATCTCCATAACTATTTTCTAGCGACTAAAGCAAGTTCAATGCTTTTATTTCTTTCAAAAATATTTTTAAAATATATTTCCAGTCAAAACACTTCCAAATAATATTATTATCAATTTTGAAGGCTTTGAAAACAATTTTGAAAATCAACTGGATTTTAAATTCTAAAATTCTCAGCTTTTAAATATTTTCTATTTATAATATAGCTTATACAATTCCATTTCTTTATTATGAAAATATTTCATTAATCTATATCTTTGTTATTTTAAACAATTTTTTATTATAATTAGATTTCAATTCAATTAATTATCGAACACTTCGTGAAATGGTATTCACAAAGTATTATTTTTATATTCAACCAATAATCGATGATAACTAAATATTATCATCTTCTAACAACAACATTAATGAAAATTATCATTATATATATATATAATATAATATACCCTCTTTTAAAATAATATTATGTCGACTTGCCTCGTTTAAGTGTTTAGAAACCCCTATCGATAACACGGCGTCCCTCGCATCAACATAATTCATAAACAATTCAATGGATAAGCAAACACAATATAAACATTTTATAACACTAACAAGTACGCGCTCTCATATATATACACTCAACAGACTCATTCTAGGGTATTACTACCCTATCTCTAATGAGTCAAACCCCACAAAACTAAGGTTATCGCTAAACCAAAGCTCTGATACCAACTGTGACGACCCACATTTCGGAAGGTTTAAATCAACAATAATCCATACATGTCCAACTTAAACAATCCGAAACATAGATAATCATTGGGGTTAATTGAGAAAATTAAGAAAAGAAGAAGAAAACAAACACATAATCTCGCAGCGGAATGACAAAATATAATAATCAAATAAACAGTTCATGATGCTGTTTATATTATACATTTGATTATAATTTATACAACATTTATCAGAGTTATATATACAACAAGGATAAATAAATAATGCAGCAGAACAACATGATGTAGGGAATAATAATAATAGTAATAATATACCAAATCTTCATCTCCGTCCTCCAAAGAATAATCTTCAATGCGCTGAAAAACTCAGGACTGGCCCGAGCGTAATGAAAAACAAAACACTCGAGTTAGGACTAAAATATCCTTATGTGAGTCAAATTTATATCACATAACAAGAGTGTAATAGCGTCAGAGATGTTTATGGGATTTCACATCTCCGATCCAGTGTATAACGTGCGTGCAATAACTCAAGAGATGTTACGAGATTTTCCATCTCTTAAGGATCCATCAAATTATTTATATGTAGTAGAATACGCTACATATATAATGTCTAATCAGTAAAATAAATATTTTTCTTAGCGTTAAGGCTTTACATTAATCCCTTTTAACGCGTTTTTAAGCATTGTCGTGTTGTTTGTATATAACGCCCCAATAGCACGTCAGGGGATAGGGATGTGCCATGATACGACAACACTAAACCAAAATCGTAGGAGTCTGGTATAGGGATAAAAGTTCGACAAGGCACGTAAGGCAATGCCCAATAGGAAACTACCAGTTCGGGTCGTAGGGCTGGTGGTAACGCATCGTAGCCACAACCGCCCACCACGTCCATTCATCCCATATCGAATCAAAGGAAGGCTATCCCAAATCAAGGTGCACCAATCGAAACCAACTACAAGAGTAATAATATGGACAGAGTCCAAGAAAATCGAAGAACGGATGTCCGCTAGGAGTAATTAGCCCACTTGGCCTTGTCAAGCCGTCCTGTTTTAGTCATTTCAAATTGGCACAAGTGTCTGGGTCTATCCATCATCGTTCTCTTTCTTCAAATCCAACAAACGATGACAAATCCAACCACTTCGTTCTGGAGTCTCCTCCGCGTACACAGTTATCAAAGTTGGCCGAGAGTATGCCAATAAGAGGCCTCGGTCTCTTTAACAACCAAACGTCGTTTTACACACCGGTTGGTATGTTTATATTTCGAAAACAATTCATACTTGATATCAAAATATCATATTCGCTTCAAATCAAATTCATTTCGAAATCATCATATTTACTCAAAATATACTATTTCAATTAAAAATCATTTTCGTCTTAATATCTCGATTTCAGTTCCAATTCAAAATTGCTTCGAATTTCCATTTGGGTTATAACTTCAATTTAACCCAATTCGTATTTAAATCCATGATTTAAATATAAATATTCCAACCTTGACCGGTTTGAATTTTTAGAAAATAGTTTAAATAGTTTAAAATAATGTAAAAAGTTAAAATAGTTTAATATAAAATAGTTTAAGTGTTAAAAATGGTTTATAAAATAGCTTGGAAATCAAAATAATTTAAATGTTTAAAAGATAGGTTTTAAATAGTTTATATTAAAATAATTTATTTGAAAATAGTTTCAAAGTCAAACTGATCCAACTCCAAATTTTCCAATTCAAATCAATTTCAATTTCCTTTTCAATTTAATCAATTAAATTCCGATTTCAATTCGAATTTAACTTCGATTCCAATTTCATTTTAATTCAATTACGATTTCGATTTCAAATCAATTTAAATTCCAAATCGATTTCAACTTTAACTATTTGATTCAATGGTTAAATTTCAACTCAATTCTCAATTTAAAACCATTCCAATTTATATCAATTCCGAGTTCGATTTCAAAACACCGATTTAAATCACTTAAATCAATTCAAACTTCAATATTCAATTTACGGTTTAAATCTTTGAAAATAATTCAATTTCGAGCTCAACTTTTGAAATATCGATTTAAATTACTTTTACTTAGCAATATTTCAAAGTTCAAATAAAGTCCAAATCTTTAAAAAAAACCAATTCCGAATTTCAAATCATATTTCAGTTATAACTTCAAAATCTCAACTTCGATTATTTAAACAATTCCTGTTACCAAATTTAAATTTCAACGTTTCGAGACCAAGTTCGAAATAATTCAATTTCCATAAATTTGATTTTTATTTCTTTAAATCAAAATCATTTAAATAATTTCAAATCAAAAGTTCTGAAATCATTTAATTTTACCAACCCGGTGTCCGTATATAATTTTCTATTATATGGCGAAGTGAATCAGTTATTTCAATTTAATTCAAGGATGGACATATATCATTTCAATCCAAAATAAATGTCGTAAGTATATATCATTTCAACCTATTTCTTAATTTATTCGAAATAATTCGATTTACAATTTTATATACTGTAAATAATATACAGGATGATAACAGAATATATTAAAAATAAATAAACATCCAAATCATCCTAAATATCAATTAATAGAATCCATCACAATCAACATCCAAATCAGTCAAAATATCATAACAATTTACTAGTTATCAATAATCAGGAATTTAACTTGCAATTTAATTCTAATTTCAATTTAACTGTTAATTTGAAATTTTTAACATATAAATTCTATATCGATTTCCATGTCAATTAAATTTACCAAACAACAATCAATAATCTCAATCACTTCAGAATTTCAATTTAACTAACATAAAAATAATTTAGTACGTCGTGAGCGTTATAAAACACTCACCTTTTATTTGAAACTGAAAACATTTCAACTTCAAATAAATACCACTTCGATGCCAAGCTGTAGACGACGTCGATACGATCGCATTGCGACTCGATTCACTCGAAACGGACCTCGTACGGAGAAGTTTTTCAATTCATTAATATACTATTTTAAATTAATATTTAAATTAACAAAAATTAACTAAAAGAAAATTTCTACCTCACTGCTCAATCTTCTCGTTCCCATACGCACGTTCAACCCAGAGGATAACCCAACCCACGCGACAACCATCAACAAACGCGTGCGACCATCAGTGTCGATCCTACCCACATCCAAATGCCCGCCTATAGCCGCGCCGCCGCTTCCAAAACCCCGCGCGCCACCACCTTCGTGCTCACGATTCCGCCACCGCGCCTCCAAACGTCGCCCACCATCAGATAACTATGCGCGAGAAACCCTAGCCGCTCCTCCACCCTCCAGCAATCGCGACGTCGCAGGCGAGATTCGATTTGCTTCCTATTTTTGTTCGATCGCGATTTAATTCCTCATTCTGTATTATTTTTTTCTATTACCTTCGATCTGATGAGTTGAATTGAGAAGAAAAGAAAAGGTACGGGGGACAAAATAGGGGTGCAACGTACGTATTGTCGAGTATGAATGGATATATATTATTATTATAATTAGAAAATATCTCGCTTTTAAATGCCCAAAATTCCGAACTCCAAATGAAGCGTGCCGCCCGACGTTCATAATGTTTTACCCCCATTCTGAACACTATGAAACTAGTCTCTAGGCCTAATTCGATCGTATTCAGAAGATAGCATTTCAAAATCAATTTATTTTAATTAATTTCTACGCGTTTCAATCTCGCACGGCCAAACGACACGTCCAATCACTACGAAACTTGAAATCCTACAACAATTCACTATTATGGATCCGATGAAACTGGTTTCGTCGAAATCCGAGATAGTGGCCAAAATGGTTATTTTTACTCGTCGATTAAAATATAAAATTTCCAATTTCTAATTATTCACTTTTAAACCCAATTTTAAATGTCAACAATCTTCATTCATATTGAAATAAAATTTAAGTCAATTTTCAATATTATTTTCATTCACATTAATTCAAGATTCAATTATTTAAATAATTGCAGTATTATATTTAAACAATTTTAATTATTCAATAAATCACATTAATAACCATTAATTTCAAATGAGTTTTAGTTATCAACAAATGTTTCATCTCTATCTGAATAATTCAATATTTATTATTCAATTCTAGTTATTGATTACAAACACATTCAATATATAGAAGTTTCATTTCGATAGTTGTTATTGCCTAAATCTTTGGAATTCATTATTTCAATATTTTATTCAAATTCATATTAAATAACTACATTAATAAAACATTAAATTTTTATTTCTAACCATTTTAATTCAAAAATTACATTAAATTTAATAATTCAAAATAGTTAAAAAATACGGGTCGTTACAGAAAGTCCAAAATACCCTAAAGGACATAACCTCCACTCAAAATGCACCACACGTTTCCCCCTCCCTCACTTTGCACACGTTGTTCATTATAACACCCCATATTTATAGTAACATTATTTCGGGCATTTAATTAGTTAAATAAAATAAAATAATGTAAGTTGATTAATGGATTGAGATTTGTGTTTAAATAAGGGGTAGCCGTGCCATGTTAACAATGAACTAAAGGATAAAAATGAAGTGTTAGGGTAAATAGATAAGGGGCAATATAGGAAAAACATTATTCTTATACCCTAAACCCTTAGAATTCACACGTTTATTCATACATTCACAAACAAAAAATATAAGTTAAGGCTAGCCACCATTAGCAAGCTCAAGAGAAGATAAAAGCTAGGATTTCAAGAGAAATAACCAAATCACTCAATCAAGAACAAATCTCACATCTTTAATCACAAAGCTAAGGTGAATAATGAACACATCCCATTTTTATTAAGTGTTTTTGGCTTTAAGATGAATCCAAAGTATTTTGCATGATTATGCCATGTTTTTGAATGATTAAATGTTTACATATGCTTGTTGATGATTTATGTTTGTTCATATAGATTTTATGATTTGTTTTAATGTTAAAACCTTATTTAATGACATCCAAATGCCTTGTGATTTTAGATTTAGATCACAAATGATATTATAGAGATGGGTTTCAATTTTCGTAACATTCTGAATTAATGTAGATTTTATATTAATTTTCTAGTAAAGAAAATGATTAATTGGGTTTAAAATATTTACGGTTAAATAATATATGATTTAGGTCTTAAATTAGTATATGTTGGAAAACATATTTAAAATGATTTTTTGGAATTTTTAAAGAATTTTTCTATGTGTTTTGATGAATATATAAAATTATTTAAGGCATGGGACTTAAATGTTATATATATTTATATAAGGAGAAGGGGTAATTTGTAAATGATTTAAATTGTTTATTTCTGAAATATTGGCAGTGCTTTTAGAAAAGAAAATTAGCATCCAATAAGATTTTGATAAACAAGGCAGGTTAGTTAAAAAGATTACTTAAAAAGGTTAAAAATCAGTTTTACATGCAAATTGCATGTTTCACCACTTTCGGCACCCTGCTTCCGTCTTAGGTGGCTTTCAACTTAGTTCCTCCATCGCCATCGAAACCAATGCGCATGGCATCAAAGACTTGGTGCGCAGCAAATTGGAAAGAAAGCGAAAGGTATAAGGTCGAAACCAAGGGTTCTGAAGGGGTCGAAGCGCTGCTTTTTTTAAATGAAAATGCGCCTGCTTTGCTTTCGACAGTATAGATTTCGACTTGGTTGGCTTTCGGCTGAGTCAAATGTTTTAAAGGAATGGTTTCAAATGGGTTGCGCCTTTTGTTTTTAAGTAAATGCTTTCATATAGGGTCAAAACCCCTAGCTGCCGCTTTTCTACCTTTCGATGCCAATGGTTTCGGAAGGTATACTTTTTCTTTTAAAACTTGGTCACTTTTCCAATTCTTTCGGAAGGTTGGTTTCGACACCATCACTTCTTTACTTAGGAATAGCTTTCGAAAGAGTGCTTTCGACTTAAATGATTTAATGACCCTTTTTCTCTGTTGAAGGTAGAACCCAAAGGTTTCAAAAGAGTTAATTTTAAATGGTTTCGAAAGGTATTTCCACGTGTTTTAAATTGAACCAAAATGCTTTCGAAAAGTTTGTTGTTTATAAAGGTTTTGATGCTTTCGAAAGGTTTCAAGAATGGTTTCGGAGGGGTGGTTCCCCAGTGGTTTCAAAAGGTTTGAAAGGAATGGTTTTCCAATGTTTTCGAAAGGCAGTTTAAAACGTTTTAAAGATAATATGTCTAAGGTTTTAAAGCTTTCGAAGGAAAGGTTTTTCAAGTGTTTTCAAAACGAAGATTGAATGGTTTCGAAATGAAGGTTTTGGCTTTCAGCCTAGGTTATAAAGAAGGGTTTTACTTGGTTTGAAAAGGGTTACTTTCAATGGATTCGAAAGGGGTACTTTTACAGGTTTAAATGTTTTTCATCAACAAAGATTTGAGTAATATATATATAACATGGCAAGGTGATTTTGGGTAAAGCATAAAATATATATTTTCCATCTTTAAGTTTGATTTAAAGGTTTTAAATCAATTTGAGATGGAAAGGTTTTCAAGGACAATTTTGGGAAGATTACCCTAAGTAAAATGACTCAGATATTAGAATACCAGATGGGACTAGTATAGGGTCACACCCTATACCTTAGCTATTAGCCCCAACTAATTTTGTCCAAAATTACAGTGTGTACGGCTTTGTCACAGGTAAGACTAAAATTATGATTACACACAGAAGGAAATATACACTTGTACAGAGCTAGGTTATCGGTGAGCCCGCAAAACAATTAGGATCAGGTGACCTTGGGATAAGATAAGTTAAGGGACAGACCGTCCAGAAGAAGATTATCTAATAGATAACTTAGGAACTGACTGTCTAGAAGAGGAGAATCTAACAGGTGTTAGATTATTTTATTTATATTTTTTGGTAGGCCTGAGTCAGTCAAAGGTCGGTAGTTAGCCAAACAAAACTATAGTGTTCGAACAGATAGTTCATTTGTTACCTGACATGTAAGTTTACATGATATTGCTTTACAGATTTTAACCAATTTTGGTTGCAGGATTATGATGTACAAAAGATATGTCTTAAAAGGATATTAGTGAGGGGAAACCCATTCTTCTAAGCGGCGTGGTCTCACTTAATATCAAATAACTGAGATCTATAGTATTATTCACACCAGGCTTTATGTCTGACTCGAATTTTATGTTTTTTCCCTTAAACTCTCGGGTGCTCAAAATTAATTTGAGTAGGCTGAGGGTTAAGGTTTACAGGTGTTAATAGGTTGACGAATAAAGCTTTCGAAGACGAGCAGGTGGCTGACGGATAACTATTTAGGAGTTGCTGCTTTATTTTGTTTTGTTCCGCTGTGTTGTATTTAAGACAGTTATGTCTATATAGTACTCCGATCAACCAAGGGGGCACCGTCATATGTCGCTCTTGGCGTATTTATGTAATAATTATATTTTATCTAAACTTGAAAAACGATTATGGGATTATATAATTTGAATGTGAAACATGTTTTTAAATGTAATCAGTAAAATGTTATTTTTGAAATCTATGATTTTGTTTCATATTCAAATGCTTCTGATATTATAGATACCATTAACATATCCGTATTTAGTCGTCGGAAGTTAATATTGTGGATGACTGCAGCATCTGTAGCGCTTAGCTTTGGGCCTCTAGATAGGGGATGTTACAACTTAGTATCAAAGCATAGGTTTATGAAAAACTTTAAACTAAAATGATTTTTGAAAACATAATCCTAAGGAATTAGAGATAAGATCGGGGTTTGGGATAACGCTATAATAACGTACTTGTATTTGCTATATATAAGTATACGCTTTATCTCTAGTTTCCTATCTCTCTTAGGATATTCTTCTGTATTTCATGAGGCTTGAATACTAATATGGACGCTATATGTGGAAGGGTGAATCTTGGAGGAAGCACCACTACAAATGGAAATGCCAGACTGAATACTAGAAGGAACTAAGGTCAGGCACAAGCGGGGAATGTTGGTGCTGGAGTCCTACAAGTGGATATGTGAGCTATGTATCAGTTTTCCATGAATATGATGCAAGCTGGAATTGTTGGTGGAGTGGTTGGAGGAAATGCTGGAGTAAGAGTTCAGGAAACTCCGGTGGCTAATAACTATTATATATTGAGTAGTGACTAAGTTAGGCTTGGAGGAAAGCCATTTATTGGAACTGAGGATGCTATTGAGGTGGAGAACTAGCTGCTACATTGCGAGAGGATCTTTGCAGACTTGGGGCTCAATGATGAGCAGAAGAGAAGGCTTGCTTCGAGACAGCTTTAGGGAGCAGCTTTATTTTGGTGGAATAGTGTGATAGCTGGAGTGAATGAAGAGGAGATGACATGGGCTGAGTTTAGGAGAAGGTTCCAGGAGAGGTTCATGTCTGTGATAGCACGGTCTGCTTTGCTCAGAAAGTTTGCTGAGTTAGAGAAGAGGGAAATGTCTATTTTGGAGTATGCTAGAAGGTTTGAGGGGTTGGTTAGATATGGTTATGCTACTGTGGATACCGTGATGAAGAGGAATGAGAAGTTCATCAGAGGGTTGAAGCCTGAGTCGGCAAGGGCTACATTACCTCATATCATAGATCCTTATGATGTGGTAGTAGAGATGGCTTTAAAACATGAAGAGATGCTTGCTTCTCTGGAGAAGAATAAGGAAAAGGAGTTTCGGGTGGGGCAGAGTCAAAAAAGGAAGTTCTTTCATAAGAAGGGTGCTCAAAAGGGTGGAGCAGCAAAGAAGAGAAAGTCAGAGGTTGTTTGCTTCAAGTGCGATAAGAAGGGGCATTTTGCGAATGAGTGTCGTACGGGAAAGGCAAGGGAAGTGATCGGGAATAAGAACATCAGATGCTTCAACCGCGATCAGATGGGTCATTATAAGAATCAATGCAAAGAGCTGTCTAAGGATGGGAAGGTCAAGGTGTATGCATTGGAGCCCACTACATCAGGACCAATAATGCAGGAGAAAGGAAAGGCAGTGTTGGGAGGTACGCTTCAGATTCATGGTATGTCTATTAGCGTTGTTTTTTATACTGGTGCATCGCATTCTTTCATATCTTGTTGTTTGGTAGATAAGCTTAACCTAGAACCCACATACTTAGTTACTTTCTTAAGAGTTGAGAATCTGATAGAAGGGTATGCGACACTTGGGATGAAGTGTGACCACCTAGAGTTTGATTTGTTTAGTCATACCTTTGTTTGCATTTTGCATGTGTTTGACTTTGTAGGGTTTGGAATTATTTTGGATATGGATTGGTAAAGTAAGTATGATGCTTAGATATTTTTCCATGATAGGAAAATATCACTTAGACACCTTGACTGTAGTGATCGGATTGTTTATATTGCAGAAAACCTTAGTTGCGAGGTGAATGCTTTGTTGGGTGTTGTGGAGTTGGAAGATGAGTTGAATCGAGTTTTCGAGGTTAGATAATTCACGAATGTCTTCAATCCTATAGTAGGATTACCACCGAAACGAGCCATTGAGTTTCGGATAGATTTGGTGCCTGGAGCAGAACCAGTGAGTAGGCCGCCATGTAGAATGACACCTACGGAGATGAGAGAGCTAAAGGTGCACTTGATGGATCTGGAAGGCAAGAATTTTATCAGATCGGGTATTTCACCTTCGGGAGTAGCCGCAGTGTTTGCTAAGAAGCCGGACGGATCGTTGAGGTTATGTATCGATTATCATAAGTTGAATGAGAAGACGATAAAGAATCGATATTTGTTGCCTAGAATTGACGATTTTTCAATCAGTTGAGTGGATCCAAGGTATTATCTCAGTTGGATTTGGCAACAGGTTTTCATCAGCTTAGAGTAGCAGAGGATAGTATTCCTTTGACGGTGTTTAGAACTAGATATGGATCATACGAATGGTTAGTGATGCTGTTCGGACTAACTAATGCACCAGCATTCTTTGTGGATTTGATGAACCGAGTTTTCCAAGAGCACTTGGATAGGTTCGTGTTAGTTTTTATACATGATATCTTGATATGCTCTAGAGATGAGAAGGATCATGAGGTTCATCTTAGAATTGTACTTGAGACGCTGAGGCAGCATCAGTTGAAGGAAATTTTTTCAAAGTGTCATTTTTGGAAGAAGGAAGTGAAGTTTATTGGCCATGTAGTCTCAGAGAAAGGGTTGTCTGTAGATCCGACTAAGATTGAAGCGGTAAATAATTGGAAGAGACCCGAGACGGTGATTGAGATAAAGAGTTTTCTTGGATTGGATGGATATTATAGGAGGTTCATAAAGGATTTTTCGCGGGTAGCAGCATCGATTACCAAGCTAACGTGAAATGATATGAAGTTTGTGTGAACCAATAAGTGTGAGGAAGCATTCCAGAGCTTGAAACACTTATTGATCCATGCACCTGTATTAGTTGTTCCGGAGGAGAATCGGGATTTGGTAGTTTATACAGATGCATGTGGAACTGGATTAAGAGCTGTGTTATTGTAGAGAGGAAAAGTGATTGTCTATGCTTCTAGACAGCTTAGACCGCATGAAGTTAGATATCCAATGCATGATTTGGAATTAGCTGCGGTGATTTTTGCATTGAAGATGTAGAGACATTACCTTTTGGGAGAGAGGTTTGAGCTTTATACGGATCATGAGTCGTTGAAGTATTTGTTCTCTCAGAAGGAGCTGAATATGAGACAGTAGAGGTGGTTGATTTTTTAGCCACTTATGACTTTGGTATTGAGTACACATCAGGGAAAGGTAATAAGGTGGCTGATGCGCTTAGCAGGAAGCATCAGAATGCTGTGCTGGCAATGATAGCGGAGTGGAAAGATGTAACAACCCTGGTTTGGAGATTTCCTATCAATATTAAATTATAATGGTAATTATAATTTAATATCGTGAATTAAATTAAAACTGGAGATTTTAAATTGTTTATTTGAAATAAACAATGAATTTTGGAATTTAAAATGAGAAAATAAAATTCTAAACTTTATTTTATTTTGTCTGGGTTGATAATAAATGGAAATGACCTTATGTTAGAGAAAATGCAATAATTATATTAATTATTGCCCATTTTCTTCTTTTAATAATTTTTAAAAGAAGTGTTTAATTTTTAAAGGTGGTTTATTTAAATAAAAAGGTGGAAATTGGTTTAAAAATATGTTTTGGCTATAAATTAAGCTTGGAAATGGTTTGAAATATTTTTCTAAGTGAGAAAAGTATTTTTGTTCAGTTTTAAAAGTAAAAAATATAGACTTTTGCATTTTATTGCGAAAATAGTGCATTTTTGTAAAATAAGAGATTTTAATAATAATAATGTTTTAAAAATAAAAATTAAATCTTTTTATAAAGTGAAAAATAATTTATTTCATGTGTATGTAAATTTACAAATTTTGTTTGGTTGAAAATTGAAAGGAAAATGACTTTGTTTTATAATATAGTGTAATGTATGTGTGCATTTGATTTAAATGTTGATTAATTAACTAAGGCCACCATATTTTCTTTTAATTCTTGGGTCCAAAGCCCACTAACTAAAAGAAACCAGAAGAAATGAGATGAGAAACATTACCTGTACATTGTTTTTTACTCATTCCTTCTTCTTCTAAAAACAACTTAGAGTAAAACAAAACTATGGCCACCTCTTGCAAAATCAAATCTTTCTCTAATTCTTGCTGTAAATTCGTGTGTAGATAAACAAAATAAAGAAGAGAAAAGGTAATCTTCTCTAAAGAGTATTTCATCAAATCTTGAGTTGAATTGAATTGTTTGTAATCTTTTCTTCCTCTCTTTGCATGCCATGTTTATAAGTTTTTACAGATAATTGAAGCTGTTCTTGATCCAAAACATCTACTCTCTCAAGCAAATTTAGGTTTTATCTTCTCTAACAGCAAGGTGAGTGATAAACTCACAATTTCTAGCTGAAGCAAAGGGTCAAAAATCAAAATCTGAGCTTTTGTACTTGTTTTTTTGTTGATAGTTTTCTTTTCTGTGAATCTAGTTTGAGTTGCTTCTTTTCATGCTTATATCTTTTGATTCCGACAACGAAATGCTGCCGAATTTCTTGCATTTGGTAGCTTGCATGTTGAACTTCATTTCTGCAAATTTTGGTTGAAAAATATTGTCATTTGGATGTTCAAAAAAGTGGTAGAAAATCAACTCTAACACAGATTTTTGCCTGTAGAAAATTTGTTTTCTGAGTTGCTGCAAACATGGCCCGAGTCCATGTTTAAGACAGCATAACTCTTTCATTTCTTACTGAAATTCATCGATTCTTTTTTTTTGAAAGAAAAAGTTTTCTACTATATTCATACTAATTTTCAGCTCAACCCGAGGTAATTTGGTCATTTATTTCATGCCTGAAAGTTGAACCCGAGATGGATTTCAGACCTGTACATTTGGTTTTTTTTGAACTGTTGCAAACATTGCATGTGTCCATGTTTGAGACAGTGTAACTTTTTCATTTCCAGTCGGAATTCATCGATTAATTTTTTGTTTGAAATATAAAGTTTTATACTATATGTATACCAATTTTTAGCTCAATCCGAGGTAATTTGGTCCTCTGTTTCATGCTTGGAAGTTGAACACAAGATGGTTTTCAGGCTATACATTTTTTGGTTTTCTGAACTGTTGCAAACATGGCCTGAGTCCATTCGGAATTCATTGATTCTTTTTTTGTTTGGAAGATGAAGTTTTCTACTATGTTCATACTAATTTTCAGCTCAATATGAGGTCGTTTGGCCCTCTGTTTCAGGCCTGTAAGTTGGACCCAGGATGGTTTTCAGGCCTGGGTATATTTTTGTTTTTGAACTGTTGCATACATGGCCTAAGTCCATGTTTGAGACAGCGTAACTTTTCATTTCCAATCGAAATTCATCAATTCTTTTTTTGTTTGAAAGCCGAAGTTTTCTACTTTGTGCACACCAATTTTTAGTTCAATCAAAGGTCATTTGGCCACCTGTTTCATGTCCGAAAGTTGAACCCAGAGAAGATTTCAGACCTGGGTATTGTGTTGCCGATGCATTTTTATGTTCTTTTTCTGTCCGACTTTTGACTTTTACTTCATGTTTTTGTGATATTTCTGAAATGTTTTGAGGCCATGATTTCTATCGGTAGACTAGCCAAATTTTGGAGATTTTGAAATTTAAATTTTAGATTAAATTTGAATTTAATTCAAATATCGATTTGAGTGGTTTTTTGGGTTTTTATTTATTTTCGAGCACGGATTTTTCCAAACCTTTTTGAAATAATTTTTAAAATAAATGGGCATTTTAAATTATTATTATATGATATTTTTAAAGTATTTTCAAATATAGAATCTATTTATTCTCAATAATAAGGGAATTTTCAAAGATGGCTTTCAAAATTGGTATTAAAAGCTTGTTTTTTCAAGTAAATTATTTTATATCATAAATACACATTTTTACACTATTCGAGCGAATGAGAAGGAGAATTAAACGGTTTGGTAAAACACGTGGTATGGGACACGTGCGTTTATCTTACTGGTTAATTCCCGACTTGTCTGTTTGATCGTTTTGACCTGCTGGTCGAGTTTACCGATGAGACGAGGTAAACTTTTTACTACTTTGAGTGTGAAATTTACTAGTGGTTAGTAAACCGTTTAATGCGAATGTGTGGTATGGGACACACGTTAACACTGTTCGGGTTCCTATCCGAAAGTTTGTGACACATTTGTCTAAGAGACGTATTTGCCAGTACTGGACCTTCGGGTCATTTGTCCTTCGGGATGTTTGTCTAAGAGACGTTTGTCATTGCGATGTATTTGTCCTTCGGGATGTTGTCCTTTGAGATGTTTGTCTAAGTGACGTATTTATTTGTCCTTCGGGACGTTTGTCTAAGAGACGTGGCGCCTTATTTTGGGAGAACGGTACTTGGCGGGCTTCGGTCATAAGCACGTGCTATATCTTTGAGATGATTTCATTTCCTTGTGATTTTCCAAGTGTCGCCTCTTTACATTATTGTCCATTTGAGCAGTTCGAGATATTATATATGGCGATTACATCTTTGGAAATTGAACTCCTTATCGAGTTCTATATTTGAGATTTGGGTTTGCCAACACGGGCGTTATTTGAGATTTGCCTTTTTGGCGTATTATATGAGATTTGTCTTTTGGCGTTTAGTTGGGATTATAGTCTCCTATGTTGGAGATTTATATTTGATTGCCTTATGGCGTATTTTGAGATGGTGATTTCTTTGAGGTTGTTTTGAGTTGCCAATATGGCGAGTTTGAGATTTCTCCTCTTTGGAGTTATGTTTTTCTCCTAAACCTTATTTGATGTTTTGTGATACGCCAATGAGATGAGGCATGCTTTTATTGTGAGATTTGTTATAGAGTTTTATCGCCTTTTAGTTTCATTCATATTTAGTGATATCCTTATATCACTTGAAATTACTATGCCTACTTAGTTATGCCACGTGAAGTAACCAAATACCTTTGAATTATTCCTTCTCACTTGAGAAGATTATCACCTTTCCTTATGCTCATATTATCATTTATCCTTATAAACTGATTTGTTTAGCTAGACTGACCCGTGTATTTTATACTCGGGCTAGACCGAGGTGTTTCAGGTTAGGTACTCTTATGGACTTAGCCTATTCTGCTTCTGCATGGACTTATCTGCTAGCCCTTTTTGTTGTAGTCTTTTTTTTGCTACTTTGATATGTATATTGTTTTAAATCATGTGTATATTATGGTCGTCATACCATTTATGATGTATTATTTGTATTATATTGGGATGTATCAGTATATATATGTATATATATCTGTTTGCTATTCTGTGATGTGTTATGCATTTGAGTTGTTGTATTTTGTTCTGATAGATCCTATAGCCACGTGTAGTTTTGTATTAAGTATTTATTGGATATGTCGATCCACTTGAGAAAGGAAAAAAAATATAGAGCATTAATCGACGTATTCAATAGATATTTAAGACAAGACTATAGATGGTCGCCCCTAACCAGCCCTATTCTCCGCATTAGCAGACAATATTACCCAGTAATACTCTTTGTTAATGTGGGTCTCGGGGTGGGGCGTCACAGCTTGGTATCAGAGCTGAATTCAGAACAAAATATGATAAACACAGAGCAGAAGCATATATTATGATACATCCAAGTATAGTACGAGTGTACGAATCCCTTAATCATCGTATCCTATACCTTACCGTGTCCTTTGGGATAGAAGTTTAGGATATGTCTAGGAATATATTTTATTATGTAGTATTCCATAATAGAATTTATAATATCTTATCTTAGGAGTAATCCTAATTGTGATTGTTTTATTCGAGTGCTCTTAGATACGGGTGCTTGACACTCATCCGTATCAGAGGAATTTGTTTATGCTTTTGGATGTTCTTGTCTTGTTCTTTTGTGTGGATTGCGAATCCTATTGAGGGGATCCGCAATATTTGGTATGATGTTTGAGGATTTTGGATTACTGCTTATAGCTTATCTTTTCGTGCGAAATAGCACGCCATTTTCTATCTAGAGTTTGGAGTGTTTGAGATGAAGTGGCTTGCCTATTATCAAGCAACATTCTGTGATTTGAAGGATCCTATATTTAGGTATCCTAATTTGGGTGATTTGTTGTTTCTTGTTCTTCGGAATGTTAATGATGATTCCGAAGTCTCTGTATTCACTCTTGAGTTTCGAGATGTTAATGATATATCTCGAATTCCAGTCATTATGACTTTGTTGATTTCTTTGAGTCCGTTCGGGTATAACACCAATCGAGCAATTGAATATGGGGCATTTCATCAGAAGGACAAACTTTGTAGTCCAATTAGTTTCTAGGACACGCATTCAAAGAAATTACTTTCAAGGCCAAAGTCAGCAGAATAATTACTTTCAAGAACAAAGTTAGCAGTCCAATTACTTTCAAGGACATAATTTCATAGGTTTTTAGGCCCTAGAAACTAATTATTTTGCGTTTTGTCCTTGAAAGTAATTATTTCAGTTGTGTGTCCTAGAAACTAATTCGACCTGCTAAAGAGGCCCTTGTGGCTAATTTCCACATTGAATATTGTATTGACTTCGTTCCCGGTTCTTAACCTTTCGGTCATCCTCCCATGAGGATGTCCACTAGGGAAATGAGGTGATCCATTAAATTTATTTGATATTGTCGTTCTTGCCTCCTTTTGAGATATCCTCTTTGGATACTCAATTGTTGATATACTTTGTAAAATTAATTCACTTGAAGTAATGATATGTTGATAATGTTTTTCTTCTCATTCGAGAAGATATCTTAACCTTACTCTTATATCTCATTTCTCTCTTTTTAATCTATTGTGTGGTGCTATGGTCATTCCTCAGCTTGACCTTACATCGATTTTTCATGAGCTACGAGTCGCGGAGGATAGCGTTACTCTTACCGCATTCCGCACTCGTTATGAGTCCTGTGAGTGGTTCGTTATACCGTTCGGAATAATGAACACTACAGTCTATTCCATAAATCTTGAGGATCGAGTATTCTAGGATGAGTTGTATTTGTGTTCCTTGATTTTGAGAATAATTAATAAATTGCGTTTTCAAATTTTTCAAAAATTGAAGATATGTTTCTAAGAGAAAATGGATTTTGTTTTGGGAAGAACAAAGAATATTTTGAGTATTATATATGAGTTAACAAAGAATATTTTGAGTATTATATATGAGTTATTTCTTTTTTTTAAATGAATTTTTGTGTTGGGTTGTCCGTCTAGTGCTTTAAGAATTCTGGTCGATGCGTTTGGCCAACGTTATCGATAGGATTTTCCTAAACGGTGTGATGAGACAGTCAGACACGGTAAATTGAGTTTTAATAAGTAAAGTTTGAAAATAGTTAATATGGTGGAGTATTAATTATTATTTTAAATGTTTAATGAAACCATTGAACCATAGTGAGTGTTGGATGAGTGGCGAGGCAGTTTTGATTATTTGATCAACTCTATAGCCAATCGATGGGGTCATTCACTATAAATCAATGGTGAGGCAATACCCTTATATTATTTAAAATTTGAGAAATTGAATATGGTAATTTGGGTAAGTAAAAGTGAATAATTCTAATTAAGGGGATATCTTAATTAGGAGAAAATATCATTTGATGCTTTGATTAATAAAATGATGTATTTAAGGTAAAAGAATACTTTGGTTTGAAAAATTAAAATATTAATTGAATAGTTTAGTTCGAGTTATTAATGATGACTATAAAAAAAATTGTTTTGACACTTAGTTATTTGAGTAATAGTAGAGGATAGATATAAAACTCTATCTTAAGAGAAAATAAAGAAGTTTTAGTTTAGAACATTTAGTATAAATTTGTGAGCTAGTTTTTTTTTAAACTTAAATGGTATTAAAACTTGTGGGTTTGAAATTGCAAAATTCTTTTAAAAACAAGTTTGAATTAATTATCAACTTTAATAAGTTTTATGTTGATAATTAGATGGAAATTTAATTTTTTGTGACAAATGGAAATGTGAATTTGGATTGTTTTGATAAATGAACAATTCATGTAGTATAATCATTTTAAATTGTGAGAATAATTTTAAACTTTATATATATATATATCACAAAAATTTATTTGGTGGATAATCAATAATCATCTCTTAATAATGAAAGAGATTAGTTATCTCTTCCAAAATGAGTTTGCATAGTTAATTATTTTAAAGCTAGATTTTGAAATGTAATGAAAGTATTTCCACTTAATGAATTATTATTTTTTGATGATTACATAAAGTTTATCATAATTTTGTTTGTCTTAACTTTTTGGGGAAAAAGAAGATCATTTAATAAATGATATGCAAAAAGCTTGTTTGAAAATGTAGTTTGAGATTAAAATGGTTTGGGAAAATTTCAAATTTTAAATTGATTTTAAAACTGAAATTTTGTTTGGAAAAGCGATGTACTAAAACAGCAATAGCTTGATGTTTATAACTCCAAATGAGTTCAATCTTTTTGTAAATGAAAGAGCTTTTAGTAAGCTATAAAGTTTCCTTTTACCACTTTAAAATATTTTGCTTTTTACTGAGTCTAAAATGAGTCTGAAAGTAGATGGTCATTTCTGTCCTATAAGAGATTTTCTAAGATTTAAGCTGAAAATAAATTTAGCATAACTTTCAAATCGTGAATCCGAATTTTATGATCTTTATATCGCTGGAAAGCAGAGACTTAGTAGAACAACTTTCATTTTATAAGTATTTTCAGATTTTGAGTTTTGATGGGTCAAAATTTATGACCTTTACAGCAGGTTTTTAATTGAAACAACTTGTTTTCTTATTAGTTAAGTGCATTCTACCTATTTTGTGAATATAATTTGGTTGATGTTTTGTATGAAAGTATATATTTCAAATTGAAATATATTGTGGTAGAATCTATGAGAAAAATATTTTATTCACTTTAAATAAAGTGTTTAGAGAATAAATTGGATTTTTGTAAGAAGTCTTGAAAATTTTCAGAATATTGAAGTTTGAGAATTTGAGTATAAAGAACTTAGGTTTTTGAAACCTTAAAAATATTTTTTTTTGTAAAATAAGAGTATAGAAATCCATTTGTCGAGTTTGTTTTGTCTTTGAGCCATTATCTAACATCGTGCATTATGCGATCATTTGAGTCTGGTGACCTTTGAAGAAACCACCTCTTAACGAATTCTTTTACCTCTCTTGTTGTCAAACTTATGTTGGTGTGGTTTTTTCCGTAATGACACACGGAAAGTCATGTCGATAATCATCTTATTAATTGGAGTCCAAGATAAAAGTTGAGCTGAATCCCGACTCTATTCGAGAAATTTCCAAGAAATCAATCTCACTTGATTGATCCTTTGGGTAGCATTATGCTGTGTTCTTGTTTCGAAGGTGAGAAGCCTTCATAATCATGAGGTATTGCTCATACAAATTCTATAGGCCGCTAATCCCGACGAATATATTCGGGAAATTATAGAATTTATCGAGCAATTTTATCTTGGTTTCTATCAATTTGAGTTGAGAGGAAAATTTTTAAACTCGAGCTTGTCTCTCTTTTTCTCTTTTGATTGATGAAATTAATCGGTTGAATACAAATTCTTCTCTAGAAATTGCAAGGGCGCAATTTTGTTAAGGGAGGGAGTCGATTGTAACACCCCTTCAAAATGGGAATAATAGTCCCACATCGTGGAAAAACACTATGAAGTGGGTGCTTATATACTAAAGCCTTCACCTCATAAAAACGTCGAGGCATTTTGAGGAACAAAACTCCACACCTTGGCTTGGCCCATGAAGCGGAGATGACTAAGTTGGGGACAATATCTATGTTAAGTGAGGTGCAGGCTGTTACTAGAGGTGGGCGCGGTCGGTTAATCGCTTCAATCGGTTAATTTTTTCGGTTAACCGTTAACAAAGGAGCGGTTCGGTTAACCGATTTCAGTTAATTTTAATTTTGGTCTACCGACCGAATCGGATAAAATTAACTGTGGTTAACCGGTTTGTTTAACTGGTTAACCGATTAACTTAAACGGTTAACCATTGACCGGTTAACCATTTATATTAATCGGTTAACCGAATAAACAAACCGGTTAACCAACCAAACAACATCATATGTTCATTAAACTAGTAATAAAAGCAAGCATTATAGATTGCCACTACTTGCCAATACAGTTACACACGTACATTACTCCATATACATTACACACATACATACACGTATCAGTTGCATAGTTCCCTTCAAACTTAAATTCTAGAGTTGGCTACCCCTGCATACTTCAGTAGTTAAATTCTCACCAGCAGTTCATACATTACATCACAATATAGGCATTAATTACAGTTATTACATTACATTGCTAATTTAGTCCAAACTCCAAACTCCAAAGAGATGATATATATACATTAATACAACAACTACAAACATAACTCTAAGTCTTGTCTCCACTCTCCATTTTCCAACTTCACTACTTCGGTCTCCACTTTCCAATCTTCAAGTCTGCCTAAACAAAACTTAATATAGTTAATAGATCAATTAATATATATGATAATCAAAATTAAACATAGTTATCCATTCTCCAAGTCTTTCCATTAGGACCATTATCATATATCAGTATAACAGTTCATATATCAGTTAATATATAGGTATATAACAGTTTATATAAATAATATTTGCATAATACATGGTATAGACTAATAATATTTATACCCTACACATGAACTGATATGAAAATATATTTAACAATTCATATATATGATATATATCAGTTAATATATCATATAATATTTATCCCATACACATGAACTTATATTAAACAGTTCATATATATGATACATAACATATATACTGTTATATCAGTTCATATATATGATATATGTGTCAGTTCATATGTATCGCCATTTAAAGAAAAATAGATAAATATCTTATATATCAATGAGGCATGCATGCAGATTACACAAACACATACACATAAATTCTTTATATATTAACAAACAATCTAATAGTTATTTAATGTGCTAAAATGAGAATATTTTGTAACTGAATTGCTACAGGTACAGTTTTGATGATAGCCTGAACAGAGCATAAACTAAAACTGAAGTAAAATGGTAGTGGAGGCATTGGACAGTGAACTGAAGACTGAAAGTTGAAAGATTATATGCAAGTCGAAGGTGAGTTGATGTAGGTAGCCTGAAGCATTCAACTCTAACTACAAAAGCTGATACTAGTGACCACAACATCCGAACTATATATATATATATATATATTACTATTGTGCATACATGTTCTTGATAACTGAGTTATACAACTGATATATGTCACAACATCACTATTTAAGCAGTCCATATATGTGTGTGCGCGTGTGTGTTCATATTACTTCATAACATTCATTAAATTCATGGTATTATAAATCATATACCATATACCATATATCAGTATAATAGTTCATATATCAAATATGGTATGTAACAGTTCATATATATACATATATGGTATAGACTGGTACATACATGTATACACCCCCCACACAAAGAAAAATATTACGACTCATATATGAACTATTTTCAAATGCAACTATTTGAGTACAAGCAGCCATGTAATACCGATATGGATATGAACTAGTGAAAACTTTATGCTTGTTAGCAATAAAGATTGACATATCTAGCTAGTTCTGGGATGTTTATATTTATTTATTCTGTATATTTCCCTGAAACAACAGTTTTAGTTTTAGTTCATAATAATATCTATCAAAATTATAATTTTAGTATCTTAAATTTGTTACGCATATATTAAAATTGATGAATTCAAAGGGTAATATGAATCTGATTATTATTGATGATCATATGTGTCAATTGTTTGCTAGTTGACTTGTATGCATGCCTGAACCACCTAAGCTAGGAACAATTTCTACACCGCCATCAATTATGGAATTACAACCAAATTAGCAAGCACATGTGGACTTAACCAGGAAACATGTGCATCACCGATTAGTTACCAGCTATTGCTTATTTTCTGCCATCGGATTTTCAATATGCATGCAATGTAAAGTTGTTAACATGCCCAGTTTGACCTTGTAAAAGAAACACCTACACAATCTAATTCTTATTAGCAGGTCTTACTCTTACAATAAAACCCATAGGCTATAAAATTCTAGTCTTGCTTAAAAGTCTCCAAAACAACCAAGCCAAACACCCTAATAGTTACAATGATCTTGCTTGAAAATCTGATGAAAGGAAAATAACTATAGAGAAACCAAGTGCTTAAAGAAGGCGTTGAATTATATATTAAGCTGATTATATAGGTTATTCATGGATATTTTGTAAGCAATTTTTTTAAGCCAACCACTCTAATTAGATAAGAATTCGTAATAATTAGTCGGTTTAGATCTAAACAACATGAATGGAGAATCTAGTAAACAATAAAGAGCAAGAGCTTATGTAAAAACGAGAATGAGAATCATACCCACAAATAGCTTTGGTTGTTGAGCATTAGCCCTAACACCAACACTACAGTATTGCCTCCGTAGTTTTTTGTATTCATCGATCTGAAATTGGAAAGTTTTGGGAGCGGCGACATTTGTAGATCTAGGTTTGTTTAGCAACGAGATAAATGCAGGAAGTGGCGACTGGCGAACATGAACTAAAAATTAGGGTTATGCGATATTGGGTGGGTCGGGTTCTTATTAATGTCCAGGAAATTTATCTTCGGTTAACGGTTAACCGAAAATCGTGATATGGTTAACCGTTAACTGAACCGACTTTGGTCGGTTAACGTCGGTCGGTTAACCGAATGTTCGATTAACTGATTTTATCGGTTAATACGGTTCGGTTAATACGGTTCGGTTAATACGGTTCGATTAAGATCGGTTAAGTCGGTTAACTCGGTTAAGTCGGTTAAATGCCCACCCTTAGCTGTTACATTGGTATCAGAGCCATACCCAGCCGGAATTGTGGTCTGTACGTGTTACAGCCACGATGCCTGGGTGGTGTTGTGTTCATGATCCAACGAGGACGTTGGGCTCTAAAGTGGGGGAGATTGTAACACCCCTTCAAAATGGGAATAATAGTCTCAAGTCGTGGAAAAACACTATGAAGTAGGTGCTTATATACCAAAACCTTCACCTCATAAAAACGTCGAGGCCTTTTGAGGAACAAAACTCCACACGTTGGCTTGGCCCATGAGGCGGAGGTGACTAAGTTGGGGACAATATCTGCGTTAAGTGAGGTGCGGGCTGTTACAAAAGATTTGGAAGCGTTGTCGACTTGTAGAGTGCAGTGGAGATCTGAAGTTGGGTCTAGTGAAGGAACTGTTGCGTTGTCTTGTTTAGAAGTTCGACCAGTGATGATCGAAAAGATTGCTTCTAAACGGGAGGAGGATCTAGTGTTTGCTGAACGGATCAGGAAGTTAAGGGATGGAATGGATAGCGATGACTTGAAGGATTTTAGTCTTGACCAGAATGGATGGTTGAGAAAGAATGGAAGATTATGTGTTCCGAACATGGGAGACATTAGGAAGGAAGTTTTGGAGGAATGCCATCGTTCGAAGTTCACTATCCATCCAGGAGGAACTAAGATGTAACACCCCAGATTTTTGATAACATTATTTAGGATATTTAATTAGTTGAATTAAATAAAATAATGTGTTGATTAGGGGATTGAGATTTGATTTTTAATTAAGGGTAGCCATGCCATTTAACAATGGACTAAAGAAGAGTTAAAATGAAATAGAGAAGGGGTAAAATAGGAAAGAGGCCATTTCTATATCCTCCAAACCTTGGCCGTGTAAAATTTTACACGTTCGTTTCATTTTCAAGTTTTTAAATTAAGGGGACGGCCACCATTAACAAGGAAGAGAAGAAGGAAAGCTAGGAAGAAGCTAATTCAAATCAAATCTATTCACAACTCAATCTCCATAATCTCTAAAGATAAGATGAATAATGTTTACATCTCATTTTTGATTGTATTTTCAGTTTTAATATGAATTTTGAATATTTTACAATGATTTGCCATGTTTTTGAATGATGGAATGAATATATATACTTGTTGATGATTTATAGTTATTCATATTGAATTTATAATGTGTTTTAAGGTGAAAATCCTATAAAATGACATCCAAACGCCTTGCGAATTTTTATGAAGATCGTAAATATTATTTTGGAGATGGGTTTCAATTTTCAGATTTTTCTGAATTTTCGTGGAATTAATATGAATTTTCTAGTAAAGAAAAGGGTATTTTGGGTTATAAATTAATCATGGGTAAATAATTAATTATTTGGGTCTGAAATTTTTATATGTTAGAAAACATATATAATGTGATTTTCTAGAATTTTCCTAAGTGTTTTAATGATTATATAAAATTATTTAAGGTATGGGACTTAAATGTTTTATATGATTAAAAGAGGAGAAGGGGTTTTTTGTAAAATGATTTAACTTATTAAATCTGAAAAGTTGGAAGCCCTTTTGACAAAGTGTTGTACTTTTTATTGGTAAAGAAAGAGGCAACCAATCATAATTAGACACGTAAGGCAGGTTAGGTAAAAAGAACTATTTGCTACAAGTTTTTCTCTATTTCGTCTCTTTCGACACCAGGTTCCGCCTCCATTCTATCGCCTCTGACACAGTCGAAACCAATGCTTATGGTATCAGGCAACTGGCACATAATTAATTGGATGATAGCGGAAGGTAGGGAGTCGAAACCAGGGGTTTCGAAGGGGTTGGGGCAGTCCTTTGTTTTTAAATTAAAGAAATATGCATGCTTGCTTTCGACTAAATGGCTTTCGACTAAGTAGCTTTCGACCAAGTCAAATGATTTAAAGGAAATGGTTTCGATTGGGTAGCGCCTCTGTTTTTAAATAATTGCTTTCGACTAAGTCGAGACCTTTTATGTAATGCCCCACCCCGAGACCTACATTAACAATGAGAATTACATAATAATTCTGTCTGCTAATGCGGAGAATAGGGCTGGTTAAGGGCGACCATCATAGTCTTGCATTAGATAAGAGCTAAGTATGTCGGTTTTGGCACTTTTTTTTATCTCGAGTATTCGACATACCTAATTCCTTTCTAATACACTACTATGGTGGCTACATGATCCATTCAGAAACAAAATATGATAACAATACAATCTCAAGTCACAGAACAGCAACACAGATAATATACATATACACTTATATCAAATGTAATACAACTTGCCACAAGTGGTATTCAACCACAATATATACATACATCCCCACAAAAGAATAGATACATCATAAGGTTCCCAAACAAAAGACTACAACACAAAAACTATGCCATAACCAAAGTCGAAGAAGAAGCCTAAAAGGTAAAGCTAGCAAAGGTCCAAAAGTTTACCTGCAACTCAGTCTGACCCGAGTAATAAATACACGGGTCAGGCTAACTAGAACTTGATATTAGTAAAAGATAAAGGAATATAAGTGCATAAGGGAAACATTCCTTTAAGGATAAAGGAATGATTCATAAGAAAGTCTATTTATAAAACTAAGAATAAGTATTCCATAAGGCTCAAAGTTATTCACATGATAAGGTTTAACAAGGCATAGATGTTCACATTCAAAGGGCTATACAATGTAAGTGAACATAATCAATATATAAGCCATATGTGAAATCATCAAAATCTCTAAATCAAAACTCGTGAAACTCAATAAGAGTTTATAATTCCAATATCGAAATCACCATAAAACAACATATATATAAGCCTTTATCTAACTCAAGGCTATAAGTAAATTCATCATCTCAAATTGGTGAAATCGAAATCAAAAACTCATAAAAATTCCCCGGATTGGCCAAATCCCATTTGCATGCCGAAGCAATGTTGCACGTGCCATCCCCTCAGTACTATATATATATATATTAAGTACCTCTTCCAGATGACCGAAGTCGTAAATCTCAAACGACTGAAGTCGTAATCCCAGATGACCCGAAGGTCTATAGTACTGGCAATCCCAGAATGTTTCACAACTCCTAGATAGGAACCCGAAAAGTGTTAACGTGCGTCCCATACCATACGTTCGCACTTAACGGTTTACTAACTGCTAGTCATTGCCACATTAGAAAACAGAAATCATCGTAAAATTCCAAAACTTGGAAAACTCCGACTCGCCTCATCTCATTAGCAAGTAAAACACTATAACGGGTTCTCGTAGATCATACTCCTAGAATAGGAGATCTCGAACCACAACCCGCCAAATATTGGCCTTCCCAGATAATTCCTGAAGATAGGAATTATAATCTCAAAAACTCACCATAAATTGGCTAAATAACTGAGAAATCAATAGCCCAGATAGTTTCGATCGTACAAGTCTGGAATTAACTGATAAAGTAAACTCATGTGTCCCATACCACGAGTTTTACTAAACCGTTTAATTCACTTTCCCATACATCCGAAAAGTGTAAAAATATTTTATATTATTTATAAAATAATTTACTTGTGAAAACAGGATTTTAAAACAATTTTTCGAAACCATTTCGAAAGCAATTTATTGAAAATTCCCTTTATTATAAGAAATAAATACATTTAGAAATACTTTAAAATAATTTGGAAATAATTTATAAATATTGGAAAACATTTATTTCAAAGTCATTTGAATTATAGAATTATTTCAAAATTATTCTAGAAAAACTTTTGCTTGAAACGATAGAAATCGCAGAAAAACACTGAAATTTCAATATTCAAAAACATCTCGAAAACCTGACAATCCGAGATTCGGATTGACCATAATTTTTGCTCATCTATATGAAGATTAGAGCACTAGAAGTTCATCTATTAGAACTCCAAAATTCATCTCAAAAATGCAATGAAATAAGCACCAAAAACCATAGCAAAATGGACAAATGCTGCAAAATGACTCAGGAAACAAAGCAACTAACTCACGTACATGGGCCAACAAGGGTCGACCCAGCCCTTGGGCCGGTCGACTACCCGGTCGACCTGGTGGGTGCTGGGTCGACTTCCCTGTCGACTCAGGCTACAGATTTGTTTCTGCTTTCATTTTCAGCTCCATTTTGGTTTTTCAAAGGCAATTCGACATAGCAAACGATTGAATTATGAACTGAAATTTGACATGCAACAAGTTTAACATATAAACAACACTCCAGAAAAGATCTGGCAGCAATTTGAGTGAAAATCAAAGAGTTATAGCCACTCAAAGTAGCAACCAGAAACCAGAAAACAAAGAAACAAACAACAGAGAGTAGAACGTATATAGTAACTATTTCTGAGCAATTTCCTTTACAGGTAAAGCTTGATTTAGTTAGCAATTGTGAGTTTTGTACCCACCTCAGCGAATTAGCAAGAATTCAAGAGCAAGCTATGATCTTTGGTGAAGAAAAGGAGCTCTAGGAACCTGTAAAAGCTAGAAAAGAAGCATGCGGAACAAATAAAAGAAGTTACAAACAATTCATCTCAAGCTCAAAGGTTTTGATGAAATTAATTTAGTATTGGTTTGGATTACCTTGTATAATCTTGGTTTAATTGATTCTCTCTTTGAATTTGCAGAAATTTGGGTGGGATTTGATTTTAGTTTGAGGAAGCCATGGATTTCCTTATTTTCTCTACTGTAAAAATGTTTTTGAGAAGGAGATGGAAGAGAAGCTACGTACAAGTGATTGTTCTCTTCCTGAAGTCTCCAGAATTACTAGTTGGATCCAAATACTAACCCAACAAGCCCAATACCAAATATACTTAGTGAAATTCTAAGTATAAATTCACATATTAACTCATTATAACAATATAAAATGTATATAACCAATTGTATGAAAATAAAATTGTTATTAAAACAAAATAAAATTTATTTCAACAATAAAATGTTGTTTTTATAATTAAAACCTTATTTTTATCTATATTTCACAATTTACACAATTTTATTACAAAACACTATTTTCACTCCAACAATTTGTACAAAAATTGTTTTCTTGTCAAATAAATTACCATAATTCATTTTAACTCTTTTAATCATCAAAATATTATTTTCAAACAATATTTCATCCTTTTATTTTAAATAAAGCACATAATATCTTCATATTTCTCATTTTAAATTCAATAAAAGATTAATATTGACAATGTTTTCCAACATTGTTGTATTTACCCAAATAAAATTGCAATTTGATTATTTTCTACTCAAATTCTCAAAATAAAGTTTTTAGAACTTTATTTTCATTACTTTAGATTTATTTCAACGATTTAACGTTGAAATACATCACCTAATTAATTTATTAGCTCCAAACTAATAAATACCCAATATTTCAATTTATTTAAACCAAATACGTATCTAATCCATATTTAATCCCATATTTATTCCCAATTAAACAAAATAAAGTTCCAAACTTTATTTTTCCCATTTTGATTACAAAATTCATTGTTTATTCAAAATAAGCAATTTAAAATCTCCAATTATATTTTAATTTACAATATTAAATTATAACCTCCGTTATAATTTAATATATACAGGAAATATCCAAACCAGGGTTGTTACATTTTTGCTGCCGCCTTTCTATCTTTCGACCCAGATGGTTTCGAAAGGGTTGTTTTGTTTTCTAAAACCTGGCCACCTCTCTAATGCTTTCGAAGGGAGGGTTTCGACACCATCACTTCATTACTTAGGAAATGGTTTCAAAGCAGTTGCTTTCGACTTAAATGTTTTTAGGACCCTTTTTCTATTAGTAAAGTAAAACCCAAATGGTTTCGAAAGAGATAGTTTTAAAAGGTTTCGAAATTGATGCTTTCGACTTTAATGGGTTTTTGATCCTTTTGCTCTACTTGAAGGCAGAATCGAAATGGTTTCGACCGAGACATTTTTGAATGGTTTCGAAAGGTTTCCACATGTTTAAAATTGAACCCAAAGTGCTTTCGAAAGGATTGAGTTTGACTGTTTTGAAAGGTTTTAATGAATGGTTTCGAAAGGGGAGGATCCCAGGATTCCGAAAGGATTGAAAGGAAAGGTTTTTCCAATGTTTTGAGAGGAAATATTTAATGGTCTTGAAAGGGTTTTCCAATGGCTTCGAAGGGGTTACCTTCAATGGTTTCGAAAGGGTTGTTTAACGGTTTGAAACAAAGGTTTCGAATGTAATAAATAGGCAATGTAGCCTAAGTATTTTCAAGTTAAAAAGAGTTTTGACTTGTTTTAGAAGGATAGTTAATCCTTATAAAATCTCATCAACATTATTTTAAGTAAAGTATATATAACATGGAAAAATGGCTTAGAGTAAAGCTAAAGATATATTTTCCTTGTATATGTATATGATTTGAAGGACTAGATCATTTTGAAAAGGTTTTCAAGAAATTTTTTAAAGAGTAGTTAACCCTAAGAAAATAATTCTGACAGTTAGTCCATTTTGCAGGCAGTCGGCCTAGATTTCGGACAGTTAGTTCAGTTTGCGGGCAGTCGGCCTAGTTGTATGGACAGATAGTCCATTTGTAGCATAACGGACCTTGCTATTATATGTGGGCATATATTCACATATTACTTGTTTTACGGACAGATAGTCCATTTATTAGCATAAAGGATATTGATATTTTTATATAATCAGTTTGGTTGCAGGAAAGGATTGCAAAATATCTATGTTTTGAAAAGGATATTAGAGAGGGGAAACCTGTTCCGCTAAGCGTCGTGGTCTCACTTAATATCAGTAAACCGAGATGTAACAGAATTATTCACACCAGGCTTTATGTTTGACTTGAAGTTTTTGTTTCCCCTTAAACTCTCGGGTACTTAAAATTGATTTGATTAGGCTGAGGGTTGAGTTTTCAGGTTTTTGTCTTTTGGCGAATAAAGCATCCGAAGATGAGCAGGTGGCTGACGGATAGCTAATTAGGATTTACTATTTCATTTTGTTTTGATTCCGCTGTGCATATAAGTCAGGTATGACTATATTGCTTTGATCAACCATGGGTGCATCGTCATATGTCGCTCTTGGTGTATTTTTGTAATGATATATTTAATCATTGCCTAGGAAACGTTAAGGGATTATGTAACATGGATATGAATTATTGTTTTGAAATGTAATCAACAAAATGTTGTTTTTTAAAATTTGTGATTTTGATCATATTCATGTGCTTCTAATATTATGGATACCATTATCATTACCGTATTTTGTCACCAGAAGTTAATACTATGGATGACTGCAGCATCTGTAGCACTTAGCTTTTGGCCTCTAGATACAGGATGTTACAACTTGGTATTAGAGCATGGTTTATGAAAAACTTTAAACTAAAAATGATTTTAAAGCATAATCCTAAGGAATTAGAGTAAGAATGGAGTATGGAATAATGTTATAATGACGTACTTGTATTTTCTATATATATAAGTATACGCTTTATCTCTAGTTTCCTTTCTTTGTTAGGATATTTTTATGTATCTCATGAGGTTTGAATACAGATATGTAAGGTAGAAGAGGAAAAGTCAATCAAGGAGGGGGAGGGCACCGAAAGGAATGCCAGGCCTAATGTGAGAAGAGGTCAAGATCAGGCGCAAGCAAAGAATATGGGTGCCAAAGTCCCGCAGGTTGGAATGTAAGCTATGTATCAGTTTTTCAGGAATATGGTGCAGGCGGGAGTTGCAGCCGGAGTGTTAGGAGGAAATGCTGCAGGAGCAGGGATTCCAGAAGTTCGGTAGTCAACCATTATGCAAAAGCTGAGTGGGGATTACACCAAGCTTGGAGGGAAGCCATTTGTTGGAACAGGAGATGCCATTGAGGTAGAGAATTGGTTATTGCACTGCGAAAGGATTTTTGTAGATCTGGGGCTTAATGTTGAGCAGAAGAGGAGGTTGGCATCTAGGCAGCTTCAGGGAGTAGCTCTGTTTTGGTGGAATAGTGTGACTGTGGCGGTGGATGAGGAAACTATAATCTAGGAAGATTTCAAGGGAAGGTTCCAGGAGAGGTTTATGTCAGCAATGGCACAGTCAGCTCTGATCAGGAAGTTTGCTGAATTAGAGCAGGGGGAGATGTCAGTTCTGGAGTATGCAAGGAAGTTTGAGGAGTTGGCCCGATATGGGTATGCTTAAGTGGACACAGTCGCAAAGAGGAATGAGAAGTTCATTAATGGGTTGAAGCCTGAGTTGGCCAGGGCTACATTACCTCATATTAAAGATCCGTCTGACTTTGTTGTAGAAATGGCCTTAAGGCATGAGGAGTTACTTGATTCTCTAGAGAAGAGTAAGGCTAAAGAAGTCCAGGTCGGGCAGAATCAGAAGAGGAAGTTCTTTCCGAAGAAAGGTGCTCAGAAGGATGGAGCAGCTAAGAAGGGGAAGTTTGAGATTGTCTGTTTCAAGTGTGATAAGAAGGGGCACTATGCTAATGAGTGTCGTGCCGAGAAGGCTAAGGAAGTGGCTGGGAGGAAGAATGTCAGGTGCTACAACTGTGACCAGATTGGCCACTACAAGAGCCAGTGCAAGGAGCCCGCTGAGGATGGAAAGGGCAAGGTGTATGCATTGGAGCTTGTTGCTTCTAAGCCGACAGCTCAGGAAAAAGGAAAGGTAGTCTTGGGTGGTACGCTTCAGATTCATGGTATGACTATTAGCGTTCTATTTGATACCAGTGCATCGCATTCTTTTATATCTAGATGTTTGATAAATAAGCTTAACCTAGAACCAACTTATTTAGTTACTTCCTTATGGGTTGCGATCCAATAGGAGGGTATGCAACTCTAGGGATGAGATGTGATCAGTTAATGTTTGACCTGTTAGGTTATAATTTTGTTTGCAGTTTGCATGTGTTTGATTTTGTGGGGTTCGGAATTATTCTTGGTATGGTTTGGTTAAGTCAGTACGATGCTAAGATATTTTTCCAGGATAGGAAAATATCTCTTAAACACCCAGATTGTAGTAATCGGATAATTTATACCGTAGAAGGTTCTTTTGGTGAGATGTATGCCCTATTGGGTGCTATGGAATTGGATGATGAGTGGAGTCGAGTTTTCATGGTTAGAGAATTCACATATGTTTTTGAGCCTGTAGTTGGATTACCATTGAAACGGGCCATTGAGTTTCAAATAGATTTGGTTCTGGGAGCAGAACCAGTGAGTAGACCGCCAAGCAGGATAACCCCTTCAGAGATGAGGGAGTTAAAGGTGCAGTTGGTGGATTTAGAAGGCAAGAATTTTATCAGGCTGAGTAGTTATCCTTGGGGAGAAGCTGCGGTGTTTGCTAAGAAGCCAGATGGATCGTTGAGGCTATGCATCGATTATCGTAAGTTGAATGAGAGGACGATAAAGAATCGATATCCATTGCCTAGGATTGATGATTTATTCGACCAACTGCGTGGAGCCAAGGTATTTTCGCAGTTGGATTTGGCGACAGGTTTCCATCAGCTCAGGGTAGTAGAGGATAGTATACCTTTGACGGAGTTTAGGACCAGATATGGGTCATACGAATGGTTAGTTATGCCATTCGGACTGACTAATGCGCCAAATTCTTTATAGATTTGATGAACCAGGTTTTCTGGGAGCACTTGGATAGGTTCGTATTGGTTTTCATAGATGATATTTTGATTTACTCTAATGATGAAAGAGAGCATGAAATTCATCTTAGAGTGGTGCTTGAGACGCTGAGGCGGCATCGGCTGAAGGCAAAGTTTCCGAAGTGTCGTTTCTGAAAGACAAAAGTGAAGTTTTTAGGTCACATAGTCTCGGAGGAAGGGTTGTCAGTAGATCCGACTAAGATTGAAGCCGTGAATTGTTGGAAGAGACCCGAGACAGTGACGGAGATAAAAAGTTTCCTTGGGTTGGCTGGTTATTATCGGAGGTTCATTAAGGATTTCTTGCGGATAGCGACACCGATGACCAAGCTGACAAGATAGGATGTAAAGTTTGTGTGGACCAATAAGTGTGAGGAAGCATTTTAGAGTTTGAAACACTTATTGACACATGCACCTGTGTTAGTTGTTCCGGAAGGGAATCAAGATTTGGTGGTTTACACCGATGCGTGTGGCACAGGACTAGGAGTTGTGCTGATGCAGAAGGGTAAAGTGATTGCCTATGCTTCTAGACAGCTTAGACTGCATGAGGTCGGATATCCGACGCATGATTTAGAATTGGCTGCAGTGATTTTTTCTTTGAAGGTTTGGAGACATTACCTTTTGGGAGAAAGGTTTGAGCTATATACAGATCACAAGTCGTTGAAGTATTTGTTCTCTCTGAAGGAGTTGAACATGAGACAACAGAGGTGGTTAGATTTTATCGCTGCTTATGATTTTGGGATTGAGTACACACCAGGGAAGGGCAACAAGGTTGCAGATGCCCTTAGCAGAAAACATCAGAATGCAATTTTGGCGATGATTGCCGAGTGGAAGGATTTAGAAGCATTAGCAGATTGCAGAGTGCAGTGGAGATCCGAGGCTGGGTCTAGTGGAGATACAATTGTATTATCTTATTTGGAAGTTTGACCAGTGATGATCGATAGAATTGCTTCTAAATAGAAAGAGGATCCAGTGTTAGCTGAACGGATTAGGAAGTTAAGAGAAGGAACTGAGAGCGATGACTTGAAAGATTTTAGTCTTGACCAGAATGGGAGGTTGAGAAAGAAAGGAAGATTATGTGTTCCAAGTGTAGGAAATATAAGGAAATAAGTCTTGGAGGAATGCCATCGTTCGAAGTTCTCTATTCACCCAGGAGGTACTAAGATGTATAAGGTATGAAGAGAAGTTTCTTCTGGGAAGGTATGAAGCGAGATATTGGGTTATGTATGAAGCAGGATTTTCCAGCAGGCAAAGGCTAAATGCCAGAAACCAAGTGGGTTGCTTCAGCCATTAGATATTCCAGTATGGAAGTGGGATTCTATCTCCATGGATTTTATTGACGGGTTGCCAAGGTCGAACAAGGGAAATGATAGTATATGGGTCATAGTGGGCAGATTGACCAAGAGTGCCCATTTCATTCTAGTTAGGTTAACAAGAACGAAACCTGTTCTGGCGAGGTTATTCCTGAAGAATGTAGTTAGACTGCATGGAGTTCCTAGTAGCATAGTTAGTGATAGAGATCCTTTGTTCACTAGCGAGTTCTGGAAGAGTCTGCAGGAAATTTTGGGAACCAAGCTCAAGATGAGTATCGCTTACCATCCGCAAACTGATGGGCAAAAGGAGAGAGTTAACAAGATCTTGGAAGATTTGTTAAGAGCTTGTGTTCTAAATTTCGGGGGATCTTGGGAAGACCATCTGCATTTAGTCGAGTTTTCATATAACAACAGTTATCAGATTAGTATTTGGATGGCACCGTTTGAAGCTTTGTATGGAAGGCCATGTAAATCTCTCGTTTGTTGGCTAGAGACTGGGGATAGGTTGGTTCTTGGTCCAGATTTAGCCCGAGAAGCTGCAAATAAGATTGAGGTCATTCGGGCTAGAATGGAGGAAGCTCGGTCTAGGCAGAAAAGTTATGCAGATAAGAGACGGAAAGATCTAAAGTTCTCAGTTGGAGACCAGGTTTTGGTCAAAGTGTCACCGATGAAGGGTGTAATAATATTTGGAAAATCGGGGAAGTTAGCTCCAAGATTCGTTGGACCTTTTCCTATTATTGAGAGGATCGGAAAACTCGCTTATAGAGTGGAGTTACCGAGCAGTTTAGCAGGAGTCCACGATGTTTTTCATGTTTCTCATCTCAGGAAGAGTGTTAGAGACCCGGAGACTGTTATTGCACCAACTGTGATAGATGATTTAGTGGTAGAGCGGGATTTGACCATAGTGAGGAAGCCAGTTCACATAGTTGTGAGAGATGAGAAGAGCTTAGAACCAAGACAGTCTGATTAGTCAAAGTCTAGTGGAGCGACGATGACAGAGAATGTACTTAGGAGATTGAGAGAAAGATTAGAGATACTTATCCTGACTTATTTGATGGTATGTTTTACCGTCTTGTTTAATTTGTTGTGTACCTTATCGAAATTTTGAGAATGAAATTCTTTAAGGAGGGGAGTCTGTAACACCCCGGATTTTTGGTAACATTATTTAGGATATTTAATTAGTTGAATTAAATAAAATAATGTGTTGATCAGGGGATTGAGATTTGATTTTTAATTAAGGGTAGCCATGTCATTTAACAATGAACTAAAGAAGAGTTATAATGAAATAGAGGAGGGGTAAAATAGGAAAGAGGCCATTCCTATATCCTCCAAACCTTAGCTGTGTAAAATTTTACACGTTTATTTCATTTTCAAAATTTTAAATTAAGGGGCCGGCCACCATTAACAAGGAAGAGAAGAAGAAAATCTAGGAAGAAGCTAATTCAAATCAAATCTATTCACATCTCAATCTCCATAATCTCTAAAGCTAAGCTGAATAATGTTTACATCTCATTTTTGATTGTGTTTTCGGTTTTAATATGAATTCCGAATATTTTGCAATGATTTTCCATGCTTTTGAATGATGGAATGAATATATATACTTGATGATTTATGGTTATTCATATTGAATTTATGATATGTTATAAGGTGAAAACCCTATAAAATGATATCCAAATGCCTTGCAATTTTTATGATGATCGTAAATGTTATTTTGGAGATGGGTTTCAATTTCCAGATTTCTGAATTTTCGTGGAATTAATATGAATTTTCTAGTAAAGAAAAGGGTATTTTGGGTTATAAATTAATTACGGGTAAATAATTAATTATTTGGATCTGATATTTTTATATGTTAGAAAACATATATAATGTGATTTTTTGGAATTTTTCTAAGTGTTTTAATGGTTATATAAAATTATTTAAGGTATGAAACTTAAATATTTTATATAATTAAAAGAGGAGAAGGGGCTTTTTGTAAAATGATTTAAATTATTAAATCTAAAGAGTATGCAGCCCTTTTGATAAAGTGCAGTACTTTTTATAGGTAAAGAAAGAGGCAACCAATCACAATTAGACACGTAAGGCAGGTTAGGTGAAAAGAACTATTTGCTACAAGTTTTCACTATTTCGTCTCTTTCGACACCAGGTTCCGCCTCCATACTATCGCCTGTGACACAGTCGAAACCAATGCATATGGTATCAGGCAACTGGTACGTAATGAATTGGATGATGACGGAAGGTAGGGAGTCGAAACCAGGGGTTGAGACAGTCCTTTGTTTTTAAATTAAAGAAATACGTCTGCTTGCTTTCGACTAAATTCAACCAAGTCAAATGATTTAAAGGAAATGGTTTCGATTGGGTTGCGCCTCTGTTTTTAAATAATTGCTTTCAACTAAGTCGAGACCTTTTTGCTGCCGCCTTTTTACCTTTCGATCTAGATGGTTTCGAAAGGGTTGTTTTGTTTTCTAAAACCTGGCCATCTCTCTAATGCTTTCGAAGGGAGGGTTTCGACACCATCATTCCATTACTTAGGAAATGGTTTCGAACAGTTGCTTTCAACTTAAATGTTTTTAGGACCCTTTTTCTATAAGTAAAGTAAAACCCAAATGGTTTCGAAAAAGATAGTTTTAAAAGGTTTCGAAACTGATGCTTTCGACTTTAATGGGTTTCTGATCCTTTTGCTCTACTTGAAGGTAGAATCCAAATGGTTTCGACCGAGACGTTTTTGAATGGTATCGAAAGGTTTCCACATGTTTTAAATTGAACCCAAAGTGCTTTTGAACGGATTGAGTTTGACTGTTTCAAAAGGTTTTAATGAATGGTTTCGAAAGGGGTGGTTCCCCAGGGTTTCAAAAGGATTGAAAGGAAAGGTTTTTCCAATGTTATCGAAAGGCAATATTCAATGGTTTCGAAAGGATTTTCTAATGGCTTCGAAGGGGTTACCTTCAATGGTTTCGAAAGGATTGCTTAACGGTTTGAAACAAAGGATTCGAATATAAATAGGCAATGTAGCCTAAGTATTTTCAAGTTAAAAAGGGTTTTGAATTGTTTTAGAAGGATAGTTAATCCTTACAAAAGCTCATCAAAATTATTTTGAGTAAGGTATATATAACATGGCAAAATGGCTTAGAGTAAAGCTAAAGATATATTTTCCTTGTATATGTATATTTGAAGGACTAAATCATTTTGGAAAGGTTTTCAAGGAAAATTTTAAAGGGTAATTAACCCTAAGAAAATAATTCGGATAGTTAGTCCATTTTGCAGGCAGTCAGCCTAGATTTCGGACAATTAGTCCAGTTTGCGGGCAGTCAGCCCAGTTGTATAGGCAGATAGTCCATTTGTAGCATAACAGATCTTGCTATTATATGGGGGCAGATAGTTCACATATTACTTGTTTTATGGACAGATAGTCCATTTATTAGCATAAAGGATATTGCTATTTTGATATAATCAGTTTGATTAACTAGTTTGGTTGTAGGAAAGGATTTCAAAATATCTATGTTTTGAAAAGGATATTAGTGAGAGGGAACCCGTTCCGCTAAGCGACGTGGTCTCACTTAATAACAGTAAACCGAGATGTAATAGAATTATTCACACCAGGCTTTATGTCTGACTCAAAGTTTTTGTTTCCCCTAAAATTCTCGGGTACTCAAAATTGATTTGAGTAGGCTGAGGGTTGAGGTTTTTAGGTTTTTGTCTTTTGGCGAATAAAGCATCCGAAGACGAGCAAGTGGCGAACGAATAGCTAATTAGGATTTTCCGTTTCATTTTGTTTCGATTCCGCTGTGTACATAAGTCAGATATGATTATATTGCTTTGATCAACCAAGGGGGCATCGTCATATGTCACTCTTGGCGTATTTTTGTAATGATATATTTAATCATTGCCTGGGAACATTAAGGGATTATGTAACATGGATATGAATTATTGTTTTTAAATGTAATCAACGAAATGTTGTTTTTTGAAATCTGTGATTTTGTTTGTATTCATGTGCTTCTGATATTATGGATACCATTATCATTACCGTATTTTGTCACCAGAAGTTAATGCTATGGATGACTGTAGCATCTGTAGCGCTTAGCTTTTGCCCTCCAGATACGGGATGTTACATAAGGTGTATCAGGATATGAAAAGAAGTTTCTTCTGGGAAGGTATGAAGAGGGATCTTGGCTTATGGGTGAAGCAGTGTTTGAACTGTCAATAGGTAAAGGCTGAACATCAAAAGCCAAGTGGGTTGCTACAGCCATTGGATATTTCGGTATGGAGATGGGATTCTATTTATATGGATTTTATTGACGGGTTGCCAAGATCTAGCAGAGGAAATGAAAGTATATGGGTCGTAGTGGATAGATTGACTAAAAGTGCCCATTTCATTCTAGTTAAGTCAACTAGGACGGCACCTATTTTGGCTAAGTTATTTATGGAAAATATAGTTAGACTTCATGGAATTCCTAATAGTATAGTAAGTGATAAAGATTCCTGGTTCACTAGCGAGTTTTGGAATAGTCTACATGATATTTTAGGAACCAAGCTCAAGATGAGTATCGCTTACCATCCATAGACCGATGGGCAAACGGAAAGAGTTAACAAAGTCTTGGAAGATTTGTTAAGAGCTTGTGCGTTAGATTTTGGGGGATCATGGAAAGACCACCTACACTTAGTCGAGTTATCGTATAACAATAGTTATCAGACTAGTATAGGGATGACACCATTTGAAGCTTTGTATGGAAGGCCATGCAAATCACCAGTTTGTTGGTTAGAGACCGGGGATAGGTTGGTTCTTGGCCCAGATTTTCTTAGAGAAGTTGCAGAGAAGATTAAGTTGATTTGAGCTAGGATCAAGGAGGCTCAGTTTAGGCAGAAGAGTTATGCGGATAGAAGACGAAAAGACTTAGAGTTCTCTATTGGAGATCATATTTTTATTAAGGTATCACTGATGAAGGGTGTGATTAGATTCGGAAAATCAGGAAAGTAGGCACTGAGATTTGTAGGGCCATTTCATATTGTAAAGAGGATCGGGAAACTCGCATATAGAGTAGAGTTACCGAATAGTTTGGCAGGAATCCATGATGTTTTCCATGTTTCTCATCTAAGGAAGTGTGTTAGAGACCCGAAGACTACTATAGCACCAGATGTGTTAGATGATTTAGTAGTAGAGTCGGACTTGACCATAGTTAGAAAACCGATTCATATAGTCACGAGAGATGATGTAACGACCCGGAATTTCACTACTTGAATTTGTGAATATTTAATTAATTTGTGAATATTTAAATAATAGGTTTATAACTAAAATAAAACCCTTTTAAATAAATAAACAATGATGGTGAAAGTGTTTTCTAATTTAGTTTACAAAAATATTTAGTTCGATGTAAGATTGAAAATATGACCGGAATTCGTTTTCCGAATTTTAAACATTTCGTCGGCTAAAGGTTATCAAAAATGTCATAACTCTTTTGTATGCACCAACACATATTTATAAGTTATTTAGGCATATTTGAATGCATGTGAATAAATGTATGTATGCTTAAGGAAACATATTATATAATAAGGAAGCTTCCAACATAAGCCACCAAAATTAATTAAATAAAGAAGCTTTCCATGTAAGCTAAGCAAATATAATTGAATAAAGAAGCTTCCCATGTAAGCTAGGCAAATATAATTAAATAAAGAAGCTTCCCATGTAAGCTAAGAAAATATAATTAAATAAAGAGGCTTCCCGTGTAAGCTAAGCAAAAAAATGAATTAAATAAAGAAGCTTCCCATGTAAGCTAAGCAAAAATGAATTAAATAAAGAAGCTTCCCGTGTAAGCTAAGCAAATATAATTTAAAAAGAAGCTTCTTTGAGAAGCTTTATATGCTTATAAAAACTAGCTTTTTCTAACTTTTATTTCGCTTTTCCATTCTCTTTTCATGTTCAAAACTTCCTAAAGCTTTTAACCATAATTCCATGGCTTCCTAAGCACTTTCCAAGTTACAAATATGTATATATTTCTAATTAAATCTCTTCCAAAGCTTGCTAAAACACTTACACACTCATCTCTTCACTTCATTTCCAAAGTTAAAGCCCTCAACCCATCAAGGACGTACCATATACTCCCTAAGGCCGAACCTTTGTGGTGATTTAAAGCACTTAGAGACTTTATTTTCCAAGATTATACAAAGATCTAGTCATACTCGCAAAGATAGTGCAATTCCGGTTAAGTTAGCAAGCATTTTTGGTGAGTAAAGCTTCCTCTTTAATGCAAATCATATACACAGTTCTATGAATATCCTTTTCAAATGCACCTTTGATCAGATGAAGATCAATATGAAAGATATATCCGCCTGCTAAACAAAAATCCAGGGATTCATCGATAAACCCAAGCAACCCGCCGGAACGATTGACTTACCCGTAGAACTCGAAGAAGGCGACCGAAGGGTCACCCTCGTCCAAACCTTTATGATCGTAGATGGGATGTTCGCCTACAATGCCTTCTTGGGGTGACCCTCCTTAGCATACTTTAGAATTGCTTTAGCTCAATGGTGTCTAACTATGAAATTGCCGATGGAGAATGGAGACGGAGTGATCAAGGGAGACCAAAGTACAACTAGGGAATGTTATATCGCGGAACTACCGAGTCTAAAAGAAAAGAAAAGGGGAAGAATATGGGGAGAACTCTCCACATTCGTGAACCTACCGAATAGCAATTATAGAGTTGCCCTTGGCTTGGGGACCATAGCTGATTCGATAAGGCTTTGGACTCTAGAAAGAAGAGTTCAGGGGAGGAACGAGCAGCACCAGCAGAATTGACAGTGTATGTCCCAATTAACATGGATGACCCAACACGGGTCCTCAAAATTGGATCACATTTTGGAAACAGGATGTGACTGGAACTCATCAAATTTCTTTACGCCAGTCTAGATGTATTTGCTTGGACGCATTCCGATATGTGCGGGGTGTTGCCAGAGATAGCCTGCCATGCACTTAACATTGATCCCAGGTATACACCCGTGAAAAAGAAAAAGCATAGCCTAGGGCCCGAGCGGTCCAAAGTGCTAAGAGAAGAAGTGGACAAGTTGATGGCGAATGGCATTATCTGCGATGCAACCTACCCTGAATGGGTATCTAGCCCGGTTTTGGTCAAGAATTCTAATGGGAAATGGCAAACCTATATCGACTACTTGGATTTGAACAAATCTTGCCCGAAAGACAGCTTTTCTCTACCCAGATTCAATCAGTTAGAGGACAGGATGGCTGGACATGAACTGCTATCATTTATGGATGCATATTCGGGGTACAACCAGATCATGATGCATGAACCAGATCAAGAAAATATCGGTTTCATTACCGATTTGGGACTGTATTGCTAAAAAGTAATGCCATTTGGCTTGAAGAATGCTAGGGCAACTTACTAGCGACTAGTAAACGCCGTGTTTAAACGACAGATTGGGAAGACAATGGAAGTTTATATAGACGATATGTTGGTTAAATCACGCATAGCTGCAAACCACTTGGACAACCTCGCTGAAATGTTCGAAATACTCCACAGATATGGAATGAAGCTCAATCCACTTAAGTGTCATTTCGGAGTAGCCTCGAGAAAGTTCTTGGGATTTATCATAAGCGCCAGAGGCATTGAAGCAAATCCCAAGCAAATAATTGCTTTGCGGGAAGTCGAGGCTCCAAGGAACATGAAAGAGTTACAAAGCCTGAATGGAAAGGTTGCAGCACTGAGCCAGTTTATCTCAAAAGCAACCGACAAATGTATATCATTCTTTGACGCGCTAAAGAAGGGAAAGAAGAACTTTGAACAGAATCAAACTTGTCAAACTGCATTCGAAGAGCTGCTGCGACATATGGAAACCCCGCCAATCCTGTCCAAGCCATTAGACGAAGAAGATTTCTACATCTATTTAGCAGTCTCGCCACATGCATTGAGTGTCGTGCTCGTATGAGAAGAAGCTAAGATCCAGCGACCCGTATATTACATTAGTAAACGGTTCACTAGAGCAGAAAAGAACTATCTAAAATTGGAAAAACTGGCGTATTGCCTCTTGATCGCATCCAGAAAATTACAACTGTACTTCCAGGCACACCCTATCAGAGTGTTGACAAATCAAGCCTTGAAAAAAGTGTTGTACCGCCCCGAGACCTCTGGATGACTTATCAAATGGAACATTGAATTGAGTAAGTACGAAATCACATACCATCCTCGTAAGGCAATCAACGGGCAGGCGCTGGCAGATTTCATTACCGAATTTACGATACGAGATAACGAGGAAGGAATGACTCCAGAAGTGGAGACACGTTGGAAGTTGTTCGTCGATGGTGCATCTAACAAATTCTGTTCGGTAGCGGGGTAGTGCTCGAGACTCCTGAAGGACGGTCTGTTTGCTATGCCTTGTGCTTGGAATTCCCTGCAATAAATAACGAGGAAGAATACAAAGCATTGATAGCTGAACTAAAGATTGTGAGGGAACTCGAGGTAAAATCCATACACATCTATAGCTACTCTTAACTAGTCTTCTGTCAGGTGAAAGGCGAATACCAGGCTCGGGAGGAGAACCTCACCCTGTACTTGTCTAAACTGCAGGAAATACTAAATGACGTCGAGCATTACACCATAACTCATATCTCGAGGGAACAAAACATGAAGGCGGATTGCCTGGCCAAACTAGGCATCTTAACGGATGCAAACGGATGCGGATATGGCTGTATCCACATCCACATCCGAAAATTTAAATCCGCATCCGAATCCGCATCCAATATCTACAGATATCGGAGAATTAACATCCGTATCTGCATCCACGGATTTTTTTTGGATATCCGAAAATATCCGCATCCGAAAATAAAAAGCGGATATTTCCGGATATTCGAAAATATCCGCATCCGAAATTGAATAAGATTTTTATTATACTAATATTTTTGAACTAAAACATCACAGCTAAAACAATCACTTTCTCAAATAACAATACACACAAACTACAATACTAATCAGTTTTTCAAATGACAAAATAGCAACACACATAATGTCAAACAAGTTCATATGATATTACAACAATTCAAATGACAAAATAGCAACATACATAATGTCAAACAAGTTCATACGCTATTACAACAATTTTAATAAACAAAAATAAACTAAAACAATAGATAATATTTGTTCCTTCTTCCATCCATTATAGCTTTTTAAATTTAATTTAGCCGTCTACTTAAAATAATAATTATTAGAAACATACCTAGTTTCAGATCGGACGGATATTTTTCGGATACGGATATACTCATATCCGCATCCGCATCCGAAATTTTTTGCGGATATCGGATATTCGCATCCGCTTTTCGGATATCGGATAATATTCGTATTTTCGGATACGGATGCGGACGGATTTCGGATTTTTCGGGTATCCATTGACAGCCCTAGACCAAACTGGCCAGTTCCTAAGAGGCTCGGTCGTTGGGGCTGGTCCCAGTTGAAACCCTGACCGCTCCGAGCATAAGTGAAATGGACATCGACTGGAATTTTGAGACAACCAAGGAACTTGAGACATGGATGACGCCGATTAAAGACTACCTGCTCATAGGAGCTCTCCCCGCAGACAGGAACCAGCGGGAAAAGCTTCTTCGGAAAGCACCGCGATTTGTAATGCAGGATGAGATACTCTACCAGAGGAGATTCTCTCCCTTGCTCGGATGTGTGATCGATGACGAAGCTCGAAGAATCCTAAATGAAGTTCATAAAGGCGACTACAAAGATCATACCGGGGGACAAACCCTTGCAAAGAAGGCTCTCTGGTATGGGTACTTTTGGCCAACAGTGAACCGTGATGCGGCAGATTACGCCAGGTGGTGCGGTCAATGCCAAAAATTAGTAAGATAAAAAAAATCCCCTCGACGGAGCTAACACAGATGATCAGCCTATGGCCATTCACAATTTGGGGAATCGATTTGATTGGCGCATTGCCAATGGCTAAAGGGGGAGCCAAATATGTTATCATTGCTGTTGACTATTTCACCAAATGGGTCGAAGCGAAACCGATGACCACTATTACCATAAAGAAAGTCATTAACTTTGTTACTAAAAATATTATTTGCAGGTCTGGGGTGCCATAGAAAATCATCACGGATAAAGGGACTCAATTTGAAAGCGCAGAGTTCAATTTTTTTGCAAATGCTTCTAAATGGAGAAAAGCTTTTCTATTGTCGTGCACCTGCAGGCAAACGGGCAAGTGGAAGCAGTAAATAAGATCATCAAGTCCACCATCAAAAAATGGCTAACTAAAGCAAATTGGGTCGATGAACTTCTGCTCGCGCTATGGGCCTACAGGACAATGCAAAAATCTGCAACGGGGCACTCTCTGTTTGCCCTAGCATATAGTTCAGAAGCAATGATCTCAGTTGAGCTAGAAGTCCCCTCTCATCGAAGGCGAAACTTAAAGGCAGAATGAACAACTCCTACTCGAGTCACTCGATATGGTCGATGAGAAAAGGGAAGAAGCCGAATTAAGGATTACCGCTCACCAAAAAAGGGTCACACGATACTTCAACTCCAAAGTTTGTAATCGCACCTTCGAAGTGGGAGACCTTATCCTTAAGAGGGTCTACCCTGTACCAGGTGCACTAGGACCAAACTGGGAAGGACCATACGTGATCGGTCAGAAGCTAGGGAATGACACATTCAAGCCAACAACCGTTGATGGAATCCAAATTCCCCGAGCATGGAACAACGAATCGATGTGTCATTACTCTATCTAAGATTATCTTATGTATTTCCCATTTCCAGCAAATAAGCCATCCCGGTATACCGAAGGCATTGTAAATAGGAAAAACTTGCCTAACTTTCATTAATAAAATTGCTTTGCTTTCAAAACTAATGAAACTGTGTTCACAAAAGTAACCTGCTGAGTCAACGGGGTCAAATCGACTCAAAATCACCCGGTCGCTGCTTGACATAGTGGAACCATGCTCAAGCACGCCCACTAACCCGCCTAGTCGACAGAAGCAAATCGACTCAAACCATTGGATCGGCGGAACCCGATCCCCGCCTTTTAAGAACCGGTGCTGCTCCAACAATACCGAGAAGGCCCAAATAAAAGCCGCGCATTTCTTAAGCCGTGCACCGCTTCTTGGATTGTGGAATCACATCCAAGCAAGCGCAACCTTAAAAGTCGTGCACCCCCATAAGCCGCGCATTACTTCTTGAGCCGTGGAACCATGCTCTTGAAACACGAACTCCTCACGTTACCTGAAGATTGGTAACTTCGAGAAATTCCAAACCTTTATGGATCGACGGGTCATATCGATCCCAAAAGCCGCGCATCTCATAAGTCGCGCACACTCCCAAAAGTCGTGCATCCCATAAGCCGCGCACACTCTTAAGTACCGGTACTGCCTCGGAAATGTTGGGAAACGCATCTATTACAGGACTAACAAGAATCAATCCACTCCCACTATCAGGAGTAACGGGTATGAATCCAGCAATGTCAAACGACCACGAATCAGAAGAGAATTCCGATTGACTGGCCAATAATATCTCCGGCTATCGAGGCGTTCAAATCACAATTCCCGAAGATGGGAACCGCAAAACAAGTTTGGTTACAGACATCCGAAAAATCACTTGGATCAACCGGTCATTTGTCAAGTATCTGAAGTACACAGCCCCATGAACTGGGGGGCGCACACACCGATACTTAAAAAAACAAGTACTTCGCAGTTCTGTTACTCCAAACAAAGAATTTTGGCGACAATCATAGGAATAGAAAAAATAAAATAGCAGTAAATAAAATTGACATAAGTGCATGAAATGTAGATAAGTAGACAGATAAAGTTACAATCAAAATGTCAATATTATATTACTTATAGCCTTTTCTATACAAAGTCAAAACATGGGGGTCGTTCCCACACAATATCGGCCAACAAAAAGGAAAATACAGGTGCTACAATAATCAAAGCAATAAATGCATACTCTGTACTTGAACAAAACATGTATCAAACAAAATAAAATGTCCCAAAAAACTGGCTCCACCGTTACCCGAGCCTGTAAATGCTTCTTTCCAGCGCTCCCATTCCCACCTTTAGTTGGAAGTTTCTTCTTCCTCTCAGAATCCCTGCCAGGAGTAGTGTCGTCACCTGAAATATCAATTATCTCCTCTATGCCAGCACTTCCTCCCAGCTCTTCGACCTTCTCAGAAGATCCCCCATTGGTTCTGCGCTTCCGGGACTTGCGAGAGCTCCTTGAAGATTTTCTCTCCTCGATCTTTTCCTTCTTGATGGCGACCATCTGCTGTTTAGATTTATGTAGCAGACCAATTTGATCTTCTTGCTCTTGAGCTTCAACTGCCGTGAAATCACCCTCCAAAGATATGGAAGGGTCGTCTAGACCATGCAATGTAGCAATCTTCTCGAATTCTGGCCCTGGTTGTAAGCCAAACACATGTGCGGCAATCAGAGCAGCTACGGAAACAAGCGTCGAGGCGGTTGAAATAGCAGCAAGCTCATAGATTGAAGAAATTGACAGGTCGGTAGTTAAAGAAGATGGACCTATAAGATAAAAAATGAAAGCACTAAGTTCGTCTTGTTCCTGCTAGGTAAGCTGAAAATTCTCAAACTCAAAAGAAATTAGAAGGTTACCTGCATCAGAGGAATGACTGAGAATTTCAATCTCATATTCCCCGCCTTCTCTTTCTTTCGATGGCTGCACGATCTTCGAAGAACTTCTAGGACCACCCGAAGTTTCAGAGAAAGCTGCCGGAGGGGCAGATGATAAGGAAGCACCGGCCGAACTCGCTAACTGATCGCGACGCTATTTTGATGATTTGCCAGGCCTGGAATGAAGGGCTCTAGCGACGTTTTGGCAGTTGCAGTCATAACGGCATCGGTAGCCTCTTGTTCCCTCTCAATTCGAATGATCTCTCAACCCTCTATCGGAGCTTTCTTTGATTCTTCATTGAGGTAAGAATCCTCCAACTCTTGCTCAGTATATACATCCCCATTCTCTCGAAAACGAGCCAGAACTTCTTCCCAAACCACGGCAAGAGTACGTGGGAATTTGGGGCCCAAATAGTCGAGGCTCTCCTGATGCAGCAAGGAGTTAACATAGAAACTTAAGATGGTATCATCCATCTTCTCCATCTTCTTTTCAAAAATATCCTGCAACTCCAAGTAATCCTCTATTACACCGGCTTTCTCAACTTCAAATCGGGTGTTCTCGATGCTAAGTTGCGTGATCCTTTCTTGGAGTGAAGCAATTGTTTGAGCTTGATCAGAAACGGTCTTGTCGTGGGATTCCACAATTCCTATGTAATCAGCAATTGTCTTTTTATAGAATTCAACAACTTCATTATGATCAGCGATGGTTTTCTTCTGAGCTTCAATGGTCACGTCATAGGCTTCATGCTCCTCTTTTAGCTTAACTTCGTCCGCGTAGGCCTTCTTGATTTTATCTCGGAATACGATCTCTATTTTTGCATGGGCCCCTTTTAGTTCCTTCAGCAAGCTAGCGTTGTTCTTACCCTCTCGGAGTGTAGTGTCCTTCTCTTGTGTTAATCGCTCGATTCTAGCGTCACGTTCGGCTAGCGCCCTCTCATAATCGTCTTTCTCTAATTCAAAGGAGAGGATCTCTTGAAATTATTGCAGTTCTTGTCTGCCAGCTGCTTGCATAAATTTTTACATCCCTCGGCTTGATCTAAATCACTTTGAATCACCTAAAGATGGGGCATATAGGAATCTTTGCGGATTGGGCCCAGGTCGCGGTCAAACTTAACTCCCTTTAGAAACCACCTAGGGAGCGCAGCTTCAAGTCTAGGGGGACTGGACGGAAGAATATAAGCCGGCCTTCTACAAGGATGTGAAGGACCAGAAGCGGGCACCACATGAGTTGATGGAGCTTGGGATGAAAATGAAACTTGAAAAGTGGAAGCCGGAACTTCAAGTCCGATTGAGATTGGGGCCGGGGCAAAAGCTTGATGCTCGGAGGGATGAGAACCGTGATCTACCTTTGGCTTCTGAACGGCTTTTCTCGATCGTCGGGAGTTTTTCTCTTCTCGTAACCACTATTATAAATCCTACCTCATTCTCTATCGTCCCAGCGACATGCTTCAGCTTCCAAGTCTTTCCGCATTCTCCACTCTTCCTCGGTTTCACGAGGCTAGTAGCGGCTTGAAGACCGTCTTGAACCACATTGTGAATCAGTGAATTATTCAAGATCCTCGTAGAGTCCACGGCCTCTCATGGTACCTGATATAAAGAATAAATAAAGAGCTTTAGCAACAAGAAATGGACCTAAATAATACATGTGTAAGTGAATGCAGCCCTAGTAAAATGTGTAATATGTCTTAGGCAGCCTAAAAGGATGTCACAAATCGGATCGAGAAGCCACCATGGTAGAAATCGGCCTGACTCTAGACACAATATGCTTAGGCCAGGAGACAATCCCTCGAATTCGAAATCTTCTCCCATGAGTTCATCAATATCTATGTAAACGTTGCTCAAATCCCCAAGGTGAATACCGGTTTCTTTAAGTGGGGAATCCTAAAGTTCCTCGGCTGCTAAGAGAGCATCTTTATCGCGAATCTCTTGGGGAGGCGAATTCGACAAAACATGAATCTCTCGAAGTTTCATCGCATGATTCGAAGTTTCCATTGCCAGAACTTGCATCGAATTCATCATCGCTAGAGGAGGAATCATCATTGATGTTGCCCTCAACTTCACCCTCCTCTTTTTTGTTGTCACTACATCCTTACCCTCAGGCTGCTTGGATTCTTCTTCCCCCTCCTCCAAAATTGGGGGCATTCTGGCCGGGCAGCTGGCTTTAGTCATAAAACCCCTTCCTTCATGAATTTCTTCAGCTGACTCGCCAGGCGAACCTTCTCTTTCTGGGAGATCGCCCACTTCGGAGCCGCATAATGAAGAAGTAGAACATGTTAGTATTCGGAAACAAGAAGGAGACGGGACTTCAACAGCCACGGCAGATCTCCCAGGATGCAACAGCCCATACCGAAGCAAATTCTCGTCCGTTAGCAAAATTTAACCGATCTCTCCTTGACATCTACAGCCTTCAGAGAATGGAAAATCAGATCGAGTGATAGATCTTTATTCGACCTCGAAATAACTGCAAGGAGTATTCGATCTATCAGAAACCCCATAGCGACGTATTGAAACTCAATAAGTGAAGGAGAGAACTTACCCCCCGTCGTCCAAAGGCGATTAAATCCCTCAAGACAACTAACAAAGAAATACTGAGTCTTGAATTGAGACAGATTACTTTGAAGCTACAACACGATCTTGTGGTTTCTTTGGGCCTTAATGACGATAAGGGATGGACACTCGTCTCTCTTATTGAATGAGAGAAAATATCTCAACTCATCGAAAATCGGGGCACGATTAAATGTCCGCATAAACAGGACATGAAGGCAGGTCAAGATCGCGTACCCATTTGGATGACTTTGAAATGGAGCAATTCCCAAGTTCAGAAGAGTTTCTTTCAAGAAGTTATTGAAGGAGGACACTACTCCATTTAATCACATATACCAGTGGCAAGCAGTATTCCCCGAATGCGACATATATGCAAACTCGTTCTTCGACGGAAGGCGCACACCATCATCCAGAATGCCGTGTTGTAAGCAAATGTTATGTAAAACTTTAGCAGAGATAACGGAGGACGGTCTTTCCGGGGGATTAAGTAGAACTCTGAAATTCGGAGGAGTCCGGTCTACAACCGGACCAACCGAAACCAGTTGACCATATTCTGCTCGCGGTACTGAAGAGGTAGGCGCAACGGATGACGATTCAGCTTCTAAAAGTGCTGGACTTCCTCCACTGGACTTACGGCGAGAGGACGGGTGCTTCATTCTATACAACAGAACTTGCATCTAACATGGTCAGGTAATTCTATCTTTAACTAAAAGTCCCCCTACGACACTTGAACTCCAAAAAAGTATCGATTTATGACGACACATCAGGTTCTAAGTGTTGACTGAGGCAAGTGCAATGTGTTATCTATGTGGGATGGGCTTAGTGTCCTGAACACTATAGATGCCCTATCCTATGTAGATAGTTCACTCGCAGCGAAGAAAGAAAAGAGCTCCTCATATTATTTATTGAAGTTATTTCTCCTACATTTACCCATTATCGATCAACGATCGGTAACAGATCCGATGTCTGAAGTGATTTGGGAAGCTCTTCCCATTTCAGGTACACTAAGTGTGCAATAACAGGGCCAATCCGAAGTGAACAGCTATAGATTGATGAGACCAAATCAAGTAGAGAATTCTTAGCATAAGTCAGTTCTAGCTCTCCGGAAGGCGATAACAACATAAGCTGCACACGAGACGCTATCCTAAGCTGTTATCACCCACCCCTCGGAAAAACCAAAACCAATTCGTGAGACGTCATGTTGGATTAACAATGTAACTCAGTGCAAGTCAATTCTGATTCTGTGGACGAAGATAGCAAAATATGTCAAGTACCAGGGCGAAGCCCGAGTTTTGTTCCGTGGAGAACTCAAGACTCGATTTACTATCTTCTTCCAAGAAATCACAATCAACTCAAATTCTCCATAATGATCACCACTAATTCAACCTTATCACCAAATTGCTAAACAAGTGCCAAATTCCATACCACCCACCTCAAGTCAAAAATAAAAAGGCAAGAATGGTCAAAGTTTAAGTCAGCAGTGATCCAAGGTGGGTAGGTCGATGGCGATCCAAATTGATGAAGTTTTGGGTGCTAAAGGCTGGCCCAAGATGGCGGCAAGGCAAGGTCGGGGGCAGGAGGCTTCGGCGATGGATGGCCGGCAACGGCGATGGTGCAAATGGAGTTAGGGTATGGATTGGATTTAGGTCGAGTCGTAGGAGAATTAGGTCGAATCGTTGAATGGTGATATGTGGCAAAGCAGATCAGCTTGAATGGAATAAATAAGGTAGAGCCAGAAAAATATGCTAAGTCCTTGGATCGCTAGCGATCCATACAATAGTGACCAAATTTTCCCAACTCACCAAGCATGCTCTAAGTATCTTTTGCAAGCCTCTTGAAAGTTGTGGAATTGATTGATTTATTATTATAAGCTATGAAGATTCCTATCAAAATTCAACTGACGGCTGAATAACCAGAGCAAAATTCGCATGATGGCCTCAACACGATCACTTGAACCTTACAAAACGGGAACTCAAAAGCAATAACTTCCAGAGCATGCCTTGTTTCCAATGAAAGCATACTCTGGGGGGAAAATGTTATCTGGGTTTTTGACCCAACAAAATTCAAAGGAAGTCAGAACATCTACGTTGAGTCAGAACAACTCAAGAAACAACCAAAAAGACTAGAAGAAGGAACCAAGAAAGGCTCAAGATCAAAAATCTTCAAAGGTGGCGATCCATCTCCGGTGGATCGCTAGCGATCCATAAGGGTCACTTGTGGATCCTCCAATCCTCTTGCACCATGATCTAATAAGTATTCTAGGAATGTCTGCTAAGTTTGGAGGCATTCCAAGCTAGTTAGGTCGAGAAGTGAGCATTCATCTGATTCCGTCAGCAGTTCAATGCAATCAATACATGAATCATCATCAAAGCAAAACATCTAATCATGAAATTACATGGAGAGCATCTACACAAGGCAGGAAACATGATTCAAAAGAAACGAACCAAAATTACTCAAAGGCCATAGAACGCAGCGATCCATGACCTATGGATCGCTAGCAATCTATCATATTAGGTCGGCTCGTTCTGGAAGTTCTGGAGCGCCTTTGTACCTTCGTATGTAAGTCTTTGACAAAGCGGCTTTAACCCAAGTGCAGTTCAGCCCCTATAAATACAATTCTACCGTTAACATAAAGAGGATCTCCTGGACTGACTGCTGAAACTCTGCATAAACTATTCTTCACTCTTCTCCTCCCAAACAACAGTCATCTAAAGGGCTCACTATGATTCTCCAGTGAACTCTGACATTGGTGACTTGATCTAACTTACAAGATCTAATCAAACTGTAATCAGATTCAACTTGCAATTGTTGTCAGTCAATAAAAAAAGTTATGAAGTGGACGTAGGCTTCGCTAACAGCCATACCACTATAAAGATCTCTTGTCTTTTTTACTTTAGCTGCAAGTTATTATTTCTTGTCTCTATTCTATTTGCCTTGATAAACGGGGCTGGTGCTTTGACACTCAATCCAATGTGTTGATCCATTTTTTGGGTTAACAACACCAGAAATATCCTTCACGGCGGCAGATGCAGCAAGAGTTGTGTTCCCACACCGAGACCCACTTATCATTAGGGTACAAATATCAAATTGTACTATGAAGAAAGTATTTATTAATTCTGGAAGCTCAGTGAATGTCATCTTCAAGTCTGCTTATGATCAAATGAAATTACCATCAGAAATCCTGAAACCCAGCCCTGAATCGATCTTTGGTTTCAATAACACTGCTACCATTCCAGTAGGGTCAGCGCGTCTGCTCATTATAGCTAGAAAGGCCCCATTACACAAGTCAGTTTATGCAAATTTCTTAATCATCGATCAATCCTCACCCTACATTGCTTTATTGGGAAGACTTGCTCTGATTGACCTAGGGGCAATCATCTCTCAAAAGGACCTACTTATGAAATTCATCACTCTAGCGGGAATAGGATCAGTGAGAGGGGAACGATTTTAGCTAGGGAACTATAAAATATAACTCTTAACTTTAGCAATAAAATTGTTCCAAACTATTTTGTTGTCTCTTCTGGTATTTATAATGATAAGAAGGAAGTTAAACCGGAACTTAAAACTACGACGGTATCATATACTCGAACTAATACGGAGGCGAGTAATCTTGCACCCCTGAAACCTGAGAGAAAAGAGAAGAAAACGTATGTACACATGATTGGAACCAACGAATATAAGGCTTTCCCGAAGGCAGTCTTCCCATGCCAAGGATCGATCAGTTGGTAGATGCAACTACTGGGCACGAATTACTTTCATCCATAGATGCATACTCGGGATACAATCAGATAGCCATGTTTGAACCAGATTAGGAGCTCACCAGTTTTGTGACATATAAATGGTTATACTGCTACAAGGTCATGCCATTTGGGCTTAAGAATGCGTGGACAGCCTATTAGAGGTTGGTCAATATGATGTTTGCTAAAGAAATTGGGAAGAATGTGCAGGTATGTGTGGATACCGTGTTGGTTAAGTCAAAAGCGACATCAAACCATGTCAAAGATTTGGAGCAGACCTTCACAGTTCTGAGGCAATACCAAATGAAGCTAAACCCTCTAAAATGCACCTTGTTCATCCAGCCAGACAAGTTTCTAGGGTACATAGTGAGTGCACATAGCATTGAAGAAAACCCTGAGAAGACTGAGGCCATAAGAAAAATGGGAATCCCAAAGAAACCGAAGGACCTGATGAGACAAAATGGTAGGGTAGCAGCCCTAAGTATATTTATATCCAAAGCCATAGACAAGTGCATCCCATTCTTCGACCAAGTGAAGAAGGGTGAAATTTCGAATGGAATGAGGAGTGCGAAGTTGCCTTCCAAAACCTGAAAGATCATTTGGTCAATACTCCTGTATTGTTGAAACCAGTGACATATGAGAACTTATACATTTACTTAGCTGTAACTTATCAAGCTCTTAGTGTTGTAGTGGTACAGGAGGATGAAGGGACGCAAAGGCCCATTTACTTCACAAGAAAGCAGTTATCCAGGTAGAGCTAAACTACTCAGTTGTTGAAAAACTTGCATACAACCTGCTCTTAATAGTAAGAAATTGGCCACCCTATTTCCAAGTGCAACCCTTCAAATTCCTCACAAACAAACCTCTTAGGCAAATATTGCATAAGCCATAGACGTCAGGTCACCTACTAAAATGGGCAATGGAGCTTGGTCAGTATGCCATCACATATTGTTCTAGGAAGGCAATCATAGGCCAAGCACTTGCAGATTTCATCGAAAATTGCATTATACCAGTTGAACCCCATTTAGAGGGAGAAGCAAGCACCCCACAGTTCCGACAATTGTTCATAGATGGAGCATCAAATAAACAAGGGGTAGGAATTGGAATGTATTGATCGCCCTAAATGGGCAGAAGGTGCATGGAGTAGTGCAGCTCGGTTTCAAAGCGACCAACAATGTGGTAGAATATGAGGCTCTCCTTGCAGGTCTACGAATGCCCCAGGTAATGAAGGCAACCCACATTAAAATTCACAACAATTCTCAATTAGTTATGAACCAAGTGCAAGGAAATTTCCAAGGAAAGGAGTCAAATTTAGCCAAATATATGGAACTATCTAAGAAATTACTAGAGCAGTTCGAACAATCTGAGATAGAGTAAATCCCACGTAAAAGCAATTCATCCATTGATTCCTTAACAAAACTAGCTAGTACCAAAGTGGTCAATGAAACGAAGGATGTACCAATTGGGAATCAAACAAAGCCAAGTATAACAAAATCGAATCAAATACTGGTCCTGACCTAAGCCCAACGTCGCCATTCAAGGCACAAAAAATCAAGAGATAATGAAGGGCCAAGAGAATCCGCCACTGAGCTCCCGCCTCAACAAACTGAGGACAATAACTGGATGACTCCCATCAACCATTTCCTCTTAAACAAAGTCTTACCCCCGAATAGAAATGAGGCTCGAAAGATAAGATACCAGGCTTTGTACTACTCCTTTTTTGATGGCACGTTATACAAGAGAGGGTATGCTACCCCTTATCTTAGGTGCGTTCCAAGGAAGAGGAGGTACATGTCATGAGGGAAGTACACGAGGGCCAATGTGGAGATCACTATGGGGGAAACAAATTAGCAAAAAAGGTGTCGAGACATGGCTACTATCTGCCTACCATGCTCCAAAATGCAAAAAAAATTGTAAGGAAGTGTGATAGATGTCAACGATTTGCAAGTATCCCCAGATAACCATCTCATGAGCTCATCCCAGTCGCAAGCCCGTGACCATTCGACATATGGGAGATAGACCTGATAGGACCACTTCCAATGTCAAAAGGAGGAGCTGAATACATCATAGTGGCCATAGATTACTTCACTAAATAAGTAGAGGCAGAACCTCTAGCCACGATTGCTACAAAGAAGATAGTTACTTTTGTAGTAAGGAACATAATCAATATATATAGAATACTTCACAAAATCATTTCTGATAATGGTACCCGGTTTGAAAGCAAAGAATTCATGGAGCTTTATGAGAAGAATGACATTATAAAAAGTTTCTCCTCAGTTTCTCACCCATAGGCAAATGGATAGGTTGGAGCTGCAAACAAAACCATCAAAAAACTGCTCAAGGAAAGGCTGCAAAAAGCTAAAGGAAAGTGGGCGGAGGAACTCTCTTTAGTGCTAGGGGCCTACCGAACTTCAACCAGATCTCCTACAGGCCACACTCCTTTTTCACTAACCTACGGATATGAGGCCATGCTACCCATCGAAGTAGTAGTCTCGTCACATAAAAGAATATCATATACTACATAAAAGAATAAGAGATTGAAAGAAACTGCCTTGGATCTTATCTAGGAGAGAAGGGATGAGGCGGTAGTGGTAGCGGCCGCATATCGACAAAGGATGATAAAGAATTATAATTCAAGACTCAAAGGAAGAAAATTCTACAAAGGGAACTTGGTACTACAGAGAGTAATGGAAAATACAAAGGATCCAGTCAATGGGGCATTATTACCAAATTAGGAAGGTCCATTAGTCATAGCATTGGTTCTAGCAGACGGGGAATATCAGTTATCGAGACCTGATGGTAGCCTAGTTCTAAGCACTTGGAACTCAGAGCACCTCGGACCTTACTTTGTCTAATTTACATTACTAATGTAATGTATATTACAGTATTATAAAAAAGTAACAATACAATAAATTGGACGTAAGGATATTAGACGGCCCGAACTAGTATAAAAGCTCTTTGTTAATTAGTCTTTGACATGATCTCACCATGCACCTTCGCAGTTCATCGCCAATTATCACTGACCAAGCAACATGCAAGGTCGGTAGATAAGGACAACATTCTCAATAATGAGAATGGTGAAACTAGACTCAAACACTTGGAATTGCATCAACGCAATCCGGCTCTTCAGCCAAATTATTGCACTGGACATAGGGATATTAGACTGCCATGCTCTAGTATAAACATTCCTATGATAGTAATCATATCATAGCCAAACTGGTCATAGGGATATTAGATGATTCGAACCAGTATAAAAATCCCTCTATGTTAACTAATTTAACATAACAAACTAGACGTACGGATATTAGATAGCCAGAACCCGTACAAAAAATCATGCGTATGCGAAGGTTGTATATGCACGAGCTGACTTCTCAGTCAAATACAAAAATACTAGTTTGCACCCAAACAACGGAGCAGACTGTGCCAAGCACACAAAAACAGTTTCACAGCCTCACTACCGTCATTCAAAAAACTGTACATACTATGTAAGACATGAACGACAACGACAATCCCTCAAATGGAAACGGTGATGCTAAAACTAAAGCTATGGTCTACCCCTAAACAGTGGGGAAGGCTGTGCCAAGCGCACGAAATCGACATTGGACTCCAAGCAAGGGAGCAGGTCATATCAAATATACAAATAAAGACTACAGCCTAAGGGTTAAGATCGGGAGGCATGAGGTACCTCTAGAGCTTATTCTAAAACATGGCAGAAGAAAACACAATACATGGAATGTACCACAAGTTGTTAATCAGGTACATATTCGAACACTACTCAAAATCTTGCCAGTTTGCCAACGAGGGTCACATCATGAAGCGATACCTCTTAATGAAACCTATGTTAAGAATCTGATTTAGAATCATAAGACTAGCTAGATATGATCGCTCCCCATCAATATGACCCATTGGAACTTGATTCCGAAGGCCGAGAAGAACCGCCTGTCAATCAAAAAGTAGGGGATTGGTCATCCAGCTCAGTAATAACAACTAATGATCGATACGAGTGACATTACCATTGAGCTGAACTACGTTGGCACATGTATAAGAGCATTAAATGCAAGAACAACCAAAAAGACTATTCTCACTACCGAAACGAAAGGAAGATTAGACGGAACTGGTAACAGACCAGGCATTCAAGCTGACTAGTCTACCCGACCTATGGTCACCGCAGACTTGGGGGGAAAATGCTACACTCGTTCTTACCTCAAACCGCATTGTAGGAAAACGGGGCAGGGCGCGAGACCAAGAAGACTGCTCTCATATCGAGAAGATTAGACGAAAAGAAAAATGATCGGAATCAAGCAAACATGTACTACGCAGGGAGTCATCTTGAAGCTACAATACTTAACCTGACCCGAACCCTACAATCAAGGGAACCACGATAGAAGAACAAATACTGCACTTATAAGAAAACATGGGATGTACATGTTGAACTAAGTCGACCGCATCTTCAAAGAAAATACTCTGTCAACACCTACAAGAATAGGCTTGCGCAGCATATACCGAGGGCAACCTAAGCAGTACTGCAAGGGGTCAAAAGCACTCAAAAGGGTTGCATGCGGGGTCACTCAGAATACGCTTCAATGCGGAACCATAGTTACAAGTAGGTGACAAAGATAGAGAGCTCTTCCTTCCCTTCATCGACAACCCAAGCATGCTGGCAATGAGTACAACTCAAATCGTAGCCAGGTCACGTCCACAAGCATAACAGACTAATGCCCAAGCTAAAGCAAGGTAGTGCAACTTCACCCCGATACGAGGCCAAACAATCAAGCGCAAATCTGACAAACAACAAAGATACAAGCACCGCTGCATCATGCAAGAACCATATATCAGTTAATGCTGATACGGTGGTAGTACCTTGAGACCAATGAGCGATAACTAATGTCCACTTAAGGACTCACATACAAGATCAATTCGAATTTGAATTCTTCCACCACCATTTCAAATATCCCCGCTCTAATTTTGGGAGTTCCCGCCTTCACTCAAGCTTTCCGCCAAAGACATGTCAGCAATCTGAACACGTCAAATAGACAACACGGATAGGCGACATCTGAAAGAATCCAAGGGTTGAGGCATAATGACGAGAAAAGAATATTAATATGCATGCGTCTCAAGGCTATAAATAGAAAAGACATTGTAGCATAAAAGAGACCTTTTACCTTTTTCTCTTTTCGACGCATTTAAGGTTTACTGTATTCTCTACCATGGAAATTTGTACCAAAATACTGAAAAAGGAAGAAAGAGAAATTTCCCTCATGGACGTAGGATTCCTTAATATTCGAACCACGTAAATCTTCCGTGTCCTTTATTATTTCTTACTTTTGTTATTTTCCTGTTTAGTTTACAGTATCAGATCTTACCTTATTTGTACTTGAATTAAATACTATTTGGGCTTGACATTTTAACGAACAGTTAAAGTGCAACTACTTGATTGTATAAGCATCCGACAACATAATCTTCACTTCAAGGCAAAGCCAAGACTACTTAATTTTGTTAATTCAAATTATTGAAGTAATTAGCATGCTACTTACTTCATACTTAATTGAGGGGTTGGAGGACGAAAAAGTTCCCTAACACTACATACGTGAAATATTTGACATTTTTAGCACTTCTAGTAAAAAAATTGTAATATTTGAAGCAATTATTGTAGTAATAACTCATGGCAAATATTTGCTAAGTAAATATTTGTCATTCTTCATTATTTATTTCATTTTACACTTTCTGCAGAAATCTACTTCAATTTATCATGAACCAAAATCATACCTGTCAGATATTTGCCATAAGTTTCACTTATATATATAGTAAGCAATATATACAGCAAAATTTCAATTCATATTACCTTTTGTTCTTTATTTTTTGGAATTTTCTTTTGAACTGATACGTATTATTCACAATAGTTATCGTTGGTTGTCATCTTCGAATATTGAATATCGTTTTCCACAAATCTGCAGATATTTTCCAATATTTAGAGAATTTACTTCGATTTGTTCTTTGCTTCGTATTCTTGCTCGATCGACAGTGTAAACGGTCGAATTTTCCTTGTTTTCGCTCAATTGACGGTGTAAGCGAAATCTAATTTGCAAATTAGGTTTTTGTTGTTCGATCGACAGTGAATTTTCATTTTTGTGGGAAATTATAAATTGCGTAATGATTTAGTGGATTTGAAAAGGATTTTGTCCATAATTTAAGCAGGTGAGGGTAATATGGTCATTACTGTTTAATTTTTCAAAAAGAGGGATTTGAACCTAATCTGTTTCTTAAATCTTAAAATGCAGGAACCCATCCCTTTTTTGTTCTTCCATTTTCTTTAACAAGCCACCCAGCATATTCACCCATTCATCCCTCTCTACTTTTCTTACCTCATGACTGAACTCATTTCAAACTGTACGAAATTAATTTCTCCCTTTCTCCTCTACTCCCAATTATTCTCAAACCCTCTTTAAATGATTTTTCCTCCCTCTTAAGTTGTCTACTTTCTACAAGATTAGATTTCCCTACAAGTCTGAAATGATAGATTTGATTATAAACTTCTAACCAAGCCGCTTTTCCAAAATTGCATTCGAGGTATTGCTCTTTTATGTTATTCTCACCATACACTTTACTGTTTTAACTTAATCATCTGTACATGGGAATGTTGCCGTAGTAATTTCAAGTACAACAATAGTTTGATACTTGTGTTCATTTACTTAACACAAATTAACTAACATTTTTGCTGCTTGTGCATGGTATTAGTTGTGCATTATATTTAGTTTGTACTTTGATTTTCCGTTTTATACACATATATGAAGAAGAGAAGTTGGGAACCCATGTTGTGTCTGTGCACACACCAGCAATTGGTAAAACATAACATTATTATCATTCTCAATTTGGTTTTAAATAGCATGATATTTATATGACTGTGATTATATGCATCAATGAAGAGTAAAATAATATTTTAAACTTTGATTAGGACAATTTGTTACTGAGAAATATACAAAGAGGCGATTCTATATTCTTTGGTCGTCTATGTGTTTGTGTGATGATTAACTTAACATATATAACTTTATTGGATTAACAATATGGGATTTTCTTAGAACACTCTGAAAATAAAATAATTAAGAGATAATTCTCTATTTTAGTTTAAGTGGGGCAGATGAAATTATGTCATTCATATCTCTTACAAAATATATTTTTTAACATGTGAATCCAATTATTTTTCATAAAGAATGCTTACTCTTTTGTAAAACAAAGAAGGCACACTTATCATTTTGGTTAATTATTATTATGATACATACCTTATGTCTAATATGGATGACTGAACGAATATTTGACTCTGAGTAAATTGCTTCCCATGCAAAATTCAAAATATGAAATTATCAACGTAGTTTAACTCAACTGGAGTAGATGATATATCTGGCACATATAGAAAATTATAAAACTAAAACATTAGAGAATGATTAATTTTGAATTTATTATTGTTAAATTGTTATAACTCTTTTATATTTGCATTCCATGATTTCATATTTTTATTCTGAGCTGTGTATGAAATATTGAGTTTAGGATGGTATCCCAGGTTTTTTTTCATCTATTGATTTCCCCTAAAGTAAGTTTTATCTTATCAAAAAGTTAAATGTACAATTTTAATTTGTATATTTCAATTATATGGTATGGTACTGGTTGAGATGTATATTGGAAACTGATTGTTGGTATCCCTATCCTCGATTGGTCATTTTCTTGAAACTTCTTTTTATTCCAACTGTAGGTTTTGAAAGTAATTAAAAAAGGATTAATGCTGCACCCATTAACTTGCCATGACATACATATAATGGTCATTCTGTGAAGTAGTTTTCAGTGTTCTATATCCATTACATATCTCAGGACATCCGGTGGGATTAGTGTCATGGTTATAGTGGTATAATGATTGAAATACGAATATCGAAGTGGAAATTGTGTGTTTTTTTCCTCCTTGATTGGTTAGACTAATGATTTTTTTTACCGTGAATTAGTGGATTCCTTGGTTTCATATTCCCTTTATATATGTTCAACTTTGATATCATTGTGCGCAATTGTTGGTGAAAGAACCTTAAGCTTTGAAATAAAAGGAGCAAGAATGTGAGAAAATGCTTAGGTGAGGCTTAATCTAAGGGTGCGTTCTTTGGGAACGATAACGGGTATTTGAGCGGGGCATTTGAGCGGGGAAGTTGAATGAACGAGGATTGTGTTTGTGTGCTGCGAATGTGGTATTTGAGCAGAGTATTTAATATGTGATTTTTAATTTAATTGATTTGTAGTTGACTAATTATTTGTTTTGATGTGTAATATGCGTATAATTAAAATTACAGAACAGTACAAAAATCTAAATAAACGGAAAATTAATTATACAATAGCAGTAAGTACAGATAAAATGATACAATGTTTTAGTGCAGCCCTGCTACAACAATTTCATCTCTTATGGTATTTCGAATTGTTAACATTTCATGATCTATATGTCGTTGTACCCGTTCAGTTGTTCTGTTCGGTGCAGTTCTCATACTATAATATTCATTCTGGTATTCCTCTAGAATAAGATCAGGATCATCATCATAAGCCATAAAATCTGAATCACCATTATTGCATTTTCGTATGAAATTTTGTATAGCCATTGTAGATACGACAACTTTTACTTGAGTTTCAAATGAGTATGTTAGTATATGATGAAATATGTAAGTAGAGAGGAGAAGATGAAGAGGGAGGAGATTGGTTTATAGGGTTTGGGTTGGTACTACGTAGGCGTTCGACACGTATCAAATTCCAACGATCCGCAAACGGAGCAGGAAAGGGGAATTGAACGTTGGGGCGTTGGACGCGTCTCCAACAAAAGGGGGCAAAATATGACTGCAAACGACACTTAATATATGTTAAATTTTGGTGATACAAAATCATAAGTAGAAGGAAACAAATATGTGTTAGCGCCAAAATTGGTCAATACACCCAAATCCAGATGAAAGCACCAAATCACAGTCACGAATCACAGATAGAATGTACATAGAGAGTATAAATATGAAGAACAGTTAAAATTAAAAAGAAAGCAGTAATAACGGAGGATTTATAGTGGTTCGGCTGACTCTGGCCTACGTCCACTCCAGAAATTTCCTTTTTATTGATATAAGAATCAATTACAGTTACAATTCGAAGTTTTCAAAACAATAATGGCAGAGCAGCCTTGATGATGAAGAAGAAGGGAAATAGAATGAAGCTCCTCTTTTCTGAACCTCTACATGTTGTATTTATAGGCAAAATCCGAGTTGATGGGCTTCCTGAGTGGTCCGGGCCCATCAACACCATAGCCGATCCAAAATCATCATTATGGCCGACCCTAAACTCCGAGCATGCCGATCCAATCTTTCCCCGGGAGTGACTCGAAGAAAATCCATCCCTGACTCGAAGCAAAACATGTTTGGACTCGGAGCAGCTCAATGCCGATCCTCCTCCTTTAAAGCACCGACCCGCTTTAGCCCACCCGAAGTCTTCTTCCTACCGATCCGAAGCTTCCCTACCGTGACCCGAAGTAGTTCGTTCCATAACCCGAAGCAAGATTGTACCCACCCCATACTTGCCGACCCGGAGAAAAGCCATGACCGACCCTGAGTAGTACAAACACACCGAACCCAGACAATATTCCGACCTAGGGTATTCTAAAACATGCCGATCCAACGCTAATTTCATTACAGCCGACCCGGGGATTTCCTTATACCGACCCGTGTCCACCTTGGAGTCAGCCAAGAGTAAAGCAAATGTCGAACCATCCAAATGCCGATCCACTCCAATGCCGATCCACTCCAATGCTGATCCAGACCATCATGACCGATCCACACCATCAAGACCGGTCCACACCATCAAGACCGAACCATGCATGATCTCCTCTCCTTGACCGAGCCATGTACGACCGAGCCACCTTGATCGAGCAACCCATACCGAACCATCCACGACTGATCGTCTATCCATCAAGCTGGCTCAAACCCATCGTATTTCAGTCTCGACAAACGAGTAGTCGATTTTAGTTAAATCCGGTTGTCTACGGCCTTGCCAAAAGGGGGTTTAACATTTGCCCCCCAAAACATGCCTTGCTATTGGAAGGCGTGTTTTGAGTAGCCTCAAATCCGATATCCGAAATCCATATTCCATTCATTGTCAAGCAATTCCATCCAAATCCGATAGTCTACTCCGCGACCGTTCCAAGTTGTCATCCCATTCCGAATCCATCCCAAATCCATTAATCGAATCCATGATCTCTCTGGATCATTTTATCCGAGTCTGGGACCTCTCCGGTCTGGTAATCCAAATCGAGGACCCTGTCGGGTCCAAATCCTAACCCGAAATCCGAATCTGATAACCGAGTTATTATCCATCCATATCCAATAACCAATAACCAAATCCATGACCACTCCGGGTCGATATCCGATTCCTATATAGTAACCAAATCCCTATCCAATTCCACATCCATCCGAACCCGACAACCGAGTTTTAACCCATCCATATCCAATAACCAATAACCACATCCATGACCTCTCCAGGTCGATATCCAAATCCGGGACCGCTCCGGGTCCATGCCCAAACCCTTAACTGTTCACAGCCAATATCCAAATTTGTAACCTCTCTGGGTTCTTGCCAAGCGTAATCCACACTCGACGACCTGTGTTAAGTAATGCCATGGTGTTCCTGATTCAGTGTCCTTGAACGCTAAGTAATGTCGGGGCTTAAGTCCTAAGCTGAATCCTGGTCGCTCTGGACCCTTGCCGGGCATAGTCCACACTCGACGACCTGAAATTGTAACCGATGGATAATATGTGGCCTAAGTCCTAGGCTGAATCCTAGTCTCTCCAGACCCTTGCCGAGCATAATCCATACCTGACGACCTTTTAACCAAAAACTAAAGGAAAATCCAATCAAAATCCAAAATCCAAATCGAACCAGAAAACCAGAAATCCATATCAAAAACCCAAACCAAAAGGCAAACGTCCAAACCAGAATCCAAAATAGAAAACAAGCAAAACCGAGAGTTCAAACCAAACTCCAAAACCAAACCAGAAAAAGCAAGTGTCCAAGTCAAAAATAAAAAACAGATTTCACAAACCAGAGCATCACGGTTCATCATCTCAGAGCATGCTAAGGGGTTGTCTCCGTCCCCGTACATGAGTAAGTGACTTAGCTGTCTGCCCAGAGTTTGCTACTTATTCCATACCACCCTGATCAGTTGATGACTAACCAACCATCATTCCTGGGCCTCGCACTGTCGTTGTTTGAGGTAGACGGTGGCTGCTCCTATTCCACTGCCGCATTCCGAGTTTTGACATATTGTCGCAACTGACCATTCCTTACATGCTCCTCGATTATATCCTTTAGATGCCGACAACTGTTAGTATCATGCCCGTCCAGGTCATGAAAAAGACAGTGCCTTCCCGATGCTCTTTCGCGTTCTGAGGGTTCCCTCCTTGCCGGCCTTCGATAAGGAAGGCGATCCCGAGTATCCAAGTATATCCGTTCCAATGTCTGATTCAGTCCTGTGTAAGTGGAGAATTTTGGTTCTCCCCAGCGCTTCCTCTTCCCTTTATCTTTATCTTTACTCGAGCTTTCACCGGACGGTTCTCCATCCTTAACCACGTTTACTTCCTTTGACCTCATATCCAAACATGCATCCTCTTGTCGAAGAAACCTCTCAGCTTTGTGAAAGAATTCCCCGAGATCCATTGGTGGATCTCGTATCAATGACACTTTGAAATCCAAATTATCCCTGACTTCTGATACCGCCACCATTAGAACCATTAATGGATCCGGCCGATCCACCGAAGCAACTGCTGCATTAAACCGAGTTAAGAAAGTCCTGAGCGATTCATCCGTCCTCTGCTTAATCGACGTCAGTGTCATCACATTCTTCGGCCTTTTTATGTGAACTCGAAATTGTTTCAAGAACCTATCCACCAGTTCTGTCCATGTTCCAATAGATCCATCTTCCAACTGTTTGAACCACATAGCAGCTGTATCGGTCAAGTATAGAGGGAAACATCGGGCCATAACCTCCTCTGATGCCCTCAGCACTTCCATATGCCTTGTGTACCTCATCAAGTTGTTAGTGGGATCCGTCTTACCGCTGTATACCTCCAGAGGGGGCAGCTTGAAATCGGGTGGATTCCTAGCCATCCTGATGTTACGAGTAAACAGACTTTTGTTTACCCCCTCTAAATCCTTGTTCGTCAGACCTCCGCGAAGAGTTCGCTTGATAATCTCAGCTAATCCAGTGTTATCTACCAGGGGTTGCCCCTCTCTCCATTCCCTAACTGTCCTCCAAGTCCTCGAGGGAATTCCGGTACATACTCCTCGTCACACACCCCTGCATTCCGTTGGCGTTGGGCTGCACAGCGTCATTTGGTATCCCTCCATGGATTGGTCCAGCATTACCTGGTGGTGTGCCCCCGAGTCTAGGTCCATCCAGATTGATAGTTGTTTGCTGATTGGGGGCTGCCCCCTGTTGAACCACTCCATCTGCTTGCCTGTTGAGTCCTTTTGATCCAGCTCCATGGATTTGGGTTCCTGTAGCTTTTGTTGTTCCCACTTGTCCAAATTGTCTAAGAAGTGTCTGCATCATTTCCACTTGCCTTTTCATCAACTACTCCTGCATAGAATCCATCATAATCTGCATTTCATCCCTAGTGATGTAGATGGATGCCTGATCTGACCCTGCTCCAGAGGAGGCCTCTTGACTTCCTTCTTGATTGCTCCTTTCTGTCACTTGCCTCCTTATCGATGGCATAACCATTGCTTCCCAAAATCCGATTTCCTAAGTCTTTAAATCCAAAATCCAAGCTTCTGAATCACCGAGTGCTAGCGTTCTCAGTGAAAGCACCAAAATGTTAGCATCAAAATTGATCACTAACACTCAAATACAGATGAAAGCACCAAATCACAGTCACAGGTCACAGATAGAATATACGTAGAGAGTATAAATATGAAGAATAGTTAAAATTAAAAAGAAAGCAGTAATAACAGATGATTTATAGTGGTTCGGCTGACTCCAGCCTACGTCCACTCCAGAAATTTCCTTTTTATTGATATAAGAATCAATTACAGTTACAATCCGGAGTTTTCAAAACAATAATGGCAGAGCAACCTTGATGAAGAAGAAGAAGGGAAATAAAATGAAGCTTCTCTTTTCTGAACCCCCACATGTTGTATTTATAGGCAAAATCCGAGTTGATGGGCTTCCTGAGTGGTCCGGGCCCATCAACACCATAGCCGATCCAAAATCATCATTATGGCCGACCCTAAACTCCGAGCATACTGATCTAATCTTTCCCCGTGAGTGACTCGAAAAAATCCATCCTCGACTCGAAGCAAAACATGTTTGGACTCGGAGCAGCCCAATGCCGATCCTCCTCCTTCAAAGCACCCCCTTTAGCCGACCCAGAGTCTTCTTCCTACCAATCCAAAGCTTCCCTACATGTGACCCGAAGTAGTTCGTTCCATAACCCGAAGCAAGATTGTACCGACCCCATACTTGCCGACCCGGAGAAAAGCCATGACCGACCCTGAGTAGTACAAACACACCGAACCCAAACAATATGCCGACCCAGGGTGTTCTAAAACATGCCGACCCAACGCTAATTCATTACAGCCGACCCGGGTATTTCCCTATACCGACCCGTGTCCACCTTGGAGTCAGCCAAGGGTAAAGCAAATGCCAAACCATCCAAATGCCGATCCACTCCAATGCCGATCCAGACCATCATGGCCGGTCCACACCATCAAGACCGATCCACATCATCAAGATCGAACCATGCATGATCTCCACTCCTTGATTGAGCCACGTATGACCGAGCCACCTTGATCGAGCGACCCATACCGAACCATCCACGACTGATCGTCTATCCATCAAGCTGGCTCAAACCCATCGTATTCCAGTCTCGACAAACGAGTAGTCGATTTTAGTTAAATCCCGCTGTCTACGGCCTTGCCAAAAGGCGGGTTAACAATATGCAAAAGAAAGAAAGAGAAAATTTTGTTTCCCAAATTAATATGCATATTTGGTTATGTTTATTTCTCTCTCTAATTGGCTAATCAATTTATTTTTTTCCATATAATATTAACGTGGGCATTAAGTAATTGATGTTATAAATAGAGCATAGAAGAGAGAGTGAAAAAGTGTGAAAATCTATTTGCTAATTCTCTCTTCTTCCATCTTTGTTCTTTTCCTCTAACAATTTTAGCCATAGAGATCAAAACTCACTTTCTCAATTTGGTTATTGGTTCAATTTGCATTTTGTTTACTTCTAATTTGTTTGATTAATTGTAAACAAAATTTGGTGAATCAATAAAGAGGGTGGTTGGGTGGAATCTTTTGTGTATTGTTTTTTGATTTCATATCCGTTTATTTTCTATCCAAATTTATCTCTTTATGATTTGGATAATAAAAGATCTATTGGGAAAAGCTTCCGCAAAGCAAAGTTTTCACTACAGATTGATATCAGAGCAAGTCATCGCAAAGCTTAGGGTGATTTTGGATTTGAAAAATTATTGAGATGTCGGTTATGATTTCTTTTTCAAAGATAGCTATTTTGGATGGAAAAAATTAGTGTATTTGGAGGCCTAGGATGGAAGATGTTTTGTACCTTAATGATCTTCATGATCCAATTAATGGAGATGTGAAGAAGCCCTCTGATGTAGAAGAGGGAAAATGAGAGAAGATGGATAAAAAAGCAATTGCGTTGATTCGTTAGTATCTTGATGATTCAGTGACGCAGCGGATTAATCAAAAACAATGTAGATCGTTGAATGTAGCAATCGGTGGATTGGAAGATGCTGAAATGCCCAAATTCGTTGATCCGAAGATACCGAATTCTAGCTATCCTGAACTCGTTGATCGCGCACGATACCGGGTTCGAAGATCTTCAATTCTTCAAGCGTTGATCAAGCGCACTTGATTCCGCGAATCGGCTTCTACAATCGTTGAATCGAGCGCACTCGATTATCCGAAAGAGGAGATAGGAGATTACACTCAACTACCAATTTGGAATGAAAGCACAAAGCAATCAAAAGAGAATTTTATTCAAAAAATCAACAACCTTTACAAATGAAACAACTTACCTATTTATAGGCTACAACACATATCCAGAAAATTTCCTAAGTCTTAAGTCGTTTCCGACTCATCATCTATGACCTACGACTCATCATAAGTCGTATACGACTTATCAGCTTACAATACAAATGTCACAACCAGGTACACGACCTAACGACTTAACAAATCAACACTCCTTATTTACAAAGCATACGACTCACGACTTATTACAAGAAAGCCTAGCGACTTAGCAAACAGAAAATACAACATAGAAAAATACATCTTTTAAGTCGTTGCCGACTTATCAACTCCATTCGACTCAACTTATTTACAACAGACGCCATACGACTTATACTCCGGTAGCGACTTAAGAAACAACGGTTCAGATTAACTCGTCAGGAGAATCTACGGCATGGATTAAAGCGGCATCAGAATATACAGCTCCAGGCCTCTACGACTTAACCCAGTTTCGTTAAGTCGTGGACGACTTATACCAGCCTCTCCCTTGAGTCGTGGATGGCTTATCTCCTCACCTTCCTTGAGTCGTAGACGACTTATCACTTGTGTATTCTTCTCCTTGAGTCGTGGGCGACTCATCTCCCTGTTAAGTCGTAGACGAGTTATAGTTGCTTTGTTAAGAAGTAAACTCGTCGCAACTTCCCCTTTGGTTTTCCCGTTGAGTCGTGGACGACTCATCACCGCTTCCATAAGTCGTAGACGACTTATGCCTTCCCCTTTGGTTTTCCAGATGAGTCGTGGACGACTCATCACTGCCTCCTTAAGTCGTAGACGACTTATGCCTTCCCCTTTGGTTTTCCAGATGAGTCGTGGACGACTCATCACTGCCTCCTTAAGTCGTAGACGACTTATGCCTTGGCCAAATAAGGGTTGCGCTGCATCATCCTCCCCAGGTTGAGAGAAATTCGACCTCGAATTTGCACACTCTTTATCCCCAACAAACTCATCCCCATGATATGGTACGAGATGTTTAACATTGAATACGTCTGATGTATACACATCATCTGGCAGCTTCAGTTTATAAGCATTTTCATTGATTCGTTTCACAACTTCCACCGGACCAATTTTCCTGGCTTTCAACTTGTTATAAGCGCCCACTGGAAAACGATCTTTTGTTAATACTACATAAACCAAATCTCCTTCATTAAACTCTACATTTCTTCGTTTCAAATCTGCAGTTCGTTTATATTTCTCATTTGCTTTCTCCAATCGTTCTTGAACGAGTTTATGACATTCTGTCAATCCTTCAACAAAATCAGCAGCTTTCTTAACTGTCTTCTTTGATTGTGGCACTACCGTTAAATCCAACGGTCCTTTCGGTAAGCTTGAATAAACAATCTGGAATGGACTGAACCCAGTACTTCGATTCACAGCATGATTATGGGCAAACTCTGCCTGGCATAACTTCATATCCCAACTCTTCAGATTATCTTGAACAAGACACCTCAGCAAGTTTCCCAATGATCTGTTTACCACCTCAGTATGTCCATCTGTCTGCAGATGATAAGCACTACTAAATTTCAGCTTCGTTCCCACCATCTTCCACAAACTCAACCAAAAGTGACTCAGAAATCGAGTATCTCTATCTGACACAATAGATTCTGGCAATCCATGAAGTCGATAGATCTCCTTGAAAAACAATTGAGCAACATGAACAGCATCTGCCGTCTTCTTACAAGCAATAAAGTGTACCATCTTTGAAAATCGATCAACCACCACATAAATGGAATCATTTCCCCATTGGGTTCGAGGTAAACCCAAAACAAAGTCCATACTCACATCAACCCATGGTTTAGTTGGTACCGGTAACGGCATATATAAACCAGCATTAGTCGCAGTTCCTTTCGAAACTTGACATATATGACATCGCTCCACAAATCTTTCCACTTCTTTCCTCATCGATGGCCAAAAGTAGGACTGTGAAATCAACTGTAAGGTACGGTCTCTCCCAACATGTCCCTCTTCGTGTAACTCCTTGATAATCTTCATTCTCAGACTACCCTCTGGTATGCACAATCGATTTCCTTTGAACAGAAAACCATCTGTCATTATGAACTCATCCGTCTCCCCATCCTTGACTTTATCAACAAACTTTGCAAAGTAAGGATCATCGGTGAATAACTCTGGCAATATTTCAAATCCCGTCACTTCAACCTTCAATGTAGTTAACAAGTGATTTCTTCTACTCAACGCATCCGCAACACGATTCGTCACTCCTGACTTGTGTTTCACAACAAATGTAAATTGTTGCAGATATGCAATCCATGATGCATGTCTCGCTGAAATCTTGTCTTGCCCTTGCAAATGCTTCAATGCTTCATGATCAGTATACAAAACAAACTCCTTCTGAAATAGATAGTGTCTCCAGTGTTTAATAGATTGTACAACAGCATAGAATTCCACATCATACGTACTGTACCTCATCTTCGCTCCTGACAACTTCTCACTGAAATATGCAATTGGACGTTCCTTCTGACTCAACACTCCTCCAATTCCAACCTTGGATGCATCAGTGTGTAGTTCAAACACTAGCTGAAAATCAGGTAATACTAGAATTGGTGCAGACGTCAACAATTCCTTGATCTTCCCAAAAGCACTCCTTGCTTCCTTTGTCCATGCAAACTGTTTACCTTTCATGCAATCTGTAACAGGTGCCATCACACTACTAAAGTGTGGAATAAACCTCCGATAAAATGAAGCCAACCCGCGAAAACTACGAACTTCCGTTATCGTCTTGGGCTGTGGCCAATCTCTGATCGCCTCAACTTTACTTTGGTCCACCTGTATACCTTCCTTCGAAACAACATACCCCAGAAATAAAACACTATGCCTCATGAACACGCATTTCTTCGTTGCAGCATAGAATTGTTCTTGTCGCAATACCATTAGCACTTCTCTAAGATGATTCAAATGTTCCTCTGGACTCCCACTGTAAATCAGAATATCATCGAAATACACCACCACAAATTTCCCAATGAACGGTCTAAAAATCTGATTCATCACCCTCATGAAAGTACTTGGTGCATTTGATAAGCCAAACGGCATGACCAACCACTCGTATAGACCCTCCCTGGTTTTAAAAGCAGTCTTCCACTCATCTCCTGGTCTGATACGAATTTGATGATACCCACTCTTCAAATCAATCTTCGAAAAGATAGTAGCTCCGCTTATTTGATCCAACAAGTCATCCAACCTCGGCATTGGAAATCTATATCTCACAGTAATCTTATTCAATGCTCGACTGTCAATGCACATCCTCCACGTCCCATCCTTCTTGGGTACCAATAAAGCTGGTACAGCACAAGGACTCAGACTCTCCTGCACACGCCCCTGCTCAAGCAATTCCTCTACCTGCCTCCGCAATTCTTCATGTTCCTTCGGACTCATTCGATAATGTGGTCTGTGTGGCAATACAGCACCTGGAACAAGATCTATCTGATGTTGTATATCCCTCAACGGTGGCAACTCCGTTGGTAATTCTTCTGGAAATACATCGTCAAATTCTTTCAAAATTGGTTTAACTTCTTCTGGAATTTCAACTTCTTCACTGCTCTCACGCCCAATCAACAAGAATACTTCCGGCTCTTCTTCAACTTCTTTAACAAACTCCTTTAAAGTCAATAAAGTTTTCAGCTCTTCAATTTCTTCTGACTTACTTTCTTCTTGTGATCTCTTCTTCGGAACTAAGATAATCTTCGTGCCTTTAAACATAAAACTGTAGCTATTGGTCCGACCGTCATGTAGTACTGCTCGATCATATTGCCATGGTCTTCCCAATAATAAGTGGCATACATCCATCTCTACTACATCACACCATATTTCATCTTTGTATTTCTTCCCAATAGAGAATGGAACACGAACTCGTCTATCCACTTTCACTTCTCCTCCTTTTCTCAACCATGCTAACTTGTATGGACTCGGATGTTTCTCTGTTTTCAATTTCAACTTTGTCACAGCCTCGGTTGAAATAATATTATCACAGCTTCCTGCGTCAATCACAAACTTACACACCTTCCCCAGAATAGTACATGTTGACTGAAAAATATTACTTCTCAACCAACTAGCTTCCTCCTGCTTCGGTGTTAAACACGATCTCCTCAGCATTAGATTACAACCTTCGTCTCCTGACGCAATATCCTGCTCATCCTCCTCAGCTGGATTAGAACAATCTCCATCCACATCCTCATCGTCAACTTCTGCAATCATGGTTCTCTTCTTTGGCTTTGGGCACTCACTGCTTTTATGACCCAATTCCTGACAATTGTAACATTTGAAACCATTGTTAACTCTTGCCTTCTCAACCTCCTTCACCACTGGTCTACTGATAGTTTTAGAAACATTAGAACTTCCTCCAACACCCTTCGCTTGATTGTTAGAATTAGTAAATACACCACTTCCTCGTCTCCCTTGCTTTTCCCAAGCCAACGCTTTCTGATGTGATTCTGCCACAGATCTTGGATCGAACATATTAACCATATCCTGAATCTGCATTCTCAATCCCCCAATGAATCTAGATGTCAGCTGCTCTTCCGTTTCCATAATATCATTCCTTGCAATAAGTTGATAGAATTCATCAGCATAGTCATTCACAGATTTCATCCCTTGCCTCAAGTTCTGCAAACGTTGATACATCAACGATTGATAATTGTAAGGTAAGAACGTTGCTTTCATCAATTTCTTCATCTTCTCCCAAGATTCAACTTTTGACTTTCCCATTCGTTCACGTGTAAGCTTGGTTTGCTGCCACCATGCCAAAGCTCTACCCCTCAGCCTCGTAGCAACCAACTTCACTCTACGATGTTCTGGAACTTCTTTAAAGTCAAAAATCTCTTCAACATTAGCTACCCAATCTAGAAACTCCTCCGCTTGCATACCACCTTTGAATTCAGGAATTTCAGTTTTCATCCCCGACTCCCATTTGTGATCATACTCAGAATAGTTTCTTCCTTGACCTCTTCCTTGAACACTACCACCATCATACTCCTCTTCAAAATCAGATGCATAACGATGTCGATTCTGACCACCAACATCTCTACTACCATTACGTCTTCCACCATCATCCCTTCTATCAACATTTCTCCGTTCACGATCATTCACGTTCCTCCCACGCCCTTGATCATTTTCAATACTTCGGTCTCGATTGGAATGTGGCGAGACTCTACTACCTCCATGATTAGATTCAGGTGAAACCCTTCTCCGATTTTGATTCATCTCCGTCATAAGCTTCTCTAACCGGCCAATTCCTTCGTTAAGCTTTTCACTAAAATTCTCATTGATTCTTTGCTCCATCTCATCAGCCTCTTCTCTTCGATATAAAGCTTCTACGTTTTGGTGGCGATTAGCTCTTCTTGGCGGCATACTTGAAATCTTTACAAACACTTCAACACTTCAAAATTCAAACACTTTTCGGATTTTGATCCAAAATGAAACGGATCGAAAACTTCCACTTTGTAGCAAATCGCGATGAACACGATGGACAAAGTTTCGGCCTCCAATTCAAATCCGATCAAACAACTTCAATGCAAATCGAACACTTCACTTGCTCACGGCTCAACTTCAATCTTCTCAAATGAATAGGCTCCAAGTCTCGATCTAGCTATGATTGGCTAGAACAAGCTCTGATACCAAAACTGACGTAGCGGATTAATCAAAAACAATGTAGATCGTTGAATGTAGCAATCGGTGGATTGGAAGATGCTGAAATGCCCAAATTCGTTGATCCGAAGATACCGAATTCTAGCTATCCTGAACTCGTTGATCGCGCACGATACCGGGTTCGAAGATCTTCAATTCTTCAAGCGTTGATCAAGCGCACTTGATTCCGCGAATCGGCTTCTACAATCGTTGAATCGAGCGCACTCGATTATCCGAAAGAGGAGATAGGAGATTACACTCAACTACCAATTTGGAATGAAAGCACAAAGCAATCAAAAGAGAATTTTATTCAAAAAATCAACAACCTTTACAAATGAAACAACTTACCTATTTATAGGCTACAACACATATCCAGAAAATTTCCTAAGTCTTAAGTCGTTTCCGACTCATCATCTATGACCTACGACTCATCATAAGTCGTATACGACTTATCAGCTTACAATACAAATGTCATAACCAGGTACACGACCTAACGACTTAACAAATCAACACTCCTTATTTACAAAGCATACGACTCACGACTTATTACAAGAAAGCCTAGCGACTTAGCAAATAGAAAATACAACATAGAAAAATACATCTTTTAAGTCATTGCCGACTTATCAACTCCATTCGACTCAACTTATTTACAACAGACGCCATACGACTTATACTCCAGTAGCGACTTAAGAAACAACGGTTCAGATTAACTCGTCAGGAGAATCTACGGCATGGATTAAAGCGGCATCAGAATATACAGCTCCAGGCCTCTACGACTTAACCCAGTTTCGTTAAGTCGTGGACGACTTATACCAGCCTCTCCCTTGAGTCGTGGATGGCTTATCTCCTTATCTTCCTTGAGTCGTAGACGACTTATCACTTGTGTATTCTTCTCCTTGAGTCGTGGGCGACTCATCTCCCTGTTAAGTCGTAGACGAGTTATAGTTGCTTTGTTAAGAAGTAAACTCGTCGCAACTTCCCCTTTGGTTTTCCCGTTGAGTCGTGGACGACTCATCACCGCTTCCATAAGTCGTAGACGACTTATGCCTTCCCCTTTGGTTTTCCAGATGAGTCGTGGACGACTCATCACTGCCTCCTTAAGTCGTAGACGACTTATGCCTTCCCCTTTGGTTTTCCAGATGAGTCGTGGACGACTCATCACTGCCTCCTTAAGTCGTAGACGACTTATGCCTTGGCCAAATAAGGGTTGCGCTGCATCATTCAGTCTTTCATCATGTGACTAATTGTGAATCCGCGAAGGCTTTGTGGGACAAGTTGGTATCTTTGTATAAGTCGAAGAGTGCTACAAATAAGGCTTTTTTTGTTCGAAAGTTGGTTCAACTGAGATTAAATGGAGAGAAGTCTGTTGCAGAGCATTTGAACGAATTTCAAGATGTAATAAATCAATTGGCAAATATGAATGTCAATTTTGATGATGAGTTACATGCTCTTTTATTGATGAGTTTGCTTCCAGAAAGTTGGAAAACTTTGGTTGTTTCATTGAGTGTTTCCAATGCTAATGGAACTATCTTACTGGAAACTGTTTGAAGTAGTCTTTTGAATGAGGAGCTTAGAAGAAAAGAGTCATGTGTGAAATTAGTTCAAGATGAGGTTATGGTAACAAGGGACTTGAAGAAGGATACAAGTCCGAAAAAGAAAGTCGCTAATGGTAAAGGTATGCCGAAAAGTATCATTTTTTATTATTGTCGTAAAAGGGTTATAACACAATAGGTGTGAAGCGTATACAAGGGATCAAAAGAAGGCTATACATAGTGACAGTGATAGTGATACACGGAAGGGCATAGCTGAAAATAGCGATAGTGATACTTCTTGTGATGTCTTCATTAGTGAAGAAAAGCCTTAGAAGATGGATTCAGGAGCCAGTTTTCACATTTGTAGAGATATGATTTGTTTCTCTTCTTAAGAGAAGAGTGTCGGCATGATTAGGACCACCAATGGATAAGAGCTACCGATTTATGGTATTGGATCTATCCGGTATCGTATGCATGATGGTGTGGTTAGAGAAGTCTTTAGAGTGAGACATGTACCTACTTGTTCACATAATCTTATTTCTCTCGGTCAGTTGGATCGCCGTGGTTGCACTTATGAGACTCGAGGTGGAGTTTTGAGAGTGAAGAAGAGTGGTCTTGTTGGGATGAGAGGAGTAGTGGAAGAAAGAAACCTTTATAGTTTGGTGGGTCATGTAGTCGACTATGGGAAACGAGTGACAGTTGGAGAGCCTAGTCCACAGTCAGGTGATGTTATCACTACTCATGATGATCGTGTTGAGGATCATATTTTCGATAGGGGTCTTCATTTTGATGATGCTCGAGGTATTAATGGTGATCGTGTAGAGAGCTCAGGTCAAGTGGTAGACATGTGTCGAGTTGGAAAATCCACGAAGACTTTATGGAGGTCTTTGTGGTATTACAAACGCTTTTGAGGCCAAATTGTATGTTGTATCCCATAGTGGGGATGCATCACTTCTAGGTGACGGTGGCGTTTGTTATTTGGTATGTTTAATAAGAAAGGAGTGGTGATTGATCTAAAGATGGTAGGCTTGTGTGTTTTATTTGATAAGGCCACTTTCTTAGTTTTCTCTTTGAATAAATGATTTGATTGAAGGTGGAGATCAATGATGTGTTGGAGCCTTGGAGGTATGCGATTTTGCATTAAGGTGGAGTGTTAAATTTTGACGATACAAAATCACAAGTAGAAGGAAACAAATATGCAAAAGAAAGAGAAAATTTTGCTTCTTCTAATTAATAGGCATATTTGGTTATGTTTATTTCTCTCTCTAATTGGCTAATCAGTTTATTTTTTGTCATATAATATTAACTTGGGCATTAAGTAATTGATGTTATAAATAGAGCATAGAAGAAAGAGTTGAAAGGTATGAAAATTTATTTGCTAAATCTCTCTTCTTCCATCTTTGTTCTTCCCCTCCAACAATTTTAGCCATAGAAATCAAGACTTCCTTTCTCAATTTGGTTATTGGTTCAATTTGTATTTTGTTTACTTTTATTTTGTTCGATTAATTGTAAACAAATTTTGGTGAATTAATAAAGAGGGTGGTTGGGTGGAATCTTTTGTGTATTGTTTTTTGATTTCATGTCCGTTTATTTTCTATCCAAATTTATCTCTTTGTGATTTGGATGATAAAAGATCTATTGGGAAAACTTTCGCAAAACAAAGTTTTCACTACAATATAACACAACATGTTGGATGCAAAGTTGACTACTGATTCATCGAGGTATAGATACAAATACAATGAATTCTTGACTAATATGAACTCCAATGAATCTACAATTCTCCATCTAATTTATGAACGGTTTCGAATCTTAATAATTAAAAGAAACTAAACTTATGCTTATATATATAAAAATGTACGTCTTCTTCCATTTATTCATAATTTCTACCCTATGTTCTGCGTATTAGAAGGTCAATTCTTTTTTAAAAAAACTGTTTTATTATCACGGTAAGCCATATTTTAATAATCAGACATTTTGTAGCAGGCATACATAACAAACGATTCATTATTTCCAACCAAATAACCAGGTCCCGTTTAGTTTGTTATTTTTAGTTTTGAGTTTCCGTTCAAACGAAAATAGGCACGAAGCTTGTATTTTTTTGAAAGACAAACAAGTTGAAAAATAAAGTTAACATACAAAATAAAAAATAAATTTATTTTGTTTTCCATGTTTTGAGAAATAAAAAAAGCATAAGAAACAATCCATCCCTCCATTGACCCTCCGTTCCCTTCGCTCTCCTTATAGTTTGTAATAAATGTTGAAAACGGAAAGCACAAAACTCAAAATAAACCAATCAAACCCTTAGTTCTTAGAGTTCTTTAATGTGCGAATTTATAGTTACTTGTGGAACATTATGCACTTTTAGTCAATCCGCCGCACGCCGACAATCTATGTGCCGGCTAAGTTAAGTATCCAACATTTCACAAGAATACTTGGTTTATGATCTATAATATCTTTCAACTTTTATTGATAAATTTCATTGATGCACTTCTGTATCCGTGGTTTTGCTGTATATTAAAGCCTCCAAAACGTAGCCTTTTAAGTGGTTCACGAATTTCTCTTCATAATTTGTTCTTTTATATTTCTTTCTATTGTTTAAATGCTTGGATAGAAGAGACTGCAACTTTATTTTTACTTATATATATTTTCTCTGTTTATGGTTCAATCACAAAACTGAAATGTGTTTGTAAACATAAGTTGCTTTAAGATGCAATAACAAAATTAAAGCTTTGCTAATTAAATTTTGTGTCACAACTGACCGATTAGTAATCAAACTTTGGATTGATGATTTTCAATTAATTTGTCAAATTGCTTTCCACTAAATAGTACATCAATCTTTGATGTGGCATGGTTTTTGAGTATCTTGGTGAGCAGGTCAGAGGTAGTATTGCTTATTTAATAGAATCGCGGTACAATATAGAAGGAAAAGATTGTTATGTCAGTTGCAATACATATAACATGGTTTTCACTCATTTTGTGGTTTGTCTATAGTATGTTTGTCTATAACATTATGTTTGTTATGCTTTTATATTCCAGCTTTTCAAGATCAGCGGAGAAGCAAAAATAGATGCAACAAAATGAACAAATAAAGGAAACATACCTCTCTTGCTTAATCACTCTGTAAGTCAAATATGCATGTCAAATGATTTCTTTATTATCTTTGAATTTCCACCATATAACCGAGTGAAGTTTTCTTTTTACAATTATTAAACTCGTATTAATGAAGTATGTATTGTATGCCCAATTGCTATGCAAGGACATTGAGTGTAGGCGCAGGGGATAATCGAATTGTCATTATTGCCAACGTTAATGCAACATCCCTGTTGGGAACGAGCTCACGTAGGATTATTTGTTTGAGCCAGATGAAAATGACAGTGGTAGAGTTCCTTGCTTATGCAAAAGTTTTAACTGTCGGAAGTATATCAATTAACTGTATAAAATAGTTGGAATAAACAACTGATTACTGACACATGGTGATTTTTTCTACAATCTCATCAACTGATGCTTCACCGATTCATCCAAGCCGATTAAATCCCAAAATCTATACAGGCGTTGCATATTGGATGCATTAATGATAGGAACTAGTGTTCAAGTTTTGTTCATCGACATCTTTTTTCCATACGATAAAAAATGTACAGTCGATTAACTGAAAAATATACATCAATTTTTTAATATTATTTTATTTCAATGGATAATGTACTATGTTTGTCGCTTAATAAAATGAAAATTTTATTTTATTGACACCTCAATTTTCTTTTCTTCTTTTCTCGATAGCATGCATGATATTAATATTTGAAAATTTATGTTAGTATGTTTATAGGAGAGTCCCTTAGTTACCACATTGTTGTAAAACCAAAATATGTAACGCTATCTTGTACCTTCAATCACGCACGACTTGCACCATACTATTTACGAGGATGTGATGTTCAAGCTTTATTTTTTGGTAATATAGGACAACACGATTGAAACACAATTTTGTGTGGAAGAGAGAATTTTAATAAACACTCCAGCCAATGTGTACTTTAAACACAATACATGACACACAGCTAAGTTAAACATGTACAATGAAATCGGTACAAAGATCACTGATTTGCTAGCATAAGCCTTCATAAAAAATTGGATAAAAATAATTGGATCGTGAATGGACATTTATGACAATGATTCATCAAACAAATATTAATCTTACAACATGGTGCAAACCTTCACAATTCATATGCCCAACCATTTCCAAAAGCCATTTTATAAGGAAATACATGCATACTTATTAACTCATTACACGCATTACTCCACCAATACAACATTGCCCCAAATTGCCCGTGTGCGAAGTGCACGGGTTCCAACCCAGTTGTTTCAATTTCAAGGACGTCGGCCAAAATTTGTCTTTCTTTTACTGCCTCCTTTTGCATTATTCATTCTCATTTTGCCGTCCCCAGGGTCTTCACTTCCTCGGCCACTCAATTTCAAATTAGGGACCAATTTCGCAACCCTAGTTCTCAAATTAAGTAATCATGGCTTACAATCGCCGGATCCGATGCCCTGAAAACGAAGAGATTGCAGCAGTCCTACTTAAAAAGCGCGAAGAAATGGCAAATGAACACCTTCCTGAAAATCTTGATTCGACATTTGCAACTGCTTATAAAAACCTTTGCAACAGCAAAACTCCTATCAGGACACTGAAGGACTTCCACAATGTCAAGTGAGATTTTTTTATAAAAATCTTCCTTTTTTTTAAGTTTTAAAAAGTTTGCTTCTGGATGACATTTGTTTTGCAGGGGAGTTGGCAAATGGTTGTTGAGGGTTATGAAAGACTATTTTCCGGACCCACTTGATAATTCCCCTCAAAAGGGTAAAAGAAAATTATTTGTACATTGTACATTTGAAATATGCGTTATGTATGAGTAGGTGTTTTTATATCTTTTGTGTGGTGCCAAGGGCACTGCCCAATTGCTTTGGGCGCCGACAACCTCCGGCCGCGCCTTGTTGGGTCGGCGGTAGTACGACCTTAGTTCAAAAAAAGAAAAAGGAAAACTGTAGGCCGACCGCATCACCTAGGGCGGCCACACCATCTTTTTTTGACATTTGATGATGAAAAATGTGATTTTTCTGCAGATGATGTAATCCTTTTCTTCTTTGTCAGACGCATATTCCCTGCTGATAATTTTCTTTCAGAATATTAACAAAAAAAAGTTGCGTTACAAGGATTGATTGTTAAAGAGAGTAAAATTAAGAGTAGGAGTGATACATTATTGTTCAAATAGGTAATTTATAGGCTAATGCCACACAGTTCAGCTTCTTCCTTTTCCTCATATAGTGTCACATATGTTTTTGTGATCGACCTTTTCAAGGCATGCAAGTAACCCAACCATTAATTTTGTTGTTCGTTTGCACCTTTTTTCCCCCCTTTTAAGTTTTAATATGTTTGTCTTGTTGTCTTGAGATTGTCCAAGTTTAAAAGCCAACATTTCAATCGGTGGATTCAGTTTCTATGAGTACTTGTTTTATTGATAAGTTTCAAAAACGGAACCACGTACAACTTGCTCATCCTAAGCGGGAGCGTTGTGCATTGGGTAGATAATGTTTTAAATCAAATGGTTCAATATATGTTGGTTCACTTTGCTAGTTCTCTTCCTAGATCTATTTTTTAAAATAATAATATAGTATGTACTCACAAATTTAGACCAAATAAGAATAATAAATAATCATTAGAATATAAATAACATTTCAAGGTGGATATATTGTTAACTCTATCTTATGGGTTCCAGGCCACCAAAATATACCTCATAACATAATCTGAAATGTGTAGATCAAGTAAACTATGCATGTATAAAGTATTATACATGAATTTTTCAATTAACATAAACGTATTCAGTCTCCAACATATCAAACAAAACCACTTTGTCGTTTTTCTCCTTTACTTTTTGTTTACAGGAAATATGCCATATAGCAGTTATAGCTAGCCTCTCTTGAATTTTGTTTTAGTGGAGTTACATTGTGTATAATTAATTATATTTTGCTTTATAAAACCCAGTTTGTTCAAATTGTGTATCGAAATTCAAGTCTCCTTAAAATTAGGCTTGTCAGAAAGACATTGATCACATCATTTTTTATATCCAACGCGTCTTACGTCTAGAATGATGTAAGTTAACGGATGCGATTATACAATTCTAACATTCATGTCAACATATCGACTCAAGTTTACATTTGACTTAAGCTAAAATTTAGCTTTATTTTATGTTAATAAAGTATAAATATTAAGAAAACAATAAAAATATAAGTGATATTGTCAGTAATCTCGGAAAAAAAGAGAAGAGAGAGATTACATTCAACCAGCCAGTTGACAATCAGTCGGATGATGCTGGTGTACGTGTGATTTGGTTCTTTGAGCATTCTTTCCAATGCACAAGCTCAGATGGCTCAAACTTTATAAGAATTATTCAATATATAAAGTTTAATACTATTATTTATAGGGCATATATACATGTGTGTGTGTAATATTTACCGCCCCTGTAATCTCCCCTCTTTCTGTGTGAAAAAATCTTGGATCGAAATGTTTTTTTGGATATGTTATGTTCAGTAGCAATATCAATGCAAAATTTAGTTTCGTTTCAAAATTTTCAACTTCTACAAAATCGCAAGTCAATTGAAAATATTATTTTAACCATCGATTTGAAATTTTATTTTGAAGGGTTTAGAATATCCAGAATGATTTCAAATTTTGCATGGATTATCTTGTTAATGAACATAATATATTTACTAAAATCACTTCGATCCATAAACTTCTTACACAGACAAAGGGATTTTAGAGGGATAAATAGGAGAGGAAATATATCCTCCCCTTATTTACATAAAATGTATATTATATTCTTTTGACAACGTAGGATTTTTTATAGTATTTATCATTTTGGTGTTTCCATCCTCATTACATCTGAAATAATATAAATGATTTAATTATTCAATTATTTATTATGATATACATTAATATTATAAAAGTTACTTAATTTAATGTTAAAATATATTATACTTAACACTTCAAATTGCTCAATTAATATTGATTATACATTATTTACTTAAAGTTATAAAACTATTAAATTATTTAATGAAAGTTTATAAATTATTTAATTAAATGCTATAGGTTACTTAACTGCCAATTTGTCTACATCTAAGCATATTTCAATGAGAAAATTTCATCGTTGCATGAATAAATATATAATATATACAAATATCAATATTAATTTGTTCATACATGATCTACATGCAGTAAGTTGCTCGGTAAATCATAATGTCCATTTACATTGCATCTCACTTATGTCACTTGGTATTGAATTCTTTCTCAAATAGCCCCTTTCTGTAGGTAAGAGAGCAAAAGAGCCCAGGCGCTATGTGCCACAAAAGAATTCAGTGGCATATGCTTTGTTGATAACCTTGTATAGGTACATAACTAACTCTTTTTCTATTTTACATAGTTTGACGAATCTATTCCTGTAATGTGATCATTGACAAGTGTCCTTTCTCTCTCTAGAGGACTGGCTAATGGAAAGAGTTACATGAAGAAACAGGAACTCATTGATGCCGCTGAAGACAGCGGGCTTTCACGAGCATCAATTGCGTGAGCAAATGTTTATACAGTTAAAATTCGTTTTGAGAAGTTTGGTTGATTAACAATGTGTTTTTTTCTATTGATTTGTTATAGACCAGATAAAATTAAGGGAAAACCTGGTATAGGTATAAACTCACCTCGGGATTGGTATACTGGATGGAGCTGCATGAAAACATTAGTGTCAAAAGGATTAGTAGTGAAGTCCAGCAACCCCGCCAAGTAAGACTATGTTGTGCAAACAGCTTGCTCATTATTTTAACTAGTACCGAAGTCAATGCACACTAGACTAGATTAATTATGTGTTAGGTATAGATCGCACGTATGTGCATCTAATAGCTAAATATATTTACTTTTTATTTAATAAAATAATGAGGGACGTGTGCTATAAGTGCAAAAGTTTTGGTGGCCACAACACATTTATTTCAACTAGTCTTGTCGGTGGTGTCGGATACAAATCGGTAGTAAAATTCCATTGATGGATAGTCAAAAATTGGATGATGGTGGATGTCACAAACCAATGTGAGATTCCGTTGATGGGTGGTCATGAAGGGATTATTTAGGGTATTTTTGGAATTTCAAAATGACATGGTGAAAATCCTATTGATTGCTTTTTCTTTATTAATGGTAGAGATGATTATGATCGATTTTTATTTATTGTATGCCTGAACTAAATTTGGATATTCAATTTAAATTATTTACGTTAGAGAGAAATATATGTTCTCTTTACAAAGTATTAACCTTGCGGACGCCAATCATTTGGGTTTGGGATTAAGACATGGATAATGATGGTCAGATGATGTACCTTGCCAGTCTAAATTGAATGCTATCATCACTTTAATATAAAACTTTTCACTATTTGGAATCAAATTATCTTGCTTATGCTGCCATTAGATGTTGATAATGAACATGCTTCAACTTTGTATCCTGCACTTGAATATTGTTTGATTAGTCTGGAGTAATTTTCCAGGTGGAAACCTTTTTGTAACAAACTATTCAATGTTTCATGACTACACTTTTTATATCACTTTACTTTCCTCATCCTGAAATGTGTGGAATGATGGAGTAATTTAGTAATACAATTTTATACACACTTTTTTCTAAGTGTGAAAAAAACACTTTTCTCCGGTTGGTGGAAATCAGAGGGTCCCATATGAGACCCCCCTGATTTCCACCAATCAGATCGATGTGTTTTGTTCACACTTAAAATAAAGTGTGAACAAAATTGCTCTCGTAATTTAGCCATCCAGATTTGCTGTTTAACTAAAACTGGTATACATGCAGGCTTTCAAGCATTTATTGTTCCTATTGCAGAATAAACTGAATCCTCTTTCTCTAAAGTTTTTTCTAATCTGGACAGAAAAAACGAAAACACTATAACTTAGCATGTTCATGATGCTCTTCTAGGTATATGCTAACTCAAGAAGGGCAGGAGGCTGCACGTGAATGCATGCAGAGATCTCAATTAACCGTTCCTTCCTTGCAGTTAATCTCAACAAATGCATTTATTGACTCTTCTAATGAACAAAGACTGTTGCATGTAAATAGCAGCATTATAAAAAATTTGCCAACTTCGACCAGTCTAAACTGCCAAAAGAAATACAATAATACCGCGATCATGGTAAATTTCTGACATTTCAGTGAAATATTTGTTTTTGTGTATGAACTATGAAGCACGGTTCTGTTGTAAAGTCATTGAAGACAGGTATGCCATTTAGGTTATACAGATTCTTGTTCTTGTGTAAGTTGAACCCTATTGTCGCATACAGAAAGTGGAAAACCTACAGTGTTATATCGGCTAAAGCTTGCAACTTTTACAAACATTGATGTTTAGGAATCTACAGTGAAGTGTTTGTCATCCAATATCCTAAGACGTTAGACAATGCACTGATTACGTTACGTTGGCTATATGAGCAAGGGCTTTCTGAGCCTTTGTTTTGGTTTTCTCATGCTACAAGCTAGAGTTTTGAGAAGCAATCCGTTCATATATAGTGTTTTCTGAGTTGGACCAGTTGGTGCTAACTCACTCGATTATATTTATTTGGTGTTGGTAGTGATGTGGCATACAAGTGTTAATACTGCCGTGCATGGTGGGTTATCATGTGATTTGTTCAGTTTATCTTCATCAATTTCTGGGTATGTGTGGTGATATAGTCTTTTGGTTTTCTCCCATTATAAGGTGAAATTTAGCAGTGAAAGATGAACAGAGTGTTTCACGTTTTCACTTTTGGCTATAACATCTCAATATAAGAGCAGTGCTGCATACCCCAAAACAACATATTATTTTTACCCAGTTTTAAAATTAGTCATATAAAAAGACACTTTTGAACCCTTTTCATAACAATAAAACACCTAATTTTGGATAGCGAACTGAATTGCCTCGGCGAATCATTTACTTTACAGTAGAATGCCCATCAAACCGGCGAAGACGGATTTGTTTTGACCGACAGTAGAACCAATCAAAGTTGGTGGACTCCGAATAATAGAGTGTATATTTTAATTGATATTATCTTCTTTTTCTGGGTAAAAGGGAAGTTTTAGTATAATTGATATTATCAAACCGGCGAAGACGATTTTCACTTCTGATTTAACTATTTTGACGAAAAATAAACTACCCAAAATTGTTTATTTAATTTTGGCGAACCAGAATTTTACACTCTATTATGGTCGTTGGTTTGCAGAATTTTGGAGGCGATATTTCTTCTGATTCTGATGATGAACTTGCAGAATCCGCCACATTGAGAACTTGTTCATATAAAGGTACCGCTTCTCCTGTTTACACACCTCTTCCCCCCCCCCCCCCCCCTGGTGTGTCTGTTTTGTTTTCTATAATCTTACTTTATACTTGCGTGTTCAGTTTTACAGTTCTACATATTACACTTGCTATTGTATTTGTACCTTCATTTGCTTGCAGATAGCACGATAAGTTTCACTACTGCTAATGCCCATAGCCAAGGTTTAGTACTTAATAACTTCAATCCGGGTTTATCAGGTCTGAAAGCCTGTACTTCATATGTAGGTTTGCTCCCCCACTCTAAGTTCTCCGTCATTTTGGATAAGCTAACCATATTTTACTCCACAAGTGCTCTATGACATGCAGTTGTTGTTTTGTGATATTCAGGATATTTCAGCTCAAAAGCCATTTGTAAGTGATATGGAAGAAGATACGAACTTTTTGGCTCTGCCACCCCGAAACTTATCTGAGAAGTTTGAAGAAACATATGATGTAATATTAATTTTGGATGACCGGGAAAACTTTGGGTTAGTAATATCTCTTTGTGCCAGTGTCCAATGTTTTTATTTTATTAAATCAAGATGTCGATACATTTTGAAACATTGACAAGGAGGGAAAAAAAAATGCAACTGCAGCATAAGATTTATGCTGCAAAACGGGGTTCAAATTGTAAATCGTAAAGTTGAATTTTGAAATCAAAAATGCATTTAGATCGTGAATTGTAAATTCAAAGAGATCTTATTGTAGTGTGCACACATGCTTATGTGCTGGAAATTTACTTTATGTAGGTTATGAAATGACATTTATAGATCTGAGAAGATAAATTTTATTTTATTATTTGTAAAACAATAAATTTTGAAATGTAACTTTAAACCAACATCTTGGTGTTTTTTTTTCCGATGTGGATTAGATGATTTCATTTTCAATTGCATTTGCATTGAGTTTTGAATTGGAATTTGAGAATAAAATCAGGATTATCGGGAGGCGATTCAAAATGGGATTCAAATCCTAAGATTTTAGGATATTTTAAAACAATAGTTCCCCTTGCCACATTAAGTGATAAGCGACTACCTATTAATGGTTTTATGAAACTTAAATTTAGTACATTATTTTGAATCATATTACTGATCAAATACATGGTACAATTTGTCTATGAATTGTTATTAGTCATTTATTCTAATAAAGTATTTTGGCATAACTTTTCATGTTAACTAGGATGTTCATTTTATTGTGTATATTTCCTAATGTCTCAATATTTGTACAGTTTTCGTCAAAACCCAACCGAATTTATCATATTTTCATAGTAAAATATTAGGGAAAGAGTGGTGAATCTGAAGTAAATATTGGGATTTAGGTCTAATATACAATTAACATGTCAAAAAATTCCAAAAAGATATCATTTAGTTATAAAAGAAAAGGGTTGTTATTCTAGTTAATATGTCTACTAAAATATGAATTTAGTTAAAGCTTAATATTGTTATGTTGTTTTTTGAGTCGATTAACATGTAACGACCTATAATGACGTCATCTTTGCAGATCACGGTCAAAAAAAGTTGTTGACAGTTTAAACTCACAGTTTAATGTTCAAGTTGAGGTTAGTGTTCAAAAAGTACTGGTGAATTTAATTGCCGTGTTTACTTATGTTATATAACTTATATTGTAGTCTGAATTTTCCAATTTCAAGTTGATGCATGATTTTCTATTTTCTTTGTCCAATTGGCGTTATTGCTATACACGATTTGTAAGTCAAGTTTATTGTGACTTGTCTTTCAAATGTATTTTGATTTTTTTTATTGCTATTCCGATGATGTTAAATTCCTTCTAATAAGCTTGATGTTTCTCTATTTTTCAGATACTATATATTTTCATATTTTAAGATGGGAGTGTTTACAGGTTAGACGATTGCCTGTTGGAGATGGTATTTGGATTGTGAGACATAAACAATCTAATAAAGAATATGTGCTTGATTTTATTGTTGAAAGGAAAAGAGTTGATGATCTATGCAGTTCAATAAGGGATAATCGATATAGAGATCAAAAACTAAAGCTACAGGTTAGATTTATTGTTGAACTTCTACTGTTATGAACCTTGTTTTATTAACTGTATTTGACTCTTTAACTCTTTACCATAACAATGTTTTAGTTTCCTACTCTTTACCATATTCATGCAACTTGTAGACAATCAAAAAATATTACTGGTACTCTGTTTTTATTTAATGTTTGCTAAAGTTGATTACGTTTAATAAGACCATTATACATTCAGATAAAATAAGTATACTATCTGGTTTCTACTCCGATCGCAAGCTCCACAGTGTTGTATTAGTTGATGGACTTATGACTCGTTTGGATCGACTTAAATAAGCTTTTTTTTTTTTGGTTTTTGAATTGATTTTGGCTTTCAAAAATCCAAAAAAAAAACTTATTTAAGTCGATCCAAACGGACCCTTACTCTCTGAAACTTCTTTTTTGACGTCATGATAAGTCTAAGAGACGAAGAAATTGTATGTTTTATTTTAGGGTTAAAGGAAAGTGGCGTTTCTTTCTAACGCGTGTAAGGCGTAGGTTTTCCTTGCAGGAGAAGATATTTTCTGTTGGCAAATTTGTTAGCAAATTGTGGTCGGGAGTTAATTGGTGTTTGCTGTTATGTTTTAGACTTCTAGTTTATTTTACCTGTATTTATTGTTATTCCGTACAAGTGATTTTTGTCTCTTCATCTGCTGTCACTTGTTTGGACTTGTAACAACAAATGTTTTGTACTACTTTTTTCTTGTAATTAATAAAGTACCAATTTTCAAAAAATAAAATAGAAATAAAAGTGATATATTGAAGTGTGTTTGGTCTCTCCGTAAATCTGTTGTTGAATAAAATCATTTCCTAAAGGGGATTTTCACTTCAAGGCTTATTTGTGCAGGATAATAAGTTTTAAGGACACTACGACATTTTACAGGAAAAAAGATAAAAGAATTTATCATTTTCAGTTATACAGAAATAATGATAAAAGGATTTATCATTTTCTTGTATAACTTAAAAAGATAAATGAATTAAATTGTTCTTAAAACTAGTTATTCAGAAGTGTTGTCCTTAAAACTTACCCTGCAAATAGAAACCCTTCAACCTAATTTCCACTTTCCTAAATGTGTGTCTCTGCGGGCACGTGCACACACACACATGTGCGCATGCACGCACACACACACACACACACACACACATATATATATATATATATATTCCGAATCATTTCCGTGTGCTATTATTAAGTCTTTGAATTAATGTGCAGAGATGTGGCCTCAAAAAGCTGATATATCTTGTGGAAGGTGACCCAAATAAATTGGAAACTGCAGAAAGCATCAAAACAGCGTATTATATTGCCCACTCATTTTATATTATGGTTATTAATTATTATTTTTATTCTTTCTCATGCTTCCCTCTTTTCTCTTTGAAAATTAATGACATTTAGAAAGTCATCATTATTATTTTTGATCTGTGGTTGAAAGTATATAACAGCCGTTAACTTATATAAACATTTACATGCTTACAATTCCAAGCGACAAATCGCGATCACTGTTATTCCTGTAAATTCATACGCATTGTTCTAGAAAAGGTACTACCAAATTCTTACTAATTGGAAATTACCAAATTCTTACTAATTGCAAACTACATATATATTTACAAAGATGCTAAGCACAATCGCCTGTGCGAGACTGGGCAAATACTTGCCTTTTAATTGGTTGGTTCAGTGATTGTGGGACCCACATTCAGTTATAAAAATTATTTAAAAATGCAGGTGCCACATCTTCAGCCAATCAATCTGCAAGTTTCAATATACAGTCACTCACAAGACTGTATATAGCAAAGCTCGTATGTTTATGCTTGTTATACTTTGCAGATTCGGGTCTGTAGCCCAGGTTGTAAGTGCATTCATGTTTTATTTTGGTTGCTTCCTTTTGTGGTGTCAGTGCATGCTCAGTTTAGAGCACCTGCCTTTAATTTCCTTTCTAAAGTCCAAGTTTCAAGGCATTGGAGAACTTTTCATTTCCCCCCCTTTTTTTGAACCAAATAAATAAAAAAACGTGCATTGTGGTAGTGTAATTTATATCAGCATAATGAAAGGGACCAGTTTGTTTACTATTCCGTAATACATAGTGTTGATTAGGTGAGATATGCATGTATAAACTACTTTGTTAACCCTTAATCATGTTTTTGGTGTAGTTGCTTTACAACAGAAATCTTAGAAGGCTTTGACGTACAAAGGACCAGTGGACATGCTGACACAATAAGGAAATATGGCTACCTTACAAAATCTATTTCTCAATATTACAGCATGCATTTTTCTAGCAGCTTATCTAAACCCAGTTTAGTCTGCCCCACGTATGGCGATTTTATTAGAAAGTGCCAAGATCTTGAGAAGTTGACAGTCAGTGATGTATTTGCACTACAGCTCATGCAGGTGGCGTTACCTAAACTTTTGTATATGTATTCGAACCCAGTAATATATTCATTGGTATACCAAGTTTACAAAAATTGATATATTAAACTTCAAATAGATTTTTAAAGTTGATAGTTACTCCAAACTCCATAATATACCAAATTTATTCAGTTTTACAACTATCTCAGGTTCAACAAGTAACTGAAGAGGTCGCACTGGCCGTTATCGACAGATATCCGACGGTTTTATCATTAGCTCGAGAATATTCTCTCCTTGTAAGTTCTTTTAGTTGAAGTAATAAAAATTGTTTTAGTTGTGCTTTATTTTGTTACATTCCGCATCTTAGTCTAAACAATCTCAATTACCATTTGCATTTGGCAGCTATATTTGGTGAATCTTGAAATAAGGTTTGAAGAGTGTTTAGTTCACTTGACACATTCAGATAAAATATTTCACATCAATTGTACTTTGTTCACTTCTGAATATATTGTTAATGCAACCGGGAGACACCAAGTTAGCCTTCCAAATTTAAAGTTTGAATTATGACTGCAAGCTAGATTTGAATTAGGGGTGTTGAGGCATCATATCATGAAAGATTGTTATTCCAATCTGAATTTGAATTTATATTCGTGTTATCCTGTAGAAATTAGTTAATAAACAAATCAGTATATCAAGTTTGCGATTTTATTTATTGAATTCAATATGCTTACGAAACCATACAGATAACAAAGTATCTGGCGAATATGTATCTGGTTAGTCATCGCTGAATCAAATATACCTGCAGTCATTAAGTGTATAAACTCAACTTAAAGGGAGATATTTTTGACAAATATCTGAGTTTGTAACAGATGTAGTACAGACATTTCTGTGTTGTATGTATTTTGAACAGAAATGTCCTTGCTTTTACCGGGTTTGATTGGAATGCATGGAGTGTAATGGGGTTAAAGTGTCATTTAGTACAGCTAACATAGTTAATCCCAATACAAACTTCTTTTTCTCATTTGTTGAAGATGCGACTAGTTTCATGGCTATTTTCTCATCCTGCATCATTGACTGTAATTTGTGCGCACAAATCTTTTGGTATCAGTAATACTTTACACATCCCAAACTATTTGGTAAATGCTGAATAACAGTAAGTTTTCCTTTTTAAATGATCCCTTGATTATGAACATGTTACAATTGTGATTCAGGAGGGAAACATAAATGCTCAAGAGGAATTGCTGAAAAAGGAATGTAGAATTGTGAGTAACGTTGCAAGCAAAAACATCTACAAGCTTGTTTGGGGAAAATGATATGTAATTTGCAGTGTATAGTTATTAATATATCAGCATATAATTGTGAAGCTGATATATGCTAGCAGGCCAGGAACGTGTGTACAGGATGAAGCCGAATACAGGAACCATTGATTTAAAACCTCTGATTTAAAAGCGGTTTTTTTAAAACTGATTTCGCACAGGATTTCGTACATTGGATTTGGGCTTTTTAGCTTTGTTGATATTTAACCCGATCTCTGACTGACTAGAAAAAAAATTAATGTCAATCCAGGAAATAAAACCTGTAGTTCAATGATTCTTTTTCTTTTCCTTTCAGCTGCAACTGATGATTCGTCTTTTCATTGCATTTATTGCAACATTCTGCGTCCCAACTCATATTAACCCTAATCCACTCTCCTGTTCCAATCCAAACTAGTTCAGCTTGGATATGGATTAAAATCTAGCGGAAATTAGTATATACTTTTTTTAGAACTTATTTGTTTTAAACTCCCTGGTTACTTTTGAAAACTATTTGATGCATCTATCTTTTTTATAATTTGTTTTCTTTTATCTCAATCGTATTCAAATTTAAAAGTGACCATCAAAACGTGTATTGTATGCGGTTATGAGTTACAAAAAATATAACATAATTATATATTAAGGTTAGTAAAATTATTTAAATACCCTTTTGAATTACATTTATTTTTTTGCTGAAAATATGCATAATGCACTTTATAAAAGAAAATTGAAAGGGATCTAAAATTTAATTTATAATTATGAAAAGTGGAAAATAGGCACAAGGACAGATTTTCATAAAATTTTTGGCTGAAGGACAACAAGTTTTATTTTTAGGTTGAAGGACAAACTTTGGAAAATAATTAGGCTGAAGGACAATGCTAATACAACTAGCATTTTGTACAATGTAAAACTGGATATAATGCTAGTTATAATTAGCATTTTGTACAATGTTTGCACTGTACAAAATGCTAACTATATTTAGCATTTTCCTTCAGGTTAATTTTCTTTCAAAGTTTGTCCTTCAGCCCAAAAATGAAAATTTGTGTCCTTCAGCCTAATTTTTTTTCAAAGTTTGTCCTTTTGCCTAATTCCCTCTTATGAAAATATATATTGAAAATTTTTTAAATGCATGGATTCTGGGTAATATTTTATTCAATTCAATCCTTTTTAACTTTATCTGTTTCTTTTAGAAAAAAAAAATCTCTCCCTTCTAACGCTTTCAAACACGACATGTAATAAGTTATGTATTCATCATCTACTAGGGAATCTTATGTCGCTACACATTAACTATATAAACTACTGCATATTAGGCTGCACTATTAGACTGCTATGTATTAATTATTACAGAGATAATTATCATAAATAATTCCACTATATCCGTTTCACTTGTAAGTATTCCGAAGAGCCTGAACCTATAAATGGACTGCCATTGCTACGTGAGATTGAATTTGGTATCAAGCTTAAACCTAATGCTTGTTTTCAAATTTTATTTTATAGTTTCATTGCTAATATGTACAGTTTAAAATGCACATTTTTATTAGAAACATTGACGGGTTTCTCATGAAACCTGATTCCGATAGGGACGAAAGTGATTTGAAATTTTTGGAAGGTATTTGAAAAAACATCCCTTAAGATTATGTATCAACAATCAGAATACCAACAAGATAGCCATTAAGAATAAGTCCCCTCCCCCCACATTGAGGTCAACTCTATGAGCATGGGTTTTACCGCAACTTGATCTAGCATCCGATGACCACTAGATGAGAGCTAAGGTGTAACGATCAGATTTATAGAAGTGTTACGGATGTGTTCAGATCGTTAAAATGAGTTAAAACGGATTTAATCGAGTTTAGAGTAATATTGGACATAAAAGTCAGAATTTTTGAAGACGATGGAATTATGATTTAAAAATAGTTTCGTTTGTTTGAAATGTTGTTTATATTTTAAAAACATATAAGGCTCGAAGGAATCACAGAATAGATGACATGATGTTAAGAGGGGCAAACCTGGTATTAGGCAAGAGAGAGGCTTTAAGAGGCTTTCAGAAATGAGAAGCTCACTTTTCTCATTATTTTCAATATCCTTATTCTTCATCTTCTCCAACTCCTTCGAGCCCTAGCTTACCCTTCTCTCATCATTACTCTTTCATCCCTTCACCAAAAATTTCCCACAAATAATCTCAATTCAAGTTAGATCATAATACCCATAAATCAGATTTCCCTAGAATTGAAGCGTTCATATCGGAATTTCGGAAAGAGATTTGGAGGAGTGGGTTTCTAGCAAGTTTGGGGATTTTTTCTAGTATTGGATAAGTGGGAATGATTCTCTACTATATATGATTTCTTTTGCTACTTTCATGCTTGTTTAATTACTTTGTTTGGTTAGGGTTTAGCCATGAGTGCTTTTTGTCTCTTTATTGAATGATGGGTAATCGATTGCTTGATGAAGTATGTAAGTTAGCTTGGATGAAACATTGAGGATTAATGAACTATGTTATGAATTGAATAAATGAAGTTACCTTGAATGAAATCATAGAATGATACTATTGTGTGTTAGCACTGCTTGAGTATGATGAACATATTATTTATGGTTATGTTGGGATTGGTTAGGCACTTCATAATTGGTATTTGATTGTAAGTGTTGGAGTTTCAAGGTGGTTCGTCAAATTTTCTTTGGTGGCGTTCGTCTGATGGCGGATCATCGGTGATGCGAACTCGAGCATGGAAGGTAGTGGGTTGTCATAAGGCTGCCATGCCACGAAGCACGACATCAGGGCTAGGAAGGCCGGGACAATAGTCGAGTGAAGTGAAGAGATGGGATGAATTCTATTAAGGGATTTCACCTCATCAAGGTTTAAGCTGTCAACCCTACAGGTTTTCAGTCGACTAAATTTGAGAGTCAATCAACTCAATGGGGTTGAAATTGCAGGTTTCCAAACCCGCAAAGAGCTATGCCAAAAATGTCCTAATTCAGTCAGTTGAATCCATAACCAATTGATTGAGTTTGGTGGTAGTCAACTGGTTATGGTCGACCGATCGATTAGATTTGCAATATGGGGATTCCATTGGTTTTTCTCCGACATGTGATGTTCGAGTGGCACTTTGATGACTCGGGCGAGGCTCTTGGAGCTTGGTGTGACTACGGAGCGATGTTTTAGGGTTCTTCGACATAGGAGCACGCATAGCTCGGGGTTAATATTTTGGACACGTACTACGATGTATGGTGATCAGAGACGATCAGGAAGTGAGTCATAGATCCAGATATTTGGATGATTTATGCGAGGGACGACTAAACGGTTACACTCGATGTGACTTCTATGTGGTTTCAGCATAAGGTCTGAATTCATTATCCGGTCATCGGGTTATCGAAGACATGCAGATTGGGGTTCAGCGTGGTGGAGTGCTACTCACTCCCGAGGCCTCTAGCTATGGCTTAGACATTGTTATTCTCCATCGAGATCCCTAGGGATTAGCCTAACTTTCACCGAGCGTTACAGTCGGAGAGAGATGGGGACACTCATCTATATCGGTAATCGCCATGAGGTGGCGATGACCACTTTGTTTTCTCCAACGTATGATAGTTCGATGGAAAAATGTAGACTCGTTAGTATCGGTTTCATATATGGAGGCGGGTACAATAAGATGTTACCCTAGAGTTAGGGTTGAAGTACGATACAATGTTACTGATTGCTTCGGTTATGTGTACGATACGACGCTACCTTGATGTTACAGCTCGTTGACCACTGATTTACATGTGCCTTTGTATGATATGTTCGATGGTTGTATTAGCACTATTATTCGCTGTACTAACTTGTTGGTTGTAGGATAAGGACAGGGCTAAGTACGATACGACATTACTCTAGAGCTCTTGCTCATTTATTTTATGTAAACTTAGCTTACATATGGATGATATTCCACTGTACCACTTAGTACATTATTCACGTCATATTAGTGTTGGAATTGGGCCAGCCAGCAACAGAGTTAAATGGTAAATTTCAAAAAAAAATCATATTTTGGATCTATTGGGCTATGAAATCTAAAAGATTATTGATCCAATCTACTGAGATTTTAAGTAAAATCTTGTTTTATTTAAATTGTTTAAAAGGAGTTTTAAATTTAATTTGAATTTGAATTTGGATATATAATAATGAATGTATCAAATACATTCATATGTGTATAATGCAAGTGCAACATATAAGTAGTGTACATAGTTAAAGTGTATGTATATAGATGTTGGGATTTACACCGCAACAGATATATTCACTCTTTATATATGCTTTTGTTGTGCATAGTTTATTTCAAAATTATGTAAAATAATAATATATGTATGTGTGTGTATGTATAGATTACTTATATATACTTATATATAATATATTGTAAAGTTATTTTACCTAATCAATGGTTTACCTATATTCAAAATGTCAATAAATTATGTTAGAGAAAGGAATTAATAAGAAGTGAATAAGGTGGAGGAGTTATCTTCTTTCATTTACTTATCTGTAATGATATTTCAAAACAATCTGAACAGTCAAACACACACACACGCACACACACAGATATATATATATATATGCATGTATGAATAACTACAAACTATGTTATATATATAAAAACTTTGTAATATATTATATTTTTAAAATTAAAGCAACAAATTGAATCTACTTTAACTTAAGAGGGATTCAAAGGGTTTATGATGTTTTTCATAAAACTCCACTTACGTTTTTCCCTTTTTTTAATTGAAACAAATTTTAAACAAATGTCAATGACAACCAAAAATTATATTCAAAACAACAAATATGTGAAACATGTATTCAATCTCCAAACTAATTTTAAATAATTTACATATATAGTTAATTTATATTTGCAGATATAATGAGGTACAAAATTAAAATTAGTTTCTAATTCAAAATTGTTTGGTTGTTTATTTGCATTAATTTTATTAAACAATAATTTCTAAACAATGACAAAATTAGATTGGACAAATTAGGCATATATAAATTCATTATAAAATGAATTAGATCAAAACTATACATATAATATTAATATGTGATGAAAAAGTTGTATCAAATGTAGGATCTAATTATATTATCATGATGAACATACAATAAATAACATATATCTGATTTGAACTTTGGGTCAACATAATGAAAAAATAATGAGATTAAATGTAGCACGTATATGATTTAAACTTCATTAACAGGGTGAAATAAAATTAGAATTACCTAAAGGTAAAGTCTAAGATTTGCACCTTGAATGAAGAATAAAACTCCGATTCGATTGAATCAACCTCTGGATTTTGCAAGGATGTAGAAGCAAACACCAACTTCAATGTCATTGATTTTTATTTGAATTTGTTTTATCATGGAGGTCATTAAGCGAAAGGAGGAGAGCGAGAAAAAGAATGTAAAATTTTGTTAGGAAAAGAATGATGAATTGAATAAGAGAGAATGTGTTTAAAGAAAACAATGAAACCTTTCGATTCTCTCCTTTAAAGCCTTCCCTATTTAATTGCTAATTAAATATCATCAAATTCTCCCCTTCCTCTTCATATTTTCGGCTAAAGAAATAGAATTAAAGATAAAAGAGCAAAAACCATTTCATAAATGAGATTTAACTCAGTCATAAAGAGGAGTAAAGGATGGAAATTTAATTTTTTTTTCTTTTAGTTTCTCCCGTGGATTCTTAAATCGCTTTGAAACCACTCCCCTTTTTCATTATGCATGTGGGCCTAAAAAAAATTCCTAAAACTACTTAGCAATTAATTTATTTAAACCCAGTTTAAATATTTTATCGATGCCGTATATTAGTACGGGTATTTATAATTTTTATATACGCACTTTATTAAATGCTAATGGTACTCAAACAAATCAAATAAAGTTTAGTAATTCATATTTCATAAATATTAACTAATTTACATTAATCGATAAATTAATTAAATTGTGTGGTTTATTCAGAGTATTCATTGTTTCGGTTGTGCGACTCAAAGGTGTAAATTCAGTCAGCGATTAATATCTAATAATTCAAAAATTAACGTTCACGTCTCACCTTAACTAATGGTGTGACATTTTGGCATATCTCTTACACATCTTTTTGGTAAAATCCAATTTTACTTATTATAAGCTGTACCTAATAGTGATGATCATTCACAACAATTCTCTTTATCAAAACTATATCACTTTGGACTTTTGGAATTTGATAATGGCCAAAATTCCAATAGCGTCTGTATTCAACTTTATAGTCCAAACATTAAGTCCATTGTCCAATAATAACAATTATTATTAACAAAACTACTCTACCCGGAGATTTTGACTTTGAGTTTACTTCAGTTGACTGTGATACTAACCCCATATAACTAAGAAGACGAATCCTCTCTTGAATAGTGTTTCAGTTTCAATACTTCCACTCGACCCAACTATAGTCGTTCGATGGTCGTCGTGCCACAATCTAAATATAATCAAAGCAGAGCTTTCATACCGAAGATCGACAACTTCCTCAAGTGAGGAGGGTTGTGTAAATTAGTCACTTCGATATTTCGTATTCGACCTAAGTTATATTAACCAACAAAGAACTATCGAGCGAGTCATTCCGTGGTTATCCAATAATTATCAGTACGTAACCCCTCAGTGCCTCCAGTAGCCATGAGTAATACACTATGCCCAACATTTGGAGAGTATTACATGCTCTAGTCTCAATTGATGCATCGATGTCCAATCTCGATACATCTTAGCTAGCAATATTTAAAACGACGTGCTTATCATATTATGATATAATACTCATGGTTACAACTATTTTTAACTACTATTACAAACACACCATTATGGACTTTCTGACATATATGCTTAAATCAACTAATTAATTATTTATAATTTTTTATAACAAGTATATATTATGAAAGGAAACACCTTTTATTTCGAACAAAATTGGTTTTTGAGTTAGATTTATGTAAAAAAATACATAATTGCATCTAGGTTATACTCCTATCAATCTCCCACTTGCACTTGGGGTCAATTATGGAATTTTATTCCAATTTCTTCAATCAGTTTCTTCAAAACAAATCAATTCAGTCCCTCGATGGACGAGTATGCTATTATGTTTCAATTATCTACTATTTCAAACAACTCTCTCTGGCGCTGATAAACTACATTTGTCATATGGAACAATTTGAAGTATGTCTCTCAACCTCTAGTGAGCTCTAAGTTCTGTTATGAACTATACCACGACATTGTTATTATAGAAGAATGCTATGAGATTCTAAACATTTGGGATTACCCTCAGCTCAGTTATAAATTCGTGCATTTGTTATGCGTATACATTGCTTTTATTATGGCACTATTCCGGGCTATGTACTCAACCTCTTATTGAGTCATCCACAATCTCTTATTTGAAATATTTCCAACTTAAGGCTTCTTAACCAAGCCTTGAATATGAATTTTATATTGACATACCATACTCAATATCGCATATGAATTCTGAGTATGAATACTCTTTTATAAGCAGTTCGTTCTTTCTATAAGCAATTCTTCTGTATTTTGTAAATACATGAGAACATTCTAAGCTACCATTTATTGACATTAATTTGGATTTGAGATTTTCTTCATACATCAAATAGATAAACAAATCATGATATTTTAAACAACATAACATGTATGATAATTCCTATTGCCAATGCACAAGGAATCCATTTTACATGTTCCTTATTAAACATTTTAATAAAGTATTTTTGCATATTGTCTGGTACATTCCCAGTGTCCTTTACACTCACTATAAAGGCATCATTTGAAAATTCAACGTCGAATATTAAAACAACTAAAAGTTGATTTTAATGCAAAAACATCGTCAACAATCAACAACATGTTGTTTTCTTACATTTAGAAATATCAATGTACCTTCAGCGTTCTTTCTTATGGACACATGCTTCCTCTGCATTTTGATTAAAACTAAACTATTTGATATTTCTATCAAAATACTTATTCAATTTTGGTGCTTGTCGAACGATACTTTCATACCGGTTCATATATCATATTCAAAACCTAAAAACCCAATATCGCTCCCACTGACTTCGAGTCACTTTTGTTGTTATGTGCAAACAGTCTAGTCTAAATCTTGATTTAAATTTTTTTGTTTCAATACATATATACCAAAACATAAAGTTATACTAGGCGATAATTTAGTGAGTAAATTTGAATCAACTTGAGCACATCGAATTGCGAGTCTATTATGCTAATTTCAACAATTGAAATTAATAACGTTATTCTTATCGATGTGGCTCACTATATTCCAACCGCATTTGTTTTCTTTTAAAGACACATTTATGACAAATCAATCATATCTCTTTAGGTATAACCATCAAAATCATATTTTGATAATGTACTTGGAACTTGTTTCAGATTTATGCATCGTACGATTGAAATACTATAGGATCCTTATATAATGCAACTTGTATATGTGAGGTTGAGAGTGTATGTTACAAAAATACACTAATCAGAGAATAATAACCGAATATAAAGAAGGTAAATAATAAAAACTATCACACCAGATATTTTATACTGGTTTGGACCTCCCATCCTACGTTCAGTCTCGAATCTCCCCTTCTGTATTTCCTTTAACGAAGTAACCCACGCTTCGTCCGAAGGAATAGGCTAATACAAAAAGTATTTCTTTGACAACCTTTTATTCCAAATAACATAGATTTTGAATAATAGTACAATTCTTCCTATGATCTCCTTTGAGTATGTGAATGTGAGTACTTTGAGTTGTAGGAAGTGGTTTAACCAAAATAATATTTTGGTTATGATAAATTGAGAATATGTAAGAAATGTATGTGCAAATAAGTAAAATAGAGAGTAATAAGAAATCAAGAGCATAGATTAGAATTCTTCATACAATTCTCAATCTTTGAAGTATATATAGGTTTGAGTAGATGCATATGAGGAGTTATTTCCGTTTAAACAAACTCTATTTGTTTTAATGGCTGCAACCGTTGAAGAAGGGATGCTATTATTCAATATGAAATGAAGCATCTTTTCAGATTGGAGCAGTTGCTATATGACAGACGTTTATGAGAAAACCACAGACGTTTGTGGCTTTAGGAATTAAAGTCCTGAAAATATTCACAAACGTCTGTGGATAACCATATTTGAATATCACAGTTTTTATATGCCAACGTTGAATATATGAATTTGTGTATGCATATATATACTCAAGGAGACCTTATAATGTTTTTCTAAGATTCTTAATTCACTATTATAACCTTACTAATCATAGCATGGTCCATATGTCTTTGTTTGTTTTTGAGTCTTGATATCTTTGAGCATGACGATCTCTTTTAGTATATACCTGTAATCTTGATAAGATATGATATACATGATTGTATAGTTGTTATCATTGAAACCATAGAATGGAGGTTCCAACATTCTCCCCCTTTCTGATGACGACAACTATGCAATCGTTAGTTATAATAATAACTTTTGCTTAATTTTATCTCCCCCTATATATATGCATATTATATCCCCCAATGTATATGCATATATTTCTCCCCCTGTGTCATTATCAAAACAAAAGTAAAGAAACTATGCAGACATAAAATAGATATATAATCATAGATATTGTTAGCACCAAAATTGGTCACTAACACCCAAGAATAGATTTGTGTAGAGAGATTAATGAAGATAGTAAATTTAAACAGAGGAATATATGCAACAGTAACTGCAGAAACAAGAACACCAGAATTATAGTGGTTCGGCGTAACTGCCTATGTCCACTGTTAATATAATCTTTATTACTTTTATGAACAACTTGGATACAGGTTCAATCCGTAACTAAAGCAACTTGTGTACAAGTTTGAGCTAAAAGAAATGAGTACGGAAAATAGCAGAGTATCCCCGGAGTTCTCGAAAAAAGGTCCCCTTAAACCGTGCCCCCGCCTCTCTATTTATAGACGAAGATAGGTCGGATCCTCTACGTAAGCCTAAGAACAAGGTAGCTCGGCCCATAGTTGTAAGTCAAGTTGAACGAACAAGTCAGGTCGAGCCACTTTCACTGAGCCGGTAACTCCCGAGCCGCTCTGGCCGAACCACGAGTTCCTCGTGTATGACCTGAAGCGAAGTCCTCCATAACTCGGAGCGGTTAGCGATGCACCCCGAAGTATAGAAAAACTGACCACACTGTCCTGTTGAAAATCTGCTAACTCCATTGGCTGAACGATGTATGACCGACCAGTGGTCATTTAGCAAGTGACTTGAAGTAAAGTCTCAAGGGACTCAGAGCGACCCGTAATGGATCTCGAAGCGAAGCAATACCGAACCCCTTACCTCGATGTTAACTTCCAAGAATAAGCTAACTCCATTATCGCGCAATGAAACAGATATACCGAACACCTGTGCCAAACCAGCCCCAACCGAATGACAAGGGCTTCCCAGACTTAACCGAACGATACATGTTGGACCATCCTGACCGAACGACTTTCTCTCTGGCCGAACGATACTTGCCGGACCATCCTGATCGAACAACTTGCTCTCCCCAATCTGGCCGAATGATATTTGAACAGAACTTCCCAAGACCGAACGAGGCATGCCGAACCATAATGACCGAACGAGGCATTCCCTCCTTTTGACCGAGCCATACGAAAATGCTGTAATACATCGAATGCACCAAACTCTTTATACCTCCAGCCTTTCCTCGGTCAGAATCTAATATGGTGCGAACTGTCACATCTGCAACTATCATCTTGTAGCCAGGCCAAGGTGCTGGGTAACATTTGCCCCCCAAAGTGTGTCGTGCGAAACAACACGACACGCTTTGAATCGGTAATCAGTTCCTGCTTTCAAAAGCCGAACATATATAACCTCACGAAGGCCGAAACATGACGGACCTTCGAAACATCTTGTACATTTTTGATTTTATTTTCTTCTCTTTTCTTTTTTTTTCCTTTTTTTTATTTTTTTATATATATGACATTAGGCAGGTTGGCATACAGAGGCCGAGCCACACGATCGGTTTACTTGAATAGGAGCAAGTATGTTTAGCAGCCAACTTTCCAAAGTACAATGACCGGTTCTTCAGGAAATAGCCTGTTCACCTCCCCCCTCCCATTTATAAGAGCATTTTCTTTCTTCTTCTCTCCACTTTTACTTTACTCCTTCGAGACCTACTAACATACCCTCCCCCGAACCTCGGTTATTACTCCAACTTTCCTTCCTCCTCCCGACTTCAGGACGTTTGTTTCGCAATTCCTTCTATTAATAAACCTAAACGAGTTTCGACCTCAAATCCACGACTCCTACAATCTTCAATTCATTCCTATAGGTATGAATCTCTCATTCGACCCATCTTCCCAAATTAGGGTTTTTCACGAAGCTCAAGTTCACGAGTATTCTTCAGATTATGATCAGTAGAAGTTGTTGTAGATGAGCGAGGTTGAGTTGGAGATAAGAACATGCATTGGGCTAGAAGCTTGGTAAGGCTTTAACAGATGTGAGGTGGGGAGAGAAAAAAGAAAAGGATATCAGTAGTCACTTGGATGTAGGTTTTTTATTAGGCCACCGAGTGAGGGGGAGTGGTTGTTAGGTTATTGAAATAGGGCTAAATAGATGACTGAAGTCGTTCGATGATCAGGGAACGAGAGAGAAGGGAGTGTGAACGGGTCAGTATTTTGGGTGGAAATCTGTTGTTTGATAGACCTCTTGTGGGAGTAGTGCTAGGGAGGTAGAGGGAGTGAATGTCGTTCGGTCTAGAGAGAGGGAGTGAGTGTCGTTCGGTCTAGAGAAAGGGAGTGAGTGTCGTTCGGTCTAAAGAGAGGGAGTGAGTGTCGTTCGGTCTAGAGAGAGGGAGTGAGTGTGTGGGTCGGCGTTGGTAATCCGAAGTGTCTTAACCCAAACATAGGGCACATTTGAGTGACTTATCTCCATAACCAACCTTAAGCAAATTGGATAAAGCATGACACACCAGAAAGCATATGAGCCCAAGCACTTGACTTAAACTAACTCCCTTGCAACGTGAACGATCTCATATGTAAATTTAACTTAACAAACGCGAACAACAGCTGTCACACTCCATGATGCCAATGTTCGACTCCAAGACTACTCTTGTCAACCTTATAACAAACCGCAGGAGACAGTTAACGATGTCGGTTTCCGAGGACAATAACTTAAAGTTTTATCACACCACACTTGTGTTTAAAACTTTAGTTTTTTTTGTACTCACGTTTGAATCATCGCACTAGCTCACACACAACACGAGGGGATATATTATCATTGTTATATCTGATATCGATCGTCTTTCAAGTATAGTTCAAATAGGTATCTACTCATATTCTACGCTCGTTGAAGATGTCCAAGAGATCGAGCTCTGCTACAGTTTCAGACAAGCCTGTGGCAAGTTCTCAGCAGGAAGTAATAGGAACTTCAAGTCCACCGACAATTCCTATGCAAGGTATTCCGGATCCATCTGCTGCAACTATTGGCCCAGCACCTGACATTGTAGACGGGGAAGTCATTCTGGACAACCCGATAGATTCACAAGCTTCAAAAATCGGCGAAACCGCTCTTCGTCGGTTGTGTACAATTCATGGGATCCCTTTCGACGATGTCCTAGTTCCGTCGGGGCAAGATCGGCCTCATCTGCCCCCAGCTCGATATACAGCGTGCAATAAATTCATGTGCTGGGTTGGTAGCGTGCCACCTTTCAACTCCTTTCATCGTGAAGTGTTACAGTATATCGGGATCGCCCCGGCACAGCTACATCCCAATAGTCATGCATTCATCCATGACACTTGTATTCTTTTCATGAGCATTTTGTTCAGGCTTCCCACTTCTGGCGATATCCGCTACATCTATCGTTTCAAAAGACCGTCTGATAGTCCATCCTTCGTATTTCTTGAGCCACACTCCAAGTGTCAGATCCTGACGGGGGCATGGAGTAACTTCTCCTAGTATAAGTAGGAATGGTTTTATGTACGCTGCCCACTGGCTTTGCGAGAAGATGGCTGGAAGGGAGTAAGTTCCATTCCCTGAACAATACTCGTCTTAGGCACGAAGTGTATTCTTTCTAAACTTCTTCCAACTTTTACAGGTATCAGCCCACGTCCCGAAGGTCTTGGGTATTCTGAGGCCGTCGAGTCCATCCGAGCTATTCCCGTGGAAGACCGGGAGATCAAGTCCGTTATTTCTAATGAATCGCTTTCAAAGTTTGGATTGTTAGCGGAAGGTCGTCGAACTAGTCTCCCAACTGGCGTCGCTACAATCAGACCCGCCATGGATAAGGGCAAAGGGCAAGTTGGGCCTTCGATGCCCTCTACAGGAGGAACCCCTGATATATCTGAGGAAGGTGAAATAAAGGAAGACGAGGCACCAAAAACGACCGATGAGAACTTAGGCTCCGACACAGCACCAAATACGGACACGTCTGGCATCGCCAAATCGCTTACCCCTTCGAAGAGGCAAAAAAGCTTAGCCTATAAATTGAAAAAGAAAACAGTAGGGGGAACTTCTAAAGTTACAATCACTCCGGTTGAGAAAGAGTCGTCTCCTCAACATCTAGAGGGTTCATTGAGAGGTCTTTTAGACCTGACCATCCCTAATGACCTACTGAATTACGGTTTCAACGACCCAGGGGATTTGGGACTTAATTCGCCCGCGAGAGGCGATCAAATTCATCATCAGGGAGATAAAACTTCAATAAGTAAAGCAAAAGAAATTGGTCCGTTGAGGGGAAACACTAGGACACACATGAACACTTATATTCCACCCCACACTTAAGTTTCAACCATCATATTATTCTCGCTAACTTGTCTTCACTTGGTTTCCGTGCAGGTGACATGGGACGCTCACATGGCTTTGACCACCTTCGCGGGTCTTCTATCTTCCACCATTCCAGTCGAGATTCAGATTCTGGCAAGCGTCGAGGCAGAGATGCCAACGGTGATAGAGACTATCGTCCTAGAGATTCGTCGTCTTCTCGAAGGAAATCTTATAGCCACTCTTCATGCCCCAACGATCCTCCTCCTCACTCAGGGCACAGTAAGGATAAATATGCTCAGAGGGGACCTTAATTTGAAGCTCCCCGTGACCAAAACTCTGGCTCATCGAGCACAAAGCAGTCTTGTGAGCCTCATAAAAAGTCGGTGGCTCCGGCCAGGCATACTCCTCCAACTCCTGCACACGACCCATCGATTGCCGAAAGATTAGCCGAGCTTAAATCCACTTTCCCGAAGATATGCTTCGACGGACTGAAATTTCTTCCTGCGATTCACCCAATTCCAGGGCATGTCAAACAAAGCACCATCGCATGCAATAATGATGTCTATGTATAACACGATGTGTTTGTCCATTTGGTAGAAAAAGTTTCAGAAGTTTCTATAGAATGTCAGCATGAAATCGATCGCCTGAAACTTGAAGCCATTCATGATAAAGAGATTATCAGAGTCCAGGACGAAGAGCTTTCCTCGTACAAATCCCAACTTGAGGCCGCTCAACAAAGCGCCAAAGATACAGCCGAGGCAGTCATCCATTTGGAAGTCACTCATAAAAAGGAAATCGATGAGGCAGTTTAACATAGCGGCGCTCTAGCCTTAGAAAAAGACTCCATCCAGAAAGAAAAGGATGCTCTCGCTCGGCGAGTCAAAGAACTGGAGGAGCTGCTACTTAAAGAAAAAGAAGAGAAAACCGCTGCACAAGAAGAGTCACAATGGTATTCCGAGGAAATCGTCACAACACGGCTCTTAAAAATCAAGCTTGATGAGGAACTTTCTAAAGCAGAAGCGTTAAAGGATGCGGCCCGTGAAGAGGGCAAAAGAATGGCATTGACAGAGATTGATTCTCGCCTTGTGGCAGCTGCTGAAGCCGGGAGGGAAGAAATCAAATGCTTATTCGATCCGCTTATTGCTGAATACAACGCTCGAGTTCTCATTCACCGAGATTTATCATTTATGGGTGAAGGCTACCTTGAATCGTTAGCTGAAGCATGGGATACTCTAGTAAAAATTAAGCGGGTGGAGCTGGGCACCAAAGAAATTGATGATGAGTCTCTTGTGAAGGAAGTGCTTCGAGGAAATGAGCCTTCCGACTTATCCGCAACCAAAGCCCTCTACAGAAGAGATTCCTCCTCATCAACAGGGAAGGACGACGTTGCTGGATCATCTGGAACCAAGTCTCCAGTTCCTCGTTCCGCTCCGTCGGTTGGTTGCTCATCACTCGATCCTTTTGAGCAACACGTTGGATATGACCCAGAGAAACCCGGGCTTGATGTTCATGTTCTCTCTCCTATTCCCGAGGGTGAGACTCCTAAAACAGCCGAGAGTCATCCAGAAGCCGCTGTGTAATGTTTTTTTCTCTAGGGTTGAAAGGGACGTTGCTTTTGATGAACAATAGATGTATTCTAACACTTATCCTTTATGACTCCATGCAGGTCCTTCTGATCCAAAACCCACTCCAGGGAGCGATGCTGCCATAGAGAAGGGAGAACAAATAATGGAAGAGCTTCACACTGGGGATGCTCCCGGACCCGATGCTCAAGTAATCGAAGCACTCTATGAGGACAAGGCTGAGGATCCCTCGCCCACGGAGGAACATGACGAGGTTGAAATCACTGGCACTTCTGCACCTACTTCAAAACTCAGCATTGGGGAGTGGGTCGCAGAAGAGGAGAAAGAGAAGGCCAAAGTTAAAGTTGAACCTCAAGTGATGGAACTTGACGATCCTTTAAATAAGCCCTTGAGGATAATTCTTCCCGGGGGGACCACGCCACTGGAAGTTCCTCCTCCTTCCCCGGGCACCATATCGGTAGGAAGCAAGGTGTCCAAGACAAAGCGCTTGGGTGAGGAGCCTTCGGAGAAGCCAAAGAAGGAGAAAAAAATCAAAAAAGTAGCTATCCGGTCGCACCACATCCAATCCGAATAAATCTGAATTAGGCAGTTATTTCTATTTATTTTCATAGTCATTGTAAATAGACTTTTTGCTCCAAACTCGAGAAAAGTTGTAATGGAACTTTATTTTGGATTAGTAAATAAAATTTTGTTTCTTTGCCTTTGATGATTTTCACTGTTTAGCTTACTACCTAACTTGTAATCGAAATTTGGAGTCTTGTGGGCTACATAAGCTTCGGTCCGTTTCCGCATAACTTGGAAATTTCTTGAATCGAAAATCCTCTAGTCCACGCTCTGGGGACTCGGAGTACTATAGTTTGCACTACGGGGGCTCAGAGATTTTTTAAATAGTTTATACTCTAGTCCGCACTCTGGGGACTCAGAGTACTCTAGTCCGCACTCCGGGGACTTAGAGATTTTTTGAATCGTTTATATTCTAGTCCGCACTTTGGGGACTCAAAGTACTCTAGTCCGCACTTCGGGGACTTAGAGATTTTTTTTAAACCGTTTATACTCTAGTCCGCACTCTGGGGACTCAGAGTACTCTAGTCCGCACTCCGGGGACTTGGAGATTTTTTGAATCGTTTATACTCTAGTCCGCACTCTGGGGACTCAGAGTACTCTAGTCCGCACTCTGAGGACATAGAGATTTTTTGAATCGTTTATACTCTAGTCCGCACTCTGGGGACTCGTAGTACTCTAGTCCGCACTCCGTAAACTTAGAGATTTTTTAAATCGTTTATACTCTAGTCCGCACTCTTGGGACTTCGAGTACTCTAGTCCGCACTCCGGGGACTTAGAGATTTTTTAAATCGTTTATACTCTAGTCCGTACTTTGGGGACTCAGAGTACTCTAGTCTCTACTCCGGGGACTTAGAGATTTTTTGAATCGTTTATACTCTAGTCCGCACTCTGGGGACTCGGAGTACTCTGGTCCGCACTCCGGGGACTTAGAGATTTTTTGAATCGTTTATACTCTAGTCTACACTCTGGGGCCTCAGAGTACTCTAGCTCGCACTCCGGGGACTTAGAGATTTTCTATTTTATCAATTGACTTTTAATTTTGGGTGCGCGTTCAGACGTCGGGCATAATGATGTAATTTAATTTTTTGCCATAGAATTATAACACGGAACATCAACAGTTCATAAAAAAGTGGCTTCAAGCCTTTATTGATCATAACAAAAAGGAACAAACTGAATTTCCACATTACATGCCGAAAACAAAGAACAACTAAAAGGAAACATACTGGAAACAATTGCTACTAAAATGCGAAAGAAGTGGGTTAAGTGTAATAACGGGGAAAATGCTTGCTATTCCACGCTCGGGGGAGTGTCACGCAATCGACGGTCGCTAGCTTGAAAGTTCCTTCTCCAAGCTTCCGTTCAATGACGTATGGACCTTCCCATATGGGATTCATGTGTGATGGAATCGGAAAAACTCGCTTCAAAACGAGATCGCCCACATCAAAGATTCTCGATCGAACTTTCTCATTGTAATATCGAGCGACTCAGTGCTTATATGTGGCCGCTCTCAAATCAGCTTCATCACGTTTGTCATCCACAAAGTCTAGCGATTCCAGTAAAAGATTCTGATTCGTCTTAGGATCATAGTGAGTCACCCGATGAGAAGGAACTTCAAGTTCCACGGGTATAATAGCTTCAGTGCCATATGCCAACGTGAATGGAGTGTGGCCAGTCGCGGACTTGTGGGTGGTTCTATAAGCCCAGAGTGTTGTCGGAAGTTCATCCACCCACTTGCCTCTAGCCTTCTCCAAACGCCTTTTCAATATGGATTTGATTATTTTGTTTACGGCTTCAACTGGTCCATTGGCTTTTGGGTGAGCGACTGCCGCAAATATTTTCTCAATGCAATATTTTTGGCAGAATTCTTTGAACTCCCTACTCTCAAACTGAGTTCCGTTGTCCGTAATGATAGTTCGCGGGAGACCAAAACGGCATATGATATTTCGTACAACGAAATTAATGACCTTTTTGGTGGTGATCGTAGCTAAGGGTTCTGCTTCTGCCCACTTGGTAAAGTAATCGACCGCAACAATTGCATATTTTGCACCACCTTTGGAGACTGGCAAGGAGCCGATTATATCAATCTCCTATATTGCAAATGGCCAGGGACTAACCATTTGTGTGAGTTCCATCGGCGGAGCTCTCGGAATCTTCGCATACTTTTGACATTTATCGCATCTTCTCACATAGTCTGCGGCGTCTCGATTAACAGTTGGCTAATAGTATCCATAGTGGAGAATCTTTTTAGCTAGCGTCTGCCTCCCAGTATGGTCACTACACTTCCTTCATGAACTTCTCTCAAAACCCGCTTTATCTCATCGTGGTTGATGCACCGAAGTAAAGGAATCGAGAACCCTTTCTGATACATTACTCCCTTCTGCATTATATATCATGAGGCTTTGCGAATGACTTGTCGTCTTTCGTTCTTTCATTCGGGCAACGTCCCATGTAGCAGGTATTGCTTGAACGGGGTTATCCATGACTCCCTCTCAATTTCTGTTTCTAACACATAGTCTATTTCCATCTCGTTTATACTCGGGGAATGTAAGGTTTCAACGGGGACCAAACCCATCTGCTGTGCGTCACCAGTACTTGCGAATTTTGCTAATGAATCGGCTTCCCCATTTTGTTCACGCGGGATATGCGAGATATCATAATATTCAAGGTCTGCCAACAGTTCTTGTACCCAAGCAAGGTAGGGGGTAAGTCTTTGCCCCTTTGCTTGGTAGTCTCCTCGTACTTGATACACCACCAACTGTGAGTCACAAAAGATTTCAACCGACGTCACCCCGAGTTCCCTGGTAAGTTTTAAGCCAGCAACCAGTGCTTCATATTCGGCTTCGTTAGTTATAGCGGGGAAATTAAGCTTCAAAGCTTAACAAATGGATCGGTTTTCGGGAGTTATTAGAATAACACCAGCCCCAGAACAACGGTCGTTGGATGCCCCATCGGTGTATAGTTTCCATCGAATAGGAGGAATCACATCATCACTACTCGACTCATCTGATATGGTGAACTCTGCAATGAAGTCTGCTAGTGCCTGCCCTTGGATAGCCCTCCGTGGTAGGTAGGTGATATCAAATTGACTTAACTCAATATTCCATTTCAGTAACCTTCCCGAGGTCTCTGGTCATTGGAGTACCTGTCGCAAAGGTTGATTGGTATAAACACCTATCGGGTGCGCCTTAAAATATGGACGAAGCTTGCGTGATGCAATCACCAAGCAGTAGGCTAGCTTCTCAATTTTAGGATAATTTCTTTCCGCCCCCGTTAGACGTTTACTGACATAGTACACTGGCTTTTGAATTCGGTCTTCCTCACGAACCAGGGCCGTACTGATGGCATGCTAAGACACGGCCAAGTATACATACAACACCTCATGGTCTACAGGTTTTAACAGAATCGGGGGACTTTCTAAGTTTCTCACTAGAGCTCGGAACGCATCTTCACAGTCCGGCGTCCATTCAAAATTTCTCTTCCCTTTCCTTATCACATCAAAGAAAGGGATGCATTTGTCGGTTGCTCTGGATATGAATCGACTCAGCGCGACGACTTTTCCATTTAGGCTTTGCACTTGCTTTATAGTTCTAGGTGCTTGTATATCTCAAATAGCCTGAATCTTTTATGAGTTAGCCTCGATTCCCCGCGCGTTGACAATAAAACCCAAAATTTTTCCTAATGCAACGCCAAAAGAACACTTCAGTGGATTGATTTTCATTCCGTAGTATCTAAGTATATCGAACATCTTTGCTAAGTCTCGAATGTGGTCATCTGACTACTGTGACTTCACGAGCATGTCATCCACATAGACTTCATTGTTCTACCAATTTGATCTTTAAATATTCGATTTAGCAAGCACTGATAAGTTGCTCCAGCGTTCTTTAACCCAAAGGGATTACCATATAACAATACAATCCGACGTCCATGACAAAACTAGCGTGCTCCTGATCTGGGATGTGCATTGGGATTTGATTGTATCCCGAGTACGCATCCATGAATGAAAATAATTCGTGCCCTGCTGTTGAGTCAACCAGCTGATCAATTCTAGGTAAAGGGAAACTATCCTTAGGGCATGCCTTGTTCAGGTCTGAGTAATCAACAAAAGTTCTCCATTTCCCATTCGCTTTTCTCACTTGCACGGGGTTAGAAACCCATTCAGGGTAGAGGGCGTCGCGGACGAACCCATTGACTTTGAGTTTTTCCACCTCCACTTTGAGAGCAGTAGACCTCTCCGGGTCCATACCTCTACTCTGTTTCCCTGGTACGTATTTTGGGTCAATGTTCAACATATGACTTGCTATGGCGGGAGAAATCTCGCACATATCAGAGTGGTCCAAGCGAAAACATCCAGGTTCACTCGGAGGAAGTCAGTTAGATCCTCAGTCATCGAGGGAGTGAGTTGTGATCCAATCTTAAGTACCTGTGACGGGTCATCACGGCTTGCTGGAATGTCAATCGTCAGTTCAACCGGTGTAGCCTTAGCCTCCTTAGGCTCTTCATTATTGTCTCTCGGATCTATGTCTCTGCAGATCCGTCCCTGCTGCTCGAGCCAAGGCTCGGGTGTTACTTGTCAATTTTGCGTTGCCTGGATGCAGACATAGTTGTCCACAACCTTCCCCTTCTCTCTCCGCTGGACCTCTCTCAGCTCAGCCACGTAACATGCACGACCAGTCGCTTGATCACCATGTACTATACCAACTCCTCTATCGGTCAGAAATTTCAAGGTCAAACACCACGGGGCCAAAGCTGCCCTAAACTCTGCTAGGGCCGGACGGTCCAGAAAAACATTATACGGGGAATCAACATCCAGAACAATGAACGGTAGGCTCCGTACCCTCCTACGTTCACCTTCTCCTAACTCAACCAGTAATTTAACAAAAATCATTGCATCAGTTGTTGCACCATTAATACCATAAATGCGGGCTTTAGATGGCTTCAAATCCTTTGCCTCCATCTTCATTTGGTGGTACGCCTTTTTGAAAATGATGTTCATAGAACTCCCGCAATCAATCAGTATCCTTCTCACAAATGCTGGCCCAATCGTTGTCGAGATGACCCTCAGGTCTATGGTAGGTGCCTCCACCTTATCGGCATCTCTACTCCTGAACACTATATCATCCATCATCATTCGTTGCTGTTTCGCTGGGGTCCCATCTTCTGTGTTTGAATAACATTCAAAATCCATGTGCTTTAGGGAACTAGCATAACACTCCATTTCTTGCCAGTTCTTGTCTGTCGGATGGGGCCCACCAACTATCGTGTTTACGATTAGTCTGCCTACGGTCCGAGCGGGTTCCTCAGGTCGATGCGAAGCCTGCCCACGATTGGGGTCGGATGCCACCTGTCCGCCTTCTTGCGGATTCTTAATAAATTGCTGTAACTTTTTCTGCCGAATCAGTTTTTCTATAGCATCGTGGAGGTGTCTACATTCCTCAGTGTTATGCCCGTAGGTCTCGTGGAACCGGCAGTATTTCCCAGTCTGCTTTTGCTCCTTAGTGGATTCCTATGGGCACGGCTTTCGATATTGAAATGTATTACAGGTTGATAAGTAAATATTTTCGAGAGATGCGTTCAGAGAAGTGTATTCACTGTATGTTGGGATCCTTGGTTTCCACTTTCCCACCTCCCTCTTCTTACCAGAACTTCCTCCTCCGGATCCTTTAGACTGCTCGGGCTTGTTTTGAACATTAACCTGGACCTTTCCAGAATTGCCGCCAGATTATTTTACTGCAATATTACTCTGCACCGTCTCCTTTCCAAGCCCTGACGCACTGCCTCGCTTTGTCCACCTGGCTTCCTCCCGTCTCATAAATTGGTGTGCCTTTGAATAAAAATGCTCCAAGGTGGCCGGAGGTTTTCCTGCCAGCCAATCACCAAATTCCAATTCCGGATCTACTCCTCGCATCACGGCTATGAGAATAGCATGGTCATTCGGGTTGCTAACTTCAGTAGCAGCAACATGGAATCTCTGTAAATACTCCTTTAACGACTCCCCTGGAGCCTAGATCACACTGGATAAAGAAATCACATCCTTTGGGCGAGTGGTATGAATTCTTAACCGTTCCACAAATTTTGCCGCTAACTCATCAAACCTGGAGATCGATCACGGAGAAGTCTGGTGAACCACATGGTGGCGATCCCGGATAAGGTTATTGGGAAACATCTACATTTAGTCGCATCATTCGCTCCAGCCGAGTCCATCATCCAATCGTATCTCATTACATGCTGTCGGGGATCAGTCTTCCCCTCATAGGCTGGAATAGTCGGCATGCTGAACTTTCGAGGGTACTCAGCTTGTAGGATAGCATCCGTGAACGGAGTATGACTCGTAGCTGTACCCTAATCGTCGTTAGATAAGCCCTGATTTTCTCTCATCAGCTGTCTGACCATAGCTGATAAATCCGGGGTCTGGATGGGAGGTGGCAAGTTAGACTCCGTCCTACGGGATCGTTCTGGCCTATGCCTCCTTGGTAAGTGATCTCCCAAATGCACGTCCTGGGGGCCTGCTTCGTTACGATCCTGGTGAGTTGGTCGGCCTGCCTCCACTCGTGCTCTAGATCCTAAGTTTCCCATTCCAACTTGAGTGCGATTTTCCAGGTGCAAGCGAGGGGCCGCGGTTCCAAGTAGAGTGCCCGGACCATTTCTGTTGGATTGTTCTGCTGCGGCTGTTTGTGCCGCTTCAATCCTACGGCATCTGCGCCTGTGATGCCCATCTGACGAAGCGGAGCTGTCGAATGAGGAGTAGGAAGCGGGGCTCCCTCCAGCATTCTGATGCTGTTGCTGAGCAATCTGGGTCATGAGATTGGCGTTAGCTTGAATCTGGTCGTTAAGCTGTCTCCTGCTTTTCACGAGTTCTCTCATCAGCTCATTGAACTCTGTCCTGGTAACAACTTCTGCTTGGTTTAGGACAGCGGCGGTCGCTGCACCTGGGTTAGCTTTTTGATTGCTAGGTCCCGCTTGTTGGATGCTGGCAGTCTCGTTGACATCCGCATTGTGGGAGGCTGATCTAGTACGTGGTCTTCCCATTATAGAGTTATCGATCGAAACTCTGAGTAGAATCTACGAACTTCTTGTAAATGAACTTGGGATCTTCTTCGGGGGATTTCCTTAATCCAGTAGTAACAAAGGAGATCCTAACAACCTGAGAATGCGTTCTCAGTGAAAGCACCAAAATGTTAACACCAAAATTGGTCACTAACACCCAAGAATAGATTTGTGTAGAGAGATTAATGAAGATAGTAAATTTAAACAGAGGAATATATGCAACAGTAACTGCAGAAACAAGAACACCAAAGTTATAGTGGTTCGGCGTAACTACCTACGTCCACTGTTAATATAATCTTTATTGCTTTTCTGAACGACTTGGATACAGGTTCAATCCGTAAACAAAGCAACTTGTGTACAAGTTTGAACTAAAAGAAACGAGTACAGAAAATGGCAGAGTATCCCCGGAGTTCTCGAAAAAAGGTCCCCTTAAACCGTACCCCTGCCTCTCTATTTATAGACGAAGATAGGTGGGATCCTCTATGTAAGCCCAAGAACAAGGTAGCTCGGCCCATAGTTGTAAGTCAAGTTGACCGAAAAAGTCAGGCCAAGCCACTTTCACCGAGCCGGTAACTCCCGAGCCTCTCTGGCCGAACCACGAGTTCCCCGTGTATGACCCGGAGCGGTTAGCAATGCACCCTGAAGTAGAGAAAGACTGACCACACTGTCCTGTTGAAAATCTGCTAACTCCATTGGCCGAACGACGTATGACCGACCAGTGGTCATTTAGCAAGTGACTCGAAGTAAAGTCTCAAAGGACTCAGAGCGACTCGTAATGGATCTCAAAGTGAAGCAATGCCGAACCCCTTACCTCGATGTTAACTTCCAAGAATAAGCTAACTCCATTATCGCGCACTGAAACAGATATACCGAACACCTGTGCCAAACCAGCACCGACCGAATGACTAGGGCTTCCCAAACTTGACTGAACAATACATGTTGGACCATCCTGACCAAACGACTTGCTCTTTGGCCGAACGATACTTGCTGGACCATCCGGACCGAACAACTTGCTCTCCCCAATCTGGCCGAACGATATTTGGACAGAACTTCCCGAGACCGAACGGGGCATGTCGAACCATAATGACCGAACGAGGCATTCCCTCCTTTTGACCGAGCCATACGGAAAAGCCGCAATACATCAAATGCACCGAACCCTTTATACCTCCAGCCTTTCCTCGGTCAGAATCTTATATGGTGCGAACTGTCACATCTGCAACTATCATCTTGTAGCCTGGCCAAGATGCCGGGTAACAGATATGTCAACCAAAATATTAGACCATAAAATAAAGTTTTAACATGAACTTTCCTTGTAATTGTGAAAATTTCCCTTTTAGATTTAGAAGAACTTTTCCTTAATTTACCAAATTGACAAGCGTCACACAGGTTTTTAACCTTATAGTTGATCTTAGGTAATCCTTTAACTAATTCATTTTTAGCTAGTTTGTTGATATTCTTAAAATTTATATGACAAAAATGTTTATGCCATAACCATGGATCATCTTGATTTGCGACCAATCATAAATTTGTGTTGTTTTTGACATTCATGTTTAAAACATATATTTTCTGATTTCTAAATCCTTCAAAAACTAGATTTTTATTTTGGTCAAAGATATTGCATTTGTTTTCTCGAAATCAATTTTAAATCCTCTATCACATAATTGACTTATACTTAATAAGTTATGTTTTAAATTTTCTACCAATAAAAAATTAGTAATAATATGAGAGTTAGAAATACCGATATTGATGACTTCTCCAATGCTAATGACAAATCCTTTTGAATTATCTCTGAATGTCACAGTGCCACCATCGATATATGTCATATTGGATAACATATGAACATTTCCAGTCGTGTGCTTGGGGCAACCACTATCAAGTATCCATTTCTCTTTACTTTTTATTTTAATTTTGGGTACCTGCAAAATAAAAAGAATTTAATTGGTACATGTAATCTTTGTTTAGGGTCATACGTGTTAGTGGAAGAAGGTAGCCATATCCAAGAGGATTTGGCTCCTTTAGATATGTAATAATTGTTATAGACGATTTTATTTAAATATTCATCAATATACTTTTGTCTAATTAGTTTATTATTTGGTTTAAGAATCCATATTCTGATCATACTTGTATATGAATTCTTAATCTTTGCTTCTAACTTTGGCTTTTTGAATTTTGTGTATAATGTGCTATAATTCTTTGTCTTTTGTTTGCTTTTAAAACCCAATCCATTTCAGTTCCAAACGGTTTAGATATTCTAATCAAATTTTCTAAATTTTGCTTTTCTTTGTTGAATTTTTTTACATCGTTTATTATTTTATTTAACTTACTTTTAAGATCACAAATTTCAATATTGCTATAATCTAAATTTGCTTGTAATTCTAGTTTTTATTTTTCATGATTAACTTTTTCTAACTTATAATTTTCTAAATTATGCACTAAGACGTCATTTTGAGATAATAAAGTTGCACATTTTTTTGAATAATTTCTAATTCTTCTTCTAAATTATTTTTTCATCTTTTAATAATCCAATTTCTAATTCTGCTCTAGTTAACTTTTCTACATATTCCTCGTTTAATTTTTCTAACATTTGCTTGTTCTGAGTCGCTTTCACTATCACTGTCAAATGAAGAAGATGAATCTGAATTGTTCCATGTTACTTGAAAAGCTCTTTTTTTCTTGAATTTTTCAAACTTGATTTTCTTTTTATCATTATTGAGCTGTGGACGGTCCTTCTTCATGTGGCTAAATTTTTCACACTTATAACATTTAATCGATGTTTGATTTGAGGAGTTTGGTTTGCCAGTCATCTTCTTGAACGTTTTGAATTTGTTGTAGTTTTTGGCAATAAAAACAATCTCATCTTCGTCTAAGTCCGAATCTTTATTACTTGCTTGGAATAATATATTTTTCCTTTTATGATTTTGATCCTTTCTAGCTTGTAAGCTAGCTTCATACGACATCAGATTTCCTATTAGCTCTTCAACTTTGAGTTGAGAAAGATCATTAGCTTCTTCGATGGCTAAAAATTTTCTTTCCCATTCATTTGTCAAAGAGTTTAAAATTCGTGTGACTAAATCAAAATTTGTGAATTTGACTCCAAGTGCCATGAGATCATGTTGAATGGCTTGAAATCTAGAATACATATTAATAATTAATTCATTTGCTTTTATTTTGAAAGATGAAAATTGGTTTCGTAAAATTGAGATTTTAGTTTGCTTGACTTTAGTTGTTTCTTCATGTGTGAATTGTAAAGCGCGCCATATATCATATGTAGTGGTGCAAAGCATGACACGTGTAAACTCATTTTTGTCAAGTGAGCAAAACAATATATTCACAGCTTTGGCATTTTTAGACGCCGCTGCTTTTTATGCATCAGTCCAAGTGATAATGTCGGTGTAAGTGCTTCATATTTGTTTTGATTTGCTAGCCATATTTCTAACCCATTTGCTCCCAAAAAATTCTCATACGAGTTGACCGGTAAGCATAGTTAGAGCCAGTAAATAGTGGAGGTCGTGCAGTTGATTGACCTTCTTGAAAAGTACTTGCCATATTAATGATTTTTTCAACTACGTGTTACTGTAGATTGAAATAACCGTGCTCCGATACCAAATGAAATACTATAGGATCTTTATATAATGCAACTTATATATGTAAGTGTGAGAGTGTATGTTACAAAATACACTAATCAAAGAATAATAACCGAATATAAAGAAGGTAAATAATAAAAACGATCACACCAGATATTTTATACTGGTTCGGATCTCCATGTCCAGTCTCGAAGCTCCCCTTTGGTATTTCCTTTAACCAAGTAACCCTCATTTCACCCGGAGGAATAGGCTAATACAAAAAGTATTTCTCTGACAACCTTGTGTTCCAAATAACATGGATTTGGACAAATAGTACAATTCTTCCTATGATCCCTTTTGAGTATGTGAATGTGAGTACTTTGAGTTATAGGAAGTGGTTTAACCAAAATAATAATTTGGTTATGATAGATTGAGAATATGTAAGCAATGTATGTGCAAATATGTAAAATAGAGAGTAATAAGAAATCAAGGGAATATATTAGAATTCTTCATACAATTCTCAATCTTTGAAGTATATATTGGTTTAAGTAGACGCATATGAGGAGTTGCTACTGTTTAAACAAACTCTATTTGTTTTAATGGCTGCAACCGTTGAAGAATGGATGTTATTATTCAATATGAAATTAAACATCATTTTAGATTGGAGCCGTTGCTATATGACAACGTCTATGAGAAAACCACAGACTTCGGTAGCTTTAGGAATTAAATTCCTAAAAATATTCAGAGACGTCTGTGGCTTTCCCACAGATGTCTGTAGATGACCATATTGAATATCACAGTTTTTTATATGCCAATGTTGAATATATGAATTTTTGCATGCATATATATACCCAAGGAAACCTTATAATATTTTTCTAAGATTCTTAATACACTATTATAACCTTACTAATCATAGCATGGCCCATAAGTCTTTGTTTGTCTTTGAGTCTTGATATCTTTGAGCACGATGATCTCTTGTAGTATATAGATGTAATCTTGATAAGATATGATATACATGATTGTATAGTTTTCATTGAAACCATAGAACGGAGGTTGTAATAACCATATCATAGAGTCAATACTCTTACTGGTTTAATTAAAAAACCAAGGATTACTTATTCTTAACATTGACTAGAAATTCATAGTTTCTCTTTAATGTGCAAGAATAGTCATTAGGCATTCTAATGTGTTGTGTTCATTTAGGTTTGGTTAATTTCATTTTATCCCTTGCAATCTATTTTAACCTTAGATCGTATCCATATCCATTTTGCTACCAATAATTTTTCAAAGAAATTCCTTCGCTAGAAGTTGGTATTTCTTGAAATAACAGTTGTTTCTCAGTGCAAAGGAATGGGTATTCAAAATCATTTTATGAATTGCCTTATATAAAACTGATTTGGTATTAGTTCACAATGTTTATGTTCATAACTGAAATTAGTCACCCAATGACTATCGTTCCTAAACATTTTTTGGTATGATTCACACAAAATCCCTCATGTACAATTATTACGTGCAGTCTTTCAACTCACATAACTCGCTAACTCCTTGGCCTATGACATGATGGGGTTTCTTACAAACCTTTATTTTGTATGATTTTGTAAACTATTCTTTGGATGATATTAATTTTAACCTTATGTACTACTCTTCAGTACACACCTCACGGGAAGAATTTAACTCAACTTCACTCAATATTAATCTTGTTTTATCCAACAAAGTTTATTACTCCTTATCGATACATAATTATGTATTATAAGGAGGAGTGACTATAGAGACTAAATCTATATTCATTTTAGGTACGTTTTGAACTCTTTCCAATATGCTTACCCATCGATCAAATCATATCATTTTGGTGCATGTTATTTTATTTATTTCCATTTAATATTCTATGAACTTATCATAGCATGCTCTATATGTATCAAATACACATATTCATACTTGTCATAATTCATCGGCGAATACAACGAAGCATATGGAACCATTTTGGTATTATCATGCTTGTGATCACATACATCTATATGTACCAATCCGACGAGTTCATCAACTCTTTTGATGGTCCCACTAAATGAGTCCTTTTTCCTTAATTATCTGAGATATAATTAACCAGTATCGTATGATTCATAATCATATAATAAATTTATTTCTTAGAACTACGGCTTAGTCCATAGTTCGAAAATAATTGTAAATATTTTTAGATACTTTGGTAATTTTCAGTGCATCACTTTTGTTATGAAAACAAGTACCACATTATAGTTTTATTTCATAACGAATATTCATAATATTCTTACTGAAATAAAACTATGTTTTTTCTTCAGCCATCATCGAAAAAAAGATGTTATTTTATAAATAATGTGGGGTACATGTTACGAAAACAATTTTCATAACTTTATACAATCAATAAGTGCTATGTGGCATGCTCCCACTAATTCTATTAGCATACTGAATACAAAGGTCCATCATCCACTTTATATAGACTATTTATTTCATATACTGTAACCAGTTAATGTGGAGAGTTCTTCGATCAATTATCCTGAACTCAAAGAGCTAAATCTTGTTGATAAAAATATTCTGTACAAAAATACATTTCGGAATAGAAATCATATTTCTTATTCCAATGTTAAGTATCAATAATTATTTTACAATTTTTGTTTCAAATGTTTATTTATGAAACAGAAATGACACTTCATTCTCTTTATCCTAACTGTACCTTTAAATCACATCTACTCTTGTACATTTGTTTTCCTTTTTAAATAGTCAAACCATTCAAAAGGAAAACCTCGCTACAATATCATAATGAACTCTTTACAAAAGTGCATTCGATCCTCCTTAACGTTTAAGAATATCAACCATGTTGCACTTTATGTAAACTGATTAAAATTGACATTTCAGCGATCAAGTTCTCAGATCTTTTTTGTAGTTTTAGTCCAGTGTTACATTTAACACAATATGATCTTCATTGTAATCTATCAAATTGATTACTTGATCTTAAAACATGGTTTATTGTCTTAGTTTGAATGAACTAATTTCATCGAAATATCATACATTACGAACTGTGACCATTCACCACCATATAGAATTAATATGTGATAATATATATATATATATATATCAAATATCCATACTCTTGTATAGCTTTAGAGTTCGAAACTCATAGTATGCAATACACAGTCTCGGCCAAATAAACACGTAAGCGACCAAATCATGAAAGTATTTATTAGTTGTAAAATTAAGCGCCCACATGGGTATTGAAAAATTAACATGCAAGAAGTATTTATTAGTAAGTATGTGTTATATTTTTATTTGTCAACCTTCAATTAAGTTCATTTGTATATTAAATTTTATCAATCATATTAAATGCACAAATTTATCAATGTAATTATTATAACATTACATAACAAATGTTCTTACAATATTAGAAAGGTCAAATATTTCCATTTCATTTTTCTAATAAGGTTCCCACTAGATTTTAAGTTTACCAAACCCTAAGAAAAACATAGAAATCATTTGATTTCTCTAGTAGGTGTGAGAAATGCGGATTAAGGATCTTAAGGCTAGAATTAACACTAGAGGGGGGGGGGGTGAATAGTGTTTTAATAAATTTGTTAATCTTTTTGAGTTTATCTTACTTTATTAATAATGTATACACTAATAAGACACAGATATGAACACAGAATCAAACACAGATGCAAATATAAAGTAAAAGCAGTAAAGGAAAGAACACACCGGATTTTATACTGGTTCGGAGTTACCCTACATCCAGTCCCGCACAACCAAGTACAGATTTCCTTTCAAAAGCAATTCAACAATTACAACCCTCGATTTCAAGGCTACGAGGTACACCCTCCAGAATACCAATCCTTTGGGTAGGGATACTTGATTTCCGGGGCAACAAGTTCACCCAATTGATTTCCAAGACTACAATCACACCTTTTCTCGCTTGATTGATTTACAAGGCTACAATCACACATTTTCTCGCTAATATATTACAGGAAACCTATAACTCTGAATAGCATTGAGAACCTTGTAGAGATAGTGATGTAGAATCAAACTAGAAGTAATCGAGTATGATTCGATGTTGATTTTGGCAGAGTAATGGTATGATTTTGTAATAAGAAATGTGGAAGATGAAGAGGAGTGAAAACCAGAAAAAACTGATTGAAAATTCGTTGAAACTGACCCCTATTTATCGAAAACCAATAGCCATGACCATTCATGAAGAGTTATGGCGAATAGACACTTCTTTTGAAATTTAAATTTGAACTTCAACTGTCACTATGTCGACATACTACCTAGGGGCATGTCGACATCCCTCAGCCAAAAATGATAATTTGAATTTCTATAAAAACAATATTTATCTTATATAAAAACTATCTAAAACTTTATAAATATACTTGAATATAGTTGAAATTCATAAGTAAATATAAAGAACAATATATACATAATTTAACTATAATTTTATATTTAAATCTAAGTATAAATATTAAAAGTTAAATATATTATTTGAAAAGACATTTAAAATCAGGAGTATTTTGACTTTGAAATTAAAGATGTTTTGAGGCTAAAATTATTTAAAATGAAGATAGAGAGTTTTGAATCTTTTAAAAGGGAAGTTTTGAAATCATTTTGAAAACAAGATAATTTTGTAAAATCATTTGAATTAAAATTAGTGGATACAAAACAATGTCCCACTAGATTTTCGTAGGTTCCATCCTACTTAGGGTTCCATCCCTTTAACGGGCTCGAAGTGGATTCCATTCCACGAATAAATTGGATATTAAGATGCTAGTGATTTTCTACGAGTTTTAACAAATATTCCTAATAAAACAAACTTAACTTTGAACTCTTGAACTCTTTATAATCTTGATACTTATGAGTCTTCTATCTCTGTATCTTGAATCTCTATACTGTACAGTCTTCATTCTTGATACCTGCATGGTTAGATCCTGCAAATACATATATATCTAAACTTGTAATGTTAGTATTTCTATTTTATAATCTATTCTAAGGTTGTTGTCATCAAAACCATCATCTCAAGGACTAACAATCTCCCCCTTTTTGATGATGACAACCTTTGTTTATAAAATATTCCTTCTATCCTAATAACTCCCCCTAAAACTAACAACTCCTCCTTAATCTATGCCTAAATACCCTATTTTATACTTCTCCCCCTTTGTCATCAACAAAAATTTACTCCCCCTTACTCTTGGACTTTAGTACCTGTATTGATAAACTATACAACAGAATATATAATATATAGATTAAGAAATAATGATACTTATGAGCATAATAACTTAACTAAAGACTATATTCATTTTAATGTATATATACATGTTTCATACAACAAACTTCAAACTAAATGAAATCAATCCACACAAAGTATCAATCCAAACCAAATCAAATCAAACAAATTAATTCAAACAAATCAATCAAAGAAAGAAAATTAAACGTTACGAGGTACATCAACCCATCCTTCTTCTCCAAAGATAGGGTCTTGTTTGATAGCATCCCAATTTTCATTATCAACAGATAGAGAAACAGGAGGATGTGCTTCGTTATCGTCTTTGTGCAGGGAGGAGATCATCCAACGAATTGCATCGAAGTGTCTCTCTTGTTCCTTGATCATCTGCATTTGACTTAATTCTAAGTGACGCTGATTACGGAGGATGATAGAGAGAATATTCTTGAATGAATTGAGTGTTTCTTCAAGATTTTCAGATAGATTATGAATAGGATTGGCCATAATTGAATTAGAGAAAGAAATGAAGGATATAGATAATGAGAAATAAATTTCAGTGAAGATTTCTGGAAGACAAAGGTATATATAGGTGTAGAAATTCGTTTGAAATGAATAGACATTTGGTAGTTATTCAAATTTCAAATTCAAAATCAATAGTCACTTCTGACCAGTACATGTCGACATGGTCAAGGGGGGTATGTCGACATACTTTAGTGAAAATTGATGATAATTTTATCTTGTGAATAATGATGTATATATATTTCTATAATATATTAACATTTATTCTAGATATAAAATAAGCTAGATGACAGGAAGGAAATTCAATTTCATTGCATAATTGGATAATACAATGATTAAACATAAGGAACTACACGAACATTCGAAACAAACTAAGACAAATACAATAAGATACTAAAAGATAAAACTAGTTAGAAGATGAAGATGATGAAGATAGTCCAAGTTTCTTGCTAACTTTTGAAAAGAACTTGTTCATCTTCGAAGACATATTATCCAACTTCTTACTAACAGATCGTTTTAAAATCCGTTGATTCTTCACAATTATCTTTTGGTTTTTGAGAAGGGTTTTGTTGGATGGATTGGAAGGATATTCAATACTTTCTAAGGATGTTTCACCTTCTTCTTCTTCTTCTATTTCCATTTCATCCCTTTCTTCTTCTTCTTCCTCTTCCATTTCTTCATGAGCCAAACGCTCTTCCTTTTCGGTAAGAGTCTCATAAGGTTGAAAAACATATGGGATTTTCATGAGGGAAATGTTTGAGATATTAAAAACTTTTCTAGAGACAAATTCTTCACCTTTGAAATCCACTCCAAAATAGTTAAAAATCTGAGTAAGGTAAATTCCATGATATAAAGTGTTTTCTCCCATTTCAAAATTTTTAGGACGAAGTTCATCTAAAATAACTTGCGCCCAATTGATGTCATAATTTCCAAAAATACCAAAAAGTGCTTTGCACACTTTTGAAGTAGGATTGTTAAAATTAGCCGATCTTGGGGTCAAAGTATGTTGCAAAAGAAGATTAACAATCCTTGCTTTAGGACGAAAGTTTCGGTTTTTAAATTCAAAATTATCATCTCCTTCAAAAATATGATGAAATGTATCACGATCATGTTCATCGATTTTAAAACTAGAAAGATCCATTCCCGTGATTTTGCAATTAAGAATGGTACCCAAAAGATCATAATTCAAAACAATTTGAGTGCCTTTGACACTACTCCAAATCTCATTCTCATTTCCATTATAAAAAGCACGGTTTAGATTAGCATAAAAGATTTTGACAAGATTAGGATAGCAAACAAAATTGTTTTGAGAAGAGTCAATAAGACTTAAAACACCATTGTTTGCAAAAAGAGAATCAATTTCATAAGAAGAAAAATCTTGAAAAATAGCAAATTTTCCGGGATGGACTTTGGCATAATTAGCATAATTGATGTATGCTTTAATTGCCTCCGGATCATTGAATAATTGCTCTTTGATTTTTTTGGAAATTCTCATGGTTGAGGGGTTGCTTGAAGAAGCCATTAGAGTAGAGAGTGGAGAGCTTTAAGATATGAAGAGAGAGTTTGAATTTGAAAATGGAAGTGAAAAGATATGATAAAAGATAGTGGATAAATAGACTTTCAAAGGACATATTCTCTGGTCAAAAGGTATCTTTTCAGAGAAATAAATGAAGTGAAAAGGTGGAGGGAAATTCAAACATTTGAATTCAAAATTTCAAATTCAAATTCAGGTAGGAATGTCGACATCGTGGTAGGGGCCATGTCGACATGTGCCTTTGAATTTTCATGACATGAATTTTCCTAAGTTATATAATACATATATCTAAATATTATTATTAATGTCTATATTTCTGAAATATTATTTTACTTATAATATATTTCAGAATGTGTCAAAAATAATAAAAATAATAAAATAATAAAAAATAGAAAATAAATTTTAAAATTCAAACAACATATCAATTCAAAATCAATCAATTAAACAATCAAGCAACTAATTCTATGCAAGCAATTTCAACCAATTGTATTGTAAACGTGTACCTTTTTCTGAGTCCGTTTCTTTGAATTCGTCGGAGTCGTGAACTGCAGTGAAACACAAATTCGAATTATCCGTCCTCTAATCATCATCACTTGAGGATGAGTCTGAGTCATCTAGAGTAGCAGTAAATGCATGCTTCCGTTTCTTTGCTGGTTCATTGTTCATAGGAGGATTCTGCCTTTCTAGATACGGACAGTTCTTTTTTATATGACCTGGTTCGTCACAATTGAAGCATTTGATAAAGTTTGGTACTGTAGTCAGATTGCCGGAATTCTTAAAGTAGTTTCTCTTGGAACTATTCAATTTTCTGTACTTCAGAAATTTTCTAAATTTCTGGTCAAAAATGCTATCTCTTCATCATTGTCATTGTTTGAGTCTGATCCATCGGTCAATGCATTGAATGCCATTGATTTCTTTTCAGATGCTTTGCTTTCTCTTCTCCCGATCATTTGAACTTCAAACGACATTAGATTTCCAATCAATTCTTCTATCTTTAAAGTACTGATATCATTTGCCTCTTCAATTGCAAGTGTCTTTTGATCCCATTCTGGAGTGAGAGAATTCAAAAAATTTCTGACTTGATCTTCTTCCAAAAATTCCTTTCCCAAAGATATTAAAGAATGCACAATATCTTGAAATCGACTATACATATCTGAAATAGACTCATTAGTATTCATTTTAAATAACTGAAACTGATTTGTGAGCATGGAAATTTTGGTCTGTTTAACTTTGCTTGTTCCTTCGTGAGTTACTTGCAAAGTTTTCCAGATTTCATATGCAGACTTACAAACTGACACTCTATTAAATTCATTTCTTTGGGCATAAGGGGCATGATGACTTGACGTCATCCTCACCTTCCTCCGGCTTATCACCGGCAGTCTGTTCAGGGTTCCACACTCAATGGTGGCAACTAAACACGAGGGTTGCGCTCGTTGCGAGACTTAACCCAACACCTTACGGCACAAGCTGACGACAGCCATGCACCACCTGTGTCCGCGTTTCCGAAGGCACCCCTCTCTTTCAAGAGGATTCGCGGCATGTCAAGCCCTGGTAAGGTTCTTCGCTTTGCCATTGTTGAATCAAAATAAGGCTTTGATAATTTTGTCATCATTCAATTGTTCTCGAGTTGGCCCATGTCCATTCAATGGTTCGAAATATAACATCACGGCAAAAGAATTGAATCCCATAATTCTAATTAAGTGAACAAAACAGAATATTCATTGCCTTAGAATTATTTTGTGCAACAGTCTTTTGCTCAGTGGTCCACTGTGCAAAATTAGTTGTGGGTTCAGAATATTCAGTTTATGTGATATTCCAAGTATCTAATCCTACAGATTGTAAATATATTCTCATCCTACATGCCCAATATGCATAGTTACTGCCATTAAAAAGTGGTGGTCTAGTAGTAGACTGACCTTCTACAAATGAACTAGTGTTAGAAACAGTACCAGTGTTGGTAGCCATTTTGAAAACTTTTCAAAAAATCAGATTATGAAAGTTTTGAAAACCAATGCTCTGATACCAAATGTGAGAAATGCGGATTAAGGATCTTAAGGCTAGAATTAACACTAGAGGGGGGGGGGTGAATAGTGTTTTAAGAAATTTGTTAATCTTTTTGAGTTTATCTTACTTTATTAACGATGTATACACTAATCAGACATAGATATGAACACAGAATCAAACACAGATGCAAATATAAAGTAAAAGGAGTAAAGGAAAGAACACACCGGATTTTATATTGGTTCGGAGTTACCCTACATCCAGTCCTGCACAACTAAGTACGGATTTCCTTTCAAAAGCAATTCAACAATTACAACCCTCGATTTCAAGGCTACGAGGTACACCCTCCAGAATACCAATCCTCTGGGTAGGGATACTTGATTTCGGGGCAACAAGTTCACCCAATTGATTTCCAAGGCAACAATCACACCTTTTCTCGCTTGATTGATTTACAAGGCTACAATCACACCTTTTCTCGCTAATATATTACAAAGAAACCTATAACTTTGAATAGCACTGAGAACCTTGTAGAGATAGTGATGTAGAATCAAACTAGAAGTAATTGAGTATGATTCGATGTTGATTTTGGCAGAGTAATGGTATGATTTTGTAATAAGAAATGTGGAAGATGAAGAGGAGTGAAAACTAGAAAAAAGTGATTGAAAATTCGTTGAAACTGACCCCTATTTATAGAAAACCAACAACCATGACCATTCATGAAGAGTTATGGCGAATAGACACTTCTTTTGAAATTTGAATTTGAACTTCAACTGTCACTATGTCGACATACTACCTAGGGGCATGTCGACATCCCTCAGCCAAAAATGATAATTTGAATTTCTATAAAAACAATATTTATCTTATATAAAAACTATCTAAAACTTTATAAATATACTTGAATATAGTTGAAATTCATAAGTAAATATAAAGAACAATATATACATAATTTAACTATAATTTTATATTTAAATCTAAGTATAAATATTAAAAGTTAAATATATTATTTGAAAAGAAATTTAAAATCAGGAGTATTTTGACTTTGAAATTAAAGATGTTTTGAGGCTAAAATTATTTAAAATCAGGATAGAGAGTTTTGAATCTTTTAAAAGGAAAGTTTTGAATTCATTTTGAAAACAAGATAATTTTGTAAAATCATTTGAATTAAAATTAGTGGATACAAAACAATGTCCCACTAGATTTTCGTAGGTTCCATCCTACTTAGGGTTCCATCCCTTTAACGGGCTCGAAGTGGATTCCATTCCACGAATAAATTGGATATTAAGATGCCAGTGCTTTTCTACGAGTTTTAACAAATATTCCTAATAAAACAAACTTAACCTTGAACTCTTGAACTCTTGATAATCTTGATACTCATGAGTCTTCTATCTCTGTATCTTGAATCTCTATACTGTACAGTCTTCATTCTTGATACCTGCATGGTTAGATCCTGCAAATACATATATATCTAAACTTGTAATGTTAGTATTTCTATTTTATAATCTATTCTAAGGTTGTTGTCATCAAAACCATTATCTCAAGGACTAACAGTAGGTGTTAGCATTTGCTTGCCTTGGGATTCTGACCTTGAGGAATATCAACAAATCATAGGCCCATAGGCGATGGATAACACTTTACCGGTTATATCAAATACAAATCCTAATCCATGGTCTTTGACCTAATCTCATCTCGACCTTGCAGAATATCAACAAATCGAAAGATATTATTCACTCATACGCACCATTTCACGACGAGCTAAGTATAATGCACGTACCTTGAAGAATATCAACAAATACGTGCATGTAACTTACCTCGTCTAGTCAATATACTAATAGTGCTACACATAACATCTCTAGGTTGAGGAATATCAACAACTAGGGAGTACACAAGCAATCTATTAATGTATAAATGGTAGAGGACAACTGTATATTAAAGATTCATAATCTTTATTATATTATATAGAGTGATATCAACTTATGGAATAATGTATTTCTTGAAAGTGACTAAGGATCGTGCAATATGGAATATTAACTAAACTATTTACTTGTGCAGAATATAAATATGAAAGTAAAATAATAAAGTAAATAACACCAGAGATTTTTATACTAGTTCGAACTTCCCATTCTACGTCCAGTCCCAGACTCCTTTTGGAATTAACTATCAACCCTCAATTAACCCGGAGGAACAGGTATTACACCGCTTGAGCAACCGAATTGGACTTCAACTACCTAAGCAACATAATAGGACCTCAACCGCCCGAGCAACCGAATAGGACTTCAATAATACAAAGAATTATCTTGACTGAATGTGCTCTTTTAATAGCACGGATAAGTCTTTAGAGTACACCCTTCCTATAATCTTCTCCTTTATGGTATATCGTGTAATTCGTGAAGATAGGAAGTTTATTAAATCACTAATGAAGTATGCTTGAATGAACATGTGATCAGAATAATGTATTGAATGCTTAGAGTTCAAGTAGTAAGATGGTTTAGAAAATAAGAATGAGAATTATAATTAGTAATTAAAACAACGAAATTCATGGCTATTTATAGAGAGTGAAGAGTTGTAATCATTCATGAAAGATAGCCATGAAGAGATATGGAAGCAACTCTTGAATTAAGAGTTGTTTCTATTTATTGAATTGAAGTGTCTTTTCAAAATATAGCCGTTATGAAGATTCAGCCGTTTGAATGGGGGCAATTCAGCCAGTTGAATGGATTTAAAATGAACCAACAGGAGAATAATGAAAAAGTCGCATAATTCAGCCGGTTGAATTAGCAAGGTCAGCCGTCTGAATATTCAAAGAAATTTGTGCACATGCATAGCATTCAACCATCTGAATCAAGCTATTCAGCCGGCTGAATTTTGTGTTTTTTGGCATAATTGAAAAACTTTAAATTGTGTGCATTCATATACCACTTTGGAGAGATTTTAACATGAATTTACTGCTAAACTCAGACCTTAAACTTAATACTATGCTGGAGCTTCAATCCGGAATCTGGTCTGCAAATTGGTAGACTATTTCTCGAGTAAAAACAATATCTTCTCCTGCAAGTTTGGTTAGTTCATATAATATTTACTTATATAGTTGTCACAATAAAAACATCAAAATTCTAGGTTGATGATGATAACTATGTAAATTTTTAAATATATAAAGTAAGTTTCTCCTCCTGACTAGATACTCCCTCTATCAATCGTATTCTCCCCCTTTGTCATCGACAAAAAGGAAAAAATAATTGATATAAGAAATAGAACATTTCGCATAGACATAGAAACACATAGACATGACAAACAAATAACCATCTTACATAGAAACTTCACATAGAATATTGTTGATGGAAGAAAGTACATAAACATCATCATAAAAATATGTCTTAAACAAAATACTACAACTTGTCATGAATTAACTATCATAGCAACGCAACAAAAAGAGTTTAGAATTCTTCACTACCTTCTTTTTCATCTTCTTCTTCTTCTGAGGTCGTCCAAGAGACTGGTGTCGGATTTTCAATAATACCAGTCAAAGCAGATCCGGAACAAGAAACTTTTTCCCAAATTTTACTTAGGAAACCTTCTATCGAGTTTAGCTTTATGCTTGCTTTAGACACGTTCTTTTCAACATTAGGTAAACGTCGATTGAGTTTGCTTTGATTCCATGATAACGTGACAAGAGCTTGTTTAAGAGGCATGTCAATACGAAGTTCATGAATTTCGTCGACCTCTTCTTCTTGTTGAGGGACTTAAGAAGAGGTAACGACCCGTATTTTTGGCAATTATAAATATTCGATTAAATAAGATTTTGAAATTTAATACTGTCAGAAATTAAAATTTATGATTTATAAATGGGAAAAAAATTATTAAAATATAATTTAATAGCGTTGATTGAATGAAATTGACAATTGTTTGATGTATTTCAATTAATGGTAATAATAAAGGTTAATAATGAATGTTATTCCTAGTTAAAAGATAATTGTATAGGTTAATTTGGCTATAATGGTAGGTTAATAAGAAATACATTAAATGTCGTATTAGAGATAGAAATAATATGTATATCTTTGAAATTCGTTATTATAGAATAGGAAATCAGTTTTGAGTAAGTAATTTATAACCCTTGGTTGTAAACAATGAATTAATAGATATGAATTACTAAGTTGTAACAATTGATTTATTCTCATCTTATTATTTATTCCGTTGAAATAATTTAGTAACTAATTGAAATTTAATGTAATTGTAATATTGTAGTTAATATGGTAAAAGATGTTAACTGTAGAGTTGAGAATAATAAGATGGAAAGTTATGTTAAATAAATTCATAAGGTATTTGATGATTAAATAATAAGAATGTAAATCTATATAAAAGAAATTGTTGGAATAAATTATAATGGACTAAGATCTATTACAGTCGTAATTTAATGTTGAACTTAATGTAATATTTAAATATTGGATTTAACATGGAAAATTAAATATTAAAGATTATTAATTTCTGTGTAATCAGGAATGATGAAAATGGTTAACTTTTAAATTTAAATTTAAAAGTGATTAAATTGATTTTTAACTTATAATTCATTTAATTAATGTGAAAATTAGTCTTTTTGGGAATTGTCTCGAATTCCGACGAAACCAGTTTCATCGAATCCTTAATAGTGAATTATTGTAAGATTTCAAGTTTCGTAGTGATCAGACTTATCGTTTGATCGTGCGAGCTCAAAACGCGTAGAAATCAATTAAAGGAATTTAAATAAATATAATCTGATTTTAAAAGCTAACTTCTATATACAATAGAATTAGGGTTTGAAATTAGTTCCATTGAGTTTAAAAATATTGACCTATATTTTGATATATAGGATAACCTATTTTCGTTTCGGGAATGAAACGGGCTTTCCGGTTATTTTGTTATCGCTCAGACTCATTGGATTTGTTCCATTCATTCTTATCCATTCTTGTTTCAGCTTTATCTACATATAGGCTGTTATAAACCCTGGCAGTCTTTTATTCTATTGTCCGCACATATAATTTCTATCTCATATGTTCCTCCTTAATGGCAGACATCACAAAACCCTAAATTGTAATTCCAAATCAAATCGAAAAACCAAACTACTCAAACCCTATCATATAATATATCATCGCTAAGCTCTTAACGAACGTAATCCGCATCTGCAGTTCAATTTTGCAATCGAGTTTTGGTTTGGCCTGAAATCTGTGAAGCATTCTCAACTGTCCATAATAGGGTTTCTCGATCGACACTGGATCATCGACAACCTACGATCAGGAAGCGCTGCAGCGTAGAGGGCGATGAGTGGGGGTGATCCATATAGATACTTTGGTCTAGAAGTGCAGTAGTTTGCCAGAAAAGACGATTATAGGGGCGGCGGCATGGAGCTCCAGGCGATGGCCGGAGTTTGCCGCGACTTGGGTGAAGGGGAGGTGGTCTTGGATCAGGTCGAAGGTGATCGTAGGCGACAGCAGTGGCTGTTGAACGAGGCGGCTTTGATGGGTTAGGGTTCGTGCATGTTGTCTGGTAGGGTTGAGCGAGAGTGGTAATTATAGTAATGCCCTCATTTTATTTTAATTTTAATTTTAATTTTCAATGTTCTAACGCCTATAACTTTTTCAAATGAGCTCGGATTCACGCGCAGTTTCTTCTATTGGGATCGCATCGAAATTCCGGACAAGAGGCAACTGGTTTGGTTAAATTTGAAGACTGTTCAAATATTGGGTTTTTATAGGATTTTAAATTGATTATAAATCAAATGTGAGTGATTTAACCCACTCACGCAATACTAAATCTTCTTTTGTTAGTTGAATTAAATTTACGAAGTGATAAGAATTTTATTGATTGATGTTTGGTAATTTAAATTGTCATTTAAATTTAATTTGAATTTATATTGAATCAAATTGACATTTAAATTAATATTGAATTTAATTGCTAGTTAAGTACCTAATATTGATAACTAGTTAATTATTGTGATTTATTGGCTGATTTGGATGTTTATTGTGATGGATGTTTATTTGTTGACATTTTGGATGATTGGATGTTTATTTATTTTTATATATCCATGTTTCACTCTATATATTAATTGAAAGCATATAAACTGTTATTTAAATTATTTTGAATAAATTAAGAAATATGTTGAAATGATATATACCTATGACACTTTGGTTTGGATTGAAATGATATATACCTATGACACTTTGGTTTGGATTGAAATGATATATTTCCATCCCTATAATTAAAATTGAAATAACTGATCACTTGGCCATAGGGTAGAAAATATATACGGACATCGGATTGGTTAAATTCAATGGTTTTAAAAATCTTTATTTTGGGTTTTGATTAAATAACATTATTTAAAAGAAATAAATTGTGGATTTATATGAATTAAATTATTTTCTAATTCAAGCTTTGAAATATTGGAATTGGGTAAAAGGAATTGTTTTAAAGAATTGAATTGAAATGTAAAGTATAATCGATATATAACTTTAATTTTGAAAATTGAATTATTTTAAGATTTGGACCTTAAAATTGAATAATGAGATTTAATTTGATTTAAGCAATTTAAATCAGTAAATTGAAATTGGACTTGAAATTGATATGAATTAAAGTGGTTTAAAATAAGAATTGAATTGAAATTTAAATCATTGAATTGGATTATTGAATCAAATTTGAAGTTAAAAATGAACATTTCGAAAATTGAAGTTAATTCGAATTGAAATTGAAATTAAGTTGATTTGAAACTAAATCGAAGTTAAGTCAATTAAATTGAAAGATTGGAAATTAAGTTTTGTTGATTTGAAAACTGGACATGGGTCCAGATTTGTTGAAATGGAAGGAAACAGTTTGATTTTAAACTATTTTCAAAACAAATTATTTAAAAATAAACTGTTTAAAATATATCTTTTTAATATTCAAATTATTTAGATTTTCCAACTATTTTACTATATAAACCATTTTCAATACTCAATCCATTTTATATGAAACTGTTGAAATCTCTAAACTATTTAAACTAGTTTATAACTATTCAAACTATTTTCTAAAATTTCAAACTGTGCAATGTTGAGATGTTTATATTTAAATCGTTGATTTAAATGCGAATGTGGTTAAATGAGTTTATATCCTAAGTTGGAAATTGAAATGATACTTTCAAGTGAAATGACATATTTGGGTAAATATGATGATTTTAAAAAGATGGTTATTTTGAATTGAATATGATATTTGATATCAAGTATGAATCGGTTTTGAAATGTAAAAGAACCAACCACTATGAAAAATAACATTCGGTTGTTAAAGAGACCGGGGCCTCTTATTGGCATACTCTTTGTCAATATTGGAGCCACTTTAACAACTATGTACGTGGTGGATGATCCCGAATGAAGTGGTTGGATTTGGTGAACGTTTGTTGGATTCGAAGAAAGAGAACAATGATGGATGACCCTGGCACATGTGCTAATTTGAAATGACTAAAACATGAGACTATATCTGGCCAAGGGGTTCGCAACCTTTAGGGGCCATCACCCTTTCATATTATTATATTGATTTTGGACTTGATCGGTGCACCTTGATTTGATTTTGGGGGTGGTGGACTCGGTGGGCGGTCGTAGCTACGATGCGTTACCACCAGTCAGAAAGGGTAAATTGGTAGAATCATACCTTGGGCATTGCCTCATGTGTCTTGTCATACTTTTATCCTTATACGCGCGCATTACGATTTTGTTTTAGTATGGTACTTATAGGGGACTCACTGGCTACCGACGTTACTGGTTGTGTTACAGGACCTGCATAGACTACCTGCTTAAAAATGTGTTAAGGGGGATCAATGTAAAGCCTTAACGCTATTTTAATACTTTACATTACTGATAGACACTACATATATAGCGTATTTTACTACATATAGATAGTTTGACGGATCCTTGGAAGATGGAAAATCCTGTGACATCTATTAAGTTATTGCACTCACGTTATACACTAGATAGAAGATGTAAAATGTCGTAAACATCTCTGAAGCTATTACACTCATATTTACTTGTTGTTGATTTAACTTACATAAGAACTTTTAGTTCTGACTTGAGTGTTTTGTCTTTTCATACGCTCGGGTCAGCCTGAGCATTTCAGTGTTTGAAGACATTATTTCTGGAGGACGAAGACAAAGTTTAGCATATTATATTATTAGTATCATTCCGCTGCATCATTATTGGTATGTTGTTGATTGTACTCTAATTATGTTGTAAAATTGTGTAATCAAATATATATTGTAAAACAGCTTCATGAACTGTTTATTTGATTATTATATTTTGTCATTCCGCTGTGAGATTCTGTGTTTTGTTTTCCCTTTTTTTCTCTTAATTTTCTTATTAAATCTCATTGACAATCCTCCCTTTTGAATGTTTTGAGTTAGACATGTGTGGTTTATTGACGATTTAAACCGTCTAAAAAGGTGGGTTGTCACAGTTGGTATCAGATGTAACGACCCACCTTTTTGGACGGTTTAGAATTGACAATAAACCACACATGTCAACTCAAACCATTCAAAAGAGAGGATAGTTAATGGGGTAAATGAGAAAATATGAGAAAAGAAAGAAAAACAAAACATAGAATCTCATAGTGGAATGACAAAATACAATAATCAAATAAACAGTTCATGAAGCTGTTTTACAAATAACATTTAATTACACTTTTACAATACAATCAGAGTTATATATACAGCAGATAGAATATGATAAATAATGCAGCAGAAAGACATGATACAGTGGAATAATAATAATAATATAATACTAAACTCCATCTTCGTCCTCCAGAATAATGGTCTTCAATATACTGAAAAGCTCAGACTGACCCGAGCGTAATGGAAAGATAAACCACTCGAGTCAAAACTAAAAGGTCTTATGTAAGTTAAATCAAAATAAGTAAATATGAGTGTAACGGCTTCAGAGATGTTTACGGGATTTTACATCTCCTATCCAGTGTCTAACATGCGTGCGATAACTTAAGAGATGTTCGGGATTCCATCTCCTAAGGATCCTTTAAACTATCTACATATGTAATACAATACGCTATTATAATATGTCTACACTAAAGTAAAGTATTAAAACAACGTTAAGGTGTTACCCATATCCTCCTTAACACATTTTATAAATGTCGTAGTCTATACAGTACTGTAAACTCCACTAAACCGGTGGGCTATCAGGGAGCACTCCATAGGTACGACACAAAACAAAATCGTAGTAGGCTCGATCAGGATAAATATGACAAGGCACACGAGACAATGCCCAGGGTAGGATACTAGCATTTTGCAGAACCGAGCTGGGATAACGCATATCAGCTACTACCACCCACCTCGAGACACACTCCTATAATCAAATCAAAGGGTGGCCACCAAATCAAATCACAAAGTAATAGATACTGTTTCAAAGAAGCATGCTCGATAGGGGGAGCGACCCCACTTGGCCCAGGTATAGCTCCTATTTTAGTCATTTTAACTATGACCCGAAAGTAAAGGCTATCCATCATCGTTCTCTTACTTCATTCCAGTAGCGTTCGCCAAACCATTCTACTTCATTCTGGATTCTTCACCACATGCACAGTTGTTAAAGTGGTTTTCTGTATTGGCAGAGAGTATGACAATATCCGATCCCGGCTCTTTAACAACCAAACGCTTATTTCACACCGGTTGGTTCTTTTATATTTCCAAAACTGATTTATAATTAGTATTAAAATATCATATCCAATTCAAAAATATCCCTCATTTCAAAACCATCATATTACTCAAAATATGTCATTTCACTAGAAAATATCATTTCAAATTCAACATGGTTATAACATCATTTAACCATATGCACCTTTAAATCAAGGATTTAAATATAAACAGTTCAACCTTGCACAGTTTGAATTTTAGAAAATAGTTTGGTTAGTTATAAATAGTTTTAATAATTTAAAATAGTTTAAATAGTTTAAAATAGTTTAAAAATAGTTTAAAATAGTGTAAATAGTTTAAATAGTTTAAAATCGTTTAAAGATTTTAAAATAGTTTAAAATAGTGTAAATAGTTTAAATAGTTTAAAGATTTTAAAATGGTAAAATAGTTTAATATAAAATGGTTTGATTATTTGAAATGATTTATATAGTAAAATAGTTTTGAAAATCTAAATAATTAGAATTTTAAAATAATAGATTTTAAAACAGTTTATATTAAAATAACTTATTTTGAAAATAGTATCAAATCAAACTGTTTCATCCATTGCAACAAATCTGGACCATATCTAGATTTCAAATCAACAAACTCAATTTTAATCTTTCAATTCAAATGACTCAATTTCAATTTAGTTCTAAATAAATGAGATTTCAATTTCAATTAGAAATAACTTCAATTTCGAAAACATTCATTTTTAACTTCAATTCTGATTCAACAATTCGAATCAATGATTTAAATTCAATTCCATTCTTATTTAAAACCATTTCAATTGATATCAATTTCAAGCCCAATTTCAATTTACTTATTTTAAACCACTTAAATAAATTTTAACTTCATTGTTAATTTTTAAGATCTCAAACCTTCAAAATAATTCAAATTTCCGAATTAAAGTCATATATCGATTTTAACTTTACATTCTGAATTTAATTCTTAAACAATTTCTTTTTAACCATTTCAATCAAAGCTTGAATTAGAAAAATAATTAAATTAATATAAATCTATAATTTATTTCCTTTCAAACAATAACATTTAATCAAAAATCCAAATTCAAGATTTTAAGCCATTTAATTTAACTAATCCGGTGTCTGTATATAATTTTCTATTCTATGGTCAAGTGATACAGATATATATCATTTCAATCCGCAATAAATTAAATTTATGGGTATATAACATTTCAACCCGCAATCCTGAGTAAAACTCAAAATCCATAAAATTGCTCAAGTTTATCATTTCAACTCATAACGATTTTTCCTAATCTATAAGACCATTCGGGTATGTATCATTTTAACCCATAGTGATTTTCCTAACAATAACTAAGGGAACTTGCAGTGTGATAACAACATATAATTTAACATAACATCAAATCATCCAAAATGTTAACAATTAAGCATCCATCACAATCATCATTCAAATCAACCAATAAATCACAACAATTAACTAGTTATCATTATTAGGTAATTAACTAACAATTCAATTCCAATATTAATTCAAATGGAAATTAAATTCAAATTAAATTTGAATGATAATTTAAATATACCAAACAACAATCAATAAATTTCTAACCTCATCATAAATTTAATTTAACCAACATAAGATGATTTAGTATTTGTGAGTGGGTTAAAACACTCACTTTTGGTTTGTGGTCGATTTAAAATCCAATTTAGGCCCAAAATTTAGCAATCCCAGAATGCAGCCAAACAAGTTCCATATGGTTCAGAATCTCGATACGAATCCAATGAAGCAAACCACACGTCAATTCGAGCTCGTATGAGGAAGTTATGAAGGTTAGAAGTTTGGAAATTAAATTTAAATTAAAGAAAACAAGAGGGGCAAAATAGTAAATTCCCTCACCAAAACCCCAGCCTCTTCATCACGCAACCCACGAAGACAGCATGCTCAAACCTATGAAGCATGCACGAAGCCGCCACCTTTGACCATCAAATTCGCCACGCTCCGACCACTAGAGACGACCACACCACCATCATTCGATCCAACACGACAAGCCGCATCTACCAGTGCCCACCGCGCCGCCTCTGGCCCTCCCCATCGACACCACTGCTGCCTCAAAACTTAGGGTTTTGAACCCTGATAGCCAAAATCCGATCACCACAGGTCGACTTAGGTGATGCGACCACCACCGATAGACTCTTGGAAGCCACCTCTACATCACCCCTCCACCAATTCCACCAATCGATGCTCCGATCAAAAACACCCAATTTCACTTTGATCGTGATTTCTGATCAATCCGATCACTGTCTTGAAAAACGAGCGCCGAATGTAGGTTCCTTTCGTCAAGATCTTTCCAACGATATATAATATGATATATATTTTGGAGAGCTTGAATTTTCAATTTGATTTAGAATTGAAATTAGGTTTGGGATGTTTCTGACATTCGAAAAGGAGGAACAGGTGAGGAATTGAAAAGTACGTACAGTGAAATGCTGCTAGGGTTTTCAGAAAAATCTATCTATATAGACAGAGGTTGATAAGAATGAATGGATATATCGAATTGGGTCGAAACGATAACGACGACCCGAAAAGCCCGTTCCGTTTCTGAAACGAAAATATGTCATCCAATATATCGAAATATATGTTTTCAATATTTTTAAACTCAATGGAACTAGTTCCAAACCCTAATTCCATTGTATGCAGAAGTTACTTTTAAAAATCAATTTAAATTCATTTAAATTCTTTTAATTGATTTATACGCGTTTCGAGCCCGCACGATCAAACGACAAGTCCGATCGCTACGAAACTTGAAATACTATAATAATTCAATGTTACGGATCTAATGAAACTGGTTTTGTCGAAATCCGAGACAGTGACTAAAATGGCTAATTTTCACGTTAATTAAACAAATTATTATTAAATAAATTTAATCACTTTAAATTCTGCATTAAAAGTGAACAGTTTTAATCATTCTCGATTAACCAGGAATTTGTAAACTTTTACAATACAGTGTCATGTTAAATCCAATATTTAAATATTACATTAATTTCAAAGTTCAATTACAATTGTAATAAAATTCGAGTTAATTGTATTTTAAATTCAATCAAATTCTTTTATTTCGATTAACACTCTTATTATTGAATCAATTATTACCTTATGAATATAATTAATATTAGTTTATATTTTATTACATTCATATTTTATAGTTATCATCTTAACCATATTAATTATAATATTTCAATTGCATTAATTCCATTAATTTCCAATTTAATTTCTTATTTACAATTATAACCAAATTAACTTTACAATCATTTCAATTGATTGAAATTATATTAAAAATAGTTTCAATTACATCCAACAACATTATTAAATCAGATTCTAATTATTTTTCTCATTAATAAATCATAAAATTTTAATTTCTCCCAATATTAAATTTCAAAATCTTATTTAATTTAATATTTTTAATTATTGAAAAATACAGGTCGTTACATCAAAGCTTTGGTTTAGAGATACCTTAGCCCATTTGGGGTTTAAACTCATTAGAGATAGGGTTACTAATACCCTAGAATGAGCTTGAGTGTATATAGGAGAGAGCGCATTTGTTAGTGCTATAAAAATGTTTTCTACTGTGTTAATTTGTTCTGTTTAGTATTTATGAATTCTGGTCGGTACATAGGATGTTATGGCATCGATGGGGGTTCCTAAACACTTGAACAGGGTAGACGGACACGCTATTGTTTTCGAAATAGGTAAATGAAATAATTTTGCCTTGTATTTTATTTTGTATATATAAAAATATATTTATATATATATAATTTTTCATAAATTGATTTTTGTTATTTTTGTTGTCTTAGATGTTAATAAATGATAATGTTCGATTATTATCATTTATTGTTGGTTGGTCATGGTTCTTATAAACTATTAACTGTTGTATGTTATAAGAAAATGAAACCTTATAAATATGGTCTATGAATTATGATTGACAAATAAAATGAAGTTAATTGGAAATTTGAGAACTTAAGTTTCGGAGTTTTGAAATTAGTTTTCAAAGATTTTGGAATAAAATATTAGTATTATTTGGAATTATTTTTGGATAGAAATATTTCCAATGGGATTTGAAAGAAATATTTTTAAAAGAGTTTTAAAAAGAAAATAAGTTCTGTACTTCTCTCTTTTATCGTTGGAAAATAATTTTGGTGATGACTGTGCATCATCCTCGACGTTCATTTTCGAGTTTCAAAGTGGGAAGACCACTAAAGTAGCATTGCTACCCATTTGTCTTGATATACAAGATTTGATTTAAATTTCCTAAGTATGATTTGATATACAAAAGATATAAGTATATATTATTTATGTAGGATCGATTTCACCCTAGAGGAGGGATGAATAGGGTGATACTAATAATTATTAAAATTTAATGCGGAAGTATAAAATAATTTCAGCACAAATCACAACAGAATAATAGCAGCACAGATAATAGTAGAATATAAAAAGCAAAAAACAGAACACATAGATTTACCCAGCTTCGGCAAAACCCTGCCTACATGCTGCACCCAAGGTTTCTACTAGAAATTATGTAGTCAGACGCTTACACACATAAACTCGCGACACCCGCTACCGACTAACCTAACTCTACGCTCAAAACCATGCCACAACTCAGCCATTGAGTTGCGAATTCTCGAACTACACCACCGTAGTTCGTCCCCTAGTCACACGACTAGAATTTACAATGGTTTAAAATAAAAATACAAATTTAAGCACAATTTAAACAAAACCCTAATTTAAAATATAAAGCCTTAATGATCCCAAAGCAAATAAAAAAGGCCGGCCCAAAATAAGTAATAGTAATAAAAGTAAATCCCCTTTCTCGTTTTTTTCTTTGGCCCGTCCTTCTTCTTTGTGAAAAATGTTAGCTTCCCTCGTTCGTTCCTAAAAAATTAGGGCTTTTGATAAATAAGAAGCCGCCGCCAATTGCTCGATCGAATGATGATTCATGTCTCTTGCTTTGTCGATCGTTTGTATCACTGATTTGCACAAGGCTCCTTCAAATCCGTCGAGTTCGGTATGAATTTGGTATGTAATTTATGTACTTTTTCGTTGATATGCTTAAACTCGATGATTTCATAGCCGATGATGTTAAACGTTTATATAGGATTCGAATTCCTATTTTCTCGTTCGTCTGATATTTTGTTCGGCCACTTGATTATGTTTGAATGCTTGAGATTGATCTTGACTTGTTAAAATTCATATATTTTGTTTACTTGATTTCCACGGCTTCGATTTTGAACTGTTCTAACTTCCTTGATCACCACGGTTTTGATTCTGATTTGAAACTGCTGCTTGTTGACTTCGGCCAGTTGATACTGCTATGTGAATTTCTGACTTGACTCTGACTTGTTCATTGTCACTTGCTTATTTTTCTTTGTGCTTGTTTACTCCAGTTATGGTGATAATATATTTTGTTTTCTGCTTCGACTTGGTTTTTGACATCACCTGACTTCGGCCATTTAATACTGTGATAATATTTGAATTTGGCACTAACTTGTTCTATTTTAAATTCCTGATGCAATTTTCAACCTGATTCTTAAACCTGTTCTTGTTTAACTAGGTTGGACTGCACTGATTTTCTGGTCTTTAGACGAGTTGTCCTGTTGCCTAACCTTGATCTAATCTTGAAACTCTGACATACTCATTGTATATGCATTCTGTCGAATTTTGGTTTCACTCGTTGTTCACTGGTCTTCGAGATAGTTCATGTAGTGTTTGCTCTTGATTACATGTAGATGGTCTGCTTCATCGACTTGTATTTGGTTTTATGCATATTTATACATGTCTCCGGTATCACTGTTTCATTCGAGTCCGTGCATTCTTCTCTGGCTTGATGTCTTGGCTTATTTTTCTTGTATCTTGTAACGACCCGCTATTTTGTACCATTCGCATCCGCACATGTCGGACTTGAATGATTCAAAATACCGAATTGTTAATTTAAATTGGCAAAACTGAGCATATACAGTAAATAAATAATAATAGATCACAGACATAGAGTAATAATTTCAGCGGAAACAAAAGATAGTAGTTCATGAAGCTACTATATACATATCTGAGTTAAATAAGGTACAATAGATGTCTCAAATACAATAATCAAATACAACATCAGAATACATCACTGGAATCAACTAAATATCTGAAAGATGGATAGATAGCTGGATCTCCAAGCGAAGCTCCAACTCCAAAGGTGAGTCTCGAATACTGGTACACTCAGTCTGACCCGAGCGTAAAGCAAAAAACAAAACACTCGAGTCAGGATTAATATTCTTATATCAATAAATCCAACTCAAGTGAAATAACAACCGAAATACAAGTAACTCAAAGGATGTTTGGAATAACCATCCTTTAAGGATCCGTTAAACTATCTACTATGTAGTAGTGTACGATAAGTAGATAATGCCTATCAGTAATATAAAGTATCAAAATAGTGTTAAGGCGTTACCATTATCCCCCTTAACACATTTGTATATAAGCGTTATAGTCTATACAGCACTGTAAACTCCACCGTAAACTAGTGGGATATCAGGGAGTACTCCATAGGTATAACACAAAACAAATCGTAGTGGTCGCGTATAAAGGGATACAAGTATGACAAGGCACATGAGGCAATACCCAAGGTAGTGAAACTACCGTTTGCCTGATCCGGACTGGTGAGAACGCATCGCCGCAGCGATCGCAACACCGCGAAACAACACTCCCAAAATCAAGGGTGCACCAATCGACAACAAGTAATGAGTAGTTTTCGAAGAAGTGTGTTCGCTCGAGGCAGCTAACCCCCATTTGGCCCGGCACGGCTCCTATTTTAGTCATTTCCAATTTGACACAAGTGCCAAGGCTATCCATTATCGTTCTCTTTCTTCAGTCATCACGTACATCATTCCAACCACTTCATTCTGGATCACACTCCGCGTATAGTTATTAAAGTGGTTTTCGGTTTAGACAGTGAGTATGTCCCTAACTGATTCCGGTCTCTTTAATAACTTTCGTAATTATTATACCGATTGGTCGTTTAATAAATTTTCGAAACCAAATCAAATTCAATTTTATAAACAAATATTTCATTTGTCTTTATATATCAATTTCCAAAATTTTACGTTTCAAAACTTCCAAATTACCATTTCAAAATCTTATAATTCAATTTCAATATTTATTTAAAACAATTCAAATATCGATTCAATTTCATATACAAGTTTCATTCTGAAATCATTTAAATTATTTAATTTAACATTCAAATCAATTTAAATTCATTTATCGATTTCATTCAATATTCGTTAAGTAAATTTATCCTTCAAAACAATTTCTATTTAACTTTCAATTTATTAAATCAATTATTTAAGTTCAACTCCATTATATCAAAACTTACAAATTGCATTAAATTAAATTCATCAAATCAAATCCTTTACATTTCAATTCTTACATTAATTTCACTTAACAAAGAATTCAATTATATTTAATTATTAAATAATTCAATCTTATTTAATTATTAAATAATTACAAAACTTAATAATTAAATAATTTCAAACTTTAAAACAACGTTCTTTTTATTATCTACTAGGTTAATATTTTGATTCAGATTATTAACTATTAACATTTTCCTTTCATTAAAATTCAAATTTCAACTTCATTTCAAAACCATATTATTTATTCAAATAAAATCTTCATTTTATTTTTAAATCAAATTATCGACCAATCGGTTTTTATTTAATTCTCTATCCTAGGTCAAAGTTTAATTTGGGTATTTATCATTTCAACCCGATTCTAATTCAATTCAAAATCAAAACATAGCAAAGGGAACTTGCAGTGTGATAACTGGGATGGTGTCAAAGTAAATAAACAAGCAATAACAACAATCAATATCAATCCAATAATCAATTCAAATAATCCCGAAATAATCGTATTAATTCGCATTGTTGTTTGTGCAAATTAATATAATTATTTCTAGAATCTACACTATCATTCATGTAGATTAAAGATTATTACACTAATATTAATACGGTTTCCATTTGATACTTATTATCCAATTTCATACTACATCAATTTATACCACATACAGTCAATGGTTCAAAGTGTACTTAACCAAATTCTACGTGTCAATAAATTAAACATTTAAAGGGGTCATATTATACAAATTTAACAAATCAAATTCAACACATATATCGATTCAAATTTTAACCATCCTACGTCAATTTTGATTTCAAATTATTTGTCATCTACTACATTAACAATTTAACGTCAAATGTCAACATCAACAATCAATCATTTATCAGCCAAACTGGATTATCATTGTATAAATAGCAGATAATGGTGTCAGATGTCACAGGTGAACTGATTCAGGTAATAACAGATATATAACAGTGTAAATAACTAACAGCTGCATATTTCGATTGTTATTTCAATTGAAATCAAATTTAATAAATAAAAGAACATTAATCGTGAGTGATTACTCACCTTTCGAGTCTAGAGAAGTATAGACAATGGAATGAGTTACGGATCCAGGCACGAATTTCAAAGCAAGGCACGATAGACTCGAATTCGACGGACAAGCTGATAAACAGGGATTGATGAAAATGAATTAGAACCATCTCAATAAAACTGAAACAAAACATACGCTATAGATTTTCTCTAAAACTAATTTTGTTTAAAACACCCATGTAAATAACATGTATACAAATTTATTTATTTTCAAATCAATATTATTATAAGCCTATATACATTTTTACTTTGAAATCAACAATATATCAAAATATCTTTTTTTTTAATTTAAACATTAACACAAATAACCATATTACATAACACTTTGAATGTTACCTTTAAAATCTACAAGTTAATATATTGTCCATTACGTACACATATCCATAATGGATAAGCTAATGTATAAACGACAATATACCAATGTGATACATTAAAACACATATATAGATAAACATAACTTTTCACTACCATGTCAGTTAAATAAAATTTGTATATGCGACCTTTAACTTCAATATATATATATATATATACATATATCCAACATATAGACAATACCTATACACGTTGACATATACAAATTAACACATATTTATTACAACAAACTCTTTTTTTTAGTACAAATATAACATATATATATTTCACAATTCAAAAGTTTATATTCTAAAGTCATCATTTTCTCAAAACAATACAATAACGTCTCTGTATATTATAATTTCTTAAATACATCAGTATATATAAAATATGTTAGCCATTCTGCAAGTACATTTGAAACATATATATCGACATACCTCTTGTATAAAACGTATAGGACAACAGGCTATATTTGTATATAAACTTAGATAAACTTACATACATAATAATGGAATATATTCAAACCTGTCAAGCTTTATACATATACGATATATATACTGTAAGATATATATATATATATATATATATAATTGTAGACATGATATATACAACAAAGCATATAGCTTAAATACATCTTATATACTCTATATACAAGAATAGAACTCATGTGCTCCAATGAACTAATACATATGAACAGAGCTTACACAAAAAAAATCAACTATAACTTAATATAGTACACGCGTAAACTCAAATATTATAAACTGACACATTCATACTGTCATATTAGAAAAATCCGTATAAACAACATAAAAGAAAGAAAAATTCATATATGACATACGAAAAAGTTATATATAAAATATCTATTTTTATTTAACTAATACATATATTTTTCTTACATATAACTTTTATAACTATAATATGTATATATATATATACTTACAGCAAGTTGTTTACAAAAGTATAAACTAACACAAACGAACCTCTAAGATATATACTCAGCAAGTTGTTTACAAAAGTATAAACTAACACAAACGAACCTCTGAGATATATACTTGTATATATATAAACAATTGTATAAACACATATATATTTTATCGCAAATTATTTATAAAATCTATAACAATACATTCAATACGAGTATACTTTGTAAATATACTACTGTAGAACATATTTAATACACTCTATAATATAAGATACTGCCAGCTTATACTGCCCACGCATATAAATATGCCATCACTTTGTATATTCTAATAGTAAACCCATATTTATAATATATATTAGATCACACGTTATTATACAAAAACAGATGCTACAATACATATCGGCTGTATAATATGCATAGGTAATATGTATGAGATAAATCGTTATTAAAGTGATTTGTCAAGTATATACCGTGATACATACATATGTAACATATAGAACAATATAAAGTATAAAATTGCAGTTCACCAATACATACAGATATATATATAACTTACTATTAAAATATATATAACCTACATACACAATACCTTAAAGAAGGGTCGGTGGGGAGTTGAACTAGGGAAAAATTGTGGCTATGGCATGCTCTGGCGACAGGAAGAAGAGGGGCGAAGCCAGCATGCAACAAGGAAGAGGGGAGGAGCTTGCGTGGCTCGGGCCAGATCTGGAGATGAGGGGATGTGGTCGGCGTCGGGTGGCGGATGAGCTCCGAGTTGGGTTCGTTCGGTAGGGAGAGGGCAGACGAACGGAGAAGGCATGGGTCCGGCAGAGGTAAGGTTGGAGACACGGTAAGAGGAGGTGTCTCGGCTGTAGGCAATGCTCGACTAGAGGAAGGAGTAAGGAAGCATAGAGGAAGTGATTAAAATGGAAAAGAAGATTGGCAGGCAAAGTGAAGAGCAACATGCATTTGAAATGTGGAGGAGTGAGAACCAAATGTATGACAGCTCACATTGTATAAATTGTTTCCTTTGAATAATACGAGTAACATAAATTTGGACAAGTGAATTTGCAATAGCCAGTAAACAATATGGAACATTGAAAAAGTAATAGTCAAACATTTCATTTGGGAATATATAAAAACTAGTGATGATTACCGAGATAAATGAATAGTCACGTGAAATTCAAACGGCATGAAACCGGTATCGATACGATAACCATTTCTGTGGACTCCGCTGTGAACCGAGCTTCAAAACAAAGAATTAAATATACCGTATAGATTAGTACGGCGAGACGATCAAAACGGTATACGGATATCAGTGGTACGATTGAATTTAAAAAAATTCGAATTTTTCTACTGGCGGAAAATGCAAGAAAAACGTAGAAAAATAAGATCGACGGAGCCAAAGAAGTCCGAATTTGGAAAAACGAAAAATGACGTTTGCTCAGAAGATGGTTTAGAATTTTTGTCTATGTAAAAATATTTAGGTTCCGAAAACATTTTATTTTCATCGCTTTTTAACTGATTAAATTGAAGTAAATTTACGTGCGAAATAAACTTTCATATTTTCGGACGAAAATTTACCAGTTGCTATGCTTAACTAGACGCATTCCAAATATCAAATTTATATTTCAAAATTTTATCGTTTAAAATTTTGCAAAATTTCAATTAATAACGTTATTAAAACTGTTAAAATTTACGGGTCGTTACATATCTGGTCTGGTGGCATTCATTTTAGTATATGCAGTCTTTGTTTTGGTTGCCATGGTCTCTCTCGACTGCTCATTGCTGTAGCTTGTTGCTGCTTACTTGTCATTGTAGTTTTTGTTCATTGAGCTAGCCGTTAGAAACAGTGCACATACACACATGTGTATATATGTATGTATATATATGTGTATGATTCATGTGCCTCTTGAGTCTTTCATATTTGACTGTGCACTGAATCTTGAAGTCTGCATGCATCTATGTTGAGTTGAGCCACTTGGTTGAACATGTACACTTGGTTGGTTCATTGGTGTTTGATCATTCATGTTGTTCTTGTTGTCTGGATTAGTGCAGTTTCATTGTGGCTTTACTTTGAACCTCATGTGTAGTTGCTGTCTACATTCATGCCTTGGTTGCTTTGTGTCCGATCATATGTGTTTGCACTGAGTTGGTTTGCTTTTTTTTTTCATGGTCATGTTGTTCACTTCGAGTTGTTTATGTATATACCCATCTCTAGTTGTATTCCATTGTTCACTGTTTTATTGCATTCCATTTGAATTTGCACATGTGATGAATCCAGCTTATTGCTCGGGTTTGACCTTGTGCTCGTGTCATGACTTTATTTATTTCACTTGAGTTGAACCCGACTTTTTGATTAGGTTTGACCTTGTGCTCACTTGTCCCTGTAGATTTATCAAGTGTATATCGGTGTGCACGGCCTTGTGGCATGTACAGTGATACGCTGTGCATGTCATAAGTTGTTCGTGTTTGATGAATTCAAATTAAATGATGACGAACAACCCAAATAACCGAGGCAAATAATATTTTCAAAAATCATTTTTTATTTTACACTGAAAAAATATTTCATTTTCAATTTTACTACGTCAGCGTGTATTTTTGAAGATAGCTCAGATGCTGGACTCAATCTGGAATAAAGTTGAAGATAAATACGAGTGTGAGTGATATGTAGTGAGGACATTTGTAAATGAAAAATTGTGATGTAATCAAAATTGTATTGTTTGAAAATTGTGTATATAGTGAGAGATCAAATTTGTACTATTCAAAATTGTAATAAATATTTGTTTGAATAAAATATTTGTTTGAATTTAAATTCCGTGTTATTTATTTTATTCAGCAAATATTTATTTATTTATTTATTTATGTGAAAAATAAAATAGTACATTATCAAAAACATTTAAATGAATATATATGTTTATTATCATCAAACAAAAATCATATACTCGCATATTCAACAATTTCAAGATGATTTGAAATGAAACTCGGTATTTAGTTCATAAGTTTTCTATAAATTAGGGATTTCAATTATTGTAATGAATGAAATCTTGACTATTTTAATAGGTTGGAAACATTCAAATTGAAATCCGAATAAAAGGTAGTTGTTTAATGAAAATATAAGAAATCGTAGTTTTGTCACTTGTAAATTAAAAGACGATGAAAATTAATAAGATATAAATTATTGAACATTTTTGTTAACTAAAATGAATATGATAAATTTGTATAGCACTCAATTACATTCTAAAAACATATATAAAACTTACCGGAAATGTTTAAAAAGTTGAAATGTTAATATTAATATGTAATGGAATATTATACAAGTAAAAGCTTGATAACAAAAATGCTTCAAAATGAACATATGTTTATAAATAAAATAATTAACAAGAATATTATAAACTTAAGTTTATGTTTTGAAGTGATTTATAATTGGATTGAATAGTAAAAACTAAATGTTATCTAAGAAAATGATTATAAACTCAAGAAAATGCTAAAATGAGTCACAAATAAGTTTATTATTAAATAATACTATATATGAAGAAATAAATGTGAATGAATAAGTAGAAGAAACTTAAGTATGATATGATTTATTAATGAATATTAATAGTAAATGGAAATCAAGTTATATATAATAATGAATGAGAATTAAACTGCAAGAAATATATGTAATAAATTAAGAATTTATTCATTGCCGATTGTAATTATCTAATAGAAAATAATCTATGTAAGTGAATGAATAAATTAATAAAAGATAATCTTGTATGAATGAATGAGAAATAAAATAAACGAAAGTAAATAATGTGTAAAAAGAAACCAATAGAATAAACTTAAACAATATTTAAATTCTTTATTGTTTGACTTATAGGATGTTTGGGGAATGATACTTCAAGTTGTTTAAGGTTGTATGAATAATCTATTAAGAAATTATCTAAGGCCGTTGAGCGTAAGGTACACTTGGTAGTTTATTTATCACCCTAGTGCGATGCAAAGTCTCTGAACCAAGACAACCAATTAGTTTTTGGTTGCTATGGATGTATGATTGATTCTTTTGTTGCATATGATGGTTGTACTCCTTTTGTTGCATATGATTATTATATATGTTATGTTGCTTGTGCTATTTATTTGAAACAACTATTATATTACTCTTTTACATAATTCTAACTCTTTTGGATTATGTAAGTAAAATACAGGTTTATGGAAGCAATAACCGTTGCTTTTGGTTTCATAAATAAAGTTTGTTTCCTGACAAATAGTTATGCTTTTGGATTACGGTTTTGGAACGTTATTTCATTGTTTTTCCCTTGGTTTGGGATGTTTTATTATTGAAATATGACATATATTTTAATCTATTGATATTCTTATTTTTCTGGACCTATACGCGCAAAGTAGACTCTGCCGAAATTTTCCGTAAATTTAGGACTTAGAAATTTCTTGTAGAAGTTGAGTTATTTTCAAATTTTTATTAAACTTAAGTATGTAAATTTAATTGTTTATAAATTGATTATTTTGAATAAAATTATATCAAACCTCTTGATTCTTTCTTGTTCCTTTTCGGGGATGAGAAGTTTTGAGTGGGGAGATTGTAAAGACTCGTATTTTTGGTAATTAAAAATATTCAATTAAATAATATTTTGAATTTCAATATTGTCAGAAATTAAAATTTATGATTTATAAATGAGAAAAAAATTATTAAAATATAATTTAATAGTGTTGATTGAATGAAATTGACAACTGTTTGATGTAATTTCAATTAATGGCAATAACAAAGGTTAATAATGAATGTTATTCCTAGTTGAAAGATAATTTGTAACGATCCCGAATTTTTAAACTAATTTAAAATTAATAATTGAATTAAATTTTGATTTAAATTGTGAATGTGTTAGAATTTGTCAAGTTTAATATGAGGAATATCTTTGAATTTAAAATTTGAACTAATGACTTAGAAAATATCTACAAAACAAATTGAATCTGAAAAGAAAATATATAAATAAATAAAATAAAATAAAAAATATATTACAAGATCTCTAGTACACAATATTTTATATCATCACAGCCGAAGTCGCGTACCTATCAGCCACCCTACCCTGTATTCTCGCCATCACGTACGTTGTCTTTTCCTTTTTTTTTATTCAGTCGTTCCTCTTTGATTATTCATTCGTAAAACCCTAAATCTAAGAGCAAAAGAAAAAAAAAATGGCGACAAAACTTAGGGCTTAGGCGTCGTCTCGATTCTCTAGCGAATTTGAGCATCGGTTTTGATCGTTCGACTTCGATTATCTCGCTCGCAACCTCTTCGTTCTAAGGTGAGTGGTTTTCGCCCCTCACATCTAGTTCAACTAAGTATTGTGCTTTGAGTCTAATTTGATTTCGTCGTTTATTTCATCTGTCTCGTTCAAATTTTGATACTTTGTAATGACCGGAAGCTTTGATTTTTGTGATGTTGCATCACTTGATATTGTTTTGTCTTGGCCAGTTGTTTCCGTTCGAAGTTTGATATCATAGTCTGCATTGCACTACTTTAAAATAATTTGAAAAAGTATAAAATCTATTGTATCTATATGTCTGTGAATAAGTATGTATGCATCTCTGTTCATCAAGTTTTGCAAGTGAGTAAAACTGATCTCTAGTACTGATTTAAAATGTTAGTTGAATCTAGTGATAAGTGATTATTGATGATCTATTGTTTTGCCAATAATTGCCAGCATCCTCTGTCAATCTATGTTTTAATTTATTGCTTTAAAATGAAGTGTAGTGGAACACATCTTGTTGGAGCTAAATACAAATTTTTCTTTAGTGAATAGTAGCATATACTACTTGTTTTGTTGCCTTGAAGTTGCACACGTCCCTGTGCTTTTCCCTTGAAAGTGGTTCATATAAGCCTTCACGTTGAAGAAATTGTACACATTCAATTTGCACTTCTGTCTTGTTTGTCCCATGTTGCTTGTATTGAAATTACTTGCCAATTAATTTCGTTTTTTTTTAAAAAAAAACCCAATTTTCAATTGAATGCATTTAGTACTATTTGCTACTTATATATATATATGACAGTGCATTTTGTTTCAAATCTTAAAGTTCGACTTTGTTTAGTTTTGAAGTTCAATTAGTTTGATAGTTAAAAACACATATACTTATATTTATGGGTTTGGTTCATTTTGTAGTCTTCACTTGATTTCCTGTTGCTTGCTATTTGGAACTGTTGCATTTCCACTATCGTGTGTCACCTGCTAGTTAATAAACTGCCCATTTCATGCTGTATGGGTTAGTGCGGTTACATTTTACGTCACTTCTACTTTGTTAACTCTAGTTAGACTGTACACTTTTGGTTCACGTTCCATATACTTGTATACTTGTCCATGCACTGTTGGTTCACGTTCACTGTTGGTTAAGGCTGACCAGCCGAGCTCTGCACTTGCACTGTCCAGTTCATGTTGTTTTTGTACACATATGTTTCTAGTTCCACTTGAGGGTCTGGACATTTGCTTTATTTCAGTGTTCTTGTTGAAATTTTGAGCTTGCATCGCATGGATGCAATTGAATTTGGTTTTCGAACAAACTTGAGTTGAATCCGTGTTTCGGATTTGACCTTGTGCTGATTTCTATTTCTTCACTCGAGTTGGCGAGGCAGTGCACATGTATGTGCATGTGCACTGCAGCCAACCAGAATTGACAGTTTTGAATTGATATTTTTCTTTGCATCGTGACGCATTGATGTTTTATGCTGTATTGGCGAGGCCGTACACGCGTGCGTGTACGGCAGCCAATCGAACTCTGATGGTTTTAAAGTGACAACTTCAATTGTCTTAAATTGATTTAGTCGATTTGATAAATTGTTTATTTATCTCTGTTGATGATTTAAATCTGCTGATTTTTGTTAAACACTGTTTAGTGTTAAAATTTTCGTTATCCGATTTCTTTGTTTAAAGGATTGGATAGACGGGAATTACTGTGACTGTCGTCTATTTAAAGTATTACTGCCTATATGCACTAATAAACTGGTTTGAATTAGACCGACCTGTGTATTATTTTCTTTTGAATATAATACTCAGGTCAGACCGAGTATTTTTACAGCTTGAAGATTTTCGAGCAGCGAAGTTAGAGAGAGAAAAGAATCACTTTAGTTTCAGAAAAATTGTATTTTAAGATATTCCGCTGTATCAGTTAAATACATTGTATAAACTCTGATGTATGTATGTAAAAGAAATTTATAGTAATGAAATAAATTCTCATTTGTTTTAATTCATTGTTATTATTCTGTGTTTCTGTGGCTGATTCTGTTTAAACGTTATAAACTAAATAACAATTCGTCTTTTTGAACGTTTCGATCGAGTTGGTTTAATTGCCGACTAGGGGCGGTCAGAAGGGGGAATGTTACAGAGTGGTATCAGAGCTTTGGTTTACACAAAGCTTAGTTTATGATGTTTAATATGAATAGTTACTAGAAACACTTTAAAGAAAATGTTTTTCAAATCTAAAGAAGTATAAAATTGTTTTTGAAAATAAAGATTTTTAACTTAAGAAAAGTTAGATTGAATTGAATTAGTATTAATAAATATATGATTTGAAATTTAACTAAAGGAAAGTTAAATAAATTGAACCGGATTAGATAAATTATTGAAATGGAAATTTAAACTTAAAAGATAAGTGATTATATAATATGAATTTGGAAGTTTAAATTATAAGTTGTATAACTTATAAAATGAGAAAATTTAAGTAAAACCAATTGTTAAAATGGTTAAACAGTTTTGTTAAGTAAAACAAAATCTGAATTTTGAATGGTGATATGAATTTGACTTTAGTAAGAGTTAAATAAAATGATTTTAGAAATGAAATATAGCTTAAGTACTGTTGAATGAGGTTGAATTTGATATCAAAACGAATTAATAAAGTAAAGTAATGAATATGAATTTGAGTTATATAAAGAAAATTCAACTTTAATTGTAAAAGTGAGTTAGTGAATATGGTGAGTATAAGAATTCAATCAGAATTAGAATATAAACCAATTGATTTAAGTGTGTTAAACCAAATTGAATGTAAGCAAAGTAAATAAATTTGGTTAAATTGTATGTGCATTGGTTGCTAGTTGACCGTATGGAAATTCATTAAGTGTTAATGAAATTGAATTAATGGAAATTGGAAGTTAAGTAATTGAATTCAAATTGAAAGATAAGTAAATCTAAATAGAATCAATTTTGATTTGAATTGAAAGCAAACTAACTTGAATATGAATGAATGTTAGTAAAATCCATTGTGAATGAATGTGATTAAAGTGAAAATCAATTCAACGAAAGGATTTACTAAAGCACTAGTTGATTATCTTGGAAATAGAAAACTGATAAATTTATATAATAGTTTGAATTGGAATTTTTGAATTATTATAAACGGTTGTATAGAAGATTTGAAAAGAATTGATGTTATATTGGAATTATAAAATGAGTTTGTATAAGTGTTAAAAATGAAATATAAATGTATTTCATAAGTGAAGTTATAAAAATGAATTGATGTTGAAAAATAAAAGAATTTATAAGTAATTTACTTATAAATTAAATTTCTGATATAAAACTGAGATATAGAAGAAATGGTTAATGAAGTAAATTTCTATAAATTGAAGTCTTTATAAATAGGAATGAAATTTATAAATGTTGTTCATAAATCCGAAAATGACTTATTTTGGATAAGTAAATCTTTTTAGCTTGTTAAATGAAGTATATTCACGATTTTGGACAGTGAATATATTATTGAATAAAATGGACATGTTTTGGGAAAGTGATATTTTAAAACGAAGTTAATTGTTTTAAAAGATGTTTTTAAAGGCATTGAATATCGAAACCATAGATTTCAACATTCATTGTTGAAATAGACGTTTTCGAATATAAGGAAATGACGGACTATAACACTGTTATTATAGTAAATGATTTCCGAAAGGAAATGTTTTGTATAGTATTGGGATTTATACATCTATCTAAATTTCGAATCCCTATACTAGTGATTTTGAGTTGTCGTAACGATGTTTTACGTAACATTCGTTTTGACTCAAATAAATGTGTGAAAGAGAATGATTTCCTTAAAGATGAAATATATACTTAATTTTGATTTAAGTATATCGAATATTTTCAAATGTTGAAAATAAATTAGATTTGTGAATTACTTATTTTTAAATAAGTATGGAAATGTTTTTCCAAATATGAAATGTTATGAATATATTCCGTAAGGAATAAATGATTTGAAATTCATTTTCGAAGTCGAAGTTGAAATGTTAAATGAGAAATTTGAACAATTTGTTCAATTTGAAATTTTTCAAAAAGATTGAATCGTTGAGTTAAAATTGAGTTTAACTTCGACATCAAAGACAATATAAGTTGAGCTTTGAATTTCAGATGATGATTTGGATTGTATGTCTAACATTGTGAATTGATGACATAGCAATTGATCTCTATTAAATATATATCTGTTGGTGGCAGAGGATTTATTCTCTTAGCTTAACACCCTTCTCTGAGACGTACGAGCTCAGAGGTTATATATCGGTAGATATCAATTCTGTGTTGAGAATTGACAATGTAACATGTTATTCAAATCGAATGTGAAAGTCGATGATAAATGGAATTATGAATATGAATTGGGTTTGAGATAACCTTAAATTTCCAAATCGACTTAGAGGAAAATTTTGAAATCCTCTATTTGTAATGGATATAGGATATGTAGGTTTTCAGAACTTATATATATATGAATGCGGTAAATTTGAAAACCGTTAGTTTGGAAAGTCATTGTTATGGAAACCTTATGTAAGCTTACATGGATATGATATGTACGAAATGTGAAATGTAGTACTACATATATATGATATTATGTTTTCCAAACTGAGGATATGGAAAAGTACCTTCCATTTATTATTGGAGAAGGTATTGGAACTCGTGAAGAGTGTCCATTTGAAATTCGTAGCTACGTAGAATTTTCCATAAGTTGGAATGTCCATTTGGACTAGAATCCCTCGTGATGGGATCATGTTGATTATGATGTATGTTAGCGTAATTTGAGGGGCGAGATGCCTACAGTTACAAGCGATTCCATTGGGATAATGGCGCAACCGCCGAGTAAACTGCAATCTAAGCGCCAAAGCGAAATTTGAGGGGCGAGATGCCTACGGTTACAAGCGATTCTACTGGGATAGTAGCGTAACCGCCGTGTGGACCGCGATCTATGGCAACAACCATGGCGAAATTCAAGAGAGATGTGAAATCTACGGTTACAAGCGATTCTACTAGGATAGTAGCGTAACCGCCGGGTAAACTGTGATCCATGGGGGAACGTGCTTTCCATATCCATTTTTGAAAAAGAATTTTTAAAAGTATTTTCACTGGGAATTGAAGCAAGTATGTTTAGTACTTGGAGATTTTTAGACCTGTGCCTGGCCAGCGTATGTCTAATGTCTGTGAGAACGAAGATGGACTTGTTAAATTTCGAGTTAGCAAGTATTTTCAAACTGTAAATAGCAAATCAATAGTTTGAAACTAAAATTACATAATTCCTACCAAATAAATTAAGAAAGAGGATCTTTGAAATGTTTTGAAAGTCCACAGCTTTGGAAGAGATATATTATATAAATCTCTAACGTGAAGAATTTTAAAGTTTAAATCTGAGTTTTGTAAATCGAGAATTTTGATAAAATACTTTTGCGTCTTGATTGTAGAAATCAATGAACAAAAGAGAAGATAAACAAAACTAATGAGATTAAACAAATGAAATGAATCCTATATTCATTTATTTGTATTGAGTTTCAAGCTTAGAAAAAATTGAGTAGGATATAAATATCGGTGAAATTTTAACAACCTTTCCTTTTCGTGGACGAAAAGTTTTAAGGAGGGGAGTTTGTAACGATCCCGAATTTTTAAACTAATTTAAAATTAATAATTGAATTAAATTTTGATTTAAATTGTGAATGTGTTAGAATTTGTCAAGTTTAATATGAGGAATATCTTTGAATTTAAAATTTGAACTAATGACTTAGAAAATATCTACAAAACAAATTGAATCTGAAAAGAAAATATATATATAAATAAAATAAAATAAAAAATATATTACAAGATCTCTAGTACACAATATTTTATATCATCTCAGCCGAAGTCGCGTACCTATCAGCCACCCTACCCTGTATTCTCGCCATCACGTACGTTGTCTTTTCCTTTTTTTATTCAGTCGTTCCTCTTTGATTTTTCATTCGTAAAACCCTAAATCTAAGAGCAAAAGAAAAAAAAAATGGTGACAAAACTTAGGGCTTAGGCGTCGTCTCGATTCTCTGGCGAATTTGAGCACCGGCTTTGATCGTTCGACTTCGATTATCTCGCTTGCGACCTCTTCGTTCTAAGGTGAGTGGTTTTCGCCCCTCACATCTAGTTCAACTAAGTATTGTGCTTTGAGTCTAATTTGATTTCGTCGTTTATTTCATCTGTCTCGTTCAAATTTTGATACTTTGTAATGACCGGAAGCTTTTATTTTTGTGATGTTGCATCACTTGATATTGTTTTGTCTTGGCCAGTTGTTTCCGTTCGAAGTTTGATATCATAGTCTGCATTGCACTACTTTAAAATAATTTGAAAAAGTATAAAATCTGTTGTATCTATATGTCTGTGAATAAGTATGTATGCATCTCTGTTCATCAAGTTTTGCAAGTGAGTAAAACTGATCTCTAGTACTGATTTAAAATGTTAGTTGAATCTAGTGATAAGTGATTATTAATGATCTATTGTTTTGCCAATAATTGCCAGCATCCTCTGTCAATCTATGTTTTAATTTATTGCTTTAAAATGAAGTGTAGTGGAACACATCTTGTTGGAGCTAAATACAAATTTTTCTTTAGTGAATAGTAGCATATACTACTTGTTTTGTTGCCTTGAAGTTGCACACGTCCCTGTGCCTTTCCCTTGAAAGTGGTTCATATAAGCCTTCACGTTGAAGAAATTGTACACATTCAATTTGCACTTCTGTCTTGTTTGTCCCATGTTGCTTGTATTGAAATTACTTGCCAATTAATTTCGTTTTTTTTTAAAAAAAACCCAATTTTCAATTGAATGCATTTAGTACTATTTGCTACTTATATATATATATGACAGTGCATTTTGTTTCAAATCTTAAAGTTCGACTTTGTTTAGTTTTGAAGTTCAATTAGTTTGATAGTTAAAAACACATATACTTATATTTATGGGTTTGGTTCATTTTGTAGTCTTCACTTGATTTCCTGTTGCTTGCTATTTGGAACTGTTGCATTTCCACTATCGTGTGTCACCTGCTAGTTAATAAACTGCCCATTTCATGCTGTATGGGTTAGTGCAGTTACATTTTACGTCACTTCTACTTTGTTAACTCTAGTTAGACTGTACACTTTTGGTTCACGTTCCATATACTTGTATACTTGTCCATGCACTGTTGGTTCACGTTCACTGTTGGTTAAGGCTGACCAGCCGAGCTCTGCACTTGCACTGTCCAGTTCATGTTGTTTTTGTACACATCTGTTTCTAGTTCCACTTGAGGGTCTGGACATTTGCTTTATTTCAGTGTTCTTGTTGAAATTTTGAGCTTGCATCGCATGGATGCAATTGAATTTGGTTTTCAAACAAACTTGAGTTGAATCCGTGTTTCGGATTTGACCTTGTGCTGATTTCTATTTCTTCACTCGAGTTGGCGAGGCAGTGCACATGTATGTGCGTGTGCACTGCAGCCACCCAGAATTGACAGTTTTGAATTGATATTTTTCTTTGCGTCGTGACGCATTGATGTTTTATGCCGTATTGGCGAGGCCGTACACGCGTGCGTGTACGGCAGCCAATCGAACTCTGATGGTTTTAAAGTGACAACTTCAATTGTCTTAAATTGATTTAGTCGATTTGATAAATTGTTTATTTATCTCTGTTGATGATTTAAATCTGCTGATTTTTGTTAAACACTGTTTAGTGTTAAAATTTTCGTTATCCGATTTCTTTGTTTAAAGGATTGGATAGACGGGAATTACTGTGACTGTCGTCTATTTAAAGTATTACTGCCTATATGCACTAATAAACTGGTTTGAATTAGACCGACCTGTGTATTATTTTCTTTTGAATATAATACTCGGGTCAGACCGAGTATTTTTACAGCTTGAAGATTTTCGAGCAGCGAAGTTAGAGAGAGAAAAGAATCACTTTAGTTTCAGAAAAATTGTATTTTAAGATATTCCGCTGTATCAGTTAAATACATTGTATAAACTCTGATGTATGTATGTAAAAGAAATTTATAGTAATGAAATAAATTCTCATTTGTTTTAATTCATTGTTATTATTCTGTGTTTCTGTGGCTGATTCTGTTTAAACGTTATAAACTAAATAACAATTCGTCTTTTTGAACATTTCGAGTTGGTTTAATTGCCGACTAGGGGCGGTCAGAAGGGGGAATGTTACATAATTGTAGAGGTTAATTTGGCTATAATGGTAGGTTAATAAGAAATAGATTAAATGTTGTATTAAAGATAGAAATAATATGTATATAATTGAAATTGGATATTATAGAATAGGAAATCAGTTTTGGGTAAGTAATTTATTACCCTTGGTTGTATACAATGAATTAATAGATATGAATTACTAAGTTGTAACGATTCATTCTCATCTTTTTATTTAATCCATTGAAATAATTTGGTAATTAATGGAAATATAATGTAATTGTCATATTGTAGTTAATATGGTAAAAGACGTTAACCGTAGAGTATGAGAATAATAAGATGAAAACTTATGTTAAATAAATTCATAAGGTATTTGATGATTAAATAATAAGAATGTAAATCAATATAAAAATTGTTGGAATATAAATTATAATGGACTAAGATTTATTACAGTCGTAATTTAATGCTGAAATTAATATAAGATTTAAATATTGGATTTAACATAGAAAATTAAATTTTAAAAGATTATTAATTTCTATATAATCAGGAATGATGAGAATGGTTAACTTTAAATTTAAATTTAAAATTTATTAAATTGATTTTTAATTTATAATTCATTTAATTAACATGAAAATTAGTCTTTTTGGGCACTGTCTCGGATTTCGACGAAACCAGTTTCATCGGATCCGTAATAGTGAATTATTGTAAGATTTCAAGTTTTATAGCGATCGGACTTATCATTTGATCAAGCAAGCTGGAAACGCGTAGAAATCAATTAAAGGAATTTAAATGAATATTATCTGGTTTTAAATGCTAACTTCATATACAATAGAATTAGGGTTTGAAATTAGTTCCATTAAGTTTAAAAATACTGAAAACCTATATTTCAATATATATGATGACATATTTTCGTTTCGGGAACGAAACAGACTTTTCGGTTATTTTGTTATCGCCCCGACCTATTCGATCTGTTCCATTCATTCTTATCCATTCTTGTTTCAGCTTTGTCTATATATAGGCTGTTATAAATCCTAGCAATTTTTTATTCTATTGTCTGTATGTACAATTTCTATCTTATCTGTTCATCCTCAATGGTAGACATATCAAAACCCTAAATTGCAATTCCAAATCAAATCGAAAATCCAAACTATTCAAACCCTATCATATAATATATCATAGCGAAGCTCTCTACGAACGTAATCTGTGTCTATAGTTCGTTTTTGCAATCGAGTTTCGGTTTGGCCTGAAATCAGTGAAGCATTCTCAACCGTCCATATTAGGGTTTCGCGATCGATGGTGGATCGTCGACCAATCGACGATTAGGAAGTGCAGCAGCGTAGAGGGCGACATGTTGGGGCGATCCATAGAGCTACTTTGGTCTAAAAGTGCCGTAGTTTGCCAGAAATAGCGATTATAGGGGCGGCGGCGTGGAGCTCCAGGCGATGGCCGGAGTTCGTCGCGACTTGGGTAAAGGCGCGGCCTGGCATGGTGGAGGCGGCGGTGTTCTTGGATCAAGTCGAAGGTGATCGTAGGTGACGGTGGCGGCTGTTGAACGAGGCAGCTGTGATGGGTTAGGGTTCATGCACGTTGTCTGGTAGGGTTGAGCGAGAGTGGTAACTACAGTAATGCCCTTATTTTATTTTAATTAAAATTTTTACTTTCAATGTTCTAACACCTATAACTTTTTCATACGAGCTCGGATTCATACGCGGTTTCTTCCATTGGGATCATATCGAAATTCTGGACAACATGAAATAGGTTTAGTTGAATTTGGAGGCTATTCAAATTTTAGGCTTTTATTGGATTTTAAATCGACTATAAATCAAAGGTGAGTGATTTAACCCACTCACGCAATACTAAATCTTCTTTTGTTAGTTGAATTAAATTTATGAAGTGATAAGAATTTTATTGATTGATGTTTGGTATTGTCATTTAAATTTAATTTGAATTTATATTGAATTAAATTGACATTTATATTAATTTTGAATTTAATTGCTAGTTAAGTACCAGATATTGATAACTAGTTAATTGTTGTGATTTATTGGCTGATTTGGATGTTTATTGTGGTGGATGTTTATTTGTTGACATTTTAGATGATTGGATATTTATTTATTTTTATATATCCCTGTTTCACTCTGTATATTAATTGAAAGCATATAAACTGTTATTTAAATTATTTCGAATAAATTAAGAAATACGTTGAAATGATATATACCTATGACATTTTGATTTGGATTGAAATGTTATATATCCATCCCTATAACTAAAATTGAAACAATTGATTACTTGGCCATAGGGTAGAAAATTATATACGGACACCGAATTGGTTAAATTCAATGGTTTTAAAAATCTTGATTTTGGGTTTTGATTAAATAACATTGTTTAAAAGAAATAAATTATGGATTTAAATGAATTAAATTATTTTCTGATTGAAGCTTTGAAATTTTGGAATTGAGTAAAAGAATTTGTTTTAAAGAATTGAATTGAAATGTGAAGTATAATCAATATATGACTTTAATTTTGGAAATTGAATTACTTTAAGATTTGGACCTTAAAATTGAACAATGAGATTTAATTTAATTTAAGCGAATTAAATCAGTAAATTGAATTTGGACTTAAAATTGATATGAATTGAAGTGGTTTAAAATAAGAATTGAATTGAAATTTAAATCATTAATTTGGATTGTTGAATCGAATTTGAAGTTAAAAATGAACATTTCGAAAATTGAAGTTAATTCGAATTGAAATTGAAATTAAGTTGATTTGAAACTAAATCGAAGTTGAGTCAATTGAATTGAAAGATTAGAAATTAAGTTTTGTTAATTTGAAAACTAGACATGGGTCCAGATTTGTTGAAATAGAAGGAAACTGTTTGATTTTATACTATTTTCAAAACAAATTATTTTAAAATAAACTGTTTAAAATATATCTTTTTAATATTCAAATTATTTAGATTTTCCAACTATTTTACTATATAAACCATTTTCAATACTTAACCCATTTTATATTAAACTGTTTAAATCTCTAAACTATTTAAACTATTTTAAACTATTTATAACAATTCAAACTATTTTCTAAAATTTCAAACTGTGCAATGTTGAGATGTTTATATTCAAATCGTTGATTTAAATGCAACTGTGGTTAAATGAGGTTATAACATAAGTTGGAAATTGAAATGATATTTTCAAGCGAAATGACATATTTGGGTAAATATGATGATTTTGAAAAGAAGGTTATTTTGAATTGAATATGATATTTTGATATCAAATATGAATCGGTTTTGAAATGTAAAAGAACCAACCGGTGCGAAAAATGACGTTTGGTTGTTAAAGTGACCAGGGCCTCTTATTGGCATACTCTCTGTCAATATTGGAACCACTTTAACAACTGTATATGTGGTGGATGATCCAGAATGAAGTGGTTGGATTTGGTGAATGTTTGCCGGATTTGAAGAAAGAGAACGATGATGGATGACCTTGACACTTGTGCCAATTTGAAATGACTAAAACAGAAGCCTATGTCTGGCCGAGGAGGGGCCATCACCCCTTCGTATTATTATATTGATTTTGGACATGATCAGTGCACCTTGAATTGATTTTGGGGGTGGTGGACTCGGTGGGCGGTCGTAGCTATGATGCGTTACCACCAGCCAGAAAGGGTAAACTTGTAAATCCTACCTTGGGCATTTCCTTACGTGCCTTGTTATACTTTTATCCTTATACATGCCTACTATGATTTTGTTTTAGTATGGTACCTATAGGGGACTCACTGGCTACCGACGTTACTGGTTATGTTACAGGACCTGCATACACTACCTTTTTAAAAATGTGTTAAGGGGATAGATGTAAAGCCTTAACACTATTTTAATATTTTACATTACTGATAGACACTACATATATAGCGTTTTTACTACATAAAGATAGTTTAACGGATCCTTAGGAGATGGAAAATCTCGTAACATCTCTTAAGTTATTGCACTCACATTATACACTGGATAGGAGATGTAAAATCCCGTAAACATCTCTGAAGCTATTACACTCATATTTACTTGTTGTTGATTTGACTTACATAAGAACTTTTAGTTCTGACTCGAGTGTTTTGTCTTTTCATTACGCTCGGGTCAGCCTGAGCATTTCAGTGTTTGAAGACATTATATCTGGTGGATGAAGAAAAAGTTTGGCATATTATATTATTAGTATTATTTCGCTGCATCATTATTGGTTTGTTGTTGATTTTACTCTGATTATGTTGTAAAGTTGTGTAATCAAATATATATTCTACAACAGCTTCATGAATTGTTTATTTGATTATTATATTTTGTCATTCCGTTGCGAGATCCTGTGTTTTGTTTTCCCTTCTTTTCTCATATTTTTCTTATTATATCTCATTGACAATCCTCCCTTTTGGATTGTTTGAGTTAGACATGTGTGGTTTGTTATTAGTTTAAACCGTCCAAAAAGGTGGATCGTCACAGAAGAGGAGGTGGCAATATTCGTGTCTCGTGGTTGCAGAATTCCTTGATTACGATTTGTGAGCCATTCTTGAAAACCAATGATTTTTTGGCTTTCAGGACGCTTAGGAAGACCCATTAGACTAAGTGTCTTGGAGTTAAGCTCACATATAGTCATGAAGTCCGAACCGAGCAATGGAAATCCAAAATTTTGGAGAATTCGCATTATGTAAGCTGCGTAGTGAATTGTTTTGTAGCTTCTTTTATGATTGATAGTAAGAAATTCATCCAATATTATTTACCCCAATTTACTTGTTGAGAGGAGTAAATAGCATATAACGCTTGAAAATCCCTTTTGTAGACTTTTTCAAAACTTCAGGTCCAGGGTTGTACAGATCTAATAAGAGCACGATGGATAATTCTTGCTTTTGGACGTAAGGCGCTATATTTTTAAATGGTTAAGTCGTCGGACAAGAAAATATGAGATACTTCATCGTGATTGTACATATCAACATCATCAATATCCAACCCCTCGGATGGACATAGTAGAATGTGGCCTAATCTTTGAAGGGGTAAATAAATTTTTACTTCACAAACCAATGTCCATATACGATCATCTTTGTTTTTGGGATTTTGATGATCGAGTTTCATATTGGTATAGAAGAGCTTAATTAAAAGTGGGTAAATTTTAACATTATTAGAATCATAACCAATAAGTGAATCGAAACCATGAGCTTTGACTAATTCCCTAACCACGTAGCCATTGAATTCCGGAAATTTCATGAATGCTCCTTCAAAAAGCTTTGAATTTTTCATGCTATTGAATCTATTAACCGTTGTTTCATTATATAAGCATGCTCGAATTTGACTTTCAGAAGGTCCGATTGTTGATTCTCCCACTCTCTTTGGTCTTGGAGCCATTTCTTTTTATGAAATTGGAAGAAAAATTGAATTTTTGAAGAAGTTAGGGTTTGCTTTTGGGTTTTTCTGAGTAGTGAATGGTTGGGTAGGTTGAAAATGAAAGGGTAGATGAGAATATGAAGTAGGTTAGATTGGGAACTTGCATTGAGATTCGTGCAAGTCTATTTTAAAAAATAGAAAAAAAATTATTCGGCCTGCTGAAATAATGAAGGCAGTCGGTTGAAATTGGAAGAACTGCAACCCGCAATTTTTAGTTTAAAATTGCCATGTTTTAGTCGGCTGAACGGGGCAAATCAGTCGGTTGGATTCAGAATAAATTTTTAATATTCTTGAATGTTCAGTCGGCTGATCCCATAGATGCAGTCGGCTGAAACTGTTGATTTTTTGAGGTGAAGCTTATTTTCAGTTCATTTTAATTTGGTTAACAAACAAGCTATATATATATATTTGTTTTTCGAGCTTTTTTCTCATGTTAAAAAAATAATTTTATTTCAAAAAACGTGTTACATATCCAAATTACAATATCAATTTCATGAAAATAAATTTATACAAACGTAGATTTTATTTTTCCGAAGTCTTGGTTTCGTCTGAGCTTGGTTCAACTTTGGTGTCATCACGTAATTGATTAATAGGAAACTAAACATTACGTTGAGCACCCTGTTCCCAAGAATTTGGAGATATGTGAGGTCGTTGAGGAGATGGACTGCGCACACCTTGTTTAGGAATCGTTCCACGGAATTTGAGAGCGAATTGTTCTAGAAAACTTAAACATATACCATGGTGTTTTTGCTTGTAATACATCTCACGTTGTAAACTTAAAGTTTCACGTTGATAGTGATGAATATCATCAATTTTCTCCTTGGTAGAAGGTGATCCAAAGTCTAAGTTTTTCCAAGCTCGTTTGCCTTTTGGTGTATATCTAGTATGGTGATTAGGAGATGGAGTAATCTTCACTGGAATATACACATGGGTAGATTTATTTGAGAAATCCGAAGTTGGAGTGCTGAAAACAATTGATAGGAGATTGGAACTTTCTTGAGACGACATGTTTTGAGAAGATGTGTATATATAATTAATGTTAGTTTTTTTAAAAGAAATTCTCTTCGTGTATATATATTGGTTTTATTTTCCATTTCTGAAGTTTTATAGTTTCTAGTTAACATTGATTACTAAATTTCAGCCATTCCTTTTATCATCTATAACTTATAAATAGATATAAGATTGTCAAGTTAAAAAATATAAAAAGATTATAGCCGTATATTAAATAGAAAGATTGTAAGGTGTTAAAGCAAGTAACACAATAGAATATTGGAATGACATGTGATTATCTCCCATGAGTGTAGAGTTCGAGCGTCACCATCTTCAATTTTTGTCCAATTAAAATTTTATAACCTTTTATACTTTAATATTAAATTATAAATCATGTAATGACATAATTCCTAGTTCGCGTCTCAATTTATGAAAAATATTTTATTTAAAGGTTTAGTAAATATATCTGCAACTTGATTTTCGGATGATACAAAATCAAGAGAGATATTACCTTTTTCTATGTTATCATGAAGAAAATGATGTCGGATGTCAATTTGTTTAGTTCTAGAGTGGTTTATAGGATTTTTCGATTAATTTATAGCACTTTTATTATCTTTAATAATAGCTGTAATTGCTTTGGTGTCACACTTTTTTAGTATCAACATGAACTGCCAAAAACGCCCCTCTATATATTATCAAATCTTAGTCACTTAAAAATAGGATCTAATATTAAACTTCTTTACAAATTCAAACGCCCCTAAAAGTAGGATCTAATAATTAAACATGGTTTACCAATTCAAAACACTTCTAAAAATAGAATTTAAAATTAAACTTCATTTACAAATTCAAAATATTTCTTTACAGATATAGAAATCTTAATATCACTTGAAAATAAAAAAAATCCTTTTTAACTGATTTAAACATATACAGGAAAACAATTCATGCGCGAAGCGCGTGCCATAACACTTCACAATAAATTGTTGATTTAGATAAGTTTATACCCAAAATCTTGAAATGTTTGTTGCATATACATTACTTGAGCACATGCCAAAGCAGAAGAAATATATTCTGCTTCACATGTCGAAAGTGAAACACAATTTTGTTTCTTACTAAACCAAGATACTAAAGATTGTCCAATGAAATGACATGTACCACTTATACTCTTTCAATCCGTTCGACATCCTTCAAAGTCAGCATCACTATATGTTACTAACTCAGAAGGACATTCTTTCGGGTAAAAGAGACCGTAGTCTTTAGTTTTGCTTAACTAGCGCAAAATTCATTTCATTGCTCGCAAATGTGATTCATTAGGATTTGCTTGAAATCGTGCACATAAGCATACACTCATCATTATATCGGGATGACTAGCAGTTAAGTAAAGTAAAGATCCAATCATACTTCGATATAATTTTTGGTCAACACTTTTGTCATTTTCATCTCGATCGAGATGTACCATAGTACTCATAGGTGTTGGTTTAGCAGAAGTATTTTCCATACCCAAACTATTTATTAGATTAATACAATATTTTTCTTGATTAACAAAAATTCCAATATTTAATTGTTTAATTTGTAATCCAAGAAAATATGAAAGTTCTCTCATATGAGACATTTCGAATTCCCTTGTCTTAATATTCGAAAATTCTTGACATAATTTTTTGTTCGTGGAACCAAAAATGATGTCATCTACATAAACTTGTATTATTAAAATATCGTTTTTATCTTGTTTTATAAACAAAGTTTGATCTACTTTTCCAATTTTAAAACCAGAATTTATAAGATAACTTTTAAGACGATCACACCAAGCACGAGGTGCTTGTTTTAAACCGTATAAGGCTTTCTTTAATTTATAGACATGGTTTTTAAATTTTTCATGTGCAAATAGAGGTAGTTGTTCTACGTACACATTTTCTTTTATAAAACCGTTTAGAAAAGCACTTTTTACACCCATTTGATATAGTTTAAAGTTATAAAAACATGCAAAAGCTAATAAAAATACGTATTGCTTCCAGTCGGGCTACAGGAGCAAATGTTTCTTCGTAGTCTATTCCTTCCTCTTGATTTTAACCTTGAGCGACTAATCTAGCTTTGTTTCGAATAATATTCCCTTTCTCATCGGCTTTGTTTTTGTAAACCCATGTAGTACCGATGACTGTTTAATTACTAGGTCTAGGAACTAAGTCCCAAACTTTGTTTCATTCAAAATGATTTAACTCTTCTTGCATAGCTATATTCCAGTAATCATCAGTTGAGGCTTCTTTAGCATTTTTAGGTTCAATGTTTGATAGGAAAGCTACATGACTCGTTTGATTTAATTGATTTCGTGTTCTTACATTAGAATTTATTTCTCCAATAACATTTTCAATTGGGTGATTTCTTAGTAGTCTTGGTGGAGATCGAATCTCATTTTCATTAGGTAAATTGTTGTTTTCAATTTCAGTATTATTTTCAATATTTTCTATATCATCTTCTGTGATATTTGATTTTGGAATTATTTCTTCATCTTCATTTTTATTATTAAGTTTGAAATTTTCATCGAATGACACATGAAATGTTTCTTCGGTTATTTTAGTTCTTTTGTTGTAAATTCTATATGCCTTGCTTCATTCTGAGTATCCAATGAATATTCCTTCATCGGATTTTAGATCGAATTTACCATGTTGGCCTTTTCTATTTAATAAAAAGCACTTTGAACCGAAAACTTTAAAATATGATATGTTAGTTTTCTTCCATTAAAAAGTTCATATGGGTATGTTTTGTTAATAGTCTAATGGAGAATCGATTTAAAATATAACAAGTAGTTGCTACAGCTTCTACCCAAAAATGTTTAGGTAGAGTGCTTCTATTTAATGAGGTTCTAGCACATTCTTAAAGTGTTCTATTTTTTCTTTCTACAACTCCGTTATGTTACGGAGTTTTAGAAAATGAAAAATTGTGAACAATTCCTTTCTTATTACAATATTTTTCAAAAATATCATTATCGAATTTGCACCGTGATCGCTTCTATTGTTTTTAATTTTTATATTTTTTATATTTTGAATTCTCTTAGCAAAGCTTTAAGAATTTTCAAAAAATATCACTTTTATTTTTCATAAATATTGTCCAAGTGTATCTTGAAAAATCATCTACAATTACAAAATATATCTATTATAATTTATTGATTGTACATGAATTGGTCCAAAAATATCTAAATTTAATAACTTAGGTGGTTGTAATGTAGAAATAATTTTCTTTAATTTAAAAGTAGATTTGGTTAACTTTCCTAATTGATAAGCATCACAAATACTATTTACTTTAAAATTCATTTTTGGTAAATATTTTACTAAATTACTTTTAGATAATTTTCTTATCGCTTTAAAGTTTATATAACAAAATCTTTTGTGCCATAACCAAGGATCATTTTCTTTGACTACTAGACATATATTTGTGTTATGATTAAATTCATATTTAATATGTATATATTACGCTCTCTAGTTCCTTCAAAGATAAGATTATTTTTTTGATCAAATACGTTACATTTATTTTTCGAAAAAGATATATTAAAACCTTTGTCGCATAGTTGACTTATACTAAGTAGATTATGCTTTAAATTATTAACTAGGAAAACATTTGTAATAAGAGGTAGGTTAGATATACCATCAGTTCTCACATCGCCTTTGCCGTTGATATATCCTTTGGAATTATCTCTAAATGTGACAAATCCTCCATCTGAGTAGATAATGTTAGTCAACATATCCTTGTTTCCTATCATATGTTTTGAGAAATCACTATCAAGTATATACTTTCCTCTTTTCTTAGTTGGTACTTGCAAAAAATATAGAGATGATGTTGGTACCCACTATTTATTAGGGTCCTAAGAGTTAGGTCTTAGAAAACCAAACCCAAGGGGGTTTAGAATTCCCTTTATAAGTAAAATTTTCATTTTTATAAACTGTATTTATAAAAGTCTTAATATACTTATTTCTAATTGAATTATTAGTTTTTGGTACCCAAATCTTTATATTTTTTGTGGTATAAATGTCCTTCTTTTGAGTGAAAACCTTTGGTTTTGGCTTTGGTTTTATAAAATTCTTATGTACATTGAAATTTTTATATAGTAAAATGTTTCTCTTTGAACTAGATTTTGAGGAATTTGTATATCCTAAACCTTTCTGATTGAAAGAGGTTTGAGAATGATTAATAATTTTAGAAAGATTTTCTCTACCTTTATTAAAGTTAGAAACATTTTTAGTAATATTTTCTAACTCGGTTTTGAGACTAGTATTGTTTAATTCAAGAACTTTGACATTTGATTTTAAATCGTGATTTTTTGCAGCTAATGTTATATTCTTTTATTTTTGAACGTCAATCTCATTTGATAGCATAGTGAGTTGAGAAGATACATCAGACAAAGGTTCTTGTGTTTTGACAAGTTCTTCTTCTAAGATTTTCTTTTCATCTCCGAGCATATAAATTTCTATTTCACTCCTATTTAGTTTTTCTAAAGCATCTTTATATTTACTTTTAACATCTTTTAGTTTATCCAATAGCTCCAAGTTTATATCAATTAAATCATCAAAGGTTAGATCACTTACTTCGTCAGATGAGGCCATAAAGCATACATTGGCTTGTTCGGAGTCACTGTTAGTGTCACTGTCTAACGAGGAAGACGATTCTGAATCATCCTATGTAACAGAGAATGCTTGCTTCTTCTTATGTTTGTCCCTTTTATTCTTGTACCTGCCTTTCTTTCGATCAGGATAGTCCTTCTTTATGTGACCCTTTTTTGTGACATAACATTCGAGATTTGAAACTAATGGTTTGTTGGTGTTGTCTCTCCCGTTGTTTCCCAGTTTCTTGTTCTTTCGAAAATTTAAAAATTTCTTAAAGTTCTTAGCAATAAAAGCCATGTCATCTTCATCTTCTTCTGAATTTTCTTGTTCAGCTTGGAATGCTATGGTCTTTCTGTCTTGTGCCTGATCTCTTTCTGCCTGCAAGTTTACTTCATACGACGTGAGATTTCCTATTAACGCTTCAGGTTTTATGGTAGACATATCGTTAGCTTCTTCTATAGGTAAGACTTTCTGTTCCCATTCATCCGTTAAAGAGTTTAGGATTTTTGAGACAATATCAAAATCAGTGTATTTTTCTCCTAGTGCCAATAGTGAGTGATATATGTCTTGAAATCTAGAATACATTTCATTTATTTTCACATCCTGTTTCATTCTAAAATTTTGAAATTGATTTTTAGGTATAGAAATCTTGCTTTGTTTAACTTTATTTGTTCCTTCATGTGTAACTCTAAGAGTTCGCCAAATTTCATAAGTTGTTGTACACATGCTAACTCTATTAAATTCATTCTTATCTAAAGCACAAAATAGCATATTCATGACTTTTGCATTTGAGGTAACATCTAATTTTTGTGCGTTTGACCATTGTGCATATGGTGTGGTTGGTATAATATATTCATCTTGAGTTATATTCCAAGTGTCATATTTGTTTGCCTGCATATAAATTCTCATGCGAATTGATCAATAATTGTAATTCAAACCGTTAAATAGTGGTGGTCTTGCAGTGGATTGACCTTCAATAAAACTTGTGCTAGTGTTATTTTCCATATTAACTAAATATCAAATAACTGTGTTATGGTCATATGATGACCTTGCTCTGATACCAATTGAAGTTACTAAGGATCGTGCAATATGGAATATTAACTAAACTATTTACTTGTGCGAAATATAGATATAAAAGTAAAATAATAAAGTAAATGACACCAGAGATTGTATACTAGTTCTGTTATCCTGCCTTTTGGCAAGGTCGTGACACCAAGGACTTGATTAGAGACCAAGGACAATCCGTTCGGAAGATCGGTTATACACAGGTTCACGATAGATACAGGCAAATTTGGTCCGAGTCTGGATCGAGTTACATTTAGCATGGTATGACAAGAAAAGCTATGAAAGGCAACATTCCAAATTTCAGGTCAATCGGAGTTCGTATGCTCAAGTTATGGATCAATCAAGATTCATGAGAAACATGTTTGTTTCGTATCTATAACCTTCGTATCCCTTACCTTCGTATCCATCAACTCCACAACCATCCCCTTTGTATCCATCAAACAATAGGATCGATCCTAATCCATCTGATCAACTGCTACTCACTTCATATCAATCCACTTCCATCCATTTCGTATCGATCAACCAAGCATCGATACGAAACCAACAGCCAGCGATTGATACGAAGGAACCAACATGAAGCATCGATACGAAGGCAGCCTCTAAGCATCGATACGAAGAGCAATACACAGGATCGATACGAAGAAGGCGTAGTCAACCAAGAGAAGCGGTCCACTAGCATGAAAAATAGATCTCCACGTAACTGTCGCTCCACGTCATTGGTACAAGATCGATCGTTACGAAAGTATCGATACACACCCTTCAGCCTACTTGAAAAACCAACCTTGGATCAATCATAACTCAAAATCTAAAAGTCCAAATGCTATGAAATTTGCACAGGGGCTTGCACACCACCTCAAGAATGTCTCTGATCAATCGCAGCCCAAATGGACCAAAAACTGATTGATACGAAGATGGTTGGGATCGATCCTGATCGATCCCAAATGACCCCAGATCAATCTGGTGGGCCCACCCACTTGTGAGAAGGAGTATTCCGAGCTTTGAGGGAGATATTTCGAGATATACACCTATAAATAGCACCACTACGCCTATAGAAAAAGGACTTTTGACTCTGCTACGACATTACTCCGCCACAACTCCATTGTAACTTGAGTGTTAGAGTGTTGTACAATTGTAATCAGTTGTCAATCATCAATAAATAGAAAAACATTCAAAGTGGACGTAGGCTACAACGCGGAACCACTATAATTTCTTGTCTTTTTCTATTTTTGCATGCTTTTAATTGTGTGATTATTAGATTAGCCTCCTTTTCCATTTAATTTCTTCACTTTAATCTCTTTAATCACATTTGAAAAGTGCCGTGCCAAATTCTAGTAAACGTTTGATTATGACCCGAAGCCATGACTTCGGGACTTAAAGACCGGACTCAACTTCGACTCAGTAACTAAAGCCTCACAAGTACATTGAATGGAAACGCGAGTGCTGAAATACTTAAACAAATAAACACAGAGTTATGCTAAAAAACAAAAAGAAATTTTATTTCCACTATTCTTTGAAAAAGATAAGTACAAAAATCTGTTCGATAAATTCCTATAAGCAAAGGCCAAACCCGCGTCTATACATGGCCTACAAAACCAAAAGGAAAAGCCTATTCTAGCTATCTACAAAAAGAAAACGCAAAAGTGCATGTCTACGCCTTTGATTTTTTATCTTTCTAACTCTTCTTTGGCGTAGACCCGGTTGTACTGCCATCCAGTCCTCTCTTCGAGCCTTTCCTTCCCCGGACTGCTCCAACTGGCTTGTCTCCGGTTGGGGAAATCGAAGCAGACTCTTCCTCAGAACTCACAGGGATTGGAATGTCTCTGTGAACAGAACTGGAGGAATAGTGGCACTCTCGATGTTAGAAGACGGAGGAGCGACCGTATCAATGACTGTGCCACCAGGAGAAATGACAAGTATAGGGACCAGGACAGGACCCTCCATGCCACCAACTCTACGATTCAGCTCAGCTTGCTCCATCTCGGCCTTAATCTCCTCCATTATTTGATCAGCCCGCTCCGCGCGAATGCCTATTGGAATACTGCTAGTTGGACTAGAGGAGCCAGTTATGATCATGTCTTCATCTAACTTGAAAGGCATTTCAATGTTCGGGTCGCTTTCATGACTAAGAAGTGCTTCCAGCATTTGTTCATCAAGCATGCAGCTGCTTTCATGCATCTCTCCAGCCAATGCAGCGACCGTTGTATTTGTGGCCTCCGTCACTATCGCCTCATGCTCATGGTTCATTTCTTAGTTGCACGAGGATCGATTGATGCAGAATCTATAATTGAATAAAGATAGGAGAAAATGTTAGTGACATCTTCTGACAGTGCTCCTACATTTGGACGAATGGAAGAAGTGTATAGAATACCTTCCTCAGATTGGCTCGTGTGCTAGGCCGATGTGCCTTCAGAGCCACGTTCGTGTACCAAAGAGGTGCAGCTGGTCAGGGTCGTATCCCAGAACAGTTGGAGGGTCAATAGAAGAAGCAGGTTCAGATTGAGATATTGGGGGCGCTTCAGATCCTACTTCATAATGCTCAACTTCGGATCCTTCTCCAGCGTCCGGATACTTAGCAGCTAGCTTTTCCTTTTCAAGAGCGATGATAGTGTCGTGGAGGACTTTCAATTCATCTCCGACAAGTATCCGATTTTCCAGTTCGAAATTCGTCCATGGTTGTAGTGTAGCGAGTCATCTTCTCGTCCTCCACCAGGTGGCTCCAGGTCTTGTACAATTGAAAAGGGTAATCTTCGTCGAGCCAGGTTAGATTGCGGTTTCTTAAGACATTGACATTGTATGTGACCAGGAGATCTTCAAATTCATTCTCCATCCAGGCCTCCACCGCTTTAATTTCATTCTCAATTCTGGCATCGGCTTCCTAAGCCTTTAAGTTCACTGCATCCCTTTCATCCTTGAGTAACACTGCCTGTTCGCATGCCTCCTGGGCAGATTTGTTGGTCTAATCCTTCTCGCTGATGGCCTTAGCAAATTTTGCCTTTAGCTCGCTAAGCTCTTTCAGCACATCATCTCTCTCCTCCATAACAATGGTATTGTGGTGGCCCATCTCTTCCACCAAGGCCATATGTGTATGTCACATTTTATCCATGGACTGTTTTGCCTCTTCGGCTCTCTTATCGGCATCCATCTCCGATTTCCTTGAAGTCTCGGCTTCGTTAGTAAGCACTTCTATTATCCTCCCTTTCTGAGCAAGGTCGGCCTCCATTTTCTCAATTATTTTGGCCCGCTCAAAAGCTACCGCCAAAGCCTTTTCTGCAGTTTTCACCCACTCCCAATACTGATTGTAGATATCGTGCACGTAGTACTGTACCATTCTTTCTGTGTCATTGTAATTCGTTTCAAGTTCAGAGGGAAATATAAGCCATCAAAGTAGATGTTTGGGAAGTCTTTCTTTAGTTTGGCAATTCTAATGGCTCCCTCTCCGGTGGTTTCTATAACGACTGGTTCTGTAATGATGGGAGCTTCTGCCTCAGTCCTACGGCGTTGTTCGCCAGATTTTGAAGTATGAGGAGGCATTATTTGGTAGGCAGTCTCAGAAGGTTGTCTGCCGGAGCCGGAGGGTTTTGATGAACCTTTAGGTGGAGGCGATCGCGGTCGGGAATGGCGCCTACTTTGATGTTGCCTTTCCTTCTCCCTTTCATAATGCTCACGCTCCTGGCTGGAATGGTAGCCACAATCGTAATCTCTTTCAGTTTCACGCCTATAAGATTTGGAGTAAGAGCTACATGCGTTGCACTTAGAACGAAGATTGCTAAGCATGGACCCCTACCTCACCATTGTGTCTGTAAAAGGAAAAGAGAAGCGGATTTAGTTATCTCCTGAAACTAGAAAACATATTATTAGAAGTTGTGTGGTGCCGTGAAGTGTGTGTATGCATGTGCAAATCCCCCAACTAACCAATTGTGGTGGCTTTTCTCGTAGGAGTTGGCTCCCTACATCTAAAGCACTTAATCCTGCATCAGTTTGTAATGGAGAATGAAGTCCCTCTAATCCAAAATCTTGAAATGAAGCCAAGTCATCGGAAATAGGGATATCCGCCAATCCTTTCAACGAACTCTCCATTTACGGAGAAGAAGTCTCCTAACTTATAGCAGTTGCAGTGGGAAGAGATACCACAATAGTTTTATGCCTCTTGGATTTGTGAGCGAGAGCCTTGCCTTTTCTTTTTGATTTTGGTAATCGAAGACTCTACAAAGGTGCAACTGCGGGCTCATCCCCAGCTGGGATACTCTCGTCATCTCCCTGTTAAGTGATTACAACGCTTGGAGCTCTTCTTCCTCCTTACCTTATCAGAGAAACCTCGGGAACTCCTATTAGCCCGATGCTTTGATCTCTCTCTATAAGCCCCACGGTGATTAAGTTTTCATCGGTAAAGACTTCATCGATTTCTCTAAGCTCAGTTGGCACCGATTGGAGAACCTTACCATCTCCTTAAATTGCGCTCCTTTGGGCCGCGGAATCAAAGTTGTAAAAGAAGCGAAGTATTAGAATCAGCATCAACTAAAATTACCCAGTTAATCGACAAAGAACTTGGAGCACTTGCGTGTAACTAGCCACCGTCTGGCAAATCCTGCTGGACACCGAATGAATAACCATTCGGTTTTAAAGTAGCTTAATTTACTCCAAGCGCCTGCCACTACTTGGCTGTTTCAGATTGCTTCTAAAAAGGTGAATGAAGGGTTGTTCCCGCGACTTTTGACGTTAAATAAATATCTGATTTCCTCGACCTTGTGGGGCTGGAAAAGATGCTCCATGAAGATAATATACAAGCTGTTGAGCAGAGCATATCTGTTTGGATGCAACTGAGAAGATGCAATCCTCAAAAGAACAGCACTTCCCGAATAAATTGGTTGAACGAGGGCAATGTCCCAGCTGCACACATGTACCTATTACAAGCAGTATACCCATCTGGGGGATTGTGGGCTCTGTCTTCTGGCCTCGGTAATAAAACATCTTCTAGAGATAGACCATGTCTAAGGCAGATTCTACCTAGCATATATTCGGAGATTTTAGAACGTACTGAATCCTCCGGATTTAAAACTAAAGCAACACTTGGTAGTTCATTCGGGGCAGGACTGACTACATCTGCTGCAATGTCTGGCACTTCGATTCCAGGATGTGGAGGACTCTGAATATCCTACGGCTCGGAGCTCCCGAGATCCATAGCTATTGAACTCGGTAAAAATCTTCATTAGATGGCAATAAACCCGTGTTTCCCCCAGTGTGAAGTGAGTGATCATGTCGTGTAGTGTAGTGCTGCATAATACTTTAAATTTCTATAAGTTCAAGAGATGGTAAAACGACGAGACTTCGAGATTCAACCGGAGTGACCGTCATTGTTGACTATCCCAACCGTGCCATCCTGACTTCGAAGAACGATCCATATTAAAGTTCGTTATGTTTGTTAAATTACAGTTCCATCGACGAGCTTCAAAGGATATTCAGATATGCAGTTTAACTGTTAAGTCCAATTATGCAAGGCTAAAGCTCGTCGGAGACAAGTGTTCGAATATGCAGAAGACTGTGTTTCGTATCCACCAAAATTCAACTTGGATCGTTCCTCTAAAATCTATTTTCGTATCGATCTGAGGGACCTACTTTGTATCGATCTGAGGGATCGACTTCGTATCAATCGATCGCTAAGCCTTGGCTTCGTATCGATATGAGATACATGCCTCGTATCGATATGAGATTGAAGCACGAGATTCTTCCAATGACCTCTTCGTATCCATCGATCATCCACGTATCATATCGATAGAATGGCTCCATCGCCTCGATCGATGGCTCTTCTTCTTCCCCAATCCTCCAAGGCTCCATTACTACCTCCTCGACCTCACTCCTGCCCAATTCCAACATCAACGACGCCGAAATCGACCACGACCTTAGATGAAATGACATCGAGCCTCAGGTCTCATCATTTTAAGATGGATTGAATTAGTTAATTACCTAAGGTTAAGTATAAACGGTATTTATATGACTTCATAACCAAGGTAGAAGAGGTTTCGTATCCCAGTTTCTCTACCGATAGAAGTGGTCAAATTATCGATAGATACAAAAGACACTGAATAAACGTACTTGGAACGATCACTTCCATCGATACGAAGACATAGCTTCGTATCCATCAACTCAAAGTGATCCAGAGATTAGCACTTCGTATCCATCGATGAGCAACCAGCTATTTTGTATCCATCGATACGAATCCCATCGATACGAAAGTCACTACATGATCACATTTGAGCCACTCAACTCAATCGATACGAAGCATCTGTTTCGTATCCATCTATTCGAAGACCATAAGACCTCGTATCCATTGATACGAAGCATCTCCAAGGACTATCTATTTCATATCGATGGCCATCGAAATGAAGCATCCATTCCAACATCTCAAATTGATCCAGGAGAGGATCGATAGGAAGAAGTGACTTGAAACAACCATCAATCGTTCTTACAACTCGAATTTCACATCGATCCAAGAGAGGATCGATACGAAAGTCGATCCGATAAAAAACAAAAGAACTTAACAACGACCTGTGAATGTGCAAACGCAAGCAGGAGTCAGGTTAACATACGTGCATGTATGACGAACTAACATTCGATTTTCAAAGTTGACAGGAATTGAATGCTTACCTGGTGACAACAAGAACAACGAACAACAAATTGCTAGCACTCAACCTTCAGTTACAACAAAACACTACATGATCGTTGGCAGTTGACAATTCAACATTCATATTACTGGAAATCAATCAAAGGTTACATCTCTTGATGAAAAGACAACAACTATTCAACGAATCGGATAGAACTTTTTCAGAATAAAGATTGTAGCTTTTCAAAGCACGTTTTGTTTACACAGGACGTACTTTGGGGACAAATGTTATCCCACCTTTTGGAAAGGCCGTGACACCAATGACTTGATTAGAGACTAAGGACAATATGTCCAAACGATCGGTTATACACAAGTACATGATGGATACAGGCACATTTGGTCTTAGTCTGGATCGAGTTACAATTACATTGGTATGATAAGCAAAGCTATGAAAGGCAACATTCCAAATTTCAGGTCAATCGGAGTTCGTATGCTCAAGTTATGGATCGATCAAGATTCATGAGAAACATGTTTGTTTCGTATCCATCACCTTTGTATCCCTTGCCTTCGTATCCATCAACTCCACAACCATCCCCTTTGTATCCATCAAACAATAGGATCGATCCTAATCCATCTGATCAACTGCTACCCACTTCATATCGATCCACTTCCATCCATTTCGTATCGATCAACCAAGCATCGATACGAAACCAATAGCCAGCGATTGATACGAAGGAACCAGCATGAAGCATCGATACGAAGGTGGCCTCTAAGCATTGATACGAAGAGCAATACACAGGATCGATACAAAGAAGGCGTAGTCAACCAAGAGAAGCGGTCCACTAGCATGAAAAACGGATCTCCACGTAACTGTCACTCCACGTCATCGGTACAAGATCGATATGAAAGTATTGATACGCACCCTTTAGCCTACTTACAAAACCAACCTTGGATCGATCATTACTCAAAATCTATAAGTCCAAAAGCTATGAATTTTTACAGAGGCTTGCTCACCACTTTAAGAATGTCTCTGATCGATCGCAACCCAAATGGACCAAAAACTGATCGATATGAAGATCGTTGGGATCGATCTTGAATGACCCCAGATCAATCTGGTGGGTCCACCCACGTGTGTGAAGTAGTATTCCGAGATTTGAGGGAGATATTTCGAGATCTACACCTGTAAATAGCACCCTTACGCCTACAGAAAAAGGACTTTTGACTCTTCTACGTTGTTACTCTGCCACAACTCCATTGTAACTTGAGTGTTAGAGTGTTGTACTGTTGTAATCAGTTGTCAATCATCAATAAACAGCAAAACATTCAAAGTGGACGTAGGCTACAATGCCGAAACACTATAATTTCTTGTCTTTTTCTATTTCTGCATACTTTTATTGGTGTAACTGTTAAACTAGCCTCATTTTCCATTTAGTTTCTTCACTTTAATCTCTTCAATCACATCCGAAGAGTGTTGTGCCCAATTCTGGAACAAACAGGTTCAAACTTCCCGTTCTACATCCAGTCCCAGATTCCTTCTGGAATTTAACTGTCAACCCTCACTTAACCTGGAGGAACATGTATTACACCGCCTGATCAACCGAACAAGACTTCAACTGCCTAAGCAACGGAATAAGACTTCAACCGCCTGAGCAACCGAACATGACTTCAATAATACAGAGAATTATCTTGACTGAATGTGCTCTTTTAATAGCACATATAAGTCTTTAGAGTACACCCTTCCTATAATCTTCTCCTTTTTGGTATATCGTGTAATTCGTGAAGATAGGAAATTTATTAGATCGCTAATGAAGTATGCTTGAATGAACAAGTGTTAAAAATGAAGTATTTAATGCTTAGAGTTCAAGTAGCAAGATGTTTAGAAAATTAGAATGAGAATTAGAATAATTAAAATAATGAAATTCATAGCTATTTATAGAGATTAAAGGGTTGTAATCGTTCATGAAAGATAGCCATGAAGAGATATGGAAGCAACTCTTGAATCAAGATTTATTTCAGTTCATTGAATTGAAGTGTCTTTTTAAAATATAGCCGTTATGAAGATTCAACCGTCTGAATGGAGCAATTCAGCCAGCTGAATGGATTTAAAAATGAACCAGCAGGAAAACAATGCAAACGTGACATAATTCAACCGACTAAATTAGCAAGGTTAGCCGTCTGAATATTCAAAGAATTTTGTGCACATGCACAGCATTCAACCATCTGAATCAAGCTATTCAGCTGGCTGAATTTTGTGTTTTCTAGCATAATTGAAAAACTTTAAATTGTGTGCATGCACATACCACTTTGGAGATATTTTAACATGAATTTACAACTAAACTTAGACCTTAAACTTAATACTATGCTGTAGCTTCAATCCGGAATCTGGTCTGCAAATTGGTAGACTATTTCTCGAATAAAAACAATATCTTCTCCTACAAGTTTGGTTAGTTCATATAATATTTACTTATATAGTTTTCACAATCAAAACATCAAAATTCTAGGTTCTAACATTTCTTATGAAATACCCTCATAATTCAAGTGTCGGACACATTGGGAATCACGGTATCTGTACATTTACCTATGTATTTGTTCCATAAGTTTATTTAGGGTTTCTATAATGTTCCACCTTAGTTTATACATTCATATTATATAAGTTTCATTATTATTTAACTTTTATATTTAATTAGCTCATGTAATAATCATATGTACAACATTATATAAATTAAATCATATTTAATTAATTTTAATTAATTAACTCTTTAATTAATTATTTATTATTCAATTTTAACATATTATATTGAATTTACATATGCTATAACTTTTATAGTAGTACACATATATCATATACATATATATAATTTAGTTTAATTAATTAACATTTAACTTATTCATTTAATTAAACACTTTTAACTAAATTACATCAATTTCGAAGTCATTTTATATATAGACATGTATATTTATACTATTTTAAACATATTAAGATATTATAACATATATCAATATATGTAGTACATGCATATATATATAATTAACTTATTAATTTATTTATTTTATTAATCTTATTAATAAATTATTTTTCAAAATTAATGTTTAAATTTTAAAATTTAAAATTTCAAACATTTTTGAAAATTTTATTATCTTTTCAAACATTTTGAAAACTTAAGTTATATTATAACTTTTATAACAAACATACTTCATTTTAAATTTAAATCTTTACTTTAATTCTCAAAATAATTTTGAAAATGTGGAAAATAGGCACGAAGACAAATTTTGAAAAAAAAATTGGCTAAAGGACAACAAGTTTCATTTTTGGGCTGAAGGACAAACTTTGAAAAATAATAGGCTAAAGGACAATGCTAATTATTGCTAGCATTTTGTACAGTGTAAAACTGAATATAATGCTAGTTATAACTTGCACTTTTTGTATAGTGTAAAAACTAAATATAATGCTAGTTATAACTAGCATTGTCCTTCAGCCTAATTTTTTTTCAATGTTTTTCCTTTAGTCCAAAAAAGAAACTTCAAGTCCTTTAGTCTAATTTTTTTTTCAAAGTTTATCCTTTGTTCTAATTTCTTATTAGAAAATTAGCCTAAGACCCAATTCAAATTGGGCATTTTCTATTAGGGGTAATCTTTTAGGCTTACTTCACCTTTTAGGCCATATCGGTAACCAGGTAGGACAAGATACTTGGTTACCCAATTCCAATCCTAGATATTACATTTCTAGATGTCGTACTAAATAAGCAAACTTAATTAGTTAGTCATAACATGACTAATTTAGACAGCATAAGCTATTGGGCTCTGATAAGCTCCGACTTAAACTCCTTTGGGGTAACAACTAGGTACCTCACGTCCGAGTTTTACATGCAACCTTTCAACTAGCACAACCATCACATGACATGTAGGGGTAAGAGGGAATGCTTCATCACATATAACAATATGAGAACCCCATATCATGCTAGTTGTAGGGATCAAACCTAGGACATCCAATGTACCAGGTGACACCTCAACCAACCTCGCTCTGATGCCATTATTAGAACTAGGCCAGCCCGTGGCAGAGTCAAAGGGTAAATTAAAAGAAAAATCCTATTTTGGATCTATTGGGCCTATGAAGTCTAAAGCATTATTAGATCCAATCTAATAAGGTTTTAAATAAAAATTTATTTTATTTAAATTGTTTAAAATGAGTTTTAAATTTAATTTGAATTTAAATATATAATAATGGATGTAGCAAATACATCCATGTGTGTATGGTGCAAGTGCAAGATATAAGTAGTGTACATAGGTAATGTATACATATATAGGTGTTGGGATTTACATTGCAATGGATACTCCCTTTATATTTGCTTTTGTTGTCCAAGATTTATTTTGAAATTATGTAAAATAACAATATATTTATATATAGTTTACTTATATGTACTTATATATAATATGCTGTAAACTTATTTTACATAATCAAAGGTTTACATATATTCAGAATGACAATCAATTATGTTTAAAAAAAAGAACTAATAAGGAGAGAATAAGGTGGAGGAGTTATCTCCTTTCGTTTACTTACCTTTAATGCTATTTTAAAACAATTTGAACACTCAAACACACACATGGTTATATATATATATGCATATATGAATAACTACAAACTATGTTTTAAATTAAAATAACATATATGTATATATGTATAATTTGTAATTTATTATATGCTAACAAATTGAAATCTACTTTAACTTAAGAGGGTTTCAAAGGGTTTATAATGTTTTGCACAAAAGTCCACTTAAGTTTTTTCCATTTTTCAAATTGAAACAACTTTTAAATGAATGTCAACGATAACGAAAAATTATGCTCAAAACGAAAAATATGTGAAACATGTATTCAATCTTCAAAGCAATTTTAAACAATTTACATATATAGTCAATTTATATTTATGTATATAATGAGGTACAAAATTAAAATTAGTTTCAAATCCAAAATTGTTGTTTATTTGTTCTCCATATTTTTATTAAACAATAATTTCTAAAACAATGACAAAATCTCTCCTTTAAAACCTTCCCTATTTTGTTCCCAATCAAATCCCATCAAATCATCTCCCTCCTCTTTATATTTACGTAGAAGAAATAGAATTTAAGAGAAAGGGGCAAAAATCATTTCATAAATGAGATTTAATCGAGTCATAAAAAGGAGTAAATGATAGATTTAATTCCTTCTTTTAATTGCTCATTTGGATTTTCAAATCTAATTTGAAACCACTTCCCTTTTTCATCTTGCATGTGGGCCTCCAAAAAAATTCCTAAACCACTTAGCAATTAATCTATTTATACATTTTAAATATTTTAGCCGTATAGTATATCAATACACGCGTTTAAAACTTTTATATACGGATTTTATTAAATACTAATGGTATTCAAACAAATCAAATAAAGATTAATAATTAATATTTCATAAAATATTAATTAATTTACAACAATTTATAAATTAATTAAATCATGTGGTTTATTCAGAGTATTCATTATTAGGGTTATGCAACTCAAAGGTGTAAATTCAGTCGGTAATTAATATTAAATAATTCAAAAATTAACGTTCACACATCACCTTAGCTAATGCTGTGATATTTTGGCATATCTCTTATACATCTTTTTGGTAAAATCCTATTTTACTCATTATAAGCGGTACTTGATAGTGACGATCATTTACATCAATTCTCTTCATCAAAACTGTATCACTTTGGACTTATGGGATTTGGTAATGGTCAAAATTCTAATATTATCCATATTCAACTTTATAGTCCAAATAAAAAGTCCTTGGTTCAATAATAAAAATTATTATTAACCGAACTACTTTGGCCAGAGATTTTGACTTTGAGTTGACCTCAGTTGACCGTGATACCAACCCCATATAACTAAGGAGACGAATCCTCACCTGAATAGTGTTTCACTTCCAATACTTCCGCTCGACCCAACTATAGTCATTCGATGGTCATCGTGCCATGATTTAACTGCAATCAAAGTAGAGCTTTCATATTAAAGATTGATGGGATTCTCAAGTTAGGAGAACTATGTAAATTATTCACTTCGATATTTTCTATTTGACCTTAGTTATATTAACCAATATAAGATTATTGAGTGATTCATTCTATAGTTATTCAATGACTACAGCATGAAACTTCTTGGTGCCCCCAACAACCATAAGTAATACACTGCCCAATATTTAGAAAGTGTTACATACACTATTCTCGACTGATGCGTCAATGTCTAGTCTCGATGCATCTTGACTAAGAATATTTAAAATGATGTACTTATCATATTGTGATATAATACTCTGGTTACAACTATTTGTAACTGCTATCACCAATACATCATTTATGGACTTTCTGACACATATACTTAAATTAACTAATTAATTATTTATAGCATTATACAACAAGTATATAAACAAAAGGAAACACATTTTATTTCGAACAAGATTGGTTATCAAGTTGGATTGAGGTAACAAATTACATAATTGCTTATAGAGCATACCCCTAACTCTATCAATTAGTGTACCAGATACCATGTTTAGTAATGCTATTTCCCTTTCACCAGACTTTATGTTTGACCTTATCTATGTTTTCACTTTTTATCTCTTTCTTGAGTATGTACAGACTAGGGACTTAGGGACACTGCTAGCTGGAGTAGGTTATGGTTCCATATCTATGATTATCTATCTAGTATTTTGTATATGAACATGTTATACTTTATATTATATAGATATATTATTTTGGGTTATTGTATCACTTAAATTTCATATTTTTAGAGTGCCATGCATTATGATGATGGATTCTATTGCCTTCATATTGTTATAACATTTACAGCCTTGTTTATATATATATATATATATATATAAGTTAATATTATATATTATCATTCCGTCGGGATTTCTATGTGAACCTATGCTAGATTCTCTATTTTGTTTCTTTTACAACCCTTAAGAGTCATTATTTTTGTTACTTGAGGATCCGAGTGCTGTAGTGTATGGATTTTCGGGTATTACAAATGACTGGTTTTTACATTTGGTATCAAACTAGGTTAGCCATTAAGAAACTTAGGCCACATTAAGATAGCATGTTTGTATATTCTTACCATATAATGACTTAAGTATGCAACATTTACCCCTGTATTTTGAGGATTAAGGAAGTTTCTAATATATTACTTTTACAAATAAGTGACCATGAGACGACATAAAAGAGCAACGATAAGTGGGGCCATTGCAAACGTCGGCAGCGAAGTTAAGATATTGCTTCTTAGCCAGTATTTTTTCCAAAATATCCCTTAAGAAATCATTACCGATATCTCATCCAATATTTGTCGATATATTGCTTCGATATTTAGTGCAAAATACTCAATATTTTCTAAGAATATCGATCTATGTTAGAAAAAATAAATTTAAAATAAATATCTCCATGTTCTCAATGTTTGTCTTTAGTATATGGTGAACGACAGTATGTAGACCATATTAGAAATCCCAATGCACTAATATTAAGTTTGACAATATTTTTTCAACCTTTTTCATAGAACATTGAATAAATAAAACTCTACTTATTTTATTATTTTATATGTTTTATTTTGTATGAAGACTTTGCCACTAAAGACAAGATCGTGTAAGAGTTACTTCTCTTTTCAGTTATTTTCTTTTGTTCGCCATTTCTAATCGATAAGTTAGCTCATGCAAATTCATTTATCAGTCATTATCATTCATCAAGAACTAAAAGTTGAAGAGTAATAAAGTTATATATTTAACATATTGATAAAGAACGAGCTAGAAGTAGTAATCGATAATAAAAAACAATATTTGTTTGATAAATTAAGTGAAAATGAAAACCAAAAAACTATAAATATGGAAAATTTTAAAAGTAATATAGATGATTAGATTATTGAAGAAACAATGAATATAGTATAAATAGAAGAATATAGTAAAGATGCACATTATTACAAATTTCTCTTTTAACAATACTAATTTGTGACTTGTATTTAATAGAATACCCTGGTAAGCAGATTGTAATATGTAAACTATATACAATCAATCATTAATAGTAATTTGGTGTAGACCCAAATATTTAAAAACTGAACATCATCATAAGTTATAACATAGTACAACACTGTGCAGTTAAAGCGCTCGGTAGATTCAAAGTGGTGGAGGTGCAAAAAGTCATAGCGGGGATACAGCGAGGATATAGCGGGATATAGCTGATGGCTTTAAAATAGCATATAAAACTCGTACTTAATGTTTTTACGAATATATAAATGGTAATTAAATGAAAAATTATCATTCAATTGAATTATAACTAATACATAAATAATTTTTAAATAAAAACATGTGCGAATATACTTTAAATAAACGTAAAACTGTTATATAACATAATTGAATTTAGTAGAATATTAGAGTATTTTCATTTCTGAAAATATATTAAAAATTAAATCAAATAAATTAGTTTCATAATTTTTATAATGTATAAATTGAATTTTTCAATTCATTTTATTAAAGAAGATATAGCGGAAATAGCGGAATATAGCGGAAATAACGGGATATAGCGGAAATAGTGGGGATTAAAGCGGAAAGGCTATATTGTGGGGCTATATGGAAAAATCGTAGCGGTAGAAACCCGCTATGAGATATAGCGGGGTAATAGCGGGGCATTAACTGCACAGGTACAACATCGTTTATAACATGTTCTACACATGTCCGATATTTTACGGATTTAATCTGATATTATCACGATATTTAAAATATCTTATATCGATACTTGACCAATACATACTTGATACCGACATTAACTACTTAGCTACTAGGTCCTAACAATACCTAGAGGCTATAGCACGAGCAACCTCTCTAGTGGAGGCGGTTCTAGATGTTTCGGTAAACGATTTGGGCGGTGCGGTTGCGGCTTTTCCCGAGCCACCAACAGTGGACTTCTTAAGGATGTGCCAAGGGTTTATAGGCTCGGGTGGGAAGCCATACATGGGTACGAAAAAATTTCCCAATATTAAAGCTTGGATCAAATCTTATGCTTGTATATTCAATAATATGGCACTTGATGGAATAAATGAGGCGTAGGCTTGCTTTATGGCATCTCCAAAGGGAAGCACTTATTTGGTGGAAATAATATTTATTAAGGTAAATGAGAAGGAAATCACTTCGGATGATTTCAAGCACTAATTTGAGGCTCAATTCACTTCGAATGCTAAGAGGGGAACTAAGCTTGAAGAGTTCAACAACCTTCACCAAGGGAATCTTTTTGTGTGGGATTATGTGAGAAAGTTTAATGCTCTAGTTAAGTTCATGACAGACCTTATTGATACTCCATTGAAGAGAGCTTCCAAGTTTGCAAAGGGTTTAAACCCGGTTCTTAAAAGTAAAATTCTTGGTCAAAGTACAATAGGAGCAACTTTTGAAAATCTTATAGAAATGTCTCTTCTCTATGTAGGATCTAAAAACATAGTTGAGGTGGCATCAAATGTTGAAGTGAAACCAAAGTTATTGATGAAGTGCATGAGATAAAGTGGTAAGAATGAGCAACAAAAGGCAACCTAAAGGAAGTGAGATCGTATATAGAAAATGCAACTTTAAGGGGCATATTGCTAAGAGTTGCAAAGTAGACTCTTAAAGTGAAACGTTTTAATAGTGATCAAGTGGGGAATTATAAAAGGGAGTGTCTGTTACTTTCTAGAGAAGGGGAAGAACATCATCTTGGAATGTTTGATTTCTATTTATGATACACTTATTTGAGTTTTTTATACGGGGCTTCGCATTGTTTTATATCTAATCACTTTGTCGAAAGCTTGTATTTGGTTTTGGAATTTGTTTGTAAACCTCTTGTTGTGTCAATTTCCATTAGGGGTTCGACTTGTTTAAACATGGTTTTCCGAAATGTTCCATAGAAAAAAGGGACTCAAGTTTTATAGTGATGCATTTGTTCTTGGGTTTTCGGGGTACGGTCTTATCTTGGTTATGAATTGGATGAGCGAACATAGGATAGTGCTTGATTGTAAAGGGCGATGGGTTCGAGGAGGATGTGGTAAAGTACAAAGGTTTGACATGCGTTGTGAGCCGAAGAGAACTGTCATGGATAGCTACTTGTATTCATTAGACATTTCTCTTAATGAGTTTTTATCGATTCTTATTGTGTGGGATTTTATCGATATGTTCGAGAAGGATATGGGTTTACCTCTCCATAGAAATATTTAATTCTGTATTGATCTCATGAAGGATGCTAAGGCATTGGTTATGCTAATTAGGCGCATGATACTGAGAGAGTGAAGGGAATTAGAAGTGTGAACCAAGGAATTGCTAAGGAAAGGCTTTAGTCAAAGATGTACTTTGGAGTAGGGTGGACTAGTTGTGTTTGCTATTAAGGTTGATGGTTCGTTGAGGCTTTGCCTCGATTAAAAAGAGTAAACTAAGTTGACACGAAAGAACAAGTGTATCTTTCCACACATAGATGACTTGTTCGACTAACTTTGTGGTGCAAAGACTTTCTCACAATTAGATCTTATGATGAGGTTCCATTAATTAAGGGTAGCAAAGGATAGTATGCCGAAGATGGCTATTAGGATGCCTGATATGTACTATGAGTAGAAGGTCATTCCATTTGGGTTGACCAATGCTCCGATGTATTTTGTTGACTTGATGAGTTGTGTTTTCCTAGAGCAATTTAACAAGTTTGTGGTCATGTTTACCCAACATCTCGGTATATTCTAGAGATGAAGAGGCGCATAAATCACATCTTAGAGTGATGTTGGAAGTTTTGAGGAAAAATTGGTAGAAGGATACATTTTCTACGTGTCACTTTTGGAGGCAAGAAGTGTGATTCTTGGATCATGTTATATCGGAGCATGGGATCTTGGTAGATCGAGGCAAGTAACCATGGTGCAAGATTGGAAGGTACCCAAGACAGCCACGGAGATCTGTAGTTTCCTTGAATTGGTCGGGTATTATCAGAAGTTTATTAAATATTTTCGAAGATGGTTACTTCTCTTACTCACTTGAACAAGAAAAATAAACCATTTATCTGGGATGACTATTGCAAGCATGCTTTTTCTATGTTGAAAGAATTGTTGACTAGTGCAACGTTACTTTCATTCCAGAGGAAGCAAAACCATTTACCTTATACACGGATGCATGTGACACGAGTTTTGGGGCTACAAGAAGGAAAGGTTGTGGCTTATGCGAGTCAACAACTAAAACCGCATGAGAGAAATTATCCGACTCACGATTTGTCGTTGGTGGCTATTATGTTCACATTGAAGAATTGGGGCATTTCTTGTTAGGTTAGAAGTTTGGTTTAATCATGGATCACAAGTCGCTGTAGTATCTCTTTTCACAAAAGGATCTCAACCTTCATCAATAAAGATGGTTGGAGTTCCTTGCCTCTTATGATTTTGGTATATTTTACACTCCTGGTAAAGGGAATGTGATGGGAAATGTTCTTAGTGAAAGGCATGTTGTGTTGGAATCCATGTTCATGGAATGATAATGGTTGGAATTTATTGTAGCATTTGATTTCCGATCCACATGCGAACTTGAAGCTGGATGTTTGATGAAGATGAAGTTAATACCTACTCTAGTCGAACGGCTTGGGTCTTGTCAAAAGCTGAATGCAATGTTGATAGAAGTTTTTGAGCAACTCGGAAGTGGCATGAACTCTAGAGATTTGGCCCAGTTTGGAATTGATCGAAATGGTTGGCTTTGTAGAGATCGAGGGTCATGCATGTTCAATGTTGATGGGCTTAAAGATGAAGTGCTTTGGGAGTTACATCATTCTAGGATGACTATTCATCCCGATGGTAATCAAATGTACAATGATTGAAGCATTCATTTAATTGGAAGAGTACAAAGCGCATCGTCTCGGAATATATTGTAAAATGCATGACTTGTAGACTGAGCAAAAAAACCTAGTAGCCAGCTACTATCATTAGATGTCCCGGAATGGAAATGGAAGCAAATTTCCACGGATTTTATTGATGGGTTGCCAAGAAGAGCATTTTGGTCATTGTAAATCGATTGAGTAAAAGTTCTCACTTTGTACCAGCTAAATCTACAAGGACTGCTATGTCTCTTGACACTTTATAGGTGAAAGAAATTGTGAGATTTGATGGAAATTCAAAAGGTTTTGTGAGTGATAGGCTTCCATTATTTACTATTGAGTTTTGGCAAGCTTGCAACTTGCTTTAGGTACAGAACTAAATTTGAGTACCGCATACCATTGCGAACTAATGCACAAACAGAGAAGGATAATGGAGTACTTGAGGATTTATTGAGATCTTACATATTGGACTTCAGGGGATCTTGGGAAGATCACTTGCCTCATAGTAGAGTTCACATATAACAATAGTTTTCAATCGATTATTGGCATGATGCCATTTGAAGTGTTGTACGGGAGGCTGTGCATGTCTTTGTTATGTTAGTGGGAGACGAACGATCGATTGATACCTGAGTAGGATATGATTAGAGAGACTTCGACGAAGATTGATTTGATTTAGAAGAGAATGAAAGCATCTTAAGATCAATAAAAGAGTTACGCTGATAAAAGACACATCGATTGGGAGATAGTGGTAGGAGATTTTGCTTTTGTGAGTTTCTCCGTTGATAAATGTAGTTCGGTTTGCTATTTCGGGAAAATTAGGGTCGAGATTTGTTGGATCGTTCCCGTTATTAAGAGGATCGATAATCTTGCATATCAAGTCACACTTCATGATAAGATGGCCATGGTACATAATGTCTTTCATGTATCTCATTTGCACAAGTGCATGCATGGTTCTAGTGCCATTAAAGAGCCAAGTCAACTTGAAGATGTGAGTATTGGCCGAAGGCAACTAGATGAAGGGGGTTTATCCTTATTGTTGGCATAGTACGTAGAGACATAGAAGGAAAGTGTTTAATCTTGTATCCGTTCAATGGAGTGATGACGTTAGGGATAACACTTCGGAACCAGAAGAAGAAGTTTGAACTTCCTACTCGAAGTTATTTCCCAGTATGATTCACTCTACTTTATAGAACTTGTCTTCGTTTAGTGCATACACTCATGGGATTGAATAGGACTTTTTTTGTTACTTCTTGCTTATAGTTGTTGTTTGCTTCTTATGATTGTATTCATCATTGCATTGTCCCTCTTTCGAGAATTTTGGGGATGAAATCCTTTTAAGGAGGCGAAGAAAGTATTAACCCGAATTTTAATAGAAGCATTATGGATGTGTTCAAATCATTTTAATGAGTTAAAATGTGTTTAGAGTAATTTTAGATATAAAAGTCAAAATTTTGAAGACGATGGAATTATGACTCGAAAATAATTTCATTGTATTCAGATTGTCATTTATGTTTGGAAAACATATAAGGCTTAAAGGAATCAGAGAATATAGAGAATTGGAGTTGAGAGGAGCAAACTTATAATTAATCAAGAGAGGGGATTTAAGAGATAAATTTTAGAAATGAGAATTACTTTTCCCATTATTTTCATTTATCTCATTCTCCATCTTCTCCAACTCCCTCAAGCCCTAGCTCACTTTTCTTCATCATAACTCCTTCATCTCTTCACCAAAAATTTCCCATAAATACTCTAAATTCAAGTAAAATCTTCCTCTACAATAACCATAAATCGAATTTCCTTAGAATGGTAGCATTCATCTCGAAATTTCTGAAATAACGATCTGGAGGAGTGGATTTCAAGAAAATTTAGGATCCTATAGCATTGGGTGAGTGGGAATGATTCTCTGCTCTATATGATTTCCTTTGCAACTACTATGCTTGTTTAATTGCTTTGTTATATTTGGACTTATCCATGATTTCTTTATCTCTTGATTAAATGATGAGTAATTAATTGCTTGATGAAGTGTGCAAGTTATATTGGATGAAACATTGAACTGGATTAATGAATTAAGTTATGAATTAAATAAATGAAGTTAACTTGAATGAAATCGTAGGATGATAATGTTGTTTGTTAGCATTGCTTTGGTATAATGGACATATTGTTTATGGATGCGTTGGGATTAATTAGACACTTCATAATTGGTATTTGGTTGTAAAGGGTTAGAGTTCTGGGATGGTTCATTGAATTGCCTTTGGTAGCATTTGTCTCATGGTGGATCATTAGTGACGCGAACTAGAGCACATAAGGTAGTGGGTAGTCACAAGGTTGTAATGCCATGGTGTATGACACCGAGGCAAAAAAGGCTGGACGATTGTCATGTGAAGTAATGACTTCCCTTAGGGGATTTCATCCTATCAAGGTCCGGGCTATCAACTCTACAAGTTTTCAGTCGACTGAATGGGCTCGAGATCGCATGTTTCCTAACCCGAAAAGAAATAGGCCAAAATGTCCTAATTCAATCGACTAGACCCATAGCCATTTGACTGAGTTTGGTGGCAATCGATTAGTTATGGTCGCTAATTGACCGGATTTGCAGTACGAGGATTCCTTTGGTTTTTTTATGGCATGTGACAATCAGGTGGGACTTTGACAAATCAGGCAAGGCTCGTGGGGTCCGATGTGACTATAGAGTGATGTTTTAGGGTTCTTCGACATAAGAGCATGCGTCGCTCGAGGTTGATACTTTTGGCATGTACTATGATGTATGGTGACTAGAAGACGATCAAAAGGTGCAATTGGGAAGTGAGTCATGGATCAGGATGTTTGGATGATCTATGCAGGGGAAGACTTGGTGTTGCACTCGGTGTGACTTCTACATGGTTTTAGTGTTAGATATGACTTCATTATCCAGTCATCAAGATATTGAAGACATGTAGATTAGGGTTGAGTATGATATGGCATTACTCTCACCCAAGGCCAATAGCTACAACTTAGGCGTTGTTATTTTCTAATTAGACTGTTGGGGACCAGCTATGGCTTTCATCGAATGTGATAGTTAGAGAGAGGTGGGGACGCTCATCTACACAGGTAATTGCCATGAGGTAGCGATGACCACTTTGTTTTCTCTAACATATGGTATTTCAATGGAAAAGTGTGGACTCATTGGTATTGATTGCAGATACGAAGGCGGGTATGATACGACGACACTCTAGAATCAGGATTGAAGTATGACATGGCATTACTCAATTTTTTGATTATGGGTACGATACGACTTTACCTTGGAGCTTCGAATCATTGTTTACAGCCATGGGTTTACATATACCTCTGTATGACGTCTTTGATGGTTATATTAGCACTATTATTCATTGTGCTAATTTGTAGGTTGAAGGAAAAGCAGAGCTAGGTATGATATAGCATTAATCTAGAGCTCATGCCCATGTATTTTATGTAAACTTAGCTTATATATGGGTGATATTTTGGGATACCGCTTAGTACATTATTCATGTCATATTAGTGTATCAGATATCAAGTTTAGTAGTGATTTTTCCCTTTCATCGGACTTTATGTCCAACTCCCTCTATATTTTCTTTTGTATCTACTTCTTGAGTAGGTTCATACTAGGTATATGGGGACATTTCTAGCTAGAGTAGGTTATGAAGCTATAGATTTATATTGCTATGATTATCTATCCATTATTTTTTACATGGACATTTTAGACTTTATACTACATATGATACCTATGATGATGGATAGATACTGCATTTTAGACTTTATGCTGCATTTGAACTACATATGTTTGGAGTGTTATGTGGTATGATGATGGATCCTATTTTCTTCACGTCGTTATGATATATATATAGGATTATATTTTATCATTCATTGTGATTTCTATGTGAACCTCTGATAGATGCCCTCTTTTTGTTCTTTTACCACCCTTAAGAGTCAACATTTTAGTAGTTGGGGATCTAAGTGCCTTAGTGCATGGATTTATGGGTATTACAAATAACGGGTCCTTTCATAAGACAGTGAATGTCTCTTTAACAACCTTTATAACTCGACGAGGACTCCATGATTTCTCGGTGATGCCATTATGATTAACTTACCCTCTATATTACTTTCTAGATTTAATGAATCTTACCTTCTAAGCAAAGAATATTATTTTATTTAATCTTCATCAAATGATTTTTTAATATACTTGAAAATTGAAGGAGAATCTTGAACTCATTTGCATGAGAATATGGATATTTTGACACAACATGCACTGAAAGCTAAATTGAGTGCTGTTTTTGCACAACAAAAGTAAGATTTCTTGGATATGTAATTTTTGAGTAAGGGATTTTAGTAGACTCTACAATGATATCTGCTATTCAAGCGTACAATGGAACTGTAGGTATGGTTAGTGTATTAATTTTCCTAGGATTAGCTGGATAAGCCATGTTAATAGATATTTTAAAATGCAGATGGTGTCATTTTCACATTCGTATTCAAAATTATTTTTGGATATCAACTATCTATATTTGCGGATACCAATACTCTGGTCATAACTAATCAACTTTAAAAAATAAATGAATTTTTTTTGGACCACCATAAATTCTTTTTATTGATAATGCTAGTATAATTATAAGAAATAAAAATGCTAATATCTTTTTTGGAAGTCCTACCAATGACATCCATCTTTCTTTAGAACAAATTATCTTAACGACTTTCTATGGATCTATACATGGTAAGCATTATAGAGTGCAAGTAAATTTTAAAATGGTTTGTGGACGTGCATTATGATAAGAATATTAAGTAAGAAATATGACAAGAATATTTTAATATTTGTAAAAAAAATTCAAGTTAGAATATTTTCTTATTGTATGATTTATTGGGTTTCAACTAAGTAATTTACCTATAAATACTAGTTATGTATTATAGAACAATGTTATAATGGAAACTATAACCAATATTTAATAAAATATATCATTCAATTATTTTAACATGCTATCAGAGTGGGATGGCAATCCATGATATATATATATATATATATATTCCTATCTTTAATTAATACAAGCCAACTCAATCGACACTATTTAGATCATCTTTCAAACAACTGTAACACCCATAAATTTTTACGAAAATTAATTAAAAATAAATAAATAAATAATAATACCGAAAAATAGAATTTTTACTAACGTTAGAATTGGATTATGAAACTTGCACCGTTGGGTCCAAGGCGATTTCCTGATCAACTTGCATATATAAAGTTTTCTGATCAGGATTCAAACGAAAAAGTAATTAACGTTTGAAGTTTTTGAATTGGAAATAATTAGATATGTAATTAAGGTAAACAAAATTAGTTAATGTTAATTACCGTTAGTTTAAGTTAACGGATAATTAATGTTGCTTAAAGGTTACGAAAAATGTAAATGGAAAGAAATTATGTCGGTCGGTTAAATAAGGAAGAAAATAAAATAAATTAGAGCACGGTAATTAATTAGAAAATAATGCATGACCGGTCGATCCTTTACTCTTACCGGTCGACCAGTAGCGGTCGACCATAAAGGGTTAGCGGTCGATCGGTGGTGTTGTAAAATCGACAGGTAATATATGGTCGAACGGCCTGGATTCAATATACTTCAATCGAACGGTTGGCATTGATTTGAACTCCAATAAATACAGACCTAATCCCTCACTTTTCTACTCATATTTTAGGAGCAACATTTGAGCTCTGTCATTTTCTTTCTCTATAAAATTCTAAATTATTTAAAATAGTTATAGTTTATATGTATATACAATTGGAGAATCGTAGAGGATATTTGAGAAGAAGAATAGAGTCGATCAAATCACGAAAGCCAAGGTAAATTGTAAATCCGGAAGAGGCTACTAGCAGTTGTGTATACATTATACTAATGTCTGACATATCCAACTGTAGGACCCATAGAATTATATATGCATGTGTATAGGTGAAGGGATACCCCAGTAGGGTTTGCTTTAATCTTTTAGTAGGGATATTGACTTGATTGCATTAGGCAATCAGATGGTGAGCAAAAAATGGTGCTATGTTAGGGAATAGGAGCTATACATAGGTCAAGAACCTCATCGTTCTTAAGCGATCAACGAAAAAGATGAGGGTTACACCTAAATGGGCCGCACTACCTACTAGTGTAGGTCACGTTTAGGTCATGCACCGCCATAGTTGTTTGCTAGTTTGTTTGTTAGGGGCAAGGCTAGTTAACCCCTAAAGGTCTTTCAAAACAAGTGGGGTAGTCCGAGGAGCTTAGTTCTCCATAATCCATGGAGCTGTGTCCATAATAAGAAACAGACAGGTAAGTAAATCCCTAAAGTGAGATAGAATACGGCCAAACCATTGTGACACTGTTATTAGGCACCACAAGAGCTTCTTGGTATGCACAACGGTAAGGATGTGGTGCTACGTTGATGATGGATTCTGACGAGGTGTTGGGTTATGGATATTAGTGGGGATAATATCTTAGTCCATAGGGGGACTATGGTACTATATATTTATATATATACACACACACACACATATGTGTGTAGTTATGGTCTACTTTGGGTACATGAGGCGTATCACATGCATACATGGAGTCTAGATGACTAAGTAAAATAAAAAGGCATAACATGTGATGGAAGGCAATCGAGCGAAACTAGTGTTATGTGTAAAATGTATAATTTACCTGTCATCAGAACTTTGTTCCGACCCCCTCCTTATTACAACCCATGTGATAGCTTTAGAGGGGCAGGTACTTATGCATGGCATGAACAGTTAAAGGACAGGTTTCCTTATGCGTGTTCGACACTGACAAGGACACTTAATCTCAGAAGTGTCAACTTTGGTCTGTAACTGTATGTTTTGTTATACTTTACTATTCCGTTGTGAGTTTATATTGATAGTGCTCCGATATGCATTCATTTATTTCTAGGATACCAAACCAACGGTCCACGCTCTTTGGTTGAATTGGGTACCAATTTAGCGAAAATTCTGGCCCACTGGGGTGCGGGTTGTTACAACATCTCTTACAACTGACCATATTCCAGCATACAACAATGGTATCAGTTCAACATAGTACTCACTTTGATAACAATATCTCACCCAATCATCTTTGTACACCATTGACATAATAGATCTCAAAGACTCAACAACTAAGCATCTCTAGATTTGGGTGCATGCAAAGAACATCTCAACTATATCCAATTCCAAGTATCGATACCCCACAAAAACTCCCATGCTTTCCTCCACATATAAACCCTCGGCCTCGATCAGACTTTGCAATAACAAAGCACCCAAACCCGACTCCATCTACCTTTAACCACATTCTACAACTATGTTGCATGGGCTTCGCATCCAACCTAGATTCAAACACAACCTTAGCACTCAGATCTGAAACCCAACTTTGAACTATCCCACCAAATGCAACCTTTGAATTGTTGCAAGTGCAAGTGCAATAACTTAAGTTTCTGTAGCACCAACTAAAGCTGTTATAAGTGCATCAACTCAAAAAATGTTGGACTTACAGGAACTTAAAATTGCCGTGAGCACAAAAATTGAGTTGTGTTGTTGCAAGCATAGTAAATCGAGTTCCTACAAGCACATCAATTTACATAGAGTTGCTTCAATTGCAGCAACTCGAGTTGCTGCAAATATACAAATTCTAATTCACTCTCTAGAATTATATACTTATATACCACCAAACTAATCAATCAACGTATACTTATGATGATAGGTGACAAAAAATATTAAACTTGCAGATGAACTTTAAAAGTAAAAAAAATCGATGGCATCTCCCACCTTCGATGATGCTATCCAACACTACCAAACCAACCAATCAACGCACACAATACATTCACTCCCAGACCAACAAAAATTTGTAACATATATGAAGAGTAATTCAATTAGCACTATATACATACATATAAAACTCTAACAAATCAACTCGCACATCACATGCTTTCACTCTTAAAACTAATTCAAACTCTATCAATTATATTAGCCATCCAATAAAAATATTATCCATTCTTGAACAATAGTATAAGTCCACGTATGTGCATCTAATAGCAATATGTATTTACTATTTATTCGATAAAATTTAATACGGGTGCGTGTTATATGTGCAAAAGTTTTGATAGTCAAAATATCTTTATTTCAAGCAGTCGTGTTGGTGGTGTTGGATAAAAATTGATAGTGAAATTCCATTTACGGGTGGTCGGGAAACCACAAACCGATGGTGAATTTAGTTGATGGGTGGCCATAAAAGAATACTATCTAAGGTATTTTTAGAATTTAAAAAAGTGCAGTAAAAATTCTATTGATTGAATTTTCATTATTAATAACTAAAATAAATCGCGCATACATGCATCGAATAGTCAGAGAAATGTACTTTTTATTTAATAAAAAGTTAATGGATGGCTACAAATTAATAGTGAAATTCTGTGGATGAATGATCGGAAAGGGGATGGTGGTGGTCGGTGAGATTCCATTAATAGATGGTAGGGTATTTTCAGAATTTCAAAAGGACATAGTGGAAATCATATTAATCGAATTCTCTTTATTAAAAGTAAGGATAAAGATATTCAAGTGCGTACACACACATAAACATAAGTACATACATGATATACTACACACGCACGCACACCATATTAACCATTTATATACATACAGTATTACCCGGTATCCTAACCCGGCTATATTAAACTGATTGCACAAGATAGATTCGACTGTTATCAAGTTCGATGACCCCGAAGCAATGGTTGTGAGGCCCGAAAGTCAGGTATAGTTGGATATATGATACTAGAATTGAACAGAGTTGGTAGATAAATAATGTAGGATGCATGAAATATGGAACATAGCTTAGTTAATTAAAGGGATCGGTATGGTTTGACAACTTGCGAGGGATCGACATGGTTGAGTAAGGAAGGGGTCGGCATGGTCAAGTAATGAAGGGATCGGCATAATCAAGTGAGTATGGTTCGACATGGATTATTGACTTGGAAAGTCATACATCATCTCATAAAAGAGGGCTCGACATAGTTGGTTAAGATGGTTCGACATATTTTATGGAAGAGGATGGATCGGCATACTTCGGCCTTTAAAAGAGGGATCAGCATGATTGGTTGCGTTGGATCAGCACACTTCACTGGGAAGAGGGGGTGGTATACATCCTGGAAGAGGGATCAATAGGCTATATCAAAGAGAGATCGACATATAATCCTAAAGAGGGTTCGGCTATGTTCAGTGAACAAATCATATCAAATCAAAGACCAATCTATAACTTGAGCTCCAGCGGTCCAAATGACATGATATTTGAAGAGCCAACATATTTGAGTATGCAAAAGCTACCTTAGGGATCGTTGTCCAAAAATCGACAAATGAAGGGATCGGTACCGATCCCTCTTCATTGGGATTTGGGCTTAGTGACCCCTCTGGTGGGTCCATGTTGATTAGAAGGTCCTTTAGCCGAAGTTTCAGAGAGATTGGCAGTCAGCTCCACCTATAAATACCGGCCTAAGGGGTCATTATGAGGATCTTTATGCCGCTGATTACTTTAGTCTTTATTGTAATCAAGTTTTTTATATTCCTTGCTGCTATAGACAGATTATTAGTTTATCAATAAAGATAACCTTCAAACTGGATGTGGGCATAAAACGCCGAACCACTATAAATCTCTATGTTTCTGATTATTGTTATTTATTTTCTGTTAGTTTATTCTATTCCGCAGTTTTAAATTTACTTTCTTCATTTAATTATCTACATAAATCTACTCTTGGGTTTTTGTGACCAATTTGGTTGTAAACATTTTGGTGCTTTCACTGAGAAATTTGATTCTAGCCAGGATCCCCTTTGTTGCTACTGGATTGGACAAATCCTCCAAAGGAGATCCATAGTTATCTTCACAAAGCTGCTTTTACTACTCAGATTTCTGAAATCTAAGTAAGGAGATTGATAATGGTGAGACATACTAGATCTACTTCTCAAAATGTGGATGGAAATGAGACTGCTAGCATTCAGCAAGGAGACCCAAGCATTCAACCTACAAATTTGAATGTTGATCCGGTTGAAGTTCAGAATCCTACTGATTCTATAACTAGAGCTGAATTTCATAATCTAATGAGAGAGTTGATGGAAAGCCGTCGACAACTAAATTGGCAAATTTAGACTAATATTAACCTAATGAACCAGATTACTCAGCAGTAGTGTGGGAGTCTAGGAGGGATCCCACTCTTTACTCGGCATCGGAAAGTTCATGCTCATTGGATGAATATCACAAGCATAGGCATCACAGGATTGAAGGAGATCATTTAGAAACTTCAAAGCATCGCTTGATAGACCATCATGGTCAGCCACGATCGTTCAGTGTCGATCCCTTTCTAGGAACTGGTACATATCCCTCCTCTAGAGGATGGATTCCCCTTTACACTTGGGGAATCGTGCCAGAACTATTCTTGAAGGGTTGGAAGGTGGAGTTCGATTGAATGTTGACTAGGTACCCCTCCGAAATGACGACGAGATAAATGTTCAAGATGCGCACCAAGAATATGATGAACCAAGAAGGCATAAAATAGCCCGTAGACATCGACCGGACCATTCACGTGAAGTGGAGCGCGATCACCCCTTAGCGCTACCCATCCTGACGTCGAACTTATCGGCGATGGTCAGATAGTTGGCGAGAGAGAACCAAGGCCTGATTAACGATAACTGGGGAATTTCGAGAAGCCATACCCCATTTACTGACAATGTTCTACATGTAGAATATCCGAGAAGGTTCAACATGCCATCAATGCCCGCCTACGAGGGAAAAACTGACCTCAGGCAGCATATTATGAGATACGAATGGCTAATGGATTCTACACGACCCAATGATGCGACCAAGTGTAGATGCTTTCCTATAACCCTTTACGAAATAGCAACAATGTGGTTCACGAGACTACCACCGTGATCAATCTCTAGATTCAATGAGTTGGCAACCATGTTTGTGGAGCAATTCTGAATGCATGCGACTCGTACTAAAGACATGATGTCCCTTTCCAGCCTAATCTAGGCTCCAAGGGAGTCGTTGAAAGATTATTCGGGGAGATTTTATACAGCAGCCACGAAGGTCGGTAATCCAAATGATCACGCTATACTTATGGCCGTGATGAGAGGGATTGATCCGAAATCTGAGTTCGGCGGTTGGCTGGCTGGTAAACCGCCAGCCACGTTGGAGCGCTTCTATTCAAAGGCAGCTCTGTTTTTGAGAAAGAAGGAAGCCAAGTCCTCCAGGAAAAAGAATGTTGCGGGACCGACTGGAGAAGCAGTATAGAGTAATATTGCAATAAAGCTAGTTTGATGACAGTTCTGGGAAAATCCAGGTAACGTTCAGAATAAGCCGAATCAATAAAAGAGAGATAAAGATAGGAATCGAGAGCGAAAGAGGTATTCTGGGAGACTAAAGCCTAGGATTCCAATGTATGAAAACTACACGCTGCTAAACATGTCCCTGGAGAATATCTATCTATCTACTTGCAATACCATGCAATACAGGAAGCAACCTCCAAAGGAGTCAATAGAGAAGCAGAAGCAGACCGGGAAATATTGTCGGTTTCATGAGTGTTATGGGCATAGTACAAATGAATGCAGGCATCTCTAGGATGTTATAGAAAAGCTAATTCAGGGAAGGAAATCGCAACAAATTGTGAAAACCCTACAGGATGGTAGACAGGGGACATCTGACCCCAATCGAGGACAAGCTCCGCGTAGGGCTGAGGAGCCTGCATGGACCGGTGGAAGACTGGTGATAAATACGATTATTGGAGGACCGCACCCGACAGACATGAGTTGGCAAGAGATGGAGCACTATGCTAGCATGATTAGGCATGTAGATTTTGAATGTTGTTTGAATACGGAAGATGGAGCTCCGGCAAAACAGCAACGCACAATGGAGGATGATATTGTGTTTAGAAACAGGGATGCAGAAAAAGTAGAGGCTCCAACAAATGACCTGATGGTCATTTCAGCTATGATTGTTCCTTCATTGGTGAGAAGGATTTTGATTGATTGTGGAAGTTCGGTGAATATAATCTTCAAAAAGGCATATGATCAAATGAGGATGGAAGCCAAAGATTTAAAACCATCTAAAGCTCGTATTCATGGTTTTAATGGCATTATGTCTGAGGCTGTTGGTTATGTGGAATTACTTGTTGAATTAGGAGAAGGTGAACGAAGGAGAGTGCGAATCTTACTGTTTATTATTTTGGATGTTGACTCTCCGTACAATGTTTTTCTAGGCCAACCGGCCCTGGCTGAATTTCGGTGGATAATGGTGTAGGTGTTGTTCATGGTGATCAAGCGACTGGATGTCCATGTTATGTAGCCGAGTTGAGGGAAGCTCGACGCAAAGAAAAAGGAAAGGATGTGGAAAAGATTGTCCGCATCCATACCACCGAAGATTGAAAACCAGTGCCTGAGCCTTGGCTCGGGTACCACAGTCGGTTCTATAGAGATATAGATCCGAGAGATGACAAAGAGGAGCCCAAAGAGACCAAGGCTGCACCGGATGAGCTGATGATTGATATCACGGTAAGCCACGACGACCCATCACGAGTCTTGAAGATTGGGTCATAGCTCAGCCCTCCGATGATGAAAGAACTCGTTGGTTTTCTCCGAGCGAATCTAGATGTATTTACTTAGAATCACACTAACATGTGTGGAATCTCACCTGCCATTACGAGCCATGCATTAAATATTAACCCAAAGTATGTTTCAGTGAAGCAAAAAAGACGCGGCATGGATCCGGAGAGATCCGCCGCCCTCAAAGAGGAGGTGGATAAACTAAAAGTCAACAGGTTTATCCGCGATGGCCTCTACCCTAAATGGATATCTAATTCTGTACTTGTGAAGAAGACGGATCGAAAATGGAGAATGTGCATTGATTATTCATATTTGAATAAAGCATGTCCAAAAGATTGTTTTCCCCTTCCAAGGATTGACTAGCTAGTTGATTCAACCGCAGGACACATATTACTATCTTTTATGCGTACACGGGATATAACCAAATCCTGATGCATATCCCCGATCAAGAGCACCCCAATTTTATTATGGATGTTGGACTGTACTATTACGTAGTAATGCCGTTTGGATTGAAGAATGCCAGAGCAACTTATCAGCATTTAGTTAACAGGATGTTTAAAGATCAGATTGGAAAAATAATGGAAGTGTATGTGGATGATATGCTCATAAAGTCACGTCGATCAAGTGGCCACATTAGGGACTTGGCAGAAATGTTTGACATCCTCTGATATTACAAGATGAAAATCAATCCTTTGAAGTGTTCGTTTGGTGTTGCATCAGGAAAATTCTTGGGCTTTATTCTTAATTCTCATGGAATAGAAGCCAATCCAGAGAATATTTAGGCTATCTGTGATATCCAAGCGCTGAGAACTATTAAACAAGTGCAGAGCCTGAATGGGAAAGTTGCTGCCTTAAGTCGATTTATCTCTAGAGCTACCGATAAATGTATTCCTTTCTTTGATTTGATTAGGAAAGCAAAAGGAAACTTCGAATGGACGTAGGATTGTAAAGATGTGTTTCAAGCTCTGGTGAATCATTTGGAGAGAAGCCCTATCTTGTCAAAGGTGGTAGATCATGAGGAATTGTACATTTATTTGGCTATATCGGCACATGCTATAAGTGCTGACTTGATTTGTGAGAAGAATCGAATCCAAAGGCCAGTGTATTACATCAGTAAATGATTAACAAGAGTAGGAAGGAACTATCCGATAATAGAGAAATTGGCGTACTGCTTACTAATTGCATCACGGAAGCTTCATCCGTACTTCCAGGCACATTCGATCATTGTTTACACCGACCAGCCATTACGACAGGTCCTGCAGCGACCTGAGACTTCTGGAAGCTTACTCAAATGGAACATTGAGCTCAGCCAATTTGACATTACTTATCTCCCTCGAAGAGCTATCCAGGGTCAGGCATTGGGGACTTTATAGCAGAGTTTACCGTGCAAGATAATCTTCTAGAAGGTAGAAAAATCCCTACTGTACGATGGAAATTGTGTACTGGTGGTGCATCTAATGATTATTGTTCTGGAGCTGGGATTTTTCTTGTAACCCCTGAAAACTGGTCAATTTGTTATGCTTTGAAGCTTTATTTCCCAGCAACAAACAACGAGGCTGAGTATGAAGCTTTGATTGCTGGACTTAAACTCGTTAGAGAACTTGGAGTTAAATATCTTGAAATCTTTTACGATTTGTAGTGGGTGGTGTATCAAGTTAGGGGAGACTATCAGGCTAAGGGACAATGGCTTGCCACATACGTTACTCAAGTTCAGGTGTTGTTGATAGAATTTGAATACTATGACATTCCTCATATTCCACGCAATAAAAACAGAGAGGCTGATTCGTTGGTAAAGTTTGCTAGTACCAGCGATGCACAGTAGATGGGCTTGGTCCCGGTCAAAGTACTGAATACCCCAAGTATAAACATGATGGAGATCGACTAGACACTGGAAGCGAAATCCAAAAAGGAAATCGTGGATGACTCCAATTAAAGACCATTTACTGCGTGGAGTCCTACCTGATAAAAGAAATGGAAAGCGACAAGTCCTTCGAAAAGCTTCATGGTATATTATGCAAGAATAAATTATGTATAGGAAAGGTTATTCAGTCCCTCTACTCAGGTGTATCGCTCATGATGTGATAAAGCATGTTCTAAAAGAAGTTCATGAAGGAGAATGCAGCGATCAAATTGAGGGCAAACTCTGGCAAAGAAAATACTCCATTATGGGTATTATTAGCCAACTGTAAATCAAGACGCAGCTGATTGTGTAAGACGATGTGATAAATGCCAGATATATGCAAAAGTCCCAAGAGCTCCGCCAACAGAAATCATGGAAATGGTCAGCGCATGGCCGTTTGCTATGTAGGGTATAGACACTATCGGTTCTTTACCGATCTCTAAAGGTGGCACGAAATATGCTATCATTGCATTTGATTACTTCACCAAATGGACTGAGACGGAACCTTTATCTACGATTACAACCAAGAAAGTAATCAACTTTATTGTCTGAAATATCATATGTCACTACGGTCTTCCATAGACTATTGTAACTGATAATGGTACTCAATTCGATAGTGTTGAATTTAAAGACTTTTGTCGAAGATATCGTATTGAAAAGAAATTTGCGGCGGTCTCTCACCTTCAGGTAAATGGACAAGTTGAAGCTATAAATAAAATCATAAAGTTTATTCTAAAGAAGCATTTGGAGAAGGCCAGAGGCAAGTGCGTGGATGAATACCCTACGGCACTATGGGCTTATAGGACCACTTGTAAGTCCACGACTGGCCATACTCGATTCGCCCTAGCCTACGGTTCCGAAGCCGTTATTCCTTTTGAACTCGGAGTCCCTTCTTATCGAGTGACTTAATACGACCCTAAAACAAATAATGATCTCCTGTTGGAATCTCTATATTTTTAGACGAGAAGCGTGAAGAAGCCGATCTAAGGGCGGCTGCACATCGACATCGAGTCGCTTGGTATTACAACACTAAAGGTCCACCAAGAACCTTCAAAATTGGCGATCTCGTCCTAAAATGGGTTTTTCCTACCCCATCGCACATGAATCCAATTTGGGAAGGACCATATGTCATTGAAAGGAGGCTTAGAGAAAGAACTTTCAAGCTAGTGACCGTCGATGGCATTACACTTCCAAGAGCGTGGAATACCAAGCATTTACGATGTTATTTCACTTAGTTTATTTCCTTTACATTTTAGTTGTATTTACTTTCAGAATTTGCTTTAGCATTTGATTTTTTGAATATGTAATAAGACATTTTATGTTGTTCCTTTCCATTTAATGAATAAAGTTTTAGGCTTCCTCCGTATTTATGTTTGCTATTGCATTGTATGCTAATTACATAGCGAAACTGATTAATGCCAATATGTATGGACATGCTCCCAGAGTTTGAAATCAATCAATTATGTTAACTCCCAATGGGATCAAACAAGATGAGCTCAATCAACTTATTCGTTTAACGATTCTCATTCATAATCCAAAGGACGGGATACATAATAAGGAATGAATGTGGTGATGATCTGTTGATCGAATAACTCCTGCCCAACTGTGGAACTGCGACAAAATCAAAACGACCGAGATACGACCAATCGCTCGCTAAATCAAACCCCAAATCCTGATGGGCAAATTAATCAATCAAAGAGAGTGTGATCCGACTACTCTCTAAAATAACTCTAACTCTCCAAAGTGCGGACTGGAGTATAAACATAAATCGGGTGTGAAACGATCACCCGCGAGATAACTCTAAGTCCGTAGAGTGCGGATTGGAGTATAAACGTAAATCGGGCATGAATCGACTGCTCGCAAGACAACTCTGAGCCCCAGAGTGCAAACTATAGTATAAACATAGACTGGGTTCGAACCGACCACCCATCAACTAAATCTTACCCCCGGAGTGTGGATACGAACATGAATGAATAGATGAGTGGAGTTTGACTATCCTTTATTCCTTGAACTCCATCCTAAAACCGACGAGAGGAGTATGAAATCGCTAAGGATGGAATTCGACCGTCCAACACCTGGCCCCGCCAAATCAATACGGGGGGCATGAGTATTGTAGCTCAAAAACCGCTGAATCCGACAGTGTAACACTAAGGTCTGAACCTAGTGTTAGACACGACTTGAGGCCACAACCACTTGGAGGCCTTGGGATAGGGTTGGTGGATTGTTACCAGAATTTATGAACAATGAATTACAAGTACATTGAATGGAACGTAATAGTTCAATTACTTAAATAACAATTCACACGAAAGCTCAACAGAAAACGAAAACTTCGATTCATATTACATGTTTCAAAATCTCAGTACAAGTTATTCTAAATAATCGGGATTTGAACCCTTACAACCATAACTAGTGAAAGAAACGACTATGCAAACTATATACATTGAGCCGAAGCGGTAGTTATTTCTTCGACTTCCTCTCTATTTTTGATTTCTCGGGAGTAGAGCCACTTGTGCTTCTCTTTCTGGACCTTTTACCGCCTTTAGTAGGAGAGCTTACAGAGCTAAGAGGAAGTTTACTGGGAATCGACCCGCCAAGCAAAATAACTTGCAGTGGCAATAGATGAGGATCATCAATTTCCACCTCGACGGGTTCAGTTTTAACTTTTCTTTTCAACAGCTCCTCCTTTCTAATCTGTTCTTTCAAGCTAATCTTGGTGGTGTGTTTGAAGGCGCCAGTAATCATTACGTCTTCAAATTCATCCGTCAGAAGCGGCTCTTCGATCTTATCGTTATTAAGTGCTCTGATGACTAAGCATCGGTCTCTGGTATAGCAACAGCTGCAGGCCCTCAGCCGGTTTCTCCTGCTGCTCTATAGCATCGTCACTTTTCGGAGTTTGACTGGCACCAAAGACCTGCAAAATTTGTTTAAACAAGGAGATTAGCTCAAAACCATTGTGCACGAAGAACAGAACTTTTCATATACTAAGGAGTAAAGTACGATACCTGCATCCAGTTGGCTCTCAGTGGTTGCTAGTGTACCTCGATCTAAGATACGGGACAACATCTTGGATTGGTAGCCGGGCTTCTCTAGATCGTAGCCCAAATCTTGCTCCGTGTTGAGGGAGATTGATGTTCTGGCTATTTGCGATGAAGAGGGACCCTTAGGATCGGCCTCCGAAGTTCCCGCAATATGCTCTCCTTTCTCGATAAACGCAGAAACATTGAAGTATCAAAGTTTTGCGGTAGCCAAATCCAAGGGTTCGTTTCCACGAAGAATCTCCCTCACTAATTCTTCTTCATTGAGCTCAGCTTCACCCAGTTCTTTTTTCTTCATCTCGGTAATATGCTCCCAAGCTTCAGCAAGCGATTCAAGATAACCCTCATGGTGGATGAGGACTTTGGCATTATACTCGATGACCAATGGATCGAACAAGTCCTTGATCTCATTCCTACCAGACTCTTTACTGGCTTCCACTTGGGATTCAACTTGTTCAATCATTTCTTTACAGCCTTCTTCTCGAGCTTCTACTTTAAGAGCTTCGATTTTAGCAAGCAGCTCATCAAGTTTAGCTTTCAGGCTCATGGCCTCGACAACTTCCTTGCAGTACTTTTGCGATTCTTCTTGGGTTTCGATTTTTTCCTCTCTTTCCTTTTTGAAAAGTTCTTCGAGTTCCTCGACGCAGTGAGCCAAAGCGTCCTTTTCCTTTTGCAAGGAGTCTTTTTCTAGAGCAAGTACCCCTCTGTGTTGAAGGGCCGCATCGGGTTCCTTTCTATGAGAAGTTTCCAAACGGCTCACTGCCTATGCTATTTCCTTAGCGTTTATCTTTGCTTCAGGAAGTTGTGTTTTCAATTCTAACAATTCGGCATCCTCATGTTTGATTATGTCCTTATCATTTATAGCTTCTAACTTGAGGCGGTCTATTTCATATTGTTGCTCAGTGGATACTTCGAAGAATTTTTTTGCCAAATGTATGAACGATTCGCGCTGCACGAATACATCATTGACGCACGCGAGATAACTCTCCTTGGTGTACCCCAGAATTATATGAATGGAAGGAAGGAATTTGAGCCCATCAAAGAATTTTTTTGGAAAAGTGGCCTTGAGCTCGACCAACTTCTCTACTGTAGAAACATCAAGAGCAGTAGCCGGCAAAGGCGGATTAGAGGTAGCAATTGGATGTTTGCCCGGTCGATGTTCACGATATTGTTTAAAACTTGAGGAGCCAGAATGTAGCTCGTGAGATGCAACGATATGAGGGCCACTGTAGGGAGGCTGGTCTCCACTCCGAGCAGGAAAGTTAGACTGTTCACCTTGACGTGATGTTTGGGACTGGGATTTGCGTTTAGAAGAGGAAGAAGATACCCTTGAGTGATAACTTTTATCCTGTCCCTCATCTTTCTCCCTACGCCTGGTAGACTTTTAATCCCGGCAAGATTGGTGGTATGATGAAGAACTTCTGAGGCGATCGAAGGCTTTGGATTCAGACATTGCACCTACAAAGACCAAATGAGAGTGTATTGGTAATTGTTGCATGAAAGATTAAAAGAAGGTGTGTAGTGAAGTGCATATAGTTGTGAGTGTCCTAGTGTTTCCCCCCCCAACAGACCGGTGGTTGTAGCCTTGCTCATCAGCGTCTTCTCTCCTTTATTAGAAGGCCGGATGCCTCCACCACTCCTAGTGGAAAAGTTGAGTCCTTCAATGTTGATATTCAGAAAGTCATAGGTCATGATGTCTTCCGAAATTTGAAGAATTGAAAATCCCTTTAGCAGACTTTCCAACTGTTGAGAAGACGATTCCTCCTCAATAAGAGTAATAATGAATTCTGGATATGCGGTGGTTTTTCTTCTACTAAACTCTTATACACCAGCCTTTTCTTTCTTTTTGTGAGTGTTTGGTATTGTGCGCCTTACGATGGTTTGACCATTGGCGCCCTCTCGGGGCCTGCATCATCATCTCCCGGCTTGTCGGCCTGAGAATCTCTAATCTCACCCTCTTCGGTATCGTCCCGAGTCCCCACGACAGGGGGCACGATGGGATTGACGATATCCCTTCTTTGTTCTACAACATTCCTCGACAATGCTACACTTTTGGGGAGCCCGATACTACAGCCATCCTCTAACAACCCGAACAAGGATAGCAACTCATCAGTTACAAGAAGTTTAATGCCCTTGTCTTCAATAGGGGTAGCATGAATGGCAACAATAGCTCTTGAAAAATCGGCGCCTTTAGGACGTGGGCGAACACCTGAAAGAACTCCGGATGTTAGTAGGTTTAAAGGAAAAGTTATGACTTAGATTAGTGAACTTAAGAAAGAAGTGAAGGTAACACTTACATCCTAACCATCATCTTGCAAAGCCGGGAGGGCATCACACATAGAACCATTCATGCTTAAATAAAGAGAGTTTGTTCCAAGCGCCCGTTGGAACCTGGCAATTCAACGAGGGTTCAGGAAAAACATAAGAAGGGCTTTCCGACCGTAGGTTGAAGCTGTAAATAAATGCTATATTTTCGGGAGTAGGTGGATGAAATAAAACACTCATGAACAGCAAGAAAGTTCCATGTATAAAAGCGTAACTATTTGGATGAAGTTGAGTGGGGGCTATGCCAAGGTATCCTACTATTTCTCGGATAAACGAGTTAAAAGGCGGTGCGCATCCAGGCCAGCACATAAACTTTTTGCATGCTGTTTACCCAACCTGGGGATAGTAAGGCCTGTCGTTTCTTGAAGGAACCAAGACGTCCTCATATGGGATTCCATAAATAGAACATAGCTGGCGGAGAGCAGCCTCACCAATTCGGGAGGCCTGTGAGTCCATTAGATTATCTAGAAGCATAGCGCCCTCTACAACATCAGGAGCAGGGCTTATGTTGAAATATCTGAGAAAAGATCGACCCGTGGGTTAGAAACCTCTATTTTTTCGCATGATGGCTGGGAGAAAGTCTATCGGACATAGTTGTAGAACTTAACTTTGCTTCAGAACCGATGTGTTGCATCGCCGGATCAAAAGACATATCAGCTGAACGCTTCGAGCGTCTTGAATTTATATTAGCTATACTTAGTAGATAATCGAGATTAAAAAAGATAACATGTTCCCCCCGTGCTAAGTGTGAACTAGTGTAGTGCAGTGCGGTATATAACAGATATAAATAGTTTGAAATCAAAAAAATGAAATAAAGCAATGAGACTTGGGAGTTCGTCCAGAAAGATCGTCATTGTTGACTATCTCAATTGGCAAGAAGATTGATCGGTTATGAAAGCTTTGGGATCGACCATCGGCATATCGAAGTGTGAAGTTTGTCATTTAAGTTCATTTGCAAGTTTTTAGTCCATATTGAAAGTTCCGCGAATTTGATTGCTCAACCTTAAGTTCAACTGTTGATATGCATGTTATTTTGTTCGTCATCATCACATGTCCAAGGTCATTAAAGCAAGTTAATAGTGATTGTTCAAACAAATTAAGTTAGATTAGTTTACGAGTTCAAGAAACCAATTTTTGACTCCATGCCAATTCCAAAGAATATACCAAACCCTACTCCACCGCCATAACCGATCAACAAGCAAGTCGTCCTCGACCGATCCCTGTCCTCAACCAAGACCAGCCGAACCCTATAGAAAGGCCGATCCTTACAAATAGGTCGATTCATATCCCACCATAGTTCCACCGATCCTTCTCCTAGATGATGGCCTAATCCTAAAAATACCGATCCCTTTCCTATTAGCCAAGTTTGCTGGACCATTTACACTATTCAATACCACAGATCCCTATCTAACCGACCCCTGCCACTGCCATATTATCATATATTGATCCCTCCATTCCTCTATTCCAAACCTTACCTCCATCAAAGTCCCACGCCGACCCCTTACGAATGCTCGATATGCCATGCATAGCAATCACTATTGTTCTCGAGAGCAATGGCGATCGTGTCTAAAGGAGGGTCGGTATAAACGCGTGCCATGAATCCTGACTTGTTAGAACAAACCCTATATACTAATGGTTCGTCTCTCTCTTAGGCTACCTGTCGTCACCACCTCGGGTGCCACTATGGCCGTTAACAAAATAAAACCCAGAGTCTTATCAAACGGTTGAAGGAGTATTTCAAAATCGTACCTATGTGAAAATATGGATGTTCGAGTTAAGATAAGGTCAAGTGTTTGGAGATTATCGAATCGAAAAGGAAGGAGAGGGGAGTTTGTGGGTTAGTTGGAATCATGGATGGATTTAAGGCCAGAGGTTGGAGAATTTTTGTTCGTGAAGTGGGCTCGGTGCAAAAGCAAGTAAATGAGATAAGTGAAGAAGAAAGGGAAGAAGGGCTGATATAAATATGGGAGAGGGATCGGCCCAAAATATTGAGCGCGTATTAGGGAGAGAAAGATCGGCATAGAAGTTTGCCGACCCTTATTAGCAAGGCACAAAGGAGGGATCGACATAATGCATGCCGACCCCTTTACATCTTTACAAACAAAGAGAAAAAAAGAGGAGAAGAGAAAAGGAAAAAAACAAAAATAGTTGTAAGGATTTGGCTATGAACATGAATATACAGGATATTACGACCGGTAAGTGTTCGAACACGTCCTAGAGCCGACATTAGAAATGTGTATATGAATGTGCACGAGTGTGACTTAAAAGTTCAACTTTTTGAAATCAATAGAAATTGAAATCAAACCTGAAACCTTCAAGTTCAAGTTGAACCAGACAACGAAAGCTTATAAGTTTCGTAGAACTGGATTTATATATATTGACAAAATATGGCACTGGATTTATATTATTGGAAATCAACCAAGCATCATGGCAATCAATGAAAAATTCAATGCCTTAAAAAATGATTTGACAAAGGAATAACAATCATTCAGGAAGCTAGATGGACTTCTTTTCGATAGTTCAGACGTATTGCAATTCAAAGCACATCATGTTGCTCACAAGATGTACTATGGGGGGGGTAAGTATTACCCGGTATTTTAACCCGGCTACATTAAACTGATTGCACAAGATAGATTTGCATGTTATCAAGTTCGATGACCCCGAAGCAATGGTTGTGAGGCCCGGAAGTCAGGTATAGTTGGATATATGATACCAGACTTGAGCAGAGTTGGTAGATAAATAATGTAGGATGCATGAAATATGGAATATAGCTTGGTTAACTAAAGGGATCGGTATGGTTTGACAACTTGCGAGGGATCAACATGGTTGAGCAAGAAAGGGGTCGACATGGCCAAGTAATGAAGGGATTGACATAATCAAGTGAGTATGGTTCGGCATGGATTATTAACTTGGAAAGTCATACTTCATCTCGTAAAGGGGGGCTCGGCATAGTTGGTTAAGATGGTTCGGCATATTTTATGGAAGAGGATGAATCGGCATACTTTGGCCTATAAAAGAGGGATCGAAATGATTGGTTGCATTGGATCGGCACACTTCACTGGGAAGAGGGGGTTGCATACATCCTAGAAGAGGGATCAACATGCTATATTAAAGGGAGATCAGCATATAATCCTAAAGAGGGTTCGGCTGTGTTCAGTGAACAAATCATATCAAATCAAAGACCAATCAATAACTTGAGCTCCAACGGTCCAAATGATATGATATTTGAAGATCCAACATATTTGAGCATGTAGAAGCCACCATAGAGTTCGTTGCCCAAAAATTGACCAATGAAGGGATCAATATCGATCCTTATTCATTAGGATTTGGGTCTAGCGACCCCTTTGGTGGGCCTATATGGATTGGAAGGTCCTTTAGCCGAAGTTTCAGAGAGATTTGCAGTCATCTTCACCTATAAATACTGGCCTAAGGGGTCATTCTGAGGAACTTTACGCCGCTGATTACTTTAGTCTTTATTGTAATCGAGTTTTTTCTATTCCTCGTTGCTGTAATCAGATTATTAGTTGATCAATAAAGATAATCTTCAAAGTGGACATAGGCATATAACGTCAAACCGCTATAAATATCTGTGCTTCTGATTATTGTTCTTTATTTGCTGTTAGTTTATTCTATTCCTCGGTTTAAATTTACTTTCTTCATTTACTTCTCTACATAAATCTACTCTTGGGTGTTTGTGACCAATTTGGTTGTAAATATACAGTAGATGTTTTTATGTTTCCAATTAGTTTATCTCCCAAATTAAAATAAATATCCTTTATGTGCTACTAAGTTATATTTATTTAAATAGTTTATTTATGCTCAAGACCTAATGAGTTCAAGAAATATTTTTAAGTTCAAAACATTATTTAAGTTTAAAATCCTCTTTTAGTTCAAAAATATTAATTTAAGTTTACAAAATATTCTCTGAGTTCAAAAAACATTATTTGAGTTCAAAAAACATATTACACGTTTAAGGAATATATTGTGAGTTCAATAAAACATTTTTAAACTGTAAAAAATGTTTTATAAGTTTGTGAAACATTTTTTAAGATTTAAAACATTAATTAAGATCGAAAACTTTATTTTAGTTTAAAAACCATTATTTGAGTTCAATACACAATATTTTAGTTTGAAAAACATCGTGTAAGTTAAAAAACATAGTTTGAGTTCATAAAATATTATTTAAGTTTAAAAAGTACTTTTAAAGTGCAAAGAATATTTTATAACTTCAAAAAACATTTTTCAAGTTTAAAAAATATTAGTTAAGTTCCAAAAAATTATTTAAGCTTAAAAACATTATTTTTGTTTAAAAAACGTAATGGAAGTTTAAATATCAAATTTTTAGATCAAAATCATTTCTAATGTGCAAATAAAATACATAAGTTTAAAAACCATTTTTTGAGTTTAAAAGCATTAATTAAGTTCAAAAACTTCATTTTTGTTTTAAATACATTATTAGAGTTAATGTAACTTTAAAAAACATAGGTTGAATTAAAAAAACATTTTGGAAGAAGAAAAAATATTTTACAAGTTTAAAAATATGAGGGAATTAGGGAAAAGGACAAACTTTGAAAAAATTTGGGCTGAAGGACGCCAAGTTTCAGTTTTAGGCTGAAGAACAAATGCTAGTTATAATTAGCATTATATTCAGCTTTTACACTATACCAAATGCTAGTTATATCTAGCATTATATTCAATTTTACACTATACAAAATGTTAGTCATAACTAGCATTGTCCTTCAGCCTAAAAAAAACTTGTTGTCCTTCAGCCTAAGTATTTTTCTAAGTTTGTCCTTGTGCCTATTTTCCTGTTTTCTTTATTTCTGTTGAAAATCTTATATTTATGAGAAAAAGGAAGAGGGAATTAGGGAAAAGGATAAAGTTTGAAAAAAAATTAGGCTGAAGGATATGAAGTTTTATTTTTAGGCTGAAGGACAAATGCTAGTTATAATTAGCATTATATTCAACTTTTACACTATACAAAATGCTAGTTATATCTGGCATTATATTCAGTTTTACGCTATACAAAATGCTAGTTATAACTAGCATTGTCATTCGGCCTAAAAAACAAACTTGTTGTCCTTCAGTCTAATTTTTTTTATAAGTTTGTCCTTGTGCCTGTTTTCCTGTAAAAATATTTATTGGGTTTAGAAAACATTAGTTAAGTTCAAAAAACTTTATTTCAGTTTAAAAACATCATTACAGATTAAAAACATCGTGTAAGTTAAAATACGTATTTTGAGTTCAAAAATTATTTTTAATTAAAAACCTTTTTAATTTAAAAACACTTTTAAAGTGCAAAAAACATTTTATATGCTCAAGAAATAATTTTAAGTTTAATAACCACTAATTAAGTTCAAAAACCTTTATTTAAGATTAAAAATATGAGTTTAAGAATTATTATTTGAGTTCTTTTGATTTGAGTTCAAAAAACATTACTTGAATTTAAAAAATATTTTTTTGAATTTACAAAATGTTCTTTGAGTTAAAAAAACAGTCTTTCAGTTTAAGAAACTTTATTTACGTTAGAAAATATTATTTAAGTTAAAATACAATGTTTGACTTTAAAAAATATTATATGAGTTTAAAAAATATATTTTTAGTTTAGAAAACAATTATTGAATTCAAAAAATGTTGTTTGGGTTTAAAAAACATTAACTGCCAGAAAAATTATTTGATTTCAGAAAACATTGTATTCAAACTAATTCAACCATTTTTTGCAACATTGATGATATGATAAATAAAAGGTTGTTGTTACAACAATTACTAATCATCAGTTCTAACCAATTTAACCCAAATCAAAGTGTTTGTACCAAAATTGGGCACAACACTCTTCGGACGTATTTGAAGAGATTAGAATGAAGAATTTAAATGTAAAAAGAGGCTAATCTAACAAACACGCCAATTAAAGCAAGCAGAAATAGGAAAAGACAAGAGATTTAAGTGGTTCGGCATTGTAGCCTACGTCCACTTTGAATGATTTGCTGTTTATTATTGATTGACAACTGATTACACTAGTAAAATACTCTAATACTCGAGTTACAATGGAGTTGTGGTAGAGTAACGGCGAAGCAGAGTAGAAAGTCCTTTTTTTGTTGGCATTGAGGTGTTATTTATAGCTGCAGTCTGGAAATATATGCCATTGAACTCGAAATGCTCCTTCTCACACGTGGGTGGGCCTACCAGATCGATCAGGGGTCATTTTAGATCGATTGGGATCGATCCCCATTCCATTTGTATCGATCAAGATTTGCTCCTTTTGGGCCGAGATCGATCAGAGACATTCTTGAGGTGGTAAGAAAGCTCCTGGAAAATTTTGTAGCATTTGGACTTGTAGATTTTGAGTTATGATCGATCCAAGATTCACATTGTAGGTTGGCTGAACTGTGCGTATCGATACCTTCGTATCGATCAATGTTCGTATCGATCTTCAGCGTATCGATCAGGTGTGCAGTGATGACGTGGAGCGATGGTTCAAGGAAGATCCACATTTCATGCCGAGTGACCATTTCCTTTACTTAACTATGCCTTCTCTGTATCGATGCTTGGAAGTCCCTTTCGTATCGATGCTTAGGATGCAACTTCGTATCGATGGAAAGTGTTTGTTTCGTATCGATCTGCGGCTGATCGACATGAAATGTATTAAGGTAGCCGATCGATTTGAATTGGACACATAGGTAGCTGCAGATGGATATGAAGGGAATTGACTTCGAGGGATACGAAGCCGCATGGATACGAAGAAGGGTGGCTTTTGATGGATACGAACTGAGGTCTTCTCTCTTGATCTTGATCAATCCATAACTTGAGCATATGAACTCCGATTGACCCAAAATATGGAAGGTTGGCTTTCATAGCTTTGCTTGTCACATCATGTCGATTGTAGCTTGATCCGGACTCGGACCAAATTTGTCGGTATCCATAGTGAACCTATGTATAACCAATCTTCGGGTCAATTTGTCCTTGCTTTCTACTCAATTCCTTGGTATCACGGCCTTGCCAAAAGGCGGGATAACACAAAGAAAACCTAAATTTCTTGCTTAAGATCTATTTTTTAATCCGTAATAAATCAAGGATAAATTATATGTATAAATGTTTTACAAGTTGATGATTTTTGATGGAGAATACATATCCAATATTATTGCATCGAATTGAAGAATATTTGATGCAATTTGGTGTGGGTTGAGAAGTGCAAGAGCGATCGTTGCTACGGTGGCAGTGCACTGGCATTGGATTGGTCGTGCTTTATCAGGTTGCTTGTAGCTCTAGTTTAATACAACTTGGTCGGGTTGCTTTAGTTTGAAGGGAAGTGGACATGGCTCTATCGGGTTGCTTTAGTTTAGCTTCGATCGTAGTTTTATCTGATCGTGCTTTATCGAGCAATGGATGTGTGATGTGCGGATCTGATGGGAAATGGGAATGGACAGATCTAGCAGTCTAGAGATGTTATATCAAAATTGATCTATGTAGATTTGATGGTGCATGTGTTGTCTGGATATCTAGGTAGATGATGTTATCCAGCATTAAAACCAAGCGACATCTCGATGGATTTGGACTTTTTAATGATGAAGAAATTGATCAAGAAATTTAGGATGTGTCTGGAATAAGGAAGAGGTGAAGCACAAGAAGTTTAGACAAGATTTGCACATGATCAATCATGTCAGTACCGACATAATTGATCATGTCAGTATCGAGTTCTTTGAAGTATAGGGCATGCTCTGGAACAATAAATGAAGTTACCTTGTAGTTGGAAGAAAAAGAGAATATGACTAATCATGTGGGTACTGATATGATTTGGATGGGCAATTTTGTCAGTAAAGATTAGAAGCTTGAAGACTTGAGCAAATGTGAAGGAGAGTTGAAGATGCAAGTTTAAAAAAATGTAGTTAACAACATGATCATGTCAGTATCGACCTGTTATGGATGTTGTGTTTTACTCGTTCTTCGTGCCTAAAAGCATGGATATGATATGTACATGTTCTTCCACGAGCTAGTGACTTCGAAGGAATAATTTTACTATATATATCCATCCTTTAGCAACAAAAGAAGGACCTTTGATCTCTATCTCGTTTTTTATGGTGAAGTGCTGCTGAACTCGAATTTCAATAGATTTCAAGATCTAAAAGCTTTGTAATTGGATTTTACTTACGCAAACACATTGAAATAAAATTAACAATGGATGTAGGCAATCAATTAAGGCCGAAAGACTCTAAAAATCACATCTTTCTTCTTTATATTTTCATTTTTATTGAATTCATATTGTTTTTCTCTAATATAGGGTGTTGCGTCAATTTCTGGTGCAACATTTTTGATGATTTCACTAGGAAAGATCAATCTTCGGGATAGACCTTTGCTTTCACTTTGGATTTGAAGAGTCTAAAATCTAGATCTAGAGTTTGTTCGTTGAAGGTCTGTTGTTACTTAGATTTGAGATAGAAGATATGGCCCCAAGGAAGACTTAATCTGGTAAAATTACTGTAGGTGATGCTGAAGGAGAAACAACTTAACCTTTGAATACTCTACCAAGATCTTCATTTCGGATGACTGAAGTTGTGACAAGAGCTGAGATGGAGATGATGATGTTGGATATGAACGTAAAGAAGTTAGAATAGCAAAAATCTTAGATGGAACTGATGGGGAGTATGCACCAGAAGTTGACGGCGTTGGCCCAACCCTGACAAAGGATTGAATCGCAAAAGCAAACGAAGAGTAGAAGGGAATCATCATCTTCAGATTCCAATGAAGAAATAATGGAATGGAACCAAAGAGAGAGCAAACAACCAATGTAGAGAGGGGTTGCAGTAGCACAAAAGAGAGTCTTGAAAGATGGAGTGAATTAGATGACATCAAAACATGTCAGCACTGCGAGGGCCCATCATGTTGGTATTAAGATGTTTGTTGAGGCTTTGATTTTATCTAATAGCAAGGAATATTTGCAAGATGTCGACGATGGTGAAGGGCAAGCTATTGGTGCTCAGATAGGTAGTGTTCGGACAAATACCACAGAACCAGCTAGGGAAGAATGTAGTCTAATTAGGCATTGAAGAGTGGGTCGGGATGAATGGTTCCTTTAGAGATAGAGAAACCTAGACGTCATGTAAATGATTTAGAATGTTTGCAGAGTCAAACACTCGAGGATGTTCCAGGCGATCGCTGTCCAGCTTCCTAAAGCGATGAGGAATATATAGCTGATATGCTTAAAAGGTTATTGAGTGAGAGCCATCATAGATGGGATAAGGAATGGGGTCCATCACTAAGTCGGAACCCATTCATCGGAAACATCCTTGAAGCGAAGTATCCAAAGAAATTCATAATGCCGACTCTGTCAACCTACAAAGGAATAGCTAGTCCAAGGCAGCATCTCTTAAAGTATAGATGGTATATGGATAGTTCTCATGCAACGGACGATATCAGATGTAGGAATTTTTTCCAATATTCTTAAATAGAGTAGCAATGATGTAGCTCCCTCAACTCATGCGAAGGTCCACACCATCATTTGCATAGCTAGCTAAGAAGTTTATGGAGAAGTTCCATGTAAAAACTATGCAAACAAGAGATGTGATGTTATTATCAAACGTCCATCAAAGTTCTGGAGAGGCTCCGAAGAATTTTTTTAAAGAGATTTAATATTGCGGTTGCTGAGGTGAGGAACCCCAAAGAGGAGATTGTATTGATGACGTTAATCAATGGGGTTCACTCGAGGATATATTTTGGTAAATAGCTCAAAATAAAGCAACCATCCACTAGGGAAGAGTTTTACCGTAATGCTTCATAATTTCTATGCTTGGAAGAGGCAGATTTGACGTTGGATTGGCTGTTAATGGTCAAGAGGGATCGAGTAGTGTAAAATGTATTCTGTACATTAGATTGTTGGATTATGCTCCGCTGACTGATACGGTTGAGAACATATCCTTGGTATGCAAGGTATGGATCACTATAAGTAGCCGCCCACTAGGGAGGCGATTGAAGAAGAGAGACATTTAGGGAAATATTAGCACTTCCTTGAGACACACGGGCTCAATATGAATGAATGTAGACATCTGAGTGACATTATCAAGATTTGATTCAAAAGAGAAATTACAATAGTATAGGAACCCGCAGGCTGACAGGAAAAACAATAATCAACTCCAAGGATAGTCCGCCCAAGGAAATTAGGTTGGACACGGTGGAGAGGGATCAAGAGAGCCGACTAAAGGTAAATACTATCTCTAGTGGTCCACATCCTGCATAAAATAGATGAAATGAGATGGAGCGCTATGGCAGCTCGCTAAGGTACATGCCTCGAGAAGTGTGTTATTCCATAGAGGAGGGTGTGTCGGCAAAGGAACAAAAATAAATAGACAAAGATATTGTGTTTTATAATAGAGATGCATATAGGGCTAGAGCGCTGATGCATGACCAAGTGGTGATTATGGCCATGATTAGGCCGACAATAGTGCACCGAGTCCTTATTGACTGTGGGAGCTCGGTTAATCTTTTGTCCAGGAAAACCTTTGACCAAATTTTCCTAAGCGAGAAGGATTTGAAGCCTAGTAATTCTCATATACAAGGATTTATCAAAGTGGCCAAGGAGTTTGTTAGGCGCATAGTATTACCTGTTGAGTTGGTTGAATGAGACGCAAGGTAGTGCGGTTGCGGACATTTATTGTGGTGGATGGATTTTATGCTTATAATGCTTTTTTGGGCCGAACAACCCTTATTAGTTTCAGAACTGTGCTTCCTCTGTGGTATTTGATGATGTTGTTTCTCATCAGAACGAATTAGGAGCAATACAACGTGACTAGAGCGCTAGTCGAGAATGGTATGTCGCAGAGCTCAGAGAGAGAAAACAACCAGAGAAAGGGAAGGATGTGGAGAAGCTTCCTTGCATCAAATCTTTAGAAACATAGCAACTGCCACCTAAGCTCTGGCTTGGGTGCAATATAATGGAACCGGGTCAGTCGGAAGCAGATGAAATAAGTAGATTTCAGAAAAAAAGTCCCTATTTGGATCTATTAGGCCTGTAAAGTCTAAAGGAATTTTAGATCCAATCTAAAAAGTGTTTTAAATAAAATCCTTTATTTTATTTTATTAGTTTGAAATGGTTTGATTTTGATATAAATTTAAATGTATGAGTGTATCAAATACACCCATGTGTATAACAGTTACTTATTAAAGTTAATTAAGACAAGAAATAACTTTAATTGGAGAGAAAAAACTTGCATCTCTCTCTCTCCCTCTAATTAGATAATGGATTATTAAATGTCATTGATGATCAATTTAAATATAGCATGAAATGCGAGTAAATCCAAATATGATAATAGTGTATATTGTGTAAGTGCAACATATAAGAAATGTGCACAATTAATGTTTCCTTTATATGTACTTTTTTATTTAAATTACATACATACATACATATATATATAATAGAACTTATATACATATTCATATACATGTACATACATACAAATATGTTAAAATTAAGTTTCACTATTTTATAAGTTTGAAATTAAAAACAACATTTTGAATCTAGTTTCAAAATTAGGAAGGATTTAAGACTAATATTATGATTTTACACATAAGTCCGTTTTATAAATATTAAGTTAAATTGATATGTATATATACACACATACACCAAAAATTGTAAATTATTTTTCAAAACCTAAGATAACATGTATATGCATAAATTTATAAAATCTAACACATGCTTTAAAAATTAAAGTATTTAATTTAAAAGGAAATCAAAAGATTGATGATGTTTTACACAAAAGTCCAGTTATAGCTATTTAATAATTTCCTTTTTTAAACAACTATCAAAATACACAATAAGCAAAAGATTGTATTCAAAGCAACAAACACAAACCATATGTGTATAATGTCCAAAGTAATTTAAAATAGAATACATATGCAGTCTATTCATATTTTTATATGTAATCATTAATAGAATTCTGTCATTAATTAAAAATTAGGTTTCAATCAATTTTTTTAACAACATATTTAAAAACAATAACAAAACAAATAGAACAAATCAGGCACATACGTATTTGTTGAAACAACTTCGGATCTAAAATGTATAAACAATGTGAACAATTAATTAAATGTAAAATCATGCTGAATAGATATAAAAATTACTAGACGAACATGTAATCAATCAATGTATACCTTAAAATGAATTCAAATTAAAATAACATAGTGAACATATGTCATAAATTAAGATGTAAGATTGAGGGATTTAATCTATGTAATCGAATAAACAAATATACAAATTAGATGAGATATGTGACGGATCCAATTTATATGGACAAGGTGAATGATGAATAAATGAAATTAGAACTATTACCTTAAGATGTAGCTAAGAGAATGCACCTTGAATGATGAGAGTAGCTCCTAGATCAAGAAATCAACCTCTAGATGCTGCAGATATCAAGAGGTACAAACCATCATTTGTTTTGATTTAATTTTAATTTTATTTTGGAATTTTTTCTAAAGCCTTGGAGGCCATTATATTGCCTGGAATAGAAGAGGGAGAGATAGAGGAAAAATGAAATGTTTATAGAAGGAATGATGAATGAAATGAAAGAGATATTTTTAAGGGAAATATTGAAACCTTTCCAATTCCTCCCTAAAAATCCTCCCACTTGTATTGCCCACTAAATCTCAATCAAATCAAATCCCTTTTCTATACATGTATGGCCAGCCAAAGAAAGTGCTTAGATAAGCCTTCAAAATTTCTAAATCCACTTAGTAATTAATTGATTTAAATCAAATTTAAATGTTTATTAATATTGTATATCGATATGTACGTATAAAACTTTTATAAAAGAACTTTATTAAATACTAATGGCATTCAAACAAATCACATAAAATTTAACAACTAATATTTCATAAATATTAATTAATTTTTAATTAATTTACAAAGATTATAAATTAACTAAATCGCATGGTTTTCAAAGTATTCATTATTACGGTTGTGGAAATCAAAGGTGTAAATTCAGTCAGCGGTCAATATCAACCAATTTGAATATTAATGTTCATACGTCACCTTAGCTAGTGGGGTTACATTTTGGTTGAATTTACCGCTTACACGTTTTTTGGTAAAATCCAATTTTGCTCATTAATAAGCGATACCTAATAGTTACAATTATTTACACCAATTCTTTTCGTCAAAACTATATCATATTAGGACTTATAGAATTTGGTTTTGGTCAAAACTCCAACATCGTCCAAACACAAAATCTCTGGTTCAATAATAACAATTATTATTAACTGTACTACTCTAGCCAGAGATTTTGATTTTGAGTTGACTATTGTTGACCGTGATACTAACCCCATATAACCAAGAAGATGGATTCTCTTTTGAATAGTGTTTCACTTCTAATGTTTCTACTTGACCAAACTATAGTCCTTCGATGGACGCCTTGCCATGATTTAACTATAATTAAAGCGGAGTTTCCAAACTGAAGTATGAAGTATTCTCAAGTCGAGGTAATTATGTAAAATTACTGTATCAATATTTTCTATTTGACCTTAGTTATATTAACCAACAGGAAACTATTGAGTTAGTCATTCCATGATTATCTAATAACTATTAGTACATAATCTTTTGGTGCCTCCAGCTTCTATGAGTAATACACTACACAATGTTTGGAGAGCGTTGCGTACTCTAGTCTCAACAAATGCATCGATATCCGGTCTCGATACATCTTGACTAGGAATATTTAAAATGGTACGTTTATTTTATTGTGATAAATCACTCATGATCACAACACATTGTAACTACTATCACAAAACACACCATTTATGGATTTTCTCTATTAAATATACTTTTAATTAAATAGATAATTGATATAAAACGTTATATCAAGTATACAACAAAATGAAAACACCTTTCGTCTTGAACAGGATTTGTTATTGAGTTAGATATATGTAGCAAATTACATAATTTCCCTAGGGCATACCCCTAACACCATTATTCTTCCACTTGCACTTGGGGTCAATTATGGAATCTTATTCCAACTTCATCAATCGTTTTTCACAAAAAAAATCGGGCCAGTGCCTTGGTGAATGAGTATGCTATGTTGTTTTAATTATCTACTCTGTCAATAACATCTCTCTGATGCTAATAAAATGCCTTTGTCATGTGTAACTATTCGAAGTATGTCACTTGTCTTCTAGTGAGCTTTAGGTTCATTTATGAATTGTATTGCGACACAGTTATCGTATAACAATGTCATGGGATTCTCAACATTTGTAATCACCCTTAGCTCAGCTATAAATTTATACATTTATTTATACTTCATATATTGTAGTAGCCTTTGGTTGAATTAGCAACTATTTATTGTTTGGAACAATTCCAACTAAAAGCTTCCTAACTAAAGTTTGAACGTGAATTTAATATTGACATATTATACTCGCTAGCACTTATGAAGTTCAAGTTTGAACAGTCCTCCATAAGGAGTTCGTTGTTTTTGTAAACAACTCTCTAGTGTTGTAAATGCTCAAGAACACTCTAACCTACAATTTAGCGATCTTAATTTGAATTTAATATTTGCTTCATGTATCAAATACATAAGCAAGATACGATATTGTAGACAATACAACATATAAGATAATTCCTGTTGTCAATACCTAAGGAATCCATCTTACATGTTCTATTTTAAACTTTTTGATATAGTGTCTTCGCATATCGTTTGGGACTTTCCCGACATCCTTTGTACTTATTATAAAAGGTATAATTTACAAATCCAATATTGAGTATTAAACAACCAGACTATTACAAATTTTAACATAAGTACATCATTAACAATCAGCAGTATGTTATTTACTTATAATTATAAGAATATCTATGTACCCTTCAATGTTCTTTCTTAGGGACACATGCTTCCTCTGCTTTTTGGCTAAAAATCAAACTATTTGATATTTCCATCAAAATACTTATTCAATTTCGATGCTCATAGAATGATACTTTCATATCATTTCTTGGATCATATCCGAAAAACCCACAAACTCAATATCGCCTCACTGACTTCGAGACACTTTGGTTGTTATGTTCAAACAGTCTATTAAAAATCATTATTTAGAATTTCCCATTTTAACACATATGTACCAAAACACAAGATCATACCAAGTGATAATTTGAGTAAAGTCTGAATCATTTTGAGCACATTGAATGACGAATTTGTTACGTTAATTTCAACAACTGAAAATTATAATTTTATTCCCATCAATGTTGCTCACTATATTCCAACTACATAAATCTTTCTCTTGAAGACACATTTGTGAGGGAGGAATCATATTCCTTTGGGTATAACTACCAAATTACATTTTGTACTTGGAATCCTTTTGGATTTGTGCATCATACCATATGGTAGAGTCAATACTATTAATGGCTTATTTGACTGTTGAGGATTATTTATTCTTGACATTGATAAGAAACTCATAGTTTCTCTTCAACATGCAAGAATATTTATTATACCTTCTAATGTGTAATGTTCATTTAGGTTTGGTTAATTTCATTTCATTCCTTGTAATTGGTTTTATCTTTGGATCGTATCCAAATTCTTTTTACTACCAATAATTTCTAAAAGAAATTTCTTCACTATGAAGCTGGTATTTCTTGAAACAACAATTATTTCTCAACGCAACGGAACAGGTGTTTACGATCATTTCATGAATTGCCTCATATTAAACTAATCTGATTTTAGTTTACAAAAATTATGTTTAAAATATAAATTATTTATCCAATGACAATCGTTCCCAAACTCCTTTAGGGCGATTCACACGACAACTCTTAAATACAATTATTACTTGTACTCTTATGATTCATATAACCTACTAGCTCCTTAGCCTAGGACATGTTGAGGTTTCATATAAACCCTCATCCTTTATGTTTTTGTAAACTATTCTTTGTATGAAATTAATTTAACCTTGTGTGCTACTCTTAAGTACACAACCTTATAAAAAGTGGTTCACTCAACTTCACTCATCATTAATCGTACTTTGTACAACAAAGTTCGATCACCCATTATTGATACATCATTGTGTACCATAAGAAAAGTGACTTTTGAGAATCTTTTTTCATTTTTAGGTACGTTCGAACTCTTTTCAATATACTCACTTATTTGATCAAATCGAATCATTTCTATTGCATGTAATTTTATTTACTTCTGTTTTATATTCTGTGAACTTATTATAGACATACTATATGAATATCATAACACTTGTTCATGTTTGTGATAACTCATAAGTGAATACAATGAAGTATGGTGAACCGTTTTGTTATTAATAGACTTCCAACTCGATACATCTATATGTATCAACCCGTAGGGTTCATTAACTCTTATAACGCTCGCACTGAGTGGATGCTTCGTCCTTAATTGTTTGAGATATAATTCACTAGCACCATATGATTCATAATCATATAATTAAAAAATATTTCTCAAAACTTCGGCTTAGTCTATAATTTTAAAATATCTGCAAATAATTTGAGATGCTCTATATATTTTCCAATGCATAAATTTTGTTATGCAAACAAATACCAATATTATAGTTTTATTTTATAAAGAATATTTATAATATTCATAGTGAAATAAAATTATGTCTATTTTTGAGTCAACAATGGAAAAACAATTATTATTTAATAAATAATGTTTAGTATGGTTTACGAAAACAATTTTCGTAGCTTGATGCGACCAATAAGTGCTATATGGAATTCTCCCACTATTGTTGCCATTACTATAATAGCGTATGAAATACGAAGGTCCATTTAACCACTTAATGTAGGCTATTCATTCCATCCACTGTAATCATTTTACGGTTTAGAGTTTTCAGATCAAATATCTTGAACTCAAAGGAATAAATTTCATAGAAAATAATTTTTTATGTGAAAAAACATTTGAAATAGATACCGCGTTTCTTATTCCTTGTTAAATATATATTATTATTTTATAATTCTCATTTTTGATATTTCCTTATGAAGCGGAAGTAACCATTCACTTTCTTCATCCCAACCGTGCCTTAAGTTACATCTACACTACATTCATTTTATTTTCTAAATGGTCGAACCATTCATAAGAAACCCTTACTACAATACCGTAACGAACAAAAGTGCATCCGATCATCCCTAACATTTAAGAATATCAAATATTGTAAATTGATAAGTGACATTTTAGTGATCAATTTACTTATGCATATCTTGTTGCTTTCGATCTAGAGATACATTTAACATGACAAGATCGTTATTCAAATCAACCATATTGAATACACAATCTCACACTATGGTTTACTTGCTTATTTCGAATGGACCAATTTCCTCGGGGTTTCATACATTATGAATTGTAACCGTTCACCATATATAACATTAATATGCGATCGTACATGGATCAAATTTCCATATTCAAGAATTGTTTTTAGTGTTCAAAACTCATACAATACAACATACAACCTCATGAAAATAAACACATAAGTGACCAATTACGAAAGCAATTAGTAGTTAGAAAATTAGGCGCTTGCAAAGGTATTGAAAAAATAACATGCATAAAATATTTATGAGTAAGTATATTTTATATTTCTTTTGTCAATCATTAATTCAATTCATTTGTATATTTGATTAATAAACATTTTGTCAATTATATTAATTGCATAAATTTATCAATGTAGATTATTATAAGTTTATATAGCAGATTTCTTACAATGTTAGAAAGATTAAATGTTACCATTTCATTTTTATAATAAGGCTCCTACTAGATTTTTATGTTTATCAAAACCCTACAAAAACATAGAAATAATTTGATTTCTCTAGTGGGTGCTAAGACTCGCCTGCCTTGGGATTTTGACCTTGAGGAATATCAACAAATCATAAGCCTGCAAGCAATGGATAACACGTTACCATTGTATCAAATACAACTCCTAACCTATGGTCTTTCTCCTAGTATCATCTCGACCTTGAGAAATATCAACGAATCAAAATAGATTATTCATTTCTACCTACCATTTTATTTCGGCCTAAGTATAATGCACGTACCTTATGGATTATCAATAAATACGTGCATGTATCTTGCCTCGTCTAGTCAATATACAAATACCGCTACACATAATATCTCTAGCTTGAAGAACATCAATAACTAGAGAGCATGCAAGCAATCTATTAATATATAAATAGCGAAGAACAACTTTATTTTAATGATTCATAATCTTTAATATGCTATATTGAGTGATATTAACTTATAGAATAATGTATTTCTTATGAAATACCTTCATGATTTAAGTGTCGGACACATTAGAAATCCCGGTATAAGTACTATATGCATGTATTTATTCCTAAAGTCTATTTGGTTTTTTTTTCTTGTTCCACTTGATTTTATACATTCATACTATGTAAGTTTAGTTGTTATATAACTTCTATAATTTAATTAACTTATATAATAGTCTTATGTACATTACATTAAGTAAATCTTATTTAATTAATTTAAATAATCAATATTTTAATTGATTTTATGTTATTCAATCAAACATTTTAATTGAATATGTATAGCTTAACATTTATGGTTATATGCATTATATATATATATGTATGTATGTATGTATTTTATAATTAAATTTTAATTAAATTTTAATTAACTTATTTAATTAGACAATATAATCAAATATTAATTTCAAAAATTTCTTATGTATATACATACAAGCTTACATCACCTTCAAGATAATGTAACACACTCATACACATGCTTTTGCGCACGCACACATATGTGTATTGTACATGTATATACTTTAATAAATTAACTATTTATTTAATTTTGTTTAATTTATCAATCTTATTAAAAAAATATTAACATTTTTGAATATATGTTTATTATATTTTCAAAGCACTTTTGAAAACTATATATTATAACATTTATAATATAAATTGTTTTCAAAGTCAACTTCGAAAATCATATTATTACATTTATAATATAATTGTTATTTAAAATTTAACATTTAAATTTAAAATTTATTTTAATTTCAAAACAATTTTGAAATCACATTATAAAATTTATAATGTATTTCTTATTTTAAATTTATTTTTTAAATTCAAATTTTAATTTTTTCTTTTCAAAACAATTTTGAAAATTAGCCTATAACATCCACCATTTTGAGGCTCAAAACTAACTGTTACAGATGTTGCAGTCATCCATAGTTATTAATTCTCGGTGACAAAATGCGACTTTGTTAATAATATCAACAATCAGAAGCACATGAATATGAAAAAAATTTCAAACACGGTTTAATAACAAATATTCACATTTCATTTCACAATTGGTATTTCATACTCATTACTTTGGTATCCCCAATGATGGTGTCAAAATCTATAGTCAAAATAGCATTGGTATCCCCAATGTTTAGAATCGAAGTCATAAAACAATAGGCTCGCCACCCTTATTGAGTCAATAAAGATCAATATCGAAGTTCATCCAGATTAGTGCCCCCAATGATAATGTTGACGTTTACGAAAACAATTGGTTGTCCACCAAAACATAAGGTCTTCGACCCTCTCTAACATAGGTTGCTTTGTTTCTTTTAAAAAAAATTGATTCTTTCCAAAATGGGTCTCTTCGATGCTAAAGAAAGAATTGCGGCATCATTGCCAAATAATATAAGGTTATTGACTTTATTGAATAGCTGCAACAAGGACCTCGTTGCTCTTTATAAAAATAGTGTAGTAAACACTCTTCGGCTATTATGCGACTTAATATATATAGTCGAAGACATAAAATGCGATGTCACTGCCGTAGTCTTGAAAACAATCGAAGTGATAGGCGCGGTGTCAAGAAGTGCCATCGTCGTCTATTCTATACCATCAATGAGGTTGGCTTCGACCTACTTGGAACCATTACATGGTTATTGCAGTATATGTCATACGCTTCCTTTCGATGCGATGTCGACGCTCATGGAAACGACCCGACTTAGGCTCGACGACGTCAAAGTGATATGACATTATCATAATTTAATTGAAAACTGTTTTATTTCTTCTTAAAATATAAACTTTTCACCAAATCATTATTCTTGTACAATTTGTAACGACCCAATATTTTCAACCATTCGCATCCATTATAAGTGTATAGGTAGACACTCATGCCGGAGTTGAATTGTTCAAAATACCGCGTTGTAATTAAAATTTGGAAAACCTCAGAATATACAGTAAATAAATATAATCACAGAGCACAGACACAGAGTAAAATAATGCAGCGGAAGTAAAAGAAATAGTAGTTCATGAAGCTACTATGTAAATATATCAGAGTTACATAAGATACAACAGAAGAAATAGAGTACAACAGAAGTATCAATAAGATAACCAAGTACAAGCTGAACAGAGCAACATAACTGAAGTAGATAGAAGAAGACTAGCAGATAATCTCCAACGATTCAAATCTCAAAAGCGAGTGGAAATCCAAATCTGTGAATAACTCGGGCTGACCCGAGCGTAAAGAAAAACACAAAACACTTGAGTCAGGACAATATATACTTATATAATGTAAACCAACTCAAGAAAATTGTAATAAGGGTACAAGTAACTTAGAAGATGCTTGGGACCGCCCATCCTCTAAGGATCCGTTAAAATATCTACTATGTAGTAATATTCGCTATTATAATAGTGTCTAAATAAGTAAAGTATAATCATATAGAAAATAGCGTTAAGGGGATGGAGAACCTTAACGCGGTCGGATCTTAAAATCATAATCGTAGTAAAGCTCGATATGGTAGGTGACACGGCACAACTAGGCAATGCCAGGGTAGATATACCAATTACGCACACGGACTGATGGATACGCATAGCAGCCACTACCGTTCCACCTCGAACAACACTCCCAAATCGGAGGATGGCCATCTAATCAATCACAAGTAAGAGTATAATATCGAAGAAATGTGTTCGAGAAGAGGTGCTACCTCACTGGTCCGAGATCGCTCCTGTTTTAGCCACCTTATGCCAACTCACGGGAGTTGGGTCCACGTAACATACCTTAAGAACGTCGTCACCATCCTACTTCATTCTGGAATCTCCACCGCGTTCACGGTTGTCAAAGTGGTTTTCGGTATCGACAGAGAGTATGTCCATATCCGATCCCGGTCTCTTTGCCAACCCAACGTTATTATAACCCGTGGTTATAAGTTTAAAAACAGTTTATACTTCAAAATAGAATATCATTTCAAATCCAAATCTTTATCAAAATAAAGATTAAATCAATTCCAAACCATTTCCATATTTTTAAAATATCATATCATTTCAAAACTTCATTTCAAATCATTTTAATATTCCAAATATCATTTGAGTTCAAATCTAAATATTCAACTTTAAATACCTTTTAAATTTAAAGGTATACTTCATTTATTATCATTTCAAATCACCTTTTAAATAGTTTATATTCCAATCAAATAATTCATTTAAACCTTTTAAAAGTGTAATTATTATATTTTCAAATCAAGTATTCAATTTCCAAAGTTTCAAACCATTCTGAGTTCGTTTACTAAGTCAAAAACCCTAATTATTAAAATTTAAGCATTTCACAGCATTTAAAAACAACTGCTATAGGTTATATTTGAAAACATTTTTAATTCAGCAAAGACAGCACTTAAAACTGCTGTTAAAACTTAGTTTTAGTTGAATTATAGTTCAAAACAGAAAAGACAGCATATCAGAAGTGCTGCGGTAGTTCAGATTTCAAAACAAGGGTTAAATTTGATTTCAACATAAACTGCAGATCATTATAGCATTTCCAGAGAATGCTATAATCGGCCTGAGTTCCATATTAGCCTACAAGTTCAACTACAGCAACTACAGCATTTCAGAAATGCTGTAATAGCTCTTTTTACACAATTTTAGTTCAAAACAGAATCTATGGCATTTCTGAATGCTATTAAAAGTAAATTTCAGGTGTTAGTGTATTTCCAGCAATTAAATAACTTTAATTTAAAACACATAAACATTTTAAAAATCATATTTTAACATTTAAAATGTTCATTTACATATCATTTAACATATATCTTTTTCACAATAAATTTCTTATAATTAAATCCAATTTTCAACAATTTACTTAATAAGTTTAAGTGTAAAAGTTCCAATTCTTCACATTTCAACAAATAGACTTAACACTTCAAATTTAAATTACCATTTCACAATTTAACAAAATTTCCAATTTTATTTAATTAACTTAAACCTTTAATTAAAACCAAATTTCACATTTCCTAGTCAAGTTATATTTTAAAAGATCACTTCTAAACATTCATTTATTTAACCACTTAAATTCATAGAAAAATCAATAATACTTTAATAAATCACTTAAATTCAAATTTAATCAAATTATCATATTTACCACTTCCAAATAAAATTTAATATCCATTTTATTTATATAACTTAAATATCATTTTTAACCAAAATTCCAAATTTCCAACTTAAGTTATATTTCAAAAATCCAGTTAAACCTTCATTAATTACATTTTTAACATATAGAAAAATCATAATTTCTTTATTTTAAAACATTTCAAAATCTATCTAAATCAAATTTCATAAATTTATAATTTTTAAATTACTTAAAAATATCCAAAGCACTTTATAAAATAACCACGGGCCTGTATATAATTTTCTAACCTAGGTCAAGTGATACGGATATGTATCATTTCAATCCATAGTAAAAAAAAAAATCCGGGTTCTATCATTTCAAACCCGCAATCCCAAGTTAGAATAATTTTAAATAAAAATCGTTCAGGCCTATCATTTCAACCCATAACGATTTTTCCCTATTCTAAAGTCTGTTCGGGTATGTATCATTTCAACCCATAGTGATTCTAATCTACAGGGAACTTGCAATGGTGATAACAGATATAAATAACAGAATAACATTAAATAACAGTAACATATGATATAACAGGTATAATAACAGGTGTGAACATCATATGATAATAATATAAGCATATAAAACTTGATAATATATTTCTACAGATTCGCAAGGTGTCAATTTACTAGTTATATAGGTACATATTGTCTGGTGAGAATAACTCACCTTTTATGCTGGAGATATAATTTAGAATGACACAACGGATCCAGAAGGCACGACCTTTGATTTGAGTGGAGAGAAATAGCCAAGATATCATCTTGTAAACAACCCCAAAACAAGACAATATACACAAGTGAATATTAACCCAAAACAATATCGAACAAATTGAAATACAAAGCAATAAAGACAAGACTTTGCCTTTACCATTCAAATGCTTGACCATAGGGGATCAAGTGCTTAGCCATGATGTGTTTGGGCTCAGGTTAGCATCATATAGGTCGGGTTTAGCACACCTAAGCATGGAAACATGAAGTGATGTGAAGGGTAGGAGATGCAACATGAAGAATATCAATGGACAAGGCAAATAGGTGAAGTTTTGGTCACAACAAGGCTCGACTTGGTCATTGCTTGGCTCAGCCATGCATGGTACAGGTCTGGACAGTGGAGGGTGATGGTGCAGCAGCAGCCAAAGGTCATGTAGTTGCTGGTGGTGGTGGTTCTAGGGGTAGCCAAGGCGATAGATGAAGGTGGTGGTGAAGCATATGTGGTTTAGGCATTGTTTGGAAGGGTTTTTGTGCAATTTTGTGGTGCTAACTTAAATGGATGGGCATGGCTTGTCATGGTCAGTGGAGGAGGAGGAGGTGCTGCTGTAGATGGTGGTGGGGCTGAAGGTGGAGAGGATGGTGGAGATGAAGGTGGTAGAGGCCAAGCAAAGCTAGAAGAGGAGGAAGGCAAAATCAATGGAAATTGTGAAGTAAAGAAGAGATAAAGGAAGAAGATAAGAGGAGAATGGAAGCCATATTTTTTTTTAGGGTTTAGGAGCTTTGGAATTTCGTGAATGAGAGAAAAAAAAAGTGGCGGCTGAAGAAATGAGGAGATGTTGCCAATTGAATGAAAAGTTAGGTTAAAAAGTAGAAGGGTTAGAAAATAAAAGGGCCTTAGGAAGATAGAAAGTTTAAGGCCTTTCAAATTTCTTTAATTCATTTTTATAAGTTTATATTTCTGATAATAATAGAAATTCCAGTTAAAAATTCGAAAATTTGATAAAATATAAAAATATATATAATATTTATTGATTATATAAAGTAGAATTAAGGAAAATAGTTAAAACAGTGAACTAGACTAGAAAATTTTGAAATTGAATAGAAAAAATTTTAGAAAATTCATATGAGCTTGCAATATATTTTTAAACATAAATAATATATAAAATAAAAATATATTCACAAAATAAATATTTAAAATTTAATTTACATATAATTTTTAATGAAGAAAATAGCAGAAAATAGGAAAACAGCCCTTTAAAAATGAAAAATAAATACAGTAAATTTTGGAAAAATACTATTATCAATTTAAAAACATAAAAAGACAAAATATACATAAAAAACATATTAACACATATTAAAACAAAATATAAGAAAGAAAATATGATTTAAAACAATTTAAAATAGGCAAAATTGCACAAATAAACAAATTATACTAAAAATTGAAATGTACATAACTTTTACATTTTAACTCCGTTTTCAACGAAACGAAAAGTAGTGTTCAAGTTATTAAATCTATTTTCATAATAAAAGATAAAATTTATAATTTCAAACTATTAAAAATTTAAACTTAAAAGTCAAAGTTTGACTATTGACCAAAATTCACATTTTCAGGAAATATTAAATTTAGTCATATTTGGAATTCTAATCCACATCAAAGTCAAAGTTTATATTTAAAATAACAAAATTTATTCTTTTCATAAATAAAGCTTTTGAATCTGGAAAAATCAATTAAAAAAAATATTTGAAAAATACAGGGTTATTACACTCTCCCCCACTCAAAACTTTTCGTCCCCGAAAAGGAACGAGGTACGGGAAAGCACAGAAAAAGATAGAATGAAATAGAATTAAGACAAGATGATAAGACGATTGGAATTACACCTGATAATTATTGTTATAGGTAAGTTTAACAAGATGGAGGTGATCAAATCAAGAATATAAGCACGAAAAAGATCCTCTAGAGTCTGAATCTCCCTTTCACTTGACCGACAGTCTATGAATGGAAAAACAGTGTTCAGATCCAGATGAGTAACAAAGATTATCATAGATTACAGAAAGATTTCTAAATAGACTGGTATAAGCAATAGCCTTCCCATTCTGTAACAAGATAAGGGAAATAAGGACAACCAAAAGATAGTTTGGAAAAAACAAAACCAGATAATAAATTTAAAACCATAATGCTTTGAAATCATAACAATTTAGGGATGTTTATCATTTGGAAATCACACTGCTAAAATCATAACACTTTGGACAAGTTATTCTTTTTTTAAAAAAAAAACATAATACTTAGAAAATCATAACACCCTAAAAAAGTAATCTTCATTTGAACCATTTTAATTCAAGGTCAAATAATATTCATTTTAAAGTTGTAACATTTCTATGTTCATTTAATTATAAAAATTTCCAAAACATTGTATTTTCAAAATAGTAGTACTTATAAAATGCTACAGTAGATATATTAATATTTCAAATCAGTTCAATTCCAGAAATATTTATTTGGATATCATTTAACTTATGACTTATTAAACAAACTTTATGAATGGAATATTCAAATCAAACTATACTTCATTTATTAAGTTAAAAGTTCACTATTTTAGTTAGCTCTTAATTTAACACATAACCTAACACTTTATTTAAAATACCCATTTCATAAATAGATATTCCTTTAATAAGTTACACTTAAAATTTCATTTGAAAACCAAATTCTCAATTATCAAATTTTAGTGATGTTAAAATACATTTTAACTATTTAAATCATAATTATTCATTTTTCAAGACATATCTATTTCATAAATAAAATATTTATCATAGCAAATATAACAATCAAATTCCTTTACACATTTCTTGTAACGACCCGCTGTTTTGGACCATTCAAATCGACAATAAATCCACACATGTCTGAGTTGAATAATTCAAAATATCAGATTGTTAATTTAAATTTGGCAAAACTCAGCATATGCAGTAAATAAATCAATCACAGAATCACAGACACAGAGTAATACAATAATACGCAGCGGAATAGATAAAATAGTAGTTCATGAAGCTACTATATAAACATCAGAGTTAGAAATAAAATACAACAGAATATCTCAAATACAGTGAAGTCTCCAATCCAAACAGATGACTTCTGTGAACGAATCAACTGGAAAGCTGGAAGCTGAAACAAAAGTTGGATCTCCAAAGGAATCTCCAAACTCCAAAGGTGAGTCTCAAATGCTGTATCACTCGGTCTGACCCGAGCGTAAAGCAAAACACAAAACACTCGAGTCAGGATTAACATTCTTATATCAATAAATCCAACTCAAGTGAAATATCAACTGAAATACACGTAACTTAAAGGATGTTTGGGATAACCATCCTCTAAGGATCTGTAGAACTATCTACAAGGTAGGAATATACACTATGACACCGTGGCCATTTTAAATTTATTTACTTCAAAACCCAGATATCATTTCATTTCAAATATATCTATTTTCCAAAATAGTATATATATATTAAATGATTTAAAAAGTAAAGTATTTAATTTCCTCAAGTCTAGCAAATCGATTCAAATCAACTTCAAATTCCAAATTCAAATTTATTCAAAGTTCAATTCATCAATTTAATTCATTTCTAAAAAGATCATTTAAATTTTCAATATATTTCAAAGCTTTAATATTCAACATTTTCAAAGTTAAATTTAACAGTTTCATATAGCTCTTGATTTAACTTCATTATTATTTAATCAGGGAATATTCACTTAATAGATTCAATATCATTTACTAACCTTAAATCACATTTTACTAAATATTTCCTTAAATTTTATTTAAACAAGAAATATTCATTAAATTACTTATAAATCAAACCCCAGTTATAAATCATATCTTACATCTCAATTTCAATAAGTTTCTAATTGGTTTAATTAAATAAAATCCTTTATTGAATCAATTTCAACTAAATTCAAATTATCTTCCTAACCTTAACTTATTCAATTTTTTACCAAAATCTATTTTGAAACATATTTAAATACTCAACATATTATATGTATTTAAATCAATCATTCCCATTTATATATAATAATTTAAGGCTCAACATTTATTAAAACCATATATTTCTTTCCAAAACCATAGAATTCATTTTCAAAATATTTATATATATATGGACCAACGGTGTTTGTATATATTTATCATATGGTTAAGTGATACGGATATTTATCATTTCAATCCGAAATTTAAATATATACGGGTAGATATCATTTCGACCCGTAATCCCAATTTCAATTCAAATGAAAATCGCTTGGGTTTATCATTTCAACCCATAACGAAATTCTCCTATTCTAAAGTCCATTCGGGTATGTATCATTTCAACCCATAGTGAATTCTATACTAACAGGGAACTTGCAGAGTGATAACAGATAATATAAAATATAACAACATGCATATATTATCAATATAAATAACAGATACTGGTGTCAGATGTCATAGGTGAACATATGCAGATAATAGTAATAACAGTCATATAATACTAGATACTGGTGTCAGATGTCACAGGTGAACAGATACAAATAATAGTAATAACAGGCATATAATACTAGATACTGGTGTCAGATGTCACAGGTGAACAGTTATAAATAATAGTAATAACAGGCATATAATACTAGATACTGGTGTCAGATGTCACAGGTGAACAGTTATAGATAATAGCATAAATAACAATGTAAATAACTACAGCAGCATATTTCAATTGCTATTTCAAATGAAATCAAATTTAAAAAAATAAAAGAACGTTAATCGTGAGTGATTACTCACCTTTCGAGGCTGGACAGATTTGATAAGGAAATAAGCTACAAATTCCAAAGCAACACTGGATGGATACGATTCGAATGAAGCAAACAGGCACGACGGACAAAGCTGACAATTGGGAATTTGATGAGAACAAATCAGTGTCAGTTTTGATACAAATTGAAAGTATGTATATTATTATTATATTATTATTATTATTTTCAATATTTCAATTCAAGACAAATATTAAAATAATATAACTTTCAAATCACTCTTAAATCAATCGCATAAATACATTTTAGTTTAAGGTCTATATACTTTTCAATATTAAAATAACTGTATAGGTACTTATATACTTTTCATAAAACAGTAAATAAATATATATATATATATGTCGAAACAAGCAGTATGCAACAAGCAGAGAACACATGTATTATTTAAATCTTATGTATAATATATATAGGCAACAACTACATGCATAGCCAACGTACATACAACACCGACCTGTATCATATAAACAAACAATTTATACAACTTTATATATCTAACCTATATGCAGACTACAAACAAACAGCAATCAAGTAAATATGTATAGTAACTATTACCCAAAATATCTAACCTATATGCAGACTACAAACAAACAGCAATCAAGTAAATATGTATAGTACCTATTACCCAAAATATGCATAACAGAAGACTATTACAACAACAAAAAGGGAAAACAGACTATGCCTTTTAAAAAAATAAAAAAAATAAAGTATATATTACTTTTAAAATATAAGACTCTACAACAGTATACTTATAACCCATCCCCTTTCAATTACCAGATCTATATTTACAAATTATATATGTACCTTTTAAAACCAAATCATCACTTAGTTTCTTAAATTAAATATGTAGGCTTATCAAGTTTAGTAGTATAATATATAAATAACTTTATAAATATATATATATATATATTGAATACAAATATATGCACCTATAGAGATGCTCAAAGAAGGGAGGCAGCAGATCATGTTCCCGGCCTACGTAGGCTGCGCTGGGGTTGGGCTTGACAAGTGGAGGTGGATCGCATCTGGGAGGAGATGCTATGGTACGACCTTGGGAATCAAAGTGAGGTGCTCGAGTTACGGGTCGCTGGACGTGGCAGCGGGGAAATGAGTTGGCAGTCGAGGCGCGGGCTGGGCAGGCACGGTGTTGGCGAAATCTTGGGGAATGGTTGGCACAACAGGTTTGGGCTGGAGGGGAAGCTTTGGCGTGGCTGAGATGTGGGGCGAGGAGGACGGTTGAAGGCAGGGCGGTGAAGTACAGGGCGGAGAGAAGGCGCACGCCGAGGGGTGGGAGGCCGAGACCTGGGTGTGAGGCGGAAGACGTGAAGGACTGGGTAGGGGAGGGTGCGTGAATCTGGGTGGCCGAGATGCTCGCTGGTGGAGAGAGGCTCGGGCAGGGAGTAAATTAGGCAGAGGCGATGGAGAGACAGAACGTGGTGGGGCTTAGGTTCCAGGTCGCATGAAAGTGGTTGATGGGTGCGAACAAAAATGAAGATGGAAGAGGCAAAAGAAGTGGAAGGCTACAGGACAAAGATTAGAAAATGAAGCTACAGTTGCAACTGAGAATATATATTTCCCTTTTGTAAAAGAATAGACCGAAAAGCAAAGAAACGTACCTTCATAAAGTAAATTGAATGCAAAAAAAAACGTACAGAGTTTTGAACGTTTTTAAACTTTTGAAATGGCATGGGATGGCAACCGTTGTACACTGATTGATAAGCTATTAAAATCAATTTATTATTTGCTTGGGATTCACGTTCAAGTTTTTTTTTGAAAAGGCAAAAGGAAAGCTAACGGTCATTCTTTATGGTACCGGTACGACGCACCGTTTTATTGTTTCCGTCGCGTACCGGAGCTCAAAACACACAAATGAATATACTGTGGAGATCAACATGATAAGACGATCAAAACGGTATACAGATATTGGTGGTACGATCATCGGATCAAAAATCGATAACCGGTACCGAAAATGTTGTTATTTTGCCAGAATTAAGATAAACGAAGCAGTAGAAGTCCAAATTTGGAAAAACGAATTTCGCAGTCTGATTCAGAATGATCTGAATAAATTTTCTCCTGTTGACATATTTTGGTTTCGGAAAACTTTTAAATTCACTGTTATTAACCGGTTTGATTTGAAATAAAATTTCACAGGAAAATAAACTTCAATATTATCAGATGAAAATTTACCAGTTGCTATATTAAAATAGACGTATTCCAAATAATAAATTTTTAATTTCAAAATTCAATTATTTAAAATTTCACAAAATTCAGTTAACTACGCTATTAAAACCAATCAAAATTTATGGGTCGTTACACTCTCCCCCACTCAAAACTTTTCGTCCCCGAAAAGGAAGGAGGTAGGAGAATAGAAACAACCAGACAGAAAAGATAGATTAAAAGACAAGGATAAACAATCAATTTAAACTATATAAATTTTACCTGAAATATTCATTTGAAAACTTCATTTACAATTCAATTATTTTTAATACCTTAATATTTTTCAAACCCATTTGTAAAATTTCTTGCTTCCTTTATAAATACTATTTATATTTTTAAATAACACCTAAATAAATATATGGAATGTAACGGCCCGTAAATTTTAACTGTTAAATAACGTAATTAGTTAAATTTTGTGAAATTTTAAACGATAAAATTTTGAAATATAAATTTGATATTTGGAATGCGACTAATTAAAAATAGCAACTGGTGAATTTTCGTCCGAAAATATGAAAATTTATTTCGCGCGTAAATTTACTTCAATTTAATCAGTTAAATTTGATGATAATAAAACGTTTTCCAAACCTAAATATATTTACATAGAAAATTTGTAAATCATCTTCTGAGTAGGTCATCATCTTTCGTTTTCAAAAATTTGGACTTCTGTTGCTCCGTTTATCTTATTTCTGTTAAAATAGCAGCATTTCTAGTACCGGTTATCGACTTTTGATCGGATGACCGTACCACTAATATCTGTGTACCGTTTTGATTGTCTCGTTGCGCTGACCTCTACGGTATATTCGACTCTGTATTTTGAGGTCCGGTACGCGACAGAAACAATAAAACAGTGCGTCGTACCGGTACCCTGAATTGTGACCGTTAGCTTTCGTTTGCCTTTTTCAGGTTTGAACGTGCAGCCCAACAACAATTAATTGGTTTAATAAATTTCCAAAAATCAAGGAGTGACCAATTCTATTCCTACTGTTTAGTACTGTGGACCTTTTCTTTCGTTGTAATTATATCCGTTCGTTTGCCTTCTCTGTTCAATGCGTTCCAAATATTAATCAAAGAAGCTACCTTCTCAATCCTGCTACTCCTCCATTTCTATTTTGCCTTCCATCATTTTTGTTCTCAAGAATTTTATTGCCTGTCACTTTTCTCACTTCTCACCAGATCCACCAACCACGTCCAAACCCTTCGCCTAACCCATGCCTCCACGAAGCTACTACCTCCACGTCGTCAACACCGAACCCACCAGCACCCACCACCCCACCGAATCCATTCGCCTCCAATACGACTCCAAACCACCACCGACTCCACGCCTTCACCACCACGACGTGCCAACCACCTCCAATTCCTCGGCAACCCATAGCCTCCCACGCAAACCCACCAATACCTGCCCGTGCGCTGCTCCTCTCATCACCGTTCAACCAGAGCCCATCACCTTCGCCTGCCCTTCACTTTCCAGATCCAGACCCCATCGGCCTTAACCACTTCGCCTGCCCCTTAGCCTCGGATCCGCGACCCAGACCACCCACCTCCAATCCCTTGCTTCTACTCACGTGTGCGTGGCAAACACCACCACCCGGCTCTTTCCCTCCACCTCGTTCAGACCAATGCCGCCTTCATCTCCTCCTCTTCCCCTCTCTGTCAACTCAGCAGCCTACAACCGTGCTCCACCACGTCGACAGCGCCTATCATTCTTCTTCCTGCAACAACGTACGGCGTCTCCTTCTCATCTCTGTTTTATATATCTTTTGGAATGAATGTTTATATATTTTATTATATTTTATTTAGGTATATATGGGTTTATATATATATATATGTGTATTTTTATATGAATGTTTATTTTATGTTATATATATAACAGTGTAATCTTTAGAATGTTTATGTTAGTATATATATCTGTTGTATGTTTAAAGCTATATAGGTCTATATGATATTTATAAGCTGTGATGTATATAAATTTATAGAAGTTGTAAATGATTTGTTCGGTTGTTTATTTTAAGTTTTATACTATCATCGGTGGATATATATATATATACACTTAGGGGTTTGATAACCAATTTATAGACTAGTGTAAGTTTATATATGTTGTATTATATATGAGCTTTTCATATGTTGTGTTAACCTATATATATTGCTTAGATAAATCATGTAATATATCGTCCATAGACTTTAACACTTTTCTTTATACTGTTAGTCATACGTGTTATATATATTTGTGCATATTTGCCTTACTGCTACTAATTACCAAAAGGAAGTTATATGAGAGTTATAGTACAATATATATTTGTTGTTTATGAAAGTTAGACATATATAAATATGCACATATATATAGTTTGATAAAATTTGTAACCGGCTTTGTATTTAAACAGATTCTTGTAATATTAATATATATTGGTTTAAATTATAGTTTTTGATGATGTTATAAAGTTTTAAAGTTATATAGTATAAAGTATAACATATATGTCAGTATAATTCTCAAATGATATGTTTTGTATGTTGGTTATAAGTACTGTGTTCTACTTTTCATGTATGATATATGGTACTGCATATATAGGCCGGCTGGGTAGCATATTATAAAAATATTATAGGCATGCTTTACTGTATATGTTATAGCATATATAGATCCGCTGGTTTATATGTATTAGCTTTGGATACTATGTCGATTTACTGTATATATATATTTTTAAATATGCCATTTCATATTATATATATATATAAATTATATACATGTTGTATTTTTATAAGGCTTATATACATTAATTTATATATTAGTGTATACATATTTTGATTCCAAAGTATTTATGTATGTAAGTTATAAATGTGGATTTATATACATTAGTCTATATATATGAGTAATGTTATGGCTGGGTATGTATATATAAGTAATAGTTCAACATATATTGTTTATATATATACATATATATATTTGACTGTAAAATATTTGAGTTTTAGTTAAAGCAATGGATTTTGAAATGCATATATATTTAATTTAATATATGCTTTAATTTAGAATCTGACTCCATATATATAGTTATATACAAATATAGTTCACCTATACCAGTTTTTCTTCATCGATCCAGTTCTGATTCGTTTTATCAATTCTTGATTATCAGCCTTGTTCGTCCAACTCGCGTTCAATCTTGCTTTACTTTGAAATCCGTGCTTGGAATCGTAACTCACTCTATCGTCAAATCTCTCTCTAGCCTCGGAAGGTGAGCAATCACTCACGATTAATGTTCTTATATTTATTAAATTTGATTTCAATTGAAATGTCAATTGAAATATGCTGATGTTAGTTATTTACATTGTTATATATGTCATTATCTGTATCTGTTCACCTGTGACATCTGACACCATTATCTGTTATTTATATTGTTGATATATGCCTGTTACTGTTGTTATTTTATTTTCATATCTGTTATCACTCTGCAAGTTCCCTGTTAGTATAGAATCACTATGGGTTGAAATGATACATACCCGAACGATCTGTAGAATAGGAGAAAATCGTTATGGGTTGAAATGATAAACCCAAGCGATTTTCATTGAATTGAATTTGGGATTTCGGGTTGAAAAGATATATACCCGAATATGTTTTAAATTGCGGATTGAAATGATAGATATCCGTATCACTTGACCATAAGATAGAAAATTATATATAGGCACCGTTGGTCTATATATAAACGTTTTGAAAAGGATTTCTATGGTTTTGAAAAGAAATATATGGTTTTGATAAATATTGATTTTAAAGATTTATTAAAGTTGATTTAATAAAGTTGATAAATAATATGTTTAAGTATTTATTTAATATCTATATTTTTAAATATAGGATTTAAAATGATTTGAAATTGATTGAAATGGTATTTATTTAAGAATTATACTTAAATAAGTTTGATTTGAAATGTATTGAATTTGAAATTTAAAGAAGTGATCTACAACTTGGAATTTGAAAAGGTGACTTAAATGGATATTTAAAACGTATAAATATTTGAATGAGATATTTTGTTTATTTAAATTGTAAATTGAAATGGAATTTAAATGTTATGGAAATGATTAAGTTAAAACTAAATAATTGTAAAGGGAATCTGATATGTATATAAATTTATCGAATTTAGTTTTGAAATGTTGAATATTTAAAGCTTTGAAATATATTAAAAATGAAATGACTTATTTTATGGTTCAGATATGTATTTGAAATCGATAAATTGAAATGGTTTATTTAGAAGCTGAATCGAGTTGAAACTAATGATTTGAGATTTGATTAAATTAAATTTTTGGAATTCGAGTTAATTTGAATCGTTTTGTGAAATTTAAGGAAACTAATATATTCTATAACGAAATTTAATATCTAAACTGTTTAAAAGGAAAGTGCTATGATTTTTAAAATACTGTGATTTCCAGACTATGATTTCGAAAGCATTATAACTTTGGAAAGTAAATATGATTTTGAAAATGGATATATTTAAAATGAAATGATATCGTATTAAATTGGGTTTTGAGATGATAATGATGTTGGTTTGAAGTATAAACTATTTTGAAACGACCACGGTGTTATAATAACGATTGGTTGGCAAAGAGACCGGGATCGGATATGGACATACTCTCTGTCGATACCGAAAACCACTTTGACAACCGTGTACGCGGTGGAGATTCCAGAATGAAGTAGGATGGTGGCGACGTTCTTAAGGTATGTTACGTGGACCCAACTCCCGTGAGTTGGCATAAGGTGGCTAAAACAGGAGCGATCTCGGACCAGTGAGGTAGCACCTCTTCTCGGACGCATTTCTTCGATATTATACTCTTACTTGTGATTTGACTAGATGGCCATCCTCCGATTGGGAATGTTGTTCGAGGTGGAACGGTAGTGGCTGCTATGCGTATCCATCAGTCCGTGTGCGTAATTGGTATATCTACCCTGGCATTGCCTAGTTGTGCCGTGTCACCTACCATATCGAGCTTTACTACGATTATGATTTTAAGATCCGACCGCGTTAAGGTTCTCCATCCCCTTAACGCTATTTTCCGATATGATTATACTTTACTTATTTAGACACTACTGTATATAGCGTATATTACTACATAGTAAATAGTTTAACGGATCCTTAGAGGATGGTTATCCCAAACATCCTTTAAGTTACTTGTATTTCAGTTGATATTTCACTTGAGTTTGATTTATTAATATAAGAATGTTAATCCTGACTCGAGTGTTTTGTGTTTTGCTTTACGCTCGGGTCAGACTGAGTGATACAGCCTTTGAGACTCACCTTTGGAGTTGGAGCTTCGCTTGGAGATCTAGCTATCTATCGATTCTGCTTTCAGTTATTCCGTCGATCCAGTGATGTATTCAGATCTGGTATTTGATTATTGTATTGAGACATCTATTGTATTCGAGACCTTTGTTGTATCTTGTTTAACTATGTTATATATATAGTAGCTTCATGAACTACTATCCTTTGTTTCCGCTGCATTATTGTTATATTACTCTGTGTTTGTGATCTGTAATTATTTTATTTACTATATATGTTGAGTTTCTGCCAAATTTTATTTACAACGCAGTATTTTGAGCAATTCAACTCCGGCATGAGTGTCTACCTATACACTTATAATGGATGCGAATGGTTGAAAATACTGGGTCGTTACATGGAAACTATTTGAAAGCAATTATTTACATTATTACTTATATTTACGAAGAAGCTATTGAAAACATTAAATCCATAATTCATAAATTTTATTAATTCTATCTAAAATACTTTTCAAATATTATTAATAAATCAATAATCATTTACTTTATATATGTTTTATTTAATTAATAACTTCTAAAATATTTATAACAGTAAATTCTCTACTAAGCCATGTAGTATATAAATAAATAATACTTAAAAGGATAGTCAACAAGGAAAAGGAGGATTTGGAAAACAGAATATAGGTGAATAAATAAGCTGAGCAGATAAGATAGATTCAAAAGAATAGTATCGGGTCATGAATAGTTAATTTTAGAACGATAAGAATTTCAATTTCAAATATTTATACAAAATTTCTTTGTTGGAAATACTTTTAAAATAAAATACCTTTATAATAAAATACTTTTTATAACTTGATGTTTTAACAAGTTTATCCTCGTTCCTGTAGATTCTGGTAGTGCGTTGATCAGGCACAAAACTAGAATTCTCCAGGTACTTAGTAGACTTGTTTCAACACCCAGTGAAAATACCGGAAAAACTTTTAAAAACAGATATGGAAAGTACAATCCAATCAAAAACGAATCAAATCATGGATCGCAGATACACAATGGTTACGCCTGGGTCCCCCAGGAAACATCCGTACCTTTTAAGCATTCACTGCCTTGCGAATTTCGCCATGCAACAAAAATATGGACCGCAGGATACATAAAAATGGTTACGCCTGGATCCCCCAGGAAACATCCATACCCCTTAAGCAATCTCTGCCTTGCGGATTACGCCACTAACACGACCATAGATCGCAGATACACAATGGTTACGCCTGGATCCCCCAGGAAACATCCGTACCCTTTAAGCAATCACTGCCTTACGAATTACGCTATGCAGTCGAGTTCGTAAGACCATGGGTAACGCCATGGAATTCGAAGGACACTCGAGTATCATATCCGGAAAACCAAAAATCAGAGAGAATAATATCGATAGAATGAATCCAAGATGTGGCCACAAATCGGATATCAAGCAGAAAGCACTTTCCATATCTTTACTTCGAAAATATGTATCATATAGTACCTTTTCAAATCACTTTCAAATATCGTACTTATATAAAATCCATTATATATCAGATTTAATTTCCAAATCAAATACTTTCCAAAATCAATAGTATATCAAATCATACTTATATATAGACTTCAATTACATAAGATTTCACTTTTAAATTGAGTACCTTTTCAAATCTAAAGTTTTCGAATCAATTTCATACTCATACAAATCAATTTTATATAAGTTCGATAACTCCCAAATCAAGTATTTAGTAGCACAAGGTTCTCAAATTTCAATTTGTTTCAATATCAGTTCAATTTCAAAATCATATATAATTTCACCAAATTATTTCTTCTCAAATTAAATATCTTTAGTTTCAAAGTTTCCAAAAATAATAGATTTAGAAAATAAATCCAAATTTCCAAATCAATAATTTAAGTCAACCAATTCATTTCCAAAATCAAATGTTTTCAAATCATCTTATACTTACGTAAGGTCTATCTTATATAAGGATCATATTTTTCAAAATAAATTTCGCTGTATGAAGAGCCATATGGGATTGAATATCTTTGCTTTTATGGGTTATATATCTTTGTAATTTAAATTGGAGATTTTCTTTTAGTAAGCAAAGATATTCTAACATGACAGCTTTCCATTTCAGCGTCAAAATATATCAATGATATTAGAATATAAGACGTACCTACGTCATCATTCGCAAAATCACATTTGATCGCTCGCTCGATCACACAAGTTCGCTTTCGAACTAGTATTGTCCATTCGACTTCCCTAATGCGGATTCCGATATGGTTTCTCGACTAGAAGCCATCAGTCTCCTTGCATAGCCATATACTACGATAGAGAATTCTAGAATCAAGCCCAAAATCCATATCAAATATTCGCCGTCAAGAATCGAATGGAAAAAATCCTAACACGAAATGGTGTAATCCACCTCGAACTTGTGTACTCAAACTTGGATCAAATTAATTATGCGAATAAAACAGCATACGTACAACTTATATATTTATTCCAACTTGTTAAATATATAGTTTCATAAAGATGTTACTAAGTTAAAACATTTAAACTAAATTTTATTCAAAATATTTTGAAGACCAAATTCTTTTCAAAGCATTTCGAATCTAAATTTCATATTAGAAAAATTCAAAATAGCCTTATTCATTTACTTAACAAAACAGTTTCAACTTATTAAATCATATTACTTCATACTTAAACATTCAAAACAACTTATATACTTTATCAAAATACTTTCAAAATTTCTTAGCTTTGAAAAGTTAACCTTGATTTGGAAGTACTCGAACTTCAAAATAGTCGAAGAAATCATTTTCAAATTCAAGAGTTGGAAATCAGCAACCAATCAGTAAATCAATTTTAATAGATAGGGTTATATCAAATCCAAAACTAAAGGACTGAACACCGGCTTTCTTTAAATCATTTCAAATATATATATACATATATCTTTCGAATATCAAATCTTACTTCAGAATTTGAAAAATCAAAACTGGTTTCACAAAATCACTCGCGTAGCAATGCTACTAAAGTGGCCTCTCCCCCACTATGAAACTCGAAAATCAACGTTGATGATGCGTGCACTCATCACCGAAATTATTTTCCAGCGACATAAGTGAGTTCTGGACTTCTATTTTTCTCAAACTTCTTTTGAAATTTCTTCGAAACTCATTAAAATCATTGAAACATTTCTTATTCGGAAAATATTTTTAAATCATACTATTATTATATATTTCAAAATCTTAAAACCAATTTCAAAATACCGGAGTTCAATTCTCGAATTTCAAATTTAAAATCCTTCAGTCATAAATCATTTTTAGATAAATCAAATTTCTTATATAGTTTTTTTTTCAAAATTACAAATCCTTTCGAAACCTCAAATTCTTATTTTAAAGGGTTTATAATCTTTATCAAAAAAAATTCACTTTTATATATAGAATATAATCATACTTATTAAAATAATTATTTCGGTTTAGAAAACAATTTCTAAAATATAAACAAACCCGATTTTCAAAGGACGATTCACGAACGGATTTCAAAACAAAGATAGAGATTCAAATTAGAGGGACTCTTGTCAAATAGAATTGTGATTCGAAGATAAGTTCGAACGAAGATGAGATAATTAATTTCAAAATAGAACATGAATATACTTATATAAATCGCGGATGACCCTAGGGTCAACCGTGACTTCAGTAACAAGATTGATGCAGAATTTCAAGAAAAATCAACATTCGGTCGCAAGAGATAGCGGCATTTAAACCAAAGATATAGAAATCTCCGGTGAATCAATGCCAATTGTGAAGGAGTTTCACCCCTTCACAAATCATTCAAAGATTGGTGGAATCCTATTCTTATAGAGATCATTCGAAGTGGAGTTATGGGATACTCCAGAATCAAAAGAATACAAATAGGGAGAGACAAGAATGAATTTTGGAACCGCAGGAACGTTCCAAAGTTCAAAGGAAATCGAGTCAAACGGAAGAGATTCAAACTCGAACGAAAGTGATTCTGTAAATGAATTTACTATATATGCTAGGTTTTGCCTAGAGCCAAAGCTCTGATACCAACTGTAACGACCCGCTGTTTTGGACCATTCAAATCGACAATAAATCCACACATGTCTGACTTGAATAATTCAAAATATCAGATTGTTAATTTAAATTTGGCAAAACTCAGCATATGCAGTAAATAAATCAATCACAGAATCACAGACACAGAGTAATACAATAATACGCAGCGGAATAGATAAAATAGTAGTTCATGAAGCTACTATATAAACATCAGAGGTAGAAATAAAATACAACAGAATATCTCAAATACAGTGAAGTCTCCAATCCAAACAGATGACTTCTGTGAAAGAATCAACTGGAAAGCTGGAAGCTGAATCAAAAGTTGGATCTCCAAAGGAAGCTCCAAACTCCAAAGGTGAGTCTCAAATGCTGTATCACTCGGTCTGACCCGAGCGTAAAGCAAAACACAAAACACTCGAGTCAGGATTAACATTCTTATATCAATAAATCCAACTCAAGTGAAATATCAACTGAAATACACGTAACTTAAAGGATGTTTGGGATAACCATCCTCTAAGGATCTGTAGAACTATCTACAAGGTAGGAATATACACTATGACACCGTGGCCATTTTAAATTTATTTACTTCAAAACCCAGATATCATTTCATTTCAAATATATCTATTTTCCAAAATAGTATATATATATTAAATGATTTAAAAAGTAATGTATTTAATTTCCTCAAGTCTAGCAAATCGATTCAAATCAACTTCAAATTCCAAATTCAAATTTATTCAAAGTTCAATTCATCAATTTAATTCATTTCTAAAAAGATCATTTAAATTTTCAATATATTTCAAAGCTTTAATATTCAACATTTTCAAAGTTAAATTTAACAGTTTCATATAGCTCTTGATTTAATTTCATTATTATTTAATCAGGGAATATTCACTTAATAGATTCAATATCATTTACTAACCTTAAATCACATTTTACTAAATATTTCCTTAAATTTTATTTAAACAAGAAATATTCATTAAATTACTTATAAATCAAACCCCAGTTATAAATCATATCTTACATCTCAATTTCAATAAGTTTCTAATTGGTTTAATTAAATAAAATCCTTTATTGAATCAATTTCAACTAAATTCAAATTATCTTCCTAACCTTAACTTATTCAAATTTTTACCAAAATCTATTTTGAAACATATTTAAATACTCAACATATTATATGTATTTAAATCAATCATTCCCATTTATATATAATAATTTAAGGCTCAACATTTATTAAAACCATATATTTCTTTCCAAAACCATAGAATTCATTTTCAAAATATTTATATATATATGGACCAACGGTGTTTGTATATATTTATCATATGGTTAAGTGATACGGATATTTATCATTTCAATCCGAAATTTAAATATATACGGGTAGATATCATTTCGACCCGTAATCCCAATTTCAATTCAAATGAAAATCGCTTGGGTTTATCATTTCAACCCATAACGAAATTCTCCTATTCTAAAGTCCATTCGGGTATGTATCATTTCAACCCATAGTGAATTCTATACTAACAGGGAACTTGCAGAGTGATAACAGATAATATAAAATATAACAACATGCATATATTATCAATATAAATAACAGATACTGGTGTCAGATGTCATAGGTGAACATATGTAGATAATAGTAATAACAGTCATATAATACTAGATACTGGTGTCAGATGTCACAGGTGAACAGATACAAATAATAGTAATAACAAGCATATAATACTAGATACTGGTGTCAGATGTCACAGGTGAACAGTTATAAATAATAGTAATAACAGGCATATAATACTAGATACTGGTGTCAGATGTCACAGGTGAACAGTTATAGATAATAGCATAAATAACAATGTAAATAACTACAGCAGCATATTTCAATTGCTATTTCAAATGAAATCAAATTTAAAAAAATAAAAGAACGTTAATCGTGAGTGATTACTCACCTTTCGAGGCTGGACAGATTTGATAAGGAAATAAGCTACAAATTGCAAAGCAACACTGGATGGATACGATTCGAATGAAGCAAACAGGCACGACGGACAAAGCTGACAATTGGGAATTTGATGAGAACAAATCAGTGTCAGTTTTGATACAAATTGAAAGTATGTATATTATTATATTATTATTATTATTATTATTTTCAATATTTCAATTCAAGACAAATATTAAAATAATATAACTTTCAAATCACTCTTAAATCAATCGCATAAATACATTTTAGTTTAAGGTCTATATACTTTTCAATATTAAAATAACTGTATAGGTACTTATATACTTATCATAAAACAGTATATATATATATATATATATATATATATATATCGAAACAAGCAGTATGCAACAAGCAGAGAACACATGTATTATTTAAATCTTATGTATAATATATATAGGCAACAACTACATGCATAGCCAACGTACATACAACACCGACCTGTATCATATAAACAAACAATTTATACAACTTTATATATCTAACCTATATGCAGACTACAAACAAACAGCAATCAAGTAAATATGTATAGTACCTATTACCCAAAATATCTAACCTATATGCAGACTACAAACAAACAGCAATCAAGTAAATATGTATAGTACCTATTACCCAAAATATGCATAACAGAAGACTATTACAACAACAAAAAGGGAAAACAGACTATGCCTTTTAAAATAAAAATAAAAATAAAGTATATATTACTTTTAAAATATAAGACTCTACAACAGTATACTTATAACCCATCCCCTTTCAATTACCAGATCTATATTTACAAATTATATATGTACCTTTTAAAACCAAATCATCACTTAGTTTCTTAAATTAAATATGCAGGCTTATCAAGTTTAGTAGTATAATATATAAATAACTTTATAAATATATATATATATATTGAATACAAATATATGCACCTATAGAGATGCTCAAAGAAGGGAGGCAGCAGATCATGTTCTCGGCCTACGTAGGCTGCGCTGGGGTTGGGCTTGACAAGTGGAGGTGGATCGCATCTGGGAGGAGCTGCTATGGTACGACCTTGGGAATCAAAGTGAGGTGCTCGAGTTACGGGTCGCTGGACGTGGCAGCGGGGAAATGAGTTGGCAGTCGAGGCGCGGGCTGGGCAGGCACGGTGTTGGCGAAAGCTTGGGGAATGGTTGGCACAACAGGTTTGGGCTGGAGGGGAAGCTTTGGCGTGGCTGAGATGTGGGGCGAGGAGGACGGTTGAAGGTAGGGCGGTGAAGTACAGGGCGGAGAGAAGGCGCACGCCGAGGGGTGGGAGGCCGAGACCTGGGTGTGAGGCGGAAGACGTGAAGGACTGGGTAGGGGAGGGTGCGTGAATCTGGGTGGCCGAGATGCTCGCTGGTGGAGAGAGGCTCGGGCATGGAGTAAATTAGGCAGAGGCGATGGAGAGACAGAACGTGGTGGGGCTTAGGTTCTAGGTCGCATGAAAGTGGTTGATGGGTGCGAACAAAAATGAAGATGGAAGAGGCAAAAGAAGTGGAAGGCTACAGGACAAAGATTAGAAAATGAAGCTACAGTTGCAACTGAGAATATATATTTCCCTTTTGTAAAAGAATAGACCGAAAGGCAAAGAAACGTACCTTCATAAAGTAAATTGAATGCAAAAAAAAACGTATAGAGTTTTGAACGTTTTTAAACTTTTGAAATGGCATGGGATGGCAACCGTTGTACACTGATTGATAAGCTATTAAAATCAATTTATTATTTGCTTGGGATTCACGTTCAAGTTTTTTTTTGAAAAGGCAAAAGGAAAGCTAACGGTCATTCTTTATGGTACCGGTACGACGCACCGTTTTATTGTTTCCGTCGCGTACCGGAGCTCAAAACACACAAATGAATATACTGTGGAGATCAACACGATAAGACGATCAAAACGGTATACAGATATTGGTGGTACGATCATCGGATCAAAAATCGATAACCGGTACCGAAAATGTTGTTATTTTGCCAGAATTAAGATAAACGAAGCAGTAGAAGTCCAAATTTGGAAAAACGAATTTCGCAGTCTGATTCAGAATGATCTGAATAAATTTTCTCCTGTTGACATATTTTGGTTTCGGAAAACTTTTAAATTCACTGTTATTAACCGGTTTGATTTGAAATAAAATTTCACAGGAAAATAAACTTCAATATTATCAGATGAAAATTTACCAGTTGCTATATTAAAATAGACGTATTCCAAATAATAAATTTTTAATTTCAAAATTCAATTATTTAAAATTTCACAAAATTCAGTTAACTACGCTATTAAAACCAATCAAAATTTATGGGTCGTTACATTTATTCATTTAGACATCAATTAAACTATGAATTCAAGTTAAATAAACTTTATTACCAAAAGTCCAATTCAAATGTATTTTATTTTATCTATTCAAAGATACATTATTTATTATACAACATATTCATTTCAGGAAATAACCTTTATTAAAATTCCTAGGTTAGACTTAAGGTTCCATATTAAATCAATTTGATTATTAAGTTATTTAAATAAAATCTCTTTAAATTCCTTTTTCACTATTTACCTCTGTTAATCTTTTATAACTAAAATTTAAGTGTATAAAATCCTTTTTATATTGTATATTATCCAATTACATTGTTAACTTCTAAAAAAATTTAAGGTAAGTTATATTTGAATGCAATTGTAATATACAAATAAAACTATCCAATTCAATTATCTCAAGTTTGAATCATTTATCCAAAATTTTGATTTTTCTTTTTATAATTGAAATTATTCTTTAAGAAAAAAAATGTAAGAATTAAATTTCCGATTTCCTTCAAACCATTTAGAGATAAATAAATATATGTACATAATATGTCAAATCAATTTAAATCATTTATCTATATATATTATAAATCAAATCATATTTAGAAATTCAAATAAATTAAATCTTTCAAAACAAAGCTGTAGTAAGACTACAGAACGGTCTCTTCAGTTCAAAACTCGAAAATGAATGTCGATGCTGCTGCAGTCATCACCGAAATTATTTTCCAGCGACAAAGAGAAGAGCACTAAATTTTTAAACTTTAAAATCCTTTAGAGATAAATTTTTATTCAAAATACTTTAAATAATATCCTTTTTAAAAATTTTAAACACAAGGTTTGAAACTGTTAGCACCAAAATTGGTCACTAACCTCGTAGAAGAAGATTGTGAAGAGATATAAGTGATGAAATCAAATTAAACAGAGAAGACGGTACTTATCTAAATACAGAAAGTAAGAACACCAAATTTATAGTGGTTCAGCGTAATTGCCTACGTCCACTTTGAAGTTAAACTTTATTGATCTTCTTTATAGTTGATTACAAATACAATTCGTGAATCAAATGCTCGAATGAAGTTGTTTAAGTAGAGAAGATGAGTCTTGAAAATGGCAGAGTCTCCCCGGTGTTTTCTCTCCAAAAAAGGATCCATTTCACTGTGACCCTGCCCCTCTATTTATAGGCAAAAGTGGGCTGGACTACCCAAGCGGGCTTGTTAGCCGAACGTTCGAGCCCAGGCGCTTCATGCCGAACCAGGTACGCCGAACGCTTCCATGCCGAACGGTCTTTCCCATGCCGAACGGTGCTCCTGATGTATGGGAAGTGTAGGATGGTTGCAGTGAAGCCGAGCGTATCTCTATTCGAAGCTCTTGACCGACCAATGTATGCAGGTCGAATGATATCGTTACCTTGCGTAGTTGTGCATACTGAATGCCGAACGCTCTCGTTGCCGAGTTCCACTGACGCCGAGTGCCACTGGATGCCGAGTACTCCGGATGCCGAGTACTCCGGATGCCGAGTACCATGGGACGCCGAACACTAGTTGACGCTGAGCATAGGTTGTTGCCGAGTGCCAGTTGATGTCGAGTGCTCTCGTATGCCGAGCAGTTTGGTGCCGAACACTATCTGACGCTGAGCATAGGTCGTTGCCGAACACTACGGATGTCGTGCGCTTCGCCGAACACTCATGGATGCCGAACACTCTTAATGCCGAGCACTGCTTGATGCCGAACACACCTGTACGCCGAGTACCTGATGATGTCAAGCGCTCTTGTCGCCGAGCACTAGTGGACGCCGAGTATTGCTCGATGCCGAGCAGTACTTCATGCCGAGCTGAGACCAATGCCGAGCACTCAGTTGCCTGGTCAAATCTCCAGGAAACACTTGCCCCCCAAAGTGTATCGCGTGGCCGAACGTGATGCGCTTTGAATCTGGTACAATCTACCTCGGAGGTACCTCCTCAAGAACGTTAGCGAAGGAGGTGCAAGACGAACAAGGTTGGGATGCCGAACGATACGTTCGAAGCCGAGCGTACCTCGTGTGCCGAACGCTCCGGTATTGACCGGTTCTACCGGGTATAGCCTCTTCATCTTCTAACTCCCTCTATATAACCAGGCGCCCTTCCACCATTTTCCTTTACGTCTTCTTTATTATCACTCTTAGATATTTGCAATCCTATCAGATATAAAGCCTATATAATCCATTCTCAACTTCGATCGTCGAATTAGGTATCCTTCTTCTAACAATTGCACTACTTCCACTTTAGGTTCATCTTATGGAAACAGAGTATTTCCTTTAGTTGTAAACGCGTGGCCAGTGGGAGTGGTTCGCTTGTTTGGAATCGCCGAACGGTGCATGGGAGTTGAGCCTAGCTCCTTTGCGCTGATCAAGATTGGAAGAAGAAAAAAGGTAGATGGGATGCTGAACGATGTAGTCTTCGCCGAGCGATCTGTCCCTGACGTTCGGCGCAGACGGAGATGGTGTAGGGTGAAGTTGACATCGTGGTGGAGAGCCACTTTTAGCCGAACGATAACCCAGACCGAACAATCGACATGCCGAACATTACTTAAATGCCGACCAATTGACATGCCGAACAATACGATTGCCGAACACTTGACATGCCGAACAGTACAATTGCCGAACACTTGACATGCCGAACAATACAATTGCCGAACACTTGACATGCCGAACAATACAATTGCCGAACACTTGACATGCCGAACAATACAATTGTTGAACACTTGACATGCCGAACAATACAATTGCCGAACACTTGACATGCCGAACAATACAATTGCCGAACATTCTTTAAACCGAGCCAAACACAGCCGAACACTATACTTAAGACGAATAATCTTGAATGCCGAACATTACTTAAATGCCGAACAGTAATAATGTCCTACTACACTTAGGTCGGTTACTTTAGAAATCATATGTCTTTTGAATCTGGAACTGTAATCACCTCAAGGCGGGCTTTTTGAGACGGTCAGCGATGACGGTCTTCGAAGGCGATGATTCGAAGCTAATTATTATATCTTTTAAAACATTCTCATTGTCTGTACACAATTGCTTGCACTAGTTCACACGCCACGTGGGGGGGGGGGAACTCGTGTTGCTAATTCTAACGTTCAACGTTTTTCAAGTATAGCTTTCTCAAGCATTTAGTTATTTATTCGGGATGTCGAGAAAATCTAGCTCCGCCACCATATCCGACAGGCCTGGGCCATCATCGATGCAAGGAGCCGCAGATACTTCCAACCCGTCAATCTCTCCCGCTCATAATTTGGCGCCCGATGCTCTGGAGTCAGCCATCTTACTGGACAATCCGATCGATTCTCAAGCCTCGAAGATCAACGAGGCCGCTCTACGACGGATATGTTCCATTCACGGGATTCCCTTTGCTGACGTGTTAGTTCCTTCGAGACACGACTGCCCTCATCTGCCCCCAGTCGGGTACACAGCCTACAACAAGTTCATGTGTTGGATGGGCAGCGTGCCTCCATTCAATTTATTTCTCCGGGATGTGCTGCAGTATATAGACATAGCTCCGTCGCAGCTGCACCCGAATGGCCATGCGTTTCTATATGGGACTTATTTACTTTTCATGGCCGTCTTCTCCAGACCTCCAACCCCCGGTGATATCCGATACATTTATATGTTCAAGAGACGGAAAGATAGCCCTTCCTTCATGTTCCTCGAGCCATACCACAAGTGCCAGATCTTGACAGGGGCCTGTAGCAAATTCGCCCTGTACAAACAGGAATGGTTCTATGTGCGCTGCCCTTCCGGTTTCGCTAGGAGATGGGTTGAAGGCAGTAAGTCTCTCCGCCGAGTTACTATTCGTATTTAACCCGAGCATGTCTTTCCTAACTTTCCGTTTCATCCTTTCAGGTATCAGCCCACGCCCGGAAGGCCGAGGATATTCTGATGCTGTCGATGCGATTAGAGCTCTTCCGGCCGAGGATCGGGATATCCGAGCTATCATTTCAAATGAATCGCTGTCGGGGTTCGGCTTGCTAGCCCCTGGTCGTCGGGTCAGCCTTCCAGAAGGTGTTACAATTCCCAAACCTTCATCTGGTAAAGGGAAAAAACTTGCCGGACCGTCATCGCGTCGCGCTCCCGACACGCATGAAGAAGGCGAGCGCAAAGAGGATGATGCCCCCGAAACTCAGGGCGAGTACGTGGGTCCCGCTTGGAATCCGGCAATCGAAGTTCAGGATATTGAGACATCATCCTCCCCTTCGAAGGGAAAGAAGAAGTTGAAATACACGGTTCAAAAGGAGAAAGTTGGTGGTACCTCAAAGGTTACGCCTACCCCTCCTGAGAAAGAGGTTTCTTCGCAGCATCTGGAAAGTTCCTTGAGAGGTCTATCGAACCTTTCTATTCCCGAAGACATACTTAATTACGGGTTCGATGACCCTGAAGCTCTCAAATTCTCTTCGCCCGCTAGAGGCAATGTAGGAGTTCAACTCCCGGCTCAAAGAGACAATACTCCGATTAGCAAAGATAAACGAACAGGTCCGTCGGGGGGAACACTTAGGACACACACGCACATGCGCATTCCATAATATATTTCAAGTCTTTTTAATTCGTGAATTCTCCTTAACTCGTTGTTATCTCCCTTCTTTGCAGGTGACATGGGCCGCTCACACGGACTTGATCGCCTTCAGGGGTCTTCTATATTCCATCACTCCGGACGGGATTCCGGTTCAGGCAGACGCCGGTACCGAGGAGATTACGAAGATAGGGACAATCGTCCGCGCGAGTCGTCTCACCGCAAGAAAGCACACTCTCAATCTTCCCAGTCCCGCGATCTTCCTCCTCCAACCGAGCCGGATAAAGAGAAGTCTTTGCAGAAGGGTTATCAGTCGGATGCTGCTCGAGAACAACATTCCAGTTCATCGAGTACGAGGCAAGTTCGAGAGCATCGTAAAGGAACGGAATTCTCTAAGCCTCCTCCTCCTATTCCTGCCGTGGACCCAACTGTCGCGGAAAAGATGGTCGACCTTAAGGCCAAGTTTCCGAAAATCTGTTTTGACGGCTTGAAATTCCTCCCAGCCATCCATCACATTCCTGGGAACGTGAAGCAAAGTGCCATCGCCTGCAACAATGACGTCTATGTTCAACATGACGCATTCGTGCACTTGGTGGAGAAGATCTCGGAAGTATCTGTCGAGCGTCAACACGAGATTGACCGTCTGAACCTGGAGGCTGACAGCTATAAGAAAATCATCAAACTCCAAGACGAAGAGCTCGCCTCTTATAAGTCAAAGCTAGAAGCCGCTGAACAAGGCGCAAAAGATACTGCTGAGGCAGTTACTCGCTTAGAGGTGGCTCACAAAAAGGAGCTTGACGAAGCAGTTCAGCGCAGCGGCATCCTTGCCCTAGAAAAAGACTCTGTCCAAAAAGAAAGGGACGCACTCGCTACTCAAGTCAATGAGCTGAAAGAACAACTCTCCAAGGAGAAAGAAGACAAAATAGCTGCTCAGGAAGAATCACAGCGGTATTGTGATGAGATTGTTGCTACCCGACTTCTGAAGACAAAGCTCGATGGTGAACTTGCCGGGGTCGAGAAAATGAAGGATGAGGCCCGTGAGGAGGGCAAAAGAATGGCTGTGGAGGAGCTTGATTCTCGCCTTGAGGCGGTCGCAGAGGCCGGCAGGGAAGAGGTCAAAAGTATGTTTGACCCGTTGATCGCCGAGTACAGAGCCCGCGTCCTTATGCACCGCGACCTAACATTCTTGGGCGACGGCTACCACGAATCCCTGGCTGAGGCATGGGAAACTCTGATAAAGATCAAGAAAGTCGAGTCAGGCTCCGAGGAAATCGACGAGGATGCATTGGTGAAGGAGTTCCTGAGGGGGAATGAGCCATCGGATTTATCCACAGCATTGGCTCTTTATGGCAAAGGCTCTTCCCCTTCGAAAGAGAAGAACGACGAGGCTGGCCCGTCAGAGGCCGACGCTACTACTCCTCACATCGCCGCTCCTTATGCTGCTCAATCGGCCGGTCGGTCGACGCTTGATCCATTCGAGCAGCATGCCAGTTATGATCCCGAAGATCCCGGGCTCGGCGTTCATGTGCTGTCACCTATCCTGGAGGGTGAAACCCCGCGCGCCACCGATAGCCAACCGGATCCTGGTAGGAAATTCTTCTTTCTCTAGAAGTCGAAGAGATCCCGTCATCTTTCAGCAATGGTTATTCGTTCTAATGCCCACTTCTTATATTTTCGTGCAGGTCGTTCTGACGCCGAGCTAACTCCGAGGAGCGATGACGCCAAGGAGGAAGCAGGGAAAGCAGGCGACGTTGCTCACGCAGGGGTAACTCCTGGTCCAGACGCTCAAGTGATCGGGGCGCTTGATGATGACAAACTTGACACTTCGTCTCCTGCCGAAGGAAGCGACGAAGTTAAAATCACTGGCGCCTCTGAACATACTTCAGAGATGAGCATGAAGGACCGTCTCGCCGACGAGGAGAAGAGAAAGGTCAAAGTCAAAGTTGAATCTGAAGTCCTGGAACTCACTGACCCGCGGAACAGACCCTTGAAAATCATTCTCCCGGGCAGGTCCAAACCACTAGATGTTCCGTCTCCTACTCCTGACTCCGCTTCTCTAGCAAGCAAAAAGTCCAAGAAAAAGCATGAGGGAGAGGAGTCGTCGGAGACACTGAAGGAGGACAAGAAGAAGAAGTCGAAGAAATAATCGATGCACTTGTTCAACAAATTTCCTGCTTAAGTTTTGTAATTGTTTCTATCTTCCACAACTTGTAGTTTGTATAGGCCCGAATTTTGTAGGGGTGATCTTGTATCCCCATTTTGGACTTATCGAATAAAATTTTAGTTCCTTTTTGTTTGAATGATTCTCTTGTCTTTATTTGGTTTGCTGACACTGTGCTCCGAGGACTTAGAGTACTCCGCTCCGCACTCTGGGGATTCGGAGATTGGAAATCGTTTATACTCTAGTCTGCGCTCTGGGGACTTAGAGTACTCCGCTCCGCACTCTGGGGATTCGGAGATTGGAAATCGTTTATACTCTAGTTCGCGCTCTGGGGACTTAGAGTACTCCGCTCCGCACTCTGGGGATTCGGAGATTGGAAATCGTTTACACTCTAGTCTGCGCTCTGGGGACTTAGAGTACTCCGCTCCGCACTCTGGGGATTCGGAGATTGGAAATCGTTTATACTCTAGTCCGCGCTCTGGGGACTTAGAGTACTCCGCTCCGCACTCTGGGGATTCGGAGATTGGAAATCGTTTATACTCTAGTCCGCGCTCTGGGGACTTAGAGTACTCCGCTCCGCACTCTGGGGATTCGGAGATTGGAAATCGTTTATACTCTAGTCCGCGCTCTGGGGACTTAGAGTACTCCGCTCCGCACTCTGGGGATTCGGAGATTGGAAATCGTTTATACTCTAGTCCGCGCTCTTGGGACTTAGAGTACTCCGCTCCGCACTCTGGGGATTCGGAGATTGGAAATCGTTTATACTCTAGTCCGTGCTCTGGGGACTTAGAGTACTCCGCTCCGCACTCTGGGGATTCGGAGATTGGAAATCGTTTATACTCTAGTCCGCGCTCTGGGGACATAGAGTACTCCGCTCCACACTCTGGGGATTCGGAGATTTGAAATCGTTTGTACGAGTCTGTATGTCGCGCAGGATAATGTAATTTATCATCCAATTAAGAGATATAGAAACTTCATAGAAAATGTGGCTTCAAGCCTTTATTAATGAAAATCAACTAAATTGCTCGATTACAACTTTAAAAGGAAACTAAGTCATTATTGAATGGAAACATGCAGGAAACAATAGTGCCTATAACAAGAAAGGGAAACATGCTAAATGTAATAGTGCCGCAAATGTTCACTGTTCCATGCTCGGGGGAGTGTCGCGCCATCAACGGTCGCTAGCTTGAATGTTCCTTCTCCAAGCTTCCGTTCAATGGCGTATGGACCTTCCCAGTTGGGATTCATGCGTGATGGTACCGGGAAGACTCGTTTCAGAACGAGATCTCCCACATCAAAGATTCTTGGGCGGACTCTGCCGTCATAGTAGCGCTTGACTCGATGTCTGTGCGCCGCCGCCCTTAATTCAGCTTCTTCCCGTTTTTCATCGATGCAGTCCAGTGATTCCAGCAAGAGGTTTTGGTTCGTCTTAGGATCGTAGTATGTCACTCGGTGCGATGGAACTTCAAGTTCCACGGGTATAACGGCTTCAGAGCCGTATGCCAAGGCGAATGGAGTGTGGCCGGTCGCGGACTTGTGGGTAGTTCTATACGCCCATAAGGCTGTTGGGAGTTCATCTACCCATTTGCCTCCAACCTTCTCCAGACGCTTCTTTAGTATGGACTTGATTATTTTGTTAACGGCCTCGACTTGTCCGTTAGCTTTTGGGTGTGCAACGGCGGCGAACTTTTTCTCGATGCCGTACTTTAAACAGAACTCTTTGAACTCTCTACTTTCGAATTGCGTTCCGTTGTCTGTAATGATGGTGCGTGGAAGGCCAAAGCGGCATATAATGTTTCGTACAACGAAGTTAATGACCTTCTTAGAGGTGATAGTGGCCAAAGGTTCTGCCTCGGCCCATTTCGTGAAATAGTCGACTGCAACTGTTGCGTATTTCGCACCACCCTTGGATAGAGGCAAAGAGCCGATTATGTCGATTCCCCAGATCGCAAATGGCCAAGGACCGATCATTTGTGTGAGTTCCGTTGACGGAGCCCTCGGGATTTTTGCATATCTTTGACACTTGTCGCATTTTCTTGCGTAGTCCGCGGCATCCCGGTTTATGGTGGGCCAGTAATATCCGTAGCGGAGGATCTTCTTTGCTAGCGTTTGCCCCCCAGTATGGTCGCCACATTCCCCTTCGTGAACTTCCCTCAAGACTCGCTTTGTTTCATCATGAGCGATGCACCGTAACAATGGGACTGAGAATCCTTTCCGGTACAAGGATCCACCCTGCATTACGTACCGCGCAGCCTTTCGAAGGACCTGTCGTCTTTCGCTCCTTTTTTCTGGTAAAGCCCCGGTTGTCAGGTACAGTTTGAATGGGGTTATCCACGAGTCCTTCTCGATCTCTGTTTCCAACATGCGACCGATTTTCATCTCGTCTACGCTCGGGGCATGCAAGACTTCAACGGGATACAATCCCATTTGTTGAGCATCGTCGGTACTTGCGAACTTAGCCAACAAGTCGGCTTCTTTGTTCTGTTCTCGTGGGATATGTGAAATGTCATAACGCTCAAGATTTGATAGTAGTTCTTGGACCTGAACGAGGTACGGAGCAAGCTTTCGTCCTTTTGCTTGGTAGTCTCCTCGTACTTGGTAAACCACTAACTGCGAGTCACAAAAGATTTCGACTGATTCAATCCCGAGTTCTTTGATGAGTTTCAAGCCAACGATCAGTGCTTCATATTCAGCTTCGTTGTTCGTAGCTGGGAAATCGAGCTTCAGGGCATAACAGATTGATCGGTTTTCCGGAGTTATAAGAACTACGCCCGCGCCGGAGCAACGGTCGTTTGATGCACCGTCAGTGTATAATTTCCATCGAATGGAGGGAATGATGTCGTGATCGTCCGGTTTGATGGGTATGGTAAATTCAGCGATGAAGTCTGCTAACGCTTGCCCTCGGATGGCTCTCCGTGGTAAGTACGCGATATCGAATTGGCTCAACTCGATGTTCCATTTTAGCAATCTTTCATAAGTTTCCGGTCGTTGAAGTACCTGCCTCAGGGGTTGATCGGTATGAACGCCGATTGAATGCGCTTGAAAGTATGGGCGCAGCTTGCGTGATGCAATCACCAAGCAATAAGCCAATTTCTCGATTTTAGGGTAATTCTTCTCTGCCCCCGTTAAACGCTTGCTAACATAATATACCGGCTTCTGGACTCGATCCTCCTCACGAACCAAAGCTGCGCTTATTGCATGAGGGGATATAGCCAAGTAAACGTACAGCATCTCATGGTCAACTGGTTTAGATAGCATTGGTGGGCTCTCCAGATGCCTTACCAGGTTCTGGAATGCTTCCTCGCAGCTAGACGTCCTTTCAAAATTTCTCCTTCCTTTCTTTATTATGTCAAAGAACGGGATGCACTTGTCAGTTGCCTTGGATATAAATCGACTCAGCGCAGCTACTTTTCCGTTCAAGCTCTGTACCTGCTTTATAGTCCTGGGCGCCTGTACATCTCGAATGGCTTGGATCTTTTCTGGGTTGGCTTCGATTCCCCTAGCGTTGACGATGAATCCTAAAAACTTCCCTGATGCAACGCCGAAAGAACACTTCAGCGGGTTGATCTTCATTCCATAGAACCTGAGTATGTTAAACATTTCAGCTAAGTCTTGAATGTGGTCGTTTGACCGTCGTGACTTCACGAGCATGTCATCCACATAGACTTCCATGGTTTTGCCCAGCTGGTCCTTGAACATTCGATTCACCAGACGTTGGTAAGTTGCTCCAGCATTCTTTAATCCAAAAGGCATCACTACATAGCAATATAGCCCGACATTTGTAACGAAGCTGGTGTGTTCTTGGTCCGGAATATGCATTGGGATTTGGTTGTATCCCGAGTACGCATCCATGAATGACAATAATTCGTGTCCAGCTGTGGAATCGACCAACTGATCGATCCTAGGCAACGGGAAACTGTCCTTAGGGCATGCTTTGTTCAAGTCGGAATAATCCACGCAAGTCCTCCATTTCCCATTCGCCTTCTTTACTAGCACGGGGTTGGAGACCCACTCCGGGTAGAGGGCGTCGCGGACGAACCCATTTGCTTTGAGTTTGTCCACCTCCTCTCCAAGAGCGGCGGATCTCTCCGGATCCATTCCTCTCCTTTTTTGCTTGACTGGGACGTATTTCGGGTCTATGTTCAACATATGACTCGTGATGGCGGGAGAGATCCCACACATATTAGAATGCGTCCAGGCAAAAACATCAAGGTTTGCCCGGAGGAAATCGCTAAGGCTTCAGTCATTGCGGGGCCTAACTGTGATTCGATCTTCAGTATTCACGAAGGGTCGTCACGGCTAACTGAGATGTCAATTGTTAATTCAGCCGGTGCCGCCTTCTCCTCCCTGGGTTTCTCATCGTCGTCTCTCGGATCTATATCTCCGTAGACCCGAGAACTATGCCCGAGCCAGGGCTCGGGCACTACTTGTCAATTATTCGTACTGAGGATGCGGACGGGATTGTCCGCAACCTTTCCTTTCTCCCTCCGGTGGGCCTCTCGGAGCTCGGCCACATAACAAGAACGACCAGCTGCTTGGTCACCGTGAACATTGCCTACTCCTTTGTCAGTCGGAAACTTCAAAGTCAAACACCACGGGGCTAGTGCCGCCCTAAATTCAGCCAAAGCCGGCCGACCCAAGAAAACATTATACGGAGAGTCCACATCCAAAACTACAAAGGGTAGAATTCGTACCCTCCGACGCTCGCCTTGTCCCAGTTCAACTGGTAACTCGACATATCCTACCGCATCGGTCGCAGCGCCGTTAAAGCCATGGATACGAGCTTTGGATGGTTTCAAGTCTTTTGTCTCTAGCTTCATCTGATCATAGGCCTTCTTGAAGATGATGTTGACTGAACTTCCACAATCAATCAAAATTCTTTTTACATATGCTGGTCCGATCGTTGCAGATATGACCATGGGATCGACGGTCGGAGCCTCTACCTGATCAGCGTCTCTGTTCCTGAACACAATATCGTCTGTCATCACGCGTTGCTGCTTAGCAGGGACCCCGTCCTCTACGTTCGAACAGCACTCAAAATCTGCATGCTTCAAGGAGCTTGCATATCGTTCCATCTCTTGCCAGTTCTTATCTGCGGGATGAGGTCCGCCGATAATTGTATTTATGACCAGTCTTCCAACAGTCCGAGCGGGCTCCTCAGGATGACGTGGAGCTGGTGCACGACCTGGGTTGGACGTTGCCTGTCCTCCTTCCTGTGGATCCTTTACGAATTCTTGCAACTTCTTTTGTCTGATCAATTTCTCGATAGCATCATGCAGGTGTCTGCATTCTTCCGTGCTGTGTCCATAAGTTTCATGGAAGCGGCAATATTTCCCAGTCCGCTTCTGTTCTTCAGTTGATTCTTTTGGACGTGGTTTTCTGTACTGAAAAGTATTGCAGGTGGATAGGTAAATGTTCTCAAGTGGGGCGTTTAGCGGAGTGTACTCGCTGTAGCTTGGAATTCTCGACTTCCACTTTCCCGCTTCTTTCCTCTTTCCTTGACTTCTTCCTCCGGACTCTTTGGGCTACACAGGCTTACTCTGGACATTGACTTGGACCTTTCCCGAATTGTCTCCAGATTGTTTCACAGCAATGTTGCTCTTGATTGACTCTTGGGCAGGTCCCGATGCCTTATCTCGTCGTACCCACCTAGCTTCCTCTCTTCTTATGAACTGGTGTGCCTTGGAGTAGAAACGCTCTACGTAGCCGGAGGTTTTCCTGCAAGCCAGTCTCCAAATTCAGAATCCGGATCTACACCTCTCATTACAGCCATTAGGATTGCATGGTCGTTGGGATTGCTGACTTCAGTTGCCACAACGTGGAATCTTTGTAAGTACTCCTTCAGCGACTCTCCGGGATTCTGGATTACACTCGACAGAGACATCACGTCCTACGGGCGTGTAGTGTGCATCCTGAATTGTTCAATAAACTTCTTTGCCAACTCCTCGAAATTTGATACGGATCGCGGAGGAAGTTGGGTGAACCACATAGTAGCGATCCCAGATAGAGTAATAGGAAAGCACCTACACTTGGTGGGATCATTTGCTCTGGCTGAATCCATCATCCATTCATACCTCATTACATGTTGTCTGGGGTCAGTCTTTCCTTCGTATGTAGGAATGGTTGGCATGCTAAACTTCTTGGGGTACGCCGCTTGCAGCACAACATCCGTGAACGGAGTATGACTTCTTGACACTCCCCAGTCGTCATTTGATAAGCCCTGATTTTCTTTCATCAGTTGCCTGATCATGGCTGTCAAATCGGGTGTCTGTATGGAAGCTGGGAGGTTGGAGTCAGTTCTACGCGCCTGTCCATGCTGATGCCTCCTTTCCTGGCGATCTGCCAATCGTGCGTCGTGAGGTTCAACATTGTTAGCATTTTGATGATCTGGAGCTCCATCCTCCATCTGTATTCCGGTTCGGAAGCCTCCAGTTCTGGCTTGGTCGCGGTCTCCAGCAGTTCGAACAGCAGCATCCGCCCTTGCAGCTTCAGTCTTACGGCGTCTACGCCTGGGTGGTTCATCAGAAGAAGTGGAGCTGTCAGATGAGGAATAAGCAGCTGGATTGCCCACAGCATTCTGTTGCTGCTGTTGAGTGAGTTGTGCCATCAGGTTGGCATTAGCTTGCATCTGTTCTCCCAGTTGTCTCCTTCTTTCCCTAAGTTCTCTCATCAAGTCATTGAACTCTACTCTGGTGACAACTGGAGTCTGTTCTTGAGCGGCAATCCCTGCACTCGGGATCGCAGGTTGATTGCTAGGTCCTGCTTGTTGCACGCTAGCAGTCTCTCGGGCATCCGCATTAAGAGAAGCTGACCTGGTACGTGGTCTCGCCATTGTAGAGTTATTGGTATGAACTCTGAGTAGAATCAACGGATGTCCTATCAGTAAGTCGGATCTTCTTTGGGGGATTTGTTCAATCCAGTAGCTTCAAAGCAGATCCCTGAGGTCTGAGAATTCAATTCTCGGTGAAAGCACCAAAGTGTTAGCACCAAAATTGGTCACTAACCTCGTAGAAGAAGATTGTGAAGAGATATAAGTGATGAAATCAAATTAAACAGATAAGACAGTACTTATCTAAATACAGAAAGTAAGAACACCAAATTTATAGTGGTTCAGCGTAATTGCCTACGTCCACTTTGAAGTTAAACTTTATTGATCTTCTTTATAGTTGATTACAAATACAATTCGTGAATCAAATGCTCGAATGAAGTTGTTTAAGTAGAGAAGATGAGTCTTGAAAATGGCAGAGTCTCCCCGGTGTTTTCTCTCCAAAAAAGGATCCATTTCACTGTGACCCTGCCCCTCTATTTATAGGCAAAAGTGGGCTGGACTACCCAAGCGGGCTTGTTAGCCGAACGTTCGAGCCCAGGCGCTGCATGCCGAACCAGGTACGCCGAACGCTTCCATGCCGAACGGTCCTTCCCATGCCGAACGGTGCTCCTGATGTATGGGAAGTGTAGGATGGTTGCAGTGAAGCCGAGCGTATCTCTATTCGAAGCTCTTGACCGACCAATGTATGCAGGTCGAATGATATCGTTACCTTGCGTAGTTGTGCATACTGAATGCCGAACGCTCTCGTTGCCGAGTTCCACTGACGCCGAGTGCCTCTGGATGCCGAGTACTCCGGATGCCGAGTACCATGGGACGCCGAACACTAGTTGACGCTGAGCATAGGTTGTTGTCGAGTGCCAGTTGATGTCGAGTGCTCTCGTATGCCGAGCAGTTTGGTGCCGAACACTATCTGACGCTGAGCATAGGTCGTTGCCGAACACTACGGATGTCGTGCGCTTCGCCGAACACTCATGGATGCCGAACACTCTTAATGCCGAGCACTGCTTGATGCCGAACACACCTATACGCCGAGTACCTGATGATGTCAAGCGCTCTTGTCGCCGAGCACTAGTGGATGCCGAGTATTGCTCGATGTCGAGCAGTACTTCATGCCGAGCTGAGACCAATGCCGAGCACTCAGTTGCCTGGTCAAATCTCCAGGAAACAGAAACCATCGGAAATTAAATTCTTTAAATTTCTTGTTTTAAATTCATTTCAGTTCCCAAATCAAATTTATAAACAACTATTTATAAATTCATTTGTAGAACAATAAATGATAAATCAAGTATTATCATTTCAAATTATCAATTTAAATCAATTTATTAAGTTCCATAAAATTATATATCCAAATTTATTTCATTAACCAAATTTTAAAATAATATTGTGTCAGTTTGTTCTGTCAAAGTGTTTTAGAAATCCAATCGATAGCGTTGATCAGACGAATCGATCGGAAACCCAAATGAACATCAACAACTCAAACAACACAATCTATAAAACAAAACATAGATTTACAAGTACAATTTAAAATGTTTGGAGATAGTTTGGAAACAAAGACAAGATGATAAATTAACAAATTATGAAGATGGATAAGCTTAGGTAAATCGCGGACAACCTTAACCGGGTCAACCGTGACTTAATGAATAAGATCAAATGTGGATTTTCTCGGGTAAATCTACATCCGATCTCAAGAGATAGAGTTTGGAATAACAAAAGATATTAGCATCTAAACCAAGGATAGATATAAATCTCTGGTGAATCGATGCAAATTTGTAAAGGGGTTTCCCCCTTTACCAGAAAACTAGAATATTGGCGAGACAGCCAATTCACTATAAAGATCATTCGAAGTGGAGTTATGTGATACTCCAAAATCAAAAGAAGATGAATAGTGAGGGACAAGAATGAATTTTGGAACCGCAGGGAACGTTCCAAAAATTCAAAGGAAATTCGAATCAAGAGGAAAAGATTCAAACTCGAACGAAAGTGATTTTGTAAATAAATCTACTCCATATGCTGAGTTTTGCCTCAAAGCCAAAGCTCTGATACCAACTGTAACGACCCAATATTTTCAACCATTCGCATCCATTATAAGTGTATAGGTAGACACTCATGCCGGAGTTGAATTGTTCAAAATACCGCGTTGTAATTAAAATTTGGCAAATCTCAGAATATACAGTAAATAAATATAATCACAGATCACAGACACAGAGTAAAATAATGCAGCGGAAGTAAAAGAAATAGTAGTTCATGAAGCTACTATGTAAATATATCAGAGTTACATAAGATACAACAGAAGAAATAGAGTACAATAGAAGTATCAATAAGATAACCAAGTACAAGCTGAACAGAGCAACATAACTGAAGTAGATAGAAGAAGACTAGCAGATAATCTCCAACGATTCAAATCTCAAAAGCGAGTGGAAATCCAAATCTGTGAATAACTCAGGCTGACCCGAGCGTAAAGCAAAACACAAAACACTTGAGTCAGGACAATATATACTTATATAATGTAAACCAACTCAAGCGAACTGTAATAAGGGTACAAGTAACTTAGAAGATGCTTGGGACCGCCCATCCTCTAAGGATCTGTTAAAATATCTACTATGTAGTAATATTCGCTATTATAATAGTGTCTAAATAAGTAAAGTATAATCATTTAGAAAATAGCGTTAAGGGGATGGAGAACCTTAACGCGGTCGGATCTTAAAATCATAATCGTAGTAAAGCTCGATATGGTAGGTGACACGGCACAACTAGGCAATGCCAGGGTAGATATACCAATTACGCACACGGACTGATGGATACGCATAGCAGCCACTACCGTTCCACCTCGAACAACACTCCCAAATCGGAGGATGGCCATCTAATCAATCACAAGTAAGAGTATAATATCGAAGAAATGTGTTCGAGAAGAGGTGCTACCTCACTGGTCCGAGATCGCTCCTGTTTTAGCCACCTTATGCCAACTCACGGGAGTTGGGTCCACGTAACATACCTTAAGAACGTCGTCACCATCCTACTTCATTCTGGAATCTCCACCGCGTTCACGGTTGTCAAAGTGGTTTTCGGTATCGACAGAGAGTATGTCCATATCCGATCCCGGTCTCTTTGCCAACCCAACGTTATTATAACCCGTGGTTATAAGTTTAAAAACAGTTTATACTTCAAAATAGAATATCATTTCAAATCCAAATCTTTATCAAAATAAAGATTAAATAAATTCCAAACCATTTCCATATTTTTAAAATATCATATCATTTCAAAACTTCATTTCAAATCATTTTAATATTCCAAATATCATTTGAGTTCAAATCTAAATATTCAACTTTAAATACCTTTTAAATTTAAAGGTATACTTCATTTATTATCATTTCAAATCACCTTTTAAATAGTTTATATTCCAATCAAATAATTCATTTAAACCTTTTAAAAGTGTAATTATTATATTTTCAAATCAAGTATTCAATTTCCAAAGTTTCAAACCATTCTGAGTTCGTTAACTAAGTCAAAAAGCCTAATTATTAAAATTTCAGCATTTCACAGCATTTAAAAACAACTGCTATAGGTTATATTTGAAAACATTTTTAATTCAGCAAAGACAGCACTTAAAACTGCTGTTAAAACTTAGTTTTAGTTGAATTATAGTTCAAAACAGAAAAGACAGCATATCAGAAGTGCTGCGGTAGTTCAGATTTCAAAACAAGGGTTAAATTTGATTTCAACATAAACTGCAGATCATTATAGCATTTCCAGAGAATGCTATAATAGGCCTGAGTTCCATATTAGCCTACAAGTTCAACTACAGCAACTACAGCATTTCAGAAATGCTGTAATAGCTCTTTTTACACAATTTTAGTTCAAAACAGAATCTATGGCATTTCTGAATGCTATTAAAAGTAAATTTCAGGTGTTAGTGTATTTCCAGCAATTAAATAACTTTAATTTAAAACACATAAACATTTTAAAAATCATATTTTAACATTTAAAATGTTCATTTACATATCATTTAACATATATCTTTTTCACAATAAATTTCTTATAATTAAATCCAATTTTCAACAATTTACTTAATAAGTTTAAGTGTAAAAGTTCCAATTCTTCACATTTCAACAAATAGACTTAACACTTCAAATTTAAATTACCATTTCACAATTTAACAAAATTTCCAATTTTATTTAATTAACTTAAACCTTTAATTAAAACCAAATTTCACATTTCCTAGTCAAGTTATATTTTAAAAGATCACTTCTAAACATTCATTTATTTAACCACTTAAATTCATAGAAAAATCAATAATACTTTAATAAATCACTTAAATTCAAATCTAATCAAATTATCATATTTACCACTTCCAAATAAAATTTAATATCCATTTTATTTATATAACTTAAATATCATTTTTAACCAAAATTCCAAATTTCCAACTTAAGTTATATTTCAAAAATCCAGTTAAACCTTCATTAATTACATTTTTAACATATAGAAAAATCATAATTTCTTTATTTTAAAACATTTCAAAATCTATCTAAATCAAATTTCATAAATTTATAATTTTTAAATTACTTAAAAATATCCAAAGCACTTTATAAAATAACCACGGGCCTGTATATAATTTTCTAACCTAGGTCAAGTGATACGGATATGTATCATTTCAATCCATAGTAAAAAAAAGAAAAATCCGGGTTCTATCATTTCAAACCCGCAATCCCAAGTTAGAATAATTTTAAATAAAAATCGTTCAGGCCTATCATTTCAGCCCATAACGATTTTTCCCTATTCTAAAGTCTGTTCGGGTATGTATCATTTCAACCCATAGTGATTCTAATCTACAGGGAACTTGCAATGGTGATAACAGATATAAATAATAGAATAACATTAAATAACAGTAACATATGATATAACAGGTATAATAACAGGTGTGAACATCATATGATAATAATATAAGCATATAAAACTTGATAATATATTTCTACAGATTCACAGGGTGTCAATTTACTAGTTATATAGGTACATATTGTCTGGTGAGAATAACTCACCTTTTATGCTGGAGATATCAATTAGAATGACACAACGGATCCAGAAGGCACGACCTTTGATTTGAGTGGAGAGAAATAGCCAAGATATCATCTTGTAAACAACCCCAAAACAAGACAATATACACAAGTGAATATTAACCCAAAACAATATCGAACAAATTGAAATACAAAGCAATAAAGACAAGACTTTGCCTTTACCATTCAAATGCTTGACCATAGGGGATCAAGTGCTTAGCCATGATGTGTTTGGGCTCAGGTTAGCATCATATAGGTCGGGTTTAGCACACCTAAGCATGGCAACATGAAGTGATGTGAAGGGTAGGAGATGCAACATGAAGAATATCAATGGACAAGGCAAATAGGTGAAGTTTTGGTCACAACAAGGCTCGACTTGGTCATTGCTTGGCTCAGCCATGCATGGTACAGGTCTGGACAGTGGAGGGTGATGGTGCAGCAGCAGCCAAAGGTCATGTAGTTGCTGGTGGTGGTGGTTCTAGGGGTAGCCAAGGCGATAGATGAAGGTGGTGGTGAAGCATATGTGGTTTAGGCATTGTTTGGAAGGGTTTTTGTGCAATTTTGTGGTGCTAACTTAAATGGATGGGCATGGCTTGTCATGGTCAGTGGAGGAGGAGGAGGTGCTGCTGTAGATGGTGGTGGGGCTGAAGGTGGAGAGGATGGTGGAGATGAAGGTGGTAGAGGCCAAGCAAAGCTAGAAGAGGAGGAAGGCAAAATCAATGGAAATTGTGAAGTAAAGAAGAGATAAAGGAAGAAGATAAGAGGAGAATGGAAGCCATATTTTTTTTTAGGGTTTAGGAGCTTTGGAATTTCGTGAATGAGAGAAAAAAAAAGTGGTGGCTGAAGAAATGAGGAGATGTTGCCAATTGAATGAAAAGTTAGGTTAAAAAGTAGAAGGGTTAGAAAATAAAAGGGCCTTAGGAAGATAAAAGTTTAAGGCCTTTCAAATTTCTTTAATTCATTTTTATAAGTTTATATTTCTGATAATAACAGAAATTCCAGTTAAAAATTCGAAAATTTGATAAAATATAAAAATATATATAATATTTATTGATTATATAAAGTAGAATTAAGGAAAATAGTTAAAACAGTGAACTAGACTAGAAAATTTTGAAATTGAATAGAAAAAATTTTAGAAAATTCATATGAGCTTGCAATATATTTTTAAACATAAATAATATATAAAATAAAAATATATTCACAAAATAAATATTTAAAATTTAATTTACATATAATTTTTAATGAAGAAAATAGCAGAAAATAGGAAAACAGCCCTTTAAAAATGAAAAATAAATACAGTAAATTTTGGAAAAATACTATTATCAATTTAAAAACATAAAAAGACAAAATATACATAAAAAACATTATTAACACATATTAAAACAAAATATAAGAAAGAAAATATGATTTAAAAAAATTTAAAATAGGCAAAATTGCACAAATAAACAAATTATACTAAAAATTGAAATGTACATAACTTTTACATTTTAACTCCGTTTTCAACGAAACGAAAAGTAGTGTTCAAGTTATTAAATCTATTTTCATAATAAAAGATAAAATTTATAATTTCAAACTATTAAAAATTTAAACTTAAAAGTCAAAGTTTGACTATTGACCAAAATTCACATTTTCAGGAAATATTAAATTTAGTCATATTTGGAATTCTAATCCACATCAAAGTCAAAGTTTATATTTAAAATAACAAAATTTATTCTTTTCATAAATAAAGCTTTTGAATCTGGAAAAATCAATTAAAAAAAATATTTGAAAAATACAGGGTTATTACACAATTTCTATTGGAAAATAATCCTTTTACAAATCCTTTTCAAAAATTTGATGCTGGCCTATGTTTTCAAGTTCCAAAACATAATTAAAATAATTAATTAATATCCTTAATTAGCTAATGTTTTATATGCTTATCTACCATAATAAATTCACGATAAATCAAAATCACTTGAGAAAATTCCCAAAAATTCATAGAAATTAGAGAATATCTTTCTCTTTACCATATAAAAATTTCAAGGCCAAAAGCTATATTTAATTATTTTATATATTTAGAACCCGTATTAAACCCATTTGGAGAATAAAAAAATTAGGTTTTTACTCTAAAACCTATTAAAGCAATTTCACAAAATTCCCATTAACCATTATTCTATCCAAACAATGATTATGTAGCCATAACTTGACAAATAACCAAATAGGATTCAGGTGTTACCCACAACCAAATCTAACAAAGATTGAAAGAGATGATTAGTTGTATTATTCACCTTGAACATAGAGATTGGATTTGAGATTTAATTCTTGCTTTAGTTTTCCTACTTTGCATTTGAATCTTCCTAGGTTAGTTAATGGACGACCTCTACTCTTCCTCTTTGATTATTTATGTTAGGGGAAGAGGCTTTGAGGCAAAGGATAAGTCTCTTTCCTATATTGCCCCTCTCGGTAGTTCTACTTGGTACGCGAGTTTATCGATCCTCTCTATAATAGAGAACGGTCCAACATGTCTCGATGCCAGTTTCTCCGACTTTCCAAAATGTACCACACCCTTAATCGGTGATACTTTAATAAAAACTCGGTCCCCAACTGAGAACTCAAGATCCTTATGCCTCTTATCTACATAACTTTTCTGCTTAGATTGACCTTCTCTCATCCCACCCCAGACTAATTCAATTTTCTCTGTGGCTGCTCTTTCCATATCTGGACCAAGGACCAATCTATCTCCGGTTTTTGACCAACATGCTAGTGATTTGCATGGCCTTCCATAAAAAGCTTCGAAAGGCATCATTCCTACACTAGTTTGATAACTATTATTATAGGAAATCACAATCAAGTGCAAATGGTCTTCCCATGACCCACCAAAATCTTGTACACAAGCTCTCAACAAATCCTCGAGTACTTTATTGACTCTCTCTGTCTGCCCGTCTGTCTGAGGGTGATAAGCGATGCTCATCTTAAGCTTGGTACCTAACACTTCCTATTGACTCTTCCAAAATTCACTGGTGAACAAGGCATCTCTATCACTTACTATACTATTAAGAATCCATTGCAGTCTAAGCTCTTTATAAACAACTTAGCTAATACAGGAGCCGTCCTGGTTGACTTAACAGGAAAGAAATACACGATCTTAGTCAATCTATCTACCACAATCCATATACTTTCTTTTCTCCTATTCGAACTTGGTAACCCGTTAATTAAATCCAAGGATATCGAATCCCATTTCCAAACCGGTATATTTAAAGGCGGAAACAATCCACTTGGCTTTCGATGTTCGACTTTAACTTGCTGGCAATTTGCACATTGCGTCACCCATAAGCCTACATCTCTCTTCATTCCTTCCCAGAAGAAACTTCTCTTCATATCCCTATACATTATGGTTCCCCTAGGATGAATCATAAACTTTGATCGATGAGATTCCTTAAGGACCTCCCTCCTTAGGTTTCCCACATCCGAAACACATAATCATCCTTTCTTTCTTAACCACCCCCTCTGGTCAAGACTAAAATCATTTAGATCATCGATCTCCTTTCCGTTTTCCAGTCTACTGGGTCATTCAGCTAATACTGGATAATCCCTTTGTTTATAAACAACCGTTTCAATCAATACTGGTCGGACTTCTAAAAAACAATATGGCGCCACTTTGATTGGAACTAGCAATCGATCTTAGCTGCACACTACAAGTAGTTAATACCTCCAGATCCTTCCATTCTGCCAACATAGCTAACATCACATTCTGATATTCCCTGCTAAGTGCATCTGCAACTTTATTTCCTTTCCCTATGTTTACTCAATACCAAAATCATAAGCTGCTAAAATCTATAGCCACCTCTGTTGTCTCATATTCAACTATTTTTCAGAGAATAAATACCTCAAATACTTATGATCTGTATACAACTTGAATCGTTCTCCTAAGAGGTAGGGTTTTCATACTTTCAATGCGAAAATCCCTCATGCCAACTCCAAATCATGAATCAGATATCTAACTTCATGTGGCTTGAGCTGCCGAGAAGTGTAGGCAATAACTTTACCCGTCTACATCAACACGGCTCCTAATCTAGTTCCACACGCATTTGTATACACCACTAAATCCTGATTCCATTTGGAACTACTAACATGGGCGCATTAGTCAACAAATGCTTCGACTCAAGGAATTTTTCCTTACATTTATCTAACCAAATAAACTTCAAGTCATTTCTGGTCAGCATAGTCAAAGGCGCTGCTATCCACGAGAAATCCATGATAAATCTCCGGTAATAGCCAGCTAATCCAAAGAAACTTCTTATCTCGATCACCGTCTTGGGTCTTTTCCAACTATTAATAGTTTCGATCTTAGCTGGATCAACTGACAACCTTTTCTTTGAAACTAGATGACCAAGAAACCTCACTTCTTTCTCCTAGAAATGACACTTTGAAAACTTCGCTTTCAGTTGATGTTGTCTCAATGTGTCAAGTGCTATTCTAAGATGAATCTCATGATCTCTTTCACCCATCGAATATACCAAATGTCATCAATGAACGCCAACACGAACCTATCCAAGTGCTCTTGAATATCTGGTTCATTAAGTTTACAAAGAAAATAGGCGCATTAGTCAATCCGAATGGCATTAGTAACCACTTGTACGAACCATACCCCATTCAAAACGTTGTCAATGGAACACTATCCTCTACCACTCTCAATTAATGGAACCTTGTCGCCAAATTCAACTGGGAAAATACTTTGGCTCTACTCAATTGGTCAAATAAATCATCAATTCTAAATAAAGGATGTTGATTCTTTATTTTTATTTTTATTCAACTTACGATAATCGATGCATGATCTTAACGACCCATTCGGTTTCTTCACGAACTCGTGGCCGCTTCCCAAGGCAAACTGCTTGGTCTAATAAAGCTCTTTCCTTCTAAGTCCACTAGCTGCACCTTTAACTCCTTCATCTCGGTAGGTGTCATCCTGCTAGGTAGAATGGTTCATCTTTTGGTACAATATCTATTTGAAACTCAATAGATCGTTACGGTGGTAGTCCTGTAATTGGCTCAAAGATATCCACAAATTCTCTTACAAATAAAACCCGATTCAATTCGTCTTCCATTTCTATGGCCCTCAATAAAGCACAAATTACTGGACTCAAATTCTCAACCAAGTATACAATTTGGTCACTGCTATCAGGATGTCTCAATGATATTTTCCAATCCTGCCAAAATATCTAGCATCATATCTGCTCAATCAATCCATACCCAAAATATTTTCAAAACCTGCGAAATCACATACATACAAACTGCAGGCGAAAGTATAACCTACCAACTCAAACTCTAGATGGCCGCATCTCACCCCCAAAGTTGTTGTATCCTTCTATTGGATTTGCTAATCTTAAAGAAGTGACAAGGTATGATGGTTCTAAACATAACTTCTCAATCAAACACCGAGATATAAATGAATGTGATGCACCGGTATCAAACAGTACCCTAACTGGTATGCTATGAGTCAAAACATACCTTCCATCATAGACTTTCCCTTCTCAGCTGTTGTTGGTCTTGATGTAGATGGCTCTAAAGCAAACACCTTTCATTTGTTAGCCTTGGCCACTTCACATTCTGCTTCCCTACAGTCGTCTTTCCATCACCAGATCGACACTCATTAACATAGAGTCCTTTCTTGTCATACTTGTAACAAACTATATCAACTTTCCCTTTTTTTGCAGCCCCACCTTTCCGAGCTTCCTTTTTTAAAAGAATTTCCTCTTCTTATTTTGAGAATTCTGGTTCTCCACCGACTTATCTTTCCAAAAGGTTGAAAGCATTTCTTCATTCCTAACAGCCATATCTTCCACTACATTCGATGGATCTCTGAGATGTGGCATAGTTGCCCAAGCAATCTCTGCCATCAACCCTGGGAGAAACTTCTCATTCCTCTTGATAACAATGCCAATATAAGCATATCCATACTTGGACAGCTCAGCAAATTTAGCAAAGTATTCCAACACTGACATTGACCCATACTCCAACTCCATAAACTTATTGAGCAAGGCTGACTTGGCTACTTCAGACAAAAATCTTTCCTCGAATCTCCTTCAGAATCTGCCTAAGTCAATTCCTCTTATAGTACCCTTACGGGCATCCCATTCCACCAGAACAAAGCAGCTCCTTGTAATTTTCTCGAAGTTAATCTCCTCTTCTACTCAACATTCAGACCCAAATCAGCAAAAATCCTTTCACAGTATAACAATCAGCTCTCCACTTCTATTGCATCCTCAGTCCGCAGAGAAGGCTTCCCACCCATACTAGTGTAATCTCGACTCATCTTAGCATAGTTGTTACCAACTGATGCTACGGGTTTGACTCCTCTTGCATTAGCAACATTTCCTCCAACTAACCCTACAGCTGCTCCAGCTTGCATCAGATTGATGAAGAACTGATACATAGTCTCCCCATATCCACTGGTGGGGTTCCGCTATCTACATTGGCATTTGTATTTTGATTAGCATATGCATGTCGACCTTGGGTTCTCCTGTTGTTAGGCTAAGCATTTCCATTGGTTGTGGAGCTTTCTCCACCTAGATTCACTCTTCTGTTTCCTGCCTCCATATCTTTCTTTATTGTAAATCAGCATCGAGCCTTAGTAAGATACAGAAGAATAGTCTAAGAGAGAGGAGAGACTACATACTTATATATAGAAAACACAAGTACGTTACTATAGCGTTATCCCATACCCCAACCTTATTCTCTAATTCATTAGGATTATGTTTTCAAAAACTATTTATGTTTAAAATTATTTTTATCATAAACATATGCTCTAATACCTACTTGTAACATCCACCATTCCGAGGCCCAAAACTAACTACTGCAGATGCTACAGTCATCCACAGTTATTAATTCTCGATGACAAAATGTGGCTTTGTTAATCATATCAATAATCAGAAGAACATGAATATGGAAAAAAAATTCAAACACAGTTTAACAACAAATTTTTACATTTCATTTCACAATTGGTATTTCATATTCATTACAAAATCTCATTCGTAAACCCACGCTCAAAGAAATTATAATTATTACAAAATACTCCAAGACTGACATATGTAGATGCATTCTTGGTTGATCAGAGTTAGATACTTGGCAATTATACAACTTTGCCATTACATCAAAATAGAAAAAAAAAAACCAAACTACACAGCGGAAATAGATAAAGCTCCTAATAGCAAAATTGCCACCTTCACATCTTTGAAAGCTTATTCATCTAACTGGAATCTAAAAGCCCTTACTCCCAACCTACTCAAATGAGTACCTGAGAGTTTAAAGGGAAAAACAAAAACTTTGGGTCAGACGATAGTCTAGTGTGAATAATAACCTACCATCTCGAACCAAATGGATATCTAGTGAGACCACGCTGCTGAGCAGAACGGGTTTTCCCCTTACTAGTATCTTATCAAAACATAACAACCATATACTGTGCTCCTGTAACCACAATGGTTAGAACATAAATGGCATATATAATCATGCAAAACATATTGGATTGCCCATCCCAATTCATTAGATTATCCATCTTAATTTCAAATGACTACCCATCATAATTTAAACTGACTATCCGTCTTATTTTAATCCGACTACCTGCCTTATAATTATGTGGACTACCCATTTCACATTTAAACATACTTAGAATTATGTGGATTATCCATCACATATGTATTTATCACTTGGATTACCGATTCCTTACCATATTGACTACCCATCAGATATCGTTTAATCATTTAAAATTTTGTGGAGTATACATCACACATATTCCATTTAACTTAAAATAATGTGGATTATCCATCACACATCCCTTAGTTTTCCTAGGATGGCTTTGAATCCTTTATTATTCTTATAGAGACTATCCATGTAACATCCCCCACTTGGAGACCCAAAACTAACGGCTACGGATGTTGTAGTCATCCATAGTTATTAATCCTCAGCGATCAAATTTGGTAATATTAGATACATTGATATAACAGAAACACATGGATATGGAAAAAATTTGAAATAGACAAACAAATTTCTCATTCCATTTCAAAACATTTTGAATTCATTACATAATCCCAATACGAGTACCACGTTCAGAGTAAATATATTTATTACAACATAAGCCAATAGCGACATATAAAGATGCCCCCTTGGACGATCAGAGAATATATAGGAAATTAAATTACTTTGCCGTCACAATAACAACACAGCGGAATCAAAATAAAGGAGAACTCTAGATAGCTATCATGCCTCCTGCACGTCTCTGGAAGCTTATTCGTCTAAAGAAGTACTTGAAAACCTCAACTCTCAAACTACTCAAAATCAATTGAGTATCCGAGAGTTTAAGGGGAAAACATAAACTTCGAGTCAGACATAAAGCTTGGTATGAATAATAATCTACCATCAAAAACCATATAGATATCTAGTGAGACCACGCCGCTTAGCAGAATGGGTTTCCCCCTCACTAGTATCCAAAAACCATTATGAAACCATTTACTGTGCTCCTGCATCCACAATGGTTAAGACATAATAATTCAAAATATTATGATGATATGCAAAATAAGTAAATCAAGTCTGGATTACCCATCCCCATTCATTTTGACTATCTGTCTCAATTATAGTTTCTAGAGTTACTATTAACCTATTAGTTTTCATGGGCTTACTATGAACTTGTCTTCCTGAAATCTTCATTTTTACATAGTTTTCATGGGCATACGATGAACTTATTGGCCCCTTCCAAAATCTTAATATAATCATAGTTTTCATGGGTTTACTATGAACATATTGGCCCCTGCCAATATCTTCTTTTAATATTTTAGCATCCTATACACTGGTCTTCCTAACCTCCTTGATGCAATTCTACTCATTTAGGAGTTAAATTAATTTATATTCACTACTTGGTCAACCTAGCTGGTTATTCCGCCCTTCCTCAAAATACAGTTATGGGTCCATTTCAATTTGAATATATACATATATGAACAAGAAAACATAATAACTTGATTAATCCCATTAACCTATTGATCAAGGAGAACTTCTTCAAAAACTCCATTTCAAAACACTTTATTTATGTTATGATTTTTCTTTAAAATGAGATTATGTTATTTGTTTTGAAAATTAAGGCTTTCGAAACCTTAAAACATCACTTTCGAAAACCCTAGATAACCTCCTTCGAGAGCATTCAAAACTTCTTTTCAAAACACAAAATATGTATCCCTTTTGAAGCTCTTTAAATTATCTCTTTCGAAACCAAAATATACCTTTCGAAAGTATCAACACGTTACTTAATAATCCTTAGAAACATAGCATCGAAACCAATGAAAGTAACTCTTTCGAAACCATTGGGTTTACCTTTAAAACATCTTTGGATCAAAGTGAATATATATATATATATGAAAGTATCTCTTTCTAAATCTTTAATAAAATTATTTGGGGAAAATTTGATGGCATCAGAACCATCCATTCGAAAGCTCAAAACCTTTGAGAAAAACTTTAATGGATAGCACCGAGACCCATTTTTGAAGCCATTGCCTTCGAAACCCTTGAACCCTTTCGAAAGAATTTTAGGAGTGACCTAGTATAAGTTTAAAACAAAAGACTACCCTTCGAAAGCATTGATGGCTTCAATACACTCGAAAGGTAAAAGAACGACAACAGGGTTTCGACTAGGTCGAAACCATCATTTTCGAAATCATTCTTTTATAACCAAAGGGTCTCATTTGAAAGCTATATTTTTAAAAATAGAAAGGCGGCAATAGGTTCGAAAGCAACATGGCATCGACTTGGTCGAAAGTACCTTCAATAACAAGGCACGCGCATATCTTTTAAAAGTAAACAATGGTTTCGACTCTATCGAAAGCAATGCTTTCGACACCCTGCCTTCCGCTCTTCATCAATCCACTTCGTACCAATCTCATTGATACCATGTGTATTGGTTTCGGATTCAGTAGGTTTCTGCTAGGTTGGTTTCGACTGAGTCGAAGCGGAGGCATTGGAGTCGAAAGGCGCTTCTAAAGGAGGCGGAACCAACTTTTCTGGGCAAGGCTGAATTAATGTTATTTTTAGTAATGACTTTACAACTAACCTGCCTATTCGTAATCATTCGATTGGTTGCCTTAAAACTTTTTCAAATTCTTTACAAAATAACTGCCGCTTATTATCAGATCTAAATCAAGGAAATTTTAACAATTAAGCCCTTCCATTAAGCAAAACCAAAATTGCACTTAAATCCTTCTTCTAAATAATTTATTTTCCATAGTAAATCTCTTAGGAAAAATACCCAAAAATTACAAAAATTCACTTTCATCATGTTATCAAACATATTAAAATTTCAGACCCAAATTCTTCTTTAAATAATCAAAATTAATTTACCCAATTTTATCATATTTTTCTTCGAAAATTCGTGTTAAATTTTCCATAGGTTGGAAAATTACAAAAATTGAGACCCATCTCCAAAATCATATTTTAAAGAACATATGATTTTTCCATGACATTAGAAAATCATTTACAATCGGTTTTGCTCAAAAACCGTATAAATCCTTATTTAAATATTTTGATTTAAATCAAACATATTACAATTCAAGCATATCATCATCCAAAACATCATAAAAACGAATTTAATCATAAATCCAAAAACGTGATGGTATAAATTATTATTCACCTGGAATATGATAAGGACTTTGAGATTTGTTGTAGATAAATTTCTTTTAGCTTTAATCCTTAGCTTTAGATTTAATTTCTCCTCTTTTTCTGTCTTTGTTAATGGTCGGTTCCTCTATTAGTTTGTGTTTGGTTGTTTTTGTGAAAATGAGAAAAATGAAGGTGAATGGTATAAGGAACGAAAATATATAAGGGTTATGGTAATATGGTGCGGCAAATTCCCAATATGCCCTTGTGTAAATTAATTAGCCTATAAACCATTCTTAAGCCCATTTAATTAATTAATTAAGCACGGCCTCTAAGTATTTATTCAAAGCTCAATCCCCTTATCACTTAATACTTGCATTATTCTATTTAATTTATTTAATTTAATCTTCTGAATAATGTGATTAAAAATTATAGGTGTTACAAGCTCCCCTGCTTAAAGAATTTCGTCCTCAAAATTCAGTAAGGACTAAACACTAAACATAGCAATCACCTGTAACAACTTCTAACAACAATACTAGCCTACCTAACTAGCAACTATCTATATAAATCCAATATAGACATACCCTCAAAGCAGATGAGAATAAGTATCTCTAATCACGTCTTCTGTCTCCCAAGTACAGTCTTTCTCGTTGTCGCTCCACTGAACTTTCACCAACCCGACTGTCTTGTTCCTCAATCTTTTCTCATCTCTCACTACAACCTTAACTGGTTGTCTAACGAAAGTAAAATTGGGCTCTACTATCAAGTCTTCCAACCTTGTTGGAGGAATAGTAGTCTCTGGATCATGCACATACATGCAAAGATGAGACACATGGAACATCATGGATACATGCCATACTGCTCGGCAACTCTACTCTGTATGCGAGCTTTCGAATTCTCTCTATAATCTAGATTATCCATCACACATATTCCATTTAACTAAAAATAATGGGGATTATCCATCACACATCCCTTAGTTTTCCTAGGATGGCTATGAATCCTTCATTATTCTTATAGAGAGTATCCATGTAACATCCCACACTCGGAGGTCCAAAACTAATGGCTATGGATGCTGCAGTCATCCATAGTTATTAATCCTCGTCGACCAAATACGGTAAAGTTAGATACATTGATATAGCAGAAACACATGATATGGAAATATTTTAAAATGACAAACAACTTTCTCATTCCATTTCAAAACATTTCAAATTCATTACATAATCCCAATACGAGTACCACGTTTAAAGAAAATATATTTATTACAACATACGCCAAGAGCAACATATGAAGATGCCTCCTTGGATGATTTGAGAATATATAGGCAATTAAACAACTTTGCCTTTACAAAAACAACACGGCGGAATCAAAATAAAAGAGAACTATAGATAGCTATTATGCCTTCAACACGTCTTCGGAAGCTTATTCGTCTAAAGAAGTACATGAAAACCTCAACTTTCAAACTACTCAAAATCAATTGAGTACCCGAGAGTTTAAGGGGAAACATAAACTTCGAGTTGGACATATAGCCAGGTATAAATAATAATCTACCATCTCAAACCATATAGATATCGAGTAAGACCACGTCGCTTAGCGAAACGGGTTTTCGCCTCACTAGTATTCTAAAACCTTTATAAAACCATATACTGTGCTTCTGCATCCACAATGGTTAAAACATAACAGTTCAAAATATTATAATGATATGCAAAACAAGTAAATCAATTCTGGATTACCCATCCCCCTTCATTTTGGATATCTGTCTCAATTACAGTTTCTAAGGTTACTATTAACCTATTAGTTTTCATGGGCAGACTAATAACTTGTTAAAAGTTTATAGACTCCCTGTCATATTTCATAGTTTTCATGGGTTCACTATAAACCTATTGGCCCATGCCAATATCTCAATCTAATCATAGTTTTAATGGGCTTACTATGAACCTGTTTTCCTGACATCTTCGTTTATACATAGTTTTCATGGGCTTACTATGAACTTATTGGCCCTTGCCAATATCTCAATATAATCATAGTTTTCATGGGTTTACTATGAACCTATTGGGCCCAGCCTATATCTTCTTTTAATATTTTAGCATCCTATACTCTGGTCTTCCTGACCTCCTGGATGTAATTCTACTCATTCAGGAGTTAATTTAGTTTATATTCACTACTTGGTCAACCTAGTTGGTTATTCTGCCCTTCCTCAAAATACAGTTATGGGTCCCTTTCAATTTGAATATATACATATATGAAGAAGCAAACATAATAACTTGGTTAATACCATTAACCTATTAATCAAGGAGAACTTCTTCAAAAACTCCATTTCAAAACACTTTATTTATGTTATGATTTTCCTTTAAAATGTAATTATGTTATTTGTTTTGAAAATTAAGGCTTTCGAAACCTTAAAACATCACTTTCGAAACCCCTGGATAACCTCCTTTGAAATCATTGAAAACTTCTTTTCAAAACACAAAATATGTATCCCTTTCGAAGCTATTTAAATTATCTCTTTCAAAACCAAAATATACCTTTCGAAAGTATCAACGCATTACTTAATAATCCTTAGAAACATAGCTTCGAAACCTATGAAAGTAAATCATTCGAAACCATTGGGTTTACCTTTAAAACATCTTTTGGGTCAAAGTGAATATATATAAGAAAGTATCTCTTTCGAAACCTCTAATAAAATTGTTTGGGAAAAATTTGATGGCATCAGAATCTTCCATTTCAAAGCTCAAAAACTTTGAGAAAAACTTTGAAGGATAGCATCGAAACCCCTTTTTGGAGCCATTGCCTTCGAAAATCTTGAACCGTTTCGAAAGCATATTTAGGGAGTGACTTAGTATAAGTTTAAAACAAAAGACTACCTTCGAAAGCATCAATGGCTTCAATACACTCGTAAGGTAAAAGAACGGCAGCAGGGTTTTGACTAGGTCGGAACCATCATTTTTGAAATCATTCTTTTATAAACAAAGGGTCTCATTTGAAAGCTCTATTTTTAAACAAAGAAAGGCAGCAACAGGTTCGAAAGCAACAAGGTATCAACTTGGTCGAAAGTACCCTTCAAAAACAAGGCGGAAACATATCTTTTAAAAGTAAACAATGGTTTCCACTCTATCAAAAGCAATGCATTTGACACCCTACCTTCCACCCTTCATCAATCCACTTCATGCCAATCTCATTGATACCATGTATACTGGTTTCGGCTTCAGTAGGTTTTGGTTAGGTTGGTTTCGACTTAGTCAAAGCAGAGGCATTGGAGTCGAAAGGTGCTTCTAAAGGAGGCGGAACCAACTTTTCTAAGCAAGGCTGAATTAATGTTATTTTTAGTAATGACTTTACAACTAACCTACCTATTTGTAATCTTTTGATTGGTTGCCTTAAAACTTTTTCGAATTCTTTACAAAATATCCGCCGCTTATTATCTGATCTAAATCAAAGAAATTTTAACAATTAAGCCCTTTTATTAAGCAAAACCAAAATTGCACTTAAATCCTTCTTCTAAAATAATTTATTTTCCAAAGTAAATCTCTTAGGAAAAATCCCCAAAAATTACGGAAATTCACTTTCATCATGTTATCAAACATATCAAAATTTCAAACCCAAATTCGTCCTGAAATAATCAAAATTAATTTTTAAACAAATTTCATCATATTTTCCTTTGAAAATTTGTGTTAAATTTTCCATAGCTTGGAAAATTACAAAAATTGAGACCTATCTCCAAAATCATATTTTATAGAACATATAATCTTTCCATGGCATTAGAAAATCATTTACAATCGATTTTGCCCTAAAACCGTATAAATCCTTATTTAAATATTTTGATTTAAATAAAACATATTATAATTCAAGCATATCATCATTCAAAACATCATAAAAACGAATTTAATCATAAATCCGAAAACATATGATCATAAAACAAAATAGAGATGGTATAAATTATTATTCACCAGGAATATGATAAGCACTTTGAGATTTGTTGTAGATTAATTTCTTTTAGCTTTAATCCTTAGGTTTCGATTTAATTTCTCCTCTTTTTCTTTCTTTGTTAATGGCCGGCTCCTCTATTAGTTTGAATTTGGTTGTTTTTGTGAAAATGAGAAAAATGAAGGTGAATGGTATAAGGAACGAAAATATATAATGGTTATGGTAATATGGTAAGGCCAATTCCCAATATGCCCTTGTGTAAATTAATTAGCCTATAAGCCATTCTTAAGCCCATTTAATTGATTAATTAAGCATGGCCTCTAAGTATTTATTCAAATCTCAATCCCCTTATCACTTAATACTTACATTATTCTATTTAATTTATCTAATTTAATCTCCTGAATAATGTGATTAAAAATTAGAGGTGTTACAAGCTCCCATGCTTAAAGAATTTCGTCCTCAAAATTCAGTAAGGAATAAACACTAAACATAGCAATCATCTATAACAACTCCTACAATGATACTAACTTACCCGACTATAAACTATCTATATAAATATAATATAGACATACCCTCAAAGCAGATAAGGATAAGTATCTCTAATCCTGTCTTCTATCTTAGAAGTACAGTCCTTCTCGTTGTCGCTCCACTGAACTTTCACCAACCTGACTATCTTGTTCCTTAATCTTTTCTCATCTCTCACTACAACCCGAGTCGGTTGTCTAACAAAAGTCAAATTAGGCTCTACTATCAAGTCTTCCAACCTTGTCGTAGGAATAGTAGTCTCCGGATCATGCACATACTTGCGAAGACGAGACAAATGGAATACATCATGGACACGTGCCATATTGCTTGGCAACTCTACTCTATATGTGAGCTTTCCAATTCTCTTTAAAATCTGGAATGGACAACATATCTCGGCGCAAGCTTCCCTGACTTTCCAAATCGTACCACACCCTTCATCGGTGATACCTTAATGAAAACCTTATCTCCAACCCGGCTTCCGATGTTCGGCTTTCCTGACTTTCTAAAGGTTGAAACAATCCACTAGGCTTCTGATGTTCGACTTTCACTTGTTGACAGTTGGCACACTGCCTAACCCACAAGCCAACATCCATCTTCATACCTCCCCAATAAATGCTCCTCTTCATATCTTGATACATCTTGGTCCCTCCAGGATGAACCGTAAACTTAGACCGATGACATTCTTTAGGAACTTCTTTTCTTAGGTCCTCCACATTTAGAACACACAACGTCCCTTCTTTATCGACCACTACAAGAAATTTTATTTTTGGTGGCGCCCAAAAAACGCTACCAAATCTTTTGGCAGCGTTTTGATAAACGCCGTGATAAAGCCTGCAACTAAAAATACATGTTTTTTTAGTTGCATTTATATAAACGCCACTATACAATCTTTATTGCAGCGTTTCAGAAACGCAGCTAATAAAATTTATTGTAGTTGGTTAAACGCCACTGAAAATCACTGTTTTATCGTAAACTATTTTGTTAGAGTTTTCTCAACGCTGTAATTTAGGGCGCAACTTATAGCCAAACCCTACAGCTGCGTTTATTAAACGCTGCCATATTAATTTTGTGTGTTGTTTCTCCACCTGTACATTTTTTGTAGTGTTTTCTGTTTACCACCATAGGTTTCAGTTTTGCCCCTTGATTCTTTGGTAGAATTTTTATTCCGCTCCATATCTTTTGGATTTTACCATGTTTTCACTCTTAGCGTTTTCTAAACGCTGCTACTAATCTTCCGCCCTCCAATTCAATTTGTTCATAGCTTATATTATAATATATACATAATCACATACACAGTTAAACATAAACATATTCAACAACCACAAAATACATAAGCACACACATTCAAAGAACCACAAAATACATAAACAACTGCACTAACATAAAAACAAGTAGTTCATAACAAAACAGTAGTTCAAGACAAGAAGTTAACCGTAAATATAGTTACACAACCGAACTACCATAAACTTAACCGTACATATAGTTACACAACCAACTACCATAAACAACGCTGCAGCTAAAGTACCATAGACAGTTGCTGCTGCTAAAGTACCGTAGACAGCGCTGCAGCTAAGGTGTCCATAATAGTAGAATAAACATCCGAACTATCAAATAAACCACTAGTGCTATTGCTACTCATTTCTTCGGAAACGCTGATCTACCTTTAGATAAGTAATAACTAATAATTAGATTCAATTTATAATCAATACTGAAACTTTATCCAAATGTGATATTGCAAATGTGTAATGTGATATTGTGAATGTGATACCTGAAGCTTCATCCAAAATATCAGCAGCAAGTCATTATCTGCATAACACAACCAAAATATAATAGGTCAAATACATATATGTGTGTGTGTGTGTGTGTGTTTCAGTAAAAGCATGTAGTTGATAAAAGCATGAACAGGCAGGCCATTTACACGCAAGTTAAGCAAAGCATGTACAAGCATGTAAAATCATAAATGTATGTACAAACAAGCAACTCTATTTCTCTTTACTCAGCAAACTCACAAGGCACGCAGGTCATTCACATCCTACCCAACACTTTAACTCATGCATGATACCAATATAACAACTTATACTACACAACACTTTTAGCACAATTGCATATATACAGACTCACTCACTACTGAGCACTTTAACACAATTCACACACTCACGCATGAAACAAATTACATACATAAACATAAACACACCCACAATTATACTATTATGGACACAACCATATTTACACTCAAACACACGTATTTGCACTTATATCTCATGTATGCAACTAGCAGCAATCCCACATATTATTGTGTATAGTTGACAGCTCATTTCATGTGTGAATATATTACCTTACTAGGCGAAATGCTCATAACTTTAACTTTCAAACCTAACTTAGCTGCAACATGACTCGAACATACATAAATCCTCTCCGAGCACTTCTATAACCTAAAACAATCACTTTCAACACCCTCACCGCTGTCGACAACCATCATTCCACCACAAACATATACATCAAAATACTTCCTATTCCTCGACTCACAAAAAACATCAAATTGCTCTTCATCGCCTCCTCCTACCATACTTCTATATCATCACAGACCCAATCACCATTTTTCCATCAATACAATCGTAACCTAATAGCCACTTCCACAACTCGCGACCTCACATATCTTCCCTTCCTTCAAACCACAACCATCATACACTCCACTTAGCAACCAATTACCAAAAAAACTTCGATTGTCACCAACTTATACAACTCCAAACCAACCTCTGAACTTCAATATATGCTTTTACGTAGTACCAATTCATTATCTTAAGTGCGTTCTATTTCTAACCATCATATAAACTTTTTATTTTTCTTTGGCTAATTTGTACCATAATTTTCCACTTATTTTTCGTATCTAGATGTTAAAGGTACAAATGACGTCCAATAGGATCATTTCTTACAATTTCTAAGCTAATCACGGCCGATTATAAGGTAAGTATCCATTATGCACTCTATACCTCTTCCATTAACAACATATATAAGTTGTAACCATATGTTAATTAAATTTAACAACATTATGTTATTTTTAATAAACTTTTCTGTGTATTCCTGCACTTAAAAGAACTTTTTCTATCAAAATTATGTTTTTAAACATTGCCTACATATACTGTCAGAAAATCATTTACTCTAATATAGTATGGCCTAAGTTCATACTCCTCTCATTTTTTAACATTCAATTTAATGACTTCATAATATTTTAAAGAAATATTATGACATAAACTGAAAGGAACCAAAATATTTCTATTACATACAGAATTTCATACCTTTCATTGTGTTTCCTTAATCACTTTTCCAACTGGCCAGGCTGTGGAAACGCAAAAGGCATCCTCCATGCACGTCAACTCTGTTGTCGGTCTCCATAGCTCTGCATTTAGAACTCTCACTGTTTCAACCCAAACCTTAACAGCATCATGTCCCAATGGACGACAATGAACCATCAATATTGGATCGGTTGAAGTGATGGTTCCTTCAGCCACTACTTCATTGGTTCCACCTACATCGATTAGCTTGCATTTATCATCTTTTACCATCTTCACAATTGGCTAGAAAAAAGAGAGATTATTATGCAGAATACACACACATAAATACTAAATATATATGCGATATTTATATACATACACATAAATACTGAACATAAATACAACGACACATAATAACCACATTATATTCATCATAAATGATAAAAAGAAGAACTCGTCCCCATTCCATCATTCATCATGTATACTTAAGTTTGAAACCAACAATAAACAAGAACCACTTATACTATAAGTCATGTTGCCACTTCACAAAAAGATTGAGAACGAGGTCAGAATCGTAAATTATATCGAATATCATCAGAAGCTATATATTTTAACATTATATCTTGAACAGACAAAGCCAAAAAATTGCACAAACAGTGGAACTGAAGCCAAATTAATAAGAAAATCAACGCATTAAATTAAACCAAAATAAAAATGATGAACAAACAAAATAAATAAATCATGATCCAAAATAAAGTTAACTCAGAAAGTAGATGTAAAAACTGGTACCATAAACATGAAATCAAACAAAATCATCGTTATTGTATAGGTAAACATTAAATTGAATAATTAAATTGAACTTATTGTACATAAACATGAAAGCATAACAAAATATAAACTGTAGAATATATACTTACACATTCTTGTGTGTGTTTCTTCACGAATGCGGGTGTGGATCTCAGGGGAGAAGTTGCACAATTTCCAGTCACATTTAGATTTTCATTATCAACTTCAACTTTTGATTTTGGCCATGTTATTTTCATACCGACTGCATCTCTAATGCACGAAATATCAACTATGGGTCGCCACAAGTAAGCATCTCCATTTATTACATTGTCCACCCAAATCACAATGGCAGATGCACCAAGCGGAATACCATTAACAATATGTTGAGGATCTTTGGCATAGATTCTTCCTTCACTAACTACCCTCTCACCCTCATTCCAACCACAAATCTTGCATTTGTCATCTTGGGCGCTGCTATTACTCTAAAAAGGAGAAGTGTAAATCAAGAGATTAGTGATTAAGTGAAAATATTGTACATGACATATTTCTAAATTAAATTTGTAGAAGACCTACAAAATTATTGTGAATTATAAAATTTACCATACGGACTTCATTCAAGCGTGCTCGTAGTGCCCTCTTTATGCAAGTAGATGGCCAACTACTGCCTTATTCGCAGCGTTTGCTAATACTGTCGTTTCAAGTGTAGGCCTCCATAAATAAGTATCTGGTTTTTCCACGAAATCTATAATAACGCTCACAGCATTTGGTCCAAGACGAATGCCAATGACATTGAAATCGAACGTCCCTCGAGTATTACACTGCTTTTACAATCTTCATTTCGAGCTTCTTTCTCCTCTATATGTCCTGATTTTTTCAAAAAATTCTTTGAAAAACATCATGGATTCTTCTGCAAGATAGGATTCAACAATACATCCCTCTGGCCGTGCATAGTTTCATACATAATCTTTAAGTGTCTTCATATATCTTTCGAATGGGTACATCCAACGAAAATGAACTGGTCCACATATTAGTGCTTCTTTTCCAATATGAATTGACAAATGTACCATTATATCAAAAAATGATGGTGGAAAATATTTCTCGAGCTCACATAAAACTTCAATAATCTCAATATTTATTTGTTCTACCTTCTCTCTATCAAGAACACGTTGACATAATTTGTTGAAAAAAGAACATAAGCGAATTATTGCTTTTCTTGCCTTCTTTGCCATTAATCCTCTCGATACTACTGGCAATAAGTGCTGCATTAATACATGGTAATCATGTGATTTCAATCCACTAATTTTACAATCCTGCAACGAAATCCGATTTTTCAAATTTGAACAGCAGCCATCTGGCCTTTTGAAATCGTACAATCTATTGCAAAATATTTTACTCTCGAAATTTGACAACATGTATGGAGCCGGTGGAAGATATGTTTTATTCCCACGAGGTTGTGCATGAAGCTCATCTTGAATTCCCTAATCCTCTAAATCCTTTCTACAGTTGGTTCCATCTTTTGGTTTATTACCATGCAAAATCGTGCCCAATAGACTTTCACCAATGTTTTTCTCCGCATGCATCACATCTAAACTGAGACGTAATGGAAGTTTCTACGAAAACCAAAATAATAACGCATTATTAGGTTTTTCTTCTGTTAAAACTATGAAAAGTAAATAAATTAACCACTAACCTTCCAATATGGAAAATCAAAGAAAATCGATCTTTTTTCCCACCTTGATAGCTCCATTTTTGTAGAATCATTAATCTTATCATCTTCTATATCAAAAGCAAACTTCCTCTTCTTACTTTTCATTTTCTTTTCCAAAATCATTTGGATAATCCTTCAACAATACATAAATGTTTCTCCCAGTTAGAATTCTAGGAACGCTACCTTTCTCTATGGTGTTATAAAACAATGCCTTTTGTTTCCTCCATGAATCTGAAGTAGGTAAAAATCTTCTATGACCCATGTAGACGTTCTTTCGACTATGATTCAACCAATGAGAATGGGTATTGACGCCATATAATGGGCAAGCTTTTTCCCCCTTCACACGACATCCGGCAAGATTTCCATAAGCTGGAAAATCATTATTCGTCCATAGCAAAATTACATTCAGTTTAAACAAAGTTTAACTAAATGCATCATAAGCATCAACTCCAATACACCACAAATGATGCAAGTATTCCACCAAAGGTGGCAAATATACATCAATATCATTCCCGAGTTGCTTTAGGCCTCGAATAAGTAAAGTTAACATAATATTTTCCTTCTTCATACATAACATAAGCGAGAGATTGTATGTCACAAGCATTACCAGATAGCCAAAGAATCCACCATTACAGCTATAGATTGTATGTAGCAAGACCAAGCCTAAGATTGTGTGGATCAAATGAAAAAGATTTGTACTATTCATCCACCATTTTCCATGCCATAGAATCCACGGGGTGATGCATTTTTCCCTCATTGCTTGCATTATTAAAATGCCATCTTAAATCTTCTACCATTTTTGAGATCTATACATTCTTCTAAATCTCGGAATTATTGGAAAGTATCTCAACAATTTAACTGGAATACCTTGTATAACCTCTTCAGTGTCTTGATTTTTCATCCATCTCAAAGAACCACATTTTGGACAAGTATCTAAATGTTTATATTCTTTTCTTAAAAGGCAGTAGTCATTCTCACAAGCATGTATCTTTTCAAAACCCATATCGAATGCTTTAAGAAATTTCTTTACTTCATAAAAGGTATTGGGAAGCATGTTATCCTTCGGCAAAAATAAATGTTGCACAGTTAAAAGCTTATCAAACCCACTACCAGACAAGCCGGTCTCACATTTAAGATTATACAAAACGGTGATGGCAGATAATTTTGTTTGATCTTTGCAACCAGGATACAATGGAGATTCTGCATCTTCCAAGTTCTTGATGAACTCATCCTCTTTTCTCGAAGAATCAACATTATCTTTATCATCATAAAAAATTCATGATTCAGAAAATCTTCATCTTCATAGTGGATCATCTTAAATAACTCATATATGTCAAACACATTTGTTTTCTTCTCTACATTTATCTCTTCACCATTTTTAAACCATAGACTGCCCATGTATCTAGGATCCATTCCTTTCATAATTAAATATTCAACGATGAAGTGGTCATCATGACGACTAAGATTAAAACAATCTTTGCAGGGACATAAAAAAATTTCTACACCACTTACATTCTTGTTTGCAACATGCACGAAATTCACTGCTCCTTGTCGGTACTCTATACTAGTTCTATCACAAAAGTTAAAAACATAAAAAAAAAAGAGTTTTAATATTATATTACATGTTTTAATTCCCGAAATACATATTAAGTTAAGCATCTTCTTATCACATGTTTAAAAGAACCCAATCACTTTCCATCATCGACATATGAAGGCAAATAAGTTTCTAAACTTCGACGAAGATATTGGTTATCTGTTATAATCAAAAAAATAACTACACATTTACAAGAATAATTAAATGCAAAAAATTACTCTAAGATATTGCACGCCACATTACTGTCTGGGAAGTAGTGTAACTATGAACGCTATTGATGACCCAGTGTATAAAACACTGTTGCTGAGGGCAACAATGTAGTGTAACACTGTAGTCTGTGGTAGCAGTGTATCAAAGCACTACCGCCCGGGCAGCATTGAAAGATGGTTGTACTGGAGCTCGTTCTGGTTGAGCCGGAGCACAATGAGTATGTAATTTGTGTTTCAATCAAACACCTTTTTTTACCAAACGGTCTCTTTTTCTGAATATATATCGTGAAATCATGATGTTTTACATTTTACAAAAAACTGTTCTTATTAACTTAAAAATCAATGGCACAATAATTGGACTTATATTGTATACATGTATTTTTTTTGATAATATGCAGTTTTTTAATCTTTCGGTTACTGTTATTAACTGCATATTATCAAAAAAATGCATATTGAAAGATTATAACATTACGTTTACTTGAATTTAATAACTATTTAAATCTAGTTATTTGTACCTATTTCTGACTTATTAATTTGTAATATTTTAATAGGTGTTAAGGCTAGGGGTTTCATTTTTGGTCCTCCCATCGCACTAGCAATTGGTACAAAATTTTTACCATTGAGGAAGCCAAGAAAATTGCCTGGTATATAATTTTTCTAGAAGAACTCCAAAATATCACCATGATTTAACCTAGTAATTCCATTAGCATGCAACTAAATGACCTAAAAATAATTGTTCTATTTGTTGACTGTGTTACAAAAACAGTAAAAAGTTATTTGAGGATGCTCACCAATAACCTAAACAATGCAACAAAATAATAAACATGTATGGCAACTTTCAAAAAACTGACTTCAATTTGACAATGCAAACATGATATAAAACAAACACCAATTTCTCTTCTATACCAACCAAGAATCTTAAAAATACTATATATTTGATTAAATGAAGTAATTTCGAAAGAATATGTCCATGAGTATGGAACAGACTGCCTTAAAATGCACACTGGTATAGTCTAACTTGGTGAATAAGCTTAGTAGTTGATGAATTAATTGCAACTGATGTAACTCGTGGTGCTTCTATTAAGTTACTCGGTATTTTCTTTACATGTACAAATTGCTAATGATTATTTTCAAACGTTTACAGTCTACTAGCAAAAATATCCATTACATATACATGTTATTTTAGGTTTTAAACACATGATTATGATATTCAGTAGTATTAACTTATCGATATGAAGTATGTAATATATGGTTTTAGATATGGAAACCATATACCAAGTAACAAATATCAATAACTTGAGGAATCTCCATTGTTATAAATCCTTATGCAATCTAGACTATCTAATTATTATTTTACGTGTCAAATTGACCTTGTTTACATGAACTTAAGAGTAGGTTCACCAAAAAGATGTAAAACGAATAAAGTTGTATAACATAAAAACCATATGGCTAGAATTTGATCATTTCAAAGCAACAAAAACTCAACAAAACATGCATTCATTCACATAGATAAAACCAAACAAAATTCATGTAGCATTAAACATGAGCATTTTGAATAGACGGTGAACCAATTTTTGATTACAAACCCAAATACAACAATATCCCAACAGAACATTCGTATACTCAAAGAAAATCAAAGCATATATCATCGTTATATCTTAGATTATGCAGCATTTACCAACTTCTCTTATGTATAAATAGGATAGAGATCATTATAAGATATTAACACCTAATTTGCATTCTAAAACTTCTAATTCTTGCTATGCCCCTAAAACGAAAAGTTCTTCAATACTTAGTCCTTAAACGTCTTACAATATAAACAAATACAGTTCAAACTGATTGCTAAACAGTTCAAATTAATCGCTTTTGTTAAAATAAAACACAGAATAAAATCAACCACTCAAATTAAGGTAAAATCAACAGTTCAAGTTAGATCAAAATTCAAAAATATAATGCATTCAAATTAATGCAACATCCAAATTGAATCACAAAATCGATTTAATAAATTCATACCTAAATATACCTATACCGCAAGGTGAAACTCTAGCTGGCTGCTGCGACGATGTTAAGTAGATTACAACGACGGAGTCGACGATGAAAAGGAGAAATTTATCTTCAGCAGGATGAAATTTGAGCATGATTAAAAGGGGGAAATTTTTCTTTAGCAGAAAACGAAAAGGTGAAAATGAAAGAGGGTAATAAATTTTTCTAAGTTTACGAATGTATTTAGATGGGTTATGTTTATTTCGCTTATGCGGAATTTTCGATGGAAAGGCGGGAACGTGAAATGTTTTTGGCCGCGTTTATGTTAGTAGTGAAAATATTATTGGCTGCATTTAAACAGAAATGCCATAAATTTTTGCAACTGTAAATGGTTTTTCTTGTAGTGAACCATCCTCTTTGGTCAAGGCTAAAATCCTTTAGATCATCAATCTCAGTTCCAACCTCAAGCCTTCTGATCTTCTCGGCTAATACTGGGTCTTCTTTCTGTGTAGAAGCAATCCTCTCGATCAACACTAGTCGAACTTCTAAATAGGACAACATGGCGATACTCTGACTAGAACTAGCGATCGATTTTAACTGCACACTACAAGTAGTCAAAGCTTCCAAATCCTTCCATTCTGCCAACATAGCTAACACCATATTATGATGTCTTCTGCAAAGAGCATATGCTACCTTATTTCCATTCCCAGGAGTATAATCTATACCAAAATCATAAGCAGCTAAAAACTCCCACCGCCTCTGGTGTCTCGTATTTAACTCTTTCTGAAGGAATAAGTATCTTAAGGACTTATGATCTGTGTATAGCTCAAACCTCTCCCCTAAGAGATAATGCCTCCAAATCTTCAATGCGAAGATCATTGCAGCCAACTCCAAATCATGAGTAGAATATCTCAGTTCATGCAGTCTAAGCTATCGTGAAACGTAGGCAATCACCTTACTCTATTGCATCAACACAGCTCCTAATCCAGTCCCACATGCATCGGTATACACCACCAACCCTTGGTTTCCGTCTGGAACAACTAATACAGGTGCATTGGTCAACAAATGCTTTAACTTAAGGAAAGCTTCCTCACATTTTTTGGACCAGACATACTTCACATCCTTCTTGGTTTGCTTAGTCAAAGTGCTGTAATCCATGAGAAATCCTTAATGAATCTCCGGTAATAGCCAGCAAGAAAACTTCAAATCTCTGTCACCGTCTCTGGTCTCCTCCAATTACTAGTAGCTTCGATCTTATCTGGATCGACTGATAAGGCCTTCTATGAAACCATGTGACCAAGAAACTTAACCTCTTTCTTCCAAAAATGACACTTGGAAAACTTTTCCTTCAGCTGATGTTGCCTCAGCGTCTCAAGCATAACTCTAAGATGATCTTCATGCTCCCTTTCATCTTAGAGTATACCAAAATGTCATCTATAAACACCAACACGAACCTATCCAAATACTCTCGGAAAACTCGGTTCATCAAATCCACGAAGAAAGCAGGTGCATTCGTTAACCCCTATGGCATTACTAACCACTCATACGAACCATACCTAGTCTGAAATGTTATCAAAGGAGTACTGTCCTTTGCCACTCTTAACAGATGGAAACCTGTCGCCAAATCCAACTGAGAAAACACTCTGGCTCCACACAACTATTTAAATAGATCATCTATTCTCGGCAAAGGATACTTATTCTTAATCGTCCTCTCATTCAGCTTACGATAGTTGATACACATCCTCAACGACCCATCTGGTTTCTTTATGAACACCACGGCCGCTCCCCAAGGAGAACTGCTTGGTCAAATAAAATTCCTTCCTTCTAGATCCACTAGCTGCACCTACAATTCCTTCATCTCGGTCGGTGTCATCTTGCTAGGTGGTCTACTAACAAGTTCAGCTCCTAGCACAAGATCTATCTGAAACCCAACAGCTAGTTTCGGTGGTAGTCCAGTGACTGGCTCAAAGACATCTGCAAACTCCTTTGCTACACGAACCTGACTTAAATCTCCTCCAACTTCCATAGCACTCAACAAAGCATAAACACTTCGGTCATAATTCTCTACTGAGAATATGATTCAGTTATGACTATTTGGGTGTCTCAATGATATCTCCCTATCCTGGCAAAATATTCTAGCCTCATGCCTACCCAACCAATCCATACCCAAGATGATTCTGAAATCTACGAAATCAAAAACATACAGACTGCATGCAAACTTATGACCTAACGAGTCTAGTTCTAACGGATCACATCTCATCCCTAGAATTGCATACCCTCCTATTGGATTCGCAACCCTTAAGGAGGTAATAAGGTATGTGGATTCTAAGCATAACCTATCAACCAAATTCTAAGATATAAATGAATGTGATGGACGGGTATCAAATAGTATCCTAACTGGTATGCTCTGAATCAAAAACGTACCTTCCATCACAGTCTTCCTATTTTCAGTTGAAGTTGGCTTAGCATATGATGGTCCAACAATAAAAACCTTTCCCTTGTCCACCCCCAAACGATTCCAGACACTGATTCTTGTAATGCCCAACTTGATCACAATTGAAACACTTCACACTCTTCTTATCTGCAGCCTTCTTCCCCTTGCCTGACTCACACTCATTTGCATAATGACCCTTCTTGTCACACTTAAAGCAAACTAAATCAACCTTTTCCTTCTTGGCAGCATCTCCCTTCTAGGCTCCCTTCTTCTTAAAGAATTTTCTTTTCTTTCCCTGAGAACTTTTGATCTCAATTGGCTTCTCTCTAGCACAAATAACAAGCATCTCCTCATGGTGGATTGCCATCTCTATAACTAAATTACTAGGATCACGCAGATGTGGTAGGGTCGCCCTAGCAATCTCGGGCCTCAATCCCCGAATGAACCTCTCAATCCTCCTGATGACGGTGTCTATAGAATTATATCCATAGCATGACAACTCATCAAACTTAGCGGCATACTCAACAACCAACATCTCTCCCTGCTCCAGATCCGACAACTTTCTCAGCAGCGCTGATTTAGCAGCCTCGGACATAAACCTCTATCCAAATCTCCTTCGAAAATCAGCCCAAATCAACTCCTCCTCCGAAACTTCGACAGTAACTCTATTCCACCAATGAAGTGTTGACCCTTGCAACTGCCTAGAGGCCAACCTTCTCTTCTGCTCATAATCTAATCCTAGATCAGCAAATATTCTCTCACAATGCAACAGCTAATTCTCTACCTCTATGGCATTCTCCGTCCCCATAAATGGCTACCCACCAAGACTGGTGTAATCGCTGCTCAGCTTAGCATAATTATTCCCAATTGGAGTCACAGGATTAGCTCCTCCAACATTACCAGCAACTCCTGCTTACATCAAATTGACGAAAAACTGATACATCGCCCCCTATCCACTGTTGGATTTCTAGCACCCACATTGGCATCTGCATTATGGTTAGCATTAGCCCATCGACCTGGGTTCCTCCTGGTGGGTCGAGCACTTCCATTGGTTGTGGTGCTTCCTCCACCGAGATTTCCTCTTCCGTTTCCTGCCTCCATATCTTCTTTCTCGTAAATCTGGGTCTAAGAGAGAGGAGGGCATACGTACTTATATATAATATTTACAGAACATCGATATACACCACCAACCCTAATCAACATAGCTCATAATTACTTTACCTTTTACAAAAATTGAGACCCATCTCCAAAATCATATTTTACAGAACATATTTTTTTTCATGGCATTAGAAAATCATTTACAATCGATTTTGCCCTAAAACCGTATAAATCCTAATTTAATACTTTAATTTAAATCAAATATATTATAATTCAAGCATATCATCATCCAAATCATCGTAAAAACGAATTTAATCATAAATCCGAAAACATATGATCATAAAACAAAATTGAGATGGTATAAATTATTATTCACTTGAAATATGATAAGGACTTTGAGATTTATTGTAGATTAATTTCCCCTAGCTTTAATCCTTAGCTTTAGATTTAGTTTCTCCTCGTTTTCTTTCTTTGTTAATGGTCGCCTCCTCTATTAGTTTGCTTTGATTGTTTTTGTGAAAATGAGAAAAATGAATGTGAATGGTATAAGGAACTAAAATATGTAAGGGTTATGGTAATAAGGTGCGGCTAATCCCCATTACGCCCTTATGTAAATTAATTAGCTTATAAGTCATTCTTAAGCCCATTTAATTAATTAGTTAAGCACGGCCTCTAAGTATTTATTCAAATCTCAATCCCCTTATCACTTAATACTTACATTATTCTATTTAATTTATCTAATTAAATCTCCTAAATAATGTTATTAAAAATTAGGGGTGTTACAATACATCTCAAATCCCATAGTTTTCCTAGGATGACTATAAACCCAGCATTTAACAATTTAATTCATGTTATCCGCATGTTTCAATTTAATTCATATTACCCACATGCATCTGCTTATAGTTATAACATTTAAAAGTGATATATATTAGCATCCCCAATTGATCTATGCTAAACAATGGTATGACCAAGGTTTAAAGTTGAAGTTAATAACATATTCAGTTTGTCGAAACCAACCTACTTTGGTATCCCCAATGATGGTGTCGACATCTATAATCAAAATAGCATTGGTATCCCTAATGTTTAGGGTTGAAGTCGGCTTGCCCCCTTTATTAAGTTAATAAAGATAATGTCGAAGTTAATCTATATTGGTGCCCCTAGTGATAGTGTCAACATTTATGAAAACAATTGGCTATCCGTCAAAGTATAGGGTCTTCGACCCTCTCGAACATAGGTTACTTCGTTTCTTTTAAAACATTTTGATTCTCGCCGAAGTGGGTCCCTTAAAGAAAGAATTGTGGCATCATTGCCAAATAATAAAAGGTCATAGACTTTATTGAAAAGCGGCGACAAGGACCTCGTCGCCCTTTATAAAACCAGTTTAGTAAACACTCTTCGGCTATTACGCCGCTTAATATATACAGTCGAAGACATAAAATGCATAGCCACAACCGTAGTCTTGAAAACATTCGAAGTCATAGGTGCGGAGTCATTAAAAAAAGTGGCAAAGACATGCGACGTTGTCTTTAGCTTTTAAACGTTTAAGTTAATTACGAAGTGCCATCGTCGCCTATTCTATACGCTCAACAAGGTTGGCTTTGACCTACTTGGAACCATTACATAGTCATTGAAGTATCTATCATATGCTTCCTTTCGATGCGATGTCGACACTCATGGAAACGACCTGACCTTTGGCTCGACAACATCAAAGTGATATGATTATCATAATTTAAATGGAAACTGTGTTATTTCTTCTTAAAATAAAAACTTTTCACCAAATCATTATTCTTGTACAATTTCTATTGGATAAACAATATTTTTCAAATCCTTTTTAGAAATTTACTACCGGCCTATGTTTTCAAGTTCCAAGACATAATTAAAATAATTAAGTAATACCCTCAATTAGTTAATCTTTTATATGCTTATCTACCATAATAAATTCACAATAAATCAAAACCACTTGAGAAAATTCCAAAAATTTCATATAAATTAGAGAATATCCTTCTCTTTACCATATAAAAATTTCATGGCCAAAAGTTATATTTAATTATTTTAAATATTTAAAACCCGAATTAAACCCATTTCCTCGTTAGGAAATTTCTAAAATATTCGATTAAATTTATAAAATTATGAAATTAATACTTGTTTCCAAATTATTATTTTACACCCTGTATTAAAATTTCAAATCATTTGGAGAATAAAAAATTTAGGTTTTTACTCTAAAACCTATTAAAGCAATTTCATAAAATACCCATTAACCATTATTATATCCAAACAATGATTATGTAGCCATAACGTGGCAAATCAACAAATAGGATTCGGGTGTTACCCATAACGAAATCTAACAAAGATTGAAAGAGATGATTAGTTGTATTATTCACCTTGAACTTAGAGATTAGAGTTGAGATTTGATTCTTGCTTTGGTTTTCCTACTTTGCTCTTGAATCTCCCTAAGTTGGTTAATGGTCGGCCTCTACTCTTCCTCTTTAATTGTTTATGTTAGTGGAAAATGAGAATAAAATGAAGGGAAGAGGGTTTAAGGAAAAGGATAAATCTCTTTCTTATATTGCCCCTCTCATATATTCTTTTATATGTTTAACATTTAAAATAATTTTACTTAGTTCATTTATAATGGCTCGACCTTATTAAGTTACCAAATCTCATTCTCCTATGCTATTTACAATATTCTACTTAATCTATCCAATTAAATATCACGAATAATGTTAAATAAAAATTAGTGGTGTTACATAGCCCAAAGTCCAATTCAAATTGGGCATTTTCTATTTAGGGCAACCTTTGGGCTCACTTCACTTTTTGGGGAAGCCGGTAGCAAGGGAGGGCACGTTACTTGATTACCCAAACCCAAGCCCAAACACTACTTTTCTAGACACCCAACTAAAGTGGTAAGCTTAATTGGTTAGGCATAACATGACTGATTTCAACCACATAGACTATTTGGCTCAAATACCATTGATGGAACTGGGCCAGTCGGAAGCGAGTGAAATAGGTAGATTTCAAAAAATTCCTATATGAATCTTTTGGGCCTATGAAGTCTAAAGATATTTTAGATCCAATTTAAAAAGTGTTTCGAATAAATCCTTTATTTTATTTGATTAGTTTGAAAGGGTTCAAATTTGATATAAATTTAAAGGTATGAGGGTATCAAATACACCCATGTGTGTAACCGATACTCATAAATGTTAATTTGTGAATTAAACATTTCGTTTCCTTCTCTAAAATCTATGTAATCAATTAAGAAAAGAAATTGCTTTAATTGGAGAGAGAAACCTTTCATCTCTCTCTCTCTCTAATAAGGAATTATAAAATGTCATTGATGATCAATTTAAACATGGCATGAAATGTGAATAAATCTAAATATACTAACAGTGTATATTGTGTAAGTGCAATATATAGGAAGCGTGCATAATTAATCTTTCCTTTATATATTCCTTCATTGTTCATAGTTTTATTTAAAATACTTATATATAGTAGAACTTATATAAATATACATACATGTGATTATGTTAAAATTAAGTTTCACTGTTTTATAGGATAGGAATTAAAAACAAAATTTTGAATCTAGTTTCAGAATCAAAAATGATTTAAGATTAATATTATGATTTTACACATAAGTCCATTTGATAAATCTTAAGTTAATTTGATACACACACACATACCAAAAATTGTAAATTATGTTTCAAACCTAAAACAATATGTATATCTATAAAATTTTGTTAATCCTAATATATGCTCTGAAAATTAAAGTAACAAATTAAAGTTTAACTTTAATTTAAAAGAAAATCAAAGAATTGGTGATATTTTACACAAAATTCCAGTTATATTTCTTTAATAATTTCCTTTTTTAAACAACTTTCAAAATGCAATAAGTAAAAGATTGCGTTCAAAGCAACAAACACAGACCTTAAGTGTAAAATTTCCAAAGTGATTTCAAATAGAAAACATATCCAATTTATTCATATTTGTATATGTAATCATTAATAGAATTATACCATTAATTAAAAATTAGGTTTCAATCAATTTTTTTAACAACAAGAAAACGATAAAAAAAATAAACAGGACAAATCAGGCACATATGAATTTGTAGCAAAGGCTTCAAATCTAAAATGTGTAAATAAAGCGAATAATTAATTAAATGTGATATCATATGGAATAGATCTAAAGATGTCTAGATGAGCGGGTATTCAATCAAAGTATATATTAAAATGGATTCAAATTAAAAATAACATGGTGAACATATGTCATTAAATAAGATGTAAAAAAATGGGGATCTAATCTATATAACCGAATAAAAAATATACAAATTAGATGAGATATGTAGCAGATCCAATTCATACGGACAAGGTGAATAATGAATAATGAAATTAGAATTATTACCTTGAGATGTAGCCAATAGAATGCACCTTGAATGTAACATCATGTAAATTGAACAATAATTAATTAAAGGAAATCAATTAATAATGTCGAAAATAGAATTTTTACAAAGGTCGGAATTTGGCTGCGAAATTGTGTTCGTAATGATATTCCGATCAATTTTCATATATAAAGTTTTAAGATCAAAGTTTGAACGAAAAAGTTATTAACGTTTGAATATTTTGACTTGGAAATAATTATATATGTAATTAAGAAAGTAAATGTAATTAAATAACATAAATTAATGTTAACAGTGTCACGACCTGCCTTCTTAGACGTTTTAAGCAGACACACATGCCACCTCAACCATTCAAAAGGGCAGATTGTTATGGGGTAAATAAGAAAAAGAGAAAGAAATAAAACAAATACAGAATCTCGCTGTGGAATGATAAAATATAATAATAAAATAATAGTTCATGAAGCTGTTTTATAAATACATTTGACTATTCTTTTACAACACAAAAATCAGAGTTAGGAATAAATAAATAAATGCAGTGGAACAACATGATGCAGTGGAATACATATCATAAATCTTTACTACTAATAAAGAGAATTCCCCTAACTAATTTCATCCGTGTCTTTTTGAAATACCCGAAATTCCCTTCTGCATCGCTTCTTTTCGCATTTCTCTTTTCGCCTCTATTCTGCTCCAGTCGTTCTCTCCTAAAATAAAATAAAAACCTAAAAAGCCAGCACACTCATATCTCCCTCTGTTCTTCTCCTATCATTCTCCACATCCAACCCGACTCAACATCCACCATCTTCCCCATCGCCTTCTCTCGCGACCGACCGCTGCTCAGTCTCGTCCGATTCCAGATCCATACTCTTTTCCAGCATCAGTGTGATCCCACAAACTAGGGTTATTCTGTATGCTTCCAAATCCACCCTCTTCTCCGACTATTTAGCTGCGATTAAGGTTAGTTCAACGAACACCGTTCAAGATCTATAATCAATTGTCAGCTTTGTCCGATTAAGATTAAGTTTAACGAAATATCCTAATTCATGTTATTCTTTATATTGCTGGTGGTTGATCTATTTCTAAATTTGTTGTCAAAGATAAAGTGAGCTACAATCTACTTATCTTTTTAATTTATTCGATTATATCGGTTGCAACTATGACCTACATAATTGGTTAGGAGTTTCATTTGCGAGCAGAACTACATTGATTCCAGTTTGAGCGTAGTTGCACATCAGTGTTACTCTGTAAACTTGCCACCAATTTGGTTCTGAGGTTAATGTGATCTCTAACTACTATGGAAATATCTTATGGGTATTGAGCAAGTAAGGAGTAACAGAAAAAGGAAAATGCCATCCCATGGCTTAAATGATCACATTAACCTTATTATTTGTTATTTTACAATTATGGAAGGTTTCTGGATTTGAAAATTATTATAACTTTTGTGGATATTTATGTGATGATTACATTATAATGGCATATCAGTACAATTCATTGAAAGACACCCAAAAGCACCATTTCAATCATTATTCAATTTACACAAATACTCTCACAAATAGCTAGCACCTCATCTATATTCATGTGTGGGTGCATTGTTGGTATGACAGTATAATATACAGATGATTAATAAACTAGCAGAGCGTACTCAAAATTTGTTTCAAAGTTAAGAAATTGAACATTCAAGGATTGCATCAACAGTTTACTAAATACAAATTATGTGATAATAAATATTAGATTGCTTTGTGGAAGCCTATTGGCTACAGCAGTACCCTGTTGTGTTACTGTGCTGACGGGGTTAATAAAGAGCTTTTGTATTTGTAAAATATTGTCACCTGGATTAACTAAGTTGTGGCTGAAATTGATTTTGTGTACATTTGAACAAAATGCTAGGGATCATCTAGAATTTAGCTTTTGTAACCAAGTAAAATATGCAGAGAGATAGGCTGCCTGATGAAGTAACTTAATTAGTTGCAAGTTTCAGGTCAACATTTTGATTTATGACCTTGATTTTACTATTATGATAGCATCTGATAAGCGATTTTTTATGGAATTTAATGGTTAAAATTATCTTTATTTCAGGGTGGACAAAAATGGATAAAGTAAATAAATAGGTAACTTACTTACATATACATGAAAACTAACGTCAATAATGCCTTTTACAAAAGTTTAAAATCATTAATGTCATAGACATGTAAATTGACATTTATTTTTATATGGTAACTGAATTTTCTGTGTGGAGTATAATGTTAAGAGAAGCATTAGTTCTATATATCTACTATTCTATTTTGTTTATAAAAAACTAGAATATCAACCTTACATTGGTATAACCTTGAGCATCGGTTTGAGCACCATTTTGTTACGGATAATAGAGTTTTGAAAGATATGCTGAACCCGAATAGCTTCATTATGGCATAATAATGTATGTTGGATTGACTGAATTCTCATTTAAATTCATTTGAAATAGGAGGAACTGCGATCATTAGAAAGGCTCTAACCAATTTCTTTATGCTGCAAAGAGTATGTACACACTTTTAAATATTTTGCACTTCTAACTAGGATTAGTTACATATAACGAGTTATAGCTACCCATATTATATCAGTGTGTTTTTTCTTCTCTAGATTCTCTCCACAACGAGATCAAGAAAGAAAAGCATATATAATAGGCAAAATAACAAGTAACAATTATCTCGCGAATCACCTTTTATTTAACTTACCAAATCCTTTTACAAAATTCGTTCTTGAATATTCATGCTATATTCTCCCACTCTCTCCTTTTTTTCCAAGTAACAATTAGTTCAAGGCCTGGATGTCCAAGAAAGCTGAGCAATGGAAAGCGACTAAATATTGACAACTGATTTGGACAATCTGATCTGAATTGCTTCTGAAAGTAAATTGAAGCTATTCAATACTGAACTAATCTGAATGAGTTGGGAACTGAACAAGCAAAACTGGGTGTTTTTCTGAAGAGTTCGAATTAGTTCTTTGCAGACGAGGAGGAGGTTTCGGGCCATTGATTAGAAGTGGACTATCAATACACGTTGGGATGTTATATTTTTTGAATCCTAACAGGTGGTGTACTTGGAAATTTTAAAGGTTGAATTATAGTTTACCTTGGTAACGATGATCTGTTTTGCTCAAATGAAGTTCATCATGTTTTAGTTTTTAGTTTGTTTGTTACTAACAGGTGATGATTTTACATACTTGCTTGCATTACTATTTTAGTTACTGACAGATGCTTGCATTACTATTTTAGTTTGTTGCTGACAGATGATAATATCCAAACTTGCTGGTTTTGTTTATTACTATTTAATTCGGTTCATTATGTTTTAGTTTGTTTGTTACTATTTTAGTTTATTTGTTGTTTCGATGGTAACATGGACTTGCTTTACTTACAAAATAGTAATGCGAGCACCGTGATGCGAAAACCCACGTTTTACATCATATTTTACATACTTGCTGATCTGTTTTGAGTTATCCTTTTATTAGGTACATTCATTTACAGTTATACATGAGTGTTCTTACTTGGTTTGATCTATAAGAGAATGCCATTGAAATAAAAACGTGCTTGGTCAAAGTGGTAGGATCCAATTTTACTTACATTTTATTTTCTTGATTGTTGAATCCAGTCAATAGAAAATGAAGTTTTGCTCAATATTAAAATAAATAGTGGATTTATTATGATCATCGTTATCAAACTTTATTTGTATTTCATATTTTATCTTAAGGTGGTTTGTATGTGATCTTTTTCAACTTCTATTATGTGGCAAACTACTATATTGAATGAACAAATGGATGGTTAATGTATGAAAATGTTAGATACTAGCACAAACTCTTATATTTTATTCCAAAAGCTATCATAGTTTTTTTTATAAACAAAATAAAATAAAATGATGAATTATTTCTAAACCTTTTTATATTAAGGCTAATTCTATTTAAACTCAAAAAAATGTCGAAAAAATGTTGAGTTCCTCCTTCTCTTCAAAAAAAACACACACACCTTCTGTTTTAATGAGTTTCCCCCCATTGTTCCAGTTTTGCCCCTGCCTTTTTCACCCACCCAAAATTTAATTCTTTCAGAATTTCAATTTCATTTTCACCATTAAACCACAAATTTTATTATCTTTCTATTAAGATTCATATGTGATATATTTTAACGAATTTTTTTTATTATAAATTTTTACGGTGGCAAATATTTGATAGCATGACAAATATTTGCCACAGCTACAATGGAAAATATTTTTCAGACAAATAATGTCCTAAATATTTGCCGGGCTAGCAAATACTTGAAATTGTAGCGGTGGCAAATGCCATTGTAGCAGTGGCAAATATTTGCCAGTGTAGCAGTGGTAAATATTTGGTCATCCAGTAAATATTTACCACCAGGCTGGCAAATAGTTGGCACAACAACAATGGCAAATATTTGCCGGACAATGTCTTCCCGATCGTTGCTTCAGATTCGATTTATGCTGACTATGGTGCTACCAAATCTACTTGCACGGGTGCAACTATAAATGCATGTACGTTGCGATTATATGTAGGTCCACCTGGACGTGCATATATACTCGTAATAATAGTGCAAATCTTCGTCTTTGTCCTACAGAAATAAGGTCTTCTACCCTAAAATGCTCAGGCTGACCCGAGCGAATTAAAAAGACAAAACACTCGAGTCAGAACTAAAAGATCTTATGTAAGTTAAATCAATGGTAAATATGAGTGTAATGGCATCAGAGATGTTTGCGGGGTTTGACATCTCCTATCCAGTGTCTAACGTGAGTGCAGTAACTTAAGAGATGTTCGGGATTCCTATCTCCTAAGGATCCGTTAATCTATCTACTATGTAGTAAAATACGCTATTATAATATGTCTACAGTAAAGTAAAAGTATCAACATAGCGTTAAGGCGTTACCCATATCCCCCTTAACACATTTTATATATTCCTGTAGTCTATACACTGCCGTAAGCTCCACCAAACTGGTGGTTTACCCAGAGGACACCCCATAGGTACGGTATAAAACAAACTCGTAGAAGGCGATCTAGGGCATGTGAACACGGCATTCGAGGCAATGCTAGGGTAGATATACCAGTTGTGGATCCGGACTGATGGTAACGCATAGCAGCTACTACCACCCACCTCGGACACACTCCCAAATCACAATCAATGGTGGCCACCAAATCAATCACAAAGTCAGAATATAGTACTGAAGAAGTGTGCCCAATAGAAGGAATGACCTCACTTGGCTCGGCATGGCTCATATTTTAGTCACATCTAAGCTGACTCACGGGAGTCAGGGTCACGTCATACCTTTACAGAAATCATTCGCCAAACTATCCTACTTCATTTCTGGAATCTCCACCACGTACACAGTTGTTAAAGTGGTTTTCGACATTGGCAGAGAGTATGACAATATCTGATCTCGGTCTCTTTAACAACCAAACGCTTATTTCACACCGGATGGTTCTTTTAAATTTCAAAAGTCAATTCACAATTTATATCAAAATATCATATTCGATTTCGAATCATATCTCTTTTGAAATCATATTCACTTCCAAACTATATTCACTTTAAAATCATATTTACTTATGAAATTATCGATAAGATAGGTTAATTAAATCCTCGTTCCAAAATTATCACATTTACTTAAATATGTCATTTCACGAAAAGGTATCAATTTCAAAACCCAACTTAGGTTGTATTATTATCAAGGATTTAAATGTAAATACTTTCTCTTTACACAGTCTAAAATTTTAGAAAATAGTTTAGGTAGTCATAAATAGTTTTAATAGTTTTAAAAATAGTTGAAAATAGATTGAAATAGTTTAAATAGCAAAAATAGTTTAAATAGATTTAAATTTGATTTAATTAGATTTAAAATGATTTAAATAGATTAATAATAGATTAAATAGATTTAAATTATATTAAATATATTTTAAATAGATTAAATAAATTTAAAATAGATTAAATAGATTTAAAATAGATTAAATAGATTTAAAATAGATTTAAAATAGATTAAATAGATTTAATTAGTTTAAAATATGTAAAATAGATTAAATTGGATTAAATAGGTTATAGTAGATTAAAATAAATTAAAATAGTTTAAATTGATTAAAATAGTTAAATAAATTAAAATAGCCTAAATTAGTTTAATTAGATTTCAAAGTTATATCCAAACATTTCCAATAACTCAACTCCGATAAATTCATTTTATTCGACACTTCAACCTTGAAATTCCAATTTAAATTCTTGAATAATTCATAAAATCAATTCCCTTTCAGCATTTACACTTGGATTATCGAAAACACTTCAGTTTGTATAAATAAATTTCTTTTTCAAATACTAGTTAACTGAATTCAAAATCTCAAAGATTCAAAAATCATTTAATTTAACCAATCCGGTGTCCGTATATAATTTTCTACCATAGGGTCAAGTAATACGGATATTTAACATTTCAATCCGCAATTTAAAATTTTACGGTTGTATATCATTTCAAACCACAATCCCGAATTTATATAAAATCCATAAAATCGCTTGAGTCTATCATTTCAACCCATAACGATTTTTCCCTAATCTATAGATCGTTCGGGTATATATCATTTCAACCCATAGGGAACTTGCAGTTATAACAATATAAAATACAACCTCTAGTCATCCAATATCAAAAATCAAACATTCATCACAATCATCATCCAAATCAATCAATAAACATCAATAGATAACTGATAATCAATAACAGGTATTAAATTGACAATTTATATTCAATATTAAATTTAACGGTGATTAAATGCAATAAAAGTCAAATTTAACTAGAATGCCGATTTAAACACAGCAAACATAAATCAATAAATTTCTAATCACATCATAAATTTTATTTAACTAACATAAGGTATTTTAGTAATTGTGAGTGGGTTAAAATACCCACATTTGATTTTAGCCCATAAAAATCCACAGAAGCGCAAAACTCAACAGTCTCCAAATTCAACTAAATCAATTTCATGTTGTGTGGAATTTAAATATGAATCCAACAGAAGAAATCGCCCGTGAATCAAAGTTTATATGCAAAAGATATTCATGTTATAAGAAATATTATTAAAATAATAATTAGTACGCAAAAAAAACAAATTTTAATACTTACGTTTTGCTCAAGATGAGGTTTTAGGAAAGGATTGAAGAACAATTAAGATAAGGACAGGACGTGTACGGAAAAATGAAAAAAAATATATATCATGTTTCATAAAAGAAAGCTTTTGGATTTGCAAGAATAAGAGCTTTTGAATATGAGGTGTCAGGAGAAACAAAACGCAAATGAAGAAATAAGTTGCAGGTTATTTATAATTAGGAAATGAAGGTGGAGGGACAAAAATAAATGTCACAATTTATTTTGAAAGCTTTAGGCATTAATAATGCATAAGGAAATGTACGTAGGAATGAAAAAGTTTGCAAACCAAAGGAAAGTAAAATTTTGTATACGTGAAAATGAGGTGGCAAGAAATAAATACAACCTAAAAGTCTAGGCCTAGGTATTAAACAGAAGGAGAAATTGATATATTAAGTATTGATAATAAGGTAACTATTTTAAAACGTTTATGCAACAATTAATAACAAAAGAAATGAAGGGACCATGTACATCGCACAACCTTTTGAAATTCAATTTTTCTGAAACGTAACCAAATTAACTTCATTAACTCAAATAATATTCAAATTTGTACGCATTTAGGTTTTTATCTACGCGTAATAAAAAAATTTAAACTTACCTTAAAAATGAAAACGTTCAATTTGGTTTTCCCAAAATGATCTTTTATTTCCATTAAAACACCCTTTTTGTTTAACACAAAACGTGCGTTTCTTTTATTAAATCTATTAATTGCAATCAACGTTTTCTTTTCTTTTAATCGAAATATTTGAGTTACATTAATTGCAATTACTTACAAAGTTAAATTTTAAAACAGACAACTAAAATGGATGAAAATAGAACAATTGTTTATTTAAACACGTTTATAAATTTGTTGTTCATACAAAAGGGTAATAAATAACTTTGAAATAGATTATTTTCCTATTCTTGTAATCAATCTGTAAGCCAAACACAGTTCAATAAGCATATATTTTGTAACGACCCGTAAATTTCGACTGTTTTAATAACGTAATTAGTTGAAATTTTGTGAAATTTTAAACGATAAAATTTTGAAATATAAATTTAATATTTGGAGTGCGTCTAGTTAAACATAACAACTGGTAAATTTTCGTCCGAAAATACGAAAGTTTATTTCGCGCGTAAATTCACTTCAATTTAATCAGTTAAAAAGCGTTGAAAATAAAACGTTTTCAAAACCAAATTATTTTTACATAGAAAAATTATAAACCATCTTCTGAGCAAGAGATCAGTTTGTCGTTTTCCCAAATTTGGACATCTATTGCTCCGTCGTTCTTATTTTCTGCAAAATAGCAGCATTTCGGTACCGATTATCGACTTTTGATAGGATGATCGTACCACTGATATCGGTATACCGTTTTGATCGTTTCGTTGTGCTGATCTCTGCGGTATAATCATTTCTGTTTTTCAAACTCCAGTACACCTCGAAATCAGTAAAACGATTACCGTATTGGTAACCGTTTTCGAACTTTGTGACTTCCCGTGGCCTTTCATTTGTTTACCTATTGGAATTTAACAACAACTTCATATTAATTCTCTTGTAACTGACATTGTGACTTTTGTAATTCCTGAATTCAATTACATTAGGTTGTTGTTATTCGTAACGTGCCAATTCATTTGGTTGGTTCGCATTTTGTTCTTATGAGAATAATAAATTAATATATATTAATAAGTCATGTGAGTTGTTCATCATCCTTCCATTTCTGTAGCCATTCTTCCCTCTTCCTCTCGTCCAAACCCCAACCACCCATCACGCAAAACCTCTTCACACTAGCACTCCTCCACCGTCCAGCAACGGCAGCCAACCCAGCAACACCGCCTCGCCTCCTTCTTCTCGCCCATAACCGCATCCATCTCCTCCCCAATCATTTCGCTAGCAACCAAAATCCCAACCCGCCTCAAGAAATTCAAGTCCCTTCCTCCCGCCACCGTTCACAACCCCTCACCTTTCCCTTCTCCTACGTCTGTTCCAACCCACGCAGTCATCCACTTCCCCTCCTTAACCACTGTTGCCACATCACCCGCCTACCGAATCGACTCCAGCGCAGCTCACACCCGAAACCACTGACGCCCCTTTTCACCTTGCTTTCGGTCATCAGCGCAGCAGCCACCATTGTTCCTTTCACCTCCTTTATATATACATGTAAGGTTTATAAGATTTTATTTTTATACTAGACTTAGATATATACGATTGTTATAGTTGCATGCCTGTTGTCTATTTGAGCAAGCCATTGTGTGACGACCCGGCTTTCCACTCCCGGAAAATCGCATCGACAGTAAGAAAGAAAGGGGTGAGAAGTAGAAAAGAAAAGAAGAGAAAGAAAACAAACACAAATACTCACAGCGGAAACGGAATAAAATATAATATATCACATAACTATTACATAGTATCATATACAACACTTATCAGAGTTACACAGATTACACATCATATACTAGACAGTTATAAACATCTGTCTAGTTATTACATCTCAATACAAAACAAAGATCTAAACAAGATCAACACAGCGGAAACTACTATCTATATCTACAACGCTGAAGCCTCCTGCTCCATTGCTCCTCCACAATTCGTCAAGGCTAACCTGAATCCCTTGGCTACTCGTAAAAATTTGAGTACCCAAGAGTTTATAAAACAGAAATAAACAACTTGGGTCAGACATGGGTCTGGTATGAGTAACAGGTTAAACTTGTTTAACTTCAAAACCTTTTTGAAAGAAAAGGTATCACGTAAGACTCCCCACAAATAAACATGGGTAAGTTTTTACCTTACGCTAACCAAAACATTTGATAGGAAATTCGATTGTATTATCATAGGGTCTAGGGTTTTCAAATAAATATGAAATAGCTGAAATTGTTACATTATTAAATTCCAGCATACTAGCCAACAAAGTGGGTTATACAATCAAGTCCGTTATCACTTATTGGAAATTGGATTCCATACAATGGCAGGGCTACCGGGGTACCTCCCATCACAGTACGTGGCCTAGATCACCGTACCGAGGATCACTCCCAATCCCCTGCAACACAAGGTCGGAACATCCCTTACTGGATAATTCCCGCACAAGATACCTCACGGTTGGGATCAGCAACCGCACCACTAAGTCGAAAATATAAAGGGACATCTAGACAGAGGTAACCTTGTCCTACTTGGGTGCTACCCACTAACCTTGCTGCACCTCCCCTGTTTTAGCCATTCCCGGTTTGTGAGGCTTGAGGTCACGATTACCTTAGAAAAGAACACATCACTTAGAATGCTCATCGTCCACCTGACGATGTTCTGAAAGCATTCAATCCATACAAGTTCGTTCCGGGTTCGAACGAAACCGAAGGCATTATCTCGTTACACTCGTTTTGGAATCACCCTCAGAGTTAACGACAATAACCCTTGCACTCTGAATCTTCATCTTCACTTGATTCACGACCTATCGTTAGTTTGGATCGATGTGGTATTCGGGTCTCCAGACCTGGAAATCCGGTATACGGAAACCCGATCCCGGTCTCATCGAAATCCAAAGCGTATCTTTTAAGGCCAAGTTGTTTTAAAGGTTAAAACAATTCAATTCTTATCTATATACACAAAGATAGATAATTCAATAGATAATCTACATTATCATCCCAAACAGATAATACACATTATCATTATAATTCAACCAAACATCCATATCATATATCAATCATATCTCATCAGAGATATCAAACAATGAAATACATTCAATCTCATTCATCCATCCTTAAGCAATGATTTATATCATCTAATTAATTTAAAGTGAATTAAACTAATTACTTCATTCTATAAATCCTGCTTACTTAATTATTAATTAAACCAATTAATTAATCATTACTCTAAGTATCCATCTTAATTAATCATTCCTGATTAATAATCCTTTAATTACTTTAAGTAATTAATACTTAATTAATTCACAAATTAATTATCTTAAACCATTCAGTAATTAATCTTTAATTACTTCATTTATTAATTAACTGTACTTAATTACATTACTCCTTAATTAATTATAATTAATTAATTACTTTAATCACTTATTATTAATTAATCTTAATTAATCAATCCCTAATTACATCATTAATTATATTAATTAATGATCCTTAATTACTTCATTTAAATTAATTATATTTAATAATTAATATTTAATTAAACCATATTTATTAATCACCTTTGATTAATCATATTTAGTAATTAACTACCCTTAATTACTCTTCCATAAATTAATTACTCATTAATTAATTATCTTTTAATTAATCCCTTGATTAATTATTCTAAGTAATTAAACTCAAATTACTTTTATTATAAAAATCTTCTTTAGTTAATTATATTCACTAATTAACTTTAATTACTTTCCTAAGTAATTTCACTTCACTAATTACATTTAAGTAATTATTCTTATCAAATCACCGAGTGATTTACTTAAATTAATTAATCAATTAATTTAAACTTATCAAATTTATTTAATTAATTACCTTAAGTAATTAATTCATTAAATTACTTCCATTAAGTAATTATACTTAACCCGTTCACAAATGACTATCATTAGTTAATTAATCTAATTGATTATCAAAATTAATTACATTAATTAATTATTTAAATATCCCTAATTAATGATCCCTTAGTAATTATTAATTACTTTCTTTAAGTAATTAATCTTTAATCAACTATTATTTTAAATTAATAAGTTCTTAATTACCAATTAATTAATTTCTAATTACTAAATTAATTGCTTAATTAATCTTTAATCACTAGATTAATTAATTACTAATCATTTATTAAAAATCTATATTTATCTAAATAAATGATCCTTAATTCCAAATTAATTAAACCTTAATTAATTAACTTATAATTCTACTTATTTTAATTAATTAACACTAAACCATTAATTAATTAAATTATTAAATTACTCTTAATTACCTTATTAATTTAATGAATCCTACATCATTAAATCTTAATTACTTCTAAATTAAAGTATTAACCTTTTAACTACTTTAATTATCATTAATAAAAGCTTTGAAACATTTTACTTTTAAATTTTTCCTTTAATACATTTCAAATTAAAGATCTCAAAATAATTACAAATTAAACTTAACATCATTTAAACAAGTTTAAAAACATTTTTATATCAAATGTTAAAGAACATCTATTATTAACAAAGAACTAGTTATCAACAAAAATTGTTTTTCATAAAACTTGATTTATTTTAAAAGTTAAAACTGTTTTTAACTCAATTCTTCAGACCCGAGACAAATCATCAATTACCCGAGCTAAACAACCCAATACCCGAGACCACACTCGAGTAACTCACGATCCTCCACCGCTTCGAGAAAACCCACGAAAAACTCGAGCTCGACCCAACATTCTTCTTCTTCCCCAATCTATCGAACAACAACAGATACATACATACACGTGTGTACGTGTACACCTGAACTGGCCATCTCCGACCAACCTCACCACCCTCAACGTATCTACGACGACCTTATCGAGCAACTCTAACACCCAGATCGACAAATATGCCAGAGAATCAAAATCGAGCAATGAGCAACTTCCTGGAACCCAACATCTCGACCAAAAACGCCTCGCTCTGACGATCTCGTTCAAGATCATCCACGCCATCCCGAATGAAGCTTCATCACCATCCCACGCATCGATTCCCCCCGTCGCGATCACCTCCGATCCCCCATGGCCATCGCGAAAGCTTCGAGAACATCATCGTTCCCAACTGCCCTGGAACCCTAGATCATCAAATTCCGACCACCACGTTCCATAATAAAATACAATCGTATTTTTCTCGTGATCGTCCATCCTCCAGCCAACTTCGACCATGACCTCGATGACGTTCATCGTACCAATCGCCAGAAACCACCCAAAACATGCTTCCCGTTCAACTCGCCGGATCTCAACATCCATCACATTAAAAATTTTGATATTTATCTCAAAAATCCTAACTTTTACTAATAAATTAGATTTCAATATTTAAACTTGAAATTAAAATGGTTGATTTTCTTTATATAATACATTTTGCTGTAATTTCCAAATTCACAACGAGACACTAACTAATTTCATTTTTAATTATTAAAAAAAATAAGGTTTAGTTAATCCAAACATAAGTCCTATAAACATCCTAATCTATATTGATTCATAAGAAGAGGAATTGATTTCTTTGATTAAATTTTTGGTCTGTAAACCAAGAACAGATGTATCTATATATATATACAGGCATGCAGATGATCTTTCAGTGATTCAACTATATTTCCAAACAATATACATCTATACATCCATACAATCACATTCCTGCCATTACTTATCACATACATAAGTAAATACTGACGAATTTATCTTAACAGTTTAAAGCTTACTTACTAAAAAAATGATGAACAGAGAAACAATATCTACACATGCATAAATATTTCCACAGTTTCATCTTTATATATATATGCAATCATTCACATCCAACACATTTAATATTTTAAACTATATTACTGCTACATTTACCACTAACAACAATTTTTAGGATCATGTTCAAAAAAACTGTTTTTAAAATAAAATTTACTCACCAGTTTTAAAAAGCAGAGAACAGAGCTACAAATCTGAAGAGCTTTTGCTTTTGAAAACTGATTTGCTTGCTAGAAAACTTGCATGCATGCTCTATTATCTTGTATTGTTGAGATGTTGTTTTAGATTCCAGTTTACTTGCTTTTAACAGATTTCTTGCTTCCAGACAAATTCCAGATTTTGAAAAGAAGGACAGGCCTTTGTTTTCAGATTGAAGAAAATGTTGCAGGCTAAAACTTTGATTTAGATTTTGGAAAATGGTTTACAGAGATTTGATTTTGATAATCTCTGGTTTGAGGAATGGTTACAGATCTTTGATTTGGTTTGAGGTGTTTAATTTCTAGTTTGAGGCATTAGATTACTGACTTGATTCAGATTTGAATTAGAGATAAATCTGAGTTTATCTTGTTTTTTAAAAGAAAGAAATAGAAAGAATGAAGTGAAGAGATACAATGTTTATATATATGTAAATAGATTTAAAATAAAAATAAAAGAAAATAAAAATAAATGAAGACACTTGTCAATATAGTTCATCTTTATATTTACACTTGTTTAAACAAGGCTTTAGATAAAGACACATGTCTTTTAAGTAATTATTCATAATTTTTTATTATTTTAAAAGTAAATAAAAGTCTTTTTCTTATTTATTTAAACACTTATCTATATATATATTGCTTTTTAAAGAAACAAACTAGTTATATTTATAAATAAAAGTTTATACAAATATTCTAAAATCCAAAACAATTTAAATATTTATTCTTTTGAATTTCAAAGCTTAAATTCAAATTCAAGTCAAATTTAATTCTAAGATTCAATTTAAAAATTAAGTTATATATATATATACACTTATATAACTACTTATCAATTTAAAAATATAACAATTCCATAGTCTTTTAAAATCCATTCATATTTATAAAAATAATACATTATACTTATTATTTGAAAATAACATATTTGATAATTTAAATAATTCATCTAAGAGATTATATTATCAAGTAATATTTTAAAAAGAAACAAAACAAACCTTTTTGTTAAATCTTATTTATTTTTAAGCTTAAGTAAAAATATCTTAAACAATTAAAACATTTATCTAAAGTATATTTAAAACTATAAAGTTATTTATCTAAATATCTTTGAAAAGTCCATATTAAATTAAATCTAAGTTTCCTATTTACCAAAGCTTTTCTATTTACAATATATACAAATAAATATATATATTCAAATAGAAAATATCTTATTAACTTTTAAAAGATAAAATTTACCAATTAAATACTTATTTAATCAGATTATTAAATTAAACTCAAATTTTATTATCAAAGATCATCAATATCAATTTAATTATTTAACAGATTATTAAATTGATATTGCTCAAATTTCCGGGATATTACATTCCTCCCCCCTTAAAATAATTTCGTCCCCGAAATTTAAAACAAAGGTAATTTAATAATCTATTTAAATCACAACCATAAATTATCATCCATATGCTAACAACCATAGCAAACAATTCACTCAATCAAACAATTCAAACTATCCAGAAAAATTCTAGATAGAATTTCCTCGAGTTTTCCAAATATAAATACCGGAATACTCGCTCTACAGAATCCAAACAAACAATACTACTAAGCTATAGAGCTCCTACTCATCTAGATCTATAGAACTAAACAAGATATCAGACTACAGACGAGTCTGACTCAACAACCAAATCCTCCAGAACTGCTGATTCCTAAACCAGAGATAGATCAAATACGTACTCCCTCAGAGATACGTAAAATACATTGAATTCCAGTTATCCAAACTGACAATTCAATCCAGTAGATCAAACTCTTATCCAAATCAGAACACAGAAAAGATCCAATATTCCTCGGAACTGACTTCCCAGACTTACCCAATTTGATAACTCCCTTTAACCAGAGAAAAACTTCACAACAACGAAGTCTCCAACTTCGAATTTCAAATTCCTTCGTCTCTTATCCACAAAATCTTTCAGACGATCCTGGACTGCCTACAAATCCTTCCTGATCAACTCAACCTTTGCTGATGCTCCTCGAAACAAACTAGACCAAAAATAACTCAACCAATGATCCTCTCAAGATCTACCCAATCCAAAACACAACTCTACTACCATCAGTAGACTGAACTAACTTCTCCTATCTGGAAAAGACAAACAGGAGCACTCGCCAAACTGCTTCCGCTACACCACTCTGATCTGGAGTAGATAAGAATGCTGATGAAGAACACAAGCACAAACTGGACAACACATCCCAGAAAATCTCAGATACCCAAAAGAATACTCAAACTATCGCAAGTCACTTTTGCGATCAACCCAGCCTAACTGCAAAGAAAACTGTTCTCTCTTTACCAATCAGAACAGCTTATACTTAACTATCCAATCTATCGAAGAAATGGATCCACTCTGCTGCTTCTGAACTTCACCTTCAGAAAAATGCTTAGCCAAAAACTTTCTGCCAACACAAAGAACACTCCGAGCTGCACTGCTGCCACAGATGCCAAAGATTTCTAAATCAAAGCTCTTCGAGAAATTCGGACCCAAACCAACACAAACACCATGTTGAACTCAGCCACAATACCAAAATATACACACTTCCTTAAACTTGTTCCAAAGAAAACATCTTCGGGAACATCCATAGTTACTGCATCTCATCACACAGCTACTATTACCTGAGGTATCAAGATACCATCACTCGCTTCTGCCCAACCGACAGATCCAAACTTCAAAAATAAACTCCGAACCTTAACAGGTTTCCTTCAGAGATTGTGAAATCCTTACAATTGCAAAGTTCACTCGAGACGGTATTAGGTCTACAGTCTCGACAAATACACTTCCAACCTCAAACACTCAGACTCCTAATCCTAGATGATAAATTATTATCATCTCAACCAATCATTACAAATACCATATACATTTAAAATGATACTTTTTTATATAGAAATTATATCTGGGTAAAATTATTTCATCTACCTTTTTAAAACAATATTGTGTCTGTTGGCCTGGTCCAAGTGTTTAGAGATCCCTATCAATAACGTTAGCTACTCGTATTGACCAGAATCCATATACCACTCAACCGATCAATTAACACAATATAAAACCATTTTATATAACTAACAAATACGCGCTCTCGTATATATATACTCAGACTCAAACAGGTTGCTACAGATCTTATCTCTAATGAACAATCCTTCCGAACCTAGGTATTCACTCAACCTGGTGTTCTGATATTCACTTAACCAAAAGCTTAGGCATTCGCTCAACCTATGCTCTGATACCACGTGTGACGACCCGGCTTTCCACTCCCGGAAAATCGCATCGACAGTAAGAAAGAAAGGGGTGAGAAGTAGAAAAGAAAAGAAGAGAAAGAAAACAAACACAAATACTCACAGCGGAAACGGAATAAAATATAATATATCACATAACTATTACATAGTATCATATACAACACTTATCAGAGTTACATAGATTACACATCATATACTAGACAGTTATAAACATCTGTCTAGTTATTACATCTCAATACAAAACAAAGATCTAAACAAGATCAACACAGCGGAAACTACTATCTATATCTACAACGCTGAAGCCTCCTGCTCCATTGCTCCTCCACAATTCGTCAAGGCTAACCTGAATCCCTTGGCTACTCGTAAAAATTTGAGTACCCAAGAGTTTATAAAACAGAAATAAACAACTTGGGTCAGACATGGGTCTGGTGTGAGTAACAGGTTAAACTTGTTTAACTTCAAAACCTTTTTGAAAGAAAAGGTATCACGTAAGACTCCCCACAAATAAACATGGGTAAGTTTTTACCTTACGCTAACCAAAACATTTGATAGGAAATTCGATTGTATTATCATAGGGTCTAGGGTTTTCAAATAAATATGAAATAGCTGAAATTGTTACATTATTAAATTCCAGCATACTAGCCAACAAAGTGGGTTATACAATCAAGTCCGTTATCACTTATTGGAAATTGGATTCCATACAATGGCAGGGCTACCGGGGTACCGCCCATCACAGTACGTGGCCTAGATCACCGTACCGAGGATCACTCCCAATCCCCTGCAACACAAGGTCGGAACATCCCTTACTGGATAATTCCCGCACAAGATACCTCACGGTTGGGATCAGCAACCGCACCACTAAGTCGAAAATATAAAGGGACATCTAGACAGAGGTAACCTTGTCCTACTTGGGTGCTACCCACTAACCTTGCTGCACCTCCCCTGTTTTAGCCATTCCCGGTTTGTGAGGCTTGAGGTCACGATTACCTTAGAAAAGAACACATCACTTAGAATGCTCATCGTCCACCTGACGATGTTCTGAAAGCATTCAATCCATACAAGTTCGTTCCGGGTTCGAACGAAACCGAAGGCATTATCTCGTTACACTCGTTTTGGAATCACCCTCAGAGTTAACGACAATAACCCTTGCACTCTGAATCTTCATCTTCACTTGATTCACGACCTATCGTTAGTTTGGATCGATGTGGTATTCGGGTCTCCAGACCTGGAAATCCGGTATACGGAAACCCGATCCCGGTCTCATCGAAATCCAAAGCGTATCTTTTAAGGCCAAGTTGTTTTAAAGGTTAAAACAATTCAATTCTTATCTATATACACAAAGATAGATAATTCAATAGATAATCTACATTATCATCCCAAACAGATAATACACATTATCATTATAATTCAACCAAACATCCATATCATATATCAATCATATCTCATCAGAGATATCAAACAATGAAATACATTCAATCTCATTCATCCATCCTTAAGCAATGATTTATATCATCTAATTAATTTAAAGTGAATTAAACTAATTACTTCATTCTATAAATCCTGCTTACTTAATTATTAATTAAACCAATTAATTAATCATTACTCTAAGTATCCATCTTAATTAATCATTCCTGATTAATAATCCTTTAATTACTTTAAGTAATTAATACTTAATTAATTCACAAATTAATTATCTTAAACCATTCAGTAATTAATCTTTAATTACTTCATTTATTAATTAACTGTACTTAATTACATTACTCCTTAATTAATTATAATTAATTAATTACTTTAATCACTTATTATTAATTAATCTTAATTAATCAATCCCTAATTACATCATTAATTATATTAATTAATGATCCTTAATTACTTCATTTAAATTAATTATATTTAATAATTAATATTTAATTAAACCATATTTATTAATCACCTTTGATTAATCATATTTAGTAATTAACTACCCTTAATTACTCTTCCATAAATTAATTACTCATTAATTAATTATCTTTTAATTAATCCCTTGATTAATTATTCTAAGTAATTAAACTCAAATTACTTTTATTATAAAAATCTTCTTTAGTTAATTATATTCACTAATTAACTTTAATTACTTTCCTAAGTAATTTCACTTCACTAATTACATTTAAGTAATTATTCTTATCAAATCACCGAGTGATTTACTTAAATTAATTAATCAATTAATTTAAACTTATCAAATTTATTTAATTAATTACCTTAAGTAATTAATTCATTAAATTACTTCCATTAAGTAATTATACTTAACCCGTTCACAAATGACTATCATTAGTTAATTAATCTAATTGATTATCAAAATTAATTACATTAATTAATTATTTAAATATCCCTAATTAATGATCCCTTAGTAATTATTAATTACTTTCTTTAAGTAATTAATCTTTAATCAACTATTATTTTAAATTAATAAGTTCTTAATTACCAATTAATTAATTTCTAATTACTAAATTAATTGCTTAATTAATCTTTAATCACTAGATTAATTAATTACTAATCATTTATTAAAAATCTATATTTATCTAAATAAATGATCCTTAATTCCAAATTAATTAAACCTTAATTAATTAACTTATAATTCTACTTATTTTAATTAATTAACACTAAACCATTAATTAATTAAATTATTAAATTACTCTTAATTACCTTATTAATTTAATGAATCCTACATCATTAAATCTTAATTACTTCTAAATTAAAGTATTAACCTTTTAACTACTTTAATTATCATTAATAAAAGCTTTGAAACATTTTACTTTTAAATTTTTCCTTTAATACATTTCAAATTAAAGATCTCAAAATAATTACAAATTAAACTTAACATCATTTAAACAAGTTTAAAAACATTTTTATATCAAATGTTAAAGAACATCTATTATTAACAAAGAACTAGTTATCAACAAAAATTGTTTTTCATAAAACTTGATTTATTTTAAAAGTTAAAACTGTTTTTAACTCAATTCTTCAGACCCGAGACAAATCATCAATTACCCGAGCTAAACAACCCAATACCCGAGACCACACTCGAGTAACTCACGATCCTCCACCGCTTCGAGAAAACCCACGAAAAACTCAAGCTCGACCCAACATTCTTCTTCTTCCCCAATCTATCGAACAACAACAGATACATACATACACGTGTGTACGTGTACACCTGAACTGGCCATCTCCGACCAACCTCACCACCCTCAACGTATCTACGACGACCTTATCGAGCAACTCTAACACCCAGATCGACAAATATGCCAGAGAATCAAAATCGAGCAATGAGCAACTTCCTGGAACCCAACATCTCGACCAAAAACGCCTCGCTCTGACGATCTCGTTCAAGATCATCCACGCCATCCCGAATGAAGCTTCATCACCATCCCACGCATCGATTCCCCCCGTCGCGATCACCTCCGATCCCCCATGGCCATCGCGAAAGCTTCGAGAACATCATCGTTCCCAACTGCCCTGGAACCCTAGATCATCAAATTCCGACCACCACGTTCCATAATAAAATACAATCGTATTTTTCTCGTGATCGTCCATCCTCCAGCCAACTTCGACCATGACCTCGATGACGTTCATCGTACCAATCGCCAGAAACCACCCAAAACATGCTTCCCGTTCAACTCGCCGGATCTCAACATCCATCACATTAAAAATTTTGATATTTATCTCAAAAATCCTAACTTTTACTAATAAATTAGATTTCAATATTTAAACTTGAAATTAAAATGGTTGATTTTCTTTATATAATACATTTTGCTGTAATTTCCAAATTCACAACGAGACACTAACTAATTTCATTTTTAATTATTAAAAAAAAATAAGGTTTAGTTAATCCAAACATAAGTCCTATAAACATCCTAATCTATATTGATTCATAAGAAGAGGAATTGATTTCTTTGATTAAATTTTTGGTCTGTAAACCAAGAACAGATGTATCTATATATATATACAGGCATGCATATGATCTTTCAGTGATTCAACTATATTTCCAAACAATATACATCTATACATCCATACAATCACATTCCTGCCATTACTTATCACATACATAAGTAAATACTGACGAATTTATCTTAACAGTTTAAAGCTTACTTACTAAAAAAATGATGAACAGAGAAATAATATCTACACATGCATAAATATTTCCACAGTTTCATCTTTATATATATATGCAATCATTCACATCCAACACATTTAATATTTTAAACTATATTACTGCTACATTTACCACTAACAACAATTTTTAGGATCATGTTCAAAAAAACTGTTTTTAAAATAAAATTTACTCACCAGTTTTAAAAAGCAGAGAACAGAGCTACAAATCTGAAGAGCTTTTGCTTTTGAAAACTGATTTGCTTGCTAGAAAACTTGCATGCATGCTCTATTATCTTGTATTGTTGAGATGTTGTTTTAGATTCCAGTTTACTTGCTTTTAACAGATTTCTTGCTTCCAGACAAATTCCAGATTTTGAAAAGAAGGACAGGCCTTTGTTTTCAGATTGAAGAAAATGTTGCAGGCTAAAACTTTGATTTAGATTTTGGAAAATGGTTTACAGAGATTTGATTTTGATAATCTCTGGTTTGAGGAATGGTTACAGATCTTTGATTTGGTTTGAGGTGTTTAATTTCTAGTTTGAGGCATTAGATTACTGACTTGATTCAGATTTGAATTAGAGATAAATCTGAGTTTATCTTGTTTTTTAAAAGAAAGAAATAGAAAGAATGAAGTGAAGAGATACAATGTTTATATATATGTAAATAGATTTAAAATAAAAATAAAAGAAAATAAAAATAAATGAAGACACTTGTCAATATAGTTCATCTTTATATTTACACTTGTTTAAACAAGGCTTTAGATAAAGACACATGTCTTTTAAGTAATTATTCATAATTTTTTATTATTTTAAAAGTAAATAAAAGTCTTTTTCTTATTTATTTAAACACTTATCTATATATATATTGCTTTTTAAAGAAACAAACTAGTTATATTTATAAATAAAAGTTTATACAAATATTCTAAAATCCAAAACAATTTAAATATTTATTCTTTTGAATTTCAAAGCTTAAATTCAAATTCAAGTCAAATTTAATTCTAAGATTCAATTTAAAAATTAAGTTATATATATATATATACACTTATATAACTACTTATCAATTTAAAAATATAACAATTCCATAGTCTTTTAAAATCCATTCATATTTATAAAAATAATACATTATACTTATTATTTGAAAATAACATATTTGATAATTTAAATAATTCATCTAAGAGATTATATTATCAAGTAATATTTTAAAAAGAAATAAAACAAACCTTTTTGTTAAATCTTATTTATTTTTAAGCTTAAGTAAAAATATCTTAAACAATTAAAACATTTATCTAAAGTATATTTAAAACTATAAAGTTATTTATCTAAATATCTTTGAAAAGTCCATATTAAATTAAATCTAAGTTTCCTATTTACCAAAGCTTTTCTATTTACAATATATACAAATAAATATATATATTCAAATAGAAAATATCTTATTAACTTTTAAAAGATAAAATTTACCAATTAAATACTTATTTAATCAGATTATTAAATTAAACTCAAATTTTATTATCAAAGATCATCAATATCAATTTAATTATTTAACAGATTATTAAATTGATATTGCTCAAATTTCCGGGATATTACACGTTGTATATTTATATATACTTATTTATAAATTTAGTTTACAAGATAGTACTATATGCATATGTGTGTGTTGTAGCCTCTTTGTTGCTGCTGATATATGATAATGTTACATAGGTTTGCTTATTTGCTTTCATTATATTAGTATATATTTATACCTAACTACATACGTTATGAAAATTATATATATGAGTATAATATATATCATTGCTACTGTTACTGAGTATATGAATGGGTTCTCAAATATTTTGCTTACCGTTTATATTTATGTTTCAAAATTTGATTTTTGTAAACAACTAATATACGTATAGATCTATATATATAAGTGTATATCTAACAGTTCCGTTTGTACTTATATCTAAATATACGTTAGTTTTTATATTTGTAATATTTGTGTTTAAGTATAGATATGCATATATAATATAAAGGCAGCTTTCGCATATTTTAAATACTGCAGTATATGGTCTTATTTAACGTTTAAGACATTATATACATATAAATAAGTTATGTATATAGTCATTTTATTTTGGGTCGGCAGATCTGTTGGAAAAATATACATTTCCATAACTTCATGTATACGTTAGTTTGAGAATAATGTTAGTTATAGTATATGTGTATAAGTTTACATGCATATTCAAGCTATAGCTTCTCTTTTGAAATGATGATATATAGATTTCAATCTTTAAGTATATGTAATTTAATAAGCATTTACCTTGAAAGTATTGGTCCCCATCTATATATATATATATATGTTATAAATTTATACATGTATAAAGTTGTTCTGAGTACATATGTATATGTATGAGTTACATGATTTTAGTTTACTGTTAGTCATATAGTTGGATGTTAAATATTTTTAGGTGTCTTATTTTATATAATGGTGCTATGATCTCGAACTATTTACAGATTTTTTTATTTATTTTATATATAAATGTTCTGTTGTTATATACGACTGAATAAAATATTACAGTCATATGAACTGAGTTGTATATGTATGTTATTTATAATAGATATAAGAATGTATTTTAATATAAAATAATTTTACATGATACTTTGTGTTTGGGTCTAAATATGATATTATATCTATAATTATATATAAAAAAATAAAAAATAAAAAAGTTCGCTTACCGTTATCATCGCCGATCCAGCTCTGATTTGATTTTGTCAATTTTGATTTATCAGCTTCGCTCGTCAATTCGTACTACTCTAGCTTGTTTTGGAAGTCGTGCTTGCATTCGTAACTAAATTTCAATGTCAGTGTCCTTATCAGTGTGCGAATCTGCATCATCTCCTGTTCTCTCTAGCCTCGGAAGGTGAGCACTCACTCACGATTAACGTTCTTTTATTTATTAAATTTGATTTCAATTGAAACGACAATTGAAATATGCTGCTGTTAGTTAGTTATACTGTTATATATGCTATTACCTGTATCAGTTCACCTGTGACATTTGACACCATTATCTGTTAATGCAATAATAATACAGTTTGGCTGAAATTGATTGATTGTTGATATTTATATCGGACGTTAAATTGTTAATGATAAAATGATAAACATTATGAAATTGAACTTGATATAGGATAATTAGATGTTGAATTTGATTAACTGACATTTGTATAACATGACCCCTTTACTGTTGAATTTATTGACACGTAGGATTTGTTTAATTACATTTTGAACCACTGAATGTATGTTGTTAAATTGATGATGGATGAAATTGTAATAGATGACAAGTGAAAAACTGTAATGTAGTAATCTTTAATCTACATGAAATGATAGTGTAGATTCTAGAAATAGTTATATTAATTCGTACAAATAACAATGCGAATTAATCCGGTTATTTCGGGATTATTTGAATTGATTATTGGATTGTTATTGATTGTCGTTATTGCTTGTTTATTTACTTTGACACCATCCCTGTTATCACACTGCAAGTTCCCTTTCTATGCTTTGATTTTGGATTTGAATTGGAATCGGGTTGAAATGATAAATACCCAAAATTGAACTTTGACTTAGGATAGAGAATTTAATAAAAAACCGATTGGTCAATAATTTGATTTAAAAATAAAATGAAGATTTTATTTGAATAAAGAATATGGTTTTTGAAATGAAGTTGAAATTGGAATTTTTTTTTATGAAAGGAAAATGTTAATATTTAAAAATCTGAAACAAAATATTTAAAATGAAATTGATGAAAGAATGTTGTTTGATTTGAGAAATGATTGAATTAAGTTTGAACTATTAAACTTTGAAATGATTTAATAATTAAGTGAAATTTTAATTAAGTTGAAATTATTAAACTTTGAAATTATTTAATAATTAAGTTTTGAATTATTTAATAATTAAATAAGATCGAATTATTTAATGATTAAATTGAATTGAATTCTTTAATAAGGAAATTGAACTTTTGAATAAGTGGATTTTACTTCGTAAATAATTGAAATTGAGTTTTCTTTATTAAGTAAGTTTTGGAAAGTTATTTAAGAAAGTAAATAAGTGAAATGGAATTTCTTTGACAAGAAATGAAAATGTGATATTTTGGAAATAATGTAAGACTTGTAATTGAAAGAAATTGATTTGACGAATTTAATTTAATTCAATTTGTAAGTTTTGATATAATGAAGTTGAACTTTAGAAATTGATCTAATGAATTGGAAATTTAATAGAAATTGTTTTGAATGATAAAGTAACTTAACGAATATTGAACGAAATAGATAAATGAATTTAAATTGATTTGAATGTTAAATTAAATTAATTTAATGATTTTGAAATGAAACTAATATACAAACTTGAATCGATATTTAAATTGAATTGAATGTTAAATTAAATTAATTTAATGATTTTGAAATGAAACTAATATACGAACTTGAATCGATATTTGAATTGAAATTGAATGTTAAATTAAATTGATTTAAATGATTTCAGAATGAACCTTATATACGAATTTAAATTGATATTTGAATTGTTTTAAATAAAGATTGAAATTGAATTATAAGATTTTGAAATGGTAATTATGAAGTTTTGAAACGTAAATATTGGAAATTGATTTAGAAGACAAATGAAGTGTTGATTTACGAATTGAAATTGATTTGGTTTTGAAATAAATAAACGACCAATCGGTGAAATAATTTCGAAGGTTATTAAAGAGACCGGAATTCGGTTATGGATATACTCTCTATCTAAACCGAAAACCACTTTAATAACTATACGCGGAGTGATGATCCAGAATGAAGTGGTTGGAATGATGTACGTGATGACTGAAGAAAGAGAACGATAATGGATAGCCTTGACACTTGTGTCGAATTGGAAATGACTAAAACAGGAGCTGTGCCGGGCCAATGGAGGATTGATACCTCAAGTGGACACACTTCTTCGAACTACTTATACTTGTTATCGATTGGTGCACCCTTGATTTTGGGAGTGTTGTTTCACGGTGTTGCGGGCGCTGCGGCGTTGCGTTCTCACCAGTCCGGATCAGGCGAACGGTAGTATCACTACCTTGGGTATAGCCTCATGTGCCTTGTCATACTTGTATTCCATTTATGCGCGACCACTACGAATTTGATTTGTACCTCGAGTATATGGATTGCCCTCTGGTGACTTCCGGTTTTGGGGAAACTACGGTCTTGTATATGCTTATGGGAATAAAAATGTGTTAAGGGTGGAATGGGCCATGACTTAACGCTATTTTGATATCTTTATATTACTGATAGACATTATCTACTTATCGTACACTACTACATAGTAGATAGTTTAACGGATCCTTAAAGGATGGTTATTCCAAACATCCTTTGAGTTACTTGTATTTCAATTGCTATTTCACTTGAGTTGGATTTATTAATATGAGAATGTTAATCCTGACTCGAGTGTTTTGTGTTTTGCTTTACGCTCGGGTCAGACTGAGTAGTTCAGCTTTCGAGACTCACCCTTGGAGTTGGAGCTTCGCTTGGAGATCCAGCTATCTATCCAGCTTTCAGATATTCGATGATTCCAGTGATGTATTCTGATTTGTATCTGTTACTCTTCCGTTGTATCTAGTTTAACTCTGATGTATCGTATTACTCTTCTGTTGTAAACTCTGATGTATTTTATATATTCATATAGTAGCTTCATGAACTACTATCTCTTTTATTTCCGCTGCACTTATTACTCTGTGTCTGTGATCTGTGATATTTTATTTACTGTATATGTTCAGTTTTGCCAATTTAAATTAACAACGCGGTATTTTGAGCAATTCAACTCCGGCATGAGTGTCTACCTATTCACTTATAATGGACGCGAATGGTCCAAAATGGCGGGTCGTTACATATTTCTTCCTTTAAAATCAATCATTCTATTCTTTATTTTAATGAACATAAACCTACATTCACAAATGAAACATTCATTTTATTTGATGTAAATGTTCTTTTCATTAAATCAAACTTTCCGTATATTTTCACAAAACATAAGCTAATTTTAATTACACCTATTAATTTACAATTAAGCATTCTCTCTCCTATTAATTGAAAATTTTCAATTACATTAATTTTAGTTGATTAAGTTTCAAATGGACTAAATGAATGTAATGAGAAGTAGAACAATTATTTCCTATCTAATAGTAATTTAAACATATTTATACACCATTGAATACAAACGGTAATTATACATTTCTTACTAAATAATAGTTTCTCTTCTCTTATGTGTATTAACTACTATATTTCCATTATATTAAAAAAATTTCAATTTTATTAAAATTTAAAAATCACAATAAATTAATTTGTTTTTGTTTCACTCTTTTTATTACATCAATTATTGCCTTGTAAATATAATTAACATTTCTATACCTTTATTACATTCACAATTTGCAGTTATTATCTTAACTCACATTAATGCAACATTTATTTACATTTATTTGTAATCGATTAGATAAATTGGTAACAAATAACAATTGTCACCATTTCTACATTCAGTAACATTTGTAAGTTTATCATTTACAACAAATGTCATAATTACTTACATAACACTGATTTTATTCAATTACCATAAATTATATATTATTTCATTAATTGATTCAATATTTACATTTGCTTTCATATATTCAATTTATAACCAAGTATAACATTTAAATCATTTCAATTAATTGAACTTTCATTAAAATTGTTAATAATTGACTTAAATTGACATTATTACCTTCCATTCTAGTTATTATTTCATTAATAATTCACAATTTTTTTTATTTCTTCCATTATTAACTCACAAAATCTAATTAAATTATTTATTATTAATTATCAAAATTTACGGGTCATTACAAATAGTTACTAATTCATTTAAGCAAGGAGAACGTTAATTAAGGGAGAAAGAAATTATCTCTGTTAAGTCATAAAAGGAATTAAATCAATGTACATGGCATTAAACAAAATGGCAAAGACTGATTAACGTAAATAAACCAACCGGTCGACCCCTAAATTAGGACCGACCGACCACTAGCGGTCGGCCGGTGGCATCATAGTAGTCGGCCGGTGGCGGTTGAAGATTAACCTTGGCCGAACGGCTTGGACTTAAAGGAGCCTAATCTAATGGCTGGCATTAATTCGAACCCCATAAATATGAATCTAACCCCTTACTTTCTTTACAACTATGTCATTTTCTTTTCTTTACAAATTCTTAAATTTAAATAAAATTATAATTACATATGAATATACAAGTGAAGAATAGTGGAGAATAATAGAGAAGAAGATTAGGATTGAATCTAATTGCCAAAGCCAAGGTAAATTTATAAATCCAAATCCAAATTAATTTCAAATCTCTTTTCGGATCTAAATTTTTAACGTGTATGTATATTCTTTCGATACATATTTCGATTAGAAGGAAAGGGAGTCAAACAGGAATAACAGGGTTTAGATTTGGAGATTTGAAAGCTTAAAGGTGAGTGAGAAATTATATGCTTTTATATAATATTGGATTTATATCGTTGTAAATCCATTCCTATATGCCTGAAAGTAATTTTGGAGTTGTAGGCTTAAATATATACATGTAATGAACTGACAAATCATGCCTACATATTCTGTGAATGATTAACATTGATTAAATATTGCATATATTTGAATTTGAAAAGTAGGGTAAAAGTAGTGCTTAAATTAATATCATTGTGTTGTAATTCCAGGTTTGTTGGTTAAATAATATATGTGAGTAAATGTGAATTGGAAATTATTATAAATTGGATTAGGATTGAAGTTGTATTTTAATTCATTGGAATGAAGTATGTTGCAATGTAAATTCCTATAGATTATCCAGTTTTATAAACATGAACATATGTGTAATGTTTGAAATAACAAGGAATATGCCTGAAAGAAAGAAAAGCACGAAATATGGATGTTTACAGTATTTTGTACTGTCTATTTCAATAATAACAGAAAAGATAATCCATAGTAATTTCAAACTTAACACAAGTCCTTTTGTATGTAAGTTATGGAAATTTACAGTGTTAGTATTTCCTTTTGGAGGATGTAATTTCAACGCATTAAAACGTAGAAATCCCTAAGTATAAACAAAGTATTGTAAGTAGAGATAATAACAATAATTCAATTATAAAATCTAATATATGTGATAAATTAGGAAATAAACAATAGACAATAAAGCATATGTAAAACAACAAAATGAGCAAGTAAGAAGATTATACTAATCAAAGGAAGATAGTAACAGTTAAAAAGGGGACATTGGAACATACTTAATAGGATAGTGTAGAAGCTAAGTAGAAGAAGGTAATTAATGTATTTAATCAGAAGTAAGAGGTAACTGATACTTAAAATGATATAAATGAAACAAGAAGTGTAAAAATAACAAAACGCAACAGTTAAACATAAGAGGTGTAGTAATTAAATAAGTTTATGTAGCCTCAACTATTCATTTATGACGGGTGTGAATTATTGAATCTAGACAATAGCTTAGATTAATTAGAAATGACATCGTCATTAGGATAGGTTGGGATGCGAAGTCAGTAATGTTATGCAATAAAAGCTTACCCACCGAAGGAAGCTACCAGCAATTGTATATACATTGTACTAATTTAATACATCACCAACTATAGGACCAGTGGGATTATACGATCGCGTATAAGTGAAGGGAATATATCAAAATAGGATGGTTCGCTTTAGTCGAAGTGTCAAAGGGCAAGTAGAGTCCACTTCAACCTTTTAGGAGGTACGTTTTAAGTCACCAACTGGGCATTTCCTAAATTACATTAAGAAATCTAAATAAGAATGTAAGCTTAGACTCGGTGTTATGACAGTGAGGTTTATACCATATATACGAGGAGTATGAGCTATTTACATAAGTCGAGGTCATCATCGGTCCCAAGCGGTCAGCGAAAAGACAAGGGTTACGCCTAAACGGATTATGCCTCATATTAGTGCAGATCACCATTTAGGACATGCGATGCCTTACAGTTGTTTGTTAGTTTGTTTATTATTGGTAGGCAAGGCTAGATAACCTTTTATGTGGAGGTCTTTCACAAATGAGATAGAATACGGCTAAATAGTTGTAATGCCATTATGAGGCACCATGTGAGTTCCTTGGTATGCATGACAGGGAGGACGTGACACTGCATTGATGATGGATCCTGACGAGGTGCTGAGTATGGATACTAGCATGGAAAGTATCTTGGTCTAAAGGGGGATTGTGGTACTTATATATAGTATGTAGCTATTGTCTACCTCAACTACATGGGCGTATCATATGCGTACATGAAGTCAAGATGACTAACTAGAACCAAAGACATAACATGTAATGGAAGGCAATCAACATAAGCTAGTGTTATGTATAAAGCGTGTAATTTACTAGTCGCTAAAATGTTGTTCTTACACCTCCTCATTACAACCCACATGATAGCTTTAGAGGGACAAGTACTGATATAAGGCGGGAAGAGTGTAAGGACAGATTTCCTTATGCATGCTCAAAACTAACAAAGGCACTACGGATCAAAAATGTCAACCTTGGTCAGTAATCATATGTTTTATTTAACTTTACTATTCTGCTATGAGATTTATTGGCAGTGCTCTGATATACTTTTGTTTATTTATAAGATACCAATACCAACAATTCGTACTTTGGTGGACTTGGGTTTTCGATTAAGCAAATATTCAGGCCCATTGAGGTGCAGATTGCTACATTTGGTATCAGATCTTAGGTTAGGTGATCATAAGAACTAGGATATGTTGAGTGAATGTATTTGTATTTTTACCTATACTTATACATATATATATATATGTATGTATTATATGCCAAACTCTACAAGTTGCAATATAGAAGTAGTTGCAACCATATTCTAAAGAGATGGATAATGCGGCTATGAGTTGGTACAACAGATGAAGTTGAAGATATACACTTATCCCGATTACCTCATGGGACATAGGTTGTATTGGAAGGTTTTGACTTAAGAAGAGCATGAATGTGACATATCGAAGAGTCCCTGAAGTTGAATAGTACTTGACTCCCTTATAGAGCATAGAATGCCATATGGTTGTAAGATCCCCACAGGATTGCCAATTGATGATGTACATTAGATCCATATAAGTCGAAAGTGGGGATCTATATGTTGTAGATATCCGAAAGTAAGAATTGAGCTAGTTCCTGAATGAAGGTGTGTAATAATCACTCGAAGATGATTGCCAGATTTTGAATATATTATGAAAGAAGGTAAGTTAAAAAGTAAGTGGAAAAGAAGAAAAGTCCAAAAGTAGGGATATGATAATTTAATACAAAAAGGATTTATTTAAAAGAGAAAACCCCATTTTTAAAAGGTAAGTAAATATTAAAGTTTTCCACAAATTTAAAATATTGTTTTACATTCAAATTTCTAGTTGAAATTTAGACTGTTTTAAGAAAAACACATTTTTAGTAAAATGTGTTTTAATAAAGATATTTTCTTTAAAGTAAATAGAGAATAGAGCATATGTATGGCTCAACAATTTTTTTGAAAGGTAAAGGTAAAGGCTAAGGGAGCCTGGAACGTATATTATAAAAATAAGTACTATACAGAAGAGAATGGGCCAAAGGACAAAAAGGCCCAGCATGGCGAAATAGACAAGTAAACAAGCCCAGAGACAAAAAGGGCTATTAGTACATGAGTTGCATTTATCCAACACCTGTTCTAAAGATGATGAACATATCACATTCTTCTCAAGTCTCTTGTTACCTAGGTATGGATGATGCACAGCAGAACAGTTTTAGATCTAATTTTTTTTGAAAATAACCTCAAATTTCTCTCTGACCATATGACATGTGAAAATCTCTTCAAAATAGAAAGAGAGTGAGCGCCTTAGGGGATTTCCATCTCGTTTCCCTGAATATATTAACCCATTCAATGGCTGAATTTCACGATGGTCTATGAAAATCTCCATTGACCAAGAGAGCAGACCAAATTGCATTGGTGAATTTACATGCAAATAAAACGTGTGTATTTGATTCAATCTCAACAATACATAGGACACATTACACGTTATTAATAACCCCAATTGTAACGACCCACTATTTTAGACCATTCAAATTGACAATAAAACCACACATGTCAGACTTGAATAATTCCAAATAATAGATTGTAAATAAATTTGGAGCAAATAAAACCAATCACAGAATCACAGACACGGAATATCAGAATAACTCGCAGCGGAAATAAAATACATAGTAGTTCATGAAGCTACTACAATACATAGTCACAAAGTAGATACAAAATACCATAGTCTAAAAGCAGATACAACAGAAGTCGGAATACATAAGTTCACAAATACATAAGTAAAGCTGAATAGGAAATAACTGAAATGGAAATAAATAACAAGATAGACAGATAAACTCCAGCAAATCTCTAGCTCCAGAAGATGAATCCAAAGTTGTGATACTCAGGCTGACCCGAGCGTAAAGCAAAACACAAAACACTCGAGTCAGGACATACATACTTATAAAATGTAAATCAACTAAAGTGAACTGTAATAAAAATGCATCAATAACTTAAAGGATGCTTGGGATCGCCCATCCTTTAAGGATCCGTTAAACTATCTACTATGTAGTAATATACGCTATTTATAATAATGTCTAAAGTAAAGTAAACTTATTTAAAAATAGCGTTAAGGCTTTACATTTTCCACCTTAACACATTTTTAGGTATGCTAATAGTCTATACAGTACCGTAATACCCCGTAAACTGGAGCTACCAGAGGATACTCCATAGGTACGACACAAATCAAACTTGTAGTAAAGCATGCTAGGGTAGGTGACACGGCACAACTAGGCAATGTCATGGTAGATATACCAATTACACTTCTGGGCTGGTGGTAATGCAGAGCCGCAGCAATCGCCCACCTCGAGCCACACTCCCGAATCAAGGGGTGCACCCAATCAATCACAAAGTAATAGAATGGTATACGATGGAATGTGTCCGATCAGAGGAGCTACCTCATTAGCCCGTCAATTGCTCCTGTTTTAGCCAACTCATGGGAGTCGGGTCCACGTTTATACCTCAAAATAGAATCGTCGCCACCATCCTACTTCATTCTGGAATCTCCACCGCGTACACAGTTGTTAAAGTGGTTTTCGGTATCGACAGAGAGTATGTCCATATCCAATCCTGGTCTCTTTAACAACCAATCGTTATTATAACCCATGGTTATAAATTTCAAAATGGTTTATATTTCAAATCAAAACATATTCATCTTAAACCCTTTAAATTCGATGTCAATATCTTTCAAAATAATATTCATTTCCAAAGTTGTAGCATTTCTAAGTTCATTCATTCAATTACAACATTTTCAAAAACATTGTATTTTAACATTTGTAGCACTTTAAAAATGTGATAATACATATATTAGCATTTCGAAAATATCATCTTTTTAGAAACAGCAGCACTTAGAAAACGTTACTATACATATAGTAGTGTTTTAAAAAATATTATCTTTCTGGAAACAGCAGCACTTAGAAAACGTTACTGCAGATATAGTGGTGTTTCGAAAATATTATTTCTCAGGAAACAGCAGCGCTTAGAAAACGTTACTGCAAATATAGTGGTGTTTGGAAAAACAATACACTGTCAGAAATGGTAGCACTTATAAAACGCTACCTTAAAACCACAACATTTTGGAAATGCTGCCAATACAAATCTAAGATTTATTATAACATTTCAGAAACATTATAATTTCAGTTTTTCATCATTTTTAACTTATAAAACATATCTCACTTTTAAATTGCTTAACTTTTAATTTAAAAAATAACTAGATATTTTATTTACTTTAAAAATATCCATTTCGGAAATAAAATATTTTATTACCAAGTTAAGCCTAAAATTCCATTTTAAATCAAATTTTCAATTATTAAGTTAAATCATATTTTAATTTACATTTTAATCATTTATTAACTCATACAAATTTAACTTATAGAAAATCACTATAAAATTTATTTAAATCATTTAAATCCAATTGAAGTTAAAATCTCATATATTTTAAATTCCAAATACTTAAAAATTTCAGAAAATATTTATATTTAAAATTAACCATGGGTCTGTATAATATTTTCTAACCTAGGTCAAGTGAATACAGATATATATCATTTCAATCCGACATAAAAATCCCGGGTTTGACCATTTCAAACCCACAATCCCAAGTCAAATAAAAATCGCACGAGCCTATCATTTCAGCTCATAACGACCTTTCCCTATTCTAAAGTTTGTTCGGGTATGTATCATTTCAACCCATAGTGAGGGAACTTGCAGTGTGAGAAACAGAAATATAAAATAAACAGTAAAGCATAGCATATCATATCAGGTGATGAAACATGTATATAAACAGGTTATAAGATCATATAATATCACATCACTGGTATATATGAAACTACTATCAACCTGGCATATCACTACTACACATTCACATGACATTGTTTCACAATTTTTATAAGTACGAAGTCGAGAGTGATAACTCACCTTTTTAAAGCTAGAGAAGACAATTCAAAACACACAACCAAACTCCAAAAAGCACGACAAAGCATGAACTAGATTAGAGGAGAAGTAGCACCTAAATCCAAATCTTGTAAACAAATAAATACAATCATACATAAGAAAATATTCAACACAAGATACATGAAAGAATTTAAACAAAACAAAAGAGAATGGGCTAGACAAACACAAGTGGGCTCGGCCACTTTCAACATAGGCTAGATCATCACCAAAATGGCTCGGCCATGTTTTGTTTTGAAGCATCTATGTTCGGCCAAGGCAAGCTAAAGAGGCACGGCTATGGTATGTGAAGGGATGGTATGCTAAAAGTCAAGTGGAAGGCAAAGAGGTAAAGGGAAAATGAAGGGTCAAGTGCACAAGTGGTTCGGCCTAAGGCAACATGGTTCGACCCTATGGCTAACATGGGTTTGGTCATGATGTTGTTTGGCTCAAGGTAACTAAAAGTCACAGCTATGGATAGGGGATGGTCACGGCAAGGCAAAGGAAGTGGTGGAATATGTGGTGGTCGAGGCTAGCAAGGAGGAAGTGGTGTAGAGGAGTTCGGCTATGGGTTAAAGCCTAGTTTGGTGATGGGTTTTGGATCTATTGGTCACGGCAAGGCATAGGGATGATGATGGGATGGTGGAGGCCGATCATAGGTGGTGGTGAAGTGGTGGAGATGGTCGGCTAAAAGGTTGTGATGGTGGCCGAACATAGCAAGAGAAAGACAAAGAAAAGAGAAAAAGAAAAGAGAAGAGGAAGCCATGAAATAACTTACTTTAAATTGTTTTGTTAGGAATTGAAAATTGAGAAGAGATGAGAAGTAAAGTTTATTTTGTATGGCTAAGGCAAGGAAATGGCATAAATTCACATTAAAGAAAAGAAAACTTATGTCTCTTGATATTTCCAAGCCCATTTGCCAAGCCTAAATCAAAAACAAACTCAAACTCAAACAAAATCAAAGTCCAAACCAAATAAAATAGAAAATAACATAGAAAAATAAAGACAATAAAATACTAAAAATAATTGCGTGTAAAACGCTGAATTTTATCAGATTTAAAAAGTATAAAACAGAATTTAACAAAACAGAAAGCAGAACGAATATCGGAATCAAATTCAGCTTAAAAGAAAACGATTGGAAATTTAACATTCAAATTTACAAATTTCAACTGAAAGTCAAAGTTTGACTAAAGTTGACCAAAATATAAAATTTTCAGAAAATCATTATTTTATTATATTTGGAAAATAAATTAAAACAAAATTCCAAAATACATTGGAAAATTCCAAAATTTCAATTTTTAAATGATTAAAAATCAAAGTTTCAAATAAATTCAAATAAAATATTTGTTAAAAATTATGGGTTGTTACACCAATCATGGGAAGCTTGTCTTTGGTTTGAGAGCAGACCAAATTGCTCAATGATTTTTTTTATGATTTGGTAAATTCAAAGTTTTGAACTTATTTTAATGGAGTGGACAATAGGAAGTGGTGTTGGATTTAAATAAGGTAAGGATAATGGAAGGGTAAGAACACCCTATGGTGAAGATAGGAAGAATATTCCTGTATAAGGAAAATACGAAGAAAAACATCTGAATTGGGTTTATACATAAAAAGAGCTATATAAGGATAAATCATTTAAATAGCAGCAATGTTAGGAAATTTAAATAATAATAACTTTAGGATTTTATATTAAAATAATGCTAGTAATCTAATAAGAAGCAACATAGAAAACTAAAGGCAAACTAAAGAAAAATGGATATTTTCCGCAATTATGCGTACTGATTCACATGTCTTTTAAAAAGTGTCCTTATCTACTCTAGGTTTTAAAAAGTTATAAAGGATGTTTTAGAGGCACCTTAACGGTGCATTTTCGAATTGGTTTGGTATATTAATTGGGTTTTTAAAGACAAAACTTAATATATGGTTTGAATAAAAAATCCACTTTTTAAGAAGTAAAATCTTTGTTGTCAAAAGCCTTTGAAGGATAAGTGGATTTGCAGGAAAAGGAGAGGAAATTTTAAAATTAAATTGCTAAAATCTTATTTTAGACTTAATAAATAAACTTAATTGGTAAATCTTAAATTATAGTTTTAAAAGTCAAGACGCCTACAATTAATATTGGTTAAAATAAGGAGACGTTCATGGCTCTATTTTTTCTGAAACCAAGCTATTGAGGGATTTAAATAAAAAAAAATTAAGTTTATATTTGTAAAGATAAAAGTTTTGGGATTAAGTACTTCGTGATTGTGAAGTTTTAATTTTAGAAGGAGTGGCGAAAACCAAACCAATTTTTTATATGGAGTAGATAGGGATGATTTCCTAGGTAAGACGGAGTAAAAGTTAAAGCTATGAGTATAATAGTGATGAATGCTCAAAGAATAGCAATAGTGAACCCCCGTTGGATATAAGGAATATTAGTTTGAGCCTAGGAGTGTTTCATTAAACACGAGTGCCATAAAGAAAAACCCATAAGGAAATTGGAAATGGTATCAAAGTGCAAATCCGTGGATTCTAGAGTATACCCGCATGAAAAGAAAAGAAAAGGAAAGCATATACCAAGATTTGAGAATGCTATCAAGAGATTTGGATTAAAAGAAGATGGTAATATAATTGTTGTGATAATGGCAGTAATGGATGGACCTTATTTATTAGAAGCCAAAAAAGAAAGTCAAGAAATATGGGTTACAGTAGAATGACATGTTAGAAAGGTCCATTTAATTTAAGTAAGAAGTGATAGGGCCACAACATCATTAATGTCGGTTGATGTTGAAGGGCGGCTTCCAGCAATTATTTCGTTTAGGTTAGTTGGGTTGTAAGCATCAATCGTCTCTATTTGTGTAAAACCGAGTACGATTTTGTAAGAAAAGTTCCTTTTTTTATTACTGTATTGATTTTCTGGATTAACCGCTATATATTGGAAAGCATAATAAATTAGGAAATCTCATGTAGACACTTAACTAATGCAAAGTAAGACTGGAAGTTTATAAAATAAATTAGGAAATTTATTTAATTAGCTACCAAAAGAAAAATAAATTTAAGTCCCAAAAAGTAGTAAAATTTTGGAAGATAAATTTTAGCGAGCGAAGGACATGGAAAGGTTGTTAAAAAACCACAGATCAATATCCCTATGCCTTAAAAGCTAAAATTTATAAACATACTTGTATGCTGTTTGTTGATCTAAAATAAGAGAAGAGTTTTTTAAATTTAAATTAATTACCTAATAGGTGAAGATTAATCATAGGCGTTAGCCCATTAACTAAACCCCGATTGCATTGGACGTGGCATGATTTGTTTTGAAAAAATTTAAAGCAAATACTATTGAATTATTTTTTCAAAAATCTTTATTTTAAAAATGTGTTTCTAGTTAAAATTTTCAAACTATTTCTAAGAAGGAAAAAAGAAAAAAATTAATTAAAAATGATTTTGAACGAAAAAGGAGTTTTTTTTTATTTTAGAAATGCCACATGCTTAGCATGAGAAAAGTTGAAGGATTAAAAAATATGAATTTTACTGTGCATAAGAAATAATAGTAAATAAAATATAGTTAGTGACGAGGCAAAAAGCTGTTTTAGCTTTGGGATTTCTTTTTCCGCATCTTGTTGGTAAAACTTGTTTTAAAATAATTCTGTTTAAAAAATTTAAAACTTTTAAAATAAATTTCCTTATGTGGACCGTGGATGGATACACAAGAGAATGATGGACATACGGAATTCTCCATCTACATCCTTTTTCCAACATAAGAATATAGGTTTAGAAAACTGGATTTTCAAAACTTTGGATGTTAGAAATGGTGTGTTAGGATTTTGAATGGTAGGGATTGGATATAAAATTGGTTGAACTATACTTCTATTCGTAGAAGTGTGGGAAAATTTGAATACAAAAACAAAGATTTTGATTTCAAAGTTTGCATACGTGTAGAACTGCCAGTATATATAGGTTGTTTGTACAATATTTTCAAAAATGTTTTAAAGAGTGCGTACATATAGCAAGCGCCAATTTAGGATTATTCAGCATACATATCATATGTACTGTGATACACCATACAGTTGTACATGATTAACTGCAAAAAATGGTTGCATGCTAATTGATTGGATAGTTTATAATGGTTGCGCGTTATGATACATGATTTAGTCCTTAAGGAATTTCGGGGACCATATTCTTTTAAAGGGGAGAATGTAACACCCTGTAAATTAAAGTATAATTAATTACAAGAAATCAAGTAATAACTAGTAATGCCAAAAATAAAAGTTTTACCAATGTCAAAATTTGGCTGTGAAACCTGCATCATTGTGTTCGTAGCGATTTTCTGATCAATTTTCTTGTATAAAGTTTTCCGACCGGAGTTCAAACAAAAAGGTTATTAACGTTTGAATATTTCAAAGTGGAAATGATTATATATGTAATTATAGAAATAACTATAATTAATTAACACAAATTAAGTTACTTAACGTTTAACCAAGGATAACGTTAATCGAGAGAGAAAGAAATTATTTTCGTTACATAATAAAAAGAAATAAGTTAACGTAAACGATATTAAACAAAATGACAGAGATTAATAAACGTAAATAAACCAATCGGTCGACCCCTGTATTGGGACCGGTGGTAATAGCGGTCGACGGTAAACAGCGGCTGAAGCATAACCTGGGCCGAAGGACCTAGATTTAAAAGAATCTAATCTAATAGCTGGCATTGATTCGAACCCCAATAAATACGCGCTTAACCCCTTACTTTTCTTCTCATATTTTCTTAAGCACAGCGAAGTACTTCCTTTTTTTTCACCACAAATTCTTAAATCTAAATAAAACTATAATCTATATACGTATATACAAGTGGAGAATAGCAGAGAATAATAGAGACGAAAAATGGGATCGAATCGAATTGCCAAAGCTAAGGTAAATTTATAAATCCAAATCCAGATTAATTTCAAATCTCTTTCGGAGTCTAAATTTCTAATGAATATGTATATTCTTTTGGTACATATTAAGGATAGGGAGTCAAAGAGGAATAACAGGGTTTAGAAATAGACTTTTGAAGCTTAAAGGTGAGTGAGAAATTATTTGTTTTTATATAATATTGGATTTGTATCGTTATAAATCCGTTCTTGTATGGCTGAAAGTAATTTTGGAGTTGTAGGCTTAAATATATACATGTGATGAATCGATAAATCATGCTTATGTGAATGATTAACATTGTTTAAATATTGCATATATTTGAATCCGAAAAGTAACGGTAAAAGTAGTCCCTAAATTAATAAGATTGTATAGTAATTCCATATTTGTTGGTTAAACGGTATATATAAGTAAATGTGAATTTGGATTGGATTTAAGTTGTATTTTAATTCATAGGAATGTGGTGTGGTGCAATGTAAATTTCTACAGATTATCCAGTTTTATAAACTTGAATAAATGTGTAACGTTTGAAATAACAAGGAATATTCCTGAAAGAAAGAGAAGTACAAAATAAGGATATTTACTGTATTTTGTATTGTCTATTTCATTAATAACAGAAAAGATAATTCATCGTAATTTCAAACTTAACACGTCCTTTTATAGGTAAGTTATGGAAATTTACAATGTTAGCATTTCCTTTTGGAGGATGTAATTTCAATGCATTAAAACGTAGAAATCCCTAAGTATAAACAAAATATTGTATGTAGAGGTAATAACAATAATTCAATTATAAAATCTAATATATGTGATAGATTAGAAAATAAACAATAGACGATGAAGTATATGGAAAACAACGAAACAAGAAGTAAGAAGATTATAGTAATCAAAGGAAAATAGTAATAGCTAAAAATAAGACAATAGAACATACTTAATAGTACCAAGTAGAAGTTAAGTAGAAAAAGGTAATTAATCTATTTAATCATAAGTAAGCAGTGAATGATATTTAAAATGGCATAAACGAAACAAGAAGCCAGATGTGTAAAAATAACTGAACACAATAGTTGCACATAAGAGGTGTAGTAATTAAAAAAGTTTATATAGCCTCAATTATTTGTGTTATGACGGGTGTGAATTATTGAATCTAGACGATATCTTAGATTAATTAGAAATGGCATTGCCATTAGTATGGGTTGGGATGCAAGGTAAGTAATGTTACACAACATAAATCTACCCAATGAAAAGGGCTACCAATAGTTGTGTATGCATTGTACTGATGTGAGACATCACCAATTGTAGGATCCATAGGATTATTTGTTCGCATATAGGTGAAGGGAACATGCCAAAGTAGGATGGTTCGCCCCGGTCGTAGTGTAAAAGGGAAAATAAAGTCTGCTTCAACCTTTTATGGGGTACGTTTTAAATAACCAAACATGACTTTTCTTGATTGCATTTGACAATCTAAATGGGACAGTGAGCGTAGACTTGGCGCTATGACGGTGAGGTTGGTACCATATATACGAGGAGTGGAAGCAACTTACATAAGTAGAGGTCGTCATCGGTCCTAAGCGGCCAGCGGAAAGACAAGGGTTACACCTAAAAGGACTACACCTCCCGTTATCATAGATCACGTTTAGGACATGCACCGCCTCATAGGTGTTTGTTATTACGAGGCAAGGCTAAATAACCTTTTAAATGAAGGTCTTTCAAAAATGAGATAGAATACAGTTAAATAGTTGCAATGCCATTATTAGGTACTACGAGAGTTTCTTGGTATGCATGGCGGCGAGGACGTGACATTGCGTTGACGATGGATCCAGACAAATTGATGCGTACGGTAACTAGCGAGGAAATTGTCCTAGCCCAAACGGGGATTGTGGTAATTATACATTCACACGTATGTAGCTATTTTCTACCACGAGTAGATAGGGCATATCATACACGTACGTGAAGCCAAGACAACTAAGTAGAACAAAAGACATAACTTGTAATGGAAGACAATCGACATAAACTGGTGTTATGTATAAAGTGTGTAATTTACCAGTCACCAGAACATTATTCCGCCCCCTCCTCATTACATTCCACATGATAGCTTTGGAGGGACAGGTACTGGTATAGAACGAAAACGACGGAAGGACAGATTTCCTTATGCATAATCGATATTGACAAAGGCACCAGAGATCAAAGGTGCCAAACTTGGTCAGTAATCATATGTTTTGTTATACTTCACTATTCCCCTATGAGATTTATCGATAATGCTCTAATATACTTTTTTTTATTTACAGGATATCAATACCAAAGATTCGTATATTGATGGACTTGGGTTTTCGATTTAGCAAAAATCCGGTCCAACTAAAGTGCGGGTTGTTACATTGAATAATAAGATAGCTCCTAGATTCAGAAATCAACCTCCTGATGTTGCAGATATCAAAAGGTATAAACCACCATTTGTTTTAATTTTATTTTGATTTGATTTTGGAATTTTTTCTTAAGCCTTGGATACCATTATATTGGCTGGAATAGAGAGAAAGAGAGAGTGAGGAAAAATGAATTGTCCATAGAAAGATTGATGAATGAAATGAAAGTGATTTTGTTTTTAAGGGAAAATTGAAACCTTTCAAATTCCTCTCTTAAAATCTTCCTATTATTATTGCTTATAAAATCAAATCAAATCCCCTTTCTATACATGTATGGCCATCCAAAGAAAATGCCAAGATAAGCCTTTAAAATGTCCAAATCTACTTAGTAATTGATTGATTTACATCAAATTTAAATGTTTATCGATATTGTATATCGATATGTACTTATATTGAAATAACCATATATATGGTGTTTTGATGATAACAACCATGTGGAAATGCTACTAATGTGTTTATTAAGTTATTTCAAGTCAAATAGATATATGTTTAATGATAAAATATGTACAAGCTGCATTGGAAATTATAGCTAAAAAACGTTGATGGAAAAGTTGGAAAACAAATGGTTAAACGTTTGAAAAGCTAGGAATCGAACTTTGGTGAAGGCCAAATATATGCACACACCAACCAACTATACTGCAACCACATTGGTTAGAATATAGGCAAAAGAGACACATAAGGGACAAAGAAAATTGAAAATTAAATGTTGAAAACAAGGTAAAGGCTAGATTTAAACCCATATGGTTGAAGACAAAGGCATACCTTAACTAAATACACTATTGTTTAAAAGGCTGGTAGCAGATTTATTTAGTTGGGGAAAATCAAAGTTTGCGGAGCAAAAATTTGGAACAAAGGTGGGATTCGAACTCAAGCGCTCAAGGAGAGTACAACGTCACTCTACCAACTACACCACAACTGCCTTTTTGATGAACTTGTTAGCTGAGTGATATGGACAGGAAAGAGAAAATAAATGATTCAAAAAAGTAGATGTTGTGGGATTTGAACCCAAGCGGCCAAATTGACAACACGTGTCTCTACCACTGTGCTAAACAGTGCTTTGGTTTGAAGTAAGCTAACATATTATGTGACCGTTATAAAACGAATGGTTAAAGCGACGTTCCAAGCATCTTCTTCAAGTGTTGCGAAGTTCCAATGGATGCATCTCTTCCAAACTGAACTGCTAATGGGTTGCTCTTGTTCAGTGGTATCTTATCACTTCTATATAAGCCTTCCACCATCCCAAAAGAAATCATTCGATCTTATGCTATGAAACTACGCTCATATTGCTTCTAAAAGCCCGAAACTCTATATTCATTCTAAAAGAAAATTTAGACCAACATTCCTTCACTCCATGACATTCAAGTCCAGTCCTAATCCACTTCCTATTGCACACTCATTCTGCATCATTTTTGAAGGTTATAGAAGTTGAACTCCAGTGCGACTATTGGTGTATTAAAGACATAATAAATAGTCAAGTTATTTCTTTGTAAAAGAAAGGATTAAAGTCCCGTTGCGAAGTTCTCAGGCAATCAGTGTAGAAGTCATATTTGGTTGTTTAGGCAAAGTCTGTAAACCAGTTCCTCCGGGTGAAGTGTGGTTGTAGATAGTAAAATTCCTAAGAGGTGCTTAGGGACTGGATGTAGGAGAGGTGCTCCAAACCAGTACAAAATCGACTGTGTGATCTATTCTATTTCCACTGCATTTACATTGTTTATTAGCATCGAGCATCTTCGTTTCGTGCATAGCGACTAACAAGTGGTATTGAAGCTTGGAATTCTATCGATCGTCCCAACATCATAGAATAATGGACAGAACAAAATTTAATCGAAATACAGCAAGAAAAAACTCTGGTACTCTCAAAGCCATGACTAATGAGGACTAAAAAAAGGTACTTTTCGATTTACAAATTTCAATAGAAGGCAATAATATATTAGTTAATATATGTTATAAGATCTCAAAGCTTAATTTTGCTATTTTAGAAATGATGAAATCTATCGAACTTGAAAATGTGAAATTGAAAAATGAAAAATAGATTTAGAAAATCAACATGGTGCTTTGAAAAATAATTTTGGGCTCTTAAAGATTTTTCATATGAACAAAATACTATGTTTGAAAAAGAGAAAGCAAATTTTTCAAAAGAAATTTTGGATTTGAAAAGACAAATAATTTATTACAATCATCTTCAGATAATTCAAAGTCTCAAATTCTTCTTCTAAAAAATGAGAACTGTACGTTAAAAATAGAGAATTCTAAATTAAATAAAGAAATTGATATTTTGAAAAATATTAATATTTATTTTGAACATAATAATTGTGACTTTAAAGTAATTTGAAAAACTTATCTAGTTCTAGACCTTTACGTGATAAAAGTGGAATAGGATATAATAAAACAAATGATAATAATAGTGTTAGATATGCATTTTTATATGGTAGAAAATTTAATGCTCGTACAAAAAATTGAAATAGCTCTAAATCTACTTCTAGTCAGTTAAGTACTATGCTTAGAAATAAAAAAAGTACTAATTTAATGACATGCAATTTTAAAATACACATTTCCACTAATTTGAGCAAAAAGGGTAAACAAATATATATTATCGATTATATTGACACGATTATAAACAATGAAAATTATATTTACAAAGGATCAACCACATGCACTTGGATATGGTTTCCTAAAACATGGACCATATATATTTACTATATGAGTATACTTGCACTTAAATAGAAAAATATATTAGATACTCACTATTTAACAAGTGGTCAATTTTGCACTTTAAATTTAATATTTTTATTGACTATGATTATTCCTTATTTTAAGAATTTTTTTAGAAATAGGATGCTTTACTTAGGGGAGTATATAATTAAGGGGGAGTTATTTAATCTATATCTACTTATGTTTTTATCTCTTTTTATTGATGACAAAGGGGGAGAGAAACCCGTGAAACATATGACTATAGTAGTAATATATGTAGACTAAATTGTAGCATGTATTTAGGGGGAGTCATATTATTTTATATTATAGCTGTGTGGTTGTCATCATTAAAAAGAGGAAAAATGAAATATCCATATTTATAGTTTTTTGATGATAATAACCATACGACAATGCTACTAATGTGTTTATTGAGTTATTCAGGTCAAATAGGTATATGATTTATGATAAAATCTATATAAGCTGCATTGGACATTATAACAAAAAAACGTTGATGAAAAGTTGGAAAATAAATGGCTAAACATTTGCAAAGCAAGGAATCGAACTATGGTAAAGGCCAAAGACATGTGCACACCAACCAACCATACTACAACCACATTGGTTAAAACGTGGGCAAAAGAGTTACATAAAGGACAAAGATAATTGAAAATTAAATGTTGAAAATGGGGTCAAGGCTGGATTCAAACCCATATGGTTGAAGACAAAGGTACGCCTTAACCAAATACACTGAATCCATATTTGTTGAAAAGGCACATAGCAGATTTATTTAATTGGGGAAAATCAAAATGTGTAGAGCAAAAATTTGGGACAAAGGTGAGATTCAAAACCAAGCACTCAAGAAGAGTACAACGCTCCTCTACCAACTACACTACAACTGCCGTAGTGATGAACTTGTTAGTAGATTATTTATATGGATAGGAAAGAAAAAATAAATTAGTCAAAAAAATAGACGTTGTAGGATTCAAACCCAGGCGGCCAAAGTGATAGCACACGCCTCTACCACTGAGCAAAATAGTGCTTCAGTTTGAAGTATGCGAACATATTTTGTGGTCGTTATAAAATGAATGGTTAAAGTGACCTTCCAAACCTTTTCTTCAAGTATTTCGAAGTTCCACTGGATGCATCTCTTCCAAACTAAATTGCTGAAGGGTTGCTCTTGTTGAATGGCATCTTATCACTCCAATATAAGACTTCCACCATCCTAAAAGAAATCATTCAATCATATGCTCTAAAACTACTCTTATATTGCATCCAAAAGCACTAAACTCTATATTCATTCTAAAATAAAATTTAGACCGATGTTCTTTCACTCCAACATTCAAATCTGGTCCTAGTCCACTTCCTAACCTTTGAACACTCATTTTGTAACATTTTTTAAGGTTATAGAAGTTGTACTCTAGTCAAGTTATTTTTTGTAAAAGAAAATATTGAAGTCCTATTATGGAGCCCTTAGCCAGTTAGTGTAAAAGTCAAGCTCGGTTGTTTAGCGGAGTCTGTAAACTTGTTTCTCCAAGTGAAGTAGAGGTGTTGATAATGAAATTCCTAAGAGGTGCTTAGGGACTGGATGCAAGAGAGGTGCCCCGAACCAGTATAAAATTGACTGTGTGATCTATTCTATTATTTCCACTGCATTTACATTTTCTACTACTATTGGCTATCTTCGATCCCGTGCATAGCGACTAACATATATAACTTTTATAAACGTACTTTATTAAATACTAATGGCATTCAAACAGATCAAATAAAATTTAATAACTAATATTTCATAAATATTAATTAATTTAATTGATTTACAGTGATTATAAATTAAATAAATCATGTGGTTTTTCAGAGTATTCATCAGTACGATTGTGCGACTCAAAGGTGTAAATTCAATCAACGATTAATATCAAACAATTCAAATATTAACGTTCACACATCACCTTAGTTATTGGTGGGACATTTTAACTGAATTTGTCTCTTACACATTTTTACTGTAAAACCCAATTTTAATTATTATAAGCGGTACCTGATAGTAATGATTCTTTACACCAATTCTCTTCGTCAAAACTATATCGCATTAGGACTTATGGAATTTGGTTTTTTTTAAAACTCCAACATCATACACATTCAACTTGGTAATTCCAAATATATAATCCTTGGTTCAATAATAACAATTATTATTAACCGTACTGCTCTGACCAGAGACTTTGATTTTGAGTTGACCGTGACACTAACCTCATACGGTTGAGGAGACGAATTCTCTCTTGAATAGTGTTTCACTTCCAATGCTTCCACTTGACCTTACTATAGTCATTTGATAGATGTCGTGACATGATTTAACTATAATCAAAGCGGAGTTTTCACATTGAAGTTTGATAGTATTCTCAAGTCGAGAGAACAATGAAAATTTATCACATCAATATTTTCTATTTGACCTTAGTTATAGCAACCAACATGAAACTATCGATGAGCCACTCTATAGTTATCTAATAACTATTAGTACGTAACCCCTTGGTGCCCCCAGCATCCATGAGTAATACACTACCCAATATTTGGAGAGTGTTACGTGCTCTAATCTCAATGGATGTATCGATATGCAATCTTGATACATCTTGACTAGAAATATTTAAAGCGGTATGTTTATTTTATTGCGATAAATCACTCATGACTACAACACATTGTAACTACTACCACAAAACATACCATTTATAGATTTTATATATTAAATATACTTTTAATCAAATAAATAGTTAATATAACACACTATATCAAGTACATAATAGAAAGAAAACAGCTTTTATTTTAAAAAGGATTGGTTATCAAGTTAGATATATATAACAAATTACACAATTGCCCCTAGAGCACACCATTAACTCCATCACAATACTGAATTTCGTAAGCCCATGGACTCGTGAAAAGAGTCGAAGGAAATGAGGGCGGCTCTGGCGGAGCTGATGATCAACATTTTGACTGATGATAATGATCATGCGAATGTTCTCAAGATCGGGTCTTAGTTCAGCCTGAAAATAAGGAGTTGGTAGGGTTTCTCCGGGAAAGCACGCACATGTTTGCTTGGACACAGTCTAATATATGTGGAATTTCGCCGCAGATAGCGTGCTATGCATTGAATGTGGACCCAAGATACTCTTCTGTGAAGCAAAAGAGGGCACTATAAAACTAGAGTGATCCATTGCATTGAAGGAAGAGGTGGATAAGATGAAGACGAATGGTTTCATCTGCGGCACACTATTCTTAGAGTGGGTATTGAATCCTATGTTAGTCAAGAAAACCAAGGGGAAATGACAGACATGCACTAACTATTCCGACTTGAATAAGGGGTGCCTAAAGGACTGCTTCCCCTTGACTAAGATCAACCAACTTGTATATGGAATAGCCAGACATGAATTGTTATCCTTTGTGAATGCATACTCCGGCTATAATCAGTTAGTGATGCACGTTCAAGATATATGCATACTAGTTTCATCATAGATTTGGGGATGTATTGTTACAAAGTTATGTCGTTCGGTCTGAAGAATGCTGGAGCTACTTACCAGCGTTTGATGACAAAAATGTTTAAAGATCGGATCAGACAAATTATAAAAGTCTATGTGGACGATATGTTGTTGAAGTCACAACGACCGGCAGATCACATAGGTGATCTCTCAGAGATTTCAACGTACTTCAGAAGCATGGAATGAAGTTAAATAAACTTAAGTGTTTTTTCAAAGTTGCATTGGGAAAGATTTTGGATTTCACCGTGAACTCGAGGGGCATAGAAGCTAACTCAGAACAGATTAAAGCATTAAGAAATGTTACTGCCCTGAAGACGATGAGGGAGATGCAGGGCTTGAGCGGTAAGGTCGCAGCACTAAGCCAATTCATTTGGAAAATGATGGACAAATGTATGCCATTCTTTGATGCCCTTAGGGAGGAGGAAGGAAAGTTCTTTTGGACGAAAGGATGTCATGATGCTTTCCATAAGTTGTTGGATCATACAGAGAGACTATCGGTGTTATCAAAGCCTTTAATTGCAGAAGATCATTTTATCAACTTAGAAGTGTCTACTCATGCGCTGAGTGCAGCCTTGGTATGTGAGGAGAGCAGAATCCAAAGTCCAGTGTACTATATCAGCAAACAGTTTGATGGAGTGGAAAAGAAATATTCGAAGCTGTAGATACTGACGTACTATTTGTTGATTACTGCGAGGAAGTTGATGCCATACTTCTAGGCTCATTTGATAAAGGTGTTGACTGATCAACCACTAAGGAAAGTGCTACATCGACCCGAGATTTTGAGAAGATTGCTAAAGTGGAATGTTGAGTTGATCTATTAAGATATAACATACCATACTTGGATGGTATTTCGAGGACATGAACGGATAGATTTGTTTGCTGAATTCATCTTTCGAGATGATGAAGTGAAAGTGGAATGAGTTTATCTTTCATAATGGAAGTTGTACGTAGATGGAGTCTCCTTTAATGAGTATGATCCCATGGTGGGAGTAGTTCTCATGACCCGGAAGGACAGATGATATGTTACGCCTTAAAGCTAGAGTTCTAGGCGACAAACGATGAAGCTGAATATGAAGCCATAATCGCGGTACTCAAGATAGAAAAAGAACCGGGAGTCAAGACATTGCATATATTTAGCGACATTCAATTGGTGGTCTACCAGGCAAGAAAGAATTTGGGGCTAAGGGTGTGAGACTCGCCCCTTACGTGATGAAGGTACTTGAACTACTGGATGGTTAAGCACCACATAATAATGCACTTCCCTAGAGAAGAGAATGTAGATACAGATTCATTGGCTAAATTGGAAAGTTATAAGGAGGTGTGGCTTTTGGGAATCATGCCACTAGAAAATTTGGCAGCTCCAAGCATTCGCGAGATGGATATTGATTGGATATTACAGGTTGAGGAGGAGAATGAGTCATGGATGAATCCTATTAAGGAATCTTTGATAAAAGGGACTCTCCCAAATGGAAAGAACGAATGATGAAAACTCCTGCATAAGGTACCTCGGTTCATTATGCAAGAAAATATGTTATACAAGAGAGGATTCTCAACTCCCTTACTAATTTTCGTCACCAATGATGAAGCTAGGAAAATCCTTGCAGATGTGCATAAAGGAAGCTGTGGTGATCACACTAAGGGAAAACATTAGCGAAGAAGGTCCTTTGTTGTGGATACTTCTAGCCAACAGTCAATCAGGATGCACTGACTATTCTAGAAGGTATGAAAAGTGCCAGATGTTCATTCACTGAGCTTATACAAATGGTTAGCTCAAGATCGTGTGTGGTATGGGGGATAGATATAATTGTTGTGCTGCCGTTGTCAAGAGGTGGAGTGAAGTATGTGATAGCGGTTGTGGACTACTTCATAAAGTGGGTTGAAGTAGAACCACTTACAAAGATCACTTTGAAGAAAGTGGTCAACTTTGCAATGAAGAGCATTTTATGTAGGTTTGGAGTTCCACAAAAGATAATAACTGATAACGAAACTCAATTCGAAAGTGTCGAGTTCAAAGAATTCCGTGTTCGGTGCTGAATTGAGAAGAGCTTATCGATAGTAGCATAGTTGTAGGTGAATGGACAAGTGGAGGGGGGAGAAATCTCATCAAATCCATCATTAAGAAGAGATTGAAAAGAGCAAAGAGTAACTCAGATGATGAGTTATCACTTGCATTGTGGGCTTATCGGACAACCAACGAGTCCGCAGCTGACCATACTCCATACGCTTTGGCTTATGAAACTAATGCCATGATACTGATTAAATCGAGGTCCCTTCTCACAAAAGATTTCACTTTGATCACAAGATGAACGAGGAACAGTTGCTTAACCGTAGTCCTAACTGGAAAAAAAAACGATAAGAGCTGATTTTTGAGTAGCTGCTCACCGAATGAGAATACAAAGCAATTCAACGCCAAGGTCAGAAACCATACCTTTGAGATAGGCGGCCTTATTTTAAAATGGGTCTTTCTTGGTCTATAGGCGCTCGGTCTAAATTGGGAAGGTCCCAATTGTTAGAGTTAGGGATATGCCCTAGGGACAATTCTGTAATTTATTATAAATTATTTAGTTCTTTAATCAATTCTCGTTTGTAATAAAGATGTTTTTCTTTCCATTATATATTTTGTTATAATGTGTTACAAATAATTACATGAATAATTAAAATATTTTAACAGAAAATCTATAAACGGTGTGTATGTGATAGTAATTACGAATAGTTGTAATCACGAGTATTGTATCACATTATTGTAAAACACATTGTTTTAAATGTTCCTAGTCAAGATACATCGAGACTATATATCGATGTGTCCGTTGAGACTAGAGTGCATAGGCTCTCCAAATATTGGGTAGTGTATTACTCATGACTGCTGGATAGAGGTTGTGTACTGATAGTTATTGGATAACTATGGAACGACTTACTCAATAGTTTTTTGTTAGTCAGTATAATTGAGGTCAAACAGAAGATATCGATGTGACTAATTTACACGGTTCTCTCGACTTGAGAGTACTATCAATCTCCAATATGAAAGCTCCACTTTGATTATAGTCAAATCATGACACATCATCCATCGAGTGCCTACAGTTGGGTCGAGTGGAAATATTAGAGGTGATGCACTATTCAAGAGAGGATTCGTCTCCTCAGTTATATGGGGTTAGTATCAAAGTTGACTCAAGTCAACCCAAAGTCAAAATCTATAACCAGAGTAGTTGGTTAGTAATAATTGTTATTATTGAATCAAGGACTTTGTGTTTGGATTATAGAGTTGAATATGGACGATGCTGGAATTTTGACCATTACCAAATTCGACAAGTCCAAAGTGATATAGTTTTGACGAAGAGAATTGATGTAAATAAATGTCATAACTAGGTAACGCTTAATTAAAGTAAAATTGGATATTATCGAGACTAAGTAAGCGATAAATTTAGTCAAAAATGTCACATTACCTACTAAGTGACGTGTGAACATTAACATTCGAATCGTTCGATGTTAATCGCTGACCAAATTTACACCTGACGAGTCACACAATCGAAATAATGATTTCTCCGTAGACCAAATGATTTAATTAGTTTATAATTATTATAAATTAATTAATATTTGTGAAATATTGTTTATAAAATTTTGAATATGATTTGAGGAATAAATATTATTGTATATATTTATAATAGTTATAAATATATTAATCGATATGCGATATGGACAAGCAATTAAATTAAACTTAATTAGTAATATTTATTTGGACCTCAATGGGCTACTAGCCCATGATATTATGGTGATATTTCAGTAGCAATAAGGATGTAGGGGGCGGCTAAAAATGGGCTAGGAGTATTTTAGACGGATGGCTCGGATTTAGGGCGAATGGATAAGAGATATGATCCACCTTTCTCTCTATTCCTTCCACTATAAAAGGACTCCTAACCCTAATGCGAAAAGGGATTTTTTAGCTACCATTTCCCACCATTGTTAGCTGAATTTATCTACATAGGAGCTCCAACAAATTCATATTAAATCAATTTCAAAGCAACAACTATTTTATAGTCGACGGTCTACGATTTAAGGATTAATAGTCTACCGAATTGAGAAAGTATCTAAGGAGGGAGATTCGTCGTTACAATGTGTGCTTCAAGGCATTAGTTTTGGTATGTGTTTAGTATACGTATGACTTATGATTACTATTAATATTCTATTGTTTCTTTGTATATCATTATTATATTATTAGTTAGGTGAGATTCTTATAAGTATTAATGTTGTCACATATTAGATTGGTTATATGTATGTATATTATTAACAAAAACCTTTTTTATAGGTTCAATGTATACACAATCGACTAAATTATTTTAATTATTTTCCTTTTTTTAATTAATTTATATATATTAATAAGTCAAATAACATAAATTAAATTACTTAGGTTCAATTGTGTCATCATATCATGTTAATAATTGATCCTATATTTTATATATGAAAATTTACACTAATTACAATTTTATTTAATAGTAAAGTACTTTTTAATAATTATTTACTATTATTTAATATAACTTAAATCAAAATACAGGTTGAATAATTCATACAAAATAATATATGTTTTAAAAATTATATTTTTTATTTTATAAATTTATTTTATCATCATATTGTCTCTCAGAAAAATCCTAAAAATTAAATTTATATTTTAAAAAAATCATTATATGTGCGATCGATAATAAAAAATTATTAAAAAATTATTGTTGACTCAAAAAGTTATGGAATTTTTTCTTTACCTTAAAATATCATGTTTGAATTTCTGAAAATTTATAATTTGTAAAATATATTAGGACATTATTTTTAACGTTAGTTTAATGCTTTTCGGCAATATATATATATATATATATAATTTAATAATATAAAATTATAGTTAAATATTTCATGTGTTGTGTATTCAATCTAGAATGCAATAAAAAAAATAAAAATAAAAATATTTAGTTTTATTTAGTTTTCAAAATTGATATAATTATATAAATATATATATATATACATATTTAAATACATATATTTATAAATACTTTAGATATTATAAATATAATTATATATAGATACATACATATATATAATTTTCCTACTATAAAAATATTTGTATATTTTATATAAAAAAAACTTTATATATTATATGTGTATATATATATGTCTATGTTTATATATTTATATAGTCATTTATTTAATTAATATCTAATTAAATATATACATATATATATTGTTAATATTTTACATATATGCATTACATATATTTATCATATATATATATATATAAGTATGTACTATATTGTTTTAATATTTATTTAAGTAACAAGTTTAAATACATACATATATTTGGACTACATACAATACAAATAAGATAAGCTAACATGTCTGTTGCGATACAAATCTCAACATCTATATACATACGTGTTATACCTTGCACGAATTATTATATTCTACACGCATACACATACGTATATGTATATGATACATATGTATACCATTATATTTAATAGAATATAAATTAAATAAAATTTCATCTATTCCTTAAAAATTTAAATGAAATAAGATATTCTATTTAAATTAAATTTAGAAATGTTCTAAATAAATTAGACTTTAAAGGCCCAATATAGATCCAACAAGGGAATTTTTTGAAATTCATCCATATCTTTCGTTGCAGGCTGGCTTAGTTCCCACAATGGTATCGGAGCCCAATAGTATATGCGGTCTAAATTAGTCATATTATGGTTAACTACTAAGCTCACAACCCAAAAGTTGCCCCTAATAGAAAATGCCCAAACTGGAATTGGGCATTGAGCTAATTTTCAAATTTTTTGAAAGTTTGAAATAAAAGATTTGAAATTTAATAATTAAATTTAAAACATGATATAAAATAATATAAAAGTTATAATATTATAATTTTTTTCAAAATATTTGAAAATAATTTAATATAATTTCAAAAAAATTATACATTTATTAATATGATTAATAAGTTAGTTAATTAATGGAAACTATATTCATGTATTATATATTATGATATATGTTATGATATTTTAAAATGTTTAAGATATCGTAAGTATACATGTATGTATAAATAGTGATTTTCGAAATTAAAACAATTTAATTAAAATAGTTTAGTTAAATAAATTAATTAAAGTTAACTAATTAAATAATATATACATATATATTATATATGTTTTATACTATAAAGGTTATAGTATATATGTATATATATACAAGTTATATTGATATAAAATTAATTAAAATGTTAGTTAATTAAAATTAATTAATTAAATAAGGTTTAATTAATATAATGTTATACATAAGACTTGTATATAAGTAATATGAAATATAAAAGTTATATAATAAATAAACTTATATAATATGAATGTATAAATTTAAAGATGGAATAATAAGAAACCCTAAATAGATCTGAGGAATAAGAACATACGTAATTATATGTATACCGTGATTTCTGATGCGTCCGACACTTGAATCATGAGAGTAATTCATAAGAATTACGTTGTTCCATAAGTCGATACCACTCAATTTTATATATGTTGAAGATTCTGAATCGTCAATACAATGTTGTCCTCTGCCATATACATACTAATAAATTACTTGCATACTCCTTAGTTGTTGAGCAGACTCAAGCTAGGGATGTTATGTGTTGTATTATTTATACATTGAATAGACGAGATAATTGCATGTATTTGTTGAGCAAACTCAAGATATATATACTATACTTAGGCCACCACGATATGGTGGGTATGAGTGAATAATTTCATTTCGATTTGGTTAACAGACTCAAGGTCGAAGAGAAATTAGGACAAGGCACCAAAGGGTTAGTAGTTGTATATGATATAAACGATAAGGAATTATCCATCGTCCGTGGAGTTATGACTTGCTAAGCACACACAAGGTAAGAATTCCAAGACGGACAGTCCTAACACCTACTAGTGAGGTCGAAAGACTTTTATGTTTCGACTTATGGTTTGACGAGACATAAAAGACTAGTGGGAGCTTATTAGTAAAATGAAACATAAAGTTCAACCTTGCTAATATTATAAGAACATCTACTATGATTTGTCCTAATAATCTACTACTTCAACTTGCAGAAAATGACAACTCTAAAATTGTTTTCTGAAAACGTCAAACTTACTGGACCTAACTACACCAACTGGCAAAGAGCAATTAAGATAGCATTAACTAACGAGCACCTTTGGACTGCTATTACATGCGAACCTAAAGAATAACCCGCTGATGATGCGGACCCTGAGCTAAGACTTGCTTATGAGAAATGAATGTCAGACCTATAGATCGCCCAAGTGTTCATGCCGTCTACGTTAGATAAGCCATTGCAGAGGTAGCACGAAAATATGCCTGTCCATGATATATTCAATAGCCTCATGGCCCTGTTTGGTGAATAGTAACGTTTTGCAAGGTACAAGCTTATGAAGAAACTGTTCAATACCAAAATGACCAAAGGGCAGAAAGTGGACGATTATGTGCTAATGGTGAAGGGCTATATTGATAGGCTTTCATAATTGGACGTATAAATAAGCAATGAACTACCAGTAGAATTAATCCTTGGTTCACTTACTTCTCAGTATGAACTGTTCATACTAAATTATAACATGAACCAACTAAATGTGAATCTCATGGAGCTCCTCAATATGTTGAGGTCGGCTGAGTCTACATCTAAGGATCAAGGTGTCGTACTTGCTGTGAAGGGTAGTGCATCATCTTCGAAGAGTTTAAAGAAGTAGAAAAGAGCAGGTAAAAAGAACAAGAAAAGTAAAAAGATGGATGACAAGGGAGAATGTAACCACTGCCATACGAATGGTCACTAAAAAAGGAACTGTCCTGACTAATTAAAGATTATTAGCAAAAGGAAATAAAACGATTCTGCAGCTCCATTAGGTGCATTTATAATTCAAAATTGTTTTGTAATCAATAAAATGTCATTGGTTCCAGATACCAGATCTGGTACTCATATATGTAATTCATTACAGGGGCTTAAGAACTGGCATCGCGTGGTAAAAAGGGAGAAGAGACTCCATGTTACAGATGGATCTATGGTAGATGCAACGAGTGTAGAAGACTATCATTTAGTTTTTCCTACTGGATTAATATTAGTATTAAATAATTGCTATTATGTAAAAGACTTTATTTGTGGAATTATTTATGTTTCTAGAATGTCAAAAACTATATTTATATTTCATTTTGCAAATAATGTTATGAAAGTTAGTTTGGATGGAAATAATGTCTGCGAAGGTGTTCTTGAAAATGGCATTTATGTGATTAATATTAATTATGTGTGTTCTGCGAATTATACATCTAAAATATAAATGATGGTTGTCTTTGGCATTGTAGGCTAGATCATATAGTGAGAAACGACTACACAAATTGAAAACCAAAGACTTTTTGCTGTCAATTAATTCTGAATCATTTGATACGTGTGAGTCATGTCTTAGAGGTAAACTGACTAAGTGCCCCGACTGTATATAGCGACAGGTTATTTTCGATGCCTTTTTCCGACAGCTAGCCATTTCGGTGGCTTTATTGTAATTAAAATGACTTTGTTGTTGATAGCCGTCGAAAACCGACACAATATTAGCTGTTAGACCGTCGGTAGCCGTCGGAAGTAAACATGATTTCAACTGCTATAACCCGAGACCTGCTTCCATTTCAATATCTTCCCTTAAACCACCAAAATCCCTCCTCCTTCATCTCCTCCCTGCTCGGCCAGCACCCGCAGCCATCCGGAGCATCTCCAACATCATCAATAAACACTCTCTACAACTCTAGGATCTCCATTCATCTTCAAATCAGGTTGTTTCCTTTAACCTAATTGAATTTGATTTGGTAATTTAGGGTTTATTTGATAATCTAGTTGTTTATAATAGCTGATTGATTGTTTATTTACATTAACTAATTAGTAATTTGATTAGTTTATTTACATAAACCCTAAATCCTAATTAGTAATTTCCCAAATTCTAAACCCTAATTAATAATTTGATTAGTGTATATGCGCATTTAAGCTAGCATTTGGTTAGTTAGGATTGATGTGAATGATTTTGTGTATGGTTTGTAAAATTCAGAAAAGAATAATTAAAATATATTAATCGTAATTAAACCCTTAATCGTTTATATAAAACATGAATAATATATATATATATATTCGAAATAGTAAAAATCATATAATATAGTGTATATTTAATAAAACAGTAAAATGCGAATAAACTATTGTACAAATGCTAATATATGTTATATAATTAACTAATCGTGCATAATATTAATCTATATATATAATGTTAATATTGATAATCTATGAACAAAGTAGACGTGCATAATGTGTCTTATTTTTTATAAATCCCTTAGAGAGTTTTTGGCCCCGTCTAACAAGTATTGTATATGATCGTTATATGGATATTCATTTTTATTACAAAACAGACATGCATATTCATCTGATACAATATTTGTTGGATTTGTCCTTGTATTGGACAAATTACAAACACTATAAAGTAATTACATTTCGTAAATCATTTCATTTTAAACGGTTCACAAAATTTCGACAGCACTTCCTTTTTGTTCCTTGTGTACACGCATTTGTGTACGATACTGGGGATACGGGGGAAGTGCTGCCGAAATTTTGTGAAATCGTTTAAAATGAATTGACTTATGAAATATAATTACTACTGTGTTTGTAATGAAAAGTAAGATGACCGACCATCAAAGCAAAAAATAATATAGAAGCTAAAAATTTAATATTATATTCATTTCAAGGTGCAAAACCAATTCAAGGCGCAAGAAAACGCAAAAAGGCGCAAAAGCGATTTCAATGCGCAAAAAGGTGCAAATTAGCAAATTCAATAACATTATAAATAAATACTTTTTAATTAAAAAAATAAAATGTCAATCCATAAAATTAAATGATTAATACTAATTTAATTTCTACCATAAGTTTTAAAGTAGGAAAATTGGTCAATTATTTTACTGATCAGAGCTGGATGTATGAACGACGAAGGGAAATTGGAGGCTCAATAAGTGAACATTTTTGAAATGGGGTACTTGTGTTTGTTGAATTCGCTTTAAGTAATAATGGAAACGACGAAGAAATTTGTTGTCCATGTAGTAGGTGCAAACTGTTGAAGCGTTTGATACCGGATATGGTTAGAGTTCATTTGCGCCAATACGGTTTCGTGCCGAATTATTTAGTGTGGGATCGTCATGGAGAAATTGTAGCACCTAATCAAGAACAGTCAGAGGAGGAGATTGGTGATGAAATTAGTACGACGAATCTCATAGAACATATAATCGAAGATGAAGCATGATCAACGTTCCCTACCATTGAAGTTGAAAATGACGATGTTAACATGGAAGAGGAACCAACTGTTGGAGCGAAATAAATATATAATTTATTGGATTCTGCTAAGAAACCCTTATGGAATGGTTGTACAAGCGACACTCAATTATCAATAACTGCAGAGTACATTGCGATGAAATCAAAATATAACCTCACAGAAGCCGGATTTACAGCTATTGTACAAGCTGCTAAACGGCATATGCCACCCGATAATTTATTGTGCAAAAATCATTATGAAGTAAAAAACCTTATGTCTGCTTTCGTTTTGACGTATTAAAAAATAGATGCTTATTTAAATGGTTGCATGTTGTTTTGAAAAGAATACATCAATCTTAGGAATTGCAGAATATATAACCAGGAAAGATACAAACCAAGAAAAAAGAAGGGAAACGAAGTTCCATACAAGCGTATGCATTACTTACCTATCACTCCTAGACTTCAAAGGTTATATGCATCATCAGTAACAGTGCATCATATGAGATGGCACAATGTGAGAACACAGGAAGAAGGTACGTTAACACACCCAGTTGATGGAGAAGCATGAAAGCATTTTGATAAGAAATATCTTGCTTTCGCGGTGGAGAGCCGTAATGTTAGGCTTGGTTTATATATGAATGGATTTTCACCGTTTTCCCAGTTTGGTTCTAAATACTCATCATGGCCTATAATCGTTACATCTTACAATCTACCTCTGTGGATATGTATGAAAACTCCATATATGTTTCTCACAATTGTCATCCCTGGCCTAGATGATCCGACACAGGGAATCGATGTTTACTTACAACCATTAATCGAAGAGTTGAAAACATTATTGTACGAAGGAGTTGAAACATACGATGTATCAAATTTTTTTTTTGGATGTTTGCTTCTTTATTGTGGACTATTAGTGATTTTCCTGCATATGCAATGCCTTCGGGTTGGAGTACCGCCGGTCGTTTAGCGCGTCTTTATAGTATGGAAGAAACACGAGCATTTTCTTTATCAAACGGGAAGAAAATTTCATGGTTTGATTGTCATTGGTGTTTTCTCCATATTAATCATCCTTTTAGAAGAGATAAAAAAAACTTCACAGCTAATAGACATGAGACTTTGCGACCACCAACAATTTGGTCAAGCAAAGATATATATGAAGTTGTAAAGAATTGTCCAAAGATACATGAAACCAAAAAATAAATTGAAATTCAAGGTAAATAGGCGATTCATAATTGGTGCAAACAAAGTATATTTTGGGAGTTTCCTTATTGGAAAAATCTCCTAATCCGTCGTAACATTGACGTGATGCATAACGAGAAAAACATATTTGATAATCTGTTTAATACGGTTTTGAATGTTAGGGAAAGACTAAGGACGGTTTGAAATCAAGACGTGATATAGAAGAAATTTGTGACCATCTTGAGCTTCATATCAAGCCAAATGACACTAAAAAACCCAAAGCATGCTATGAGTTAGACAACAACCAAGTTAATGTACTGTTAAAATGGGTGGAAGGATTACGATTTCCTAATGGGATTCCCTCTAATCTTCGTAGATATGTCGACTATAAGAATATGAGAGCAAGTGGGATGAAAAGCCATGATTGTCATATAATGATGGAAAATTTGTTGCCCGTCGCTTTCAGAGAACTGTTGCCCGGAAAAGTTTGGAAGGTTGTAACGGAACTTAGTTTGTTTTATAAGGAGCTTTGTTCAACTACGTTAAAAGTTTATCGTCTACGTAAACTTAAGGAAGAAATCCCTATACTGCTCTGCAAATTGGAGAAAATATTTCCTCCAGGTTCCTTTAATGTAATGGAGCATTTACCTGTTCATCTTCCATATGAAGCACGTCTTCGAGGTCCTGTGCAATATGGATGGATGTATCCATTCGAGAGGTAAGGCATTAATATCGAGTATAGTAAATATTATTTTAATTACATATATATAAGTTATTTTTGAATTGAAATATTTTCTATTAGGTACTTCATTTAAAGAAAAAAGTGAGACAAAAAGCTCAAGTTGAAGGTTCAATTTGCAAATCATATATCGAAGAAAAAGCTTCTTCTTTTTTTCTCATTATTTCAGTGATCATGTGAACTTATCATTTGAAAGTGCTACGCGTAATGTTTAAGCCGTTGAACAAGATTGTTCTTCTGAGGTAATGTTATCTGTTTTTAGAAAACATGGTCAACTTGTTGGAAAATATGTGGAAGTATGGTTAGACGATAGAGATTACCATGTAGCACACACATATATTCTTCTTAATTGTACTGAAGTTGCACCATTTATTAGGTAATATTAAATTACAAGTCTGGATATATTTAATTAATTTAATACTACACGTGTACATTAATTATAATGCAATATATTATCTCTATGTTTGCAGTGTTTGTGAATCACAACATCCAAGCGGCGATATAAGCTGAAAGTCTATATGAGTGGATCGTCTAGATTATATGCAAGTATAGACAGTTAGCTATATAATATAATACTATAAAGTATAGTAACAAAGTAAATAAAACTAATCACACCGGTATTTTATACTGGTTCGGACCTCCCGTCCTACGTCCAGTCCCGAAGCTCCTCTTCGGAATTTCCTTTCAACTAACCCTCACTAGACCCGGAGGAACAGGTTTACAATAGCAGAGTTTCTTTGTCAAGAATGTGTTCTATAACACGGATGTTGACTATTGAGTACAAATGCTTCCAATATATATCTGGAGAGTGTTGTCTATGAGGAACTGTATATTTGGAAGAATGGAATACAAGTATAGATTTGCTTGAGATCAAGACTATATCAAAGTATAAGAGTAGAAAGTGCAAGTAAGTCAGGTAGGTGAGTTCTTCTCTTGAATTCCTGATTTTATTTATAGTGATGAAGAGTCTCTATGTATAGTTGCCTTCATTAACAATCGTTGTATAGTTGCTCCTTTTGGTGATGAAGAGTTGCAGCAAAGAGGAGCGGATGTGTCTCTTCGGATGTGACAGTTGGTGTTTGAATTTACACAGTCGAGCCCATTTTCAGACGTCTGGAAAGTAGCCTCTGACGTCTGGCCTTTACTTCTGTTTTGTATCTGGATGTATGTCAGACGTCTGAGTTCTAGATCAGACGTCTGGTTTCTTCTGAGATTGTGATCCAGAGGAATCATTCAGACGTCTGACGTTGGTAACCAGACATCTGGTTGCTTCTGAATTATGAACCAGGGGAATCATTCAGACGTCTGGCTTGTGCTCTCAGACGTCTGAAAATGTCTGAAAGTGTGCATGTTGCTTTATCTTGTGCATGTCTCATTTCTCTTCAATCTTTTCTGATTTGACGTCTTTTGATTCTTGTCTTGAGTGTTGCTTTAGTCTCTTTGGTGACGTTACTCTATCAACTATCTGTAAATATAGATATATATGTATATTCGATTTCCATTGTATAGTTGTTATCATCGAAACCATAGAATTGATTTCCTAACAATCTCCCCCTTTTTGATGATGACAACTATTCAATGTACTTATATATATATTTCAAATCTCCCCTTGAATATGTGCTTAGTTTTGTTGATAAGATTATATATATATATTTCTCCCCCTTTGACATTATCAAAAAGAATATGTAAACGATCAAGTCAAAAAGAAATTTTCATTAAAGATAAGAAGGAGATATATGAGGGAGATATCAAGGCTTAGACAAGATCTTGAAGTGAAAAAATTCCTAAACTTCGTCTGAGTTTCATGAAAGTTTGTTTGTTTAATGGTTTTGTAAATATGTCGGCTACTTGATTTTCGGTACTTACATATTCTAAAGATATAGTTCCTTTTTCAACATGGTCTCGTAAGAAATGATGTCGAATATCTATATGTTTTGTGCGTGAGTGATTTACAGGATTTTTTGACAAATTAATAGCACTTGTGTTGTCACAATATATTGGAGAATTTTTTATGATTTTACCGAAATCCATTAGTGTTTGTTGCATGTATATTACTTGCGCACATGCTAGAGCTGCGGAGATGTATTCAGCTTCACAAGTGGATAAAGAAACACAATTTTGCTTTTTACTAAACCACGAAACTAACGATTGTCCGATAAAATGACAAGTTCCACTAGTACTCTTACGATCTGTTCTACAACCACCAAAATCCGCATCGCTATATGAAACAAGTTCAAAAGGTGATCCTTTAGGATAAAACAAACCATAATCTTTAGTACTAGATAAATAGCGTAAAATGCGCTTAACAGATCGTAGATGAGATTCTTTTGGTTTGGCTTGAAATCGGGCACAAAGACATACACTCATCATAATATCTGGTCGACTAGCCGTTAAATATAGTAAAGAACCAATCATACTTCGATATAACCTTTCATCAAAATCTTTTCCATTTTCATCTTTTTCTAAGTGAATAGTGGTACTCATTGGTGTTGGTTTGCTTGAAGTTTTATCCATTTTAAATCGATGTAATAAATCGTTACAATATTTTTCTTGATGAATAAAAATTCCATTTTCTAGTTGTTTTATTTGTAATCCTAAGAAAAAATTTAATTCTCCCATGTGTGACATTTCAAATTCATTTGTCATAATATTTGAAAAATCATTACATAGTTTTTCGTTGGTCGAACCAAAGATGATATCATCAACATAAATTTGTACAACTAAAATATCGTCATCTTCTCTTTTTATAAATAAAGTTGTATCTATTTTTCCTATATGGAAACCAGATGTTATTAGGTGATTTTTAAGACGTTCGTACCATGCACGAGGTGCTTGTTTTAATCCATATAGTGCTTTATGTAATTTAAAAACATGATCTGGATAATTCTCATGAACAAAAAGCGGTGGTTGTTCAACATATACATTTTCTTTGATAAAACCATTCAAAAAGGCACTCTTGACATCCATTTGAAATAGTTTAAAATTGTTATGAGTTGCAAAGGAGAGTAAAGTACGAATGGCTTCTAATCTTGCAACCGGTGCAAAAGTTTCATCATAGTCTATGCCTTCTTGATTGTAACCCTGAGCAACTAGTCATGCTTTATTTCTAACAATATTTCCATTTTCGTCCGCCTTGTTTTTAAATACCCATTTTGTTCCTATTACTGATTGATCTTTAGGTCTTGGTACTAATTCCCATACATTATTACGTTCAAATTGATGTAGTTCCTCTTGCATAGCTATTATCCAAAAATTATCATTTGAGGCTTCTTTATAATTCTTTGGTTCAAAGTTTGATACAAACGCTATATGGCTTATTTGATTTAGTTGATTTCTAGTAACTCTTGAATTTAGATCTCCAATAATATTATCTATTGGATGATCTTTAAGGATCCTAGGAGATGATAAAATAGTGTTATTTTGTATATTGGCTTCATTATTACTAGAATTTGTTGAGTTTGTTGGTAGAATAATTTCTTCTTCATCGTTAGTTTGTTGTTTGAAAGGATTTTCGTCCAACAAGACATGTAGACTCTCTTCTATAGTATTATTCTTTTTATTAAAGATTCTATATGCCTTGCTACGATCTGAATATCCAACAAAGATACCTTCATCGGCTTTTGGATCAAATTTTCCTAATTTGTCTTTTGTATTTAATATAAAACATTTTGAGCCAAACGTTTTAAAGTATGATACTTTAGGTTTTTTACCAAAAAATATTTCAAAACAAGTTTGTTTAGTCATTGGGCGAATAGTTACTCGATTCAATACATAACAGGATGTAGCAATAGCTTCGGCCCAAAAATGTTTTGGTAATCCGCTACTATTTAATAATGTTCGAGCGCATTCTTGTAATGTACGATTTTTTCTTTCTACGACACCAATTTGTTGGGGTGTACGAGGAAAAGAAAAATTATGAGTTATTCCCTTTTTATTGCAAAAATTTGAAAAAAGATCGTTTTCGAATTCTCCTCCATGATCACTTCTAATATTTTTAATTTTTAAATTCATTTGAGTTTTAATCCGTTTTGCAAATATTTTAAACATACCAAAAGTATCGCTTTTATGTTTTAGAAATAAAGTCCATGTATATCTTGAGAAATCATCGACTATTACAAAAACATATTTGTTATGATTAATAGATCTTAATTGTGTTGGACCAAATAAATCTAAATGTAATAATTCTAATGGTTGTTTTGTAGAAATATTATTTTTAGATTTAAAAGAGCTTTTCTTTAGTTTACCAATTTGACAATCATCGCATAAATTTTCTACTTTGTAACTCATTTTAGGTAACCCTCTTACTAACTCATATTTAGCTAACTTATTAATGTTCTTAAAATTAATATGACAAAACCGTTTATGCCATAACCATGGATCATCATGTTTGGCAGTTAAGCATAAGCTTGAATCTTTATTAATATTCATGTTTAATATATAAATATTTTTGTTTCTAAAACCTTCAAAAACGAGTTGTTTGTTATTATCTAAAATGTTACATCTATCTTTTTCAAAATTTATTTGAAAACCTTTATCACATAATTGACTAATGCTTAATAAGTTGTGTTTTAAATTTTCTACTAGTAAAACATTTGTAATAACAGGAGAGTTAGATATACCAGAGTTGATGACTTCTCCAATGCCTATGACAAATCCCTTTGAATTGTCCCCAAATGTTACCGTTCCACCATCGATGTATGTTATATTCGATAACATTTTTGAATTTCTAGTCATATGTTTGGAGCATCCACTATCTAGTATCCATTTCTCCTTATTTTTTATTTTGGGTACCTGCAAGATAAAAAATATTTTAATTGGTACCCATATATTTGATTAGGGTCCTAAATGTTAGAGAGAGGTAGCCATACCCAAGATGGTTTGGTACCTTTATAAATATAATTTTTATTATAAACTACATTTTCTAAGTAATTATTGATATGCTTTTGTCTAATCAATTTGTTATTTGTTTTCGGAACCCAAATTTTCATATTTTTGGTATTCAATCTTTGTTTAGATAAACTTCTAGTTTTTATATAACTAATATTTTTAGCCTTATTTTCTCTTTGTTTAGAGCCTTTTTTAAATCCTATTCCATTTCTATTACCTGATGGTTTTGATGTTTTGATAAGTTTTTCCAAGTCTTGTTTCCCTTTGTTAAATTTTGACACATTATTGGTAATTTTATCTAATTTTTCTTTTAACTTTCTATTTTCTGTTGTCAATAATTCAATATCCTCTTTAAAATCAATATTTTCTTTTATCAAATTCTCTTTTTCTAGAGTAATGTTCTCACTTTCTATCACAATATTTCTTAATTTTTCTTGAGATATTTCAAGTTCTTCTTCTAAAATAGTTTTTTCATCTTTCAACATTCCTACTTCAAGTTCTAATCTATTTACTTTTACTATATATTCTTTGTTTAATTTTTTTATTTGTCTAAATTTATCATCTAATTCTATGCTAAGTTCAAGTAATTCTTCATAGTTAAGTTCTGGACATACCTCATCTTTTTGTGCCATAAAACATGCATTAGCTTGTTCTCCGTTGCTATCACTATCACTTTCTGAAGATGAAGACTCAGAGTCATCCCACGTTACCTTGAAAGCTTTCTTCTTTTTGAGTTTTTCAAATTTGCTCTTCTTTTTATCATTGTTAAGTTTTGGGCAATCCTTCTTCATGTGTCCGTATTGATCACATTCATAGCACTTGATTTGAGATAGATTTGTTGAATTGGTTTTTCCTTCTTTTTGAAACTTGGTCATCTTTCTAAACTTCTTGAATCTATTGTAGTTTTTGGCAATGAATACTATCTCATTTTCATCTAAATCTGAGTCATCATTCTTTATTGATGGAAATGCTATGTTCTTCGTATCTGAATTTAATTCTTTACGTGCCTGCAAATTAGCTTCATAGGACATCAAATTTCCTACCAACTCTTCAACTTTGAGAGTAGAGAGATCATTAGCTTCTTCAATAGATAATACCTTTCTTTCCCAATCAGGTGTTAAAGAGTTGAGTATTCGAGAAACTAAATCAAAATCAGTAAACTTAACTCCTAATGCCATAAGATCATGTTGAATAGTTTGAAATCTAGAATACATGTCTACTATAGTTTCATTTTGTTTCATTTTAAATGATGAAAATTGATTTTGCAAAATTGAAATTTTAGTTTGTTTGACCTTTGTTGTACCTTCATGTGTAATTTGTAAGGTACGCCAAATATCAAATGCAGTAGTGCATAACATGACACGTGAAAATTCATTTTTGTCAAGTGAGCAAAACAGGACATTCATAGCTTTAGCATTATTTGATGCTAAGGTTTTTTGTGCATCGGTCCATGTGTTCATAGCAGTAGTTGGAGCTTCATATTTATCTTGAGTGGCTGACCAAATTTCTAAACCATTAGCTTCCATAAAAATTCTCATACGTGTAGACCAATATGAATAATTAGAGCCATTAAAAAGTGGGGGTCGTGCTGTGGATTGTCCTTCTTGAAAAATACTTGCCATATTATAAAGATTTAAAAAAACGTGTTACTGTTTTTCTAAACGAACCTTGCTCCGATACCAATTGAAAGTCTATATGAGTGGATCGTCTAGATTATATGCAAGTATAGACAGTTAGCTATATAATATAATACTATAAAGTATAGTAACAAAGTAAATAAAACTAATCACACCGGTATTTTATACTGGTTCGGACCTCCCGTCCTACGTCCAGTCCCGAAGCTCCTCTTCGGAATTTCCTTTCAACTAACCCTCACTTGACCCGGAGGAACAGGTTTACAATAGCAGAGTTTCTTTGTCAAGAATGTGTTATATAACACGGATGTTGACTATTGAGTACAAATGCTTCCAATATATATCTAGAGAATGTTGTCTATGAGGAACTGTATATTTGGAAGAATAGAATACAAGTATAGATTTGCTTGAGATCAAGACTATATCAAAGTATAAGAGTAGAAAGTGCAAGTAAGTCAGGTAGGTGAGTTCTTCTCTTGAATTCCTGATTTTATTTATAGTGATGAAGAGTCTCTATGTATAGTTGCCTTCATTAACAATCGTTGTATAGTTGCTCCTTTTGGTGATGAAGAGTTGCAGCGAAGAGGAGTGGATGTGTCTCTTCGGATGTGACAATTGGTGTTTGAATTTACACAGTCGAGCCCATTTTCAGACGTCTGGAAAGTAGCCTCAGACGTTTGGCCTTTACTTCTGTTTTGTGTCTGGATGTATGTCAGACGTCTGAGTTCTAGATCAGACGTCTGGTTTCTTCTGAGATTGTGATCCAGAGGAATCATTTAGACGTCTGACGTTGGTAACCAGACGTCTGGTTGCTTCTGAATTATGAACCAGGGGAATCATTCAGACGTCTGGCTTGTGCTCTCAGACGTCTGAAAATGTCTGAAAGTGTGCATGTTGCTTTATCTTGTGCACGTCCCATTTCTCTTCAATATTTTCTGATTTGACGTCTTTTGATTCTTGTCTTGAGTGTTGCTTTAGTCTCTTTGGTGACGTTACTCTATCAACTATCTGTAAATATAGATATATATGTATATTCGATTTCCATTGTATAGTTGTTATCTCGAAACCATAGAATTGATTTCCTAACATAAGCAAAGATTTCGCTACTTGGTTTTCGAACTATGTTTATGATCCGATAGATTGTATGGTCGATGAAGGATTAAAACATCTAGCGATGGGACCAAAAAGAAAAGTTAAGATATATTCAATATTCTTCGTTAATGGATATAAATTCAACACCAAAGAATATGGTGCTAAAAAATTAACTAACAATACCGGTGTGTTTGTTAAAGGTAGTGATGATCCAAATGATCATATAAATAATTTTTATGGCATGTTAACCCATGTTTTGTAATTGACATATTTCACTAGACCTGCGGAGGAAGGCTTTTTGTTTAGATGCAACTGGTTTAGCAATGTTCCAGGTTTTGGAGTTATCGTGCATCCAAATTATAATCTTATAGAAATAAAACATACCTCACATTATCAAAAGTACGATCCTTTTGTACTAGCCAAACAAGCCCTACAAGTTTATTATACCTCTTATCATCTCTAAAAAGAGATAAAGAAGACTGGTCGGCAGTTTTTAAAACGAAGGCAAGATTTACGTTTGATGGAAAGAATATTCCAGACAAACAAGCATATCAAGCAGATATTGAGGAAAATGTTGAAATAACAATAACGGATGATCACACGGATTTTGGACCTCTAAATGATGAATCAAATGTATTAGTAGAAGCATTTGAAACTACAGAGGAAAACGATAAAGAGTACGAAACCGAGTCCGAATCAGAAAACGATAAAAAGTACGAAATCGAGTCCGAATCAGAAAACGACGAGGACTGATTGGTAATATACAATTTAATATAAGGTAATTTATGCAATTATTCATCTTACATTTTTCTCATCAATTATGATATCTTTTCTCATAATTATTATGAATTATATGTTCTGACATAATAAATTAATATGTACGTGATAGGTATTATGTCTTTTTTCCGAAGGTGTAGCTCTTCCCACTCTGGTTCCCCCTCTTCTTCTCGAAGAGGGAATAGAGGTGATGAAAGTGGCCCTTTAGAGCCAGCAGCACGACCAGTAGTGTATTTACAGCCCAAAGCCGATGAATCGTAAGTATTAAAATTAGTAGCATAGCATTAGAAATATTTTTTGTACGATATATATAATAGTCTAAAGCTATGCATCAAATTTAACACAGGGGATTTGTGCTAGAGCCATCGGGAGTGGTTCTTGGTATTTTCAAGCAGGCATATATGAGAAGGATGACTGGTTGTTGGTCTCGATGGAGTAAGATCCCTGACCCGATCAGAGAGAGCATCTGGCATGACTTTTTGGTGAGTTTAAATTTAAATATTTGTAAATTACCGATTTATAATTTGTTGACTACTTAAAAATGTACAACTTATATTTAATTTTCTCAATGTGCAGGGTTCCATAGATTTGCAGGAAGTGGACATTTCCCTTGTGCAGCGCCACTGGAATTCTAAGATAGCGAAGAATTATCGGGACACGATGTCAGGCCTTAGAAGAGCTGGGAAGAAACCGAACTGGATGGGTGCCAGTGTATGGGATACGTGGGTTGCCTGGTGGAACAATGATGAGTTTAAGGTAATTAATCTATCATATATATCTTATTGCTTTGTTTTACAGCTATTAAATATATTGTCCAATTATTTAAATTTGTAGGCGGAGTCACAGAGGAACTCTACGAACAGAAATAAGAACCCAGTAACACATCGTGGTGGTTCCAAGTCATTCCAGCATCATAGGATTTGGTAAATTTATTAATTGCGATTATAAACAGTTATTGCATTTATATAGTTTAAGTTATAAGTTATTAATAAACAGTAATATATATACATTATTTATTGCAAGAAAGAGGGCGTTGACATCTGGTCTCATACATGGAAGTATTTTCTCATACCCATGCCATAAAGCAAACGAACGAAGCTAGCAACGTTACATATGAAAGGGAAGATGAGGATAAGGCGACGGCTGCATATGTATGCATATTCTGAATTTTAAGTTATTAATATTGATTAGTTTAAGTAATTAGCTTTGAAGAATTAAAATAATGTTGCGTTAATTTCAACTGTAATTTTTTTGGCATTGTAGGCAAAGTTTCATGAGGCACGGGCACAGATGCTAGCAGGATCAGATCGCGATAAGTTGACCCGCGAGGAGGAAGATGCTATTTTTGACCCCATCATGGATCCGACGCATTGAAATCGGCGTTTTGGTTATGGAAACCAAGCGGTAATTTATAAAAATAAACTATCTTATAAAAGTTACATAATTATTATAAAAGTCGTCGAAAAGTTCTATAACAGTTTTTTTCTATTCGCAGGCTAGGGCATCTCAACAAGCGTACCAAAAAGAGCAGGACAAAGCTGAGATAAAAGAGCTGAGAGCCATAGTCAAGCAGCTACAGGAGCGAGACCGTCTTTGCGCTATACAGATGGAGCAGTTAAATCAGCGCTTGGCGGAGTACGTACAACAACATGGTTCATGTTCTTTGTCGTCTGGTGCTTCTGGAGGTGAGGACGACTCTTGATAGGTATGCTTTTTTATGTTTGTGCTTGGATGTTGTATATGTTGACTTGGAGTTGGTGAGGATGATTTGTTTTGGTATGTTTGATACACTTTGATGAGAGATTGGATGTGTTGTGTTGATTTGATACATTTTATGGAGTTGTTTTGGAACGACCTGGTATTTCAAACCGTTCAAATCGACAATCATCCACTCATGTCAGACTTGAATTGCTCAAAACAACAGATTGTTAACTTATAGTTGGCAAAACTTAGCATATACAGTAAATAAATCAATCACAGACACATAGTAGTATAATAATAAGCAGCGGAAATAGATAAATAGTAGTTCATGAAGCTACTATATAAATATCAGAGTATGAAACAAATACCACAGAAATCTCAAATACAAAGAAGTCTCGAATACAAAAGAAACTAATAAGTCTGAACATAACAACTAGAAATAACTGAATAACTGAAAGCTGAATAGATGGCAAATAGATCTCCAAATAAAGCTCCAAAGGTTGGTTTCAAATGCTGTGGCTCTCAGTCTGACCCGAGCATAAAGCAAAACACAAAACATTCGAGTCAAGATTAACATTCTTATACCCGTAAATCAACTCAAAAATGTTTAAGTGAAATACAAATAACTTAAAGGATGTTTGGGATTCCCATCCTTTAAGGATCCATTAAACTATCTGCATACATAGTACAATACGCTACATAGATAATGTCTATAGTGAAGTAAACTATTAAAATAGCGTTAAGGCGTTACCCATATCCTCCTTAACACATTTTTATATATTCCCGTAGTGTATACAGTACCGTCATTCCTCCATAAACTGGAGGGCTATCAGAGGGCACTCCATAGGTAGGTACAAACCAAACTCGTAGAGGGCGCAATAAGGCATGTGACAAGGCATGCAAGGCAATGCTAGGGTAGGATTCTACCGTTTGCACTCCTGGACTGGTGGTAACACATAGCAGCTACTACCGTCCACCTCGAGACACACTCCCAAATCAAAGGTGCACCCAATCAAATTACAAAGTAATAGAATGGTATCGAAGAAATGTGCCCAAAAAAGGGAGCGACCCCACTTGGCCCGGTATAATTCCTGTTTTAGCCACATCAAGCTAACTCACGGGAGCCAGGGCTGTGCTAATACCTCATATAGAATCGTCGCCAATCCATCCTACTTCGTTCTGGAATCTCCACCACGTACACAGTTGTTAAAGTGGTTTTCGGTACTGGCAGAGAGTATGACAATATCTGATCCTGGTCTCTTTTACAACCAAACACTTATTTCACACCGTGGTCATTTACATTTCAAACCGTTTATACTTCATATAAAAATATCATATTCATTTCAAAGATCGTATCACTTTCGAAAACATATGCACTTTCGAATCTTTCAAAATCATTCATTTCTGAAATCATTATTTACTTTCAAAATCAAAACCACAAATAGTTTAAACCATCATATCAAAATGTTCGCATTTAAATCCATTAAATCTAAATTATGACGGTTCCAGCTTAAACAGTTTAAATAGTGAAATAGTTTATATATTGAAATAGTTATAAATTAAAATAGTTTGCATTTAAAAAAAAGTTTATATAAAAATATGGTTTATATATTAAAAAGAATTTATATTGAAAATAGTTTCAAATTAGAATTGTTTCTTCCAATTTCACGAATCAATTCAAATCAGCTTTAATTCTAAAATTCAATGTAAATCAACCTTAGTCCAAAAATTTAAATTAAGAGTTCAACTCAAATTCTTATTAAAACCATTTTAATTTTTATATCGATTTCGAATCCAAGTTGAACTATCAATTTAAACCATTTCCAATTCAATAGGTTTCAAAGTGAAATATTCAAACATTTACAATAACTCAATTTGATAAATTCCATTTATATTTAAAAATTCAACTTTAATTTTATTTTAAATTTGAAAATATTCACTTAATCATTTCCAATAACATTTAAATACAATCTCAAATTACAAATTTAAATAAAATCAATAATTAAATATCTAACTTCAATTACATTTAATTTTAAAACATTCACCTAATCACTTTAATAAACATTGGAATAAAATCTCAAACTAAACATTCAAATCAAAATTAAATATTCAATTTCAATTTATTTAAATTTGAAAATATTCATTTAGTCACGTTTAATCAAAATCAAGTTATCAAGTTATAAATTTCATATAAAATCTCAAAATCAATAAGTCCAAATCAATTCTTATTTAAATTCAATTCTTAACAAATTGAGTTGCAAATCAATTTTAATTTATCCTTCCAACCTTAATTTATTAAAGTTATTTAAAATCTATTTTCAAAATATTAATATAAATTTAAATAAATATTTAAAAACATATTATATATATTATTAGTTAAAATAAATTCTCAATAAATTTTATTATATTAATTATTATTAAATTAAATCTTATTTTATTAAATCTATTTTAAATCTTATTTTATATATTTTTAAAATAATAAAGTCATAAGTAAAATTTTATAATTTACATTTTAAAACTTAACTTATAATTTTAAAATTTCCCAAAACATATAATTTTAAAAATCTAAATTTTACACATATTAAAATAAACATTTATATTATAATTTAAAATAACTAATTATCAAACCCATATATTTCTTTCAAATTTTGGAAATCATTTTCAAAAATAGACCAACGGTGTTCGTATATAATTTTTTTATCCTATGGTCAAATGATACGGATATTTATCATTTCAATCTGCAATTTAAATTTAATATTCTACGGGTATATATCATTTTAACCCATAATCCAAATTTCAATAAGATCGCTAGGATTTATCATTTCAACCCATAACAATTTTCCCTAATCTATAATCGTTCGGTTATGCATCATTTCAACCCATAGGGAATTTCTAAACTAACAGAGAATTTACAGAGTAAGAACAAATAATATAACATATCAACAACATGCATATATCATCAGTAACAAATTAAATATAATATATACAACAAGTTATGGTGTCATATGTCATAGGTAAACAATTGCAGATAATGGCATATCATATTTAACAATTAAATAACTTAACAATTCAAATTTAACAGCATATTTCAATCGTTATTTCATGTGAATTGAATTTACTAAATATAAGAATGTTAATCGTGAGTGATTGCTCACCTTTAGAGGTTATAGAAATAACACGAACAAGATGCGAATAATTCAAACACAAATTCTAAAGCACGGCACGATGAACACGAGTTCGACGAGCAAAGCTGATAATTTGAAATCGAGAAAACAAAATATATAATTTTTTCTTAAATCTAAAATTTATTCACATATATTATATTCCAAAATCATTATTTCTTAAAACACATCTATTAAAAATAAAAAATATCTATATATTATAGTTTAAAAATCAATAAAAAAAATCAACATTCTTTATATATATATATAAATATAAGATGAGAAAGCTTTTTCAGGAGGAAAGAACATGACAGGCTACAGGTAGATATATAAACTATATATATTACTATATATTTTTTACATATAGGGAAAGAGAGGCTGCATTACACGTGATGGGGACGAGGCAGGCTTTCAGTAAGGCATGTTGAGGAAAACATGACGGTCGAACAAAGGGTGCTAGGTGCTACGTGTGTTCGGCTGCAGGGGTGACGTGGTCGGAGCTAGGTGGGTGCGGAGCGGAGCTGATGTTTGAGGCAAGGGGGGCTGTCGGCGTGCTCAAGGTGGCTGCTTCGATGGTCGGTCAGTGGGAAGGCTATGGATGCTGCTGACGTGGGTGGGCCAAAGGAAGAGGCGAGCTAATCTGACGTAGGCTAAGCTGAGGCTACGGGGTGGCTTTCGGTTGGGCTTCGGACGGTATGGCAGTTGCGGCAGATAGGGGTGGAGGTTCTCGGAGGCAAAGGTGCCGATCGGTTGATGGTGCAAGGGTGGAGAAGTTTTGGTGGGCGGATGGGTTCACAATGATGGGGCGGCTGATGGTAGGCGGCTTGGGTGGTGTTTATGAGGTGTAGGTCAAGCAACGGGGTAGAGGAGGTTAGGAAAGCAGACTGTGCGTGTGGGTTTCAGGTTATAGGCCGACGTGGGTTGCTATTGGGTTCGCTATGTTGTTGGCGAATGGTCGAAGGGAAAAGGCGACTGAAGGAGAGGGCGAGTGGTGAGCTCGGTGAGAGGAGGGTCGGGTTCACGTGGGTTTGCGTGTAAGGTGAAGGGCGTATGAGCTTGCGGCCATGGGGATGAAGATACGAAGCTTGCTTTAGGAAATAAATAAAGAAGCATGAGCAAGCTATTCTCAAACCAAAATATAACAGTGTGTGTGTGTGTGTCTATATATATATATATATATATATATATATGAAGAAGCACATATCGAATTAGAAGAAAGAGATGATGAAAAGGGACGAACTTGAATAATTTAAATTACCCAGGGGAAAATCAAAAGCCTGCTGTTGAATTCAGAAAATATTAATGGCTACTGACCATTGATTGTCTCAGGAAACAAATGAAAGGACACAGAACCCAAAAACCCAAAATAGGTACCGATACAGCTAATCGTTTCACAGATTCCACAGCGTAACGGATACTGAAATACACAAATGAATATACTACGGAGATCAGCACGATGAGACGAACATAATAGTACACAGATATCAGCGATACAATCATCCTATCAAAAGTCGATATTCACTGCCAAACTACTGCTTAAACGCCGAAAATAAGATAAACGAGGATATAACAGTCCAAATTTGGTGAAACGAAATACGACGTCTCACTCGGAAAAAAAATTACATTTTTATTATATAAAAATATTCAGGTTTTGACAATATTTTATTTTCATCAAGTCAACTGATTTAACTTGAAATAAAATTACATAACAAAATAAATTTTCATATTCTCTGATGAAAATCTGACATTTGCTACGTTTAAATAGACGTATGCCAAATATCAAATTTTCATTGCTAAATTTTATTATTTAAATTCAGGAAAAATTTAGTTAATTACGTTATAAAAATCGTTAAAATTTACGGGTCGTTACATGTTTGATGTTTGACGTTTATTGGCCAGTGTTTTGTTGGATGTTTGAGGATGTTGGAGGGTTGATTTTGTATACATTGGAGTTTATGATCTTGACTTTGTATATATTGGAGTTTATAACTTTGTATATATTAGAGATTATAGTTAATATTGTAGTTGGTATAATATGTGATGTTGGTTGTTTATATATATATATATATATATATATATATATATATCTGAATTATTTGTGTGGAATGGAGTTGAGAAGTATATTGATATATATGTAGATGTGGTGGAAGTCGAATAGGAGCAGAAATACAAAAAATAAACTCATATTTTCGATGGCTACCAACGGCTTATGAGTCACAGATTTCTAACGGCTATCGACGGCTACCGATGGATTATTGTGTACGAGTGGATCCACGTGTACCTCGTTTGTCGTCGAAACTGTCGCCATTTCGCCGTTAGCAGTCGTCGAAAAACGTCGAAAGATTATTGTCGATTACGTCGAAAGACGATAGAAATCACGTATGCTATTCCGACGGCTATACCGTCGGCTTCCGACGGCCGTCGACGGCTATTTGCCGTTGGAATAGCCCTATAGTCTTGTAGTGTTCGGTGGAAGCAATGAAAGAGTTAGTGAACTCTTAGGGTTAGTACATAGTGATGTATGTGGCCCAATGCCTATAGTTACCAAATATAATAGTTCTTATTTTGTTACCTATACCGATGATTTCTCGAGACTAGGATATGTGTGTCTTATGAAGAACAAATCCTACATCTATGAGAAATTTGTTGAATATAAAAATGTAGTAGAAAATCAAATGGGCTGTAAGATTAAGATCCTTCGATCATATTGAGGAGGCGAGTATATTGGAAAGGATTTCCAACAATACTTAAAAGATAATGAGGTTATCTCTCAGGTTACTCCACCCATACTCCACAACACAATAGTGTGTCGAAGCGAAGGAACCAAACCCCATTGATTATGGTTCGTTCCATTATGAGTAAGGCTGAGTTACCACTATCCTATTGGGGATATGCACTACAAACTGCAGCGCATATGTTGGACTTGTTACCCACTAAATTTGTGCATGGAACACCATATGAGGCATGGTATATAAGAAACCCCAACTCAAGCACTTGAAGGTGTGGGGTTGTCCGGCGTACATTAAGAATGTTGGTCCGAATAAACTAAAGGCAAGATCGGTACTGTGTAAATTTATCGGATATCCCAAAAACTAGATGGGATGTATACTTTACAATACTGAAGAACAAAATGTCATTGTTTCTTGACGTGCTGTCTTTTTAGAAAAGAATTTCTGTCTACGAAAATTAATAGCGAGGTTATTGACTTGGATGAGATCCAAGGTATTAATACTGAAACCAAAACGGTAGGAGAACCAAGTTCATCCATAACGAAAATACGCAACCTATTAGAAGGTCTAATGGGGAATCTCCCACACTAGAGGGATACTACGGTTTTCTCGTAGATGGCGAGAAGGACGGTTGTGTCTTAGATGATGACACTCATCTATCCTTCCACTAAGCACTGCAAAGTAAAGACTCTGCACCGTGGCTTGGAGCAATGAAATCCGAGATGGATTCCATGTGCGAAAACAAAGTTTGGACTTTGTCGGACGTATCCGAAGGGATAAAACCCAAAAAAATCATTGGCTGCAAGTGGATTTTAAAGAAAAAGTTAAATGCTTTGATGGGGAAGTGGAGACTTATAAGGCAAGGCTAGTTACAAAAGGATTTCGTCAAATTCAAGGTGTTGATTATGACGAAACTTTCTCACCCGTAGCCATACTTAAATCTATTCGGATCATGCTAGTTATCGCTGCATTCTATGATTACGAAATATGGCAAATGGATGTAAAGATGGCTTTTCTAAATGGTGATTTAAAAGAAATTGTTTATATGTCGTAACCAAGGGTTTTGTGGTCAGTGGGAATGAGAGCAAAGCTTGCAAGTTGTCGAAGTCCATTTATGGACTTAAACAAGCTTCAAGGAGTTATAACAAGTATTTTGATAATGTAATCAAACAGTTTGGTTTTTATTAGAACACAGAGAAAGCGTTAGTATACAGAAAGGAACATGGTAACGCTTTGTATCTTAGTATTTTATGACGATAATATATTATTGATTGGCAATGACACTTCATTGTTGTCAGTGAAAGCTTGGCTTTCTAAGAACATCTCCATAAAGGTTTCAGAAGAAACAACCTATATACTTAGTCTAAAGATCTATAGAGAAGTGGTTGTTGGGATTGTCCCAATCCATGTACGTAGACACCATACCGAAGAGGTTAAGTATGTAGAGTTTCAAACGTGGAAACGTTCCAACGCAATCTGGAGTCATCCTTTCAAAGAAGGATCTCCTCATACTGATGAGGAGAAGGAGCGTACAAAGAGGGTTTTCTATGCCTCAGCCATAGGATCCATAATGTACGTTATGCTATGTGCTAGACCGGTTGTTGCATATGCATTAGGATGCGTAAACCAATATCAATCTAATCCCGGAGAAAAACATTGGAATTGGATAGCTGTGAAATATATACTTAAGTACTTAATAAATACTAAGGACTTACTCCTTATATATGAGAATGAGGACTTCCTTATGAAGATGTATACAGATCCAAGTTTCTAAAGTGACATAGATGATAGTAAATCGGCGTCTGATTATGTCTTTATGATTTATGACGAAGCTGTTAGTTGGAAAAGTTTCAAACAATAAATAATTGCCGATTCCATGATGGAGGTCGAGTACATCGCCATCAATGAAGCAACTAAAAGGGCAGTTTGGATGTAAATTAAGTTCAGTTGGATGTAAGAAAAAACGTAGTTGTGTACATCATGTCTCTATTTCTGATGTTGTTATAAGAGAGTCTTTGTGTAAATGAATATGTAAATTAAGTTCATATTTTTCTAAATCGGAAAACGCAAAATTACTTACACTTTCCTGATATAAAGTGGATCTTGACTTGCGAATTTTTTTGAAAAAAACTGAAAAAAAAAAATTATTCATAAATTGTAATAATTGTTATTTAAATATAATTTTGATAAATAATTATAGTTTTTCGCCGTTATCAAATTTTATAGAATTTTTTTCTTCTTCTTAAAATCCGCAAGTTAACATGCATTCTTGCTAATAAAGTGCAAGTTAACTTTATATTTTAGAAAAATATAAACCTAATTTACATAGCGTAACAACATAAAAAACGATAACCTTAGCATTTTTAGTAAAGGAAAATTAAACGAAAAGAAGTCTTTTGTGATCCGGGTAGGGGGTCGGCATTGATTTTGATGATCATGATTTTCTTTAGTTTCTAATAATTACGACCGTTGTTGTTGAAAATGTCAATCATCTTGTTCTGCTACTGCCATAGACTAATTACTTTTCCTCCCATGTAGTTATTTATTTTTAATTTCTATCCAACAGTAACATTAAGTGTGTGTGTATATATATATAAAAATATTCATAATATTAACCTGCACACACTTTTGAAACGTAAAATCACAGCTTGCGACTCAAAAGGCCGCAGACCATGGGATCCTCGATGAATTCATTGTTTACAAGTTGGATCATATACGGTGATGACTGCTACAGCAGCGTGAGTATACAAGTTTTTCCAAAGAAGGATGTATATATTTACACCTGATAAACAATTAAAGTAAGACTGTATAGATTGAATATAAAATAATATCAACTTGGCATATGATGATTGAAAACATGGCAGTTCACCAAACAAAGCATACTTAATATCTTTATTATACAAGTCTTGGTAGGTCCGAATGTTTCCGGAAAATCTCTCCCCCCTACCTCAGCCCCACCATGTGATGCAATGGATTATCATCATACATCATTATCCATTATATATATATATATATATATATATATATATATATATATATACAACATCAACTTTTTATTTATTTATTTACATATAATAACGCCATACATGCTCATCCCATGTGCTGCCTTTACTTTTTGTATCTTTGCCATTTTGCACTCAACCTAACTTATTATTCTTTTTCCCCCACTTGCTTTTATTTTTAAGTTGCTATGGAACTTGCAATTTTAGCTTTACATCTTTCTTACGAAAAACCTTTTTGAGTTACACAAACGATGGTATTTCTAAAGGAAAGGACCAAAATGAGAGTAACACGATTTTGTAATTAGCCTTAAAGGAATCGAAAAAAATGCCAACGTTTTAATAAATTTATGGTTAACAGTGGAAATTATCAGATAATTCACATCCGCCTCCATTTCAATGCAATTCACGAAATACTCTTTAATTATTTTCTAAAATTTTGGGTTTCTACGTCCGGTGTTTTTCTTCAACAAATTATAGTTTTTAATGTAAATTATGACTATGATAACACTCATTGGAGTTTCAATAGTTTTAAAACCTATTAATCGTGAAACCCAAATTTTACAATGCTTATGACCAAGGTTGATTTTAGTGATAAGAAACTAAAATAAAGAAACTTAGGTAAGCTATTTGTGAGTGCATTGATGATTAAGACAAAGTATAGGTTGTGATCTTCAAAACTAATAATGCAAATTTTGATTCATGAATCGATATAGAAGAAACAATGAATATGATCATACAAATTGACACGAACCTTATATTTATATTTTTTTTGTATAAAGAAATCTAAAAAGAAAAAAGAAACATGTAGTTTGAATCATATAGCCCTGTTAATATAATAGCATGATCAATGCGTTACAGCTAAATATCTTGATTAACTTTCATCATGAAAATTTTCAATTTGGTAAGTATATAATAGATTTTTTTAAGTCCCTTCTTGGATTATTTAGCTAATTTAAAATATTTTGTTATTCTAAATAATTAAGAAGAAGCACCACTAGTAAGCAACGCATAACTAATTTTATGAGATGGGTAAAGTCAAATGTTTAATGATATTTTTATCGAAGGCTACGGATAATATTTTCTTTTCATTTGACATAGACATTTATTTCCATGAATGTAACAGCATACAATTTTCTGGTGTCTCTAGGATTCGAGCTATATAAATGCTAATTTTGGTTAAACTTGTAACTACATACAATGCATTAAGCAAGCATATGATAATTATCTTAAGTCCTAATCAAACCCTAAATTATTAACAGGATATCATATAATATCAAGGACGGGTCCCACTAGTTGGTCATTGCTACGTGGCCTGAAATTAATGGGTTAATTAAATTTACAAACTTGGAGATCCAGATGAATTGTTGAGAATGGTTGAAGTCGATTTCACTGGTTGCTTTGAAATCATCAATGCCGAACCAAAAAAAAAGCTAAAGTGATTACGACATGTGAGCACTAATGATGAACTTTGAAATTTATGTACTGCAATATTTGTACGAGAGTATAGCTGCGCGAGAGCGAGGTATGATGGAGTGATTATTGTTACGAGATTACATGAAACATGCAATAACTGTATATGTAAAAAATTATTATAAAATTTAAAATTTGTACGCAGTTTTGATAAAAATAAATTGAGAAAATATATATATATAATTTGTTATTGGAAAAGAGTTTCAAACTTGTAACCTTATTTACATTTCAAGATTTTCATTTGAAAATTGAAAATAAACATTAAAATTTGTTCTTAGTGGACTTCGAACCCCTAACCTCATGTTTACGCATAAAGGTGTTTTTGAAATTTTGCAGTTGGATCAAAACATTGTGTTTCTATTTCAACTGTCAATAAAGATGCAATCACACAAACCAATTACATGAAAAAAACTACGATATTACTTACTGTGTCAAACTTTCACACAAAGTATTTATAGTTACGGGATTCCAACAATGGAGACATGGCAGCTGCTAGTTTATCCGACTATTAGGAAGTAGGTTGGACGATGGAAGGACGGTGTCTGTCTCTCGAATGAGGTGGATGACAATTGTTTCATAAGACGCCACTTTGGATTCACATATCAACCAGTAATTTACCGTTAGTTATTTAATTAGTTAGTTAATTAATTAGGCTCCAAAAAGGAATTTGTGCAAACGATGGAATTAGACCACGAAACTTGCATCATTGCGTTCGTGATGAAATTCTAAGCAACTTTCATATTTGAAGTTTTACAATCGGAGTCCAAATGAAGAAGCTACGGATGAAAAATAAATTCGGAATCGAAATAATTCGATTAGAACTAATTAACGTTTTATATTAATTAACCCGGGCCCACAGGTCGACCCGCCACTATGAGCGGTCCACCCCTAGGCGGGGGTGGTGGACTGCACCCCGTGTGGCGGCTAGGGTTAGTCTGGGCCCAACGGCCCGGGTTTAATATATTTTGATCTGACGGTTGAGGTTGATTCTTGTGTTTATAAATTCAGGCCTAACCCTCCCTTCTCTTTTCATATTATTCCGATGGCAGTAGCGAAGCTCTGCTATTACTTCTTCTCCAGTTTTAATTTTTATAAATTTGTTTACTTTTCCACTTTTCATTAAAAATGGAGACGTTTATTTATAAGGAATACAAACAAACAAAAAGGGAAGAGATGGGTAAAGTACTGATTTATTCTCCGTAGTTTACACTGTCCCTTCCAAATAAAAAGAAATCATATATTCCTTGTAATTTCAAACAGAGTCATGCTTTCCTGTTTGTGTTGACTAATTTATGGAAATCATAGAGAAAAATCTTCCTAAGGAATTTGATTCCAGCAAATTAAATATGAAAAACATATTCTAGTTACATATTTATAATTAGAATATATTTGGTTATGAATAGGTAGTTTTATTAGGCAGTTTATATGTATTTATTGTGTTAATAAAGAAGAACAACGTTTATTCATGCGTTATTTATGCGTAACGTTCCTTATTTGTTATTATATTTAGAAAAGCGAATGGTTAGAATTAGAAAAGGTAGTAATTCATAATAATGGAAAATAAATTAGGAATTTCTATTAATTAATTAATAGAAAATGAAAGATTGTAACCTAAATTAATGGGCAATTAATGAGAAATAATAGATAGTATTAAATTAAATGTTACAATTAATAGAGACAAGTGGATTAATGTAACTGATAAAAATGAAATAGATATAAAAATGGTACTAATTTGAAATTAGTAGTCATACATAAAATGTCTTAGGAAATGTCCGTTAGAATTTTATGGACAAATTGACATGAGCATTAAATGGGGATTTATTGGTGGATAAATATTTAAGATAAATCTTATTGCCTTAAATAAAAGAGGAATTAGTAAGATAAGTCTAATGTCTACCTAAGATAGTATTAGTAAAGACTTAGGATGATTAATTTGACTTAGTAGGTTAGTGATGCGAGGTCGGTAGAGTCACTCGACGAAAGACTGCCCTTCACTTTGAGGCTTCCAGCAGTCGGGTGTAGTTACTACTGATGTGAGATATCATTAATCCTAGGACCCATGACGACGTGAGAGAATGGACTTGATTTCTTAATTGGAAAGTATTAAATGGTTCAAATTTGAAATTAGTAGCGGTGAGAGATATCTCTAAAAAGATTCACTTTAGTGCGAGGTATTAAGTGGCTATCTTAGAGCCCGCCTCTCTACCGAAAGGAGTATGAATGATGATGGATATCCCGGAAAGGGTTCACTTTGGGGTTGAGGTATGAAGTGATTGATTTAGGGTTCGCCTCTCTTCTATAAAAGAAAAACGAAGTAGCCTAATGAGATTTCATATCTATAACTAAGAGTGATGGATGTCTCGGGAAGGGTTCGCTTCGGATTTGAGGTACTAAGTGACTGATTTAGGGTTCGCCTCTCTCCTATAAAAGAAGTATTAAGTAGCCCAATGAAATTTCTAAGTAATGTCAGCTAGATAATACCAGTGAGGAGGTCGCCTTCGGAATATGTATTAAATAGAAAAGGCCTACCTATAAATAGGTGTTAAATTGTCAAAGGCCTGCCTAGTTCTTATTAATGAGGTATTACATGGCTTGGGTACAGTCTTTCATATTGCTAAAACTTTAATAATGATAGATGCACTAATGGTATCGCTATTATAAATTATAAGACCATAGATGTGGTAAAAGGTCTCTGTAGCTAGGACCAATAGACCAATAATGACGATGCTAGAAGTCTACCTTGGGAATAGGTCTTAAATGACGAAGTTTTTCTTGATTGAGGTCTTAAATGACAAAGTCTGCCTATTTCTCTTTTAAAAGTATTATGTGGTGATGATAGAAGTCCGCTTCATATTTAGAAGTATTAAGTGGCAAATGGATATGCAAGTATTGGGTGACTGATAAGGCTTCGTCCATATTTTATACCTTGGGAATGAGTAGGTAAGTAATCAAGTGTGCAATGCAAGGTTTGATTAGAGTTGCTACCTTAATAGGCATAACAGTTAAATGGAAACCAATCGGTATAAATTTATGTTATGAAAAGTATTCAGATTTTCCAGTCGCAAGAATGTTGTTATGACCTCCCTCCTCATTACAAACCACGGGATAGATTTAGAGAAACATGTCACTGGAGCTGCATGTGTTTAGTTGTTGGAGAAGTCTTCTTTTCTTTTATGCTTGATGCTGATGTGACAATCTGCTATTCAAGGAATATTATTAATTTCAAGGTAATAGTCATAATCAGTATTCTTATCCTATTATTGTTTCAGCTGTGAATTTAGATTTCTATCAATATCTGATAATGCTCATGCTTATTTACAGGTATCAAATTCAACGATTTGTGCTTTGATGGACTTGGATTTCAATTTTTGTCAAAATTTAGGCCCATTAAGACATGGGTTGTTACAAATACATCTCACCCTAAATTCTAATACACAATTATGAGGTGCACTGGTTGCAATTTGATGGAAGATTACCCACACATTTCACTTTTCTTTTATGAAGACGGGTATCGCTCATCTTGATTTTGTTGTGCTTACGGGTATTAGCATTGGCCTTCATCTTCCTCTCTCTTATGACGAGCAGTTCCAAAGACATGATAATTTGTGATATGTTTTACCTAGTATTCGGATACTAGCATGCTTATCAGGGGTACTCGAATTTGAGTTAATTTCATTCAGGATACTATAAGAAATCAATTAGACAATTCCAAATTCATGACTTGGAGACATCTCGTTATTCGTTTTGTACATGATGGAATTTTCTTGCTTTCAAATCATCCGCAACACTTCTTCTTGGATATGTTACAGCAGTAGCAGTTTTTTCTCGTTCTTCACATTCTATGGCTGGGAACGACCATCATGGATTACTTATATAGGACTTCGGAAATACAATATGACGTTACTAAGAGAATTTAAGGTATGCCTTAGGGGTAATTATGTAGCTTGTTATGTAATCTTAACTCTTTGATGAATCTTCTTCATATTAAAGTATGTGTTTTGGTTTTTTTTCTATTATGTGTGTGTTATATTGATATAAATAATGATTACGAGTGTTAGGCATGTATAAATAGAAAATCCCTAAGTATAATATTATATCGATTGAAGTTGCGAATCGACTGTAATAATGAGTATCAAATCAATCTAGTGATGATACTTAACCATAAAGGTTTTTGTCAAGATGTAACTAGAGAGGGATATTGATGCATCCATTGAGACTAGTATATGTAATGCACTTCAAATGTTGATACTCATGACCATTGGGGGCACCAAGTGGTTACGTACTCGTGATCTTTGGATGTTGCAGAACGACCTAACCAAGAGTTCTACGTGGCTTAGATATATCTATGTAAAAACATAGGATCTGGGCGTGATGAGTACGATAGTTTTTAGACGTGATGTAACAACCTGCCATTTTTGACCCTTTGAAATAACAACTCACAATATGTAAATCCAGAAAATCGAAAACGACGTGTCATTGGTGATAGATAACAAGAGACAAGCAATAAATATATTCTACATATCTCTTTCAGAACTCATAACGGAAGGTAACAACATATAATATAACCAAATATCACTTTATTTTAAACCGATAAATTCAATGCACTTACATGAGTCAAACATAATTAAATCCAATCTCAGACCAAATCCAAATACACATGTGTACGAGCAATATCAATGTTATATGATTATGCATATGCAAGTCTATATACGTAAGTAACACCTTTGTCAGCCACACCATCAAGCGTCCTTCGATACAACACATCAATTTCCATTAACTTATTAATGAAACAAAAAGATATAAAGAGGTCAGACTATAGTCAGGTGGGTGATGTACATCTAATTTACTACATACTCTAGTCATTACCAAATAATACTAAGACAACTACGGTAAACAATCATACCTTAGTCCCGTTTCACTTGAATCAATAAGTCAGTCAAACAATACAATAAATATGACTAATCATGAAACAAGTGAAATTCTTGTGGATCATATATTACCTAACTTGTGTATAATATGTAAGTGTATAAGTTAATGCAATAGTAAACAATAAATAATAAAGTATAAAAAGCGTGCAAACCAGAGTTTTTATACTGGTTCGGACCTCCCGTCCTACATCCATTCCCGAAGCTCCCCTTTGGTATTTCCTTTAAACAAATTATCCTCACTTTGCCCGAAGGAATAGGCTAATACAAAAGTATCTCTGACAATCTTGTGTTCCAAATAACACAGTTATTGACTTATTGTATAAATCTTCTTATGGTCTCCTTTGAGTATATGAATATGAATGCTTTGGTTGTAGGAAGTGATTTAACCAAAATTATATTTTGGTTATAATAGATTGAGAGTATGTGAACAATGTATTTGCAAGTGAGTGCTTAGAAATCAAAAGAGTAAGAATAGATTAATTCAAGATAGATGATTTCTACTTCTCAATCAAAGTGGTATTTATAGATTTAAAAAAGTGCACATGAAGAGTTGTTACTATTTGAGAAAGTCTATTCATTTTAATGGCTGCAACCTTTCGTTGAAAGGTGATTTCCTTTAGTTTCAAAACAGAAGTGTCTATCCATATTCGACAGTTTTAGCCCATGACAGACATTTGTGGTAAAATCCTCAGACGTCTATGACTTACGTTAATTTTTAATCTGAGACTTGTCACAGACGTCTGTGGTTTTACCTCGGACGTCTTTGAGATGTAAAAACAGTTTTTCACCTTAATTTTGATGTACATGAAATTGAGTGTGCTCATGTATGCATGCATACTCAAGGAGACCTTAACAATATTATATCTAGGACTCTTTTATAGTAGAATAACCTTAGTATGGTCAATGAATCTTCGTTTCTCTTTGAGTCTCAATATATTCGAGCATGGTGTCTTCTTGAAGCATATACCTGCAATCTTGATGAGATCTATATATGTATATGTTTGTATAGTTGTTATCATTGAAACATAAATTAAAGGTTCTAACAATCTTCCCCCTTTTGATGATGACAGCTATATAATCAAATATCAACTATACAGTGAAATATTAACTATATGATCAAAATATTAACTGTAGAATGGAAGTATTATTATGTTCGTTTATGTTTGTCTTCCCTGTGTATATGCATCTCCTCCTATGTATATGCATAAATTTCTTCCCATTTGTCATTATCAAAATGGAGGAAAACGATATACGAAATATACATAAACGATATAAATGGTCATAGCATGTCATCACTTCAGATTATGGAAAATCAAATATGAAAGTTCAAAGCAAAATTTAGAAGCAATTGTAATAAAGGTTATACATAGGAAAACAAACAAGCATAATAGTTGTAAAATAAAAGAAAAACAAAGTCTAATTATACTGATTTTGAGAATAAGATAGGCCTCCGTAGTTATCGTAATACTCCCAGTAAGCGGATGGATTCTGCTCATATGTACCTGGCCATTGCGTTTGATCGTTGTACTCCTCATCTTCGTTAATGGACTGGCCTTGAAATGCCATGTGTGATTGTTGCTGAAAATGTGGAGTATCAGATACGTACATTTCATCACTGTCTTCCTCCTCTTCCTCGGCTTGTGTGTATAGGAGTTTTCCCTCGGCCACCACTATCGTGTGATGTACCTTTGGGCGAGGCTTCAGAACGATAAACTGATGTTTGAACCCGAGGCGGAGGTGTTAGGGAAGGCGAAGATGATGAGCGTGAGGAAGATCGGCCACGTACTTTGCACACCACTTTCCCTAAAGTGGAGACCACTTTGTCCAAAGTCTTCTCCATCCTAGTGGAGAAAGAGCGTTCCAATCCAGTCATTTTTCTATTTAAAGCTCGTTGATTGGCCGTGGTTATTTTTTCGTTTTTGATTGTCAAATCACGAAGAGATTCATTTGGCGTTAGTTCAACCCAAGCTTCTTGTATTTCTGAGTCCGAATAATATTCGGTACCATGACTAGAGGAAGGTGGACGTTGGGTAGGATGAAGGGAGTAGGTTTGTTGAGGAGCGCTAGTTGGAGGAGGACCATGATGTTCTTGTTCTTGTTGTTGTTGAGTCCATTGGTTGAAGGGAGTGATATGAGGTGGATTTTTGGGAAGATGCATCAGTGAAAGATATCGTGGTCCACTATCTTTGGTTGCAATTTCTTCGTATTGTGATATGTACAAAGAAACTCCAAGATTTTGCAAGATGCGCATTATATACGGAGCATAATTAATGGAATGGCGATGCGTAGACCAAAATTCTTTAATTTGGTCATGAATAAATTTTTCCCAATTAACTTGTAGGCGACCAAATATTACATACAAAGCTCTATGGCCATTGGGATAAATTTATTCATGACTACCTAGACAAGGAATGATGGTATTGATTATCATTCGATTTAATACTCTAGCTCATGGTCAAAGGTAAATAGATTTCCGTTGTGGAATTCTATCTTCCCATATTTGATGGGTTAGGTAGAAGACTATGATCCGGTATATCAGTTAAATCAATTCCCTCACAAGAACATCCTAAAATACGACCAATCGTTACACATCAATTTTAACTTCCTTTCCGTAAACACTTGACCATAACCAACCATCATCATTCTCTGGATTCCAAATCTCTGAACTACATAGATTGGAGTAGAAGAGGTAAATAGCTAGAGGATCAATGATTACCTTATTTGCATCGTAGCTAATCAAATTGCAATAGCCGGCATCCATAGTAATTCCTACGATTTCATATTCCATTACATTGCCAAGACGATAAAAAGGACCAGAGTGGATCTTCTTTTGGGTAAACGCCTCGAATCATTTGATTGCATTGGGATTATTGCGGAACCATTGGTTAATGTGAGCTTGTGTGACTGGTGCTTGAGAGGAGGATGAAGATTGGCCTTGTTTTGCTTTTTGGAGACGGTAACCTTCTTGAGATCTATTGATTTAAGAATTTGAGTGTTTTGAGAGCTAGGGTTTTAGGAATTATGAGTTGAAATGAAGGTAAAATGAAGAGAAGAGTAAAGTTCTTTATATACGTCTGCTGAAAAATTATTCTCAGATCAGCGACAGACGTCTATGAGGAAGTCTCAAACATTTGTGGTTTTAGTAAAAAATGAAGCAGAGAGAGTAGACCGAGACATCTGTAATGGTTCCACAGACGTTTGTGGCTACAGAAGTTTTAAATAGAGAGTCTTCACAGACATCTGAGAGGTTTCCACAGACGTCTGTGTTTACAGGAAAACTTTTCCCGTAACTGATGTCAGACGTCTATGATATGTAATTTCTATTTTAGAGGAAAACTTTGATATGAATGAAAATTTTATTAAAATTTGAATATAATAAACAGTATACATACCAAAAATAAATAAATATGATGTGTAACATAAATTTTAATTTTTGTCGGAGAATTCTGAATTATTGGTTTATTGTATATCCCACGAATTTGGTTCAACTTTTGTATCGTCAAGTAATGACTTTAGTGGAGACCAACTTGGACGAGCTAGAGTGTCAATCCAAGCTTGATTTGATGGTTCCAGTTTGCACAAATTTCTCGAAGTAATGTTATGTGCTTTTGTAAGAGTTTCTTGTAATCGAGGAGACTTTTGATATATGCAATTTTCTGTTGAATGACCAGAATTGCTAGAATTCACTTTTCGAGAAAATTTAGATGAGATCCTTGACATCATTGCTCAAAATACATTTCACGTTGAAGTCCGATCGTTTCTTGTTGACAGTGATATATCTCATCAACTTTGTTGGTGAGAGATGTTGATTTTAGATCAATTGATCGTTTAGCTTTCTTTTCTTTAGGAGAAAAGCCAATGTGGTATGTTGGGGATGCAATAATGTTTAGAGAGTCTGAATGGGTTGATGTCGGTGTGGATTTAGTTTGTGATACGTAAGTGCTATTTGACGAGGGGGATTTATAGTCGATAGTTGAATAGGTGGAGTCATGATCAGAAGACATTGTATTATTTGTTGTAGTAATTTTGTTGTGTTTATTTATTTTTTAAGTAGTATGTAACTGAATTATTAAGATAAAATTTAGCTATATTTAGAAAAGTAGTTGAGAAAAATGAGTTAACCCATAGGAACTTAACAGATATTGGTTTGTTTTTAACTGGTTGTGAAAAAAAATTTATGTGGTTGTTGTTAATTCTAAGTTATAAATTTAATTGTTCAGTTAAAATTTCATATAAGCTATTACAAATTTAAGTGAACAAAATATTATTTCTATAACTTTAGTTAACCAATTCATTGAACGAACAAATTCCTAGATCCCGTCTTAACTTAATAAAAGTTAATTCACTTAATGGTTTGTAAAAATATCAGCTATTTGATTTTCAGTATTAACAAATTCTAGAGTTATTATTTCTTTTTCAGCATTATTTCTCAGAAAACGGTGACGAATATCTATATGTTTTGTTCGTGAATGATTAATTGGGTTTTTAGATAAGTTTATAGCACTAGTTTTATCGCAATATATTGGATATTTGCTTATTATTTTTCCATGGTCTTTAAGTGTTTGTTGCATATATATTACTTGAGCGCTAGCTAAGGCAGCATAAATATATTCGGCTTCACATGTTGAAAGAGAAACACAATTTTGCTTTTTACTAAATCACAAAATAAACGATTGACCTATAAAATGACATGTGCCACTTGTACTTTTTCTATCTGATTTACATCCACCAAAACCCGCATCACTGTAAGATACAAGTTCAAACATACTACCTTTTGGACAAAATAGACCATAATCTTTAGTGTTGGTTAATGTAACGACCCAGAATTTTTGATAATTAAAATTCGAATATTTAATTGATTTTAAATATTAATAAATGAATTTAATAAGTCGAATAATTTATTTAAAGGATATTGGATTTAATTTGGTCAATTAAATCGATAAATTAATAATTGAAATTCCAGAAATAATTGTAAATCGAGTTGAATATGATTGAAAATGATTTGTAAAATTTTATTTAATCATACTGGAGTTATAGAAAGGTTATAGAACTTTTAAAATTGAATTTGGAGTTAATCTGTGAAAATTGAATATTTTAATATTTAATTATCGACTGTAAAAATAGCCAATTTTCGAACAGTCTCAGAATTGAACGAAACCAGTTTCATCGGATCTGTAATGTGAAATTATTGCATGGTTTCAAATTTCGTAATTTTTGGATTTACCGTTTGTTCGGGGCAAGCCGAAACGCATCGAAATCGATTTAAATCGGTTTAATTTAAATTGATCATTTTTCTCCGTATCTCGCTCAGATGTCTGAATTAGCTCCCGAAACACGTTCCATTGCGTTCGGAACGCGGGGTAAACCTTACAAACGTCAGCGGCACGCTCGATTTGGAGTTCGAAAAAAATTCGGATGAATAGTAAATTGAGAAATTTTCTATAAAAGCACCTACATATTTTCATTTGCAAAAGAAAACTAAACCCTAGGGTTTTCAGCAGTAGCCGCCACCTGCTGTTATCAATGACCGAAATTTATCAATCTTCCTCCCTCAATTCCTCCAAATCCGCTAATCGAATCGAGAATCGTTTAACATGGAAAATGTAGAGTGCAACGCGAGCTTTACATTCAACGGTTGAGATTGAAAATCTCGTGGTGGATCGATGGGAATTGGGGATGGAACCGTGGCCAGTCGCGCACGTATTTTGAGGAGGAGGTGGCACCGGACGTTGCCGCGCTTGGCATGGAGGCTGAGGGGGGATGGGCGAACGCATCAACGTTAGTTGATCGATCTCCGGTCGATCGTGGGTGGAGCGATTCCTAACCCTAGTACGTGAGTTTGGGTTCATATGCACACATCTTCATCTGGGAAAAAGGAGCGAGCAACGGCCTCGATCTGGGGAGATGAAACGAACGGCAGATGTGGGTTTGAAATTAAAATAAAGTTGTAATTAATTTTATTTAAAATTGTATTAACTTCAAAATGTTATATCTCTTTCATACGAGATCGGAAAATCACGAAACTTTTTGCGTTGGCTTCGTATCGTCAAATACTACGCGATGCAACTGGATTGAAATCGTTTGGAGCTAGCAAAAATTTCGGGTAAAATTAAACGTCCGTTTAATTTTATTCGAAATAAAAGCTGGAACGAAATTGAAAGCAAGGTGAGATCTTCTCACTCAAATTGAATGTGGAATTTTTGCAGTTATTGATTTCTATTGGATGTGATATTAGATATAGTAGGATATATATCTATATATAGCAATATATACATATTGGCATATGTATATATTGGATTGATTGATTTCCCGCCTCGTATAGCGGATGAGACCCTATTGCGCCGTTAGTAAGCGGATATTTTTATAAAACCCATATACCGCGATATTCCACCTCGAAGTGGAATTGGTATTGTGCTAACGTCTGTGGATGCAGGGAAACAGGTTGGAGGGATCCAACTGGATTCCTCACCAGTATTTATTTATTTACAGATATTGATGTATATTCTGTTATCATATTGATATATGATATTGACTGTTGTGATTGACTAATTGATGCGTTGCATCATCGGATTCAAATTTTGAAGTTTAAAAATAACGATTTTAACTTTAAAAAGAGATTTTAAAAGAGATTTTTAAGTATACGTTTTATTTGAAATTTTGAATTGATTTACTTTAAATAAATAAATGTTATAAATTTAAAGTTATGGAGATTATAATGTTTGTGAAAGATAACCAAAAGATGATTTTTGAAATAAATAGTTAAGTAATTTATAAGATAGTTTAAATTTGAATTTTTGAATTATTAAAAACGATGTATATAAAAGATGTACAAAATTGATATTTATCAATTAAAATTATTGGAATTTTAAACGAGTTTTTATAAGTGTTAAATTTGTAAAGATATGAAACTTATAGAATTATAAGTTGTAAAGATAGGAAATTTATAGAATTATAAATTGTGAAGATTTGAAGTTTATAGATTTATAAAATTTGAAGTTTATAGATTTATAAAGTATGAAGTTATAAAATGAATGGAATTGTAGAATAAAAGATTATAAGAAATTTACTTATAAATTGGGTTTTTGCCTTTAGATGGAATATTGATCGAAGTTAATAAAAAGGAAGATTTATAAATCAAAGTGGTTATACAATAAAAATAGAAGGAGAATTTATAAACGTTGTTTTATAAATTTGAAACCAATTTAATTTGATAAATTAACATAGAAGGTTATTAAAGGAAATGTATTCGCGATTTGTATAGCGAATTATCCTTAAAATAAATGTGTAGAAAAGACTGAAATTTGGTTAGTAAAGTATATTCACGATTTTGGACAGTGAATATATTATTGAAAAAAATAGTTATGTTTGGGAAAGCGATATTATAAATGAAGTTAATTGTTTTAAAAGATGTTTTAAAACGTGGGAACTATCGAAATCATAGATTTCAACATTCATTGTTGAAATAGACGTTTTCGAGAAATAAGGAAATGATGGACTATAACACTGTTGTTATAGTAAATGATTTTCGAAAGAAAATGTTTTATGTAGTATTGGGATTTACATATCTATCTTAATTTCGAATCCCTATACTAGTGATTTTTGAGTCGTCGTAACGATGTTTTACGTAACATTCGTTTTGACTCAAATAGATGTTAAAATTTATGATTTCCTTAAAGAATGAATTTATACTTAAATTTGATTTAAGTATATTGAATATTTTCAAATGTTGAAAATAAATGATTTGTGAAATACTTATTATTAAATAAGTATGGAAATTCTTTTCCAATATGAAATGAACTGTTTTGAGATTTTACCTTCAAAGATAAAATGAAATGTGGAAATTGATTTGAAATTGTTTTCAAATGATTAAGTGTGGAAAAGTTTATATATCTAGTAAAGATATTTTTGGAAAATAAATAATTTGGAAAATTATTTGGAATCTGATGATGTTGCGCATCTTTATTGATAGTTAAATAACCGACTATCAATAATTACCTTTAGATAGGTATTTGTTGTGATTGGATGAATTTGAATGCCACACTTATTTTTGAATAATCGCTCACTATTCGGGTTAGCCGGGAAAGGACCATGGGGTCGTATAACCCATTCCGAATATGTGATACGTCGTTATGAATTGCATTTGAAGACCGGTGTTGAAGACCGGATATTTTTGAAAACGGAAGGATTACCGTCGAGTTACTCTACATCGGCTGATCTCCGGTTTAGAGGTTTTATCACCCTTAGTGACGGGAAGTCCGGACGTGATTAGAAATTTATCCGGATATGCAAGGGCTTCGTGAGAAGTGCCTTCGGTTCTGTTCGATCCCGGAACAGACTTGTATGGATTGTGTGTCTGACGTTACAATTTGAGATATAAAGCTGATTTCTTTCAAATACATATCTGATTGGTGGCGGAGAATTTATTCTCTTAGCTTAACACCCTTCTCTGAGACGTACGAGCTCAGAGGTTATGTAGTTGAAATTTATCAGCGATATATTCCCAATTTGGTAACGCGGCATACTGAGTGTTGCTGTGAAATGATCAGTGTTTGATCATTTGCGATATGATCATTTGTTTGATCTTATATCTTTGTGATCATAGGTTGATCATTTTGTTTGACCCGAAGCATAGCTTTGTAGAAAGCGTAGCTTTGTGGACGAGACTTCGTCGAGCCTCACACCCCGGAAATGGTCGAAACAGGAAGGATGCGGCAAGGTTCTAGGGAGTAGCGCCCCTTAGTGTATGTCATTCCTTCTGGATAGAGGTGGTATCATGGTATGGAGCCCAGATACTTAACCTATGTGGTTGCTGCATTTTTACTATGTGGTTTGTTGGAAATCGGGGATCCTCGGGAAGATCGGTTACGATCGGGGGATGGCATACGCGTGTCAGTAGTTACCTACTTTTGCAGAGGTAACCCGGCCTTGTGTTGGCAGAGATCTAACCGTAATGTTAGGTTATTTCTCGGGTCGTCTATTCCAGGGACGTACCCATCGTGGAAAAGGAAGTTCCTTAGCCTGACCATTTGTTGGAAATCCAAAGAAACAATACGAGCCTTTACGATTTCAATTGTATAACCTGTCTCCTCAGGAGGCAGCTATAGCAGGCATAATATAATGGTACCTATGCTGGCTAAGATTTATATTCTACTTTCGAAATGTTTTCCCACTATGCACTAATAATAATATCCAAAATGATTTGATTTTTGCATAGTAAGCATCTTTGACTAACATAAGAAGAAATCTCCTCCAAGTCTGCGTTTGCATTGTGTGTGTGGTGGGAGGTCTTATGGTAGTTTCATTTTCCAAAAGCATTGCGAATTGACTTTAAAATTCTCTGCTATTTATTTTAAAGATAAACTGTTTTACGATCTCACACCAGTCACCATGACTGACTCGGAGTTTATTGTTTCCCTTCTAAACTCTGGGTGCCCACCAATTTCCACACGGGCAGCCTAGAGTTATGTTATCAGGATATTTTGGATATTCTGGAGCTTTGGAAGCAAGCTGGATGGCGAGACGTAGTATTTGTATCTGATAGTATTTATTCCGCTGTGTATTCAATATGAGGACAAGTTTATATAACTGTCCATTGTTGTATATGACTCTGATTGATGTATGTATAAACTGATATAATTCTTTTGTTTAAAGATTATTCATTTATCTATTATATATTGTTCCGCTGCGATATGTGAGATTCTGATATTGTTTTCTGTTCTGATGTTGTTCTGTTGTTCTTCTATCTTCTATCTTCTTCTTCTTCTGCCTTTTTCTTTTTTCTTAAACCCCTCACTATTGGAGTTTCTGGCACTCGATTGCTCGGCAGTCGATAAAGTGAGTATCGACGTCGAATTTTCGAAAGTCGAAAATTTCGGTACGTGACAGTTAAATATCGTAAAATCCATTTAACTGCCCGCTGATGTGATTCTTTAGGTTGTGCTTGAAATCTTACACATAAACAAACACTCATCATAATATCTGATCTACTAGCAGTTAAGTGTAGTAAGGATCATATCATGTTTCGATATAGTTTTTGATCGAACTCTTTTCCATATTCATCTTTGTCTAAATGAGTTGTAGTACTCATTGGAGCGGGTTTACTTGATGTATTATCAATTCCAAAACATTTTAGTAATTCTTTACAGTATTTTTCTTGATTTATAAAAATTCCATTATTTAATTGTTTTATTTGTAATCCTAAAAAGAAATTCAATTCAAACATAAGAGACATTTCAAATCCGTTTGTCATTATTGTAGAAAATTCATTACATAAATTTTCATTAGTGGATCCAAATATAATATCATCAATGTAAATTTGAAAATTAATATATCCTTCTGTTCTCTTTTAATAAATAATGTTGTATCTGTTTTGCCAATTTGTAAACCGGAATTAATTAAATGTGATTTTAATCGATCATACCAAGCTCGAGGTGCTTGTTTTAAACCATATAATGCTTTTTAAGTTTAAAAAGATGATCTAAATATTTTTCAGGAACAAATAGTGGTGGTTGTTCTACGTAAACATTTTCTTTTATAAAGCCAATTAAGAAAGCACTTTTAACATCCATTTGAAATAGCTTAAAGTTATGATGACATGCAAAAGCAAGTAATACTCTTATGGCTTCAAGACGTGCCACAGGTGCAAAAGTCTCTTCATAATCAATTCCTTCTTCTTGATTGTATCCCTATGCCACTAATCTTGCTTTATTACGTATAATATTTCCATTTTCATCAGCTTTGTTTTTAAAAACCCATTTTGTTCCAATTACCGACTGATCGTTTGGCCTTCGTACTAGTTCCCAGACATTATTTCGTTCAAATTGATTGAGTTCTTCTTGCATTGCTAAAATCCAGAAATCATCATTTGATGCTTCCTTGTAATTTTTTGGTTCAAAAGTAGATATAAATGCTACATTACTCATTTGATTTATTTGTCTTCTAGTCGAAACTTAGTTGTCTAGATTTCCATTTATGTTATAAATAGGATGATCTTTTAAAATACGGGGTAGTGATTTCAAATTACTGTTATTTTGATTATCATTATTATTTTCAATCATAGTTTCAATGGCTTTATTTTGATTAGTGTCAAAAATTTCTTCGTCATCTTTATTTATATTTTTAAAATTTTCATCAAACGAAACATGAAGACTTTCCTCTATAACATTTTTTCGTTTGTTAAAAATTATGTAAAGTTTACTTTGATCGGAATATCCAATAAAAATTCCTTCATCTGCTTTTGAATCGAATTTACCAAGATTATCTTTTGTATTTAGAATAAAGCATTTTGATCCAAATATTCAAAAATATGATACTTTTGGTTTCTTTTTGTAGAAAATTTCTTAACATGTATTTTTAGTCATAGGTTTAAGAGTTACACGATTTAATACATAACATGTAGTAGCAATAACTTTGGTCCAAAAATTCTTTGGTAAACCACTGCCATTTAGGAAGTTCGAGCACATTCTTGCAAGGTGCGATATTTTCTTTCAACTACTCCATTTTGTTGTAGTGTTCGTGGAAATAAAAAATTATGAGTAATTCCCTTTTTATTACAAAAGTTTGTAAATAATTCATTTTCAAGTTCTCCACCGTGATCACTTCTTATACTTTTTATTTAGATCCATTAGAGTCTTAATTCGTTTAGCAAAAATTTTAAACATTTCGAATGTATCACTTTTATGCTTTAAAAATAGCGTCCAAGTATATTTTGAAAAATCATCTACAATTACAAAGACATATTTATTGTGATTTATCGAACGTACTCGAGTTGGGCCAAATAAGTCCAAATAAAGTAATTCAAGAGGTTGTTTAGTAGGGATTTCCTTTTTAGATTTAACGAGATTTTCTTTAATTTTCCAAGTTGACATGCATCGCATATATTTTTAACTTTGAAATTTATTTTGGGTAATCCTCTTACCAAATTATTTTTAGCTAATTTATTTATATATTTGAAATTTATGTGACAAAATCTTTTATGTCATATCCATGGATCATCATGATTTGCATTTAAGCATAAATCATTATTATGATTAATATTCATATTTAGAATATAAATATTACGATTTCTTATTCCTTCAAAAATTAAAGTTTTATTTTGATCATAGATATTGCATTTATCTTTTTCAAAATCGATTTTACATCCCTTATTGCATAATTGGCTTATACTAAGTAAATTATGTTTTAAGTTTCTAACTAATAAAACATTTGAAATAATAGGAGAAGTAGATATACCGACATTGATGACGTTTCCAATTCCGATAACATATCCTTTGGAATTATCCTCAAAAGTGTCTGTGCCACGTCCATGTAAGTGATTTTGATAGCATGTGTGCATTTCCAGTCATATGTTTGGAGCATCCACTATCGAGTATCCATTTCTCCTTATTATTTTTGTTTTTGGGTACCTGCAAAAGAATTAAAAAAATTAATTGGTCCCCAATTTCTCTATTAGGGTCCTATGTGTTAGTAGGAGAAGGTAGCCATACCCATAAGGATTTGGAACCTTTAGAGATGTAATTTTCATTATGAACTATATCTTTAGATATATATCTATGTGTTTTTGTCTAATCAATTTGTTATTTGTTTTAAGAATCCATATTTTAATCATTTTTGTTTCCTTATTTTTATGTTTAGATTTTGTTTTTCTAAAATTTGTATATAATGTACTATACTTCTTGAATCTTTGATTATTATTAGAAACCGGATTATTTCTAGAATGTTTATGAATTTTTCATTAAATCCTAATCCCTTTCTATTTCCTGATGGTTTTGAAATATTTATCAAATTATCTAGATTTTGCTTTCCTTTATTAAATTTTGAAAAATTATTCGTAGTTTTATCTAATTTATTTTTGAGATCATAAATTTCCAAATTAGCTAATTCTACATTTTTCTTTAATTCATTCTTTTCTTTTTCAAGTTATACTTCTCTATTTTGGTATTCTCTATATCATGTGTTAAAGTAGCATTTTGAGATGATAATTTTCTACATTCTTTTTGAGCTAATTCAAATTCTTCTTCTAAAATAGTTTTCTCGTCTAACAATCCAATTTATAATTCAGCTCTATTTAATTTCCAATATTTTCTTTACTTAATTTTTTTAATTCTCTATACTTGTCATCTAATTCTATACTAATTTCAATAATTTCATCGTATGTTAATTCAGGACGTACCTCATTTATGTTATCCATGAAGCAAACATTTGCTTGTTCTGAGTCACTATCGCTATCGGATGATGAGGAAGAGTCGGAATCATCCCAAGTTACTTGAAACGCTCTTCTCCTTTTCTTGAAATTTTCCAATTTGTTTTTCTTTTTATCATTGTAGAGTAGTGGACAGTTTTTCTTCATATGGCCAAATTTATCACACCCGAAGCACTTCATTGATGTTTGATTTGAGGAATTTGTGTTGGTGTTGTTTTGAAATTTCGTCATCTTTTTGAACTTCTTAAACTTGTTGTAATTTTTTGCTATAAAAACAATCTCATCTTCTTCCAAGTCGGAGTTTTCATTACTTGCCTTAAATGCGATGTTTTTCCTTTCTTGATTTTGTTCTTTTCTTACCTATAAATTAGCTTCATACGACATCAGATTTCTTATTAACTCTTCGACTTTGAGTTAGGAAAGATCGTTAGCTTCTTCGATGGCTAAAACTTTTCTTTTTCATTCGCTTGTCAAACAGTTCGAAATTCGTGTGACTAAATCAAAATCAGAATTTAACTCCTAGTGCCATAAGATCATGTTGTATAGTTTGAAATCTAGCATACATGTCAATAATTGACTCATTTGATTTCATTTTAAAGGATGAAATTGAGTTTGTAGAGTAGAAATTTTTGTTTGCTTAACTTTGTTTGTGCCTTCATGGGTAATTTGTAATGTACGCCATATATCATAAGCAGTAGTGTAAAGCATGACTCGTGAAAATTCATTTTTATCGAGTGAGCAAAATAAAACATTCATAGCTTTGGCATTGGCAGATGCCTCTGCTTTTTGTACATCAGTCCATGCGCCAATATCAGTATCATGTGCTTCATATTTATTTTGAGTTGCTAGCCATATTTCTAATCCATTTTGCTTCCATAAAAATTTGCATACGTGTTGACCAATAAGCATAATTAGAACCAGTAAATAGTGGTGGACGAGCAGTTGATTGACCTTCTTGTAATTTACTTGCCATTTTAATGATTTCAGTTACTTGTTACTGTATATTGAAATGACCAAGCTATGATACCAATTGAAAGTCTTGTGGATCGTATATTATCTAACTTGTGTATAATATGCAAGTGTATAAGTTAATGCAATAGTAGACAATAAATAATAAAATATAAAAAGCGTGCAAACCAGAGTTTTTATACTGGTTCGGGCCTCCCGTCCTACATCCAGTCCCGAAGCTCCCCTTCTGTATTTCCTTTAAACAAATTACACTCACTTCTCCCGGAGGAATAGACTAATACAAAAGTATCTCTGACAATCTTGTGTTCCAAATAACACAGTTTTTGACTTATAGTATAAATCTTCCTATGATCTCCTTTGAGTATATGAATGCTTTGAGTTGTAGGAAGTGATTTACGCAAAATTATATTTTGGTTATAATAGATTGAGAGTATGTGAACAATGTATTTGCAAGTGAGTGCTTAGAAATCAAGAGAGTAAGAATAGATTAATTCAAGATAGATGATTTCTACTTCTCAATCAAAGTGGTATTTATATATTTAAAAAGGTGCAGATGAAGGGTTGTTACTATTTAAGAAAGTCTATTCATTTTAATGGTTGCAACCTTTCGTTGAAAAGTGATTTCCTTTAGTTTCAAAATAGAAGCGTCTGTTAATATTTGACAGTTTTAGCCCATGACAGGCCTCTGTGGTAAAATCCTCAAACGTTTGTGACTTGCTTAATTTTTAACCCGCGACTTGTCACAGACATCTGTGGTTTTACCTCAGACGTCTATGAGGTGTAAAAACAGTTTTTCACCTTAATTTTGATGTACATGAAACTGAGTGTCTCGTGTTTGCATATATACTCAAGGAGACCTTAACAATATTATATCTATGACTCTTTTATAGTAGAATAACCTTAGTATGGTCAATGAATCTTCGTTTCTCTTTGAGTCTCAATATCTTCGAGCATGGTGTCTTCTTGAAGCATATACCTGCAATCTTGATAAGATCTATATATGTATATATTTGTATAGTTGTTATCATTGAAACATAATTTGGAGGTTCTAACAACAAGATCTTAGTCTAGTACAGTTACAATGGTCAATGATATGGTCTTACCATACAAAGCCAAGCTCACTGTATTGCATTAACATATGGCTGAATCACCGAATGAACCTGCAACACCCCAAGAAATTTAATAGAAATTTAACAAGGAAATTAAATTTAAATAAATCAGTGACCAAAACAACATTTTTAATTTATTATTAAAGTTCTGGGATATTACATTCGCTGCGTTCCTTTCATCCTTGGTTGACTGTGGCAATCATCCCCTCCAATTCTTCTCTAGTTACCAGATCTAGAGGAGGTTTTATAGTTCCTTCAACCGTCCTATGATTTCCAGCGCTTTATCCATCAAATGCTCCTCTAGCTTACTTTTTTGAGTACTTCTTGAGTCTTATTTGATCTGATCTCCTTGTATGTTTTTTTAAAATCATAGTAACAATAGAGATCTACCATGATCTTCAAGTTTTCAATGAAAGCACCAAAAAATATTAGCTGAAATTTTGATTTTAAACCAAAAATTGATTGATTTCGTGAATGTAATGATTGTTGTATCGGCTTAAATGACGACGAATCAAGAGAAATAAATGTAAAAATATGATTATTCTGAAGAAGAATAGAGGGACATAAGAGATTTGTGGTGATTCAACTATGCCTACATCCACTTTAATGATTCTTTGTTGTTGATTGCACACTAGATCCAGAAGAACCATCAACTACAATATCAAAATTCGGTTAGAAATTGTAATGGCAGTATTTTTCCTAAGATGTGTAAGAGCAATTTGCCAAGATCCATATCTCTTTTCTGTTGCATGTAAACCCATATTATAGCGACGATTTTCTGTTACTGGGACTTTTAGTCGTCATATTGCATAGCTAGTTCATTAGAATTTGTCATAGGCCAATATCCAAGAAGATAGGCAGAAGTACAAATCCAAAATCCTTAAGTTGATGAATCAACGTCGACCCATCTACGGATCAGTACTGATCCATAAGAAATTTTCTCTTTCACTTATTTTCCCAAGATGTGTTTACTTTTTACATGTATTGACCCATTCTTGATGCTTTCTGGCTTTATATTCCACATGTTCATTGAGAATAGAGGCAACAACGAAGAAAATGATGGATTAATACTGGTCCATCTCTGGATCAGTACCAATACGTAGACTTAGCCAATATTTCTCATTTCTCTTTTAGTTGTGTTTCGTGCTCAATCTCTTTGAGCATAGTATTAATTCCTTCATCATTTTGAGATCCAATACCATCGAATTGTCGCTTGTTGAAAATTCTGGATAATAGTTATGTATAATATTTGGTAATTTACAATTTTGGAATTATATATATATATATATATATATATTGTTAAAGTGCATATGCAGTGCATTTTCTTAAAATATGTTTTATTTCTTACATTTTGTATATTTTGTAACCTAAAGAATACAACATCTATATATACTCCAATTTTTTTAACATGATTTGCATTTTCCAATAATGCACGATGTATGCATTGTCGACTTTTAGAAATGCATAAATCAATGAAACTTTTCAGATTTGCAAGAAATATATTTTATGATGATCCGTTTTTTTAATTGTAAACATTTGAATTTAGTTGAATTTGAGTGGATTTCACAAATAGGGTCCTCCCATGAATTACAACTATGATGAAGTTCTTATGGTGCAACATATTCGAGAGTATTTACCTGATCCAAAAACCACAACTGTAAATATAATCAACAAAATCAGAAAACCTTATGCAGGGCCGGCCTTTGGGTAAAGCGGGGAAAGCATCCGCTTTAGGCCACATAAAAAACTAGGGCACCACTCGTTGAAAACTTTTGCGCAGCAAAATAAAAAGAAAAGGAATCGTGATTGCCAATCAGACGTGGAGGTGGAACTCCAGAATTGCAACAGTCGATAGGACTCCGAACAACGACACATCGGAATGGCGGTGGTCCTCTCCAATGGACGGCGACTTAGTGGTGACCCAAATAAGCGATATTTGCTCCAATCAGAGTCTTAGACTTTGATGAGGGCAAGCGAAAGCGGGGCTACTGGCAGAAGTTATGTGATGTTAATTAATCTTGTTTGTGAATCGTGGATTGTGGACTGGCTCTGGACATTAAGTTGAAATGCAAAGGAGGACCTAAAGCAGGCGTGCTGTTAATTTTCTGTAAACTCCAATTAAAGTTTACGATTTCTGTATTTCTGAAAGTATGTTTACATTTATGATTTGTTTGTTGAAATGTTGAATTCGTATAATTTTAAGGATCAAATTTCTATAAATTTGGATTAATATTAAGGTTTAAGTAATAGTTTATTTTAATTTTTGTAATGGTTAGTTAATATAAAATTTGTTGATAAATAACAAGTTTGTAAAATTTATAGTTTATGTTTTAAAGTCAGATCGAATAGTAAATGAGAATTTTTGTTGCAAATTATTTCATGTAAATAATTCTGTAAAATATAATTCATAGATAAGATAGTCAATTTCTTTTTGTTCCCCTTTCATTATTTATAAACAACATAAATTATTTTGATGAGTTAATTAACGATAATAGTATTATCTTTTGTATAGAGCATTAGTTTTGCAATTGGCTTTAGGTAGCAAAACTTTTAGGACTGGCCCTAACCTTATGGAGTATAAATTTAAAATCTAGGTTAGCCATTCTCCATGAAAATATAACCATAATTTAAAAAGTGGAAATTTGAATCCATTTCTTATTTTCAAGTTCGATATACGAAAAACCCCACGTTTTAAATTACATCCATAATTTTATTTTTGATAAAACTTTTTTTTTCATTTCTTTTTTGAAACTAAATCCAAACTTAATCTTATATTTCTATGACCAAAAAATATTTTATTTTATTTTCTGAACTTTTTTAGAAAAATATAAATATTTAATTTTTTTCTAGAAATATTTTTGTTTTTATTGCAAATATTTGCACCTTTTTAAAGTGTAAACATTTTCATTTGAGTTGAAGCTAAAAACAGAAGTTTTCTAACAAAACTTGTTTTTAGAAGGTGTGACCTTGTAGTTTTACAAAAATTTCCTCTAAAAAATTGCAAATGTTGTGCTTATAAGTTATAAGCAAATGAAATCGTATATAAAAAGGAGCGACATACAATTTATTTTTCCCTAAAATTGCAAAAAAACTCGACGACACTAAAATAGATATGAACATCGTGTATTTTATCTTGCAAGTTGACTTATACTTTTTTTAGAATATTTTAGATTGTAACTAACCATGTTGTCATTTATTTTATTAACCACTTTATCAGCTATCACTTGTTCTAATCCTCATCTACTGATTATCACGTATACTTAAAGTGAATATTTAAGTAATAGCTCGACTTCAAAGTCAATACATAGCACATGCGTAGGCATCTGTATCTATATCATCCTTTTCAGACCATGCTTGCTTTTAAACGTGTCACCCCATGTATGTTGCTTTACCAAAACTATGTACTTTTCCTCTCACATGTAACCATGTTTATTTGATTTTAATTGAAAACCACCTGCATTTTTGCTACTTTGGCCGGTTCAAACTTGCTTCTTCACATACAATTATTGAAATAACGACCGAAAGATCTAGACTAGTAAAAATTCAACTAGTCGGAAGACTAATATGTTCACGTTTTCATAATCTGGAAATCAAAGAAACATATGAAATAATACTTGCTTTCAAACGTACGGTCCTTTCCTAAAGTGACTTGAACAAGGGTACAAGGAATGGTTGCGTAATCAAGTGGCTTATTAACTTGTACTCGTGGGAAACTCGTGCTATGCACACGTGGTTCACCGTATAATTTATTGTATGTTGCTAAACATATCTGTTTTCGTCATTCTAATACCAATGTCAAAAAATATCATAAACTTTTACACCGTACTCTGCTTAATACCGGACTTTTCAAGAGGCTATCAAAGATATCATTTTCGACTCTTTTTTTTTTACAGACGAACAACCGCCGATCAACACCATTTTCCACGGCGATCAACCATCGAACAACAGTAGTTCGGTGGTCGATGACTATGGAAAATTATGTTGGTCGGCGGTTGTTCGCCATGCAAAAAGACTGAGCGCAACAGTTCGATGGTTAGGTCAACCGCATGTTGATCTTGACGTCCAGGTTCAAGTTCGGAGACAACCTATTCGCAATGCGAGGAAAAGACTGCGTACATTATCGACCTCTCCAGAGCCCGCTATCGTGCATGAGTCTCGTGTATTGGATTCCACTTTTTTTATTAGAAAGAGGAAAACTGGACGCTATTGACAACACATTGATTTATTCAGTCGTACATTTTTAGATTTTAGTCATATGTGGAAGTTTATATTTTTCGATTGAATTTATTTAGGTTAGTTTATTTCTTCAATAAATCTGCTTAAGTAATCTTGAAGCACTTAGTATAGCAATTTTTCTAGAGATTAACATATTTATATAAAAAACATTAGAATCATACGTCAACTATTCCTTATTTGGTAGCATTAAGTTATTGAGCATACCTATTAATTTAAGCGATGCATAAGTTCAACATAGATTCATCTTATATAAAATATAAATTCAAATATGTTTACATTCGGTATGATAATAATTTTCCATGTATAAAATAAAGATATCATGCTTAGTGTGAAATAGTATTTCAAAATTGTTTTAAACAAACAATAACATTTGCATCGGTACACATATTAACACTAACTAATACTAATTGAATTAGAAAAATATTTTAGTGGCTTCAAGGGTTATTCTTTTAAATTGATATAGCATATTATAATGTGAGAAATACAAATAAGCAGTAAGCATTGTACACTATATTATTTCTAAATACCTAGGTAAATCGGACAATTTCATAAACTCCCGAGTGAGTGCATCAAAGACTCTGTTCATTTTGGATAATTAAAAAATTGATTTAATGTTGTCATTGGTAATCGATTCTAGCACTCTTTATTATCTCTAATTTCATGACCAGATAAGTTGCCACTCAAAGACATTGTAGTCTAATTTCTAGAACATCTAAATGATCCTAGCATTTACTTTAAATGTTTATAGCACCGTATAATAACCAAAAAATATAAAATTTAGCATAATTCAAAGAAAAATAGTTATCACTATAAAAAATACTTGTGGACACGCATAAAAATACTTTAGATGATATCGCACTTAAAATAGCCATAAGACCAAATGGCTTAAGCAAATATAATCAACAAAACGACCATTAAAATATTATGTAATTATATGTCATTATGAATGCTTGTAACATTTTTTTCATCCAACATCGATAAAATATAACATTTACAGTCCAATAAAATTGTTATGCATGTAAGACCAACCCTTTGCCAAGTCATCCAATCGTCTTCATCCGAATATTCTATCAAAGTCTGGTTGAATGCAGATTTTTCAATGGAAAAATAGGCAAACTCTGTTGCTACTGTTCTAACATTAGCAAATTTGGCTAAGCTGTTGTATATAGAAACAAAGTGAACAACTTCCTCACTTTCACATAAAACTAAACAACATAATGTTCCTTGGAAAAAGAAAGTTACATTGGTTTTTCTTCTTCTTCACCGACAATATATTCTGAAAATGATTGAAGCGTGCATAGTTCTAAATCTTCAGAATTATCTAGAGAGATCAACCTTTTGAAAGGATTTGATGGTGTAGCATCTTATGAACCTTCGGTAGAATTTGGTTTTGAAGTTGGATCAGCCGATTAGGATGTGCAGATAGCTCTAATTCTTTTGTTACTTTTGATACTTTGTGAGAGTTTAAATCTGAAAATGATTCAAGCTTATATGGATATGCAGATGGTCTTAAATCTTCTGATTTTATTGTAGTCACGTTAGTTAGATTATGGATTTAGGTTTTTATATATGCAAGAAATGTGTAATCTATGTACAAATTTTGTATTCCACCGGTACGAAAATAAAATTATACACAACAAAGTAAAGTAGTAAAAAAATAAAAATTAGAATAGCTTATTCTGTTAGTTAATCCACATGCAGATTAACTTAAAAATAATTTGTGGGTTAATTTAATGTAATTATATTGTGAATCAACTGAAAGAAACCATAGATGAAAATAAAAGTGACCTTTTGCAAATTGTTCAAGATTACAGTTCAATTGCAAAGTTACCGATTCATATCATTTTTTGCACGATAATAATATTTAATACCATCCTTCCTACTTAAAATTAGTTTAGCTATAACCATTATGAATAACTACATCTTTAATTTATAATTATTTGTAAACATTTCCAAATTGCAAAGAATTCAAAACCACATAAAATTAAATAAATTTTGTAAAAAATCAAAAATAGGTACCTCATTCTTGCTTAGATATTTAAGAATTCAATGATAATCATAAATATGTGTTGCTTATGAATATTACATAATATATTAAATAATACAGAAGAAAATATTAAAAGTCTAGATTGATTAAAGAATGACAATGTTCAAATTTACAAAAACAAACAAACCGACAAAGACAATATAAAACATTTAAAAATAAACATGTATCCAAAACATGTATTTAAAACTAAAATTTTCACAAATGTTAATATTGTCCTTCGAAGACAGATCCAAGTGTTGCTTCTTTACTTTTCCCCAAAATAAACTGTGAAATTCATTTTTTTTTACTTCATATATAATTTTTTTCTTCCAACTTATTTTTGTATACTTCCTTTTCAAAATGAAATAAAGATCAACTTTACCTCGATTTAATTGTATAAAAACTTACGATTTTTCAATATATATGTACTGACAAACTAATAACTTTCTGCAAAATAAACGGAGGAAGCCAAATTCATAGTTAGACCAATAAAAAAAATATACAGACAAAATTTGGTATAAAATGTGAGAAAGAAGAAATAATCGACTTTATTTGTAACAGATTTTATATATCAACAGAAGCTTGTATGGTTATTATGCACTTGAAATGTTGTTGATAAAAGGAAATAAATTGAAATAAATAATTAATTAAATAGTTAGCAATAAAGTGACTCGGTATGTAATTAATTTTCTTATCAATTTGTATTTCAATCTAATTCTTAAATTACCTTGAATTTAAATTAATCAAAATTCAAAGATTTAACTAATTTATTTTATTTGTTTCATTGTAATAGTATTTGTTATGATTATAACTGTTGGGAATAACTATATCTCTAATTTGTAGCTATTGTTAATCATTTTCGCACTGCAAAAACTTTACAGCAAAACCACAAACAAACTTTAACATATTGTTGCACACCATGACTTTGATGATAACCATTAAAATGTGTTGTCTATGGACATTTTATAGTCTATTAAATAACACAACTAAAGAATATAAAGTAGATTGAGATATAATTAAAATTAAGCAAAAAGTACAAAATTATTTCTTGAATTAAAGAGAGTACATGATATGATCCAAGAGTAAATTAGAAGAGAGATGATGATTATAAACTAAATGTAACACCCTAATTTTAAATAAATTATTCAGAAGATTTAATTAGATAAATTAAACAGAATAATGTAAAGGTTAAAGTGGTTAAGAGATTGAGATTTGTATAATTATAAGTAGTTGTGCTTTAAGTAATAAATAAACAAATGGAAATTTAAAATGAAGTAAGTAAAGGTAATAAGATAAGGGCAAAATAGGAGTAGGTTATATTCTTATACCCTAAACCCTTATCCCATTCTCATTTCCAACATTCACAAACAAAACTAAACATAGAGTTTGGTCGGCGACCTTTAGAAGTAATCTAAAAGAAGATAAGCAAGAATTTAAGAAGGAAGCTTAATCAAATCAATTCAAGGGCAAATCTTAAACTCCTTAACAACAAGCTAAGGTGAATAATATATTACATCTCATTTTTATTTCTTTTGGTTTCTAGATAAGAACCGAATTTATTTTGCAAGAAAAATGTCATGTTTTGATTGTTTAAATGGTTATATATGCTTGTTGATGATTTATGTTGTTTCATATAGATTTTCTGATAAGATTTGATTTGAAAGACCTATCAAATGACATCCAAATGACTTGCGTTTTTGATATAAGATCAGAAACATTATTTTAGAGATGGGTTTCAAGTTTCATAATTTTCTAAGTTGTTGTGGATTTATTATGAATTTTCTAGTAAATAAAATGGTTAAATTTGGTTTAAATTATTTTTGGCTATTATCTGTTAGCTTTGGGTCAAAAATTTAAATATGTTATATAGCATATCAAAAGTGATTTATGGGAATTTTTGGGGAATTTTCCTAAGTACTTTATTAAAGATATAAAATTATTTAAAGTATGAGACTTAATGTTTTATATGTTTAGAAAAGGAGAAGGGGCAATTTGCTAAATGTTTCAAATTATTAATTACTGAATTCGACAACAATTTTAGAAAAGAATTTGAAAAAGAATTGGCAACCAATTATATGTTGACAAATAAGGCAAGTTAGTTGGAAAGATATTACTTTGAAAAGTTAAAAATCAATTTTGTAAAGGATTACTGCTTCGCCACTTATAGCGGCCACCTTTCGATCTCATACATTTTCCTCCAACCAAGTCGAAACCAATATACATGGTATCAGTGCCTTGGTACATAGTGGATTGGAGTTAGGCGAGAAGGTATAGAGTCGAAACATGCTTTCGAAGGGGTAGAAGTAGCTATTATAAACTTGGAACTATTTTGATTACAAACAAGGCTTTCGAAGGAGTTGGAGCTTTCGACTTAACCAACTTGCTTCTGTTTATATAAAAAAAGCTTTCGAATGGGTTGCTGCATTTTGCTTTTAAAACAGGCTTTCGAAGGGGTCGAAACCCTTGCTGTCGCATTCAACCCTTCGAATCAATGCTTTCGAAAGGGTGCTTTTGCCTTTAAACTTTAGAGCTGCTTTTCCATGCTTTCGAAAGGGTTGTTTCGAAATCATTCACTTTCTTTTACTTAGGAATAATGTTTTCGAAAGCAATGTTTTCGCCCCTATTCTTTTAAGACCCTTAGATATATTGAAAGTTAAACCCAAAGGTTTTGAAAGGAATGGTTTTAAATGGTTTTGAAGCTATGTTCCACAAAATTTTACTTGGACCCAATGCTTTCGAAAGGTTTGTTTTAAGTGAAGGAATTTAATGCTTCCAAAAGATATATACTAAAGGTTTCGAAAGGGAGATTCCCCAATGTTTTCGAAAGGTTTGCTTTTAATATTTGAATGGAAGGGTTCCGATGCTTTCGAAAGGTTTTAGTGGTGTGGGCTGAAATTGTATGCTGACAATAGGCTAGGCTAAGCTGAATTGGGCCAGGTTTGTATTGAAAATTTAAAATGAGATACCATTTCAGTTTTTCCCTCCAAAGCCCATATTAAAAGAAAGTACGTACATATCTTTTTCATTTTCTTAAAACAGCCGAAAGTATCTTCTTCCTCCTTCCTTCACCCTACCAACAAACCCTCATTTCTTAATGAAAATTGACGAGATAAAGTGTGTTGGAATCGTACCAAGGCTCTCTATCATTTGAAATAAGAATCGAAGGCTATTCGGAGATTTAAATTTCTGGAATTTTGGGACAGCGTAGGAAACTGGGTTCTTTGGCTCGATTTTGGTGAATGTGGCTTCTTCGATTCTTGTATAATGCTTTGACGATGTTACATAATGCTTTAACACTAATTTAATATTAAACTATAATATAAATTGGTCTAAATGATAAAATCCAAAACTCTGAAATGAAATGTAAGTGTACTGATTTTAAGAAATTTCAAAACCCTATTTGTTACTAACTTGAAACAAATCATATAGAAACCAGATTTAATGTACATGGATATGGTAAGACATTCGAAACACGTTAAATAGCATACACACACACACACACACACACATATATATATATATATATATATCTATGTGTGTATGTGTATATATGTGTGTGTGTGTGTGTTTATCTATAAAACCCCTAATTTTATTAAGATTATTCAGGAATTTAATTAGAATAAATTAAATAGAATAATGTAGATAGGGAGATTGAGGTTGATTAATGAATTAGATGGTCATGCTTATTAAAAATCTAATGAACTTATATAAATAGTTAAGTAATTGAACATAAGGGCATTAGGGTAAATAGCCGCCCATATTTCTCACCCTTATACTATCTTTCTTAGTCATACACATTAATTTTACTTAAAACAAAATTTTATAATCGTGAGAAGCAAGGCTGGCTATTAGGAAGAAAGAGGAGAAGAGAAAAAAATCAACTTATAGCTTAGGATTCAAGTTAGAAGGAATTAATCTCAACCAAACTTCAATTTCCTTATCAAATCTAAGGTGAATATTAATTTCTACATCTCTATTTTAGTTTTATGATCATATGGTTTAAGATTTTAGAGTAAATCTGTTTTTATGATATATTGAATGAGGATATGCTTGAATCGTGATTGATATGGATTAAACAAGTTTTCTAAAACGGAGATATATACGGTTTTAGGGTAAAACCGAGATAAAATGATTTTTAAATGCCATGGGAAAATTTATGTTGTAGAAAACATGATGTTGGAGATGGGTTTAAATGCCAAAGAGGTTGGAGTATGTTTGTTTTGTGAACCAAAAAAGCCGCCTGTTTTGCTTTCGAATAAGAGCTTTCGACTTGGTGGCTTTCGACCAGGTCAAATGTTTAAAATAATGGTTTTAAACCTTTCGACACAGTCGAAAGATTACTGCTGTTTTATCACTATTTTGTTTTGAAACCTTTCAACACAGTCGAATGGTTACTGCCGCTTTTGTTTTGTTTTGATTTGAACCTTCCGACAAGGCCGAAAGGTTTACTTGTTTTAAAATTAGCCGCTTCTTCATGCTTTCAAAAGAAAGCTTTCGACTTAGGTGATTTACCCTTGTTTTATAATTGAAGTATGACCAAAGTTTTCGAAGCTGAGCTCTCAACAAAGTCGAAAGGTTGCTTCCACTGAAGTCGAAAGGTTTTGAAAGAATGTTTTCCACTTGTTCTAAATTGAACCCAGCAAGCCTTCGAAAGGTTTATGTTTTAAAAGGTTTAACGCTTTCGAAAGGTTTGCTTTCCAATGGTCTCGAAAGGTTTGATTTCCAATGCTTTCGAAAGGTTTACTTACAAGGTTTGGAAGTTAGGCTTCCACTCTTACTTAATGATACTTCAACTAAGTTGAAAGGTTTCGAAAGAGGGGTTTTAAAGTATTATAAAGGTTGGAACCTATTGTTCTAAAAATTTATGGTTTATGCTTTCGAAGGGGTCGAAAGGTTGCTTTCGAAGGGGATACTTTCGAAGGGGTTGAAAAATTGTTTTCTTTTAACCTTATAAAATAAATGTTGTTTAACCTTGGTGATACCGGGGTGTGTTTAATGAGTTCAACACAATAGTTGGGGATATCAACACTTATAGGTTTTGACAATCATTGGGGATACTAGTGTAAATTATCAATGGATATAACCTAAATTAGGGATACTAATGGCAATAGATTAATCACGTGGATAGCATGAGATAATTAGATTCATGTGGATAGCATGAGTTAAATGGTCAAGTGATGGGTTTATAGTAATCCTGGGAAAACTATGGGATGTATGATGGATAGTCAACATCAAGTTGGAGATGGATAGTCTCCATATGATTGAAGAAGGGTTCATAGTAATCCTGGGAAAACTATGGGATGGTTGATGGATAGTCAACATCATTTTGGGGATGGATAGTCTCCATATGTATAATGAAGGTTTTATATTCATCCTAGGAAAACTATGAGATGTGAGATGGATAGTCCACATCCTATTAAGTAAAATGAATATAGGATGGAAAGTCCCTCTTTGAGGCAAATAAAATCTAATGGGGGATAGGAAAATCCTAAATATTTGCAAGTATGCATATCATCAGAATATTCTGAAAATGTATGTTTTAACTCTTGTGGATGCAGGAGTACAAAATATCATTTTATAAAAAATTTGGGATATTAGTGAGGGGAAACCCGTTCTGCTACGCAGCGTGGTCTCACTAGATATCTAAAATGAATGAGATGTTAGATTATTATTCATACCAGGCTTTATGTCTGACTCGAAGTTTTTGTTTTCCTCTTAAACTCTCGGGTACTTAATTGATTTTGAGTAGTTTGAGATTTAAGGTTTACAGGGTTTCTTCTTAGACGAATAAAGCTTCCAGAGGCGTGCAGGAGCCAGATAGTTATTAGAGTTTTTCTTTTCCACTGTTTGATTTATTGTAAAGGCCGATTTATTAGCCTTATTATATACTCTGATCTACCAAGGGGGCATCCTCATATGTCACTCTTGGCGTATTTGTAATGATAACGGTGAAGTGTGAATGTTTGATGATAACGGTGAAGTGTGAATGTTGGAGATGTTGCTTTGGAATGATGGACGAGTACTAAAATCGTGTACGGACGTGTAGCTTGATAAGGACATGGTATGGTTGTAGGGTATGCAGTTGGACGAAAGAATGAAATATGTGGAACTTGGTAATGATGATAAGATACTAGTATAGTTCATATGACTTTGAATTGAGTAGTTTGACAATGTAGTGTATATATTTAAGGCGATGCACGAATGCTTGAATCTTGTAGCGCACGCGGAAGGTCCTTGATTCATGGTATTAGCGAGCGGTCTCATGTAGAGCAACGAGGATGGTCTAGGAGAATTTTGATGTGGACAGAAGTCGACCTATAGTGCACGTGGCAGGACCAGGGTGTGATTCCAATATGTGTAATCTTTTACCACAAGTAGCGAGACTAGATTACATAGACGTGAAATCCTTTACCGCAAGTGGCAAGACCTTATTTCTTATAGGGGACCCTTTACCGTATGTGTTCAGGACCAGATCAAATTTACATAATATAATATCGTTCTATAGTGGATGCAGCGGGACCATAACGTAGTATACTTTAGGCTTAAATCATGTTGATAAAGTAGTATACTTATATTAGATTGGTTTCACTCACTCAGATGTATGTCTGGCCCACTCTTATATTCTTCTATCTATATTTTATTCAGGTTGATGGAGTCCGGAGATGTGGTGGTCCAGGATGCATGGATTCGTACATATTGTAAATATTATATATATAAATGTTGTATATAGTTTATATCTTAAAGACATGATGTGACAGTGTGTGTGTGTGTGGAGTGAATTTGGTTTCGATTGTACAAACTTATGTTATGGCATCAGATATGTAATTAAACAAATATATTTGTGTAATATGATATTTTGTGTAACCATCCGTTGTGAGGCTCTAAATTTATCGGTTAGTATAGTTTTTTTCTTATGCTCTCTTTTTATTCAATATGTATTATCTTCCAACAATTCGTCGTTTCAGGACTTTGTTGTGTAGTTATGTGGTTCTGAAATGGTAGGTCATTACGTTTGGTATCAAAGCATAAGTTATAGGATTATGGACATATTAAGAGAGCATGCTTGTATATTTTATAAAATATATAATATATAAGAGTCAAATTTAATATTTGTGAATACACCATGTCCTATTCCAGTATATGGTTATCTAGTTATCTTTTGAGGAGTTACTAATGAATCTCATTTATAAATAACCAAAGCATGAATAATTAAGAGGAAATTGGAACGGGGACCAACGTTGGTGGAGTTAATATCAGTGTAGGTGCTAGTACCCAAGTGGATGTCCCTGAGACTCATGGTGTGAATATGCCCCTTTGGATCCGTAGATATTTTCATGAAACTACTCACACTAGTACTACTACCACCTCCACTGAACCAGTTGCTACGACCGAAGCTGTGGTTTCTATTCCACCATTGAATTTTGACTTCCCGAAACTCTGCAAAGATTTTTCCACTTAGGTGGGAAGCCATATATGAGGACAGAATCATGTGAACGGATTAAGACATGGCTAATGAACTATGAGAAGATATTTGGTTCATTGGGATTAAGTGATGCAACTAAGAGGCAGTTGGCGGTTTGGCATTTATCGGAAGAGGCAGCGAATTGGTAGGAGATTGTCAAAGCTGAGAAGGAGGAGAGTAACATTACTTGGGAAATCTTTAGAAGGAAGTTTGAGATGAAATTTTTTCTAGGGCTGAGAAGGGAATGTTGTTGGAGGAGTTTATTCAGTTTAAGTAGGGTGATGTGACCATAAAGGAGTATGTGAATCAATTTAACAAAATGACAAAGCTTGTATTTGAATTGGTAAATACTCAGGAGAAGAGAGTTATAAAATTTTCCAGTGGATTGAATTCACCACAGAAGGAGTTCGCCTTGAATCAAATACCATTTGGAGCAACTTTTGAGGGGTTAGTTGAGGTGGCTTTATTGAATGCTGTGGGCGGAGACTTGAATAAAGAGCAAATATCGATTGGAGATCGGAATAAGCGCAAGAATGAATGATCGCAAGATGGACATAATAAGAAGCAGGTTACTATGTGGAGAAGGTGTAATAAGACTGAGCATATAACCAAGAATTGTAGGATGAACCTCTGGAAGGGAACAAAATGCTATTAGTGTGGTAAGACGAGACATCTGGCAAGAGATTGTAGGTCGAAACCATTAGAACAACAAGGACAATCTGGACAACATGAATGGTTGAAGGGGTTAAGTGTTATAATTGCGACCAAATGGGACATTGTAAGAGGGAGTATCCACCATTATAGAAGGAGGATCATATTGTTAAGACTTATGCATTGGATGTTGTACACACTGTCAACATTGCACCAATGGCCTAGGAAAAGGGGATTTAGTTATGGAAGGTGGGTTATTGCTATTTGATTTACCTATCCATTTTTGTTTGATACTGGTGTGTTGCATTTATTTATAGCCAATGCATTAATGGAAAGGTTAGGAATAACCCCTGACATTGTGCATGAGACCATTACCGTGTCGATTCTTGTTGGGGGATCGACGCATTGTCTACTATTTGCCATGATCTTAAGTTGGTCATAAACGACATAGAGATAAATTGTGATGCATATATGCTTAGCTTTGCGAGATACAGATTGATCTTGGGAATAGATTGGATGAATAAGTATGGAGTGGTTTTAGATTGTGATAGGATGATTGTTCATTTGAGTAGTCATGGGAAGCATGATTTGATATTCTGTGTGATCATTTCCATGATGAAATTTTATTTGTATTCGTTGGACCTATCACAGGAGGAGTTGGCATTTATCCCCATTGTTAAAGATTTTCTAGACGTATTTGCTGAGGTTTCTGGACTTCCGCCCTATAGAGAAATTGAGTTTAGGATTGACCTTGAGAATTATGCTAGGCCTGCGGCGATGACTTTGAGACATATGGCTCTAAAGGAAAGGAGAGAATTAGAAAACAAGTTTTGGAATGGTTGTAGAAAGGATTTATTAGGCGAAGTATTTCTGAGTGGAAGTGCTTGTTGTTTTCACTACTAAGTAGATAGTTCCTTAAGAATTTGTGTGATTACGAGAGTTGAATAAGACGACGAAGAAAAATCATTATCCATTACCTCGCATTGACGTTGCTATAGGATTTCATCGGTTAAGGATTGTTAAGGACAACATTCTGAAGACTGCTTTTCGTTCTTCGGATGGGTTATTCGAGTGGGTTGTGATGTCGTTTGGGCTACCTAATGCCCTAGCTTTTTTTGATTTGATGAGTAGGGTCTTTTGAAAGCAGCTGAATAAATTTATGGTTGTATTTGTTGGCAATATCATGGTATTTTCTAGATACAAGAAGGAGCACGAGTTGCATTTGAGAGAAGTACTAGATGTATTGAGGAGGAATCATTTATGGGCTAAATTTTCTAAATGCTATTTTTGGAGGAGTGAGGTTCAATTTCTACAACATGTTGTATTTGCAAATGGGTTGGCTATAGACCTTACCAAGGTAGCAGCGGTTAGAGATTGGAAGGTTCCAAAGAATTCTTCAAAGGCATGTAGTTTCTTGGGATTGGTCGGTTTCTAATGAAAGTTTATAAAGACTTTGAAAATATATCTGCACCATTAATGAAGCTTACGAAAAAGAACCTGGTTTTTTGGGATGCGGTATGTGACTAGGCGTTTGCCAATTTAAAGGAGATGCTAACGAGCGCACCTATTTTGGTAATCCTTGATGGTACCAAACCATTTACTGTCTATACAGATGCTTGCGGTACTAGTCTTGGTGCTGTCTTGATGCAAGAAGGTGGGGTTGTTGCATATGCGAGTCGTCGATTAAAGATGCATGAGAAGAATTACCCTACACATGATTTGGAATTCACTACAATCATATTTTCCTTAAAATTATGGAGGCACTATTTACTAGGTGAAAGTTTCTAGTTGTTTACTGACCAAAAGTCGATGAAATATTTATTCTCACAAAAGCATTTGAATTTAAGATAATAGAGGTGGATGGAATTCTTATCATCTTATGATTTTGATATTGCTTATCCTTGTAAAGCTGTACTGAGTAGGAAGCATGCAACATGGAGTGTTATGATGTTAGAGATGTTTCGGCTTGAGTAAATTTTTGGATTTTATTTTTGACCACTGATGTATATTACACCTAGATTATTAGCAACCTTAGAGGTTAGACCTACGAGGATGGATAGGATTGGTATGAATCGAAGGAAGGATGTAGAATTGGTCGAAATTAAGGATTAGCTTGAAAAAGGTGAGAAGTTGAGTCATTTGGAGCGATATACAAAAGATGAGAAAAGATACTTGAGGAGGGACGGAATGTTATGTGTGCCGAAGTTAAAGTAGCTAATCGATGAGGTGTTAAAGGAGTGTCATCGTTCGAGGATGACCACTCATCTTGGTGATGACAGAATTTATAGTGGTATGAAGAGAGTTTATTATTAGCCAAAAATAAAGAGAGATCTGGCGAGATATATGGCGAGATGTCTCACTTTTTAGAGAGTTAAGGTGGAACAGAGAAAACCTAGTGGATTACTGATGCCTTTAAAAGTTCTACAGTGGAAGTGGGAAAGTGTTTCAATGTATTTTATAGATGGGTTTCCAAGGAGTAGAAGAGGTAATGAGAATATTTGGGTAATGGTGGATCGACTTACGACAAGTGCATATTTCATTCCTGTGAAAAGTATGAGGATGACAACATCTTTAGCTATACCATATATCAGGAAAGTGGTGAGATTGCATAGTATACCGGTGATTATTGTGAGTGATTAGGACCCACTCTTCATGAATGAGTTATGAATGAGTTATGGAGGAGCCTACATAAATAGCTTGTGTACGGAATTAAGTTTGAGCAGGTGTATCACTTGCAGACGGATGGACAGACCGAAAGGGTGAATATGGTGTTAGAAAGTATTGTAATGACACCATTCAAAGCATTATTCGAAAATCCATGTAAATCGCCTTTATGTTGGCGGGAGCCAACGATTAGTGATACTTGGACCATAGATGATAAGGGATGCATTGAAGAAAGTAAGGTTGATAAGAAAAAGGAAAAAGGCAACACATGATAAGCAGAAGTCGTATGCTGGTAAATAGTGAAAGGAGTTGGAATTCGAAGTAGGTGATCTTATGTTCATGAAGGTGTCGCCTCATAAACATGTAATGAGGTTTGGAAGCTCAGGCAAGTTGGCACCAAGTTTCGTTGGACCGTTTAAAATGTTGGAATGTATTAGAGGATTAGCTTATAGAGTGGAGTTACAGAAAAAGATGGCTGGAGTTCAAAATATATTTCCTATATCACATTTGCAAAAATGTATAGATGACTCATCTACAGTAATATAGCCTAGTCGGCTAGAATATGTTGAGTTAGAAGCTAGAGCGAGTTCATCTAAAGGACCTGCATGGATAGTTGAGCATGGAGTTCGAAGGTTGAGGAATAAGGTGATCAAGTTGGTGAAATTGCAGTGAGGAGATGATCCGACGGAGAGTACATTGGAGCATGTGGAGAAGATACAGGCTTCTCATCCCGAACTCTTTACCGGCATGTTCTTTCCATTGGTGTGATTTGTTAGTAAATAGGTTTTTGTTGCTTAGATTGGATGTTGGAACTTATTTATGATATTTATTTTATGCTATGCTACGTACTACCTCCTATGCTACTAAAGTTGCATTTTTATAGACTGCCAGTTTTATGCTAGGGTAGCTATGCATCATGCCTACTACGCCAAACTCTTACATTCATATAGGGTCCATTTATCGCATTTATTACATTATGCTAGATTTTCACAAGTTATTATGATCATGCTCATTATATGCCATGTTTGGAATGCTTATTTTTTGACTTGGACCTATATATATATATATATATATATATATATATATATCTGTGTGTGTTTTAGAATAGCGATAGTATGGATGGTTGCTTGGTTTAAATGCTTGTGTATACACGAGTAATACAGATGTGTGGACAAGAGCGAACGTCTATTACATTTTCCATTCCTTTGGAATTTCAGATGAAATTCTTTTAAGGTAGGAGAATGTATACCCTAAAATTTCGATCTTAGATAATAATAAATAAATTTGAAATTAAATAGGAGGGTATTTTGGTAAATTTAAGTAATAGGACAAATTAGTCATTTTTAAAAATAGTTGAATTTTCTAATGGAAGTCGTACCATTGCATAGCTCTCATTTGTTTGATCGAGATGGAGTATTCATTTGTTTAAATTGGACATTGTATGAGTGAGATTTTGGGGTTTTAGCGGGGTAGGCTGAAATCGCAATACGGACAGCGGGCCAGGCTGGGCTGAATTTGACCAGGTTTGTAATTCAAAATTTAAAACGAGATAACATTTTCCCTCCAAAGCCCATTTTAAAAATAAAATACGTACATACCTTTCTCATTTTCTGAAAATTGCTGAAACGGCTTCTTCCTCCTTCTTCACCCTACCACCAAATCCTCATTTCTTAATGAAAATTGACGAGACAAAGTGCATTGGAATTGTAGCGAGGCTCTCTATCATCTAGAGTAATAATCGAAGGTTATTACAAAGGTTTGTATTTCTAGAATTTCAGGACAACGGAGGAAATTGGGTTCTTTGGCTCAATTATGGTGAGTGTGGCATCTATAAATCTCGTCTAATACTTTGATGGTAATAAGGGATGCTTTAAGACTAATTCATGATTAAAATATGATATAAATAGGCCTAAATGATAAAATCTGAAACTATGAAATGAAATGTACATACACTAATCTTAAGAAATTACAAAAACCCTATTTGTCACTAACTTGAATCAAAATCGTATAGAAACCCGATTTAATGTATATAGATAAAGTAAGACACTAGAAACATGCTAAATAACATATATATATATGATATAGAATTATTAGAAATCAACAACGAAGTAAAAATTGAAATCCAGAAATCAAAAATAGATAAAAGGAAGAAGAAATCATGTATCTGAGTTGTGCACCGATTCACTAGTAGTGCACACCAGTCCACCGGTGTACAATCCAGTTTGGGTAATTCGAGCATTTAAATGCCCAGATCGATATGCGTAGTTTAGATCTTTTGCATGGTGTTCTCTAGTGACTCTATGATGATGACTTGACACATATGGATGCTATTTGGATGCGTAATTTGATGATAATGGTGAAGTATGGATGTCAAAGATGTTGCTTTGGAATGATAGGCAAATATTAGAATCGTTTACAGATGTGTAGCTTGATAAGGACGAGGTATGGTTGTAGTGTATGCAGTTTTGGACGAATGCCAATGATGATGATATGGCTATAGTGTGTATGACTTGGAAATGTGTAAATTGATGATGTATTATATATATTTTGGCAATGAACGAATACCTGAATCTTGTAGTGCATGCGGCGAGTCCTTGATTCGTGGTATTTGTGAGCTGTATCCTATAGAGCAATGAGGCTTGTCCAGGAGAATTTTGATGTAGACAAAAGTCGACCTGTAGCACATGTGGGGGGATTAGGCATGAGTTCAATATGTGTAACCCCTTAATGGAGATGGTGAGACCGGATTACGTAGACGTGAAATCCTTTACCGTAGGTGGCGAGACCGGATTTCATATTGGAGATCATTTACCATATGTGTTCGGGACTAGATCAAATTTAGATGGTATAATATCATTTTGTAGCACATGTGGCTGGACCAGAGGGTATTATACTATAAACTTAAATCATATTATATCACTGTCACAGTAGTATACCTGTATTAGATTGGTTTCACTCACTCAAATGTATGTTTGACCCACTCCTATATTCTTCTGCCTATACATTATTCAGGTTGATGGAGTCTGGAGACATAGTGGACTAGGGGGCGTGGATTTGTGCATATTGTAAATAGTGTGTGTTTTATATAATTTGCATCTTAAAGACATGATGTGGCAGTGTGTGTGTGTATGGAGTTGATTTGGTTTGGATTGTACAGATATATGTTGTGGCATCAGATATGTAATTAAACATGTATATTTGTGTAATATGATATTGTGAGTGGTCATTCGCTGTGAGACTCTAAAAGTTATTATTTATTATAGCTTTTGTCTTATGCTCTCTTCATATATCAACATGTATTATCTTCCAACGGAAATCGCCATTTCGGGACTTCGTTATGTAGTTACGGGGTTCTGAAATTGCAGATTATTACACTCTGCATTAAATGGAGAAGCAATAATGTGTGTAAACTACTTGGAAAAACAGTGGAGAATGTAGGGTTATCTCAAATCTAAGTTTGAGAGACAAATTCATCTAAATGAAGGTAGAGCTTGTAATGAAAAACCATAAAGCCTTCATGGAGGCCTTCGTGGTATTACAAGCAATTCCGATTTATTTGTGATTTGCATGTTCAATTAAGGGCATGCATAATTAGGTGATTTGAAGGTTGGCAAAGTTTTTTTTGTTTGGAGACATTTGTTTCCATGATGATATTGGAGATTGCTTGGAGCATGAGGTTGTAGGTGGATTTTGGATGGCTTGTATGGAGGTAAAGTATAAAGCTAGAGACTGTTAGGATAGGTGCCATAATTACAAAACGAAGAAGAAAGAGTCGATTAGAGAAGCGGAGATGGAGCGGCAAAGAGAAAAGGGAGATAGGTGGACCAACGGAGGCTTGTGAGACAAGTTGCAGGCATCTAGTCAATTGGAAAAGACTACCAATTGACAAGAACCCCTTCTAATTGACTGGTAGACCTATCCAGCCGACTAGAATTTAGGGGCAATTGGAGCTCAAGTGCACCATATTTCTAGTCGATTGGAACTCTGTATTAGTTGATTGGCACCAGTTGACCTATGGGTTATTCCAGTCGATTGGATCAGCTGCTTCTAAAGAAGTTGGAGTTCGAGATTCTGAGCCATTTTCATCTTATTATGATTCTTTGGAGTGTCCACCATAGATTTCCACATATCTTTGATAATGACAAGAATTACATTTGGCTACTATAAATAGACTTTCCTAGGGTTATCGTATTTGGGTTTTGGGGATTAAGATTTATTCTCAACTTTTATGGGTTTCTTTGTAATCTTTTGGTGAATTAATAAAGTTTTGTTTGGAGGAAGTTGTTTATGTATTGGTTTTCCTCACTTCTTATTTGTTTTCAAATCTAATATAGTAAGGATCCTTAGGATATACCTAACACCAACAATCCTCTACTAACCATAAGAAAACTCCAAATATACAAAAGAATAAGAAAACAAGTAAGGAAAAGTTTCATATGAATGTACCAACCAATATCTTTCGATTGAATTGTTAGATAAAGAAGCGAGGTTACAACTTAGGCTATGTAGTGAATTTCTCATGAACTACAAGTTTTGGTTGAAACCCCCAACTTGTACAACACTTTTGATTTCTGTAAGCTCCATGATAGATATGCACTTTTTATAGTAGTGCACTTACTATGGGAACTCATAAGTGCTCTAGAGAAATCACTCGAATCTCCCATGGAAGGCAAACCATCTTCACACTCAAGTAGGTGAGTCGATCAAGCACATCTCTCTAGCACCCCTATAATCGTCATGGACTCATTATGAGCATGAAGCTCAACTTTAAGTCAAATAATAGAATCCATCAACTACAATTCAAAAGCACCACCAATTACGGTTATGGATTCGATAATTAGGTCTAATCGCAATAATAAGTAAAATCCATTAAGCATATCTCAATAGCTCCACCAAAACTAGTTTTGGATTTAATAGGAATTAATTTCAAACTGTTAATAGAATCCATCATGCGCGTCTCAAAAGCAACACCAATATTAGTATAGATTCAAGAAGATCAATAAATCAAACAAATATAAATAAGTGAATCAATCAAGTGCGTTACATAAGCACCACCAAGACTGGCTATGGATTATTGATGAACATACTGTCCAAAATCAACATTTCACTAATGAATCTATTATGTGCATCGTAAAAGCACCACCAGAACTGGTTAAGGATTCATAAGAGCAATCAATGAATAAATATTGTAATAGGAAGGGAAAAAGTAATCTTGTGGTTTTGTTTGACAACTAGTGGTATCCACTAGATTTTCCTCTACTCTAGGCTTGAGGCTCAATCCTCTTGAAGATTCAAGGACCACATTTCTTAGGAACCCTTTCGTGAGCGGATCTTCGAAGTTCTTTTCTGATTCTACATATGAAAAAGTTAGTGGTATGTCTAGGGATTGTTATATAATTTGTTATATAAACATTTTACATTATGAACCCTCTATTCGAAAAAAGAAATTCAGAATCTATATGACAATCTTGTTCAAAATAAAATATGTTTTTGGTTTTATTTTATGTTGTATATATTATTGTATTGTGATATAAAGTATTAAATAATTAATTAAATATTTATACATAGAAAATCTTTAAATAAAATGTAATATGATTGTAATTGCAAAGAGTTTGCAATCGTGAGTATTGAATCATAATAAAATAGCATTTTGTTTTAAATATCCTAGCCAAGATATTTGGAGAAAAGGATATTGATACATCCATTGAGACCAGAGTATGTACCGCTCTCTAAATATTAGGCAATATATGTATCATGACTGCCTGGGGCACCAAGGGGTTAAGTATTTTTAGTTATTAGATAACTATAAAATGACTCAACCAAGAGTTTCGTATTGGTTAATTATAACTAGGTCAAATAGGAAATCTCAATGTGACAATAAATGACATTCTTTTGACTTGAGAATACTATGAAACTTAAACTTGAATATTCCACTTTGATTATATTCAAATCATGTCATAGTGTTAATGATATGGCTATAGTTGGGTCTGGTTGAAGCGAGTGAAGTGAAACACTATTCAACCGATAATTTGTCTCCTCTGTTATAAGAGGTTCGTATCACAGACAACTATTGTGAAATTAAAATCAAAATCTCTGGCCAGAGTACATCGGTTAATAATAAATGTTATTATTGTACTTAGGACTTTGGAGTTGAATTATATAATTGTGTATGGATATTATTAGAGTTTAATCATGACTAAGTTATATGTATCTAAAGTGATATAGTGACGGTGAATAGAATATGCGTATAACATCGTTGCTTAAGGGTGTTGCTTAAGAGATTTAAAATATGAATTTATCTAGAAAATATATGAGCGATAATTTTGTTCATTATGTCACACAATCAACTAAGGTAACGTGTGAACTTTAATATTCAAAATGTTTCATATTAATTGCTGACCAAATTTACACCTGTTAATCACACAATCGAATATAAGGAGTCTTTGAAGTAAAACCTGATTTAATTAATTTATAAGTGTCATATATTAATTAAATCAATTAATAAAATGTTATATTCATTACAGTGAGTGCTTATAGTAAATATGGTGACCTTTAGAAATTTTTGTTGCCATTAGAATTTTGGTGGGGTTTAGAAATTATATATGTGTGTGTGTGTGTGTGTGTGTGTGTATGTATGTATGTATAATGGTTATAAATACATTTATTTAATTTACATGACAAGATTATATAAGTGATTTAAGGTTAACATGTTATAAATTCTATTAATAGTAGGGCCCAACAATTTTGAACGGGGGAAGGTTGGGCTAGTAATATATGGTCACAGGAGATGAGAAATTTATGAAGGAAAAGTAAAAGGAGGAGAGATTCTTATGTGAAGATATTTCTCCAACCCTTATCTATAATTTAAGCCCCCACCTCTTATTCTATGAGAGATGGAAAATCCCTTACAAAACCCTAACCCTTATTCCATAAGCCTCCATAAAGGTGAATCAACAAGAGCTTTGCAAATGCTAGTGGTCGGAATTGATAATTTCGAAGAGACTTCTAGACCAAGGTGTGGTGAATAAGCAAAAAATCAAAAGATAATTTTTATTTTGATCTAACAGAATTCCTACTTATATCATATATATATATATAAGCCATTAACATGCTCTTTATACAAAAATAAGAATTTATATAATAATTAGAAAATTATATGTACATATATATAATATTAAATATTCGAATTTAAGAAAAAAACATATTTCTCATGACTATAATTATAAATATTTATTATATATTATGCAAAATTATATATATACACACACACACACACATAATGTTCTATACATGCACACATTCATACACACACACACACATATATACACATGTATATATGTATGTTTAGAGTTATTTAAAAAAACAAATACTTATTGCATCATATATATATATAATAAGATGATTGGCTTTAATAAATAACTATTTTACATTTGGCGCGCGCGCACACACACACATATATATTATAGATGTGTTTTAATATACTATTAACTATAATATTAGTTATGCATAGTTATAATTATTTGTATTTTTAAAATAAATTTTTAATTTTTGGCTTTATATAAATAAGTTCAAATTATTAATATATATATATATATATATATATAAATTAATTAAACTTCTTTCAAAAAATAATAATTAATTAAAATACATATTTCATTAAAATTATATGAAATATTCATATATAATATTTCCAAATTTTATATACTATTATTATATCTTCTAATTAATTAAAAAATATATTAAAATATTAAAAATATAATTATTATGTGTTTATATAATTAATAAAGCTTTGTTCAAAGACACACACACACATATATATATAATATAAATTATAAGTTTAAATTATAATTATGTTTAATAAAAATATGTCTGAAATAACAATGACACACACACACATACATATATATAATACATATGCAGACAAAAGCATATGCCTATATATCTATATACATACACATATTTATATATTTATATGTACCTATATAACACCCATATCTATATATAATGAGGAAACCACCAAACGAAGCTTTTGAATTTACATAAATACCCTACTTCAAATCTAACTACAACTAATATTTCAAGGAGGTTTTTTTGTCATTCTTTTTTACCATGTTTTTATCTACTCGTCCACCAAAATTTCTCCTGTTATAATTTCCACTCCTCTTTGGTTTGCTTCAGATCCCCTTTATGATAATTACTATGCTCATTAAAACAAATAATTAAATAGCGGAACAATGAAAATGGAAAAAGAGAGCTCTCCTCCTTAAACAAACTTCTCAACTAGCATAATGGCCCCATCAAGCACCAGTGGGTCCTGAATGATCGGTCGCAGCTTCCGTCAGCATGTGTCACGGAGAATTTATTTTTGCGGCAGTGGTGGTGGGAAATTCTTAAGAAGTAGGATTTCGAAGGTTTAAATTTAATTTCTATCCATGCTCACTGGTCGATGTTCTTCTAGCTGATAATTATTCTATTATTCTTTTTGATCCACTTCCTATCAGTGTTTCTCTACTAAAATTCTATGCCACTGTCGTTCTAAAGATGGACTTGAGGCAAATTTAATCAATGTTCAGGCTACTACTTGATAAGCCTTTCTTTATCTTTTTAAATGTATTTTTTATTGCAATTTTTAAATGTATTTTTGTATTGTAGATAAAAAACAATCACCTTTTGAAGTTATTTTGGTTTCTACTATATGTAAGCCGTTTGTTATAGTGTACGTGTATGTACTGGATTACTTATCTAAAAGGTAAGTACTATGCTATTACAAATTTGTATCAACATGGAGTGATTATGGGTGGATCCATTCAGTTATTTCCTATTAAAGTTAATTCAGTGATAGACGATCCGTTGATGAATACGACATTTTCAATATTCCCACTGGAAAGCTGAATTTTTGTTAAGCATATCTACCATTTTTGAATTATTTTTCAATATATTGTTACTTTACTTTTTCGCTTCTGTATTCCAAATGATTTCATTAGTATATAGTTGGCATAATAGTAAAGATGTAAATGCTCTCAACTTTTGTATGTAGACATAAGTTCTCATTATGAATTTTAGAATATAGACTATTCGCATAATTAGCTAATGCATGACTCAGTTGTTAAATATATACATATGGAGATGTATATATGCTTTATTTTAATTGGTTCTGACTAGCAATAAGTATGAATTTTGTTTCTTAACCTCATATCAAATCTAAAATTTGAGTATTGTATAATATGGTTATAATCTTTTACTACCGGATTTATAGAACTTAGCACTTGATTTTCATATCTTCATTTGGCATAAAGAAATATATATATATATATATATCTGTGTGTGTGTGTGTGTGTGTGTGTGTGGATTGGTATATGTTGGGATTAAACTATGAATGAAAACGATTGGTATTAAAAGACATATAATTTGTAGTTTAAATTGTAATATGCAGTTAACATTTAACATTAATATATTAGTAATTGGCTTACATGTTTGTTGTAACGACCCCACCGCGATGCCCAGTTTAGCAAAGAACATTAGAAGTAATGTCGTCTGCTAATCCGGAGAATACAGTTTGTTGGGGGCGACCGAATTGGTATCACTCAAACCGATCTGATACTAAGGATTGTACTCAGACCGAGAACATAGAATCATAGAATGATCTCAAGGATAGTCCATACCGATCAAGGTGATCATAGAAACCATTACTTGATAACTCTACATTTATTGAATATTATTATATTATTATGTTCGAAAAAAAAATCTAGGAATAATCTTCTTAAGGATTTAGCAGCCACTTGCAGCACACCAAAAGAGAGTAAACTCTAAAGTGCCAAATACTATCACCTTAAGTAATCACTAGAGCTTAACCAATACGTCCCATACCGTATGGTGAAATCCAAGTATTTAGTAAAAGCTAGTAAATATCACTTATTGCGGATACCACCAGAAAACCTGAACTACATTCTCTTAAAGATCTAGCAACCACTTGTCGCACACCAGAAGAGAATACAACTCTAAAGTGTTAAGTATTTTCCCAAATAAGATCATAAGAATTTAACCAAGGCATTCCATAATACCTGGTGGAATTCGAGTATTCGCTAATGGGTTAGTAAATTCCACTCAAACATTCTATTCAATGGGTTGTGCCATATTCGACGAAGCATGATTCGAAAGCATTTAAAACAATCGATAACAATAAGTCGATTATTATTACTTCCCAAATTATAGAATTAAGGTTCTCAAAACATTTATTTAACTTGTCACCTATTAAAATTTTCCATTATTCTGAATTGTTCCAATTGTATTTACTTTATGAACTAAGATTTTCCATTTTCTAAAACCATATTGATACTTAAATTTCCATAAAGTTGTATTGTTCACGAATCATATTTCAAAACCATATATATATATATATATTTAAGTAATCACCTATTCTCTAAAACCATATTTATTACTCTTAGAAATATCCAAATTAGTATTTATACACTAGTATAAAACAACTTAGGTTTATACTTCAAAACCATGTTTCTAAATCTCATAACCATTTTATTTAAAGATAAATTAAATTTATATTTCACAAAACATATTTCCAAATCCATAACTATTTATACTAGTAATACTTAATATAAATATAACTATTTGATAAAACCATTTATAAAAGAGATTAGACCAATTTATAAAACAAGTTTAATATTTATAACTTTATTAAACTCTCCTTACCAAATTATTGGTGTTCATACTAAATATTTATCTCTATAAATAAATAGATATATCTTTATTTAATTCAAAGCTTTGAATCAAACGATTCAAAATCTACAAACACATTAGAATTCATTATGGCTAAATATTAGGTTATCATAAGATTTTAGTCATGAACTAACTCCGTAGAATTCTAACTCTTAACTATATTCCAATTTAAACTTACAATATAAATTTATTAATGTAAATATATATTTATATATAACCAACTACCAAAACAATCACTCCAACATCTGGGCATAACACTACAAACACAACAACACACACACAGGTTCAAGCAATGGGTCGGAAATGCACCGGTCATTTCAACCGCTCCATCAGTTACAACTCAGTCACAAATTCTAGTTTTAAAACGCAATTTTGACCTTTTAAATCATAGAATTTTCAAAACTTATTAGTTGTAGCACAAAGTCTAAGCTTTCCAGAACTTTAAATATTATCAAAATCCGATAAGAAATGAGAAAGTTATGCTTAAATTACTAACCAAGTTTTAGCTTAGAAAATTTGACAAGGCAGAGACTATTACTCTGTTAAAAACTCAATTTTGACGCAGAAATCTTCGAAATATGAGAAAGTAATTAAAAAACAATTTCTTCCTTAGGTAATTATCTTTCTACTTTGAAAAGATTCAACATAATTGGATTCATCAATCAAAAGTTATGTCCATTTTACTCTCTAGTATTAACTCAGAAATTTTTTATATGGCTGTGCTATAGCATTAGTTTTAAACTCAATTTCGACCAAATAAACAAAAAAAATTCGTAATATGGTTAAAAGACAACTTGTACCTAATCCAAAGAAATTTCTACCAAAAAAAGATTGAGTCAATTTGGATTATTTTACCGCATGTTATCGCTGTTTCACTGCAGTGATTTTTACACCAAATTTCCAGCAAACAATAACACAACAACCACACAAGTTTTCAACCAAACTGCAATCAATTCAATCAACAATCATTCAAACAATTATGGGCAGCAAACAAAGATTTAAAATAGGTATGTGAGTGATTAACTCACCTGAAATTTTTAGCTTGCCAAAACGCCTTTATTACAACCCTGCAAATCAATTTCAACAAATCCTAGTTTTGCCTCAAACCCAAAAGAAAACAACAAACATCTAACACTACGAATTACTTAAATCAATTATTCTATGATATGGATTAGGGTAAGAGAGACTTACTTTGATTTTCTCTAAATTTTCTAGAGTTTATTTGGATTTTAAAACTTTGATTTTTGCTTTCTAGGTTTTGAGAATAAAGGAGGAAGTGACTTCTGTTTTTTCTTCTTCTGAGATTATGAACGTACTGGAGATTGTAATTGAGAAGGAAGACTTCTCGATTTTACTTAAAGTCTTAATGGGCTAGGTTTTGTATTAAATCCAATAAAGGACTCAATGCATTTCTTTTTTATATTAACAAAGCCATACTCTCTACTCTAGGAATTTAAACTCCTTTTATCATGAATTTGAAAATATAACTAATACACTTAAATTAAAGAATGTCCCTATACTTTAAATAAATAAAAAAAATGTTTTAACTCTAATGAAATTCTTATTTATTAAAATGAGCATTAACTTCCAAAATGTTTATTTACAAAAATGATTAATTCATAATATTAGTTTAAGAATTCTTATATTAAACTCTAATCCCACTTATTATTTAAATAAAACACTTAAGTTCTATTTTCTCAACTTCCATAAATATGAAATCAAATTTCTTAGTAAAATTTCTTGTTTAATTTTTTTATTATTTAATATATTCTAACAACATCGAAAAATCAGGGTCGTTATATTTGCATAAATTAAATATATTGTCTTGTCATTACTATATTGGTAATTGTCTGTTTAATATAAACATCTTAATTTTTAGACACTAAATGCTTTTATGGTTTTCCTCAAATGGTATATATATTTGGTTATAAATAAAAGCTACTAACATATTTGATCAACTGCTACTATATTGGTAAAGGTGTATCTATTGCTCTATTATCTGTTATGACTGAATATGCATTAATATATCAGTAATTATAAAGAAAATTTCCTTTTTATATGGTAATGAACCTTTTTTGTCAAAAAGCCATGATCTTAGTGTAGTAAAGTTTAATGAAAGATACATATGGCATGAATTTTCATCAAAACAAAAGAAATCCAACAAACCTTAAATATAATAATCAATTAATATGTAGTCTTATATGCTTCTTACTCATATATAAATATAATAATAAAAGGAGGAAAGGCAACTTCATTTTTCAGTAATAACAATTTATAATATAGAATTATAATCAAACAACAAATTTTTTTATAACAAAGAACATTAAAATAAGATAACATTAGCCAAAAAAGATGAAGAAAGGCAGATTCATTTTCCATAGTTGTATCTTAAACAAGTTTGAATACCAATGAAAGCCAAAAAATTAAGTTTTATTTCATCCTACAAGAAAATAGACCTCAAGAAGCATTATTTGTAGTTGAATGAAACGGTCTAATTCATTTTTTTGAAGTAAAATATTATAATTGAATACGATCATTATTATTTTTGTTGATTTTTTGTGGTAAATTGGTTGACGTTTCAACTGAGGAGCAATTCAGTTGGAATTAAGGAAACTTTATCAGTTGACTTTCTTTAATAGAATAATAGCAAAAGGGCTTGCATCTACATTTTTGATATTTAGATAAGTGGTTTAATTTTGATGACACATGAATGAAACTGTAGCACATGATAGCCTAATTTCCAAAAATAGTAGTTGGGATTCATAGGATAGTGTTTGAGGTGTTTAGAAAAACATGTAGCAAAACACATATGCACTTGGTAGACTCCATAACTTTTAAAAAAGGATCCCATGTCCACTTAAGAACTCGCCGAAGAATAAGAATTTTTTCTCAGTGAAAAGCAGGTGCTAAATCTTTTTATTTAAGCTAGCTTTGTTGTTGTCAAATTATTGCTTTTGCTTCTAGCCTTTTATGCGTATACTGCAAGAAAAAAATGCTATACTTTATTTTTGCTTGTGGTCATTGTGAATGAGTGACAACATATAACAATAAGGATTTCATTTTGTTTTGTATAAAATATAACTAAATATTTATACATCATCATGCACAAACTTTGTTCTGTATATATATAATAATTATTTATATGAATCAAATAGAGAAATGAGAATAGTGAAGACAAACTGTAATCTATGTATTTCTCAATGGTATTATGTGTCCGAATGTGATGTACATCTCCTTAGATTGTAAGTGTAGTATTTGGGTTAATATGTTAGCAACCATGCATAGTTACTATCTTTATTTCATACGGTTTTACAAAAAAAAAGAGTAATGACAAAGTTTGTACAAACTGTATGTTACTTATTTTCATTTTCTTTTTTAACAAATATTTCAATTAACAATTTGTTTTATGCATAATATGTTTATTCCCTTTGGTATTTAAGCAATAACATAATATATGAACGATAATATAACATCAAATTCTATGTGCGTTTGGTTGTACTATTTTGCAAAAAAAGAAGTTTGCTTCTAATTTTCTTTGCACATGGCCAAAGAATGTGCCTTTCATACTGGTGTATATAAACGACCTCATATATATACATATATATCATGTGCATGTATACAATAGTCATGAATCCCAGTAAATATATGTGTGTGTGCGCGCACACTTTTATACACATGTACTATTATATTTGCTCAAGTGTGTGTATATATTATATTGCATTATATATATATATATTTATTTATATACATTATGCAATATAATATATACACACACTTCAGCAAATATAATAACACATGTGTATAAAATGTGTGTGTGTATACACCCACACACATATACGTAAATATCTATCTCAAAGAAAATGAAATAATATTAAATTAAATTTAATATAAAATTAAATTATTTATATAAGCCCAACAAAGATTATTTAAGGGGAATATTTTTGAAATCTGCCCAATTTACCTACTACAAAACAGATGTGGTCTAACAATGATATCAAAGCTTAGTATGGTTTATATAAATAATTAATTGACATTTAGGATAACTGATGGGCTTTTCTAGCTAACGGATGTTTAGAAAGAAGTGTATAAGGCTTAGGGCTGGAGTAACCAGTACTATTTCCTCCCTGGCTCTAGCTTAAGACTAAATGGATGGTTAAAGTTTTCAAGATTAGCCAAGTATAAGGCCCAGAAGTGATTTGGGCCTTGGTCTAATTTCAAATAATTGTACTCGAAATATCATGAAAATATTTTGAATTTAAATGTTAAATTTGAACTATAGAATTTTATTAACGTTATAAAAGTATATACTTAAAACCGTTTTAAATTTTGACATGTATATTTATAAGAGATTATTATTCATGTATAATACATGAGCATGTGATTTTCTCAAAATTGTTTTGGGAAATTAATATTAAAATTCTGAAATTCATCGATTTAATTAGTGGTTTAAATAAATAAAAAATAAATAAAAATTATTTAATTAATTAAATATGAATATACTATTAAATAATTATAAAAATTATAGTTGTATATATCATTTTTTTAAAAGTGTTTAAGAAAATAACTATTCAAAAATTTTGAAATTTTAGAAAGGGAAATCAATTAAAAGCTTTAATTAAATCAATAAATAATTATTAATTAAAATTGTTTATTTAATTAGAAACATGTGTTATATAAGAGTTACTTATATCATAAAAGTTATAAACAAATTAAATGTATATGACTATATGTAAATAATAAGTAAGTGAAACAAAAATAAACCCAATTTTGATTTTCGAAATAAATACATTTGTAATATGCATATACCATGATATCTAACGTGTTCGACACTTCACACTTGATTCATGTGGATATTATTTAGAAAATGCATTATTTCTTAAATCGTTATCACTCTTAAATACGAAGATTATGAATTTTAATAATGTTGCCCTCTATCATTTATATTTTTAGTACATTACTTGCATACGTGTTGGTTAATGAGAAAACTCAAACTAATATGATCACGTGTAGTACTATTTGATATATCTCCATATAGATATGGATATTGCTTACATTTGTTGAGCAAACTCAAGATGTAAGTAATTTATCCCTATGTTGTCACGAAATGATAGGTTAGAGTGACTAATCACTTATTATTTTTGAACAAACTCAAGGTCATGCAAAGATTAGGGTAAAGACCACATGATTAGGAGTTATATAAGATATAACCGATAAATGTTATCCACCACTAATGGGGTATGAATTTTTGAGCAAAATCAAGGTTGGATGCACCATAATAAGTGGGTCATAACACTCCTTATGAACTAAGCCCACTCCTCACAAGGACGTAGCCACTCCCTTATCCCCACAAATTGAGCACGACTATAAAGTGATAAGATTGCATCACATCCACATCACTTATAATCACTTCCATGTGCGCTTCATATGTTCCCATGTCTAATATACAGCCTCCGATTCTTTTACATTTCAGGTACTATGGGAAAGTACAACTAGTATGAATATGTTGGCCATAAATCCACTCAAAATGTGCTTATCACCAAGATGCAACAACCGCCGCTCCTCCAACAAATCCCGTTGAGAGTTGGAAGAAAGGGAAGAAAGTGAGTGCTGGTATGCGGTCGAGCATCATGACCGCAAGAGGGTAACCAGGAGTGTCAATTCTCATCCAAAGGCTCTAGTTCTCATCAGTCCAAATATCCATCCTCCTCTTATCATTCCAAAAGTTTGCATTCCTACCGAGGTAGATCTCCATCAAGGCAAACCCCTCCGCCTGCTTCTACTTGTGCTCCAGCCATGAGTTTTGCTTCAATCCAATCTATTGCATTTAGCCGAGTTCTATATCAAGTTGATTCCTAGTTCTTCTTTATGACCTCTTTACCATCATCTAAAAACATCTCTTTCCACTCTGCCACATCCTCCGCTGAATGTTGTAAAAAACCAAGCAAGGAGACCATTGCTATCTCTTCTATTCCTTCCATATTAGCTCCATCTACTCTCCAACTTAAGTATCCGAGTATGGATCTTACTGGAGTGTTCTTTAACTACAACATCGACGATACTCTAAATGAAGACATCTAAATGGTTCACACTACCTATGACATGCTAGTGGGTTGTATCACCCTTTGAGGAGATAAGGCGAGAACTTATGCGATATTAATGCTAGGAAGCACCTTCTCTTTTAAGAGGTTGAAATTACTAAGGTTGATAGTAAAAGAATCATTAAGGCCCTAAAGAATGAGGAGAGAGTCGTCGAGAGAGAGATAAGAGATAAGAAAAAGGTCCTGGCTAAAGAGAAATAAAAACACACCAAGGAGATAAAGGAGCTCGAGTCCAAAGTAAAGATGATAAATGGGAAGCTCACACAAGCTCATATTCGAAATGGAGATTTTACAAAGCAAATTAAAGAGCTAAAGCAAGCATCCACGCCATCGATGCCTGGCTCATCACTGCTAATGAAGAAAGCGCCTAAAATAAGTGGAAAAATTATAGGTTGAGGCAAAAGAAGTTATTTTATCTTAGATCAAAGAATGAAAGCTTAAGGCTACTATAGCTTATTTGCAAAACCAGCTTACCCAAGTTGCCGCCAAGAAAGAGGCCGATGCGGATCAAGTTAGTCGGACTATATTCTACTTCTACACAAATATCTTTAATATGAAGGGTCTAAAATGGCTCGAGGATTCCTATTTTCATATTCTAGCTGACATCTATGATAAGATCATGTTAGAAGAAGGTAAAACACCGAGAGTGAAGGGACTTCATTCAATGAAGCCGACATATTGGCTGATCTTTTCGATGAGCATGATATGATTTCTTTGGAGGATGGATGAGCACAACACTTCGTCGAAGAAGCTTTTCAAACATGCATTGAGGCTCCCACTGATCTATCGGCCAAGGAGATGGTCAAAGTATTGCCAGCTCCTTCTTTTTAGGAGACCTTTGCACTGGTAGAGACTCTACTTGTCATGGTGGTCAGCTTTGAGGCCATCCTTGCTTCGAGTCAGCAACTTCTACTTCCATTTTTTCCTCCTACCATGAAGAATACATTCCCGATTATGTACTAATCTCTACCCACTACTCATATATTATCACCAATCACTGAAGAAGGGGAAGATCACTTCTAGTTCTCCACCATAGGATGCTCCATCTAAGGTATATCACTCAACTCTCTAATCCTTGATAAGTTTTAGATGACTCCTGAAGCCATTGCTAACATGTACCACCATGTCTTACTTGATTCGGTCAACCAGCAGTTGTTCCTTTGCCAGCTGTCATCTATGCTCCAGGTCCTTCGGTTGGAACCATACTACAACTTCCATGGTCATCACCACTTTGCTCAAGTCTGGCCCTGATCCTGATGCTGAAAAGCTTGAAGCTCTTTAAGAAAGTGACGACCTTTGTGCTTTTATTGATGAGGAAGAGGAGGTCACCATCACTAAGACTTCTAGTCTGAAAATTTCCATGGCTACATCTCTTACAGACCAAAAGATTGTCCTTATCCAAGTTAAGATCGAAATGAACGCTGACCTTCCTCCTTCCTTGAGTGTTCAGACTTCCATACGCTTAACCTTATCCTTGCTTGCATTTATCCTGCCTGCCCTAAAAGCTCCTTGGTCTTGGAAATGCAAACACATTATTTCCGTTGAACAGTCATCAAATACTAAAGACGAGATTAACCATCTAGAGTGCAATACTCCTAAAAAGCGCAACAAGAAAGGGACTGTTCGTAAGTCCTTTAAAAACTAAAGCATCCAGCTGTTTACTTACTATTTTACTTTGTACATAAGCTATATATTTGTAAGGGTCCAGTCTCCAAACTAATGTATATAAAACTGAAGTAATAGAATGATTCTTTTTGCAAAATCCGTGTCATTTACTTTTATCGCGGTTTTTACTTTCTTGCACATATGCATTGTTCCAGCAAATGTGTGTGTGTGTGTAATTACATGTAATTATTTACTTATATATATCACATCTGTATGTGATTGCCATCTACATACTATATTTATTTACAGTAGCTTTACATATAAATAAACTTCTATTGTAGCACAGTATTTTCTTTTTGCTTAGCGTTATTTGCTGCCATTTAAGCTCGTCTAGTTCAACCATAAATAAAACTTTAATGCATTGACCAAAATCATATAGCTATTCTCTTATATCCACACAAGCACTAATATAATTTTTGCTACATATAGTTGCATAGATTAAATTATACACCAACACTTATCTTTAAGCATCAGTGTTCATGATGCCTACCTATAGGAATCAATCCCCAATGTCGTCTAATCTGGTAGTTCGTTGAGTATTAGATGTGTAGGGGAGAATTATCCAATATACAGCCAGTCTAGTTATACTCTAAAGAACTGATCATGGTTTGAAGGAGTCCAACGGTACCTATCTTCGAGTACCTAGATACCCGGTTTTCAGAATACATGATCTCTATTTGGTCACTGATCTTACATCACAAGGTTAGACTTATTGGATACGGTTCCATTAAATCAAAATGTAAACTTTATTCCAATAAATCCAAATAGCAAGTCCAACTGTGTTACATCTAATCTAAAGAATGTTTGAAAGAAAATAAATGCTAAAATGCAAGAAATATAGTCTGGTAGTTCCATCCATGAGTTGGTCAATCTGTAGAAGCGAAAAGTTGTCTTTCGGACATGCTTTATTCAAGTCTGAATAATCAATGCATGTTCGACACTTTCCATTGGACTTCTTAACCAATACGGGATTTGCTCCATTTCGGGTAGAGCACATCATCAGTGAAGTGTTTGCTAATAATTTATCACTTATTCCATCAATCTAGCGAATATTTCCAATTCCATGCAGCGTCTCTTCTGCCTTTCAGGAACGAACATTGGGCTTACGTTCGGTGCATGGAATGCTACTTTAGGTGAAATCCTGCATATGTCAAAATGATTCCATGCTAACACATCCCTGTTTTCTCTAAAAATCGTAACATCCCCTATTTTGAGTCAAAAATGAATGCCGATGATGATGTAGTCGTCACCAAAATTATTTTCAAGCAACAAAATAAGATCAATATTTTTTCACAACATTAAGTAAATAGAGCAGTTAGATATTTTTCGTTACAAAAATTGGCAAGTTACATTTTTATAATCCTAATTGTGCCCACATAAGAGTAAAATATAATATAATAAATTATAGTGGCATGGCTGATATATCAAGATGCTAACACAAACACTTAACTAGTTATATACCTTGGTTTTACAATAATGGAATTCAAAAATAACTTTTATCAGATACAAGCCTCCTACTTCCTCTTCAGCTTATTTATTCGTTCATCCCAAAAGTGACCTAACTCGGCCTGCTTGAATGAGTACCCGTAAGTATAGGAAAGATAATAAAAACACGAGTATGAAATAAAGCCTGGTACGAGTAAATTTTTACCCTAGCATAAGCATGTAGTGAGACCATGCTAGGAAGGCACAGAACGGGTTTTGCTCTCACTAATTCATCAACGGCAATCATATCATGTAAACAGTCATTAGATAATAAACATACATATAGCATCACTTTCAAAACAAGAGTATACCCTATACTTAACATATATTTATGAACCATGTCATACTCATATCCATCTATTGCATTTTACGTATACACCATATTATCATCTAGTTGTTATGAACCATGTCATACAATCATCAACCACATACAAAAATGCTACTTAAACTCTAATTTTGGTGTCGATCTTAAAGTTATCATTAACTTAGTTTGTTGATTACCTCCCTAAGCCTGTTTATCACCAATTTTGCTTTTTCTCGAACAACATCACCGATGAAATGGCTACACATTCCACCATGAGAGCTACACTGATTAGAGCTGCCTTGACTCCACTAAGCGTTTGAATATAAGCACAGTGGATACTTTCTATCAAGTGTCATTACTAAGCATTAATAGCCCCTTCTAATCTCAAAACACCCATTTCACATTGTTGATTCATTCATTACATCCATTTTGATATTTTGGCACCCTTTCATATACTCACACTAGAGTTTAATATTTTCTGAATTGAACCCTATATACTTAGCAAGCATGGTACCCTGTCATATACCATTGAATGTAGATTTACCTCATTCTTGGCCCTCATCCATTCGTTAACTCCAATATTCGATATATTTTAAGATCTTGGGCTCAACATTTAACTTTCGTTCATTAACTGTGTATCCTACACATTATTTAGATATAGCATTTTTATCTTCAATTTTAATCATGCAACTATCATTTCTTAGCTACCCTAAGCTTACTTCGTTATTTAATCTTAAATAAGTTTCTACATTGAGCTTATCATTTTCACCATCTTAGTTTCATCCTTTTGAAATTCTCGAACAATATTTTAGAAATGGACTTCTAAATGCCACTAAGTATTTTCTTGTTTTGATTAAGAAATCTTAGCACCCCTGGCCATCACATGCCAAAGCTATCACATATGTAGGCTATTGCATCTCAACCTATTGCACTTCAATGTTGTCGCTTCCCAATGCTATCGCATGTCAAAGCTATTGCATATCTAGGATACCGCATGTCAACCTACCGCACTTCAAAGATGTTGCACCCTAACTCTATCACAAGTTAAATTTAAAATCTATCGCATGTTAAACCTATTGCAAGCCAAACCTATCACAAGCCAAACCTATTATATGCCAACCTATCGCACACCGTATCTTTGGTTATTGAGGGTCAAACTTTTGCTTGCCAACCTATACTATGTTAAGTTATTGCATGCCACAAACCAAAGCAATCGAGGGTCAAGGCTTTAAAGCTATCCATTGTCTAACATTTAGGCCATCGAATGTCGAGACTCTTAAGCTATCAAGCTTCTAATATTACAATTATCAAGTGTCTAACATTAAACCTATCGAGTGTCTAACTTTCGAGCTATCGATGGTAAAGGCTTTAAAGCCAACAAAGTCAAGACTAGAGGCTATTGCAAGTCACAATGGCAAATCTACAATTAGGTGAAAGTTTATTATTCCCTTATTAAAGTAGTATCGTTAACCTTGCATGTACACATGACGTTTATTCACTAGTTATTTTTTACTTTTCTCGGTATTCTCTGACCAATCCGAAAGTTTAGCCACTTTACCAATCTTTTGCTTAATTATTTTCCATTAATTAAGGTAATATTTTCTTTATTAGTTAATTCATAACAATTTGAAAATTAATGGGAACATTCCCAAAAATTAACCAAAATTCCAAAACATCTAATTCAACCTCCATTAAAAATTTCAAAACAAAATATTTAGTTTTAATATTTTAATATTAATTTATATCCAAAATAAACATTTTCCACTTAGAAAATTCATAATTAATTATCGTATCATCCAAAAAACTATGAAATTTAAAACTATATTCATTTTTAATATTAAAATTTCATGACATTTGGAGAAGGTTAAATCATGTTTTACCCTAAGATATGATCAACTTCTATTCATTTAAATCATTAAACACATAAAAAATTATTTTTAATCATTAAAACATGTTTAACAACATTTAAAACACCCAAGCAGCATTAAATCTGAACCCAAATAGGTTTGGAAGGGTGTAGAAAAGTTTTACTCACTTAGATTTGTAGAGCTTGATTAAAATCCTCTTTTTTTCTTCAAGATGAAAGCTTTAGTCCTTTTTCTTTTGATTTCTTCTTCCTTTTCTTATAAATGGTGGCTGACCTTGGTTGAGGTTTTTGTTTGGTTTGTTTTAAAATGAAAATGAATGTGAAGGAGGAGAAAAAAGGGGTTAAGATATTATGATTTAAATTGGCCTAAAATCACATTTGCCTAATCTCATTAATTTATTTCCCTTAATACAAGATTCCCTTCATTCAACATTCAGATTTTAAATTTATTCCTATCTTTTACGGCTGAATTTAATTGCATTAATCATTCTCGGCCCATATATATTTTAAGTGTCCCACAAACAATTATTCAAATTTCCCTCAAGTGGCTTTCTCTATTAAATTATCTTAATTACCAGTTATTTGATTCTTTTTATTAATTTAATTTCTCATATTATGGCATTCCAAAATATGGGGTGTTATGGTCTTCCTTACTTATAGTAATTTCATCCTCAAAATTTAGATAAAGAAGAATAAAAGTTACATTAATAACCTGATTGTGTAAAGTCATCATCGCATAAGTACACACAATTGCAAAAGTTACACCAGTACATTACAAATGTAAATCATTAATCGTCAAACATAATGCATTAGTTCAACTACTAACACATAATTATATCATAACATAAATACAATAGTGTAATTACTAGCACATATAATAGAAAAATAGAGCATACTGCTAAAAACATGATGTCTAAAACAATTCAGGATATATATTCATAATCCTACCCTCTACCTTCCAAGTACATTCATCTTTGTCGTCACTCCACTAGTCATGAACAAGTTAAATAACTTTGTTCCTTGGCTCCTTCGTATCACGACCTACTATCCCTTTTGGTTATCTAACATAAGTCAAATCTAGTTCTACAGATAAGTCCTCTATTGTCTTCGGTTCCATTAATGTACTAGGATCATGCACATATTTCCTTAAATGAGATATATGAAAAAAATTATGCACACCCGCCAAACTACTAGATAATTTGACTCGATACACGAGTTTACCAATCATTTCTAACAATAGGAATGAACCTGCGAATCTAGGGGCCAATTTCTCAACTTTCCCAAAGCAAATAACATCTCGCATTGGTGAATCCTTCACAAACACATAATCGCCCATTACGCACTCTAGTTCCATTCTTTTCTTATCTACATAACTCTTCTGCCTTGATTGCATAGCATTCATTCTAGCGGAAATCAACTCTATCTTTTCAGTAGCATCTTTTACCAAGTCGGGTCCTAACAGGAGTCAATCTCCCATGTCTAACCAATAACCATGTGACTTACATTGTCTACCATAAATTGCATTGAATGTTGTTATTCCAATATTCGGTCGGTAACTGTTATTTTAGGAAAAATCTACCAAATGCAAATGATCTTCCTAAGATTATCCAAGATATAAAACACATGTCCTCAAATTTTCAAATACATGTTTACCTTTTTAATTTGACTATCTGTTCGTGGGTAATAAGTCATTCTTAAGTTCAGTTCAATGCATAATGCACTCTACAAACGTTTCCAAAACTCACCGGTGAATAGTGTGTCTCTATCACTAATTATGTTACTCAAAATCCCGTGGAGTCTCACAACATTCTTTACATATAGCTTTGATAAGTTAGCTTTCATTCTTGTCCCCTTCACTAGGATAAAATGGGTGCGCTCTTTGTCAATATATCAAGTATTACCCAAACGCTATCATTCCCCATTCTCGACATTGGCTGCCCTTTTAAAATATCCATTAATATTGTATCCCACTTCCAAGTTGGTACTTCCAAGGGTTGAAGTAAACCACTTGGCTTCTGATGCTTAGTTTTTACATGTTGACATATGATATACTTCTTTACACATTCTCCTACATCTCTCTTTATCCTTTCTTAAAAGAAAACACGCTTCATGTCGTGTATTATATGTCCCTTTGCGAGGAATCATAAACTTAGATCGATGACTTTCCTCTAAGGCCTCTTTTCGAAGTTCTCCTACATCCGATGTGCACAACTTTCTTTCCTTTCCAAGCCATCCTTTTGAGTCTATATCAAATCCTTTTAGATCCTTAACATTTATATCCATCTCTAATGGCCCAATTCTTTCAACTAACAATGGGTCATCGTTTTTCCATATAGGAATTCTATCTACAAGTGCTGGATGTACTTCTAAACTTACCAATTCATCGGGATCTTGACTTGATCCAACATCCATCCTATAATGCACTCCAGAAAATGCTAAGCCCTCTAGAGCCTTCCATTCTTCAATCATGGCCAACACTCAATTTTTCTTCTTTCTACTTAAAATATCTGCATCCTTTTTCCCCTTTCCTAATGCATACTCGATCTCAAGGTCATATGCTGCCAGAAATTCTAACCATCTTTATTGCCTCATATTCAACTTTTTCTGGGAGAACAAATACTTAAGGGACTTATGGTCCGAATACAACTCGAAACTTTCTCCTAAAAGGTAATGTATCCAAATCTTCAATGAAGATAACTAAAAATAACTCTAAGTTGTGATTCAGATAACAAACTCATACTACCTCAATTGCCTAGATTTATAAGCTATCGCTCGCTCCATTTTACATGAATACTGGCCCTAATCCAGTTCCATAAGCATTTGTATATACATATTTAAACATCGAATGGGTGAATCACACATATCCAGAAATCATAATCGAAATAAAGAAATCAATAATAAGTGAGATATCACTGAGTATAGTTAGGCGAGCACATGGCATTGCCCAAATATATCTCTTAATCCGAAATACAAAAATATAAACATCAATATAAAATATAGGCCGCCTATCAAAGTAATCATATTATAATAAAATGTATGAGAATCCACTATACTCTGAACACCTATCCATATAGAATCTCATCTCCTCATCTATAAATAAATCATAATAAATCGTGATGGATGAATGACTATACGATAGACATGAGGTCCTAAGTAGAGTCGTCCATACACATCAATATGTGCGTAACCTAACCTTGGGTTGCCTAACCCATATCAATATTCTTAAATAAGTTGTATCAATAGTATATGCCAATCTACCACTCTGTTAGAACCAGAAGGGAGACTGATGGCCGTATGCTCGCTCAAGGTGCCTCGAATCGGCTAATCAGATTTTCTTCTACAATCTTTAATTACCTCGACGATCATCGTGACTTATATCCACAGTGGCTCGTCAACGCATAGCCTCTTAGTCACAACCCTGCTTTGCCCTAATAGGTAACAAACTACTGGCCCATGTGACATAACCAAGGGGCTATAGGGCACCTACCCTATGGGTCACCAACCTAAACCTCGTGATGTGTGGCACCTACCCTTTGAGTCACTTAACCCAAATCATGTGATGCACATCAAAATAATATCAAACAAAGGTGTCGTGGATCTAGGGCACGACCCTAAGATCAGGCCGATAGGGTGGATTCTAGCCATTTGGTCCAACTCCAACGCATATAAAAGGAGTACATCGTGTTAGTGGCATACAATATCGATAAATATAAGGGCACCTACCTTGCTCGCACCTATGAGCATCACCTCTCATAAGTACAATCCCATAGTACTATTCCCGTCATGTGAGTGATGTCTACTTACAATGAACAACCGAATAAATATCACAACAGTGTCCCATACCACTAAGTGATACTCAAACATTTATTCACTTCTTATAAACTACACTCGATCTCTATAATATTCTATATAACAAGTCCAAAGAATAACTAGAGAAATATTACCAAAAGTCCCATACCAGATGATATTATAACTATGTTTACTCAGGTTCCCCGCTATAAAGAATGAAATAAGACAAAATCAAACAGAAGGATGTCATCACCGTATCATATCAAAACACTATTCAAATCAATATCAATGGTGAATCATATATAATATTAAATCCAATAAAAAAGAGAAGAGAAATAACTAGTATAATAAAATAAATTAATCAAGTCTATATATATATATATTAAATAGTTAATCAATATTTAATAATATATCATTCAAAACATCAATCAATATATATTTGATTCAAAAGAGAAATAATAATAAAGTTCAACAAAATCTTTCTTTAAACAATTAAATATAAATCAAATATTTAAATATATATAAAGAGAACTTTTATAATTCATAAATAAAGATATAAATTATAAAGTACACTTTAAAATATTTAAATATTAATTAGTGTTAGCGTCAAAATTGACCACCAACACCCAATTATGTGAAAGTGACAATATGCAATTCAAACACCCAACTAGAGACACAACTTTATACTGGTTCGGCTAACTCCGGCCTACGTCCACTCCAAAGGTTTTCCTTTTATTAGTTTATACTGCCAATTACAGTTACAAATCAGTGAAATTCAAGAATAAAACTGGCAGAGTATAGCCTAGGTAGAAGATGAAGAGAAGCAGAAAGAAGATTCTTTTCTGATGCCATGCCTACTATATTTATAGAGAAAGACGACTACCATCTCCCTGGAACTTCAGGAAAAGGACCTTCCAATCCACATGGGCCCACCATAGGGGTTGCTAGGCCCAACTCCCAATGAAGAGGGATCGATACAGATCCCTTCATTGGTTGATTTTTGGACAGTGATTCCTATGATGGATTCTACATGATAAAATATGTTTAATCCCCAAGTTTCATGTCATTTGGAATAAGGGAGTTCCTAATTTTGATTAATCTTTGGTTCAAATCCAATCGGAAGCTATTTCTTGCCGAACCCTTCTAATGGACATATGTCGATCCATGGCATGGCCATCCATGCCGATCCATCTTATAACCAACCATGCCGACCCCTTTGGATACTTCCAAGCCATGCCGATCCATGCCTTTCTACTTATGTCGATCCATGCACACTTCATTTATGCCAATCTCTCTATTGCTTCAACTATGCCAATCCCTTGTCTAACTAATCACGCCGATCCCTTGTTTAACTAATCATGCCAACCCCCTGGTTAACTAATCGTGTCGATCCTATGTTTGCTCGAGTATGCCAACCCCCTGGTTAACTAATCGTGTCGATCCTATGTTTGCTCGAGTATGCCAACCCCTCTTCATTAAACCATGCCGAACCCTTCTATAGAAGCCAAACCATACAGATCCTTCTATATTGAAACATGCAGATCCATTCCTTATAACTTCCCAAACCAATAAAACATTCTGATCCCTCTGCCTTCGTCTACGCCGAGCCCTATGATACTTCCATTCCATGTCGGTCCAACCTATGCCGATCGCTAGGCTTCAACCAAGTCATGTCGATCCCTAACTTATCCAAGCCAATATTCATATTTCAAGCATCCTGCATCGTTTATCTACCAACTTCGCTCAATCCTGGCTTTATACAACCATCTATACTTGATTCCCGGGCCCTACAACCATCTCTTTGTACTCACTGGCCTTGATAAAGGTGAATTTTGTTGGGTTAAATCTGCCTGTATACTGCCTTGCCATTAGGCGGGTTAACACTTTGCCTCCCAAAACATGCTTTGCGATAGGAAGACGTGTTTTGAATCGCCTTAAGTCCAATGTTCAAAACCCGTGATGATATGTGAACAAATCAATGATCTTACCTGATTGTTAGTAATGAGCCTTCGGGACTGTTAATCAAATTTGTATCCGTCCTAGGCTGATGATGATCGCATGGGATCGAGTGCCTGTTCGAGGCGAAATGTGATCATTCGAGATCGAATGCCTATTTGAGGCAAAATGCGATCGTTCGAGATTGAGTGCCTGTTCGAGGCGCAATGTGATCGTTCGAGGTCGAGTGTCGTTCGAGGCGAAATGTGATCGTTCGAGATAGAGTGCCTGTTCGAGGCGTACTGTGATCGTTCGAGATCGAGTGTCGTTCAAGGCGAAATGTGATCATTCGAGATCGAGTGCCGTTCAAGGTGAAATGTGATCGTTCGAGATCGAGTGCTTGTTCGAGGCGTAACGTGATCGTTCAAGAAATGTGATCGTTCGAGATCGAGTGCCGTTCGAGTCGAAATATGATTGTCCAGATGGGACTCAAAATTATTAATGTTAGATTTCACGTTCGAGTAAGTTTTATAATCAAAATTTCAACTAGTAAAATTAAGTTCAAGTATTAAAAGAGAAACAAAAACTAAACACTACAATGCATGCATCTTCGGGTGTGACAGTTCATTATCATCTCAGAGCATGCCTAGGGACCATTCTTGATCCCGTACATGTGTAAGTGACCTACCGTTTTATTGTGGAGTTTATTACTTATTATTTGCCATTCCGATCAATTGATGTCAAGTTGACGCCTCGATCCAAGGCAGTTGCCATTCATGCGGATAGTGGTTGCTCCTGTTCTACTGCCGCTACCCGAGTTCTTAGGTATTGTAACAGCCTGCCATTCCGGACATGTCCCTCAATCTCATCCTTTAAGTGCCTGCTGTTTTTTATACTATGCCCATCCAGCTCATGAAATAGACAGTATTTTTATGATTTCTTTTCTTTGTTTGTAGGCTCTCTCCTCATTGGCCTTCGATAGGGGATCTGCCCTCCAGTATCTAGATATATCTGTTCCATTATTTCAGTCAATTCCATGTAAGAGGTGAATCTCGGTTCCCTTCGTGGTTGCTTCGATCCATCAGAGCCATCCTCTACTTTCCGCTTTCCTTTATCCTTGTTTGAACCTTCCCCAGGCGGACTTCCACTTTTAACCACTTAAACTTCCACTTCCTCTCTTCCCTCTCTATCAGCTTTCACATCTTCCTGTCATAGAAACCTTTCTGCTTCATGGTAAAATTCCTTAAGATCCACTGGTGGATCCCGTTCCAATGATATCTTGAAATCTAAGTTATCTGCAATCCCTGACACTGTTGCCATCAAAACTATCAACGGATCCGGTCGATCCACCGAAGATGCTGCCGCATTGAACCTGGTTAAGAAATCCCCGAGTGATTCTCCTTTCCACTGCTTCATCGATATTAAAGTCGTCACACTCTTGGGTCTCGTGATGTCGACCCGAAATTGCCTCATAAATCATTCGATCAATTTCTTCCATGTGCTAATAGAGCCCCTTTCCAACTGTCTGAACCATAATGCAGCTATATCCATTAAGTACAAGGGGAAGCACCATGCGACTTCCTTCGAAGCCTCCAGTACTTCCATGCGTCTCATGTATCTCATCAGATGAACAGCGGGATCCGTTTTCCGTCATATGTCTCAAGTGTTGGTAGTTTGAATCCCAGTGGATTTCTAGCTTGCCTGATATTATGGGCGAATGGACTTCTATTTACATCCTCCAAATCCTTCTTCATTAATCCTCTACGCATAGCTCGCCTGATCATCTCTGCAAACCTATCAATGTCTTCCAGTGGTAGTCTCCTATCATCTCGTCCAAACTGCCCCCCGAGTCTACGAGGGAATTCTAAAATGTATTCCTCCGGACGAGCATCCAAATTCCGATTTGCACCAAGCTCCACAGGATTGACCGTAGACCTTCCCGCATCACGACTAATAAGATCCAGGGGCATGCCTCCTAGCCTTTGATGATCGGTACCGATCCCTCTGGATAATCGATACCGATCCCTATTGGATTGCAGGGGACTACCCCCGGCTGCTCTATTCCATTCCTTTTTCTACTGCCTCCATTTTCACATTCTCGGTTCTGATTTCCAGTGATTCTTGTTGCTTCAAGTCCTTGATTCTGCATTCCAGCAGCTCCTATAGCTCTGGCCTGTCTAATTTCTCGAAGTAGATTCTACATCATCTCCTCCTTTCCTTTTCAGCATCCTCTCCTACATAACATCCATCATCATTTCCATCTCATCCCTGGTGATGTATATAGATGTTTGATTAGCTCCAGCTCCTGAGGAAACCTCCTGACTCCCTCCATGGTGGCTCCTTTCTGGTAGTGCTCTCTTTGTTGATTGTCTCGCCATTGCTTCCTATAGCTAAGTACCTAAGCTTCAAAATCTAAGCTCCTAGCTTCCAAATCCAGTGGTGCAAGTCCTTCTCAGTGAAAGCACCTAAATGTTGGCGTCAAAATTGACCACCAACACCCAATTATGTGAAAGCGCCTATATCCAATCCAAACACAGAAATATGAAGAGAAATAAATGAAGAACAAAACTAATACAGTCAGAAAGCAAGTAAATAGAGACACAGATTTATAGTGGTTCGACTAACTCCGGACTACATCCACTTCAAAGGTTTTCCTTTTATTAGTTTATAATGCTGATTACAGTTACAAATTCGTGAAATTAAAGAATAAAACAAGCAGAGTATAGCCTAGGAGGAAGATGAAGAGAAGCAGAAAGAAGATCTCTTTTCTAAAGCCATGCCTGCTGTATTTATAGGGGAAGACGACCACCAATCTCTCTAGAACTTCGAGAAAAGGACCTTCCAATCCACATGGTCCCACTAACTCCCAATGAAGAGGGATCAGTACTGATCCCTTCATTGGTTGATTTTTGGGCAGCGATTCCTATGGTGGATTCTACGTCATAAAATATGTTTAATCCCCAAGTTTCATGTCATTTGGAATAAGCGAACTCCTGATTTTGATTAATCTTTGGTTTAAATCTACTCGGAAGCTATTTCCTGCCGAACCCTTCTAATGGTCATATGCCGATCTATGGCATGACCATCCATGTCGATCCATCTTATAACCAACCATGCTGATCCATCTTATAACCAACCTTGCTGGCCCCTTTGGATACTTCTAAGCCATGTCGATCCATGCCTTTCTACTTATGCTGATCCACACACACTTCATTTATGCCAGTCTCTCCATTACTTCAACTATGCTGATCCCTTGTCTAAGTAATCATGCTGATCCCGTATTTAACTAATCATGTCGATCCCCTGGTTAACTAATCATACCGATCCCTTATTTGCTTGAGTACGCCGATCCCTCTTCATTAAACCATGTCGAACCCTTCTATAGAAGCCAACCCATACTAATCCCTCTATATTGAAACATGCCGATCCATTCCTCATAACTTCCCAAACCAATAAAACATGCTGATCCCTTTGCCTTCATCTATGCCGACCCTATGATACTTCCGTTCCATGCCGATCCAAGCTATGTCGATCCCTAGGCTTTCGCCAAGTCATGCCGATCCCTAACTTGTCCAAGCCAATATTCATATTTCAAGCATTCTACATCGTTTATCTACCAACTCCCCTCAATCCTGGCTTCATATAACTATCTGTACCTGATTCCTAGGCCCTACAACCGTCGCTCTATACTCATCGGCCTTGATGACCGTGAAGTCTGTTGGGTTAAATCTACTTGTATAGTGCCTTGCCAAAAGGCGGGTTAACAATTAGAAAATTACTATTCAAACCAATTATAATTATTTTCATTAAACCAATAAATTTGGATAAATTTAATAAAATTAAATTTTATATATTCCAAAATCAATAAAAAATCTTTAGATTATAATATATGAATAGTATTATAACTTTATTTATTTAAATCCAAAATAAAGATTTAAAAACAAAATTCGTTTCCAAATCTCTACTTATATATATTTTAAAACATTCAAGAACAATTTGCTATTCCCAATAGCCTTTATACAAATCTTTCCGTAAATTTCCTTTAATTGTGTATTAGTTAAATAAAAATACAAAATTCGAAATAAATTTCTTTTTATTTCAAAAATGTAGATTGCCATTTAAAGCTTCACTTTATACACAACTCACTGATAATTTATATTAAAATCACTTAATAACAATTAAAAGTCATTTCATAATTTTCCATAATTACAGAATATTTTCAAATAAACTTATATTCCATAAAATAGATTTTATTTTTTCCAAACATTTTCAAAAAACATTTAAAAAATAAAATGAATAAAACATCCATAGAAAGCGCATATACCAATATTCTAATATATAATGTTAAATTGCAACCAGACAGAGTTTCGTTTGCAAATTGACACTTTCAATCCACACAACCATTCAACATTCGAAACATCAATCCATTTCAAACATTTCAATTCAAATTTGCATTTTAAATATTAAACCAGATAACTATATATATTATGCTAAATTTCTAGATATAGATGTGTGTTATGAAAACTCACCAACTGTATGCCATGTCAAATCAAAACTTCCCTGTATAATATTTTTGCTCGACAACTAACCAATGTATTAGTTCAGCCACTAAGCTTCCCTCTACCATTCGATGCCACGATTCGACTTGACGATCCAACTTCCATCAGTCACTACCACACTACCTTCGACGCCTGACAGCAACCACCTCCCGTGTCCCTTATCACCTCGCACCTCTAATCAATGCTAGGCCAAAGTCATAGCTGAAGCTGTCTCCGCTTCTACCACCGAGCGTACAATACAACCTAAACCGGCTGCCTCCCTTAGACCACTCGACGTTCGCGTGCCTGTGTTTGTTTTTCTCCTTTGTTGAAATACTTCACGATTTTGTATTTGTTTTAAACGAACTGATTTTGAGAATCAAGGCCTAGAAAATTCTAGTCGGGGTTATGGGATTATTTGGGATGGGAGTAGAGTGTAAAAGGTTTTGAATGGGCTTGGCCTTAATTTGAGCTTCAATTCATTGATTTATTTATGTTTTCCTTCCGTTTTAAAGAACTTATTTAATTTGTTTGCAAATTCATTCCAATCTTATTCAATTTTATTTACACTTTGTTATCCGACCATTTGGCCTAACTAAATTCAAACTGACTGGACAAGTTAGAATGAACGATCATCGAGGAAGGTAGCTCAGAGAGATGATTATTAGGTTCAAAGATCAAGCCCAAGTAATGATATGAAGCAACGATCAATAGAGACCAATAGATAGACTCTCCAGAATATTCTAAGTACGGATTAGTATCTCCCCCAAGTAGGGGATCAGTGCCTATCCCTTCCCCTAAGGGATCAGTACGTATCCACAATTTTTGTTTCAAATTGGGTGAGATCGATATAGAGTGATAAGGAAGGCCCCACGAGGCTACATTTCAAATCTCAAGTCATTTGTAGTTTGTATGCGCAAGTTATGGGCAATTTACTTCACCTTCAAAAAGGATCATATAAAAGAGATCGTAAAAAAGGGATCATATAAAAGGAGTCATTCAAAGGGATTGTATCAAAGTGATCGGATCGTATCTAGCTCAATAATGCAACTCAATGGAAAACGATCGATGTCTCAAAATCCAGAGGTCCAATACACTTGAAACTTTGGGAACAAGAAGTGAGGACCTTGGGGAGTCCACTCTAGGGATCGCACCCCAAGATGAAGAAGTAAGAGGGATCGTCCCTCTTCCCTCTAGAGGGGTCTTCCAAAATCAGACTACACAACACATTGCAACAATTATCGATCAATCACTTAAGTTCTACTTATCTAATTGGCATGAAACTTAGAGGCTAAGCATAATACAACATGGAGAAGCTCCCATAGGGATCGCGGCCCCCAACTCCTCCAACATAGGGATCAGCATGAATTCCTATTTCTTAGGATTTGGCCCATGCGATGCCTCATGTGGGCCTCTATGGATCTTGAGAGCCATTTTTCGAATTTTCAAGGAGGTATTTTGCCATCGTCCTCTATAAATACAGACTTCATTGTTCATTTTTGGGCTCTTTATGCTGCATGTTGCTTTGTATTCTCTTGTACTCAGTTTACAAAGTGTTTAATAAAGTTATCTCTTCGAAGTGGACGAAGGCACGAACTGCTACAAATTGATGTGTCTCTGTTATTAGCTTGTTTCTTATTACTTTACTACTATATTTTCTCTGTTTACATTCATTACTTTATTTATTCCTCTCAAAAATTTCTATTGGTTGTTTGTGCCAATTTTTGGTGTACACTGAGCGACTTTGTAATGACCCTAATTTTGATTAACATTATTTAGGACATTTAATTAGTTAAATTAAATGAAATAATGTAAATGATTAAGGGAATTGAGATTTGAATAGTAATGGTTAGCCGTGCCTAGTTAAACAATGAACTAAAAGGAATTAAAATGAAATAAGTAAGGCTAATAGATAAGGGCAAAATAGGAATAAGTAATATTCTTATACCCTAAACCCTCATACCACTTTCATTTTACATGTTCATAACCTAAAACTAAACCAAGAAGAGGGCGGCCACCACTACAAGAAAGCAAGAGAAAGATAAGAAAAAAAATCAAGAGGAAGGAAGCTTAATCAATCTAATTCAGAAAGCAAATCTCAAACTCCTTAATCACAAGCTAAAGATGAATAATAGATTACATCTCATTTTTGATGATTTCAATTTCTAGATCATATCCGAATATTTTTGCAAAGTATATTGCCATGTTTTGAATGTTAGATATATATATATATATATATGCTTGTTGATGAATTATGTTTTTTCATATAAATTTTTATGACAAGTTTTGATTTGAAAAACCTATTAAATGACATCCAAATGCCTTACGATTTTGATATAAGGTCAGAAATAACTTTCGGAATTAATGTGGATTTATTATGAATTTTCCAGTGAAGAAAATGTTAAATTGGGTTTAAAATTAATTACGGTTATTATATGTTAGTTTTGGGTTAGAAATTTATATATGTTAGAAAACATATTAAAAGTGATTTATGGGAATTCTTGTAGAATTTTCCTAAGTGTTTTAATAAGTATATAAAATTATTTAAGGTACGTGACGTAAATGTTTTATATGTTTATAAAAGGAGAAGGGACAATTTGTAAATATTTTAAATTGTTAATTTCTGAAATTCGGCAGCATTTTTAGAAAAGATTTTGGAAAAAAAATTGGCAACCAATTAAATAATGAAAAATAAGCAGGTTAGTCGAAAAGGAATTACTTTATAAAGTTAAAAATCGGTTTTACAAGGCTTTCGCTGTTTCGCCACTTTCTACAGCAACTTTCGACTTCATACTTCCGCCTCCATCCTAGTCGAAACCAATACACATGGTATCAAAGACTTGGTACGTAGTGGATTGGAGATAGGCAAAAGGTATAGAGTCGAAACAGGGCTTTCGAAGGGGTGGACACCTTGTTTTACTTTCAAAAGGAAATGCTGCTTGCTTTGCTTTCGAAAAGAATTCTTTCGAATAAGATAGCTTTCGACTTGGTCAAGTGTTTTAAAAGAAAAGAGCTTTCGAAAGAGGTTGCCGCCTAGTTTTAAGAAAATGCTTTCGAAGGGGTCGAAACCCCTGCTGCCGCATTCGACTTTTCAAAGTAATGCCTTCGAAAGGTTGCTTTCGCTTTAAACCCTGATCTGCTTCTCCAATGCTTTTGAAGGGATTGGTTTCGACACCATCCACTTCTTTTACTTAGGAAATTACTTTTGTAAGAGTTGCTTTCGACTTAGTTCTTTGAAGGCCCTTTTGAGATTTTGGAAGTTAAGCCCAAAGGTTTCGAAAGGAATGGTTTTAAATGGATTCGAAACTATGTTCCATGTATTTTCATTTGAACTCAATACTTGCGAAAGGTTTGAGTTAGGTAAAGGACTTAATGTTTTCGAAAGGTATATAATAAAGGTTTCGGAAGGGTGGTTCCTCAATGTTTTCAAAAGGTTTACGTTAATGTTTAAATGAAGGGTTTTCAATGTTTTCGAATGGCATGTTTAAAGTGTTTTGAAAAGGGGATGTGTAAGGTTTTATAAAGCTTTCGAAAGGATACTTCAACGTTTTTGAAAGATCTATTGTAAATGGTTTCAAAAGGTATGTTTTGGCCTTTCGGCCTAAGGTTATAAAGTAAAGTAGTTTACTTATATCAAAAGGGGTACTTTCAATAGTTTCGAAAGGGGCACTTTCAAAGGTTTAGAAATAGATTATTTAAAGGTTTTAAACAAAGGTTTCGAATGCTTTCATCAACAATGTTTTGAGTAAAGTATATATAAAATGGCAAAGTGATTTGAGTAACGCATAAAGTATATTTTCCTTATTTAAGTATGATTTATAGGGTTAAATCAACTTGAAAAAATGTTTTCAAGGAAAATTTGATGAGGTAGTTAACCCTAAGTAAATGACTCAGATACTAGAATACCAGATAGGACTGGTATGGGATCGTGCCCTATACTTTAGCTAGTAGTCCTTAGCTAATATAAGTCCAAAATTCCAGTGTGTAGGGCTTTGTCATAGGTAAGACTAAAATAATGTTACACGTAGTTAGGAATATACAGAGTAAAGATAGGTTATTGGTGAGCCTGCAAAACCATTAGGATGAGTTGACCCTAGAAGAAGTAAGTTAGGGACAGACCGTCCAGAAGTGTGTCTAACAGATGTTAGATTATTTATTATGTCTGGTAGGCTTGAGTCAGCCAAAGGTAAGTAGTTAGCCAAACAAAACTATAGTGTTCGAACAGATAGTCCATTAATTACCTGATTTGTATGCATACATGATATTGTTATTATTGCTTTAATCAGTTTGATTGCATGATTTTGATTTGCAAAATATATGTTTTAAAAGAGATATTAGTAAGGGAAAACCCATTCCGCTAAGCGGCGTGGTCTCACTTAATATCGGCTAACCGAGACGTATAGTATTATTCACATCAGGTTTTATATCTAACTTGAAGTTTATGTTTTCCGCTTAAACTCTCGGGTGCTCAAAATATAATTTGAGTAGGTTGAGAGTTGAGGATTTATAAGTTTTAGTAGGTGGACGAATAAAGCTTCCGAAAACGTGCAGGAGGCATGGATAGCTATTTAGGAGTTGATATTTTTATTTCTATTTCCACTGTGATGTATTAAGATAGTTTTTTTGTCTATTTAGTACTCTGTTCATCAAAGGGGGCATCTTCATATGTCTCTCTTGGCGTATTTTGTAATAATTATATTTGATCAAAACCTGGGATACATTTTGGGATTGTGTAATGGAATATGAAACATGTTTGAAATGTAATCAGTAAAGTATGCTATTTTTGGCTGTGATTTTGTTTCATATTCATGTGCTTCTGATATTATGCATACGATTAACATTACCGTAATTTATCACCGGAAGTTAATATTATAGATGGCTACATTCTGTAGCGCTTAGCTTCGGGCCTCAAGATAGAGGATGCTATAACTTGGTATTAGAGCATAGGTTTATGGAAAACTTTAAACTTAAAATGATTTTGAAGACATAATCCTAAGGAATTAGAGAAAAGATCGGGGTATGGGATAACGCTATAGTGATGTATTTGTATTTGCTATATATAATTATATGATTTACCTCTATTCTCCCATCTCTCTTAGGCTATTCTTCTGTAACTTACGAAGACTTGAATGCAGATGTGGATGCTAGAAGTGTAAGAGTTAACCTTGGTGGGGGAAGCACCCCAACTAATGGAAATGCCAGACCAAATACCAGATGGAACCCAGGTCAGGCACAAGCTGCAATTGTGGGTGCTCGAGTCCCGTAAGTTGACATGAGAGCAATGTATCAGTTCTTCGTAAACATGATGCAAGCGGGAGTTACTGTTCGAATAGTTGGGGGAAATGCCGAAGGAGGAAATCAAGAAGCTCTGGTGGTGAATAACTATGCTGTTTTGAGTAGAGATTATGCTCGGCTGGGAGGAAAGCCATATATTGGTACTAAAGATGCAATTGAAGTGGAGAATTGGTTACTTCATTGCGAGAGGATTTTTGTTGATTTGGGGCTCAATGATGAGTAGAAAAGGAGACTCGCTTCTAGACAGCTACAAGGAGCAACACTGTATTATTGGAACAGTGTTACTATTGGAGTCATTGAGGAGACTATGACTTGAGCAGAGTTCAAAAGAAGGTTTGAGGAGAGGTTTATGTCGGAGATTGGTAAGTCTACTCTGCTTAGAAAGTTGAGTTGGAGCAGGGAGATATGGCAGTGCTTGAGTATGCGACCAGGTTTGAGGAGCTAGCGAAATATGGCTACGCTACGGTCGTACTGTTATTAAGAGTTATGAAAAGTTCATTCGTGGGTTGAATCCCGAGCTTGCTAAGGCCACCTTACCACATATTAGGGATCCATGTGATGTTGTTGTTGAGATGGCCTTGAGGCATGAAGAGATGCTTGCTTTTCTTGAAAGAAATATGGAAAAGGAAGCTCAAGGAGGGCAGAGTCAGAAAAGGAAGTTTTTTCACAAGAAAGGGGCTCGGAAGGGTTGAGTTGCTAAGAAAGGAAAGGTGGAGGTTGTCTGCTATAAATGTGACAAGAAAGGGTATTTCGCAAAAGAATGTCGCTCGGGAGATGGAAAGAAGGTGATCGAGAAGAAGAATATTAGATCCTTCAACTGCGATCAAATTGGACATTATAAGAACCAGTGCAAGGAGCCAACCAAGGATGTAAAGGGCAAAGTGTTTGCATTGGAGCCAGCTACCTCAAGGCCAACAGCAGAGGAAAAGGGAAAGGCTGTGTGGGGATGTACGCTTATGATTCATGGTATGTCAATTAGTGTTCTATTTGATACTGGTGCATTGCATTCTTTTGTATCTAGTTATTTGGTAGATAAGCTTAAACTAGAATCCTCATACCTAGTTACTTCCTTAAGGATTGCAAATCCGATAGGAGGTTATGTGACTCTTGGGATGAGATGTGATCACTAGAGTTTGAATTGTTAGGTTATATATTTGCTTGCAGTTTGCATGTATTCGATTTCGTAGGGTTTAGAATTATTTTGGGTATGGATTGGTTAAGTAAATACGATGCTAGGATATTTTACCATGATAGGAAAATATCACTTAGACACCATAACTGCAGTGATCGGATAGTATACTCTGTAGAAAACCCTAGTTATGAGGTTAACCCTTTGTTGGGTGTTGTGGAAGTAGAAGACAAGTTGAATGAAGTTTTCGTTGTTAGAAAATTTGCAGACGTCTTTGAACCCGTAGTTGGATTGCCGCCGAAACGAGCCATTGAGTTTTGGATAGATTTGGTACCAGGAAACAAAACTAGTGAGTAGACCACCAAGCAGGATGACACATGCCGAGATGAGGGAGCTCAAGGTGTAGTTAGTGGATTTGGAAAGTAAGAATTTTATCAGACCAAGCAGTTCGCTTTGGGGAGCAGCCGCAGTGTTAGCAAAGAAGCCGAACGGATCGTTGAAGTTATGTATCGATTATCGTAAGTTGAATGAGAAGACGATAAAGAATCGATATTTGTTACCTAGAATTGACGATTTGTTCGACCAGTTGAGTGGAGCCAAATTATTTTCCTAGTTGGATTTAGCAACAGGGTTCCATCAACTTAGAGTGTCAGAGGATACATTCCTTTTATGGCGTTTAGGACTGAATATGGATCGTACGAATGGTTAGTGATGCCGTTCTGACTGACTAATGCGCCAACATTCTTTGTAGATTTGATGAACCGAATTTTTCGAGAGCATTTGGATAGGGTTGAGTTGATTTTCATAGATGATATTTTGATATACTCTAAGGATGAAAGAGAACATGAAGTTCATCTTAGAATGGTACTTGAGATGCTGAGATGGCATCAACTAAAAGCGAAAATTTTGAAGTGTCATTTCTGGAAGAAGGAAGTGAAGTTTCTTGGTCATGTAGTCTCAGAGAAAGCGTTGTCTATAGATCTGACTAGGTAAGCGGTGAATAATTGGAAAAGGCTCGAGATAGTGATCGAGATAAAGATTTTTCTTGGATTAGCGGGATATTATCGGAGATTCATAAAGGATTTTTCATGAATAGCATCATCGATGACCAAGCTAACGTGAAAGAATGTGAAGTTCATTTGGACTGCTAAGTGTGAGGATGCATTCCAGAAGCTGAAACACTTATTGACTAATGCACTTATGTTAGTTGTTCCAGAAGGGAATCAGGATTTAGTAGTGTATACAGATGCAAGCGGAACATGAATAGGAGTTGTGTTAATGCAGAGGGGTAAAGTGTTTGTATATGCATCTCGACAGCTTAGAACGCATGAGGTTAGACACCCCACGCATGATTTGGAATTGGCTGCGGTAATTTTTGCGTTGAAGCTGTGGAGACATTACCTTTTGGGAGAGAGATTTGAATTGTATGCGGATCATAAGTCGTTGAGATATTTATTCTCTCAGAAGGAGTTGAACATGAGACAGCAGAGGTGGTTAGAGTTTTTAGCCGCTTATGACTTTGACATTGAGTACACACTGGGAAAAGGCAACAAGGTTGCTGATGCACTTAGCAAAAAACATCAGAATGTAGTGTTGGCAATGATAGCTGAGTGGAAAGATTTAGAAGCATTGGCTACATGCAGAGTGAAGTGGAGATATGGGAATAGTTCTAGTACATTCCGATGAATTCAAATATTACTTAAACCCATATCCAAATTATCATAACTTCCAATTCATGTTTACTAACACATATCATTCGACCAACAAACCTGGAATTATTATACAATGTTATAAATTTAGGGGCTACTTTCACCTTTACTTTCTAGGTTCAAGTTTATACAATATTTAATCAAAGCTAACAATTCACGGAATATGTAGGCATGGTTTTCAAATTTATTACATATATAAATTTAGGCATATAACTCCAAAATTATATTAGGCACACAAGAAACAGATTTACAACGATATAAATCCAATATTATATAAAAAAAATATAATTTTCATCTCACCTATAAGCTTCCAAATTTCCATATCACCTATCGAAATCATACTCATATTCATTAGAAATTTATTTTCGAGAAGAGACTTGAATTTAATTTAGATTTGGATCTACAATTTACCTTGACTTTGACGATTCGATTCGATTCTAATCTTCTCCTATATGATTCTCTGCTATTCTCCACTTGTATATTATTATAGATCGTAGTTTTTATATATTTTAGAATTTATGGAGAAAAATAAATGGCAGAGCATCGTCGTTGCTTTAAAAATATGAGAAGAATACTGGGGCGTTAGGCCTGTATTTATAGGGATTTGAATCAATACCCGCCGTTAGATTAGATGATACTAAATCTTGACCACTTGACCTAAGTTGAATTTATAGCCATCTTCTACCACCAGTCGACCACCAAGATGCCACCGATCGACCGGTCCTAATAAAGGGGTTGACTGATTGCTTTGCTTATGTTAATTAATCTCTACCGTTTCGTTAAATTCCTTTTATGACTTATTTTGTCTAATTCTTTCTGATCTAATTCAACGTTAATTCTGCTTAGACGCTAATTAATGTTAATTAATTATATTCATTTTCTAAATTACTTATATAATTATTTTTGATTCAAAATCTTCAAATTTTAAAACTTTATACACGAAAATTGATAGAAAATCGCCACGAACGTAATGGTGCAAGTTTCATAACCAAATTCTGATATTTGTGAAAAATTCATTTTTAGCTATAATAATTATTAATTTATTTCTTTTTAGTTAATTATCGTCAATTTATGGGGTGTTACATTCTCCCCCCTTAAAATAATTTCATCCCAGAAATTCTTAAAGGACCGAATCATGTAACATAATGTACAACCATTCTAAGCTACCCATCCAATTAGTGTACAATCAATTTTGCAATCAATAGTGTACAAGTGTTTAGTGTATCTTAACATACATGATATGTATGTAGAATAATAATAAATCAGCACCTCCTATATGAATATATTCTTTAAAATAATTCTGAAAATATGGTGTAAACAACCTATATATACAGGCAGTTATATATGTATGCAAATTTTGAAAATCAAAATTTTTGTTTTTGTACAAATTTTCCCCACTTCTACGAATAGAAGTGTAGGTCAACCAATTTTATATCCAATCACTACCATCCAAAATCCTAACACAATATTTCTAACATCTAAAAGTTTGAAAATCTAGTTTTCTAGATCTATATTCTTATGACGAAAAAAGGGTTTAGACAGAAAATTACATATTTCCATCCTTCCCTTATGTACCTTTTCCATTGTACTTTGGAACCTTCTCTTTTACCTTCATATCTTTTCCAACCTTTTCAAATACAGTCTGCATAAGGAAATTTATTTTTAAAATTTTGAAAAAACTATAAAACAAAATTATTTCAAAACAAGTTTTGTTCACCTATCAACAAGGTATATGTTGTCCCGCCTTTTGACAAGGCCGTGGTACCATAGATTTGGCTAAAATGGGTGGTTACCAACCTTGAGAATCAATTATATACAAGACTATGGACGATGGTCGAGCAGATTCAGACTGGGTCTCGATCAAGGTGCAATTAATATAAAGTGACAAGGAAGGGCCCGTGAGGCAACATTTCAAATATCAAGTCAATCGGAGTTCGTACGCTTGAGTTATGGACAAATAAAGAATTTATATGGATCAATCTAGAATGATCCATAAAATATCATAAATCGACGAAGATCGATCAATATCTAAAAATTTACAAAGCCAATGCACTTGAAACTTTCACAGCATCAATATATTGAAGAGTGGAGCCCTTCGGAACGATCGCAGGTCAAAACCCTCAAGTTCATGAAATTGCCGATCGTTCTATAGCGATCGTTCATAACAATCGGTATATCTTAGAAAGCAATCTAATACAATAGAGATCGATGAATATTTCACAAACTACAACTCAGGATGACACTAAATTTTAGGAGCAAGGTCTTAAGGCATATGAGATCCCCTACAAATGATCGTGCATCAATCAAAGGAAAAAAATAACGATCGGTATAGCCATTACTAATCGTTCCAGAATGATTAATTATGACTACTAATTGTTATGTGGGCCCTTACAGATCTAGAAACTCTTCTTGCGAAATTTCAGCCCAATCCATGCTCGTGTTCACCTATAAATACAGTGGCCATTCTCCATAAAGAGGATATTTCTTTCTGCTGCCTAGGCTTTGCTATTATTATTTCTTCATCCTTGTATTAATGGATCCCAGCTGATCTTAACATTCTTGTTATCATAATCAAGTGCAAGATCTATAAAAATATGAAGTGGACGTAGGCCAAGATTGCCGAACCACTATAAAAATCTGTGCGTTTATTTGCTTTTTTAGGTATGTTTTAATTTCATTCTTCGTTTAATCTCTATGAGATTCTATAGGGTGTTGATGCCCATTTTTGGCATCAACATTTTGGTGCTTTCACCGAGAGATGAATTCTCAGTTTGATTGGATCTCGTCTTCTACTTGTGGATTTTCTTGTTCACGAGATAGATCTAGATTCAACTATCCAAAGTTTCCTATTCTACTCAGATTCGAAAGAGATCTATAAGGAAACTGACTACAATGCCTCCTATGAAGGAGAAGGTCATTACTACCTCCTTGCAACTTTCTGTTGAAACGGTAGATAACAAAGAGACTGATCTTCTTGTACAATCGTTCCTTCCTCCAGCATCATACAATCATTCTTGTACGATCGTTCCACTACTATGTATTTTTGTACGATCATTCCTACCAGATCATTCTCTACTATGATCCATAACCCATGTGAGTTCCATACCGATCGTTCCTATACGATCGCTTCACAATACCGATCGTCCAATCCAACCAATCGTTCGCACAAACGATCCATAATTCCTTTTATTACACCTTCGACCGATCATTATTCCTATCGATCATTATTTCCAACGATTGTTCCAATAGATGGTTTCCACCGATCATTTTTCTAGAAGCTCATTTTTCCCATCGATCGTTTTTAACCAATCGTTGTTAACTTTTCCATAAGATCATTCCACTAATCGTTCCAACATCGCTTCCACCGATCGTTCCAAGATCGCTGCCACTGATCGTTCCAAGATCGTTACCGCCAATCATTCCAGTTAACATTTTCACCGATCATTCCAGATTAACGTTACCACCGATCATTCGAACTGCCTTGGTATTCTAATTGATCATTACTACAACCTATCGTTTCACCGTTTTGGCATTCCAACCAATCGTTTTCAACCAATTGTTGATTCGACTAATCGTTTTTCAAAAAAAAACTTTGCCATTCTGCATTTGGAACTCAACTTAAAGATGGTGCATTCTATCAACTTCCCTTACGTCCTGTGACTGACCAAGGCATAGGGATCAAGTGGCAGCTTCTGAATTGCAGCGAAGGAATGGACAAGGAGCTGTTACTCAAACGGAACTCCCAGAGGCTGGAGAACATAGGTGATATGACACGAACTATTCTACCATCTCAAAGTATAGCTATCCATCATGAAATAAATCACTTACCATTATGGAACCTCCATTGTCGAGTCATGAGTGGTAGTCATCAAAAGCCATTAAAACGTCGACATGTTTGTCTAAAAAACTCACTTCAGGGTTGGCCCGAAGTTTGAACCGAAGTAATCACCCATCTGACTCGAAGCAAACCCAAAAAACTTTGGCCCAAAGCCAAACTCAATCAAAACCAAAATTTTCCCCATGCAAGCGTGAAAATGACTCCAAGCACCGTTCTTCACCAACCCAACACTTCAAACTCAATGACTCTAAGCAAACCAGTTGCTGACTGGCAAATAGCAGATTTTCTCGAGTCTGACTCTAAGTAAATTACCACCAATCCGTCAATACCCGTCCATCTTTCTTTGCTTATATCTTGGGCATATGGACTCCAAACGACTTGAAACTTTGTGTGCAACCTCAAGAGGCCCTCCTTACTTCCCTATATGGATTGCGCCCCTTTTGGGTGAAAGTTTAGGGATCATCACCGATCAACGACCCCTCCTAACTAATTCGCCATCCGACCGGCATTCTTAACCATTCAAATGTTCGACAATAATGCATACATCATTCATAAGCATTACAGGCAGCTATAACTTGAAAATGGACCAGACTGAAAATGACTGGAGCTTATCCCCCAGTCGAAACCTATACATTGAAGTCATTCAGCGTGTAGAATATATACGGAGATTCAATGTACCAATCATATTGGAGAACTCAGGGAAAACATACCCTCAATTATATTTCATGAAATTTGAGTGGCATATGAATTCCGCTAGAGCGATAGATGCCATCGAATGCAGATGCTTTCCTATATTCCTCGAAGGTGTAGCAATCATGTGGTTTATGCGATTATCTCCCAAATCCTTCTCCTCATTCAATCATTTGGCTAAGAAGTTTGATGAGCAATTCAGAATGTAAGTGAATCGCCCCAAGGATGCGATGTCATTATCCAACTTGTTCCAAGCAGCAGACGAGTCACTCAAGGACTCCTTATAGAGATTCAGCACCTTTGTTAATGAAGTGAGCAATCCTAGTTAGCATATCACACTGATGGCATTGATAAGACAGACTTTGGTGATTGGTAAGCTGGAGAGCCTCCTACGACCTTGAATCGTTCCTGTTATAAAGTGAATTAATACCTAACCAAAATAGAGTACCCTAGGAGAAAGAACAATGCAGGCCCTTTGGATGATGGAATTCCAAGCGCGGGTAGCATTGTGGCCTTAGATGAGGACTCAGTTTCTAGGAGATGACCCAGAATCCCAAAATTCAACTTATATATTCCTTTGAACGATTCGATCGAAAACATCTACTTGGAGACTCACGACTCGAAGCAGTACTGGAAACCAGCCCGAGAGAGTCCATGGAAACCCAGAAGAAATCTGGGAAATGTTGTATGTTTCAAGATAAGCACGATCATAACACCGATGATTTTAGACGCCTCTGAGATGTGATCTGAAACATAATCCGGAAAGGAAAATTTCAGCAATATGTGCAAGCCCCACAGAATAGCGGGCAAGGAATATCCGACCCCTATTAATAAAGAACTTTGATTATCAATTGGACCATCTACGTCGACTTCCAGCTTAGAAGGGCTTGGGCAAAGTGGAATAGCAAGCATACAACTCTGCTTCACTTATCAGTAAGATTTATTTCAATTTCAATTATGTTGTGAACTACGACCAACTTGAATTAAACTACTTCCAAACGACGTAGGTGACTAAGCACTTAGAATTGGACGCCAACCTTTCTTCGCAAACCATGATTGGACCTTTGGAGTTTCATCAAGATGAGTGTGATTCAACCACTCATCAGCTACCATATGCCTCTGACTTCGGGGCAAGGACTCAAAATAGAAAGTGGGTGTGACTTGACCATCCACTTCTTACTTTGTGCTTCAATTCTGACAGAACATCTATGCCTTACTCAGAGTCCAACAAGGTCAGAATCTAATACAAAGTGGACACGACTGACCATCCACTCATTAACCTCCACACTTGACTTAAAGACCGGAGAAACACTTGGAGTAGATGTAACCCGACCATCCACTTTCCATCTCATACCTGAAGTTCGCCAAAAATACTTGGACTGAATGCAAGATCGAGGTCCAACTAAAGTGGATGTGATTTGACCGTCTACACATTAACTCCTGCCCTAGACAAAGGAGGCAGTCTGAGAGATTGACTAAAAGTAGGCGTGACTAACTGTCTACTCATCAATCACCTCCCTCGACTCGATGACACGATTGTAGCATGAGGTGGATGCGACTTAACCATCCACCCAATAACTCTCTACCTCGACTTGCCAGGAAGAATACGAAGTAAGTAGGACAAGACCTAATCGTCTAACCCAAGCATGGATGTGATCCGACCATCCATCACCTAATCCTTCTTTGACTTGACAAGAGGAGCTACAATCACCAAGTAGATGTTAATCGACTGTCTCACTTTCCAAGTTCTGTCCTCGATGCTAGGGCAGAATTCCATTCCACGAATGAACGTGATTCAACCATTCATTCGACAACTCTTACCTCGACTTGACAGGTGGACAATAAATCAAAAACGGGTGCAATTGACCACCTATCACATAACTCTAGTTCCTAGAATGCAGACTGGAGTATAAATGCCAAAAGGTGGACGCGGTCCGATCATCCATCGATCGACTCTAGTTCCTAGAATGCGGACTGGAGTATAAACACAAAAAATGGACGCGGTCCGACCGTCCATCGATCAACTCTAGTTCCTAGACTGCGGACTATAGTATAAACACAAAAAGATGGATGCGGTCCGACAGTCCATCGATCAACTCTAGGTTCTAGGGTGCGGACTGGAGTATAAACACAGAAAGTGGATGTGGTTCAACCGTCTGCTTTCCAACTCTTCCCCCGAGTTTGGGGGCAAAGATATAACTCATATGGATGTGGTCCGACCATCCGCTCCCTTGCTCAGGCACGTAGCTCGCCAAAACACTCATCTCACTCCCAAGGTTCAGTAGAAGCATGATCTAAATGAAAGTGGATGAAATACGACCGTCCATGCATCGACTCATGCCCCAGATGCAAGGGGAAGTTTGAGATCCCAAGTTTATATCTGATACGACCCAACCATCCGCTAATTGGCTCCTTCCCATGATTCAACGTGAAGAACTCCAAGTAATAGTGAACGAGATATGACCAACCACTCTCCGACTGCTGCCCTTGACTTGAGGGCAGAAGAAATGACTAGGGAAAATGTGGTTCGACCATTTTTTAGAATAACTTTAAGTCCCCACAGTGTAGACTGGAGTGTAAACATAAATTTGGCGTGATCGACCACCCGCCAACAAACTCTTATCCCTAGAGTGCGGATATGAGTATAAACAAATAGATGCGTGCAGTTAGACCACTCACTGTTCCATAAACTCTGACCTAAACTCAACAGGAGGAGTATAAACATGATACAGATGAGATTCGATCATGCACAAACTAACTCCACCGACCCAAAACTGGAGGCAGGAGTATAAACCACTAAAAGATGAATATGATAGCTCATTATAGCTCCGGCTTGGTGTTCTTTACAACATTAGGCAACGACTATAGGGAAGCCTTAACAAAAAACCAATCAGAATGACATCTGAAGTTACGGGCGACTGACTATACCGTACCATCAGATCGAGGGTCAATATCGATCCACACCAACCACAAATGGATGAGACCCAAACATCCATCGAATAACTCTGGTCACTAGAGCGTGGATAGGAGAATAAACCACGAATGAGTGCGATTTGACCATTCATTATCCATCACTTTCCTTTGATCCGTCAAGAGGAGTATGAAACCAGATGAGCATGACTCGACCACTCTTGAGCTAATTCTTCCCTTAGCCTGACAGAAGAACATAAATCAAGATAGACATGACTGACTATCCAGCTTCGAATGAACGCGACACGGCCGTACATTCACTAGCTCTAACCATGATTCGACTATAAGAGTAGTTCAAAAGGATGTGACATGACCGTCCGTATACTGATCATTACCCTTTGTTCGACCAGAGGAGCAAAAATCAAAAATTGGGTGTGACTTAACCATCCATTCTTTGGTCCTTGCCTAGAGTATGGCGACATCTGCATCAAAAGTGGACATGATTGACCGTCTTATACTCAGCTCATGCTTGAATTCCAATGAAGCATCTAGGTCTTCCCTAGGGAAGGAAAAACCAAAATATAATCTAGAATAGGTGTGACTTAGCCTTCCATCAACTAACCCAATCCCTTGATTCAATGTGAGAGAGTATAAAGCTAAAGTGGACATGACTTGCCTTTCTACTTATCGATGTATGCCCTAGACTTGGGGACACGAGAGAGAAACAAGATGAATGTAAACCGACCATTTGTCGATCGAATCTAAGTCTTCAGAGCTTAGGTGGGACTATAAACAGGGCTAGGACGAGACTTGACCATCCATGTAATACATTTATCAACCAGAGACCGGGGGTAGAAGTGTGATCATCCAAAAACTGACCGTGATAGCTCAATATTGTGACTCATGCCTACTGTATACAACAACTTAAGGCAACGACCAGAAGGGTGCTGAGAGATAGAATCGTTGAATCGATGCCCAAGCTCATTGGCAACTGACCATCACTCTAACCCAAACGACGAGCAACAGATCATGAATACATGAATGGAAAGTGCATTACTCGAATATATAAGCAGATTCAAACTCAAAGCATAAGCCGGCAATGCAGTTGCACACAACAGGAGGCTGAACCCTACTCGACATTTGATTTAATATGCTTCTAAGCCTGATCTTCTAAGCATGTGCTTCACTGTCAGACTTAATAACTCATGACAAGACTCTGGGATTCGACCGAAGTAACTATCCTAATCAGATTTCATGCTGATTGTTATGCAAAACAGTTACGTTTGAACTCAAGGAATCCAATGCTGCACCCGTTGAGCTAACAATCGACATTACGGTCAGCCATGGCGACCCATCACAGTTACTAAAGATCGGATCACACCTCAGTGACACAATGATAAACGAATTAGCTGGCTTTTCCTGAAGGAGCCTTGATGTGTTTGCTAAGACCCATTTTGACATGAGTGTGATCTCCCCGACTATCACGAGCCTTGCATTGAATATCGACCGGAGGCATGTCCCGGTGGAACAAAAGCGAGGTAACAAAAGCAACACGACATGGATCCTGGATGATTTGCAGCACTTAAAGAGGAGGTGGATAAACTCAAAAACAACGGGTTTATCCACGACAACCTTTACCCGAAATGGGCATCCAATCCAGTTAATGTGAGAAAACTGATGGAAACTGGCGGACATACGTCGACTACTCTGACCTAAACAAGGCATGCCCCAAAGACAGATTTCCACTTTCGAGGATCGACCAGCTGGTAGACTCAACCGTTGGATATGGACTGCTTTCATTTATGGATGCGTACTCCGGATACAACCAGATCTCGATGCACATCCCCCATCAGAAGCATACTAGCTTCACTATCGATCTAAGGCTATATTGCTATGTTATGATGCCATTTGAACTTAAGAACGCTAGTACAACTTACCGGAGGCCGATCAACCTAATGTTTAAAGGCCATATCGGGCAATCAATGGAAGTATATGTGGATGATATGCTCGTTAAGTCATAGAAATCAAACAACCACATCGATGACCTGGTAGAGATAATCAGTATTCTCCGAAGATGTGAAATGAAACTCAATCCCTTGAAATGCTCTTTCAGCATTAGGGGAGTTCTTGGGTTTCATGCTCAACTCTAATGGAAATAAAGACAAACCTAAGAAGATTCAGGCAATCAGAGACATCTAGGCACTAAAGACAATCAAGCAGGTACAGAGCCTGAATGCGAAGATCACTGTCCTAAGTCGATTCATCTCCAGGGCCATAGACAAGTGAATTTTCTTCTTCTACCTAATCGGGAGAGGGAAGAGAAACTTTGAATGGATGCAGGATTGCATTGGCGCATTTCAAGCTCTGATAGATCATATAGAGCGACCTCACATCCTATCCAAGCCACTGGATCACGAAGACTTATACATCTATTTAGAGGTGTCAGTACACGCCATAAGTGCCGCACTATTACGTGAAGAGAATGGGATCTAGAGGCCAATATATTATGTTAGCAAGCGATTGACAAGTGCTGGGAGAAACTACCCAAAGCTGGAAAAGCTCTCTTACTGCCCGTTCATTGTGTCATAAAAGCTTCGCCCTTACTTTCAGGATCACCCCATCAACGTCTACACCGACCAGCCGATACGACGAGTCCTACAGCGACCTGAGACGTCTCGAAGGTTGCTCAAATGGAATATCGACTTAGCCAATTCAATATCGCTCATCTTTCTGGAGGAGTTATCCAGATACAGACATTGGTGGACTTTATAGTTGAATTCACTACATAGACGACTCTCCGGAGAGCAGTGGAGAAACAACCAACCGATGGAAAATATACATGGATGGAGAATCCAACAATCAGTGTTCTGGCGCCAGGGTCATGTTAGTGACTCCTGAGGGAATAATTAATTTGCTACACCTTGAAACTCGACTTCCTTGCAATAAATAATGAAGTTGAGTATGAAGCCTTGATCGCCGGACTCAAAGTTGCCAAAGAACTAGGAGTGAAAAATTTACAAATCTTTTGTGATTTCTGGTTAGTAGTATGCCAAGTCAGGGGAGATTATCAGACTAGGAGGCAGCAACTTGCTCCTTATCTTGGCCAGGTCCAAGGGCTACTAGTCGACTTCGAATATTACACCATTACACACATCCTCAGAGAACAAAATGAAAAGGACGATTCACTGGCTAAGCTGGCCAGTTCCGGGGGTGCGTAGAAAATTGGTTTGGTCCCGGTTGAAGAATGCTTTGAGCATCGACCAGATGGAGATTGATTGGGTTCTTGAGACGGAGCTGAAAAAGGAATCATGGATTACTCCTATCAAAGGTTATTTGCAACGAGGGATCCTTCCTAAACCGAGGAATGAAAAACAGATCTTCCATATAGATTCATGCTACATCATCCAAGAAGGAGTCATATATAGAAAAGGTTTCTCCATTTCCCTAATTCGGTGTATCGCCCATGAAGAAATTAAACAAGTCTCGAGAGAAGTCCATGAAGGAGAATGTGACGACCACTCCGGGGGGCAAACCCGGACAAAGAAAATACTCCGCTATAGGTATTACTCGCCAACTGTCAATCAAGATGTAGCTAATCATGCTAGACAATGCAACGAGTGCTAGATGTTTGCAAAAAAATCCAAGAGCTTCGCCAATGGAAGTTACACAAATGGTCAGTACATGGTCGTTTACCACTTGGGGCATTCATATTATTGGTTCCTTACCAATCTCTAAAGATGGAGCGAAGTACGTCATCGTAGCAGTGGATTACTTCACCAAATGGGCTAAAGCTGAACCTTTAGCCACAATCACGATGAAGAAAGTAATCAACTTCATTGTTTGGAGCAGCATCTGTCGTTTTGGCCTTCCATGAACCATCGTAACTGATAATGAAACCCAATTCGACAGCGCTAATTCAAAGACTTCTACCGTCAGCATCATATTGAAAATAGATTTGCGGTAGTTGCTCGCCCTCAAGCAATAGTTGAAGCTATGACAAAATCATAAAGTCCATTCTGAAGAAACATTTGGAAAAGGGTAGAGGCAAGTGGGTGGATGAACTCCCAACAGCATTATGGGCTTACAGAACCACCAACAAGTCCACGACTAGCCATACTCCATTCGCCCTTGCTTACGGCTCTGAGGCCGTCATCCCTGTAGAACTTGAAGTCCCATATCATCGAGTGATTTATTACGACCCTTATTTCATTAATATATATATATATAAACAAGAAGTTGCAATCCAATTGCAATTAAACTGTAAGGAATTGGTGACAACTCATAAGCGTACAAACACATCAGAGAGCTAATAATAAGAACATGTGCCTGAACATACACGTGTATATTCTAAAAATTCGATTTCTTGAAACCGACAAAAATTAAATTTTCACCTGGAGTTATTAGAGAAAAGACTGGATCAGATAGCCAAAGCCTACTAGCCTTGTAGAACCAGACACAGATATCAACTGATAGAATAGAATCCTGAATTTATACTATTGAAAATTGACCAATAATCATGACGAACAGAAAGAAATGCAACTATCAGTAAAGGCAACTCAACGGAAGGATAGCGACCATTCCATAAACTGAATGGAATCCTTTTTGATGATCAAAGTTTGTGGCGATTCAAAGCATGTCATGTTCAAACAAGACGTACTTTGGAGAGCAAAATGTTATCCCGCCTTTTAGCAAGGCCGTGATACCATAGATTTGGCTAAGACGGGTGGTTACCAACCTTGAGAATCAATAATATACATGACTATGGATGATGGTCGAGCAGATTCAGACCGGGTCCTAATCAAGGTATAATCAATATAAAGTGACAAGGAAGGCCCCGTGAGGCTACATTTCAAATTGCAAGTCAATCGGAGTTCGTACACTCGAGTTATGGACAAATGAAGAATTTATATGGATCGATCTAGAACGATCCATAAAACAGCAAAAATCGACGAAGATCGATCAATATATTAGAATACAAAGCCAATACACTTGAAACTTTCAGGCATCAATATATTGAAGAGTAGAGCCCTCAGGAACGATCGTAGGTCAAAATTCTCAAGTTCATGAAATTGCCGATCGTTCTATACCATTCATTCATAACGATCGGTATATCTCAACAATCAATCTGTAATACCCCAAAATTTTGTGAAAAATCATTTTTGAAAAAATGATTAATTTTTGAAATATTTAGATTTAAATATGGTGAAGTCTCTGGAATAAATAGTGTGCAAGTATATGTGTGCACGTGCACACTGAAATGGCACAAGGAAGAACTCCAGATTTCTTGGATTTAAAACAAGAATTAAAGAGCAATACAAACATGATTTTGCAACATGGTTATTTGATTTCTGAAATTATATGGATCATCTTAGAAAATAAGAAAAGTAAGTTTTACTTTAGATCAGTAAACAGATTTTAATTAAAACCCAGAAAAGAGAATTATACATATGTATAAGGATTTGTAAACTTGTATACATGTAGGTGCATATGTTTCTGAATTTAAAAGAGGAATTAAAATAAGCCTAGATAAGATATGTGTACAAATATATATATATATATTTTTAAGTACTGAAAAGTATATATATATATATAAGCAGGTAAAACTATAACATTAAAATGACATGAAATGTGATACAAGTTAATAAGCTTGTATAGGCAAAAATAGTAAAAGGGGATTTTCAAAAATAATTAAAATATAAAAATAGGATAGTCACACTTTTAACATGACTAGGTGAGTGGCCATTTTCTGAAAAGTAAAAGAAAGAAAATGCAGCCTTTAATTTGGTTAATATGGCCGGGGTATTATGAATGAAAAATACATGATGCTAGCCAGGACAGAAATGGAATTCTGTTTCAACAAAACCCTAGAGGAAAAATGCATATAAATAGGTAGTAAAATTGTCTTTACCCCGGGCTGCACAAAAAAATAAGAAAAGAAGGAAAATATTGGAAGGAAGGAGAGAACACTCAAACAAGAATTTTCTGGATTAAACATTTAGGTGAGTAATCTCACTGAGTTCATGGCATTAAGACCTGAGTTGAGGCAGCCACTTTTTATATTGCTATTTATGTATTTCTGGTTTTGATGTATATGATTTCATCAATGCTTTTTGGATGTCTTATTTAAAATTTGATATGATTTAATATGGATGATTTTGGATGATCTTTGATTGGTTGAGACATTTGTCTTTGGATGAGTATCATACTGATTTATTTATACTCACAAATGTTAAAGTTTAGGATCTTAAACATTATATAGAGAATACTCTCAGCTGTTATAGATCTATGGCATGGAAACTTTATGAAAATGATTGGAGCTGCATTATACTTGGTATAAGTGCTGAGGCTTGAAAAGAAAAATGTTAAGGGTGCAATAGAAATTTTCTAAGTGCTGAGCCCTTAATCAAATCAAAAAAAAAAGAAACCCACAAGCTAAAATTATGATTGAACCAGATCTTGAATCTGAATCAATCATAAAGGCTTGCAGATCAATATAACATGCCATGCCTCTTTTACAGTTGAAAATATTCTCATATTTTACTAAGATCAAGACATATTGACCCCATTTAGGAAATAACTGTCTGATTATTTCTGAGGAGAATTATGCTAGGAAAAATTATGGATGTTTCCATGTTTGCAGTGACATGTTCACTTAGCATATTTGATGTTAGGATTTAAGACAATACACTAGTAAATAAACTAGGGAAGGGAAGGCCAAGAAGACTGCTGGAATGCTTGTCATATTTGAAGTATGCAAGTTGGCACATGGTTTGTTTAAGCCCTGAGATCTTTGTGCAATGATGTGAATTAGTTCATTGCAATGTGTCCCAGTGATTCCTTAATAGCAGATGAGGCAGGGATTTAAATTGAATAATACAACCTGTAAATGAAGAAATAGGAATATGGATATTTCTTAGGTTGAATGGTATGGAACCAAGATGGTTCCAGTGAATGCAATGGTTGCAAATAGATAATTATGTTTGCATGATTATGTATGCAAGTGTAAGAATGATAAATGAATATATCATACCTGAATCAACTTAATTATACTAAGTTAAAATAATTGATTGCAGAAATTTGCTTAAATAACAAGTTAGTACTCTTATAATCTCTATTTCTTAATATCATGAATGAAATGATGTTACTCATACCAGATCATAGATCTGACCCTTGTTTGCTCATGGCATATGGGGTGTCTCATTTTAAAATGAGGCAGCCACTTATGTTCTTTCAGGTAACCCAGGCACTAAGTAAAAATGAAGTTATGGCTTTTATGGAGGAGTGAATGAACATGCTAGCTAGTTTCAATAAGAGTTTAAATTGATTATATCTGCATGTATTCAGGAAAAATTTTATGTTTCTAAGATTTCCAGACATGTAATGAATTCTATTATGGTTAGATGAACTAGTTGTATCATGTTAAATATATTGTTATGCATTAAGGTTTAAAATCTCAAAGGAAAAATCTGAGTGGGAAACAAGGAAATGATTTTAATTATTGATATGGATGTTTGGAAGAGAAATATGCATATGTAGTTGAGCTACTGTTTTGTATAATTTATATATATGTATTAGCTAATCTTGAGATATAACAGAGCACTGAGTTTTAGAACAAAATCTGGATTTAGCAAGAAGTAAACTTAAAAGGATTTTATCTTCTTTTTACTGAAATGCTTTGTAAATAAGTTTGAATTCATTTCTGAATTGTATTGAGAAAAGTAAATTGTTTTTCTAAAAGCTTCAGACAGAATGCAATGAAAGGTATCTCCATTGCTTTGAACTAGTGTAGCAGATACAGGATTCATGAGTTAACCAGCTTCAATCAAATGAAGTATTGGTTGATCATGATAGATTGTATTCTGAAAATAAAAATGCATTTCAAAGTTTAGTACATTTAGCAATTGTTTCACCCAGTTTTCTGGAAAATGAGCAGAGATATTGACATGTACATGTATATCTGTATACATGTTGATATTTGAGCAAAAATATGATTATAATTCCTAGATCAGTTGTAGGAATGGGATACAAAAATAGTAAAGTAAGAAGAATTGTTTTGTATGTTAGGTTATAGGCAAACATTAGATATATATGTACAAAGATAGGTAGGTATCAGATTTCAAACCATACAGGGAAAAAAAAAAGAAGAAAAACAAAAATTATGTTTGAACCGACCAGCATAGCACTCGAACTCGTGACCTTTCATGTATAAGTTAGGCGCGTTTCCATTATGCCTAGATGTTGCTTGTGTTCACTTAGGATCCACTTTCTTTTATACTGAATTTGATACTATCCAAACTTTAACACAACCATCTATATTAAAGCTTGTTTACTACTGATTATTACTTGATCATTTCTTAATTATAATGACAGATTAAAGTACATGTTTCTAGTGGATTTTATGGCCAAAAATCTGAATACAAAATTTATCTGAATTGCTAAAAATCTAAATCAAACAGAATGTTCTTGTACAACAAAAATAAAGTATATACTCTGAATTTAAACAAGAAGAACACATACATCTTCCTATGTATGTGTATGTTATTAGATATACACTGATATATTTATATTGGTAAGTTATTTTGATCCTGGATATATTTGGTTCATTGGAAGAAGAAAATGACCTTGGAAAAATATTTGTAATGAATGATATATCTATATATCATCTCTTAGCAAAAAAAAATCCTTATAAAATTAGGGTGAAAATGGGAGGGTCATTTCAGTTGGTATCAGAGCCCTTGGTTGCATTGATTGTTAAGTATTATAGAAATGTATAATGTCTGTTTGTTTTGGATGAAATAATTTAGATAGGAAAATAGAAATTATAGAAGTACTCATAATATACTAATACCATTTACCCAGAATTTAGTTAGCAGACCATGGTAGGAAGAGGATCTCATCACAATGCAGGACCCAGTGCACCTCAAATGCTTGATATGCAAGAATTTGTGAGGGTTTTAAGAGATGGAATTGGGCATAGGCCTGAGAACCCACATGAAGAGCTTTCAAAACTACTGAAGACTTATTCCAATTTGGGAGGCAAGAGTTTTGAAGGAACTGAGAGTGTGATGGAAATTCAAGCATGGTTGAGAACACTTGATAGGATTTTCAATGACATGCAGTTGGATGACCAAAGGAAGAGGCAAGTAGCTTCTAGACAACTGAAAGGGGTAGCTTTAAGCTGGTGGGAGGTGATCATAGCTGGAAGAAATGAAAACGAAATCACTTGGAATCAGTTCAAGGAGATGTTGGAGGCAAGATTCGTACCAGCATCAGCCAAGACCATTTTACTTGAAGAATTTATCAAACTTAGGCAGGGAACTTTGAATGTCACTGAATACACTCAAAAGTTTGAGGGGCTATCCAACTATGGAGCAATGCTAGTGGCAGATGAAGCATCCAAAAATGATAGGTATATAAAAGGACTGAACCCAGGACTTAGCAGAGCTATGCTACCATATGCAGATAGAACATTTGATCAAGTAATTGATCTGGCTTTGAAACTGGAACAACATGACAAAGAAAGAGAGAAATATAGGAATTTTAAGAGCAACAACAAGAAGGATAAGGGAAGATATCACCCTTATGATAAAAAGAAGGAGGAGGCAGATAACAGGAAGAGTAAAGACACAAAAGCCAATGATACTAAGAAGAAATTGGTTTGCCATCATTGTGGAAAAGAAGGACACATCAAACCAAGGTGCCCAGAGTTAAAAGGAGGAGCCTTCAAATGCTACCTATGTGGGAAAGAGGGGCATATGAAGAGGAACTGTCCTGAGAATAAACAGCAAGGGAAATTGGCAACTTTGGAAGGAAAAGGCAAATCTGCAGTGAAAATTGATGCTGAAAATCATGGCCAAGTGGAAGGTACATTACTCATTTGTGCCATACCCATACCAGTAGTATATGATACTGGAGCAACACACTCCTTGATTTCCTATGAATTAGTTAAAGTGTTAAAATTAAACTGCATATTGGTTGAAACCCCATTGCTTGTACAAAGTCCCCTAGGGAGTTCTAGTGTTTTGAACATGAATTGTGTGGATGTGGAGTTAAACATAGGAGGAAATATTTTTATTTCCAATTTATATGTTTTAAATTACCCAAATATAGGAGTTATATTGGGGGTAGATTGGTTAAGGCAATTTAAAGCCATAATTAATTTAGACTCATCCACTATATCATTGCAAAATTCTAGAGGTCAGAGAATCACAGTTCTATGTGAAATAGCTAAGGAAGGGAAATTGTATCATTTAGTTGACTTAGAAAAAGATCTGAGTGAACTAACAATTGAAGAAATTCCCATAGTTAATGAATACTTGGATGTGTTTGGGGAAGTTAAGGGTGTTCCACACCACAGACCAGTTGAGTTCCAAATTAATCTCATTCCAGGAGCAAGTCCAATAATCAAGAAACCCTATAGGATGGGGCCAAGTGAACTGAAAGAATTGAAAAATCAGTTGGAAGAATTAGAAGGCAAGGGATTTATAAGGCCAAGCAATTCCTGCTGGGGTTCTCCAGTAGTGTTTGTAAGAAAACATGATGGTACCTTGAGAATGTGCATAGATTACAGGGAACTAAATAAAGTAACCATCAAGAATAAATACCCATTGCCTAGAATAGATGATCTCTTTGACCAACTCAGTGAAGCTAAAATATTTTCTAGGCTAGACTTAGCATCAGGATTCCATCAAATGAAGGTTGAAGACTCAAGTGTTAAATATACTGCATTTAACACAAGATATGGCTTATATGAATTTTTGGTTATGCCATTTGGTTTGACAAATGCTCCTTCATATTTTGTTGATTTGATGAATAGAATATTTAGAGATTATTTAGACAAGTTTGTACTGATTTTTATTGATGACATTTTGATTTATTCCAAGACAGTGGAAGAGCATAAAAATCATTTGCATTTAGTTTTGTCAAGGCTAAGGGAAAATGATTTAAAGGCAAAATTTTCAAAATGTGCATTTTGGAAAGAAGAAGTGCATTTCCTTGGGCATGTTATCTCTGCCAAAGGAATATCAGTAAACCCTAACAAGGTAGTGGCAATCCAAGCATGGAAAAGGCCTAGCACCATCAGTGAGATTAGATCATTTATGGGAATGGCAGGATATTATAGGAGATTTATAAAAGATTTCTCAAAAATATCATCACCACTTACCAATTTAACTAGAAAGAACCAAGCCTTTGTATGGACAGAAAAATGTGAGCAAGCTTTTATCAAAATAAAAGAAGCCCTGATTAATGCACCAGTATTGAGAGTGCCAGAAGGAAATGAAAATTTGGTTGTGTACACTGATGCAAGTGGCTCTGGGTTAGGGGCTGTGTTGATGCAGCAAGACCAGGTGGTAGCCTATGCATCTAGGCAATTAAAGCCACATGAAACCAGGTATGCAACCCATGATCTTGAACTAGCAGCAGTTGTGTATGCTTTGAAACTTTGGAGACATTATTTGTTAGGTGCCAAATTTATTTTGTACACTGATCATAAGGCACTGAAATATTTATTCTCACAAAAAGATTTGAACATGAGGCAACATAGATGGGTAGAGTTCCTAGCTGCCTATGATCTAGACATACTGTATACACCAGGCAAGGCAAATAAAGTTGCAGATGCCTTGAGTAGACAACATGCCAAAGTAGCCATGTTGATGATGGAAGAGTTTAAGGATTTGTATATACTTACTGATTTGGAAATTGAGGAAAACAGTGAGGAACAAATGATGCCCATTGAAGAAGGTGAAGGTAAAGGAAAATTAAGTATGATATCTCTGCAATCAGATTTACTTCTTAAGATTGGGAAAATGCAGGAACAAGACCTAAACATGGTGGAAAAGAAAATGCTCATATCAAGAGGGGAGGAAGTAATAAATTATCAAGTTGACAAAAATGGTTATTTAAGGAATAAAAATAGGATATGTATTCCAGAAAATATAGAATTGAAGGAGGAAATATTAAATGAGTACCATAGGAGTAAGTACTCCATACACCCAGGTAGCACCAAGATGTATCAAAATTTGAAAAGAAATCTTTGGTGGAAGGGGATGAAGTCAGATGTGGCCAGACATGTTGCAAGGTGCATGACTTGCCAACAAGTCAAGGCAGAGACACAAAGGCCATCAGGACTATTGCAACCCCTTAGTATACCACAGTGGAAGTGGGAGGACATATCTATGGATTTCATAGATGGTCTGCCTAGATCTAAGAAGGGAAACACAAGTATATGGGTGATAGTAGATAGGCTAACTAAGGTAGCACATTTTATCCCAGTTAAAACAGAAAGAAATGCTCCAAAATTGGCTCAAATATTCATGAAAGAGGTAGTAAGGTTGCATGGCATACCCAAAACCATTGTGAGTGATAGAGATACCATCTTCACCTCAAGGTTTTGGAAAAGTTTTCAAGAGGACATGGGGAGTGAGTTGTGCTTAAGCACTGCCTACCATCCACAATCAGATGGTCAAACTGAGGTGGTGAACAAAGTCTTAGAGGATTTGTTGAGAGCATGTACACTGGACTTTGGAGGCAACTGGGAAGACCACCTCCATCTAGCTGAATTCACATACAATAACAGTTACCAAGGCACCATAGGGATGGCACCATTTGAAGCCTTATATGGCAAGCCATGTTTATCACCTATATGCTGGGTAGAGGCTGGAGAAAGGGCTATTCTTGGACCTGAATATGTTAAAGAAACTACAGAGAAAATTGGGTTAATAAGAAAAAGAATAGCAGCAGCTCAAGATAGGCAAAAGAAATTTGCAGATAGGAAGAGAAAGCAAGTGGAATATGCAGTGGGAGACTTTGTTTTCATCAAGATTTCACCTATGAAGAAAGTCATGAGATTTGGCAAGCAAGGTAAGCTTACACCAAGGTATGTTGGACCCTATAAAATTCTGGAAAGAATTGGTTCATTGGCTTACAAATTAGAACTACCAGAGGAAATGAAAGCAATGCATAATGTTTTTCATGTGTCCCAACTTAGAAGATGGGTACATGATAAAGAAGACATTTTGGAAGAGCCTACCAAAATTCAAATAAATCCTGACTTGGTTTATGAAAAAGAACCAGTGGGGATTGTAGCCAAGGAAGAAAAGAAATTAAGGAGCAAAACCTTGAAACTAGTTAAGATCCAGTGGAGTAGTGATCCTAATGACTGCACATGGGAGTTAGAGGATAAGATTAGAATGGATTATCCTAAGCTTTTTGCAAATTAAAAGGTTTTTTTTTTTCTGGAAAATTTTGTTATGCATGGTTGATATGGTTGAATTTGTTTGCTTATGCATATGTTTGATAAGTTTTCAGAAAAGAAAAAGATGCTCACTATAAATGTTAGACAAATTGTGAGGACACAATTCCTAAAAGGAGGGGTGAATGTAATACCCCAAAATTTTGTGAAAAATCATTTTTGAAAAAATGATTTAATTTTTGAAATATTTAGATTTAAATATGGTGAAGTCTCTGGAATAAATAGTGTGCAAGTATATGTGTGCACGTGCACACTGAAATGGCACAAGGAAGAACTCCAGATTTCTTGGATTTAAAACAAGAATTAAAGAGCAATACAAACATGATTTTGCAACATGGTTATTTGATTTCTGAAATTATATGGATCATCTTAGAAAATAAGAAAAGTAAGTTTTACTTTAGATCAGTAAACAGATTTTAATTAAAACCCAGAAAAGAGAATTATACATATGTATAAGGATTTGTAAACTTGTATACATGTAGGTGCATATGTTTCTGAATTTAAAAGAGGAATTAAAATAAGCCTAGATAAGATATGTGTACAAATATATATATATATATATATATTTAAGTACTGAAAAGTATATATATATATAAGCAGGTAAAACTATAACATTAAAATGACATGAAATGTGATACAAGTTAATAAGCTTGTATAGGCAAAAATAGTAAAAGGGGATTTTCAAAAATAATTAAAATATAAAAATAGGATAGTCACACTTTTAACATGACTAGGTGAGTGGCCATTTTCTGAAAAGTAAAAGAAAGAAAATGCAGCCTTTAATTTGGTTAATATGGCCGGGGTATTATGAATGAAAAATACATGATGCTAGCCAGGACAGAAATGGAATTCTGTTTCAACAAAACCCTAGAGGAAAAATGCATATAAATAGGTAGTAAAATTGTCTTTACCCCGGGCTGCACAAAAAAATAAGAAAAGAAGGAAAATATTGGAAGGAAGGAGAGAACACTCAAACAAGAATTTTCTGGATTAAACATTTAGGTGAGTAATCTCACTGAGTTCATGGCATTAAGACCTGAGTTGAGGCAGCCACTTTTTATATTGCTATTTATGTATTTCTGGTTTTGATGTATATGATTTCATCAATGCTTTTTGGATGTCTTATTTAAAATCTGATATGATTTAATATGGATGATTTTGGATGATCTTTGATTGGTTGAGACATTTGTCTTTGGATGAGTATCATACTGATTTATTTATACTCACAAATGTTAAAGTTTAGGATCTTAAACATTATATAGAGAATACTCTCAGCTGTTATAGATCTATGGCATGGAAACTTTATGAAAATGATTGGAGCTGCATTATACTTGGTATAAGTGCTGAGGCTTGAAAAGAAAAATGTTAAGGGTGCAATAGAAATTTTCTAAGTGCTGAGCCCTTAATCAAATCAAAAAAAAAAGAAACCCACAAGCTAAAATTATGATTGAACCAGATCTTGAATCTGAATCAATCATAAAGGCTTGCAGATCAATATAACATGCCATGCCTCTTTTACAGTTGAAAATATTCTCATATTTTACTAAGATCAAGACATATTGACCCCATTTAGGAAATAACTGTCTGATTATTTCTGAGGAGAATTATGCTAGGAAAAATTATGGATGTTTCCATGTTTGCAGTGACATGTTCACTTAGCATATTTGATGTTAGGATTTAAGACAATACACTAGTAAATAAACTAGGGAAGGGAAGGCCAAGAAGACTGCTGGAATGCTTGTCATATTTGAAGTATGCAAGTTGGCACATGGTTTGTTTAAGCCCTGAGATCTTTGTGCAATGATGTGAATTAGTTCATTGCAATGTGTCCCAGTGATTCCTTAATAGCAGATGAGGCAGGGATTTAAATTGAATAATACAACCTGTAAATGAAGAAATAGGAATATGGATATTTCTTAGGTTGAATGGTATGGAACCAAGATGGTTCCAGTGAATGCAATGGTTGCAAATAGATAATTATGTTTGCATGATTATGTATGCAAGTGTAAGAATGATAAATGAATATATCATACCTGAATCAACTTAATTATACTAAGTTAAAATAATTGATTGCAGAAATTTGCTTAAATAACAAGTTAGTACTCTTATAATCTCTATTTCTTAATATCATGAATGAAATGATGTTACTCATACCAGATCATAGATCTGACCCTTGTTTGCTCATGGCATATGGGGTGTCTCATTTTAAAATGAGGCAGCCACTTATGTTCTTTCAGGTAACCCAGGCACTAAGTAAAAATGAAGTTATGGCTTTTATGGAGGAGTGAATGAACATGCTAGCTAGTTTCAATAAGAGTTTAAATTGATTATATCTGCATGTATTCAGGAAAATTTTTATGTTTCTAAGATTTCCAGACATGTAATGAATTCTATTATGGTTAGATGAACTAGTTGTATCATGTTAAATATATTGTTATGCATTAAGGTTTAAAATCTCAAAGGAAAAATCTGAGTGGGAAACAAGGAAATGATTTTAATTATTGATATGGATGTTTGGAAGAGAAATATGCATATGTAGTTGAGCTACTGTTTTGTATAATTTATATATATGTATTAGCTAATCTTGAGATATAACAGAGCACTGAGTTTTAGAACAAAATCTGGATTTAGCAAGAAGTAAACTTAAAAGGATTTTATCTTCTTTTTACTGAAATGCTTTGTAAATAAGTTTGAATTCATTTCTGAATTGTATTGAGAAAAGTAAATTGTTTTTCTAAAAGCTTCAGACAGAATGCAATGAAAGGTATCTCCATTGCTTTGAACTAGTGTAGCAGATACAGGATTCATGAGTTAACCAGCTTCAATCAAATGAAGTATTGGTTGATCATGATAGATTGTATTCTGAAAATAAAAATGCATTTCAAAGTTTAGTACATTTAGCAATTGTTTCACCCAGTTTTCTGGAAAATGAGCAGAGATATTGACATGTACATGTATATCTGTATACATGTTGATATTTGAGCAAAAATATGATTATAATTCCTAGATCAGTTGTAGGAATGGGATACAAAAATAGTAAAGTAAGAAGAATTGTTTTGTATGTTAGGTTATAGGCAAACATTAGATATATATGTACAAAGATAGGTAGGTATCAGATTTCAAACCATACAGGGAAAAAAAAAGAAGAAAAACAAAAATTGTGTTTGAACCGACCAGCATAGCACTCGAACTCGTGACCTTTCATGTATAAGTTAGGCGCGTTTCCATTACGCCTAGATGTTGCTTGTGTTCACTTAGGATCCACTTTCTTTTATACTGAATTTGATACTATCCAAACTTTAACACAACCATCTATATTAAAGCTTGTTTACTACTGATTATTACTTGATCATTTCTTAATTATAATGACAGATTAAAGTACATGTTTCTAGTGGATTTTATGGCCAAAAATCTGAATACAAAATTTATCTGAATTGCTAAAAATCTAAATCAAACAGAATGTTCTTGTACAACAAAAATAAAGTATATACTCTGAATTTAAACAAGAAGAACACATACATCTTCCTATGTATGTGTATGTTATTAGATATACACTGATATATTTATATTGGTAAGTTATTTTGATCCTGGATATATTTGGTTCATTGGAAGAAGAAAATGACCTTGGAAAAATATTTGTAATGAATGATATATCTATATATCATCTCTTAGCAAAAAAAAAATCCTTATAAAATTAGGGTGAAAATGGGAGGGTCATTTCACAATCCAAATACAATAGAAATCAATGAATATCTCACAAACTACAACTTAGGATGACACCGTATTTTAGGAGCAAGGTCTAGAGGCATGTGGGACCCCTACAAATGATCGCACATCAATCAAAGGCGAAAAATAACAATCAGTATAGCTGTTACCGATCGTTCCAAGATGACGAATTATGACTTCCGATCGTTATGGTGGGCCCCTATGGATCTGGAGACTCTTCTTGCGAAATTCCAGCCTAATCCATGCACGTCTTCAGCTATAAATACAGTGGTCATTCTCCATAAAGAGGATCTTTCTTTCTGCTGCCTAGGCTCTGCCATTATTATTTCTTCATCCTTGTATTAATGGATCCCAGCTGATCCAACCATTCTTGTAATCATTATCAAGTGCAAGATCAATAAAATATAAAGTGGACGTAGACCGAGATCACTGAACCACTACAAAAATCTGTGTGTTCATTTTCTTTTTCTACTGTGTTTTAATTTCATTCATCATTTAATGTCTACGAGATTCTATTGGATGTTGATGCCCATTTTTGTTGTCAACGGTATGGAAAAAGAAATCTTAAAGCTAAGACATCTTTTTCCTTAACTATATTTTACTTACAGTCACTTCTGCTGCATAGTAAAATTCATGTTTGCTAACCCATCGATTTTTCCCTATGCTAAGCATGTGGCATTTCAAATATTAGATATTTTCCCATTTTTGATTTTTTTTAAAAATAAAAATTACTTTTCAAAACCTTTACTAAAAAATTTCATATTTAAAAATCAAAGATTTTTGAACAAAATTTTAAAAAGTATTTTTCTTTTATTCTTCAAAAAAAATTAAGCCATATCCAACACAATCGGGATTTAGTCAATGGGTTAACACCTATGATTGACCTTCGCCTATTACATAGTAGATTTTGAAAACCTTTTATTTTATTTTAAAACAACAATCAACACACAAATATATTTACAAATTTTAGATTTTAAGGTATAAAGATAGTAACATGTGGTTTTGGAACAACCTTTCCCTATCCTTCACTTGCTAAAATTTATCTTCCCAACATTTTAAGGCTTTTGGGACTTAATATTATTTTTGATTTTAGTAGCTAATTCAATAAGTTTCCTAATTTATTTTATAAACTTCCAGTCTTACTTTACATTAGTTAAATGTCTACATGAGATTTTATTTATTTATTTTGCTTTCCAATATATAGCGGTCGGTCCAGAAAATCAATACGGTAATAAAAAGAACTTTTCTCACAAAATATCGTACGTGTTTCTATATAAATGGAGACAACTAATGCTTACAATCCAACTAACCTAAAAGAAATAATTGCTGGAAGTAACCCTTCAACATCAACTGACATTAATGATGTTGTCGTCCTATCACTTCTTACTTAAATAAAATGAACATTTTTACTATGTCATTCCACCATAATCCACATCTCTTAACTTACCTTTTTGGATTCTAATTAATAAGTTCTATCCATTGCTTCAATTATTATTATTAAATTATTACTATATTCTTTTAATACAAACCTCTTGATAGTATTCCCCAATCTCGATATACACTTTCTTTATTTTTAATTTTTTATGCGGTTATACCCTTGAACTCGTAGAAATGTACATTGATACCATTCCTATTTCCTTATCGGTTCTTCTTTATGGTCTTCACACGTGTTTAATTAAACATTCATATGCTTATATACATTCCTTATATCTAACTAGGTTTCATTATTGCTATCCTACGAGTATTCATTGCTATTTTATTCATGGCCTTAACTTTTACCCCGTCTTACCTAGGCAGTCATCCCTATCTACATCATTAAAAATTTGGTTTGGTTTTCATGGCTCGTTCTAAAACGAAAACTTCATAGCCATGAAGTGCTTAGTCTCAAAAATTTTATCTTTAAAAATATAAACTTCAGTGGCTTGATTTCAAAAGGGAATCATGAAAATCTTTTTTATTTTACCCAATGTTAGTGGTATGCGTCTTAACTTTTATAATTTAGGATCTATCAACTAAGTTTATTCACTAAGTCTGAAAGAAAATGTTAGCAATTTAATTTTTAAAAGATCCTTTAATTCTCTTCAAATAAGATTCAAGTTTTATTACATGAATGGTCATTCAAATCAACTTTTCCTTTAAAGCCTTTTAACAACAAAGATTTTACTTCTTAAAAGTGGGATTTTAACTCAAACCATTTATTATATTTTCCCTTTAAAAACTCAATTGTTATATCAAACCATTTTTTCTCAAAAATGCATTTTACAGTGTTTCTAAAACATAATTTATAACTTTTAACAATAAAAACTAGAGTAGACAAGGACACTTCCATACTATTATTTTCCTATTACTCATGTTATCACCGCTTTCAACATTAGCGGAAGCTCTGATAACATGTGGGGGGACTTTTAAAAGGTATGTGCAATCAATGCACACAATAATGGAAAGTATTTATTTTCCTTTGGTTTGCTTTTAATTTTCTATGTTGCTTCTAATTAGATTACTGGCATTATCCTTATATAAACTTTTAACATTATTTCTATTTCAATTTCCTAATGTTGCTACTATTTAATTATTGTTAACCTAAATTGCTCTTATTTAAACGGCTTCTCATGAATAACTCTTTCTATGTGTAAACCTATTTTAGATGTTTTTCTCTGTATTTTCCTTATATGGAATATTGTTCGTATCTTCACTATTGGGTGTTCTTACCCTATCATTCTCTTTACTCCATTTAAAACCAATACCACTTCCAATTGCCCACCCTTTTAAAAGATTTTTTTAAAACTTCGAATTTACAAAATAATAAAAATCGTTGAGCTATAGATATGCTCTATTTTCTATTTATTTCAAAGGAAACATCATTATTAAAACCTTTTTTCCTGAAATTTTTTTCTAAACAATTTTTATTGTTTGCTTATTTTTAAAAATAGAGTTTCCTACTTTTAAATAAATCATTTGAAAATCATTTCAAACTTTTTTTTCTAACCTTTTATTAAAGTATTTCATATGAGGTCAGACTCTAAGTGGGTTTTGTGTGTCCCTTCTTTTGGACTCTTCTTCGTTTTTATTTACTTCTAACTTATCTTACTTCAGGATATATCAAAAATCCGGCTAACTTGGAGTGATTACTAAACGCCTTCCTTTGGGAACTAGCTCAACTCTTGCTTTTGGATATGTAATGATCCGCCATTTTGACCCCTAAAAGTCAATAATAATGCATACACGGTATTCCTACACCGAACATCCAAGTGTCAAAAAGATAGATTGTTTGGGTAAAATAAAAAGGAAAAGAAATATAACAAGAAAGAAGGAACACATATTAGAATCTCACAGTAGAACGATAACATATAATATCGAATGATAGTACAAAACTATCACTCTAAGATACACAACATTTAGAGTTGTAGTTCTAAAGACTATCATCAACCTGGACAGTTATAAGAACATGTCCTCACAAATGCTGATTTGTGAAATATAGTAATGTAGTGGAAATAAAAATACTACAGTAGTTCAATATCCAGCTCATCTCCTCGAGCTCCAATGAGCATTATGAAAACCTACCTTTCTTAAACCACCCAAAAGAACACATGAAAATTTTATGGAAAATAAAAACCACATGTCAAACATATGTCTGGTATGAGAAGCTCAGAAAATATATGGCCACATATAACAGTAATTTTGAGACCATTCACAAATGGTTATCCGTCAAAAGAATCACTCATCTAACAAGTACAGAAGGTGATATAATAGATAATGTCTAGGGTGAAGAATATAAATCAGATCAAATAGCTGTAATCCTTACATTAATCACACCATAAAAATATTGAGGGTACAATCAAAACCGTTAAGGTACGTTAGCATAACGGATTTTCCATAAGGATCTCTCTGGTCAAGATGAATCCAACGTCCTATGCAAGGATCAGAAACTCTCCCCGTGCATCATATATTTGCAGATAGAATATACCAAAAGGTAAACATAGCTGGTCCATGGTCGAAAACATGATCCCAAATATCAACTCTCCCATGCAACATCGATAATCATACTCTATATATGAAGTCGATGTATCCTATCGCGGGTTAGCTAAACCCCATATTATGAGACCTACTCTATTTTCTATCATTTCCGATGTTGAGGTCGTGTTTGGCATATCTCACACGAGTCTTCTTCACTCGAACAAAACACGAATCTCCATATAGATTCCTACATAAGTCCTCTGACAAATGCTAACATTAACCTCTCACTTGGACTTAACCTCAGGATAGACAGTTCAACTCTATAGCATAAGTCTGAAATGTTAACGCTGACCTCTCCTTTAGACTAAACCTCATGATAGACAGTTCATCTCTGTAACATTCCACTTCACAACCGGCTTCCAACATGTATAACTAGTATATCGGTTTTGAAGTGGTTTTCGATAAGTAAAACACTTATCGACCCCGGTCTCTTTAAAACTAAATCAATAAATTTCTGGTTAACTTAATTCTGTTTCTTTTAGAAGAAAGCAAAGAGTATATAAAGAGGAGTCCTCGGGCATCTTGTATATATAAATTCTTAAAGCTAAAGACGTTTCATACCAATGCTCCTCCTTGGAAGTTCTCATATTGTATGAAACCGTGAAGCTTTTAGATACTTCCCAAGTTAATTTAATCAAGTTCGATAGTCGACTAATCAACTATCAAGTTCAAAATAAGTGATCGTAAATGGAAACCAAGTCTCGTATACTTATCGAATATTTAATCTTTTCAACTCAAACTATCCCTCCGTCAAGAGTGAAGCTGGTAGGTTAGAGTACTACTGCTTCTACATCCTACTCGAACGTCATTCTTTACACTCACAGATAGACAAGCCTACTTCTTCGGCTTTTTGCGCTAAGTATACGACTAAATACTTTCCACAAACAAGAAAACAAATAAATCACGAACAAAAAGTATGATTAAGCTACTTAAGCAACTCGTAATCACTTTTTATTTAATTAATCCTTTATTAATTAAAAACTCATTTGAAAATACTTGTACATAAATTTAAAATACCATTATAAAAGATATATACATGTATACTACTATTCACTATTCGTTTATACTCTTTCAATACTTAGAAATGTATTCATATTCTTATCCCAAATGGTATAAGAATTCACAAATCATAAATACGATCTCACATTTGCGCAACTATACTTTGATGGGTTAAAAATAAATATCATCAAAACGCCATTATTATAAACCTAAAACCATTCCATTTATAATTGTCTTTAAAACATTCTTTTTAAAGATCTAATTACTCTACTAACTATAATCAAGAAGGGTTAAAGACAAATGTTATTAACACATTGTCATAACTAACCCAAAACTAATTTTATACTTGTTATTATCTTTAATAACATTCATTTAAAGATCTAAGTTAATATTTGGTTAATTTTGATATTTGACTAGTCAACTATTTAGTTCCAAAGATGATCGCTTATGGAAATCAAATTTCATGTACTTATCATGTTTTCGAACTTCTCAACTTATACTATCCCTAGGTCAAGAGTGAAGCCAGGTAAGTTAGAACACTACATGCATGTCAAAGCCTTGTCTGGGTACTACATTCTTAACTCTTAGTAATAGACAAGTCTACGTAGTCGGCTTTTAGTGCTACATACGCGACTAAATATTTTCCATCAACGAGTAAGTAAACAACATGATTAACATATTTCTGACATTCCCGATTCAACTATTCCTCAGTCAGGAGTGAAGATGGTAAGTTAGAGCGCTATTATTTCTAAACCTTACTCGAAAGACAATCTTCACTTTCACAAATAGATAAGTCTACTTCGTTGACTTTTAATGTTAAGCATAGCTAATTACTTTTCATAAGTATAAACAAACAAACATGCTTAAGCAACTTTGTAAAACATTTGTTCATGGTTTAAAAAACTTTTAAGAATGATATATATATATAAACTAATTTATTTAAAAGATAGAATATTTAATAATAAAATAATTTACAGAAATATTATATAACATAATCTTTTAATACTAATAAAATTATTAATTAATTTTTAAAACTATATATACTTTAAATATACTGTAAAATATATAATACGGTTTAAAACATTTAATTAAAATATTACATAAAAATACTTCTTTTATAAATTATTTAAAACTTCAAAAACATATTTTCTTCCTTTTACTAAAAAACAAGTCTTTTATTTTAATAATTCATAATTAATTATTAAAAATTCATAAAAATTCCAAACCACTTTTATACTCTAATATATGTTAGAAAATATCTATAAAAAGATTGAAGTGAAATACTAAATTTAAAGTCATTACAAAGCAATTTAAACTCTCCAACTAGAAAAGACAACATTTCCAGATTACTTTTAAAAGTAGTATAAAGACAAAGACAATGTTTTTTAAGTACAACGGTCGAGTGCGAAAGGGTGCGTCCTGGGCCAGTTTTGTATAATTCAAAGTGTAATTGATTTTCAACATGCATACAATCATTTTATCATCCAATCTTTTTACAGTAGTTATTACACACATAATACATCACAACAATAGCGAGAAACCCCTATGGATCTCTTTACAAATTTCTATAGAAATTTCCGAACACAAGACACTTTCTAAGTGCGTTTTAATAGCCACTATCACTATAAAACCACTTCTAAACCAAGTCCGATTAAAGTCAACCCTATATTAAAAATTATGTGCTTTGTTTCAAGGTTTTAAAACAAGCCATAAAAGTCATACAAGTCCATTTAAGTCCATACATATGGATAACATAAGCTATTTGCTTTTCAAAGTAAGAATCATAACAAATCATGCAACAATATATAGTCAAACAAAACTATAATATAACACCGGCATTATACACTTTATATACTTTTTAAATGGTGAGTTAGCCTATCCATCAACAAGTTACAAAAATGCTCAAGCTCTAACTTCCTACCTGTTTCCCGGTATTATAACCCGGCTATATTGGGCTAATTGCATAAGATAGATTCGGTTGGTTTATCAAGTTCGATGACCCCGAAGCAATGGTTGTGGGACTGGAAGTAAAGTATAGGTGGTTAAATAAAGCCAGAATCGAATAGAGTCGGTAGATAAATAATGTAGGATGTTTGAAATATGGAATATGGCTTAGTTAATTAAAGGGAGCGGTATGGTTTGGCAACTTGTTAGGGATCGGTATGGTTGAGCAAGGAAGGGGTCGGCATGGTCAAATAGAGAAGGATCGGCACAATCGAGTGAGTATGGTTCGGCATGGATTATTGACTTAGAAAGTCATACTTCAATTCGCAGAGAAGGGTTTGACATAGTTGGATGACATGGATCGGCATAAAGCCTATAGGAGGGATCGGCAGAAAACAATCACACAAACAATCTTGAACCAAAGAACACACAACAACTTGAAGTCCTTACGTTCAAACGGCATAAGATTTGAAGGGCTAGCATATTAAGCATGCAAGAGCCACCCTAGTGTTCGCTGCCTAAAAATCAGATAATAAAGGGATCGGTACCAATCCCTCTTCATGAAGATTTGGGCCTAACGACCCCTCTGGTGGGATCATATGGGTCAGAAGGTCCTATAGCCAAAGTTTCAGCGAGATTGGTGGTCGTCTTCACCTATAAATACTGGCCTAAGGGGTCATTTTGAGGATCTTTACCTACTGGTTACTTTAGTCTTTATTGTAATCAAGTTTTTTCCATTCCTTGCTGCTATAATCAGATTATTAATTGATCAACAAAGTTAACCTTCAAAGTGGACATAGGCATACGACACTGAAACACTATAAATCTCTGTGTTTCTGATTATTGCTTTTTATTTGCTGTTAATTTATTTTATTCCTCAGTTTTAATTTTACTTTCTTCATTTACTTCTCTACACAAATATACTCTTAGGTATTTGTGATCAATTTGGTTGTAAACATTTTGGTGCTTTCATTGAGAGAACAGATTCTCAGCTTGCTAGGATTCCCTTTGTTGTTACTGGATTGGGAAAATCCCCCGAAGGAGATCTGTGGTTATCTTCATAAAGTTGCTTATACTACTCAGATTTGCTGAAATCTAAGTAAGAAGATTGATAATGGTGAGACATACTAGATCTACTTCTCAGAATGTGGATGGAAATGAGACTGCTAGCATTCAGCAAGGAGACCCAAGCGATCAGCCTACAAATTTGAATGGTGATATGGTTGAAGCTCATAATTTTACTGATTCTATAATTAGAGATGAATTTCATAATCTAATGAGAGAGTTGATGGAAAGCCGTCGACAACTAAATCAGCAAATTCAGACTAATATTAACCTGATGAACCAGGTTACTCAACGGCAGCGTGGGAAGGCCAGGAGGGATCCCACTCCTTGTTCGACATCGAAAAGGTCAAGCTCATCGGATGAATATCATAGGCATGGGCATTGCAGGGTTGAATAAGATCGAGCAGAAACTTTAGAGCATCGCTTGGCAGACCATCATGGTCTGCCACGACCAATCAGTGTTGATCCCTCCCTAGGGATCAGTACCGATCCCTCCTCTAGAGGACTTGGGGAATCATGCTGGGATTATTCCTAAAGGCTTGGATGGTGGAGTTCGATTGAATACTGACTAGGTACTCCTCTGGAATGATGATGAGATAAAAGTTCAAGATGTGCATCAAGAAGGTGGTGAACCAAAAAGGCATGAAACGTCTTGTAGAAATCGACTAGACCATTCATGTGAGGTGAAGCGCGACCATCGCTTGGCGCCACCCATCCAGACGTTGGACTTATCTGCAATGGTCAGACAGTTGGTGAGAGAGAACCAAGGCTTGACTAACGATGATTGGAGAATTTTGATGTGCACGTAAAAGTGCATATTTTTACTTCCATATTTAATCTACTTTTATTTAAATAAATGTCATAATTGGGTATTTATATATGTTTAAAACAAAATTTCAAAAATGCTTTGAAGTCATCATTCATGCATCTACATGGGGAAAAACGGTAATTTTCATGCGTGAATTAATTTGGAAAAAAATTATTAACACATTTTAATTTGTGTTGTAGGAATTTGATTCAACTTGGAAGTAGTTTCATGCATCATGGAGGACCCCACCTACCCACTAACCATGAACTGTAGTTAAGAGCTGATGCACATGTTAGTGGGGATTAAAGGCACATGTACATTTAATGGAGGATTAATGTCATGCTAATGATAACTTGGAGGCCGCACTACCTCAAGGGCATTTTAGGGAGTTCCCTAAAAAATCATTAGGGTTTTAGCCATGTATAAATAACCCTCTTATGTTCATGTAATGGAGTTTTTAATCTTCTTATAATATTATGCAGGTTGTAGCCACAAATTTAATGAGAAATAAAATGGCTTCCTAAGCCTCTTCTTCTCTTTCTACATGCTTTTATTTTATGCTTAATTTTATTTACATGCTTTCTTCTATTTCATGTTAGTAGATTAGCTTTCTTTTCATTGTAATTAGTCTTTTTTTATGCGAGTATTTTAGTTCTTTTTTATCTTAATTAGCTTGTAATTTCCTTGCTTTTGAATGTTGAAATTTTGTGTTGGAATGATAACACAAATGAGAAGCTAAGCCCCTTCAATTTAGGGGTGATGAAGCTCTCTCAAATTATGTAAATTCAACATATTTTACTATTTATGATCTCTTTTTATGCTTCATAGATAGTTAGTTGTTAATGTAAGTTTATTAGTGAATTTGATAGCCTATGTTGTTTATCCCAAATAGACTATTCTTACTCAAATATAAACATAACTTATATTAACATCTAACTAAGTGATTTTGATCATGGAATTAAAATAAAATCAAAATTTTATGATCTATGTTACAAATCAAAAATAGTAAATAGATCATGCTTAAAATATATTTTGTTCTAGTTTCATATTCATTTTCATGGCATTTAACAAAGTGGTTTTAGTTGTTCTATTAAAGTTTGATGGTTTAAATTATGTTAATTAATAACTTAAATAGACCATACTTATGATAAATACATCACTACTTCTATTTAGATTAAAATGAGAGATCATAGATTGATTTTGTTTGATTTATGTGAGAGTATGAGGGTGGATTTGCCTCTAAATTGTCATTTAATCTCATAGTTTATTTCACTTTGGCTCTAGCCTAACTTTTTCAAATTTTCTAATTCAAAACAAACTTCAAAGCTTGGGTTAATCTGATTGAGTAAAATTTAAAATTAATTCATCCCTGCGGATCGATCCATACTCGCCACATACTAAAATTGTAAGCCGTGCGCTTGCGGTTATTTTTATTATAATTTTTCGGTGATTTTCTAATCGATAGAAAATTCATCATTAAACAAGTTTTTGGCGCCGCTGCTGGGGAATAGATTTAATTTTATTTTAATCTTTGAATTATTTTTACATTTGTTTTATTTTATTTTGTTTTACTCTTCTTCTTTAAAAAAAAGGATGCACTAAAATTTTTCATTGTTTGCTCAATTGCATTCACTGTTTCATTTGATAGAATACATTTCTATGCAATCTGTTACATTGCACCATTGTATTTCTGATGCAAAACAAATCAGAACTATTCTCTGATTTAAAAAAAAATTCATTACATTTTCAGCGTTCATTTCTTTTATTACTTTTCTCGGTTACACTATTCACTTGTGCATTTGTTCACTGTCTTTGTTCTGTGTTTTTGTTCTTGTGTTCATTAGTTCAACCTTACTGCCTCTGTCAACCTTTATCACCATACAAACAACTTCATATACTTCCGCGTAAACCACTCCTCTCCTTGCCTACTGCTAACACATTAGCACCTCCCAAATTCCATCAACAATCTACTTCCAAACCACCCATCACTTCTGTTACATATAAACTTACCTCATAAACAACAGTCCCCTGTGCACATATCTCAATGCACATACTCTGTGTGCATACAACATATACCAGTGCACTTCCTTCTACCTGCAACACTACTTCTTAAACCATCAACAACCACTTTTAACTTTCATCTCCTTGCCATCAACCTGTACATAGACCACCACCACCAGAATCTACCATCAACCTACCTTATTGCCTCAACATCCAACTGCATCCTTTCAAAGAAACAAAACAGACCACCATCAACATACTTCACTCCAAAACTACCATCACAAACCAACTATCCACCTTCATAACAAATTTCATCACATTGCCTTTCTCATCACAAACATCACCCAGCAACCAACAAAACATTCCCAACCTCCTTACTACTGCACTTACCACCACCTCTGCTCCTCCCACCACAGTCATCACCATCACACTCGCAAACTTCATAAACCAACCATTAAAACTTCCTACACCATCAAAGCTTCATTTACATTCATTTGCAACAACAACACAGTTCCTCACCTATACATTCAAACATTCATTTCCATCCATCTTCCCTCTGCAAGCCATCTTCCTACATCCTCTGCACTACAACTGCCACCAGCTTCCTCCCCTATATACAACTCCACAACACCTCCTTCTACCATGTGCACCCTCAAACCATCATCGCCTTCCTGCACATAAGAAATATACTTCTGCTTTAAACCATCCATTTTCCCCTGCCTACTTACAAACAATATTTCCACAGCCTACTTCAAACTTCAACAAACTGCGATCACTGCCAAACCCCCACTGCACATTCTCCCTTCTGCCATACTTCCGCTTCCAACCTATCCAAACCCATCATCAGTGCAACCTTTCACCATCCCATCCACTGTTACAAACCTCTGCCATACATACCCTGCCAACCATCATCAAACTGCTCCGCTTCTCCCTGATCTACATCCAACAACATCACTGCACCACTGCACTACATCTGTGCACATCAGTTCATAAAACCACCCCCATAACATTACTGCACAAACACCAATAGTACAACTTACTTCTTCACCAAATCCTCACTTCTGCTACTACCCTTCACAACAAACTTCCCCACTGCCCTTATCAGCTCAGCCAAACACAACCTCTACAACAGTCGCCTGAACAACACTTCACCATCCACAAGAACCTCTCTTCCAGTCCAACACCCGCGACCATCCTCAACCGAATAACCCACCAATCGAACCATCGCCTCCAATCAAATCACAGCAGCTTCACTGCCGCAATCACCCTCCAGACCCTAATACCCAAAACCCGACAACCCCAATACCTAAATAACTCCAAACCCAAATACAAATCTATGCTAGAACACCCTCGACTCATGACCTGAACAAACGCTGCCATCTCTAGACCCAACTCAAACCTCTCGAATTTCCAACCCACGATTTCCAATTAATGAAGTCGAAATAAATTTTGCTTTCATTTGAATTATTTTATTTTATTTTCAGAAAAGAAGAGAGAATTTTTTTTACAAAGAGTTTTTCTTTTGGTTTGGGGATTATATAAATGAAATTTGATTTAAGTAGGATTTGGGCTTGTGGGCTTGTTCGTTTGTGGGTATAGTTTGATTATTTAATTTATTTGTTTAAGTTTTTTTTTAAACAAAAATCTTTCTTCCTACTTTCATTTAAAAAAAAGGAGAGAATTTATTTTCATTTTCATTTGGTATTAGTTATAAAAAAACAAACAAACAAGTTGTTTTTGTTTGTTTTAGTTTCATTTGTTTTGTTTTAGTTTCATTTCTGTTTTGTTTTCATTTGCTTTAGTGTCTTCTTTGATATATATATAGTAGAATAAATACACTATATACATTTTGTTCAAGTTTTCAGGTTGCAAAAGTAGAAAATTAGAAGGAGAAGGCCTGCTTGAAAAAATAACTTCTCTGCTTGCTTGCTTATTAAAAAATCATTGCTTAAAAAAATTTGCAAATAATTCTGCACGCACTGATATCATGCCCTTATCTCTTGTTTTTAGTTTCCTTGCACTGTTGGTTGCTTGCATTTTAAACTTTTCAAAAACAAATACAAAAACCAATGTTATTGGTAGTTGCATTGTTAATACACGTTTAATTTTTGTTTTGCATTCATATCATCTTATTTTCTTTTCTAAGGGCAACACCCAAATCCACATAAGGTTGGGGATTTCATCACCTCTTCCTTGGCCCACAAATTGCATTTCATCTTAGAATTTGCTAATAATAACAGTTAGACGTGGGGGATTTCATCTTATATTCTTGGTGTCTTGGCTACGACAAAGCAATAGTCATTAATAAATATTACGGTGATTCGTAAATATTATAGCGATTGTTTCTCTGAAGGTACTTAAACCTTCGGTTGCATTGCTACGGTGATTCATGGTGCACCGATAACTCCTGTGTGTTACTTGGCTAAGAACTATCTTGTTGGATTAAGACAAAGTGTGATTATCCATTTTTGGTTAGGAGCTACTAAGGACAGAAAATTTGTAATTAAGTCCTTGCATTCATTTAGTTGCATTAGTTCATGCATATTTAAAAAAACAACAAAATCCAAAACTTTAAAAAAATTGTACATTTTACTTAACTTAGGTTTTGTTTAATCCAAAATCCAAAAAAATATTTTCCTCTAAAAATTTCAAAAAAACATCCAAAAAAACGAAAAAATACAAAAAACAAGCATTTTACTTTTGAAAATCCAAAGAAAAAAATTTGAGTTGGTTTTTTTTTTAGAAAAACAAAAATAAAAATTATAATCTTTTCAAAAACTAAAAAAACATAAAAAATAGAGGAAAAAAATTGAAAATCCAAATAAAAAAACAAAACAAAAATCAATCTTCCTTTCGAAAAATAAATCTTTTTTGTTAAATATTTTTCCCCCTTTAAATAAAAATTTTCACATTATTTCACCTCCTAAACCTTGCTTCTTTCTCTTAAATTCAATTCTCGCTTCTTTCTCTTCTCAACTTTTTCTTTATTAGTACTTGGACTCGTGACACAACAATAAATACTTGGACTCGTGACCCTTCTACAAATCGGTTAACTCGAACAAACGATCCTCCGGCAATGGCAAACGAAAATGCCTTGCAAACTCTCATGGATGGAATCTTTTCCGATGGAGTTTCTATTCCTTCTTGTATCACTTTACCTGCCTCTACGGGTAATCACTTCGAAATTCATTCAAATCATATTGCCACGCTTCCGAAATTGGCAATTTTGAACACGATGACCCATACATTTTCGTAACGAAATTTGAACAAGTTTGTGTAACCATTAAACTTCAACAACTTTGTGATGACAAAATCAATCTTCGATTAATTCCATTTGGTCTTACTGATTATGCTGAAAAATAGTTATACAGCTTACCTTCAAACTCAACCAAAACTTGGGAAGAATTTGTTAAAGTTTTCTTAAAAAAGTTCCACCCCTTGGAAAAAACAACTAAAATCTAAAACGAAGTCGTAAATTTTCATCAATTCAGGGGTGAACCATTCGGAAAATATTTTGAAAGATTTAAAGAGCTTTTGATAAAATGTCCACACCATAACTTCGAAAAATGGACCCTTTGCCAAACCTTATATGATGAACTTGAAAACAGCTCACAACTAAGCTCGAATGGATGTGCCAAGGCAACTTTCTCGCCCAACATCACGACGATGCTTGGAAATTCCTTGAAAACTTGGCCAAAAAATCATCTCAATGGGAATGCTCTAATGAAAAATCAATTTACTCACGATCGAGCGCACACTCGGTAGGATCATCTTTGGCTTTGGAAGCTAAGATCGATGCAATGGTTAATATATTTGACAACATTTTCTCATCGAACCAAATGAACCAAGCTTCCCAACCAATGTATTATAAATGTAACGCTCTGAATCACATAACCGATCAGTGCCCTAATTCGATAGAACAACTCAATGCTTTCAATAAGGTTACGAATGACCCGTTTTCTCCAACATACAATCCTGGTTGGAAAAATCATCCGAACTTTGCTTGGAACCAAAATAATCCCAACAAGAATTTGGTTCGTCCCAACTTTCAATCATTTTCGAATAATGCTTCGAATCCTCCCTTTCAACCCAATCATTTTCAACAAAATTTTGCGGGTCCATCTCAAAATCAACCGCAACAATCTTTCGCTCCCTAAGATGATAAAGGATAAAGTTCACTTGAGAAAAATCTTGAAACATTGGCTAATGCAACCACTCAAAGCCTCCAATCAAATAACAATTTACAAAATCTATTAACCTCGTACATGCAGAATACGAGTTAATCGATTGCTAAGCTTGAAATGCAAATGAGTCAATTAGCCACGTTTGTAAGTGAATGTAAACGAGGCACATTCCCAAGTCAGCCAGTTTCGAATCCCAGAAATCAAAACAAGAATTTGAATCAAGCCCATGTTGTTCAAGATAACAACGTAACCCAAATGAATGCTATCATGACTTTGCATTCCGGTAAACAAATCGATAATCAAGTAGTTAATCCAAACGATTTACCGAAAACCCCTCTTGACACTTCAAAAATGAAAAGCAATTCTGAACAAAATGGTGAGTCAAACATCGAATCAAACTCCAATCCAAATTCTTCTTCTACTTAAGTAGACCTACCTACTAAGTATCGTGTTCCATTTCCACATCGCTTTCGACCCATGAAACATTCTGACCAAATGGAAAAGATGTTAGAAAGTTTTAAACAAGTCAAAGTAAACATTCCGCTTCTTGATATCATTCAAAAATTCCCAACTTACGCTAAATTTCTCAAGGACTTGTGTACTCAAAAACGACACACTCATGTACCCAAGAAAGTTTTCTTAGCCACCGGACTTAGCGAAGTCTTGTACCAATCAATTCCCGTCAAATACAAAGATCCCGGATGTCCGATGATCTCGTGCATGATAAGAGACAAAATGATTAACAAATGCTTACTCGATTTGGGTGCGAGTGTCAATTTGATTCCTTATTTAGTTTACCAGCAACTTTGCTTGGGTGAACTAAAACCAACGAAAGTAACTCTTCAATTCGCCGATCGTTCGATAAAGAAACCCGCGGGAGAAATCGAGGACGTACTCATCAAAATCGGTCAATTCATATTCCTCGTCAATTACATCATTTTGGAGACTCGACCCATGAATAATCCAATGAGCCAAATTCCATTGATTTTAGGATGACCTTTCTTGGCTACTTCAAATGCTTTAATCAATTGTCAAAACGGTTCGATGAAAATTTCTTTTGGAAACATGACTTTGGATCTTAACATTTTCAATCTTGAAAATCAACCGAACGAACCACATGACCAAACGCTGGAAGTTAGCTTCATTCAAGAAAATTTTGATAATCAAATCGTTGACCTTAACTACGAATGCAAGACCGAATACAAACAACTGTTTCAAGATGAGCCTAACGAAATTGAAATTGCACTTCCGTTTGAACCAATTACCATTGAATCAGAACTTCAACCGAATTCGTTGATTGAGCAACCCCTGAGGTTGGACCTTAAACCCCTTCCCAATCACCGTAAGTACGCATACATAGGTGACAACAAAACATTTCCCGTCATAATCTCTTCAACTCTCTCCGTTGATCAAGAAGCTTCCCTTCTTTCAATTCTATCGAAAAACAAAAAAGCAATTTGATGGTCGATCACCGATATAAAGCGAATTAGTTCCGCTCTTGTTCAACATCGTATCCATTTAGTCGACGATGCCAAGATGTTCGTTACGCGCAATGAAGGCTTAACCCAAAAATGAAGGATGCGTTTCGTGATGAAATTCTTAAACTCCTCGATAACGAAATCATATACCCAATCTCTGATCGTTCGTAGGTCAGTCCAATTCATGTCATGCCAAAAAAATCTGGACTTACCGTTATCAAGAACGATTCTAAAGAACTCATTCCAACTTGTACTGAAACAAGTTGGTGTGTTTACATTGATTATCGAAAAATAAATGTTGCAAGACGTAAGGATCACTTCCCTCTTCCTTTCATCGACCAAATGCTTGAACGATTAGCCGTCACGAATTCTATTGCTTTCTTGATGGTTATTCTGGCTATAACCAAATTCCAAACGCTCCCGAAGATCAAGAGAAAATGTCTTTCACGTCCCTTTGGCACCTTTTGCGTATCGACATATGCCATTTGGCCTTTGCAACGCTCCTACTACGTTTCAAAGATACATGGTCAACATCTTTTTTGATATGATCGAATGTTTTCTTGAAGTGTTTATGGACGATTTTTTCATCTTTGGAAACACTTTTTCTAAGTGCTTACACCATCTTGAATTGGTTCTTAAACGATGCAAGGACAAACACTAAACTTTAAATTGGAAAAAATGCCACTTCACGGTCACTCATGGCATTGTCCTTGGGCATGTCATTTCAAATAAAGGCATTGATGTAGATAAAGCGAAAGTTGATGTAATTGCGAATCTACCCATTCCCAAATCATTCAGTAAACTTGTTCGTTTAATAATTCCTACCCGAACTGTGGGACTGAAATAGAAATCAAAGCGACCGAAATTTGACCGATTGCTCGCTGAACCAAAACCCTAAATTTTAGGGGGCAAATTAGTTAACCAAAAAAGAGTGTGACCTGACCGCTCTCCAAAAACAACTCTAAGTCCCCAGAGTGCGGATTAGAGTATAAACATAAATCGGGCGGATACCGAATGCCCGTAAAAACAAATCTAAGTCCCTAGAGTGCGGACTGGAGTATAAAAATAAATCGTGTGGATACCAACTGGCTGCAAAAACAACTCTAGATCCCCAGAGTACGGACTAGAGTATAAACATAAATCGGGCGGATACCGATTGCTCGTGAAATAACTCTAAGTCCCCAAAGAGCGGGCTGGAGTATAAACATGAATGAATAGATGAGTGGATTTCGACTGTTCTCTATTCCGCAAACTCCATGAATAGATAAGTGGATTTCAACCGTTCTCTATTCTGCAAACTCCATGAATAGATGAGTGGATTTTGACTATTCTCTATTTCCCAAACTCCATGAATAAATGAGTGGAATTCGACCGTTCTCTATTCCGCAAACTCCATAAATAGATGAGTAGATTTCGACCGTTCTTTATTCCACAAACTCCATGAATAGATGAGTGGATTCCGACCGTTCTCTATTCCACAAACTTCGACCTAAAATCGACAAGACAAATATAAACTCGCTAAGGATGGAATTCGATCATCCAACTTACGACCTCGCAAAATCAATGCCGGGGGCAGAAGCATGGTTATTTAAAAAACCACTGAATTCGACAGCGTAACACTAAGGCTCGAGCGTAGTGTTTGATATGACTCGGGGCTACGACCACATGGAGGCCTTGGGATAGAGATGGTGGATTGTTAACAGAATTCACAAGTAACGAATTACAAGTACATTGAATAGAAAGTAATCGTTCATCTACTTAAATAACAATTCACACGAAGCATGGAAGAAAACAAAAGTTTTATTTACAAAACAAGCTTCAAAATTTCAGTATAAATTATTTCAAAAGATCGGGATTCATACCTGTACAACTATAACTAGTGAAAGAGATGATTATGCAAACTATGTACATTGAGCTGGAGCAGTAACTACTTCTTTGACTTCCTTTTGAATTTCTCAGGAGTAGAGCCGCTTATGCTTCTCTTTCGAGACCCTTTACCGCTTTTGGCCAGAGAGCTTGAGGAGGTAGGAGGAAGTTCATCAGGGATCGACCTATCCAGTAGAATAATTTGCAATGGCACGAGATGAGGATCATCGACATCCACCTCGGCGGGCTCAATTTTAACCTTTCTTTTCAACAGCTCCTCCTTTTCGATCTACTCCTTCATGCTGGTCTTATCTGTGTATTCCGAGGCACCAAGAACTATCACGTCATCAGATACTTCGGCCGAGATTGGATCCTCGATCTTATCTTCATCAAGCGCACCGATGACTTAAGCATCGGGTTTCAGAACATTGGTAGCAGCCGGGTCTTCAGCCGTTCGTGTTTTTCTACAACAACGCCACTTATGGGAGTTGATTGGGACCTGGAAGACCTATAAAATTTGATAAAACAGGGAGATTAGCTCAAAGCCATTGTGCATGAAGAATGAAAACTTTTCATATACTAAGGAGTAAAGCAAAATACCAGCATCTGGTTGACTCTCCGTCGTTTCCAGATTGCCTCCTTCTAAAATGGGAGATAACATTTTGGGTTCGAAGCCGGGCCTGTTCGGATCATAACTGAGGTCCTGCTCCACATCAAGAGAGTTGATGTTCCAGCTACTTGGGACAAAGATGGACCTTTTAAGATCAATCTCTGAAGGCTCGGCGATATTCTCTCCTCCTTTAGTAGGTGCAGAAGCATTGAAAAATCAAAGTTTTGCAGCAGCTAGATTTGAAGGCTCGCTCCCGCGAATAATTTCCCTCACTAATTCTTCCTCATTGAGTTCAGCTTCGCCCAACTCTTTCCTCTTCATCTCGACAATGTGCTCCCAAGCTTTAGCGAGCGAATCGAGGTAATCCTTACCGAGAAAGCTTGAGTCGCGATGGAGCAGGACTTTGGCATTGTATTCAATAATCTGCGGATCAAATAAGTCCTTAATCTCATTCCTATCAAACTCCATCGCAGCTTCCACTTGGGAGTTAATTTGTTCGGTCATCTCTCTTCGCCCCTCCTCTCGAGCTTCTTTTTCAAGAGCTTCGATTATGGCAAATTGCTTGTCAAATTTAGCCTTTAAGCTTTTAGCTTCAATAACTTCCTCGTAGTATTTCTTTGATTCCTCCTGGGCTTCAATTTTTTCCTTCTGTTCTTTCTTTAAAAGTTCTTCAAGTTCCTTGACACGGCGAGCTAGAGCATCTTTCTCCTTGTGCAGTGAGTCCTTTTCTAAAGCGAGTGTTCTGCTTCGATGAAGTGCCGTGTCGAGTTCCTTTTTGTGAGTAACTTCCAAACGTCCTGTTGCCTCTGCCGTTTCCTTGGCGTTCTTCTCCACTTCAGCAAGTTGAGTTTTAAATTCTAGCAATTCAGCATACTGATGCTTGATTATATCTTTGTCGTGTATAGCTTCTAACTTGAGGCGGTCTATCTCGTGTTGTCGCTTAATAGAAACTTAAGAGACTTTCTCTACCAAGTGTATAAATGATTCGTGCTGCACAAATACGTCATTTATGCATGCAAGAGAACTTTCCTTGGCATGCCCTAGGATTATATGAATAGAAGGAAGGAATTTAAGGCCATTAAAGCAAATCTTTGAAAAAGTGGCCTTCAGCTCGGCTAACTTCTCTGTTGTGGAAACGTCGGGAGTAGTGGCCGACAAAGGTGGTTCGGAGGTAGAAAGAGGTTGTTTGCACAGAAAATGGACAAACACCTCAAAGTTGTATGATTTAGTAGATCTTATGTTGTTCTTAGTGATTTGAACGATTTATGCAAATATATGAAAAGCAGGGGCTAAACTGTAAAAAGACACGCAAATTTATAGTGGTTCAGCCAGAATGTGCCTACGTCCACTTTATATGTTATTTCTCTTCTCTTGTTTTGATTACAAGTACAAAGCTTTGATACAAGTAAAAGAAAGTTGTTTGAAAGTTCTCTCCGTGCTTGAGCTCTCAAACTTGTCCCCATTGTTGTACCCCTGCCCCTCTATTTATAGAGTGAGGCTGGGGGTAGGGGTCTTGGATGTGTGCAGCTGCTGATGGGCCTGGGCTGACGCGACCTGGCCTGGTAGTGTTGGTTCGGAATGTCTTGGTCCGGTAGTGGGTGGTCCGGTAAGAGCTTGGTTCGGTGGCAGCTAGGAGACGGTTGGTCCGGTAGTGGTAGGATGAGCTTGGTCCGGCAGTGGTAGGAGGAGCTTCATCCGGTAGTAGTAGGAGAAGGTTCATCCGGTAGTAGTAGGAGGAGGTTCATCCGGTAGTAGTAGGAGGAGCTTCATCCGGTAGTAGTAGGAGGAGGTTCATCCGGTAGTAGTAGGAGATGAGTGGACCGGTAGCAGCTGAAGCGGAGGTTGATTCGGAGTGGAGACGGTTCGGCATTGCTGTGGAGTGGAGATGGTTTGGTAGTGGAAACGCCCCTAACATTTGCCCCCCAAAGTGGGGCATATGCCAGCATATGCCGTGCTTTGTTTTATGTAGCTTTGACATCTTCATTCGGTTCTCGGGTGCCGAATCAGTTGGTCCGGCCGTATCTTTTCGTCTATAAGTAGGGAACGTACGCCTTTGTTTTATCCTACCAGCCGAATTAAATTCTAGTTTTTGCCGGACCAAGTCCTTACTTTTGCCGAATCAAACGTGTTGGCCGAATCAAATTCCTTACTTTCACCGAATCAGGTGAGATCCTTTCTATTTTGGCCGAATGGGTTTTTATCGAATGGACTCGGGGAGTCTGAGTGTCGAATGGAGTCATATACCCGTGTAACCGGATGAAGTTGGGAATACCGAATGAAACTGATGCCGAATGAACTTGAAAAAATTACTTGTTTATATCCTCTGTTTTAACAACATGTTTTTCTGATGTTGCAGATAATGTCTCGCAAAGCAGAAACTCGATCGGATAAAAAGAAATCCCAGGGCGAAGGAGAATCTTCCGCAGTGCCCCCTGCTCAGTCAGGACCCGAACGTCACGGACCTGTCCCGAGATCACTAGTGGACGGGTACGGTCCTCAGGAGCTTCTGAACTCCCCGCCCGATTGCTTTCCCAGCTCCCTCAAGGAGGAGCAGCTCGATGTCATCTCTCGTTCTTTTGGAATTGATAGGGCGCGCATGCGGTTGCCAGGGAGAGACGTTATGCCATATGACCCTCCCGAAGGGTACTTTGCCCACAGCAGATACCACTGCATGTGTGGTGCCATTCCGCCTCTTAATGCTTGGGTAGCCAGCTTCCTTACATATCTAAAGGTGGCCCTATTCCAGCTTCAACCCAACTCATATGCTATACTGGTGAGCCTCTTTGTCATCTTCCAGAGGAAGTATGGGCATGCTCCTTCCAACCGGGAGATCCGGTACTTATATAATCTGAGGGGCTATAAGAAGGGGTCCCCATACATCAGCCTGGAGTCAGCGGTAACCTTCAAGCCAGTCTTGGATCTGTATTCTAAATACAGCATGTTCAAGAAGGAGTGGTTCTTCGTCAGGGATGACTCTGTTTCGATTCGGTGTTTCACCTCTGGATGTAAGTCGATGCTTTATTTATAATTTCCATTCTGGTTGCGATGCTTCTTCTCATATGTTTCCATTTTTGCTAGCGACAGGTGGCTTTGCGGTTGTGGAGACTGATCGCCTGGTTCAGACGTCGGCTGAGATAGAAGCTATCCCCGGGAGAGATAGATCAGCTGCCTACCTGATCAGAAATGCGACCCTTCTGGAGTATAATTTGATCCTTCCACAGCAGTCAGTAGTCAAGCAGAGGGAAACGGCGGAGGAGAGGGCGGCTGCTCAAGCTAAGGGAGGTGTTACAGTAGAGAGTGGCAAGAGAAAACCTTTCACAAAACCTCCAGCTGTTGGAGGCAAGAAACTTAAGAAGTCGGACGGTCCTTCCCCCAGCAATTGTCCACTTACCCAGGGGGAGGAAGACGTAGAGGAGGAGAGAGGTGAGGGTGGAGATGACCGGGAAGGTGGTGATGGTATCGGGGCCTTGCTTCCTGGGCAAGCGGGCGAGATTCAGGAGTGGACAGATGATGCATTCCACCAAGCTTTCGAAGGGCTGGACGAAGAAACGGCTTTGGTAGAGAAATCCTGGAAAGCTGACAAGGCCAGGACCGGTGCAGGCGAGTCTTCTCAGACTATTCCAGCCAAGGTGGCTCCGACGACTCAAGGTGAACTTTTGACTTCTGCAGGCTCCATTTATGATAGGGACTTAGGAATATTTTATGATCCGCTCCCGTCCTGGAATGAAATCCAGGACTTATTGCAGTATCCTACTCCTCCCCAGGGTTTGTATAACAAATGTGTTTCCTTTCCTCTTTTAACTTTTAATTTGCCGCGTTTCTCGAATTATGGATCAATGTAAGTTTGTGACACTTGTTCTTCATATCAGGAGCAGGTAAAACGGCTAAAGCCTCAGATCTTCGGCACAGGCTTGAACAATACAAGCTCTCCAAAGCTTCCGCCCAGCCGAAGCCTTCAACCCACCGTCCCGGGGATGTAGTCGGCTACCGTCCTCTTCTCGGGGTTATTGAAGAGGGTATCCAAAAGAGAAAGGGGGGTCATCCCTTATCTGAACCTTCACTTGGTCCTCAGCCCCCAGCTCAGCCTCTTCATGATATCACGGAGGAGGATATCGAATTCGTACCCTCTCCGCACCCGTCTGAAAATCCTACTGTTACTCAGATTGATCGTCCGGACTTAGCTCGAAATCCATTTGCGGGTCATCTTGATCTGGATCCAAGTTCCCATGATATTACCTTTGACAAGGTCACCGGTGAGCACCTTCTTCCCCGCAATCCCATGGTACGGGTACTTGATGAGGCTAAGTCCTTAGATCTCGATTTACTCACTACTCGGATAATTACTATGGGAGACGAGGCCAAGGCTAATATTGATCGGGTGGCGGAGGAGACTAAGAAGCTGATGGGGCATCATGCCCGGCTGGTTAAGGCCGGAGAGGAGATTGGGAGTGCCAACATCCGACTACGATTGGTGGTTTCGGATCAGGCCAAACAGCTTGCGGATCAGGCCATTCAGATTTCTCAGCATGAGGCTGCTTCTGGATGACTAAAGAAAACCATGGAAGAGGCCAGCCGGGCCGAACTGCGGAAAATGGAAGCTACTTGCAAAGAACGGATTGACATGGCTATTGCCACGGTGGACGAGGTTTGGAAAGCGGATCTTGAGCAGGTAGAGGAGTTGTCCGGGAAACTTGAGGCTGCAGAGCTTGCTCAAGCCAAGTTGAGGGAGGAGATGGAGGCAATGCGGGAATCCCTTCTGGTTGACTGCTCGAGATACCGATCGGAGAGAGATGCTGCCGTTGAAAGGTTGTCGGCTTCCGAGGCCCGGATGAGGGAGTTTGAGGAGAATGAGGGGATGATGGACGAAATGCTTCAGGACATGTACTTCCGAACCTGGAAGCAGGGCAACCTATCCTGGATGGATGATTATCCTAGGGTCATGACTAAGATCTATCTTCGGGCTCTGGAGGAGGCCAAGGCCGATGCGGATAAAGATGGTGGCGTGGCCTTCAGCATGGATGTGGTCACTGCCCAGTTTGCCAAGGGGGAGAAGGTGGCGGTGAAGGAGGGTATGCGGTTGCTTGCTGCTGAGGAGGCAGGGGTGCAAGTTGATGATGACGACCAGGATGGCCAAGAAGCATATGTTGGTAAGTCTTCCTTTTTAGTTTCCCCATTAACTTGGTTGCTTCTCCCTAATGAATCCTTTCTCTGTCTGGACAGGTGGGCAACAGGACAAGGAAAAAACTCCAATGCAGCCGGCCCCTTGATTATACCTGGAAAAACTCCTTTTGTGGACTTGACAGGGTTGTAGATGTTAGTCTTAAAACGGTAAAGTAGCTTTTAGGTTGTATTATTTTGCTACTTGTAATAAATAGCTCTATTCTTGATGTGTAATTCTTTAACTTAAGCTGATTTTGTCGTCTTCTGAATGTTTGTTGCTATTTTGACATGTCATATGAGAAATATAGCTATGTATATTCTTGTAATTGAATTGTGTTTGATGTCAGGTTCTGGTTTTAAAACATAATTTCATGACTTGCAATATTAGCGTGTGGTGTGAACAAATTATAGTCATGTATTTGTACACAAAAGAAGAAAATACCGCCTTTCATGTTTTAATCGTAGATGGCAGTTTTGAATGTCTTGTATGACCGAGCATGGAACGCAGTCGAATGCCCTGCCATCCAACTGTGAGTCCCTACACCCATTGGCGAGTATCTCCTACTCTGCATCTTGTACTTTAGGGACTGTTATAGAGGATAGGGGAAAAGCTTTTTAAGTAAAATTGAAATATGTGAAAAAGTAAAACTTCCAATCACGGAAGGCCTTCGATGTGCTTAAGTTTGTGGCAAACGGGTTTTGTAGTCACTTTCCCTAGCTGTGGGTCTTGGAGACATTTGTCACCCATCTTACGCCTCCGCGGGGAGTTAATTCTTTTTTACCACAGCCGCACTTAAGATACATCGGAGCCGAGATCGCGCACAGTAACTACCCGGGCCATTATGGCCCGTAATCATGGGTATTATTCGATTTACTGTGGCCGGCTAGCGTGGGTGCCGATCGTCAACTGTGAACTGCCCCTGGCTGGCCACACCTTATGTTGGGGCTTATAGTCGGTTCACAGTTGCCGGCGAGCCTAACGCCGTAATGAGCTGCCTCGGCTATAGTCGGCCTTCTCGGTGGCTTATAATCGGCTCATTACAGTTGGCTTTAAGGGTCGTCGCGAGCAATGAGTTAACCCGCAGCAGAGGGACGCTGGAGCAAAAGTGTCTCATTGGCGAGGGCATAGATTCGCATAGTACCTGTTAGGTTTTGCCCAGGTGAAGTTGCGCCGTGGAGTGCTTTGAGTGGAAATGCTATACGCATAGGATTTTGTTCAACAGAAAAGGATAAAGTTAACAAGTAGCCAAGATATAAAGGAACAAGTTAAAAAAGAGACAAGGATTTTTAAAGTGGTTCGGCATGAAAAGGCCTACGTCCACTGATTCTCTTTGTTAATTCACTTCATATGGGCAGTACAAGTTAAGAAAAGTATCGACGGAGGTGCTGGATGTTCCATGCCCTCTGGAACACCTCTCCGTCCACTGTTGACAAAATATAAGCTCCATTGTGGAGATATTTATGAAATACATATGGTCCATCCCAGATTGGGTCTAGTGCTCCGGGGCGAGGGAAGATTCGCTTGAGGACAAGATCCCCTTCTTGTAAGGTACGATGCTTGACTTTGGAGTTGTATTGTGCTGCCACTTTCTGCTTGTGGGCTGCTGTTTTAAGGACTGCATCATTTCTTCTCTCCTCAACTAGATCCAAAGACATGTGGAGGAGTTCTTCATTCTCTTCTGGGTTATAGTGGATCCTACGGTGGGAAGGCACAATGGTTTCAACTGGGAGCATAGCCTCCGATCCGTATGCCAAAGAGAAAGGAGTGTGCCCCGTTGATGTTCTGAAAGATGTGCGGTAGGCCCACAGTGCCGTAGGGAGTTCATCCACCCAAGCGCCCTTTGACTTTTCGAGCTTCTTTTTTATCAGAGTTTTCAGAATTTTGTTGACTGCTTCGACTTGTCCGTTTGCCTGGGGATATGCTACGGATGAGAAGCTTTTATGAATTCCGTGCTCTCGGCACCAGTTGGCGAATTCCTCGCTGTCAAACTGAAGTCCATTGTCTGATATGATTTTGAGTGGGACTCCGTACCTGCATAGAACATTTTTGATCAAGAAGTTAATAACTTTTGCTGAAGATACTTTATTCAGAGGTTCCGCTTCCACCCATTTGGTGAAATAATCAACTGCCACTATAGCATATTTGACCCCGCCTCGGCCCATCGGTAGCTCGCCGATTAAGTCAATTCCCCATATTGCGAAGGGCCAAGGGCTGGTCATTTGAGTAATCTCAGTTGTTGGTAGCCGTGGAATCTTAGCAAATTTTTGGCATCTGTCACACTTTTTGACAAAATCTAAGGCGTCCTTGCTTAAGGTGGGCCAGAAATATCCGTATCGGAGTATCTTTTTTGCTAATGTTTGCCCTTCGGTGTGATCTCCGCAGCTCCCCTGATGGATGTTGGATAAGATTTCCTTGGCTTCCCTCCCAGCGACACACCTTAATAACGGGTTAGAGAATCCGCGCCGATAGAGGATGTCTTCTTGTATTGTGTAGTGGGATGCTTTCCTCAAGATTTTCTTGACTTCGTTACGCCCATTTGGTAGTGTGCCACTTTGTAGGTAGTCTCGAATGGGAGTCATCCAAGTTGATTCTTCGGTTGCAGCTATCAGATTCACTTGCTCAAAACTTGGGGCCAGTTGCTTTGAGATGGTTACTGCCCCGAAGATGGTGATGTCTCTCACACTTGCTTGCTTTGCCAATTCGTCGGCCTCTCGGTTCTCTTCCCGAGGGATGTGTTTGACTAAGTAGTGGTCCAATCGGCTGAGAAGTAACTTGGTCTTCTTTAGATATGCTATGAGTCGTTCTTCTCGAGCTTGGAATTCTCCTAGTATTTGATTAACAATAAGTTGAGAATCACTATGAAGACACAAAGAATTGGCTCCGATTTCTATGGCAATTTCTAGTCCGGCTATCACTGCTTCATATTCTGCATCGTTGTTGGTGGCAGCGAACTCCAACCTTATAGCATAGTGCAGTTTGTTTCCCCTGGGAGTGAATATTACCACACCTGCCCCCGAGCCTTGTTCGTTTGATGCACCATCCACAAAGAGATTCCACTTGATATCTTCTGCTATTTCCAATTTCTCATTATCTTCGTTGGTAGTGAATTCTGCAATGAAATCAGCCATGGCTTGTCCCTTGATGGCGGTGCGAGGGTGATAGGTGATATCATACTGACTTAGTTCAATGCACCATTTAAGTAGTCGCCCAGAAGTGTCGGGACGATGGAGTACCTGCCTCAGTGGTTGATCAGTCAGAACTTTGATGGAATGGGACTGGAAGTAGTGACGCAGCTTTCGTGATGTGATTAGTAAATAGTACGCTAGCTTCTCAAGTTTAGGATATCTGACTTCTGCCCCAGTAAACCTTTTGCTGACGAAGTAAACTGGCTGCTGCGTGCGGTTGTCTTCCCTTACCAAGGCTGCGCTTAGGGCGTGAGATGACACAGCAAGGTATAGGTATAATTCTTCGCCTTCGCTTGGAGTCGAGAGTACCGGTGGTTTCTGGAGGTGTTCGATTAGGTTAAGGAAAGCGGTTAAGCATTCGTCAGTCCATTCGAACTTTCCCTTGTCTTTCTTTAGGGCTTTGAAAAAGGGGACGCACTTGTCCGTCGCCTTGGAGATGAATCGGCTTAGAGCGGCCACTTTTCCATTCAAACTTTGCATTTCCTTCCGAGTGGAAGGTATCTTGATATCCCTTAGCGCTCGGACTTGTTCAGGGTTTGCTTCTATCCCTCTGGCATGAACGATGAATCCTAAGAACTTTCCTGATGACACTCCGAAGGAGCATTTTAGTGGATTCAACTTCATTCCATATTGTCGAAGTACTTGAAACATCTTGCCTAGGTGGCTTACGTGATCTTTGGCTTTCCTTGACTTTACCAGCATGTCATCCACATATACTTCCATAGTTTGTCCTATTAGCCCTGCAAACATCTTGTTGACGAGGCGCTGGTAGGTGGCTCCTGCATTTTTAAGTCCGAAAGGCATTACCTTATAGCAGTATAAACCCCGGTTGGTAATGAAACTAGTGTGGTCTTGGTAAGGAGCATGCATAGGAATTTGATTATATCCTGAGTATGCGTCCATAAAAGATAGGAGCTCGCGTCTGGCTGTGCTGTCTACAAGTTGGTCGATTCGGGGAAGCGGGAAGCAATCCTTTGGGCAGGCGTCATTTAGGTTGGAAAAGTCAATGCAGGTTCGCCACTTCCCATTAGCCTTCTTTACCAGTACCGGGTTGGCGATCCATTCCGGGTAGATAGCTTCTCGTATGAAGTCATTGGCGAGTAGATTCTCTACTTCTTCATCGAGGGCTGCTGATCGTTCTGCCCCCATACTTCTCTTTCTTTGTTTTACGGGCGCCTTGGTAGGATCAATGTTTAATACGTGGCATGCTATGTCGGGGGAGATTTCGGTCATGTCAGCGTGTGACCATGCGAATACATCCAAGTTATGGCGGAGAAAATCGATGAGTTGTTCCTTCAATTCGGCTTTTAGTTGGGACCCAATTTTCAATAGTCTACTTGAGTCGTGCTTGTCTACAGATATAAACTCCATAGCCTCTGCAGGCTCGGCGGTGGCCTCCTCCTCTTTGTCCCTAGGGTCTAATTCATTGAAAGGGTCGCTGGTATATCGAAGAGGAGGGGCTTTCTTTAGTTGCTATGCTTCTAGACTTTTTGTGCAGAGGGCAATCTCTACACCCTTCCCTTTATCCTTCCTGTGGTTGTTGCGAAGTTCAGTCACATAGCAGTCTCGAGCAACGTCCTGGTCTCCTTCCACTTCCCCTATTCCATTGTCTGTTGGAAATTTCATCTTTAGGCACCATGGGGCTAGGACAATTTGGAAGTCAGACAAGGATGGCCTTCCTAAGAAGGCGTTGTAGGCCGAATGGTTTTCTATTAGCACAAACGTCTGTTTCCGTACAGCGGAGCGGGGATGGCTTCCAATCTCAACAAAGAGGTCCAGTTGCCCGAGAGGCATCTTCGCATCTCCAGTGAAGCCGTGTAGTGGTTTATCGCAGGGAGATACATCCTTCATTGATAGCTTCATTTTGTCGAATGCGTGTTTGAACAAGATGTTTACTGAGCTTCCAGTGTCTACCAGGATTCAGTAAACCTCGGCGGGACCAAGTCGGGCAGAGATGACCATGGGATCCATATGAGGGTACTGCCTTCCTTCTAGGTCACGCTTACCGAATGTGATGTCATTACTTTCTTTCCGCTTCGGGTGGCGTTCTTCTATAACCGAATTGACATAGTCTTTATTGTCTCTAAGCGACTTTCCATATCTTTCCATCTCTTTCCAGCTTCTGTCTGCGATGTGCGGCCCTCCTGAGATGGTATGGACCACTATCTTCTCTTGACTAGAGCTGCTAGCGTTGTGTTTTCCTCTGTCGGCCCTCGGTGAGGGTAGCCTTGGGTTTTCATTGGCAGGAGCTGGGGTCCTGTCCTGACCTTTTACATAACGTTCCAGTTTCTTCCTTCTGATGTGTTCCTCAATCAGATCTCGGAGATGATGGCATTCGTTAGTATCATGCCCGTGAGATTCGTGGAAGCGGCAGAACTTTCCAGACTTCTGTGCGTTATCTGATTCCTTCTTGTATGGTGGGCGTTTGTATCTAACTTCGCCTTGGGTGGCAAGGAAGATATTTTCGACGGTCTCGTTCAAAGGAGTGTAAGTGTCGAATCTCGGTCATGGCCGATATAGGCGCTTTTCTCCCTTCTTGCCCCCAGCATTGTCTCTGGAATTATTTCTTCGAACGTCCCTTGCCACAGCAGGGGCGTTGCCATGGGTTGTCTTATTTTGCTGTCCTGACTGCCCCTCAATGGCAGCATCCTCAAGCCTCATGTATTTCCCGGCTTCATGGAAGAAATCGGGTAAAGTAGTTGGTTTTTCTTTTGTCAACCTTCTAGCAAATTTAGTGTCCGGATGCACACCACTACAGAGGGCCATTAGGATAAGCTTCTCATCGGCATCTTGGACTGCAGCTGCTGCGGCGTTGAATCTGGTTAGGTATTGTTGCAGCTTCTCTCCAGGTTTCTGTTTGACGCTGGATAAGGAATAAGCGTCCTTAGGTTGCTCCACATGAATGCGGAACTGACTGATAAATTTTTCTTTCAACATTTCCCACGAGCTGATGGATCCCTGGGGTAGATGACAGAACCAGGAGGTAGCAAGATCTGCTAAGAAGAGCGGAAAGCATTTGCACAGTACTCCCTCTGTCGCCCCACTCATGAGCATATGTTGCGTGTACCTCTGTAAGTGTACAACGGGGTCGGAGGTTCCTTTGTAGGGTTCCATTGTTGGCATCTTCCATTCTCGGGGGGTGATAGCAATTTCGATATTGCGGGCGAAAGGGCTGGTTACCCTAGCGCCTATCCCTCGATCTCTTTGCTCCCGTTGGACACACTCTCTGAATAAGCGTGCCATCCATTCATCAGAATTTGGAGCAGATAGAAATGAGTTTGGTTCTGTCCTGTGGGATTGATTCCGTCCAAATGACCTGTAGGGATGGTATCGTCTATCATTCCTCATATTTTCCAGTGGCTGCCTTTGATCTTCTGGGAGCATGCTAGGGTCAGCTATAGTTGGCCCTTGCCTTGATCTTCCCCTGCCGGGTTCTGATCTAAGCACTTCCTCGGGTCCAACTTCGGGCTGGACTCTAGCTCGGCCCCGTTCACTGGCGTTTTCGTGGTTAGGTAGTTTGACGGGCTCAGCTACAGTTGACCTCCGCCCTGTACCTCCCCCGTGGGGTTCGGTTCCAAGTGTTTCTTCAGGCCTAACTTCGGGCTGTGCTCGATCTCGATTCCTACCCTGGCTGCTTCTGCCGTTAGCTCCTTCGAAGAAGGAAGATCTTTGTTGTCTCTGAGATTCTCCAGACTAGGACTCGCCCCATGATTCAGTGTTGCGGTTGGATTCTTCAGCGTCCCTTAAGCGTGACATGAGATGGTCCACCAAGGCTTCCTGCTGGGACGTGAAGCGGTTAGTTACTTCAACCACAACTCTGTCCAAATCTGCCCTAGTAATTGCTGTAGGCTGTTCTGTGGCAGGAGTGGTTGGGTTAGACTGTCCTTCATTTGTTACTGCTGCTGGAGGAGGACGATTTACTTGATTCGTGACAGTTGGATCTAGAAGACTGCTGGATGCGATGTTTTTTCCTTTGTTAACATCTTTTCTCTGTTTGGGAGGCATGTTTTCCAAGTGGCGGACGATGCTGTTAGGAAAACTTGTTAAATGGATGAAGCTGAAGCTTCGAGCTTCTAGCTCTCAATGAAAGCACCAAAAATGTTTGCACAAAAAATGGACAAACACCTCAAAGTTGTATGATTTACTAGATCTTATGTTGTTCTTAGTGATTTGAACGATTTATGCAAATATATGAAAAGCAGGGGCTAAACTGTAAAAAGACACGCAAATTTATAGTGGTTCAGCCAGAATGTGCCTACGTCCACTTTATATGTTATTTCTCTTCTCTTGTTTTGATTACAAGTACAAAGCTTTGATACAAGTAAAAGAAAGTTGTTTGAAAGTTCTCTCCGTGCTTGAGCTCTCAAACTTGTCCCCATTGTTGTACCCCTGCCCCTCTATTTATAGAGTGAGGCTGGGGGTAGGGGTCTTGGATGTGTGCAGCTGCTGATGGGCCTGGGCTGACGCGACCTGGCCTGGTAGTGTTGGTTCGGAATGTCTTGGTCCGGTAGTGGGTGGTCCGGTAAGAGCTTGGTTCGGTGGCAGCTAGGAGACGGTTGGTCCGGTAGTGGTAGGATGAGCTTGGTCCGGCAGTGGTAGGAGGAGCTTCATCCGGTAGTAGTAGGAGAAGGTTCATCCGGTAGTAGTAGGAGGAGGTTCATCCGGTAGTAGTAGGAGGAGCTTCATCCGGTAGTAGTAGGAGGAGGTTCATCCGGTAGTAGTAGGAGATGAGTGGACCGGTAGCAGCTGAAGCGGAGGTTGATTCGGAGTGGAGACGGTTCGGCATTGCTGTGGAGTGGAGATGGTTTGGTAGTGGAAATGCCCCTAACATAGGTGTTTGCTAGAACGACACTCACAAGATTGTCTGGAGCTTGTAGAGCCAGAATGGGGCTCGTGAGACGAGGCGATAAGAGGACTACGAAAAGAAGGATGCTCTCTACTTTGGATAGGAAAGTCAGACTGCTCGCCTTGTCGAGAGGATTGGGATTGGGATTTGCGTTGGGAAGAAGAGGAAGATTCCCTTGAATGGTAATTCTTATCTCGTCCCTCGTCTTTTTCTCTACACCGAGTAGACTTTGAATCCCGGCTTGATCGGTAGTATGCAGAAGAACTTCTGAGTCTATCAAAGGCTCTTAATTGAGACATTGCACATGTAAAGACTGAATGGGAGCATATTAGTAATTTTCACATGAAAGGTCAATAGAAATGACTAGTGAAGTGCGTGTGGTTGTGGGTGTCCTAGTGCTCCCCCAACAGACCGGTAACGGTGGCTTCGCTCATCTGCATTTTCTCTCTTTTGTCCAAATGTTGGATGCCTCCGCCACTTCTGGTGGGAGAGTTGAGTCCGTCTATGTTGATGTTTGGAAAGTTATAGGACATGATGTCATCCGGAATTTGAAGATTAGAAAACCCCCTTAACGAGCTTTCCAATTGTTGAGAGGACGATTCCTCCTCAATCGGTGTAAATAAAAACTCTGGGTCCGAGGTAGATTTTCTTCTGCGAAGCCTGTATGCCAACCTCTTCTTTCTCTTTGTAGGTGTTTGGGATTGTCCGGCTTTCAACGGTTCAACCATTGGCGCTTTCGAGGTCCTCACCGACATCTCCTGACTTCTCAGCTTGAGAATCCTTAATCTCCTCCTCCTTAGTATCATCCCTAGTCCCCTCAGTAGGGGGCACGACGGGGTTGACAATATCTCTCATTTGTTCTGCAACATTCCTTAATAATGCCGCACTCCCGGGAAGTCTAATACTACGGCCATATTCCAATAGTCCAAATAAGGATAGCAATTCATTGGTTATGAGAAGTTTGATGTCCCTATCCTCAATGGAATAGGGCGAATAGCAGCAACAGCTCAAGAAAATCCAACGCATTCAGGGCATGGGTGACTATCTAAGAGAACTCCGGATGTTAGTCGTTTCAAAGGAAAAGTTGTGACTTGGATTAGTGAACTTGCAAGAAAAGTGAAAGTAATACTTACGTCCTTCTAATCATCATCTTGCAAACCCAGAAAGACAATGCACATAGAACCATTCATGCTTAAATAGTGAGAGTTTGTTCCAAGCGCCCGTCAGAACTTGACAATTTGGCAAAGGCTCAAGAAAAACGTAAGATGGGCTTCCTAATCGTCGTTTTAAGTTATAGATGAATCTTATGTTTTCAGGTGTAGGCGGATGAAATATAATGTTCATGAATAGAAAGAAGGTTCCATGAATAAAAGCATAACTGTTGGGATGAAGTTGTGTAGGGGCAATCCCAAGATATCTCAACATCTCTCGGACAAACGAATTGAAGGGCGGTACGCATCCAACCTAACATATAAACTTATTGCAAGCGTATACCCTACTGGGGGCAAGTAATGTCTATCTTGTCTTGAGGGAACCAAGACTTCCCTAAATGAAATTCCGTGGATAGTGCATAACCGATGAAGAGCAGCTTCGCTAATTCGAGGGGCATGTGAATCCACTGGATTATCGAGAAGAGTAGCGCCCTCTACAGCATCAGGGGCGGGGCTTATGTCCTCCGTTGGAAGGATTAGTATATCGAAAAAAAGATCGACTTGTGGATTAGAAACTTCTGTTTGCTCTGCATGATGGCTTGGAGAAGGCCTGCCAGATACAGTTGCGGAACTTGACTTCGCTTCAGAACCGATGTGTCGTGTCACTGAATCAGAAGACATGTCAACTGAATTCTTCGAGCGTCGGGGATCAATATCAACTATACTCAATAGATAATTAAGATTAGAAAAATAACAGTCCTCCCGTGCTAAGTGTGAACTAGTGTAGTGCGGTGGTATGTAATAGATATAAATAGTTTAAAATCAAAAAAGAGAGATAAAATGACAAGACTTGGGAGTTTTGTCCAAAGAGACCGTCATCGCTGGCTGTCTCAACTGGCAAGAAAATTGATCGGCAATGAAGGCTTTGGGATCGACTATCGGCACATCGAATTATGAAGTCTGTTACTTAAGTTCATTAGCAAGTTTATCGCTTAGTCCATATTAAAAATTCAGGAAGTTTGGCTGATCAATCTCAAGTTCAACATTTCAAATAAGCATGTTATATTGTTTATGGCCATCTTATGTTCAAAGTTAACAAGGCAAACTAGTGTTGATTGCTCAAATGGGTTGAGTTGGATTAGTTTATAAGGCATATGCCGATCCCTTTCCCAAGAGCTCCCTACCGATCCTTCTACTTGACCACATCTACCAATCCCTCTATCAAAAGCACTCTGCACTGATCCCTATCCTATACTTCCACCCTCTACACCGATCCCTATCATATACTAATCCCTCTCCAAACCTTTCCCTTCCAATCCCAGCCTTCAACCTACCTCCATTCCATTATCTCCTCAACTAAAAATAGCAAAACCACCGAACCCCCATCTGCCGATCCCTGCCACATACATATTTTAACATATCGACCCCTACGTTCCTCCACTGTTGGTCTCTCCTCCATCTGTATCTCTAGCTGAACCCTTCTCCTTCTTCTTCTTTCTATCTCTCGTATCCTAACACAACCCATCAAGCCATCTATCTAAAAACGCTCGAAAAATGCTCGCCATCGCCACCATATGCTCACATCAGCAGCTTAAAACTCATAACCTAATCATATAATTAAAAGAAATTTCACAATCCATACCTATATGAAAACATGAAGGTACGAATTAAGTTAGGGACGAATGTTCGAGGGTAACTAAATCTAAGGCAAAGGAAAGATGTGTTAGTGGAACGGCTAGAATTGAGGTTGAAAGTTCGGGGAGCCTAGGTTTGGAGGGGAGGTTTTATGCAATGGAAAGTAGAATGGAAAAGTGAATAAGGATAAGGAGATATGCTCGTATTTATATGAATGGTAGATGGTTCGACCACGAGAATGTTGAGCGAGTCGTAAGGAAAAAGGGGTCGGCATAGACACTTGCCGATCCCTATTTGCGTAGCTCCATTGATGGATCGTCATAATGAATGCCGATCCCTATATATATATATATATATATAAATGAATGAGTGAAAAATGAATGATGATGGTGAACATGAAGGTTTGATTGTAAATGTAAACATACAAAATGTTATAAAAATTGGCAACAACCCGTGGGCGTTCGAACATGTACGGGAGCCAACGACAGAAACGTGTATATGAATATACACGCGAGCAATTTAAAAGTTCAACCTTTTTGAAATCAACAGAAATTGAAATCAATCCTGAAACCTTCAAGTTCGAGGCTGGACCAGATAATAAAATGTTTATAAGTCTCGCACGACCGAATTTATATATGCTGACGGAATACGGCACTGGACTTATATTATTGGAAGTTAACCAAGCATCATAGCAATCAATGGAGGAATCAATGCCTTGGAAAATGATTTGACAAAGGAATAACAATCAATCAGGAAACTAGATGGACTTCTTTCCGGCAGTTCAGATTTGTTTCGATTCAAAGCACGTCATTTTACTCACAAGACGTACTTTGGGGGGCAAGTGTTTCCCGGTATCCTAATCCGGCTATACTGGACTGATTGTGCAAGATATATTCGATTGTTATCAAGAAGGATGACCACGGTGCAATGGCTATAGGACCCGAAAGTAGAGTTCAGATGATTATATAAAGGTAGGATTGAACGGAGTTGGTAGACAGACGATGTAGGATGCTAGAAATATGGAAATTAGCTTGGACAAGCAAGGGGTCGGCATAGCTTAGTGGAATCAAAGGGATCGGCATGACATGGTAAGACTCAAGGGTTTGGCATAGGTGATGGTGCATGGATCGGCATGCCTTGGTAGAACTTCTAGGATCGGTATAGATGGGAATGTATGGTTCGACATAGTTAGTTGGACAAGGGGTCGACATGAATGAAGCAATGGAGAGATCGGCATAAATAAGTGTGCATGGATCGGTATAAGTAGAGGGGCATGGATCGGCATGATTGGATAAGCAGATGGATCGCCATAGCATGTAAGGGGGATCGACAGAGTTTGGTAGGTAACAGGGATTGGCATACCGGAGTCAACTGTGAGGGACCGGCACAAATCCATTTAGAAGGGTTCGGTAGAAATAACCTCCAAGTGAATCTGAACCAAAGATCAATCAAAAGCATGAGTTCCACTTGTCCAATCAACATGATATTTGAAATACCAACATGTCTAAACATGAAGAAGCCACCATAGGGATCGTAACCCCATAATCAACCAATGGAGAGATCGGTACCGATCCCTACTCATTGGGATTTGGGCCTAGCAACCCCTATGGTGGGCCCATATGGGTAAGAAGGTCTTATAGCCGAAATTGTAGAGAGATTGGTGGTTGCCTTCACCTACAAATATTGGCCTAGGGGGTCGTTATGAGGATCTTTACACTGCTGATTACATTAGTCTTTATTGTAATCAAGTTTTCTCCTAATTTCTCACTGATTGCTACTGTAATCAAACTATTTATGAATCAATAAAGAGAATCTAAAGTGGATGTAGGCATACAACATTGAACCACTATAATTCTTGTGTTCTTGATTATTGTTTTGATTTGCTTGTTAGTTTATCCTATTCCTCTATTTTAATTTTACTTTCTTCATTTATTTCACTACATAAATCTATTCTTGGGTGTTTGTGACCAATTTGGTTGCACACAATTATTAATTAAAATGAAGTTAATAAGGTTATTAAATCAATTTAATCATATCAAATTCAAGATTTAAATATTTAAATAATTCAAATATTTAAATATGAAGTGTCTGAAATTCTAAGTCGTTACACGTGACATCCCGCACCCCAATGGGCCGGAATTTTCACTAAATTGGAAACCCAAGTCCACCAAAGTATGGATCATTGGTTTGATATCCTGCAAATGAAACAAAGAATGCATATCAGAGCTCTAGCGAATAACTTGCAGTGGAATAATTAAAATATAAGAGATCATATAATTACTGACCAAAATTTGGCACTTCAAAGTCAAGTGTGCTTGTCAGTACTGAACACGCCAAGCACCAGCACTTGTTATTCTATCTAACCCGTGGGTTGTAATGAGGAGGGGGTCAAAACAACGTACCGGTGACCAATAAATTATAATTCTTATACATAACACTAGTTTATGCCGATTATTCACTATTTCATGTTATGTTAGATTATATTATTAGTCGTCTAGATTCCATTTTTGCGTAAGAACCATTCCCGTCTACCTTCCGTAGATTTATCTTTATGTATATAACTATATTTATATCCTATGGCCCCATAATGGACCTATATACTATCCCCACTAGTATCTCTCATTCTGCACCTCATCGGGATCTATCGCCTTGATGTATCTCAATCACCATATAACTCAAGGAAATCCTATAGTGGGCACCGACGACCTCTACTCTATTAGGTCGTATTTTCTTTAGGGATTTTCTACTTTGTTTGCTTCCTACTACATGGACCCGGCTCCACAAACCACCCCATCCATATTTTGAAGGAATCTCGTTACAGGTTATCAAGCCATGCCCTATCAAATAACTAACAAACAATTGTGACGTTGCATCCTTACCGAATATCTCGGTAGGTGAATCATCCAGTCTAGGTGTAACCCCATCCTTCCCGTTGACCGCAAAGGATCGATGAATGTCCATCGCAACTTACAAACCTTAGTGGTTAGTACCCGCGCGTCGTGTTGCATAGCATCCGACCTCACTCACCATCCATTTAGATTGCCTAGTGCAATCAAGGCAATACCCTCCTCAAACAAATTTGAAGCATACTACTAGTTCTTGTACAGTCTCTCCATCCGCAAAAGGTCTGCCAAGTGCCTACAATTACGGAGGTTCCATTCCAAGCACTACCATAACTAAAGGGCATTCCTTCATCTATATGCGAGCATATACTCTCCATATCTTACAGTTTGATATGCTTTCGCATTTCAACCTACTTTAATGACTCTCAATGTCATTTTCTTTCTATGATTTATATATTAAATTATAATTATCCACACCCGTCATAAACACATATCGAGGTTACGTATATAAAATTTCATATTCATGTATATTTATTCTTCTTACATTTCCTTTACTGCCTCTACATCTTTTATGTTTGACCTTAGGTGTAACAACTCATACCTTAATGGGCCTAAATTTCGAAAAAAATTAAAACCCAAGTCCATCAAAGCACAAATCGTTGGATTTTGTACCTGCAAATAAGCATGAACATTATCGTAGATTGATAGAAATCTAAACTCACAGTGAAAACAATAATAGGATAAGAATACTGATTATGACTACTACCTTGGACTTAATGGTATTCCTTGGATAGCAGTCACATCAACATAGAGCATGAGAGAAAAGAAGACTTCTCCAATAACTAAACACATGCAACTTCAGTGACCTGTTCCTTTAAATCTATCCCATGGGTTGTAATGAGGAGGGGGTAAAAACAACATTTTGGTGACTGCAAAATCTATAAACTATCCATAACATAAATTTATACCGATTGGTTTCCATTTAATTGTTATGTCTATTAAGGTTTGCAATTCTAATCTAACCTTGCATTGCACACACGATTACTTACCTATCTATTCCCAAGGTACAAAATACCGATGAAGCCTTATCAACCACCCAATACTTCCAAGTCCATTAGCCGCTTGATACTTGTGAATATGAAGCGAGCTTCTACTATCGCCACATAATACTTTCAAAAGAGAAATAAGCAGACTTTACCATTTAAGATCTCAATCAAGGTAGACCCTGTCATTCAAGACCTATTCCCAAGGTGGACTTCTAGCATCGTTATTATTGGTCTATTGGTCCTAACTACAAAGACCTTTGACCACTATATATGACCTTATAATTTATAATAGCCATACCACTAGCGCATCTATCATTATTAAAGTCTTAGCAATGTGAGAGACTGTACCCAAGCCACATACATCATTAATAAGGGCCAAGTAGGCCGTTGACCATTTAACACCTATTTATAGGTAGGCCTTTGCTATTTAATACATAATCCCAAGGCGGACTCCTCACCGGTACTATCTAGGTGACATTGCTTGGAAATCTCATTGGGCTACTTACTTCTTTTATGGGAAAGAGGCGGGACCTTACAACCTCTTAATACCTCAAACTTGAAGCGAACCTTTTCCGAGATATACAGGATCACTCTTATAAATATGGAATCTCATTAGATTACTTCTTTCGATAGGGAGGTGGGCCCTAATATAGCCACTTAATACCTCAACGCTAAAGTAAACCTTTTTTAGAGATATCCGTCGCCGCTCCTAATTCCAAGTTTGGAACATTTAATACTTTCCAGTTAAGAAAGCAAGTCCAATCTCTCACGTCGTCATGGGTCCTAGGATTAGTGATATCTCACATTAGTAGTAAGTGCACACGACTGCTAGTAGCCTCAAAGTGAAGGGCAGTCTTCTGTCGAGTGACTCTATTAACCTCGCATCACTAACCTACTAAGTCCAATTAACCATCATAAGTCTTTACTTATACTATCTTAAGTTGACATCGGACTTAGCTTACTAATTCCCATTTTATTTAAGGCAATAAGATTCACCTTATATACTTATCTACCCATAAATCCTCTTTTAATGCTCATAAATGTCAATTTGTCCATAAAATCCAAACGGACGTTTCCTAAGGCATATATGTTGCGAATTTCAAAATTAGTAACATTTTTATATCTATTCCACTTTTATCGGTCTCATTAATCCATTTATCTCTATTAATTGTAGCCCTTAATTTAATACTATCCATTATTTCTTATTAATTGCCCATTAATTTAGATTATAATCTTTCATTTCCTATTAATTAATTAATAGGAATTCCTAATTTATTTCCCATTAATATGAATTACTACCTTCTCTAATTCTAATTATTCGCTTCACTAAATATAATAATAACTAAAGAACGTTAAACATAAATAACGCACGAATAAATGTTGTTGTTCTTCATTAATGCAATAAATACATACAAACTACCTAATAAAACTACTTATTCGTAACCAAATATATTCTAATCATAAATATGCAACTAGAATATGTTTTCCACATTTAATTGGCTAGAACTAAACTCTTTAAGAAGATTTTCTGCTATGATTTCCATAAATTGGTTTAACATAAAAAGGAAAGATTGACTCCGTTTGAAATTACAAAGAATGGATAATTTCTTTTTAACTGGAATAGATAGTGTAAACTACGGAGAATGAATCCGTACTTTATACATTTGTTCCCTTTTTTTGTGGGCATTTCTTGTTAAAATAAATGTAGCCCTTTTGAATGAAAAGTAGAAAAAGTAAACAAATTATAAAAATCAAACGGATGTTCTTACCACAAATTAAACTATGAAAAATCTACAACATTGCACAAATTAGACAATAATCCAAAAATCCTATTTTACACCCAAGTACAGATCTAAAATAAAAATATACAACATTTAAATTCTAAAATCTTTGGGATTGATTTTTAGAGCTAGGTGTAAATATATTTCAAATTAGAACTAAAACAAAAATATGTAGGCAATAGTTTTCTAGACTAATTTAAGCCTACAATTCACAAATAAAATAGATTTAGGCGTAAAAATAAAACGTATGCCAACGGAATAGATTTAAAATCATAAACAATATATAAAATTTCTCACTCACTTTTTAAAAGCAGTCCAAATCTCCAGATCTGAAGTGGAACCTTAAATTCATCTCCAAATCCTTTTTAATCCAAGAAATATGTATAAAAGGGAAAATACATACATTAGAATTAAAGATCTTAGAAGAAATTTGGTATTGGGAGAGAAAATATATACAAATATATAAATTACGTCAAATACATGTACGGTTAATTCTCTTCTCTTCTCATTTTCTTTTGATTTCCATTCTTCTCCAATTTGTATGAATATTTATTTTTATAATTTAGAAAGTAAAGGAGAAGAAGAAATGACAGAGTTTCATTGCTCTATTCAGAAAAATATGAGAAGGAAAGGAAATGTTAGGCTTGTATCTATAGGCACTAGAATCAACCAGAACCATTAGATAAAATATAATAGATCCGGGCCATTAGGCCAGGGAAAACCTTAGCCGTCGCCTTAAGAGCGGTCAACCGTCCCCCTCATGGGGGTAGACCACTCTAGGTAGACCGCTACACTAAGCGGGTCGACCTGTGGACCCCATTCAATTAATTAAAAATATTAATTTTTTAAATGAATTATTTTCATTTTGAATTCGTTTTTCGTCCGTAACTTCTTCGTTTGGACTCCGATCGCAAAACTCCAAATATGAAAGTTGCTCAGAATTTCGCCACTAACACAATGGTATAAGTTTCATGGTCAAATTCCATCGTCTGCACAAATTCCTTTTTTAAGCTTAATTAACCAACTAACTAATTAAATAACTAACGCCAACTTATGAGGTGTTATATTAGGTCTTCATTTTTTATGCGTTTACCTGTCACCTTCACAAAGTCATTTACCACTTCTCATTCTAAGTTATCAATATCGTTACTACTGCATCCATTAGTTTCACTTTGATTTCCATTCCATTTTATCTTCTATTCCTTTTTATTCTTACCTATAACTCCGCATTATTTATTACATTACTTCCCATTTTATTGACATTTTTATTTCATTCTTATTTTAATATTCAACTCTTGGGATTTACTATATTTTAATAGATTGGAATTAGACTTTATCAATTAATTGTTAACATAGTAAATTTCCATATCTTATCCAAAAGAGGCGGTTTGGGCGGCATTTGTAATTACAAAGAAATTTCTACTTATTTATTGAAATAAACGGTACAAAATACGGTAATCATCCATATTTTGTACATCTGTTTCTTTTATAAGCCTGTACTTGTTCTTTGTCATTCAAATATCACACTTTTATTAATTTAGACTTGATAATGTATGGAATCTACTTACAACCATATAAATTGCAACTAAAATATCTTTGAAACCCTAAAATCAAACAACCTCATTCTCTAATTTTTATTCATAAACGTTGAATAAATAAGAAATTCTAATCAATATGCTGTTTATTAAGATATCGTAAAATTCAGGTCTGTCGCATGAAATAAAATAATAAGAAATTCTAATCAATATGTTGTTTATTAAGATATCATAAAACTCATATCCATCGCACAAAATAAAATTGTAATCATTACGCTTTATTAAATTAATATCTGACGTAGAAATTAACAATTCTAATCATTATGCAAATTTAATCAATTACATATAAAATTGCAAACTTGTTCATAACAAGGATGTATTCAATTTTAACGATGAAATTCATTGGCAATATTAAATTAAATTATTTCATATAACGGGGATTAACTTGTAATTTAGTTTAACTTATCAGGCATGTTGGAATAGGTCTGCAATAATATAATCCAGTATTGTATAAAAATACATAATATTTCCACTCACCTTGCTTTAGCGTTCCCAAATCTCTAAATCTAATCTAGATCTAATTTTAGTTATTTGTATTCTCCATTTTGACTCCCTATTCGGGTCCAAAAATAACATTTATACAAATCTATTAAAAATTGGATTAGAGAAAAGAGATTTAGATTTATTAATTGAGATCATATCTAAAGTTTACATTCGATGTAGCAACTTGATTTGAACCTATCTCTTATCCTCTATCCTTTTCTATTCGTCTCCAAAGTGTATCCATGCAATCTATTTTATTTTTTTATATTCATAATTTTGGAGGAGAAAAGAAAGCGTCAAAGCTTCTGCGTTTGTTAGAAAATAATGAGTTGGAAATGAAGCCCTGGATTCTAATTTATAGAGGCTCAAACCAGTGCTAACCATTGGATCGAACCGAATTAAATATGGGCCACATATCCAAAGTTCACTGCCGCCTACAAGACAGGGCTGTCAATCGATACCCAAAAAATCCAAAATCCATCCGTATTCATACCCGAAAAGCGGATAAATATCTGATATCGGTAAAACGGATGCGGTTGCGGATACGCAGACATCCACATCCGAAAATTATCCGTGCGGTTTTTGTCAAGATTATAATTTAAATTATGTGTATTTAAGTACAATGAAAGATATTTATTTGTTGTTTTAGTAAGTTAGTAGTTTGTATTAATTGCATTTAATGCTTATTAACTGCTTAAAACTATTTATTATCATCATATTTGTTTTCCCCCGGGGCCTAATATTTATAACGCTTTGGTGATTTATGTTAAACTAAAATTTTCTATTTATATTTCTTGATTTATCGATCGTTAACAGATAGGATAATTATCTGATATCCATCTGTATCCGCGGATGCGGATATTCGATATCCGAAAATGATTTCAGACGTGGATACGGGTATGACACTATCGATTGACATGCCTACTATAAGACCCTTTCGGTCAACCATTTCACGCCCTAGGTCGATCGTCCATGGTTGACCCATGCATGGTCTCGGTCAACCTGGGTAGTGTAGAATTGGTGAATTTGTATCGTTCTCTCATTCTGTTGATTTGTTTCCTTTATCATGCAATCAACGTTAATTAACGTTGTCTTATTCCTTAATTATAATTCTTAAACATTAAGTAACAATTATGTTTAATGGTGTTAATTAATCGTTAGTTGATTTTAAATTATTTCCTTAATTATATATATATATTTATTTATTTATTTTTGACTAAGAAAATTCAAACGCTGATAACCTTTTCGTTTGAACTCCGGGCAAAAAAGTTTATATATGAAGGTTGATCAGAAAATCGCCACAAATTCAATGGTATAAGTTTCATAGCCAAATTCTGACATTTGTGAAAATTCCATTTTTCTCTGTTTATTATTTATTAATTAATTTCTATTTTAATTAATTACCATAAAAATCGTGGGGTGTTACATTATAGGATATTTGCAACATATAAATTCTTTACTTCCCATTTATCTGGATCTAACATACTTCATCAACTGGCAATCCTGCGGGGACCTACAACCATTAGGCAATCCAGGCCCAACTAGGGAGTCACGTACCTCCCAGCTTCAGGGACCCTTCTATATGTTGTGTTCATGCTCTTCTTAAGTCAACGCCTTCCAATATGACCTTTCTTCATAGGGTGGTCGGGATAGACGTATATCTTCAACTTCATTTATTATTCCGACTCATAGTCACATTCCATCTTTTCATAATATGATTATAACTAATTATATAATTGGAATTCGTGGGATTTGGCGTATAATTATATAATTGTAGGTAAATATAAAAATATTTTCACTCAGCGTATTCCAATTCCTATGATCGACTAACCTATGCTCTGATACTAAATGTAACAACCTACACCCTGATGGGCCTGAATTTCCGCTATATCAAAAACCTAAGTCCACCAAAGTACAGATTGTTAGTGTTGGTATCTTGTAAATAAACAAAAGTATATTAGAGCACTATCGATAAAACTCATAATAGAATAGTAAAGTATAATAAAACATATAATTAGGCTAATAACTCCGGTATCTAGTACCTTTGTCAGTGTTGAGCATGTATAAGAAAATCCATCCTTCCACCGTTTCTACCTTGTACCAGTATTTGTCCTTCTAAGTCTATCCCGTGGGTTGTAGCGAGCGGGGGTTGGAATAACGTTTTGGTGATAGGTAAATTACATACTTTATACATAACACTAGTTTATGCTGATTGCTTTCCATTACATGTTATGTCTACTTTTTAAACTTAGTCGTCGTGACTTCATATATGCATACGATATGTTCACCTACTCGATGTATCCAATTATTATATATATATGTATGTATGTATGTATGTATGTATGTATGTATGTATGTATATGTACATATATAAGTACTACAATACCTTATTGGACCAAGATATTTTCCCCGCTAGTATCCGTAACTTTGCACCTGCCGAGTATCCACCATCTATGTCTAGACTGAGTTATCCACATACATCAAGGATCTTCTCATTAGTGCCTAATAATGGCATTACAACTATTTACCCGTATTCTACCTCGTCTTAAAGATTTATCTAGTCGCTTCGTATTGAGGAGTCGATTCCTTGGACTAATCATACACTTTGCTCCATTGACTGTTAAGAACTCGGCTCCTCAAACTATCTTATTCGCTTGAAAGATCTCAACTAAGGTTATATAGCGTTGCCTCCTAAATACAAACAAACTAACAAACAATTGTGAGGCGATAAATGTTCTAGACATGATCTACACTAGTAGGATGTGTAGTCCATTTAGGCATAACCCTTGTCTTTATACTGATTGTACCAGGACCAATGATGCTCTCGCCCTATGCATACGGCCCTACTCCTCGTATATATGGTACCAACTTTGCTGACATAGAGCTGAGCCTACGCTCACCGTCCCATTCAGATTACCTAATGCAATCAAGGAAATGCTCACTTTGTTACTTAATACATACCTCCTAAGTATTGAAGCAGACCATACATGGCCCTTTGACGGTTCAACCAAGGTGAACCTCTACTTTGGTATATCCCCTTCACCTATGCACGAACGTAAAATCCCACGGGTCCTACAGTTGGAGATGTCTCATATTAGTACAATGTATATACAACCGCTGGTAGCCCCTTTTGGAGGGCAGATTTCTATTGTGCAACACCACTGACTTCCCTTTTATATTATTAGATATATTTTATTGTTCCTTTTCAACTGTTAACTACCGTTCTTTGATTATCGTATCCCCTTAATTCCCCATTGCTTTATTTATATTTCTGCCCTTATTGTTTCTAACTCTCCCAAGTATCATATATTAGATTCACAACTAAATTATTATTATTATCATATTCCTTTGGTTTATACTTAGGGATTTTTACCTTTTAATGCATTGGAATTACATCTTTCCAAAAGGAAGCATTAACAGTATAAGTTTCCATAAATTATCTAAAAGAAGATTATGTTACGTTAGTAATTACAAGGAATTTTCTTTTTTCTTTTTATTAAAATAGACGGTATGAAATACGGTGAACATCCTTATTTTATACCTCTCTTTCTTTTAAGCATATCTTGTTATTTCAAACAATAAACTTTTATTCATATTTATAAAACAGGATAATTTATAAAAGTTTACATTGCAACACACTTCATTCCAATGAATTAAATTACTACTTAAACCCCAGTCCAAATTATAATAACTTCCAATTCATGTTTACTAACGTTAATCATTCGACCAGCAAACCTAGAATTATTATACAATATAGTAAATTTAGGGACTACTTTCGACCTTACTTTCCAGATTCAAGTATACGCAATATTTAATCAAAGTTAACAATTCATAAAATATATTACCCCTGTTTTCAAATTCATTACATGTAATATTTAAGCCTACAACTCCAAAATTATATCCAAGTATATCAGGAATAGATTTACAACGATATAAATCCAATATTATATAATAAAACAATTATAATTTCCCACCCACCTTCAAACTTTCAAATCTCCAGATGTAAATCATGTTATTCTTGTTTAACTCCCTTTTTCTTTCAACCGAAATATGTATCGAAAGCATATACATATTAATTAAAAATTTAAATTCGTAAAGTAATTTGAATTTAATTTAGATTTGGATTTACAATTTACCTTCATTTTGGCATTTCGATTCGGTTATATTCTTCTCCTCTAATATTCTCTGATATTCACCACTTACACACATATAGATATATATTATAGTTTATATAGATTTTAGAATTTGTGAAGAAAAGAAAATGACAGAGCTTCGTCGATTCTTCAGAAAATATGAGAAGAATAGTGAGGGGTTAGGCCTATATTTATAGGGGTTCCAATCAATGCCAACCGTTAGATTAGATTATATTAAATCTGAACTGTTTGGCATAGTTCAATTTACAGCCGCTGCCTGCCACCGATCGACCGCAATGATGCCACCGGTCGACCGCTAGCGGTCGACCGGTCCAAATAAAGGGGTCGATCAGTTGCTTGTTTACGTTAATTAGTTTTTGCCGTTTTGTTCAATTCAATTTACGACTTATTTTATCCAATTTCCTCTGATCTGATTTAACGTTAATTCAGCTTAAGTAATCGTTAATGTTGATTTTGAGAAAAATGTGTGATCCTCTATGCATAGAGGAGAGCACACATGCGAATATATATATAACACGAATATAAGGAGCTGCTAACATGCCTGGCAGGTAACAAGAGCAAAAAATATAGGTAGCTAATCTCAGGTACTCCTAAGATGAGTTCCGGCAAGGCCACCACCCATCGCACCTCAATATCAAGTTCCGGCATGGCCACCACCCGATATTAAGATGTTAGAAATACCAAAAAGGCTTAAACAAATAAAAAAGCTCCAAAGGTCAGAACCAGAAGAAGTGAAAAAGCATCTGCTCTGAAGAGGATCTGCTAAATAAGGAGACCACTCTGAATGCTCTGAAAAAGAAGAAGGAGTGCCAAACTGGAGAAATAGAACATCCTGAAAAAGTACTCCATAACGAAGATAGCAGAATCCTATATCTGAGGGGATATCTGCAAGAAGTCCTGGATGAAGAAACTCTGCTCTGGTAACCTCTCTACAATCTGATATCCAACAATCTGAAGACGAGAGAAACCTGCAAAATGAACCTAATACACAAACTCCCAAAATTTGTATCTGAAACAAGACTAGGAAAAAAATAAGAATGATATATATATATGTATATTTATATAGTAAATATACATATATATGTATTTATAAGGAATGAAATAAAAATCTAAATAAGACTAACAGGAAAAAAACTAAAGGAACGAATAAGCTGTAAACATAAACCAAACAGAGATTGGAACAAAAATTGAGACGGATCAGACTAATTTATCTTAAATCATAAGAAAATTATGATTTAAGGTGAGATTATCATATGAATTTGGAAAAATATTAACAATACTATTATTAGTGTTATAAAAGATATTGTTATGTTTAAAAAAGTTAATATTATTACTAACCTTGTTAAGATATCGTTTGAAAAGGATATTTTTAGCTAATTTATATTTGGGATTAGAAATCCAATTAAAACAAAATGTAGAGATTGAAAAAATCAATTTGTTAAGATGACTATTATTATTATTAAAAATTCTTTGATTTCTCTCAAACCAAATAAACCAACTAATAATAATAAATAAAGTGTCTAGTAAAAATCTAATATTTTTATTGAATTTGAATCTATAATTTTTCCAGTAGAATTCACAATCCGAAATTTTATTTATTATATTAAAGTTAAAAAAATTAAAAGTATTAGTAAGGATGTAATTAGAGTCCAAACAATCATAATATAAATGATTTATGTCCTCAAGATGCAGATTGCAAAAATAACATTTATTATCATTATGAATGTTTTTTCTCTTTAAAAATTCTATTGTATTAAGTTTTCCATGAAGTATTAACCACATGTGTATTTTGGATTTAGGAGGAGCATTAAATTTCCACATGTATTTAAAAGAGTTATTTAAAGTACCCGAAAAATTAATAAATCTATAAAAAGAATTTGGAGTATATTTCTTACTCTTATCCCATTCCCAACTAATAAAATCATTATCATTATCAATGTTATAAAGCTCTAATCTAGCATGAAGCAAAGAAAGTTGTCTAAGGGTAAAACCTATTAAAATTCTATTAAAATTGAAATTCCAAGGAGGATCATTTTCCGGAGAATACACATCCTTAATTAAAGCATACTTAAAGTTGCAAATATCATACAATTCCTTAAATTCAAACTTGAGAGGCAATATCGAAATCCAACTATCATGCCAAAAGGAAGTACAATTTCCTGAATGCACTATAGTCTTAGTTCCTAAGTTAAAAATTTCATAACATTTTAAAATATTTTTCCAAAAATTAGAAAAATTATGGGAAGAAGAAAAATCAAATTGATGTAAATTGAAATTACCGTTATAATAATATTTGGAAATGATCTCTTTCCAAATAGCATTATCATTTATATCTTTAAACTTCCAAAGCCATTTACCTAAAAGAGACAAATTCATGTTGCGCAAATTAATAACTCCTAAACCATCCTCCTTTTTAGTTTTACAAACAGTTTCCTAGTTTACTAGACATTTTATATTGTTATTAATATAATCCCCACTCCATAAGAAATCTCTTCTAATTTTATCGATTTTATCAATAACTCAATCTGGAAACAGATGCATAGACATCCAATAGATCGGTAAAGCTGATAAAACCGAGTTTATTAAAACAAGTTTACCTGCTCTAGATAGTTAATGTTAATTATGTTAGTTAATTATATTTATTTCCATAATTACATATATAATTATTTTCGATTCAAAATCTTCAAACGTTAATATATTTTTCGTTTGAACTCTGATCGTAGAACTTTATATATGAAAATTGATTAAAAAATCACCATGAACGCAATGGTGCGAATTTCATAGCCAAATTTTGGCATTCTTGAAAATTTCATTGTCTGCTATAATAATTATTAATTAATTTCTTTTTATTCAATCATCATTCAATATACGGGTTATTACACAACAAAGAGAGGGTCAGATATAAAGTCTGGTGAAAAGGAAATATCACTAATATATACGATTACCATCATGCTATTATATCATGTATGATATCAAATGGTAGTATTTGAGGTAATTAAACCTTACCTCAACCAGCATCTTCGCTTGCAACCAACAAATTAGCACATTTCTACTACTATGCTACTTAATATGTGATAAGTCTATCATATACTAATCATCATGGGATCAATCATGACTCAACCATTATACAATAGGCTAGTGGGGCTTGGGTATCTCAGTAAGGCCAGGACCCACTAAGCATGGTTACTGATGCAAGACCTATAGTATGATGCTTTAATGCATCGTCCACCACCCACAATCGCATCGAACTCAAATCCGTATATACATGCCTAATTTTTATTATTTGTTTAATAAAAGGACATAGGATAAGTAACTCGAGTTCGATCACCTTTTACTATAATGTAGCCTGAGGTCCATCGCCTTTATTATTGAGAAAGAATGTTTCTATCCCCAAAACAGTGGCCTAACATGCACAAACGAAACAAGCATGCCTCGTTTACAAGTGGTATGGAAATATCAAACCCTAAAGCCATAGCCAAGGGATACAGACTTACTCCGTTTATGCAATATTATATGGTGTTGTATAACATAATACCCTACTCATCCCTTCTTAAAGTTTTCGGACGACTCTGTAAAAACACCATACAAATCTAACCGCAATCGAACCATCTCCATAGTCTTTATCTCATACGACATCAACCACATGCTTCCTGAGACAAGGTGTACCATTTTTAAACTCATCATATTATTCTATAGTAACTTTGGACCTTACAAGAGCCTCGCAGGGCCCTATAATGAACCCAAATTCTCGAGATATCAATTTCAGAAAACACAAACTCAACTATCCTCAACCCAGCATTTAGATATCTGAATACGGTATTTATACTTCTTACCTCTATTTGAGACACTTGAAGAAAAATTCATACATTCAAAAACCTTGAAAATACACCGAAATATTATATGAAGGGTATTCTTGAATTTTTGACATTTGGATTTGGCATTCAAAAGTTCGAATGCCTGATGGAACCAAATTTCAACTTGGATGAGTAATTTCCCTTAAGTGGAAATACTCTCCACCTTTTTCTTATTCGCCTTTCTCTTTCCCGTCTTTGACGTATAGCTACATGTCACTAAAACAACTTTTATTAACATCGTTCAACACTAATTCACACCCTTGTTATAAGCTTTCTACATTCAAACAAGTGCAACATCACACTCAATGAATGACTTGAGGTAATAAACTGTTTTCATAACCCATTTGAGTTCAACTACTCGATTCACCATTCTGACTCTACATTTCGTTCACCAAATGCTACTTACCAATGCCATAAATCATCCCATTATCGTTCTACTAATTCCAAAACCAACAATTAATCCATCAATCAACCCAAACATATTTATATTGAACATCATGCTACCAAACACACTCATTCTATATTAAATTCCTTTAAACATTCATTAAAAAAGATTCTCATCTCTTAAATCCCAATTCAGGTGAATTACCTAAGCCCTACCTAACATTGGATATTTAATATGATTTCTGGCATATTTAGTGATCATATATCATAAAGTATAAATCTCATTCACCGAATATCAAAAAGTCCAAACTTCAATAAAACCCACTTTAAAACTTTCCTTTGATTTATGAAATCCAGCTCCGAACTCCTTTAAAATGTTAACTTGAATAGATAAATTTGTAGAGAATCATTCAACTTAAGAGAATGAAGAAATTATGATGATATAAGTATTGGAAACCTAGTTTTCTTGCCTAAGAGAATGAAGAAGAAGAAAAAGAAAAATATAACGAGAACCTTTCTTATTTTAGAATTAATAAGACCGATTCTGGTTAAATGGTCCTTAACTTTTATCTTCTTCTTATTTTGTCAATATTACCATATTTTAACAAACTTTGTATATTTTTCACATTTAAACGACAATAGGAATGCAATGGAATAGAACTTGAGTCCTAATTTATTCATCTTTAAAGTCTTCAGTTTGCTTTATCCGTTCAATTTAAACAAAACAATTAACCATCTTTATTACTAAGCATTAAAATATAGGTCGTTACAATGGAAATCTAAGAGTTCGATAAAGAGGAAGATGAAATCTTCTCTTCGGAATTATGAGATTATAAATAGAGTTCAGGTAGAAAAAAGGTTTGAGTATTTTTTTGTTAAACTTATATTAAAGAAAAAAATTAGATGTTTGCTTATATACATACATGCATACATACATACACAGTTCTGACCCTACATATTTAGTTTCCCTAGCCGGGTATTAAAAGGCAAACAAAGGAAAAAGATTGATGATAAAAATTAAAGAAGATGGTAATTGATCTTACACCACCTTGTCCGAATTAAGTTAGTAAACAACTTAGATAAAATATACTTGGCAATATATTTCCCTACCTATTGAATTTTTAGAAGGTTCATCCACAACTGTTGCCCCTCTTCCCATCTTCTTATTGTTTTACCCTAGGCAAATGCCTCACCAACCTTACCCTACGACCGGGCCCTTACATACATACATATACATACACACACACACATAAATCATAAAACACAATATATTTGCGTCTCTGTCTTTGGGTTATAAGCTTGTTTATAACCTCTTTTTTATGTGTGTGTGTGTTAATAAAACTGGAAGGGCAGTATAATCCCCTGCTAGCTTTGCTAAAAAATAAAACACATTATCCATGTTCCTCTTACAAATAAAATTTAAGCACTTAACATCCTATCAATTTATTTTATGTTACAGTCACTTATATATATATGTATAATTAACTTTTCTTATGTAAATTTTCCCAACTTCAAACCACAATCAACTTGATTAATCATCCAAAAATTAATTTCTAAAATGATCTTGACTCGTAGTATATTATATTAGAAGCATAGTTCTATAAAAATAGAACTACACTTCTAAAATAATATACCATGGGTCAGGATTGTTACATTCTAACTATATGTATTACAAATGAAAAATGAAAATTTATTGAAGAAATATAACTTTTGATTTTAATATTTTAAAGAATACATTTATGTGTATAAAGTAACATACAGAAACTGGGCTGAGTTTGTTTGGAGTAAAATACATGCACCAAAGATGATCATTTGTGTGTATAAAGCAATTAACAACTATATGCTAACCAAATAGAAACTAATCCAAAGGCGTATGAATGTGGATCTAAAATGTATATTGTGCAAACATCATGATGAAAACATTGAACATTTGTTTTTCAAATGCGATTATAGCTTAAAAGTATGGGAATGGTGTCGCAACAAACTACATTGTACGGTAACACAAAATGATAATTTACAAATAATTAAACATATAACCAAATCATAACCATATTTAATCAGAATGACAAAATGTAGGTGTGGCTAAAAAAATTATGTATATACGTGTGTAGATCATATGGTGTGAACGTAATAACAGGGTCTTTGAATCCACAATGTGTACCGAAATTGTAACACCCCATAAACTTAACGATAATTAATAAGGATCCAAAAAGGAATTTGAGCAAATGATAGAATTTGGCCATGAAACTTGCATCATTGGGTTCATGGTGATTATTTGAGAAACTTCCATATTTAGGGTTTTGCAATTGGGGCTCAAATGAAAAAGTTATTAGCGTTTGAAGTTTTTGGAGCGAATATAATTAAAAAAAAAGAAAATAAGTTACATTAAATGCGGACCCTACCACTCAACCCCTTCATTGGGCCGATTGCCTATAGGGGAGCAGTCGACCGGTCGTATGGTGGCGGCTAGAATTTGAAGTTAGCTAAACAACTCGGATTTAATTATTTTTATATAGCGGTTACAATTGGTTCGAGCACCTATAAATACTGGCATGACCTCACTTTTCTTCTCATATTTTCTAATCAAAGCAATGAAGCTATGCCATTCTCCCTTCTCCACTATTTCTAAAATTATAAAATATTATACATATATACACACACACAAAAATTGGAGAAAGGTGGAAAATAAAAGAACGGAAGAGAAGAAGCGAATCAATACTGCAAAAAAGGTAAATTTTTATAGTTTTAAGTTTATATTCCCCTTAACCCCGAACCTTCTCAGATTTGTAATTCTAATAGCATGTATATACCAAGTTATATATATATTCTTTTAGACTAGAGTGGAAAGGTAGTCAAGTAAAGGAATTGATTCAGATTTAGGAGATTTGGAAAGCTTGAAAGGTGAGTGGGAAATTATATAATTTATTAATAACATTGGAATTTATATCATTAAGTTTTATTTAAATATTATGCATATGCAAGCTCTATGGAGGTGTAGGCTTGGAAAGGTGAAATATCGCTTACTTATTCTGTAAGATAAATAATTGGAATAGAAATATTATTAAAAACCTAATTTGGAAATTTGGGAACCAGTCTCTAAATTTGTTAAAGTTGAATGTTGATGAAGTTGTAAAGTTTATTCCAAATTTATAATTGGGTTGTAAAATGTTACTATTAGTTTATAATATCCTAAATTGACATGGAATGTGAATTTCTATGTTTTAATTTATCAGGAGAGGGGTATAATTTAATTATATCTATTCGCATTTAATTTCCATAGATTATCCAATTCCAAAAATATATACAAAAAGTGCATCGTTTGAATTAACAAGGAATATTACAAAAAGGAAAGAAATGTGTAAAGTATGGAAATTTTTCTTCATAGTTTGTGCTGTCTATTTCAATAAAAGAAAAGAGAATTCCTTGTAATTTCAAACGAAACAAAATTCTCAATTTTGGGTAATTTATGGAAAGTCATAACGATAATCATTTTAGGGAGGATAGCTCTGATAAATTAAAACATAGAAAGTAATGTTCTATTTTAATAATTAATAGTTAGAAATAGGAATACACACACACACGTAGAACTATCCTTATCGATTGAAAATAAAAATATACAGTGTAATTTATGATGATATTCGCATTAGTTATTAATAGCGTATTAAATTATAGGATTAGGAGGTTTATATGAAAAAGAAATAATAACTCAAAAATTAATAGGGCAATAAATATGTAGTTAATAGGGAGTTACATGAATTAAATGTGTTAATGGACCAGTTAAAGAATTTATTATGCATTTATGGAGGAATGAATAGGCATAATAGGTTGAACTAGAGTGAACAAATAAATATTGCTAGAAATTGTCCAATTCAGATAATAATAACTATTTATTATGGATAATTAATATTTATCGAATATAATTAATAAGCGTATAAGGTAGGAATTAAATGCTAGAAGGCAATATAATTTTCATAGTGAGAAATTATACAGCCTTAATTATACAATTAGAATAAGTGTGAATTAGTAGGCTTAGCCCAACTTTTAAGCCTAGAATAGTTGGTTTGGTTCAGTGAGTTAGAATGTGAGATTAGTAGATCACACAATAGAAGTCTGCCTTCACATGGAGGCTACCAACTGTTTTGTATACTTACTATTGATGTGGGACATCTTCAGCCGTAGGACCCATGGGGAAGGGATATGCGTTGGGGATAGATAAGGGAAAATATTCCAAGGGTTCGCCTCGATTTGAAGCATTAAATGTCCAATACTTTTAGGGAAATGAGGTCTACTTCATTTCTAACAAGAGGTATTAAGTAACTGGAAGGGTCATTTTCCTTGGCTTACATTAGGTTAGTCTAAATGGGATGTCAGTTGAGGAAGGTCGGCGGACTATGTCAGTATTTTTATTGGACTGGTATTTTGCATTAGGGATAGCATATAGGCTATGACCACCAACGGTCCCCGAGCGGTCGATAGCAAAGGCTTCCCTGACGGATTTCACTTCCTATTAGTGGAGAATTCATATGGGATACACACAGACCTCAAAGTTAGTTGGTTAGACATTTGTTTTTTTGGAGGTGGGCTGGTTAACCTTTAGATGAGTCTTTAAGATGCGTCGGTATTATGGTAATTAAATTATATACTATAGAGCCGGATATTTGTGTCATTGGTCTTTGTATCTAGGACCAATTGACTGGCAGTTACGTTACGGAGGGCCCGCTTTGGAGATTGAGGTATTAAATGGCTGTTGGGTCCGCCTCCTCCCTATTTGTGAAGTATTAGGTAGTCAGGTTTTTTGGATAGTTTACATTTAGATATATACGTATATAGACACATACATACGGTTATACCTCAGAGGAGGTTAGGCATATTGTGTGCAATATAGGATTTAACAGATTAGCCGTATATACTAGACATAACACTTAAATAGGAATCAATCAGCATAAATTAAAGCTATAGGTAAGGCGTGTAATTTTGCCATCACTAGAACGTTGTTCTAATCCCTTTCCTTATTACAACCCACATGGTAGATTTAGAGGGACATGCTACTGGTGCAAGACGGGAACGGTAGCTGGTGAAGTCTTCTTATTCATGCTTAGCGCTGATAAGGCAATTAGAAATCCTAGGAATACTATTGATTCCAAGGTAGTAGCCTCAGTCAATATTTATGTTCTATTATATTCTTTTATTCCACTGTGAGTTTGTATTGATCATAATCTGATGTACTTGTGTTTATTACAGGTTACCAAAATCAACATTCTATGCCCTAATGGACTTGGGTTTTGATTCAGTCAAAATTCAGACTCATTAAGGTGCAGATTGTTACATTTGGTATTAGAGCTTAGGTAGTCGATCATATGAATTATAATATGGTGAGAGGAAGTATTTGTATTTTTATCTATAATTATATATATTATATGCCAAACTCTATAAATTTCGACCATAGAAGTATTTGGGACCATATTCCAAAAGGATGGATGAAGCAACTATGAGTTGGACCAACAAATAGAGTTAAATTTATACACTACCCCGATACCCCATGGATCAATGGCTGTACCGTAATCATTGACCAAGAAGAGCATGAGCGTGAAATATAGAAGAATTCCGGAGGCTGGATGGTACTTGACTTCTTTGTTGAACCTAGGTTACCTTATGATTGTGTATGTTGATGCATTGCTGATTGAAGATGCACATTTCATCCGAACAAATGGGAACTAAGAAACTATATGTTGTAAATATCCAGAAATAAGTTATAATAGGAGTGGAGCAACTTTCCGCAAGAAGGTGTACACTAATCACCACAAGAAGATAACCGGATTTTTATGAAGGTGAGTAGAAGAAGACAAGTCCAAAGGGACAATTAAAGTCCATTTCTAAGTCCAACCCCATGTGAAAGAATTTGACAAAGATTTTTGAAAATTATTTTAAATGTTTTCAATGGAGTTTCCAAGGACTTATTGGGAAGTTGCTGTTTTAAAAGAGCAAGGAAAATTTTAAATTCTTAGTTTGAAACTGGTTAGGTCAAAATTTTTGATTTAAAGGTTTTTGGTAAAAGGGTTTTTCGTTTTGAAATGAATGGAAAATAGAGCATAGGTTTAGGCTCGATGCTTTTTCCTATTTTTGTAAGTTTGAAGGTTTTTAAAATTCTTTCTCTAAGGGGTGGATAAATAAAAATGGTACTTAATTAAATAGAGTAAAGAGACTAGAAGGGTAAGAATGCCCGATGGTGAAGGTAAAAGGAATATTCCTGTATAAGTAAAATACGGAGAATAATAGCTGAAGTAGATTATATCACTTTTCATATTAATGAAGAAAAGCCCAAAGACTAAAGCAGTAGACGCACGCACTGTAATTGAATCAATATTGAGAAATTTAGATAGAAACAGCATTAGGAATTTATATAAAAAAATAGGAATAGTAATCTATGTAGAAATAATATAGGAGGAAAGCAATAGGAATAGGATAGGAAGAATGGATAATATTCCATAGATATGTAGTAATTGCAATATATTTTAGACAGATTCCTAGGTACAATTGCACGTAGCTTTTAGAATTCCCCCTCGTGTGATATTAGAATCTTCGCTGAAGGTGAAAGCAGAAATAACATGAGTAATAAGAAAATAATAGGATGAAAGCTATCATCTTCTACTCCGATTTTCATTTTTTTAAGTATAGAAGATGTTTTTGAAAAATGGTTTGGTATGGCAATTGATTGAAGGTTTTGAGTGAAAAATCCTACTTTTTAAAGAAGTAAATCTTTGTTATAGAAAGTCTTTGATAAAGGAAATTTTTCATGGCTCCTTTAAAACCAAGAAATTTTTGAATTTGATAAAAAGGATTTCTAAGTTTATATTTTTAAAAATAAAGGTTTTGGATTAAGTACTTCATGACTTGAATTTTTATTTTTAAAGATTTGTGGAAAACCAAACCAATTTTTGATATGGAGCAGATAGGGATCACTGCCTAGGTACGACGGTGTAAAGGCCTATGCTATGAATAAAAGAGCTATTGATGCTCGTAAGGTAGCAACAAGGAATCCCTATTGATCATAAGGAATATTGGAATGAACTTAGTAATATTTTATTGAAGACGTGTGGAAATCATAAGAATAACCCTCATAAAAATGGAGATGGTATCAAAGTACTACTTTGCGAGTCCTAAAGTATTCTTGCATGAAAGATCAAGGATAAATGAAGTATATACCAAAGTTTGAGAATACTACCAAAGTGATTTTGATTAAGAGAAGATAGTAGTATGATTGGAGAAGAGAGTATTAAGATGGTAAACACACATAGAGGATGTTGGCCGACTTAAGGTTAAAGAAGGCAAAATAGGTGGTAGGAAAATTATTCCACCAAACCAATTTTTTGGATAAGTTATTCTAGATGTGCATAGTTTGTATTTATTACCCTCTGTAGAATGGGAATGCATAATTTATCCCATAATCGGGTGAAATGATTGAAGTATCGGATGGATCTTATTTATTGAGTGCCAATGAGGTAAGTTAAGACATGTGGATTATAGTTGAATAACATACTAGAAAAGTACATCTTAATTATGTGATGGGTGATAGGCCCACAACATCATTAACACCAGTTAATAATGAAGGGCAGCTTCTAGCAATTATTTCTTTTAGGTTTTTGGGTTGTAATCGCTAGTTGTTTTCCTTTGGATATTGGAAAAGCGTATTATATGATATGAGTATGTTTCTATTTTATTACTATGTTGATAGTTTGGATGAGCTTTGACCACTGGATATATATTGGGAAATAGTGTAACTAAGGAGATCTTATAAGGACACTTAACTAGTGATAAAGTGTAGTTAGAGCTGGAAGTTTATGAAATAGGTTAGGAAATCAAATTAGCAATTAGAATGCTTAGACCCCTAAAACTTTAGAAGTTTGGGAAAGAAAAATTTTAGCAAATAGAGGACATGGAAATATTATTGCAAAGTCACAGGTCACTATCCCTATGCCCTAAAGGCTAAAATTTATAAATATGCTTGTAGGTAGTTTGTTGTTTTAGAGTAAAAGCAAAAATACCCTAAATCCAGGATTAACTACACAATGCTAGGGTCAATCATATGTATTAACTTATTGACCGAGTCTAGATAACGTTAGAATGTGTCTTGATTTGTATTAAGGATGGAGCGGCAAATGTTTTGAAAAATTATGTTCATATAAATGTTTTTGAGAAGTTGGATTCAAATGCTTTTGGAAAAAAAATCAAGTGCTGTTGAAAAGAAGATGTGTTTTAATCAATTTTTCAAACTATTTTGCAAGATAGTTTGAAGGAGGGGAAGTTTTCTTTTGAAGTGAGAAAATTTCTAATTTTCAAATGCCATATACTTAGCGTAGGGAGTGTCGATTCTTAGTAAATACGAGTTTTATTGTCCAACAAGGTTGTAGTATACAATATATAGATAATAACAAGAGAAAATGTTGTTTTAGCTTTGGAATTTCTATTTCTACATCTTGTTGATAGCAAAACGAAACTTGCATTTAGGATAATTACGTTTTAACATATAAAAATAAACCTTCTTATGCATATTGTACTTGGAAAAATGGATAAGAATTTAGTGCAAGAGAGAAGGCTCTAAGGTACAACGGGATAGGTATCCAAATAGAAGGGTGGAAATGAAAAAATTTCCATCTAAATTCCTTTTTTGGCATAGAAGTATAGATTTAGAAATCTAATTTTTCAAATTTTTTGGATATTAGAAATTGTTTGTTAGGTTTTAAACGATAGGTATTGGATGCAAAATTGGATGAACCATGGTTTTAAACGATAGGGATTGGATGCAAAATTGGATGAACCATACTCTTACTTGTAGGAGTGTAGAATTTGTGTGTGAAAAAGAATTTTTAATTTTTTAAAACTTCCATACATATAGAATTGCCAGTATATCTTGGTTGTTTGCATCATAATTTAAAAATGTTTTTAAAAGAATTCATTCATATAGGAGGCGGCGATTCAGAATTATTTTGCATGCATGTCTTATTTGTTGTGATACATCATGCACTTGTATACGTTTGGTTGCAAAATTGATTGTACACTGATTTGTTGGATAGCTTAGATTAGTTGCATGCTATATTACATGATTTGACCCTTGGAGAATTTTGTGGACGAAATTATTTTCGGGGGAATGTAACACCTCATAAAATTAACGATAATTAATAAATAATTATTAAGGCTCCGAAAATAGAATTTGAGCAAACAATGGAATTAAGCAATGAAACTTATACTATTGCGTTCGTGGCAAATTTTTGGGCAAATTTCATATTCGGAGTTTCGCGATTGGAGCTTAAACAAAAATTATTAGCGTTTGAAGTTTTCGGAGCGTTCATAATTAAAAACAAAATTACTAAATAAATTACATTAAATGCAGACCTCACCAGTCAACCGCTCTTCGGACCGGTCAACCGCTAGCCAATATGGGAGCGGTCGACCGATCGTGTGGTTATAGCTATGGTTTGAACCTTGGCCAAACGGCTTGGATTTAATTATTTTAATCTAACAATTACGATTGATTCAAGCGCCTATAAATGCAGGCCTAAACCCTCACTTCTGTTCTCATATTTTCCAATCAAAGCAGCAAAGCTCTGTCATTTTCCCTTCTTTGCTATTTCTAAAAATTATATAATATTATATATACATATATAAAAATCGAAGAAAGGCAAAAAATAAAAGAGAAGAAGCGAACCAATACTGCAGAAAAGGTAAATTTCTATAGTTATAAATTTATATTTCCCTTAACTCCAAATCCCTTCTCATATCTGTAATTATAATAGTATATATACGTTGTTATACATATTCTTTTTTATTATAGTGGAAAAGGAGTCAAGTAAACGAATGGATTCAGATTTGGGAGATTTGGAAAGCTTGAACGGTGAGTGAAAAAATATATAATTTATTTAGAACATTGAAATTTATATCGTTGAGTTTTATTTAAATACTATGCTTATGCAAGATCTATGAGTTGTAGGTTTAGGAAGATGAAATATCGCCTACATATTCTATAAAACAGGTAACTGGAATAAGAAAATTATTCACACCATAATTTGGAAATTTGAAAACCAGTCTCTAAATTTGTTAAATTTGAATGTTGATGAAGCTATAAAGTTTATTCTAGATTTATAATTAGGTTGTAAAATGTTAATATTATTTTCGATTACCCTAAATTGACTTGAAATGTGAATTTCTACATTTTAATTTATTGGTAGCGGGATATAATTTAATTACATCCATTCCAGTTTAATTTCCATAAATTATCCAATTTAAAAATATGTATAAAAAGTGTGTCATTTGAATTAACAAGGAATATACCCAAAAAAAAGAGATGTGTAAAGTATGAAAATTCTTCTCTGTAGTTTGCATTGTCTATTTCAATAAAAGAAATTTCTTATAATTTCAAGTAAAACAAAAGTATCAAATTGAGGTAATTTATGGAAAGCTATAACGACAATCCTTTTAGGGAGGATAACTCTAATAAATTATAACGTGGAAAAGAATGTTCAAGTTTAATAATTAATAGTTAGAAATAGCTATTAATAACGTATTAAATTATAGGATTAGGAGGTGTAGATGGAAAATAAATAATAACTCCAAAATTGAAAAGACAATAAATCTATAGTTAATAGGGAGTTACACGAATTAAATGGGAACATAAATATGTCAATGGACTGGTTAAAGAATTTATTATGGCATTTATGGAGAAATGAATAGGAACAATAGGATGAGTTAGAGCGAACAAATATATGTTATTAGAAAGGAATTGTCCAATTATAATAATAATAACCATTTTTTACGAACAATTAATATTTATGGGATATAATAAATAAGCATATAAGGTAGGAATTAAATGCTACAAAGCAATATAATTTCCGCAGTGGGAAATGATAATGCCTTGATTATACAATTAGAACAAGCGTGAATCAGTGGAACTAACCGAGCATTTTAGCCTAGGATGGTTGATTTGGTTTAGTAGGTCAGAGTGCGAGGTCAATAGAGTTACACAACAGAAGTTTGCCCTTCACCTAGAGGCGACATGCAATCGTGTATACCTACTAATGATGTGGAACATCTCCAACTTTATGACCCATGGGGAAGGGATATGCGTTGCAGATAGGTATGGGAAGATATACTAAGGGTTCGCCTTGAATTTGAAGCATTAAATGACCTTGTGCTTTTAAGCAAATGGGGTCTGCTTCATTTTTAATAAGTATTATTAAGTAACTGAAAGGAGCATTTTCCTTGACTTACATTAGGTTAGTCTGAATGGGATGACAGCCAAGGAAGGTCGGTGGACTATGTCAGTATTATTGTTGGACTAGTATTTTGCGGTAGGGCTGTCGTATAGGCTATGACCACCAGTAGTCTCGAGCGGTCAGTAGCAAAGGCTCGGGTTATGCCTTGATGGATTTCGCTTCCTACTAGTATAGAATCCACATGGGATATGCACGAACCTCAAAGTTAGTTAGTTGTTTGTTTGTTTGGAGGTAGGCACATTAACCTTAGATGAGTCTTTGAGATGCGTTAGTAGTACGATAATTAAATTATATATTATACAGCTGTATATAGGTGTCATTGGTTTCTATAGCTAGAACCGATTTACTGGCAGTTACGTTGCGGAGGGCCCGTTTCTGGGATTGAGGTTTTAAACGGTCGTCGAGTATGTCTCCTCCCTATTTAAGATGTATTAAGCGACCGAGGTTTTGGGTAGTTTATGTTTAGATGTATAAGTTCATAAACACATATATATAGTTATACCTCGGAGGAGGTTAGGCATATCGTACATGCACATAGGATTTAACGGATTAGTCGTAAATAGTGGATATGACACTTAAATAGGAATCAATCGACATAAATTAATATTATAGATAAAGTGTGTAACTTTCCAAAAACTAGTACGTTATTCTGACCCCCCTCCTCATTACAACCCACATGATAGATTTAGAGGGACAGACTACTGGTGCATGATGGGAACAGCAGATTGTGAAGTATTCTTATTTATGCTCGGCGCTGACAAGGAAAATAGAAATCCGAGGAATACTATTGATTCTAAGGTATCGGCTTTAATCGGTATTTATGTTCTATTATATATTTCTATTCTAATGTGAGTTTATATTGATCACACTCTGATATACTTGTGTTTTTTATAGGTTACCAAAACCAACGATCCATGCACTAATGGACTTGGGATTCAATTTAGTCAAAATTCGAGCCAATTAAGGTGTGGCTTACAGAAGCACAAACATGCAACATGATAAATGATGCAGTCAGAATCAGAGCATAAAAATCAAAACATAAATCCTACACAGACAGCCGAGATGAGGCAATCCATGGAGAATGATTATGACAACTTACCAACCACCCAGAAGGTGGTGTCAGAAGTAGAGCACGCCGTGCAAAATGCTACGTTCATCCACTCTGTGCGATGCCAAGGAATGACCTATTTTAATTTTACAACTTTTTTATTATAGGGAAGAATGGAACAACATCAAAAAATAAAGATGCTCTAGTTTTTTCCTCCGACATTATTACTGCCCAACAACTGTAAAGAAACCGGAATAATAACTAAAAGACTAAACTTGCAGACAACTGATAGCAGCAGGAATTGGGTGGAAATTTAATTACCTTCAAAAGGGGAAACTAGAAAAAATCGGACGAAAGACTAACTGCAGACCTAAACATGGCGATATAATAGTGGAGTCGAAGTTATATTCAGACCAATTGAACGCAAAATTGCCAGATCTAAGTGAATCGGTAGGTTCATAAGCCAATAATCACATAACAAATTTCAAATCAAAGAAAAAAGAGAGGTTCTGTAGCAACCCGCACCTTAATGGGTCATAATTTTGACAAAAATCGAAACCCAAGTCCATTAGGTTATAGATCGTTGGTTTTGGTAACCTGTAATAAACATGAGCATATCAGAGATCGATCAAACTAAACTCACAGCGGAAAAGAAAATATAATATGATATAAATACCGACTGAGGCCACTCCCTCGAAATCAATGGTATTCCGCGAACATCTAATCGTCTTGTTAGTACCGAGCATGAATAAGTATATTGTTCCGTCCACCTTTTCGCCTTGCTTCAGTGACCTGTTCTTCTACATCTATTACGGGGATTGTAATGAGGAGGGAGTCAGAACAACGTTCTGGTGATTGGAAAATTGCATAATTTATCTGTAACACAAACTCATACCAATTGGCTTCCATTTAAATGTTACATCTTATTATTTATGGTTAATCAGTTTAATGTGCGTACGATATGTCTACCTAACCTTCTCCAAAGTATAATACTAAAATATGCCTATTGTGCATACGCTACCTAAAAACTAGACACTTAATACTTCTTAAATAGGGAGGAAGCAGACGCAACGACCATTTAATACCTCAGGCCCTTTGCATCGTCAATGTTAGTCTATCGGTCCTAGCTACAGAGACCAATGACTTCTATGTATAACCTTATAATATATAATTGTCGTGTCTATCGCTAATAATGTTTTGTCCATGCGAGAGATAGTACCCAAGCCACTAAATACACTTTTTAATGGAATTAAGCAGACTCTGACCATTACTTAAGGCAGGTGCCCATGACTTAATGCCTGATCCAAGGCGGACTCCTCGCTGGTTCCTATCTAGCTGAAATTGCATAGAAATCTCTTTGACCACTTATTACTTTCTATTGAAGCAGACCTTTCCAAGATATCTTTTATCGTGCCTAACCGCTCACCTTGACCATTTAATACTTCATATAAGGGAAAGAGGTGGGCCCTTAAAAAACCAATACCTTCAATTCCCCAAGCAAGTCCTATGTTTTAAGCATATTCCTTTCTCATGGGTCCTACGAATAGAGATGTCTCATATTAGTAATAAGTGTACACAACTGCTGATAGTCTCTGAGTGAAGGGTAGACTTCTGTTGTGTAACTCTATTGACCTCTTATCCCAACCCACTAAGTCCAATTAATTATTTTAAGCTTGATTATTGGACAAAGCCCAATAATCTCTATTTGTTTATTTAAGGCTATAATTTATTCTAAAGATATTTATACTGCCTTATAATGTATAATTGTTGCCTAGCTTTTTTAATTTTTTACCCCCATAAATGTTCCTTTTTCCATAATAAATGATTATTGTTCTAACGGATGTTTCCAAAGACATTTATTTGCTTATTGAAACCTTACAATTATTTCTTCCTTGTCCTTTCATGGTTAGCCTACCAATTTCATCAATCAGTCTCATTTTATCCATTTATAACTTATTTAAATTATTGTAACTCCCAATTTATTACACATTTATTGACTATTCATTTTTGGAGTTACAATCGTTCAACATTTGTCTTCCAATTCTACCGTTTATTCTACGATCTATTCTAATGTTTAATTTACATTTAATGCGAATATTAACGTATAATACGTTGTATTAACTATTTTTTTAAATTGGATGTTTTAGCGCGGTTAAATATGTTTATAAATTTATTTTTACATTTTTAGTTATTAATCCTTTAACTAAAATATTTCATTGTGTATATTAATATGTTAGAATTATCCTTCCAAAAAGGTTTCCCGTTATAACTTTCCACTAATTAACCTAAACTAAGAGATTTGCTTAGGTTGAAAGGAATTATTTATTTCCTTTTTATTGAAATAGGCAGTATAAACTATGGAAAGAACATCCATGCTTTACACATCTCCTTCCTCATTTGATGTATATTCGTTGTCAATCAAACATTACACTTTTTCTGTGAAATTAGGATATTAGACAAATTTATGAAGATTAAACGGACAGTACTTCCAACAAATCAAAATACAAAATTCACATTCTAACTAAAACTAGAGAAAGTCTAAATTAAACTCATATTTTTACAACCAATTGTAGATTGGAGTAAATTCTACATATTTATCCATAGTCATCCTTCAATGACTTAGGGACTAATTTTCAGATCTGAGTGTAAACAATATTCCTATTTATTTACAAAATATGTATACGGTATTTTATGCGCTAGCATACAACTCTTTAGATCTTTATTTAGGCATAAACATCAAATAAAATTCCAATGAAATAAATTCCAATGTTATAAGTAAATTACATAATTTCTCACTCACCTTTAACACCTTTCCAAATCTTCAGATCCGATTCTGATTTCTTGAGTCAATTCCATTTCCTCTGATCAAAGAAATATGTATAAAAGTGTATAAACATACCATTAAAATTACAGATCCGTGAAGAGATTTGGGAAAGAGGGGAATATAGATTTATAATATTAAATTTTATCTTTTTATTTGTGCAATGCTGATCCGCTCCTTCTCTTCTTCTATTTATTTTCTGCTCTTCTCCAATTTGTATAAATATAAATTAATTTAAAGTTAGGAGGAAAAGTGGAGGAGAGGAAATGGCAAAGCTTCGCTGCTTTTGATCAGAAAATAAGAGAAGGGAAGGAAGGGTTTAGGCCTGTATTTATAAGCTCTCGAATCAGTCGTATCCGTTAGATTTTAATTATTAAATCCGGGTCGTTGGGCGAGGTTCAAACTGTAGCCAAAATGCCTCAACTGGTCGATCGCACCCGTATGAGTGGTTGACCCCTTGTGGTCGACCGACCATATTACGGGGCTCAGCCGGTGGGGTCCCAATTTAATTATTATTTGTTACCATATTTCTTTATTTAATTATTTTCTTTTCGATTTCTTTAAACGCTCGTAACTTCTTCGTTTTAACTCCAATTGTGAAACTCCAAATATAAAAGTTGCTCAGAAAATCACCACAAATACAATGGTGCAAGTTTCATGGTCAAATTCCATCGTTTGATCAAATTCCCTTTTTGGAACCCAATTAATAATTAAATTACTATCATAAATTTATGGGGTGTTACATTCTTCCCCTCTTAAAAGAATTTCATTCCCGAAATTACTCAAATGATTAAATCATGGGATAATGCAGTAACCACCCTAATCAACCCAAACAATTAGCATACAACCAATTTTTCAGCCAAACGTGCATAAGTGCATAGTGTATCACAACATTGAAAAATGTATGCAAATTGATTCTAAATCGGGCCCTACTATATGAATGCATTCTTTTGAAACCATTTTTAAAAATATTATGCAAACAGCCTATATATACTAGCACTTCTATATGATGCAGGTTTTGAAAGATCTTTTTCACACAAAAATTTCATACTTCTATGAATATTAGCATGGTTCAACCAATTTTGCATCCAATTCCTACCATCCAAAAAATCTAACGCGTCGAATTTTCATTTCCTAAATGCTTACTTCTATGATGGAAAAGGAACTTAGGTGGAAAATTTTACATTCTTACCACTCTATTACGTACTAATCCCGCTGTACATTGGAAATTTCATAGTTGCCCAAGATTTTCTCCCATTTTCTCCATGTACAATACACATAAGGAAGGTTTTTTTCAAGCTCTAAAACGGAATTGAATTCAAAAACGGATTCTCGTACATCGTTGACAAGGCATGGAAATAGAAATTCCAAGGCTAAAACAGCTTTCCCCTTATTCTCGTGCGCTTATCCTTAACGTCAACCTTAATGCATTGCTAAATTTACATTTATTAACTCATTTATCTTTTCTACGCTTATTATGAGGCATTGGGAAACCATAAATTTTCCATAAAAATCTTTTCCACTTTCCAATCAAATTTGCACATGGTTGGAAAAGTTAAACTTCCAAAACAATTAAACACCATTTTCTTTTAAAACATTTGGACAAAGACTTCCAGAAAAAATTTGAATGCCAAAAATAATTTAAATGCTAAAATCTTTTTTTTAACGTAATTTTCAAAACATTCAGCTTTCCTATTTAAATAAGTCAAGCCACATTTCAACTAGTTGGAAATTGGTTATGAGTTTACACATATGTTCAATCCTAGCGTTTCACAATGAATTCAGGACCATTAAACTTATTCTTTTATTTTTATTATGATGACCCATTAATCAAATTGTAAATTTTAGCTTTTTAAGGAACATGAATAATGACCCGTGATTTCACAACCAACTTTACGTGTCCTTTACTCGCTAAAATTCATTGTTTTATAAACTTTCAGTCTTATATTGCATTTTCTGTTAGTTAAGTGTCTTTTAAAATTTTCCCTATTTATATTGTTTCTTCCCAAGATTCATATAAGAGTGGTCTACATCTCAAGAAACAACAGTACAATGAATAAATATGAATTCATCTCATTACATACCATACTCATCTTTTATACAAGAGACAACCGATGGTTACAACCCAACAACCTAAAGAAAGAAAATGATAAATGTTTGAAGGAAAATGACGACATAGCACTACTAAACCCAAAATACCACCTCTATAATATAGGATGGTCCCAATCCTCTCGAGACATTGTCGCGACCTCGGGATGGGCGTAAAATAACGGCTATGCACCTAATCTTGCTTCACTAGCGCAGCTGCTCGGATCGAATCTCTCGGATATCTTCCTAGACTTGTCAGATAGCGACTAGCTCAGGACTTTAGTGTCCTCCAATGCCTATCCTTACTTCGCTTCCTGCTTCAGCTGCGCTCCTACTTCTGGCGCTGCTACCTCAGCTGGTGGCTTAGGGATTTCCATCTTCCTGAGTGAGGCTCTGTTGAATGCTGGAGGGACCTTCTTATGGATTGGCTCTCCAGGGAGGTTCACTCTGTATTGCCTAATAACATGAGTGAAGAGATGGCAATATGGAAAGTAGCTCCGAGGAGTACCAACTCCATGACTAATACAGTTGCTCATAATAGCACGACCACAATCGACAGTCATACCACCCATGATGGCGTAGGTAGTCTTTTGTACCAACAGATAAATCTGATCAAAGTTCCTCGTCTTTAGAATGATGTTCTGCTGAATTATGCGAACAATGAGGCGGGCTGTAGGTCGCAAATTGTATGACCACCAAACATCGATATCTCTAGAAAAGATTAGTTGCAAAATCTCAGGATCAGTTAGCTCAACATCATCCAAATCCGCTCCCTCCGTGGCTATCCCCAAAATATCACTGAAATCGTTGTCAGGTAAATCGATCTCGACTCCCTTCACTCCCGACTGGAGATTGCTGACTCCTTCATCAAAGTTGTATGCCAGATTCACGTCAAATAGATGCATACAATGGGGGTAGCTTTCCTGCTCAAAAATGTCATGGTGGAGGATCGGTGCTAATCCTGCCACCATGAACAATTCTTTTAGTCCAAAGGCGGCAAAAATTTCAAATTTGACTGGTCGTCCCTAAAGGAAGGTGAAATTGCTGATGTCGGGTAAATGGAGATTTTTTGGTCGCTTCGGTCGAGCCAAACAATCTTTTGAGGGTGAGACTCGGATGGCGTGAGAAAGAGCCGGAGGTTCGAGATGGTGCTATGGACTGAGTGGAGGGCGGAGAGAGAAGATTGGTTCAGATCTGGAGAGGTGGCGGGGCTAGATCTGGTGCATAAAAATTGGCACTTATGAGGAAATGCTACTGCTGGAGTGGGGTCTACAATAGTGGAGAGGGAGGCAGCGTCGTTGGCGAGGGAGGGAAAGGAGTAGTGGTAGCCTTGATTTAAAGAGGAGGAAGTGGGTTCGGCTGTTGTGGGAAGGAGGGGAAAGATGGGGAAAGGCAGCTGAACAGGTGCGACTCGTAAAGTCGCGTTCAAGGTTCAGGTACGTCCGAAACCCGTTAGCCAGTCGACCACTCCTAGGGCCTCCGGTCGACTGCTACCGGTCGACCGCTAGGGGTCGACTAGTCGTCGAATTTCAAGAACCTTGACCATATTCGGGCCGGATTAATTAATAATAACAACAATAGTTATCTTTACGCGTTGTTTTCTTCGATCTGATATGATTCGAAAAATCCCTATCCTCTTTACGACGGTTCCCTATTTTGTTGTCTAGTTCTTTAAACCCTTTTCTTAATTATTCGCAGTATTCCTAACTTATACTGTTGTTACTATCAACAACTTAGAAAACCCGAAAATATTCTAGCTACTATTTCCGTATTATTTTTATATGGGAATATTCCACCTATTTGCTGGCAGGCAACACAACACTTCCTATCAAAATACCCCAACTGAATCAAAAGTCATTTCCATTTTGTCAGCCCTTTTAAGAGAGAATTTTTAAAAGCTTTTCAATTCTATAAACAGGAAAATCATCGACCTATATATCCACTTGCTTTCACTTTGTTACCATAATGAAAAACTCTTTTTCGCCAAAAAACTTTTTAAACCAAAACCAAATTCTTATTTTACTATATATTTAAGAATTTCTTTTTAAGCTCTAGCTTTTCAACACAACCAAATTCATTGGTGTATGTATTTCATATAAAAGTAAATTTTCAGAACTCTCTTACTTTCCAAACAACAATTTCCAAATGGACCCTTGGAAAAACAATATATATATATATATATATCATTTATTTTTTCTCTTTTGAAAATCTCATTTATATATTTTAAGGTATTCTCACATGGTGTCGGACTAAGAAATGAGATTTACTTCTCTTCAATAAAAATCTGGTTCACCATCTTAAGGGGATTGATGAACATTCTCTTGCGATAACTTGCCTCCGGATGTCAATGACATATAGATTCTTAATTCCAGCTTGTCTGAATAAAATGTGCATCTTCAGTCGACAATCCATCAAAATCCACAATCACAAGGTAGCTAAGTCTCAACAATCAAGTCAAACACCATCCAGCCTTCGGGATCCTTCCACATGTCGTGCTCATGCTCTTCAAAGTTAACGCCATATATACAACCAACGCTCCATGGAGTAATCGGAGTAGACGCGTAATTTTTAACTCTATAAAACTTTCCGCCTCATAGTCGCCTCACCCATTCTTTCGGAATATGGTCGCAACTATTTCGTGGTCTAAATTTATAGACCTTGACATAGATTTAGATAGAAAAATACAAATAAGTAATCTCAACGTATCATATTCCCAATGATCGACTAACCTAGGGTCCGATACTAGATGTAACAACTCACACCTTAATAGGCACAAATTTATATAAAAATCGAAACTCAAGTCTATTAGGGTATATATCGTTGGTTGTGATAACCTGTAATAAACATGAGCATATCAGAGATTGATAAAACTAAACTCACAGTGAAAAATAAAATATAATATGATATAAATATCGACGGAGGCCACTACCTCGAAATCAATGGTATTCCGTTGAAATCTGATCGTCTTATCGGTACCAAGCATAAATAAGAAGACTTCTCCATTAACTGCTCCGTCTTGCTCTAGTGACCTGTTCCTCTAAATTTATCCTGTGGGTTGCAATGAGGAGAGGGTCAGAACAACGTTCTGGTGATTGGAAAATTGCATACTTTATCCATAACACAAACTTGTACCGATTGGTTTCCATTTAAATGTTATGTTTTATTATCTACGGTTAATCCCTTTAATGTGCGTACAATATGTCTACCTAACTTTCTCCAAGGTATAATACTAACATATGCCAATTGTGCATACACTACCCAAAACCCAGTCACTTAATACTTATTGAATAAGAAGGAGGCAGACCGAACGACCATTTAATACCTCATTCTTCGAAGTGGGGCTTTTGCGTCGTCGGCGTTATAGTCAATTGGTCCTAGCTACAAAGACCGATGACTTCTATATACTACTTTATAACATATAATTACTGCATCTATCGCTAATAATATTCTAGCAATGTGAGAGATAGTACCCAAGCCATTTAATACTTTTTAACGGAATTAGGCAGACTCTGGCCATTTGATACCTTATTTGAGGTAGGTCCCCAACACTTAGTGCCAAATCCAAGGCAGACTCTAACCATTTAGTACCTTATTTAAGGCAAGTCTCCATCATTTAATGCTCAGTCCAAGCCTCTGAGTGAAGGACAGACTTATGTTGTGTAACTCTACTAACCTCTCATCCTAATCAACTAAGTCCAATTAATTATTCTAAGCTTTATTATTGGACAAAGTCCACTAATCTCTAATTGTATATTTAAGGGGGCTTTGCACCGTAGGTCCCTATTTTTGATGTTGTTGTAAGAAAAGTTCCTATAATAATGAGTATGTAAATTAAGTCCCTATTTTTTCTAAATCAGAAAGAGCAAACTATCTTGCGCTTTCCTTATAGAAAATGCAAGTTAACTTGCGCTTTTCAAAATTTTAATTTTTTTTTGAAAATTTCAAAATAAAAAAACGCAAACTAGCTTGCGCTTTTCTGATAAAAAGTGCAAGTTAACTTGCGCTTTACAAAAATTTCAAAATTAGAAAGCTGATGGAAAGCGCAAGTTAACTTGCATTTTTCAAAAATTTCAAACATTTCAAAAAAAATTCAAAATAAAAGAGCAAATCAGCTTGCGCTTTCCTGATAGAAAGCGCAGGTTAACTTGCGCTTTTCAAAAATTTAAAAATTTTCAAAAAAAAAATTCAAAGTCAGAAGGTTGCAACCTAGCTTGCATTTTCTGTCGGAAAAGCGCCAAACACCTTGCGTTTTCTATTTGTCAAAAAATAGGGATTAAATTTACATATTCATATCTACTGGGATTTTTCTTATAACAACCTAAAAAACAGGGACCTGTAACTCTTTTCTTGTATTTAAGGCTATAATTTATTATAATGATAATTACACTGCTTCATAATGTTTAATTGATACCTAGCATGTTTTATTTATTATTTCCATAAATGTCCATTTTGTCCATAATAAATTATTTTTATCTTAACGAACGTTTTCAAAGACATTTATTTACTTATTCAAACCTTACAATTATTTCTTCCTTACATTTCCATGGTTAATTTGCCAATTTCATTAACCAGTCCCATTTTATCCATTTATAACTTATTTAAATTATTGCAACTCTAAATTTATTGCACATTTATTGTCTAATCATTTTTGGAGTTATAATCCTTCCATCTTTATTTTTCAATTTTACCATTTATTATACGAACTATTTTAACGTTTGATTTACGTTTAGTGCGAACATTAACGTATAATACGTTATATTAATTATATTTTTACTTTGAATGTTTTAGCGCGGTTATATTTGTTTATAAATTTTGTTTCCACATTTCTTGTTATTAATCATTTAACTAGAATATTTCATTCTATATTTTAATTTGCTAGAATTATCCTTCCGAAAAGGTTTTCCGTTATAACCGTCCATAAAGGGGCTTTACATAGGTCTCTATTTCTAATATTATTACAAGAAAGTCCGTGCAATAATGAGTATGTAAATTATGTTCCTGTTTTTTCTAAATCAGAAAGCACAAACTAGCTTGCGTTTTTATAACGTTTTTCAAAAGTTTCAAAAATTTAAAAAAAAAATTAAAATCAGAAAGCGCAAACTAGCTTGCGCTTTTCTGACATAAAGCAAAAATTAACCTGCGCTTTTCGAAAATTCAAAGTTTTTAGAAAAAATTTCAAAATCAGAAAGCGCAAACTGGTTTGCGCTTTCTTGATAGAAAGCGCAAGTTAACTTGCATTTTTAAAAAATTTCAAAAATTTTAAAATCAGAAAAGTGCAAGTTGCTTTGCATTTTATGTCAGAAAAGTGCAAGTTGCTTTGCATTTTATGTCAGAAAAGTTTAAGGCACCTTGCGTTTTCTATTTTTTTTTTTTAAAAGAATCGAATTTACATATTCATTTTTATAGGGACTTTTCTTATAACAACATTAAATACAAGGATCTGTAGCTCATTTCTTGCTCCATAAATTAACCCAAATTAAGTGATTTGCTTAGTTTGAAATCACAAGGAATTATTCATATATTTTTTATTGAAATAAAGTGTAAACTACAAAAAGAATATATGCCTTACACATCTCTTTCCTTCTTTGATGTATATTCTCTGTCAAATCAAACATTGCACTTTTTCTATAAAATTAGGATATTCAACAAAACGGACGGTACTTCCAACAAATTTAAATACAAAACTTACATTCTATATAGAATCAGAGCAAGTCTAAATTACAGTAATATTTCTACAACCAAATTGTTGATCTCGAGCAAATTATACATCTTTACCCATGTTCATCCTTTAATAACTTGGGGACTGATTTCCAGATCTGGGTGCAAACAATATTATTATTCATTTACAAAATATGTGGGCAGTATTTTATGCGCTAAATTCAAACTTGCAACTCTTTAGATCTTAATTAGGCATAGACATCAAGTAAAATTCCAACAAAATAAATTCCAATGTTATAAGTAAATTATATAATTTCTCACTCGCCTTTAAAAGCTTTCCAAATCTCCAGATCTGAATCTGATTCCTTGAATCAACTCAATTTCCTTTCTAATCCCAAGAAATATGTATGAAAGTACATACACATACTATTAAAATGATAGGTCCGAGAAGAGATTTGGAAAAGAGAGGAATATAGAGTTATGATATCGAATTTTACCTTTTTATTTGGGCAACGCAAATATGTTTTTTCTCCACTTCTATTTATTTTCTACTCTTCTTCGATTTGTATAAATACAAATTATTTTAAAGTTAAGAGGAAGAGCGAAGAAGAGGAAATGACAGAGCTTCGCTACCCTTGATCAGAAAATATGAGAAGAGAAGGAAGGGGTTAGGCCTATATTTATAGGCTCTCGAATCATTCATATCCGTTATATTTTAATTATTAAATCTGTGCGGTTAGTTGAGGTTCAAACCACAGCCAAAATGCCTCGACCGGTCGGCCACGCACCTATGTACGGTCGACCGCTACTGGTCGACCGACCACATCACCGGGGTCGACCGATGGGGTCTCGGTCTAATTATTATTTATTACCATATTTCTTTATTTAGTTATTTTCGTTTCAATTTCTTTAAACGCTCGTAACTTCTTCATTTTAACTTCGATCGCGAAACTTTAAATATGAAAGTTGCTTAGAAAATCGCCACGAACGTAATGATACAAGTTTCGTGATCAAAATTTCATAGTTTGCTCAAATTCTATTTTTGGAGTCTAATAAATAATTAAATTATTATCGTAAATTTACGGGGTGTTATAGGTTCATTCCAAATAGTGCTCAAACTTAGCTGATTTGACAAGCAATGGCGAATTTCATCGATTTTCCAAAACAAACTAACATAATTTAGCATCAAATTTCAGCATTCCCTCGGCTGCCATGGCTTTGTAGAAAAGTGGAATGAGCTAAATAGACTGCGTTTGCGTTTAATGAAGAGATATGCAAATTATTTGGGAAAGTTTGAGACTAGGATTTTGTGTAAACCCATTTTTGATCTTTTGGGCCTTGTTTAATTATGCTTATATTATTATGTGATGGGTGGTTGTATTTTGAACAGAAGTGTGGAGTAGTGGCCTAATATTTGGCTACTTATTTGCATATAGTTGTACATATTTTACTTCACTAAAGGTACTTGAAATTTTTTCTAAAAAAAAGAATTACATTTGGGATACAATACTTCATAGACCATATTTTAGCTATATATTGTGCATTTGCATTAATTATAAATTTTGTATTAATTTGATCCATTTTACATTAATTTAGGGACATAAACAACTTAAACTGTCGTTGCAATATTTTATTTTAAAATTTCGTACTTAAATTTATGATTTAGATTACTTATTTGTACTGTGTTGAATCTTCGTGTGATTATATATATATATATAATTAAGATTTAGCTTACAATATGTAAAGCAAAAGCAGAACAAAGGGTTTTCCTTTTGTAAGTTTTAATAAACAGCAAGGGTGCTCTATGAAAACTTTGTTTATTTTTATGCTCATATAGGTTGTTTAACTAAAAACATAAACCTTTGTTAATAGTTGGAATAGAGTAACAATTTTTTAGTCTAACCATGAAGTTCTAAAAATTATCTTATATGCAAATGAGAGATCCAGAGTTCGAATCCCGCTCAAAAAAAAACGACATCTATTTCCGAATGAAAATTTGATACATAAATTATATCACAAGCTTATATTCTAATCTCAACATGATTTCCATAATGTTTTTCTTTATAATTTTGAACTTATACCTATTAAAGCTATATAAAAAATTAAAATTAACGAAAATTTGAATCCTACTTAAAATAACATCTATTTCAAAATAAATTTTTTGATACATAAATTACATCACATATTTAAATTATAATTTCAACATAATATTCATAATCCTTTTGTCTATAATTTTAAACTTTTACTTATCGAAATTATAAAAATTTAAAATTTAACGCAAAGAGAGCGGTGAGTCAAGCAAGAGGTCGAGCGTATGAAGATCTATATCATAACCTAAGTACGAAAGAGGGTGAAAAAAATGTCTATAGGATAGCTAAGCTCCGCGAGAGGAAGACAAGAGACTTCAACCAAGTTAAATGCATCAAAGATGACAATAATAGACTTTTGGTGAAGGACGAGAAGATAAAAAATAGATGGAGAGATTATTTCAACAAACTATTTAATGAGAAGGTGATAGCACTACGATGGAGATGGACGACTCTTCTGATGACACTTGCAAACATTTTGTTCGGAGAATTCAAGAATCCGAGATAAAGGAGGCACTAAAACGGATGAAAACAGACAAGGCATTGGAGCCTGATGACATCCCCATTGAGGTGTGGAGATGCCTTGGAGATGCAGGGATAGCATGGCTAACTAAGTTGTTCAATAATATTTTCAAATCAAACAAGATGCCAGATGAGTGGAGGAAAAGCATACTAGTTCCAATTTTTAAGAATAAAGGAGATATCCAAAGTTGCATAAATTACAGAGAAATTAAGCTTATGAGTCATACAATGAAGCTTTGAGAGAGAGTCATTGAGCATAGACTAAGAAGAATGACAAGTGTTTCAAAAAAACCAATTTGACTTCATGCCTGGGAGGTCGACCAAAGAGGCGAGTTTTTTTGATAAGACAACTTATGGAGAGGTTTAGGGAGCAAAAGAAGGATCTACACATGGTATTTATCGATTTGGAGAAAGCTTATGACAAGGTACCGCGAAAGGTGATGTGGTGGGCCCTGGAAAAGAAGAGAGTCCCAACAAAGTACATTACACTTATCAAGGATATGTACGATGATGTTGTGACTAGTGTCAGATCTTGCGATGGTGAAACCGGTAACTTTCCCATTAACATAAGATTACATCAAGGGTCAGCTTTGAGCCCCTACATTTTTGCTCTAGTGATGGATGAGGTTACGAAGGGTATACAAGGTGAGATTCCTTGGTGTATGCCATTTGCTGATGACGTTGTGCTAATTGATGAATGTAGGATTGAGGTTGATAGACAACTGGAGCTGTGGAGACAGACTTTAGAATCAAAGGGTTTTAGGCTTAGCAGAACTAAAACAGAGTATATGAAGTGCGGGTTCAGCGGTGGTTGGTCGGAAGATGGAGATGTCACTCTGGCTGGACAAATAGTTCCCAAGAAGGAATCATTTCGATATCTAGGATCAATGTTGCAGTATAATGGTGAGATTGATGAAGATGTTAGTTTTAGAATTCGAGCGGGATGAGTGAAATGGCGACAAGCGTCTGGGATTCTCTGTGACAGGAAGGTCCCACAAAAGTTTAAAGGAAAGTTCTACAAAACGGCAATCAGGCCTGCGATGTTGTATGGTGCAGAATGTTGGCCTACTAAAAGCCAACACGTTCAAAAGATAAGCGTAGCAGAGATGCCTATACTACATGGAGCTGCGGTCATACAAGAAGAGACCGAATTAGAAATGATGATATACATGATAAACTTGGAGTAGCACCAATTGAGGAGAAGCTAATTCAACATCGCTTAAGATAGTTTGGACATCTTCAACGAAGGCCGCCCGAGGCACCTGTGCGTGTTGGAATTATAGGCCGTGTTGAATGCTCAAAGAGAGGTAGAGGTCGACCAAAGTTGACATGGGAGGAAGTAGTAAAAAGGGATTTGAAGGATTGTGGTATATCCGAAGAGCTGGTGACGGATCAGAGCGAGTGGAAGTTAGCGATTCACGTACCAGAACCATGAGCGTTGAGTTTTATAAGTTTTAGATTATAGGACTAGGAAACATGAGCCTAAGACGTAGGTTTGGTCTTTAATCAATATTACTATTAGTATCATTATCGTTATTAGTATTATTATTATCATTACTCTTATATGTATATACATACATATATATTTTTATTTTATTTTACTTAGTTATTATTATTAATTTACTTATTTGACTTTATTTTATTATTGTTATTGCTATTGTTATTATTATAACTTTTAAATTGATTTTTTCATTTAGTTTTGAATTCCATCTCTAGCCGACCCCAACTTGTTTGTGAATAATGACTTAGTTGTTGTTGTTGATGAGAAAAACAGAAAGTGGAAATGTCATTTTCATATGTATTTTTTTGTACGATTTATATGTTTCAACGTGCATTAAATCAAATATAATATTGTACATATAACAAATTTTATTAGAAAAAAAATATAAATTGCACATTAAAAAAAAAGAATTTATGTGTTGGATCAATAATTTAAACAAGAAATTGTTGTCAAGGACAAAATTTCTCAGTATTTTAGCCTCAAGGACAGACCTTTAGTATTTTAGCCTGAAGGACAACTTTCTTTCGGTATCAGTTTTTAACTTTTTAGGTATCAGTTTGTAGTTATCAGTAGCAGTTTTTAGGTATCAGTTTTTAGTTTGGTAGCAGTTTTGGAAAAATGTTTGTCCTTATGAATAATTTTGAAAGAATGTTTATCCTTATGAAAAAATTTTAGGAGAATGTTTGTCCTTGTGGGTAAAATATTGAGGTCGTGTCCTTGAGGCTAAAAATATACAAATTTTTGTCCTTTAAATTAATTTCCCCTAATTTAAAACGTCATAAAAGATGTTCAAGCAAATTTCTAATAAAATCTGGACTAAATTGTAAAAAGCTGTACGTTAAAGTCACCGACTGTCCGCGCTGTGGTTTCATTGGGTAGCTTCCAATAGTAAGCAAACAACAGCGGCTAAGCTGATCCAGTCACCACCAGGTATGAATACGCTTGGTCGTATTGCGGGACCCACTGCGTTAACACCTCGCACTTACTTTTCCGGTAACCTATTTTAATCTCACCACCTCACTTCCTTCTTCCTATATCTACCCACCATTCTCTTCGCATATTCTAACACGAGATAATTCTACTACAGGCGGATTCAGGAGATATTTTTACAAAGGTATAATCAATTCTACTGTTAAATTCTTTATATTAAATAGAGTTTTAACTTGGATCTGGTTGGTGTGGATCTGGGATATGAGCTAATTTGACGTGGCGGATTTTTATTTCGATCCATTCGTTGTAGATCTAGAATTTTGAGTATACTTTGATTGATCAATTTGATGCTTGGATGCATGTATGTTAGGTTTTGATAATTATTTGAGTAGCATGATATGATTGAGGCATTAGATCTGCATTATTGTTGATAGGTTGGTTGATAATTAGATTTATGGATTTGTTTGCGATGATTTGTCATGTGTGCGAGCTTAGCCTAGCTCGATCTTACTGTAAACTTTATGTTTAATATATCTTTTCACTATCTTGTTTACTTGGGATACGTAGCGGTCTGCTGTTGATTGTCAGCTAAATTATGTGATATGATTACTCGTTAAGACTAAAATTTATTATCTTTCTGTATCGTTTACAGTCGTAGTGCTGTTATATGTAATTTATGAGTTGTGTTTTTAGGATTAGTAGATGTCATTTATGTTTGGGTACTTAAGTCAATTGCTGTGATGTCAAGTTGATCGGTTTTGCTTGTAAATGACGGTTTTTTCTTACTACAGTGGTTGTTTTTGGGCTAGTTCTTTCGTACTATTGATGGACTAGATGTATCTTGGTGCAGCACCAATTGTTCCACGATTTATTTTCAATATCGACTATAAAACTTTACACATCTGAATACTCAATGATTTATTGTTTAGTAGCCCCACTCATCAAGTTTTCTTGAGCACGTAAATCACGACAGTGGAATTAAATCTAGTATAGTTTTCCTTAAGTATTTGTAGTATATTATTATGATTATCTTACTTGTATTAGATATTATATGATAAGTGTATTATTCTTCTAAATAGATTCATTATGAACTTAGTGTGTGAGCTAGTACACTATTTTTGATTGAATTAAAGCACTCAATTCTTTTCAATAATCGCATATTTTAATTTGTTATATATCTTTTGTGCCGATCAAAGAGGGTTGTGTGTTTTTTTGCATTCTTCTAAAATACATGAAACAAAGATTTGTTGTGGTTGTCTGCTTTCATAGTGAAATATGTGTTGACGGTCTATGTCAATGTATGGTAGATTTTGAAATGAGAACCAACTTAGGATGTTAAAACATACATGTGCTTGCTAGAGCTTATGATTTGCAACAAATTATAATGGTTCAAGTTACTGAACCATGACTTGTTTGTTGTTTTGTTTCAGTGTATTAATAAACCGCTGCTGTGTAAACTTCTTTTGTTATATTAATTAGTTCCAGTATAAATTTGTGTTTTTAATTGTATGCAATCTACTTTTTCCATATACTTACATCCAACTTCATTTCTGCAGATACCGACTAAAGTCTTAAAACTACATCAAACCATAGAGTACCATGGCAGTAGCATCTGGTGTAATAAGATCAACCCTAAATCCTAACGCCCCTCTCTTCATCCCAGCAGCATATCAACAAGTTGAGGATTTCTCACCCGAATGGTGGGATCTAGTTAACTCCACTTCATGGTTTCGTGACCACTGGTTCCGTCAGCACCAAGAGCAAGAAACATTCGATGGTGAAGACGACGATGATGTTGCTAACTTGCTTCCGGAATCATTTGATCTTGGAATCACCGATGATTTCTCCAATCTTGATGAGGATGCGTTCCATGCTGCTTTTGATATTATTGAACAAGAGCCAATGTATTCTTATGGTACCGTGAAATCTGGTATGTGTATGCTTTTATCGCTTGACCCATGCATAGATAAGTCATTCTTAACCCTTTTCTTTTGTTGGAAAATAACAGGGGAGAATGATGCGGATGCACTGATGAAAACGTTGTGCTTGAAATCACCGAGAAACGGGAACATGAAGGTAGTGCTTGAACCAACAAAGTACCATGAAAAGCCAATACAGTATGTTAGTCCAAAGTTCAGTCCAAGACGCATCATCCAGCAGCCACGCTAGATGCTTGCACCAGAACACTTAAGCTCATGTTGACACCCCTAAAGTGTTTTTTAGTCTCTGTAATGTTGTTTCTATCATGTATAGGTCGGTCATATTAGTATGCAGCATGTTTAATGCATGATGTAGTTGTTAATTTCTTGTTCAGTTGTGGTAGGCCATTTCCTTTCAGTTGAAAGCCTTTCTCAAGGGGTACAAAAAATGTATAAAAAAAACGATGCGTGTAGCATTCTGTGAAGAAAAATGTAGATTTTCTTTGGTCTTTGTGCTGTTTATGTTTGTTAGCGCTGTGTAACCCAAGGGCTACAAAAAACTGCCATAACTATACTGTAACACTATCACAATTATGCTATAGAAAACTGTTGCAAAAATCTATTGCAAAGTTAATGTTTAAAAAAGTTTTCTAATCTGTTGCAAAAACGTTGCAAACAGAATTTCTCAGAAAACAAGCTAAGTATAGAATTAGTGATTAAATTACCAGTCAATCTGTTTGAGTGCAGTGAATACTGTTGTTTTGAAATAATATTGCTTCTTGTATGCACCGTAGGTTGTGAGCAATTTGCCTTCCAGGATTAAACGGACCAACCCCGCAATGCTGTGCTTGCAAGCGGAGCGACGACGAATTGAAGAGAATATAGAATCAAGAACAGACTTATGTGTGGAAGAAGAGCGGTAGAAAAACAGAAAGAAGAATAATCTTTTCGTTTTCTATCTGCCTATATATAGGCTCGGGGAGGTGTTTATTCGGGTCCGAACGGTCGTGTCTGTTTGAAAGGTTGCGACACTTTACCAACTGACCGTTTGTTACCATTCAAAAAATGTCTGGTCTGAATAGCCAAGTCAAGCCAACCGCCAATTGCAAAGTGCTAAGTGCCTTTAATACGCCTCAAACGCTCACGCCGCGGGTGCGGGTACGAACACGGGCGTGCGTGCGGGTTGGTGCGTTGCACCACCCGCTAAGATGGGTTGTGGTTTTCTGTCTTTCTTTTCTTATTGTAACTATAATAGGGACCACATCTTAGTATATATACACATTGTTTATTATATTTCAAAATGTGAGACTATTCATATTCTAGGCATTAAATGTCTCACATATCCCAATGCACAATATCACTCTTTCCAACGACTCTTTATTTTCTTACTTATTTCCAACAATCCTCCATATAAATGAGTAATTGTTCGACTGTTCTTAATTTCACGAAAACATTTAACGTGTCTGTTAAAGTAGCACTATTGGCTTTGAACTTTCCTAGTGATTACCTATTTGAATTACTGGCGAATAAGTAGACTTAGGATGTCCTTGAACTGTAAGCCTTTTATGTAATTCTAAAACAGAAAGTACACGATAAACACTTCTTATATTCCTTCGTTCTCTGTTTGTGTTCGTTTTTGCCAAGAACACCTGCCTGGTCTCATGAGTGCTTAGAGAATTTGGCCTTATAATTCTTCTTGAAGCGGCGCCTTCGCACTCACGTAGGTGATTTGGTATTCGTAATTCCCCGCTTTGTTATTTAGTATTACCAAGTACAGACATCATTAGAAGTATCAAAACTTATTCTATTCTTCAACAAGTAATGCACTTACTTAACATAGGAATGGTTTGAGTGTATGCCAGTGCTATTAAGTTTATCTTAAATTTAGCTGTCCCTTTGAACCTAGATCTTGGGATCTCCAGTCAACTAGGTAGGGTTTCCATTTTAGAGAAACTTTTTAGTTTATGGGCCTTAACCCCATTCCCATCGATAAAGTTTGAACTTTCTCTCTAGGCAAGTCTTTTGTTAGTGGATCCGCAATGTTATCTTTTGACCTTACATAGTCTATAGTGATAACTCCATTAGAGAGAAGTTGTCTTACAGTTTTATGTCTACGACGAATATGTCGAGACTTGCCGTTGTATAGTCTACTATTAGCTCTTCCAATAGCTGATTGACTATCACAATGTATACATATTGGAGGTACCGATTTTTCCCAATTTGGAATGTCTTCCAAAATGCTTCGAAGCCAGTCTGCTTCTTCCGCGGTTTTATCTAGAGCAATAAACTCTGATTCCATTGTTGACCTTGCTATGCAAGTCTGTCTAGATGACTTCCATGAAATTGCTCCATTTCCTAATGTAAACACATATCCACTTGTGGATTTTGTGTCTTTTGAACTAGTTATCTAATTTGCATCACTATATCCTTCTATTACTGAAGGATATTTTTCATATTGCAAAACATAGTTCTGTATATGCTTCAGATATCGTAGAACTCTGATTATTGCTTTTCAATGATTTTTACCAGGATTGCTGGTATATCTACTTAGCTTGCTTACAACGTATGCAATATCAGGCCTAGTGCAGTTCATGACATACATAATACTTCCTAGTATTCTAGAGTACTCAAGTTGATATATACCATCACCAGTGTTTTTTAGCCAATTTTGGTTCATATCCACTGGTGATTTTGCTATAGTTATATTATGCTGCTTGAACCTTTCAAGTATTTTGGCAATGTAATGTGATTGAGACACCGAATATCCTTGTGATGTCTTCATAATTTTTATACCTAAGATCACATCAGCCATTCCTAGGTCTTTCATGTCGAATCTAGAGGATAACATATCCTTCGTAGATTTTATTACAGCTTTGTTATTTTCTAGGATCAACAAATCGTCAACATTAAGGCAGACAATGACATATCCAATGTCTATATGTTTCATATAGACGCATTTATCTGACTCATTTATCTTGAACCCATTTGATAACATAGTTTCATCAAATTTCTCATGCAATTGTTTTGGCGCTTGTTTAAGGCCATAAAGTGATACTTGAACTCATTTATCTTGAACCCATTTGAACCCATTTGAACCCATTCGATAATTTGCATACTTTATTCTCATTTCCTGGGCTTAAAAACCATTCAGGTTGCTGCATATATATTTCTTCTTCTAGTTCACCGTCAAAAAATGCAGTTTTCACATCCATTTGGTGTATTTCCAAATTCAGTATGGTTGCGATTGCAATGAGTGTCCTAATTGATGTGATTCTAGTTACTGGTGAGTATGTATCAAAGTAATCTAGATCTTCCTTCTGTCTAAATCCTTTGACTACGAGTCTTGCTTTATACTTGTCTATTGAGCCGTCATCTTTTAGTTTTTTCTTAAAGATCCATTTGTATCCTAGCGTTCTTGATCCTTTAGGTAGATCTACTAGTTCCCATGTATGGTTTTGCAAAATGGATTCAATTTCACTATTGACGGCTTCCTTCCAATAAGGAGCATCGGGTGATGACATTGCTTGTTGGTATGTTAGAGGTTCATTTTCTATCATATATGCATAGAAATCAGGTCCAATGGTTTTAGAGGTCCTCTGCCGTTTGCTCCTTCTTGGTTCCTCTAATTCTGGTTCAATATTACTTTCATGCGTGCTTTGATCAGCATTATCCTAAGGAATTTCTGGATCTCTTGCTCTCTTTTGAACAATAGTTTCAATAGAGGGTTTTAGAGGATAGATATGTTCAAAGAATCTAGCATTTCGAGATTCGATAATGGTGTTTTCATGAATGTCATTAATTTCAGATTTATACACCAAAAATCGATATGCGCTACTATTCTGAGCATACCCAATGAATATGCAATCTATAGTTTTCGGTCCAATTTTGACCTTTTTCGGTTTTGGTACTTCTACTTTGGCAAGACACCCCTACACTCTTAAGTATTTGTAGGATAGTGGTCTGCCTTTCCACAGTTCATGTGGAGATTTCGAAGGCTTCTTTCGAGGCACTTTATTTAGAATGTGATTAGCAGAAAGTATAGCTTCTCCCTAGTAATTATCTGGTAGACCAAAGCTTATGAGCAAAGCATTCATCATTTCTTTAAGGGTACGATTTTTACGTTCTGCTATATCGTTCAATTGAGGGGAATATGGTGCCGTTGTTTGGTGTATAATACCATGTTCGGCGCAGAACTCCGTGAAGGGAAATCCATATTCTCCTCCTCTATCACTTCTTAAAGTTTTTATTTTCTTGTTAAGTTGATTCTCAACTTCTGCTTTATACTGTTTAAATATTTCGAATGCTTCGTCCTTGCTTCTAAGGAGATATATATAACAGTATCTTGTACAATCATCAATAAAGGTAATGAAATACCTTTTTCCACCTTTAGTTTGACACATTTTTAAGTCACACACATCTGTGTGTATTAGGTCTAGAGGTTCAGTTTCTCGTTCAACATGGTAAAACGAGGTTCTTGTCAATTTTGCTTCTGCACAAACTTGACATTTATAGTTGGAGTCTATTTTGCATTTTGGTATAAAATCTAGATTAATCAATTTTCGCAAGGTATCAAAATTTACATGGCCTAACCTAGAATGCCATATATTAGAGGACTCAACAATATAAGCAGAAGATTCAACTTTATTCATATCATTGTTTGGTACAATAGTGGTTACATTTGCTTTAAATAAACCATCACATACATATCCTCTTCCTACATACACTCCGTTCTTTGATAGCACAAATTTATCGGCCACAAAGGTGAGTTTGAAATCATGCTTGCTAAGCAACGACCCTGAAATTAGGTTCTTGCGAATTTCCGGAATGTGAAGAACATCACTCAAGGTAAGTTCATTTCCAGAAGTCAATTTTAGTACTACTTTTCCCTTGCCTTCAACCTTTGATGCAGATGAATTGCCCATGAAAAGTTGTTCATCATTAGTTGCGGTTTTGTAGGTTGTAAACATCCACTTATTTGCACATATGTGTCGAGTGGCTCCTGTGTCTACAAACCATTCCTTTGAGTTACCAACAAGGTTGCATTCTGATACTACTACACATAACTCCATATCAGAAACACCATCTGAAGTTTCATCCATATTTGCATCTGATTTCTTCTTTTTGGGTGCTCGACATTCGGCTGCTTTGTGCCATTTCTTTCCACAGTTATGGCATGAACCCAGAAATTTCTTTGACTTCTTAGGAGCATGCTCACGTTTCCTCTTGTTAGGTTTGTCTGACTCGACTACATTTGCTTTGGCAGGCACGACAAGCGAAGTCTTTTTCTCAGATTTTCTGTTATCTTCCTCGATTCTCAGTCGAACTACAAGTTCCTCCATAGTCATCTCCTTGCGCTTATGCTTAAGGTAATTCTTGAAATCCTTTCCATGATGGAGGAAGTTTTTCAATTGCAGCGGCAACCTGAAAGGATTCGCTTAGAGTCATTCCTTCATCATGTAATTCGTGGATAATGACTTGTAGCTCTTGAATCTGATTGATTACGGTCTTCGCATCAATCATTTTGAAGTCCAGAAACTTTCCCGCTATGAATTTTTTCATGCCTGCATCTTCAGTTTTGTATTTCTTATCCAATGCAGTCCAGAGTTCTTTGGAAGTTTGAGTAGTACAATATACATTGTACAAGCTATTGTCAAGACCATTTAAGATATAGTTCGTGCACATGAAATCAGAACTCTTCCAGACATTCAAGGCTTCAACTTTAGCTGCATCGGTTTCCAGTTCTTCGACTATGGGAGCATCTTCTGTAAGAAATTTTACAAGGCCCAAAGTCGTTAGATAGAATAGCATCTTTTGTTGCCAGCGCTTAAAGTCCATCCCTGTGAACTTTTCAGGCCTTTCTCCATGAGATATTGCCATTGTTGGAATCAGAGACGCAGGCTGAGTGTTAGTCTGAGTTGGTGCAGAGTTGTTGTTGCTATTCTGTGACATCGTCGTCTGCAGATTCAGTGAACAATCAATATTGTTTCAAGAGTGTCAGCGCTGTGCAACTCAAGTGCTGCAAAAAGTCGCTATAACTGTACTGTAACACTATCACTATTATGCTATAGAAAACTGTTGCAAAAAACTACTGCAAAGTTGATGTTTCAAAAACGTTGCTAACAGAATTTCTCAGAAAACAAGCAGTAAGTATAGAATCAGTAATCAAATTACCAATCAATCCATCCGAGTGCAGTGAATACTGTTGCCTTGAAACAATATTGCTCCCTGTATGCACCGTAGGTTGTGAGCAATTTGTTTTCCAGGATGAAACAGACCAACCTCGCAATGCTGTGCTTGCAAGCGGAGCGATGGCGAACTGAAGAGAATATAGAATCAAGAACAGAGTTATGTGTGGAAGAAGAGCGGTAGAAAAACAGAAAGAAGAATAATCTTTTCATTTTCTGTCTGCCTATATATAGGCTCGGGGAGGTGTCTATTCGGGTCTGAACGGTCATGTCTGTTTGAAAGGTTGCGACCCTTTACCAACTGACCGTTTGTTACCGTTCGTCCAAAAAAGTGTTTGAATTCAAAAAATATCTGGTCTGAATAGCCAAGCCAAGCCAACCGCCAAATGCAAAGTGCCTCTAATATGCCTCAAACGCCCGCGGGCGCGCGCGTGCGGGGTGGTGCAACTGCTAAGATGGGTTGTGGTTTTATGTCTCTCTTTTCTTATTGTAACTATAATAGGGACCACATCTTAGTATATAAACACATATTTTTTATTATATTCCAAGATGTGAGACTATTCATATTATAAGCATTAAATGCCTCACATATCCCAATGCACAATTTCATTTTTTCCCAACACCTCTCTATTGTCTTACTCGTTTATTTTCAACAATGTTTTTGCTTGTTTATGGCTGTTTTGTTGTTATGCCTGTAGCATTCGATTCAGTTTTCTAGACCAAAAGTTTGAACTGTGCCTGCTGCTCGATAATGTGTATGCGCGCATATTATAATGGTTGAAGCGGTTAGTTCTTGAATTGTGGGTGCCTGAACCTAAGCGTCGTGGAGCACATCCAATGTATGGAAACAAACAACCAAGGGTCAAAAAAGGGGAGTAGAGAGTCGAAGGTGCAGTGAGCGTGACGGCTTCAAGAAACAGCTTAGGGAAGAGAATGCACAGTGGATTTTATATTTTTGATGGTATTGGTCAGAGGGGTGATGCTCGTAGCAAAAATATCCTTCGTCAGCCTTTAAAGCGAAGGGTTATTCAATGGTCAACAAGTCAACATTCTTGTTTAGAGTGAAACTCTCTTGTTCGCGTTCTTACTTGTTGGTGATTAAGACTGACTAGTGTTTTCGATTTTATCATTCCTCATTTACAGTTTTTCATTTCGCGAGGTCAATGCCTTTTGGACTGTGTATGTTTCAAAAGGACAAGTTTTCACTGTTTTTCAAACAATTATGGTAATAAAGTTGTAAATGTTTGGATTTATTTCTTAACTAAAAGGCCTGAAGGAAAAAGCATCTGAAAGAGTGCTAAGAACCAACCAAAATTTTGTACGTTTTCCGACGATTTCAACCTTAAGGTCACACTATTTACATTATATAAATCGAACTCAAATCGCTTATTGAATTAGAAGCTACAAATGCATTGGAAAATATTCGAATGCAAGGCTCAATTCACTTCAAATCCAAAACTTCAAAATACTTTTTCAAAAAATTAGATGTAAATTTGCATCAATCTTTCCATTAACGTGAATAAAAACGTAATTAACAAACAATCACAAACCAATTGATTAAAAAATTACTCTATTTTCCATCAATAGCTTTTTTCTGTTGAGAAAAGTCAATTCAGACCTAGCATCATTCAAAAAACCTGAATTTTATTTATAAATGTTTATCAAATGAAAGAATGAATGGGAAGAAGACTTGAGGGGAAAAAAACCAGAAATAACTTTTTTGCTATGTGTAGTTTTTTAATTTTATATAGCAATTTCAAGTTGCATTTATATTATATTTTTATGCCTATCCATTAGACAAATTGGTATTGTCTACAACAATCTCCTTTAACAATCAAACCCTTCAAAGCTACCGTCACACCATCTCTCTTATTAGAATTATATTAAAAAAAATTACTTCCTACCGTTCCCATCTCATTGCATTCACCACAATTAAAGCTAAATCCTGAATGCAACGAAAGGGAAAGAAAAAGGCTTCTTTATTTGAACGACGAAGCCAGTGGTAATACTCAATAACGTCGACTCCTAATTTGTATTATTACAGAATAAAATAATAATTTTCTCCAACAACTCACTCAACTTACTCAATAAAAAGATGGCAACATCAACTATATCATTTTTCCTTCACTTGATATTTGTTGCAAATGACATAGATAGGGGGCAAAAACAAATTTTATGCAATACATTCAGTTTAATATTAACCGACTTACACTACCATTATGTTGCAATTTAAGACTAGTGTGAATTTTTTTTATAGTAAAATGAGTGATTCTCTCAGGGACAAGTGCACTTATATAATTTTATTCTATGCTTAAATGAGGTGCTGTAAATTAATCTGGTAGGTAGTAAAACCTCATACAAAACCTTGAAAATTAGGAACCAAAATAGAATAGATCAAGAGTAGAACCTACCTACACAGTAGACAAGAATAAATAAGGACATACTTGAGAAAATAGTTTTGTGGCCATAAGCTGACTCAGAAAGCAGAATCCATGACGAGCCAACCAAAGGTAGCCAATCCCAACATATTGGTCTCCACGATACGCATGTAATAGTGCCTTATCATATCCATCCCAAACCATAGCGGCCTACTAAACCTAGATAAACTCAAAAAAATTATGAGTCCATAACATAGATATGTATGTAAAAATGCTTATATATGTATATATGCGTAAAAGTTAAAACTAGAAAGATATAAAAATGTACTTGGTTGTCAAGCAGTTGCGAGGTGTTCAAAAGTAGTTGACTTCGTCAAAATAATCAACTATATCGGTGCTTAATTTCATATTATGTCCTCCATTGCCGTAATTTTTTTACCTTTAAGATATTAATGTGACTTTTTACCTTCTTAAGAAATTCCTTTAAAATTACATTTTTAGCTAGTTTGTAGATAGGATTTGCAATCCAATTGTAACTGAAAGATGTAATAGAGTAAGTTAGGTTGTCAAAAGGAGCTTTAACATTATTGAACATTCTATGGTTTCTTCAATCCATAAATACCAACAAGTAATTGTGAAGATAATATATAGTAAAATTCTATAACATTCAGTATAATATTGAAGTCTAAAAACGTTCTAATAGTAGTCATAACTAAAATTATGTTTTTCATGTTGAACTCAAAAATAATAAAAGTGGTTAGAAAAATATAATTAGTTAGATAAATTAAAATAAGCGTGTTATGTTCCTAAGTCTAAATAACAAAAAGGCATTTTTTATCTATCAGCAAATTCTCTTTCTTTAAACATTCAATTATGTTTAATTTTTTGTGCATGATTAGCCACATATGTAACTTTCCAAATGAATTTGACAGTCTTTTGTTAGAACCTTTATTCTATGGTTTCAATGACAACAACTATACAATCACATATATTATATATCTTATCAAGATTACATGTATATACTATAAGAGATCATCATGCTCAAAGATATCGAGACTCGAAGATAAACAAAGACATATAGACCATGCTATGATTAGTAAGGTTATTCTATTGTATTAAGAGTCTTAGAAAAACATTGTAAAGTCTCCTTGAGTATATATGCACACACGATTCATATACACAAAATCGGCATTAAAAAACATTCAAAATTAGCATTAAAAATTTATACTCTGAAAATGCCAACCACAGACGTCTGTGAATATGTTCGAGAAATTCTATCCTTAAGCCACAGACGTCTGTGGATTTTCCACAGACGTCTGTCATCTGGGAACTGCTATAACCTGAATGGTTGCTTCGTTTCATATTGAATAGATGCTTCTGTTAAATTGAATAAACCCATCTCTTCATTGAAAGTTTGCAGCCATTAAATTGAATAGAGTTTATCTAACAGTAACAACTCCTCATCTACATCTCTTTGCTCCTATAAATAATACAAAGATTGAGATTAACAAACAGATCGATTCTCTTGATTTCTTATTACTCACTATTTACATATTTGTGTATCTCTTGCTTACGTATTCTCAATCTATAATAACCAAAATATCATTTTGGTTAAACCATTTCCTACAACTCAAAGCATTCACATACTCAAAGGAGATCATAGAAAGATTTGTATCATTAGTCAAAATCCATGTTATTTGGAACACAAGATTGTCAGAGATATATTCTTGTATTAGCTTATTCCTTCGGGCGAAGCTAGGGTTAGGTGGTTAAAGGAAATACCGAAGGGGAGCTTCGAGACTGGACATAGGACGAGAGGTCCGAACCAGTATAAAATATCTGGTGTGCTCGCTTTTATTATTTACCTTATTTATATTCAATTATTATTCTCTGCTTAAGATAGTTAGTAATATACAATCTCATACATATATATAAGTTGCATTACTTAAAAAAGATCCTATAGACTTTCATTTGGTACCAGAGCCTGGGACTAGAGATCGTAACAACATCCTTGAAAAAATGGTCATAAAGAGATCCAGTCAAGGTAATAGAAAGAGGAAGAGCAATAAAGAATAATCAAAGGAGCAAACAAACAAATGCTTCATGGCTAAACTTAGATCATAATTGGTATGCTTAGATTGTTTATATAAAGATCTTTTGTTAGCACATAATGAATTATTAAAAATGGTAAAACTTTGAATAAAGTTAATAGAATTGCATTAGCTAAGTTAAAAAATTGTGAGTAAGAAATTTCCAATTTAAAAGAGGAAAATAAATTTTTGGTAAAACAAACTAAATTGTTTGAAAATACGGTAGAAGAACCTGTTTTACAAAAAGATTTCCTACAAAAAGAAAATTGAGCAATTAGAAGCTAAAAATAATGATCTTTTGAAGGAAATCGACGTATTGCAAAATAAAATATATTTTTGAAAAATTATTTAAATAATCTAGCTTTTTAATTTTGTCTCTTGAAAAAGAGAATAAAGCTTTAATTAAAAATAATTTAGAATTATCTAAAGAATGCATGGTTTTAAAAAATAACAGTAATATTTTGCAAAAAGAAGTTTGTGATTCTAAAGCAAATTTTGAAAGGTTAAATAAAAAATTCGTAAGTTTTAACAAAGGTAAAGATATCTTATCTTTCTGCGGTTTAGGCTATAAACGAGCTAAAAGTAAATGTATTACAAGATATGCATTCATGTGTACTAATTTTAGTGCTAGTACTAGTAAACAATATAGTCCTAAAACTACTTCTAGTAATAATAGTACTTTGTTTAGAAATGATAGAAAATATTATTCAAGTACCAAGCTAATGACAAATAATATAAAATATGGATTCCTGCTAATACGATGGATCATAATAAACAAATTTATATTAGCAACTATCGTAAAAATGTGATTTATAATGAAAACTATATTTATAAAGGTTCAACCACACCCAAATGGGTATGGCTTCCCAAGACCTAACCTCCGGACCTTAACATAGGAAGTGGGTACCAAAACATATATCTCATTTTTTGCAGGTACACCACTTATAAAGGGGGATATATATTTCAATTTTTCTGATACTTATGGAAATGAAGCCACAAATGTGAAGTTAAAATTTCCAATGTGAGTATGATATGTGATGTTGTAATGGTTAAATTATGACTATGGTAAGTGGTATGTTCTTTAAAATCATAAACACAATTTTTTTAATATTTTGTACACCTATGAATTTATATTAGAGAGTTCTACCCATATAATCATTCATATTACTCCAATTGATATTTATTTCCTTTTTGTCGATGATAAAGGGGGAGAATAACTATACGACCATATCAATAGGAGGAGTATTAACTTAGGGGGAGAATGTTTGAACTCCTATTTATTTATTTATTGTTGAACTCAAGTTTGTTTATTGTTCAATTATATTATTTGTGTCTATGTGTGATCTGTCTATGTGTTATTCATATCTATCTCATTTTCTATGTCCATATGTTTATGTTTCTCTTATTTTATTTTGATAATGACAAAAGGGGATAAATATATGCATATACATAAGGGGAGACAAAATTAAAGGGGAGTTATTTTTATCATAACCAACGATTGTATAGTTGTCATCATCAAAAAGAGGGAGAACGTTAGAACCTCCATTCTATGGTTTCAATGACAACAACTATACTATCACATATATTATATATCTTATCAAGATTACAGGTATATACTATAAGAGATCATCATGCTCAAAGATATTGAGACTCGAAGATAAACAAAGACATATAGACCATGCTATGATTAGTAAGGTTATTCTATTGTATTAAGAGTCTTAGAAAAACATTGTAAAGTCTCCTTGAGTATATATGCACACACGATTCATATACACAAAATCGGCATTAAAAAACATTCAAAATTAGCATTAAAAATTTATACTCTGAAAATGCCAGCCACAGACGTTTGTGGAAAATCCACAAACGTCTGTGAATATGTTCGGGAAATTTTATCCTGAAGCCACAGACGTCTATGGATTTTCCACAGATGTCTATCATCTGGAAACTGCTATAACCTGAAAGGTTGCTTCATTTTATATTGAACAGATGCTTCTGTTAAATTGAATAAACTCATCTCTTCATCGAAAGGTTGCAGCCATTAAATTGAATATAGTTTATCTAATAGTAACACTCCTCATCTTAGTTTTTTATTACTCACTATTTACATATTTGTGCATCTTTTGCTTACATATTCTCAATCTATAATAACCAAACTATCATTTTAGTTAAACCACTTTCCACAACTCAAAGCATTCGCATTCACATACTCAAAGGACATCATAGGAAAATTTGTATTATTAGTCAAAATCCGTGTCGTTCTCCTTCTAGTTGGGTTGAATCTGGAGATAGACTTGTTCTTGGACTCGACATAATCTTAGAAGCCAATCAGAAGGTAGCTGATATTAGAAGAAAGATGAAGGAAGCGCAAGACCGGCAAAAGTGTTATGTAGATCAAAGGCGTAGGAATCTAGAGTTCTTAGTCAGGGACTTGGTATTTGTGAAAGTCTCTCCTCTGAGAAGTGTCGTGAGGTTTCGGAAGACAGGGATGTTAGCCCCTCGATATATTGGCCCTTTTCCCATACTGGACCGGATTGGCAAACTTGCATATAAAGTGGAGTTACCAGATCGACTATCAGATGTGCACAACGTATTTCACATATCTCATTTACGTAAGTATGTACACGACCCTTCGATGATAGTAGAACCGGGACAACAAGTTGATTTGGAGGTTCAGCCTAACCTAACCATTCTTAGGCGGCCTATTCGTATTGTCACTCGAGATATAAAGCGATTAAGGAAGAAGGTTGTGAATTTTGTTAAGGTTCAATGGAGTGGAGATGTTAGAGATTGTACTTGGGAAACTGAGGACTATATTAGGGATTCTTATCGCGAGTTGATGTAGTTGTTGTTTCTTTTTAGTTTACTCACGAGTTATGTTGAGGTCACTTTCCTTGTATCTTTGTGTGGTATGTATGATATCATTTGGGTTTCTTTGATATCTTGAGTTTATCTAATTAATTTCAAAGATGAAATTTCCTTTAAGGAGGGAAGGATGTAACGATCCATAATTTAATCACTTTGAACTTGAATAGTTAATTTTTTCTTAAATGATTAAATAATAGATTTTATATCTAAAATAAAATTTTGGATAAAATGCCTCTAATGGATTTTTAAAACTGATGTAAAATTTTAGTTTCAAGACGGTTCGAGATATAAGGCGATTAGGGGTACCGATTTATTTAAGATAAGTTTGCCTAATAAACCAAATGAGAATGATTACTTAAGAAAAAAATTTGCCTAGTAAAAAAAGAAAGAATCATTAACCTTTCTTAAACAGAATAGTATAATAACTTGCCTAGTAAAACAAGAAAGAATTATTAAGCTTGCCTAATAAAACAGAATAGTATAATTACTTGCCTAATAAAACAAATTAGCATAATGATTATAATATTCCATATGGATGGTTGCCATTAGACCAAAATCTGGTCGAATCAGATTATGCCATACGGATGGTTGCCATTGGACCAAAATCTGGTTGAATCAGGTCAGGCTATAGTTGATAAGGAGGATTCCTATTGGACCAAAATGTGGTCTAATCAAATTAAGCCATAAGGATGTTTTCTATTGGACCAAAATGTGGTCGAATCAAATTAGGCCATAAGGCTGGTTTCTATTGGACCAAAGTCTGGTCGAATCAGTTTAGGCTATAGGAAATTACTAAAGTACCATTCTCTTCACCTATAGATAGCCAAGTCCATATCTCATTTTAATTCATTCACAAACTAAAGAAAAGAACTAAATGTCATTATCAAACGCGAAGTATTTCAAGTCTCCAGTAAAGAAAATAAGATATGAGTATATTCCCTGTTTTCATAGTTTAGTGGATATAACTTATTCTGTGAGTATATTCCTTGTTTCCATAGTTTAGTGGGTATAACCTATTCGGTGAGTATAATTCAATTATTTTTCAGTGAGTATAATCTTAATCTCTTTCCTTTGACTCATTCACATTTTAATAAATGTTGTGTTAACTATTGATTGTAAATTGTTAATAATAATAGGTCTGTGATTATTCTTGTTATTATTCTTGTTTGGTTGTTTGATTTATGCTCGGCTAGTTTATGAGCAATAACCTTGACGTTTAGTTAAAGGAAACTTAAACCACCTTTTAACTTAGGATTGACATTTGGTGACTTTTTGGTTAAAGGAAATAACACCCCTTTTAGCTATCTCATTTGACTAAGAGGGAGCTTCACCTCTCTTGGTTGTATTCTCCTTTAAAGATGATGGGTTTAAGTCATGATTTGAATTGAAGTTTTAAATCTTGGTTTAAAGTATTTTAAAGGAGCTTCAAAATTTATATAATGATTTAAATGGGCTATTTATGGAAAGTAAGTAGTCCTATACTTGGCACTAAAAACCGATGAGTAGATTGATCCTCTATCTGTGAGATCAAGAACCGAAGTGTCTAGGCAAGTCTAGGGGCCACCAGTGCCTTGACTTACCTGACTTTGTTTCTAGGCGAGGGATAGAGTATTGTCAGATTTCGATACTCTTCTTCCTTTTGTTTTTGTTTCGTCAATCTAAGACAATTTGTTGCTCATTTAGTGCATTGATATCCTTTATCGGAAATGACTAAATAAAGAGCGAGTGGAGGCTAAGCTATGTGGGGTTGCTCCCATTAGGGTATTGTCAGATCTACTCTAAATTGGTTTCGGTTGTATGCGCACGAAGATATGAAATACTTGGATACTCGGTAAGGTTGGTGGGGTCCGGCTTGGAGGTTTTCGAGGGCCATCGTAGTTCTCAAGTACATTTTCTAGAGGTATACTTTCGATAAGGGGGTGCACCCTCCTAGTCATTGTTGGAAAATTCCTTTTCCTTATTTTTATTTAAATTTTTGGATTGATTCTTTCTTAATTGCATCAGGAAGCGTCTTGCGCTCTTCGCGATGTTTAATTATTTGTGTCCATTCTTTTATGCTTGGATGTTGTCCTTGTAAGGGGAAACCCATTCTACGTTTTTGCTACGTGGTCTCACCGGTTATTCTATGTGTTCTATTTTTTTATTTGGAGTTTACTCATACCGGACTTATTGTCTGACTCGAATTTTTTGTTTTCCTTAAACTCTCGGGTCCTCATTTATATTTGAGTAGTCCAAAAATGACAGGTTTCTTTGGGCTTTTTTAAAGATGGTGGACGAGCAGGAGGCTCCTTATCTATTTAGCTATTTATCTCCGCTGTTATGAGAAGTTGTCTCTATATATGCATATTTAAAGGCAGGTTGTTATAACTACCTAGACTGATAGTAGTACTTTTGTTGTAACTCTGATAACTCAATGTTAGGGAGTAATCATATGTACTTTGTTATTTTTTTGTTATATATTTAACCGTTCCATTGCGAGATTATTGTTCTGTTCTTATATTTTACCCCATGACAACTCATCTTTCAGATACTTGGGCAATGGCACATGAATACCATGGGTGTATTAAGTGTCATTCTCATTGACCAGAAAGGTGGGTCGTCATAGTTGGTATCAGAGCTTCGGTTGAGCGAACACCTTAGCCTGATTGGGGTACAACTCATTAGAGATAGGGTAAGTGATGCCCTAGAATGAGTTAATCTTGAGAGAGTGTATTTGTAATTTTTATAATAATAATATTTATCCTGTAAAGTCTCATTTTAGATCCTTTGTTGTTATTTCCTTAAACCATTTTACTCCTGTTTTTGTATTCTAAAGATACCTGTTATTTGTTCAGATAATAGAAAATGAATACAAGAAGAGGAGGAAGGAGAGGATCTGGAACTAGCACAGCTACCAATGGTAGGGTACCTAGAAATGCTACTATGTCAGCTGTAGATGCGGTAGAGGAAATGGTAGTGCAAGTTCAGACCCCTATGAACTTTGCGGCTTTGTGCAATAATTTTACCACTTTGGGTGGGAAAGCATTCTATGGGACTGAAGATATTCTTGGAGTGCAGATGTGGCTTCGAACTTGTGAAAGAATATTTGGAGATCTTTGGTTAGAGCATGCGGAGAAACGGCTATTGGCATCGCGACAACTTCAAAAGCGGTGATGGATTGGTGGGATTTAGAAATAGCTAGTACTCTAGAGGAGGAGTTTTCTTGGGCCCAGTTCAAGGAAGTTTTTGAAGCATAGTTTATTCCAGAAGCCGAAAGAACTCGGTTATTTAGAAGTTTCATTGACTTAAAGCAGGGTGATATGACGGTGTCGCAGTATGAGCATAAGTTCAATGCTTTGTCCCATTTTGGACTTGGATTGATAAACACACCGCTCGAGAAAAATGAAATGTTTGTAAATGGAATGTGACCAGAGTTCCATCATGAAATGACCAATCATCTTATGGGTACGTTCACTAACATTATCAGCATGGCTTTGAGGTTTGAGGCTCTTGATATTAAGGAAGGAGTCCAGAAGAGTGTAGTACCAGCAGTAAGTGCCAAGCCATTATCAGTTATACCAGTGGAAGGAAAGCCAAACTTCAAGCGTAGGTTTAAGGGAAAGAAGTAGGGTGCAGGGAAGAAACCCGAAGATGGCGCTTCAGCACAGAAAAAGCAGACCAACTTGGCCAACATTCTTTGTTTCAAGTGCAATAAGATGAGCCACTTTGCAAATCATTGCCCAATTACCACATGTTTAAATTGCGGCCAGCCAGGACATATGAAGAATGAGTGCACTTTTCCTAGGGATCTCAAGGATAGACTTTTACCATTAAAGAGATACCATCCATTTCTTCAGATCAAAAAGGGAAGCAAGTGTTGCAAGGTACATTATCCATCTATGATATTCCTGTAAGGGTGTTATTTGATACAGTAGCTTCCCATAGTTATATTTCTTATGATCTAATGAACAAACTGAACCTTAAATAGGTTATCATAAGTAATACTCTTTGTGTGTCAAACCCAATTGGAGGTCCGACAAACTTGACGCTGTGTGTCTAAATGTACCTATTTTTTGTCAAAATCATCTCTTTCCTTTTGACTTCTTTGTTCTTGGGTTTATGATTTTGGAGTGTTGTTGGGAATGGATTGGTTATCTAAGTTTAAAGCTATCTTGGATTTTGGTAGAAGGCTCGTCAGAGTTAGTGATGCTAGAGATGTTGGTGTTGATATTAGTTGTGAAGAGCCTAAGAAGTTAATAAGCAGTTTTCTCTATTCACTCGAAGTGGCTAAAGTGGAGATAGGAGATGTGCCGGTTGTTCGAGATTTCACAAATAGTTTTGATGAGGTGCAAGGTTTACCTCCTCACCGTGAAGTTGAGTTCCGTATTGATTTGGTTTCAAGAACAGACCTATTGTACAACCCTTACGAAGGATGGCTCCGAAAGAGAAGAGGGAGTTAGAAAGGTAGACTTATGACTTGTTTTAGAAGGGCTTGATCCGACGTAGTACCTTGAGTTGGGGACTGCCATTCGTCTTTGTTATAAAGGCGAACGGTTGCCTAAGGTTATGCGTAGACTATCGGGAGTTGAACAAAAGGACTACCAAGAATAAATATCCTTTGCCAAGGATCGACGATATGTTTGACCAACTCTACGGTGCTCGGATATTTTCTCAATTAGATCTTGCCACCGGTTTCCACCAATTAAGAGTAGTAGAGGAGAGTGTTCCCTTAACAGCTATTCGGACTCCAGAAAATTTCTACGAGTGGTTAGTTATGCCGTTTGGATTGACTAACACACCCACTTATTTTGTGGAATTAATGAATCCAGTATTTCAAGATATTCCTAATAAATTTATTCTCGTCTTTATTGATGACATTCTTATCTATTCAAAGATAGAGGAGGAACACAAATATCATCTCCATGTCGTACTCGATACCTTAAGAAGCAATGTGTTGAAGGCTAAGTTTTCCAAGTGCCATTTCTGGAAATCCGAAGTTAGGTTTCTAGGGCATGTTATTTCGGGAGAAGGTATATCGGTGGACCCAGTTAAAGTTGTTGTGGTTCAAGACTGGAAGAAGCCCAAAAGTGCGACGGAAGTTAGAAGTTTCTTGGGATTGGCTGGTTTTTATCATAGGTTTACCAAGGACTTCTCGAAGTTTGCTTCTCATCTGATGAAGTTAACAAAGAAAGATGTTAAGTTCGTTTGGACTTCTAAGTGTGACAAGCATTTAGTGAATTGAAAGAGAAGTTGACTAGAGCTCATGTTTTAACTGTTCCAGATGAGAGCGAAGGTTTAACTGTGTATACAGATGCTTGTGGAACCGGATTAGGAGCAGTTCTGATGCAGCATGGGAAAGTTATTGCCTAGCGAGTCGACAGCTAAAGCCGCATGAGAAAAATTATGCTACGCACGATTTGGAGCTTTTGGCTGTTGTCTTCGCACTAAAGATGTGGATGCATTATCTTTTGGGTGAAAGGTTCGAGTTATACACGGACCAGCAGAAGATATTCCGATCTTTGTGTGTAACGATTCGAGATTTTCGACTTCCGAAAATCGACATTAATACGTCCACTGCATCAACTGCCGAGCAATCGAATGCCGGAAAACCGAATTGTTATGGTTAAAAAGAAGAGGTAGAAGAAGACAGAAAGAAAGAGAAAGAAACAGAAACAATAACAGAATCTCACATTTGCAGCGGAACAACATATAATAGATATAAATGAATAATCTTTAAATCAAAGAACTATATCAGTTTATACATTACATCATCATCAGAGTTTACAACAACAATATACAATACATCAATGGACAGTTATACAAACTTGTCCTCATACAGAATACACAGCGGAATAAATAATATCATATACAAGTGATACGTCTCGCCATCCAGCTCGCCACTTGAGCTCCAATGCCTCCTGAATTCCAGAATGACCTTATAACCTGACTCTAGACTGCCCGTGTGGAAAATTATGGGCACCCAGAGTTTAGGAAGGGAACAGTAAACTCCAGGTCAGTCATGGGACTGGTGTGAGAACTTAAAACAGTTATTAGCACAAAAGAATACAACAAAGGAAGTAAAAGACATTCGCAATGCTTTTGGAAAATGAAACTACCATAAGACCTCCCGCCACACACACAATGCAAACGCAGAATTGGAGGAGATTTCTTCTTATGATAGTCAAATATGCTTACTACGCAAAATCATTGGATTTTTATTATTATTAGTGCATAGTGTAGAAAACATTTCGAAAGTATAATATTAATCTTAGCCAACATACAACCATTATTGTATGCCTACTATAGCTACCATCTAAACAGTGGTGACCACCATAAGTAAATGGCAGGTTCTACAAATAAAACCATACAGGGTTCGTATTGGAAATTGGATTTCCAACAAATGGTCGGGCTAAGGAACTTCCCACTGCCAATGGGATCGCCTCTGGATGGACGTCCCGAGAACCTAACCGGATCTCTGCCAACACAAGGCCGGGTTACCTCTAACACTAGGTAACTACTTCTCGAGTATGCCACCCCCCGGTCCTTTGGGACCTTTATCCGAGGCGCCTCGATCAAACACACAATCACACAATAAATGAGATTGGAGTAACCACATAGGTTAAATACCAGGGCTCCATACCTGATACCATCCTTTTCCAGAAGGAAATGACATACCCTAAAGGGAGCGACCCTCATAACCTGGCCGCATATTCCTGTTTCGACCATTTCCGGGGTGTGAGGTCCGAAGAGGTCTCGTCCACAAAGCTACGCTTTTTCACAAAGCCACGCTTTGATCAACAAATGATCAATAAATAATCATCACACAGCAACACTGAGCATGCCATACTACCAAATTGGGAGTATATCGCTGATAACCTTCAGCTACATAACCTCTGAGCTCGTACGTCTCAAAGAAGGGTATTAAGCTAAAAGAATATATTCTCCGCCACCAACATAAATGTATTTGAAAGAAATCAGCTTTATATCTCAAAATGTAATGTCAGACATGTAACCATACAAGTCTGTTCCTGGTTCGAACAGAACCGAAGGCACTTCCAAAGAAGCCCTTGCAATCCAGGTATTCACAATCCCGATCGAACTTCCCATCACAAAGGAAATCTCTATACCGTAGCTAACGGTGTAGAGACAATCAATAGGTCATCCTATCGTTTTCACAAATACCTGGTCTTCACCACCGGTCTTCAAATGCTATCCATATCGGCATATCAATTATTCGGAATGGGTTATATGACATAAAGGTCCTCTCCCGGCTAAATCGAATAGTGAGCACAATATTTAAACATATGGATATAGGGATTTCAATTAAGTCACAACTTATTACCCAAATCCTTTCCTTTAAATGGTTTAAACAAATTACCATTTTAAATCTTTAAACAAAAAGATTTACTTCACAAAGTTTACCCAGTTTCACAAAAATTCATTCACAGATTTCCAAATCAATTTCCATTTCAATTTGATTAACCCATTAAATCTTTAAATTGAGATTTAACTTATAGCTTTCAAAACTATTCACAATTCAAGTCTTTTATAATATAAAAGATACACCTTTTAAAATCTTCTTTGATTTCAAAATAGAGCTTAATCATCTTCAAAAAGGTTAATTCATAGATTTTCCAAACTATTCACAATTTTATTTCAACTTGAAATGTTTCGGTACAAATTAGAAATCTTTACACTTTATGAAAGCTATTATTATTTGAAAACAGATAGTTTTTGTTTTGGGAAAAACTGGTTACAATTACACAGGTTAAAGCCATCCAAGTACAAATCTTAGATTTAAATTTAAATTTCCAAAACCATATTTTAAATGGTTAAAAACCCATATAAACACCTTTTACACTTATAAAATCTTTTAGACCATAATTCCCAAATCATTGAATTCAATTTCAAAATATTGAATTCAAAATTAAATCTAATGATTTAAATTCCAACTTTTATTAAGTTATTTAAAATAACTTTTATTTTTGAATCTCATTTTCAAAAACTTTAATTCCAATTCCAAAACTATTTTGGATCCAAAAATTCAATTTTCAAAATTGATAAAAATCTGTGACTTAACCCCGATTTCCACGTGAAACCCACATTTGTGTGTGTATTGTGTAGTCCACAGGTTTAACATAATAGTGCAACAACATTCAACCATCACAGGTCAAAATACAATAATATATTTGATAAGAGGTATAAATTATAACGCTTATCTTTCATTCACAGATCACAGATATTCATATCATAGATAAATAGATCACAAATCACAACACAGAACATGATATATCACAAAACATCACATATCAGAGATGTCAAACAATTCAACATCCAATAAAATCCAAACATCCATAAGTAGGATTAATTTAATTATCTGATTAATTTAAAGTCAGATAAATTTCTATAAATAAATTTGGCTAGTTATGGTAAATTAATAATCAATTAATTTCAAATTGATTTTCAAATTTATTTCAAAACACCAAATCAAATTTCCAACGAATTTCCAAATTATTTACTTTCAAACACCAAAAGTAAATTACCAAATGGATTTCTAAATTTATTTCCTTTTAAAAATAAATTCCTTTTTAAGAAGATAAATTCCTTTATTTTCCAAATTATTCAAAAATTCAAATTTTAAATAAATTCTCAACTTATCGATAATATTTTCGAAATCCATTTATTAAGCCCTTTTTTCCCAAAGTTTAAAATTTAATTCAATATAGTTCAAAAATAACTTTATCCTTTAAAATTCCTTTTTTTTAATTTATCCAATTCTCAAAAATAAATTTTTCGATAAATTTTCAACTTGAATTTCGAAAATCCAATTTTATTTATTTCTGGTATCCAACGATACCAAAAATAAAATCGGCTAAAACGTAGCCTTCAACAAATTCAATCACAAAGATAATCACACACAACATTGAAATAAATTCAAATGTTTGAGGAATCCAGTTGGATCCCTCCAACCTGTTTCCCTGCATCCACAGATGTTAGCACAATACCAATTCCACTCGAGGTGGAATTTCGCGGTATATGGGATTTATAAAATATTATCCGCTATTATGCAGCGCAATAGGGTCTCATCCGCTATATAATGCGGGAAATCAACTCCAAATATATATAATACCAATTCCACTTCACGGTGGAATTATCGCGGTATATGTTTTTAATAAATAACCTCCGCTTAATATACGGTGTATAGGGTCTATTTTAACACAATAGATAACAATCATCATCCAATTCACACAATCAAGCAATTTTAAATCTTACTATTTAAAATTTAAATCGAAACAAATTCGATTGAGTGAGAAGTTCTCACCTTGAGTTGTCGAGTGATTAAATTTTAAATTAAATCGAACCATTCGATTTAATCAAAAATTCTCGCTTGCCCCAAACACGCCCAGATTTGCGCTGCAGCGTATATCTCATCGCTGTGATTCCAACGCTTCCTGTTTCGTCGAATTTCGACAACGTATGCAAAAGTTATGACATTTAGAAGTTTATACAAATTTATAATATAATAATTTTCATTTTCTTTTTATTTTTAAACCTTGAGTAGATCGTAGCCGTTCATTTCTCTTCCCTAGAATCTAGGTCGCGTCTTGTATCTTCTTCCCCTCCCAGATATATGCATACGCAAGAACCCATATAGCCGCCGCTTCTTCTTCCATTGCCACGACCAAAACGAACGCCGAGACGACAATCGACTAGTACCAAACGAACGAGCGTCACGAGCTCCGCCTTCGACTTGAATATGGCCAAGCTCGGTCAGCCCTAGGCATGGATTTTTGTGCCCAAATGATGCATGAATGGGCCGAGATCTTGGCCACGATGTCGCTCCATTTCAGATCACCACCGTTGGATCGGTAGTTCTCGACGTGCTTGACATCTTTCTAGTTGAAGCCGTAGCTTAATATTGTATTGATTGGAAGAAAATGATGGAGGAAGAATCGAGCGATTTCGGCCATTGGAATGTTAAGAACGGCGGCCTGAGAAATAAGCTAGGGTTTCACATCTAAACGTATATATATACGTATATAAATAATATTAAATTCATTTTAAAACGACTTTTCCAAACGAACTCAAAATCACATGTGCCGCCTAACGTTTATAAGGTTTTACCCGCGTTCCAAACACAATGGAACGTGTTTCGGGAACTAATTCGATCATATGTGCGAGATACAGAATTAAACGATCAAATTAAATTAAATCGATAAAAACGATTTCTATTCGTTTTGGCTCGCCCCAGACAAACCGTAAATCCGATTGACACGAAATTTTAAATCTTACAATAATAAAAAATTACGGATCCGATGAAACTTATTTCGTCGAAATCCAAGGCTGCTTGAAAAATAACTATTTTCACTAGTCAATTAAATATTAAAATATTCAATTTTCACAATTTAACTTTTAATTCAAATTTAAAAGTTCTATAACATCATTCTAACTCCAATATGATTTAATATAACTTTATAAATCATTTTTATTCACATTTAATCCAATTTCCAATTATTTACGAAATTTCAAATATTAAATTGTCGATTTAATTATCCAATTAAATCTCTATGTTCGAATTTTAATTTATTCGACTTACAAATCTTACTTGTTAATATTTAAAATTAATTAAATATATGAATTTCCAATGATAGAAATTCTGGGTTGTTACAATCTTCCCCTCTTAAAAGAATTTCGTCCTCGAAATTGCAAAGTAAGAAAAATGCCTCAAATTCATTAACTTTTTAAACAATTCGTTCAAATTAGATTTTAAAATCACTTAAGTGTACAACTTCCCCAAAATCCAATAGTTAAACTCTTTCAAAAACTTTACTAAGTTTTTCAAATCTATACTTAGTTATACTTTTCAAAACAAACTATATCGTTTAACTTTTAACTCCAAATCCAAAATTTAGTTTTCACAAATTTTCCAAAATTTCCTGAAAATTTTCTAACGCCTTAAATTTTCAGAAAAATTCGCCATAGCCTCCTTTGCGCGGTTCGATCGTAGTAGGATCACAATAGACATAAATATATATACATCGACCCACACGGTCGGAAAAGCAGAAAAACAGTTCATATTTCCTATTTTTATTGCATAGGCGTACCTTTTTAGCATTTTTAAGCAAAGCAGTTATTTATTAACTTATTAGCGCAACCAAATCCAACCGAACGGCAGCCACGACACCTGTACTTACTCAATTTAAACACGTAAGTGACATATATATAAAGTTATTAACATTCCACTCTTTTAAACAACTACAACATATGCATATTAAAAGAAATGCCTACTAAACAAGGTTTATAAGCAACTTATATGATTTCGACATCACTTGTAATTGTTTACAACCAATTCATATACAACGACATTCATTTCTTCATTTTCAATTAGTTTACATTCACTAATTTAAATTCATATTAGTTCACTTTCAATTTAAATCCAATTACATAGCTTTCAATTTCACTAATTCAATTTCATTAACACTTAATGAATCATACTATATACAATCAACCAACAATCATATAACAACCAATGTATATTCAACACAACCAAATTTATTCACTTTGTTTACCTTCAATTTGGTTTAACACTTTTAATTCCAATTGGTTTAATATTCTATTGATTTTCATTCAATTATTCAATTCCCAATTACATTAGCTTTAATGAATTAACACTTATATCCATTATCCCATATCAATTTACTCACATTCGATTGATTAACATTCAATCCATTTATTAATTCAATTGCTAATTCATTTTACAAATAAGGTTGAATTTCATTTATATAACTCAAGTTCACCTTCATTTAATGACTTCATTTATTAATTCATTTTGATACCAAAGTCAATTTCATGCAACATTACTTAAGTTATATTCCATTTCAAACATCATTTGTTTAACTTCACTTAATTTTCCACTTATAAATCCAATTCAGATTTTTGCTTAACAAAATTCATTTAGCCATTTTATCATTCGGTTTCACTTACATCTTCTCATTTTATAAGTTATACAACTTATATATTTAAACTTCCAAATCATATTAAATAATCACCTATCAAATCCAATTCAATTTATTTAACTTTCCTTTAGTTAAATTCACATCATATATTTTATTATGCTAACTCAATTTCTTTAACTTTACCAAAGATAAAATCTTTACTATTTCACATTATAAGTTCAAAACTCATTTCTACTCATATTCATTAATTTCAACTTGGATTTTTATTTAAATTTTGTTTATCACAACAAAACTTCAATTTCCAATTTACTATGGTAGCAAATCCATCACATAGAAACTTGAAAATGATACTGATGATGCTACAGTCATCGCCCTTATTATTTCCCAGTAACAATAATGAATCCAGTGCTTTTTGTTCTTTTTTAAAATTTCCTTTTATTTATAAACCACATTTATAAATCTTTTCCTCATATAATTTCACTACTTAACTTCACTTATACAAGATTATTTCACAATTGTATATCATATTAATTATAATTCCATACTTAATAATTCATTTGCTTATATACTTCATTCTTTTACAATGGTTGTTTTTATTTAGAATATTCAAACAACTTTTATTAACTCATATTAATTCTTACATTTTCAACAACCAAACAATCAATCTATATACACTTTAATAATTTTGAAAGAATTATTTCTTTTATATGCAAAGTATAATCGAGGTAAAATTATTTCATTTACCCAATTTAAAATGACACTATGTCAGTTTATCTCGTTTAAGAGTTTAGAAACCCCTATCGATTACAGTTAGCTAGACTACACCGACCAGAATCTATAAACAATCAACCGATAAGTCAACACAATACAAAACAATTTCATATTCACTAACAAATACGTGCTCATATCTATTATTACACTCACACTCATTCTAGAGTACTACTGACTCTATCTCTAATGAGTAACACCCAACAGAGCCAAGGTTATCGCTTAACCATATGCTCTGATACCACATTTAACGATTCGAGATTTTCGACTTCCGAAAATCGACATTAATACATCCACTGTATCAACTGCCGAGCAATCGAATGCCGGAAAACCAAATTGTTATGGTTAAAAAGAAGAGGTAGAAGAAGACAGAAAGAAAGAGAAAGAAAAAGAAACAGAAACAATAACAGAATCTCACATTCGCAGCGGAACAACATATAATAGATAAATGAATAATCTTTAAATCAAAGAAATATATCAGTTTATACATTACATCATCATCAGAGTTTACAACAACAATATACAATACATCAATGGACAGTTATACAAACTTGTCCTCATACAGAATACACAGTGGAATAAATAATATCATATACAAGTGATACGTCTCGCCATCCAGCTCGCCACTTGAGCTCCAATGCCTCCTGAAATCCAGAATGACCTGATAACCTGACTCTAGACTGCCCGTGTGGAAAATTATGGGCACCCAGAGTTTAGGAAGGGAACAATAAACTCTAGGTCAGTCATGGGACTGGTGTGAGAACTTAAAACAGTTATTAGCACAAAAGAATACAACAAAGGAAGTAAAAGACATTTGCAATGCTTTTGGAAAATGAAACTACCATAAGACCTCCCGCCACACACACAATGCAAACGCAGAATTGGAGGAGATTTCTTCTTATGATAGTCAAATATGCTTACTACGCAAAATCATTGGATTTTTATTATTATTAGTGCATAGTGTAGAAAACATTTCGAAAGTATAATATTAATCTTAGCCAACATACAACCATTATTGTATGCCTACTATAGCTACTATCTAAACAGTGGTGACCACCATAAGTGTGACATCCCGGAATTTTGGGCAATATCAATTTAATAATCTTTATTAAAAAATTAAATTGATTTGATAATATTTGTAAATAAGATCTGAATTTGATTTAATAATCTTCTTTTAATAAATATTTAACTGATCATTTATCTTTTAAAAGCTAATAAATTGTTTTATTTATAATGTATATATATATTTTTATATATTGTAAATAGATAAGCTTTGTTTTAAATTTAATAAATAGAGGCATGTTTTCTAATTTTAATAATTTTGGTAATTTAGAAATTTGATTTAATTTAATATTAAATAAATAACCATACGATTTTAAAATACTCAAGATAAATGTTTATTTGTTTAAAAATGATTTTACCCTAAGTTTAAATAAGAAAGGTTGTTTTGTTCTTTTTAAATATAGTTTGATTAAATAAGTAATTTACTAATAAAGAGATAATTTCTTTTATAAATTATTTCAATTTAATAATGAGTTATTTTTGAACAGTATTAATAATGTAATATTTTTACAAATAGATTTTTAATGTGAATAGAATTGTTATATATATATATTTTTGGAAGAAACTATGATTTGTAAATTTGAAATGAAGTCTTTCAAAAATGTTTTAATTTAAAATAAACCTTATAAATATTAAGCATAAGTGTAAAAATAAATAATAAATAAATTTAGCAATTGATAGTTTAATTTTAAAAATAAAAGTAAAATAAAAATAAACACATATGTTAGAAATAAATATGAAAGAGAATTTATATGTTATGTAAACACTTAAGTAAACACATTTCATAAAATTCTAGAGATATATAGTCTATAGGAATTCCTTTAGTTACAAATCATAACACTAAAACAAGGCTAGAAAGTGTACACATTTGTTAGTTCTGGGAAATACATTTAGTTGCAAGGCTGTAAGTAATTATGAAAGAAGGAAATAAACTAAGTATAAAAGGAAAGATATCTTCATAAATGCTTGTACAGGAAGTATAAATAACTATGTTCACTTGAAGAGAAAAATATATATAAACTACAATAAGTACATACGAAATAAAATATGAGGTAAGTTTGTAGACATAAGGACATCTTCATAAATGGTGTTAACATCTCTAGTACAATATGTGTGACGACCCGGAATTTTTGTATATTTGAAATGTGAATATTTAATTTATTTTAAATATCCGAAGGTTAAATTTTAACTTTAATTTCAAATGTACAGTATTTATTTGGATAATTAATTATTAAATTTAATTATCGGGATTGGGTAAAATATTGAATCTTGATTTTAAGCCTGTTAAAAAAATAGTTCAAAGGTTCAGAAAATTTATATTGATAATACTGAAGATAATAAAAGTGATAGAATTGAATTTAAAGGTGTTTTGTTCAGTTTTAAAAATATATCGTTTAAATTGAATATGAAAATAGCCTTCCGAGGCACAGTCTCGGAATTTGACGAAACCAGTTCCATTGGATCCGTAATATTGAATTATTATCGGATTTCAATTTTCATAATGTCTGGAGTGATCGTTTGGTCGTACGATGGATAAACGCGCTGGAAATTAAATTGAAATTCAAATATAAATAGTAAGTTATATTGACTAGTTAAAAGAATTTCACGTCAGATATTTTTCCTTTCATTTTGAATGCCTCTGTGAATGGCTAATTGAATACGTGCCCTACCTAATAACACGCGTCCTCTTTCAAGAAATAAAAGTAAGAAAAGATAACCGACTAATCCTATCTCCCTTCCTATTCAAAGCACGTAGCCCTTCTTTTCAAAACCCATCTTTCTTCTCCCCTCTCTCTCAAATTTCAAAATCGCAGAGAAAAAGAAAGAGAAAAAAAAAAACAAAATCAAATCGTTCGAAAATATGGTGGCGAATCGAAATCGCAGCATGGGGAAACTCGAGCTCGTCGTCACTCGAGACGATGGGATGGAAGTTTGCGAACTTTTACGCTCGTTCGCGAGATGACCGGAAGTGGTGCGTTCGCGCGAAGGGAGGAAGGAGGTATTCCAGTAGTTGATCGTGAGCAGCGAAGCGAGTCGACTCGTCTGTAAAAAGAATCGAGATGGGGGAGTAGCTATCGGCACCGCGACATCGTCGCCATAGCTCGGGTTTAGGGATGCTGTGAGTCACGAGTTCGAAGGGAGGGGCGTCGATCGGTGATTTCTGGATGTGGTGGCGACCTCGTTTGATCGGTGAGGGAAGCCACAGCGTCTTCGGTTTGGAGGAAGCAGCGACTTGTTGGGTCGCTCGCGGTGGATAGGCATGGCCGTGAATTTGAGCTCGAGTGGGAGGCAGTCGATCGAAAGTTAGGGTTCCAGTTGCGATGGGTCTTCGTCATGCCGTTCAAGCTTTGCTGTGCTCGTCGTGAATTCCAGTGAGGTATTAATTTAATTTGTTTTAATTAATATATAATTTAGGAATCATTAGATCAATTCAAGTATATATATATAGTTTAAATTTATGTTTTATCGGTATATGAGTTTATAAAATAAAAATAAAAGAATTAGATGTAGGGTTTTAAACAGTTATTTTAAATTTAATTATATATATATATTGAACAGTGAAATGAAATTAGGAAAAATAAATGTACTAGTTTAGTTCAAAGTAACCCATTTAATCATTTTAGTTACCAAAAGATTTTCGAGGAAAATTAGGGGTTAAAGTAAATTATTAGTTAATTAAATTAATTTAATGGTAATCAAAGGTCGATTTATATTTCAAATATTAATGAAATAATCCACTGCTTATACAAGGTTTAAACTATGAAGAAACAAGTCGAGATTTGGATTGGAATTGCAAAGAATCAAAGGTGAGTTAATCTCACTCAGTTGAATTTTATTTTAAATTTAAATGGTTAAATTTAAATAATTGATTGGATGATTGCATTGATTGAATATGCTATATTATATATATAGTAGTATATAGCAATATATACATATTGGCATATGTATATATTTGAGTTGTTGATATTCCCGCATTTATATAGCGGATGAGACCCTATGCGCCGCATAATAGCGGATGATTTATACAAATCCCATATACCGCGATATTCCACTTTGAAGTGGAATTGGTATTGTGCTAACGTCTGTGGATGCAGGGAAACAGGTTGGAGGGATCCAACTGGATTCCTCAAAATTATTTAGATTATTTGATATTCTGTTCTATGAATATTGATATCCTGTGATGATTTTATTGATGATTGAAATATTGGATGATATGGTTGGATTGAATATTTCAATAAAAAGGAGTTATCAAAATATATTGAATTGGATTTTGAAAGAAATAAAAGAGTAAATTTTAAGTAAATATTTCAAGTGAATTGGAATAAGGAAATTTCGAAATAACAAGGGAAATATTAACTTTAAACTAAAGTGATATTAAATTTAAAGAATAAAGGATTTATTTTGAATGTAAGGATTAAATTTAATTAAAGGCTAAAGAAGGAATTTTGGAAGTTTAAAATTGGTATTTTCAGTTAAAAAGGGTTTTAACTCAAATAAAGGAATAAATCTAAAAGTTAATGTATTTTGAAATAAATGAAGTAGTAAAGGAAATTTATTTCAAAGTAAAGTAAAGTAAATTGGAAAATCAATTGGAAATTGATTTAGTTATTTAAAATTGTAATTTTAAAAGAAGTGAGATTTTGGAGATATAAACTGGGTTTATAAAGTAAAATAAAATATCAGTGGATATTTGAATATAAATTCAAGGTGGGAATTTATAAAAAGATATGGTTTGGTTTAAAAATAAATGTTGATTTATTTTTAAAAGATGGAAATGAGAAGTATATTTCTCTGGATAGCCAAGTACGTTTTCAAAGCAATTTTAAATATAAGTTAAAAGTTTTAAGTATGTTTTAAAAAGCATGTTTTAGAAAATTGATTATTTCTAAATGTTAATTTTCAAAGTAGGTATATTTTAAAAATCTATTATTGTAGTAATTATATAAAAGTGATTTGCTATTCTGTTTTAAAAGGAGAAATTTAGTTTATATTTATAAAGTGGTTTATTTTAAAGTATATATTTTTAATAAAGTATTAAAGTAGTTTGATTTCAATGTTATAAAATATATTTTAAAATAAAGTGTTTTTAAATTATTTTAAAATCTAAAAGTGTTTTGTACTTGGTGTTTCAGAGAAATAAATATTTGGAAATGTATTCCGTAAGCGGAAATTGTTTGAAATTGTTTTCAAAAGAAGTTTGGAAATTGGAAATATATCTTGGAAAGATATTTGGGAAAATAAATAATGTGGGAAATTATTTAATTGTGTGATGGTTGCTTGTGGATGTTAATTGATAGTTAAATAACCGACTATCAATATTGGCCAATGCGCTGATCGTTTCGAAGAGACCGGGATCGAGTTTCCGTATACCGGGATTCTAGGTCTGGAGACTCGAATACCACTTCGATTCGGTTTGTACGTTTCGGGTAACGTGTTCGAAGTCGAAGATGGAGCAGTGAAGTGCAAGGGCTAGTCGCTACTAATCCTGAGGATATTTCCAAAATGGATGTAGTAGGAATAGTGCCTTCGGTTCCGTTCAAACCCAGGACGGACTGGTATGGACGAATGCTTGCGAAACATCGTCAGCGGACGATGGGCATTCTAAGGGATATGTTCTCTAAAAGGTATCGTTTAGCCTCGAACCTCATCAACCGGGAATGACTGAAAATCAGGGGTTATGCAGCAAGGCTTCGTGGGTAGCTTCCACTGGAGGGTAAGGTCATCCCTGTCTAGATGTCCCTTTTTATTTCGGCTTAGTGGTGCGGTTGCTGATCCCAACCGTGGGGTGATTTTATTCGGAATTATCCAGTAAGGGATGGTTCCGGCCTTGTGTTGCAGGGGAGCGGGCGTACTCCTCGGTACTGTGATCTAGGCCACGTACTGTGATAGGTGGTACCCCAGTGCCTAGTCATTCGTTGGAAATCCATTCTTCCTACGTGCCTTGTACGGTTTTGATTGTGCCCAACTATTGTTGAAATGTGAGATGCAAGCATTTCAGCTAGATTATATTTTACTTTCTGTAGACACTATTATAATATCAGAGGATTTTGATATAAAGTGTTTTAGCTATCGTAAGATAAAAACCCGACATGTTTATTTGTGGCGTGGTCTTACGAGATGCTTTTGATTTCAAAGGATTTTTGAAACTTTAATAATCAATTGAGTGAAATTTTCTCACGCTGGTTTTCCAGACTGACTCGGGTATTGTTTTATATGATGCTCGAGTCAGACCGAGTATTATAGGTTACAGGATATGATGATATGGAGCTCAGGAGACGAGCTGGATGACGATACGTACTTTCGTACTTGCTATTATTTTTCCGCTGTGTATTCAGTTGTATGATATTGATGAGATGTACTCTGATGATATATTTGGATGTATATATATATATACAGATACAGTTTGATTTGTGTAAAGATCTGTTGATATATATATTATATTTTATTCCGCTGCGTATGTGAGATTCTGCTGTTGTTTTCTATTTTTCTTCTTCTACCTCTTCTTCTTAACTAAAATGGTCCGGTTTTTCTTGTATGAAAAACCCGGGTCGTTACACTTGGTATCAGAGCTTAGGCTAGCGATAACCTTGGCTCTGTTGGGAATTTTGAGAGTACTAATAGATATGAGCGCGTATTTGTTAGTGAATATAAAGTGGTTTTATATTGTGTTGGTTGATTTATTGAGTGGCATATGAACCTTCGTCGGCACAGTCTGTACACCTGTATCGAAGGGGTTTCTAAACACTTGAATAGAACAGTTTGACACAATATTGTTTTAAATAGGGTGAATGAAATAATTTTGCCCAAATTATTTTTGTATATGAAGAAATAATTTTTATAAATTATTATAGTTATATATTTGGATGCTTGGTTGTTAGAAAATGACAATAATGAGTTAGTCTCATTATTGAGTAGAAATTGAAAACTTATAACCTAAGTTGAAGAATAAATTTATATAACAAATGAAATTTGAGAATATAGATTATAAATGCAATTTATAAATTGAAATAAACTTTGTATACAAATGTGAATTACAAATGTGATTTATAATCTAATGAGATAAATTCATAAACAAATGAAATTTGTAAATGTAAATGGTAAAAGTGACTTATAACTTGAAATAAAATGTGATAGAATTCCAGAGTAATGTTTGGATATAAAAAAATTGGATGGATTTTGAATTTGAAGTTTTGGGAAAGGTTTAAATTCCTTTGGATTTAAAAATAGTTTTTAAAGGTTTTGGGGAAATAATAGTGATATTATTTCATAAATATTTTTGAAATTGAATTGAAATCTGGTGGGATTTGGGATTTAAAAATGTTTGAAATGTTTAAAGTGATAAAAGCATTAAATTCTCTTTCGGTCGCTGGAAAATAATTTCGGTGATGACTGCAGCATCATCGATATCTATTTTCGAGTTTCCTAAGAGAAATTGCTACCAAACTGTTTTAAATTGAAAATGATTGTGAATTGAGTTGGTTTTAAAATTCAAAGGGAAAATTGTTTGGTAAAAGCAGATTGTTTTGGAAATTGGGATTTGAGGTGATATACCAGATATGTGTGAGTTATTTATGGATTCAAAATGGTTTTGGAATAAAATCGGGCAATTGGATTCTGGAAATTCTATTTAAAATTTAAATGTGGAAATTTAAATGAATCAACAATATAAAGTATAGAATGAAGTTGATTGAAATAAGAAGGGAATGAAAGTTTAACTCTGGGATTATAATTATGAGATGAAAATAACTAAATGAGTAATATAAGCTGGTAGATAAAAGAGTTAGAGAACTTGAAGGTGAATGAATTGTAAAACTTGTATAAAATGGTATCCTGGAATTAAAATTTAATTCGAGTATATGAAGGTGAATAAAATATATTTGAATTTAACTTAAGATAAGTTAAATAAAATTGAGAATTGGAATTGAATTAAATGTAAATAAGTTGAAGTCGAATTGAATTGGATATAAAGGTAATGTAAAATGCTTATAATTGTGTAAAGAAATTCATATTCTTAAGTTCTTAAGTATAATAATTTGAGATTTGATTGTAAAGATGAAAATGGACTTAAATGAATAGTCCTAGATCTTAAGTAAGTAAGTTAAAACTTATGAATAGAAATGGAAGTGTAAGTCATAAATGGGAATTCATTTCTTTGAACCATTAAGAGTTATAATTTGAAATTGTAATTATCAAATGGGAATGACTAAGATGAGCAATCTTAATAAATCCAAACTTGAATTATAAAATGAATTGAACTTAAGATAATTAAGTGAAGTGATATTAGGAATTAAAAAGAAAGTATTTAATCTTAACTAGTGGAGGAACTAATGAGATAATAAATTAGTTAATGAAATGGAATTGGAAATTAATGAAATTGGATTAAAATAGTAATGGTTTGGATTTCGAATGGAATCCGAATAAGTGAAAATAAATAAATGGATGGAATTTGATTAAATAAGAATCAAATGAAAGATGGAAATAAAACTTAAAAGGGTTGGTTAAATGGAAAATAGACTTAAGTTATTGACTTAAGTAAATGTTGAATGGAAACTGAACTCAACAGAGGAGTGGTTTAAATAAGTTGAGAAATAGTTATTTAATAAATTAACTTGGATTGTTGTCGAGCTAAATAAAATTCAATTTTTGGAAGTTGGAGATGAATTGAATTTAAGAAAATTATTAGAAATGAAAATCTGAATGAAATGTGGAATAAGTATTTAAATTGGAAATGAAGTAGTAAATTGAAGTAAGTTGAAATTCATATGAAATGGGAGTTCAATTTGAATATACACTTCAGTGGTGAAGTAGTAAATAAATATAAGAAAATTTATATGAACTTAAGAATTGAAGAATGAAATTCTTAAGAAAATTTATATTGGAGATATACTTAGTAATTTTTGGAATAGAAATATATATATATACTAAGTGAATAGTTGAATGAAGACTAAAACTGAAGTTGTGAAATAGGATAGTTGTGAATAAGGGGATAACAATCAAAAAGGAATGTGAATAAAAGAGAATTGATATAACTGATAATCAATTGAAATTAATACGTAAGGTGTACGTATATTATTTTATTCGCATAGCTATTTGATCCGGATTCGAACACAGAATTTCGAGATAGTTTTATCGATCCGAATCAGGATTTTTCACTCGATTTTCAACGGCGAACCTGGATATGGATTGTTGATTGATTCTGGATATTCTCTATCATAGTTTGTGGCTATGCAAGGAGAATGACGGTTTCTAATCAAGAAACCAGATCTGAGTCCGCACTAGGAAGTCGGGTGGACGATACTAGTTCGGAAGTGGAATTGTGTGATCGATTGAGTGATCGAATGTGATATTGCGTACGGATGATATATGTGCATCGTACGGGCTTAAGTAAAACAAATATTGAAAATTTGTAAAGGAAAGTATAAAATGACTTTGGGATTGTGATTGAATATTATTGCTTAGTAGGATATACAGGTGTATAAAAGCAATGGATAAATTGGGATTTTTGATTTAGAAGATAAAATTTAATGGCCCGACAAAAAGGTATGTATTTGAATTTCTATATGAAATTTGATTGGGTTTTGGGTCCAGCCACTTGGCTTTTTGTTTTCTTTTTGAGATTGGGAGGCCGTAGAGCCATTTTGTAGTAGTACCGAGCTAGCCGCGCAAAGGAGACGCTGGCGAAATTTTTCGAAAATTTAGGGAGTTAGAAAAATTTTGAGAAATTTTGATAAGTTAAAATTTGAATTCAAATTTAAATTTGAATAGATAAGTAGGTGGTATGAGTTGAACTTATGAATAAGTTTGGGAAGTTAAAAGATGATTAGTGTATCATTAATAAAAGATTGTTATGGAAAGTTGTTAAAACTATTTGGATTGGGAAAAAAGAACGGGTATCGAATCATTTCTCTTAACTGGTAATTTCGGGGACGAAATTCTTTTAAGGGGGGAGGAATGTGACGACCCGGAATTTTTGTATATTTGAAATGTGAATATTTAATTTATTTTAAATATCCGAAGGTTAAATTTTAACTTTAATTTCAAATGTACAGTATTTATTTGGATAATTAATTATTAAATTTAATTATCGGGATTGGGTAAAATATTGAATCTTGATTTTAAGCCTGTTAAAAAAATAGTTCAAAGGTTCAGAAAATTTATATTGATAATACTGAAGATAATAAAAGTGATAGAATTGAATTTAAAGGTGTTTTGTTCAGTTTTAAAAATATATCGTTTAAATTGAATATGAAAATAGCCTTCCGAGGCACAGTCTCGGAATTTGACGAAACCAGTTCCATTGGATCCGTAATATTGAATTATTATCGGATTTCAATTTTCGTAATGTCTGGAGTGATCGTTTGGTCGTACGATGGATAAACGCGCTGGAAATTAAATTGAAATTCAAATATAAATAGTAAGTTATATTGACTAGTTAAAAGAATTTCACGTCAGATATTTTTCCTTTCATTTTGAATGCCTCTGTGAATGGCTAATTGAATACGTGCCCTACCTAATAACACGCGTCCTCTTTCAAGAAATAAAAGTAAGAAAAGATAACCGACTAATCCTATCTCCCTTCCTATTCAAAGCACGTAGCCCTTCTTTTCAAAACCCATCTTTCTTCTCCCCTCTCTCTCAAATTTCAAAATCGCAGAGAAAAAGAAAGAGAAAAAAAAAACAAAATCAAATCGTTCGAAAATATGGTGGCGAATCGAAATCGCAGCATGGGGAAACTCGAGCTCGTCGTCACTCGAGACGATGGGATGGAAGTTTGCGAACTTTTACGCTCGTTCGCGAGATGACCGGAAGTGGTGCGTTCGCGCGAAGGGAGGAAGGAGGTATTCCAGTAGTTGATCGTGAGCAGCGAAGCGAGTCGACTCGTCTGTAAAAAGAATCGAGATGGGGGAGTAGCTATCGGCACCGCGACATCGTCGCCATAGCTCGGGTTTAGGGATGCTGTGAGTCACGAGTTCGAAGGGAGGGGCGTCGATCGGTGATTTCTGGATGTGGTGGCGACCTCGTTCGATCGGTGAGGGAAGCCACAGCGTCTTCGGTTTGGAGGAAGCAGCGACTTGTTGGGTCGCTCGCGGTGGATAGGCATGGCCGTGAATTTGAGCTCGAGTGGGAGGCAGTCGATCGAAAGTTAGGGTTCCAGTTGCGATGGGTCTTCGTCATGCCGTTCAAGCTTTGCTGTGCTCGTCGTGAATTCCAGTGAGGTATTAATTTAATTTGTTTTAATTAATATATAATTTAGGAATCATTAGATCAATTCAAGTATATATATATAGTTTAAATTTATGTTTTATCGGTATATGAGTTTATAAAATAAAAATAAAAGAATTAGATGTAGGGTTTTAAACAGTTATTTTAAATTTAATTATATATATATATTGAACAGTGAAATGAAATTAGGAAAAATAAATGTACTAGTTTAGTTCAAAGTAACCCATTTAATCATTTTAGTTACCAAAAGATTTTCGAGGAAAATTAGGGGTTAAAGTAAATTATTAGTTAATTAAATTAATTTAATGGTAATCAAAGGTCGATTTATATTTCAAATATTAATGAAATAATCCACTGCTTATACAAGGTTTAAACTATGAAGAAACAAGTCGAGATTTGGATTGGAATTGCAAAGAATCAAAGGTGAGTTAATCTCACTCAGTTGAATTTTATTTTAAATTTAAATGGTTAAATTTAAATAATTGATTGGATGATTGCATTGATTGAATATGCTATATTATATATATAGTAGTATATAGCAATATATACATATTGGCATATGTATATATTTGAGTTGTTGATATTCCCGCATTTATATAGCGGATGAGACCCTATGCGCCGCATAATAGCGGATGATTTATACAAATCCCATATACCGCGATATTCCACTTTGAAGTGGAATTGGTATTGTGCTAACGTCTGTGGATGCAGGGAAACAGGTTGGAGGGATCCAACTGGATTCCTCAAAATTATTTAGATTATTTGATATTCTGTTCTATGAATATTGATATCCTGTGATGATTTTATTGATGATTGAAATATTGGATGATATGGTTGGATTGAATATTTCAATAAAAAGGAGTTATCAAAATATATTGAATTGGATTTTGAAAGAAATAAAAGAGTAAATTTTAAGTAAATATTTCAAGTGAATTGGAATAAGGAAATTTCGAAATAACAAGGGAAATATTAACTTTAAACTAAAGTGATATTAAATTTAAAGAATAAAGGATTTATTTTGAATGTAAGGATTAAATTTAATTAAAGGCTAAAGAAGGAATTTTGGAAGTTTAAAATTGGTATTTTCAGTTAAAAAGGGTTTTAACTCAAATAAAGGAATAAATCTAAAAGTTAATGTATTTTGAAATAAATGAAGTAGTAAAGGAAATTTATTTCAAAGTAAAGTAAAGTAAATTGGAAAATCAATTGGAAATTGATTTAGTTATTTAAAATTGTAATTTTAAAAGAAGTGAGATTTTGGAGATATAAACTGGGTTTATAAAGTAAAATAAAATATCAGTGGATATTTGAATATAAATTCAAGGTGGGAATTTATAAAAAGATATGGTTTGGTTTAAAAATAAATGTTGATTTATTTTTAAAAGATGGAAATGAGAAGTATATTTCTCTGGATAGCCAAGTACGTTTTCAAAGCAATTTTAAATATAAGTTAAAAGTTTTAAGTATGTTTTAAAAAGCATGTTTTAGAAAATTGATTATTTCTAAATGTTAATTTTCAAAGTAGGTATATTTTAAAAATCTATTATTGTAGTAATTATATAAAAGTGATTTGCTATTCTGTTTTAAAAGGAGAAATTTAGTTTATATTTATAAAGTGGTTTATTTTAAAGTATATATTTTTAATAAAGTATTAAAGTAGTTTGATTTCAATGTTATAAAATATATTTTAAAATAAAGTGTTTTTAAATTATTTTAAAATCTAAAAGTGTTTTGTACTTGGTGTTTCAGAGAAATAAATATTTGGAAATGTATTCCGTAAGCGGAAATTGTTTGAAATTGTTTTCAAAAGAAGTTTGGAAATTGGAAATATATCTTGGAAAGATATTTGGGAAAATAAATAATGTGGGAAATTATTTAATTGTGTGATGGTTGCTTGTGGATGTTAATTGATAGTTAAATAACCGACTATCAATATTGGCCAATGCGCTGATCGTTTCGAAGAGACCGGGATCGAGTTTCCGTATACCGGGATTCTAGGTCTGGAGACTCGAATACCACTTCGATTCGGTTTGTACGTTTCGGGTAACGTGTTCGAAGTCGAAGATGGAGCAGTGAAGTGCAAGGGCTAGTCGCTACTAATCCTGAGGATATTTCCAAAATGGATGTAGTAGGAATAGTGCCTTCGGTTCCGTTCAAACCCAGGACGGACTGGTATGGACGAATGCTTGCGAAACATCGTCAGCGGACGATGGGCATTCTAAGGGATATGTTCTCTAAAAGGTATCGTTTAGCCTCGAACCTCATCAACCGGGAATGACTGAAAATCAGGGGTTATGCAGCAAGGCTTCGTGGGTAGCTTCCACTGGAGGGTAAGGTCATCCCTGTCTAGATGTCCCTTTTTATTTCGGCTTAGTGGTGCGGTTGCTGATCCCAACCGTGGGGTGATTTTATTCGGAATTATCCAGTAAGGGATGGTTCCGGCCTTGTGTTGCAGGGGAGCGGGCGTACTCCTCGGTACTGTGATCTAGGCCACGTACTGTGATAGGTGGTACCCCAGTGCCTAGTCATTCGTTGGAAATCCATTCTTCCTACGTGCCTTGTACGGTTTTGATTGTGCCCAACTATTGTTGAAATGTGAGATGCAAGCATTTCAGCTAGATTATATTTTACTTTCTGTAGACACTATTATAATATCAGAGGATTTTGATATAAAGTGTTTTAGCTATCGTAAGATAAAAACCCGACATGTTTATTTGTGGCGTGGTCTTACGAGATGCTTTTGATTTCAAAGGATTTTTGAAACTTTAATAATCAATTGAGTGAAATTTTCTCACGCTGGTTTTCCAGACTGACTCGGGTATTGTTTTATATGATGCTCGGGTCAGACCGAGTATTATAGGTTACAGGATATGATGATATGGAGCTCAGGAGACGAGCTGGATGACGATACGTACTTTCGTACTTGCTATTATTTTTCCGCTGTGTATTCAGTTGTATGATATTGATGAGATGTACTCTGATGATATATTTGGATGTATATATATATATACAGATACAGTTTGATTTGTGTAAAGATCTGTTGATATATATATTATATTTTATTCCGCTGCGTATGTGAGATTCTGCTGTTGTTTTCTATTTTTCTTCTTCTACCTCTTCTTCTTAACTAAAATGGTCCGGTTTTTCTTGTATGAAAAACCCGGGTCGTTACAATATGGATCATCTCAGCCCTCCCTATAGAAAAAAATCTCTGAACAAATCTTGTACAAGTAAAATAATATCAATACTTTAAACTCTATTCTATATATCAAACCTTCCTCATTTCTTTTCGTTTACAAAGAAACTTAGCATTCCAGTTCTAAAGTTTCAAACAAGACTTCAGTTTAAACATCAACCCAGATCCATACAAACCAGAGTCTCCATTTCTACAAACCTGAGATCTTCAGGCTTGGGTATCTTCTTTTCAAAATCTGAGTAGGTGCTGTCCAAAACTTAAACGAAGTTCAATTTTTAAACAACAATAGAGCTCAAAATCAAAACCAGAGGCTCTGTTCTTCCTTTTCTAAAATCATGTGAGTAACTTTTCTTTTGAAACCATAAGTATATTTGAATCTGTTTTTATGCTTGATGTTTGGAATGAATACTTCAAGTTGTTGTTAAAAATGTTGGTATAGATAGTCAAATTGCCTGTATGTTTGAAAAAGAAATGTATGTGTATATAAGAGTTTGTATCACTCTGTTAAACCCTACAGGCTTCTGTTTTAAAACAAATAATATGTGAGTAAACAACTGTTTCAAAAATTTGAATTTTATATGTTTGATTCATGAATAACCTTTGCTTGCTGTATGTTTCAAATAAGAAGTTTTGTATAATTCTGTGCACTGAGAAATTATATTATGGTTTGTTTTCCTGTATTTCTAGTTTCAGGGCAGGGTGAAGTTGAAACAAATCAAAACATCTTCATATCAATATCTTTAAGCTTAAGATTCTGAACAAAATAAGTTTGTTTAAACTTGAATCACAGCCTAAAATTTGTTTTAAGCTTAATCATGATAAGTTGATTCTGTAACCTAAATTTTACAGTAAAAACAAAATTATATGATGAATTCAAGTATTTTAAAACATTGATTTGATTATATAATTTGAATGAACATACAAAGATATGATTTTTAAAAGCAATATGATGATTTTTACTTAAGTGGTTTAGGAGCAGTTTGAATTTAAACCAAAATTGCATTTTTCTCAATTTCTGGTGAACGAATCAATTATAAACATTGAAATTTGGATTGAAGCTTGTTTGAGCTTCGGTGATCATGAGAAAATTGTCGAAATTTTTTTCGAATGCGTGAATTTGTTGATCGAACCAAAAGTAGGGTTTAAGCTCAAGGTTTGCAGTGAGGAAGAAACGAGGTGATTTCATCACCTCAGAGGCATCGAGCTTTGCGTGGTTCTAGGGAATGATGGCTTGGTGTGTTGACGAGATGTGGCCGAGAGTGTGGCGTCGCTGGTGGTCGGAGCTTCGTGGTCGAGGCGTTTCCAAGTTGGGAGTTTTGTTCCTGGGTTCGTTCCAGGTTTGGATTGAAGTCTCGAATTCGATTTCGAGTATGGAGGGTTGTTCTGGTGATCGTTTTTGTGTGCAGAGATGTTTTTGGACATGTGAAGATCATCGGAGATGGTGGAAGTTGATCGGCGACCCTGTGCATGTGCACGTGCACTTCCCTCGTTTTGGTGAAGTCTGGTTTGGCAGGGGATAGTGGTCTCGAGTTTTTTCTCTCGAAGTAATTAGGGTTTTTGCTCGAAGCAGTTTGGGGGTTGGACTCGAAGTCATTTGGGTGATGGCTCGGGTAAAGTTCGAGTTACAGGGTTTTAACCTGTTAGTTTTAAATTTAAAACTGAATCTTTAAAAATGTGAAGTAGAGATGTAAACTAAATTTAAATCAAAGTTAAATCTGGGTTTAAGTTAGTTTAAATCTCAGTTTAAAAATATATAAAGTTTTATAAAATTTAAAGGTTTTAACTACTTTGAATGTTAAAGTAAAATTTTAAATGTTTTGAATTCAAAGGAATTTGGTTTAAACACTTTTAACATTTCATTTATAAGGTATAAGTATTCTTTAACATGAGATCTAAAAAAATTTTTAAATTGTTTTTAAACTTTGTTAAAGTTAAATTGTATTCATTTTAAATCTTAAATTTAAAATGAAATTTGAAATAAATTTGAAAGTAATTGTTTAAATGTTTTGTTAAGGATAATTAAATCATAAATAAGAGTAAAGATTTATCTTAAAGTTAATTAGAATTTAATGATTTGGATTCATTAAATTATTAAGATAATTAAAAATGGATAATTAATTAATTTAAATAAATAAATGGTATGGATGATTAATTAAGTAATTAAGAGTTTTAAATTAATTAATTAAAGTTTAAGACTAATTATTTAAGGAATAATTAATTTGAAATTAAGGATTAATTAATCAAGTAAATAAAGATTAATTAAGTTACAGTTAAAACTTAAATTAATTAAATAATTAGTGGTTAATTAATTGGTTATTAAGGAATAATTAATATATAATTAATATTGATTAATCTAAGTTTAATTTCTTAAAGAAAAGAAATTAAGAATTGTTAATAAATGATGAAGGTCATTAACTTAAGATTTATTTAATAATTAATCAATGTGATAATTTTAATAAATAATTAGATTGATTAATTAAACATAATCAATTATGAAATTGTTTAAGTGTAATTAAAGGAATTAATTACTTAAGGTAATTAATTAAATAAATTTGATTTATTTAAGTTAATTAATTTAGTTTAATTAATTTAAATTAATCATTGGATGATTTGATAAGTATAATTACTTAAATGTAATTAATTAAGTGTAATTACTTAATGAAGTAATTAATGGTAATTACTATATGTAATTAATTGAAGAGGATTTAATAATGGAAGTAATTTGGATTAAATTACTTTGTGAAATTAATCAAGGGATTAATTGGGATAATTATTCAAGGAATAATTAATTTATTAAATGAAGAAATTAAGGGTAGTTAATTACTGAATAGGATAATCAAGAGTGATTAATAAATGTGGTTTATGTAAAGATCAATTTCTTAATGTAATTAATTAAGGATTAATGTAATTAATTATAGTTAATTAATAAATGAAGTAATTACAGATTAATTACTGTATATGGTTAAGGATAATTAATTTGTGAAATTAATTAAAGAATAATTACTTGAATGTAATTAAAGGAAAATTAATCCAGGATGATTAATTAAGATGGAAATTAGGGAATGATTAATAAATTGATTTGTAATTAATTTATGGTTATGAAAACAAGATTTATAATGATGAAGTAATTAATTAAATTTACTTTAAATTAATTAGAGATAAGGTAATTAATTTAATTCATTTTAAATTAATTATAAAGGGTGTGATTATTTATCCTTATTTATATATGATGGATGATATTGATTTCCTTGAATGGTTTGAAATCTCAAATATGAGATAAGTAATGCTGTAAGATATGACTGCTTTGGTTGAAGTATATGGATAATGTAGATTATCTATTTGTGATGATATTGTGAATTATCTATCTGTGATATTGTGAATTATCTATCTATGTGTATATGGATAATGAAATGAATTGTTTTAACTTTAAAACAACTTGGCCTTAAAAGATACGGTTTGGATTTTGATGAGACCGGGATCAGGTTTCCAGATTTGGATATCCGAAAACCACATCGATCCAAATTAACGATAGGTCGTGAATCTCCAGTGAAGATGAAGATTCAGAGTGCAGGGGTTATTGTCGTTAACTCTGAGGATGATTCCAAAATGTGTGTAAGGAGATAATGCCTTCGGTTTCGTTCGAACCCGGAACGAACTTGTATGGATTGAATGCTTTCAGAACATCGTCAGGTGGACGATGAGCATTCTAAGTGATGTGTTCTGATGAGGTAATCGTGACCTCAAGCCTCATTAACCGGGAATGGCTAAAACAGGGGAGGTGCAGCAAGGCTTCGTGGGTAGCACCCACTTGAGAGCGAGATTTTCCTCTGTCTAGATGTCCCTTTATATTCGGTTGTGTGGGTAGTTGTGGCCACAACTGATGGGGTTGTTTCGTTCGGGACTGTCCAGTAAGGGATGGTTCCGGCCTTGTGTTGTAGGGGATTGGGAGTAATCCTCGATACGCTGATCTAGGCCAGGTACTGTAACGGGCGGTACCCCAGTAGCCCTACCATTGTATGGAATCCAATCTCCAATAAGTGCCGTACGTATTAGTTGTGCCCAACTATGTTGGAACGTGAGATGTAAGCATTCCAGCTATTTCTGTATTTTACTTGAAAACCCTAGACCCTATTATAATATCACTGAATTTTCTATCAAATGTTTGGTTAGCGCAAGGTAAAAACTTTTCCATGTTTATGTGTGGGAAGTCTTACGTGATACCTTTTGTTTTCAAAGGATTTTCAAAGTTAAGCAACTTTAACCTATTACTCACACGGCCAGACCCATGCCTAACCCGGAGTTTATTTCTGTTTTTCTTAAACTCTCGGGTACTCAAATTTTTATGAGTAGCCAAGGGATTCAGGTTAGCTTTGACGAATTGTGGAGGAGCAATGGAGCAGGAGGCTTCAGCGTTATAGATATATAGTTTTCCGCTGTGTTGGTATCTCTGTGTTGTATCTGAGTTGTATTTGAGTTGTATTAACTAGACAGGTATTTATAACTGTCTAGTATGTGATGTATTATCTGTGTAACTCTGATTGATGTTGTATATCATGTAATATTTATGTGATTAATATAATTTATTCATTCCGCTGTTGAGATTCTGAAGTTGTTTCTTCTTTCTTCTTTATCTTTTCTCTTTTCTATCCCTTTCTTTCTTAAAGATGATGCAACTTTCTGTTGGTAGAAAGTTGGGTTGTCACAATAAGTAAATGGTAGGTTCTACAACTAAAACCGTACAGGGTTTGTATTGGAAATTGGATTTCCAACAAATGGTCGGGCTAAGGAACTTCCCACTGCCAATGGGATCGCCTCTGGATGGACGTCCCGAGAGCCTAACCGGATCTCTGCCAACACAAGGCCGGGTTACCTCTGACACTAGGTAACTACTTCTCGAGTACGCCACCCCCCGGTCCTTTGGGACCTTTATCCGAGGCGCCTCGATCAAACACACAATCACACAATAAATGAGATTGGAGTAACCACATAGGTTAAATACCAGGGCTCCATACCTGATACCACCCTTTTCCAGAAGGAAATGACATACCCTAAAGGGAGCGACCCTCATAACCTTGCCGCATATTCCTGTTTCGACCATTTCCGGGGTTTGAGGTCCGAAGAGGTCTCGTCCACAAAGCTACGCTTTTTCACAAAGCCACGCTTTGATTAACAAATGATCAATAAATAATCATCACACAGCAACACTCAGCATGCCACACTACTAAATTGGGAGTATATCGCTGATAACCTTCAACTACATAACCTCTGAGCTCATACGTCTCAAAGAAGGGTGTTAAGCTAAGAGAATAAATTCTCCGCCACCAACAGAAATGTATTTGAAAGAAATCAGCTTTATATCTCAAAATGTAATGTCAGACATGTAACCATACAAGTCTGTTTCGGGTTCGAACAAAACCGAAGGCACTTCCAAAGAAGCCCTTGCAATCCGGGTATTAACAATCCCGAACGAACTTCCCATCACAAAGGAAATCTCTATACCGTAGCTAACGGTGCAGAGACAATCAATAGGTCATCCTAACGTTTTCACAAATACCCGGTCTTCATCATCGGTCTTCAAATGCTATCCATCTCGGCATATCACTTATTCGGAATGGGTTATATGACACAAAGGTCCTCTCCCGGCTAAACCGAATAGTGAGCACAATATTTAAACATATGGATATATGGATTTCAATTAAGTCACAACTTATTACCCAAATCCTTTCCTTTAAATGGTTTAAACAAATTACCATTTTAAATCTTTAAACAAAAAGATTTACTTCACAAAGTTTACCCAGTTTCACAAAGATTCATTCACAGATTTCCAAATCAATTTCCATTTCAATTTGATTAACCCATTAAATCTTTAAATTGAGATTTAACTTATAGCTTTCAAAACTATTCACAATTCAAGTCTTTTATAATATAAAAGATACACCTTTTAAAATCTTCTTTGATTTCAAACTAGAGCTTAATCATCTTCACAAAGGTTAATTCATAGTTTTCCCAAACTATTCACAATTTTATTTCAACTTGAAATGTTTCGGTACAAATTGGAAATCTTTACACTTTATGAAAGCTATTGTTATTTGAAAACAGATAGTTTTCGTTTTGGGAAAAACTAGTTACAATTACACAGGTTAAAGCCATCCAAGTACAAATCTTAGATTTAAATTTAAATTTCCAAAACCATATTTTAAATGGTTAAAAACCCATATAAACACCTTTTACACTTATAAAATCTTTTAGACCATAATTCCCAAATCATTGAATTCAATTTCAAAATATTGAATTCAAAATTAAATCTAATGATTTAAATTCCAATTTTTATTAAGTTATTTAAAATAACTTTTATTTTTGAATCTCATTTTCAAAAACTTCAATTCCAATTCCAAAACTATTTTGGATCCAAAAATTCAATTTTCAAAATTGATAAAAATCTATGACTTAACCGATTTCCACGTGAAATCCACATTTGTGTGTGTATTGTGTAGTCCACGGGTTTAACACAATAGTGCAACAACATTCAACCATCACAGGTCAAAATACAATAATATATTTGATAAGCGGTTTAAATTATAACGCTTATCTTTCATTCACAGATCACTGATATTCATATCATAGATAAATGGATCACAAATCACAACACAGAACAGGATATATCACAAAACATCACATATCAGAGATGTCAAACAATTCAACATCCAATAAAATCCAAACATCCATAAGTAGGATTAATTTAATTATCTGATTAATTTAAAGTCACATAAATTTCTATAAATAAATTTGGCTAGTTATGGTAAATTAATAATTGTTTGCACAAAAAATGGACAAACACCTCAAAGTTGTATGATTTAGTAGATCTTATGTTGTTCTTAGTGATTTTGGAGATTTATGCAAATATATGAAAAGCAGGGGCTAAATTGTAAAAGGACACGCAAATTTATAGTGGTTCAGCCAGAATGTGCCTACGTCCACTTTATATGTTATTTCTCTCTTGTTCTTTAGATTACAAGTACAAAGCTTTGATACAAGTAAAAGAAAGTTGTTTGAAAGTTCTCTCCGTGCTTGAGCTCTCAAAACTTGTCCCCCATTGTTGTACCCCTGCCCCTCTATTTATAGAGTGAGGCTGGGGGTAGGGGTCTTGGATGTATACAGCTGCTGATGGGCCCGGGCTGATACAATCTGGCCTGGCAAATTTGGTTCGGCATCGCCTTGGTTCGGTAGTAGATGGGTGGAGATGAGGTCTTGGTTCGGCAGTGGATTGGTTCGGTTGTGGAGTTGGTGGAGCTGGTCCGGTGAGGGTTTGGTTCGGTAATGGAGGAGAGGGGATTTGGTTCGGCAGGGGAGTGGTCCGGTAGTGATAGTTGATTCGGTGAAGAAGTTGGGTTTGGTCCGGTAGTACTTGGACCGGTAGTGGGATGGTTTGGTATTGCTTGGAGAGGGAGTTTGGTCTGGCAGTGCTTGGAGGAAAGTTGGTTCGGCATTGGTGAGGAGATGGGTTGGTTCGGCAGTAGGCCTGTTCGGTGAGGGCTTGGTCCGGTCGAATCTCACCCAACACTTGCCCCCTAAAGTGGGGCATGTGTGTGCACATGGCATGCTTTGTTTTAGCTAGGACATCTTCTTTCGGCCCCGTATGCCGAACCAACTGGTCTGGTCGTTCGTAATTGCTTATAAGTATGGGCTTCAGGCCTTCGTTCAACCTCCATCATTTGAGATAGCCGAACCAGATAAACACCGAATCAGTCAAGTGCCGAATCATCTTAGCGCCGAATCAGGTGCGTTTCTTTTGCCGAATGAGGTTTCTTTGTTCTATCGAATGAGCATAAAGACTCTCTGTACCGAATGAACTAAAAACTTTTCAACACCGAATGGACTCGAAAATTTTTAGTACCGAACGAGACTAGGGTTATAAGGCCGAATGAGATTTTATGTCTCAACTCATAAATGCAATTCTAGTCTTCATACGGATGCTTGTTTACTTCTTCTGCTCTAACGATGTACTTTTTGTGTTTGCAGATAAATGTCTCGAAAAGCAGAAACTCGATCAGATAAAAAGAAATCCCAGGGCGAAGGAGAATCTTCCGCAGTGCCCCCTGCTCAGTCAGGACCAGAACGTCACGGACCTGCCCCGAGATCACTAGTGGACGGGTACGGTCCTCAGGAGCTTCTAAACTCCCCACCCGATTGCTTTCCCAGCTCCCTCAAGGAGGAGCAGCTCGATGTCATCTCTCGTTCTTTCGGAATTGATAGGGCGCGCATGCGGTTGCCAGGGAGAGACGTTATGCCATATGACCCTCCCGAAGGATACTTTGCCTACAGCAGATACCACTGCATGTGTGGTGCCATTCCGCCTCTTAATGCTTGGGTAGCCAGCTTCCTTACATATCTAAAGGTGGCCCCATTCTAGCTTCAACCCAACTCCTATGCTATACTGGTGAGCCTCTTCGTCATCTTCCAGAGGAAGTATGGTCGTGCTCCTTCCAACCGGGAGATCCGGTACTTATACAATCTGAGGGGCTATAAGAAGGGGTCCCCATACATCAGCTTGGAGTCAGCTGTAACCTTCAAGCCGGTCTTGGATCTGTATTCCAAATTCAGCATGTTCAAGAAGGAGTGGTTCTTCGTCAGGGACGACTCTGTTTCTATCCGGCGTTTCACCTCTGGATGTAAGTCGATGCTTTATTTATAATTTCCATTCGGGTTGCGATGCTTCTTCTCATACGTTTCCATTTTTGCTAGCGACAGGTGGCTTTGCGGTTGTGGAGACTGATCGCCTGGTTCAGACGGCGGCTGAGATAGAAGCAATCCCCGGGAGAGATAGATCAGCTGCCTTCCTGATCAGAAATGCGACCCTTCTGGAGTATAACTTGATCCTTCCCCAGCAGTCAGTAGTCAAGCTGAGGGAAACGGCGGAGGAGAGGGCGGCTGCCCAGGCTAAGGGAGGTGTCACGGTAGAGAGTGGTAAGAGGAAACCTTTCACGAAACCTCCAGGTGTCGGAGGTAAGAAACTTAAGAAGTCGGACGGTCCTTCCCCCAGCAATTGTCCACTTACCCAGGGGGAGGAAGACGTAGAGGAGGAAAGAGGTGAGGGTGGAGATGACCGAGAAGGTGGTGACGGTGGTGATGGCATCGGGGCCTTGCTTCCTGGGCAAGCGGGCGAGATTCAGGAGTGGACGGATGATGCGTTCCACCAGGCTTTCGAAGGGCTGGATGGAGAACCGGCTTTAGTAGAGAAATCCGGGAAAGCGGATAAGGCCGGGACCGGTGCAAGCGAGTCTTCTCAGACCATTCCAGCCAAGGTGGCTCCGACGACTCAAGGTGAACTTTTGACTCCTGCAGGCTTCATTAATGATAGGGACTTAGGAATATTTTATGATCCGCTCCCGTCCTGGAATGAAATCCGGGACTCATTGCAGTATCCTATTCCTCCCCAGGGTTTGTATAACAGACGTGTTTCCTTTCTTCTTTTAACTTTTAATTTACCGCATTTCTCGAATTATGTATCGATGTAAGCTTGTGACACTTGTTCTTCATATCAGGAGCAGGTAAAACGGTCAAGGCCTCGGATCTTCGGCACAGGCTTGAACAATACAAGCTTTCCAAAGCTTCCGCCAAGCCGAAGCCTTCGACCCACCGTTCCGGGGATGTAGTCGGCTACCGCCTTCTTCTCGGGGTTATTGAAGAGGGTATTCAAAAGAGAAAGAGGAGTCATCCCTCATCCGAACCTTCACTTGGTCCTCAGCCCCCAGTTCAGCCTCTTCATGATATCATGGAGGAGGATAGCGAGTTTGCACTCTCTCCACACCCGTTCGAAAACCCTACCGTTATTCAGATTGATCGTCCTGACTTGGCTCGTAATCCATTTGCGGGTCATCCTGATCTGGATCCAAGTTCCCATGATATTACCTTTGACGAGGTTACTGGTGAGCACCTTCTTCCCCGCAATCCCATGGTACGGGTGCTCGATGAGGCTAAGTCCTTAGATCTCGATCTACTTACTACTTGGATAGTTACCATTGGAGACGAGGCCAAGGCTAATATTGATCGGGTGGCGGAGGAGACTAAGAAGCTGATGGGGCATCATGCCCGGCTGGTTAAGGCTGGAGAGGAGATTGGGAGTGCCAACATCCGACTACGATTGATGGTTTCGGACCAGGCCAAACAGCTTGCTGATCAGGCCATTCAGATTTCTCAACATGAGGCTGCCTCCGGGCGGTTGAGGAAGGCTATGGAGGAGGCTAGTAAGGCGGAACTGCGGAAGATGGAGGCTGCCTGCAAGGAGCATATAAATATGGCCATCTCAACAGTGGATGAGGTTCGGAGGGCGGATCTTGAGCGGGTAGAAGAGCTGTCGGGGAAGCTTGAAGCCGGAGAGCTTGCTCAGGTTAGGCTGAAGGAGGAGATGGAGGCGATGCGGAAATCCCTTTAGGCTGACTGCTCGAGATACCGATTGGAGAGATAAACTGCCGTTGAAAGGTTGTCGGCTTCCGAGGCCCGGATGAGGGAGTTTGAGGAGAATGAGGGGATGATGGATGAAATGCTTCAGGACATGTACTTCCGAACTTGGAAGCAGGGCAACCTATCCTGGATGGATGATTATCCTAGGGTCATGGCTAAGATTTATCTTCGGGATCTAGAGGAGGCTAAGGCGGATGCGGATAAAGAGGGTGGCGTGGCCTTCAGCATGGATGTGGTCACTGCCCAGTTTACCAAGGAGGAGAAGGTGGCGGTGAAGGAGGGTATGCGGTTGCTTGCTGCTGAGGAGGCAGGTGTGCAAGTAGAGGATGACGACCAGGATAGTCAAGAAGCAGGTGCTGGTAAGTCTTCCTTTTTTGTCTCTCCATTAACTTGGTTGCTTATCACTAATGAATCCTTTCTTTGACTGGACAGGTGGTCAACATGACAAGGATAAAACTCCAATGCAGCCGGCCCCTTGATCAGACCTGAAAAAACTCTTTTTGTGGACTTGACAGGGTTGTATATGTTTAGTCTTAAAACAGTAGAGTAACTTTTAGGTTGTAATTCCTGCTACTTGTAATAAATAGCTCTATTCTTGATGTGTAATTCTTTAACTTAAGCGGATTTTGTCGTCTTTTGAATGTTTTTGCTGTTTTGACATGTTGTATAAGAAATATAGCTATGCATATTCTTGTAATTGAATGGTGTTTGATGTCAGATTCTTGTTTAAAACATGATTTCATGACTTGCAATGTTAGCGTGAGGTGTGAATAAATTATAGTCATGTGTTTATATATGAAAGAAGGAAGTATTGCCCTTTATATTTTGCTTGTAGATGGTAGCTTTGAACATCCTGTGTGACCGAGTAATGGATGCGGTCCAGTATCTTGCTGTGGGTATTCGCTTCTATTAGTGAGTGTCCCCTGTCCTGTGTCCTGTACTTCAAGAATTGTTACAAAGGATAGGAGAAAAGCCTCTCAAGTAGAATTGAAATATGTGAAAAAGTAAAACTTCCAATCACGGAAGGCCTTCGATGTGCTTAAGTTCGTGGAAAACGGGTTTTGTAGTCACTTTCCCTAGCTGTGGGTCTTGGAGACATTTGTCACCCATCTTAAGCCTCCGCGGGGAGTTAATTCTTTTTTACCATAGCCGCACTTAAGACACATCGGAGCCGAGATCGCGCACAGTAACTACTCGGGCCATTATGGCCCGTAATCGTGGGTATTATTCGATTTACTATGGCCGGCTTGCGTGGGTGCCGATCGTCAACTGTGAACTGCCCCTGGCTGGCCACACCTTATGTTAGGGCTTATAGTCAGTTCACAGTTGCCGGCGAGCCGAACGCCGTAATGAACTGCCTCGGCTATAGTCGGCCTTCTCGGTGGCTTATAATCGGCTCATTACAGTTGGCTTTAAGGGCCGTCACGAGCAATGAGTTAACCCGCAGCAGAGGGATGCCGGAGCAAAAGTGTCTCATTGGCGAGGGCATAGATTCGCATAGTACCTGTTAGGTCTTGTCCAGATGAAGTTGCGCTGTGGAGTGCTTTGAGTGGAAACACTATACGCATAGGATTTTGTTCAACAGAAAAGGATAAAGTTAACAAGCAGCCAAAATATAAAGGAACAAGTTAAAAAAGAGACAAGGTTTTTTAAAGTGGTTCGGCATGAAAAGGCCTACGTCCACTGATTCTCTTTGTTAATTCACTTCATATGGGCAGTACAAGTTAAGAAAAGTATCGACGGAGGTGCTGGATGTTCCATGCCCTCTGGAACACCTCTCCGTCCACTGTTGACAAAATATAAGCTCCATTGTGGAGATCTTTATGAATTACATATGGTCCATCCCAGATTGGGTCTAGTGCTCTAGGGCGAGGGATGATTCGCTCGAGGACAAGATCCCCTTCTTGTAAGGTACGATGCTTGACTTTGGAGTTGTATTGTGCTGCCACTTTCTGCTTGTGGGCTGCTGCTTTAAGGACTGCATCATTTCTTCTCTCCTCAACTAGATCCAAAGACATGTGGAGGAGTTCTTCATTCTCTTCTGGGGTATAGTGGATCCTACGGTGGGAAGGCACAATGGTTTCAACTGGGAGCATAGCCTCCGATCCGTATGCCAAAGAGAAAGGAGTGTGCCCCGTTGATATTCTGAAAGATGTGCGGTAAGCCCACAGTGCCGTAGGGAGTTCATCCACCCAAGCGCCTTTTGACTTTTCGAGCTTCTTTTTTATCAGAGTTTTCAGAATTTTGTTGACTGCTTCGACTTGTCCGTTTTCCTGGGGATATGCTACGGATGAGAAGCTTTTATGAATTCCATGCTCTCGGCACCAGTTGGCGAATTCCTCGCTGTCAAATTGAAGTCCATTGTCTGATATGATTTTGAGTGGGACTCCGTACCTGCACAGAACATTTTTGATCAGGAAGTTAATAACTTTGGCTGAAGATACTTTATTCAGAGGTTCCGCTTCCACCCATTTGGTGAAATAGTCGACTGCCACTATAGCGTATTTGGCCCTGCCTCGGCCCATTGGTAGCTCGCCGATTAAGTCAATTTCCCATATCGCGAAGGGCCAAGGGCTGGTCATTTGAGTAATCTCAGTTGTTGGTAGCCGCGGAACCTTAGCAAACTTCTGGCATCTGTCACACTTTTTGACGAAATCTAAGGCGTCCTTGCTTAAGGTGGGCCAGAAATATCCATATCGGAGTATCTTTTTTGCTAATGTTTGCCCTCCGGTGTGATCTCCGCAGCTTCCCTGATGGATGTTGGATAAGATTTCCTTGTCTTCCCTCCCAGCGACACACCTTAATAACGGGTTAGAGAATCCGCGCCGATAGAGGATGTCTTCTTGTATTGTGTAGCGGGATGCTTTCCTCAAGATTTTCTTGACTTCGTTACGCCCGTTGGGTAGTGTGCCACTTTGTAGGTAGTCTCGGATGGGAGTCATCCAAGTTGCTTCCTCGGTTGCAGCTATCAGATTTACTTGCTCAAAACTTGGGGCCAGTTGCTTTGAGATGGTTACTGCCCCGAAGATGGTGATGTCTCTCACACTTGCTTGCCTCGCCAATTCGTCGGCCTCTTGGTTCTCTTCCCAAGGGATGTGTTTGACTAAGTAGTGGTCCAATCGGCTGAGAAGTAACTTGGTCTTCTTTAAATATGCTATGAGTCGTTCTTCTCGAGCTTGGAATTCTCCTAGTATTTGATTAACAATAAGTTGAGAATCGCTGTGAAGACACAAAGAATTGGCTCCGATTTCTATGGCAATTTCTAGTCCGGCTATCACTGCTTCATACTCTGCATCGTTGTTGGTGGCAGCGAACTCCAACCTTATAGCATAGTGCAGTTTGTTTCCCCTGGGAGTGATTATTACCACACCTGCCCCCGAGCCTTGTTCGTTCGATGCACCATCCGCAAAGAGATTCCACTTGATATCTTCTGCTATTTCCACTTGCTCCTTATCTTCGTTGGTAGTGAATTCTGCAATGAAATCGGCCATGGCTTGTCCCTTGATGGCGGTGCGAGGGTGATAGGTGATATCATACCGAATTAGTTCAATGCACCATTTAAGTAGTCGCCCAGAAGTGTCGGGACGATGGAGTACCTGCCTCAGTGGTTGATCGGTCAGAACTTTGATGGAATGGGACTGGAAGTAGTGACGCAGTTTCCGTGATGTGATTAGTAAACAGTATGCTAGCTTCTCAAGTTTAGGATATCTGACTTCTGCCCCAGTAAACCTTTTGCTGACGAAGTAAACTGGCCGTTGCGTGCAGTTGTCTTCCCTTACCAAGGCAGCGCTTAGGGCGTGAGATGACACAGCAAGGTATAGGTATAATTCTTCGCCTTCACTTGGAGTCGAGAGTACCGGTGGTTTCTGGAGGTGTTCGATTAGGTTAAGGAAAGCGGTTAAGCATTCGTCAGTCCATTCGAACTTTCCTTTGTCTTTCTTTAGAGCTTCGAAAAAGGGGACGCACTTGTCCGTTGCCTTGGAGATGAATCGGCTTAGGGCGGCCACTTTTCCATTTAGGCTTTGCATTTCCTTTCGAGTGGAAGGTATCTTGATATCCTTTAGCGCTCGGACTTGTTCAGGGTTTGCTTCAATCCCTCTGGCATGAACGATGAATCCTAAGAACTTCCCTGACGACACTCCGAAGGAGCACTTCAGTGGATTTAACTTCATTCCATATTGTCGAAGTACCTGGAACATCTCGCCTAGGTGGCTTACGTGATCTTTGGCTTTCCTTGACTTTACCAGCATGTCATCCACATATACTTCCATAGTTTGTCCTATTAGCCCTGCAAACATCTTGTTGACAAGGCGTTGGTAGGTGGCTCCTGCATTTTTAAGTCCGAAAGGCATTACCTTATAGCAGTATAAACCCCGGTTGGTAATGAAACTAGTGTGGTCTTGGTAAGGAGCATGCATAGGAATTTGATTATATCCTGAGTATGCGTCCATAAAAGATAGGAGCTCGCGTCTGGCTGTGCTGTCTACAAGTTGGTCGATTCGGGGAAGCGGGAAGCAATCCTTTGGGCAGGCGTCATTTAGGTTGGAAAAGTCAATGCAGGTTCGCCACTTCCCATTAGCCTTCTTTACCAGTACCGGGTTGGCGATCCATTCCGGGTAGATAGCTTCTCGTATGAAGTCATTGGCGAGTAGATTCTCTACTTCTTCATCGAGGGCTGCTGATCGTTCTGCCCCCATACTTCTCTTTCTTTGTTTTACGGGCGCCTTGGTAGGATCAATGTTTAATACGTGGCATGCTATGTCGGGGGAGATTTCGGTCATGTCAGCGTGTGACCATGCGAATACATCCAAGTTATGGCGGAGAAAATCGATGAGTTGTTCCTTCAATTCGGCTTTTAGTTGGGACCCAATTTTCAATAGTCTACTTGAGTTGTGCTTGTCTACAGATATAAACTCCATAGCCTCTGCAGGCTCGGCGGTGGCCTCCTCCTCTTTGTCCCTAGGGTCTAATTCATTGAAAGGGTCGCTGGTATATCGAAGAGGAGGGGCTTTCTTTAGTTGCTATGCTTCTAGACTTTTTGTGCAGAGGGCAATCTCTACACCCTTCCCTTTATCCTTCCTGTGGTTGTTGCGAAGTTCGGTCACATAGCAGTCTCGAGCAACGTCCTTGTCTCCTTCTACTTCCCCTACTCCATTGTCCGTTGGAAATTTCATCTTCAGGCACCATGGGGCTAGGACAATTTGGAAGTCAGACAAGGCTGGCCTTCCTAAGAAGGCGTTGTAGGCCGAATGGTTTTCTATTAGCACAAACGTCTGTTTTTGTACAACGGAGCGGGGATGGCTTCCAATCTCAACAAAGAGGTCCAGTTGCCCGAGGGGCATCTTTGCATCTCCAGTGAAACCGTGTAGTGGTTTATCGCAGGGAGATACATCCTTCATTGATAATTTCATTTTGTCGAATGCATGTTTGAACAGGATGTTTACTGAGCTTCCAGTGTCTACTAGGATTCGGTAAACTTCGGCGGGACCGAGCCGGGCAGAGATAACCATGGGATCCATGTGAGGGTACTGCCTTCCTTCCAGGTTACGCTTACCGAATGTGATGTCGTCACCTTCTTTCCGTTTCGGGTGGCGTTCTTCCATAACCGAATTGACACAGTCTTTACTGTCTCTGAGCGACTTTCCATATCTTTCCATCTCTTTCCAGCTTCTGTCTGCGATGTGCGGTCCTCCCGAAATGGTATGGACCACGATCTTCTCTTGACTAGAGCGGTTAGTGTTGCGATATCCTCTGCTGTTCTCCGGTGAGGGTAGCCTTGGGTTCTCATTGGCAGGAGCTGGAGTCCTGTCCTGACCTTTTACATAACGTTCTAGTTTCTTCCTTCTGATGTGTTCCTCAATCAAGTCCCGGAGATGATGACATTCATTGGTATCATGCCTATGAGATTCGTGGAAACGGTAGAACTTTCCAGACTTCTGCGCGTTATCTGATTCCTTCTTGTATGGTGGGCGTTTGTATCTAACTTCGCCTTGGGTGGCAAGGAAGATATTTTCGACGGTCTCGTTCAAAGGAGTGTAAGTGTCAAATCTTGGTCCAGGCCGATATAGGCACTTTTCTCCCTTCTTGGCCCCAACATTGTCTCTGGAATCATTTCTTTGAACGTCCCTTGCCACAGCGGGGGCGTTGCTGTGAGTTGCCTTATTTTGCTGTCCTGACTGCCCCTCAATGGCAGCATCCTCAAGCCTCATGTATTTCCCGGCTTCATGGAAGAAATCGGGTAGAGTAGCTGGTTTTTCTTTCGTCAACCTTCTAGCAAATTTAGTGTCCGGATGCACACCACTACAGAGGGCCATTAGGATAAGCTTCTCATCGGCGTCTTGGACTACGGCTGCTGCGGCATTGAATCGGGTTAGGTATTGCTGTAGTTTTTCTCCAGGTTTCTGTTTGACGCTGGATAAGGAATAAGCGTCCTTAGGTTGTTCCACATGGATGCGGAACTGACTGATAAACTTTTCTTTCAACATTTCCCACGAGCTGATGGATCCCTGGGGTAGATGACAGAACCAGGAGGTAGCGAGATCCGCTAAGAAGAGCGGAAAGCACTTGCATAGTACTCCCTCTGTTGCTCCACTCATGAGCATATGTTGCGTGTACCTCTGTAAGTGTACAACGGGGTTGGAGGTTCCTTTGTAAGGTTCCATTGTCGGCATCTTCCATTCTCGGGGGGTGATAGCAATTTCGATATTGCGGGCGAAAGGGCTGGTTATCCTAGCGCCTATCCCTCGATCTCTTTGCTCCGGTTGGACACACTCTCTGAATAAGCGTGCCATCCTTTCATCAGAATTTGGAGCAGATAGAAATGAGTTTGGCTCTGCTCTGTGGGATTGATCCTGTCCAGACGATCTGTAGGGATGGTATCGTCTATTATTCCTCATATTTTCCGGTGGCTGCCTTTGATCTTCTGAGAGCATGCTAGGGTCAGCCATAGTTGGCCCTTGCCTTGATCTTCCCCTGCTGGGTTCTGATCTAAGCACTTCCTCGGGTCCAACTTCGGGCTGGACTCTAGCTCGGCCCCGTTCACTGGCGTTTTCGTGGTTAGGTAGTATGACGGGCTCAGCTACAGTTGACCTCCGCCCTGTACCTCCCCCGTGGGGTTCGGTTCCAAGTGTTTCTTCAGGCCTAACTTCGGGCTGTGCTCGATCTCGATTCCTACCCTGGCTGCTTCTGCCGTTAGCTCCTTCGAAGAAGGAAGATCTTTGTTGTCTCCGAGACCCTCCAGACTGGGACTCGCCCCATGATTCAGTGTTGCGATTTGACTCTTCAGCATCCCTCAAGCGTGACATGAGATGGTCCACCAAGGCTTCCTGCTGGGACGTGAAGCGGTTAGTTACTTCAACCACAACTCTATCTAAATCCGCCCTAGTAATTGCTGCGGGCTGTTCCGTGGCAGGAGTGGCCGGATTAGCCTGTCCTTCATTTGGTACCGCTGCTGGAGGAGGACGATTTACTTGACTCGGGACAGTTGGATCTGGAAGACTGCTGGATGCGATGTTTTTTCCTTTGTTAACATCTTTTTTCTGTTTGGGAGGCATGTTTTCCAAGTGGCGAACGATGCTATTAGGGTTAAGTGGATGAAGCTGAAGCTTCGAGCTTCTAGTTCTCAGTGAAAGCACCAAAAATGTTTGCACAAAAATGGACAAACACCTCAAAGTTGTATGATTTAGTAGATCTTATGTTGTTCTTAGTGATTTTGGAGATTTATGCAGATATATGAAAAGTAGGGGCTAAATTGTAAAAGGACACGCAAATTTATAGTGGTTCAGCCAGAATGTGCCTACGTCCACTTTATATGTTATTTCTCTCTTGTTCTTTAGATTACAAGTACAAAGCTTTGATACAAGTAAAAGAAAGTTGTTTGAAAGTTCTCTCCGTGCTTGAGCTCTCAAAACTTGTCCCCCATTGTTGTACCCCTGCCCCTCTATTTATAGAGTGAGGCTGGGGGTAGGGGTCTTGGATGTATACAGCTGCTGATGGGCCCGGGCTGATACAATCTGGCCTGGCAAATTTGGTTCGGCATCGCCTTGGTTCGGTAGTAGATGGGTGGAGATGAGGTCTTGGTTCGGCAGTGGATTGGTTCGGTTGTGGAGTTGGTGGAGCTGGTCCGGTGAGGGTTTGGTTCGGTAATGGAGGAGAGGGGATTTGGTTCGGCAGGGGAGTGGTCCGGTAGTGATAGTTGATTCGGTGAAGAAGTTGGGTTTGGTCCGGTAGTACTTGGACCGGTAGTGGGCTGGTTTGGTATTGCTTGGAGAGGGAGTTTGGTCTGGCAGTGCTTGGAGGAAAGTTGGTTCGGCATTGGTGAGGAGATGGGTTGGTTCGGCAGTAGGCCTGTTCGGTGAGGGCTTGGTCCGGTCGAATCTCACCCAACACTTGCCCCCTAAAGTGGGGCATGTGTGTGCACATGGCATGCTTTGTTTTAGCTAGGACATCTTCTTTCGGCCCCGTATGCCGAACCAACTGGTCTGGTCGTTCGTAATTGCTTATAAGTATGGGCTTCAGGCCTTCGTTGAACCTCCATCATTTGAGATAGCCGAACCAGATAAACACCGAATCAGTCAAGTGCCGAATCATCTTAGCGCCGAATCAGGTGCGTTTCTTTTGCCGAATGAGGTTTCTTTGTTCTATCGAATGAGCATAAAGACTCTCTGTACCGAATGAACTAAAAACTTTTCAACACCGAATGGACTCGAAAATTTTTAGTACCGAACGAGACTAGGGTTATAAGGCCGAATGAGATTTTATGTCTCAACTCATAAATGCAATTCTAGTCTTCATACGGATGCTTGTTTACTTCTTCTGCTCTAACGATGTACTTTTTGTGTTTGCAGATAAATGTCTCGAAAAGCAGAAACTCGATCAGATAAAAAGAAATCCCAGGGCGAAGGAGAATCTTCCGCAGTGCCCCCTGCTCAGTCAGGACCAGAACGTCACGGACCTGCCCCGAGATCACTAGTGGACGGGTACGGTCCTCAGGAGCTTCTAAACTCCCCACCCGATTGCTTTCCCAGCTCCCTCAAGGAGGAGCAGCTCGATGTCATCTCTCGTTCTTTCGGAATTGATAGGGCGCGCATGCGGTTGCCAGGGAGAGACGTTATGCCATATGACCCTCCCGAAGGATACTTTGCCTACAGCAGATACCACTGCATGTGTGGTGCCATTCCGCCTCTTAATGCTTGGGTAGCCAGCTTCCTTACATATCTAAAGGTGGCCCCATTCTAGCTTCAACCCAACTCCTATGCTATACTGGTGAGCCTCTTCGTCATCTTCCAGAGGAAGTATGGTCGTGCTCCTTCCAACCGGGAGATCCGGTACTTATACAATCTGAGGGGCTATAAGAAGGGGTCCCCATACATCAGCTTGGAGTCAGCTGTAACCTTCAAGCCGGTCTTGGATCTGTATTCCAAATTCAGCATGTTCAAGAAGGAGTGGTTCTTCGTCAGGGACGACTCTGTTTCTATCCGGCGTTTCACCTCTGGATGTAAGTCAATGCTTTATTTATAATTTCCATTCGGGTTGCGATGCTTCTTCTCATACGTTTCCATTTTTGCTAGCGACAGGTGGCTTTGCGGTTGTGGAGACTGATCGCCTGGTTCAGACGGCGGCTGAGATAGAAGCAATCCCCGGGAGAGATAGATCAGCTGCCTTCCTGATCAGAAATGCGACCCTTCTGGAGTATAACTTGATCCTTCCCCAGCAGTCAGTAGTCAAGCTGAGGGAAACGGCGGAGGAGAGGGCGGCTGCCCAGGCTAAGGGAGGTGTCACGGTAGAGAGTGGTAAGAGGAAACCTTTCACGAAACCTCCAGGTGTCGGAGGTAAGAAACTTAAGAAGTCGGACGGTCCTTCCCCCAGCAATTGTCCACTTACCCAGGGGGAGGAAGACGTAGAGGAGGAAAGAGGCGAGGGTGGAGATGACCGAGAAGGTGGTGACGGTGGTGATGGCATCGGGGCCTTGCTTCTTGGGCAAGCGGGCGAGATTCAGGAGTGGACGGATGATGCGTTCCACCAGGCTTTCGAAGGGCTGGACGGAGAACCGGCTTTAGTAGAGAAATCCGGGAAAGCGGATAAGGCTGGGACCGGTGCAAGCGAGTCTTCTCAGACCATTCCAGCCAAGGTGGCTCCGACGACTCAAGGTGAACTTTTGACTCCTGCAGGATTCATTAATGATAGAGACTTAGGAATATTTTATGATCCGCTCCCATCCTGGAATGAAATCCAGGACTCATTGTAGTATCCTATTCCTCCCCAGGGTTTGTATAACAGACGTGTTTCCTTTCTTATTTTAACTTTTAATTTACCGCATTTCTCGAATTATGTATCGATGTAAGCTTGTGACACTTGTTCTTCATATCAGGAGCAGGTAAAACGGTCAAGGCCTTGGATCTTCGGCACAGGCTTGAACAATACAAGCTTTCCAAAGCTTCCGCCAAGCCGAAGCCTTCGACCCACCGTTCCGGGGATGTAGTCGGCTACCGCCTTCTTCTCGGGGTTATTGAAGAGGGTATTCAAAAGAGAAAGAGGAGTCATCCCTCATCCGAACCTTCACTTGGTCCTCAGCCCCCAGTTCAGCCTCTTCATGATATCACGGAGGAGGATAGCGAGTTTGCTGTCCTGACTGCCCCTCAATGGCAGCATCCTCAAGCCTCATGTATTTCCCGGCTTCATGGAAGAAATCGGGTAGAGTAGCTGGTTTTTCTTTCGTCAACCTTCTAGCAAATTTAGTGTCCGGATGCACACCACTACAGAGGGCCATTAGGATAAGCTTCTCATCGGCGTCTTGGACTGCGGCTGCTGCGGCATTGAATCGGGTTAGGTATTGCTGCAGTTTTTCTCCAGGTTTCTGTTTGACGCTGGATAAGGAATAAGCGTCCTTAGGTTGTTCCACATGGATGCGGAACTGACTGATAAACTTTTCTTTCAACATTTCCCACGAGCTGATGGATCCCTGGGGTAGATGACAGAACCAGGAGGTAGCGAGATCCGCTAAGAAGAGCGGAAAGCACTTGCATAGTACTCCCTCTGTTGCTCCACTCATGAGCATATGTTGCGTGTACCTCTGTAAGTGTACAACGGGGTCGGAGGTTCCTTTGTAAGGTTCCATTGTCGGCATCTTCCATTCTCGGGGGGTGATAGCAATTTCGATATTGCGGGCGAAAGGGCTGGTTACCCTAGCGCCTATCCCTCGATCTCTTTGCTCCCGTTGGACACACTCTCTGAATAAGCGTGCCATCCTTTCATCAGAATTTGGAGTAGATAGAAATGAGTTTGGCTCTGCTCTGTGGGATTGATCCTGTCCAGACGATCTGTAGGGATGGTATCGTCTATTATTCCTCATATTTTCCAGGGGCTGCCTTTGATCTTCTGAGAGCACGCTAGGGTCAGCCATAGTTGGCCCTTGCCTTGATCTTCCCCTGCTGGGTTCTGATCTAAGCACTTCCTCGGGTCCAACTTCGGGCTGGACTCTAGCTCGGCCCCGTTCACTGGCGTTTTCGTGGTTAGGTAGTTTGACGGGCTCAGCTACAGTTGACCTCCGCCCTGTACCTCCCCCGTGGGGTTCGGTTCCAAGTGTTTCTTCAGGCCTAACTTCGGGCTGTGCTCGATCTCGATTCCTACCCTGGCTGCTTCTGCCGTTAGCTCCTTCGAAGAAGGAAGATCTTTGTTGTCTCCGAGACCCTCCAGACTGGGACTCGCCCCATGATTCAGTGTTGCGATTGGACTCTTCAGCATCCCTCAAGCGTGACATGAGATGGTCCACCAAGGCTTCCTGTTGGGACGTGAAGCGGTTAGTTACTTCAACCACAACTCTGTCTAAATCCGCCCTAGTAATTGCTGCGGGCTGTTCCATGGCAGGAGTGGCCGGATTAGCCTGTCCTTCATTTGGTACCGCTGCTGGAGGAGGACGATTTACTTGACTCGGGACAGTTGGATCTGGAAGACTGTTGGATGCGATGTTTTTTCCTTTGTTAACATCTTTTTTCTGTTTGGGAGGCATGTTTTCCAAGTGGCGAACGATGCTATTAGGGTTAAGTGGATGAAGCTGAAGCTTCGAGCTTCTAGTTCTCAGTGAAAGCACCAAAAATATTTGCACAAAAAATGGACAAACACCTCAAAGTTGTATGATTTAGTAGATCTTATGTTGTTCTTAGTGATTTTGGAGATTTATGCAAATATATGAAAAGCAGGGGCTAAATTGTAAAAGGACACACAAATTTATAGTGGTTCAGCCAGAATGTGCCTACGTCCACTTTATATGTTATTTCTCTCTTGTTCTTTAGATTACAAGTACAAAGCTTTGATACAAGTAAAAGAAAGTTGTTTGAAAGTTCTCTCCGTGCTTGAGCTCTCAAAACTTGTCCCCCATTGTTGTACCCCTGCCCCTCTATTTATAGAGTGAGGCTGGGGGTAGGGGTCTTGGATGTATACAGCTGCTGATGGGCCCGGGCTGATACAATCTGGCCTGGCAAATTTGGTTCGGCATCGCCTTGGTTCGGTAGTAGATGGGTGGAGATGAGGTCTTGGTTCGGCAGTGGATTGGTTCGGTTGTGGAGTTGGTCCGGTGAGGGTTTGGTTCGGTAATGGAGGAGAGGGGATTTGGTTCGGCAGGGGAGTGGTCCGGTAGTGATAGTTGATTTGGTGAAGAAGTTGGGTTTGGTCCGGTAGTACTTGGACCGGTAGTGGGCTGGTTTGGTATTGCTTGGAGAGGGAGTTTGGTCTGGCAGTGCTTGGAGGAAAGTTGGTTCGGCATTGGTGAGGAGATGGGTTGGTTCGGCAATAGGCCTGTTCGGTGAGGGCTTGGTCCGGTCGAATCTCACCCAACAATAATCAATTAATTTCAAATTGATTTTCAAATTTATTTCAAAACACCAAATCATATTTCCAATGAATTTCCATATTATTTACTTTCAAACACCAAAAGTCAATTACCAAATGGATTTCTAAATTTATTTCCTTTTTAAAATAAATTCCTTTTTAAGAAGATAACTTCCTTTATTTTCCAAATTATTCAAAAATTCAAATTTTAAATAAATTCTCAACTTATCAATAATATTTTCGAAATCCATTTATTAAGCCCTTTTTCCCAAAGTTTAAAATTTAATTCAATATAGTTCAAAAATAACTTTATCCTTTAAAACTCCTTTTTTTAATTTATCCAATTCTCAAAAATAAATTTTTCGATAAATTTTCAACTTGAATTTCGAAAATCCAATTTTATTTTTTTCTGGTATCCAACGATACCAAAAATAAAATCGGCTAAAACGTAGCCTTCAACAAATTCAATCACAAAGATAATCACACAGTGATTATAAATAATCACACACAACATTGAAATAAATTCAAATGTTTGAGGAATCCAGTTGGATCCCTCCAACCTGTTTCCCTGCATCCACAGATGTTAGCACAATACCAATTCCACTCGAGGTGGAATATCGCATTATATGGGATTTATAAAATATTATCCGCTATTATGCGGCGCAATAGGGTCTCATCCGCTATATAATGCGGGAAATCAACTCCAAATATATATAATACCAATTCCACTTCAGGTGGAATTATCGCGGTATATGTTTTTAATAAATAACCTCCGCTTAATATACGGCGTATAGGGTCTATTTTAACACAATAGATAACAATCATCATCCAATTCACACAATCAAGCAATTTTAAATCTTACTATTTAAAATTTAAATCGAAACAAATTCGATTGAGTGAGAAGTTCTCACCTTGAGTTATCGAGTGATTAAATTTTAAATTAAATCAAACCGTTCGATTTAATCAAAAATTCTCGCTTGCCCCAAACAGACCCAGATCTGCGCTGCAGCGTATATCTCGTCGCTGTGATTCCAACGCTTCCTATTTTGTCGAATTTCGACAACGTATGCAAAAGTTATGACATTTAGAAGTTTATACAAATTTATAATATAATAATTTTCATTTTCTTTTTATTTTTAAACCTTGAGTAGATCGTAGCCGTTCATTTCTCTGCCATAGAATCTAGGCCGCGTCTTGTATCTTCGTCCTCTCCCAGATATATGCGTACGCAAGAACCCATATAGCCGCCGCTTCTTCTTCCATTTCCACGACCAAAACGAACGCCGAGACGACAATCGACTAGTACCAAACGAACGAGCGTCACGAGCTCCGCCTTCGACTTGAATATGGCCAAGCTCGGTCAGCCCTAGGCATGGATTTTCGTGCCCAAATGATGCACGAACGGGCCGAGATCTTGGCCACGACGTCGCTCCATTTCAGATCACCACCGTTGGATCGGTAGTTCTCGACGTGCTTGACATCTTTCTAGTTGAAGCCGTAGCTTAATATTGTATTGATTGGAAGAAAATGATGGAGGAAGAATCGAGCGATTTTAGCCATTGGAATGTTAAGAATGGCGGCCTGAGAAATAAGCTAGGGTTTCACATCTAAACGTATATATATACATATATATAAATTATATTAAATTCATTTTAAAACGACTTTTCCAAACGAACTCAAAATCACACGTGCCGCCTGGCGTTTATAAGGTTTTACCCGTATTCCGAACACAATGGAACATGTTTCGAGAACTAATTCGATAATATGTGCGAGATACAGAATTAAACGATCAAATTAAATTAAATCGATAAAAACGATTTTTATGCGTTTTGGCTCGCCCCGGACAAACTGTAAATCCGATTGACACGAAATTTGAAATCTTACAATAATAAAACATTACGGATCCGATGAAACTGGTTTCGTCGAAATCTGAGACTATTTGAAAAATGACTATTTTCACTAGTCAATTAAATATTAAAATATTCAATTTTCACAATTTAACTTTTAATTCAAATTTAAAAGTTCTATAACATCATTCTAACTCCAATATGATTTAATATAACTTTATAAATCATTTTTATTCACATTTAATCCAATTTCCAATTATTTACGAAATTTCAAATATTAAATTGTCGATTTAATTATCCAATTAAATCTCTATATTCGAATTTTAATTTATTCGATTTACAAATCTTACTTGTTAATATTTAAAATTAATTAAATATACGAATTTCAAATGACAGAAATTCTGGGTCGTTACATTGTGAGTCATTGTGCAAACTGCCAGCAAATTAAGAGTGACCAGCAGAAGACAGCTGGACCTCTTCAGCCACTTGAGATCCAAAAGTGAAAGTGGGAGTAGATCTCTATGGACTTTATTGATGGGCTTCCTAGGTCAAGAAGAGGAAACGATGGAATTTGGGTTATAGTCGATCGACTGACCAAAAGTGCCCATTTCATTCCTGTTAAGCTGACTAGGACTGCTACGAGTCTGGCGAGTTTGTATGTGAAGGAGATTGTGAGATTCCATGGGATTCCTCGTAGTATTATAAGTGACTGAGACCCGATATCCACTAGTAGGTTCTGGGAGGGAATGCTGACTGCTTTAGGGATTGAGCTAAGTCTAAGTACAGCTTTCCATCCCCAAACAGATGGGCAGACGGTGAGAGTAAAACGGATCTTGGAAGATTTATTGCGAGCATGCATTCTAGACTTCCAGCGTTCTTGGGAAGATCATTTACCCTTAGTCGAATTCACTTACAACAATAGCTATCAAGCAAGCATTGGTATGGCCCCTTTCGAAGCTCTTTATGGTCGTCCATGTCGTTCTCCTTCGTGTTAGGTTGAATCTTAATCTCTTTCCTTTGACTCATTCACATTTTAATAAATGTTGTGTTAACTACTGATTGTAAATTGTTAATAATAGGATTGTTATTATTCTTGTTTGGTTGTTTGATTTATGCTCGGCTAGTTTATGAGCAATAACCTTGACGTTTAGTTAAAGGAAACTTACACCACCTTTTAACTTAGGATTGACATTTGGTGACTTTTTGGTTAAAGGGAAATAACACCCCTTTTGGCTATCTCATTTGATTAAGAGGGAGTTTCACCTCTCTTGGTCGTATTCTCCTTTAAGTTTAAGTCATGATTTGAATTGAAGTTTTAAATCTTGGTTTAAAGTATTTTAAAGGAGCTTCAAAATTTATATAATGATTTAAATGGGCTATTTATGGAAAGTAAGTAGTCCTATACTTGGCACTAAAAGCCGATGAGTAGATTGATCCTCTATTTGTGAGATCTAGAACCGAAGTGCATATGCAAGGCTAGGGGCAACTAGTGCCCTGACTTACCTGACTTTGTTTCTGGGTAAGGGATAGAGTAAGTCGTGAATATTGGAAACATGACAAGTGTAGGAGATTTGATTTCCATAAATGATCTTTATAATTATGATGGTATGGAAAACATTTGCCTTTCTTGTAGACAATTGTTTTTGACCCATTTAAGTATGCTTTTAAAATATGAAATCCTCCCAAATGTTTTGTGAATATACTTATACAGATGAGATACGTATATAGATATTTTCCAAGCATTGAAAGAGTATAAGATTTAATTTCCATATACGATCGTTTTGTTATCCCCGATTGTTGATATCTTAACTATCGATTTCGATACTCTTCTTCCTTTTGTTTTTGTTTCGTCAATCTAAGACAATTTGTTGCTCATTTAGTGCATTGATATCCTTTATCGGAAATGACTAAATAAAGAGTGAGTGGGGGCTAAGCTATGTGGGGTTGCTCCTATTAGGGTATTGTCAGATCTACTCTAGATTGGTTTCGGTTGTATGCGCACGAAGATATGAAGTACTTGGATACTCGGTAAGGTTTGCGGGGTCCGGCTTGGAGGTTTTCGAGGGCCATCGTAGTTCTCAAGTATATTTTCTAGAGGTATACTTTCGATAAGGGGGTGCACCCTCCTAGTCATTGTTGGAAAAATTCCTTTTCCTTATTTTTGATTTAAATTTTTGGATTGATTCTTTCTTAATTGCATCAGGAAGCGTCTTGCGCTCTTCGCGATGTTTAATTATTTGTGTCCATTCTTTTATGCTTGGATGTTGTCCTTGTGAGGGGAAACCCATTCTGCGTTTTTGCTACGTGGTCTCACCGGTTATTCTACGTGTTCTTTTTTTTATTTGTAGTTTATTCATACCGAACGTATTGTCTGACTCGAATTGTTTGTTTTCCCTAAACTCTTGGGTCCACATTTATATTTGAGTAGTCCAAAAATGACAGGTTTCTTTGGGCTTTTTAAAGATGGTGGACGAGCAGGAGGCTCCTTATCTATTTAGCTATTTATTTCCGCTGTTATGAGAAGTTGTCTCTATATATGCATATTTAAAGGTAGGTTGTTATAACTACCTAGACTGATAGTAGTACTTTTGTTGTAACTCTAATAACTCCATGTTAGGGAGTAACCTTATGTACTTTGTTATTTTTTTGTTATATATTTAACCGTTCCGTTGCGAGATTATTGTTCTGTTCTTATATTTTACCCCATGACAACTCGTCTTTTAGATACTTGGGCAATGACACATGAATACCATGGGTGTATTAAGTGTCGTTCTCAGGGCTCAGAAAGGTGGGTCGTCACATATCTCTACTATTAAAAAATAGAATTCAATGAATACGATTTCCACGATGTCGTTTTGAAATTCTGAAAATACCCTTCATCCATCAACCGAATCTCATCATCCGTTTGCCACCTCAACCACCATCCCCGTTCCGATGAAATATTTCTATAAATGCACGTACGTGCTATTTACACTTATATATAAATTGCATTAGTTAAAAAAGATCCTATAGACTTTCATCTTTTGCTTAGTCCCGGAGAAATTTTAAAACTTCCAAACGGGGTTTGATGAGTATATTTTATTATTTTTCTAACATCAAATACTGGTATCGCTCACATTATTTAAGATGTATAATTCAAGCTTAGCACAAAATGTTATATATTAAGACAAGGTGATACCGTCAAGGGATCGATTGATAATCAATTGAAAATAAAGTTGCATGAAAAATCATTGTAGGATTCAACAACCTTGGAAACTAAAGCATTTTTTAAATTATAAATATCAAAAGGTTCTTTAAATTCAACTCTCAATGATATAGCAGAAATCCAACTATTATGTCAAAAATATATGTTATTACCATTATTAACCGAGTTTTTAACCAAGCAGAATTCGATCCAAAGTACAAGGTCAAGACAAAGACGAAATGACTCGAGAACTTACACGATCTACAGAATATAAGATTGGAACACAAGTAGTTCCACATGATTTTGGGAATAAGTCAACCACTCGGTATCGAGAGCTTTCTCTCGGCACCGAGAGGTTCTTTCACCTAATTTGACCACTTGTACTCCATGAACTTCAACTACCACTCCAACCTCTCATGGTCAAGTGCTTTTCTTAGAATTTGGATAAGAAATTCTTAGGTCTTGATGAGAAGAAAGCGAAGAAAGCAGGATAGTTTAAGCATTAACAAAAGAACCATTAGAATCAATCCAAAGACTATGGAAAAGAGTTTGGGAAAGCGTCAAAAAGGAGATAGAAGAGTGAAGGAAGTGCAAGAATTGACTTTACACAAGTCAATTCCTGTCGGTACCAAGAACTTCTCTCGGCATCGAGAGGAATTTATTTCCTCTAGGCCCCACCTATTCACCTGTATGGCATTGGACTTTCTCCTGGGGGTTCAACTCAAGTGTTTTTCTGACCCTGTACATCTGTTTCTCTATAAATATCAGCCCTACTACAACCAAAGAAGGATTTTGGCTAATCTTCACTCTACTTTTACTCTTCGTCTCCTACCTTCCTCACAGTAGTCACCTAAGTAGCTACTGTTGGCATGTTTAGGCTATAAATATTGTCAAACCCTTGTAATAGCGACTCTAAATATCTGTAATCATCAACCAATAAAAATATAAAATGAACTTAGGCCGAAGATTGTCGAACCACTATAAAAATCTTATGTCTTGCTATTCTTTCTCTATTATTTTATTATTATTTGCTAGATCAAGGTCACATAGGTTCCTTACAATGTTTCTTTGGGTGTTAATCCAATTTCGACGTTAACAGTTTGGTGCTTTCATCAAGAAAACTGAATCCAGACTTAGATCTAGCTCTATACATAGGATTGGAAAGATCCAGAAATTAGATCCATAAGTTTTACTTGAAGAATTTGAGGGTTTGCTATTAGAAGTCCATGACACCTAGAAAAGGAAAATCTATATCTGGAAGATCAGGAGGAGCGGTATGTAGTGGTGATGAAGCAAACACTCACCAAACGGAAGTTAAAAATGAACACATAGTATCAGGCTCTTCTGCTCAAAATGAAGTGGTTACTAGAGGAGAACTTGATAAAATGATGCAAGAACTTAACCAGAAGATAGTAGATAGATAGAAGGCTCTAATGGATAAGAGGATGCTTTGCTAACCTTGCAACCACCAAGAACTAGAAGAGTTAGAAGAGAAATTTCTCCTGTAATAAAACAAGAGAACTCTTCGGTTTCTGACCAAAACAGAAGAGATGGAAAGCAAAGACAAAAAAGTAGCACTGGAGTAACAACCCTGGTTTTGTGATTACCTATGAAAATAAAATAAAATTATGCTTATAATTTGAATGGAGAAAATAAAATAAGAATAAATAAATTTGGAAATGGAAAATTGTTGAAATTGTTTATTTTAAATAAACAATGGGTTTTGAATAAATAAAATAGAGAAAATAAAGTTTTAAAAACTTTATTATGTTAGTTTGGGTAAAAATGAGCATTAAATAATTTTAATTTGTTGAAATGCAATAATTATGGAAATAATGGTCAAATAGTGATTTTTGTTAATTATAATGATGTGTTAAAAATTAAATATGGATAATATTGTAAATAAAAATGTGTAATATTGGTTAAAAACCATATTTGGGTGTAAAAATATTTTTGATATGGTTTGTTATGGTAATATAAGCAAGAGAAATAATTTTATGTAATTTTGTTGTTAAAAATATTGATTTGTGAAAATAAAAAGGGGAAATTAAAGCATTTAAGTAAAAATGAAATTTTAATGATGGAAATTGATTTTAAATAGCTAAAATAACTTTTATGTGTTGTTTAACAATTTATTAAACATGAAACATGAAGTTATGATAATTATTTGGTTAAATAATGTGAATTAGTGTAAATATATGGTAAAATATGAGATAAAAATATGTATCATAGCCTAATTTGTCTAAGTGTTTAACTTGGCTATTTGGGTGGGGTTATTGGGTTCAAACCCAAACCCAAAAGAGAATTCTGGAATGGTTAGAAGGGAAGAAATTATGCCTCTACGTACACTTTTCTCATTTTTCCCTTCCTTCTCAAAACCAAAAACTCAATTTAATGGCTGCTTCCTCTTAAATCAAATCCTCTCCAAAATTAAGTAAAATTAAAAGCTAAAGTTGCAAACTAAAGAGTAAACAACAAGTAATCTCTCCAAAGCCATAATCCTATTTCATCTAATCTTTGATTTGTGAAATTGTAGTTTACTGTAACTTTTGTTTCTTTGCCTACATGTCTGTATCTTCTCATCTTTTAGGTTTTTAAAGCTAACCCAAGACCAAAGCTTCCTGCTTGCAAGTAAAATCGCTTCAAAATTCAAATAAGGTGAGTTTTAAACTCACTCTTTTAATGTAAACAAGATCTGATTGTTATCTGGTGGTTGAATTGCTGAATTTTTGAGTTACTGTATAAACTATTGGAAGTAGTTTATACAGTAAGTATATATTGTTTTACAGTCACTTTGTTAGCCCTATTGATCATAATTCTTGCACCGAATCCATGATAATTTTTATCCATATTGTTGTCTATATGTTGATCTATCTGCATGCTAAAATTTAGGTTCGAATTCCATCTGTAATAATGTGAAAAATCATTGTAAAAATCAACTCGAAGCTGCCTGAAGCAGGTAGAAAAGAACACGACCAAGGGTCGACCAAAGACCCTTATAGGTCAACCATGAAGGTCGACCTTGGGCATGTGACGGTCGACCTTGAAGGTCAACCTTCACCTTGCATGGGTCAAACCCATGTGCACTTGCCTGAGTGCGTTTACTTGTGTGTTTTCCTGACCTTTATTCTGCTATTTTGCACTGTTTTCTTCTGTGTTTTCAGAGATGAATTGTGATGTTTGCAAAAGGCTATTTCTATACATTAGAAAGCCGACTTTCAATGATGATTTTAAGTTGCAATGTTGTTGATTTATTCGAGTTTTGATTTGAGAAAACTCCATTGAATTTGAATTGATTTCGATGATTCCGTGCACGAATTTTATAATCGATTTCAAAGTGAATTTTCGATTTAAAAACCGGATTTGAAATAAATATGTTTCCAAATTGATTTTATAAGTACGAATTTATTTCCGAGCCTATTTTAAATATTAAATAATATAATTAACTATTTTTAAAGTGATTTTAAAAGGAAATAATTTCCAAATATTTTCAGAAAAATTGTTTTAAACTCGTTTTCTCGAAGTAAATTATTTTCTATAAAATTACACATTTTTGCACTCTTTGAGAGAATGAGGAAGTTACTTAAATGATTTAGTAAAACATGTGGTATGGGACACATGCGTTTACTTTTTCGATTAATTTCGAACTTGTTCGATTGAGGTCATAACGAGAGTGAAACTGACTACCTTATAACAAACGGTTAAGTGAGAACGTGTGGTATGAGACGCACTGCTTTCACTTATTTGGTTACTATTTGGAAGTTGGTGACACTTTATGTTGGACCTTTGGGTATGTTGATTGCCAGTACTAGACCTTCGGGTCATTTTTTGGGCTTTCGGGCAATTTGTTGGACCTTCGTGTCATTTGTTGGGCTTTCGGGCGATTTGTTGGACCTTCGGGTCATTTTTTGGTGCTAAATTTGTTGTTGATAGTACTTGGCAGGCTTCGGCCATATGTTGTTGACGCACGTGAGGCGTAGCTTAGACTCGCCATCTGTTGGGATCCACCTTTTGTTATTGTTTTCAATATTTCATTTATTTTGATTTCTAGAATTTGTTGATTTTCAAATGTTTTCACCATTTTGTTGGATGTTGGAGTTATACATAGCCATTGAGCTATTTGATGATGATGACATGGTGATTACATTTTTGTTGTTTTGAACTCCTTAGAGAGTTCGATATGTTGAGATTTATGCTGTTTTGGTGACATGGCTCATACGCCTTATGATGTTGGTGATTTGGCTTTTACGCCTTATGTTGTGTGTTGATTTGGCTCACAAGCCTTATGTTGTATGTTGATTTGGCTCACAAGCCTTATGTTGTATGTTGATTTGGCTCATATGCCTTATGTTGTTACATGATTTGGCTTATATGCCATTTGTTGATTTGATAACATGGAGTTCATCTCTATGGTGAGTTATTATCCTCCTTGTGTATCTTATCTTCACCTATCACTTACTAACTATCTTGTTTAGGCTAGACCGACCCATGTGTTTATCTTTTTATATGATGTTCGGGTCAGACTAAGTCATTACAGGTCAGTAGATTGCAGTTTGACCTCCATCTCGCTTTGCTCCACTATGATCTTTCCTCTTTATTACTTAGTGTATGTTTTGTTGTCTCCCTTTTTGTTGTCGCACTCTGATGTATATATTCTTTCGGGACTCTGATGTATATTTGGTTCATAAGAACCAAACTGATGTAGCATGTTATGTTGTACTTCTGCTAACTCTGTATATGTATATATATGTGTATGTTCCTGTTCTATAATATGAGGTATTTGATGTTATTATATTTGTTCTGAATACGATCCTTAGCCATCGTATTTTTGGGTTTAACCTAAATCTGATATGTTGATCCACATAAGGAAAGAATGAAAGAAAAAAAGGATCACCCAATCGACGTATTCGATACTCGTTTAAGATAAAACTCACGGATGGGTCGCTCCTAACCAGCCCTATTCTCTGCACTATCAGACAATATTACCTAGTAATACTCTTTGTTAGTGTGGGTCTCGGGGTGGGGTGTCACACCTTGGTATCAGAGTTGAGTTCAGAACAAACATGATAAATACAGCATATAACTAGAATAATACATATGTGATAGAGCATCTGAAGGACAATATTCGTGCCATCCCAATCTTCCCTTGTCATTGTCCTTTATTCGTGCTCTGATACCAAACTGTGATGCCCCACCCCGAGACCCACACTAACAAAGAGTATTACTAGGTAATACTGTCTGCTAGTGTAGAGAATGAGGCTGGTTAAGAGCGACCATCCGTGAGTTTTGTCTTAAACGAGTATCGAATATGTCGATTGGGTGATCCATTTTTTCTTTCATTCTTTCCTTATGTGGATCGACATATCTGATTCAGGTTTAACACAAAACTACGGTGGCTATGGATTCAGAAAAAATATAATAACATCAAATACCTCATATCACAGAACAAGAACATACACATATATATACATATACAGAGTCAGCAGAAGTGCAACATAATATGCTACATGAGTTTGGTTCTTATATACACCAACATAATATACAGAGTCAGAGTCACGAAAGAATATATACATTAGAGTGCGACAAAAAAAGGGCTACAACAAAACATACACTAAGCAATAAAGAGGAAAGATCACAGCGGAGCAAAGCAAGGTGGAGGTCAAACTACAATCTACTGACCTATAATGACTCGGTCTGACCCGAGCATCATATAAAAATATAAACATATGGGTCAGTCTAGCCTAAACAGGATAATTAGTACACGATAGGTGAAGATAAGATACACAAGGAGGATAATAACTCGCCATGAAGTTGAACTCCATGTTCTCAAATAAACATATGGCATATAAGCCAAATCATGTAACAACATAAGGCATATGAGCCAAATCAACATACAACATAAGGCGTAAAAGCCAAATCACCAACATCATAAGGCGTATGAGCCATGTCACCAAAATAGCATAAATCTCAACATATCGAACTCTCTAAGGAATTCAAAACAACAAAAATGTAATCACCATGTCATCATCATCAAATAGCTCAATGGCTATGTATAACTCCAACATCCAACAAAATGGTGAAAACATTTGAAAATCAACAAATTCTAGAAATAAAAAATAATGAAATCTAGAAAACAACAACAAAAGGTGGATCCTAACAAATGGCGAGTCTAAGCTACGCCGCGCGTGCATCAACAACATATGGCCGAAGCCTTCCAAGAACTATCAACAACAAATTTGGTACCTAACAAATGACCCGAAGATCTAACAAATGGCTCGAAAGCCCAATAAATGACCCGAAGGTCCAACAAATGGCCCGAAAGCCCAACAAATGGCCCGAAAGCCTAATCCTGGCAATCAACATACCCGAATGTCCAACATAAAGTGTCACCAACTTCCAAATAGTAACCAAATAAGTGAAAGCAGTGCGTCTCATACCACACGTTCTCACTTAACCGTTTGTTATAAGGTAGTCAGTTTCACTCTCGTTATGACCTCAATCGAACAAGTTCGAAATTAACCGAAAAAGTAAACGCATATGTCCCATACCACATGTTTTACTAAATCATTTAAGTCACTTCCTCGTTCTCTCGAAGAGTGCAAAAACGTGTAATTTTATAGAAAATAATTTACTTCGAGAAAACGAGTTAAAAACGATTTTTCTGAAAATATTTGGAAATTATTTCCTTTAAAATCCCTTTAAAAATAGTTAATTATATTATTTAATATTTAAAATAGGCTTGGAAATAAAATCAATTTGGAAAAATATTTATTTCAAATCCGGTTTTTAAATCGAAAATTCACTTTGAAATTGATTATAAAATCCGTGCACGAAATCATCGAAATCATCGAAATCAATTCAAATTCAACGGAGTTTTCTCAAATCGAAACTCGAATAAATCAACAACATTGCAACTTAAAATCACCACGGAATGTCAGCTTTCTAATGTACAGAAACAGCCCTTTGAAAACATCACAATTCATCTCTTAAAATAGGGAAGAAAACAGTGCAAAACAGCAGAATAAAGGTCAGGAAAACACACAGGTAAACGCACTCAGGCAAGTGCATATGGGTCGACCCATGCAAGGTGAAGGTCGACCATCACATGCCCAAGGTTGACCTATAAGGGACTTTGGTCAACCCTTGGTCGCGTTCTTTTCTGCCTGCTTCAGGCAGCTTCGAGCTGATTTTTGCAATGATTTTTCACACGATTACAGATGGAATTTGAACCCAAATTTTAGCATGCAGATAGATCAACATATGGACAACAACATGGAGAAAAATTATCATGGATTCGGTGCAAGAATTATGATCAACAGGGCCTACAAAGTGACGGTAAAACAATATATACTTAATGTATAAACTACTTCTAATAGTTTATACGGTAACTCAAAAATTCAGCAATTCAACCACCAGATAACAATCAGATTTTGTTTAGATTAGAAGACTGAGTTTAAAACTCACCTTAGCACCAAAAATTGAGCAAACTATAAGCAAGGTGATACACGATCGATCCATATGGATCAACAATTGAATCAGAATCATGAAGACACTTCCGGAGTTGAGATACATGGAATACATCATGAATACCAGAAAATTGAGCTGGAAGTGATACATGATATGCAACTGGGCCAATGCATTCAGTAATAGGAAATGTTCCTATATATCGAGGAGCCAATTTCTCAGTCCAAATGAAATGCATTACCTCATTCAAAGGAGAAACTCGAATGAACACAAGATCACCAACAGAGAACTCTAATGGTTTCCTACGGTTGTCCGCGTAGGATTTCTACCTACTCTAAGCCTCTTTCCTTCTCTATCGGATGAGATCAATCTTCTCAGAAGTTTCACGAATAGAGTCGGGGCCTAAAACCAACTTCTCCCCGGACTCGAACCAAGAAGATGGTGATTGACATGGCCTTCCGTATAAGGCTTCAAAAGGAGCCATACCGATACTAGGCTGAAAACTATTGTTGTAGGTGAACTCAATAAGAGGTAGGTGGTCTTCCCAACAACCACCAAAATCAAGAATACAAGCACAAAAGAGATCTTCCAGAATATGATTCACCCATTCAGTCCGTCCGTCCGACTGTGGATGATAAGCTGTGCTGAAATTAAGCGTTGTACCCAAAGTTTTCTAGAGTGTTTGCGCCAAAATTGGTCACAAACCTCAGAAATAGTGAAAGCACCAGTGTTTACACACAAATCCTCAATATCACACACAGATCTCAGATCTAGATAATGTAGAGAGCAAAAATGAAGAAATAATAAAATTAAAATGAAAGAAAGTAAGAGAAGACATAAGATTTATAGTGGTTCGGCTATCTCCGGCCTACGTCCACTTTGAATTGATCCTTTTATTTCCTTTATACTGTAGTTACAGTTACAATCCTTTGAGAACCATTAACCAAAGTAACGGAATTTCACCTAGAAAAGAAAAGGAAGCCCCCTTTAGTTGCCATGGAGTTGCTATTTATAGGAGTAGATCTAGAAATATCTACCCCAAAACTCGAAATACCCTTTCTCACGCGCAGGTGGACCCAAATGATCGATCTAGAGTGGTTTGGAATCGATCCTCGATCGATCCATATGGATTTCGTATCGATCAAGAATCACTCCAAACAGGCTAAGATCAATCCTGGTGGAAGATGATAGTGCAAAGTCCTTGCTCTCCAAATTTCATGAAATTCCAATATGTAGTTTATGAGATATGATCGATCCAAATTTGTATTTGCAAGTAGGCTAAAGGCTTCGTATCCATGGATTTCGTATCCATCAGCTTGTGTCCATCATCTGTCTTTCGTATCGATCCATGTCACGTTCGTACCAATCCTCAGCTTGCCTGCTACCTTCTTCGTATCGATCCCTGAGTGTGTCCTTCGTATCGATCAACAAGCGATCGATACAAAATGCTTTTCCCTATAACCACTGCCTCGTACCTATCCTTTTCTCCTTCCTTCATATCGATCCAGCCTTGACCGATATGAAGAGCTCCAACGTGTTCTGGCATATCCATCTAGTCGATACGTATGTATCGATACGAAACCCACAGCCCAAGTTCATCCTAATCGGTACGAAAGCATCGATCCAAAGTAAATAGCCAAGTCCACTTTTATCGATACGAACTATACCAATACGAAAGTATCGATAGGAAACCACTTCATTCCAATATTGATCCATCCATATCTTGAGCATAAGAACTCCGTTTGACCTAAAATTTGAAGTGTATCCTCTCCAAGCCTTGTTTATCATTCCCTATCGATCCCACCTTGATTGGAGCTTGGTCTAATTTTGACGGTATCGATCATAGCCTTCTTTTCAATCGATCTCCAATTCTGATATCCATCCTTTTAGCCAATTTTTTGATATCCCAGCCTTGGCCAAAAGGCGGGGTAACATTTCCCTCGCAAAACATGCCTTGCGGTAGGAAGGCATGTTTTGAATAGCTTCAAATCTGGCATCCAAAGTCCATATCATCCGAATCATAATCCAATCCATCACCAAGCCATTCTATCCAAGTGCCATGTCCTTATCCAAATCCACGACTGTTCTGAGTCAATAACTGATTTCGAATCCAGTAACCAAATCCTTAGCCAATTCCGTGTCCATCCGAACTCGACAACCGAGTTTTAATCTATCTGTATCCAATAACCGATAACCAAATCCATGACCTCTCTGGGTCGATATCCAAATCTGGGACCGCTCCGGGCCTTTTGCCAATCCTTGGCCATTCAAAGCCGAAATCCAAATCTGTAACCTCTCCGGGTTCTTATTGAGCATAGTCCATACTCGATGACTCACATGCCTAATCTTGCGTAATAAATCCTGGCCTAAGTCCTAGGCCAAACCTGGTCATCCCAGACCCTTGTCAAGCATAGTCCATACTCGATGACCTGAAATGATAAATGATAGATAATATGGAGCATAAGTCCTAGGCTGAATCCTGGCTCTTCGGACCCTTGTCGACCATATTCTATGCTCGACGACCTGAATAAGTCGATTCGCCACGTTTGGATGAAGCAACTTATCCCTTGCCAGGCATAATCCACACTCGATGACCATTTACCAAAAAACCAGGTAAAAATTCAATCAAAATCCAATCCGAAATCCAGATCAAACCAGAAAACCAGAGATCCATATCAAAAATCCAAACCAAGATCTAAACCAAAAGGCAAGCATCCAAACCAGAAAATCAACAAAGCCAAGAGTTCATACCGAACTCTGAAACCAAACCAGAAAATCAACAAAGCCAAGAGTTCATACCGAACTCCGAAACCGAACCAGAAAAAGCAGATGTCCAAACTAGAAAGAAAAAGCACATTTCACAAACTAGAACGTCATGGTGTATCATTGTCTTAGAGCATGTGTAGGGGCTATCTCCGTCCCCGTACATGAGTAAGTGACTTAGCCATTTGCCCAGAGTTTGCTACTTATTCCATACCATCGCAATTAGTCGATAACCAACCGACCATCATTCCTAAGCCTTGCGCTATCGTCGTTTAAGGTAGATGGTGGCTGCTCCTGTTCCATTGCCGTAACCCGAGTCCCAACATATTGCCGCAACTGACCATTCCTTACATGCTCCTCGATTATATCCTTTAGATTCCTACAGCTGTTGGTATCATGCCCATCCAGGTCATGAAAGAGACAGTGCCTTCCCGATGCCCTCTCGCATTCCGATGGTTCCCTCCTTAACGGCCTTCGATAAGGAAGGCGATCTCGAGTTTCCATGTATATCCATTCCAATGTCTCATTTAGTCCTATGTAAGTGGAGAATTTTGGTTCTCCCCAACGCTTCCTTGCCCTGCCGGAATCATCATCCGACTTCCTCTTCCCTTTATCCTTATCCTTACCCGAGCTTTCACCGGATAGTCCTCCATCCTTAGCCATGTTTACTTCCTTTGATTTCATATCCAAGCTTGTATCCTCTTGCTGAAGAAATCTCTTGACCTCGTGAAAGAATTCCCCGAGATCCAATGGTGGATCCCGTATCAATGATATCTTGAAATCCGAATTGTCCCTGACTCCTGACACGGCCGCCATTAAAACCATCGATGGATCCGGCCGATCCACCAAAGAAATGCTACATTAAATCGGGTTAAGAAAGTCCTGAGCGATTCCTCTGTCCTCTGTTTGACTGACGTCAGCATCATCACATTTTTCGACCTCTTGACAAACTGCTTCAGAAACCTATCCACCAATTCTGTCCACGTCCTAATAGATCCATCTTCCAACTGCCTGAACCACATAGCAGCTATATCCATCAAGTACAGGGGGAAACACTGAGCCATAACCTCCTGCGATGCCCCCAGCACTTCCATGTATCTTGTATACCTCTTCAAGTGATCGGTAGGATCCGTCCTACCGTTATATACTTCCAGAGTAGGTAGCTTGAACTCTGGTGAATTCCTAGCCATCCTAACGTTATGGGCAAATGGACTCCTGTTTACTCCTTCTAGATCTCTATTTGTCAGACCTCCGTGCATTGTTTGCCTAATAATTTCAGCCAATCCAGGGTTGCCTCCTGCCTCCATTTCTTAACTGCCCCCCAAGTCCTCAAGGGAATTCTGGTACATACTCCTCATCACACACTTCTGTATTCCTGTTGGCGTCGGGTTGTGCAGCGTCAGCTAACATCCTAGATCCATCTAGCTTGGTAGTTGTGTGGTGATTGGGGGATGCCCCCTGCTGAAATGCTCTATCTGGTTTCCTGTTGAGTCCCTCTAATCCAACTCCATGGATCTGACCTCCTGTAGCTCCTGCTGCTTTTGCCTGTCCAAACTGTCTGAGAAGGTTCTGCACTATCTCCTCCTGCCTTTTCATCAACTGCTCCTGCATGGAATCCATCATAGTCTGCATCTTATCCCTAGTGATGTAGATGGATGCTTGATCTGCTCCAACTCCATAGGAAGCCTCTTGACTTCCCTCTTGATGGCTGCTTTCAGGTCAAGTCCTTCTAGCAGATTGCCCAACCATAGCTTCAGATCCAATCCTTTTGCTTTCCAAATCTGAACTCCAAATCCGATGTAGCGGGTGCTAGTCTTCTCAGTGAAAGCACCAAAGTGTTTGCGCCAAAATTGGTCACAAATTTCAGAAATAGTGAAAGTACTAGTGTTTACACACAAATCTTCAATATCAAACATAGATCTTAGATCCAAATTATGTAGAGAGCAAAAATGAAGAAATAATAAAATTAAAATGAAAGAAAGTAAGAGAAGACACAAGATTTATAGTGGTTCGGCTATCTCCGGCTTTCGTCCACTTTAAATTGATCTTTTTATTTCCTTTATACTTTAGTTACAGTTACAATCCTTTGAGAACCATTAACCAAAGTGACAGAGTTTCTCCTAGAAAAGAAAATGAAGCCCCCTCTTTAGTTTCCATGGAGTTGCTATTTATAGGAGTAGATCTAGAAATATCCGCCCCAAAACTCGAAATACCCTTACTCACGCACTGGTGGGCCCACATGATCGATCTAGAGTGGTTTGGAATCGATCCATATGGACTTCTTATTGATCAAGAATCACTCCAAATGGTCTGAGATCGATCAAGGTGGAAGATGATAGTGCAAAGTCCTTGCTCTCCAAATTTCATGAAATTCCAATGTGTAGTTTATGAGATATGATCAATCTAAATTTGTATTTGCAAGTAGGCTGAAGGCTTTGTATCCATGGATTTCGTATCCATCAGCTTGTGTCCATCATACCTCTTTCATTCCGATCCATGTCACGTTCGTACCGATCCCTAGCTTGCCTGCTGCCTTCTTCGTATCGATCCCTGAGTGTGTCCTTCGTATCGATCAACAAGCAATCAATACGAAATGCCTTTTTCTGTAACCACTGCCTCGTATCCATCCTTTGCTCCTTCCTTCGTATCGATCCAGCCTTGACCGATACGAAGAGCTCCAATGTGTTCTGCCACATCCATCTAGTCGATACGTATATATCGATATAAAACCCATAACCCAAGTTCGTCCTGATTGATACGAAAGCATCGATCCAAAGTAAATAGCCAAGTCCATTTTTATCGATACGAACTATATCGATACAAAAGTATCGATACGAAATCACTTCCTTCCAATATTGATCCATCCATATCTTGAGCATATGAACTCTGTTTGACCTAAATTTAAAGTGTAGCCTCTCCAATCCTTGTTTATCATTCCCTATTGATCCCACCTTGATTGGAGCTTGGTCCAATTTTGACGGTATCGATCATAGCCTTGTTTCCAATCGATCTCCAATCCTGATATCCATCCTTTTTTGTCAATTTTTTGATATCCCAGCCTTGGCCAAAAGGCGGGGTAACATAGAGACTCTGCCAGAATCCACTAGTGAAAAGCGGATCTCTGTCACAAACAATAGAACTAGGAACACGGTGAAGTCTCACGATTTCCTTAATATAGAGCTTAGCTAGATGAGAAGCAATCCGACCAGACTTAATAGTTATAAAGTGGGCTGATTTAGTCAAACGATCAACAATCACTCACACACTGTTATGGCCAGACCTCGATCGAGGTAAACCATCAATGAAATCCATCAAGACCTGATCCTATTTCCACAATAGGACCTTAAGAGGCTACAAAAACCACTAGGATACTGATGCACAGCTTTGATAAGTTGACAAGTCATGCAATTGCTCACATAACTTGTCACATCTCGCTTCATACCTTCCCAATGGTATAGACGTTTCATATCGGCATACTTCTTACTATTACTGGGATGAATAGTATACTTAGAATGGTGACACTCATCAAGTGTCTTTTCTAAGATCGGCAACATTAGGCACGATTAACCTACCCTTTCTACGAATACAACCACGAGCATCAATATCAAAATCCTTCAACTCATCACCACGGGATTCCGATTTACCAAGCTGAATAAGATGAACAAGATCAGGATCTTGCCTCTGAGCATCGGCAATATGATCCAATAAACTGGGACGAGCTTCCAAGCTGAATAATAGAATAGGAGAATCAACTACATAAGGACGATCACAAATATCGCAAGAAAATAAGGCTTCCAACATATTCCACTCAGCTAACATCATAGAAACGACGGCTTGTTGTTTGCGACTCAATGCATTAGCAACTCGGTTCCCCTTTCGAGGAGTATACTGGATATCGAAATCATAAGAAGCAAGGAACTTGATCCAATGCTGTTGTCGCATATTAAGCTCAATTTGAGTGAATAGATATTTCAAAGATTTATGATCAGTGGAAAGAACAAATCACTCGCCCAAAATATAATGTCGCAAATCTTTAAAGCAAAGACTATGGTGGCTAATTCCAAATCGTGGGTAGCGTACCGAATCTCGTACGGTAGAAATTGCCTAGAAACATAGGCAACCACCTGATCTATCTACATAAGAACAACACTGAGACCACAATGTCTGGTGTCAGTATAAACAACAAGATCTTGATTCCCTTTGGTAACCACTAAGATAGGAGCATGAGTAAGAAGTTCTTTCAATTTCTGAAAAGAAGAGACACACTTATCGGACCAAACGAAACGAACTCCTTTCCTCATGAGCCTAGTCAGAGGTAGGACAATGCGAGAGAAATCTTTAATGAACCGACGGTAATAACCCACCAATCCAAGAAAAGTACGAATCTCAGAAACATTCTTGGGCCTCTTCCAATTCTAAATAGCTTCGATCTTTGAAGGATCGACATAGATCCCATCAGAAGAAACGACGTGGCCGAGAAACTTCATTTTCTTCTCCCAGAAATGACACTTAGAGAATTTTGCCTTAAGTTGTTTTTGATGGAGGGTACTTAAGACAATCCTCAAGTGTTGGGCATGATCAGCTTCAAATTTGGAATAAAAAAGGATATCATCAATGAAAACCAAGATGAACTTATCGAGATATTCCTGGAATACTTGATTCATAAGATCAACAAAATAAGCAGGAGCGTTCGTCAAACCAAACGGCATCACGAGCCACTCATAAGATCCATAACGAGTGTGGAATGCGATAAGAGGAATGCTATCCTCCGCAACTTGTAACTGATGAAATCCGGTAGCAAGATCAAGCTGAGAGAAAACTTTGGCACTAGATAATTGATCGAACATATCATTGATCCTAGGCAAGGGATACTTATTCTTAATAGTTAACTCGTTAAACTTGCGATAGTCAACGTAAGCCTAAGAGTACCATTAGACTTCTTAATGAAAATAACAACGGCTCCCCAAGGAGATGAACTAGATTGGATAAACTGCTTAGCTTCTAGTTCCAACAACTGCTTCTTGAGTTCCTCATTTTCCTTGGCAAACATCCTCATGGGAGGACGATTGATAGGCTGAGCACCAGGAATAAGATCAATGCGGAACTCAATTGCCCGCTTGGGTGGCAAACTCAAAACAGACTCAAAAACATCAGAGAACTCACAAACAACAGGAATTCAAGAAATGTCATCATCATCCTGAGATTCGAGAGAAAACAATGAAGCTTTGGAACTATTATCAACATCTCGAAGAATAACAGATAACTGATCACTGAATCGGGATGCTTGAGATATAGAATCCTTTCGGGACACAGGATTTGGGCTTCATAACGGATAAGCCAATCCATCCCCAAAATCATATCAAAACCAAGATAATGAATAACATGCAGGTTCGCACGGAAAGAATAACCACAAAGAACAATCTCAACATCTTCACAAAACATACTAAGTGTTGCAGATCCTCCAATAGGATTTGCAATCCTCAAAGAAGTCATAAGACAAAATACATCCTAAGGAATAACATCAACAAGTTCCTTAGATACGAATGAGTGTGACGCACCCGTATCGAAAAGAACTCGAATAGAACGACCATGGAATAAAATAGAACCTTCCAAAATAGAAGAAAAAGTACCTCTAGGCTGAGAAGAACCACTAGAAGCATCAACAACATTTAGCTTCCTCGAATTAGGACCCTTAGGAGCTCTAGGGAACGATGAAGACCAATGTCCCTCTTGCTTGCAATAGCGGCAAATGCGAGGCTTGGGACATTCTCTAACCAAATGATCATGAGAACTAAAATTGTAGCATCCCTTCTGAAAGTGTGCTACCTTAGAATGAGAACTAGAACCAACCTGCTTCTTCTTCTTATTATGCCGAAAAGATTTCTTATGGAAAGGAAACCGCTTCTCTTATTGGGCTTCAAATGAACCCCAATCTCATCACTACTATCCTTATCCTTCTCGACAGCTACTAAGAGAAGTGCCAAGTCAACGGTAGATCAATGTTCCTCTTGCTTGCAATAGCGGCAAATGCGAGGCTTGGGACATTCTCTAACCAAATGATCATGAGAACCAAAATTGTAGCATCCCTTCTGAAGGTGTGCTACCTCAGAATGAGAACTAGAACCAACTTGCTTCTTCTTCTTATTATGCTGAAAATATTTGGACTTATGGAAATGAAACCGCTTCTCTTATTGGGCTTCAAATGAACCCCAATCTCATCACTACTATCCTTATCCTTCTCGACAGCTACTAGGCGAAGTGCCAAGTCAACTAGCTCCTCAAAAGTGACCCTAAGCTGAAGCATTAAGGCCTTCTTCAAATACATCCGCAAACCATTCACAAACTTCTAATTCTTCTTATACAGTGTATAAATATACACAACACCGTACTTGGATAAGGCTTCAAAAGAGGAAACATACTCAGAGACAGAAGATTTTCCCTTGCTTCAAATCAAGGAAACATTGAGTAGGGAGGGCTTTCTTTGATTCGGGAACGAACTTCAACTCGAATCGTTCCTTGTGTTAGTCCTTGAGATGATGGTTTTGATGACAAAAACCTTAGAATAGATTATAAAATATAAATACTAACATTACAAGTTTAGATATATATGTATTTGCAGGATCTAACCATGCAGGTATCAAGAATGAAGACTGTACAGTATAAACATTCAAGATACAGAGATAGAAGACTCATGAGTATCAAGATTATCAAGAGTTCAAGGTTAAGTCTGTTTTATTACGAATATTTGTTAAAAACTCGTAGAAAAGCACTGGCATCTTAATATCCAATTTATTCATGGAATGGAATCCACTTCGAGCCCGTTAAAGGGATGGAACCCTAAGTAGGATGGAACCTACGAAAATCTAGTGGGACATTGTTTTGTATCCACTAATTTTAATTCAAATGATTTTACAAAATTATCTTATTTTCAAAATTATTTCAAAACTTTCCTTTTAAAAGATTCAAAACTCTCTATCCCAATTTTAAATAATTTTAGCCTCAAAACATCTTTAATTTCAAAGTCAAAATACTCCTGATTTTAAATGTCTTTTCAAATAATATATTTAACTTTTAATATTTATACTTAGATTTAAATATAAAATTATAGTTAAATTATGTATTTATTGTTCTTTATATTTACTTATGAATTTCAACTATATTCAAGTATATTTATAAAGTTTTAAATAGTTTTTATATAAGATAAATATTGTTTTTATAGAAATTCAAATTATCATTTTTGGCTGAGGGATGTCGACATGCCCCTAGGTAGTATGTCGACGTAGTGACAGTTGAAGTTAAAATTCAAATTTCAAAAGAAGTGTCTATTCGCCATAACTCTTCATGAATGGTCATGGCTGTTGGTTTTCTATAAATAGGGGTCAGTTTCAATGAATTTTCAATCATATTTTTCTGATTTTCACTCCTCTTCATCTTCCACATTTCTTATTACAAAATCATACCATTACTCTACCGAAATCAACATCGAATCATACTCGATTACTTCTAGTTTGATTCTACATCACTATCTCTACAAGATTCTCAGTGGTATTCAGAGTTATAGACTTCTTTGTAATATATTAGCGAGTAAAGGTGTGATTGTAGCCTTGGAAATCAATCAAGCGAGAAAAGGTTTGATTGTAGCCTTGGAAATCAATTGGGTGAACTTGTTGCCCCGGAAATCAAGTATCTCTACCCAGAGGATTGTTATTCTGGAGGGTGTACCTCGTAGCCTTGAAATCGAGGGTTGTAATTGTTGAATTTCTTTTGAAAGGAAATCCGTACTTAGTTGTACGGGACTGGATGTAGGGTAACTCCGAACCAGTATAAAATTCGGTGTGTTCTTTTCTTTACTGCTTTTACTTTATATTTGCATCTGTGTTTGATTCTGTGTTCATATCTGTGTCTAATTAGTGTATGCATTGTTAATAAAGTTAGATAAACTCAAAAAGATTAACAAATTTCTTAAAACACTATTCACCCCCCTCTAGTGTTAATTCTAGCCTTAAGATCCTTAATCCGCATTTCTCACATTTGGTATCAGAGCAAGGTTTTCAAAAGTTCCATTATCTGAATTTTGAAAAATTTCAAAATGGCTACTAACACTAGTACTGCTATTACCACCAACACTAGTTCATTTGTAGAAGGTCAGGCTACTGCCAGACCACCACTTTTTAATGGCAGTAACTATGCATATTGGGCATGTAAGATGATAATATATTTACAATTTGTAGGATTAGATACTTGGAATATCACACAAACTGAATATTCTGAACCCACAACTAATTTTGTACAGTGGACCACTGAGCAAAAGACTGTTGCACAAAATAATTCTAAGGCAATGAATATTCTATTTTGTTCACTTGAAAGAAATGAATTTAATAGAGTGTCAGTTTGTAAGTCTGCATATGAAATCTGGAAAACTTTGCAAGTAACTCACGAAGGAACAAGCAAAGTTAAACAGACCAAAATTTCCATGCTCACAAATCAGTTTCAGTTATTTAAAATGAATACTGATGAGTCTATTTCAGATATGTATAGTCGATTTCAAGATATTGTGCATTCTTTAATATCTTTAGGAAAGGAATTTTTGGAAGAAGATCAAGTCAGAAAATTTTTAAATTCTCTCACTCCAGAATAGGATCAAAAGACACTTGCAATTGAAGAGGCAAATGACATCAGTACTTTAAAGATAGAAGAATTGATTGGAAATCTAATGTCGTTTGAAGTTCAAATGATCGGGAGAAGAGAAAGAAAAGCATCTGAAAAGAAATCAATGGCATTCAATGCATTGACCGATGGATCAGACTCAAACAGTGACAATGATGAAGAGATAGAATTTATGACCAGAAATTTTAGGAAATTTCTGAAGTACAGAAAATTGAATAGTTCCAAGAGAAACAACTTTAAGAATTCCGATAATCAGACTACAGTACCAAACTTTATCAAATGCTTCAATTGTGACGAACCAGGTCATATAAAAAAGAACAGTCCGTATCCAGAAAGGCAGAATCCTCCTATAAACAATGAACCAACAAAGAAACGGAAGCATGCATTTACTGCTACTCTAGATGACTCAGACTCATCCTCAAGTGATGATGATCAGAAGACGGATAACTCGAATTTGTGTTTCACTGTAGTTCATGACTCCGATGAGTTCAAAGAAACGGACTCAGAAAAAGGTACACATTTACAATACAATTGGTTGAAATTGCTTGCATAGAATTAGTTGCTTGATTGTTTGATTGATTGATTTTGAATTGATATGCGGTTTGAATTTTAAAATGTATTTTCTATTTTTACTATTATTTTATTATTATTTTTATTATTTTTGACACATTCTGAAATATATTATAAGTAAAATAATATTTCAGAAATATAGACATTAATAATAATTTTTATATATATGCATATTAGATATCTTTGGAAAATCATTTCATGAAAATTCACAGGCACATGTCGACATGGCCCCTACCACGATGTCGACATGCCTACCTGAATTTGAATTTCAAATTTTTAATTCAAATGTTTGAATTTCCCTCCACCTTTTCACTTTATTTATTTCTCTGAAAAGATACCTTTTGACCAGAGAATATGTCCTTTGAAAGTCTATTTATCCACTATCTTTTATCATATCTTTTCACTTTCATTTTCAAATTCAAACTCTCTCTTCATATCTTCAAGCACTCTACTCTCTACTCTAATGGCTTCTTCAAGCAACCCCTCAACCATGAGAATTTCAAGAAAAATCAAAGAGCAATTATTCAATGATCCGGAGGCAATTAAAGCATACATCAATTATACTAATTATGCCATAGTCCATCCCGAAAAATTTGCTATTTTTCAAGATTTTTCTTCTTATGAAATTGATGCTCTTTTTGCAATCAATGGTGTTTTAAGTCTTATTGACTCTTCTCAAAATGATTTTGTTTGCTATCCTAATCTTGTCAAAATCTTTTATGCTAATCTAAACCGTGCATTTTATAATGGAAATGAGAATGAGATTTGGAGTAGTGTCAAAGGGACTCAAATTGTTTTGAATTGTGATCTTTTGGGTACCATTCTTAATTGCAAAAGCATGGGAATGGATCTTTCTAGTTTTAAAATCGATGAACATGATCGTGAGACATTTCATCATATTTTTGAAGGAGATGAAAATTTTGAATTTAAAAACCAAAACTTTCGTCCTAAAGCAAGGATTGTCAATCTTCTTTTACAACATACTTTGACCCCAAGATCGGGTAATTTTAACAATCCTACTTCAAAAGTGTGCAAAGCACTTTTTGGTATTTTCGGAAATTATGACATCAATTGGGCGCAAGTTATTTTGGATGAACTTCGTCCTAAAAATTTTGAAATGGGAGAAAACACTTTATATCATGGAATTTACCTTACTCGGATTTTTAACTATTTTGGAGTGGATTTCAAAGGTGAAGATTTTGTCTCTAGAAAAGTTTTTAATATCTCAAACATTTCTCTCATGAAAATCCCATATGTTTTTCAACCTTATGAGACTCTTACCGAAAAGGAAGAGCGTTTGGCTCATGAAGAAATGGAAGAGGAAGAAGAAGAAGAAAGGGATGAAATGGAAATAGAAGAAGAAGAAGGTGAAACATCCTTAGAAAGTATTGAATATCCTTCCAATCCATCCAAAAAACCCTTCTCAAAAACCAAAAGATAATTGTGGAGAATCAACGGATTTTAAAACGATCCGTTAGTAAGAAGTTGGATAACATGTCTTCGAAGATGAACAAGTTCTTTTCAAAAGTCAGCAAGAAACTTGGACTATCTTCATCATCTTCATCTTCTAACTAGTTTTATCTTTTAGTATCTTATTGTATTTGTCTTAGTTCGTTTTATTTCGAATGTTCGTGTAGTTCCTTATGTTTAATCATTGTATTATCCAATTATGCAATGAAATTGAATTTCCTTCCTGTCATCTAGCTTATTTTATATCTAGAATAAATGTTAGTATATTGTAGAAATATATATACATCATTATTCACAAAATAAAATTATCATCAATTTTCACCGAAGTATGTGGACATACCCCCCTTGACCATGTCGACATGAACTGGTCAGAAGTGAATATTGATTTTTAATTTGAAATTTGAATAACTACCAAATGTCTATTCATTTCAAACGAATTTCTACACCTATATATACCTTTGTCTTCCAGAAATCTTCATTGAAATTTATTTCTCATTATCTATATCCTTCACTTCTTTCTCTAATTCAATTATGGTCAATCATATTCATAATCTATCTGAAAATCTTGAAGAAACACTCAATTCATTCAAGAATATTCTCTCTATCATCCTCCGTAATCAGCGTCACTTAGAATTAAGTCAAATGCAGATGATCAAGGAACAAGAGAGACACTTCGATGCAATTCGTTGGATGATCTCCTCCCTGCACAAGGATGATAACGAAGCACATCCTCCCGTTTCTCTATCTGTTGATAATGAAAATTTGGATGCCATCAAACAAGACCCTATCTTTGGAGAAGAAGGATGGGTTGATGTTCCTCGTAACGTTTAATTTTCTTTCTTTGATTGATTTGTTTGAATTAATTAATTTGTTTGATTTGATTTGGTTTGGATTGATACTTTGTGTGGATTGATTTCATCTGGTTTGAAGTTTGCTATGTGAAACATGTATATATATACATTAAAATGAATAAAGTCTTTAGTTAAGTTATTATGCTCATAAGTATCATTATTTCTTAATCTATATATTATATATTCTGTTGTATAGTTTATCAATGCAGGTACTAAAGTCCAAGAGTAAGGGGGAGTAAATTTTTGTTGATGACAAAGGGGGAGAAGTATAAAATAGGGTAGTTAGGCATAGACTAAGGGGGAGTTGTTAGTTTTAGGGGGAGTTATTAGGATAGAAGGAATATTTTATAAACAAAGGTTGTCATCGTCAAAAAGGGGGAGATTGTAGTCCTTGAGATGATGGTTTTGATGACAACAACCTTAGAATAGATTATAAAATATAAATACTAACATTACAAGTTTAGATATATATGTATTTGCAGGATCTAACCATGCAGGTATCAAGAATGAAGACTGTACAGTATAAAGATTCAAGATACAGAGATAGAAGACTCATGAGTATCAAGATTATCAAGAGTTCAAGGTTAAGTCTGTTTTATTAGGAATATTTGTTAAAACTCGTAGAAAAGCACTGGCATCTTAATATCCAATTTATTCGTGGAATGGAATCCACTTCGAGCCCGTTAAAGGGATGGAACCCTAAGTAGGATGGAACCTACGAAAATCTAGTGGGAAATTGTTTTGTATCCACTAATTTTAATTCAAATGATTTTACAAAATTATCTTGTTTTCAAAATGATTTCAAAACTTTCCTTTTAAAAGATTCAAAACTCTCTATCCCAATTTTAAATAATTTTAGCCTCAAAACATCTTTAATTTCAAAGTCAAAATACTCCTGATTTTAAATGTCTTTTCAAATAATATATTTAACTTTTAATATTTATACTTAGATTTAAATATAAAATTATAGTTAAATTATGTATTTATTGTTCTTTATATTTACTTATGAATTTCAACTATATTCAAGTATATTTATAAAGTTTTAAATAGTTTTTATATAAGATAAATATTGTTTTTATAGAAATTCAAATTATCATTTTTGGCTGAGGGATGTCGACATGCCCCTAGGTAGTATGTCGACGTAGTGACAGTTGAAGTTAAAATTCAAATTTCAAAAGAAGTGTCTATTCGCCATAACTCTTCATGAATGGTCATGGCTGTTGGTTTTCTATAAATAGGGGTCAGTTTCAATGAATTTTCAATCATATTTTTCTGATTTTCACTCCTCTTCATCTTCCACATTTCTTATTACAAAATCATACCATTACTCTACCGAAATCAACATCGAATCATACTCGATTACTTCTAGTTTGATTCTACATCACTATCTCTACAAGATTCTCAGTGTTATTCAGAGTTATAGACTTCTTTGTAATATATTAGCGAGTAAAGGTGTGATTGTAGCCTTGGAAATCAATCAAGCGAGAAAAGGTGTGATTGTAGCCTTGGAAATCAATTGGGTGAACTTGTTGCCCCGGAAATCAAGTATCTCTACCCAGAGGATTGTTATTCTGGAGGGTGTACCTCGTAGCCTTGAAATCGAGGGTTGTAATTGTTGAGTTTCTTTTGAAAGGAAATCCGTACTTAGTTGTACGGGACTGGATGTAGGGTAACTCCGAACCAGTATAAAATTCGGTGTGTTCTTTTCTTTACTGCTTTTACTTTATATTTGCATCTGTGTTTGATTCTGTGTTCATATCTGTGTCTAATTAGTGTATGCATTGTTAATAAAGTTAGATAAACTCAAAAAGATTAACAAATTTCTTAAAACACTATTCACCCCCCTCTATTGTTAATTCTAGCCTTAAGATCCTTAATCCGCATTTCTCACACCTTGAACTGATCCCAAGGAAGAGAGAACTCATCAACTTCCTCTATCAAAAGCTCAAACCAATCCAAAGCACGTTTTTGCAACATACTAGATGCTACGAGAACGCGATGGTGGTCAGAAAGATCCATGCAAGAAAATATACGATCACAAGTGCGCAACCAAGCCTGAACCTCCAACACACTTTTCGAACCCTTGAAAGGCTTGCCTCCAAGGTGCGAAAAGTCGTTGCACATGCGTGTAAATGGTGACTTGAAAGGTGGAGGTGTAGGAGTAGGAGCTGGAGGCTGAGTACTACGAAATAGCTCCATAAGCTAATCGGCGGACATATAGACTCCATTTGCATGCGGGCCACCGGACTGCCCAGTACCAGAACGGCTAGCTCTGCCTCTTCCAGCCATAATGCTAAAAGTAATAAGATAAGATAAAGATTATTCACAGGGGTATACTATATAATATAATTCAATATATGGAATACTATGGAATTAAAATTGCATTCCTAGATGTATTCCCAAACCTATTATCTACCCCTAAAGACTTAGATTGAAGGACAATGACAAGGGAAGATTGGGTTGGCTTGAATACTGTCCTTTGGATGCTCTATAGCATATGTATTATTCTGGTTCTGTTCTATATTTATCATATTTTCTATGAACTCAGCTCTGATACCAAGCTGTGACTGCCCACCCCGAGACCCACACTAACAAAGAGCATTACTAGGTAACACCGTCTGCTAGTGCAGAGAATAGGGCTAGTTAGGACCGACCATCCATGAGCTTTGTCTTAAACGAGTATCGAATACGTCGATTGGGTGATCCCTTTTTTCCTTTCTTTCTTTCCTTATGTGGATTGATATACTCGATTTAGGTTTAACACAAAACTACGGTCTCTAAGGGTCGTATTCAGAACAAATATAATAATATCAAATACCTTATATCACAGAACAAGAACATACACGTATATATACATATACAGAGTCAGCAGAAGTACAACATAACATGCTACATGAGTTTGGTTCTTATGAACCAAATATACATCAGAGTCACGAAAAAATATATACATCAGAATACTACAACAAAACGAGGCTACATCAAAACATACACTAAGCAATAAAGAGGAAAGATCACAGCGGAGCAAAGCAAGGTGGAGGTAAAACTGCAATCTACTGACCTGTAATGACTTGGTCTGACCCAAGCATCATATAAAAAAAATAAACACACGGGTCAGTCTAGCCTAAACAAGAGGGTTATTAATGATAGGTGAAGATAAGATACACAAGGAGGATAATAACTCTCCATGGAGATGAACTCCATGTTCTCAAATCAACATATGGAATATAATCCAAATCATGAAACAACATAAGGCATATAAGCCAAATCAACATACAACATAAGACTTGTGAGCCAAATCAACATACAACATAAGGCATAAAAGCCAAATCACCAAACATATTAAGGCGTAAGAGCCATATCACCAAAACAACATAAGGCGTAAGAGCCATATCACCAAAACAGCATAAATCTCAACATATCAAACTCTCTAGAAGTTCAAAACAACATAAATTTAATCACCATGTCGTCGTCATCAAATAGCACAAAGGTTATGTATAACTCCAACGTCCAACAAAATGGTGAAAACATTTGAAAATCAACAAATTTTAGAAATAAAAAATAATGAAATCTAGAAAACAACAACAAAAGGTGGATCCCAACAAATGGTGAGTCTAAGCTACGCCGCACGTGCATCAACAATATATGGCCGAAGCCTACCAAGTACTATCAAAAACAAATTTGGTGCCTAACAAATGACTCGAAGGTCCAACAAATGGCCTGAAAGCCCAACAAACGACCCGAAGGTCCAACAAATGGCCCGAAAGCCTAGTACTGGCAATATCAACTTACGAGAAGGCCCAAAATAAAGTGTCATCAACTTCCAGATAGTAACCAAATCAGTGACAACAGTGCATCCCATACCACAAGTTCTCACTTAACCATTTACTATAAGGTAGTGAATTTCGCTCTCGTGTATGACCTCAATCGAACAAGTCCAGAATTAACTAAAAAAGTAAACGCATGTGTCTTATACTACATGTTTTACTAAATCGTTTGAGTCAATTTCTCATTTTCTCGAAGAGTGCAAAAACGTGGCTAGGTCGACCAGCAAGTTGACCCAACACATGACTAGGTCGACCTTGAAGGTCGGCCATCAAGTGCTCTAAGTCGACCTTGAAGGTCGACCTAGGTGTGTGGAAGGTCGACCTGAGGTCGATCTTCCTCCAAGCCTTCTCTACGTGCTCGCTTCGATTCTCTGAGTGGATTTCGACATAGTTTCTGGATGAACTGAAACATAAAATTTGGCATGCAAATACAACTATACACAAACAACAATCCGGAGGAATTTCGGCATGGATTTGGTGCAATATTCCACAGCAAATTGGATTGCAAAGTGAAAGTCGGAAATTATATACTTACTGTAAAAACTATTTTCACTAGTTTATACAGTAAACTCAAAATTCAACAACAGAAACACCTAGAACTTGTTTAGATTAGAAGAGTGAGTTGAAAACTCACCTTATTTGATTTTTAAGTGATTTAGCAAGCAAGCTGGAGTCTTTAGGCCAAGATAGAAGCAAGAAGTCCGTAGAGAAGGATAAAACAGACATGCAAACCAAACAAAACTAGTTACAGTAAACAATTTCTAAAAATCAGAAAATGGATGAAATAGATTGTGGTTTTGGAGAGAATACCTGTAGGAGATGTTAATTCTCTAATTTCTCTTATATTTTAATTTAGTTTGGACGCTTAGAAATTTGAGTTAGAGCTTTGGAGAAGAAGTCATTACTGACCTTGTTTTTGGAAGAGGAAGAAATGAGAAGTGAAAATTTTATGTACAGACTATCTCATTTCTACCTTGTTCTAGAAATTTCATTTGGGTTTGGGTTTGAACCTAATAACTCTACCCACTAAGCCCTGTGAAAAAATATAATGTTATTTATGTTATTAATTAACATATAAACCAATTTAGTTAAGTTATTTGCACTATATCACTTTATTAAACCAAATAATTAACACAACTACATGTTTTATGTTTAATAAATTGTTAAACAACATATAAAAGTTATTTTAGATATTGAAAACCAATTTCCATCGCTAAAATTCTATTTTTGCTTAAATGCTTTAATTTACACTATTTATTTAAATAGATTAACATTTTAACAACAAAATTCCACAAAATTCATTTTCTTGTTTAAATAATCATAAAAAACCATATTAAAAATAGTTTTATACCCAAATATTGTTTTTAACCAATATTCCACATTTTTATTTACAATATTATCCATATTTAATTTTTAACACATCATTAAAATTAACAAAAATCACTATTTGACCATTATTTCCATAATTATTGCATTTCAACAAATTAAAACCATTTAATGCTCGTTTTTACCCCAAACTGACATAATAAAGTTTTAAAACTTTATTTTCAACATTTTATATTTATTTACAGCAAATTAATGTTGAATTAAATTCTTTTATCTTTTATTCAAATTAATTCACCACCAAATCAACATAATTCTTTTATTCTCATTTAATTCACAACCAAAACAACTTAACTCTATTTTATTTATTCAAAACCCATTGTTTATTTGAAATAAACAATTTTCAACAAATTTCCCATCTCCTAATTTATTTTATTTCTCCATTTTAAATTATAACCATCGTTATAATTTATTTTCACAGGAAATCACAAAACCAGGGTTGTTACAACTGGAGTTACAGGAATTGATGTAGGAGGAAGTGGAAGTCTTCCCCCTACAATTAAACCAGCTGGTACCGAGAAGATTCCTCTTGGTGTCGATAGGAATTTGAGAATAGAAGATGCATAGGAAGTGGATGCTTTGGTGGTTTCTGATAAGAAAGAGGATGTACAGCTTGATGGTGATGATTTAGAGTTGGATGATGATGCCGATGAAGGTGGAGTTTAGACAACCGCAGCTCAACCAAAAGTACGTCCACGAAATTCCAAAGGCGTAGTTCTCCCAAAGGTTGGAGGTCCTAGGCGTCAACCGAAAAATCGAGACCATTTATGGGGTCAAACACTCGATGCAGCCCCTGATAGTCGACCTTTTGATTACCGTGCCAGCATGGAGTACATCATTGACATGGTGAAAGGATTGGTGGGAGAAAGTAGGGGTAGGAAGAATGAGGATTGGAGTTCCGCAATGAGTCGAACTCCATTCACGAAACATATCTTGAGAGAAGAATACCCTAGGAAATTCATTATGCCAATAATGCCATCATACAATGGAACTACCGGCGCTAGGCAACACTTACTCAAGTACGAATAGCACATGGACGGAGCTAGAGCTACAGAAACTGTTTATTGTAAATGTTTCCCTATCTTCTTGGAGGGAGTCGCTTTTATGTGGTTCACTAGGCTCACGCCGAAGTCCATATCTACCTTTGATGAATTAGCTAAGAAGTTTCTGGAGAAGTTTAGGCTCCATGCTGCCCGACCAAAGGACGTAATGTCCCTATCTGGCTTGTCATAAGCACCAAAGGACCACTAAAAGCTTTCTTGAATTGATTCAACATCGTTGTTATGGAAGTTAACAATCCGAAGGAAGATCTTGTGTTCATGGCTTTGGTCTGGGGCATTCACCCTGATACGGATTTCGGTAGATGGCTGAAGATGAAACAACCAACTACTATAGAAGAATTCCATCGAAAGGAAAACTAGTTTCCGTGATTAGAGGAAGCCAGCTTGGTTGAAGGAAAGGTCAGCGATAGACAGCGGAAGGAGGTAATTCAAAGCAATGTGGCGGTTAAATAGGATGGAGAAAACTTTGGTGTAATTGTAGGAAATGCCGGGAACTCTACGAACCTGAAAAAGAGGAACCAAAACCTTGATGGCAGGTGCAATGAAAACAGGGAGCATCCCAAAAACATTAGATCAGAAGATTATACGCCTCTGAATGACGCATTAGAAAATATTTATCTTTTTATGATGGGAACCAAGCAGTATAAGAAACCAGTCAGGAGGGAAGCGACTGAGTAGTAGAAGTGATCTTGGAAGTATGGGCATTGTCATGAAATACATAGGCATAACACCAACGAGTGTCGTCTCTTGAAGGACTTGATTAAGGGGCTAATACAAAAGAACAGACTCCAATAGTACATTAAGCAACAATAGAACTTTGATCAAGTTGTCAAACCTATGGCCTATCAGCTCAAGGAAAACCACCTGGACCTAGTGGAGAGGGAGCCAAGATTATGGATGAAAGATTAGTGATTAATGCTATAACCAGAGGACCTCAGCCAAGAGAGAGAAGCTGTGGTGAGATGGAAAGATATGCGAGTTCGGTGAAACACGCATCACAAGAAAGTTGCTACATTACTGAAGACGTAGCTCTGACTAAGTAACAAAAGATGATAATGAATGACACTATGTTTAGAAATCGAGATTCTAATATGGTTGAGTCATCTACCCTCGATCCCATGATGGTAACAATCGGAATTGGACTAGTAGTTGTGCATCGAGTTTTGGTGGATAATGGAAGGTCGATTAACATTTAGTTCAGAAAGTTTTTTGATCAGATGAAAATCAGTATGAAGGATGTAACTTCTTACCAGATGAAAATTTAAGGATTTACGGGAAAAGATAAGCAGTTGCTTGGAACGATCAACTTGCCTGTAGAACTTGACGAAGGAGAAGCAGGGTGGTTCACATTCAAACATTTGTTATTGTTGATGAATACTCAGCATATAATGCTTTCTTGGGTCGACCGACCCAAGCTGATTTCAGGATCGCTTTGGCTTCCTGGTGTCTCATGAAGAAGTTCCGTACATAGAATGGGATAGGAGTGATGCGAGGAGATCAAAGTGTGGCAAGATAATGCTATGTTGCAGAACTACAGAAAGCTAAGTGCCGAGAGAAAGGAAAGAATGTGAGGAAGACTCTCCATACTCAAAACCTACAAGCATAGCAATTAGAGCCTAGACCCTGGCTTGGGAACCATAACTGATTTAATAAAGCTATGGATCCCAGGAAGCAGTCAAGGGAAGGGCGACCAACACTGGCCGATTTGACGGTGAATGTTCCAATCGACATATATAATCCTACTAGGGTCCTGAAGATTAGATCTCAGCTTCTGATCACTTAAGAAAGAAATAGCGAATTTCCTTCTAGGAAACTTAGATGTATTCGCCTGGACACATTTATATATGTGCAGGATATTATCGGTGATAGCGTTCACTGAATATCAATCCAAAGTTCGCACCAGTACGACAGAAAAGGCACAGTCTAGGTCTAAATCGATCCACTGCATTAAAGAACGAAGTGGATAAGCTATTAGCAAACAACTTCTCGATTGGGTATCCAATTCTGTATTGGTTAAGAAGTCAAACGGAAAATGGCGAATGTGGGTTTAATATTCGAATTTAAATAAGTCATGTCCAAAAGACAGCTTTCTTTTGCCCAGAATTGATCAACTGCTGGACGGAATTATAGGACATGAGTTACTCTTGTTTATGGATGCTTATTCAGGCTATAACTAGATTCCAATACATATACCAGATTAGGAGATTACTAGCTTTATTATGGATTTGGAATTATACTGCTATCGCATAATGCCGTTCGATTTGAAGAATGCTGGAGCTAGATATCAGAGATTGGTAAATTCTATGTTTAAGGACCAAATCGGCCGAACTAGAGAAGTATACGTAGATGACATGCCTGTGAAATCACGAGTATTGCTGATACATCTGGATGATTACTCAAAAATGTTTGAAGTTCTACGAAAATATGGAATGAAACTAAATCCATTAAAATGCTCTTTCAGAGTAGCATCGAGAAAGTTTATAGGATTTATCATCAACCCATGAGGCATCAAGGCTAATCTAGAGTAGATAAATGCCTTGAGGAATGTCACTTCCTCAACCATGAAGAAACAACTTCAGAGCTTAAATGGAAAGATCGCTACTTGGATTCGATTCATCTCAAGGGCGACAGATAAGTGCATACCTTTCTTCGACTCCCTCAAGAAAGGTAAAAATAACGTTGAATGGAATCAGGATTGTCAGAATGACTTCAAGGAACTATTGAGGCATATGGAAACGCCACCGGTCTTATCCAAACCACTGGACGGGGAGGATTTATTCGTTTATCTAGTAGTGTCTGCTCACGTGCAGAGTGTCGCATTAGTGCAACTGAGCCGTTGCTAAATAGCAACGGTTTGCAGCCGTTGTAAGTACGGCTAAGGACCATTTTAATTTTGCAGCGGCTCGAACCCGTTTGTAGTTTTCTTAATTTTTTATTTATTTGTTGACCACTTGCGTACGTAAACCCCCTCCCCCAGTTCCCAAAACATTACGCCCTTTAATTTCATTTCTCTCCTCTGTGCGTTTGCCCTAATCGCCCCTATTTCCCTCCGCGTTTGCCCTAATCGCAAATCATCATCGACCTGAGCTTTGAAAGTAAACTGCAAATCATCATTGCTTCTTCTTCCTACTCTTAGAACGATCCATGGAGGAGTTCTCCAAATCAAAATCCTACCACGACGGTGGAAATTCAAGTATACGGCAGCAACAACAACGCGGTTTCTCCGTACAATTTCTGGAGCTACGGCACTTCATACGCTCCGTCTTCTATCTATGAAGATAATGTCTACAAGTATGGAAATCCGATATTGAAGAAAGGGAAAAGTATGTCGAGTTAGGGATTTAATGACCCCGAGCTGCAGAGGAAAAAAAAGTTGCTAGCTATAAGGTTTATGCATATTGCACCTAGGAATGGGCCTAGAAATTACAGTTGTCCTAGACTGTTTGAACTAGATATCGATTATGTAGAATAACTCGTTTTAAAACACTGAATTTTTTTTAATCCAAAATGGTCAACAATGCATAGCACATGCAAGTTACGAAGAAACATCTCTGGCATATCCTGCGAACTAAAATATGTAAGACAACTAATGTCTTAAAATAGCTTTTTAATCAGCTTGTATATTGAGAAGTCTATGGAAACATCAATTTATTTAGTACTCTATACAAGAGTCTATAATGATTGGTATGCAGTTGAATATTATTAAGTCTCAATATAGGCTATGATTGTATTACCGAACTCAATATGCATAGCTAAAAGTTTGTTGAATTCACATTCAAACCGGTTTCAACTCTTTGACTTTTCTTTTAATTAAGTAGCATACTCACAATGTTCTAAGGCCGCTTTCTGCTTATGAGACTGTTTGATGTACAATAAAACAACGTTACTTTAGATAGATTATGTAGATAACATATTGAAAATATGTGTAGGAAGTTTCCTAATTTTTTTCCTCTGTGCTCGTATTTTACTCTTGTAGTTTGTACACATACACATCTTATACATATCCTACATGATGACTTAAGGGTTTTAGGTTTTGATGGATAAATGGTGAAACCATCGGAAACATGCTTTTTTTTCTTTGGAAGAAGACAGTGGAGTTATTGAAGGTTCAATATGGTGAAAGCGAAGGCGATTGCATGTGGAAAACCAAGGAGAGTATGAGCGCCACTTATGTAACACCCCGTAAACTAAAAGGAAACTAATTAAAGAGAATTAATAAATAATTATTAAAGTCTAAATATGGATTTTTTACAAACATCATAATATGGCTACGAAACTTGCATCGTTGTATCCGAGGTGATTTCCTGATCAATTTTCATGTATAAAGTTTTACAATTGGAGTTTAAACGAAAAAGTTATTAACGTTTAAAGTTTTCGAATCAAAAGCAATTCAGAACCAATTAATGAAGTAAATGTTACTAATTTAACATTAAAATGTGCATTAAATATTAATGTTAACATAAAAGGAAATGGTTGTGGTAAATCTAATTAAATAAGCATTGAAAAGGAAATAAATAAGAATTTATGTGGGTGAAGGTAATGAATGTTAATGTTTAAAAATAAGGAAGGTAATAAATATTTTCAACTTAGCGTTTAAGCAACCGTTAAAAATACATGTAAATTAATAGCATTGAATTTAATTACATATAATCAAGAAAGCATAGAAGAAAGTAAATAAATTGAGCGCATAAGTAAATAAGTATCAATAACTTACGTTAATGTAAACATTAGATGTAAATCTTATCATTTAAGTAATTGACTATGTTAAATCTAATCAAATAATAGATTAAAACAAAATAAATAGTGTAGTTAACTGTAAACTAATACCTCATATCTAAGTAACGTTAAATTAATGTTAACATCAACCTCTGATGGAATAAAATTTAGTCGTAGAAGGAAATAACAGGAACAAAGTAAAACTTAACATATATATATATAAGCGGCCAGTCGACCTTTTATTGGGACCATTCGACCACTAGCATCGATCGGTAGGGGTATACCGGTCGACCGATGGCTGTCATAGTAGCGCGAATGAGCCTAGGTCTATCAACCCAGATCTAATGAATTAAAATCTAATGAATAAAATTAATTCGTGTGTCTATAAATACAGGTCTAACCCCTCACTTTTCTTCTCATATTATCTGAATCAAGGAGCGAAGCTCCATCATTTTCTTTTCTCTATAAATTCTAGAAAATATAGAAATTATAAAATAGTATAAACACACACACACACACACGTGTATGTGGAGAATAGCAAAAAATAAAAGCAAAGAAGAATAAGGGGTGAATCAATTCTACAAAGAAAAGGTAAGTTCTAAATCTAAAATTTTACAACTACATTTAATTCAAATCTATTCATAGATCTATAATTCTAATAAATATGTATACGCTTTAATATATATTTCGGTAGAAGGAAAGGGAGTCAAACAAGAAGAATGGACTTAGATCTAGAGATGTAGAAGCTTAAAGGTGAGTGAGAAATTATATATTTTTATATAATACTGGATTTATATCATTGTAAATCTGTTCCTTATATGCCTGAATATAATTTTGGAGTTGTAGGCTTAAACATATACATGTAATAAATTTGAAAACCGTACCTACATATTATGTGAATTGTTAGCTATGACCGAATATTGCATATACTTAAATCCAAAAAGTAAAAGTGAAAGTAGTCCCTAAAATTATAATATTGTATAATAATTCCATTTTTGTTAGTTGAATGATATATGTTAGTAGATATGAATTGAAAGTTATTATAATTTGGATTGGGATTTAAGTAGTATTTTAATTCATTGGAATAAAGTGTATCGCAATGTAAAATTTCTATAAATTACCCAGTTTTATAAATATAAATAAAAGTGTATCGGTTGGAATAGTAAGGAATATGCCTAAAAGAAAGAGATGTAAAGAAAAGGGATGTTTACCGTATTTTATACCGTCTATTTCAATAATAATAGAAAAGATAATTCCTTGTAGTTCCAAATATAACACAAGTCCTCTTTTAGATAATTTAAAGAAAATTACAGCTTAACGTTTCCTTTAAGGAAGATGTAATTCAAATGCATTAAAATGCAAAAATCCCTAAGTATAAACCAAAGTAATGTAAGTAGTGATAATAATAATAATTTAATTGTGAATTTAATATATGCGATTTAAGATAAGTTGGAAAATAAGCAATAAGGGAAGAAATATAAATAAAGCAATGGGGAATTAAGGGATATAATAATCAAAGAAAGGTAATTAATAGTTGAAAAGAAATAGTAAAATATATCTAATAATATAAAAGGAAAGTAAGCAGTAAGAGATATTTAATCTATTAAATTAGAAGTGAGCAGTAAATGATATTATATCGACCTTGATGCAACAAGAAGCAAGTTGTGTAAAATAACAGAATACCAACAATTGAACATAGAAGGCATAGTAATCCAATAAAATATATATAGCCTCAGGAATATGTTTATGACGGGTGTGAATTATTGAATCTAGTCAATAACTTAGGTTAATTAAAAATGACTTAGTCATTAGTATGGGTTGGGATGTGATGTTAGAAGTGTTGCACAATAGAACTCTGCCTTCCGAAAGAGGCTACCGGCGGTTGTGTATACATTATACTGATTTTTATTTCCAAGATATCTATATGTATTACTTTCACAAATTTATTTAATATACTAGTTTCAAAATAATTTCAGACCTATATTTAATACTTTACTTACAGTACACACATAGACACTCTTTCTAAATAATTTCTAATTAAAACATTCACTTCACTACTATAAAATATGGTATTTATATCCTTGTACTTGAAATGTCTCAGACTGACCCGAGCATTATTAAAATAATACACAGGTCAGACTATGTCTAATCAAGGGTAAATGATAATAATAATAATATGGTAACATAGAAATCGATAAATTAAAAGATGATATATCAACAGACATATACAAATACAATAATGAATACCTAGAACATATATACATAAAGAATCAACAAGGTATCACATTATCTAAACAACTCACTCCCATACAAAACAATCATCACCAATATCAAAAGATGTCATCTTCCATTTAGAAACACATTAAATCAGAAACCAAGTAATCCACATAAATGGGAGAATCATACATACCTAGAAACCATAGTATAAATTCAGAAAACATCGATAAGCGAGATATCACTAAGTATATTGGTCCAGCTCGAAGCAATGTCCAAATATCTCTCAATCTCGTATTATAAAATATAATCATCAAATCACTAAAGCTAATAAGATACATCTGAGCTAGCTCATAACAATATAAAAATATAATCAATAATAAATAAGCTATCTACCTACAAAGAATAAGTCATCTGTCTAAGAACAATACGGGGTTGACTATAATCTTGACACGGTCTCAGGTATAATCTCATCCATATGTACTATATGTTTATCTACTACCAACATACATTTAAATACACAACATACACCGGAACCAAACAGGAGTCAGATAGCACGTCTGCTTGCTCCAAGAGCCACACATGGTCTATATGACACGACTCTTACAGTCATCGATTACCATTACCTCTCCCCTCTCTGTATCATGAAAATGATCCACCATAGGCTGGATAATGCGTAGCCTCTTCGGTTACGACTACCGACATGTGCCCCTATGGTAAATGACTGTTGGTGTAACACCACGTAATTTGGTGTTGGTTATTTAGTTAGTTAGTTAATTAATTAGGCTCCAAAAATGGAATTTATGCAAACGATGGAATATGACCATGAAACTCGCACCAGTGCATTCGTGGCAAAATTTTGAGCAACTTTCATATTTGAAGTTTTGCGATCGGAGTCCGAGCGAAGAAGTTATGGATGAAAACGAATTCGGAAGGAAAATAAATAAATAAGAAAAATTAACATTTATTAAATAATTGCCTGAGCCCACAGGCCAACCTGTCATTGGGACCGATCGAGCCCTAGCGGTCGACCGGTGCTCCATTAGCGATCGACCGATCGTCTTTAGGCAACCAGAGTTAGCCTAGGCCCAATAGCCCGGATTTAATATATTTCGATCTAACGGTTCTGATTGATTCTAGTGCCTATAAATTCAGGCCCAGCCCTCCCTTCTCTTCTCATATTTTTCTGAGGTAGTAGTGAAGCTCTACCATTTCTTTTTCTCCACTTTCTTTCTAAATTGTAAAAATATGGTATTTATATCCATATTCAAATTGGAGAAGAATAGAAATCAAATAAAAATGAGAAGAAAAGAGAATCAACTATACACGTATTTGAGGTAATTTATATATTTGTATCTATTTTCTCTCCTAATCCTAAATCTCTTCTCAGATCTGTAATTCTAATGTAAGTATATACCATTTTTATACATATTTCTTGGATCATAAAGGTTGGAGAAGAAATAAAGGTTTTACTTCAGATCTAGAGATTTGGATCGCTTTTAAAAGGTGAATGGGAAATTTTATAAATTGTTATAATATGAAAATTACCCCGTTGGTGTTTATTTGATGTTTATGCCTAACCGGATAATTATATATGAGTTGTAGGCAACAAATTGAATATGATCTGAATATAATGAATATTGTCTACATATCCTTATTTATGAATTGATTTAGAATTGTTTACAACCTGATCTGAAAATCAGTCCGAAAAGTATGAGTTTAGAATATTGATTTGAATGAAATTTATTCCAGACTGAAATAGTTTTTATAATAATGGTATGAATTTGGATCATTACCTTAGTTTATTTAGAATGTAAACTTTTCTTTTTTTGAATTGTTGGAATTTAGATCCGTTTAATATTTGTAAATTAGTTTGATTTCTTTCCCTTTTTTGAAAAAATTACAGCGTTTGATCTAGCAAGGGATATATGTAAATAAAAGGAGAAAGAGATATGTAAAGTGTGAATTCATTATAGTTTACGCCGTCTATTTCAATAATAAAAAGAAATGGTTATTCCTTGTAATTTCAAACGATGTAATATTTTATATTTTAAAGTTAAATCTTTTGTTTTGGACTAATTTATAGAAATTATAGTGGATAATCTTTTAGATATGATTCCAACAATTGAACATGGAATAGTATATTCTAGTGAAGATATATAACTATAATATATTTGATAAAAGTATATATCTGTACGTAATTTACCGCGCTTATAATAGTTAAATAAAAAAGCTAATAACGATGCTTACACGTAATATTCGATTTTAGGATAACTAATTAATAAGAGAGGAATTTAAAAGGGTTGTAACTTCAATAAATGGAAAATAAATGGTAATAAATATGGGAGTTGCAATAATTTGTATGGTAAATGGATTAATGGGACTGATAAATAAAGAAGTTGAATTAATAACTATGGAACATTTAAAAAGGTTACTAACTTGAAATTAGTAATCATACACAAATGTCTTAGAAAATGTCCGTCAGGATTTTATAAACAAATTGACATATATGAGCATAAAAAGAGGATTTATGGGTAGATAAGTATTTAAGGTAAATCTTATTGCCTCAAATAAAAAAGGAATTAGTAAGCTAAGTCCAATGTCTACCTAAGATAATATAAGTGAAGACCTAGGATGGTTAATTGGACTTAGTAGGTTAGTGATGTGAGGTCGGTAAAGTCACTCGATGGAAGACTGCCCTTCACTATGAGGCTAGCAGCAGTCGTGTGCACTTACTACTGATGTGAGATATCACTAATCCTTGGACCCGCAATGACACAATAGACTGAGCCTGCTTTCATAATTAAAAAGTATTAAATCGTCCAAATTTGGAATTAGGAGTGGTGAGGGATATCTCCATAGGGGTTCGCTTTTGGTTTGAGATATTAAGTGGATGTAGGGTCCGCCTCTCTCCTAAAACGAAATATTAAGTAGCCTATTGAGATTCCAAATAAATAAGGATGTCTCTAAAAGGGTTTACTTCAGTGTTGAGGTATTGAGTGGCTATAGGGCCAGCCTCTCTACCGAAAGAAGTATCCTAATGAGATTCCATATTTATAATTAAAACTAATAGTGGATATCTCAGGAAGGGTTCGCTTCAGGTTTGAGATATTAAGTGACTGTAGGGTCCGCCTCTTTCCTATAAAAGAAATATTAAGTAACCCAATAAGATTTCCAAGCAATGTCAGCTAGATAGTACCATTGAGGAGTCCACCTTGGGGTTAGGTATTAAATGACAAAGGTCTGCCTAAAAATAGGTGTTAAATGGTCAGGGGTCTGCATAATCTGTATTAATGAGGTAATTAAGTGGCTTGGGTACAGTCTCTCATATTGCGAAGGTCGTAATATCGGGAGTACCAACGAGGAGTCCGCCTAAGGATGGGTATTAAGTGATAGGGACCTGCCTAGAAATATAGGTATTAAATGGTTAGAAGTCCGCATAGTCCCTTTTAAAGGTATTATGTGGCTTGGATACTGTCTATTACATGGCTACGATATTATCGGCGATAAATGCAGTAATAGTTGGACACTAAATGTTGAAAGCCTTAAATAATGGTTATAGGTCTTTATAGCTAGGACCCTGTAACACCCCTAATTTTATTGACATTACTCAGGAGATTTAATTAGAATAAATTAAATGGAATAATGTAGATAAGGAGATTGAGGTTGATTAATAAATTAGGTGGTCGTGCTTACTTAATATCTAATGAACTTGTATAAATGGTTAGGAAATTAAACATAAGAGCATTAGAGTAAATAACCATACTTCCCACCCTTATACTATTCCCATTAGGTCGTACACGTTCATTTCACCAAAACAAAAATTATAATCGTAAGAAGTGAAAGCAAGGCCGGCCATTAGAATGAGGAGAAGAGAAAATCAACTAAAAGCTAGGATTTAAGTTAAAAGGAATCAATCTCGATCATACTTCAATTTCCTTATCCAATCTAAGATGAATAATAATTTCTACATCTCTATTTTGATTTTTACATCATATGGTTTCAGATTTAAGGATAAGTCTATTTTATGATATATTGAATGATGATATGCTTGTTTATGATTTATATGTGTTTAAACAAGGTTGTTTAATAAGGGATATACACGGTTTTAAGGAAAAACCAAGATGAAATGATTTTTAAATGCCATGGGAAAATTTTATATTATAGAAAACATGATTTTGGAGATGGGTTTCAATTTTCATAATTGTTTGTGTTTATATGGATTTTATATAAATTTTCTAGTGAAGAAAATGATTTATTGAGTTATAAATTATTTACGACTAAAATAAAGATTATTCGGGTTTGAAATTTTCATATGTTGAAAAACATATTAAAATAGATTTTCTAGGATTTTTGTAGATTTTTCCTAAGTGTTTTGATGAATATATAAAATCATTTAAGGTATGAGACTTAAATGTTTTATATATTTAATTAAGGAGAAGGTGCATTTTATAAAATAAAATTATTATTTATTTCTAAAAATTAGTGGCAAAATTTTTCTTAAAAGAAATTGTTAACCAATGATAATTTGACAAACAAAGGAAGGTTAGTTGAAAAGTTATCCTTTTAAGTTAAAAACAAAGAAATCGTACTTTTAGCATGTTTCAGCCTTTTACAGTAGTAAACCTTCCGACCCAGACCTTTCGACTAAGTCGAAGGGTTATAGCTTTTAACAAGGTCAAACCAATGCGTATGGTATCAAGTTACTTGGTACGTAATGAATTGGATAGAGTCGAAGGGTTCTTAGTCGAAAGGTTGATGACCAAAGAGGTTGGGGTATGTTTGTTTTATAAACTAAAACTTTCACCTACTTTGCTTTCGAATTGGAGCTTTCGACTTAGTTGCTTTCAACCAGGTCAAGTGTTTAAAAGAAAGGTTTTAAACCTTTCGACAAAGTCGAAAGATTACTATTGCTTCACCACTATTTTGTTTTGAAACCTTTCGACTTAGTCGAAAGGTTACTGCCGCTTATCATTGTTTTTTTTGAACCTTCCGACATAGTCGAAAGGTTATAACTGTTAGTCCATGAGTTGATGGTTTTGATGACAACAACCTTAGAATAAGATTATAAAATATAAATATTAACAATATAGTTTAGATATATATGTATATGCAAGATTTAACCATGTAGGTACCAAGAATGAAGACTGTATAGTATAGAGATTCAAGATATCAAGATTGAAGACTCATGAGTATCAAGAATATCAAGATTATCAAGATTTCAAGATTTCAAGATAAGTATTGAGTCTGGAATTATGTTAAAACTTCATAATAGCACTGAAATCTTCACTCCATTTTTCTTTTGGGATAGAACCCATTTCTACCTTTTTAGTGGCTTACAAACCCACGACAAGTAGCTTACAAACCTACGACAAGTGGCTTACAAACCCACGAACATTCTGGTTTTGTACAAGTTCTCGAGTCCTGATATGATGAGATATTCTGCAGGAAGAAGCTTGCAAAACTAATTCAAAATGGTTTTCAAAACTACTTCAGAATGATTTTCAAAACTGCTTTTCAAAATGTTTTAGCCTTAAAAATTATCTTTTCAAATGATTTTCAAAAAGATGTTTTAGCCTTAAAATATTCTTTTTTTTTAAACTTCGTTTGTTTTAAACTATCTTTTAATATATTTATACTTAGATTTAAATATAAAATTATAGTAAAATTATATATATTATTCTCTATATTTATCTATGTATTTTATCTATAGTCAAGTATATTTATAAAGTTTAAAATAGTTTTAATATAAGATAAAGGTTATTTTCAAAGAAAAACAAATCATCAAAATTTCCTTTGGGATATCGACATGCCCTAGTACCCCATGTCGACATAGTGACAGTTAGATTCAAAAATTTGAATTTCAAAAGAAGTGTCTATTCGTCATAACCTTTCACGAATGGACATGACTGTTGTTCTTCTATAAATAGGGGTTAGTTTCAACAAATTTTTAATCAGATTTTATGGTTTTTCACTTCTCTTCTTCTTCCACATTTTCTTATTCAAAACCCTATCATTACTCTGCCGAAATCAACATTTAATCTAACTAGATCATCTCTGGTTTGATTCTCTATCACTATCTCAACAAGATCTAAGTGCTATTCAGAGTTATAGGCTTCTTTGTACTCTATCTAGCGAGAAAAGGTGTGATTGTAGCCTTGGAAATCAATCAAGCGAGAAAAGGTGTGATTGTAGCCTTGGAAATCAATTGGGTGAACTTGTTGCCCCGGAAATCAAGTATCTCTACCCAGAGGATTGTGATTCTGGAGGGTGTACCTCGTAGCCTTGAAACCGAGGGTTCTAATTGTTGAATTGCTTTTGAAAGGAAATCCGTACTTAGTTGTGCGGGACTGGATGTAGGGTAACTCCGAACCAGTATAAAATCCAGTGTGTTCTTTCCTTTACTGTATTTACTTTATTTCTGCATCTGTGTTTGTTTCTGTGATTATATCTGTGTTTGAATATTGCATTCATTTGTGTACAAATAAACAATAACTAAAAAATATTTAGTAATTTCTTATAAACACTATTCACCCCCTCTGGTGTTATTCCTAGCCTTAAGATCCGTAATACGCATTCCTCGCATTTGGTATCAGAGCAAGGTTTTCAAAAGTTTCATAATCTGATTTTTGAAAAGTTTTCAAAATGGCTACCAACACTGGTACTGTTATTAACACTAGTATCCCTGTCACTAGTTCTTTTGTAGAAGGTCGGTCTACTGCCAGACCACCACTTTTTAATGGCAGTAACTATGCATATTGGGCATGTAGGATGAAAATATATTTACAATCTGTAGGATTAGACACTTGGAATATCACACAAACTGAATATTCTGAACCCACAACTAATTTTGCACAGTGGACCACTGAGCAAAAGACTGTTGCACAAAATAATTCTAAAGCAATGAATATTCTATTTTGTTCACTTGATAGGAATGAATTTAATAGAGTGTCAGTTTGTAAGTCTACATATGAAATCTGGAAAACTTTGCAAGTGACTCACGAAGGAACAAGCAAAGTTAAACAGACCAAAATTTCCATGCTCACAAATCAGTTTCAGTTATTTAAAATGAATACTAATGAGTGTATTTCAGATATGTATAGTCGATTTCAAGATATTGTGCATTCTTTAATATCCTTGGGAAAGGAATTTTCGGAAGAAGATCAAGTCAGAAAAATTTTAAATTCTCTCACTCCAGAATGGGATCAAAAGACACTTGCAATTGAAGAGGCAAATGACATTAGTACTTTAAAGATAGATGAATTGATTGGAAATCTAATGTCGTTTGAAGTCCAAATGATCGGGAGAAGAGAAAGCAAAGCATCTGAAAAGAAATCAATGGCATTCAATGCATTAACCGACGGATCAGACTCAAACAGTGATAATGATGAAGAGATAGAATTTATGACCAGGAATTTTCGGAAATTCCTAAAATATAGAAAGATGAATAATCTCAAGACAAACAACTATAAGAATTCTGGAAATCAGAGTGTAGTACCAAACAATGTCAAATGCTTCAACTATGATGAACCAAGCCATATCAAAAGAGATTTTCCGTATCCATAAAGGCAGAATCCTCCTATAAACAATGAATCAGTAAAGAAAAGGAAGCGTGCATTTACTACTACTCTAGATGACTCAGACTCGTCCTCAAGCGATGATGATCAGAAGACAGATAATTCAAATTTGTGTTTCACGGCAGTTCACTGTGAGAAATGCAGATTAAGGATCTTAAAGCTAGAATTAACACTAGAGGGGGGGAGGTGAATAGTGTTTTAAGAAATTTGTTAATCTTTTTGAGTTTATCTAACTTTATTAACAATGTATACACTAATTAGACACAGATATGAACACAGAATCAAACATAGATGCAAATATAAAGTAAAAGCAGTAAAGGAAAGAACACACCGGATTTTATACTGGTTCGGAGTTACCCTACATCCAGTCCCGCAACACAAGTACGGATTTCCTTTCGACAACAATTCAATAATTACAACCCTCGGTTTCAAGGCTACGAGGTACACCCTCTATAATGACAATCCTCTGGGTAGATATACTTGATTTCCGGGGCAACAAGTTCACCCAATTGATTTCCAGGGCTACAATCGCACCTTTTCTCGCTTGATTGATTTCCAAGGCTACAATCACACCTTTTCTCGCTTATATATTACAAAGAAGTCTATAACTCTGAATAGCACTGAGAATCTTGTAGAGATAGTGATGTAGAATCAAACTAGAAGTAATCGAGTATGATTCGATGTTGATTTCGGCATAGTAATGGTATGATTTTGTATTAAGAAATGTGGAAGATGAAGAGGAGTGAAAACCAGAAAAATATGATTAAAAATTCGTTGAAACTGACCCCTATTTATAGAAAATCAACAGTCATGACCATTCACGAAGAGTTATGGCGAATAGACACTTCTTTTGAAATTTGAATTTGAACTTCAACTGTCACTATGTCGACATAGTACCTAGGGGCATGTCAACATCCCTCAGCCAAAAATGATATTTTGAATTTCTATAAAAATAATATTTATCTTATATAAAAACTATTTAAAACTTTATAAATATACTTGAATATAGTTGAAATTCATAAGTAAATATAAAGAACAATATATACATAATTTAACTATAATTTTATATTTAAATCTAAGTATAAATATTAAAAGTTAAATATATTATTTGAAAAGACATTTAAAATCAGGAGTAATTTGACTTTGAAATTAAAGATGTTTTGAGGCTAAAATTATTTTAAAATCAGGACAGAGAGTTTTGAATCTTTTAAAAGGAAAGTTTTGAAATCATTTTGAAAATAAGATAATTTTGTAAAATCATTTGAATTAAAATTAGTGGATACAAAACAATGTCCCACTTGATTTTCGTAGGTTCCATCCCTTTAACAGGCTCAAAGTGGATTCCATTCCACGAATAAATTGGATATTAAGATGCCAGTGCTTTTCTACGAGTTTTAACAAATATTCCTAATAAAACAAACATAACCTTGAATTTTTGAACTCTTGGTAATCTTGATACTCATGAGTCTTCTATCACTATATCTTGAATCTCTATACTGTACAGTCTTCATTCTTGATACCTGCATGGTTAGATCCTTCATATACATCTATATCTAAACTTGTAAAGTTAGTATTTATATTTTATAACCTATTCTAAGGTTGTTGTCATCAAAACCGTCATCTCATGGACTAACAATCTCCCCCTTTTTGATGATGACAACCTTTGTTTATAAAATATCACTTCTATCCTAATAACTCTAATAACTCCCCCTTAATCTATGCCTAACTATCCTATTTTATACTTCTCCCCCTTTGTCATCAACAAAAAAAAAACTTACTCCCCCTTGTTCTTGGACTTCAGTACCAGCATTGATAAACTATACAACGAAATATATAATATATATAGATTAAGAAATAATGATACTTATGAGCATAATAACTTAATTAAAGACTATATTCATTTCAGTGTATGTATATATATATATATATATATATGTTTCACACATCAAACTTCAAACCAAATCAATCCACACAAATTATCAATCCAAACCAAATTAAATCAAACAAATTAATTCAAACAAATCAAACAAAGAAAGACAATTAAACTTTACGAGGAACATCAACCCATCCTTCTTCACCAAAGATAGGGTCTTGTTTGATGGCATCCCAATTTTCATTATCAACAGATAGAGAAATGGGAGGATGTGATTCATTATCATACTTGTGCAAGGAGGAGATCATCCAACGAATTGCATCGAAGTGTCTCTCTTGTTCCTTGATCATCTGCATTTGACTTAATTCTAAGTGACGCTGATTACAGAGGATGATAGAGAGAATATTCTTGAATGAATTGAGTGTTTCTTCAAGATTTTCAGATAGATTGTGAATAGGATTGGCCATAATTGAATTAGAGAAAGAAATGAAGGATATAGATAATGAGAAATAAATTTCAGTAAAGATTTCTGAAAGAAAAAGGTATATATAGGTGTAGAAATTCGTTTGAAATGAATAGACATTTGGTAGTTATTCATATTTCAAATTCAAAATCAATTATCAATTCTGACCAGTACATGTCGACATGGTCAAGGGGGGTATGTCGACATACTATAGTGAATTTTGATGATAATTTTATTTTGTGAATAATGATGTATATATATATTTCTATAATATACTAACATTTATTCTAGATATAAAATAAGCTAGATGACAGGAAGGAAATTCAATTTCATTTCATAATAGGATAATACAATGATTAAACATAAGGAACTTCACGAACATTCAAAATAAAACAAACTAAGACAAATACAATAAGATACTAAAAGATAAAACTAGTTAGAAGATGAAGATGATGAAGATAGTCCAAGTTTCTTGCTGACTTTTGAAAAGAACTTGTTCATCTTCGAAGACATGTTATCCAACTTCTTACTAACGGATCGTTTTAAAATCCATTGATTCTCCACAATTATCTTTTGGTTTTTGAGAAGGGTTTTTTTGGTAGGATTGGATGGATATTCAATACTTTCTAGGGACGTTTCACCTTCTTCTTCTTCTTCTATTTCAATTTCATCCCTTTCTTCTTCTTCTTCCTCTTCCATTTCTTCATGAGCCAAACGCTCTTCCTTTTCGGTAAGAGTCTCATAAGGTTGAAAAACATACGGGATTTTCATGAGAGAAATGTTTGAGATATTAAAAACTTTTCTAGAGACAAATTCTTCACCTTTGAAATCCACTCCAAAATAGTTGAAAATCCGAGTGAGATAAATTCCATGGTATAAAGTGTTTTCTCCCATTTCAAAATTTTTAGGACGAAGTTCATCGAAAATATCTTGCGCCCAATTGATATCATAATTTCCGAAAATAGCAAAAAGTGCTTTGCACACTTTTGAAGTAGGATTGTTAAAATTTCCCGATCTTGGGGTCAAAGTATGTTGTAAGAGAAGATTGACAATCCTTGCTTTAGGACGAAAGTTTTGGTTTTTAAATTCAAAATTTTCATCTCCTTCAAAAATATGATGAAATGTCTCACGATCATGTTCATCGATTTTAAAACTAGAAAGATCCATTCCCGTGCTTTTGCAATTGAGAATGGTACCCAAAAGATCACAATTCAAAACAATTTGAGTGCCTTTGACACTACTCCAAATTTCATTCTCATTTCCAATATAAAAACCACGGTTTAAATTAGCATAGAAGATTTTGACAAGATTAGGATAGCAAACAAAATCATTTTGAGAAGAGTCAATAAGACTTAAAACACCATTGTTTGCGAAAAGAGAATCAATTTCATAAGAAGAAAAATCTTGAAAAATAGCAAATTTTCCGGGATAGACTTTGGCATAATTAGCATAATTGATGTATGCTTTAATTGCCTCCGGATAATTGAATAATTGCTCTTTGATTTTTCTGGAAATTCTCATGGTTGAGGGGTTGCTTGAAGAAGCCATTAGAGTAGAGAGCTTGAAGATATGAAGAGAGAGTTTGAATTTGAAAATGAAAGTGAAAAGATATGATAAAAGATAGTGGATAAATAGACTTTCAAATGACATATTCTCTGGTCAAAAGGTATCTTTTTAGAGAAATAAATGAAGTGAAAAGGTGAAGGGAAATTCACAAAATTTGAAATTCAAATTCAGGTAGGCATGTCGACATCGTGATAGGGGCCATGTCGACATGTGCCTTTGAATTTTCATGACATGATTTTCCTAAGTTATCTAATATACATATATATAAATATTATTATTAATGTCTATATTTCTGAAATATTATTGTACTTATAATATATTTCAGAATGTGTCAAAAATAATAAAAATAATAATAAAATAATAATAAAAAATAGAAAATAAATTTTAAAATTCAAACAACATACTAATTCAAAATCAATCAATCAAACAATTAATCAACTAATTCTATGCAAGCAATTTCAACCAATTGTATTGTAAACGTGTACCTTTTTCTGAGTCCGTTTCTTTGAATTCGTCGGAGTCGTGAACTGCAGTAAAACACAAATTCGAATTATCTGTCTTCTGATCATCATCACTTGAGGACGAGTCTGAGTCATCTAGAGTAGCAGTAAATGCATGCTTCCTTTTCTTTGCTGGTTCATTGTTCATAGGAGGATTCTGCCTTTCTGGATACGGACAGTCTCTTTTGATATGACCTGATTCGTCACAATTGAAACATTTGATAAAGTTTGGTACTGTAGTCTGATTACCGGAATTCTTAAAGTTGTTTTGCTTGGAACTATTCAATTTTCTGTACTTTAGAAATTTCCTAAAATTCCTTGTCATAAATGCTATCTCTTCATCATTATCACTGTTTGAGTCTGATCCATCGGTCAATGCATTGAATGCCATTGATTTCTTTTCAGATGCTTTGCTTTCTCTTCTCCCGATCTTTTGAACTTCAAACGACATTAGATTTCCAATCAATTCTTCTATCTTTAAAGTTCTGATGTCATTTGCCTCTTCAATTGCAAGTGTCTTTTGATCCCATTCTGGAGTGAGAGAATTCAAAAATTTTCTGACTTGATCTTCTTCCGAAAATTCCTTTCCCAAAGATATTAAAGAATGCACAATATCTTGAAATCGACTATACATATCTGAAATAGACTCATTAGTATTCATTTTAAATAACTGAAACTGATTTGTGAGCATGGAAATTTTGGTCTGTTTAACTTTGCTTGTTCCTTCGTGAGTTACTTGCAAAGTTTTCCAGATTTCATATGCAGACTTACAAACTGACACTCTATTAAATTCATTTCTTTCAAGTGAACAAAACAGAATATTCATTGCCTTAGAATTATTTTGTGCAACAGTCTTTTGCTCAGTGGTCCACTGTGCAAAATTAGTTGTGGTTTCAGAATATTCAGTTTGTGTGATATTCCAAGTATCTAATCCTACAGATTGTAAATATATTTTCATCCTACATGCCCAATATGCATAGTTACTGCCATTAAAAAGTGGTGGTCTGGCAGTAGACTGACCTTCTACAAATGAACTAGTGTTGGTGGTAATAGCAGTACTAGTGTTAGTAGCCATTTTGAAATTTTTCAAAATTCAGATAATGAAACTTTTGAAAACAAAGCTCTGATACCAAATGTGAGAAATGCAGATTAAGGATCTTAAGGCTAGAATTAACACTAGAGGAGGGGTGAATAGTGTTTTAAGAAATTTGTTAATCTTTTTGAGTTTATCTAACTTTATTAACAATGTATACACTAATTAGACACAGATATGAACACAGAATCAAACACAGATGCAAATATAAAGTAAAAGCAGTAAAGGAAAGAACACACCGGATTTTATACTGGTTCGGAGTTACCCTACATCCAGTCCCGCAACACAAGTACGGATTTCCTTTCAACTACAATTCAACAATTACAACCCTCGGTTTCAAGGCTACGAGGTACACCCTCTAGAATGACAATCCTCTGGGTAGAGATACTTGATTTCCGGGGCAACAAGTTCACCCAATTGATTTCCAGGGCTACAATCACACCTTTTCTCGCTTGATTGATTTCCAAGGCTACAATCACACCTTTTATCGCTTATATATTACAAAGAAGTCTATAACTCTGAATAGCACTGAGAATCTTGTAGAGATAGTGATGTAGAATCAAACTAGAAGTAATCGAGTATGATTCGATGTTGATTTCGGCAGAGTAATGGTATGATTTTGTATTAAGAAATGTGGAAGATGAAGAGGAGTGAAAACCAGAAAAATATGATTAAAAATTCGTTGAAACTGACCCCTATTTATAGAAAATCAACAGCCATGACCATTCATGAAGAGTTATGGCGAATAGACACTTCTTTTGAAATTTGAATTTGAACTTCAACTGTCACTATGTCGACATAGTACCTAGGGGCATGTCGACATCCCTCAGCCAAAAATGATATTTTGAATTTCTATAAAAATAATATTTATCTTATATAAAAACTATTTAAAACTTTATAAATATACTTGAATATAGTTGAAATTCATACGTAAATATAAAGAACAATATATACATAATTTAACTATAATTTTATACTTAAATCTAAGTATAAATATTAAAAGTTAAATATATTATTTGAAAAGACATTTAAAATCAGGAGTAATTTGACTTTGAAATTAAAGATGTTTTGAGGCTAAAATTATTTTAAAATCAGGACAGAGAGTTTTGAATCTTTTAAAAGGAAAGTTTTGAAATCATTTTGAAAACAAGATAATTTTATAAAATCATTTGAATTAAAATTAGTGAATACAAAACAATGTCCCACTAAATTTTCGTAGGTTCCATCCTACTTAGGGTTCCATCCCTTTAACAGGCTCGAAGTGGATTCCATTCCACGAATAAATTGGATATTAAGATGCCAGTGCTTTTCTACGAGTTTTAACAAATATTCCTAATAAAACAAACTTAACCTTGAATTCTTGAACTCTTGATAATCTTGATACTCTTGAGTCTTCTATCACTATATCTTGAATCTCTATACTGTACAGTCTTCATTCTTGATACCTGCATGGTTAGATCCTGCATATACATATATATATCTAAACTTGTAAAGTTAGTATTTATATTTTATAACCTATTCTAAGGTTATTGTCATCAAAACCATCATCTCATGGACTAACATTCACAACTTCAACGAATTCAAGGAAACGGACTCAGAAAAAGGTACACATTTACAATACAATTGATTGAAATTGCATGCTTAGAATTAGATGATTGATTGATTTTGAATTGGTGTGTTGATTGAATTTTAAATTTATTTTTATTATTTTATTATTATTTTATTTTTATTATTTTTAATAATATAATAATATTTTCTGGAGTATACTATTATTCTAATAATATTCCAGATATATATAAGACATTAAAATAATAAGTATATATATTTTAGAATACTTAGGAAAAATAAATCATAAAAATTCACCGGCATATGTCGATATGGTCCCTACCCTGATGTCGACATAGGTACCTGAATTTGAAATTCAAAATTTGAATTCAAATACTTGAATTTCCCTCCACCTTTTCACTTCATTCAATACTCTGAAAAGGCATCTTTTGACCAGAGAACATGTCTTTCAAAAATCTATTTATTCACTATCTTTTATCACAACTTTTCACTTTCATTTTCAAATTCAAACTCTCTCTTCAAAACTTCAAGCTCACTACTCTCTACTTTAATGGATTCTTCAAGCAAACCCTCCACCATGAGACTTTCCAGAAACTTGAAAGAGCAACTCCTCAATAATTCGGAGGCCATAAAAGCATACATCAATTATGCTAATTATGGAAAAGTCCATCCCGGAAAGTTTGCTATTTTTCAAGATCTTGCTTCTTATGAAATTGATACTCTTTTTGCAAACAATCATATTCTTAGTCTTGTTGATGCTTCTCAAAATGATTTCGTTTGTTATCCAAATCTTGTCAAATTTTTTTATGCAAATCTTAATCGAGAATTTTATGAAGGGAATGATGATGAAATTTGGAGTAGTGTCAAAGGCACTAGAATTGTTTTAAATTGTGATCTTTTGGGTACCATTCACAATTGCAAAAATACGGGAATGGATCTTTCTAGTTTTCAAATCGATGAACATGATCGTGAGACATTTCATCATATTTTTGAAGGAGATGAAAACTTTGAATTTAAAAACCAAAACTTTCATCCTAAAGCAAGAATTGTCAATCTTATTTTACAACATACTTTGACCCCAAGATCAGGAAATTTTAACAATCCTACTTTAAAAGTTTGCAAAGCTCTTTTTGCTATTTTCGGAAATTATGATATCAATTGGGCGCAAGTTATTTTGGATGAACTTCGTCCTAAAAATTTTGAAATGGGAGAAAACACCTTATATCATGGAATTTACCTTACTCGGATTTTCAACTATTTTGGAGTAAATCTCAAAGGAGAAGAATTTACTTCAAGAAAAGTTTTTAATATTTCAAACATTTCTCTCATGAAAATCCCATATGTTTTTCAACCTTATGAGAGTATTGCCGAAAACGAAGAGCGTTTGGCTCATGAGAAAATGGAAGAGGAAGAAGAAGAAGGGGATGAAATGGAAATAGAAGAAGAAGAAGAAGGTGAAACATCCTTAGAAGTATTGAATATCCCTCCAATCCTACCAACAAAACTCTTCTCAAAAACCAAAAGATTATTGTTGAGAATCAACGGGTTCTTAAAAGATCCGTTAGTAAGAAGTTGGACAACATATCATCCAAGATAAACAAGTTTTTCTCTAAAGTCAGCAAGAAACTTGGATTATCTTCATCTTCATCATCCTCTAACTAGTTCTATATTTTCATATCATGTCGAATTAGTTTAAGTTTGTTTTAATTTGAGTGTTTATGTAGTTGTTTATGATTAATCATTGTATCACTCTTCTATGCAATGAAATTGAATTTCCTTTCTGTTATCTAGCTTATCTTATCTCTTCAATAAATGTTAGTATATTATAGAAATATATATATACACCATTATTCATAAAATAAAATTATCATCAAATTTCACTGCCACATGTCGACATCCCCCCCTTGACCATGTCAACATATACTGGTCAGAAATGACACTTCATTTTGAATTTGAAATTTGAATAACTACCATGTGTCTATTCATTTCAAACGAATTTCTACACCTATATATACCCATTTCTTCCAGAATTCATTACTGAATATTATTTCTTATCTATTCTATCTCTCATTCTTCTCACAATTTCAAAAATGGCTAATCCAATTCATAACTTATCCGAGAATCTTGAAGAAACTCTTAATTCATTCAAGAATATTCTCTCGTTCATTCTTCGTAACCAGCGACACTTAGAATTGAGTCAAATGCAGATGATCAAGGAACAAGAAAGGCATTTCGAGGCAATTCGATGGATGATTTCTTCCCTGCACAAGGATGATAACGAAGCACATCCTCCTGTCTCTCTCACAAATGACAATGAAAATTGGGATGCCATCAAAGCAGACCCTATTTTCGGAGAAGAAGATGGGTGGAAGTTCCCCGTAACGTTTAATTTGTTTGCTTTATTACTTTGTTTGAATTGATTGTTTTGATTGAAATTGGTTGTTTTGATTGATTTGATTTATACTTGGTGTGGTTTGATGATTGTATAAATATACATTGATATATTTATAATCGTTGATTGAATATCATGTCTATAAGTATAGTTATTTCTTAATATACTTTATTATATAGTTTATTAATGCAGGTACTTCAGTATAAGAATGAGGGGGAGTTGTATAGTTTAGAGTTTGTTTGTTTTTGTTGATGACAAAGGGGGAGAAATATAAAATAGAAGAGTTAGGCATAGATTAAGGGGAAGTTATTAGATTTAGGGGGAGTCAATAGGATAGAAGTAATATTTTATAAAAAAGGGTTGTCATCATCAAAAAGGGGGAGATTGTTAGTCCATGAGTTGATGGTTTTGATGACAACAACCTTAGAATAAGATTATAAAATATAAATACTAACAATATAGTTTAGATATATATGTATATGCAGGTACCAAGAATGAAGACTGTACAGTATAGAGATTCAAGATATCAAGATTAAAGACTCATGAGTATCAAGAATATCAAGATTATCAAGAGTTCAAGATTTCAAGATAAGTATTGAGTCTAGAATTATGTTAAAACTTCATAATAGCACTTAAATCTTCACTCCAATTTTCTTTTGGGATGGAATCCATTTCTACCTTTTTAGTGGCTTACAAACTCACGACAAGTAGCTTACAAACCTACGACAAGTGGCTTACAAACCCACGAACATTCTGGTTTTGTACAAGTTCTCGAGTCCTAATATGATGAGATATTCTGCAGGAAGAAGCTTGCAAAACTACTTCGAAATGGTTTTCAAAACTACTTCAGAATGATTTTCAAAACTGCTTTTCAAAATGTTTTAGCCTTAAAAATTATCTTTTCAAATGATTTTCAAAAAGATGTTTTAGCCTTAAAATATTCTTGTTTTTAAACTTCGTTTGTTTTAAACTATCTTTTAATATATTTATACTTAGATTTAATTATAAAATTATAGTAAAATTATATATATATTATTCTCTATATTTATCTATGTATTTTATCTATAGTCAAGTATATTTATAAAGTTTAAAATAGTTTTAATATAAGATAAAGGTTATTTTCAAAGAAAAACAAATCATTAAAATTTCCTTTGGGATGTCGACATGCCCTAGTACCCCATGTCGACATAGTGACAGTTAGATTCAAAAATTTGAATTTCAAAAGAAGTGTCTATTCGTCATAACCTTTCACGAATGGACATGACTGTTGTTCTTCTATAAATAGGGGTTAGTTTCAACGAATTTTTAATCAGATTTTCTGTTTTTTCACTTCTCTTCTTCTTCCATATTTTCTTATTCAAAATCCTATCATTACTCTGCCGAAATCAACATTGAATCTAACTAGATCATCTCTGGTTTGATTCTTTATCACTATCTCAACAAGATCTAAGTGTTATTCAGAGTTATAGGCTTCTTTGTAATCTATCTAGCGAGAAAAGGTGTGATTATAGCCTTGGAAATCAATCAAGCGAGAAAAAGTGTGATTGTAGCCTTGGAAATCAATTGGGTGAACTTGTTGCCCCGGAAATCAAGTATCTCTACCCAGAGGATTGTGATTCTGGAGGGTGTACCTCGTAGCCTTGAAACCGAGGGTTCTAATTGTTGAATTGCTTTTGAAAGGAAATCCGTACTTAGTTGTGCGGGACTGGATGTAGGGTAACTCCGAATCAGTATAAAATTCGGTGTGTTCTTTCCTTTACTGCATTTACTTTATTTCTGCATCTGTGTTTGTTTCTGTGATTATATCTGTGTCTGAATATTGCATTCATTTGTGTACAAATAAATAATAACTAAAAAAGATTTAGTAATTTCTTAAAAACACTATTCACCCCCCTCTAGTGTTATTCTTAGCCTTAAGATCCGTAATCCGCATTCCTTACAATAACCACCTTTTCCAATCTTTCGAAGCCATTGCTTTCGACAAATATGAAAGGTTTACTTGTTTTAAAAATCAACCGCTTCTCCCATTGCTTTCGAAAGGTATCAAAGCCTTCGACTTAAATGATTTTCCTTTGTTTTATAATTGAAATGTAACCCAAGCTTTCGAAGGAGTTGCTTTAAAAAGGCGGAGGTCTATTGTTTTAAATGAAATGTTTTAAAGCTTTCGAAGCAGACCTTCCGACAAGGTCGAAAGGTTGCTTCCATTGTAGTCGAAAGGTTTTAAAGGAGGACCTTCCGTATATTTTAACTTGAACCCAGTAAGTCTTCGAAAGGTTTATATTTTAAGAGTTGAATGCTTTTGAAAGGTTTGAATTGCTGAATGGTTTAGAAAGGTTTGGAATTGGAAGGTTGTTTTGAAGACCTTTCGACAAGGTCAAAAGGTTTGGTTTTAAAAACCCATACTCTAATTTTTAAAGGAAAACCCATGGCTTATATAAAGGAGTTTTGTAAGGGTTTTAAGTATGTAATTTTGAAGAAGTGCTGCCTTGATAAAAATATAAGTTACAGGTGTTAACAATGTTTTATGATATGTATTTCAAGGACCTTAAACCCACAGGAGTGGTATCGTTAATTAATTTTTTACTTCTTGAAATATGAGTATATTCACATGATAACCCATAACTGCATTTTGGGAAAAAAAGGGGTAGAAGAACCATTATGTTAACTCAAATAGTGAATATAAATTACTTAAACTCCTGAATGAGTAGAATTGCATCCATGGAGCCATGGTGACCAAAAATATAGGATGCTTAAACTTTGTAGTTATTGGAGGTAAACCAAGAGGTTCACAGTAAACCAATGAAAACTATGATAAGGTAGTTAGTGATGCATATCAAGAGGTTCATAGTAAACCCATGCACTACAACAAAAATACCCTTTCACAACTTCCAAAAACAGTTGTAATAGGTTTATTACAACTAGCACCCGCTAGTCTTTATATCCGCAGTTGTAATAGAGCGGGATTATTTTACAAAGGGTATGTACAGTTGCATTAGCGGTTGTAAAAAGTCTTTTTACAATTGCTATTTGCACTTGTATTAAAGTTTATCGCAACAGCCAAACCGGTTGTTATTAAACTCTTTTGCAACTGTCACGGCTGTTGTAATAGAATCTTTTACAATTGCTTTTCACAGTTATAAAAGACTTGTTTACAACTGTTTACGACAGTTGTAATACATATTTTAACAACTGTTTCCACCTGTTGCGTTAACGTTTTACAACAGTTTGTAATAGTTGTAGTAGGATCTACTACAACTAGTGCTGACAGTTGCAAAAAATATTTTACAACTGCTACATACTACTATATTCATCTTTTCACAATTGGTATTAATCATAAATTTCATGATATTATAATTAAAACCAATATTTTGTTAATAATAACCACAATCATTCAAATACTTGAAACAACACGAACCATTAACATTCAAAAGCAATTCAAGTTTACACCATTTATGAATTCATAACTCTGTTCCAAAACATAACTAAATCCATAACATAAATCAATAAAAGTAGATATATGTACTAATCAAAAGAGATAAATTCTTTCTGCCAAGCGATATGCATCCCAACTGCTTGTCCAATCGTATAGATATCTGAAGTAGGCCTAAATAGAAGAGCTTCAGGATCCACCACCGCATCAACCCAAACTTTCCAAGTATCCGCTCGTTATTACCCATAGATGCAACAAGTTCAAGCTTCTTTCTCCAAGTGATCAACATGGAAAAAAAAATCATAATATGTAAAAAATTAACATTATACTAATTGGTATAGGACTTTTTTTGATATGTAACGACTATGTATAATATCAAAAAAAAATTATAAAGACGACCATGTGTGATACGATGTAAAATTACTTTATACACTTCTATCAAAAACTCGAGTAAATCAATATGTGATTTGATAAGTTGTATCTTTTTGATACGAAGAGAAATTTATTGTGAGGACTATATTGATAGATATTTATGAACATTTTTCATACACGCACTCTATGTCCTTCATCATAATGTACATATATTCTTTGCTTTATCCATCATTTTGCACTTTAAATATGCGCCTATCATCTCAGTGTATGCTCTTGTATCTAACCGTTTACAGACATAGAAATATTAGACGATTGAAGGAATTTAGATTTATGCGATTCAAAATATGGGCTGCCAAACATATATCCAGAGATTCAAAATATGGACTGCCCAACAGATATCATGAGATTCAAAGTATGGACTGCCTAATAGTATTGCCCAACAGACATCAAGATAGGCAAATAATAATGAGTTTAACCAAAAGTTTATAAATGCTTTAGCCTCAATTATTTGCATTTTGAGTTTCAGAAAATAAAATTTCATTTTTGTTACATAAACGTTCTTAATTTCTTTGATTATAGGTCAATAGCGTTGTTCTTACATTTCATTTTCTTCAGCATGTAATATTTCTTGAGGCACATAATAAATCTTTTAAATATTACATAGAGTTCAACATATGATATTGGCTTATTGTGGTTGTTTCAAATATCAGTATTGTTTCAAAAGTTATAACAGAGTTCATCCTTTACTGAATAGAAAAACTAATCCAATATGGAAGGTGAGTCAAGATAAAAAATGTAAATAAATATTCATGATAAGCTATCAGCTGTAAGAATATTGATGAGCTTTGAATTAGATTGATTTTCTCATTATATTGGCCTTAGAGGAAAATGGGATAATTTTCTACAGGTTATGTAAAACAGCATTTTCATAAGATGAGGTTTACATGTCTGTATTCACTGACACTCCGTTTTACAAATATTGTGGACTTTATCTTAAGTAACCAATGATTTTAGGGGTAAACAGAAGTAAGTCAAGAGTTTCTTTTGGTCCAATATTTTGGGGGTAAAGAGAAGTAAGTCAAGAGTTTCTTTTGGTCCAATAGTCTTTCTAATTAAAATCTCTGTGAAAAATTAAGATACACGGTTATAATCAATTTTACCAGCAACCACTCTGTTATCAGTTTACCATTCCTCGTCTTAATACCTTTGAAGACCAGTAACTCATATAGATTTTTCTTGGTGACAAAAGCTCAGATGGGTGTAAATATTAAGTTTCAAAAACTTCAGTATATAATATTTGATTACAAAACTGATTTTTTTACATGTTATCCTCTAGCAGGTACTTATGAATACATTGATATAATTGCAATAAGCAACCACATTACACAGCAAGTATGCGACCTAGATTTGAATGTGTCCTCTGCAATTTATAGATTATATATTGCAAGGAATAATATTTTCGATATTCTTATGTTTTTTTTATTCAAGATTTATCGAGTTTTTGGTGAACAATAAATTTGTTAAGAATCTAACTAATTACCCTTCATGCACAACTACGTAGAAACAGAGGATGAATACTGAAATTAAGGAAGAGACATGAATAAACTCGCCATACTATAGCAACTTTTGTTTGATTATGTAACACAGAAATGCTATATTAATATTACAGCTGCTGACTTGAAATTGAGAAGACTATATAGTAAAATATATAAACTATATACTGAATATATACTGGCAGAGATAAGTTTGATTAAGGAGAAAATGAGGTTGCTTGCAGCGGTGCTTTTCCGATGTCAACAAATGGCGGTTACAGTAGCAAAAGGAAACTTTAGTTGTTTTGAGTTATGACGAAACATGAGATTAAAACTAAAACATACGAGATAATATAATATTAAAGATATATAAGTTAGTTTACTTAAAAAGTACAGTGTATGAACTTATTAATCTTTAAAATGTGGATCTACTAATAAAATTGGTGGATATAAAAAAAGTTTCCATAAGATTTGAGGATATAAAAAAGTTTCAATTGGGCGGTGAGGCACTGCCAGTGAAAATCCCTTTAATTAAAAGGATATAAAACTTAAATAACATTGAACTCTAATAAATAAATTGAAAAGAGAGAGCAATATCTGTAAACTGGATGGTTACCTGTTAACGAATTCTTCCACGCTTTCTATTCATCTGTTGCCATTTCCTTCTCAAACTATGTTGCTCAAATATGAAATTCATAAAAAAGAATGATATATGAGTGCAGATAAGATAAAAAAACTTCACAATTGGCTAGGTGCTGAATATAATTTTACCGCCGTTCTCCGTATTAATATCCAATTAGTATTGGCTGCGCCAAATCTTCAATGGAAAAGAAAGAATATACATAAGAAATATATTCAAATTGTAAATAATTGAAGCCGCAAGATATAAAACTTCATCAAAACATGTAACATAAGTATCTTTTTAAAAATATAAGATCATTGTAGCTAGTTAAAATTGTAATTGGTTAGTCTTCATTAAGGAAATAGGATATTAGGACTTAAAATTTTATTTTGTTATATGTAAGATCGTTGTAAATGTAATAAAAGAGAAACGTTAAATGGAATATTGTGCTCGCTATTTTTCTACCGTCATTTTGTTTTCCTTATAATTATATAAAGACATTGACAACGTAATAAACTATAGGCAATGTAGCAGGGCAATGTAGCAATGTAGCAAAGTTTTCTAGAAAAGTTAGCCTATTTAGAACAACATAATACTCCATTAAAATTCTTATGAATTTAAACTATGGTGGAGATTGCTTGATTAAAGGTAGTGTTACCATTTGACTTTTGCCTATGTATTTATCACCAAAATAGCAAATAGGTAACCCTGGTTTCAGATAGTTAAGTACTAGCTACATATGGTTAGTGAAAGTGACTTGTGGAAGCCTTATTTGTTTGCGGAACACACACATATAGAGTTAAGAAATTGTTTTTTTTTAAATATAGTTGGAAATTTCTTGGTACTCATTGAAGTGGATTCATGTCGCCTTTAGTTTATAACTTGTATTGTATTGAAAAGAATCCCAACTTTAGTTTTTCTAAGCACCCCATTACTATAATATGTAATCGGAAGAGTAGTCAAACAACAGAATTTTTGTGGTGGGCGTAGATCAAACAAGATTAAACCACTATTGATATTGTTTGACTTGTCTTACATTAACACGTCAATACATTATAGCCAGGATTAAACCACTAAAAATTAGCTAATGATTATTTGTTTCTTTTATAGGAGAAGGCATGTACTGTTTAGGAATCATTATAACATGCATCATTTCAAATTACTATATTATCTAGGTCTTCCATTATATGAGAAAAGAGGACACATTCAAGTGTGATATCTTTATATAAAAATATGATTCTTATGCTGGGAAAAAATGGCTTGATCGAAAAGGTGGAGAAGCTATTCTCAAAAATCAAAACAGAAGGTCTAGAGCTAGATACAAGAGCATACACTGAGATGATAGGTGCATATTTAAAATGAAAAACGATGGATAAAGCAATGAATATATGTACACTATGATGAAGGACATAGGGTGCCCTCCAAATAAATTAACACTGACTATATTATTAAAGAACCTCGACAAAGCTGGAGAAAAAGAGCTTGTGTCTGCTGTGAAGGAAGTTTGTGAGAAGTACATTAAACGGCAAGAAAGTTTTCTAGAAATAGTTAGCCAGACATATGGAAGTAGTTTTTTTACTCTGTAAATGCAAATTGCATAAGTTTGGTTAAATAATAATTTTATTTATGCGTGTATACTTAGAAGTCAAGATTTGGTTTGCTGGATAACTCCTGTTCTCCTAACAAAGTATTTTGATAAGTGAACACTCTTCTTACCGTTTCTTGCCTAGTTCATTTACAATTGAACTTCATACTTTTTTTACTTGTAGGAATGTATGATTACGGTATAAGTTGTATGATGTATTTTTATGGGAATATAAGCAATATATAATGATCGTTGATTGTGCATGATTTGCTCATAGTATAAAATAGGTCATCATAGTATGTGAAACTACTGTATTTATTATTCAAGCATTCTTAATCAGATAAATTACTGTATTTATTATTCAAGCATTCATAGTGATGAAAAAAATTCTTTAAAAAACCAAAAAAAAATTCTGGAACTTAGGAAAGGGTGTTTGGTGAAACTAGGTTTTGAGAAGTGGACCACCGCCCAATAAGTTTGAAAAAAGGACGCGTGCTTAATTTTCACAAAATAAATTCTTTTCCAATTTTACCCAATTAGGATGTTTCACAGGTATGTCTTGATTCATAGCAAATTCCCATGGTTCAGAATATTCATAGAGTGTGTGTGTGTAATTTACGTATATATTATAATGTGTGCGCGCACATAGGAGCTCTTACATCAGATGGCTGTGATAAATCATCTCCAATCAAAGGTAGTTGTCTTTCAATAACCGAAGTTTCATTCACTGGAGCAGCTTGGTTTTGTATATCAACATTTTCTTTCTCTTTTACTATAGAAGTTTCTTCCACATCAACTTTTCCTTTCACAACAGGAGTTTCTTCCACATCAAGTTTCCTTTCACATCAGAAGTTTCTTTCACATCAGAAATTTCTTTCTAGAAAGGAGCTTCTTTTCTAACATAAGTTTCTTTCTCAACAAGTGTTTCTTTTGCTGGAGGAACAACTTTTTCGGCATGGACATCTTTCACAGCAAGAGCATCTTTCGCAAATTTGTCTTCTTTACTTCGTTCTTCTTTCAATGTTCCATTAAGTGGTTGCAACATGGAAGAGTGAGTTGGATTAATAAGAATAATCCTCAATTTGTTTTCTCCAATATATCTCCCAGTATCTTTTGAGAACTATATATTAACGAATATAAGTAATAGTTGACGTACTTAGATCATTGGAACTGAAACTACACATATGAAGAGTCTTACCAAGTTAGGTAGAATGTCCTCATCTGCACTCCCATACGGAGCAATTGTACTTTGAATTAAAATTTATCTTTCAATTGCATATCCAGCGGAGTTGTCTTCTGAGCTTGCATGGTTACTAGAAAAAATCATAAACCATGGGGTAAATTAAATATCTCACTGAAATATCAATTAAACCTGATATTTACAAAGAAAACTAATCATCAATTAGATAATTAGAACAAACCTGTAAAATCACATGTTGATCTTGGTGGAATAACACCAATGTTTGGACGCACACAATATCTTTTAGGGGATGTAGTTTTAACCTAACAAGCATTCAGCAAAGTGAACTTGGTTATTATTATTCCATTAATTAATAACTGAAACATGTAAACAACTATCTCACACAATAAAAAAACCAACATACATATTACAAGCTTAGAATAATAATCAAAGTCAACTATTATAGAAACCCTACAATTTAACGATCTGAATACCGTTATGATTGGACTTTCAAATTTCAATTCAGAACTCAAATTAAAATTGTAATGGAGAGAAACCTATCAATTCATGCTAAAATAAAATTATCAATATACTTATTTGACTCAACATTTTTAGTTTATTACTTTCTGATAAAATAAATATTGAACAAGAAAGAAAATAAAATTTTGACTATTTAAGTTTGAGCATCGAAATCACTTTTAAAAATATAAATTATTCATATGAAATAAAGAATAAATACTAATATATAGTTAAATGTAATTTAGTATATAAAGAAAATTTTCTAAATTATAAGTGTGTCTGTGGGCCCCCCCCCCACTTAAAAAATGAGTATGAAAGTTAGGCCAAAATTAGTTTAGAATTTTATATACGGTAATAAGCCGAGCTTTGGCATTTGGAAATTAGTTTAGTATGAAAGTTATGAAAGTCTGAAATGAATTTCAGCCTTCTGTTAAGATAAGATGGCTATGTATATACAAAATGAATATATATAAGTCTTGAACTATGAATATTTTTCACAATTACTCTCGACCATGGGAACTATTAATAAAGATTGCATGGGAAGTTGATGAATCAGACTTAAGAGATATATTACTTGACTTCGACAAATACAAAATGCTAAGTTTTGTTTTTATTTTTAAAAAAATAGAAGAAAAGAAAAGGAAAAAAGATCATAATTGAGGAAAAATAATTGACTGTCATTTGAGAAAAAAATAATGTGTATTAAACTACAGTGAATTAGTTTGATTTTAACATAATTGTGTTTGTATTTTAAAGGGAAAGGAAGGAGAAAAGTTATTCAAAAAAATATAGTACTTCATTTGTAACTTTAGATGTGCTACAGATGGAGAAAATGATTGCCGAAACATCTATTTATCTCAAAAGATGTATGTCTAGTAGAAAAATATAATCTATGACCATAGACCTTTAACTGTCAACTCCTATGCATTACCATTCACCCCCATAATATTACAATACAATATAGGTTTCTATGGTATATGTGGATGATTAGAATAATTTTGCAAAGGGATTAGACCAATGATCCTCATTCATCAATGCTAATAATCTAACTTTGTAAGCTTTTAGGTACAAAAATCAATGGTCCTTAACATAGTGAAAATGCCATAACATACAAAGTTGAAGATGTTTACCTCTGCTTGATGTTTCTCGTTTTACCCATGGGTGCAACAAGTTCAAGCTTCTTTTATTAAGTAATCAACTTGGAAAAAAAATCATAATATGTAAAGAATTAGAACATCGTACTAGTTATAAGACTGTTTTGATATAAAATGATTATGTATAATATCAAACAAATATGTATACAACCATGTACCATAAGATGTTAAATTGCTTTGATCAACTTTTATTAAAAACTCAAGTAAATCAGTATGTGATTTGATAAGTTGTATCCTTTTTATCCGAAGAGAAATTTGTTCATAAGTTTATCATTTAGTTACATGTGAATAAAAAGGAACTTGCACTACACTTTAAAAAAAGGAACTTGCATGGAATGCAAATTTACTAGATAGATAATCAAAATATTGGATGATATTCAAATAATATCAAGCAAAATTCATAAAACTAATGAAATCTTTGACTCTCAAAATCTCTTAGATTAAACTAGTATATGGTTCATACAAACTCAACCTAGAACACATACATGCTGAAAATTAAATTTTACATGGCTGTAAAAAATCATGTATATATTTTGTAAAACAAAAACATTGATATGCGCATTTCCAAGCATTTTACACCTGATATATATAAGAATGAAGATGATGAACTTGTAACTGATAGATATGCAGGATTAGAAAAGTTTATGTTTTAGTTCTGTAAATGTTTGCATATATTTGTACTTACTGGTCTCAGAAAAAATTCAAAACATGTTCATTGTTTCTATTCAATACTAGCTATTAGTTAAGACTTTTGGTCATATAAGATAACAAAGAAACCTTCAAATCAGAATTTGAAATTCAATAGCAGCTTTTAGTTTTTTTTTGTGTTCTTAAGTTCAGTTTTCAAGCATATGAATATAACGATGTCCTGTCTTTATGTCTTTATCTTCACAGGCCTATGTTTGACTTATTGGAAAAGGTCAGCAAACATAAGTTCAAAGTTTCAAAAGATTTATTTTGTATATCTTTGAATAATTGCTTCAATTAAGCTCATAAAATAAGTTTTAAGGGTACTGAAAAATAAAAGTACATTAAAAAACATCGTACTCGCAATCAAATATAAAAACTAAATTGCATCAATTTATTACCTAATTTGATAATTCTTATGCTATCACTACTTGCTACTTAGATTATTGAATCAACACTCCAATTAATTCAAATCCAAAGACCCAACTTTCACAAAACTAATCCATCCAACCATTTATTTTATATCAAGTCTTAAGCTAGCCATAATTGTCATAACCAATTAGCTTGCTAAGCACAAAATATATCTCATATATCCAATGTCAAGAATGTCAATGACTCAATTCAATATATTCCTACAAATATTACCAATCTCAGAGCATCAAATACCTTAACCAATACATGCAAAACTATTAATTTTATAAGACAAAGATAGCATACTCCAAGTCAATAGTAGCTGAATAACATCAATGGAACATAACAGGTACTAATAACAATAATTTCATATCCAAAAGTTAAAAAACAAATTTATCTCTGACAAGAATGTTTATAATATGATCAAGATAAATCAGATAATTAAAGATATCTGCAACCCAAAAGCAAGAAAGGAAAAGAAAAGGAAAACCAAAAGCAAATCCAAAATTAGGATATTTGTAGAAAAATTCGACGTAGTAACTGAATGATCCGATACTTGTAATCAGCAGCAACGGATGCAAGCAAAGCAGGTGGCGGAGAGTAGCAGATTAGCGTATGTAAGAGGGATTCATCGACAGTAACGACAGTGAGGTGGTTTAGTGGAGAGTAGTAGGTTAGGGTTTGCAAGAGGGTTTTGTCGATAATTGCAATGGCAGCGAGCGTGATGGGGTTTAGCGCCATCGATGGCAAGGCAGCTAGCAAAACGCGAAGGGGTTAGGGTTTATTTTTAGGAAATTTTGGTGGCCAGGTTTTTAATAAATCGAGCAGCCGAAGAAATGTAGGGAGGGAAGTGGTAATTTTCAGTGAGAAGAAAAGTAACTTATGGGACCATTTACAAAACCAGTTGTTATAAATAGATATTTACAAGGGGCACAAGTAAGCAGCTGTTACAGACATATATTACAACTGTTGCAAAAATAAAAGTTGTTAAAAGTATCTTTTTTACAACTACTAAAATAAACAGTTGTTAAAAAAATACATATTACAACTGTCGGTTTGTGCTGGTTGTAAATGGAAGGTTGTAATATGGTTGTTTTGTTGTAGTGATGGAAACTATGATAAGGTAGTTATTGGTGCATACCAAAAGGTTCATAGTTAACCCATGAAAACTATGCATAAGGACAGTTGGCAGGGGCTAATTGGTTTGTAGTGAACCCATGAAAACTATATCCGGATTAAGAATTGACATCAGTCAATAGGTTCCTAGTCAACCTATGGAAACTAGGATAAGTAAGTGGCTAATGGAAGTACTAGTAGGTTCCTAGTTAACCCATGAAAACTAGGATGTGCAGTGAGTTATTGGATAAGTCCATAGGTTCCTAGTCAACCCATAAAAACTAGGATAAGGTGATAAGTTATTGGAATGACCAATAGGTTCAGGAGGACCCATGAATTATACGTTAACTGGCAGGAGCCAATAGGTTCTTAGTAATCCCATGAAAACTATGAATAGGACATGGTGTTTACTAATTATAACAAGGTTATTAGTAAACCCATGAAAACTAAAAAGGTTAATAGTGACCCTAGAAACTATAATAATGACAGGGTGTCAGATTAAACTGGGAATGGGAAAATCTTATTTATTTTCAAGTATGCATATCATCATAATGTTTTGAAATGTATGTTTTAACCATTGTGGATGTAGGAGCATAGAATTTGGTTTTATAAAGGTTTTAGGATACTACTGAGGGGAAAACCCGTTCCGCTAAGCGGCGTGGTCTCACTAGATATCTAAAAGGATTGAGATGTTACATTATTATTCATACCAAGCTTTACGTCTGACTCGAAGTTTTTGTTTTCCCCTTAAACTCTCGAGTACTCAATTGATTTTGAGTAGTTTTAGATTTAAGGTTCTCGGTTTTCTTCTCTAACGAATAAAGCTTCCGGAGACGTGCAGAAGGAAGACATTATTTAGAGTTTTTCTTTCCGGTATGTGTTTTGTTTGTAAAGGCGGATTTATTAGCCTTACTATATTATCTGATCAACCAAGGGGGCATCTTCATATGTCGCTCTTGGCGTATTTGTAATAATTGTATTTTGCTGAATGTGGTTAACGTAATTTGGGGATTATGTAATGAACACAAAATGTTTTAGATAGAATGTGGAAATATGTTTTTTGAATTATTAATTTTTTTCATATTTTTGTGATATGTGTATCAATGTATCTAGCACCGCCATATTTGGTCGTCGAAGATTAATAACTATGGATGACTACAACATCCGTAGCCATTTGTTTTGGGCCTTCGATTAGGGGGATGTTACAAACCCACCAACCATTAACAATATTGTAAGAAAACTATCTTGGGAATAAGTCTAAAATGAAGGGGTCTACCTTGATTGAGGTCTTAAATGGCGAAGTCTGCCTATTTCACTTTTAAAAGTATTTTGTGATGATTGTAGAAGCCCGCTTCATATTTAGAAGTATTAAGTGGCAAATGAGTTTTGAAGTATTGGGTGGTCGATAAGGTTTCATCAGTATTGTGTACCTTGGAAAGGGGTAAGTAATCGTGTGTGCAATGCAAGGTCATATAAGAATTGCTAACCTTAATGGACATAACTATTAAATGAAAACCAATCAGTATAAATTTATGTTATGGACAGTTTATAGATTTTTCAATCACCAGAACTTTGTTCTGACCCCCTTCTCATTAGAATCCATATGATAGATTTAGTGGAACAAGTTATTGGAGCTGGATGTGCTTTGTTGTTGGAGAAGTCTTCTTTTCCCTCATGCTCGATGCTGATGTGACAATCTGTTATTCAAGGAATACCATTTATTCCAAGGTAGTAGTCATAATCAGTATTCTTATCCTATTATTGTTTCTACTGTAAGTTTAGATTTCTATCAATCTCTGATAATGCTCATGTTTATTTGCAGTACCAAATCCAACAATCTGTGCTCTGATGGACTTAGATTTTGATTTTTATTGAAATGTAGGCCCATTAAGATACGGGTTGTTACATTTGGTATCAGAGCCTAGGTTAGTAGATCAGAGGAATAGGATAAATTAAGAGAATGTATTCGTAATTTCCTATCTAGGAATATTATATTTTTATGTTAGATTCTAAGAGTTTTGACTATAAAATAGTTATAGTTCCACACCGAGGGAATGGATAAAGCAACCATGGGTTGGAAATTCTTAGAGTAAAGATTTTCACCCCGACTCCGAAGTACCCCATGGAGAGCTTGCGATACGTAAAGCGCTCTAGATGAAGAACATGAGTACAACATATGGCAGAATCTCGGAGATTGGAAGTGTTTGACTTGATGGTTGAGGTTCTAGCTACCTTGTGATTTTGAATTTTGATGATGAGTTCCAGTCGGAGACACACATTTATCCCAGATGGGCGAGAAACTAAAGTATGTATGTTGCAATTGTTCGAAGGCAAGTTTTTGCTAAGGTGCATTCATTGATCACCTCTTTGATGGCGAATCAAATTTTTATTTGGAGAATTAATGTCAAATCCTTAGTCTAAAACCTGTGAGAAATTTTTTATAATGTATATATTGGAAATACCTTAGAGTTTGGAAAAAAAGGGTTTTCGAAGGATTTCTTTTCCCAAGAATTTATTTTGGAAATTCTGTTTTGGGAAAGTTTTGAAAATTTAATTTTCAAAGAAACATGTATACCACTAGGTTGGTCGTGTTAAGAAATTTTTAGTTTATAAAAGATTAATTTTTGAAATCCTTATATATATATATATGTATGTATGTATATTAGTAAAGGCTTAGTTTTGATTTTTGGCCAGGAAATAGTTTTTCCATTTGGGAAATTTGTGTTTTAAAAGAAGGTTTCTGGAGACCCTGAAATATATATAGATAAGTTTGATTTTTAAGGGAAGTTTTGGTATGAAATAGTTTCTATTGTTTAGAAACAAGTATAAAGAAGCATATATTTACCGGAGTGATTTTTCGATTTACAAAATCGAGGTTTTTATATTTTCTCTCTTTAAGGTACAAACAAAGTAGGAATGACATTCAATTTTACTGGGGTATATAGTTTGAAGTGTTATTGTATCACCAGCTATTGGAAGAAATATTTCCATGCGAAGTAGGCAGGAAATAGCAGCTAGAATATTTTTGGATTTTTGAAATTGTTGTTGGTCGCAGCAGTTTTGTTGCGACTACTGTGAATTACTAGAGCATGGTTTAGAACTAGGCAGTATGCCTTGACACTGCCGTGATGTGGACAGGAATTTTTCGAATCGTGTCGAATCGAAGGAGACGGCGCAAAATGATTTTTATTAGTTAATCTGACCTTAATTTGGTCTAGGTTCAATTAACACCCAAATCCCATCCAGCGGTTGACTATTTAGCGGTAAACCTATAATGGTTTACCAGTTAATGAGTTTTGGCACGACTTAAACCTGGAACTGGACTATAAAAGTCGCTTCTGAATTCCCCCAATTTTCCTTCTTTCGCTCCTCCTTCCTCAACAAGCCGAACCCAATCTCCATCCTCCTCCTCATCAAAATATCAGCCTCTCTCTTCCAGTCCACCCTTACGCGACGTCATTTTTCCCTAATAGCAGCAGCCTTGCCTCCCCCTCGTGCTGGTTTTGCACGTTAGATCTCGCCCCACCACCACTCCAGATCTAAACCCTATTCCCTTCCTCTGACCACTTCTTAGCCCAAGATACCTTTCCCCACTACCGGTTTTTTCCTCGCACCATTATGGTCTCAACCATTAAGAGGCCACTTAACCGGACTGAAATGAGCAAAAGATTTCGCCACTTTTGGGTTGGAAGAGCTATTCGTCGTGGTAGGATTTGCATCGATCCTCTACTTCAAGACTTTTGAGCGGGAATGTTACCCGTGCTACATCTTCCTTTTCGATGGAGGCAATAGTTTGATTCGTTTGAAGGTGAAGGGTGTCTTGATTGAGCCGACTAATGATAATCTCGCTGAGATTTTGGAGGTCTTCGCGAAGGATGCGAACTTGGATGATTATGAGGTGACCGACTCAAAATTTTTGCAGCAGATCTTTCCCAAGATGCCGATGTTCGTAAGATAGATAATCTACGTCCAACTGCCCATCTGATTATGTGCATCATTCGACACAACATCATCCTTAAGACGGGAAGTTTCGACTGGATTCATCCCATGGTGCGGAAGACCACCTATGCTAGTATTGGCGACATCATCGTCAATTGGACCCTCACCCTTTTGGTTTGATTCTTTATTAATACTCCATAAGGTCACTTTTCATATTTTCACATATCCACTCTCGTCTTTAGGTAATACGGGTGAACCTCTATGGAGAGGAAGTTTACCAGAAGGTTCCTTCTGCCATCATTAGATCCTTCCTTAGGAAGATGACAATTCCAAAGTCGTCAACAGCACCAGTAGCGCCAGCGACATGAGATTGGATATATAGCTGTCATGCTACGACCATTCGAGGGTCATAGTAATGGATCGAGCTCTAGTAGGGAGCGAGGCATCTCATAGTCTGTAGGCATTATTTTAGGATTTATGGTATTGTTGTCTTTTCCTTCAAGCATTTGTTATTTTATTTTAGGTTTGCTTGGGTTGTAACTGTTGGTTATCTCTTGAAAAAGGCAAGCATGATATTATGAGTTTCTATTTATTTGCTGTGTTATTGTTTTTAGACACGCGAACCGCTTCTATATATGCATAGTAAAGAAGCAGTAGAAATATGGGAATCTCATAAATACACATGACTAACAGTAAATGCAATGTAAGACTGGAAGTTTAAATAGTTGGAAATTTTTTAGCGAAGTATATGATAAGAATTTTTGGTATCAAGGGTCATTGTTCAAGTTCCTTAAAAGCTAAATTTTTTGAATAATAGATGTGATGATATTTTTAAATAAAATGTCAAGTTTTATGGGTAAAGGTTAGTTGTAAATTTTAGGATTTGGTTTACGCGCTTAGCGCATAACCGACTTTTGACTATGCTAAAATTGTGGCTTGGTTTATCAAAAATTTTAAGAAGGAAAATATTTTTTAAAGTTCCCCTTGATTTGAAAGTTCTCGTTTGGAATTTTTTTTTAGGTTTTAGTTGTTCTTGGCTCTTAAATTATTTTTTGAGTTTTTACCCAAAAATTTGATTTCAAGGGAAAATATGCGTCTAAATTATTTGGGATTTTATTTTTCAAACGACGTACAAATTTGAAAAGTGAGATTTTTTTGAAATAGTTGATTTTGAAGGCCATTTATTAGACGTAGAGAAGGCAAAGAGAGTTAGGATTTGCGAATTTAGCGGTGCATTAGGGTCAATAATGCGATAAATGCAAGCGATAACAAGGGAAAGCTGTTTAGCCTCAGAATTTCTATTTCCGTACCTTGTCGACAACGTGCGCGAGTCTATTTTTAGACTTAATTTCGTTATAGAGATTGAAAATAAACCTACTTATGCATGGAAAATTTGGAGTAAATCCGGGACAGTGAGGAAATTTCCACTGTACTAAGGGAATATGAAGATTATGGTATGGTAAGAATGTTAAATTCTCCACCTAAATTCCTTTTTCTGGAATATGAGTAAAGTTTAGGAAGCGATTTCTTCGATGCGTTAGATTATTGGATGGTAGGAAGTGGATGCAAAATTGGTTGCTTCATACTTCTATTCGAGTATGGGAGTTTTGGTTGAAAAGATTTTTCAAAAAGCTGCATACATATAAAACTGCCAATATGTATATATATATATAGGTTGCTCACATCATATTTTCAAAAATGTTTTCGAAAAAAATGCATTTATATAGGAGGATCCGATTTAGAATCATTCTGCATACATATTTTCTGTGTAGTGATACAGTAGTACAGTTTGCACTTATGCACATTTTGTTGCAAAATTGATTGTACACTCATTGGTTGTGTAGTTTAGGTTAATTAGAAGCCAAAACTATGACTTACTCATTGGTGAAATTTCGATGATGAAATTCTTTTTAAGGAGGGAAGAATGTAACACCACATAATTTGGTGTTAGTTATTTAATTAGTTAGCTAGTTAATTAATTAGGCTCCAAAAATAGAATTTGTGGAAATGATGGAATTTGACAACGAAACTCGCATCATTGTGTTCGTGGCGAAATTTTGAGCAACTTTCATATTTGAAGTTTTGCGATCGAGGTCCAAACAAAGAAGTTACGAAAGAAAACGAATTCGAAATGAAAATAAATAAATAAATAAGAAAAATTAACGTTTATTAATTAATTGCCCGGGCCTACAGGCCGACCTATCATTAGGACCGATCGACCCCTAGAGGTCGACTGGTGCTCCATCGACGGTCGACCGGTCGCCTTCAGGCGGCTAGATTTAGCCTAGGCCAAACGGCCTTGATTTAATATATTTCGATCTAATGGTTTTTGTTTATTCTAGCGCCTATAAATTCAAGCCATGTCCTCCCTTCTCTTCTCATATTTTTCCGAGTCAGTAGTGAAGCTCTGCCATTTCCTCTTCTCCACTTTCTTTCTAAATTATAAAAATAAGATATTTATATTCATATTCATACAAATTGGAGAAGAATAGAAATCAAATAAAAATGAGAAAAAAAAAGAGAATCAACTATACACGTATTTGATGTAATTTATATATTTGTATAAATTTTCACTCCTAATCCTAAATCTCTTCTCAGGTTTGTAATTTTAATGTATGGTATACCCTTTTTATACATATTTCGTGGATTATAAAGGATTTGGAGATGAATCAAAGGCTCTACTTCAGATCAAGAGATTTGGATCGCTTTTAAAAGGTGAATGAGAAATTTTATAGATTGTTATAATATGAAAATTATCCCGTTGGTATTTATTTGATTTTTATGCCTTACTAGATAATTGTATATGAGTTGTAGGCAATAAATTGAATATGATCTGAATATAATAAATACTGCCTACATATTCTTCTTTATGAATTGACATAGAATTGTTTACCACCTAATCTGGAAATCAGTCCCAAAAGTATGAATTTAGAATATTGATTTGAATGAAACTTATTCCAGATCTGAAATCGGTTGTATAATAATGTTATGAATTTGGATTATTACTCTAATTTTGGTGGAATGTTGTAACGACCCAGAATTTTGAACAAATTAAATTGAAAATATTTAATTAATTTTAAATATTTGAACGGTGATTTAATTTGAATCTCCAATATAACTTTGAATTTGGCGATTAAATTATAAAATTTAATCTATTGTAAGTTGAATAAAAATTTGAATCTTCAATTTTAAGCTGAAGAAAAATAATTCAAAAGCTTTTTAAATTTATATTGATAACACTGAAGATAATAGAAGCTTCATAAATTGATTTGGAAACAATCTGTTCAGTTTTGAAATTAAATCGTTCGAATCGATATTTAAAAATAGTCAATTTTCACACAGTCTCGGAATTCGACAAAACCAGTTCCATTGGGTCCGTAATATTGAATTATTACCGGGTTTCAAATTTCGTATTTTTCGGAGTTGTTATGCGAGCGTACGACGTATAAACACGTCGAAATTTAAATCGAATTCGATTGAAATTTTAAATTTAAATTGGTCACATCAGTTACCTTTCGTTCCTAAAATCATGCCTAGTGCTACGCCTACGATCACAAAAATAATCGTACGAACACGTTCTGAAGCATCTTCGGTTTGAAAAGCAAAGCATGCCTCGTTCTCCTTTTCGTACTTCTCAATTAAAAATTATGCTCTCAGAGAATAAGGCATGGCTCGCCAGTATACTTCAATAACTTCCCTCATTTCAAAATTTATCTTCGAATAAAATCCATGGCCATTTCATTTTAAATGCCATACCCCATTTCTTCGTTCCCGAAATCAAATTGCCAGAGAAGGAAAAAATAAATGGTCGAACAAATAAAACTAAATACCTCTCGTTCCATTCCTCTCAAATTAAAAAAATCGACCGAGTTCGTTGAGCAAGGTACAGCGTGAGGCGATTCAAAGCAGGAGTCATACTCGATTTGGGGCGCGTCGCCTCTGGGTATCGTGAAGTTGGGTTTCGCGAGAAAGCAAAGCGATAGTCGCGATTAGATTCGAGCACGGCAAGGTCTAGGAATTCGCGAATTGAAGGCGGCAGCTCGTGATGGTCTCGCGTGGGTTTCGAAGTCGCGAGGCGATGGAAGAGGGGGGGAACGCACGGCGTGGGCTCGGCTTCACTAATTGATCGAGGAAGCATCTTGATGGCGTTCCAACGTTCGACGACCTGGGTTCGCATTTTGGCATTAAGGTATTAACAGTTTTGTTCTAATTTGAAAAATAATAATAATATGTATATTGAGTTTTTGATTTACAGTAAAGTTAAATAAATATGCAGATTGAAATAGATTTATATATATACATATATACGTATATGTGAATAAGTTAACAGTAAAGAAAAATATTAGTTAGGGAAGTTTACTTGTTTGTTTAAATAAAGAATTAGTTAAATTAAGTTTATAAAATGGAAATCAATTTATTTAACTTATGAAATTTTTGGTAACTAGAAAATATTTGTTAAAAGAGATTTGCCAAAACTTTAAAGGTATTTATTTACAATAAAAATAAATTACGGGTAAATTGAATTATCAATTGAAATTTAATTAGTCAATTTATTCGAATATTAATATATTGTATAAATTGTTATACAAGGTTAGAAATTGTGAAGAAAACAATCTGGAACGAAAATGGGATTGCAAATTAAAATCAAAGGTGAGATTTTTCTCACTCGAATGAAAATTGGGTTTTACAGTTATTGATTTGATTGATTGACTGTTTGGATGTGATATTAGATATAGTAGGATATATCTATATATATATATAGCAATATATACATATTGGCATATGTATATATTGGATCGATTGATTTCCCGCCTCGTATAGCGGATGAGACCCTATTGCGCCGTTATTAAGCGGATGATATTTTTATAAAACCCATATACCGCGATATTCCAACTGGATTCCTCACCAGTATTTATTTATTTACAGATATTGATGTATATTCTGTTATCATATCGATATATGATATTGAATGTGTGATTGACTAATTGGTGCTGTTGCATCATCGAATTCAAATTTTGAAGTTTAAAAATAACGATTTTAACTTTAAAAGAGATTTTAAAAGTGATTATTTGAAAGTATACGTTTTATTTGAATTTTTGAATTGATTTACTTTAAATAAATAAATGTTATAAATTTAAAGTTATGGAAATTATAATGTTTGTGAAATATAACCAAAAGATGATTTTTTTGAAATAAATAGTTAAGTAATTTATAAAATGATTTTAATTGGAATTTTTAAATTATTAAAAACGATATATGTAAAAGATGCACAAAATTGATATTTATAACTTTAAAAGATTGGGATTATAAAACGAGTTTTTATAAGCGTTAAAATGAATTTTTAATAATTTATAAGTGAATGAAATTTATAAATTGTGAACTTATAAATGGAAATGATTTTTTAGAATAAATGAATTATAAGTATTCAACTTATAATATGGATAGTTGGTATAAAAATTTAGTTATGAATTGAATTAGTTAACAAAGGAGATTTATAAATTGAAGTTTTTATAAATATAAATATGATTTATAAACGTTGTTTATAAATCCGAAATTACTTATTTTGATAAGTGAAATTCTAGAAGTAAAAAAAAGGAGATTGATAAATCAAAGTTGTTACAAAATAGAAATAGAATTTATAAACGTTGTTTTATAAATTCGAAATCAATCGGATTTGATAAATTTAATATAGAAGGTTATTAAAGAAGATATATTCGCGATTTTGGATAGCGAATTTTTATTGAAACAAATATGTAGGAAATATTGAAATTGGTTAGTGAAGTATATTCACGATTTTTGGACAGTGAATATATTGTTAAGTAAAATGAATTTGTTTTGGGAAAAGATATTACGAAATGAAGTAATTGTTTTGAAAGATGTTTTAAAACAGGTTAAATATCGAAAACATAGATTTCAACATTTATTGTTGAAATAGACGTTTTCGAGGAAGAAGGAAATGATGGACTATAACACTGTTGTTATAGTAAATGATTTCCGAAAGGAAATGTTTTATATAGTATTGGGATTTACATATCTATCTAAATTCCGAATCCCTATACTAGTGATTTTGAGTCATTGTAACGATGTTTTACGTAACATTCGTTTTGACTCAAATAGATTTCCTTAAAAGAATGAAATATATACTTAACATTTATTTAAGTATATCGAATATTTTCGAATGTTGAAAATAAATAGATTTGTGAATTACTTATTATTAAATAAGTAGGGAAATGCTTTTCCAAAATGAAATGAAACGTTTTTAAGAATTTATCTTTGTAAAGATAAATCGAAAGTGAACATTTGAATTCGATTGAAAAACGTATATCAGTAGATTTTTGAAATATAAATTCACTATGGAATTTAAAAAAAAAGGAATCTGTTTAAAAATAAATATTGATTTATTTTTGAAGTGTGGAAATTATATATCTAGTAAGGATATTTTGGAAGATAAAATAATTTGGGAAAATTATTTGGAATCTGATGATGTTGCGCATCTTTATTGATAGTTAAATAACCGACTATCAATATTACCTTGAATGGATATTTGTTGTGATTGGATGAATTTGAATGCCACACTTATTTTTGAAAAAGCGCTCACTATTCGGGTTAGCCGGGAAAGGACCATGGGGTCGTATAACCCATTCCGAATATGTGATACGTCGTTATGAATTGCATTTGATGACCGGTGTTGAAGACCGGATTTTTTTGAAAACGGAAGGATTACCGTCGAGTTACTCTACATCGACTGATCTTCGATTTAGAGGTTTTATCACCCTTAGTGACGGGAAGTCCGGACGTGATTGAAAATTATCCGGAATTGCAAGGGCTTCGTGAGAAGTGCCTTCGGTTCTGTTCGATCCCGGAACAGACTTGTATGGATTGTATGTCTGACGTTACAAATTGAGATATAAAGCTGATTTCTTTCAAATACATTTCTATTGGTGGCGGAGAATTTATTCTCTTAGCTTAACACCCTTCTCTGAGACGTACGAGCTCAGAGGTTATGTAGTTGAAATTTATCAGCGATATACTCCTAATTTGGTAACGTGACATTCTGAGTATTGCTGTGAAATGATCAGTGTTTGATCATTTGTGATATGATCATTTGTTTGATCATTTATCTTTGTGATCATAGGTTGATCATTTGTTGACCCAAGGCATGGCTTTGTGAACAAAGCGTAGCTTTGTGGACGAGACTTCGTCGAGCCTCACACCCCGGAAATGGTCAAAACAGGAAGAATGCAGCAAGGTTCTAGGGAGTAGCGCCCCTTAGTGTATGTCATTCCTTCTGGATAAAGGTGGTATCATGGTATGGAGCCCAGATACTTAACCTCTGTGGTTGCTGCAAATTTATTACTTTGTGGTTGTTGCGAATCGAGGATCCTCGGGAAGATCGGTGACGATCGGGGGATGGCATACGCGTGTCAGTAGTTACCTATTTTTGCAGAGGTAACCCGGCCTTGTGTTGGCAGAGATCCGGTTAGGTTCTCGGGTCGTCTTTTCCAGGGGCGTACCCATCGTGGCATAGGAAGTTCCTTAGCCTGACCATTTGTTGGAAATCCAAACTCCAATACGAACTTTGTACGGTATTAGATGTAGAACCTGCCATTTACGTACGGTGGTCACCACTGTTTAGATGGTAGCTATAGTAGGCATACGATACTGGTCGTATGTTGGCTAAGATTAATATTATACTTTCGAAATGTTTTCTACACTATGCACTAATAATAATATCAAAAATGATTTGATTTTGCGTATCAAGCATCTTTGACTGTCATAAGGAGAAATCTCCTCGATTCTGCGTTTGCATTGTGTGTGTGTGCGGGAGGCCTTATGGTAGTCTCATTTTCCAAAAGCATTGCGAAATTGACTTTAAAATCTTCCTGTTGTTTTAAAGATAAACTGTTTTACGATCTCACACCAGTCACCATGACTGACTCGGAGTTTATTGTTTCCCTTCTAAACTCTGGGTGCCCACCAATTTCCACACGGGCAGTCTAGAGTTAGGTTATCAGGATATTCTGGAGCTTTGGAAGCAAGCTGGATGGCGAGACGTAGTATTTGTATTTGATATATTTATTCCGCTGTGTATTCTGTATGAGGACAAGTTTATATAACTGTCCATAATTGTATTGAGTTGTATATTGACTCTGATGATTGATGTATGTATAAAATGATATAGTTCTTTGTTTAAAGATTATTCATTTATCTATTATATATTGTTCCGCTGCGATATGTGAGATTCTGATATTGTTCTGTTTCTGTTCTGTGTTTTCTTTAGTTGTTCTCCTTCTTCCTCTATTTTCTTCTTCTTCTACCTTTTTCTTCTTTCTTAAACCATCATGGTTCGCATTTTCGTTCATTTTGAGTTAATCAATGGAGATTAGTGTTTAATCAGAGGTACGGATTTGCGGGCCCTGACAAAGTGGTATCAAAGCATATGGTTAAGCGACAACCCTGCTATGTTGGGTGTTACTCATTAGAGATAGAGTCAGCAGTACTCTAGAATGAGTTTGAGTGTAATAATAGATACGAGCGCGTATTTGTTAGTGAATATAAAAATGTTTTATATTGTGTTTGCTTATCCGTTGAGATGTTTATGAATTTTTGTCGGTATGTGGGACGCCATATTATCGATAGGGATTTCTAAACACTTAAACGAGGCAAGACGACATAATATTGTTTTAAATAGGGTAAATGAAATAATTTTTCCCAAAACTATTTTTGTATAGAAAAGAAATGTTTTTCTATGAATTACTATAGTATATGGTTGCATGATTGTTAAAAGTGATAATATTAAATTATTATCATTAAAATTAAATAAAGAAATTGAAATCGTAACTCCAAAGTTAAGAAATAAATTCATATACAAATGAAATTTGAGAATATAAATTATAAATGTGATTTGTAATTTGAAACGGAATTCCAGAGAAATATTTGGAAATGTTTTGAAAAGAATTTGAAAATTTTGGAGATTTGGAAGGTTTAAATCATTTTTGATTTGAAAATGAATTTCAAAGGTTTTGAAAAGTATTTTGAAGGAATGAAAAGCTCTAAACTCTTTTCGGTCGCTGGAAAATAACTTCGATGATGACCGCGGCATCATTGGTGTTCATTTTCGGGTTTCCAAAAGAGAAATTGCTGCTAAATTGTTTTAAATGGAAGTTGTTTGGAAAATTGGGTTTTGTTTTGGAAATTCAAAGGATAAATTGAATTGTTTCAAAATGATTTTTGAAATGTTGGTAAGACTCTGGAATACTATATAAAAAATATTTATGAAATATTATTAAGTTGATAACTTATACCATTTTGAATTTTAATTGAATAAATTTAACTTAAAAGATAAAGTTAAATAAATGTAAGTACAAGTGAATCAATTGTGATTTAATGAAAGTGAAATTGAAAGTTGAAATTCATTTCGAATTTGTAAGCAATGAATTGAATTTAATAATTATAAATGAAAGATGAATAAAAAAATTCAATAATGAAATGTAATTTGATTTGAATCACGTTGAAAAAAAAAATTCCTAACTTGGAGAAAATAAAATAGAAATGGATTGAATCCAAATAAACTACTTTGATAATTCATTAAATACGGAATTGAAAGTTAAATTAGTGAAATTAAAACTTGAATTGTGACTAAATAAAAGGATGGTTCGAATTTGCAAATATATTCAAGTAAGTAGAAATAAATTTCTGAATGAATGGAATTTACAGTTGCTAGTAAATAAAATTAAAGATGAATGTTAAACTTATTTTGAATTTGTTAGTAAATGTAATTCAAGCTGAATATTGGAAATTGAAATTTAAAATGAATTAGTGAATGAAACTAATATAAAGAGTGATATGAATTAGTAAATGGAAGATAATCGATAAAAATTCAATATTCAGAATTGGAGTAAACTGAATTCAAATAGAATTGAAATTGTGAATTAAATTCAAATGAAATTTGAAATGTAAAATTGAATGAAAAGAATATGTAACTTCAATAGTAAAGTAAAAATGTATAAGAAGTATATATTGAAAATTTTGTAATAGAATTTGCAAAATGTTAGTTTGAATGCTGTAACTAGATATTATGGCTAGTAGGATATACAGGTGTATAAAGAAATTGGGATTTTACTTTCAAAGATAAAATTGAATTGCTCGACAAAAAGGTATGTATTTGAATTTCAATATGAGATTTGATGACTTTCTTGTCCAGCCGCTTGGCATTTTCTTTTCTTTTTGAAATTTGAGAGTTCGTAGGAACGTTTTGTACTCGTACCGTATTAGCCGTGCAAAGGAGACGCTGGCGAAATTTTTTGAAAATTTCGAGTGTTAGAAAATTTTTGAGAAAATTTTGAAAGTTTAAATTTGAATTTGAATTTAAATTTGAAAAGAGAAGTTAAACAATATTGTTTGAAACTTAAAGTTGAATTTGAAAGTTAGTTGGATTAATAACGAATCTTTAGTAGAAGATTTGTTTTGATAAAATGATAAAACTATTAGATTGTGGAAAATAGTAGACGAGTTAAGGACTTTTTTTTTCCTAACTTGTAATTTCGGGACGAAATTCTTTTAAGGAGGGAAGTTTGTAACGACCCAGAATTTTGAACAAATTAAATTGAAAATATTTAATTAATTTTAAATATTTGAACGGTGATTTAATTTGAATCCCCAATATAACTTTGAATTTGGCGATTAAATTATAAAATTTAATCTATTGTAAGTTGAATAAAAATTTGAATCTTCAATTTTAAGCTGAAGAAAAACAATTCAAAAGCTTTTTAAATTTATATTGATAACTGTAACGACCCGCTATTTTGAACCATTCGCATCCATTATAAGTGTATAGGTAGACACTCATGCCGGAGTTGAATTGCTCAAAATACCGCGTTGTTAATTTAAATTTTGCAAAACTGAACATATACAGTAAATAAATAATCACAGATCACAGACACAGAGTAATAAGTGCAGCGGAAATAAAAGAGATAGTAGTTCATGAAGCTACTATATGAATATATAAAATACATCAGAGTTTACAACAGAAGAGTAATACGATACATCAGATACAAATCAGAATACATCGCTGGAATCATCGAATACTGAAAACAGAATAGATGGCTGGATCTTCAAGCAAAGCTCCAACTTCAAAGGTGAGTCTCGAAAGATGAACCACTCAGTCTGACCCGAGCGTAAAGAAAAATACAAAACACTCGAGTCAGGATTAACATTCTTATATTAATAAATCCAACTCAAGTGAAATAGCAATTGAAATACAAGTAACTCAAAGGATGTTTGGAATAACCATCCTTTAAGGATCCGTTAAACTATCTACTAGGTAGTAATGTACGATAAGTAGATAATGTCTATCAGTAATATAAAAATATATCAAAATAGCGTTAAGTCATGGCCCATTCCACCCTTAACACATTTTTATTCCCAAAAGCATATACAAGACCGTAGTTTCCCCAAAACTGGAAGTCACCAGAGGGCAATCCATATACTAAAGGTACAAATCAAAATCGTAGTGGTCGCGTATAAATGGAATACAAGTATGACAAGGCACATGAGGCAATACCCAAGGTAGTGATACTACCGTTCGCCTGATCCGGACTGGTGAGAACGCAACGCCGCAGCGCCCGCAACACCGTGAAACAACACTCCCAAAATCAAGGGTGCACCAATCGACAACAAGTATAAGTAGTTCGAAGAAGTGTGTCCACTTGAGGTAGCTAATCCTCCATTGGCCCGGCACAGCTCCTGTTTTAGTCATTTCCAATTTGACACAAGTGTCAAGGCTATCCATTATCGTTCACTTTCTTCAGTCAACACGTACATCATTTCAACCACTTCATTCTGGATCATCACTCCGCGTATAGTTATTAAAGTGGTTTTCGGTTTAGATAGAGAGTATATCCATAACCGAATTCCGGTCTCTTTAATAACTTCCGTAATTATTACACCGATTGGTCGTTTATTTATTTCAAAACCAAATCAATTTCAATTTCAATTTCAATTCGTAAACCAACATTTCATTTGTCTTTCTAAATCAATTCCCAATATTTACGTTTCAAAACTTCCAAATTCACAATTTCAAAATCTTATAATTCAATTTCAATCTTTATTTAAACAATTCAAATATCAATTTAAATTCGAATACAAGTTTCATTTCGAAAACATTTAAATTAAATCTTATTTAACATTCAAATCAATTTAAAATCATTTATCGATTTCATTCAATATTCGTTAAGTTACTATGCCATTCAAAACAATTTCCATTAAATTTCCAATTCATTAAATCCATTATTTAAATTCAACTTCATTATATCAAAACTTACAAATTTAATTAAATTAAATTCATCAAATCAAATTCTTTACATTTCAAGTCTTACATTAATTCCAAAATATCACATTTCATTTCTTGTTAAAGAAAATTCAATTTCAATTATTTATTTACTTACTTTAAATAATTTCCAAAACTTAATTAATAAAGAAATCTCAATTTCAATTATTACGAAGTAAAATTCACTTATTCAAAAATTCAATTTAATTTAATCATTAAATAATTCAATCTTATTTAATTATTAAATAATTCAATCTTATTTAATTAATAAATAATTCAAAGTTTAATAATTTCAAACTTAATTATAATTTCAAACTTAATTATTAAATCATTTCAAACTTAATTATACTTATTTCTCAAATTAAACAACATTCTTTTATCAATTTTGTTTTAGATTATTAAATATTCACATTTAAATTTCATTAAAATTCAATTTCCAACTTTGTTCCAAGATCATTTTATTTATTCAAGTAAAATCTTCGTTTTATTTTTAAATCAAATTATTGACCAATCGGGTTTTTATTTAATTCTCTATCCAAAGTCAAAGTTTAATTTGGGTATTTATCATTTCAACCCGATTCCAATTCAATTCAAAATCATAGCATACCAAAGGGAACTTGCAGTGTGATAACTGGGATGGTGTCAAAGTAAATAAACAAGTAATAACAACAATCAATATCAATCCAATAATCAATTCAAATAATCCCGAAATAACCGTATTAATTCGTATTGTCATTTGTACGAATTAATATAATTATTTCTAGAATCTACACTATCATTTCATGTAGATTAAAGATTATTACATTACGGTTTTCACTTGTCATTCAATTACAAATTTATACTACAACAATTAATCCAATATACGTCGACGGTTCAAAGTGTAATTATCACTATTCTACATGTCAGCTAATTTAACAATTAAAAGAGGTCATATTCAACTAATCAAATTTAACATATAAATCAGTTTTAAAAATCATTAACTATCCTATTTCAATTTTGCATACTATTTATCATTTAACACTAACAACTTAACATCCAATATAAACATCAACAATCAATCAATTATCAGCCAAACTGTATTATCATCGCATAAATAATTTACAGAAAATGGTGTCAAATGTCATAGGTGAACTGATACAGGTAATAGCACATATAACAGTGTAATTAACTAACAGCAGCATATTTCAATTGTCGTTTCAATTGAAATCAAATTTAATAAATAAAAGAACGTTAATCGTGAGTGATTGCTCAACTTTCGAGGCTAGAGAGAATAGAAGATGACAGATACGCACACTGATATGGACCCTGAAATTTGAGTTACGAATTGCAAGTATGATTACCAAATCAAAGCGAGATGGGCACGAAATCGTACGGAAAATCTGACAGATAAACATTAACGAAATCAAGTCAAAACGGAATCGATGAGAGTAAATCGTATAATGGACTCGAAAATATATCTATATATAACTATTTATATAAAAAGTATTTTATATAACTGCCATAGCCATCTGTACAGACATCATTTAACAATGTATAATTTCATACTTATAACACATATTATATAAATATTAAACTTTATATATACTGCACAAACTCTTACTAACAAAGACATGACCGAAATAACTTTATTATAAAATCAACATATATGCCGATACATATTTAAAACAAGCACTGTCATCTATCTATATATAAGATAGTATTCATAAAATATGTTTGGATTTATATTCAGGAAACTAGTTTATACCAGTACTACTATATATATGTATATAACGAACAGTTAGCTATCAGTTGTATACATGTTCAAACCTTTTAACAGAACACATCAAAATAAAATAACATATACCTCTATTCTTAAACTCACCTTTATAAACTTATAACTGCATAACCCAAAATCTTATAACTCAAACAAAATCGTAACTCATATAACTTTTTAAAACAAAAACAGAGTTTGTATAACTATTCATATGTATGCAGACAATGCATATGCTAACCCAAATATAACATAAAACAAATATATAAAGTTGGGATTTTGAATAAAAAGACATATGTAACAGACTATAGCCTATATTATATACTGTAACCATTATAAATGCAGACTATTATAAAATAAAACACTTATATCAATTACCAACCATGCAAGCCAAAATAAAAATGAGACCGAACCCATATGCAAAACTCAAAACTAACATGTGTATAACCATATGCAGCCTCCATTATCTCTACTACTATATATACACTCTTACGAATGAATGCAGGTGGAACAATGTAAGCGACCGTGCGGTCGCCTGGAGATGCTGGTGGAGGCCGATGGAGGGGAACACGAGCTGCTGTGGATAGGCGGGATGTTGGTGGTGTGCGTGGGGTGGTCGAGGAGGACGTGGGAGATGGAAGAGGGTGCAGGCGGTTGTCTCCAGTGGAGCTGGGGACGGTTGGACGTGGGAGATGGTGAGGCGGAGATGGGTTCAGGTTGTTCGAGTAAGTTGTCGAGGGGAGAGGAGGCTAGTGCGGTCACGGGTCTTGGGCTGGAAGGAAGATGACGAGAGGGAGGGGAGTGACGTGGATGGGAAGAAGAATATGGCTACAGGAGGAGAGGATGGGTAGATAAGCAGATTTCTCAAAATGATATACAAACCATATAATTTTTTTTCATAAGAGTAGATGCAAATGAAATGAAGAGGAAGGAACCTGCAAAGCACTACAGTAAGGATGTGAACCAACATACGTTGGAATATATTATTATATTTTAGAGCTGAACAAAGAAGTGAAAGGACGGAGAATAGGAAACAATACAACAAATATATTTGACGCAGGCAATAGAGAAAGTAAAACAAATGGACAGAGAATGAACCGACGTATAATGAATGTAAAGTATACGAATAAATGAAACGAAACGTGCACAAATAAATGAAGTGGTATGGGATGGCAACGGGCTAAAATTTAGTAAATAATAAGATAAATGAAAGCTAGTGACTGTTTTATTCCAACAGTTTGAAATTTGATTGGACACAACTATCAAAGTGTAAGGTGGTACCATTACAACGAACAGTTTATTGCTTCCGTCGCATACCGGACCTCAGAATACGGAAATGAATATATCTTAGAGATCGGCACGACGAGACGGTTAAAACGGTATACAGATATCAGTGGTATGATTGAATTATAAAAATTCGAATTTTCTAATAGCGGACAATGCAAGAAAAACGCTGAAAAATAAGATCGACGAAGCCAAAGATGTCTGAATTTAGAAAAATGACAAACTGATATCTTGCTCAGAAGATGGTTTAGAATTTTTCTATGTAAAAATATTTTGGTTTCAGAAACATTTTATTTTCATCGCTTTTTAACTGATTAAATTGAAGTGAATTTACGCGCGAAATAAACTTTCATATTTTCGGACGAAAAATTACCAGTCGCTATGTTTAACTAGACGTATTCCAAATATCAAATTTATATTTCAAAATTTTATCGTTTAAAATTTCACAAAATTTCAACTAATTACGTTATTAAAACAGTTGAAATTTACGGGTCGTTACAATAACACTGAAGATAATAGATGCTTCAGAAATTGATTTGGAAACAATCTGTTCAGTTTTGAAATTAAATCGTTCGAATCGATATTTAAAAATAGTCAATTTTCACACAGTCTCGGAATTCGACAAAACCAGTTCCATTGGGTCCGTAATATTGAATTATTACCGGGTTTCAAATTTCGTATTTTTCGGAGTTGTTATGCGAGCGTACGACGTATAAACACGTCGAAATTTAAATCGAATTCGATTGAAATTTTAAATTTAAATTGGTCACATCAGTTACCTTTCGTTCCTAAAATCATGCCTAGTGTTACGCCTACGATCACGAAAATAATCGTACGAACACGTTCTAAAGCATCTTCGGTTTGAAAAGCAAAGCATGCCTCGTTCTCCTTTTCGTACTTCTCAATTAAAAATTATGCTCTCAGAGAATAAGGCATGGCTCGCCAGTATACTTCAATAACTTCCCTCATTTCAAAATTTATCTTCGAATAAAATCCATGGCCATTTCATTTTAAATGCCATACCCCATTTCTTCGTTCCCGAAATCAAATTGCCAGAGAAGGAAAAAAATAAATGGTCGAACAAATAAAACTAAATACCTCTCGTTCCATTCCTCTCAAATTAAAAAAATCGACCGAGTTCGTTGAGCAAGGTACAGCGTGAGGCGATTCAAAGCAGGAGTCGTACTCGATTTGGGGCGCGTCGCCTCTGGGTATCGTGAAGTTGGGTTTCGCGAGAAAGCAAAGCGATAGTCGCGATTAGATTCGAGCACGGCAAGGTCTAGGAATTCGCGAATTGAAGGCGGCAGCTCGTGATGGTCTCGCGTGGGTTTCGAAGTCGCGAGGTGATGGAAGAGGGGGGGGGAGGGGAACTCACGGCGTGGGCTCGGCTTCACTAATTGATCAAGGAAGCATCTTGATGGCGTTCCAACGTTCGACGACCTGGGTTCGCATTTTGGCATTAAGGTATAAACAGTTTTGTTCTAATTTGAAAAATAATAATAATATGTATATTGAGTTTTTGATTTACAGTAAAGTTAAATAAATATGCAGATTGAAATAGATTTATATATATACGTATATGTGAATAAGTTAACAGTAAAGAAAAATGTTAGTTAGGGAAGTTTACTTGTTTGTTTAAATAAAGAATTAGTTAAATTAAGTTTATAAAATGGAAATCAATTTATTTAACTTATGAAATTTTTGGTAACTAGAAAATATTTGTTAAAAGAGATTTGCCAAAACTTTAAAGGTATTTATTTACAATAAAAATAAATTACGGGTAAATTGAATTATCAATTGAAATTTAATTAATCAATTTATTCGAATATTAATATATTGTATAAATTGTTATACAAGGTTAGAAATTGTGAAGAAAACAATCTGGAACGAAAATGGGATTGCAAATTAAAATCAAAGGTGAGATTTTTCTCACTCGAATGAAAATTGGGTTTTACAGTTATTGATTTGATTGATTGACTGTTTGGATGTGATATTAGATATAGTAGGATATATCTATATATATAGCAATATATACATATTGGCATATGTATATATTGGATTGATTGATTTCCCGCCTCGTATAGCGGATGAGACCCTATTGCACCGTTATTAAGCGGATGATATTTTTATAAAACCCATATACCGTGATATTCCACCTCGAAGTGGAATTGGTATTGTGCTAACGTCTTTGGATGTAGGGAAACAGGTTGGAGGGATCCAACTGGATTCCTCACCAGTATTTATTTATTTACAGATATTGATGTATATTCTGTTATCATATCGATATATGATATTGAATGTGTGATTGACTAATTGGTGCTGTTGCATCATCGGATTCAAATTTTGAAGTTTAAAAATAACGATTTTAACTTTAGAAGAGATTTTAAAAGTGATTATTTGAAAGTATACGTTTTATTTGAATTTTTGAATTGATTTACTTTAAATAAATAAATGTTATAAATTTAAAGTTATGGAAATTATAATGTTTGTGAAATATAACCAAAAGATGATTTTTTTGAAATAAATAGTTAAGTAATTTATAAAATGATTTTAATTGGAATTTTTGAATTATTAAAAACGATGTATGTAAAAGATGCACAAAATTGATATTTATAACTTTAAAAGATTGGGATTATAAAACGAGTTTTTATAAGCGTTAAAATGAATTTTTAATAATTTATAAGTGAATGAAATTTATAAATTGTGAACATATAAATGGAAATGATTTTGTAGAATAAATGAATTATAAGTATTCAACTTATAATATGGATAGTTGGTATAAAAATTTAGTTATGAATTGAATTAGTTAACAAAGGAGATTTATAAATTGAAGTTTTTATAAATATAAATGTGATTTATAAACATTGTTTATAAATCCGAAATTACTTATTTTGATAAGTGAAATTCTAGAAGTAAAAAAAAGGAGATTGATAAATCAAAGTTGTTACAAAATAGAAATAGAATTTATAAACGTTGTTTTATAAATTCGAAATCAATCGGATTTGATAAATTTAATATAGAAGGTTATTAAAGAAGATATATTCGCGATTTTGGATAGCGAATTTTTATTGAAACAAATATGTAGGAAATATTGAAATTGGTTAGTGAAGTATATTCACGATTTTTGGACAGTGAATATATTGTTAAGTAAAATGAATTTGTTTTGGGAAAAGATATTACGAAATGAAGTAATTGTTTTGAAAGATGTTTTAAAACAGGTTAAATATCGAAAACATAGATTTCAACATTTATTGTTGAAATAGACGTTTTTGAGGAAGAAGGAAATGATGGACTATAACACTGTTGTTATAGTAAATGATTTCCGAAAGGAAATGTTTTATATAGTATTGGGATTTACATATCTATCTAAATTCTGAATCCCTATACTAGTGATTTTGAGTCGTTGTAACGATGTTTTACGTAACATTCGTTTTGACTTAAATAGATTTCCTTAAAAGAATGAAATATATACTTAACATTTATTTAAGTATATCGAATATTTTCGAATGTTGAAAATAAATAGATTTGTGAATTACTTATTATTAAATAAGTAGGGAAATGCTTTTCCAAAATGAAATGAAACATTTTTAAGAATTTATCTTTGTAAAGATAAATCGAAAGTGAACATTTGAATTCGATTGAAAAACGTATATCAGTAGATTTTTGAAATATAAATTCACTATGGAATTTTAAAAAAAAAGGGAATCTGTTTAAAAATAAATATTGATTTATTTTTGAAGTGTGGAAATTATATATCTAGTGAGGATATTTTGGAAGATAAAATAATTTGGGAAAATTATTTGGAATCTGATGATGTTGCGCATCTTTATTGATAGTTAAATAACCGACTATCAATATTTACCTTGAATGGATATTTGTTGTGATTGGATGAATTTGAATGTCACACTTATTTTTGAATAAGCGCTCACTATTCGGGTTAGCCGAGAAAGGACCATGGGGTCGTATAACCCATTCCGAATATGTGATACGTCGTTATGAATTGCATTTGATGACCGGTGTTGAAGACCGGATATTTTTGAAAACTGAAGGATTACCGTCGAGTTACTCTACATCGACTGATCTTCGATTTAGAGGTTTTATCACCTTTAGTGACGGGAAGTCCGGACGTGATTGAAAATTATCCGGAATTGCAAGGGCTTCGTGAGAAGTGCCTTCGGTTCTGTTCGATCCCGGAACAGACTTGTATGGATTGTATGTCTGACGTTACAAATTGAGATATAAAGCTGATTTCTTTCAAATACATTTCTGTTGGTGGCGGAGAATTTATTCTCTTAGCTTAACACCCTTCTCTGAGACGTACGAGCTCAGAGGTTATGTAGTTGAAATTTATCAGCGATATACTCCCAATTTGGTAACGTGACATTCTGAGTATTGCTGTGAAATGATTAGTGTTTGATTATTTGTGATATGTTCATTTGGTTGATCATTTATCTTTGTGATCATAGGTTGATCATTTGTTGACCCAAGGCATGGCTTTGTTAACAAAGCGTAGCTTTGTGGACGAGACTTCGTCGAGCCTCACACCCTGGAAATGGTCAAAACAGGAAGGATGCAGCAAGGTTCTAGGGAGTAGCGCCCCTTAGTGTATGTCATTCCTTCTGGATAAAGGTGGTATCATGGTATGGAGCCCAGATACTTAACCTCTATGGTTGCTGCAAATTTATTACTTTGTGGTTGTTGCGAATCGAGGATCCTCGGGAAGATCGGTGACGATCGGGGGATGGCATACGCGTGTCAGTAGTTACCTATTTTTGCAGAGGTAACCCGGCCTTGTGTTGGCAGAGATCCGGTTAGGTTCTCGGGTCGTCTTTTCCAGGGGCGTACCCATCGTGGCATAGGAAGTTCCTTAGCCTGACCATTTGTTGGAAATCCAAACTCCAATACGAACTTTGTACGGTATTAGTTGTAGAACCTGCCATTTACGTACGGTGGTCACCACTGTTTAGATGGTAGCTATAGTAGGCATACGATACTGGTCGTATGTTGGCTAAGATTAATATTATACTTTCGAAATGTTTTCTACACTATGCACTAATAATAATATCAAAAATGATTTGATTTTGCGTATCAAGCATCTTTGACTGTCATAAGGAGAAATCTCCTCGATTCTGCGTTTGCATTGTGTGTGTGTGCGGGAGGCCTTATGGTAGTCTCATTTTCCAAAAGCATTGCGAAATTGACTTTAAAATCTTCCTGTTGTTTTAAAGATAAACTGTTTTACGATCTCACACCAGTCACCATGACTGACTCGGAGTTTATTGTTTCCCTTCTAAACTCTGGGTGCCCACCAATTTCCACACGGGCAGTCTAGAGTTAGGTTATCAGGATATTCTAGAGCTTTGGAAGCAAGCTGGATGGCGAGACGTAGTATTTGTATCTGATATATTTATTCCGCTGTGTATTCTGTATGAGGACAAGTTTATATAACTGTCCATTGTTGTATTGAGTTGTATATTGACTCTGATGATTGATGTATGTATAAAATGATATAGTTCTTTGTTTAAAGATTATTCATTTATCTATTATATATTGTTCCGCTGCGATATGTGAGATTCTGATATTGTTCTGTTTCTGTTCTGTGTTTTCTTTAGTTGTTCTCCTTCTTCCTCAATTTTCTTCTTCTTCTACCTTTTTCTTCTTTCTTAAACCATCATGGTTTGCATTTCCGTTCATTTTGAGTTAATCAATGGAGATTAGTGTTTAATCAGAGGTACGGATTTGCGGGCCCTGACAAATGTAAACTTTTTTATGTTTGGATTTGTTGGAATTTAGATCTGCTTAATATTTGTAAATTAGTTTAATTTCTTTCCCTTTTTGAAAAAATGCAGCGTTAGATCTAGCAAAAGATAAATGAAAATAAAAAGAGAAAGAGATGTGTAAAATATGAATTTATTGTAGTTTACGCTGTCTATTTTAGTAATAAAAAGAAATGATTATTCCTTGTAATTTCAAATAATATTTTGTATTTTAAAGTTAAATCTTTTGTTCTGGACTAATTTATAGAAATTATAGTGGATAACCTTTTAGATATGATTCCAACAATTGAACATGGAATAGAATATTAAAAACGACCCAGATTTTTCGATGTTTAATTTGGAATATTTAAATGGTTTTAAATATTGGAATTGGAATTATAATTTAGTTAGCAAGATTTTAAAACTGAGAATTCGAGTGATTTTGACAATTTTTGAAATCGTCGGTTTAATCGATGCGTTAAAATAGCAATCCAGGGCACAGTCTCAGAATTCGACGAAACCAGTTCCATTAGGTCCATAATTATGTATTATTATCGAATTTCAAATTTCATAGCGTTTGGATCTAGCGATTGGTCGTACGATCTGAAAACGCCTAGGATAATTTAATTGAATTTAATTTAAATAGTCGATTTAAAAAGCTATCTTCTCCATACGATCGAACTGGGACTCGAGACTTGTTTCATTGGGTCCGGAATAGGGGTATAACATTAGGAACGCCAGGCGGCACACCTCGATAGGGATTCGAAATAAATAACCTGGTATTTGGAAATTTAATAACATATGGTCATATCAATTTAATACCTTTGGTCATTTCTTTCATTCAAAGCCACCCTACCTTTTGAATGACGCAGACCTACCCTTTCCCTTCTCGTTTTAAATCGAGATTTCGACCTCTCTTTCCTAGTTCGAAAACGACATTCAAATAAATAAATAAAATTGAACGCGATTATATCGCGATGGCGGAGCAACTAGCAGAGATTGGCAAGGGCGACATTCGCCTGTGCGGAAGAAGCTTGGGCTCGCGCGTTTTAGGGTTTGGCTGTGTATCATGCTTGTCAATTGGAGACTCAAGAGGGAGGCGAGTTGATCGGCGGAGGGGATGCTCGCGATTCCAAGCAGTGTGTGGCAGCATGAGGAAGGGCTGCGAAGCGATGTCGCGATTTTTTTCTTGAGCACGGGAAGGGGAAGGCTCGATGCTTTCAATCGATTAGGGTTTTCTTCATGTTGGAGGTAGGCAGCAGCGAGGCGATGGGTGGGTTGTCAGTGGTGGTCAGCGGTGAGTCGAAGTAGCTAGGTGTTCGATGGAGGCATTTTGGCATGGTGGTTGGTGTCATAGCACGCAAGTTGGAGGGTGATCGTTGAATGTTTTTTCTAGGAGGCAATCACATGCAGGCTTATGGTTGTTCGAGTAGGATTATGCTCGAAAATTACGTGATTTTTCTAATGAAGGTGATTATCTTAAAATTAGTTTTATTTAAATTAAATTATAAAATTCAAGTGGCTATTAATCGATACATCTCATTCGTAAGAGGTCTTGGCATTTAATTCGTAGGATACGAAAGAAAAATTGGAATGGATTGCAAACACAATCAAGGTGAGAAACTCTCACTCATTTGGATTACCGAGTTAATTTTTAAATAGTTAAAATTAATTATTGGATGCCTGGTTGAATTTAATAATTATTATCAGTTTGGATGTTATTATATATGTAGTAGTATATATATTAGTAGTTGGATTGATGTTCCCGCACATTTTAGCAGATGTGACCCTATGCACCCCGCATAATAGAGGATGACCCTATATACTGCGATATCCCCCTCGAAGTGGGATTGGTATTTTTATATTGTATTAACATCTGTGGATGTAGGGAAACGGGTCGGGGAAATCCAAATGAATTCCTCAAAATTTTATTGATTGTTTTTCACATATAATAATATATGATGTGATAGAATAATCTGTTATAGATTATTGTTGTGATGTGAATTATTGGATGCTATATTTGCACTGGCCTTAATTTTGGTATTTTAAATACCATAAATATTATTTTTAAATTTGAAGGGATTTAAAAAGAATTTTGGGGATATAAAAATATTTATATCAAAATTGGATTTATTTTAAAGAAAATTGATTTGGATAAAACAAAAATTGATTTGTATTTGTACTTAACTATTCGTAAAAATGTTTAGAATGGAGATTTAAAATAAGAATTTTTAATAATGGATTTTTAAATGATATTTCGAAAAAATATGGCAAAGAAGTTGAAATTGGAATTTTCAACGAGTTTAAGAAATAATTGGAATTTATTGAGTAATAGATTTGTAAATGAGATTTTAATAGAAATCGATTTATAAATGGAGTGATTTATGTAAATCTGTTATAGATTTGGAAATGAGTTTATAAAATTTATAAATGACGTTTATAAATATGGGAAATGTTATTAGTTGATAAATTAAAATATAAATTCATAGTGTGAATTTATATCGAGATATGAAAATAGGTTTGGGAATGAATAGTAGACTCTATTTTGAAAAGTGAAAATGGATTAGGGAATCAGAAAGGAATTGATGTGTTGTAAATCGAGAGGGATTTTTGAATTGGTTATTGGGATATTTTAGGGAAAAAAAATATTTTTATTTAGAATAAATTTCTAATTTTTATAATAAGCTTCGTAAATCAATTTGTTATTGAAAATGAAATAGGGAATGAAGTATCAATGTTTATTAAAGTATTTTAAAATTTTAAATATTACTTAAATGTGTTTTTTAAAATAAATTATCATTCTTTAAAAATACTTATTATACATATATATATAATTTTGAAACAATTTTAATTTATTTATAAACCCTCTCGAGATGTGAAAACGGATATAATTTTTAGAAGTTGTAAATGGATAGACGAGACTATAAGTGAGTATAATCGACTTTTGAAAATGTAAAGGGAATTAATATAAATTCCGGGAATGTAGGAGATATGATAAGAAAAAATCCTAAGTATTGGTATTAGAAATGATTTCGAAAAATGGATAGAATATTTTCCTATGTGTTGAAATGGAAGCTTTTTGAAAATATTTAGAGACGAAGGATTTATATCGAGATATCTTCTAAGTAATGGATTATAAATCAAAGTTGGAAATATTTCACGAAGTGTTGAAGTGAGGTACAGGTGGGATTATCCTATTATGGAAACAAGTATTCAGAAATGTTTTCAAATATTGATAAATTTTAAAGAGATTTGAATATATATCTTTGTAAAGATATTTTGAAATGAATGTTTTAAAGAATTATAAACAATGGCCTAGTGACTGCTTATGGATGTTATTTGATATTTTAAATAACCGACTATCAATATTGGCCAATTTCGTTAATCGTTTCGAAGAGACCAGGATCAAATTTAATTATTCGAAAACCACTTCGATCCGATTTGAGCGTTACGAATGGATATCGTGAAGATAGTGAAGATGGTACTTCGGTTTGTCCAGACCCAGGACAACTTGTATGGACGAATGCTATCAGAACATCATCATTTGAGGACGATGGGCATTCTAAGTGAAATTGTTCTAGAAAGGTAATCGTAGCCTCAAGCCTCATCCACCGGAATGACTGAAAATCAGGGGAGATGCAGCAAGGCTAAGTGGGTCACACCCAATTAGGGTATGTTATCACCTTTCTACATACCCTCGGATTTATTATAAATTATGGATACGGTGGTGCATGGGAAAAGAGCTCTTGATAAGGGTGGGAACACCCGTGGTGATAACATATTCGGTTCTATCTAGATTAGGAATAGGACCGGTCTTGTGTTGTAGGGGATCCCGGTGAGGTCCTCAGTACATTTTTCTAGAAGTGTACTGTGATAGGTGGTACCCCAGTGCCTAGTCATTGTATGGAATCCATTCTCCAATAAGCGACGTACGGTTTTGATTGTGCCCAACTATACTGAAACGTGAGATGCAAGCATTTCAGCTATTTTCTATTTACTTTATTTAGACATTATTATAATATCAGACGATTTTGATAAAAATGTTTTGATTATCGTGAGGTAAAAACCCATCGTGTTTATGTGTGTCGTGGTCTTACAAGATACCTTTATTTTTCAGAGGATTTTGAAAATAGTAGTAATTCAAATTGAGTGTGTTTTCTCACGCTGGTTTTCAACTCTGACTCGGGTGTTATTTTATTATAATGCTCGGGTCAGACTGAGTATTACAGATTCAGGTTAAAATGCTATAAAGCCCAAGAGATGAGCTGGAGGATTTCATAGACGTATCTCCATAGTTGGTTTATATTACTGCTGTGTGAGGACAAGTTATTATATGAAACGACCCAACTTTCTACTACCAAAAAGTTGCATCATCATTAAGAAAGAAAAGGGTGAGAAATAGAAAAGATAGAGAAGAAAGAAGAAACAACATCAGAATCTCAACAGCGGAACGAATGAAATATAATATATCACATAAGAGATTGCATAGTATCATATACATCAGAGTTACACAGATAATACAACACATACTAGACAGTTATAAACACCTGTCTAGTTAATACAACTCGATACAACTCAAAACAACACAGAGATACCAACACAGCGGAACACTATATATATATATATATATCTACAACGCTGAAGCCTCCTGCTCCATTGCTCCTCCACAATTCGTCAAAGCTAACCTGAATCCCTTGGCTACTCGTAAAAATTTGAGTACCCGAGAGTTTAAGAAAAATAGAAATAAACTCCGGGTCAGACATGGGTCTGGTATGAGTAACAGGTTAAAGTTGCTTAACTTTGAAAATCTTTTGAAAACAAAAGGTATCACGTAAGACTTCCCACACATAAACATGGAAAAGTTTTTACCTTACACTAACCAAAACTTTGATAGGAAATCCAGTGATATTATAATAGGTCTAGGGTTTTCAAGTAAATAAGAAATAGCTGAAATTGTTACATCTATTAAATTCCAGCATACTAGCCAAACATGTGGGTAATACAATCAAATCCGATGGCACTTATTGGATTTTGGATTCCATATAATGGCAGGGCTACTGGGGTACCGCCCGTCACAGTACCTGGCCTAGATCAGCGTATCGAGGACCCACCCTAAGTCCCCTACAACATAAGGCTGGAACCATCCCTTACTAGACAGTCCCAAACAAGACAACCCCGGCAGTTGGAGCTCAAAACTGCCCACACAGCCGAAAATAAAAAGGGACATCTAGACAGGGGTATATCTCACTCTCAAGTGGGTGCGACCCACGAAGCCTTGCTGCACCTCCCCTGTTTTAGCCATTCCCGATTGATGAGGCTTGAGGCTACGATTACCTTAACAGAACTCATCACTTAGAATGCTCATCGTCCACCTGACCATGTTCTGGAAGCATTCAATCCATACAAGTTCGTTCCGGGTTCGAACGAAACCGAAGGCATTATCTCGTTACACTCATTTTGGAATCACCCTCAGAGTTAACGACAATAACCCTTGCACTCCGAATCTTCATCTTCACTTGAGATTCACGACCTATCATTAATTTGGATCGATGTGGTTTTCGGATATCCATATTTGGAAACCCGATCCCGGTCTCATCGAAATCCAAACTGTATCTTTTAAGGCCAAGTTGTTTTAAAGTTAAAACAATTCATTCAATTATCCATATACACACAGATAGATAATTCACAATATCACAGATAGATAATCTTCAATATCACAGATAGATAATCCATATCACACAGCATTACTTATCTCATATCTGAGATTTCAAAACATTCATGGAAATCAATATCATCCATCAATACATAAGCAAGGATTAATAACCACACCATTAATTTAAAATGAATTAAATTAATTACTTCATCTCTAATTAATTTAAAGTAAATTAAATTAATTACTTCATCTCTAATTAATTTAAAGTAAATTAAATTAATTACTTCATTCTATAAATCCTGCTTACTTAACCATTAATTAATTTCAGATCAATTAATTAATCATTCTCTAATTTTCATCTTAATTAATCATCTTTGATTAACTAACCTTTAATTACATTCAAGTAATTATCCTTTAATTAATTTCACAAATTAATTATCTTCAACCAAATACAGTAATTAATATTTAATTACTCTATTAATCAATTAACTATAATTAATTACATTAATCCTTAATTAATTACATTAATCCTTAATTAATTACATTAATTAATTACTCAAAATCACTTATTATTGATTAATTAGTTTTAATGAATCAATCCTTAATTACATCATTAATTATATAAAACAATGATCCCTAATTACATTTTTAATTAATTATTCTATTTAAATTAATTACATTAAGAAATTAATCTTAATTAAACCACAATTATTAATCAATCTTGATTAATCCCATTCAGTAATTAACTACCCTTAATTACTTCATCATTATAATTTAATTAATTATCTCAATTAATCCCTTGATTAATTTCACAAAGTATTTTAATCCAAATTACTTTCATATTAAATCATCTTCAATTAATTACATAAAGTAATTACTATTAATTACTTCATTAAGTAATTACACTTCATTAATTACATTTAAGTAATTACTTATCAAATCATCCAATGATTAATTTAAATTAATTAAACTTAATTAATTAACTTAAACAAATCAAATTAAACTCAATTAATTATATTAAGTAATAAATTCCTTAATTACTTCCATTAAGTAATTACTTTTAAACAATTTCATAAATGTTTTTTTTTATCAATTAATCTAATTAATTATTAAAATTTATCACATAAATAAATTATTTAACAAATCTTAAGTTAATGACCTTCATTAATTATTTACAATTCTTAATTTCCTTTCTTAAGTAATTAATCTTAGATTAATCATTATTAATTCCAAATTAATTTATCTTTAATAACCCATTAATTAATCACTAATTATTTAATTAATTTAAGTTTTCAACTGTAACTTAATTAATCTTAATTACTTGATTAATTAACTTAATCAAAAATTTATTGCTTAATTAATAAATCTTTAATCATAAATTAATAATCTTTAATCATCTAATTAATGATCTTTAATCACCAATTTGATTAACCCTTAATCATTTATTTAATCCTTAATCCTAAATTAATTAAATTAACTAATTATTTCTTAATTTTCTCATTAATTAAATTAATTTTAAATCATTAAATCTTACATTAACTTTAAGATAAAACATTCCTTAATTATGACTAAATTGTCATTAACAAAACATTTGAAAACAATCCACTTTAAAATTTCATTTTAAAATATAAGATTTAAAAATGAATACAAATTTAACTTAACAAAGTTTAAACCAATTTAAAAACCTTTTTAATTTCCATGTTAGAGAAATACTTGTTTATAAAAGAAATTTAAACCAAATCCATTTTTAAAATTCATACCATTTAAATTATACTCTAAACACTTTAAAGTTGTTAAAACATTTTAAATTTCCTTAAAACTTAAATCATTTTAAAACTAGTATACAAAAGTTTGTTAAATCCATATTTAAATCTGGATTTTTAAATCTGGCCTTAAAATTTCTAAATTTCATTTCCAAATTCAAACAAAGATAGTTTCTTTTAAAAACTGTAACTAGCCAAACAACCCGAGCCCATCCTATTTTACTTCGAGCAAAAATCGAAAAGCTTCGAGTCGAACACACGATTTACTCGAGAATTACCCGAGAACAAAATTCTCTGGCCAAACCAACATCACCAGACAACAAGTGCACCGTGCACATACACGGTGACTTTGTTCGCCTCCGACCAACTCCATTGACCTTCCCACATCGGCAAACAACTCCACCTCCTACCCTGATCATCTGATCACCACCCAAAGCTCGAAATCAAATTCGAGACTTCAAAATCAACCTGGAACATAGACTGAGCCAACACATCAAACCTGGAAACATCGCCATACTCCAAACTCCGACCACCTAAGAGCCATTACCTCCGGCCATAGCTTCGACTACTACCCTTCTATCACCACGCCAAAACACACTACACTCGATCCATCATAGAGGACGAACGAATCAAATCCCCTGGGCTCGACAAAATTAGGTTTACGAACTGGAAACCATCACCGCCGCTTCCACGATCATCTGACCACCACCTCAATATTTTTCCCTAAATCTATGAACATCACCGCATCCCTCCAGAAAATCCTAACCCTCCAGAACATCTACATCACCAGAATTTCCCACAATACCAAATTCTGTTCAACCCAGAACTGTGCTCGAATCCCATTACTAAAAATTGAAATTTTAGTTTTAAAAATCATGGTTTGGTTTAAGTATTCGATTTATAACCCTGAATTTATAAATTAAGATGTTTAAAATTTCACTAACTCAAGCACCTGTTCTTAGAGTTTTCCAGAGCAGAATTAAATTTATTTTGACTTAAATAAAATTTTAAAAACTTACTCTATGATTCAACAACAAATTTTATTTAGAACTTAAACCCTAACAAAGGTTTGATCAAAAGATAAAGAATTTTATTTAGATTCTTGAGTTTGAAAACAAAGAACAGAGATGTTTTCAGGGATGCACACACAGTTATACATTCATATATATTCACAGCACATTGCACTTATATATATACACTTATAAACACCATATATATTTATCACAGAAATAACAGGCAACCATAATCATACTTATATTTTTAAAATGTGATGTTACTCACCAGTTTGGAAAAGGAAGAACAGAGCATTAGATTTTGAAATAGCTTTTATTTTGAAACAGGGTTTTGAAAGTTGCAACTGGAACCTCTTTGATCTTCATACTTGACATAAGTTGAATTGTTGTTTAAGTTGAGTTGAATTAAGCTTCAGTAGTAAGATATCTTTGGTATGCTAAGTTTCTTCTTGTAAACGAAATGAAAAAGATAGATTGATATAGAACAATGTTTATATAGGTGAAATTATTTGTTTGTACAAGATTTTATAAATTTGGTCAGAGATTTTTTTTCCTTTGGGGCTGATATGATCTATATAATATGTACTAGAGATATAGCATTTAATGCTTGTCCTTCATTTCTACAAACATACCTTTTAATTTAAGTTTCGTATGTACTTAGATAATAGTTTTCTTCTTTTTCTAGGTGTACATACTCAATTTCCTGTACAACATGAAGACATCATTTCTTTTATACTTTGTTTTACAGCCTTGCAACATGTATATCTATAGTTTATTCTTGCCTTCAAGTTTACATACTTATTTTATTCTTCATGTACAAGTATGAACATGATTCCTTTTATACTTTTTCTTGCCTGCATTAGTCTTACAGCCTTGTAATATAAATAAGTGTATATACTTAACAAGATGTTTAGAATTTACCTATTTTCTTTTTATGTTCCATTCTAACTTAAATATTTATCGTCTTTTCTATCCCTATATATATTTATTGTTTATATTTATGACTTACATTTTAGAGAAAACAAAACAAAACTATGTATATATATACAAATAAAAACTTATACATATATATATAACAACATATTTAATTTGAAAATAACACTTCTATTTCAAAGTCTATTTATATCTATATATATAACAATACATTACTAAATGTTATTTGAAAACAATAATTTGTCAAATTTAAATAATTTATAAAAGAGATTATAAATCCCTATCATCATTTAAATGAATTAATATCTCATATTTATTAAACCATTTTTTAAAACAAACCTTTTAATTAACCTTAACTTAAGCTAAGATAAAATTTAAATTAATTATCTTAAATAATTTAAAACTATATATTTTTAATCAAATCATAGTTTCCAAATTACCAAAAATATATTAGAATTAGAAAACAAGATTCATTTATTTATTAGATTCAAACCAAGATTTCTATTTACAATATATACAAATATATATACATTATAAATAGAAACAATTTATTAGCTTTTTAAAAGATAAATTATCACCAATTAAATATTTATTGAAAGGAGATTATTAAATCAATTTAAATTTATCAACAAAAATTATCAAATCAATTTAATTTTTAATGCAGATTATTAAATTGATATTGCCAGAAATTCCGGGATGTCACATTCCTTCCCCCTTAAAAGAATTTCGTCCCCGAAATTTAAAACAAAGGTAATTTAATAATCTAATTAAGGATTTAATTTTAAAACACAAGCATATATTAATTATATGCTAACAACCATAGCAACCAACTCATCCAATCAAACAAATCTAGCTATCCAGACAAAATCAGGATAGAACTATCTAGAGTTTCCCAAGTAAAAATATCGGGATACTCGCCCTATAGAACCCAAACAAACTATACTACTAAGCTACAGAGCTCCTACTCCTCTAGATCTACCAAACTAGACAGATATCAGACTATAGACAAGTCTGACTCAACAACCAAACCTCTAGAACTGCTGGTTCCAAAACCAGAGATAGATCATACACGTACTCCCTCAGAGATACGTGAAACACATCGAATCCCAGCTATTCAAACTGACAATTCACTCCAGAAGACCAAACACTTATCCTTACCAGAACAAGAGAAAATCCAAGATACCTCGGAGCTAGCTTCCCAGTCTTACCAAACTTGAAGCTCCTTCGATCTGAGAAAACTTATCCAAAATCAAATCTCCAACTTCAAAATCCAAATTTCTCCGTCTCCTATCCACAAAACTCTTCGGACGATCCTGGGCTGCCTCTATCTCTACCGATCAGCTCAACCTTCGCTGATGCCTCTCAAAACAACTCATCAAAATGATCCACTCACAATCAATCCAAGAACACAAACTCTACACCTCAAACATCAGAAGACTGAACTTACTTTTCTATCCGAAAAGAATAAACAGATGCACTCCCAAACTGCTTCCGCTGCACAACTCTGATCTGAGTAGATGAAAATGCTGATGATACACACGAGCACAAACTGGACAACACATCCTCGAAATATGGTTCATCAGATCCATAAAGAGAAAACTCAGAAATCCCGAAAGATCTCTGACAAACCAAGAGAACACTCAACCATCGCAAGTCACTTTTGCGATCAACCCAATCTAATTATCCAAAGAAAACTGTTTTCTCTTTACCAATCAGAACAGCTTAAGCTTATCTAGCCAATCCATCGAAGAAATGGATCCACTCTGCTGCTTCTGAACTTCACCTCTAGGAAACTGCTGACAGATGACCTCCTTGCCTACACACAGAATAATCTGAACTGCAAACGCTGCCACTGATGCCAAAACTTTCTAATCCAAACTCCTCGAGAAACTCAAGCCTCAAAGCCAAACAAAAACACCCAGCTGAACTCAGCCTCAACACCGATGCAGACACACTTCCTTAAACTTGCTCCAGAGAAATATCTTCGGAAACATCCATAGTCACTGTGTCTCATCACACAGCTACTAATTCCTGAGGTATCAAGATACCATCACTAGCTCCTGCTCAACTGTCAGAATCCAAATTCTGCTCATCCAAACTTGCACTTCAAAAATGGACTCCGAACCCTAACAGATTTCCTTCAGAGATTGGTGAAATCCTTACACCACAACAAAAATTCACTCGAGACGGTATTGGGTCTACAGTCTCGACAGATACACTTCCAACCTCAACAAACTCCAACTATTGGTAGTCGTGTTACACACACCACTACCCTATCTACCTTTATAACTTATATTGGAATACCCGAACAGGTAACCGAACAAATAGGTAGAATGTATATATATATATATATATATCAAAAATACAAATACGCTCTCTCAAGAAAGAAATCACTTAAGAGCCTAGGTATTCACTCAACCTAGCGCTCTGATACCAAGTGAAACGACCCAACTTTCTACTACCAGAAAGTTGCATCATCATTAAGAAAGAAAGGGGTGAGAAATAGAAAAGATAGAGAAGAAAGAAGAAACAACATCAGAATCTCAACAGCGGAACGAATGAAATATAATATATCACATAAGAGATTACATAGTATCATATACATCAGAGTTACACAAATAATACAACACATACTAGACAGTTATAAACACCTGTCTAGTTAATACAACTCGATTCAACTCAAAACAACACAGAGATACCAACACAGCGGAACACTATATATATATCTACAACGCTGAAGCCTCCTGCTCCATTGCTCCTCCACAATTCGTCAAAGCTAACCTGAATCCCTTGGCTACTCGTAAAAATTTGAGTACCCGAGAGTTTAAGAAAAACAGAAATAAACTCCGGGTCAGACATGGGTTTGGTATGAGTAACAGGTTAAAGTTGCTTAACTTTGAAAATCTTTTGAAAACAAAAGGTATCACGTAAGACTTCCCACACATAAACATGGAAAAGTTTTTACCTTACGCTAACCAAAACTTTGATAGGAAATCCAGTGATATTATAATAGGTCTAGGGTTTTCAAGTAAATAAGAAATAGCTGAAATTGTTACATCTATTAAATTCCAGCATACTAGCCAAACATGTGGGTAATACAATCAAATCCGATGGCACTTATTGGATTTTGGATTCCATACAATGGCAGGGCTACTGGGGTACCGCCCGTCACAGTACCTGGCCTAGATCAGCGTATCGAGGACCCACCCTAAGTCCCCTACAACACAAGGCCGGAACCATCCCTTACTGGACAGTCCCAAACAAGACAACCTCGACAGTTGGAGCTCAAAACTGCCCACATAGCCGAAAATAAAAAGGGACATCTAGACAGGGGTATATCTCACTCTCAAGTGGGTGCGACCCACGAAGCCTTGCTGCACCTCCCCTGTTTTAGCCATTCCCGGTTGATGAGGCTTGAGGCTACGATTACCTTAACAGAATTCATCACTTAGAATGCTCATCGTCCACCTGATGATGTTCTGGAAGCATTCAATCCATACAAGTTCGTTCCGGGTTCGAACGAAACCGAAGGCATTATCTCGTTACACTCATTTTGGAATCACCCTCAGAGTTAACGACAATAACCCTTGCACTCCGAATCTTCATCTTCACTTGAGATTCACGACCTATCGTTAATTTGGATCGATGTGGTTTTCAGATATCCAAATTTGGAAACCCGATCCCGGTCTCATCGAAATCCAAACCGTATCTTTTAAGGCCAAGTTGTTTTAAAGTTAAAACAATTCATTCAATTATCCATATACACACAGATAGATAATTCACAATATCATAGATAGATAATCTTCAATATCACAGATAGATAATCCATATCACACGGCATTACTTATCTCATATCTGAGATTTCAAAACATTCAAGGAAATCAATATCATCCATCAATACATAAGCAAGGATTAATAACCACGCCATTAATTTAAAATGAATTAAATTAATTACTTCATCTCTAATTAATTTAAAGTAAATTAAATTAATTACTTCATCTCTAATTAATTTAAAGTAAATTAAATTAATTACTTCATTCTATAAATCCTGCTTACTTAACCATTAATTAATTTTAGATCAATTAATTAATCATTCTCTAATTTCCATCTTAATTAATCATCTTTGATTAACTAACCTTTAATTACATTCAAGTAATTATCCTTTAATTAATTTCACAAATTAATTATCTTCAACCAAATACAGGAATTAATCTTTAATTACTCTATTAATCAATTAACTATAATTAATTACATTAAACCTTAATTAATTACATTAATTAATTACTCAAAATCACTTATTATTGATTAATTAGTTTTAATGAATCAATCCTTAATTACATCATTAATTATATAAAACAATGATCCCTAATTACATTTTTAATTAATTATTCTATTTAAATTAATTACATTAAGAAATTAATCTTAATTAAACCACAATTATTAATCAATCTTGATTAATCCCATTCAGTAATTAACTACCCTTAATTACTTCATCATTATAATTTAATTAATTATCTCAATTAATCCCTTGATTAATTTCACAAAGTATTTTAATCCAAATTACTTTCATATTAAATCATCTTCAATTAATTACATAAAGTAGTTACTATTAATTACTTCATTAAGTAATTACACTTCATTAATTACATTTAAGTAATTACTTATCAAATCATCCAATGATTAATTTAAATTAATTAAACTTAATTAATTAACTTAAACAAATCAAATTAAATTCAATTAATTATATTAAGTAATAAATTCCTCAATTACTTCCATTAAGTAATTACTTTAAACAATTTCACAAATGATTCTTTTTTTATCAATTAATCTAATTAATTATTAAAATTTATCACATAAATAAATTATTTAACAAATCTTAAGTTAATGACCTTCATTAATTATTTACAATTCTTAATTTCCTTTCTTAAGTAATTAATCTTAGATTAATCATTATTAATTTCAAATTAATTTATCTTTAATAACCCATTAATTAATCACTTATTATTTAATTAATTTAAGTTTTCAACTGTAACTTAATTAATCTTAATTACTTGATTAATTAACTTAATCACAACTTTATTTCTTAATTAATAAATCTTTAATCATAAATTAATAATCTTTAATCATCTAATTAATGATCTTTAATCACCAATTTGATTAACCCTTAATCATTTATTTAATCCTTAATCCTAAATTAATTAAATTAACTAATTATTTCTTAATTTTCTCATTAATTAAATTAATTTTAAATCATTAAATCTTACATTAACTTTAAGATAAAACATTCCTTAATTATGACTAAATTGTCATTAACAAAACATTTGAAAACAATCCACTTTAAAATTTCATTTTAAAATATAAGATTTAAAAATGAATACAAATTTAACTTAACAAAGTTTAAACCAATTTAAAAACCTTTTTAATTTCCATGTTAGAGAAATACTTGTTTATAAAAGAAATTTAAAAGAATTTAAACCAAATCCATTTTTAAAATTCATACCATTTAAATTATACTCTAAACACTTTAAAGTTGTTAAAACATTTTAAATTTCCTTAAAACTTAAATCATTTTAAAACTAGTATACAAAAGTTAGTTGAATCCATATTTAAATCTGTATTTTTAAATCTGGCCTTAAAATTTCTAAATTTCATTTCCAGATTCAAACAAAGACAGTTTCTTTTAAAAACTATAACTAGCCAAACAACCCGAGCCCATCCTATTTTGCTTCGAGCAAAAATCGAAAAGCTTCGAGTCGAACACACGATTTACTCGAGAATTACCCGAGAACAAAATTCTCTGGCCAAACCAACATCACTAGACAACAAGTGCACCGTGCACATACACGGTGACTTTGTTCGCCTCCGACCAACTCCATTGACCTTCCCACATCGGCAAACAACTCCACCTCCTACCCTGATCATCTGATCGCCACCCAAAGCTTGAAATCAAATTCGAGACTTCAAAACCAACCTGGAACACAGACTGAGCCAACACATCAAACCTGGAAACATCGCCATACTCCAAACTCCGACCACCTAAGAGCCATTACCTCCGGCCATAGCTTTGACTACTACCCTTCTATCACCACGCCAAAACACACTACACTCGATCCATCATAGAGGACGAACGAATCAAATCCCCTGGGCTCGACAAAATTAGGTTTACGAACTGGAAACCATCACCGCCGCTTCCATGATCATCTGACCACCACCTCAATATTTTTCCCTAAATCTATGATCATCACCGCATCCCTCCAGAAAATCCTAACCCTCCAGAACATCTACATCACCAGAATTTCCCACAATACCAAATTCTGTTCAACCCAGAACTGTGCTCGAATCCCATTACTAAAAATTGAAATTTTAGTTTTAAAAATCATGGTTTGGTTTAAGTATTCGATTTATAACCTTGAATTTATAAATTAAGATGTTTAAAATTTCACTAACTCAAGCTTTCCTGTTCTTAGAGTTTTCTAGAGCAGAATTAAATTTATTTTGACTTAAATAAAATTTTAAAAACTTACTCTATGATTCAACAACAAATTTTGTTTAGAACTTAAACCCTAACAAAGGTTTGATCAAAAGATAAAGAATTTTATTTAGATTCTTGAGTTTGAAAACAAAGAACAGAGATGTAATCAGGCATGAACACACAGTTATACATTCATATATATTCACAGCACATTGCACTTATATATATACACTTATAAACACCATACATATTTATCACAGAAATAACAGGCAACCATAGTCATACTTATATTTTAAAAATGTGATGTTACTCACCAGTTTGGAAAAGGAAGAACAGAGCATTAGATTTTGAAATAGCTTTTATTTTGAAATAGGGTTTTGAAAGTTGCAACTGAAACCTCTTTGATCTTCATACTTGACATAAGTTGAATTGTTGTTTAAGTTGAGTTGAATAAAGCTTCAGTAGTAAGATATCTCTGGTATGCTAAGTTTCTTCTTGTAAACGAAATGAAATGAAAAAGATAGATTGATATAGAACAATGTTTATACAGGTGAAATTATTTGTTTGTACAAGATTTTATAAATTTGGTCAGAGATTTTTTTTTTCCTTTGGGGCTGATATGATCTATATAATATGTACTAGAGATATAGCATTTAATGCTTGTCCTTCATGTCTACAAACATACCTTTTAATTTAAGTTTCGTATGTACTTAGATAATAGTTTTCTTCTTTTTCTAGGTGTACATACTTAATTTCCTGTACAACATGAAGACATCTTTTTTTTATACTTTGTTTTACATCCTTGCAACATGTATATCTATAGTTTATTCTTGCCTTCAAGTGTACATACTTATTTTATTCTTCCTGTACAAGTATGAACATGATTCCTTTTATACTTTTTCTTGCCTGCATTAGTCTTATTGCCTTGTAATATAAATAAGTGTATATACTTAACAAGATGTTTAGAATTTACCTATTTTATTTTTATGTTCCATTCTAACTTAAATATTTATCGTCTTTTCTATCCCTATATATATATTTATTGTTTATATTTATGACTTACATTTTAGAGAAAATAAAACAAAACTATGTATATATATATATACAAATAAAAACTTATACATATATATATAACAACATATTTAATTTGAAAATAACACTTCTATTTCAAAGTCTATTTATATATATATATATATATATATATAACAATACATTACTAAATGTTATATGAAAACAATAATTTGTCAAATTTAAATAATTTATAAAAGAGATTATAAATCCCTATCATCATTTAAATGAATTAATATCTCATATTTATTAAACCATTTTTTTAAAACAAACCTTTTAATTAACCTTAACTTAAGCTAAGATAAAATTTAAATCAATTACCTTAAATAATTTAAAACTATATATTTTTAATCAAATCATAGTTTCCAAATTACCAAAAATATATTAGAATTAGAAAACAAGATTCATTTATTTATTAGATTCAAACCAAGATTTCAATTTACAATATATACAAATATATATACATTATAAATAGAAACAATTTATTAGCTTTTTAAAAGATAAATTATCACCAATTAAATATTTATTGAAAGAAGATTATTAAATAAATTTAAATTTATCAACAAAAATTATCAAATCAATTTAATTTTTAATGCATATTATTAAATTGATATTGCGAGAAATTCCAGGATGTCACATTATAACTATCCAGATTGATGTATTGAATGTTGTACTTTGATGATTGTAAGTATAAAACAGTTACCGATTCTCTTGTATTAAAATCTATAATTATATATTATATTTTGTCCCGCTACATTTGTGAGATTCTGTGTTGTTGTTTTCTGTTTCTTCTTCTACCTTTTCTTCTTCATCCCTAATGAACGGGTGTTTTCGGCACTCGATTGCTCGGCATTCTATACAGTGGGCGTATTGATGTCGATTTTTGAGGATTGAAAATCAAGTGTTCGTTACATGTGGTATTAGAGCTGAAGGTTAAGTGAGAACCTTGGCTTTGGTAGGGATTACTCATTAGAGATAGGGACAGTAGTACCCTAAAATGAGTTTGAGTGTATTAATAGATATGAGCGCGTATTTGTTAGTGAATATAAATTGTTTTATACTACGTTGACTTATCTGTTAAGTGGTTTACGGATTCTAGTCGAATAGTGGGACGCCACGAATTCGATTGGAAATTTTAAACACTCGAACTAGGTAAACCGACACAGTATGGTTTTGAAGCGAGTAAATGAAATAATTTTACCCAAATTATATTTTGATATAAAATAAATAATTTTTTGAAATTACTATAGTATAATTGGTGTGTTTGGTTGTTATTATAATCAAAACAAGGTTATAAAACTGAAAATGGTTATATATAACCAAATGGAAATTTGTATAAGTACGGATTATACAAGTGATTATAATTAAAATGAATTCAAACCCAAATTCAAGAAATTAAAATTTCCGGAAGGTTTGGAAAATATTTTCAGAAGTGTTATGGAAATGAAATTGGTGTTATTTTGAAAATATTTTTGGAATAAAAATGGTTTAAAATGGATTTGGAAGTGATATAGCACTGAACTCACTACAGTCGCTAGAAAATAATTCTGATGATGATCGCGACATCATGGGTGTTCATTTTCGAGTTTCTAAGTGATGGGTTGCTACCATAGTAAACTGATATGGAGATTTTTTGGTGAAAACGAGTGTAGTTTTGAAAATTCCAAAGGGAAACTATTTTTGGATTGGAACCTAGTGAATTTTGAAAATTCCAACGAAATGGTTTGCTAGCCAAAGGAGCTATATATATATATATGATTTCAAAAATGATTTGAAATAGATACCGGGTGTTTGAATTCTAGAAATTATAAATGTTTTGGGAAAACATCAGAAATAAGTTATGAACTTATAAATTAAGAAGGATAGGAAAGAAAAGTATGGAAATTGAGTTTTGGAAATAAATTATAACTTGAGTGAGTTAAAATGAAATTTTTTTAACTTAAGGTATGTTAAATTAAATTGAGTTGGAATTGGAATTGAATTTTAACTTAAGTAAGTTAAATGGAATTGAACGAATTGAAATTTAACATAGGCTGTTAAGTAAAATTGAGTTGGATTTGAATTGAATTGAAAATAAAATTGGATTGATTTATAAATGATATTGAATGGAATTGAATATAGAGTTTGAATTGTAAAGTGGTTATATAACTATGAGTTATAGGTTAGTGAATGGAATAAAATTTAAAGTGGAAAATTATGGAATTGTGATGGAAATAAGTTGTGTAACTTATAAAATTGAAAGGTGAAATAGAAAACCAAAATAAAAATGGTTTGATATTTTGGTAAAGAAATAAAAATTCGAACTTGAACTATAAAAGGAATTTGAACTCAAGTAAATTGAATAAAGTGTTTTTGAAAGGAAAATCAGATTTTGAACTATAAAATAGAATTGGATTGAAATAGTAACGAGTTGAGTTATAAATAAATTCAATTTAAGCGAATAAATTGAATATGGCCTTGGATGTTGTTTAAATAAATTCGAGCTTGAATTTATGTTTTGAAGTGGATTGAGTGAATGAACTAATTAAATTAATTAGTAAATGGAATGGAATTTGATTGAATAAGAATCAATCTAAAATTGAAATGAAATTTGTTTGCAAGGAAAACAAACTTAAGTTATATGATTGAATTAATTGGAAATAAAATGAATTAACTTAAGTTAATATTGTTGAATGAAAGCTTGGCTCAAATAAATTGTGAAATGGTTATTTAATAAGTTAGCATGGAATGATTCCGAGCTTAATAAAATGGATTTGAAAGTAATGAATGTGGATATGAATGGAAGACAATTGAATGGATTGAGAATAAATTTGAAATGGAATAAAATTGAGTATAAATTGATTTGGAATTAATTTAAAATAGCCATAAACTGAAATGATTATTCTATAAAATGAATATCGCCGAATTGCATGAAAAAAAATGTCGTTTAACGAAAACGGAAGTAAATAAAATTATATGAATTAATAGAAGTGAATAAAATTGATTTTTAAATCAATTTGGAATGGATATGAGTTTGTTTGGTATAAATACGAAGTGAATGCAATAAAATTTGATTGTAAATCATTTGAATTGAATGAAATGGTATATGAAATGATTTAAAATGAACGATCGAATGATGGAACCTTAATATTGCTTATGATTATATGTTAGAATGCATTGTTTATGAAATTTATGTGTTTAGCTAGCTAAAAAAATGAAGTGTTACTAAAGTTTCATGTTTGTGTTACTTACATGTTTAAATTAAGTAAGTATAGGTACCGAGAGGCTATTGGCTAGATTTGGTTTACGCAAATTGCATATAAAATAAGTCGCTCGCTTAAAAATGCAAAATAATGTACGTTTTCGGATTAAATACTGCAAAATATAAATATTGATATATATATATATATATTTTTTATTTTTTCCGACCGTGTGGGTCGATGTATATATTTTTATCTCTCTTGTCATATTGCAAAAGGCTCTCATTACAACGGAGACTCGCCAAAAAATTTCGAAAATTTAGGGTGTTAGAAAAATTTTGAATTTTTTTTATAACCTAAAAAATTGGTTTTTGAATTGAAATTGAAAGAAAGGGTTTTGAATCAAAATTGGAAACTAAATGTTGGGATGAAACTTAAGGGTTTAGAAAAGTGGATATCGAGTTTTAACTAAGTGGGTTTTGAATAAGTTAATGGGTTTGGAACATTTTTCTTACCTTAGCAATTTCGAGGACGAAATTCTTTTAAGGGGGGATGAATGTAACGACCTGTATTTTTCGATGTTTAATTTGCAATATTTAAATGGTTTTAAATATTGGATTTGGAATTATAATTTAGCTAGTAAGATTTTAAAACTGAGAATTCGAGTGATTTCGACAATTTTTGAAATCGTCGATTTAATCGACGCGTTAAAATAGCGATCCGAGGCACAGTCTCGAAATTTGACGAAACTAGTTCCATTGGATCCGTAATAGTGTATTATTATCGGATTTCAAATTTCGTAGCGTTAGCATCTACCGTTTGGTCGTATGATCTGAAAATGCCTAGGATAATTTAATTGAATTTAATTTAAATAGTCGATTCAAAAGTCTATCTTCTCCATACGACCGAATTGTAGGGGTGTTATGGTTGTGGTAACCATCGTTATTACCACCAACCGTAACCGTAACCGTAACCGTTGTTGATGGTTATAAATTCTTATAACTGTTACCGTAACCGTCTATAATGGTTAACACTACACCACAAAGACTAATTAGGCAGTGCTTAGGGCCGTATCAAAAACCATTAGGCACAGCCATAAGCCGTATCAAAAATAAGCGTGTTTAATCATTAGATACGGCCCATGGCCGTATCTAATTGGAGATTTAGATACGGCCATGAACCGTATCTATTTCTCCAGTTAGATACGTTCCATGGCCGTATCTAACTGGATAAATAGGTATCTATTTTACCAATTAGATATGGCCGTAGACCGTATCTATTTTTCCAGGTAAAATAGAAACTCCATTTCAAAATTACTGATTCCGTTTGTACACTTAAAATAAAACTCAAAGCATTATATTAACTTCATTCTCAATCCATTACAGTTCAAACCTGGAAAATAAATATTATACTTCATTCTCAACCCATCACATTTCATTCTCCGCCAAAGTATAATACTTCAATACATTACAACACATAATGGTTTAATACATTAAACTTCATTGTCAAGTCATCACCAATCACAGCTCAAACACAGTAAATAAATGTACAGCAACACATACAACAAAGTTACATACAATACAAACTAGAAGATATACATCGAGTACAAAAGAGAACGTTCAGCAAGGCAGGCAACAAAATATTACAATACAGAAAGGAGCAAGTTGCAGTTACCAGCATGTTCGCAAGCATGAAGCAAGTTGTAGCAAAGGAGACACTGTCAAAGAAGAAAATATATGTGTAAGAGATGCAGACACAATATTTCATATCTGAAAATGGTAGTGAAATTAAGATACTTCTTATCAAATGATGTTATTTATTGCTTTGCATTTTTCAATTTTAATTTGAAGTGCATTCCTTAATGTAAATAATGGAATATAACCATATAACCATATAACCAGAATATTTGGCTATACAAAACTAAAGTAAACAAATCCCATTGCAAAGCTACAAACAACTATATTCTATTCTAATTATTTATATATATATTCACAGTTTGATAGTTGCAAGTATAATAAAATGTAGTGCATTCACTGCCAGGCTATCAGATAATAACCACTTATAGTACTATGTGATTTTAAGTGTCAGGCTATAAACTAGAGCATGAAAATTTCCAAACTTATGTATACTTTTTTTTATTAGAAAACCTGATCATCTAAAATGTAAGCGTACTTATCAAACTAAGTTAAGGTCAAGCTCTAAAACAAAATATGAAATAGATGTGCTGCTGTACTAACTAGTTTAGTTGAACATAAATATAGTTTGTAAATTATATATATTAAATCTAAACTTATAAATATAAGTATATGTGTTTTTTTAAACAAAGGTGAACTCCAGTTTTAATAAAATGTAATATGTTTTGATGTCAGGTTATTGTTATACATAAGCAAACATATCACATATTCATATATATGAATATAACTTAATAGACATTTATGCAAATGAATTGAATTCAATATTTCTATATAAAACATTTTATATGTTTTTCAAGTAAAACTGATGTTGAAATGATTTCTATGAAGTATAATTCCATTGCAATCCAAAATATCAAACTAAAGAGAACAGGGACGTATGAAAAAAATAAATAAATGACACTTAGGATTGTGTAGCAGAATATTTTAAACAGGCTAGGTCAGACTTACAGGTATGGCCTAAGCAAATTACCAAAATAAAATCAAATTACAAACAATATTGAACTGAACTTACCAACAGAAACAGAACGAGTACATCGAGCATATCTGCGATTTTTATATGTAAGATTTAGCAATAAAAAGATAAACACTATGTAAATAAAACCAAGTTGTGGATGTAATAATGATGAGCGCTTACGTATAACATAAACTGTAGGTTAACATTTGTAGGCCATCAGAAGGAAAATTATTTTCATCCCAAAGCACATGGTAATGAGTAGGGAGACTTGTACCCTAGAAGATTTATATAAGTGAAGGTTTAATCTGAATACCAAATAAGTTTTGATCAACTCAGCTGTCCTGAAATAAAAATGAAATCAACATCACTGTAAAATTTGTTGTTTAGCCAATAATACCATCAATTCATGGCAATAACAAAAGTAAAAAAGCAATAACAACAGAAGAACTACTTGGATTTTAAGAAACCAACAACAATATAGACATTTTAAGAAACCAACAACAGTAAAATCCCATTTTATCTACAAGTCTATAAAAAACATACTATCATGAAACTTTTCAATATAACATAAACCAACAACAATATAGACATTTTTAGAAACCTTCTCTTTATGTGAATTTTTGTTTGGTTCAATGATATCTCACACTCCTACTACCCCAAGGAATAGGAATTCAAACGAGAAATGAAGCATTTAACAATTCATCAGTTAACAAATGGTTTTGGTAAGGTCTTCTAATTTTTCATTATCTTCAAAAGCTGAGTGATAGACGGTAGGAAACTCAATGTCATCCACATTTGTAGTCAACCGTTTTGGTGTATGCAAAACCACAGACCAACCGTTATTTTTTAAATCTGTTGAGTAGAACACTTGACTCGCTTCTGATGCAAGAATAAATGGCTCATCATTCACGCTATATTTGCTCTTCAATTTCCCTAAATTAACCATGATCAAGTTTGAAACAGGATCTATTTTGCAACCATTGATCTTATCCTCGACCTTTACCTAATCACAATAAAAAACTGTTTGTTTGAAATCAGTGTAATCCAACTCAAGTATCTGCTGAATGACTACGTAATACGTTGTTTCTGCTTCCTTATAATTTTTTATCTTTACCACTCGCTCTAAATTTTGTAATTGCTTTCATGCATACACCGCTATCTTGTGTTACCATACGATTTTCGTACATTTTCGTAGAAAATAAAAAACCATTCACTTGGTACTTAGTATAACTAAGTGCCGTGAACTTCGGCCCATGCACTAGCCGCCAGAGAGTTGGATCAACATTGATGCACTTCAACAACTACATAAAATACAATAAATAAAACAAAACATGGTCACGAAGGTGTATTGCCAACTTATAAACACGTGAACTACTTAAGATGCTGTAATACCTCGTTGCGTAACCATAGAGTAAAACTTTGAAAGACTTCGACAGTTGTACCTCTGCCTCGTGATTGAAATCTAGTACTTTTCGCATAGGAGTTATACCTCCTACGGAAAACACATATCAAACCGAATACATAAATTGAATTAAAAAATGGAAATTCAAAACAAAGGTGTGAACTTACTTCTTCCATTCATCCAATCCATCATACTTATTAAGGACCCATCTACGTACTTGTTCAAACTGCACTTGGGTTAACGTTATATCTTTACCATTATCTAAAGGTATCTCACCAGCAAACTCATCGTCCTCGTCTAAAAACGCTTCGCGGGTATGTTTATGATTGCCATCACCTCCGTTTGGCATATATTCCATGCAGTAAAGGCTAGCTTCTTGTACGATATATCCTTCTGCAATACAACCTTCAATGTATCTTTTGTTGCGCACATATCCTTTATATGTTTTCATCAACCTGTGAATGTGATCAATTATATATTGTACATAATAGCTATTTCTATCGAATAATAATGTACATAACTGAAATTAGTTATTTACCGTTCAAAGGGATACATCCATCTATATCTGACAGGACCACAAATTAATGCTTCATCGGCTAAATGAACCATAAGATGGATACTGATATCAAAAAATGCAGGTGGAAAATGTTTTTCAAAAACACACATTGCTTCTACCAAACTAGCCTTTGCTTTTATAAGGTGTTCCCTATTGATCACCTTTGAGCACAAAATGTTAAAGAATAGACTAATACGATGAATAGCATTTCGCAGATCCTTATGTTGTGGATAAGAATGTTGAAGCAATACCGGAAGCAAATGTTGCATTATGACGTGGTAATCATGTGACTTCATATTTCTTAGTTCGGGAGGATTGATGCTCACATTGTTGTGGAAGTTTGAAGAGAATTTGTTGGGCACTTTCAGGTTTTTTAAAACGGTGCAAAACCGTATCTTTTCTTCTTTGCTCAAAGTGAAAGTTGCCTTTGGTATGATTATTTTATTTGTTTCAGGATCTTCCATCACCCACAACTTTTGTTTTATACCCATGATTTTCAAATCCTTGCGTGCATTGATGCCATCTTTTGACTTATCTTTATGGTCTATAATGGTGCTGATGAGATGCTCTGTGACATTTTTCTCCGTATGCATAACATCAATATTATGGCGAATCATATTTGCTTTCCAATATGGTAAATCAAAAAAGATAGACCTCCTGTACCATGCAGAAACATTGTCAACTTCTTCATAAATTGACTTTTTCAGTTTTCGACTAATTTCTTCTTTGTGTTTACCAACTTTCATTTTGATATTCGCTACTTTCTTTTCAACTTCAAAACCAGTCAATGTCCGTTTAGGACGTTGAAATTCTTGTTCGTTGTTGAAATTTGTCTTGTCATATCAAAACTTGTGTTCTTTAGGAAGAAACATTCGATGTCCCATGTAACACACCTTCTTACTTTTAGGAAGATGATAAGAACAAGTGTTTTCCCCACAAACCGGACATGCAAAATAACCGTGAGTTGTACATCCCGATAAAGTCCCAAGAGCAGGGTGATCATGGATTGCCCACAACACCCTAGCTCTCATTGTGAATTCGGATTTATTTAATGAATCATATGTAACGACTCCTTCCCATAACTGCTTTAACTCGTCTATCAACGGCTGTAAATAAACATCAATATCCTTCCCTGGTTGTTTTGGCCCAGAAATCAACAATGTTAACATTGAAAACTCTCGTTTCATGCACATAGACGGTGGAAGATTATATGGTACTACAATTACTGGCCAACAACTGTAAGGGTTAGATAGAAAAGCATGTGGACAGAAACCATATGTTGCTATTCCAAGTGTGACATTTCGTGGCTCGACAACAAACGTTTGGTCAAAATAATCCGCGGCTTTCCATTGAGAAGTGTCACATGGATGACGCATTACGGTTGGATCAGACTTGGCACGACCATGCTAGGTCATCGCATCTGCTATCCATGGTACACTATACAATCTCTTCAATCTAGAAATTAAGGGAAAATGTCTTAATGTCTTTCGAGGTACTTTGATGCCTTTTCTTTCTTCGTTGAATGATGTCATATATCTTGGTTCGTTGCAATTTGTACACGAAACTCTATTCGCATCATCTTTCCAGTATAATATGCAATCATTGATGCATGCATCATAAGTTTTGTAATTCATCCCAACTTGCTTAATTAACTTCTTCACGTCGGAGTACTTTGTCGGCAGCGTGTTACCTTCGGGGAGTAACTCCTTTATTAGTTCGAGGAGTGCAGTCACACCATATTTGAAAAGTCGTATTGGGTCTTCAAGCTATTCAGTTTCACAATGGCATACAGCTTCGTCAACCCTTTCGAACATGAAGGATACAGTGGCTCTTTTGCGCTACCAAAAAGTGATTTATACTTCTTACTTTCATTGGCCTGCCAACTGCCATCAACCGTAGACGGCTCTCCAACATTAGCATGATCATACAACGGATTTTCAGGTTGAAAATGATGAAATCTATCTGCATCATTGACTAGATCTTCCATCATAATAGGTTCAGACTCGTCGGAACTTGTGGCATGACTAACTGGTTGTTGTTTTTCCTTCTCTACCCTTTTTTTCCCATGAAAATACCATACGGTATATGATTGGATAAAACCCCATCTAAGCAAATGAAAATGAATGTCATCTAATTTGATCGTCTTCATATTTTTGCACCGAGTGCAAGGGCATAAATACACTCCTTTCTTACCACCATTTTCACCAACAAAACTAATAAACTTCTTCACCCTGTCTACATAGTATGTAGATCTTTGATCAGATTCATTTATCCACTTTTTGTCTATACTGAAAGACATATTGCCCTCCTATATCATATATGTTATAACATTAGATGTAAATATAATATATATATATATATATATGAGTGTATATATAGGACGTACTCCAAAAGTCCCAAGTTTGATTTCATTGGCCTTAATTTTTAAGTGCGTTTATCTGTGTCCATTGGCCTTAATTTTTGATTATTTTCTTTGCCAAGTTATATTATGAATTTATAAGTTAATTTTATGGGAGCGTCTCCTTTATTTACTTGAATCATTTTTCGATTTTCTTATTTTTGTTCATTTTAATTTCCATGGTGCTATATTATATAAAAAACGAATTTGTTTTGAAAGAGAAGCAAAAAAATTATGGTACCCTAAGCTTCTACCATTTTCAAATGCAAGGGTGCACGTGAGTCGTTAATTATTCATACTTCGATGTTAAATGATGCCTCTGACATTATTGTAATCGTGAAAAATGCATTGTTTTAACAACCAAGATTCCACCATTTTAGAAAAAAAGATACATAAGACTCATCGGTTATTCTTCCTAAAATGTTAACTGTTGCTTCTATTGAAATTGCCATAAATGCCAATATCCACATGCTACTAGTGTGGGAAGTTTAGCTTTTTTCCCACCGACTCAAAATATTAAAGAACTATGTTTCTAAAGAAAATGCTCTTTATGATATCGCTCTAACTTAGATTGTGTGAACAATGTTGTGAGATGATCTACCCTTTATACTAAGATTCAAATCTGCTAATTTTTCTTTTTTTTTGGATCTGTATATATTCATTTTGAATAGCCAAATCTCCACTTTGTTAAATCTCATAATGGGATGAATTATAAATCATCTTCATACTCATCAAAATAGAGAGAACAAACTTCCTCAACATACTTATAAATAATAAAATCGTAAAGTTACTACTAATAATAATCAATTAACTCTATATTAGATGCAGGCAAATAGTTATTTTCAAACGGTAATTCGTCTGCACTAAGATACCTATAAATAGTGCATAGGGGTACTCTTACCTATGTAGACCACCAAATTTTGTACATGTTAGCAGAATAAGCATATTTCAAGTACCAAATGCGATGATTTGTACAGATAAGAGTATCTATGATATTTCACCAGAGCAACCCTAACAACAGTAAGTCTTATCTATGTGTATGGTGCAATGATCTAATCCATTTCTATTGCGAGACTGATGTATGTTGCTTCAATGATTATGAACAGCTTTTGGACTTATCTGGATATAAAAAGCATCCAAGTAGTAGGCTTGTTAGGGACTTGAAGGGCTGGAAATTGAATCTAGTTTTGGATCCAATGAAGTATTCTTGGTTAATTATCTATGCAATATGTTGTGATTCTAATACGTTTGCAGGTGGATTTATCTTTAATCGTTCAATATTAAAAGATGCAATTTAATAGTTTAACTCAGTTTGAACTGTTTCAAACAAAAAATCAAATAAAACAATGAAAAACACTAGCAAAAGAACACCAGACACATCAGAACTTATTATAGCGGTTTTATCTTAATTGGCCTAATTCCACTTCATCTTTTATTACTGATTTCGATCTAATTACAGCAAGATATACAATGGGAAATCACGGAATTAGCAATAGAATATATGTTGTCTTTAGATTTTGACATTTTGACATTTCGATTCCATCACAATAGCAAACACCAAACTGTTTCCAAAAAATTTGTCATTACAAAGGCGCTATTTTGTAGCACCGGAGTAATGTCTATGCATTATCCCTCTCCTGATACTTGGCTTGCGCCATTAACAATAATTTTATCCACTTATACAGCAATATCAAAACCATATGCAATGTCAGAACCATATACAATATTAGCACCAAGCTGTAAATCATGCAAGGATAAAAAAATCCAATCATATTGAACCTCTACCAAGTTACATGGTTAATCTACGACTTTATGGAAGAAGCCACTTGGTTCTGTTATAATGAGTACACGCGAACCCACCCAAATCCAAATTGATTTAAGTTTCACTGTCTGACAGTAAGAAGATGAAAAAAAATGCATAAAACACTGATCCTAGACAACCATATAAGGAACGTAGTTACATAGTGAAATAATTTAAGTGCTATTGTGTTTAAAATCAAGCAGTAGATATTAAGTACATAATAGCATGCACTTGAGGTAATAATACAATGACATGCTATCGGTGAGAAACCACTCAACCAGTTCTGCAAACAAGAATGTGGATTAGATCAATCAATTTCACAAACAGTAATGAGGATGCATTTATTGTTTAGCTAAACTTCTGTTATCAATGAATAAGTCCCTTTATGCTAAACTGTACATAATTTACCGTCCATTGGTAGAATGATCAAATACTTGAAATTTATACAAAACTCATGCCCATGTTTTCTTTCAACATGAATCATCATAGCAGGCTATGAATTACAATGCTTGATGTCCAACTAAAACAAAAAAAGTCCCTATAACTGAATAATAAGGTTAAAAGAATGAAAATAACAAATCATTTATCCAATTTTTTTCCAAAAGTAAAATACAGATGACAGCGTGCAAAGTAAACATACTTCGGTTAGGGAACACAATTAAAATTACTTAACAGAACGTATGAATTTGAATGTACTGTATATGCATTAAAAAAAGGTATGCATAAGGGTTACTTTACACACATCATCATAAGCATAATTGGTTTCAGACATTAACTACCAGAGCAAATTTTAAATGAACTGGTAGCATCCAACAGACCTTTGGTGTAGCTGAACTTCAACCATCATGAACCGAACAAACAAATTTTATGGCGAATGATGACCTGTGAGAAACGGCTACTGAAATTTGATGTTTGATGTGGATTACTGATTAAGATTGACTACTTTGAGCGCTACAATGATGACATTTAAACTTAGGAATTTTATTTTATTTTTGTCCTCCACGTGTGCCATTTGTAATAATGATTATGTCTCACAACCAAAGCGCATGTCATCTACACTATTTATTTTGCTTACTATTCACGGAACTGACATTTTATTAATCATTTTGTGTTGCACGTACGAGCGCGTGCTCTGTTACTAACTACTTTATCTTGCATATTTCATATGTGATTACTTATACTTGTATATTTCATTCATGACAAGATATATATACTATGCTATACTGGATTGGGGTGTTACACAAAGCCCTGCCTTTTCTTCTCTCTGATTGTTATTGCTTAGCTCTAGGTTTTTGCTCAAGTCTTTTTAAAAATTTGTAAGCTCTAGACTCATATCTACAGCCTCATGAGGGTATAATTAACATTTTCTTGCAGACATATGGCAAGCCAAAGCCAAAGCCAAAGAGAATAGGACACAGTAAATAGGAGAAGTTTCCATGTCATGTTATGACAACCAACTTTGGATGCATGTTTAGGAGTGACTAGTATAAGGATCGTGCTTCGCGCATGGGATGGGGATAACACCTTTGTTTCATTAGTTGTTGAGTGTGTAGCTTTAATTTTCCAAGTTTAGATTGACAGAATTGATAGTGTACAAGAAGTCAGGCAAATGATATTTCATGTCGTACCATTGGAAACATAACTTGGTTAATGTAGAAGCAATTTCTGTACATCGGCATCATTGAGTTTAATTATGACTTACATAACATCATTAAATTTTACTATATTAAGTAATAAAGTAAAACACATGCTACTACATTAGCGATGGCATGCAATGTCGTTTCGCTATGGTGTCGTTAACCTGTACCAGGAATTAGATCACTCTCTAGCAGTGTGATAAAGTAATTCAATGGTTCAATTTGATGGTTACGATTAAGGATTTTTTTTAATATCAAATTGGTTCTATGGGAAAATGAGTAATTAAGCAATATTGTGATACACATTCAAAAGATTTTTAGAGAGTTCCCCGGTTTAGCTAGGTCAGTCTAAAGGCTTGTTCAAGGTAGTTAGTTGTGCTGTCAAAGTTCATGCATACATTTCTTAGCCACGATGCCCCAAAATTCAAAGTTAACAATGATCCAATAGTCGGTGGATCGAGTCTTTAAAGTGTTTCGTTGATTCTACGGTAAAATGATAAAATATGTAAAATGAGAATTTAGGAAATGCGGAGTTCAGATTTTTAGACAAGAAAACAGAAAAATAAAAATAAAAAATAAAACAGCAACGATTTCCCTTTTGTTTAACTTCATCAACACTGCATTTTTTGATCAAATTATTGAGTAATTTGGAATATGCAATTTAAACGTGCAGGTTCCTTTCATTGTATATTATTAGTTGCAGGAAAGATAAAAAAACATTGAAAATTTTCAATCTCAGAACAAATAGAAAACTACATTAAGTGAAGAATGCATTATAACACCATCACTTTCACTGCACTAGTTTTAAGCACAGTCTCAAATTATTTTGATTTCAGCCTAATTTTTGATATAAGCCACTTAGCGCTGAAATTTCAACCATAGGAATATTTTGTAGTTAGAGGCTTAAAGTAGCAAAATATGTTGCAATAAGATATCATTTTCAAATGCATAGGAACAAGTTAACAAAATAAATATGTTACATTGTCAACTTTTGCACATGACATTAGGCTTAAGCAAGCATCAACCAAAGTTTGTCTGACCAAGCAAAGCAAAGTGCAAAGTTCAAAGTGATTCTTTAACTAAATTTCAACTATTACTAAAGTTCTGTGACAAATAGAATTAAATTAGTGTTAACTGCATCCCAATCTCTCTTTCATTTTACTTAGTTACTTCATATTATCCAATATAATTAAATTGTGTTATCCAAACAATTCGGTGATATGTCGCTGTTCGTCTTTTAACAAATTTATAATAAACAACCCGACATTGAAAACCCAACATACACATGTAAACATATAAGTTGAGTAAAGAATCCAAGAGAATAAAGAATGAGTTTAAAGAACAAACCTTTTAGAGATATTTTGAGCTACAAAAGTTCAAGCTCAAAGGAGAAGAAGGCGGCGTCTGCAGAAATTATCGAGGAAGCAGTGAACTGGTGGTCTCAAAATGTTCGGAGGGGCTAAAATTGGAAGAAGCGAGGATTGCAGTGAACTGGTGATCTCGAAAAGGACGAACCAACCGCAGACGAACCAATGCAGACGAAGCCCAAAATTCACGAAAAGGAACGGTGAAAACGAAAGAGGTGGAAATAAAAAAAAGGGAGGGAGAGTGTGCGTTTTGGGGAAAATTTTTCCACGAAAAGAGGCACGGAATTTAATACGGCTACAAGCCGTATCAAATATTAATACGACTTAAAGCCGTATTAAACAATTTAGATACGGCTATAAGCCGTATTAATATTTGATACGGCTTGTAGCCGTATCAAATGCGCCGCCTACGGCAGTGCCAAAATCCAACCTATGGTGTAGTGTAACCGTCATATTTTCAATTTTGAAGAATGTTGTACATATATTTTTAATTATATGCATATTTGATGATAAATTCATATAGCTCTAATTGTTTTTTGCAAATTTATTTATTTGTTTATAAAACGACCAACATGCATGCACATGTTATTAGTTCATGAGATGCATATTATTAATATACAAGTTATTCTTTTAACTTAAATCGCTAATTTTATACTTTAATGTTAAATATTATACAAAACAATCATGTATGGTTGGTATGGTTATCCGCGGTTATCTAATTCTTCAACCATGACCGTAACCGTTATAGATGGTAACCGCATGAATGGTTGGTATGGTTGATGGTTCAACCGTAACAGCCCTACCGAATTGGGACTCGAGACTTGTTCCATTGGGTCCGGAATAGGGGTATAACATTACGAACGCCAGACAGCACACCTCGATAGGGATTCGAAATAAATAGCCTGGTATTTGGAAATTTAATAACATATAGTCATATCAATTTAATACCTTTGGTCATTTCTTTCATTCAAAGCCACCCTACCTTCTGAATGACACAGACCTACCCTTTCCCTTCTCGTTTTAAATCGAGATTTCGACCTCTCTTTCCCAGTTTGAAAACGACATTCAAATAAATAAAAAAAATTGAAATATCGCGATAGCGGAGCAACTAGCGGAGATTGGCAAGGGCAACGTTCGCCTGTGGGGAAGAAGCTTGGGCTCGTGCATTTCAGGGTTTGGTTGTGTATCGTGCTTGTTGATTGGAGACTCGAGAGGGAGGCGCTGGAGTGGAGTTGATCAACGGAGGGGATGCTCGCGATTCCAGGCGGTGTGCAGCAGCATGAGGGAGGGCTGCGAAGTGATGTCGTGATTTTTTTTCTTGAGCGCGGCAAGGGAAAGGCTCGATGCTTTCGATTGATTAGGGTTTTCTTCATGTTGGCGGTAGGCAGTGGCGAGGCGATGGGTGGGTTGTCAGTGGTGGTCGGCGGCGAGCTGAAGTAGAGGTCGTTCAGCGATTATAAAAAAAAGCAGCAAGGGGTCGATGGTCTGGGTCACGGCCGCGTGGAGCAGTAGCTAGGTGTTCGATGGAGGCATTTTGGCATGGTGGTTGGTGTCGTGGCACCCAAGGTGGAGGTTGATCGTTGAAGGTTTGTTCTAGGAGGCAGTCACGTGCAAGGTTATGGTTGTTCGAGTAGGATTAGGATCGAAAATTCATGATTTAGCTAATGAAGGTGATTAGCCAAAAATTAATTTTATTTAAATTAAATTATAAAATTCAAGTGGGTATTAATCGATACATCTCATTCGTACGAGGTCGTGGCATTTAATTCGTAGGATGCGAAAGAAAAATTGGAATGGATTGCAAACAAAATCAAGGTGAGGAACTCTCACTCATTTGGATTACCGAGTTAATTTTTAAATAGTTAAAATTAATTATTGGATGCCTGGTTGAATTTAATAATTATTATCATTTTGGATGTTATTATATATATAGTAGTATATATATTAGTAGTTGGATTGATGTTCCCGCACATTTTAGCAGATGAGACCTTATGCGCCCTGCATAATAGTGGATGACCCTATATACCGCGATATCCTCCTCGAAGTGGGATTGGTATTTTTATGTTGTATTAATTTCTATGGATGCAGGGAAAGGGGTCGGGTAAATCCAACTGGATTCCTCAAAATTTTATTGATTGTTTTTCATATATAATAATATATGACGTGATAGAATAATCTGTTATAGATTATTGTTGTGATGTGAATTATTGGATGCTATATTTGCACTGGCCTTAATTTTGGTATTTTAAATACCATAAATATTATTTTAAATTTGAAGGGATTTAAAAAGAATTTTGGGGATATAAAAATATTTATATCGAAATTGGATTTATTTTAAAGAAAATTGATTTGGATAAAAAAATTGATTTGGAGTTGTACTTAAGTATTCGTAAAAAATTTTAAAATAGAGATTTAAAATAATTTATATAAAGAATTTTTAATATTGGATTTTTAAATGATATTTCAAAAAATATGGCAAAGAAGTTGAAATTGGAATTTTCAACGAGTTCAAGAAATAATTGGAAATTATTGAGTAATAGATTTGTAAATGAGATTTTAATAGAAATCGATTTATAAATGGAGTGATTTATGTAAATCTATTATAAAATTTATAAACAACGTTTATAAATAAGAGAAATGTTATTAGTTGATAAATTAAAATATAAATTCATAGTGTGAATTTATATCGAGATATGAAAATAGGTTTGGGAATGAATAGCAGACTCTATTTTGAAAAGTGAAAATGGATTAGGGAATCAGAAAGGAATTGATGTGTTGTAAATCGAGAGGGATTTTTAAATTGGTTATTGGGATATTTTATGGGAAAAAAATATTATTCTATAGAAGCTAAGTTTGTTTTAAAGGGAATATTATTTATTATGCTGTGTAATTAAAAGTTAGTTATTATTGAAATACTTCAGAAGTAAAATTTCAAATATCGAATATTAGTCTAAATAAATTTCTAATTTTTATAATAAGCTTCGTAAATCAATTTGTTATTGAAAATGAAATAGGGAATGAAGAATCGATGTTTATTAAAGTATTTTAAAATTTTAAATATTACTTAAATGTGTTTTTTAAAAATAAATTATCATTCTATAAAAATACTTATTATACATATATATAGAATTTTGAAAACGATTTTAATTTATTTATAAACCCTCTCGAGATGTGAAAACGGATATGATTTTTAGAAGTTGTAAATGGGTAGACGAGACTATAAGTGAGTATAATCGACTTTGGAAAATGTAAAGGGAATTAATATAAATTCTGGGAATGTAGGAGATAGGATAAGAAAAAAACTCCTAAGTATTGATATTAGAAATGATTTCAGAAAATGGACTTAGAATATTTTCCTATGTGTTGAAATGGAAGCTTTTTGAAAATATTTAGAGACGAAGGATTATATCGAGATATCTTCTAAGTAATGGATTATAAATCAAAGTTGGAAATATTTCACGAAGTGTTGAAGTGAGGTACGGGTGGGATTATCCTGTTACGGAAACAAGTATTCGGAAATGTTTTCAAATATTGATGAATTTGAAAGAGATTTGAATATATATCTTTGTAAAGATATTTTGAAATAAATGCTTTAAAGAATTATAAATAATGGCCTAGTGACTGCTTATGGATGTTATTTGATAGTTAAATAACCAACTATCAATATTGGCCAATTTCGTTAAACGTTTCGAAGAGACCCAGATCAGATTTAACTATCCAAAAACCTCTTCGATCCGATTTGAGCGTTACGAATGGATATTGTGAAGATAGTGAAGACGGTGATTTGGTTTGTCCAGACCCAGGACAACCTGTATGGACGAATGCTATCCGAACATCGTCATTTGAGGATGATGAGCATTCTAAGTGAAATTGTTCTTTAAGGGTAATCGTAGCCTCAAGCCTCATCAACCGGAATGACTGAAAATCAGGGGAGATGCAGCAAGGCTAAGTGGATCTCACCCAATTAGGGTATGTTATCACCATTCTAGATACCCTTAGATTTATTATAAATTATGGATACGGTGGTGCATGGAAAAAGAGCTCTCAGTAAGGGTGGGAACACCCGGGGTGATAACATATTCGGTTCTATCCAGGTTAGGGATAGGGCCGGTCTTGTGTTATAGGGGATCCCGGTGAGGTCCTCAGTACATTTTTCTAGAAGTGTACTATGATAGGTGGTACCCCAGTGCCTAGTCATTGTATGAAATCCATTCTCCAATAAGCGCCGTACGGTTTTGATTGTGCCCAACTATGCTGAAACGTGAGATGCAAGCATTTCAGCTATTTTCTATTTGCTTTTTTAGACACTATTATAATATCGGACGATTTTGATAAAAATGTTTTGGTTATCATGAGGTAAATACCTGTCGTATTTATGTGTAACGTGGTCTTACGAGATACCTTTATTTTTCAAAGGATTTTGAAAATAGTAATAATTCAAATTGAGTGTGTTTTCTCACGCTGGTTTTCCAGACTGACTCGGGTGTTATTTTATTATAATGCTCGGGTCAGACTGAGTATTACAGATTCAGGTTAGAATGCTAAGGAGCCCAAGATACGAGCTAAAGGATTTCAGAGACGTATCTCCATACTTGGTTTATATTTCCGCTATGTGAGGACAAGTTATTATAACTGTCTAGATTGATGTATTGAATATTGTACTCTGATGATTGTAAGTATAAAACAGTTACATATTCTCTTGTATAAAAATCTGTTATTATATATTATATTTTGTTCTGCTGCGTTTGTGAGATTCTGTGTTGTTGTTTTCTGTTTATTCTTCTTCCTTTTCTTCTGTTCACCCCTAATGAACTGGTGTTCGGCACTCGATTGCTCGGCATTCTATACAGTGGGCGTATTGATGTTGATTTTCGAGGATCGAAAATCCCGTGTTTGTTACAATATTTTCGCGAAGATATATAACTAGAATATATTTGATAAAAGTATATATCTGTATGTAATTTACTGCGATTATAATAATTAAATAAAAAGCTAATAACGACGCTTACACGTAATATTCACGTTTAGGATAACTAATTAATGAGAAAGGAATTTAAAAGGGTTGTAACTCCAATAAATGGAAAATAAATAGTAATAAATATGGGTGTTGCAATAATTTGATAGGGTAAATGAATTAATGAGACTCATAAATAAAGAAGTTGAATTAATAACTATGGAATATTTAGAAAAGTTACTAATTTGAAATTAGTAATCATACATAAATGTTTTAGGAAATATCTATTAGGATTTTATGAAAAATTGACATTTATGAGCATAAAATGGGGATTTATGGGTAGATAAGTATTTAAGGTAAATCTTATTGCCTTAAATAAAAAGGGAATTAGTAAGCTAAGTTCAATGTCTACCTAAGATAATATTAGTAAAGACTTATAATGGTTAATTCGACTTAGTAGGTTAGTGATGCAATGTCAGTAGAGTCACTCGACGAAAGACTGCCATTCACTATGAGGCTAGCAGCAGTCGGGTGCACTTACTACTAATATGAGATATCGCTAATCCTATGATCCATGACGACGTGAGAGATTGGGTCTGCTTTCTTAATTGAAAAGTATCAAATGGTCCAAATTTTGAATTAAGAGCGTTGATGGTTATCTTTATAGGGATTCACTTCTGGTTTGAGATATTAAGTAGCTTTAGGGTCCGCCTCTCTCCTAAAAGTAAGTATTATGTAACCTAGTGAGATTCCAAATAAATAAGGTTGTCTCTAAAAGGATTTACTTTAGTGTTGAGGTATTAAGTGGCTGTAGGGACGGCCTTTCTACCGAAAGAAGTAACCTAATGAGATTCCATATTTATAATTTAGTGTGATAGTGGATATCTCGGAAAGGGTTCGCTTCAAATTTGAGGTATTAAGTGACTGTAGGGTCCGCCTCTTTCTTATAAAAGAAGTATTAAGTAGCCCAATGAGATTTTCAAGTAATGTCAACTAGATAGTACCAGTGAGCAGGCTTTTAAATCTCCCCGAGATGGCCGAGATGAAAAATCTGAGATGTCAGCCAAAATCCGAGATTTGGCAGCCTATTTAGTTATAAGTGTTTTAAATATCGCCCGAGATAGCCGAGATATTTTCCCGAGATATTGGCCAAAATCCGAGATTTAAAACACTGCCAGTGAGGAGTCCGCCTTGGGTTAGATATTAAATGACAAAGGCCTACCTATAAATAGGTGTTAAATAGTCAAGGGTCTGCCTAGTCCTTATTAATGAGGTATTAAATGGTTTGGGTATAGTCTCTCTTATTGCTAAGGCCGTAATAATGATAGTACTAGTGAGGAGTCCACCTTGGGATATGTATTAAGTGATTGGGACCTGCCTAGAATATGGGTATTAAATGGTTAGAAGTCCGCCTAGTCCTTTTAAAGGTATTAAATGGCTTGGATACTGTCTATTACATGGCTATGATTTTATCGACGATAGATGCGGTAATAGTTGGACATTAAATGTCGGAAGCCTTAAATAGTGGTTAGAGGTCTTTATAGCTAGGACCCGCCGACCATTGACAACATTGTTAAAGAACCACCTTTGGAAGAGGTCTTAAATGATGGGATCTACCTTGATTGAGGTCTTAAATGGAGGTCTGCCTATTTCTCTTTTAAAAGTATTTTGTGATGATTATAGAAGCCCGCTTCATATTTAGAAGTATTAAGTGGCAAATGGGTTTGGAAGTATTGGGTGGGTGATAAAGCTTCATCAGTATTTTGTACCTTAGGAAGTGATAAGTAAGTAATCATGTGTGAAGTGCAAGGTTAGATTAGAATTGCTAACCTTAATGGACATAACTACTAAATGGAAACCAATCGGTATAAATTTATGTTATGGACATTTTATAGATTTTCCAGTCACCAGAACGTTGTTCTGCTTCATCATTACAACCCATAGGATAGATTTAGAGGAACAAGTCACTGGAGCTAGATGTACTTTGTTATTGGAGAAGTCTTCTTTTCTCTCATGCTCGATGCTGATATGACAATCTGTTATCCAAGGAATACCATTTATTCCAAGGTAGTAGTCATAATCAGTATTCTTATCCTATTATTGTTTCCGTTGTGAGTTTAGATTTATATCAATCTCTGATAATGCTCGTGCTTGTTTTCAGGTAAAAAATCCAATGATCTGTGCTCTGATGGACTTGGATTTTGATTTTTGTTAAAATTTAGACCCATTAAGGTACGGATTGTTCTGGCCTATACGACATAGGGGGCAACCAACTATCAATTTCGTAATGCACATCGAAATTGATAAACAACAATGGTGTCGCGAATTTGGGGCGCGACCCCACGATCAGGCCACCAAGGTGGATATTGGCCAATTTGGTTCACTCTCAAAACATAATGGGAGTCGAACAAAGGTAGACAGACATATAATGTACACAAATTATGTGGCTAACAAGTAGCCTCCATACGTGCTCACCACAGTGAGTCACACTCAACATACCGCATATTGAGTGTCATCCACGAGCAAAAGAATAACTGAATGGATAACAAAATGGTGTCACATACCACTGCGTGTTACTAGTCCATTTACCCAGTGCACATACATCACACTAGCCCTTCTTTATTCTATATAACGAGTCCAAAGAATAACCGGAAAAGTGTTATCGGAAGTCCCATACCAGACGGTACCACTAAACCGTTTATTCTATTTTCTCGCTACATAAAATAAATAACAATAAATCAAATAGAAAGATGTAATCACCGTACCATATCGAATCACTAATCAAATCAATATCAAAGTGAATCATTCATATAATCTTATTCAATATAAAAGAGAAATCAGAAAAGTAATACAAAATAGATTAATCGAATATATATATATATATATATATATATATATATATATATAGAACAATCAAATCAATACATTAATCAAACATATAATTCCATGTAACAAAAAAAGTATTAAGAAATGAATAATAAATACATGTCTTAAAATAGATATAAAATTATATACTTCTTATAAAAATTAATTCATATATTCCAAAACAATGTACACTAAAACTAAACGGAAAACAATGAAATATATTATCCGATTTTAACATAATTCGAATTAAATATAACTATAAACAATTAAATCAATTCTTAATAAAATAATTTATACAATTTCGTCATATAAAAGAAAATAATTATTAATCAATGAACAAAGAATATATATATTTAATTATAAAATTATAGTTACTCGTAAATATATAATCTATGTTTGTGTTTGAAGCATAATAGCACCATGCGTTTCACAAAATAAACGTACCAATCACTTCAGGACCTGGAAACAAAAACTTGATATATTCACCCCATATACCACACGCATAAATTTTTTTATTTTTTTTTTTTATTTTATACAATTAGTAAATCACTGAAACTAGCATATTTGATTTAGTTTTATTTTAGACATATAAATATATATTAAATATCAGAATAAAATGTGTACAAAAGCTCAGCACATAGTCTGTAAACATGGAATACCAATAATATAACTCAAGGCATTGAAATATGCAAGGATGTGAACAAGTAAAGATAAGCAAGATAAGGAAGAACAGTGTAAATTATACAGGAAGACAAACCACAGGGTACACACAAATAAACAGCAAAATCATTCTCACGCTCACAAGAAAATGAAAGACATGGATACAAGTACAGGTAAACCCACAAGCATTGGAAACATACTCGGCCAAGCTCGCACGCACCTAGGACGGAGATCACACGCGCACAAAGTTGTATAATTTTTTTTCATCACAGCTACAGTCACCTATAGTACTTAAGGAAATGAAATAAGACTCGTGCAACATACAAACTAGATAAAAGAGTAGACAGTTTAATAAAGTGTTTAAATATATTTATACATGAACAAAGCAAGACAGGGCATTAGAATATGAAAACAATAAGACTCCAATACCCATATAGGCAGCATATTAATATCTAATAAAGCTAAGTATGTTTAAATTTCTTTGTTCCAAGTATTATATATATAAGTATTCTCCTTCTAAATATAAAAATATATGTGAATACACACACACTGACAAAAGCTTGCATACATGTATGTACCTAAATTCAAAATTTTCAAAGCCTATATAAAATTGTCATATCCTAAATTGATGAATTTTTTCTTTGTGGATGATAATATATAATCTCTATGCAATGACAGTTGAAGGCAGAAACGAGATGCAACAAAGAATGGGCTACTGCCGTTATGTTCTTAATGGAGTAATGAGCATCTGCATGAACGAAACAAGATAAAGGTGAGTTGAATTCTAAGAGCGGCTACTGCCTTAATCAAAATGCAGCTGGCATAGGCAAGTCAGAGGAGGAAGATGACTCGATCAAACTTGGGGATGAATAACAAAACAGAGATGCTGCTCACTAACACAAATTTACACACACACATATCCATATATGCACACTATCACAATTCTGAAACGCACACACATGATCATCACAGCGTACAAGAACAGATACTCACACCATAGAATAACACACACACGAAGGCAGACACAAAGACACGAATGCGACCGGTCGTCCGATGGTAAAGAAAGGTTGATCGGTGGAGGCATGTCATAGGCAAGGTTGGTCGCCTACTAATGGCGATCGCTCCTCCACTCAGCTCTCTCTTGATTTATTCAGGATTTGAAGCTCACATGAATTCAATCAAACATGAGCATAGGGAATTCAAAGATTAAGTGTTGTAGACATAGGTATGTGAGTGATTTACTCACCAGCGAATCATGCCTTCCTCTTCCCCTTCGACATTACTGAGTATGCTTACACTCAACAACCTTAGCACCGTAGCAAACAAAGGTTGAGCCATAGACGTGTATATGAGTGAAGCGCATACTCAAATTTCTTATTTTATCATAATTTATACAATTTGTTTGTAATTTTAGAAGTGCAGCCAAATCATTTGATGGCTTCTGGAGAAAGCTAAGTTATTCTTAGAAGGCTTGCGTGAGTGTATAATAATAAAGAGAAGAGAAAAGTCTAGAAAAATTTGATTTAGGCTTGGGCTTTGCAATGTAATTCACTACCAAAAATCAAATTAGTAGAGGCATTTAGAAATGCCTCTTAAATTTCAACTAGAGGCTAGAAACTAATTATATTTGCCCCTATAACAATGAGAGGTAGAAGAATATCTGCCTCCAAAAATGTAGCCTCTATTGTTAAATAGAGGCAAATTTGTTTTCTAATTTGCCTCTACTGTATGTGGACCCAAACATCAACATCACTACACTAAAGACGATTACATGAGCCTCTAAAAAATTTAAAACAATTGAGGCTTATATCAATGCCTCTTATGTAAAATTAGGTACGGTAGTTTTAAAAAAATACTGGCATTTGTAAATGACTCTATTGCATATAACATTAAATTCTGATATTTAATCTGCTGTGTAGAAATATAAACGTTATTTCATATTCAAATTAAAGCAAAACGAGAATATAAGTCATTTCAACATACACACATAAAGAACACAAAGAGTAAGTTAAATAACAAACTAATACTCCACTGCAGCATGTTCAACAATCAAAAGCCTTTGTACTACAAGAAACATAGAAAACTGCATTCAATTCCCATTTCAAACAGCAAACAAAACATGAAATTTTAGATCCATATATACATAATTCATAAGTACCTTTACTAAACCACTTACATAGCAAGGAAACTAATAACAACATAACAACAAGTTTTTTAAAACTAACTACTTACGTGATGTGGCGAAATGAGTTGTTGTAGAAAATCCATATCACTTAGAGTTGATGTGAAATTCCCCACAGGACGAGAAATTGGTGCATATAAAGGTGCGTGATATGGATGAGGATAGTAAAAAGGTCCATTTTGTGGATATGCTGACTGTAGATGTAAGAGAGACTGATGTCATGGTGGCGAATTATTTTGCGCAGGCATTTGATGTTGGACGGACGATTGATGTTGGATAGGCGATTGATGTTGCATGAGCGATTGTTGTTGCATGGATACGTGAACTGGAGATGAGTGTTGTCCGGAAGAAGTATCTGGATTAGAAGACTGATGCTGTGAAGATAAAATCATACGCCGCAACTCATCAATCTCCTTCCTTTGTTGTTCATACATTTCCCGTAGGTCAAGATATTCCGAATGCAATGATGCATAATCTCTTCCTTTTCGGGATCTACGAATAGATGAAACATGTTGAGTTTGTTGCACCCATGAAACCATGCTTGGTGCTACAACTTCTCCATAGCATCGAACTCTGCCACCGGTCTCATAACCTCTTACAGACACATATGCTTGCAATCTCAATTCCGGCGTCTCCTCACCATGAGTATCAACTAATTCCCTTAGCTTTTGGGATAAAAGTGTCTGTAAAAGTTAATTATTTATGAGAAATTTTTAAATAAAATGATCATCTGACAAGTTAAAAAGCAAAAGAAGCCATCAATCAAAGTTAGTCAAGGCGGTGAGATAAAATACTAGTGCTAAACAACCAAGCCTTGTCTTTGTCTCTATTTTTCATGATGATGCGTTATTCTTTTTCTCAATCTGGGCCTATTACTCCATATACAATGGAAGCCCCTCCAATACATCTTTCTTTATTATTTTCAGAGTAGGCAAATATTTCAACCGGACATTTCAGACTGTCAACTAAAATTTAAACGCCTTAATGTTCAATTTTAAAGTGATCATAAATGTATTTTTGGTCCACTTTGTTGGTTTAAAGACTGGGTAAAAAAGGGAAAATAAAATAAAAATAGCTTGTTTTGAGTGCAGATAGCAATGATCTGCTTAATATTATGTGCTGCCACTTTCAGAGGATAGCCAAGTGTAATCTGTAGTATAAGGCACATTTCCGTTTTTGTTGAAAAATGATATACTTCATGTCCTTCCCATTATTCGAATTAATTGCTTCAGCATACTCTGAAATAATTGCTTATGATCAGTTCTAGAAGGAATACCATTTCTGCTGTTTTAATTACATTTCATTTTTTGCAGAGCCTTGTTGTTGTACATGATAACAATACATGCACGAACACTGTATTATTTCTTCATTTTGTAAGTTTAACAGATTTCATTACATTAGCTAACCGCTAATAGTAGAGTGTACACAACAAAGAAGAAAAAAACAATCAGGCTCACATATCCCTTCTTTTATTTAAATATGTAATACATGCGTGTTATACGAGCATATATCTTATGATTTGTTAGAAAAAATACGTTTCCTGTTTCCTAACTATTATAAAACATTCAGTTAAATACACTTATCATGGTAGCATCTTGTCTTAATTTAATTAATTACAATATTAGTGAAAACTCAGATCGGTAAATTATTTTCAAATGTGTAGCCAAACCAAAAGCAGCCACAGAGGCTATTGGGAAGAGCGACCAAAATGTAATATTATCAAATTCTATGGAAATGGTGTACTTATAGTGCAGTATACATATTATATACTTATCACACTTTGTAAGAAGAAGATAAAAATAACTGGATTAATATCTCTTACCCCTGTATGCTCAGATGTGTCGTCAATCCAGCTTCTATCTTTATCCTTTCTTTTATGAACCAAATCAAATGCTTCAATAGGATCGGGTTCATGACCATAAATTTGTTTCTGTTCCAAGGTAGTAGCATAATAAGAACATAAAAATTATATTATAATCCTATAAATCATATGGTAGCATAATAAGAATATATGATTTATACTATAATCGAATATATTGCCTCTTAATTGTAACAATGTACTTGGCTAAGAAAATAAAGTTCGTGTAAAGAAGTGGTTACTTACAAATCTAGCATGGTGTCTTACGAAGGACATTGAGCCACCTGTGTGACTCATTTTCAACTTCTTGCGGTTCTCAATATTTTTGTCAAATTTTATCTACTATTCACAAAACAATAAAAAAAATAGTGAATAACAACATAGATGTAATATGTACCAAACCAAAACATATAGAGAAGAATAAGAGTAAGAGATAGTTACTTTATTTTTATGGTCGCTATCCCAATAGTTTACCATTTTCCTCCATTGTTCGCTATCCACGCGATCATCTCCACACATAAAGCGCGAAGGTGAGCCAATATATGGAGTGTAATATTATTTTTTAAATCGGCTCTGTTGTTTCTCACTCTTTTGGTTAGACGTTTTAGTAGTACATGACGAATTATGGGGATGTGGGGTATGTCTTCAGGATGCCAGTCTATTGTATCCTTTAAAATATAAATATTTTATGATAAACATGGAAAAATTGACGAAATCAAAGACAAAAAAAATAAGAATATAATTTGAAATGACCAATTCTAATGCAGCTTGATAATCGGATAATAATATCATTGCAGAAATAGTAATGTAATATAATAAAAAGCTACAAAACTTGCAAAATCCTATTCGAGTTTGTTAAAACAATAAAAAGTACACTGTTGTCCGATAATACAAAACTATTATATTTAGGCTACTAATTTCTTTTTTTGATTTAATCAGCGAAAGAAACTCTCAACTGATGAAATTGTAGGACACTTCAATATTATAGGTATGAAATTGGCTTTTAAGATTACTGTAATGTGTACATCACTATTATTGAGGTTAGTTTTTGTAATGGATTCTTTAGCGATTAATTAAACATTTTATGCATCTGTACTAGCGTACTACAGCATAAACATAACAAAATCCACATTATCATAGTAATTGTGTAAACTCCTTTTTTATCAAATGTGACAACTCTGCTATAATTAAAAATAACAAATCATGGTAGAAACAATATAAAACCGTAGGATCGAAATAATTGTGATTGTTATTTTTCGTCTCCATATTCTTTGACTGAAATACTGTAACTTGTAAGTTTTGCAAAATCGAGTATGTTTTGTTCAACCAGAGTTCATGCATTTTTAGTCTTTTGTGTCAAGAAATAAGTTTCCGCTTATGAATATATCACTTACTAATCCACATTTTAAAAGCTACTATAAAATATGAAGATGAATAACCAATATTCAAAGCACAAAAAGCCATTTCCCAATATTAAGTAAATTTTAAATAGATTCATCATACCGATATTATTTTCCACATGTTTTCCAAAAAAACATCTTTTTGGGATCGCCAGTCTTTTGGAGAAAGAGGAATAAGGTTGTAGTTTCTCGCCAAACTACCTAAGTACCTTGCTAATTTGGCATCTTCTGGAACAATGCACAAACCATCCTTTGTAAACTCAATTTTTTCTTTTCCGGATTTACTCCATGTTGGTTTATTATAGCCACCCCCTTTTCTACTCTTTGACCCTACCAAATTAATAATATAATATTTTCAATAGTAACAAGCTACTAAACCAACAACATGTCATAAGCTGCTTGTACAATGGTATTTTTTAGCCACATAAATTGATCCCTTAACGGTGTTGCTTTACGGCCAAAAACAACACTTTCAACCTTTGTAAACTTATTCCATTAAAGTGATCAGTACAACACAAAAGATAATGACATGTTATAAATAAAATATGAAAATACCACTGTTTTGAGAGTCGCAGTCTTCATGCATGCCATCATCCAAAGGATTCATTTCGTCCAAATGAGAAGTTTCAAAGCTGCTCATCTTAGTAATTGTAAAATAAACGGTAATGTACCAATATTGTACTTTTAAATAAAAGGAAAGGACAATTAATGTATGCTAATTTATAATAAGTGATTATACATAATAAATCTAACAATCAATTTGTACTATGGTTCTGAAAAAATATGAAACTATACATGATCAAATGAAATATTAAATGAACAAAGTTTAACAAACACATAAATATGGTTCAAGTACTATGTTTAGTTGATGCTCTCATTTTCATTCTCATTCCCAATATTTTCTCCATTACTGTCATCATCTTCCAGTAAGGAAACATCCACATTAGGCGTTGGTAAAACTTTGTTAACATAAACAACGGGAACATCAGTTCTTATTTGTAGCTCTTCGTTGTCAAGATTAGGATCATCAAGATTTGGTGTGGCATAGTAATCGTTGACATCAGCTTCGTTATCATCCACAATTAAATCATAGAGATCTCTCGGTTTTGTTTTAACTACAACAGCCCAGTTCGGTTGTTTTGGATCAGGAACATAAAACACTTGAATAGCTTGTGATGCTAGTATAAACCTATCATTATTTTGTGCCACATGGTTAAAGTTCACTAAATTGAAGCCATATCTGTCAGTTTTCTTCCCGGACTTATTTACCCAATCACACTCAAACAGGACAACTTTGCAAGCTTGATTGTCACTTTCACCCGGAAACCTATAATCAAGCTCATATATATTCTTTAAGACACCGTAATAGTCGATATTACCGGTGATTGGATTACAATCTCCAATACTCGAATAACTTGATGTTTCAGCATTCACAAAGATACCACAATTTTGATTTTTGTATTTGTCATCGATTGGTTTAATTCGAAACCTGTAACCATTTATCACATACTTCTTATATTGTCTCACAATCCTGCTTTGACCGTTAGCTAATCGAAGCAAGTCATTTGATACTGCAAAATCACCGGTAGTATGAAAGTCATTCACCTAAGCCAATATGATCAATATATTATTATACGTCATTTTATAGTAAAAGTTATCAATATTGCTTGTTAAAATACAAAGACACATACATGGTTCCTAAACTATGTAGGGAATTCCTTGTTTCTCAAACTCTCGACTTCTCGAATAGTTTTTCGATGATGGATTCTACGTAGCTCTCCCAATCTTTTACTACCAAAAAATAAGTCAAAGAAGAAATGTTTGTTTATAATTCAATGGTGAAACTAAAAGTAGATACTTTAGATTAACGTAATGGTCTTACTTTAAAAAACAAGTCACTTCGCCAGAGTTGAATAAGATATAAGTATGACATTGCTCCCAGATTTTCTTTTCAAGAGTAATCTCTAAGCATTTTCCTAAATGACGACCAGAATTTGCAAATATTGATTGACCCCCATCAACATCACGAGGCAATGATGCATCAGAATTACGACCATGGCATGTATAATGAGTCTCTACACCTTTCAAGTACATTGAACAAAACGAAACACATTCTTCTGCAAGATATCCTATTGCAATACTTCCTTCTGGGTTACTTTTATTGCGAAGTGTTACCTGAAGGTTTGACCAGGCAACTAGGCACTCGGCACTTACATTCTAGAGTGATCGACATACATTGGGTCAGCATTCTAGAGTGATCGGCATACATGGATCATCATACCCAGAGCGTTCGGCACTCCATACTGCTCGGCATCCACACTTCATTCGGCATGACAGAGCATTCGACATACGAAGTTGATCGGCGTCTAGAGATGTCTGACATCAATCTGGTCGGCATCGATGATTCAGCATCAATCTGGTCGGCATCGATGGTTCGGCATCAATCTGGTCGGCATCGATGGTTCAACATCAGTCTGGTCGGCATCGATGGTTCGGCATCAATCTGTTCGGCACCAATAGTTCGGCACCAGACTGTTCGGCATCGATGGTTCGGCATCATACTGTTCGGCATCAATGGTTCGGCACCAGACTGTTCGGCATCAATGGTTCGGCACCAGACTGTTCGGCATCGATGGTTCGATATCAGGCTGTTCGGCATCAGACTGTTCGGCATCGATGGTTTGACATCCGGCTGTTCAGCATCAATGGTTCGACACACAGAACTCACTCTTTCTGGGCTGAGGTAATCGGCTGCCAGGCCCGCCAAGGGAGTCCAACCCATCTTTGTCTATAAATAGAGAGGCAGGGGCACAGTGAAATGGACCTTTTTGGGAGAACACTGGGGAGACTCTGCTGCTTTCAAGACTCGTTCTTTTTACTTAGCAATTGTATTCAAGTAGTAGGTGTACGGATTGTATCTGTAATCAATTATCAAGTAAAGCAATAAAGTTTAACCTCAAAGTGGACATAGGTAGTTACACCGAACCACTATAAATTTGGTGTTCTCATCTTTGCATTCAATTTAGCATATTGTTCTCTGTTCAAATTGACTTTCTTCATTAATCTCTCTACATAATCTTTCTAAACGGGGTTAGTGACCAATTTTGGTGCTAACACTTTGGTGCTTTCGCTGAGAATCGAACAGACCTCAAGGATCTGCTTTGAAGCTACTGGATTGAATAAATCCCCTAAAGAAGATCCGAGTCATTCGTAGGACGTCCGTTGATTCTACTCAGAGTTCATACCAATAACTCTACAATGGCAAGACCACGTACCAGATCAACCTCTCATAATGCGGACGCCCACGAGACTGCTAGCGTACAACAAGCAGGGCCTAGCAATCAACAAGCAAATCTAGGTGCAGGGACTACCGCCCAGGACCATATGCCAGTTGTCACCAGAATAGAGTTCAACGACTTGATGAGAGAGCTCAGGGAAAGCAGGAGACAACTCGGAGAACAGATGCAAGCCAACGCCAACCTCATGGCACAGCTCACTCAACAACAACATCAGAATGCTGGGGGCAGTCCAGCTCCTTATTCTTCATCTGATAGCTCGACTTCGTCCGATGAACCTCCCAGGCGTAGACGCTACAAGACTGAAACTACGCAGGCAGGTGCTGCTGTTCGAACAGTTGGGGACCATTTACACCTCGGAGACCGTGACCAAGCAGGGACTGGAAACTTAGGAGCTGGAGTGCAGGTGGAGGCTGAACGCCCAGCTCACCAAGATGCTAATTATGTCGAACCTCAAGATGCAAGTTTGGCAGGTCACCAACAGAGGAGGCATCAGCTTGATCAATCCCGTAGGACAGACTCCAACCTTCCACCTTCCATACAAACCCCAGACCTAACGGCTATGATTAGACAGTTGATGAAAGAGAATCAAGGCCTATCAAACAACGATTGGGGAGTGTCTAGAAGTCATACTCCTTTCATGGACGTTGTTCTACAGGCGGAGTACCCAAGGAAGTTCAGCATGCCAACTATCCCGGCTTATAAAGGAAAGACTGATCCCATACAGCATGTGATGAGGTACGAATGGATGATGGATTCAGCTAGAGCAAATGATGCAACCAAGTGCAGGTGCTTTCCAATAACTCTATCTGGGATCGCTACCATGTGGTTCACCCGACTTCCTCCACGGTCCGTATCCAGTTTCGAGGAGTTGGCGAAGAAGTTTATAGAACAGTTCAGGATACATACTACTCGTCCAAAGGATGTGATGTCTCTATCAAGTGTAATCCAAGCCCCTGGGGAGTCATTGAAGGAGTATTTACAAAGATTTCATGTTGCGGCTACTGAAGTCAGTAATCCCAATGATCATGCAATTCTTATGGCTGTAATGCGAGGTGTGGATCCGGATTTATAATTCGGAGACTGGCTGGCAGGAAAACCTCCAACTACGCTAGAACGTTTTTACTCAAAGGCACATTAGTTCATAAGGAGGGAGGAAGCTAGGTGGATAAGACGAGATAAGGCGACGGGGCCAGTTCAGGAGTCCGTAAAAAGCAACATTGCTGTGAAGCAGTCTGGAGACAACTCGAGGAAAGTTCAAGTCAATGTCCAGAACAAGCCCGGGCAATCTAAGGAATCCGGAGGAAGAAAACAGGGGAAGAAGAGAGAAGCGGGGAAATGGAAATCGAGAATTCCAACCTACAACGAGTACACCCCGCTGAATGCACCTCTTGAGAACATTTACCTATCAACCTGCAATACCTTTCGGTACAGAAAACCACGTCCAAGGAGTCAACCGAAGAACAAAAGCGGACCGGGAAGTACTGCCGCTTTCATGAGACTTATGGGCACGATACTGAAGAATGCAGACACCTTCACGACGCTATAGAGAAGTTGATTAGGCAAAAAAAGTTATAGGAGTTTGTGAAGAATCCACAGGAAGGTGGACAGGGAACATCCAATCCAGGTCATGCACCAGCTCCACGTCATCCCGAGAAGCCTGCTCGGACCGTGGGCAGACTAGTCATAAACACGATCATCGGTGGACCTCACCCTGCGGATAAGAACTGGCAAGAGATGGAACAGTACGCTAATTCCCTGAGGCATGCAGACTTCGAATGTTGTTCCAACGTAGAAGACGGGACCTCTGCTAAGCAGCTACGCATGATGACTGACGATATAGTATTCAGGAGCAGAGATGCTGACCAAGTGGAGGCTCCTACCATTGACCCGATGGTCATATCTGCGACAATCGGGGCAGCTTATGTGAAAAGAATCTTGATTGATTGTGGAAGCTCTGTCAATATCATCTTCAAGAAGGCTTATGACCAGATGAAGATGGAGACGAAGGATTTGAAGCCATCTAAAGCTCGTATACATGCTTTAATGGCGCAGCGACTGATGCAGTGGGATATGTTGAGTTGCCAGTTGAACTGGGACAAGGTGAGCGAAGGAGGGTGCGAATCCTACCTTTCGTAGTTTTGGATGTAGATTCTCCGTACAATGTGTTTTTGGGCCGACCGGCCCTGGCTGAGTTTAGGGCGGCATTAGCCCCATGGTGTTTGACTTTAAAATTTCCGACCGACAAAGGAGTAGGTGTTGTTCATGGCGACCAAGCGACCGGTTGTGCATGTTATGTGGATGAGCTCCGAGAGGCCCAGTAGAGAGAGAAAGGAAAGGTTGCGGATAATTCCATCCGCATCTAGAATGCCGACAATTGACAAATAATGCCCGAGCCCTGGCTCGGGCAAAATTCTCGGATCTACAGAGACATAGATCCGAGAGACGACTATGAGGAACGCAGGGAAGAAAAGGCAGCACCGGCTGAACTGACGATTGACATTTCAGTCAGTCGAGACGATCCATCGCGAGTACTGAAGATCAGATCATAACTCAACCCCGCAATGACTGAAGACCTTAGTGATTTCCTCCGAGCGAATCTTGATGTTTTTGCTTTGACACATTCTTACATGTGTGGGATTTCTCCCGCTATCACGAGTCATATGTTGAACATAGACCCGAAGTACGTCCCAGTTAAACAAAAGAGGAGAGGAATGGACCCGGAAAGGTCCACTGCTCTCAGAGAGGAGGTGGACAAACTCAAAGCCAATGGGTTCGTCCGCGATGCCCTCTACCCTGAATGGGTATCAAACCCTGTGCTGGTGAAAAAGGCGAATGGGAAATGGAGAACTTGCATAGATTATTCCGATTTCAACAAAGCATGCCCCAAGGACAGTTTCCCATTGCCTAGGATTGATCAGTTGGTCGACTCCACTACAGGACACGAGTTGTTGTCATTCATGGATGCGTACTCGGGATACAATCAGATCCCGATGCATATTCCAGACCAGGAACACACCAGTTTCGTCACAGACGTTGGGCTATATTGCTATGTAGTAATGCCTTTCGGATTGAAAAACGCAGGAGCTACCTATTAGCGTTTGGTGAATCGAATGTTCAAAGACCAGATTGGTAGAACGATGGAAGTCTATGTGGATGACATGCTCGTGAAGTCACGACAGTCAAATGACCACATTCGAGACTTAGCAGAGATGTTCGATATACTCAGATATTATGGAATGAAGATCAACCCTCTGAAGTGTTCCTTCGGCGTTGCGTCGGGGAAGTTTTTGGGATTCATTGTTAATGCCAGGGGAATTGAGGCTAACCCAGAAAAGATTCAAGCTATTCGAGATGTGCAAGTGCCCAGAACTATAAAACATGTGCAAAGCTTGAATGGAAAGGTGGCTGCGCTGAGTCAATTATATCCAGAGCCACGGACAAGTGCATTCCCTTCTTCGATATAATGAAGAAAGGGAAGAGGAATTTCGAATGGACATCCAACTGTGAGGAAGCATTCCGAGATCTGGTGAGGCATCTAGAGAGTCCTTCAGTGCTGTCGAAACCAGTAGACCACGAGATGATGTACGTATACTTGGTCGTATCCCCGCATGCTATAAGTGCGGCTTTAGTTCGCGAGGAGGACCGAGTCCAAAAGCCAGTGTATTACGTTAGCAAACGTTTAACGGGGGTATAAAGAAATTACCCTAAAATTGAGAAATTGACCTATTTCTTGGTGATTGCATCACGTAAGATGCGTCCATACTTTCAAGCACACTCAGTCAGTGTTTATATCGATCAGCCCTTACGGCAGGTACTCCAACGACCAGAAACTTCTGGAAGGATGTTAAAATGGAATATCAAGTTGAGTCAGTTTGATATTACCTACCTGCCATAAAGAGCCATACAAGGGCAAGCATTAGAAGATTTCATCGCTGAGTTTACTGTATCTGACGAACCAGATGGTCACAGTGTCGTTCCCCCCATTGAATGGAAATTGTACACCGATGGGGCATCAAACGACCGTTGCTCCGTAGCTGGTGTAGTTCTTGTGACTCCAGAAAATCGATCAATTTGTTACGCTTTGAAGCTCAATTTCCCGGCTACGAATAATGAAGCAGAATATGAAGCATTGATTGCTGGTTTAAAGCTTATTGGAGAACTCGGGGTAAGGTCTGTCGAAATATTTTGTGACTCACAGTTGGTGGTCTACCAAGTGTGAGGAGATTACCAAGCAAGGGGACAGAAGCTTGCTCTGTACCTTGCTCTGGTTCAGAAACTATTGGCGAACTTCGAACATTATGACATTTCGCATGTCCCACGTGAACAGAACAAGGAAGCCGACTCGTTGGCTAAATTCGCAAGCACTGGCGATGCACAACAAATGGGATTGGTTCCCATTGAAACCTTACATGCTCCAAGCATAGATGCGATGAAAGTTGATTTTGTGTTGGAAATGGGAATCGAGAGGGAGTCATGGATGACCCCATTCAAACTATACCTGATGACCGGGACTTTACCAGAAAAAAGGAGCGTAAGACGACAGGTCATTCAAAAAGCCGCACGATATGTGATGCAGGATGGAGTAATGTATCGGAAGGGGTTCTCGGTCCCCTTATTATGATGCATTGCCCATGATGAGACAAAGCGGGTCTTGGAGGAGGTTCCTGAAGGAGAATGTGGCGACCATACTGGGTGGCAAACGCTAGCAAAAAAGATCCTCCATTATGGATACTATTGGCCAACTGTGAATCGAGATGCTGCAGATTATGCAAGAAAATGTGACAAGTGTCAAAGATATGCGAAAATCCCGAGAGCTCCACCAACGAAACTCACACAAATGGTTAGTCCCTGGCCGTTTGCAATCTGGGGAATCGACATAATTGGTTCTTTGCCTATATCCAAAGGTGGTGCAAAATACGCGATAGTTGTGGTCAACTACTTCACGAAGTGGGCCGAGGCAGAGCCTCTAGCCACAATCACCTCCAAGAAGGTCATTAATTTTGTTGTACGAAACATTATATGCCGCTTTGGCCTCCCGCGAACCATCATTACAGACAACGGAACTCAGTTTGAAAGTAGAGAGTTCAAAGATTTCTGTTCAAAGTACGACATTGAGAAAAAGTTCGCTGCCGTTGCCCATCCAAAGGCTAATGGACAAGTTGAAGCCGTGATCAAAATAATCAAGTCCATATTGAAGAAGCGTTTGGAAAAGGCTGGGGGCAAGTGAGTAGATGAACTCCCAACAGCGCTATGGGCTTATAGAACTACCCACAAGTCCGCGACTGGCCACACTCCATTCGCATTGGCATACGGCTCAGAAGCTGTTATACCCATGGAGCTTGAAGTTCCATCACATCGGGTGACACATTATGATCCTAAGACGAATCAGGATCTCTTGTTGGAGTCACTGGACTGCGTTAATGAAAAACGTGAAGAAGCTGAATTAAGGGCGGCAGCATATAGGCATTGAGTCAAGCGATATTACGACGAGAAAGTCCGCCCAAGAATCCTTGATGTGGGTGATCTTGTTTTGAAATGAGATTTCCCGGTACCATCACGTATGAATCCCAACTGGGAAGGTCCATATGTGGTTGAACGGAAGCTTGGAGAGGGAACTTTCAAGCTAGCGACCGTTGATGGCATGACACTCCCCCGAGCATGGAACAGTGAACATTTGCGACATTATTACATTTAGCCTGTTTCTTTCCTGTTTTAGGTACAATTGTTTGCTGTATGTTTTTATTCCATTGATTCTTAGTTTTCTTTTCAGCATGTAATCGGACAATTTAGTTTGTTTCATTAATAAAGGCTTGAAGCCGTCTTTTCCATGAATTATTGATGTTTCTGTACCTTATAATCTGATGATGAACTGCTGGAGTTACATTATTCAGTATGATATATGAACTCGCATAAACGACTTGAATCTCCGAGTCCCCTGAGTGCGGACCGGAGTACTCTAAGTCCCCAGAGCGCGGACTAGACTATAAACGACTTCAATCTCCGAGTCCTCTGAGTGCGGACCGGAGTACTCTAAGTCCCCAGAGCGCGGACTAGAGTATAAACGACTTGAATCTCCGAGTCCCCTGAGTGCGGACCAGAGTACTCTAAGTCCCCAGAGCGAGGACTAGAGTATAAATGACTTGAATCTCCGAGTCCCCTGAGTGCGAACCAGAGTACTCTGAGTCCCCGGAGCGCAGACAGGAGTATAAGGGACTTCAATCTCCGAGTCCCCTGAGTGCGGACCGGAGTACTCTGACTCCCCGGAGCGCGGACTAGAGTATAAACGACTTGAATCTCCAAGTCTCTGAGTGCGGACCGGAGTACTCCGAGTCCCCGGAGCGTGGACTAGAGTATAAACGACTTGAATCTCCGAGTCCCCTGAGTGCGGACCGGAGTACTCCGAGTCCCCGGAGCGCGGACTAGAGTGTAAGCGACTTGAATCTCCGAGTCCCCTGAGTGCGGATCGGAGTACTCTAAGTCCCCGGAACGCGGACTAGAGTATAAACGATTTGAATCTCCGAGTCCCCTGAGTGCGGACCGGAGTACTCTAAGTCCCTGGAACGCGGACTAGAGTATAAACGATTTGAATCTCCGAGTCCCCTGAATGCGGACCGGAGTACTCTAAGTCCCCTGAGCGCGGACTAGAGTATAAATGAATTGAACCGCTGAGTCCCCTGAATGCGGACCGAATTACTTTAAGTCTCCGGAGCACGGATTAGAAAATATTCTAAGTACCAAAAATGTGAAACGAGAGATGTACAATTCCAATGAATGTCTGAATAATGTAAGAATGGATTAGGAATTTATGTAACTCATAAGAACTTGAGTTTCGACCACAGTTATACAGAAAACTAAAAAGCAAAAAATCGTTCAAATGACAAAGAAACTAAACTTTATTCAATAATCCAAAATGGGGTTATACAACCACTCCTCCAAAACTTGGAGTCAATAATCTATCTACATAAACTACGAAAACGAAAAAGTAAAAGTGGTTACATGACCTAAGCAAAATCTCATTGAACGAGTAGTGGCTATTTCTTCGGCTTCTTTTTCTTGTCCTCCTTTGCTTTCTCAGATGACTCCTCTCCCTCACGCTTCCTCTTGGACTTTTTTCTTGCCAAAGAAGCGGAGTCAGGAGTGGGAGGAGGAACATCCAGCAGTTTGGATTTGCCGGGAAGGATGACTTTTAGAGGCCTATTCAGTGGGTCGGTGAGTTCTAGTACTTGAGACTCAACCTTGATCTCAACCTTCGTTTTCTTCTCTTCTACGAGTCGCTCCTTCATACTCACCTTTGAAGTGGGTTCTGAGGCGCCCGTGATTTCAATTTCATAACTCCCTTCAACAGGAGATGAAGTGTCAGACTTATCATCGTCTAGCGCCCCGATCATTTGAGCATCAGGACTGGGAGTTACTCCCGCATGAGTAGCATCGCTTGTTTTCCCCGTCTCCTCCTTGGCGTCATCGCTCCTCGGAGTCGGTTCAGGGTCAGAGCGGCCTGCATAAAAACATAAAGAACAAACATTAGGACCAATGATCGATCGCAGAAAGCGACAGATCTTTGAACTTCTAGAAGAAGAGTTTTATACCAGTTTCTTGCTGGCTTTCAGATGTGTGCGGAGTTTCACCCTCCAGAATGGGAGACAGCACGTGAATGCCAAGACCGGGGTCTTTCGGATCATAGCCAGCATGCTGCTCGAATGGGTCAAGTGCTGGCCGATCGGCCGGTTGAGTAGAAGGAGGGGCTGCAGCCTCGGTTCCAGATGGGCCAGCTTTGTCATCTTTCTCTTTTGATGGAGGAGAACCTTTGCTGAAAAGAGCCTTAGCTGCAGACAAGTCCGATGGTTCGTTCCCCCGGAGGAACTCTTTCACTAAATCGTCCTCATCGACCTCCTCGGTGCCTGACTCCACCTTCCTGATCTGTATTAAAGTCTCCCAAGCCTCGGCCAAAGATTCAAGGTAGCCCTTGCCTAAAAAGGTCAAGTCCCGGTGCATGAGGACACGGGCATTGTATTTGGCTATTAGTGGGTCGAACATACACTTGATTTCTTCTCTACCGGCCTCTGCAGCCGCTTCAAGGCGGGAGTCGATCTCCGCAGAAGCTATTTTCTTGCCCTCCTCGCGGGCTTCATCTTTCATTGTCCCAACCTTAGAAAGCTCATCCTCGAGCTTTGTCTTCAAGAGACGTGTATCGACAATCTCGTCACAGTACCGTTGAGACTCCTCTTGAGCCGCTATCTTCTCTTCCCTCTCCTTAGAGAGTAGCTCCTTCAACTCTTTGACCTGCAGGGTGAGTGCATCCCTTTCTTTTTGAATAGAATCTTTTTCTAAAGCTAGGGCCCCACTACGTTGGACTGCGATGTCAAGTTCTTTCTTATGGATCGTCTCTAGACGAGCGACGATCTCCGCAGTCTCCTTAGCATTTTGTTCCGCAGTTTCAAGTTTAGACTTGTATAAAGCGAGCTCTTCGTCCTGATTTTTGATGATGTCTTTATCGAAGATAGCTTCGAGCTTCAAGCGGTCGATTTCTTATTGGCGCTCAACGGATACTTCCGAGACTTTTTCGACCAAATGAACAAACGCGTCATGTGAAACATAGACGTCATTGTTGCACGCAATGGCACTCTGCTTGACGTGTCCCGGAATGTGATGAATAGCTGGGAGGAACTTCAGACCGTCAAAGCAGATTTTGGGAAATTTAGCTTTAAGTTTGACCAGTTTCGCTGATATAGTTGGGTCTGCTGCAGGAACAGGGGGAGAAGGTTTTGAAAGTTCTGTTCTCTTACGATGTTCCCGAGATTGTCGTGTGCTTGATGAACCGGAATGTTGATCTCGGGAAACATCGGGTTGAGACCCCTTCTGCGAAGATTTTTCTCTGTCCGTTTCTGTTTGAGGAGGAAGATCACGAGAGTATGAAGACTGAGAATGCGATTTCTTCCGGTAAGTCGAGTCCCGGAGACGGTTGTCACAATCTCCTTAATCGTCCCTATCCCGGTGCTTGCCAGATCCCGAATCCCGGCCGGGATGGTGAAAAATGGATGAGCCATGGAGACGATCGAATCCGTGGGAACGTCCCATGTCACCCGCATAGAATAAAAATAACAATGAGTTAGGAAGAATCGGGGTAATGGCAAAAATTGAAGTGTATGGTGAAGTGCGTGTGTGCCTGTGTGTCCTAGTGTTCCCCCCGATGGACCAGTTCCTTTATCTTTATTGATTGGAGTATTATCTCCCTGGACTCGGGCTTGAACTCCCGTATCACCTCTAGCGGGTGAATGAAACTTGAGAGCCTCTGGATCGTCGAAACCGTAGTTGAGTAGATCGTCAGGAATGGTAAGGTTCGACAGGCCCTTCAGAGAACTTTCTAAATGTTGTGAGGAAGCTTCTTTCTCCACCAGGACAAGGGTAATTTTAGAAGTTCCACCAATTTTTTCCTTCATCATCTTGTACGTCGGTTTCTTTTTCCCCTTAGAAGGGGAAGATGACGTTTCGATGTCGTGAACTTCGACCGTTGGGTCTTGAGTGGGACCGACATTCTCATCTTGCGCTTCGGGTGTCTCAGTTTCCTTAATTTCCCCCTCTTCTAGTGTATTAGGAGCGTTGCGTGCTGAAGACTCAACCTGTTTTTTCCTTTTGCCAAAGGCAGGCCTGGGAATGGTGACGCCCTGAGGAAGGCTTATCTAACGGCCTTCTGCCAACAGTCCAAGCCTTGTAAGTGACTCGTTCGAAATGAGAGCTCTAATGTCCCGTTCTCCGGCAGGAAGGGCTCGAATAGCCTCGATGGCATCAGAATATCCGTGGCCGTCAGGACGTGGAGTGATACCTGGAAAGATGGGTAAAAAAGTCAGAAGAGGTACGACTGCTGCTAAACACGAGTAACGGTTCAAGAAATAAGGCTTACTTCCTTCGACCCATCTCCTCGCAAAGCCGGGAGGACAACGTACATAGAACCATTCCTGTTTATATAGAGCAAACTTGGTCCACGCTCCAGTTAAGATCTGACATTTGTTGTGCGGCTCTAGAAACACGAATGATGGGTTGTCCTTCCGCTTCTTGATGCAATATATGTATCTGATATCGCCCGGAGTTGGAATCCTAGAGAAGACATTCATAAAGAGGATGCAAGTGCCGTAGAGGAATGCATGGCCGTTCGGGTGCAGTTGCGATGGAGCAACGTCGATGTATTGCAGCATATCCCGAAGAAACGAGTTGAATGGTGGCACACTGCCAACCCAACACATGAATTTGTTACAAGCTGTGTATCCGACTGGGGGAAAGTGTGGACGGTCATGCCCCGATGGAACTAGCATGTCATCAAAAGGGATTCCGTGGACATAGCATATCCAGTGGAGTGTACTTTCATTAATCTTTGAAGCAAGCGAAACGACAGGGTTGTCTAAGAAAATTGCTGCCTCCAGCGCATCGGGAGCTAAGTCATGTGCAGGGGAAGTTGATGGATTTGAAGTATCTGCGACTTCTCATCGGGAGGATGGCCCAGGCCTGTCCGAAATCATGGCGGAGCAAGATTTCCAAGACATCGCTAGTAAAGATTGAATCTAGCAAAGTACTTGTTCAAACTATACTTAAAAAATAATCGACGTCAGACTTAACAATACGAATATTCCCCTCGTGTAGTCTGTGAACTAGTGCGATCATTCGGGTGTAAACACTGAGAAATTATAAGTCACAGGATTGATGATATAAAGTTGAGCCTTGAACTGTCGTCTTCGAAGACTGTCATCGCTGACCGTCTCCGAAAGCCAGCCTTGCAATGTTTTCAATTTTGAACTCGGACATTGGCACTGCGTGTTAAAAGATTTAATCCGTTTTTGTTGGTTTAAGTTCAAGCTTGTGATTATTGAAACTAAGAAGTTATCAGTCCAGATTAGTTCGATATGCTGGTATGCTTAAGTCCTTATCTTTGTGCTTGATGTTTGATTAGGCAAGGTGAATAAGAGTTCGGTCAAAAATTCTTCGGCTTAAGTTTTGTTCGGCTTAAGTTCTGTTCGGCTAAGTTCTGTTCGGTTTAGGTTCTGTTCAGCTAAGTTCTGTTTGGCTTAATTTCTGTTCGTCTTAGGTTGTGTTCGGTTTAGGTTCTGTTCGGCTTAAGTTTTGTTCGGCTTAGGTTCAGTTCGGCTTAGGTTCTGTTCGGCATAGGTTCTATTCGGCTAAGGTTCTGTTTGGCTTAATTTCTGTTCGGCTTAGGTTGTGTTCGGTTTAGGTTCTGTTCGGCTTAAGTTATGTTCGGCTTAAGTTCTGTACGGCTTAAGTTATGTTCGGCTTAAGTTCTGTTCGACCAAAATTCTGCTCGGTCAAAATTCTGTCCGACCAGAATTCTGTTCGACCTCTCTTCTGTTCGGCCTGAAAACGAGTGCACGCAGCAAGTCGTGCTGAGCTGATTCACTCGGCCTTCTGCCCTTAACATCATTTCTCTTCTTTTCCTCCATCTCTCCCAACCAACGTACCCGAGTCGTTCGGCAAGCTGTGTCAAACCACGGTCATGCCGATCCACTTCACTAAACCTTAACTCCAATTTCACTACCGTACTTTCCCTCCATCGCTCGGCATAAGGAAGTCATGCCGAGCCACATCAATACGTCTTCCACCATTTTCCTCCTTCAAACACCTCTGCGATCCTCTTCTCTTCTGCCGTTCGTCTAGCCTTCAACTCCTTTAAAACACCCGCACTTCGCCCCTAACTCCTCCTGCTCCACGCAATTACTTCTGACCTTGATTTTGTAGAGATTCGCGAGTTCGAATCTCATGCTAGGTTTCCTAATCGGAGTGAAGTATTTAAGGAAAAGTTTTTTACCTAAGAATTGAGTCAAAGCTTGGGGAGATTCTGAAGTAGGGAGCGTGGCTCTAATTGGATTCAATCGGTTGGGGAAGGAAGTGAGGCAACGTGTGGTGTTTGAGAAGGGAAGGGAAAAGTAGATAATTCTCTGAAGTTGGTTGTGAGGCAAGGTTCGTAAATACTGAAAAGTAGAGGTAGAAGTAAAAGGGAGAAGAAGAAGGAGCATCGGCTTATATAGAGAGAAGGGAAGTCGAAGAGACTATAACCGGTAGAACCAGTCAAATCGACATTGTTCGACATCCAGGGTGCTCGGCATCGGCTATGTCGTTCGGCATCCAGGGTGCTCGGCTTCGGCTGTGTCGTTCGGTATTTGCATATCGTTCGGCATCCTGGGTGATTCAAAGCACACCATGCATGTTTAACCACATGATGTACTTTGGGGGGCAAGTGTTACCTGAAGGTTTGACCAGGCAACTAGGCACTTGGCACTTACATTCTAGAGTGATCGGCATACATTGGGTCGGCATTCTAGAGTGATCGGCATACATGGATCGTCATACCCAGAGCGTTCGGCACTCCATACTACTCGGCATCCACACTTCGTTCGGCATGGCAGAGCATTCGACATACGGAGTTGATCGGCGTCTAGAGATGTCTGACATCAGTCTGGTCGGCATCGATGGTTCGGCATCAATCTGGTCGGCATCGATGGTTCAGCATCAGTCTGGTCGGCATCGATGGTTCGGCATCAATCTGTTCGGCACCAATGGTTCGGCACCAGACTGTTCGACATCGATGGTTCGGCATCATACTGTTCGGCATCAATGGTTCGGCACCAGACTGTTCGGCATCAATGGTTTGGCACCAGACTGTTCGGCATCGATGGTTCGGCATCAGGCTGTTCGGCATCAATGGTTCGACATCAGACTGTTCGGCATCGATGGTTTGACATCCGGCTATTCGGCATCAATGGTTCGGCACACAGAACTCACTCTTTCTGGGCTGAGGTAATCGGCTGCCAGGCCCACCAGGGGAGTCCAACCCATCTTTGTCTATAAATAGAGAGGCAAGGGCACAGTGAAATGGACCTTTTTTGGGAGAACACTGGGGAGACTCTGCTGCTTTCAAGACTCGTTCTTTTTACTTAGCAATTGTATTCAAGTAGTTGGTGTACGGATTATATCTGTAATAAATTATCAAGTAAAGCAATAAAGTTTAACCTCAAAGTGGACGTAGGCAGTTACGCCGAACCACTATAAATCTAGTGTTCTCATCTTTGCATTCAATTTAGCATATTGTTCTCTGTTCAAATTGACTTTCTTCATTAATCTCTCTACATAATCTTTCTAAACGGGGTTAGTGACCAATTTTGGTGCTAACACGAACATATCTTTTTAATGTTTGCAAGTACCTGAAGAAACAAATAAATACTCATTTTTCCTATAACATATCACTACCGTAAGAGGATCTAATCGGGATAAGCGGTTACACTTACAAAAGGATCAACAAATGTACTTGTGTGATGTTGCTGTCAAATAAACTGTATTTTTTGCATTCATTTATCATTGTCCAAAAGTTTCTACATTGATTTTACATGTAATGATAGAATCTCTAGTTTTTTCTCAAATCCAAGTGCACATACTTATAATAATTGTAATATTCGATGTGGATGTTATGAAAAATGCTTCATTACATATGCAATTATAGTTATATTTAATTAATTCCTACTATATACTTATTATCATATTTCTAGCACCAACTCTAAATCTTATTGGTTCACCTTCAAATTTTAAATGTGGTTCATAAATTAAGATGTAATAAGATGGAAAATAAAATATCAAAATGAAATGAAGGAAAATTGATTACCTTTCAATAGGATACATCCAACGATATTGAACCGGTCCGGCAATTGCGGTTTCATCGACTAAATGAGCTATTAGGTGAACTGATATAGTGAAAAAGGAAGGAGGGAACATTTTCTTCATCATACATAAGGCTAATGCTACCCTATATTTTAGTTGGTTCATCGACGCAACATGTTGTTTTTACTACAAAATTGTCTAAAAAATGCACTTAACTCAAGCAAAACAAGGACAAAAGGTCAAGGCAAAACCCTTCGAATTGCCAGTGGAAGCAAATGTTGCATAATCACATGATGATCGTGACTTTTTAATCCTTGTAACCTTTTTTTCCTTCACATCTACACATCGAGAAATATTGGTTGAATATCCATCCGAAACACGTACAACTGATAATGCTTTACAAAACAACGTTGTTTCCTCATTGGTCATGAAGAATATCGCTGGAGGTATATATGTCCTATTGCCTTCCCGAATAGGATGAAATGATTTTCTTATTTGTAAAATTTCTAAATCAGCCCGGGCCTTAACTCCATCCTTTCCTTTTTTTGAGTTTCCAAGTAAAGTTCCTAAAATGTTTTCACTTACATTCTTCTCAAGATGCATCAAATCAGTGTTATGTCGTATCAACAGATAATGCCAATAAGGTAAAGTAAAAAATATGGTTTTTTTCTTCCAAGGTCCAACAACTCGAGTTTCCTTATTGGCATTCATACTCCTCCGTCATTTTTGACCACTAATAAATTCAAGGGCCGATGATTTACCAAATGTAAATCTTAAATTTGATAGTTTCTTTAAACACTCGATTCTTGTTAGTGGTTTAGGGGAAAGATCTTTCTCACACTTACCATTAAACAAACGTTCATCAAGTCGAAACCTATGTGAAATAGGTAAAAATCTACGACTTCCCAAATAACCTTGCTTTTTGCTATTTAGTAAACACACTGAATAAGTTTGGTGGTTACAATGTGAACATGTAAGCTTTCCTGATGTACTCCATCCTGATAAATTAGCATATACAGGTAAATCGTTTATAGTCCATAAAATAGCCGCTCTCAAATTGAATGTTTGTTTCGAAAAAACATCGTATGTATTCGTGCCAACCTCCCATAGCTCTTTTAACTCATCTACTAGTGGTTGCATATAAATATCAATATCTTTTCCTGGTTCATGAGGTCTTGGAATTAATAAAGACATAAATAGATAAGGTTGCTTCATACACAACCACGGTGGTAAATTATAAACAGAGCTAATCACTGGCCAAGTGCTATGTTTACTATTTAAGTGCGCAAATGGATTGCAACCATCACTTGCAAGGCTCAAACGAACATTACGAATTTCGGATGCAAAATCAGGGTATAGAGAATCCAAATGTTTCCAAGCTGGAGAATATGTTGGATGTTTCATGAAACCATCATTCGAACCACCATTTGAATGCCATCTCATATGTTCTGCTGTATATTTTGACATATACAACCTCTTTAGCCTGGGAATTAAAGGAAAATAGCGAAGCACTTTAACAGATACTTTCTTTTTAACATTTTCATCTTCTGTATTTACTTTGTATCTTGAAGTGCCACAATGAGAGCAAGTTTGCAAGTATGATGTTTGCTTCCAAAATAACATACAATCATTCAGACATGCATCAATCTTCTCTTAAGTGATACCCAAATCATCAATTATTATTTTTGCCTGTGAATTTGACTTTGGCATACAATTTCCATCAGGCAACATATCTTTAAATGCTTCCAAGAACATAGAGAAAGCTGAATTACTCACATTTCCCAAACACTTGATCTGGTACAATTTTACAATTGCATCCATTTTATTATACTTACTACCACATACAGTTCCCTATTAGCTTCATCTACCAACTAGAAAAAATGTTCTGCCTCGGGAGTTTGACCTTCAAAAATAGGAGAATGATCCGACGAACTTGCACTTTGTCCAATAAAGGGCATAAATGTCTCATCGAGAAAATCATGCATTTCACCTCTCCCCCTTTGATCGTTGTCCATTTGCATATCATTTTCCAAGTTGATGTAAGTCCCAGTCCCTACATAAGACCCCTCATTATATGATTCACCATGATGTGTCCAACGAGCCGTCGTATAAAGTGGGTCCATTCCATATGAAAGGAGATGACCAGCAACATGAATTCTATCGTTGAAATAACGATTGCAGCACTTTTTACAAGGACATATAATCTTATCTTTTGAATGGATTTGGAAAAAGCTTCGTTTAAAAATAATTCCATCTCTATGTTCTTTTGAATTACGTTCCAAATTCACCCAATTTTTGTCCATAAGTTAATGACTGTAAAAAAGTAAAAAGCATATCAAACACATGAGAAAAAAAGATTCTTATCTAACATCATAATCAAATACATGTTTAATTATTACCAAATGGCCTAACATATTTATCCAATGAAAAAAAATGCATGTAGCTAGAACAATGAAAAAATTGACTACACTGCATGGAAAAGTTGGGAAAAATCAGTTGCCCCACAAAGTCCGATGGGGTTGCGAGACGCCACCATCTCACTCTTCATTCCTCATTGCAGAGGAAACCTATGCATTGATAACTCTCATGGTTCTGTCTAAATATGAGAGGGCGTAAACATAGCATAAATAATTGATCTATATAGTACAGTCTAAGATGCCAACAATTGCTTACTTAACGATAATTAATAACCCATACGTCGACATTTAAAAGAAAAATTGGGCTTTTGTTAAAAAATTATTGGGGAACCAGTGTTTTTGCTTCTCATCGAGGTTTAAGAGAACTTCTAGCCCATCAAGTTCCTATTATGATGCTAATTTCTATTTAAGTAAAAGGTGGACGTTTTAGGCAACTCTTTGGATATTGTATATGATTTATCATCCATGTTTATCAAATTGTATTGCAAGTAAAGTTGTTTGAAAATACAAGAGCCCCCTAGGTGAGGATTCCCTTTCTTTAATTTGATTAACCATTAATGCTAACATGTTGTTCTGTCAGAATCGTCTACTTATTACTGCTGGCCATAGATCCTTAACGGGTGATAATTGATATACGAACTTGCAGTCTAGGGAGTGTCATGCCTTTAAGGCGAGATAGATTCCTACAAGAAAAGGTTTTGACCTAAGATAAACACTTGATACCGATATCCAAGTTTTTCATTATTCATTAATGCTTCGTGATCCATTGGTTTCACCACAGGTCTTGATCAACCTCTAGTATTTTATGCAATTGATAAGGAATCCTGGATCGGTACATGTATTTTCCAGTTTCAATTTCCAACTGTAAGTGGTGATTGTTGTCAAAAAAAGTGGATAACAATCATCATCAAAGTTTTATTTGTATGATAATCATGTTTAAGAAATTTTCCTTTGAAGTTGAATTATTTTGCTTCTTCTCTGTTACTGCTTGTAACACAAAGTTAAAAAGTGAGTAAAATAGTAAATAGTAAATAAATTTAATGAAGTTAAGTCAACACTTTTATGAAGGTTTTTGATTTGATACGAGTAAAATAGTAAATAATTTTTTTATAAATTTTAGTGGGTGTGTAAGGAAAATATTATGGTGTTAATAGAATAACCAGTTCTAAACGTATTGTACAATTTGAGGGATAAATTATATATCCAAAGTTTCTGCAGCACTGATGCAAATTTTACTTTGAACTATATGTTTCGCATACTCCTTCATTAGAAGACGTTATTCCAGCCACCTACTTCATTGCTTTATCTACTCTTTAAGCATTGTAATTTGCATTTTTCATTTAGTATGCTTTCTAAGCTAATGCGATGGCAAATCATATGATCAACCACATAGGTAAAAAGTAAGCAATACAATTGCACATGCAAATTTTGCGACCTAAACTATATTAATGTTATTGCTAATAAGTTAGAAAACTTAAAATCCCTTATTATAGATGCTAATGACTATTTCATGATAAGGGCTATTACCAACAACATCAATGCAAGCCCCTGAATTCATTCATAGCTAAACAAAGTATGATATAACAAAAAAATAAAAACTAATAAAATGATACCAACATTACACATTAAAAATTGAATTACAGTAACATGCTATGATTTGGAAGTTTAAACCAACAAGAAACCATATTGCCGGCATGATGAACAAATATCACAACATAATTACATTCACTCAACTTATTTAGTTTTTTCCACATTTTTATAAACCTCATGTTAATATTTCTCTATTTGGTTCACACATCAATTAACTATAACAAGGTTTTATTTAATAGTATATTTACTTTGTTTATTACATTTCAAAAGTAAACTGATTATTTTTGTTCTATTTTGAACAACCATGTGTGCCTGCACCAATAGTAAGTACCAATTATCAACAACTTATGACAATTTCTAAAATGATGAAATTGCAATGTGCATATATATGTATATATAATTTTTTTTCTTCTTATTATCTTTATTGTGGGCATTGTTATTCAATTTGTGTTAAGATTCGCTTATAGAAAATCTAAACATAAGAGATAGCCAATAGATATATTTAGAAGTAGACAATTCGGTAGGAGTTAAGATCTCAAACATGAATATAAGCGCATCAGGCACAAGTCCGAACACAGATGGAGTTCATATAGGACATTCTAACAATGCAAACATAACCGATTCTGTAATAGTAACAGGTAGTTGATAGCAAATTATATCCCAAAGTTTTATCACATGCGCACGCGCATATAAAGACATAGTTGCAATGTTTTAACTAACATACAATATATTTGATGTTTTGATTTATTTTAGGAGATGATTGTGTATCAATTGTACTTGGATCGGAAAATATTATAGTTGATAATATACAGTGCGGTCCAGGTCATGGAATAAGGTATTATTGGAAATTTTGCAATGTTTAATATTATGTCTTTGATATATTATTGCAATGTTTAATATTATGTCTTCAATGTATATTTTCATGGTAACTATATATTTCATTTGACAGTATTGGGAGTTTAGGTCAAAATCCTAGCGAGGTTCATGTAGAAAACATTACAATAACAAATTCATTCCTAAATGGGACGACAAATGGAGTGCGCATCAAGACTTGGCAGGTAATTAATCTTTGAGCTACTTATGCTTGAATGGATAAATTCATATCAAATAAACAATGTAGTTTTAATGCATATAATTTGGTACATTTAGCACAATTGAAGAAAGACCATTATATCAATATTCTAATGACTCAGATCGTTTATTGTTTTCGTAATTTGATTTTAAACCAGAGCGGATGAAAACATTCCTCATCTAACACACCAAATATTCAATGAACATGGTGGAAATGGAGTTGCTAGGAGAATTACCTTTCAAAACATTACTATGTTCAATGTGTCAAACCCTATGATCATTGATCGGTTTTATTGTGACCAAAGAGAAGAATGTCCATCTGAGGTGAAACAATTAGCTCCAACACTTTCTTCTTTTGTATTATGTTCGTCTCTCTTATATATAATTCAGTTAAAAGTCTAATGTATTTTTTAAAATCAATTTTAGCCTGATGCTGTGATTATGGAGAATGTGGTTTTCAGTAACATTACCGGTAGCAGCGCAATCCAAACACAAGTCTTATTTGCTTGTACCGCATGTCAAAGAATAACATTACAAGACATTGATTTCATTGGATACCATGGTAATGAAACAAAGATTAATTGCAGTAATATTGTACCAACTAAGTTAGGAACTATTCGTCCTCTACTTAGTTAATAAAGTTTTTTTGACTTACTCCAAAACAAAGGACGACAATTTGTTATGAGTGAAGCAAATATTTTCAATGTAGTAACGCAAATCTAGATGTATTAAGTGTCATCAAGATGAATGGTAGTTCGTATTCTTCATTATGTACATGCAAACAAAAACTTGAATGAATAAATATATAATTTAAGTTTGTCGTTGTACATTAAAAGATCAGGTCCATGTATACTATATACTAGAATTTCAAATGAAGCATCGGGCTATTGTCTGGTAACTTAAGTCTTTAACATACTTCTGCCCCTAAAATAAACAAACACCTGTAGAAATTGCCAACTGACCACAAGGTTGACAGTATAATTTCATCTATGCAATTAAAACCCATATCATTCATGTTCTTAATATTATTCTAACACGGTGATAACAAGCACCATGTGACATATAGGGAACTATCTTAGATAATTTATTAACACCCCCACATATTACGCATTCAGTTGAGACCTCTCTATGCATCAAGTTTAAGAATATGATGCAAACTTGTACCCTTGTGCACAAATATAGATATACTATTGACATTAAGTTGCTCATACATGACTTGTGACTTAGGAAACGAAACTATGTTAAACTCATTAACTGCATGCATGAATTCAACAGAAGAAAAAGGGGTAAAAAAATGTTACAGATACGAATAAAACATAAGCAACACTAACCTCGCCTAAGAATCACAGGATCCTCAACCTCAATTGGCAACCAAGCTGCCACAATCGCAATTTCTACCGCCCTTCCAATGCTCCACGATATTATGATGTTGTCTTAACATATATCATAAATATGTTTGAATAGGTGAGACTAGTAGCACAAAAGAGGGTAGCATGACATACAATTATAAGAACTGATTTATTTACTAGGAATACTTACATACATCAGACACGTATTATATAACCTAAATGATGCAAATACTATTAAGTCCATTTATCTTTCAGGTAATTGGCCGGTACTCAATGGTCTGAACTCTCTGAATATAAAATTTTCTCGCTGAAAGGATTTGATTTGATCATTGATCTAGGGGTGAAAACATTGCTAACACATTTGTCGATGGAAAAAAAAATTCCATCAAAGTATTCTTCAACAACAAAATGCATGAGAAATACGAGTGCAAATCAAAGGTTGAAAAAAATTGAATATACTTTAGACAATTTAGATCAATGTGAGCATAAGGATTATCCAAGAAATTGCAGGAAGTGTGTAACCATTCAATTGTATAAATATTGAGAATGTGGGCAACCATCGACTCTTGTCACATTAATTATGTTTAATTTGGACCATATACATCATCAGTTCTATCGACTACACTTGTGTGTGCATGTCCAAAGGTTAATACATGGCGCAATGTGGTCAAGTCTTTTTGAGTAACTAAAATATAAATACGCAAAATCCTAAGACCATTACTACCAAAGAAGTCGTTAGTGGGAAAGTAATAAAAATATATCTTTTATACCTTCAACCGTCGCTACCACTGTAAGTGTAAACACTCCCGGTAGGAGTACAAAAACCTGCGCACATAGTAGATTTATATAAATCCCAAAGAACGAGATCCGCTTAAATAAAAACCCAATCTTCTTTGTTTAATAGTATCATGTCAAAAAATAAATGGCAAAACATAGAGCCTCAAGACCATTTAAATTTGTTTAACATTATAGAGGCTGCCTTTATTTAATAGACTAATGTTACCATGAAAATAATTATTTATCAATTTATGAATTAAATCAAACCATTCATGCCTCAACAGCCAAAAGGCAAGGCCCTAAACTGGTGTGTGTAATACATATCCAACTAACTAAGGTGAATGTGTTTTAAATACAAATTATTCAACATAGAAATAGAAGTAGAGAAGATATTATGGTTAATACCGATTTACAGAACTCAAAAAAAAAACCTGTTATGTTTGCAAACATTGCTACAGACTATAGAAAATATAATTTTATACTTCACTTTCATCTACATAAATTAGAATATCAAAAACCATTTTAACCGTTACAAAATTAAGTATCAGTTTAACAATGGCAAAGGAGATAGTTTAATCCTATGAAAAATTACATAAAGCTATGGAATCCAAGCAGTAAATAACCTGGCCTATACCAGATAATGTAAAAATATATTCAATCATGAGAAATCAATTCAGAATAATTTCAAAATGCGAATAGAAGTACAGAATAAACAAAAATACTTGTAGATATGCTATCTAGGGTTTTGAGAAGGATTTCAGCAACACAAATCTTGCAGGTTAAAGACGATGTAAGGAAATCTGGTGGAGAAGAAGGAATACTACTGCGCACGAACTTGATTTTCCCTCCACCACAATTTTCTACACACATCTTCCTAATTCTGAGATTTAATTTTTTTTGGACATAAATTTGATTTTGTGAGGTTTTTGGGGCAGATGTATTTGGATTTTAATTGGGAAAAGTAACGAGGCTTTTTTACGCGTCTTTAATACTGTTATTGAAGGCATTAAATTATTTTGCCTCTAATTACTGTTTAAGAGAGGTGGAATTTTTTTTTGCCCTTTTTATAATGCCTCTAATAGATTATAATTTGGTAGTGTAACTACAAGGAAAATGTATGTATATTCATTTGTTTATACTCTTAAACTAAATTCCATTTACTATAAATGGTTACAAGTTTATACTTCCTTTCCAAGCTATCACTATATTTCATTTCTACCTTTTTTATAAAATATTATTTTCCACATTTTTAACTTATTTAAATCCAATTATCTTATTTTTACAATTTTAATACTATTATTAAACAATTCCAAAATCCGTTTCCAAATAAATATCCAAATTCCAAGTTAATTAACTAAATCACCATTTATTAACTTAAATTAATCACCACTTAAAAACCAGGTTGTTACATTGTTTCTCTTATCGTAAAGTGATCATAATAGAAAAACGGGCTTACAGTTTAGGAAATATGACTGTTTTATGTTTAGACTGCTACTGGCCAGATTAGTGGTTAACTACTTAAGCCAAAACTTGAGCCCACTAACCCATTCTGAGATTTGCCTAATTAGGACAAATGGGACATATTCTAATCATTTTCCACTTCCCCAAAACAAGCCTAAACCTCAATTAATCTAATTTCCATCAATAAGCTCCTCATTTTCATACTAAATCTACCCTAAACCATGATTAAAGGAGTAATTAGCAAGGGGTAGATCTTGATTTCTTCTTTTGGCTGCTTGGGGATCCGTGAGCTTGCTGTCTATTTTAGATTTGAGGGGAGACTTGGTAATTTTAGGTACTAGGTGAGCGATTTGATATTCCTTACTATACTATGCATGTTTATATAGTTAAACATGATGTTTTTTTAGATGATTTCCATGTTAAAATGTTTCCAAATTTTAACCTAACCTTAATGACATGTTTATGGCTGAATTTAAAAGGATAAAAATGGATTTTAAATGGTTTTGCACACTCTTATGAATCATATTATCATTATGGCATAAAACTAGATCTAGGCAATACTGTATATGTTGATCATGTTTAAATAAATTGAATATGTTATTGAGTGTTTATGAATGTTGTGTATTGGTTGCTTATGTTTGTTTGTATGTTTGAGATGTTTCGTATAATTAGAACTAGGTCCTTGTTCTAGTAACTCTATGAGCAAAAATTCATTAATGTCGACTACGACTTGGATATGTTATTAAGGGGAGTCTAGGGAGCCTACAGTTCAGGCCGTAGACGGTTTGGAGGTGATTTGAAGAAGTGGTTGGTGGAGTTGCAATTTAGATCCAAGAAGGAGCTAATTTAGGATTTTGGCTAAGGAACTTTGAGGCAGGCATGAGGCAAAGAATATGGAGAAGTCTTGGGACTTAGCCTCAAAATTTAAATAGCAATTTCAACTCGATACTGACTTCATTAGCTCAGTACCAACATCTCTTTTTGCAGAGGAAGTGGAGCAAAGGACTTAAGGAGTTAAGGTATGAGAATATGGAGCTTCAGGGATGCAAAAGATAGAAGAGGTCAGGGCATGAAGTACTTAGCCAATTTTTGGCTAAGTAATTCATGTCAGCGCCGATATGAATTGGAGTGGCCAATCTTGACTAAACTCCCATGGAATGATCAGTAGGTCCTAGGGGTCGTACGGTCATTGGACATTCGGTAATGATGTGGCAGTGTGCTGAAAGACGATTACTAATAGGATGAATCAAGGTTAAGGTGCTTCAATGCAATGGCTTTATAATTTTGAGATATTGATTCTATAACTAATCTGGATGTCTATAAGTGTTTCGAAGATGGTGACTTGATCGATGGAATCGTGATGATGATTATCCACCAGGACAGGTTCGAGGATGGGAACTTATGGAGAGTGTCGAAGGGTTCTATCATGGAAGGAAGGAACGTTGTAGGGTTCCGTGATGAATGGAAACTAGATGGAGCGAGGAAGGGCTTAAATACATGTGGTAAGAGACCGTTGATAATCAGAGTGTTTTCTGATGTACTTGTAAGCAGGGCTATTGTGAGGACACTCATTGGGTATGTGGAATAGATACTCCGGATCATTGAAGGGATTCGTATACCCTGGATCGAGGAAGAGATCTAGTTTCAGTTATTGGTTGTTGTTCGAGTTTATAGAAAACTAAGATTTTTCCATTAATTCCTGACGAGAAGGAATGGTCATATGAGCTATCATGTATCCAAGGTATATTGAGTGATGATGAGAATTTTTTTATGGTTGCTATGTTTGCCATGATTATTATAGTTGTTTATTGTCACTCTAGGGATGTCACATGACATAAGTATCAGGAGATTGATATCTAGACACTCGATAGTATATTAGAATGTTTGTATACTTTATGATGATAGTAGAGTATCGTATTATCGTTGTTATGTGCTAACTCTTTGGATGCAGGGACACGTTAGATGTGATTTTTATATCTTTGTTCCTTACTATATCAACTTGTATAGTATTTTGAGATTTACTTATCGCTCACATCAAACTGTTGTTTGACTCAAGGTTTTATGCTTTGCTACTTATTATCTCAAGTACTCTTAAACGAGTGGACTAGATAATAGGCTGTGGTACGCAATTGTTGTATAGAGGATAAGCAGGGGATGGTGCTTTCTCGTATTATATATGGACTTACTATTGCTTATTCCACTGTGTAACACTGTGGAGCCTTGACAGCGTTTGCTATTTTATTTTAGAGACCGTTATCTTTGAGTTTATTTCCATTTGTATAAACTCTATTTCTACTATATTGTATAACTCTGTGAACCTATGCACTCTGATATTTGTGGTTCATTTAGTTATCACAGTCTCTCCTGTTTTATATCCATGATGACTATTATATTTTATTCGATGCGTTGTGAGATATACTATAGATTCTATGATTGTTTTACCTACTTTACAACCATCGCTAGCTGTCTTGCATCAACCGAGCACCGCAGTAGCGTACTATACATGTATATTTAGTGCTGGAGGTATAGGGCGGTTATCACGGATGTGCTAGTTGATGGTTAAAATCCTAGGTTGGAATTAAACAATGTTCTTCTCACATTGTTGTGAAAACGGGTCGATGCAGACTCACTGTCGATGTCGGACCCCTTATTGCATTCCTTTAACACCTCTTAAGCTGCTTTATGAGGGAAATTGTTTTCCAATATTCTCACTTTTGAATGCGGTACATAATTTATTTTGATACCTAGTGAACTAGCGCTACTTGCTCTCCGTTTATTCATTTCTGCAAATAATTTTCCACTTATGAGACAACTTGCTCATTGCAAAATGAAACTTCAATGCAATATAGTCCTTTGAATCTTTGTATTTTCATTGAATACGGTAGTCACTCCATTCTGGAATGGTTAATTTATTTGATTAGATTCGACCCTTTTCATTTTGCAAGCGTTGTGAATGTGCTTTTCCTAGTAGAACTTTATCTTCTTCGATCCATTTTATTTTTGTACTATAACCACTGACATTGTTCAAGTCAATCAACCTCTTTCTTCCTTCGATAATGGTAGAACATGGTGGAACTTTATCTATGTTTGAAGGTTTGATTTGTATATGGAAAGTTGCTTGAAAGTTCTACATGCTGGTCGTAGTAATTTTCATCCAAATGTGGAATCTGGCTAAGATTTAAAGCTTCGTTTTGAGCTTATTACATCGGGTAGTAGTATTGACCGCAAATATATGGTTGAAATTGTTGTAGAGGAGAAGAGTGAATGTATGGAGGTTGAAGAAAGGGTCTTTATTGCTTGTAAAGTTGCGTTGTATTTGAACCTAATTGAAGAGATTGTGAATTTAGATTAATCAAACGTTGTTGAGGTTGGTTGTTTTGTTCGACATTATGTAGATGATGAATGGATTTTAGCGCATAGAGTGGAGAAGAAGTGGTAAGAATGTGGTGAAGAATGGTGTGGATGTGTGATTTTTAAATAGGATGGAAAAACATAGCTGGTGTAGGTAGTCGTAGTGTGTGACAACTATTTTCGACTTACTCAAGTTTTTGAAATTCGGGTAGGTACTTATCTAGGTTTCAAAAACCTAGGAAAGTCAAAACTATCAAGTAGTTCACCGCTACTACCCGGTAGTTGTTCTTGAGGTTAATTGCCCCAAAAGCTACATTGTTGGGGGTATATTTTAGCTACTACTATCCAAAATATATCCTTATTGGGGATGCTCTTAGTAATCCAATTAATCCAAGAAAACCATCATTTACAACAACATGGATGTTTAGCCGAATCATTGTAAAATAGAATAAGGAATAAACAAACAAACAAACACAATAATTTGTTTATGCTTTTAATTGAAAAACGTAACTAAACAGTGATGTTTTGTATTTTACACACTCAGGTACATTTTATGTGCATTAGTACTTGTTTACATGGGTTAGTTCTATTTATACACTAATAATTACTTAACATACAATAAAAAAATATAACAAACTAGTGTAAATCAAAAGTTACTTTACGTACAATTGTTTAATAAATTTACCTTTGTTCTTATCTACCCTCTTTCAAAGTTAAAACTAATTCACACAGATTTTTTATAGTATTAGTGTCGTAACATTTTTATAGGTTTGTTTTAAATTTCTATATTTCAACAAATTAAACTATAATTTTAGCATGTTTTATAAATCTTTTGAAATTACAGTAGTTGGTGGTAAAAGTTGTCTTAACTGATATTTTAGATATCTTGAAAAAATTCCTTTAACTTTGTGATCAATATTCATTAATTTGGTCGAATTTCATTAATTTTAAGATTTTAATTTGTTAGGTTATAAAAAAGATATTAAAAAGCAATTGAAAAGACATGTAATTTATTAACAGATTTTATTTAGAATAATAATAGCATATGTTAGGTAATTATTGGTATACGAATAGAAATTTTCTTTTATATAATCCAACTTAAAGATAAGTTAAACAAATGGACCGATTTTACCCAATTGGCCCATTAGTCATATCGAGTCCCTGAAACAAGGAGTTAGAGAGGAAAATCAATGTTGTTTTAATATTTTTAAATATTCAATTAAAATGAGAATTATCGTAAATACGAAAGTATCATTATGTTGAAAATCCAAAATTCATGCGCAGTTGTATCCTAAAGATGAAAAAAACATATAAAATCCAAAATGATTAGTAATGCGAATATGTTAATAATTTATATTGTGTATGATTTAACTTAATGAAAGATTAATATTTATTGTCTTTTAAGTATCGATTCGATGTTAAGGATTAACTTTTAATATTGTGTTTTTTTGTTAATTCGTATGCGTTGTATTGAAACATTTCTTTATTGAATTAAAAATTTCTATTTATTTCAATAGAATTGTGAATTGTTAAAAATGTATCCAAAATCAATATACGAATGATATCTCTGGATAAGGATTTCGGATACATTGAAAGAATATTGGACACAAACGCATATTTAATACTAATTTCAATTAAAGTGAGTGTTTTTTAAAAATACTTTAGTTTCTATTTTGCGAATTCCAGTGCTTTGTATGTAAATATGCCAATAAATATGCAATGCTAATACTAAATTACAATACATTATTAAAAATGTATCCAAAATCAATATACGAATGATATCTCTGGATAAGGATTTCTGATACATTGAAAGAATATTGGACACAAACGCAGATTAAATACTAATTTCAATTAAAGTGAGTGTTTTTTAAAAATACTTTAGTTTCTATTTTGCGAATTCCAGTGCTTTGTATGTAAATACGCCAATAAATATGCAATGCTAATACTAAATTACAATACATTATTAAAATTACATAGAAGATACAAAACATATAATATCAATTAAAGTGAGTGTTTTTTAAAAATACTTTAGTTTCTATTTTGCGAATTCCAGTGCTTTGTGTGTAAATACGCCAATAAATATGCAATGCTAATACTAAATTACAATACATTATTAAAATTACATAGAAGATACAAAACATATAATTTCAATTAAAGTGAGTGTTTTTTAAAAATACTTTAGTTTCTATTTTGCGAATTCCAGTGCTTTGTATGTAAATACGCCAATAAATATGCAATGCTAATACTAAATTACAATACATTATTAAAAATGTATCCAAAATCAATATACGAATGATATCTCTGGATAAGGATTTCTGATACATTGAAAGAATATTGGACACAAACGCAGATTAAATACTAATTTCAATTAAAGTGAGTGTTTTTAAAAAATACTTTAGTTTCTATTTTGCGAATTCCAGTGCTTTGTATGTAAATACGCCAATAAATATGCAATGCTAATACTAAATTACAATACATTATTAAAATTACATAGAAGATACAAAACATATAATATCAAAAATTTAATATCAAAAACTATTTCTTTGAGCGTCATACGAATTATGATCATCGTTGTCTTCATCTTGTATCAGATTATAATATGTTGGAAAAACATTCTGCTGTATCTGATCTCAATTTAAAAATGATGTCATCACATTATCAGATGATGGTGAGGATTCAACTACTTGAAGTTATAAATAAGTTCTAAATAAAGTATACAAATTATATAATTTAAATTTTTATAAACAAAATAAGTTAAACAATTTAGATCTACACAGTGGCCTAACCCATAAAATTTAACTAATGCCAATTTATTTATACAAAGTAACTACTGTGTAACCGCGATGCACACGGTATGTTTTAGAAAAATAACATATAAATATTTTTTAAAGAATTGAATTTATTATGCAATATATGGTACATTTGTAAGATAATGGAACTATGGACTGAATTTATTATTTCTAAGTATATAATTTTTGTTATGTGATTTACTTAATTTTATATTTGCATATAAAATTAAATTGCATTTTTGTAGATAATAACAATTAAATACTTATTATTTTTTAGCATTTAATATATGTTAAGAAAACAAACGAAAGTTATTATTCTTAATTAATTTTAAAATTGATACTTTTATAAATTTCAACAAATAAATATCTGTACACATAGATTTTGAGTCATTTAGCATTTAGTATATTTTTTTAAAAGATAAAGTAAGGTACAATGAGTTTCAAATATTACTCAAGAGAATGACAAATCTACCTAAAAATAAAAGTGTAACAGTAACGAATCGGTATATTTATATGCATTTAAGCCTCTTGCAGTTAATATCAACATTTGAATTTATTATATTATGAAAGTGATAAACAAAATATCTATTTAACGACTAAAAAATTGTTGGTTCAAACAAACATTTAAAATCATGTTGTTATATTAATTATGTAAGAATAATACCATTTTTCATACCTAAATATATAATTTTAATTTATAATAAAATAAATTTCAAAAAATAATTAACGTCTGCTTCAATAGGAAAGTAGAATACAAAAATATATTTCTAACCGAAATATCGTATATTTTTATTCATTATGTAACAAAAATTATAAATATACATAATTGAAATTTGACATTTTCACAACGTATTAACTGAAAATATTCGTTATTGCAAATTACAAACCATGGTATTCATCACTTATCATTAATTTAATGTCTTTCTTAACAATGATAAATTTTATCAGCGATAAAGAATTCACTTAATGTATCAATTTTACAAACTATATTTTTGTAATATAATATCTATTTTAGAAAGGAAAATTTATGTATGTATTTGTTTAAAATGAATCCAATTTTGGAAAGAAAATATGTGCATATTTTTCTTTGAAATATAATACTAATTTTAGTAAAAATTAATTTTGTAGACTTGAATGTAAAATAATGTAAGAGAACTCAAGATAATTTTGTATATAATTGTGGAAATTTTAAATTGTACGGGCTTACACGAAATATTAGTTTTACAATTTTTTTTAATATAAACCTGGTATACAATACATTAAATTGTCCTTTTTAAGACTTATTAGATCAAATAATAAAATTAGGTAATTGGATTTATTTTAAAAATTCAAATTTTAGATAGATTAATTAATTTAAACATATGGACTTGAATATAAAATAATATGATAAAACAATGGGTATTTTTTAAATAATTGTAGAATTCGTTGAATGATGATATTCAAATGTAAAATGATAATGTAAAGAATTAGTAGAACTTTGTAATGATAATAAACGATGATAACAATAGTAATAATATAAAAAAATTGTAGAGGTTTGAAAATAAAATATCTAAAAAGAACTAAGGATACGAAAACAAATCTCTACAATTAATAAGACTACAAGAAATTATTATTACCCACCAACTTAACCAGTATAATTATATTTTTTGAACTTTCTATAACCCCGCCCAATTCAACCTCCAAAGCATTTTGAACGCCTTCTCCTTTTTCATTTTTCACCTGTGCCGTACAATTCCTTAATGAACACACACACACATACACACACACACAAATACACCAGCTGATTTCGACAAAGCTTCTTTAGTGTTGCGATCAAATTCAGCCTCGACTTCGGCTTCGGCTTTGGCATCAACTTCATTAGAGAATGGTTCTTCAACACATGTAATTTTGAGTTATGTTTATTTTGTTGAATATGCTAGTATATGATTTTTGTTTGATGATAATAAATATATATATATATATTCATTAAATGTATTTGTTAATGTACTATTTTATTTTTCACATATTCAAATAAATATTTGCCGAATAAAATAAATAATACAGAATTTAATTCAAACAGATATTTTATTCAAACAAATATTCTATTACAATTTTAAATAGTACAATTTTGAGCTCTCGCTATATAATATATACAACATTTCAAATTACAATGCAATTTCGATTACATCACAATTTCGATTTACAATATGCACCTCACTACATATCACTCATTCACTCGTATTTCTCTTTAACTCTATTCCAGATTGAATCCAGCATCTGAGTTATCTGCAAAGTAAACATTGACGCAGTAAAATTGAAAAAGAAATATTTTTGCAGTGTAAAATAAAATGTGTTTTGAAAATATTATTTGCCTCAGTTATTTGGGTTGTTCGCCATCATTCAATTTTGAATTCATTATACACGAACAACTTGTGACATGCACAGTGTATCACTGTACATGCCACAAGGCCGTGCATACCGATATACACCTGATAAAACTGCAGGGACAAGTGAGCACAAGGTCAAACCCAATCAAAAGCCGGGTTCAACTCAGTGCAGTAAAAAAAAGTCATGACATGAGCACAAGGTCAAACCCGAGCTTTAAGCTGGATTCAATACAGGTGCAAGTTCAATAAAATGGTCAAGAGAAACAAGACCGGACCGAATCAACATGAAGTACATGAAACAGTAAACTACATATATGTAGTGTGACCAAATCAACTTAAATGTCAAAGATCAATGAAGATTCAGACATGAACATAGCTATACAAGTGTAAACATCAAGTTCAAAGCATATGCACATCTACAAAGCTTCAGAATGCATGAACTAGGCCAAAATGTACATGACAACATGAATACATATATGCAAGCAAAGCTACTACATGGTGCAGCAGCCTCAACAGCAAAGACCAATGAACATCAAGTGGAACAAGACCACCGAACCAGACTTAGCAACATGTACAACATGAAATGATCAAGTTCAATATCCAAGCAGACCCAAATCAACCATGAAGCACACAAACAACTCAAGACAAATATTCGGAGCTTACTTTTAAGTCAAAATCAAAGACAACTACTTCGTGGAAAAGTCTCAACAACATATATACACACACATGCATATGCATGTGTACACATGGTGGCTTGCAATAGAGGCCACAATAGTTCAGTTCAAATGAACAGACTCATGAAGGCATGGAGGCAAACAGACCAGATACAAGAAATCAGTTTTAAACTCAACCCGACCAGGCACAAGCACAAGCACAATACAACTCAAATGCAAGTGCCAAACCAAAAAACATTCCAAGCTCTCAAACTAGTACAAACTCAAGTAAAGTAAATGCAAACACACAGACATATGTATATGCAACGTAAAGATGAAGGCAGTGGATGTATACATATGCATATGGAACAAACGTGATGAACATCACATGAGACAAGTTACTGGACATAGGACTTCAAACGAGTACACAATGTCACAAAACAACAAAGGCAACTGTGGTAACTACAAACTATATGGTGATACAGCAATGAGCAGTCGAGACAAGTCAATACTAACATCAAGTGCAACATCAACACGACAATGACCAAAGTTTCAGAAAATCAAAGCCATGATGACCAAGAAAAGAAATTCACGGAGCAGCCAAAGAAGAATCGAACAAGTCAGAAACGAAAGTCGTGATAATCAAGCAACTTAAAAATATACGTATTGAAAAGGTCAGGATCAATCATAAGCATGCAATCCAAAATCAGTGGCCGAGCAAAATTAGCAAATGAATTCAAATGAAAAATTCAAACGAAAATTTAGGGCTTTATTCCCTATTTAAACCCAATCATCATCGGCAATATGATTCATTCAAGTTCAAGAACAACATAGCAAATTCATATCAATAACTCAAATCACCAATCGAGTTCAAGCATATCAACGAGAATAACAGAAGAAATTACATACCAGATTTTTCCAATCGAACTCGACGAAATTGAAGCAGCCGAGTGTAGAGAGAAGTAAAACGATCGATCGACAAAGCAAACACGAGAACATCAATTCAATCGATCAACCTTAAATCGGTGCGCTTCATTTCAGAGATCAAATGAGCTAAAGGAAGCAAGAATACAAGGCCGAAATAAATTAAAGAAAGGGGGACAGTTTATTTATTTTTATCACACCAATTTATTATGGGCCGGTTATTATAAATAGTGTTTGGGCTTTAGTTTATGATATTAGGGTTTCATTGTTTTTTAAATTGTTTTTATTTGTAATTTTCTTTTAAACATTTGTAAATTCTAGTCGTGTGACTAGGGGACAAACTACGGTGGTGTAGTTCGAGAATTCACAACTCAGTGGCTGAGTTGTGGCAGGATTTTGAGCGTAGAGTTAGGTTAGTCGATAGCGGGTGTCGTGAGTTTACGTGTGTAAGCGTCTGACTACTTAATTTCTAGTAGAAACCTTGGGGCAGCACGTAGGCAGGGATTTGTCGAAACTGGATAAATCTGTGTGTTCTATTTTCTGCTTTTAATATTCTGCTATTATCTGTGCTGCTATAATTCTGCTATATCTGTATTGCGATTATTTTATATACTTCCGCAATAAATTTTTATAATTGATAGTATCACCCTATTCACCCCCCCTCTAGAGTGAAATCGATCCTACAATTTTGTAATTTATATTTGTTGTTGCTAAGTTTTTATAGGCAAAATTTCATTCCATGTCAAGTGAATTCTCTATATGAAAGCACAATCCATGATTTATTTTTGGAAATTTTATTTTGAGATTGACCGAGTTAAAATAAAGCAATGGCTCCGTCTATTCCCACCCCGCTGCTTTAAAAAAAAAATACATCCACCCCACATTTTGCTCTTCCCACCCCATCCACTTCCAAAACTACCCCTTGCCTTATAAAAAAAAAGTTAAACAATAATTCATTTCAGCCCCTCTCTCTCAACCTAAACCCTATTTCTCAAAGCTTCTGCCCCCCTCACGTTTATTTCAGCCGCCACTCACGTACGCCCTATATTTCAGTCGTCGCCGCCATAGAGAAGGAAAGAAGAAGCAAACATCGCCATGTTAAGTGATTTTGCTATGTAATTGGTGATATATAGAACGTTAGAAGATTGCTCGAAGTATGCGCAGGTTGATGGAACCCTATGTGAGACCCCACATTTGCCACAAACGAGGTTGTGGTACCAACCTCGTCTGCCACGAACGTGGTCGTAGCAGACAAGGTTGGTGCCACAATCTTGTTTGTGGCAAACATGGTCAATGTATAACTGCATTGACATGTCACTGATCGATTTTTTCTTATGCTTGCATCATTTTTTCTAAAACTCTCTTGTAGTTCAGATTGATTGCATCCTTTTTTTCTCGTTTATCATTAGTCTATCATCATTTATCATGTTTTGTTGCTATCATTCTTATATTATGTTAGGGTATAATTTGAATTAAAATTTTAAAATTTTAACCGGGGATGAAGAGAAAATATGGAGGGTTAATAGACGGAGCCTAAAGCAATAGATTCTTTATGCTGATTGAGATAAAGTATCTTGTTACTTTTTTCTCAAAATTTTATAGTGTGATTTATTTTAAACCTAGATCTGGAACGCTATTTTTCACATCTTTCGGTCCGGTCTACACTGGAACCGGGGTGGAATCGCTGGAGTTCCGGCATGCCGGGTGGAATGTTGAACTTTGCTATAGATATTCTTTTGACAGGCTTAGAGTGAGTTATAGCTATACTTGGGAGTCGTTTTATCAATGATTTGCTCAAAGAACTAGATAAGCTATCATTTGGTGTCATAGTGTTCATTGAGGCATATTAGAAATATCAACTTGTTTAAAATTAATTGTTGATGATTGATCTCGAAGTGTATAATATGTCATTGACGCCTCTAGATTATTTCGTACCAACCACATAACTTGGAAAAAGTATGATTAGTAGGTGTTAATTACCAAAAGGATACGGAAGAAATAATGTGAATATAATATGTTGCTCAAATTTGAAGGGTTGGCTGCTTAGAGAGTGGTGAAAGCATTGGTGTCAGTATATTGTAGGGGTAAAGTACATTCCTAGGCCAAATCTTGATAACGGATTTTAGAAGTATAAAAGATGCAGGTACTCGAATTAAAATGTACATTCTTATTTTAGATCATTTCATCATATCCCTTTTTTTATAATGCAATGAACCAAATATGTTTTTTTTTTGAAACAGTAATGAACCAAATATGTTATTTTAGTACACTAATTAAAATGTTTTCTAAAATACTATGCATGCTAAATAACACAGGAGATCTAAAGATAAATTATAAATTCTGATTGATGTTCAATAATGTCCAACTCCAAAAGGGTTGATTACAATATGGTACTTAAAACAGATAGGTATTGTTTTCTTTCTTCAGTTTTTGTTTACTATCACAAGTTTTCAAAATTCTAGAATGCAATATAAATTTCTCAAATTACGTTACTTGTTATAAGCTTGAAATGTCATTAATTTGGAGTCTTTTACGAACAAAAGGCGGTCCTTAGCAAACATGTTGTAACTTAAAAGTTTGAATTCATAATCATGATTGAATTCATACTTATGATTGAATCAAAATCATTAAGGTAGATTAAAAAAAACTTGAGTTTTGATGTACATATGAATACTTTTTTCAGCTAGGTATTGGTCTCTTCACCCGCCGTTCGTAGCTCGGTTGGTTTGGGGGCTGGGAGAAGAGAACCAAAGGACTGTGTCCGGGCAGGTTCGAATCCCAGCGCCAAACCATCAGTGGGAGTTTCAACGTTAAACATCCATATGCGACGACTAAATAAAAGCGGGGTAGACAAACGGCGTGGGGTTTACTTAAGTGAGTATCAATGAATACCATGATCTTAAGGTTTCCCATGATCTCAAAAAAAAAAAACGGTGTTGGTCTCTTCTTTCTTTAGTTTTTCTTTTTACGTTATGGGATTTTGAATTGAAATGATGTGTAAATATCTTTATATATGTTAATTTGCATTTGGTATACTTGGTAGAAGCACCGACATCAATTGCAAAATGAAGGTTTCTTTACCTGATATCCTCTATGAATTCTATAGGATCTACCCTGAAGATGACAAGAACAAGCAAACTAATTTATGTTACATCGGAGAAGACAAAGATTCCTCCGAGGACCGTGAGCCATGGAGCAAGAAAATACTAGATCCAAATAGTAAAATAAGATTGAAATGGAATCAAGTTTTTCTAATCTCCTGCCTCATTGCTATATGTATCGACCCAATGTACTACTATCTACCTTCAGTCGTAAACAACGACCCAATGCAATGTGTTCAGTTCAATCGAAGGCTGAACATATACCTCACTTTGTTCCGGTCTCTTTCTGATTTGTTCTACATATTGAACATAGCTATAAAGTTCCGAACCGCTTACATTGCTCCGAGCTCTAGGATTTTTGGAAGAGGCGAGCTTGTTATGGATCCTGAGAAAATTGCATGGAGGTACTTGAAAAGTGGTTTCTTCATCGATTTATTCGTTGCGCTCCCAATTCCCCAGGTAACAACATCTATAAGTTTGAATACTTACCGTATATACCAGCTCCTCCCTTGCTACTCTGCCTAAAAATAATATTTCATGGCAAATGTGGTTGGCAAGGTTTACATTTTTCACTCTCTGGATCAAATGTCTCTAGCCTCTGCCGACTCCCTCAGTTTCATGTTTTTTAAACTTAAATGTTGGCTCTTTCTCTGTATACTTGGTTAAGATCGGTTCTTTTATTTTAATCTCATGCTTATACTTTATATTCATAATTTCTACAACTCCCAGATATGGAATTAATAAGGCCTTCTTATTCTTCATTAATATTGTTTTTAGTCTATATTTAATATGTTCACATGAGACATTTAAGGATATCACTTTTTAGTCTAATATTTGATCAGTATTATAGTGTATTAAATTTAACCTTTTATTATTTTCTATTTCAGATTGTAATCTGGGTAGGAATACCAGCATTGAAAAACATCGCGTCAGGGTACAGCAATACAATCCTTGGAATAGTAGTAATGGTTCAATATTTCCCAAGGCTGCATCTCTTGTTTCCTCTAAGCTACGAAGTTTTAGCCAGCGTCGTCACAGAAACTGCATGGATTGGAGCTGTTTGCAATCTTCTATTGTACATGATTGCTAGTCATGTATGCACTTTACACCTTTTCTTCACAGGGCAAAAATAAATAATTTATAACATTTACTGACTAAATGAGTTATTGACTGCAATTTACGAAAACAGGTCTTGGGCGCAGGCTGGTATCTGCTAACTGCAGTGAGGCAGATAACATGCTGGAAAATGGAATGCGGCAACGAAGGAGATATTGGGTGCACATCGAAATTCCTAGATTGCAGCTACTCGGACATAGATTATCAGCAGGTTTGGGCAAACAAGACTCATATTTTTGCAAACTGTGATGCCAGCAACAAGAATATCACCTTCTCCTACGGTATACATGCATACGGATTGCAATTTGGGATAACTTCTACTGATATGCTCAAGAAATATTTCTTTGGGCTCTGGTGGGGTCTACAACAGTTAAGGTTTTTCCCAAAATATGTTACTCTTCCTGAATTTGTTAAATCCCTAAGTTATATGATTATAAATGTTAGTTTGCATTTTATGTATAAGAACAACCTCCACGATGAGTACCAAGGTTTCTCTGATTGGTTCATCGACTTACTAATTGTGTTGCATAGCTTCACTCGGTCATTTATGTCTTAGATACCATAATTTAAAATTCAATATAGTGCCATAGCTAACTGAAACTTTATCTTGCATATGGCAGCTCATTTTGTCAAAATTTGACAGCCAGCCTGTATATTGGAGAAACTACATTTTGCATCCTCCTTTGCATATTGGGGATTGTTTTGCTTTCACATTTAATTGGAAACGTGCAGGTAATGATTTATGGTTTTCTTATTCTAGTCAATGTCCATCCTAAATAAAGTACTTTAATATACATACATATATGTTAATTACATACAACTCAACCCAACTAAGGTAATGAACACAAGTTAATTGCATTATCATACATTCTCCTAAATTTTTTGTAGGGGTACCTGCAATCGTTAACCAGAAGAGTAGAGGAGTGGAGATTGAAGCAAGGGGATACAGAAGAATGGATGGAACATAGACAACTGCCTCATGATTTGAAAGAGAGAGTCCGACGATATAATAAATACAAATGGTTCGCTACAGGAGGAGTGGAAGAAGAAGAGATTCTAGAATCTTTACCTTCGGACCTTCATAGAGATATTAAACGTCATCTATGTTTGGATCTTGTCTGCCGGGTATTTAACTTTTATTCTCGCTTTTCTATAACTTGTTAGTATTTGTTTAAGGAAATCAAAAACATTTTACAGTCAACGTTTTGTTCTATTATAGGGACATCATAAATCAATTGATTAAAGGGTTTAGATATCTAATAATTTACAAGAAAATAAATGTCTGTTAAGGTTAATAAACTTAGGCTTATAGACGGTCCATTTTCCAAGTCTATTTGATTGACCTGTCAAAACCATACCGTTAGCTTGCCTTTCACACCCCCACAAAGTTTAAAAAAATCATTCACTATTTTACCCTTATTAAATACATAAGCCTAACCTGCATAATTCATCTTCTTTGTTTTTTATCTTTGAAAAATAAAATAACGAAAAGCCATGAAACAACGAAGCTTCTTTCAAAATCACGTTTAAAATAAACTTTTATGAAACAACGTTTAAACATTAATAGACAATAAAAAACACATCTAAAACATATATTTCAAGCCAAAATCACATAAATACATGATAATTTTAATTTTAGTTCTACATGCATAAAAACTTACTGTTGTTCTCTACTTAATTATTCATATAACTTTTTATAGTATAACAAATTTCTTAAAAATTAAATATTCACATAACTTTTAATAGTATAACAAATTTCGTAAAAATATGAAGATGTGATTTATTTTTCTACAGAAGTTCGCAATTTTGTAAGAATAACATGAAGTCATGTGCATCAAAGATGGTTTTTCTACAAAGCCTAACCTTACATTTGATTTTACTAACTCTAAATTTGATTAGGTGATTTACCTAAATGTAGATTAGATCTAGTGTTTTTTCTTTTCAATTGTCTAAGAGTGATATTGAAAGAGAATGGTGATTCAGGGCTTTTGATAGAATTAATATTGAAGAAGAAAAAACAAAAGCAAAATTTTAGAGAATGTTAAAGGAAAAAAGGGACAAAAGTGGAAGGCAACCGGATGGAAAAGATAAAAGATGGAGTGTGAAATTATTTTTGATAAATGCATGGTGTGTAAGGCATTAATTTGGGTACTAGTAGAAATACCCAATTTAATATTTTCCCAAAATAACAGAGTTTTCGTACTTACAACATATTTTATACTTTATATTACACAGTTTGAAAACGACTCACCAAAACCTTTGATCAGTTTCATATATATAGGAATGTATTTTGGAAACAATTTAAGCTACGAGTAATATAAATCCTTGTTTCTTTTTTAACATGGCAATTTTGGTACCGGTTAACATTGAGGATTATGGAACCATCAAACAGGAAAAAAAAGATCTAAGATTCTAGTGACATGTTGACCATAGCAGATTATATGCCCATTGTAACCAGGTAATAAGTAGGATTATGTAATGACGGTCGGACCAAGCTCCTCATCTCTAGCATGTTGCGTACGCATATGGGTTGACATACACTTTATTGTAACAAAAGGAATTCCCGATGTTACGTGCCTACCAACTTATATTTATACTTCACTTCTTCAAGTTATTTAGCGATGTGGGACTTTTCAAATCCAAGCCGTCGTTTCTCCTGGCAACACGCGAGACAATCCTAACAACTTCTCCCTTGACTCGCATCCCCTTAGAGTAACTTTTGAGAGCACTGTTTGTCTACATGGCCCAGTTCACAACATTCTTCTCCGATACCAATTGTTAGGAAATAAAATATAACTTCAGAAAAGGATGATCTTTATTACAGAAAATGAAATTGCCTATCTATTACATAGAAAATATAAACCCTTAAATAGACTAAAAATACAAATGCACTACTTTTTTCTTGGCCTACAAACTAGGGAATTGATCCATATTTCATGCAATTGATTGACTAGATATTTAGCACATGTTAAACATTTTGCTAACTTTAACACTTTCAGTTTAGGGGGGCTGTTAAAGTTGGCAAAATGTTTTAGTCAATCAATTGCATGAAATATGGATCAGTTCCCTAGTTTGTAGGCCAAGAAATAAGTAGTGCGTTTGTATTTTCTATGTAATAGATAGGCACTTTCGTTTTCTGTAATAAAGATCATCCTTTTCCGAAGTTATATTTTATTTCCTAACAGAAAGTGCCAGCATTTAGTTTACGAAGTACTAAACAATCTGTAATGAACTGTGCTTCTTGATTGTTTCATCGTCTGACATAAAAGAACTCTGTCACAACTTATCTCTACCTGGTTGGGCATGCTCAACCATTTAATTTTCTCTCTCTCTCTTGGTTTTTTTAGGACTTATAGGGCCTCTCATCTCCGGCTATCCCTTGATACTTTAGTATCTGTCATCTTCTTCAACAAGTAAGACTTGCAGTTCTTCTTCATTACTTGTTGGATGACATGAAACCACGTCCGCTTCACTCGCAAACTACCTATTGCACTCGTGGGAAATACCTATTTCCCTCATAGGTACTGAACAGTTTCCACACGTTGCATATCGTCCATATCCTCTCTGCCATAAATCACACACATCGTAGTCTTCTAGTATCACCATCATCCCTCATCATTGTAGCAGAAATCTTTAGCTTTAGCTTTAGCTTTGATGTAACTTCTTCTTTTCTCATATCTTGCTTTCCGTGCCAATTCTTCTTCTTCTATCTACTGCTCCTCCATTGATGACACCCAAGCAAAGCGGTCAGCTCTCTCTAAGCTCCACTTAATATAACAGTGCATACACATCCTGATAGAAAACGATCCAGATTATCGCATCTCTCTCAAAATTATGATCCATCGCCAGATCAAGATAGTGCAGCACTAGAGCTAGCACCACCTTAAACATTGCATTCGTAATGCACAAGCTCCCTCACCCATGCATTTGCCTCCACATGAGTTGCTTACTCCTCTGCCTGTTCATTTGACCCCATGCACCGATCCAAATATTGCTGGATGGTTTCTCCCACATGCTTATTTACCACCTCATTTAGCTCAACCCAAAGGACCATATAGGCATACAAGAAAGCCTTCAGCTGTTCATCCACCTCCTCTTGAAGACCATTATCTTGCCCATGTGGATAGACATGCACCTCCTCTATCATTAAATGCTCCTTACCTTTCTATAGGCCATTATGCACGTTCATTAGTATCTGATGCTTATGTATCCATAAATGACCCTTATTATACAACTAGGCATTATGCTCCAACATCTTCACCCCACCCATAATATTACTCAACCAATTGGCCACCTTCAGATTCGACTGTTGTGAACCTAAGCTCTAGCTTTCCAAATACAGCGAGAGACTACCAAGTCCGGCATGAATCAGACGTGTAAGATTGCGGAATATGGATCTTAAGGCTAAATTAACACTATAGTGGGTAGAATAGTGCTTTCTAATTTATATGAATCTTTTTGAAATCTTTTGAAATTAAACTTAGACTAATGAAATTAACAATCACAGAATCAAAACACAAATAAACAGTAAATGCAGTAAGAGTAAAAGGAAAGAACACACCAGTATATATTTTATACTGGTTTGGAGTTTCCCTACATCCAATCCCGTACAATTTCTTGTATGGATTTCTTTTCAACTAGTAAATGCAAATATAATCTCGATTTCAAGGCTACGAGACACACCCTTTAGAATCCTGATCTTTAGGTAGAGCCACTTGATTTTCGGGCTACAAGCACACCCACTAGATTTATAGGCTACTAAGCACACACAATTGATTTCACGGGCTACAATCACACCCATAAGTATATCGGTTTAATTCGATAGAGATTTACAAACTTAGAACTTTAATCCTTGAATAGCACTTAGATCTTGATTGGAGTGAGAGAGATGATAGAAATCAGAGAGCAAATGATGGAGAATCAAACTAATCACAATGGAGTTTGATTTTGGTCGAAATTCGGCAGAGTAGGTTATAATTTGTTTTAGAAAATGAGAGAGAAGGAGGAGATAAGAACAATGAAAAGTGATTGTAAAATTCGTTGGGAAGACACGTATTTATAGAGGAATAACGGTCATGTCCATTTGTAACGAGATACGACAAATATACACTTCTTTTGATATTTGATTTTTGAAAATCACGGCTAGTATTTCGACATATAGGGTTAGAGTATACCGACATACTCTTTGTAATTTTGAAAAACATTTTAAAATATTATTTTGAAAATGTATTGCTTTGTGAAATAATTTTATACTTTGTAAATATGTTTAAATATAATATATATACATTATCACCATAATAAAATTAAGTAAAACTATATGATAAGAATTTCAAAGATTAACTAATGTAAATCAAAATTTAATAAAAAATAATAACTTGGTAAAATATTAAAAAATAAAATGATAAGTATAAAAAATTGAAAACTATTTGAAAGTTGTTTTAAAACGAATATTTAAAAAATTATTTAAATAGAGAAAGAAAGAGATGAGAAAGAGATCAAGTGCTATCAAAATTTTAACAAATATTCTAGACTCTATAACTTATCTGGAATATTCTGGAATCTTGAACCCTTGAATACTCATGAGTCTTCATTCTTGAGTCTCTATATCGACATCTTCAACTCTTCAATCTTTACTTAATACTGTACAATCTTCTTATATCAACACTTGTTTAATATACTGCACTATATACTATATATATCTTGATAAAACATTAGTATTTATATTTCATATGATTTCTTAAAGTTGTTGTCATTAAAACCAAATCCTTAGGTACTAATAATCTTCCCCTTTTTGATGATGACAACTTTGTATATAAAATATAATATAATTCCCCCTTAATATATGCCTAATATACAAAACTCCTCCATAATCTATGCCTAGTATTTTATATATTTTTCCCCATTTGTCATCAATCAAAAATAACTAACTACAACTATAATTCTAACTTTAACTCTTAATATTAATTCTAACTCCTCTTAACTAAAAGATTATATGATATAGACACATATAGAAGTAATAAGTGATATAATAATGAAATGCAAAATGAAAAAATGACATGTAAGAAACATCATTCAATATTTTAATCAATCCAAGCATACATAATGTCACACACAAAGCAATATTTCAAATTCAATCAAATTCAAAACCAATCAAATCAAACCAAACAAACCAAACAAAATTCATTCAAGTATTATATACAATCAAACCTATTAAAACTATACATTTCTTGGGACTTCAATCCATCCATCAGTGCCAAAGATTGGATCCGTTTAATAGCCTCTCAATCTTCATCATCTTTGTTGATGGTGCATTCTGGATTAGCGGTTGGTTCCTCTTTGTTCAGAGATAAAATCATCCATCGAATTGCATCGAAATGCCTTTCTTACTCCTTGATCATCTGCATTTGACTTAATTCTAAGTGCCTCTGGTTCCGTAGGATAAAAGAGAGAATGTTTTTGAAGGATTCAAGCGTTTCTTCGAGGTTTTCGGTTAATTTTCGAATAGAATAAGCCATTATTTATGATTTGGAGTTTAGGAAAGTAAAGGAAGAAGAAAAAGAATGAGTAGTAATGATTTTCTGGCTTAAATATGCATTTATAAGGGTACAAATTCGTTGGAATTGTATAGACACTTGTTGTTTGTTCATTTTTCAAAAATAATTTTTTTTGAAAATGAGCCGTTGTATGTCGACATACATACTCATGGTATGTCGACATATATGCAGAAAGTTGTAAAGTTGCTTTGTTTTGGTATTTTGATATATTTAGCTTATACCGTTATACTAGTTATGCTTTCCAGAGATGACAATAAGTGTATAACAGTAAGGAAACCAGGATTTCATTACTACTTAGACAAGGATTACATAGTTCACAAAGAAAAGAAAGATACAAAACACCACATCAAACTCAAACTTAAACAACTAAGTACAATCGTACTTAAACATAACTAAAACAAACTATAAAGATGCGGATGAAGAGGATGATGACGAGATTCCAAGCTTGCGTTTCACCTTTCCAAAGAACTTATTCATTTTATTGGAAATGGTGTTTAACTTCTTAATCATGGAACGTTTCAGAATTCTTTGATTTTCAACAATCTTCTTTTGATTGTTAAGAATGTCTTGATTGGTTGGACGAGGTGGAAAGTCAATGCTTTTTAAAGAGGTTTCCTTCTCCTCCTCTTCTTCTTCTTCGATATCCATTTCTTCTCATTTCTTCCTCTTCCTCCTCTTCTTGTATTTCTTCCTCCTTTTTCTTCTTTCTCCGCAAGTGTTTCATATAGCACGAAAATTGGTGGAATTTTCATAAGAGTTATATTTGCTTGATTAAACACTTTAGGAGAGACAAATTCCTCTCCTTTAAAATCAACGCCAAAGTAGTTAAAGATTAGGATAAGGCAAATACCATGAAATAGCGTGTTTTCATGGGTGGAAAGATTTTTGGGATACAATTCATCCAAAATAGCTTCTGTCCAATTTATGTCATATTGACCATAAATGGCAAAGAGTGCTTTACAAACTTTTAAAGTAGGATTATTGAAATTTCCCAAATGATGAGTGATAGTATGTTGCAAAAGAAGATTAACAATTTTAGCTTTTGGACGAAAATTTCGATTTTTAGACTCAAAATTATCATCTCCTTCGAAAATATTATGAAAAACTTCACAATTATGCTCATCAATTTGAAATTAGAAAGGTCCATTCTGGTGGATTTGCATTCAAGAATAGTACCCAGAAGTTCACAATTCAAAACAATTAAAGTTTCTTTAATACTACTCCATACTTCTCCTTCTCTACTTTCATAAAATTTCCCTTTCAAATTTGCATAAAATATTTTGACCAAGTGTGGATAGCAAACAAAATCATTTTGAGAAGCATCAATTAAACCGAGAGTTCCATTTTAAGAACAAAGAATATCAATTTCATAAGTAGAAAAATCATTAAAAATTGCAAACTTTCCCGTAGAAACTTTACCATAATTCATATAGCTAATAGAGGCTTTCATAGCTTCTTGATCTTGAAAAAGAAAGTTCTTGATGGTTTTGGAAAGTGTCATGGATGTTGGAGTGCTTGAGGATGTCATTCATGAATGATTTGGGGGAGACAAGAGAGTTAATAAAAGTTTGAATTTTGAAATGAAAGGTGAATTGTATGGTTAGAGATAAAGGAATAAGTAGAGAATAAAATGACACATTCTTTGCTCAAGAGACACATTTTTAGAACATTGGGGTAGGTGAAAAGGGGGAGGGAAATTCAAATTTTGAAATTGAAATTGAAATTCAATTTCTTGATATGTTTGATGCTTTAGTTTGATGCTTTATAAATGAAACCATGGCCGCCGTTACATAACAAGCAGTACAGATTTAGTTAGATGCTTTATAAGTGAAACCATGACTTGGTTGCAATATGATCATAGTGTGTGTGTTTGCCTCAAAGGATAGGCGGCTATTAAAACATAAAAGCACCGAATATCAATTAAAAGTATAAATCTCAATAGCTACAGTATAGTAATTTGTCAATAATATTACACCTGTTCAGAAGCCAACTGTATTCACCATAATGCAGGTCCCATTCTTCTCACAAATGGACGACCAACTGCTGGATGCGATATGCGCACGCCTAGTCTCATCCCTAAGCATAAAGGGCACATATGTCCTCCAAGAAGGGTACCCTGTATCCGAAATGCTCTTCGTAATCAGAGGCCGCCTCATCAGCTACAAAGACCCGAATACTGAAACCCGCGGGTTCCACAACTCGATCATTCTTTTGCCTGGGGCCTTCTGCGGGGAAGAGCTCCTCACGTGGGCCCTACAATCCAAGTCCGATGACAACCTCCCGATGGCCACACGGACAGTCAGGGCTGTGGTCGACGTTGAAGCGTTTGCGCTTAGGGCCGATGATTTGATGTTTATTGCAGGGCAGTTTAGGAGGCTGCATAGTAAGAAGTTTAGGCATACCTTTAGGTTTTATTCCCATGAGTGGAGGACTTGGGCTGCTTCTTATATTCAGATTGCTTGGAGGAGGTATAGGAAGAAGAGGTTGGAGAAGGAATTGAGCACGAATGAGTCCTTGGCACTCGGTTCAAATCGATTCTAATACCAGCGGCCCTTGAGAATTACTGACAACCGAGATTAATATACATATCCGTTCAGGTTTAATTTCAATGGCAAAATAGGACACCGGAGACTAAAGAAACCAACGTGCAATGTTGCGAGTATGCATGTATGTATATAAATTAAGTACACAACATATATACATACAATATATTGGTGCAATAGCAGTTTATCTGTTAACTGGAAATGTAAATGGATGGTGCATACATGTTGATGTTATGATAAAGTTGTTTATTATTATTGCTAAGAAAAGGAAAATTTTCCCCCTTCATTATACAAAATTTTGATTCATGTTTCGCACACTCAATGTTAAAGAACCTACCTAAAGTTTAAAATTTCTATTTTCAATTGTATAATCCAAAATGTTTAATTCTGCTTGAAAGTGTTAGGGATATTTTAAGAAGATAGAACTATCAAATTGCAAATGGTAATGGAAGATTTAAATTTCTTGGGAAGAAGTAGAACTTTATTACAATTTATCTTTCGGCTTTTCTTGATTACAAAGTGAACATACAACTCATATTCAACTTTACAAGTCAATGGTTGAAGTACATCTTCAATGGTCAATTATTTCACTCTCGATTTTTCCATGAATATATATTTTACATATAGCTTTCTTCAATTCTCTCAACTCAATTTTGTAAGATATTCTATATTTCTCCCAACAAGCATATTTGCCATATTCCAAAGTTGTCTTTCCTTCTGCACGAGTTTATATGTTTGAAAAACTAGTTTAAAACATAAATATATCCCACCTCTAAAGTTTGTATAAAATAATATGCACTATTAACTACAAAACATATCCCTGTTCCAACCCACATTTGACGTGAATGCAGCGTATGTAAACTGATTTCTATGTTATATCGATGCCAAAGTGGGTGTTACAAACCAGTATCACACAAATGTTCCATACGTCTTTTCTACGATATATCTCGCATTATTCTCTAAGCCAAAGGTCCCTACGACAACTTTAGACCATAAATTTGTTATATTCTAGTATACCAAAACAGAGAATAATCAAATATAAACTCGTCGCACAAGTTTATAATTCAGATTTTCACTACACTGGAATTCTGTATTAATTATAATAACAATATGAATGTTGTAAATAAACTACAACAACAGCGTTATACTATTTTGAATAAATAGTATAACAAAATTAAAGGGTAGAATGTAGAATAACAGTTCTAACCCGATTTTGTCTGAGTCTCGTCGTAACGATTTCCTTAAAAATTTTATTTCAAAATTCTTCCAAGATACAACAGACGTAATCTGCATGAGATTGTGATGTGTATGATCTTCTGTGTGATAGGACTGAATATGATTTAAGAGATGAAGAGATAGAAGAGATAATTCGGTTTGAAAAATGAGTAAGGAAAGTGATCAGGTTTCCTCCTTATTTAAAGCCGAATTCCCAACGGCTGCATCCTTTGAGAAAAGTCGCACCTCTTCATTTGCAACGTCAAAAAAGCGTTACTGTTCGCAACAGCCACTTCCTTTCATTTGCAACGCTTCAGAACTGTTGCTGTTTGCAACAGTCACGTCCGTTCAGTTGCAACGCTCCAGAACTGTTGCAGTTTGCAACAGTCGCGTCCGTTTAGTTGCAACACTCCAGAACCGTTGCTGTTTGCAACAGTCGCGTCCGTTCAGTTGCAACGCTTCAGAACCGTTGCTGTTTAAAACGTCGCGTCTCTTCATCGTTCAAATTCGAAAATCCGCATCTATTCATATTCAAACAGTAAAACTGTTCACTTTTATTTACCAAAAATATAACCGGGTCGGGTCCACTCTTATTGGACATATTTTTGGTGATGTGAGATATATCTCATTCACCATCTAAAAGGAATTCCAACAAAATTCCCTACGAATTCCTACACTACAACCGCCAGCTATGCTTTTCCCACACACTTCACATGTTTACCCACGCCTTCCTTATGCCATTTTCCCTAAGTTTACCATGCACCCTTAATTTTCTTACGTCTTCCCTACATCTTATCTAATTCCTTTTAAAAGTGTAAAAAAAAGATTTTTTTCTTACATCTTCCCTACGCCGACTTGAAGCAAAATTATGTTGCATTTAACTCCATCCAACACCAGTCACAATAGAATACATATAAGCCAAACATGGGGTGCCAAACACGTAATACTACCAATATATATTATCACAGGCAAGTAACAATGAACATACACAATACACAACCATCAAAAAATATATGAAACAATGCACATCAAGTTCAAATCACAAAAAATTTGCTACAAGCATATCAACGTGTCTAAAATAATATGTTTACAAACAATTATACCAAATCAAGTTCAAACATATCAACATCCCGATATATCAAGTCCAAACAATGCACTTCAAATATGACTTAAATCATAATACCAAATCACGCGCACACATATATATGTATATGTGTATGTGCATGTGTATGTATATGTATATATGTATATATGTATATACATAAGCCGAATAAGAATAACTCACAAAGAAGGTCAATGCCATGTCCTGTTCTTGCCTCAACTCCCATATAAAATCCTGCACTGAAGTTATTTCCTCCTATAGTTTGTTCGTTGTGCCCCTAGTTTTTGATTTTTACTCCCTAGCTCTCGTACCTGCTCCACAAGTCTCTTTCCATCATTTGAAACTCCAAAACTAGCACTGTATGGACTGTTTCTAAATATCTAAATTTAGATAATATCATCAAATTAATTTTACTTGGAATTAGACATTCTTTAGTTACTGCTCGCTTTTATACAAATAGTTATGTATTAATGCCTAGTTAGTTCTTTTAGAACCATAAACCAATTATATTACTAGTAGTTAAATGACATGTTTTTATTTTCGATAAGTTTTTAAATAATGGTTAATATAATAATTATTATCTAAAGTCCTAAAAATCTTGGATTTTAATATCGTCTCGAATTGAATCTCCCTAGTAATGATTCATTCGATTCTAAAATCGCGATTCGAATCCCAATTATATTCACAATCGAAAATCTCACATGGATCAAAATTTTATTTTTGTTTTACTGAAAATCATAAACAATCCAAAAAAATGACTTATAAATCTTAGAAAAATAAATGTAAGCATGCTTTGAGTAATTACCCTACGAATATTGCATGAACCAAGCCTATATGTGTTTCTCAAGGATGTGTAGGTCTCTTCTTCTTCGAATGAGCGGTATGAAAAGGGGGGTCATGTAACACCCCGCGTTTTTACGTTAATTAATTAAAATAGAAATTAATTAATAAATAATAAATAGTGAAAAATTAAATTTTTGTGAATGTTGGAATTTGGCTACGAAACTTATACCATTGGATTCATGGTGATTTTCTGATCAATTTTCATATATAAACTTTTCAAACGGAAAAGTTATTAGCATTTGAATTTTCGTAGTTGGAAATAATTATATCTATAGTTAAGAAAATAATTTGAAATAAATTAATGGTTTATTAATACCATTAAAGTTAACAGTAGCATAATGTTTAAATTTTTTAATTAAGGCATAAAATAACGCTGGTTAACGATAATTGGAGAATAAATGGTAACAAATCAATTAAATCAACCAATGCTCAAAAATACACTATTTTGGGCTACTCAGGTCGACCATGACCTAGGCACAGTAGGCATGAGCGGTCGACCTGGCTCATTGGGCAGTCAACTCGCCTTGTTTTGGTGGCGGATGTAACTTAAGGCCGTATGGCCCAGATCTAATCTATTTCCATCTGACGATTAACGTTTATTTGAACCTTTATAACTAGAACCTAGGGCTTCACTTCAAATTTATTGTTTTTCTAATGAGCGTGAAAGCTTTGCCATTTTCCTTTCTCCTCCAAAAGTCTAAATATACAAATAGATCTAGATTATGCGGATACACTTTGGTGAAGAATAGAAAGAACAGACGATATGAAATAGGTTTAAATCAGGTTGCTACGTCAAAGGTAAACTTTTAGATCTGGTTCTAATTAATAAATCTAAATCTTATGAGATCTGTATATATATTGCATGTGGATCCGAATAGGGAGTCAAATATGGAGAATATCGATAACATGATTAGATCTGGATTAGATATAGAGATTTGGAAGCTCTAATTAAAGGTGAGTGGAAATATTATATATTTTTATATAATACTAGATTATATCATTACAGATATATTCCTATATGTTTGACAATTGAATTTAAATTGCAATAAATTCACATGTATGAAATGCTGAAGACTGTAAACTTGTCTATAAGTTAATATTGATAATCACAGAAGCGTAAAGATTAGATATAATTTTGTAATTGTAAAATGATTTTAATTATCAATTTTACATCAGATTAGTTAACTGAAACACAATGAATTGGGATTTCACTTTATTTGATATTGGAGGTTGAGACTGGAAAACAAAGTTAGTTGAACTTTTGGGATTTTAGTGATATTTTAATTCATTGGAATGTATATTATTGTAAGTGGATTTCCATACATTATCGAGTTTAAATTTAGTAAAAGTGTGATGTTTGAAATGACAAGGAACAAATATATGTCTTTAAAAGAAAGAGATGTACAAAATAAAAGTAGTTACTGTATTTTGAACTGTCTATTTCAATAAATAAAAAGAGAACTCCCAATAATTACAAACATCGCATAACCCACCTCTTTGTGACTAAATATGGAAAATTACTATGTAACAGAAAATTGTTAAAGTTTAGATCCCAATTTATTAAAATGTAGTAAATCCCAAAGGTGTAATATTTAAATAAGAATGAAATTAAAAAGTTAATAAAGTGAAAACCAATGAAAAAGGAAGTTTGAGTGATAGGCAAGAAAGAGAAGCTGGAAAATGAAATTATTGTTTGGGTTAAGTCTGATAATCGAATGAAATGGATTAATTTACTTAAAACAAGTAAATTGAAAGATGTTTGGATTAAGTTTGATAATTAAATGAAATAGAATAGAAATTGAAGATGAACTAATGAATGTGGTAGCAACGATATGGATGACAGAAAATGAGAAGTGGTAAATGAATTTGATAAGTGAAAAGCTATATGCATAGTAAAATGAAGACCTATGGTCACAGATAAAAGAGTAGAGGCAGTAAAGAAAATGTAAGTAGAGTAAATATACCCGAATACGAAATATGTATATATGTAGCCTTAGATATGTGTTTATGACGGGTGTGAATAATTATAAATTGTCTGTTATAATTATAGAGAATGGATGACTTAAGGTCATTAGACTAGGGTGGGATGCTAGAAACATATCCAACAAATAGGACCCGTGGAGAGTATATACTTGCATATAGATGAATGGATACCCTTAAGTCTGTAGGTGCTTGGAAAGGAACCTCCATAATTGCAAGGCAATGGGCGGACCTTTACGGATGGCAAGACTGTACCAGCACTAGCAGTCTGCTTCAAAATTTGTTATAGGATGGCATTTCCTTGATTGCATTAGGAAATATAAATGGACGATGGGTGAGATCGGACTTATGCAATAGGGCGCGCAAAGGCTGGCGTGCATGGGTACCAAAACAATGGGTATGAGTTGCATATTTAGCGATCTCGACATCAGTCCCTTACGGCCAATGAGAAGGACAGGGTTACATCTAACTGATTCTTCCACATAACAGGATTGATTTAGTTGGGCAATGCACCACCACAGTTGGTTGTTAGTTTGTTTGATAGGGCAAGGCTAGTTAACCCATATTAGAGATTTCTTCAAAAATATAAACGGGGTGGAGGTGCGTGGGGCCAGAAATCCACGATATATGAAGCGGATAAAGGTGAAAATCCTCGAAGAATACATGACATTATGGACTGGAGGTTGTCGGTGCGCACTATATGATTTCCTCGAGTTATACGACGATCATGATGCAGCGAGGTAATGAATCCTTACGAGGTGCTGAGCGATAGAATCTAGTAGGGAGAGTATCTAGGTCCATTAGTGGATAATGAGATATATATCCTTATATATATAGATATAGATCTACATGATGTAGATGGGATCGGTTAGTACGTAGCGAGGGAGTAGTAGCGACTAGTGATAAATCTAACATAACAAGAAATGGCAAACAATCGACATAAGCTAGTGTTATGTACAAGATGTATAATTTACCAGTCACCAGAATGTTGTTTTGATCCTCTCCTCATTACAACCCACAAAATTTAGAAGAGCGGTTAATGGTATTGTTTGGAGCAGTGGTCTGGTTGAGGCACTTGACATTTGAGGTGTCAATTCTTGGTCAGTGATTATTACGATTTATTATATTTACTTATTTCCATTGTGAGTTATTACCATTAGTGCTTTGATATAGCTTCTCTTTTGCAGGATACCAAACCAACAATCCATATTTTAGTGGACTTGGGTTTTTGGTTTAGCGAAAATATGGGCCCACTTGAGTGTGGGTTGTTACATTTGGTATTAGAGCTTAGGTTAGTCGATTCCTAAAAAAATAATTAGGAAATGTTGAGTTAACATATTTGTACTTTTCCTATAAATTTAATATATGTTAGACTTTATAGAATAGATACATATGGAAAATCCCTGAAGCTGGATGGTATATGACTCCCTAGCCGGGCGTTAATAGCCCAATGATTGTAGTTCCTCATATTATTGTCGGTTGATGATGTACAATAGGTCCAAATAAAGGGGAAATATGAATCATATGTTATAAATAATGGAAGATGTGGAAGTTCCTAAAGAAAGGATTTGAAATAGTCACTCCTAATTAATTATTGGATTTTTGGACTTTGAAAGAAGGATGCCTTCATAAAATAGGTGGAAGTCCACTTTGAGTCCAACCCAACAATAATTTTTTTTTGGAAAATGAGAAAAAGTATAAATTGTATACATCAAGAGGACTTTTAATAAAAAAATAAGTGAGTATTGAATTTTGGATATATATATATATATAATAAAGATCTTGTAAGAATATATATATATATATATTTAGCTAATTTGATTTCGGTAAAGGAAATTTTATAAGAGGCTGTTTTCTTTTGAAAAAAATGATAGAGCGATATAGCTTGTGAATCTTTCTATGTAATGAAAGTTTTTAAGATATGGAAAATATTTGTATGGGTGAACAATATGAGTGGTATGTAAATCAAAATAGGGTGAATGTTATAGAAAAGAAAACTTAGGGTCTTTAAAATTAAGCTAAGTAGCTGCACTACAATAGTTTAAGAAAAAGGATGGTAAATTAAGAGAAAAACAGCTGGAATTAGTGCAGTTTGGGCTGGAGAGTTGAGTAGTAAAAAGTTAGGAAGTATAAATGGAGGAGAGGTTTGGCTTATTGTAACTAGGTTAGGATTCGACATATTTTAATTCATTGGAATGAAAAGGGGTAGCCAAATAAGTTTCTGTAAATCAATCTAGTTATAAATAAAGGTGTTTTGCTTGAAATAATAAGGAACGTAAATGCAAAGGAAGAAATGTATAAAATATCGAAAATACCGTACTTTGTATTGTCTATTTCAATAAAGAAAATAAAATATAATTCCTTATAATTTCACTCAAAACACGAATCCTCTTTTATGCGATTCATAGAGAGCTATAGCATTAACAATTCCTCTTGAAAGGAAAAGTAGTTCCAATGCATTAAAATTTAGAATCCTTAAGTTTAATAAAAAGTGTTAGTAAATTATATTAGAACAATGTCAGTAACCTAATCAGAGAAGCAGAACAAAGAAAAATGGGCATTTTTCACTGTTATACGCATTTACTATTAATATCTATTAGAAGACCCCCTTTCATGATGTTAGAAAATCTTCCAAATATTGGATGTAGGGAGAGTATGAGATGTAAGGAAAATGATAAGATGAGAGTTGTTTTTATCTACTCCATTTTTATAATTTAAAAAATATGAAAGATGTTTTATAAATATGTGAAGTATACTTTTGAAAGAAATGGTTTGCTAGAAATAAATATGTTTATTTGGAAGGAAAACTTAATAAATGGTTGAACTTAAAATCCTAAATTTTTAATAAGAGTTGGAATGATCTTTAAAAGAAAAAACTGATTTGATTTAAACTTAGAATTGTTAACATTCACTTTTAATGTTTAGTGAATAATTTAAATTCAAAAATCTTGAAATGCAAGTTTTAAAAGGGTTAAGATACCAAGTATTTTTGGATTTAATAAAAGTTTATAGGTAGCACTTTAAAAGACAAGAGTTTTAGGATTAAATATTTTAAAATTATTGAAGTTTTAATTTTTGAAAAAAAAATGATAAAGACCAAACCAGAATTTTAAATGTGGAATAGATAGGAATTAGTACCTTGGTGAAATGGGTAAAGAATAAGGCTATGAAGGATATAACTATGACAACTTTTGGAATAGTAACAAGAAATCCCCGTAGAGTGTAAGAGACACCAGAAGAACCTTGGAATGTTATGTTGATATGTGTGTAAGCCATAAAAAGGGTATCAAGGTACACTTCTATAAGTTTTAGGATATACTTGTAGAAGGCTTATGGATAAAGGAAATACCTAGGATTGAGGATACTATCAAAAGATTGGGATTACCGAAGATAGTAATAGATGGTAAACACACATGGAGGATATTGGTAGACTCAAGTTAGGGAAGCAAGAGGGGAATTGGAAGATTATTTCCCCGAGCCTAATTGTCAATTAATATGAAGATTTCTCAGGTTTTATTTCTTATCCACTGCAGTGAGAAGAGACATAGTTATTCCATAATTAGATATGGGATGGAAGAGATGAATAGACCTTATTCATCGTAGGTAATAAAGAAATGATAAGGTATGAAGATTTTTGTAAAGTGATGACCTGTTACAAAGGTCCATTCTGGTGGTAGTAGTAATTAGTAGTGTTTTTTTTCCTTCCAGTGTTAATTTTTCTTTTCGTGGGCCGTAAGTATTAGTTGTTGCTATGGACTGTGTACATTTAGGGAAATGTTCATTTTTATGTGTTTTCTGGGTGGACCGCAATGATTGAAAAAACAATAAAAAGGAAATTTCAGAGAAGGTCACTTAGCTAATGCGAGGGAAAAGAAAATAGTTAAAACTGGAAGTTAAGTAATAAATTAATAAAATTTATTTAACTAACTACTAAATAAAAGAAAAAAAAATGAAAATGTAGGTTTGAAAAAGAATAGGGATTTTTCAAAAGGTAAATTTCGGTAGACGGAGAACAGGAGTATGGAGAGGTAAGCTACGGGTCAATGTTCCTGTTTTTCGAAGGTTGAAATTTAAAATTGAACATGTATGCTGGTTGATATTAATAAGAACGAAAATTATTTGAGAACTTAAAATTTACCGCGCGATTAAGTGAAGTCCGCTATGGACGGTGGATGGTTGACTAAACCCTAATATCAGAAATGCGAAAAAAGAAAATTTTTATAAAAAATTTAATTATGAAAAATTTTCATTATAAATATATACATATCTTTGAAAAGATTTTAAAAGTTAAGGATTTTAAGTTTTAGAAATTTTTAAACACTGCATGCTGACATTGGGGAATAGTCGGCAAGTTGATTAGTGTAGACTAGTGCGAACCCGTGCTTCGCACACGGATGATGAAAAAATATTGTTGTTGCATAGGTCATATCCAAACATATAAGAAATTTAATACGGTGGTAATGAAAAAACATTGTTGAACAATAGTGTTACATCATGAATAACAATTTGGTAGGATAAAGAATACATAGACATATTTGGTTATGATAATCATAATTAAAATCGAACAAAACAATTACAGTGAATATGTTAAAGTTCACAGACTATTTAGAGGATAATGTGTTAAAAATTTATCCGCTAATGCATAGATATATTCACTGTGGCATATAACGCCAATGTTGTTGCTTTTGCAATTACACAACTGCTTCAATGTGCATAGATATAGTTGAAGTATTCACTGTGAACTGCAGACATAAAGACACAGTGTAGTTCGATTCAATTAAATAAGAGTAACAAAAGTTTTTTGCAATGGGGAGAAATATAGTAATAGGATGAAATTTGTAAACAGTCAGGAAAAGTATTTGTCAACAGCTGAAAAAAGGGAGCAAAAGAAAAAAGAAAAAAGCAACAGATGTAGTACATGGGAAAAGTAGTAAAACAGAAGATTCAATTGAAATAGAAATGATGATGCAATAAGAAAATAGCATGGGTTCCAATATAAATTACTATTGTTCACCGAATCTGATCTATGTCGATGCAGGGTACAAAACACGGCATACAGCTGGTTGTAGTAACCAATATTTGAAAATATCCAAAACATACCGAAGAGAACAATTGTGAGAAGTCCATTCATTTTTTAGCCTCAGAAATAACTGCTAGCAACGCATGTATGATATTGGCTTGAGCGCAAATAGGTGATGTTTTCTTGGCCTTAATAGATGCATTACATCAGTCAATTATTTTAACCATTGAAGGTATTTGTACCTGCAGCCAAAAAAGGCAAAAGTGTCATTGATGCAGTATTATTACTAAATTCTCTCACTGCTCGTATGACCTATTAACTATATCTAATAATCAAACTATGACTACATAATCATCTATACAAAGATACATTCATCAATTGTTTTCTAGAAGTTTTCCGACGGTGGTGGTGCAAGTGATTTTAGAATTTACTGCAACAAATAAAAAATAAACTCTTTTAGGTGGTTATCAACATTATTCTCACTACAACACATGTTTTGACCCAGCACTTAAACTGTGCATCTACCTTAAGCCCGAATACAACAACTTATATGCTTATTGTATTATTGATCATCGTAATTGTAAACGAAATTGAGTAAACTTAGCCAAATTATGTCATCAAACCTGGAAGCAATGTATTAAACGCTGAGCTGCACGGTTGAATCAAGCATTAATTATGTGAAGTCATTATTTAATCATCTCAAGCTATCAAAAATCAAAATTCTTTTTTCAATTATATTTTCATAATGCGGTTAAATAACTATCGTTAACATCAAACAAAATTATTACTACAGCTAAATTAGTATTGCATCACACAAATGCAATTAAAATATTCAAAAACAATAATTGCTTAATTCCAAAAATACTGCAAAATAATAACCGCTTTTGCTTAATGTATTTAAATTTTAACTATAGTAAGCTCGAATAAATCATCGTGTACAACCAAAATTATTACTGCATCACATAAATATAGCTGAAATATTCAATTTCTACCATGCATAATTCAAAATTGTCATTAAATTATAACTGCATTTTATTAATGTAGTTAAATTTTAATTGTATTAAGATTGAATAAATTCCTGAAATGTAGCCAAATTTATTACTTCATCACATAAATGTGGTTAAAAATCTTCAAATATAGTTAAATTTACCCAAAACTTGCTGGTAAATTATAATTGCATTTTCTTAATTTCATTAATTTATAACTGTTTTAAAATTGAATAAAATTATCAAATATAGTCAAAATCATCAATAGTAAATGCAATACAAAAAAATGCTAACGTAGTTAAATTAATTCAAAAAATGCCTATAAATTATTACACCATTTTCTGATGGGGTAAAATTATAAATGCACTAAGTTTGAATACTATCAAACACAATCAAAATTATTACTTTATTACATAATGTAGTTACAATATTCAAAGGCAACCATAATTGTATAATTCAAAAAAAATATTCCTTTCAAATATGTTAAAAGATAATAAATACATTATAATAATCTAGGTAAAACTACTATGTAATGTTTATGATCATCATAATAATGCTGTTACAGAAACGCGGTATACAGCGGTGACACAAAATAATTGTGCAATTAAAGCTGCTATATAAAATTATGATTTTAAAAAAAAAATTAGCTATCAACAATGGATATCATTGGAAAGCAAATTAAATTTGAGATTTAATAGTGAAAACGATTCTTAAATCCAATCAATGTAGAAAAAGTTATCACATTTTAAAGTTTGGAATATAAAGAAATTAAAAATGCGACTGTTCAGTTGCCAAATTTCAAGGGGGCCTGTGTGAGCTTGAAATTCAACTCACTAATAATAATATAGTATAGATTTTACTGCATAGCGGTAGTTGCAGTGAAATGGATACGGTGGTGACAAGGAAGTTGTTTTGTTTATGGACGTTTTCTGAGGAACTTTGTCGATGAGGGAAATTTAAAAAGATGATTTTTGGAACGACAATGTTTTTTAACTTTAAAAATAAAAGTTACTTATGCAAACTGTACTTGGGAAGGTTGGAAAAAGGATTAGGGGCAAAGGAGTAGATGCCATGGTACAGTGGAAAAAGGTTTCATAAGAGAATGGTGGAAATATGGAATTTTCCATCTAGATCATTTTCAAGCATAAGAAAATAGGTTTAGAAAACTGAATTTTTCTAAATTTGGATGTAAGTCATGGTTTGCTAGGAAATTGAATAGTAAGAATTGGATGAAAAATTGGTTGAACTATGCTTCTACCCATAGGAGTGTGGGAAAATCTGGACGAAAAACTATTTAGATTTTTCAAAATGTTGCATTCATGCAGAACTGCCAGTATATTTAGGATGTCAGCATCATGTTTTGGAAACTGATTTAAAAGGCAATCATTCATATAGGAGGCACCAATTAGAAATCATTGTTCATACATATCATATGTATTGTGATATATTGTGCACATGTACATAGATTATTGCAAAAATTGTTGTACACTAATTGATTGTTACTGTAGAATGGATGTACGATGGTTTACATGATCGGACCCTTGTCGAATTTCGGGGTCAAAATTCTTTTAAGGGGGATGAATGTAAAACCCCGCATTTTTACGTTAATTAATTAAAATAAAAATAAATAATAAATGGTGGAAAATGGAATTTGGCTAAAAAACTTATACCATTGGATTCGTGATAATTTTCTGATCAATTTTCATATATAAACTTTTCAAATCGGAGTTCAAACGTAAAAGTTATCAGCGTTTGAATTTTCTTAGTTGAAAATAATTATATATATAATTAAGGAAATAATTTGAAATTAATAAATGATTAATTAACACGATTAAAGTTAATGCTAGCCTAACATTTAAGAAAATTAATTAAGACATAAGATAAAGCTGATTAACGTTAATTGGAGAATAAATGGTAACAAATCAATTAAATCAACCAATGCTCAAAAATACACTATTTTGGCCTAGTCAGTCAACATGACTTAGGCACGATCGACCATGAGCGACCAACCTCGGTCATGCAGCGGTCAACCCGCCCTGTTTTGGTGGCGGCTGTAATTTAAGGCCGTGTGGTTCAGATCTAATCTATTTCCATCCGACGGTTAGCGCTGATTTGGACCTCTATAAATTTGGATTTAGGGCTTCACTTCCAACTCATTATTTTTCTATAAGCGCGGAAGCTCTGCCATTTCCTTTCTCCTTCAAAATTTCTAAATACACAGAAATATATTTAGATTGCACGGATACACTTTGGAGAAGAATAGAAAAACCGAGGATAGCAAATAGGTTTAAATTAAGCTACTACATCAAAGGTAAACTTTTAGATCTGGTTCTAATTAATAAATCTAAATCTCTTTTTCCTAATCCAATTTCTAATGAGATTCACATAAATATTGTCTATGGATCCCAACAGGGAGTCAAAAATGGAGAATACAGATAACAGAGTTAGATCTGGATTAGATCTAGAGATTTGGAACCGCTAATTAAAGGTGAGTGAAAATATTATATATTTTATATAATACTGGATTATATTATTGTAGATCTATTCATATATGTTGAGAATTGAATTAAAATTACAATAAATTCATATGTGAAATGTTGAAGACTGTAAACTTGCCTATAATTTTGTTTTAATAATTACAGAAGCGTAATGATTAGATTTAATTATGTAATTGCGAAATGATTTTAATTATTAATTTTACGTCGGATTAGTTAACTGAAAGATAATGATATGGGATTTCACTGTATTTGATATTGGTGGTTGAGACTAGAAATTAAAGTTAATTGGACTTTTGAGATTTTAGTGATATTTTAATTCGTTGGAAGTATATTAGTGTAAGTAGATTTCCATATACTGTCAAGTTTAAATTTAGCAAAAGTGTGATGTATGAAATGACAAGGAACAAATACATGTCTATAAAAGAAAGATATGTACAAAATAAAGGTAGCTACTGTATTTAGTACTGTCTATTTCAATAAATAAGGGTAGGTAATGGTACTGTTTGGAGCAGTGGTCTGGTTGAGGCACTTGACATTTGAGGTGTCAATTCTAGGTCAGTGATTATTACGATCTATTATATTTACTTATTTCCGCTGTGAGTTATTACCATTAGTGCTTTGATATAGCTTCTCTTTTGCAGGATACCAAATCAATGATCTGTATTTTAGTGGACTTGAGTTTTTGGGTTAGCGAAAATCTAGGCCCACTGGAGTGCAGATTGTTACATTCTCGTGGTGAGTCAGCTTCTGACCTAACTCATTTGGGGTACTCGCTCATTGTATTTGACCTGTGAATTATATATGGTGTTTAGTACTATATGCATAAGGCTGTTTGGCTTCTGTAAATTTAAAGTTCGAGGATTCTTTAGATGACTTAACAAATTGTTTGGAATACTCAAGGATCCACCCACCATCTACGAAATAATCTGGCTTCTCGACCTAATGCATCCGGACGTAGACCTCAATGTATGTCGATGTCGGCCTAATTCTTTCTTCTAAAATAATAATAATAAATTATCATGCATTTTTAATGATTGTATACTACTTCTAGATAATCTAAACAATTATCATATCATTCATCCATTGTGCCATTGGTTTAGAACCACTTCTATGCGGCCTAGGGTTCCTATTACGAGTAGTCGGGTTCTTTTGGGTAAGCATCTTCACATTCTCTCTCTGTCTCTCTCTTAGTGGGATATTTTTTTTACCATACCTCAAAAGGTATACAAGGATTCCTTGTATTACACATGCACGTCTAAAATAATATACGTGTACTTCAAATAGAATTTGTGTTCCCATGGTCGCTTGACGTTGGAAAATGAAGGGTGTGAATCCAATTGTACAAGACCTGTACGTGCAACTATAGATGGATTAGATATGTCAACAAATTCAATTGCAGATATATTAAATATTATAATAGATTAAATTTCAAAACAATTTTACCATAAATTCACTGAACTAATGGTCTTTAACAAGACTAGGAATCGTGTTGAAACATGGCCAGAATTTAGTGATACGAGTGTCAAGCATATCAGAAATGTTACAAGAAATCATGCCACTAACTGTGAATTCCAATCTATTAGTGCATTTTTAAGATATGCCATAAAATAAAAATACTATAAATTTTACTTACAACCTTAACTTCACACGCAAAAGAAGTGGAGCCATCTAGTGACATATCTACCATCTAATAACATTTCTTTAAATAATTCTTCTTTTCTGATTGGTTCTGGTAATCATCAAGCTAATGAAGATAACTCAGAGATATCCTGACCATCGTCATTTGGTGGGGTGGTTTGTCTGTCGGTAGAGTGTGGTTTTCCCAAATCACATCCACGACCACTGCACCCACTACCATGACTACGACGACCACCATCACCACGATAAGTCATGTATTTTATGATAATACAATGTATGCAACTATATGTATAAGATAAGATAACATTTTAGAATGAAAAACGTGAACTTTATCTATGACAAGATTTGAGAACATATATATAAGTACATTGAATATGAACCAACAACTAAAAATTTGCAGTTAATCAAAAGTGAACAACTATATATCCATGAAAGAAATCGAACAACTAAATACACATGAAAACAATCAAAAACTAAACGTATGTGTTAATAATCCTTATTATTATAATCACTCTCAATATTTACATTATCATCTTCAAACTCACACTTATCTTTGCCTTGATCTTTGACTTGTTCATTCATCTCCATCTACTTCGACCCCATTATTGTCATTAACAAACGGTCCTTTGTGTTCAATAAGTTTTACTATTTACAGTAGCTAATTAGGTTCTGAGTCATTTCGATAAGCTTGATAATCTATTGCAATCATGTTTGAGTGGAACGCCATCTTCATTTTTTTAATACCATCCCACCAATTTGACCTCCTGTTGTCGATAGCGGGATATGACATGTAATAAGATTGTGTTGCTTGTATCGTCAACAAAATTGGATTGTACCCAAAATTTAAGTTTTTGTGATTTACTTCAATAAGAGGGTAATCCTTTGTATAGGTTTTACTTAAAAATTCCGGCTATTATCAAACCAGCGACATTTGAATAAAACTTTTTTTTTAAAATTTGGCAATACAATGTAGTTAACCCTATTATTTCATCTAACACATCATAATAATCTTTTATGTCATCGTTGTCGTTCCCACCTTTAATACTATCTGATGAATGCCATGAGGATTTAATATTCGCTTTCGAACTTGTTGTTTGAATTAAATAGACATAATAACATCTAATGAATATTGTGTGGAAGTGTAAAAGATTGACATAATAACAACCATCAATATATGATAATAAATCGATATACATATTCATTATAATTTCTAACTAATTAGCATATTGTAAAATAATTAAATAAGCATATATATATATATGTATGTATGTATGTATGATAATAAATAAGAAATGTACCTTTCACCAAAGCCTAGAATTTGCACCTTGAAATGATGAATTAAACTCCTTAAATCCATTTCCAAGTTCAAAAGTTGCTAGCTCCCAAACAGGTTTACCACCAATGATTTTATTTGATTTGATTTGAATTTAAGATGCTTGAAAATTTATGGAGAGGGGGTATTGATTTTGGGCTAGCAAAGGGAAGATATGGAGGCTTCAAAAAAGAGATCTAAAATGTGTGGGTTAGAGATAATTAAATAAGGAGATCCTAAGGAGTATTATTCTTCTCACACCAATTCTCCTCACTTTAATTCAAATTCTAACCCCATATTGATGATTATACGACCGACCTTCCCTAGCCTTATCAATTTCCAAAAATAACAAGCCCCATTTGGGCCTCAAAACAATTTCAAGCCCGAACAATATAAATTGCACTTAAACCCAATTTAAACGTGTATTGATATCGTATACCGATTAGTGGTTATATAACTATTACATATATACTATTTAATATTGTTCAATACACATCAAATAAAATTTTATAATTAACATTTCATAAATTTTAAATAATTTATAACAATTATATTTTAATTAAATTGGGTGGTAACAGGACTATTCAACATTTCAGTTGTGTATATCTTAGGTGTAAATTTGATTAGCGATTAAAATCGAACAATTCGAATATTAATGTTCACCCTTCATTTAGCAGGTGGTGTGACATTATGGTCAAATCTATCACTTTGTATCAGTAAAATCAAGTTTTACTTTATTAAGCATTGCCGGGTGGTGACAATTATTTACATCTATTCTCTTCGTGAAAACTATATCACTTCGGACTTATGGAGTTTTAGTAATAGTCAAAATACCAATATCGTCCATATTCAACTTTATAATCCAAACACAAAGTCCTTTGTTCAATAATAACAATTATTATTAACTGAACTACTTTGGCCGGAGACTTTGACTTCGAATTGACTTCAGTTCACCGTGATACCAATCTCATATGACTAAGGAGATGAATTCTCTCTTGAACAGTGTCTCACTTCCAATGCATCCACTCGACCCAACTATAGTCATTCGATGGAGGTTGTGCCAATAATTTAATTATAATCAAAATTGAGTTTCCACATTAAAGATCAACAGTATTCTTAAGTCAAGGAAATTGTGTAATATTGCCACATTGATATTTTCTATTTGATCTTAGTTATATTAACTATTAGAAAATTATCGAGTGAGTCATTATGCCCACAATAGCCATGAGTAAAAAAACTACCCAACATTTATTACATACTCTAGTGCTGTGCAGTTAAAGCGCTCGGCAGATTCATAGCGGTAGAGGTGCAAAAAGTCATATCGGGGATACAACGAGGATATAGCGGGATATAGCGGATGGCTCTAAAATAGCATATAAAACTTGTACTTAATGTTTTTACAAATATATAAATGGTAATTAAATGAAAAATTATCATTCAATTGAATTATAATTAATACATAAATAATTTTAAATAAAAACATGTGCGAATATACTTTAAATAAACGTAAAACTGTTATATAACATAATTAAATTTAGTAGAATATTAGAGTATGTTCATTTCTAAAAATAAATTAAAAATTAAATCAAATAAATTAGTTTCATAATTTTTATAATGTATAAATGCAATTTTTTAATTCATTTTATTAAAGAAGATATAGCGGAAATAGCGGAATATAGCGGGAATAACGGGATATAGCGGAAATAGCGGGGCTTAAAGCGGAAAGGCTATATTTTGGGGCTATATGTAAAAATCGTAGCGGTAGAAATCCGCTATGAGATATAGCGGGGTTATAGCGGGGTAATAGCGGGGCATTAACTACACAGCTCTAGTGTCAACAAATGTATTAATATCCAGTCTCGATACATCTTGACTAGGAATATTTAAAACGGTATGTTTAATTTCATTATGGTCAATTACTCATGGTTACAACATTTTGTAACCACTACCATAAAATACCATTTATGGATTTTCTATTAAATATACTTTAATTAATTACTTAATTATTTATATCATAATACAACAAATATACAATAGAAAGAAAACATATATTATTTCGAACAAGATTAGTTATCAAATTATATATATATGTAAAAAAATCACATAATTGCTCCTTAGGCATACCCCTTACTCTATCAATCTCCCACTTGCACTTGAGGCAAATTATGGAATCTCAACCTCGCATCTTTGATCAGTTCGATGAGAATTTATCAAGTTAGACCTTCATGAATGAATCTACTATATTGTTTCTAATTATGTACTTTGTCAATCAACTCTCTTCGATGCTGATAAACTTCCTTTATGATGTGGAATTACTTGAAGTATGTTTCTCGAATCTAGTGAGCTGTTACCATTACATTGTTATCATATAACAACATAGTATTCTTAGTACTTGAAATCACCCATAGCTCAGTTATAAATTTGTGCATTTACATTAATGCGTTGCTTTTAGTGTCGTGCTATTCAAGACGATGTACTTAGCCTTTTCATAGAATCAGCCATAACCTGTTTGGAATATTTTCAACTTAAAGCTCCTTAACAAAGGTTTGAACATGAATTTAATATTGACATATTATACACAATATCACTCATGAAGTTTGAATTCGCACTCTCCTTCATAAGAAGTTCGTTGTTTCTGTAAATAATTATATTGTATTTCATAATACTCAAGGATACTCTAAACCAAAATTTAGTGATCTAAATTTAGATTTGATATTTGCTTCGTGTATCAAATATGTAAGCAAATTACGATATTGTAGGCAATACAACGTATATGATAATTCCTATTGCTAAAGCATAAGGATCCATCTTACATGTTCCTAATTAAACATATTAATAAGGCATCTTTGTGTATCATTTAAGACATTCCCAACATCCTTTATACTTAATATAAAAGATATAATTTACAAATCCAATATCGAGTATTAAACAACTAAACTATTATTAATTTTAACGTAATTACAATGTTACAATCAGCAGTATGTTTTTACTTATAGTTCAGAAATATCAGTGTACCTTTGATGCTTTTTCTTATGAACACACACTTCCTCTGCATTTTGACTAAAATCAAACGGTTCGATATTTCTACCAAAATACTTATTCAATTCTAATGCTTATCGAGTGATACTTTCCTATCATTTCTTGGATCATATCTAAAACCTACAAATGAAATATCGCTCCCACTGACTTCGAGACACTTTGGTTGGTATATGCAAACAGTCTATTCTAAATCATTATTTAGAATTTTCCATTTCAACATATATGTATCAATACACAAAGCCATACCAAGCTATAATTCTGTGAGTAAATTCGAATCAAATTGAACGCGTCGAATGATGAATCTATTACGTTAATTTCTATAATTGAAATTTATAATGTTATTCTTATCAAAATTCCTTACTATATTCCAACTCCATTTATCTTTCTCTTGAAGAGAAATTTTGGCCAATGGTTCATATCCCTTCAGGTATAGGTATTGAAATCATATTTTGATAATGTACTTGGAATTCATTTTGGATTTGCGCATGATACCATAGCGTAGAGTCAATACTCTCAATGATTTAATTGACAACTAAGGATTATCTATTCTCCACATTGATATGAAACTCATGGTTTGTCTTCAGCGTGCAAGAATACTTATTAGAAATTCTAATGTGTGGTGTTTATTTAGGTTTGGCTAATTTCATTTCATCTCTTGTAATCAGTTTTGTCCCTGGATCGTATCCAAATCCATTTACTACCAATAATTCTAAAAGATATTCCTTCACTACAAAGTTGGCATTTCTTGAAATAACAATTCTTTCTTAGTTTAACGGAATGAGTATTCATAAACATTTTATGAATTACTTTATATATAAAAATTGATTTTTTTAGTATACTATAACTATTTTCAAAACATAAATTGTTCATCCAGTGACTATCATTCCCAAAATTCTTTTCGAACGATTCGTACAAGATCCCTCATCTACAATTATTATGTGTAGTCTTTCGAAGTGCAAAACCTGCCAACTCCTTGGCCTGGGATATGTTGGGGTTTCTTATAAATCCTTATCTTGTATGATTTTGTAAACTATTATTAAGATAAATTAATTTTACCCTCATGTGCCTCTCTTAAATACACGACCTTATAGAAGGAAGTTGCTCACTAGTAATCATATTTTGTTCAACAAAGTTTGACTACTCCTTATCGATACATCATTATGTATCATAAGAAGGAGTGACATTTGAGATTGAATCTTTATTCATTTTCAGGTATGCTCGGAACTCTTTCCAATAACTCACATATTCAATCAAATCAAATCAATTTTATTTTCTTGCATGTTATTTTATTTACTTCCATTTTATACTCTATGAGCTTATTATAAACATACAACATGCGTATCAAATACACATATCCATGTCGGTGATAACTCATCGGTGAATATAACGAAGTATATGGAATCGTTTTTGTACTTACTATTAGAAACACACCATTTATGAATTTTCTACTAAATATATTTTAATTAAATATATAATTATTTATAACACATGATAAAAAAAATATAACTGAAAGAAAACCTTCTTTATTACAAACGGGAATCGATTACAAAGTTAATTAATTTACAATAAATTACATAATTTCCTCTAGAGCACACTCTTAACTATATCAATCTCCCACTTACACTTGGAGCCAATTATAGAATCCCAATCTCATCCATTCAATCAGCTTCTTGAGAGTCGACCGAGCTAGACCCTTAATTAACAGATCGATTATGTTGTCCTAGGTATCTACCCTTTGTATCACAACCTTTTCTTCTCAATGAATTCTCTAATGAGGTGGAACTTTTAAAGAATGTGCCATGACTTCTTATGTACTCTAGGTTCCTTTGCATTTTGAATCATCGCATTGTTATCATAGAAAAATGCCATATGATTCTCTGTATCAGGAATTACTCCGAGCTCACTCAAAAACTTGTGCATGCATATTGCCTCTTTAGATGATTCATTGAGGGCTATGTATTTGGCCTCCATCGTCGAATCAGCTACAATCTCTTGTTTAGAACTTTTTAAACCGATAGCTACGCCTTTAAGTGTAAAGACATAACCAAATACTAACTAACTGTCATCTATGTCACTTTGAAATCTAGAGTCCATATACCGCTTCGTATGGAGGTCTCCATTCTCATAAACGAGGAATAAGTCTTGAGTTTTTCTTAGATAATTCAGTATACATTTTACGACTGTCCAATGCTTTTCTTCAAGATTAGACTGGTATCGGCTTACGCATTCTAATGTGTATGCCACAGCCGGTCTAGTACATAACATAGTGTACATTATGGATCCTATGCCTAAAGCATCGGGGATCCTTTCATACACTCTTTCTTCTTATTGGTATGAGGAGCGTCCTTCTTAGAAAGCATGATTTCCGATAGTGTTGGAACGTTCCCACATTTGGAATTCTCCCTACTACACCTTTTCATGGTATCTATGTATAGGGATTTGGACAATCCCAATAGTCTCTCAAATCTATCTCTATAGTTCTTTATACATAGTATATAGGCTACTCCTAAATCCTTCGTGGAGAAGTTCTTCAAAAGCTAGGCTTTCACTGATTGCAATAAAGAAATATCATTGCTAATTAATAATAGATCTTCAACATATAGCACTAAGAATACGATATCATTGCCCTATTCCTTTCTGTATATGAATGCTTCCTCTGTGTACTGATAAAAACCAAACTATTTGATTACCTTTTCAAAACACTTGTTCCAACTTCTTGAAGCTTGTTTAAGTCTATAAATGGACTTTAATAACTTGCAAGCCTTACCCTTATTTCCATTGATCATAAAACCCTAGGGCCATGATGTATAAACGGTCTCTTCTAAACCACTATTTAGAAATGCCGTCTTCACATCCATTTTTTATATTTGATAGTCATAGAATGTAGCAGTGGCTTGCGTAATCTAAATGGACTTAAGCATGGATACAAGCTAAAAGGTCTCGTCATAATCAACATCTTGAATTTGAGGAAATCCTTTCACAACTACCCTTGCTTTATAAGTCTCTACTTCCCTATCTGCATTTAGCTTTTTCTTAGAAATCCATCTGCAGTCGATGGGTTTTATCCCTTTAGGTACATTTGACAAAGTCAATACATTGTTTTCGTACATGGAATCCATTTCAGATTTCATTGCTCTAAGCCATAGTGCAAAGTCTTTACTCTATAGTGCTTGTTGGAAAGATAGAGGAATGCCATCATCTAAGAGACGGTTCTCCTTCTTGCCATCCATGAGAAAAATATAGTATCTCTCTGGTGCACAAGATTCCCTATTAAACCTTCTAATAGCTTGCGTGTTATTATATACAGGTGAACTCGGTTCTCCCACTTGTTCGGCATTAGCGTTAACTTCTTGGATCTCATCAAAATCTACAACTTCGCTGTTAATTCTTTTGATAGAAATTCCTTTCTATAAAGAAAACATGTCAAGGAACAATAATTGTTTGTTCCTCGGTGTCGTAGAAATTATATCCCATTGAGTTTTTGGGGTATCATATAAATTTATAAGGCACTAATCTTACCTCTAGGACCAACATTCTTAGCATACGTCGGACAACTCCACACCTTCAAATACTTGAGTTGGGTTTCTTACCATACGACATCTTATATGGCATTTTAGGCACATATTTAATAGGTAATAAGTTCAACATGTGCATTGCGATTTCTAGTGCATATCACTAATAGGACAGAGGTAACTCAGCCTTACTCATCATGGAACGAACCATATCTAATAAAGTTCAGTTCCTTCGCTCTGACACACCATTGTGTTGCGGAATATAAGGTCGAGTAATCCGAGAGATATACCACTATCTTTTAAGTACTCTTGGAATTCCTATCCAACATACTCACCTCCTCGATCTGATCGAAGAATCTTAATCTTATGGCCCATTTGGTTTTCTACTACATTTTTATATTCAATAAATTTCTCATTGACATTGGATTTGTTCTTCATAAGATACACATATCCTAGTCTCGATAATCATCAGTAAAGGTAACAAAGTAAGAGCTATTATCTTTGGTGATTACACCACCAACATTACTATGTACTAACCCTAAGAGTTCATCAACTCTTTCATTGCTCCCACCGAAAGGGTGCTTGGTCATTTTACCTTTGAGACATGACTCACACGTGTTAAATGATTCAGAAATCAGTGATGGGAGAAAACTTTCAGGTTTCATTTTTTGTAGTTGTTTCTCACTAATATGACCTAGCATATAATGACAAAGATAACTATCATATATAATGTCAGAAGAATTAGTCACAGAACACACATAATTAGTATTGGTCACATAAATGCAATTTTTAAGAACACCATTGCAGACTTTATTTTCATTCAAACTAATGTTCATAACATTATTTACATAATGAAATATATATTTAGTCTCAAATAAAATAGAAACAGAAATAATCTTACAAATAAAATCTTTTACAAAATAAAACTCATTTAGTATCAAAACTACTCCGCTAGGCAAACATAAATGGTAATCTCCAGCTGCCATTGCATCTATTATAGATCCATCAGTAACTTGAAGCCTCATCTCTCCTTTTGCCATGTGGTGCCAGTTCCTAAGCAGATATAACATGTTATCCCACCCTTTGGTCAAGGCTGGAAAATCAACAAATTAGCTGGAAAAGGTTGGATATCAGGAATGGAAATCGATTGGAAACAAGGAGGTTGTGATCGATGTCGTCAAAATTTGACCGAGCTCCAATCAAGACGGAATCGATAGGGAATGATGATTAAGGCTAGGAGAGGCTACGTTTCAAATTTCAAGCCAATCGAAGTTCGTATGCTCGAGATAGGGATGGATCAATGTTGGGAGAAACAAGTTTGGTATCGATACTGTTCGTATCCATACATTTCGTATCGATACCCATGGATACGAACAAGGCGTTCATATCGATCAGGGAGAAGGGTACGATGCTGTTCGACTCGATGATGTTCGACTCAATGTTGTTCGACTCGATGCTGTTCGACTCGAGGCTGTTCGACTCGATGCAAATTCGTATCGACTAGGTCACATGATCGATACAAAGTAGTGGACACGAACGTGACTAATGTGAGCAGATGGATGCGAACCGGAAATGTGCATGAAACGAAGGGAGAGGCGTTCAACGCGGAGTGGAAAATGGATCACACCCTGAGGATAAGGCCACGTCACCAGCGCGCACGTGAAGGGCATCGATACGAACATGTATCGATACGAATTGATCGATGCAGACCATACGATGTTGAGGAAGCTACATTTCGTATCGATCGTATCTCGAGATCTACAGGTCCAAATGCCACGAAATTTTTACAGGAACTTGCGTACAAGCTAAGAATGTTCACACCAAGTTTCGACTCGATTGGACAAAATATTGATCGATACGAATTACGTTCGTATCGATCACGGATCGAGTCGAAACTTCATGGGATCGATCGCGTGGGCCCACTCACGTGCCAGAAGAGGTCTCCCAAAGTTTGGGCCAGATATTTGCATGGAACACCTATAAATAGCACCCTAGAGTCTACAGAAAAGGGACTTTTTGATCGAGCAACGCCCAGACTCTGCCAAAATCAAGATTGAACTCAACTCTTACTATTTGTACTCGAAAATTACTGCTGTAATCTGCTGTAATCCGCGAGGAACATCAATAAAAGATGAACTTTTGGAGTGGACGTAGGCCGGAGATAGCCGAACCACTATAAACTTTGTGTCTCTGTCTATTTCTTTCTGTATTAAGTTTATTATTCTTTACCTTTTATCCTCTACATTACTTAGATCTGTGATCTGTGATTATATACTGCTGATTTGTGTTCATACACTGGTGCTTTCACGATATTCGGGGTTTGTGACCAATTTTGGCTCAAACACTTTGGTGCTTTCATTGAGAATTGAACTCAGGACCCGCTATACCAGATTTGGAATTCAGATTTGAAGGCTTAAGGGTTCAGATCTAAAGAAACTATGACAAGGCAATTGAGTAGAAGACAAAGAGCTGAGAGAAGTCAACACGAATGTAGCCAGGAGGCATCATCAGGGGCTAATCATACTTCAGCTTTCATCACCAGAGAGGAGGTAGAGATGATGATGGGAGCAATGCATGAAGAGTTTCTGAAAAGGCATGAGGAGATGATGTAGAACCTCCTCAGACAATTTGGACAAGCAGGAACAGCTGGAGCTTCAGGAGTTCAGATCCACGGAGCTGGAGCAGAAGGACCAAACAAGCAACCGAATGGAGCAGCTCGACAAGGCACAACCCCTGACCATCACGTAACCATAAACCTGGATGGATCCAGACATGGGGGCACACCATCCGGCAACAATGGACCAGTTCATGGAGGAATTCCAGTTGACACTACACAACATGATGCTGGCAGGAATGCAGGAGCGCGTGATGAGGAGTACGTACCAGAATTCCCTCGGGGACTCGGGGGGCAACCCTTGGCAGACAACGTTGGATTGGCTGAGATTATCAAGCGAACTATGCGCGAGGGTTTGATGAACAGAGATCTGGAAGGGGTAAACAGGAGTCCGTTTACCCGTGACATCATGATAGCTCGAAATCCACCAGAATTCAAGCTACCTACGCTGGAAGTATACAACGGCAAGGCTGATCCTACTAATCACTTGATGAGATATACAAGACATATGGAAGTGCTGGGGGCATCGGAGGAAGTGATGGCCCAATGTTTCCCTCTATATTTGACAGATATAGCTGCTATGTGGTTCAGACAGCTGGAAGAAGGATCTATTAGGACATGGACAGAATTGGTGGACAGGTTTCTGAAGCAGTTTCAGGTTCATATCAAAAGGCCAAAGAACATGATGACGCTAACATCTGTAAAGCAAAGGACAGACGAACCGCTTAGAGCTTTCTTGACTCGGTTCAATGCAGCAGTTGCTTCGGTGGATCAGCCGGATCCATCGATGGTTTTAATGGCAGTAGTGTCAGGAGTCAGAGAGAATTCGGATTTCAAAGTGTCATTGATACGGGACCCACCAATGGATCTCGGGGAATTCTTTAACGAACTGAGAGATTCCTACGGTAGGAAGATGCATGTTCAGATATGAAGTTAAAGGAGGTGAACACAGCTGAGAATGGTGGGCCATCCAGCGGAGGCTCGGATAAAGATAAAGATAAAGCAAAAAGGAAGCTGGATAACGAATCAGGAAAAGCTAGGAAGCGATGGAGTGAACCAAAGTTTTTCACTTACACAGGATTAAATGAGACGTTGGAACAGATATTAATGGAGACTCGGAATCGCCTTCCCTACCGAAGGCCAGCTAGAAGAGAACCCTCAGAACGTGAAAGGGCATCAGGAAGACATTGTCTCTTTCACAATTTGGACGGACATGATACCAACAGCTGCAGGCACCTAAAGGACATTATTGAGGAGTATGTAAGGAATGGACAGTTACGACAATATGTCGGGGCTCAGAATGCGGTGGTGGAGCAGGAGCAACCACCATCCACCTCAAACAATGATGGCGCGAGACCCAGGAATGATGGTCGATTGGTTATAAATTGACCGGAATGATATGAAATAAGTAGCAAACTACTGGCAAACGGCCAAGTCATTTACTCATGTATGGGGACAGAGATGGCCCCTAAGCATGCTCTGAATGATGATAAACCGCGGCGCTATGGTTTGTGAAATCTAATTTCTCTTTTGGTTTGGACATTCGTCTTTTCTGGCTTGGTTTTGGAGTTTGGTTTGAACTCCTCATGTTGTTTGTTTTCTGGTTTGGACTTTCATTTGGATGATTGTTTTCATGTTTGGATATTGGTTTTGATTTCGGATGTGGATTTTTGGTTTCCCGATTTTATTTGAATTTTGGATTGGATTTTGATTGAATTTTTATCTGGTTTTTGGTAAATGGTCGTCGGGTGTGGATTATGCCTGGCAAGGGGTAAGTCTCTTCGTCTGAACGTGGCGAATTGGCTTAATCAGGTCGTCGAGTATGGACTATGCTCGGCAAGGGTCCGGAGAGATCAGGATCCGACCTAGGACTTAGGCCCTATATTATCAATTACTATTTCAGGTCGTCGAGTATGGACTATGCTCGACAATGATCCGTAGCGACCAGGATTCGGCTTAGGACTTAAGCCTTGGTATTACTCAGCGTCCAAGGACACTGGACCACGGTCGCCAGGTGTGGATCGCACTTGGCAAGAACCCGGAGAGGTTACGGATATGGAATTGGCTAAGGCTTTGGTTACTGGATTTGGAATCAAGCACTGACTCGGAGTAGTCAAGAACGATGCACTTGGATGATATGGCTATAGACTTTAGATATCGGATTCAGAACTATTCAAAACACACCTTCTTATCACAAGGCATGTTTTAGGGGGCAAATGTTATCCCACCCTTTGGTCAAGGCTGGAAAATCAACAAATTAGCTGGAAAAGGATGGATATTAGGAATGGAAATGATTGGAAACAAGGTTGTGATCGATGTCGTCAAAATTTGACCGAGCTCCAATCGAGACGGAATCAATTGGGAATGATGATTAAGGCTAGGAGAGGCTACGTTTCAAATTTTAGGCCAATCAGAGTTCGTATGCTCGAGATATGGATGGATCAATGTTGGGAGAAACAGGTTTGGTATCGATACTGTTCGTATCCATACATTTCGTATCGATACCCATGGATACGAACAAGGCATTCATATCGATCAGGGAGAAGGGTACGATGCTGTTCGACTCGAGGCTGTTCGACTCGATGCAAATTCGTATCGACCAGGTCACATGATCGATATGAAGTAGTGGACACGAATTGATGGACACGAACGTGACTAATGCGAGCAGATGGATGCGAACAAGAAATGTGCGTGAATCGAAGGGAGAGGCGTTCAACGTGGCGTGGAAAATGGATCACACCCTGAGGATAAGGCCACGTCACCAGCGCACACGTGAAGGGCATCGATACGAACATGTATCGATACGAATTGATCGATGCAGACCAGACGACATTGAGGAAGCTACATTTCGTATCCATCGTATCTCAAGATCCACAGGTCCAAATGCCACGAAATTTTTACAGGAACTTGCGTACAAGCTAAAGAATGTTCACACCAAGTTTCGACTCGATTGGATAAAATCTTGATCGATACGAATTATGTTCGTATCGATCATGGATCGAGTCGAAACTTCGTGGGATCGATCACGTGGGCCCACTCACGTGCCAGAAGAGGTCTCCCGAAGTTTGGGCCAGATATTTGCATGGAGAGCCTATATATAGCACCCTAGAGTCTACAGAAAAGGGACTTTTTGATCGTGCAACGCCCGGACTCTGCCAAAATCAAGATTGAACTCAACTCTACTGTTTGTACTCGAAAATTACTGTTGTAATCCGCTGTACTCCGCAAGGAATATCAATAAAAGATGAACTTTTGGAGTGGACGTAGGCCGGAGATAGCCGAACCACTATAAACTTTGTGTCTTTGTCTATTTCTTTTCGTTTTAAGTTTATTATTCTTCACCTTTTATCCTCTAGATTACTTAGATTTGTGATCTATGATTATATACTGCTGATTTGTGTTCATACAATGGTGCTTTCACGATATTCGGGGTTTGTGACCAATTTTGGCGCAAACATAACAAATTACATATATGAGTTCCAGATCCATTATTTAAGACCCAAGGCATTTTATTGATTACAAAACAATTTTGAATCATAAATGTACCTGATGCAGCTGTAGAACCATTTTACTTTCTTTCTCTAACAATCTTTAAGTGATCAAGACAATTCCTTTTCAAGTGACCTTTCTTGTGGCAGTGGTGACATTCACCCTTATCATCGATCTTCTTACTTTTCTTGTTCTTCTTACCTTCTCTTTTTCGCTTCTTTGAACCTTTCGAAGATGATGCACCACCCTTTACATCAAGCATAACCCCTTGATCCTTAGATGCAGACTTGGCTGGCCTTAGCATATTAAGGAGCTCGATAAGATTCAAATTCAATTCGTTCATATTGTAATTTAGTATGAATGGTTTGTACCGAGGTGTAAGAGAACCAAGGATCAAATCAACTTGTAATTCATTACTTATCTGTATGTCCAATTGCAAAAGCCTATTAATATAGCCCTTCATCAACAATATGTAATCTTCCACCTTCTATTCTTTAGTCATTTTGGTATTGAAAAGCTTCTTTGTAAGCTTGTATCTTATGGAATGTGACTGTTCGCAACAGGTCCTTGAGACTATCAAATATCTCATGGAGAGATATATTTTCGTGCTGCCTCTGCAATAGCTTGCCTAATATAGACGGCATGAAAACTTGGGCAATCTCTTATTCAGAAACCCATTTCTCATAAGCAAGTCGATGTTCGAGGTCCGCATCATCGGCGGGTTGTTCTTTTGGTTTGCATGTAATAGCCGACCAAAGACGCTCATAAGTGAATGTTATTTTAATTGCACTTAGCCAATCGGTATAGTTAGGTCCGGTAAGCTTGGCGGTTTCAGAAAACAATTTTGGAGTTGACATTTTCTACAAGTTTAATTGGTAGATTATTAGGACAATATTATATTTTACATTCTTATAATATTAGTAAGGTTAAACTTTATTTTTCATTTTACTAATAAGCTCCTACTAGTCTTTTATGTTTTGTCAAACCCTAAGTCGAAACAAAGAAGTCTTTTGACTTTGATAACAGGTGTTAGGACTCGTCCGTCTTAGAACTCTGACCTTGAGTTTGCTCAACAAGTCATAGTTCCATGGACGATGGATAACTCCTTATCGGTTGTAACATATACAACTCTTAACTCTTGGTACCGTTTCCTAATTTCACTTCAACCTTCAGTTTACTTAACAAATCAAAATGAAATTATTCATTCATACCTACCATAATGCGACGACCTAAATATAATATATGTACCTTGAGTTTGATCAACACACACACATATACATATAGTTATCTTACCTCGTCTATTCAATATATCAATGATACTACACATAACATCCATAGCTTGAGTTTGCTTAACAACTAAGGAGTATGCGAGTACTTTATTAATATATATGGTAGAGGACAACATTATATGAAGATTCATAATCTTCGATATATTATATTAAGTGATATCGACTTATGGAATAATGTATTTCTTATGAAATACCCTCATGATTCAAGTGCCGGACATATCAGGAATCATAATATAAGTACATTTACGTATATATTTATTCCTTAAGTCTATTTAGGTTTCATAATGTTCCACCTTTAATTATACATTCATGTTATGTAAGTTTTATTACATATAACTTTTATAATTTAATTTACTTATATAATAAACTTATGCATAATTTTATATTAATTAAATTAACTAATTAATTCTTTAATTAATTTTTGAAGTATTCTAAGATAACATTTATATAGAATATTTATTATTATAGTATAACACATATATCATATATATGTGTGTATCATTTAATTAATTAACCTTTAATTAAACTATGTTTATTAAATTATATTAATTTCAAAATTTATTTTGTATACATACATGTTTACTTATGTTATTTTAACATTTTAAAACAACATAACATATATCATAATATCTAATACATGTATATATTTATTTATTAATTAAATTGTTTAATAAATATATTTATTCTATTTATCTTATTAATAAATTTAAATTTTCAAAATTAATTTATACTAATTTTCAAACATTTTGAAATTTTTTTATTATATTATAAATTTTATAATATATTTATATCTTATTTTAAATTTAACTTTTAAATTTAAAATCTTATAATTTAATTTTCAAATAATTTTGAAAATTAGCTCAATGCCTAATTCAAATTGAGCCTCTTCTATTTGGGGCAACCTTTTGGGCTCACATATCTGTTCGGGCTAAGCCGGTAGTTAGGTAAGGTAGAGTACTTGATTATCCAAACTCAATCCTTCGATACTATCTTTCAAGACACCCTTCTATATGGGTCTGTGAGTCTAATTATTTAACCCTAACATGGCTAATTTAAACCGCATATGCTATTAGGCTCTGATACCATTGTTGGTACTGGGTCAGCCTGTAGTGGAAGAAATTGATGAATTTCAAATTTTTTTCTATTTTGGATCTTTATTGGGCCTATGAAGTCTAGTTTATTAAGAACATTTCTACATTTCCTTTTGAACAAAATCATTATTTTATTTAAATTTATACTATAGTTTTATATTATTTAATCAATATTATAATATATACATATACATGTATCATATACACATATATGTGCGTACATGTGTCACATAACAACCCATGAAATGATTTACATGCCCGTGTACTAGTGTTGGGATATACACCTCAACAAACATGTTAGCTCATCTAATATATAAATATACCATCCAAATGTATGTTTATATACTTTAATTTGTATATACAAAATATTTTTTATATATACACACACACATGCACTTTATTTTGAACAACTGTAAATATATATGAGGAATTTATAAAATATATGTATATGTATATATATATATATTTAATTATGTATATAAAAAATTTAAATATATCATAAAATTTAATTATTTATTTTGTTGTAAAATCAAAAAGAAAATTAATTTTTTTTGTATAAAATATATACGCATATAAATATTCTTATGAATAGTTTAATAATAAACAAACATATATGTATAAATATATATACGAATGAGAGATATAATGCGCATACACACACACATACTTACCTATTAATACTCAAGGCAAAATTAATTTTTTTAATAAATTTATTTAGTTTAAATTTCCAATCGAAAATAAATAATAATATTATATGTAAAAAATATGTTTTTGAAATTATAATTTTTTGATTTAATATTTTATAAATATTGATGATATTTTATCATTTTAAATATTTTAATATATATATATATATTTATATATTATAATTTAAAATCAATTTCAAATTTTAATTTTAATATCGGTATTTATATTAATATTTAATTATATATATATATAAATTAGTGCAGTTGAAAGTTTATCAGATGTGAAAGTGATTAATAAAATTTAAATTATATTTTATATGATATATTTATTTATTTTATAGATTTATTTAAGTGATTTGAATTAAATAATATTCATATATATACATTAAAAATTTAATTTTATTCCAAAAAAATATTTTAGCTATTTACATGTAATTTTAAAAACATATTTTGTGTAGTACAATGTTTAGTATTTAAATTATAAAGTTTATGTTATTTAAATATTGTATACTAAATCAACTTAAATAAAAAAATTAATTTTTTCTAATCTTAAGCCGTGAGTATCAAGACATGTATAAGTTATTTTTTTTAAACTTTGTAAGCATATGAATGAACAGTTATTCTAAATGTGAGAATATACCGATTTAGTAGAATCATCACCTAAATAACAAAATAATATATGATATATAAATTATCTAAACATTAATATATTTGTAGATCAGAAAATTACTTTTTCTCCAAAGCCTATTTGTACACGTTGAATTGAAGAGATTGACTCTTTGAACAAGATTCCAATTCAGCAAGGTGCTAGCTCATGAACTGATAACCACCTATTATCGAATAACGTTTGTTATAGTTTGATTTGAGCTTGAAAATGGATTAGGGGATGAGAATGTATTTCGACTAGAAGAGAGGTAGGTGGATGCTTCAAAAATTAGTAAAATAATAAGGGTTATGATGTATTTAAAGAGGAGAGACTAGAGAGATAAGTTAGGATCAAGATCCACTTTTCTCTCTTACCCATTCTTTTCCTCTAACTCGATCAAAACCTAAGCCTATTACCATCATATGGCCGCCCCTACCTTATCTATTCATGCCTAAAATACACATGCCCCTATATGAATTCAAACCCATATAAAGCCTAAACAAAATATATTGCATTATTTAAGTGCAGTTTAAACGCGTATCGATATCATATATCTTTTATAACTATTATAAATATATTTATTAATATTGTTCATCAAATTAAAATAAAATCTTATTATTAATATTTCATAAATATTATTTAATTTATAACAATTACATATTAATTAAATCATGTGGTCAATGGAGTATTCGACGTTTCAATTGTGTGACTCTTTAGGTGTAAATATTATCAGCGGTTAATATCAAACTATTTCAATATTAACGTTCACACGTCACATAGCAGGTGGTATAATATTTTGGCCAAATTTATCGCTTACTTATTTAAGTAAAATCCAATTTTACTTTGTTAAGCGTTACCCAATTGTGACTATTATTTACACCAATTCTCTTCGTCAAAACTATACCACTTTTGACTTATGGAATTAGGTAATGGTCAAAATTCCAATATCGTCCATATTCAACTCTCTAGTCTAAACACAAAGTCCTTGGTTCAATAATAACAATTATTATTAACCGAACTACTCTGGCTAGAGATTTTGACTTTGAGTTGACTTGAGTTGACCGTGATACCAATTCCATATAACTGAGGAGATGAATCCTCTCTCGAATAGTGTTTCACTCACAATGCTTCCACTTAATCCAAATATAGTCACTTGATCGACGTTGAGCCATGATTTTGAAAGGGACGCGGAAGATGATCTTAAGGCTATTTAACACTAGAGGGGGGGTGAATAGTGTTTTAAGAATTTCTTTAAAACTTCTTTGATTTAAATTGAATTAACTAACTTAATGCAAATACACAATCACAGATCAAATCACAGAATCACAAACAAATGCAAATATAAATAAAAAGCAAGTAAAGGAAAGAACACACCAGGAATTTTATACTGGTTCGGTGTTACCCTACATCCAGTCCCGCACAACCCGTACGGCTTTCTATTCAACAATAATCTAGATTACAATCCCTCGATTCCAAGGCAACGAGGTACACCCTCCAGATTCTCAGGTCTCTGGGTAGAACCACTTGATTCACAGGACACAAGTTCACCCGATCGATTTCCAAGGACACGATCACACCTTTATAACCCCACACAAGTTTCTTTGAGTACAAATGTATCTATAACTCTGATAAGCACTGAGATTCTTTGGAGAGAGTGGCAGAGAATCAAACTAGAGATATTCTGGTTTGATTCACTTAAGATTTCGGCAAAATATGGATAGGATGATTAGAAAATAAGATAAGAGAGTAAAGAGGAGAGAAAATAAAGAAAGTAGTTACTGGAAAACGTCCATAACAGTCTCTATTTATAGAGAATGAATGGATGTGTCCATTCGAAGAGGTTTAAACGAATAGACACTTCTTTTGAAAACAACCTTTGCTGTAACGGGAAGCATGTCGACATGACAGGTAAATAGGATGTCGACATGGTCTAGTAAAAAGTGATGATTTGCTTTACTTTGAAAATGATGATTTAAAACATATGCAACTTTATTCAAATGGACTCTATGTATTTGTAGAAGGTATTTAGAAGTAGAAATACTTATGAATGTATATATGTATATATACTAAAATATATTTAAAATCAAAGTAAATAAACTAAAGTAAATATAATATTAAAATAGATTTTGAGGCTAAAATATCTAGGACAATTTTGAAATCAAAATATAGCAAAATGATAAATATGATTTTGAGGCTAAAACATTTTTGGAAATGTGAACGAAGGTTTTTCTTTTGAAAGGGAATATTTGAAAATCATTTTATAAAACAAGAGATAATTTTGAAAATCATTTTGAATCAAAATTAGTGAATAACAAAATAGGGCTACTATCCGTTCCACTAGATATTTCATGAGTTCCATCTCACTAGGGTTCCATCCCTTTAACAAGAACGAAGTGGATTCCATTCCACGAGTAAATTGGATAAAAAAGAATGATAGTGCTTTCAAGGAGTTTTAACAAATATCTAACCTAACTATATTATTTGTCTTGAACTCTTGAATATCTTGAATCTCATGAGTCTTCAATCTTGAACTCTTGATCTTTGTCTTCATCAATTTTGTTTTCTTTACTGTACAGTCTTCTTTTGTTGATACCTGCATATAGATTTCCTGCACATATATATTTTATAACACTTCTATAGTTGTTGTCATCAAAACCACTATCCTATGGACTAACAGATTTAACCATAATCAATGCGGAGCTTTCATATTGAAGAAATATGTTATTCTCAAGTCGAAAGAACAATATAAATTAGTCAGATCGATATATTATTTTTGACCTTAGTTATATTATTAACCAATAAGAGACTATCGAGTGGGTCATTCCATAGTTATCCAATAACTATTAGTACGTAAACTTTTGGTGTCCTCAGCAGTCGTGAGTACTACACTATGCAACATTTGAAGAGCATTACGTACTCCAGTCTCAATGGATGCATTGATCTCTAGTCTCGATGCATCTTGACTAGGAATATTTAAAATGACGTGTTTATTATATTGTGATACAATACTCACGATTACAACTATTTGTAATTATTCTCACCAGCACACCATTTATAGATTTTCCATTAAATATTTAATTATTTATAACATGTTATAAAAAAAATATGTAATAGAAAGAAAAATACCTTTATTACAGACAAGAATAGATTACAGAGTTAATTAATTTACAATAAATTATAGAATTGCCCCCAGGGCATACTCCTAAGTCTATCAATTGTAATCAATCATATTGAATGCACGATCTCACACTATAGTTTACTTGTTCATTTCAATGAACTAATTTCATTATGGTTTCATACATTACAAATTGAGACCGTTCACCATATAACATTTATTTGTGATTGTAGATGGATCAAATATCCATATTCTTGTATTGCTTTTAGAGTTCAAAACTCACTAAAGACAATACACCGTCTCAAGCAAGTAAACTGTAAGTGACCAAGTTACAAACATATTTAGTGGTTATATAATTAAGTGCTTACATGGGTCAACATGCAAAAATTTATTGGTAAGTATATTTTATGTTTCTATTTATCAATATTAATTTATTTTATTTGTATATTTTAACTGATAAATATTTTATCAACTATATTAATTTCACAAATTTATTTATGTTGATTATATACTTTACATATAGTAGACGTTCTTACAATATTAGAAAGGTTAAATATTACTAGTTCAATTTTCTAATAAGGCTCCCACTGGACTTTTATGTTTCTCCAAACCCTAAGATGAAACATATAAGTCTTTCAACTTCACTAGTGGATGTTAGGACTCGTCTATCTTGGGATTTCGACCATGAGTTTGCTCAATAAGTTGTAACCCCACAAACGATGGATAACTCCTTATCAATTGTATCATATGCAACTCCTAACCTACGGTTCCTTGTCCTAATCTCATTCCGACCTTGATTTTGCTCAACAAATCGAAAAAAATTATTCATTTATGCCAACCATTTCGTGATGGCCTAAGTATAGTATATGTACCTTGAGTTTGCTCAACAAATACATATAGTTATCTTACCTTGTCTATTCAATATATTAATGATACTACACATAACATCTATCTCTTAAATTTTCTCAACAACCGAAGAGTATGGAAGTAATTTATTATAATATAAATGCTAGAGGACAATACTTATATTAAAGGTTCATAATCGTTAATATTTTTAATTGAGGGATATCGACTTATGGAATAAAGTATTTCTTATGAAATATCCTCGTGATTCAAGTGTCGAACACATAAGAAATCATGGTATATGTACTTTTACGTATATATTTATTCCTTAATTCTATTTAGGGTTTTTTTAATGTTCCATATTTAGCTTATACATTTATATTATATAAGTTTTATTATTATATAATTTTTATACTTTATTTAACTTATATCATATTTTTGTATAACATTATATTAATTAAATCTTATTTAATTAATTAACACTTTCATTAGTTATTCTATTATTCAATTATAACATATTATATTGAATATATATTATACCCTTTCCAGTAATACACATATATCTTATATATGTGTATTTCAACTTATTAATTAACTTATAATTAATTTATTTAATTAAACAATTTTAAGTAAATTTTATTAATTTCAAAAATTCTTTTGTACCCACATGTATACTAATGTTGTCTTAAACAATTCAAATTAACAAACATATATCATTATATATATTATACATGTATATATATTAATTAATTAACTTATTTAATCAACTTATTTATTTTATTAATCTTACTAAAATATAATATTTTTGAATTAATTTATAACATTTGCAAACATTTTGAAAAATTATATTATAACTTTCTCTAGTATGTGTATTATTTTAAATTTAACTTTTAAATTTAAAACTGTTATTTTAATTTTTAAAATAATTTGAAAATCTATATTATAACATTTATATCTTATTTTAAATTTAACTTTTAGACTTAAAATTTCTATTTTAATTTCAAAATAATTTTCAAATTAGCCCAAGGCCCAATTTAAATTACGCCTTTCCTATTAGGGATAACCTTTAGGTTTACCTCATTTTTTTAGGCCAAGTCAGTACCCAGATAGGGGTAGAGTGCTTGATTACCCAAATCCAACCATAGACACTACTTTTCCAAACGCCATACTATATGGGTAGGCTTTAATAAGTTAGCCCCAATACTGCTAATTTAGACCGTATAGGTAATTTGACTATGATACCATTCTTAGAACTGGGCCAGTATGCAATGTGGTAAATAGGTAAATTTCAAAACAATTATACCTTTTTGGAACTTTATTAGGCTTATGTAGTCAAAATTTATTTAGAACTTCTCTAAAATTTTCATGTTAAATGGAACTAATATTTTATTTAATTCATAAATATAGTTATATTTAATATAGTTAATATTATATTATATTGTATGTATGTATGTATGTATCATATACACATATGTGTGCACATGCATGTACAACATAATAGGGTGTACATGGTTTAACATGACCATGTACAAATGCTGAGATTTACACTACAACTGACATGTTAGTCCCTCTGTATACAAATGTGTTGTCTAAATAAATGTGTGCATGTGTATGCATCAAAAATAATACAATATATACATATGTATAAAATTGTTATATATATATATATATATATATATTATGAAATACTAATTATAAATAAACTTGTATAAAATACTTATGAAACACACACACATATATATATATATAATTAAATTATGAAATTATTTTAAATAGCATTTTATAAAATATTTTTAAAAAATACTTAAAATGTTATACGTAATTTGTAAAGAAACTTTTTAATTGAATTTTTTTTATATGATACATACATATATACATATATATAATTACTAAAAAACATATATCAATTTAAATATTAATAGTAAAATTATATATACACACACAAGTAGAACTATAGCATAGTTTCCAAGTAACAATGAGATGTAGATACTGTGATGTGGCCTCAAAGGCAACACTAATGACATAGAATTGCAGCACAACCTCATAAGTAACTATATACAAATGGGGATGTGCCATAAGCTTAAACTAACATCTAAAACTGGTTGGTCTGCGCCACAATCTTGTATTAAAAAGTGATAAGGGTGATCCGCTATTCGATATTGATGTGATAGAATAGCACCACAATCCTATGTCAATATCAAATTAATAAAGAATGCGCTGCCATCTTGATGTGATAAAAATGTGCTGCAATTATAAAAACACTGACTACAAATGTAAAGACTCAAGGGATGAGACAATGGGAAAGAAACTGCTCTGCGACCAAGAGCCAAACCTAATTCCTAAGAGGCAAGCCAAGAGATCCCAACCTCATCCCTAAGATTATTAAATATGGCTCAAGGACAAAGGCGATAGTGTGTTCCTCCAATGTTGAAAGCAATTCAGAACAGGCTCACTTAAGGCAATCACTCTCTAAAATAGCAGCTCAATCTCTTTTACTAAGCCATGCAACTCGAACCATCCCCGACACTGTGCTATGCTAATATAGCAAATTGGACAGTGCAATACCGCTTCAGAAGTGTTGGTGTAATTCAAAGGCCATACGACATCACAACCCCAGGCATAATGAAGGCACAAACCCCCATCAAAGTTAAACGAAGTTCTAAAGTGCTGATAATGATACGAATCTCCCTAAAATGAAGGGGCGGCTCCTCATTCCAGCTTCAACTACACATATGTGCAATCCATGGGTTTGTTTTTTGCAGAACCGAAAATTCATAATCTATTCAAATTGGGTTTGCCTGCCTCAATTCCAAACATTCCCGCTTCAATTTTAAGCTTCCCGCCAAAGTTTAAAATCCAACCGTCCAAATCACAATTTCCCGCCTTCCCGCCAAAGTTTAAAATCCAACTGTCCAAATCACAATTTAATTCATATGTATATACAAGTTTTTTGTAAAATCATTCAAGTATTTGTATGTTTGCAAATACATAAGAAAATTTTAATACAACGTGGAAGTTTGTTTTGAATCAATTGAAATTTTTTAGATTAATGATTATATGTGCGAGCGGGCGTATGTGTGTAAACTTTCAATATTTGTATTTCATATTGCTAACTCACGATTTAAAACCTTTCTTTAGTTTATCAAAAAAATTAAATTGAGGTAATAATATATAAATATTAATTATTGTTTGTTGTTTATGTCATTTAATTCTATCATAATGTATAACAACCCTGGTATTGGTGATTACCTATAATATTAGATTATAACGTTAGTTATGATTTAATATTGGAAATAAAATTTAATCGAGAAGATAAATTTGGTTAAAAGATGTTTATTTTAAATAAACATTGTGATTTGGGAACAAATATGGGATTAAAAATTTATTGGATAAGTATTTGGTTAAATAAATTGTAAATATTGGGTATTTATTAGTTTAGAGCTAATAAATTAAATAAGTGATGTATTTCAACTTTAAATTGTTTAAATAAATCTAAATTAATGAAAATAATGTTTTAAAAATTTATTTTGATAATTTGGATGGAAAATGATCATTTATTGGATTTTAATTGAGTCAATACAATAATATTGGAAAATATTGCCAATATTAATCTTTTATTGGTTTTAAAAAGGAGAAATATGAAGTAATTACGTATTTATTGATATAAAAGAGTGAAATATGGTTTAAAAATAATATTTTGATGATTAAAAAGAGTTAAAATGATTTATAGTAATTTATTTGACAAGAAAACAATTTTTGTACAAATTGTTGGATTGAAAATAGTGTTTTGTAATAAAATAGTGTAAATTGTGTAATATTGATAAAAATAGGGTTTTATTCATAAAAATAGCTTTTTATTCTTAAAATAAATTTTATTTTGTTAAAATAACAATTTTATTGCAAACAATTGGTTGTAGATATTTTATTTGGTTAAAATTGAAGAAACTAGTGTATAAATTGATTAAATAGGTTAAATATGTATATAACATAGGAATTTCTCTAAGTATATTTAGTCTTGGGCTTATTTGGGTAAGATTTGAATCCATTAACCCTCTCTAGAAACTTCTGGTATGAGAAAACTAATCTGTACGTAGCTTTTCTTTCACCTTCTTCTCAAACAAAAATATACAGTAAAAGAAAAATAAGAGAAACCATGGCCTCCTTCAACTAGATTTCAATTTTCACTAAAAATTGTTGCAAATAGAGGAAGTAATTCAACCAAATAGAGATTAGAGAAGGTAATCTCCACCAATACTACAAAAATTTCATCAAAAACTTAGAATTAGATATGAATTGTTTGTAATTGTTTTGTTTCCTGTTGCATGTCTGTCTTTCAGCTTTTACAGGTCCTGGAAGCTCCTCTTCATCACAAAAGCTTGCAACTTGACTCCAAAATCACTCAAACTTTTGTTGAATTGCTAAGGTTAGAATAGAACTCACAACTGCTAGCTAAATATGATGTTTACTGTGTAAATTGTTTATCAATTTGCTCACCGTATATGAAAATGTTTATGTTCTTGTTTTTGTGTGTTTCCTTATTTCTTGTTGCCACTTTGAGCAGCAATAACTTCCTGATTTTATCTCGAATTGCCGCCGGATCTTTTCCGGATTGTAACTGTTACCACTCTTCAGGTTCCTCTTTGGGAGTTTGTGACACATTCTGGGTTTACCAGTACTATAGACCTTCAGGTTATCTGGGATTTACGACTTCGGTCGTCTAGGATTTACGACTTCGGTCGTCTGGGTTTTACGACTTCGGTCGTCTGGGATCTACGACTTCGGTTGTCTGGGATAGGTACCTAAAATATATATAGTACTGGTCTGAGTTTGGCACATCAGCATTGCTTTGGCATGCAATCGGGGATCTGGCCAATCTGGGTTTTATGAGTTTTATTATGATTTTACCATTTGAGATATATTTATTACGTCGATAGCCTAGAGCTATATGAGATGTTATACATATATGGTGACTTCATTTTATGAGGTTTTAAACTCTTATTGAGTTCCTTGAGTTATGAGTTTTCATGATTCCTTGATTTTGAGTTATATATTTATATGCCGATGAAATGAGGCATAATTGAGTTGGAGATTTGATGTTTCCTCTTATGGCTATCATGTTTCTTATTTACATTTATATTGAATAATCTTGAGTAGGAATCACTTATGGTATGTTAAACCTATTCATGAGTTATTTTTGAGCCATTATACCATTGCCACCCTTGGAATTATGAATTGAACTTTACTTATATCATTCCTTTCTAATTAAAGGAATGTTTCCCTTATGCGCTTATATCCATTTATCTCTTGCTAATCATCATGTCCTAGTTAGCCTGACCCATGTATTTATTACTCGGGTCATACCGAGTTGCAGGTTAGGAATCTTTTGGACTTTTGGTTTAGCAGTATCTTTTGGACTTCACCATCGACCCTTGGATTAGAGTCATAGTTTTCTTGTAGTCTTCTAATTATGGACTTTGTGATGTATATTCTTTTGTGGGGATGTATGTATATATTGTAGTTGAATACCACTTATGACATGTTGTATTACACTTGATGTATGTGTATATGTATATCCGTTTATGTTTGCTGTTCTATGACTTATGATGGTTGATGTTATTATATTTTGTTTCTGAATCGATCCTGTAGCCACCATAGTATTGTATTCGATAGGAATTAAGTATGTCGACACTAAGACAAAATGGAAAAAAAATGAGTACCAAATCGACATACTTAGCTCTTATCTAATGCAAGACTATGATGGTCGCCCTTAACCTGCCCTATTCTCTGCATTAGCAGACATAATTACTCTGTAATTCTCTTTGTTTATGTGGGTCTCGGGGTGGGGCATCACAGCTTGGTATCAGAGCTGGATTCAGAACAAAAGGTAATAAAACACAGAACAGTACACACAATTACTATACATCAAGTATAATACAAGTGTAAACATCATCCCCAATCGTAGTGAACCCAATCTTGTCCTTAACCTTTTGGTGTCCTATGGGGGTAGATAATAGGAATATGTCTAGGAATGTTAATTTTAAATTCCGTAGTATTCCTTATTCAATTTAAATTGCAAATATCTACCCCTGTGAATAATCCTATCCCTTATCTTAACTTTTAGCTCATGGCTGGAAGAAGAAAAGGTCGCACTTCGGAGGCAGGACCGTCCAGTGGTCCTCGTCCCGAAGGAGTCTATATGTCGACTGATCAGATTATTGAGCTTCTTAGGAGCACTCAGCTCGCTCCTACTCATCCCTCTCCTCCGCGCAAATCCGCATTTGCGCATATGTGCAGTAACTTCACCCATCTCGGAGGCAAGCCATTCAAAGGTTCCGAGACAATTTTAGAGGTTCAAGCTTGGCTCCGAACATGCGAGTGCATTTTTACTCGAATGGAGATCTCCGATCATCACCGTGTTCTTGTGGCATCGAGTATGCTGCAAGAACGAGCACTAGACTGGTACAAGCTCCTTATTGCCGAGATAGACGAGTCTACCCTTTCATGGCAGTATTTCAGAGACCGCTTTGAGCTTAAGTTCGTGCTAGAATCCGAGAAGGCTTTTCTGTCCCGTCGCTTCCTAGAGTTAAAGCAGGTCAAATCCTCTTTTTCAGATTATGTATCCTCCTTCGAGTCCATGTCCAAGTATGGGCTTGAGTTCATTAGCACTCCATACAAGAAGAATCATAAGTCCGTATTTGGACTTAAGAAATATTTGAAGAAGTCGCTCATGTTTCAGCTTAAACTCTCATTGAGCTCGTGGATTCGGCGCTTCACCTTGAAGCCGTCGAAAAAGAAAGGGATAGTAGTGACGAGGCCGAGGTTCGAAAGAACCCGCATAAGAAAAAATTTCCCTTTCAGAGATCCCAATCCTTTCCTCTGAGGAAGAAGGAAAAGCAAGACAATCCTGGTTTTCATCCTCATGCAGCACCTTCTTTAGCTAGAGTTTTAGCTTGCTTCAATTGTGGTTCTCATGATCACCTAGCTGGAAAGTGTCCTCGTCCCCGTATGTGTGCCTATTGCAAGAAGGAAGGACATATGGTTTCTTCGTGTCCTAAGAAAGTGAAAGGTTCTAGTTCAGGGAATCTGAATGGGGTGAAGGCTTCTGGTAGTGCATCTCAGTCTCGAGGTATATCTCCTACCATTTTGGAAAATTCTATTCTTTTTCATGACGTTCTATTCAAATCCTCTTCGATATGGGCGCTTCATCTCGAAGTACTGCCGGATCTTTTCCGGATTGTAACGGTTACCACTCTTCAGGTTCCTCTTTAGGAGTTTGTGACACATTCTGGGTTTACCAGTATTATAGACCTTCAGGTCATTTGGGATTTACGACTTCGGTCGTCTGGGATTTATGACTTCGGTCATCTGGGTTTTACGACTTCGGTCGTCTGGGATCTACGACTTCGGTTGTCTGGGATAGGTACCTAAAAATATATATAGTACTGGTCTGAGTTTGGCACGTCAGCATTATTTCGGCACGCAATCGGGGATCTGGCCAATCTGGGTTTTATGAGTTTTATTATGATTTCACCTTTTGAGATATCTTTATTACGTTGATGGACTAGAGTTATATGAGATGTTATACATATATGGTGATTTCATTTTATGAGGTTTTGAATTCTTATTGAGTTCCTTGAGTTATGCGTTTTCATGATTCCTTGAATTTGAGTTATATATTTATATGCCGATGAAATGAGGCATAATTGAGTTGGAGATTTGATGTTTCCTCTTATTGCTATCATGTTGCTTATTTACATTTATATTGAATAATCTTGAGTAGGAATCACTTATGGTATGTTAAACCTATTCATGAGTTATTTTTGAGCCATTATACCATTTCCACCCTTGGAATTATGAATTGAACTTTACTTATATCATTCCTTTCTAATTAAAGGAATGTTTCCCTTATAAACTTATATCCATTTATCTCTTGCTAATCATCATGTTCTAGTTAGCCTGACCCATGTATTTATTACTCGGGTCATACCGAGTTGTAGGTTAGGAATCTTTTGGACTTTTGGTTTAGCAGTATCTTTTGGACTTCACCGTCGACCCTTGGATTGGAGTCATAGTTTTCTTGTAGTCTTCTAATTATGGACTTTGTGTTGTATATTTTTTTTGTGGGGATGTATGTATATATTGTAGTTGAATACCACTTATGACATGTTGTATTACACTTGATGTATGTGTATATGTATATCCGTCTGTGTTTGCTGTTCTATCACTTGTGATGGTTGATGTTATTATATTTTGTTTCTGAATCGATCCTGTAGCCACCATAGTATTGTATTCGATAGGAATTAAGTATGTCAACACTAAGACAAAATGGAAAAAAAATGAGTACCAAATCGACATACTTAGCTCTTATCTAATGCAAGACTATGATGGTCGCCCTTAACCTGCCCTATTCTCTGCATTAGCAGACATAATTACTCTGTAATTCTCTTTGTTAATGTGGGTCTTGGGGTGGGGCGTCACAGCTTGGTATCAAAGCTGGATTCAGAACAAAAGGTAATAAAACACAGTACAGTACACACAATTACTATACATCAAGTATAATACAAGTGTAAACATCATCCCCAATCGTAGTGAACCCAATTTTGTCCTTAACCTTTTCGTGTCCTATGGGGGTAGATAAGAGGAATATGTCTAGGAATGTTAATTTTAAATTCTGTAGTATTCCTTATTCAATTTAAATTGCAAATATCAACCCCAGTGAATAATCCTATCCCTTATCTTAACTTTTAGCTCATGGCTGGAAGAAGAAAAGGTCGCACTTCGGAGGCGAGACCGTCCAGTGGTCCTCGTAAGGAGTCTATATGTCAATCGATCAGATTATTGAACTTCTTAGGAGCACTCAGCCTCCCGCTCCTACTCATCCCTCTCCTCCGTGCAAATCCGCATTTGTGCGCAGCGACTTCACCCATCTCGGAGGCAAGCCATTCAAATGTTCCGAGACAATTTTAGAGGTTCAAGCTTGGCTCCGAACATGCGAGCGCATCTTTACTCGCATGGAGATCTCCGATCATCACCGTGTTCTTGTTGCATCGAGTATGCTGCAATAACGAGCACTAGACTGGTACGAGCTCCTTATTGCCGAGATATACGAGTCTACCCTTTCATGGCAGTATTTCAGAGACCGCTTTGAGCTTAAGTTCGTGCCAGAATCTAAGAAGGCTTTTCTTGCCCGTCGCTTCCTAGAGTTAAAGCAGGGAAAATCCTCTTTTTCAGATAATGTATCCTCCTTCGAGTCCTTATCCAAGTATGGGCTTGAGTTCATTAGCACTCCATACAAGAAGAATCTTAAGTTCGTATCTGGACTTAAGAAATATTTGAAGAAGTCGCTCATGCTTCAGCCTAAACTCTCATTTAAGGAGCTTGTGGATTCGGCGCTTCACCTCGAAGCCGTCGAAAAAGAAAGGGATAGTAGTGACGAGGCCGAGGTTCGAAATAACCCGCATAAGAAAAAATTTCCCTTTTAGAGATCCCAATCCTTTCCTCCGAGGAAGAAGGAAAAGCAAGACAGTTCTTATTTTCATCCTCATGCAGCACCTTCTTCTGCTAGAGTTTTAGCTTTCTTCAATTGTGGTTCTCGTGATCACCTAGCTGGAGAGTGTCCTCATCCCTGTATGTGTGCCTATTGCAAGAAGGAAGGACATATGGTTTCTTCGTGTCCTAAGAAAGCGAAAGGTTTTAGTTCGGGGAATCTGAATGGGGTGAAGGCTTCTGGTAGTGCATCTCAGTCTCGAGGTATATCTCCTACCATTATGGAAAATTCTATTCTTTTTCATGACGTTACGTTCGAATCCTCTTCGATATGGGTGCTTGGCATTTATCCGTATCAGTGAAATTGGTTAATGCTATTAGATGTTCTGGTCTTTTTGCTTACTTGAGGGTTGCAAATCCTTTTGAGGGGATCCGCAATACTTGACGTGAGAATTTTGAGGTTGTTCCTTGTAGCTTATCATTGCGTGCGAATTAGCATGCTATTTTCTATCTAGAGTTTGGAGTAATTTGAGAAGGAGTGGCTTGCATTTTTAACAAGCCACATTCTGTGATTTGAAGGATTCTATATTTAGGTATTCTAATCCAGTGGGTTTGTTAATTCTTGTCTTCGGAATATTGATTATGATTCTGAAGTATCTGAATCCGCTCTTGAGTTTCGAGATGTTGATGATATATCACAAATTCCAGTAATTGTGACTCTGTTGTTTTTTGTGAGTCTGTTTCGGGTATGACACCCAATCGGGCAATCGAGTATTGTATTGATTTCATTTCTGGTTTTTAGCCTTTCGATCATTCGTCTACAAGGATATCCACTAAGGAAATGAGGTGATTCATTGAATTTATTTGATATTGCCATTCTTACCCTTTTGAAATATCCTTGTTGGATACTTATTTGTTAATAGGCTTTGTGATACTACTTCATTCAAAGTAACGATATGTTGTTAGTGTTCTTCTTCTCATTTAAGAAGATGTCTTGCCCTTACCCTTAAAACTCATATGTTCCTTTTTAATATATTGAGTGGTGCTAGGGTCATTTCTCAGGTTGACCTTACACCGATTCCCTTGAGTTACGAGTTGCGGTGGATAGCGTTCCTCTTACCACAATCTGCACTCATATGGGTCTTGTGAGTGGTTTGTTATAGCGTTCAGAACGACGAACACTCCAGTCTATCCCCTTAATCTTGTGAATCGAGTATTCTGAGAATATCTCGATGAGTTCTTCTTGTGTTTTAGATTATGAGTATAAGCAGTAAAAATTGAGCTTTCAATTTTTTCAAAATTTAAGAAATGTTTTTAAAAGAGATTTGATTTTGTTTGAGTTAGATGAAGAATATTTTGAGTATTGAATATGAGGTGATTATTTTAAAAGAAAATGATCTTTGTGTTTGGTTGTCCATCGAGTGCTTTAAGAATTCTGGTCGATGCGCCTGATCAACGTTGTCGATGGGAATTTCCTAAATGTTGTAATGAGACAATCAGACACGATAAACAGATTTTTAATAAGATTTAGTTTGTAAATTAATTATTATAGGATTGAGAATTAAATTTTATTTAGATGACATATGCAGCCATTGAACCATAATAATTGTTAGATAAGTGGCGAGGCAATTTTGATCGTCAACTCTGCAGCCAATTGAGGGTTATTCATTATAAACCAATGGCGAGGCAATGCCATTAAGATAATTAAAATTTCTGAATTTGAATATAGTTACGTTTTATTATAAAATGATGTACTTTAGAACAGATAATACTTTGTTTGAAATCTAAATGTTCATTGTATACTTTAGTATGAGTTATTTATGGTACATATGAAGCTTGTTTTGAGGTTTTAGGTGTTTGAAAATAAAGAGAAGTAAATTTTAAAATTTTACCTTAAGGATTGTTGAAATGAAATTATAAAATTCTTTTGAAAATTTAATTTTGGAATAAAAGGGAATATGATTTTGAAATTATTTGTCATTTTATAGTGCTATAGTAAAGAGTTTGTAAAATTTCCAAGTATTGAAAATTTAGATTTTGAATATAAAGATAATGAGTTTTGGAACTTTAAGAAGTTTTGATTGTAAACCAATATTTGATTTCTTGTGTTTATCTTTCTTTAGTGCAATGATCTAACGACTTGCGCTTTTGCGGTCGTTTGAGTTTGGTGGCCTTCGAAGGAACCACCTCTCATCGAGTTTGCATATCTCTTTTATCGTCAAACCAGTATTGAAGTAGCTCTTTCCGTAGTGACATACAGTAAGCCATGTTGATGATCACCTTGTTGATTAGAGTATGGGATAAAAGTTGAGTCAAATCCCGACTTTATTAGAGAAGATTCTGAGAAATTAATCTTACTCGATTGATTTTTGGGTAGTATTCTGATTCGTGTTCTTATTTCGAAGGAGAGATGCCTTCAAAATCATGAGTTATTACTCATACAAATTATAGAGTCCGCTAACCCCAACGAATATTTCGGGAAATCATAGAATTTATCGAGCAATTTTGTTTTGGTCTTCTTTCATCTTGAGTTGGGAGTAAGAAATCTTAATCTCGAGCTTGTCTATATTTCCTTTGTTTGATGAAATAAAATTGTGTTGAATACAGTTATTCCCTTAAAATTGCGAGGTCGCAATTTTTATAAGGGGGGAGTTTGTAACAACCCCGGTATTGGTGATTACCTATGATATTAGACTATAACGTTAGTTATAATTTAATATTGGAAATAAAATAAAATGGAGAAGATAAATTTGGTTAAAATATGTTTATTTTAAATAAACATTGTGATTTGGGAATAAATATGGGATTAAAAATTTACTGGATAAGTATTTGGTTAAATAAATTGTAAATATTGGGAATTTATTACTTTGGAGCTAATAAATTAAATAATTGATGTATTTCAACATTAAATTGTTGAAATAAATCTAAATTAATGAAAATAAAGTTTTAAAAATTTTATTTTGAGAATTTGGAGAGAAAATAATCATTTATTGGATTTTAATTAAGTCAAAACAACAATATTGGAAAATATTGCCAATATTAATCTTTTATTGATTTTAAAAAGGAGAAATATGAAGTAATTATGTATTTATTGATATAAAAGAGTGAAATATGGTTTAAAAATAAAAATTTTATGATTAAAAAGAGTTAAAATGATTTATGGTAATTTATTTGGCAAGAAAACAATTTTTGTATAAATTGTTGGATTGAAAATAGTGTTTTTGTAATAAAATAGTGTAAATTGTGTAATATTGATAAAAGTAGGGTTTTATTCATAAAAATAGCTTTTTATTGTTAAAATAAATTTTATTTTTTTAAAATAACAATTTTATTGCAAACAATTGGTTGTAGATATTTTATTTGGTTAAAAATGAGGAAACTAGTGTATAAATTGATTAAATAGGTTAAATATGTATATAACACAGGAATTTCTCTAAGTATATTTAGTCTCGGGCTTATTTGGTTAAGGTTTGAATCCATTAACCCTCTCTAGAAACTTCTGGTATGAGAAAACTAATATGTACGTAGCTTTTCTTTCACCTTCTTGTCAAACAAAAATATATGGTAAAAGAAAAATAAGAGAACCCATGGCCTCCTTCAACCAGATTTCAATTTTCACTAAAAAATGCTAGAGGAACTAATTCAACCAAACATAGATTAGAGAAGGTAATCTCCACTAATACTACAAAAATTTCATCAAAAATCGTAGAAATAGGTATGAATTGTCTGTAATTGTTTTGTTTTCGGTTGCATGTTTGTTTTTCAGCTTTACAGGTCCCCGAAGTTCCTCTTCATCACAAAAGCTTGCAACTTGACTCCAAAGTCACTCAAACTTTTGTTAAATTGCTGAGGTGAGTATAGAACTCACAATTGCTAGCTAAATATGATTTTTACTGTGTAAATTGTTTATCAATTTGCTCTCTGTATATGAAAATGTTTATGTTCTTGTTTTGAGTGTTTCCATGTTTCTGGATGCCACTTTGAGCAGCTGTAACTTCTTGATATTATCTCTAATTGCTATCGGATCTTTTCCGAATTTTATTTTAGCTATTGATCTTTGTCCATGTCAAATTTAATTACAAAATAATTCTGTTTGCTATGCTAAATCGCTGCTCAAAGTTGGATACGAGCTAAAAAATCATCAACTGCAGCATTCCGTGACCTGGTTCGAAAGGGAGGTCGACCCAGCTACCCACTAGGTCGACAGGCCGGTCGACCTGATCACTTAGGCGGTCGACCAAGGGGTCACGGGCCCAAGTGAGGGGTCGACCTCCCTTTCGACCCATATACGTGAAGTGTGGCCTTGTTTTCCTTGTTTTCTACAGCGTTTTCCCCTTTGTGCTATGCTTTTTGCCTTCTTCTATTATTCGTTTTGCTACTATTTCTGATGCATTTTGAGATGATTTTGAATATGAGTAAGGTCTATGATGTCTACTAATCGACTAGCCAAGATTTGGATGAATTTGAAATTTAAAAATTTGAATTAAATTCGAATTGAATTTGAATATCGATTTGGAGTATTTTCTACGTTTTTCTTCGATTTCGAGCACTGTTTCGTCCAAACAAACTTTGAGATAATATTTAAATAATTTGGTTTTTAAAATGATTATAATAGAATATTTTAAATAATATTTTTAAATTATTTTTAATTTTTTTAGATTATTAAAACATATTTATTTCCTATAATAAGGAGAATTTTCGATTAATTGCTTTCAGATTGATTTCGAAAAATTGTTTTAAAATTCTGTTTTCTCAAGTAAATTATTTTATAAATAATATACACTATTTTTACACTCTTCGGATGTATGACGAGAGAATTAAACGATTTAGTAAAACACGTAGTATGGGACACGTGAGTTTACTTTTTCGGTTAATTCCAGACTTGTACGATCGAAGCAATTATGGGCTATTGATTTGAGATGATTTTTGGGGTTTTCCATTTTATGGTGTGTTTGAGATTTATAATTCCTATTTTTGGGAATTATCTGAGATGGCTAATATTTGGCGAGATTTGTGGTTCGATATCTCCTAGAGTTGGAGTTATAATCTATGAGAACCCGATATATTGCTTTACTTGCCGATCAGATGAGGTGAGTCATGAGTTTTCTGAGTTTTGAGATTTTAAATGATTTTTTTTTCTAATGTGGCATTGACTATCGGTTAGGAAACCGTTAAGTGAGAATGTGTGGTATTGGACGCACTATTACCACTCTTCGGGTTCCTCTTTGGGAGTTTGTGACACATTCTAGGTTTACCAGTACTATAGACCTTCGGTTCATCTAGGACTTACGACTTCGGTCGTCTGGAATTTATAACTTCGGTCGTCTGAGTTTTACGACTTCGATCATTTGGGATCTACAACTTCAGTCGTCTGAGATAGGTACCTAATATATATAGTACTGTTCTGAGTTTGGCACGTGCAACATTGCTTCGGCATGCATTTGGAGATCTGGCCAATCAGGGTTTTATGAGTTTTCTTATGATTTCACCATTTGAGATATCTTTATTACATCGATAGCCTAGATCTATATGAGATGTTATACATATATGGTGACTTCATTTTATGAGGTTTTGAACTCTTATTGAGTTCCTTGAGTTATGGGTTTTCATGATTCCTTGATTTTAAGTTATATATTTATATGCCGATGAAATGAGGCATAATTGAGTTGGAGATTTGATGTTTCCTCTTATGGCTATCATGTTTCTTATTTACATTTATATTGAATAATCTTGAGTAGGAATCACTTATGGTATGTTAAACCTATTCATGAGTTATTTTTGAGCCATTATACCATTGCCACCCTTGGAATTGTGAATTGAACTTTACTTATATCATTCCTTTCTAATTAAAGGAATGTTTCCCTTATGCACTTATATCCATATATCTCTTGCTAATCATCATGTTCTAGTTAGCCTCACCCGTGTGTAACAACCCGTGATTGCGGTTACCAAATAATAAATTAAAATTGGGATTTTAATTTAATTGGAGCTATTAATGAATTTTTAATGTGGCTAATTTGTTCAAAATTTAGTCATTTTGAATAAATTAATATTTTGGGCTTAAGTGTAAAATGGAGCATTTCAAGGAAATTAATTAGGGAAATTTGTAATTTATATTATTGCAAAATTTTATATGTGTAAAATAGTGCAATATTTGATTTGGGAAATTAATTTGCAATTTATTTGCAAAATGGTGATTTTGGCTAATATTAACTATAAACGGTGTTTTGGAAAAATTAGGGGTTAAAATGTAAAATATTGTTGATATAGGATTTTATGAAATGGCTAAAAGTAATTGTTAACATATTTTCATAATTTTCTATGGTTTGAAATGTATTTAGTAATTTGTATGTAGAGTGTACTTAGAGAAAATTGCCTATATATGTATGCACATGAATAATACAAAGTCCTAATGGGTATTAGATCCAATAACCCTAACCATTAGCCTATAAAGTATCTTTTACTCTCCCATTTCAGCCAACACTTCATTTCATAACCACTAAAACCTAATTAGAAAGCTCCAAAACCTAGTCATGGCCTCCTAAGCAAGACTCCAATCTACACCAAATCAAAGAGAGTTAATCCAAACTACTAAAAGAGGTAATAGCAATCACAAAACCCACCTCTAATTCATTCTTTAATTTTTGAAATTATTTTGTAATCCTCTTTTTTTTTGTGCATTTAGATTGTGAAACTCTTTGATCTTCTTTTCATTACTTGGAAAGAGGTAATATATGCTAGCTGAAATTATAATTAGTTTATTGCTGTTAGTAAATTAGGCATATCTCATTCATCTTAAATCGGAATTAAGATTTTCTTGAAGTTCTGAAAAGCTTATTCTGTAGCCTATAACTTTCATGTTTTGAGATTTGCCTAATTTTGTGGTTTCAATGGTCGAAATCACGTTTGTTTGTCGCTGATCTGACAACAAACTACAAGGTTGATAAAATAAAACCCTGAAATTGATTTGGCCATAAGTTACTCGTTTTTGATCCGAATTAGATAATTTTGGATTTTCCGGAAAGCTTAAAACATATGCTACAATTTTTGTTCAGTGAGTTTTCTGTTATATTGCCATTTAGATGACCTGAAATGCGTTCAAAGACAGAAGACCAATTCTGTTTTTAACAAGTTATCTTGAGTTTCAATCTGATATTGTTTTGCATGTATCTCTCTCGTTTCTTATCCAAATCTAATAATTTTGGATGTTCTGGAAAGCTTAGATTTAGAGCTAAAACTTTCATGTTTTGAGTTTCATGAAATTTCGAAGTTAATTTGGTCAAAATTGTACATTCTTACCATTGTCCCGAAAAAAAAAAAGAAAAAAAATAATAAATAATTTTTTTTAAATCCTGTTCCAGATTTTTTTTTCTCCACTTCGCGATGCCGCCACGATCACATCCGAAGTCGGAATTCGACGTTTTTGGTCTCGTTGGAAAGGTGGAGTTTCGAACTCCATCTCTGTAAAATTTAGGCATCATCGGCATTCTTTTGGTACTTCGAATTTCGTGTCGAAGTTGAACTCTAGTCGCTGTTTGTAAACAGTGTAAATCTTGTTCTGGGTCCAACTTTGAGACGTCGCTGCCACTTCGTCTCAACTCGGAATCCAGAAATTATTTTTGCATATTAAAGTAGGGATGTTGGACTACATGCCTGCAAATTTTCATGACATTTGGACACAGTTTGCTGGTCCAAATAAATTATCGAACTTGGGTTCGCAGCAGTTTTTGAATGTTTACAAACACTTGGAATATTTTTGATGATTTTCTGGTTTTCATTGATTTCTTTGAGATTTGTGTCTAGATTTCGTACACGGGTTTTATGAATCATTTTCAAAAGATTTTTCACTCCTAAATGGCTTTTGAAAATTATTATATAATATTATTTTAATTATTAAATTAATTACTCCATAATAGGAGACCTTTCAAAAGACCGTTTTAAAAGTGATTCCGAAAATCAATTATAAATCCGTTTTACACCATTATTTTCTATAATAAAAATCTCACACTCACTTTTAGCACGTCGAGCGAAGTGGAAAGGTTCTTAAACGGTTAGGAAATCTCCGGCCTATGGAAACCGTGTGTATTTTCTTTCCGGTTAATCCCCGACCTATTCGATTGATCGTTTTGACCTTTGGGTCTAGTTTACCGATGATATGAGGTAGGCTTTTTATTGTTTGGAGTGTGAGCTTGCTATTGGTTAGGAAACCGTTTAGTGCGAACGTGGGGTATGGGACTCATTGTTAACACTTTGCGGGTTCCTCTCCAAGAAGTTAGTGACACATTAGCCTCTGGGCGGCCAGTACTGGACCTCTGGGTCACCACGCCTCTGGGCAACCGTCTCTGGACACCTGCTCTATGGAGCAGTTTATTTTTCGGCGTGTGCCTCTGGGCCTTTATCCTTCTGGGAAGGATCTCGCCGTCTCGCGCGTTTCGCATCGGTGCGAGTGATCGATCACAACTCTACAGTACTTGGCAACAACGACTCTGGTCGGTGCACGTGCAAAACTTATATTATTTGATTATTTTTATATCCATTCGAGTACTGCCATTCGGTGTTGGTTCTATGGAACCATACGATGTAAGTGCGATTACCTTATGGATCCACAGTGTCTCTGGACACTGCTTTTCAGTGTTTGATTTCATTGACTTTTCAGTATATCCCCATGGCTCTTTGGAGCATCGATCTTTGCTTGGGCATTGATCACAGACTCTGGTCACTATTGGGATTATTGCCTATGGGCATCTTTTTATGGATTTGGCTACGCCGATGATATGAGGCGACTTTTTTTATTCTACACTTTGGTGTTGATTTCTCTTTGGAGATTTTTATTGTTTATTGATGATTAGGGATCGTCATTATATTCATGTGGTTCATAATATACTTCTCTTTGGATAAGTACTATTTTATTTATGTACCGCATTATTATATATCTCAGTTATTACTGATTGTTTAGCTAGCCTGACCCGAGTGTTTTCGCTCGGGTCAGACCGAGTTGTTTCAGGTTAGGTCTCTGGACTTAGCTTCTGTGATTCCGCTTGGACATTATCTGCTATGCTGATATATAACGCTTTATTTGTCCACTATTCTGCTACTATATTATCATTCAGACTTTGATATGTACATATTTTTGACTCACATGTGTGAGCGGTGGCTTTGTACCCACTTATAGTATTTGGATCTGTATTGATGATGTATTGTTCTGGGATTTTATATCTGTTATGTGATTCTGTTCTGTGATGCTATTTCATTATGTTATTATGCTTTGTCCTGATAGATCTTTAGCCATTTGTAATTTCGTTATAAGTATTTACCGAATATGTCGAACCACCTGATTGAGAAAAATTTTAATAGATTCCACCTTTCGACGTATTCGGTAGATAGTTATAGCTTGATTATAGATGGTCGCTTCCACTATACTCTATTCTCCGCTTTAACAGACAGTATTACTCCCGTAATACTCTTTGTTACAGTGGGTCTCGGAGTGGGGCGTTACAGCTTGGTATCAGAGCCTGGTTTCAGGAATAAGCATAATAAACACAGAACATATACACTTAGTACAATACATTTTAAATTAGATCCGAATTAAATCATATCCCTTCCTCATGTTTATTGATAGATAAGTTAGGAATATGTATAGGAATCCGTTATATTCCGTAGTATTCCTTAATTAATTATCTATCATTGAATCATGTCTAACTCTAATTCCCGTTACGACATGTTTGACCATTTGAGCGGTGCGAAGGTCTTCTCTCAGTTTGACCTTTCCACCGGATTCCATCAGCTACGAGTCATGGAAGACAGCATTCCTCTTACAGCATTTCGCACTCGTCATGGTTCTTTTTAGTGGTTGGTCATGCCGTTCGGCTTGACGAACGCTCCGGCTTTCTTCGTCGATCTCATGAATCGAGTATTCCGGGAATACATCAATAGATTCGTTCTGGTTTTCATCGACGATATTCTTGAGACTCTTTCTATCTGTGATATTCGAAATCGAGCTCCGTCTTTTGTATTCCTTTTGTGGATTAGATGTTATAGACGACTTCTATATTTAAGGAATTGCGGGGACGCAATTTTCTTAAGGGGGGAGTCTGTAACAACCCGTGATTGCGGTTACCAAATAATAAATTAAAATTGGGATTTTAATTTAATTGGAGCTATTAATGAATTTTTAATGTGGCTAATTTGTTCAAAATTTAGTCATTTTGAATAAATTAATATTTTGGGCTTAAGTGTAAAATGGAGCATTTCAAGGAAATTAATTAGGGAAATTTGTAATTTATATTATTGCAAAATTTTATATGTGTAAAATAGTGCAATATTTGATTTGGGAAATTAATTTGCAATTTATTTGCAAAATGGTGATTTTGGCTAATATTAACTATAAACGGTGTTTTGGAAAAATTAGGGGTTAAAATGTAAAATATTGTTGATATAGGATTTTATGAAATGGCTAAAAGTAATTGTTAACATATTTTCATAATTTTCTATGGTTTGAAATGTATTTAGTAATTTGTATGTAGAGTGTACTTAGAGAAAATTGCCTATATATGTATGCACATGAATAATACAAAGTCCTAATGGGTATTAGATCCAATAACCCTAACCATTAGCCTATAAAGTATCTTTTACTCTCCCATTTCAGCCAACACTTCATTTCATAACCACTAAAACCTAATTAGAAAGCTCCAAAACCTAGTCATGGCCTCCTAAGCAAGACTCCAATCTACACCAAATCAAAGAGAGTTAATCCAAACTACTAAAAGAGGTAATAGCAATCACAAAACCCACCTCTAATTCATTCTTTAATTTCTGAAATTATTTTGTAATCCTCTTTTTTTTTGTGCATTTAGATTGTGAAACTCTTTGATCTTCTTTTCATTGCTTGGAAAGAGGTAATATATGCTAGCTGAAATTATAATTAGTTTATTGCTGTTAGTAAATTAGGCATATCTCATTCATCTTAAATCGGAATTAAGATTTTCTTGATGTTCTGGAAAGCTTATTCTGTAGCCTATAACTTTCATGTTTTGAGCTTTGCCTAATTTTGTGGTTTCAATGGTCGAAATCACGTTTGTTTGTCGCTGACCTGACAACAAACTACAAGGTTGATAAAATAAAACCCTGAAATTGATTTGGCCATAAGTTACTCGTTTTTGATCCGAATTAGATAATTTTGGATGTTCCGGAAAGCTTAAAACATATGCTACAATTTTTGTTCAGTGAGTTTTCTGTTATATTGCCATTTAGATGACCTGAAATGCGTTTAAAGACAGAAGACCAATTCTGTTTTTAACAAGTTATCTTGAGTTTCAATCTGATATTGTTTTGCATGTATCTCTCTCGTTTCTTATCCAAATCTAATAATTTTGGATGTTCTGGAAAGCTTAGATTTAGAGCTAAAACTTTCATGTTTTGAGTTTCATGAAATTTCGAAGTTAATTTGGTCAAAATTGTACATTATTACCACTGTCCCGAAAAAAAAAAGAAAAAAAATAATAAATAATTTTTTTTTAAATCCTGTTCCAGATTTTTTTTCTCCACTTCGCGATGCCGCCACGATCGTATCCGAAGTCGGAATTCGACGTTTTTGGTCTCGTTGGAAAGGTGGAGTTTCGAACTCCATCTCTGTAAAATTTAGGCATCATCGGCATTCTTTTGGTACTTCGAATTTCGTGTCGAAGTTGAACTCTTGTCGCTGTTTGTAAACAGTGTGAATCTTGTTCTGGGTCCAACTTTGAGACGTCGCTGCTACTTCGTCTCAACTCGGATTCCAGAAATTCTTTTTGCATCTTATAGTAGGGATGTTGGACTATATTCCTACCAGTTTTCATGTCATTTGGATTCAGTTTGCTGGTCCAAATAAATTGCCGAACTTGGGTTCGCAGCAGTTTTTGAATGGTCAAACACTTAGAATGAAAATCAAATATCCCTTCTGTTTCCAGCTTTTGAGCGCCACTCCGCGATGCCTCCACGTTCGCATCGGAAGTCGGAATTCGACGTTTTTGGTCTCGTTAGAAAGGTGGAGTTCCGAACTCCATCTCAGGAAAATTTGGACAACATTGGAGTTTGTTTGGTACTTCGAATTTCGTGTCGAAGTTGAACTCTAGTCGCTGTTTGTAAACAGTGTAAATCTTGTTCTGGGTCCAACTTTGAGACGTCGCTGCCACTTCGTCTCAACTCGGAATCCAGAAATTCTTTTTGCATATTACAGTAGGGATGTTGGACTACATGCCTGAAAATTTTCATGACATTTGGACATAGTTTGCTGGTCCAAATAAATTATCGAACTTGAGTTCACAGCTGTTTTTGAATGTTTACAAACACTTGGAATATTTTTGATGATTTTCTGGTTTTCATTGATTTCTTTGAGATTTGTCTCTAGATTTCGTACACGGGTTTTATGAATCATTTTCAAAAGATTTTTCACTCCTAAATGGCTTTTGAAAATTATTATATAATATTATTTTAATTATTAAATTAATTACTCCATAATAGGAGACCTTTCAAAAGACCGTTTTAAAAGTGATTCCGAAAATCAATTATAAATCCGTTTTACACCATTATTTTCTATAATAAAAATCTCACACTCACTTTTAGCACGTCGAGCGAAGTGGAAAGGTTCTTAAACGGTTAGGAAATCTCCGGCCTATGGAAACCGTGTGTATTTTCTTTCCGGTTAATCCCCGACCTATTCGATTGATCGTTTTGACCTTTGGGTCTAGTTTACCGATGATATGAGGTAGACTTTTTATTGTTTGGAGTGTGAGCTTGCTATTGGTTAGGAAACCGTTTAGTGCGAACGTGGGGTATGGGACTCATTGTTAACACTTTGCGGGTTCCTCTCCAAGAAGTTAGTGACACATTAGCCTCTGGGCGGCCAGTACTGGACCTCTGGGTCACCACGCCTCTGGGCAACCGTCTCTGGACACCTGCTCTATGGAGCAGTTTATTTTTCGGCGTGTGCCTCTGGGCCTTTATCCTTCTGGGAAGGATCTCGCCGTCTCGCGCGTTTCGCATCGGTGCGAGTGATCGATCACAACTCTACAGTACTTGGCAACAACGACTCTGGTCGGTGCACGTGCAAAACTTGTATTATCTGATTATTTTTATATCCATTCGTGTACCGCCATTTGGTGTTGGTTCTATGGAACCATACGATGTAAGTGCGATTACCTTATGGATCCACAGTGTCTCTGGACACTGCTTTTCAGTGTTTGATTTCATTGACTTTTCAGTATATCCCCATGGCTCTTTGGAGCATCGATCTTTGCTTGGGCATTGATCACAGACTCTGGTCACTATTGGGATTATTGCCTATGGGCATCTTTTTATGGATTTGGCTACGCCGATGATATGAGGCGACTTTTTTTATTCTACACTTTGGTGTTGATTTCTCTTTGGAGATTTTTATTGTTTATTGATGATTAGGGATCGTCATTATATTCATGTGGTTCATAATATACTTCTCTTTGGATAAGTACTATTTTATTTATGTACCGCATTATTATATATCTCAGTTATTACTGATTGTTTAGCTAGCCTGACCCGAGTGTTTTCGCTCGGGTCAGACCGAGTTGTTTCAGGTTAGGTCTCTGGACTTAGCTTCTGTGCTTCCGCTTGGACATTATCTGCTATGCTGATATATAACGCTTTATTTGTCCACTATTCTGCTACTATATTATCATTCAGACTTTGATATGTACATATTTTTGACTCACATGTGTGAGCGGTGGCTTTGTACCCACTTATAGTATTTGGATCTGTATTGATGATGTATTGTTCTGGGATTTTATATCTGTTATGTGATTCTGTTCTGTGATGCTATTTCATTATGTTATTATGCTTTGTCCTGATAGATCTTTAGCCATTTGTAATTTCGTTATAAGTATTTACCGAATATGTCGAACCACCTGATTGAGAAAATTTTTAATAGATTCCACCTTTCGACGTATTCGGTAGATAGTTATAGCTTGATTATAGATGGTCGCTTCCATTATACTCTATTCTCCGCTTTAACAGACAGTATTACTCCCGTAATACTCTTTGTTACAGTGGGTCTCGGAGTGGGGCGTTACACGTGTATTTATTACTCGGATCAGACCGAGTTGCAGGTTAGGAATCTTTTGGACTTTTAGTTTAGCAGTATCTTTTGGACTTCACCATCGACCCTTGGATTGGAGTCATAGTTTTTTTGTAGTCTTCTAACTATGGACTTTGTGATGTATAGTCTTTTGTGGGGATGTATGTATATATTGTGGTTGAATACCACTTATGACATGTTATATTACACTTGATGTATGTGTATATGTATATCCGTTTGTGTTTGCTGTTCTGTGACTTGTGATGGTTGATGTTATTATATTCTGTTTCTTAATCGATCATGTTGCCACCATAGTATTGTATTCGATAGGAATTAAGTATGTCGAACACTAAGACAAAATGGAAAAAAATAATGAGTACCAAATCGACATACTTGTTGAATATGCGAGTATATGATTTTTATTTGATGGTAATAAACATATATATAATATTCATTTAAATGTATTTGTTAATGTACTATTTTATTTTTCATATATCTAAATTAATATTTGCTGAATAAAATAAATAACTCGGAATTTAAATCCAAACAGATATTTTATTCAAACAAATATTTATTACAATTTTGAATTGTACAAATTTGAGCTCTCACTATATATATACAAATTTCAATTACATTACAATCACATCACATTTTTCACTATACATACATTAGCACCTCACTACATATCACTCGTTCACTCAATTTTATCTTAAACTCTATTCCAGATTGAATCCAGCATTTGAGTTATCTGCAAAATACACACTGACGCAGTAAAATTGAAAAAGAAATATTTGTGCGGTGTAAAATAAAATGTGTATTTGGAAAATATTATTTGCCTCAGTCATTTGGGTTGTTCGTCATTATTTAAATTTGTATTCATCATACACGAACAACTTATGACATGCACAGTGTATCACTGTACATGCCATAAGGCCATGCACACCGATAGACACTTGATAAAATTAAAGGGACAGGTGAGCACAAGGTCAAACCCAATTAAAAGTCGGGTTCAACTCAAGTGCAATACAAATAAAGTCACGACACGATCACAAAATCAAACCCGAGCTTTAAGTTGGATTCAACTCAGGTGTAATACAAAACTATGGGTCAAGATACATACAACACAGCCTCGACCAAAAATTCGAATGTACACTTGAACCCAGACTGGTCAGAGAAACAAGTAATCAAGTCAAGCTACAACATGAACCAATGGCCAGATTCAAACAACAAAGTGCACCATAAATTGGTACAAGACTTCAGACATGCATACAACTCAACAGCCAGAGGATCAAGTGAAGTATACAAGCAAATTCAGACTGCATAAGAATCAACATACAATGTATCAAGCTTCAAAAGGTACCATATTCAAAGAAACTTGAGCTAGCTCAATGAACCAACTAAGTGCACATGTATACCAGACCAGGCACAAGCTTGAACTCAGAAGAAAAGGCCTCAAAGACAATTTCAGACAAGACCACTTAAACATATATACATATATACATATGATTGTACACATGTATACATATATAAATATATATATATAGGTCCAACCAAACAAGTTCAAGCAAGGGAACCAAAATGAAGACAAGTTCAGTGGCAACCAAACTGAAGTAAAGACCAACAACAAGTGTCGACCAGGCAGTAAACAAAACAAGCAGCTTCCATATGTGACAACAGTACAATGCAAACCAGGACAACTCGGTAACTAGCATGGCACAAAGACACAAACCACAAATGTAACTCAAAGGCTCGTAGCAGCAGCAACCTTCACAAGTGAATGGCCAAGACCAAAACAAAGCAAGCCTGACACAATGGAAACAAGCTTACATGACTCGAAGGCAACTAAATACAAGAGAACGCCTCAACATCAAATAACAAACGAACTCAGTGCAAACAAGTACACGAGCTATTCCAGACAACATGACTTAAGTGCATATGAACTCAGTCAACAAAAGAGGCATACAACAATCAAGTGAAGGCATGGGGGCTACACGGTAGTATGTAGTGCACAGTGCAGACTCAAATATCAGTGAAAACGAAACAATGGCTCAACAAATTGATATGCAAACAAATGCAATGCACGAGTACTGGATACAAATGCATATATGTACAGCATGAACCAAATAGACCAGTGAACAACAAGTGGTACAAGACCGAACCAGACTATATGTAATACAGAGCAGTAGCAGTTTCAAAATAATCAAGGCAAGTTAGAACAAATCCAAAGTAAAGCCAGACATGCCAGAAAATCAAAGTCGTGGGTCATCAAGGTAGAGTTTGAACAAAAGAAATCACATAGTAGGCTTTTACAAAGTCAAATGTAAGAGTTTCAAACCAAAGTCAGAGACATGGTGGCCAAGGAGTCGAACGAAGCAAATCAAAACCGTGTTAATCAAGTAAACAAAATATATGATTTTGAACAAGTCAGTAATTATCTCAAGCATTCAAGCAAAATCAAATGGCCGAGAAGAATCATCAGACGGTAAAATATGAACGAAATTATAGGAATTAAAATCCTATATAAACCATTAACATCATCGGCCTCAAGTGTATCGAGTTCAAGCAAGCTAATCAGAAAATCAAAGAGAATAAATCACGTACCACTTTAGTCAAACTCGATCAAAAATTGGAGCAGCCGTGGGCAAAGCAAAGAGACCATCGATCGACAAAGCAAGGGACGCTGAATCATCATTCGATCGAGCAATTAAAGTCGGCAGCCTTAATTTATCAAAAGCCCTAGTTTTTGTACAGAGGGACGAACGAGCAAATTGTCACAAAGAAGAAGATACGGCCAAACAAATAAAAGAGAAAACGGGGATTATTTTTTTAGTGTTTTGTTTTGGGCCGGCTTCTATAATATTATATTTGGGCTTTAAATTTTAAAAATTAGGGTTTCATTTGTTTTTCAGTTGTTTTGTAATTATTTTTAACTCGTGTAATTGTCTAGTCGTGTGACTAGGGGACGAACTACGGTGGTGTAGTTCGAGAATTCGCAACTCAGTGGCTGAGTTGTGGCAGGGTTTTGAGCGTAGAGTTAGGTTAGTCGATAGCGGGTGTCGCGAGTTTACGTGTGTAAGCGTCTGACTACTTAATTTCTAGTAGAAACCTTGGGGGCAGCACGTAGGCAAGGTTTTGCCGAAGCTGGGTAAATTATGTGTTGTTCTATTTCTGCTTGTAATATTCTGCAATTATCTGTGCTGCTTTTATTCTGCTATTATCAGTGCTGCGATTATTTTATATACTTCCGCATTAAATTTTTATAATTGATAGTATCACCCTATTCGCCCCCCTCTAGAGTGAAATCGATCCTACAATACTTAGATCTTATCTAATGCAAGACTATGATGGTCGCCCTTAACTAACCCTATTCTCTGCATTAGCAGACAGAATTACTCAGTAATTCTCTTTGTTAATGTGGATCTCGGGGTGGGGTGTCATATAATGCCTCTTGCATGTTAATTAAACGATGTATTTATTAAATTTGCTAAAGAGGAAAGATGGAACCAATCAAGGATGCCATCTTTCATCTCCTTCCCTATCAGATCTTGATGTGATTGCATCTAGATTTAATTTTGTATATTCTTATCCATTGTTACCTGTTGATTACACTTTAGCATGTTTGTCACACAATTTAAAGTATGAATATATTTGATATGTTCAAACCTTTTCAAATCTCACAATCAATTAATTTAGAATAAATTAATAAGATTAAAACAATGCTATAAAATATGATTTTTTTTTTAAAATAACAAGGTTGGATCTAATGAAACCTTTTAGACTTCATAGACTCACTATGATCCAAATAGGAAACATTTTAAGTATCCATTTATGTCATCCACTGCAGACCGACCCAGTTCCTTCAAGTATAAGGGAGACTAATCTACTTGAATTCTTCAATTATGTTTATTACTATATGTTTCCTATAATGTTTGGTAAAGATATTATTAAGATCAACTTGTTCTTTGAATTCCTGTTCATTGACTATGATATATGAATAATGTTATGTCATCATCTATAATTAGCTGTTTGGTTGAAAATTTTAGTATTGTTGTCTCCTTCCTTGATCCATTTGTAAGAACATTATTTTCATATTATTTCTTTTTAATCAATCATTTTATTTAATTTTTTTTGATTAAATTATTTAACTTTCTCGTCATGATTTAAGGTTCTATTTCGTCTATTCCGTTTAAATTCTATACCTCATTCAAATTCTTATCTTTTTTAGCTTTGATGTTCTCTAACACATTTATATTCCAATTCTTTTGATATATTCTTAAGTCTTTAAGTTTGAAAACTAAATTCTTTGCTACATTGTTAAAAAAATTATCCATAGAACTCCATTTCAAAATTTCAAAATCTTCAAAATTATTTTCTTTGAACCACATTTTCTCAAACTTAAATCATATATATCTACGCAACTCATCATGAGGATTTATTAAAATGGGATAGTGATCAAAATACTAGCAATTCCATACATATTCGATAGTGAGAATATGTCTTCCCAATCCTCATAAATAAGGAATCTACCTAATAGATCCATCGAGGGATTGCCTTTATCATTCGACCAGGCGACTCTCCTACCAAGGAATGGAAGCTCAAAAAATTTATTGAGATTGATGAAATCATCGGATTCTTCTATGTTAGTGAAGTCGCCCTCCCTTGGTGAGCACTTGCCTAAATGGGAGAGATATAAAGTCAATATATTCAGAGCAAAGAGCACATATACGAATTTTATTATTAGGCACATATACACTAGTGATGTTTCTAATCAAATTGTTGTGTAAATCATATTGAATTACATATAATAAATGGCCTTTCGGGATTTATTGGGGAAGCTTACATTTATTATTTTGCCACGTAGTTATAATTCACCTAAAGCTACCAATATTTGGAACGAAAGCTTATTCAGTAAATACGTTACCCTTTTTGAGGAACAATTAAAGAATGTCAGACTAGAGTCTTCTATAGGTTATTATATCTAAATCAAATAGAAGATCTCACATATGCGGTATAATAGTATTTTGGCTTAAGAGTATTGTGAATCGTATTTTTAGGATCATGCTTTGATTATGGACGATCACACAATAAAAGATCAGGTTAGATCCATAGTCGGGTATGCATTAAAACACTATCCCAAAAGGGATTTGTCTCCTTTGATACAGGAATTTTGAGTCAATGTAATTGGTAGTCGACATGAAATCATAAGTCTTTTACCGAAGTATACTATTAATCAATAAATGTTATCAGACCGAACCAAGCGATTTCGAAAGTTAAATTATCAATTAGGGATGTTATTAAAGCATTGACCATCGACCAAGTTCTAGACATATAAGTGACATAATGTTGACAAAGTTGTGCATAATATATTATTACTTTAGAGTGCAATTTCATGATTATGATGTACGACTTCACATATATGATCTGTAAGCATCGAACCTCCCATTTACTACCATGTTTCAGCAAAGTGCATACATGCTTTAAATATATGAATTATTTAAATATTACTAGGGATGGCATGTGTAACAACCCGCACCTTAATGGGTCTAATTTTTGACTGAATCAAAAACCCAAATCCATTTGGGTACATATCGTTAGTGTTGGTAACCTGTAATAAACATAAGTATATCAAAGAGGTATCTATATGAAATCATAGTGGAATAGTAAAATATATTAAATCATATATATACCGACTAAGGCTACTACCTTAAATATCTAGTCGCCTTGTCAGTGCATATCATGAATGAGAAGACCTGTGCACCCACCATTCTCATCTTGTACTAGAATCATGTCTCTCTAAATCTATCTTTGGGTTGTAAAAAGGAGGAGGTCAGAACAACGTTTTGGTGAATGGTAAATTAAATACTTTATATCTATAACACTAGTTTATGTCGATTGATTCATTTAGGTGTTTTGTCTACTATTCATGGATTAGTCATTTAATTCCATATACGCATATGATATGTCTAACTTACTCCAAGATATGAGTATCTATATATATAACCTACTCCAAGGTATAGGTATCTATATGCATAACCTACTCTGAGGTATAGGTATCCATGTACGTGTGTGTGTGTATATAAGTGCATCACTGAACTTCCTAAAAAAATCTCGACTACTTAATACTTCTTAAATAGGGAAGAGTTAAACCTAACAACCACTTAATACCTCAATTCCAAAGTGCCCCCTCATAACTATGGAGTATATTTTGTTCAACAACCCATTTCCCATCCAATCACATCCTAACAATGCGAGAGAAAGTAACTGGGTGACTTAAGACCTTTTAAATGAAAAATAGCCAATATCTGTAGCCATTTAATACCTGTCCAAGGCGAACCCCTCCTGGTAGTTCCTTGCTACCATTGTATAAAATCCCTTCTATACTACTTAATGCTTCTTAAATAGGGAAAAGGCATGCCCTCCAACATCCATTATTACCTAACTCGAAAGCAGACCTCCCTTAAGGTATTTTCACTAATGCACATAAACAATAATCCTGACCATTTAATACTTCTTAAATAGGGAAGAGGCAGACTCTACGGTCATTTAGTACCTTAACCCTAAAGCAAGCCCTTCCTAGAATTAGCCCAAACCCATACACGAAGGTTTATTCCCACAGGTCCTATAGTTGGAGATGTCTCACATCAGTAGTATGTATATACAACTATTGCTAGCCTCTTGTGGAGGGCAGACTTTCATGATGTAACTCTACTAACCTCGCATCCCAATGCAAACTAAACCTAGTCATTTATAATTAACCTAAATACTGGGCTAGGCCCATTTATTCACACCTATTGCAATGTATTATTGAGGCCATATAATTTCATCTGGTATATAATTTCGTCTAGGGAAATTATTATTAAGGCCATGTAATTTCAACTGCATAAATTATTATACCACCTAAGTTCATTTATTAGTATTCATTTATTTACTTTTTATGAACTTCCCTTTTTATTCTATACTCTTACTATCTTCAACTTCTTATTTAATTAATGTTATGTCGTTTACTACTTTTTTCACCTCTAATTAATGCCCTTTATAAATGGTGCTTTATATTCAAATTGGATAATTATTAATGACATTTATTTGTATGTTTTAGGATAATTTACCATGCCTATTTAATTTTCTTCATCAGTGTCATATTTGGACTCTGTAATTAAATTCATTAAATAGGTTTATACGCATATTAGCTTGATTATTGTAATTTCCTATTAATTCTTCAATTTATTACATTATTCTTATTTAAGCCTTTTATTTGTAATTAATATGATAACGTACAATTAATTGCACGTTACCATATATATATATATATATTAATGTTGTAAAAGATGTTTAATTAGTTATTTCTTAAACTTATATTTTACTTTTTACGCACACACACATATATTTAATTGGTAAAAAGAAGTATTTATATTTCTATTTATAACATTTTAGTTTCTACATTTAGGGATTTCACAAAAATATTTATTTTCACATTTTAATGCATTAAAACCATTTCTTTTCCAAGAGGGAAATGTTACCGTTGTTACTTTCCATAAACTACCAAAAAGTGGGATTGAATGAATTATCTTTTTCATTTTATATTGAAACAGAGAGTGCAAACTATAGAAAAACATCCATATTTTGCGCATCTCTTTCTTTTGGATATGTGAATATTCCTTATTGTTTCAGGTGATTCATTTTTCATATATAATTGTGAGGTTGGACAGTTTATGGAAATCCATATGACAATCAACACAACTAGATTGTATATTCTACAATTCCAATGAATTAAAATATACAAATTTAAATCCTAAATAAAGTTAAAGCATCTCCAAATGATGATTATGAAGTTTAATTATTTACAATCAAAATAACAAAATTTTGGAAAGTGACACACAATTCTATTAATATTATATTCCATAAATTTTAGGGACTATTTTCCCTAACTTCCATACTATGGTGTATATATATTATTTCATCAAAGTTAAATAATTTCTAAATATGTCGGCAAGTATTTCAAGATAGATATATTCATTTAAGTCTACAATTCAATGGTTTTCACATAGACATAATAACAAAAATAAAATTTTGACGAAATAAATCTAGTATTATGTAAATTACATAATTTCCCACTCACCAAATGGCTTTCAAGTTTCCAGATCCAAATCCATTCTTCTTCACTCCTTTTTCCTTTCAACTAAATATGTGTATGTATGTGTGTGTGCGCGTGTATACAGTTAGAATTATATACCTAAGAGGAGATTTCATTTAAGTGGAGTTTTAATTTTATTTTCTTTCCTATTCCAATATATACATATATATATATAATATTTTAATAATATCTAGAATAGTGGAGAAAGGAAAATGGCAGAGTTTTACTACTCGGTTAAAAAAATATGAGAAGAAAAGTGAGAGGTTGGGTATGTATTTATATATGCCTGAAGCAATTCCATTCGTTATATTAAAACAAGTTAAATCAGGCCGTTCAGGCAAAGGTTCAACCCTAGCTACCACATATAGATCGGTAGACCAATCCTTCAGAGGCGGTGGACCGACCCAATGAAGGCGGTGGATCGGTGGTGTCCAATCCGGTATTAACATTAACGTATATTAAATATTTTTATTACTTTAATTTCTAAATGTTAATGATTACTTAACATTTATTACCTTAACTGATTTTGAATTATTTTTGATCCAAAATTTTGGATCGTCGATAACTTCTTTGTTTGAACTCTGATCGCAAAATTATATATATGAAAGTTGCTCAGAAAATCGCCACGAACACAATGGTGTAAGTTTCGTGCTAAATTATGACGTTTGCTCAAATTCTACTTTTGATTCCTATAAACGATTTATTAATTCTTTTAATTAATTATTGTTAATTTTACGGGGTGTAACATCTCTATCCTCCCTCTTAAAAGAATTTCATCCTCGAAATTCTCCAAGGGTCAAATTATGTAATGTAGCACCCAATCATTCTAAACTATCCATCCAATTAGTGTAAAACTAATTTTGCAGCCAATCGTGTACAAGTGCATGGTGTACACAATTGATATGATATATATGCTAAATAATACTAAATCGAAGTCTTCTATTATATATGAATGCAATCTTTAGAACAATTTGGAAAATATGGTGCAAACAACCTATACATACTAGCAATTCTATATGTATGCAAGTTTTCAAAAACCAAAATCCTTATTTTCACACAAAAATTTCCATAATCCTACGGATAGGAGTATAATTCAACCATTTTTATATCCAATCCCTACCATTCAATATGTAACACACAATTTCTTACATTCAAAATTTTGAAAATCCAGTTTTCCTAAATCTATACTCTTATGCTGAAAAAGGAATTAAGATAGAGATTTTTATATTTCCACCCTTCTTTTGTGTACCAATTCCATTGTACCTTGAAACCTTCTCTTTTTCTCCCAAATTATTTCCATCTTTCCCTAGTAAAATTCTCATAATGCGGTTTATTTTTAAATTTGAAAATGGAATTATTTTTAAAAAAATATTTTGTTTACTATCAACAAGGAATGGAAATTGAAATTTCAAAGCTAAAATAGCTTTTTACCTTGTTATTATCTATGTTTTGTATACTGTCACACTTTTTGCATAGTAAAATTCATATTCACTAACACATTGGCTCATCCTATGCTAAGCATGTGGCATTTGAAAATTAGAGATCTTCTCATTTTTCATTCAGAAACTTTTTCCTTTTTAATTAAAATTTTAAAATAGTTTGAAATTTGTAAATTAATTATTTTTGAACACAACTTTTCAAAAGCCTTTGCCTTTACATCTTTAAAATAAATCATGCCACATCTTAACGTAATCAGGACTTAGTAAACGAGTTAATGCATATGATTAACCTTAGCATATTATACAATTAATATTAAATCTTGAAAAAAATTCTATTATTTCAAAACAACAAACAACACATAAGTATATTTACGAATTTTAGGTTTTTAGGTTAGGGATAGTAACCCATGGGTTTTGCAACAATCTTTCCATGTCCTTCACTTGCTAATTTTTTTTTTTGCAAAATTCTAAAGTTTTTAGGATTTAAGCATACTTTATTTTTATTTGCTAAATTAATTAATTTCCTAATTAATTTTATAAACTTCCTGCCTTACTTCACATTCGCCGCTATTTAAGTGTCCTTATGGTAGTTTCTTATTTTTATTATTTTCCGATATATATAGCATCAAAGCTTATCTAGGAAATCAACATATCTCATATCATATCGTATGCATTTCCAATACCCAAAAGGGGACAACTAGTGATTACAACTCAGTTAACCTAAAAGAAACAATTGATGAAAGCTACCTTTCAACATCAACTGGTATTAATGATGTTGTTGATAGAGTTAGGGGTAAGCCTTAGGGTAATTATGTAATTTGTTACATATATCTAGCTCGATAACCAATCTTATTCGAAATAAAAGGTGTTTTCTTTCTATTATATACTTAACATAATATGTTATATTAATTAATTAATTTAATTAGAAGTATATTTAATAGAAAATCCATAAATGGTATAATCTGTAATAGTAGTTACAATGTGCTATAACCAAGAGTGATTATCATAATAAAATAAACATACCATTTTAAATATTCATAGTCAAGATGTATTGAGATTGGATATCGATGCATCCGTTGAGACTAGAGTATGTAGCACTCTCCAAATAATGGATGGTGTATTACTCATGATTGTTGGGACTATCAAGGGGTTACATACTGATAATTATTGGATAGCCATGGAACAACTCACTTGATAGTTTTCTGTTGGTTAATATAAATAAGGTCAAATAGAAAATATCAAAATGACAATATTACACAATTCCCTCGACTTGAAAATACTGTCAAGCTTCAAAATGAAAATTTCATTTTTATTATAGGTAAACTATTGTATGACGTCCATTGAACGATTATAGTTGGGCTGAGTGGAAGTATTGGAAGTGAAATACTATTCAATAGATATTTGTCTCCTCAATTATATGAGGTTAGTATCACGGTCAACTAAAGTCAACTCAAAGTCAAAGTCTCTAGCCAGAGTAGTTCGTTAATAATAATTGTTATTATTGAACCAAGGACTTTGTGTTTGGACTATAGAGTTGAATATGGATGATATTGGAATTTTGACCATTACCAAATTCCATAAGTCCAAAGTGATATAGTTTTGATGAGGAAAATTGCTATAAATAATTATCACAATCGGGTAATGCTTAATAAAGTAAAATTGGATTTTACCAAACCAAATAAGCGATAAATTTGGTCATAATGTTACACTACCTTCTAAATGACATATGAATGTTAATATTCTAATTGTTCAGTATTAATCGCTGATCAAATTTACACCTAAGAGTCACACAACCATAACGATGAATAATCCTTTTATCACCTGATTTAATTAATTTGTAATTGATATGAATTAATTAAATTAATTAATATTCATGAAATATTAATTAATTTTTTTTGTATTTGATGTGTTGAATAATGTATTTATAATAGTTATAAATTGTTAACACCAAAATTGGTCACTAACACCCTTGAATAGAGTTGTGTAGAGAGATTAATGAAAAAAGTAAATTAAAACAGAGAAATAATGCTATTGAATGCAAAAGGAACAATAGAAAAGGAAACACCAGATTTATAGTGTTCGGCGCAATTGCCTACGTACACTTTGAATATGATCTTTATTACTTTTCCAATTACTTAAGTACAGATACAATTCGTAAATAAACAACTTGAATGCAAGTTTGAACAGAAGAGAAGTGAGTACAAAAAATGGCAGAGTATCCCTGGAGTTCCCGAAAAAAGGTCCCTTCAACTGTACCCCTGCCTCTCTATTTATAAACGAAGATAGGCTGGACTCCCTATGCAGGCCCAAGATCAAGGTAGCTCGGCCCATAGTTGTAGGTTAAGTGGACCGAACAAGTCATGCCGATCCACGTCCACCGATCCACCTATGCCGATCCATAGGTTGTCTCGTTGCCGACTCGAAGCAGACCCTCAAGGGACTCGGGGCAAGCGGTAGTATGACTCGAAGCATAGAAATGCTGGTCGCATCACTCTGTTGTAAAACAAACAAATTGTCAACCTCTTCAAGGTGCACCGACCCACGCATGCCGAACCACATCCGACCGAACTACATTAGCTTTCCTGCCATGACCGAACGATACTCGCTAATCCATCTAGACCGAGCGATATAGGCTGAACCATCTAGACCGAACCGTGCACGATCTTGCTTGTTTTACGGAGCCACTCACGCCGAACCATGTGCAAAGGCCGAACCATACATTCATGCCAAACCATGTGCAAAGGCCGAACCATACACTTATGCCGAACCACGTGTATAGGCCGAACTGTCTAGATTAGATTAATCCCTTATATCTCCAATATCTTCTTGGCTCGAGTCTTGTCTAGATTCAACCAAAGCCTCTGCTAATATCACCTTGTAGCTGGGCTAAGTAACCGGGTAACATTTGCCCCCCAAAAAGCGTGTCTTGTGAATCAACACGACGCGCTTTGAATTAGCGAGCAATTCCTGTTTCCAAAGGCTGGCTCATTCAAAATGATAATTGACTGTCGCTTTTTCATTGGCCTTCGACGAAGCTTCGCATCATCTAAACGTATTAGTTCAGTCCCGAAGAGATTCTTGAAATCCCGTTTTAACTTTTCAAAAGCCGAATGTATACAACATTTCGAAGGCTGAATCACACTGGGTTTCTCAAACCCATGTTTCTCCACCTACCGGGTGAAATCCAACTTTCCATTGCACTATCATCCTTGATCATCATTACATGCATGTATATATATACACATTTTATTTTAATATCATTTTCATTTATTTATTATTATATTATTATATTTATTTTAACAAGGGAGGGATCAGCATACGAAGGCCGATCCACTCGATCGGTTTACCTTGGCCGGGTCGGCAGGTCGACTTGCCGATCTCGCAGAATATGGTGACCGGATCATTAGGATAGCATCGATTCACCTCTCATTCTCTATACAAAATCTCACGCCCTCATTTCTTCTTTCCATACTCACTTTATAACTTATCTCTTCCAGCTCTGCTCAAACCCGAAAGAAAAATCCTCTCTCTACCGAACTGCAATCAACCTCCTTTCAACTATCTTCCCCAACGTTTTCAGCCATCACTCTCGACTTCGAGCGTTAGAAATCACGCGCCCTAACCTCAAGCTATTTCATAGGTAAGGATCCACGTTTTTCTTTGAACTCTTAGGCCATGCCTCCCCGAACTCGTCTTGGATCTGAGCCATGCACGTATTCGACCCTTCTGGATGAGGATTAGAGAAGAGAGATAGTAGGAGTGAGAGTATGGTTAAGGATAATGGGGTGTCCGGCTTGGGTTGGCATCGATTCGAGAGGAGCTTCCATAGGTGGTTTTAGGAAGGGAGGTCGGCGACATGCATCAGAATAGAGTCTATTGTTCTTGTGAGTGAGAGGAGGTCGGTGCTTGAGGGGTAAAGAACACGATCGGTATCCTTTGTAGGCTAACCCTTAAGGGAGAATCAGGTCGGCATATTCCAATAGTAGCCGATTGGTAGAGGAGGTTATAAGGTTGGGTCAGTATTTTGAGTGGAAGTCGGTCGGTTGGTTGTCTAGGGAGGCTTGGGTCGGTAGGATCCTAGCAGTAGAATGGGTCAGTCAACACGTATTTAAGAGTGTGGGTCGCTCGATGTGTATTGAGAAAGGTGGAGGGAAGGAGTATAGTGAGTATGGCTCGGTATCCGGTGAAGTGATGTAGTTCGGTAGGAATTTATGTTAGGCCAGGTCAGTAATTAGGGTGAGATAGCGAGTGAGTGGGTCGACATTTGCATTCCAAATCGTTTTAACTCGAACACAACACTTATTTGGATAACTTACCTCCACAACCAAGCATAGCATAATGGAAAATGACAAGTAGTAAAGCATATTAGCTCGAGGACCTAATTTAAACTAACTACCGCACAACTTGAATAACCTTAAATGCAAATTTAACCCATCAAATGCAAATAATAGCCTTCACACTTTATGATGCCAATGTTTGATTTCTTGACCTCTACTACCAATCATAAGACAAACTTCGGTGACTGTGAACGATACCGTTCTCCAACGATGATAACTTAAAGTTCCATCACGCTATACTATTCTTTAGGAATTCAATTTATTTGCACTCTTTGCTTAAATCGTTGCACTAGTTCACACACAACACAAGGGGAATACTCTATTGTTATATCTGATATCTATTGTCTTTCAAGTGTAGTTTAAACAGGTATCTATTCAAATTCGTTGTTCTTTAGATATGTCCAAATAATCAAGCTCTGCTACAGTTTCTAATAAGCCCGAGCCAAGTTCTCGACAAGAGGTAGTGGGAACTTTGGATCCACCGTTACTCCCTGTACCTGGCATCTCAGATCCGCCTGTTGCGGTTATAGACCCGGCTCCTGACGCCTTAGATGGAGCCGTGGTTCTAGATAACCCCATTGATTCACAAGCCTCAAAAATTGGCGAAACCGCCCTTCGTCGGTTGTGTTCAATCCATGGAATCCCCTTTGACGACGTTCTGGTTCCGTCTGGACAAGATCGGCCTCACCCGCCCCCAGCCGGATATACAGCGTGCAACAAATTTATGTGTTGGGTCATAAGCGTGCCACCTTTCAATTCATTTCTCCATGAAGTGTTGCGGTATATTGGGATTGCTCTGGCACAGCTACACCCTAATAGCCATGCGTTTATTCATGGTACTTGTGTCCTCTTTATGAGCACCTTATTCAGACTCCCTACTCCCGATCACATCAATTATATTTACCGCTTCAAGAGACGTTCCGACAGTCCATCCTTCATATTTCTTGAGCCACATTCCAAATGTCAAATCCTGATAGGCACATGGATTAAATTTTCCCAGTATAAGCAAGAGTGGTTTTACGTACGCTGCTCCCCGGGTTTTGTGAGAAGATGGCTGGAAGGGAGTAAGTTTCGTTTTTAGACTAATATTTGTCTAAGGCTCGAAGTGCATCCTTTCTGAATTTCCTTTGACTCTCATAGGTATCCTCCCATGACCTGAAGGCGCTGGGTATTCTGAGGCCGTGGAGGCCATTTGAGCTACTCCGGTGAGAGACCGGGATATCAAATCTGTTATTTCCAATGAGCTGATTTCGAGGTTTGGATTACTGGAGGAGGGCCGTCGAAGTAGCCTTCCAATTGGCGCCACTACAACTGAATCCGCTGCGGAAAAAGGCAAAGAGCAGGCCGTACCCTCGGTTCCCCCTACTGGAGGGGCCCCTGATACAACCGGAGGAAGGTGAAATCAAAGAAATCGAGGTGCCAGAAGGGACTAATGAGAATATAGGTTCCAACTTAGCACCAGTAGCTGACGCACCCGGCATCGACGAACCGCCTTCACCTTCAAAGAGGAAAAAGAGCCTATCTTACAAGTTGAAAAAGAAAACAGTGGGTGGAACCTCAAAGGTTATAATAACTCCAGTTAAAGAAAAATGCATCTCCCCAAAATTTAGAGGGTTCATTAAAGGGTCTATCTGACCTGACCATCCCTGACGACTTATTAAATTATGGCTCCAATGACCCCGAGGCTAAGGGACTTAATTCGCCCGCAGGAAGCAATGAAGGTGCTCAGGCTCGGCATCAAGGAGAGAAAACTCCAATAAGTAAAGCGAAAAACACTGGCCCGTCGGGGGGAAGCACTAGGACACACACAAACACTCACACTCCATCGCACACTTGAATTTTAATCATCATACGATTCCCACTAACTCGTCCTCACTTGGTTCGTCCCAAAGAGTCGTCGTCTTCCAGAAGAAGAACTTACAGCCATCCCTTATATCCAAATGATCCTCCCCCCCAGTCAGAGCACAGTAGGGAGAAATCTTCTAAGAGGGGATCCCAATTCGAAACCCCCCACGATCAACATTCTAGCTCATCAAGCACCAAGCAATCCCATGAGCCCCATAAGAAATCTGTGACTCCGGCTAAGCAGACTTCCCCAGCCCCCGCACACGACCCATCGATAGTAGAAAAATTGGCTGAGTTTAAGGCCACATTCCCGAAGATCTACTTCGATGGATTGAACTTTCTCCCTGCGATTCATCCTATTTCCGGACATGTCAAACAAAGCGCTATCGCCTGCAACAACGATGTTTATGTCCAGCATGACGCATTCGTACATTTGAAGGAGAAAGTTTCAGAGGTTTCCATGGAATGTCAATGCAAAATTGATCGCCTGAAACTTGAAGCCATTCACGACAAAAATATCATCAAAGCCCAGGATGAAGAGCTATCCTTGTACAAATCTCAACTTGAGGCCGCCCAGAAAAATGCCAAGGAAACGGCCGAGGCAGTTAGTCGCTTGGAGGCCACTCACAAGAAGGAAATCGATGAGGCAGTCCAATTCAGCGGTGCCCTAGACTTAGAGAAAGACTCTATCCAGAAATAAAAGGATATTTCTCGCTCGATGGGTTAAAGAACTGGAGGAGCTGCTTGCCAAAGAGAAAGAAGAGAAAACTGCCGTGCAGGAGGAGTCACAATGATATTGCGATGAAATTGTCGCAACACGACTCCTAAAGATGAAGCTCGATGAGGAACTTTCCAAGGTTGAAGCGCTAAAGGAGGCAGCTCGCGAGGAGGGTAAGAAAATGGCGCTCACAGAAGTTGACTCTCGTCTCGAGGATGCTACTGAGGCCGGCAGTGAGGAAATTAAATGCTTATTTGATCCACTCATTACCGAGTATAATGCATGAGTTCTCATGCACCGCGACCTATCTTTCCTAGGCGAGGGTTACCTCGAATCATTAGCCGAAGCATGGGATACTTTGATAAAAATTAAAAAAGTTGAGCCGGGCGTCGAAGAGGTCGATGAGGAAGCTCTCGTTAGGGAAGTGCTTCAAGGAAACGAGCCTTCAGACTTATCTGCAGCAAAAGCCCTCTTCGGTAGAGACTCCTCATCATCAAAGGGTAAGGACGATATTGTTGGCCCATCCGGCACTGAGTCTCCAGTTCCTCCTCCCGCTCAGTCGGCCGGTAGCTCGTTACTCGATCCTCCCGAGCAGCATGTTGGTTATGACCCGAAGAAGCCTGATCTTGGTGTTCACATTCTATCCCCTATTCTAGAGGGTGAGACTCCCAAGACTACTGAGAGTCAACTGGAATCCGGTAAGTAGCTTTTCCTTCTAGAGTTCAAGAAACCATCGCTTTTGGCAAGTAATAAATGTATTCTAACATTTGTCTTTGATGACTTCATGTAGGCCATTCTGATCCCGAACTAACTCCAAGGAGCGATGTCTCCACGGAGAGGGAAGAGAAAGTGGTTGAGGCACTTCACACTGGGGATACCCCTGGACCCAATGCTCAGGTGATCGGGGCGCTAGATGAGGATAAACTTGAAAATCCCTTGCTTGTAGATGAGCATGACGAGGTCGAAATCACAGGCGCCTCCAAACATACTTCGAAGCTTAGCATTGAGGAACAAATCATGGAAGAGGAGAAAAAGAAAGCCAAAGTTAAGATTGAACCTCAAGTGGTGGAACTTGATGATCCTCTAAATAGGCCCCTGAAGATAATTCTCCCCGGTGGGACCATACCTCTGGAGGTCCCTCTTCCTTCCCCAGATACCACCTCACTGGGAAGCAAGGGGTCCAGGAGAAAACGTTTGGCTGAGGAGCCTTCAAAGAAGTCAAAGAAGGAGAAAAAGTCAAAGAGGTAGTTATCATCTTGTCATACCTCGCTCAGTCTGAATAAACCTAAATCATGTAGTTGTTTCTTTTTCCTTTTATAGTCGTTGTGGATAGACTTTAGCTCCGAACTTCGGAGAAGTTGTATTGGAACTTAATTTTTGATCAGTAAATAAAATTTTGTTTCTTTGTTTCCCATGATCTTCATTGTTTAGCTTATCACCTAACTTGTAATTGAAATTCAGAGTCTTGTGGGTCATGTAAGCGTTAGTCCGCTTTCACATGACTTGGAGATTTTTGAATTATTTATACTCTAGTCTGCACTCTAAGGACTCAGAGTACCCTAGTCCAAGCTCCAGGGACTTAGAAATTTTTGAATCATTTATATTATAGTCTACACTCTGGGGACTCAGAGTACTCCAGTCCGCGCTCCGGGGACTTAGAGAATTTTGAATCGTTTATACTCTAGTCCGCACTCCGAGGACTCAGAGTACTCCAGTCCGCGCTCCGGGGACTTAGAGATTTTTGAATCGTTTATACTCTAGTCCGCACTCTGGGGACTCAGAGTACTCCAGTCCGCGCTTCGGGGACTTAGAGATCTTTGAATCGTTTATACTCTAGTCCGCACTTCGGGGACTTAGAGTACTCCAGTCCATGATCTGGGGACTTAGAGATTTTTGAATCGTTTATACTCTAGTCCGCACTCCGGGGACTCGGAGTACTCTAGTCCGCGCTCCGGGGACTTAGAGATTTTTGAATCATTTATACTCTAGTCCGCACTCCGGGGACTCATAGTACTCCAGTCCGCGCTCCAGGGACTTAGAGATTTTTGAATCGTTTATACTCTAGTCCGCATTCCGGGGACTCAGAGTACTCTAGTCCATGCTCCGGGGACTTACAGATCTTTGAATCGTTTATACTCTAGTCTGCACTCCGGGGACTTAGAGTACTCCAGTCCACGCTCCAGGGACTTAGAGTACTCCAGTCTGCGCTCCAAGGACTTAGAGATTTTTGAATCGTTTATACTCTAGTCCACACTCCGGGGACTCAGAGTCCAGTCCGTGCTCCGGGGACTTAGAGATTTTTGAATCTTTTATACTCTAGTCCGCACTTCGGGGACTCAGAGTACTCCATTCCTCACTCCGGGGACTTCGAGATTTTTGAATCGTTTATACTCTAGTCCGCACTCCGGGGAATCAGAGTACTCCAGTCCACGCTCCGGTGACTTAGAGATCTTTGAATCGTTTATACTCTAGTCCGCACTCTAGGGACTCGGAGTACTCCAGTCCGCACTCCGGGGACTTAGAGATCTTTGAATCGTTTATTGATTGACTTTTAATTTTATATGTGCGTTCATATGCCAGACAGATTAATGCAATTTAGTTTTTCCATAGACTTGTAACACGCGGAACATCAATAGTTCGTAGGAAAACAGCTTCATGCCTTTATTAATTATAAAAAATAGGGACAAACTGAATTGTCTTATTACATGTCGAAAACAGAGAATAACAAAGGAAACACATATTGGAAACAACTGTTACTAAAATGCGAAATAAATAGACTAAGTGTAATAACGACGCAAATGCTCGCTATTCCATGCTCGGGGGAGCGTCACGCCATCAACAGTCGCTAGCTTGAAGGTTCCTTCTCCAAGCTTTCGTTCGATGACGTATGGACCCTCCTATGTGGGGTTCATATTTGACGAGACAGGAAAAACTCGCTTCAAAACAAGGTCACCCACATCAAAGGTTCTCGGTCGAACTTTTTCATTATAATATCGAGCGACTCGGTGCCAATATGCAGCCGCCCTCAAATCAGCTTCTTCACGTTTTTCGTCGACAAAGTCCAACGACTCCAATAAGAGATCCCGATTCGTCCTAGGATCATAATGAGTCACCCGGTGGGTGGGAACTTCAAGTTCCACGGGTATAACAGCTTCAGTGCCATATGCCAAGGTGAATGGAGTGTGGCCAGTCGTGGACTTGTGGGTGGTTCTGTAAGCCCAGAGTGTTGTCGGAAGCTCATCCACCCACTTGCCTCTAGCCTTCTCCAAACGTTTTTTCAATATAGACTTGATTATTTTATTTACGGTTTCAACTTGTCCATTGGCTTTAGGGTGAGCGACTGCTGCAAAACTTTTCTCAATGCAATAATTTTGGCAGAATTCTTTGAACTCCTTACGCTCAAATTGAGTTCCGTTGTCCGTAATGATAGTTCGTGGGAGGCCAAAACGCATATAATGTTTTGCACAACAAAATTAATGACCTTTTTGGTGGTGATCGTAGCTTAGGGCTCCGCTGCTGCCCACTTGGTGAAATAATCGACCGCGACAATTGCATATTTCGCACCACCTTTGGAGATCGGCAAGGAGCCGATTATATCGATCCCCCATATTACAAATGGCCATGTACTAACCATTTGCGTGAGTTCCGTCGGCGGGGCTCTCGAGATCTTTGCATACTTTTGACATTTGTCGCATCTTCTTACATAGTTCGCGGCATCTCGATTCATGGTCGGCCAATAGTATCCATAGCGGAGGATCTTTTTGGCTAACGTCTGACCTCCAGTATGGTCGCTACATTCTCCTAACTTCTTTTAAGATCCACTTTATCTCGTCGTGGGCGATGCACCGAAGTAAGGGAACTGAGAATCCTTTTCGATACACTATTCCATCCTGCATTATATACCGCGAGACTTGTGAACGACTTGTCGTCTCTCGTTCTTTCTCTCAGGCAAAGTTCCATGTAGCAGGTATTCTTTGAACGGGGTTATCCACGACTCCCTTTCAGTTTCCATCCCTAACACAAAATCTACTTCCATTTTGTTTATACTCGGGGCATGTAAGGTTTCGATGGGGACCAAGCCCATCTGTTGTGCACCACCAGTACTTGCGAATTTTTCCAATGAGTCGGCTTCCCTATTTTGTTCATGCGGGATATGCGAAATTTCATAATATTCAAGGTCTGCCAACAGTTCTTGAACCCGAGCAAGGTATGGGGCAAGTCTCTGCCCCTTTGCTTGATAGTCTCCCGTACTTGGTAAACCACCAATTGTGAATCACAAAAGATTTCAACCGATTTTACTTCGAGTTACTTGGTAAGTTTCTAGCCAGCAATCAATGCTTCATATTTGGTTTTGTTATTCGTAGTTGGGAAACCAAGTTTCAAAGCATAACAAATTGATCGGTTTTTGGGAGTTACAAGAATAACACCAGCCCTAGAACAACGGTCGTTGGATGCCCCATCGGTGTATAGCTTCCATCGAACGGTGGGAACCACATCACCACCACCTGGCTCGTTTGATATGGTGAATTCTGCAATGAAGTCTGCTAGCACTTGCCCTTGGATAGCTCTCCGTAGCAGGTAAGTGATATCGAACTGACTCAGCTCAATGTTCCATTTGAGTAGCCTTTCATAGGTTTCTGGTCGTTGGAGCACCTGCCGCAGATGTTGATCGATATAAACACTGACCGGATGTGCGTGAAAATACAGACGAAGCTTGCGTGATGCGATCAGCAAGCAGTAGGCTAGCTTCTCAATCTTGGGGTAATTTCTCTCTGCCTCCGTTAAACGCTTACCAATATAATACACTGGTTTTTTGATTCGGTCCTCTTCACGAATCAAAGCCGCACTGATGAAGTGTTGAGATACGACCAAGTAAACATATAACTCCTCATAGTCTATAGGCTTTGACAGAACCGGGAGCCTCTCCAAGTGTCTCACCAGGGCTCGGAATGCATCCTCACAATCCGACATCCATTCAAAATTTCTCTTCCCTTTCCTTATCACATCGAAGAAAGGAATACACTTGTCGGTCGCTCTGGATATGAATCGACTCAACGCGATGACTTTTCCATTCAGGCTTTGTACTTACTTTATAGTTATGGGCTCTTGTATGTCTCGAATAGCCTGAATCTTTTCTGGGTTGGCTTCGATTCCCTGCGCATTGACAATAAAACCCAAAAACTTTCCCGACGCAACGCCAAAGGAACATTTTAGTGGATTGATTTTCATTCTGTAGTACCTGAGTATATCAAACATCTCCGCTAAGTCTCGAATGTGGTCGTTTGATTGTTGTGACTTCACGAGCATGTCATCCACATAAACTTCCATTGTTCTACCAATCTGGTCTTTAAACATCCGATTCACCAAACGTTGATAAGTTGCTCCTGCGTTCTTCAACCCGAAAGGCATCACTACATAACAGTACAGTCCAACGTCCGTGACAAAACTAGTATGTTCCCGATCTGGAATGTGCATCGGAATCTGATTGTATCTCGAATACGCATCCATAAATGACAATAATTCGTGTCCTGCTGTCGAGTCGACCAACTGATCAATTCTGGGTAAAGGGAAACTGTCCTTAGGGCACGCCTTGTTCAGGTCTGAGTAATCAACGTCCTCCACTTCCTATTCGCCTTTCTCACCAGTACGGGGTTAGATACCCATTCAAGGTAGAGGGCGTCGCGAACGAACCAATTGGCCTTGAGTTTATTCACCTCCTCTCTAAGAGCAACGGACCTCTCCGGGTCCATGCCTCTCCTCTTTTGCTTCACCGACACAAACTTCGGGTCAATGTTCAACATATGACTTGCAATGGCGGGAGAAATCCCACACATATCGGAATGAGTCCAAGCGAAAACATCTTGATTCGCTCGGTGGAAATCGGTAAGATCCTCAATCATCGAGGGGTTGAGTTGTGATCCGATCTTAAGCACCCTCGATGGGTCATCATGACTGACTGGAATATCAATCGTCAGTTCAGCCGGTGGTACTTTAGCCTCCTTGAGTTCTTCATCATCATCTCTCGGATCTATGTCTCTATAGATCCGACCCTGTTGCCCGAGCCAAGGCTCGGGCATTACTTGTCAATTTTCAGCAACATAGATGCGGATAAAGTTTTCCACACCCTTTCCCTTCTCTCTTCGTTATGCCTCTCTTAGCTCAGCCACATAACATGCACAACCAGTCGCTTGATCGCCATGCAATACACCAACTACTCTATCCATTGGAAATTTCAAGGTTAAACACCACGGGGACAAAGATGCCCTACACTCCGCCAGGGCCGATCGAACCAGAAAAACATTATACGGGGAATCAACATCCAAAACAATGAATGGTAGGATGCGTACCCTCCTGCGTTCACCTTCTCCTAACTCAACTGGCAATTCAACAAAACCTATTGCATCGGTAGTTGCACCATTAAAGCCATGAATGCGGGCTTTAGATGGTTTTAGATCCTTCACCCCCATCTTCATTTGGTCATATGCTTTTTTGAAGATAATATTAACATAACTCCCACAATCAATCAGTGTCCTTTTCACAAGTGCCGGTCTAATCGTGGCTGAGATGACCATCGGGTCAATGGTAGGTGCCTCCACCTGATCGGCATCCCTGCTCCTGAATACTATATCATCCATTATCATTCGCTGCTGTTTCGCTGGAGTCCCATCTTCTGTGTTCGAGTAGCACTCGAAATCCGCATGCTTTAGGGAACTAGCGTAGCGTTCCATTTCTTGCCAACTCTTGTCCGCCGGATGAGGTCCACCAATTATCGTGTTTATGACCAGTCTTCCTCCAGTCCGAGCGGGTTCCTCAGGTTGATGTAAAGCCTGCCTGCGATTTGGGTCGGATGTCCCCTATCAGCCTTCCTGCGGATTCTTAACAAATTGCTATAACTTCTTCTATGGAATCAGTTTCTCTATAGCATCGTGGAGGTGCCTACATTCCTCCGTATTGTGCCCGTAGGTCTCATGAAATCGACAGTACTTCCTAGTTTGTTTTTTTCCTCAGTTGATTCCTTCGGATGCGGCTTTCGGTATTGGAATGTATTACAAGTTGATAAATAAATATTCTCCAGAGATGTGTTCATAGGAGTGTATTCGCCATAGGTTGGGATTCGTGGTTTCCACTTTCCTACTTCCCTCTTTCTTCCGGAATTTACTCCTCCGGATCCTTTAGACAGCTCTGGCTTATTTTGAACATTGACCTGGACCTTGCCAGAGTTGTCGCCAGATTGCTTTACCGCAATGTTGCTTTGCACCGTCTCCTTGCCGTGTCCTGGCGCACTTCTTCTCCTTGTCCACCTGGCCTCTTCCCTTCTCATGAATTGGTTCGCTTTTCAATAAAAGCGTTCGAGGGTAGTCGGAGGTTTTCCTGCCAGCCAATCACCAGACTCTGAGTTCGGATCTACTCCTCGCATCACGACCATAAGAATAGCATGGTCATTCAGATTGCTAACTTCGGTAGTAGCCACGTGAAATCTTTGCAAATAGTCCTTTAACGTCTCCCCCGTAGCCTGGATCACACTGGATAGAGACATCACGTCTTTTGGGAGAGTGGCATAGATCCTAAACTACTCCACAAATTTCACCGCTAACTCATCAAACCTAGAGAACGATCGCGGGGGAAGTCTGGTGAACCACATGGTAGCGATCCCAAACAAGGTTATTGGGAAGCATCTGCATTTGGTCGCATCATTGGCCCGTGATAAATCCATCATCCACTCTATCTCATTATATGCTGTCGGGGATCAGTTTTCCCCTCATAAGCTGGAATAGTAGGCATAATGAACCTCCTGGGGTACTCAGCCTGTAGGATAGCATCTGTGAACGGAGTGTGGCTCCTAGATGCGCCCTAATCGTTTTTAGACAAGCCCTGATTCTCCTCTCATCAATTGTCTGATCATAGCTGATAAATCTGGAGTCTGGATGGAAGGTGGTAGGCCGGAATCCATCCCGCGTGATAATTCCGGTTAGTTCCTCCTTGGTAGGTAATCTCCCAAGTGCGCATCCCGAGGGTTCGCCTCGCTATGATTCTAGCGAGGTAGTGGACCAGCTTCCACTTGTGCTCTGGATCCTATGTTTCCCGCTCCAGTTTGGGTGCGATTTCCCAGGTGCAGGTGAGGGGCCATGGTCCCAGGTAAGGAACCTGGACCATCTCTGTTGGATTGCTCTGCTGCACCCGTTTGTGCCGGTTCAATCCTACGGCGCCTACGCCTGGGATGTTGATCTGACGAAGCAAAGCTGTCAGATGATGAGTAGGGAGCGGGGCTTCCTCCAGTGTTCTGACGTTGTTGGTCAGTGATCTGGGTCATGAGGTTGGTGTTTGCTTGAATCTGCTTGTTGAGCTGTCTCCTATTTTCCATGAGCTCTCTCATCAGCTCATTAAATTTCGCCCTGATGACAACTTCGGATTGGTTCAGGGCGGTGGCAGTTCCTACTGCTAGATTAGCTTACTGATTACTGGGTCCCACTTGCTGGACGCTGGCGGTCTCATTGAAATCCACATTGTGGGAGGCAGATCTGGTACGTGGTCTTCCCATCTTAGAGTTATCCGTTGGAACTCTGAATAGAATCTATGAACTCTTGAGAATGAACTTGGATCTCCTTGGGGGATTTCTTCAATCCAGTAGCGACAAAGTAGATCCTAACACCCTGAGAATGCACTGTTCTCAGTGAAAGCACCAAAATTGGTCACTAACACCCTTGAATAGAGTTGTGTAGAGAGATTAATGAAGAAAGTAAATTAAAACAGAGAAATAATGCTATTGAATGCAAAAGGAACAATAGAAAAGGAAAGACCAGATTTATAGTGGTTCGGCGTAATTGCCTACGTCCACTTTGAATATGATCTTTATTACTTTTCCAATTACTTGAGTACAGATACAATCCGTAAACAAACAACTTGAATGCAAGTTTGAACAGAAGAGAAGTGAGTACAAAAATGGTAGAGTATCCCTGGAGTTCCCGAAAAAAGGTCCCTTCAACTATACCCTTGCCTCTCTATTTATAGACGAAGATAGGCCGTACTCCCTATGCAGGCCCAAGGCCAAGGTAGCTTGGCCCATAGTTGTAGGTTAAGTGGACCGAACGAGTCATGCTGATCCACGTCCCCCGATCCACCTATGCCGATCCAGAGGATGTCTCGTTGCCGACTAGAAGCAGACCCTCAAGGGACTCGGGGCAAGAGGTAGTATGACTCGAAGAATAGAAATGCTGGTCGCATCACTCTATTGTAAAACAAACAAATTGTCAACCTCTTCAAGGTGCACCGACCCAGATATACCGACCCACGCGTGCCGAACCACATCCGACCGAACTACATTAGCTTTCCTGCCATGACCGAACGATACTCGCTAACCCATCTAGACCGAACCACACACGATCTTGCTTCTTTTACCGAGCCACTCACGCTGAACCATACGCGCTGAACTATGTGCAAAGGCCGAAACATACATTCATGTTGAACCATGTGCAAAAGCCGAACCATACACTCATGCCGAACCACGTGTATAGGCCGAACTATCAAGATTAGATCAATCCCTTATATCTCCAATCTCTTCTTGGCTCGAGTCTTATCTAGATTTAACCAAAGCCTCTGCTAATATCACCTTGTAGCCGGGCTAAGTAACCGGGTAACATAAGTATATTAATAGATATACGATATCAGTATGCGTTTAAATTTAGATTTAAATACAATGAACATTGTTCGGACTAGAATTGGTTTTGAGGTCCATATAGGGCATGCAACCATCGACCAGAATAGCTTGGATAGGCCAGTCAAATGTTGCCTAAAGAGTGAGGTTTTTGAATGGTCTAAAAGAGTGGAATTGATAAGAGAGATAACGATGCGATCCATTTTTTCTCTCCATTTGACTTTCTATTTATATGCCACTCTCTACACCATTTATTTTAAGACTTTTTCTCTCCTTCCTCCTGCAATTTGACTAGCAAACCCCCATTTTAACCCAAAAGAAATCCAAGCTCAAATCACATCAAAATTTATTGATTCGATCATTGGTGGTAAAGCAGTTCAGGAGGAAGCTACTCTAGAACTTGGAATTTGTTTCAAGGGGTCATTTCATCATTTCAAAGCAAGATCTCTAGGCCTTAGTGAAAGGTATTCAATATGTTTACTAATTCATCTTGCAGCGACCTAGAAATTCGAACACTTCATCTTCGAATATCAATTCATTTGAGATATGTTTAAGTGCTATAAATTTCATTTTATAACCTTTTTTAACATCATTTAATTAATAGAAAAAGATAAGAAACTTGTTTTTGAAAATTGTTTACAAAAATATATTGTTTGGAAAAATATTGATAATGTGACCAGCTTTTTAACCGTCAGAAGTTGTTCATATTTTTTTACATACACTTATTTGCTTAGGATAATAAAATAATTTTTTTTCCATTTATAGAAATATACTTTATGGATGATGTCATGCATGAGCTACGGGAGTTAGAAATAAGCAAATATGGAAATGCTTAAGTGTTAAACTTACGATAAAGGAGAAGTGATGAATGTAATTAATGCTAGTATGGTTTTGAGGGTTTTTTGGTCTTTTATCATCATCGTTCCTAAGCCTATATAAGGAGGGGTACATCCTAAGGGAATATATCAAAAATATTCCAAAGCTTAAGAGTAAATTTCCATGTCTTTATCATCATCTTCATTTTAAATTCCTAAAGCAAATATTTGCAAATCATCTCCAGATCACCTCAAACTTTGAGGAAAGCCTTTCCACCATATAGTAACACCTTCTACCTAGTTAGATTGTGAAAAAGCAAAGCCACACTCCTCCTATGGCAAGAGGTCGTGAGCATTGAAGGAGGTTGGGAGGGTTTGGAGCAAGTGAAGCAAGGAAAGGAAGGGAGGGAAAGAAAGTAGCTTGCTTGGGTTTGAAATTGAGTGCTTAAGCTTGGTTGTTTGTTGGGTTTAAGATGAGCTAACTCACCACTTGGATTGATAGTATAACTAATCATATATGATTATATTTTGTTGTGTTAAAGTTGTTTGAATTAACTTGGATATATGTTGAAAACATTGAAAACAAGTGGTACATATGATCCATATATGGACTTGAATGGACTTGTATAACATATGACTAGACCTTGGAATAAAGCACATAGGTTGTAGTTGAAAATATGTTGGAATATCACTTTGATTTGAAAGTGCACTTATAGCGATAGTCGTTATAAATGCACTTCAGAATTGCCTTATTTTTGGCAATTGTTATGGAACTTTGTAGAGAGATACAAAGAGATTTCTCACCATATTTATATTGTTATATATGTATGTTTGTTGCTAATAAAAGCTTGAAGAGTAAAAATTTAAGTAACATCTCAAAAAATGGCCAAAACATCACTAGTGCAAAACTGCTCTGTTTAACCTTGATTTTTGAACTTCAAATGTTTTAAAAAGGACTTTAAGTTTGAGCGATTTGTTTCATTCTTTTTAAAAGTATTTCCTAACTCTTATTAGAGTATTTTAAAAGTAGTTTGAGACTTGTATGAATTTTAAAGAATTAGTTATGACTTTACATAAAAAGAGTGTTTTGTGAAAAACGCGGTTTTTTATGTTTTCAAGTAAATTTCAAAATGATCATTTTAAGTAATATTTTGTATAAATATTTTAAAACATATTATAAGTATTTCTAAGTAATTTAAAAGTATAAAGAAAAGGTTTAGAAAAGGGTTAGTAATTCTTAATTGCCAAAAGATAATTGTTTAATTACTTATTTGAAAAGTAATTAACTATGTTTAACACTAATAAGCCGATTTATCTATTTGTGAGAGTTAAGATTGATGTCGAGTAGGGACGAAGTAATAGAGATCTAATCTATCGGGCTTTCCTCTTAACTGAGTAATAGGTAAGTGGAAAATGTCGAAAACGTGTTAATCGTGTTGATTTCTTATTGTTTGTGGAAATCATTAATGCTATACTTAACACTAAAAGCCGACGAGGTAGACTTATCTATTTGTGTGATTCAAGAATGAAGTGTCTAGGCATGACTTGGAGCAACCAGTTTCCAAACTTACCTGGCTTTACTCTTGGACGAGGAATAGTTAAGTTGGCATGTCAGAAACGAGAAGCGTACGAATCATGATTTGTCTAAGCAATTATTTTGACCAGATAATCGATTAATTGATTATCAAACTTGGCCTAATATTAACTTAGGAAGTAATTGAAAGGCTTCATGATTTCATACCAATAAGAAACCCAGGGAGGAGTATTGGTATGAAACGTCTCTAGCTTTCACTTACTTCTAAAAGAACCGGAATTGAGTTTACCGAAAATCCATCGACTGGTTTTGAAGAGTCCGAGATCGGTAAGTGTTTTACTTACCGAATACCACTTCAAAACTAGTATACGAGTTCTATGTTGTGGAAGTGGTTGAAGAAAAGGAATATATATAGAGATTTGAGATCAGTTCAAGATGCTCGAATCCATGTTGTGATTCGTGATCTGTTCGAGACATGGGAATCCATTTGGATATTCATGTTCTATTCGAGTAATGAAGACTTGAGTGAAAGATGTCGAACGTAACCTAAACATCAAAAATGGCTAAGGACAAAGTAGGATGCACAACTTGGGGTCAGCGTCCCATGTTAGGGTATTATCAACTCCATATCTAGAGATACTTATCGATTGTTGGCTAGGAGGAGCTGATGATATTTGGTTCACGTTGTTCACGTTTACATTTGGACACTGGGTCGCTTGTGTTTACCTTATGGTATATATATTTATCTAGAAATATATGACTTTTAGAAGGTGGTTTCTGATCCTTGTGCATAGAGATTGGATTCGACTCCCCCAAAGAGATCTCTACAGAAAATCCATTATGCAAACGAACCTTAGTGGTTTTGAGTGTTACATAATATGTTGTGGTGTGACCAATGTAAGCACCACAGCAATTTGATATTATTATATCCTACACCATGGACATTATCTATCATATCACTATATTAAAATTAATGAATGGTTGGTTTCTTTTGAGAGGAAAACCATTACGGAAATCCATATGGTCTCAATAATCACTTTTACATATATTCATGTATCTTGAGTTTTCTCATACCAGACTTATGTCTAACGCTTGGTCTTTGTTTTCCTTAAATTCTCACGTACTCTTTCGAGTAGGTCGAGTATCAGGTTTTAACTTAGACGCTTTAGAGTTCAGAAGACGAGCTGGAGGCTTCCATTATCTATCTAATTCTATTTCTTTTGTTCGGTATTAGCTATGTGCATATATCAGCATTGTGAGGACAGGTAGTTATAACTGTCTAGGTTGATGGTAGTACTTAGGTTTTGTAACTCTAAGATTCATGTATTCAGGGTAACCCTTTACACTGTTCTTTTGATATTATAAATTATCATTCCATTATGAAATTCTGATGTTTTGTTTTTCATTTTTTGGTTTTTTTTATTTTATCCTAAATTTCTGTCTTTCCGGCACTTGGGTGTTCGACACACGAATATCGTGAATGTATTAGTACCGACATTCGAGGGTCGAAAAGTCAGGTCGTTACATTTGGTATCAGAGCCCAAGGTTGAGTGAACAGTTTGGCTTTAGTTGGGTATGGCTCATTAGAGATAGGGTAAGCGACGCCCTAGAATGAGTCAAGTGTATACGAGAGAGCATATTTGTATTTTCTATAAACCTATACCCCCTTTTCAGCTTTCTTTTGGAATAATCCCTTTCTTTGAAATAACTCTAGCCTTTCATATCCTAAATATATTTTTCCAGGTTGTACATCATGAGTACTAGGGCTGTCAATGCTCGAGGCGGTAGAGGTAGAGGTGGTCGGCGTAGTACTGTCACTAATGGTGGAGATCGGGCACCAAGGGATGTTTCTCCAGTTGAGGAACCAAGGGTGGATATTGTGGAGGAGGTCGTGCAGGTCAGGCCTCGGGTGAATTTTGCTTCGCTCTACCACAATCATGAGAGGTTAGGAGGTAAAATATTTAGTGGTACGGAGACGATCATAGAATTCCAGACTTGGATTAAGTTATGTGATCATATATTTGGGGATATGGAGTTAGATGATGCGATGAATAATCGTTTGCAATCACGACATTTGACGGATGCAGCCATGGATTGGTGGAGTAATATCACTCCAGATGTCTAAGAGAATGACTTCACTTAGGCCTAATTTAAGGAGGGTTTTGAGATGAAGTTTGTCCTGGAAGCCGGGAAGACTTTGTTACTTAGGAGCTTCATCGATCTAAAGTAGGGGCCATGATAGTGGGGGAGTATGATAACCGATTCACTACCTTTTCTTAAGTCGGGCCTGATTTGATAGATATGCCATTGAAGAGGATTGAGATATTCGTCGCAGGAATTCACCCAGAATTCAAGGGTAATATGACTAATCACATCTTGGGGTCTTATGTGAATCTGGTGAACATGGGGTAGAGGTTTGAGAAGTTTGGCTTCAAAGCCGTCTATTTCTGCTCCAGTTAGGAACAACAAGTGGAAGTTTCAAACATCGAGAAATATTTCAGTTTTGACTTGCCATAAGTGTGAAAAGAAAGGGCACTTTGTTGCGAATTGTAGGTCGGGTAGGGGAGGGCAAGCAGCGAAAGCACCGTTAGTAAAAGTATTGAATGCTAAGGTTCCGAAGATTGAGCCACAGACGGCCAAGGCACTGCTTACACCAAGGAGCTACTACAATTGCCATTTGCTAGGTCATTTTTCTAGGGAGTGTCTGATGCTTCAGAAGGGGGAATAGCCTCGAGCTTTTGCGCTAGCTTCAGCACCTTCCACTTCCGCTGCAGCAAAGGGGAAGCAAGTTTTGGAAGGTTTCTATCTATTTTTAGCATTTTCATTCATGTCTTATTTGATACTGGTGCTTCTTTAAGTTTCATTTCTCGTACTCTCATTGATAGATTGAAACTTGAGCCGGTTATGGCTTTAGACTCTATTTGTGTGTCGAACCCTATTGGAGGGTCGGTCAATCTTAGCGTGGTTTGTTTAGGAGTTCTAGTTTCTATCTTCGACCAACTCTTTCCTATCGATATATATGTTTAGGATTTTATGGGTTTTGATGTTCTTCTTGGGATGGACTGGTTATCGCGAAATAATGCAATCTTAGATTGTGATAAGCGAACGATTTTATTGAAGAAGGGGATGGAAGCTCACTTATGACTAGTTTTCTTTATTCTCTTAATGTTGCGGAAGAAGAGTTGGGTTCGATCCCTATTGTTTGAGAATTTGCGGGTATCTTCAAAGATGTGTCGGGTTTACCACCTCATAGAGAGATATAATTTCACATTGATTTGGTGAAGGTCACAAAGCCTATTATATTGCCGGTTCGTAAACCTGCCCCAAAGGAGAGGATGGAGCTAACAAATCAGGTTACTGATTTGTTACATAAGGGCTTGATCCTACCAAGTCGTTCGAGTTGGGGAATTCCTGGTGTCTTTGCTACGAAGGCGGATGGTTCCTTAAGATTGTGTATAAATTATCGCAAGCTCAATAAATGAACTATTAGGAATAAGTATCCTTTGGCTAGGATAGATGACTTATTCAGTTAGCTTCATGGAGCACGAGTATTTTCTCAACTTGACCTTCCAGCAGGGTTCAATCAGTTGAGGGTGAGAAGGGAGAGTGTACCCTTGACCGCATTTAAATCCGACCAGTTTTATAAGTGGTTAGTTATGTCGCTTGACATAAATAATGCTCTAGCATATTTTGTAAACTTAATGAATCGTATTGATGTGCACGTAAATGTGCATATTTTTACCACTATATTTAATCTATTTAATTTAAATAAATGATCATATCGGGTATTTTAACTTGTTTAAACCAAAATTCAAATTAATTCCAAATTGTGACATATTCATCTTCATATAGGGGCAAAATGGTCATTTTTATGCATTTATTAAATTGTGAAAATTTACTTGCAATTTTCTATGTTGTTTTGTAGGAAATTTGGTGAATTTTACAAGTGGTTACATGATGATATATGCATGCATAAGAGTGAAGAGAACAAATGAAGATGGAAATAATTCAAAGTGAAGATAATGGAGGACCCCACCTACCCACCTACCTTAATGTACAAATTAGAGGCTAATGCACATGCTTATGGAATTAATGGCTTCATGTACACTTAAATGAGGGTTATTTGAAGCTAATGATTACTTGGCCTCCACACTTCCTAAGAGGGTATTTTGGGCATTCCCCAAAATTATGAATTAGGGTTTAACACATGTATAAAATCCCCTTATGTTTCATGTAACCCCTCTTCTCTTAGTCTCTCTTTAGTTTAGTTTAGGCTCAAAATAAAAAGATAAGCTCTCTTTCTCTTTTCATGGCTACTTAGCCATTTCTACTTCATGTAACTTTCCTTTTTTATGCAATGCAATTATTGTTTCCTTTTAATTATATGTTCATTTCCTTTCATGCTAGTAGTGTAGATTTTCTTTTATGCAATTAGAATAGTTTTCTTTCATTTAGCTTTCATTTTGATTTCTTTTTGCTTTCATGTTGCAACCTACATTTGTTAATCAAATGACAAATATGAGAGGCTAAACCCCTTCAATTTAGGGGTAATGAAGCTCTCTAATTATGTAGCTTCAACTATTTGTTAATTCATGCTCTCTTTTTGTGCTTAATGATGATGATAGAAATGGTTTACTAGTTGTTTTTGCTTTGAATTTGATAGCCTATATTGATGACATCAAATAGGCTATGCTTAAACAATCACTAACACTTGTCTCTTCATCAAAATATGATTATGGTAAAAGAAAGTGATTTGAAATTAAATTTTGATGGTCTATATTTCTAATCAATAGTTAATAGGCCATACTTAAAATAGATTTCATTTTCATTGTCAAATTTCATGAAAGTTAGTAAGTGGTTTAAGGGGTGTGTTATAGTTTGATGGCTTATGTTGGCTTATTAATAGCAAAAATATGCCATACTTATGATAAACACATCAATTAAAGCACTAATGACCAAAAAAGAGAGATTATGATTTCATATGTGTTGAACTACATGATCTAGAGAGTGGATTTATTCTCTAAATTGTCATTTAACTCTTATATTTGCATCTCTTTTCTTGTAGTTAGTTAGCTAATTTTCTAATTCTCTAGCTTAACTTTCACTCGACTTTGGATTAATTTGATTGAATAGAATTCTAAAATCATCAATTACCTGCGGATCGACCCGTATTTGCCACGTGCTACATTCGTACACCGTGCGCTTGCGGTTATTTTTATTTCTAAATTCGTTCGATGGTTTTTTAAACCAATAGAATTTCCATCGACGAACACGTATTTTTCAAGATGTGTTGAATTAGTTTGTCCTTATTTTTATCGAAGATATTCTGGTCTATTCCAAGACCGATGAGGAACGTTTATACCATCTAAGGATTGTTCTAGGAACACTAAGAGAGCATATGTTGAAGGCTAATTTCTCAAAGTGTCATTTTTGGAGTTAGAAAGTTAGGTTCTTAGGTCATATTATTTCGGCGTAGGGTATTTCTACAGATCCCATGAAGGTGGTGGCCATTTAGGATTGAAAGAGGCTGGAAAGCGCAATGGAAAATAGAAGCTTTCTGGTTCTAGCAGGTTATTACAGGAGATTCATGGAAGATTTCTCGAAGATCGCCTCTCGCTCAACGAATTTAACAAAGAAAAATGTCAAATTTGTATGGACGGATAAATGCGAGCAAGCATTCTTAGAGCTAAAGGAAAAGTTGACTAGCGCCCCTGTTCTAACTATGCCAGATGGAGGTGAGGGTTTGACTGTTTACACTGATGCATGTGGAATAGGTCCTGGTGTTGTGTTGATGTAGCATGGAAGGGTTATAGTCGGCGGCTCAAACCACATGAAGCGAGGTATGCAACTCATGACTTGGAGTTGTTAGCGGTGGTATTTCCATTAAAGATATGGAGGCATCTTTTTCTAAGTGAGAGGTTCGAGTTATACACAGACCATAAGTCTTTGAAGAATCTTTTTATGTAAAAGAACTTGAACATAAGGCAACAAATGTGGTTGGAGTTTCTTACGGCCTATGATTTGGATATTTTGTATACTCCATGGAAAGTTAATGTCATAGTTGATGCGCTCAGTAGGAGGTATTTGGTTATGGTGAATATCAAGGTTCGCCCAACTCTGATTAGTCATATCGAGGGGAATCAGCTTAGAGATATTCATTTTGCTAGGATAGTTAAGAATGTAAGCCATAATGAGGCACCGGAGAGGTGGCCAGGGTTCGAGGTGGATAACTGTGGCATTTTGAGAATGAATGGTAGGTTGTGTGTCCCGAATTTTGATGGGATTAGGCAGGAAGTTCTAGTAGAAAGTCACCATTCTAGGTTAACGATACATCTCGGGGTCACTAAGATGTATCAGGACATGAAGATGATGTTCTGGTAGGAGGGTGTAGTGAGAGATGTTTCTATCTTTTTGAGCAAGTGTGCTAATTGCCAACAGGTAAAAGGTAGTCATCAAAAGATGGTCGGCTGCTTCAGCCACTTTAGATTCCATAGTGGAAGTGGGAGCATATTTCTATGGACTTCATCGACGGATTTCCTAGGTCGAGGCGGGTAATGAAGGTGTGTGGGTTATTGTGGATCGATTGACTAAGAGCACGCACTTCTTACATGTTAAGACTATAAGGACAGCTTCTAGTTTGGCTAAGTTATATATTAAGGGTATCGTCAAGTTGCACAGTGTTTCTTTTGATATCGTGAGTGATAGAGATCCGATATACAAGCCATTTCTGGAAGGGTTTGCATGAAGCATTAGGGACTGAGCTTAGTTTGAGTACCACTTACCATCCACAAACAGATGGACAAATAGAAAGGGTAAACCAAGTGCTGCTGGACTTGCTTCGAGCATGCATTTTAATTTTGGGGGTTCGTGGGAAGATCAGTTACCACTTGTTGAGTTTTCATACAACAACAGCTATCAAGCCAGTACCGGAATGGCACCATTTGAAGCATCGTATGGTAGGCCTTGCAAATCTCCATCGCGTTGGATAGAACCTGGAGATTGTCTTGTGCTTGGGCTGGATATGATCTGAGAGGCATCAGATAAGGTTATAGAGATTCAGAAGCAAACCAAGGAAGCGCGGAATCGACAGAAGAGTTATGCAGATGATAGGCGCAGAAACTTGGAGTTCTCGGTTTGAGACTTTGTTTTTGTAAAGGTTTCTCCGATGGGAAGTGTAGCTCGGTTTGGAAGGGTTGGGAAGTTGGCTCCTCTTTATATAGGACTATTCCCAATTCTTGAGAGGATTGGTACACTCGCATATAGAGTCGAGTTACAAAATTAGGCTATCGGGTGTGCACAATGTATTTCATATATCGCATTTTGTGCATGATCCTTCCACGATAGCGGAAGCGGCGCAGCAAAAGGACTTGGAGATTGATCCAAATTTGAATGTGTTTAGGTAGCTTGTTCATATTTTTGATAGAAATATGAAGCCATTGAGGACTAAAGTTGTAAAGTTAGTCAAGGTACAATGGAGCGAGGATGCTCATGATTGTACGTGGGATACCGAGGATAGTTTGAAGGAGTCCTATCCAAATTTGTTCTTAGACTAGAGTTTTCTTGTCTTAGTTTGCATTTGGGTTGTAGTTTAGTTTGTATGTAGTTTAAAAAGTTCTATATATATATATATCTTTTTCTTCTATCTTATTTGATTATCGTTCTTGAATTTCAAGGACGAAATGTTCCAAGTGGGGGAGAATGTAGCGACCCAGAAATTCGAACACTTCATGTTCGAATATCGATACATTTTGAGACATGTTTAAGTGTTATATATATGATTTTATAATCCTATTTAACATCATTTAATTAATAGAAAATGATAGGAAACTTTTTTTTGAAAAGTTCTTACAAAAATATATTCTTTGGAAAAATATCGATAATGTGAATGAAAATCGTTTTATCAATAAACGGCTTTTTAACTGTCACAAGTTGTTCAAAAAATTTTTACATGCACTTATTTACTTAGGAAATCAATTTAATGGAATAAAAACTTAATACCATTTATGGAAATAAAATTTATGGATAATGTCATGCATGAGCTAAGGGAAGATGTTAGGAAATGAGTGAATATGGAATACTTAAGTGTTAAGCATATGATAAAGGAGAGGTGATGTGTGTAATTAATTCTAGTAGGGTTTTGAGGTCTTTTGGTCTTTTCCCATGATCATTCCTTAGCCTATATAAGGAGGGGTACACCCTTAGAAAATATATCAAAAATATTCCAAAGCTTAAGAGTAAATTTCCATGTCTTCTTTTTCATCTTAAATTCCTAAAGCAAATAATTTGCAAACCATCTCCAAATCACCTCAAACTTTAAGGAAAGACTTGCCACCACATAACAACATCTTCTACCTAGTTAGATTGTGAATCAGCAAAGCTACACTCCCCCTATAGCAAGAGGCTGTGAGCATTAAAGGGGGTTTGGAGGGTTTGGAGCAAGTGAAGCAAGGAAAGGAAGGGAGGGAAAGGAGGTAGCTAGCTTGGGTTTTAACTTGAATGCTTAAGATTGGTTGTTGTTGGGTTTAAGATGAACTAACCCACCACTTGGAGGATTATATTTTGTTGTGTTAAAATTGTTTGAATTAACTTGGATATATGTTGAAAACATTGATTTTGATTCTTATTTTGAAAACAAGTAGCACATAGGATCCATATATGGACTTGAATGGACTTGTATAGTATATGACTTGTATAATATATGACTATACCTCGGAACAAAGCACATAGGGTTTAGTTGAACATAGGTTGGAATATCACTCGGATTTAAAAGTGCACTTATAACGATCACTATAGATGCAGTTCAGAATTGCCTTGTTTTTGGCAATTACTGTGGAAATTTGTAGAGAAATCCATAAGGATTTCTCGCCATATTTATATTTTTATTTATGTATGTTTGTTTCTATTAAAAACTTGAATAGTAAAAAATTAAGTAGAACCTCGAAAATGGCCAAAACATCACTAGTGCAAAACTGCTCCGTTCAACCTTGATTTTTGAACTTCAATGTTTCAAAAAGGAATTTAAGTTTGAGCAATTTGTTTCATTCTTTTTAAAAGTATTTCCTAACTCTTATTAAAATATTTTAAAAGTAGTTTGGGATTTATATGAATTTTTAAGAATTAGTTATGAATTTATATAAAAAGAGTGTTTTGTGAAAAACACGGTTTTCTTTTCAAGTAAATTTCAAAATGATTGTTTTTAGTAATATTTTGTATCAATGTTTTAAAACCTATTATAAGTATTTCTAAGTAATTTAAAAGTATAAACAAAAGATTTAGAAAGGGATTAGTAATTTCTTAATGGCCAAATAGATAATTGTTTAATTACTTATTTGAAAAGTAATTAACTATGCTTAACGCTAATAAGCCGACGAAGTAATCTTATCTATTTGTGAGGGTTAAGATTGATGTCGAGTAGGGATGGAGAAATAGAGCTTTAACCTACTAAGGTTTCCTCTTAACTAAAGAATATGTAAGTGAAAATGTCAAAAACGTGTTAATCGTATTGATTTCTTATTGTTTATGGAAATTATTAATACTATACTTAACACTAAAAGCCGACGAGGTAGACTTATCTATTTGTGAGATTCAAGAATGAAGTGTCTAGGCAAGGCTTAGAGCAACCAGTGTCCAAACTTACTTGGCTTCACTCTTGGAAGAGGAATAGTTAAGTTAGAATGTTGAAAACGAGTTAAGCATACGAATCATGATTGGCATAAGCAATTGTTTCGAATAGATAATCGATTAGTCGATTACCGAACTTGACCAAATATTAACTTAAGAAGTAATCGAAAGGTTTCATGATTTCGTATGAATAAGAACTCCTGGAAAGGAGTATTGGTACGAAATGTCTCTAGCTTTCACTTACTTCTGAAATAACCGAAAATCCATCGATTGGTTTTGAAGAGTTTAGGATCCATAAGTGTTCTACTTATCGAATACCACTTCAAAACTAGTATACGAGCTCTATGTTTTGGAAGTGGTTGAAGAAAAGGAATCTATGTGGAGATTCAAGATCTTTTCAAAAAGCTCGAATCCATGTTGTGATTTGTTCTCTATTCGAGGTATGAAAATCCATTTGGGGATTCATGTTCTGTTTGAGTAATGAAGACTCGAGTGAAAGGCGCCGAACGTAACCTCGTCATCGAAAATGGCTAAAGAAAGAGTAGGATGCATAATTTGGGGTTAGCATCCCACGTTAGGGTATTATCAACTACATATCTAAAGATACTTATCAATTTTGTCCAGGAGGAGTTAATGATATTTGGTTCAAGTTGTTCATGTTTATGTTCGGATGTTAGGCTGCTTGTATTTACATTATGGTATATTTTATCTATAAATATACGACGCTCAAATGTGGTTTTTGATTCTTGTGCATGGAAATTGGATTTAGCTCCTCCGAAGAGATCTCCGTGGAAAATCCATTATGCAAACGAACCTTAGTGGTTTTGAGTGCAACATAATATGTTGTGGTGTGACCAATGAAAGCACCACAGATATTTAATATTATTATATCCTACACCATAAACATTATCTATCATATCACTATATTAAACTTAATGAATGGTTGGTTTGTTTTGGAGGGGAAAACTATTACAGGAATCCATACGGTCTCAATAGTTATTGTTGCATATATTCATGTATCTCGAGTTTTCTCATGGCAGACTTATGTCTGATGCTTGGTCTTTGTTTTCCCTAAATTCCTCGCGTACACTTTTGAGTAGGCTGAGTGTCAGGTTTTACCCTTGACGCTTCAGAGTTCAGAAGATGAGCTAGAGGCTTACATTATATATTTATTTCTGTTTTCGTTGTTCGGTGTTAGCTATGTACATATATCAACATAGTGAGGAAAAGTAATTATAATTGTCTAGGCTGATGATAATACTCGGTTTTTGTAACTCTGAATTTTTTTTGTATTCAGAGTAACCCTTTGTGTTATTCTTTTGATATAAATTATCGTTCAGCTGTGAGATTCTGATATTGTTATCTTCCTTTCTTGTTCTATTTCTTTTTCTTTTTATTTTACCCAAACTTTCTGTCTTTCTGACACTTGGGTGTTCGACACACAAATATCGTAGATGTATTAGTGTCGACATTCAAGGGTCGAAAAGTCGGGACGTTATACATATAATACTATTATATATTATTGTAATATATTGTATCTTATTAGATTATGTTACAAATCTAGTGTACCGATGTATTGTCACATATTGGATGGTTGAATATATTGGTGCATATATATATTAAAATAATTTTTTTGTTTTTTTCTAGTATTAAACTCACGGCCTAAAAACAAAATAAATAAAAAGCTATTTTCTAATTAAATAACATTATTTATGATTTTATCATTTAATAAATTATATCCTAAAGATTAAAATCATATAATGATTATTTTAAAATCTCTAAAATTTTAGTTTTTATTAATATATATATATATAAATTTTAACATAATTATTTAACTAGAAATTGATTATATGTATGTATATATATTAATGCAATTTAAAATCAATTAAAAAATTTATTTAATAGTATTACATAATGCTTAGATTTCAAAAATATTTTTTAACTAATTTTAATAATTAACTTCGATTGGTTTTTAAATTATTTTATAATTCTTTATTTAAAAATTATTTATATATCCAAAAAAAATTATGTCATGAGCTCTAAGTCAGTAGCATCAATTTTATAATATATATATATATATATATATATGTTTATGTATATTTATTATTATTTATTGATTAAAAAAAATTAGTTTTGTTTTCGGGTTTGCAGCAGCAATTAAAAAATTTATTTACAAATTATTTTTATCGATTTTATAAAATATATATATATATATATATATGTATGTATATGCACATGTGTCTGTATATTTATTATTATTTATTGATTAAAAAAATTTAGTTTTGTTCTCGGGTTTGCAGCAGCAATTAAAAAATTTATTTAAAAATTATTTTTATTAACTATTAAATGATTGTATTATTTAATTTAAATGAACATTTTTATGAATACATCTTAAATATTTTATATAAATTATTATAATTATTGTTTCCACATATTTATATAAATATATGATTGTATTTTATAAATGCATAATTTTATGTATGTGTGTGTGTGTAATTTGATGTGTGTACGCGTGCGCGCACACACACACATATATATATGTATTCATTTATATAGCATATAGAATACTATAAGGGCCAACATGTTCATTATAGTGTAAATCCCAACACCTATACACGGGCATGCTAAACCATGCATACTTTATTATGTTGCACGTGCACATACACACATATATGTGTATATGATACACATATTCAAACATAATACAAAACAGTATTATGTAAAACTTTATTTATAAAACTAAATAAAACAACGATTTTATTTCATAGAAAATTAGAGAAGTTCTAAATAAAGTAGCCTTCATAGGCCCAATAAAATCCAAAATGGTAAAGAAAATTGTAATTCACCCATTTTTTCCGCTGCTGGCTGACTCAGTTTCAACAGTTGTAGTCATATTGCCTTTACTGAAATAAAATGGACATTTTTAGTATGTCACTCTACTATTACCCACATGTCTTAACTTATCTTTTTGGCTTCTAATAAATAAGGTTCATCCATTACTTCAATTATTACAACCAATTATAGAATAAACTGTGCATTTTCATACAATAGTGGGTAAGAAACACAAACTACACACGTTTAGAATAGCTTGTCGGAAATTTGGCTTGGCAGAATAACTTTCCTACCACCTATCTTGCCTTCTTAATCCTCAGACAACCAACTTCCTCTATGTGTGTTGTCGTCTCATTACCCTTTTCTCTAATTATACTACTATCTTCTTTTAACCAAAACCTCTTGATAGTACTCTCAAAATTATGGTATTTGTTTTCTTTATCTTTGATCTTCCATCTAATTATACTCTAGGACTCGCAGAAGTGTACTTTGGTACCATTCTCCATTCCTTGTGGGTTCATGTTACGACTTTCACAAATGCCTAATAAAACATTTCTTCATTCATACCAATATTCTGTATATTCATTGGGGATTCATTGTTGCTACTTTATGGGCACTCATAGCTATTTTATTCATAGCCTTAATTTTTACCCCGTCTTACCTAGGAAGTTATCTCTATCTACTCCATGTCAAAGTTGGTTTGGTTTTTACTACTCTTTATAAGATTATTAAATTTCACAGTCGTGAAGTACCTAATCCAAATTTTATCTTTTGAAATATAAACGTAGATTTTTTATATTAAATTCAACAATTGCTTGGTTTGCAAAAAGGAGCAATGAAAAACTTCTCATTTTAACCAACCTTAACCGTAGGTGTCATAACTTTTAAATTATAATTCAGGATTTATGAAGTAGGTTTATTTATTAAGTTCAAAAGTAAATGTTAGCAATTTAATTTAAAAAGATCATTTTCTTTAAACAACGCATTATTTCCTTCTTTTCAAATAGCAAGATTCAAGTTTTTATTGCATGAATAGTCATCAAATCAAATTTCCCCTTTAAAGCCTCTCTACAACAAAGATTTTACTTCTTACAAACTAGAATCTTTTACTCAAACCATTTATTAAGTTTTGCATTTAAAAACACAATTGTTGTAGTAAACCTTTTTTCGAAAATGCACTGTTACAATGTTTTCACAACATCTTTTATAACTTTAAACAATAAAAACTGGAATAGACAAAGACAACTTTCATTCTATTGTTTTCCCGTTACTCAATTATTTTTACTTTCAACCTTTGTGGAGACTCTAATAGCATATGAGGGGTACTTCTAAAAGACTTGAGCAATTATTGCACATATTATGGAAACTATCCATTTTTTAATTTCATATATTATTTCTAATTAGCTTATTAACATTATTTTAATACAAATTCCTAACATTGTTCCTATTTAAATTTTATAATTTTGCTAATTTCTAAATTCCTTCTACCTAAATTGCTCATTATTTAAATTGCTTCTCCTTATATAGCTCTTTTTCTCTTTTACTCGATCGTCTTCTTCATTAGATCATCACAATGTGTTTGCCTACTGCTTTAACCGTTAGGGTTTTCTCAATTAACATGAAACTGTTTACTTTATGTATAAATCTATTTTAGTTGTTTTTCTCCATATTTTCCGTATATAGGAATATTCCTATCTTCATTACTGGGCAATTTTATAATTCCACTCTCCTTACCCCATTTAATCAAGTACCATTTCCATTTATCCACCCCTGAAAAAGAATTTTAAAACGTTTAAATTTACAAAAATAGAAAAATCATCGATCCAAACATACGCCCTATTTTCCATTTACTTCAAAACGAAAAGGCCCCTTTATCAAAAAACCTTTTATTGGAATTTTTAGTCTAGCTAGTTTTTGTTTCACCTAGAAATTTTAAACAACTCATTTAATTAAAAATTTCCTAAATTTTCTAATTTTTCAAGAATCCATTTTAAAGGATATTTTATGTGGTGAAAAATTTAATATTTACTTATTTTTCAAAAATAAAAGCTTTTTAGTGACATGGTTCTTTTAGTTTTAAATAAATTCTTCAAAAGTCATTTCAAATATTTTAAGAAGATTTTAAATTTTTTTATTAAATTCTTTCACATGAGGTCGGACTCAGAAAAGGGTTTTTATTTGTCTTTTCTTTTGAACTTTTCTTCATTTCCCCTCATCTTGTGGGGTTACAACACATTTCTTGTGAAAACTTGCTCAATTCATTTTATATGTTACTTTCGAATATTTGCAACATACAGGTTCTTGCTTTCCATCTATATGGATGAAATGTACATCTTTAATCGACAGTCTAACGAAATCCATGATCGTAGGACGGTCTAGGCCCAACAAAGGAGTCAAGTACCATCCAACTTCAGGGACCCTTACATTTTGAGCTCATGCTCTTCTTAGGTCAACGCCTTATGGTATAGCCTGCATGCCATGGGTAATCGGGGTAGGTGTATAAATTTAACTCAATTTATGGTTCCAACTCATATTTGCTTTATCTATCTTTTTAGAATATGGTTACAACTACTTCTATACTCGAAACTTGTAGAGTATCGCATGAAACACACACACAGATATATATATATATATATATATATATATATATATAATTATATGTAAAAATACAAATATGTTTAATTAGCGTATCCTAATTTCTATAATCGACTAACCTGAGCTTTGATACCAAATGTAACAACCTGCACCTTAATGGGCCCGAGTTTCGACTAAATCAAAAATCCAAGTCCGTTAAGGTACGGATTACTGGTGTTGGTAACCTGTAATAAGAACAAATATATCACAAAGCTATCTATACAAACTCTAGCTTAATATTAAAATATAATATGACATATATATACCGACGGAGGCTACTACCTTGGATATCTAGTCCCCTTGTCAGTGTAGAGCACGAATGAGAAGATCTGTCCACCTACTATTCCCGTCTTATACTAGAATCATGCCTCTCTAAATCTATCATATGGGTTGTAATGAGGAGGGGGTTAAAACAACGTTCCGGTCAACGATAAATTACATACTTTATCCATAACACTAGTTTATGCCGATTGATTCATTTAAGTATTATATCTACTATTCACAAATTAGTCATTTAATTTCATATGCATATACGATAAGTCCAACCTACTCCGAGATATGAGTATCTATATACATAATCTACTCTGAAGTATAGGTATCTATATGCATAAACCTATTCCGAGGTTTAAGTATTTATATACTACTCTGAGGTATAAATATCTATATACTACTTCGAGGTATAAGTGTGTGTGTGTATATATATATACGAGTTTGTGTATATATATAGTTGCATTAGTGTACTTTCTAAAAGGAAACCCTAACCACTTAATACTTCTTAAATAGGGAAGAGTAAGACCTAACATACATTTAATACCTCAATTCTGAAGCGCTCCCCCTCCCCCGTAATAATGGAGTACATTGAGTTCAACAATCCATCTCCCGTCCAATCATATCCTAACAATGTGGGATAAAGTACCTGAGTTACTAAAGACCATTTAAATGAGAAATATGCAGACTCTCCAGCTATTTAATAACTATACCACAGACAGACTCTCTAGTCATCTAAGACTCATCCAAGGTCAACCCCTCTTGGTACTTCCTAGTTACCATCATATAAAATCCTTTCTAGGCCGCTAAATAATTCTTAGATATGAAAGAGGTCGACCATCCAATAGCCATTTAATACCTCAACCCCTAAGTGGACCTCCCCTAAGGGATTTTCACTAATGCACCTAAACGATAATGCCGACCATTTAATACTTCTTAAATAGGGAAGAGCTATACTCAACAGCTATTTAATACCTCAACCCCAAACCAGGCCCTTCCTGGAGTTAGCTCAAACCCATACATGAACATATATCCCCACGGGTCATATAGTTGGTGATGTCTCAAAGCAGTAGTATATATACATAACTGCTGGCAATCCTTGCGGAGGGAAGATTTCCATGGTGTAACTTTACTGACCTCGCATCCCATTCCATAATAAACCTATTCATTTATAATTAACGTAAATATTGAACTAAGCGCACTAATTCACACTATCTGCAACGTATTATTGAGGCCATGTAAATTCAACTGCAAAAATTATTATGCCACCTAAGTTCATTTATTAGTATTCATTTATTTACTTCTTATAAACTTCCCTTTTTATTTTATACGCTTATTATCTTCAACTTCTCATTTCACTAATGTTATTAAATGTCATTCACTGCTTCTTTCAGCTCTAGTTAATGCCTTTATAAATGGTCTTCTATATTCAAATTGGATAATTATTAATGATATGTATTTGTACGTTTCAAAGCTTAATTTCCCATGACTATTTATTTTCCTTCATCAATATCATATTTGGACTCTATAATTAAATTCATTAATGGGTCTATATCCCTATTAGCTTGATTACTTTAACTTCCTATTAGTTCTTTAATTTAATACATTATTCATATTTTAGTGTTTTATTTGTAATTAATATGATAGCGTAAAATTAGCCGTTACCATATATGTATATTAATATTGTAACAGACGTTTATTTATTTATTTCATAAAGTTATAATTTATTTCATAAAGTTATACTTTATTATATATATATATAATTACCGAATGAGATTTTTTATATATCAACTTATATAACTTTTTAGTTTCTACATTTAGGGAATTTCACAAAAATATTTATTTCCACATTTTAATACATTGGACATATCTTTCCCAAGAGGAAAATATTACCGTTGCAACTTTCCATAAACTACCAAAAATTGGGATTGTGCTGCATTTAAAATTTCGGTACTTTTTCTATTTGATTGAAATAAACAGTGCAAACTACAAAAAAACATCGCTAGTTTGCATATATCTTTCCTTTGGATATATGGATATTCCTAACTATCTCAAGTGATGCATTTTCCATGTATAATTGTGAGGTTAGACAGTTTATGGAAATCCACATGGAAATCAATATAATTAGGTTGTACAATCTATAATTCCACTGAATTAAAACATACAAATTTAAATCTCAAATCAAATCAAAGCATTTCCAATTGATGTTTATCAATTTTAACAATTTACAATCCCAATAATAAAAATCTAGAAATAACTACATAATTCTATTAATAATATATTCCATAAATTATAGGAACAATTCACCCACACTTCCATATCTAGGGGGTATATTTAATATTTCATCAGAGTTAAACAATTTTTGAATAGGTAGGCAATGATTTCAAGTTAGAATTATTTATTTAAGCCTATAATCCAATGGTTTTCACATAGGCATAATAACAAAAATGGAATTTCAAGGAAATAAATTTAGTATTATGTAAATTACATGATTTCTCACTCACCTTATGGTTTTCAAATCACCAGATCCAAATCAATTCTTCTTACTTGACTCCCTTTTTCTTTTCAACCATTCACATACATATTCACGTGCACTGTAATATCCCCCTACTTGGAGGCCCAAAACTAACGGCTATAGATGATGCAGTCATCCATAGTTATTAATCCTCGACGACCAAATACGGCGGTGTTAGATTCATTGATACGCAGAAACACATGAGTATGGAAAAAAAATTAAACTTCAAACAAAATCACATTTCATTCCAAAATATTTCCAATTCATTACATAATCCCAAATTTGCTAACCACGTTCAGAGAAAATATATTTATTACCACATACGCCAAGAGCGACATATGAAGATGCCCCCTTGGATGATCGGAGTATATACAGGCAATATAACAACTTTGCCATTTCATCCAAAATACACGGCGGAAAACAATAATTCTAAATAACTAACTGCCTCATGCACACCTCCGGAAGCTTTATTCGTCTAAGAAAAGAACCTGAAAACCCTAAACCTAAAACTACTCAATATCAATTGAGTACCCGAGAGTTTAAGGGGAAAACAAAAACTTTGAGTCAGACATAAAGCCTGGTATGAATAATAATCTACCATCTCAAATCATTTCGATATCTAGTGAGACCAGGCCGGTTAGTGGAATGGGTTTTCCCCTCACTAGTATCTCAAAACTTTTATAAAACCGTATGTTGTGCTCCTGCATCCATAATGGTTGGAACAATTCAAAACAGTATAATATGATGATATGCAAAACAAATGAATCAATTCTGGATTACCCATCCCCATTCAATTTAGACTATTTGTCTCAGTTATAGTTTCTAATATTACTATTAACCTATTAGTTTGCATGGGCTAACTAATATCCAGTTAAACATTTAAGGACTCCCTGTCCAATTACATAGTTTTCATAGGATCACTATGAACCTATTAGTAACTCCAATATCTTATTCTTATCCTAGTTTTCATGGGTTGACTAGGAACCTATTGGTGAATCTAATATCCTTTCTCTTATCCTAGTTTTCATGGGTTGACTAGGAACCTATTGATCTGTCAATATTTCATCCAGATATAGTTTTCATGGGCTATGGCCCCTGCCAGTATCCAATCATAGTTTTCATGGGCTTACTATGAACCTGTCTTTCTGACATCTTCCTTTATACATAGTTTTCATGGGCTAACTATGAACCTATTGCCCCTACCAATATCTTTTCGTATACATAGTTTTCATGGTCTTACCGAGAACCTATTGGCTCCTGCCAATATCTTTCTTTTATATTTTTACATCCTATATTCTAGTCTTCCTGACCTCCTGGATGCAATTCTACTCATTTAGGAGTTTATTCAATTTATATTCACTACTAGGTTAACCTAACTGGTTCTTCTACCATTTATCCCCAAAATGCAGTTATTGGTCCATTATAAATCGAATATATTCGTATTAGAAGAAGCAACATAACAACATCGCAATACCACTCCTGTGGGTTTAATATAAAACATGGAATTCCTTTAACCTATTACTTTATCAAAGAGAGCTTCTTCTCAAAACCATTATAAAAACTCCTTTAATTTAGCCATGGGATTTTCCTTTATCTCCTAAGTACATTCCTTTTTGTTGTTGCTCCATTGAACTTTCACCAACTTGACTGTCTTGTTTCTCAATCATTTCTTATCTCTTGCTACAACCCGAACTTGTTATCTAACAAAAGTCAAATCAGGCTCTACTACCAAGTCCTCCAATTCAGTCTGAGGAATGGTAGTTACAACACCCCATATTTTTATAATATATTTAGGATATTTATTTAGCTAAATAAAATAAAATAATGTGAGGATTAATAGATTGAGATTTGATTTATCTAAAGGTAGCTGCGCCATGTTGAATAAGAATCAAAATGAAATAACATGAACTAATGTGTTAGGGAAAAGGAAGGGTAAAATGGGAAATAGGAAAGGCTTATACCTTAAACCCTTATGAGATGAAACACACGTTCATTTTCATTATAGAAAACTAAAATATATCAAGACCGGCCACCATTTCCATTCTCAAGAGAAGATAAAGCTAGGGTTCAACAGAAAGAAGTTAATCAACTAATTCAACATCAAATCTCACATTTTTTAATTTCAAAGCTAAGGTGAATGATTACTAAATCCCATTTTGTTGTGGTTTTCAGTTTTAAGTTATATCCAAAATGATTTTGCATGTTTATGCTAGGTTTTGGATGATTAAAGTTATGTATATGCTTATTGATGAATTATACATGTTCATATTAGGTTTTATGAGATGTTTGATATGAAAACCCTATTAAATGACATCCAAATGCCATGAAAATTTGAATATGGATAGAAAATGATATATTAGAGATGGATTTCAATTTTCATAATTTTTTGATTTAATGTGGAATTTATATTAATTTTCTAGTTAATAAAATGATTTATTAGGTTATAAATTATTTACGGCTAAAATAATAATTGGGTTTGAAATTTTTATATATTGGAAAATATATCAAAATAGATTTTTTGGAATTTTTCTAGATTTTTCCTAAGTGTTTTGATGAATATATAAAATTATTTAAGGTATGGGACTTAAATGTTTTATATATTTTATTTAAGGAGAAGGGGCATTTTATAAAATAAAATCATTATTTATTTTTGAAATTGTTGGTAGTACTTTTCTGAAAAGGATTTATTAACCAATAAGAATTTGACAAACAAAGGAACGTTATTTGAAAAATTATCTCTTTTAAGTAAAAAATAAGAAAATCATACTTTTAGCATGTTTCAGCCATTTTCGGCATCAAAGCTTCCGACGCAGACCTTCCGACATCATTGCTTTCAAAGCCAATGCATATGGTATCAAGTTACTTGGTGCGTAATGTATTGGACAACGTCGAAGGGTACTTGGTCGATACCTTAGTTTCCGAAGAGGTTGGAGTATGTTTGTTTTATAAGCCAAAAGTAACGCCTGCTTTGCTTTCGAAAAGAAGCTTTCGACTTGGTTGCTTTCAACTAGGACAAATATTAAAAATAAAGGTTTAAAGCTTTCGACGAGGTCGAAAGGTAACTGCCGCTTTTCTACCTTTCGAATTCATGCTTTCGACAAGGTCGAAAGGTATACTTATCTTTTAAAAACCAGCCACTTCTCCCATGCTTTTGAAAGGAAGCTTTCGACTTAGATGTTTTACCCTTTTTATTCTAATTGAAGTATAACACAAGGTTTTGAAAGGGGTGTTTTAAAGTATTAATAAGGCTGGGGCTTATTGTTTTAAAAGTTATGTTTTAAGCTTTCGAAGGGGTCGAAGGCTAAGATTCCGAAGAGGTCGGAAGGTTTTGAAAGAGGATTTTCCACATGTTTTTAAATTGAACCCAAAGAGCTTCGAAATGTTTATGTTTTAAAGCTTTAATGCTTTTGAAAGGTGCTATTTATTGAAAGGGTTTCAGGGGTCGAAAACCAAGCTTTCGAAGGGGTTGAAAGCAAAGCTTTTGATGAAGCTGAAAGGTAGCTTTCGAAGGGGTCGAAAGGTCCTATTTTCTAAATGGTTTTGAAAGGGTTGAAATGGAGGGTTTTTCCAAAGTTTTCTAAGGCAATGTTTTAAAGTGTTTTAAGATAGGATGTCTAAGGTTTTAATGATTTTGAAACGAAGATTTTCAATGGTTTCGAAAGGTTTGAAGTATGATTTCGAAAGGAAAGGTTGTGGCATCTTGGCCTAGATAAATGAAGGGTTTTACTTGGTTTCGAAAGAGATGCTTTCAAAGGTTTAGAGAGGGGTACTTTCAATGGAATCGAAAGGGGTACTTTCAAATGTTTGAATGTTTTCATCAATAAAGGTTTTGAGCAAAGTATATATATATAACATGGCAGTGTGATTTTGAGTAAAGCATAAAGATTATATATTTTCCTTGTGTTAGTTTGATTTAAAGATTTTAAATCATTTTCAAAATGTTTTCAAGGAAAATTATGGAAAGGGATCCCTAAATGAAAATGACTCAGATATTAGAATACCAGATGGGACTGGCATAGGGTCGTGTCTTATACATTAGCTATTGGCCCCGGCTAATTGTTTTCCAAAATTCCAGTGTGTAGAGCTTGATCACGGGTAGACTAAAATTATGGTTACACATCGAAAAGAATATATGTTTGTATACAGATAGGTTATTGGTGAGCCCAAAAAACCATTAGGATCAGGAAAACCTGGGAGATGATTAAGTTAGGGATAGACCGTCTAGAAGAGAAGTATTTAATAGATAGTTAAGGACAGATTGTCCAGAAGAGGAGTATCTAACAGTTGTTAGATTAATTTTAGTTTATATTGTCAGGTAGGCCCGAGTCAGCCAAATGTTAAAAGTTAGCCAAACGAAACTTATGTATCTGAACAGATAGTTAATTTATTGCCTGATATTTATGTATGTTTACATAATGATGCTTTCAGTACTTAACCAGTTTTGGTTGCAGGAAAAAGGTTTTGCAAAGATATGCTTTAAAAATATGTTAGTAAGGGGAAACCCGTTTCGCTAAGCAGCGTGGTCTCACTTAACATATATACATCAGATGTATAGTATTATTCACACCAGGCTTTATGTTTGACTCGAAGTTCATGTTTTCCTCTTAAACTCTCGGGTGCTCAAAATTGATTTGAGTAGGTTGAGGGGTTAAGGTCTTTTCAGGTTTTAGTAGGATGACGAACAAGGCTACCGGAGGCATGGAGGGGGCAAACGGATAGCTATTTAGGAGTTGCAGTTTTATGTGTTGTTGTATTTCCGCCGTGTTTGTATTAAGTCTATTATGACTATATGACTCTGATCATCCAAGAGGATATCTTCATATACCGCTCTTGGCATGTTTTGTAATAAGTATATTTTATCTGCACCTGGAACGTATTTGGGATTATGTAAGATGAATATGGAACATCTGTTTTGAATGTAATGAAGAGAATCTTGTTTTGAAATCTGTGTTTTGTTTCATATTCAAGTTCTTCTGATATTATAAATACCATTAACGTAGCCGTATTTAGTCGCCGAAAGCTAATACTATAGATGACTGCAGCATCTGTAGCGCTTAGTTTTAGACCTCTAGATAGGGGATGTTACAGTAGCCTCTGGATCATGCACATATTTGCGAAGATGAGACACATGAAATACATTATGGACACCAGCCATACTGCTCGGCAACTCAACTCTATATGCGAGCTTTTCAATCCTCTCTATAATCTGAAATGGACCAACATATCTCGGGGCCAACTTTCTCGACTTTCCAAACCATACCACACCATTCATCGGTGATACCTTTATGAAAACCCTATCTCCCACTGAGAACTCTAGGTCTTTACACCTCTTATCCGCGTAACTCTTCTGTCTAGATTGAGCTTCCTTTATTCGTTCTTGGATTAACTCAATCTTCTCTAACGCCTCCCTTACCAAATCTGGATCTAAGACCAATTTGTCTCCAGTCTCCAACCAACATGCAAGGGATTTTCATGGCCTTCCATACAAAGCTTCAAAAGGCACCATTCCTACACTAGTCTGGTAACTATTATTATAGGAAAACTCAACCAAATGTAGGTGATCCTCCCAAGATCCACCAAAGTCCAACACACAAGCTCTGAACAAATCCTCGAGTACCTTATTGACTCTCACTGTCCGCCCATCCTTCTGTAGGTGATATACAGTACCTATCTTGAGCTTAGTGCCTAACACACCTTATAGACTCTTTCAGAATTCGCTAGTGAATAAATCATCTCTGTCGCTAACTACGCTACTAGGAACTCCATGAAGTCTAACTATGTTCTTCAGGAACAATTTCGCCAAAACTGGTGTCGTCCTGGTCGACTTATTGGAATGAAATGGGCACTCTTGGTCAATCTGTCCACAATAACCCATATACTCTTATTTCCCCTCCTTGACCTTTACAACCCATCTATAAAATCCATGGATATCGAATCCCATTTCCAAACTGGAATCTCTAGAGGCTGAAGTAACCCACTCAGCTTCTGATGTTCAGCTTTCACTTGTTGGCAGTTCACACACTACCTAACCCACAAGCTAACATCCCTCTTCATGCCTTCCCAATAGAAGCTTATCTTCATATCTTGATACATCTTGGTCCCTCCAGGATGAATCGTAAACTTGGATTGATGACATTCCTCAAGAACTTCTCTCCTCAAGTTCCCTACATCTGGAACACATAACCATCCCTTCTTTCTCAACCATCCTCTCTAGTCAAGAGAAAAATATTTCAAATTTTCGATCTCAATTCCAACCACAATCCTTCTAATCCTCTCTGCTAATAATGGTTCCTCCTTCTACTTAGAAGAAATTCTTTTGATCAACACTGGTAGAACTTCTAAATAGGACAACATGGCAGCACTCTAACTAGAACTAGCAGTCGAGCTTAACTGCACTCCACAACTGGCTAAAGCTTCTAGATCTTTCCACTCTGCCAACATAGCCAATGCCACATTCTGATGTCTTCTGCTAAGAGTATCCGCCGTTTTTTTACCTTTCCCTAGGGTATATTCTATAACAAAATTATAAGCAACCAAAAATTCCAGCCACCTAGCTGTCGCATATTCAACTCTTTCTGAGAGAATAAATATCTTAAAAACTTATGATCGGTATACAACTCAAATCTCTCCCCTGAGAGGTAATGCCTCCAAATCTTCAAGGCAAAAATCATTGCAGCCAACTCCAAGTCATGAGTAGGATATCTTACTTCATGCGGTCTAAGCTGCCTAGATGCGTAAGCAATGACTTTGCCCTTCTGAATCAATACTGCTCCCAATCCAGTCCCACACATATCAGTGTATACTACCAACCCTTGGTTTCCATCTGGAACTACTAACACTAAAGCATTGGTCAACAAATGCTTTAACTTAAGGAATGCTTCCTCACATTTGTCGGACCAAACAAACTTCACTTCCTTCCTGGTAAGTTTAGTCAAAGGCATTGTTATCCGCAAGAAATCCTTGATGAATCACCGGTAATAGCCACCAAGTCCAAGAAAAATTCTGATCTCGGTCACCGTCTCTGGTCTCTTCCAATTGTTCACAGCTTCGATCTTATCTTGATCGACTGACAATCCTTTCTCTAAAACCACATGATCAAGAAACTTAACCTCTTTCTTTCAAAAATAAAACTTGAAAAACGTCTCCTTTAGCTGATTCCGCCTCAGCGTCTCTAGCACAACTCTAAGATGATCTTCATGCTCTCTCTCGTCCTTAGAGTATACCAAATTGTCATCTATAAACACCAACACGAATCTATCCAAACACTTTTGGAAGACTCGATTCATCAAATCCACAAAGAAAGCAGGTGCATTAGTCAACCCGAATGGCATTACTAACCATTCTTACGAACCATATCTAGTCTGAAATGTTGTCAAAGGAATACTGTCCTCTACCACTCTTAACTTATGGAACCCCGTTCCCAAATCCAACTGGAAAAACATTCTGGCTCCACTCAACTGATAAAACAAATCATCAATTCTCGGAAAATGATACTTATTCTTTATCGTCTTTTCATTCAGCTTACGATAGTCGATACACATCCTTAACGACCCATCTGGTTTCTTCACGAATACCGTAGCCGCTCCCCAAGGCGAACTGCTGGTCTAATAAAATTCCTTCCTTCTGGATCCACTAGCTGCACCTTCAATTCCTTCATCTCAGTCGGTGTCATCATGCTAGGTGGTCTACTCATAGGTTAAGCTCCTAGCACAATATCTATCCAAAACTCAACAGCTCGTTTCGGCGATAGTCCTGAGACTGGCTTAAAGACATCTGCAAATTCTCTTGCAATTCGAGCCTGACTTAGCTCTTCTCTCACTTCCATTGCACTTAACAAAGCATGTAACAACCTGCATATTTTACGATTGTATATTTAAATGTTTTATTTAAATATAGCATCGTTAATCGGATTAAGGTCAAAAATGTTACTTTTTGTAAACAGTTGAATTAGGACTCGAGATCACCTCCATTGAGTCCAAAATGGCGTTTACAACTTTTTTTAGTATAAACATCGATATGTTTGGAGTTGAGTAGAATTTTGCTATTTTTCTATTTGGGCTTTGGGTTTGGGTTTCAGCCCACTAACCCAACATAATACCCTAACTCCTCTATTCTTCATCCATTCACTCATTCTATTTTCCTAACACTCAAGCTAAAGAAAAATGGGGGAAAGAATGGGAAATAGAAATTCCTAAACACTAGTTTTGATTAGGAAACTCTAATTCAAGTCCAAAATCAAGGAGAAGCTTAGGTAAGCATCATCTTCATCATCTTCATCTTCTCCATCTCTATCTCTCTTCAATTTTAGAAATTCCTAAACCCTAACTTAGGAAATATTTGCTTATTAGCTTAGGTTGGAGCTTCCTGAGTTGAAGTTGAAGAGGAATTGGCCTTTCCTTTGTTTTAGAGCTTCTCGTTCATTATTTTTGGGTTTAAAGGTGAGTTTTTGAACTCACATCTACGTCTATAACTTTCATTATTGTTAGGTATGAATTCTTAACATTTATTCATGTTCACTGGCTTTTGATTTGAATTGATTTGGTGAATTTTCCAATTTTTGGCTTGTGAAGTCCAATTTTATGAAAATCCTACTATGGATGTTTGGACATGATATTTAGGGTGTATCGAAGAGACTATAAGGCTGGATTGTCGCTTGGCATAAATCCTTAGTCGTCGTTGCTCGTCCGATCGCTCCCGAAACATTTTGGCCATTTTGGCCTAGGCAAACTGTTGCTCAGGCCAGGTGACCAGACGTCTGGATATTAAGTCCAAACGTCTGGTTATAGACCTGGAGGAAAAAATAATAAGCACGTAGAAAATAAAATGGCAAAAACATATTCCAGACGTCTGATTTATAGGTTTAGACGTCTGGATTGGGTCTCAGACGTCTACCTTGAAATTTCAGACGTTTGGGAGGTTTTTCTAAAAATTTCCAGAAAACAAATCCAAACGTCTGGATTCTAAACCAGACGTCTGGAACTGTTCAGTTTTGCCTATTTTTTAGTGAACTTCCAATTTGTATCGATTTTTGTTGATCCTGTTAGTTGTTATCACTTATTATCGACTTTGATGACTTCTTTCTTTGGATTTTTGGGAATATCCATTTGATGGATTTGATATTGATTTTTATGGTTTTGATTCACGTCGTCAAATGTGAATTTTTGGTTGATCGATTGTTTCTACAATCGTTTTCTGTGATTTGGCACTTTTAAAAATACAGGTTTCTATACTAGTAGTAAATACTAAAACTCTTTCATTAAAACGATTTCGACACTATTTTAAATATAAAGCTCGCTTTTAAATTCGTTTTCCAATCTATTAGTATATACAAACCTTTACCTCATTCGTATGAGAAATCTAATTAAACGGCTTAGCAAAACAAGGGGTATGAAACGTTTGCGTTTACTTCATCGGTTAATTCTTGGACTTGTTCGATTGAACTCTTGTGACAATTTTTCGAGTGGAAATCTACAATTTGTTCGTAAATATTTAAGTTAAGCCAGTGGTTATGGGACATGAAGCTAAACTCATTTATTTACTAGCTTAGTGTAATTTACACTTATCGATCAATGATGATCCTTTTGTGATTTAGACTAGTGATGTATGATGTCTCTTTGTCCACAAAGGGGGACAATACCTTGTTTGGAGGAGTTTCGGCTCATAGTCCGCAAGGGGGGACTATACCCTGTTTAGAGGAGCTTCGGCTCATAGGAGGAGCTTTGGCTCATAGTCCGCAAAGGGGGACTATACCTTGTTTGGAGGAGTTTCGTCTCATGGTCCGCAAAGGGGGACTATACCCTGTTTGGAGGAGTTTCGGCTCATAGGAGGAGCTTTGGCTCATAGTCCGCAATGGGGGACTATACCCTGTTTGGAGGAGCTTCGGCTCATAGGAGGAGCTTTGGCTCATAGTCCGCAAGGGGGGACTTTACCCTGTTTGGAGGAGCTCCGGCTCATTTTATGGGATAGCGACCCATTTGCGATACACGTGTTGGGGAGTTTTCATGCTCCTGTTTGTGATATGCCTTCCCCTTTTTGTGATTTCAGGATTTCTAGTTGATGATTTGTAGAATTTGTGTTTCACCGATTTTTGCGATTGGCATTGATATGTTTTGTCAATATTTGTGTTTTGGTGAATAATTTAAAGAATATGACATTCTTTTTAGTGGTTGAATATATTTGAGATATTTTATGATTTTTGTTGTTACCTTATGTATACTTGTCATAGTATGGCATTTTTGTTATCATACGTTTTTGTCATATCTCTTATCATATCTCATTTTATATGATATTTATAGCTAGACTGATCCGTTTATTATTTTCTTCTTAAATAATACTCGGGTCAGACCGAGGTATTTCAGGTGCTTCTGCTTGTCTTCTTATCAGGGTTCGTCACCTGACTTTTGGCTAACTACTTTAGATTAGTAGTTTTTGTTGTTATACATTCGAGATAGAGACTCCTTGATGTATACATATTCTCTTGTCTAGCACTTATATCTATTCTTTTGTGATGTAGTGGCTCTAGTTTGACCACTACTTTGATGTATACTTCTATGTGTTATATTCATATCTGTTTCCACCTTTGTGATATGAATATCTGTGACTGATTTGTGTTATGTTTATTTCTATATTTGTTTCCAAAGCCCACATAGCCACTGTGTGGTAGCTTTGAGTTTGTATTTGATATGTCATATTTCCTCTTGAAATGAAATGTAGGTTATATTATCTGACATATCGGTACTCGCACAAAGCAATTACACAGATGGTCGCTCCTCAACAGCCTTATTCTTCGTACTAGTCGACGGCATTACTCCGTAGTGTCCTTGGCTAGTGTGAATATAGAGGTGGGGCATCACAAAGCACAACTACTCTGGTCAGAATTCTCCACTGAAAATATAATTCGGTTATGACTATCAGGGTGTTTCAAAGATATCTCTCCATCCTGGCAGAATATCTTGGCCTTATACCTTCTCAACCAGTCCATACCCAAAATGATTTCGAAATCTACGAAACCGTATACATATAAACTGCATGCAAACTTATGACCTAAAAATCAAGTTCTAACTGGTCACATCTCATCCCCAGAGTTGCATACCCTCCTATTGGATTGACAACCCTTAAGGAAGTAACAAGGTATGTGGGTTCTAAGCATAACCTATCAACCAAACACTGGGATATAAATAAATGTGATGCACCGGTACAAAAAAGTATCCTAACTGGTATACTCTGAATCAAAAATGTACCTTCCATCACAGTTTTTCCTTTATCAGCTATAGTTGGCTTAGCTGATGATCCAACAACAAAAACCTTTCCCTTGTCCGCCCTGGCTGGCTCTGGCCACTGGTTCTTTTAATGCCCCTCCTGATCAAAGTTAAAGCCTTTCACATTCTTCTTATCTGCAGCCTTCTTTCCCTTTCCTGACCAGCACTCATTTGCATAATGACCCTTCTTGTCACATTTATAACAAACTAAATTAGCCTTTGCCTTCTTGACAGCATCCTCTTTCTGGGCTCCCTTCTCCTTAAAGAATTTTCTCTTCTTTCCCCGAGGACCCCGGGATTCAACTGGTTTCTCTCTAGCAGAAATAGCAAGCATATCTTCATGGCAAATGGCCATCTCCACCACCACATTACAAGGTTCTCGGATATGGGTCATGGTCATTCTAGCAAGTCAGGTCTCAGTTCTCGAATGAACCTTTCATTCTTTCTGACATCAGTGTCAACCATAGCATATCCATATCGAGATAGCTCATCAAACTTAGTAGTGTACTCGACCACTGACATCTCTCCTTGAATTAGATCCAAGGACCTTCTCACCAATGCTGACTTAGCAACCTCAAACAGAAACCTCTGCTCAAACCTTCTCCTGAAATCAGCCCATGTCAACTCTTCCTCTGGTACCCCGATGGTTACACTATTCCACCAGTGAAGTGTTGCCCCTTGCAATTGTCTATAGGATAGCCTTCTCTTTTGCCCATTGTCCAAGCCTAGATCAGTACAAATCCTTTCACAGCTTAATAGCCAATTCTCAACTTCAATAGCATCCTCTGTTCCAACAAACTGCTTTCCACCCAGACTGGTGTATCTTTGCTTAGCTTAGCATAGTTATTCCCAATTGGAGCCACATGATTAGCTCCTCCAACATTACCGGCAACTCCAGCTTGTAAAAGTTTGGATAACAACCGATACACCATCCCCACATCTACTGGCGGATTTCCAGCTCCTACATTGGCTTCAACATTTGGATTAGCATTAGCCTGTCGACCTTGGTTCCTCCTGGTGTTAGGTCAAGCATTTTCGTTGGTTGTGGTGCTTCCTCCACCTAGATTTCCTCTTTCGTTTCCTGCTTCCATATCTTCTTTCTGGTAAATCTGCATACGAGCCTTAGTAAGATACAGAAGAATGGTCTAAGAGAGAAGGGAACATGTACTTGTGTATGTATGTATATATATATATATCAATTACAAGTACGTTACTATAGCGTTACCCCAAACCCCGATCATATTTTCAAATTCATTGGATTTTGTTTGAAAATCTTTTAGGTTTAAATTTCTTTTAAAGTTTCATAAACCTATGCTCTGATACCAAATTATAACATCCCCCTACTTGGAGGCCCAAAACTAACGGCTACGGATGTTGCAGTCATCTGTAGTTATTAATCCTCGGAGACCAAATACGGCGGTGTTAGATTCATTGATACGCAGAAATACGTGAATATGGAAAAAAAATTAAACTTCAAACAAAATCACATTTCATTCCAAAATATTTCCAATTCATTACATAATCCCAAATTCGCTAACCACGTTCAGAGAAAATATATTTATTACCACATACGCCAAGAGCGACATATGAAGATGCCCCCTTGGATGATCGGAGTATATACAGGCAATATAACAACTTTGCCATTTCATCCAAAATACACAGCGGAAAACGATAATTCTAAATAACTAACTGCCTTATGCACACCTCCGGAAGCTTTATTCGTCTAAGAAAAGAACCTGAAAACCCTAAACCTCAAACTACTCAAAATCAATTGAGTATCCGAGAGTTTAAGGGAAAAACAAAAACTTCGAGTCAGACATAAAGCCTGGTATGAATAATAATCTACTATCTCAAATCATTTCGATATCTAGTGAGACCAGGACGCTTAGCGGAATGGGTTTTCCCCTCACTAGTATCTCAAAACTTTTATAAAACCATATATTGTGCTCCTGCATCCATAATGGTTGGAACAATTCAAAACAGTATAATATAATGATATGCAAAACAAATGAATCAATTCTGGATTACCCATCCCCATTCAATTTAGACTAGCTGTCTTAGTTATAGTTTCTAGGATTACTATTAACCTATTAGTTTTCATGGGCTGACTAATATCCAGTTAAACATTTAAGGACTCCCTGTCCAATTACATAGTTTTCATGGGATCACTATGAACCTATTGGCAACTCCAATATCTTATTCTTATCCTAGTTTTCATGGGTTGACTAGGAACCTATTGGTGACTCCAATATCCTTTCTCTTATCCTAGTTTTCATGGGTTGACTAGGAACCTATTGACATCTGTTAATATTTCATCCGGATATAGTTTTCATGGGCTAACTACAAACCTACTGGCCCCTACCAAAGTCCAATCATAGTTTTCTTGAGCTTACTATGAACCTGTCTTTTTGACATCTTCCTTTATACATAGTTTTCATGGGCTGACTATGAACCTATTGGCCCCTGTCATTTCCTATACACAGTTTTCATGGGCTAATTGAGAACCTATTGGCCCCTGCCAATATCTTTCTTTTATATTTTTGCCTCCTATATTCTGCTCTTCCTGACCTCTTGAATGCAATTTTACTCATTCAAGAGTTTATTCAATTTATATTCACTACTGGGTTAACCTAACTGGTTCTTCTACCCTTTATTCCCAAAATGCAATTATGGGTCCATTATAAAGTGAATATATTCATATTAGAAGAAGCAACATAACAACATCGCAATACTACTCCTATGGGTTTAATATAAAACATGGTTAATTCCATTAACATATTACTTTATCAAAGAGGGCTTCTTCTCAAAACCATTATAAAAACTTCTTTAATTTAGCCATGGGTTTTTCCTTTTAAAAATAGATTTTGGGTTATAAAACCTTTCGATACCTTCAAAACCTAGCTTCAACCTCATAGGATGACCTCCTTCGAAAGCCTTAAAAATCTATATTCAAAACATTAGGCTCTTGCCTTTTAATACTTTAAAACCTTCCTTTCAAAACCTTTCGATTGTAGTAAAGTATTAATATTAACCTTTAGAATCTTAGCTTCGAAACCAATTGAAAGCACCCCTTTCGACACCAATGGAAGTAACCCTTCCGAAATCAATGAAAGTCCCCTTATCGAAAGCATTGGGTTTTTACTTAAAACATCATTTGGGTCAAAGTGAATATAGGCGAAAGCATCTCTTTCGAAACCATCCTTTTCATATAAAAATATTGGAGAAAACTTGATGGCGTCGGCACCATCTCTTTCGAAAGTATATAACATCTAGGTAAAACATTAGAAGGTTGGCGTCGAAACCCTTTTCGAAACCATTGCCTTCGAAACCCCTAACCCCTTTTGAAATCTATAGGAAGTGGCTTAAACTTATAAAAGAAAGTACCCTTTTGACTGCGTTGATATCTTCAACACCTTTGAAAGGTTAAAGAACGACAACAGGTTATCGACTAGGTCGGAACCCCTTCTATTAAAACATTCTTTCATAAGTAATGGAACCCAGTCAAAAGAAAACTTAAGTTAATGGCAATCCTTTTTAAATCCTCTTTCGAAACCAAACGCTTCGAATCTGTAGAAGGCTAAATCAAAACAAAGGCAGGTGCTTTTCTAAAAACAAACCAAGGTTTCAACTCCTTCGAAAGCCATGCTTTCGACACCTTACCTTCCGCCTTCCTCCAATCCACTACGTACCATCTCCATGATACCTTGTGTATTGGTTTCGGCATGGTAGTTTCAACTAAGATAAAGGCGGAAGCTTCTATGTCGAAAGGTGCTTTCTAAAGCAGGCGGAACCTATTTTCTGAGTAAACATGGTTTAGTTCTTTATAAAGTAAACTTTTCTCTAACTAACATGCCACGTGTCAACACCAGATTGGTTGCCTTAACATTTTCAAATTCTTTTTCAAAAATAACTGCCGCTAATCCAGATCTAAACCATAGTTAAGTTAATCAATTAAGCCCTTCCAATTTTCGCAAAAAAGTCCCTCTTCTAAAATAATTTATTTTTCGTAGCAAATCACTTTGGAAAAATCCCCAAAAATTCCAGAAATTCACTTTAATTATGTTATCTAACATATCAAAATTCTAGATCCAAATTCTCAATATATTTTCCAAAATAAATTTATAACCCAAATAACCATAATTTCCTTTGAAAATTCATAATAATCTTTCCATAGCTTGGAAAATTATCAAAATTGAAACCCAACTCCAAAATCATGTTTCTCATAATATAAAATTTTTCCATGGCATTTAAACATCATTAGATCTTGGTTTTACCTTAAAACCGTGCAAAAACTCTTTTAAGCAATCTTGTTTAAATCACATAAATCATAAATCAAGCATATCATCATCTAATATATCATAAAAACGAATTTACCCTTAAATCTGAAAATCAATGATTCAAAACCAAATAGAGATGGAATTATTATTCACTTTGATCTAGATAAAGAGATTGGATTGAGATTGATTTCCCCTAAGCTTGATTCTCTAGCTTTTAATTTGTATTTCTCTTGCTCTCTTAATGGCCGGCCGTTCCTTCTTGCATTTTAATTTTCAAAATGACATGAATGAGAAGAAAAAGGGTAGAAATGAAAATATATAAGGGTGGATGCTATGGACGGCAATTCCTAATATGCCCTTATGTGATTTAATTAACCAAAACCCTATTCTTAAACCAATTAATTTTATATTAGGCTCTGCCTTAATTAATTAATTCAAGTCTCAATCCTCTTATCACTTAATATTTACATTATTATATTTAATTTATTTAACTAAATCTTCTGAATAATGTTATCAAAATTAGGGGTGTTACACGCGCACACACAATTCGAATTACTAATCTGGGATGAGATTTGAGTTAAGTGGAGTTTAAATTTGATATTTTAAACTTAGCTCTTTTGTGGAATTGATTCACTACTTCCTTCCTTCTCTTTTATTTTGTGTACTTCGCCAATATACATATATATATATATATATATATATATATATATGTACGTATGTATGTATGTATGCATGCATGCATGTCTAATGTTTTTATAATTTCTAGAATAGTGGAGGAAGAAAAATGACAGAGCTTTGCTGCTCAGTTCAGAAAATATAAGAAGAAAAAATGAGGGGTTAGACCTGTACTTATAGGCGTTTGAAATAGTTCTATCTGTTCGATTAAAATATATTAAATCTGGCCATTTAGAACCTTAGCCACCACACATAGACCGGTCGACTTGTAGCAACCCGAAAAATTCAAACACTTCATCTTCGAATATCGAAACGTTTTGAAATATAATTAAGTGATATAAATTCAATTTTATAACCTTGTTAAACATTTTTTAATTAATGAAAAAGATAAGAAACTTGTTTTTGAAAATAATTTATAGAAATATATTCTTCGATGGAAAATCGATAATATGACTAAAAATCGATATATCGGTAAACAACTTTTCAATGGATGAAAGTTGTTGAACTCTTTTGCACTTGTATAATGATCAAACAAACACATTAACAACTAATTAACACACACCTCTTCATATAGCATTGAACATTCTAGAATCTTCCTTTAGGATAAGAGATATTATTATAAGAGGGGTATAATGGTAATTAACATAAAGGAGATGTGACTTAAAGGAGAAGTGATGGGAGGTAAGGCTTCCATGGCATGATGGGGGTGAAGGTAAGCTTAAAGGGTACCATTCATTGCCTATATAAGGAGGGGCACACCCTTAGTTATTATTCACAAATTCAGAAAGCTTAGAGTTATAAAATCCATGTCTTCTTCTTCCTCTTCATAATTTCCTAATGCAAAATATTTGCAAGTCAAATCCAAATCAACTCAAATTTGGAGTGAACCCTTACTACCACATTACAAAACATCCTACCTAGTTAGAAGTTGAAGAAGCAAAGCCACTCTCACCCTAGGAGGGAAGGCCGTGAGCATTTGGTAAGGAGGACGGGCAAAATGCAGGGCGAAAGGCTAGGAAGCAAGGAAGCAAAGGTGGTTGCTAGTTTGAGATTGAGCTTGGGTTGCTAGGACTTGGTTGGTTGATAGGTTTAAGATGAGCTAACTCACCACTTTGATTGAAAATATAACTCATATTTGCTTATATTTGGTTTTGTTAAAGTTGTTTAAATTGACTTGGACATATGTTGAAAATATTGATTTTGATTTTTGGTTTGAAAGCAAGTGGCTTATGTATGGACTTTAACGGACTTGAACGAATTTGAACGGACTTGTATGACATATAGCAAGGTCTTAGAATAAAACACATAGGCTCTAGTTGAACATAGGTTTGAATTTAACTCGGATTTGAAAGTGCACTTATAGCGATAGTCCCTATAGATGCAGTTATAAATTGCCTTGTTCTTGGTGATTTCTATGGAACTTTGTAGAGATATTTTTAGGGGTTTCTTGCTCTTTTTATAATGTTTTATATGTATGTTTGTTGCTATTGAAAGCTTGGACAGTAAAAAATTAAGTAACATCTCGAAAATGACCAAAACTTCAGTTGTGCAAAACTGCTATGTTTAGACTTGATTTTTGAACTTTAAAGGTTTGGAAAGATATTTAAGTTTAAGTATTTTGTTTCATTCTTTTACAAGTTTTTAACTAAATATTATTAGAGTATTTTAAAAAGTGGTTTGAGGTCTTTATGAATTATTAAAAATTAATTGTGAATTTTTAAGAAGAGGTGTTTATAATAAAACATGTTCTTTTCAAAGTTTTATAGATTTTAGAAACTTGTTATTTTAAAGTAATATTTTGGATAAGTATTTTAAAACCTATTATAAGTATTTTAAAAGTATATATAAATGTTTTCGAAAAGGGGTTAAGGATTGCTTAGTGGCTAAATGGTTTTATTATGTGATTACTTGTTGAAAAGTAATTAACTTAGTTTAATGCTAAAAGCTGACAAAGTAGGCTTATCTATTTGTGAGAGTTAAGATTGATGTCGAGTAGGGATGGAGCAATAGAGCTCTGGCTTATAGTTTTCTCTCTTGGCCGAGGAATAGTTAAGTCGGAAATGTCACAAATGTGTTAATCCTATTGATTTCTTACTTGTTTATGGAAATCATTTATACTATATTTAACACTAAAAGCCGATGAGGTAGACTTGTCTATTTGTAGGATTCAAGAATGAAGTGTCTAGGCAAGAGTTTGATGCAACCAATGCTCTAACTTACCTGGCTTTACCCTTGGATGAGGAATAGTTATTGTGGAATGTCGCAAACGAGTTAAGTATACGAATATTGATTTGTATAAGTAATTGTTTTGAATAGATAATCGATTAGTCAATTATCAAACTTAACCTAATTTTAACTTAAGTAGTAATCGAAAGGCTTCGCGATTTCATACCAATGAGAAGCTCTAGGGAGTAGTGTTGGTACGAAATGTCTCAAGCTTTCACTTACCTCTGAAAGAATTAAAATTGAGTTAACCAGAAATTCATCGATTAGTTTTGAAGATTCCGGGATTGGTAACTTTTTACTTACCGAATACCATTTAAAAATAGTATACGGGTTCTATGTTTTGGAAACAGTTGAAAAAAGGAATCTATGTGGAGATTTTAGGTCGGTTCGAGATGCTCGAATCCATGTAGTGATTCATGATCTGTTCGAGAGGTGGGAGTCCATTTGAGGATTCGTATTATGTTCAAGTGATGAAGACTCGTGTGAAAGATGCCGAACGTAACCTCGACATCTGAAATGGCTAAAGACAGCGTAAGATGCACAATCTGGGGTTTGGTCGACCCATGATAGGATATTATCCACTCCATGCCTAGATTATACTTATCGATATTGGTCTGGGAGTTGATAATATTTGGTACCATGTGGTTCATGTTTATGTTCGGGCATGGGCCTTTGTGTTTACCTTATGGTATATATTTTATCTAGAGATATACGACGCTCGGCTGTTGATTTCTGAACCTTGTGCATGAAGATTGAATTTCAGCTTAACCAAAGGGATCTCCATGGAAAATCCATTATGCGAACTTACATTAGCGGTTTTGATTGTAACCTAAATATGTTGTGGTGTGACCAATATAAGCATAACAGCTATTTGATATGATTTATATTCTACACCCTAGACGTTATTTATCATATCACTATATTAAACTTAATGAATGATTAGTTTCGTTTGAGGTGAAAACTGCAATGGGAATCTGTACGGTCTCAATAGTTACTGTTACATGTTGCATGTATCTTAGATTTTCTCATGCTAGACTTACGTCTGATGCTTGGTTTTTATTTCCCTAAATCTCTCATGCACTCTTTCTTGTAGGCTGAGTATGACAGGTTTTAACTTGAATGCTTTAGAGTTCATAAGACGAGCTGGAGGCTTCCGTTATCTATCTATTTCTATTTCTGTTGTTCCGTTTTAGCTATGTATATATCAAACAATTATAATTGTCCAGGCTGATGATTGTATTTAGGTTTTGTAACTTTGAAAGTCCTCTATTCAGAGTAACCCTTTGTAATGTTCTTTTGATATTATATATTATCGTTCCGCTGTGAGATTTCGATGTTGTGTTTTTCCTTTTCTGTTCTATAGTTTTTTTATTTTATCCTAACTTTCTGTCCTTCCGGCACTTGGGTGTTCGGGACACTAATGCCGTGGATTTATTAATGTCGACGTTCGAGGGTCGAAAAGTCGGATCGTTACACGACCGGTCCTTCAAAGGCGGTCGACCGATGGTGGTCCAATCGGTTATTAACGTTGACGTATTTTATTTATTTTTATTACTTTAATTTCTAAACGTTAACGATTACTTAACATTTATTACCTTGACATTTATTACCTTAACTGGTTTTGAATTATTTTCAATCCGAAATCTTCAAACATCGATAATCTTTTCGTTTGAACTTCGATGGCAAATTTTAATATATAAAAGTTGCTCAAAAAATCGCCATGAACACAATGATGTAGATGTAAGTTTCGTGGTCAAATTCCGACGTTTGCTTAAATTTTATTTTTTTAGCCTTGTAAAATATTTGTTAATTCTTTTAATTAATTAATTATTAATTTTACGGGGTGTTACAATGTGTCACGCTTGAGAGCCTTACAACTGTTACTCTTGGCATCCGCTCGAAATCAACTTGATGAAGTAATTTGTAAAAAAAAATAGTTATTGTGGAGAAATAGATACATTGGTTATTGACTGAATTATTATTTATGAGTATAACCACTGGGTTCAGCCACCTAATATTGGCAATCAAGGGTAAAAGGTTCAAACACCGGAGGTTGTGTGGTCGAATTGACTTATGGGTTCGGTCACACAAGTGGCGTATAACTGGGTCCAATGTGGGTTTGGTCGCATGCGGACGTTTTCAGCCCTCGATCAACTCATTCATCCTGCTTTGTCATTTGTCATCTGTTTCACACCTCTCTCGTGGTGTCTTGGACTTCCGTTACTTTGGCCATTTTCGTTAATTTTTCCATGTACATGTGGAAGGGTGAATCGTTATTCAAACTTCATACAATACTCTTGTATTTTCATGGAGCATGTTTTGAAACACTTGGTATGATCACAATATCTCTTTCGTTGTAGATCTAATATCAATATGGTTTCGTTTCGGCATCATGAATTGCTACAGGGAACTTTATGCAATAGGCCGAAGCTTCATACCAGATAACATTGTGCCTGTATTGTGCCTACATGAGATGAGTGAATTATGACTATAATTCCGAAGATAGGTCTTACTTATATCTCTGGCAACAATAATAAACAAACCTTAATTGGATCTTATAGCAATGGTACAACTAATAATAAAAAAACAACGGTCACTGTAATAAAAAACAACTATCAAATGCATCAAACGGGGAAATTACATTCATAAGAAGTATACCATTACATAGTTCAATATTTAAAAAAATTACACTCATTTTCCTTGCTATTGAGAGCTTCTAAAGAACAACATTGCAGCAAATTCCAACTCAAGCAATATCAACTCGATTTGTACAACTTCTCCACCATTTTCCTAAACTCTGCACATCCAAAAAAAAACACTCATATATATAACTCACAAACAATTCAATAACAAATCTGAATAAACAAAATTGAATTTGAAATCACAAACCTTCTTGATGCACCCAAAGTGCTGCAGCATGAGTATTCAACGGGGATTCATTGTTGGGCTCTATACAAATCAATAGCACAAACAGCAATTCAGTGCATCGTCCTTTAAAGAACAATAATAGGAAAATTTGTCCATAACATAAAAATTCACAGTACCTCCTAAGAGACTTTGAATTGAGAGCAGAATAGTTCGAACATCATAAGCAGAAGACCATTTATCCTGAAGAATGTCTAGGCAAATGTTGCCATTAGTATCCACATTTGGATGAAATAAAGAAGTGTCGAATTTGACTTTGGGGGGTTTAAAAGGGTAATCAGTCGGAAAGGAAAGGGAGAGTTTGTATATCATCCCTTCATAAACCGTTTCTTTGCTGCCAGTGATTGTTCCTTTCCAGCAGAATATGTTATCTCCTTCTGGAAATGCTGATATCCCCGGATCACCACTCATCTATATGTATAATGTCAAAGGAATTATATGGTTTTCAGAATAGAAAACTTGTGATTTGGTATAAAAAATTGAATTTATGGGTCTTCTTACCATTAAAGACATTAGTTCAGACTGCAACCTGTTCATGTAATTAGAAACATGAAAATTGTTAGAATTTAGGTGGCGGGTAATGATTACAATATTAATTTAGAAGATGGAGTTGGAATAAAACTATAAATTAAATTTGCCGCATAGAGAATAAAATCGAAGAAACTAAAGATGGATTTACAATCAACAGTCACAAGATTCGAATAAAGAACTAATCATACAAGAAATTAACAATCAAAGTAACTCACGATGAAGAATTTGAAAGGATTCCGCTATAAAAAAATAAAAAATAAAAGAGACGGATTAAAAAGAAGAAATGACCTTTTCAACACAGATTGGCCATCAGAGCTTTTAGCAACAGGAAGAGATTTCTTAGAAGAAGAAGAAGGAGCGACAGGGGCGTTATTGGCGATGTTGTCGTCTTGAGCATCTTGATTTTCTCTGTGTGGCGGCATTTTTTGATTTGGCTAATTCGAATTATGGATCAAAGAATGAAAGAAGAAGAGGATGATATGATTTAGAGATCTCTTCTTCTTTCTTGTTTGCGAAACGAGCGAATGATTTGTGACTTTCAAAGGAGAAGCGGTCTTAAAAAAGGATGGATTTTTAATTCGAGTTCACTGAATCCATGTGGTTTTTTGTTGTAAGGTATTTAAATTTTTGTACCGTTGGAGGTTTGGATAAGTAACGGCTAGTTTTAACTGTGAGGTTCCATACTCGTTTGCTATAAATTCTGAAGTTGAATTGTGATGGGGCTAATGTACTCAAGTTGATTTTGTAATGGAACAAAAAAAATTGTAATTATATTTATATTTTTATATATGTTGACGCTTTGAACGGAAAATAAAAGTTGAACTTCCCTAGGATGATAGAACGAAAATCGAACAAACATAGTACGAAACAATATTAAATTCTAAATTGGAGGTTAAAAATGTAAATTTACATTATTTACTGGTGGGACCTTTGCATTTGCAGTTTTATCGTAGATTTTGACAAAATTACTTTCGGATGTAATTTCGGACGTAATAGCTTAATTGAAAAAATTATCATTCGAACAAAATTTTATTTAAATGAGCATTAAGACATTTCTAAAAGTAAAATATTAAAAAAATTAAGCATAAACTAATTTGTGCATCTCTATTAAAAGTTAATCCAGATATGTACCCGTCATGTTAAACATATGCAAAAGTATAAGGGCATCTCCGATCGGTTCAGGGCTGAATATTCAGCCCTGAAGGGGGGCGGAACCTCAGGGGCCAAGCGCTCATTTAATGGGCGTCAGCCGCCCCCCCCCCCCCCCCTCCATATACCCTTGTCCTCTTCACTTTTCCCACTTTCCACCTAATTTTCCACTTTTAAATTATTTTTTATTAGAAAAATTAAATGAAATGCCGTCGCGTCTGACCAAAATCACCCGATGAACGGTTCACAGACATCCAACGGAGCAAGCTGGACCATTACACGTTCCGCTGCCACTTGGAGTTTCACCAGACGATCTACGTGTACTATACGAGCTTCCAGATAATTATCAACACAGAGCCGAAACCGCTTTGACCACCGTACAGGTATAAATTGCACATTAATATATCTGGTTATTTTTTTATATGTACATCACATAATCATATTAAATAACTGTTCTTCAAAATTATTAATTTATAAATTATCTATAGGACCATTACATTCATTGTCGGGGTAGTTGGGCTAAGTGCATTACCCAGTTTTATGACTTTCTTCCCGGTCCTATTATGGAGAGGCTACAGGCTAGCCTTTTGGTCTTTTTTTGTCAATTAGACATATCCAGTCCTTTGATCGACCTCTCATTTAGGCATTAGCTGAGAGGTGGTGGCTCACCACACATACATTTCACTTTTCAGATTTTGAGCTTAGTATTACCCTAGTTGATTTCTACATGTTCATTGGCATTGAGATTGGACGACATAGCCTTCGACCTTTTCCATTTGATGATTTATACGAGTCCCCCAATCTGTTTACTGTTTTTCTACCACTGATAGATGTTACCTACGTCACTAGTGGTTCTGTTAAGTTGACTCACATGCAGTAGTACATCACCACTTATATAGCTAGAGCTGATATGATGGATGCAGTTAATAGAGCATTTCTACTGTACTTGTTTGGTTCGACCTTTTTTTCGAACCAAAAAGGTACGGTTAGACTAGGCTATTTAGCATCTCTTGCCAGATTAGACAAGCTGCATACTATTGATTGGGGCACAGCGATATTAGGCACCATTTATACCGCTCTAAATTCATTTACGCTTGGTGATGTCAAGCAAATGCATGCTTTTTGGTATATTTTGTCGTTATGGTACTAGCACGGCAAACATGCATCCCCGCATCCAAGACATGGCTAGTCAGGCCGCTGAGCAATACTTCCCTAGGATGAGACGATGGGAGACTATGCAGTACGTACATCATGTTCCCTTAGGTGTACGGCATGACTTGATGGAGGCTAGGTCACAGCTTGATATGCGTAGTCCGGGTAACATCATTTGGACTCCTTGGGCCTCACATTGGACTCATCTAGCAGATGCAAGTCTTATGGCGGACGACCATCCCCTGATGGTTGCGTATTCACTATCTACATGTAGGGTTGCTTTGGATACACCTGCATTTATGCCTATGTGGTATTTGGGAGAGAGGTGTGCTTATCAGATTACGGGTGATCGTCGTATATCATATGATCCTTTATCTTGTGAGGACATGTTTGGTAGACATAGGGTGATTGGCGATCAGTACCTAGATGCTCTACGACACGCTGGGTGGGTGCATAGTAGTACTTTCTTCATCGATGGAGATTACGATGCTTATTGGGCTAGAGTAGCACCCCGTAGATTCATCATACCAGATTATGTTCGTGGGGTCAACTATGATCATATAGGACCTCACATTGCAGCCGGTAGAGTTCAGGTACCGCATGTTTCATTTGGCCCGATTTCGTCACAGTTCTCCCAGACTCCGATGCAGTTGGAGCCTAATACTACTTTTAGATCATATGACGTGATGGGTACTCTGATTGAGCAGCCTTTAGTCTTTCCAGATCACCCCGACTATCCTGATGTGCCTTTAGTCGAGTTATATCCTCCGTATGAGGTACGTTTGTTGTTTATTGCCATTTTCCCTTTATTTTATGCTTAGTTTCTTATCTATGTCAAATATCATCTTTATACAGTATGCTGCTAGATTGGATTAGGCCAGAGTTTCACTTGGTGTGTTTCGCGATATGACTCTTGCACATACACACACCATGCATGATATGTACATGCAGCATACACAGATGCTAGAGGCGCAGATTGATCAGCTATCAGGTGGACTGGCTGTATATGAGCCTTTCGGACCACCAGGCGGAGGTGATGCTGGTCCCAGTGGTTATGGCACTAGTGGTTTAGATGAGCACGATGGGGAGGATGACGATGGGGATGAGAACGATGGAGATGAGGATGGTGATGAGGATGATGAGGACGAGAAGGTGGATGGTGACGGGGATGATGATGATGATAACGGGGATGATGATGATGGTGATGGTGGTGGTGATGGTGATGGAGATGATGATGATGATGCTAACGACGACAACGACGTTGCATCCCTTTAGTTATATACCTTTTAGTTTATGCACAGTGGACGTTTTATTATATGTTCCAGTACCTATAGCTTATGTACTTATATCATTGTTTGAGTATACTGTGTATTCTTTATGTTTATCTAATTTCACTTTCCTTGATTTAGAACGATAATGTTTGAGTATAATGTGAATTCTATATGTTTGAGTATACTGTGAATTATATATGTTTGAGTACATTGATATAAATTAATTTGCTAAACCGATTACAATTCCAAACATACAAACATGGTACACTAATATATTAACCTACTGATAAGCACCAATTAGTGGCATACAAACAGAAAGAAACTACTAGTGACATTATAATTGTAGATATACGAACATAGAACGCTGATAAAAAACAACATAGTAATAATAGAACACAAACATGAAGAAACTAGACGTGACGATTAAGCTGTAACTCCTGTAAAGAAAGTCTAAGACGTCTTATCTCCTATTCTAACTCATTTTCATATGTTATGCCCCTTGGACATAAAGGATCATCCAACCATTCCGCGTAATTGCAACCATTCGGGCAGAATTGACATAGCTGAATTCGACGACCAATATTTTCTCCATCCGCACGTAGTACAACTTCAACTCCATACCCGCAGTGACAACAAACTGGGTACGATTCAACTTCTTGCTCAGTGTGATGTTGAACAACTTGAACCTGGTTATCAGGTTGTTCATACGCCTGATGAACAAGCTGTTGTTCGTGTGGTGGTTCAACCACCTCATGAAGTCTCAGCTGGTCAAGGTCTGAAAACTGACCACGGACATCTTCATAGTGTTATTCTTGATAATTGATAAGCCAATTCTCATCAGTATGTGGACTTTCCGTAGGCACGTAGCGAGCATCTGAATCGATAGAAGAAGGCCAAGAAGGCATTGCGATGAAGAAGAAGTTGTTGTGAGTGAGGAAGAAGATGATTATGACTGATGAAGAAGTAATTCAGAAAGCGCATATATAAACAAACATATCTATTTAATTGATGTGATACCACTACTTTTTGATCTGACAACAACAGACATTATTATTTGAAAAGACAATTCAGAGAGCTCACTATGCATTAAAAGATTATTCATACAACACAATATTACTTAACCAACTACACATTAAAACATCTCTAAGTAAATAATACATTAACGACCGTTACATAACCAACTAGTAATACTGTTATCTTAAGGTCATCCAAATCTTTCTAGCCAATTTTGGCGTATGAAGTACGCATCATGGCCAATGAACGGAGTGCGGTATTTTAAATTGTATCGACCGTCATAAGTCGAACGTGTAGTCTCGAGCACATTTTTTGATATAACCTCATTAATAACCTTTGTGTAACCCATGCATGTCCTAGTAAAGTTTTTGTATGCAGTCCTGACCTCTTGAGCCATACGTCTGACTTGACAGCCCACGTCGTTGTTGTAAAGTTCATCCAGAGTGTCCCAAAAATGAATTACCATTATCTCCTGATTGTCGCACATCTCATCGGTTTGTATGTAGTACTGCATAAGCAGCTTCAATCATGAGACGTAAATGTCATGTTGGACCTTGTAGTTTGAATAATGTTAAGCTTTTAAATGATTTAAACATATAACAATTTGTGGATTTATATAATGGATGTTCCTTGTCTCCACTCATTAAAGATATTAGTTGTGGCCGGCAGTGGAACATGGCTACAGTGTATGATATGACTGCACACTGAGCCACCTTGTCTCCACTCAAGAAAGCAGGGAATCTTGGCCGGAAAATGGACGTGGCTACAGTATGTGATTTGACTGCACAATGAGCCACCTGTCTCCACTCAATAAAGATATTAGCTGTGGCCGACAGTGGAACATGGCTACAGTGTATGATATGACCACACATTGAGCCACCTTGTCTCCACTCATTAAAGATATTAGTCGTGGTCGACAGTGGAACGTGGCTACAGTGTATGATATGACCGCACACTGAGCCACCTTGTCTCCACTCAAGAAAGCAAGGAATCTTGGCCGGCAAATGGACGTGGCTATAGTATGTGATTTGACTGCACACTGAGCCACCTTGTCTCCACTCATTAAAGATATTAGCTATGGCCGATAGTGGAACATGGCTACAGTGTATGATTTGACCACACACTTAGCCACCTTGTATCAACTTAAGAATTAGTCCTATATATATAACCATATGGATCTTATACTTGTTCACCATAATTCAATCTAACAAAACATTCACAAATTAAACAACTATCCTCAATAACAATGTCTGAAAATTTACTAAAAGCTATATTGCTATGCGATAGCGACTCTGAAGAAGAAGCGTATGCATTAGCACATCAACAAGAGGAGGAGGAACTGATGGAGATATACCATGAAGCATATGGTTCAACTTATGGAAAACACGGTGGCTCAGTTGTGGGTTGGAAATACATAAAGCATAACCAGCAAGCATTTCACAAAACACTTATGCAAGGTTACTTTGCCCGTGATCCAACTTACGGTCCAGAGATGTTTAGACGACAATTCAGAATGATTCATCCATTGTTTTTATGAATTCTCGAAAGTATTCGACAGAATAATAATTACTTTGTTTACAAGCAGGATGCTGCAAAAAAACAAGGTTTGAGTGGGCATCAAAAGATGACCGCAGCTTTGAGGATGTTAGCATACGGTACACCCGCCGATGCCCTTGACGACGCATATCGTATCGCAGAGAGTACGGCATTGGAAAACCTAGATCACTTCTGTTAATCAGATGTGGACATTTATGGGACTGGATATCTTCATTCTCCAAACGAGGCAGATGTAACGCGATTGCGTGAAATACAAGAAAGCAGAGGCTGGCCTGGCATGCTTGGAAGTCTAGATTGTATGCATTGGGAGTGGAACTGTCCAAAAGCTTTTCATGGAGCATATAATGGCAAAGAAAAAACCCAACTATCATCTTAGAAGCAGTTGCCTCTCATGATTTGTAGATTTGGCATGCTTTCGATAAGGAATGCCTGGTTCTCTTAATGACTTAAACGTTGTCGAACGATCTCATTTGTTTAATGATTTAGCGCAAGGTAAGTCAACTCCTGTATCATTTACTCTTGGTCATAACACATATGAGCATAGATACTATCTAGGAGATGGAATTTATCCCAAATGGAGCACGATTGTAAAGGCATTTGCAAACCCAATGACGGAAACAGAAAAAATTTGCTGCAATGCAGGAAGGACAAAGGAAGGACGTAGAAAGGGCGTTTGGGGTCCTTCAGGCAAGGTTTGCAATAGTCAGCAATCCATGTAGATTATGGAAGAGATCAAAAATGGCTACAATTATGTTCTGTTGTATAATTCTACATAACATGATCATTGAAGATGAACGCGGTATGGACTATCCCGATTTCGAGTATGATGGGGCAAGACAACCCCTGAATTGTTCCGACAGCCATGTTACGAACTGAAGGACAGTACGCAATTCATGTCGATCATCATGAAGTATATCGTAATGCAACTATTCATAATAGGCTCCAAAGGGATTTACTGGAGCATATTTGGAATTCTTATGGAAATCAGTAGTTCATGATGGTGGATCTTTGTTTAATTACATCTGTTTGCCTTTTTATTTATGTAACGAAATGTAGAATGCTATGATTATGGTGTTTGTAATAGCATTTATGTTTGGTGAAGTAAATATATAATGATATCTATAGAATGCATCGAAAAAAATGATATACCATTGAATATTTTAAAACTGAAAATAGTACATGATTGAAAACATATACTGAAGGTACATGAATATTTAAACTGCAATAACTAAATATATTACATGAATATTTCAACTACATATGTTTCGTTCTTGATCTACTCTCAACAATGCGTTGTTTGTACTCCATCCAATATTGCATTGTAATTGCGTCCATTCCAGTGACATCCTTTTCCATTACTAAGATCTCTTGGCGTTGCCGCTCTAACTCAAACCGACCCTTCTCAATCTCGGTCAGTTCTTTTAACACGGCAAGCTTTTCTACACTCCCTCTTTGACGTTCTACATTTTCTCTCGCATGTTTTTCATGCATTAGGGCTAAACGAGAATCGATTTGGGATTGAATAGCAATTTTCTTCTTAGCTGCTCGTTGCCCCATCGGTCTAGCATCTTCATCAAATGCGGGTTCTGCTTCTTCATCTTCATTATTTGGGCATACATTAGAGTCCATATGAGAAGAATTTCCTGGGATAGAACTATAATTAGTTCGACTTGCTTTTTTCTTGCCCTTCGACTTCGTCTGAATATCTCTTAAGCTTTTTGCGTTGTTTGAGCTCCATTTTTGTTGACTGACAAGCAAGTCATAGCAGTTTGCAAACTGATAGTAATGTGGTTTCTTTGTACCATTTTCTCTTGGAAATAATTTTAAGAATTGATCGTTCGCCATTCTCTTTTAAAAAAACAGAAACACAAAATGATATATTAACAAATTGATAAAATACGAATATAAATTAAAAATGATATTTTTCAAAACGTTACCAATTCAGCTTCGCCACCCATTCCACTCGGATTTGCTGTTCTTATTTTGTGAATCTAAGACTCGTAAGATTGTGTTTGTCGATTAATTTTCCCAAAACGACCGGTGATTAAAGACATTGACCTCGTCTTTTCAACATGCTTTTTATTGTACGCAGTCATGACTTTCCCCCAAAATGTCTCTCCACTTTGGTCATTTCCCTTGACCGAGTCGTTAGAAAAATGACAGTAAATATAACACAAATCTTTATCTTCATCGCCAGACCATGGAGCAGAAGAATGGAAGGATGGAGGGGGAGCAGTCTAGGGATGAACATTTTGAACGGGTTGGGAATCAAAATCCCAATTATCCATATTCATTGCTTCGGTATTTGATTGAAACGGATGAGACATACTTTCAATATTATGGAATAGGGAATATAATTGTGGTAGAAGAAGAGATGTGTGTTACAATCTGAAAAATAGTCCGATATATGTAATGAAATCAGAAATATGACCGTTTATAGCCGTTGTAGTTTAAAATATGACCGTTTACAGCCGTTGAGGGTCAAAATATGATCGTTTATAGCTGAAGGGGTAGGAAAAATGAAGGAGAAATAGTCGTTGAGGTGGACGGAGGGTTGCAAGGAGGGGAAAGGGCTTGGGCCCAATTTAGGATCATGAACTGGATCCTGAATTTTCAGCTCTGAATCGTCCACTAGAGTTTTTTTTGTTGATATTCAGCGCTAATATCAACCACTGGAGTTGCTCTAACACAATTGAAATTGAACTTATAACTATGATTTTATGATAAAGCACATCAAATTCAAAGTTATTTGTTTCAAATATGTTTTCTCTTCTCTTCTCCATCTATCGCTTCTATAGGCAGACTAACTGTTTCTTTTACAAATCGGTTAGCAAATTACTAATACATCCATTTAAAATTAGAATTTGAATGTCTTTTTTATGCAATTTACATCTCTAACTTTGTTTTTTTTAAACTAGAAACTTTTTTACAATTATCATATATAAGATTGACTTTTTGTTTTTTTTCAAAGATAATCCATATCAAAATTTTATATTAACGAAGATTCTTATAAGAGATTTGTAACAACCCAATCTTCTACATTCTTGTAATAAATTATTTTAATTAAAATAAAACGTTCGAGTTCGATTTTGGATTATTTTTATTTTTGGAAATATATTTTATTAGATTAAAGTTTAGTTGGTAAAGGGTTTTGTTTTAATAAACTAAATTAATAAATAAATTCTTTTCAAAAAATGTATTAAACTCGAATAAAATATTATATATTTTTAATTTGTAAACAATTATATAATGAAGTAGTTGGAAAATATTATTTGACACTATCAAAGTCAATAAATCAACAAAAGGTAAATTTACTATTGAAATTAAACACTATGAAAATTTGGTCAATGATGATAAAATAATTATTGAATTTATATACCTTGTGCAATCTATTAAAATATATCTTGTAAACATGTCAATTTAAACTGAACTGGAAAATATATTTGTAAATATTTGTTAGAATTATTTTACGTGATAATAATGAGATTTTAATTGCAATTAAAAAGGCAATTTAAAATTCTATTCCTTAAGGGACATAACTGGAAAATAAAGGAAGAAATAATAACAACCAAATAATAATAGCATATTCTTTCTCTCCATTATTCTAGAAAGTTCTCCTTTTATTTCTTATTCAACCCATAAACCAATTCCTTGCTCAAGCCCTAGTCCCTTCCCCCAAAAACAATTTCGCATGTAGATAAAAGAAAAAATAACGTGAGAGGAAAAAAATCGATGAACAAAAAATAAGGGTTGCGTGCTCCAATCATCGACGGCATCACGTGGCACATGACGATAACTGAGACGACCTGACCTTCTACGCCCAGAAAGTCGTGTCATCTTTAAGAAAGAAAGAGGTGAGAAAAGAGAAAAGATAAAGAAGAAAGAAGAAACAACATCAGAATCTCAACAGCGGAACGAATGAAATATAATATATCACATAAGAGATTACATAGTATCATATACATCAGAGTTACACAGATAATACAACACATACTAGACAGTTATAATCACCTGTCTAGTTAATACAACTCGATACATCTCAATACAATACAGAGATACAACACAGCGGAAATACAGATAAATACTAACACAGCGGAACCACTATATATTTATACGCTGAAGCCTCCTGCTCCATTGCTCCTCCACAATTCGTCAAAGCTAACCTGAATCCCTTGGCTACTCGTAAAAATTTGAGTACCCGAGAGTTTAAGAAAAACAGAAATAAACTCCGGGTCGGACATGGGTCTGGTATGAGTAACAGGTTAAAGTTGCTTAACTTTGAAAATCCTTTGAAAACAAAAGGTATCACGTAAGACTCCCCACACATAAACATGGGTAAGTTTTTACCTTACGCTAACTAAACATTTGATAGGAAATCCAGTTATATTATAATAGTGTCTAGGGTTTTCAAGTAAAATACAGAAATAGCTGGAATGCTTACATCTCACGTTCCAACATAGTTGGGCACAACTAATACGTACGGCACTTATTGGAGATTGGATTCCATACAATGGTAGGGCTACCGGGGTACCGCCCATCACAGTACCTGGCCTAGATCAGCGTACCGAGGATTACTCCCAATCCCCTACAACACAAAGCCGGAACCATCCCTTACTGGACAGTCCCAAACGAAACAACCCCGCAGTCGGTGTGCAATTCCAACTGCCACTAAGCCGAATAAAAAGGGACCTCTAGACAGGGGTATATCTCGCTCTCAGTGGGTGCTACCCACGAAGTCTTGCTGCACCTCCCCTGTTTTAGCTATTCCCGGTTGATGAGGCTTGAGGCTACGATTACCTTTAGAGAACACATCTCTTAGAATGCTCATCGTCCACCTGACGATGTTCTGAAAGCATTCAATCCATACAAGTTCGTTCCGGGTTCGAACGAAACCGAAGGCATTATCTCGTTACACTCATTTTGGAATCATCCTCAGAGTTAACGACAATAACCCTTGCACTCTGAATCTTCATCTTCACTTGAGATTCATGACCTAACGTTAAATTGGATCGATGTGGTTTTCGGACCCCCAAATATGGAAAGATCCGATCCCGGTCTCATCGAAATCCAAAACGCCATCTTTTAGGTCCAAGTTGTTTTAATGTTTAAAACAATTTCAATTTATTATCTATATCAACACAGATAGATAATTCATAATATCATAGATAGATAATTCATAATATCACAGATAGATGATTCACATATCAGCATAAATAGATAATCTATATTATCATCACACTTCAATCAAAGCATCCATATCACACAGCATTATTTATCTCATATCAGATATTTCAAATCATTTAAGGAAATCAATATCATCCATCAATACATAAACAAGGATTAATAATCACACTATTTATAATTAATTTGAAATGAATTAAATTAATTACCTTATCTTTAATTAATTTAAAGTAAATTAAATTAATTACTTCACCATTATTAAACTTGCTTATATTACTATTAATTAATTATCAATCAATTAATTAATCATCATCCAATTATTCATTTAAATTAATCATCCCTGATTAATTATCTTTAATTACATTTAAGTAATTATCCTTTAATTATTTTCACAAATTAATTATCCTTAACCAAATATAGAAATTAACTTTTACATTACTTTATTTATTAATTAACCAAACTTAATTACATTACTTAATTAATTACATTAATAAATCCCTTCATTTATTAATTATTTCCAAATAAATCCATTCTAAACTCCAGCATTAATTATAATAATTAATGATCTCTAATTACATTTACTATTTAATTTAATTACATCAAGTAATTAATCTTTAATTAAACCACATTATTAATCACCTTAGATTAACCCATTCAGTAATTAACTACCCTTAATTACTTCATTAAATAATTTAATTATTCCGTAATTAATTATCTCTAATTAATCCTTTGATTAATTATACAAAGTAATTATACTCAAATTACTTTATTAATAAAACATCATCCAATTTATTACATCCAGTAATTATTCATTAATTACTTTCCTAAGTAATTATACCTCCAAATCATCAAGTGATTAATCCAAATTAATTAAACTAAATTAATTAACCCAAATTAATCAAATTACTCAATTAATTAAAATGAGTAATTAATTCCTTAATTACTTCCCATCAATTAATTACACTTAAACAATTACAATGTTGATTATTAAATTAATTAATATAATTAACTATTAAAAATCAATTACATTAATTAATTATAAAATAATCTAGTTAATGACCTTCATTAACATTTATTTAATTACTTTTCTAAAATAATTAACTTACATTAATCATTATTAATTATAAGTTCAATTAACCATTCATTAATTAATTAAAGTCTAATCTATGATCCTTAATTACATATTAATTACTTAATTCATTATTTACTTTAATTAATACATTTAAACTTATAATTACTAATTTAATCAATACAAATTATCAATTATCATTCTAATTATCTTAATGGTTAATGAATTTAATCCTTACTCTTCATTACTTAAAGAAAACCCATTTTTCATTATTGATTAAATTTCACTTAAATATGTTTGAAAACATTTATTTTACTTTTCCTTGAAAAGTTCATTTTAAATTCCAAGTTTAAACTAACACTAATTGAACTTCAAATCTCTTTATAAAAACTAACTTTTAAAACCCTTAATCTACAAATTAAAGCAAATCTTAGTTATGAAGGGATTTTAAATCAAATCCCCTTAAGTTCAAATATTTAAACTTATCTAAAGTATTTAAATTATAAACTTTCTCTTCATTTCAAAAATCTGGAATTTAAACATTTCTTTAGCCTCAGTTTAAATTGATTTCAATTTTAAAACCAACATTTAAAACTGAGTACAGGTTACAGGTTAAAAACTGAGAAACAAAATCTACCCGAGTTCACCCCAAATTACTTCGAGTAAAACATCAAAAGCCTCGAGCAAAACATGCCTCAACTCGAGTAAATCTCGAGTACTTTCTTCCTACCCAAACCCAAACTCAACTGGAAAACAAAATGCACGGTGCACGTGCACACCGTTGATGATCAACTCCGATCATCGTCGCGACGCCAAGCAAGTCGACCACGCCGCCCCTACCCACTCCAGATCGTCAGCATCACTTCATCTCCTTGCAATCGAAAACGAGCTCGACCACCAACCTGGAACGCAAACAACAACCCCACTTTAAAACCTGGAAATTCGCCTTCCTCCAATTTTCGACCACCGGAGGACCACCACCACCGGCCACAGCCTCGTCTACCTCCCCTCTACCAAAACCCAAAAGCACGCTACACTCGATCGTACGATGACTTCGTACGAGCTAAAATCCACAGCACTAAAAAAACTAGGTCTACGAGAAAGAGAACGATGCCGCCACCACCACCGTTGACTATCCACCACCGCGCACTTTTTTCGAGCTTCCCCGATCACTCCTCCACCTCCAGGAGGAAACTCGACTCCTCCAGTCGACGAGATCATCCACGGCAACCCAAAAACCTTAAAACAGACGAACCAAAACTGCTCTCTGTTCCTATCTCTAAAAATTATAAATCTTGTTTTATAAATCATGTTTTTGTATGTAGTTTCACTTTATACACCTAAATTTTTAAAACCAGAGATTTGTTTTTAAACTTATTTGAAGTTGTACTTAGTTTTCTTGGTTTCCAAAAACAAATACAAGTTGATTAAACTTTAATAAATTTTTAATACTTAGATTATAACCAGACAAACAATATTTGTTTACATCCTAAGTTCAAACAGTTGTTAGATCAAGAGAGGAAGGTTTATTTACATATCTACTCAAAAGAAAATAAACAACTGTCAAATAGAGTATAAAAGAGAACAGATATACACAGATTTGCACAATCATATATATATATATATACAAAATATATATTATCATAGAGACAAGCATGCTCCATATTAACTTAAGTTGTATTTTTAAAAAAAAATGTTACTCACTTGAATTTGAAAGAACAGAGCAATCTAGATTTGCTTAGCAACAGGCTCCACAATTTCAAGCTGAAACCTTTCCTCTTGCTTCTCTGTTGTATTGAGTTGCTTGTTGTTGTTGAATGCTTGATTAGGTTTTTAAATGAAGTTTTATTTTAGTTTTTACTTACCTCGAATGGAAATGAAAAGATGATATGGGGAAGTAGTTTACAGGGTGATGTTTATAAAACAGGTTACAGGGTATATCATTTCTTTATACAAAACAGTGTACAAGTTGTACAATTATCAGAGATGGTTTCATAGCTTGGTGGTCGAGATTACATGCTTATGTACTAGAAAAGATATTTGCCTTACTAGCATTAAATGCCATGTCCTTAATATGCTTATTTTCCTTACAGCCTACATTTTTTTTGATTTTTTTTGTTCTTAAGTCTGCATGCCTATACTCGAACCATTGTTTACATACTTATCCTATGCAAGCTTTTCTAACAAGTTTATTTAACCATACAGATTCCATTTTGGAGGCTGGCAATCTTCTTATGTATTTTCTTTCCTTGTTTTACATTTTGAATTGTAATTGAATGTTATTCTAACATGTTATTTAAATATTAAGTGTATTTGTTTTATAATTTACAAAGCTATAAAATTTAACTTATGTATATTTGTTTTATCTCTATGTCTAACTTATCACTTAAAATCTTGTATTCCTATATGTACATTTTTATTTATTAATATTATTTAAAATAAATTACACATTTAACAAATTGAAATGATTTATAAAAGAAACCATCTCTTTTTATTATAACTACTTATTTTATAATATATGGTAAAGTATCATTTGTCAAAATTGTATATAAAACTTATATATATTTTTAAACCATATCTTATCAAGCTATACTTAAAAAGATAATGGAACAATCTTTTTGTTAATAAATTTAAATCTAAACTAAAGCTAGAATAAGTTTTAAACTATTTAAACATTTATCTTTAGTATTTAACCCATATATTTATTTATTTAATAGCTTTAAAAATCTTATTTTAAATAAATCATAATTCCTAAATCACTAAAATGTATATTAGAAATTTGAAAACATAATTTATTAGTTGAATTTTAAAGCAAAGCTTTCCTATCTACAATATATACAAATATATATATATATATATCCATTATAAATAGAAAATAATTTATTAGTTTTAAAAGATAAAATTCACCAATTAGATATTTATTAAAAGAAAAGTATCAATTCAAGTCTTATAAATTAAAGATATATCAAATCAATTTAATATTTAATATAAATTATTAAATTGATATTGCTCAAAATTCCGGGTTGTCACAATAAAGAGGTTAGAGTTGGAGTAGCACATGTTGGAGCCACGACCATGGCACAGGCGGAGAACGTCGGTGGGAGTTTTGCACGCGACTTGAGTTTGTGGATAGGTATGTGCGTTCGGGCAGGCAATGTCCAAGATGGAGGCAGTATTGATGTTGGGCTGAGAGCGACAATACTCACATCTATGATCTAGTATAGGCTCCATTTGCTTTAATTTGATTCTTGAATTGATAAAAGAATTTGATATGCTTTTGGTTGGTTGAAATTGAGATGAATGTCGTTGTTTTATTGTTATCGTATGAGTTTGATTGTTATTGGATGATATTGATTGAAATAGTATTGTATACCTTGGTTGAGTTATATTGTGTGTAATATTGGTTGAATTTGATGATTGCGTTAATCAGACATGACACTTGAAATTGATTGAAAATAAGGTAAATGAATTAAAACGTGAAGATTTGAAAAAAAAATTATTCTAGAAATAAATAGTGAACTTTTGTAATGATTTTTATTTAAAATTAAAATATTTCAGTGATAGAAATTTTTTAAGTGAAATGTTCTTAAGGATTGTGTAATTAGAAATTATTTGGAAAATAATGATTTTTGGATTTGGTTAAATAAGTGAATTTTTGAATATTTATATTTTATTCATGTATCGTTGATTATAAAAATATTTAATGGTTTTTATAAAATGGTATTTAACATTTATATTTTTAAACTGATTAGTTAATTCTATTTGAATTTAATAAACTGGAAGTTTGTAAAATAATATTTTGAAGTAATAGTAAGTTAAATGTTATCTAATTATCGTATGGAAACTACTAATAAAACTTGTTATTTATATTATTAAGAATAATTATGGAAGTTATACGCTTGTTTTTTATATCCTCATTTTTACTAAAAAGGAAATCGTTTAAAAAGCCTTTGGGAACACACACACACAGATATATATATATATACACACACACAAAGGAATTTGAATTAACTATCGTTGAAAGTGTAATTTTAGGGATTTGGAATTGAATGAAGTTCAATATATAGATTTCCTTGTAATTAAACAGGAGGTTTGAAAATATTTATTTAAAGAACTATAAAAGGATTCTGTAGAAAGAGTGAGAATTTTATATTTTAATTTTTTAAATTTTGATACTGATATTTGAAATCGTATCGTGTGCTTTGATTGATTGATTTTCTACGTGATGAGAATATTAAATAAATAAAGTTATATTATCGTATGGTATGAGACTTTCGATAATATCTCTCTGATCATTCTTTGGACTTGTTACATAGAAAATTATTGTGTGTAGTGAGTGTAGTTTACAAGCATTGAGTAAACAAGCGTGTAGGTGGTATGAGACACCTGAGTTGATATTTGTTCGAGTACTTTTTGTAAGTAAATGTCACTTATCATTAGAGGGTTAGAAATTTTTGTGATCATCTAGAGGTGAATCGTATGATTTTAGTAGTCGAGAGGTCTCTTCCTCTCTAAGGGCTACAAGTTGAAGATATACTGGAACTTATAGCTTCATTCTCCAAGGATTAACTAGTCATGTATTATTATTTACTCTTAGGAATACTAATCTAGAATTTATTATGTGGTGATACTCTCATTGGGACTTGTGGAGTAGAGAGTATTTGTTGGGAATCTATGGTATTAGGTTCACGCTACTATGGAGAGCGCGTGATTTGGACCCGCTAGATAGGCTAGTATCCATCCTAGCGATCCTGACTGTATGGTCACGCCCTAGATCAATGATGTCAATTTAATGAGTTGGTGAGGCCGAGGAATATTACTCCCATTACAGCCATTGCCCAAATGTCACTTAAGGACCAACAGTCCATTACCACAAGCAAGTAGGATTCGTGATTAGTGGCGCAATGTAGACTTGCAATATGTTTATGACATGCGATGGATATGAGCGTCACGATTTTGGGTGTAACCAAGGGATTGTAGGAAACATGCTGTGATTATTAGCGTTTCTTATAATAGTGATGCGATACATCAGTCTCCCATCTATATGACTTATGTAGATCCATATTTGATGAGTTATTACCTCACTAGAGAGATGATGATTATACGACATTATGGACTTGCTACATGCTTGTCTGTTATCTAAGAAAGCATAACCCTAGATTAGCTGCGTGTAGTCTTCCCATATGACATTAGAGATTGGCTGTGTGCTTGTATGTCATTCTCTCTTAGAGCCATTGGCTGAGAAATACTCTGATGTGATTTATTATATTTATCTCTTAGGAACACTCAATCGAGAGTCCTCGTCTCACAGTTGGACTGCTAGTTGATATGGATCATTGTGTTATTTTTGCATATCATTTTGAGTCTGCATATTTGTAACACCCCATAAAATAAACCATAAATAAATAAATTGAATAAATTAATTTAAATAAGATAGGGGTAAAAATGAAAATTTTGTAAAAGTCAAATTCGACCATGAAAATTATGTCGTTGCGTTCGTGGTGATTTTATGATCAATTTTCATATATAATATGTTGAAAACGGAGCTCAAATGAGGAAGTTATGGACGTTTGAAGTTTCGGATTCAAATTAACTTAAGTAGAATTCAAATTCAAATAAATAATCCATTCCCAAATTTGAAATTTAAAAATTAACAGTAATTATACTTGGAGGTTAAGTTTCAATAATGGTATCAGAGCCTAATAGCATATGCGGTCAAAATTAGTCATGTTAGGATTAACTAATTAAGCTCATGGTCCAGATAAAAAGGTGTCTAGAAAGGTAGTGTCAAAGGATTGAGTTTGGGTAATCAAGTATTCTACCCTACTTGGCTAGTGGACTGGCCCGAATAGATATGTGAGCCCAAAAGTTAACCCTAACAGAAAAGGTTCAAATTGAATTGGGCCTTGGCTAATTTTTAAAAACTATTTGAAAATAAAAATATATAGATTTTAAATTTAAAAGTTAAATTTAAAATAAGATATATATATATATTACAAAAGTTATAATATAATCAATTTTTGAAAATGTTTGAAAATAAATATAAATTAATTTCACAATCAAATTTATTAACATGATTAACAAAAGAATTAAATTAATTAAATAATTTAATTAAATAATATACATGTATGCATGTATAATATATAGTGATATATGTCATGTTGCCATAAAATGTTTAAAACAATATAAGTATACATGTATGTACATAAAAAATAATCTTTCGAAATTAATAAAATTTATTTAAAATAGTTTAATTAAATAAATAAATTAAATGTTAATTAATATGTTAAATACACACACAAATATATATATATATATATATAATATGTGTATCACTATAAAGGTTATAGTATATATAAATATTCAATATAATAAGTTAAGATTGAATACTACATAATCAATTAAAGAGTTAATTAATTAAAATTAATCAAATAAGATTTAATTAATATAATGTTATACATAAGATTATTAAATAAGCTTATTAAAATATAATTGTTATATAATAATAAAACTTATATAATATGATTGTATAAACTAAAGGTGGAACATTAAGAAACCATAAGTAGACTTACAGAATAAATACAAACATAAATGTACGTATACCGTGATTCCCGATGTGTCCGACACTTGAATCACGAGGGTATTTCATAAGAAATACATTATTCCTAAGTCAATATCGCTCAATATAACATACGAAAGATTATGAATCTTCAATATAATGTTGTCATCTACCATATATATATATATATATAGTTGAAATGAGTTTGAAAATGGCGACAAGGCCCAATCAACAAAATCAGTTACTGATGACAAACACCTCTCTACAACACTATATCCAACTGCGCCTTCAACTTTTGGATCTAAAACATGGGAAGAGGCGGTTAAAGAGTCAAATGCGGCACTAATTTATATGAATGAGATTCCACCCAAACCACTAGATCCACAACCCACTTGTAAACCACCATCGACGACTTGGACAAAATCATGGGTAGAGGCAGTTAGAGGGTCAGTGACGCAAGTTGAAGACTCGACTGACGTTGATTTACAATTTTTCCAATCGCTATAGGAAAATGGTAAAAAAAATATTCCAGAAAATAATGATTATATTGCAATGGATGAATGGAAGAACACTTTGATAGTATATGTTCTTGGTAGCCAACCTTTGTACAAACAATTCAAAGACTATGTGGAAAAAGTTTGGAAACCATTTGGAACGTTCGATGGTTACTACAAACCAAGCAGTTTTATTATAACCAGATTTGAGAAAAAGGAGGATATCACTCGCATAATTAAGGCTAGGCCTTTCACTTTTAAATCTAAGATAATTATTATTAAACAATGAAAACCTGGAACGAAATTCACTAGAGATTATTTTTCTTCGATTCTGATTTGGATTAAATTACACGGTTTGAGTTTAGAGATGTGGAATAAAGACGCAATAAGCAGCATTCCATCTACACTTGGCAAGCCTATTCGTTATGGATACAAACATAGTGAAGGAGACCAGACTAAATTATGCAAGAATTCTACTATAAATTGATGTTAATTTTGCATATCCTCAAACAATACACGGCAGAAATTATAATGATGAGGAGATAGACATTCAGGTATCATATGAGTACAAACCAATACCGTGTGAAAATTGCAATGTATTCGGTCATAACACCATAAATTATACCACTCATACTAGGAAAACCTGGCAACAGAAACATTGCACCATAGAGGCACATCAGGTAGACAAAAAAAGATGCACAGACAGGGGACGTACAGCAGACATACGGGGATTCCACATCCACATGTACACAGGAAGACAAAAATGCATGTGCAACTATGCACAACTAGAGTACAACAAGTGATGAAGACCATACAACTATAGATAAGGGTAAAAATAAGGAGACTGATGTTGGTTCATCAGAATCAACTACAATAGGCCAAGTGCGTGCGACGTACATAGAGTCTCCTCAAGAAAATGTGAATATAATTAGGATAAAAAGAAAGAACGGTTACAACAACCTAAATCTACCAAAAGAGATGATGATATTCCATTACATAATCCATTTGACTACCTTCACGAAAAAGTTATTCCTAATGTGACAACCACTTCAACTTCAGAGGTCCATTCAAAGTTAGTTCAAGATTCGCCAGCAGTACCTACGCATGCGATTCCAAATGTCCCAGAACAAGACTAGGTGAACATTGAAGATGTAAATAGTAAAAGTTCTGGTTCAGAGGATTTTGGTGCCGCGGACGCCTTTTTGGCGATTCATACCAACAGTTTATAAAGAATAAAGCAGAAAAATTCAAGAAATTCCAAACACAAAGGAAAATAGAGATGTCTCCATTATGATCAATGCAAATCCTGCATATGTTCAAAAGCAGGGAAAAAATATTTTGAAACCAAATATAACTCCGTCTAGAAGACAAACAAGGAGCTCTGTACGTATTACATGAATTTTGTGTCTTACATAGGGGATGAATGCTCTACCATGCATTCAATCTCCTAATCACCTCCAAACTTTATTTTGTGGGTTTAATGGTAAATATATTAGACCATCTACTACTTGTAGATACAGGCGCACCTTATATTCATGGTTCATTACATCCACTGGTTGAGTCCATACACTGACAAAAGTTGTTGAGCCTTGCCTTCGATGACAAGGATGAAGACAACCTCTAGTATTTGCATAGTGATATTTGGATGTTGGTCACGGACCTTATCATATAAGCTTCAAATGGTATGCATGGGAATGTGGCAGCAATAGAGTATACTGGTCGATCTAGGATAGTGTGTAGTTTTCAAGGTTTAAGCTTTTAGGTTTTAGGTTTTTAATGTTAATGGGCTTGTCTGGGTAGATTCTGGAGGATATAAGGGTTTTTGTTTTGTAAGGTGAAGTGTATAAGTGTGTTTGTTGTATTTGTATATATGCGTGTACTTTTAGGTATTTGTTATTCAATAAAAGAACCCGTTTTCAAAAAAAATTATTAAGTTACTTGCACACTCCTTAGTTGTTAAGTAAACTCAAGCAAGGGATGTTATATGTAGCATTATTAATATATTGAATAAACGATGTAAGATAATCTCTATCTATTTGTTCAGCAAACTTAAGGTACATATACTATACTTAGGCCGTCGCGATATACGAGTGAATAATTTATTTGGATTTGTTAAGAAAACTCGGGGTCGAAATGAAATTAGGACAAGGTACCATGGGTTAGGAGTTGTATATGATACAAGCGATAAAGAGTTTTCCGTCGTATGTGGAGCAATGATTTGTTGAGTAAGCTCAACGTTAGAATTCTAAGATAGACGAGTCTTCACTAGTGAAGTTGAAAGACTTCTATGTTTTAGCTTAGGGTTTGGAAAAACATAAAAGACTAGTAGAGCTTATTAGTAAAATGAAACATAAAGTTTAACCTTACTAATATTGTAAGAACATCTACTATGATATTGTCCTAATAATTTGCTAATTAAAAATTGCAGAAAATGACAACTCCAAAACTGTTTTCTGAAAGTGACAAGCTTACCGGACCAAACTATATCGATTAGCTAAGAGAAATTATGATAGCATTGACTTATGAGCATCTTTGATCGGCAATTACATGTGAACCTAATGAACAACCCACAAATGACGTGGACTCCGAACTTAGACTTGCTTATGAGAAATGTTGTCTACATTAGACAAGCCGTTATAGAGGCAACACGAAAAAAAGTCTGTCCGTTGGATATTTGATTGTCTTAAGCTACTATTTGGTGAACAGTCACGTTCCACAAGGTACGAACTTACGAAGAAGCTGTTCAATACTAAAATGACTAAAGTATAGAAGGTGGACGATTACGTACCTATGATAAAAGGCTATATTGATAGGCTTTCACGGTTGGACATATATATAAATAATGAATTACAAATTAATTTGATCCTTAGTTCTCTTACACCTTGGCATGAATCATTTATATTGAATTATAATATGGACCAATTGTATGTGAATCTCGTGGAGTTCCTCAATATGTTGAGATTGGATGAGTCTGCATCTAAGGATCAAGGGGTTGTGCTTGCTGTAAAGGGTGGTGCATCATCTTTGAAAGGTTTGAAGAAGCGAAAAAAAGAAGGTAAGAAGAATAAGAAAAGCAAGAAAATCGATGACTAGGGTGAATTTCATCATTGCCACAAGAAATATTATTGGAAAAGGAACTGTCCTGATTACCTAAAGATTGTTAGAAAAAGAAAGCAGAACGGTTCTGCAGCTCTGTAAGGTACATTTATGATTCAAAATTATTTTATAATTAATAAAATGTCTTGGGTTTTAGATAGATCTGGAACTCATATATGTAACTCGTTATAAGGGCTTAAGAACTGGCCCCGCGTGGCAAAAGAAAAGATGAGGCTCCAAGTTACTGACGAATCAATCGTAGAGGCAATGGCAGTTGGAGGTTATCATTTTTGTTTGCCTAGTATAGTGGTACTGATATTAAATGATTTCTATTTTTAAAAGACTTTATTTGTAGAATTATTTTTGTTTCTATATTATTCGAGACTGGATATATATTTCATTATGCAAATAATGTTATGAACATTAGTTTGAATGGAAATATAGTCTGTGATAGTATACTTGAAAATGGCATTTATGCGATCAATACTAATTATGTGTGTTATGTGAATAGTTCTTCTAACAATGTAAATGATAGTTATATTTGGCATTGTAGGCTAGGTCATATTAGTGAGAAACAACAACACAAACTGAAAACCGAAGGTTTTCTCTCATCATTGATTCTGAATCATTTGACATATGTGAATCATGTCTCAAAGGGAAAACAACCAAGCACCCCTTCAGTTGGAGCAGCGAAAGGGTTAATGAATTCTTAGGATTAGTTCATAGTGATGTATGTGGTTCGATGCCTATAACCATCAAGGATAATAGTTCTTACTTTGTTACCTTCACTGATGATTTATCGAGACTAGGATTTGTGTATCTTATGAAAAACAACTCCGATGCCTATGATAAATTTGTTGAGTATAACAATATAGTAGAAAACTAAACGGAACGTAAGATTAAGATTCTTCGATCTGATCGAGGAGGTGGGTACGTTGGATAGAAATTCCAATAGTACTTAAAAGAAATGGGATTATCTCTCAGATTGTTTCACCCTATACTCCGCAGCACAACGGTGTGTCGGAGTGAAATAACCTAACCCTATTAGATATGGTCCGTTCCATGATGAGTAAGGCTGAGTTACCTCTGTCCTATTGGGGATATGCGCTAGAAACCGCAACGCATATGTTGAACTTGTTGCCTACTAAATCTGTGCTGCTATACCAATTATATTATGTTAACTTGTGTGCTACATGAATTATATTATTATATTATATTATAATATATACTATATAAATTATGTTATATATATGTATGACATACATTATATATGCAAAGTAATATACAATACAATATACTATAAAAATTATTGGAGATTAATATCTTAATAAGATGTGTGTAACTATGTTTGTATGTGTAAATTTAAGTATACTTTTTTTTAAATTAGCTTATTCATATTATATGCATTATTGTGTGTGTGTCCAGGTGTGTGTACATGGTAGGACTTGTAGGCCCCTCCTTATGTAGACCAGTAGTAGCCTCGTCGGTTTATTCGTGTCGAAATTGTTCCAAAAGAAATAAAATTTTGTAGATATAATGTATATGTCATCGAGATTATCAATACAAAAGTTTGGATCATTTCGAAATATTTAAGTCCTTCAAATTCATAAGTCAATGTGAACCGTCAAAATTATATATTTTAACGGTAGATTTGTCATGAAAATTTGAATGAATTCAAAGTTTTATAACGGTCTAATTTTTTTGTATGAATGTTCTCGTAAGCATATAAATTATGAGAAGATTTTTTTTTTCTAGATTTTGAAATCCTTCATTTATACCATATAATCTATGTATAGTGTTTCAAAATTAGGGGAAAGGGGGCGGATGTGTAAGGTAGGATTTGTAATCTGCTCCTTATGTAAACTCCTTGTAGCCCCATCCATTGTGTCATTGTTTGAATGAAACAAAATTTTGTAGTTACAATCTGCACGCTATCGAGATTATACACGCAAAAATTTGGATCGTTTCGATACAATTAACCCCTTCAAATTCATAAATCAATGTGAGTCGTCGAAGCCAATTTGAAATAGAAATTTGTTTGAGCTAGAAATCTCAAAAAGATCTACTTTTTCGTATGAATGAGTGTGGTGTAGTTTATGTAGATTTTTTTTATATATATATATATATATATATATATATATATATATATAGTGTATATAGGTGGAATCCGTAGTCCTCTTGTTATGTAGTCCCCTCGAAGCCCCCATTCGTCTTTTGTATCCAAAAAAAATTCAAAATGAAACAGATATTTGAAGATGTCACCTATTTGCTATTGGGCTTCTTTGCGCAAGAAAATGAATTGATTCAAAACAAATCAGTTAAAATCATAAATCAATATGAGTCATTGAATATGTATATTTGAAGCCCTAAAAAAACTAAATTTCGCATGTGAACTTTGAGAAAGTATATACCGAACTCGCAACACATAATTCGGATATATTCACATGGATATGTAGTCCACAAAGACTGTACACTTGATCTTGGACTTGAGCACCCTATTCCTAAACCAATTGCACTACTTCAGGTTAGCCTGAGTAAACAGGTAGTGCTGGCCCTTCAATGGGTAGCAAGAAGGTAGTTCGTCGAAGATACAAAGCCACAAGGATGCTCTAAAGGATTATCTCTTTTCTTCCTTAAAACGGACTAGTGTAATTGCAACATCGAAAATTATACAAACATGATAAATGTTACTTTTTTCCCATTTTTAGTAGTTCGCTTGGAACGTGTGGCTTTAGGCACCAGGGTAATCAGATCAGGCCCTGCCTCTAGGTAAAAAGATCAGAAGTAATACTGATTATACGTAGAGCATCATATAAGATTTAGCAATAAACAAATAGTTCCATTTTCAGCACCAATCTTTTTTAATCCAAAATAGTACATAAATTTAAAATCCAAAAAAGAATCACCAGTAAATACATCTGAGATACAAGGACTGTTCACGATCAACCTAATACTCCTTCAATTTTCTCGAAGAATTTAGGAAGCATGGTCGGGCTGAAAACTATCTCTCCCTTCATCCAATCAAGAGCTATTCTCTCAATTGTCCCCAATGTCTTCACTCTATACAATATTTCACCGTATCCTCCATCTTCATCGCTACTTAATGTCAATGTGAATGAATAGCCTGCAAATTCAGAATTGACATATATACCATGATAAATATCATACTAGATAAACAAAATTACACACAAATTGTGAAAATGCTGGTTAGCACTCAATGCAACTCAGAATCAGGTAAGTACCTAACTACATTTGATATCCATTAAAACGATTATCATCTACACAGGAGTTGTGATATAGTATTTTTCAAAGATTTATCATTCATGTATGTTCGTAGAGATAAAGTTGAGAATTTACCACTTCTTTGATGTATAGCTAGAAGACATGTCCCTTCGTTTTGGTGATCCATGGAAAACTTCATCCTCACTAAGTACTCCATAAGTGACTTGTAGGTGCATGTTAATTCACCAACACTGATTGCATGTTCTACAAAATGTTTTTTATTTTTTCTTTATTAGAAATAAATAAATGAAGGAAATTAAGAAAGGCATTCATAGTATGCAGTTTTATAAAAGCATACCTGAGTTTTTTTTATTGTTCCAACAACAGTTGGGCTGGAAGAAGCATCAATAATACTGATTAATTAGTAAGAAAATGCTGCATAAATAAAAAAGAGTAACCAGCTACAAATGAGGGTAAGTGCTCACCACATTTAGTTGCTGTGATTGAATTTCATATGGTATAATGGAGATTTCTTCAGACTGGGACTCACTTTGAATGCCAGTTGAATCCTGTTTCTTTCTTTTGTTTGATGAAGATTTTTTTGTACTTCCCAACAACAGTATAGGAGTGGTATAAGGGGATTTTTGTACGCTATTATCATGGTCATTCTTCTGCAATAAAAGATTCTGAAGTCTGCTTACCTCATCCGACAGCCTTTCCACCTCATTGGAGAGCACTTTAGCTGTAATGATAACAATATGACTTTGATTTTACTTAAGTCTTATGATAGTCGACAACACCAGATACTTTAATAAACTTAATTCTGCTGTGGACATCCAATAAAATCATATTCTGAACTTAACAAAAAAGTTTATTCTCACTCTACGTCAAGGATCTCTTTGAAAAATACTTAGATGTAAGGTCAAGAGATGTTAGGAACAGGTCTTGCAAGCATCTCCAACAATAAGTTTGGATATTACGAATACATGATTTGAGCACCAAAAAGTCTTCCAACGATCGATTTCCAATCATAATATTACGAAAAATTACAAATTTCGATTACAAGTCTGTAACCGAATTCACATGCATGTTTAACAGGTCTCTGATTGTCAAGCACCAGTTAAACAGACACCCATTTTTTATAGGTGCCTGAATGGACGTCTGTTGAACAACGTCTCACTTTCAAGTGTCTATTGAACATACACCCGCTTCACAGACGTCTATTCAACATACACCCAACTTAGAGCGTCTATTAAAAAAGCTCCCAATCAAAGCCTTGTTGGAGAGCTTTGTTGATTACAGAGCGTAATACCATATGCATTTGTAATATGCAATCTGTGCTATGTTGGATATGCTCTTATATTTATGATTGTTATCCTGAATTTCTAATATTTTCGAACATGACAGTTTTGTTTCATGTATGTAAAAGAAAGGGTAAACATATTTTTAGGGTAAATTGTGCAATTATGAAAACGTAGCTAATCACTTTTTAAACTAATTTAAATTGTTATAGAGCAGGTTATTATAACTTTAAATATTTAGCAGATAGTATTTTTAAGTTCTTAGAATAGTGCTCACAGAATTCATATATTTAACATGGCTGAGAAAAATGGCAAGGTTTGCTAGTAATGTCGATTGGAACGTGACAGGCCATAATTCACAGATATAAATTGTACATCTTTATGGATTGATCATGTAATTTTTCATATATAATATATACGATGCTGAAGCTGAAGTAAGCTATCCCACATCAATAAAATGATACGATACCAATAAAAGAATATTTAAAAGCAAACACACATATATGAGCTCAATCAAAATAATTAGCATACATGTTATCGGTTTCAGGGCCATAACAACAAGATCACACATTTAGTAGGTAAACATATATAATAAAGCAAATAAAAAATACTCATTTGTATGCTACTTGAAGTAGTAGCTATAGTTCAAATGTGGCCATGTAAAGTACAAAGAGATCACAGAACAATGGTATAAACTTAGGTGGCATGATACCAAGAACAATAGGTTTTGTAAGGTCACTGAAGAAAGGGAGAATATCAGTATTGCTTTATCAAATACAAACCTTGTTTTATGAATAGGATTATTTTGTGCTTATGACAGCTAACAAGTTAAAAATAATCATTTTAACAGCTAAAATGTCTTATACAATCTCCTGCAATTTACAACTTTAATGGGTTATCTTAAACCATAGATGTTCCTACAACTTAATTCAAAAATCAAACAGTTTCTACATCCCAAACATGTTAATTATTCACTGCCTTCATCTATGAATACTTAACCTTTTTTATTATTTCACCATAATTTAGCTGCCAAAGTAGAAAACACATCTATGAGAAGTTTTCTTTTTTTATGGGACTATGTAAATAACTTTTGGGTGACCCAAGATGTTGTCAACTACTGTCATAACCGAAAAGATAACAAAGACCATTTTTTTTTTGGGGTAATAATTCTACAATGTACAAACTGAAAACTTGTGAAAATAATCTGTCACCCAAAAATATCCAAAAGTTCAAGATGAATCCAAATGTTACTCACTTTTTCGGCACTCTTCAAGATTTAGCCTCTGACTTTCATTGTATTTATCTTGCAAAGTAATTCTGCATCCAATCATTTAACTACCAAAAAATGAATTATTTGAACACAACCCAACAACCAAATAAAATAGAATAACACTTACATATCGGCTCGTAATCTATCATTCTCATTCTTCCAATGTTCAACCAACTCATCGACGCCTATAAAAATTATAAGTTAAAGAAAAAATAAAAAATCAAATTGTAGTACTGAATTATATGGATAATTCGAGAAAATTACCATTCTGGAAGTTTGTGATAGCCGAATCGCTTCTGTTGTTCCATTCCTCTACATCAATCAGCTTTTTTTTCTGAAATTTCAGCTCAAATTTAAAAATAATTCACCTTCTTATAACGGAACTGTATGAAATAATATTCTACCTTGAGATTCTTGTATTTTTCGTAGATCTTGGAATTAAATTTTTCCATGCCCTAGAACTATAAATCTGAAGAAACTTTGAATTTGGGCTCTAGAGTTTTGTTATTAGAAGAATTTCAAGGGGGTAAAGTGAAAAAGATTCGAGTGATAATTGCGGGAGTGCAAATTTTGAAAAGTTGAGGATGTGAATTTCTTATGCGAGTAAAACATGACCGCTAGTTCATTAAATTTGTTTTTAAAGGGGGATTTTGCTATGGGTCCTTATTAAAAGAAACATTATCGAGTTTACCATATTCTATTTTGTGGTATTTTGTTTTACAAATCTTTACCGGTAGTTGAAATAAAAACACAATCTTTTATCCGACCGTAAAGTTCCAAAAATGCTCTTATATACAAATAAAATATCAGAAGTTCGAATTTCACGGTGAACAAAAATTAATATTTACCTTCAAATGAAAATTTTGAAACATAAACAAGATTACAAGTTTAAACCATACTCCAACAAAAATTATATATTTTTTCTTTACATTTTTCAGTTTATTTTTATCAAATTACATAGGAATTTTAACTTATGATTTTATAAAAGGCTTTTAAATGCACGTGTGTTGCACGTGCCAAAAGATCTCGTAAACTATAAAAAAAATTGCTTTGGACCATCAACTTTTAAAACTAGTGAGAAGGACAAAACTTTTTTCTCTAGATCAAACCACGTAGCCACATCTCACATCATCATACCGCACATCGACACCTCCCACGATGTCGCACACCCACATCTCCATCGCTCCTCACTTATGTTGTCCACCGTCTCAAAAACCTCTAGCCTAGCCGTTATCTTGTTATCCTAACTCAAACTCTAACCTTACAATCGATCTATCTGAACCATCTGTCGCACCGCCTTGCATCTTCAGCCATAGCCAACAATATTATCATCATTTTCTTACCATAATTCTTTCTCGGTCATTAGTTACAGCTTAAAATAGTAGAAGGTAAGAAGATGATATACAGTTGTAACACCTCTAATTTTAAATAACATTATTCGAGATATTTAATTAGATAAATTAAATAGAATAATGTAGAGACTAGAGTGATAAGGGAATTGAGATTTGCAAACTTATTAGGGTCGTGCCTTAATTAAATGGGTTTATAAAATGACTCATAAGTAAATTCATAAAAATGGTTTATAAGATGAGAACTAAGTTAAGTAAGGCAAGGGTAATAGGGAAAATAGCCATATACCATAATCTCATAACCCCTGAACCCTTACCTCATTTTTCATTCATACATTCATAAACCAAAAACATTAACCAAGGAGAACTAAGGCCGGCCATAACCCTAGGAGAAAAGGGGATCAAAATCAATTAGAAGCTAAGGATTCCAGCAAGGAAGAATTAAGCAATATCAAATCTCAAGTTCCTTATCCAAACAAGGTAAATAATAATCTATACCATCTCATATATGTTTTATTGAACATTTTGATTTCGGGTTTAAAGTTTAAAACCGTTTGGATGATTTGAATGATGATATGCTTTGATTATATGCCATGTTTTGATTTAAACAATATGTTTGTAAAAGGCTTGATTCGATTTTAAAGTTAAAATCGTGTAAAATGGGTTTCGAATGCCATGAGGATTTAATATTTTATGTAAAACATTATTTTGGAGATGGGTTTAAATTTTCATAATAATCCAAGTTATTGATAATTTATTATGAATTTTGAATGGAAGAAATAGATAATTTGGATTTAAAAATTTATTACGGCATAGGATTTCGGGCCTGAAATTAATATATGTTAGGAAACATATTAAAAGTGAATTATGATGATTTTTAGGGATTTTTCCAAAGTGTTTTAATATGGTTATTAAATTATTTAAGTTGAAGAACTTAAACGACTAAATGTTTTATGGAAGGGAATGGGTTATTTGTTAAGATAATTTCAATTATAAATTAGTGAATTCGGCAGCCATTTTAGAAAAAGGATATTTGAAAAAGAAATGGTAACTAGTTATATTTTAACAAATTGGCAAGTTAGATGAAAATAAGTTACTTTATAAGGCAAAAAAATCGGTTTTGACATAATTTACCACTTCACCACTTCCATTAGCTCGCTTTTGAAACCATTCCCGGTACGCCTTTCGAACCCATTCGAAACCAATGCACAGGGTATCAAGTAATTGGTACGTATTGTATTAGAGAAAGGCAGAAAGGATGTGTCGAAGGCTTGCTTTGGAAGGGGTTGAAGTTATTCTTATAAGCTTTCGAAGGGATATAAGCTATCCTTATTAACTTTGAATTACTTTTGTTTATAAATGATGCTTTCGTAAGGGTTGTTGCCTTTCTATTTTATGAAAAGCTTTTGAATGAATTGTCGCTTATTTAAGTTTTGAAAAGGAGCTTTCGAAAGGATTGTTGCTTTTGAACCTAGTCGAAACCTCGCTGCCGTCTTTATACCTTTTGAATTGGTTAAAGGCTGCTTTCTTTATAGCCTTATAACAATGAGTTCGAAAGGGAAGCTTTTGTTTTATTAATATTGAAGCCACTTCCTAATGCTTTCGAAAGGGGTTCTTGTAGCCACTTTTATCAATGTTTTCGAAAGGGTTGTTTCGAAGCCATCTGTTTTCCAAATTCTTTTACTTGGAGATTAATGTTTTCAGAAGGGTTACTTTCGCATATATTCACTTTGACTCGGAAGTTATATTTAAGATTAAACCCAATGATTTTGAAAGAATACTTTCAAATGGTTTCGAAGCTATGCTTCTATAAATTCTACTTAAACTAAGTTGTTATGAAAGGAAGATTTCAATGCTTTCGAAAGGACTGTTTTAAGCATTTCGAAAGGTATATCTTTAAGTGTTTTGAAAAGAAGATTTGAATACTTTCAAAAGGTATGTTTCAATGGTTTCGAAAGAGAAGGTCTAAGGTTTTGAAAGTCTTAGTTTTCAAAACAAAGAACCCAATCTCAATTTTTAAGATAAACACATGGCAATATGAAAGAGCTTTGAAATGGTATTTGACTTTGGAGTTTTTAAAGAAGCTTTCCTTGATAAAAATAATAGGTTAAAGGTATTAACTATGTTTCATTTGAAAATGATTACAAGGATATTAAACCATAGACATTTCATTATTATGTTATGATCAGTTATCATGTGTGTTTCTGCTATAAACATATTGACTTATAATTAACCCAAGATTGCATTTTGGGGTGTTAAGGGCAGAATAACCAGTTAGGTTGACCTAGTAGTGAATATATATTGAGTTAAATCCAGTATGAGTAGAATTGCATCCAGGAGGTCAGGAATACCAGAACATAGGATGCCCAAAGACTAATCAAAGAGTTGTTAGTTTAGACAGGTTCATAGTAAGCCTATGAAAACAATGTACGAAAATTATTATTGGCTGGGGCCAATAGGTTCTTAGTGATCCCATAAAAACTATATTCAGATTAAGTTATTGATAGAGATCAATAGGTTCATACTTAACCCATGAAAACTATGATATGAGAGAAGTTATTGAAGAACCCAATAGGTTCATAGTGAGCCCATGAAAACTATAAACTGGATGAAGTTATTGGTAGATACCAATAGGTTCTTAGTGAACCCATGAAAACTATGAAACCGGGTAGATAGTCCGTAAGCTTTGAACAGGTTATTAGTCAACTTATGAAAACTAATAGGTTAATGGTGATCTTAGAAACTATGAATTGAGACAAATAGTCAAATAAATGAGGATGGGAAATCCAGAATATATTGCATGTTTGCATATCATCATGGTATATTTTGTTGTGTTATGTCTTAACCATTGTGGATGCAAGTGCACGGTATATGGTTATTATAAATTGAGTTAGGATACTAGTGAGGGGAAAACTCGTTCTGCTAAGCGGCGTGGTCTTACTAGATATCTATATGGTTCGAGATGTTATGTTATTATTCATGCCAAACTTTTTATCCGACTCGAATTTTATGTTTTCCTCTTAAACTCTCGGGTGCTCAATTGATTTTGAGTAGTTTGAGAGTTAAGATTTTCGGGTTCTCCTTTAGACGAATAAACTTTCGGAGATATTCAGGAGGCAAGCTAGCTATTAGGAGTTCTTTTTGTTTGATTCCGCTATATTTTGGTTATAATGGCAAAGTTGCTTAATTGCCTATGTTTAGACTCTTATCATCCAAGTCAGCATCTTTATATGTTGCTTTTGGCGTATTTTGTAATAATTATATTTCTCTAAACGTGGTTTACGAATTGAGATTATGTAATGAATTTGAAACATGATTTGAAACCGAATGAGAAATCTGTTTTATGATTTTAATTTTTTTTCATATTCATGTGTTTCTGTTATATCAATGTATCTAACATTACCGTATTTGGTCACCGAGAATTAATAACTATGGATGACTGCAACATCCGTAGCCGTTAGATTTGGGCCTCCAAGTAGGGGATGTTACAAGTTAGCATTAGAGCGAGGTTTACGTAAATTTCAAAAAAAAATAAACCTAAAAGATTTTCAAAACATAATCCAATGAATCAGAGAATAAGATCGGGGTTTGGGTTAATGCTATAGTAACGTAATTGTATTTGTTATGTATATATCTATAAGTACGTACTCCCCCCCCTCTCTCTCTCTTGGACCATTCTTCTGTATCTTACTAAGGCTCGTACGTAGAGTTATGAGAAAGGAAGATATGGAGGCAGGAAATGGAAGAGGAAATGTAGGTAGGGGAAGCACCACAACTAACGGAAATGCTCGACCCAACACCAGGAGAAACCCGGGTCGATAGGCAAATGCTAATCCAAATGCAAGTGCCAACGTAGGTGCTGGAATCCTGCCAATGGATATGTGGATGATGTATCAGTTCTTTGTCAATCCGATGCAAGCTGGAGCAGCTGTAGGAGTAGCTGGGTGTAATGTTGTGAATGTTGGAGGAGCTAATCCCGTGGCCCCAGTTGGCAATAACTATGCTAAGCTGAGCAGGGATTATACCAGTCTTGGTGGAAAGCCGTTTTTGGGAATAGAGAATGCTGCGAAGTAGAAAACTGGTTATTGCACTGTGAAAGGATTTTTGCTAACTTGGGATTAAATGATGAGCAGAAGAGGAGACTTGCCTCTAGACAGTTGCAGAGAGCGGCACTTCCTTGGTGGAATAGTGTTACCATGGGAGTTCCCGATGAGGAGTTGACTTGGGTGGAATTTCGAAGGAGAGTCAAATAGAGGTTTTTGTTTGAAGTTCCCAAGTTAGTATTGCTAAGAAATTTCATGGACTTAGTGCAGGGTGAGATGTCGGTGATGGAGTCTGCTACGAAATTTGATGAGTTGTCAAGATACAAATATGTTACCATAGACACCGTCATTAAAGGAAATGAGAAGTTTATTCGAGGGTTAAAACCTGAGATTGCAATAGCAACTATGCCACATCTCCGTGATCCAAGTACAATTGTAGTGGAGATGGCGATCCGGATTGAAGAGATGCTTTCTACTTATGGGAAGGAGAAGCAGGTTGAAAGCCAGGGTTTTTAGGGAAAGAAGAGGAAATTCTTTAATAAGAAAGAAACCGAGAAGCTACCAAGAAGGCGAAGGCTAACTTAGTTTGCTTTTTAGTGTGATAAGAAGAGACATTATGCTCATGAATGTTGAACTGGAAAAGGAAGGAAGACTGTAGATAAGAAGGGAGTGAAGTGCTTCAACTGCGACCAGATTGGGCATTACAAGAATCAGTGTCCAGAACCGGTCAAAGCGGACAAGGGAAAGGTCTTTGCTTTATAACCATCATCTACTAGGCCAACTGCTGCTGAGAAGGGAAGGACTATGATGGAAGGTACATTTTTGATTCAAAGTATACCTTTTAGGGTACTATTTGATACCGGTGCATTGCATTCATTTATATCTCAGTGTTTGGTAGATAGGTTATGTTTAGAACCCTCATACCTTGTTACTTTCTTAAGGGTTGCGAATCTGATAGGAGGGTATGCAGCTCTGGGGATGAGATGTGACTAGTTATAACTTGAATTGTTAGGTCATAAGTTTGCATGCAGTTTGTATGTTTTTGATTTCGTAGGCTTCGGAATCATTTTGGGTATGGATTGGTTAGATAAATATGATGCTAGGATATTTTTCCAAGATAGGGAAATTTCGCTAAGACACCCTAATAGTCATAACTGAATTATATACTTGGTAGAGAAATTGGACTCAAGTGCTTGTGCTTCACTGAATGCAATGGAACTAGAAGAAGCGTTGAACCAGGTTTTGGTAGCAAAAGAGTTTGCAAATGTTTTTGAGCCAGTCACAGGGCTGCCACAGAAACGAGCCATTGAGTTTCGAATCGATCTTGTGCCAGGAGCGGAACATGTAAGTAGACCACCTAGTAGGATGACACCGACCGAGATAAGGTTGAAGGTGCAGCTAGTGGATTTAGAAGGGAAGAATTTCATTAGCTAAGCAATTTGCCTTGGGAAGCGGCCACGGTATTCGTGAAGAAATCGATGGGTCGTTAAGGATGTGTCGACTATCGTAAGCTGAACGAGAAGACGATCAAGAATAGATATCCTTTGTCGAGAATCGATGATTTATTTGATCAGTTGTGTGGAGCCAGAGTATTTTCCCAATTGGATTTAGCGACAGGTTTCCATCAGCTAAGAGTGGCAGAGGACAATATTCCGTTGACGGTGTTTCGGACTAGGTATGGTTCGTACGAGTGGTTAGTAATGTCATTCGGGTTAACGAATGCTCTAGCTTTCTTCGTGGATTTGATGAACCAGATTTTCCGAAAACACTTGGATAGGTTCGTACTGGTATTCATAGATGGAATTTTAATATACTCTAAGGATAAAAAAGAGCATGAAGTTCATCTTAGAATAGTGCTTGAGACGCTAAGGAAGCATCAGTTGAAAGCGAAGTTTTCAAAGTGTCATTTATGGAAGAAAAAAGTTAAGTTTCTTGGTCATGTGGTTTCAGAGAAGGGTTTGTCAGTTGATCCAGATAAAATCGAAGCTGTTAACAATTAGAAGAGACCTGAGACGGTGGCTGAGATTAGAAGTTTTCTTGGACTCGCTGGCTATTACCCGGAGATTCATTAACGAGTTCTCGCGGATAGCAGCGCCTTTGACTAAGCTAACTAGGAAGGACGTGAAGTTTATTTGGTCTGACAAATGTGAGGAAGCATTCCTTAAGTTAAAGCATTTGTTAACCAACGTGCTCGTGTTAGTAATTCGAGACGGAAACCAAGGATCAGTAGTGTATACCGATGCAAGTGGAACCGGATTAGGGGCTGTGTTGATGCGGAAAGGTAAAGTTATTGCCTACGCTTCACGATATCTTAGACCGCATGAAGTGAGGTATCCTACTCATGATTTAGAGTTGGCAGCGGTGATCTTCGCATTGAAAGTATGGAGACATTATCTCTTAGAGGAGAGATTTAAGTTATACACAGGTCATAAGTCCTTAAGGTATTTATTCTCTCAAAAGGAGTTGAATATGAGACAGCAGGGATGGCTTGAGTTTTTAGCGGCTTATGATTTTAGTATAGAGTATACACCTGGAAAAAGAAACAAGGTAGCGGATGCTCTTAGCAGAAAACATCAAAATGTGGTGTTAGCTATGTTAACGAAATGGAAGGATCTAGAGGTGTTCGTCGATGGAATGTCTATCGGTTTAGAAAACCGTCGAACGAATTTAAATTAAAAATAACCGCAAGTGCACGGTGTACAAATGTAGCACGTGGCGAATACGGGTCGATCCGCAGGGAATTGATGATTTTAAAATTCTATTCAATCAAATTAAACCAAAGTCGAGTGATTGTTAACTAACTAAAAGAAAGTAAAAACAAACTAAAACTAAGGAGGATGAGATTAAAGAGCAATTTAGAGGCAAATCCCCTCTAATGATCACATAAATCAACATAATGAAATTATGATCTCTTTTTGGTCATTTGTGACATTAGTTGATGCATTTATCATAAGCATGGCCTAATTGTGTTATTAATTAACACACTTAAACCATCAAACTTTAATGCACCCTCTAACCCACTTACTAACTTCAATGAAAATGATATGAAATTAAAAGTAGAATCTATTTTAAGCATGGTTTATTAACTATTGAATTAGAAACATAAACCATCAAATTTTGATTCTAAATCCACCTCCATTACCATGATCATATGTAGATGAAGAGGTAATTAGTGAATCATATGACTAAGCATAGCCTATTTGTTTTGAACAACATAAGCTATCAAACTCAATATTAAACACAAAATCTCACACATATCCAACTTTCCATTAAGCACAAAAGAGACGTAAATGAGAAATTATGTTGCATCTACATGATTCAAGAGAGCATCATTACCCCTAAATTGTAGGGATTTAGCCTCTCATATTTGTCATTTGATTAACAAATGTAGCTAGCAACATGAAAGCAAAAGGAAAGGAAAATGAAAGCTAATGGACAAGAATTAAAACTAATCTACTTTGCATGAATGTAAACTACACTACTAACATAAGAAGAGAAGAAGCATGTAAATAAAAGAGAATTAACATTGCATAAAAGAAAAAAAAATTACATGAAATAAAATGGCTAAGTAGCCATGGAAAAAAGAAGAGAGAAAAGCTTTGATTTATTTCCTAAGCTAAAAACTAAGTAAGAGAGACTAAAGAGGGAGAGAGTTACATGAAACATAAGGGGATTTTATACATGTGTTAAACCCTAATTCATATTTTTAGGAAATGCCCAAAATACCCTCTTAGGAAGTGTGGAGGCCAAGTAATCATTAGCTTCAAATAATCCACATTTAAGTGTACATGAAGCCATTAATTCCATAAGCATGTGCATTAGCCTCTAATTTGTACATTAAGGTAGGTGGGTAGGTGGGGTCCTCCATTATCTTCACTTTGAATTATTTCCATCTTCATTTTTCTCTTCACTCTTATGCATGCATATATCATCATGTAACCACTTGTAAAATTCACCAAATTTCCTACAAAACAACATAGAAAATTCCAAGTAAATTTTCACAATTTAATAAATGCATAAAAATGACTATTTTGCCCCTATATGAAGATGAATATGTGACAATTTCAAATAATTTGAATTTTGGTTTAAACAAGTTAAAATACCCAATATGATCATTTATTTAATTTAAATAGATTAAATATGGTGGTAAAATTATGCACATTTACGTGCACATCAAATACCCCCACACTTATCTTTTTATTCGTCCTCGAATAAAGGAAAACTAAGATAAATCTGTTTTCGTAGGGAGCATGATTGCATTGAGCGTATGCAACAAGCCGTTAAACCTCTGGGTGTCCCCAGTAGGATGAGTGTTGTCTCATGAGGGTTTTCAGCGGATACTACCCACAAAATCCAAATGCAGGATGAAAATATTTACAAAATGCAAGATTTATTTACAAAGATGTGAATGCAAGTTTTTGAAAATATTTACGAATGAAGGATTTACTTTTAAATTAACACAAATAAGTTAAATATAGGTTTGGTCATTATCTTGAAATTTAAGTCATTTACTCGTCAAAATTTCCAAAAAAAATAAGTTATCATAACAAATAGACAATAGTTTAACTCGTTGTTTCAGTTGATAACAAAGTGTAACCATGAAATAGGTCCTTAGTTGATTATCAAAGTTTATTAAAGTGGTATTTCATTTCATTTCAATAACAAATCAAATCAAATAAGTTAAAAAGTGCTTGGATTTCATTTTCTTACTCTCTCCATTTTTTTGAAAATTTTATTGATATTTACATTATTTACATATGCCTAACTCAGATAAACTGAGGCCAGATATATTACCCATGCACTGCCTTGTGGACTGATGTGAGGGGAATACAGAGCGTGGCGAGTGAACACACGAGTGTGAACACCTATTGACTGTAGGCGTTATTAAAAAGAATTTTTATATATATACACCTAGCTCAGATAAACTGAGGCCAGATATACCAATCATGCACTGCCTTTCGGGCTTACGTGAGAAAGGTACAGAGCATGGCGAGTGTACACACAAGTGTGCACACCTGTCGACCGTAGGTGTTAATAAAAAATATTTACATATATACAAATGTTTTTTTTTCTTTTCTTTTTCAGATTTTTTTTAAAGAAAGAGAGAGTTTTTGCAAAATCATCTTAGCACCACTTAACTTAGAAGACAAAAAAAATGTTATATCCTTTACTTTAAATCAACCACTTTTTCAAAACAAAGATTTTCAATTAGGATATATTTCATAATTATCACGTATGAATCTTCCTATATACTAGTTAAACCATTGTTATTTGTAATCAAACTTCATTTTTATTTTGTTAAGACAAATAAGTTTTCAAAAATTTCAATTTAATTAACCAAAACCATATATTTATATCCTATAGTGTTTCTTTTTTAAAAATAAATCAAAAAAATGCTTAATAATTTTTTTTTGTTTTTGAGTTTTTTTTTAAATTTTGGAAAGAAAAAATAAAAATAAACCATGAAAAATGATGACGAGTCTCCCCCCACACTTGATTTTGACTGTGTCCCCACAGTCAACCCAAGTGGAAGGAAAAAAAAAGACCTATATTTACATGAAAACGAAAAGTTTATTATTTACAAGAGTTCAGAAAGTATATCGTCAAAAAGTAAATGAAACGGTCATCCAAAGACCAAAGACCGATTCATTTGTCTCGTCAAGTATGCGAGACACAGCTTAAGCTCGGAAAACCAAACCGTAAAAGATTTCGAAGTTGAATTTGGATTTGGAAAAACGAATGTCGTTTTATTGAAAATCGTACGAGTTGTTTCCTTTTCAATGATTTCTGGGGTCGATAAAACAATTGATTGAAGTTCAAGTTTATTTTCACCAATTTGAAATTCAAGCTAATCATTGAAAACATTTTCAGAGTTATTGATTTCAAAATCAAAATGGTTATCTTCATCTTCCCCGTCGGAATTTAACAACTCGTTTTCAAAAAGTCCATAAAACTCGTGTTCATTAAATTCGACTTCCTTTATTGGATTATCAACAACTTTATTGCATAAATCAAATTCAAAATTCAAAGTTATTGTATTCAAATTTTCAGAAAAAGGAAGATCAAAATTTAAATTGAGTTTCTCACCCTCAAAAGAATTAAAATCCAAGTCAATTACCAAATTTTCAACAACTTCATTAAGATCATCATTTTCCATTTCAAAAGTTGTCATTTGAAAATCAGTGATTTGGGTAAAAGATGGATTATCGTTTGACTCGTCACACGTTGGAATTTGGTTTTGTTTTTCACGTTGTTTCATATATGTTTCAAACAACGAATCCGTGTGATCATCGTAAATTTCGTTCATTTGCTCAACAAAATCCAATTTATAGTTATTGACTTAATAATTTTCGATTTGGACGTGTTGAGAACAAAAATTTTCACTCGTATCGTAATCGAGATTATTCCCATTGCCAAAATTATTTGAAAAGTGGATCACATTTTCATTTTGATTTTGAAATTCATTTTGGAGTTCAAAATTGAATTGGCATGGGTTATACTCGAAATCGTTTGAATTTTGAATTGAATTCAAATTTTGATTATTTTGAAAACTTTGATTTGAATCATTGCCCAAATATGAATTACACAAATCATTTATCATTTGATTTTGTTGTGTAGAGATTTCAAGTAAAGACGAAATGCTCTTTTCAAAATATTTACACACTTAAACCATTAAAGAGCAATTTAGAGGCAAATCCCCTCTAATGATCACATAAATCAACATAATGAAATTATGATCTCTTTTTGGTCATTTGTGACATTAGTTGATGCATTTATCATAAGCATGGCCTAATTGTGTTATTAATTAACACACTTAAACCATCAAACTTTAATGCACCCTCTAACCCACTTACTAACTTCAATGAAAATGATATGAAATTAAAAGTAGAATCTATTTTAAGCATGGTTTATTAACTATTGAATTAGAAACATAAACCATCAAATTTTGATTCTAAATCCACCTCCATTACCATGATCATATTTAGATGAAGAGGTAATTAGTGAATCATATGACTAAGCATAGCATATTTGTTTTGAACAACATAAGCTATCAAACTTAATATTAAACACAAAATCACACACACATCCAACTTTCCATTAAGCACAAAAGAGACATAAATGAGAAATTATGTTGCATCTACATGTTTCAAGAGAGCATCATTACCCCTAAATTGTAGGGATTTAGCCTCTCATATTTGTCATTTGGTTAATAAATGTAGCTAGCAACATGAAAGGAAAGGAAAATGAAAGCTAATGGACAAGAATTAAAACTAATCTACTTTGCATGAATGTAAACTACACTACTAACATAAGAAGAGAAGAAGCATGTAAATAAAAGAGAATTAACATTGCATAAAAGAAAGAAAAATTACATGAAATAAAATGGCTAAGTAGCCATGGAAAAAAGAAGAGAGAAAAGCTTTGATTTATTTCCTAAGCTAAAAACTAAGTAAGAGAGACTAAAGAGGGAGAGAGTTACATGAAACATAAGGGGATTTTATACATGTGTTAAACCCTAATTCATATTTTTTTTTGGGAATGCCCAAAATACCCTCTTAGGAAGTGTGGAGGCCAAGTAATCATTAGCTTCAAATAATCCTCATTTAAGTGTACATGAAGCCATTAATTCCATAAGCATGTGCATTAGCTTCTAATTTGTACGTTAAGGTAGGTGGGTAGGTGGGGTCCTCCATTATCTTCACTTTGAATTATTTTCATCTTCATTTGTTCTCTTCACTCTTATGCATGCATATATCATCATGTAACCACTATTAAAATTCACCAAATTTCCTATAAAACAACATAGAAAATTCCAAGTAAATTTTCACAATTTAATAAATGCATAAAAATGACCATTTTGCCCCTATATGAAGATGAATATGTGACAATTTCAAATAATTTGAATTTTGGTTTAAACAAGTTAAAAACCCAATATGATCATTTATTTAATTTAAATAGATTAAATATGGTGGTAAAAATATGCACATTTACGTGCACATCAAGAGGCTTTGACTACTTGTAGCGTGCAGTTAAGGTCGATTGCTAGTTCTAGTCAGGGCACTGCCATGCTATCTTGCTTGGAAGTTCGACCAGTACTGATCGAAAGGATTTCTTCTAAGGAGAAAGAAGTCCTATTGTCAGCCGAGAAGATTAGAAGGCTTGAGGTTGGATCGGATATTGATGATCTAAAAGATTTTAATTTTGACCAGTGAGGATGGTTGAGAAAGAAAGGACAGTTGTGTGTTTCGAATGTTGAGGACTAAAGAAGAGAAGTTCTTAAGGAATGTCATTGATCCAAATTTACAATCCATCCCGAGGGAACCAAGATGTATCGGGACATGAAGAGGAGTTTCTACTGGGAAGGTATGAAGAGGGATGTTGTTTTATGGGTAAAGCAGTGTGTGAACTGTCAATAAGTGAAGGCCGAACATCAGAAGCCGAGTGGGTTGCTTCAACCTTTGGAGATACCAGTTTGGAAATGGGATTCGATATTCATGGATTTTGTAGATGGGTTGCCAAGGTCGAATCGAGGAAATGAAAGTATATGGGTCATAGTAGATATATTGACCAAGAGTGCCCATTTCATTCCGGTTAAGTTAACCAGGACGACACTTGTTTTAGCTAAATTATTTATGAAGAACATAGTTAGACTGCATGGAATTCCTAGTAGTATAGTAAGTGATGGAGATACATTGTTTACTAATGAGTTCTGGAAGAGTCTACAGGATGTGCTAGGTACCAAGCTCATGATGAGTACTACTTATCTCCCTCAGACAGATGGACAGACACAAAGAGTCAACAAGGTACTCGAGGATTTGTTAAGAGCTTATGCGTTAGACTTTGGTGGATCGTGGGAAGATCACCTACACTTAGTTGGGTTTCCTATAATAACAGTTATCAGTCTAATATAGGAATGGTGCCTTTCGAAGCTTTATATGGAAGGCTATGCAAATCACCAGCATGTTGGTTGAAAACCGGAGACAGATTAGTCTTAGGACCAGATCTGGTAAAAGAGACAACAGAGAAGATTGAGTTGATCCAAGGTAGGATGAGAGAAGCTCAGTCTAGACAGAAGAGTTACGCAGATAAGAGGCATAAAGATCTAGAGTTCTCAGTTGGAGATAATGTTTTCATTAAAGTATCACCAATGAAAAGAGTGGTACGATTCGGAAAGTCAGGGAAACTGGCACCGAGATATGTTGGACCGTTTCCAATTATAGAGAGGATCGAAAAGCTCACATATAGATTACCCGAGCAGTTTGGCAGATGTCCATAATGTGCTTCATGTGTCTCATCTTCATAAGTATGTGCATAATCCAGAGACTACTATTCCTCCGACTGCATTGGAAGATTTAATAGTATAACCGAATTTGACTTTTGTTAAACAACAAGTTCAGGTTGTAGCGAGAGATGAGAAGAGGTTAAGAAACAAGACAGTCAAGTTGGTGAAATTTCAGTGGAGTGACAAAAAGAAGGACTGTAATTAGGAGACAGAAGACATGATTAGAGATACTTATCCTGATCTTCTGTAAGGGTATGTTCTATATTTTCTTTATATAGATTGTTTTCTAGTCAGGTAGGCTAGTATGCTAGTTAGGAGATGTTACAGATGATTGTTATATTTAGTATTTAATCCTGACTGAATTTTGAGGACGAAATTATTTAAGAAGGGGAGCCTGTAACACCCCTAATTTTAGATAACATTATTCAGGAGATTTAGTTAGATAAATTAAATAGAATAATGTAGAGACTAGAGTGATAAGGGGATTGAGATTTGAAAACTTATTAGGGTCGTGCCTTAATGTAATGGATTTATAAAAGGGCTCTAAGTAAATTCATAAGAATGGTTTATAAGATAAAAAATAAGTTAAGTAAGGCAAGGGTAATATAGGAAATAGTCGTATACCATAATCTCATAACCCTTAGACCCTTACCTCATTTTTTATTCATACATTCATAAACCAAAAACAAAAACTAAAGAGAACTAAGGCCGGCCATAACCCTAAGAGAAAAGTGGACAAAATCAATAAGAAACTAAGGATTCTAGCAAGGAAGAATTAAGCAAGATCAAATCTCAAGTTCCTTATCCAAACAAGGTGAATAATAATCTATACCATCTCATATATGTTTTATTGAACATTTTGATTTCGGATTTAAAATTTAAAACCGTTTGGATGATTTGAATGATGATATGCTTTGATTATATGCCATGTTTGATTTAAACAAGTATGTTTGTAAAAGGTTTGTTCGATTTTAAGGTTAAAATCATGTAAAATGGGTTTCGAATGCCATGAGGATTTAATATGTTATGTAAAACATTATTTTGGAGATGGGTTTAAATTTTCATAATAATCCAAACTATGGATAATTTATTATGAATTTTGAATGGAAGAAATATATAATTTGGGTTTAAAAATCTATTACGGAAATTATATAAATGACTTCGGTCTGAAATTAATATATGTTAGGAACATAATAAAAGTGAATTATGATGACTTTTGGGGATTTTTTCAAAGTGTTTTAATATGGTTATTAAATTATTTAAGTTGAAGGGCTTAAATGATTAAATGTTTTATGGAAGGGAATGACTTATTTGTTAAAATAATTTCAATTATAAATTAATGAATTCGGCGGCCTTTTTAGAAAAAAGATTTTCGAAAAAGAAATGGTAACCAATTATATTTTGACAAATTGGAAGTTAGATGAAAAGAAGTTACTTTATAAGGCAAAAAAATCAGTTTTGACATAATTTACCACTTCGCCACTTCCATTAGCTCGCTTCCCAAATCATGCCCAATAGGCCTTTCGAACCCATTCGAAACCAATACACAAGGTATCAAGTAATTGGTACGCAGTGTATTGGAGAAAGGCAGAAAGGATGGTGTCGAAGGCTTGCTTTCGAAGGGGTTGAAGTTATTCTTATAAGCTTTCGAAGGGGTAGAAGCTATCTTTATTAACTTTGAATTACTTTTGTTTATAAATGATGCTTTCGTAAGGGTTGCCGCCTTTCTGTTTTAAGAAAAGCTTTCGAATGAATTGCCGCTTATTTAAGTTTTGAAAAGGAGCTTTCGAAAGGGTAGTTGCTTTTGAACCTAGTTGAAACCTCGCTGCGATCTTCATACCTTTTGAATTGGTTAAAGGCCGCTTTTCTTTATAGCCTTATAACAATGAATTCGAAAGGGAAGCTTTCGCTTTATTAATATTGAAGCCACTTCCCAATGCTTTCGTAAGGGGTTCTGGTAGCCACTTTTATTAATGTTTTCGAAAGGGTTGTTTCGAAGCCATCTATTCCCCAAATTCTTTTACTTGAAGATTAATGTTTTTGGAAGGGTTACTTTCGCATATGTTCACTTTGATCTAGAAGTTATATTTAAGGTTAAACCCAATGATTTTGAAAGGGATACTTTCAAATGGTTTCGACGCTATGCTTCTATAAATTCTACTTGAACTAAGTGGTTACGTAAGGAAGATTTCATTGCTTTCGAAAGGAATGTTTTAAGCGTTTCAAAAGGTATATCTTTAAGTGTTTTGAAAAGAAGGTTTGCATACTTTCGAAAGGTATGTTTCAATGATTTCGAAAGAGAAGGTCTAAGGTTTCGAAAGCCTTAGTTTTCAAAACAAGGAACCCAATCTCAATTTTTAAGATAAACCCATGGCAATATGAAAGAACTTTGAAATGGCATTTAACATTGGAGTTTTTGAAGAAGCTGTCCTTGATAAAAATAATAGGTTAAAGGTATTAACCATGTTTCATTTGAAAATGATTACAAGAATATTAAACCATAGATGTTTGTATTATTATGTTATGATCAATTATCATATGTGCTTCTTCTATAAACTTATTCACTTATAATTAACCCAAGACTGCATTTTGGAGTGTTAAGGGTAGAATAACTGGTTAGGTTGACCCAGTAGTGAATATATATTGAGTTAACTCCTGTATGAGTAGAATTGCATCCATGAGGTCAAGAAGACCAGAACATAGGATGCCCAAAGACTAATCAAATAGTTGTTAGTTTAGATAGGTTCATAGTAAGCCCATGAAAACTATGTATGGAAATTATTATTGGCTAGGGCCAATAGATTCTCAGTTATCTCATGAAAACTATATTCGGATTAAGTTATTGATAGAGATCAATAGGTTCATATTTAACCCATTAAAACTATGATATGAGAGAAGTTATTAGAGAGCCTAATAGGTTCATAGTGAGCCCATGAAAACTATAAATTAGATGAAGTTATTGGTAGATACCAATAGGTTCTTAGTGAACCCATGAAAACTATGAAACCGGGCACATAGTCCGTAAGCTTTGAACAGGTTATTAGTCATCCCATGAAAACTAATAGGTTAATAGTGACTCTATAAACTATGACTTGAGACAGATAGTCAGATAAATAGGGATGGGAAATCTAGAATATATTGCATGTTTGCATATCATCATGATATATTTTATTATGTCTTAACCATTATGGATGTTGGTGCACAATATATGGTTATTATAAATTGAGTTAGGGTATTAGTGAGGGGAAAACCCGTTCCGCTAAGTGGCGTGATCTCTCTAGATATCTATTTGGTTCGAGATGGTAGGTTATTATTCATACCAGACTTTTTGTCTGGTTCGAAGTTTATGTTTTCCCCTTTAACTCTCGGGTGCTCAATTGATTTTGAGTAGTTTGACAGTTATGGTTTTCAGGTTCTCCTTTAGACGGATAAGATTCCAAAGACATGCAGGACTCAAGCTAGCTATTATGAGTTCTTTCTGTTTGATTCCGCTGTATTTTGGTTGTAATGACAAAGTTGCTTAATTGCCTATGTTTAGACTCTGATTATCCAACGGGGCATCTTCATATGTTGCTCTTGGCGTATTTTGTAATAATTATATTTCTCTGAATGTGGTTTACGAATTTGGATTTTGTAATGAATTTGAAACATGACTTGAAGTTGAATGAGAAATCTGTTTTATGAATTTAAGTTTTTTTTCATATTCATGTGTTTCTGTTATATCAATGTATCTAACATTACCGCATTTGGTCACCGAGAATTAATAATTATGGATGACTGCAACATCCGTTAGTTTTGAGCCTCCAAGTGGGGGATGTTACATCAATATCACTGTATGACTCTGTTTTGTATTTAAAAAATTATCAACTAAAAAATGAACTATGTTATAGCCATTTAAGAAAATATTTCAACAAAAATAAGTTTTTCTAAAAATAAAATATCGCATACAAGTTACTACTAAGTAATAGTATTACATAAAAATATTCCAAAAAATATAATAAACATGATATTAAATTTTTCAAAAAAATGCATCTTACAAACAATGCAACAAATTTGTAAAAAAATTATACAATTGAATAATAACAAATGTAACTTTAAATCTTATGGAAATAAACAAACATGTATTAAATGATAAAATGACACTGTATAGTAGCTTTGTAGCATAATGGCACTATACATCTCCAAAGCACTAGATGCTATTATAAAATGAACAACGATAAAAAATGGTAATATAATGTACAATTATAACATTGATATTATTATAACTAATATAAAGACATAAAATGATACTAAAATACATTTAAAAATAAAGTTCCATAAATAATCTTCCTAAAATCATAAAACATTAGTAGAAGGTCAAATTAACAAACTTATGTCCCGCAAAAATTCTACATAAAATAGCTTTACAAACTAATATACATTTACCTCATTCAAAATGTTAGTAAAATTCATAAAATGCTACTACAAACTAGCACTATAAGCTAAGGTATACTACTATAATTTATCAAATACTAATATAATTTATAAAAGCATTACTATAATCGTAAATGGCTATTGCAGTTCATATAATGCTACTATAAAATAACACTGTAAGCCAAGACATACACATTTCATTTGAAATTCAAATGCTACTGCAATTCAAAAGACATTGTTGTAATTCATATATAAAATAGCATTATTAGCTAAAATATACAAACCTCGTCTGCAAATGCTACTGTAATCATAAAATACTACTATAAGTCATACAATGCCGTCACATAATAACATTATGAGTAGAAATATACATAATAAATACTATTTTCAAAAGAGAACGTAAAACAATACTAAACAGTATCATTACGTGTGCGCGCGCGCGCATATTTACTTCATTCAAAGATGCTACTATAGATCATGAAACGCTACTACAAAAATAGCATTGTGAATTGAGAAATACATATTTCATCTAAAAATGATACCATAATACATATAACGCTACTAAAAAAATCAACATAAGATTGGATATATATTATTTAATTTAAAAAAATTAGATCGTAAAATGATACTATACAACAAGATTACAAATGTTATATACTTCTTCTCCAAATCAGTATTGCTCATCACCACCAACCTATGCAGTTAAAGCACTTAACTGTTTTATAACAATGGAAGTGCAAAACTCTATAGCGGGGATAAAACGGGGATATATCAGAAAACAATATAGGTGTAAAAATCTTTGTTGGATATAAAATCAAATCTTCAAAGTTGATCCATTCTCATTCCACATTATTTATATAGAAAAAAGAAACACTATTCACTTTTGTAAAACAGAATGGAAGAATATCATGATCCATGCAGTTTAGACTTGGTGAATAGAATAGAATTCTTATTTATATTGAGTGTTTAGGACTTAAACTAAGGCTTATACCATAAATTTGTATATTTGATTTATAAAAATTATTAGTCAAACTAACCTTTTTATATTAAAGCTGCTAAGCGGGTGTTAAAACTCCTTGATTTAGCGAATGTGGCAGAAATTAATAGTGAAACTTTAAGTAGATCTGCTATTTATTGGCGCTAAATTGAAAAAGGATAGTGGTCGAAGTGCGTTGAGCGCTTTAGCAGGGCTTTAAATGCATAGCCACTAATAACCAAAACTAAGTTAATGCTCCAATCATCTACCTGCATGGTACAACACCACTTCATCTTCACTCTCTTCATCATCATCCTCCTCCATCATCGTCAACGTCAAGCTCGACCCCACCATCACCATCGAGAGTTGTTGCACTGCTAATAAGACTTATTGTAACATCACCGGAAGCAGTCACCTCCCTCCCCAATTGTCTAAGTCCGTCGCTTAATTGAAAAATTGAAAGCCTTGCTTTAATGTCACCTTGAAATGAAATTTTTGAATGCTTGTTATATTAAACTTTGTCCTTTTTGTTAAAAAACTAAAAGTTTGTTTCAAGGGTCAAAGAAAATATGTATTGTCCTTTACACCTTTTTTCTATACAATTTTTAATAGATCTTACTTTTTCATTGTTGATATTTGCACGCTAAATATTTATAACATGAATATTTGCATTATTAACATTATTTATGAAGATGTAATAACCCGCACTTCAAGGCACACCAATTCAATGTCTAAAAGCAACGTTCGAAGTCACATCGTGCCAAAAGGACAGATTATTAGGTTGAGATAGTTTGTATGGTACTAAGATAAACATAAAATTAAAATAAATATGCTTTTAGATATCACAACAAAAGGAATATAATATTTATAACTGATATAAACTAAAAATCTCTACTTAAACAAATAGTGACTAAATGCATGAAACAAACTAGAGAAAGTTCCCAATTAACTACTAAAAAGACGAATAAATATATGTCTGAATACAATAAGATACAAATAGAATGACTATAGATTAAATAACTTCAGCATGCATGGTCACCTTCTTTATGTATCTTACTCTAGTCACACCACCCTATAACCCCGTTAACCTACACAGTAGGTATAAAGAGGGAAAAAGAGAGAAGGTTAGACATAGTTTGGTGAGTAAAAAATATCACTAATGGTATGGTGCTAATAGGAAAATAAATTATTATTTATAATCTACACAATCTAATAGTGTTTACCTAAACATGTAAACCTACATCTAACAATTTAGCTAACTTATATAATGGAGGATAATAGCCTACGATATGTCGATAATCTGATAACAACCCACATTAATTTCGCCCGAAGGTAAAACATCCAAAACCGGGTAATCCTAACAATAATCAAGTATACAATCTTAGTGAACTTCTTATATAACTATATAAAGTCTCTGCAACAACCTAGTTAGGAGCCAAATTATAATAATTTCTACTTTATTTTTAATGAATAATTTGAGAAATTTTGGAATAAAATAATCGGTATTTGGAAATTTATTGAGTTTTTGAGGAAAAAATAATTGTTTTGAACATAAAATTTGTTTTTAATGGAAACAAAGGAAGAATGTTTTATAAATAAATTTAAAATATATATTTAGGAGAATTATTTGAGATAAGATTTGAAAATTACAAATTTTAAAATATTTTAAGGAAATTAAATAAGTAATTAATAAACTGTTGAATAATAATTTAAAACTCATTTTAAGAAATGAAAGTAAGGTAAATGATTTTAAAATTTACATGTGTGAAATAAAGATGAACAAATAAATATAAAAAAATTGTGAATAAACTATGATTTAAACGTATTTTTCTTGATTTAAAAATCGAAAATAGGTTTCAAAAATTTGTTTAAGTTAAATATCATATAAGAAATAGAAAATTTGTAAATGACTTATATATGTTAAATAAACCACATAAATGTTAGTAACCTTTATATGAAGTAAGAATACATTTATCAATACCTAATGGGCTTTTTAGGTTTGGAAACAAGCCCAAAACCCACTTTATATTTTATGACAAGAAAAGGAGACATTCTCTTCATCTTAATTTGTTTATAAACTATCTCCTAACAACTCAAAACATTCTCTGATGGCAGAGAATTAAAACTGTAGGCTCAAATTCAAGATTTCAAGCATTTTCAAGCAAGATTAAGTAGTGTAAGTGCTCTTACACCCTCCTAACCTCCTTGTATCTCTTAATATTAATTAACATTTTGAATTTTAATTCTCTTTTGACCTTAAGTTAGTAGATTTGAGGTTAATTTTAGAGCTTTATAAGTAAGTGAAGGGAATAATTCGAGCTTCTAAGCTTTCTAAGTTAGTATAACCTTCCTTATTGACCTTCTATCCTACATTTAATGCTTTGTGATGCTTAGAATAACGAAGAATGATCTATATATGCTTGAATTGACAGTAAAATTTGATGGTTTGTGGCAGTTCAATGCCTTGTTTATCATATGATGGTTGTTTGCTTAAGAAAATGAAACCATCTTTATACTAAATCATCTATTTTATGTTGTATATGTAATTTAATCCCTACATGGCCCCAGTATATCAAAATAGATGTAAAAACAGGTCCTAAGACGTTGGTAGTTCACTAGATTCTAGTCGAAATGTGTGGATTCTGCCTAAAGAAATTGCTCTGGGAGACTGTACAACCGATCGACCATTTGTCCCCTAATCAGACGATTGGTTGTACCTGAACTAGTGCAATAAGTTCTAGGTATGGAGAGTATAATATTATCATTTTAAATAATTTTGTTAAATTTTATAATTTTAGGTAAAAATATATTTCTAAAAGTAAGATTTTATTATGAAAATTTTATAAAGTATATTTTTAATTGGGGAATTCTATTGGGACATAATATGTAGACACAAAACATGACATAAGAGATCTTCCTCTGAATTCTACCTTCCATATAAGCACAAAATAATCCAATGGTCTAGATTTATTGTGTCACCAATAGTATTTAATATTATATCCAAATATCCAACCTCTTTTAAATTTTATACACACACATATGTACATATGTACGTACGTATACACGCGCGCGCACACTCTCTTTCTAATATACGAAAGTGTGTAAACTCATTTCAGGAAGAAATTTGATTTTTTGAGTTAATGAAATAATTTTGAACTTATTTCCAAAAATAGAATATGATTTTTAGTATGAATTTATAAATAAGTGGATGAAAGAATTTTCATTGTATACATTTACACTATTTTGATAATAAAATGGTTTCAAATAAAGTGTTGATTTTGGAATAAAAGAAGTTAGTTTTTATAAACAAGTTTGCAAATGTATGCTTAGGCTAAAATATTTTCATGAATGATATTTTGTTATGTATTGATATCAAGTGGTATATTTACCTCTATGGAACTTTGTACTATGTTATCCTTAAGCTACAACGTATATCTATGCGTGATTCATTTTATTACCTCATATGTTGATATATGCTCATGATGATTAATGCTATTTCTAAGACTTGATGCCTTGTGGTAATGTATTATATTTTATATGCAAAATTATGATTTGTTGCCTCACATATGTTACCTTTTGTATGTATATATTGCCATGTTATGAAATGTGAAACCTTTAAATGACATTGGAATATAAATGAAATTTATAGGAACAAATGTCATAGTGAGGTCGTGTGCTAAGAAATAAAATTATACGACGACGATGATTGATCGATACTAGGTGAGTTACCGGACTGGCTAGTTATCCATCCAAGCTGGACTGATTTGAGATCACTCCTCGAACCTTGGCGACCTGGTCCCACTGCCAATATAGTCTAAATGATCTGTTGCATGGACACAACATAGAGACAGGCGCTAGTGCTATAATGATGATGGTGAGATGGAAACATGATGATATATGATGCACAATGGGTGTGCCAATGAGGATGAGATGAGATAGATTGTAAAACTAAGAGATCGTGTTGTGGCACCCACAACACTAGTCAAGGGATATATGGATTAAGCAAGCCATGATATCTTGGTGTTAATGCAGCATTTGGTAAAGATTGATCGTAGGGTATGCAGATGAAATAGGTCGCATATCTAGGGGTCGATTTAGTATGTATAAATTGATTAGGGTTCACACTAGAAACATACACCTAGTTCATTTGTACACCAATGATAATGAGTGAAATGAGTATAAAGGCACAACTCATAAATATGAATAGGAGTGATTCCTTAGTTGATTAGAATTGCAACTGTGAGCCATATTATATAGAGACATGACATGTGTGTTAAAACCTGCATGTGCGATGAGATGTGGGTTGGGTTAGATTAGAGGGTGAATGACAATTTGATAATAAAGGCATATCAAATTTATTCGACGCATACACTATTTTATGTATTATGCACTGTTACACCCACATCTAGTTTCTATCCCGACTAGGGTTTGTTGTTTGTTTAACAACCTTGGTTAGCCTTAGATTATTTTACAGGTTATGATATTGTGATTGCGTGTGCCTTCATGGGCTGCAGTATAGAGATGTAGTAGATGGCGATGGTGGATCTTTGTTTCTCTTGTATTGTGGTTTCATATGATATGACGTCTTGTACATGTATTGTGGTTCGATTTTATCTGATGATATGTAGAATCTATCTTATATAGTCAAGTATTTGTCATAAGATGTATGAACATATATGTATTAATTTAATATTATTCAAATATGATATATTTATTAACTTTTATTCACTTCGAACACTGTTAACTTTAGGTTTATCTTTATATATGTTGTTAAGTTTGAATTATTCAGTCTTGGAAATTCATATACATTGCTCTATGTCGAGACGAGATGCACATTATATTTGAGGGAAAATGCATTACAAGTATCCCTATTGTCCTAAGGGAGTGTATACGAGAGTTCGCTCCTACCATGTCCTTTACTCTATAATTGGATAGTTTATACTCTTTGGTACGATGGGTAGTAGGCTAGGGCACCATTGTCTAGATGAGAAATCATCTATACAACTATGATATTATAACACATCAAGTATGCAATCTTGATGGTATAGTATCCTACATCCAATATTATTCAACTGATAGCATACTATGATTGAACAATAAATCAGTTCCTCCATAGGTACATCGGTCGACACAACTAAGCCTTGCTATATGGATATCGCCATTCTCCTAACCATCCACATACTGCAATGTGCAGTTCATGGAGCTAACAGTAATGACAAGAGCAATTTAAATATGATATAATCACATGCCAAAGCTAAGTGTCACGTTATACAATCTTGGACGTTACATGGAACTCTAACACATCTTACAAAATGGGGGACTATTAACCTTGAACACGATACAAGACCTAAAATGGGTCCAGGTTCAATTTGCATTGGCTAATGATAAGTAAAGTAAAATAAAACATGATCACACTAGAATTTGTATACTGATTATGACCTTCCATCCTAGGTCCAGTCCCTAAGGTCCCCTTAGGAATTTCACTAGCAAAAATCTTCACTTCACCTGGAGGTATAGGTTTACTACTGCTCGAACACTCGAACAGGACTTCAAACTACTCCAAAGCAAAAGCTTTTCTTTCCGACTTCAAGGTGTTCTTTACGATAATGATAAGTCACGTTTGAGTACACCCTTTCTATAATATCCTTTGATGACTTGTGAGTTTAATGTGCAAAGATATAGAAAGCAGAGAATGGTTTTGAATCACTTTTGATTTTGATAGTGTAAAAGAAAGATTAAGATTTAGAGAGCAAGATTGATTTAACAAGTAGATCTGGTCTATATTTATAATCATTGAAAAGTTATGATAAAGGATTATGATTATTCAAGTAATTATATCCTTTAATCAATAGAAGCAATTTTTCAAAAATATACGTCCATTCAAAATATAGTCGTTTATACCATCTCGGACGTCTAAGTTATGTGGTCAGTCGTTTGACTCTAGCATATAAAAAAAATTAAAACAAGTTCAAACGTCTGAATAATAGAGGTCAGATTTCTGAACATAAACTAGAGAAGGATACGTTCATTTTAAGTCTTGTTCAGAAGTCTGATCTTTAGATCAGACATCTGGTCTTTATTATATAAAAAGTGTTGAGATTAGATTCAAACATCTAGTTTGTTCGATCATCTGGTATCCTCATCAGACATCTAGTCGAACCAATCAAATGTCTGAATGTCTTCAGGAATTTTTTTTAATAAACTCAAACATCTGTAGAAATAGTTTAGACATCCAAGTCTTTACAGAGTCTTATCCCAATAGTTTGTAGGCCATTTTAAATTAATTTAGACATATGACAAATTCCCTCAGACGTCTGACTGTGAGGGTTTATAACTATGTTTAGAACTATTCAGATGTATGAAAAAATGGCTCAAACATCTTACTCCTGTTAATTTTAAAAAGTGATTATTAAGTTTGAAAAATCTCCTTTGATTGTTTATAAAAGATTTTAATGTATGTGTAAATCATCAAAGGATATTGTATGGTATTTTCTTGACTCACTAAGACAACAAATCTTGATAGTTAATCTTTAATGCCTTGATCACAGTAGCTAGTCATTTTTTGCTTTGAAATATACTGTAAAGAATATAATTGTACAATATCTATAGAAATATATAGTTGTGTCATCAAAACTTAAAAAGGCAGGATTCAACATTTTCCCCCTTTTCGATGATGATAGCTATATATATATATATAATATGAAATACTCCCACTATCGTTGTGCCCAATATTGTTCTCCCTCTTTGTCATTATCAAAAGTCTCAAAAAGGCACAAAGTATAGAATGCTAAGAAATAATACTTATACACATGGTAAGAATTTCAATCATAACACACTAATGACTTACATAACAAACAACATAATGTTTTAATATAAGGCAACACAAATTGTTCCACAACATACTGGTCAAGTACAAACACCACATATTGTTTTTTTATTACAAATAAACAAAATACTAAAACAAATAACATTCTAAACCACTAAATCACTATGATGTAATCATTACCATGCAATGCTCTAAGAAAACAAAACAAAGAACCATGCATGCTCCAAGAAAACCTGACACACATATTGTAACGACCCGTAATTTTCAATAATTAAAATTTGTTAATTTAATAAGATTTTGTGATTTAATATTGGAAGAAATTAAAATTTGTGGTTTATTAATAAGAAACGACTAGAATGTAATGTTAAAAATGTTAATCAAGACAATTGATAACTACTATAAAGTACGTTCAATAAATTGGAATGATTGTAAAGTAAAAATTGGTTATAGAAAATAAATAAAGAAATAGGGTTTAATAATGTAAATTTAATGTAATGGATGACAAATGGAATGTAACCTCAAGTAACTATAATAATTGTAAGTTATAAGTAGTTATAAATTTAAAATAAGAAAATAAATTTAATGTTATATTGATTCGTGAAACAATATGTAATTAATGGTAATTGAATAAAAGTAGTGTTGCGGTAGTAGTTATGACATTTGTGTGTAGATAACAAACTTACAAATGTCATTAAATTAAGTAAAGGTAACGATTGTCACTTGTTACCAATTTTTTTAATTGTTGAATTCAATTTGAAATCAACTGCAATTAAATGTAATTAAATATGACGTTAAAGTAAATTAAGATGAAATTGGAGAATATTAATGTAATGAGATATAAACCAATGTTAACTATATCCAATGGATAATGATTGGCTGAATAAAAGATTGAAATCAAGTTTGATCAATTTATTGGAATTTAAAATTTAATAATTGGATATATTACAATTAAATGAAATGAAATATTATGTTAAAGAAAATTAAGATGATAACTGTAAAATATTAGTGTAATAAGATATAAACAAATGTTAATTATAGCCATGAGATGACAATTGATTGAATAACAAGATGAAAAGGCAAATAAATGGATTTATTGGAATTTTAAGTAATAACCACTATATTTATTTCAATCGAAATTAAACAATGTAATTAGGAAAATAATTAACATTGAATTGACATGTAAATTTGTTTTAAACTATTGTAAATATCCAAGTAATCAAAAATGATAAAAAATTGTTAGTTATAAATTTTGAAATTAAAGAGTGATTTAATAAATTTAATAATAATTTATTTAATTTATGTGAAAATAGTCATTTTGGCCACTATTTCGGATTTCGATGAAACTAGTTTCATCGGATCCATAACGATGAATTATTGTAGGATTTCAAATTTCGTAGCGATCGGACCTGTCGTTTGATCGTACGGACTCGAAACGCGTAGAAATTAATTTAATTGAAATCAATTTGAAATAAGATGATTTTAAGCTAACTTCTTTATACGATGGAATTAGGACTTGAAACCTGTTCCATTGAGTTTAAAAACATCGAAAACATCTATTTTGATATATGGGATGACCCACTTTCGTTTCGGAAGCGAAACGGGCTTTTCGGGTCGTTATTGTCGATTCGAACCAATTTGATATGTTATTCTTTCTTATCGAGGTTTGTTAACATAATTAGACTTTGCTTCTCAAACCCTAGCAACCATTCAGTTTATTTTGTATGTACTCTTTTGTTCCTCAACTGCTTCTCTTCTCTAATGTCAGATAACCTAATTGCAATTCCAAATTTTATCAAAAACCCAAACTACTCGAAAAATTCAAACAAAATATGAAATCGAAAGCTCTCGATGATACAAATCAGCGTCTAGTATTCGTTTTTTTTGAAATAGTGCTCGATTCATCAGGAATTCGCGGTCAAAGGAGGAAAAAAATTGAAACCCTAGGCTAATTTAAGGCTTTTCGATTCGGGCTTTAATCGGCGAAATTGTTTTATGGGTTTTGAAGAGATCGTTGCATGGAGTCGACTGGTGGTGGTTTGAAGGCGTGTCGTAGCCTATGGTGGCCGAAATTTGCAAACAAGGGTTCGAAAACCCTAGTCAATAGGTGGCGGCGGCGGCCTCTATGGGCCACGATGGCGGCGCACGTGGGGGCCAGTGGGCGCGTCTCGTCATGAGAAGGAGGATGGTGGTGGTCGACGTTGCTCAGGTGGCCGGAGTTGGTGGCGAGACATTTTCAAAGTGCGGCTGTTCGCGTGGTAATGGTTCACGTGCGTGGGAGTGAGAGAGAACGACGTGGTATATTCTGATTGGCCATATTTTATTTTAAAAAAATTCAAATATTCTAACCGCGATAACTTTTACATATGAGCTCGGATTTGCACGCGGTTTGTTTCATTGGGATCATACCAAAATTTTAGACATTATGAAATCAGTTTGGACGAATTCTGAGACTATTGAATTTTGGACCTTATTTTGGATTTCAAATCGATTTGAAATCAAAAGGTGAGTGTTTTAACCCACTCACAATTACTAAATTATCTTATGTTAGTTAAATTGAATTTAGTTGTGATTTGAAATTGATTTATTGATGTTTGGTATATTTAAATTGTCATTTCAGTTAAATTTGACCTTTACTGCATTTAATCGTCATTTAATTTAATATTGACTTTAATTGTCAATTTAATACCTGTTATTGATAATCAGTTATTTATTGATGTTTATTGGTTGATTTGGATGATGATTGTGATGGATGTTTGATTGTTGATATTGGATGACTGGATGTTATATTTTATACTGTTATAACACTGCAAGTTCCCTATGGGTTAAAATGATACATACCCGAATGATTGATAGAATAGGGGAAATTGTTATGAGTTGAAATGATAGACTCAAGCGATTCCATGGATTGTAATTAAATTCGGGATTGCGAGTTGAAATGATATATATCTGTAAATATAAATAATTGCGGATTGAAATGATAAATGTCTGTATTACTTGACCATAAGGTAGAAAATTATATACGGACACCGAATTGGTAAAATTAAATTGATTTGAAAGCCTTAAAATTTGATTTCAATTAAATGATATTGGGTGAAAAAATTTGATTTATATAAATTGTATTATTTAGAAAATTCAAGGTTTAAATGTTGGAATTGGAAACTGGTTTAATTTAAAATTTAAAGTTGAATTTTTAAGTAAAAACGGAACTTATCGAAATTTAGTCGTTGAAATGTTTAAAATTTGTAACTTTGAAATCTATTGAAATTGGAATAGCTTAAAATTGATATTTTAAGATTTGAAATTGGGTTTTGAGTTGAAATCTAGATATGGTCCGTATTTGTCAAAATGAAAGAAATAGTTCAATTCGATATTAATTTCAAATTTATTATCATTAATATAAACTGTTCTAAAACATATTACTTTCAAATCTTAATTATTAAGATTTTTAGACTATTAAACTAATTTAAGCTATTTTGAACTATTTGAACTATTTTAATCCATTTAAACTAATTCAATTTATTTTAATCGATTTAATACAATTTAATCTATTATAATCTATTTTAACCTAACTGACCCATTTTAAATTATTTTAAATCTATTTAATCTATTTTAAAACAATTTAATCTATTTTAAATCTATTTAATCTATTTTAAATATAATCAATCTAATTTAATCTATTTAAACTATATTAATCCATTTTAATCTATTTTAAACTATGTTAATCCATTTTAACCTATTTTAAACTATATTAATCTATTAATATATTTTAAACTATCTTAAACTATTTTTAAAACTAATTTAAACAATCTAAACTGTTTTCTGGATTTCAGGTTTTGTAAAGTGGAAGTTTATTTTTAAATCCTTGATTTTTAAGTAGAATACGACTAAATGTTGTAATAACCTAAGTTGGGATTTAAATAACATATTTTGAATAAACATGATGATTTTGAAATGAGGGTTTAACCTATTTGAAAATATGATTTCGAAAGTGAATATGATTCCGGAAGTGACATGGTTTGAATTGAATATGATATTTTGATATCAATTATGAAACAGTTTTATTTTGGAAATTTAAAGAACCACCCGATGTGAAATAAGCCTTTGGTTGTTAAAGAGATCGGGATCGGATATTGTCATACTCTCTGCCAGTACCGAAAACCACTTTAACAACTGTGTACATGGTGGAGATTACAAAAATGAAGTACGTTGGTTTGGCGAACGATTCCGTATGAGGTATTTACGTGACCCTGACTCCCGTGAGTCAGCTTGGATGTGACTAAAACAGTAGCCATGCCAGGCCAAGTGAGGTCATTCCTCTTATCGAACACATTTCTTCGATACCATATTATGACTTTGTGATGATTTGGTGGCCACCCTTTGATTTTGATTATGGGAGTGTGTTCCGAGATGGGCGGTAGTAGCTGCTATGCGTTACCACCAGTCCGGATCCGCAAACAGTATATCTACCCTGGCATTACCTCGAGTGCTGTGTTCACATGCCCTATCGCGCCTTCTACGCGTTTGGTTTATACCATACCTATGGAGTGCCCTTTGATAGCCCTCAAGTTGACGGAGGAATTACGGTACTGTATAGACTATGGGAATATGTAAAATGTGTTAAGGGGGATATGGGTAATGCCTTAACGCTATTTTAATACTTTACTTTACTATAGACGCTATTATAATAGCATATTGTACTACATAGTAGATAGTTTAACGGATCCTTAGAGATGGTAATCCCGAACATCTCTTAAGTTATTGTACTCACGTTGACACTGGATAGGGGATGTCAAACCCCGTAAACATCTCCGACGTCGTTACACTCATATTTGTTTATAGTTGATTTAACTTACATAAGATCTTTTAGTTCTGACTCGAGTGTTTTGTCTTTTCAATTCGCTCAGGTCAGTCTGGGCTTTTCAGTTTATCGAAGATTGCTTTCAGGAGGACGAAGATGAAGATTCAGTACTATTACTATTTACTATATTATTTGTTTTAATTTTCCACTACATCATGTTGTTCCACTGCATTATTTATTTATTATTGCTGTATGTACTCTGATTTATATTGTAAAGTGTAATCAAATGTTATTTGTAAAACAGCTTCATGAACTATTTATTTGATTATTACATTTTGTCATTCCGCTTTGAGATCCTGTGTTTGTTTCTTTCTTTCTCTTCTTTTTCTTATTTACCCCATAACAATTTTCCCTTTTGAATGGTTTGAGTTGATATGTGTGTTGATTTAAACCGTCCAAAAAGGCAGGTCGTTACATTTGGTATCAGAGCTTTGGTTTAACGATAGCCTTAGCTTTGTGGGGTCCGACTCACATAAAATAGGGTAGTAATACCCTAGAATGAGTCGCTGAGTGTACATATGAGAGAGCGTATTTGTTAGTGTTGTAAAGAGTTTTTTGTATTGTGTTTTTTACGTTTTGTATTTATAAATTATGGTCAGTGCATAGGACGCTATGACATCGATAGGGATTTCTAAACACTTAATAGGGCAGACCGACATAATATTTGTTTTGAAATATAGGTAAATGAAATAATTTTGCCTATTATATATTTTTGTATATAAAATAATAATTTTTATAAATTCTATAGTTGGATGTAATATGTTGTTTTTTAGGTAGAGAAATTATAAATATTGATTGAAAAATAGGATTTACAAATAAAGTAAATATAAATTGGAAGTTTAGAACTGAAGTTCCGGGATTTTTGAAAATTTCTTCCGAAAGATTTTGGAATATAATACTAGTAGTATTTAGAAGTATTTTCTGATATAAATATTTTAAGATGATTTGAAAGAAATGTTTTAAAAGAAATTTTTTAAAGGAAATAAGTTCTGTACTCCCCTCTCTGTCGCTGGAAAATAATTTTGGTGATGAGTGCACGCATCGACGTTCATTTTCGAGTTTCAAAGTGGGAAGACTGCTGTAGTAATTTTACTGCACATTTGTTTTGATTACGGATCTTAATTTTGAATTCCTAAATATGATTTGATCTATAAATGATGAATGTATATATATATATATATATATAATTTTAAAATGATTTGGAAATATAACCCGGAGTTAGTTCTTAAACCTTCTAATAATTAGTAGTTTTCAGTTAATATAATAAAATGAAATCTTAACTATTTGAATGTTTGGAAGCTACTAAGATGTGAAATAAGAAATTAGATGTTAAGAGATTAATGAAATATAAAGAAATTAAAGGTTGTCATTTATAAATTAAGAAATGGAAATAAGAAAATGTAACTATTGAACATTTTGTTAATTAAAATAAATACGATAACTTGTGTAACTTTCTATTGCATTCTAAAAGACATATATAACTTACCAAAATGTAAAAAGTTGTAATGTTGATAGGAATATGTAATAGAAGACTATACAAGTAAACTTTAGTAAATGAAAGTGTTCTATGGAATTACTTTTATAAATAAGAGTTCTGATATTATAAATTGTTATAAACTTAGGTTAATATTCTGAAATGTTACTAATCAAATGTAATAGAAAAGTGAATAATGTAAGAAAAACGATTATAAACTTAAGTTAACATTTTAAGCTATTTATAATCAGATTGAATAGTAAAAGGTGAATACTGTAAGTAAATAATTATAAACTTAATTAATGTTGAAGCCATTTATAATTAGAGTGAGTACTATATTAATTGAATGATTATAACTTCATAAAATGTTGAAATGATTTAGAAATGGATTTAATATTCAATAATACTATATATAAAAGAAATGAATGTGAAAGAAAAAAGAAAAAATATATAGAAATATCTATTAATGGTGAATTTAATTGTAAAGAAACTTACCTAATAATAGATAATCTAATAATTGAAATAGAAACAACTTATTTAAGCAATGAATGTAAAGTAATAAAATGATAAGAAAAAATGGCATTGTATGAATAAATGAGAAATGAACTTTTGTAAGTAATAACGAATGTAAATTAACGAAAATAAGCATTATATGAATGAGAAAAGAACAGTAAATGATGTGAAATGAAAAGAAAAAGAAAAAAAAGGGGAACAAACTTAAATAACATTGAAATTATTGTTTGTTTGGCTTATGGATTGGTTGGAAATGATACTTTTATTTTGTATAGAGATGTATAAATAATCTATAAAGTTTTATCTACGACTGTTGAGTGTATGGTTTACTTCATAGTTTATTTATCATTTTATATGATTAGAAGTTCTGAACCCGAACAAACCATTTGTTTTGGTTGCTATGGATGGATGATTGATTTCTTGGTTGAGTGATGTTTGTACTGTTTGTTTGCAAATGATTATTGTTATATTATGATGATTTATTTGTTATTAATTTGAAACAACGTAAATATTTCTCTTTTACATAATTATTAACTTCTTTGGATTATATAAGTGAAATACAGGTTTATGGAAGCAATAGCTACTGCTTTTGGTTTCATAAATAAGCGTTGTTTGCCCGACAAATAGGTATGTTCTCGGATTACGGTTTTATAGCGATGTTATTTTGTTTTCCCATGGTTTGGGATATATATTTTTGAAAAATATGGTATATATTGTTATTATCGATATTATTATTTCTCCCAGACCTCTCCGTACAAAGGAGACTCTACCAAAATTTTCTATGAATTTTGGACTTAGAAAAATTTTATGAAATGTTTTTCAAACTTTTATTAACTTAAATATAAAAGGATTTAATTGTTATAAATTGATATATTTTATTTAAATTATTTAATTATGTAAATTGATTGGTTATAAATTTAATATTTTGAACAAGATATATTGATCTCTTATTTCCTTAACCCCTTCTTTTTCCTTTTCGAGGACGAAAAGTTTTAAGTGGGAGAGAGTGTAACGACCCGTAATTTTCGATAATTAAAATTTGTTAATTTAATAAGATTATGTGATTTAATATAGGAAGAAAATAAAATTTATTGTTTATTAATAAGAAATGACTAGAATGTAATGTTAAAAATGATAATTCAAGACAATTGATAACTACTGTAAAGTATGTCCAATAAGTTTGAATGATTGTAAAGTAAAAATTGGTTATAGATTGTAAATAAAGAAATAGGGTTTAATAATGTAAATTTAATGTAATGGATGACAAATGGAATGTAACCTCGAGTAGTTATAATAATTGTAAATTATAATTAGTTAGAAATTTAAAATAAGAAAATACATTAAATGTTATATTGATTGGTGAAATAATATGTAATTAATGGTAATTGAATAAAAGTAATGTTGTGGTAGTAGTTATGACATTTTTGTGTAGATAACAAACTTACAAATGTCATTAAATTAAGTAAAGGTAACGATTGTCACGTGTTACCAATTTGTTTAATTGTTGAATTCAATTTGAAATCAATGCATGTAACGACCCAGAATTTTGGACCATTCGCATCCATTATAAGTGTATAGGTAGATACTCATGCCGGAGTTGAATTGCTCAAAATACCGCGTTGTTAATTTAAATTTGGCAAAACTGAACATATACAGTAAATAAATATAATCACAGATCACAGACACAGAGTAATAAATGCAGCGGAAATAAAAGAGATAGTAGTTCATGAAGCTACTATATAAATATATAAGATACATCAGAGTTTACAACAGAAGAGTAATACGATACATCAGATACAAATCAGAATACATCATTGGAATCATCGAATACTGAAAGCTGAATAGATGGCTGGATCTTCAAGCAAAGCTCCAACTCCAATGGTGAGTCTCGAATACTGGTACACTCAGTCTGACCCGAGCGTAAAGCAAAATACAAAACACTCGAGTCAGGATTAACATTCTTATATTAATAAATCCAACTCAAGTGAAATAGCAATTGAAATACAAGTAACTCAAAGGATGTTTGGAATAACCATCCTTTAAGGATCCGTCAAACTATCTACTATGTAGTAATGTACGATAAGTAGATAATGTCTATCAGTAATAATAAGATATCAAAATAGCGTTAAGTCATGGCCCATTCCACCCTTAACACATTTTTATTCCCAAAAGCATATACAAGACCGTAGTTTCCCCAAAACCGGAAGTCACCAGAGGGCAATCCATATACTAAAGGTACAAATCAAAATCGTAGTGGTCGCGCATAAATGGAATACAAGTATGACAAGGCACATGAGGCAATACCCAAGGTAGTGATACTACCGTTCGCCTGATCCGGACCGGTGAGAACGCAACGCCGCAGCGCCCGCAACACCGTGAAACAACACTCCCAAAATCAAGGGTGCACCAATCGACAACAAGTAATAAATAGTTCGAAGAAGTGTGTCCACTTGAGGTAGCTAATCCTCCATTGGCCCGGCACAGCTCCTGTTTTAGTCATTTCCAATTTGACACAAGTGTCAAGGCTATCCATTATCGTTCTCTTTCTTCAGTCAACACGTACATCATTCCAACCACTTCATTCTGGATCATCACTCCACGTATAGTTATTAAAGTGGTTTCGGTTCAGATAGAGAGTATATCCATTACCGAACCCGGTCTCTTTAATAACTTTCGTAATTATTACACCGATTGGTCGTTTATATATTTCAAAAACCAAATCAATTTCAATTTCAAATAGAATTCGTAAATCAACATTTCATTTGTCTTTCAAAACCAATTTCCAATAATTTACGTTTCAAAACTTCCAAATTATCATTTCAAAATCTTATAATTCAAATTCAATTTCTATTTAAAACAATCCAAATATTGATTCAAGCTCGCATATAAGTTTCCCTTCGAAAATCATTTAAATTAATTTAATTCAACATTCAAATCAATTTAAAAACACTTATCGATCTCATTTGATATTCGTTAAGTAAATTTTCCATTCAAAACAATTTCTATTAAATTTTCAATTCAATAAATCAATTACTTAAATTCAACATCATTATATCAAAACTTACAAATTTAATTAAATTAAATCCATCAAATCAAATTCTTTAAATTTCAAGTCTTACATCAATTTCAATAAATCGCATTTTATTTCTTGTTAAAGAAATTCAATTTCACTTATTTACTTACTTAAATAATTTTCCAAAAAACTTAATTAATAAAGAGACTCAATTTCAATTATTTACGCAGTAAATTCACTTATTCAAAAGTTCAATTTTACTTATTAAAGAGTTCAATTCAATTTAATCATTAAATAATTCAACTTTATTTAATTATTAAATAATTCAAAACTTAATTATTAAATAATTTCAAAGTTTAATAATTTCAAACTTAAATGTAATTTCAAACTTAATTATTAAATCATTTCAACTTAATTCAATCATTTCTCAAATTAAACAACATTCTTTCTTCAATTACATTGTTAATATTTTGTTTCAGATTATTAAATATTAACATTTTCCTTTCATAAAAATTCAAATTTCAACTTCATTTCAAAACCATATTATTTTCAAATAAAATCTTCGTTTTATTTTTAAATCAAATTATTGACCAATCGGGTTTTATTTAGATTCTCTATCCTAGGTCAAAGTTCAATTTGGGTATTTATCATTTCAACCCGATTCCAATTCAATTCAAAAATCAAAGCATAACAAAGGGAACTTGCAGTGTGATAACTGGGATGGTGTCAAAGTAAATAAACAAGCAATAACAACAACAATAACAATCCAATAATCAATTCAAATAATCCCGAAATAACTGTATTAATTCGCATTGTTATTTGTACGAATTAATATAATTATTTCTAGAATCTACACTATCATTTCATGTAGATTAAAGATTATTACATTACGGTTTTTCACTTGTCATATATTTACAATTTCATCCATCATCAATTTAACAACATACATTCAGTGGTTCAAGATGTAATTAAACAAATCCTACGTGTCAATAAATTTAACAGTTAAATGGGTCATATTATACAAATGTCATTAAATCAAATTTAACATTTAACTATCCTATATCAAGTTCAATTGCATACTACTTATCATTTTAACATTAACAATTTAACGTCCAATATAAACATCAACAATCAATAAATTATCAACCAAACTGTATTATCATTGCATAATAGTTAACAGATAATGGTGTTAGATGTCACAGGTGAACTATACGGGTAATAACATATATAACAGTGTAGATGACTAACAGCAGCATATTTCAATTGTCGTTTCAATTGAAATCAGATTTAATAAATAAAAGAACCTTAATCGTGAGTGAGTGCTCACCTTTCGAGGCTAGAGAAGAACGAGATTGAGACATGTTGCAAATCCAAATACGAATTCCAGAATAAAGCACGATGGACACGAGTTCGACGGACAAAGCTGATAGATGTGAATCGATGAAAATCAAATCAGTTTGATAGAACCAGAAATATCTATATATTATTATTAATATTAAATTTGAGCAAATATTAAAATAATATTTACATATAATTGAATTCGTTGTTTTAATTAAACATATATATATATATATATATATATACTTTAAGCAAAATAAGAACAAATAATACTTATGCATTAATATATACTTTTTTTTTTACTTTAACCATAAAAAAAATACATATACAAAAAGCCTGCTGTAGCTCATATTATAAGTAACTATTATAAACTAACATATATTAACTGGCTAACATATAACTTAATTCCATATGTGCAACAAAACAAACTTTGTATACATATATATATATATACACGCTTATAACACAGACTATATACATATTACTAAAAGAAAACAAATGAACTGCTGTAATTATAATACCCATATTAGTATATATAGCACATACAATACCAAATATATGTAGAACATAAATAAAACAAACACATCTGGTTAAAACAAATCCTTCCAAATCATAATATCGTTCCAAAATCCCATGGTGAAGTATATATGTACTGTAATCATATACTTCTTACTATAGCATCTAAAAATCAATATCCAATCAAACTTTATACTTATTCGTAAATCTCCATAACTTGCTTTCTTTTTCTTTTTTTTCTTTTTTTTTTAAAAAAAATGTATACACTGTAAAACTATAAACTGTAAAACAATATATAATATTTCTTTTAAACTAAAATCAATCATAACAGTTTCAAGTAACATTTCAGGAAATAAATATTTATATATGTACAAACAACATACCACTATCCTATATAGCTTATATTTTCGACGGCAAACCACGTATATACCAATATAGATATCAACTTATATAAACAACAAGCTTTATATATTACCCTTATTTACACAGCATGCGACTTAAACTAGATCAAAAAAAATAAACTTATAATATATATAACACCATACTTTTAAATACTAACACTAAAACTATGTTCCTATATATATATATACTAATGTATATGTATATTCTCAAAAAGTATATGTAAACCTACTCAGTTCGTAATTGGGCTTTGTATTGGTTTGAAGTTTGGGCTGTAATGCCTTTAATAAAGTCTTACCCATTTACAAAAAAAAAAAATATTCTCAAAATCTGTAGCATATAAACATCATCATTTATATAACATAAACATTATTTACACGCTACCTGAATTTCAACAAGGGAAGAGGAAACGAGTTGCTGAGTAGTTGAAGGCTGGAAGCTTGAACTAGAAGAAAGGAGGGACGAACTGAAATACTCGGCCATGGCGGGTTTCGGAGGAGAGTGGTGAGGTTGGCATGGCGATTGCGGCGGAGCTTGGCTATGCCGAATAAGGACAGGCGATTTACGGCGCTTGGGTTTGTAAGGTGGAGCGGTTGCTAGGTCAGGGCGGAGGGAAGGTTCGGCGCTTGAGGCTGTGGGGAGATGGATGGCCGGAGGCGTTTGTGGTGGAGCAAGGAGTCGCGGCGGAGAGGGAAAGAAGGTGGGGCATCGGTGGGAAAAGGGACAGGACGAGATGAGAAGGTGAGATGGTGTTCTCGGCTTGTGTGAGGGTGTTGCTGCAGAACGCGGTGGCCGCTATGCCGGAGAAAGGTGATGGGTTCGGTTGGTCGGTGACAAGGACACGTGGGTTGCTCGGCGTTCAAGGTGAGGCGGTGTTGCCGATTGGAAGGTGGAGGCAGAGACGTGGTGAGGCGGAGGGAAGAGGCTTAGACTATTTGGGGTGTGTTGGACGTGAGGTGGGAAATGAGAGAAGCGAGAGGGGAAAAGAGCAGGAGTCCAAAGAAATGAATGCAAAGTTTAATAACTTCATACTATTATACTTCAGAAGAACCAACATTTGAACGTGGAAATGTGAACCGATACATTTTGGAAACTGTGGGAAAATCAAACGCCAATATCAAATATTGGACTCGGCAAGAAATAAAGGTGAATGGTCATTTCATTTCGGCTGATAGATAAGTGAAAGGTAAGGAAATCAAAGGTCCGAAAACGGTTACCGATAAAGTAATCGTTTTACTAATTTCGTCGTGACTCGAATTTCGAAATATACGAATGAATATACTACAGAGATCAGCACGATGATATGATCAAAACGGTACAAAGATATCGGTGGTATGATTGAATTATAAAAATTTGAAATTTTCTACTGGCGGAAAAATGCAAGAAAAACGCTGAAAAATAAGATCGACGGAGCCAAAGATGTCCGAATTTGGAAAAACGACAAACTGACATCTTGCTCAGAAGATGGTTTAGAATTTTTCTATGTAAAAATATTTAGGTTCCGAAAACATTTTATTTTCATCGCTTTTTAACTGATTAAATTGAAGTAAATTTACGCGCGAAATAAACTTTCATATTTTCGGACGAAAATTTATCAGTTGCTATGTTTAACTAGACGTATTCCAAATATAAAAATTTTATTTCAAAATTTTATCGTTTAAAATTTCACAAAATTTCAACTAATTACGTTATTAAAACAGTTGAAATTTACGGGTCGTTACACTCTCCCCCACTCAAAACTTTTCATCCCCGAAAAGGAACGAGGTAGGAGAATAGGAACAACCAGAATTAAAAACAGATTTGAAATACAAAATAACAATTAATTTAAACCATATAAATTCAATTTAAATTAATTGATATTCAATAATTGATTTAATCCATTTGATTTCACTAAAATCAATATTAACTATTTCTAAATTCATTATCATATTATCCAATTATCTTAAATTTATAGTTACTAAAACCATAAATTTGAATAGTCTTTTATTATAATCATATTTTTTTTCAACAATTTAAATTCTTCTTTATTCCAAATCATTGTTAAATTTATTCTATTTAATATATCTAATCACATATATTTAACCCATATAAATTAATTTAAACCATAGAAGTTTCGATTTAAATTAATTTACATCTACTAATTGCTTTTAAATTCAAGGTATTTTCATATATCGATCAAATTTCAATTTATTAATTCTTTCAAAACAAATTTATTTCATTATTAACTGAGTTTACTTATTATCCTATCTAACTCTATTAACATCTTTATAATCCAAATTTAGTGTATAACATTTATTATAAACACTCAAATTTTATTTATAAATTCAATTTATCTTATATATTATCTAATTACATATTCAACTTCTGAATGATTTAGGTAAGTTGTATTAGAATGTAGTTGAACAATATACAAATAAATTTTTCCCAATTCAATTATTCAAGTTTAAATATTTATTCCAAATTTTGGTTTTATTTATAATTAAAATCATCCATTAACAAAATTTAAGAATTTGATTTCCGATTAACTTTAAACAATTTAGAGATATATATAATATATTTATATCAAATCAAATTAAATTTTAAAATAAGATACTTATATATATATATAAATCAAATTATACTGAAGAAATTCAAATCAAAATATTTTTCAAAACAAAGCCGTAGCAAAACTACAGAATAGTATCTCCACTTTGAAACTCGAAAATGAATGTCGATGATGCGGCCGCCATCACCGAAATTATTTTCCAGCGACAGCAGAGAAGAGCACTGATTTCGACATTTAAAAAAAAAATCTTTGAAAATGGTTTCTATTTGAAAATACGTTCAATAATATACATTTTAAATTTTTTTTAAAAAAAAACCAAAGCTTGAAATTTTAGGAAATCAAATACTCCAATTTCTGATTTAAATTCATTTCAAATTCCAAATCAAATTATAACTAAGTTTATAAATTCATTTATTTATTTCAGACAACAAATTCATTAACAATTAAATTTCAGAAAACTTATATTTATATATAATATAATCATACAAAACTTTTATTTTATTTATCAAATTTGAAAACGATATTGTGTCAGTTTGCTCTGCTCAAGTGTTTTGGAAATCCTATCGATAGCGTTGATCAGACGAATCGATCGAAAACCCAAACCAGCATCAACAACTCAAACAACACAATATATTTTAAAACATTTTAAATATTAATTTACAAATACATTTCTTTGCTCGACGATACAGGAATGAATTTTCAAAATAAGGATAGGGTTTCAAATTCGATGGACTTAAATTAAAGAGAAATTTGATTCGAAGATAAGTTTGAAACAAGATATGATGATTAATAGCAAAGTAGGAAGATTGATAAGTTTATATAAATCGTGGGCAACCTTAACCGGGTCGACCGTGACTTCAAGAATGAGATCGGTGTAGAATTCCGAGGTAAATCGACATTCGATCTTAAGCAATAGAATTCAGGTATAGGAGGAGATAGATAGCATCGTAAACCGAGGATACATAAATCTCCGGTAAATCAATGCCTATTGTAAAGGAGTTTTGCTCCTTTACGAATCATTCGAAGATTGGCGAGACCACCGATCTATTATAGATATCATTCAGAATGGAGTTAGGGGGTGCTCCATGATTGAAAGAAGACGAATAGTGAAGGACACGAATGAAATTTGGAACCGTAGGGAACGTTCCAAAATTCTAAGAAACTGAGTCAAAGGAAGAGATTGAAACTCGAATGAGAGTGATTCTGTAAATACATTTACCCTATATGTTGAGTTTTGCCTAGAGCTTCCAAAGCTCTGATACCAACTGTAACGACCCAGAATTTTGGACCATTCGCATCCATTATAAGTGTATAGGTAGACACTCATGCCGGAGTTGAATTGCTCAAAATACCGCGTTGTTAATTTAAATTTGGCAAAACTGAACATATACAGTAAATAAATATAATCACAGATCACAGACACAGAGTAATAAATGCAGCGGAAATAAAAGAGATAGTAGTTCATGAAGCTACTATATAAATATATAAGATACATCAGAGTTTACAACAGAAGAGTAATACGATACATCAGATACAAATCAGAATACATCACTGGAATCATCGAATACTGAAAGCTGAATAGATGGCTGGATCTTCAAGCAAAGCTCCAACTCCAAAGGTGAGTCTCGAATACTGGTACACTCAGTCTGACCCGAGCGTAAAGCAAAATACAAAACACTCGAGTCAGGATTAACATTCTTATATTAATAAATCCAACTCAAGTGAAATAGCAATTGAAATACAAGTAACTCAAAGGATGTTTGGAATAACCATCCTTTAAGGATCCGTCAAACTATCTACTATGTAGTAATGTACGATAAGTAGATAATGTCTATCAGTAATAATAAGATATCAAAATAGCGTTAAGTCATGGCCCATTCCACCCTTAACACATTTTTATTCCCAAAAGCATATACAAGACCGTAGTTTCCCCAAAACCGAAAGTCACCAAAGGGCAATCCATATACTAAAGGTACAAATCAAAATCGTAGTGGTCGCGCATAAATGGAATACAAGTATGACAAGGCACATGAGGCAATACCCAAGGTAGTGATACTACCGTTCGCCTGATCCGGACTGGTGAGAACGCAACGCCGCAGCGCCCGCAACACCGTGAAACAACACTCCCAAAATCAAGGGTGCACCAATCGACAACAAGTAATAAATAGTTCGAAGAAGTGTGTCCACTTGAGGTAGCTAATCCTCCATTGGCCCGGCACAGCTCCTATTTTAGTCATTTCCAATTTGACACAAGTGTCAAGGCTATCCATTATCGTTCTCTTTCTTCAGTCAACACGTACATCATTCCAACCACTTCATTCTGGATCATCACTCCGCGTATAGTTATTAAAGTGGTTTCGGTTCAGATAGAGAGTATATCCATTACCGAACCCGGTCTCTTTAATAACTTTCGTAATTATTACACCGATTGGTCGTTTATATATTTCAAAAACCAAATCAATTTCAATTTCAAATAGAATTCGTAAATCAACATTTCATTTGTCTTTCAAAACCAATTTCCAATAATTTACGTTTCAAAACTTCCAAATTATCATTTCAAAATCTTATAATTCAAATTCAATTTCTATTTAAAACAATCCAAATATTGATTCAAGCTCGCATATAAGTTTCCCTTCGAAAATCATTTAAATTAATTTAATTCAACATTCAAATCAATTTAAAAACACTTATCGATCTCATTTGATATTCGTTAAGTAAATTTTCCATTCAAAACAATTTCTATTAAATTTCCAATTCAATAAATCAATTACTTAAATTCAACTTCATTTTATCAAAACTTACAAATTTAATTAAATTAAATCCATCAAATCAAATTCTTTAAATTTCAAGTCTTACATCAATTTCAATAAATCGCATTTTATTTCTTGTTAAAGAAATTCAATTTCACTTATTTACTTACTTAAATAATTTTCCAAAAAACTTAGTTAATAAAGAGACTCAATTTCAATTATTTACGCAGTAAATTCACTTATTCAAAAGTTCAATTTTACTTATTAAAGAGTTCAATTCAATTTAATCATTTTAATTATTAAATAATTCAAAACTTAATTATTAAATAATTTCAAAGTTTAATAATTTCAAACTTAAATGTAATTTCAAACTTAATTATTAAATCATTTCAACTTAATTCAATCATTTCTCAAATTAAACAACATTCTTTCTTCAATTACATTGTTAATATTTTGTTTCAGATTATTAAATATTAACATTTTCCTTTCATAAAAATTCAAATTTCAACTTCATTTCAAAACCATATTATTTTCAAATAAAATCTTCGTTTTATTTTTAAATCAAATTATTGACCAATCGGGTTTTATTTAGATTCTCTATCCTAGGTCAAAGTTCAATTTGGGTATTTATCATTTCAACCCGATTCCAATTCAATTCAAAAATCAAAGCATAACAAAGGGAACTTGCAGTGTGATAACTGGGATGGTGTCAAAGTAAATAAACAAGCAATAACAACAACAATAACAATCCAATAATCAATTCAAATAATCCCGTAATAACCGTATTAATTCGCATTGTTATTTGTACGAATTAATATAATTATTTCTAGAATCTACACTATCATTTCATGTAGATTAAAGATTATTACATTACGGTTTTTCACTTGTCATATATTTACAATTTCATCCATCATCAATTTAACAACATACATTCAGTGGTTCAAGATGTAATTAAACAAATCCTACGTGTCAATAAATTTAACAGTTAAATGGGTCATATTATACAAATGTCATTAAATCAAATTTAACATTTAACTACCCTATATCAAGTTCAATTGCATAATACTTATCATTTTAACATTAACAATTTAACGTCCAATATAAACATCAACAATCAATAAATTATCAACCAAACTGTATTATCATTGCATAATAGTTAACAGATAATGGTGTCAGATGTCACAGGTGAACTGATACGGGTAATAACATATATAACAGTGTAGATGACTAACAGCAGCATATTTCAATTGTCGTTTCAATTGAAATCAGATTTAATAAATAAAAGAATCTTAATCGTGAGTGAGTGCTCACCTTTCGAGGCTAGAGAAGAACGAGATTGAGACATGTTGCAAATCCAAATACGAATTCCAGAATAAAGCACGATGGACACGAGTTCGACGGACAAAGCTGATAGATGTGAATCAATGAGATTCAAATCAGTTTGATAGAACCAGAAATATCTATATATTATTATTAATATTAAATTTGAGCAAATATTAAAATAATATTTACATATAATTGAATTCGTTGTTTTAATTAAACATATATATATATATATACTTTAAGCAAAATAAGAACAAATAATACTTATGCATTAATATATACATTTTTTTTTACTTTAACCATAAAAAAAATACATATACAAAAAGCCTGTTGTAGCTCATATTATAAGTAACTATTATAGACTAACATATATTAACTGGCTAACATATAACTTAATTCCATATGTGCAACAAAACAAACTTTGTATACATATATATATACACGCTTATAACACAGACTATATACATATTACTAAAAGAAAACAAATGAACTGCTGTAATTATAATACCCATATCAGTATATATAGCACATACAATACCAAATATATGTAGAACATAAATAAAACAAACACATCTGGTTAAAACAAATCCTTCCAAATCATAATATCGTTCCAAAATCCCATGGTGAAGTATATATGTACTGTAATCATATACTTCTTACTATAGCATCTAAAAATCAATATCCAATCAAAATTTATATTTATTCGTAAATCTCCATAACTTGCTTTTTTTTTTAAATGTATACACTGTAAAACTATAAACTGTAAAACAATATATAATATTTCTTTTAAACTAAAATCAATCATAACAGTTTCAAGTAACATTTCAGGAAATAAATATTTATATATGTACAAACAACATACCACTATCCTATATAGCTTATATTTTCGACGGCAAACCACGTATATACCAATATAGATATCAACTTATATAAACAACAAGCTTTATATATTACCCTTATTTACACAGCATGCGACTTAAACTAGATCAAAAAAATAAACTTATAATATATATAACACCATACTTTTAAATACTAACACTAAAACTATGTTCCTATATATATACTAATGTATATGTATATTCTCAAAATCTGTAGCATATAAACATCATCATTTATATAACATAAACATTATTTACACACTACCTGAATTTCAACAAGGGAAGAGGAAACGAGTTGCTGAGTAGTTGAAGGCTGGAAGCTTGAACTAGAAGAAAGGAGGGACGAACTGAAATACTCGGCCATGGCGGGTTTCGGAGGAGAGTGGTGAGGTTGGCATGGCGATTGCGGCGGAGCTTGGCTATGCCGAATAAGGACAGGCGATTTACGGCGCTTGGGTTTGTAAGGTGGAGCGGCTGCTAGGTCAGGGCGGAGGGAAGGTTCGGCGCTTGAGGCTGTGGGGAGATGGATGGCCGGAGGCGTTTGTGGTGGAGCAAGGAGTCGCGGCGGAGAGGGAAAGAAGGTGGGGCATCGGTGGGAAAAGGGACAGGACGAGATGAGAAGGTGAGATGGTGTTCTCGGCTTGTGTGAGGGTGTTGCTGCAGAACGCGGTGGCCGCTATGCCGGAGAAAGGTGATGGGTTCGGTTGGTCGGTGACAAGGACACGTGGGTTGCTCGGCGTTCAAGGTGAGGCGGTGTTGCCGATTGGAAGGTGGAGGCAGAGACGTGGTGAGGCGGAGGGAAGAGGCTTAGACTATTTGGGGTGTGTTGGACGTGAGGTGGGAAATGAGAGAAGCGAGAGGGGAAAAGAGCAGGAGTCCAGAGAAATGAATGCAAAGTTTAATAACTTCATACTATTATACTTCAGAAGAACCAACATTTGAACGTGGAAATGTGAACCGATACATTTTGGAAACTGTGGGAAAATCAAACGCCAATATCAAATATTGGACTCGGCAAGAAATAAAGGTGAATGGTCATTTCATTTCGGCTGATAGATAAGTGAAAGGTAAGGAAATCAAAGGTCCGAAAACGGTTACCGATAAAGTAATCGTTTTACTAATTTCGTCGTGACTCGAATTTCGAAATATACGAATGAATATACTACAGAGATCAGCACGATGATATGATCAAAACGGTACAAAGATATCGGTGGTATGATTGAATTATAAAAATTTGAAATTTTCTACTGGCGGAAAAATGCAAGAAAAACGCTGAAAAATAAGATCGACGGAGCCAAAGATGTCCGAATTTGGAAAAACGACAAACTGACATCTTGCTCAGAAGATGGTTTAGAATTTTTCTATGTAAAAATATTTAGGTTCCGAAAACATTTTATTTTCATCGCTTTTTAACTGATTAAATTGAAGTAAATTTACGCGCGAAATAAACTTTCATATTTTCGGACGAAAATTTATCAGTTGCTATGTTTAACTAGACGTATTCCAAATATAAAATTTTTATTTCAAAATTTTATCGTTTAAAATTTCACAAAATTTCAACTAATTACGTTATTAAAACAGTTGAAATTTACGGGTCGTTACAATGCAATTAAATGTAATTAAATATTACGTTAATGTAAATTAAGATGAAATTGGAGAATATTAATGTAATGAGATATAAACCAATGTTAACTATATCTAATTTATAATGATTGGCTGAATAAAAGATTGAAATCAAGTTTGATCAATTTATTGGAATTTAAATTTTAATAATTGGATTTATTGTAATTAAATGAAATGAAATATTACGTTAAAGAAAATTAAGATGATAACTGTAAACTATTAGTGTAATAAGATATAAATAAATGTTAATTATAGCGATGAGATGACAATTGATTGAATAACAAGATGAAAAGGCAAATAAATGGATTTATTGGAATTTTAAGTAATAACCACTATATTTATTTCAATCGAAATTAAACATTGTAATTAGGAAAATAATTAACATTGAATTGACATGTAAATTTGTTTTAAACTATTGTAAATATCCAAGTAATCAAAAATGATAAAAAATTGTTAGTTATAAATTTTGAAATTAAAGAGTGATTTAATCAATTTAATAATAATTTATTTAATTTATGTGAAAATAGCCATTTTGGCCACTGTCTCGGATTTCAACGAAACTAGTTTCATCGGATCCGTAATGGTGAATTATTGTAGGATTTCAAGTTTCATAGCGATCGGACTTGTCGTTTGAGCGTACGGACTCGAAACGTATAGAAATTAATTTAATTGAAATCAATTTGAAATAAGCTGATTTTAAGCTAACTTCTTTATACGATGGAATTAGGACTTGAAACCTGTTCCATTGAGTTTAAAAACATCGAAAACATCTAATTTGATATATGGGATGACCCACTTTCGTTTCGGAAGCGAAATAGGCTTTTCGGGTCGTTATTGTCGATTCGAACCAATTTGATATGTTATTCTTTCTTATCGGGCTTTGTTAACATAATTAAAATTTGCTTCTCAAACCCTAGCAGCCATTCAGTTTATTTTGTACGTCCTCTTCTGTTCCTCAACTGCTTCTCTTCTCTAATGTCAGATAACCTTATTGCAATTTCAAATTTATCAAAAATCCAAACTACTCGAAAAATTCAAACAAAATATGAAATTGAAAGCTCTCGATGATACGGATCAACATCTAGTGTCCGTTTTCTAAAATACTGCTCGAGTCATCGGGCATTCACGGTCAAAGGAGGAAAAAAATCGAAACCCTAGGCTAATTTAGGGCTTTTCGATTCGGGCTTTAATTGGCGAAATTGTTTTATGGGTTTTGAAGAGATCGTTGCATGGAGTCGACTGGTGGTGGTTAGAAGCCGTGTCGTGGCATGTGGCGGTCGGAATTTGCGAACTAGGGTTCGAAAACCCTAGTCAATAGGCAGCGGCGGCCTCTATGGGCCACGATGGCGGCTCGTGTGGGGGCCAGTGGGCGCATCTCGTCATGGGAAGAAGGATGGTGGTGATCGGCGTTACTCAGGTGACCGAAGTTGGTGGTGAGACGTCGTCAAAGTGTGGTTGTTCGTGTGGTAATGGTTCATGCGCGTGGGAGTGAGAGAGAACGACTTGGTATTTTCTGATTGGCCATCTTTTATTTTAAATTTTATTTTATTTTAAAAAATTTCAAATGTTCTAACCACGATGACTTTTACATACGAGCTTGGATTTGCGCGCGGTTTGTTTCGTTGGGATCGTACCAAAATTTCAGACATTATGAAACTAGTTTGGAAGAATTATGAGACCGTTGAATTTTGGATCTTATTTTGAATTTCAAATCGATTTGAAATCAAAAGGTGAGTGTTTTAACCCACTCACAATTACTAAATTATCTTATGTTAGTTAAATTGAATTTATGATGTGATTTGAAATTGATTGATTGATGTTTGGTATATTTAAATTGTCATTCCAGTTAAATTTGACCTTTACTGCATTTAATCATCATTTAATTTAATATTGAATTTAATTGTCAATTTAATTCCTGTTATTGATAATCAGTTATCTATTGATGTTTATTGGTTGATTTGGATGATGATTGTGATGGATGTTTGATTGTTGATATTGGATGACTGAATGTTATATTTTATACTGTTATAACACTGCAAGTTCCCTATGGGTTGAAATTATACATACCTGAACGATTGATAGATTATGGGAAATCGTTATGAGTTGAAATGATAGACTCAAGTGATTCCATGGATTGTAATTACCTGCGTATGTAACACTTTACGTATCATCATAGACGAGTGGTACATTTTCAGACAATATAAGACGAGTGATATATGGGCCATACAAAATTATTTTTCTAGAATTATCAAGGTAAGACATCATCTTGTCTTGTAAGAATTTTGCTCAATTCACCTTTACATCTCCAATAATTGCATATAGCGCTTTATAATCTTTATCATATATTTATTTATGGCCATCGGTTCATGGAATAAAGGTGTTAATTATCATTCTTTCAAGCAGACGCGGCCTAGGTTGTAAATCCTTTGAAATAGCTTTAGTTACTTGATTTTCCTAAAGATAGTGTCTGATTTGGTTTCGTCTACGATGTTCGTTATCTTGATCTTTTGTTATATTCCTTTATAACCAATTTCTAAAATTCAGCCAATATGATTGTAATGGAGTTTGTAATTTTCCCTTGAACACTTGTCCACAAATAACCCTCATTGTTATGAAGTTTAAGAAACTTTTCTCCCAAGTTAGCATAGAATAATCCTATGGCATGGTCATCGATTGTTACATTATTAGAGGCAAATTATATTAAAGATGTAATATTTTATCTATCTGTAAGAGCTCTTAGGTTCTAAGGGGGGAAGTTGTCAACTTTATAGAAAAAATCCATGAAAAAGCTTTATTTACATAAATTTTAATACCTTTCCATGCTCTTTGGATCATGTTAGAGCCATCCTTTCAATTACTCTTGAGTGACGACAGCTAGTTGAGTGAAGGAGGATTCCTCGAATTTTCTTTTGTTTAAGCTCTTTGATTTGAGAGGAGGTTTGGGTGCCAGGGATGTATTTTTAGAGGAATCTAGGGTTTGTATAAAATAAATATAGGAAAGTAAATGAAAAGAGGAGGAGGGTGGGTGTTTTAATTGATGGAGTGAGGAGTTAGTAGGGTGGTTGGTGCTTTGAATGAGGTAATAAATTCAAAATTAATTTAAAAAAAAGGTTTGGAACGAGTCAAACATCTGACTATATCTTAGATATTTGATTAGACCAGTCAAATGTATGACTATTTTTTTTCAAGAAATATATAAATACACTTAAATGTTTTGTTATATACAATACGATGATAAAAATATTTATAATATTACTTATCAAATGACCTCCTCCAATCATTATATCCGGAAGGGGTCATAGGATCAGATTCAGACAAATGTAGTTTTTGTGGATAATATATTCTTAGTAGTCTTGAATTCACGGAATGATGACTGCTAATACTAATTATAGTTTGCTTAACTCCATAAAAAACTTACAACATTCTTCCAATGAAATTTATTTTTTCTCCTTGTCGTTGTTGCTCCAACCTAATCCTCCTTTGTTTCTTTACGATGACATCATTTTGTCGTTTCAATTTTCGCGGAGTATTTTTTATATTATCATACATTTTACCATGCCTAATTAGGTAGCCATCAAAGGTAATAGTTTCTTTAAATTTCTTCCCATTAGGAAAATAATCATTCTATTCTTTTAATGAGAAAGAAGATGAAGTTATTCGAATAAAGGAAAAAGAACTTTCTTTATAAGCCATTTATTCTTTATCAAAGAGTATGTAGATTAATGATAAATTTTATGAACTTTAAATAGAATTTTTAAATATGTCAAAAATAGATAATTACTATAGTTTCTTATGATGTTAATTTAGTTTGAATTAAGACTGGAAATTAAATAAACTAGTTAAATTCAGATCGTTGTTTAAATTATTGCATTTAGATCGTTATTTATATACGTTCATTTTTAGTCTAGTTCAAACATTTGAGCTTTAGATTCAGATGTTTGGTCTTTGTTATATAAAATTATTAAGATTAGATTTAAATGTCTGGTTGGTTCGAGCAGACGTCTGATACCCTCGTCAGATGTCTGAAAAAATAGTTTAGAGGTTTGAAATTTTACAAAGTCTTATCCAAAAGTTTATAGGCTATTTTTAATTAATACAGACGTTTGAGAAATTCCCTTAGACGCCTGACTTTGAGGGTTTATAACTATGTTTAGAACTATTCAGACGTCTGAGAAAATGGCTCAGACATCCGACTCCTATTAATTTCAAAAGTGATTTTTGAGTTTGAAAAAGGTCTACTTTGATTATTTATAAAAAAAAATTAAAGTGCATGTATGTCATCAAAGGATATTATATAATATTTTCTAGGCTTACTAAGACGATAATTCTTGATAGTTGATCTTCAATGCCTTGATCATAGTAGTTAGTCGTCTTTTGCTTTGAAATATCCAGTAAAGAATATAGTTGTAAAATATCTATTGAAATATACAGATGTATCATTAAAACTCAAAAAGGCAGGATTCAACAAACTACAGGCGATCGATCGACCATCCATAGTCAATCGATCGAGCATTCATCTATTATTCTATTTACATAACAATGCATTATTCAATTGACTGAAAGTCATCAATCGATTGACCGAAAGTCATCAATCGATTGACCGAAAGTCATCAATCGATTATTTGATTGCTCAGTCGGTTGATAACACTTTTCATTCGATTGTTCTCCCAAGTTTTACACTATTTCTTCTTTGGTTTTCCATAGTTTTCCTCTAGTGCCTTCGATTTACTAATGAGTTACGATCAATCAACTGTTTTCTTATTGCTATGATTTTATCACTTCAAACTCCATGATTTTTGTCAATAATATCACAAATTTTAAATAAAAATAATTAATTAACTAAAAAAGTCATTTTGGTAATTTTACATAAAATACAGAAAATATAATTTTTACAAATTAAGGAATTTAGGAAATATGACTTTACCATTGTGTCAAATAGAACTTTCTACCCCAATAAACCATCAAAAAAAGATATCGAATGAGGAAATATGGACGGTTTATCGTAACACGCTTTTCGGGCCAAACGGGTTAGAAGCCTATATGGGGATAAGGTGTAATTTCGGCATTAGGGTTTAAAATAGGAGGTAAAGTATGTATTGATCATTTTAATCTCATTCTTTATCCAATAGCCGCCGTTAAACCATTGATCAAAATTTTTAATTTTTTTAAAGTCTACTCCAAATTCTTCAAACAAAATATCAAATCAAAAAGGAAAGCAAAAGCAATCTAATCTAATCAAAATCAACACAAACTAAAAGATAGAATCACCAATTCAAATTAGATCGAAGGGGAGGGTTGGAGAATCTAGTCAAATTCAATCAAACCATCAATTCTAGGTGAGTGGGTGTATATACGAAAAGTTATGTTGCTAGATATGCACTAAATTACATTTACACATCTATTTAGGGTTTTAAAATATGATTTAAAATTGATCTGATGTTTTGATTGATAATACACATGAATTGGATAATTTGGAAAACCCTAGATCATCACTTTAATAATATAATTGACAAGGATTATGGGGTTTAATTTTCTATATGTATAATTCACCCTAGGCTATATAGTAAGGATTAATACAACAGTTATATAATCATCGAAAATGAATACAAGTGAATTTTGTAGACATATCAATCATAGTATAGTTTATATGATTGAATTGTTAATTTTTACCGAAACTTGATTATAATTGCAATTAATGAATTAATAATTATTAGCATATATATTATGTTAATGAATATGAATAAATAACAAAATGATCCTATAATAAACTATAAGTTGTCATTGAAGTCCAAAAAGAAGGTAGGACGAACAAGTAGCGAAATTGGACAAAACGATGAAGTTTGAAATGCTGAAACACAAGTTGTACGCGAGGAGTTGACTGGTGAAAAGTTGCAATCGCTGAAATGCCAAAAACCAAGCAGAGGAGGAGTGGAGGTTGAGTTTACAGGAAATGACATTCCAGTCGACTAGAAAAGAAGATTGATGCCTGCTATAGGCAACTAGTCGACTAGAGATGATTTCCAGTCTACTGGAAAGCTGGCATTAGGCCATGTTGAACTTAGACCTGGTGCATGCCAAGTAGGATGGTTTCGGGGACTTGTTTCCCACTTTATTGACATTCTGGAATTCACACAACATTACGATATTGTCCAACGTGACACTCAACGCCAATGCACGATTGTATCATAATTAGATTGCTCTTGTCGCCATTGCTAGCGCCATAATTGCACATTTCAGTATATGAACCATCGGAAGAATGGAGATATCCGTATTAACATGATTTACGTCAGATTGGTTGGTGTACCTGGATGGGAGTTGATTTGTTGGTTGATCCCTTTATGCTATCAGTTGAGTGATAGGAGTCGTAGGACACGTTAGTGTAATTGTAAATGGTTTTCCATTAAGATTGTATACTCGATGTATTGTTAGGCAGTTTACAATCGAGATTGTATCCTCGATGTATCGAGAGATGGTTTACCATCGAGATTGTATACTCATTATATATGTTAGGCAGTATACCATCAGGATTGCATACCCGATATATTAGATTGTTTAGGTGGTCTACCATCGATACTATATACTCAATGTATTATTAGGTTTACCCAGTTTCAAGATGTCCAACCTTTGGGTGGGATCCACATGGGCTGTTATCATATTGTAGATGTGCTGTAGGTTATCATCCTATATCGTATAAGTTGACTAACTTGCTAGGTTCAAGTGTACAGGCGCAGATAAACACAACTAGGTTGTATATATTATAAATGTTAATTTAATTTCCTATTAGCACCATGCCATTAGTGATATTTCTTACTCACCAGACTATGTCTGACCCCTTCTATCTCTCCCTCTTTATACCTACTTTACAGGTTGACTAAGGTATAAGATGCTAGGACTAGACTAAGATATATTGAGAAGGTGACTATGTGCACTGGAGTTGTTATATTTGTAGTCACTCTATGTGTATCTTATGGTACTAGTTAGATAGATACTTGTTTATATTTCTAGTTGTTTATCGTGAACTTTTCCTTGTTTGTTTCCTGTATTGGTCAATATTTGTTAGGCAGAGATATTTGGGTTATTTTCAATTATATATCTTTTTTATTCCTTCCGTTATGAGATTTGAAAATGTTGACATTCATATATTTGTACTTTACAAATTATCTCAACCTAATGATCAATTCTTCTTACAACAACGCGAGTTTGAATGTAGCTTTTAGGTGTTGAATCGATATGTTCAGAAGTTCGAGGTGTTACAACATCCAATTTTGTTCATTCTTCATTCTACTTTCTTTATAGACTTAGAGAATGACTTATAAATAGTTATAGTAGTTCATTTTAAACACTTATTCATATTCATTAACATCTTTAATATGCCCAAATAATTATTAATTCATTTATTCAAGTATAACTCATATTTTGATGCCATTTTTTGATACGACCATATAAACTAAATTACATCCAATATATCTACAAAATTTACTTTTTATTCATCACAAATGGGTATCTAACTATTGTATTAATCTATCTACATAGTTAAAGGTGAATTTTCACATCCAATTTACCCTTCCCGTAATTCATATCAATTTCTTATCAAAGCGATGATATAAGGATTCCTTAATTTATCAATTTAACAATTACCACCAGTTACATTATCAAATCGGTCCATAATCATGTTTAAACCTTAATAAGATATATAAATAAAATTTATTTCATATATAACAACATAACACTTTTTGTAGATAAACCCATGCACCTAGAGTTTCCAATTAAATTGAAGTTACTTAAAATCTTCAAGCTTTGTCCTCCGGTCTGATTTTCCTTTGTGAGTTTCTCTTTTAATTTGAGTTGATATTGGTAAAATCTAGTTTCTTTCGTTTCCCTCTTCGTTTTGATATATTCTTTGATTAATTTGGAGTTGACTTGTGGTTGAAAAATGGAAATTTTGATTTAGGGATCTATGACGGTTATGGGACGAAGAAGAAGATTTGAATGAAAGTGAATATGTTTTCTCTCCATTTATAACCCTAATTCCAAAATTAGACATCAAGCCCACTTGGCCTTCTGACCCGTTCGACCTGGAAAGTATGTTTTGATAAATAATCCATGTCTCCTTTATCCAATATCTATACAAATTCGGGGTATAAAAATCTATTTGATGCAATATTGAAGTTGGATTTTCCAAATTCCTTATTCTATAAAAATTATGTTTCCGTATTTTATATGAAATTACCAAAATTCCCTTTTTAAGTTGATCAATTATTTTTGTTAGGCGTCTGTAGTATTACATTCTTCCCTTTAAAAGAATTTCAGCCATGAAATTCCAAGAGATAGGAAAATGTAACTTGCACACTCAAACGTACAAATAACAACCATGTGCATGTGCATTACATGCACTTAAACCACACCATAATCAAATCAATCCAAACAATTTATATCAGTCATATTCAATTCCTAACATTTCTAAATATGAGGTATATCCATATGGATACCATATGTAACCTGCATATATATAACAATATATAGCAATAGTAATATACATGCAAATAGACAATACACATCCATTCGATCAAACATATACCATCAATATGTCATGTGATAAATGCACAAATGCAACTAACGTGGCCCTTATATGAACGAAAAATCATGGCATATAGGCATGTGTGCAAAACATCATAAAATATACATATGATTTTTATATGTATGCAACATATATATAAGTTCAAGTCATACAACAAAACATATAACACCGACCGATTTGCTAATTTAAATATGAATAAAACATAGAAAACATATCAGAAAAGACTGAGGGATGAGAAGCTCTAATCTTCTCCTCTAGCTTCTAGGTACTCCCAACTGGATCATTTCTCCACTGGACCTATCCAATTTAACTACTTTGTTTCGGAGTCACTTTGTCCCATGCTCAATGATGCGATTAAGTGCGCATCAAACAAGTGACCCTTTCTTAATGTTGGCATCTTCTAACTGAATTGGTTCGACCATAATAACTGAAAGGTGTAAACACTTTTGCAAGCGCGAAACAAGGAAAGCATCATGAACTCCGATCGAATTTTCATGAAGCTTCGCTCTATTTGCTAACCTTCCTACTCTATCCAATATTGGAGAAGGCCCTACAAACCTCGGTACCAAATTTCTTGAATTACCAAACCTCGTAACGTGTCTCAATGGAGAGACCTTCACAAAAACCATGTTGCCTACAATAATTTCCAACTTTGTTTGTCTCCTATCAGCATAATATTTTGTCTATCCTATGCAGTTTTCATCTTTCTGCGAATTAGATCTACTTCTTTGAATTCTCTCTAACCATTTGGCCTAAGAATAGTCCTATTTTTAGTGTCCCACCAAAAAGATGGAGATCTACGTGGCTTCTCATGGAACGCCTCGAACAGTGTCATCCTAATACTTGCACGATAGTTATTATTATGAACAAACCCTACTAATGGCAAGTGGTCTTCCCAAGAACCTTCAAAATTCGAAATACACATCCATGATAAATGATCCAATACCCAATTTACCCACTTAGTCTCTTTGCCTATTTGTGGGTGATAGGTTGTACTCAAATTCAGTCCAGTGCCCAAAGCCCCATAAATACTCCTCCATAATTAACTAGTAAAAAGCGGACCTTGGTCACTGACAATACTGGAAGGAATTCCATGTAGTTGAAGTACCTCTCTAACATATAAAGTCACCAAAGATGCAGTTGCCCTTGTGCTCCAAATTGGAATAAAATGAGTGCATTTGATCAATCAATTGATAATAACCCAAACTTTCTCATTTCCTCTTCTACTTATAGGTGATCCATCGATGAAATCCATCTAAATACTTTCCCACTTCCATTGAGGATTATCTAAAGTCTGTAATAATCCACTTGGCTTTTTCTTCTTTGCCTTAATTCTATGATAAGTTGAACACCTTGAAATGAACTCTGCTACATGTTTCTTTATACCCGACCAGTAAAATACCTCCTTCCAGTCTCGATACAGTTTTCACCACTGGAATAAAAGTCATCCTAGAATGATATGACTCATTACTTACTAAGTTAATCAGCTCTTCGATAATTGGAACACATAACATACCATCTCTATATAACCACACTCTAGAATTAGTGGAATAATGATCCAGATGATTCGAATGCTCAAATCTATGTAGCTACTCAAAAATGCCTAATAACTCCGTATCTTTTTTCTGGCCTGAACTGATATGGTTCGTATGTGAAAGCTGAACATATAAAGCTTCTTATAACCCTGGTGCTAGATTTGACAAAGGTTGGAAATCAAATGTAGACATGAACTCCAAATGTCTCCACTTTAAAAACATAAAACAAGTATCATGTGTCTCCTACTCAAGGCGTCGGCTATAACATTGCCTTTGCCTAGAGTATACACAGTACCAAAATCATATGATGCCAAGAATTCTATCCATCTCTGCTATCGTAAATTTAAATCTTGCTTGGAGAACAAATACATTAGGGATTTATAATTTGTAAACAACTCAAACTGTTCGCCTAAAAGATAGTGTCTCCAGGATTTGAGAGCAAAAATAATAGCCGCCAACCCAAGATCATGAGTTGGATAATTTCTTCTGTGTATTTTTAGCTGTAGACTAGCATAACAAACAACTCTACCCTTCTATATCAAAACAATGCTAAGTATTATATTGCAAGCATCGTTATACACAGTAAACTGCTTCGAACCATCAGGAAGTGCTAAAATAGGTGCACCAGTCAATAAATCCTTTTACTTGATAAAACCATGCTCGCATTCAAAGTTCCACGAGGAAACTAAAATTTACTTAGTATGACATGTCAATGGCAATGAAATCATCGCGGAGTCTTTAATAAACTTTCAGGAGTAACCAGCCAATCCAAGAAAACTTATTGAGTCTGCAATGATTTTGGTACATGATAATATTGAACTGCAATAGCTTTCTCAAATCGACTAGCAATATGCTAAAAAACAACGTGGCTGAGAAAGAGAACCTCTCTGCGCCCAAAGTGTCACTTTTAATTTATGTCTATGTAGAGTATTGAGCACTTCTTTGAAATGCAATTTGTGCTCTTCTTTGCTTTTCAAATAATCAAGTATATCATCTATGAATACCACCACAAAATTACTTAGCAATCCTCTGGAGACTTAACTCGTAAGTCGACAAAATATATTAGGGCATTAGTTTGTCCAAACAACATAACTAACCACTCATAAAGTCTATCAAGTGTACAAAAAGCGGTTTTATAAATACTGTGCTTGGACACACGCAACAGATGGAATCCTGTAGCCAATTCAAGTTGGGAAAATATCTTTGCTCCAACCAACTGATCAAATAAGTCATCAATATGCGGCAGTAGATAACAATTCTTTTTTGTCATCTTACTTAGTTTATGATAGTCGACGCAAAGCCTTAAAGAGCAACCTGCTTTAGTAGCAAAGGTAACATGCGCTTTCCCTTCTGAAACGTTGCTCTAAATAAAATTCTTCTCTAATAATTCATTCACCTGCTTACTAAGCTCGCAGCTTTCTCTTGGAGCCATATGCCTAAGCAGTAAAGAAACAGGCCTGGCATCCTCTTCTAAATAAATCTGAAATTCAATCTCTCCATGAGGAAGAAGATAAGAGACTTTGAAAAAACATCTGGGAAATCCCGAACTATAGGAACGGAAGATAAATCATCTTGTTACAGGTGTAGAAAATATAAGTAGCTTAGCATAATAGAACTGTTGGGCTCACAATAAACACAAGTTTGCACTCACTACAAGTACCCAAACAAATAACCTTCTTATCACAATCCGACACTGCCCCATACATAGACATCTAGTCCATCCCAAGAATTAAACCAGAACTAGAAAGTTCCTAAACAAATGCATCGCAATCAAGTTCATCACCTAAAATATTTAACTTCAAACCCAACAAACCTCGGATAAATCAGTCAATCCCCCATGTGGATTCGATACTATAACAAGGTCATCCACTGTACTAGTCACTAAATGCAGTTCATATACTAAATTAATCAAAATAAATAAGTGAGATATTACTATGTCATATAAAGCGCGAATAGATAAATCAAAAAGAGCAAACACTCTTTCAACGATGAATTTCTTTCCCTTGTCAACAACTGGGGTTGCGCTTGAGATTGGAAAGACATCAAGTACATAAGCGATAACTATCCACGTAGTAGTCTTAGGAAAGGCTAGACACTCTCTCTTTATATGCCTGGACTAGTTGTAGTTGAAACATTTGATCTTTAAGATATTTATTATGTAGTCCTTTGCTATGTGCCCCCTTATATTGCACCTTCTGCATTCAAATCTTAGTTTTTTTGCTTTGCCTTGAGCTTCTCTACCTACTTCACCATTGCATTTATTCTACGGAATTGGATTTCCTTCTACCTTCTTAGGCTCATCTTTAGCAATTGAATTTAGTAACACCATTTCTACTAAACTCTCAAAATTAGCTCATGTGGGTACATGACTCAAAGCTAGATCTCTCGGGGACTTTTTCAACCCCTTAGCAAATATTATCGCCTTCTTCATTTGTGTATTAATGAGATCTAGGCCATATTTTGCTAATTAGTTGGATTCATTAACATATTTTTTAACACTTTGATCTCCCTGCTTTAAGTTAAATGAACTTCTCCATTTCCACTCCCCACTCAGCCTTTGATATGAACTTGACTTCAAAATGTTCCCTAAACTCAGTCCAATTAATTTCAGTTTCCTTTGTCTCTATAGTAATAACGTCCCACTAGTTCAAGGCCTCTTCTTATAAGTGCCATAAAGAAAATCGCCTCTTTATCATATCATCTATACCCATTATAGCTAATATCCTATCAAAATTCCTCAGTCGTGCCTAAGTCTCAATAAATGATTTGGTTTATATATAACTCTTTCCACCTAAACTCCGGAAATTCCAATATAATTTCGAAAAATCTAAAACAGATGGAGGGTTAGGTACCATACCATGTGCTTATGTCATGGGTCCTTCATTAGGGTTAATTTTGATATGGCCTCCTACATGAAGATACCAGTCGAATTATATCTAAATCTCACGTCTAGAACCTCAGTTGCTGCCTCATCAAACTATTTCTAGTTTGATTGCTCATTTCCAATTATTTGTAAATATGAACCATTAGCAGCTTTCCATAGATAATAATAGGTGATACTGGTAACATATGCATGTATCCATGTTATACTTATATATATAATTTAAAATATACAAGTATGCTCTCTCAATATAATCTCGATCCTAAGTAACTATAATTCTAAGCCCTAATACCAACTATAGTAACCCTCACTTCCAGACATACTGATTCTATGCCTAAAAGAGATGTTAGAACTCGCGTCATGCTAAGAAGGACAGACTGTTAGGTTGAGATAGTTTGTATGGCATAGAGATAACATAACTTTTAAACATCAACATTTACAGAACTCATGGTGGAAGGAATAAAACATATATAACTGAAATAAACTAAAACATTCATTCATTTTACATATATATACCTACATTTTCCAAAGACTTTACAGTGACTAGGGTTGCCTTCTTTTTCTGTTAGCCACCTCTACTTTCATTTTCCCCCTCTAATCTTATCAACCTCATCTCTCCTTTTTCCACTCTTCTCTCATTTGAGCATCCAACAAACCCTAGATTTCTCTATTGTTGCAAGTTGACAATTTTTATTTTGCATCTCCCTGCCTCCTCTACCTTCTTGTTTTGGGTAGTCCCAAAAATATTATGCCTTGGTCCACCGAATAGAATTGACATAGTTGGCCACATTTCAACCTATTTATCACTCTATTTTATGAAATACTTTGTTTTGATTTTTCGTATATGTTGAAGAGTCATTTCATTCTTCGATGTCTTTCTTTCTAGTGTTTGGAAGTTTTACATCTATTCGGTATTGCATCCACACGGTCATTAGGAAAGTTGATGTAAATTGGGACATCTTCGTTTGGTGAATTCTATTTATTACAAGAGTATTATAATTGTTTCAAAGCATTGATGCTTGGTCATATTTCAATAACTACATTGGATTCCTTGGCAATTGCTTGTAACAGAGGTTCTCTATGTCATTGCTTATGGTGCCTAATTTGGATTCATGTACTTAATTCTGGTTCCCTCTCCCATACTGGATGTTTTTTTTCATGAATTATTTGGTCTCTGGCTTTGCTAGCATTTGGTGGTAATTGTTTATCCTTGTTAGGAGTTATTATAGTAGTTTGTATATCATTGTATTTGTAGTTGCCTTGGTGCAACTTATGAGACAATCTCTTTGTGTCGTAATGTGAAGCATTTTGCTTTAGTATGCTTGGTATTTTCTTGCTATTTGTCAATATTTTTCATCATGGAAGTTGTTGCTTCGGTTTGGTTATAATGTGCTTGTATAATGTTTTTGTTTGCTGCATGGTATTGTGAGTTTTATGTGATTGCCTAGTGCAACTAGTTAAGTGACTTGCACTTGTAGGTATATTTGTCGAACCTGTTGAGGATCTTTTCCTCACACCTATTACATATCTTTTATTAAAAGTGGACTGCTCATTATAAAAGCCAGCTTTCCTTGGCAAAAATATCTCCACTTAAACAAATAGTGACTAAATACAGGAAACAACTTAGGAAAGTTCTTGATAAACAATTAAAAAGACAAATAAATATTTGTTTGACTAGTACAATAAGATACAGATATAATGATTGTAAATAAAATAATTGCAGCATGCATAGTCACCTTCTTCATGTATCTTATTCTAGTCACACCACTACCACCCTATCAACTTATAAAGTAGGTATAAATAGGGAAAGTTACAGAGGGTCAGACATAGTTTAGTTAGTAAGAAATATCACTTGTAGTATAGTGTTAATAGGCAGATAACTTATCATTTATAGGATACACAATCTAGTGGTGTTTACCTAAACATATACACCAACATCTAACAAGTTAACCAACTTATATAATAGGGGATAACAACCTATGATATGCCAACAATCTGATAACTTGCAACATGAATTTCGCCTAAAGGCCAAACATCCAAAAACTGGATAAACCTAACAATATATTGAGTATACAACCTGATAATAATCTGCTTAAGAATTACACTACCATGACATATTGAGTATACAGCCTCGATGGTAAACCATTTATACAACTATCCTATTATAACACATCGGGTATATAATCTCGATGGTAAAATTTCTATGCCCACAGTTGTTCAACTGATAGCATATAGGGAGAACAACAAATCAATTCCTCCATAAGTACATCGATATAAGCCCTACTATATGGAAATCTCCATTCTCCCAATAATCCACATACTGAAATGTGTGGTTTATGGTGCTAATAGTAAAAGTAGGAGCAATATAAATGTGATATAATCACATGCCTAAGATGCTTTCATGTTATACAATGTTGGAACATTACATGGAACTCTAGTACGTCGCATTAAATAGGGGACAACTAACCTTAAGCATGATGCAAGGCTTAAACAAGTCTAGGTTCAATCTGTGTGAACTACAAGCAATTGCTTGATCATTCATGGTCAATCATTCGATCATTCGCCTATTATTATTTTTTATATAATAGCGCACCAATCAACCAATTGAAAGTCGTAAGGTTAATGTTTGGTCGACTAATGGTACTTTTCAATTGAATGTTCTCCTATGATTATACACTATTTCTTCTTGGGTTTTCTCTCGAGTAATGTTGTCTCAAGTTCCATCGATCGACTGATGAGTTGTCGTCAGTTGATTCATTTGCCTGTTACTGATTCAACACTTAAAACTCCATCATTTTTGTCCAATTCCATTCATTCTTCATTGGACCTTCATTTCAGACTTGGAGAACAAATTATAATTTATATTTAATTCATTTTAAACACTTCTTCATATATAACATTTTAATATGCATAACAATTATTGATTCATTTATTCAATTATAACTTAATGTTTGATTTAATTTATCGATACGATCATATAAACTATACTATTATCCATGTATATACAAAATTATCCATGTATATACAAAATTAACTTTTATTCATCATAAATGGGTATATATCTACTGTATTAATCTACCAATAGAGTTTAACATGAATTTTATGTCATGTTTACCCTTCCCTAATTCATATCAATTTCTTATCAAAGCGGTGATTTAGGACTCCTCAGTTCATCAATTTAATAATTATCACCAAATAAATTATCAAATCAATCCTTAATCATGTTATTAAACCTAAATAAGATATGTAAATGAAATTTATTACATATCTAACCATATAACCCTTTTTATAGAAAAACCCACTCACTTAGAATTGCCAAATTAAGTGGGTTTAGTTGAAATCATCAAGCTTTCTCCTCCAATCTGATTTGCTTTGGCGATTCTTTCTTTTAGTTTAAGTTGACATTGATTAGATCTAGTTTCTCATGCCTTCCTCTTTGTTATTAATTGGAGTTGATTTGAGGTAGAAAATTGGAATTTTTTATTTAGGAACCTCTAGTGGCTATGGGATGAAGAATTAGAAGACTAGAATGAAAGGATACATTCTTTCTCTCCTATTATAACCCTAATCCCAAAATTAAACCTCAAGCCACTTGGCCTTCCAACCCGTTCGACCTGAAAAGTGTGTTTCGGTAAACGATCCATATCTCCTTCATCCAATATTCATTTCTAAATTTTGTATATCAGTTTGAGGTAGAAAAATCTGCTTAATGTAATGGTGAAGTTAGATTTCCCAAATTACTTAAATTTTCAAAATTCTATTTATGTATTTTATGGAAATTTCTAAAATACCCCTTTTAAGTTGATTAATTATTTTTATTAAAAATCTGAGGTATTATAGAAGGTGTCGGTTTGAATAAATACAATATAGGTATTTGAGGTTCTAAACAAGGAATAACTGTATATGTCGGTTTGATTTACTTATTTAGCGTTAATTAGTACCAAAATGTCGCATCAATACCCAAGAGATTAAGCAGAGAATGAAATTGAAGAAAAGTATATGAAAATGAGTAAAAACAAAACAACATACATTTATAGTGGTTCGACTAATTGTTGCCTACGTCCACTTGAGATTTTTATTGATAGTACTGCTGTTTTATAAGTATAGTTCTTACGGTTCGGTACCACTCCACAGGCAATTATAAGAAAGTATATAAAAATTGCAAGGAAGCCAAAAAGATCCTCAAAAATGAACCCTTAGCCTCATATTTATAGTTGTAGGTTGGCAGGAAATGCTTCACCACGTCCATTTTCATTATCTTCACTAACCAGCAGCAGTTGCTCTAGGGAAAACATGGTCCTATTAGTAGGCAGCTTGGATCGGTACCGATCCATGGGCATGGATCGGTACCGATCCATAAGATTGTCTGATGTATCCTTCTACCCACTTTGGGATGAAGTGGTATGTCATTAGCTTTGTGTTTCCCAACATTTTTGTATAGCTATAAGCTTATTTCTGAGTCCAACTGATGGATCGATTGAGGAGTAGAGTTGCTGATTTCAAGTGCTTGAGGTGTTCGATAGCAAACAATAACCGATCGATCCATGGTGCTTGGAATAAGCTTCTGACATCAAGACTTGGTAGTAGGAGGAAGTTGGAGTTTGTTTGGAGAAATTCTATGGATCAATACGGATTCAGGGGGATGGATTGGTATCAATCCATGAAAGCGACGGATCGATTTTTGGATCTTTTGGAATGGCTTTGTTTTTATCTAGTGATCTTGATTGTACTTGGTTTCTGGACTTTACGGCTATCTCCCCGGACTTTCTGCCTCGATAGCTTTCAAGTTCAATTCATTAAGTCCATCTAGATGTTGCCTGGTTAAAAGGCTGGATAACACTTGCCCTCTAAAGTACATCTTGTTTCCGACATGATGTGTTTTAAATTGATACAAGTTAGGATTGCCATATCAGACTCTAGTCCGTGCTTTGAATAGTTGTAAACCTTCCTTAGAACCTTCTTGGTAAAATGTTACATCTATAGCTGTTCGTTATGATGCTTTGCAAGCATCTAGGACTATAACACTAGAGCATGCTCCTATGATTTGACATTCCAAGCTTGGTAATCTTGAACTGGTTCCTTTTTCGGATCTTTCAAGTTCGAATCCGCTCCTTTAGTTTTAGTTGTTGAATGCTAAGTATGTACATATACACATGCTTTGATTTTCATCGTTCTCTAATTCCATGTACACATATTACTTTTAAGCATTAGATATGGATCGGTACCGATCCAACCCTTAGAATAAGACGAATTTGTTGCCTGAAAGAGAGGGTTTGGGGGTAATATATACCCAACCCATCTCTTTTCTTCATCACCCTATTATTTTCCATCGACTTCGAGCTCTTATATGTCATTGATATTGACTTTGCATCGCTGCCTCTGATCATTTAAACCACCGCCGCCATCACCGTGACCATCAAATTCCAATTGCCCCCCAAACTTCACTGTGCCATGGACGATCTTAAACCATCATTTCACGATTGATGCAGCACCCAAATTCGAACAGAAAAGAGAAATAGTCACTTTGTTGAGCATTAGCACTTATAGGTATGCGATGGAAATGGAGATGGACGTCAGTGAACTCCACATCGATGGTAGTGCTTTGGATCGGGGAACTAAGTGGAAAAGAGACGAAAACCCACAAAGGGTATGGATCGGTACCGATTCTACCCTTAGGGTATGGATCGGTACCGATCCTACCCTTAGGGTATTTTTGGTCTTCAAACTCTCAAGTGAGAGTTGCATCGTCAATCAATGTTTAGACTTTGCCAAAGGCTATCTCCCAGATTCTTAAGCATTTCCAAGGCATAGTCAATGATGTGATGTTCGTCGGGATGGTTAGCGATGACGGTCACTTCGGATGAACTCCAAACTTTTGATTGAACTATTGTACAGTATTGGAAATCAGCACTATACAAGACTACACTAGATTTTCGATTTAGTACAGGGCATAATTTTTAATCATTCTGATATCAATTACACGTTGAGTTTTGATAGCTATGGGTCATAGATGTTCCGAGTGTCTCTCTGCTCAAATTCCAGGTCCATTGGTTCCTAGACACGTCGAGTCAGATACCAAGTCAAGCTCAACTACAGTTCCATCCTTACGACAAACTTCGGTGCAGCCTGTGCCTCAAGCTAAAAATCCACAAGTGGAACATGTTTCGAACGTTCCAACGGAGCCCGTTGAGGACCCAAAGATCGAACCTTCCCTTGACACTTTTGATGATGTAGTTATATTAGATGATCCAGCAGATTTCGTCACTTCGAAGATCAAGGAAGGATCTCTTAGGATAATTTGCAATAAGCATGACATCCTGTTCAAGGATGTATTAGTTCCTACATGACATCGTTGAGCACACCATCTTCCAGATGGGTATACAACATGCAACAAGTATATATGTTTGGCAGGATGCATCCCTTCATTCAATCAGTTCATACGACGAGTTTTGCACTTTATGAGACTGGCTCCAGTTTAGCTCCATCGAATAACTATGCATTCCTTCATAGCATATTTATAATTTTTGCTCGCCATTTCGATCGAGTCCCCAGCAATCAAGAGATCCGATATCTATTTAGCTTCAAGCACCGCCTGGGAAATTCTTCCCTAATTTTCTTAGAGCCATCTAAGGGTCGTCGAATCATGGTTGGCACCTAGAATAAACCGAGTTATTTCAAGAATGAATTCTTCTTCATTTGTTGTCCTCTTGGATTTGTATAGCAATGGTTGTCTCCTCATAAGTTCTATTCTTGACCTTTTCATACTAGTCCGGGTTCATAGTTCTGCTATCACTGAACGTCTTTTTCGTTCTTTGTAGATGTACCACGTAGGCCTCGAAATGCGACTTTGGTGGAAACTCTTTGATAACCTCATCAAATTCTAGAGAAAGAGAGAGAGGCTAAGGTGCTTCTTAGCGATGAAAACTTACGTGCCTACAACCTACTAGACTCCGATTGTAGTGTTGGTCTTACTCCAAAGGCTATTGATAATGAAGAGGACGATTCCTTATTCGAAAATAATGGAGACCACTCGCCGATGCCCCCAATCCAAAGTCCAATAATTGAGACTGGAAATATACAGGAGCATACGAAAGAAGGTGAAATCAAAGGTGGGGTGAGGGAGAAGGAGTAGGCCATGCGGGTGTTGACTCATGCCATGATTCATTTGCTGATTAAGGTGAGGATTACGACCAGCAACCTCTCCAAAGAAGAAGTCTTAATATTTAAATCACTAAAAGGATAATCTCAACTTCGCCTCCGCCACCGTCGGCCACAATTACATTTAAAACTCCCATACAAACTTTGGAAGATCCTTATGCTAGAGTTGGGTCGATTTCGAATAATATCCCTTTATACGGTCTGGGCGATATGAGCATCGAGGATGTTGGATCCCCCATTTGCTTCAAATAAGATATGCCTTCGACTAAAGCGAGGATGATTATCACTATCAGTGAAATTCAAACCCACGGTCCATTGGGGGATACTAGGACACTTACATGCACACACATGCACTACACTTTGCTCAGCTTATGTCACGTTCTTGTCTTGTCAAAGATGATTTGTTTTCACTTTATTCACAGGTTCAATAAAATGACATGGGTTGTATAAGGATCTTCCGGATTAGATGGGATACCAACCGTGGCGCCAACCGAGTGCACGCCCTTACAAATTCAACCATGATTCTAGCTCCAACAAGCGTTCAAGCCATGATCGAGGAAGCAAAGAGAAAGACTACAAGCTACATGACTCATCGTCTAGGCATCGATCTAGATCTAGGTCACCCTCGTCCAAGGGTTCAGAAAAACATTCTAGTCACCACAACAACGTTCTTCGTGATGACCCTTCTCATGCTTCCCTCTCTACCAAACAAATAGCGCCGTCTCATACATTCCAACACTCTCACCATCCATCGAAATCCACTACCTCCAATTCCTTTTGACATAGAGCCGACGAAGCGCCTATCGAGTAGTATAGCGAACAGCCCATTATCGAAATAGAGTAGCCAATCCCTTCAAATCCTCAAATAGTTAAATTGCAACGTCGCCTTCTGAAGATCAATTTTAAAGGCATCATATTGGTTCCAAATCTAAAAGATATTCCTTCGTATATTAAGGATCAGACGATAGCATATGTTGGTGACGTGTATGATCAGTACTTTATCTAGAGAAGGTTAGCTGAGCAGATCTCGAAATATGCCGAGAGTCTAGAGACTGAAATTGCTGGACTCCAATTGACAACAAGTCGAAATTGTGATACTATTTCTCATCTTGATGCCGAAGTCACCGAGCTGAAGAAGGGAAAAAGCCGACCAGAAAGTCAAAGACTTAGACGAGGCGATTGAGCGGGAAATAAAAACCACACGAGCCAAGTTGAATCGGTTAATCACAGGAATTTTGAGCTGCCTGAAAAGGCAAAGGAGCCGAAAGCATAACTTGAAAAAGAAAAGAAGGAGAAAGTCGAAGCCCTCCAAACAGCCCAAAAGTACTATGAATAAATGCTCAAATCTCGTAAGTAAAGGGATGATGCATTGGACAAAGCCAAGAAAGTGGATGAGTTGGTGGCAACTGCAGATGGGCATGTTAAAGATAGTTTTGATCCACTTATCACCAACTACAATGTCAATGTGCTCAATTTTAGGGATTTGGCATGGCTTGCAAAGACTATCCTCGTGCTTTAGCACTGGCATGGAAGAAGATTATGTGGGAAGAGCGACAACATTTAGAAGGACATGAAGTGGATCTGACAGAGTTGGAGAGTGAGATTCTAAGTCTAGAGCAAATCGAGGCACTCAAAGCAGGTGAGCTTATTTTACACCCAGAGTTGATTGTTATAGTTCAGAAAGACCAAACCGAAGGCTCCGGCGCTACTCCTTAGGATATCACTACAGGCTTCACTTTCGAGACTCCAGCTGCATCCATCACCCCACCTATTCGCCAGTACAATCCAAATGTGCCAAAACTACCAAAGACGAGTATTTTATCCCCCATGCAAGAGGGGAATTCAGATAGTATGCCCGCCCACATGGAGGCTCAATCTGGCGGAGGTATTTCGTTGAACTCACCCATATTTGAGAAAGCACAAATGACACCGATCGATGCGCTAATCTCTCCTTTCATCTTTCTCAAATTTCAGGTCAGCCTACGATATCCAGTCTCTCGAAGGAGGGCTCCCAATTGGGACAACAAGTGACAACGACCAATTCAACAGTCGTGACTATTTTCGGGACGACTTCGAGCATTCCAATTGGCGACACTCCAGGCCCTAGCGTGCATATGATTCACGCTTTGCAAGAAGAGGGGCCTGATGACCTCCAAGGTGCGCAAGTTGATGATGATGTTCAGCTCACCGGATCGACTGATCTTGCTCAAGGGCTTTGAGCTTTTTAAGAAATAGCTTAACTTTGTTATAGAGGTTAAGCAAGAGCAGGTCGACATTTTTCCTCCTTCCATGTCAATAGCTTTGCCCGACGAGACCATTTTTGCTTCAGTCATGCTACCTATGACCGGAAGCACTCACAACATGTCTACCACCTAATTGCTTAGCTCTCCTTTAAAGGGAAAAGGAAGTGAAGGAAGAATCAGGAAGAAACCAGAGGGGTCTACTGTACCGTCTTCTACGGAGGAGAAGAAGAAATCCAAGAAGTGATCATCTGCCTCCTTCATGTTTTTAGTTGTACAGTCGTAGGAACCATTTTTTGCTTTTTTCGGTTTAGGTGTCAATAACACTTTTACCTTTTCTTCCAAGTCTTATTTTGACTATGAATAATAAAGACTTTTATTTTTTTTAAGTCTTGCATGAATTTGTCCAAGTATTTAAGAAATGCGCTTTACATCCAATATGTCTACGAATCACTTATCGTTGTCTTCAACGGACTAAGTTATTAGTCCATTTCATTATTTTTGAATAAAGAATGATCGCTATGGCATATATCCATACACGACCATGTTTGACTTTGGAACTTGGTCGAATTCCAACCGCATTGAAAGTTAATTCAACATCCATTTCAAGGGTGTTTCAAGTGCGATCACGCCTGTCTCTGGGCGTCGATCGAAGAAATTCACCTTTGGATGGCTCTCTGTACATCCTTATTTGAAACACATGCTCCGACCATGCTAAACTCTGGGCGTCGTTCGGAGCCAACCACTTAAGGTAGTGGTTTAAACATCCTTATCTAGGATGTTTGCCTTCGATCGTACCTAACTCTGGGCATTGATCGATGTAAGTAAGTTCCCACCTATCTCCGGGCGCATGCCATTTTTCCTGCCTGCTTCAACCAAGGTGTGGATGCTCTACCAAACTCTGGGCACGAGCAGTAGATGCAAACTATCTCATTCGACCTTTGAGTATTTATACCCTTGCTCCAAAGTCATGGGTTAAAGGAGTTGCTTGGCATCTCTCAGAATGCCAAGTGTTGTTGAGCTTCGTGCTTCTGATCACGGACTATGGAAGCTTGGTTGGCACCTATCTCCGGGTACCTATACACCTGCATTTTGCACATGTAAATTCATTTAAGTATATGTCACTGATCCCAGTGTAAAGTCAAGCACAGACAAATTCATAAGCTTCGGAAGTCATTTCTTTTATAAACACTAGAAATGACAGATTCTGTCTGGTTACATGGCTTTGATTAGATATGCACAAATTTATATTCAAGTGAAATAACATCGCAAGTGTTCCTAATTCCACGTCTGTGGGAGTGAGATAACGTCCACAGTTGCCATCTTAAATGTGCTATTTCCAAGCTTCTACTCAATTGCGTACAAATCTTCCCAAGTCGGGCCCAAGTTCCTAGGGCCAGGGAAGATTCGTTTGAGGAATGAGATCGCCAATTTCAAAGGTTCGAGTCCTAACCTTGGTATTGCAGTATCGGGCGACTTGGTCTGATGTGCGGCTGCTCTCAAGTCATCTTCATCACACTTCTTATTGATCATATCGAGAGACTCCGGCAGGAGTTCCACATTCGTTCATGGATTATAACGAGTCACTCGATGAGAAGGTACTTCAAGTTCAACCGAGATCATAGCCTCTGATCCATAAGCTAGGGCGAATGGAGAGTGGCCAGTCGTTGACTTGTGGGTCATTTGATAAGCCTAAACTGCTAGTGGAAGTTCATTGACCCACTTGCCCTTAGCCTTCTCTAATCGGTTCTTGAGAATGGACTTACTGATTTTGTTAACTGTATTGACCTACCCATTCGCCTAGGGGTGTGCCACTGCAGCAAACCTTTTCTTGATACGATGCCTGCGGTAGAAATCTTTAAACTCGGCACTGTCAAATTTAGTCCCACTATCGAGATAATTGTTTGTGGAACCCCAAACGATAGATGATGTTTTTGACCACGAAGTTGATTACTTTCTTTATGGTGATTGTGGCTAACGGCTCCGCCTCAGCCCATTTGGTGAAGTAATTAACCGCGTCAATGGCGTACTTTGCACCATTCTTAGATATTGGCAACACACCAATGATATCGATTCCCCAGACTGCAAACGGCCAGTGACTGGCTATTTGAGTAATCTCCGTTGGTGGGGCTCTTGGTATCTTGGTGAATCTTTGGCACTTGTCACACTTTCTGGTGTAATCAACTACATCTCGACTGACAATTGGTCAAAAATACCTGTAACGAAGGATCTTCTTCGCTAGGGTTTGTTCCCTGGTGTGGTCGCCAAATGCCCCTTCATGAACTTCTCTTAAGACTCACTTGGCCTGATCGTTGGCGATACACCGAAGCATAAAAACTGAGAATCCTATTATATAAAGTACTCCTTCTTGCATGAATCTTGTAGCTTTACAAAGGAGTTGACTTTTGTTTGCACAAAAAATGGGCAAACACTCAAAATCGTTATTGTAGAGCTTTGAATATTGTTTGTAGTACATAGCTATTGTTTGATGAAAATTAGTTGTGGATGTTTAAGGTAGAAAATCAATAATTTTCAATAAAGAATATGTAAAGGACTAAAATGTAAAAAGACACAGATTTATAGTGGTTCGGCCTGAATGTGCCTACGTCCACTGTTCCTCTTTTATTATCCCTTTCATTTATGGTTACAAGCACAAGCTTTGAATACGAGTATACATGCTATTAGAACTAAGATTTTCCCTCTCGAAGTTGTCTGCCATTGATGCTGAAAGTTTCGCTTTTCAGCATCCCCCTTTTTTATGATGTCATATGCTTGGTATTTATAGAACGAAAATATAAGGAGAGGCACCTGAGTATATAGTATTTGGAATTTGGTTCAACCTTCTTTCCTCCAAGATTTGGTTCAACCTTCCTTACATGATTGTCAAGCTATTCCACTTGTGACGACCGTCATACACCTCCAAGAATCCCGGAACGCGTCATAAAGAAATCCCCGAAGTATCATCGTACCATGATGAAAATTTCCAACCTTCTTTTTAGATCAGTTATACTCGGATTGAGCCCCAAGCAAACCTTCACCTGACTCCAAGCAGCATTACTCCCAGCTGACTCCAAGTAAACCCTTAAATTTTTCATGCCTGACTCCAAGCAACCACCGAACCAAAGATTTGGTTTGGTCATCGGACATACTCCAAGCAGAATCCATATTTTCAAAGTCCGACTCCAAGCAACCGCCGAACAAAAGTTTTGGTTCGGTCATTGGACCGACTCCAAGTAGACTCCAGATTTTCAAGGCCCGAACCAAAGTTTTGGTTCGGTCATCGCGCCGACTCCAAGCAGACTCGAGAATTTCAACCCCCGACTCCAAGCGAGCGCCGAACCAAAGTTTTGGTTCGGCAATCCAACCGACTCCAAGCAGACTCCAAATTTTCAAGGCCCGACTCCAAGCAAGCGCTGAACCAAAGTTTTGGTTCGGTCATCGCGCCGACTCCAAGCAAACTCGAGATTTTCAAGCCCCAACTCCAAGCATGCGTCGAACCAAAGATTTTTTTCGGTAATCCAATCGACTCCAAGCGGACTCCAGATTTTCAAGTCCTGACTTCAAGCAAGCGTCGAACCAAAGTTTTGGTTCGGTCATTGTGCCGACTCCAAGCAGACTCGAGATTTTCAAGCCCCGACTCTAAGCAAGCGTCGAACCAAAGATTTTGTTCGGTAATCCAATCGACTCCAAGCGGATTCCAGATTTTCAAGGCCCGACTTCAAGCAAGCGCCGAACCATAGTTTTGGTTCGGTCATCGCGTCGACTCCAAGCAGACTCAAGATTTTCTAGCTCCGACTCTAAGCAAGCGCCGAACCAAAGTTTTGGTTCGGTCATTAGGTCGAGAATCCTGGCTTGCCGTTGGACTGTTGACCTTGAATGGCGGTAGAGCGTCTCGGTATCGGCCCCACGAGACAGTGGTGGACAAGCCTAAAGTTGATCATATCTCTCAATCCGTAGCTCGGATTGAGACGTGATTTCGACCTATGTCCATATCTTGATATCAAGAATACCTCCAAACTAGTTTGTGTATGTTCCAGACCAATGATAATTTTACCCCTGACTCCTCAAATTCACCATGTAGTGGGCGAAAATGTCCACAACATTTGCCCCCCAAAGCATATTTTCGTGAATACAAAGCGTGCTTTGTTTAATCCGAGATTGTCTTCTTAGTCTTGCAATGGTTATATTGATGTCTATATATATATATATATCTCATCTTCACCTTTGATTTTTTGATGAACCTCTTTTTGCTTGTTTGATGTGAGACTTTGTTCGTTCAGAGGAGGACTTGCTAAACTTTTGAAGTCGTCTTTGATTAGTCTTCATCCGACAAGATGCTGTTTTTCTTGGACTTTCGGTTTCCTACGCCGAGGCTTCATACAGTATGCAGACGAACTGATGTATACTTTGCGTTGTTGACTTTAGATCTGTGATGTGGTAATCCGATTATGTTCATTGGTGGTTGGGTCAAGCTATCCTGACCATCTCATGTGATCGCCAAGTTTGTGTATTTCACTACTAATCCTTTCTCCACTCCTGTGCATGCTTTGACAAGATCAGTCATTGACGAATTTGATAGAGTAAGAGTCTCTGTTGAAGGATCTTTGTATGTAGGAGATGATGTAGAGTGTTATCGAGTGAATGTCGGTTATGACTTCCCTAGCCCATGTTTTGTATCTTCTGCCTGGACGTTTGTACAAAGGTATGTATATTTTATATAAATTTTGGTTGGAATCCTCATACCTGATAAGGTGTAATTTGTTTGTGCGGCATACAGTCTGGTAAAGTGATGATCAGTTTTACCAACTTCTTCAATAGCTTGGTTTGATAATCCTCAGTGTACTTGTACATATTAGATTACTGGTAAGTTTTGACGGATAAGTGTTGGATTATAGAGAAGCTTGGTGAAGGAGCAAGGATAGTCGGACCACAGAATTGGGTTGGTGGAGTTTATTGGACCGAAACAATTTGGATCGAGAGTGGAAGATGATAACCGAACCACTTGGTTGGGTATATGAAAAGAGGCCGGACCGAGGTGCAAAAAGGGGTCGGATGAAAGTGTTGGTAGGTTTCATGGTCCAAGGTTGAAACAATGATCCGGTGCACTGCCTGTGCCAATCATAAGCTTGTGTTTGGTGTCAAGCAATTATGACTGAGTCAAAATTCTGGTTTGGCACTAACACAAGACTATAATGAAACCAATCTTTGAGAGAGCGACATTGGTTTTTCTATCTAGGTTCTATGAGGAATTGTCCATAGTACGAGTACTTCGTTATTCTCGTGCAAAGTCATGGTCGCGACAAAATGTGAGTTATGGATGGCTCGATTGGAAAGCATACTCTGATTGTGGGTAAGAGTGATTCATTATTGCTGGTTTGAGTTATGCCAAGTGCTGATGTTGGATGCCCCTAGTATGTGATGTTTAGCTGGAATAATCTTTGGACATTGGAAACCTTGATTAGTATCGGTTTATTATTTGTGGAAATTTAGATCGTATCCTTAAAATGGAAGAATATTGCAAAGCGGGTCCCTGTGTAAGTTTCATTATAAAGCGGGTCCCTGTTTTTTGCTGTAGAATAATTACTAACATTTCAGCAACTATTCAGGAATACTTGCTGATAGTAAATATTGTTGCTGAAATGTCAGCAACAATTGAATATTATTGCTGATAATCATGCAATTGTTGCTGAATAATTATATATCAACTAAAATTTATATTAGTGCAACAATATGTGCAATTATTCTACATTGTTGCTGATATGTGCGCAGCTATTCCATAAAATAAGGTACTTTTGGCTTATTATTGCAGATTTGTATGCAACTTTTATGAATTATTGCTTTTTTCGCTGCAATTATTGGGGATAAGCTGTGTGTTCTATGCAATATTGATTATTTTTCAATTATACGCAATTTCATCATTTTTTCCTTGATTGTTGTGCAATAATGTGTTGTTTGAATAAATGTAGATAGTAAATTTGGAAGATTGAACTAAACAAAAAAAATTGCATGAAACAACGCAATTTTTTACTAAAGTTGCTAGAATATCGGCAATTTCAAGAAAAATTGCAGAATTTCCTGAAGTGCAAATTTTGTTGTTTTTTTGGGTTTTGATGATTTTTTTGTGTTTTTCTTGTATTGATATGAAGATGATTATATGTTGAAATAATTTTTGAAGTTTGGCAATTTTTTATGATGTTTTTTGTTGTTTTTTTGTTGATTTTCGAAAAACAGGGACCTAATTTATAAAGTTTTAAGACAGGGACTTTTCGTGTATTTTGAAACCTACCAGGGACCTATGCCAAAAGTACCCTTATTATTTCCTGTTGATCAGGTAGAATCAATATTTTAATTCAAATGTCCCGTTGGCTTTGGCGATAGAGGATCTTCCTATTCTACTGACTTTACCTGCAAGTTTAGCGTCCTTTCGGGCCTAGTGTGGTCAAGGACTTTCATCCTTGCCTTAGAATTAGTTACAGACTATTAATACACTTTTATTTGTAATTTTACCATAGATATGTGTTAGAGTCATCCCGCGTGTCCTCGGGGTTGATTTATTAGGTAAAGATATCAAGTTATTTGTGTTAAAACAGACTTTGATATGAATTAATTACATTCGAAAGGTTATAGATCGAATAACTTCTATTTAGAGAGGTCCTTATCATTCGAAGTGATTCCCTATTACTAAGGTTTAGGGAATAATTTAGGGGATGTGGCAGGCCACAAATACTCATCACATCCTCCAGAGCACCCTCTAGTGACGTTGTCAAAAGTCGGCCGGGAGCGCTCATTATTTGTCTGGGTTTGCCCCCAGTATAGTGCACTTGGTTGCTTCTCACAACATGTTGCCTTGTATCATGAATAGGTTTTAAACTTTCAAACTTAAGGTCATGATTCCAATATGCTATTTCCAAGCTGAGTGGTAGTGTGTGTGTATAATCAAGGGGTGAGGTTGTGCTATGCCCCCAAGTATTTTTTATCGTATTTAGCTTATCTTACAAAAGTTAGTCATACCTTTGCACTGAGTTTTTCTCAGGTTCCACAAGTGTGCTCAGCTTTGGGAGAATCCTTATAGTTTCTTGAGAGAAGTTGGCTGGAAGGGATAATCTAATTCTTGTGGCAATATTGGATTGATGTTCCGCTATCTCTAACGGAGTTGAGTCGATGCTTCGTTTCCTCTGGTGGAGTGGAAGCGAATGAATATCCTGTTGTGGTTGGCAGAGTGGAATTTATATTTCTACTTTCTGTATGTAATGCCATAAGACTAAAAGAAACTGTTAGAAGCTTCTAGTTTAAGTACTACGAACTATATTCTTTGTCAAGAGAGTCCTTCTAAACTTAAGATTCGTGGCGCGTAAGTTACTTGCCCTGATTGTGGATTTTGGTGACATATGGTTTGCCAGCCCAACATATGTTCCAAGGGAGTGTAACTTTTGCGACTGTCGTACTTAAGATTTAGAGCTGGGATTCGCACATAGTAACTACCCGGGCCATTATGGCCTGTATCGTGAGTATTATTCGATTACTGTGGCCTGGCTAGCATGTGTGCCGATTGTCAACTACGAACTATCCCTAGCTGCAGCCATGCCTTAATCTTGGGATTTATTATCGGTTCGTAGTTGCCGACGAGCCGAACACCAATGAAAACTGCCTAGGCTATAATCATGCCTAATCCGTGGCTTATAGTCGGTTTATCATTGCCGATTTGGGGGCCGATCGTCAGTAGTGAACTACCCAGACTAGTTTTGTGCCCTTATTCATGGTTTTCTTGCTTTAATTGCTGCTGGGGAGAGCTTGCGATTGATCCCAATAGGAAAAATATCAGACAAACAATCGAGCAAAACATCAATTTTTACAATGGTTTGGCCAGAATATGCCTACGTCCACTATCTTTCTTTTATTGTTTCAGGTGATACATACTTTTTACATGCTGAGAGATGTAATGGCAGAGATGTTGGAGTTCCTTCCTTTCCCCAACACCTTTTCCATCAATTGTTGATAGAATGTAAGCTCCGTTGTGGAGATCCTTATGAACAAGAAATGGTCCTTCCCAAACTGGATCTAGTGCGCCTGGACGTGGAACGACTTGCTTGAGAACAATATCTTTGTAACTCTTGGGGCTTCACCTTAGATTTGTATTGTTTTGCCACTTTCCATCTGTGTGCGGCGGTCTTGAGAGCGGTGTTATTCCTTCTTTCTTAAATCAGGTCTAAGGACATGTTGAGAAGCTCCTCGTTGTCATCCGGATTATAATGTGTCCAATGATGTGAAAGGACAACTGTTTCGACTGGAAGCATGGCCTCAGCCCCGCATGCTTAGAGCAAATAGAATATGCCCTGTTGCTATTTTGTAGGAGGCTTGGTAGGCCTACAGTGCCATGGGTAGTTCGTCAACTCACACTCCTTTGGATTTATCTAGTTTTTCCTTAATTAGTGTTTGCAAGACTTTGTAAACAACTTCAACCTAATTGGCCTGGGGCAACTCCTGTCATGAGTCAATCCATGCTAGGCTTCGAATGCATTTATTCTTTGAGTTAATCAAGCTAGATTTATGCCCGAATGCCCGACTGGTATGTCGTTGCCAGGGAAATGGGTGGTCATCGGCAGTGAACTGCCCAGGCTAACGCCCTTAGTCATGGCTATCTTATTTTCACTGCTGCCAACACATGCTTGTGATCTGGGTTGCTAATCACAAAAGAAGTAGTGGTTATAACAACATAGGTGTTAAGTGAATATAACTACATATGTGTTAAGTGAATGCATTAGTCTCGTCTCGGTCAAAGGGAAAGAGTAGTTTAGACCAAACCTGCCACTTTGAAAGAAGCGCAAAGTACCAGGTTGTGTAGTATGCCTGGTTTAAGATGTTCTCTTAGATAGAAAGTCTCGTTTAGTATTTTTGTAAAACTCTATGGAACCTAGGAGCTGATGGCATTGTCCTGAAATGACAACAACCGAGTTAGATAAAAACGAAAGAAGAAGTTTGTTATGGTACCTCCTTTGCAGGACCATCTATTGTCATGCGTATGACATGTTTATGCGAGCATATTGTGTGATCGGAGAGCTCCTTATAAGGATTTTCTGCAAGTACTCTATTTGATAACGGGGGTTTTACCGGGCCAAGATTCCTGTTTGGCGTTTTAGTGCTGCCTCCTAACAGTCATTGGTCTAGTCATTTTATCAAGTTGACTCTAGCTAGTTTGGTGGACTTATAGTGGATGTCCCCGGTGTGCATCCTTGGTTGGTGACTGCAATGTCCTGGTGGTGATTCTGGTATCTTTTGCCTTTCTGCTGCTGGCCAAATATATTGGAATTGCTGGAGCTTCGTCTTTCAAAGCCTTTCTATATAAACTATTATGTTATCCAAGTTCTCGGTAGATGTCGTTTCCATCGCGTCCTCTTCCTTACCCTTTGAGGTAACACCATACTCAAATGGATGGATTCTCTCTGATCATTGATCATTTGAGCTCCGAAGGCAGAGAGTTGTATCTGTTCCATTTTGCTATAGCATTTGCGTTGCAAGCTGTGCTAGCATCCCTGGGTGACCATCTATCGGAACTCTTGACAGTGATGTTTTCTCATCTTTATGTACCTTGCTGACCCAAAGGAGAGGTCATGCATAGTTGTAGGGGCTAGTTTGATTTTTTTGTCTTTACATCATGTAGCGTGTAAGCACCCTCGGGTTGATCAGCACATGCAATGGATTTATGAATCCTTCCTCACCTTTTTCCAAGGATGGAGATCCAAGAGTAGATGGTAGAGCCCTGCAATAGCTTAAAATTGATTAGAATGAAAGAAAAGTAATTATATAGTACCTCCTTTGTGCCCCCATGTTTATCAGCAAGTGTGGAGATCATGGCAAGTGTCTAGGGGGAAGGGTTAGCCCCTTAAAAAGGTTTGTAGTAGGCACTCAAAAGTTTTTGTTTTCCTGGAGGGTGGACTAGTAACTCTTGGTCTTATCTTCTTCTTTTTTCATATTTATTTAACATATCCCTAGGTAAGGAGAGCTATTGACATTATTTGAATCATGTCCGGTATGTGTTGGATTGGTGATGCCTTCGTGCATGATAGGAGTGACAAAGTGTCATGTTTGTTATATCTAGACTTTGAGTATTCAATCATCATGACTTCGGTCTTCAATTTGTGATATTTCAATCCATTAATGGGATCCTAATTGTAGTACTTTGATTTGATGCTAGATGGAAAAAGGGTTGTGCTTGGGGTTCATTTGGTTATGTGGAATACCCCTTGCGTTCTCTAGACTGAGACTTTCCTTGTATTATGACATTGAGATTGAATACTTCTGTCTGCCCTAAGCGTGTCAAGAGTTTATCCATCAAAGCTTTATGTTAAGCAGTGAAGTGTTTACCGATTTCAATCATAACCATGTCGAATTTATGTTCGATAATTTTTAGCACCGGGAGGTTATTAGACTAATCCTGCTTTTTCACATCTAAATAAATGTTGCATTCTTTGTAGCGGAGTTCTCTCACTTTAGGAGGCATATCGGGAAGTTGTTCTCCTTCCCTTCCTAGAGAGTTTGTACTTTTCGAGGGAGATAATTCACTTTTTGGAAAGGATTGGGAGGTTTTGTAGCATCGAAGGGTTGATGGTCAAACTCTTGAAATAAAGAGAATCTTGAGATAGGAGGTATACACCTTCTCAATCTGAGAAATGGTGATTACAAACTTGAAAAAGAAAAGGAGAAAAACTCTAATTTCAAAGAGACAATGACTTTAGATCAGGAGAAAAGATTTCGAGTTTGGAGGGAGAAAAGGATTTTCTTTGAATCGTAATTTTATATTTTACTAGAGGAATGGATTCCTCTTATACAAAAGAGGAAGATAGTTTACTTATGTTAAAGAAGCAATGCTTCTGGATGGAAAGAGAATAAGATTTGATTTTAGATCTGAAAAATGACTAAGTGTTTCTTTTGGTCAAAACAGTTTTTTTTGATCTGAAATGAGAAAAAGAAGATAGAACGATTACAGATCTAAGAAATAAATACATGTTTCTTTTTGGGTCGAGAAACAGTGTTTGCAGATCTGAAAGGAGGTATAGTGATTTAAGATCTGAGAAGTGAATACATGTTTCTTGTTGGTTAAGGAGTAGCGTTTGTAGATCTGAAATAAGAGAAAAGAAAGATAGAATTTTTTTATCTTCAAGGAATAGTGATTGCAGATCTGAAAAGAGAAATAGATTTTGCTAAAGTAACGGTTTCAGATCTGGGAGATATAGAGTATTTTAATCCAAGAAACAATGATCTCAAACTGGAAAAGTAAGAAAAAGAGAATCTCTCATGCCAAGGAGATAGTGACTTTAGATCTGAAAAGAAAAAGGTATAAATTTTATGAAAAAAATGCAATTCTAGATCTCAAGACTAGAAACAGGTTTTCTTTTGTGAAAGAAAATAATGATCCAGATTTAAACAGAGGTAAAAAGGAGGTTTCTTATGCCAAGAAACCATGTTCTTGGATTTCAAATGAGAAAAGAGAGGTGGCTTGATTTTTGATCCAAAGAATGGGTACATGTTTCTTTTTGGTCAAGGGACATGTGTTTGTGGATCTGGAATAGTAAAAGTAATATCCAAGAATTTCAGATCTAAGAGATGACAATTTTTTGCTAACAAACAGTGTCTATGGATAGTAAAAGTTAGATCTAAAAAGTGAACAAGAGAATTTCTCTATGTAGTAAAGTAGATGTTCAGATTTGAAGAGAAAAGGATGATTTTTTGTTTTATGTAAAACAGTTAGGGTAGATCTGAAAAGAAACATAGATTTCAGATCTTAGAAAAGTGGGGAGAGTTTCCTAAGAGAAGAAATGATAATCTTTAGTCAGAAGACTAGAAATAGTAGGTTTCAAAATAAAAAGAAAAGTAAGAAAGAGAGCATTTCCTTTTAAAAAAAGGAAAGTTCAACTCTCAGTGAAAACACCAAAATGTTTCCACAAAAATGGGAAAACACTCAAATCATTGTTGTAGAGTTGTGAATATTGTTTGTAGAATATAGCTATTGTTTGTTGAAAATTAGTTGCGGATGTTTAAGGTAGGAAATCAGTAATTTGCAATAAAGAAAATGTAAAGGACTTAAATGTGAAAAGACACAGAATTTATAGTGGTTCGGCCTGAATGTGCCTACGTCCACTGCTCCTATTTTATTATCCCTTTCATTTCTATTTACAAGTAAAAGCTTTGAATACGAGCATACATATTATTAGAACTAAGATTTTTCCCTCTCGAAGTTGTCTGCCATTGTTGCTGAAAACTTCGCTTTTCAGCATCCCCTTTTTTATGATGCCATATGTTTGGTATTTATAGAATAAAGATATGAGGAGAGGCAGTTGAGTATATAATATTTGGAATTTGGTTCAACCTTTTTTCCTCCAAGATTTGGTTCAACCTTCCTTACATGATTGTCAAGCTATTCCACTTGTGACGACCGCCATACACCTCCAAGAACCCCGAAACACGTCATGAAGAAATCCCCGAAGTATCATCGTACAATGAAGAAAATTTCCAACCTTTTTTTTAGATCAGTTATACCCGGGTTAAGCCCCAAGCAAACCTTTACCCGACTCTAAGCATCATTACTCCCAGCTGACTCCAAGTAAACCCTTAAATTTCTCATGCCTGACTCCAAGCAACCACCGAACAGACTCTAAGCATAATCCATATTTTCAATGTCCGACTCCAAGCAACCGCTGAACAAAAGTTTTGGTTCGGTCATCAGACCGACTCCAAGCAGACTCTAGATTTTCAAGGCCTGACTCCAAGCAAGCGCCAAACCAAAGTTTTGGTTCGGTCATCGCGCTGACTCCAAGCAGACTCGAGATTTTCAACCCCTGACTCCAAGCGAGCGCCGAAGTAAAGTTTTGGTTCGGCAATCCAACCGACTCCGAGCATACTCCATATTTTCCAGGCCCGACTCCAAGCAAGCATCGAACCAAAGTTTTGGTTCAGTCATCACATCGACTCCAAGCATACTCGAGATTTTCAAGCCTTGACTCCAAGCAAGCATCGAACCAAAGATTTGGTTCTGTAATCCAACCGACTCCAAACAGACTCCATATTTTCAAGGCCTGACTTCAAGCAAGCGCCGAACCAAAGTTTTGGTTGGGTCATCGAGCCGACTCCAAGCAGACTCGAGATTTTTAATCGCCGACTCCAAGCAAGCGCTGAACCAAAGCTTTGGCTCGGTAATCCAACCGACTCCAAGCAGACTCCAGATTTTCAAGGCCCGACTCCAAGCAAGCGCCGAACCAAAGTTTTGGTTCGGTCATCGTGCCGACTCCAAGTAGACTCGAGATTTTCAAGCCCCGACTCCAAGCAAGCGCTGAACCAAAGTTTTGGTTCGGTCATCGAGCCGAGGATCTTGACTTGCCCTTGGACCATCGATCTTGAGTGACGGTATAGAGTCTCGGTATCGGCCTCACGAGACGGTGGTGGACAAGCCTTAAGTTAATCATATCTCTCAATCCGTAGCTCAAATTGAGATGCGATTTCGACCTATGTCCATATCTTGATCACGAGAATACCTCCAAAATAGTTTGTGTCTATTCCAGAACAATGATGATTTTTCCCCTGTATTCACCATGTAGTGGGCGAAAATGCCCACAACAATTTTGTTCGTTCCTCATGTTAAGAAGAACTCTTCTTTGTAGATAGTTCTTTATCAGAGTCAACCATGACTCCTCACATTCATCCTTCAAGATCAAATCGACATCCATCTGATCGATGCTCGAAGCTGACAGTACTTCCATCAGAACTAGGCCCGTGAGATGCGCATCTCCGGAACTAGCCAACTTAGCTAGTAAGTCGGCCTTCACATTTTCCTCTCTGGGAATATGCGTTGTGTAATATTCAATATCACTATGTAACTCAAGGGCTCGGTTCAGATAAGGAGCTAGTCTTGCTCCTTTCACTTGAAACTCTTTCCACACTAGAAATACCATCAAGTAGGAATCACATAAGATATACAAAGTCTTAACTCCTGGCTCCTTGGCAATCTTGAGTCCCACAATCAAGGCCTCATACTCTACTTTATTGTTCATTGCATGAAAGTCGAGTTTCAGGGCGTAACAAATCTGATGTTCTTCAAGAGTCACCAGCATGCCTCTAGCTCCAGAATAACGTTCGTTGGATGCATAATCCGTGTACATTTTCCAACTGGCATTTTGCTCTCCACTGCTCTTCGAAGTGTCATCTCGCGCAGTGTATTCAGCAATAAAATCCGCCAAAGCTTGACCCTGGATTGCACTCAAAGGATGGTAAGTTATGTCTTATTGGCTTAGTTTAATGTTCCATTTCAACAACCTTCTAGAAGTCTCAGGTCGTTGCAGGATCTATCTCAAAGGTTGGTCGGTTAGAACTTTGATCAGATGAGCCTGAAAATAATGGGCAGAGCTTCCTTAAAGCGATTGATAGGCAGTATACGAGCTTTTTCAATTTTGGGTAGTTTCTTTCTGCTCCTGTTAATCACTTACTAATGTAGTACATCGGCCTCTGGATTTAGGATTCTTAATGTACAAGTGGGGCGCTCAAGGCATGCACCGAAACGCCAAATAAATAAACAAGTTCTCATCATCCAGCAGCTTCGACAAAATGAGGGGTCTCTCTAAGTGATCCACTAGAGCCAGGAATGCATCAATGCATTCTTGTATCCAAGCAAAATTCCTCTTCCCATTCTTTATCGCATCAAAGAAAGGGATGCATTTATTAGTGGCTCTGGAGATGAATCGACATGAGGCAACGATCTTCCGATTCAAGCTCTGAACATCTTTGATCGTTTCTGGTGCTTTAATGTTCTTCAGTGCTTTGATCTTCTCCGGATTGACTTCAATTCCATGGGAGTTCATGATGAAGACAAAGAATTTCCCTGATGCAATGTCGAATGAGCATTTCAAAGGGTTAAGTTTCATCCGGTACTTCCGAAGAATGCTGAACATCTTCGCCAAGTCGTTTACATGGTTCCTCGATTACCATGACTTTATGAGCATATCGTCTACATAAACCTCCATCAAGACCTCGATCTAATTTTTAAACATCTTGTTCACCAACCTTTGGTAATTTACTCAGGCTTTCTTCAATCCAAATGGCACGACAAGATAATAGTATAGTCCCAGGTCATTGATAAAGCTGGTGGATTCCAGGTCCCAGACGTGCACCAGAATCTGATTGTATCCAGAGTATGCATCCATGAATGAGAGCAATTCTTGTTCGGCCGTTGAGTCTGCTAGCCGATCAATCCTCGGGAGTGGAAAGCTATCCTTCGGGCATGCCTTATTCAGGTCAAAATAGTCGATGCATGTCCTTTACATCCCATCTGACTTTTTCATCAAAACTGGATTTGATACCCACTTTGGGCATAAGGCATCACAGATGAAGCCATTATCTTTAAACTTCTCCACTTCTTCTTTGAGTGTAGCAGATCTCTCCAGTCCCAGGCTGCTGCATTTTCGTTTCATAAGAACGCATTTAGGATTTATATTTAATGCATGGCTCGCTATATTCGGTGATATTCCATATATGTCTGAGTGAGTCTAGGCGAACACAACCAGGTTCGCTTAGAGAATACCAATCAACTCTTTAATCATCTTCATGCCGATCTGTGATTCGACATTCAGGATCCATGAAGGATCATCCTGGTTGATCGGGATGTTGATCATTAACTCGGCTGGTGTAGCCCTTCCATCCCTCGGCTCTTTTCGTGGGTCTATATCCTTATGGAACCGACTGTACTTCCCGAGCCAGAGCTCAGGCGGTGGTTGGTATGGGTCCAGAGCCTTGATGTAGAGAGTTCTCTCTACACCCTTTCCCTTTTCTCTTCGCCTCGCCTCTTTCAGCTTAGCGACATAACACCGATGGCCAAGCCCCTGATCTTCTTGAAAAATTCCCATATCATTTTTGGTCAGGAACTTCATCGTTATGCACCACAAAGCGATAGCCGCTTTAAATTTAGCAATGGTTGGTCAGCCTAAAAAGCAATATAGGCAGAATAGATGTCCAACACAACAAAAGGCACGACTCACAATCTCTTGCAGTCACCCTCACCAAGCACCACCGGTAGATCCATGCATCCCATTGGCATAGTAGCAGTCCCATTAAATCCTTGGATCTGACATTTCATGGCATTAAGTCCTTGGCCTCCAAAAGCATTGCTCACTACCATCATTGTAGTATGAAATATGTGTAAGAAGTCCTTCAAAGACTCTCTGACTCCCTGGAAGAGGTTGGAAAGTGACATAACGTCCTTCGAACGGGTCGTATGCATATAGAATTGTTCAATGAACATTCATGCCAATTGATCGAAAAATGATATAGATCTCAGTGGCAGCCGGGTAAACCACATCATTTCCACTCCCTCCAGAAAAATCGGGAAACAATGACATTGTACAACATCAGTATTTTCGGCAGATTCCATGTGCCAGTCATACTTCATTAGATGTTTCCTTGTATCCGTCTTCCCATTATACCACAGCATCATCGACATCACAAACCTCCTTGAGTATTCTTCGCATAGGATATCTTCTGTGAACGGATTCCGGCTCAGAGAGGAACCTCATTCATCGTTAGTTCGATGCTGGTTCCCACTTATAAGTCCCCTAACCATTTCCATCAAATCTAGATCAGGTGGATATATTGAACGTTGGTAAATGTAATCCACCCCAAGTGTTTGGCCTGGAAAATGCTCTCGGTTAGTCTCACGATACCTAGGTTCCCCTGACTCTGGAAGAACCGTTCGTTTAGAGTTTCATGCACATAGTCTCTTCATAGTGAATCTGCAACAACTGCCTAACCTCCAACATTCTGGCCATCTATAGCACTTCCAGAAGTCAAACCAACAACATCACCCAGGAGTCGACCGCTCGTGCCCACGTTTAATGGTTCGGCACCAATCCCTCTTGATGAATCGATACCGATCCATAAGCCTTGGCCGTGGCTCGGTACTACCTTCTGTTTCGACTTCCTGGTGTCCTTCATGAGCATCTTCTGCTTTCTGTTCTTTTTCCTCTGCTCCGACGATGAGGAACTGTCAGATTTTAAACCAAAAGATGTTCTATCCCTCCTCCTTCTACTGCGGTTGTTTGTCAGTTGATTCAACGAATCAAAGATTTGCTTCATCTGCTTCATCATGCGGTCAATCTCCACTCTGGTGACCACATCAGCTAGGTTCTGAACATCTGGCTACGTTACTTCAGCAACGTGTTAAGGATTGATGTCCTCAACGTCTTCAGCAACATGTGAATTTGTGAATCGATCTCTTCTAGGGGCCATAGTAGAAAGCACTTGTGTAGATTTTGTGAAAATTTGAGTAGTTAGAAATTCCAAAAAAGAAGAAAACTGGATCTATCTCTCGGATTTAGGCAATCTAATAGTAAATGTTAGATCCAAACAAATTGAGAACCGGTTTCTCAATAAAAGCGCCAAAATGTTAGTACCAAAATGTGGCACCAACACCCAAGAGATTAAATAGAGAATGAAATTGAAGAAAAGTAAATGAAAATGAGTAAAAATAGAATACCACATGTTTATAGTGGTTCAGCTAATTGTTTCTTATGTCCACTTGAGATTTTTGTTGATAGTATTGCTGTTTTACAAGTACAGTTCTTATGCTTCGGTACCACTCCACAGACAATTACAAGAAAGCATGTAAAATTTACAAGGAAGCCAAAAAGATCCCCGAAAATGAATTCCTAGCCTCCTATTTATAGCTGGTTGGTGGAAATGCTTTGCTACGTCCTCCTTTATGATCTCCACTAACCAGCAGTAGTTGCTCTCGAGAAAACGTGGCCATGTCAGCAAGCAACTATGGATCGGTACCGATCCATAAGATTATCTTATGGAACCTTCTAGCACTTTGAGATGAGCGATATGTCGTTAGCTTTATGTTTCCCAACTTGTTTGTCTAGCTATAAGCTTGTTTCTAAGTCCAAATGATGGATCGATTGTGGAATATAGTTGTCGATATCAAGTGCTTGAGGCATTCAATAGCAAACAACAGGAGGTCGATCTATGGTGCTTGGAATAAGCTTCTGGCATCAAGACTTGGTACTATTAGGAAGCTGGAGTTTGTCTGGGGAGATTCTATGGATTGGTACCAATCCATGGGGATGGATCGATATTGATCTATCAAAGTGATGGATCGAGTTTTGGATATTTTGGAAGGCATTGTTTTTATCTTGTGATCTTGATTGTACTTGGTTTTTGGACTTTATACAGCTATCTCCCCGGATGTTCTGCCTCGATAGCTTTCAAGTTCGATTCGTCAAGTCCATTTAGATGTTGCCTGGTCAAAAGGCTAGATAACAGGGTTGTTGCATAATAAACATTAAAACCGAAATTATTGGCAGTGCGTTAATAATATATTATTTTTAATCTGAGTAGAAATTTTGAGATACCAATAAAACATCATATCTATTCAGTACCATGAAACATCATTGGAAAAAATCCATGCCATTATATTATTTTTGCTAACAATATTATAAATTTAAAAGTAAAGATGTGGCTTACTTCAATTTAAGAGAGGAGTATGAGATGTTAATGACCACTAAAGTGATATTGCACTTCAAGTTGAAGTTCTGGAAGTCATGTGTGTTGGATCTAATGCGTTGGGCAATAAGGTAGAAAAAGAAAATTCCAAAAAAATCATTTATTCATTATGCACTAGATCATTTATTTGTGTTTATCATAAAAATGTTAACATTAAATCATATTTAATGTTTTACTGGATAACTTGATTTGAATTTTAAGTTATGTTGTATTATCACTATATTAACAATATTAGTTTGATTCGCAATGTTATTATATGTTTAAAATATCATAAGATAATCAATATCAAGTTAAATAATAGATACTCAATAGTAAATTTAATAATGAAATAATATTCTTACTTAATGATATATATAACTTTATTTTAATTTTGAGTAACTAATATCAAATAACTAATAAAATAATTTTAATATATATTCGAACAACGCTTTTACAAATTCAGTATTTCATAAATTATTATAAATTTAAATGATTATGACTCATCTTAATTCAAATATCAAATATTCGAATCAAATGAATGTTTTAATACATAAATTTTGGTTGTTGATATGTAAATATTTAATGATAATATTAATATTGTAACGTGTAATTACAATATTATAAGTAAGTTAATGCTTTACTATAAGATAATTTCAATGTGTTTGGAAGTTAATTATAAACTCATTGCACAAATTGTACATAAAAACGAGTTTGTGTGTGAGAGTTATATATGTTTTAACATATAGGGGTTAGAATGCAATTTTAAAAATAATAAGGACATATAAATAATTTTACATTTTCTTCTCCAAAAATCTAGCCGCTTGAAGATTTCCACTATCTCGATTTTTTTCTCGACCATCGGAGATCACTAAAATCCTCGCAAGCATCACCGAGTTTGTTCCCTATACTTGAGCTTCTCTCTAGTACCTAAATCACTACCTTCAATGATGTATAAGCAAAATCTCATTCGTGATGTTGATATGTTAAACTATCTTATCGTTGCCTCAGACCATCGGGATAATAGGTCACTCTACCAGACATCGCTTCGTCAATGTTATGTCAGTCTACACCTTCCCTTATCGCTCTGAAGACAACTGCTAATGATGATGTTGGTAATGATATACATGTGGTGCACGGTGAATAACATATCATGGGCATTATATTTTTTTCAGATCAAGCTAGAAATTTAAAATAAACAATATGATATATCAAAATGATTTTAGATTCTAAAGAGAGTTGATACATGTATATACATACACATATATGTGCGCGTGCGCGTGTGCGCGCACACACACAGAGATATATATATATATATATATATATATATATATATATATGTGTGTGTGTGTGTGTGTGTGTGTGTGAAAATGATGATTAAAATAAGATCTACTTGATAATCCAACCGGGCGGTAACACCATAAACTATCATCGCTTCAAAGAGAATAATTCTTTAACTTGATAATGGAGTTGGAAAGTCCACCATTGAGATGTAATTTATCTATATAGAGAGAAAATTTTCTTTATCTTTAGAATGAGGTCTATAAGTATATTTATAGCACTAATGGGCTAGGTAAGTATCTTACTTAGATCCACTATTCAAGACAAAGACATATTATAAGCTATTCAAGTTAAAGACATATTATAAGTAAGATCTTATGTCATTCAAATGATTAAACAGATTTAATTATTTCTTGCCCACACATATTTATCCTAATTATTTTAAAACAATCTAAAAGTTTATGCTTGCCAAAATAATATATACACATATTATTAATTATATTTAAATTATTATATTTCTCAAAAATAATTAATTAAAGGTATAACAATTATATAATTTATAAATTAATTTAAGGCCCTATAATAAAATAATAACTGAAATTAATTCATATAACTATTATGTCATTTTCTCCATAATAATAACTTATAGCTTTTATAAATGAACGGACTAAATTAATTTCGGTTGAATGTTGAGAGTTGCAATTGTGTGATTCCCAAATGTGAACTCAACCCTCAGTAATGTTGAAGCAATTTAAACATTAAAGCATGTACAAACTAGGCTGAATCATAATAATAGACATGAGTTCGGTTACTTATATATTACCTAGGTGAAATCCATTGCCTTATCTTTTAAAGCAAAACGCTTAAGCAATGATATGTTATGCATGTTTTCTCTTCGTCATCACATAGATACCAAGAGCTTGGTCAATAGTTAAAACTCTAATAATATCTATAGTTAATTTCAAAGTCCAACATTAACGTCCAATGTTTATTCGATAATATTTATTAATTAACCTATTTGCTTTGGGTAGAGACTTTGACTTTACGTTGAATACCAATTATGGTAAAACTAACCTTCTATTCAAAGGAGGAAAATCCCCTTTTGAATAGTGTTTCATTTCAAGTGGTTAAACTTGTTGGATTTAGACTAGCATGTAGTGGGTTAAATAGGTGAATTTCAAAAATAATTACCATTTTGGATCTTACTGGACTTGTGAAGTCTAAATTGATTTAGACCTTACCTAAATTAATTTTATAAAACCATTATTTGATATTATATTTGTAATATATAATGTATACATGCGTATCGTATACACATTTACGTGTACATGCACGTTCAACAAATAATGTGTTCACGATTTAGTATAGCCGTATCTAAGTGCTAGGATTTACACTATATTAGACATGTTTGCCCCACTACACACACACACACACACACACACACATATATATATCATCTTATGTGTGTGTGTAATGTTACATGGAATTATGTTTATAATTGAATAGATATATAAATATAATAATGTAGAAGAATATTTCATACACACACAAATATTTATAAAATAATATTAATATATAAATATATAGATAATTTAAATTCAAGTTCGAATTTCAAATTTCAAATTTTAAAGTTATATCTCGACATGAAAATATCTTTTAATTTCAATTTTATATTAATTTTTGTAATAAATATATATATATATTAAATAATGTGTATATGAAAATAATTTTTTTTTTCAAATATATATATATTATAATTAATATTTTAAAAAATATAAATATTGTTGTGAAATAAAGTATATAAATAAATAAAATATGTATTGTATTTTCGGCCATGCTTGCATTTTGTAAAAGTGAATTTTTTTAAAAATCTTTACAAATTTTATTTTGTTTTTTAATTTAAAAATGATTTCCATATGGAAATCATTTTCATTTTTTTTGTGAAAAAATTATCTTATAATTCACATCAGTTTTAAATATATTAGACTATACGTGTGTGTGTGTGTGTTTAATATGTTAAAACTAATTTAATGCATGATATTTAATTTACATACACACACACATATATTAGTTTTAATAAAATATGACTTAAAAGTTTTGTTTCGAACTAAAATATGCATATAATTTTAACAACTATTTTACAAAATATGTGTGTGTGTAGGGGGAGGGGGGTTTATGTGTGTATGTTTATTTGATTTAAAAATCAATTTTTTATTTAAAATTATTTTTGAATTATATTTAATTCAAAAAAACTATTTTCATACCATGGCCGAGAATACAATAACAAATAAATAATTTTTAGTTACAATAATAATACAATTTTATATTTATTTATACATCCTAGGTTGATAGTATATACAAATAAAGATTTGTGATATATTTGGCTAATCTAGCAACATATAAATCATGATAAATAAAAATATGTGCGTATGAATGTAAATTATAGTATTACCTCAACTATAGCCTTTGAATGACACCTTGAATGCTGTAACAACCCAGAACTTTGGTCATCAGATTTTCAATATTTAATTAATTTAAAATATTGAAATAATTGGATTTTCAAGTTTATAGCTTGAATTCAAATACAGAGTGTTGACGCCAAAAATGGGCATCAACACCCAATAGAATCTAGTAGAGATTAAATGAAGAATGAAATTAAAACGGAACAAAAATCACAAATGAACACACAGATTTTTATAGTGGTTTGGCAATCTTGGCCTACGTCCACTTCATATTTTTATTGATCTTCCACTTAATTATTATTACAAGAGTGTTTGGATCAGCTGGGATCCAATGATACAAAAGTGAAGAACATCAATGGCAGAGCCTCAGCAGAGAAAGCAGGATCCCTTTTCTGATGCCATGCCGCTGTATTTATAGGGGAAGACGTGCACGGATCAGACTAAAATTTTGGCAGAAGGTTCGGGAGACCAAGACGAGGCTACCCAAAAATTTGCAGGCCCAGCGGGGCCTACAATAGGGATCGGTACCGAACCCTATTAATGCATCCAAATGGACTGCGATCCCTATGAGGGAAGCCCCATGATGTTAGCTACTTTCTCCCCAAATTTCGTGCCATTCCAACGTATAGTTTGTGAGATATCGCATTTTCGGTGAAGTAGTGTTGCTTGAATTCTGATTTCTGCCGATCCCTCTAGAGGGATATGTACCGATATCTCCAACTGACTCCAAATTCCATGCGATCCCTATGGGGTGTTCCACACATCCTAATTAGCTTATATCCCAAGTTTCACATTGATAGCATATATAGATTTTTAGTAATTGATCGATCATTGTTGCAATATGTAGTGAAAAATAAATATGGACAATCCCTTTTATACCGATCCCTTTTGATAGGTGAAGTAATTTGCCCATAACTTGAGCATACGAACTCCAAATGAATTGAAACTTGGAATGTAGCCTCATGGGGCCTTCCTTGTCACTCTATATTGATTATACCAAGTTTGGGACATTAATTGAGGATATGTACCGATCCCTTGAGGAAAGGGATGTGCACCGAACCCCCGCCTATGGGAGGCATTATTCCATACTTAGAAAATTCTAGAGAGTCTACCAGTTGGCCTCGGTTGATCGTCGCTTCATATCATTACCTGCGCTTGATCTCTGAGCCTAATAATCATCTCTCTGTGTTGTCTTCCTCGATGATCGCCCAGTCTAACTTGTCCAGTCAGTTTGAATATAGTCGGACCAAAAGGCCGGATAACACTTGCCCCCCAAAGTATGTCTTGTTGCATACATGACATGCTTTGAATTGAAGCAAGTTAGAGTCGCCAAAAAGAAATCCATCCAGTTTCTTGAATATTCGTTATCCTTCCATTTTATCCTCCCAAAGTGTTGTATCCCTCTTTGATTGTCATGATGCTTGGTCGATTTCCAATAGTATAAATTCAGGATTGTATTCCATCAGTTGTTATCTGTGTCCGGTTCTACAGGACTAGTAAGCTTTGCCTATTTGACCCGGTTTTTCTTTAATAACTCCAAGTGAAAATTCAATTTTTGTCGATTTCAAGAAGTCGAAAATTTTGAATATACACGAGCACGTTCAGGTACATGTTATTGTCATTGGCTCCCGGGTGCGTTTATACACTCATGAGTCGTCACCAATTCCTTCTAGTTTAATTGCAATTGGATCGCAATTCCTTGTTCACATATTATTTTATAATGAAATGGGGGTTGTAAAAAGTCACTCGATGAGAGGTGACTTCAAGTTCTACATGGATGATGGCCTCGGAGCCATAAGCAAGGGTGAATGGAGTATGGCCAGTCGTGGACTTGTGGGTGGTTCTGTATGCCCATAATGCTGATGAGGGTTCACTAGTCCACTTGCCTCTAGCCTTACCCAAATGTTTCTCCAGAATGGACTTTATGATTTTGTTCACAGCTTCAACCCATCCATTTGCTTGAGGGCGAGCAACTATTGCAAATCTCTTTTCAATATGATGCCGCCGGTAGAAGTCTTTAAATTTAGCGCTGTCGAATTGGGCTTCATTATCAGTTATATTATTCGTGGAAGGTCAAAATGATAGATGAATTTTCGGACAATGAAGTTGATCATTTTCTTCGTCGTGATCGTGGTTAAAAGTTCTGCTTCAACCCATTTGGTGAAGTAATCAACTGCTATAATGGTGTATTTTGCACCACCTTTAAGATCGGCATGAAGATGATGATGTCAATGCCCCAAGTGGCAAATGGCTAAGGACTAGCCATTTGAGTAATTTCCATCGGTGGGGCTCCTAGAATTTTTGCAAACATCTAGGACTCATCGCATTGTCTAGCGTGATCAGTGCATCTCGATTGACAGTTGGCCAATAATACCTATAGCATATTATTTTCTTTATCAGGGTTTACCCCCTGGTGTAATCGTCGTGTTCTTATTCATGGACTTCTCTCAAGACTCATTTGATATCATATGGGTGATACACCAAAGCATGGGAATGGATAAAGTCCTTTCTATACATGACTTCTTCTTGGGTGATTTAGCGCAATGCTTTGAGGAGGATCTGTCATTTTCCATTCCTCCATTCAGGAAGAATTCCCCACTGTAGATAGTCTTTGATAGGAGTCATCCATGACTACTTTTCTGGCTCCGTATCCAGGATCTAGTCGATCTCCATCTATTAATGCTTGGAATATGAAGTACTTCAACCGAGACAAAGTCTATTCGCTGTGCACCCCCAGAACTGGCCAGCTTGGCTAGTGATTCGACTTTCTCATTTTGTTCTCTGAGGATCTATATAATGATGTAATACTCGAGTTGGCTAGAGCTCCTAGACCTAGTCGAGATAAGGAGCAAGATGATGCCCCTTAGCAAGATTAACATCCATGACTTTGCATACTACTAACTAGGAATCACAAACGATATGTAAATTTTCCACCCCCAGTTCTCTAGCAAGTTTGAGGCTGGCGATCAAGGCTTCATACTTAGCTTCGTTGTTTGTTGCAGGGAAGTCGAGTTTCAGGGCTTAGCAGGTCGATCATTCCTTAGGAGTCATTAACAAAAATCCAACGCTAGAACACTGATCATTGGATGCTCCATCCGTGTACATTTTCCATCTAGATTGGTCCGTTCTCCACCGCTATAACACCCCTAATTTTTAATAACATTATTCAGGAGATTTAATTAGAGTAAATTAAATAGAATAATGAAGAGTGAAAAGGAGATTGAGGTTGAATAATAAATATTAGTGGTCGTGCTCATTTATAATAAATGTCTTAAAATGGTTAAGTGTTAGCTAATTAAACATAAGGACATTAGAGTAAATCGCCACCTATGCTTCCCACCCTTATACTATTATTCCTAAGGCCATACACATTCATTTATCATAAGCAAAAACAAGCGTCAGAAAGCTAATAGCAAGGCCAATCATTAGGAAGAAAGAAGAGAATAGAAATAAAATCTAAAGCTTAGGATTCAAGCTAGAAGAAATCAATCTCAATCAACCCCTAATTTCCTTATCCAATCTAAGCTGAATAATAATTCCATCTCAATTTTGTTTTAAATCATATATTTTCGGATTTAAGGGTAAATTCGTTTTTATGATATATTGGATGATGATATGCTTGATTTATGATTTATTTGATTTAAACAAGGTTGTTTAAAAGGAGTTTTATACGGCTTTAGGTCAAAACCGAGATTAAATGATGTTTATATGCCATAGGATAATTTTATGTTATGAGAACATGATTTTGGAGTTGGGTTTCAATTTTGAGAATTTTCCAAACTATGGAAAGATTATTATGAATTTTCAAAGGAAAATATGGTGATTTCGGTTTATAATTTATTTTGGAAAATATATTGAGAATTTGGGTCCAAAATTTTGATATGTTAGACAACATGATTAAAGTGAACTGGAATTTTCGGGGATTTTTACTAAGTGATTTAGTATGGAAATTAAATTATTCAAAAAGGAGGACCTAAATGATTTAATTGTTTTGTTAATGGGAATGGCTTATTTGATAAATGTTGTTAAATTTTAGATCTGAGAAATTGTGGCATATTTTAGTAAAATAATTTGAAAGTTTAATGTAACCAAACATGTGTTTACAAGTGGGCAAAATGATGTTTTAAGTACAATCCCAATGCTTCCGAAGGGGGACTTTCAATGGTTTCGAAGGGTAACCTTCATCGGTTTTGAAAGAGTACTTTCAAATGGTTTCGAAGCTATGATTCTATACTTATATGATAATACTTGAACATGGTCGAAAGGTGTCGAAAGAGATGTCTTAAAAGTATTCGAAAGGAAGGAGCCTAATGTTTTAAAGATAGATTTTTATGCTTTTGAAGGAGGTCATCCTATGAGGTTGAAAGCAAGGTTTCGAAGGCGTCGAAAGGTTTTAAAATCCAAACTCAAATTTTTAAAGGAAAAAACCCATGGCTAAATAAAGGAGTTTTGAAATAACTTTAAGTATGTAAATTTGAAGAAGTATTTCCTTGATAAAAATATAGGCTAAAGGGATTAACTATGTTTTATATGAAAAGTACTTCAAGGACTTTAAACCCACAGGAGTGGTTAAGCTGTAACATTTGCTTCTTCACATATGAATATATTCACATGATAAAAGACCCATAACTGCATTAGGATAAAAGGGGTAGAAGAACCAGTAGGTTAACCCAGTAGTGAATATAAATCGATTAAACTCCTAAATGAGTAGAATTGCATCCAAGGAGTCAGGGAGACCAAAATATAGGATGCCCAAACTTTGAAGTTTTCTAGGAGATAGGTTCATAGTAAACCCATGAAAACTATGATTAGGAAGTTATTGGGGGTAACCAATAGGTTAATAGTAAGCCCATGAAAGCTATGTATTAAGGATGGTTGGCAGGAGCCAATTGGTTTGTAGTGAACCGATGAAAACTATATCCGGATTAAGTATTTACATCAGTCAGTAGGGTTCTAGTCAACCTATGAAAACTAGGTTAAGAAGGAAGTTAATGGAGTAATCCATATGTTCCTAGTCAACCCATGAAAACTAGGATAAAAGAGAGTTATTGGAATGACCAATAGGTTCAGGGGGACCCATGAATTGATTAAGTTAATTAGCAGGCTCCTATAGGTTCCTAGTGATCCTACGAAAACTATGAAATAAGACAAAGTGTTCATGAATTATAAAGAGGTTATTAGTAAACCCATGAAAACTAATAGGTTAATAATGACCATAGAAACTATAATTATGACCGAGAGTCAATTAAACCGGGGATGGGAAATCCAAGATGTTTATATATATATATATGCATATCCTCATAAATGTTTAAATGCTATGTTTTAACCATTGTGGATGCAGGAGCACAATATAATGTCTTGAAAAGGTTTTGGGATATTAGTGAGGGGAAAACCAGTTCTGCTAAGCGGCATGGTCTCACTAGATATCTAAATGGATTGAGATGTTAGATTATTATTCATACTAGGCTTTATGTCTGACTCAAATTTTTTGTTTTCCCCTTAAACTCTCGGGTACTCAATTGATTTTGAGTAGCTTGAGGTTTAGGGTTTCCAGGTTCTCTTCTTAGACGAATAAAGCTTCCGGAGGCGTGCAGGAGGCAGTTAATTATTTAGAGTTATCTTTTCCGCTGTGTATTTTGGATGTAAAGGTAAACTTATTAGCCTTACTCTATACTCTGATCAACCAAGGGGGCATCTTCATATGTCGCTCTTGGTGTATGTGTAATAATTAAATTTTTCTGAACATGGTTAATGTTTATGGGATTATGAATGAACACGAAATGTTTTGAATGGAATATGGAAACGTGTTTTTAATTTGTTAAAATTTTCCATATTCTTATGATATGTGTATCAATGTATCTAACACCGCCATATTTGGTTGCCGAGGATTAATAACTGTAGATGACTGCAGTATCCCTAGCCATTAGTTTTGGGCCTCCAAGTAAGGGGATGTTTCAACTGCTCTTCGAATAGTCGTCTGATGCGGTGAATTCAAATATGAGGTCTGCTAATTTTGGTCCTTGGATAGCTCTTCGAGGGAAATAAATGATACCAAATTGGCTTAGTTCGATATTCCATTTGAGTAGTCTTCCAGACTTCTCAGGTCGTTGTATGACCTGTCGTAACGGCTGGTAGGTATAGATGTTAACGGGGTGAGCCTGAAAGTAAGAGCGTAGCTTTCATGATGAAATCAATAGGCATTACACGAGCTTTTGTAGCTTCATGTAGCCATCTCTTAGTACCTATCAATCGCTTGGTTACATAATCGGTCTTTGGATCCAGTTCTCTTCACATAGCATTGTGGCACTTATGGCGAGTACCAACATGGCTAACTTGATGTATAAATATACATGATCTACTGGCTTTGACAAGATGGGAGGTCTCATTAAGTGGTCCACCAAATCTTGGAATGTGTCTTTACAATCCTGTGTCCATTCGAAATTCTTTTTCCATCTCCTGATTAGGTTGAAGAAGATAGTACACTTGTTGGTGACCCTGGAGATGAATCGACTTAGGGCGATGACCTCCCATTTAGACTCTATACCTGCTTGATTGTCCTCAGTACCTAGATGTTTTTGATTGCCTGAACCTTCTTAGGGTTGGCTTCAATTCTTCGGATAGAACTGAACATCTCCACTAAGTCATTGATGTGGTCGTTTGATCGTCATGACTTCACAAGCATATCATCCACATATACTTCCATTGATCGCCAAATCCGGTTTTTGAACAGCCTGTTGACCAGTCTTTGGTAAGTAGCTTCAGCATTATTTAGTTTAAACGGCAGCAAAACAAAACAATATGGCCCTAGATCGGTAATGAAGCTGGTGTGCTTCTAGTCGAGGATGTGCATCAGGATCTGGTTATATTTGGAGTACACATCCATAAATGAAAGCAGTTCATATCCAGCGGTTGGGTCTACCTGCTGGTCGGTCCTCGAAAGTGGAAAGCTGTCTTTCGGGCATGCCTTGTTCAGGTAAGAGTAGTCGATGTATGTCTGCCACTTTCCATCAGCTTTTCTCATAGCAACTAGATTGGATACCCATTTCGAGCAGAGGGTGTCGTGGGTAAACCTGTTGTTTTTGAGTTTATCCACTTCCACTTTAAGTGCAGCAGATCTCTCCAGATCCATGATACATTGCTTTTATCTCACCGGGATATGCCTTAGGTTGATATTCAATGCATGGCTCACGATAGTCGGTGAGATCACATGCATGTCAAAATGGGTCCAAACGAACACATCAAGATTCATTCAGAGAAAGCTAGATAATTCCTTCATCATCGTTGCACTGAGCTATGATCCGATCTTCAGTGCCCGTGATGGGTCGCCATGGATGATTGTAATGTCGACTGTCAGCTCAACGGGTGCAGTCTTGGATTCTTTGTGTTCAAATGTAACTATTTCGTGTAATAATCAACGTGAAAACTGGTTGGGACGGTCAATGATGACAGTTACTCCAGTCGAATCCTAGAGTCTTGTCATGAGTTATTAAGTCTGATAGTGAAGGGTTCAAATTTCTTTGAGCGATTATTTGCAAATGGCCAAAGATTAGGCTTAGAAGCACGTTGAAGAAAATGTCGAGTAGGGGTCAACCTCGAGTTGCGTGCAGCTGCATAGCTGACTCTTGGTTTGGGTTTGAATTTGCTTGTGTATTCGAGTAACGTGCTTTCCATTCAATGCACCGGTGATCTGTTGCACGTCGTTTAGGTTGGAATGATAGTCAGTGGCCCATGAGCTTGGGCATCGATTCGATGATTCTATCTCTAGGCATCCTTTCGGTCATAGCCTTGAGTCGTTGTAAACACTATATATAAGTTACAATATTGAGCTATCGTAGCCAGTCTTTGAATGATCACACTTCTGCTCCCAGTCTCGGGTTGATAAATGTACTGCATGGATGGTCGAGTATCGTCCTAGCTATGTTTATACTCCCACCTAAGCTCCAAAGACATATAGTTGATCGATGAATGATCGGTTCACATTCATCTTGTTTCTTGCTTGTGCCCCCAAGTCCGGGGCATACATCGATTAGTAGGAAGGCAAGCCATGTCCACTTTACCTTTACACCTTTTCCTGTTGAATTGGGGGATCAGGTTAGTTGATGGAAGGCTGAGTCTCACCTATCCTGGATTGTATTCTGGTTTTTCCTTCCAGGGGGAATACTTCGATGCTCTGTCAGATTTCGGGCATGAGTTGGGTACTGGATGGTCAACCATGTCCACTTTTATTTATATTCTCTAATCAGATCTAGGGGTAGAGTTGGCTCAGGTGCACTCGGGTCATGCTCATCTAGTTTCATACTCCTCCTGACGGATCGAAGGAGGGTGCTGGAGAATTAATGATCAAGTCTTCATGGTTTATTCTCCTATCCGCACTCTAGTGATCATAGTTTTTCGAGGGAAATCCGAGTCACATCTGCTTGTGTTTGGTATGGATCGATATTGACCGTCGACCCAACGGCACAATATTCTCAGTCGCTCGTAACATCGGACGTCGTGCTGATCAGTTTTGTGTTAAGGCCTCCTTGCGGTCTTTGACTTAAGTCGTAAAGAACACTAAACCGGAGCTATAGTGAGCTGTCGTATTCAGCTTTTAGTGATTTGTACTCTTGCCCTCAACATTGATCTGGTGAGGCCATAAGTCGGACGGTCGAATTCCATCCTTAGCAATTTTATACTCCTCCTGTCGATTTTAGACCGGAGTTTGTGGAATAGAGAACAGTCGAAATCTACTAATCTATTCATTCATGTTTATACTCCAGTCCACACTCTGGGGACTTAGAGTTATTTTGCGAAAGAGAGAACGGTCAAAATCCGCTCATCTATTCATTCATGTTTATACTCCAGTCCGCACTCTGGGGACTTAAAGTTGTTTTGTGGGCAGTCCATATCTGCCCGATTCATATACTCCAATTCACACTCTACGGACTTAGAGTTGTTTTGGGCCAGTCAGTATCCATCCAGTTCATGTTTATACTCCAGTCCGCAATTTGGGGACTTAGAGTTGTTTTGCGGGCAGTCGGTATCCGCCCGATTTATGTTTATACTCTAGTCCGCACTCTGGGGACTTTGAGTCATTTCATGGGCAGTCGGTATCTGCCCGATTTATGTTTATACTCCAGTCCGCACTCTGGGGACTTAGAGTTGTTTAGTGGGCAGTCGATATCCTCCCGGTTTATGTTTATACTTCAGTCCGCACTCTAGGGACTTATAGCTGTTTCGTGGGAAATCGATATCCGCCCGATTTATGTTTATACTCTAGTCCGCACTCTGGGGACTTAGAGTTGTTTCGTGGGTAGTCGGTATCCGCACGATTTATGTTTATACTCCAGTTCGCACTCTGGGGACTTAGAGTTGTTTTGTTGGCTTTCGGTATCCACCCGGTTTATGTTTATACTCCAGTCCGCACTTTGAGGACTTAGAGTTGTTTCATGGGCAGTCGGTATCTGCCCGGTTTATGTTTATACTCCAGTCCGCACTCTTGGGACTTAAAGTTGTTTCGTGGGCTGTCGGTATCCGCATGATTTATGTTTATACTCCAGTCCACACTCTGGGGACTTACAGTTGTTTCGTAGGCAGTCGGTATCCGCTCGATTTATGTTTATACTCCAGTCCACACTCTGAGGACTTAGAGTTGTTTGATGGGTGGTCAATCGCACCTGTTTTTGATTTATACTCCATCTTCTAAGACAAGGTAAGAGTTATCGAATGAACGGTCGAGTCACGTGCACTCTTGGAATGGAATTCTGCCCCCAGCATGAAGGACATAACTTGGCAAGTAAGACGATCGATTCGTATCCGCTTGGTTGTTGTAGCTCCTCTTGTCAAGTCAAGGAAGAGAGTAGGCGATGGGTTGCCAGATCACATCCATGCTTGGATTGGACGGTCAAGTCACATCCACTTCAAACTGCAGTCGTGTCCACGTATTGAGGGTGGTGGTTGATGAGTAAGCAATCAGTCATGCCTACATTAAGTCGAGCTTCCAAACTGCCCTCTGTGTCTAAGGAAAAAGTCGATGTGTAGATGATCAAATCATGTCTACTCTAGTTGGATCCCGGCATCATCGAGCTTTGGGAGAGGCATAGGCATTTTATCCGACTTCATTTTATGATCTTGGGAGTGGATGATCGGTCACATCCGCTACAAGTCTTTCTTAGGTCTCTAAGTCAAATGTAGAGGTCGATGAGTGGATAGTCATCCATGTCCAATTTGTATTGGATTCTGACCTTGTCGAGCTTTTCCATCTTGAGTCCTTGGCCCCAAGTAAGGGGCATATGGTAGCTGATGAGCGGTTGGACCATGCTTATTTTGATGAAACTCCAAAGGTCCGATCATGGTCTACGGAGGTTGGTTGGAGCCCAATTCTAAGTACTTGGTCACCTGCATTGTTTGGAAGTTGTTTAATTCAAGTTGGTTGTAGTTCACAACACAATTAAAATTGAAATTGAAATAATTCAAAGAAGATCGGAATAAATCTCATTGATAAGTAAAGCAGCATCGCGTACTCGCTATTCAACTTTTCCCCTAGCTCCTTTTAGGTGATGTCGACCGTTAGTGGTCCAATTGATAATCAGAGTTATTTATTGATAGGCATCAGATGTTCCCTGCCCACCATTCTGCAGGGCCTGCACATATTATTGAAGCTTTCCTTTCCGAATCAGCTTTCCAATCATATTACGGAGGTGTTTGTAATCGCCAGTTTTAGCTGTAACGATCCCACCGGTATGCCCAGTTTAGCAAAGAACATTACACGTAATGTCGTCTACTAATTCGGAGAATACGATTGGTTAAGGGTGATCTAATGTGAATATATCTTTATACTAAAACTGACACGTCTTATTTACCATTTTGAGGATCGAAATTGAGAATTTGACGTGTGTAGTATTAATACAAAGTAATAAACACACCGAATAATTTGCATCTTGGAATATACAACATTCCCCTTATTTTCTCTAGGCTTCGGTGGACTCTCTCAAGGCTGGTTTTCAGTACTGCTCTGAGTTATGAGTCTCTAAGTAGATGTTATCGATTGAATCATTCAAAGGAGTATATGAGTCGAATTTTGAGATCCTGGGTCGTCTCCTGGAATCTGAGTCCTTAGCCAACGGGCCTGTATTGTTCTTTCTCCTAGTTTGCTCTACCTCCACCTTGCTTAGTTTCTGATTCACTTTGTAACCGAAACGATCCAAGGTCGTAGGAGGCTCTCTAGCTAACTAGCTGCTACAATCTATCTAGGCGTCAATTCCCCTCATCAACGCCATTAATATGATATTCTCGCTAGCATCTGAAATAAATTGGATAATGACATCACATCCTTCGTGTGAGTCACATGCATTCTAAACTGCTCGAAAAACTTCTAATTCAGTTGATTAAATGAGAAGATCGATTTGGGCGATAATTGCATAAACCGCTTGATCGATGTTTCTTCGAGGAATATAGGAAAGCGTCTACGTTCGATGGCACATATTGCTCTGGGGGAATTCACATGCCACCACTCAAATTTCATGAGATCTTATCCAGGGTCGTTTTTCCCTGAGTAAACTGATATGATTGGTACATTGAATCTCCTTGAATTTTCTGCACACTAAACGGCTTCAATAAATATGCTTGATTGGGGGAGATGCTTCAGTCATCGGTAACGCAGTTCATTTTTAAGTTACAACTACTTATTATGCTTGTGAATGATGTATGCATGCACGAGATATGAGCAAAGCTAGATGGACTGGTATTGACGGATCAGTGGTAAGTTACTTGGAGTCGGACCCGAGAAAATCTGCTATTTTCTTAGAGTCAGCAATTGGTTTGCTTGGAGTCACTGAATTCGAAGTGCTGGGTCAGTGAAGAACAGTGCTGGGAGTATCTTGGCATTTGATTGGAGAAAATCTTGGTTTTACCCAAGTTTGGCTTTGGGCTAAAGTTTCTTGGGTTTGCTTAGAGTCACGTCACCTATGTTCTTCAACCTTTAGGAGTATCGTTTGAGTGGCGGTTGCATGTCCGTTCCTTGGTTACAATTCAGAAGTTGACGCTTGATCCTTTGTGTCCTAGTTAGCCACATGACGTAAGGGAAGTGGATAGAATGCATTGTGTTTAAGTCAAGGTCCGAATCCAAAACGCAGTGGCACTGCACTGCGGCACTGGTTCGGGTTAGAGCTATTTTTTTTATAAAATGGATCGTACCCGATTCATATTTTTAAAATGGATCGTACCCGATCCGTAATTTTTTTGGGTATAGGGATCAGTCAGATAGGGCTTTTAAGAGAGGGATCGGTAGTATAGGGATCAGTTGAATTGGCTCGGTGAGGGATTAGTAGTTTGCCATATGAGAGGGAACGGCTATGAGGATGTGAACGAGGGATTGTCTAAAAGGATCAGTTATGAACCGATTTGAAGAAGGATCTATATAGCTGCTTTGCATGGGATTAATATATGTGCTTTGCAGAGGGAACGCCATATATACTTAGCAGAGGAATCAGTATACCTACCTTGGAGAGGGATCAGTATATACCCCTTTGAGAGGGATCGGTATATACCCCTAGGAGAGGGATCGGTATACTTGCTGGAGGGATCAGTATTGATGTATTTGGAGCAATTAGTACATATGCTTTTTGGAGCGATCGATACATATGGAGGGATCGGTAGTGCACGTAGCACTTTAATAGAGGGGTCGACATTTACTCAGTATATATGCTAGAGGGATTGGTATACATATATTTTCCTTGGTGAGGGTTCGGTCATTTAGGCTAAGGGGTCGGTTCCAGTTGAGATTGGAGGGGGATCGGCCATTATGGCCTTGTGAGAGGGATCGGCCATCATGGCCTTATGAGACGGCTCAGCCCTTCGCTAACTTGAGTGCAAACTTCAACATATAATCCCAAGAACTTGCATACATGAGTGAATCCGATCCCTTCCAAATGGACATGAACACATGAACGACTCCAAACAAGAACACTAGCATAATTAGATCTTCCAAAAACATAGAAAGTAGACTTAGTCCCCTTAACCATGGCTATTAGCTTCCTTTAGATCTTCAAATCTAAGTAGAGTAGGAAGTTTGTCGTTTAAAAGCTGGATCTATTGCGCGAATATGGAAATCCACCAGTAGATGATGAGATCCAATCAAGTTGAGAATTCATTTCTCAGTGAAAGCACCAAAATATTGACGCCAAAAATGGGCATCAACACCCAATAGAATCTAGTAGAGATTAAATGAAGAATGAAATTAAACCAGAACTGAAATCATAAATGAAAACATAGATTTTTATAGTGGTTCGGCAATCTTGGTCTACGCCCACTTCATATTTTTATTGATCTTCCACTTGATTATCATTGTAAGAGTGTTTGGATCAGCTGGGATCCATTGGTACAAAAGTGAAGAATAAAAATGGCAGAGTCTCAACAGAGAAAGCGGGATCCCTTTTCTGACTCCATGCCTACTGTATTTATAGGGGAAGATGTGCACGAATCGGACTGAAATTATGGCAGAAGGTTCGGGAGACCAAGAAGAGGATACCTAAAAATTTGGAGGCCCATCGAGGCTCACAATAGGGATCGGTACTGATCCCGATTAATGCATACAAATGGGCTGCAATCCCTATGAGGGATGCCCCATGATGTTAGCTATTTGCTCTTCAAATTTCATGCAATTCCGACGTACAGTTTGTGAGATATCGCATTTTCCATGAAGTAGTGTTGTTTGAATTTTGATTTCTGCCGATCCCTCCAACTTGCTCCAAATGCCATGCGATCCTTATGGGGTGTTCCACGTGTCCTAATTAGCTCATATTCCAAGTTTCATGTTCATAGCATCTGTAGATTTTGAGTTATTGACCGATCATTGTTGCAATATGTAGTGAAAGCTGAATATGGACGATCCCTTTTATACCGATCCCTTTTGATAGGTGAAGTAATTTGCCCATAACTTGAGGATATAAACCCCAAATGACTTGGAACTTAGAATGTAGCCTCATGGGGCCTTCCTTGTCACTCTGTATTGATCTTACGAAGTTTGGGACATTAATTGAGGATATGTACCAATCCCCTAAGGAAAGGGATAGGCACTGAACCCCCGCCTAGGGATGCATTATTCCATACTTAGAATATTCTGGAGAGTCTATCCATTAGCCTCGGTTGATCGTCGCTTTATATCATTACCTGCGCTTGATCTCTTAGCCTAATAATCATCTCTCCAAGTTGTCTTTCTCGATGATCGCCCAGTCTATCTTGTCCAGTCAGTCTGAATATAGCCGGACCAATAGGCCGGATAACACAGAGATTACTTAAAATATTCGAATTTGGGAATTTTATATTTGAATAATGATTTAAATATATGGATTTTGAATTGTATATAAATTAAATTGATTTAATGGTCCTATTTAGCTCCTTTTAAATTAAATAAATAATAACGATGAGTTTATTTGTAAATTTATTTGTAGAAATAAACAGTTCGAAGAAATAATAAGAAAATTTATTTTTATATTTACTATTAGATCTTTATTGACGTTATTTATTTATTTATTTGATTTTTTAATAATTTTTAATTTGGAAATTATTTAAGTTATCGTTTGACGATTTCTTGACAAATGATAGTGTTTTTGCTATTTTTCAAATGACGATAACTAGTATATATTATTATTATTTTGAGGTTGCGTTGTTGTTCTGAGCACGACCATACTTTTGTTTTATCGTTCGGAGTTCATACGCGAATAAAAGTCTGTGTGGAAAAATGCCGAAAATATTACAAATAGATATAACTTAGCTTACAAATCGCACTATCCTCTTCTCAAGCTTGTATTGTTCCATTTCATTCTAGAATCAAAGTGGAAAATAAATCCTCTTCTTAGAAAAATAAAAAATAATTCACATAAAATTGAAAAAATTAAAAAGATATCAGCTTTGTAATTTAAATTTGGAGATCTACATTTGGCATCCAAATTAAAGGGTGCGGCTTCCTTTGTTGAGGTCGGGAGTCCTAGATGTGAGCCTAGGGTTTGAATTATCTAGAGATTTAGGCAACAATTGTCGCAATGGAGGTTAGTTTGGGGTTCGTGGAGAGAAAAGACATCATGTAGCCGAGTTTCGTAACGTGCGGCAAGTGTTAGGAGGTCGCGAACATTCTCAAGTCATCGAGTAGGCACAGTGTCGCATTTTAATAGAGAAAGTCGAGCGCAAGTCCATATGGTCGGGGAGGTGGTCTTCGTGAAGAGAAGGCCGATGAAGGTGATAAGAAGCGATTTCGTGGTGAAATAAGGGAGGTAGGGTGGTGAGAAGGGATCGACTATGGTGGGTTAAGTTTTAGGTTTAAGCAGCAGACTTAAAATGAGGAAGAAGGATTTAAAAATCTAAGTATAGTTAATTTTGCAATTAGTGTTTAATTAATATCATTTAAAATCAATAACTTATCAATGCTATAACTCACTCATACGAGGTCCAAATAATATGCGATCAGTTGCCTTGAACTCATGGGATCGATAGCTATGTGATAGAATTGGTTTGGTTGAATTTGGAGCAAGTGAAAATTTAGGCTAAAATTGGACGTCGTTGATTTTAGTTCAAATTGGAACGCCCAAGCGTCCCCTGGAATTTTAGTGAGTTAAACTCAACCTCTTTGGATAATTAGCAAATTTTATAATTGATAAAATTTTACTACTTGTGTTCGGTTGAAATTATTCGCTGATTGGTAAAATATATACTTTGAAAAGCAATTAGTATTTAAAATTAAAATACAGGAAAATATGTAGAGAAATCCGAATTTCTCGAAATTGTGATTATAATTTCTAGTCATATTCATGTTGTTTTATTTCAGTTATATTCCTATTAAATAGATTGTTAAATGCTGAAATTTGATAGTGTGGCCATACTGGATTGACACTGACACTTGTGAAAAGTTAAACCTTTTTAGTGAAAAATAAAATAATAGCATTTGTTAAGTGCTACAATAACTATTGGCCTCGATATAGTATTTTATAAATACTATTAAGTGATGTTTGACTTTGGAAATGTAACAACCCGCATATTTATCGATTTTATATTTAGATATTTTATTTAAATATTTCATCGTTCGTCGGATTTTAGTCCGAAAAGCTACTTTTTGCAAACAGTCGAATTGGGACTCGAGACCACCCCCATTGAGTCCAAAATTACGTTTGCGATCTTTTTGAGTGTAAACTTCGATATGTTTGGAGTAAGTCGAATTTTGCTACTTTTTCTATTGGGTTTTTGAGTTTGGGTTCAGCCCACTAGCCAACTTAATACCCCAAACTGAAACCCCCCTCTTCATTCACTCCCTCTTCCTCCACTTTTTCAGTTCTAAGAAGATTAATGGAGGAGAAGAAAAAGAATTAAAACTCCAAGCCCTAGTTTCTCTTGCAATCTCAAATTCTTACTCCAAATTCAAAGAGAACCCATTGGTAAGCTTCATCTCCTTCTTCTCCAACTCTTTCTCTTTCCAATTTCAGTTTATTTCCTAAACCTAAATTTGGGAAATGCTTGTTTTGATCTTAGTTGGAGCTTCTTGTGTTGAGAGTGAAGAGTAATTGCTCTTGACATTGCTTCAAAGCTTCTTCTTCATTTGTTTGGGTTCAAAGGTGAGATTTTTATCTCACATCTAAGTCAATAATTATCTTCGATTGTTAGGTATGAATTCCTAACACTTATCCTTGTGCAATTCCTGAGTCGTTGTGGCTCGACCGATCGTTATCGATGTCGTTTGGCCATTTTTTGGCCTAGGTTCAGGGAATGCCCTGAATAACAGTTTCAGACGTCTGAATCAAAATTTCAGACGTCTTAATTGGTTCGTTTTGAACCAGAAAAGGAATAGGCTAAAAAGTGCCTATTTCAGACGTCTGAAATCTAGGATTCAGACGTATGAATTCTGTTCTGGAAAATAGTTTATTTTCCAGATTCAGACGTCTGAATTCTTGATCTCAGACGTCTGAATCTGCTGTGTTTTGCCTAGTTGTTTTTTTTAGCTTGAATATCCAACTCTAATCAAATCGGGTTGATTCCCTTTTTGTTGTTATCATTTATTATCGGCCACTTTGTTAAGTCGCCCGCCTTTTTAAACTTAGGTCGCTTGTCTTCACTAAGTCGTACCGTTTTGACGGGGCGCTGCCCCGCACCCCGCCGTGGGCGTTGCCCCCTGGACCCCCGCGACCTGACCGGGCAGGTCGAACCCCGTATTACTCTGCGTAGGCAATCTTATCTGAAAAACATTTATCAGAACTTCCTACTTTGATGGTTTTGGGAATTGATTTCTTTGGATTTTATTCACGTCTTCGAATGTGAACTTTTATAATTGATTGTTTCTACAATCACTTCTATGACTTGTCACTTTAAAAATATAAAGGTTTCAATACTAGTAGTAAATATCAAAACTCTTTCATCAAAAGGATTTCAACTTTATTTTCAATATCAAACTCGGTTATAAAACTGTTTTCCAATCTACTAGTATATACAAACCTTTACCTCATTCGTATGAGAAAATATAATTAAACGGCTTAGCAAAACAAGTGGTATGAAACGCTTGCGTTTACTTCGTCGGTTAATTTATGGACTTGTTCGATTGAAACTCTTGTGACAATTTTCTAGTGGAGATCTACAGTTTGTTCGTAAATATTTGAGTTAAGTAAGTGGTTATGGGACATGAAGCTAAACTCTTATATTTACTAGCTTAGTGTAATCGACACTTCCTTATGATCATGATGATCATTCTATTTATGGTGATTTGGTTCATCGGACGTTACGCTGTACGACGTCGTTGTTCCATTTTACTACGTGTTGGTTCATCGGATGTTACGCTGTACGACATCGTTGTTCCTTTTCTATTTATGGTGATTTGGTTCATCGGACGTTACGCTGTACGACGTCGTTGTTCCATTTTACTACGTGTTGGTTCATCGGATGTTACGCTGTACGACATCGATGTTCCTTTTCTTTTTATTGTGATTTGGTTCATCGGACGTTACGCTGTACGACGTCGTTGTTCCATTTTCCTATGCTTTGGTTCATCGGATGTTACGCTGTACGACATCGTTGTTCCTTTTATTTGTGCTTTGGTTCATCGGACGTTACGCTGTACGACGTCGTTGTTCCTATTTATTTTGTCTCTGGATCATCGGACGTTACGTTGTACGACGTCGTTGCTTCGGATTATTTGATTTCTGGATATTGATTTCTGGAATTTATGTTTCACCAGCACTTACGATGGGCATTGATATGTATGTCATTTATTGTGGCTTGGTGAATTAAATAGAGAATATGACATTCTTTTTAATCTTTGAGAAGATTCTTGTGATATTGATTAATCTCTTGTTGATTTTCAATTACGTACTTATCACAGTATAGTATTATGGTTATGATACGTTTTTGTCATACCTCTTATTCTATATCACTTTATCTGATATTTATAGCTAGACTGATCCGTTTATTATTTTCTTCTTAAATAATACTCGGGTCAGACTGAGATTTACAGGTGCTTCCTTATGACTTCTTATCTGGAGCCATCTTCTGACTTTTGGCTAACTACTCTAGTTTAGTAGTTTTTTTGTTTGTATACATTTGAGATTAGACTCCTTGATGTATACATATTCTATTATCTTGAACTTGTATCTATTCATTTGTGTTATTGTGGATCTTATTTGACCACTACTCTGATGTACACTTTCATGTGTTTTATTCATATCTATTTCCGCCTTTGTGATATGAATTGTCTGTGACTGATTTGTGTTACGTTTATTTTTATATTTGTTTCCGAAGATTATATATAGCCACCGTGTGATAGCTTTGTGTTTGTATCGGTATGTCAGATTTCCTCCTTAAAAGATATGCATTCTATTCTATCTGACATATCGGTGCTCGCATAAAGAAGTTACACGGATGGTCGCTCCTCAACAGCCTCATTCTCCGCGCTAGTTGACAACATTACTCCGTAGTGTTCATGGCTAGCGTGGGTATAGAGGTGGGGCGTCACAGGAAATGTTTTTCGATTGGGAAAATAATTAAAAATTGATTGAGGAAATCTGTGATATTTTAATTTAAAAGAGTTTTTAAACTTTTTTATTTAATTTCAACTTCTATCATTTTTCCTTTCTAATATATATATATAAGTAAATGTTTTAAATAATTATTTTAGAAGTATTGGTTTTTATTGTGACGCCCCACCTCTATGCTCATAATAACAAAGAGTATTAAAAGAAATACTGTCTATTATTACGAAGAATAAGGCTGGATAGGAGCGGTCATCCGTAGTTGGCCTTACGCTAATATTGGTTACTTCGATAGGAGTGGTATATACTTTTCATTTTTCATCTTATTTATTTACTCCCATCGACATACCCAACTATCAGTATAAAACAAACTACGATGGTTCATAATAGTTTAGGACATTAGATATAACAATAACACAGATAATATAAATGCGGAACACAGATAAAAACAAAAGTCTCATATATATATAACTGATGTCAGTTACAACATAGTTGACACAATACATATGATACAACTACAACTATCGACTCTGATTGTTATATATACATGTACATTATCGACTAATATACATGAATACACATCATCCTATACAACGACACGACTACTACAAAACGACGAAGACCACTTCAAAAGATGTAAAAAGTCTTCATATCCCGAACAGCAACTCAAAGAAGGAAATCTACAACCTGAAATAACTCGGGTCTGACCCGAGTATTACATTCAAAAGAAAATAATACACGGGTCAGTCTAATTCAAACTCAGTTATTAGTGCATAGCAGCAATAATAAACAGATAGTCAAATAAACGACAGTCACAGAAATCACGTATGTCCAACTTCTCGATAAAAGAATCGGATAACGACAGATATAACACTAAATAGTGTTACACAACAAATCAGAAATCCAAAGCAGTTTAAACAATTGAAATGTCAATTTAAAAGCAACAATGCTGATTGGCTGCATTACACGCTAACGTGTACTGCCTCGCCAAGGCAGCCTATGAAATACTCAAAATATCAATGAATCCAAAAGCCAACGGATCCAACTCAAATCAAAATGAACCATTTCAAGATACAACTTCCAATTATTTAATTGGCTTCACGAAACAAATCCAAATCAGAATACAACTCCAAAGCATTGAAAGTAACCAACGAAACAATTCAACAAATCGAAACATCAATTCAAAACTGTCATCTCTGTGTGGCTGCAGTACACGCACGCGTGCACTGCCTCGCCACAACAGTATATAAAGAAATAGCAACAAGGCACAAAGGCCAATGCTCAAGAATTCACAGTGCCAACAAATGCAATAAGCAAGTGACAATAGTGGAAAGCTTCGACCAAGTGAGTTGAAGAGGTTGGCTGCCTCAAGTAACAACAACCAAACCAATTCGGACAAGGCAGAGAAATGCCAAAGTAGTCAAGAAAAGATGACAACAAACTGCAGTCGGAAAACCAGATACATCAATCAAACGAATGCAGCAGGGGGGATACGGCTGCCCAGGTAAATGGTATACAAACCAATTGCCACCAAGTAAATGTAACAACACTACAAATTCGAGAAGGTAGGAAACTACCACGAAATGCAAGAAGGTCAAGTCTCTGACTCAACACATCTGCAGCACCAAGGCACAAGGCAGTGGTACAGGTACAAAAATAGAAGGAGAGTGATTACATGGTACAGTGAACTACATAACACATCAGCCCTAAAAATAGTACTACAGGTCAGGAAGTAAGTGGGCAAGTCAGAGATGCATAAATGAATCAACCACAACATATAGTGCAGCGGCTCAAACAGCAAGCAACAATAACTACCAAGGTCAATGTAAATGTAGACTGAAGTGCACATCTAAACTAAATGCAACTCAAGTGAAGATAACAACTACACAAAAGTTCAGGTGAATCAAGTTCAGGTCAGACCAATATATATAAATTTCAAGTAGACCAGAGAACTGCAACAGTGAACTACAAAAGTGCTTCATAGTACCACAACTTTATCGGACCAGAATGCTCAAATACAATATGAACTAATGAACACTACAGGGCAGTAGTGAACCCAGACAAAAGACACAAGTTCAAAATACTCAAGTGAAGTTACAGGGAACAACTGAAATATAAACCAACTCAAGTTAGTCCAACATGTAAATAAAACTGTCCCCGGAACTGGCCACAAGAATGAATGTAATTCAAGTGACAGTGCACCCGAAAATGGTATCAATGAAGCAATTTAAACGAATACCAGAATACACATCTACAAGTAACCATATGTAAAAATACAACTCAAAATGACATAGCAAGGGATTTAAGTCACAGGTGATACCATACTACACAATGATACACCTGAACAAAGACCTGGAACCAAGAATGGCCAGGGATAACTACGAGCAGATGCCAAACGACCCGCCTGTTCTCAAGGTGGCATATATAACAAAATAAAACATTTTATAAATCACGCATGCTTCAAAAATGTGTAGGAGTGACAATGTCACAAGAAGCCACTGTGAAGAACAAGACATAATCAAATCATACCAATTTTTGACAAAATCAGAGAAACATCAACCCCAAAAAAAATGTGATAGCAGTAATGGTGCCGAAAATACATGAGTCCAATTTAATACACATCAAAATAAGCTGCCGAAATCTAATTAAACTTCGAATCTCAGAATATGTTCATAAGTCTCGTTTGCAAAACAAGTACAACTCGACTGCAGGTTCAAAATCAAAACCGAGTTAAACAATAATAAAAATGAAAATTAAATGGACATGAACATCTCAACCAATCTGGCACAATGAATCAACTTCAAGAGGCCAAGATAAAAATGAATTCGACATTCGAACAATGATGACCACGAAAACAACAGGAATGGCCGAAGCCACAAAGCAATTGTAAGTCAAGAAATTAGTAAACCCACAAAATCATAGTGACCGAAGTTAGGGAAGCATATCGAAGTCAACAGAAATTTTCGATTCCAAAAATGACAGAAAACAATGTGTGAACAAGTCGTAAGACATCAGCAACACACAAAGTCGAACGACAAAGCACAATAGGATTTCACATAACAACATCGATTGCCAACATCGAATGAAATCAATGGACAAGATATACAATATCGAATCATACTCGAATTTCAAAAACACTAGATTACGAGCGAATTAGATGTGAGTAAATAGGATTACTCACCTATTTCGACGAGGCAAGCAACGACTGGAAAAGAGTATCGATCGGCCGCTTTCGATCGAGTAACCATGGCCGCGACTAGAAAATCTCGAAGCCCCACATTCGTGCAGAGGAATAGAGGAGAACGAGCCTGCCCTAATTTCTTTGAACGAGGCCGCCATTATTTCGTCTTTGATTTTTGTTTTAGGGTTATACCAATTAAAAAATGGGAACGGGTCGAAAAATGCAATTCAAACTAAAAGGGAGACCGGGTTATCACTTATCACAGCAACTAAAGAAGTGGGCCAAAACAAATTATAAAGCCCACAAAACAAACGATGAATTTACGAAAGAATTTCAACCGGTTTAAAATTCCCAAAAAAATTTAACAACTAATTTAATCGTCGTTGGACGATAATTAATTGTTCTAAACTCCGGGTTATTACAGACTCCCCTCCTTATAAAAATTGCATCCCCGCAATTTTCATAATTAAGGTCGTCATCAACTATTATTCTTCTAACATAAACTGGTTAAGCTAGAAAATAAAAGTCAAGAACACAAACACCAAAGAAATCTTTTATCTTTATAAAAAGGGATTCATAAATTCTCAACAAAGTCTAATTATCAAGTAGATAATCAGAAAACAATCAAAACTGAATAAATGCAATCGTCAGCAATATCCAATTACCAATTAGATATTTAGAAACATAGAAATCTCAAAACAACAATATCTAATTATCGATACGATAATTAGAAAACAACAAATCTAATTATCAACAAAGATAATTATGAAACACAAATCACAAATCGCAAACTGCAAATATCTAGTTATCTAACGGATAATTAGAAAACACGAACTTCATAATCAGCAAATACTAACTATCAACAGTGATAGATAGAAAATGGCAATTCAATAAAATCACGTAACCTGAACTCAATTAGAGACTAGAAAATCTCTTACCAACAAAATCAGCAAACATCAATAATCTAATTATCTCAAACGATAATCAAAAAACAAATCAAATATCTAATTACCACATACGGTAATTAAAATTTCAAATCAACAAATATTTAATTACCACAAACGGTAATCAAATTTCAAATCAACAAATATTTAATTACCACAAACGGTAATCAAATTTCAAATCAACCAATATTCAATTATCAAAAGAGATAATCAAATTTAAATCAACAAGTATTTAATTATCAAAAACGATAATCGAATTTCAAATCAACAAATATTTAATTATCTAAAGCGATAATTAAATCTCAAATCAGCAAATATTTAATTATCTAAAGCGATAATTAAATCTCAAATCAACAAATATTTAATTACCATAAATGGTAATCAAATTTCAAATCAACAAATATTTAATTACCACAAACGGTAATCAAATTTCAAATCAACAAATATTTAATTACCACAAACGGTAATCAAATTTCAAATCATAAATACTCAATTATCAAAAACGATAATCAAATTTCAAATCAACAAATATTTAATTATCTAAAGCGATAATTAAATCTCAAATTAGCAAATATTTAATTATCTAAAGCGATAATTAAATCTCAAATCAACAAATATTCGATTATCCAAAACGATAATCAAATTTCAAATCAGCAAATATTTAATTATCTAAAGCGATAATTAAATCTCAAATCAGCAAATATTTAATTATCTAAAGCGATAATTAAATCTCAAATCAACAAATATTCGATTATCCAAAACGATAATCAAATTTCAAATCAACAAATATTTAATTACCACAAACGGTAATCAAATTTCAAATTCAACAAATATTTGATTATCACAAAATGATAATCAAATTCAAATTCAACAAATATCTAATTATCACAAGCGATAATTAGAAACAACAAATATCCGATTATCAAAAACGATAATCAGAACTCATATCAACAAATATCTAATTATCACAAGCGATAATTAGAAACAACAAATATCCGATTATCAAAAACGATAATCAGAACTCATATCAACAAATATCCAATTACCTGCAGATAATTGGAAACAACAAATATCTAGAAATCAATTAAGAAGACTAGAAAATCAACATAAAAGCTTGGATCGATCCCATCAGATGGCGAGTTTTTAATTCGCCGCACGTGCATCAACAAATGGCCGAAGCCTACCAAGTACTCAACATAATTTTGGCGCCCAACAAATGACCCGAAGGTCCGCAGAGTGACCCGAAGGTCTAGTACTGGTATTTGACCCGAAGGTCCATCATATGACCCGAAGGTCCAACATATGACCCGAAGGTCCTCATAGTGGCTCGAAAGCACACGAAAACATCAAAATATTTCAATTAACGAGTCCGGAATTAACCAAAATAGCAAACGCACATGTCCCATAACCACGAGTTTTACTAAATCGTTTAATTCTCTTCATCGTTTCCTTGAAAGTGTAAAATCATCAAAATCATCAAAACAACAGATATTTCAATTAACGAGTCCGGAATTAACCGAAATAGTAAAAGTGTGGTTCCATACTCCGCACTTTTGCTAAATCGTTTAAATCTCTTCATCGTTTCCTTGAAAGTGCAAGATTGTGTATTTTATAAAAATACACTTTACATTCTCAAACGGACAAGTTCGGAATTAAGCGAATCAGTAAAAGAAAGGGGTCATAGTCCTCGATTTTGCTGAAACGTTTAAATCGCTTCCTCATTCTTTTGAAAGCGCAAACTGTTAAAATTTCTGAAAACAATTTTATTTATTTTGTAAAAATAACAATTCACATTCTCAACTGGACAAATCCGGAGTTAAGCGAAACAGTAAAAGAAAGGGGTCATAATCCTCGATTTTGCTGAATCGTTTAAGTCGCTTTCTCATTCTTTTGAAAGCGCAAACTGTTAAAATTTCTGAAAACAATTTTATTTATTTTGTAAAAATAACAATTCATATTCTCAACTGGACAAGTCCGGAGTTAAGTGAAACAGTAAAAGAAAGGGGTCATAATCCTCGATTTTGCTGAATCGTTTAAGTCGCCTTCTCATACTTTTGAAAACGCAAACTGTTAAAAATTTATAAAACAATTTTCATTTTAAAACGATTTTCCAATCACGTGATTAAAACAGCAAATCAGTAACAATTTCGATAAGGAAATTGTACTTCTCAAAATACCGAAAAATCGTATCTCAAACTCAGCATTGCGGAATAACCGCTTGAAAATCCACTTTTAAAATTTGACGGTTACTAAAGCCAAAGCGACAATAATTTTAAAACGTCAAAATCACATCAAAACAATTTACATCAAAATGTAATATCAATGAATTTTCATTCATCAAAATGCCACAAAACACCGTGCTTCAAAATATAGCATTGGTGTAAAAATTCCGTTATAAAAACAACGGCAACAAAATATGTTTCATAACCAAGCATCGGTTCAACGTAAAATAAATGCAGTAACGTGCAATTCAAATTTTTGCACGTACTACAGAATGAACAAAGAAATCATTCGAATGTATCTTCAATGAGGATAATTCAAAACAGCAAAAATCTAATCAATATATGATTAGCATAAAAGAAAACCAGCAAAGATTTCAATAAAAATCACATAACTGTAATTTCTTCAAATCCTCAATTCGGATTCGAAATTCTCAAAGAAACAAAATAATTACAGCTACGTAAACAACAAATGATATTCATATCAATTCCGTATTTTGATTTTTAAAACAAAAGGATTGTCAGTTGTACTCAGCGAAGACAGTTTCACTGTTTCCGCTACGCACTCTAATAAACAGTACTCAAATCAATCAAATCATCAGAACACAATTTAATCAAATCAACAAAACACAGTTTCACTTTTATTTTTAAATAAAGATATTTAAAAATTTACATCTAAATTTCAAAACTTTAGTTTTGACTCAAATCACAAATAAAACATCGTCCAATAGTTGTAACATATGTTCCATCCAAGTTATGTTTTATATTATGTCCATAAACCCCAAGCTCTGATACCAACTGTGACGCCCCACCTCTATGCTCATAATAACAAAGAGTATTAAAAGAAATACTGTCTATTATTACAAAGAATAAGGCTGGATAGGAGCGGCCATCCGTAGTTGGCCTTACGCTAATATTGGTTACTTCGATAGGAGTGGTATATACTTTTCATTTTTCATCTTATTTATTTACTCCCATCGACATACCCAACTATCAGTATAAAACAAACTACGATGGTTCATAATAGTTTAGGACATTAGATATAACAATAACACAGATAATATAAATGCGGAACACAGATAAAAACAAAAGTCTCATATATATATAACTGATGTCAGTTACAACATAGTTGACACAATACATATGATACAACTACAATTGTCGACTCTGATTGTTATATATACACGTACATTATCGACTAATATACATAAATACACATCATCCTATACAACGACACGACTACTACAAAACGACGAAGACCACTTCAAAAGATGTAAAAAGTCTTCATATCCCGAACAGCAACTCGAAGAAGGAAATCTACAACCTGAAATAACTCGGGTCTGACCCGAGTATTACATTCAAAAGAAAATAATACACGGGTCAGTCTAATTCAAACTCAGTTATTAGTGCATAGCAGCAATAATAAATAGATAGTCAAATAGACGACAGTCACAGAAATCACGTATATCCAACTTCTCGATAAAAGAATCGGATAACGACAGATATAACACTAAACATTGTTACACAACAAATCAGAAATCCAAAGCAGTTTAAACAATTGAAATGTTAATTTAAAAGCAACAATGCTGATTGGCTGCAGTACACGCTAACGTGTAATGCCTCGCCAAGGCAGTGTATGAAATACTCAAAATATCAATGAATCCAAAAGCCAACGGATCCAACTCAAATCAAAATGAACCATTTCAAGATACAACTTCCAATTATTTAATTGGCTTCACAAAAAAAATCCAAATCAGAATACAACTCCAAAGCATTGAAAGTAACCAACGAAATAATTCAACAAATCGAAACATCAATTCAAAACTGTCATCTCTGTGTGGCTACAGTACACGCACGCGTGCACTGCCTCGCCACAACAGTATATAAAGAAATAACAACAAGGCACAAAGGACAATGCTCAAGAATTCACAGTGCCAACAAATGCAATAAGCAAGTGACAATAGTGGAAAGCTTCGACCAAGTGAGTTGAAGAGGTTGGCTGCCTCAAGCAACAACAACCAAACTAGTTCGGACAAGGCAGAGAAATGCCAAAGTAGTCAAGAAAAGATGACAACAAACTACAGCCGGAAAACCAGATACATCAATCAAACGAATGCAGCAGGGGGGATACGGCTGCCCAGGTAAATGGTATACAAACCAATTGCCACCAAGTAAATGTAACAACACTACAAATTCGAGAAGGTAAGAAACTACCACCAAATGCAAGAAGGTCAAGTCTCTGACTCAACACATCTGCAGCACCAAGGCACAAGGCAGTGGTACAGGTACAAAAATAGAAGGAGAGTGATTACATGGTACAACGAACTACATAACACATCAGCCCTAAAAATTGTACTACAGGTCAGGAAGTAAGTGGGCAAGTCAGAGATGCATAAATGAATCAACCACAACATATAGTGCAGCGGCTCAAACAGCAAGCAACAATGACTACCAAGGTCAATGTAAATGTAGACTGAAGTGCACATCTAAACTAAATGCAACTCAAGTGAAGATACCAACTACACAAAAGTTCAGGTGAATCAAGTTCAGGTCAGACCAATATATATAAATTTCAAGTAGACTAGAGAACTGCAGCAGTGAACTACAAAAGTGCTTCATAGTACCACAACTTTATCGGACCAGAATGCTCAAATACAATATGAACTAATGAACACTACAGGGCAGTAGTGAACCCAGACAAAAGACTCAAGTTCAAAAGACTCAAGTGAAGTTACAGGGAACAACTGAAATATAAACCAACTCAAGTTAGTCCAACATGTAAATAAAACTGTCCCCGGAACTGGCCACAAGAATGAATGTAATTCAAGTGACAGTGCACCCGAAAATGGTATCAATGAAGCAATTTAAACGAATACCAGAATACACATCTACAAGTAACCATATGTAAAAATACAACTCAAAATGACATAGCAAGGGATTCAAGTCACAGGTGATACCATACTACACAATGATACACCTGAACAAAGACCTGGAACCAAGAATGGCCAGGGATAACTACGAGCAGATGCCAAACGACCCGCCTGTTCTCAAGGTGGCATATATAACAAAATAAAACATTTTATAAATCACGCATGCTTCAAAAATGTGTAGGAGTGACAATGTCACAAGAAGCCACTGTGAAGAACAAGACATAATCAAATCATACCAATTTTTGACAAAATCAGAGAAACATCAACCCCAAAACAAATGTGATAGCAGTAATGGTGCCGAAAACACATGAGTCCAATTTAATACACATCAAAATAAGCTGTCGAAATCTAATTAAACTTAGAATCTCAGAATATGTTCATAAGTCTCGTTTGCAAAACAAGTACAACTCGACTGCAGGTTCAAAATCAAAACCGAGTTAAACAATAATAAAAACGAAAATTAAATGGACATGAACATCTCAACCAATCTGGCACAATGAATCAACTTCAAGAGGCCAAGATGAAAATGAATTCGACATTCGAACAATGATGACCACGAAAACAACAGGAATGGCCGAAGCCACAAAGCAATTGTAAATCAAGAAATTAGTAAACCCACAAAATCATAGTGACCGAAGTCAGGGAGGCATATCGAAGTCAACAGAAATTTTCGATTCCAAAAATGATAGAAAACAATGTGTGAACAAGTCGTAAGACATCAGCAACACACAAAGTCGAACAACAAAGCATAGTAGGATTTCACATAACAACATCGATTGCCAACATCGAATGAAATCAATGGACAAGATATACAATATCGAATCATACTCGAATTGCAAAAGCACTAGATTACGAGCGAATTAGATGTGAGTAAATAGGATTACTCACCTATTTCGACGAGGCAAGCAACGATTGGAATATAGTATCGATCGGCCATTTTCGATCGAGTAACCATGGTCGCGACTAGAAAATCTCGAAGCCCCAGGTTCGTGCAGAGGAATAGAGGAGAACGAGCCTGCCCTAATTTCTTTGAACGAGGCCGCCATTATTTCGTCTTCGATTTTTGTTTTAGGGTTATTCCAATTGAAAAATGGGAACGGGTCGAAAAATGCAATTCAAACTAAAAGGGAGACCGGGTTATCATTTATCACGGCAACTAAAGAAGTGGGCCAAAACAAATTTTAAAGCCCGCAAAACAAACGATGAATTTACGAAAGAATTTCAACCGGTTTAAAATTCCCAAAAGAATTTAACAACTAATTTAATCGTCGTTGGACGATAATTAATTGTTCTAAACTCCGGGTTGTTACATTTATATAAATTATTATAATAATAAATGTTTATTTTTAAAGGGGAATTAAAAGTCTGTCTCTTATTTTAAAGGGATTTACCAATTTAAAGAAGATAGAAATATTCGAAATAAATATTTGAGAATCGTTGTATACAAATGTTGTATAAAGGGATATATTTATAAATATTGTTTTATAAATGAAGGATAGTCTTACAAATATTGTTTATAAATAAAAGATGGTTTTATGAGTAATATCCTATAGAAAAGGAAATCAATATCATTTTGAAAATTGGAATAATTAATTCCAGTTATGACTTTATTTAACATATGGAAAAGATGAGTTCTATAATTATATTTAGTGTTTGTTTTATATTCGGGGTTTGGTTTATATTTGGGTTTGGTTATAAAAAGGGGTTTGAAACTTATGTAGAAATTTGGAAAAAGAATTTTATAAATGAATTTAGAGTTTTATAAAAGAGTTGCAAATAAGTCGGGATTTATAAAATAAGTTTATAAATGGTATTTTATAAAAAGAAGTTTATAAAGGATTTTATAAATAATATAGAGAAATTTCGCAAAGAAGTTACAAATGAATTTGGAATTTGTAAAAAGTTGCAATAAGTTTGGAAATTTATAAAAGGAGATGTAATTACATTATATACATATATACATACATATACATATACATACATACATATATATGTTTATAAAGGAATTTACAAATGATATTCTATGAAATAAACTTTAAAATGAATTTAGAGATTATACTTATAAAATGGTTTTATAAATTATTTTAGAGATTAATAAGGGAGTTTTATAACTTGAAAAGAGATCTTGCAATTTGGGAAGAAGTATTATAAATGATTTTGGATGTTTATAAAAGAAGTTTTATAAATGAATTTGGATATTTGTAAAAGAATTTTATAAATGGCTTTGGATATTTATAAAAGAATTTTATAAATAAACTTGGAGATTTATTAAGAGTTTTATAAATGGATTTGAAATTTTAGTAAAGGAGATGCTCATAAATGGAAGATATTTATTAAAAGGATTTACTGAAGAAATTCATAAAAAAATTGAGATTAGATTTCCCCAAATTGACCTTCTTAATTTTAGTGGTGTGGACATTTGTTCTATGCTTAACACCGAAGGAATAGTGTTTTGCTTTATCCTTTCTCCATTTCTTTTAAAACAATATTCGTTTTAATCCTTTTGATATGATTTTGAAATAAGAAAATTTTCATAATGTTTATGAATATACTTATACCGTTGAGAAGTATATGAATACATTTCTAAGTAGGGAAAGTGTAGTGTTTTGTGAATATACTTATACAGGTGGGATAAGTATATGAATATTTTAAATAAATATTTTGAAAAGAGATATAAATAAACGCAAGATTTATTTTGAGGCTTAGTGGTTGCTATGGAAAAGTGTAGAGAAGGGTTTATGAAATATATCTTTGGAAAAGTAATTTAATATAAGTATTTACAAAATAGTTTTAAATTAATGAAAAGAGTAATTTAAGAGGCTTAGGGTTGCTTTGTCTTAACCAGTGTTATTTTCCTTATGGAATAAAATCTATGGTTGAATTTTTTGATCATTTAATAGTTAAATAGCCGACTATCAAATATTGGCCAGCTTTTACACTATCGTTGTTGATTCAAAGAGACCGGGATCGATTATATTATTCGAAAACCACTTCAAACCGGCATAAACGTTCGAATGGAAGACGTCTTAATGATGTCTTCGAAGATGGAGTTCTTTGAAGTGCAAGGGCTACTTGCTACTAATCTTGAGGGTGATCCAAAATGGTTGAGTAGAAGTAGTTCCTTCGGTTTCGTTCAGATCTAGAATGAACTTGTATGGATGAATGCCGGCAGTACATTTTTGCCTGGAGGGCAATGTTAGCATTCCAAGTGGGAATTGCTAGAAGGAATAAGGTAATCGTTACCTCACAAGCCTCATACCCGGTAAATTACTAAAGCAGGGATGTGCAGTAGGGCTATGTGGGTCGCTCTCATTAGGGTATGATCATCCTTTATCTAGAGTCAATATATATTTATGCTTCGGGGCCCATTATGGTTGTTGATCAACCAACGGGTGATCATATTCGGTGCTATCCAGCAAGGGGTAGGCCTGGTGCTGAGTAGTAGAGGTGCAATGTGTTGTAGCCTTTAGTCATTTTATCTAGAGGTGTACTGATTCGGTAGGTATACCTTTACCCTTTTATAGTTGGAATCCATTTTCCAACATGAGCCTTTGGACTTTATTGTATACCTATTGTGCCGAAATTCAATTAATGTAACAATTTCGGCTATGATTCCAAATTTATTTTCAAACCTAGAGATTATTATAATATCACTAGATATTCCATAGAAATGTTTTGGTTATCGTAAGGTAAAAACCCATCTATGTTTATGTGCAACGTGGTCTTACGAGTTACCTTTATTTTAAAGATTTTTTTATAGAAATCCAATTGTGGTGTCTTTCTCACGCTGCTTTACCAGATTAATCCGAGTGTTATTTTCTTATAATGCTCGGGTCAGACCGAGCACATTTTTAGATTTAGCTTTGGATGCTTTGGAGCTTTAGAAGATGAGCTGGGTGCCTCTAAAAATATTTATGTATATTTTATTTTTGCTGCATTGGTTGTTTAAATTTATCAGCATTTATGAGGACAGGTTGTTATGATTATCAGGGCTGATGATAGATTAGTGTACTCTGATTGATGTATGTATATTACACTTTTCTTTTGGTAAAGATCTGTTGTATATATATAAAAAGAATAATTTTCTGAAATTGATATAGTTATATATGGTGTGATTGATTGTTAGAACGATAATATTCAATTATTGTTTATTGTTTATGCTTAGGTAGTTTATGAGCATTTATTACTGGGTTGAATTAAATACGAACACCTGGTGAATTCAGCTTCACGATTTTGACTATAAGGTGTTCGATGATAATGTTGGGTTAAAATTAAAATTTAGCCTTAATTAAAATTGTTTATTATAATTCAAACAAAGATGTATAATTTTGAAGTGAATTTATGTAAGGAAGTGAGATCATATAAATATGCTTTATAAATATAGTTTATAAAAAGTTTTTTTAAAAATGAGAATTTAAGAACTTAAATTCTTGTGTTTTGGAAATTGTTTTTCAAAAGCTTAGAGATAATAATAACGATACTATTTGAAAGTATTTTTTAAATAGAAATATTTTAAAATGGACTTCAAAGGAGATAAAAAGCACTGACTCATTTAAGTTGCTGGAAAATAATTCTGATGATAACTGCAACATCATCGGTATTCATTTTAGAGTTTCTAAAGTGAGAAATTGCTACCATAATAGCAATTGGCTTCAGGATTGTTTCGGAAAAATAGTTTTTGTTTAAAATTCTAAAAATATGATTTAATACATAAAAAGGAGATATATGTATATTATTATTATTTCAAAATGATTTGAAATAAAAACATGGTGTTTAAGTTCTAAAATTTTCAGTTAAGTGATATTATAGACTCTTGTATCCTACCCATTAGGATAGTCTATTTTGTGCATCTGGTTTTGAAAGGTTGTTTGGTAATTTTCATATAGTAAAATGAAATGGAATTTTAAGTGATTTGAACAGTCGAAACTTCCAAGTTAAATTGGAAAATTTAGCTAAGTGTTTTGGGAAAACATAAGAGAATAAGTATCTATAACTTATGAATTTGAGAATACAGTAAGTAAAAAACAAAATTTTAAATTTCTTGGATACTTATGCTAAGTGAAACAATTTAAAATTTGTATATATACTCTTAGGATATAGAAGAGTGTTATACGAATATAAACTGAAGTTTTAAAGTGGATAACGAACATAAGTTTTCTTTATAAAATGTTTATAATAAACTTGAGTATGGAAGAGCTTTAAAGATGAAGTTGCGGCTTTTTGAAATGTGTATAAATTTGAGTTTTAAAGTGGTTGATTTACATAAGTTGTGTTATAAGATGTTTGTGAACTTAAGTAATGGTTTTATGAAATAGTTCATAAATGATTTTAGTATTAAATGGAATACTATTGGTGCAATAAATTGTGATTTAAAATGAATGTGAATAAAAGAAATTCGGTGTAGTTGAGAACCAAATGGAATAAATACGTACGTTGTACGTAGATCATTCTATTTGCATAGCTATTTTGATCCAGATTGAGTACATGATTTCGAGGTAATTTACACAAGTTCGAGGAGGATTTTTCACTCGATTCTTGGTGGCGAACACATGATAAAGATTTTTGATTTGATTCTAAAGTTTTCTATCATAGTATACGGCTATGCAAGGAGAACAGAGGTTTTTAATCAAGGAACTAGATCAGAGTCCGCACTAGAGTGGTCGAGTGGATGATACTGGTTTGGAAGTGAAATCATGTGATCGAGCAAGCGATCAGATTTAATATTGCATACATATGGTATATGTACATCGTACGTGCTTTAATATAATTATATTTGACATTAGAAAACGCAAATTATATGGCCATGAGTTATATGGTTGGATATTATTTGTAAGTAAGATGCAAGTATATGGAAGCAAAGGCTAGTTGATGCTTTTGGTTTCATGAGTGGAGTTTGGTTTGCTCGACCAATAGGTACATATTTTTATTTTTATTTTGGTTGATGGTTTTATGCCCCGCATATGGGAGGCCACTTGGATTTTGTTTTCTTTTGTTGGTTTGGGCCCGTGGTGGCGATTTGTAATTTTTTCGATCGAGCCACACAAAGGAGACGCTGTAGAAATTTTCCATGACTTTAAAGATTTGGAGAATTATTAATACATTTCAAATAATTGACTTTGAAAAGTTTAAGGGTGGGAGGCATTTTATTATTTTTGGAAATGCGGGGACGAAATTCTTTTAAGAGAGGAGAATGTAACAACCCAGAATTTTGGTCATTAGATTTTGAATATTTAATTAATTTTGAATATTGAAATAATTGGATTTTAAAGTTCATAACTTGAATTCAATTACAGAGATTACTTAACATATTTGAATTTGGGAATTTTATATTTGAATAGTGATTTAAATATCTGGATTTTGAAGTGTATATAAATTAAATTGATTTAATGGTCCTATTTAACTTCTTTTAAATTGATAAATAATTACGATGAGTCATTTGCAAATTTATTTGCAGAAATAACCAGTTCGAATAAATAATAAGAAAATTTATTTTTATATTTACAACTCGATTTTTATGGACGTATTTTTTTAATTTATTTGAATTTTTCATAATTTTAATTTGGAAATTATTTAAATTATCATTTGAAAATATTTCGGCAAACGACGACATTTTTGTGATTTTACAAAAGATGATAACCAGTGTATATTATTACTGTTTTGAGGTTGCATCACTATTCTGAGCACGACCGTATTTTTATTTTATCGTTCAAAGTTTATACATGAATAAAAGTCTATGCGGCGAGATGCTGGAAAAATTACAAATAAATATAACTTAGCTTACAAATTGTACCGTCCTCTTCCCAAGCTTGTAGTGTTCCATTTCATTCTAGAATCAAATAAAAAAATAAATCCTCTTCTTAGAAAATTCAAAAAAAATTCACATAAAATCGAAAAAATTAAAAAGTTGTGAACATTGCCATTTAAATTTGGAGATCCACATTTTGGCATCAAAATTAGAGGCTGCGGCTTCCTTTGTTGAGGTCAACAGTCCTAGACATGAGCCTAGGGTTTGAATTATCCAGATATTTAGGCAATAATTGTCGAAATAGAGGTTAGTTTGGGGTTCGTGGAGGGAAAAGATAACATGTAGCCGAGTTTCGTGACGTGCAATAAGTGTTAGGGGCGCGCGACCATTCTTACTTCATCGAGTAGGCACAGTGTTGCGTTTTAATAGAGGAAGTTGGGCGCAAGTCCAAGTGGTCGGGGAGGTGGTCTTCGCGAAGAGAAGGCCGATGGAGCTGACGGGAAGCGATTTCGTTGTGAAACAAGGGAGGTAGGGTGGTGAGAAGTGATCGACTATGGTGGGTTAAGTTTTAGGTTTAAGTGACAGATTTAAAATGAGGAAGAAAGATTTCAAAATCTAAGTATAATTAATTTTGTCACTAGTGATTAATTACAATCGTTTAAAATTAATAACTTATAAATGCTATAACTCTCTCATACGAGGTCCAAATCAAACGCCGTAAGTTGCGTTAGCCTCATGGAATCGATAGCTACATGATGGAATTGGTTTGGTTGAATTTGGAGTAAGTGAAAATATGAGCTAAAATTGGACGTTATTCGATTTTAGTTTAAATTGGAACGCATAAGCATCCATTGGAATTTCAGTGAGTTAAACCCGCCTCTTTGGATAAATTAGCATATTTTATAATGGATAAATTTTTACTGTTTGGTGAAAATATCCGCTTTGAAAAGCAATAAGTATTTAAAATTGAAATAAAGGAAAATTTGTAGAGAAATCCGTATTTCTCGACATTTTAATCATTAATTTCCGGTTATATTCCTGTTGTTTTATTTTAGTTATAATCCTATTAAATAGGTTGTTAAATGCTGAAATTTGACTTTGTGGCTAAATTGGATGTGACACTGACATTTGTGAAAAGTTAAATCTCTTTAGTGACAAAGGAAGCAATAGCATTTTTTTAGTGCTATAGTAACTATTGGCATCGATATAGTATTTTGGTAAAAATGTTAAGTGATGTTTGACTTTGGAAATGGTTTTCGATTTGGAAAATGACTTAAAACTGATTTTGGAATTTCTATGATATTTTAATCTAAAAGAGTTTTTAAACTTTTCTATTTAATTTCAACTTCTTTCATTTCTCCTTTCTAATATATGTATAAGTAAATGTTTTAAATAATTATTTTAAAAGCATTAGTTTTTATAGAAATTATTATAATAATAAATGTTTATTTTTAAAAGGGAATTAAAAAGGGCTGTCTCTTATTTTAAAGGAATTTTTTGTTTTAAAGAAGATAGAAGTATTTGAGAATCGTTATATAAAGAGATTGATTTGTAAATATTATTTTATAAATGGAGGATGGTCTTATAAACAGTGTTTATAAAAATATAATGGTTTTATGAATAATATCCTATAGAAAAGGAAATCAATATCATTTTGATAAATTGGAATAATTAATTCCAATTGTGAATTTATTTAATATATAAAAAAATGAGTTTTATAACAATATTTGGTGTTTGTTTTATATTTTAGGTTTGATTTATATTTGGAGTTTGGTTATAAAATGGGGTTTGAAACTTATGTAGAAATTTGGAAAAGTAATTTATAAATGAATTTGGAGTTTTGTAAAACAGTTTCAAATAAGTCGGATTTTATAAAATAAGTTTATAAATGGTATTTTATAAAAAGAAGTTTATAAAAGATTTTATAAATAATATAAAGAAGTTTTGCAAAGAAGTTATAACTGAATTTGGAATTTGTAAAGAGTTGCAATAAGTTTGGAAATTCATAAAAGGAGGCTGTATTTATGTTACATATATATATATATATATAAATGAATTTACAAATGATATTTTATGAAAGAAATTATGAATTTAGAGCTTATACTTATAAATGGGTTTTATTAATTGTTTTGGAAATTAATATGAGAGTTTTATAAATTGAGAAGAGATCTTGAAATTTGGGAAGAAGTTTTATAAATGATTTTGGATATTTATAAAAGAAGTTTTATAAATGATTTTGGGTATTTGTAAAAGAATTTTATAAATGGCTTTGGATATTTATTAAAGAGTTTTATAAATAAACTTGGAGATTTATTAAGAGTTTGTTAAATGGATCTAGAATTTTAGTAAAGAAGATATTCATAAATGGAAGTAATTTATTAAAAGGATTTATTGAAGAAATTTATAAAATAAATTGAGATTGGATTTTCCCAAATTGACCTTCTTAAGTTTAGTGGTGTGGACATTTGTTCCATGCTTAACACCGAAGGAATAGTGTTTGGATTTATCCTTATCTTCATTTCTTTTAAAACAATATTTGTTTTAATCCTTTTGATATGATTTTGAAATAAGAAAATTTTCATAGTGTTTGTGAATATACTTATACCATTGATATAAGTATATTAATACATTTTCTAAGTACGAAAATTGTAGTGTTTTGTGAATATACTTATATTGGTGGGGTAAGTATATGAATTTTTAAATAAATATTATGAAAAGAGATATAAATAAATGCAAGATTTATTTTGAGGCTTAGTGGTTGCTACGGAAAAGTGTAGAGAAGGTTTGCGAAATATATCTTTGTAAAAGTAATTTAATACAAGTATTTACAAAATAGTCTTAAATTAATGAAAAGATTAATTTAATAGGCTTAGGGTTGCTTTGTGCTTAATAAGTGTTATTTTCCTTATTCTGGTTGAATTGTTTAATCATTTGACAGTTAACTAACCGACTATAAAATATTGGCTAGTTTTTAAACTCTCGATGTCGGTTTGGAGAGACTGGGATCGGTTATGTTATCTGAAAACTACTTCGAACCATCATAAACGTTCGGATGGAAGACATCTTGATGATTTCTTCGTAGACGAAGTTCTTTGAAGTGCAAGGGCTACTTGCTACTAATCCTGAGGGTGATTTCAAAAGGATATAGTAGAAGTAATGCCTTCGGTTTCGTTTAGATCTAAAACGAACTTGTATGGATGAATGATGGCATTGCATTTCTGCTTGGAGGGCAGTGTTAGCATTCCAAGTGGGAATTACTATGAAGAATAAGGTAATCATTACCTCACAAGCCTCACACCCGCTAAATGACTAAAGCAAGGACGTGCAGCATGGCTATGTGGGGTGCTCCCATTAGGGTATGATCATCCCTAATCTAGAGTTGATATCTATGTATGCTTCGGGGCTCATTATGGTTGTTGATCAACCAAGGGGTGATCATATTAGGTGCTATCTAGCAAGGGGTAGGGCCGGTCTTGAGTAGCAGAGGTGCATGTTATAGCCTCCAGTACATTTTATATATAGGTGTACTGATTCGGTAGGTAGACCCTTACCCTTTTATGGTAGGAATCCATTTTCTAATACGAGCCTTCGGACTTGATTTTATGCCTATTATGCTGGAATTTAATTAATGTAACAATTTCGATTCCGATTCCATATTTACTTTCAACTCTAGACATTATTATAATATCACTAGATTTTCTATAGAAATATTTTGGTTATTGTAAGGTAAAAACTCGTCCGTGTTTACGTGTGACGTTATCTTATCAGATCCCTTTATTTTAAAAGGGTTTTTTATAACATTAAAATCCAATTGAGGTATGTTTCTCATGCTGGTTGGTGTTATTTTTTTTATAATGCTTGGATCAGACCGAGCATATTTTCAGATATAGCTTTGGATGCTTTGGTGCTTCAGGAGATGAGCTGGGTACCTCCAAGATGTATTTACGTATATTTTATTTCCACGGCATTGGTTGTTTATATTTATCAACGTTTGTGAGGACATGTTATTATAACTATCCAGGCTGATGATAAATTAGTGTACTCTAATTGATGTATATATATTATAGTTTTTTTGAAGATCTGTGGTATATTATATATTACTCATCATGATGTGAGATTCTGTTCTGTCTTTTCTTTCTTTTTTCCTCCAACAATCTGTCTTTCTGGTACTTGGATATTCGGCACATAAATACCGTGGATATATTTGTGTTGACTTTTGAGGGTTGAAAAGGTAGGTCATTACTGAATTCGATTGATTCCTCTGGATCTGAATTCAAAATGAGGGGCTTAAGGAGTTTTAATAGGTGAAAAAGTAAGGAGCAAAAAGTGAATCCGGATCCACAAATTTCTCCACCAATTCAAACTTCCTTTGAATCAAGTCCATCCCCTCTATCCCACACCTATGGCTAGCCATTATAAGCACATACATGGGCATTCCTTCCATTTCAAGTCCATTCAAATAATATATATTTAAATCAAATTTAAACGTACAACGATGTCGTGTATCGATACATGTGTATACAACTTTTACATACGCACTATTTTCAATAATGATTAACACAAATCAAATAAAAGTTTATAATTAATATTTCACAAATATGAATTAATTTAATTTATTTATAATAGTTATAATTTAATTAAATCGGGTGGTAGTTTGAGTATTCAATATTTCAGTTGTGTGACTCTTTGGTGTAAATTCGGTCAGCGATTAATATCGAATAATTTGAATATTAACATTCACACATTATCTTAACTAGTGGTGTTACATTATGGAAAAATCTATCACTTATGTAGCTCCCGTAAAATCCATATTTGCCTTTTTAAGCAATGTCCGATAATGGCAATTATTTGCACCAATTCTCTTCGCCAAAACTATATCACATTAAGATTTATGGAGGTCGGTAATGGTTAAAATTCCAATATCATCCACATCAACATGTATAGTCCAAACACAGATTCCTTAGTTTAATAATAACAATTATTATTAAGTATACTGCTATGGTCAGAGACTTTGACTTTAAGTTGACTTCGGTAGACCATGATACTAACCTCATATAACTGAGGATGTGAATTCTCTATTGAATAGTGTTTCACTTCCAATTCTTCAACTCGACCTAACTATAGTCGTTTGATGGACATTGTGCCATGATTTAACTATAATTAAAGAAGAATTTCCACATTATATCTCGATAGTGTTCTCAAGTTGAGAGAATTGTGTAATATTGTCGTAACGATATTTTCTGTTTGACCTTAGTTATATTAACAAACAGAAAAATATCAAATGAGTCATTCCATAGTTATCCAATAACTATCAATACGTAACCCCTTAGTGCCTCCAGAAGCCATGAGCAATACACTGCCCAATATTTGAGAGCATTACGTACTCTAGTCTTAATGGATGTATCGATTCCAGTCTTGATACATATTGATTAGGAATATTTAAAACAATTTGTTTATTTTTGTTTGATAAATTGCTTATGATTACAACATATTATAACTACTATCACAAAACATACCATTTATGGATTTTCTAATAACTATACTTAAATTAATAAAATAATCAATATAACACATTATCTCAGGTATACAATAGAAAGAAAAAACAACTTTTATTTTGAATGGGATTTTATTACAAAGTTAATAATTTATAGTAAATTACAGAATTACCCCTAGGGCATACCCATAATTCTATCACAACTTATACTCAACTATGGCCTTGTCATGATCATCATTGTCATGTGATTGACCACAATCACAGTATAATTTAGACATTTAAGGATTGCGACATTCTCAAGTCAAAAACTACTGCACATTGTCACATAAGGTCTTCTATTTTATTTTTAACCTACAGAAGACTCAAGGCGTAGCGTAATTGTTCCAAACAACTACACATACGTAACCCCTTGGTGCACCCAATGGTCATGAGTAATTCATTGTCCATTATATGGAGAGTGTCACGTACATTAGTCTAAACGAATATGTCAATATCTCTTCTTGATACATCTTGACATTGAACATTTAAGGACAAATAATTATTTAATATAATTCAATACCCATGATTACAAACACGTTTATTATTCAATTTATTTAGAACATTATTTATATCTAATATAAAATATGTACAATAGAAAATAAAATTTATTTCCAACATGATTTTCCACAAGGGTTAAGTATATAATCAAATTATATAACTGTCCCTCGGGCACACCTTTAACCCTCTTATTCTCACCACTTGCACCTGGTGCCAATTATAGTGACTCATGATCACACTCTTGATCAATGTTTTTAACTAAACCAAGAAAGGGCCTCAATGAGTGGATTTGTAATACCGTTATTTCATATATAATTTTTGTTTACATCTTTTGGTCACTAATAATTTTTTTATCACATGGTGATTACGGAGAACACATCTCGACCTCTTATTGGGGGTCAATTTCTTTTGCAATATATATTGCATCATTGGTATACATTATTGGATTCTTAATGATGGGAACCACTTCTAGCTTAATTTAAATGTGCAAGTATATACTGCTTCCATTGTGACACTATTCAATATGATATACTTAGCCTTTATAGTTGAATCTTTCACAACCTTTTCTTTGAACATATTCAAGTTAAAGCTTTTTTATTAGGGATGAACATGAATTCAAGATTGATTTACTATATTTGATGTCTCTTCTGAACTTTGAGTTCAAACAATCCTTCATAAGGAGTTCGTTGTATTTGTAAATAAATTTCTTGTATTTCATAAATAGCTGAAAATAATTTTCTCTACCAATCAACGATTTTAACTCAGGTTTGATATTTGCTCATTTCACCAAGTGCATAAGTGAATTCCGATTTGGTACGTAACATAGCATATATGATGGTTCATATCGCTAATACATAAGGAATCCATCTCATATGCTCCAGATTAAACATTTTAATACGGTGTTTGTGTATACGGATTAGGACAATCCCACCAACATGTTATACTGATTATAAGGATAGCTTTATCAAATCATTCATTGATAAATTAACAACCAAGCCTTAACTGATTTCAGTACATATATTTCATTACCATCTCTTATGGACACATGCTTCCTCCAATTTAGATTGAAATCAAATTATTTGATTTCTATATCAAACTACTTGCTCAACATGAATATGCATATTTAAGGTCATGTACTGGTCCTAAAAAGTCCGTGAGCTTTATTATCATCTCAGTGAATGTGAGACATTTTGTCTATGGTGTGTAAATAGACTCCTCTAAACCATTAGTTAGAGTTTTGTTTCAACATCAATGTGCAAAAACTCATAGTCATATTGTGTGGTAATTTGCAAGTAGAATCTAATTGGACTTAAGCACCGTGACTAGCAAATTTGCTTCATTAATTTAAAATTTTGAAATTGACAACATCATTTCCTATTACCCTTGCTTTATATGCTTCCAACTGCATTAATCTTCTTTTCGAAGACTCATTTATGGTCGATGGATCATATCCTTTCAGGTACAATTTCCAAAATGAACATTTGCAATTCCATTGGAATCCATTTCAGATTTAGCGCATCACCTCATGTAGCATAATATAAACTCTCCATCGCTATGTCTACACCTAAGAAGATTATGAATACAAACAATCCATTTTTTGACATCGACAAAAAACTTGTAGTTTCACCTCAACGTGCAATATTTCCTATTAAACATTCTATTAAGCTATGTCCTTTAGGGCTTGGTTAAATTTTTATCATCTTTATAACAATATTTATGTTTGAATCTTAAATCGCATTCAAGCCCATCACACTACCGCTAATTTCTCTAGAAAGAATTCCTTCGATATGAAGTAGGTATATCTTGAAACAACAATTTTTTTCTTATGCAATGGAATAGGAATTCATAACATTTTATGAACTGCCTATACTCTATAGGTATATATAAAATAGATTTAGCCCTGAGTTTACGACACTTGCATTCATAATGTAGGTCGGATAACCACATATCTTAAGCTATTTAAGATGAGGTTTCTCTCGATTCATATCTTACATGGAATTGTAATCTTAACTTCATATGGAACCAAATTCAACCTATGTGCTTACTCTTAAGTACGCATCCATAAAGAAAGAGGTAAATAAACTTCACTCTTTATCATTTGTACTTTGTTCAATCGAGTCTGGTTACTCCTTATTGATACATCATTATCTCTACTATTAATAAAGAGAATTCAATGAACATGAATTCCACAGTGTCCTTTTGAAATTCTAAAAATACCCTTCACCCATTAATGAAATCTCATCATCCCTTTTCCACCTCAACCACCATCCCTTTTCGATTACGCATCAACGGAATTCCGCTATCAATTTGCAATCAACAAAACTGTTTGAAATAAAAGAGTTGTGACCGTCAAAGTTTTTGCACTTATAGTACGCATCCCCATCCATTAATTTTTTATAAATAAAAATGGAATATTCCCATAGATGCACGTACTTGCGATTTACACTTGTGCATCATAGGGAGAAGTGACTTTGAGTGTAAATCCTATTCTCTTTTTGGTACTCTTGGAACTCTCATCCAAGATGCTCACCCATTTGATCAAATCGAATTATATTAATTCTTTGTAGTATTATAATTTTCTACTTCCACTTTATATTATGAAAAATTATCATAGATACCTAAGTTATGTTCAAATACACATGTTTGTATTTGAGAAAATTTATCGGTGAATTTAACGAAGTAAGTAATCCGCTTTCGCTACCATAAAGACCTTGGATAACATAATTCTATATGTATCAATCGGAAGAGTTCATTAACTATTTTGTTATTCCTCCTAAATAGGTGATTTCCCGTTAGTTCTTTGAGATATAATTTACGATTACCATATGATTTAATTTCTCAAAGATATGCCCTATTCTATGATTCCAAAAATAATTATTACTATTTTAGATGCTTTTTTTATACCTAATGCATCACTATTTTTATGAAAACAAATACCATCATCAATATCCTAAAACTAGTTTATTCCATAATGAATATTCATTATATTCTATAAAGACAAAGCTGCATCTATTTTCGATCAAAACCGAAAATAGTTGTTATTTCATAAATAATATTTGATATGCATGAAAGTAATTTTTCAAAACTAGATGTGTCTATTTGAAGTTGTTACATAGTATGGCCCCATTATTTCCATTGTTACAATATTGATACATGGCTCCGTTCAACACTTACGATGAGCTATTTATTTCTTACACTATAACTAATATACGATCGAGAGTTTCAAATCAAGCATCTTGAACTCAATGAAATGAATCTTATAGAGAGAAATTTTCTATAAGAAAAACACAATTGGAATTGAAATCATATTTATTTTCCTTATTAAGTGTCTATAGATATTTTATACAATCTCATTTTCCAAGTCTCTTCATGACGTAGAGGTTACCCTTCACTCTCTCTTCATTCCAACCATTCCATGTTACTTCTACTCACAAATTTTCACTTTAAATTTTAAATGGTTGAAAAGAGAAACCATTGCTACAATACTGCACCAAATTTATTTACAAAAACGCATTTGTGACCATAACATGTTAAGGAGATTGAATAAATTACATTTAAGTTAATAGATCGAAACTGACATTTTGATGATCAAATTCTTAGGTTTGTCTATAATCCTTGGTCTAGTGTTATTTCTAACAACAAGATCCTCGTTGTATTCAATCGTGTTAAACAATTGATCTTGCACTATGGTTCACTTGCTTATTTAGAATGAAACAATTTCATCAAAATTTCTTATATTACGGAACGTGATTATTCACCATACAACTTTTATATGTGATCGAATATTCATACCGTTGTATTGTTTTAGATTTCAAAACTCATAAGAGACAATTCATAGCTTAGCTCAAATTAAAACTTAAGTGACCAATGCTCGTAAGTTTTAATGATCGTATTATTCACCACTTGCATGGGTATTGAAGTGACAACTTGCCAAAAGATTAAATTTATACATAAGTATATTCTTGCATCTCTAAACTTTAATTCTGTTCATTAATAAATTTAATAAATAAATAATTTTATCAATTATATTATATATGCAGATTTATAAAATAGGTTATTGCAGTATTAGATATGTTCTGGTACTTATTAGAATAGTTTATTGTAGTTTTATAATAAGATTCCTACAAGATTCCAGATTTCTTAAAAAACCGTAGATAAAATGAGTGTGCTCAACAAATCATAAAGTACAATAGATACTCATGACCGGTTATTTTAAGATTCCCCAATGAAAATTTAATAACCCATAATGGTGCTCAACAAAGTTACAAAATATTCTTACCAATATAGGCAATATAAACATCACCATAAACATTTTATGGCTTGAGGATGCTCGATAACCATATGCTGTATCACAGTCTACTTATATTATAAATAACAAAGAGAGACATTATTTTGGATTCATACATTATTTCACAATCTCAAAATAATGATAATGAGTATTATCATCTATAAGGAATATAATAAGTGGTCATAATACTCAATGACATCATTTTCCATTTTTAATGTATATATAACTGTATACATATGTATTTATTCCTTATCTTTACTACTAATAAAGAGAATTCATTGAATAGATTTACTCAGTGTTCTTTTTGAAATTCCAAATATACCCTTTTACATCTCATAGAGAAACAGTATTTAAATATGGTGATGTAGCATGTTATTTTCTAAGTACAACTATTAACCACCATGGAGAACTATAGTATACGTTCATAAGCTGAAGTATCCCAGTGCTCTATATTGTTAGTAATTTATGTGGGAGTTCATTGGTCGAAATCTCGTTTGATTTCGAGTTGGTATGAAGAAGTTATTGTAGTCTAAACAAAAAAAATAGCGACTTCTTCCTAGGCGGAGTTCAAACATGAGGATGTAGGCTATTATTTTCTAAGTATATCTATTAGTTACCATGGAAAACTATAGTGTGCCTTCAAGAGATGAAGTACCCAAGTGTTCCATATTGTCGGTAATTCAGGTGGGAGTTCATAAGTCGAAGTCTCGCCTGATTCCGAATTAGTATGAAGAAGTTATTTCAGTATGAATTAAAAAAAATAGCGGTTTCTGCCTAGGCGGAGCATGTTATTTTCGAAGTACAACTGTCAATCACCATGGAGAACTACGATATATGTTCATAAACTTAAGTATCTGAGTGTTCCATATTGTCCAGATTTTAGGTGGGAGTTCATCGATAGAAGTCTCGCCCGATTCCGAGTTAGTATGAAGAAGTTATTGCAGCCTGAACAAAAAAATAGCGGCTTCTGCATAAGCGGAATTCAAATATGGGGATGTAGCCTATTATATGTACAACTGTTAGTCACATGGAGAACTACAGTGCGTGTTCACAAGAGTAAGTATTCGAGTGTTCCATATTTTCCGTAATTTAGGTGGGAGTTCATCTGTCGAAGTCTCACCCGATTTTGAGTTATTATGAAGAAGTTATTGATTTTGAGTTATTATGAAGAAGTTATTATAGTCTAAACAAAAAAGTTTCAATTTCTCCCTAAGCGGAGTTCAAATTTGGGAATGTAGCCTGTTATTTTCGAAGTACAACTGTTAATCACCATGGAGAACTACAATATACGTTCATAAGCTGAAGTATCTGAGTGTTCCATATTGTCCGTAGTTTAGGTGGGAGTTTGTTGGTTGAATTCTCGCCTGATTCCAAGTTAGTATGAAGAAGTTACTATAATCTAAATAAAAAATAGCGGCTTCTGCCTAGGTGGAGTTCAAATATGGGGATGTAGCCTGTTAATTTCTAAGTATAACTGTTAGTCACCATGGAGAACTACAATGTGCATTCACAAGATGAATATCCGAGTGTTTCATATTTTCCGTAATTTAGGTGGAGTTCATCGGTTGAAGTCTCGCCTGATTTGAATAAGTTATTGGAGTATGAACAAAAAATAGCGGCTTCTGCCTAGGTGGAGTTCAAATATGGGGATGTAGCCTATTATTTTCTTAGTATAACTGTTAATCACCATAAAGAACTACGGTATACATTCACAACATAAAGTATCAGAGTCTTCCATATTGTTTGTAATTTAAGTGGGAGTTCATCAGTCAAAGTCTCGCATTATTTCGATTAAGTACAAAGAAGTTATTGCAGTATGAGCCAAAAAGGTAGCATCTTCTGCCTAGGTGGAGTTCAAATATGAGGATGTAGCCTGTTATTTTCTAAGTACAACTGTTAATCACCATGGAGAACTAAAGTATACATTCATAAGCTGAAGTATCCAAGTGTTCTATATTGTCCGTAATTTAGGTTAGAGTTCATCGGTCGAAGTCTCGCCTGATTCCGTGTTAGTATGAAGAAGTTATTGCAGTCTGAATAAAAAACAACGGCTGGTACCTAGGTGTAGTTTAAAAACGGGGATGTTTCCTATTATTTTCTAAGTACAATTGTTTGTCACCATGGAGAACTACAGAATAGTTCATAATATAAAGTATCAAAGTGTTTCATATTGTCCGTAATTTAGGTGGGAGTTCATCGGTCGAAGTCTCGCCTGATTCCGAGTTAGTACGAAGAAGTTATTGCAGTATGAACGAAAAAAATAGTGGCTTCTGCCTAAGCAGAGTTCAAATATGAGGATATAGTCTATTATTTTCTAATTACAACTGTTAATCACCATGAGAACTACAGTATACGTTCATAAGCTAAAGTATCTGAGTGTTCCATATTGTCGGTAATTTAGGTAAGAGTTCATCGATCGAAGTTTCGCTTGATTTCGAGTTAGTATGAATGAGTTATTGCAGTCTGAACAAAAAAAATAGCGGCTTCTGCCTAGATGGAGTTCAAATATGGGGGTGTACCCATTATTTTCTAAGTACAACTGTTAATCACCATTGAGAACAACAATATACGTTAATAAGCTGAAGTGTTAGAGTGTTCCATATTGTTTGTAATTTAGGTGGAAGTTCAGTCGAAGTCTCGCCTGATTCCAAGTTAGTTTGAAGAAGTTGTTGCAGTCTGAACAGAAAAAATAGCGGCTTCTGCCTAAGCGGAGTTCAAATATGAGGATGTACCCTGTAATTTTTTAAGTACAACTGTTAGTCACCATGGAGAACTACAATATGCGTTCACAAGATGAAGTATCTGAGTGTTCCATATTGTCCTTAATTTAGGTGGAAGATGATTATTAGAAGTCTCGCCTGATTCCTAGTTAGTATGAAGAAGTTATTGCAGTATGAACAAAAAAATAACGGCTTATGCCTAGGCAGAGTTCAAATATGGGGATGTAGTCTGTTATTTTCCAAGTACAACTGTTAATCACCATGGAGAACTGCATTATACGTTCATAAGCTAAAGTATCCGAGTGTTCTATATTGTCCGTAATTTAGGTGGGAGTTTATCGGTCGAAGTCTCATCTGATTTCGAGTTAGTATGAAGAAGTTATTGTAGTTTGATCAAAAAATAGCGACTTCTACCTAGGCGGAGTTCAAATATGGGGATGCAGCATGTTATTTTTTAAGTACAACGGTTAGTCACCATGGAGAACTGTAGTGCGCGTTCATAAGATGAAGTATCCGAGTGTTCCATATTGTCTGTGATTTAGGCGGAAGTTCATTGGTCGAAGTCTCGCTTGATTCTATGTTAGTACGAAGAAGTAATTGCAGTCTGAACAAAAAAATAACGTCTTGTGCCCATGAGGAGTTCAAATATGAGGATGTAGTGTAACGTCCCAGATTTGAGCGCTCGAAAATCGACATCCATACTTTACATCGTACTCGAATGCCGCAGATTCGATCGTTCAAATCCAAGTCGCCGGAGCTTATAACAACATTAAGTAAACAACACAACGGAAAAGAAAAAGAATATAGACATCCAACATCTGATACAATATCCAGATACAATGATGATACAATGAATATCTATATACATCAGAGATATGATACAACAAATAGCAGCGGAAAAGAAAACGATAACAACAGCAGCGGAACAAAATCAATAGAAGTGATAACTCCAAAATGATCTTCAAACAAGAATGAATCCACAACTCCAAGATAAGAAATTCCGATGAATGAACTAGCTCCAGATGATCTACTAAACCTGAACATCTGAAAAGAAACCCAACTCTAGACTGCTCGTGTGGAAAATTATGAGCACCCAGAGTTTAGGAAGGGAACAATAAACTCCGGATCAGTCATGGGACTGGTGTGAGCAACAAAAACAGTTTATCTTTAAACAACAGCAAAAGAATTTTTAAACATTGAAATCCGCAATGCTTTTAGAAAATGAAACTACCATAAGACCTCCCACCACACACACAATGCAAACGCAGAATTGGAGGAGATTTCTTCTTATGATAGTCAAAGATGCTTACTACGCAAATCAAATCATTTGATATTATTATTAGTGCATAGTGTAGAAAACATTTCGAAAGTATAATATTAATCTTAGCCAACATACGACCAGTATCGTATGCCTACTATAGCTACCATCTAAACAGTGGTGACCACCGTACGTAAATGGCAGGTTCTACAACTAATACCGTACAAAGTTCGTATTGGAAGATGGATTTCCAACAAATGGTCAGGCTAAGGAACTTCCTATCCACGATGGGTACGTCCCTGGAATAGACGACCCAAGAACCTAACCGGATCTCTGCCAACACAAGGCCGGGTTACCTCTGCAAAAATAGGTAACTACTGACACGCGTATGCCATCCCCCGATCGTCACCGATCTTCCCGAGGATCCCCGATTTGCAACAAACCACATAGTTAAAATGCAGCAACCACATAGGTTAAGTATCTGGGCTCCATACCATGATACCACCTTTATCCAAAAGGAATGACATACACTAAGGGGCGCTACTCCCTAGAACCTTGCCGCATCTTTCCTGTTTTGACCATTTCCGGGGTGTGAGGCTCGACGAAGTCTCGTCCACAAAGCTACGCTTTCTACAAAGCCATGCTTCGGGTCAAACAAATGATCAACCTATGATCACAAAGATATAAGATCAAACAAATGATCATATCACAAATGATCAAACACTGATCATCACACAGCAACACTCAGCATGCCACATTACCAAATTGGGATATATCGTTGATAAATTTCAACTACATAACCTCTGAGCTCGTATGTCTCAGAGAAGGGTGTTAAGCTAAAAGAATAAATTCTCCGCCACCAAACAGAAATGTATTTGAAAGAAGTCGGCTTTATATCTCAAAGTGTAATGTCAGACATGTAACCATACAAGTCTGTTCCGGGATCGAACAGAACCGAAGGCACTTCTCACGAAGCCCTTGCAAATCCGGATAATTTTCAAATCACGTCCGGACTTCCCATCACAAAAAGAGTGATATAAATCTCTATACCGGGAGCTACCCAGTGCAGAGACATTCGACAGGTTGTCCTTTCATTTTCGAAAATATCCGGTCTTCAACACCGATCTTCAAATGCTATCCATATACGACGTATCACTATTCGGAATGGGTTATATGACACAGATGTCTTTTCCCGGCTAACCCGAATAGTGAGCGCAATATTAAAAAACAAATGGATAATGGGATTTCAATTAAGTCACAATTTAAACCCAAACTTTCTCTTTCAAATGGTTAAACAAATTTCCATTTTAATCTTTTTTAAACAAAAAGATTTAATTCACAAAGTTCATTCACAGATTTTCCAAATCGATTTCCATTTCAATTTAATAAATTCGTTGAATCTTTAAATCAAAGATTTAACAAATAGCTTTCAAAACAATTTCATTCGAATGGTTTAACAAAACATCATTTTAAATCTGTTAAAAATAAACAGATTTAATTCATAGCTTTCGAAAAGAATTCATTTATAACTTGGAAAACCATTTTTCAATTTAATCTTGAAATTCCTTTACCTAACTTGGAATTTCATTTGTTATCTAAAAGCTTTTATTCTTTGAAAACAAACAGTTTTCATTTTGGAAATCTGATTCATTTATACGAGTTAAGGTTCTTGGGTTAAATCCAAATTCCCAACTTATACTTTTAAAATGGTTTAAATTCATATAAACACATTTATATCATCTTTTATCCCTAGTTTCCAAATCATAGATTTAATTTCAAACTTGAATTCAAATTTAAATCTAATTATTCAAATTTTCAAAAACTCGGTTAAGTTATTTAAAATAACTTTTATCTTTGAAATTCCATTTCAAAAGCTTTTTACTTTAAACCCAAATTTCCGATTTCAAAATCAATTGAAATTAAAATTTTCAATTTCAAAATCATCAATTTTAAATCATCTGTGACTTAACCGATTTCCACGTGAAATCCATATTTGTGTGTGTAAAGGTGTAGTCCAGGGGTTTTACACACAATAGTGCAACATCAATCATCACCGATATATCGATAAGCTGTAAAATCGATAACGCTTATCTTCATTCACAGATTCATAGATAAAATAAATTTATCAGTCACAAAGATTACAATTCGATGTGGGTTTCGGATAACCAACTGGAATCCGACTCCCTGTCGCATCGAAATTCAAGTGCCGTTTTACGGCCCAAGGGTTTTCACATATATACAGAAACAAACTACAAATCACAGTCCAGCATAAGGCAAGTCACATCATACAGTATCATAATCACAAACAGAAATATTAATCCATTACACAATATTTGATAACAGTCAATCATCTTCAATTTAAGGTGAAGGTGATAAAAAAGGAATTAACCACATAACTATTTAAATCAATCATTAACTATAAATTAATTCAATTTTAATTAATTATTTCTTAATTAATTATTCTTAATTACAAATTAATTTAACCTTAATTAATTTAACTCAAATCTTAATTTCTTGATTCAATAAATAAATCAATTTTCCACTTGAACGAATTTAATGAATGTATATCATTCCTCTTCACTAATTCAAATTTAAACATTTTCTAACAAATGTTTAAATTATCATCACAAAGCAAATTTAAACAATTTAAATATTAAAACTTTTTTAATTTCAGAACTAGGATTCAAATTATCTTTAATTCAGATTTAACTTAGGTTTGTAAAAAAAACTTTGTTTATTTTAAAACTTCATTCCTAAAAATTTAAACTATTTAAGCATTTTTAAAGTAGTTAAACAATTGAAGTTTAAACTTTATTAAATTTGAACTGAAATTCAAAGATAACTTGAACCAGATTTCAGCTTGAAATTTAAACTCATTTTAAACTCTGCTTTCCATTAAACTAGTTTTAAAATTAAATTAAAAAGTTTTAAACAGGTAATTGGGTAACAGGTTTCAAAGAAGCCTGTAACAAGTAACCCTCCCGAGACCACTGCATTGCTTCGAGACAACAGGCTACCTTCTTCGAGCCTGGAACATGAATTACTTGAGCATACTAGCGTACCTTACTCCCCTTCCAATACTAACACCACAGTACACAAGAAAACCCACCGTGCACATGCACGGTGGCGCCGCTCACCGATGACCATCAACGACAGCCTCCAGAAGTCGAGAACTACCCCAGCACCCTACGCCGAGCATCAGATCAATATTTCCAACCCGAAATCAAATTCGAGTATGCCAAACCCAAACCTGGAACAATCCTACCTACACCACCACAAACCTGAAAAACACCTCGTTTCCCATGTTCCGATCACCGGAAGAGCTGCAACTCCGGCCATCACTTCGCCACCTCAACCTCTACCATCTCCTAGAACTGCGTCGAACTCGATCGCACATCGACGATGAACGAACCCAAAATCCTTGACCTCCCAAAACTAGGTTTACAAATTTAAACCCTGCACCGCCGTCGCCTCGTCGAACTGGAACGACTCCAGTCATTTTTCCCCAACTCCCCATAGCTTCGTCCATCCCCAGCCACGATTCCGACCATCACCATCACATAGATCATCCTCGATCATTTGAAATCCCATTTCCAGTTAAAAACAAAATCCCCATTCAACACTTCATTAAAAATTGTGATTTTGTTTTTAAAAATCAAATTTTCCCAGACCATTCCAAGTAATAAACTTGAATTGGAGAATTTAATCCATAAATTTTTAACATGTTTGTAATTTACTTCTTGATTTTTGCTTTAGAGCCTGACTCCAGACATTATATAAATGTACACATGTTAGACTCTTTTAGATTCAACTTTTCGTTTAAACAACTATATTTGTATGAATCTAAAGCCTATCACAGACTAGAGGAGAAGGAGAAGTGAAATTCGTATTCAACTTAAACTCTGTAAGTAAATAAAAAAAAACAGAGAAGAACAAATTATAACAGGCATATACAACATGAATACCATCATCTATCAGAGTTCTACACTTATTCATGCACATACAGTCACCATTTCCATAGAAATTACGCAAACTACATATTCATTAACTTGTTTAGATTTTATTAAAGATGTTTACTCACAGATAAAAGAACAAAGAGGTCTAAAAGAAAAATTAAAGTTGCTCACCTGTTAAAACCTGATTAACAGAGCACCTGATATTTGAAAATTCCTTTTGAATCTTTTGAAAACTTGCTTGAATGCAGTTTTGAATTTGCTCTGAATTGAGTGATGTTTACTTTGATCAGTTCTGGTTTGAATTGATTTTGAGATGATGTTACTTTATTTCTTTTTTTTTTTAGTTTCGAATGAATAAAAACTGAGATGAAGATGTTGATAGATATAGAAATGAGTTTACAACTAAAAAAAAAATATTGTACAAGATGGTGATTTTAGTTTATTCAATAGGCATGGCTAAAGATATGCTTGTATTAATTGCCTGGTACTTTGTTCCCTTACTTTCGGCTGTACATGTTTGTGTTGAGGAAAAGTGGTATTAAATGCAATGTCTTCCCTCTTGCTTGTCTTTGTTTTCTTTATGCTTTTGTACTTGGTTATGCATGTTAATGTATTTATTAACTTTAGCCTTACTTCGGATGAGATGATGTTATGGTGGCTGGAAATCTTTCTTTGCTTTGTTTATTTTGTATGTACAACTTTTGTTTGTTTTTATTTGTTAATGTTTGTTGTATTTTTTTAGCTAATGTATTCACTTATATTTGTATTTGTTTGTTTCTTGTGTTACTTTTATATTTATCGTCTTATATTAAATTCATATATATTTCAAATTATTATTAACCATAAATTTTAATATTTAATATTATTATCAATTATTTATTTACAATTTAAACTCAAGTCAAATATACATCTATATATTTACTATTTTCAAATTCACTTACTGATGTATCGGGGAAACTCGCTCCAATTCTCTAATTAAATTTACAAATATTTATCCAAAAATTTATTTAATTACTCAATTTAATTCAAAAATTCATTTAATTATTAATTTAAATAAATTTAAATTTCGGGGTCGTTACATGTAGCCTTTTATTTTCTAAGTACAACTGTTAGTCAGCATGGAAAACTACAGTATGCGTTCAAGTGATGAAGTATCCAAGTGTTCCATATTGTCCGTAATTTAGGTGGGAGTTCATCGGTCGAAGTCCCGCCCAATTCCGAGTTAGTACGAAGAAGTTATTGCGGTATAAACCAAAAAATAGCAGCTTCTACCTAGGCAGAGTTCAAATATGGGGATGTAGCCTATTATATGTTTTGTATTGTGTTATGTTTTGTATTGCAGTCGTATTTTCATGGAATTTAACTGTCAGGTTATTTATTGGATGATATATAGCTCTCACTGCTTTCATCCAAAAGTTATTTAGCATGGAGGTACACAGCTGCACTCAAAAAAACAATTTAGTATAGTGTTGTTAAAAGAAAAATATAGAGAGATCCATTGATAAAATAAATTGTAATATGCCCGGTCTGATCCGAGCATTATAAAATAACACCCGAGTCAGTTAGGGAAACCAACATGAGAAAAACACACCCAACTGGATTTTAAAGTTATATAAAAATCTTTGAAATCAAAAAGTATCTTGTAAGACCACACCGCACATAAACACGGACGGGTTTTTACCTTATGATAACCAAAACATTTTCTATAGAAAAATCCATTTATATTATAATAATGTCTAAGGGTCAAAGTAAAATACGAATATAGCTGAAATGCTTGCATCTCATGTTTCAGCATAGTTGGGCACAACTAAGTCTGTACAACGCTTATTGGAGAATGGATTCCATACAATGACTGGGCTATCGGGGTACCGCCCGTCACGGTGCATCTCTAGATAAAATAACACCGAGGACCTTACCTGGATCCCCTACCAACACAGGACCGGCCTACCACTTGACTAGTAGTACCGAATATGATCACCCCTCTATTAATGGGCCTGAAGCATACAAGTGAGAGATAATAGCGATTCTAGATAGGGATGATCATACCCTACTTGGGAGAGACCCACTTAGCCCTGCTGCATCTCCCCTGTTTTAGTCATTTCCGGTTGATGAGGCTTGAGGCTACGTTTTACCTTTTATATATATAGCACTTCCCACTTGGAATGCTAACACTGCCTTCTAAAAAACAATGCAATATCAGCATTCATCGATACAAGTTCATTCTAGGCAACAAGCTATAACTTACGTGTTTCTCCTAGATATTTCCAAAGTTACGTTTGGGTCTAATTTCGATAGTCGGTTATTTAACTATCGAATAACAAACATTTAATCGGGGATTTATTTCATAGGGAAAAACCCACATTGGTTCATCATATAAGCAATCACTAGCCTCCTTTTATAAATCTTTCATAAATAAAACCATTTGTAAATTTCTTGTATAAGAATACTGTTACAAAGATATATCCACAGATTCCTGTATTTTCAATACTTAGAAAATATTCATATATTTATCTCAACGGTATAAGTATATTTACAAACCGAGAAAGATTCAATTTTTATTCAATTCAAAAATCATTAATAAACTCCTTATAATTCTCTAAAACAATTTATAAACCATTTTATAAAACTTCTGGAACCATTTATAAAACTTCTTTTATACAGTTCAATCAATTATAAATCCATTTCTAAAAACTCATTTATAAATCCTTTATAAATCTCTAAACCATTTATAAAACTTCTTTTATAAATCTATAAACCTATTTCTTAAAACTCATTTATAAATATCTAACCATTTATAGAACTCTTCACCTTGTAAATAATCTTCCTTACGTCTCCAAACCATTTTATAAGCTCCTTTATAAAATCCAAGTCTTTCAACTCTATTCATGGGTCTTGGAAACATTTATAAATAATTAAAAATCATTTACTACACAAAAGTTCTATATAAAATAATTATTTAAAATAATATTATAAATAAATAATAATTATCTATCTTAAAACATTTTAAAATAATTATAAATCATTTCAAAAGTAATAATAATTATTTATTCTTATTATAAATAATAATAAATTATTTTCAGAATCTTATTAATAAACCCTTATTATTAATTTCAAACCATAGTTATTCTTGAAATAATTAAGTTTCCAAATTATTTAACATTTTGATAAATTCTTTAAAACAATGTTAACCATAACAAATAAATTTAAAACACTTCTAATATAACTAAATAACCTTAAAATAATAATATTATTGTTAAATAACTTTAAAATAATATAATTAAATAAACTTAAAATAATATTACTATAATTAATTAACCTTTAAACAATATTAATATAATTTAATAACCTTAAAATAATATTACTATAATTAAATAACTCTAAAATAATATTACTATAATTAAATAACTCTAAAGTAATATTATTAAGGGGGAATTAATTTAAAGGACAAAAATTTGTGTATTTTTAGCCTCAAGGACACGACCTCATTATTTTAACCACAAGGACGAACATTCTCCTAAAAATTATTCATAAGGACAAACATTCTTTCAAAATTATTCATAAGGAGAAACATTTTTCCAAAACTACTACCGAACTAAAAATTGATACCTAAAAACTGCCACCGATAACTACAAACTGATACCTAAAGAAAGTTGTCATTCAAGCTAAAATACTGAAGGTCTGTCCTTGAGGCTAAAACGTTGAGAAATTTTGTCCTTGATAATAATTTCCTGTATTATTAAATAACCTTAAAATAATATTACTATAATTAAATAACATTAAAATAATATAATTAAATAACCTTAAAATAATATTACTATAATTAAATAAATCTAAAATTAATATTATTATAATTTAATAGATAATCTTTAAAACAAAATATTTCCAAAACCCAATTTTGGATTTAAAATCGTTTCCTGTCTCAAAAACCAATTCCAACTTAAATGGCAATTTATAGTATTTTTAAAATACTAATTTGAGGCCGATTGCCACCCAACACTTAACCAATATCGATACTGATTTTCTATCACTACTGGGTTTTATTTTCAAACATAAAACGATGTTATAACCACAGTGTCCACAATCATGTTCATTATTCAATAATCCATAGAAAAGAAATATTATTGAAACAATTCGACAATAGCGAGGAATCTCGTTGGATCCCTCCAACCTATTTCCCCCTGCATCACAACCGTTACATAATCATAAAATATAATCAACCGCTTCGAGGTGGGATTTGTGTATAAAGGGTCATCCGCTCTTACACGGGAACGCAATAAGGTCTCATCCGCTCCAATAGGCGGGAATATTCAATCCAACTAATACAAATATAGTAATTCATTCAAACAATCATCCAATAGTTTTTATCAACTATATATATCATACTAGGTAACCAAAAAGGTGAGTTTAACTCACCGAAATTTTCTGTTGTCGCTGAGGCATTCTGGTTTGGAACTAAAACCGAACGACGTCCGATTTTAGCGCAAATTTCAACTATCTCCAAATTCGTCCAAACCAGTTCCATCATGATGCTTTCATCGTTACGAGCGCAACGCAAAATGTTTTGTCTCAATCAGACCTCGTATGCAAGAGTTATTGAATTTTGTAAGATTTACAACATTAAATAATATAACATATAAACTAAGCACTTAATTAACATTTAATTACAAAACCAACGACCTTCTTCCCCAATTATTTTGAACACAGCCACCCACATTTTTTTCGCTCCGTTCATGACCATCCCCACGCCGCCTCAGGCCACACCAGCCCATCGCTAGACCACCGGAGCTCCGCCTCCCTTCGACGAACACAGCCCCATCGGCCTCGTCCATGCTATCGCCCCATAACTCCTCAAAAACGCTATAGAATTGCGCATGTCAAAATCAGAAATTCCAGCCCCGCCGCCACTTCAACGCCACCGCTTGATCACGGCAGCACCACCTCCATGCCGCCGTTCCAACGCCATAGGCCTCGATCCCCAGTTCGACTCCACCACCTCGGCCGAGCTGCATAGCTAAATTTCCATTCATCATCCAATTTATGGCACCACGCTCGAACAAAACCAATCGCCACCATCCATCACCTTCGTATCCCTATGCCGAACAACTTTCATGAAGAAACCTTAGCTTAAAAATGTCTCAAGTGGCTCCGGTCAACAGCAGCCGTTGGATTGGTGATGGTTTGAATTGAAAGAAAATGCCCAATTTCTCAGATAGGCGCGATATACATAGGAGAGGGATTAGGGTTAGGTATGGCACATGTACTATGGTATGAGCCGACTGTATGGGGAAAGCATGTTACATATATTATTTAAAATTAAATTATCAAGCTATAAACGCGCGAAATTCTTGATCTCCAAACGAGGCTTGACGCCAGGCGTTATATATGCTATACCCCTATTCCGAACGCAATGGAACTAGTTTCGAGGCCTAATTCAATCGTATGCAGAAGATAGCTTTTTGAACCAAATTATTATATTAAATTTTCAATATTAAAATCTACGCATTTTGATCTCGTACGACCAAACGATACGCCAAATTGCCACAAAAATCGTCGGCATATGATAACTTACTATTACAGATCCAATGACACTGGCTTCGTCGAAATCCGAGGCAGTGTCCCGGAAGGCTATTTTTATATGTTAATTAAAACGAGTTATTTTCAAAATCGAGCAAATCACTTTTAAATCCAATTTAAAAGTTTTATTATTTTCTTTCTTATTAAATAGAATTTTAAATAAGCTTTGAAATTATTTTTATCCAGCTTAAAACCCCAAATTCAATTATTTAAACAATTTCAACTATTAAATTCAACAATTAAATTATCCAATAAATCGCTATATTTGAAATTCAAGTTATTTAACCTATAAATTAACTTTTCAATATTTAAAAATCAATTTATTATTCCAATTTGAAGTGACTAAAATTCTGGATCGTTACATTTACTGATTACTATTTGTGAATAATTCTATTCTGTTATTCATTTGTTTTTTTCTTATGGTTGCTTTTTTATTTTGGCTTATCTTGATATATTATTTTGTTAAGGTTGTGGGAGCATTAAGTTCAAGGTATATTTCATTCAGTGTTATGTTAAGGAAGACATTGGCTTTCATATTTTAATTATAATAGTAGAACAATAGCAATACACTTCTGGGATTTATTATACGTATAGCCTCAATAATTCTTGCCCTTATCTGAATATCAGATTTGCATGTACAAACCAATAATTATTTTATACTTCCTTTTCTAATTCTTTTCATAATTCTTTGAGGTTCATGTTTCCTTTCTTGAATGTTGGAACAAATGAAGAAAAAAAACCATTAAAATGGAAATAAAATATAAAGGTTTTACTCGGGTAATTAACCCTATTAAAATAAGCAGTACAAACTTAAGAAAGACAAATATGAAATTGCTGGTTTTTAAAAGAAAAATTAGTAATTTGAAAGTTGGTTTCCAAAAGAATAAATTGGAAGTACAAAAGACAAAATCTACAAAAGAGTGGTAAAGAAACAATTAATCGCTGATATATCCTGATACATTTTTGTTTACCACTCACATTAGCTAAAAGAGCATAAGCATGTCAAAGTACAAGCATTATTTCCATTTCTAGTAGTATAAAATAAACTAAAACAAAATAAAGGAATGATAAAACCACGAATGCTTTCAAGTTATTGGTTCTATGAATGTTCTTCAGTTACCTCGGTCTTCTCGGTCATTGCTCAGATTCGGTTTATGCTGGCAATGTTACTGTCAAATCTACTTCCACGAATGCAACTTAAAATGCATGCATGTTGTGATTAAATGCAGGCCCACCTGGGCGTGCATATATACTCGTAACTATAATCGTTTTTATTTTAATTTTGATTTCTTAAAATAATATTTTTATTTCATGTACTTTACTTAAGATTCTCTTATTTAAGTATAACACTTATAATATAATATTAAATCTTATATTTATGCATACAATATTATTAACTAATACTTTAATTAATATTACAACTTGATTGTAACGTTTTAAGGACTATAAAATTTATACTTGAAATTATAATTTAAAATTATTTTGAATCGATTTATTTATAATTTTCATAATTTTGAATTCAAAATATTTTCAATTTAATATATTTAAATTTTAGAAATTGAAATTTATTTTTAAAATTGATTATTTATTTATAACCTTTATGAAAGCAAATTTAAAACAATTTTATTTTTTTCATAAATTATACAAATTTTATTTTCAATTTAAAACAATTTTATATTAATTTTTTAACAAATATTATGAATACAAAATTTAAAAAAATTAGATTTATTCATAACATTTATAAATTTAAATTTATGCTTGAGCCATATTTTAAATTAAATTTTGTATATTATTCATAATAACATAATGCTGACTTTGATATTATTGTAGGATCAAGTGCATTAGGCAGTTGGATAAAATAGGCAGATTTGAAAAAAAATCGTTTTCAACTAATTATGCACTAGATATTTTATAGTGTTATAATGAATAATTTTACTAACAATAAGTAATATTTAATATTTTATTAGATGTATTTGATTTTGATTTTATATTATATTACATTACATTGAATTAACAATGTTAATTTTATGTACAATGTTACTATTTGTTCAAAAATAGTTAACAAGATAATTTGCAGTGAAATTAAATACATTTACTCAACGGTAAATTTTATAATGAAATAATTTTCATACATAATGATATATCTAATTTTTTTGAATAATTAATATTTAAATGATAGTAACTAATACAATTTCGAATGACATTTTTTAAATTCAATATTTCATGAATTGATGTTATAAATTTAAATGATTATGATTTGTCTCGGTTAAAATATCAAATACTCGAATCAAACGAATATTGTCTTAACATATTAATTTAGAATAATGGTGTTGATACGTAAATATGTAATGATAATATTAATACTATAATATCTAATTTATAGTATTATAAATAAGTGTATAATTTACTATCAAATAATGTCAATATGTTGATAATTTAATTACAAACTCATTGATACATGTTTTGTGTAGAAAGGAGTTCGTGTCATACCTATTTAAACATATAGAAGTATGAATGTAATTTTAAATATAACAAGTACTCATAAATAATTTTACTCCTCCTATAAAACCCTAGTCGCCTGAAGGCTTCCACTTTCTTAATTTTTTCCATTTGCTAGAGATCACCTGAAGCGCCATGAGCATCACAAGTTTCTCCCTAAACCCGAGCTTCACTCCGGTACCTGACTCGCTACCTTCGACATTGTACTACACAACCCCTAATTCGCGACGTTGATGTGGAAAACTCACCTCATCATTACCTCAGACCATCGGGAGATTAGATTACTCCACATCACTTTATTGAGGATGCGCCAATCTGCACCTTCCCTTGGCGCTCCAATAACTGTTACCGATGATGATATCAGTGATGATATACATGCCATGCAAGGTGAACAATATACCATTCACATTATATTTTTTAACTCAAGTTAAAAACTAAAACAAGTTAGATTATATCTGAATTGTTTTAAATTCTATTTTTTTATTTAATATGTATACATACATACATATGGAAACGATGATTACAATAAGATATAGTCGATAGTATATATGGTTAATAACACTTTGAGACATCAACTTCACCATAAATAGAACATTTTTCTAACTCAATGATGGAGTAGCAAAGTCCACCATTGAGATGTAATTTACCTATAAGAGAATAAAACTCTGTGTGTCTTTAGGATGAGGTCTTTAGGTATATTTGTAGCACCAATTGACTATGTAAAAATCCTACTAAAGCCATTTTTAAGGTCTGGCCCATTATAAGTGAGATCTTACCTCATTTAAACACTTAAATAAATTTGGTTATTTCGTAACCATAAATTTTTGGATCGCCTTATTCTAGAACAATTTTAAAATTTTCGATTGCCAAAATTATATATATATATATATACACACACACACACATATTATTGTATTCAAATTATTATATTGGCCTAAAATAGTTAAATAAATTTACAATAATTATATAGTTTATTAATTAATTTTTTCATTGTAACAATAATAATTAATTAATTAATATAACTAGTATATTAATTTCTTTATGATTATAATTTATATCTTTTGTAACTTATTAAATAAACTATTTTCGGTTGAAAGTTGGGATTTGCGGTTGTGTGACTTCCAGGTGTGAACTCAGCCCTCGGTAATATTTAAAAAATTTAAATATTAAATCCTCTGCTGACTTCATCGAAGAACTGTAGTGGACACAAGTTTAGTTACTTATGGATTATCTAGGTAAAATACAATTTTTTATCTTTTAAAGCGAAACCATTCAACAATGATATATTATGTATGTTTTCTTTTCAACATAATTACATCATTTAGATATCTAGAGCTTGGTCAATGGTTGATACTCTACTAACATTTATATTTAGTTTCAAACTTCAACACTAAATTCCATGGTTTTATTTGAAGAAGATGAATCCTCTCTTGAGTAGTATTTCACTTCAAATGATTCAACATATACCAAGCTCTGGCATTAACACAATCGTCGTTGTCATGCGATTGACCATAACATAAGAATAGTTTGAACGCTTGAGATTCATGGTATTATCAAGTCAAAATACTATTGCACATCGTTACATAAGATTTTTTTATTAGACATTTAACCTACAAAAGACTCTTGTTGACTCGTTTTGTAATTGTTCCAAATAGCTACACATACATAACCGCTTAGTGCCCCAAACAGCCATGAGTAATTCATGGTCCATCATATGGAGAGTATTACATATACTAGTCTCAACAAATATATCAATATCGCATTCTCAATAAACTTTGGCTGGGAACATTTAAGGACAAGCGTTTATATTACATGGTTTAAACCCATGGTTACAAACACATTCATAACTGCAGTCGATTATATACTTTTCTAAAGGATTTTCTACTTATTTATATATAATGTATTTAAAACAATATTTATAATTAAATGTAACAATATATAAAATAGAAAATAAAACCAAAAGCTTACTTATTTCAAACAAGATCTCTATAAGAGTTAAGTTATATAATCAAATTTGATAATAACCCATATGGCATACCCTTAGTCCTATCAATGGGTTCAAACCCCAAGACATAAAAAATGAGTTCTCTGCTTGAATAAAGTACCACTCTCGTTCTTAAGAAAAAATCAAATAGTGAGACTATTTTTTACATAATGTGACAAACAAAGAAAAATTATTTCTTATGAATCATGTTTTGTCTTACATCTAGAATTACATGTAACTTCCTACCTTAACTATGACATAAGAGTGAGCTTTCAATCAAAAGCATGGAGAATATAGCACTAGATTTGTCATCAATTGTTGCTCACGGTTCTTTAGACTAACATTGCTTGGTCTCGAGTGGCACAAAGTCAATATTGATAGAAAGCATTAAAGAAACATGTATGAGTGTAAGGAATGAAAAAAAGCACATAATTTCTTACAACCTAGGTGGCATCTCTATAATGGAAAATACAATACAACTCCAAGAGCTGTTTTTGCACAATTGACATATGTAGATGTATAAATGCTACTCCAAAATTGCACTAATTTGAATGGATTATGCATATATACCTACGTACATATACATACATACATATATACATATACACATGTTTGAAATTATGTCATACTTCAACGATAGTTTTTGACTTAAATATAAACTCCAGTTATAACACTCCAATCGCTTGTCTGGCTCCCAAAAGCGTATAATGTACCTAACTCTTTATCTAGTCATGAGAGAAAACTATTCAATATATAGTGGAAACATAAGTATAATATGGATCGAGTTTCACCCCAGAATGAATACTAACTCACCATCCAACTTTTTCCTAAAGACTACATGTATAACAATTATATACAATGATGAGCTACTCCTAAACTCATACCCGACCTTCCATTGACTGAGACTTTGTCAGTCCTAATGCAATGAGCTCATTCTACCCTCATTGTAACACTCTATAAATTTATAGATAATTAATTAAATAATTAATTAAGAGAATAATTATTATAATGGTTAAATTATGGAATTAATCGCTATAAAATGAGAAGTATTACGACGATCGCCCTACGCCTTTGGTATGCAATATATCTGCACAGTATGTTGCACGCTACATGATCGAGGTAGAATGATTGTCAACATGAATAAAAGTAGAAATCTCCAAAACTAAACTTATCATATATTTCATAATGCATCAAATAAAGTATAATAGTCAAATAGATATAAAACAGACGGGACAAAGAACATAATTATATGAACCATCATAGATCAACATATGTTCAAATCAATTACATAAAATGGATCATATAATTTATACATCAAATAACGACTTAACGATAATCTATCTCTAATAACAAACAAACACCGTTTAGGCTCTACAGTGTCGCACGATGGAATAATAGCAATAGTAAACCAAGTGTAAGTACATAAAAGCATAGCCTCCTATTAGTCCATCTGCATAATTCCGTGTGTCTCCTACACATGCTATCCAGTCTACTTATCTAAGAGTACCCTAGATAAAAACATCTAGTGTTATGTTGTAAGCCCGCTTTCTCTCCTTATTGAAGGTGTCAACATTTAAAGAAAAGTTTAACCTTTGCAAATTATTCGAAACACTTAGCAATGTTTTCGTTACAAAAATTGATGTCAGTTTTTCAAATTTTACTCAACCCTTTGTATTTCAAGAATTTTTTGAACTTTTTGGTAATGGAAGTGATTTCTTCATCATCATCATTTGATTTAATCATGATAGACAGAAAAAGCCAAAGACTTTTTCTTAATAATATGATTATCTTTCCTAACTTGCAATTGTACTTCATATGACATAGGGTTGCCTATTAATTCTTCTAAATTAAGTGTACTAATTTCGTTTACCTCTTCGATGACCAAAGTCTTTTGATCCCATTCACCAGTAAGTGAATTAAGAATTTTTTGAACTTGATCTTTTTGAGTGAATGTTTTCCCTAATGCAATGACTACGTGTACAATGTCTTGAAATCTAGGATACATATATGATATTGAGTCATTTTGTTTTAGCTTAAAAAGTTGAAACTAATTTGTCAACATGGATATTTTAGTCTATTTGACTTTGCTAGTTCCTTCGTGTGTGATTTGGAGAGTTCTCCCAATTTCATGTCAATTTTTTAGTTCGAAACATGGTTGAACTCATTTTTGTCCAAAGAGCATAACAAAATGTTCATTCCTTTTGAATATTAACTGCAAGAGTTTTTTTAATCTACAAACCAGAGTGAAAATTAGTGGCTGGTTCTACATATGCAACTTGAGTGGTATTCTAGACATCTAACCCATTAGATTGTAAATAAATTCTCATTCTGCATGCCCAATATGCGTAATTCAAACCATTAAACATGGGTGGTTTGATAGTGGATCGACCCTCTACAAAAGTGTGACTAGTGTCAGTGGCCATTAATCATTTTCAAAGATTCAGATTATGATTTTTTTGAAAACCTTCTGCTATGATGCCAAATGTGAGTTCAGCAAGGTCCTAAAACTCTGTACATAATGGATCTTAAGGCCAAGAAAACACTAGAGGAGGTGAATAGTGTTTGTGTACTATTTAAAATTGTACTTGCAGATATGAATATAATTACTTTCAAATAGATATAAACTGCTAAAGGTAAGTGCATAAAGTGAAGTATTAGAAGTAAAAACACCAGGAATTTTTATACTGGTTCGGATTAACCAATCCTAAGTCCAGTCCTGTACTCCCCATAAAGATTTTCACTATATCAACTTGTTTTCCACAGGTGACAAGAACACCTTGCAGTCTTGATTTCCTCAGGCTATAAGGCACACCTTTTCCTTCTTACAAAAAGTAATTTGGATGCCAGACAATGTATTACAAATACTAATTCTTGCAGTTATAGTACAATCTTTCTATAGACCTCCAATAGCAACGTCGAGTGGATTTTCTTTGAGGAGTAGGAAGTAAAAATTAGAGAGAGATTGATGTATATTGAAGAGAAATTCTTTGATTTTGTGTGGTTTGTAAATCCTTGAAGAATCTGAAAGTAAAGCGATGGATTTGCAAAGGATATCAAGTAAGTTCTATTAAGAGAGTATAAGAGAACTTTAAGAGTGAAAGAGAGTAAGAAATACGTGAGAATATGTATTGAAATTTGTTGGTTCTCTGGCTTATTTATAGACTTGAAGAGATGTGTCCATTGGTGAAAGGACACATGCCAAAAGATACATGAGTTCCCAATAGACACTTGAAATAATCGACTGTTTATTGATAGATCAACTTTCATTTATCGACAAATGATGTTGAAATTTGGGGATTTTGAAATTGCATTGCTTTGGGGTTATTAACATAACATTCTACGACATAGCTATACTTGTTTCACTTCACATGATCTTTAAATTTGTTGATGCTCTAGTGATCATTGACTAGTCTCTGTCAGTAGCTTGGTTAATGCAGACTCTATAGTACATTTTGATATAATTGCTCAGTATCTCTTCGAGTTGCTATTTTCTCATTTATTATTTGTTTAAAAGCTTTATATACTTGAACAAATTGCTAATATCAACATTTATATGGTTGTTGTCATTAAAACCAAATATTGAGGTTCTAACATCTCCTACACCTGCTATCTAGTCTACTCATTTAGGAGTACCCGAGAAATTAAGAAGCAAATCATAAATTATCAATTCAAGCAATGGTCTAGTGTGAGCGATAAACAGTCTCAAAATACCATGAAAGTTAATATAGTATATAGGACATAAGATATGGAGAATCATACCTGACATGTCCTTGCATCCAAAGAGTTATAAATAATATCAATATATGCTAATCTACTATCATCATCATCATATTGTGTTATATAACTCAAAGTATAATATTGGGCGTTTGAGTATTCAAGTCATAATACCTACGTCATGTGACAACCCTAGGATGATAAAACAAACATAGCATCCATCAAACAATCCTCACATTACACGGGTGCGTTGGGTATAAGATAACTCAAATGGCCTAATCATTAGCCAAAGACTTAGTCAAAGCCTTGGTTTCTTGGTGCTCAAATCCATGCCACTGCACAAGGCTAGAAACTAGACTCACAATCAAAAAGTCTAGGGTAATCCACAATCATAGGATTTGCACCTAGACATAATCATTAACATGGGCGTCACCACGTACCTCTTTTACACGAGCACATTGGAAATGTTTGAGTACCAACAATAACTTTGCATGCATCTCCATAGTACAATAAAGTCAGCTTCCATCCTATTTATTTCCATAGTAGAATACAATCATAGTTCCACTCATGAGTCCCCATTATTGAACACGTCCTTTTGGATATCATCTTCACTCCTATCATTGAGTCGTCATTATCAAAACATCTCTAGACACCCCTCATAAGTCATAGAATCATCATGTCAAAGTTATGAAGTCATCACATCGAAGTGTCGCTCAGTGCTTCACCTTTAGAAACCATTCTTCATCATGCCTTAATGTCGAAATCAAACGTCGAAAGAATAAACAAATGCCCATGGTAGGAACCCCAAAGGCCATGCCTCAAATCCCTTTAGACCCTATAGGGTCACCCCTGATCTTAATCATGTTGGTATCGACCTCATCACATCATCACCGACATGATTTCTGAATCAAAAATGGTTATGGTTCTTCATCTCCCAAAACTTCTCGTCGAGCACCATATATCCTTTATTCAACTTGCTACATGCCCGTCTCTATGTCATAATCTCGAAGTCAAAACCTCCTAGCCTTAGAAACTTTCAGTGAGGTGTGGAAATTTTGAAATCCCCCTCCATGTCCACAACTCTAAAATGTCTCATCATTTACTGACGCCCCAAAGCTCAAATCTTTAAGTCTCGGAGCCGGTCTTCAAAACATTCGAAGTTACCATGTCAATGCTGAGTTGTTCACATCCACACTTAACTAATTTTCCATTAGATCTCTAAAACCTCTCATCCTTAACTTGGCCCGAAGCCAAACCTTCAATGCCTTCGAAGTCCCCGCACCATTTCCTCAAAGTAATGCATCAAATTCCATGAAGCACGTCTACCATCGACTTAATTTTACACCACACCACCAAGTTATTTTCAACTTCACCAAAACTTTATCGTTTTAGCCCAAATTCTCATGCGGTTAAAATATAGGGTCCCTAGACCTCTAACGATATCATATATCAGTCGCATTCAATTTCAAACACTTTTACTCGTCGATTCACCCAAATTACGACCACTATCAATACACATCCAAATGAGCTAAAATATAAGAAAACGGCTTCATAAAATCATTGCATGTCATCAATACATCACATATAAGCAATCCAAACACAAACTACACAATTAAATTGTCCTAGGTCTAACCATACACATAAAGTCGAGTGGTTAGCTAAAATGCTCAAAAACAAATCAAATTACATATTTATCTTTTTAAAACCATTTTAAGAGTATTGTTAAAGTTAGATCTATGTTCGAAAATGTTTTAACATTAAAAACCCTCTTTAAAACATCATTTTTGTTATATTAACTAACGTAGGATAGTGAGAAGGGTAAAACCACTCACTTAAGATCAAAATGCATGAAAACCAATGTAATCTTAGATGAATAGTAAGCTTAATGTTTTGCAAAGCATGCCAAACAAAAATCAAGATAACCACTTTACTAATTAACCCTTAATGACGTGATTTGGCTAACTAAAGTAGGAAAATGGTTGCTTTTTGGCTAAAAATGAATTAATGGAGGTTTGATTCGGTTTTGGGAAGTGGGAAAAGTGATTAGCGACTAGCACATCTTCCCTATTAGGCATAAATCCCAAAATGGGTTAGTAGGCTTAATTCGGACCCAATTAATTACCCACTAATCTGGCCCAAAAATTTCCAAACTTTAAACAACCAAAGCTCCTAGTCGGTTAGCCCAAAAGGCTATTATGACCATTTTATGGATAGATAAGCCATTATATCATTCCAATGGAAGTGGTGTCGACCCATAATTCGACTCCTATCAAAAATTACAGTTCTTATAATTTTTTGGTGTCAAAATTGTCCAATAAAATTTTGTAAGGTAAAAATGCCATTACTCAACATTCCGTACATTTATAGCATCATACAGCCCAATCTGAATTTTAAAATATTATTTTATGATCCCACGGTACTTAAAATATGGGTTGTTATGTTCCCCCATTTAAGAATTTCACCCCCAAAGTCCCTAAATCGAACAAGCTAAAGTCAAATAGTTACATCGCATTCGTACCAACCATAAGCAATCATCTCAAACATCAAACATGCATACATAAGCCATCAAATGTAATCTACGCCTATCCTTGCATGTAGTATACTAAGCTACTCTATTGGTATCAAATATGATACCAATGTGAAAGCCAATAATAAATGGAAATCATATAAAGTAAAGAGCTCTAGATAAGAAATTCTCTTGCTCTCCTCGATCTCCTATGTGTAACCACGTTCGCTTTCACTTCTTTAAACCACCATTTTCCTCCTAAGCTGCTTCTTATCACGTCCGATGATACAAATAGGCCTATGAGGTCGTAAAGCTTATGGTTTAACCTTGACATCAAACTAATTTAGTGAAATAATCATGCCTGAGCTAAGCACAAACTTTCACAAATGAGAAAAGCAGAATACATTGTGTATACCCTCCATCTTTTGAGGTAAGTCGAATTTGTAAGCAAGGTTCCCAATCCAATCAAGTATCAAAGAAGGACCTACGAATATCGATGCCAACTTCCCTCTAGTACCAAATCGAACCACATTATTCAATGGAGATAACTTGAAAAACACTATATCAACGACACGGAACTCTAAATATCTACGTCCCTTATCAATGTAGCTCTTCTATCTATTTTGAGTAGCTTTCATTCATTGCTAAATGATCTTTATCCTCTATGTTGTCTCTCTATCATATATGTCCCTAATATCAGTTTTTTGCTCGTTTCCACCAACATGAAGGAGCGTGGCACAGTCGACTATATTATACCTCAAACAGTACCTTATCGATGCTAGTTAATAACTATTTTTGTATGCAAACTCAAATGCAAGTGATCATCACATGAGCCCCCAAAGACAAGAATGCAAGATCGTAAAAGATCCTCCAGAATAAGATTCATTGTTTCAGTTACCCATCAGTTTGTGGGCGATAAGCTGTACTCAAATGCAATTATATTCCTAATACCTCTTGTAAGCTCTTCTGAATCCCGCTAGTGAACAATGGTTCTCGGTCACATATAATGCTCTTGGCACACCAAGAAATCACATAATTCACTTCACATACAACTTGGTCAATTTAGATGTCATTCTATTTGACTTTACGGGTACAAATCTAGCACTCTTCATCAATTTATTGACTATGACCCAAAGTTATTGTACCTCCCTTAGACCTCAACAACTTATCGATGAAGTCCATTAATATCTATTCCCACTTCCATTCAAGAATTTCAAGTGGTTGCATCAAACCACTTGGCTTCATTTGCTTAACTTTCACTAGATGACAGTTCATGTAACACCTCATAAAATGAACCATAAATAAATAATGTCAATTGAATTAAATATGATAAGGGTTGGATATGGAAATTTTATAAAGTTGGAATTTGACCACGAAAATTATTCCATTGTATTTATGGAGAAATTCCGATCTATTTCCATATATAATATACTGAAAATGGAGCTTAAACAAAGAAGTTATTTCTTTTTTCTACCAACAGCTTGCCTTAGAATGGATCTAAGATTCGATGGGCCTTCTCTAGGTCAAAATTTAGGCTTGTTCCGAGGTGGGCTGTTATATTTGGTATCAGAGCCTAGGTTACCCGATCAAAAGGGAAAAACTATAAGTATGAGAGACGTATTTTTTATTTTAAAAAGGCTGTTTCAAAAAGAAATTTCAAAGAATTCTTACTATACACATACACACACACCCTCTCTTCTTGAACATACGCACGTACACTAGGCAACCTTTTTTCTTTTAGCATGTAAATACTATCTTAGGAAATCGTCACTAAAGGTTTAACCTACAGATAGTTGATATGGTCGATAATCAATCTTCTTCCGAACAAGAGAACCCTACCCGCGGAAGACCACCCATTCGTGGAATGCCCGAATGGTTTAAAAAAATATCTTAGAACTGTCGAGCAGATTCTTATTCCTCCAACTGCAGCGATAGCACCACTGCCCAGCCCATCGATGCAGCACTCCATCTTGTCGACTTTCCTAAGTTGTGTAAGAACTTTCCCAATATGGGAGGGAAGACATACTCTAGAACTGATGGATATTTGAAAGATAAAGCTTGGATTAATAACCGCGAGAAGATATTGAAAGAGCTTGGTTGGGATGATCAGCTAAGAAGAAGAATAGCAGCTTGGCACCTATGGGAAGAAGCCATGAATTGGTGGAACTTTGTGACTGATGAGCACCCAGGAAGGATATTCCCTTGGGATGAATTCAAGGATCGATTTGAGATGAGATTCATGTCTAGATCAGAGTTTAGCTTGCAACTGGAAAAGTTCATTCGGTTAAGATATGGAGATTTTACCCTTAAGGAGTACATAGCTAAGTTTATTGAAATGGCTAAATTCGGGATAAGCCTGATAGACACACTTATGAAAAAGGTTATGAAGTTTGTGAAGGGCTTAAATTCCCCACTAAGAGAAATGTTGTTGACCCAAGTATCTATGAGGGCCATATATGAGATGTTGGTAGAAACTACAATTCTGCATGTGGCCAATGAGGAAGATAAGGGAAGAGAGAAGGAGAAATCCGCACTGACCCAAAAGCAAGAAGGGTCCAAGAAGGGGAGCTTTTGGGCCAACAAGAAGTCGAAGGGGAAGTTTAAAAAGGATGTGAAGGTGTGTAAGAAATGCTAAAGGAAGGGTCATGAAGCTAAAGATTGTAGGGTGAGTATGATAAAGGAAGCCTTTCAAGGAAGTGCTTTAACTACCACGAAGAAGGGCATCACAAGAATTAATGTCCCAAGATGGCTAAGGAAGAATCAAGCAGACATGGTTACGTTATTGAAGCCATCCCTATTGCCAGTAAACCACCAAGAGACCAAGGAAAAGCAGCTCTAGGAGGTATAACTCTTATTTTTGGGGTTACTATTTGTATTCTATTTGATTCGGGGGCATCACATTCCTTTATAGCTAGGGATGTAGCAAAATTCCTTAAACCTTGAAACCCAGATGGTTAATAGCTTAATAAAGGTTTTCAATCCCATTGGGGGTTCGTCCCATCTTTCCCTTACTTGCAAAGACCTAGTGTTAAACATATGTGACATTAATTTCATATGTACTACATACATTCTCAATTTCAATGGATATGAGCTTATCTTGGGTATGGATTGGTTGTCATATTATGGAGTCATTCTCGACTGTAGTAAGAGGGTAATATGGTTAAGAAGTTATGGAGGTCATGACCTAGAAGTTATTTTTACACCTAAAGCATTAGTTGAGTTAAGCCATTTATACTCACTAAATTTATCTGTTGATGGAGAACCATCATCTGTACCCGTAGTTTGTAAGTTTCTTAATGTCTTCGAGGAGGTCTCGGGTCATCCCACCTCATAGGGAGATTGAATTCTGGATCGATTTGGAGGACACAAGATCGTTGCTATGCCTTTGAGACATATGGCCCCCAAAGAAAGAAGGGAATTGGACAAGCAAATCTCAGAGCTATTGAAGAAAGGATTCATCCATAGGAGTACTTCTGAGTGAGGAGCCTCTATTGTTTTTGCTACTAAGGCAGACGGTTATTTGATACTTTGCGTCGGTTATAGGGAGTTGAACAAGTTGACAAGGAAGAATAGGTAACCTCTACTTAGAACAGATGACTTGTTCGACCAACTTGTAGGGGCTAAAGGTCTTTTCCCAATTAGACTTATCAACTGGGTTCCATTAGCTGAGGACTGCAGAGGAAAGCAAGCCAAAGACCGCATTCCGTACTCTAGACGAGCTCTATGAGTGGGAAGTAATGCCTTTTGCACTGATGAATGCCCCAGCATATTTTGTGGACTTGATGAATAGAGTATTTAGAGGGCAACTTAATAAATTTATCGTGGTGTTTGTTGATGATATCTTGGTTTTCTCCAAAGGCAAGAAGGAGCATGAGGACCACCTTAGGGAGGTATTGGAGACCTTGAGAAGAAACCAACCCAAAGCCAAGTTTTCTAAATGCCACTTTTGGAAAAATAAAGTTAGGTTCCTTGGCATATTGTTTCAGAACAAGGATTGGTAGTGGATCCTACTAAAGTGGAAGTCGTCCAAGGATAGAAGAATCCTAGTAATGCATCAAAGGTTAGAAGCTTTCTAGGGTTGACAGACTACTATAGGAAGTTCATAAAGAGCTTTGCATAAATAGCAGCCCCTTTAACCCGATTGACTAAGAAGAATCTAGTTTTTGTTTGGGATGATAGATGCAGCAAGGCATTTGAGAAGCTTAAGGATTCATTGACTAATGCATCTGTGCTCACTATTCCAGATGGAACCAAGCCGTTTTCAGTTTTCACAGATGAATGTGGCACAGGATTAGGGGCAGTCCTTATGCAAGAAGGGAAGGTAGTTTCCTATGCTAGTAGACAACTAGAGGACCAAGAGAAGAGGTATTCAGTGCATGATTTAGAATTGGCAGCCATTGTTTTTGCCTTAAAGATGTGGATGCATTATCTCTTGGGGGAAAGGTTTGAGTTATTTACTGATCATAAATCACTCGAATACCAATTTTCCCAAAAATATTTGAATCTTAGGCAGCAGAGGTGGATGGAATATGTAACATCCTTTGACTCTAGTATTCAATATACCCTGGAAAAGGGAACGTAGTCGCCGACTCCCTTAGCCAGAGACACGCTACCCTAGGTGCTATATATGAATTTTAACCTCCAACCGTCAATAGAACCCATCCAAGGTTTTCTATCAGTTATGGAGATTAGACCAACCTTGTTGGATCGTATAGGGTATGAGCAAGTGAAAGATGAGATTTTAGTAGATATTTTGGAAAATTTGAGAAAAGGAGAGCATTTTACCCATGTTAGGAGGTATTCAGTTGATGAGAAGGGATGTTTGAGAAGAGATGGACGTCTTTGCATCCCAATGATTGATGATTTGATGAGAGATGTGCTTAAGGAGTGTCTCCACTCAAGGATGACCATTCATTATGGAGGAGATAAGATGTACAAGGATATGAAAAGAATTTTCTTTTGGAATGGAATGAAGAGGAGCGTAGTTGAGTTTGCTGTTAGGTGTTTGATATGTCAAAAGTTAAAAGCTGAGCAAGGAAAGCCTAGTGGATTATTATTACCTTTGGAAATTCCGACTTGGAAATGGGAACATATTTCGATGGATTTTGTGGAAGGATTCCCTAAAAGTCAAAAGGAAAATGAGGCTATTCGAGTTATTGTGGACAGACTCACCAAGAGTGCTCATTTTGTTCCGATTAGGAGAAATAGGATTAGCGCCTCCCTCACCCAAATTTATATTAACGAGGTAGTTCGTCCACATGGAATTCCTGTAAGCATAGTCAATGGTAAGGACCTCTTGTTCACTAGCGAGTATTGGAGGAGCCTACAAACAGCTTTAGGAACTTCTTTGAACCTTAGCTAGACATATCACCCACAAACTGACGGACAAACAGAGAGGGTGAATATGATTTTGGAGGACTTGTTGAGGGCTTGTGGATTTCGGAGGACATTGCGAGCAGCATCTACCTTTGGTTGAGTTTGCGTATAGTAATAGTTACCAAACGACGATTTGTATGACCCTTTTTGAAGCACTTTGTGAGCGACCATGCAAATCGCCTAGTTGTTGGTGGGAAACCACCGACAAAGTATTACTTAAACCCAATTTGATCTGTGATACCATGGAGAAAGTAGAGTTGATCAGGCAAAGGATGAAGGTGGTGCAAGACAGTCAGAAATCTTATGCGGATAAAAGAAGGAAAAAGCTTGAATTTGAGATTGGAGGTATGGTATTTGTTAAAATCTCCCCTTTTAAAAAAGGTATTAGGTTTGGTAAGTCTGGAAAATTGGCGCCTAGATTTGTTGGGCCATTCAAAATTCTAGAAAGAATAGGAAAATTGACATATCGTGTGGAGCTTCCTAACAAGTTGGTAGGAGTCCACAATATTTTCTACATTTCTCACCTTAGGGAATACCTTCATGTCACCGCTAGCTGAATAGAGCCTGATCAGTTGGGGGATTTTGAGATGGAGCTGATAGTGCCTCGTGCCATCGCACGTATTGTGGAGCATGGTACTAGGAGACTATGTAATAAAATAATTAGGTTTGTCTGAGTACAATGGGAGGACAATCCTGCGGAAAGCACATGGAAGACCGAGGAGAAGATGAAAACCACTCACCCAGAGCTTTTCACTGGTAATTTTTCTTCCCAAAATTAGGATTTTGGTTGCATCGTGTTGCTAGATTGGATGATAGGAGATGGTTATTACACATTTTCACAATCACTTTACACCCATGTAGAAATGTTTATACATATTTAGGATATTTGCATACATACTTATATGACACGATTACACACTCATGCTAGGATTTAGCTCATTTAGCATGTTTGCAGTACATAATCACATTCACTATTGGTTGAGTAGATGGTTATGTAGAAAACTTTGTCATGTAACATGGATTTTATTATGAGTTACACTGTTTGCCCCTTGGAAGATTTTGAGATGGAATCCTTTTTATGGGGGAAGAATGTAACATACCGTAAAATGAACCATAAATAAATAAAGTAAATTGAATTAAATATGATAAGGGTTGGATATGGAAATTTTATAAATGTTGGAATTTGACCATGAAAATTATTCTGTTACGTTCGTGATGAAATTCTGATCTGTTTCCATATATAATATCCTGAAAATGGAGCTCAAGCAAAGAAGTTATGAGCATTTAAAGTTTCCAAATTTAAATTAATTTAGTTTGAATTCAAATTCAAATGAGAAATCAAAATCAGGGTTTAAATTTCAAAAATTAGCTTGGGGGCTAAGTAAACATTCAATTAACGTCTAATGTTAAAAAGTTAATTAGGGAATAAAATAATCGTGCAACATAAGAAAATAAACGTTCTCCGAAATAGAGGAGAAGTCGACCTATATAGGTCAACCAGTCGACCATATTGGTTGATCGATTGCCTATAGGCGGTCGACCGCTTGGCAACAAAAATTGCCAGTGGCGACTTGGTTTAAGCTATGTTATATTCAGTAGTATGCTCCAGATTTACCCATATCTACGTCCATCCTATAGTTCTGTTGCATTTCAACCCTTATAGATAGAACCCTATCCTCTCCACTTTTGTTCATATTATTTTGGGGAATACGAAGAAATTATGCCAATTCTATCTCTCTATAATAAGATTCCAAAACTCGGTAGAGAATTCAGGTAAAAATTTAACTTATTTCCCATTTTTTTCTTCTCCCTCAAATCTATTCTTATCCTATTCTTCTCCAATTATTCTGAATCTAATGAATATATATACCTCTTCCCTATTATGTGTGTGTTTGTATCAATAGAAACAGATTCTGGAGGAGATCATAAGGCTACAAATCCATTTGAGTGAAGCTAAGGTTAATATGTGAGTGGAAACCTTAGATTTATTTTCAGCAATTATTTAGTGTATTTCTTTTGGATTTGAATATGCCTTAGGGATTCTGGGATTCCAAAAATATGATAGATAAAATCACCCAGAATTCGATTTTATTTCGATATGTCAATACTATGCTGAGATTTCCAATTATTTACATTAATTTGATAGAATCTTTTCGTTTATGCAATTTTTGATAATTTCATAGTCTATTCCACTTCTCCTTCTTCTTTGGGTCAAATTGTGATCCTTCAATGAAATATAGATTACGAATCATGTTCGTATTTTACACCACTTATTCTTATCTATTTATTTGTAAAAGAGAAGTTGAATAGAATATGGGGCTTAGATTGCAATTCTAATTGTTTAATATATTCCATTGAATTGGTGTAATAAATTGAGTTTCTATTTTATTTACCAATATGTCATTGCAGTTTTGGTTATGAATATTTATTCCCTGCTTTGGATATTAGAATCCCTTGAAATCTCGGAAATTTGAAGAACGATGACTTGTAATAATATTTGGTTAGGGATGACATTTAACGCTAGTTTAAAGCGTAAAACCCGTACATTTAGAACTTATTATACACGAATATTTATTTATCTTTATTCACATAATTAATGTATAGTGTTAACTGGTTATTTGACCCGGTAACGAGAGGCTCGGCACAGAGTTCCCATTCGGCATGCAAAGCCATCGTTCGGCACACAGCCTCGATCGGTACAGAACCTCGTCCGGCATAGAGTCTCGCTCGGCGTAGAGCCTCGACCGGCACAGAGCCTCGCTCGGCACGGAACCTCGTTCGGCATGCAGGGATTCGTCTGTCTTCAGACCTTACTAGGCACAAGTCTCTCGTTCGGCATACGATTGCCGCCCGGCCTACACTCATCGCTCGTCGTCAGGATATCGCACAAGTTCGAAGAAAAGGTTAACATTCAACCTTGAGTGAGGGCGTCGTTCGGCATGCCTCGCTTGGCAAACGTCATTCAGCCACGATAGCGCATAGTTCCTAGTTCGGCCAAATGTGGTCCGGCTTGTCTCATCCGGCATGTCTCGTTCGGCTTGCAAGGAATGGTGTGCAGTAGTCATCTACTGATGTGGACGTAAATGTGCATATTTTTACCACCATATTTAATCTATTTAAATTAAATAAATGATCATATCGAGTATTTTAACTTGTTTAAACCAAAATTCAAATTATTTGAAATTATCACATATTCATCTTCATATAGGGGCAAAATGGTCATTTTTATGCATTTATTAAATTGTGAAATTTTACTTGGAATTTTCTATGTTGTTTTGTAGGAAATTTGGTGAATTTTACAAGTGGTTACATGATGATATATGCATGCATAAGAGTGAAGAGAACAAATGAAGATGGAAATAATTCAAAGTGAAGATAATGGAGGACCCCACCTACCCACCTACCTTAATGTACAAATTAAAGGCTAATGCACATGCTTATGGAATTAATGGCTTCATGTACATTTAAGTGAGGGATTATTGAAGCTAATGATAACTTGGCCACCACACTTCCTACAAGGGCATTTTGGGCATTCCCCAAAAATATGCATTAGGGTTTCTAACTTGTTTAAATACCCCTTATGTTTCATGCAACCCTCTTCTTCCTTAGTCTCTTTTAGTTAGTTTTTAGCTTAGAAAATAAATCAAAGCTCTCTTTCTTTTCTTGGCTACTTAGCCATTTCTTCTCTTATGTAATTCCTTTTTTTATGCAATGTAATTAGTGTTTCCTTTTAATTATATGTTCATTTCCTTTCATGCTAGTAGTGTAGATTATCTTTTATGCAATTAGAATAGTTTTCTTTCATTTAGCTTTCATTTTGCTTTCTTTTTACTTTCATGTTGCAAGCTACATTTGTTAATCAAGTGACAAATATGAGAGGCTAAACCCCTTCAATTTAGGGGTAATGAAGCTCTCTAGTTATGTAGCTTCAACTATTTGTTAAATCATAATCTCTCTTTTTTGGTCATTAGTACTTTAATTGATGTGTTTATCATAAGTATGGAATATTTGTGCTATTGATTAGCCAACATAAGCCATCAAACTATAACACACCCCTTAAACCACTTACTAACTTCATGAAATTTGACAATGAAAATGAAATCTATTTTAAGTATGTCCTATTAACTATTGATTAGAAATATAGACCATCAAATTTTAATTTCAAATCACTTTCTTTTGCCATAATCATATCTTGATGAAGAGGCAATTAGTGTTAGTGATTGTTCAAGCATAGCCTATTTGATGTCAATAATATAGGCTATCAAATTCAGAGCAAAAACAACTAGTGAACCATTTCTATCATCATCATTAAGCACAAAAAGAGAGCATGAATTAAAAATAGTTGAAGCTACATAATTAGAGAGCTTCATTACCCCTAAATTGAAGGGTTTTAGCCTCTCATATTTTTCATTTGATTAACAAATGTAGCTTGCAACATGAAAGTAAAAAGAAAGCAAAATGAAAGCTAAATGAAAGAAAACTATTCTAATTGCATAAAAGATAATCTACACTACTAGCATGAAAGGAAATGAACATATAATTAAAAGGAAACACTAATTACATTGCATAAAAAAAAGGAATTACATAAGAAAAGAAATGGCTAAGTAGCCAAGAAAAGAAAGAGAGCTTTGATTTATTTTCTAAGCTAAAAACTAACTAAAAGAGACTAAGGGAGAAGAGAGTTACATGAAACATAAGGGGTATTTAAACAAGTTAGAAACCCTAATGCATATTTTTGGGGAATGCCCAAAATGCCCTTGTAGGAAGTGTGGTGGCCAAGTTATCATTAGCTTCAATAATCCCTCACTTAAATGTACATGAAGCCATTAATTCCATAAGCATGTGCATTAGCCTTTAATTTGTACATTAAGGTAGGTGGGTAGGTGGGGTCCTCCATTATCTTCACTTTGAATTATTTCCATCTTCATTTGTTCTCTTCACTCTTATGCATGCATATATCATCATGTAACCACTTGTAAAATTCACCAAATTTCCTACAAAACAACATAGAAAATTCCAAGTAAAATTTCACAATTTAATAAATGCATAAAAATGACCATTTTGTCCCTATATGAAGATGAATATGTGATAATTTCAAATAATTTGAATTTTGGTTTAAACAAGTTAAAATACTCGATATGATCATTTATTTAATTTAAATAGATTAAATATGGTGGTAAAAATATGCACATTTACGTGCACATCATCTACTATGGGTGAGGTACCTTGTTCCTAGGCCCGTGAGGAAAGTCCAACCCATCTTCGTCTATAAATAGAAAAGGCAGGGGCATGCTGGAAAAGGACCTTTTTTCGAGAACACTGAGGAGACTCTACCACTTTCAAGACTTATTATTTTCAGTTCAAACTTGTATTCAAGTCATTAATATACGGATTGTATCTGTATTCAACTACTTGTGAAAGCAATAAAGATCAAAACTCAAAGTGGACGTAGGCAGTTACGCCGAACCACTATAAATCTGGTGTTCTCGTTTTTGTTGTTCTTTTGGCATTGAATTACACTATTTTTCAGTTCTAATTTATCTTCTTCATTAATCTCTCTACATAATCTTTCTCAACGAGGTTAGTGACCAATTTTGGTGCTAACACTTTGGTGCTTTCACTGAGAATTGAATTCTCAGCTTGATTGGATCTCATCGTCTACTAGTGGATTTCCCTATTCGCGAGGTAGATCTTGTTGTTTACCGCAAACATCCTATTCTACTCAGATTTGAAATAAATCTAATGGAAGTCGATAGCCATAGTTAGAGAAACCAAGTCTACACAAGATCTGGGGAATGGAAGTTGAAGTTTGCACTCAAGTTGAATGAAGGCCGACCCTCCTCTGAAGGCAATTCAGCCGATCGCCCCAGAAAAGGCGTATGCCGAGACCGCTCCAGAAAAGGCGTATGCCGACCGCTCCAGAAAAAGCCTATGCCGAGCGGCATCCATGCCGAGCCCCATCCCTATGCCGAGCGGCATCCCTATGCCGAGCGGCATCCAGGCCGAGCCGCATCCCTATGCCGAGCGGCATCCAGGCCGAGCCGCATCCCTATGCCAAGTGGCATCCAGGCCGAGCCGCATCCCTATGCCGAGCGGCATCCAGGTCGAGCCGCATCCCTATGCCGAGCGGCATCCAAGCCGAGCTGCACCCCTATGTCGAGCGGCATCTAGGCCGAGTCACATCTCTATGCCGAGCGGCATCCAGGCCGAGCCATGCTTAGCCGATCCAAACTTAAGTTACACCGGTCTCTTATACGACCCCTATTTTCAAAAAAATAAAAAATAAATATTTTCGGGTAGGACCCGAATCCTAGCCGCAGTGCAGTGCCTCCGGATGGTGGATTCAAAACTCAACTTAATAAAGGGACATTCTATCCACTTTCCTTACATCCCATGATCGACCAGAGGATCCAGCGGTAGCTTCTAAATGGCAACAAGGGAACGGAAAAGCAACCGCTACTCAAACGATACTCCCAAAGGTTGGGCAACATAGATGATATGACTCTAGGCAAGCGCCAAGATGACTCCACGCACAATTCTTCGTTGACCCAGCACTTCGAATTTAGTGACTCCAAGCAAACCAATGTTTGACTCTAAGCAATTTGTTCCAAATGCTAACAAGGATATCATACTGATCGCTCTCGAGGGGAGTCGACCTCCAGATATATTTTAGCATCTAGTTAGCGGGAGAGCCTCCTATGACCATGGATCATTTCTTTTACAAAATGAATTGGAACCAAAATGAGGAGGAGTGGAGTAGACTAGGAAAAAATAGCAATGCAGGCCCATCGGCTAAGGACACTGATTCTAGTAGAAAAAATAAGATCACAAAATTCGACTCATATGCTCTTTGAAAGATTTGATCGATAGCCTCTACTTGGAGACTCGTGACTCAGAATGGTACTGAAAACAAACCTCGGGAGAGTCCATTGAAGTCCAGAGAAAATCAGGGGAATGTTGTATATTCCAAGATGTACACTGATCCTAACACTGACGATTACAAACACCTCCGAGGTGTGATCGAAAAGCTAATTTGGAAAGGAAAGCTTCAATAGTATATGCAAGCCTTGCAGAATGGCAAGCCAGGAACTTTGGATCCCCATCAATAAAGAACTCTAATTATCAATTGGAATGTGGGCAGTCGACATCTCGTTAGAAGGGGCTAGGGGCAGAGTTGAATAGCGAGCATAAGACGTTGCTCCCTTTATCAATGAGATTTATACCAATCTTCTTTGGATCATTTAATTTCAATTGTGCTTTGAATTACGACCGACTTGAACTAAACTCCTTCCAAAATGATGCAGGTGACCAAGTACTCAGAGTTGGCCACCAACCAATCCACGCAGACCTTGATCGGACATGTGGAGTTTCATCAATACGAGCATGATTCGATCGCTCATCATCAACCATGTGCCTTTGATTTGGGGCCAAGGACTAGAGATTAAAAAGCTCGTCACGGTCACAGCCCAATACAAAGCGAACATGACCGACCGTCCATTCGTCGACCTCCAAATTTGACTTGAAGACCTAAGCAAGGCTTGGAATGAATATTGCTCGATCATCCACTCAAATCGAGTCAGAAAACAAAGTTCAATAAAATACATACACCTCTCCTGAAGCTCAGTAATTCTGGGATCTAACTAGAGCGGACATGATTTGATCATCTACACATCAACTCCTACCCGGAACCCAAGAGGTAGTTCGAAAGCCCGACTTGAAGTAGCTATGATGGACTGCCTAATCGTCAACCATCGCTCTCAATACATGGACACGACTGCACCTTGAAACATATGCAACTTACTTTGTCTACTCAATAATCCATTATCCTCATTTTCTAAAAAGAGATACGAAGAAAATTGTGCGACACTTGATTATCCAACCCCAGCATGGATGTGATCCAACCATCTATCATATACCTCCTTCCTTGACTTGATTTAAAGAGCTATAATCACCAAGCGGACGAGAATCGACCGTCCATTTTTTAAGTTTCGCCCTTCATGTTGGGGGCAGAGTCCCATTCCATGAGCAAACGTGGTTCGATCGTTCATTCGACAACATTAGCCTCGATATGGTAAATGAAATACAAATTAAACGGGTGGAAATACGACTGCTCTAAAAAAATCTCCAAGTCCCCAGAGTGCGGACTGAAGTACTCTGAGTCCCCAGAGTGCGGACTAGAGTATAAACGACTTAAAAGTCTCTCAGTCCCCAGAGTGCGGACTAGAGTACTCTGAGTCCCTAGAGCGCGGACTAGAGTATAAACGACTTAAAAATCTCTAAGTCCCCAGAGTGCGGACTAGAGTACTCTGAGTCCTCAGAGCGCGGACTAGAGTATAAATGACTGAAAAATCTCTAAGTCCCCAGAGTGTGGACTAGAGTACTCTGAGTCCCCATAGCGCGGACTGGAGTATAAACGACTTAAAAATCTCTAAGTCCCTAGAGTGCGGACTAGAGTACTTTGAGTCCCCAGAGCGCGGACTAGAGTATAAACGACTTAAAAATCTCTAAGTCCCCAGAGTGCGGACTAGAGTACTCTGAGTCCCCAGAGCGCGGACTGGAGTATAAACGACTTGAAAATCTCTAATTCCCTAGAGTGCAGACTAGAGTACTCTGAGTCCCCAGAGCACTGACTGGAGTATAAATGAATTGAAAATCTCTAAGTCCCCAGAGTGCGGATTAGAGTACTCTGAGTCCCCAAAGCGCGGACTTCAGTATAAACGACTTGAAAATCTCTAAGTCCCCTAAGTGTGGACTAGAGTACTCTGAGTCCCCAGAGCGTGGACTGGAGTATAAACGACTTGAAAACCTCTAAGTCCCCAGAGTGCGGACTAGAGTACTCTGAGTCCCTAGAATGCGGACTGGAGTATAAACGACTTGAAAGTCTCTAAGTCCCCAGAGAGCGGACTAGAGTACTCTGAGTCCCCAGAGTGCGGACTGGAGTATAAACGACTTAAAATCTCCAAGTTCCTAGAGTGCGAACTCGAGTACTCTGAGTCCCCACAGTGCGGGCTAGAATATAAACGACTTAAAATCTCCAAGTCCCCAGAGTGCAGACTGGAGTATTCTGAGACCCCAAAGTGCAGACTAGAGTATGAACGACTTGACAAAGATCTCTAAGTCCCTGAAGCGGACTAGAGTATTCTGAGTCCCCAAAGCACGAACCAGAGTATTAACGACTTGACGAAAATCTCTATGTCCCGAACTATGGACTAGAGCATAAACTATTCGACAAATCTCTACGTTCCTGGAGCATGGACTGAAGCATGAACACAAATTGGGCACGAGCCGACCGTGGGAAGAATAACTCTAGGTCACCAGAATGCAGAGTGGCATATAAACTTTGATAAATAGATGAGTGGATTCCGACCGTTCTCTATTCTGCAATCTTCGGCCTAAAATCGACGGGAGGAGTATAAACTCGCTAGGGATGGAGTTTGACCATCCGACTTGTAGCTTGGCCAAATCAATGTATGAAGCATGAGTACAAATCACTAAAAGCTGAATACGACAGCTCATTGTAGCTCTAGTTTGGCGTTCTTTACAACTTAAGGCAACAACTGCAAGGAAACCTCAATACAAAGCCAATCAGAACGGCATCCAAAGCTACGAACGACCGACTATATCATACCTCAGCGATGGTCAATGTTGATCCACACCAAGCACATACGAATGTGATTCGAATGTCCCTTAAAAAACTTTGACCACCAGAGTGTGGAAAGGAGAGTAAACCATGAAGACTTGGTCATTAATTCTCCAGCACCCTTCTTCGATCCACCAGGAGGAGTATGAAACTGGATGAGCATGACCCGACTGCTCTTGAGGCAACTTTACCCCAAGATCTGATTACAGAACATGAACCAAAGTGGGCATGGCTGATCATCTAGTATCCAACTTACGCCCATAAACTGACGATGCATCGAAGTATTCCCCTTAGAATGAAAAACCACAATACAATCCAGGATAGGCGAGACTTAGCCTTTCATCAACTGACCTGATCCCACAATTCAAGGGGAAAGAGAGTAAAGCTAAAGAGGGCATGGTTGGCCTTCCTACTTATCGGTATATACCCCAGGCTTAGGGGCACGAGTGAGAAGTAGGATGAATGTGAACCGACTATTCACCGATCAACTCTATGTTTTTGGAGTTTAGGTAGGAATATAAACATAGCTAGGGCGAGACTCAACCGTCCACGCAGCACATTTGTCAACCCGAGACTGGGAGCAGAAACGTGATCATCCAAAGACTAGCTACTATAGCTCAATATTGAAACTTATATATAGTGCTTACAGTTACTCAAGGCTACGACCAAAAGAAGGCCTAGAGATAGAATCATTAAATCGATGCCAAAGCTCGTGGGCAACTGACTGTCACTCCAACCTGAAGGGCGAGTGAAGGATCATGAATGCATTGGATAGAAGATGTGTTACTCGAATATACAAGCAAATTCAAACTCATAGCAAGATCCAGCTAAGTAGTTGCACGCAACTCGAGGCTGACCCCTACTCAACATTTCCTTCAACGTGCTTTTAAGCTTGATCTTTGGTCATTTGCAGATAATCAATTAGAGCATTCAGAGCCCTTCATTATTAGACTTAACAACTCATGACAAGACTCTAGGATTCGACCAGAGTAACCATCAACATTGACTGTACCAACCATATTTGACATTGAATGTTATGCAAAATAGTTACATCTGAACTCAAAGAATCCGGGATTGCACCCACTAAGCTGACAGTCGACATTACAGCCAGCCATGGCGACCCTTTCCGGGTGCTGAATATCGGATCACGGCTCAGTGCAAAGATGATAAAAGAATTAGTTGGATTTTTCTGAATAAATGATGATATATTCCCTTGGACCCATTCTGACATGCATGTGTGATTTCACCGACTATCGCGAGCCATGCATTGGATACCGATCCGAAGCTACAAAAGCTAGCGCAATGTCTATTGATTTCATCATGAAAGCTCCACTCTTACTTTTAGGCTCGCCCCATCAACGTCTATGCCTACCAGCCATTACGACAAGGCATACAGTAACCTGAGACGTCTGAAAGACTACATAAATAGAATATCGAACTAAGCCAATTCGATATCACTTATTTCCTTCGAAGGGCTATCCAAGGACGGAAATTAGCAGACCTCATACCCGAATTCACTACATTAGATGACTACTCGACGAGTAGTAGAAAGCCAACCAACAGATGAAAAATGTACGCGGATGGAGCATACAGTGATCAGTGTTATGATGCAAAAGTCATGTTAATGACTCTTAAGGAACGATCGATCTGCTACGTCCTGAAACTCAATTTCCCTGTAACGAACAACGATGCTTAGTATGAAGCCTCGACCACCAGCCTCAAACTTGCTAGAGGACTTGGAGTGGAAATTTTATATATCTTTTGTGTTTCCTGATTAGTAGTATACAAAGTAAGGAAGTTAATCTTGCTAGGGGGCATTGTCTTGCTCCTTATCTCGACCAGGTCCAAGTGCTACTAGCCGACTTCGCGTATTACATCATTACACACATCCTCAGTGATCGAAATGAAAAGATTCAAGTCACTGGCCATGTTGGCCAGTTTTAGGGACGCGCAATGGACATACTTTGGTTCGATTGAAATACTTAATATTCCAAGCATTGACGAATAGAGATCGGCTAGATCTTGGAGACAGATCCAGAAAAGGGGTCATGGTTGACTCCTATCAAAGACTATCTACAATGAGAAATTCTTACTGAATGGAGGAATGGAAAATGACAGATCCTCCTCAAAGCTTCATGCCAAATCATCCAAGAAGAAGTCATGTGTAGAAAGAAGTTTATCCATTCCCATGCTTTGGTATATCACCCATAATGATATCAAATGAGTCTTGAGCAAAGTATATGAAGAAGAATGCGACGAGTACATCAGGGGGCAAACCCTAACAAAGAAAATACTCCACTACGGGTATTACTGGCCAACTATCAATCAAGATGCGGTTGATCATGCTAGATAATACGATGAGTGCAAGATGTTTGCAAAAAATCTGGGAACCCCGCCGATGGAAATTACTCAAATGGCTAGTCCGTAGCCGTTTGCCACTTGGAGGCATTGACATCATCGTCTTCTTTCCGATCCTAAAGGTGGCGTGGAATACGCCATCATAGCGGTTGATTACTTTACCAAATAGGCAGATGAAGAACTTTTAACCACGACCAAGATGAAGAAAATAATCAACTTCATTGTCTTTAATGTCATCTGTCCTTATGACCTTCCATGATCCATTATAATTGGTTGAAGCTATGAACAAAATCATCATAAAGTCTATTCTGAAGAGAGGTTTGGAAAAGGCTAGAGGTAAATGGGTGTATGAACTCTCAACAGCATTATGGGCTTGTAGAACTACCCATAAGTTCGCGACTGGCCATACTCCATTCGCCCTTACTTATGGCTCCAAGGCTGTCATCTATGTAGAACTTGAAGTCCCCTCTCATTGAGTGGCCAATGACAACCGATATTACAAAAAAAACATGGAATTGCAATTGAATTGCAATTAAACTATAAGGAATCGATGATAACTCAAGAAAATATAAAACGCATCCAGGAGCCAATGGCAAGAGCATGTACCTGAATGTGCACGTTTATAGTCATAAAATTCGACTTCTTGAAATCAATAGAATTTGGATTTTTACATAGGGTTATTAAGAAAAGACTGGATTAGATAGCCTAAGTTTACTAGCCCTAAAATACCAAACACAGATGGCCACTGATGAACTACAATCCTGAATTTATACTATTGGAAATCGACCAAACGTTGGGACGACCAAAGAAGGATACGACACTTTAGGAGGATAAAATTAAAGAATAATGACTATTAAGAAAATATGATGGATTTCTTTCTAGAGACTCTAACTTGCTTCGATTCAAAGCACGTCATGTATGCAACAAGACGTACTTTGGGGGGCAAGTGTTAACCAGTTATTTGACCCGGTAACGAGGGGCTCGACACAGAGTTCCCATTCGACATGCAAAGCCATCGTTCGGCACACATCCTCGATCGGCACAGAACCTCGTCCGACATAGAGTCTCGCTCGGCGTAGAGCCTCGACCGGCACAGAGCCTCGCTCGGCATGGAACCTCATTCGGCATGCAGGGATTCGTCTGTCTTTAGACCTTACTAGGCACACGTCTCTTGTTCGGCATACGATTGTCGCCCGGCCTACACTCATCGCTCGTCGTCAGGATATCGCACAAGTTCGAAGAAAAGGTTAACATTCAACCTTGAGTGAGGGCGTCGTTCGGCATGCCTCGCTCGGCAAACGTCATTCAGCCACGATAGCGCATAGTTCCTAGTTCGGCCAAATGTGGTCCGACTTGTCTCGTCCGGCATGTCTCGTTCGGCTTGCAAGGAATGGTGTGCAGTAGTCATCTACTATGGGCCGAGGTACCTTGTTCCTAGGCCTGTGAGGGAAGTCCAACCCATCTTCGTCTATAAATAGAGGGGCAGGGGCATGCTGGAAAAGGACCTTTTTTTGAGAACACTGGGGAGACTCTGTCACTTTCAAGACTTATTATTTTTAGTACAAACTTGTATTCAAGTCATTAATATACGGATTGTATCTGTATTCAACTACTTGTGAAAGCAATAAAGATCAAAACTCAAAGTGGACGTAGGCAGTTACGCCGAACCACTATAAATCTGGTGTTCTTGTTTTTGTTGTTCTTTTGGCATTGAATTACACTATTTTTCAGTTCTAATTTATCTTCTTCATTAATCTCTCTACATAATCTTTCTCAACTAGGTTAGTGACCAATTTTGGTGCTAACATATAACTATTGTGTATATAGTGTAGTTAATTAGACATTTATTTACGCTTATTTTCCCCCATTAGGAAGGTAATTGATTTTGAGTCGAAAATAAGAGGAAACTCTTAAATAGCCTAATTATTATGTTAAGGCGTAATAAAGAAGATTCCTTATAAGGCCTTATTTATGAAACAGTAAGATGAGTGTGTGCCTAAATATATATATATATATATATATATATATTTTTGGAGAGTAATTGATTTGTGGCTAAGTCATAGGGATGCGAGGTCAACAGAGTTACATGACAGAAGTCTGCCCTTTACTTTGAGGCTACCAACAGTTATGTATACTTTTATTGATGTGAGATATTGTTATGATAAATATTTGTAATGACGCGAGGTTGGTCCTAAATTCTGTAGGGAAAATTTACCCAGCTAATTTGGCTACCAATTCCTACGGATAGCGGACTAATGTGAGACGTCATTATGAGTATGGGCTATAATACGAAAGGCCTGCTTCGAGGTTTCGAGGTATTAAGTGGTTGGACCCGCCTCTTTTCCCTAGATGAAGTATTAAATGGCCAAGAGGACACATTAGGTGGTATCTCTATAGGGGTTCGCTTTTGGAAATAGGTCTTAAATGATGGAGTCTACCTTAATTAAGGTCTTACATAACCAGAGTTTGCCTATTTTCCACATGGAAATATTAAGTGGCCTATGAGATTCCATTTGATGTCAGCTAGATAGTACCATTGAGGAGCATGCCTTGGAAATAGGTCTTAAATGATGGTGTCTACCTTAATTAAGGTCTTAAATGACCAGAGTCTGCCTATTTTCTAATAAAAGGTATTAAGTGGCTTGGGTATTGTCTCTCACATTATTAGCTATCTATGATGTATGATAGGATATGGGATTTTAGAAATCTGCTTCTGGAATGGAAGGTATTAAGTGGTTGGACCCGTCTCCTTTCCTTATAAAGAAGTATTAAATGATTTTAATGGTTTTATGTTTGTAGACATATTTTTATTTTGAAATATACTGCCTAAGCAGTAAAAAGTTAAGTAACTTGAGGTTTTTATTCACCAGACACTTGTTGTTCTGATTCCCCCTTCATTACAACACATGTTAAGGACGGAGTGATGGCGGTAACGATGCTTAGAGATAGAGAAGCTTGGCTTGTGGCAGTATTTATTATTATTATTTGCTTTTATGCGTACCCATGGATTTAGGCAATTGTTGTAACTGTTATTATGTTACCATTTTTATGGGATTTCGTGTTATGACATTTTTATGGTTTTGAAATAAATGGTTACACTTTACTATTATATTTTGTTTCATCCGTTGTGAGTTCTGAAAGTTTAGTTATGGTTGTGCAATATTATTTCTTTTAACCACCAAAGCTTGCCTAGAATGGCTCTAAGTTTTTATGGACCTTTTTTGGGTTGAAATTTAGGCTTATTCCGGGGTGGGTTGTTACGGTTTATATGTCTCGAGATGAATGTCCTAACACCCTTTGTAACAACCCAATTTTCTTAAGTAATTAATTAACGTTAATAATAGCAATTTATTTAATTAAATCAAAATTTGGAATTTATTTGGTAAACTAGCTATGAAACTATTTAATAAAAGAATTTAAATCGTGGAATTATAATATTTAAAAGTTAAATTAAGTTAAATTTGGAAAATAATATTTTATAAAAGTGATGTGTTTAAAAAAAAAATTATTCATTTGGTAAAGAAATGATTGTTAAGTAAGAATTTTTATTTAATTAGGATTAAATGGAAATTTTGTTTTAAAATCAAAGGAAATGAAAATATACGATTACTTATTTATTTTGGACCAAATTCACATACCAAGCCCAAAATCATTTCCAGATTTCTCTTTTAATTTCCTTTAGTGAAAATTACATGTGCACTATCTTACTTCATATCCATCTTCTTCCTGAAGCCTTCGAACCCAATTATTTTCACCTTTACAATCCAAATATAAATTGTATAAATTAAAATAAAATACAAAATTCAAATATGTACATCTTTAAGCTTGTATGTATCAATAGTAAAGAGGGAGGCTAGTGCGTCATATCCATGGTAGATCACGTGTGTGAGTTAGGGCATAAAATCAGAGAGGAAGAAAGAAGCACGGTTCTCAAGTGAGTTTTCACTCACACCTCTATCCCTAATCGATCAATTATAATCTAAATTCATATGGTTGAGTTAAATTTAAGTGAATTAATTTTGTGCATTAATTTAATAATGGAATGATCGAAGATGGGAAGAAAATCGCATGTATAGGCGGTCGGCATAACCCCTTTTCTTGCCTTGACCGATCGACCGGTGGAGGTGAACGATCGATCGACCTTTGAGCATTTTATTGCATGTTTGTGCAAGAATTAGATGCTGCTCTCTATGATTTATATTGCATTTTGAGTTAGTGCATGAATGGGTTTGGGTGTGTGCATGTCTGCATATCTTGGATGTGCATTAGAATATAAATATAGGAGCGGTGTACGTTTTGGTATGTATAGTGTTTTCTGGTACACTTGATGTTCTAGCTTGCCATGCATATTCTTTTGGTAAATCAAGTTTGATTATGTTCCCTAGGTATTTCTTTATTTCACTTCGCATGGTTGCATAATTATGTGCACTTATTGCCCTTCGCCTTCTATGATTGTGCATATTTGTTTCATATCTTGTGTTGTATTTGTTTATATATATATATATATATGTGTGTGTGTGTGTGTGTGTGTGTATATGTATGTATGTATATATTCCAGTGTTCATATATGTTGTGTGTGTACTTGTGTGGTATGTGTATATGTATTTTTATGTGAATAGGTCTACATATCCATATATTATGCTCTATTGATGTACATGTTTTAAGATTTACTTTGTATTGCTATGTTTCCATGTCTTATTCATATTAGCTTATTCAATTTGTTGTATAAAGTTGCAGCTACTTTAATATATTAAATCGTATTATACAATTAAAACCATATCTGCAAGTTTAAATCATCAAATATGAGTTTGTCTAGTTTTATGGGTGAGTACAATCTTATACCTTTGCAAACTTCAACAATAAATAATTAGAATATATTTTTCAATTAAATTAAACTAAACTAAATCCACACTTAACTTTAATATAATCACTAGATCCTATATATATGAATATAATTATAAGCATATTAGAATTCACAAAGTAATTTTAATTTTATTATTTAATTAGTTTCAATTATCAAATTATAAAGGTGAGAAATCTTAAGGGGTTTTTAGGCTCAAGGAAAAAGTTGAAGAAAAATTAAGTTTTAGGGACAAGAAGTTTGCTTCTTAGGCTGAAGGACACTTTCTAATGTAAATCACAGAATGATAGTTGTAACTATCATTTTCTATTTACACTAAAAAGTGTCCTTCAAACAAAAAAGCAAACTTGTTATTCCTGAGACCAAATTTTTTTGTAACTTCTTTTCTGTGCCAATTTTCCTGAAATCTTAATATGTAAATATATATAAATCAAGTTTTTAAAGTGTATTTATTTGATTATGAATAATTTAAATTTAATTTGTATATTTTATTATTATTTGAAATAGTATTACCTAAAAGTAAAATAAATTATAAAAAATTTCTTAAATTAATATTCTATAGTTATTAATGTATAAGATATGAAATTTTAATGCATAGATCAAGTTTTAAAGTATTTAATTGAATATGATTATGTACCGATTTAGATGTTTAAAAAGATTTTTAAAACAGTATTTAGTTATAAAAGTTATAGAATAACTCTTATGCGAAGCATTATTTTTGTAAATTATTGTTAAGTTATCAAAAGATAGGAAAACGTTTTTTTAATGTAATTAGTGTATATTAAATTTCAGTTTACTTTTATAAAAGATGGCGAAATTATTTATTTATTATAAAGAAGGTATTATAATTGTATTTAGACAATCATTTAATTAAACCCATGGTATAATTGGTTATTCATATTTACTTATTGATTTTGATTATATAAGATTAAATAGTTATTTTAATTATTAAGTATTGATTTGTTTATTTTACATTTGTTTAAATAACCTATTTTACTTTATCTTTCTGATCATTCTTCTCTTGTACATTAAATTGGTTTATAAGAGTGATTCACAGTTGAAATTGATTTGATTGACGATTTTGACATGATACAGAAATGACATCTTTCTATATGATTCCATGATATTTCTATTCTATGTGATGAAGAATTTGAATAAACAGAGTTACAATACCGTTTGAGATGGGGCATTCAATAATATTCCTTCGATTATTCTTTGGACTCGTTATAAAGACAACTATATAGTTTGAGCGTAGTTTATAAAAAATGAATAAACGTCCGAGTATCACACAGTGGTATAGGACGCTGCTGTGATATTTATTCGGTTATTCATTGTAAGTAGATGACACGCACATGACGGGAATAGTGCGATTAGGGTGAGGTGTTATGTAGTGATATATGGCTCTATGCCTATAGTTAGAGAGACTTGGGGTCTAGATGTATTAATTCTATATGCCATTATTACGATGTACTCCTATTTATGTTTGTTAGAGGAAAACAGATGGTCAGTATCCACCTTGGCGGCATAATCGTAGGGTCGCACCATAGATCTTTGACACCTTATAATATATATAGCTTAGTGCTTCAACTTTGTGCTACCCTTATGCACACATTAGCTCCTTGTGTCACTAGGCCAGCAGTCTATTACCTATAGGGGAATTTGTAGTGTCACGACTTGCGGTTCTTGCGTTGACGAGCACACCGATGGATACATGTCATGATGACTGAGAGGTAACTAAAGACTTTAGTGTCTTTGGATCTTGCTTAGTGCTATCAGTCTCCCTTCTGGTACTAACGGAGTAGTGGATTGGCATATACGATTGATACATCTCACTATAGCATTGATGTGGGCCGGGTGCCACATATTATATATATATGACTCTACTTGGGATCTCATGTCTGCCATACAGTCATTTCCCATCATGATACTTACCGATGATATGGAAACGAGGAGATGAGATTATACCTGAGATTTATGATCAGAGCATAGTGGATTCTCATTTATGTTAATAGGTAGCCTATCCTATTTTATATATCGATGTTGATATTTCATTGAGATTGAGAGTTATATTTAGGCAATGCTTCGTGCTAGCCTGATTATACTTGGTGATATCTCCTCTATTAACATTTATGGATTTTATGATAATTTCTATACATGTATGATTCACCCATTTGTGTTATTTCTATGGTTTCTGATTTGATGTGTTTCTATATGTGTGATGATCTCTTTTGATATCAGTATTGGTTGTTTCACATGAACTTGAGTTATTGGTGAGGCGTGATGCCTTGAGGACTATTTATGTCATTATACAAATACTCCAAGCATATATTTTTATATCTATATTTATATATATACACAGACACGCTTTGATATGTTGTTCGATGTTTTGATTATTTTTTGTGGTGATATTATATTTTTCTTCCATGTTATATTATTTGTTAAGTTATAAAATTTTCAATTATTTCTTTTTCAAATTTTCAAACGTCCATAACTTCTCCGTACTAACTTTGATTTCAATGTATTATGTATGAATATCATGTAGAAAATTACTACGAACGCAATGGTGCAAGATTCGTAGCCAAATCAAACGTCTGTGGATAATGTTTTTAGTTCTTGTTTTAATTAAATTTATCTTTCTTATTAATTTCTCATTAAATTTCTGTTAAATATTCTGTTAAATTTTCGAGATGTTACATTCTCCCCCCTTAAAGGGATTTCCTCCTTGAAATCTTAAAGGATGGAAAAATATAGCTTATACACACAGCAACCGATAACTATAACTATCTACTTGTTCATCATCCATGGCAATCATTGTCCTCGTTAATTTTCTAATGCAATATGTGTGTGCTTGTGTGTGTATATATAAATATATCTGTATGTGTGTATGCAACATGAAATGCACGTGAACCTATACTAGTGCAGAGGTGGATGGTCTCCTAATCTAGTCAACCTCCTGTCATGCAAATGCTTATGTCATGCATCAAAATGTATGCAACATCCTAAGTCAGTATACTTTCAATTCTATATGTATGCACAACCATTCCATCCATATGCAACATCCACATGTGTAATGCTCAAATAGAATAAAAACAACTAGGCATCCATATGCATAATATCTTACAAGCTAAACAACAAGTAAGAGATAATGTGAATGTGTATGTATTACCTTGAGGATATATTATCCTAATTACATAAAAGAAACAATCCAAACAATACATCCACTAGCATCCATCAACCATAACATGTCCTAATGACACGTTTGCAACCATTCCCATTCATATCATCTAATGGTCTCTACCTAAGCCAGGACCTAAATACAGAAGTAATTTGTACTTTCCTAACTAAAATGGAAACGTACCAAAAAAGTGTTAGGGATGGGAAGCTCGAACTTCCTCCTCAAGTTTGCATGTAGTCTCAACTGGATTGTCAGTCTTAACTGGATCATCTCCCGACTGGACTCTAATCAGTTTAATTATTTAATTACAAAGTCAATTTGTCCTATGCCTAACAATTCTGGTAGGTGCATGTTGAACAAGGGGCTCACTTATTCTTTCTAACTTTCCTTAACTGACTTGGCTCGACCATAGTAACTGCATCACATGAACATTTCCACAAGTGTGACAATAAATAAACATTGTGAACTTCCGGCGACCCTCTAGGAAGCCCTGCTCATGTAACAACCCACACATTCCAACACACTGATCCAAAACCTATGGTGACTTTTTGACTGCCCCATGCGAAGAAATATGAACAATTGAGTTTTTAAATATTATAGAGCATAATTATAAGGGTAAGTTCTAAGACATTCTACACTTTTAGATCTTACAGTGGAAGGAATTTAAATATAACTACTGAAAAATAGACATTGCAGAAAACAATCCCCAAAATACTTTATTTGCAATATATACTATTTCAAAGTACTATATATGTTTTACAGATATAGTAAGTGTTGGACGTGTTTCCACCGAACCAGAGTAAGGAGAACATTGCTGAACCAACCACTTCCTACGCACTGCCGAACCAACCACTTCCTAAGCACTGCCGAACAAACTCCAACCAACCACTACCGGACCACTCACCACTGAACCAGGTCCCACCAAATCAAACTCCAACCAACCACTACCGGACCACTCACCACCGGACCAAGTCCCACCGAATCAAACTCCAACCAACCACCACCAGACCAAAGTACTACCGAACCAAGGAGTACCGAACCAACATTGCCAGGCCAGATCACATCAGCCCAGGCCCACCAGCAACTATATACATCCAAGACCCCTACCCCCAGCCTCACTCTATAAATAGAGGGGTAGGGGTACAACAATGGCGGACAAGTTTGAGAGCTCAAGCACGGACAGAACTTTCAAACAACTTTACTTTCATACACTTGTAATCAAAGCTTTGTACTTGTAATCTAAACAGTAAAGGAGAATAACATATAAAGTGGACGTAGGCGCATTCTGGCCGAACCACTATAAATCTGTGTGTCTTTTACAGTTTAGTCCCTGCTTTTTATATATTTGCATAAACCACCCAAATCGCTAAGAACAACATAAAATCGACTAAATCATACGACTTGGAGGTGTTTGCCCAATTTTTGTGCAAACAGTAAGTAACTAAACGATGGACAACAAAGAATATAAGAACTCACACGTGAAGCTCCTTTCTCCACGTACTATGCCCAATCTTCTACTAACTTGTCATCCTATAGTGGGGAAAAATGGAAAGGAGGGAGTGGGTCTAACAAAAGTTTGGTGAATGGGTACAAGTTTAATATGTGATGATCATTTGCAGTTATTTTAATACTACTCTAATGATATAGGGTGTGATAAAAGTGTCCGTGAATTCATAAGGTCTATTGCCTAAGGGTCTTTGTCTAATACATTCCTACACTACAATCTGTGTAGACGAATACAATGGATCAAATCTTATTTCTAACGATCGGCCTCGCTTCTAGAGCTGCTCAATATGTAAGACACCGCCCTTTTGGCTGCTAACCATGGAAAACACTGCCACTAGGATAATTGCGGGAACAAACTCACACTACTATCACCGCTACTTGGCTACTAGAAACGATTTCCCCCTCACTACGCCTAGAAAGAAAGAACTCGAGATGCCGACTCACTGAAATGTCTCATTGTCTGCATTTGCTTCCACCTCTCGATCGTAGTGTTGGCCTCTTATTTCATGCTTCGAGTCCTCCTTTTAACTGTATCACGTGCGTCAGAATCCATGCATACAAGGACCTCTCGTTGTGCCGAACCCACTCCATCGGGCATCCTCATCAGTGTTGCATGCCTATCGTGGAACCTCCTATGAGTGCCATTTGTGAAATACATGCCTCAAATCCATTTCTAGATCCTAAATTGGATAAACAATATTTACCCAATGCCGCCATGACCTAGCATCCACTCTTAGAGAACTAGTTTCACTACAATTCCTAACATTCATTCAGTTGCCCTTAAACATGCCTACAACAATTAAAATTTTATATATTTTTATTTATAACTTTGGGCCTTAGGCCGAGGTTCAATATCTACATTTTTATTACAAATGATCGACCGTTGTTCCCCTACGATCGATCGCTACTGTTCGACCATTGGGGGTCCAGGGTTGACTGTTCACGATCAAAAATGAGGGTTTTCACAGTTTTTAATTGTCGATTGTTTGTATACGTAATTCAAGTCATTAACAGTCTTTGATTACCCTTAATTATAGTCTAAGCATCACATTGCAATTAAATTTAGGGTTTTCTGATTTAGGGTTTTCAATTTCAAGTGGGAAAAAGGAATATACATCAATCTCCAACTAACAATTTACTAACAATTCAAAGCTAGGATTTATCATATTCAATTTGGGATTCTAACATACTAAATTAATTAAAATAGTTTAAAATTAACTACAATAATCATCTTATTAGAGTTCTGCCCACTCACCTCAAGCCTAAGCTCTTCCTTTTGCTTGTGCTTGAGAATCGGTCCCCTCCTCAAATCGATAGCTCTGCCTTGATTCCAATGCTTGCTTTCTTCTAGGTTGCTTTTAATTTATTTTATTTGATTTTTAGGAAAATTTTAAAGTGGGAGAAGAGAGAAAATTTTGATAGACTTTGGTTACTGTAAATTTGTTTGAGAATTTAGGGTTTCATTAGCTTAGTATTTATAGAGGTGGGTTTTAGTTTGTGCCATTAGATTAGATTAGGAAATATTTTCTTGGCATCTGGTTCGCACATCACAGCCTTTAGTTGCAAGCAAACAATCCTATTCGTTCAACTTGTCTAGATAAATCAATAACGTTCGATTTTACATGCATTTGGGTCTACCTCCACCATGGTCAACCGCTACCGATGGACCCATACTGGTCGACCTTGAACCCCCACAGGTCAACCGGTGGCTTGTTAATTTTTAAATTTAAAGTTTTTAAAATTTTAATTCATTCTAATGCCCATGACTTCTTCATACTAACTCCGATTACGACGTGTTAAATATAAAAATCATCCAACTAATAGCTACGAACACAAATCCAAATTCAAACGTTTGTGAAAATTTTCCTTTTAGTCCTTGTTTCAATTAAATTTACTTTTTTTATATAAATTTCCATTTAAATTTCATTAAATTCTTATTAAATCTTACATAAATTTTTAGGGTGTTACATTCTCCCCCATTAAAAGTATTTCGTTCCCAAAATCTCAAAGGACGGGAACATGTAACTCGTACACACAACAACCAACAACTAAAACCATCTACTCATCCATAATCCACGGCAATCATTGTCCTTAGAAATCTTTTAATGCAATATGTGTGTATATATATGCAGTGTGAAATGCACGTGAACATATGCTAATGCAAATAGTAGGTAATTTACCGATTCAGTCGACTTCCTATCATGCAAATGCTCATACCATGCATCCAAATGTATGCAACATCCTAAATAAGTATACTTGAAAATATACGTGTATGTGTAACCAATCCATCCATATGCACAATAAATAACAATCAAGCATCCATATGTGTCATATAAAACAAGCTGGATAATAATACGGGATAACGTGACTATGTGTATACTACCTAGAGGATATACTATCCTAAACGTATATAACAAGCAATCCAAACAATACATCCACTAGCATCCATCATCCATAACATGTTATATAGACATGTTTACACCCATTTCTACCATCAAATGGTCTATACCTATGCTAGAACTTAATCTAAAAAATAATCTTTTCTAACTAAAATGGAAACTGGATCTTCTCCTCAGGCTACCATGTACTCTCAACTGGATCGTCTCCTTACTGAATCCTAACCATTTTAATTGTTTCATTATAGAGTCGATTTGTCCTATGCCCAAAAATACAGGTAGGTGCATGGCGAGTAAGGGATTCACCTAACCTTTTTAATTTTCTCTACTGACACGCAAGGTTTTAAATCTCGCTCATCTCGGCCGAGATCTCGTTTTCAAGCCTGGGCGATTCGAAACAGGCTATTTCGTTTGAATCTCGTCTAACCCAAATCTCGGACGATATTTCAATATCTCGTCCGGTATCTCGGACGAGATTTAACAGCGAGATATCGGTCGAGTTGTTGAATTTTGGAAAAAATCAACTCTTTTTCCGTATTGGGCTGGCTCATCCTTTACCTTAATTTAAGCCTTCTTAATTTTACTTTTTTTAACCCTTATTTCTTATATAAATCTCATTTAATCTTCATCTCTTATTTTACGGCAGCGACGAGCGTAAGAAGATGATAAAATCTACATCAATTATGGTATGTATTTCACTTTATGATTTTCATTTAGGCTTCTGATCCAAATTAATTTACATCCGATTTTATTTTTCTTTTTTCGACACTTTCTTGAGTTATTTTCCTAATCCTATTTTTTTGCAGCTATAAATTTTGGGCTTCACTTATTTAACTTTATGTTCCAAATGGATTCCTAATTTGATTTTATTTAGTCTTTGCTGCTATAATTTTTTTTCTCAAGGCTTATTTTTAAGCAATAAAGGAATTCTCTTTCATCTATTAATTTCATTTGATGATTACATGTTCATTCATACATCATTTTTTTGCTTTTCTTATGATATTACTAAATGTTTGAAAAATTGTTTGTACTATGTATGCTATTTTCTATGTTTGTTTGAAATATCTATGCTATTAGTTGCTTAATGAGATTTTGTTTGCTAATAGTTAAAAACTATAATCAGACATAGAATATCTTAATTCTACTTGTAGTCTTTTGTATTTGAAGTTATAAAATTAAGATTTCCCTTGCAGCACTATAAATCATAAAAGGTAGAAATGAGATAGTATATTGTGTAGGAAAGTTAAGTGAATAATCAAACAAAGTAAAGGTGCATATGTTATGGTTTGTTTCTTGTCTACTTTATCTCATATGATATTATATTAAACATTATTCATGAAATCTAGTTATTTGTTTATTTTACATGATACAAGTGATATATTTCCATACTAAATTACAAATGATAAGCGTCTGATATATTCAAGGTAAGTGCATAGTGTTTTCCTTAAGGTAGTGACTAGTATTATAAATTTAGGTGTATGAAAACTAATTTTCAACATGATATATACTCCGAGATAACTCCGAAATGAATTTTAGAAACCGAGATGTAAATCCGAGATGGACGACCGAGATGCACTCATCTCGTTCGAGATCTCACCCGATACGAGATAAGCTCTCCAAATTCTTCGAGACGAGACGTGACCGAAATCCGAGATTTAAAACCTTGCTGACACGGCTTGAGCACGATAGCTGCATCGCATAGACACTTCCGTAAGTACCTAATGATGGCTTCACAATATTTTAGCCGTATTTTATCTTGCCTTAGGGATTTTCTACTTGTCTACTTCCTATTGTGAACTCAACTCCACGGATTGTATAGCACTTAGCTCCTTGGACTATTGTGGACTTAGCTCCATGGACTACCCCATATGTCTCTTGTTGGTACATGCTTTTCTGCCCATCTTGTTACCCATTTATGAAATAAATCTATCCATATTTTTCAACTGCACTTCTCATCCTTTACCACTGGCGTAAACCTTTAATCTGAATGTATGTGTATAGGTAATTCTCTACAATCCTTGCTACTATCTCAAATGGTGTTGACATGCACCATGCTAAATGAATTGAGCATAAGTATATTCCCATGAAACTATATCCCTATGAACTCCTCAATGCACAACATACCACCTTAGCTCATTCCAGTGGTATACCTAATCACTTTAACGTCTAGATACCTAGTGAGATAACTCGAATGTGGATGGTGTGTCCTTCCATGGTACTTCCTACTTATCTCTTTGCTAATTTTCCACTTTATCGAAGGGTATCCAAACTTGGTGGTTTCTTTAATTGTTGAACATAGCAAAAAAATTTATCCTATTCGATTTAGCTTAAATCATCTCATCTTACTTCTGAATGGTTTTTTCAGTCCTTTAAAAATCATGGTGTATAGTTATTATGTTTAGAGTCTATAGGGATCCATCTTAAGTTCTACTAGTGAAAGTTTGGTCTATCTTCCCATTCAACTTTAACAATAAAGTCCTAAAATAAATTGAAGTCATAATTTAGAATCACTCTAGCATTGGTAATATTCACCTTAAGTGGTACTTTGTTCGCATGTAGTTGCTATGCGTACATCCATGTATTCTGAGTTAGTATTCCATAAATTTCCTTAAGTAAATAGTCTTCTTCCAATCCATGGAATGATTGAAAAGAATTCTTTTAAACCTTCCTCCAAATCTTACTAAAAATTTCCCGATCTTATATTCTATGGAAATCGCCTTCGCACTCCTAATGCATGAAATAACAATATATTTTTCCTAACGGAGACCCAAATCATTGAATTAACCACTCCTTGTAAATCTTGACTATAACCTTATATAGGATACCTTTTTATGGTTTGAACTTCCAAAACTTTACTATTTTTTAATTTCCTCCCATAAATGAGACTTTTTTTAACCAAAAATAACCTTTTATCACTTTATTCCAATTATTTCATGGTTGAGATAACTTAGTATGGAATGATGTTCTGCCATTTTAATCCAACAAACATAATGACCAATACTTTGGTTTATACTTAGGGATTTCTATACTTTAATGTATTGAAACTACATCTCTCCCAAAGGAAAGGTTGATAGTTTAAATTTCAATGTCTTATCCCAAAAAGGGATTTGTGTTACTTTTGAAATTATAAGGAGTTGTCTTCTTCATAATTATTGAAATAGACGATAAAAAATATGGTAATATCCTTATTTTTACTTCTCTTTCTTTTTGGGTTTTTTGTCATTTCAAACGATACACTTTTATGTATAAATATGAACTTGATAACCCATAGGAATTTACGTTGCAACCTCTACATTCCAATAAATTAAAACATTACTGAAACCCCATTTCCAATTTATCACTACTTTTAGTTATGTATACTATCCCATACCAATTATCCAACAAAATTTGGGATCACCTAAATCCCAACAATTTATTATGATAACTTGATTTACATTTTACTTGCATACATCCTTCAAAGCTACAAATCTGGAACTATCACATGATCTATACGTTAAGGGACTACTACTACCCAATACTAAATTTAGGGACTACCAATTCCCAACATTTTCCAGATTCAAATAAGTGCAAATTTTTAACCATACAATTCCAAGGTTCACTTAGGCATACTTTGAACACATCTACAGTGATAGAACCCAATAGGGTAACACCGCCCGTAGGCTACTGCGGAAGCCAATTTCCATTAATACCACCGTATAATGCTACCGTGGGGATTACTCTTCCATTAATATAATTTCCCACTCATGTCAACTTGGTCCGCCTGTAGCTTCCAATGAAACAATATAATACCTGGACCGCCCATACCTATAGGTATCCTATCCTTACCTATATGGTATCGACCTTGCCGCTATAGCGTCGGATCTCCGCTTACCATTTCAATTTGGATCACCTAATTTAATCAAGGGATTGCCCATTTTCCACTTAACTCACTATATAAGAATTGAAGTCAGCTTTACTTGGTCCTTTATACACTTCAAACCGAATAACTTCTTTCATTAGCAACAACCTTTGATAAAATAAAACATTTCAGCTTACTCTTTCCTTCTTCGAAAATATGTTTTATCCAAATCATACTTTCCAAAACTTCTACACACAAATATCCTGTGATTCAAATCATACTTGGGTAAAAACATCCAAGGTGGTACCCACCCTTCACTACTACAACAAGTTTGAACTAGTGTTCTATCTTTCTAATTCAATTGTTGATTGAAAAGGTCACTAAGTTCCCATGTTCCTTTTTATCTCAGTCCCAACCATTTCAAGGCTTCCAAATTCCATAGTTAATTCTATCCTAGTGGGCTGTTAATCCTATTTATCTAACTCCAATGTATTTCTTTCCTTTTTAATTTTAAGTAACAGTCATACTATTTTCAGTTTACCCTTTTAAATCAAACCTTTTGATTTTTAACTATATTTCCACAAAACTAGTAAGTTATAAAACTGTAGAACTCTCTTTTCATTTTTAACAAGCGTTTCCTTCTTACTAAGATCATGATATTTTTCCTTAATTAATTTTCAAAAATGGTTAAGATTAACTTAGCAAAACGTACTTAGAACACCATCTTAATATTTTCTTACGTAAATAAGAAATTTTCCAAAATGTATTTTTAAAGAAAATGTAGTATTTTTAACTTATAACAATTATTATTTTAAAGTTTTACAAAAGCATCGATAAAAGACACTTTCAAATACTAATAAATTTATATTTATAAATGGAGTTCAAAAGTAAGATCTTACATATTTTTCAATTTTTATTTTTCAAAAGTTCTACTGTTAAAAGCCGTGCATATTAAGGGTAAGCGTAACAATGTGTCCAAAAGATAAAACGAAGCTTTAAAATAGTTATTGAAAATTTATTTATTTTTTAATTCTCTACCTTTACATTTTAAACAATTTCCGTAAAATTTGTCTGATTAGTTTTATAAAATCATAAATCAACTTTGTCTTTCTATTAGAATAACAAACGCTTATAGTTTTCAACTTTTAGAAAATATTTTTATTGGTTTATCACTTAAATCGAGTAGACAATATGTAACAACCCGCCTTGAAACATGCCTAAATCCCGAACCAGAAAGACCTATCGAAACATAGACCCATTCTAAAGCTAGCTGTTGGTTGGTAAAAAGAACAATACAGAGCTATTTATCTATGCATTTAGAAATCATAGCGAAAGGATAAAATATAATAACATAAATAATACCTTTTTATTTAAAATTTCAAATGTCATAATACTATAACATAATGTCAACGATAACTGTAACATAATTATGTTCAAAAATACATCGTCATCTTCAAATGGGTACATCAGAAAATTAGATAAATAGATAAATAGACTCCTGCTACAAGCTCCTCTCATCGCCATGTCCATCTTGATCATCGTCTCTTTCTCTAACCTATGTTGTAATGAGGAGGGAGTCAGAACAACAATGTCTAGTGAATGGAAACCTTGAGCCTTTCTATATTAGTACGTGGGCAGTATAATTTAAATAAGGATAGTCTTTTTCATTTAAACTATATTCAAAACCATTTAATACTTCATATAAGAGAAAGACGCGACCCTCAAACAACCACTTGTTACCTTCAATCCCCGAAGCAGGTCCTTCGTATTATCCAATTTTATATCCCATAACCATCGTTATTAATGTCTACCAATGAGAGAAATAGTACCCAAGCCACTTAATACCTTTTAACAGAAAATAGGCAGACTTTGACCATCTAAGATCTCAACTGAGGTAGTCCCCCATCATTTAATACTTGTTCCCAAGGCGGACTCCGCACAGGTATCTATCTAGCTGACATTGCATAGAAATCACTTCGGACACTTAGTACTTCCATCGAAGCGGACGTTTCCAAGATATCCTCAACCGTGCCTAAACCCAATCCTGATCATTTAATACTTCATGTAAGGGAAAGAGGCAGGCCCTCAAACAACTACTTAATACCTTCAATCCCCAAAGCAGGTCCTTCGTATTATGATCCATACCCTACAGAGACGTCTTATATTAGTCCGACTATTCGTAAGAATTAGTAACCAGATTAGCTGGGCATATTTACCCTATAAAATTGGGATAAACCTTGCGTCATCCATAGTTACTTATTATAAACGATGTCTCCCATCAGCCCCAAAGTCATATTGCTGGTAGCCAGATTAGCTAGGCGCACTTCTATGTGCTTTTGACCGACCTCGAATCCCTATAACTTAGTCATATTTCATAACACTCTCTAAGTATATTATCAAACATCTCATTGTATCAATTATTTATGCCTTATAATCTATTCTTCTTATTTCATCTTTACAGTTAGTTACTTTCCTAAAGGGAATTTAAATGATAATTATCAACCTAATTAACTACACCATTAATACGTCACAATTGTACGTTATTGACACTTGTTAATATATATAAATACATATTTATTGATTTCTATGCATACAGAGATTATGCCCTAAACTAATGTTTTAAATGTCAAATCTTCCAAAATTATTCAAGTCTCATTTCCACAATAACATATACCATAAATACAAAATTCCAAAATTAAATCAATAGACTTGTACTTATAATCCAAATCCAACTTATCTTATATTAAAATAATAGAATAAATCAATAATATTGGAAACTTATAGTTTAATTAACTTTACGCTCTATTTGACTTCTTTTATATGAAATTGGACAAGGGAATTTCGATTCAGTTTATAGAAATAAATAATGCAAATTACAAATAAGAATTCGTACCTTACACACCATTTCTTAGTCAAATCCCTTAATCGAATCGAAAGAAAAATAAAAGTAAGTGGAATAAAAGGTAAACATATAAACTACAAAATCCATACAAAATCTTAATTATTTTAATATAAAATAATTAAGATTTCATCCTAAGAATTGAAATTTCGCTTTGGGAGAATTTTAGGGATTTCTAATGTGAAATTTTCGTAATTCAAAACTCTCAAAGGCATATATCAAATCCAAATTACACTATTCAATCACTAAAATAGAAAAAACTAAGATTTCCACTCACTTAGGTCCTTAGCTTTGCCCCTCTTTGGATTTGACATACCTACAACAACCTCCTTTAGACTTCTCTTCTTAGATATATGCGACAAGAGAATTGCATATGAATTAGATTTAGAAATTAAGAGATTGGAGGAGAAAGAAGTTAGAAACAAAATAATAAACATTTAAAGCTGTTACTTGAAACCCTAAAGAACTTTTATGAATCTTTGAAGAGAGAGACTGACGGAGCTTTACTTGGTTCCTAAAATAATTTGAGAATACAAGTGATGGGGCTAGGCTCTTATTTATAGTGGTTAGAATGCACTAGAACCGTTGGTTTTAAGTCGGTTTAAAATAATAAAATCTTGAACGTTCATTGTGCATTCAAAACCCTAGCCATCACCTATCCATCGATCGACCACCCCTGTGGTCGACCGGGTCGACCGGGCCAAGGTAGATGGTTGACCGGTCCTATTACTTTGGGAATGTTTTGATTGTCGTTGATTTATTTTTATTTAATTCCTTAATTATCAATTACGTTAATATTAATTTTAACGTTTATTTAACCCCCCAAGTCTAATTGCTGTTACTTTTTAAATTTTAAAATTTAGAAATTATTTATTTATTTGAATTTGAATTATATATAAATTATTTAACTCCGAAACTTCAAACATCTATAACTTTTCCATTTGAGCTATGCTTTCAACATATATGGAAATTGATCAGAAAATCGCCACGAACGCAACGATATAACGTTCATGGTCAAATTTTGACTTCTACAAAATTTTCATTTTTGCCCCTATCTTATTTAAATTAATTATCGAATTTATTTATTTATAATTGATTTTACGGGTGTTACACAATAGCAAACTAATTACTTAAGCCCACTTATACCTAACAATGCTTAAGTGCATAGGGTTTCCATCCTCCTTTTCAAAGATGGTTAGCTCAAATTTATTTTCCAATACAGTATCCAACTTCAATATGGAAATACTCTAGCTATAACTTTTAAAAAATAACAGTCCTTGTGACTACTACCAATATGAGGATAGGGTTTCTACTTTAACTGTAAATTTTGCCTTTAATTTATAAAGTACTCCTTATGCTATCAACATCATATTCCTATTATATAGGTCTTACAGTACTAATCTTCTTTACTCACCCTTAAGTCCATAATTTACTTACTGCTGCTAGTTGGTATATAAAACCTCTACCAGCCATTTTTTATAGGGTAAATTCCAATAAACATGAAACGTTTATTTCTTACCTCAACTGCTATAACTATAACACTTATTCTAACCCACAATTATCTGCTTCCACAAGGGATAAGAAAATCGTTACCTTATGAGTCCAAATATATATGCTGTTGTGTTGTAATGCACGTATTAGAAAATCATAATTATGCTCCCTTAGTCAGGTTAGGCTCTTCTTGTCTCCTCGCATTAGATATCGATGGAACCATAAAGGGATGCTCACGTTCAAAATCTTATCTGTCTTTCTAGAGCCATTCCTTTAGAACTTGTATTTGTTCTCACTATCTGTGATTGGGAATTATTTTCAACTTTCCCGAAGGTAGTACTTGGCAAGAATACTTGATATCATCCTTTCTTGTTATGCTTATATATATGTAAAACCTTTGAAATCTTCTATTTGTACATATATATAAACCTTTCAAAAGTTGATTTTGAAAAACCATTTGAAAACCTTTCTGGAAAAACTTTTTTTTGGAACTTTTCAAGTACATTCTGTCAACACGTAGCTAAATCCTAGGGGATCTTAAACTTCGCTCTGATACCAAATGTAACCACCCGCACTTCCTGACATACCGATCCAAAGCCTAAGATGACTTTTGGACTCGTGTCATGCCAAGAAATACGATCTGTTTGGTTTTTAAATATTATAGAGCATAATTATAAGATTAAGTTCTAAGACATTCTACACTTTCGGATCTCACAGCGAAAGGAATTAAAATATAAGTACTTAAAAAAGACATTTCAGAAAATAGTCTCCGAAATACTTAATTTTCCATATACATTGTTTCAAAGTACAATACATGTTTTACATACTTTTAATACAGTAAGTAACTGAGTCATTTAACTTACAAGGATAAAAAATGGTGTCTCTTCTTCTCTTTGGCGATTCTGCTCTCTTCTACTTCCTATAACTCTGTCGCCCCCTTATTTTCTTTAATCTCCTGTGTATCATAAAGAAGAAAAAGACACGTAAATATTCCACACTGAATCCCGACCTCTCTCCTTCGAGATTGACGAGATCTTGGAAATAGTTCAGATCCTAAACTTCTCAGCCTAGTCCCATTCTTGCTATGCCGATGGTTGGGTCAATGTCTGAATTCCCCTCGCTATGTTTGAATGTTGTTCCTTCTTCTTCAAATTTTGCAGCTAATTTGGGCGAATTCCCAATCTCCTATTTGTTGGATTCGCCTCTGTTTGGTTGTGAGGCAAATGAAATGATTGACTAGCCCGAGGTTGATAGTGGGGTGGTATCTGAAGTTCTTTTTCATCTTCCTATGCAATCGGCCATTTTAAATATGTACACTAAACATGTTCGGCGAAATGTCGTCAATGAGATCCCCTTATCTTCTGCAGATTTGTGCTCCGGTCACACTAATCAGGCTGCCTCATCCGATTATTCTCCTCCAGTAGTGCTGCAGCCTGGCGATGCTGCTCCTAATAAGCCTCTGTTGTCCTTCCATCAACTGTTGTGCCAGAATTGCCCTAAGGCATAGTCCTTCTTGTTTCGAACCTTGCCATGCAATGTTGGCTCTTATAAGCCTATTGATTTTGTCATTGAGGAGTCTAATGGTATTTTGTTGTCTCTTCTCTCTGTTATACAAGCTAGCATTGACTTCTAGTTTGGATACATGGTCGGTTTCTTTCTGGACCCGAATCAGAGATTCTTGATGTTAGGAATCTTTGTCGCTGCACTTGGAAAATCAGTGGTGATCTACGTGTCATCTATGTTGACTCTTTGTATTACTTCAAATTCTCCAATGAAGATAGCGTCAACGTGTTCTTGAAGCTAATCCATCCTTCATTGATGGTAAACCTTTCATTATTACAACTTGGTCTCCTTTTGTGCAAGGTACTAAAGATCAAGTGATGTCTATTCATGTTTGAGCTTATTTTACGCATATCCTGTCAGTTTTTTAGCCTCTAGAAGGTCTGAAATAGTTAGCATGCTCTATTAGGAAACTGAAATACTTTGACTCTAATACAGTAGCCCATGAGAAATTCGTATACGCAAAGGCTTTGATTGAAGTTTCTCCCGACAAGCCTCTTCCTTCATCGATTCGTGTTCAGACTACTACCTGTCAGGTAGCAAAATTTTGAGTTAGATACGGTTGGAAGCCAGATATTTGTACTGCTTGTTGATCCTTTAGTCATTTAGCTGATTCCTACTTGGTTCTGATATTGACCAGTGAGGATCTGCCTCCGGTCAAGATTCCTCTACCTCATCCCCTGTTGTGTAAATGGGTTCCTATTAGTAGGAATGATGTCCCATCTGATACCCTTACTAATATAGCTCCAGTGCTAGCTACTATACTGGACTCCTCCTTTGTAGAAGGTACTGTTTCCCCTCTTGTTGCTTCTATTGATTTATTGTCATGTACAAATATTGATCATAAGGCAAATGAGTGGGAATCTTCATAGAAGGCTTGGATTCACAAGTTGTCTGAGAATGAGATATGACCCCTCTGGACATGACTTCTATATGTATATTAGGGAAACTCATGGTGAATCCAGATGTCTTCATTATGCTATTATCGGTGAAGACTTTGTGCTTACTATTGCCGGTGCCAGTGGAGCTAGGAATAGAGTTGTCCTTGCTGATTCTAGTTGGGATAGGAAATTTATCCACTCCAAGGATTACCATAGGTTTTACCCCAAAATTGCATACGATTTTGGAAATTTTCTACATGTGACAGGACCAGAATCTTTGGATGATGGAAGTGATTCCTCCTAGGAGACAACAGACTAGACTTGTCGGTTATAGTAGCTTAGGCACCTTTGCCTAACTCCTATGTATTTTCTTTTTCCTTTTTTCTTTGCTATTCTGTGCATGTACAGAACAACTATTCTCATATTAATAATATAAGTGGTACGGCCACTATAAAATTGGCTGGCTTTGCCAAAAAAATACAGTAAGTAACTACATGGTGGAAAAAGAGAATATGAGAACTCCCGCATGAAGCTCCTTTCTCCATGTATTATGTCCAATCATCTGCTAACCTATCATTTTGTGGGGAAAAATGAAAAGGATGGGGTGGGTCAGACAAAAGTCTGGTGAATGAGTATAGGTTTAATATATGATGATCACTGCAGTTACTTTAGTACTACTCTAAATGATATAGGATGTGATACAAGTGTCCATGAATTCCTAAGGTCTTTTTCCAAAGGGTTCTTGTCTAATACATTCCTACACTACAATTTGTGTAGGCTAATACAATGGATCAAATCTTATATCTAACGATTGGACTCTATAGCTACTCAATATGTAAGACACAACTCCCTTGGCTACTAATTATGGAAAACACTGCCACTAGGCAACTCGTGGAAACAAACTTCCACTACTATCACCACCACTAGGTTACTAGGTTACTAGGAACGATTTCCCCCTCACTATGCCGGAGAGAAAGAATCTGAGATGCCAACTCATAGAAATGTCTCATTGTCTATATTAACTTCCACCTCTCGATCATATTGTTGGCCTCTTATTGCACACTCCGGGTCCTTCTTTTTAAGTGTATCCGTGCATCAAAATCTGTGCATACTAGGACCTCCAGTTTTGCCGAACCCACTCCATCGGGCATCCTCATCAGTGCTACATGCCTACCATGGAACCTTCTGTGAGTGCCATTTGCAAAAATACATCGCGTTGAATTGATTTCTAGATTCTAAATTGGGTAAACAATATTTACCAACACCGCCATGGCCTAACATCTGCTCTTAGAGAACTAATTCCACTACAAGTCCTAACATTCATCCACTTTCCCTTAAATAGGCCCACAACAATTAACATTATATATTTTTATTTATAACTTTGGGCCTTAGACTGAGGTTCAATATCTACATTTTTATTGCGAACGGTCGACCGCTGCCGGTCGACCATTCACGAACAAATTTTTGGTTTGCACCTTTTTATTTGTCGATTGTATCTGTAATTTAGGTCATTAACAGTATTTTATTAACCCAAATTATAGTCTAAGCATAATTTTGCAATTAAATTTAGGGTTTGTTGATTTAGGGTTTTCAATTTCAAGTGAGAAAGGGGTATATACATCAATCTCTCTAATTAATAGTTTACTGAAAATTTAAAGCTAGGTTTTAGCATATTCAATTTGGGTTTCTTATATCCCTAATCAATTAAAATAGTTTAAAATTAACTACAATAATCATCTTAGTAAATTTGTGCCCGCTCACCTCAAGCCTAAGCTCTTCCTTTTGCTTGTGCTTGAGAATCGTTTCCCACAGATCGATAGTGATGCCTTGATTTCAATGCTTGCTTTCTTCTAAGTTGCTTTTAGTTTATTTTTTTTGGATAATTAAGAAATTTTTAAAGTGGGAGTAGAGTGAAAATTTTGGCATATTTTGGTTATTGTAACTTTTGTTTGAGAATTTTTGGTTTCATTAGATCGGTATTTATCGGGGTAGGGTTTAATTTGGCCATTAGATTAGCTTAGGAAATATTTTCATAGCATCTGGTTCGCTTACCACAGCCTTCACTTGTAAGTAAACAATCTTGTTCATTCAACTCATCTTTGTAAATTGATAATGTTCGATTTTACACGCGTTCGGGTAGACGACCCCTACCATGATCGATTGATACCGGTCGACTTTGAACCCCCACGGGTCGAACGGTGGCTTGTAAAATTTTAAGTTTTTAAATTTTTAAATCATTCTATTGCCCGTAACTTCTCTATAAACTCTGATTACGATATGTTATATATGAAAATGGTTTAGAAAATCGCTACAAACACAATGGTTCCAGTTTCATAGCCAAATATGGAAATCTGTGAAAAATTTCTTTTTAGTCCTTGTTTTAATTAAATTTACTTTTATTATTTAAGTTCCATTTAAATTTCTATTAAATTCTTGTTAAATCTTACATTAATTTCCGGGATGTTATAGTTCATAAGCTAACTCCTAACTCTATTCAAAACCGAAAAAGGCCCTATAACTCTCGGTGCTAACTTGTCCAAACTACCAAGCCAATATGTATCAATAAGGGAAGATGTTCACCCGGACCATGTCACCGTCATGGTCCCCAATCCCATGTGTCCCCTATTAGTATATGCTTTCTGCCTATCTTGTGTAGTACTTTTCTTTCTGTAAAATAAATTCGTCCATTTCTTTTCAACTTCCCTTCCCATTCTTTACCATTGGCATAAACCTATAATCTAAATGTATTTGCATAGGTAATCCTCTACAATCTTTGCTACTAACTCAATTGGTGTCGACATGCACCATGCTAAATAACTTAAGCATAAGTATGCTCCTATGAAACTGTAGTTCTATGAAATCCTCAATGCACAATATACCGCCTTAACCATCCAATGGTATACCTAATCACTTCAACTTCTACATACCAAGCGAGGCAACTCAAATGTGGATGGTGTCTCCTTCAATAGTACTTCCTTGTTAGCTCTTTACTATTTCTCCACTTTATCTAAGTGTATCCAAACTGGGTAATTTCTTAAATTGTTGAAAATAGCAAAAAGAATTTCTAATTCGATTCAACTTAAATCATCCCATTTTACTTCTGGATTTTTTCTTCACTCCTTTAAAAACCATAGTACCTAGTTATCAAGTTTAGAGTCTATAAGGATCCATCATAAGTTCTACAAGTGAAAGTTTGGTCTATCTTACCATTAAACGTTAACAATAAAAGTCCTGAAACTAATTGAAGTCATAACTTAAAATCGGTCTAGCATTGATGATAATCACCTAAGTGGTACTTTGTTTGAGTGCGATTGCTATGCATATAACTGTATATTCTAAGTTAGTCTTCCATGAATTTCCTTAAGTAGATAGTCTTCTTCCAATCCGAGGGATGATTGAGAAGAATCCTTTTCATCCCTTCCTTCAAATCTTATCAAAAAAATTTCCAATCTAGTTTTCTATAAAAATCACCTTTGCATTCTCGATGCATGCAAATAGCAATATCATTTTCTTAGTTATTGAAATAGGTAGTATAAAATACGGTCACTATCCTTATTCTGTACATCTATTTCGTTTGGGTATATTCATTGTTACTGCAAATGATACACTTTTATTTGTAAATCTGAACTCGATAATTCATAGATATTTACGTTGCAACCCTCTACATTCCAATGACAGTCTCTTCTTTACTCACCCTTAAGTTCATAATTTACTTGCTACTGCTAGTTGGTATATAAAACCTCCACTAGCCTTTCTATATATGGTAAACTTCAACAAATGTGAAAAGCTTATTTTTTTGACCTCAATCGTTATAACCTTAACATTTATTCTAACCCACAACCATTTACTTTTATAAGGGATAAGCCAATAATTACCTAATGAGTCAAAATATATAGGGTGTTGTGTATTAATACACATATCGACAAATTATAATAATGATCCCTTAGTCAGGTTAGGTTCATCTTATCTCCTCGCTTTGGATACCGACGGAACCATATAAGGATGTTCAAACTTAGAATCTTAAGTGCCTTTCTAGAGCCATTCGTCTAGAACTTGTACTTATTCTCACTATATGTGGTTGGGAATTATTTTCAACTTTTTAAAAAGATAGTACTTGGCAAGAAAACTTGATACCATTCTTTCTTGTTATATTTATATATGTATATATAAGTAAAACTTTTGAAACCTTATATATATACACCTTTCAAAAGTCCCTTAATTCGGTACCGAATTAAATCCTTAGCCTGGCCAAGTCCTTTTGGGTCGAGTTTCTTGCTTCGTTTAGATGTCCTCCATGTAATTTGGTAGATTTTTGATGAGTTTTGATCATCGTTCTTCCATGATTTAGATTATCCTGCAGTTTGGACATTCACATCGTCATCCTTGATGACGGGTTCTCTGGAAATCTATGAAACTTCACGAATATGCATAAGAGGACTAGGGGATAACTTGTCCAAAGTGTGAATGTGCCAAGACTTAGCATCTATATTGGGTACCGAATTAAGGTCCTTATTTCGGTGATGAATTTAAGTGCTTGACCCAGTCTTGGTGAAACTTTCCCAAGTCCTTTTTTGCCTTTTCTAAGTGCTCTTGCCAAATTTCAAGTCATTCTGATTCTGTCTCGATGTTCTCCTTAACTCGAGATGAATTAAGATCCTTAATTCAGGAGTGAATCTAATTAGTGGGGCCAAACCACTTCAAACTTTTCTAAGTCCTTCCTTATGTTTTTCTTAGGGTATATGTCAAGTTCCAAGTCGTTTTGACCTAAGACCTTAATTTAGGGTTGATCTAAGGCCTTGAGTCGAGGGGTTGATCTAAGGCCTTAATTCGGAGGAGGAATTAAGGACTTAGCCAATTTTTCAACCAAACTTCCTGAGCTCAATTCTCTAGTCCTTTTGAGTATCTTTACCAAGTTTCTAGTTTTTCCGTCTTCGTATCGACATTCTAACTCCTATTGACTTCTGCTTGGTTAAAAACCCAGTTAACAACTAGTGAATTCTGGAAGAGTCTACAAAAGGTATGAAGAACCAAGCTTAAGATGATTACCGCTTATCATCCACAGACGGATGGGCAGACAAAGAGAGTCAATAAGGCACTTGAATATTTATTGAGTGCTTGTGTACTAGACTTTGGTGGGTCGTGGGATGACCATCTGCACTTGGTTGAGTTTTCCTATAATAATAATTATCAGACTAGTATAGGAATAGCACCTTTCAAAGCTTTTTATGGAAGGCCGTGAAAATCACCAGCATGTAGGTTAGAGACTGGAGGCATATTGGTCCTTGGTCCAGATATGGTTAGAAAAGACACAGAGAAGATTGAGTTAACCTGAGATAGGATGAGAGAAGCTTAGTCTACGCAGAAAAGTTACGTAGATAAAAGGCATAAAGATATAGAATTCTTAGTAGGAGATTGTTTTTTTATTAAGGCATCACCGATGAAGGGTGTTGCACGATTTGGAAACTCAGGGAAACTGGCACCGAGAAATGTTGGACCGTTCTCTATTATAGAGTGGATTGGAAAACTCGCATACCGAGTAGAGTTACCGAGTAGTTTGGCAAGTGTCTACAATATGTTTCATGTTTCTCATCTTAGGATGTAAGTGCATGATCCATCGGATATTATTGCTCTGATTTCATTGGAAGATTTAGGAGTAAAACCAGATTTGACTTTTATTAGGCAACTAGTTCAAGTTGTAGCGGAAGTTGAGAAGAGATTGAGGAACAAGTCAGTTATGTTAGGGAAAGCCCAATGGAGCGACAATAAGAAAGACTGTACTTGGAAGATAGAAAACAGGATTAGGGATATTCATCCTGAGCTGTTATGATGGTATGTTTATAATTGTTGTATATAGACTTCATAGCTAGTAGGACATACTAGCATTGTTTGCATGTTGATATGCTTGTCATGTAGTCCTTACTGAATTTTGAGGACATAATTCTTTAAGGGGGGAGCCTGTAACACCCCTAATTTTGAGTAACACTATTCATGATATTTAATTGGATTACTTCAATGGAGTAATATAATGTGTAATGTGATAAGGGAATTGAGATTTGATAATCCACATGGTCGGGCCATAAATAATTAACTAACTAATTAGTTATTAAGATTGTTTTATAACTTAATAAAATAGAGAATATATGAGAGAGACAAAATAGGTAGATCCATCTTTTAAACCATAAACTCTCTCCCCCTCATTATCATTCTTATTTTTCTTAAGATTAAAACAATCAAAGATAAGAAGTAAAGGTCGACCATTAAACTATCTAAGGAGGATCATGAGATCAAAGGGGGTTTCAAGCAAAGTTTAGAGAAACTAAAGCACTAATCAAATCTCAACTCCAACATCAATTTTAAGCTGAATAATACATGAACCATCTTTATTTTTTATTCTTGAATTCAGTTTTGGATAATATTTGAACAGTGTTGATCATAATTTACCAAGTTATGGTAGTTTAATCATTATCTAGATAAAATAATGATGTATCGAAATATTAATGAAATTATTTGAAAGGGTTTTAAGGGTAAAACCTAAAATTTTAATCTCCAATAGCTTTGATTTTCTGGTATGTTGAGTACAACATTCTTTTGTAGATAATTTTTAAATTTCACAAATTTTCAAGATAAAATAAACATTTTATAAATTTTCTAAGGCGGAAATTGGGTTAATTTCGGGTTTTAATTGTTAAAAATAATTAAATATACTTTTTGGTCCTAAAATTTTTATATGGTAAAGAATATTGTATTTTTGAATTTCTGAAATTTTTGGAGATTTTTCTCAAATGACTTCGAATTATTATGAATTTACAATGCTAGATAAACATTAAAATGGATATTAATTAATGAGTTGATAAATGTTTTAGAACTTTAAAACTAATATGCGGTAGCTAAAAAAAATGCAAAGCTTTGTTGTAAACCAATTATTTTTTATAGAAAAATGAGTGATCCTCTCAAGGAGGAGATCACTCATGTACTTTTATGCTACACTTAAAACGGAGCTGCCAATAAGCATGACAGGTAGCAAACTCTCCCTACAAATAAAATAAAATAAAATAACACCAGAAAACCTATGTAACTGAGGTCCATAATAGAAATATGCAACAAAAGTAAATGAGATATATGCTCAGATCCTCATGGTCGGCAGAGTTCATCTAGCTAATCTAATAACTATCACTACAAGGAGAACAGTGATTTCCGACGGCTGAAAACCGTCGGCGGCCGTCGGAAAAAGCCGTCAGAACATACGTCGCCAGGGAGCAGTACTTCCGACGGCTTCCGACGGAAGTCGCCGTACATATTCCCGACGGCTTCCGATGGATTCCGACGGCTTCCGACACGTGTCGGGACCCGTTGGAAAAAAAGTCCTATAGGTTGTCGGAAGCCGTCGGAAATTGGCACCCTGTAAACTATCGAAAGCCGTCGGAAATCTGCTGTTTTTTTATACTGCTGCAAATATAGCCTTCCATCCACATTTCTTTTCCAAAAACTATTACACCAATACTGCACAATCCAATATACAATATACCAACCAAATATCAAAACCCAAAGTACACAAATTAATCAACACACAAATTTATCAAATAACATCAAAATAAAATACATAATATACATAACCATTCCAACAACCCCAACAATAATTGATATACCATGTTATACATACACAAAATCATCAACATCCACATCATTATACAACCACACAACCAAGTGTATCAAAAATAATCATACAAAACTAAAAAAATAATACCTGAAAAAGCAAGAAAGCAATGAATCAATCTCCTCCAGATCCAGAGCCAGCCGAGGAAGAGAAGCGGCCACCAAACTGCTGCATGTACTCTAACAACTGTGTGGTCTGCATGGCCAGTTGGCGGTTCTGCTCCTCCAGTTGGGACACTCTAGTCCGCAATTCTTCTATATCGGCTAGATCGCTCTGAGCTCTATTCCGCCAACCCCGTCTCTGACTGCTGGCCTGCAATAAATATTAAATTTAGCTGTGTGATCTCTGTAAGTGTATGTGCATATCTCTGTAAATGAATAAAATTCAAGTTTGTTGTTTTGAAAAGGTCCAAATAGCATATTTGAAGTATTTAAGATAAAATTATATATTCCAACATAGAATTTTGACTTAAATATCAAATTAGTAGTAAAATAAATTATTTACCACTTGATTGCCAAATCCGTATTGTCTACCATGCTCTGCTGGATCCATAACGGACTCAAAAATAGCATCCTCCTCATCAGTCATCAGCTGTTCTCGACCCGTATCAGTAAGGAGTTTCTGACGCTGCTCCATAAACTTTTCCTGCATTAACAAATAAATAACATCATATCTTATTTCATTATAGTTTAACAAGCAGAACAATTACTAATACTGCATAAAATGAAATATGCTTACATGGCTCTTGCTAGATTTATCGTCCTGCCATGTATACGAAACAGTTCCGTCTGGATTTACATGTTCGACAGCATGCGTACGAGTGAACATGTCCATATAGCCCACGGGACCATGCGCCTCGGCTTCATGAAGTTGATTTTTACATACAATTATTATATATTTAAAATTATATAGCATAAACTATTTACAATTATCATTCAGTAAATTTACCAACTCCTTCCGATACTGCTGAAATGACTTCGACCCTCCGCGATGAGTGACGGGATTTTTATTTCTATTTGTAGAGTTTCTATTCGACTCTGCCTGTACATTCAAAATTTGATACATTATTTTTTGATCACGTCAAATTATTAATTCAAAAAAATTAGTATACCTGCCTTCGCTTCGTCCGTTTCCCAGTATCCCATCGAATGATCGTCTGTAATTATTATTTCGTTATTTTGCTCAAGATCTGCCTGATAAGCTTGTTCGTCCGGAATATTCTTCCCGTCGAATGTTTCAACCCTTCGTCAACAACAAAATTTCTCGGATCATAAACGTAATTTGAAAACCAACTGGAAAATTCTTTACTGAGATCTCCGTTCGGATGTTCACGTTCATAAACACTGTTTATATAAACAAATTATTACATTAGGTTATACACACGCATGCATTATAGAAAAGAATAAAACACAAATTATTATTTCAGATTACCTAACAAACGGTGCAACCTTGACACAATTTAGAAGAATATAAGTGTGTGCTACATGAAGATCTCTATCGTCTAGCCATATTTCTACACATTTTCCAAAAGGCCGACCATGTTGTCTAAAAATAGATAACATTGCTTGAGAGGACTCTTGTTCGTTGCCTTCGTCATTACGAGGAACACTTTGAAATGAAATATTCACATGGTCACTGAAATAGTGAGAGAAAAAGAACGAAGCTTCTTCTTCAATGTAAGATTTACATATCGAACCTTCAACTCGTGCTTTTTGCCTCACTTTTTTCTTAATATGATTCAAATATCTATGCAAAATTAATTTATATTAACTTCATCTTTCAAATGCAATTAAATTACGTGATAACATATTACATACCTCTCAAATGGATACATCCATCCATATTGGACAGGACCTTGAATTCGTGCTTCAGATGGGAGATGAACAGGTAAATGTTCCATTACATTAAAAAAACCTGGTGGAAATAGGTTTTACAACCATCCCAAATAGGTTTCTTAGCAGCATCTAGTAAATCATAAATTTTTTTTGCTTCAATATTTGGTTCTTCAACATTTCCATCATCGTCGTCAACTTCAACCATAGGAAACATTGATCGTGCTGCATCTTCGACCATATTTTCTATACGGGCCGTCCTAACTATTTCGTTAACGACACTTTCAGACTCTACAGAAGTATTTGCTACAACTTCTCCATGTCGATCCCAAACATAATACTCGGGTACGAAACCGTTTTTGCACAAATGAACTTTCACAATATCTGGTAACAAATACTTCAAATGTCTACACCTACTACACGGACAACGAATTTCTGGATCGTTTCCGTTATTACTTAAAGCGAATTCAACAAACACGTTTATACCATTATAAAAATCTTCTTTTATTGAGCCCCTCAGTCCTTTTCTTTGGTACATCCATCTCATTCGATCAATAAAATAATCAATCATTTTTCCTATTTGAGAAAATTAGAAGTTCAAAATTTAATATTTATTTTCAAGAATACAAATTCGAAAAAGATTATTTTCATGGTCGTATAATATTTGAATTTAAAGAACAACTTCACAAATTTAAAAATATTTTCAAATAGGGCACATTTTATTTTTTAACGTATCGATATAAAAAATTGTATAAATTCTTTTTTTCCATGGTCAGGCATCCTACTTCCCATTACAAACACAGTAAGCATTTACATTTTGTATATTACTTCGTCTCAAACGATTCAACAAAATTTTGGCATCATTTCCCTTTTGTTCCCTGCATTGTACACAAATGCGTGTACGCAGGAAACAAAAAAGAAAAGTTAGGCCGAAATTTTATGAACCGTTTGAGACGAAGTAGTATACAAAATGTAAATGGTTACTGTGTTCATAACTTGTCCAATACAGGGACAAATCCAACAAACATTGTACCAGATGAATATAAATGGTCGTTTTTTGAAAACAAAATGACTATTTATATAACGATCATGTACAACACTCGTCAGACGGGGCCAAAAACTTCTAAGGGACATTAGTTAATTAAATGTGCGTATTTTACGAAAAAATACAGTTTTACTAACTGTTCACATTTACAAATATATATTTTAATTTAACACATTTATTCGACGTATTCCATCAACTTAAGGCTCGTTCGACGTATTTTTTTTGTTGCATAAGTCAATACGTGCACAATATAATATTTCTAGCTCGTGCATTCATTTTATCTTAGTCCAACTAACACAATACAATGATAGTAGCGCTACACACATATACAAGTGGAAATTAGCCACAAGGGCCTCTTTAGCAAGTGTAATTAGTTTCTAGGACACACAACTGAAATAATTATTTTTAAGGACAAATTGCAAAATAATTAGTTTATAAGGCCTAAAAACCTATGAAATTATGTCCTTGAAAGTAATTGGACTGCTGCATTTGTCCTTAAAAGTAATTATTCTACTGACTTTGGCCTTGAAATTAATTTCTATGGATGTGCGTCCTAGAAACTAATTGGACTACAAAGTTTGTCCTTCTAGTGAAATGCCCCCATATACAATGGTACAACCGAGGCATACACAACGATTTCCATATATACGAACAACCCCAAATTATACATGTTTTTCACAATTTCACGATAAAAGATGAAATAGGTATATCATGCAATGCTAGAAACTATTATAACACAATTGGAAACAATTTCAATCACCAATTAGCCCTAATTTATCAATTTATGCAAATCTAGAATTAGGGTAAAAACTCATTTTTTCTCGAAAATAAGAGATTATACCTTAACTGGAGAGCAAGAGGTGTTGAATTCACAGCGGGGATGAGGAAAAAGCACAAAATCAGCGATTGGAGGTCAAAAATGGTGATTTGGATGTTTTTTTTCGAAATTTTGAGGTGGCTGGAAAATGAGGAAGAAAGGCTCGGCTGAGAGCTGTATCTCGGTAATTTCCGACGGCTTCCGACGGCCCGTCGGAAGCCGTCGCTCCCACCCATCGGTATTTGACCTTTTTCTAGTAGTGTATGCATGTATCTGTTAAGAAAACTAGACAAAATACGTAAGATCAAAACATATATATGTATATAAATATATGTTTATATACATATATATGCAAAATAAATAAACAAAATTTAATAATTTGGAACACATTAACATATAAACAAGAGAAATAACAACCTAGGGCAAACAATCAAAACAATAACACGCCAAAACATTCAAACCACTAGCACACCAAAAACATTCTATTAGCTAAATGATCATATAACAATAAAATAAAGTTTGCTGTTATATCGAAAATATATTTTAATTCTGGACAAACAGTAAAGGAATCTTGAACAATATATATTTAACTGGTTAAAAGCAAGCTACGGCAGATGCATGAATCATGCCTGAACGTCATTCAAGACCACTTGAATTAAAGCTTATGCGATGACTTGATGAAACCACAAACAATAATGAAAAGAAACCGTACTAAAGAAATATCAACAAGGAACCGTACTCAAATACCTAAATCTAACGATATAATATTATGGTATACAAAGTAACCGAAGGCTCCTTATTATATAATCTAGCTAAATTTTGTAAATTTGTATTCGAGTTATGACATTCTCTACTGCAAAAAAGAAAAAAGAAAAAAAGAAAGAAATTGAGTTCACGGCCTGCAAACATATGTGATAATGAAGTCATGGAACTGACAGGATTCGAAAACTCAAGCCCAAGCACTACACAGCTACGTTTCATACAACAAAACATTTTAGACAATTAGAGCAACTCCAACAGTTCGGAGTACGGAAATTGGATTTTCCGCACTCCGAAATGTTGGAGGCCTCATTTCTACAACGGAAATGGGGCCAGGCGCCTGTTGAACAGGCGCCTGATGCCCAGGCGCCTGTTCAACAGGCGCCTAGTGTTTGCGCCTATATCAGGTGCTTTCAGCCCTTCCCCCCTCATTTTTGCTTCTTCTAACCTCTTCTCTTTTAATTTTTTTATTCTACTTTGCGTCCAAATGCCGCCACGTCCGGTCAAAACTGGTAGATGCACCGTTCGATATGCGACCGATGCCAATATCGGATCAGCTCATGTCCCTCCTGATGCTACCGTGACTCCAGACGATCTTCGATCCTTACACGACTTGCCCCTACTATTTCGCATCGACTTGCTATAGCTATAGCGACACCACAGGTATACGTTTATTTCTTTATTGCTTGATGAACAACCGTGTAACTGTATATGTATGATAATTGTTTGTTTATTTTAACACTAAAGAATCATATTTTTAGGTTCGTCACGTAGCGATGCGAGGTAGTTGGTATAGGTGTATTTCTGAGTATTTTGATCAGTTATCGCAGTCGATTTTGGATAGGCTACATGCGTCACCTTTTGGTAAATTTCTAGATTTACCTAGATTTGCACATGTAGATCGTTGCCTAGTAGAGGCCCTCACCGAGAGATGGTGGCCTACCACTCACACATTTCATTTCCCTGATTTTGAGCTAGGATTGACTCCTCTAGATTTTTATATGCTCACCGGCATAGAGGTTGGTCGACCAGACCGTCTCCCTGTTCCATTTGATAGTTCCTTTGAGGAATTCGAGTCATATTCAGCTTATTTACCGACTTTGGCCGATGAGGAGGTTAGAGGAGGAGCTATTACTCTTCCTTGTTTGCAGCGTTATATAGTAGAGTACATGGCCGTTGAGGATATGCACACTCCAGTTATCTATGCATTCATATTATACCTTTTTGGGTCTACATTTTTAGTAACAGTAAGGGTACTATAAGACTTGGTTTTCTGGCTGGGTTAGTAGATGCGGATGGACTACATATATATGATTAAGGTACCGCTATTATTGGTTATTTGTACGTAGCATTAGATACTTATGCGCTTCAGCAGTCTAGACAGATGTATGGATTTTGGTACATTCTTCCATTTTGGTACTACGAGTATACTGCCAATATGCACCCCCGACTTATTGTAGAGGCGAATGCCACACCTTATATTTACTTTCCTAGATTGCATCGTTGGGGTCCTCCTATGCATTTGTCCCGTGTTGCACAAGGGGTGCACAATGAGCTGATGGAGGCTAGACAGCAGATGGATATGAGGCGGCGTGGTAATATTATCATTCGTCCATGGGATCAGTACTTACAGTTCCTTGAGCCCGGTCCTGATCATCCACTCACTTTTCAGTTTTCCATGTCGCGACGCAGGATTTGCTTTCAGGTTCCTACATGTCCATTCATATGGTATTTAGAGGATCGGTGTTGGCTACAGTTGTATGGTATAGTTCGCATTCCATCAGATCCGCTACCATGGGATGATATGTATGGTGATATTAGGGTTGGACCAACTTATATTCATGCGATGAGGGGTGCGGGATGGGTGGATGGTGAGCCATTTACAGTTCTGGGAGACTTTGATTCATATTGGGCTCGAGTAGCCCCACGTGCTTACGCGTTGCCTGATTATATTCGGGGTTTGAACTCCGATCATATTGGTCCGCGTACCTCTTATGGTAGAGTTCCACTACCGCCTGCCACCTTTGAGCCTACATCATCTCAGTACACGCAGCCTCCTACTTTCGACCCCCCCCCTCATTCGTTTAGAGCGTATGATGTACACGGTCAGGCGGTGGAGTATCCCTTGCAGTATCCTACAAACGACGCTATTACGGGTATACCATCCGCTGGATTATATCAGCCTCATCAGGTTTGTATGAGTTTTAAATTTTCTTTAATTTACTTGTCATTATATTATCCACCCATGTATAATTTTTCTTGTGCGCATATCAGTTTTCTCAGTACATGGATTATGATAGACGGATGATTGCTGCATTTGAGCATATGACACTCGATTATACAGGGATGATGTATCAGAGTTACCTGACTGCGGTCCAGCAGCAGCAGACTCAGTATGATGCGCAGATACAGGGATTACAAACCCAGATTCAGCAGCTTTAGGAGCAGCTCCATGCCGGACCTCAGCCTCACGACTTTGATGACGTCAACGACGACCGTGACGACGATAGAGGAGACGTTGAGGAGATTGATAGCGGTTCCGATCACATAGACTGATGTGCTGCATTTAGATGTTTTAGACTGTTTTATTATTTTTCCACCTTACATTAGTTGGTTGCGTATTATGTTGGTGATGATGCTACTGTTATATGTGATTGTCTATATGTTATGGCATTGTGGCGATTATATTTTATGTTGAGTATTGCATTGTGTTGATTTTAATTTACGCTTGTTTATTATTGAGCGTATATGTACTGGAAGTGTGATGATTTCGAAGTAACAAACACAGTTGTGTTTGTTTGTCAAACAGTTTATGGATGTTTGACACGTGGACGTTAATCTCATGCTTCATTTTATTGATGCGGATCACGACCTCTTTATTTAAGAGAAAGTTTTATACTCTAATGTCATAACATTTAAAAGTTCGGTAAATTCAATCAATGTGTAACATAATATTTTCGGCTACAGAATTGAAACAGTTAGTAAATTTTTTTATACAAACTGATCAGATGTGCGACGATGAAGAGATAATGGAAACTCAGTTTTGGGACACTATTGTTGAACTTTACAATAGCAATGTTGAGTGTAGAAGTAGACGTACGAAGGTAGAGTTGAGGACTCATTATGGGAACTTCTGCAATGCCTGTACGTGGTACAGTACAGTTATCAATAAGGTTATATTTGAAAATTTGTTCGAACCAACCCGTTTCACATATGAAGGTCGTTACTTTCTCAAATATCACAGCACATTCACTGGACATGAGGCTTATGTCATACGTCAAAATTGGCTAGAACGATTTGGATATCCATAATTTGAGTGTATTCTCGTTGAGTTTCTTAGTGTCAGTTCTAATTCCTAATCGGGGTATTTTTTGTTGGTTGTATTATTGTGGAGTGTATGTATTGTCGTTGACTGTATTAATGTTTGAGTGTTTCAGTAACATTGACTTGTTTCTTTCTGTATTATTGCGTTAAGAACATGGCTACAGTTGTATGATGGGATAATACATTGCATCAACAGTCAATAGTGTATGGAGGGGACAAGATAGTGCAGACGTGACACTACAGCCAAGACACTGCTTCAATAGTAAATGTTAAGGACATGGCTATAGTTGTATGTTAAGAACATGGCTACAGTTGTATGTTAAGAACATGGCTACAGTTGTATGATGGGACGAGACACTGCTTCAACAGTAAATAGTATTTAGATATTTGTTTGTTTTGTTATAAAAGCCATCATGTGATTTAAGCTATAAAAGGCTTGCTAGATGCTGAGAAGTATTATTGCTCATTCTTATTTCATACAATTTCAAATATAACAAATGGCGGTAGAAGATTATATATTTTTTGATGATAGCGACGACGAATTTGATGAAATGATGGAAGATCATTTTCGCCGCAAAAAGGAACTACTAAGTATGGTTTCACTATAGGTTGGTCAATCGAGCAGGCAACACGGTGGATCAGTTGTTGGTCGTCGGTATAAAAATCGTAGACATTCATGGCACAACGACAGACTGATGGAAGACTACTTTGTTCCAAATCCTACTTACACAGATGTTGATTTTAGAAGAAGATTCCGCATGCGGCGTCCTCTATTTCTTAGAATCCTACACTGTATCAAGCATCATGACAAATATTTTATCTTCAAACCCAATGCATCTCGTACAATGGGATTGACTGGAATTCAAAAAATGACAGCTGCACTCAGAATGCTTGCATATGCAGGACTGGCGGACGCGCTTGATGAAAATTTGAAAGTGGTGGAAAGCACGGTATTAGAGTGTTTGGAACATTTCTGTCAAGCTATCGTGGACATTTACGGTGATCAATACTTATGCCGACCAAACGAGGCAGATATAGTTAAGTTATTAAATATGCATGGTAGTAGAGGTTAGCCTGGAATGTTAGGCAGTATAGACTGCATGCATTGGGAGTGGAAGAATTGTCCAAAGGCGTATGCTGTAGCTTATCAGGGTAAGTCTTGTAGGTCCTCTATTATTCTTGAAGCCGTAGCGTCGTATGACTTATGGATATGGCATGCATTTTTTGGAATGCTAGGTTTGAACAATGATCTTAACGTAGTCGAACGATCTACGTTGTTCAATGATTTAGCAAATGGTAGATCAACTCCTTGTACCTTTACTTTAGGAGGTAACACATACGATCATGGATATTATCTTGGTGGTGGTATATATCCTAAATGGAGTACCATTGTCAAGACAATTCATAACCCACAAAACAATAAACAATCAAAGTTTGCAGTGATGCAAGAAGGCCAGAGGAAGGATGTTGAAAGAGCATTTGGGGTTTTTCAGTCTAGATTTGCCATAGTCAGTAATCCATGCAGACTTTGGTCACCAGTTAAAATGACCAAAATAATATACACTTGTATTATTTTACATAATATGATTATAGAGGATGAAAGAGAAATGGAGGAAGATTACTTTTATGAGGGTGCTCCTACACAACCGCATGTTTGGCGCAACGATATGATTGGAAGCGCACTAGAACTCGAGTTTCATGTAGAAAGCCAAATGTCATACCGTAGTGTTCAACTTCATCGAAGACTACAAAATGATCTCATAGATCATCTTTGGAGGTTTTCTGGAAATCAGTGAAACTATATTTCTGTTCTTACTTTTTCTACTGTTGTTTATGTTGTTGTTACTTATTACTGTTATTGTAATCTGTTTATGTATAATTAACCTAATGTTGTTAAAATCTTTTTTCAATGTAATGCAATTTCAATGAAAATACTTATATTAATAATTGCTTGCATTAAGAACACAATACAAATAACGGTAATTAAAAGATACAAAGGTTGTAAAAACGGTAATTCATTTAATGACCCTCTTCAAGTCTACGCCTCATAATTTCTCTCCTTCTTTGCTCTGTATACTGCAGTTGTTCTGCAGACATGTGTGACATATCCATGAACATTATTGCATCTTCATCTCTTTGCCGGTTTCCAGCAATAAGTTGATCCATTCTTGATAACTTTTCTTGGTGTTGCATTGCTCGAGTGTCCATTGCTCGGTTAAATCTTTCTTCAGATTCAAGCATGAGTTTTTTAATTTCCTCTTGATCCGCTGCAGCAGTCTGCTTCTTTTTAGCCGCTTTTGCTCCCTGTGGCCTAACAAAATGATCTTCGGTTGGGGATGGGCCTTCTTCTGATCCTAAACCGAAGCTTCCTTGGGATTCCCTAGGACTGGAGCTTTCTCCAACTCTAGGCGTTTTACCCCGACCACTGTTTGATTGAACTCGTTGAACGGTTTTCTAAAGCGATGATTTCCATTTAACGTGCTCGACCAACATGTCATAAACATGCATGAACTGATAAAAATGTGGTGCTGGTTTACTATCAGGTTTATAGATTTGTTTGAACAACTTGTTTGCAGCCATTCTCTGTTAAAAAAATAACTAGTACACTTAGAGAACTATGATAAAAAATAAAACAATGAAATTATATTAAAGCTTGCTAAATGCGTTTCATTCCCAAATCCACTAGGATTCGTTTGCTTTTGCTTGAACATTTGAGAATCGAATGTTTGCGTTTGACGATTTATTTTTCCATAATGACCTTTGACTGAAGATAGCATTCTTTTCTAATCGATGTTCTTCCGATTGTAGCAATTAGTAATTTTGCCCCAAAAAGACTCACCATTTTGATCGGTCCCTCGAATAGGATCGACTGAGAGTGCACAGTAAATGTGGCAAAGATCGTAGTCTTCCGCAGCGCTCTAACTTGCATTAGTTACTTCTCCCCCAATCGGAATCGTAACGTCTTGTAAGTCGTATTCTTCAAAACTGGACCTTGCAGCAACGACGTCGAAATCGGAGTACATTTTCAGTTGAGATTAGTGGCAGCAAAAAATTGTAATGGAGGAAGGAAATTGGTTGGGAATGGAAGAAGAGGGGAGAGTTATATTTGAAGGGGAAAAATGACCATTGGGGATAACCGTTGGGCTGAGTAGGCGCCTGTTTAACAGGCGCCTGGATACATCAGGGGTCTCGATGCCAGGCGCCTGTTGAACAGGCGCCTCACCCAATACCAAATTCTCAGCCCGAAGGTCCCCCTTTCTGCACTATCGTATATTCTCGCACTCTGTTGGGGTTAATTCTGGATGCGGATTCGAGAATCTTGGATCAGTTGGAGTTGTTCTTAATACAAATAATGGTATGAAGGTACTATGCACAAATATACATACGAATAATGACAAATCTACTACTCAAGATATTAAAGTAGCAAGGAAAGTTGCTAAAATTAAAACTGGGTATATATAAGAACTGAGCAATATATGCAAGGTTAAAGGTAACAATCAATATATAAACAATTCTAGCTTGTACTATGCACAAATAAACATCATTTACCATAGATATAAAATTTTGAAACTGCTATATCTATAGCCCTGTTTGACATTGCAATTTTAATACATATAACCTTAAATTTAAACCAAAAATAGACATGTTTCCCTAAGCAAAATTAACTTTACAAACATATGCACCATCAAACTCATCTTACCGCAACTAATTGAACAATATAGGTAAGCAAACAATAACGTGGTGCATCAATGACAAAATTGAAAGATTACTACTTTGATGATATTAGCATGTGAAATCGAAAGCTTACCTAATACATAGTAAGTAGTACATATATAAAAATGACATATGTAAGATGAAACAGAAGCTAACAGTAAAAAAATGACAATAGTACACATCAAATAAAAAAGACTGCCAAGTTTTCTTAGAATCAATGGCATTCATTACCTCATCCACTTTGAGGCTACAACATTGGTGATATTTTGTGACACCCCACCTCTATACCCACTCTAGCCAAGGACGCTACGGTGTAATGCCGTCGACTAGCGCGGAGAATAAGGCTGTTGAGGAGCGACCATCTGTGTAATTGCTTTGTGCGAGTACCGATGTGCCAGATAAAAATATAACTTTTCATCTCAAGAGGAAATCCGACATACATATACAAACTCAAAGCTACTACACAGTGGCTATATGGACCTCGGAAACAAATATAGAAATAAGCATAACATAAATCAGTCATGGACATTTCATATCACAAAGGCGGAAATAGATATGAATATAACACATGAAAGTGTACATCAGAGTAGTGGTCAAATAAGATCCACAATAACACAAAAGAATAGATACAAGAGCAAGACAATATAATATGTATACATCAAGGAGTCTAATCTCAAAAGTATACAACAAAAACTACTAAACTAGAGTAGTTAGCCAAAACTCAGATGATGGTTCCAGATAGGAAGTCAAGAGGAAGCACCTGTAAAATCTCAGTCTGACCCGAGTATTATTTAAGAAGAAAATAATAACGGATCAGTCTAGTTATAATTATCAGATAAAATGAGATAGAATATGAGATATGATAATAAAACATATGATAACAAAAAGATGTCATACTATGATAAGTATACATTAGAAAATCAACTAAAGGCATACAAAATCTCAAGAATCTCATAGCATCAAAAAGAATATCATATTCTTTATTTAATTCACCAAGCCACAATAAATGACATACATATCAATGCCAACTGAAAAAGGCGGTGAAACAAAATTCCAGAAATCATCAATTAGAAATCCAGAAATCACAATAAAAGGATGGCCAATCCCAAACAGGAGCATGAAAGCCGGAACATTGACGCAGTGCAAACGGTACGTCCAATGAACCGGAAAGCCGAGACATCGATGTAGTACAAACGGTACATCAGATGAATCAAACATTGACGCAGTGCAAACGGTACGTCCAATGAATTGAACATTGACGTAGTGCAAACGGTACGTCCAATGAACTGGAAAGCCGAGACATCGATGTAGTACAAACGGTACATCAGATGAATCAAACATTGATGCAGTGCAAACGGTACGTCCAATGAATTGAACATTGACGTAGTGCAAACGGTACGTCCAATGAACTGGAAAGCCGAGACATCGATGTAGTACAAACGGTACACCAGATGAATCGAATATTGACGCAGTGCAAACGGTACGTCCAATGAATTGAACATTGACGTAGTGCAAACGGTACGTCCAATGAACTGGAAAGTTGAGACATCGATGTAGTATAAACGGTACATCAGATGAATCAAACATTGACGCAGTGCAAACGGTACGTCCAATGAATTGAACATTGACGTAGTGCAAACGGTACGTCCAATGAATCGGAAAGACAATACAATTCAGAACATTGACGCAGTGCAAACGGTACGTCCAATGAATCGGAAGGCCGAGACATCGATGTAGTGCAAACGATACATCTGATGAATCGAAACACATTAAAAGTACTTGGGTTGCCAGCCCACAAAGAAATGAGACGGAGCTCAATAAAATGAAGTACAGTCCTTCACATGGACAAAGAGACATCGCACATTGCTAGTCTAAACCATAAAATGATCATCATCGATCATCAAGAAGTGTCGATTACACTAAGCTAGTAAATATAAGAGTTTAGCTTCATGTCCCATAACCACTTGCTTAACTCAAATATTTACGAACAGTTTGTAGATCTGCACTAGAAAATTGTCACAAAAAGGGTTCAATCGAACAAGTTCAAGAGCTAACCGACGAAGTGAACGCAAGCGTTTCATACCACTCATTTTACTAAGTCGTTTAAGTCGATTTCTTATCCGAGTGAAGTAAAGGCTTGTATATACTAGTAGATTGGAAATCGGTTTGAGAAAACGAACTTTTGATATTTAAAATAGTGTTGAAATCACTTTGATGAAAGAGTTTTGATATTTAATACTAGTATAGAAAACCTTTATATTTTGAAGTGACAAATCATAGAAGTGATTGTAGAAACAATCAATCATAAAAATTCACGTTCGAAGACATGAGTAAGTTCAAAGAAATCAATCCCAAAACCATCGTAGTAGAAATTCTGATGAATGTTTTTCAGATAAGATCCCCTACGAAGAGGGATACGGGGTTCGACCTGCCCGGTCAGGTCGCGGGGGTCCAGGGGGCAGCGCCCCCGGCGAGGTGCGGGGTAGCGCCCCGTCAAAACGGTACGACCTAGTGAAGACAAAATGAGGTCTAACAACCTAAGGGGGATAGTGTCAAGCGACCTAACGAGGTACCATCCCGAAAGAGGAGTCATCAAAGTCTTAAGAGATGATAACAACAAATAGGATCATCACAAATCGATCAAAGTTGGAAATTCAAACAAATAGGCAATATAGGAAAAATTGGCAAATAGGAGCAGGTCGGTCAACCGGACTCCCTGAGTCGGTTGACTGGACCAGAGACAGAAGTGCTCGGGTAGCAGGTCGGTCGACCGGAGCCTGTAACCTGCACTTCCAAACAGAGGCAGGGAAGTGCCTGGAAAGCAGGTCGGTCGACCGGACCCTGAGTTCGATCGACCGGAGCCTATTGCCAGCACTCCCATGCCCATTTTATGAATGCCAATCCCTTCCAAATTTCAATCGGTCGAGCAACGGCACTAAGGGTTTACGCCAATCGACTACCCGGCCATATACGCTCTTCGATTCATCACCAAAAACGTGATCAAAACATCAAAGTTAGGATTTTCAAAGAATTGAACTCAAAACACTAAAAATTGGAATATTCACCAAATCAATCCAAACCAAGTGCAATTGCACAAGAATAAGTGTTAGGAATTCATACCTAACAATCGAAGATAAATATAGTTTAAGATGTGAGATAAAAATCTCACCTTTGAACCCAAATCAATGAAGAAGAAGCATGAAGACAAGGGAAGATCAACCACACTTCATTCTCAACACAAGAAGCTTGAATCTAAGCTAAAAAGGAAACATTTCCCAAATTAGGTTTAGGAATTTTCTGAAATCAAAGAGAGAATGTGTTGGAGAAGAAGGAGATGAAGCTTACCAATGGGTTCACTTTGATTTTGGAGCAAGAAATCAAGATGCAAGAAGAAACTAGGGTTTGCAATTTCTATTTCCTCTTCCCTTCCACCATTTTCAGTTTTGACTTGTGTTTGAGGAATGAAAATGAGTGAATGGAAGGAGATGGGCTGAGCTAGGGTATTAGTTAAGCTAGTGGGCTGAACCCAAACCCAAACCTAATAGAAAAAGTAGCGAAATTCGACTTACCCCAAACATATCAAAGATTATACTCAAAAAGATCGCAAACGCCATTTTGGACTCAATGGAGGTGGTCTCGAGTCCTAATTCGACTGTTTGCAAAAAGTAGCTTTTCGGACTTCAATCCGATCAATGATTCTATATTTAAATAAAACACTTAAATATAAAATCGACAAATATGCGGGTTGTTACATATTTACACATGAAATCGAAAGCTTACCATATATATAAAGTATATAGTACGTGTATAAACAGATGTGTACATTTTGAAATAGAAGCAAATGTGAAGGAGGACAATAGTACACAACAAACAAAAGAGATTATCTAAATTATTTGATTTCTAATGATCTAAAAAATAATTTGAACCAGTTCAAGAGATTTATTAAAAAAAAAGGAGAGAATATACATACTAAATTTGAAAAATAGAACTAAAATCACCTTATAAGCCAAAATAGTATACCTTACATTTTGTATCACCATGATTTGAATCCATTATAAAATCACGCATATTAACTCACATAATTGAATTATAAATTTAATACTTTCATATGATTACTAATACTCATTAGAAATATATTATCACACACGTGCTACTATACATACAAATAGGTACACTGCTGCGTCCACTGAGATATAGTATCTCACTATAACATAGCTATTAAGCCACAAGTATGGATTTGTACACGCACATGCACTTTAGTATACTACACACATCTATACGTATATACACTCTACGAACAACTAAATGTAATAATTTTGTATGTGGTTATATGACTATACCCATGTGTGAGTATAAAAATACCATTCATTACAATTAACCTAATAAAATCGAAGAATCATACGATACTATATTAATATTATCCAAGCAAGCTAAAACTAGATCTTTATTATTATTTCTATTCTTTAAATTGATATTGTTCTTTAAAAAATCAATGCATGCTTTTAAACTTTGAAGAAACCCTTTAAAACTCAAATTTTTATTTAATTTATAACTAGGATTTGAAATCCAGTTAAAACTAAATAGCGAAATTGCATATATTAAATTATCCAACTCCATACCAATACTATTAAACACACATTAATTTCTTTCAAACCAAATATACCAACATGTTATTGTGTAAATAGTATCAAGTAAAAATCTATTGCGATTCTTATGAAAAAATCTAAGATTGTTCTAATATAATTCACAATTAATATGTCCGTAGTTTAAATTCAAATAAAAAATATTAAGTGTTTTTAATAATATATATCTAATTATATTACATTCAAAATATAAGTGTACAGTATTTTCCAATTTATTATTACAAAAATAACATTTATTATCATTAAATATATTTTTCTTTCTTAAAAGTTCTGTAGGATTTAATTTTCTGTGCAAAATTAACCACATGTGCAATTTTTCTTTAGGTGGAACACTAATTTTCAACATGTATTTAAAAATTTTCAATTTAATTCCCGAAAAGTTTATGAATTTATAAAAAGAATGAGATGAATATTTTTTTATCCCAACACCAAATTTTAATATCTTTCTCATTATCGATATTGTAAAATTCTAATTTAGCACACAATAATGCAAACTGTTGACTAGCACCATTGTTCTAGTGATTAAGTGATTTGACTTTGGTGCGAGATGTCACAAGTTCGAAACTTGCATAGCGTGATTCAAACGTTTATTGACTTCTGATATGTTGTCACAGTGATTTGTTGTATATAAAATACCATTTTCAAAAAAATAATATGCATACTGTTCTAGAGTATTGCCCGCTAACATACGATTAAAACTAAATTCCCTTGGAAAAACCAAGATTTGATTTATATACTTCTGATATTAATACATTCTTAAAATTGCAAATTTCATAAAGTTCATTAAATTCTATTCTAAAGGAAAATCCAGTTATCATGACAAACAGAGGTATTATTTCCCGAATGTATCACATTATTAATTGCTAATTTATAACTATCATAATTTCTTATTGTAGATTTCGAGAAATGAGAGATATTTTTTAAATTATTAATAGAAATATGTTGTAAATTATATGTACCATTATCCCATTAATTCAATATTAATTATTTCCTAATTAAATTTTCATTACCATCAATAAATTTCCATATTCATTTACCTAACAAGGATGTGTTAAAATTGTGCAGATTTATAATACCTAATCCTACCTCATTATTAGATTTATATACTATCTTCCAATTAACTAAATATTTTGAACTATTATTTGAATTTTCACCACTCCATAGGAAATTTTTTCTAATTTTATCTATATTACCTATTACTCATTCTGGAAAACGATAAAAGGACATCCAGTATATAGGTAATGCTGATAAAACAGAGTTAATAAGGACTATCCTACCTGCCCTAGATAAAAATCTACCATTCCAATTAGTTAATCTATTATTAATAACCAATCGTCATGTTTGAGCTTAGTTGCTCTTACTATAAAATCTAAATATTCTAAGGGAAATTTCATAATTTTACAATTTAATGTACAAGCAACTTGTTTTTCTATCTTACCTTTATCATTCAAAACTAACACACAACTCTTATCAAAATTAATTTTTAAACCTCAGAGCATTTCAAAACTATATAATATAAATTTAAATGCTATAATATATCTTGGTAAATGAGAAGAAAATAACATGATATTATTCTCAAACTAAAGAATAGAAATGTCGTTATTCGTAATTTCATTACCCATATTGTATAAAATCCTATTTCTCGTGGCTAAATTAATAATTTTAGCAAACACATCAGCAGCTAAATTACATAAAAGAGGTGATAATGGATCTTCTTGCAAAGGCCAACGTTTTGATTGAATTTTATTATCTAAAATACCATTAACCATAATACTTGAATTTCCAGTTTTAAAAAGTGACATAATCTAACCCACCCACCTATTACTAAATCCCCTGACTAATAATAGCTCTTTAAGAAAATTCCTAACGCTTTTGCAAAGTCAAGTTTTAAGATTGCACAAGAGATGTTATTTTTACAACAATGGTTAATAAATTCTTGAACTACTGCTAATCCATATGTAATATTTCTACCTTTAATAAACACAGTTTGGAAAACATCTATTAAATCATTCATTTTAGTCTAGTCTATTAGCTAAAACCATAGAAATGATTTTGATAGAACAATTTAAAAGTAAAATAGGTCTGAAATAATTTAATCATTTGCACCCACTTTCTTGTGTAATAGAATTACATTAGCAAAATAAAACTTTCCCAATTGTAATGAATCATTATAAAATTCATTAAATATATTAATTAAGTCATATTTTAAAACACACCAACAATTTCCATAAAATAATATAGGAAAACCATCTGGACTGGGTGATTTATAATTTGGCATATCTTGTATAGCCTTCAAAATTTCCTCTTCGGTAAAAGGAACATCTAACCCCTCTAAGTCAATTCTTGTATCATTTGGATATAAATTATCCCAATCAGCTCTAATCCTGTGTTTTATTTTTAGTTCCAAAAATTCCTTTATAATAATTAGTAAATGCCTCATTTAAGTCGTTTTGATCAAAGATCTCAACATTAATAATTAAAATAAAATTAATAGTATTACCACATTTCTGCCATTAACAACTTTATGAAAAAATTTAATATTCATATCACCATCATCCATCTATTGAATCCTAGATCTTTGTTTCCACATTACTTCTTCTTATGTTAAAATTTTATGTAAGTCATCTTTTAAATTTAAAAGCACATTTTTTTCTGAAATATTTAAGTTTTTGATTTCTTCTATTTTATTAAACTTTAAGATCTCAATTAGTATTTTATCCTTTTTAATTCTAATATCACCAAAAATGTCTTTATTCCAATTTTTTAGAAAACTTCTCAATTCTCTAATTTTACTTACAAATATTTTAACTACATTTCCAGAAAATTTATAATTAAATTTACCCAAAGATAACCATTTATTTACAATTAGGTCCGAGAAATTATTCTCTAATAACTACATTTTTCAAATCTAAACATTTTATTTTTATTTACATAGTTATTACAAAACAAAATGATTGGACAATGGTCAAAGTAAATACTCGAAAGTCCAATCACTTTACAATCGGGGTAGTTATCTTCTATTTCACCACTAATAAAAAAATCTATCTAAAGGGGCCATCGGTGGGTCATCTCTTTTATTTGACCAAGTATATTGTCTATTATTTAACTGCATATTCAATTAAATTGCTATTGATAATAAATTGGTCAAATTCTTCCATTGCAGAAAAACCCCATCTCTAGGCATTCTTTCTCCTAAAAATCTAGTTACATTAAAGTCTCCTCCCATCACCTAAGGACCTGGAGCAAGTGCTCTAAACTCTAGACACTCACTCCAAAGAACTCTACGATCAACTTTAGAGTTTGGTCCGTAAACATTAGTAATATTTAAAAAAAGTGCCATCATCAAGATTAGAAAAATTAGATGTATCGAATAAGATTTAAAAATATACTGTAAAAGTTTAATACAGTTTTCTTTCCAACCAACCATTAGCCCACCCGTGCTATCCCTAGCAAGTAAATGAACCCATTGACTAATGTAAAATCCCCCCAAACATGTATAGAATCTATAATCAGGGTGTTCTATTTTAGTTTATTATAATAAAACAATGTCAATGTTATTATCTTGAAAAAATGTCCTAATTTTACTACATTTACCTAGATCATGTGAACCCCTAACATTTGAACTAATGTACCTCATGATCCAAATGATCTAACCCGCTCTAATTCTCTACTCCTAATATAATCAATATCTATCTGAATATCATTAAAAATATATCCCGAACTCCTAGCTAAATATAATATATCACTAGTGGATAAAGTACCCAATGCACATGAAGTATACATACTACCCAAATGTAAGTCCATACCTAAGTTAGAGTCACCACGGACTCTAGTAGCCGCTCTATGAAGTTGAGCACTCCTCCTCATTGATCTAGGAGCACTCGAACTAGGTCCAATATTACCACATGCCATCGAAACAGTCTCTCTAGTAGCCACTCTACACGAACTACTGCGCTTTCCATGTAAGAACCCAACTAGAGCAGTACCCTCTACTTGCACCTCTTCTATATCTGAACCCACAAATTCTCCACTCCCTACTCAAAAGTATCCACATTTACAACTTCAACTCCAGACCCTACAACACTCCCATTCACAAAACTGTCTAAAACCAAAACACATGACCCCTTGTTATCCCCTTGCCTAATCACAAATGTATCTATCCCCATATCCATAATCTGATCAGAACAATAATCATCCATAACTGTATGCGAAGATTCTGCATTGTCAAAACTATCCATCTCACCACATGTTATTTTATCAAACATATTAACAACTAGATCCTTTGAATGGAATTCAAAAATAATGTGCATGTCAAAAGATGCATGCACGGTCCCCTTTGTTGTTATTTTGAAAACTAACCCATGTTCTACTCCAAACACAATGACATCATCAGATTCTCCACTACCATGCTTTTCCTCTTCATCAAACACTATATCACCGTGCAAATGACTATTGCAGGAAGTAATGGCATTACCTATCACATTATCATGTAATGCCACTAATTCGCAATAACCATGCACTTTAGTAGCCACTGTATTATCAATGAACCAACATTGATTCTTAGAACCAACAATATAATCATCAAGATTTACTAGCTTCTTCAGCATCGAATATTCAACCTCAGCAATATCCAAACAGGTTTTACTACCTTTTAATACCTCATCAAAAGTTTGTAAATTCTCCATCCCCTCTTTTCCAAAACCAGAATCCAAATTTTCCTTCACCATAGAACTTTCCAACAGATCAGACTTTACCTCGCCATCTTCATCAAAGTTTGACAATGCCTCAAAACTATTTGACACAAGAATCTTGAAGTCCGAGTTCAGAATCTACTTCTTTTTCTTTGAAAGATTATTGGCAACAAGAAACTCATTTTCCTTTTCCTTATTCCCTAGTGTAATAGATATGATATCACCATCTTGAACCACATCTGAACCCAAACTCATACTAGAAAACTGTTGTGTCAAATTCCATTATTTGATGGATCATAGCATAACATCAAAAGACGTGAACATAGAAAAGTCATATTTTGTAACAAATACCATTTCATCACCCTTGTCACTAACTTTTGACACTGATTTATTATGTTTGTCATCAAAAACCAAACCTGACCCAATAATCACATTCTTGAATCCAGTTGTCATTGATTGATTTATGCCGAGATAGCTGGTCCTACCCAAATTCTTATCCTTGGTCCAACATTCAGAAACTCTACATCCTCCAAAACATTATACAAAGCCCCAAACTTATTATCATAATTATTACCAGTGTAAACTTCATTACCAACATCAAAATGCATAAGCAAATACTCCAAAAACTGAATACCCTCATCCCTTTGCAACCAAAGATGATCTAGCTGAATACATTTCAATTTCATAATCTTTAGCACAAAGTTAAAGCCATGATTGGAAATACTTAACTGCTCCTTACTCTTTGAGACCGAAACCCTAGATTTCTTCAAACAACGATCTTTCTTATGTCCAAAAATCCACAATTTAAACACCGCATCGGGTCTTGACATTCTCTAGCAAAATGAGAATAACCTCCATATCTATAACATATTCAATTCATCTTTTTAGAATCAATCCAGTTTGCCTTTTGATGAGAGGATTGATGAGGCTTGCGCGATGAATCCTTCACAACTTGAGCATAGGTATGAAACTGAGGTAAAAGAAAATTGGGAGCATGTAATCTGGAATGGGGAATAGAAGAACTAGAGTAAGAAGATTCAGGGTTGATAAATCTAGAAGGAAGAAAAGTAATGAAAGAGTTTGTTATCGCCATTAGTTCAATTTCCTCGATTTGTCCGAAGAAAAATTAATTGTTGAAAACCAATCATATTTTGAATATAATTACAGTTGGTGAAAAGCAATTACTTTTAGCAGTAATAAAACAGTTTTCAGAAGATTTACGTTAATGTCATTGGGAGGAGGCAATACCATGAGGTTCAGCCTTAATGATGAGAGGCGGCAATAATAGAACAACACATGGGATGCTTATATTCTAAGTGTGGGATGTGTTGGGGCCATGCATGCGGCAACGACATTGCACATCAACAACGTTGACAAATATCTTACCGCTCTTCATCAGCGTTGGTAGGCTTATACTCCTGGTTTCAATCTCCTTTTCGCGTTTCTTATTGGCGCTACGTTTTAGGGCCGAAGTCCATCAAGATCGGCACCCCATTTATATTATCTTCGGCGTCAACCAACTAAAATGTTTTATAAAATCACCTTGAGTCTAGGTGCCGCATTTTATCATTGTCATCATTTATCCTTACCGCCTTAGTTTAAAGACACATTGTAACATCCCTTATTTGGAGGCCAAAAGCTAAGCGCTACAGATGCTGCAGTCATCTATAATATTAACTTTTGGTGATAAAATACGGTAGTGCTAATGGTATCCATAATATCAGAAGCACTTGAATATGAACAAAATCATAGATTTCAAGAAACAACATTTTACTAATTACATTTCAAAACAATGATTCATATCCAAGTTACATAATCCCATAACGTTTCCCAAGCAATGATCAAATATATCCATTACAAAATACGCCAAGAGCAACATATGACGATGCCCCTTGGTTGACCAGAGTTAATATAGTCATTTCTGACTTAATATACAATAGTTGAAATAAGTATAAACTGTAACTCCTATTTAGTTATCCGTCAGCCACCTGCTCGTCTTCGGAAGCTTTATTCGTCAAAATTTCTAAGACCTGAAAACTTCAACCCTCAACCTACTCAAATCAATTTTGAGCACCCGAGAGTTTAAGGGGAAACAAAAACTTCGAGTCAGACATAAAGCCTGGTGTGAATAATTCTGTTACATCTCGGTTTATTGATATTAAGTGAGACCACGTCGCAGAACGGGTTTCCCCTCACTAACATCCTTTTCAAAACATATATTTTGCAAATCTTTTCCTGCAACCAAACTGGTTAATCAAACTGATTATAATAATAATAGCAATGTCCGTTGTGCTAAAAACAGGTAATAAATAGACTATATATCTGAAATCTAGGCTGACTGCCCACAAATTGGACTAACTGTCCGAAATCTGGGCTAACTGCCCTTAAACTGGACTAACTGTCCCTTTGGCTGACTCGGGCCTACCAGATAAAATATCAAATGGTCTAAACATCTGTTAGACAAAACTTCTGGACGGTCTGTCCTTAACTTACTTCTTCAAGGATCAACTGATCCTAATGGTTTTGTAGGCTAACCAATAACATATCTCTGTACATAAATATTCCTTTCTGTGTGTAACCAACATTTTAGTCTTACCTATAACTAAGCCCTAAACACGGGAATTCTGGACTAAATTAGCTAGGGACTAATAGCTAACGAGCATAGGGCACGACCCTACACAAGTCCTATCTGGTCTTCTAATCTGAGTCATTCTCTAAGGGTTAACTACCCTTCATCTTTTTCCTTGAAAACCTTTCAAAATGATTTAACCTTTTAAATCATACTTATACAAGGAAAATACACCTTTAGCTTTATTCTAAGCTATTTTGCCATGTTATATATACTTTACTCAAAATAATGTTGATGGATTTTAATGAGGATTACCTATCCCCTAATATAAGTTAAAGTCCTTTTTAACTTGAAACACTTAGGCTATATTGCATATTTAATATATATTCGAAACTTTTGTTTAAAACCAGTAAACAACCCTTTCGAAACCATTGAAAGTACCCCTTTCGACATCATTAAAAGTAACTCTTTCGAAATCAAATAAAACCTTTACTTAAACTAGGCCGAAAGGCCAAATCCTTCCTTTCGAAAGCATGGAAAACCTTCCCTTCGAAAGCTATAAAATATTAGACATCCTCCTTTAAAACCTTTAAATATTGCCTTTTGAAAACGTAGGAAAAACCTTTCCTTTCAACCCTTTCGAAACCCCTGGGAAACCACCCCATCGAAACCATTCATTAAACCTTTCGAAAGCATCAGAACTCAACCCTTCCGAAAGCATTTGGGTTCAATTTAAAATATATGAAAACACCTTCAAAACCATTAAAACTGTCTCTTTCAAAACCATTTGGGTTATACTTCAATTCAGAGAAAAATGGTCATTAAATCATTTAAGTCGAAAGCATCTATTTCAAAACCTTTTCCTAAATTCAGAAGTGATGGTGTCGAAACCATTACTTCGAAAGCATTAGAGAAGTGGCCAAATTTTAGAAAACAAAACAACCCTTTTGAAACCAATCTAGGTCGAAAGGTAAAAAGCGGCAGCTAAAGGTTTCGACTTAGTCGAAAGCAGTCATTTAAAACAAAAGAGCAACCCAATCGAAACCCTTTCCTTTAAAACCCTTTGACCTGGTCGAAAGCCAACCTAGTCGAAAGCTACTCAGTCGAAAGCAAGCAGGCGCATTTTCTTTTAAAAGCAAAGCAATGCCTCAACCCCTTCGGAACCCCTGGTTTCCACTCTATACCTTCTGCCTACATCCAATTCACTACATACCAGTTCCCTGATACCATGTGCATTGGTTTCGACAGTGTCGGAGGCGAAGGTAAGGAGGTGGAACCTGGTGCCGAAAGCATCGAAACAATGAAAAACATGTTTATTTGTCCTTTTAAAATATTTCTTTGTGCCTTACTTGCCTTGTTTGTCAAATTGTGATTGGTTGCAAGTTTCTCTTTTCTAAAAGTACTGCCGACTTTCCAAAATTAACGATTTGAATTTATTTACAAAAAGCCCCTTCTCCATTTATAAATATATAAAACATTCAAGTCTCATACCTTAAATAATTTTATATACTGATTAAAACACTTAGGAAAATTCTACAAAAATTCTAGAAAATCACTTTTTATATGTTTTCTAACACATATAAATTTCAGACCCAAACCAATAATTATTTAACCGTAGATAATTTTTAACCCAAAATAACATTTTCTTCACTAGAAAATTTATATAAATTTCACAATAATTCAGAAAATTGAAACCCATCTCCAAATTAATAGTTTTGGTATAAAAATTCACAAGGCATTTGGATGTCAATTAATAGGGTTTTCATATCAAAACATGTCATAAAATCTATATGAACAACCATAAATCATCAACAAGTATGTATAATCATTCCATTATTCAAAAACATGGCAAATCAACGCAAAATATTTCGGATTTCATCTTAAAACTAAAAAAACAAGAAATATGATATGTAACATTATTCACCTTAGCGTTAGAGATGTAGGAGTTTGAGATTTGAATGGATTTGATTTGATTTAGCTTCTTCCTTGGCTTATCTTAATCTTCTTCCCCTTTTTCTTGTTAATGGCGGCCGGCCTCAAAATAAAATTTTCAAAATGAAATGAATGTGTATGGAGATACACGACCAAGGGTTATGGATATAGTAATAGCATCTTTCATATTTTACCCCTCCTCTATTACATTTTAGCTCTTATTTTAATTCATTGTTTAATTAGCACGGCCACCTCTTAATTAAAAGCAAATCTCAATCCCCCAATCAACACATTATTCAATTTAATTTAGCTAATTAAATAATCTAAATAATGTTACCAAAAATATAAGGTGTTAAACACATGTTTTCAACAACGACGATGAGACCGCCACTATCCTTGTCGGCTTTGTTTTAAAGAGGCGGTGAAGTCATGCATTATTAATTTCCACAGTGTTCTAATACCAACCGTTTTAGGGCATTGATGTCGGACGACATCGACATCGACCTTAATGCTTAAGACCCCAAGTATAAGTAGCTTTATGATATTGCTGCAGCATTTCATCCATGTTGGCTGTATTGTATTTTCACATATAAAAGACTATAATTAAGAGGTGCGGCAACTTCATATTGCCATCAAAAGTATACATGGTATTATTAAATTGGTTTGTTAATATGGCATGAGAAATTGGTATAGTAAAGGGGTCACATTTTCGATATGAATTAAAGGGATTAATTATATAATGACAAAGGTCTTTGAAGAATAAACTATTGTTTAGCCCAAGTTTTGATATGTAATCACCAAAGAGAGCTTTTACTTAAGATTAAGTAAATTTAAGATGCCAATTTACTAACATGTTAAATAATGGATGTTATATGTTCTTATTACTAATTGATCAGTTATTATGTATAATTGTTATTAGCATACTCACATCACACTACAACAAAAAATATTTTTCGCAACACCAATTCGCAGGGTTTATTGAAAAGATGCAATTATTGGGGATTATTAATTTAGGAAAGAAAAAAATGTTAAAACGCTGCTGCTTAGCGTGGAAATGTATGAAGCGGGGAAATGAAAAGGATCCCGCCTTTCTCACGAGACACTGAAACATCGAATCCCTCTCTCCCACAAATCCTTAATCCAAAATTTCATTAAAATTGAAATCTTCTAATCTCTATCTAAATCTTCACAACTCCTGTGATGCTCTTGTTTTTTGGCAGTCTGTGATCTAGTGTTAGCCATAGCATGGAGATGAGAACAGGGAATAATTGACAGGATATGTTTAGGAAGAAGGTGGTGATGAATTTTGGAAATAAAAGAAGAGGGTAGCAAAGACTATTATAGTTAATGATGAATATAAGAAGAGGGTGAGAGCAGGCGCAAGAAACAGTAGATGAAAACAGTAACATGAAAGGAATACAGAGAATAGAAGAAGAACTGATAATTCTTTTATTGCAAATTCAGATCATGATTACAAGTATGGCCATGATTGCATATATATACATAACTACTACCAACTAGCCGTTATTTGCCAGCTAATTACAATTGCCAACTCATCTTTTAGTTTGACTAATTCAATATGACACTTCAACATGTACACGTGTGCACGTGCACAAGTGCACAACTCTGGTGTTCCCTCTCTGATCGAAACTAGGTATCTTCTATTGCCTTCTCCTCTGTCTGATGTGCTTCTGAATCTCCATAATCCATAGGAATAGTTGCTAATGAAGGGATTAGAGCATCTTCCTTTGCTGTTGAAACTGTTTGATGAATTGCCCCTTTACCTAATCGCCCACCAGATGTTTGATGGATTGTTTGGCTGGAACAACTCCGCAGTCAATCATAAGCTTCAGCAATCCTCCAGTTCTCTGAGCTTTAGAAATTCTCCAGTGTTCTACATCTCCAAAAGTTGTCGATCTAAAATAGCAGGAGCAACCGAACAAGGTACAATCTCCAAATGTTTTTTTCTTTTTTAATCTCCCTCTCTTATTGCCCAACTGTTTATATTTAGTCGATTTTTATGGAATTTAGTGGATATATTCGCATTTAAATCAACTTTATGAAGTCTAGACGAAACTTTCCCAATATCTAATTTTCTTGATATCATTTGTTTAAAACCTGGAATTATGCAAATAGTAACCTAAAATCTTAAATTAATCTTATTATTTGAATTAGGAAATGGAAAAGAGACGATTTTAGAAGTGGATGATGCAACAAAAGAAAATGGTATGGTTATAATTTTCCACATGGTATCTTTATTCTGAACTTTGATTTTTTTTTGAATTGTTATATTTCTGCTTGATGAATTAAGGCTTAAATCGTACGATTCAGAAGCTATTGACGAGAACATGGATATCTTATGGGTGAATTTTTTCTTTTACTTTCTCTTTTTTTTTCTTTTTTTTTTGGGTCAATTTTTTCTTCAGTACCAGTCCAAATTTGTGGGACAGAAGAGTAATTCAAATTTCAAAGCATGGAAGTTTATCATCTTTTTAAATATTATTAGGGATTAAAGGATAGTGAATGTAGTATTATACCATCTCCTATGCTAAAGGTTGAGTCGTTAACATCATACTCTACACCTGATCTAGCCTCTGCAATTCAAATCATCGGTAGTATACTGCTCTCTATTTACTTATTTATTTATTTATTTTATTTTTATTATTTGTGATTTGTGATATGTTTGATTAGGTAGATTACAAGCATTTGACTTAGATTAATTATAGGAACAAAGTATAATAAACTGCTTAGTAAATACCAAGAGCAGGATGATATAACCAGTAAACTGAAGACAAAATTTGAAGTTCTAAGCAACAAATGTGCAAAAGACTGTGAGCCAAAGTATGAGGAATTAAAGAATAAGTATACTCGAGAGTGCTCTGAAAGAAAGCGCCTGTACAATGAGATAATAGAACTCAAGGGGAATATAAGAGTATTCTGTAGATGTAGGCCATTAAGTTCTGAAGAGTTACCTAAAGGGTTTACTTCTGTTGTCGAGTTTGATCCTTCCCACGAGTTTGAGCTTCAAGTTGTCTTGGCTGATGGTACTAAGAAGCAATTCGGATTTGATCATGTTTTTAGTCCGAAAGATGATCAAGATACAAATTTACAATGCATAGAAACATACAAATTTACAATGAAACATCGTTAATAACTATAAGTGAGATTGATTAAATTAAGTTTATGACATGCCTAAATATCATAACTCCTTTTTAATTAAGTGAGCTAGCAAACTTGGGTTTTATAACTGGCTAATCGTATTTAAACCTCCAATATTAATTTTTATAATGTGCTAGAATTTTGTTTTTCAAACGATTACACCACCGTCTAGTTAATTCATTTTTTTAACACAATCAAGATTCAAATATTAAAAATCATAGATAAAAATTGTTTAGAAACTATTGATAAATATGATAAAAGATTAACAAAAAAATTAAGATTGATTCATTATCTTAATCTCACTATGTAGGCATAAGATTCAAAGTGTCCTATCAATTTTTTTTTCTTTTTCCAAATTTATTCGATTTTCGCTCAAAGAAAGCTATGAATTCTTTTACTTGAAGTAAACAGCTGACAAAATAATCATCATACTAATAATAATCTAACTGAATGCATGATAAAAATTATTAGGCATATAAAATTTAAGTGATTTAACATGATCGATTTCTGTTCTGATACTTCATAACTTGGTTTGTAAGGAACAATTAAATATATAGATGATAGAATTGGAAAAGTATGTAGGGGGTATGGAAAGAATAATTTGTATTTTTATAAAAAAAATTATAATCAATAAAGTAAAACTTGAGGCTGAAATGAATTGGCCTTTAAAATTATCATATTTTAGATGAGGATAATAAATTATGTGTGTATATTTTTTGCTGAAATTTAGTGTCTTACAGTATTCACATGTATGCAGAGATTGTGTTTGCGGAGACATTACCAGTAGTAAAATCAGTAATGGATGGATACAAGTGTGCATATTTGCCTATGGCCAAACTAGAACGGGAAAGACATTCACCATGGAAGAAGACTTGAAAAACCGAGGAGTTAATTACCGTGCATTGAAAGAACTGTTCAAGGGCTCTATTGATAGAATACCAACAAATAGATATGAGTTTTCTGTTAGCATGTTTGAGGTTTATAATGAAAAGATAAGGGATCTCCTCTATGAAAATTCACCTGATTTTCCGCCTAAGAAGTAAGAACCTGATTTCTAAGTTTTATGGTTTAATTTTTTTCTTCTGCAAACAAATAAATAGTATTTTGTTGTTAAAGAAGGTTGGATATAAAGCAGATAAATGGAACTCAGGAAGTACCTAGTCTTATAGATACTAAGGTAAGTAGCTTGGATGAGATGTGGGATATTCTTCAGACTGGAGAGAAGAACAGATCAGTTGGGTCGACAAATGCTAATGAACTTAGTAGTAACTCTCATTGGTAAGGTTTACTATATTGTAGTGTCTCTTTTTCTTTATTTTGTTTTCTTTCTCCTTTTTCTACAGTACAAATAGCTTCGTTATTGTAGGGATAATTTCATTATAGATACCAGTAAATATGCACAGGTTGTTTTTTGGCATGAACATAACCCACACCTTTGAACCATAACTAAATAAAACATTGAAATTTTACTATGGTTTGCAACTTCACATTTACTATAGCTTGTGTGAGATATTTAATACATATTAAATGCGTCGAAGCAGACCATAATTCGTTCTATTGCAACAAAGAAACTGCAAAACAACGACTCTTATAACAATAAGAATAAATTTTGAATGTGGTGAAGAGAAAATTGCACACCATTTACAAAGTCTGAAAGCTCTCGAACAACAAATACACTATAAACACCACTCTACAATGGTCCATCAGTTCAAACCTTAAAGCTATAATTCATTGAAAAACATCCTAATTCCTAAATGATAGAGTCGACAAATAAATGCATCAGTGAGGGAGAAACTTGATGGGAGCTTCAACGTTTACTGTATCTCCATTTTTAGATTTGATTAATTTACGAACCAGGAAGTAGGTAACAATATATAAACAGATATGCTATTTCTGGTTGTATAATTCAGTCACGTACATATATATGATTAAATATATGGAATAATAATGGGGAGTACTTTTCTGCGTTATTGGAAAACTGGAAGAAACGTTTTGGTTGTGTTCATTGTGTTATTGGACATGAAATGATTAATCATAAACTGATTTGAATGGTCATTTTAATTAGTACAATTGCTTGTTGGAGGTTGATAGCTGATTGACATTGTTCATACTAGCAATGTTTTAGTCAGAAAGTTTATTCTTTTTGTAGCTCCAGTGCTTGCTAGTAATGAGAGTACATTTTCTTTTCAATTCATCTCGGCATTCACATGTGAGTGAGTGAATATTAGGATCTCAAAGTACAAATCCATAGAGATTTGAGGTAATGCAAGATATATCTGTTTTGTTCTCTTGATGGAGATGTAAATGCTTGCGGATTGAATTTAATATTATTGGTTATACCAACTTCTTGTTTCTACTGCCACCTAGGGATGGCAATGGGGCGGGTCTAGGGTCCAAACCCGGTTGACCCGCCCCTGTTTTGGCCCGCCTAGACCCGCCCCATTGGGTCATTAGGGCGGGTAGACCCGTGACCCGTTCTTGGGAGCTCCGGGTCTAGGGTCGGGTCGGGGCTTGGCTGACCCGCCCCAACCCGACCCGCACTACTGAGATCTCATAAAATCAGTTTAGTATTATAATGATGGTTTGTTAATACACACACACACATGTATTTATGTATGTGATTCTGACATGGATATTATAATGTTCCAATCAATAAGCTATAAAATTTTATAGTATTTAGCTGCATCATTGATATTATACAGTAACATATGCATATTTTTTTGAACTATTTGGTACACCATATTTTTATTATCTTCCTTTATCATGGAAATACATTGTTATTTGTATTTAATGTATCATTTAGTAACAACAAATATAAATAAATGTACATTAGTACACAATTTTGGATTGATAAAAAAAACCTCATCGGGTCTCGGGGCGGGGCGGGTCTACCCTGACCCGTATGGGTTTCGGGTTCGGGGCAAAATTTCAGACCCGCACCGGGTCTACGGGGCGGGTCCGGGGCGAGGTCTAAAAAAACCGGGGCGGGTCTGGGGCACAGGAAACCCGCCCCAACCCGCCCCATTGCCATTCCTACTGCCACCTATGGTCATCAACTGTAGAAACTCCTCCACTGCTAGTTGGCAAAATTACAATGATAATATGCTATAAATTTCTGTCCTCTCAAAACAGATTATGTTGGATACTTGGTTAAAGCTAGCTAGTCAATGTTTGATATTGCTCAAAGGTTGAATTTCATAGATCACGTGCTAATATAAATCTCTTCAAGCTGAATAAAATTACAATGTTACAATCCACTGAACTGCACTATTGTAACCATAACTAACTTAATTATTGCCAGTTACACATTAGAACTATTGCTGTGAATTATTGCAAGCTGTTAGTATTCGGTATCTTCTATATAGCATTTTGAAATAAAAAAAAACTCAATATATCGAATAGATGATGAGTTTTTAAAACACAACTATGCAATCCATATCGGTAAAAATAGAAATACCTCAGAGATTAAATAATTTTAGATGGAAAAATGTCCATATATTATTTTGAGGTTTGAAAACAAACTTGACTCGAAGCAAGACTTAATCTGTTTGTCGATACTAAATGAATGCCATCTTTCGATATAGGAGCAATGGAGCAAGACAAACCTGAAAGGCAAGAAGACATAGCAAAGGTTCAAGGTACACAGTAATTTACTTTCTTTCTTTTTTGTCAAGCCAACTTTGGTACTGTAAACTTATGATATCTAGTATTTTTTTCATATGACAGGTGAAATCAGTTTGTGGAACGACCAATTTAACAATCCAATTATAGAAAGAAGAGTAGTCCTAAATGATTACCTGGACTTGAAAGGTAAGAGTCATAAAATGTCTACCACGGAAGTTGACCCGTATGCAAAAGGATTATCAATTTTTGTTTTCTATTTTCTACAGGAAACATCTGTGTATTTTGTCGGATACGTCCTTTACAAGACGAGATACACAGGCATGAATCACCTGTTGTTACTTCTGATTCCAGCAAAGTGATATTGAAGACTTCCAAATCTAAGAGTAAACAATATTGCTTTGACAAGGTTTTTCATCCAAGCTCCACACAAGGTAGCAAAAATTCTGTTTGTATCGATGTTATAATCACTAAATTTCAGCGCTAAAACACATTGTAATTATGAACTAAGAATGCTATATGGAAGAAGCATTTACTGAGATAGAGCCAGTTATCAAATCCATTGTGGACGGATATAATATTTGCATATTTGCATATGGGCAAACAGGCACCGGTAAAACATATACTATGGTGAGAAACTCTACAACATAAAGTTTTCTTCTTTAAGACCAAGATTTTTTTTAACAATAACCATTATTCTCTAACATTTCTTGATAACCATAGGAAGGTAGGCTAGAAGATCCTGGTATTCACTTTCAGTATGCTCGAGATTTACAGGGAAATGGATACTTTGTTGTATTAATAAAGCCTAGTGCTAGGAGGTAGGAAAGCTGAACATGCACAAAGCTTATAGAAGATTGCTCAGTAATATTTGCTATTAAAAGGTATGTTTTTATGCTTTAAAATGTGTGTGTGTATGATACCTTGGACTATATATTATGATATACGATATGAATCCGATCTTGTTGTGATAACGTATATATATTGAATTGGGGTGTGCGGGAAAGCACTAACCGCGCAAAGAAGGTGCTATCAGATTTTGAATAATAATAATAATAATAATAATAATAATAATAAATTATAAAATATTACCGAAGTTTACTAAGTTTTCTAAAAATTAACAAAATTTATAATAATGATAATAATAATTTAACTAAGTCAATTAAGTTTTATAAATAATAATAATAAATTAACTAAGTTAATAATAATAATAAATTATAGAACATTAACCATGTTAACTAAGTTTTATAAAAATTAACTAAATTTAAAATAATGATAATAATAATAATTTAATTAAGTCAATTAAGTTTTATAAATTATAATAATAAAAAATTAAGTAAGTTGTTAATATTAATAATAATAACAATAATAAATTATAAAATATTAATAATGTTAATTAAGTTTTATAAAAATTAACCAAACTTATAATAATGATAATAATAATTTAACTAAGTTAATTAAGTTTATAAATAATAATAATAAAAAATTGACTAAGTTATTAATAATAATAAATTATAATATATTAACCATATTAACTAAGTTTTATAAAAATTAACTAAATTTATAATAATGATAATAATAATTTAACTAAGTCGATTAAGTTTTATAAATAATAACAATAGTAAATTAGTTAACTTAATAATAATAACAATAACAACAACAACAAAAATAAATTGTAAAATATTAACAAAGTTAACTAAGTTTTATAGAAATTAACTAAATTTATTATAATAATAATAATAGTTAAACTAAGTTAACTAAGTTCTATAAATAATACTAATAATAAGTTAACTAAGTTTTATAAAAATTAACTAAGTTTATAATAATAATAAATTATAAAATATTAGCCAAGTTTACTAAGTTTTATAAAAATTAACTAAATTTATAATAATAAGAATAATAATTTAACCAAGTTAACTAAGTTTTATAAATAATAATAATAAATTAACTATATTTTATAAAAAATTATCTAAGTTTATAACAAGAACAACAACAATTACAAGTTTATGACAAATAATTTCAATTTGGTTAAAGAATTTGAACGTTTTTTTCTTGATATAAGAATTAGTTTACTCGATGTGGAACTATTTTCTTATGAAGATAATAAAATGTTTATTACATTGATATATGATAAAATATATTTCATTCATGATCATAAATAATATATAGTATGTTAAGGATAATTATTAGATGTAATCTTAACTATATTCTGTGAAAATGTATTATTTAATCTATAGATAAGCCATGACACATACAAATTAGATAGATACTTAATTAATATTACCAACATTTAATATTACGATTAGCTTGTATATAGTCACACTGTGATGAATATTTACATAAACTATTTTTTGAACGTAGAATACATCTACACTACTACGGAATTCCTGCCATCACAGTTTGCTAAGCCATATCCACCTGGGTCTCTTGATGAACCCAAAGTAAATTTAGGGTATTTTGCTTTGGATAAGAACTTTAGGTGAATCTGGGATGTTATATTGGTAATACAGAGTGAAGTGAATGATAATCTTATCTTTTTAACTGATTGCACACTATTTTATACCTGAATTTGAGTTTTTAAGTCAGTTTTCTTTTTAACCGGATCAAATGCTTGGGTTTTTGAAGTTAGTAGTAAAAGAAAAGTAGAAAGATAAATGATGACGGAATATGTGAAAATTGACATGATAATAGATCACTGTCTGTATCTCATTTCCTTTTTGGCTTTTATATAATATATTCATATTTGTTCTCTTCTACCGATCTCTATTGCCTTTTTTTCTATAGGCATATTGGACTATTGAAGGAGACGGACTTGGACTTTCCATGATTTATATTTTTCTTTTAGCAAGCTCTTTTTGTAAGATTTTATGTCGTTAACATTTGTGCTTAAAACATTGTTCATGAAATGTTGTATATGACTAAATTTTATGGTGTATGAAATTGGTGTAGCTTTGATTATGTTTAATCGTTATAACTGCTTATAATATTGAATTCTATATATTAGTGTTTTATAAATTGAGCTGTTTTGAATACATTATTCATGGTTTATATAATTGTTTTAAAACTGCTGCAGTTGTTGTAAAATGTAGCAAAAACGTTGATATACCGCAGCGTTTCAAAACTGTTGCTATATTACTGGTTCTCCTTAAGTAATGATGTTAGAATGTGTTGCCAAACGCTGCTAAATGAGTTTGCAGCTTTTAATTAACGCTGCAAAATTAATTTGCTGCAGTGTTTTTTAAATGCATCAATAGCCACTTATTTAGCAACATTTCAAAAACGCTGTAGAATTTCCTAACTCTATTCCAGCATGATATTAGGCAGCGTTCTTCGAAATGCTGCTAATGATTATGGCAGCACTTTTAAAATGCTCCAAAAGGTCCTTTTTTGTAGTGTCATTTTGTCCCACAATTACATTATTAGGGGTACTAAGGGTAGAATAACTAGCTAAGTCGACCTAGTAGTGAGTATATATAAAGTTGACTCTCGAGTGAGTAGAATTGCATACAATAGATTAGGTAGATCAGAAATATAGGATGCCCAAAATTGATAAAAATGGCTATTGACTTAGACGGGTTATTTTGAAGGGTCTAATAGGTTCATAGTCATCCCATGAAAACATGTTAAGAGTAATGTTATTGGGGGTATCTAATAGGTTCTTAGTGATCCCATAAAAACTATGAATTGAAAGATGTTATTGGAGAATCCAATATATTCATAGTACGCCCATGACAACTATGATTGGAAATTGTTATTGGTATAAACAATAGATTTTTAGTCATTCCATGAAAACTATGAAGAAGGGTAGATTGTCCCTAAGGTCCAAAACAGGTTATTATCCAGGGCATGAAAACTAATCGGTTAATTATGACCTTAGAAAAGCTATAAATTGAGACAGATAGTTAGATAAATTGGGATGGGTAATCCAAGATATATTGCATGTTTGCATGTCATCATATTATTATTGTGTTCTAACCATTGTCGATGTAGGAGTACATTATATGGTTGAGATATTTAGTTATAATGCCAGTGAGGGGAAAATCCGTTCCGCTCAAAGATATGGTCCCACTAGCTATCTATTGGTTTGAGATGGTAGGTTATTATTCACACCAGACTTTTTGTCTGACCTGAAGATTTTGTTTTTCCCTTTAAACTCTTGGGTACTCATTTGAGTAGGTCAGCAGGAGGAAGAGTTTTCAGGTTCCAGTTAGACGATAAGCTTCCGGAGACGTGTAGGAGACAATCTAGCTATTAGAAGCTTTATTTATTTTCACTATGTTTTTCTGTTTAAATGTATGTAATGATAGAAGATTATAACTGTCAATTAGTAGTAAACTCTAATCAACTATAGGCATCTTCATATGTCACTCTTGGATTATTGTAGCGACCCGACTTCCTACGCCCAGAAAGTCGCATCGTTTTTAAGAAAAGAAAGAGGTGAGAAAATAGAAAAGATAGAGAAGAAGAAGAAACAACAACAGAATCTCAACAGCGGAACGAATAAAATATAATATATCACATAGATATTTCATAATATACAGAGTAAATCAGAGCACACAGATAATACACCCATACTAGACAGTTATAAACACCTGTCTAGTTAATACAACTCACACATCACAGTGATACAACACAGTGGAATATAAAATAAACTCTAGCACAGCGAAATCACTATATATCTACACGCTGAAGCCTCCTGCTCCATTGCTCCTCCAGAATTCGTCAAAGCTAACCTGAATCCCTTGACTACCCGTAAAAATTTGGGTACCCGAGAGTTTATGAAAAACAGAGATAAACTTCGGGTCAGACATGGGTCTGGTATGAGTAACAGGTTAAAGTTGTTTAACTTTGAAAATCCTTTGAAAACAAAAGGTATCACGTAAGACTTCCCATACATAAACATGGAAAAGTTTTTACCTTACGCTAACCAAACATTTTTAGGAAATCCGATGATATTATATTAGTGTCTAGGGTTTTCAAGTAAAATACAGAAATAGCTGAAATGCTTACATCTCACATTCCAACATAGTTGGGCACAACTAATACGTACGACACTTATTGGAGATTGGATTCCATACAATGGCTGGGCTACTGGGGTACCGCCCGTCATAGTACGTGGCCTAGATCACCGTACCGAGGAGTACGCCCGCTCCCCTGCAACACAAAGCCGGAACCATCCCTTACTGGACAGTCCCAAACAAGATAACCCCAGCAGTTGTCGCGCGAATCAACTGCCCACACAACCGAATATAAAGGGACATCTAGACAGGAGTATATCTTGCTCTCAAGTGGGCGCTACCCACGAAGCTTTGCTGCACCTCCCCTGTTTTAGCCATTCTCGGTTGATGAGGCTTAAGGTCACGATTACCTTAACAGAACTCATCACTTAGAATGATCATCGTCCACCTGACGATGTGCTGAAAGCATTCAATCCATACAAGTTCGTTCCGGGTTCGAACGAAACCGAAGGCATTACCTCGTTACACTCATATTGGAATCACCCTCAGAGTTAACGACAATAACCCTTGCATTCTGAATCACCATCTCGAATCTATAAGTACTATCTCCGTCAAACTCATTACGAAATCACCCACAGAGTTATACTGACGTATAGTTCTTATACCTCGAGTCTTCACTTGCTCCATTTGGATTAACAACCTAACGTTTAATTGGAATCGATGTTGTTTTCGGATATCCAAATATGGAAACCCGATCCCGGTCTCACCGAAATCCAAAATGTGTCTTTTAAGGCCAAGTTGTTTTAAAGGTTAAAACAATTTAATTCAATTATCTATATCAACCCAGATAGATAAATCACAATATCACAGATAGATAATTTCACATATTCTCATAAATGGATAATCTATATCACCATCACATTCCACAAAGCATCCATATCACAAACAGATACTACTCATCTCATCTCTGAGATCACAATCAATCAATCAATGGGATATCAATATCAATCATCATACATAAGCAAGGATAATAATCATATCATTGATAATTAATTTAAAATGAATTAAATTAATTACCTTATCCTTTAATTAATTTAAAGTTAATTAAATTAATTACTTCATCATTATTAAACTTGCTTATATTAATTTATTATCAATCAATTAATGAATCATCATCCCATTATTCCTTTAAATTAATCATTTCCGATTAATTGTCTTTAATTACATTTAAGTAATTATCCTCAAATTACAGATTAATTACTTTTAACCAAATATAGAAATTTATCTTTTCATTACTTCATTTATTAATTAACTAGAGTTAATTACTATGCTTAATTATTTATATTAATAAATCTCTTCATTTATCAATTATATTCCAGATAAATCCATTTTAATTTCAACATTAATTATAAAAATTAATGATCTCAAATTATCTTTACAATTTAATTATTTACCTCAAAGTAACTAATCTCTAATTTAAACCATGATAGTAGTCACCTTGATTAATCACACTTGGTAATTAACTCTCTTAATTACCTCATAAATAAATTAATTACTCCATAATTAATCGTCTCCAATTAATCCCTTGATTAATAAAAAGTAATTATACTCCAATTACTTTATTTACAAACATCATCCCATTAATTACGTCCTGTAATTATTTATCAATTACTTCACTAAGTAATTATATCTTCAATCATCAAATGATTAAATCCAGGTTAATTAAAATAAATTGACCCAAATAAATCATATTACTCAACAAATCAAAAGGAGTAATTCTCTCCTTAATTACTTCCCATCAATTAGTTATACTTTAACAGTTACAAACGTTGATTTCAATTTATCAATCCAATTAACGATTAACAATCATTTATATTGATTAATTTTCAAAATAATCCAGTTAACAGTCTTCATTTACATTTATTAATTTTATACTAAAGTAATTAACTTATATTAATGATTATAAGTTAAATTTTCCATTTATAAATAAATTAAAGTCAAATCCATAATTTTAATAACATATAAATTACTTAATTCATTTTGAAAACTTCAATTAATACATTACCTTAATTTCAAATTAATTACTTAATTCATTTATAAAACTTGCATTGACTCATTTAAACTTCAATTTCTAATTTAATCAATACAGTTCCATTATTATTACTTTAATTCTTTTAATAATTAATGAGTTAAACTCAATCTTTATTTCTTAAAGTAAACTCGTTTCCATTTCGATAAAAATTTGCTTTAAAAATGTTTAAAAACATTTATTTCTCTTTTCCTGAATTCTCATTTTAAACGTCGAGTTTAAACGAACACTAATTAAATTTTAAATCTTTTATAAAACTAACCTTTAAAAGAATCTTTAAATTTCAATTTTAAAAACAATCCTAGTTATAAGCGACTTTAAATCAAACCACCTTAATTCAAATATTTAAATTTATTAAAAGTATTTAAATATTTAAAACTTCCTTTTATTTCAAAAATCTAAATTTTAAACACTTAATCAAACTCAGTTTAACAGTGATTTTAAATTTAAAAACCAACAGATTTTAAAAACTGTCAAAAATCTGTACTGTTACACTTGAAACCAAAGCAACCCGAGACCATCATCAGTTTGCTTCGAGTAAAATGGAAAATTACCCGAGAAAAAAATGAAATTCACTCGAGAAAATCTCGAGTTAACCTGGACACTGCTAAAAACTTAGGAACAGTTTCCTACCCGAGTCACCCTATTTCTACTTCGAGGCTTTTCATGAAATCACCCGAGCTAATTGAAGAATTACTAGAGTAATTCTCGAGTTCAATTTCCCTGTCATCTCCACGAAAAACACAGTCACCCGATCACCCAACTGTGCACGTGCACAGTTCCGTTCATCATCTCCGAACGACCACGTCCATCTCCATACATCGGCGATCACCTCGACACCCTAACCCAGCCCTCCGATCATCATCACAAACCCTCGATCGAAATCGAGTACCTGCCATGAAACTGGAACGAAAACCACGACCTGGAAAGATGCCGTACTCCAAACTCCGACCACCAGAGCACCTGAAAATTTGGCCACGCCTTCGTCAATCGCCCCACCACCAATATCCAGAAAATCGAGGCACTCGATCGAGCTACGACTTCGAACGAGACAAATACCCATGGCTCTTAAAAACTAGGTCTACAAAATAGAAAACGTGGCCACCGGCTCCATGTTGATCTGGCCACCTTGACTCCATTTTCCCTAGCTTCACCCATCAATCCTCTACCTCTCGACCAACCCACGACTTCTCCAGTCGACGAGGTAAGCCACAGCACACCAAAATGCTCATAACAGTAAAACTAAAACTGCTTCTTCACTCAAGTTTTAAAAATTGTAAAATTTGTTTTAAAAATCATAAATTTGTTTGTAGTATCAATTTATATTCTTACATCTTTAAAATTAGAAGTTTGATTTTAAACATAATTAAAGTTGTATAAGTTTTCTTGGTTTTACAGAGTTACCTAGCTACTAGTTTAACTTATTTAAATTTTTAACATCTAGATTTTTGTTAAACAAACAATTGTTGTTTACACTTTTCAGCCAAACAGTTATTAAAATAGGAGAGAAAGGTTCGTTTGCATATTTACTCAAAGAAAGGTCATCATATAACAGAGCATACATGAAACAGATGTTCACAGATACTGGCACAACATACATATACAAGAATATATATGATCACAGAGAGAATCATGCCTTATTAGCTTAAGTTATAGGTTTGAATTAAAGTGTTACTCACCAACTTTGAAGAGGAAGAACAGAGACTTGTTTGCAAACAGTTTGAATTTGAAAAAAATGCTTCTCACTTAGATCTTCTTGCCAAATTCTTCTGCTCACTGTTATATTGATTTGTTGATAATGTTGAATACTTGTTTTAGGATTTAATGGAGTTTTCATTTTTGGTTTTGTTGAGCTCGAACTGGAAATAGAAATGATAAGAGAAGGTTGCTTCCAGGTTGAAGTTTTAAAACATTTTACAGGGTTTGTATATTTCATTTCTTATGTCAGAGATATTTGATACAATGGAGGCTGAAATACAATTCAACAGATTTTGTTTGGCTGCAAGGATGTGAACATTTAATGTTATTGTACTTGTGTCTCATTTTAACACTTATCAAATTTTTATTACTTGCCTGAGACTTCCCTTACAAGCTATGTGTATAATATATTTCTACTTTGTGTTTAAAATTTTGTTTCTTAAGTTTTGCATGCATTCGAACCAGATTTCCATACTAACCTATACAAGCCTACTTAACTATGCAGATTTGCATTAGGCTGGGAATCTTTTCATGTATTACACTTCTTGCTTTACATTTTAAATTGTAGTGTAAATGTTATGTTATTCTAGTATTGTTTTAATATGTTGTTTGATTGCTCAATGTATTTGTTTTATAATTTAATCAATTTTACTTGTTGCATTGTTATTTTTAATATATTATTTGATTACTTGGAGAGTTTGTTTTAAAATTTACAAAGTTATGAAATCTACTCGTATATATTATACTTTCTAATTTTTTTTTATATTTTAAATGTGGTTGGAATGTTGTTTTCAACATGTTATTTTAATATATCGTTTGATTATGAAATGTGATGGATATTTATTTTAGTATGTTGTTTGGTTATTTAGTGTGTATTTGTTTTATAAATTTACAAACTATCAAATTTACTTATGTATTATACTTCCTTGTTTTTATATTTTGAATTGTAGTTGAAGTGTTGTTTTTAACATGTTGTTTAATTATTTAATGTGTTCGTTTTATTATTTACAAAACCATGAATTTTACTTAATTATATTTGTTTCACTTGTACCATTGTTAACTTGTTATTTCAACAAGTGTATTTATATTTATAAATATTACAAAAGTTCATTTATCAAATTTTTAAATAATTAAACAAAGGATATTATCTCTTTATTATCAGCTACTTATTTTATAATATACACCAAAATATCATTTGACAAGATTACATTTACAATTCATATACATTTTTTTTAAACTAAAATTTAACAAGCTATACTTTTAAAAAGAAAAGAAAAGAAATTCTTTTATTAATAAATATAAATCCAAACTAGAGTTAGAATAGGTTTTAAAACAAATTAAACATTTATCAAAAGTATTTAAAACCATATATCTATTTAGTTAATAGCTTTGAAAAGTTAATTTCTAAATAAACAATAATTTCCAAATCATCAGAATATATATATATATATATATATATTAGAAATTGAAAACAAAATTTATCAATTAAATTCAAAACAGAGTTTTCCTATCTACGATATATACCAATATATATAAATAAATAGAAAATAATTTATTGGATTTTACAGATAAAATCATCCATCCGATATTTATCCGGAGAAAATATCACTTCAAATATTATAATTCAATAATCAATTTAATATTTAATATAAATTATTAAATTGATATCGGTCGAAATTTCAGGATGTCACATTCCTTCCCCCTTAAAAGAATTTCGTCCCCGAAATTTAATCAAAGGTAATTTAATAATCTATTAGAGATTTTAATTTTTTAATTAATTTTTAAAAAAAAAACCACATGCATATACCAACAACCATAGCAATCAATCATCCAAACAAACAAATCTAACTATCCAGACAAAAATTCTGGATAGGATTCTCACGAGTTTCCCCGAGTATAAGTATCGGGTTACTCGCTCTATAGAATCCAACCAGTCCATATCACTAAGCTATAGTGCTCCTACTCCTCTAGATCTACAGAACAAGACAAGATATCAGACTATAGACGAGTCAAACTCGCAACCAAAACTCCCTGAACTGCTGGTTCTAGAACCAGAAATAGAATCTCACACGTACTCCCTCAGAGATACATGAAACACATCAAATCTCAGCTATCCAACTGAAAATTCATTCCAGAAGATCAAACACTTAACTTCTCCAGAACACAGAGAAAATCCAGAACACCTCGGAACTGATTTCCCAGACTTATCAAACTATATAGCTCCTTTGATCAGAGAAAATTTACTCAAAATCAACTCTCAGATTTTGAGATCCAAATTCCTCCGTCTCCTATCCACCGAACTCTTCGGACGATCCAAAACTGCTTTCATCACTACCAATTAGCTAAACCTCTGCTGATCCCTTCCAGAACAGTCTGAATCCAAAACAATCCAGTAAAACGATCTTCTCGAGACCAACCAAAATCAAGAACACAACTTTTACTATCATCCATAGGAAACAACTTCTCTTTTTTACAGAAAATAAAAGCAGATGCACTCCCAACTGCTTCTGCTGCACAACTCCGATCTGAGTAGATGACAATGCTGATGACGAACTCAGGCAAAGACTGAACAACACATTCCAAAAATATGGTTCAACAGATCCAAAAATAAAACTCGGAAGTTCCTCCAAAACCTGAGCTGCTTCACTAAAATCTTCCTCCAAAAACCATCCTACTATTTAGCTGAACCATCGGTACCACTCCTGGAATCCAGTCGATACCAAACTCAATCTCCAGATGCTAACAAAACTCTGACTTCCTGAAGTCATCCAGAAAAAATATCTGAAACACAAGAGAACGCTCCAACTATCGCAAGTCACTTTTGCGATTAATCCAGCCTGATTTCAAAGAAAACTGTCCTCACTTACCAAACAGAACAGCTTACGCTTAGCTGGTCAATCCCCCAAAAGAACGGAACCACTCGACTGTTCTGGACTCCACTGCTAACTAGAATATTTCCTTGCCAGCACACAGAACACTCCGAGCTGCACTGTTTACACCAATATCAAAGAATTCCTAATCCAAAGCTCTTCGTGAAACTCGGACCTCGAACAACCCGAAACATCCTGCTGAACACAGCCACAACACCGAAACAAACTCACTTCTTTAACTCGTCCCAAAGAAATATCTTCGGAGACATCCATAGTCACTGCGTCTTATCACACAGCTACTACATCCTGAGGTATCAGAATATCATAACTTACTTCTGTCTAATCGACAGGTCCAACTCTAGTCCATCCAAACTCTCGAAATTCCGCTCACACGAGCGCAATCATCTTACACTTAAATGCTGGACTCCGAATCCCTAACAGATTTCCTTAAGAGATCAAAGAAATTCTTACACCACAATTTCACTCGAGATGAACTGTAGACCCAATACCGTCTCGGTAGATACACTTCCAACCTTAACAAATCCAACCATTGGTGATCGTGTTACACACACCACCACCCTATCTACCTTTATAACACATATTGGAAAACCTGAACAGGTAACCCAACCGATAGGTAGAAATATATAAAAATATACATATATATATATATCAAAAATACAAATACGCTCTCTCAAGGAAGAAATCACTTAAGAGCCTAGGTATTCGCTCAACCTAGTGCTCTGATACCAACTGTAGCGACCCGACTTCCTACGCCCAGAAAGTCGCATCGTTTTTAAGAAAAGAAAGAGGTGAGAAAATAGAAAAGATAGAGAAGAAGAAGAAGAAGAAACAACAACAGAATCTCAACAGCGGAACGAATAAAATATAATATATCACATAGATATTTCATAATATACAGAGTAAATCAGAGTACACAGATAATACACCCATACTAGACAGTTATAACACCTGTCTAGTTAATACAACTCACACATCACAGTGATACAACACAGCGGAATATAAAATAAACTCTAGCACAGCGAAATCACTATATATCTACACGCTGATGCCCCCTGCTCCATTGCTCCTCCAGAATTCGTCAAAGCTAACCTGAATCCCTTGACTACCCGTAAAAATTTAGGTACCCGAGAGTTTATGAAAAACAGAGATAAACTTCGGGTCAGACATGGGTCTGGTATGAGTAACAGGTTAAAGTTGTTTAGCTTTGAAAATCCTTTGAAAACAAAAGGTATCACGTAAGACTTCCCACACATAAACATGGAAAAGTTTTTACCTTACGCTAACCAAACATTTTTAGGAAATCCGGTGATATTATATTAGTGTCTAGGGTTTTCAAGTAAAATACAGAAATAGCTGAAATGCTTACATCTCACATTCCAACATAGTTGGGCACAACTAATACGTACGGCACTTATTGGAGATTGGATTCCATACAATGGCTGGGCTACTGGGGTACCGCCCGTCACAGTACGTGGCCTAGATCACCGTACCGAGGAGTACGCTCGCTCCCCTGCAACACAAAGCCGGAACCATCCCTTACTGGACAGTCCCAAACAAGATAACCCAAGCAGTTGTCGCGCGAATCAACTGCCCACACAACCGAATATAAAAGGACATCTAGACAGGAGTATATCTTGCTCTCAAGTGGGCGCTACCCACGAAGCTTTGCTGCACCTCCCCTGTTTTAGCCATTCCCGGTTGATGAGGCTTGAGGTCACGATTACCTTAACAGAACTCATCACTTAGAATGCTCATCGTCCACCTGACGATGTGCTGAAAGCATTCAATCCATACAAGTTCATTCTGGGTTCGAACGAAACCGAAGGCATTACCTCGTTACACTCATATTGGAATCACCCTCCGAGTTAACGACAATAACCCTTTCATTCTGAATCACCATCTCGAATCTATAAGTACTATCTCCGTCAAACTCATTACGGAATCACCCATAGAGTTATACTGACGTATAGTTCTTATACCTCGAGTCTTCACTTGCTCCATTTGGATTAACGACCTAACGTTTAATTGGAATCGATGTTGTTTTCGGATATCCAAATATGGAAACCCGATCCCGGTCTCACCGAAATCCAAAACGTGTCTTTTAAGGCCAAGTTGTTTTAAAGGTTAAAACAATTTAATTCAATTATCTATATCAACCCAGATAGATAAATCACAATATCACAGATAGATAATTTCACATATTCTCATAAATGGATAATCTATATCACCATCACATTCCACAAAGCATCCATATCACAAACAGATACTACTCATCTCATCTCTGAGATCACAATCAATCAATCAATGGGATATCAATATCAATCATCATACATAAGCAAGGATAATAATCATATCATTGATAATTAATTTAAAATGAATTAAATTAATTACCTTATCCTTTAATTAATTTAAAGTTAATTAAATTAATTACTTCATCATTATTAAACTTGCTTATATTAATTTATTATCAATCAATTAATGAATCATCATCCCATTATTCCTTTAAATTAATCATTTCCGATTAATTGTCTTTAATTACATTTAAGTAATTATCCTCAAATTACAGATTAATTACTTTTAACCAAATATAGAAATTTATCTTTTCATTACTTCATTTATTAATTAACTAGAGTTAATTACTATGCTTAATTATTTATATTAATAAATCTCTTCATTTATCAATTATATTCCAGATAAATCCATTTTAATTTCAACATTAATTATAAAAATTAATGATCTCAAATTATCTTTACAATTTAATTATTTACCTCAAAGTAACTAATCTCTAATTTAAACCACGATAGTAGTCACCTTGATTAATCACACTTGGTAATTAACTCTCTTAATTACCTCATAAATAAATTAATTACTCCATAATTAATCGTCTCCAATTAATCCCTTGATTAATAAAAAGTAATTATACTCCAATTACTTTATTTACAAACATCATCCCATTAATTACGTCCTGTAATTATTTATCAATTACTTCACTAAGTAATTATATCTTCAATCATCAAATGATTAAATCCAGGTTAATTAAAATAAATTGACCCAAATAAATCATATTACTCAACAAATCAAAAGGAGTAATTCTCTCCTTAATTACTTCCCATCAATTAGTTATACTTTAACAGTTACAAACGTTGATTTCAATTTATCAATCCAATTAACGATTAACAATCATTTATATTGATTAATTTTCAAAATAATCCAGTTAACAGTCTTCATTTACATTTATTAATTTTATACTAAAGTAATTAACTTATATTAATGATTATAAGTTAAATTTTCCATTTATAAATAAATTAAAGTCAAATCCATAATTTTAATAACATATAAATTACTTAATTCATTTTGAAAACTTCAATTAATACATTACCTTAATTTTAAATAATTACTTAATTCATTTATAAAACTTGCATTGACTCATTTAAACTTCAATTTCTAATTTAATCAATACAGTTCCATTATTATTACTTTAATTCTTTTAATAATTAATGAGTTAAACTCAATCTTTATTTCTTAAAGTAAACTCGTTTCCATTTCGATAAAAAATTTCTTTAAAAATGTTTAAAAACATTTATTTCTCTTTTCCTGAATTCTCATTTTAAACGTCGAGTTTAAACGAACACTAATTAAATTTTAAATCTTTTATAAAACTAACCTTTAAAAGAATCTTTAAATTTCAATTTTAAAAACAATCCTAGTTATAAGCGACTTTAAATCAAACCACCTTAATTCAAATATTTAAATTTATTAAAAGTATTTAAATATTTAAAACTTCCTTTTATTTCAAAAATCTAAATTTTAAACACTTAATCAAACTCAGTTTAACAGTGATTTTAAATTTAAAAACCAACAGATTTTAAAAACTGTCAAAAATCTGTACTGTTACACTTGAAACCAAAGCAACCCGAGACCATCATCAGTTTGCTTCGAGTAAAATGGAAAATTACCTGAGAAAAAAATGAAATTCACTCGAGAAAATCTCGAGTTAACCTGGACACTGCTAAAAACTTAGGAACAGTTTCCTACCCGAGTCACCCTATTTCTACTTCGAGGCTTTTCATGAAATCACCCGAGCTAATTGAAGAATTACTCGAGTAATTCTCGAGTTCAATTTCCTTGTCATCTCCACGAAAAACACAGTCACCCGATCACCCAACTGTGCACGTGCACAGTTCCGTTCATCATCTTCGAATGACCACGTCCATCTCCACACATCGGCGATCACCTCGACACCCTAACCCAGCCCTCCGATCATCATCACAAACCCTCGATCGAAATCGAGTACCTGCCATGAAACTGGAACGAAAACCACGACCTGGAAAGATGCCGTACTCCAAACTCCGACCACCAGAGCACCTGAAAATTTGGCCACGCCTTCGTCAATCGCCCCACCACCAATACCCAGAAAATCGAGGCACTCGATCGAGCTACGACTTCGAACGAGACAAATACCCATGGCTCTTAAAAACTAGGTCTACAAAATAGAAAACGTGGCCACCGACTCCACGTTGATCTGGCCACCTTGACTCCATTTTCCCTAGCTTCACCCATCACTCCTCTACCTCTCGACCAACCCACGACTTCTCCAGTCGACGAGGTAAGCCACAGCACACCAAAATGCTCATAACAGTAAAACTAAAACTACTTCTTCACTCAAGTTTTAAAAATTGTAAAATTTGTTTTAAAAATCATAAATTTGTTAGTAGTTTCAATTTATATTCTTACATCTTTAAAATCAGAAGTTTGATTTTAAACATAATTAAAGTTGTATAAGTTTTCTTGGTTTTACAGAGTCACCTAGCTACTAGTTTAACTTATTTAAATTTTTAACATCTAGATTTTTGTTAAACAAACAATTGTTGTTTACACTTTTCAGCCAAACAGTTATTAAAATAGGAGAGAAAGGTTCGTTTGCATATTTACTCAAAGAAAGGTCATCATATAACAGAGCATACATGAAACAGATGTTCACAGATACTGGCACAACATACATATACAAGAATATATATGATCACAGAGAGAATCGTGCCTTATTAGCTTAAGTTATAGGTTTGAATTAAAGTGTTACTCACCAACTTTGAAGAGGCAGAACAGAGACTTGTTTGCAAACAGTTTGAATTTGAAAAAAAATGCTTCTCACTTAGATCTTCTTGCCAAATTCTTCTGCTCACTGTTATATTGATTTGTTGATAATGTTGAATACTTGTTTTAGGACTTAATGGAGTTTTCATTTTTGGTTTTGTTGAGCTCGAACTGGAAATAGAAATGATAAGAGAAGGTTGCTTCCAGGTTGAAGTTTTAAAACATTTTACAGGGTTTGTATATTTCTTTTCTTATGTCAGAGATATTTGATACAATGGAGGCTGAAATACAATTCAACAGATTTTGTTTGGCTGCAAGGATGTGAACATTTAATGTTATTGTACTTGTGTCTCATTTTAACACTTATCAAATTTTTATTACTTGCCTGAGACTTCCCTTACAAGCTATGTGTATAATATATTTCTACTTTGTGTTTAAAATTTTGTTTCTTAAGTTTTGCATGCATTCAAACCAGATTTCCATACTAACCTATACAAGCCTACTTAACTATGCAGATTTGCATTAGGCTGGGAATCTTTTCATGTATTACACTTCTTGCTTTACATTTTAAATTGTAGTGTAAATGTTATGTTATTCTAGTATTGTTTTAATATGTTGTTTGATTGCTCAATGTATTTGTTTTATAATTTAATCAATTTTACTTGTTGCATTGTTATTTTTAATATATTATTTGATTACTTGGAGAGTTTGTTTTAAAATTTACAAAGTTATGAAATCTACTCGTATATATTATACTTTCTAATTTTTTTTTATATTTTAAATGTAGTTGGAATGTTGTTTTCAACATGTTATTTTAATATATCGTTTGATTATGAAATGTGATGGATATTTATTTTAGTATGTTGTTTGGTTATTTAGTGTGTATTTGTTTTATAAATTTACAAACTATCAAATTTACTTATGTATTATACTTCCTTGTTTTTATATTTTGAATTGTAGTCGAAGTGTTGTTTTTAACATGTTGTTTAATTATTTAATGTGTTCGTTTTATTATTTACAAAACCATGAATTTTACTTAGTTATATTTGTTTCACTTGTACCATTGTTAACTTGTTATTTCAACAAGTGTATTTATATTTATAAATATTACAAAAGTTCATTTATCAAATTTTTAAATAATTAAACAAAGGATATTATCTCTTTATTATCATCTACTTATTTTATAATATACACTAAAATATCATTTGACAAGATTACATTTACAATTCATATACATTTTTTTTTAAACTAAAATTTAACAAGCTATACTTTTAAAAAGAAAAGAAATTCTTTTATTAATAAATATAAATCCAAACTAGAGGTAGAATAGGTTTTAAAACAAATTAAACATTTATCAAAAGTATTTAAAACCATATATCTATTTAGTTAATAGCTTTGAAAAGTTAATTTCTAAATAAACAATAATTTCCAAATCATCAGAATATATATATATATATATATATATATTAGAAATTGAAAACAAAATTTATCAATTAAATTTAAATCAGAGTTTTCCTATCTACGATATATACCAATATATATAAGTAAATAGAAAATAATTTATTGGATTTTACAGATAAAATCATCCATCCGATATTTATCCGGAGAAAATATCACTTCAAATATTATAATTCAATAATCAATTTAATATTTAATATAAATTATTAAATTGATATCGGTCGAAATTCCGGGATGTCACAATTATTTTGTAATTATAATTTATTTGAATGTGGGTTCACAAATGGGATTATGTAATTAATATTAAATCATATTTCGAAATGGAATGTAAAAGTTATTTATGAATTGTGTTTGAAAATTTTCATACTCATGTGCTTCTGTTATTGATATGATTAACATAGCCGCATTTTATCATCATATATTAATAACCATTGATGACTACAGCATCCATTGTGGTTAGTTTTGGGCCTCAGAATGGGGGATGTTACACATTCCATATGGACTGATCAATGCACAAGCATATTTAGTCGACTTCAAGAGTCGAGTCTCTAGAGGATTTGTGACATCCCGGAATTTCTGACAATATCAATTTAATAATCTGCATTTAAAATTAAATTGATTTGATGATTTCGTTGATAAATTTGTATTGATTTGAAAATTCTTCTTTTAATAAACATTTAAATTGTGGATTTATCTTTTTAAAAGCTAAATATATTATTTTCTATTCATAATGTATATTAATTTATACATATTGTAAATAGATGAGCTTTGTAATAAATTTAATTAATAAGGCATATTTTTATAATTCTAATATTTTTGATAATTTGGGAATTTTGATTTTTATTTAATATTAAGCTATTAAATAAATAACTATATGGTTTTAAAATACTTAAGATAATATATCTTAGCTTATGTAAGATAAATAAAAGGTTTGTTTTAAAATATTGTTTAACTAATATGAGGTATTAGTTCATTTAATAACAATAGGAAGTTATAATCTCTTTTATAAATTATTTAAATTTGACAAACTGTTATTTTCAAATAACATTATTAATGTATTGCTTTATATATGAATATAAATAGATTTTTAAATAAAAGTGTTATTTTCAAATTTAATATGTTGTTATGTATGTATATATATATAACTTGATTTTTAAATTGGATTTTGAATTTATTTGAATTCAAAAGCCTTGAAATTTAAAAGAGCAAATATTTAAAATGTTTTGATTTTAAAAGATAATTGTATAAGCTTGTATATAATTGGCTTTATTTTTTATTTCTTAAAATTTATATATATATATTAATAAGTAAATTAAGTATTTAATAGTTTAAGTTTTAAAATAAAAGAGAAATAAAAATATGCACATATGTTAGGATTAGAACTAAAATACATAAGTCAAAATTTATAACAAATAACTAAGACGAAGTATAAAAGTATGTGGATATAAATTAAGTAATAAACCAATACAAAGGATTAAAGCAACTTTATATATGCATAGGTATAAAAGCAATCCAGGTTTGTATAAATAGGAGTAAAGCCTGTTAGGAGTTATGTAAAACAAAGGCAAGAATATAAACAAAGTAAAATAAGTATTATGTGTAACCTGTAAAAGTTTAGAATGCAATGGTAAGTATAAACAAAGCTAAGTAGTAAAATATCTAAACATGAAAAATAAAATAAGCTAAGTAAGAAGACACAAACCAGACAAGTAAAAGAAATATCAACATACCAAATTGGAGAAACATGAAACATAAGTACATACGAAATTTGAAGTAAAAGATAATTAGTATACATAAAGGACCATAGCATTAAATGCTAGCAACAGTTTAGTCCATTCGAATTTGTTCAAAAATCATCTCAGCCCCAAAACCAGTCTACCTGATAGCTAAAGAGAAAAAAATCTCTGAATAAACAGAAATGTTGTACTAACTTATGTAAACCCAGTAAACACCTCCCTTATACAAACTCTTTTATATATATCTCCTTCTTTTATTCATCATCATCACAGCAAAATAGAAAATAAGTAAGCTTAACTTTATTTTACGACTTAAAACAACTTCATCAAACAAAGCATGAAGATTAGAAGGAAGATCAAAGGAAAAAGCATTTTCCAGTTTTAAAAGTTCAAAGCTTGCTGTTTTTAAAACTTAGTGTGCTTTGTCCTCTGTTTAAAAGGTGAGTAACATTTTTATTAAAATAACTTAAGTAGTAATCTGGTTGCATGAAATCTCTGGAACTATTATGTTCGAATGCAGGAATATATTAGCGCTTTCCTCTGTATATGTATGAATGTATGATATGCATGTATTGTTTTATCTGGGTACTCTCTGCTTTTATCTTCCAGTTCCCAGTTTTGGTTTTAAAAAATATATTTCAAATCTTTTGATCTGTCTCTGCTTAAACTTAATATGCAAATCAAACTTGATTGTTAAATTGTAAACCTTAGTTTTAAATTGTACTTAAGTCAAATAATATTTTTTTCGTGACTCTGGAAACCAAGCCTACTGATCAAAACTAAGATAAGTAGAAATTAAAATATCACAATCTATTGTTTCAGGACTAGGATCTGAAACATCATACATAATCATGATTTTTGAAAACAAAATCACAATTTTAGTTAAGTCTGGGATGAGCAGTTCTAGTTCATCTGAATATATAAAATGAGGTGATTTCTGACGATCTAATGGATGGTGGTGGTCGGGGTTCTCCCTGATGATGGAGGAGTGAACGTAGTTGAGGGGAAAAATGGTCGATGGTGGTAGAATCCATCGAGGAAGTCGTGGCAGTGGTTTCATGTCTAGAACCCTAGTTTGTCTGTTGATTGGAAATTTGATCGTCGCGACTTCTAGAGATGATCGAGTTCAACGAGGTTTGGTGTGATGGAAGCTGGGTGGTAGTCGAGTCCATGGCCGGAATTTCGCAAATTCAGGTGGACAGAGCTGTGTGAACGTGGCGTTGCCAGGGTTCGTGGGGAGGTTGTTTTCATGTTTCCAGGTTTTCTCTTTTGGGTTCTCTCGTTCGATTTCGAATGGCGACGTGATCGAGTGGATTGTCGATCTGAAGTTGGTAGGTGCGGCGTGGTCGACTTGTTCGACGACGTGGGGTAGGCTGGAGATGAACGCCGGCGAAGTACACGTGCACGTGCACGTTTCCTTGGCTCTGTTTTTTTTGGGGAAGGCGAGATTTTTCACTCGGGTTTTGCTCTAGTTAATCGAGTGTGTTACTCGGAGTAAAAGTGGGAATGACTCGAAGCTGTTTTGTTCGATTCGAGTATGATGTTCCAGGCTTTTGAGAAAAATAAGCCTGGCAGTTTCTTGATTTCAAAATACAATATAAAATCTGAAAACAAATTTAAAACCCAGTTTAAATTAAGATTTTAAATCTAAATTCAAATTGAATTTGAATCTTAGGTTTTGAAATAGACTAAAGTTTATAACTTTAAAATGAGGTAAATAAGTTAAAGTTAAAATATACATTAATGATTTGAAATTTTGTGACGACCGCCCATGACCCCTGCACCGAATCTAGGGATAGTGCGCTGTAAAGTGTGCCAGGCGACCATGGACGATTGTCAAGGTAAGATTAAAAACAACAGGATCTATCGTATTACTCACAGCGCATGGACAAAATACAATAGAATCATATGTATAGTGAAGCTTTACAGAACAAAATGACATCTTATAAAACTCCATAATAGTTGAATACAAGCATTCATATAGTCAATACATCCAGCCTCACTACATATCTCTCAGAGAAAACAAAACAGCGGAATATCCAGTACATATAAGAAGATAATATGCAACCCCCTAGCTCGTCTTCGATATCAGCATCGTGAGAAGAGAACAGCACCTGTCACCTGCTACCTAGTCTGCCCGTCCCAAAACGGACGAACAGCCCAAGGCAATAAGAATTAAAAACATAAAGCCTTGAGTCAGACAACAGTCTTAGTGAGCAGTAAATTAACTAACAACATACCAAAAGAGCATAAAGGAAAAGGAATAGGAATACAACCCTCCCACTCCAACCTCATTCTACAGTGATAGCCCCCAGACACACACTAAGCAGAAGCAAACATAGCAGAGCATACAATTTAAAGTAAAGCTACTATCACTCGAGTCAAGGGCGATGTTTTCCAAGTACCAAGGCCTAAATCAGATAAGCACCCAGAAAATACCGCTCTTGAGTCCGAATGACGATACAACCAAACATCCATGACTCTGGCTATCACTGTTATCATTGCTTCGATATCCCCGTTAATTGAATGACCGGCACATTCTTTCAGCCGTCCGTCAAGGGCTAATGAAAACCCCGGTTCTAGACATAACTCCCGCACGTCGTCGCAGCCCGTGCCTAGGACTATCGAATCTGCCCAGAGTACTCGACCATCAACAGTTGGCCGTTGGGTCTATCGAATCTGCCCAAACGTACTCTTGCTTAGAGCATGCTAGAACCTTCAACAACGATGCTATCCAAGCCTCCTAGTCATCCTCCTCGACGACTATTCTCATATCCATTCATTATCCTCAACTCGAATCATATCACCGAGTTATCAACATGCTTGGAATGATCCCGTCTGGATTAGACCAAGTCTTCATCATATGATTGCCTCGCTTCTTTACATCCTCGCAAAGCCTCATCTCATCATCACATCATCGAATCTATGCATAAGAGCTTCATCATCCCGCTACATATGCCACGAGCAGCTTTTCCAATTCAAGAGCCTTTCCCTTAGCTTTTGAATCACCTTCGATCTAAATCTAATCATCAATCATCTAGTTCATAACAATCAATCAAATCAAACATCAATCCAAGCAATCAAGCATTCAAATATGATCTAGGTAGACAATTATAACAACAATGGCATTTTCGTAATTAAAGAGTTGAAAGTCCAATAAGCATGAAAACATGGATTATATCTCTATAAACTTGATGAATGAACTTGCATAGGTTTACATATGATAAAATGGATGTAACATCATCATGAACAATGGATCTATATGGATCTACACATAGGATGAAGAAAATGCATGGAAATCGCTATTTTAACACCAAATCGAGCCAACAATCCGATATACTCCTTTGGATCCGTGTGAGAGATAATCACCACTCACCAAATCACCTAAACAACCTCAAATCAACACACTTCAGATCTGGACAGCGAAGGATGAAGCTAGATCTATCACAAATCCGCTTCAAATGAAGAAATCTCCCTTGAAAAGATGAAGATCTTCAATCTAAGCTCTTGAATCTTCAATCTTGATCTTCGATTTGGATGGATGGAAACACTAGATTAGAGTGGAGAAAAGAAGTGAAGAAGTGTAGAAGTCGAGCTCTCAAAATGGCAGCACTTCGTCGCTTCAAAATCCGGATCCCAAAAAGTGAGAACAACCCCTCCTATTTAAAGCTGAAAACTGCCCTTAAGTCGTAACTCGGCTATCTCCTTAAGTCGGTGCCGACTTAACACCATGCCGACCTAGTGCCTTGCCGACCTAGTGCCTTGCCGACCTAAAAACTCATCTGCCTATGACTCGCAACAAAACAGCTGTCTCCTAAGTCGGTTACGACTTATGGCATGCGCCTACGACTTAACGACTTAACTGCCTCGCCGACCTACGACTTAACAATATGACCGAACCAACGAAGCAGACTCATCATACTGCCGCAAAACCCAAGTCCTAAGTCGGTTGACGACTCAACAACAAAGCGCAACTGCGACTTAACACATAGGCACGACTTAACTTAGGTCGTTGCCGACTTAAGTGCCTTGCCGACTTAAGACATACGAAGGAATACAACTACGACTTAACTCGTAACTGGGTTACGACTTAACACAAGAGACGTCCTGCCGACTCACAACTCAACACACGTTGCCGACTCAACTACCTACCGACTCAATTACCCTGCCGACCTAACACTTAACACCCAAACACTTAGGTCGCTCACAACATGTCCTTAGGTCGTTGCCGACCTAACTCTACTCCAGAGTACTTAGGCTGCCTACTATTCTTCCTTAGGTCGCCCTAACCTCTTAAGTCGGTCAACCCCACTTCCTTAACTCGGCAACGACTTAACAAATAATTTTCAGATATGCTAACTACTAAGTCGTCCAGGTCTTAAGTCGACCACTATCTTAACTCGTCAGCCGACTTAACACTTAACTCACCACTATCCTTAAGTCGGTTAATACTATAAGTCGGTCACTTCCTTAGGTTGTTATCCCTTAACTCGGCGAGTTCCTTGAGTCGGCAACTCGACCCAGACTAGTTGCTTAACTCGTCCAAACTCCTAAGTCGGCTACGACTTAGGACTTAAGCAAAATTCTGCCAAAACCAGAAATGACTTAACAACCATACAACCAAAGGTAAATCATTTTAGAATGTTTTGATCCGTAAAAATACGGGTCGTTACATTCTCTCCCCCTTAGGAATTTCGCCCCCGAAATTCCAATCAACAAGGCAATCAAAGCTATTCTGTACGCCTATCATCCATAACGATCAATAAACCATGCATCCAATTCTAGCTTAGCGTACAGAATTCTAAGACTTAGAACAAGTTACAATTTCGTTAGATGACACGACACCTTAGGGCCATACCTTGAAGAGTTCAGGATGAGCTGCTTTCATCCTCTCTTCCACCTCCCACGTACAGTCGTTATCATCATCACTCCATTGTATCTTGAGCAACTTAACTACCTTTCTCCTAAGCTGTTTCGTGTCGGTTTCAACAACACGAAGCGGCTTACGAGGTCTTCTATCGACTGGATCAACTTCGAAATCTTCACAGCTATCAGCAGAAACCACTGTATTCGAGTCGTGCACATACTTCCGTAGATATGATACATGAAAAACATTGTGCACACTCGACATCTTCTCAGATAACTCCAATCTGTAAGCGAGCTTTCCAATTCGCTCGATAATCGGGAATGGTCCAACAAATCTCGGAGTCAATTTTCCTTTCTTCCCGAATCGAATAACATTCTTCAGTGGAGAAATCTTCACAAAAACCATATCTCCTACGTCGAATTCCAAATCCTTTCGACGCTTATCAGCATAACTCTTCTGACGGTCTTGGGCTGCCTTCATTCGTTGCTGAATGATCTCTATGCAATCCGAAGTTTGCCGAATCATTTCTGGCCCAAGCATCAACTTCTCTCCTGTTTCCAACCAACATGTCGGAGAGTTACACGGTCTTCCATACAACGCTTCATACGGTGCCATACCAATGCTTGACTGGTAACTGTTGTTGTACGCAAACTCCACCAAATGAAGGTGATCTTCCCATGATCCTCCGAAATCCAGAACACAAGCTCTGAGAAGATCTTCCAAAACTCGGTTGACTCTCTCGGTCTGACCATCTGTTTGGGGATGATAAGCTGTACTCAAGCACAACTCGGTTCCTAAGACTTCCTGGAAGCTCTTCCAAAATCCACTAGTGAACAATGGGTCTCGATCGCTCACTATACTCTTCGGAATGCCATGGAAACGAACTATCCACTTAACATACAACTCAGCCAACTTTGATGCAGTCCTAGTTGATCGAACAGGAATGAATCGTGCACTCTTAGTCAGACGATCCACAATGACCCAAATCCCTTCATTTCCCGTTCTGGTTCTAGGCAATCCATCAATAAAATCCATCGACACTTGTTCCCACTTCCATGTAGGAACTTCTAAGGGCTGAAGCAATCCACTTGGCTTCTTCTGTTCAGCCTTTACCAACTGGCAGTTCATACACTTGGAAATAAAATTTCCAACATCCTTCTTCATACCTTCCCAGTAGTAGGTTCTCTTCATATCCCGATACATCTTATTTCCACCTGGATGAATTGTCAACTTCGAGTGATGACTTTCCTTCAGAACTTCACTCCTCAATTCATCTATATCGGGAACAACTAGTCGTCCTTGCTTCCGAAGCCAATTCTCTCGATCGACCTCGAATCCTTTATCCTTTTCTGGATCCAATCCAGATTCCAATTCACGGATAATCTTGACAATCTTATCATCTCGCTTTTGGCCTTCGCCAATCCTTTCCACAAGAGTGGGTCTTATCGATAAGTTTGCCAACATCTCAGGTTCCAATTCACATCTAGGCCTGAAGTCAAATCCAGCTAAATACTCGAGACTCTTCCATTCTGAAAACATGGCTCCCAATCCTGCATGTCTTCGACTTAACGCATCTGCCACTGCGTTACCTTTTCCCGGAGTATAAGCTATACCAAAATCATATGATGCCAAAAACTCTAGCCAACGTTGCTGCCGAAGATTCAAATCCTTTTGGGAGAAAAGATACTTCAATGACTTGTGATCCGTAAACAACTCGAATCGAACTCCCAACAGATAATGTCTCCACATCTTCAGAGCAAATACAATCGCCGCTAACTCCAAATCATGAGTCGGGTAATTCCTTTCATGCGGCTTCAGTTGTCGACTGGCATACGCAACAACTTTATCCTTCTGCATCAGCACTGCTCCAAGTCCAGTACCACATGCGTCGGTGTAAACCACCATCTCATCATTCCCACTAGGAATAGTCAAAACAGGAGCACTCGTCAATCTCTCTTTCAGGATTCCGAAAGCTTGCTCACACTTAGCATTCCAACAGAACACTTGGTTCTTCTTCGTCAATCCTGTTAACGGTGCAGCTATCTTGGAGAAGTCTTTGATAAACCGTCGATAATATCCTGCTAATCCAAGAAAACTTCTCACATCAGATGCATTCTTAGGTTTAACCCAATCCTGGATTGCTGCCACCTTAGCGGGATCAACCGCTATTCCATTTCCAGAAATCATATGGCCTAAGAACCTCACTTCACTCTTCCAGAAGTGACACTTCGAAAACTTAGCCTTCAGCTGATGTTTCCGTAAGATCCCCAAAACAATACGCAAGTGTGTCTTGTGCTCTTCCTCCGTTCTGGAATAAATCAGAATATCATCCACGAACACAAGTACGAACTTGTTCAACTGATCTCTGAACACTCTATTCATAAGATCCACAAAATATGCTGGCGCGTTAGTCAATCCAAACGGCATTACCAGCCACTCAAAGAAACCGGATGGTGTCCTAAAAGCAGTCTTCGGCACACTATCCTTAGCTACTCTCAACTGGTGAAATCCCGTTGCCAAATCCATCTGAGAAAACACCTTGGCTTCGTGAAGCTGATCAAACAAGTCATCTATTCTCGGCAATGGATACTTGTTCTTTTTAGTCACCTTATTCAGCTCACGATAATCCACACACAATCTCAATGACCCATCTGCCTTGGTTGCAAACACAACTGGTGCACCCCACTCGGACACACTACGTCGAATGAATCCTTTCTGCAAAAGATCATCAACTTGCACCCTCAACTCCTGCTGTTCCCTAGGCGCCATCCGCCTAAGAGGCATCACAACAGGTCTGGCTCCTTCAACTAGATCTATACGAAACTCGATCTCTCTATGCGGCGGCAACCCTTTGACTTCGTCAAAGACATCCTCGAATCCATTTGCGATTGGCACTACAGACAGTCCATCCCGTGGAACAACTAGCGAATACATGAAGCTCATGAAGACGCCTTCCTCATGCTTACATCGTATCACAATCTTTCGCCCTTCCACATTCTCGACTGCCACCTCTAGCCTCTCACAATCAACCTTAGCCGCATACTTCCTAAGCCAGTCCATACCCAAGATAATTCCGAACCCCGCAAAGTTCAGAACAAAACAATCACAAACAAAAGAGCAACCATGACTCGACACAACTAGACCACGGCATAACATACACAAACAAGTCGAACCCCCAACTGGATTAGTCACAACCAATGGCCTATCAACAATATCCGGTTCCAAACCTAACCGGCCTACTAGTTCATTACAAACAAACGAGTGCGACGCTCCAGTATCAAACAGAACTCTAACTGGAACACCACATAGGAAAAGAGTACCTTGAACAACCACACTCTTTCCCTTCTCTTCAGCAGTAGGAGCTTTCGAAGACGACGGAACAGCTCCTAAAGCATAGGCTTGCACAATCTGCCTGTCCTTCCTTGGTTCTGGACAATTCTTCCTGAAATGCCCCGGCTTGTCACAGTTGTGACACTTCATCGGTGCCTTCGGATTCTTACAATCCTTAGAGAAATGGCCCTTCTGCTGACAATTGTAGCAAGTTACCTCGCCTTTCGGCTTCTTCTGGCCATCCTTACCCTTCTGCTGCTGCTGCTTCCTCTTCTGGTTTCCACCCTGCTGTGGTTTAGATTCCCCCTTGGTCACAGCAACAACAGATCCTTCCTTAGGAAACAGACTCTCATGCCTAAGAGCTTTCTCCACAAGCTTCTCAAATGAATCGTCCAAATGATCCACCAACTGTCTCCCAAGATAACTATCCAAGCCGGTCACAAACTTCTCATTCTTCTGATAAGCAGATTCAATATACGACCGGGCATACTTGGACAAAGCTTCGAACTCAGAAACATACTCAAGAACTGATCTTCCACCTTGCTTGAGCTCCACAAACCTCTTGAACAGAACAGACTTCTGGGCTGTAGAAATGAACTTAGCTTCAAATCTGACTTGGAATTGCTCCCAAGTAATCTCTTCTTCCGGAGTAGTGATGGTAATAGAGTTCCACCAATCAGAGGCTCTCCCTTGAAGCTGCCTCGATGCCAACTTCCTCTTAGTTGCATCATCAATTCCCAAATCACCAAAGATCCTTCTACAAGCATCGATCCACCTCTGGACTTCAATGGTAGATTCTGTTCCCAAGAAAAGCTTCCCTCCAAGAGCAGTATAATCCTTGCACAACTTAGCAAAATCCACTGGTTTCGGAGCTTGGACTTGAACTCCAACATCAACTGCTGCCCCCGGAACTGGTATCCTTCTCATGATCGAAGTCATCATAGCTTCGAACATGGCTGCATAATCAGCAGTCTCTTCAGTAGCACGGCCTTCCCTAGCAGCTGGTCTCCCTCTTCGACTCATTCTCAATATCTATAAAAAGGAATGATTAGAACATCTAGAGAAACAACTGCATACAGGACTAACTTACTGCTAAACTACTATATTATATATAGTAATCATCCATCAAATTACAATTACGTCTCTCATACGTAGTTACGACAGCGAGCGTTGGGTAAAATCGATTAACCAATGCTCTGATACCAAATGTGACGACCGCCCATGACCCCTGCACCGAATCTAGGGATAGTGCGCTGTAAAGTGTGCCAAGCGACCATGGACGATTGTCAAGGTAAGATTAAAAACAACAGGATCTATCGTATTACTCACAGCGCATGGACAAAATACAATAGAATCATATGTATAGTGAAGCTTTACAGAACAAAATGACATCTTATAAAACTCCATAATAGTTGAATACAAGCATTCATATAGTCAATACATCCAGCCTCACTACATATCTCTCAGAGAAAACAAAACAGCGGAATATCCAGTACATATAAGAAGATAATATGCAACCCCCTAGCTCGTCTTCGATATCAGCATCGTGAGAAGAGAACAGCACCTGTCACCTGCTACCTAGTCTGCCCGTCCCAAAACGGACGAACAGCCCAAGGCAATAAGAATTAAAAACATAAAGCCTTGAGTCAGACAACAGTCTTAGTGAGCAGTAAATTAACTAACAACATACCAAAAGAGCATAAAGGAAAAGGAATAGGAATACAACCCTCCCACTCCAACCTCATTCTACAGTGATAGCCCCCAGACACACACTAAGCAGAAGCAAACATAGCAGAGCATACAATTTAAAGTAAAGCTACTATCACTCGAGTCAAGGGCGATGTTTTCCAAGTACCAAGGCCTAAATCAGATAAGCACCCAGAAAATACCGCTCTTGAGTCCGAATGACGATACAACCAAACATCCATGACTCTGGCTATCACTGTTATCATTGCTTCGATATCCCCGTTAATTGAATGACCGGCACATTCTTTCAGCCGTCCGTCAAGGGCTAATGGAAACCCCGGTTCTAGACATAACTCCCGCACGTCGTCGCAGCCCGTGCCTAGGACTATCGAATCTGCCCAGAGTACTCGACCATCAACAGTTGGCCGTTGGGTCTATCGAATCTGCCCAAACGTACTCTTGCTTAGAGCATGCTAGAACCTTCAACAACGATGCTATCCAAGCCTCCTAGTCATCCTCCTCGACGACTATTCTCATATCCATTCATTATCCTCAACTCGAATCATATCACCGAGTTATCAACATGCTTGGAATGATCCCGTCTGGATTAGACCAAGTCTTCATCATATGATTGCCTCGCTTCTTTACATCCTCGCAAAGCCTCATCTCATCATCACATCATCGAATCTATGCATAAGAGCTTCATCATCCCGCTACATATGCCACGAGCAGCTTTTCCAATTCAAGAGCCTTTCCCTTAGCTTTTGAATCACCTTCGATCTAAATCTAATCATCAATCATCTAGTTCATAACAATCAATCAAATCAAACATCAATCCAAGCAATCAAGCATTCAAATATGATCTAGGTAGACAATTATAACAACAATGGCATTTTCGTAATTAAAGAGTTGAAAGTCCAATAAGCATGAAAACATGGATTATATCTCTATAAACTTGATGAATGAACTTGCATAGGTTTACATATGATAAAATGGATGTAACATCATCATGAACAATGGATCTATATGGATCTACACATAGGATGAAGAAAATGCATGGAAATCGCTATTTTAACACCAAATCGAGCCAACAATCCGATATACTCCTTTGGATCCGTGTGAGAGATAATCACCACTCACCAAATCACCTAAACAACCTCAAATCAACACACTTCAGATCTGGACAGCGAAGGATGAAGCTAGATCTATCACAAATCCGCTTCAAATGAAGAAATCTCCCTTGAAAAGATGAAGATCTTCAATCTAAGCTCTTGAATCTTCAATCTTGATCTTCGATTTGGATGGATGGAAACACTAGATTAGAGTGGAGAAAAGAAGTGAAGAAGTGTAGAAGTCGAGCTCTCAAAATGGCAGCACTTCGTCGCTTCAAAATCCGGATCCCAAAAAGTGAGAACAACCCCTCCTATTTAAAGCTGAAAACTGCCCTTAAGTCGTAACTCGGCTATCTCCTTAAGTCGGTGCCGACTTAACACCATGCCGACCTAGTGCCTTGCCGACCTAGTGCCTTGCCGACCTAAAAACTCATCTGCCTATGACTCGCAACAAAACAGCTGTCTCCTAAGTCGGTTACGACTTATGGCATGCGCCTACGACTTAACGACTTAACTGCCTCGCCGACCTACGACTTAACAATATGACCGACCCAACGAAGCAGACTCATCATACTGCCGCAAAACCCAAGTCCTAAGTCGGTTGACGACTCAACAACAAAGCGCAACTGCGACTTAACACATAGGCACGACTTAACTTAGGTCGTTGCCGACTTAAGTGCCTTGCCGACTTAAGACATACGAAGGAATACAACTACGACTTAACTCGTAACTGGGTTACGACTTAACACAAGAGACGTCCTGCCGACTCACAACTCAACACACGTTGCCGACTCAACTACCTACCGACTCAATTACCCTGCCGACCTAACACTTAACACCCAAACACTTAGGTCGCTCACAACATGTCCTTAGGTCGTTGCCGACCTAACTCTACTCCAGAGTACTTAGGCTGCCTACTATTCTTCCTTAGGTCGCCCTAACCTCTTAAGTCGGTCAACCCCACTTCCTTAACTCGGCAACGACTTAACAAATAATTTTCAGATATGCTAACTACTAAGTCGTCCAGGTCTTAAGTCGACCACTATCTTAACTCGTCAGCCGACTTAACACTTAACTCACCACTATCCTTAAGTCGGTTAATACTATAAGTCGGTCACTTCCTTAGGTTGTTATCCCTTAACTCGGCGAGTTCCTTGAGTCGGCAACTCGACCCAGACTAGTTGCTTAACTCGTCCAAACTCCTAAGTCGGCTACGACTTAGGACTTAAGCAAAATTCTGCCAAAACCAGAAATGACTTAACAACCATACAACCAAAGGTAAATCATTTTAGAATGTTTTGATCCGTAAAAATACGGGTCGTTACAAATTTTAAATGGAATTTAGTTAAAAATCCTTAAGTTTGAATTTAATGATTTGGATTCATTAAATTAATAAGTTAAATTGAAATGGATTGATAAATCTAATTAATAATGGGATTAATTAAGTAATTATGAGTTTTAAACTCATTAATTAAGTTTAAGTTAATTATTAATTAGGAAAAACTAATGTGGAGTTAAAGATTATTAATTTAATAAGATTAGATTTTGAATTAATGATTAAATGTTAATTAATCAGTAAATTTAAAGGTTAATTAAGTTACGGTTAAAACTTGAATTAATTAAATAATTAGTGGTTAATTAATAGGTGGTTAAGGATAAATTAAATTGTAATTAATATTGATTAATTAAGTTTAATTTCATAAGAAAAGAAATTAAGAATTGTAATAGTTAATGAAGGTCATTAACTTAAGACTATTAAATAATGGATATATTAATGTGATTAATTTTTAATAATTAATTATATAAATTAATTAAAGATAAACGTTTGTGAAAATGTTTAAGTGTAATTACTTAATGGAAGTAATTAAGGAATTAATTAATTAATGCAATTAATTGAGTTAAATATGATTTGTTTAAGTTGATTAATTTAGTTTAATTGATTTAAATTAATCATAGGATGATTTGATAAGTATAATTACTTAAATGTAATTAATGAAGTATAATTACTTAATGAAGTAATTAATGGTAATTACTATATGTAATTGGTTGAAGATGTTTTGAGTATGATAGTAATTTGGATTAAATTACTTTGTGAAATTAATCAAGGGATTAATTTAGAAAATTAATTAAGGAGTAATTAATTTATTAAGTGAATAATTAAGGGTAGTTAATTACTGAATGGGATTAATCAAGGATGATTAATAATTATGGTTAAGTAAAGATTAATAACTCAATATAATTGATTTAAATAGAATAGTTAAATCAAATATGTAATTAGGGATCATTAATTAATATAATCAATGATAAAATTTAAAGGTTGATTAATTAAGATTAATTAATCAATAATAAGTGATTTGAGTAATTAATTATAGTTAATTAATAGATGAAGTAATTAAAGATTAATTATTGTATTTGGTTATGGATAATTAATTTGTGAAATTAATTAAAGAATAATTACTTGAATGTAATTAAAGGTCAGTTAATCAAGATGATTAATTAAGAGAAAAAATTGAGAATGTCTAATTAATTGAATTGGGATTAATTAGAGGTTATGTAAGCAGGATTTATAATGATGAAATAATTAATTTAATTTACTTTAAATTAATTAGAGATAAGTGATTAATTTAATTCATTTTAAATTAATTATAAATGGTGTGATTATTAATCCTTGTTTATATCTGAATTGGATGATATCTATTGGATGATATGTTGTGATATTCTGAGATGTGATACTGGATATATCTGTGATAAATGTGTGATATTTATCTGTGTTAAATGCTGTGTGAATTCAAAGTATTGAATTGAATTGAAATGAATTGTTTAACTTTAAAACAACTTGGCCTTAAAAGATACGGTTTGGATTTCGATGAGACCGGGATCGGGTTTCCAGATTTGGACATCCGAAAACCACATCGATCCAAATTAACGATAGGTCGTGAATCTCAAGTGAAGATGAAGATTCAGAGTGCAAGGGTTATTGTCGTTAACTTTGAGGATGTTTCCAAAATGAGTGTAACAAGATAATGCCTTCGGTTTCGTTCGAACCCGGAACGAACTTGTATGGATTGAATGCTTTCAGAACATCGTCAGGTAGACGATGAGCATTCTAAGTGATGAGTTCTGTTAAGGTAATCGTGACCTCAAGCCCCATCAACCGGGAATGGCTAAAACAGGGGATGTGCAGCAAGGCTTCGTGGGTCGCACCCACTTGAGAGCGAGATATACCCCTGTCTAGATGTCCCTTTATATTCGGCTTAGTGGGCAGTTGATTCGCGACAACTGCTGGGGTTGTTTCGTTCGGAACTGTCTAGTAAGGGATGGTTACGGCTTTGTGTTGTAGGGGAGCGGGCGTACTCCTCGGTACGCTGATCTAGGCCAGGTACTGTGACGGGCGGTACCCCAGTAGCCCTGCCATTGTATGGAATCCAAAATCCAATAAGTGCCAACGGATTTGATTGTAAACCTAGTATGCTGGAATTTAATGAATGTAACAATTTCAGCTATTTCTTATTTACTTGAAAACCCTAGACCTATTATAATATCACTGAATTTCCTATCAAAGTTTTGGTTAGAGTAAGGGAAAAACTTTTCCATGTTTATATGTGGGAAGTCTTACGTGATACCTTTTGTTTTCAAAAGATTTTCAAAGTTAAGCAACTTTAACCTGTTACTCATACCAGACCCATGTCTGACCCGGAGTTTATTTCTGTTTTTCTTAAACTCTCAGGTACTCAAATTTTTACGAGTAGCCAAGGGATTCAGGTTAACTTTGACGAATTGTGGAGGAGCAATGGAGTAGGAGGCTTCAGCGTTGTAGATAGATATAGTGTTCCGCTGTGTTGGTATCTCTGTGTTGTATTGAGTTGTATTAACTAGACAGGTGTTTATAACTGTCTAGTATATGATGTATTATCTGTGTAACTCTGATGTATATGATTACTATGTAATCTCTTATGTGATATATTATATTTCATTCGTTCCACTGTTGAGATTCTGATGTTGTTTTCTTCTTTCTTCTCTATCTTTTCTATTTCTCACCCCTTTCTTTCTTAAAAATGATGCAATTTTCTGGTAGTAGAAAGTTGGGTCGTTTCAGGGTTGCTAAATAAGTTTATGGTGGTATTTGTTGATGACATACTTGTCTATTCGAAAAGGGAGGAAGAGCACAAGTTGCATTTAGGAGAAGTGGTCAATGCTCTCCGTAGGTATAAGCTACTGGAGAAAATTTCAAAATGTAACTTTTGGCACAAGGAGGTTTGCTTCTAAGGACATGTTGTCTCCAAGCATGGACCATCCGTCGATCCTAAGAATGTAGTTATAATACAGCATTGACATGTACCAAAGAATGCCATTGAGATGAGAATTTTTTTTGGTTTGGCTAGATTTTATAGGAAGTTCAGTAAGGTTTTCAGTAAAATATCTACACCATTGACCAACCTTACCAAGAAGAACTTAGTTTTCTTATGGAACTCAAAATGTGAAGGTATATTTATTAAACCGAAGGAGTTGTTGACTAGTGTATCTGTTTTTGTACTCTCTGATGGTACGAAGGCATTTGCAGTATATACTAATGCTTGTGTTATAGGACTGGATGCATTGATGATGTAGGACGGTAGAGTTGTTTGTTTTGCTAGCCGATAATTGAAAGTATGTGAGATAAACTAACCAACCTATGATCTTGAGTTGGTAGCCATTGTCTTCGCCCTAAAATCATAGAGCGTTATCTTTTACGGGAGAGATTTGAACTATTTACAGATCATAAGTTTCTAAAGTATTTCTTTTCCCAAAAATATTTAAATTTGAGGCAGCAAAGGTGGATGGAGTTATTGGCGTCGTATGATTTTAGTATCTCATATACCTTAGGCAAGGGCAAGGTTGTAGCCAATGCATTGAGTAGAAAGCATACGACGTTAAGCCCTATGTTTTTGGAATAGAAGCAATTGGATTTTATTTCTACATTTGATTTTAAACCGTCATTAGACATTACTCCAGGATTGTTGGTAGCTTTAGACCTTCAGCCTTCACTTATGGACCGTTTGGTTCAAGCTAGAGGCAAGACAAAGAATTGTTGGATATTGTTGATAAGATGAAAAGTAGAGAGCATTCGAGTCATTTGGATCACTATTTCTTAATTCAAAAGGATGGTTGCAAAGGGATGGTATGTAGTGTGTCCCTCTTATTTAGAAGTTGGTAGACATGGTACTAGCAGAGTGCCATCGTTTTAGGATGGCCCTTCATCTCGATGGTGATAAATGTATCGTGATATGAAGAGAGTATTCTACTAGCCTAGTATTGTAACGACCCGTATTTTTACGGATCAAAAGATCGTAATAACTGTTATTAGGTCGTTAGTGTTGTTAAGTCGTTTAGAGTTTAAGTCGTCCAGAGTTAGGTCGTGTAGTATCTTTGGTCGTGTAGGAGTCTGAGTCGGTTGAGCGACTTAGTGAAGAGGGGCGACCTAAGGATTGGGATGACCTAAGGAGTTAGGTCGTGTGATAGTTAGGTCGTGTAGAAGTTAGGTCGGGTGAGTGACCTAAAGAAGTTTGCGACCTAAGGAAGTGGACGATCTAAGGGTTAGCAACTTAACAAGGTTGGCGACTTAAGAAAGTCGGCGACTTAAGGGTTTAGACGACCTAAGGGGTTAGGTCGTGTTGTAGTTTAGGTCGGTCGAGCGACCTAAGGGAGTTAGTGGTAGCAGTTGGCGACTTAAGGGGTTTAGCGACCTAAGGGTTGAGTGAGTTAACGACCTAAGGTAGTTAGGTCGTGGACGAGTTAAGTGTTAGGTCGTTGAGTCTATGCCATGTTAGTTAGGTCGTAGACGACCTATGTTAGAGCTGGGTGTAGTTAGGTCGTAGACGACTTACGTTAGTGCTGGGTGAAGTTAGGTCGTGGGACGACCTAGTTAGGTCGCATAAAGGCTAAGTCGTTAGGTCGCGTGTGTGTTAGGTCGCGTGTGTGTTAGGTCGCGTGTGTGTTAGGTCGTGACATTTTTAGGTCGTGGAAGCGCATACGCGTTAAGTCGTAGGTCGGAGGATCTGCTAGGTCGTAGGTCGTGAGGATTGTTAGGTCGTGGTAGGTTAAGTCGTTAGGTCGGGGTTTTTAGGTCGGCAACTGTTAGGTCAGCAATTTTTAGGTCGTGGACGACCTAAGGGCGAACGACCTAAGAATTCAGCCTATAAATACCCGGTTTTTCTTCACTTTTTGGGATCCGGATTTTGAAGCGACGAAGTCCTGCCATTTTGAGAGCTCGTGTAACGACCCGTAAATTTCAACTGTTTTAATAACGTAATTAGTTGAAATTTTGTGAAATTTTAAACGATAAAATTTTGAAATATAAATTTGATATTTGGAATGCGTCTAGTTAAACATAGCAACTGGTAAATTTTCATCCGAAAATACGAAAGTTTATTTCGCGCGTAAATTTACTTCAATTTAATCAGTTAAAAAGCGATGAAAATGAAATGTTTTTTAATCCTAAATATTTTTACATAGACAAATTCTAAAGCATCTTCTGAGCAAGATGTCAGTTTGTCGTTTTTCCAAATTCGGACATCTTTGGCTCCGTCGATCTTATTTTTCAGCGTTTTTCTTGCATTTTCCGCTATTAAAAAAAATTCGGATTTTATAATTCAATCGTACCACTGATATCTATATACCGTTTTGATCGCCTTGTCACGCTGATCTTTACGGTATATTTGTTTGTGTATTTCGGAGACCGAAAGACGACGAAATCTGTAATGTTGAACTGTATCGGTACGTTTCGTGACACTTTTGGATTTCTTACTCTCTCAATTATCTATCGTGTCGTACCGGGGACATTAGCTTTTATTATTTTCGGGAGTTGTCATTAGACCTTTGCAAATTCCTATGTTCATTATACTCTTTTCTCTAGCCTGCACGTCTTCCACCTTTTCAACTTAAAACACTATTTCATCTACATTTTTTTTATTTCTGTTTCATTTCCCAGGTTACCTCCTTTTGTAATACTTTCTTCTTCACTAGCTTACCACTTCTTCCACCTTTCTTCTATGTTTCCTTGCACACACCTGACAACGCAGCAAGCATCGCGACAACCACCGAGATCACAGCCTTCTTTTCATATTCCCTGACGCAGACTGCGCCATCAAAACCGACTCCGCCTCCAAAAATTTTCCATCGTCGGAACCCATAGCCGAGTCCGTTCATCTCCCATCGGCCATCGTAACCATCTTCGCATCTCTCCAACGTACCTCGTGCCAAGCATCACCGCGAATCCTCCTTCCCATACTCGACCTCCACCACGGCAGCAACCAAAGCCGCCGACACCTTCACTGTCAGCAGCAAAATGCCCCACCTTGTCTGCATCCTCCCCTGACCAACATCGCAACCACCTTGCTCGCCAAGATCTCCGCCAGTGCAACCCGCCTCCAACACAAACCTTTTGCTCGCTCCGCCTTCCCCTTTCTCTCTTCGCCGTGCTTTGCTACAGCCATGCCACAGAGTGCCAACCTCATCATCAACCTTCCTTTGCTCCACCTAACTTCGTGCGCCAACAACTTCCAAGGCCGAGCGCAACTGCAAAGCCTAGCAACCGTCACCCATCTATCTTTTCTCCGCCACATCAACCCATCACCTATCTCCCAGCCATGCATTCCACCTGTAGCTTGCAACCTTCACTTCTTTTTTTATATGAAGGTATATACTATATGTTGAGAATATTTTATTAAATGTTAAATATAAATCTGCATATTTGTCCATATAGATCGAGTGTTCCACTATACATTTTAATACATGTGTTAGAAATTTTAATATGATTTTATTTACATAAAAGTTATATAAGTTTGGTTGATGATTTCTTTATAAGTTGTATAAGTGTATTTTATTGTTATAAGTATGGGTATATATATATATATATATTTACTTAAGTAAATTCAGCAGACAGTATGCAACTTAAGCACATAATATTTTATTGGGTATTATATTTGTTATATAATTAAGGCTCTGTAAGGTTATATATCAAGTTGTATAGATTGTAAGTAAGAAGTATATACGTACGTTATATAGCATTGATAGTATAAAGAGTCCATACAAAAGGGTTGTATAAGAATTTTAGATGTATATAAAATTATAAAGGTATATATAATGGTTCGCTTATATTTCTTTCAGTATATTTAGTTTTAATATTTAGTCTGCATCTATATATATTTTTTATGGCCTGCATGTATTTCCAGTGGCATGTATACGGGTTTACGTGTGTACAAGTTCTGGGCAACTCATATGCATATCTGTACATATTATAATATATACGTAAAATTGGTCTGTATATCTCGGGTTTGATGTATAAGGGTTATAGATGTAATAATGTCTGCAAGTTGTGTTTTAGATATAAGTACATATAAACGTATGTTTTAATTAAATATATACTTGGACCCCACTTTTAAAGTATGGAGATATGTTATATATATGTATGTATATCTGAATGTTTTTGATATTCAGCGAAAATTTAAAATATTGATTTTATTAAACTAATATAATATAATAAATTTCATTGTCAGTCGATATCAAGCAAAATCTGATTTATTTCATCAATTCATATTTTTCAGTTTCGTTCGTTGATTCAATCCTGCTTTGCTTGTGATTTCGTTGCTAATATAGCTTTGCTTGGAACTCGTGCTTGGGTTCGTAACTCACTTCATTGTCTATCTCTTTAACCTCGAAAGGTGAGCAATCACTTACGATTAACGTTCTTTTATTTTATTTAAATTTGATTTCAATTGAAACGACAATTGAAATATGCTGTAGTTAGTTATTCACACTGTTTTATATGCTATTACCTGTATCAGTTCACCTATGACATCTGACACCATTATCTGTTATATATATGCAATGATAAATCCAATTTGGTTGTTAAATGATTGATTGTTGATGTTTACAATTGGACGTTAAATTGTTGATGTTGTAAGTGATAAATAATTTGAAATTAAATTTGATGTAGGATAGTTAAAGTTTGAATTGACATATATGTTGACTTTGATTAGTTGAATATGACCCCTTTTAATTGTTAAATTAATTGACATGTAGAATAGTGATAATTACACTTTGAACCGTTGGACGTATATTGGATTAATTGTTGTAGTGTTAAAATTGAAATCGAATGACAAGTGAAAAACCGTAATGTAATAATCTTTAATCTACATGAAATGTTAGTGTAGATTCTAGAAATAATTATATTAATTCGCACAAATAACAATGTGAATTAATACGGTTATTTCGGGATTATTTGAATTGATTATTGAATTGATATTTATTGTTGTTCTTGCTTGTTTATTTACTTTGACACCATCCCAGTTATCACACTGCAAGTTCCCTTTGCTATGTTTTGATTTTGAATTGAATTGGAATCGGGTTGAAATGATAAATACCCAAATGAACTTGACCTAGGATAGAGAATTAAATAAAACCCGATTGGTCAAAAAATTTGATTTAAAGATAAAATGAAGATTTTATTTTAAATAAATAATATGTTTTGAAACGAAGTTGAAATTGAATTTTAATCAAGGGAAAATGTTAATATTTAATAATCTGAAACAAAATATTGACATAGTAGTTGATGAAAGAACATTGTTTTTAATTTAATTAATAATTAAGTATGGAATTATTTAATAATTGAGTTTTGGAATTATTAATAATTATGTTTTGAAATTAGATAATAATCAAGTTTTGAAATTATTTAATAATTAAGTAAACTGAATTCTTTTATAAGTGGAATTGAACTTCTTGAATAATTGAAATTGAGTTTCTTTATTAATTAAGTTTGGAAAATTATTTAAGTAAGTAAATAAGTGAAATTGAATTTCTTTAACAAGAAATAAAATGTGATTTATTGAAATTAATGTAAGACTTGAAACTTAAAGAATTTCATTTGATGAATTTAATTAAATTCAAATTTGTAAATTTTGATATAAGGAAGTTGAATTTAAATAATGGATTTAATGAATTGGAAATTTAATAGGAATTGTTTTGAATGGCAAAGTTACTTAATGAATATTGAATGAAATCGATAAATGAATTTAAATTGATTTAAATGTTAAATTAAATTAATTTAAATGATTTCAGAATGAAACTTATATACGAACTTGAATCAATATTTGAATTGTATAAATAGAAATTGAAATTGGTATTATAAGATTTTGAAATGGTAATTTGAAAGTCTTGAAACGTAAATTATGGAAATCGATTTAGAAAGGCAAATGAAATGTTGATTTACTAATTCTATTTGAAATTGAATTAGGTTTGGTTTTGAAATTTATTAATCGACCAATCGGTGTAATTATTTCGAAGGTTATTAAAGAGACCGGAATTGGTTATGGATATACTCTCTATCTTAACCGAAAACCACTTTAATAACTATACGCGGAGTGTGATCTAGAATGAAGTGGCTGGAATGATGTACGTGTTGACTGAAGAAAGAGAACGATAATGGATAGCCTTGACACTTGTGTCAAATTGGAAATGACTAAAACAGGAGCCGTGCCGGGCCAATGGAGGTTAGCTACCTCAAGCGAACACACTTCTTTGAAAACTACTTATTACTTGTTGTCGATTGGTGCACCCTTGATTTTGGGAGTGTTGTTTCGCAGTGTTGCGATTGCTGCGGCGATGCGTTCTCACCAGTCCGGATCAAGCGAACGGTAGTTTCACTACCTTGGGTATTGCCTCATGTGCCTTGTCATACTTGGATCCCTATATACGCAACCACTACGAATTTGTTTTGTGTTATACCTATGGAGTACTCCCTGATAGCCCACTAGTTTACGGTGGAGTTTACAGTGCTGCATAGACTATAACGCTTATAAAATGTGTTAAGGGGGATAATGGTAACGCCTTAACACTATTTTGATACCTTATATTACTAATAGACATTATCTACTTAGCGTACATTACTACCTAGTAGATAGTTTAACGGATCCTAAAAGGATGGTTATTCCAAACATCCTTTGAGTTACTTGTATTTCAATTGCTATTTCACTTGAGTTGGATTTATTGATATAAGAATGTTAATCCTGACTCGAGTGTCTTGTGTTTTGCTTTACGCTCGGGTCAGACTGAGTGTACCAGTATTCGAGACTCACCTTTGAAGTTGGAGCTTTGCTTGAAGATCCAGCCATCTATTCTGCTTTCAGTATTCGATGATTCCAGTGATGTATTCTGATTTGTATCTGATGTATCGTGTTGCTCTTCCGTTGTATCTGGTTTAACTCTAATGTATCGTATTACTCTTCTGTTGTAAACTCTGATGTATCTTATATATTCATATAGTAGCTTCATGAACTACTATCTCTTTTACTTCCGCTGCATTTATTACTCTGTGTCTGTGATCTGTGATTATTTATTTACTGTATATGTTCAGTTTTGCCAAATTTAAATTAACAGCGCGGTAGTTTGAGCAATTCAATTTCGGCATGAGTGTCTACCTATACACTTATAATGGATGCGAATGGTCCAAAATATCGGGTCGTTACAGTTGGTACCAGAGCTTTGGTAGCTCTAGGCAAAACTTAGCATATAGGGTAAATGTATTTACAGAATCACCCTCATTCGAGTTTCAATCTCTTCCTTTTGACTCAATTCCTTTGAATGTTGGAACGTTCCCTCGGTTCCGGAATTCATTCTTGTCCCCACTATTCGTATTCTTCTGAATTCTGGAGTATCACATAACTCCACTTCGAATGATCTTTATAATGAATTGGCGGTCCCGCAAATCTCAAATTGATTTGTAAAGGGGTAAACCCTTTTACGATAGCATCGATTCACCGGAGATTTATATATATCCTCGGTTTAGACGCTAATATCTCTAGATATCCCAAAATTCTATCTCTCGAGATCGGATGTGGATTTGCCCCAGAATTCCACATCGATCTAATTCTGGAAGTCACGGTTAACCCGAAAGGTTACCCGTGATTTATATAAACTTATCCATCTCCATATCTTGTTATTTAATCATCATATCTTTGTTTCGAATTTATCTTCTAATCAAAATTCTCTTGATTTGAGTCCATCAAATTTCAATCTCTATACTTATTTTGAAATCCATTCTTGTATCGTTGAGCGAGGAATTGTATTTGTAAATTAATATTAAAATGTTTTATATATATATTGTGTTGTTTGAGTTGTTGATGTGATTTGGGTTTTCGATCGATTCGTCTGATCAGCGCTATCGATAGGATCTCCAAAACACTTGAGCAGAGCAAACTGACACAATACTGTTTCAAATTTGGAAAGTAAAATAGATTTGTATGATTATCTTATATACAAGTATAAATTTTTCTAAAATGAAATTGATAATGAATTTATTGTCAGAAATAATAAATGAATGAATTTATAAACTTGGTTATAATTTGATTTGGAATTTGAAGTGAATTTAAAATTTGAATTTGAGAATTTAATTTTCGATAATTTCGAACTATGGTTTTAAAGTTTTAAAGTGTATAGTATTTAAAATATTTTCGAATATAAATCGTTTTCAAAGAATTTTAAAATGTTGAAACCAGTGCTCTTCTCTTTGTCGCTGGAAAATAATTTCGGTGATGGCGGCCGCATCATCGACATTCATTTTCGAGTTTCGAAGTGGAGAAACCATTCTATAGCTTTGATACGGCTTTGTTTGGAAAATATTTTAATTTGAATTTCTTAAGTATGACTTGATTTATATATATATGGGAATATTATTTTAAATTTAATTTGATTTAATATATATAGTATATACATAATTATCTCTAAAGGGTTTGAAATTAAACGGAAATTTAATTCTTAAAATTATGTTAAAGGATGTTTTCAATTATAAATAAAGCTAAATTTTTGAATAAGTATTTAAACTTGAAATAATTGAATTTGAAAATTTTATTTGGATGGTACTAAATAGCATTTCAATATAACTTACCTAAATTATTCAAAAGTTAAAATGTAATTGGATAATGTAAAATAAAATTTTGTCTTTCTAAATAAAATTTGAGTGTTTATAATAAATGTTATACACTAAATTTTGATTTTAATGATGTTAATAGAGTTAGATAGGATAATAAGTAAAACTCAGTTAATAATGAAATAAATTTGTTTTGAAAGAATTAATGAATTGAAATTTGATCAACTTATGAAAATACCTTGAATTTAAAAGCAATTAGTGAATATAAATTAATTTAAATCGAAACTTTTATGGTTTAAATTAATTTATATGGTTTAAATATATGTGATAAGATATATTGTGTAGAATAAATTTAACAATAATTTGTAATAAAGAAGAATTTAAATTGTTGAAAAAATAATATGATTATAATAAAAGACTATTCAAATTTATGGTTTTAGAAATAGTAAATTTAAGATAATGGGATAATAAGATAATGAATTTAGAAATAGTTGAGATTGATTTTTAGTGAAATCAAATGAATTAAATCAATTATTGAATATCAATTGATTTAAATTTGAATTTATATGGTTTAAATTAATTGTTATTTTGTATTTCAAATCTGTTTTCTTTCTGGTTGTTCTATTCACCTACCTCGTTCCTTTTCGGGGACGAAAAGTTTTGAGTGGGGGAGAGTGTAACGACCCGTAAATTTCAACTGTTTTAATAACGTAATTAGTTGAAATTTTGTGAAATTTTAAACGATAAAATTTTGAAATATAAATTTGATATTTGGAATGCGTCTAGTTAAACATAGCAATTGGTAAATTTTCGTCCGAAAATACGAAAGTTTATTTCACGCGTAAATTTACTTCAATTTAATCAGTTAAAAAGCGATGAAAATGAAATGTTTTCGAATCCTAAATATTTTTACATAGAAAAATTCTAAAGCATCTTCTGAGCAAGATGTCAGTTTGTAGTTTTTCCAAATTCGGACATCTTTGGCTCCGTCGATCTTATTTTTCAGCGTTTTTCTTGCATTTTCCGCTATTAAAAAAAAATTCGGATTTTATAATTCAATCGTACCACTGATATCTATATACCGTTTTGATTGCCTCGTCACGCTGATCTTTACGGTATATTTGTTTGTGTATTTCAGAGACCGAAAGACGATGAAATCTGTAATGTTGAACTGTATCGGTACGTTTCGTGACACTTTTGGATTTCTTATTCTCTCATTTATCTACCGTGTCGTACCGGGGACATTAGCTTTTATTATTTTCGGGAGTTGTCATTAGACCTTTGCAATTTCCTATGTTCATTATACTCTTTTCTCTAGCCTGCACGTCTTCCACCTTTTCAACTTAAAACACTATTTCATCTACATTTTTTTTATTTCTGTTTCATTTCCCAGGTTACCTCCTTTTGTAATACTTTCTTCTTCACTAGCTTATCACTTCTTCCACCTTTCTTCTATGTTTCCTTGCACACACCTGACAACGCACCAAGCATCGCGACAACCACCGAGATCACAGCCATCTTTTCATATTCCCTGACGCAGACTGCGCCATCAAAACCGACTCCGCCTCCAAAAAATTTCCATCGTCAGAACCCACTGCAGAGTCCGTTCATCTCCCATCGGCCACCGTAACCATCTCCGCATCTCTCCAACGTACCCCGTGCCAAGCATCACCGCGAATGCTCCTTCCCATACTCGACCTCCACCACGGCAGCAACCAAAGCCGCCGACACCTTCACTGTCAGCAGCAAAACGCCCCACCTTGTCTGCATCCTCCCCTGACCAGCATCGCAACCACCTTGCTCGCCAAGATCTCCGCCAGTGCAACCTGCCTCCAACACAAACCTTTTGCTCGCTCCGCCTTCCCCTTTCTCTCTTCGCCGTGCTTTCCTACAGCCATGCCACAGAGTGCCGACCTCATCATCAACCTTCCTTTGCTCCACCTAACTTCGTGCGCCAACAACTTCCAAGGCCAAGCGCAACTGCAAAGCCTAGCAGCCGTCACCCATCTATCTTTCCTCCGCCACATCAACCTGTCACCTATCTCCCAGCCATGCATTCCACCTGTAGCTTGCAACCTTCACTTCTTTTTTTATATGAAGGTATATACTATATGTTGAGAATATTTTATTAAATGTTAAATATAAATCTGCATATTTGTCCATATAGATCGAGTGTTCCACTATACATTTTAATACATGTGTTAGAAATTTTAATATGATTTTATTTACATAAAAGTTATATAAGTTTGGTTGATGATTTCTTTATAAGTTGTATAAGTGTATTTTATTGTTATAAGTATGGGTATATATATATATATTTACTTAAGTGAATTCAGCAGACAGTATGCAACTTAAGCACATAATATTTTATTGGGTATTATATTTGTTATATAATTAAGGCTCTGTAAGGTTATATATCAAGTTGTATAGATTTTAAGTAAGAAGTATATACGTACGTTATATAGCATTGACAGTATAAAGAGTCCATACAAAAGGGTTGTATAAGAATTTTAGATGTATATAAAATTATAAAGGTATATATAATGGTTCGCTTATATTTCTTTCAGTATATTTAGTTTTAATATTTAGTCTGCATCTATATATTTTTTTTTATGGCCTGCATGTATTTCCAGTGGCATGTATACGGGTTTACGTGTGTACAAGTTCTGGGCAACTCATATGCATATCTGTATATATTATAATATATACGTAATATTGGTCTGTATATCTCGAGTTTGATGTATAAGGGTTATAGATGTAATAATGTTTGCAAGTTATGTTTTAGATATAAGTACATATAAACGTATATTTTAAAAAATATATACTTGGACCCCACTTTTAAAGTATGGAGATATGTTATATATATGTATGTATATATGAATTTTTTTGATATTCAGCGAAAATTTAAAATATTGATTTTATTAAACTAATATAATATAATAAATTTCATTTTCAGTCGATATCAAGCAAAATCTGATTTATTTCATTAATTCATATTTTTCAGTTTCGTTCGTCGATTCAATCCTCCTTTGCTTGTGATTTCGTTGCCAATATAGCTTTGCTTGGAACTTGTGCTTGGGTTCGTAACTCACTTCATTGTCTATCTCTTTAACCTCGAAAGGTGAGCAATCACTCACGATTAACGTTCTTTTATTTTATTTAAATTTGATTTCAATTGAAACGACAATTGAAATATGCTGCAGTTAGTTATTCATACTGTTTTATATGCTATTACCTGTATCAGTTCACCTGTGACATCTGACACCATTATCTGTTATATATATGCAATGATAAATCCAATTTGGTTGTTAAATGATTGATTGTTGATGTTTACATTTGGATGTTAAATTGTTGATGTTGTAAGTGATAAATAATTTGAAATTAAATTTGATGTAGGATAGTTAAAGTTTGAATTGACATATATGTTGACTTTGATTAGTTGAATATGACCTCTTTTAATTGTTAAATTAATTGACATGTAGAATAGTGATAATTACACTTTGAACCGTTGAACGTATATTGGATTAATTGTTGTAGTGTTAAAATTGAAATCGAATGACAAGTGAAAAACTGTAATGTAATAATCTTTAATCTACATGAAATGATAGTGTAGATTCTAGAAATAATTATATTAATTCGCATAAACAACAATGTGAATTAATACGGTTATTTCGGGATTATTTGAATTGATTATTGAATTGATATTTATTGTTGTTCTTGCTTGTTTATTTACTTTGACACCATCCCAGTTATCACACTGCAAGTTCCCTTTGCTATGTTTTGATTTTGAATTGAATTGGAATCGGGTTGAAAATATAAATACCCAAATGAACTTGACCTAGGATAGAGAATTAAATAAAACCCGATTGGTCAAAAAATTTGATTTAAAGATAAAATGAAGATTTTATTTTAAATAAATAATATGTTTTGAAACGAAGTTGAAATTGAATTTTAATCAAGGGAAAATGTTAATATTTAATAATCTGAAACAAAATATTGACATAGTAGTTGATGATAGAACATTGTTTTGAATTTAATTAATAATTAAGTATGGAATTATTTAATAATTGAGTTTTGGAATTATTAATAATTATGTTTTGAAATTAGATAATAATCAAGTTTTGAAATTATTTAATAATTAAATAAGATTGAATTATTTAATAATTAAGTAGACTGAATTCTTTTATAAGTGGAATTGAACTTCTTGAATAATTGAAATTGAGTTTCTTTATTAATTAAGTTTGGAAAATTATTTAAGTAAGTAAGTAAGTGAAATTGAATTTCTTTAACAAGAAATAAAATGTGATTTTTTGAAATTAATGTAAGACTTGAAACTTAAAGAATTTCATTTGATGAATTTAATTAAATTCAAATTTGTAAATTTTGATATAAGGAAGTTGAATTTAAATAATGGATTTAATGAATTGGAAATTTAATAGGAATTGTTTTGAATGGCAAATTTACTTAATGAATATTGAATGAAATTGATAAATGAATTTAAATTGATTTAAATGTTAAATTAAATTAATTTAAATGATTTCGGAATGAAATTTATATACGAACTTGAATCAATATTTGAATTGTATAAATAGAAATTGAAATTGGTATTATAAGATTTTGAAATGGTAATTTGAAAGTCTTGAAACGTAAATTATGGAAATCGATTTAGAAAGGCAAATGAAATGTTGATTTACTAATTCTATTTGAAATTGAATTAGGTTTGGTTTTGAAATTTATTAATCGACCAATCGGTGTAATTATTTCGAAGGTTATTAAAGAGACCGGAATCGGTTATGGATATACTCTCTATCTAAACCGAAAACCACTTTAATAACTATACGCGGAGTGTGATCCAGAATAAAGTGGTTGGAATGATGTACATGTTGACTGAAGAAAGAGAACGATAATGGATAGCCTTGACACTTGTGTCAAATTGGAAATGACTAAAACAAGAGCCGTGCCGGGCCAATGGAGGTCAGCTACCTCAAGCGAACACACTTCTTCGAAAACTACTTATTACTTGTTGTCGATTGGTGCACCCTTGATTTTGGGAGTGTTGTTTCACGGTGTTGCGATCGCTGCGGCGATGCGTTCTCACCCGTCCGGATCAGGCGAACGGTAGTTTCACTACCTTGGGTATTGCCTCATGTGCCTTGTCATACTTGGATCCCTATATACGCGACCACTACGAATTTGTTTTGTGTTATACCTATGGAGCACTCCCTGATAGCCCACTAGTTTACGGTGGAGTTTACAGTGCTGCATAGACTATAACGCTTATAAAATGTGTTAAGGGGGATAATGGTAACGCCTTAACACTATTTTGATACCTTATATTACTGATAGACATTATCTACTTAGCGTACATTACTACCTAGTAGATAGTTTAACAGATCCTTAAAGGATGGTTATTCCAACCATCCTTTGAGTTACTTGTATTTCAATTGCTATTTCACATGAGTTGGATTTATTGATATAAGAATGTTAATCCTGACTCGAGTGTCTTGTGTTTTTCTTTACGCTCGGGTCAGACTGAGTGTACCAGTATTCGAGACTCACCTTTGAAGTTGGAGCTTTGCTTGAAGATCCAGCCATCTATTCTGCTTTCAGTATTCGATGATTCCAGTGATGTATTCTGATTTGTATCTGATGTATCGTGTTACTCTTCCGTTGTATCTGGTTTAACTCTGATGTATCGTATTACTCTTCTGTTGTAAACTCTGATGTATCTTATATATTCATATAGTAGCTTCATGAACTACTATCTCTTTTACTTCCGCTGCATTTATTACTCTGTGTCTGTGATCTGTGATTATTTATTTACTGTATATGTTCAGTTTTGCCAAATTTAAATTAATAGCGCGGTATTTTGAGCAATTCAATTTCGGCATGAGTGTCTACCTATACACTTATAATGGATGCGAATGGTCCTAAATATCGGGTCGTTACAGCTGGTGTGCTGCACTTCTTCACTTCTTTTCTCCACTCTAATATTGTGATTCCTTCCATCCAAATCGAAGATCAAATTGAAGATCCAAGAGCTTAGATTGAAGATCTTCATCCATCGAAGAGAGATTTCATCGTTTGAAGCGGAATTTTGGCGGATCAAGTTAGATTCTTCGCTGTCCAGATCTGAAGTGTGTTGCTTTTGAAGTTGTTAGGTGATTTGGTGAGTGGTGGTTATCTCTCACACGGATCCAAAGGAGTATATCGGATCGATGGCTTGATTTTGTGTTAAAATAGTGATTTCATGCATTTTCGTAAACTTAAGTATAGATCCATTGTTCATGATGATTTGACATCCATTTTCCTACATGTTAATCTATGCAAGTTCATTCATCAAGTCGTAGGGATATTGCTCATGATTCATACTTGTTAGATTTGGACTCTTTATTTACAAAATTGCCATTTTAGTTATAATTGCTTTTAGAGCTTGTTTGCATGATTGATTACTTGGATTAATGATTGATTTGATTGATTGTTATAAATTAGTTGATTAGTTGTTGGAGTTAGACAAGATGGTCGAAGATGATTCAAAAGCTAAGGGAAAGGCTCTTGGATTGGAAAAGCTGCTCGTGGCATATGTGGCGGATGATGAAGCTCATATGGATAGATTTGATGATGATGTTGAGATGAGGCTTTGCTATGATGAGATGAAGCGAGGCATGATGTGAGATAGCCTTGGTTTAATCCAGACGGGATCATTCCAAGCATGTTGATAACTCGGTGAAAGGGTTCGAGTTTGAGGATAATGGTTGGCTCGAGAGGCGCTTGAGCTAGTATGAGAATAGTCATCGAGGAGGATGACTAGGAGGCTAAGATTTCATCGTTGTTGAAGGTTCTAGCAGGCTCAAAGCAAGAGTACGCTGGGAAGATTCGATAGTCCCAAAAGACTACAGTTGGTGGTCGAGTACTCTGGGCAGATTCGATAGTCCTAGGCACGGGCTGCGACGACGTGCGGAGTTCTGTCTAGAACCGGGGTTACCATTGGCCCTTGACGGACGGCTGAAAGAATGTGCTGGTCATTCAATTAACGGTGGTATCGAAGAAATGATAACAGTGATAGCCAGAGTCATGGATGTTTGGTTGTATCGTCATTCGGTCTCAAGAGCGATATTTTCTAGGTGTTTATCTGATCTTGGTTTAGGCCTTGTGGGTTTGTTCTTGGAAAACATCGACCTTGACTCGAGTGATAATTGCTTTACTTTAAATGTTTGCTTTGCTATGTTTATTCTGCTTGGTGTGTCTGGGGCTATCACTGTAGAAAGAGGTGGAGTGGGAGGGTTGGATTCCTATTCCTTTTACCTTTATGCTCTTTTGGTATGTTGTTAGTTAATTTACCACTCACTAAGACTGTTGTCTGACTCAAGGTTTTATGTTCAACTCTTATTACCTTGGGCTGTTCATCCATTTTGGGATGGACAGACTAGGTAGTAGGTGACAGGTGCTGTTCTTTGTTTCCAACGATGCCGATGACGAAGACGAGCTGGAGGCTTGCATATTATTTTCTTACTATATGTACTGGATGTTCCGCTGCTTGTAATTCTCTGAGTGATATGTAGTGAGGCTTGATGTATTGACTATTCAGATGTTTGTACTCAACTATTATGAAGCTTAATTGATGAGATTCTATTTTGTAAAGCTTCACTATATATATTCTCTATTGTATTTTTATCCATGCGCTGTGAGTATTACGATAGATTCTGCTGTTTTTAACTTACCCTAGCGATCGTCCATGGCTGCCTGGCACACCTTACAGTGCACTATCTCTATGTTTAGTGCAGGGGTCATGGGCGGTCGTCACATTTGGTATCAGAGCATTGGTTAATCGATTTTACCCAACGCTCGCTAACGTAACTACGTATGAGAGACGTAATTGTATTTTGATGGATGATTACTATATATAATATAGTAGCTTAGAAGGATTTGAACCCCTTATGCAGTTGTTCTCAAGGTGTATTAATCATTCCTTTTTATAGATACTGAGAATGAGTCGAAGAGGGAGACCAGCTGCTAGGGAAGGCCGTGCTACTGAGGGGGCTGCTGAGTATGCTGCTATGTTCGAAGCTATGATGACTTTGATCATGAGAAGGATGCCAGCTCCGGGGTCAGCAGTAGATGTTGGAGTTCAAGTTCAAGCTCCAAAACCGGTGGATTTTGCTAAGTTGTATAAAGACAATACTGCTCTTGGAGGGAAGGTTTTCTTAGGAACAGAGTCAACCATTGAAGTCCAGAGATGGATAGATGCTTGTAGAAGGATCTTTGGTGACTTGGGAATTGAGGATGCAACTAAAAGGAAGCTCGCATCAAGACCGCTTCAAGGAAGAGCTTCTGACTGGTGGAACTCTATCACCATTGATACTCCGGAGGAAGAAATTACTTGGGAGCAATTCCAAGCCAGATTTGAAGCTAAGTTCATTTCTACAGCTCAGAAATCTGTTCTGTTCAAGAAGTTTGTGGAGCTCGAGCAAGGTGGAAGACCAGTTCTTGAGTATGTTTCTGAGTTTGAAGCTTTGTCCAAGTATGCCCGGTCGTATATTGAATCTTCATATCAGAAGAACGAGAAGTTTGTGACAGGCTTGGACAGTTATCTAGGGAGGCAGTTGGTGGATCATTTGGACGATCCGTTTGAGAAGCTTGTGGAGAAAGCTCTCAGGCACGAGAATCTGTTTCCTAAAGAAGGATCTGTTGTTGCTGTGACCAAGGAAGAGTCTAAACTACATCAAGGTGGAAACAAGAAGAGGAAGAAGCAGCAGCAAAAGGGTAAGGATGGTCAGAAGAAGCCGAAGGGTGAAGTGACCTGCTACAACTGTCAGCAGAAGGGCCATTTCTCCAGAGATTGCAAGAATCCAAAGGTGCCGGTGAAGTGCCACAACTGTGACAAGCCAGGGCATATTAAGAAGAATTGTCCAGAACCACGGAAGGACAAGCAGATTGTGCAAGCTTATGCTTTGGGGGCTGTTCCATCATCGTCAAAAGCTCCTATTGCTTAAGAGAAAGGAAAGAGTGTGGTGGTTCAAGGTACTCTTTCCATATGTGGTGTTCCAGTTAGAGTGTTATTCGATACTGGGGCGCCGCATTCTTTTGTTTGTAATGAACTTGTAGGCCGGTTGGGTTTAGAACCGGATATTGTTGATAGGCCATTGGTTGTGACTAATCCAGTTGGGGGTTCGTCTTGTTTGTGTATGCTGTGTCGTGGTCTGATTGTATCGAGTCATGATTGCTCTTTTGTTTGTGATTGTTTTGTTCTGAACTTTGCGGGGTTCAGAATTATTTTGGGTATGGACTGGCTTAGGAAGTATGCGGCAAAGGTTGATTGTGAAAGGTTGGAGGTGACAGTCGAGAATGTGGAAGGGCGAAAGGTTGTGATACGATGTAAGCATGAGGAAGGCGTCTTCATGAGCTTCATGTATTCGCTGGTTGTTCCACGGGATGGACTGTCATCGGTGCTAATCGCTAATGGATTTGAGGATGTCTTTGATGAGGTCAAAGGGTTACCTCCGCATAGAGAGATTGAGTTTCATATCGATTTAGTTGAAGGAGCCAGACCTATTGTGATGCCTCTTAGGCGGATGGCGCCTAGGGAACAGCAAGAGTTGAAGGTGCAGGTTGATGATCTTTTACAGAAAGGATTCATTCGGCGTAGTGTGTCCGAATGGGGTGCACCAGTTGTGTTTGTAACCAAAGCGGATGGATCATTGAGGTTGTGTGTGGATTATCGTGAGCTAAATAAAGTAACTAAGAAGAACAAGTATCCATTGCCGAGAATAGATGACTTGTTTGACCAGCTTCACGAAGCCAAGGTGTTTTCTCAGATGGATTTGGCAACGGGATTTCACCAGTTAAGAGTGGCAAAGGATAGTGTGCCGAAGACTGCTTTCAGGACACCATCCGGTTTCTTTGAGTGGCTGGTAATGCCGTTTGGATTGACCAATGCACCAGCATATTTTGTGGATCTTATGAATAGAGTGTTCAGAGATCAGTTGAACAAGTTCGTACTAGTGTTCGTGGATGATATTTTGATTTATTCCAAAACTGAAGAAGAGCACAAGACGCACTTGCATATTGTTTTGGAAATCTTACGAAAACATCAGCCGAAGGCTAAGTTTTCGAAGTGTCACTTTTGGAAGAGCGAAGTGAGGTTCTTAGGCCATATTATCTCTGGAAGAGGAATAGCGGTTGATTCAGCTAAAGTGGCAGCAATCCAGGATTGGGTTAGACCTAAGAATGCATCTGATGTGAGAAGTTTTCTTGGATTAGCAGGATACTATCGTCGATTTATCAGGGATTTTTCCAAGGTGGCTGCACCATTAATGAGATTGACGAAAAAGAACCAAGTATTCAGATGGGATGCTAAGTGTGAGCAAGCTTTCGAAATCTTGAAAGAGCGACTGACAAGTGCTCCTGTTTTGACTATTCCAAGTGGAAATGAAGAGATTGTGGTTTACACCGACGCATGTGGTACTGGACTTGGAGCAGTGCTGATGTAGAAGGGTAAAGTTGTTGCATATGCAAGTCGACAACTGAAGCCGCATGAAAGGAATTATCCGACTCATGATTTGGAGTTAGCGGCGATTGTATTTGCTCTGAAGATGTGGAGACATTACCTCTTGGGAGTTCGATTCGAGTTGTTTACAGATCATAAGTCGTTGAAGTATCTTTTCTCCCAAAAGGATTTGAATCTTAGGCAGCAACGATGGCTAGAGTTTTTGGCATCATATGATTTTAGTATAGCCTATACTCCAAGAAAGGGTAACGCAGTGGCAGATGCGTTAAGTCGAAGACATGCAGGATTGGGAGCCATGTTTTCAGAATGGAAGAGTCTCGAGTACTTGGCTGGATTTGACTTCAGGCCTAGATGTGAATTGGAACCTGAGATGTTGGCAAACTTATCGATAAGACCTACTCTTGTGGAAAGGATTGGCGAGAGCCAAAAGCGAGACGATAAGCTTGTCAAGATTATCCGTGATTTGGAATCTGGATTGGACCCAGAAAAGGATAAAGGATTCGAGGTCGATCGAGAGGGTTGGCTTCGGAAGCAAGGACGACTAGTTGTTCCCGATATAGATGAATTGAGAGATGAAGTTTTGAAGGAAAGTCATCACTCGAAGATGACTATTCATCCAGGTGGAAATAAGATGTATCGGGATATGAAGAGAACTTATTACTGGGAAGGTATGAAGAAAGATGTTGGAAATTTTATTTCTAAGTGCATGAACTGCCAGTTGGTAAAAGCTAAACAGAAGAAGCCTAGTGGATTGCTTCAGCCATTAGAAGTTCCTACATGGAAGTGGGAGCAAATATCGATGGATTTTATCGATGGGTTACCTAGAACCAGAATGGGAAATGAAGGGATTTGGGTCATCGTAGATCGTTTGACTAAGAGTGCAAGATTCATTCATGTTCGATCGACCAGGACTGCATCGAAGTTGGCTGAATTGTATGTTAAGTGGATAGTTCGATTCCATGGTATTCCGAAAAGTATAGTGAGCGATCGAGACCCATTTTTCACTAGTGGATTTTGGAAGAGCTTTTAGGATGTTTTGGGAACCGAGTTGTGTTTGAGTACAGCTTATCATCCCCAAACAGATGGTCAGACTGAGAGAGTCAACCGAGTTTTGGAAGATCTCCTCAGAGCTTGTGTTTTAGATTTCGGAGGATCAAGGGAAGATCACTTCATTTGGTGGAATTTTCGTATAATAACAGTTACCAGTCAAGCATTGGTATGGCACCGTATGAAGCATTATATGGAAGACCGTGTAACTCTTCGACATGTTGGTTAGAAACAGGAGAAAAGCTGATACTTGGGCCAGAAATGATTCGACAGACTTCGGATTGCATAGAGATCATTCGGCAACGAATGAAGGCAGCCCAAGACCGTTAGAAAAGTTATGCAGATAAGCATCGTAAGGATTTGGAATTCGACGTAGGTGATATGGTTTTTGTGAAGATTTCTCCACTGAAGAATGTTATTCGATTCGGGAAGAAAGGAAAATTGACTTCGAGATTTGTTGGACCATTCCCGATTATCGAGCGAATTGGAAAGCTCGCTTATAAATTGGAGTTACCAGAAAAGATGTCGGGTGTGCACAATGTTTTTCATGTATCGTATCTACGGAAGTATGTGCACGACTCGAATACAGTAGTTCCTGCAGATAGCTATGAAGATTTTGAGATTGATCCAGTCGATAAGAGACCTCGTAAGCCGCTTCGTGTTGTGGAAACTGACACGAAACAGCTTAGGAGGAAGGTAGTTAAGTTGCTCAAGATACAATGGAGTGATGATGTTAACGACTGTACATGGGAGGTGGAAGAGAGGATGAAGGCAGCTCATTCTGAACTCTTCAAGGTATGGCCATAAGGTGTCGTGTCATCTCACGACATTGTAACTTGTTCTAGTTTTAGAATTCTGCATGCTAGGCTAGAATTGGACGCATGGTTTGTTGATTGCTATGGATGGTAGGCATGTGGAATAATTTTTGATTGCTTGTGTTTGTTTGGAATTTCGGGGGCGAAATTCCTTAGGGGGAGAGAATGTAACGACCCATATTTTTACGGATCGAAAGATCGTAATAACTGTTATTAGGTCGTTAGTGTTGTTAAGTCGTTTAGAGTTTAAGTCCTCCAGAGTTAGGTCGTGTAGTAGCTTAGGTCGTGTAGGAGTCTGAGTCGGTTGAGCGACTTAGTGAAGAGGGGCGACCTAAGGATTGGGACGACCTAAGGAGTTAGGTCGTGTGATAGTTAGGTCGTGTAGAAGTTAGGTCGGGTGAGCGACCTAAAGAAGTTTGCGACCTAAGGAAGTGGACGATCTAAGGGTTAGCGACTTAATAAGGTTGGCGACTTAAGAAAGTCGGCGACTTGAGGGTTTAGACGACCTAAGGGGTTAGATCGTGTTGTAGTTTAGGTCGGTCGAGCGACCTAAGGGAGTTAGTGGTAGCAGTTGGTGACTTAAGGGGTTTAGCGACCTAAGGGTTGAGTGAGTTAACGACCTAAGGTAGTTAGGTCGTGGACGAGTTAAGTGTTAGGTCGTTGAGTCTATGCCGTGTTAGTTAGGTCATAGACGACCTATGTTAGAGCTGGGTGTAGTTAGGTCGTAGACGACTTACGTTAGTGCTGGGTGAAGTTAGGTCGTGGGACGACCTAGTTAGGTCGCATAAAGGCTAAGTCGTTAGGTCGCATGTGTGTTAGGTCGCGTGTGTGTTAGGTCGTGACATTTTTAGGTCATGGAAGCGCATACGCGTTAAGTCGTAGGTCGGAGGATCTGCTAGGTCGTAGGTCGTGAGGATTGTTAGGTCGTGGTAGGTTAAGTCGTTAGGTCGGGGTTTTTAGGTTGGCAACTGTTAGGTCGGCAATTTTTAGGTCGTGGACGACCTAAGGGCGAACGACCTAAGAATTCAGCCTATAAATACACGGTTTTTCTTCACTTTTTGGGATCCGGATTTTGAAGCGATGAAGTCCTGCCATTTTGAGAGCTCGAGTGCTTCACTTTTTCACTTCTTTTCTCCACTCTAATCTTGTGATTCCTTCCATCCAAATCGAAGATCAAATCGAAGATCCAAGAGCTTAGATTGAAGATCTTCATCCATCGAAGAGAGATTTCATCGTTTGAAGCTGAATTTTGGCGGATCAAGTTAGATTCTTCACTGTACAGATCTGAAGTGTGTTGCTTTTGAAGTGTTTAGGTGATTTGGTGAGTGGTGGTTATCTCTCACACGGATCCAAAGGAGTATATCGGATCGATGGCTTGATTTTGTGTTAAAATAGTGATTTCATGCATTTTCGTAAACTTAAGTATAGATCCATTGTTCATGATGATTTTACATCCATTTTCCTACATGTTAATCTATGCAAGTTCATTCATCAAGTCGTAGGGATATTGCTAATGATTCATACTTGTTAGATTTGGACTCTTTATTTACAAAATTGCCATTTTAGTTATAATTGCTTTTAGAGCTTGTTTGCATGATTGATTACTTGGATTAATGATTGATTTGATTGATTGTTATAAATTAGTTGATTAGTTGTTGGAGTTAGACAAGATGGTCGAAGATGATTCAAAAGCTAAGGGAAAGGCTCTTGGATTGGAAAAGCTGCTCGTGGCATATGTGGCGGATGATGAAGCTCATATGGATAGATTTGATGATGATGTTGAGATGAGGCTTTGCTATGATGAGATGAAGCGAGGCATGATGTGAGATAGCCTTGGTTTAATCCAGACGGGATCATTCCAAGCATGTTGATAACTCGGTGAAAGGGTTCGAGTTTGAGGATAATGGTTGGCTTGAGAGGCGCTTGAGCTAGTATGAGAATAGTCGTCGAGGAAGATGACTAGGAGGCTAAGATTTCATCATTGTTGAAGGTTCTAGCAGGCTCAAAGCAAGAGTACCCTGGGCAGATTCGATAGTCCCAAAAGACTACAGTTGGTGGTCGAGTACTCTGGGCAGATTCGATAGTCCTAGGCACGGGCTGCGACGACGTGCAGAGTTCTGTCTAGAACCGGGGTTACCATTGGCCCTTGACGGACGGCTGAAAGAATGTGCCGGTCATTCAATTAACGGTGGTATCGAAGCAATGATAACAGTGATAGCCAGAGTCATGGATGTTTGGTTGTATCGTCATTCGGTCTCAAGAGCGATATTTTCTAGGTGCTTATCTGATCTTGGTTTAGGCCTTGGGGGTTTGTGCTTGGAAAACATCGACCTTGACTCGAGTGATAATTGCTTTACTTTAAATGTTTGCTTTGCTATGTTTATTTCTGCTTAGCGTGTCTGGGGCTATCACTGTAGAAAGAGGTGGAGTGGGAGGGTTGGATTCCTATTCCTTTTACCTTTATGCTCTTTTGGTATGTTGTTAGTTAATTTACCGCTCACTAAGACTGTTGTCTGACTCAAGGTTTTATGTTCAACTCTTATTACCTTGGGCTGTTCATCCATTTTGGGATGGACAGACTAGGTAGCAGGTGACAGGTGCTGTTCTTTGTTTCCAACGATGCTGATGACGAAGACGAGCTGGAGGCTTGCATATTATTTTCTTACTATATGTACTGGATGTTCCGCTGCTTGTAATTCTATGAGTGATATGTAGTGAGGCTTGATGTATTGACTATTCAGATGTTTGTACTCAACTATTATGAAGCTTAATTGATGAGATTCTATTTTGTAAAGCTTCACTATATATATTCTCTATTGTATTTGTATCCATGCGCTGTGAGTAATACAATAGATTCTGCTGTTTTTAACTTACCCTACTGATCGTCCATGGCTGCCTGGCACACCTTACAGCGCACTATCTCTATGTTTAGTGCAGAGGTCATGGGCGGTCGTCACAAGTATGAAGTGGCATGCAGTGGCATTCGTTTCCAAGTTTGTGACTTATCATTGGGTAAAGGCGGAGTAGAAGAAGTCTGTTGGGTTATTACAGCCATTGGGTATTCTTCTGTGGAAATGAGTGAGTATCTCTATGGACTTTATTGATGGATTACTAAGGAGTAAAAGGGGAAATGAGGGTGTTTGGGTCATAGTTGGTCAACTAACCAAATACGCTCATTTTATTCTAGTCAAAAGTACGAGGATAGCTGCATCTTTGGTGACCTTATATATGAAGGAGATAGTTCGGTTGCACAGAGTTCCTTCTTGCGTTGTTAGTGACCGGGATCGGCTTTTCACTAATGAGTTTTGGAGGAGTCTTCAGGAGGGCTTGGGTATCGAATTAAATTTGAATATCGCTTATCACCCATAAACGGATGGTTAGACTAAGAGGATGAATCAGGTATTGGAGGATTTTCTATGGATGTGTATTTTAGACTTTGAAAGTTCTTAGGAGGACCACTTGCCGTTAGTGGAGTCTCTTATAATAACAGCTATCCGACAAGTATTGGGATGACACTGTTCGAGGCACTATATGGGAGGTCATGTAGATCTCCAACTTATTGGTAGGACCCTACAAAAGGAGTCATTCTTGGACTAGATATGATTAGTTAGACTTCGGAGAACGTAGACTTAATCCATAAAAGGTTGAAGACTAGTAAGGATAGGTAGAAATCATATGCTGATAGGAGACACAAGGAGTTGGAATTCACAGTTGGCGATAAGGTCTTTGTGAATGTCTTGTCGCTTAGACACGTTATAAGGTTTGGAAATTTAGGACAATTAGCACCAATTTTTGTAAAGCTTTTTCCGAGCATGGAGAGAGAAGAAAAACTAGCTTCTAAAGTGGAGCTTTCTGAAAAGTTGGCAGGAGTTCACATTGTTTTCCATGTGTCACATTTGTGGAAGTGTCTACGTAATTCAACTACTATAGTCAAGCTGAGTCAATTGGAAGAAGTTGATGGAGAGAGAGTCACTTGTTCACCGTGCACCTACTTGCATTTTGAGCATAGGACATAATGACTCCGCAACAAAGTAATTCGATTGGTTAGAGTACAGTAAGGAGACAATCTAGTTGAGAGTACTTGGGAGCCCGAGGAGAAAATCCATTCTACCCATCCAGAACTCTTTTATGGTATGTTTCCATTTAAGTTAGTATAATCACTTGTACACTTAGTATTTTGCTTAGAATATTCCATAGGCAAGTGTGATTGGATGCCAAATATGGTTATGAACGTGTCATTAGAATATGTTTCGGATGATAGTTGTTAATGGATGTATTTTATTAGTTAGTATTGCATATATGGGCTAATATGTTTAGGTTGGCTTACAATACACATCACATTATCCATTTGATTTTATCAATTATATGCATAATGGTTGTTGCATTTTTGCATATGTTTTGAATGGTTGCTTATCCATATAGAATTGCAAGTATAGGATGTTGCATACATCTTGGATACATGGCGTAAGCACTTGAATTTCAGAAGGTCGACTAGTTTAGGAGACCACCTAATTCTACATTACATATATATTCATATGTATTATGTATTTAATACCAATATTTACATAGTGCATTAGAAATTTGAATTTAAGGACAATGTCTGCAAGGTGGTTGATGGTTGAGTAGATGGTTGTAGATATTGGTTATATGAGCAAGTTACATTTTTCCATCCTTAGAGATTTTGGGGACGAAATCCTTCTAAGGAGGGAGAATGTATCATCTTGGAAATATTAATAATAAATTAAAATATAAATAAGGGTAAATATGCAATTTTACGTAAAAGGATAAAATAGTAAATTTTCACAAACATTGGAATTAGGTCATGTGGCCTATTCCACTAGTTTGGAATGTGCTTTACAATTAGAAAGCATATATAATTTGTTAAATTTGATAAAGCAGGTCAAAATTAGCAAAAACTATCATTAATGGCATTTCTGTGAGTATTAATTTCGGGTTTAGACCGGATAACCCTAGTTTTTAACTATAAATAAGACCCTAACCTCACTTCTCTTTATGTTAAACCCTAGTCATCGCCTCCTCATTACCATACGTTCCTTTTCTTGTCCTTCTCCCTCCTAAAAAATCTCCAATTTCTTAAATCTCATCTTCAATTTCTAAAATTGAAGGAAAACAAAATTAAATCAAATAAAAGAGAGAGAGGGAGAAGGAAAGAATCAAAGAGTGGAAGATTGAAATTCAAAGAAGAAGGAAAAAAATCAACAAAGAAGGGAAGCAACAGATTCAAATCAGACTAGAAGAGAGATTCCTTCAAAGTGAGTGAATTGATTACGATGTTATTTGATTAACGATTTCAACTAAGAATCAAAAAGGTAGAAATGATGGAAAAACCCTAGGTGGTAATTTAATATAAATAATTATAGAAAATGGAAAAACATAGACTAGTGTAATTCACTTCAAATTCTATTGAGGTAAATCTTTCTTTGATAAAGGTTGAATTGATTTGGATGAATGAAAATAATCAATACCCTTTATCTTACCCTGAACTGATAAATATAACTTGGAATAGTCATAAATTTTTGTTTAAAGACACATGTAGTTTATTGAAAAGTTATATACATAATTATTGAAATTAACTAACTAAATTCGTGTAAACAAAAATAGTGATTATGCACCAAATATGGTTAAAAATGAACCTTAATTCCATACTCGAATCCATGAAAAAGACAAACGAAATGAGTAGAATTAAAAAAATTATTAGATCTAAAAAAAGCTTAACCAGACATTTGAAATGTTGATCAGACATCTGAATTTCAAACAGTGCAAAACCAAAAGAAAATAGTTCAAAATTGACCCGATTCAGACGTCTGAATTCGTTTTCAAATGTATGGAATCAAAATCAGATGTATGAAAAAGAAACCAAGCATCTAAATACCTAGAGAAGAATTTTTATATATGAAGGTCAGACGTTTGAAATATTTTTCAGACGTCTGAATTGTTTCAGCAAACCTAGGTTGAACCTGAACCTAGTGTAGGCCATGTAAGGCGAATCAGGAGACTTGTTCCCACTCTCTCAACTTTTAGGAGTTCATGGAGCAAGTGCAACAGGTAGTATCAGTCCTACACTATATGACTTACCTAGGTTCACACTTCATGGCGGGCGTAATGTGGAACTCGACAAGGCGTGTGATTATAGTGCAACTAGAAGCTCTTATTGTAACTTGGGCATGCACAATCGCATGTTAACATTTTAGACGGCAGGGAAGGGAGATGGAGACGTCTACAATAGTAAGGTTATATGGCCGGATAGTGGCTGAACTTATGAGGGAATCATTATAAGAAATTTCTTTAGCTTCACGTTGAACGATAAAGAGCATATGACACATTTACCATTGAGAAGGTGAAAAGAATGCTTCGGTAGGCCATAAATCGTCGTGGTAGTATGCTTGGTACAAGCCCAGGCATTGCAATGTCCACTTATTATGTATGTGCGATTTACGTGGTTTTCCATTGAGAATGTTAACCCAATGTTGGTTAGGAGGTAATTCATTAGGACCATACACTAGGAATTGACCTAGAGTTATTAGTTGTTGGTTGTTCAACCCTCGGCAAGAAACTTTCATAAGTTGTTGTTAATGTAAGTGTAATAAGAATTACACCCATGATTTGTAAAGTAAACCATCCTTTATATGTAATACAAGAGCACAAATAGACACCCCCAAGTTATATAGATTATAGATGAAGTTAATTGGTTATTAATACCATACGGTAGTAATACAATTCATTCACCAGACTTTGTCTGGTCCACTCCTTTTCTTTCCTTTTATACCCATTACAAGAGGACATGTCAGTAGGTGATTTGGCCAGGACCTAGTGCGCGGAGGAGGAGGTTTGGTGCCTAGAATTACATTACTTATGGTTATTCTCCATGTACTTTATATTACGTTATTCTGTTAGTCAGACTTTATGTTGTTATTTGAAGATATCATTTTATGGACCACATTAAGTTAATACTATTATCTAATTTTCTTATTTTCAGTACTTATATTTTATTTTCTTCCACTGTGAAATATGAAAGCGTATAATACTTTAAATATTATATTAGTCTATGTATCATGTAATATTCTAAAACCACAATGACTCGTACTTTTGGGTATGATGCGAGTTTGAAAGCTACTTTAGGCATTGAAACGGTGTGTCCAGGGGTATGGATTGTAATAATATGTGAGATTCTGAAGTTTATTTTAGATGGTGTTAGAGACCTTCAGGCAACATAAGTTGAAAGAAAAGTTTTCCAAATGTCATTTTTTGAAATTGGAAGTGAAGTTCCTAGGCGATGTGGTTTCGAAGGAGGTATTGGCTATAGATTAAGAAACCGTGCTAATTGAAAGCAAGTTAAATGGGTGAATTTCAAAATCTTTATCATTTTGGATCTTTTTTGGCCCTATGAAGTCTAATTGATTTTAGATCCAATCTAAAATCTATTTAAAAAGAGAGTTTAATTTAATTTAGATTAAATATATTATAATGAGCATATCAAATATACTTATATGTGTATGATGCATGTGCAACATATAAATTGTGTACATGGATAATATGTACATTTACAAGGGCTACAAAAGACACATTTTCCATTTATATATGCCTTTGTTATCCATAATTTCATTTTGAAACTATACAAAATAATAATTTTATATATACATAGTTTACTTATATTTATACATAATATGTTATAAAATTATTTTAACTGATTACCAATAGTTTACATATATTTATAATATGATAATTAATGTGCTTTAAGTAGGCACTTGAAAAGAGAAAAGGGTGAAGGTCTTTTGATAAAAGTTTATATATAGTTTAAAATATGATAATTAATGAGTTAAAGTAGGCATTTAAGAAGAGTAAAATGTGGAGGTGTTCTTTCTTCCTTTACTCATTCTTTTTCATGTTTTTTCAAATCTCAATTGTGAAGGAACCAGACCAGTCAGAAATGGGCGAAATAGGTAGGTTTAAAAAAAACATCGATGTATTAGGCCTATGAAGTCTAAATTGATTTTAGATCCAATTTAATAAACTTTTAAATAAAATCTTATTTAATTTAATTTGGTTGAAAGGAAGTTTAAATTTAATTTAAATTCAAATATATAATAATGAATGTATCAAATACATTCATATGCGTAAAGTGTAAGAGCAATATATAAGTTATCTACATAGTTAATGTGTATGTATATAGATGTTAGGATTTACACCGTAATGGATACATTAGCCTTTATATATACCTTTATTGTCCATACTTTTTTTTGAAAACATATAGATAATAAGAACATATGTACATACAAAGTTCACTTACACTTATACATAATATGTAAAAAATATTTTATCGACAAATAAAAAAACTTATATTAACAAGACAACTAATGAATTGAAGTAGGGAATTATAAAGAAGAAAAGGTTGGAGACTTTCCTCATTCCTTTACTTATTCATTCAATGTCATTCAAATCAACAATTACACTCTTAACTATATATGCATATAAAATTATTTTGGCCATGTTCAAATTTTGAAATCTAAAATTAACAAGTATGAATCAAGTTTCAACTAAGGAAGGATTTTAAAATTAAATTTTGTGATTCACAAAAGTCCATTTATAAATTTTGAATTAAAATAACATACACATACATATACAAATATATAATTAGTTGCAAACTATGTTTTAAAATTAAAATAACATATGTATACGACATTTGTAATTTAATATATCTGCTAGATTTAAAGTTAAAAAATTAAAAGGCTAACACTGAATTAGGAATGATTCAAAGGTTTATGGTATTTACGCAGAAGTCCACCTTTTTTTAAATATCCTTCAAACAAAAGTATAAAATAATCAGAAGAATTATATTCAAATAACAATCATATAAATCTTATATTCAATTTCCAAACAATTTCAAATAGATAACATATGAACTTTATTCAAGCTTATATACATGTATGTATGTATGTATGTATGCATAACAAATATTTAAATCATATCAATTATTTTAAAATTAGGTTACTATCAAAATTGTTTTTTTTTGTTAAACAATAATTTCCAAACAAGAACAAAAGGACAAATTAGGCACATATAAATTCGTTGTAAAATTTCAGATCCAAACGATAAGAACAATATGAACAACTAATTAAATAAGATGTAACATTTCATAGCTGTAATGTTAATAAGATAAACATGTAATCAAAAGGGGTATAACAAGAAATGGATCTAAATCGAATTAACATTATAAACAAATATTATTAAAGGAGATGCAACAAAAGGTGATTTAGTTCAAATTAATTAGACGAGCTTATATTCAGATGTAGTGTGCAAAAGATCTAAATCATATGAATATGGTGAATATAAGAATAAATAAACTATAATTTTACCTGAAGATGTAACTAGAAGAATGCACCTTGAGTGATGAATAAAAAGCTCATAGATTCTTGAATCAACCTTTAGATTTTGCAAAGATCAAAGGTATCAACCATATTTATTATTTAATTTATTTCGATTTTGATTTTGATTTTGGAAATTTTCTAAGCCTTGGAGGCCAAGGATTTCGGCCATGATAAGGAAAGGGGAGTAAGGAAAGAAAAGTGAATGGCCTGTTGAGAAAAGGAAACGAATAAAAGAGAATTTGTTTTAAAGGAAAGATTAAAACCTTTCATTTCTCTCCTTTAAAACTTTTCGTATTTAATTACTTATCAAATCTCATCAAATCCTCTTCCTTTTTTTATCATGTATGGCCGGCCATAAAAGGTGCCACATGGCCCTAAAAATTTCCAAAATCACTTGATATTTAATCTATCAGATCCAATTTAAATATTATATCGATATCGTATGTTGACACGCGTGTTTATAACTTTTATATACGCACTTTATTAAATACTAGTAATATTCAAAAAAAATCAAATAAATTTTAATAATTAATATTTCCTAAATATTAATTAATTTACAATGATTATAAATTAATCAAAACATGTGGTTTATGCGGTGTATTCATCATTATAGTTGTGCGACTCAACGGTGTAAATTCAACCAATGATTAATACTGAATAATTCGAATACAAACGTTAACACATCACGTTAGCTAATGGTCTGATGTTTTGGCTGAATTTATCGCTAACACATCTATTTGGTAAAATCCAAATTTACTTATTATAAGTAGTACCCGTGGCATTGATTATTTACCCCAATTCTCTTCGTCAAAACTATATCACATTAGGACTTATGGAATTTGGTTTTTGTAGAAATTTCAACATCGTCCACATTCAACTTTGTAAGTCCAAACACAAAATCCTTGATTCAAAAATAATTATAATAATTAATCGTATTGCTTTGGCCAGACACTTTGACTTAACTATTGTTGGTCGTGATACAAACCTTATATAACATAAGAGATGAATTCTCTATTGAATAGTGTTTCACTTCTAGTGTTTCAACTAAGACCCAACTATAGTCATCCAATAGATACAATGCCATAATTTAATTATAATCAAAGTGGAGTGTCCACGTTGAAGTTCCATAGTATTCTCAAGTCAAGAGAACCGTTAACATCATTACTTTGAGATTGTTTGTTTGACCTTAGTCATATTAACCAACAGAAAACTCTCGAGTGAGTTATTCCATAGTTATTCAATGACTATCAATACACAACCCTTTGGTTACTTTAGTAGCCACGAATAATACACTGTCCAATATTTGGAGAGCGTTACGCACTCTAGTGTCAAAAGATATATCAAAATCCTACCTTGAAACATTTTCACTAAGAATATTTCAAACAATATGTCATTTTAATGTGATAAATTTATCATGATTACACCACATTGTATGTAACGACCCGTATTTTTAACACTTTAAAAATACGAATTAAAATGAAAATTTTGGATAAAAATCCGAAGGAAATAAAATTTTGTGTTGTTAAAAGTGAATTACAAGTTAAAATACAAAACTGAATTCTGAAATAACTTATTTGTAAATTAAATATGGATGTTAACTTGTAGTGAATGTAAATAATGAATTGAATTTGATTGTAAACCAAATTGGTTATGATTGTAAACAACGAAATAAATAAAATGTTACATTTAATATTGAAGTTATAATATGGAAATCAACGTAAATGAATGTAATTTAATATTACTGTGAATTTAAATAAGATGATAGCTGAAGAAAATGAAAGTAAATGAATTATAAACTATTGATAATAATGTATAGGTAAATGGTTGATTCAATAATGAAAGTGTAAATCGAAATAAAAGAATTCATTGGAATTAAGTAACTTGAATTTGAATTACAATATAATTGAACGCTGAATCTAATATAATCTTTTATATTGGGTTTATAATGGAAAACTTCATTGTAGAAGATTGTTAATTACTGTGAAATTAAAAATGGGATTTGTGAACAATTGAAATTTGATTTAATTAAACAGTCGAATAATTTAAATTGGGAATTTTATATAAAAATTAAACAGTCGAATAATTTATTTTTCGAATATTGGATTTAATTAGACAATTAAATCGATAATTTAATAAGTTAAATTTCAAAAATAATTGTAAATCGAGTTGAATATGATTGAAAATGATTTGCAAAATTTTATCTTATCATATTGGAGTTATAGTAATGTTATAGAACTTTTAAAATTGAATTTAAAGTTAATTTGTGAAAATTGAATATTTTTAATATTTAATTATTGATTGAAAATAGCCATTTTTCGAACAGTCTCAGAATTGAACGAAACTAGTTCCATTGGATCCGTAATAGTTTTTTATTGTCGGATTTCAATTTTCGTACCAATCGGAGTTATCGTTTGACCGTGGCAGCTCGAAACGCATCGAATTGTTTTAATATTAATTCGGCGAGAGAAAATAGTCATTTTTCAAAAAGTCTCGGATTTTGACGAAACTAGTTTCATCGGATCCGTAATGTGATATTACTGTATGGTTTCAAATTTCGTGTCAATTGGATTTACCGTTTGTCCGGGGCAAGCCAAAACGCATCGAAATCGGTTTAATTTAAAACTGATCGTTTTTCTCCATAACTCGCACGGATGACCGAATTGGCCTCCAGAACATATTCCATTGCGTTCGGAACGTGGGGTAAACCTTAGAAACGCCAGCCGGCACGCTTCGTTTGGAGTTCGGAAAATTTCGGATGAATAGTGTCGCGTATTTTTCTATAAAAGCCCCTCACTTATTTCATTTTGTAAAAGAACTAGGGTTTCTCTTTGTAGCCGCCACATTTACAGCCAATGGCCAGAATTTCATCTTCTTTCTCCCTTAATCTCTCAATCCGTAAGGAATTAGAGGAAGTTGTCAACTACAAACTTGTAGAGCATTGCGAGAGCTTCAAATCCATACGGAGATGATCGAAAACGGAGCAACGGATCAACGGGAAATCGAGCTCGAAGCTGCTGCGTTTTTCACATATTTCGAGGCCAAAGGGGCAGCCGAGCTTCAAGCTATTCCAGGCGTTGGTGGCTCGTGTGGTGGCGCGCGTGGTGGTGGTCCCTGATCGTCTTCAAGCTGCTCGGTGTGGTCGTGAAAATTGCTTGAAGATGGCGGCTAATGGATTTTGGTGAACGTGTTTTCACGTTGAAGAAGATGATGGGAAGGTGCGGCCCAGATCTGAAGATGCAGAAACGAACGGCCAGATCTGAAGCTAGGGTTTGAAATTTAAATTAAAAGCTCAAATTGTTTATTTAAATTCGTGTAAACTTTAAAATAGCATAACTTTTTCATACGAGGTCCGATTGGAACGAAACTTTTTGCGTTGCGATCGTAATGATGAGAGCTTCTAAATGAAACTGGTTTGGATGGATTTGGAGATGGTGGAAATTTGGGCTAAAGTTGGGCGTCGTCCAGTTTTAGTTCCAAACCGGAACGTCTCGGCGACAACAGAAAATCAAGGTGAGTGTTTATACGCTCACAATTGACTAAAATAATTTATGGTAGTTAAATTTGACATTATGAAGTGATATGAATTTATTTGTCATTGTTTGATAAAAATTTAATTGTCATATAGATTGTCGTGTGAATTCACCATTGAAAATTTAAATTGACAGTAAATTGAAATTAGGATTTAATTGAAATCAAATTTCACGATATTGATAACTATGAAATTGCCGTGAATTGTATTGACTATTGGATGATTTATTTCGATGGATGTTATTGGTTGATATTTAAATGTTTGGATGTTTATTTCCTTATATATATCCTGTTATACATGCACATGACACTGTGATTGGTTTAAGTAATATATATTCATCCCTGACATTTAATTGAAATAACTAACCACTTGGCCATAGGTTAGAGAATTATATACGGACACCGGGTTGGTTAAATTAAATGATTTTAAAAGTTGTTTTGAAATTATTTAAATGAATTGATTTAAGAATAAAAATCCAATTTATGGAAATTGAATTATTTTGAATTGAAGCTCGAGATGTTGGAATTTAAACTTGGTAATTGAAATGGTTTAATTATTCGAAGTTTAGATTTTTAAGAAAATTTGAAATATGGCGTAAAGTTTCGAAAGTCGATTTGTTTTAAAAGATTGGACTTTTAATCGAACTCTGAATATTTCTAAGAAAATTTATATGAAATGATATTTCAAGTTTGAGTTTGGAAGTGAAACTTAATTTGAAATTGAGATTTAATTAATTTGGAATTAAATTGAAATTTAAATAAATTTGTGAATTGAACTAAATTGAAACTATTGAATTAAATTTGAAGATAAAATTTATTTGAATAGGATTCGAACTGAAATTGATTTGGAATGTAATACTTAAATGAATTCTTGAAATCCGAATATTAATCTAAGTTTATTAAATGGGAATTGTTCCAGAAATTAAGTAAACTACTTAATACGGATGTTTAATTTGAAGTATATTCTAATTTGAATACGAAATGGTTTTAAAGCGAATCTTATATTTTTATATAAATATATGAACTGTTTTGAAATGTGAAATATTTAAAGTTTCGAAATATATTGGAAGTGAAATTGTTTATTTTGTGGTTCAAATATGTATTTGAAATTGATAATTTGAAATCGAAATGAGATATTTAGGCGAAAAATGATTTTGAAATCGAAATGAGATTTTGAGGCGAAAATGATTTTGAAATCGAAATGAGATTTTGAGACGAAAAATGATTTTGAAATCGAAATGAGATATTGAGGCGAAAAATGATTTTGAAATCGAAATGAGATATTGAGGCGAAAATGATTTTGAAACGGAATCTTACATCTTGAATAGATATGATGATATTTGAAATGGATTTGATTTTGAAGCGAATATGATATTTTGATATCAATTATGAACCGATTTGAAATGTAAAGAGCCACCGGTGTAATAATACGTAGTTATTAAAGAGACCGGGATCGGATATGGACATACTCTCTGTCGATACCCGAAAACCACTTTAATAACTAGTATACGCGGAGTGTTGATCCAGAATGAAGTGGATGGTTTTGGTGAATGTGTTGATTTGAAGAAAGAGAACGATTTTGGATGACCCCTGACATGACTAAAACAGGAGCCGCGCCGGGCCATTGAGGATCGCCATCTCTAGCGGACACACTCCTTCGTTACCATGTCTATTACTTTTGTGATTCGATTTGGGTGCACCCCTCGATTTTGGGAGTGTTGTTTCGCGGTGTTGGGGTAGTAGCTGCTATGCCCAACATCAGTCCGGATCAGGCAACTACTAGTATCCTAGTTGGTATCGCCTCATGTACCTTGTCATGCTGATTATCCTATTCGCGACCACTACGTTTTGGTTTGTACCTTTAGTATATGGATTGCCCTCTGGTGACTTCCGGTTTTGGGGAAACTACGGTCTTGTATATGCTCTTGGGAATATAAACTGTGTTAAGGGTGGAATGGGCCATGGCTTAACGCTATTTTAATACTTTTACTTTAATGTAGACATATTATAATAGCGTATTGTACTACATAGTAGATAGTTTAACGGATCCTTGAGAGATGGAAAATCCCGTAACATCTCTTAAGTTATTGCACTCACGTTGACACTGGATAGGAGATGTCAAACCCCGTAAACATCTCTGACGCCGTCACACTCATATTTTCTTATTCGATTTGACTTACATGAGATATTTTAGTCCTGACTCGAGTGTTTTGTCTGTTCATTACGCTCGGGTCAGCCTGAGCATTTCAGATAAGGTTGAAGATCTATTTTGGAGGACGAAGACGGAGTTTGGTATTACATCATTTGTATTCTACTACCATATTATTTTTCCGCTGCATTATTGTATTATCTCCGATATGTATGTAACTCTGATTTATGATGTATAATAATAATCAAATTTATTTATTTAACAGCTTCATGAACTGTTATTTTATTATTATATCTTGTTCCTTCCGCTGCAAGATTCTGAGTTTGCTTCTGTTCTTTCTTTCCTTTTCTTATTTAAACCCAATAACTATCTGTATTTTCGATTGTTTGAGTCGGCATGCGTGGATGTTTTGTCGACTTGAACGGTCAAAAATGCGGGTCGTTACAGTTGGTATCAGAGCTTTGGTTTAGATAAACCTTGGCTCTAGTGGGGAATAACTCATTGAAATAGAGGTAAACTATATGAATGAGTTGAGTGCATATGAGAGAGCGTATTTGTAATTTTGATATAAAAATGATTTTATATTGTGTTAATTTGTTCCGTTGAGTATTTATGAATTCTGGTTAGTACTTGGGACGCCAAGGCATCGATAGGAATTTCTAAACACTCGAATAGGACAGATTGACATAATATTGTTTTGGATTATATTCTATATATAAAAGACTTATCTTGAAAATTTATAAATTTTGATTGTATTGGTTGTTAGGAGATGATAATATTAGATTATCATCGTTTAGTGTTGATTAGTCAATATTTCTAACTATTGACTATTGGATGATTTTAAGAAATGAAACTTGTAAATATGATTGACAATGAATATAAATGGTAAATAAAATAAAATAAAAATGAATTTAAATTAAGATGGAGAATTTAAATTCCGGTGTTTTGAAAATTTATTATCAAAAATTTGAAATGTATAATATAAGTATTATATGATAGTATATTCGATTAGAAATTGTTTTCAAAGGATTTTCAAATGAAGTAAGTGTTATACTCCCCTTTTGACACTAGAAAATGATTCCGGTGATGAGTGCACGCATCATCGACTTTAGTTTCGAGAGTCTAAGTGGGGGAGATCACTTAATAGTTTTTCTAAACCCTGTTTTGATTAAAATTGAATTTTATTTTGTATTCTCTATAGTATGACTTGATATATTAATATAAGTATATATTATTTCAAACTTGATTTGAATTGAAACCGGAGTTGAAATTCTTAAGTTCTTTAATATTTAATGACTTCAAACTATTGAGATAAACAAATACTTGAATCATTACGGAACTTCTAAATTGTGAAATGAGAAATGAACCTAAGAGCTAAGTGAAAATATCAATTGAAGTAGAAATCCTTAGAATTAGGAAATTATGAATTTAAAATAAAATTGAAACTGTAAAACTCGCATAGTATTAAATTTCATTCTATAGCATAAATATAACTCACCAAAATATTTAAGAAGTTCAAAAATGTTATATGAATTGTTAATTGGATAATATACAAGTAGGTTTGAATAATGAAATATGCATTTAATTAATGGTTTGCAAATATAAATAAAATTGTTAGTAAATAATTGGAATTTAAATTAACATTTAAAGGTGATTCACCATTATGTTAATATAAAATGGAAATACTATATGTGAATGTAAATGTGAAATTAAATTATAGTGAAATTTAAGTAATGACTTAAGAATTAATTAATTGAAAATTCAACTTTGAATGAAAAGAGGTTGTATGTTGTTTAACTACATTCTATTTGCATAACAAAAACTTACCAAATACTTAAAAAGTTTAAAATGCTAATAAGGATAAGTAGAGGAATAATATACCAATGTGAGAGTGAATAATAAAATGTGAAGATCTATTGATAGTTGTAAATATAAAGGAAATTTAAGTTGTAAAATGAATTAAATTTAAAATTAATTAAATATAGAATTAGTAAATGGAAACTAATTAAATTTGAATAAAACTAAATGTCAATAAACTTGGAAGTGTATCAAATTAAAATTTTGACTTGGAAATGCATAATTGATTTATTATAGATTTGGATGGATGTTAATGTTTGATATGCATTGGTTGTTAGATGGATGATAATTGATTAAATAGAATTCATTAGTGTTAATGGAATTGAATAAACGGAATAAAATTTTAAAATAATTAAATTCAAATTTGAAGCATAGGGAAATTAAATATAATTGAATTCAAATTAAATTGAAGCAAATTGACCTGAATTTAAATTATGAATGAAACAAACTTGAATAAATCGGAAACAAATCGAATGTAAACTTATTTCATGGATATATAAGAAAATAAATGACTTTGTGTTTATGATTGTTTCTTTAGAAAATTTGAAGTTTGATGGTTTGTACTTTGAAATAATAAAAGCAAATTTTGGAAAAACCCAAAATTGTTCAATATATGCTGAAACAAAAATAATCATAACTTTTAAATGGCTAGACGAAATGAGACGATCTTAGACTTTTCGGAAAGCCTAGAAACTGTGCTACATCTTTTGTTTAGAATGTTTTGATAAATACCTTCATCCACTAGGCTTAAAACACCAATATTAGTCGCTGGCCTGGGCGAAGTAAAAATCTGAAGCACATACCCTTAGTATTTTCACCATAACTTTTTACTGGTGTATCGTATTTTGACGGTCTTGCACTTCCTGGAAAGCTTAGAGCCTAAGCTCCAACTTTTGTTTTATAAGCCTTTCTTATTTCTGTCATTTAGGAGGACGAAAATCTGAAATTACATTTCAGGCCTGCGCTAATTGCTCGGGGCTGAAGCGTATCATTTTAGTAAAATGGCCGTAACTTTTGAACGGATGGTCCGAATTCGATGATTTTGGACATTCCGGAAAACCTGAAACAAATGCAACAAATTTTATATAGATTCCCTCGCAAAATTCTGTCGTTTGGTTGGCTAAAAACTAGGATTTGTTCACTGTCCTGAATTTAAAAATTTAGTTGTGAAGTAAAAAAAAACATGTTATATGTGTGTTGTTTATGATAAGTATATCGATCTATCTTTATATGCATGGTTCTAACTTGGTTATCGAGTATTTTAGTAGGTAGCAAAGGGGTTGCGCTTCGCTTGTGGAGCTCGCTTCTGCGCTTAATGCACAATGTAAGTTAAAATGCTAATAAACGCTAAATAAAAGGTATGTTCTCGGATTACAGTTTATGTTGTGGTATATTATTGTGTTCCCCATGTTTTGGGATGCCTCATTCTTGTAATGAGATGTATATCATGCAATTATTACTACTGTGAAATTTTTCGGTCCTAGCCGCGCAAAGGAGGTGCTGCCGAAATTTTTCAAAAATCCGGGAGTTAGAAAATTTTGAAAAAAAATCCTATAACTAAATTTTGCAAATAAGTAGAATATTTTGAATGAATTATATCTAAATGATGGTTCCCCTTCTCCGTTCCTTTTCGAGGACGAAAAGTTTTAAGTGGGGGAGAATGTAACGACCCGTATTTTTAACACTTTAAAAATACGAATTAAAATAAAATTTTTGGATAAAAATCCAAAGGAAATAAAATTTTGTGTTGTTAAAAGTGAATTAAAAGTTAAAATACAAAACTGAATTCTGAAATAACTTATTTGTAAATTAAATATGGATGTTAACTTGTAGTGAATGTAAATAATGAATTGAATTTGATTGTAAACCAAATTGGTTATGATTGTAAACAACGAAATAAATAAAATGTTACATTTAATATTGAAGTTATAATATGGAAATCAACGTAAATGAATGTAATTTAATATTACTGTGAATTTAAATAAGATGATAGCTGAAGAAAATGAAAGTAAATGAATTATAAACTATTGATAATAATGTATAGGTAAATGGTTGATTCAATAATGAAAGTGTAAATCGAAATAAAAGAATTCATTGGAATTAAGTAACTTGAATTTGAATTACAATATAATTGAACGCTGAATCTAATATAATCTTTTATATTGGGTTTATAATGGAAAACTGCATTGTAGAAGATTGTTAATTACTGTGAAATTAAAAATGGGATTTGTGAACAATTGAAATTTGATTTAAAAGTTAATAATTTAAATTGGGAATTTTATATAAAAATTAAACAGTCGAATAATTTATTTTTCGAATATTGGATTTAAATAGACAATTAAATCGATAATTTAATAAGTTAAATTTCAAAAATAATTGTAAATCGAGTTGAATATGATTGAAAATGATTTGCAAAATTTTATCTTATCACATTGGAGTTATAGTAATGTTATAGAACTCTTAAAATTGAATTTAAAGTTAATTTGTGAAAATTGAATATTTTTAATATTTAATTATTGATTGAAAATAGCCATTTTTCGAACAGTCTCAGAATTGAACGAAACCAGTTCCATTGGATCCGTAATAGTTTTTTATTGTCGGATTTCAATTTTCGTACCAATCGGAGTTATCGTTTGACCGTGGCAGCTCGAACGCATCGAATTGTTTTAATATTAATTCGGCGAGAGAAAATAGTCATTTTTCAAAAAGTCTCGGATTTTGACGAAACTAGTTTCATCGGATCCGTAATGTGATATTATTGTATTGTTTCAAATTTCGTGTCAATTGGATTTACCGTTTGTCCGGGGCAAGCCAAAACGCATCGAAATCGGTTTAAATCGGTTTAATTTAAAACTGATCGTTTTTCTCCGTAACTCGCACGGATGACCAAATTAGCCTCCGAAACATATTCCATTGCGTTCAGAACATGGGGTAAACCTTAGAAACGCCAGCCGGCATGCTTCGTTTGGAGTTCGGAAAATTTCGGATGAATAGTGTCGCGTATTTTTCTATAAAAGCCCCTCAGTTATTTCATTTTGTAAAAGAACTAGGGTTTCTCTTTGTAGCCGCCACATTTACAGCCAATGGCCAGAATTTCATCTTCTTTCTTCCCTTAATCTCTCTCAATCCGTAAGGAATTAGAGGAAGTTGTCAACTACAAACTTGTAGAGCATTGCGAGAGCTTCAAATCCATACGGAGATGATCGAAAACGGAGCAACGGATCAACGGGAAATCGAGCTCGAAGCTGCTGCGTTTTTCACACATTTCGAGGCCAAAGGGGCAGCCGAGCTTCAAGCTATTCCAGGCGTTGGTGGCTCGTGTGGTGGCGCGCGTGGTGGTGGTCCCTGATCGTCTTCAAGCTGCTCGGTGTGGTCGTGAAAATTGCTTGAAGATGGCGGCTAATGGGTTTTGGTGAACGTGTTTTCACGTTGAAGAAGATGATGGGAAGGTGCGGCCCAGATCTGAAGATGCAGAAACGAACGGCCAGATCTGAAGCTAGGGTTTGAAATTTAAATTAAAAGCTCAAATTGTTTATTTAAATTCGTGTAAACTTTAAAATAGCATAACTTTTTCATACGAGGTCCGATTGGAACGAACCTTTTTGCGTTGCGATCGTAATGATGAGAGCTTCTAAATGAAACTGGTTTGGATGGATTTGGAGACGGTGGAAATTTGGGCTAAAGTTGGGCGTCGTCCAGTTTTAGTTCCAAACCGGAACGTCTCGGCGACAACAGAAAATCAAGGTGAGTGTTTATACGCTCACAATTGACTAAAATAATTTATGGTAGTTAAATTTGACATTATGAAGTGATATGAATTTATTTGTCGTTGTTTGATAAAAATTTAATTGTCATATAGATTGTCGTGTGAATTCACCGTTGAAAATTTAAATTGACAATAAATTGAAATTAGGATTTAATTGAAATCAAATTTCACGATATTGATAACTATGAAATTGCCGTGAATTGTATTGACTATTGGATGATTTATTTCGATGGATGTTATTGGTTGATATTTAAATGTTTGGATGTTTATTTCCTTATATATATCCTGTTATACATGCACATGACACTGTGATTGGTTTAAGTAATATATATTCATCCCTGACATTTAATTGAAATAACTAACCACTTGGCCATAGGTTAGAGAATTATATACGGACACCGGGTTGGTTAAATTAAATGATTTTAAAAGTTGTTTTGAAATTATTTAAATGAATTGATTTAAGAATAAAAATCCAATTTATGGAAATTGAATTATTTTGAATTGAAGCTCGAGATGTTGGAATTTAAACTTGGTAATTGAAATGGTTTAATTATTCGAAGTTTAGATTTTTAAGAAAATTTGAAATATGGCGTAAAGTTTCGAAAGTCGATTTGTTTTAAAAGATTGGACTTTTAATCGAACTCTGAATATTTCTAAGAAAATTTATATGAAATGATATTTCAAGTTTGAGTTTGGAAGTGAAACTTAATTTGAAATTGAGATTTAATTAATTTGGAATTAAATTGAAATTTAAATAAATTTGTGAATTGAACTAAATTGAAACTATTGAATTAAATTTGAAGATAAAATTTATTTGAATAGGATTTGAACTGAAATTGATTTGGAATGTAATACTTAAATGAATTCTTGAAATCCGAATATTAATCTAAGTTTATTAAATGGGAATTGTTCCAGAAATTAAGTAAACTACTTAATACGGATGTTTAATTTGAAGTATATTCTAATTTGAATACGAAATGGTTTTAAAGCGAATCTTATATTTTTATATAAATATATGAACTGTTTTGAAATGTGAAATATTTAAAGTTTCGAAATATATTGGAAGTGAAATTGTTTATTTTGTGGTTCAAATATGTATTTGAAATTGATAATTTGAAATCGAAATGAGATATTTAGGCGAAAAATGATTTTGAAATCGAAATGAGATTTTGAGGCGAAAATGATTTTGAAATCGAAATGAGATTTTGAGACGAAAAATGATTTTGAAATCGAAATGAGATATTGAGGCGAAAAATGATTTTGAAATCGAAATGAGATATTGAGGCGAAAATGATTTTGAAACGGAATCTTACATCTTGAATAGATATGATGATATTTGAAATGGATTTGATTTTGAAGCGAATATGATATTTTGATATCAATTATGAACCGATTTGAAATGTAAAGAGCCACCGGTGTAATAATACGTAGTTATTAAAGAGACCGAGATCGGATATGGACATACTCTCTGTCGATACCGAAAACCACTTTAATAACTAGTATACGCGGAGTGTTGATCCAGAATGAAGTGGATGGTTTTGGTGAATGTGTTGATTTGAAGAAAGAGAACGATTTTGGATGACCCCTGACATGACTAAAACAGGAGCCGTGCCGGGCCATTGAGGATCGCCATCTCTAGCGGACACACTCCTTCGTTACCATGTCTATTACTTTTGTGATTCGATTTGGGTGCACCCCTCGATTTTGGGAGTGTTGTTTCGCGGTGTTGGGGTAGTAGCTGCTATGCCCAACATCAGTCCGGATCAGGCAACTACTAGTATCCTAGTTGGTATCGCCTCATGTACCTTGTCATACTGATTATCCTATTCGCGACCACTACGTTTTGGTTTGTACCTTTAGTATATGGATTGCCCTCTGGTGACTTCCGGTTTTGGGGAAACTACGGTCTTGTATATGCTCTTGGGAATATAAACTGTGTTAAGGGTGGAATGGGCCATGGCTTAACGCTATTTTAATACTTTTACTTTAATGTAGACATATTATAATAGCGTATTGTACTACATAGTAGATAGTTTAACGGATCCTTGAGAGATGGAAAATCCCGTAACATCTCTTAAGTTATTGCACTCACGTTGACACTGGATAGGAGATGTCAAACCCCGTAAACATCTCTGACGCCGTCACACTCATATTTTCTTATTCGATTTGACTTACATGAGATATTTTAGTCCTGACTCGAGTGTTTTGTCTGTTCATTACGCTCGGGTCAGCCTGAGCATTTCAGATAAGGTTGAAGATCTATTTTGGAGGACGAAGACGGAGTTTGGTATTACATCATTTGTATTCTACTACCATACTATTTTTCCGCTGCATTATTGTATTATCTCCGATATGTATGTAACTCTGATTTATGATGTATAATAATAATCAAATTTATTTATTTAACAGCTTCATGAACTGTTATTTTATTATTATATCTTGTTCCTTCCGCTGCAAGATTCTGAGTTCGCTTCTGTTCTTTCTTTCCTTTTCTTATTTAAACCCAATAACTATCTGTATTTTCGATTGTTTGAGTCGGCATGTGTGGATTTTTTGTCGACTTGAACGGTCAAAAATGCGGGTCGTTACATTGTAATTACTATCCCATAACATATCATTTAAGCATTTTCTATTTTATATACTTTAAGCTAATTACTTAATTAATTATATCACAATATAACTAGTATATAATAGAAAGAAAACACTTTTTATCTTACAAAATGGCTATCGAGTTAGATATATGTAACAAATTACGTAATTAACCCTAGGGCATGCCCTTAACTCTATCAGTCTCCCACTTGAACTTGGGGTCAATTATGGAATCTTATTCCAACTCCTTCGATCGGTTTTCTCAAAAACTAATTGGGTCAGTTCCTTAGTGAATGGTTATGCTACTTTGGTCTAATTATCTACACTGTTAATCAACTCTCTCCGATGTTGATAAACCATCTCTATCATGTGGAACTCTTTAGAGTTTGTTTTTCCACTTCCAATAGGCTTTAGGTTTTTCTACAAACTATATCCCAACATTGCTATCATATAAAAATGTCATAGGATTCTTAACACTTGAAATCACCCTTAGCTCAGTTATAAATTTGTGCAATTATTTATACTTCTTACATTACAGTGCTAAGGCGATGTACTTAGCCTTTGGTTTAATCAGCCACTACTTATTGTTTGGAACAATTTCAACTTAAAGATCCTAACTTAAGTCTGAACTTGAAATTAGTGGCATTCTGTAATTGATATCATTAATGAAGTTCGATTCTGCGCACTCTTTCTTAAAGAGTTCATTGTTTCTATAAACTCTATAAATACTCTAATATTTCATAAATACTCGAGAACACTTTAAACTTTCTTTTGTGATCTTAATTCGGATTGTCACTTGCTCTATGTATCAAATACATGTACGAAGTGTGATATTATAGAAATATAACATGTATGATAATTCAATTGTCAATGCATAAGGAACTCATCTTTCATGCTCCATTTTAAACAATTTTAATATAGTGCCTGCATGTATAATTTGGGACAATCCCAATATCCTTGTAGGCTATTATAAAAGATGTCGTTTTCAAATCCAATGTTGAGTATTAAACAACCAAACTAACATGATTTAGGCTTTAATTATTTTATATGAACTATATCCAATGTCGAGTATTAAACAACCAAACTAACATGAAATCACCCTTAACATTCAAATCCAATAGGCTTTAGGTTTTTCTACGAACTGTATCCCAACATCTTTAACGGTCATAAGTTTGCTATTTATTTATAGTTTTAGAAATATTTCAATACCTTTAATATTCTTTCTTATAGATATAGGCTTTCGCTGCATTCTGCCTATAAAATTAAACTACTTAATTTCTCCGTTAAATACTTGCTTAACTCTAATTCTTATCGAATAATACTTTGGTATCATTTCTTGGATCATATCCAGTAATCCACAAAATCATAATTTCTCCCACTGACTTCGAGACACTTTGGTTATTGAGCACAAGTAACATATTCTTAATCATTATTCAAAATTTTTGTTTCAACATACATATACCAAAACTCAAAATTATATCAAACGATAATTTTGCAAGTAAAGTCTAAATTAATTTAAGCACGTTGACGAATCTGTTGCGTTAATTTTAACAATTGAAATTTACGATGTTATTCTATCAACGTAACTTACCACATTCTAACTACGGTGTTCTTCTCGGAGAAACTTTTGTTGCACATGGATCATATCCATTTAGACACGACCATCAACATCACATTTTGATAATGTACTTGGAATTCATTTCGGATTTGCTCATCATGCTATATGGTAGAGTCAATACTCATAATGGTTTATTGACAAATGAGAAAATTCTATTCTTGATAGAGATAAGAAAGTCACAATTTCTTTTTAATGTGTGAGAGTTCTTATTAGTCATTCTAATTAGGCATTCCAATTAGTCATGTCCGTTTAGGTTTGGTCAAGTTCATTTCATCGTTTGTAATCAATTTTATCATTGTATCATATTCGAATCCATTTACCTACCAATAATTTCTAAAATAAATTCTTCATCACAAAGTTAGCATTTCTTTAAAAAACAGTTGTTCGTTAGTACAATAGAATGGGTATTCATAAATACTTTATGAACTACCTTTAGGTATATGTATAAAAATAATTTAGTTTTATATTTATGAAACTTATGTTTATAACATAAATATGTCAACCAATATTGATCGGTCTTAAACTCATTTGGGGTGGTCCACACAAGATCCCTTCCTTACAAGTATTATATGCAGTCTCTGGAATCATACAACTTGTATCCTCCCTGACCTAGGATATGTAGGGGTTTTTGTCAACTCTTATCTTGTATGATTTTATTACTATGCTTTAGATTAAATTAATTTTAACCTTATGTACTTACTCTTTGGTACACGACCCTACGTAAAAAGTCAACCCAAATTCACTCATTATTAACTGTGCTTTGTCCAACAAAGTTTTATTACTTCTTATGGATGCATCATTATGTATCATAAGGAGGAGTGATTATTAAGATCGAATCTTATTCATTTTAGGTACGTTTGGAACCCTGTCCAATGCACTCACCTATTTGCTTAAATCGAATAGTTTTATTTTCTTTTGCATGTCATGTTATTTACTTTTGTTTTATATTATATGAACTTATCATAGGCCTACTACATGTGTATCAAATACACATGTTTATTTTATGATAATTCATTTGTGAATTAAATGAAGTATGTGGAATTGTTTTGGTATCATCAAACCAATGATTACATACATCTACATGTATCAATCCTAAGAGTTCATTAACTCTTCTATAACTCCCACTGAATAACGGTTTTGCCCTTAATCTTCTGAGACACTATTCACTAGTATTATTTGATTCATAATCATACGATTGGTAAAATGAAATAAATACTGTTATTTTAATCGATTTATTTCATAATGAATATTCAAAATATTTATAACAAAAATCTATATTTATTTTCAGTCAATACTGAAAACATTTGTTATTTCATAAATAATATTTGGTTTACTTATGAAAATAATTTTTCTTTTATTCCTTGATGCATCCACTCATAAGTATTACATGGCATGCTCCCACTTTTTCCGTCATTACTATAATAGCGTACGAAATATAGCTTCATTTAACTACTTATTATGGGCAATTTATTTCTTTTACTATAATTAGTTTACCATTGAGAGATTTTGATTAAATATATTAAACTTATAGAAATAACCTTTATAGAGAAAAATCTATATCATAACACAATTGGAGTAGAGATCAGAATTCTCATTCCAAATTAAGTATCCTTTAGTATTTTATACAGTTCTCATTTCATATGCCCCTTTATGTAGTAGAAGTAACCATTCACTCTCTTCGTCTTAACTGTGCCTAAGTTACATCCACTCTTGTACATTTGCATTCCTTTTCAAATTGGTTTAACCATTAAATGGAGATCCTTATTGTAAGTAATCATAATGAATACATGATTTTGCATAATGGTTTATTTGTTCATTTCAGCGAACAAATTTCATTGAAGTAACGTACATTACAAACCGCGATTGTTCCCCATATAACATCTATATATGGTTGAATATAGGTCAAAGTCCGTATTCTTTTATTTTTATTAAAGTTTGACACTCATAGAAGACAATACATAGTCTTGTACAAATAAACAATTAGGCGACCAAGGTACACATGTTTTAGTGGTTGTACAAATTAGCTTTTGCATGGGTCTTAAAGCGACAATATGTCAAAAGATTTAAAGATAAGTATATTTTACATGTCTTTGTCAAACTTTAATTTAGTTCATTCATGTATCTTGATTGATAAATTTTTACCAATTTTAAACGTTGCATAAATTTATTGATATAAATTACTTTAACTATATACAACAAATTTTATTACAATATTAAAAAGATTAAATGTTACCATTTTATTTTTCTAATAAGGTTCCCACTAGACTTTAATGTTCCTAAAAACCCTAAGAAAAACATAGAAACTTTTCAATGTCTTAGTGGGTGAAAGAAATCGATTGCCTGGGGATTCTTATCTTGGGGAAAGCTCAACAAATTATAGGCCTGTAAGTGATGGATAACAAGTAATACCCCATAAATTTTAGAAATTAATGTTGAGGGTATTTTGGTTATTTTAACTAAAAGGGAAAAATGGTAATTTTACAAACATTGGAGTGACGGGACTTATATCATTGCGTAGAGCTCGTTTTTCTGATCAAAATGATATATTGGTTTGTTTAGATTGGAGTTCGTATGAAGGAGATACGCGGGTTCTAAGAAGTGGGTTTTGAATTATTTAAATGAGCCTAAGCCTATTAGACTGAAGAGAAGGTTCAGGCAGTTTTAAGGTAACAGGCTAAAGAAGTTTGAATTTCAGTTTCTCATTTAACATATGTTTCTGTTCCTCTTCTCCTCCATCATCCTCTTCTCTATTAATTACCATTATCTTTCAAATATAAACAAAACCTTAGGCAATTACATATCAAATCGACGAGCGCGAAGAGGGCTATAAGAAGATACCCATTGTTGGTGGGATCGAGGAACTTTTTGGAACTGTGTTTTTGGCCAACGAGGAATGGGAGAGCAATTGAGCAAGTTCTAGGGCTTAGTGGTATAGATTCGTGAGTGAGAATCATTATCGAGGATATATTGTTGCATGAAAGTAGTGTATATTGTATGATTGCTAATTAACTTAATTAAATTATGAATTTGAGAAATTAAGATTTGGAAAGTGATATTGAAATGATCAAATGAGTTAACGATGTTAATGATAACAAAATTTTGGTTAAGTTTTAATTAGATTGTTCATTAAATAGAAATTGTATATAATGTATGGATTATGTAAATTAAGGAATGATTATGAATATAATGATAATCGTGATATATGAAGCATTAGGATAGTGAAATATAATGTCTAAGTGAGGTATAACGTGTGAAAACAGTAAACGAAAATCAAATTAAGGAAGAAAGTTGGAAATCTAGAAACGTTTAATAGGAATTCAACTCGGCGACTGGTTAACCGGTGTTTGTAGACCGATCGATTGGTGGGGCATTTTGGTTGGTAGATTGAACTTGGACAGGGCTGAAGTCTTTTTATTTCAGCCAGGCCTATACAAAATAATATATAAATAATGTGTTGCCATTTTAGCAACATTTATGGGTGTTTAACATGTGGATATATACTCCATTGATTGTGTGTTGTGACGAGTGGTTAAGTTGTGTATAAAAGAGCCAGGCTGTGTTTACCAATCCTTTATGTATATGCATGTTTATCTTTGTTTATCTAACTCATCTCCTTGTTTATGTTTATGCGAATAGTCTGCGTTTAACTATATTCTAGGTTTAGTCTCTGTTTAACTAATTCTAGTATATGTTCAATATTATAAAGATATAATAGAAGTCATCATATTATGTTTATTATGATGGGCTAACTCAATGGGTGCAAGTGAAACAAGTTGAGGTAAGTAAGTATTGGTTTCATATGATCTATATGAAATCATGTATCAGTATATACTTAGTAATATTTTTACTCACCTGACATGTGTCTGACCCCTCCTCATGCACTATAGTGAAGGAAGTAAACATGATGGTGTGGTGTTCAAAGACAAAGACTATGAAGATGTTTACATATGTTGTCCATTGTTTGTATATATTGTATATATAGCAATACATTGTGTGTATGTATAAAAGACTATGTGTGACTTATGTTGTATATAGATAGGATTTGTTTATTTTATCTATATGTTATAATTTGATCCATTCTGTTGTGAGTTCTGAATGTTTTAGTTAGTTTATATAGCTCTCTATATACTATTAAAATTGTCTATAACGATTCGGCTATGGCCGCAAAAAGTCTGGTTGTTGCATTTGGTATCAGAGCTTAGGTTAAGACGTATAGTGAGAGCGTACTTGTATATTTTTATATGATGGAAAAAAGTATGTATGTGTAAGTGTGCATATATATATATATTAGGTTGGTTTATCTACAACATTATGAAGTGTTTAATGTCGAGAGGTATATATTTTGTTGGTATCGAATCGTTCATTTATGAGGTTTGGCTATGTTTACCTATACCTTCGTTTGTACAAGAGATAAACTATGTTTATCTAACTCTGTTCTTGTCTACATTTATAGGATTAGTCTATTTTTAACTATATGCTGGGATTAATTTCTATTTAACTAACTCTTATATGTATCGTTGGGTTAGTCTATGTTTATCTAACTCATACCCATGTTTACGTACCCGAGATTAGTTTATATTTAACTATATCCTGGGGTTAGTTTATGTTTAACTAACTCTTATGTATATCGTGAGGTTATCTATGTTTAACTAACTCTCTCGTTTATCATTGGGTTAGTCTCTGTTAACTAACTCACTTGTTTATCGTTGGACTGGTTTGTGTTTAACCAACTCATACGTTATATAGTTACTATTAGGTTTAATGAATGAATAGATATGTGGATAAATTATAAAAATTTAAAGTAAATCAAAATCTGAAATATATAAATGTTGCTTAGACTAAGTATTGCCTAGTTGATGATGAGAAATGATTAAATTGGATTAATTGTATTTAAATGTTATAATATTGGGATTTGGGTAAAAATAATAATATAGGATGATACTATGAAGTTTAAGTGAGGAACGTGTTGGTATCTGTGGTTAAAGGCATGTTCGGGTGTTAGTTTTGTTTAACTAATACTAGTGCATTCATAAACTAGTCTCTGTTTAACTATTCCTCTGTATCTGTGTAGTGTTAGACTATGTTTATCTAACATGATTTATGTTTATAATTAGTATACGTTAAACTATTTATGGTTAGGCTATGTTTACTTAATCACCGTTCATTTATGGGTTAGTTTGTGTTTGACTAACTCATATGTTGTGTATTATACTATGTTTTTATGTATATACGTGTTTATATAATATATATGATACGTAAGCACGTTTGATGAAATTTTGGTATAGAATTCCGAGGATTAAATTCTTTCTATGGGGTGAGAATGTAACACCCTATAAAAAATTTGAAATTAATGTTGAGGATATTTTAGTAATTTTAACTAAAAAGGGAAAACGGTAATTTTACAAACATCGGAGTTACGTAATAGGTCTTATACCATTGTGTAGAGTTTAATTGGTTTGTTCGGATCAGAGTTCTTATGAAGGAGATATGCTTTTGTGATACCCTAAACTCTATAACTATACTATCCAAAAGTATTACTCAGTAATATTGTCAGATAATATGGAGAATGAGGCTATATAGGGTACACACATGAAAATTCCCTTGGGCAAACACTGGTACATATTTAAACATCGAATGTAACTCACAAATAAACATACACGTATCAATATAAAGCAATAAACACATGTGCCTCAAGGATAGAACAATACATAATATACAGTACATAATAGATAGCACATAGTTAGAATTGCAATGATAATATATTACATAAATATGCAAGGTATGTCCAATATACATAGTAAGAATTTGCATACAAGAAGCAATAAGAAACATGATGGTAAACAGCTATACTGAATACAAGTTTCCTTTACGTGCAAAACACAAGCTGGTCTCATTGTCCCTATACCTGAAATGTCTCGGACTGACCCGAGTATTATATAAATAATAATGGGTCAGACTATATCTAAATCAAGGGTTTATAAATATAGGTGAAACAGTATATACTAAGGATAATAATGTGATAACATGGCACAACAAATCAAGTAAATGATTACAATGTATTATTGTATATATGTATGTATGTGTGTGTGTGTATAAAGAGGAAGACGTATGCATGGTTTCTAATTATAATAACTTAAAAAATCATTGAAACATCTCATAACATGAATATCACCAAAACCATGTATAAAGATGCCATCACCCATGTTGATATACAACAAATCAAAATTCACAGATTCAATAACAAATGGGTGAACCATTTATATCTAGAAATCATCATCAGAATCCATAAATCAAATAAAAGATTTGTGCTAGCATATGACAATGTCCAAATAAAACCAATAAGTAGGCCGTCTGCCCATCAATCACGTAAATATAAGATATAGGAATTTACAACATACTAGACAAAGTCTCGGGTATTAATATAAATAGTATATGACTATCTACTACACAAACTGAAACCAGAAGGGAGATTGACAACATGTCTTCCTGCTCCAGGAGCCTCATATGTATCCGTTTGACATTTTTCCTACAATAATCAGTTACCTTCCTCTTTGTGTCATGATAATATCCACCACATGTTATAAACACGTTGCAGGACTATGCTCTACATCAATCATGACCCCAAACATTGCCCCTATAGCTAATGTAAGTGTAGAATTTTGTCTACACCAACACCCCGAGGTTCGAAGGCCTAGCTTCGAAGGCCTAGCTTCGAACATTGGTTTGATTATAGGTTCCGAATATGAGAATAATGAGATGGATGTTGTATTGCTGGAACTAATATACGTTAAACTACTAAATTGAGACGAGGAATGGGAAGGAGGTAAAGTATTGAAAGTGAATAACTTCAAGATTTTTATAGTGGTTCGGGTCGAATGTCCCTACATCCATTGTCCTTTCCTTATTTAGTTACTCTTATATAATAGAGAGGCTTATTACATTGAATCTAAGCATCTCCAACATTAATGAGTTTTAGATTAGAGCTCTAATATAGGAGGGTACTATCTAGTTCTTGTTTGTTATGTGCCAGCCGATCCTTTGTGCCCTGGGATTGCCACCTATTTATAGCCAGCATGTCGCGATGCCATTGGTCGAGCGCCTTCTCTTCAGATTGATGATCTGGCTGACTATGAGCGGTCTTGATTCGAATGCATGTCATCATCTGGTTGAGTGTGACTTGATGCGGATTGCTGCCATGACATTTTTATATATAGCTTTTGGATATCTTTCATTCATCTTGACCGTTGGTCTCAGCTTGGGCTATCTAAGCCGTTGATTGTTGTTGTTTGTTAAGTTGTTTTAGGTTTTGACAGCTGATGCTCTCGGTCGGGCTTCTTACCTCAACTGAATTGTGATTTCGGCCTTGGTTGACACATTGGTTCATGCTCTCGGATCGCATATTTCATTAGAAACCTAAAGATAAGTCTTGGAATTACAAGCCAGGGAGAACTCCTTTCGAATATTAGCAATTTGTATTTTGTAGAAATTATAGTGTAACACATGCCCCTTAAAGTTCACCTCATATAATCGATATGGGGTGGACTTTGGAAAGAGTAGCGTTGTTTCAGGTTTAATCCTTGGCTTGTTTATTCCATTTCGATTACAAAGTTGGTTCTGAGCTTTCAGGAACATTGCTCCACTTATGCAACTCGTAAAGATCTAACCTTATTGAGAGGGTTTTGAAAACAATTAAAAATCAGTGCCCAAAGGCGAAGGCTTGGCTAGTAAACGGTTTTGAAATTTGAAGGGGTGAAATTTTAACTTGGACCGCGAGATCAAAATTTATTGAAATCACATTTGCCACTTGAAGCTATCCAGACTAGATGATAAGTGAATTTGCTTGGACGTTGAAAGGTGAAATCTAAATCGGACCATAAGACCAAATTTTTTGAAAATTGTGCTTTTTTCTCAAAGTCTTCTAAACAAAGCAAAATTGTTCAGATATCGAAGGGCCAAAATCTAATTTGAGACATAAGGGCAAAACTTTTGAAAATCATGTTTTTTATTTGACGTTATTTAAACTAAATAGGAAGCGAGACTCCTTTGGTGTCGATAGGCAAAACATAACTTGGGACCGTAAGGTCAAACCATTTTGGGAATCATGTTTGACACTTAAAGTCATCTAGACTAAGTGACAAGCAAAAAAATTTAGGTATCGAAAGGCAAAATCTAATTTAGGACCGAAAGGTCAAACTTTTTTCCAAAATTATGCTTGTCACTTTGAAGCCATCTAGGCTAAATGGTAAGCGAAACTGTGATGGTGCCAAAAGGCAAAGTCTAATTTGGGACCATGAGGTCAAAACTTTTTCAAAAATTTGGCTTGTCACTTGAAACCATCTTGGCTAAGTGGTAAGAAAAACTGTTATGGTGCCAAAAGGTAAAGTCTAATTTGGGATCGTGAGGTCAAAACTTTTTTCGAAAATTATGCTTGACACTTTGAAGCCATCTAAGCTAAGTGGTAAGAGAAATAATAATGGTGCCGAAAGGCAAAGTCTAATTTGGGATCACGAGGTCAAAAGTTCTTTCAAAAATTATGCTTGTCACTCTGAAGCCATCTAAGCGGTAAGCGAAACTGTAATGGCACCGAAAGGAAAAGTCTAATTTGGGGCCGTGAGGTTAAATTTTTTTTTCAAAAATTATGCTTGTCACTTGAAGCCATCTAGGCTAAGTGGTAAGCGAAAATATTATGGTGCCGAAAGGCAAAGTCTAATATAGAACCGTTAGATCAACAATTTTTTTTCGAAAATTATGCTTATCACTTGAAACCATCTAGGCTAAGTGGTAAGCGAAAGTATTACAGTGTTGAAAGGCAAAGTCTAATTTGGGACCGTGGGATTAAAACTTTTTCGAAAATTATGTTGGTTACTTGCAGCCATCTAGGCGAAGTGATAAGCGAAATCTGATTTGAGACCGTAAGGTCTAAGAGATTCTTGACTTGCAGGATCTAAAGGAAAGTCGAGGTGTTGATCTTGAAAGGAAGGGTCTTGCTTTTTCATTAAATGCTTCTGCTAACTGTCTCAATTTGATTAGCTTTTTTGAAAAGCGCATTCCTTTTTTTGCTCTTGGATCATATACTGACACTACCACATTTCATCTACGGTTAGGATCTTGGTGACTAGATAATATCCTCCATTGATTCTAGGTTTTAAATAAACATTTTCTTTCCTTCTCTTTCTTCTTACTCATTATATTAGTAATAGTTGCGATCGCCATTAGAGCTAAGAAACCTTCATGAATTACCTCAAACCCTCGATTAAAACAGTAATTTCTTAATTTTTTGTATAACTTTATTAGCTTTCTTTTTTAATTTTAGCATTTTGTGGGTGTTCTCCTTTTAAAAAATTCGATTTTGATTATTATGATATCAACAATTGACCTTGATTTTAGGGTATTGTTCGATTAGCTAATCCATTGCGTCTATTACCTCGTAGATTAGAGTTTTCGTCCTAAGATTGAGTTTTCATTGTCCTAGGTCAATAACTATTTTGGTTCTTTGAGAGAATCTTCGGTCTTTGAGCTAGGCCTGTAAATTCTAAATTTGGATCCAAATAATTTTCTGGATCGTAAGGTATTAAACTTTTATAGTAGGAATTCTTTGGATCCTTATTGAATAGTTAGCCCAATACAGGTTCTTTTAGGCTTTGAAATAGACAAACCAATAACTGACCAGGGGGAGCTAGAGAATTCGATTAGTTATTATTGGATCGAAGGGGTCGAGGTTGTTGGATCTCAAGTTTTAATTCATGCCAAGATGATCAAGACGACATAAGAATGATAAAATATTCAACAAATCTACGACTACAAATTACGAAGGTGACTAGACCCGAAGATCGTATATCAAGTATGAATTTTGTTTTAGAGTCTAAGTTAGTGTTCATATATGTTAAAATCTATCCTCAAGTAGTTCACACTCAGTCACATATCAACGACAATTATTTAAATTGAATTTAAATTGCTTTTCAAATTGTTTTTATAAAAATTCAAAGATCAGTCGACTGAATTCAGTTGACTGAAGTTCCTCGACCAGTCGACTTACCTGATTACAACTATCATATTTATGAAGAGACATTTCTTTTCACGAATATATTTCTTCTTCGCAGAGAGTTACATCCATTGCTGCTCGATAGAACCTTTCACCAGAGGTTGTAACTCTTTGTCTACTATAAATAAACATGATTTTCAAGATCACTTCACTTCACTTCAATTAACTTTTATGAATCTACAAGAACTTAGGGCCCGTTTGGTTTCATTTTGTATTTTGAGTTTTGTGTTTTCAACTTGCATTAAGAAATAACAAGAAATAAGAGAAGAAGATTTATAATTCTTAGTCGTTGGCACGACCAACGGACAACGAAAGAGTTTGATTGTTCTACATGCTTTTATTATCTCTCGAAACACGAAAAACAAAATAAATTTGTTTTCTATTTTATATGTTAATTTCATTTTTCAAAATTGTTTGTTTTTCAATTATACATACAACGGACGCGATTTTGTATAGACGAAAACACAAAACTAAAAACTACAAGCCAAACAGGGCCTTAATTTCTGATTTTCTGCTCTCTTGAATATTCAACTATCTATTGCTTAAAGAATGTGAAATCACGATTATAATTCTACATTTCTTAAGCAATCTAAATCTTCCTAATCTTCATATACACACAATTACACATATTATACTTGAGGAAAATATTATAGGAAGGGTGTACTTCATTTGACAAATCTGTGTTGTAACAAGAGCATGCAAATTCAAGAAAACATTTCATTTGTATCAAAGTCCTGTTCGATTGCTCAGGCGGGAAAATCATGTTCGGTTGCTCAGGTGGTCAAAGTCCTATTCAGTTGCTCTAGTGGTGTAAACCTGTTCCTCCGGGTTAAATGAGGGTTGCTAGTTTAAATCCATAAGGAGTATGGGACTGGACGTAGAATGAGAGTTCGAACTAGTATAAAAATAGCTGGTGTCATTTCATTTTACTTTACTGCTATTTTCATTTTTATAGTTACTTTCCGCACTAGTTAATAAGTTTAGTATATATTCAATATTACACGATCCTATAGCATAGTCACTTTCATTTGGTATCAGAGCAGGTCATCTTATAACCATAACACAGTTATCTGATATAATAGTAATATAGAAAACAACATTGGCACAAGTTTTTCTAAAGGTCAATCTACTACACGACCACCACTATTTAACGGATTGAACTATAACTATTGGTCTACTAGAATGAGAATTTATATGCAAGCCAATGGTTATGAAACCTGGAATATTACACAAGTAGAATATAACATACCCACCACTGAATATTCACAATGGTCTAACACACAAAAACTAGATGCTACTGCAAATGCCAAAGCTATGAATATGTTATTTTGTGCATTAGACAAAAATGAGTTTAATAGAGGTAGCATGTATACTACTGCTTATGAAATTTGGCGTACACTTAAAATTACACATGAAGGTACTAACAAAGTAAAGCAGAGTAAGATTTCTATGCTCAAGAATCAGTTCCAAAATTTCAAAATGAAGCAAGATGAAACCATAAATGAAATGTACTCTAGGTTTCAAGACATATATCATTCCCTCTTAGCATTAGGAGAAAAATATTCAGATTTTGATATTGTTTCAAAAATCCTCAACTCTTTAACGGATGAGTGGGAACGAAAGGTCTTAGCAATCGAAGAAGCTAACGACATTCAACCATTAAACCAGAAGAGTTGATAGGAAATCTAATGTCTTATGAAGTCAATCTCTAGGAAAAACGAGTACAGGCGCAAGATAAGAAGAATATAGCATTCCAAGCAGAAAAGGATGAATCAGATTCAGATGAGGAAGATATGGCTTTTATTACTAAGAATTTCAAACAGTTTTTGAAATTCAGAAAGAGCAACATATTTAGAAACAACAAGAAAAACTTCTGTAGTAACAATAACAACAAGCCATCGTCTTCTGCTCTAGAACGCTATGAATGTCATAAGAAAGGGCACATAAAGAAAGACTGTCCTGATCGAAGGAGAGACAAACTTAAGAACAAGAAAGACAGATTCAAAAAGAATGCCTTCTCTATTACATGGGATGATTCAGAATCATCTTCGTCATCAGATAGTGACACAAACAGCGATTCTGAACAACAACGTCTGTTTTATGGCCACAAATGACGAGGTGAGTGATTTAACTTTTGGTGATTTAGTGGAAATAAATTCTAAATTACTTGATAAACTAAGAAACATCAAAAGAAAATATAAATACACTCGTGAAAAATTAAATAGGACTTAAATTGAGGTAGATATGTTAAGAAATGAGAAGAAATTTTAAAAGAAGAACTTGAAACTTCTCAAGAATCTTGTTCTAATACGACATCTCAACTCTCTATATTAAGTCAAAAAATAGAAACTTAGAAGGAAAAGAATGATGCTCTTTTAGTTGAAAATCATGATTTGAAAGCTAATGTTAAAATATTGGAATTAGATATTTCTAGTCTTAAAACAAAATTAGATGATATTACTAAAAATGTCTCTAAATTTAACAAAGGAAGAGAGAATCTTTCTAATATAGAAAATTCTCAGGCAGTTTCAAATAAAAGGGGACTAGGATATAAGCAAGTTTCAAAAATTATTCCAAAGAAAAAGAATTCTTTATATAATAATTTTAAAAGGAAAAATGATAAAATTGGTTTCAATAAATCATTCTAAAACAATTAAGATATGGGTTCCTAAAACCAATAATTCTTTAATTAGAAACAAATACATAAAATCTTTTATAGAAACTGTTCACAAAAAAAAAGATTTTACTTTCAAAAGGAATTCTAAACCCTCTTGGGTTTGGTTTCCAAAGACCTAACTTTTTAGGAACCTAACAAAAAGGTGGGTATCGACGTTAATTCTATATTTTGCAGGTACCACTTAAAAAGAGAGGAAAATGGATATTGGACAATGGTTGCTCAAAACACATGATAGGAAACAAAGAGATGCTATCTGTAACGACCCGACTTCCTATGCCCAGGAAGACGTATAGTTTTGAAGAAAAGGAAGAAGTGAGAAAGTAGAAAGGATAGAAAGAAGAAGAAACAAACACAGAATCTCAACAGCGGAATGAATAAAATATAATATATCACATAAATGTCATATACATCAGAGTACACAGATAAAACATCACATACTAGACAGTTATAAACACCTGTCTAGTTAATACAACTCAACATCACAGAGATACAACACAGCGGAATATACAGAATAACACTGACACAGCGGAACCAATATATATATATCTACACGCTGAAGCCTCCTACTACAATGCTCCTCCAGAATTCGTCAAAGCTAAACCTGAATCCCTTGACTACCCGTAAAAATTTGGGTACCCGAGAGTTTATGAAAAACAGAAATAAACTTCGGGTCAGACATGGGTCTGGTATGAGTAACATGTTAAAGTTGCTTAACTTTGAAAACCATTTGAAACAAAGGTATCACGTAAGACTTCCCAGACATAAACATGGGTAAGTTTTTACCTTACGCTAACCAAAACATTTGATAGGAAATCCAGTGATATTATAATAGTGTCTAGGGTTTTCAAGTAAATAGAAAATAGCTGAAATTGTTACATCTATTAAATTCCAGCATACTAGCCACAACGTGGGTAATACAATCAAAACCGTAAGGTCTCGTAGGGAAAATGGGTTTCCATCAATGGCTGGGCTACTGGGGTACCGCCCGTCACAGTACGTGGCCTAGATCACCGTACCGAGGAGTACGCCCGCTCCCCTGCAACACAAAGCCGGACCCGTTCCTTACTGAACAGTTCCAAACGAGACAACCCCGGCAGTTGGACGTCTCCACTGCCCACACAATCGAAATAAAAAGGGACATCTAGACAGGAGAAAATCTCGCTCTCAAGTGGGTGCTACCCACGAAGCTTTGCTGCACCTCCCTTGTTTTAGCCATTCCCGGTTGATGAGGCTTGAGGTCACGATTACCTTTATCAGAACTCATCACATAGAATGCTCATCGTCCACCTGACGATGTGCTGAAAGCATTCAATCCATACAAGTTCGTTCCGGGTTCGAACGAAACCGAAGGCATTATCTCTATTACAATCATTTTGGAATCACCCTTAGAGTTAACGACGATAACCCTTGCACTCTGAATCTTCATCTCGAATCTATAAGTACTATTTCCGTCAAACTCATTACGGAATCACCCACAGAGTTATACTGACGAATAGTTCTTATACCTCGAGTCTTCACTTGCTCCATTTGGATTTCACGACCTATCGTTATTTTGGATCGATGTGGTATTCGGGTCTCCAGACCTAGAATCCCGGTATACGGAAACCCGATCCCGGTCTCATCGAAATCCAAACCGTGTCTTTTAAGGCCAAGTTGTTTTAAAGGTTTAAAACAATTCAATTCAATTATCCATTACAATACAGATAGATAAATCACAATATCATAGATAAATAATCACATATCAGCATAAATGGATAATCTATGATATCACACTTAAATCAGAGCATCCAAATCAAACAGAGATTACTCATCACATAACTGAGTTTTCAATCAATCAATGGGAATTCATATCATCCATTCATAAGCAAAGATAATAATTACATCGTTGGTAATTAATTTAAAACGAATTAAATCAATTACCCTACCTTTAATTAATTTAAAATTAATTAAATTAATTACTTCATCATTATTAAACTTGCCTATATTAATTAATTATCAATCAATTAATAAATCATCATCCCATTATTCCTTTTTATTAATCATCTCTGATTAATTTTCTTTAATTACATTTAAGTAAATTCCTTGAGTTACTTCTCAGATTAATTACTTAACCAAATATAGAAATTAACCTTTTCATAACTTCATTTATTAATTAACTAAAGTTAATTACATTACTTAATTAATTGTATTAATAAATTTTTCCATTTATAAATAAATCCAAATACATTTATTCCAAATTCCAACATTAATTATAATAATTAATGATCTCGAATTACATTTACAATTTAATTTAGTTAAATCAAAGTAATCAATCTTTAATTTAATCCACAATATAAATCACCCTTGATTAATCAAATCAGTAATTAACTCCTTTAATTACTCTTTAAATAATTATCTCCAATTAATCCCTTGATTAATTATAAAAAGTAATTATACTCTAATTATTTTATTAACAAACTCATCCCATTAACTACGTCTTGTAATTATCTACCAATTACTTCTCTGAGTAATTATACTTATCACATCACAAATTGATTACTCAGATTTATTAAAATAAGTTAATTAACCTGAATAAATCAAATTACTCAATACGTCAAATGAGTAATTAACTCCTTAATTACTTTCCATTCAATTAACTATACTTAATAATTAAAATGTTGATTTTAATTAATCCAAATAACTATAAATAAACAGTTATATTGATTAATTATAAAATAATTCAGTTAATGACCTCCATTAACACTTATTTAATTACAATCTAAGTAATTAACTCACATTAATTTATTATTAATTATAAATCCAATTAACCTTTCATTAATAACATATAAATTACTTATTCCATTTTTTAAACTTTAATTAATATAAATTAAACTTGTAGTTACAAATTAATCACTTAATTCATTTAAACTTTAATTAATTCATTTAAACTTTAATTAATTCATTTAAACTTTAATCTCCTATTTAATCAATACAATTTCTAATACCATTCTAAATCTCTTATCAGTTAATGAGTTTAAACTTAAATCTTTATTTCTTAAGAAAACTCATTTTCACTTTTGATTAAATTTCACTTTCAAATGTTTTAAAATCGTTTATTTACTTCCTTTAAACTTCCATTTTAAAATTTCAGTTTTGAACTAATCACTAATAAGACTTAATCATTTTACAAAACTAACCTTTAAACATCTTAAATTACAATCTTAAATACTTTGCTATGAAGAGGGTTTTAAATCAAAACTCTTTTTAAATTCAATTATTTAAATTATTTAAAGTATTTAAATTTTTAAACTTTTCTTTTATTTCTAAAATCTGGATTTAAATACTTGAACTAAACTCAGTTTTACATTAATCACAAAATTTAACTTAATACTTAAAAACTGTAAAACAGTCACTGTTTTAGGCTGGAACATATGACTCGAGACCACCCTTATTTTTTTCCCGAGTAAAACCCTACGTTGCTTCGAGTAAATCACGACATCACTCGGGAAACTCGCGTCACTTCCCTATTCTTTCTTTCCTTCTCTTTCCTTTTTAAAACTTGCTTTGCTTAAAATCTGGAAATGTTTTACTCACGTACGAACCCGATATCCACTCGAGCCATAACCCAGTTTCCACGAGATTCGCTTCGACGAACTCCTTCTTCTTCCCCATTCATACGAACTGATACCAGCTCAATCCCGTGCACGTGCACACGTAGTTTCCGCCGCCGCTACCTCTGGCGATCCTCCAGACACCTCGACGAACCACCACCCAGACAACTCCGACCCACGAAACCACTTCACGAAGCTCCAGACGAATTCGAGTATTCACGAACTCCACTTGGTAAAACAACTCCGGCTAAACATCCTCGTCCAGGCGATTCCGGCCATCAGTCGCCGAGAAAATTCGTATACACCTCGTCGAACTCCTCCGCCACCATCTCACCACATTTCTTCGCACTCGATCAACCACGCCGGTCATGGTGATCAAATTTCCTCAACCCAGTAAAACTAGGTTTCCAAAAAGAAAACCCTCGCCACGTCTTCCACGACGAGTTTCATCGCGATTCAGTATTTTTCCCATGTCATACGATCGCTCCTCCATCGATACGCAGAACCCCGACCACCCCCTCTTCACAGATCATCAGAAAATCCTTCGAATTGCTTTTTTGATCAACTCCCAACAGCTCGCGAATTCGATCACTAAAAATTCAGATTTTTATGTTAAAAATCCTATTTTTGTATGAGCAATCCATTTATATAACTGAATCTAAGAATTTTGATAGTGAAATTTTAACTTGTTTAGTGGTACTCTGTAATTCTTTTGTTTCCAGGTGCAACTCAAGTTATTTTAAACTTAAACCAGTTTATATGCCAAGATATAACATCCTATATTTCTCTAAACTCAGGTACCAATGAAGATTAAATCATGAGTGTTTGATTTATGCATGGGTTTAAAATTTGAAACCAGTAAACATCCACACCATACTCAAAGTATTACATAATATGTTCACAGAACTTTAAAACATAACTACATGCATATTTGTTGCAGAGAAAATCATGCAATACCATTTATACCTATATTTTTAAAAACATTTGTTACTCACCAGAGTTTATAAAAGATCAGAGACCCTGTCTTTTGCAACTGCTTTGAATTCTTTAAAAACTGGAAACATGTCTTTCCCTTTTGATCTTCTAATCATTTTGCTTCTCTACTTTGTTGTAGTTGCTGGTGTTCAGTTGAATTTGATTGCTAGTTATTGGTGTTTAAATGAATCTTGTTTTAAGCTTTAAGTGGAGTTTCATTTTATTCTGGTTTAACTCGAACTGGAAATGGAAGATAGTAGAAACAGCTTGCAGGTTGAAGTTTAAAACAGGGTTTCATTTTTTTTTGTGTTAACAGGTCAGAGATATTTTATAACAATGTAGGCTGAAAAGAATTCTTATACACTCGAAATGACAATAGTTGGCTGCTAAGGATTTGAACATTTATTGCTATTTGTACTATGATATTTTCTTTTGATTCTTATCCATATTTTATACACTTGCCTGTGGCTTACTTCACAAGCATGTTTTCATTTTCACTTTATATTTTGCTTTTATTTCCTTTAAGTTTTGCAGGCATATATATAGTCGAACATGGTTTACTTTGAATCATGATAAAAATGTGATTCTTTCCCCTATTCCATTTGCTAGGCAGCTGTATAAAGGCTGGAAATTTCTCCTATGTATTTTATTTTCTTGCTATATTTTGAATTGTAATAAAATGTTATTGTAATATTCTCATTTAATTATAAATGTGATGAATGTTGTTAGATTAAGTCGTTAGATTGTGTTGAAGTTGCTTGATGGTGAAGTGTAAATGGATACTGTAATATATTGTTTGATTATAAAGTACATTGGATTTATAGTTTACAAAACCAAAACATCTATCTCGGGTATTCATTCCATTTGTATTATCGCTTTTAATGTGTTGTCGATTATAAAATGTATTTGTTTTATTACTTACAAACGATAAAATTTCACTCACGTATATTTGTTTCACTTGTTATTCAACCTGCGTTTTTGTCACTCGTATTATCGCATTGTATTTCTATTTGAATATATTATTTATAAAAGCTCATTTATCAAATTTAAAAATAAATTTAAACAAAGAAATTATTCTTTCATTTACATTTCTTATTTTATAATATATACTAGAATATCATTTGACAAAAATTGAATTTATAACATATATACATTTTAAACTATAAATTTAACAAGCAATACTTTTATTTAAAAAGAAAATAGAACAAAACCCTTTTGTTAATAAATATAAATTTAAACCAAAGTCAGAAATAGTTCTAGACAATTTAAACATTTATCTAAAATATTTAAAACAATATATTTATGAATTTAATAGCTTTGAAAAACTTACTTTGAAATAAATAATAATTTCCAAACCACTAGAATATACATATTAGAAATTTAAAACAAAATTTATCGATTGAATTTAAAACAGAACTTCCCTATCTGAAATATATACCAATATATATAAAATAGATAGAAAATAATTCACAATACGATATTAATTAAGTGAAAAGTACCAATTCAAATGTTATAATCCAAAGATATTTCAAATCAATTAAATATTTATCAGAAGAAAAATATTAATTCAGATCTTATAATCCAATAATATATCAATTCAATTTAATATTCATCACAGATTATTAAATTGATATTGCTCGAAATTCCGGGATGTCACATTCCTCCCCCCTTAAAAGAATTTCGTCCCCGAAATTTAAAACAAAGGTAATTTAATAATCTATTTAAAAATTTAATTATAAAACACAAGCATATATCATTAAACAGCCATAGCATCCAATTCATCCAACCAAACAAAACTAACTATCCAGACAAAAATTCCGAATAGAATTCTCTCGAGTTTCCCCGAGTATAAATATCGGGTTACTCGCTCTATAGAATCCAAACCATCAACACTATTAAACTACAGAGCTCCTACTCATCTAGATCCACCCAACTAGACAGGATACCAGACTGTAGACAAGTCTGACTCAACAACCAAAACTCCCTGAACTGCTGGTTCCAAAATCCGAAACAGAATCTTACACGTACTCCCTCAGAGACACGTGAAACACAACGAATCACAGCTATCCAAACTGGCAATTCACACTCCAGAAGATCAAACACTAACTTCTCCAGAACACAGAGAAAATCCAGAACATCTCGGAACTAAATTCCCGATCTCACCAAACTATACAGCTCCTTCGATCCGAGAAAACTTCAACAACAACGAAGTCTCTAACTTCGAATTCCAAATTCCTCCGTCTCTTATCCACCAAATTCTTCAGACGATCCAAGGCTGCTCTCATCACTACCAATCAGCTAAATCTCCGCTGATGCCTTCCAGAACAGTCTGAATTCAAAACAATCCAGTAAAATTGATCTTCTCGCGATCAACTCAAAATCAAGAACACAATCCTTACCATCATCCGTAGAAAACAACTTCTCTTCTCCAGAGAAGAAAAGCAGACACACTCCAACTGCTTCCGCTGCACAACTCTGATATGGGTAGATAAAAATATAGATGATGTACACAAACACAACTTTTCCACTGATACCCAATTGTGACGGACCTAGGCTTTGCAACCATCAGTCAGCAATCACAACTGGTAAGCCTCTCAACTATTCCGAAAATATGGTTCTACAGATCCACAAAGAGAAAACCCAGAAGTTCCTCCAAAACCTGAGCCGCTTCACTAGAAATCTTCCTCCAAAAACCATCCTACTACTAAGCTGAACCGTCGGTATCACTCCTGGAATACGGTCGATACCAAACTCAATCTCCAGATGCTGACAAAATTCTGACTCCCTGAAGACATCCGGGAAAAGAATCTCTAAACACAAGAGAACGCTCAAATAATCGCAAGTCACTTTTGCGACCATCCAGACTAATTCAAAGAAAAACTGTTCCCCTTTACCCAACAGAACAGCCTACGCTCACTAATCAATCCATCGAAGAAATGGATCCACACTGCTGCTTCTGAACTCACTGCTAAGCCAGAAAGCTTCTTTACCAACACAGAAAACTCCAAGCTACACTGCTGACACTAATGCCAAGGAATTTCTAATCTAAAGTACTTCGAGAAATTCGGACCCCGAATCAAATAGATACATTCTGCTGAACACCGCCACAACACCGAAGCAGACTTACTTCCCTAACTCGTTCCAAATAAATATCTTCGGAGACATCCACAGTCACTGCGTCTCATCACACAGCTACTACATCTCGAGAGATCAAAATATCATCTCTCTTCTGCCCAACCGACAGATCAAACTATACTCATCCAAACTCTCGAAAATCCGCTCACACGAGCGCGATCATCTTACACTTAAAGGCTGGACTTCGAATCCTTAACAGATTTCCTTTAGAAACTCAAAAAATTCTTACACCACAATTTCATTCGAGACGAACTGTAGACCCAATATCGTCTCGGTCGATACACCTCCAACCTCAACAAATTCAACCATTGGTAGTCGTGTTACATACCACTACCACCCTATTTACCTTTATACTTATATTGGGATACCCGAACAGGTAACCCAACCGATAGGTAGAATTAAATATATATATATATATATATATCAAAAATACAAATAGGCTCTCTCAAGGAAGAAATCACTTAAGAGCCTAGGTATTCGCTCAACCTAGTGCTCTGATACCAACTGTAACGACCCGACTTCCTATGCCCAGGAAGACGTATCGTTTTGAAGAAAAGGGAGAGGTGAGAAAGTAGAAAGGATAGAAAGAAGAAGAAACAAACACAGAATCTCAACAGCGGAACGAATAAAATATAATATATCACATAAATGTCATATACATCAGAGTACACAGATAATACATCACATACTAGACAGTTATAAACACCTGTCTAGTTAATACAACTCAACATCATAGAGATACAACACAGCGGAATATACAGAATAACACTGACACAGCGGAACCAATATATATATATCTACACCCTGAAGCCTCCTGCTCCAATGCTCCTCCAGAATTCGTCAAAGCTAAACCTGAATCCCTTGACTACCCGTAAAAATTTGGGTACCCGAGAGTTTATGAAAAACAGAAATAAACTTCGGGTCAGACATGGGTCTGGTATGAGTAACAGGTTAAAGTTGCTTAACTTTGAAAACCATTTGAAACAAAGGTATCACGTAAGACTTCCCACACATAAACATGGGTAAGTTTTTACCTTACGCTAACCAAAACATTTGATAGGAAATCCAGTGATATTATAATAGTGTCTAGGGTTTTCAAGTAAATAGAAAATAGCTGAAATTGTTACATCTATTAAATTCCATCATACTAGCCACAACGTGGGTAATACAATGAAAACCGTAAGGTCTCGTAGGGAAAATGGGTTTCCATCAATGGCTGGGCTACTGGGGTACCGCCCGTCACAGTACGTGGCCTAGATCACCGTACCGAGGAGTACGCCCGCTCCCCTGCAACACAAAGCCGGACCCGTTCCTTACTGAACAGTTCCAAACGAGACAACCCCGGCAGTTGGACGTCTCCACTGCCCACACAATCGAAATAAAAAGGGACATCTAGACAGGAGAAAATCTCGCTCTCAAGTGGGTGCTACCCACGAAGCTTTGCTGCACCTCCCCTGTTTTAGCCATTCCTGGTTGATGAGGCTTGAGGTCACGATTACCTTTATCAGAACTCATCACTTAGAATGCTCATCGTCCACCTGACGATGTGCTGAAAGCATTCAATCCATACAAGTTCGTTCCGGGTTCGAACGAAACCGAAGGCATTATCTCGTTACACTCATTTTGGAATCACCCTCAGAGTTAACGACGATAACCCTTGCACTCTGAATCTTCATCTCGAATCTATAAGTACTATTTCCGTCAAACTCATTACGGAATCACCCACAGAGTTATACTGACGAATAGTTCTTATACCTCGAGTCTTCACTTGCTCCATTTGGATTTCACGACCTATCGTTATTTTGGATCGATGTGGTATTCGGGTCTCCAGACCTAGAATCCCGGTATACGGAAACCCGATCCCGGTCTCATCGAAATCCAAACCGTGTCTTTTAAGGCCAAGTTGTTTTAAAGGTTTAAAACAATTCAATTCAATTATCCATATCAACACAGATAGATAAATCACAATATCACAGATAAATAATCACATATCAGCATAAATGGATAATCTATGATATCACACTTAAATCAGAGCATCCAAATCAAACAGAGATTACTCATCACATAACTGAGTTTTCAATCAATCAATGGGAATTCATATCATCCATTCATAAGCAAAGATAATAATTACATCGTTGGTAATTAATTTAAAACGAATTAAATCAATTACCCTACCTTTAATTAATTTAAAATTAATTAAATTAATTACTTCATCGTTATTAAACTTGCCTATATTAATTAATTATCAATCAATTAATAAATCATCATCCCATTATTCCTTTTTATTAATCATCCCTGATTAATTTTCTTTAATTACATTTAAGTAAATTCCTTGAGTTACTTCTCAGATTAATTACTTAACCAAATATAGAAATTAACCTTTTCATAACTTCATTTATTAATTAACTAAAGTTAATTACATTACTTAATTAATTGTATTAATAAATTTTTCCATTTATAAATAAATCCAAATACATTTATTCCAAATTCCAACATTAATTATAATAATTAATGATCTCGAATTACATTTACAATTTAATTTAGTTAAATCAAAGTAATCAATCTTTAATTTAATCCACAATATAAATCACCCTTGATTAATCAAATCAGTAATTAACTCCTTTAATTACTCTATAAATAATTATCTCCAATTAATCCCTTGATTAATTATAAAAAGTAATTATACTCTAATTATTTTATTAACAAACTCATCCCATTAACTACGTCTTGTAATTATCTACCAATTACTTCTCTGAGTAATTATACTTATCACATCACAAATTGATTACTCAGATTTATTAAAATAAGTTAATTAACCTGAATAAATCAAATTACTCAATACGTCAAATGAGTAATTAACTCCTTAATTACTTTCCATTCAATTAACTATACTTAATAATTAAAATGTTGATTTTAATTAATCCAAATAACTATAAATAAACAGTTATATTGATTAATTATAAAATAATTCAGTTAATGACCTCCATTAACACTTATTTAATTACAATCTAAGTAATTAACTCACATTAATTTATTATTAATTATAAATCCAATTAACCTTTCATTAATAACATATAAATTACTTATTCCATTTTTTAAACTTTAATTAATATAAATTAAACTTGTAGTTACAAATTAATCACTTAATTCATTTAAACTTTAATTAATTCATTTAAACTTTAATTAATTCATTTAAACTTTAGTCTCCTATTTAATCAATACAATTTCTAATACCATTCTAAATCTCTTATCAGTTAATGAGTTTAAACTTAAATCTTTATTTCTTAAGAAAACTCATTTTCACTTTTGATTAAATTTCACTTTCAAATGTTTTAAAATCGTTTATTTACTTCCTTTAAACTTCCATTTTAAAATTTCAGTTTTGAACTAATCACTAATAAGACTTAATCATTTTACAAAACTAACCTTTAAACATCTTAAATTACAATCTTAAATACTTTGCTATGAAGAGGGTTTTAAATCAAAACTCTTTTTAAATTCAATTATTTAAATTATTTAAAGTATTTAAATTTTTAAACTTTTCTTTTATTTCTAAAATATGGATTTAAATACTTGAACTAAACTCAGTTTTACATTAATCACAAAATTTAACTTAATACTTAAAAATTGTAAAACAGTCACTGTTTTACAGTTGGAACATATGACTCGAGACCACCCTTATTTTTTTCCCGAGTAAAACCCTACGTTGCTTCGAGTAAATCACGACATCACACGGGAAACTCGCGTCACTTCCCTATTCTTTCTTTCCTTCTCTTTCCTTTTTAAAACTTGCTTTGCTTAAAATCTGGAAATGTTTTACTCACGTACGAACCCGATATCCACTCGAGCCATAACCCAGTTTCCACGAGATTCGCTTCGACGAACTCCTTCTTCTTCCCCATTCACACGAACTGATACCAGCTCAATCCCGTGCACGTGCACACGTAGTTTCCGCCGCCGCTACCTCTGGCGATCCTCCAGACACCTCGACGAACCACCACCCAGACGACTCCGACCCACGAAACCACTTCACGAAGCTCCAGACGAATTCGAGTATTCACGAACTCCACTTGGTAAAACAACTCCGGCTAAACATCCTCGTCCAGGCGATTCCGGCCATCAGTCGCCGAGAAAATTCGTATACACCTCGTCGAACTCCTCCGCCACCATCTCACCACATTTCGTCGCACTCGATCAACCACGCCGGTCGTGGTGATCAAATTTCCTCAACCCAGTAAAACTAGGTTTCCAAAAAGAAAACCCTCGCCACGTCTTCCATGACGAGTTTCATCACGATTCAGTATTTTTCCCATGTCATACGATCGCTCCTCCATCGATACGCAGAACCCCGACCACCCCCTCTTCACAGATCATCAGAAAATCCTTCGAATTGCTTTTTTGATCAAATCCCAACAGCTCGCGAATTCGATCACTAAAAATTCATATTTTTATGTTAAAAATCCTATTTTTGTATGAGCAATCCATTTATATAACTGAATCTAAGAATTTTGATAGTGAAATTTTAACTTGTTTAGTGGTACTCTGTAATTCTTTTGTTTCCAGGTGCAACTCAAGTTATTTTAAACTTAAACCAGTTTATATGCCAAGATATAACATCCTATATTTCTCTAAACTCAGGTACCAATGAAGATTAAATCATGAGTGTTTGATTTATGCATGGGTTTAAAATTTGAAACCAGTAAACATCCACACCATACTCAAAGTATTACATAATATGTTCACAGAACTTTAAAACATGACTACAGGCATATTTGTTGCAGAGAAAATCATGCAATACCATTTATACCTATATTTTTAAAAACATTTGTTACTCACCAGAGTTTATAAAAGATCAGAGACCCTGTCTTTTGCAACTGCTTTGAATTCTTTAAAAACTGGAAACATGTCTTTCCCTTTTGATCTTCTAATCATTTTGCTTCTCTACTTTGTTGTAGTTGCTGGTGTTCAGTTGAATTTGATTGCTAGTTATTGGTGTTTAAATGAATCTTGTTTTAAGCTTTAAGTGGAGTTTCATTTTATTCTGGTTTAACTCGAACTGGAAATGGAAGATAGTAGAAACAGCTTGCAGGTTGAAGTTTAAAACAGGGTTTCAATTTTTTTTTTTGTCTTAACAGGTCAGAGATATTTTATAACAATGTAGGCTGAAAAGAATTCTTATACACTCGAAATGACAATAGTTGGCTGCTAAGGATTTGAACATTTATTGCTATTTGTACTATGATATTTTCTTTTGATTCTTATCCATATTTCATACACTTGCCTGTGGCTTACTTCACAAGCATGTTTTCATTTTCACTTTATATTTTGCTTTTATTTCCTTTAAGTTTTGCAGGCATATATATAGTCGAACATGGTTTACTTTGAATCATGATAAAAATGTGATTCTTTCCCCTATTCCATTTGCTAGGCAGCTGTATAAAGGCTGGAAATTTCTCCTATGTATTTTATTTTCTTGCTATATTTTGAATTGTAATAAAATGTTATTGTAATATTCTCATTTAATTATAAATGTGATGAATGTTGTTAGATTAAGTCGTTAGATTGTGTTGAAGTTGCTTGATGGTGAAGTGTAAATGGATACTGTAATATATTGTTTGATTATAAAGTACATTGGATTTATAGTTTACAAAACCAAAACATCTATCTCGGGTATTCATTCCATTTGTATTATCGCTTTTAATGTGTTGTCGATTATAAAATGTATTTGTTTTATTACTTACAAACGATAAAATTTCACTCACGTATATTTGTTTCACTTGTTATTCAACCTGCGTTTTTGTCACTCGTATTATCGCATTGTATTTCTATTTGAATATATTATTTATAAAAGCTCATTTATCAAATTTAAAAATAAATTTAAACAAAGAAATTATTCTTTCATTTACATTTCTTATTTTATAATATATACTAGAATATCATTTGACAAAAATTGAATTTATAACATATATACATTTTAAACTATAAATTTAACAAGCAATACTTTTATTTAAAAAGAAAATAGAACAAAACCCTTTTGTTAATAAATATAAATTTAAACCAAAGTCAGAAATAGTTCTAGACAATTTAAACATTTATCTAAAATATTTAAAACAATATATTTATGAATTTAATAGCTTTGAAAAACTTACTTTGAAATAAATAATAATTTCCAAACCACTAGAATATACATATTAGAAATTTAAAACAAAATTTATCGATTGAATTTAAAACAGAACTTCCTTATCTGAAATATATACCAATATATATAAAATAGATAGAAAATAATTCACAATACGATATTAATTAAGTGAAAAGTACCAATTTAAATGTTATAATCCAAAGATATTTCAAATCAATTAAATATTTATCAGAAGAAAAATATTAATTCAGATCTTATAATCCAATAATATATCAATTCAATTTAATATTCATCACAGATTATTAAATTGATATTGCTCGAAATTCCGGGATGTCACATTCCTCCCCCCTTAAAAGAATTTCGTCCCCGAAATTTAAAACAAAGGTAATTTAATAATCTATTTAAAAATTTAATTATAAAACACAAGCATATATCATTAAACAGCCATAGCATCCAATTCATCCAACAAAACAAAACTAACTATCCAGACAAAAATTCCGAATAGAATTCTCTCGAGTTTCCCCGAGTATAAATATCGGGTTACTCGCTCTATAGAATCCAAACCATCAACACTATTAAACTACAGAGCTCCTACTCATCTAGATCCACCCAACTAGACAGGATACCAGACTGTAGACAAGTCTGACTCAACAACCAAAACTCCCTGAACTGCTGGTTCCAAAATCCGAAATAGAATCTTACACGTACTCCCTCAGAGACACGTGAAACACATCGAATCACAGCTATCCAAACTGGCAATTCACACTCCAGAAGATCAAACACTAACTTCTCCAGAACACAGAGAAAATCCAGAACATCTCGGAACTAAATTCCCGATCTCACCAAACTATACAGCTCCTTCGATCCGAGAAAACTTCAACAACAACGAAGTCTCTAACTTCGAATTCCAAATTCCTCCGTCTCTTATCCACCAAATTCTTCAGACGATCCAAGGCTGCTCTCATCACTACCAATCAGCTAAATCTCCGCTGATGCCTTCCAGAACAGTCTGAATTCAAAACAATCCAGTAAAATTGATCTTCTCGCGATCAACTCAAAATCAAGAACACAATCCTTACCATCATCCGTAGAAAACAACTTCTCTTCTCCAGAGAAGAAAAGCAGACACACTCCAACTGCTTCCGCTGCACAACTCTGATATGGGTAGATAAAAATATAGATGATGTACACAAACACAACTTTTCCACTGATACCCAATTGTGACGGACCTAGGCTTTGCAACCATCAGTCAGCAATCACAACTGGTAAGCCTCTCAACTATTCCTAAAATATGGTTCTACAGATCCACAAAGAGAAAACCCAGAAGTTCCTCCAAAACCTGAGCCGCTTCACTAAAAATCTTCCTCCAAAAACCATCCTACTACTAAGCTGAACCGTCGGTATCACTCCTGGAATACGGTCGATACCAAACTCAATCTCCAGATGCTGACAAAATTCTGACTCCCTGAAGACATCCGGGAAAAGAATCTCTAAACACAAGAGAACGCTCAAATAATCGCAAGTCACTTTTGCGACCATCCAGACTAATTCAAAGAAAAACTGTTCCCCTTTACCCAACAGAACAGCCTACGCTCACTAATCAATCCATCGAAGAAATGGATCCACACTGCTGCTTCTGAACTCACTGCTAAGCCAGAAAGCTTCTTTACCAACACAGAAAACTCCAAGCTGCACTGCTGACACTAATGCCAAGGAATTTCTAATCTAAAGTACTTCGAGAAATTTGGACCCCAAATCAAACAGATACATTCTGCTGAACACCGCCACAACACCGAAGCAGACTTACTTCCCTAACTCGTTCCAAATAAATATCTTCGGAGACATCCACAGTCACTGCGTCTCATCACACAGCTACTACATCTCAAGAGATCAAAATATCATCTCTCTTCTGCCCAACCGACAGATCAAACTATACTCATCCAAACTCTCGAAAATCCGCTCACACGAGCGCGATCATCTTACACTTAAAGGCTGGACTTCGAATCCTTAACAGATTTCCTTTAGAAACTCAAAGAAATTCTTACACCACAATTTCATTCGAGACAAACTGTAGACCCAATATCGTCTCGGTCGATACACTTCCAACCTCAACAAATTCAACCATTGGTGGTCGTGTTACATACCACTACCACCCTATTTACCTTTATACTTATATTGGGATACCCGAACAGGTAACCCAACCGATAGGTAGAATTAAATATATATATATATATATCAAAAATACAAATACGCTCTCTCAAGGAAGAAATCACTTAAGAGCCTAGGTATTCGCTCAACCTAGTGCTCTGATACCAACTGTAACGACCCGACTTCCTATGCCCAGGAAGACGTATCGTTTTGAAGAAAAGGAAGAGGTGAGAAAGTAGAAAGGATAGAAAGAAGAAGAAACAAACACAGAATCTCAACAGCGGAACGAATAAAATATAATATATCACATAAATGTCATATACATCAGAGTACACAGATAATACATCACATACTAGACAGTTATAAACACCTGTCTAGTTAATACAACTCAACATCATAGAGATACAACACAGCGGAATATACAGAATAACACTGACACAGCGGAACCAATATATATATATCTACACGCTGAAGCCTCCTGCTCCAATGCTCCTCCAGAATTCGTCAAAGCTAAACCTGAATCCCTTGACTACCCGTAAAAATTTGGGTACCCGAGAGTTTATGAAAAACAGAAATAAACTTCGGGTCAGACATGGGTCTGGTATGAGTAACAGGTTAAAGTTGCTTAACTTTGAAAACCATTTGAAACAAATGTATCACGTAAGACTTCCCACACATAAACATGGGTAAGTTTTTACCTTACGCTAACCAAAACATTTGATAGGAAATCCAGTGATATTATAATAGTGTCTAGGGTTTTCAAGTAAATAGAAAATAGCTGAAATTGTTACATCTATTAAATTCCATCATACTAGCCACAACGTGGGTAATACAATCAAAACCGTAAGGTCTCGTAGGGAAAATGGGTTTCCATCAATGGCTGGGCTACTGGGGTACCGCCCGTCACAGTACGTGGCCTAGATCACCGTACCGAGGATTACGCCCGCTCCCCTGCAACACAAAGCCGGACCCGTTCCTTACTGAACAGTTCCAAACGAGACAACCCCGGCAGTTGGACGTCTCCACTGCCCACACAATCGAAATAAAAAGGGACATCTAGACAGGAGAAAATCTCGCTCTCAAGTGGGTGCTACCCACGAAGCTTTGCTGCACCTCCCCTGTTTTAGCCATTCCCGGTTAATGAGGCTTGAGGTCACGATTACCTTTATCATAACTCATCACTTAGAATGCTCATCGTCCACCTGACGATGTGCTGAAAGCATTCAATCCATACAAGTTCGTTCCGGGTTCGAACGAAACCGAAGGCATTATCTCGTTACACTCATTTTGGAATCACCCTCAGAGTTAACGACGATAACCCTTGCACTCTAAATCTTCATCTCGAATCTATAAGTACTATTTCCGTCAAACTCATTACGGAATCACCCACAGAGTTATACTGACGAATAGTTCTTATACCTCGAGTCTTCACTTGCTCCATTTGGATTTCACGACCTATCGTTATTTTGGATCGATGTGGTATTCGGGTCTCCAGACCTAGAATCCCGGTATACGGAAACCCGATCCCGGTCTCATCGAAATCCAAACCGTGTCTTTTAAGGCCAAGTTGTTTTAAAGGTTTAAAACAATTCAATTCAATTATCCATATCAACACAGATAGATAAATCACAATATCACAGATAAATAATCACATATCAGCATAAATGGATAATCTATGATATCACACTTAAATCAGAGCATCCAAATCAAACAGAGATTACTCATCACATAACTGAGTTTTCAATCAATCAATGGGAATTCATATCATCCATTCATAAGCAAAGATAATAATTACATCGTTGGTAATTAATTTAAAACGAATTAAATCAATTACCTTACCTTTAATTAATTTAAAATTAATTAAATTAATTACTTCATCGTTATTAAACTTGCCTATATTAATTAATTATCAATCAATTAATAAATCATCATCCCATTATTCCTTTTTATTAATCATCCCTGATTAATTTTCTTTAATTACATTTAAGTAAATTCCTTGAGTTACTTCTCAGATTAATTACTTAACCAAATATAGAAATTAACCTTTTCATAACTTCATTTATTAATTAACTAAAGTTAATTACATTACTTAATTAATTGTATTAATAAATTTTTCCATTTATAAATAAATCCAAATACATTTATTCCAAATTCCAACATTAATTATAATAATTAATGATCTCGAATTACATTTACAATTTAATTTAGTTAAATCAAAGTAATCAATCTTTAATTTAATCCACAATATAAATCACCCTTGATTAATCAAATCAGTAATTAACTCCTTTAATTACTCTATAAATAATTATCTCCAATTAATCCCTTGATTAATTATAAAAAGTAATTATACTCTAATTATTTTATTAACAAACTCATCCCATTAACTACGTCTTGTAATTATCTACCAATTACTTCTCTGAGTAATTATACTTATCACATCACAAATTGATTACTCAGATTTATTAAAATAAGTTAATTAACCTGAATAAATCAAATTACTCAATACGTCAAATGAGTAATTAACTCCTTAATTACTTTCCATTCAATTAACTATACTTAATAATTAAAATGTTGATTTTAATTAATCCAAATAACTATAAATAAACAGTTATATTGATTAATTATAAAATAATTCAGTTAATGACCTCTATTAACACTTATTTAATTACAATCTAAGTAATTAACTCACATTAATTTATTATTAATTATAAATCCAATTAACCTTTCATTAATAACATATAAATTACTTATTCCATTTTTTAAACTTTAATTAATATAAATTAAACTTGTAGTTACAAATTAATCACTTAATTCATTTAAACTTTAATTAATTCATTTAAACTTTAATTAATTCATTTAAACTTTAATCTCCTATTTAATCAATACAATTTCTAATACCATTCTAAATCTCTTATCAGTTAATGAGTTTAAACTTAAATCTTTATTTCTTAAGAAAACTCATTTTCACTTTTGATTAAATTTCACTTTCAAATGTTTTAAAATCGTTTATTTACTTCCTTTAAACTTCCATTTTAAAATTTCAGTTTTGAACTAATCACTAATAAGACTTAATCATTTTACAAAACTAACCTTTAAACATCTTAAATTACAATCTTAAATACTTTGCTATGAAGAGGGTTTTAAATCAAAACTCTTTTTAAATTCAATTATTTAAATTATTTAAAGTATTTAAATTTTTAAACTTTTCTTTTATTTCTAAAATCTGGATTTAAATACTTGAACTAAACTCAGTTTTACATTAATCACAAAATTTAACTTAATACTTAAAAACTGTAAAACAGTCACTGTTTTAGGCTGGAACATATGACTCGAGACCACCCTTATTTTTTTCCCGAGTAAAACCCTAAGTTGCTTCGAGTAAATCACGACATCACTCGGGAAACTCGCGTCACTTCCCTATTCTTTCTTTCCTTCTCTTTCCTTTTTAAAACTTGCTTTGCTTAAAATCTGGAAATGTTTTACTCACGTACGAACCCGATATCCACTCGAGCCATAACCCAGTTTCCACGAGATTCGCTTCGACGAACTCCTTCTTCTTCCCCATTCATACGAACTGATACCAGCTCAATCCCGTGCACGTGCACACGTAGTTTCCGCCGCCGCTACCTCTGGCGATCCTCCAGACACCTCGACGAACCACCACCCAGACGACTCCGACCCACGAAACCACTTCACGAAGCTCCAGACGAATTCGAGTATTCACGAACTCCACTTGGTAAAACAACTCCGGCTAAACATCCTCGTCCAGGCGATTCCGGCCATCAGTCGCCGAGAAAATTCGTATACACCTCGTCGAACTCCTCCGCCACCATCTCACCACATTTCGTCGCACTCGATCAACCACGCCGGTCGTGGTGATCAAATTTCCTCAACCCAGTAAAACTAGGTTTCCAAAAAGAAAACCCTCGCCACGTCTTCCACGACGAGTTTCATCACGATTCAGTATTTTTCCCATGTCATACGATCGCTCCTCCATCGATACGCAGAACCCCGACCACCCCCTCTTCACAGATCATCAGAAAATCCTTCGAATTGCTTTTTTGATCAAATCCCAACAGCTCGCGAATTCGATCACTAAAAATTCAGATTTTTATGTTAAAAATCCTATTTTTGTATGAGAAATCCATTTATATAACTGAATCTAAGAATTTTGATAGTGAAATTTTAACTTGTTTAGTGGTACTCTGTAATTCTTTTGTTTCCAGGTGCAACTCAAGTTATTTTAAACTTAAACCAGTTTATATGCCAAGATATAACATCCTATATTTCTCTAAACTCAGGTACCAATGAAGATTAAATCATGAGTGTTTGATTTATGCATGGGTTTAAAATTTGAAACCAGTAAACATCCACACCATGCTCAAAGTATTACATAATATGTTCACAGAACTTTAAAACATGACTACATGCATATTTGTTGCAGAGAAAATCATGCAATACCATTTATACCTATATTTTTAAAAACATTTGTTACTCACCAGAGTTTATAAAAGATCAGAGACCCTGTCTTTTGCAACTGCTTTGAATTCTTTAAAAACTGGAAACATGTCTTTCCCTTTTGATCTTCTAATCATTTTGCTTCTCTACTTTGTTGTAGTTGCTGGTGTTCAGTTGAATTTGATTGCTAGTTATTGGTGTTTAAATGAATCTTGTTTTAAGCTTTAAGTGGAGTTTCATTTTATTCTGGTTTAACTCGAACTGGAAATGGAAGATAGTAGAAACAGCTTGCAGGTTGAAGTTTAAAACAGGGTTTCATTTTTTTTTGTCTTAACAGGTCAGAGATATTTTATAACAATGTAGGCTGAAAAGAATTCTTATACACTCGAAATGACAATAGTTTGCTGCTAAGGATTTGAACATTTATTGCTATTTGTACTATGATATTTTCTTTTGATTCTTATCCATATTTTATACACTTGCCTGTGGCTTACTTCACAAGCATGTTTTCATTTTCACTTTATATTTTGCTTTTATTTCCTTTAAGTTTTGCAGGCATATGTATAGTCGAACATGGTTTACTTTGAATCATGATAAAAATGTGATTCTTTCCCCTATTCCATTTGCTAGGCAGCTGTATAAAGGCTGGAAATTTCTCCTATGTATTTTATTTTCTTGCTATATTTTGAATTGTAATAAAATGTTATTGTAATATTCTCATTTAATTATAAATGTGATGAATGTTGTTAGATTAAGTCGTTAGATTGTGTTGAAGTTGCTTGATGGTGAAGTGTAAATGGATACTGTAATATATTGTTTGATTATAAAGTACATTGGATTTATAGTTTACAAAACCAAAACATCTATCTCGGGTATTCATTCCATTTGTATTATCGCTTTTAATGTGTTGTCGATTATAAAATGTATTTGTTTTATTACTTACAAACGATAAAATTTCACTCACGTATATTTGTTTCACTTGTTATTCAACCTGCGTTTTTGTCACTCGTATTATCACATTGTATTTCTATTTGAATATATTATTTATAAAAGCTCATTTATCAAATTTAAAAATAAATTTAAACAAAGAAATTATTCTTTCATTTACATTTCTTATTTTATAATATATACTAGAATATCATTTGACAAAAATTGAATTTATAACATATATACATTTTAAACTATAAATTTAACAAGCAATACTTTTATTTAAAAAGAAAATAGAACAAAACCCTTTTGTTAATAAATATAAATTTAAACCAAAGTCAGAAATAGTTCTAGACAATTTAAACATTTATCTAAAATATTTAAAACAATATATTTATGAATTTAATAGCTTTGAAAAACTTACTTTGAAATAAATAATAATTTCCAAACCACTAGAATATACATATTAGAAATTTAAAACAAAATTTATCGATTGAATTTAAAACAGAACTTCCCTATCTGAAATATATACCAATATATATAAAATAGATAGAAAATAATTCACAATACGATATTAATTAAGTGAAAAGTACCAATTCAAATGTTATAATCCAAAGATATTTCAAATCAATTAAATATTTATCAGAAGAAAAATATTAATTCAGATCTTATAATCCAATAATATATCAATTCAATATTCATCACAGATTATTAAATTGATATTGCTCGAAATTCCGGGATGTCACACTATCAAACATTATCTACTTAGATGGAGGTTCTGCCACTTTTGGAGACAATTCCAAAGGATATATCATCGGCAAAGGCGATGTGAGCAATAATGGTATATCTTATTTACCTTTTCTTACAAATGTCTTGCTAGTTAAAAATTTAAAACACAATTTACTTAGCATCAGCCAACTGTGTGACAAAGGATTCAATATATCTTTTTCAGAAGATAAGTGCAGCATTTTTTATCAAAATAAAAATATTATTTTGAAGGTTTTAAAGTTAAAAATATATATGTTTTAAATATGAATATAAATCACAACACTAATATGTGTCTAATAGCCAAAGAAAATGATCTTTGGTTATGCCACAAAAGATTTTGTCATATAAATTTCAAAGCTATAAACAAATTATCTAAAAATGAATTAGTCAAAGGTTTACCAAAAATGAATTTTAAAGTAAACAATATTTGTGATGCTTGTCAATTAGGAAAATTATCAAAATCATCTTTTAAATCAAAGAAAAATATCTCTACATTACAACCACTTGAACTATTGCATTTGGATCTTTTTGGCCCAACTCAAGTTCAATCCATAAACCATAGAAAATATGTGTTTGTTATAGTAAATGATTTTTCAAGATATACTTGGACTATTTTTATGAAAAATAAAAGTGATACTTTTAAAATTTTCAAAATCTTTGCTAAAAGAATTCAAAATCTCAAAAATTAAAAACTAAAAACATTAGATGTGATCATGGAGGTGAATTTGAAAATGAAGCTTTTGAACATTTTTGTAATAAAAAGGGAATTTACCATAATTTTTCTTTTCCTAGAACACCACAACAAAATGGAGTTGTAGAAAGGAAAAATAGAACCTTACAAGAATGTGCAAGAACTTTATTAAACATAAGCACTCTACTAAAACTTTTGTGGGCAGAAGTTGTAGCAATTACTTGTTATGTTCTGAATCGTGTTTCCATCCGACCACTAACGAAACACGCTCCATATGAACTTTTTCATGAAAGAAAATCAAATATTTCATATTTTAAGTTTTTGGTTCAAAATGTTTAATTTTAAACACAAAAGATCAGCTTGGAAAATTTGATCCAAAATCCGATGAAGGAATTTTCATAGGATATTTGGAACATAGTAAGGCTTATCGAATTTTAATAAAAGAACTAAAACAATTGAATAAACCCTTCACGTTTCCTTCGATGAAAATTTTATCTTTAATAAAAGTCTTGAAGATGATGAGATAATAACTAAGACAATCACAAATACGGTTACTCAAAATAATTTTGAAGAAGATGAAAACATTGATCATAATGAAAATGGATTAAGATCTTCTCCTAGGATTTTACGAGATCACCCAGTAGAAAATGTCATTGGAGAAATTAATTCACATGTCAGAACTAGAAATAAACTTAATAAAATGGGCAATGAAGCATTCCTTTCTAATGTTGAACCTAAAAATGCTAAAGAAGCCTCTACTGATGACTATTGGATTATAGCTATGCAAGAAGAGCTAAACCAATTTGAACGAAACGATGTTTGGGACTTAGTTCCTAGACCGAGTGATCAAACAGTCATCGGTACTAAGTGGGTCTTCAAAAATAAAGCTGATGAACAAGGAAATATCACTAGGAATAAAGCTAGATTAGCTGCACAAGGATATAATCAAGAGAAAGGAATTGACTACGAAGAAACGTTTGCTCCAGTCGCACGACCAGAAGCAATTCGTATCTTACTGGCCTTTGCATGTTTTCGTAATTTTAAACTCTATCAAATGATGTTAAAAGTGCTTTTTTAAATGGATATATAAAAGAAAATGTTTATATTGAACAACCTCCTCTATTTTCACATGAAAAATTTCCAAACCATGTCCATAAACTCAAGAAAGCTTTATACGGTCTAAAACAAGCACCTCGTGCTTGGTATGAACGTCTTAAAAGCTATCTTGAAGACTCGGGTTTTGAAATTGGAAAGGTTGATCAAACTCTTTTTACTAAACGTACTAAAAAGGATATTTTATTTATTCAAATTTATGTTGATGATATTATTTTTGGTTCTACAAATGATAAGTTATGTCAGGAATTTTCTAACATAATGACCAAAGAATTTGAAATGTCACATATGGGAGAATTATCTTATTTTCTTGGATTACAGATTAAACAATTAGATAATGGAATTTTTATTAATTAAGAAAAATATTGTAATAATATAATTAAACGCTTTGGTATGGAAAATACTTCTGCCAAACCAACTCCAATGAGTACAATAATACATCTCGATCGAGATGAAGATGGTAAAAGTGTTGACCGAAAATTATATCGAAGTATAATTGGATCGTTACTTTATCTAACAGCTAGTAGACCAGACATAATGATCAGTGTTTGTTTATGTGCTTGATTTCAAGCAAATCCTAAAGAACGACATATGCGAGCGGTGAAACGAATATTACGTTATCTAAGCTAAACCAAAGATTTCGGACTTTTCTATCCGAAAGAATGTCCTTTCGAGTTAGAATCATACATTGATGCAGATTTTGGAGGATGTCAGATTGATAGAAAAAGTACGAGTGGGACTTGTCACTTTATTGGACAATCCCTAGTATCTTGGTTTAGCAAGAAACAAAATTGTGTCTCCCTCTCGACTTGTGAAGCAGAATATATTTCAGCTGCTTTAGCATGTGCTCAAGTCATCTACATGCAACAAACGTTTAAAGATTTTGGAATAAATTTATCTAAATCAACTATTTTTTATGATAACACAAGTACTATAAACTTATCTAAAAATCCTGTAAATCATTCACGAACAAAACATATTGACATCCATCATCACCTTCTTCGTGATAATATTGGAAAGGATATAGTCAGATTAGAATTTGTGTCTTCTGAAAACCAACTGGCTGATATATTTATAAAACCATTAAATGAAAATATTTTTATAAAATAAAGAAGAGAACTAGGAATTTTATCATTAGAAGATTTATAAGTAATTTATTTAATTTTTTAGATTTTTTTTAAAATAAAATATTATTCAACAATGGAGCTGCCAACACTCGATCTCTGGGGTCTCGCGGCTAGAAGTGTAGATTCTAGATTATTACGTTACGGTTTTCACTTGTTATTCAAATTCCAATTTCAATTTAATACTACAACAATTTTATCCAATATACGTTCAAAGGTTTAAAGTGTAATTTATCAATTTTACGTGTCAACTAACTTACCAATTAAAATGGGTCATATTTAACTAATCAAAATTCATCATATAAAGAGGTCAAGTTTAACAATTCAAATTCGACATATAATTCGGTTTAAATTTGATGACTATCCTATATCAACTTCAACTTGCAAATTATTTTATCACTTAACAATACAAGCAGCATTCAATTTAATTATCACATAGAAATCAGTTATCAACCAAACTAGCATAAGAATATATGTCGTGAAAATTTATTTCACCTTTCGTGGATAAAGAAATTTGACGGCGAACAAAAAGAAGCACGAAGAAGCGAGAAAGAGTCGGTACAGCACGAACAACGGACACTGTAATATCGACATTTTGTTAGTCTTTCTAAATCAATTTCACACACGCATTTCCTTTTTGCTATATGGTTTTCACATCTAAAGCTATACTTCACCTCTCTTTATATTTTTTTCCTTTCAGAGTTCAAATTTAAACCATACAATAGTTTTACTTTCTAACCAATCATCTCTTTTCTGGTCATAATTAATTTTACCATTAGTTTGATTGCTATTTCTGAAAATTTATGTTTTATATAAACTTTTATTTGATATACTTTTCATATCACTTTTTTAGTAATTACATAAGCTTTTCATCACCATGTCTTCACAAGAAAATTCAAAGTATTCCTCCATAGACTATTCCTCTTCAAGTTCTGGTTTTATTCATCTACCAACTCCTACTCCAATTTATGAGCCTGTTCCTGTAGTCCCTTCTAGCTATCATACCGGATATACGCCTGAATCTAAGCGAGTGCGAAAGAATCTTGGTTTTGGTTCTCCATTTATTACTGAAAATAGAAGATATGCACCATTATCAAATAGAACCATTAAGCATACAAAGAGAGATGTTCTATGAACAAAAGAATCATGGCAGGAGACTTAGTCTACTCGAGAAATTTGCTCTAAAACTTTGTGGTTCCCCTCCGTCAAACAGTTATGTGCATAATCCATCTCCCCAGCTGCCACCTTATTCTCTGAATTCATGGGATTGCTCTACTATTCAACTTGCATGAGAAATTACCAAAATTGAGCCGGAGGAATGTGCAACTCCCACGTCTTCTGGATCCTCAAAATAGTTTTCCTTCTATTTTGTCTCTACTTTAATTTTTAATATGATTATATTTTTTTTCTTTGCATAATAAAATTGATGATATGTTTTGTCAAGAAATTCAGTCGACTGGATAATCTCAAACAGTCAACTGGATAATCCCAGACAGTCGACTGAAACTGTTTTAACAATAAAAAATTTCCTGCATTTAGTCGACTGACTTAATAATTCAGTCGACTGAATTCCCAAAATATGAACTATATATTCTCAAGAAAGATTCATTCGGCTGAATCATAAGGATCAGTCGACTAAACCTGCTTCCCAACAATATAATGGGTCTCCGATCATCATTCAGTCGACTGAAATTGAATATCCAGTCGATTGATTCTGGAAACTGGGTTTTTTAGTGCAAATAGACATTTCAATTTCCAATATAACCTCCATAAAACATTATAATTCTTCATTATTTTGTTTACTCTTTCACTTTCTTTCCATCTCCATTATCAGAAACCCCAAATCCCTACATCAATTTTAAGTTTTCTTCTCCAAACCCTAAAAAAATGCTACCCAAAAGAGCAAGACCCTCCTCCTCCTCTACTGGACCCTCTGAATCATAAATTAGAGGATGGCTTCACAAGGAACCTTGAATTGAGCTATTGAAATTTGTAGAATTTATTTTGAATTTAGTTAGAGGTAGGGTTTATTGTTAAAGTTGATTTTCTTCCCTCCTGAAATGTAGTCGTTCCTTTGATTAATAGATGAGGAAGAAAAATATGGATATTGGAAATCTTTAGAAATGGAAATGTCATGATACCTAGATTTTAAGGTTTATTGGGCTTAAGTTATTGGGCTTTACTTACTTCTTTGTTTCATTTTTTCTTTTCTTTCTTTTGTTTCATGAAACCAATATAAATTCAAATCTAATTGCAAAATTAATTCTATCATGCTAAATTAGTCTCTAATAATTCATTCCATTATTTATATTATATAATTTTACATATTTGACCAATCATTTTATTTAAATCATGTACTAATTAGTTTCAAATCTATATTAACGAAATACTTTTTATCAACAAATAATTTAATTTATTTATTTCAAATATTTTCTATTACAAAATTAACTTATCATTTTACAAATAATAATAAATTTACATTATACTTAATTCATTTGAATTTAAATTACCAAAAATTCATATTTTAAATCCATTAATTAATTGATTAATTTCTAATTAATTTATTTCACAACTTTTAAAACAAACAATTATTCTCAAAACATACCAATTTCTTTCTTATACATTTTCAATATTCCTTGTAAAATTCAAAATTGTACTTATTTAATTTATAAAGATCTATTTTAACCAATTAAATAATTATCACTTATATTTATTAATTATCCCTAATTACATGGTTGTTACACGAGGGTTTTAAGAAGTGAGTTTTGAATTTTTTAAATGGGATTAAGTCCGTTAGACCGATGACATGGTTTAGCCAGTTTTAAGGTACGGGCTAAAGAAGTTTGAATTTCAGTTTCTCATTTAACGTACGTTTCTATTCCTCTTCTCCTCCATCATCCTCTTCTCTGTTAATAATCATTCTCTCTTAAATATAAAGAATACCGTAGGAAATTACATATCAAATTGACGAGCACATAGAAAGCTACAAGGAGATACCTATTACTGATGGAATTGCGGAACTTTGTGGCACTATGTTTATGGCTAGCAAGGAATGGAGAGCAATTGGACGACTTCTAGGGCTTAGTGGTATAGATTGGTGAGTGGGAATCATTATCGAGGATATATTGTCGCATAATAGTAGTTTATGTTGTTGATTGCTAATTAAATTAATTCAATTATGATTTTGGGAAATTAAGATTAGGAAAGTGATACTGAAATGATTAGAGGGATTAACAATGTTAATGATAATCAAATTTGGGTTAAGTTTTAATGAGATTGTTTATTAAATAGAAATTTAATATAATGCATGGATAATGTAAATTAAGGAATGATTATGATTATAATATTAGTATGTGATATATGAAGCATTGGGATAGTGAAATATAATGTCTAAGTAAGGTATAAAGTGTGAAAATAGTAAATGATGAAGTAGAAATTGGACTAAGGAAGAAAGCGGGGAAATCTAGAAACGTTTAAGAGGAATTCAACTCGATGACCGATCGACCAGTTCTTATAGACCAGTCAACCGATGGGGGCATTTTGGTCGGTAAATTGAACCTAAACAGAGCTAAAGTGTTTTTACTTCAGCCGGGCCTATACGAAATAATATATAAATAAAGTGTTTCTTGTGAAATACCCTCGTGATTCAAGTGTCAAACACATCTGAAATTACAGTATACATATTATACATATTTACTTACTCCTTAAATCTCATTTAGGTTTCTTTTCAGTCCTGCTTAATTTATACATATATATATTTATAGAAGTAATAACATGTTTATAACTTTTATAATTTAATTTAATTATATAATATATACATGTATCTTATTAATTAAATTTTGTTCAATTAACTTTAACTTTTATTTACTAAATCATATATAATTAATTTAACTTATTTTATATAAAATTTCTATAATTTTATATTATTTATCTTAGTCTATTAAGATAGTTAATCAACTATTACATTTATAGTTTGTTTATATGTACATATCAATATATGTATACATTTTAATTAATAAACTTTTAATTAATTTTATTTAATTAAAAATGAATTAAATATTTTAGTTAATTTGTACTTTTAATTTAATTTATCATAAAAAATTAAGATAAATGAATAACAACGACAATCATAATTACACACATATATCACCATATATGTTTTAATCAGTTAACTTTTAATTAATTATTTTATTTAATTCAATTAATTTTATTAATTAAATCTTAAATTTAAAAATTAATTATTTAATTTTTCAATTTTTTTTAAAAGTTTGAATGCATTTTATTATTTTTATAAAATATCCCTTTTATATTTTATACTTTACTTTTAAGTTCACAATATCTTTTAAAATTTCGAACATATTATGAAAATTATCACAAGGCCCAAAATTAGTTCTGGCCTCTACATTAGGGTAACGTTTAGGCTTACTTCATCCTTTGGGCCAGGCCTGTAGCCAGCTAGGGCAGAGTATTTATTATCCAATCCCAACCTTCGACACTAACTTTCTAGGCGCATACTAAATGGATAGGCTTTAATCAATTAATCCTAACATTGCTAATTTAGACCGCAAAGATTATTTGAGCTCTTATTCCATGAAGAAACCAAGCCAGATGGAAGCGGTGAAATATGAAGATTTCAAAAAATATTCCTCTTGGATCTATTATGCCTATGAAGTCTAAATGGATTTTTGATTGAATCTAATAAAGTTTCAAATAAAATCTTATTTTATTTAATTTGGTTGAAAGGAAGTTTAAAGTTAATTTAAATATATAAATGTATCAAATACATTCATATGTGTAAAGTGTAAGTGCAACATATAAGCTGTGTACATAGGTAATGTATACGTACATAGGTATTGAATTTACACCACAATGGACACATTTACCATTTATATATGCTTTTGCTATCCACACTTATTTTAAAAATATTTAAATAATAATATCATATGTATATACAAGTCTACTTACACTTATACATGATATGTAGAAAATATTTTACTAATAGACTAAAGATAACTTATATTTATAACAAGACAATTAAATAAAGTGGGTAATTATGAGAAGAAAAGATATGAGACTTTCCTCCTTTCTTTAACCATTCATGCAATGCCATTTCAAATCAATAATTAAACTCTTAACCTTATATGCATATAAAATTAATTTGACCATTTTCATATTTTGAAATCTAAAATAAACTAGTGTGAATCAAGTTTCAACTTAGGAAATAATTTAAAGATAAATTTTATGATATTATAAAAAATTCCATTCATAAACTTTGAATTAAAATAACACAGACATATACATATATATAATTAATCACAAACTAAGTTATAAATTAATATAACATATGTATATGTAAAGTTTGCAATTTAACATATGTGATAGATTAAAGGTTAACAAATTAAAAGGCTAAAATTGAATTAAAAGAGGTTTAAAAGTTTATGACATTTTACACAGAAGTCAAGCTCTTTTTAAAACAACTTTTAAATAAAAGTATACAATGATCAAAATAATTTTGTTAAATAAAAAGTATATAATAATCAAAATAATTATGTTTAAACAACAATCTTATGGAGCTTATATTCAATTTCCAAATGATTTCAAATAGAAAAAAACGAAGTTTATTCAAGTTTTTATATATATAATAAATATTAAAATTGTATCAATCATTTTAAAATTAGGTTTCAACCAAAATTGTTTGTTAGTTAAATAATAATTTCCAAAACAAGAACAAAAGAACAACTTAGGCACATATAAATTCATGGCAAAATTTTAGATCCAAACTATGAGAACAATATGGATAACTAATTTAATAAGATGTCACATGCTATCCAGCCTTTTGGACAGGCAATATTCGGACGAATTTGATGAGTCAAACTTGGAAGCTATCAAGGTAGGAAGCCCAAAAGGATAACCATGGGGTCCAGTAACTAAGTACAACCAAGATAGTAAGGTGGAAGCAATGCCATCGCAGAAGCGCAAAAATCAAAATCCATCAAGTGATATATTGGTACCGATCCATAAACTTGCACCTAGTTTGCCTCAAACTCCCTCTACTTTCAAGAATTGGTGATTATAGCCTATTTAAAGTTTCATAGGATTAATCGCATACAATTCTCTATCGATTCCCTCAAGCACTTGAAAACAGCAACTCCATTCCACCACCGGTCCATCCTATTGACCAAAAACAAGCTTCTTTTAGTACAAACAAGATGGAAAAAACGAAGATAACAACAAGTCACCACAATACAAAGAATTGAAAATGATCCATAAAGCTACCTTATGGGTTGGTACCGATCCATGCCTATGGATCGGTATCGATCCATCCTAACTTCTAATATGACCATGTTTTCTCAAGCTTAACTGATGCTAGGACATCCGGAAAGTGGTAGAGATCGTGGAGGAGAGTTTTCAGGCGACCTACAGCTATAAGTAGAAGGCTAAGAGCTCATTTGAGGATCTTATTGGCTTCTCTACAACCTTTCCATCAATCCCTTGTAACCCCTGAGGATTCCTACCGATCCATAAGAACTGTACTTGTAATCAATCACCAAATCATCAGAAAAGATAAGTGGATGTAGGTAACAATTAGCCGAACCACTATAAAACTTTTGTATCTTGTTTCAATGTATTTTTGTTTAGCTTCTTCACTCTTTTCCCTACTATATTCATTTGGGTGTTTGTGCCATTTTATGATTTAAAAATTTTGGTGCTTTCATTGAGAAATACTTGAACTCGCTAATTTGAGAATTGAAAAAAAAATTAAAATGACAAGACAATCAACTAGGTAGACCACTGCTGGAGTAAATCAACAAGGGGGCAGCCAAGAGGCATCCTTAGGATCTACACCCCATCCATCTACATAACCAGGGATGAGATGGAGACCATGATAAATGAAATGCAAGAAATGACGATAACCCGCTAAGAGGAGATAATGGAGAGTTTCTTAAGGAGAATGGGACGAATAAGAACAACCGGAGTAGCTGTAAACTAGAATAAAGACTTGAAGCCGGAGTATGTGCACTTGGGAGCGAAATGGAGAGACCTGGAACAACCCCGAAGGACTTGTATGGATCAGTACCGATCACTAAGCATCGATTGGTACTGAACCCCAAGACTCGGGGGCATGGCCAATGTCAACTTGGGCAGAAATGACACGGGTCTGGGAAATAATGCTAAACGTTTGAATGTGAATCAAAATGTGGATGCACGATTGGAAGAATACATGCTGGAAATGGAAGGCAAGCTAAGAATGCAAACTTGAGAGTTCCTTTAGATGATAATGATAGACTTGCTGAGATGGTGGGATGATCAATGAGGGGAGGACTACCTATCTGGAGCCTGGAGGATGTGAACAAGAGTCATTCACTCCGAACCGTGCTAGGAATTTGTCTGATTTCAAGCTGCCAACATTGGAAATGTAGGATGGAAAGACAGATCCGACAATCCACTTGATGAGGTACATCCAACACATGGTTGTGTTGGGTGCGTCTGAAGAAGTGATGAGATGGTGATTCCCTTTGTATTTGATGGATTTGGTGGCATATGGTTTAGAGAACTGAAAACGGTTCCATAAGCATGTGTACTGAGTTGGTGGTCAAATTTGTGAAATAGTTCAGGGTCCATATTTCACGACCCAAAAATGTAATAACGCTATCGAGTTTGAAGCAGAGGGTCGAGGAGACTTTTAGGAGTTTTTTGATGAGGTTTAATGTGGTAGCTGCCGTGGTATAGGTTGGACCCATCAGTGGTTCTGATGGTGGCAGTTTTAGGAGTAGCCAGTAAGACGGATTTCAAGATTGCTTAGAAGCAGGATCCACTGATGGACATCACTAAATTTTATCATGAGGCCGAGAGATACCTGCGTCAGGAGGACGTTGAAGCTGAAAATAGGAAATTAATGTTGTGGATGGCCAAGGACCGACTGGGGTAGGATCTAGCAAAGATAAAGGAAAACACAAGACGAAAGATGGATTTGAAGGATCAAAGCGGTAAAGAAGGGAATCGAAGTTCTCTTATTACATAGATTTGAATAAAACCCCAAAGCGGATTTACCTTGACACCAGGGGACAAATCCCCTATCGAAAACTAGTAAGGAGAGAGCACGCCGACTATTAAAGGATGTCCAGAAAGTATTGCCTAGTCCATGAACTAGAAGGGCATAATACAAATGATTACATGCACTTGCGTGATCTGATCGAGAAATAGGTCAGAAGTAACCATTGTAGCAGTATGTGAGAAACCGAGCTATAATGATGGAATAGGAGTAGTCATCATCCGTAGTGAATGGAAACGGTCTTGGATCAAGGTCGAGGATAGTCATCTCGTAAATGGGATGGTGGGAAATTAGGTTTGGTTCTCAAACTTTCTCACTTTCAATAAATGATGCAATATTACAGTTGATCCACTATCTTGTGCATGGGATCTCGATTAGTCCCTAGGCACGCTCTGAGTTGGATGCTAGGTTGTAACACCCGATGAGGCAGTTATCATGATGTTTGACTCTATGTTTATTAATGTTTGAATTCGAATCCTATATATGGATCCCTGATTATTGAAATCCAAATGAATGTGATGATGGATATTGATCGTGGTAGTCCTGACAGAAGAGACGGGACGATGACCACAGGGTACAAGTTCCCTTATCGAAGAGTAAGTGGATGGACTTGTACGATATCGATTGTATTAAGTCCTGACTGGAGAGATGGGGCCATAGTGAAGGGTGCAAGTTTCCTTGCCGAAGAGCAAATGGATGGACTTGTACGATACTGATCGCGTTAAGTCCCACCAGAGAGTTGGGACCAGACTACAAGGTGCAAGTTCCATTGCTGGGGAGCAGTGAATTAGACTTGTATGAAAAGTAAGTCACCTCGTCGGCGCATGAGTTGATGGGCTTGCTTGGTCGTTGAGTCCCATCGTCTAAGGGCGAGCAGATTGGGCTCAATAAGTACCCGAAGAGACCATAGATTTAATTATCGACCCGAACCGACCATAGATTCAATTAACGATCCGAAGAGATTGTGGACTTAACTATCCTCCTTAAATAGCCACGAATTCAATTAATAATGCAGATATATCGTAGACTTAACTATCGACCTAGAATGACCATGGATTCAATTGACGATCTAAAGAGATTGTGGACTTAACTATTGGCCTTGAACGACTACGAATTCAATTAACGATCCAAGGAGATCGAGATTTCAACTAGGAATTCAGAGAGATCGAGCTTTAGACTAACAATCTGGAGTGATCAGGAATTGAGTCGGTCATCCAATGAATGACCCAGAAAATTGAGATGTGTACTTTGGCTTTGAACTCCATTTGACCTTGAAATGGTTCGTTAGCGATTATCGAATCGAGCCATTGATTTCAACATGTTACAGCTAACTCTTGGATGAACACGGGATGATCCTGATTCGTGATGCGACCCATGGCTTATCGATTTTGGGAGAACATGGAATCATTGTCCGTAACTGACATTCAAGAAAGGACTCGAATCCTTAAGCTATCATGGTTTGGACCAACTTTTGATTTACAGGTGAATCCAAAGGGACAGGATGATTCGCCAGAGTTCGATCGGCTGATAACCAAAAAACTCAACTATTAACATTCGATCAACTTCAACATTTTTTCTCGGTTCAAAGCACATCTGGTTAAAATAAGATATGCTTTGGGAGGCAAGTGTTATCCAACTTTTTGGCCAAGCAGTATTGAACGAATTCGATAAGTCAAACTTGAAAGCTATCATGGTAGGAAGCCCAAAGAGACAGTCGCGAAGTCCAGTAACTAAGTACAACCAAGAAAGTAAGGTGGAAGCAACGCCATCGCAAAAACCAAAATCCATCAAGTGATGGATCATTTCCGATCCATCCCTATGGATCAGTACCGATCCATAGCTTGCGCCCAGTTTGCCTCAAACTCCCTCTACTTCCAAGAATTGGTGATTATAGCCTATTTAAATCTTCATAGGATCGATTGCATATAATTCTTTATCGATCCCCTGAAGCACTCGAAACCAGCAACTCCATTCCATCACCGATCCACCGTATTGACCCAGAAATAAGCTTCCTACAGTACAAACAAGATAGAAAACACGAAGCGAACAACAAGTCACCACTACACAAAACATTGGAAATGATCCATAAAGCTATCTTTGCCGATCCATGCCTATGGATCAATACCGATCCATCCTAACTGTTGGCCTGGCCATGTTTTCTCAAGTTTAACTAATGCTAGGACATGGAGAAAGTGGTAGAGATCGTGGAGGAGTGTTTTCAGGCGACCTACAAATATAAATAGAAGGCTAGAGGCTCATTTTGTGGATCGTTTTGGCTTCTCCACAACTTTTCCACAAATCCCTTGTAACCCCCGAGGATCCTTACCGATCCATAAGAACTGTACTTGTCACTAAATCATCGACAAAGCTAAGTGGATGTAGGCAATAATTAGCTAAACCACTATTAAACTTTTGTGTCTTGTTTTAGCGTGTTTTTATTTAGCTTCTTCACTCTTTTCTCTACTATACTCATTTGGGTGTTTGTGCCATTTTCTGGTTCAAACATAACATACAATAACTCTAATGTTAAAAAGTTAAACGTGCAATTAAAAGGGGTATAGAAAAAAATAGATTTAAATCAAATTAACATTATGAATAAATATTATTAAAGGAGATATAACAAAAGGGTATTTAGTGCAAGTTAATTAAATAAGCTTATATTTAGTGTGGTATGCAATACATCTAAAATCATATGAATAAGATGAATATAAGAATAAACAAAACTAGAATTTTACCTTAAGATGTAGCCAAAAGAACGCACCTTGAATGATGAACAAAAAGCTCCTAAATTCTTGAATCAGCCTCCAGATTTTCCAAAGATCAAGAGGTATCAATCATCTTTATTATTATATTTGTTTTGATTTTTGATTTTGGAATTTTTCTAAGTCACGGATGCCATGGATTTCATCCATGACAAAGAAGAGGGAGGAGAGAAAGAAAAGTGAATGTTCTGTTGTGATAGAAAAGAATAAAAGAGAATTTTTTTTAAAGGAAACATTAAAACCCTTCAATTCCCTCCTTTAAAACTTTCCCTATTTAATTGCTCATCATATCTCATTAAATCCACTCCATTTTTTATGCATTGCTGACCGTAAAAGGTGCCTCATGGCCCTCAAAAATTTCAAAAATCATTTAGCATTTAATCTATTTAAATCAAAGTTAAATATTATATGTGTATTGTTTATTGATACACTCGTTTCTAACTTTTATATACACACTTTATTAAATACTGTTTGCACAAAAAATGGTAAACACCTCCAATCAATTTGTTATGGAGCTATGTATATTGAGTGTATAACACAATTATATAATGTATGATTGACCTTTACTTAGAAGAGCTTATAATAAATAGAGTAGTAAAAATGACATAAAGTAAAGTACACAAGAATTTATAGTGGTTCGCCCCGAATGTGCCTATATCTACTGTTCATTTTCATTTATTTCTCTATATAATAGTTGTATAGAGATTACAATGCAAAATACAATGATTTATAATGGAATATAGCTCCTCAAGTTTCTGTTTGGCAGTAGTTTGTTATTCTAAAATTTTCCCTGTTGTTGTTGGAAGCTTGGGTATTTATATGAGAGGATATAAGCGGGTTATCCCAATTAAATAGGTAGTTTCCTTATTTATCATGCTCTGTTCAGTTTTTCTATATATATAAGATATCATCTAGAATTCCATATATACAAGATAGCATTTCCATAAATGCTTTACTCGGTTCGGTGGAAGGTGGATGGTTCGAAGATGGTTTGTTCGGTAAGTGGACTAAGCCGCATTATTGGTTATGTTCAGATTTCAATACCCTTAGTTCAGTAATTCTCTAAGCACCAAACAAACATTTCTATCTGATGGTATTATTACCAAACAAGGAAACTTGTTCGATGTTTCTGCTATCTAATAGATGTTTCTGTTCCGTAGTTAGAATATCAAACATGAATTTTTATCGGGTAGTATGACTGTAACAACCCGCACCCCAGTAGGTCCAAATTTTCGCTAAATCGAAAACCCAAGTCAACTAAGATATAGATTGTTGGTTTGGTATCCTGCAAATAAACAAATAAATGCATATCAGAGCACTATCGATATAACTCACAGTGGAATAGTAAAGTATAATAGAACATATAGTTACTGACTAAGGTTGACACTTCAAATGTCCAGCGTTCTTGTCAGTACCGAGCATGCATTAGGAAATCTGTCCTTCCACCATTACCGCCTTGCACCCGTACCTGTCACTCTAAAGCTATCCTATGGGTTATAATGAGGAGGGGGTCAGAATAATGTTCTGATGACTGGTGAATTACACACTTTGTAGATAATACTAGTTTATGTCGATTATCTTCCATTACATATTATGTATTTTAATTTTTATATAGTCATCTCAACTCCACATTTGCATATGATACGCCCCATCTACCCGAAGTATACTATAACTACTTACGTATATATAAAAATATATAAGTACCACAGCCCCCTTTTGGACCAAGATACTATCCCCGCTAGTATTCAGAATTCTACACCGCCGGGCATTGTCTTCAATGTCTAAGCCAAATTGCCCACGTACAAAGTAGAACCTTCGGTTAGTGCCTAATAATAATGTCACTATAATTTGACCATATTCCGCTTTGCTTTAGGGATTTACTACTTGTCAGGTTCCTATTAGGGACTCACCTCCACAGACTATAAAAGACTCAGCTGCTCAGACTACCCTATTCGTTTTTGAAAGAACTCTTTTATGGGTTAACTAGCCTTGTCCTAATAAACAAAATAGCAAACAACTATAGTGATGCACTACCTAATAGGACCTACCCTAGTAGGAGGCATAGTCCCTTAGGTGCAACCCTGTCTTTCCCGTTTTGACAGCTCCAGACCAATGACGCACTCAATCTATGTAACGACCCACAATTTTCGACATTTTTAATGAGAATGTTTAATTTATTTAAATATTTAGATTTGGTTTGAATTTAATAAATAATATGAAAATCGATTTTTATCAAAACAACTCAATTTTTAATGATGTATTTTTAAATGAATTTACTTGATTCTCCATAATTTATAATTGGAAAATATTTAAATTGTCATTTGACGTATTTTACGGCAAAAGTTGTTATTTTTGAAATTTCACAAAATGAGATAACTAGTGTATTTTATTGTTGTTTTGAGATTGTATCGCATTTTTATGCACGATCGTGTTTTTATTTTAGTCGTTCGTGGTTTGTGTACAAATGAAATGCTGCGTAGCGAAATGTCGTAAATCACAAAATAAACAAGCCTTAACACTAAGACTTTTCTATACCTTTTCATTTCCCTCTTTTACTTTTCTTCCCTCTCTTTTACTTTTATCCATTTCCGGCAAAACAAAAATCAACCCTCTTGCTTTAAAAATCAAAATCAAAAGATTTACTTAACTAAAAATCACCAAACCGGATCCGTTGAGTTTGTATTGGTGAGATCTTCAAATCCATGTGTGTTGTGATGGTTATGGAAATGATTTGGGATGCACGACATGGGACAACAGAAAATAGGGTTTGGGATTCGGTGATATTTAGGCGGCGTCAGGCGTATGGTGATTGTCGTTGGGTTTCTCGTATCGAGGAGCTTCGGTGGTTAGGATATAATGGAGCTCGGTCATTTTTTTGTACGTGTGGCTGTTTGATGTCATGGGTGGATGATGCCAGGTCGCGATCGGATGGAGAGGCGTAGAGGGGAGGTGGTATGGTTAGGTGAGTCGAGCTCGCAAAGAGAAGGCCAAAGACAAAGTCGGTTCGTTGAATGGCAGAGCGATGCTTCGTATCATAGTGAAGTCATGCATGAATTAGGTGTGCGTGTACAGGCATGATGCGGTAGTGTTTTTGATTTGGTGAAGAAGGTATTTAGGTGGGTGATTAATTTAATAAAGTAAATAAGCGATTAATTATATAATTTAGTCCCAATCTTATAAAATGAATAACTATTTCATATGATGTCCAATCGAGACGCGGTCTTTTACATTGTGCATGTAGGAGCAGTATATATGCCTAGAACTGCTTTCATCAAGTTTGGAGCAAGTGAAATTTTGAGCCGTTTGATCTTAGATCAAACTGGAACTCTTAAGCGTCTATTGGAATTTTGGTGAGTTATCTTATCTTTGGATGAAAAATATATAATATATGGTAGATATAAATTATTTGGTTTGTGCTTGAATGATTTATTGATTTAGTTTGGTTGAATTTCTACTTTGAAAAGTGAATGGCATATAAAATGAAATACATGGAATTTGGTAGTGCAATCCATATTCCTCAGTATTGTTGATTTTCATTTCGGTTATATACTTGTTGTATAAATATTTGAATGCTAAAATTTTGGTAGTTGGCCATATCAGATATGACATTGATATATGTTAAAAGTTGAACTTATTTGGTGATAAGGTAGTAATAGCATTGGTTAAGTGCCATGGTAGCTACTGGCCTCATTATAGTATTTTTAAAATACTATTATTTGATGTTTTGATTTGAAAATGGTTTTGATTCGGAGAATGATTTTAAATGTGATTTTTAGAATTTTCTGTGACTATTTTATTTAAAAATAGTTTTTGTATTTTTCCCTATCCTTTTTGGAAATATTTTAAAGTATTTCGAGAAGTATTTATTTTTGTAGAAAATTTATTATAATAATTAATGTTTATTTTGAAGGAAAATACAGGGGAATTTATCTTTTATAATAAAGTGATTCTGATTTTAAACAGAAGATAGAAATATTTTAGGATAAATATTTATGAAATGTTTTATATAAAATGTTTTATAAATAGGATAGATTTATAAACGGTATTTTATAGATAAAGGAAAGATTTATAAATGGTATTTTATAAATAAAATAATAGATTTATAAATGGTATTTTATAAAAAGGGAAAGGATATCATTTTTCTAATTTGGTATAATAAATCACATTTGTAGATTTATAGTATTATATGGAATGATCGTTTTATGGAAAGCATTTGGTTCTATCTTGAAACTGAAGGTTTGTGATAAGTAAATGGAATTTATAAAAGGAGTTTTATAATTATATTTGGAAATTTATAAAAGGAGTTTTATAAATAGATTATGAGATTTATAAAAGGAGCTTTATAAATAGATTACGAGATTTATAAAAGGAGCTCTGTAAATAAATTATGAAATTTATAAAGGAGTTATGTAAATAGGAATGAGATTTATAAAACGAGCTTTATAAATATAAATGAGATGTATAAACAAGTTTTATAAAAGGAATGAGATTTGATTTCTATTAATGATCATTTTAAATTATGGTGGTCTGGAAAGTACTCTTTTCATACTTAACACCAAATTCCAAGGTATGGAAACTCATACCTATCCCGAGAATTAATAAGGTATGTCAAGGCAAGGATAGTTCTCTAACTTGTCCAACTTTATTTTGAAGGGATAGTACAAGTTTGAAATTGGAAAGTGGTGAGATGTATATTTGGTTTGATTCCCATACAACCCATTTACTTACACAAAAAGTGTTTTGGGTTTATTGTTGTCAATGTATTGAATGATAATTTTTTTAACCCAATTAAGTATGGTTTTGGAAATGATATCTTTCATAAGATTTGTGAATATACTTATAACGTTGAGATAAGTAGATGGGAACATTTTATAAGTATTGGAAATGTAGTGTTTTGTGAATATACTTATAACGTTGATGTAAGTATATGGAAAAGTTTTCTAAGTATCGAAGGTGAAATGTTTTGTGGGTATACTTATACAGTTGAGTAAAGTATATCAATATTTTTCAAGTACTGAAAGAGTAGTGAGGGTTTGTGAATGCATCTTTCGTAAAAGGTATATTAATACGATTATTTGAAAAGAAATTTTAATTAATGAAAGGATAAATTAAAGAGGATTAGTGGCTGCTTATGTGCTAACCAGGGTTGGTTTCCACATGGAATTAAATATCCGGTTTGATTGTTTGTTTATTTGATAATTAAGTAACCAACTATCAAATCTTGGCTAGTTTTGAAATTTTCGTTGTCGGTTCAGAGAGACCATGATCAGATATATTATCCGAAAACAATTTCAAACCAGCATAAGCGTTTGAATTGAAGACATCTTGAAGATGATTGAATCGAAGACAGAGTTCTTTGAAGTGTAAGGGCTACTTGCTACTAATCCCGAAGGTGATTCCAAAAAGGATGTAGTAGAAGTAGTGCCTTCGATTTGTGCATATTCTAAACAACGTGTATAGATGAATGTTGGCATTGCATTGTTGCCTAATGGGCAGTGTTTGCATTCCAAGTGGGACTTGCTAAAAGGTAAAATGCAGCCTCAGACCTTGCAACCGGTAATAACTATAGGGAGGTGCCGCAGGGCTAAGCGGGTCGCTCCCATTAGGGTATAATCATTACTTGATCTAGATCGGCATTTATGGATTTGTGTATGCTCCGAGCCCGGTACGATTTGTCAAGTTAGCAGTTGAGGAGTGATCCTATTTTGTACTATCCAGCAAAGGGTAGGCCGATCCTGATTAGCAGAGGTGCAAGGTTTGCAGCCTCGTTACATTTTCTCTAGAGGTGTACTGTACGGAATGTGGACCCTTACCTTATCATCGTATGGAATCAATTCTCCAATAAGTGCCTCATGGACTTAGTTGTATACTTAATATGCTAGAATGTAATTAATGTAACCATTCCGACTATGATTAATTATTTATTTTAAACCCTAGACATTATTATGATATCACTAAGCTTCTTATAGAAATGGTTTGGTTATTGTAAGCTTAAAACCTGTTCGTGTTTATGTGCGACATGGTCTTATGCAATACATTTCTTTTAAAAGGTTTTATAAAATCAATTTAATCTATGTTTCTCACGCTGGTTTACTAGACTGATCCAGACATTATTTTCTTATAATGCTCGGATTAGTCCGAGAATATTTCCAGATTTAGTTATTGATTCTTTGGAGCTTCAAGAGATGAGCTGGATGCTTCTAAGATGTATTCACGTATTTTATTTTCCACTACTTTTATTATTTTCAATTTATCAACATTTGTAAGGACAGGTTGTTATAACTATCTAGGCTGATGAATGGTTAGTTTACTCTGATTGATATATGCATATTACAGTTTTCTTTTGTAAAGATCTGTTGTATATAATATATTACTCATCATGATGTGAGATTATGTTCTGTCTATTCTTTCTTTCACCCCAACAATCTATCTTTCTGGCACTTGGATGCTCGGCACATGAATACCATGAATGTATTATTGTCGACTTTTGAGGGTTGAAAAGGCGGGTTGTTACAACATGGTATAAGAGACAGGTTGGGAAAACACCTAGGCTTTTGTGGGTTAAAATCATTAGAGATGGGGTAAGTGACACCCTATAATAAGTTTGAGTGTATTATATATATGAGAGCGCGTATTTGTTAGTGCTATAAAAATGTTTTATATCGTGTTGATTTATCTATTGAGTTGTTTATGAATTTTGGTCGATATAGAAGGAAAAAATTTATCGATCGAGGTTTGTAAACTCTTGAATAAGACAAAGCGGCATAGTTTTGTTTTTGAAATTGGTAAATGAAATAATTTTACCTAGATTTTATAGTTTATATATTAAAGAATAATTTTTGGAAATTAGTATGATTATTTCTGATGTGTTTGTTTGTTAGAAAATGATGATATTTGATTATTATCATTTATTGTTTGATTAGTTATGCTCAGCCAGTTTATGAGTATTGACTATTGTCTGTTAAAATGAAGTAACTTTATATAAATATGGATTATAAATAAAAAGGATTTAAGCTGAGAATTTGAGAACTTAAATCCCAGTGTTTTTGAAAATTGTTTTTTCAAAACTTTGGGGAAAATAATAATATTATTTGAAAGTATTTTTGAATAGAAATATTTTAAAGGAGATAGAAAGCACTAGACTTACTTATGTCGCTTGAAAATAATTCTGGCGATGACTGCAGCATCATTGACGTTCATTTTTGAGTTTCTAAGTGAGGGATGCTACCATAGTAGTTTTGCTTCAAAGTTGGTTTGGTAAAAAAAATTTGATTTAAATCCCAAAAGTATGATTTGATATATAAAAGGAGATATGGATATTATTATTATTTCAAAATGATTTGAAATAAACCCCGGGTGTTTTGTTCTGAAGCTTTTAGTTAAGTTATTATATGGACTCAAGTATCCTATGCAATATCGTAGTTTGGTTTATGCATCTATATATGATATATTGTTTGATGGCTTTCATTTGTTGAAGTAAAAAGGAATTTTTGTTATTTTTGGACAGTTGAAAACTTTCGAATTGACATAAAAATTGAAAAGAAGTGTTGTTGTGAAAATATAAGGAAATAAGTTTTTGTAACTTATAAATTTGAGGAGATAGTAAGTTAAAACAAGTTTTAAATTTGTTGAACATCCTGGTTAAGTAAAACAAAACTGATATTGTAAATATACTCTTAGGATGTAGAAGAGTGTTGTACAAATATTAGCTCAAGTATGGAATGGTTTAAAAATAAAGATAGGTCTTTATGAGATGTTTATAAAAACTTAAGTAATGTTTTATGAAGAAAAAAATTCATAAATGATTTTAGTATTAAATAGAATGCTATTGGTGTAAATAAATGAGAATTAAAAATAACTGGTGTAGTTAAGAAAACAATTGGAATAAATATGTTAGTTGTATGTAGATCATTTTATTCGCATAACTGTTCTACATCCAGATTCGAGTACATGATTCAAGGTGATTTACTCCGGCCAAACAAGGATTTTTCACTCGATTCTTAACAGCGAACAATTGATAAGGATTTTTGATATGATTTTGAAGTTTTATATTATATTACATGGCTATGTAAGGAGAACGGAGGTTTCTAATCAAGGAACCTGATTGAAGTTTGCATTAGGGAAGTCGAGTGAGCGCTACTAGTTCGGAAGTGAAATTGTGTGATCGAGCGAGTGAACGGATTTGATATTGCGTACGGATGACATATGTACATCGTACGGGCTTTAATATATTGTATTGTTTCATTGTCGTGTTTAACTCTCTTTTGGGTTTGTAAGTGAGATACAAGTTCATGGAAGCAAAGACATGTTAGTTGCTTTTGGTTTCATGAGTAGGGTTTGGTTGCTCGACAAATATGTATGTGTTCATTGCTTAATGGGTTTGTTTGCTATGTGTCATACACACTTTATAAGATATATCGTAAGTATATACGATTGTTAATGATTTTATGCCCCAAATATGGAAGGCCGCTTTTGGGCTTTTGTTTTCTTTGTTGATTTAGGCTAGTTGTGGCGAGTTGTAGTTTTTTCGGATCGATCCATGCAAAGGAAGTGCTACCGAAATTTTCCATAACATATGGGGCTTCGAAAGTGTAATAACTCATTTTAGTTAATTAGTTTTAAAAGCTTAAGGGTTCGAAGAAATTTTCTTCCTTTGGGAGTTTTGGGGACGAAATTCTTTTAAGGGGAGAAGAATGTTACAACCCGTAATTTTTAACATTTCGAATGAAAATATTTAATTTATTTAAATATTCAGATTTGATTCGAATTTAGTAAATAGTAAGACAATCATTTTTTATCAAAACGACCTAATTTTTAATGACGTATTTTTAAATTAATTTATTTAATTTTTCCATAATTTTAATTTAGAAAATATTTAAATTGTCGTTTGGCGTATTTTACAGCAAATATTGGTTTTTGTGAAAATTTCACAGAATGAGATAACCAGTGTATTTTATTATTATTCTACGATCGTATCGCATTTTTGTGCACGATCGTATTTTTGTTTATGTCGTTTGCGGTTCGTATGCGAACGAAATGCTATGTAGCGAAACGCTGGAAATCACAAAATAAACAAGGCTCAACACTAATGCTTTTCTATATTTTTCATTTTACTTTTTTACCTTTCTTCCCTCTCTTTTATTTACATAACTAAAAATTACCAAACTGGATCCGTTGAGTTTTTATTGATGAGATCTTCAAATCCATGTGTGTTGTAATGGTTGGGGTAGTGATTTAGGATGCACGATGTAGGACCATGGAAACTTGGGTTTAGGATTTGGTGAGATTTAGGCGACGTTAGACGATGTGGTGACTGTCATTGGCTTTCTCGTGTCAAGGAGCTTCAGTGATGAAGATTTGGTGGAGCTTGCTCGATGTTTAGGGCGTGCGACTTTTTGATGTCGTGGCTTGATGATGCCAGGTTATAATTGGATGGAAAGGGGCGGATGCGAGGTGGTTGGGTCAGGCGAGTTGAGCTTGCGAAGTGAAGGCCAACGATGAAGTCGGTTCGTTGAATGGTGGAGAGAGGCTCTATATCACTGTGAAGTCGTGCACGAATTAGGTGTGCATGTACAGGCATAAGGCAGCTATAACATCCCCCGTTTGGAGGCCCAAAACTAACTGATATGGATGTTGCTTTCATCCATAGTTATTAATTCTCGGTGACCAAATGCGGTAAAGTTAGATACATTGATATTACAGAAACACATGAATATGAAAAAAAATTATACTCAATTTATAACAAATTTCTCATTTCATTACAAATAACATTTTAAATTCATTACATAATCCCGTACGTAAGCCATGTTCAAAGAAATTACAATTTATTACAAAATACGGCAAGAACGGCATATGAAGATGCCCCCTTGGTTGATCAAAGAGTCTAAATATAGGCAATTACACAAATTTGTCCTTACATCCAAATAACACAACGGACAATAGATAGAATCACCTAAATAGCTATCTTGCCACTTACAATCTCCAGAAGCTTATTCGTCAATTAATAACCTGAAAAACCCTTACTCTTAGCCTACTCAAATTGTTTTGAGCACCCGAGAGTTTAAGTGGAAAAGTATAAACTTCGAGTCAAACAAAAAGTCTGGTGTGATTAATAATATACCATCTCGAACCAAATAGATATCTAGCGAGACCACGCCGCTGAGTGGAACGGGTTTTCCCTTCGCTGGTACCTTAACCAAAAACTAATTAACCATATACTGTGCACCTGCATCCACAATGGTTAAAACATAATATAATATGATGATATGCAATTATACAATATATCCTGGATTTCCCATCCCAATTCATTTGACTATCCGTCTCAAGTTATAGTTTCTAAGGTCACTATTAACCTATTAGTTTTCGTGGGCTAACTAATAACATTTTTCAAGCTTATGGACTATCTTTCTGGTTTCATTGTTTTCACGGGATTACTAAGAACCTATTGCTGCCTACCAATAACATCATTCAATCATAGTTTTCATGGGCTGACTATGAACCTACTGGATTCTCCAATAACATCTCTCAGGTCATAGTTTTCATGGACTGACTATGAACCTATTGATATCTACCAATAACCTATTTTGGACATAGTTTTATGGGATCACTAAGAACTTATTGGCCCCTGCCAATAACATTTCTCAAGGCATAGTTTTCATGAGCTATAACTTTTTATAAGTGCAGAATTTGGGTATATAACCTATTCCATTGCTTCCGACTGATGGTTTTCCTTTCCGTAGAGTGGTCATAATAGAGAAATGGACTTACGGTTAAAAAGTTATACATGTTTTAAGTTTTAAAAACAAATCCGGTGAAAGAGTACTGAAGCAACAGTGGCAGAAGGGTTCCACCCAATAGTGGCGAAAGGGGGTTCCACCCTCAGTGGAGAAAGGGGTTCCACCCAACAGTGGAGAAAGGGGGTTCCAAAAAACAGTAGAGAAAGGGGGTTCCACCTACTTTGGAGAAATGGGGTTCCACCAAACAATAGAGAATGAGGGTTCCACCGATGTTGGAGAAAGGGGGTTCCACCCAACAGTGGAGAAGGGGTTCGACCCATTAGTGTAGAAAGGGGCTTACACCGACATTGGAGAAAGGGGGTTCCTCCAATCAGTGGAAAAATGGGGTTCCACCGACATTGGAGAAAGGGGGTTCCATCGACATTGGAGAAAGGGGGTTAAGTGGCAGACTCGTAATTAACATAAAAACGGCTATTTTGCTAAATAAAGTATATTCTTTTCACCAACTCTTATTTTTTGTCAAATTCCTATTGGTTAGAGGTATACTTTATCAATTTCTTTGTAGAAAAACTTCTATAATCAGGTTTCATGATTCCCAAAATTATTTTCAAACCGTTAAATTATATTAATATTTTAATATAATTATAAAGCCTTTCTAGCTTAGAAAATTCATAATAAATCAAGAACACTTGGGGAAAATTCCAAAAATTCACCAAAAATCTAAAATAACATTTTCTTTACTATATAAAAATTTCCGTGCAAAATTCATTATTTTGTTAGTTTTAATAATTAGAACCCGAAATAAATGTCCTTTTCACCTTAGAAAATTTATAAAATATTGCTATTAATTTCAAAAATTATGAAATTAAAAATCCATCTCCAAATTTATGTATTACATAACATATCCAAAAATCAAGTCATTTGGAGGTCATTCACTAAGGTTTTTCCCTTGAAACTTATCGTAATAATTTCATAAAAATTCCAATAAATCACCATTTATGCAAACAATGGTAAAATCAACCATATCACCATCAAACAATTTGGAATACATCAAAAAATCGAAATTTAACACATAAGAATGAGATGGATACTATTATTCATCTTGTTTTGAGAAAAAAAGTTGAGATTTGAGTTGTTGATTTGATTCCCCTTAGCTTTAACTTGACCCTCTAACTTTTCTTCCTTTAAAAGCTTTAGCAATGGCCGTTACTTTGTTTGTGTTTTGTGTGGATGTAAAAATGAATGAGGATACGAGGGTGGAAGGGTTTATGTTTAGGAAATGAAGCTTATTCCTATTTTTTCCCTCTCATAAATCCTCATACTTATGTTTAAGTTAAAACAATCTTATATGTTGATTTGTTAAGTCCTAACCCAATTAATTATCAAATCTCATCTCCTTTTCACGCCATACATTATTCAGTTTAATTAATCTAATTAAATCTCCTAAATAATGTTAAAGAAAAATTAGGGGTGTTAGAGGCTCCCCCCTTAAAGAATTTCGTCCCCGAAATTCAGTAAGGACTACAAACAAGCATATCTATCATGCCAACATAGCTAGTATATCCCGCCATCGAAAAGTTTATATAAAACAAATATAGAACATACCCTCATAACAGCCTAGGATAAGTATCCCTAATCCCATCTTCTGCTTTCCAAGTACAGTCCTTCTCGTTGTCACTCCACTGAAATTTTACCAACTTGACTGTCTTGTTTCTTAAACTCTTCACATCTCTCGCTACAAGCCGAACTGGTTGCCTAACAAAAGTCAGATCCGGTTCTACTATTAAGTCTTCCCATGCAGTCAGAGGGATGGTAGTCTCTGGATCATGTACATACTTACGAAGATGAGACACATGTAACACATTATGGACACCTACCAAACTGCTCGATAACTCTGCTATATATGCAAGCTTTCTGATCCTCTCTATGATTGGGAATGGTCCAACATATCTCGGTGCTAGTTTCCCTGACTTTCCAAATCGTACCACACCCTTCATCGGTGATACTTTAATGAAAACTCAATCTCCAACTGAAAACTCTAGATCCTTACGCCTCTTATCTGCGTAACTCTTTTGTCTAAACTGAGCTTCCATCATCTTACCTCGGATCAACTCCATCTTCTCTGTTGATTCTCTCACCATATCTAGACCAAGGACCAATCTGTCCCCGGTCTCTAACCAACACGTTGGTGATTTGCATGGCCTTCCATATAAAGCTTCGAAAGGTGCCATCCCTATACTAGCCTGGTAGCTATTATTATAGGAAAACTCAACCAAGTATAAATGGTCTTCTCACGACCCACCAAAATCTAATACACAAGCTCTTAATAGATCCTCGAGCACCTTGTTGACTCTCTCTGTCTGCCCATCCGTCTGTAGGTGATAAGCGGTACTCATCTTAAGCTCGGTTCCCAACATTCCTTGTAGACTCTTCTAGACTTCACTAGTGAACAAGGCATCTCTATCACTGGTTATGCTACTAGGAATCCTATGTAATCTAACTATATTCTTCATAAACAATTTAGCCAAGATAGGTACCGTCCTGGTTGATTTGACTGGATTGAAATGGGTACTCTTGGTCAACCTATCCACAACAACCCATATACTTTCATTTCCCCGATTTGACCTTGGCAACCCATCTATAAAATCCATGGGTATTGAATCCCATTTCCAAACTAGTATCTCCAAAAATTGAAGCAACCCACTCGACTTCTGATGTTCGACCTTCACTTGTTGGCAGTTCACACACTTGTTTATCCACAAGCCAACATCCCTCTTCATACCTTTCCAGTAGAAACTCCTCTTCATATCCTGATACATCTTGGTCCCCCCAGGATGAATCATGAATTTTGATCGATGACATTCTCTAAGGACCTCCTTCCTTAGGTTTTCTACATTCGGGATACACAATCGTCCCTTCTTTCTCAACCACCCTCTCTGGTTAAGACTAAAATCCTTTAGATCATCAATCTCGATTCAGGCCTCTAGCATTCTAATCTTCTCAGCTAACGTTGGGTCATCTTTCTGCTTAGATGCAATCCTTTCGATCAATCTCGGTTGAACTTCCAAGTAGGACAACATGGCAATACTCTAACTAGAACAAGCGATAGAACTTAACTGCACATTGCACATAGTCAACGCCTCAAGATCCTTCCATTCGGCCAACATGGCTAACACCGCATTCTGATGTTTCTTGCTAAGTGCATCCGCAACCTTGTTACCTTTCCCGGGTGTGTACTCTATACCAAAGTCATAAGCCGCTAAAAACTCCAACCACCTCTGTTGTCTCATATTTAACTCCTTTTGAAAGAATAGGTATCTTAAGGACGTATGATCAGTATATAACTCAAAACTCTCTCCCAAGAGATAGTGTCTCTATATTTTTAATGCGAATATTACCATAGCCAACTCTAAATCATGAGTAAGGTATCTCACTTTATGGGGTCTAAGCTGTTGAGAAGTGTACGCAATGACCTTACCCTTTTGCATCAACACAGCTCCTAATCTGGTTCCACATGCATCGGTATACACTACTAATCCTTGATTTCCGTCTAGAACTACTACTAACATACGTGCATTGGTCAATAAATGCTTTAATCTAAGGAAAGCTTCCTCACATTTTTCAGACCAAGTAAACTTCACATCCTTCCTGGTTAGCCTAGTTAAAAGGCGCTACTATCCACAAGAAATCCTTAATAAACCTCCAGTAGTAACCAACAAGCCCAAGGAAACTTCTGATCTCGGTCACCATCTCTAGTCTCTTCTAGTTGTTAACAGCTTTGATCTTATCCGGATCAACTGACAAACCCCTCTGAAACAACGTGACCAAGAAACTTAACTTCTTTCTTCCAGAAATGACACTTTGAAAACTTCGCTTTTAGTTGATGCTAGCTCAGCGTCTCAAGCACCACTCTAAGATGAAGTTCATGCTTTCTTTCATCCTTAGAGTATAGTAAGATGTCATCTATGAATACCAATACAAACCTATCCAAGTGCTCTCAGAAAACCCGGTTCATTATATCCACGAAGAAAGCCGGTGCATTCGTTAACTCGAAGGGCATCACCAACCACTCATATGACCCGTATCTAGTCCTGAAAACTATTAACGGAATACTATCCTCCGCCACTTTTAGCTGATGGAACCCTGTTGCCAAATCCAACTAGTAGAAAACTCTGGCTCCATTCAATTGATCGAACAAATCATCCATTCTCGGCAAAAGGATACTTATTCTTGATCTTCCTTTTGTTCAACTTACAGTAGTCAATACAAAACCTTAAAGATCCATCTGGCTACTTCACAAATACTGCAGCTACTCCCCAATGAGAATTGCTTGGTCTAATAAAGCTCTTCCCTTCCAAGTTCACTAGCTGCACCTTCAACTCTTTCATCTCAGTAGATGTCATCCGGCTAGGTGGTCTACTTACAGTTCTGCCCCTGGCACAAGATCTATCTGAAACTCGATAGCTCGCTTTGGCGGTAGCCTTGACATTGGCTCAAAAACATCTGCAAACTCTTTTGCTACCAACACCTGATCTAATTCTTCTTCCGCTTCTATTACATTCAGCAAAGCACAAGCACTTGAGTCAGACTTCTCCACCGACTATATAATTCGGTTACGACTGTTGGGGCGTTTCAACGATATTTCCCAATCTCGGAAAAATATTCTTGTATCGTATCTATCTAACCAATCCATACCCAATATGATCCCGAAACCTCGAAAATCAAAAACATACAAACTACATGCAAACTTATGACCTAACAAGTCAAATTCTAACTGATGACATCTCATTCCCAGAGTTACATACCCTCCTATTGGATTCGCAACCCTTATATGATGATTCTAAACATAATTTATCTACCAAACACTGAGATATAAATGAATGCGATGCAATGGTAACAAATAGTACCTTAACTAGTATACTATGAATCAAAAGCGTACCTTCCATCATGGATTTCCCCTTCTCAGCTGTTGTTGGTCTGGAAGAAGATGGTTTCAAGGCAAAATTCGTTTGTCTTGTCTGCTCTAACCAGTTCTGGACACTGATTTTTGTAATGCCCGATCTGGTCACAGTTGAAGCACTTCACTCCTTTCTTATTTGCAACCTTCTTCCCTTTTCCAGTTCAAAATTCATAAGCAAAATGTCCTTCCTTGTCGCACTTATAGCAAATTACATCGGCCTTCCCTTTCTTGGCCGCTCCTCCTTTCCGAGCTCCTTTCCATTTAAAGAACTTTCTCTTCTTTCCCTAGGGATCTTGAACCTCAACTGACTTCCCCTTACTAAACGTAGAGAGCATCTCTTCATTCCTGATGGCCATCTCTACTAAGACATTGCTTGGGTCAGAAGGTATGTAATGGTTGCCCTAGCAATCTTTGGCTTCAGTCCTCGAATAAACTTTCCATTTCTCTTGATAACAGTGTCAATTATGGCATATCCATATCTGGACAGCTCATCAAATTTCATGGCATATTCGATTACCGACATCTCCCCCTACTCTATATCCATAAACGTCCTCACCAATGCCAAATTTGCCACTTCGGATAGAAACCTCTCTTCGAGTCTCCATCGAAACTAGGCCCAAGTTAATTTTTCTTCAGGTACTCCAACAGTAACCCTATTCCACCAGTATAATGTTGTTCCCTGTAATTGTCTGAAAGCAAGTCTTCTCTTCTGTTCATCATCTAATCCCAAGTCAGTGAAAATTCTTTCATAAAGCAACAACCAGTTTTCTACTTTGACAGCATCCTCTGTTCCCAAAAACAACTTCCCACCAAGACTGTGTAATCCCTTCTCATCTTGGTATAGTTATTGCCAACTGGGGCCATAGGATTTTCTCCCCCAACATTCACAGCATTTCCCCCAGCTACTCCTCTAGCTGCTCCAGCTTGCATCAGATTGACAAAGAACCCATACATCATCTCAAATCTGTGGGCGGGGTTCCAACACCTACGTTGGTATTTGCGTTTGGATTAGCATTTGCCTATCGACCCGGATTCCTTTTGGTATTGGGTCGAGCATTTCCATTAGTTGTGGTGCTTCCTCCACCTAGACTTCCTCTTTCCTTTCCAACCTCCATATCTTCCTTTCTCGTATATCTACATACGAGCCTTAATAAGATATAGAAGAACGGTCTAAGAGAAAAGGGGAATACATACTTATATATATATAACAAATGCAAGTACTTTACTATAGCGTTAACCCAAACCCCTGTCTCATTCTCTAATTCATTGGGTTATGTTTTCAAAATCTTTTAGGTTAAAATTTCTTTTAAATTTACAAAAACCTATACTCTGAAACCAACTTGTAACATCCCCCATTTGGAGGCCCAAAACTAACTACTACGGATGCTGCAGATCCATAGTTATTAATTCTCGGTGACCAAATGCGGTAATGTTAGATACATTGATTTACTAGAAACACATGAATATGAAAAACTTTAAACTCAATTTAAAACTAATTTTTCATTTCATTACAAATAGCATTTTTGATTCATTACATAACCCCAAACGTAAATCACGTTCAGAGAAAATACAATTTATTACAAAATACGCCAAGAGCGACATATGAAGATGCCCTCTTGGTTGATTAGAGTCTAAATATAGGCAATTAAACAAATTTGTCCTTACATCCAAATAACACAGCGGATTATAGACAGAATATCCTAAATAGCTAGCTTGCCTCCTGCATGTCTCCGGAAGCTTATTCGTCAACTAATAACCTGAAAAACCCTTACCCTCGGCCTACTCAAATTAATTTTGAGCACCCGAGAGTTTAAGGGGAAAATCATAAACTTCAAGTCAGACAAAAAGTCTAGTGTGAATAATAATATACCATCTCGAACCAAATAGATATTTAGCGAGACCACGCCGTTGAGCAGAACGGGTTTTCCCCTCGCTAGTACCTTAACCAAAATCTAATTAACCATATACCGTGCACCTGCATCCACAATGGTTAAAACATAACATAATATGATGATATGCAATTATACAATATATCCTGGATTTCTCATCCCCATTCATCTAACTACATGTCTCAAGTTATAGTTTCTAGGGTCACTATTAACTTATTAGTTTCCATGGGCTAACTAATAATATGTTCCTAGCTTACGGACTATCTGTCCAGTTTCATAGATTTCATGGGATTACTAAGAACCTATTGGTGTCTACCAATAACATAATCCGATCATAGTTTTCATGAGCTAACTATGAACCTATTGGATTCTCCAATAACATCTCTCGGGTCATAGATTTCATGGGCTGACTATGAACCTATTGATCTCTATCAATAACCTATTCCGGACATAGTTTTCATGCGATCACTAAGAACCTATAGGCCCCTGCCAATAACATTTCTCAAGGCATAGTTGTCAGGGGCTATAACTTTTTATATGTATATATATAATTAGGGTATCTAACTTATTCCATTACTTCTGAATGATGGTTTCCCTTTCTGTAGAGTGGTCATAATAGAGAAATGGACTTACGGTTAAACAGTTATACATGTTTTAAGTTTTAAATACAAAATCGGTGAAAGGGTACTAAAGAAACAGTGGCGGAAACCCAACAGTGGTGAAAGGTGTTTCCACCCAACAATGGAGAAGGGGTTTCAACCCAACATTAGAGAAAGAGGGTTCCACCAAGAGTGGAGAAAGGGGGTTCCACCCAATAGTGGAGAAAAGGGGTTTACCAGAAAGGGGGTTCCACCGACATTGGAGAAAGAGGGTTCCAACCAACAGTGGAGAAATAAAGTTCCACCCAACATTGGAGAAAGTGGGTTCCACCGACACTGGAGAAAGGGGGTTCGGTGACAGGCTCGTAATTAAACGTAAAAACTAATATTTTGTTAAATAAAGTTATTCATTTCACCAACTCTTATTGTTTGTCAAATTTCTATTGTTAGAGGTATACTTTATCAATTTCTTAATTTGCAGAAAAACTGCTACAATTAGATTTCATGATTCCCAAAATTATTTTCAAACCATTAAATTATATTAATATTTTAATATAATTATTAAGCCTTTCTAGCTTAGAAAATTCATAATAAATCGAAAACACTTGAGAAAAATCCAAAAAATTCACCAAAAATCTGAAATAATATTTTCTTTACTATATAAAAATTTCGGGGCAAAATTTATTATTTTATTATTTTAATAATTAAAACCCAAAATAAATGCCCTTTTCACCTTAGGAAATTCATAAAATATTCCTATTGATTTCGAAAATTATGAAATTAAAAATCCATCTCCAAAATTATGTATTACACAACATAACCAAAAATCAAGTTGTTTAGAGGTCATTCACTAAGGTTTTTCCCTTGAAACTTATCATAATAATCTCATAAAAATTCTAATAAATCACCATTCATACAAACAATGGTAAAATCAACCATATCATTATCAAACAATTTGGAATAAATAAAAAACCAAAATTTAACACGTAAGAATGAGATGGATACTTTATTCACCTTGTTTTGAGAAAAAGAGTTGAGATTTGAGCTTTCACTTGATTCCCCTTAACTTTAACTTGATTCTCTAACTTTTCTTCGCTCAAAAGCTTTAGCAATGGACTGTACTTTGTTTTTGCCTTGTGTGGATGTAAAAATGAATGAGGATATGAAGGTAGAAGGGTTTATGTTTAGAAAATGAAGCTTATTCCTATTTGCCCCTCTCATAAATCCTCATAATTGTGCTTAAGTTAAGACAATCTTATATGTTGATTAGTTAAGGTCTATCCCAATTAATTATCAAATCTCATCTCCTTTTTTTGAGAGAAATGTGCGATCCTCTAAAGTAGAGGAGAGCACACATGTACATACATACATACATATATATATATATATCACTGATAACAAAGGAGCTGCCAACATACCTGGTAGGTGACAAATCATAATACATAAAATCAAAGAAAACAAACTCAAGGAACTTCTTGAATGAGCTCCGGCAAGGCCACCTCCCATTACACCTCAATATCGAACATCGGTAAGTTCATCGCCCGATAATGAAGTGTTAGAAGTACCCAAATGAGATCAATAAAAGAGATCTACAAGCAGCTCCACCAGAGAAAGGATGCCTCACTGCAAATGTGGATGAGTCAGAAAGAAGGCCTCCCTGCATATGCGGATAATCCAGAATGAACGTCTCACTACAAACACAGATGATCCATGGTGTGACCAAGTGCACAAATGAGATCAACAAGTAGCCCCACCAAAGAAAGAACGCCTCATTACAAATGCAAATGATCCAGAAGGAATGCCTCACTACCAACGCGGAAGATCCAGAATGAACGCCTCACTGCAATCCTGGTGACAACAACCCCGAAAACCTGGAAATAGCAATCTAGCACTATACCGGCCTAAACCTGTATCTGAACTTGTTTATCACATCTCTTTTTCATGCCACACATTATACTATTTAATTAATCGAATTAAATCTCCTGAATAACGTTAACGAAAAATTAGGAGTGTTATAGTAGTAGCATTTTTGATTTGGGGAAGAAGGGGTTTAGGAGGGTGATTAATTTAATAAAGTAATTAAGTGATTAATTATATAATTTAACCCTAAATCTTATAAAATAAATAAATATTTCATACGAGGTCCAATCGAGACGGGGTCTTTTGCATTGCGCTCGAAGAAGCGATATCTACGCACTGGAACTGATTTCGTCAAGTTTGGAGCAAGTGGAATTTTGAGATATCGAATGCCATTCGATTTTTGATCAAACCGGAATGCTTAAATGTTCGCTAGAATTTTGGTGAGTTATCTCACCTTTGGATAAACAGTATGTGGTATGTGGTGGATATAAATTTTTTTTTTATGCTTGAGTGATTTATTGATTTAGTTTGGTTGAATTTGCGCTTCGAAAAGAAAATTACATATAAAATGAAATATAGAGAATTTTGTAGAGGAATCCGAATTCCTCACCATTGTTGATTTCCATTTCAGTTATATTCTTGTTGTATAAATATTTGAATGCTAAAAGTTTGGTAGTTGGCCATATTGGATATGACATTGATATATGTTAAAAGTTAAACCTTTTTAGTGATTAAGTTAGTAATAGCATTAGTTAAGTGCTATGAGAGCTATTGTCCTCATTATAGTATTTTTTTAAAGGTAAACGAGTTTTTATACTGGACTCTACCAGATCATATTAACACAAATTAATTACACAAATCGGGAACAATCGGAAGAAAAACTAATAAAACCAACAGAAAATGTATTGTAGTAATTAAAAAAGGATTAAGGCCCATATATCCCAAATACCATTTTAATTAATGCACTGCGAAAGTAATTAGCCCAACAGATTTTAGCCATCTCGTGCGTTTGATAAAAGCACCATTCATCTCAGCAATCAACTCCCGCCTGGATTTCATTTTCTTCTCAAAAATGCAAGTGTTCCTTTCATGCCGGATAGCAGAGACGAAATACCTGAGAACAACAAGCATACGATCCCCCCTCTCGTTTCGCCATCTGGATCGCTGAAATATCTCAAACCATTGTTGCTCGCGACGCGCATTAGTGTAATATATTCCAGCAACAAGTAGAATAGCCTTCCATAATCGATATGTCACCATGCATTGAAAAAAGATGTGGTCCTTGCTCTCGGGGTGATTATTGCAGAAAACACAGGTATTTGACACAATGAATCCCCTCGCCAGTAATTTATCTCAAGTAAGCAGCGAATTGTGTATAGTTTTCCAGAGAAAAAAATTATCTTTTTTCGAGCCGAGTCTATTCCATATACGGCGATACCAAGGATTATTACAAGCATTATTATTCGGAAGAATGGCTTTGTATATAGTTGCAATGGTGTGAGGAGAGTGTTTGTCAGTCCATTGTATAGAGTGCGCAGTGTTTTTGTGATTAGCCTGAGTTATCTTCCTCCAGAGGTTTTGAACCACAGTAGATGCAGCAGAAGGTAATTGTATCACACCATGGTTGATGTAATGTCTAACATTTGCATGGTCAGGAATGCCTGTGGATATCTTTTCCATATTGGTTAGCACGTCATTGAGGATGATACCGGATGCTGACCAAGGTGAGTGCCAGAATGAGATGGGATGATCGTAGAAAATATTGTATTTAATATGCGGCAGAATGATATCACGAATGCTAATAATGTTCCTCCAAAAATAGCTTGAAGTGGCAGTGGGACGTATATTCCAGAATTGCTTATCAAATAGGTAGTTCTTTCTTATCCATCATAACCACAAATTCTTTTTGTCAGACAGGATATCGTTGATGTGTTTGGACGCCGTGGCAATATTCCAGCATCGTAAATTTATAATACCCAATCCCCCTTTTTTTCTCGGTCTGCAAATCTTGGAGAAGGCAATGGGAATAGGCTTGCGAGAGTTGCAATCACCATGCCATAAGAAATGGTTCATAGTCGCATTTATCATGGATATTAATTTTTTTGGTAATATATAAATACGAGACCAGTATGATGTCATGCCAAAAATAATTGATTTAATGATAGAAATTCTACCTGCTTGCGAGAGAAGGTGAGAGGGCCAATATCGAAGTTTAGCAATGATCCTCTCGTACATAGGGATGCGTTGAGTAGTACTAATCCTAGATTTAGTGAGAGGAAAACCCAAGTAATCAGCGTTATTAGGCATGGGCAAAAGACCAGATAGAGTAGTTATATGACTGTTATCATTCTCACTAAGACCCGCAATAAGAATATGAGACTTATTCTTATTAATTTGAAGCCCGGTCATGTCGTGGAATTGAATAAGAGTATCATTGATGGCAGCAATGGTACCAGTGTCTGGCTTAGCAAAGACAACAATGTCGTCTGCGAACATGAGAGAGGTAATAAGAGGATTTTTACACTTCAGGTGGGTCTTAATAGTATTATTTATAGCATGGGTAGTGAAGATAGAATTAAGAAGCTCCATCACCAAGATAAATAAGTATGGGGAGATAGGGTCACCTTGACGAATCCCTCTAGACGATTTGAAATACCCCGCAGAATGTCCATTAATCTTAACTGTGTATGTGGCGGTGGATATGCAGTTGTATATCCAAGCGCTGAATGATTCCGGAATTCCCATTCTAGACATAATACCAACAACAGAAATCCGATCAACGGAGTCGAAAGCCTTCTGAATATCGAGCTTCATCATACATCTCGGGGATATATTCTTTTGGTTGTATCCTCTAAGTAATTCATGGGTGAGTAGGATATTATCAGTGCTATTTCTACCGTGTAGAAAAGCAGTATGATTTGGCGATATGATTTTATTCAAAATAGGCTTTAATCTGTTCGCTAGGATTTTAGTGATGCATCTGTATATCACATTACAGCACGATATCAGTCTAAAATGTGTGACAGAAATTGGCGAATCAATTTTAGGAATTAAAGCAATGTTTGTGGCGTTGACCCCCCCCCCCCCCCCCGAGTAAAATATTGGTGGAGAAGAAGTATTTAATCGCCTTGACAAAAATGACATCGATGGTAGACCACGTAGATATAAAAAAAATTGTATTGAAACCATCAGGTCCGCCCACACTGTTAGGATTAAGATCAAATAAGGCCATCTTGATGTCATCATATGTAACCGATTTGATGAGGCGAATAGCATCATCCTCGGCTATCTTTGGAATATTGATATTAGTAATGTCTACAAGGTTTAGAATATTGTTAGTTTCAGAAAAGCAATCGTAGAAGTAGTTAATGAAGGCTTCATCAATAAGAGTATTGTTAGTTTGTAGCTCGCCATCCATGTCAACAATAGATGTGAGTTTTTGTGCTGATCTTTTGATGCAGAGAGCTTGATGGAAGAAAGAGGAGTTTTTGTCGCCATGGAAAAAATTGTCTTTATCAAGCGTTTCTTTATTCATATCAAGTTCATAGATAAGAGCTTGCTGCATTTGTTTATTTATGTATTCCTCTTTTTCAGATAGTTCAATATTTCCAAGGGAGGCAAGCAAATCCTGTTGAGCCTTATTAAGTTTGATGCGCAGCTGATCCGATTTTGTTGTTCCCTTGCCGAAAGTAGAAAGAGCCCATTTTTTCAAACATTGTTTTACATTCTTAAGCTTAGCCTGTAGAATATACATAGGGTTGCCATATGTATGAGTGTTCCATCCCTGCAAAAAAATGTCATAGAATTGTGCATGTTTAGTCCAGAAATTAAAATTTTTAAAAGAGGCACGGTATTTCATTGTTTTTTATCCCCATGAGAGAATAAAAGGGCTATGGTCTGAGATTCCTGGATGGAGGATATAGGATACTAGGTTTGGCCAGGTTGTAAGGGCATGTATATTGAAGAGAGAATGGTCAAGGGTGCAAAAGTACGTCTGCTACTACGCCGATTGTTCCAAGTATAGGTAGGGCCGATGGAGGGAATTTTGTGCAAAGCCACGAGCTGCATAGTTTGGGATAGAGGCCTAATGTCGTGAAAGGAAAGGGGATTACCACCATATTTCTGATTCGCTGCGTACATGCAGTTGAAATCGCCAATGAGTATCCATGGTTCGTTGATATTATTCTGTGATTGGATGAAGTTGTGGAGATGAGTTCTGGTATCTTTGCTACATGCGGCATATATGAAAGTTATATTGAAACATGCGGATGTTGGTATGTGAGTAACATAAAGGTGGATGTATTGATCTGAAGATGAAACAGTGACTGTGTTGTATGAAAGAGGGTTCCATAACACCACCACACGACCATATTCAGCATGTTCTAAATTGTGTGTGAATTTCCATTGTGGGTTGATATAATTACACATTTTCAGCGTTTGTGCTCGGTTGAGTTTTGTTTCCAAAATTCCGATCATATGTAGATTGTTGCTTCTGATCAGATTTTTAGCTTCCTGCTGCTTTAAAGGGAGGTGTGCTCCCCTTAAATTCCACGCACCTATGTTGTCAAGCATTAGAGACATTGCAATTCTTCTTCCTACCTGATTTCCTCTGCCCTATAAGATTTGTCTGTTTTATTTGTATTTCATTTTCATCTGAACTGGAGTTTTTGCTCAATATATCTTCGATTTGATATGTATGCCCTTCATCATTATCCTCAAATTCATCGATGTCTTTGGTTACTTTGTTTTTGTAATTTTTCTTGTTTTTCTGTTTCTTATTTTGTGTTGGATATGCTGATAAATTTGCTGTGGGTGATATGGATGTGGATGCCTGGTTGTTGGAGTGAACTTTATAGTTGGCAGTGTCAGGGGAATCCTGTTGAAAGAGAATTTTGAGGCCCGTATTTTGATCTTGAAAAGTATCATGCTGAATGATGTTATGTTCAACAAGCATCCTGTTAATGTCAGGGGATAAGTGGATGTGTTCGTATGGAAGAGGATGTATTTCTTCAGTTTGTAGTTCTTCTATAGTAACAGGAGGAAGTGGTATGTTAATTATGTGTGAAGGCATGGTGAAGTTTGAATTGAGGCTGGGAGGAGCAGCAATAGGAATGGAAGATATTTCTATGTCAGGAATGATACAAGTATCACTAAGTAAGTCAAAACAATTTGATAAGTGAATTTTAGATGAAGGTTGAATCAGTTCATTTGATTTGGCGGCGGGAATAGGGTGTAAGTCAGAGGAAAGAGTGTCAGATAGCGGGGTATTGGTAGGGTTAGAGGGTAGAATAGTATTCTCTTGTTTGTCTTGAGCATTTAGTTGTGCATGTATATCACTAACATCCTTTTTTCCTTTTATCTGTGTTTCCTGTATCCGCTGCTTAGAATTGGTATCTATTTTTTGTTTTCTTGTCCATTGTTTGTGTGTTTTGTTTTGCCACATATCTTTCTCACCCATTTTTTGATGATTACCGAGAGTTCCATCTTTTCCTACAGCATGGTGAATATGTTGAGTACCAAGTGTATCATCCTTAACATGACTGGCATGTATCTGACCCACAACATCCTTGGATAGGAGTTGTATCATGTCAATGCATGTAGAAATGTCGTGTCCAAAACATTGACAGTGCACGCATATTTTTGGTCGCCAGTCGTAGAATACTTCGACATACACCACATCGTCACCATCTCCACACTTAATTACATCAGGAAGTTCCTTATCGGGAGTAATTTCAATAAGGCATTTAGCATATTCAAAATGTTGCATCTTCTCTGTTGCTTCATTATAACAAACCAAATTTCCTAAATGACATGCCAGCCAATTTATACCCAATAGTGTCCAAGCGATAGTGGGGATTTTGTGAAAGTAGACCCAAATTGGCATCGATTTTATACTTGACTGTGCATTTTTGAACGTTGGCTTCCAAGAGGAAATAATAAACATTTTACCACGAATGAAAATAGGATCACTCTCAAGTATACGATGTTTATCAGATTCATCAGAGAATTCAAAATAAAAACTAGAGCGATCAGATTTAACCTGATAAGATCCATTGAGGCACCAAATTCTCTTCAAATGGTACATAACCACATTATAAGGCAGACAATCATCAAGGAAGAAACCAACCAAAAGTTTGTTCCATGTCTTAGTACCTGCCGCATGGACATCCGCTGGCATCTTCAGAGCCTCGCCCTTATATGTCAAGTCGAAGAACTTTGGAATATAACGGCCGGCATTCGTAGGCTTGGTTTTGAAAAGGGAGACCCAAGGAGCAGGTGAATCGGAATTCATAGCGGCACTATTTGGAAAAGATGCGGTGGGTGGTAGGGGAAGAGAAGTAGGTAAAGATAATGGACATGGGATGATTGGTGTAGCATCTGGTGGCTCGGGTAATGGTGGCGATGGTGAAACAGAGATGGATGAAAGGTCGACTGGAGGGATGAATAAAGAAGGTGGATAGGGGGAAGTCTGGACGGCGATGGTGGTGTTAGGTATGATAGGATACGGTACATCACTGATAACAGTGGAAGTGATGTGGGTATGGTCGATTGGGATAGGGGATGGGATGTGGACAGAAGAGGTAGGTAAGGGTACAGAAGGTATGGGGGGAGAAGAAACCATGGGGACCAAAAAGTTAAGTTGGAAGGATATTTTGAAAATACCATTATTTGATATTTTAATTTGAAAATTGTTTTGATTCGAAGAATGATTTTAAATGTGATTTTTTGAATTTTCATGACTATTTTATTTTAAAATAGTTTTTGTACCTTTCTACTTTTCTCCAACCTTTTTGAAAATGTTTTTAAAAATATTTCAAGAAGTATTTAATTTTATACAAAAGTTATTATAATAATGAATGTTTATTTTGATGGAAATAAAGGGGAATTTATCTTTTATAATAAAGCGGTTCTGTTTTTAAAAGAAGATAGAAATATTTTAGGATAAAATATTTGTGAAATGTTTTGTATAAAATGTTGTATAAAAAGGATAGATTTATAAATGGTATTTTATAAATAAAATAAAGATTTATAAACGGTATTTTATAAATAAAAGAATTGATTTATAAATAGTATTTTATAAAAAGGGAAAGGGTATCATTTTTGTAATTTGGTATAATAAATCACATTTGTGGATTTATAGTAATGATTGTTTTATGGTAAGTATTTGGTTCTATCTTGAAACCAAAGGTTTGTGGTAAGTAAATGAAATTTATAAAAGGAGTTTTATAATTTTATTTGGAAATTTATAAAAGTAGTTTTATAAATAAATTACGAGATTTATAAAAGGAGTTTTATAAATAAATTACGAGATTTATAAATGGAGTTTTATAAATAAATTATGAGATTTATAAAAGGAATTTTGTAAATTTGAATGAGATTTATAAAAGGAGTTTTATAAATATAAATTAAATGTATAAACAATATTTATAAAAGGAATAAAATTTGATTTCTATTGATGATCATTATAAATTATGGTGGAATGGAAAGTACTCTTTTCATACATAACGAAAAATCCAGAGGTATGGAAGCTCGTCCCTATCCCGAGAATTAAGAAGGTATGTTGAGGCAATGATAGTTCTCTAACTTGTCTGACTTCATTGTTAAGCGAGGGATAGTGTATGTTTGAAATCGAGAAGTGGTGATAAGTATATTTGGTCTAATTCATATGCGGCTTGTTTACTTGCACCAAAAGTGTTTTGCATTTATTATTATCAATGTTTTAAATGACAATTGTTTTAACCAAATTGAGTATGGTTTTGGAAATGAAATCTTTCTTAATATTTGTGAATATACTTATACTATTGAAATAAGTATATGGGAACATTTTCTAAGTATTGGAAATGTAGTGTTTTGTGAGTATACTTATACCATTGATATAAGTATATGGAAAAGTTTTCTAAGTGTTGAAAGTTAAATGTTTTGTGGGTATACTTATATAGTTGATTTAAGTATATCAATATGTTTTCAAGTATTGAAGGAGTAGAGAGGGTTTGTGAATACATCTTTCATAAAAGGTATTTTAATACGAATATTTGAAAAGAGATTTTAATTAATGAAAGGATTAATTAAAGATGCTTAGTGGTTGCTTATGTTCTTAACCAGGGTTGGTTTCCGTAAGGAATTAAATCTCTGATTGGATTGTTTGTTTATTTGATAGTTAAATAACCGACTACTAAACCTTTGTCAGTTTTGAAACTATCGTTGTTAGTTCAGAGAGAATAGGGTCAGATATATTATCCGAAAACTAATTCAAACTGGCATAAGCGTTTGAATTGGAGACATCTTAAAGAAGATAGAATCAAAGACGGAGTTCTTTGAAGTGCAAGGGCTACTTGCTACTAATCATAAGGATGATTCCAAAAAGGATGTAGTAGAAGTAGTGCCTTTGGTTTGTTTATATCCTGAACAACTTGTATGGATGAATGTTGGCATTGCATTGTTGCTTGGAGGACAGTGTTAGCATTCCAAGTGGTATTTGCTAAAAGGTAAAATGTAGCCTTAGACCTCACAACCGGTAATGACTAAAGCAGGGAGGTGCTGTAGGGCTAAGTGGGTCGCTCCCTTTAGGACATGGTCATCATTTGATCTAGATCAGTATTTATGGATTTGTGTATGCTTGGGGCCCGGTACGGTTTGTTAAGTTGGCAGCCGAGGGGTGATCCTATTTGGTACTATCCAGGAAGGGGTTGGCTGGTCCTAATTAGCATAGGTGCAAGGTTTGCATCCTCGGTACATATTCTCTAGAGGTGTACTGTATGGAACATAGACCCTTACCTTGTCAATATATGGAATCAATTCTCCAATAAGTGCTTCACGGACTTAGTTGTATACTTAATATGCTGGAATGTGATTAATGTAACCATTTTGGCGATGATTAAATATTTATTTTAAACCCTAGACATTATTATAATATCACTGGGCTTCTTATAGAAATGGTTTGGTCATCGTAAGGTAAAAACTCGTCCATGTTTATGTGCGGCGTGGTCTTACGAGATACTTTTATTTTGAAATGTTTTATAACATTAAAAATCCATTTGATCTATGTTTCTCACGCTGGTTTACTAGATTGATTTAGATGTTATTTTCTTATAATGCTTAGGCCAATCCGAGCATATTTTCAGATTTAGTTATGGATGCTTTGGAGCTTCAGGAGACGAGCTGAATGCCTCCAAGACGTATTCACGTATTTTATTTTCCACCGCGTTTGTTGTTTTGAATTTATTAGCATTTGTAAGGCTAGGTTGTTATAACTGTCCAGGCTGATGAATGGTTAGTTTACTATGATTGATGTATGCATATTACAGTTTTCTTTTGTAAAGATTTGTTATATATTATATATTACTCATCATGATGTGAGATTCTGTCTTTTCTTTCTTTTACCCTAACATCTATCTTTCCAGCATTTGGATGCTCGATGCATGAATACCGTGAATGTATTAGTATTGACTTTTGAGGGTCGAAAGGGCAGGTTATTACAACATGGTATTAGAGCCAGGTTGAGCAAACACCTAGGCTTTGATGGGGTAAATTCCTTAGAGATAGGGTAAGTGACACCCTATAATGAGTTTGAGTGTATTATATATATGAGAGCACGTATTTATTAGTGCTATAAAAATGTTTTATATTGTGTTGATTTATCTGTTGAGTAGTTTATGAATTCTGGTCAATACAAAGGGAATAACTATATCAATATGGGTTTCTAAACTCTTGAACAAGGCAAACCGACACAGTATTGTTTTTGAAATTGGTAAATGAAATAATTTTGTTTGGATTTTATAGTTTATATATAAAAGAATAATTTTTCGAAATTGATATGATTATTTCTGATGTGTTTGTTTGTTAGAAAATGATAACATTCGATTATTATCGTTTATTATTTAATTAGTTGTGCTCAACCAGTTTATGAATATTAACTATTGTTTATTAAAAGGAAGTAACATTATATAAATATGGTTTACAAAAAATAAGTTTTTGAGCTGAGAACTTGAGAACTTAAATCCCAGCATTTTTGAAAATTGTTATTCAAAGTTTTGGGGAAAGTAATAATATTATTTGAAAGTATTTTTAAATAGAAATATTTTAAAGGATTTTAAAGGAGATAGAAAGCACTGGACTCACTTCCGTCACTAGAAAATAATTGTAGTGATGACATAGTTTTAAAGGAGATAAATGCCTTTATTTTGAAAGGTTTTATAACATTAAAAATCCATTTGATCTGTGTTTCTCATGCTGGTTTACCAAACCAATCTAGGCGTTACTTTCTTATAATGCTCGGGTCAGCCCAAGAATATTTTCAGATTTAGTCATGGATGCTTTGGTGCTTCATGAGACGAGCCGAATGCCTCCAAGACGTATTCACATATTTTATTTTCCACTTCATTTTTTGTTTTGTATTTATCAGAATTTGTAAGGACATGTTGTTATAACAGTCCAGGCTGATGAACGGTTTGTTTAATCTGATTGGTGTATGCATATTACAGTTTTCTTTTATAAAGATCTGTTATATATTATATATTACTCGTACGATGTGAGATTCTATTCTATCTTTTCTTTCTTTCACCCCAACAATTTGTCTTTTCAGCACTTGGATGATCGACACATATTTACCGTGGATGTATTAGTGTCGACTTTTGAGAGTCCAAAGGGCTGGTTGTTACAACCTATGTAGCTCCTACTCCTAATTTAGTGCCAACACCTGCTGAAATAGCGTCGAGCTTCTCACCATCCTATTTAGATTTCATAACGCAATCAAGGCAATACCCCCTAATTCATTGAAGCGGACTCTATTGAGGGTATTCCTTCACCTATATGCAAGCGTATATAACTCCGCAGGTCCTACAGTTAGATATGTCCCACAGTAGTATAAATGTATACACAACTGCTAGTAGCCCCTTACGATGGGTAGGCTTCTATTATGTAACACTACCGACCTCGCATTCCAACCCATTCTAATGACTACATGGTCTTTTACTTAGTTTAGGCAATTGGATTATATCCCATCATTTGCACCCATCATAATGTATATATTAATTTGTATACATTTATTTAATTATTACTTTTCTTTACTTTCAGTCATTGATGTTCAATAAATCTTTCATAACTTACTTTTGATTTATTTTTGTCATTTAATATCATTTGTTATCCATTTCTAATTTATTGACTTAAGTGACATTTATTATTTCCCTTTCGTTTAAAATTATTAAATGAAATCTCTTTTTTTGACCAATATCTCTCTTTAGTTGCCTATTTAGACTTATTACTTCCCTATTCGTTTAATTGTATCTTCTTTATTTACCGTTTGCACCATCTTAAATTATATACTTTAAGATTTCCATTTAAATTGTTATTATTCATACTTACATTACTTTAGTTATACTCAAGGATATTTATACCTTAATACATTGGAATTAAATTGTTAACACTATAATTCTCTATAAATTACTCAAAAGAGGACTAGTGTTATGTGTGAAATAACAAGGAATTATCTTTTATTTTTCTATTGGAATAGGAAGTACAAAATATAGTGATTCCCTTATTTTGTACGTCTCTTCCTTTTTGTTTACATTCCTTGTTATTTCAACAAATACACTTTTATTTGTATTCTTAGATAATTTATAGAAATTCACATTGTTACACAATTCATTTCCATGTATTAAAATATTATCTAACCCCAAATAAATTTACAAACAATTCTAATTTATGTTCAACAATCTATATAAACTAACCAAATCTGAAATCCCAATATGATTTCATTAATAAGTTATTTAAAAATCTAGGGACTATTTATTCCCTTAACTTTCCAAATTCAAACGTACACAATATCTATCAAGTTTAAGGTTTTCCATAACGTATAGGCATATTTTCCATAATCATTGCACGTATACAATTAAATATCACATTCGTGATTTATATATTTTCCTTAAGCATTAAATATCCAAATCATGATTTATATCTAGACATAAATGAAATAGATCTACAATGATATAACCAATATTATTACAAAATATATAATTTCCCACTCACCTCATTTTAGCACCAACTTTCCAGATCTAGATCCATTCCCTTTTTATTTGACTCTCTCTTACTTTAAATCCAAAATATAAAAAGTGAATACGCCTATTAAAATTACAGATCTAGGGTAAGGGTTGAATTAAATTTAGATTTGAGTTTAAGATTTATGATTTACCCTTGTTTCTACGTTCTGAATCGATCCAATTATCCTCTTCTCTTATTCTCCGCTTTTCTCTACTTATATATGTATAATATAATAGTTCACTACTTTTGGAATTTAAAGGAGAAGAGAAAAAGGTAGAGTTTTAGTACACAGTTAGTTTCCTAAATAAATTAGGGTTGGAGTAGCTTTTAATTTATAAGGGTCAGGGATTGATTTGGAACGTTAGATTTAGCCTAGGAAATCTTGAGATCCATCTTGGATGCACATTATTAACTTGGCAGCAAAGAAAAATAATTGGGTCAATCAACGTCGTCTAATCGCATGCCCCGGTTTACAAATTTCACATCAACCGTCGATCATTCATGATCTTGAGTCGACCACTATTACTTGACTGGGGTGCATCTTGGGTAAACCTTTATTTGTTTTAACGCTGATTTAATTAGCCTGTCGTGATTTGTTAGTTTTATTTCTTGTTTGACTGATTGCTATAATTTGTTTCCTCTTTACTAAGATTTGTTTTAATATTAACATTTCTTAACGTAGAAGTTTTTATAAACATTAATAATTAACATTAATTAACTTTTATTACCATAATTGCATATATAATTATTTTCAATTCAAAAACTTTAAACGTTAATCACTTTTTCATTTAAACTCCGAGTGGAAAACATTATATATAAAAATTGATTAGAAAATCACCGCAGACCCAATGGTGTAAGTCTCATAGCCAAATTATAATGTTTATAAAAATTACATTTTCGATGTTATTATTTATTAAAAAGATTTTAATTAGTTTTCGTAAAAATTACGGGGTGTTACAATGATCACCGAACACATGAGTGTGGAGTGTTTTTCCTTGCCTTCTCTTACATCTCTATTTGCCTTACTTCAGGGGCTTCTCGCCTTCTTGTTTAGGACACTTGAGTATACCACGCCCCTTATGCTATGTTCACTTTAGCTCCTTTTATCTCTTGCTTGAACATTCTGTGGGAGAAAATGCCCACAACACTTACACCCTAAAGTATGCTTCGTAGAATACAAAGCGTGTTTTGTCCATCCTTTCTCTTAGAGTTCGCCTTTCTTTCGTATGCTATATTTTAAGGTTTCCATCACTCCATCGTTCTTAATTCAAATTCTATTTGACACCATCACCATGCATATATTCTTCGATATGGCATTCTTTTGGTCCGACGACACTTAGTCCGGTACCAAACCATGCCATGCCAGCCTTTATAAACTTAAACACTTCTCCTATTGAATACCTCGTTTCATTTTATTGTTACCCTAATATTGTTGTGCATGTTCATCTCTAACAGTTGAAGCTTACAAATTCAATTTCCACTACCTTTAAACTACAATCCTTGTCTTTCATTCTAATAATCTATTAAGGTAACTTTTTCAATCATCAAATTAAATACTTCTATGATATTTTTTTCAAATCCACTTGGATCCTCAATCTTGTGTGTTCGCTAATCTCTAAAATTGGGGATCTTAAAGGCTTTAACTCTTATAAGAAATTGGGATTTGCGTAATACTATAGTCTGGTATACCTTGGATCTTAGGCATAGCAAGTTTCATAAATTTTTCAAGCTTTGTAATTTTAGGCACTATTTGGCTAGGGTTTTAGCCATCGAACAGAGATGACTATAGGTAGGTGGGCTATTTTGGCCATACTGTTAAAGCATGATTTGGCATTTTAAGTGCTATTTGGGGAATTAGGGTATAGTTTGGGTTCTATGGTATAACTGGTTTGGTTGTAGGTTTAGGGTATAGGCACCAAACTAAGAGGTGGGATGGACATATTCTATAGCTTAATACTTCTGCCTTCTAGCAATGCAGTTTCTTTTATAACTTGGATCATTAAGGGGTTGTGCATTTTGGATCGGTAATCATGGTCACATATCATAAAACTTAAACAAATGTGCAAGGTCAATCGTAACTTGGTTATCGAACCGAAAATTTAAACCATTGGATCGCTCTTCTTTTTGTTGTAGGCTCACATGTTCTTTCAATGTTTTATTGTATTTATCATGGCACACACATGCATATTCAATAGTAGTATGTGAGACAGGTTGGTATGTTAGACAAGCATATCAGATCACCGCATACTCACTCATTAAGCATTGTAGGAGGTTAGGCTCCTTCTTCGTTTGTTCCTACCGAGTCTACATTATCACGGCCCATGGTCAGCCAGCCCAGCTCGACTCATTCTCTTGTTCACGGATATGGTCCTCCATAGCTACTAGTGGATCCTATCGAGTAGGTCCTCCATAGCCACTGCTCACGAATTACCGATGGGAGATATGCTGTTGCCAACCCCTAACCAATGGGCTCATGCTCCCCTAGGAATATATGGCTTATTCTAGGTATCACTACATGGCAGGAGCATTATGACTTCTCCACCAATGGATTACGGGATTCCTTGTATACTTGAACATTTCCCCAGTTCAGCTACACCTGAACGGCTATGCTATCTTAACTAGCCTCTACGTCATGTTTATGTAGGAATTTCGAGTACCTCCCTTGCACATGCAGATTAAATTCCTATACGTTGTCAAGAGCAAGATGGAGGGCTCCTATTTTCTTTATCTCGAGTCAAGCAACAAATTCAAGCCCATAGATAATTTATATTACAAGTACAATACGTTCTAGCGGGAGTACTTCTTTATTAGGGATGATTCTCCTTCTTTCATCAATGGCATTCAAGATGTAAGTCACCCTAACCATTTGTTTACATTCCTTTCGCTTGGGAACCTTTATGCTAGTTGTTAATCCTTTTCTTGGCTATTTCTATAGGTATTATAAAGGCTGCCATATGCTTAAATCTAAAGGAGACGTTGGAAAAATAATTAAAGAGAATCCCAGTAGAGTTAAGAGAAGTCCTATGTCTTATGACTGATGAGACTCTAAGGCAACATGGGTTGCTTGCTGAAGGGCGTTCCATTAGGAAAGTCAGAGCCCCTTCAACACAAACACCTGTAGGAAATGGATGATGTAACAACCTGCATTTTTGGGTTGATTAAATAAAATAAATAATGATTTAAATTGGTGAATTTAAATCATTAATCTGGAGTTTGTATTCTATTTATAATAGATAATTTGTTTTATAATGATTAACTCTAAATAATTGTGGAACTGAGATTTTATCTAATTATGGTGAATTCAAAATTTGTAAAATATTGAAGAAATTATAATTCTAGAGTTTATTTACAGATAAATGGAAAGCGAGTTTAGACAAGAATATTTATTCGGTTGAATCTTTTATTTTTAAATAAAAGAAGAATTTGAAATTAGTAGACTTCTTTATAAAAATATGGTTTCTTATTAAAATAATTAGAGAAGGCTGCTGAAATCTATGGTTGTATAGTTTGGAATCAAAGCAAATAAGGTGAGTTAGTCCTCACACAACCTATCTTTGAATATCTAATTAAATACTTAGCAATTTTATGTTGAATGATTGAGAATTGGATTGGTGATTTGTGTTTCTATAGTTGAAAACTTGTTAATTCATTCCTTGAGCTAATCATAGTTAGTATTATGACCATAGCTTTCTCATCTCTCGTCAGAATTCTATGGTTTTTGATTTACTGGAAAGCTTAGTCTTTGATATACAAGTTTCATGTTTTGCAAAATTTTAAGATGTAAAAGGTCGAAACTGCACATTTTGTCGCTGACCTAAGAGTGTTTCAGGTTGTGCCAGTAAACCATTCTTTTGCTCTTGTTTTTCTTATTGATTGCTTGATTGAATTTCGATGTTTTAGTGTATGATTTTGATGCCTATTTTATGATGGTTTCTAATGTTTATATATGGGTTCTAAATCTTGAAAATAAATTTTGAGAGCCTTAATTCTGTAATATAAGGAATACTAATAATCGATTTAGTATTATTGATTGGTTTAAATGCTCTTAAGTAAAGCTTCATCGAATATTGTATAACTCATTAAATAAAATGTTTAAGCGGGAATTACTAACCCATTAGCGAACACTTGAATTTTATCGGGTAGTATGGAATGCTTTGGTTAAATTCTTGTGATTGCTTTGAGGAAAGTATTTAACACTTTAGGGTTGTATTATCTTTTGGTGTTCAACATTTGTGTAGGCTGGTAGATCCTTAAGGGAATATAGTTCAAGTTTTCTAATGATACCCATAATGAGTGAGATTTACTAGCCTCTAATAAATACTTGAATTTCACCAAGCGGTATGGGATGTTTTGGTTAAGTTCATGATTACTAAAGTGATAGTATTTGACACTTTAGAGCACATTCTCTTTTGGTGCTCGGCATATGTGTAGGCTGATAGATCCTTAAGAGATATACTCCTAGATTTTTATATAATCCTTGTGGTTGGTATGGGTTATATCTTCTTTGGCCTTTGAGTTATGTTTCTATGATCATTCTGATAGGTAATGACAATCATTGTGATTGTTATAGACGATCCTTGAGATCGGTTGGGATTTTGTTTTCGCGGTATGGACAATCCTTGGAATCAGATCGATATGGATGATACCAGATTTTGTTTTCCATGGTATGAGAACAATTATTGTTATTGGTATAGACGATCAGGGTGATCGGTATGGACTAAGTTATTCATGGATTTTGAGATATTGTTCTTTATTATAGAATTCTGGGTTTTGTGACTATTCTGTGTTTTGTGATTCTGTGTTTAGAGATGGATTCCGTGTTAAATTATTTCAATGACTTGTTTGTAAATATGACATCACCATTCATCCATGCATACAACATTCAATCAAACATATATATAAACAACAAATTACTGTGCTCAGCAAAAACGGTCTACCAACTTCCACTGTGCAACTCTGGTCACTAACGGATCAGGACACTACTACACAATACTAAACTTTTTAAAATCATTGTAAAACAGATTATATATTATAAAAGAATACAAACTCTAGATTAATAATTTAAATTCTCTAATTTAAATCATTATTTATTTTATTTAATCAACCTAAAAATCTGGGTTGTTATAAACGAGGAAAAGCTTCTAAGGCTGGCGAGACAAGTGAGGGATAACCTTCTCACCCTCCCATTCTTGGTACTAACTTGGCCTCGGCTCCACTTAGAACTGAAACTGTTATAGACATAGATGTTGTGGAGTTGGAGCTAGAGTCTTTCTAGCTTAAGCCTCTTGAGTATGGCCGATTGAAGCCCTCAAGGATTGGGAAGGTGACTGTATTGAGAGTAGAACCGCTGTGGGGAGAGCTTGCATCCCCATGATAGTGAGGCCACTACCTCTGACCAAAGCAAATGATATTCTACCAAGAAAATTTGCCTCAAACTCTTTTTCTACCCTCAATGTTGAGGAGGCCCTGCATAAAAACTTTAGGTCGGAGAGTCGGGAGAAGTTCACTCCAGGTGACATCATTGTTTTCGATTATTTATAAGACCCAAAGTTAGGGATTGATTATAAGGATTCTGCATTGCTAGTAGAGATCCTACAATAGTTTAAAGTACGTGAGAACCCTAAGGATTCATTTAAATGCTATGCACACTTCACATGCACTCACTTTACATATATTACAACTATAGACTTCCTTCGTTTTAATATGATTTTATAATCCTACTCTTATCTTCTTTGCAAGGAGTAGGTGTTTGAGAAGGAGTAAGCTCCAATCTAATTGAAGTAGTTGAATCGAGATGACCCTCCAGAAAAAGCTAAAAACGTGGCCTTTTCCTTCAGCTCAAGAAAAACTATAGGGCAACTAGAGACAAAGCTCAAGACAGGGGAGAAAGTATTCTACCGTTCATCTGATGATCAAGCTGACCGGGATAGATAATGTGGCTTCCAGAAAAGAACTTGCTCTCCTGGTAAATCATAGTCTAGAATGCCTCCTTCTTTATCCAAATATCTAAAGGCTTCACCTTTCATTCTCTTGGAGTTGGATACTTCTAAGAACTAGGTGAGAATGGATAAACAAGGGGCAAAAAACTATTTAGCAGACTTCCACTTTGGGACCTGTTTCCAAAGGTCAGGTAGAGGGAAAAGAGAAGGTAAAAACCACTATCATCACTAACCCTAAAGATCCCAAATATGATGCATTCCAAACAACCTTACTATCCTAGGGATCCTTTAGCCTGATTGTTTGCCGATGCTCCTCTTGCCTTATTCAATGATTTGATTGACCTTCTTAGGGAAGGGCTTAAAGGTGCAAAGGCATCATTCGAGTTCCACTCCAAAGTGATAAAGGCTAGAGAGGAGGTTGGGCGATCGAATGTCGACAAGAATTTAAAAGTCTTTGAACTCAAGAGGGAACTACATGAAAAAGACAAGGCACACTGGGAGGTTTTAGACGCACAAGAGAGGGCGTAGGCCGATAGAATTGAAAAATTCAAGAGCGCCCATCTCCAGGAAGTGAAGAAGCTGAAAGAAGATCATGACACCGATTTCAAGGTGCTGAGGAGTAAATAAAACTCCATGGCTAAAGATTTATGAGGATTATAAGAATACAAAGGGCAAATAAAGAAAGGGTTAGAATAAATCAAGGTCACGGTTGATTGGTAAGAGGTTCGGTACTTGGAGTTATGTAAGATGGATAAGGACTGGAAAAGGGAAAGGGCTTCTCTTCGAACAAGGATTGACACCTTGTCTGCTGATAAGGACGTCGAAGCGAAAACTGCTGAATCTTCAGGCTGAAAATGAAGAGCTGAAAAGTCTGCTGGATTAGGTTGAGGAGCTTTTGGACAAGATATACTTCTAGATGGATATGGAAGGGAATCTTAAATGGATGGATGACTATTTGGGAATTATGGCTTCTATTCACCAAAGGCTTGTACGGGAGGCTGAAGAGGCAAGTAAACAAGGAGTGCTGGCTTTTAGCCTTGATTCCATTGAAACCCGATTCTTTAAGTAAGAGATTGACGCCATATGCCAAGGTTATCTCAAGTTAGCTACTGATGAGGGGTCCCACAAAAAACAGGAGGGTGAAGGTACTAAAAAGGGCAGTAGTTCTGCTTTTGCGACCATTGCTCAAGGTCGGACTTCTAAAGCAGTTACCTATGCCCTATGCATGATGTTTCACTAACCGTTTATCACGTCACCTCAAATAAAACCACCCAGAGTCAGTCCCAGGACGTTTCTTCACCTACCCCTAAAGGAGGTAGGATTCATCTATACAGTTTAAGGGCTACTATTTAGTACATTCAAGTCTATTTGAGAAATCCATACTCGATAGCCCCCCTTATTTTTATGTAGTGATACGGTCATGATAAACCCATCTAGAGCTACAATGCTTGCAAAAGTTTCGATGGCCGGCTTTTGCCCCCAAGGCCCATCAGATCATATAGTGGATGAAGATTGCAAGGAAATAATTATAGCTTTGAAGGAGGACCCAAAGGTTGAGATCTTAGGCTATAATGAAGGGAATGCGGATATTGATTGGGATGAGGCTCTCAGCGCAAGTGTCATGGCCTGGTTCCCGATAAAGATGGCTAGGGTCAAACTTGAAGCAGCGAAAGACCTTAAAATGATAACAAAGAAATAAGCCGAGCTTGATGCTGCTACCCAATCTAAAATTAAGAAGGATAATGAAGAAAAGAAGCCCATTGGACTCAAGCCGCATGTGAAGAGCCATTCGTCCAAGTCCAAATGATGGTCACACTTCTTCTATAGAAATTATTCATGCCTATCATACATTTTTTTGTACAATTAACATTCCGATTGAACATGCCAATTTTTATGACTTTTGTAAAGGTATATGGGTATTATTTTTCGATGGTTGTGACTTTTGGATGTATTGGTTGCACTATGATGGTTTGATGTTGAGATCTCTTCATAGTCTATCTTCCTGTTGTTTCCTTTATTTCTACTGATTGTTCATATGAATATAGGTATAATTTATGCATGTCTATACAAAATTTCTTCGAATGATGTATTTGCGATTACTATTTAAGACGTCTGGGCCGATCACCAGTGGTGAATCGCTCAATCGCTGGTCATATCTTGACCACAGGCAGATTCAGTTTGCTACAGTTGGCCAAAGTATTAGGACCGGTCATTAATGGTGAACTACCTAGTTAGTGGTCATATCGTGACCATGGGTAAGTTTGGTCCACCATTGCCAGCTAAAGTTTTAAGGCTTACTGACAGTGGTGAGCTACTCATTTGGTGGTCATATCCTGATCATGGGTAAGTCTGATTCACCACTAGCGGAAAAAGTTTTTGTGCCGATCGTCAATGATGAACTTCCCAGTCAATGGTCATGTCCTAACCACGGGTAATTTCGATCCCTCCGCCCAAGGTTTTTGAGCCAATCATAAATGGTGAACTACCCAATAGGTGGTCATGTCCTATCCATAGGTAAGTCTGATCCACCATTGTTGGCCAATGTTTTTGAGGGTAGAATTGATGCTATTACGCATGAATTGCCACTGAGCTTAAGGGAATTCAGCTAATGAAGTCATAGATCACTTAGTTAGCATGGGCATCAAGCCTTGTATGGACCAAGCAAGTCTGGTCATTTATTCCTACCCCTATCATCTGCTCAGTGGTGTTGGAAAAGCCAAAGTGGCTGACAACTCCCTATTTATTAACCTAAGTGTTTCAAAATGCTCTGAACATAATGATAGAAACATGATACAATAAGGTTTCAAGGAATGCACATTCATTAATGATTATTTGATTATCGCCTTTGTTATAAGATAATAGTGCTTAAATAAAAAATAAAAAGACAATAAGGATTAATAAAATAAAAACGAAGGTTCTACATGTTCCAGCCTTTCCTGAATATAGCCCAATCCACTGAGATGAGGATATAGGCTTCATTGCCCAGATCTTTAGGAATGTTGTATGGTCCTTCCCAGATTTGGTTGAGTGCCCTTGGTATAGGGAATATATGCATCAATACTATGTACCCTTCCTTAAGCAGTCGATGTTTGACCTTGGAGTTATATTGTTTGGCTACTCTTTGCTTATGTGTAACGGCTTTTAAAGTAACTTCGTCATGTTTCTTGTCGATCAAATCCAAATACATATTCAACAACTCCTCATTCTAATTCGGGTCATAGTGAATTTGCCTGTGGGATAGTATTATTGTCTCAATAGGTAGCATGGCCTCAGACCCATAGGCTCAGGCAAAAGGGGTGTGTCATGTTGTAGTCTTGTAGGAAGTGAGATAAGCCCATAATGCCAAAGGGAGTTTGTCCACCCATGCTCCTTTCGCCTTCTTTAGCCGCTTCATTATGAGAGTCTTAAGAACCTTGTTGACTGGTTCCACCTGTCCATTAGCCTATGGGTATGCCACTGTGGTAAACTCTTCCCCGTCAAACTATAATCCATTATCCAAGATAATATGAAGTGGGATTTCATACCTGCATATTACATTCCTGACCAAAAAGTTTATGACCTTGGCAGAAGACACCTTAGTAAGTAGTTCTGCTTCAACCCACTTACTAAAGTAGTATACTGCCACTATGACGTACTTAGCTTTACCCTTGGCCATGGGAAGTTCCTCGATTAGATCGATTTCCCTAATTGCAAAAGGCCAAAGGCTAACCATGCATGTTAGCTCAATATGGGGCAACCTTGGGATTTTCATGAACCTATGGAACTTGTCGCATCTCTTTGCATATTCCATCATGTCATGATTTAATGTCGGCCAAAAGTATCCATATCACAACACCTTTTTTGCTAAAGTATTCCATCTAATGTGGTCTCCACTACTCCTACGCCGAAGTCATGCTCATTCAATGCTCCATCCACATACATTAACCATTTAGGGGCTTCCTCTTCCCGAGGTTTAGTTTCGTCGTCTCTAATAGTGAACTCAGTGGTAAAGTCCGCCAAGGCCTGAACTTTGATTGTCGTCCGAGGATGGTAGGTAATCTTGTGATGGGTTAGTTCGATACTCGAATTTGTTAAACTTCGAAGTGTTAGGCTGATGTAGGACCTACCTCAATAGTTAATCCGTCAACACTAGATTATGATGAGGTTGGAAATAATGCCTCGGCTTTCGGGATGTTATCAATAGGTAGTAGGCCAACTTCTCCCGCATGGGATATCTAGATTCTGATCCAGTGAAACATCTGCTCACATAATACACCGGCTATTACATCTAGTATTTTTCCCAAACCAATGCTGCACTAAAGGCATGTGTTGATACCGCTAGGTATAGCTATAAGTATAGATCTTCTCCTTCTACCAGCGTAGAAAGAACTAGCGACTTCTGCAAGTGCTCCATCAAGTAAAGGATTGCAGCTAGACACTCATCCATCCAGGTGAAATTGCCTTTCTCCTTTTTTAATGCTTCAAACAATGGAACACACTTATCAGTTAGCTTATATATAAACCTATTCAACTTCGCCACTTTGCCATTCAAGTTCTGCATCTCCTTTCGTGCTTTGGGAATTTTGTTGTCCTTCAAAGCTTGGACATTCTCTGTATTTCCTTTGATTGACCTAGCATGTACGATGAAACCCATAAACTTTCCCGAGGAAACTCCTAAAGAACACTTTAGGGGATTCAGTTTCATTCCAAACTTCCTTAAAACATGAAACATCTCGTCTAGGTGAGAAATATTGTCCTTGGCCTTCTTGGATTTTACCAACATGTCATCAACATATACTTCCATAGTTCTTCCAATCTGGTTAAGAAACATTTTATTGACCAAGCATTGGTACACTGCTCTAGTATTTTTAAGCCAAATGGCATGACCTTATAGCAATAGAGTCCCAAGTCAGTAATAAAGCTAGTGTGTTCCAGATTCATGACTTACATAGCAATCTTATTAGACCCAGAGTACACATCCATAAAAGATAAGAGTTTATGTCTTGCATTCTCATCTACCAGTTGATCAATTCTTGAAAATGATAAAAAATTCCTTAGGGTATGCATCGTTTAGATTGGAGAGATTGATGCATGTTTGCCACTTCCTATTCGGCTTCTTCACCAATACTTGGTTAGCTATCCATATGGGTAGTGGGGCTCCCTATGAACCCATTTGCAAGTAAAATTTCTACCTCCTCATTGAGGGCTACCAATCGCTCGACGCCCATACGCCTTTTCTATTGTGTCACCAATGGCACTTTCATGGATTAATGTTCAAGGCATGACATACAATAGTAGGGGAGACTCCACACATATCTGCATGGGACTAAGTGAGTACATCCTGATTATCTCATAAGAATCCAATCAATTGAATCTTCAGATCCCACTCCAATTGGGATTTGATCTTCATTAGATTAATCCGGTTATTACTCTCCACCTCCGTAAATTCTACTGCCTCTCCTGGCTCCGCTGCGGCCTCCTTCTCTCCATCTCTTGGAAGTTCATTGTATCACTTATAAACCCAAGTGATGGGGCCTCTTTTAGTTGCTATATAGTCGATTTTTTAGCATAGAGGGCGACCTCAACCCATTTTCCAAACGTTTGTTCTTGTGGAGCTCTGCTACATACATTCCCCAGCAGTATCTTAGTCTCCTTCTATTGCAGCTCCCACTCCATGAGTTACTAGGCTACAAATGCGTGAAAGTTTGATAAGGTAGGTTGCCCTAGGAAGGCATTGTACATTGAGAATCCATCCACTAAAACGATTGCTTCGTAAGGCTGATTGGGGACGATTCCCCAGCTCGACAAACAAATCTAACTTCCCTAGGGGCGTCTTGCCTTCACCAATAAAGCCATGCAACATATGCTTGTTACATGGTGTCACATTTTTCATGGACAACCCCATTTTGTCAAATGCACCTTTAAATAGGATGTTAACCAAGCTTCCACTGCCAACTAGGATCTGGTGCACTTTGGTTCGTCCAAGCATTGCTGATATTACCATGGGGTTCGTGTGCAGATAATGCTTCCTATGCAAGTAACTGTCATTAAAAGTTATCTCGACCTATGCCCGATGAGGGGTTTTAGCCTCATGCTCCTCGCCTATGGCATACACAAAGCCATCTCTATTTTTCAATGATTTAGCGTACCTTTCTATCTCAGCCCAACTATTGTCTACTATATAAGGTCCTCCTATAATGGTATTAATAACCAACCTCCCATCCTTCATGCAATTAACACTAGTTCCCTTTCCTCTATTCCCTCGTAGGGGCTGCTTAGGTGGTTGCTAAATAGGAATGAGGGGCATTATGATTTGTGAGTCTGTGACATACCTTTCAAGCTTTTTCATTCTAATGTACTTTCAATAAGGTCTCGTAAATGACATTCATTTATGTCATGTCCGTGGGATTACTGAAATCGGCAATACTTCCTTGAGTTTAGGTATGTTTCAGTTTCCTTCCTTAGCTAAGGCCTATTATACTTAAGTACTACTTGCTTTGCAAAGTAGATGTTTTCCACAGTATCATTCAGGTCTGTGTAAACATCAAACCTTGGTCCAAGTCTGAACCTCTTCCATTCTACCTTCTTTCTGCCTGAGTCACTTTGGTTACTATCCTTCTTCTTTTTAGTGAAACCGTTTCCATTTCACTTTACCATAGCATTTACACTGCTAGATGTCGTTGTTGATTTCACAGCTACTTTCGTCTGCCGTCCAGCTCCGGCTTCTTCCAACCTCATATACTTGGCTACCTCATAGAAGCAATATTGTAAGTTAGTATGTTTTTCCTTAGTTAATGATCTAGCCAACTTCATGTCCGGATGTACTCCACCGCACAAAGCCATCAAAGTTAGTCGGATTTGCATTTTGTAACCCTTCTATTGTTATGTTCAAGCAGGTTAACTATATATTGATCTAGCGATTCATTCTCCTATTGGTTTACATACAATAATGAATATGGGTCCATTGGTTGCTTTATATGTACTCGAAACTAGCTAATAAACTTTTCTTATGATATTGCTAATGAGTGGATCAAGCCTAGAGGCATGTGAAAAAACCACACGGTGGCCAAGTATGCTAGTATCAAGGAAAAAACTTGCATAGATCTTCCTCCATGGCCTCACTCATCAGCATATGCTGAGTATATCATTGTAGATGCACTACTAGGTCGATCAAACCTTTATAAGGATCCATGGTAAGCATTAAGATGTCCTTGGGATTTTGAGAAGTTTCTATTTCCAGGGATAAGGGGCTACCAACCTTTTCCTTGAGAACTCCTTTCACTTGCTCACACCGAACGTATTCCCTAATTATTCATTGCATTCCATCTTTTGACTCAGGTGAAAGTCAGGGGTAGGTCAACCATTCCCTTTGGGGTGAAAGGCCCCTTTCGCTTCCTTTATAATGACTTGACCAGTCATCCTAGCCTTAATCTCGACTTCGAAACGATTCCCGGTGGTCAGAACGCCTTCCATCTGTTTCCATTATGGATAAGTTAGGAGAGCGTTGCTTGAAGGGAGAGGGGTAAGCCATAGCTGGCCCTGGCCCAAAGTCTCCCTTAGGTAGTTCGGTGTCGAACCGATCCATGGGCTCAGCTTCAGGTTGGATCCTTACTCATTCTGTTTCCTTGGCGTTTCCTCTCCCTACACTTCAGTTCTTCTGACCAGATCCGCTGCCAAAATTTGACTTCCGTTGCCTTCTGGATCCCCAGACTAGGATCGTCCTTATGTTTCTATGTTGTGTCAAACAATTTGCGCCTAACCCAAGCGTGTCATGATTTGGTCCACAATAGCTTGCTATTAGGTAGTGAAATGGTTTTTGAGTTTCTCCATAACTCTATCCAGGCCGCCTCTATTGACAATGTCTAGTACTAGAGTGTTGGATGAATGGTTATTCTAATCAGTACCTATCTGGTTATGTGCACTGATATTCCTTACATTTCCCTCAGTGTTACCAACTCTAGTATTCGGTTTTGTAGGGATGCTGAGAAGTTCGGTCCTTCTTAGCTAAAGCACCAAAAATGTGTGCAAAAAAGGGCAAATCGATTTGCTGTGGAGCTATTAATACTAATAGTATAACACAACTATATAATGTGTTGTTGCTTAAAACGGCTTATAATAAAAAGAGTAGTAAAATTGCCATAAAGTAAAGTACAAAAGGGTTTATAGTACTTCGGCTAGAACGTGCTTACATCCACTATTCATTTTCATTTCTTTCTCAATAGTTAGGTTTTACAGTGATTACAATGCAAAATACAATGATTTAGAACGGAATATAGCTCACTAAGTTTCTATTTGGCACTCTTTGTCCAGTAGGATTTTGATGTTCCAAAGTTACTCCATTACTGCTAAAAGCTTGGGTATTTATAGGAATGAAGTTATTGGGGTCAGGCCAATAAAATATGTAGTTTCCTTATGGACCATGCCCAGCTCGGTTATTTTCATATATACAAGATATTATCTAGGATTTTCATATATACAAGATAGCATTTCCATAAATGCTCCTTTTGGTTCAGTGGTAGGTAGGTGGATCAGCGATGGTTGGTTCGACAAGTGGACTAAGATGCATTATTGATTATGTTCAAATTTCAGCACCCTTGGTTCGATAATTCTCCAAGCATCGAACAAACGTTCTTGTCCGATAGTTTTACTATTGGAGGAATCTTGTTCGGTGTTCCTACTATCGAACAGATGTTTTTGTTTAGTAGTTAGACCACTAGACATGAATTTATATCCGGTAGTATAACTACCAAATAGATGAGTGTGGAGTGATTTTCCCTGCCTTTTCTTTCTCTACTTGCCTTACTTCAGGAGCTTCCTACCTTCTTGTTTAGGACAGTTAAGTATATCACACCCTATATGCTATGTTCACTTTATCTCTTTTTATCTCTTGATTGAACATTCCGTAGGCAAAAATGCCCAAAACCAATACTAATGGTATTATAAAAATCAAATAAAATGTAATTATTAATATTTTATAAATATTAATTAATTCACAATAATTATAAATTAATTAAATCGTGTGGTTATTTGGAGTATTCATCATTACGGTTGTGTGACTCAATGGTGTAAATTCAATTAGCGATTAATATCGAACCATTCGAATATTATTGTTCACACATCACGGGTAACGACTGCCTTATACCACCGGCACCCAATATAACTATAAAGTGCACTGCTGTTGTGCTCGACCGATGTAGGACAATTGTTAAAGGTTAAAAGAAATAAAACATTGTAGAACTTGTCGTATATCTCACAGAGAATGGAATAAAATATAATAATCATCTAGATATAAAATAAAAGAGACTGTAATAACTAGGTGAACCAAATATCAAAGCATAGATCCACAGAGTTATACAACATAGTAATAGAGTTTATATAAACCAGGAATAAATTCAAATAACCGTCTTATAGTAAAAATAAGCCAACATTTTCAAAATTCCATAGTGTTGCACAACGAAATAAGCATAGTAATCTATAAATAATATAAGATAGCTCCATCTAGCTCGTTCTCTATACAGCTATTGCATCCCACCTAGTCCTGTTATCTAATCTACTCATTTAAGAGTACCCAAGATAACAAGAAGCAAATCATAAAGACTTGAGTTAGACACAGTATGGTGTGAGCTATAAATGAATCTCAAAATACTATACAAGTTGATATAGTAAGGAATAGGGGTGTACTAACCATACCCGACCTGTTCCTGCAACCAAAGAGTCAACACATAATAAGTACAATATGCTTCCATACTACATCATAAGAGAGTACTGCAACCTAAATACAATGGTAGCTGTCTAGGTATCATAATCTTCAACACCTATCTCAAGTGACATACCTAGAGTGATAGACTATGGAAGAAAACAATCAAAGAAAACATAGCATCCATCAAATAATCCTCACTATCACTCAATGTGCTCTAGGTAAATGATAACTCATATAACCTTTCCCTTGCCAGGATCTAATGGAAATCCCATTTTAGTGTACTTAACTTTAGGCCAAAGCTGATACTAGACCCTTTCCCCTAGTCCAGGGTATACGGATCCATTTAAATGATCCGAGCTAGCCTTTCAAAGTACCCATGAGTGCAATCATAATACCCATGCTTTCGAGCACATCTAAAAACAATCCAAGTATCAACGATCCCTTAGCATGCATATCTGAGCCCTTACCTTGCTCCATTTAGTATTCATTATCCTTAATGAATCATTCTCCATTCCTTCTTTCCACGATATAGCCATTCAACATTCTATCCACAACACACCCTTCTTAGAACCCACCCTTTGCGGACAACCATTCTCAGGACTACTTTCAACATCAAGCCGCTATCATTACAACCTAACTCCATTCCTTGCCAATCCCCAAAGCAAAGTGCCGTCGGTTGATTTCTGCTGACCACCTATCACTAGATCTTTTTACCGACCAGATTTCAATGCAACTTGAAACATAAGCTTCCCCTATGCTCCAAAGTCCATCCTCTAAGTTTCATCCAATTTTGACTACTTTTTCCGACCAAAAACCACTCGTCACCAGAGCTTCTACTAATCGGATTTTGATCCGACTTGAAACATAAGCTTTTCCTATGCTTCATAGCATATCTTTCAAGTTTCATCCAATGCCGACTATTTTTGCCGACCAAAAACCACTCGTCGCCAAATATTAGACCACTCATCGCCAAAGCTTTTACCAATCGAATTTCAATGCGACTTGAAACATAAGCTTTCCCTCTGCTCTAGAGTCTATCCTCCAAGTTTCATCCGATTCCGACTACTTTTGCCGACCAAAAACACTCGTCGCCAACCACTGGACCACTCATCCCCGACCACTTTCCTAGTCCAAACTGATGCGAATTGAACTATAAGCTCTGCACATGCACTAAAGATCATCCTCCAACTTTCATCCCATTTCGACTACTTTTGCCGACCAAAAACCACTCGTTGCCGACCACTAGACCACTCGTCGCCAGAGCTTTTACAGACCAGATCTCGATGAGACTTGAAACATAAGCTTCCCCTATGCTCCAGAGCCCATCCTCTAAGCTTCATCCAATTCCGACTACTTTTGCCGACCAAAAACCACTCGTCGCCAACCAATGGACCACTTTTCACCGACCACTTTTCCTGGTCCAAATTTTATGCGAATTGAACCGTGAGCTCTACCCATGCTCCAAAGCCCTCCTCTAAGTTTCAACCGATTTGGAGTTGTTTTACCTTCGTTTTGCCCAAATTGATAAACTCTTTCCTAACTATCTAAAAGAACTAGCAAACCATATCAAAGCATAACATACAAACATACATATCATCCATAAACAATCATGGAGGTGTAATTAAAGTTCGAAAATGGTTTGTAACCAAAATCATGTTGAAAAACATCAACTTTTACTGTATGAATATGTATAGTGTACTGAGGAATCAAAACCACTCACCAAATACCCAAATTACCAACTTTTGATCAAAATCTGAATTGGTATAGCAAGCACATAGTTTTCCAATCACCAAAGTGATGAATCTATGATCTCTCCCCACTAAATACCCCTAAGTGGTGTATTTAGCTAGTTTTAATCAAGAAAAGGTGGACTTTTTGAGGGAAAGATGATAAATGGAGGTTTGGAGATGTTTTGTAAAAGTGAAAAGTGATCCACTTCAGCCTCTAACACCCCTTTTCGGCCCCAAACCCAAATTGAGCTAATGGGCTTAGTTTTGGGCTCGTATAATTACTCAAAAAACTATCCGGTAGCTTTTAAAACTTAAAACGACCGTATCTCTCAAACGATAAGTCTGTTTTCTTCATATGACCACTTTTAAGAAAGGTAAAACACCATCCTGATCTAATGGAAGTGGTTTCAACTCCTTGTTCGACTGCTATCAAAAGTTATTGGAATTTTAAGGATTTCAGGTTAGAAAATGCTCACTAGAAATTCTATACGTAGAATATATTTCTAGTTGTCATTTCCCAAAGTTATAGAGTCATATGACCTCATGTAACAACCCATCTCAGAACATGCCTAAATTTCAACGTTGAAAAGGCCCTTTGAAACTTAGATCTGTCCTTAACCTATGTTGTAATGAGGAGGGAGTCAGAACAAAAAATGTCCAGTGGATAAAAACCTTGAGTCTTACCATTTCAGTACTTGGGCAATATATTTCAAAAATAAAAATATGTCTACATACATAAAATCATTTAATACTTCTTATAAGGAAAGGAGGCAGGCCTAAAATCAACAAATTAATACCTTCCATTTTTGAAGCAGATTTCTAAATCCCATAACCCAAATCCCACATCATAAATGTCTAACAATACGAGAGATAGTACCCAATCCACTTAATACCTTTTATTGGAAAATAGGCAGACTCTGGTCATTTAAGACCTCAATTGAGGCAGATCCATCATTTATTACATATTCCCGACGTGGAACCCTCGATGGTAACTATTTAGATGACATCATATGGAATCTTTTAAGCCACTTAATACTTCTTTATGGAAAGGAGGACCCTTAATCAGTCACCTATTACCTTATCCCGAAGCAGACCCCTATCGAGGTACCATCTAACGTGCCTAAAAACTAGCCCCTTAGCCATTTAATACTTCATTTTGGGGAAAAAAGGCGGACCCTTGAACAACCACTTAATACCTCAAGACCTCAAAGCAGGCCCTACGTATTATGACCCATACTCATGATGGCGTCCATATTAGTCCGACTATTCGTAGGAATTGGTAGCCAGATTAGCTAGGCAGATTTACCTTACAGAATTTGGGACTAATCTCGCGTTATCACAAATATTTATCACAGGGGATGTCTCACATCAATAGGAAGTGTGCACAACTGATGGTAGCCTCAAAGTTAAGGGTAGACTTTTATCGTGCAATTCTACTGACCTCGCATCCCTATGGCTTAACCATAATTTAATTACTCTCCATATATATATATAATACTCATCTCACCGCTTCATAATTAAGGCCTTATAAGGAATCTTCATCATTATGCCTTAAAATATCAATTACCTTCCTAAAGGGGAAATTAATGACAGTTAATACCTAATTAACTATGCAATTATATGCCATAATTATACTTTACACTAATAAAAATAAATATATATATTCGCACCTAAACAATTCTAGCGTGCGGTTTATACGCCCTAAACTACCGTTAAGTGTCAATTCTTTTAACCATAATATTAATACAAGTCCTTTTCCTTTAAATTCCTAAGATTTTAATATCTATAGCAAGGGATTAAATAATCATATCCAAAACTGCAATACACAAACTTTTAAAAACAGAGACCTAATTTACTACATCAATCTAATGAAATATCCTAATAGGAATAGCAATCTTAACTTCATATTCAATTCAACTCCTCTTTTAGAATTTTGTGGAATAAGTGGTGTAAACTACGAATAGAATTCGTACTTTAAACCCTTAATTTATTACTAAAAACTCACAATTCGAATCAAAGAAGGAGGAGAAGTGGAATAGATTATGAAATTATTAAAATTTGTAGAATCTCCATTTATCTAAAATTATTAAAATTATGAAATAGTTACTAAAATCCCATCAAATTAACATAAATAATTAAAAATCTCCATTTAGAATTGATATTTAGAGACAAAAGGAATTTTGGATAATTTTATCTATTTTGTTTTCATAATCTCAATATCCCAAAGGCATATTCAAATTCATAGATATATGTTAATCAATTACTGAAATATAAATACTAAGGTTGTCACTCATAGATTATCCTTAGCATCTCTTATATGGATTTGCGACACCAAAGCAACTCTTTTCCAGATCTCCTTCTTTGGATATATATACATAGCGAAAGATAGGTATATATATAATTTTGTTAGATTCAAAGAGGTTGGAAGAGAAGAAAATAGATTAGATGAATAATTAAAAAAGGATTAGGATCCTTTCCTGAATTTCTAATTGAATTTCGAAATCTAACTGAAGAGAGAAAATGATAAAGGTTCGAGGTATTTCAAAAATATTTATGAATAAAAAGTGGAAAGGATAAGGTATTATTTATAGGAGTTGAAAAAAGCACTAGAACCGTATGATAAAGTTAGGTGAAAAATTGGTAAATCTGGAGCATTTAACGTTGAAAAAACCCTAGCTGCCACCTGAGTAGGGGTTGACCGCCCCCATAGATCGGTCGACCACTAGGGTCAACCGCTTGGGGTCGGGGGTGTTGACCTCTATCTTATTTGGGATGCGTTGATTTGTTTCCGTTGCTCATTTATTTTATTTCTAATTAACTTTTAGTGTTAAATGTTTAACTTAATAGTTACTTAACCCCCAAGTAATCCTATAGTTAATTTTTTAAATTTAAATACTCATTTGAATTTGAATTCAAATTAAATTAATTTAAATCTGAAAACTTCAAATGTTCATAACTTCTTCATTTGAGCTCCGTTTTCAGCATATTATACATGGAAACAGATCGGAATTTCGTAACTAACACAATGGAACAACTTTCGTGGTCAAATTACAACTTTTATAAAATTTCATTTTCAACCCTCTCTAATTTAATTTAATTCTCTAAATTCATTTATGGTTAATTTTACGGGGTGTTACATTCTTCCCACCATAAAAAGGATTTTGTCCTGAAATATTTCAAGGGGCGAACAGCGTAACGTGTAATAACATCCATGTTACACAACCAAGTTATCTACACAATTATCTACTCAACCAAATTGCAATGTGATTATGTACTGCATACATACTAAAATGAGCTCAGTCCTAGCATGAGTGTGTAATCGTGTCATGCAAATATATATGCAAATACCCTAAACATGGATTTACATGAGTGTAAAGTAATTGTGAAAAAGTGTGGCAACCATATCCTACCATCCAATCTAGCAACCACAATGCAACCAAATTCCTAATTTTGGGGAGAAAATTTACCGGTGAAAAGATTTGGTGGGTGATCTTCATCTTCTCATTGGTTTACCATGTGTTTTCCATTGGGCTGTCTCACCATTGTACTCGGACCAACTTGATTATTTAGTTGCGGTGGCATGGAATCTGTTAGCTCCATCTCTAATTCTTCCAACTGATCAGGCTCAACTCTAATAGCGGTGTCATGAAGGAATTTTCTAAGGTGAGAAACGTGGAAAACATTGTGGATTCCTGCCAATCTGTCAGGAAGCTCCATGCGATAAGCAAGTTTTTCTATCCTTTCCAAAATTCTGAATGGCCAATGAATCTTGGCGCCGATTTTATGGACTTGCCATACCTACCCACTTTCCTAAGATGGGAGACTTTGACAAATACCATATCATCAACCTCAAACTCAAGATCTTTCCTTCTTCTATCCGCATAAGATTTCTAACGGTCTTGCATTGCCTTCATTCATTGTCTAATCAACTCTACTTTTTCCATGGTATCACGGATCAAATCGGGTTCGAGTAATACTTTGTTGGTAGATTCCCACGAATAACTTGGCGATTTGCAAGGCCTCCCATAAAGTGATTCAAAAGGGAGCATACCAATCGTCGCTTGATAGCTATTATTATACGCGAACTCGACCAATGGTAGGTGTTACTCCCAATGTCTTTCGAAATCCAAAAGACAAGCCCTCAACAAGTCTTCTAAATTCCTATTCACCCTCTCCGTTTGACCATCTGTCTATAGGTGATATGCAGTGCAGAGATTGGAAGAAGTTTCCAAAGCTGCTTGTAGGCTCCTCCAAAACTCATTAGTAAATAGGGGGTCCCTATCACTAACTATTCTCACAAGAATTCCATGCAATCGAACTACCTCCTTGATTTAGATCTGCACGAGAGAAGTGGCAGTTTTATTGTTCCTAACTGGGATAAAATGGGCACTCTTAGTGAGTCTATCCACAACAACCCAAATAGCTTCAATACCTCTCTGACTTCCAACAGTCCTTCCACAAAATCCATCGAAATGTGTTTCCACTTCCAAGTCGGAATTTCCAAAGGTAATAGTAATCCACTAGGCTTCCCTTGCTCAGCTTTTACTCTCTAACATGTCAAGCACTTAGCAACAAACTTAGCTACACTCTTCTTCATTCCATGCCAAAAGAAAATCCTCTTTATATCCTTGTACATCTTATCTCCTCCGGGGCAAATGGTCATCTTCGAGTGGTGACACTCCATAAACACCTCTCTCAATAAACTATCAACCATTAGGACACAAAAACATCCATCCCTTCTTAAGCATCCCTTCTCATCAACTGAATACCAACTAGCATTGGGAAAGTGCTCTCCTTCCCTTTACTTCTTCAAAATCTCTACTAATGTTTCATCCTTGACTTGCTTAAGCCTTATGTGGTCCCTCATGGCTAGTCTAATCTCCATAACTGCTAAAAATCCTTGGATATGTTCTGCTGGCGGTTAGAAGTTAAAATTTGAGAGGAACCCCGACTGCCACCATTCATATATAGCACCTAGCATAACGTGCCTCTGACTAAGAGCATCGACGACTACGTTCCCTTTTCCAGGGGTATACTGAATGCTAAAATCAAACGATGCTATATAATCCATCCACCTCTACTGCCTAAGATTTAATCTTTTTAGGAAAACATATATTTGAGTGATTTATGATCAGTGAATAACTCAAACCTTTCTCCCAAAAGATAATGCCTCCACATCTTCAAGGAAAAGATGATTGCTGCTAACTCCAAGTCATGAACTGGATATATCTTCTCATGATCCTTCAGTTGCCTACTAGCATAAGCAACTGCTTTTCCTTCTTACATTAGAAATGCTCCTTAACCCTGTGCCACAAGCATCTGTGAAAACCATAAATGGTTTAGCTCCATTGGGAATAGTGAGCACATGTGCATTAGTCAATAACTCCTTAAGCTTCTCAAATGCCTTAAATGCATCTATCGTCCCAAGAAAAGACTAGGTTTTTCTTAGTCAATTGGGTTAAAGGGGTTGCTATTCTTGCAAAGTTCTTGATGAACTTTCTATAGTAGCCTGTCAACCCAAGAAAACTTCCAACCTCCGATGCATTTCTAAGAGTCTTCCATCCTTGAATAGCTTCTACTTTGTCGGGGTCTATTGCCAATCCTTGCTCAAAAACAACATGCCCAAGAAATCTAACTTCTTTTCTCCAAAAGCGGCATTTAGCAAATTTGGACTTAAGCTGGTGCCTTCTTAAGGTTCCTAATACCTCTCTTAGGTGATCCTCATGCTCCTCTTTGCTCTTGGAGAGAACTAAAATATCATCGACGAACACAACAACGAATTTATTGAGTTGTCCCTTATATATCCTACTCATCAAATCCACAAAGTATGCTGAGGCATTCATCAATCCAAAAGGCATCACTTCCCACTCATAGAGTCCATCTAGTGTGTGAAATGCAGTCTTTGACTTGCTTTCTTCTGCAATGCTCAACTGATGGAATCCAGTTGCTAAGTCTAATTGAGAAAAGACTTTAGCTCCTCCAAGTCGATCGAACTAGTTGCCTATCCTAGGTAAAGGGTACCTATTTTTCCTTGTCAACTTGTTCAATTCCCTATAGTTGACGCAAAGTCTCAAGAACTATCTTCCTTAGTAGCGAAAAAATAGGGGCTCCCCACTTCGAAGTAGTCCTATGAATGAATCCTTTCTTTAATAGCTCAGAGATTTTCTTACACAATACTCTTCTGTCTTTAGGGGCCATGTGTCTTAATGGCAGTGCGACTGGCCTTGTGTCTTTCTTAAAATCTATTCGGAACTTGATCTCCTTATGGGGTGGGAGACCCGAGACTTCCTTAAAACATTAGGAAATTCACAAACTATGTACGGATGATGGTTCTCGAACAATAGATAGATTTAGTGAGTATAAATGGCTTTACTCAACTAAATCTTCGGTTGTACAAAGAATTTCTACATCAAGGCCTCCAAACTTCTTATCGTACAACCATCCTATCACAATCATGAATTTCTCCATAATATGCTAACCAAACCATACCCAAGACAAGCCCATACCACTTAAAATTTAGAACGTACGCACTACATATGAAATTAATGTATCATATGTCCAACACTAGTTCTATGCAAATAAAAGAAAATTGTCTCGAACCTCCAATAAGGTAAGAGACCACTATTGGGATGGTGACAATCTGGGTTTGAAGATTTAAAAAGTTTACTGCATTCCTAGATATAAAGGAATACGATGCTCCTAAATCAAATAGAGTACATATTGTAACCCCAGAAATAAGAGTTATACCTTCTAATGCTACCTTCCCTTGGTCTCTTGGTGGGTCAACTTGTAATAGGGACGGCTTCAATAGTATAAGCTTGTCCGCTTGATCCTTCCTTTGACAAGTTAGGGCATTGATTCTTGAGGTGCCCTTCCTCGTGGCAATTAAAGTACTTCCCTTTAAAAGCTTCTTCCTCAGACTCATCCTACAATCTTTAGCCTCATGATCTTTCTTCTGGCATCGCTTGCACAACTTACCGTCCTTCCTAAATTTCCTCTTCGATTTCTTGTTAGCCCAAAGCCTCCATTCTTGGATCCTCCTTGCTTTTGGGTAGGTGCAGCCTTTTCCTTTTCTGCCTCCCTATCGTCCACATTGCCCATGTGTAGCATTTCCATCACCACCAACATCTCATACGAGGCACCGATAGGTACTTGAGTCAACAATATTTCTTTCAGCGAGGAATTTAGGCCCTTCACAAACTTCATGGCCTTTTTCATTAATGTATCTATCAAGCTCATCCCAAATTTAGCCAACTCTATGAACTTAGCGATGCACTCCTTTAAAGTGGAGTCTCTTTGCCTAGGCTGAATAAATTTCTCCAGTTGTAGACTCACTTCTGCCCTAGACATAAACCTTATCTGAAATCTATTCTTGAATTCATCCCATGAGAAAATCCTTCCAACATTTTCCTCAGTCACCAAGTTCCACCAATCTAAAGCTTCTCCTTTGAGGTGCTAAGCTGCCATCCTCTGCTTTAGCCGATCTTCCCAACCAAGCTCTCAAAATATCCTCTCGCAGTCATTAACCCATGTTTTAGCTTCCAGACATCCTTCGATTCCAGATTATGTCTTTCGTCCCATATTAAGAAAGTCCTTAACAACTTAAGGAAGTCACATAGGACGGGATACTACATCGGCAAGTAGGGCAGTAGGTGCCACCGGTGCAGTTGAAGGAATAGGAAATAGTTCAACCGTACTAAGGTATAGTCTAAACCATTAGGTCATTCCACGAATGTGAGGTCTTCCATGGGCAGGGATCCCATTTCCAAAAGAATATTGATTATCACCATATCAACTATCTTAGGTTAAATCTTTAGTGATGATTTCCTAAGATAGTATTATATGCTGAAAGAAAAAAGGGTTGCTTAGTGTGTGCACATATGTTCAAAGAAATAGGGGACATACACATACAGATATATATAGTAAGAATTTTTGAAAATCCTTTTTAAAAACCTTTTCAAAAATAACAAGTACGCCACTCATACGAATAGTTTTCGCATTGATCGAGTAACCTAAACTCTGATACGAAATGTAACAACCCACCTCGGAACAGGCCTAAGTTTCGACCCAGAAAAGGCCCATCAAAACTTAGATCCATTCTAAGGCTGGCTGCTGGTTGGAAAAGAAGGTAACAGTATAAAGGAATAACTATTCTTTCAGAACTTACATCGTATTTAATAAAATATAATATCAAATTGTATCCATTTATTTTAAAACCATTGAAATGTCATGACACAAAACATCATAAAAATGTTGCATAAGATCCGTTACATCATTTGTCCAAATACATGGCTACGACATAAAATTTTGAATAAAAATAATAATAACTGCCACAAGCTTAAACCACGCCACCTTCGATCATCATCACCGTCATCACTCTATCCTTAACCTGCGTTGTAATGAGGAGGGAGTCAGAACAAAAATTGTCTAGTTAATAAAAACCTCGAGTATTACCATTTCAGTACTTGGGTAGTATATTTCAAAAATAAGAATATGTCTATGTACATAAAGCCATTCAATACTTCTTGTAAGGAAAGGAGGCGAGTCCATAATCAATCATGTAATACCTTCCATTTTCGAAGTAGGTTTCTAAATCCCATAACTCAAATCCCACGTCATAAATGTCTAATAATGCAAGAGATGGTACCCAAGCACTAAATACCTTTTATTAGAAAATAGGCAAACTCTGGCCATTTAAGACCTCAATTGAGGCAGACCCCATCATTTAATACCTATTCCCAAGGTGGACCCCTTAGATTTAACTATCTAGCTGACATCATATGGAATTTCTTAAGCCACTTAATACTTCTTTATGAAAAGGCGGATCCTCAATCGGTCACTTAATACCTTATCCCGAAGCGGACCCTTATCAAGATACCACTTAATGTGCCTAATAATTAGCCTCATGGCCATTAATACTTCACTTTGGGAAAAAGAGGCGGGCCCTCAAACAAACACTTAATACCTCAAGACCCCAAAGCATGCCCCGTGTATTATGACCCATACCCATAATGACGTCTCACATTAGTCTGCCTATTCGTAGGAACTGGTAGCTAGATTGGCAGGGCAGATTTACTCTACAGAATTTGGGATTAACCTCGTGTCAACACAAATATTTATCATAGGAGATGTCTCACATCAGTAGGAAGTGTACACAACTGCTGGAAGCCTCAAAGTGAAGGCCAGACTTCTGTCGTGCAACTCTACTAACCTCGCATCCCTATGAGTTAGCCATAATTTAAATATTCTCCACATATATATATATATATATATATATATATGTATGTATGTATGTATAATACTCATCTTACCATTTTATAACTAAGGCCTTATATGGAATCTTCTTTTTTACACCTTACATATCAATTACCTTCCTAAAGGGGAAATTAATGACACCACTCCTATTTGGGGTGTGTTGATTTGTTTTCGTTGCTCTTTCATTTTACTTCCTAATTAACTTTTAAGGTTAGTTGTTTAACTTAACGATTACTTAAACCCTAAGTGGTCCTGCAGTTAATTTTTGATATTCAAACCCTAAATTTAAATACTCGTTTGAATTTGAATTCAAACTAAATTAATTTAAATCTAAAAGCTTCAAATGCTCATAACTTCTTCGTTTGGGCTCTGTTTTCAGCATATTATATATGAAAACAGATCAGAATTTCGCCACAAACGCGATGGATTAACTTTCGTAGTCAAGTTCAAATTTTTATAAAGTTTCCATTTTCAACCCTACTTTATTTAATTTAATTATATCAATTCATTTATGGTTGATTTTATGGGGTGTTACACCTCACATGAATAAACTAATAACATTTTACGATCCTCCGATACATAAAATACCGGTCGTTACACTCTTCCCCACTTTAGGAATTTCACCCTCGAAATCCCTAAACAAACTAGGGTAATCAACTATAGCTACCCTGCATGCCTTACAATCATAAGCAATTATTACAAGCATCAGACGCGCGTCCATGCAACCAATAATATATGTATGCCGATCCTAGCATGCGAGACACTAAACTATCCTATTATATATCAAAAGCGAAAGCAAATACGATAAACAGTAGGCCTTACCATGTAAAGAGCTCAAGATATGCAGCCCTTATACTCTCCTCGATTTCCCATGTGCATTCACTTTCACTTTTACCCTATTGATCCTCCACTAACTTCACCGTCGTCTTTCTAAGCTGCTCTGTACCACGTCCAACGATATGAATCGATCTATGAGGTCTCGAAGCTTCTAGCTCAATTTCGTTATCATCGAGTTCGTGCGATGCAATTTTCATGCATAATTCGTGCATGAACTTCTACGAATGAGAGACGTAGAAGATGATGTGCACGTCCGCTATCTTCTAAGGTAAGTCCACCCTATATGCTAGATTCTCAATCCTTTCTACTACCAGAAATGGACCTACGAATTTCGGTGCCAACTTCCCCTTACTACAGAATCAAATAACATTCCTCAATAGAGAAATATTTACGAACACCATATTTCGAATAGAGAACTCTAACTCTCGACGTCTTCTATCGGCATAGCTCTTCTGCCTATCCTAAGCAGCTTTCATTCGTTGTCGAATGATCTCAATCTTCTCCGAGGTTTCCCTAATCATATCTGGCCCAAGTATCAGTTTCTCCCTCGTTGCCCACCAACATAAAGGAGCGTTACACGGTTGGCCATACAATGCTTCGTACGATGCCATATCGATACTATACTGATAACTATTGTCATATGCGAATTCTACCAAGTGAAGATGATCATCCCACGAGCCTCCAAAATCGAGTATGCAAGCACACAAGAGATCCTCTAAAATGCGATTCACCCTCTCGATCTGCCCATCTGTTGTGATAAGCTGTACTGAGATGAACATCTTCTCCTAGTGCCTCTTGTAAGCTCTTCCAAAATCCACTAGTGAATAAAGGGTCTCGGTCACTCACAATGCTCTTCGGCAAACCATGGAATCATAAAACCCACTTCACATACAACTCGGTCAACTTGGATGTCGTCTTACTAGACTTAACGGGTATGAATCAGGCACTCGTCGTCAATCTATCTACTATGACCCAAATGTTATTGTACCCTCCACTTGTCCTTGGCAAGCCATCAATGAAATCCATTGAAATCTACTTGCACTTCCATTGAGAATTTCAAGCAGTTGTAGTAAACCACTTGGCCACTTCTGCTCTTTCTTCACTAACTGGCAGTTTATACACTTTGAGATGAATGTATGAACTCCCAATAATATGTCTACGTTATATCGCGGTACATCTAATTACCACTGGGATGTATAGTCGGTCTCAAATGAAGGCACTCTCAAAGTACCTCATTCCTCAAACCATCTACATAGGGAACAAACAATCTCCCATCCTTACTGAGCCAACCATCTCGGTCAATCCCGTATTGCTACATATCATCAGATTCCACTCCTTCTTCAGTCTTTTTTATAATCTCTGCCAGTCTAGCATTTCGCTTTTGACTAGTACCAATCCTTTCGATCAAAGTTGGTCGGATGGTCAGACACGACAACATCTCAGGCTCTAACTATCAATGAGGTCTGAAGTCATACCCAACAATATACTCCAATTGCTTCAACTCTAGGAATATTGCTCCCAAACTGGCATGTCTTCTACTCAAAGCATCAGCGACTGCATTTCCTTTATCAGCAGTATACGAAATGCTAAAGTCGTAGGAGGCAAGGAATTCCAACCACCACTAATGGCGAAGACTAAGATCCTTCTGGGAGAAGAAATACTTCAACGACCAGTGGTTTGAGAACAGTTAGAAGCTCTCTATTAATAGGTAGTGCCACAAATATTCAGAGCATACACCATCGCCGCTAACTCCAAATCTTGGGTCGGGCATTTCCTCTCATGCGGCTTCAGCTGTCGATTAATATAGGTGACAACCTTAACTCCTTACATAAATACCGCACTGGTACCACAAGCATTAGTGTATACTGTCATCTCCTCACTCCTACTCGGAATGGTCAGCACAAGTGCACTCATCAACTTCTCCTTCAGACTCATAAATGTTCATTCACATCTAGTGCCCAAACTAAAAGTCTTATTTTTCTTTGTCAAATTAGTCAATGGTGCCGCTACCTTAGATAAGTCCTTGATAAAACATCTATAATATCCGCTAGCCCAAGGAAACTTCTCACATCTATAGCATTAATGGATTGAGTCCAATCCTGAACTGCTGCCACCTTGGTAGGATCGACAGCAATTCCTTGCACCGAAATGATATGACCCAAGAATCCCACTTCCCTCTTTCAGAAGTGACACTTCAAAAACTTAGGTTTCAACTTATGCTTCCTCAACACTTCAAGCACAATACTCAAGCACGTCTTGTGTTACTCCTCTGTCCTAAAATAGACCAAAATATCATCCACGAACACAAGAACAAACTTGTTCAACTAATCTCTAAAGACATGGTTCATGAGATCACCAAAGTATGCCGGAGCATTGGTTAGCCCGAGCGGCATAACCAACCACTCGTATAAACCAAACGGCATACGAAACGCAATGATTGATACACTCTCCTTTGCTACTCTCAACTGGTAAAGCCATGTTGCTAGATCTAACTGAGAGAACACCTTTGCACCATGGAGATGATCAAACAAGTCATCAATATGCTGAAGTGGACACTTGTTCTTCCTCGTCACCTTATTCAACTCGCTGTAATCTACACACAACCTTAGAGAGCAATTCGCCTTGGAAGCGAATACTATTGGTGTGCCTCACTTAGATATGCTCCTACGAATGAACCTTCACTTCAATAGGACATTCCTTTGCACCTCCAACTCCTTTCGCTCTCTGGATACCATAAGCCTCAAAAGGTATAACTATCAGTCTGACATCCTTTACTATGTCTATGCGGAACTCAATGTCTCGGTGTGACAGTAATCCAGTCACCTCCTCAAACACATCTGGATACTCTTTCACTATAGGCACAAATGAAAAGTAATCATGTGGAACCTCGAGTGAATATAGAAGGCTAACCATAACCCATCCTCTGAAAGGCAATCAATCACTACCGTCCACCCCTCCACAGCCCTAATTTTCACCAACAGCTTCTCGCACTCCACCATTGCCCCATACTTCCTCAGCCAGTCCATCCCCAAGATAATCCTGAACCCAAAAAAAATCAAAACAAAGCAATCCCAAACAAAAGAGCATTCATGAATTGATAAGACTAAACCACAACATACAATACACGGGCTAGTGGAGCATCCAACTGGGTTCATCACAATCAAAGGTCGGTCAACTATCTTGGGTTTCAATCCCAATCTATCTACTAGGTCACTAGATATAACAGAATATGATTCCCTGGTATCAAATAAAATGCATATAGGAACATCATAAGCAGAAAGCGTACCTTCAATAATAATGCCTTTTTCCTTCTCTTTCACCGAGGGAGCACTCGACGAAGTCGGAACAACGTTCAATGCATATGCCTTCAAAACCTGCTTCTGCCGTGCTGGTTTTGAGAAATTCTTTTGCATATGTCCAAACTTTCCATAGGCATAGCACTTCTTCTTTCCATCAACTTTGCAGTCTCTTATCAAGTGACCCTTGTCTCCACATCCGTAACAAACATGATCCTATTTAGCCTTATTCTGAGCATTCTTCCCCTGAAACTACTTCCAATTACCATTCCATTTCTTCTTGCCACCATCGCCTTGTTGAAATTTTGGCTCTTCCTTTACCGCAATAGCTGATTTGGACTTAGGTACAAACTCTCTTGGCGAAGAGCTTTTTCGACAAGTCGTTCAAATGGCTCATTGATGTGACTCGCCAACTTTTCCCCTAGATAGTCATCCAAACCTATAAGAAATTTCTCATTCTTCCTTAACTGAGTGTCAATGAAGGATATCCTGTACTTCGACAAAGCGTCGAACTTAGCTACTTACTCGGAGATAGACATGTCCCATAGTTTCAAATCAACAAATTTTCTAAACAATACTGACTTCTGAGCAGCTGAGATAAACTTCTCCTCGAATCTAGTTTTGATCTGTTCCCAATTGAATTGGTCCTGGATTGTAGCGACCTTAACTGCATTCCACCAGTTCATGGCTCTCCCTTGAAGCTGACGGGAAGCCACCTTCTCCTTATAGCATCATTAAGCTCTAAGTCATCAAAAACTCTTTTGCAAGTGTCCAACCACTCCTACACTTCAATTGCTAATTCAATTCCTTGGAATGTTTTTCCACCAAGATTAGCAAAATCCTTGTTCAGCTTCAAAAAATCAGCTATAAGCGCTTGCACTGGAGCACCACCACCAACAGTAGCATTTGAAGCCGTCGCTTTGGTTTTTTTGTAGCATGTTTATCATCATCGTATTGAACATAGTCTACAAGTCATGGTTAGTAGCCCCCGATCCCGCTCCTCCTTCGACTATAGATGTGAAGTTCCTTGCAGTGTTTCTTATATGTCGGTTCATTCTTGATCTGTAACAAGAATTATCGGTCTCTCATAAAGAAAACTACATCGGTGGTACACAATGCGACTTATACTATATAATATACACTACTATATAGCTTTATATATATATATAACAAGTACACTCTCTTGTATATACTCTTGATCTAGTCAAGGGTGATAACTCCTTTCCTATCTCTACTAGATTACGGTATCAACTTTGGTCAACTACGCAACCTAAGCTCTAATACCAAATGTGACGACCTCCATGCACCATCGGCAACCAATAGAAATATAAAGTGCGCCGGTGTCATGCTCGGCCAATGTAGGATGATTGTCAATGGTTAAAAGAAATAAGAAATCATAGAACCTATCGTATATCTCACATCGAATGGAATAAAATATAATAATCATTGCAAGTATAAAATAGGAGAGACAGTAATAACTAAGTGAACCGAATATCAGAGCATAGATCCATAAAGTTATACAACATAGTAATAAAGTCTATACAAAGTAAAAATGAACTCAAATAACTGTCTTATAGTAAAAATAAGCAAACACTGTCAAAGCTCCATAGTGTTGCATAAGGGAATAAGCGTAGTAATCCATATATAATATGAGATAACTCGATCCAGCTCGTCTTTTGTATAGCTATTACATCCCACCTAGGTCTGTTATCTATTCTACAAATTTATGAGTACCCAGGAAATTAAGAAGCAAAGCATAAAACCTTGAGTCAGACAACAGTCTGGTATAAGCAATAAATGAATATCAAAATACTATACAAGTCAATATAGTAAGGAACAAGGGTATACGAACCATACTTGACATGTCCCTGCAACCAAAGAGTTTGCACATAACAAGTACAATATGCTACCCTACTACATCATAAGAGTGTACTACACCTTGAGTACAATGGCGGGTGTCTAGGTATCCCTATCCCCAATATCTATCTCAAGCAACATCCCTAGAGTGATAGACTATAGGAGAAAACAATCAAAGCAAACACAACATTCATCAAACAATCCTCACTATCACTTAATATGCTCTAGGTATATTATAACTCATACGACCTTTCCTACTACCAGGGATTAATGGAAATCCTAGTTTTCAGTGCACTCGTCTTTAGGCAGAAGCTGATACTAGACACTTTCTCCCATTTCAGAGTACACGGATCCACTCAAATGTTCCAGTGTAGCCTTTCAAAGTACTCATGAGTGCACTCATAATACCCTGCTTTCGAGTACATTGAAAAACACTCTGAGTATCAAGGATCCCTTAGCATGCCTATCCATGCTCTTTCCTTGCTCGATCTAGTTTCCATTATCCTTAAGGAACCATTCCTCGTTCCTTCTTTCCACGATAAAACAATTCAACATTCTATTCATGGGCCACCCTTCTAGAACCCGCCCTTTGTGGACAACCATTCTCACGACTCCTTTCAACATCGAACCACCATCATTGGAATCTAACTCCATTCCTTTGCTAAGCCCCAAAGGGAAGTGCCACCGGGTTGATTTCTACCGACCACAAGACCACTTGTGCCAGAGCTTTCTACCGATCGGATTTCATTGTGACTTAAAATATAAGCTTCCCCTATGCTCTATAGCCCATCCTCCAAATTTCATCCACTTCCGACTATTTTAGCCAACCAAAAACCACTCATCGCCAACAACTGGATCACCTGTCGTAGAGCCTATACCGATCGAATTTCGATGCAACTTAAAACATAAGCTTCCTATATGCTCTAGAGCCTATCCTCCAAGTTTCATCTAATTCCGACTACATTCGCAAACCAAAAACCACTCGTCGCCAACCACTGGACCACTCAACGCCAAAGCTTCTACCGATCGAATTTCAATGCAACTTGAAACATAAGCTTCCCATATGCTCCAAAGTCCATCCTCCAAATTTCATCCAATTTCGACTACTTTTGCTAACCAAAAACCACTCATCCCCAACCACTGGTCCACTCGTCGCTAGAGCTTCTACCGACTGGATTTCAATGCAAATTGATACATATGCTTCCCCTATGCTCCAAAGCTCATCCACCAAGTTTCATCCAATTCCGACCACCTATCTCCCATCGAAAACCACTCGTCGCCAACCAATGGACCATTCGTCACCAGAGCTTCTATCAACTAGATTTCGATGCGACTTGAAACATAAGCTTTCTGTATAATCTAGAGCACATCCTCCAAGTTTCATCCAATTCCGACTACTTTTTCTGACCAAAAACCACTCATCACCAACCATTAGACTAGTCATCGCCAACCACTTTTCCTAGTCTAAACTTGATGCGAATTGAACTGTGAGCTCCGCCCATGCTCTATAACCCATCCTCAAATTTTCATCCAATTCCGACTACTTTTGCTGATCAAAAACCACTCATTACCAACCACTGGACCACTCATCACTAACCACTTCTCCTGATCCAAATTTAATGTGAATTGAACCGTGAGCTCTGCCCATGCTCCAGAGCCCCTCCTCCAACTTTCATCCGATTTGAAGTTATTTTACCTTCGTTTTGCCCGAATAAATAACCTCTTTCCTAACTATCTAAATGCACAAGAAAACCATATCAAAGCATAACATACAAACATGCATATCATCCATAAAAATTCATGAAGGTGTGATTAAAGTTAGAAAACTGTTTATAACCAAAATCAAGTCAAAACATCAAATTTTACTATATGAACATGTATAGTGTAGTGACGGATCAAAACCACTCACTAAATAGCCAAATTACCAACTTTTGATCCAAATCCGAATTGGAATGGCAAGCACAAAGTTTTCCAATCACCAAAATAATGAATCCACGATCTCTCCCCAATAATTACCCCTTAGTTTTAAACAAGAAAAGGTAGATCTTTTTGAAGGAAAGATGAAAAATAGAGATTTGGAGATGTTTTATGAAAATGAAAAGTGATTTACTTCAGCCCCCAATACATCTCTTAAGCTCCAAACCTGAATTGGGCTAATAGGCTTAGTTTCGGACCTATCTAATTACCCCAAAATTTGTCCGACGGCTTTTAAAACATAAAATGGCGATATCTCTTAAACTGTAAATCCATTTTCTTCATATGACCTCTTTTCAGAATGGTAAAATACCATCCCGATCCAATGGAAGTGGTTTCAACCTTTAATTCAAATCCTATCAAAAGTTATAGGACTTTTAAGGATTTTCAGGGTCGAAACCGCTCAAGAAAATTTCTACAAGTAGAAAATATCCCTGGTAGTCAATTCTCAAAGTTAAATAGTCATACGACTTCACATAAATAAATTTATAATATTTTACGTTCCTCCGATATGTAAAATATGGGTCGTTGCATCACCTTAGCTAGTAGTGTGACATTTTGACTGAATTTATCACTTACACATCTTTTTGGTAAAATCCAACTTTACTAATTATAAGCGGTACCTGGTAGTAATGATTATTTATACCAATTCTCTCCATCAACACTATATCATATTAGGACTTACGGAATTTGGTTTGGGTCAAAATTCCAACATCGTCCACATTCAACTTGATTAATCCAAACACAATACTTATCTGGCTAGAGGCTTTGTCTTTGAGTCGACCATAGTTGACCGTGATACTAACTCCATATAACCGAGAAAACAAATCCTCTATTGAATAGTGTTTCACTTTAAGTTCACCTCAGACCCAACTATAATCATTTGGCGGCACCGATTTTAACTATAATCAAATGGGAGTGTACATATTGAAGTTCAATAGTATTCTCAAGTCAAGAGAGCTGTGTAATATCGTCACTTCAAGATTCTTTGTCTGACCTTGGTTATATTAACCAATAAAAATTCTCGTGTGAGTCATTCCAAAGTTATCCAATAACTATTAGTACGTAACTACTTGGTGCCCCAGTAGCTATGAGTAACACACTATCAAAATTTAGATAGCGTTACACACTCTAGTCTTAAAGGATGTATCAATATCTTGTCTTGTAACATCTTAACTAGGATATTCAAAATAATATGTTATTTTTACTATGATAAATTTCTCAAGGTTACAACACATTTTAATTACTTAATTAATCATATCACAATATAAAAAGTATACGATGGAAATAAAACACCTTTTTTGAACAAGATTGGTATCAAGTTAGATGTATGTAACAAATTACATAATTTCCCCTACGGCATACCCCTAACTCTATCAATTTGAACACTCAAACCCTTATAAATATTAAAGTTAATTATGACTAATTTTATCTATGAAATTTAAAATTAACATTTTGAAATCTAATTTGACTCAGAAAGAATTCAAAATTAGATCTATGTTTATAAACAAAATTTATTTTCAAATTTGAATTAGAACACTGTTTTAATAATAGTTTTTTATAAACTTGTTAAAATTTAACTATTAAGCTCTAACCTTTGTATTCCTTGTTTAGATGAATACCTTCAAAACACATTCAATTGATATTATGATGATGTTTTCATAGATCGATTTTAAATTCCAAATCAGAACACTTATTTAAGAAAATTGTTTGAACTTTGTATAACTTCTTAAAGTTAAACCGTTAAAGCCAATGTTTTAAGTGAATACCTTTAAAAAAAATACAATTGATACTATAAAAATTGTTTGCATGTTTTATACCTTTAGAACAAATTCAATTGGTATTATAAAAAATTTGTTTTCATGTTTTCTTTATTATTATTTTTAAAGTTAAGCAATTTGAATATACAAAATGAATCTGATAAAACATGCATAAATAAATTCATTATAACATATATAAGTTCTAACCTACAAAATAAAATGATGTATATATAAATGACATTGAAATCAACAGATTACCTAAAGAGGTAACCTATGATTTGCACCTTGATTTTAGATTTCTCCTCGAATCTCTAGGATCCACCTCCAATCCTTGTAAGAGATGGATGAACAACTTATGTCTATATTTTATTTAATGTTTCATTAGATTTGGAGTTGTTATTGGTTTGGAAAGAAAGATGATGATTTTAGCCATGACTAGAATGGAGGAGAGAAAAAGAATGAAGGAAAGAATGAACAGAATGAAATTAATGGATTTATTTTAACTGAAAGAATGGAACCTTTCAAATTCTTTTTATTAAAACTTCCCTAATTAATTCCCTTAATTTTTTTATCCCTCTCTCTCCACCCCGCTCATCTATAATTTATCATTGATGGTGCAAAAAATTTCAAAACTCTCCAAGTAATTAGTCCTCATTTAAACCATATTTAAAATTACATTGATATCGTATATCGATGTACACAAATATAACTTATATATATGCATTAAAATAATTACACACCACTCCCAAACATCAAATAAATTAAACAATAATTAATATTTCTCAAATATTAGTTAATTTAATTAATTTACAACATTTTATAAATTAATTAAACTATGCAATTTTTTGGAAAATTCATAAATGCGGTTGTGTGACTCGAGGGTGTGAATTTTTTCGACGGTTAATATTGAACAATTCAAATATTAAAGTATACACATCACTTTTGCTAGTGTTCTGACAGTTTGGCAGAATTCATCACTTGCAGACCAATTCGGTAAAATCCTATTTTATATTTTCTTAAGCAGAATCTGGTAGTAGGGTTAGGTTAAAATTTCAATATCATCCACATTTAGCTCGATTGGTCAAAACACATAACCTTGGTTCAATAATATCGTTGTTTCGAGATTCCTTATTTGAACTTTCTTACTATTAATCAATAGGAAACTCTCGAGTGAGTCATTCCATAGTTATCCAATAACTATCAGTACATGACCCATTGGTTCCTCCAGCATCCATGAGTAATACATAACCCAACATTTGGCGAGTGTTACGTACTATGGTCTCAATTGATGTATAAATATCCTTTCTTTAAACATCTTGACTTGGAATATTTAAAATAAAATGTTGTTTTATATTATGGTTAATTACTCACGATTGTTACTATTTGCAACACAATCGCATAACATTTCATTTAAGGATTTTTTTAATTTATATACTTTAAATTAATTGCTTAATTAATTATAGCACTGTATAACAAAGCATATAATAGAAATCAAATACCTTTATTATAAACAAGATTTATCATAGAGTTATATATATGTAACAAATTAAATAATTGTCCCTAGGGCATACACCTAACTCTATTGATCTCCCACTTGCACTTGGGATCAATCATGGAATTTTACTCCCATTCCTTTGTTTGGTTTTCTAAAACTTATCGAGCTAGTCCTTTGGTGAATGGATATGTTATTTTGTTTTAATTATCTACTTTGTTGATTAACTATCTTCGATGCTGATAAACTACCTTTATCATGTAGAACCCTTCGGAGTATGTTTTTAACTTCTAGCGAGCTTTAGGTTCATTTACAAACTATATCGTAGCATTGTTATCATATAATAATGTCTTGTTCTCAACATTTGGAATCACCCCCATATCAGTTATCAATTTATGCATATATTCATACTTCTTATATTACAGCGTTATTCAAGGTGATGTACTTTTCCTTTGGTCGAATCAGCTACTAATTATTTGAAACATTTCCAACTTAAAGTTCTTAACTTAGAATTAAACATGAATTTGGGATTGACATACATACTTGATATCACTTACGAAGTTTGAGTCCGTGCATCCCTTCATAAGCAGTTCGTTGTTTTTATACACAATTCTCTAGTATTTCGTAAATACTAGAGAACACACTAAACTATCATATAGTAATCATAATTAGGATTTGATACTTGCCCTATAATTAAATACATAAGCAAAACACGATGCTATGGACAACACATAATGTACAATAATTCCTATGGTCAATACATAAGAGATCCATCTTGCATGCTCCATATTAAACATTGTAATATAGTTTATGTATATATCATTTTGGGACAATCCCAACATCCTTTTATGCTAATTATAAAAGATGTCAATTTCAAATCGAATATTGAGAATTAAACAACTAAACTAAAATGATTTTAACACGAGTACATTGTTAACAATCATATATTTGTTTTTTTCTTATAGTTTTGAAATATTTTAATACCATTATAGTGCTTTCTTACATACACATGCATCCTTTGCAATTTGGCTAAAATTTAAACTGTTTGATTATTCTATCAAAATATTTGCTCAACTCCGATGCTTGTTTAACAATACTTTTGTATTAGTTCTTAGATCCTATCCAATAACCGACAGACTCAGAATTTCTTCCTCTAACTTCAAGACACTTTGGTTATTAAGCGGAAATAGCATATTCTAAATCATTATTTAGAATTTTTGTTTCAACTAACTTATATCAAACCCCAAAATCATATCAGGTAATAATTTTGTGAGTAAAATCCAAATAAACTTAAGTACGCTGAATGACGAATCTATTACGTTAATTTCAACAATTGAGATTTATGATATTATTCTATCAACATAGCTTATTATATACCAACTGCATTGATCTTCTTCTCGGAGACACTTTTGTGGTTAATGGATCATATCCCTTAAGGTACAACTATCAAAAAGTTATTCTGGTATGTACTCGGAATCCATTTCAGATTCGTGCTTCATGCCATATGGTAGAGCCAAATTTCTAAATAGCTTATTGACAACGAGGAAATTCATTTCTCACCATCGACGAGAAAATAAGAGTTTTTCTTTAATATGTGAGGGTTCTTATTAGACATTCTAATCAGTTGTGTGCAATCAGGCTTGGTCGATTTCATTTCATGCTTTATAATTAGTTTATCTTCAGATCGTATCTGAAACCATTTTACTACCAATAATTTCTAATAGAAAATTCGTTTTCATGAAGTTGGTGTTCCTTGAAACAATATTTCTTAGTGCAACAGAATAGGCATTCATAAATATTTTATGAATTGCATATATATGTGTGTATAAATCTGATTTGGTTTTTAGGTTGAAGAAACTTATTTTCATAAAATAATTTGGTCAATCAATATTGATCAGTCCCAAACTCATTAACCTAGGATATTTAGGGATTGTTTGATCACCTCTTATCTTGTATGATTTTGTAGATTTTGTTTTTGATGAAACTAAATTTAACCATAAGTACTTACTCTTAGGTACACATTCTTATAGATTGAAGTTATAGATTGAAGTTAACTCAACTTCACTAATCATTAATCGAACTCTGTCCAACAAAGTCTGATTACATATTTTCTATACATCATTATGTATCATAATGAGTAGTGAATTCTGAGATTGAATCTTATTCATTTTAGGTACATTTAGAACTCCTTTCTAATACACTCACTTATTTGATCAAATTGAATCATTTTATTTTCTTTTGCACGTCATGTTATTTACTTCTGTTTCGTATTCTATGAACTTATCATAGACATACTACATGTGTATTAAACACACATGTCATATTTGCGATAATTCATCGGTGAATTTAACGAAGTATATGGAACTATTTTGGTAGCATTAGACCTGTTATTGCATGCATCCATGTGTATCAATCCTAAGAATTCACCAATTCTTATGTCACTTCCACTGCTTTACATTTAATCATTTAAGATACAATTCACTAGTACCATATAATTCATAATCGTATGATTCAAGAATTATTTCTCAAAATTATGGCTTAGTCAATAATTTCGAAATAATTATAAAATTTCAGACGCTTCTATATTTTCTACTGCATCATTTTATTTTGATATCAAATACCATTATTATAGTTTTATCTTAAATGAGTATTTATAATATTCATATTTAAATAAAACCATGTCTATTTTCAGTCAATATTAAAACCAATTATTACTTCATAAATAATATTTGGTTTGATTATTAAAACTTATTTTGTAACCTTATGCATCTACTAGGAAGTGTTATATGGTATGCTCCCATCATTTACACTATTACTATAATAGCATACGAAATATGAAGCTCCATTCAACTACTTAATAAAAGATTTTATTTCATTCACTTTAGCTAGTTTACAGTCATGAGTTTTAGATCAATTATCTTAAACTTGAAGAAATAACTTTTATTGAAAACAATTTTCTATATGAAAATATATTTGGAATAAAAATCATATTTCTCATTCCATATTAAGTGTTTGCTCCAAAAGTGGGACAAACACCCATTTTAAAGCCAAATAAAATTATAGAAAACTAAGAATCAAAAGAGAGAGAAACACCATTTTTAGAGTGGTTCGGTCAAATTCAGTAGTCTAAATACGCTATTAGCTTTGCTATTGATTACTTTTGCAAATACAATTGAGTTACAACACTTCAAGGTTCAAACTATTTGGGTATGAATTCGACAGGGTCTCTATGAAAATATCAATTAACAAAAAGTAGATCCTTCCATAGTTGCCCTAGCCTTGGTAGTTATAGGAGAAACTGACCATCAAAATTATGATAATCAATTTGAACACTTCTCCTTTGCAGATCCAAAGATTCAGCATGAAGAATCATTCATAATCATAAAATAACAAATACATATGGTTTGGTACAGATTGTTATGGATTAGACCTATCCATTTACTTGTTCTTCCTTCCCTTTTTTCTTTGACTTGGTCCTTGTCTTTAACAGTACAAAGCTAGCCTGCAAGATGAATTGCGATGATTCGATATTGATCCTTATGGAATGGAAAAGACTTATTCTTCAACTTGGTTTTGCCTCTTATCCCTCAGCTCTCCATGCTTTGGCTTTCAAAATAACTAAGTATTTTGCTCCTCATAAGGATCGGCATGATCCTTTTGGATTGGTACTACTCCATTTGATCTTTTCCACACTTAGTCTTTTTCCCTGCATTCTTCATTACTGATATCTCTTGCTCTTGCCAATGCACTTCATGATCGTTCTATAGTCATGATTCATTGAGATATCATTTGGTTTGAATACGGGATAACAGTTGCCCTCCAAAGTATGATTTGGATAAACAAAACTTGCTTTGGATCAAAACAAGCAATTGAACCCAAACTTTGCTCCATGGCGGTGCCTCTACGTTCTAAAGTGTCTTCATAAAACATTGCATCTCCTTATAATATATTGGCACTCTGCTTCAAAAAGTTGTAGAAATGCATCTCTTTAGCAGATATAAGAGTTGAAGTCTTTTACTTGAAATCTTCATTCAATTCTGGGATCCTTAAAAGCTTTTATCTTTGCTTAGTCCAATAGGTTAACCCCTCAACTATAATCTCATCATTCATGAATTTTATTCTCCATTATTTCCTTTTCCTCCTTTGTCGAAAAAGAAATGATCAAAATGATCGGTACCGATCCTTAAGGTTTGGTACCGTTCATTTTCAGCGTGTTACTATTTAAGTAACAATAAGAAAATTTTGGCCTTCACTTCACTTACCATGTTTCTGCCTTCGCTTCCTTATGAACTTCTGCAACTCCACTTTCTCCAAGGTATCATTAGCATTGCTACCACCTTCTATCACCCAAAGATCATCAAATATTTGTCAAGTTTCATAGCCGATCTAAGTGAATCAAACTGTAACGACCCGCCAATTTATCACTTTGATAAATTGTATTTATTTTTAAATTTATGCAAATAAAAGATTTATAATACAAATAATATAGTTTTGAGTAATAATAAGAGATAATAATCTAATTTTGGAGAAATATTTACAAAAATATTTTCCTCAAAATCTAAATCGATAAAGTGGTTGAAAACTTTTTATCAATAACCAGCTCTATAATTATAAAACGTCACGTATGAAGCTGGATACATATACTTATTTTTATAATTAAACAAGAATATAAAATCAAATCAATTGATTTGATTTTGAAAATAAAATATGTTTTTGACATTGATAATAATGCCCTTAAATATGATAATTGATTTATTAAATTAAATTGAGATTTAATGATTTAATAATTATTTTAATCTTTCAAATAATTATTTTTAAATACTGATAATTCATTTTGAATATTTATAAATTGATAATAAATAATTTATAGTAGTTTTATAAAGATATATATTTGATTTGAAAATATAAGAAAAAAATCGATAACGCTCTATCGGTATAATAGCAATTATTGTAAATAATTGTTAATATAAATTTATATGGTTCTATAAATCAAATGTGATCATTTTAATTCATATAAAATGATAAAAAAATGTTTTTCAAATTTTGTTTACAAATATATGTACGTTAAAGTATAAGTGAAAATATGATTGGGAATCGGTTCTTTGATTGGCAACGGTTCATCGAACAAAAGTTGTTTGGAACCAATGCAACGTTGTTTATATGTCATGTACACATATGTAACATACAAATGCATCCACTAACATGCACATGAACATATGTATACATACATATATACTTATACACTTAAAAATACATATATAATACAAAATCTAAGATATTTTAAGTAAGCTTCCTCCTTAAGCTTTCATAAGTCAACCTATGCATACATGAAGTGGATGGAACTGATGGGCAAATGGAGGGGTGATAATGGTGGTGCCAAGGGAGGGGGAAGGTGTATTGGAGAAGCCATGAAGTGATGATGTGTGTATGGATTCTTTTACACTCTTTCTTTGGCTATAAATAGCCCACCCTCTCATCACATTTTTTTACCTTCATCACTCTAGCATAACTTCCTCATATCATACCGAAATGAGGAAATTCTTTTATTGAAACCATTTAAATTTCAGTGGCTACAACTTTTAGTTGACCACTTCTTCCCATTAAAAGCTTAGCAATTCTCAAAATACCATTCTTTCTAAAGCATATTCGAGCCCAGTTTTAGTGGCCGAAAAACCTCATTTTCATTCCAGTATAACTCCCCCAAAGCAGATCCAAATGAGGTAATTATTTCTTTCAAACCATGTGAAATTCTAGTGGCTACAACTTTGATGTTTAGCACTTATTCTAGTTTTGAGTCTAACTATATCAAAATTTCGCTTTTTTACAGAGCATTTTCGGGCTTTGTTTTTACGAATCCGAGAATACCTTCACTTCTTTTGATCATAACTTCTTCAAAACGAATCGAAATCAAGTGTTTATTTTTTTTATATTCAATAGAAAAGAAATTGCAACAACTTTCTAGCTAACAACATTTTCAAATTTGGATAGTAAGAGGGTCAAAAATCAGAGAGAAGATGACCTATTTTTGGGTATAGTTTTGTGAATTTAAGGTCGAAGTTCTACCACTTCTCTTCCATACTTTTGGCCATCCTCTTCAAGTCTTGGCCGAGCCTTCTCAAGGATCTAAGGACCAATTCCAAAAGCTTTCATGTGATCGTAGTGGAGCTATTGTCCGTTTAGAAAAGTTAGGAAGCAATGATGGTGAGAACTCCTAAAACTATTATCGTAGTGGAGCTTTCGTGCGATAGTATTCCGCATTTGTAAGAACAAGATTTATAACTATCCATGTTTTAACTTTGATAAATTGTATTTTAATTTCCGCAGTAAAATTTATATTGAAATAACATAGGTGAGATTCTGTTATATCTTTACTTTTCTTTCTTACCCTTGAGAATCCGCTTCTCCGGCACTTGGATTTACAGCACGTAAATACCGTGGATGTATTAATGTCGATTTCTGGGAGTCGAAGAAATGGATCCTTACATTTGGTATTAGAGATTAGGGTGAGCAAATACCTGAGCCTGATAGGGGTAAAAGACTTATTAGAGATAGTGTTAGTAATGCCCTAGGATGAGTAACTCATTAGAGATAGGGTTAGTAGTACCCTAGAATGAGTTTGATAGTATTATTTGTGAGCGCGTATTTGTTAATAAAATATACAAATGAATTTGGTTTTATATGAAATCATTTTACCTAAAAAAATATTTGAAAAGAAAAGAATATTTTGGTAAAATTTTCAAAGATTTTTTGAAATAATAAAACATCTTATACAAAGAATTTTAAAAGCTATCTTTAGAAATAAATCTCGAAACACTTTCTGAGTATTGACCAAACCTCTCTACCTAAGAATACGCTAGTAATTGCCTACTACTTATGCCTAAAAGAATAATTGTTTGCTTTATAGAAACCATATGGGGTATTCGATAAATAATAATATTGGTTTAAGATTAAAGGGATTTATTTAAGATAAATAAATCTTGTGAATACGTTTTATATACATAATTTTATAAACTATATTTATAAAACATGCTTTATAAAGGAATTTTCTGAGAATTTAAATTTTGGTATTTTTGAAAGAAATTTCAAATGATTTTTGGAAAAGGAATAATAATAGTATTATTTCTAAAAAGGGATTTTGAAAAGGCAAAACAATCTTATGATAAATTGACCGAGTGGCTCAAAAGTAACTAAAAATGAGCAGGAGATGTGTTTGGATGGTAAATGCTTCTCTTAAGTATTCCCCTTCTTGTTAAGGAAATATGTGATAATATTGGTGGTACCTAGTTCCTTGGTATCATTTTTGAGTTACTCGATCAATATAATTTTCTAAAGTTAAAAAGGATAATGTAATCATCAATTGGTGAATTAATTAGTGGTTGTCAATTTTTATCAAAGTGTATTATCTTAATTGATAAGCATGGGTATGCTTTGATCTTTAAAATAAATATTTAAAGTTATTAATGAATGATTTTGGGTTTGTAGTAAATGATGTTTTAGCAACATTTGTTTTCAAACCCTTGAATGACACTTTAGAAGAAATCTTATGGGTATGTTTAGATCTTTAATAATGGGATTTTAAAGATAATAACAAGTATTGGAGTCTTTTATATAAAAATGGAAAATGTTATAAATTCAAATCATAAAAGAATAGAGAAGTTCATTATAACAATGTTTTGGTAGTAATTGTTTCGATCTCTTTGATTATATTGTAAAGGTAATAAAAGAAAAAAACTTGTTGAATATACTTAAAACATTTGAATAAGTATATAAATACTTTTTAAGCATTAAAACCGGTATAAGTAAAGAGAATATATATAAAGGAAGTTTTACTTAATAAAGGAGTGTTAGTTGATAAAGAAAGTTTTAACTAAATAAAGAATGTTTTCACATTTGATATTAGTTAAAGAAAGTTTATGGTAATTTATCAATTTAATGAATTATTTTGAAAATAAGTTTCGAGAAACTAGTAAGATATGTTTAGAAATGTGTTATAATAAAAAGATATTTATCTTTTGAGAAGAAATGTGTTTTTAAGTAGAAAGATCTGGAAATAAAAATGTAAAATGGTTATTTATAAAGAAGTATCTTTAAAAAAAAGTTTGGATAAAGAATTAAAGTTTTATGAAATGTTTTCACAAAATTTTTTTTTGAAAGGTTAATAAATAAATACATATGAAGTATATGGATTATTTCATCGCACGATTTAATCTAAGGTTCGAGTGTAGAACTTCGACGTGTTTAACACTTATCCAAAAAAGAATTTATCACTCGATTCTTGACGATGAACATTGATGAGGGTTTGTGGTTGGATGCTTGAATTTTCTATCATAGTTGAGAGCTATGCAAGGAAGAACTAAAGTTCTGATCAGGAAGCCTGACCAGAGTCTGCACTAAAGGATCGGGGGGTCAATGCTAGTTCGGAAGTAAGGTTGTGAATTCGAATAGAAGATCGAATCGGATATTGCGTACGGATGATCTATATACATCAAATGGGTGTAAGTTTAAACATAAATATTTTGGGCCAAACCTTTGGGTTTTTTGTTTTGGGTAATTTTGGGGACGAAATTCTTTTAAGAGGGGAAGTCTGTAACAACCCACCAATTTATCACTTTGATAAATTGTAATTATTTTTAAATTTATGCAAATAAAAGATTGATAATAAAAATAATATCGTTTTGAGTAATAATAAGTAATAATAATCTCATTTTGAATAAATATTTACAAAATATTTTCCTCAAAATCTGAATCGATAGAATGGTTGAAAACTATTTTACCAATAACCAGCTCTATAATCATAAAACGTCGTGCATGGAGCTGGATACATATACTTATTTTTATAAATTAACAAGAATATGAAATAAAATCAATTGATTTGATTTTGAAAATAAAATATGTTTTTGACATTGTTAATAATGCCCCTAAATATTGATAATTGATTTATTAAATTAAATTGATATTTAATGATGTAATAATTATTTTAATCTTTCAAATAATTATTTTTAAAATAATTCATTTTGAATAGTTATAAAGTGATAATAAATCATTTATAATAGTTCTACAAAGATATATATTTGATTTGAAAATATAAGAAAAATATCGATAATGCTCTATTGGTGTGACGACCGCCCATGACCCCTGCACTGAACCTAGAGATAGTGCGTTGTAAAGTGTGCCAGGCGACCATGGACGATTGCTAGGGTTGAGTTAAACAGCAGAATCTATCGTATTACTCACAGCGCATGGACAAAATACAATAGAATATATATATAGTGAAGCTTCACAGAACAGAATCTCATCAATAAAACTTCATAATAGTTGAATACAAAACATCTGAATAGTCAATACAACAAGCCTCACTACATAACACTCAGAGAATACACAAAGCAGCGGAACATCTAGTACATATAGTAAGAAAACAATATGCAATACTCCAGCTCGTCTTCGTCATCAGCATCGTGGATAGCAAGAATAGCACCTGTCACCTGCTACCTAGTCTGCCCGTCCCAAAATGGACGAACAGCCCAAGGCAATAAGAGTTAAAACATAAAGCCTTGAGTCAGACAACAGTCTTGGTGAGCGGTAAATTAACTAACAACATACAAAAAGAGCATAAAGGAAAAAGGAATAGGAATCCAACCCTCCCACTCCACCTCTTTCTACAGTGATAGCCCCCAGACACACTAAGCATAAACAAACATAGCAAATGGTAATGGTAACCCCGGTTCTAGACAAAACTCCGCACGTCGTCGCAACCCGCGCCTAGGATTATCGAATCTGCCCAGAGTACTCAACCATCAACGGTTAGTCTTTTGGGCGTCCCCATGTACTCTTGCTTTGAGTTTGCTAGAACCTTCAATAACGAGGAAATCTCAGCCTCCTAGTCATCCTCCTCGATGACTATTCTCATACTAGCTCAAGCGCCTCTCGAGCCATCCATTATCCTCCAACTCGAACCATTTCACCGAGTTATCAACATGCTTGGAATGATCCCGTCTGGACTAGACCAAGGCTATCTCATATCATGCTTCGCCTCATCATCATCATAGCAAAGCCTCATCTCAACATCATCATCAAATCTATCCATATGAGCTCCCTCATCCGCCACATATGCCACAAGCAGCTTTTCCAATTCAAGAGCCTTTCCCTTAGCTTTTGAATCATCTTCGGTCTAAATCAAATCATCAATCATCTAATTCATAGCAATCAATCAAGTCAAACATTAATCCAAGTAATCAAGCATTCAAATATGATCTAATGAACAATTATAACAATATTGGCAATTTCCTAAATAAAGAGTCTAAAGTCTAACAAGCATGAAAACATGAGCAATATCTCTATAATCTTGATGAATGAACTTGCATAGGTTAACATATAGTAAAATGGATGTCAAATCATCATGAACAATGGATCTATACTTAAGTTTACAAAAATGCATGAAAATCACTACTTTACACAAAATCAAGCCAACGATCCGATATACTCCTTTGGATCCGTGTGAGAGATAATCACCACTCACCCAATCACCAAAACAACTCAAAAGCAACACACTTCAGATCTGGACAGCGAAGGATCTAACTCGATCTATCACGAATCCGCTTCAAACGATGAAATCTCTTTTCGATGGATGAAGATCTTCAATCTAAGCTCTTGAATCTTCAATTTGATCTTCAACTTGGATGGATGGAATCACTAGATTAGAGTGGAGAAAAGAAGTGAAGAAGTGTAGAAGTCGAGCTCTCAAAATGGCAGCACTTCGTCGCTTCGAAATCCGGATCCCAAAAAGTGAGAAAAACCTTCCTATTTATAGGCTGAAATTCCCTAAGTCGTTCACTTTTAGGTCGTCCACGACCTATAGAGCATCACGACCTACGACTTAGTGAGACAACCCATCCTACGACCTAACGAGGTTACGACCTACGACTTATAAAATCTTGCGACCTAAAACCCCACGGCCTATCAGTCCTGCGACTTACGACCTAGCAACAGCTCCGACCTAACACATGCGCACGTTCCCTCCTAAGTCGCCTGGACGACTTAGCGACTTAGCACCATTACGACTCAACAAAGTCACGACCTAACTATACACACGATCTAATTGGGACACGACTTAACCCCTTACGACCTAACACTTAGCAACCTAACAACCCACGACCTAACTCCTAAGTCTTCTACGACTTAACCTACTTAGGTCGCTTACTGCTACCCCAGTTTCCATAGGTCGTCGCCGACCTACCCCTTAGGTCGTTAACTCGCCAAAACTCTTAAGTCGTTAGCCCGCTTATCCCCCTAGGTCGGTCACTTACTTAGGTCGGCCTATTCTTGAGTCACCAACTTCTTAGGTCGCCCATTTCTTAAGTCGGTCATTACCTTAAGTCGTCTACTATCTTAAGTCGTCTCAATCTCTTAAGTCGTCCAAATCCTTAAGTCGGTCAAATACTGTAGGTTCTTCCAATCCCTTAGGTCGTTCACTCGACCTAGCCTACCCCACGACTCAACTTCTAAACGACTTAAGCTACAACATGGCTTAACTTCTAGACAACTTAACTTCTACACGACTTTAAGCTCTAGACGATCTAACTCAGGACGACTTAACAATACTAACAATCTAATAACGACTGTTTTACGATGTTTCGATCCGTAAAAATACGGGTCGTTACATTCTCTCCCCCTTAGGAATTTCGCCCCTGAAATTCCAAACAAACAAGAGCAATCAAAGACTATTCTGCACGCCTACCATCCATAGCAATCAACAAACCATGCATCCAATTCTAGCTTAGCATGCAGAATTCTAAAACTAGAACAAGTTACAATATCGTGAGATGACACGACACCTTAGGGCCATACCTTGAAGAGTTCAGGATGAGCTGCCTTCATCCTCTCTTCCACCTCCCACGTACAGTCGTTATCATCATCACTCCATTGTATCTTGAGCAACTTAACTACCTTCCTCCTAAGCTGTTTCGTGTCGGTTTCCACAACACGTAGCGGCTTACGAGGTCTGTTATTGACTGGATCAACCTCGAAATCTTCACAGCTATCAGCAAAAACCACTGTATTCGAGTCGTGCACATACTTCCGTAGATATGATACGTGAAAAACATTGTGCACGCCCGACATCTTCTCTGGTAACTCCAATCTGTAGGCGAGCTTTCCAATTCGCTCGATGATCGGGAATGGTCCAACAAATCTCGGAGTCAATTTTCCTTTCTTCCCGAATCGAATAACATTCTTCAGTGGAGAAATCTTCACAAAAACCATATCACCTACGTCGAATTCCAAATCCTTACGACGCTTATCGGCATAACTTTTCTGACGGTCTTGGGCTGCCTTCATTCGTTGCCGAATGATCTCTATGAAATCTGAAGTCTGTCAAATCATCTCTGGCCCAAGCATCAACTTTTTCCGATCTCTAACCAACATGTCGGAGAGTTACACGGTCTTCCATACAATGCCTCATACGGTGCCATACCAATGCTTGACTGGTAACAGTTGTTATACGAAAATTCCACCAAATGAAGATGATCTTCCCATGATCCTCCGAAATCCAAAACACAAGCTCTAAGAAGATCTTCCACAACTCGGTTGACTCTCTCGGTCTGACCATCTGTTTGAGGATGATAAGCTGTACTCAAACACAACTCGGTTCCCAAAACTTCCTGAAAGCTCTTCCAAAATACACTAGTGAACAATCGGTCTCGATCGCTCACTATACTCTTCGGAATACCATGGAATCGAACTATCCACTTAACATACAACTCTACCAACTTTGATGCAGTCCTAGTCGATCGAACAGGAATGAATCTTGCACTCTTAGTCAGACGATCTACAATGACCCAAATCCCTTCATTTCCCGTTCTTGTTCTAGGTAGTCCATCAATAAAATCCATCGACACTTGCTCCCACTTCCATGTAGGAACTTCTAATGGCTGAAGCAATCCACTGGGCTTCTTCTGCTCGGCTTTTACCAAATGGCAGTTCATGCACTTGGAAATAAAATTTCCAACATCCTTCTTCATACCTTCCCAGTAATAGGTTCTCTTCATATCCCGATACATCTTATTCCCACCTGGATGAATAGTCAGCTTCGAGTGATGACTTTCCTTCAGAACTTCATCTCTCAATCCATCTATATCGGGAACAACTAGTTGTCCTTGCTTCCGAAGCCAACCCTCTTGATCGACCTCGAATCCTTTATTCTTTTCTGGGTCCAATCCAGATTCCAAATCACGGATAACCTTGACAATCTTATCATCTCGCCTTTGACTCTCGCCAATTCTTTCCACAAGAGTCGGTCTTATCGATAAGTTTGCCAACATCTCAGGTTCCAATTCACATCTGGGCCTGAAGTCAAATCCAGCTGAATACTCGAGATTCTTCCATTCTGAAAACATGGCTCCCAATCCTGCATGTCTTCGACTTAACGCATCTGCCATTGCGTTACCCTTTCCCGGAGTATAAGCTATACCAAAATCATATGATGCCAAAAACTCTAGCCAATGTTGCTGCCGAAGATTCAAATCCTTTTAGGAGAAAAGATACTTCAACGACTTATGATCTGTAAACAACTCGAATCGAACTCCCAATAGATAATGTCTCCACATCTTCAGAGCAAAAACAATCGCCGCTAACTCCAAATCATGAGTCGGGTAATTCCTTTCATGCGGCTTCAGTTGTCGACTTGCATACGCAACAACTTTATCCCTCTACATTAGCACTGCTCCAAGTCCAGTACCACATGCATCGGTGTAAACCACCATCTCATCATTCCCACTTGGAATAGTCAAAACAGGAGCACTTGTCAATCGCTCTTTCAGGATTCTAAAAGCTTGCTCACACTTATCTTCCCATCTGAACACTTGGTTCTTTTTCGTCAATCCTGTTAACGGTGCAGCCACCTTAGAGAAATCTTTGATAAACCGTCGATAATATGCTGCTAATCCAAGAAAACTTCTCACATCAGATGCATTCTTAGGTCTAACCCAATCCTGGATTGCTGCCACCTTAGCGGGATCAACCTCTATTCCATTTCCAGAGATAACATGGCCTAAGAACCTCACTTCACTCTTCCAGAAATGACACTTCGAAAACTTAGCCTTCAGCTGATGTTTCCGCAAGTTTCCAAAACAATATGCAAGTGCATCTTGTGCTTTTCTTCAGTTCTAGAATAAATCAGAATATCATCCACGAACACTAGCACGAACTTACTCAACTGATCTCTGAACACTCTATTCATAAGATCCACAAAAATATGCTGGTGCGTTAGTCAATCCAAACGGCATTACCAGCCACTCAAAGAAACCGGATGGTGTCCTGGAAGTAGTCTTCGGCACACTATCCTTAGCCACTCTCAACTGGTGAAATCCCGTTGCCAAATCCATCTGAGAAAACACCTTAGCTTCGTGAAGCTGATCAAACAAGTCATCTATTCTCGGCAATGGATACTTGTTCTTCTTAGTCACCTTATTCAGCTCACGATAATCCACACACAACCTCAATGATCCATCCGCTTTGGTTGCAAACACAACTGGTGCACCCCATTCGGACACACTACGCCGAATGAATCCTTTCTGTAAAAGGTCATCAACCTGCACCTTCAACTCCTGCTGTTCCTTAGGCGCCATCCGCCTAAGAGGCATCACAACAGGTCTGGCTCCCTCAACTAGATCTATACGAAACTCGATCTCTCTATGTGGCGGTAACCCTTTGACCTCGTCAAAGACATCCTCAAATCCATTAACGATTGGCAATGATGACAGTCCATCCCATGGAACAATCAGCGAATACATGAAGCTCATGAAGACGCCTTCTTCATGCTTACATCGTATCATAATCCTTCGCCCCTCCACATTCTCGACTGTCACCTCCAACCTCTCACAATCAACCTTTGCCGCATACTTCCTAAGCCAGTCCATACCCAAAATAATCCCGAACCCCGCAAAGTTCAGAACAAAACAATCACAAACAAAAGAGCAATCATGACTCGATACAATCAGACCACGGCATAACATACACAAACAAGACGAACCCCCAACTGGATTAGTCACTACCAATGGCCTATCAACGATATCCAGTTCTAAACCTAACCGGCCTTCAAGTTCATTACAAACAAAAGAATGCGACGCCCCAGTATCAAACAATACTCTAACTGGAACACCACAAATGGAGAGAGTACCCTGAACCACTACACCCTTTCCTTTCTCTTCAGCGGTAGGAGCTTTCGAAGACGATGGAACAGCTCCCAAAGCATAAGCTTGCACAATCTGCATGGCCTTTCGTGGTTCTGGACAATACTTCTTGATGTGCCCCGGCTTGTCACAGTTGTGGCACTTCATCGGCACCTTTGGATTCTTGCAATCTTTGGAGAAATGGCCCTTCTGTTGACAATTGTAGCAGGTCACTTCGCCCGTATGCTTCTTCTGGCCACCCTTACCCTTTTTCTGCTGCTGCTTCCTCTTCTTGTTTCCACCTTGCGGTGGTTTAGACCCTTCCTTGGTTACAGCAACAATAGATCCTTCTTTAGGAAACCAGTTCTCGTGCCTGGAAGCCTTCTCCATAAGCTTCTCAAATGGATTGTCCAGATGATCCAACAACTTCCTCCTCATGATTAAAGTCATCATAGCCTCGAACATAGCAGCATAATCAGCAGCCCCTTTAGTAGCACGGCCTTCCCTAGTAGCTGGTCTCCCTCTTCAACTCATTCTCAATATCTATAAAAAGGAATGATTAGCACACCTTGAGAAACAACTGCATAAAGGACTCAAACTCTACTAAGCTACTATATTATATATAGTAATCATCCATCAAAATACAATTACGTCTCTCATACGTAGTTACGTCAGTGAGCGTTGGGTAAAATCGATTAACCAATGCTCTGATACCAAATGTGACGACCGCCCATGACCCCTGCACTGAACCTAGAGATAGTGCGCTGTAAAGTGTGCCAGGCGACCATGGACGATTGCCAGGGTTGAGTTAAACAGCAGAATCTATCGTATTACTCACAGCGCATGGACAAAATACAATAGAATATATATATAGTGAAGCTTCACAGAACAGAATCTCATCAATAAAACTTCATAATAGTTGAATACAAAACATCTGAATAGTCAATACAACAAGCCTCACTACATAACACTCAGAGAATACACAAAGCAGCGGAACATCCAGTACATATAGTAAGAAAACAATATGCAATACTCCAGCTCGTCTTTGTCATCAACATCGTGGAAAGCAAGAACAACACCTGTCACCTGCTACCTAGTCTGCCCGTTCCAAAATGGACGAACAGCCCAAGGCAATAAGAGTTAAAACATAAAGCCTTGAGTCAGACAACAGTCTTGGTGAGCGGTAAATTAACTAACAACATACAAAAAGAGCATAAAGGAAAAAGGAATAGGAATCCAACCCTCCCACTCCACCTCTTTCTACAGTGATAGCCCCCAGACACACTAAGCATAAATAAACATAGCAAAGCAGACATTTAAAGTAAAACAATTATCACTCGAGTCAAGGGCGATGTTTTCCAAGTACAAACCCCCAAGGCCTAAACCAAGATCAGATAAGCACCCAGAAAATACCGCTCTTGAGACCGAATGACGATACAACCAAACATCCATGACTCTGGCTATCACTGTTATCATTGCTTCGATATCATCGTTAATTGAATGATCGGCACCTTCTTTCAGCCATCAGTCAAGGGCTAATGGTAACCCCGGTTCTAGACAAAACTCCGCACGTCGTCGCAACCCGCGCCTAGGATTATCGAATCTTCCCAGAGTACTCGACCATCAACGGTTAGTCTTTTGGGCGTCCCCATGTACTCTTGCTTTGAGTTTGCTAGAACCTTCAATAACGAGGAAATCTCAGCCTCCTAGTCATCCTCCTCGATGACTATTCTCATACTAGCTCAAGCGCCTCTCGAGCCATCCATTATCCTCCAACTCGAACCATTTCACCGAGTTATCAACATGCTTGGAATGATCCCGTCTGGACTAGACCAAGGCTATCTCATATCATGCTTCGCCTCATCATCATCATAGCAAAGCCTCATCTCAACATCATCATCAAATCTATCCATATGAGCTCCCTCATCCGCCACATATGCCACAAGCAGCTTTTCCAATTCAAGAGCCTTTCCCTTAGCTTTTGAATCATCTTCGGTCTAAATCAAATCATCAATCATCTAATTCATAGCAATCAATCAAGTCAAACATTAATCAAAGTAATCAAGCATTCAAATATGATCTAATGAACAATTATAACAATATTGGCAATTTCGTAAATAAAGAGTCTAAAGTCTAACAAGCATGAAAACATGAGCAATATCTATATAATCTTGATGAATGAACTTGCATAGGTTAACATATAGTAAAATGGATGTCAAATCATCATGAACAATGGATCTATACTTAAGTTTACAAAAATGCATGAAAATCACTACTTTACACAAAATCAAGCCAACGATCCGATATACTCCTTTGGATCCGTGTAAGAGATAATCACCACTCACCCAATCACCAAAACAACTCAAAAGCAGCACACTTCGGATCTGGACAGCGAAGGATCTAACTCGATCTATCACGAATCCGCTTCAAACGATGAAATCTCTCTTCGATGGATGAAGATCTTCAATCTAAGCTCTTGAATCTTCAATTTGATCTTCAACTTGGATGGATGGAATCACTAGATTAGAGTGGAGAAAAGAAGTGAAGAAGTGTAGAAGTTGAGCTCTCAAAATGGCAGCACTTCGTCGCTTCGAAATCCGGATCCCAAAAAGTGAGAAAAACCTTCCTATTTATAGGCTGAAATTCCCTAAGTCGTTCACTTTTAGGTCGTCCACGACCTATAGAGCATCACGACCTACGACTTAGTGAGACAACCCATCCTACGACCTAACGAGGTTACGACCTACGACTTATAAAATCTTGCGACCTAAAACCCCACGGCCTATCAGTCCTGCGACTTACGACCTAGCAACAGCTCCGACCTAACACATGCGCACGTTCCCTCCTAAGTCGCCTGGACGACTTAGCGACTTAGCACCATTACAACTCAACAAAGTCACGACCTAACTATACACACGATCTAATTGGGACACGACTTAACCCCTTACGACCTAACACTTAGCAACCTAACAACCCACGACCTAACTCCTAAGTCTTCTACGACTTAACCTAATTAGGTCGCTTACTGCTACCCCAGTTTCCTTAGGTCGTCGCCGACCTACCCCTTAGGTCGTTAACTCGCCAAAACTCTTAAGTCGTTAGCCCGCTTATCCCCCTAGGTCGGTCACTTACTTAGGTCGGCCTATTCTTGAGTTGCCAACTTCTTTGGTCGCCCATTTCTTAAGTCGGTCATTACCTTAAGTCGTCTACTATCTTAAGTCGTCTCAATCTCTTAAGTCATCCAAATCCTTAAGTCGGTCAAATACTGTAGGTTCTTCCAATCCCTTAGGTCGTTCACTCGACCTAGCCTACCCCACGACTCAACTTCTAAACGACTTAAGCTACAACATGGCTTAACTTCTAGACAACTTAACTTCTACACGACTTTAAGCTCTAGATGATCTAACTCGGGACGACTTAACAATACTAACAATCTAATAACGACTGTTTTACGATGTTTCGATCCGTAAAAATACGGGTCGTTACAATTGGTATAATAGCAATTATTGTAAATAATTGTTAATATAAATTTATATGGTTATATAAATGAAATGTGATCATTTTAATTTATCTAAAATGATAAGAAAATGTTTTTCAAATTTTGTTTACAAATATATGTACGTTAAGTATAAGTGAAAATATGACCAGGAATCGGTTCTCCAATTGGTAATGGTTTATCGAACGAAAGTTGTTCGAAATCAATGCAACGTTGTTTATATGCCATGTACACATATGTAACATACAAATGTATCCACTAACATGCACATGAACATATGTATACATACATATATATTTATACACTTAAAAATACATACATAATACAAAATATAAGAAATTTTAAGTAAGCTTTCTCCTTAAGCTTTCAAAAGTCAACCTATGCATACATGAAGTGGATGGAAGTGATGGGCACATGGAAGATGATAATGGCCGTGCCTAGGGAGGGGGAATGTGTATTGGAGAAGCTATGAAGTGGTGATGTTTGTATGGATTCTTTTACACTCTTCCTTTGGCTATAAATAGCCCACCCTCTCATCACATTTTTTCACCTTCTTCACTCTAGCATAACTTCCTCATATCAGACCAAAATAAGAATATTATTTTTTTGAAACAATTTAAAATTTCAGTGGCTACAACTTTCTAGTTGACCACTTCTTCTCATTAAAGGCTTAGCAATGCTCAAAATACCATTCTTTCTAAAGCATTTTTCGAGCCCAGTTTTAATGGCCGAAAATACCTCTTTTCATTTGAGTATAACTCCCCAAAAACAGATCCAAATGAGATCATTATTTTTTTCAGCCCATGTGAAATTCCAGTGATTACAACTTTTATGTTTAGCACTTATTCTAGTTTTGAGCCTAACTATGTCAAATTTTCACTTTTTTACAAAGCATATTCGGGCTTCGTTTTTACGAATCCGAGAATAACTTCTTTTCTTTTGATCATAACATCCTTAAATCTAATCAAAATCAAGTGTTTCATTTTTTTAAATTCAAGAGAAAAGAAATTGCAACAACTTTACAGTTAACAACTTTTTCAAATTTTGAGAGTAAGAGGGATAAAAATCCGAGAGAAGATGACCTATTTCGGGTCTAGTTTTATGAATTTAAGATCGAAGTTCTACCACTTCTCTTCCATACTTTTGGCAATCCCCTTCAAGTCTTGGCTGAGCCTTCTAAAGGGTCTAAGGACCAATTCCAAAGCATTCGTGCGATCATAGTGGAGCTATTGTCCGTTTAGCAAAGTTAGGAAGCAATGATGGCGAGAACTCCTAAAATTATTATACTATATGTTGGATGATGATACGATGTTGCAAATGGATGTTTAATATGCTTTGATCATCAAGTTTGGTTGTTTTCATATGAATTTTGAATATATATGCAAGTCACGAATATACACGTCGACAAGCACAATGAAAACCACTTTCCTTGAATTAATGAAATGGTGTGTATAGAATTGTTAAACCTCTTTAAAAATGGTTTAAAATGAGTTTGAAATGTTTTGTAAACATTTAGAAGTGTTTTGGTGAAGTTTGAAAAGAAATGGAAAATTTAGTTAAAAATAAGCGCGTCGCGTAACGGTAGTTCGTGATTTTGCTATAAAAGTCAAACGAGTATATAGAATGGAATATAGCTAGGAATTCTTCGTGATAAGAATTTTCCAAACTATTATATCAATAGTTTTCAAACAAGGAAAGAAAATCAAGATTTGGATAAGTAGATTTTGAAATATGAGTAAAACAAGTTTTTGGAAAAATCGCGGTTTTGCAGTTCGAAATCCATAAAAGGATTTCTTTTGAAAATGATATTATAAAATTGTTTAAAAATTTGAAATAAATTAAAAAAATCCTTTAAAATGTTTTAAAAGTGACTTGAGTAATAAAAAATGAATTTCCAAATGATAAAAAGTCGTTTGATCAATATAGCTTAAAAGGCACTTTCCGTAACACTTTTTCGCAGCACTTTTTTGTAACTTTTGAAATATAGTTTTAAACGCAACAATTCTTTTCCAAATCTTTCATAAATGTTTTAAACAATTTATAAAGTGTTTTAAAGTTAACTTGAAAGATTTATGAAATGATCAGATGTTTTAATAATTTAGAGTCGATCAAATAACTTGACTGCCTTATGGGTGTTAGAGAGATAATGTTTTGGCTTGAGTTTAGAAAACCAGTTTCTTGCTCTCCCTGGTTATTCGAACTGGCCCGATGGATGGGATAGTAAATTTGGTTTACTGGGATCGAAATTTTCCAAAGGATAAAGACAGATATTTTCCAGGATTTAAACAATTTGTATTTTATAGAGATGATCTTCTTGTACTCGGTGTTAAATCCCGAAAAGGGAACTCATACTATTCGTGGAATTTAAAAGATGATTTCACCGTTATTCCGCCCATGGTATTTGTTGAATACTGGGATTGATATTGAGTAGAATTAGATTATTTTTATAGATTCTACTTACTTAATATTTACTGATTTTGGGATTACCATCTTAGATAACATGGTTTTAACTCAATCCAAGTTTTGAGTTTTGAATTAAGAAATCTTTGTGAAGACTTAAATGAAGTGATTTTGGAAAAATTTTCTTAATTGTAAAGAAAAATGTAATGATTTTGAATTATTCAAATTAAAGGAGTTTTAAGTAATCGAACAAATTAATAAGAGAGTTTTAATAATTCCGTATATACCGGAAAGAATGGTTTGAAAATATATATCTCCAAAAGAGATTTTTGATAAAAAGAACTTAATCAATTAAAGAATGATTCCATATTCACAAAATCTCTTTTTATCGATGATTGGTTCGAAGGAATCGGGGTCGGATCTAGGGTAATCCCTATTCGAAAACCACTTAGAACCGATGTATGCGTTCAAAAAATGAAGACCCGATAGAGAGAATGAAGGATGAAGACCAAAGATCTTCGGGGTGAAAGGACTGCTTGTTGATAATTCTGGTTAGCTCCCAAATACTGAAGTAGCAGTGGTCCCTTCATTTCTGAAACTCTTTGGGTTGCAAGACTTCTTGCTACTAATCCTAGGGTTAATTCCCGACAGGATGTGGTAGGAGAGTGGCTTCGGTTTGGTTCAGTCCCAGAACAAACTTATATGGATGGATGTCTAACATTGCATTCTTGAGATTTCATCATTGACTTTTATAAACATACATCTATTTGGTGGCAGAGAAGGCAACTTCTCTTAGCTTAACACCCTTCTCTGAGACGTATGAGCTTGGAGGTTGTATGTTTATGGAAGTTAACAAGTGATCGATGGAATGGCAGTGTGGCATTCAAAGGAAGATGATGTGTTATGTTAAAGATAATCGTTACCTCAAGCCTCACACTTGGAAATTACCGTAACAGGGTAGATGCGGCAAGGCTATGTGGTTCGTAACCATTAGAGTATGATCATCCCCTTCTAGATAAATTTCTACCCGCTATGACGTTCGAGTTTAAATTAATGTGGTGTATGCGAAGAGAACTCTCGGTAGGTCGGTAACGACTGGGGTGATGACATATTTGGTACTATCTAGGAAGTGGTAGGTCGGTCTTGTGTGGGTAGAGGACCATCAGTTGGGCCTCGGTACATTCTTCTAGAGATGTACCGCCGGAAGGTAGTCCCTTCACCAGGTCATTTGTATGGAATCCATTCTCCAATAAGTGCCTGCCATTTTGTTTGTACAGCCTAGTATGCTGGAATTTAATAATGGTAACAATTTCAGCTAAGTTTAATAAGTTTATTTGCAAATGTTTTCAAAGATATGCCATTAAAAATAATATCAAGTATTTTGACGTAGAATGTTTTGGTTATCATAAGCGAAAAACCCATTCCATGTTTATGTGCGGCGTGGCCTTATAAGATACCTTTTGTTTTCAAAATGCACATTTTGAGTTCTCACACCAGTCTAATGACTGACTCAGAGTTTATTTTCCCTTTCCTTAAACTCTGGGTGCCCTAATTTTCCCCAGGCAGCCTAATAGTCAGGTTTAGTTTAGAAGAAATCTGGATGGAGCTTAGATCATGGAGTCAGAAGATTTTACTGAAGATTTTTGTCTATTTCCACCACATTCTTGTGCTATAGTATTCCGCATTTGTAAGGACAGGATTTATCACTTTCCATGTTTTAACTCTGATAAATTGTATTTTAATTTTTGCTGTAAAATTTATATTGAAATAACATATGTGAGATTCTGTTCTGCCTTTATTTTTCTTTCTTACCCTTGAGAATCCGCTTCTCCGACACTTGAATTTACGGCACGTGAATACCGAGGTTGTATTAGTGTCGATTTCTGGGAGTCGAAGAAATGGGTCCTTACACAAACATTACTAACCCATTTGAGCTTCATCTCAAATTTCATCAAAATCCAAATGTTGCTACCTCTTTCTTAGGTCCATAGGCTAAGATGGGTATTACCGCTGTGCTCCACCGTGCTCCCCCATGTCGCTACATTATCACCTATCGCCGCTGAGCCCAAATCCTATGTTATCGATCTATTCAATAATTCCTTCACCACTACTATCGCAAGCACTTTATGGCTAAAGTGTGTCATCCATGGAACGGAGGCTGGGAATGATGAAGAATTCCAAGAACAAAGTTCTCCCATGCCAATTGATTCCTTGGTCAACTTGGGATAGGATCGGTAGTACGAAATTTCATTGTCAATGCTTAGGGAAATTACATACATGCATTCACATCGAGTCTAAGAGTCACTACACTCTAGGATTTTCATCCAATCGATACTCGATCTCGAGACAATATCCATGCAATTTTGAAAAAAATAAGCTTCAGATTGTTTTAGATAGAATATTGTTAACGTCAATCTTACATTAAGGAATTACATCCAACACGTAGTTCCATCGCATGTTGGAGCTCGTTCACTAGCACGAGCATGCTTTCTACATAGAGTGTATTCATTCTTCACACTAAGGACACAAGACACTCACCATGCAGATCGACTCATACATTATTTCCCATATCGATATGCAGTACCCAATCAATGAAGACATGTCGACATTCTTTGGATCCTACACATTGCCTAATTGGACTTAACTAAAGTACATATTGTATCAAAATCATACCTGACCATGTTCACATATCAATTTTTCAATAAATTATGGATTGTAGATGCTCCTAGCGTATCTTTGCCTTGGGTGCAGGTCCTTCTACTTCTGAATTTTTTCCTCCGACGGTAGGTTCATCTTTTTTCGTAGCATATACCTTAATGCCTTCTAGGACCTAACAGTCTTGCCACCAATATGAGCATTGTATTCAACGAGTCACCTATCATTATTATTTTGCATGTTATATCAATTGGTTGGTTATTATTGTTGTGCATTGCATGTGTTATATTATTTGCTTGATATTTTTGTTGTTTATTCTAGGATATGCATATTTTGTGATGTTTATATTACTCTTGTATTTGTATATTGGATTACGTCTATTATAGTACGATGTTATGTATCGACAACATTATATTAGTTATGCCGACTCATTGATGATAGGTGAAGAGCATGTTATGGTATGATTTCCTATCTTTCGGATATTTAATTTGCTTGTTTATGGAGTTCGGATTACCCCTGAGCCATAATTGTGGAGAGAACTGACTGTGCCTTAATAGTTCCTATTTATTTGTATATACAGTATTTTAAGATAGTTCCCTCACATCAGGCTTTATGTCTGACCTGCATTTTGTCTATGTCTATTAATTTCATGACAAATCTCGGATACTTGATTGAGTAGTTTGGGAGCTAGGTGCTTTTGGGGATACACTTTCATGACATCTGGAGCATACTATGGAAGCGACATCAATACTTCGTACATATACTTGATATTGTAGTAGTACATGACGGATATGCATTGATTCTTTCCTGCCATTTTGACTATTATATATATGATTATCATGTTCTGTTCATGTATACTTCGCTTAAGGGAGACTACTTCTCGGTATATGGAGACAGGAGATTTGGCTGGGTAAGACATAATGTTTACGTGGATGATGAATATGCTCTTATTTGGAATGAATTCAGGCATCACTTTGGTTCTCAGTTCATTTCTAAGATCAAGAAGGGCATATTGCTTAAGCATTCCATCCATCTTAAGTATGGCAGCCTACCAATAAAGGAGTATGTTAGCCAATTTAATCTTTTGTTTTTAGGGATTGAGCTGGTCGGTACTCCATTGGTGTGGGAAAGGGAGTTTACCCTGGGTCTTAAAGCATCAGCTAGGGAGCCATTTCTTAGTCTTATCCATGTTAGGGGCTACTGTAAAGTCTCGTTGGGATGGTTCTCCTCCATGATTGCACCCACGGTGTACGTTGGAGATAGTGAGAGTGAAAAGCAAACTGAAGCTCTAACCGAAGCATAAAGACCAATATACAAGGAAGATCAAGCTTATTCAAAGAAAAAAGCTAGCCTAGTGTGTCACTCCTCTAGCATGCAGGGGCATTTCAATAGGAGATGTCATCCAGTTAAAGTGAAGCGTAAGTGTTTCAATTGTGATTGGCTAAATCACTTGAGGAAGGATTGTCCTACATTGTTAAGGGTTGGATAAGCGATGATGGCTTATGCCTTATGGGCATTAATAGGTCCTAGTAGGCCTCAAGGGAAAAGGAATAAGCATATGTAGTGGGATACGCTCTATTTAGAGTATTCACTTTTTTCTTTTTGATACTTGAGTGTATATTCCTCAATTGCTAGTTACTTGGTAGGTAGGCTAAACTTGACATCTTTCATAGTAGATAAATTCTTCTATAAAGATAAACCTTGTATGAGTAACCTTAGTTGTTGAGCTAAGGTTTGGCGGCCGAGAATACAACCATTTTGATTTATTTGAGTCAATTTGTGAGATTTATATTAGTCAATTGCATTTTGATGTGACTCAGAGTGGATAATATATTTAGATACTGGCTTATTTGTGCTTACTCTCCAATTGATAGTCATGTATGGTTGTGATAGTATCGATTACTACACTGAAATTATATCTGTTTAAATTTTATGTTGTTGCATGAGAAATGCTTGTTCATTAGAGATGCTAGTTACATGGTTTGATGTAGGATATTCATTTGAGATGATTGCAATATATGATTTAGCATTCTGAAATCCATTGTTAATGTTGTAATTGTGTTTAATCCTCTTTGTTGTGTGCATGATCAGGTACATGGAAGCAACCATGTGCTATTGGGATGCTTATTTTCTTATATTGGCATCTTAATGGCATACGCTTGCTATGAAAGAGGTATTTAAGATCTGTAGTGTAAACATGGGTATGCTTGTATGTCCTTAGAAATGAGGTGCCTCAGATATGGGATGCCTTAGATATGAGATGTGTATCTATGGATGTATTCAAATAAATACCGATATATTTGGAAACACGGTATTTTTACGATTTACGTATTATTATACATATTTTAGAGATATATGTGTGTAGTGGTGTCCAATCGATCTCAACTGATGGCTTTTATTTTTGGGATGAAAACTTTATTATGATTAATACGGTTAAGGAATTTTTGGAATCGGCTATTCTGATGCCAAAATGAACTCAAAATGCATGAAATTATCATCTTGGAATGCCATCTCGGATAGGAATGAAATTTATACCATCAGGACTGAAATAAAGGCGATGTATGCCGACGATTTCATAGTGATCCCATGTATTGTGTGATCGTATGAGCTCGAAACGTATGGAGACTTATTTGAGGAATTAAATATAATATATTATATATTATACAACTATTCCCTCAGATATTCTTTTCCCCATGACTTTTCCCTCTTTCATTTCTTACTTCCATCTCCTCATGTAAAAAAATGGAAGTAGCCACTCCCTTTCATGAATTAAATCAGTAGCTTCGAGAAATGTTTGGTGACAGAGTTAGATCCATTGGAATCAGGGAGAGGAGAGCATCACATCGGTGGTGACGAGGTGGTGTACGACAATGATAGGCAAAGTCGACTTTAGTCACTGTCGATCTAGGGTTGTGGATTATGGTTGTTTGTGGCAAAGATATGCCAAATGAAGACCACCATCATTTTTCCGTTGGCGACGTTCACCTTTCCAAGCAATTACAGCTGCTCCGGTGGACCATGGTAACTTGCAACATTCGTGTATGGAGGAGGGACAGAGGAGAGGAGAAGTAGGTAACAACTTAGGAGGTGGTGTTGAGGTTACTGATTTTGATGTTGATAGGTCGAGCACTCGATGAGGAGTGCAATAGCATAGTCAGCGTTTGATTTCGTCGAGCAGAGCTCCGTATCACTATGTGCATGTAGGGTGGGGAAGTGGGATCTCTGCTTGTACATGGGAAAAAAGGATTTTGGGGAAGATGATTGATTAAGGCAATCGACTTAATTAAGTTAATTAATTATTTCTATTAATCTTGTTTTGTATTTAATTCATATCTCTTGCATATAAAGTCAAATCGAGATGCGATCTTTGCCGTTGCACTTGTAGTGAGATTATCTACAACATGGTATAGTCTTGGATTGGATTCGGACACTTGATAATTTATGGTTCTGGTGAGCAGAATTATAACTCTAAATTTATATTTCAGCATAAATCCCCGTAATTATTTATATTGAAAATATTACCTCAAAGAGGTAGAATAAAATATATCTATGTAATTATTCCGCTGTTTGCTTGGATTGGTTTGTGTAGATATTCAAGATAATTGATTAAAATTATATATAAATAAATATTATGTTCTATTCGTACTAAGTACAGTTAAATAGAGTTGAATTTTAATTTATAACATGATTATAAATTAATAAAACTCTAATTTCCTGTTATATTAGTGAAAGGAATATTATTATGTATATTATTACTAATCGGATATTAAGAGTATGACTATTAAAAGTAAGCCGAAGGCCTAAAATTATTTATAAGCTAGTTATTTTTTTATAAATAGTTGCATAATGTTATTAAATAGTAGAAGAAGATATTTGGATTTTTATAGAAAAGATTTAGTAAATAAAAGTAAGATTTGATTATCAAACAATCGAATTATATACTTAAATATATGTGTATGAGGAAACGTATATATGTATAAGCACGTCACGAGCATCTCATGTAGCCATAGCGACTATCATGTGCAGTAAGTTGCATAAGGTGATACCGGGTCAAGTAATAACTCCGACAAAGCTCAAAACGTGAATCAGTGCATTTTGACATCTATAATGAAAGAAGGCGATGTGGAAGAGCGTATTTGGGTTATTAAGATGCGCTTTACATTTTGGTAGCTAAACAATCGTAGAAAGAATTGGTGACGACATGAACATCCCTCCTGAACACTTAAAGGAATCGACACACAAACTCAACAATAAGACACCAAACTTCAACTATGTGCTGATAACATGGTGGGATGGTCAGGTGACTCGATGGAGAAGGCATCATGACAAAACAAGTGGAAATCGGGCCTTGGATCGTGCTCCAACCTAGGCATTATTGCCCAGCTCAAAGTATAGACAGGTGGACTGATGGTACTAGCTAATAGCTGGGTCGGGCAATTATGCCCAGATCTGGATCATTTCGCTTCCGAACTAACCTAATTTCCTCTGTATGACTTCAGGAAGACTTTTAGGTTATGTGGAGAAATGGATTGCAAGTTCTTACCTATTGGTTTTGTCCTTGGGTAGATGTCTTGATGATCACATTGGCCTTATATTGGTGGCCATGCGTTTTATTGGTCATTTAGAAGTGACCATACGTATAGATAGACGTTGACATGATGTTGGTCTTTGTTTGTAATAGGCGTATGTGATTACGTGATGTTATATTTGATGTATAAATAGATGTAATGACATATGTGTTCCTTTGTGGTCCTGATAGCATATTATATGGGATACGCCCGTCGTTCTCTTTTTGTAGAGGCATAATGGAAGTTAGATAAAAAATCCATGATGTCTAAGTGGGAGATGATGCCGATCATCTACGAGTTGGTCGTATATCACTTATGTTCACTATGGGGTATGGTGATATCCACATAGGTTTCAAGTAAATAGATTTGATAATATATCACCTACGTCATTGAGGGGTAGGGTTAGACTTACATCAGTTCGATCACACTGAATGCGACTCGAGGTCTATGGCACACCGAGGTACTGACTTTATTTATTTTGGACCCTCAACTGGAATCATTGGATTACGATAATTTGAAAGATAGATTGATGTCTAACGTGGACTCAAGTTTCAGATATACAGAGTATGTCATATAACATCTGGTCCGGATTATCTTTGAGCCACAATCGATGCCTAACTTGTTTATGGACAGTCCGAATTACCTCTGAACCACGATGGTGGAGAGGATTGGCTGTGTTTTAGTAGTTCCTGTTTATTTGTGTATATTTTAATATACAATATTTCGAGATAGTTCCCCTCTCACTAAGCTTTATGTCTGACCCGGGTTTTGTCTTTGTCTGCTTATGTCATGACAAGTCTTGGGTATTTGATCGAGTAGTTTGGGAGTTAGATGCTTTTGTGGGTATGCTTTCAGGACAGCTAGAGCATACTGTGGAGGCAATGTTGATACTTCATATATATACTTGATATTGTAATAGTATATCATATATATATATATTTATATACGAGACTTGATGTATTCTAATTTCCTGTATTGGTATCACTTATCAGTCATTTCCGCTAGTGTATTCTCTCATATATATATATATATATTCATTATCATGTTCATTTCATTTATATTCAATATACCATATGTCATCGTTTCGCTATAAGATCCGGGCAATGTTTGTTCTAATTTTTCTTGTCCGCCAATCCTTCTTTTGTGGTATTTGAAAGTCAAACATTGTCATTCGGTGCTAATTTTAGGGTATTATGAAGGGTCTTCTGTTACACTTGGTATAAGAGCCTAGGTTCAATATTTAGAGCCAAGTATACCAGCTTGGGTTAAACAAACTAGTAGAGGAAGATACGCTGAGAGAACATACTTATGTTTTCTTATTATATGATACTGCATACACCACTTGTCCTTTAGATTTTGATTTATTTCTATCGCTAGTTGCTAAGGTATCTTTGTCAGGCTATTAGTATGAGCTGACTAGGTATGCAAGCGCGACTACAAATGGGAAATATGAGATGTTCAGTTTAGTTTAGAGTCTATTTAGCTACCACAGGGGACGTTCCGCCGCCCATGAACATTTCCAGCTGATGCAGTGGGCGTCGGAGGTGGTGTGGCCCTTGGGGAACTAGTATTTCTAGCTCTATGGGCTTTAGACTCTTCATAGCTATGTCAGATTTCCTTAGCCTTAGGAGGAAGCCATATCTGAGTCCCAAGGATGTTTCCTAGACACAGCCTTAGACATGTGCATGAGAAGGCTTCCACCAATATAGGTCTAGAGAATGTTCTGTTAAGTGAGACTGCTTCTCGGTATCTGGAGAGGGGAGACTTTGTCTAGTTAGGACTTAGTGTGTGTGTCTGATGAGCAAGCCCATGACATGGAATAAATTCAGGCGTCGCTTTGGTTCTCAGTTCATTTCTAAGATCGAAAAGGGCGTATAGCTTAAGCATTCCATCCATCTTGAGTATGGAAGATTATTAGTGATGAGGTATGTTGACTAATTCAGTCTTTTATTTTTGGGATTGAAATGGTCGGTACTGCATTGATGTGGGCAAAGGAGTTTGCCTTGAGTCTTAAAGCATTATTTGGGGATTCAATGCTTAGTATTATCCCTGTTAAGGGCCACTCTTGAAAGTCTCTCTAGGATAGTTCTACTCCATGAGAGCACCTACGAGGTACCGTTAGAGATAGTGATAGTGGAAAGCAAAATGAAGCTCCAACTGAAGCGTAAAGACCAAGATACAAGAAAGATCGAGCTTATTCAAAGAAGAAAGCTAGTTTAGTGTGTCACTCTTGTGGCATGCAGGGGCATTTCACTAAGGGATGTCATACAGCTAAAGTGAAGTATAAGTGCTTCAATTGCGACCGACTTGATCACTTGAGGAAGGATTGTCCTACTTTGCTAAGGGGTGGGTAACTGATGATGACTTATGCCTTATAGGCATTACTAGGTCCTAGCAGGCTTACCGCTAAGGAGAAATGGAAGAAGCTTATGTAGTGGGATATGCTCTATTTGGAGTACTCACTTCTGTTCTTTTTGACACTTGAGTGGTGTATTCCTCTATTACTAGTTACTTGGTACATAGGCTAAACCTTACATTTTTCATAGTAGGTAAATTCTTCTATAATGATAAACCTTATATGAGTGACCTTAGTTCTTGAGCTAAGGTATGACCGAGAGTACTACCATCCGAACTTGATGCATGAGCTGTCGAGTTGAGTAAGGTTGGTCGATGAAGTGTGACTTAGATCTAGCATCCAACTAGGATTCGTTGTTTGCCCAGTAATGAGCAAACGTCGAGCGAGTGACTTATATGTTCTGCATAGAGTCATTTGTGTTAGAATTGTTTTTCCTTGTGTTAGTAAATCTTTGGCAATAAGGTCAACCCCATGCATTGAAGGGATATTTTCAAGGATCAATTCATTCACTTAGTGGTTCTAATCAGTAGTTCAAGCATAGGGATTCTAGGTGACTTACACTAGTTGGGCAAGGGTTTTAAACTCGATTCTTAAAGGCGAGTGGTCGTGTCGGATTCTTAAGTTGACTGATAGAGTTTCGAAGTGTGACTCTAGTTGTGCAAGGAAATTTCAATGGTCTGTCTAAGGAGCTAGATCATAGTTTGCATGAGAGGAGTCAGGTGGCTGACCCGAGTTTAAGAAAGAAATATTACAAGCAAATGATGGATTGGAACGAGCATCGTGTCATTTTGGATGATCTTTTGTTATTTGAAATTTTAATGTAGTATAGTTAAGATTGCTTGTGATAATCCGAGAAAGGACTTAATAGTTTTGTGGCGATTCAGATAATCTTCTAAGTGGTGATATGATACTTACTTAGGCGAGCATCATAGTACACTTACTATATTATCCTTATTAGCATTATGCGGTTGAGGTGAGTTTAAACTCGAGAGAACCCAGGAATTTATAGACGTCATTAAATGATGATTTAATTAGTAAAATTTTCTCCTTTGGAGAATGAGTTCTATTTGGAAGGAAAAAGAAAAGATTGAGACTTAGATCGTTGGATTTATTTGAGAGTTTTGAGACTTGATGATCCTGCATATCATGTAAGTTTTCCTTTTCATAGCGGGAGGTGTAATATACTTTCATGTATCATATTCATGAAAGGAGTTACACCACTAAATCATTTTATCCATGTTGGATGTCGAACTGACTCATTGGAATTTATAATTGCCATGCACGTTTCGACTATTCTTGGTCACCATGCATGTCGGTATAGACTCTTTGGTATGTTTCATTGTTTAGTATACTTATTATTTGCTATTATTTGATTGGTGCTTGCTGTTGCTTGTGTTGTTTGCTGTTATTTATTGTTGATTGATTTTGATTTCGATTGGTTTATCGTAGTTGCATGTTTTGCATGATTGGTAGTTTATATGATAGTTACTGATTGCTTGTTAATTTCCCTTGTTGCTAGTTGTTGATTGATCATTATTGCATGTTGTTGCTTGCTTTGCGTGTTTTGTAGTTTGTATGTTAGTTATAGTTGCTTACCATTGTTTGCTATTGTTTGATTGTCACTTGTTTATTTTCGTTGATTGATGTTGGTTTGTTGTTGTTTGTTGTTACTTGATTTTGAGTGTATGGTTGCATGTTTGATAATTTAAAATTTCCTATTAAATTATGTTCGGAAAGAGATAGCGATAGCTATCTAAAATAGATCACATATCATCCACGCCCACTATGGGGCCAAGCTGAGATCTATACGTGTCGATTGCATTTAGATGTGACTCAGAGTTAATAGTATATTTAGATACTGACTTATTTATGTTTACTCCCTAATTGATAGTCATGTATGGTTGTGATAGTATCGGTTACTACACTGAAATTATACATGTTTAAATTTTATGTTGTTGCATGAGAAATGCTTATTGCAATAGAGATGCTAGTTACATGGTTTGATATAGCACATTCATTTGAAGTGATTGCTATATATGATTTAGCATTCTTAAATTCATGGTTAATGTTGCAACTGTGTTTAATCCTTTTTATTGAGTACATAATAAGGTACATGGAAGCAACTATGCACTATTAGGATATTTGTTCGCTTATATTGGCATCTAAATGGCATATGCTTGCTATGAAAGAGGTACGTAAGATCTATAGTGCTGACTTGGGTATAGATGCTTGTTGGTCCTTAGAAATGAGATGCCTCAAATATGAGATGCAAAGGAGGTGTTGTTGAATATTTCCGAAACAAGAGGGCTTTAAAAGCCTAAGAACTGGAAGATATTTTCTTACTTTTGGAATTTCGAGGAAGAAATCCTTTTAAGGAAGGAGAATGCAACAACCCGCATTTCGATATGATATTTAAATAATTAATTAAAATATTGATCGTTAATTAATTAAAGGTCCAAAATATGACTTCTTGCATATGGTCGAATCAGGACACGAGACCACCTCCATTGAGTCCGGGTTGCGAATCAAAATGATTATAATCACTATATTCAAAAACATGTTATATTTACGATTTATGTATTATTGTACGTATTTTATAGAAATACGTGCATTGTTGGATTCAATGGGATCTCAACCGATGGCTTGTGTTTCTGGGATAAGAACTTTATTATGAGACGTACGGTTGACGAATTTTTGGAATCGGGTGATCCGATGGCCAAAACGATCTCAAAATGAATGAAATTATCATCCCGGAGCACTGTCTCGGATGACAATGAAATATATACCATCGGAACTGAAACAATAAGGTGATGTACGCCGACAAGTTTCATAGCAATCCGATGTACTGTGTGTTCGTACGAGCTTGAAACGTATGGCGACTTATTTGAGGAAACAAGCAACGAGTTTTTTAGCGATGAGTTTCGCAGTCGGCATTTGATTTCATCCAACGGAGCATCTCGTGTAGCCAATGCAATTATCGTGTGCGCTAAGTTGCATAAGGCAATACCGGGTTGAGTAATCGCTCTAGTGAAGCTTGAAACGTGAACCGGTGCGTATTGTGTGTGTTAGCATATGAATATACATCATGATGAAAGAAGGCGATATGGAAGAGTGTAGTTGAGTTGTCGAGATGCACACCACATTTTGGTAGCTAAATGACCAGGAAAAGGATTTGTGGTGATAGGAACATCCATCCTGAACACTAGAAGGAATCAGTACGCAGACTCAACCATAAGACACCAAACTTCAACCGTATGATGAAGACAATATAACATGGTCAGATGACTTGATGGAGAAGGTATCTAACGAAAACACGGCCTTAGATCATGCTCCAAGATATGCATTATTGCCCAGCTCAAATCATGGACCAGTGGTACTAGTCAGTGGTAGGGCCGGGCAATAATGCCCAGATCTAGAGTATTTCATTTCCGGACCAAACTGATTTCCTCCATATTACTTCGGGAAGACTTTTGGGATACCATAGAAATGGAATGCAAGTTCTTACCTCTTGGTTTTGGCGTTGGGTTGATGATCGTATTGGCTTTATATTAATTTCCATGCATATTATTGGTCTTTCAGTAGTGACCATACGTAAAGATAGACGATGACATGATATTGGTCTTTGTTTGTAATAGGCGTACATGATTACGTGATGTAATATTTGATGTATAAATATAATTATACAGCATTGGCATTCCTTTGTGGTCCTGATAGCAAATTATATGGGACATGCTTGTTGTTCTCTTTTTATAGAGGCATAACGCAAGTTAGATAAAAAAAATCCATGATGTCTAAGGGGGAGATGATGATGATCATCAACAAGTGGATCATATATCACACCATGGAGTATGGTGAGATCCATGTTAGTTTCAACTAAATAGAATATGCCATATATCAACTATGCTCATCGAAGGGTACGATGAGACCTACACAAGTTTGATCACACTGGATGCGACTCGAGGTCTATGTACAATGAGGTACCGACTCTATTTATTTTAGACCCTCAATAGGAATCATTGGATCATGATAATTTGAATGATAGATCGACGTCTAACATGAACTCAAGTTTTAGATATATATAGAGTAGGTCATATATCACCTATGCTCACTAAGGGGTACAGTAAGACCTACAATGTGACTTCGGGTCTATTGTACATTGAGGTACTGACTCTACTTATCTTGGGCATAAGTCTACTATGGACTCCATATGATGAGTATTAATTTTATTCTCTACTGTCGCCTATCGCTATGATTGTGCGTGTTATATTAGTTGGTTGATTATTACTGTTGTGTATTATGTGTGTTATATTAGTTACTTGATATTGTTGTTGTGTATTCTAGGATATGCTCATATTGTGATGTTTATATTAGTCCTGTATTTGTATATTGGGTTACACAATCATAGTATAATGTTACACATCAGTCGCATTATATCAGTTGTGCAAACTGTCGATGACAGGTAAAGAGCAGGTTATGGTATAATTTCATATCTTTTGGATATATTTGCTTTACTTGTTTATGGACTATCCAGATTACCCCAGAGCTACAATTGTGGAGAGGAGCGGTTGTGCTTTAGTGTTTCATGTTTATTTGTATATAGTTTTAATATACAATATTTTGAGATAGTTCCCCTCACACTAGGCTTTATGTCTGACCCACGTTTTTGTCTTTATCTGTTTATGTCATGACAACTCTCGGGTACTCGATTGAGTAGTTTGGGAACTAGGTACTTTTGGGGATACGCTTTTAGGATAGCTAGAGCATATTATGAAGGCAACGTCGATACTTCGTGTATATATTTGATATTGTAGTAGTACGTGACACATATGTATTTATAAATGAGACTTGATGTGTTCTGTTTTTCAATATTAATATTCACTAATCAGTCATTTTCGCGAGCATAATCTCTTATATATATTGATTATCCTGTTCAGTTCATGTATATTCAATATATTATATGTTATCATTCCATAGTGAGATCTGGTCGATATGCCTTAGTATAATGTTTGCTTTAAAATTTCTTTCCCAACAATCTGTCTTTTGTGGTATTCGGAAGTCTAACATGGTCATTTAGTGTTGATTTCAGGGTATTATGAAGGGTTGGTTGTTACATTGACATTGATCTCATGGCTCCTACACCACAAGATGCCCCACGCATGGCATAAAACTCTTCCACTTACCAAGGAGGGGCCAAAGGGTGATGATGATGGCAATAATTAGGACAGTGATGAAAGCGAGGATAACGACGACTCTAACAACGGATATAGGTCTACTAGAGAGACGAAGGGGTTGGGGTGGAAGAACTTTGCCTCTTGTTCTCTGAAAAAATAAGAATCTATTACCTCGCTTAGTCCCTGAGCCATAGCAGACTCTATCTAGAGAAGCGACTCCATCTTCGCTTATAGGCGATATATTTTGTTCGCACGGCCATTTTGGCAGCATTCCAAAGAACATCCCAGAATACGACATTGTGAACTTCACTCTCCCAGACATTACTTCACCAATTCACCACAGTCGATGTACCCCCAACTACTATAGAAGAAGTAACTCCATTTAGTCGACTACACGATCATAGTCCATACAATAAATATGATACATTGGCACACTGCACATTGCTTAAGATTATTGCAAACTGACTGTACAAGTACCGTTTCTTATCTTCAATCTCTACCCTAGCATTTTCTCCCTTTTCAAGTTCTATATGGAAATCTAGGTTTGAACCCTATACAATAAATCAAGCAATAATCTTCAATCTCTCAGCTAAAATGATTCATACCCTCACCGGGATCCTTATTATGAATCTGAATATGACAAAAATAAAAGTAAACGAATGGAGATGGAAGATAGAGAGAGATGAGGATGAGAAAAGAAGGCGTTACTCGGAGCTTGGGAGGTCATAGGACACTCTAAGTCCAAAAGAGGCTCTGGTTCACCACACCGGCCACAATCCCCAATTCCAAGGGACCGGGATCCATACACTGACAAGCCCAGCTCCCTTAAGGGACAAACTCCAGCCCCCTTCACTCTCAAGCCCTAGTTCCCACTAAATCCAAATCGAGAACAATGCAATCATTTGCTCGACTTTCTATGCAATGACCTGGGAAAGAACTTATCACTACTACCACTAGCCTCCCTACTCTAACTCCAGATTCTCCAATATCAAAAATTCTCATGGGGAGTGAGGTTGTGCATCTAAGTATGGATCTTACTAGTCTCCATTTCATGTAACAGGTAAAGAAAATTCCTCCTAAGGACTTGGAGACCGGCCTATTGCTTCACAAGGATCTAGTGGTGCAGTCAACATGTGAATGAAGTTGTTTATAGGCTTAACCGATCTAAACAAAAAAGAATCGCTTGATAATAGCAACTCCTGGGAAGGAGAGTGAAAAGATAATAAAATCAAGAGAAACCTCTTCAAACAAGTCGAGAAGTTAGGGAGAGAAATGGACACTAGGAACAAGGTAGCGAAGGATGCTGAAGAGAAACTCAGGGCTGAAATCTAGGCTATGGAAGCCAAAACGAAGATTCTGGACGACCAATTCCAAAACCTCATTTCTGGACCAACAAAATCATAAAATAAAAGGATGCCCTTCAAATAAAAATAGGCATAGAGATTGAAAAGTTTAAATTGGATCTCAAAAATGAAAAGGATTTGAAAATCAAAGCTCCCGAGAAGCCCAATCTTAGTGTGAAAAATTCTTTGACCTTCGGTAGGACAAAAAATGCTCTATGACGAGGTTATCGAGCTCGAAGCTAGCCTTGTCCAAACTGAGCAAGATAAGACGGAATTTGAGAACAAGTTCAACTCCACCATCCCGTGCTTGTATGTCAATGTTGTAAGATATGGCAACCTTTGATGGATGGAGGAAGAACATCCTAGGAACCTAGCCGAGGTCTATGAAGAAATTATTAAATAAGAAAATGAGGAAACATGAGAGGAAGAAAACAAATAAGCTATCAGTGCCCTCTTGTAATTCGATAAGTTAAATTTAGAGGCCTTATCTAAGAGTCGGGTATTGTGGGCTGAAAAAGCTGCATCCTTGGCACAAGTGCCTTCTAAGGCTCATGCCGAGTCCAGTTCCAAGGGCTTAGTGGAAGACACCACTCCCATCACCTCGGAGACTCATGTGGATGTGGTTGTTTCTACTACGGCCAGCTCCGAGGCTACTAATATTCTTACGTCTGTGCTGTTAAATCTTGCCTTTTTGAGTTTTGATGAGACGACTATACATTCCTATATTAGTGTACAAATTGATTATTTCAAGGAAATTCAACTATAAAGTCTAAGGCAAATGACTATAGGTGAAGAGCTCGATCAATGAAGACCAAACCTAGTAGAGTCGTTGTGTACTGCAAGTCTAGAAATACTTGTATAATATCCTTTAATGACACACATAAACTTTAAATTGATTTCAAATGAGTTTTGACTTGGAAATATTCTCAAAAGAATAAAATTCAAAATTGACAGGAGTCGGACATATGATTACAATATCCAGACGTTTGAGTACAACTGCTTTTGAACTATAAACTTTTGGGACTTAACTCTATAAAAAAAATTGACCTTTGTGTCTATACATTCAATGATTGGAAAGCTATTTTTCTTTAGCTATTCAGATGTATGATTGGTCTGATCAGCTGTCTGATCAAAACCAACCAGACATCTGAATCAAGTGCAAATTAAACTTGTTCTTTTCTGTTCTAGAGTTTGGGCCAAATGCCCAAAATATTTCAAACTTCTTTTAAAAAAATGATCAAACAACTGAGACATCGGACGTCCGAGATGTTTTAAATGGCTATTTTTTAAATGTGAATAGATTTTTTTTAAATGGTTATCTTCGTTCACAAAAAGATGCAAATTTTCTAGTGGTTATCACTCTTCAGAAATAAACCTTTCTAACACTACAAATAGATATCAAGCTCAAACATTTGATTTTATCTTTGTTCTCTACCTTCTAAACTCAACATTCTTTGAGAATTCAAAAGCCATCAAAACGATCTCATACTTTCTAAAAATCCGCATGTTCACATCACTATCATCAAAAGATACTATGTGAAGGGTACACTGACTTTCAAAATTAGTGTATTAGAGCCACAAAGATTGTCAAAGAACCTATCTCTCATACTAATGAGTAGATGTCCATTTTCAATAAGAATCGAGCATCTATGTAAATTTACTCCTCTGGGTCAAGAGAGGGTTTTTTTATTAGTAGAATACCGAAGGGAAGCTTTGGGACTGGACGTAGGATGGGAGGTTTGAAACAATATAAAAACTTTGGTGTGCTTTCTTAATCTTACTTTTCTTTATCTTGCTAAATAGAATTATTCATATTATTAACATGTATAAGATAGAAGTACATTATTAATTAGCATTGTCGATCCGCGTGATCTTTCATTTTGCATTAAAGCGGAATTTCTGAAAACATAACACAGTTTAAAAAAAATTAATGTGGCAAATATGATTTATAACCTGTTTCAAGATAGATAATCCATTGTACGTCCTCCAATTTTCACTGGTTCTAACTATATTTTCTAGGCTACAAGTATGAGAATTTAAATGGAGGAAAGCAGACTTAAGATATGGCAAGCTACTCAAAATCTATATGTAGCACCTAATATTGAGATGAATACTTGGATGAATGCCCAAAAGATCGTTGCCTCCAATAATGCAAAAGTCATGAATGTTTTATTTTGTGCACCAAATAAGAATGAATTCAAGAGTTATGATATGTAAAACAACATACGACAATTGGAATATGTTAAAAGTTACACATGAAGGCACAAATAAGGTCAAACAAACAAAAAACAATTTATTGAAAAATCAATTTCAGTCCTTCAAACTGAAGCAAAATGAATGTATAGTTGATAAGAATTCACGTTTACAAAGTACACAACATTACTTAATAGCATCGGGAGTTGATTTTATAGAAATCGATCTTGTTTCTAAAATATTGAACTCCTTAACTAATGTTTGTGAGAGAAAAGTTCTTGCAATAGAAGAAGTAAATGACTGAAACACCCCACACCCCTTAGTATTCCCAAAAGGGCACACAAAAAGATGTGGTGCGTTATAGGAATAGCTAAAGCATCATAGTGACTAAGATTCACAAGACAATTAAGTAAAAGCAGCGGAAAACATCTAAGTAGTAACTCATTATTCAGAATTAAACTTCATAAAATAAGTCATAAAAGCAGAATATGTCTCAAAAACTAAATACTCATGTCTTATGAAAAATACATCTCAGTCTTAGAATCAAAGTAAAAAAATAATAACAATCATCCCTCTCATAAGTGCCAGTACATCAAAAGCCAAATGAAAAGAAAAATGAAAAGAAGAAGAATACATGAAGAACTCCAAGAATATATCTCCCAGTGGTCTGAATCTACTGTCCTCGATTCTGCTGGCCTATTGGGGAAAAAGGGTGAAATAGAGGAGTGGGTCAGACTATAAGTCTGGTGAGTGAAAGTAACTACTAGTATTTTTAAGCAAGATAAAGATAATAGACCTAGCAATAGTTCTAGTATGAAAGGAAAATACAGAAAAGGTAAAATTGGGATAAAATACTATTTGACTGTTTGCTTTGATTGTGATTGTTTGCACTTGTCTTAGATTGCTGTGATTAGGCTGAAATCCTAATCCTATTTTAATTAGGCTTAGATCCTAATTCTACCCGTTGATCGGCCTTCTCTATTGTGCCACTGTGAGCTGATCCAATCCTGTTGATCCCACAGCAAAAGACACTTGTTTAGCACTTGGAACGCAGTAGCGAATCATTTACCCTAATCGATGCTGCACGCTCGATCATCACCGGTACACACTAACTGTCGCCCCCTATATTGACCTCTTATTTACCCTAATTAGCATAAGCATGCCCATCCTCACCTAATTTGTTGTGAGACCATCAGTCCTAGTCTAAAAGGGATGCTGCCCAGCCTCACCTAAGTGTTGTGAGACCATCAGTCCTAGTCTGAAAGGGAATGCTACCGGTACTGGTCCTAACAAACAAATTCTAGTTTGCACCCCTTGCCCATATCCCCAGATTTGAGCCTCTATCTATTGGCCACTTATTTACCCTAGTTAGCATAAGCCTATCCCAGCCTCACCTAACTATTGTGAGACCATCAGTTTCTGACTGAAAGGGAATGCTGTAGGTACGGGCCCTACTTATTAACTTAGTGTAAGTTATAAAATAAGACTCTTCTGTTATTTCTAGTATATTTGCTTATTAACTTATTCTAAGTTTTACAATAAGCCTTTTCTGTTCTTTCTGCTTAATTATAACCTACGTTGTAATTGTTACTCTTCTATTTTCTCTTTTTAGTTATAACCACTAGTTATAAACATGCTTGCCAAAGTCTCAAATTTGCCTATTTAAGTCTATTTTCTTTTTATTACAATTTTTTTACATCTAATTTCTGTAAATTTAGTGTATTCTATTTTAATCCATATTTGCGAATTTTTCTCTTTTTAATATTCTATTCGCGTAAAAAGGAATAAAAAGAAACAAACATTTAAAGGCTAAATTCTAACGTAAAACAGATGTAAATAAATACAAATAACTGTAAATAACTATAAATAACTGAATGAAATAGCTAAATAAAAATAGCTGAATAAAATAGACTGAAAGGAACTTTAAAAACTAATTTTAAATAACTTATATAAAAATTGTCTCAAAATTGCAGAAAAAGTACAACTATTGAGAACCCTATTATTTTAAATTACTTAAAAATCTAAAATAATTACAAAACACTCACCTGTAGTCCTTAGCTCTATTTCTTGGCCTTCCAGGATCCACTTCTAGGGCGTAAAATATTTTTATTAAAAAGATCTCCTCCTAAGAAAAAATTTCTTTTTAGGGTCCAGCCTCAGGTAATGAACCCAATAGGGAGAAAATCTGAATGAGAAAAATAGCTAGGTCTATGGTATTATTTATAGTGTAGCTTAGGGATCTCAGGCCGTTGGATTTGAAGATTAAATCCGGTGCAACCACGTCATAGGCTCACTAGGAACCATCAGATGGAAGCACGAACGCACAGGATTTGAGAAAAATTGCAAAACAACGTGTTCGCCTCGTACCCGGACAACTTTGCGCCAAGTAAATAGGCGGGTCGACCTATTATCCATGAGGGTCGACCTATTGGTCGACCTTGCTCATTTGGAGGTCCTGACTTGGGCTTGGGTCGATCTAGCCCTATATTGTTTTTCGTTTTAATTTCGATTTCTTCTTTCTTGCATATCTTCTTCATACTAACTTGGATTTTGACAAATTATATATGAAAATTGACCAGAAAATTACCACGGACACAATGGTGCAACTCACGTAGCTAAATTCTGACAATTTCACAAACTTATTTTATTATTTAATTAATTTGTTAATTAATTATTATAGCTTAAATTTTTGGTCGCTACATTCTCCCCTCCTTAAAGGATTTCGTCTCCGAAATCTCCAAGGACAGAAGAATGAAATAAATATTTTCATCCAAGTTCTACAACCAAATATTCAACCACCATCCATTACATCCATTATCCTTAAGTTTTCTAATGCAATTTATGACATATGCAGTAGTGTAGTGTTAATGTCCTTAACTAATGCAAAAGATCAGGCGGTCTACTGATTCAGTCGACCTCCTTTAATGCAATCATGTCTGTGCCATGTATCCCGATGAATGCAAATTCCCTAATGATAACCGATAGTTCTATATGCATGATACAATCATCATCCAAATGCAACAATCATATGATAATCATCCATTTATAGCAACCATGGAAATAAAATAAAAATGCAAATGCACACACATCCAAATGCATATGTTTTAGTGACCTAGTTAGGCCTATCCCTGAGAGATAATAGTGCCTAGTGTATATATATGTGTCCATTAGCATCCACTAGGAAACACTTGCAACCACTAGCGTCCAACATACATAACATATTCTAGTAACCTGTTTACATTCATTCCTACCATCCATAGGTTAAAACTTAAGATCTACCCTCCCAAAGGATACTAAAGAAAAGAACCTATTCAAAACTAAAGATGGAAATAGGAAATTCAAAACGTACCATCGAAAAGATGCAGATAAGAGGTACGTATTTTCTCTTCAGCCTCCCATATAACGTCCTCAATGATGTCTCCCCACTGCACCTTAACCAAAGGTACTTCCTTATTCCTAAGCTTCTTGATATCTTATCCAATGATCGTGGTAGGAATGCGACGAACCGATACTTCTCTCTCCACTTCAACTTCTTCAAGTTGGATAGGTTCCACTACCTCTACTGAATCATGTAAGCACTTTTTCAAGTGCGAAAGATGAAAAACATCATGAACTCCTGCGAGCCTCTCTGGTAGCTTTATCCGATACGCCATCTTCCCTACCCTTTCCACAATGGAGAACGGTCCTACGAATCTGGGAGCAAGTTTCCCACTTGATCCAAACCTCACTACCTTTCTTAACGGAGATACCTGAATGAAAACCAAGTCTCCTACCATGAACTCAATGTCCCTTCTCCACTTATCTGCATAGGATTTCTGTCCATCTTGGGCCGTCTTCATTCTCCTTCTAATCAAATCAATCTTTTCTGAAGTCTCTCTAACCATGTCGGGACCTAGTAGAAATCTTTCTGTAGACTCCAACCAACACGAAGGCGACTTGCAAGGTCTTCCATAAAGAGCTTCAAAAGGTGTCATCCCAATGCTAGCCTGAAAACTATTATTATATGCGAACTCCACTAAAGGAAGATGCTCCTCCCAAGTTCCTCCAAAATCAAGAATGCACATCGTCAACATCCTTAAGAACTCTATTAACTCTCTCCGTTTGGCCATCCGTCTAAGAGTGATAGGACGTACTCAATCTAAGCTATGTCCATAAAGCCACTTGCAAGCTTCTCCAAAACTCGCTAGTAAAGATAGGGTCTCTATCGCTCACTATGCAAGAGGGAACTCCATGAAGTCGGACTATCTCATGAACATATAAGGATGCCAAATAAGGTGTTGTCCTCTTACTCGTGACAGAATGAAGTAGGCGCTCTTAGTCAAACGATCTACAATCACTCAAATATCGGTATTCCCCTTCCTAGATCGGGTTAAACCATCTATGAAGTCCATCGAAACACTATCCCACTTCCATTTGGGTACATCCAATGGTTGAAGCAATCCGCCAGGTTTTCGCTGCTTCGCCTTAACTCTTTGACACACAAGACACTTATCTACAAACTCTACAACATCCTTCTTCATGTTGCTCCAATAAAACACTCTCTTCATGTCCCTATACATCTTATCACCACTCGGATGAATAGTCATTTGAGAATTGTGTGCTTCTTCTAGAACTGCTCTCGTCAAATCACTAGTGCGGGGGACACAAAGTCTTCCATCTCTCCTTAGCCACCCTTTACTATCAATGGAATAGCGTTGGACATGTCTAGAGACCTCTCCTCTGCTAATCCTATCCAAAATATCCATAAGCTCTGAATCCTCTCGTTGCCTTGAGCCAATCTGATTTATGAGGGTAGGCTTAACCTCAAGTGCTGTCAATAATCCAGGGGTAATGTCCGTAGAGGGCTTAAAATCGAAGGTGGAAATAAACTCTAGGCGTTTCCACTCCACGAACATTGGACTAAGGGTTGCTCTCTTCCTACTTAACGCTTCCGCAACTACGTTCCCTTTATCAGAGGTGTAAGCTTTCTCAAAGTCATATGATGCTAGAAACTACATCCAATGCTACTGCCTCAAGTTCAAATCCTTTTGTGAGAACAGGCACTTCAATGATTTATGGTCAGTGAAAAGCTCGAACCTCTCTCCTAGCAAGTAATGTCTCCAAGACTTGAGCGCGAAAACAATAGCAGCTAACTTCAAATCATGGGTGGGGTAGTTTTTCTCATGAGTTCTCAACTGTCTACTTCCATAACATACTACCCTCCCTTCTTGCATCAATACTGCTCCAAGACCCATCCCACATGCATTAGTGTATACTGTAAAAGGCTTAACTCCGTCGGGTAAAACTAACACTGGTGCACTAGTAAGGGCCCTCTTCAGCATCGTGAAGGAATCCTCACAATTTACGTCCCCCACGAATGTCGTATTCTTCTTAGTGAGGCGAGTAAGCGGTGCTGAAATCTTAGCAAAATCTCTGATAAACTTCCTATAATAGCCGACCAAACCTAGGATGCTTCTAACTTCAGTAGCGTTCTCGGGGGCCTTTCAATCCTATACTGCTACTATCTTAGCGGGATCCACAGCTAAAACCTCTCTTGAGACTACATGCCCCAACAAACGCACATCCTCACGTCAAAAGTGACACTTCGAGAATTTTTCTTTCAACCGATGAACACGAAGTGTACGAAGAACCTCCTCGAGATGAATAACATGCTCTTCCATACTCTTGGAAAACACCAAAATGTCATCCACAAACACTATACCGAACTTATTTAGGACATCTCAAAAAACACGGCTCATCAAATCTACAAAATAGGCTGGGGCGTTGGTCAACCCAAACGGCATAACCAACCACTCAAAGAATCCATCGGGTGTCCTAAATGTTGTCTTATCGATGCTATCGTCAGCGACCCTAAGCTGATGAAATCCAATAGCTAAATCAAGCTGAGAAAATACTGAAGATCCAACCAACTGATCGAACAGATTCTTTATCCTAGGAAGTGGGTAACGGTTCTTCTTCGTGAGCTTATTCAACTCTCTATAGTCTATTTAAAGTCAAAGGGAACCATCTGCCTTTGTAGCGAAGACGACTGGCGCTCCCCACTCAGATATGCTCCATCTGATGAAGCCTTTCTCCAATAGCTCACCAATCTGCTTACTTAACTCCTTCCTTTCCCTAGGAGCCATATGTCTCATGGGCAAAGCCACTGGCTTAGCATTGTCATTCAGATAGATCATAAAGTCGATCTCTCCCTTAGGGGGTAGTCTCCTAACCTCTACAAAAACGTATGGGAAATTTCTAACGACTAGAACTGAATCTATCTCTCCTAGTGATGAATTAAGGGAATAAAGGAAGCTCAACATAACTGACCCTTATGGGTCGCAAGAAACCTTGAGAGTCCTTCCGCTACATGTCTCTAGTCTGATGATGTAACGACCCAGAATTTCTGTCATTTGAAATTCATATATTTAATTGATTTTAAATATTAACAAGTAAAATTTGTAAGCTGAATGAATTAAAATTCGAATATAGAGATTTAATTGGATAATTAAATCGATAATTTAATATTTGAAATTCCAGAAATAATTGGAAATTGGATTAAATGTGAATAAAAAATGATTTGTAAAGTTGTAATAAATCATATTGGAGTTAGAATGATGTTATAGAACTTTTAAAATTGAATTAAAAGTTAAATTGTAGAAATTGAATATTTTAATATTTAATTGACGAGTAAAAATAGTCATTTTTCAAACAGTCTCGGATTTCGACGAAACTAGTTTCATCGGATCCGTAATGTTATATTATTGTAAGATTTCAAATTTCGTGTCAATCGGATTTACCGTTTGTCCGGGACAAGCCAAAACGCATAGAAATCGTTTTAATCGATTTAATTTAATTCTCATCGTTTATTTTCGTAACTCGCATATATGATCGAATTAGCTTCCGAAACACGTTCCATTGTGTCCGGAATGCGGGTAAAACCTTAGAAACGTCAGTCGGCACGCTTCATTTGGGGTTCGAAAAATTTCGAGTGAATAGTGTTTTGAGGATTTTCCATAAAAGGACTTGATTTTCTTTGTTTTGCACTCAAAATCCTAACCCTAGTTACAGGCAGCCACTTGATTTTCAATGGCCAAGCATACTCGATTCTTTCTTCCTCATTTTTCTTCCAATCCATCAGTCTATTCAAGAAATCTTCAACTACAAAGTTGAAGAGGGCGACGAGATCTAGGATATCAACGGCTACGATCGAATTTCGAGCCACGGATCATTGGCAATTCTCATTCAAACACGCGGCGTTCGTGCACGCTTTTCGAAGCAAAGGTGGGGCCGAGTTCGACCGGCCTCTGGCCGTGGGTAGCTCTCGTCGAGGGCATTTGGGTGGAAGTCTCCGATCGTCGTCAAAGTGATGGAGTGGGTCGCGAAAATTCAAGCAAGATGGCGGCTAATATGGGTTCATTTGCGTACAAAAGCCTGGGGAAGGAGAAGCAAAACGAGCGGCCCGGATTTCAAGTTGAAAACGCACGGCCAGATGAAGCTAGGGTTTGAAAATAAAAATAAAATTGTAAATTGATTTATATTAATTCGTATAATGTTTAAAACAACATAACTTTGTCATACGAGGTCGAAAATTGACGAAACGACTTGCGTTGGAACCGTATGGATGAGCACTACGCAATGGAGCTGGATTGGGATTTATTTGAGCTAGTGGAATTTTGAGTAAAATTAAACGTGCGTTTAATTTTATTCGAAATAAAACACTGCAACTGTATCGGAAACTCAAGGTGAGAACTTCTCACTCAATCGAATTTTTTTCGATTTAAATTTTAAATAGTTAAATTTAAAATTGCTTGATTGTGTGAATTTGGATGATGATTGTCATTGGATGTATTGAAATAGACCCTATACGCCGCATATTAAGCGGAGGTTATTTTATTAAACACATATACCGCGATATTCCACCTTGAAGTGGAATTGGTATTATATATGTATTTGGAGTTGATTTCCCACATTATATAGCGGATGAGACCCTATTGCGCCGCATAATAGCGGATAGTATTTTATAAATCCCATATACCGCGATATTCCACCTCGAAGTGGAATTGGTATTGTGCTAACATCTGTGGATGCAGGGAAACAGGTTGGAGGGATCCAACTGGATTCCTCAAACATTTGAATTTGTTTCATATGTTGTGTGTTGATTATTTATAATCATCATGTGATTATCTTTGTGATTGGAATTGTTGAAGGCTATAATTTAGCCGAATATATTTTTGGTATCGTTGGATACCAGAAATAAATAAAATTGGATTTTTAAAATTCAAGTTGAAAATTTACTTTAAAAACTTATTTTTGAGAATTGGATAGATTAAAAAGGAGTTTTAAAAGATAAAGTTTTATTTTTGGACCATATTGAATTAAATTCCAAATTTTGGAAAAAAACCTTAATAAATGGATTTCGGGTAATATTATTTATAAGTTAAAGGATTTATTTATCTGGTGTTTTGAAATAAATTTGAAAATCAATTTGAAATTAATTGATTATTAATTTACCATAACTAGTAAAATTTATACGTAGAAATTTATCTGACTTTAAATTAATCAGATAATTAAATTAATCCTACTTATGGATGTTTGGATTATATTGGATGTTGAATTGTTTGATATCTCTGATATGTGATGCTTTTTGATATATCCTGATTTGTGTTGTGATCTGTAATTTGTTTATCTGTGATATATATATATATATATCTGTGATATGTGAATGAAAGATAAGCATTATAGTTTATACCTCTTATCAATTATATTGTTATATTTGATCTGTGATGGTTGAATATTGTTGCACTATTGTGTTAAACTCTTGGACTACACAATACACACACTAATGTGGATTTCACGTGGAAATCGGTTAAGTCACAGATTTTTGACAATTCTAAAGATTGAATTTTTGAATCCAAAATAGTTTTGGAATTGGAATTGAAAGTTTTTGAAAATGAGTTTCAAAAATAAAAGTTATTTTAAATAACTTAATAAAAATTGGAATATAAATCATTTGATTTAAATTTTGAATTCAATACTTGAAATTAAATTCAATAATTTGGGAATTTTGGTTTAAAAGATTGTACAAGTTTTAAAAGGTGTTTATATGGATTTTTAACCATTCAAAAATATGGTTTTGGAAATTTAAATTTAAATCCAAGTTTTATACTTGGATGGCTTTAACCTGTGTAATTGTAACCAGTTTTTCCCAAAAATGAAAACTATCTGTTTTCAAATAATAATAGCTTTCATAAAGTGAAAAGATTTCCAATTTGTATCGAAACATTTCAAGTTGAAATGAAATTATGAATAGTTTGGAAAAACTATGAATTAACCTTTGTGAAGATGATTAAGCTTTATCCTGAAAATAAAAGGAGTATTTCAAATGGTGTATCTTTTATATTATAAAAGACTTGAATTGTGAATAGTTTTGAAAGCTATAAGTTAAACCTTGATTTAAAGATTTAATGAGTTAGTCCAATTGAAATGGAAATTTATTTGGGAATTTGTGAATGGATCTTTGTGAAACTGGGTAAACTTTGTGAAGTAAATCTTTTTATTTAAAGATTTAAAATGGTAATTTGTTTAAACCATTTAAAGGAAAGGATTTGGGTAATAAGTTGTGACTTAAATTGAAATCCCTATATCCATATGTTTTAAATATTGTGCTCACTATTCGGTTTAGTCGGGAAAGGACCTTTGTGTCATATAACCCATTCCGAATAAGTGATATGACGATATGGATAACATTTGAAGACCGGTGGTGAAGACCGGGTATTTGTGAAAACGATAGGATGACCTATTGATTGTCTCTGCACCGTTAACTACGGTATAGAGATTTCCTTTGTGATGGGAAGTTCGATCGGGATTGTGAATACCCAGATTGCAAGGGCTTCTTTGGAAGTGCCTTCGATTCTGTTCAAACCCCGAACAGACTTGTATGGTTACATGTCTGACATTACATTTTGAGATATAAAGCTGGTTTCTTTCAAATACATTTTTGTTGGTGGTGGAGAATTTATTCTCTTAGCTTAACACCCTTCTCTGAGACGTACGAGCTCAGAGGTTATGTAGTTGAAGGTTATCAGCGATATATTCCCAATTTGGTAATGTGGCATGCTGAGTGTTGTTGTGTGATGATTATTTATTGATCATTTGTTGATCAAAGCGTGGCTTTGGAAAAAGCGTAGCTTTGTGGACGAGACCTCTTCGGACCTCACAACCCGGAAATGGTCGAAACAGGAATGATGCGGCAAGGTTATGAGGGTCGCTCCCTTTAGGGTATGTCATTTCCTTCTGGAAAAGGGTGGTATCAGGTATGGAGCCCTGGTATTTAACCTATGTGGTTACTCCAATCTCATTTACTGTGTGATTGTTGTTTTGTTGAGGCGCCTCGGATAAAGGTCCCAAAGGACCGGGGGGTGGCATATTCGTGTAGTAGTTACCTAGTGTAAGAGGTAACCCGACCTTGTGTTAGCAGAGATCCGGTTAGGTTCTCGGGACGTCCATCCAGAGGCGTACCCATGTGGTAGTAGGAAGTTCCTTAGCCTGACCATTTGTTGGCAATCCATCTTCCAATACGAACCTTGTACGGTTTTAGTTGTAGAACCTGCCATTTACTTATGGTGGTCACCACTGTTTAGATGGTAGCTATAGTAGGCATAGTTCGGAATGTCTATGCTGGCTAAGATTAATATTATACTTTCGAAATGTTTTTCTGCACTATGCACTAATAATAATATCAAATCAAATGATTTTGCGTAGTAAGCATGTTTGACTATCATAAGGAGAAATCTCCTACAATTCTGCGTTTGCATTGTGTGTGTGGCGGGAGGCCTTATGGTAGTTTCATTTTCCAAAAAGCATTGCGGATGTCTTTTACTTCCTTTGTTGTTGTTTTAAATATAATAACTGTTTTAAGTTCTCACACCAGTCCCACGACCGACCTGGAGTTAATTGTTCCTTTCCTAAACTCTAGGTTCCCATAATTTTCCACACGGACAGCCTAGAGTCAGGTTATCAGGTCATTCTGGATTCAGGAGATGCTGTGGAGCTCAGTGGCGAGTTGGATGGCGAGGCATATCACTTGTATATGATATTATTATTCCGCTGTGTATTCTGTATGAGGACAAGTTTGTATAACTATCCATTGATGTATTGTGTGTATATTGACTCTGATGATGTAATGTATAAACTGATATAGTTCTTTGATTTAAAGATTATTCATTTATCTATTATATGTTGTTCCGCTGCGAATGTGAGATTCTGTTATTGTTTCTGTTTCTTTTTCTTTCTTTTTCTTCTGTCTTCTTCTACCTCTTCTTTTTAAACCCTCAGGGTTCGGTTTTTCGGCATTTGATTGTTCGGCAGTTGATACAGTGGACGTATTAATATCGATTTTCGAAAGTCGAAGAATCGGGTCTTTACAGGTGATTCTCCTCTCGCAGTCTAATATCGCTCCATAAGTGGATAACCAGTCCATCCCCAAAATCATCCCATATCTCGAAAATCCCAGTACATAGGCATCACAGTCAAATTCTACGCCTAGTATAAAAATTTTCAAACACCTACAAATCATAGATAAATGTGCCGATCCTCTTATGGGGTTTGAAACAACTATAGGGTCTACTACTAGAGAAATATCTAATTGCAAACAATCAACCAAGGAACTAGAAATGAAAGAATGCGATGCTCCGGAGTCAAAAAGAGTCCGAATAGGAAAATCTGAAATAGAGATCACACCTTCTACAGAGACTTTCCTACCTCGATCTAGTCCACTACTAGAAGGTGCTGCATCCAAAGCCTGTACTTGCGCTATAGGTGCGCCTGCTCTCTGTCCTGCCCTCTGAGGACAAGCTCTACTAAGGTGCCCGGGCTACCTACAATTGTAACACCTCCCCTTCATTGTGTCCTTCTTACAGTCCTTTATGAAATGCTCAAGCAATCCACAACTATGACATTTCTCGCCTTTCTTGATCTATCCCTTCTGAGGTCCTCCTCCTCTCTTCTTGTCCTTATCCCTCTTATTCTTTCACCACTGCTTCTTAGAGTTTTCTGATTAAGGAACCTCCTTAACCTCTTCTTTCTTAGCAACATCTAACATGAGAGCCATCTCCACAAGTGAGTCATACGTTGCTTCCATAGGTATATGTGTCAATGCCAACCCTTGGCGGGGCTAGTTCAAACCCTTAGCAAACTTTATAGCCTTCTTATGCAGTGTATTAACAAGCTCCATTTCGAACCGCGATAGCTCAATAAATTGATTATATACTCTTTCACCGAAAGACTCCCTTGCTTCAGACTAATGAACTTCTCCAACTGCATGCTTTCCTCGGCTTACGACTAGAAATTTCTCTCAAACCTTTCCCGAAATCCAAACCAACCAATCTCTCTACCTTCCATATCTATGATCTCCTACCATTAAGAAGCTTCTCCCTTCAGCTGCCAAGATGTAAGTTGAACTCTCTGTCTATCCTCCAATCCTAACAGCCCAAATATCCGCTTCGTATTCCTCAACCAAGCTTGTGCCTCTACGAAATCCTCCGTGCCAGAAAACGTCTTGCCTCCTAGATTAGCAAAGTCCTTGCATAGTTTAGAAAAATTGGCTGTTGTAGGTGGATTAATGGGATCTCCACCCGCTGGTGCTATATTGGGCGCTTACCCTTACACCTCTGGTGTCGTAGCTTGGTGGTATCTACGGAACCAGGCAGTGGTTTGGACACCCTCTGGAAGATTTAAGGCATCCGCCATACTATGCAATGAAAAGAAAATTTAGGCCCGAAAGAATCGAAAGAAGGTTGAACTGGACTTTGAGGGGATTTTTATAAAACAAGTTTTTAGGAATCCTGTAACCTTAGGCTCTAATACCAAGTGAAACACCTCACACCCCTTAGTATTCCCAAAAAGGGCACACCAAAGGATGTGGTGTGTTATAGGTATAGCTAAAGCATCATAGAAACTAAGATTCACAAGACAATTAAGTAAAAGCAGCGGAAAACATTTAAGTAGTAACTCATTATTCAGAATTAAACTTTATAAAATAAGTCATAAAAGCAGATTATGTCTCAAAAACCAAATACTCATGTCTTATGAAAAATACATCTTAGTCTCAGAATCAGAGTACAAAAATAATAACAATCATCCCTCTCATAAGTGCCAGTACATCAAAAGCCAAATGAAAAGAAAAATGAAAAGAAGAAGAATACATGAAGAACTCCAAGAATATATCTCCAAGCGGTCTGAATCTACTGTCCTCAATTCTGCTGGCTTATGGAGGAAATGGGGGGAAATAGAGGAGTGGGTCAGACTATAAGTCTGGTGAGTGAAAATAACTACTAGTAGTTTTAAGCAAGATAAAGATAATAGACATGGAAACAGTTCAAGTATGAAAGGAAAATACAAAAAAGGTACAATTGGGATAAAATACTGTTTGATTGTTTGCTTTGATTGTGATTGTTTGCACTTGTCTTAGATTGCTGTGATTAGGCTGAAATCCTAATCCTATTTTAATTAGGTTGAAATCCTAATTCTACCAGTTGATCGGCCTTCTATCTCTGTTGTGCCACTGTGAGCTGATCCAATCTTGTTAGTCCCACAGCAAAAGACACATGTTTTGCGCTTGGAATGCAGTAGCGAATTATTTACCCTACTCGATGCCGCACGCTCGGTCATCGCCGGTACACACTAACAGTCGCCCCAATTTTGACCTCTTATTTACTCTAATCAGCATAAGCATGCCCAACCTTACCTAATCTGTTGTGAGACCATCAGTCTTAGTCTGAAAGGGATGCTGCTCTGCCTCACCTAAGTGTTGTGAGACCATCAATCCTAGTCTGAAAGGGAATGCTACCGGTACTGGTCGTAACAAACAAATTCTAGTTCACGCCCCTTGCCCAAATTCCCAGATTTGAGCCTCTATCTATTGGCCACTTATTTACCCTAGTTAGCATAAGCGTGTCCCAGCCTCCCCTAACTATTGTGAGACCATCGGTTCCTGACTGAAAGGGAATGCTATAGGAACAGGCCCTACTTCATATTTCTGCTTATTAACTTAGTGTAAGTTATAAAATAAGCCTCTTATGTTACTCTTCTATTTTCTCTTTTTAGTTATAATCACTAGATATAAACATGCTTGCAAATGTCTCAAATATACCTATTTCAGTCTATCTTCTTTTTATTATATTTTTTTACATCTAATTTCTGTAAATTTAGCGTTTTCTATTTTAATCCATATTTGCGAATTATTCTTTTTTTAATATTCTATTCGCGTAAAAAGGAATAAAAAGAAACTAACATTTATAGGATAAATTCTAACGTAAAACAGATGTAAATAAATACAAATAACTATAAATAACTAAATGAAATAGGTGAATAAATATAGTTGAATAAAATAGGCTGCAAGGAACTTTAAAAACTAACTGTAAATAACTTATATAAAAACTGCCTCAAAATTGCAAAAAAACTACAACTATTGAGAACCCTATTATTTTAAATTACTTAAAAATCTAAAATAATTACAAAAACACTCACCTGTGGTCCTTAGCTCTATTCCTTGGCCTTCTCGAATCCACTTCTAGGGCATAGAATATTTTTATTAAAAAGATCTCCTCCCAAGAAAAAAATTTCTTTTTAGGGTCCAGCCTCAGGCAATGAACCCAATTGGGAGAAAATCTGATTGAGAAAAATAGCTAGGTCTAGGGTCTTATTTATAGTGTAGCTTAGGGATCTCAGGCCATTGGATTTGAAGATTAAATCTGGTGCAACCACATCATAGGCTCACTAGGAACCGTCGGATGGAAGCACAAACACACAGGATTTGAGAAAAATTGCAAAACAACATGTTCGGCTCGTACCTGGACAACTTTGCGTCCAAGTAAATAGGCGAGTCGACCTATTATCCATGAGGGTTGACCTATAGGTCGACCTTGCTCCTTTGGGGGTTGACCTGACTTGGGCTTGGGTCGACCTAGCCCTATATATATATATTTTTTCATTTTAATTTCGATTTCTTCTTTCTTGCATATCTTCTTCATACTAACTCAAATTTTGACAAATTATATATGGAAATTGCCTAGAAAATTACCACAGACACAATGGTGCAACTCTCGTAGCTCGATTCTGACAATTTCACAAACTTATTTTATTATTTAATTAATTCGTTAATGAATTATTATAGCTTAAATTTTGGGTTGTTACAATGACATTTTCCACTCTCAAGGTAGAAGAGTTAATTGAAAATTTGATGTCTTATGAAGCAAGTTTGCAAGCTAGAAAAGAACCAGCCCAAGAAAATTGTAGTATTGCTTTTCAAGTTAAAGATGATGAGTTTGAATTGGATGAAAATTATATAGCATATTTGCAAAGAACTATCCTATGGTCAAAAAGTGTCAACAGCTTGTAAAATGGCTAAAACTTGGAAAAGGCAACAACAACAACAACGGTATCAATTTTACCTCTATTATGTGCTTCATATGCAAGAAATTCACCCATGTAAAGAATGATTGCCCAAGACTTTAAAAAGTAATAATAAAGTTAACAAAAAGAAGAAACAAGATTTCCTGTCGAATGGGATAATTTAGATTCAACATCATCTGAAGGCGATAATGAAGCAGAACAAGCAAATATACACTTTATGGCTATTAGAGATGTAACTCCCCATAAATTTAATAAGAAAATAATTAATTACTATAAGGCTAAAAATAGAAATTTTGGAAACGTTAGAGTTTGGCCACGAAAGTTACTTCATTGCGTTCGTGGTGATTTTTTGATCAACTTTCGTATATAAAGTTTTGTAATAGGAGAAGTCTTTGGTGTTTGAAGTTTTTGATTTAAAATAATTCAAACGAATTTAAATTTAAAAACTTAATTAATGATAACTTTTGAAATTAAAAACGATAATAAATATTTTTGATGTTGATGAGAATCTTAGGGTTAAATGAAACGTTAAATAAACGTTAACACTAACTATAAACAAATAGGAAACAAATAAAATAAATCGATAGCAATTAATTTGCATTCCAAATAGGGGACTGGTTGACCACCTCCATTAGGTCGGTCGACCGTTAACAGTCGACTGCTTAGGGAGGAGTGGTCGATCGATGAAGGTATAGTGGCTAGAGTTTTGTTAGACATGAATTACCAAGATTTTATTATTTTAAACCGACTTAAATCCTACAGTCCGAACGCCTTCTAACCACTATAAATAAGAGGCTACCCCTTCACTTTTATTCAGAAAAACATATGGAATGCTAGCAAAATTTTATTAGTCTTCTTCCTTGATTAGATTCAAGAGTTCAAGTCCAAGGGGAAAAGGTAATAAGTTTATATACATTTTTCTATTTTCATTCTTCCTCAATCTCTGAATTCTGAATCTAATTTATATATAATTAAATTATTGTACATTTTAAAGAGAGGAAATCTAAAGGAGCTGTTAGGAAAAGGCTTGAATCGAATCCAAAGAGAAGTTGGAAATTATCTGTAAGTGGAAATCTTAGTTTTTCACATTTTTAGTATTTGTATAGTAGAAGTTTGTATTTGTTTTATTCCTTAGGGAATTTTATGCATGAAAACCCTTAAACTAAAACTCCAAAATTCCCCTAAACAAAATGTCAATTCTTAAATTTATTGGAATCTCAATTGTTTTATATTAAAATAATAGAATTGGTTTTGTTATTGCAATTTGAATATTTGATATTTATTCCACTTTCAGCTTTCCATTATTGTTGTGCTAAAGGGTTCAAAAAAGAAAATAAGTTAGGAAATTGTGTGCAATGTATGAATTCTCCTATTCGTAGTTTGCACTGCCTATTTCCATAATTTAAATATGAATCCTTTTTCTATTATATTTGTGAAAGTTGAATAGAATATAAAGGGTTTAAATGGTAAATTTTATTCTATGAAATAGAGGTGCTGATTGTAACAGCCCCGCTTTCTACGCCATATAAATAAATAAATTTAATAAAAGTAAAGGTGTTCAAATTTGATTTATGATAATTATTGTTTAGAAGCATAAATAATTTTTATGTAAATGAAATCTTTGAGAAGTGAATTTGTTTTGTAATACTTCAACGAATTATTATATAAAATTAATCGAGCATTGAATTGAATAAAATTGTTCAATTATTGAAATATAATTTGTCGAAGGAAGTGTAAATCAGTTTAAGCTGGATTGGAACATATTATGAATAAATGTCAAAGATTAATAATTTTAATTTGAACAGGAAATAAAATAAAATTTTGACTAAATTAGAGTTTAATTTTATTTGAGATTAGGCCCGTAGCAATCAGCCGAAAGCCCTATTTATAATTTACTCTTTCCCCAACTTTCTTCTAAACTCTTCTCCTTCAAGCCTCAAGCCCGAAACCCCCCTAATTAGTTCCGCTCTAACTTCCCAAATGAGAACACATGCATCAAACTAAGAAAAAGAAAACAAATAATGCTCGGTTACGAGCAAAATGTGGAGGATAGGGCGCTGGTTGAAGGAAATGTAGGGGAGACATGGCAGCATGGATCACGAACTGAAGCGACATCATGGCTTAGTCGAACGCTTGGATGTTCATGCGAGCGTGCTAATGGATTAATGGACGACTTCAAGGGATGGGGACGAAGGTACCATCATGTCCTGGGGTAACCTATGCGGAGGTTAGGGCTGGCGATTGCAAGTTGGAGGACCGTATGTGATGACCCGGAATTTTGGGCATTTGAAATTGAAATATTCAATTGATTTTAAATATTTAAAAGTTAATTTTTGACTTGAATTTCAAATACCACTATTTATTTGGCAATTAAATTATTGAATCAAACAATTTAAAGTTGGGTAAAATATCAAATCTTCAGTTGTAAGCTCGTTACAAATAACTTGAAAGCTTGTAAAATTCATATTAATAACACTGAAGGTGATAGAACTTTTAAAATTGAATTTAAGAGTGTTTTATTTAGTTTTGAAAATTTTATCGTTTAAATTGAATTTAAAAATAATCATCCGAGGCGCAGTCTCGAAATTCGACGAAACCAGTGCCATTGGATCCGTAATATTGTATTATTATCGGATTTCAAATTTCGCAGTGATCGGAGCTGTTGTGTGAGCGTACGATATATAAATGCAAAGAAATTTATTCTAGAACAAATTGAATTTAATAAGATATAATTGCTTTCCTTTAACCAGCAATACGTACAATCAACCACTAAACTGTCTCCTCTCGTACAAAACAACATCATCTCATTCCCTTCTTTAATACGCCATCTCCTTTACTTATCACGGCGCCTCCATTCTTTCTTGTCAACCGAATAAATGAGCAAGTCATCTCCCCTAATCCTAATTCATTTCCCCAGTTCCAAAAATTAGAGAGCCACTCGCTCGTACACAACAAGGGGGAGACTCGCGACAAATCGAGCAAGAAGTCAATGGCCGAGCTCTGCACCCTATCGCGAACGTGCGAGCAAATCGAAGGCGACTTCATGAATTTGAAATCGAAATACTTGTAGACCCGTTCGATTTTGAACGTGACTGAACTCGCGAGGAAACGATGGGCCGCGAGCGAATTCGAGTGGTGGTGGGGTGTGGCGGCTCGTTGATGTGCCGCGTGTTATCGGAGGTCGAGGTGGGATTTCGACCGAAGTCGTGACAGCGAGGGAAGTTCAATTGACTCGATGGATGCTCGATTGTTCTCGGCAGAGCAATTCGTTTGCTAGGGTTCGTCGTCTCCGACCTTTGATTGAGGTATTTTCGTTTTCTAAGGCTGTTTGCAAATTTGTTTTGTTTTTATGTTATACATTGCATGTTTACAGGATAATATAAATAAACAATGAGGATATATATATAAATACATATATGCAATTTATGAATATTTATATGCAGGCAGTTTAGAAGTGAATATATAGTTTTAGCTGGATGCTTGTTTAGTTAGATAAAACAAAAATATATGATTTTTGGTGAATATAGGAATTTTAAATTTGTTATAGAGTTTATAAAATATATATATATATATATACATAATAAAAAGGAGATTTTTAAAACTTTATAATTTATTTTGAGATATATATATTATTTATTAGTTAATTTCAAAGTAAAGTATTTGTTCAAATTTTATTTTGGTCACTAGACTAAAAAGATTTATTAAAAAGAATATTTATAAATTCATAAGTTCTTATGAGATGGTTAATTTATTTAAACATTTAAACCTAATAATAAGTAAGTTAGAACAAATTAATAAATGGGTTTATCAGAAATTTAACAGGGAAATAAATTTGGAATTTTATTAATCCAATAAATTTAAATTTGAAATGAGAATATAATTGGTATTTTAAAATCCAATTTTTAGCCTAAATTAAAGAAATAATAATTAATTGTTCTTATAATGTTGGCAAGGTCTGAAGTGTGGAAAACAAATTGAGATGGGATGAATTTCAATACCAAAATCAAAGGTGAGTTAATCTCACTCATCTGGCTGTATTTAAATTTAAATGGTTAAATTTAAATAATTGATTGAATGATTGATTTGGTTTGATGTGATACTATATATATAGTAGTATATAGCAATATATACATATTGGCATATGTATATATTGGAGTTGTTGATATTCCCACATTATATAGTGGATGAGACCATATGCGCCGCATAATAGCGGATGATAATATTTGAACCCATATACCACGATATTCCACCTCGAAGTGGAATTGGTATTGTGCTAACGTCTGTGGATGCAGGGAAACGGGTTGGAGGGATCCAACTGGATTCCTCAAAATTATCTAGACTGTTTTATATTCTATGTTATGAATATTGATATCATGTGATGATTTTATTGGTAATTGAAATATTGAATGATATGGTTGGATTGAATATTTCAGTAAAAGGAATTATCAAAATGTATTGAATTGGATTTTTGGAAAGAAATAAAAGAGTAAATTTTGAGTAAAATGTCTCAAGTGTATTGGAATGAATTTAATAATGAATTGAAAGGGAAATAAAAATAAAAGCGATTCAGAATTTTAACAAATATGGAATAAGGGAATTTTGAATTAACAAGGGAAATATTAACTTTAAAACTAAAATGATATTAAATTTAAAGAATAAAGGATTTATTTTTGAATGTAGGGATTAAATTTAATTAAGGGATAAAGAAGGAATTTATTTCAAAGTAAAGTAAATCGGAAATCAATTTGGGATTTGATTTAAGTGTTAAAACGGGATTTTTAAAAGAGAAGTGAGATTTTGGAATTTATAAACTGGGTTTATAAAGTAAAATAAAATATCAGTGGATATTTGAAAATATAAATTCAAGGTGGGAATTTATAAAAGAATATGGATTGGTTTAAAAATAAATGTTGATTTATTTTTAAAGATGGGAAGAGAAGTGTATTTCTCTGGATAGCCAAGTACGTTTTTCAAAGCAATTTTAAATATAAGTTAAAAGTTCTAATTGTGTTTTAAAAAGCATGTTTTAGAAAATTGATTATTTCAAAATGTTAATTTCCAAGGTAAGTATTTTCAAAAATCTATTATTGTAGTAATTATATAAAAGTGATTTGGTATTATGTTTTAAAAAGAGAAATTTAGTTTATATTTATTAAGTGGCTTTATTTTTAATATTCTTAAAGTATATATTTTGATAAAGTATTAAAGTAGTTTTAATTTCAATGTTATAAAATATATTTATAATAAAGTGATTTTAAATTATTTTTAAATTTAAAGTATTTTGTACTTGGTGTTTCAGAGGAAATAAATATTTGGGGAATGTATTCCGTAAGCGGAAACTGTTTTGAAATTATTTTCAAACGAGCTTTGAAAATTTGGAAATATATCTTGCGAAGATATTTGAGGTTAATAGATAATTTGGAAAATTATTTATTGTTTGATGGATGATTGTGAATGTTGATTGATAGTTAAATCACCGACTATCAATATTGGCCAATGCGCTAATCGTTCCGAAGAGACCGGGATCGGGATTAATTTTCCGAAAACCACTTCGATCCGGTTTGTACATTTCGTGGAAACGATTTCGGAGTCGAAGATGGAGCAGTGAAGTGCAAGGGCTAGTCGCTACTAATCCTGAGGATATTTCCAAAATGGATGTAGTAGGAGTAGTGCCTTCGGTTCCGTTCGGACCCGGGACGGACTTGTATGGATGAATGCTTTCGGAACATCGTCAGCGGACGATGGGCATTCTAAGGGATATGTTCTATAAAGGTATCGTTTAGCCTCGAACCTCATCAACCGGGAATGACTGAAAATCAGGGGTTATGCAGCAAGGCTTCGTGGGTAGCTCCCACTAGAGGGTAAGGTCATCCCTATCTAGATGTCCCTTATATTTCGGCTTAGTGTTGCGGTTGCTGATCCCAACCGTGGGGTGATTTTATTCGGAACTATTTAGTAAGGGATGGTTCCGGCCTTGTGTTGTAGGGGAGCGGGCGTACTCCTCGGTTCTGTGATCTAGGCCACGTACTATGACAGGTGGTACCCCAGTGCCTAGTCATTCGTTGGAAATCCATTCTCCCTACGTGCCTTGTACGGTATTTTTTTGTATACCTAGTATGCTGGAATTTAATGAATGTAACAATTTCGGCTATTTGAATAAGTATTTGTAAATAGACACTATTATAATATCAGAGGATTTTATAAAAAGTGTTTTAGCTATCGTAAGGTAAAACCCGACATGTTTATTTGTGGCGTGGTCTTACGAGATGCTTTTGATTTCAAAAGGATTTTTGAAACTTTAATAATAAATTTGAGTGTGATTTCTCACGCTGGTATTCCAGACTGACTCGGGTATTGTTTTATATGATGCTCGGGTCAGACCGAGATATACAGGTTTAGGTTTAGGTGTGGAGCTCAGGCGATGAGCTGGATGGCGAGACGTATTCCTCGTACTTGATTTATATTTTCCGCTGTGTTGATTTTCTGTACTCTGTTGTATTGAGGATATTGACATGATTATTGTCCAGTTGTATGTAAGTGTACTCTGATGTATACTCTGATGATATATTGTATAAAACAGATATAGTTTTGATTTGTGTAAAGATTTGTTAATATATTATATTTTATTCCGCTGCGATGGTTAGATTCTGATGTTGTTTTTTCTTCTTCTACCTCTTTCTTTTCTTTTTACCCAAATGGTCAGATTTTTCGAGTATGAAAAATTGCGGCTGTTACAGTGGTATCAGAGCGAAGGTTGGCGATAACGTTGGCTCTGGTGGGAATTTTGAGTGTATTAATAGATATGAGCGCGTATTTGTTAGTGGATATAAAATGGTTTTATATTGTGTTGGTTGGTCTGTTGAGTAGTTTATGGAATCTGGTCGATGTGTGGGACGCCACAACATTGATAGGAATCTCTAAACACTTGAATAGAACAATTCGACACAGTATTGTTTTAAAATAGGATGAATGAAATAATTTTACCCAAATTATTTTTGTATATAAAGGAATAACTTTTGTAAATTATATGTTTGGTTGCTTGGTTGTTAGAAAATGATAGTATTAGATTATTAACATTTAAGTGAAAAACTGAATAAGAATTTAAATTTATAACCAAAGTGAAGAATAAAATTTTATAACAAAATAGAATTTGAAGAAATTTTTTTTTTAGAGATTACAAATGTAATTTATAAATTGGAATAAACTCCATATACAAATGAGATTGTAATTTAAAATAGAATTCCAGAGAAATGTGGAAAATAAATCGGAATGGATTTTAAGTTTGGAATTTTGGGAAAGGTTTGAAATTCCTTGAGATTTGGAAATAGTTTTCAAAGAGTTTGAAGAAATAATAAGTGGTATTATTTTAGGAATATTTTGAGTTGGGTTTGGAATTTGGAAAGATTTGAAATTTAAAAATATTTGAGATGTTTTAAAGAGATAAAAGCATTTAATTCTCTTCCGGTCGCTGGGAAATAATTTCGGTGATGACTGCAGCATCATCGATGTTCATTTTCGAGTTTCCAAAGAGAAATTGCTACCAAACTGTTTTAAATTGGAATTGATTGTGAACTGGGTTGGTTTTGGAATTCAAAGGGATAATTGAATTTACCAAAGGAGTTTGGATGTGATTGATTTCAAAAGTGATTTTGATATTTTGGGAAATTGTTTAAACTCTGGAATCTTATTTAGAACTGTTTATAGAATAATAAAAATATATTGGCTAAATAAACAGTATAATTCTGAGTTAAAAAGTAAGATGTGAATGAGATTGATTGTAAATGAAAAAGCCAAATAAAATTGTGAGCAATAATGGAATTGAAAATGAACTTGGATTAAATAGAAATTTTCAAATGCAATTCAAGTTGAAATACTAACAAATCGAATGTGGATAATATATAGAGCTCGACACATATATTTTAATTGTTGTTAAGTGGTATAAAAACGAATTGAAACAGAAATAGTTTAAGTTGTGAATAAGTTCCATTCAAGTAAAAACAAATGGAATGTGCCAAGCTTGATAAATTGTTTTTGAATGGAACAATATGGAAATAAAATGAAATGCAAGTGAAGGGTTGTGAATAAATTAGAAATGAGATGAAATTAAATATAATAATGGATCGGGATTTAAATTGGCATAGTTATCAACTATATGGTAAGGAAGCGAATAAAAGCAATTGAATTAGTTATGTAAATAATATAAATTGATTGTGGAAGTTATTTAAACTGCATTTCCTTAGCATTGATGTGTAGTGGTTGTTTAAATAAGAAAATGTTATACATTTCATATATATTTAACACTTACTTGTTTAGTGTAGCAAGTACAGGTTCAGGAAAGCCGGTTAGCTAAATTTGATTGCACAACTTGCTAAAATAAATAGCTGCTTGCTTAAAAATGCTAAAATAAGGTACGCTTACCAAAAAAATTCAAAATAGGAGATATGAACTGCATATATTGATATATATTGTGATTTCCGGCCTGAGGCCGATGTATATATATATTTGTGCATCCTACGATATCGCAGAAGTCCCTCCGTACAAGGGAGACTCTGCCAAAATTTTCCGTAAATTTTGGGAGTTAATTTTTTTTTGAAAATTTTGAAAATTTTCATTAACTACAAATGATTTAAAATTTGTTAAGCAAATAAGGTTGAAACTGAGTATTGAAATCTATTTTAAATGTGAATGTAAAGTAAGTGAAATCGAAAGAACTAAGGAAAGTTAAGCTTGCAAATAAATTTTTAATTGAGATTTAAATTAATTAGTAAGTGTAACTGATTGAATATTCAAAGTGGAAGGTAAATTGAATTCAAGTGGAATTGTAAAGGCAAAAAAATGATAAATATTTATCTTAAACTTAAGGATTGAAAAATGAAATTCTTAAGTGAAGTGGGTATTGAGAAAATTATTCCTAGTGAATAATTGAATAGAAAATTTAGCTGAAATTGTGAAATGGGATAGTTGTGAATAAGTGAATAACAATCAAAATGAATGTGAATAAAAGAGAATTGATATAGTTGATAATCAATTGGGCTAATTACGTAAGGTGTACGTATATTATTTTATTCGCATAGCTATTTGATCCAGATGTCGAACACAGAATTTCGAGATAGTTTTATCGATCCGAATTAGGATTTTTTCACTCGATTTTTGACGACGAACCTGGATATGGATTGTTGATTGATTCTGGATATTCTATATCATAGTTTGTGGCTATGCAAGGAGGATGACGGTTTCTGATCAAGAAACCAAATCTGAGTCCGCACTAGGAAGTCGGGTGGACGATACTAGTTCGGAAGTGAATTTGTGTGATCGAGTGAGCGATCAAATGTGATATTGCGTACAGATGATATATGTGCATCGTACGGGCTTAAGTAAAACAAATATTGAAAATTTGTAAAGAAAAGTATAAAATGACTTGGAATTGTGATTGAATATTATTGCTTAGTAGGATATACAGGTGTATAAAAGCAATGGATAAATTGGGATTTTTGATTTTAGAAGATAAAATTTAATGGCCGACAAAAAGGTATGTATTTGAATTTCTATATGAAATTTGATTGGGTTTTGACATAGCCACTTGGCTTTTTGTTTTCTTTTTGGATTTGGGAGGCTGTAGAGTCATTTTGTAGTTGTAACGAGCTAACCGCGCAAAGGAGACACTGGCAAAAAATTTCGAAAATTCAGGACGTTAGAAAATTTTGAGAAAATTTTGACAATTCAAATTTGGATTTGAAATTTAAATTTAAATTGTTAAGTAAGCGATATGGTTTGGAACTTATGGATAAGTTTGAAAGGTTAGGAAAAGGGTTAGTGGGTCTATGATAAAATATCTGTGTGGTAAGTTGTTAAAGCTTTTGGGTTGAGGAAATAGTAATGGGTTATGGACCATCCATCCCGTCTAGTAATTTCGGGGACGAAATTCTTTTAAGGGGGAAGGAATGTGACGACTCGGAATTTTGGGCATTTGAAATTGAAATATTCAATTGATTTTAAATATTTAAAAGTTAATTTTTGACTTGAATTTCAAATACCACTATTTATTTGGCAATTAAATTATCGAATCAAACAATTTAAAGTTGGGTAAAATATCAAATCTTCAGTTGTAAGCTCGTTACAAATAACTTGAAAGCTTGTAAAATTCATATTAATAACACTGACGGTGATAGAACTTTTAAAATTGAATTTAAGAGTGTTTTATTCAGTTTTGAAAATTTTATCGTTTAAATTGAATTTAAAAATAATCATCCGAGGCGCAGTCTCGAAATTCGACGAAACCAGTGCCATTGGATCCGTAATATTGTATTATTATTGGATTTCAAATTTCGCAGTGATCGGAGCTGTTGTGTGAGCGTACGATATATAAATGCAAAGAAATTTATTCTAGAACAAATTGAATTTAAATAAGATATAATTGCTTTCCTTTAACCAGCAATACGTACAATCAGCCACTAAACTGTCTCCTCTCGTACAAAACAACATCATCTCGTTCCCTTCTTTAATACGCCATCTCCTTTACTTATCACGGCGCCTCCATTCTTTCTTGTCAACCGAATAAACGAGCAAGTCATCTCCCCTAATCCTAATTCATTTCCCCAGTTCGAAAAATCAGAGAGCCACTCGCTCGTACACGATAAGGGGGAGACTCGCGACAAATCGAGCAAGAAGTCAATGGCCGAGCTCTGCACCCTATCGCGAACGTGCGAGCAAATCGAAGGCGACTTCATGAATTTGAAATCGAAATACTTTTGGACCTTTTCGATTTTGAACGTGACTGAACTCGCGAGGAAACGATGGGCCGCGAGCGAATTCGAGTGGTGGCGGGGTGTGGCGGCTCGTTGATGGGCCGCGTGTTATCGGAGGTCGAGGTGGGATTTCGACCGAAGTCGTGACAGCGAGGGAAGTTCAATTGACTCGATGGATGCTCGATTGTTCTCGGCAGAGCAATTCGTTTGCTAGGGTTCGTCGTCTCCGACCTTTGATTGAGGTATTTTCGTTTTCTAAGGCTGTTTGCAAATTTGTTTTGTTTTTATGTTATACATTGCATGTTTATAGGATAATATAAATAGACAATGAGGATATATATAAAAATACATATATGCAATTTATGAATTTTTAAATGCAGACAGTTTAGAAGTGAATATATAGTTTTAGCTGGATGCTTGTTTAGTTAGATAAAACAAAAATATATGATTTTTGGTGAATATAGGAATTTTAAATTTGTTATAGAGTTTATAAAATATATATATATATATAATAAAAAGGAGATTTTTAAACCTTTATAATTTATTTTGAGAGATATATATTATTTATTAGTTAATTTCAAAGTAAAGTATTTGTTCAAATTTTATTTTGGTCACTAGACTAAAAAGATTTATTAAAAAGAATATTTATAAATTCATAAGTTCTTATGAGATGGTTAATTTATTTAAACATTTAAACCTAATAATAAGTAAGTTAGAACAAATTAATAAATGGGTTTATCAGAAATTTAACAGGGAAATAAATTTGGAATTTTATTAATCCAATAAATTTAAATTTGAAATGAGAATATAATTGGTATTTTAAAATCCAATTTTTAGCCTAAATTAAAGAAATAATAATTAATTGTTCTTATAATGTTGGCAAGGTCTGAAGTGTGGAAAAACAAATTGAGATGGGATGAATTTCAATACCAAAATCAAAGGTGAGTTAATCTCACTCATCTGGCTGTATTTAAATTTAAATGGTTAAATTTAAATAATTGATTGAATGATTGATTTGGTTTGATGTGATACTATATATATAGTAGTATATAGCAATATATACATATTGACATATGTATATATTGGAGTTGTTGATATTCCCGCATTATATAGCGGATGAGACCCTATGCGCCGCATAATAGCGGATGATAATATTTGAACCTATATACCGCGATTGTGACGCCCCACCTCTATGCTCACAATAACAAAGGTTATTATAACGAATAACGTCTGCTATTGCGAAGAATAAGGCTTGTTAGAAGTGACCATCCGTAAGTTATGCCTTAGACGAGTATTGATTACATCGATAGGAGTTGTATAAATTACTCCCAAGGATATATATTCAACCCAAATCTAAAACGAAACTACAGTGGCTTAAGAAAAATCCAGAACAACACTGATAGTATAATCTCATCAGAACAGAAATATCAGATATATATATAGCGGAAGACAAGTCTGGATACATGCTACAACAACCGATGGTTCACAAGAACCAAATGTACATATACATATACATCATAACATACATGAGATGAGAACTAATGAGCCAAAAGAACTCCTCGGAGGCTAGACAAAAGATGATGTGAAATCCCAAAAGCTGAAGCTGCAACTGAATCAGAGATAGAGATTACCCTGAAATAACTCGGTCTGACCCGAGTATTATTTAAAAGAAAATAATAAACAGATCAGTCTAATTTAAACTTCAGAAATAAGTGTATGATAAATAACACTTAAGCAAATAATCATAATCTCGAATGAGATTACACAACAAAAGTAATCAACATAGTTCAAATAATGAAATCTCAATTTAAACTCCATCAAAATCGATAATCTCGAATGGGACTATACACAAAATTATAATCTCAGGTGAGACTATACAACATAGTAATCAACATAGTTTAAAGGAAGAAATTCCAATAAACATCATCAAAATCAACTTTCAAATTCACAATTGAATTCAAAGCAGCAATACGCAAAAATCTAGAAATCAATGAAGATAACTAGACAAATCAGCAGTCAAAAAATCTAGAAATAAAAATAAGATAACTAGAAAATCAACATAAAAGATGGATCGATCCCAGCAGATGGCGAGTTTTAGCTACGCCGCACATGCATCTCAGATGGCCGAAGCCTACCAAGTACTATAAATTTTGGCGCCCATCAGATGACCCGAAGGTCCGCAGAGTGACCCGAAGGTCCATCAGATGACCCGAAGGTCCAACAAATGACCCGAAGTCCAGCAGAGTGGCTCGAAAGCCCAACAAAATCATCAAAATCATCAAACAGTAGATGTTTCAATTAACGAGTCCGGAATTAACCGAAATAGTAAAAGTGTGGTTTCATACTCCGCACTTTTGCTAAATCGTTTAAATCTCTTCATCGTTTCCTTGAAAGTGCAAAGTTGTGTAATTTATAAAGATAACATTTTACGTTCTCAAATGGACAAGTCTGGAATTAAGCGAATCAGTAAAAGTGAGGGTTCATAGTCCTCAATTTTGCTAAAGCGTTTAAATCGCTTCCCTATTCTTTTGAAAGCGCAAACTGTAAAAATTTTGGAAACAATTTTATTTTTAAAACACGTGATTAAAACAGTAACAACTATAGCAATTTCGACGAGGAAATTGCGCTTCACCAAAACACCGTAAAAACGGATATCAAAATCAGTGTTGTGGGATAACCGCTTGAAAATTCACTTTAAAATTGACGGTTACTGAAGTCAAAACAACAGAAATTTTTATTCATCAAAAATGTCGTCAAAACAACACGCTTCAAAAATATAATACCGGCGTAAAGATTCCGTTATAAAAATAACGGCAACAAAATACATTTTAAAACCAAACACCGGTTTAAGCTAAATTAATCGATAGACTGCACTACTTAAATATTAGATTGCATAGTTTCGTATACTTTAATTTATATACACACACAAATAAACAGAGATGCAAGTGACCTACATGCACACGCATGAATTGAAATATATACTGGACCACTTTTTCGTATGGTACACTTTGCACCAAACTTGAAATAAATTAAAATAAAGACCTAGAACGCAAGGGGATACTTGCTGACTCAAAAAAATGCAAAAAGAATTCATGACTTAAGATGGCCTAAATATAAAGTGACCTGGAACCAAAGTTTTTGGAACAACCTGAACATTATTTCATGCAAAGTTTTCTTGCACGTGAAATATGAAAGTGCACGTACTAGATTATATGCACGCACGAACTTAATACTTCCAAAACGCATGCACTTAAATATGGTCTGGACGCACACCATATACAAGCTATATACACGCATGCCACAATTTAAGTAAGAATTGGATTCCATTTTTATTTTCACACAACTCATGGCAAAGCAATTGCCTGGGACGCACGTATGGAATACATGAGAACACCTGGACCACTACACTCTGCATGCACTACTTAATACATATTATCTTCATACAAGTCAAAATATTGGTTTTGGACAACGTATATTTAGTGATGCACGTACACAACCTAATGCAGGCGTGACATTAATGTGTACAGGATGTTGACCTGACCATACTCTTTTGTTAAATTCCCCTTATATACGAAAATGCAAAGGGAGGTGACTCTATTTCAATTATTAGTATTATCATGGTCTAGACCGTAAGGAATAATATAAATGGAATGGATTGACCAAAATAATCCTAGAAGCCTTTGAGATAACATGGTTCGGAAATTATAGACCCTGAACATCTGGGTGTATCAAATGGATTATCCAATAGAAACGTGGGAGCATTAATTATAGCCACAGGCTTAAGAAGATAAGTTCTTCCCAGTCAACTTCTCATTTGACTGAGAAGTAAACTAAACTTCACGATGACACTTTAAACTAGTTTTCTTAATTAAGATAAGAAATTCATTGGAATCAACTTCTTAGTTGTGCAACATCAACCCAAGCATGCACAGAACTTGGATGGGCACGCACGTTTTTGATGCACGGAACTATAATATGTTATAGTATGCATTATGCCTTAAGAAAATGACCAGAGTTTTATTTATATATGCATGCAACTACTAAAAATGCATGAAACTTGATCCCATGCAAAGATAAACTTCACGCAAGGAATATCTAAATTAGAAATTGTGAGTTTTCACTCACCTCGGATTTGCCTCAAAAACGGTTATCAACTATGAATGTTAGAAGCCAGGATTTACAGCAGCCATTAATATCTTTGTTGAGCTATTGAAGAAGTGAAATAAATGATGCCGTTGTTTCACTTTTCTTTTATCAAATTTTTGAACAAGTGAAAGCAACAATGAGCTGACAATATATTTTGTACAATGCATTTAATGCAAACATGCTTCAAGAGAAAATAGTACACGGCCTGTACAAATAAGTGATGATGGAAAAGAGCAAAGTGATTTCAACTTTATGACTGCAAAGAAAATAATGTTTTAATAAAATGAACTAGCACTAGCTTTTGAAATGAACCACCTTATTTGTTACACGTATGTAAAGGCAACAAAAATTCAACTTGCTTTTTATAAAAGAATGTGTTTACAGCTAGGCAAAAATGTTTTGCAATTTGTTTTGAATTAGACCAATTTTTCACATGTACACGTGAATGCAAAAATATGCAGTCTAGTTCCAACGTGCTACAACTAGGAAGTTTGCAACTGACTTTGCAACCGTTTTTTTTTCTTTTCAAATTTTAGTTTTAAAATTTCTTTTTAAAACATTAACTCCGACAGTAATTCAAAAATCACGGTCGTTACAGCTTTTTAAAATATTTTACAATGGTAAAAATCACGGTCGTTACAGATATTCCACCTCGAAGTGGAATTGGTATTGTGCTAACGTCTGTGGATGCAGGGAAACAGGTTGGAGGGATCCAACTGGATTCCTCAAAATTATCTAGACTGTTTTGTATTTTGTGTTATGAATATTGATATCATGTGATGATTTTATTGGTAATTGAAATATTGAATGATATGGTTGGATTGAATATTTCAGTAAAAGGAATTATCAAAATGTATTGAATTGGATTTTTGGAAAGAAATAAAAGAGTAAATTTTGAGTAAAATGTCTCAAGTGTATTGGAATGAATTTAATAATGAATTGAAAGGGAAATAAAAATAAAAGCGATTCAGAATTTTAACAAATATGGAATAAGGGAATTTTGAATTAACAAGGGAAATATTAACTTTAAAACTAAAGTGATATTAAATTTAAAGAATAAAGGATTTATTTTTGAATGTAAGGATTAAATTTAATTAAGGGATAAAGAAGGAATTTATTTCAAAGTAAAGTAAATCGGAAATCAATTTGGGATTTGATTTAAGTGTTAAAACGGGATTTTTAAAAGAGAAGTGAGATTTTGGAATTTATAAACTGGGTTTATAAAGTAAAATAAAATATCAGTGGATATTTGAAAATATAAATTCAAGGCGGGAATTTATAAAAGAATATGGATTGGTTTAAAAATAAATGTTGATTTATTTTTAAAGATGTGAAGAGAAGTGTATTTCTCTGGATAGCCAAGTACGTTTTTCAAAGCAATTTTAAATATAAGTTAAAAGTTCTAATTGTGTTTTAAAAAGCATGTTTTAGAAAATTGATTATTTCAAAATGTTAATTTCCAAGGTAAGTATTTTCAAAAATCTATTATTGTAGTAATTATATAAAAGTGATTTGGTATTATGTTTTAAAAAGAGAAATTTAGTTTATATTTATAAAGTGGTTTTATTTTTAATATTCTTAAAGTATATATTTTGATAAAGTATTAAAGTAGTTTTAATTTCAATGTTATAAAATATATTTATAATAAAGTGCTTTTAAATTATTTTTAAATTTAAAGTATTTTGTACTTGGTGTTTCAGAGAAAATAAATATTTGGGGAATGTATTCCGTAAGAGGAAACTGTTTTGAAATTATTTTCAAACGAGCTTTGAAAATTTGGAAATATATCTTGCGAAGATATTTGAGGTTAATAGATAATTTGGAAAATTATTTATTGTTTGATGGATGATTGTGAATGTTGATTGATAGTTAAATCACCGACTATCAATATTGGCCAATGCGCTGATCGTTTCGAAGAGACTGGGATCGGGATTAATTTTCCGAAAACCACTTCGATCCGGTTTGTACGTTTCGTGGAAACGATTTCGGAGTCGAAGATGGAGAAGTGAAGTGCAAGGGCTAGTCGCTACTAATCCTGAGGATATTTCCAAAATGGATGTAGTAGGAGTAGTGCCTTCGGTTCCGTTCGGACCCGGGACGGACTTGTATGGATGAATGCTTTCGAAACATCGTCAGCGGACGATGGGCATTCTAAGGGATATGTTCTATAAAGGTATCGTTTAGCCTCGAGCCTCATCAACCGGGAATGACTGAAAATCAGGGGTTATGCAGCAAGGCTTCGTGGGTAGCTCCCACTGGAGGGTAAGGTCATCCTTGTCTAGATGTCCCTTATATTTTGGCTTAGTGTTGCGGTTGCTGATCCTAACCGTGGGGTGATTTTATTTGGAACTATCCAGTAAGGGATGGTTCCGGCCTTGTGTTGTAGGGGAGTGGGCGTACTCCTCGGTACTGTGATCTAGGCCACGTACTGTGACAGGTGGTACCCCAGTGCCTAGTCATTCGTTGGAAATCCATTCTCCCTACGTGCCTTGTACGGTATTTTTTTGTATACCTAGTATGCTGGAATTTAATGAATGTAACAATTTCGGCTATTTGAATAAGTATTTGTAAATAGACACTATTATAATATCAGAGGATTTTATAAAAAGTGTTTTAGCTATCGTAAGGTAAAACCCGACATGTTTATTTGTGGCGTGGTCTTACGAGATGCTTTTGATTTCAAAAGGATTTTTGAAACTTTAATAATAAATTTGAGTGTGATTTCTCACGCTGGTATTCCAGACTGACTCGGGTATTGTTTTATATGATGCTCGGGTCAGACCGAGATATACAGGTTCAGGTTTAGCTGTGGAGCTCAGGCGATGAGCTGGATGGCGAGACGTATTCCTCGTACTTGATTTATATTTTCCGCTGTGTTGATTTTCTGTACTCTGTTGTATTGAGGATATTGATATGATTATTGTCCAGTTGTATGTAAGTGTACTCTGATGTATACTCTGATGATATATCGTATAAAATAGATATAGTTTTGATTTGTGTAAAGATTTGTTAATATATTATATTTTATTCCGCTGCGATGGTTAGATTCTGATGTTGTTCTATTTTTTTTCTTCTACCTCTTTCTTTTCTTTTTACCCAAATGGTCAGATTTTTCGGGTATGAAAAATCGCGGCTATTACACCGTAGTGGCGAAGTGATGCCGGTGCAAGCGAAGTGGCGAAGGCTCGAACCCGGTGTCAAATTGTAGGCAGTGTGGTTAGTGATGGCGAGGCTCGTTCTTGAATCTTAGTGTTGGCGCATGATGAAGAAAGCGGTAAAGTCGAAGGGCAGAGATGACGATTGGGTTGGCAGAGGGTGTAAGTTTTCGTTCGGTAAATTTGGTGAGTTATCTTACTTACATCTATGTCTATTTCTTATTATTTAATGCGTATTCACCCATATATTTACTTGATTTGTTTGGATGAATGGATTGTTTGTTTATTGGATGAAATTGATTGTTTGTGGATGATTGATGGTTGATATGTTTGAATTGAATGGAGTTGTGTTGTGAACTATGATTTCCTTGTTGTTGGATGATTAATGTCAGACCGTTGATTTGCGATGTATGAGTAGTAGTTAGACGTTTACAAAATATTCGTACAACCTTTGAAGTTGTTCGAAAATGAGGAAATTGAATTAAAAGATAAAATTTGAAAACAAAAAAAATTATTCTAGGATTAAATAATGAATTATTGGAATGATTTTTGTATTTATAATTAAAGATGTTGAAATAAATGAAAAATAAAATAAAAGAGGGACGATTTTGGAAAATAAAAATATATGTGGAATAATTTTAAAGATTTTGGCAATAGAAATTATTTGATAAATGATGAGTTATGAAATTATATTAAATATGTGAATTTTGATGATTTATGAAACGATATTTGAAACCTATATTTTAAAGTGAGAAGTTAATTTGATTGGAAGTTTATAAAATAATATTTTGAGGTAATTCTAAGTTGAATGCAAATTTATTTATCGGATGGAAATTATTTCTTTTGAGATTTATTACACAAACACAGATATATATATATATATATATATATCGTTAAGTGAAATTTTGGAAGTAATATATTAAGGTGTTTGATTATTGAATTACTTTGGGAATTTATTAAGTGAAGAAGAATTTTTGTTTGATGGATTAATAAAAATGGTTCTAAAGAGGTTCAGAAAATAAATAAGATTTCTAAATGATGATTTTGAAATTATATACTTGAGTTTGAAAATATTTATGTATTGAGAGTATTCTTTTGATTTGAAGTTTTTAGAGGTATTAGAAAATATAAACTTCTTTTTAGTATTTTTATAATATATTATTATTAAAGTAGAAGTTCGAGATGAAAGGATTTTGGTGGGTTTAAATTCATTAATGAGTTTGAAATAAGCTTCTTTGGAAATAAATAACTGATTTTAAATACGGATTTTAAGAATTAAAATTTGTTAAAGTATTATTAAATTTGTTAAATTTGTTCGAAATAAGCTTCTTTTACAAAGAAGGAAGTAAGTAAAAGAGGTATTTGTTAAATTAATTGAAGTGATTTTATAAAAATAAAAAAAGGTGTTTTGTGATTAAATTAAATTAAAGTATTTTTATAAAAAGAAAGAAAAATGAAGTGAAATATATTTGAATAAAACCCGTCATCTCGTTATTACTAACTAAATAATATATTGAAGTGTGTATGGATGATTATTGATCTATTTCCTATGAACGAGATGAAGTTAAACTACCTGCTGTGCTGAATTATGAAGTAATGAAACGAAGAATAATGAGTAAAAAGTAAGTGAGAATGAATTAACAAGTAAAGCAGAAATTTATTTAATGCTGATTAATTAAGCGTGTTGTGTGTATAATTATATTTTCATCGGACGGTATGCGACGTCCATGTGGAGTATATTTATTTACTCAACACCAGTATAATGTCAGTAATTCATTGAAGACCGTATCTCAAATATCGGTGAATTATTCTATATTATACACAAATACTAATTGATGTTACTTGGATTTTTGACTTGACGTGTGAGGTAAATTATATTATTCCTTATTTTATTTTAAAGCGGGAATATGATTATCTCCGCTTTTGAGTAGATCGAGGTGTATAAAGTCTCTTAGGTAGATGTGATGGCCAGAAGTTTTTGCTAGTGTCATCCTAGCTGACCAACTGTGGGGTAGCTTTGCGATGGTTACAGTAACATGTCCCTCTCATTGCATGGTCATAGTCTACTACATGGGCCAACGGGACAAAGACATAACAAGGCGAGGTGGTTGATGATGGCAAGCGAGGTACGAGGAAGCGAGGAAGTAACATGCGTTTATTGTGCAGCTTAAGACTGGTGAGGACGCTCACAAAAAATTACGAGTAGGGTCTCCCTTTGCATCTAAGAAGTAGCGAGGCTTAGGTGTAAACTTGGCTTCTGGCATTTGCATTAACAATAGCAGTAGCTAAAACAGTAGCAGTAATGAAAATCAAATTAAAGAATAAAATGAATAAATCTAATACTCCTAAATAATTATGAATGGATCGATTGCGATGTGTGCACTATGTGTTGTGTGTGATGTGTGCGATGTGTGCTATATGTGATGTATGTGTTGTGTGTGATGTGTGTGATATGTAGATGTATGCGATGCGTGCGACGTGTGTGATGTATGGTGTGTGAGATGTGTATTGAGTGTGCTATATGTGATGGATGCTTGATGTGTGTGGTGTGATGTATGCATTAGATGCTTTATGTGTGTTGTGTAATGTGTGTGATTGTGTTCATTGTTTTATAGATGTTTTGATGTTTGATGTGTTATGGATGTCGTTCAATGTGTTGTGGATGTTTTATTATTCCTTTGGTTAGATTTCTTTATTTTGTTGTGTATATGTTATTCCTTGAGATATCTTTTATATTCTCACCATTGAACCTAGACATAGTCTGACCCATTTATTATTTATATAATACTCGGGTCAGTATGAGACATTTTAAGTTCAGGGAAGTGTTAACCAGTTTGTGGATGTTAGGCATATATGGAAGATAGAGTACTTGTATATAGATTGTATATTTGTATCCACATTTGTTTATGTGTTATTAAGATGTATATATGGAATTTATGTATATTTTAATGAAAGTGGGCATTTAACTTATTTTTGTATCTTACTCAGACTTATGTATATTTCATATTATATGTTATCGCTACATTTATGACTTTGTGCTCTCTATGATTTATTTATATGTGTATTGTTATATCCTTGGGAGCCAATTTATTACCTTGTACCGAGATTATTTATGTCGAGGTGAGAGATTTTTATATTATGTAATGTATTCAGTGTTGGTCCAAGGGAATATTCATGTATGTATCACCCACATCGCCTCATTCTTCGTGTTACCCGACATATTACTCCGTAATACTCTTGGGTAATATGGGTATAGAGGTGGGGTGTTACACTGATTCTACTTATTAATATAAAATAAGTTTGGTATTTGATTCTATTTTATTAATACAAGTCTATTGTTTGGCTAAGGATATTAGTTATTTTGTAAGTTATTGAATGGAGTTAGACTTGTATAAATTTGGATGTTTTGACATTTTAAACGATTAGTATAAGATGTGAAAATCTTCGGACCCTTAGGAATATTTAGTTAGCCCAAATTACGTACGTATAAATATATTAGCATATAAATATATTAATAACGTATAACTATTAATGTATTATTTGCATGGTATAGAATATATATGTTAGTAAATAGCATTAAAACCTCACGAGAAGGAAGTTAAGGGTAATTATGGAAATTAGTCCATAATTAAAGGAAAAATAAGGATTTTTCCTTATATGGCCTTAGTGTGTGAATGCAGATGAGGTGTACTATATACATAGTATATATTTATGGTATTATGTGAGGAGAGCGAGAAAATGGCTAAGTTATTGGGATGTGAGGTCAGTCAAAAGCAGACAGAAATCTGCCTAGCTAAACTAGCTACCAGTAGTGTGACTTTGGGACCGATATAAGACATCGCCTATAATAAATATTCACGGTGGATGCGAGGTTACTCCCAATTCGGTATGGTAAATCTGGCTAGCTAATCTAGCTACCAATATCTACGAATAGGCCTACTAATATGAGATGTCATGGTTTGGGTATGTGCCATAATACAGATTATCTATTAGGTGTGGTAGTGGGAAATCTCAAAAAGGGCCCGCTTTGAGGTTATGGTATTAAGTGTCTATTATAGGGTCCGTCTCTTCCAATAAATGAAGTACTAAGTGGCTATATGGGATTTCTTATGATGTCAATTGGGAAGTAACAGAGAGGGCTCCATCTTGGGTTAAGTATTAAACGATGGGGATCTCCCTAGGATATAAGTATTAAATAGTCAAAGTCTACCTAATTCCCATTAAAGAGGTATTAAGTGGCTTAGGTACTTTCTCTCACATTGTTAGGACATGATTAACAGTAATGGCGTTGGACTGGAAAGGGCCTTTGGCCTACAATTGAAGGTATGTTATGGAGTTGGACTGGAAGAGCCTACGGGCTTATAGTTGGAGGTATTCTTGGTATGCTATAGTATAGGATGCGTAAGACAAAGTACTTATCTAAATGATACCGCCCAAATACTATTATGGTAAGACTTGAGATTTTCATTCACCCGACATTGTTATTCCGACCCCCTCCTCATTACAACACAGAGGTTAGGGGAAAATACAATGCTGATAGAGTAGATGATGAAGGAGGTGAAGACTTGTGGCAGTTTATCTATATATTCATGTTTTTAATATATTCTAACGTACCCAGTTTCAGACATGTTGATGTTGTTTTTGGGATATTGTATTTTGGATATTTGAGATGATATATGGTATTTCCGAGATTTGAGTTTTATGAAGTGGGTACTTATTTCTGTTATTATATTTTATCCTTTCTGTTGTGAGATTCCGATAACATAGATAGATAGCTCTATATATTTTTCATTGTATCAGTTTTACCAACCAATAGCCAGTTTTGGAACGGGCCTAAGGTTTGATGGGCTTTTATTGGGTCGGAAATTAGGCCCATTTCATAGAGGATTATTACATTTGGTGTAACAACCCACAACTCCCGAACAAACCTACCCAAAGCCTAATGTGACTTTCGGACTCGCGTCATGCCTAGAAATATGAGCTATTGGGATTCTAAAACATTACAGAGCATAATTATAAGGGTAAGTTCTAAGACAATCTACGCTTTCAGATCTCACAATGGAAGGAATTAAAATATAAGAACGAAAAAGAGATATTTTAGAAAAACAGTCTCCAAAATACTTGATTTACATATACACTATTTTCCAAAGTACAATATAGGTTTTGTAAAGACCCGCCTTTTCGATCCTCAAAAGTCGACACTAATACATCCATGGTATTCACATGTCGAGCATCCAAGTGTAGGAAAGACAGATTGTTGGTGGAAAAAGAACAAAAAAGACAGAACATAATCTCACATTATAACGAGAAATATATAATATACAACAGATCTTTACAAAAGAAAAAAACTGTAATATACATACATCAATTAGAGTTAACCAACTATCATCAGCTTGGACACTTATAACAACATGTCCTCACAAATGTTGATAAATATAATCAACCAATGTAGTAGAAATAAAATATACGTGAATACATCTTGGAGGCATCCAGTTCGCCTCCTGAAGCTCCAAAGCATCCAAATCTAAAACTAAAAATATGCTTGGTCTAGCCCGAGCATTATAAGAAAAATAACATTCAGATCATTCTGGTAAACTAGCACAAGAACACACCTTATAAGGATTTTAATGTTATAATACCTTTTCAAAATAAAGGTAACTCATAAGACCACGTCGCACATAAAGACGGATGGGTTTTTACCTTACGACAACCAAATCATTTCATAGAAAATCTTCTAATATTATAATAATGTCTAAGGTTTAAAATAAATATTGAATCATAGCCGAAATTGTCACATTAATTAAATTCCAGCATAATAGGTATACAACTAAGTCCGAAAGTCACTTATTGGAGAATGAATTCCATCAATGACTAGGCACTAGGGTACCTCCTGTAACATTACGCCTCTAGATAAAACGTACGTCGGGACTCGCATGGACCCATTGCATGGCAAGATCGGCCTACCCCTTATTAGATATTATCGAATATTTCATCACCCTGGTTGCTTTGGAACCTTTTCCTCAGAGCTTTCATACACAACCAAATCCATAAATAATAATCTAGAAAAGGTGATGAAAAAAATCCTAATAGGTGCGACCCACATAGCCTTGTAGCACATCCCTTTGGAATGCTAACGCTGCTCTCTAGGCATAATGTAATGTCAGCATTTATCCATACATGTTATTCAGGATAAGAACAAATCGAAGACACTACTTCTACTATATTTATTTTGGAATCACCCACAGGATTAGTAGCAAGTACCCTTGCACTTCAAAGAGCTCTATCTTATATTCCATCATCTTCAAGATGTCTTCCATATCGAACGCTAATGCCGGTTCGAAGTGGTTTTTGGATAATATATCTGATCCCGGTCTCTCCAAACAGACAACGATAATTTTAAAACTTGCCAAGATTTGATAATCGGTTATTTAACTAACAAATAACAACATTTCAACCAATGATTTAATTCCATAAGGAGAATAACACTGGTTAAGCACATAAGCACCTACTAAGCCTCTTAGGTTAATCATCTCATTAATTAAAACCACTTTGCAAAATTCTTGAATTAAAACACTTTTACACAGATATATTCACAAACCTTTCTCTCTCTTTTCAATACTTGAAAAGTATTAACATACTTATTTCAACTGCATAAATACACACACAAAACATTTCACTTTTAGAAGTTAGGAACTTCTCATATACTTATATCAACAATATAAGTATATTCATAAAACACTACATTTCTAATACTTAGGAAATATACTCATATACTTATTGCAATGGTATAAGTATATTCACAATTCTTTAGAGAGATTTCATTTTCAAAAACCCTACTTATTTGGGTTAAAACAATGTCTTTTAAGAACACTAATAACAATAAACCTAAACACCTTTTTTGTGAAAGTAAATAGATCATATAGAAATTAGACCAACTATACTTATCATCACTTACCTATTTTAAACAGTACTATCCCTCGATCAACAATGAAATCCAACAAGTTAGAAAACTATCCATGTCTCGATAAACATTCTTAATTCTCAAGATAGAGACGAGTTTCCATACCTCGAAATTTGGTGTTAAGTATGCAAAAGAAACATTTTCCATACTACTGTAAGTTGAAATGATCGTTTATGAAAATCGGGCCTCATTCTTCTTATTAATCTCATTTATAAAATTCCTTTATAAAACTCCTTATCTTCACAACTCCTATCATAAATATTGTTCACAAAACTCCTTTATAAATATCTAAACATAATTATAATCTCCTTTTATAAATCTTCAAATTTATTTAGTGACTCCTTTATAAACATTCTTTATATTATTTAGAAAACTCTTTTATAAAGCTTCTTTTACAAGATATTATTTATAAAACTCATTTTATAAGTTCCCAAATTATTTACAACTTTTTATATAGAAACTCCAAATCCATTTATAAAACTCCTTTTATAAATTGCTAAATACAATTTCAAAACTCCTTTATAAAACAAAATTCCCAATATAAACAAAACTTCAGTTATGGTTATAAGACTCGTATATTTTCCAAGACACGATCATTTCATATATTTGTAATAAGTTCACCACTGTGATTTATTTCTCCAATTTATCAAATGTTAATATTCCCTTTTAATTTCCTTTAAAGTAAAAAATCATTATTATAATCACTTTTTATAAGACAAATACTTTCTAAGTAATTTTAAAAAAATCACATATATAGATATATTAAAAAGAATAATAAAAGAAGTTGAAGAAAAATAGAGAAGTAGAATAATTTAAATAAATTATTATAGAAAATACAAAGGTCAGATTTAAATCATTTTTCAAAATCGAAAATCATTTCCAGAATCAAATAGCGATCAATGGTATTCTTAAAATAATGTATCAAGGGCAATAGTTACTAAAGCACTTAACCGATGTTATTACTGCCCTTTTTCTCTAAAAAGGTTCAACTTTTAAGATATGTTGGTGTCACATCCAATATGGCCAAACCATCAAATTTCAGCATTTAACAATCTATATAACATGTATATAACTGAAATTAAAATCCCTAGGTATATCATTGGAATTTAAAAATCAAAATGTCAAGAAATCTGGAATTCTCTATAAATTCCTGCATTTTCAATTTAAATGTCAATAGCTTTTCAAAAGCAGATATTTAACCAATCAACCAATAGTTCATTCAAACATAAACAGTAAATTATTTTCTACTATATATCATATTGATTATCCAAAAAGGTGAGTTTAACTCACCAAAATTCCAGCGGACGTTTAAGCGTTCCAGTTTGGACTAAAATCGAACTTTCGATTTTAGCCCAAAATTTCACTTGCTCCAAATTCAGCAAAACTAGTTCCATCGCCTAGCTGTCGCTATTACATGCGCAACCCAAAAAATCTCACCTCGATTGGACGTTGTATGAGAGAGTTATTAATTTAATAAGATTTCAATTTTTAAAAACATTAATTAAATTATTTACAAAACTTATTAGTTAAATACCCAAATCAAATCCTTCTTCCATCCTCATCCACTACTGTTCACACGTGTATATCTGTATAAGAAACCTAAATGGTTGATCAACCTCCATCTCCCTCCACACTCCATCAAACGACGCACCGATACTTCCATTGGACTCCTAATCGTACAAGCTACTGCCCCGACCCGAAAATTCCAAACACAGACCACCCAAAAGGATAGCGACTTGACAGCCTCCCATGCGCACCCTACAAGGTTGCGACCCCTATCCCAATCCCGCTCCACCCCAAACTTGGTCCTTAACTGCTACATGCCATGCCGAACCCAAATTTGCCTTCCATTTGGCCAAATGATGCTTAAATCTCCAACCCTATCAAGCCCTAGTTCGGCCATGGCTATGTCGAGCACTACAAAACAACACCGAACCCTACAAAATTAGTATAGGTATGTAGATCTCTCCATTTTGGATCCAAAGATCCTTGCTTTGGAAATTTTAGTTGAGTATATTTTGAGATTTTAATTTTTGAAACTTTCTTAAGCTTGCTTTTTTAACTTACAGGGAAAAGTTAGATGGAACCGTGAAAAGAGTGGAAAGAAACTATGCGTGTTGAATTATCTGAAATGTTAGGATATATTTACTTTGCAATTTCAGGCATCTCGTCGCACAGATTTTCGTTCGTGTACGAACCCTGAACGACAAAACGAAAATACGATCGCGCAAAAAATGCGATACAATATCAAAACAATAATAATATACACTGGTTATCATATTATGTAAAATCACAAAAATACCGTCATTTGACGAAAAATCGTCAAACAAAATATTTAATAATTTCCAAATTCAGAATTATGGAAAAATCAAATAAATTAAATTAAAAATATGTCAATAAAACCGAATCGTTATATTAAAAAAAATTCTGGTTATTTGTTATAGGAAATAAATTTACAAAATGAATTAACCATTATTATTTATTAATTAAAAGGAGTTAAATAAGACCATTAAATCCATTTAATTAATATTCAAGTCAAAATCCAGATATCTGAATCAATATTCAAATATTAAATTCATAATTCAAATATTTTAAATAATCCCTATATTTGAATACAAGTTTTTAAACTTTACAAAACCAATTATTTTAATATTTAAAATTAATTAAATATTCAAAATCGAATGACAAAATTTCGGGTTGTTACACTCTCTCCCCCTAAAAAGAATTTCGTCCTCGAAATTCCCAAAGTAAGAAAAATTTCTTTAAACTCTTAAGCTTTGCCAATCAATTAGTTGAAATGAGTCATTAAATTTCCAAGTCTTTTAAAGTTACGAAAAATTTCGACGGCATCTCCTTTGCATGGCTCGATTGGAAAAACTACGACTTGCCACAACGGGCCCAAACCAATAAAAGAAAATAAAAGCCCAAAAGTGACATTCCATATCCGGGGTATGAAATCCTCAACAACAATATAAATGTGCACTATTAGTTGAGCAAATAAACTCCACTTATGAAACCAAAAGCAGCAAGCTAGCACATGCTCCATATACTTGTATCTCACTTACAAATGGTATCCAACCAAATAACTTACATTTTCTAATATCAAAAACATAATTATTTTAAAGCCCGTACGATGTACATATGTCATCCGTACGCAATATCAAATATGATCACTTTCTCGATCACACCATTCTCACTTAGGAACTAGTATCACTCACTCAACCACTCTAGTGTGGGCTCCGATCCAGTTCCTTGATTAGAAGCCTCCATTCTCCTTGCATAGCCATACACTACGATAGAAAACTTTAGAGTCAAATCAAAAATCCATATCAAGTGTTCGCCGCCAAGAATCGAGTGAAAAATCTTTGTTTGGGTCGGTGTGAAGCACCTTGAAATCGTGCACTCGAATCTGGATCGAAATCAGTTATGCGAATAAAATGATCTACATACAACTTACGTATTTATTCCATTTTTCTTAACTATACCAATTTTTTTCATTTTAAATCACATTCACTTTTACTTATGAACCATTTCATATAAACCAGTACTTAAGTTTAGAAACATCTTATAAAACACAACTTACATTTATCAATATTTCAAAACCTAAGTTGATATCATGTAACACTCTTCTACATCCTAATAGTATATACATAGTTTTCAAATTGGTTTTAGGATATTTAACAAATTTAAAATTTATTTTAACTTGCTAATTTCTCCAAATTTATAAGTTATAAAAACTTATTCTCTTGTGTTTTCACAAAACACTTGGCTTCAATTTATATCTACTCGAAAGTTTTCAATTTTCCAAAACCATTGAAAATTTCATTTCATTTCAACAAATGAAAATTATAAATCAACATATCAAAATGAGATACACAAACCAAACTATCCTAATGGATAGGATACATGAGTTCATATATAACTTAACTGAGAACTTCAAAATTTAACACTAGGATTTTATTTCAAAACACTTTGAAATAATAATATACATATCTCCTTTCTATATCAAATCATACTTTCTGAATTAATCAAAATTTGTTTTGCCAACACAACTCTACAACAACTTACTATAGAAGCAATCCCATACTTAGAAACTCGAAAATGAACGTCGGTGATGCTACTGTCGTCACCAGAATTATTTTCCAGTGACAGAAGTGAGTTTAGTGCTTTCTTATCTCTTTTAAAATCCTTTTAATATATTTTTATCAATTAGTACTACCTAAATTACCGTTACTATTCACTCCAAACTTTGAAAATAATTTTTCAAAAACATTGGGATTTTAGTTCTCCAATTCTCCATTTAAAATCCTTTTTTATTTTTAAATTATACCCATATCAATTTGCTTTCTTATATAAACACATTTCACAAATTGCTTATCATTAAAAAAAAATTATTAAAATTAATTTTTAGATTTTAATCCAACATTATCATCGAACGCCTTATAGCAAAATAGTGAAACTGAACTCACAAGGTGTTCTTATTTGATTTAGTCAAACAATAAATGCTCATAAACTATCTTAGCACAAATAATAAATCAACAAATAATAGTCAATGCTCCTAAACTGGTCATGCATGACTAATCAAATAATAAATGATAATAACTGAATATTATCATTTTCCTAACAAACAATCACATCATAGACAACTATATTAATTTCAAAAATTATTCTTTTATAAATAAAATATAATCAAGGTAAAATTATTTCATTCACCCAATTTCCAAAACAATACTGTATCAATTTGCCATGTTCAAGTGTTTAGAAACCCCTATCAGTACAATTGTTCCTTTTGTATCGACCAGAATTCATAAGCCACTCAACAGATAAATCAACACAATACAAAACATTTTTATATCACTAACAAATACGCACTCCTATATATATGCACTCAAACTCGTCCTAGGGTATCTCTAATCCTATCTCTAATGAGTCTACCCTACCAAACCTAGGTGTTCGCTCAACCTAAGCTCTGATACTACTTGTAACGACCCGCCTTTTCGACCCTCAAAAGTCAACACTAATACATCCACCGTATTCACGTGTCGAGCATCCAAGTGTTGGAAAATTATTGAGGGAAAACAAAGGAAAAGACAGAACTGAATCTCACATCGTGACGAGAAATATATAATATACCAAAGATCTTCACAAAAGAAAAAAACCGTAATATACATACATTAATCATAATTAACCAACTAATCATCAGCCTGGACATATATAACAACATGTCCTCAAAAATGCAGATAAATATAATCAACCAACCCAACGGAAATAAAATATACGTGAATACGTCTTGGAGGCATCCATCTCGTCTCCTGAAGCCTCAAAGCATCCACATCTAAATTTAAAAATATTATCGATCTGACCCGAACATTATAAGAAAAATAACGCCCAGATCAGTCTGGTAAACCAGCTTGAGAAACACACCTCGTATGGATTTTAATGTTATATAACCTTTTCATAATAAAGGTATATTGTAAGATCATGCCGCACATAAATATGGACGAATTTTTATCTATGATAACCAAACCATTTCATAGGAAATCTTCTGATAATATAATAATGTCTAGGGTTTAAAATAAATATTGAATCAAAGCCAAAATTGTTATATTAATTAAATTCCAGTATGATAGGTATACAACTAAGTCCAAAAGGCCCTTATTAAAGAATGGATCACATCAATGACAAGGCACTGGGGCACCGCCTATCACACTACATCTCTAGATAAAATGTACCAAGGGCCTCGCATGGACCCCCTACATGACAAAAACGGCCTATCACTTACTAGATTGTACCAAATATTTCATCACCCTTGTCGCTTTGCAACCTTTTCCCGAGAGCTCTCATGCACAACCAAATCCATAAAAAATAATCTTGAAAGGGTGATGACAATACCCTAATGGGTGCCACCCACATAGCCTTACAGCACATCCCCTATTTTAGTCATTCCTGGTTGATGAGGCTAGAGGCTACATTTTACCTTTTGAGCAAATCCTACTTGGCATGTTAACACTACTCTCCATGCACAATGCAATATCAGCATTCATCCATACAAGTTGTTCAGGATAAAAACAAACCAAAGGCACTACTTCTACTACATCTATTTTGGAATCATCCTCAGAATTAGTAGCACCCTTGCACTTCAAAGATCTTCTTCTTCGATTCCATCATCTTCAAGATGTCTTTCATTTCGAATGCTTATGCCAGTTCAAAGTGGTTTTTGGATAATAATCCGATCCTGGTCTCTCTGAACCGACAAAGATAATTTTAAAACTGGCCAAGATTTAATAGTCGGTTATTTAACTATCAAATAACAACAATTCAACTAGAGATTTAATTCCAAAAGAAGAATAACACTGGTTAAGCACATAAGCACCCACTATGCCTCTTAAATTAATCATCTTGTTAATTAAAACCACTTTGTGAATTCTTGAATTAAAATACTTTTACAAAGATATATTCACAAACCCTTCTTTCTCTTTTCAATACTTTAAAAATAATATACTTATTTCAACTGCATAAATACACACACAAAACATTTCACTTTTAGAAGTTAGAAACTTCCCATATATTTATATCAATAATATAAGTCTATTTATAAAACACCACGTTTCCAATACTTAAGAAATATACTCATATACTTATCTCAACGTATAAGTATATTCACAATTCTTAAGAAAGATCATTTTCAAAAACCCTACTTATTTGGGTTAAAACAATGTCTTTTAAGAACGTTAATGACAATAAACCCAAACATCTTTTTTGTGAAAGTAAATAGATCATATAGAAATTAGACCAAATATATTTACCACCACTTCCCGATTTCAAACAGTACTATCTCTAGATTAACAAAGAAATCGAATAAGTTAGAAAACTATCCTTGCCTCGATATATATTCTTAATTCTCAAGATAGAGACGAGTTTCCATGCCTTAAAATTAGGTGTTAAGTATGCAAAAGAACGTTTTCCATACTATCGTAAGTTGAAATGATCGTTTATGGAAATCGGGGCTCATTCCTCTTATAAATCCCTTTTATAAAATTCCTTTATAAAACTCCTTATATTCACAACTCCTTTCATAAATATTGTTCGTAATATTCCTTTATAAATTCTAAACATAATTATAATCACCTTTTATAAATCTCCAAATTTATTTAATAACTCCTTTATAAACATCCCTAATATTATTTATTAAATTCATTTATTAAATTCCTTGTATAAATTGCTAAATACAATTGCAAAACGCCTTTATAAAACAAAACTCCTAATATAAACAAAATTCCAATTATTATTATAAGACTCATATATTTTCCAAGACATGATCATTCCATATATTTGTAATAAATTCACCACTGTGATTTATTTCCCCAATTTATCAAAATGTTAAAATTCCCTATTATTTTCCTTTAAAATAAGCAGTCATTATCGTAATCACTTTTTCCAAGACAAATACTTTCCAAATAATTTTAAAACATTCACATATATACATATATTAGAAAGAATAATAAAAGAAGTTAAAGTAAAATAGAGAAGTGCAAAACCTATTTTTAAATAAATTATCAAAGAAAATACAAAAGGTCATATTTAAATCAATTTTCAAAATCGAAAATCATTTCCAGAATCAAACTACAATTAATAGTATTCTCAAAATACTATATCGAGGCAAATAGTTACTGTAGCACATAATTGTTGGTATGACAACCTTTTTCCTTTAAAAAGATTCAACTTTTAACATATGTCGTTTCACATCCAATATGGCTAAACTATCAAATTTCAGGATTTAACAATCAATATAATGGGTATATAACTGAAATTAAAAACAATAGGTATATCACTAGAATTCAAAAATCACAATGTTCAGAAATTCAGGTTTTTATACAATTCCTGTATTTTCAATTTAAATGTCAATCGATTTCAAAAGCAGATATTTAACCAAATCAACCAATAATTCATCTAAACATAAACAGTAAATTTTATCTACTATATGTCATATTGATTATAAAAAAGATGAGTTTAACTCACTGAAATTCCAAAGGACACTTAGGCGTTCTAGTTTGAGCTAGTCCAAAATTTCACTTGGTCCAAATTTAGCGAAACTAATTCCATCGTGTAGCTGTCACTATTACGAGTGCAACGCAAAAAATCTTACCTTGATTGGACCTCATATGAGTGAGTTATTGATTTAATAAGATTTTGACTTTTAAAAACATTAATTAAATTAATTACAAAGCTTATTTGTTAAATACCCAAATCAAATCCTTCTTCCTCCTAATCAAATACTGTTCACGTGTGCATATCTGCATAAGAAAACCAAATGGCCAATCATCCTTCATCTTCATCTCCCTCCACACTCTGCTAAACGATATGCTGACACCTCCGTTGAACTCCTCATCGTATAAGCTACCACCTCGACCCTAAAATTCCAAACTCGATCCACCAAAAATGAAGTGACTTAGCAGCCTCGCATGCGCACTCTGCAAAGTCATGACCCTCATCCCAATGTTGCTCCATGCCAAAATTTGTCCCTAGCTGCTGTCACGACCCGAGTTTCTATGCCCAGAAAGACGTATCGTGAATTAAGAAAGAAAGGGATAGAAGAAGAAAAGAAAGAAAAGAAGAAAGAACAACAACATCAGAAACTCACAGCGGAACGAATGAAATATAATATATCATATAAAATATTACATAGTATCATATACATCAGAGTTACACAACTTATACAACACATATTAGACAGTTATAAACATCTGTCTAATTCATACAACTCAAGTATCACAGATACAGACACAACATATACACAGCGGAATCATCATATATCTACACGGTGAAGCCTCCTGCTCCAAATCTCCTCCAGAATTCGTCAAAGCTAACCTGAATCCCTCGACTACTCAATACAATATTGAGTACCCAAGAGTTTAATAAAACAGAAAATAAACACTTGGGTCAGACATGGGTCTGGTGTGAGTAAACGGTTAGATTGCTTAACTTTGAAAACTTTTGAAAACAAAAGTATCACGTAAGACTCCCCACAAATAAACATGGGTAAGTTTTTACCTTACGCTAACTGAAACGTTTGATAGGAAATCTGATTGTATTATAATAGGGTCTAGGGTTTTCAAGTAAAATACAGAAATAGCTGAAATGCTTACATCTCACATTCCAATATAGTTGGGCACAACTAATACGTACGGCACTTATTGGAGTTTGGATTCCATACAATGGCAGGGCTACTGGGGTACCGCCCGTCACAGTACGTGGCCTAGATCACCGTACCGAGGAGTACGCCCGCTCCCCTGCAACACAAAGCCGGAACCATCCCTTACTGGATAATTCCGAACAAGACAATCCCGTAGTTGGCGCGACCAACCACACACTAAGCCGAATGAAAAGAAAAGGGACCTCTAGACAGGGATCTATCTTGCTCTCAGTGGGTGCTACCCACGAAGCCTTGCTGCACCTCCCATGTTTTAGCCATTCCCGGTTGATGAGGCTTGAGGTTACGATTACCTTTAATCAGAACATATCACTTAGAATGCTCATCGTCCGCCTGACGATGTGCTGAAAGCATTCAATCCATACAAGTTTGTTCCGGGTTCGAACGAAACCGAAGGCATTATCTCGTTACACTCGTTTTGGAATCACCCTCAGAGTTAACGACAATAACCCTTGCACTCTAAATCTTCATCTTCACTTGAGATTCACGACCTATCGTTAATTTGGATCGATGTGGTATTCGGGTCTCCAGACCTGGAATTCCGGTATACGGAAACCCGATCCCGGTCTCATCGAAATCCAAAACGTATCTTTTAAGGCCAAGTTGTTTAAAGGTTTAAACAATTTAACTTATCTATATTCATACAGATAGATAATTCACACATCACAATTGATAATCACATTATCATTTAAACAGATGATTCATAATCAAATAGGTAATCCATATCAACATCACAATAGTTAATCTATATTACCATTATAATGCAACCAAGCATTCATACCACACAACATTACTTATCTCATTTCTGAGATAACATTCATTCTAGTCAATCAATGTCATTCATTCTTATATAAGCAATGATTTACTTAGTCATAACATAATTAATTTAAAATGAATTAAATTAACTATCTCTATCTTTAATTAATTTAAAGTGAATTAAATTAATTACTTCATCTCTTAATTAATTTAAAGTAAATTAAATTAATTACTTCATTATAAATCTTACTTATATATAAATAAATTACAAATAAATTAATTAATCTTTCTCTAATTATCCACTTTAATTAATCACCTTGATTAATTATTCTTTAATTACATTCAAGTAATTATCTTTAATTAATTTCACAAATTAATTATTCTTAATCAAACACTGTAATTAACCTTTAATTACTTCATTTATTAATTAATTATAATCAATTTCTTTAATCCTTAATTAATTACAATTAATTAGTTATTCTATAATCACTTATCATTTGATTAATTAATCTTAATTAATCAATCTTAATTACATCATTAATTAATTATAAACTAATGATCCTTAATTATATCTTTAATTATTCTATTAATTACATTAAGTAATTAACCTTAATTAAACCACAATTATTAATCACCTTTGATTAATCTTAACCAGTAATTAAATTCCCTTAATTACTTCAATTAATTAATTACTTTTTAATTAATTATCTTCACAAATAATTAATTAATTAAGAAAATCATTTATCTTAATTAATCTTTACTTATTAACAAATCATATAATCAAGTATTCTTAAGTTCATATCAAAATAATTTTATCCTTAATCATCATCACAATTTAATTACTTGGATTAATCAAATCTTTAAAGACAAATTATTCTATTTGGGTTTCAAGATTTTAACATTAACGTTATTTGAAAATAATGCATTTAGAAATCAATTTAAATTTTAAAACACTTTAAATTATTTAATCTTAAACCTATTTATTTCAAATAGAATTTGAAAATTTAGTTATACTTAAGAATAAAACAATTTGAAACTTGAACTTGTTTTTACTTTGCTTTTAACTTTGAAACTTTAAAAAAAACTTGAGTACAATCTTTAATAATCTGGTATACTCAAAATACCCGAGCCAAACACTCTTCTTCCCCGATCAAACTTCGAGTCATTCGCGACCTTCATCTGCTTCGAGAAAAAAACTGCAAATAACACGAGACCGTCCCGAGTTCAACTCGTCTTCCCCAACCACGATCGTACCCAGATGTCTCAAACGTGCACACGTGCACGTGCACAATGATTCCCACACATCTCCGACCAACTTCCGGCCTTCAACCAGTCGTCATTGACTTCGCCATCCCCCTCGACTCTCCCGATCGACGTTTCCAACAGCGCAACAGAATCCAGCCTTTTGATCGAAATACTGAAGCTAAACATGATCGGGATCTCCCCCATCGACGACGACTCTACCCACGAGAACCCTCGCCGACTTCGCCGTAGCTTCGCCTCGACTCCAGCAATGATTTCCCCCCATCGCGAACGATTCCGGTCCCCTATCCACGTCGAAATTGCTTCGACAACCCAGACGATTAAAACTCCACTTAAAACCCTAGTTTGTTTGAATTCAAACAATTCAGCAATTAAAAAAAATCAATTGCATTTTTCCTATGATCCATACTCCACTAGCAACCTCCAGACCAAACCCCATCACTCTCGATCACGCCGATCACCAGAAAAAGCATGAAACCCATTTTCTGGTCATCAATGAACTGCACTCTCAATACCATATTAAAAATTCTGATTTTCTTCTTAAAAATCATATTTTCCCATATTGATTCAAATTAAATAATTGAATCATCAATTTAAGATGTTTGGTTTTCAACCTGTTTTAAAAATCTACTGTATTTTCTTGAGTCCAGAGTCTTTTCAAACATATTTTACTTGAACTTGTTTTTAAAACCTAGATGATGTTTAAAGTAAACTATCTTGTTTGAAATCTAAAGTTTAAGTAGTAAACAGATAAAAAGATTTGGAATTTTTATCAAAATTCAACTCTGTAACATGAACAGAGGTACACTCTGATATCAGACATGCATGTTTAAATACATTCATATAAACATGATTTCAGGACTTAAACATATACACAATTTCAAACATACATGCAAAGCAACCATCCACACAATAATTCATATGCAACAGATATTTGTTACTTAAGTTCTTAATTCAAATGTTTACTCACAGGGAAAAATTAGAGAATAATGAACATTCAGGTGCATAATCAAACTCTTATGTAAACATTCATTTATATCCAATCATTCAAGTAAACATTGCATATCATGTTATTATAATATTTATCAGACATATCAAACCTATTAGCAGATTTTAAACTGTTTTTAAAATTAGATTTACTCACCTGTTATTTAAACAGAGAACATATGACAGGTTTTTGTTCCCAGGTTTATTCCAGACTTTATTTCTCTGATTGCAATTTGAACTTGCTTTTCCATTTGCTTGTTGAATTATAATCTTGATGTTTGATTAATTCCTCTGATTGCATATCTTCAGATTCAATTGAAGATTTGAAACTGCTGTTTTAATTTGCCTTTGATCTTCTTATTTCAGATCTTAGATTCCCAGATTTTCCAGATTTTCATTTCTCTTTGCAATTTGATTTCCAGTCTTTATCTTTTCTTTTGATTCGAATTTATTTTTAGTTGAAATGAAGAGAATAAGAGTTCAGCTGAAAGTAAAAATAGATTTCTTCTTTTATATTTTAATTTATTTATTTTAATTCTCAAAAGGAAATGTGGACATTTGTCCTCTTAGGTGTTAATTAGTTTACACCTATACACTTATTTTTACAAATGTCTTCACACCATCTTAATATACTTACAAGTGTAAATCTTGTTTTTAATTAATTCATTTAAGTCATTTATATGTATTTATGAAATATTTATATGTATATAATGTATTTATCTTTTTTATAATTTAAGCTTTAAGATTTTATAATAAATATACAAATGTGAAAAACAATTATTTAAAATAACTTATGCTTTGATAAATTTTAATGTATCATATATATATCAGAGACATACAAATCATCCAATATCAACCAATCACCCAATATCAAACATCCAGTATTAATCAATTATCTAAACAGAATTGATTTACTCTAATCAATTTAATTAACCTTTAATTAAATTAATTACTATCCTTTAATTACTTGGATTATCTTAATCCTGCTCACTATCATTAATTAATTACAAATTAATTAATTAAACATCTAAATGATCTTCCTATATATATATACCAACATACATATATACATTATAAATATAAAACATTTATATAAGTTTTGAAAGATAAATCTTACCAATTTTAAATTGTTAGAAAAGATATTAATAAATATTGCCAATTTAAAATATTATTAACCTTTAAAAGAATCAAACTTGTCAATTTATAAAATAAAATCAACAAATCAATTTAATTATAAATAAAGATTATTAAATTGATATTGCCAAAATTCCGGGATATCACATTCCTCCCCCCTTAAAATAATTTCGTCCCCGAAATTAAAAGCAAAGTTAATTTAATAACCCAGCAAAGATTTTTAATTTTAAACACAAACCTATCATCCAATTCCTATCAATCAAAGCAACCAATCAAACAATCTAATCTAACTAACTATTCTGACATAAATCAGAATAGACTTCATAATACTATCTCGAGTTTTCCCGAGTAAAAATCACCGGGAGACTCGCTCTACAGAAGCTAAATAAACTACACACCATAATCCAGAGCTCCTCTCTTCTTTAGATTCACCAATCTGAACAAAATATCAGATCATACCCAAGTCCAACTCAACTTCCAAATCCATCTGAACTGCAGATTCTACAATCAGTAATAGATCATACACGTACTCCCTCAGAGATACGTGAAATAGAATGGATTCCAGATATCCAAACTGGCCATTCAACCCTGTAGACAAAGAATTACTCCTCTCAAGAACACAAGAAAATCCAAAATATTTCGGAGCTAGCTTCCAGACTTACCAAATCTTATAGCTCTTATAATCGAGGAAAATTTAAACAGTTTCCAATTTCCAACTCCGAATTCCAAACTCTGACTCATATCTGCATAGCTCACCAGACGATCCCGAGCTACCTCATCTCTTCCTGATCAGCTCAACCTTTGCTGATGCTTCTTGAAACAACTGGACCAAGAACAAAATGATTTCCGGATCCTATCAACAAGATGATATTCCAAAATCTACTGAAATCCACAAACTCTACTCCACAAGAAATAGAAGACTGAACTTCCTTCTTCCAGATTCCAGAAAATTCTATACACACTTAGAAATTCACATAAACTTCTTGTAGAAATCTGAGGTTACTTCCTTTCTTGCACAGCTACTACCTTTGCTTCCGCTGCACAACTCTGATTTTGAAATAGATGAGAATGTCGATGAACTCGAGCACAAACTAGATCCACAAACAAGCGGAAACATTGGTTATCTTAAAGACATAACCAACTTCTCAAAGAATAGACGAGTCCTCGGTCAAGGGTACTGTCTTCAGCTATCCTTGGCTAGAGGAAACTCGAAACTAGAAGCAGAAGAGAAAACACAGATACTCCATAAAATTCTAAGATACTTCACCAAATCCTTCTCTAGGAACCAAATCGATATAAACTAAATCTTTGACCTCTTCGATAACTTTTACTTCCTCTTGAGATGTCTCAATTTCATACAAAAGATTACTCAAGATGAACTCTCAAAATAATCGCAATTCACTTTTGCGATCCTACCTAGTTCGGATTCCAAAGAAACTGTTCTCTCTTTACTAATTAAAACAGCCTTAAACTTTTCCGAACAAGGTTAACCCTTCAAGAAAAACTTCACTATCTACTCGGACTGCTGATAAAAGAACCACAAAGATTCCGGGACCATCGAAGAAACGGACCACACTGCTGCTTCCAAACTCTATCTCGACAGCACACCGAACACTTCGAGCTGCACTGCTATCACAGCTAACCAAGAACTTCTAATCCAAAGGCTTCTCAAAACTAAAACCATCAACAAACCTCTCAACGAATCTCTGAGATGGCAGACATCTAAAAGAAACTCGGGCTCCAAACCAATCGCCAATAACTTACTCTTCTTAAGGGAACAATGAGACCATGTCCGAAGAACAACTAATCGACCTTAGTCCCATACTTCAAAATAGACAAAACTCTCTTACTTGATATCAGAGAATTCCTATACAGTCGAGTCTTTCCTGCGGTAGACATCAACTGTTCCTCCAATACCTTCTTAATCTTGTTCCAAAAGAAAATCTCCTTCGGGAACATCCATAGATACTGCGTCTTATCACACAACTGCTCCTTCCTGAAGTCGCCAAGCTACCATCACTTACTTCTGCACAACTGATAGATTCAACTCTAGAAAATCTGCTCACCCAAGCTCAACCAATCTTACATTCCAATAATGGACTCCGAATCTTGAAAAGGATTTTCTTCAGAGATCCGAGACATCCTTACTCCATACTGCCAACTTACTCGAGACGATATTGGGTTTACAGTCTCGATATATACTTCCAACTTCAAACATTCAAACTCCAACTATTGGTAATTGTGTTACACACACTACCACCTTATCTACCTTTATAGCTTATATTGGAAAACCCGAACAGGTAACCCAATAAATAGGTAGAAATACATAAATATATATATTTAAAATGATATTTTTTTATATAGAAATTATTTCTGGGTAAAATTATTTCATCTACCTCTTTAAAACAATATTGTGTCCGTTGGCCTGATTCAAGTGTTTAGAGATCCCTATCAATAACGTTAGCTACTCGTATTGACCAGAATCCATATACCACTCAACCGATCAATTAACACAATATAAAACCATTTTTATATAACTAACAATTACGCGCTCTCAAGATAGACACCACTTCAGAGCCTAGGTATTCACTCAACCTACTGCTCTGATACCAACTGTCACGACCCGAGTTTCTATGCCCAGAAAGACGTATCGTGAATTAAGAAAGAAAGGGATAGAAGAAGAAAAGAAAGAAAAGAAGAAAGAACAACAACATCAGAAACTCACAGCGGAACGAATGAAATATAATATATCATATAAAATATTACATAGTATCATATACATCAGAGTTACACAACTTATACAACACATATTAGACAGTTATAAACATCTGTCTAATTCATACAACTCAAGTATCACAGATACAGACACAACATATACACAGCGGAATCATCATATATCTACACGGTGAAGCCTCTTGCTCCAAATCTCCTCCAGAATTCGTCAAAGCTAACCTGAATCCCTCGACTACTCAATACAATATTGAGTACCCAAGAGTTTAATAAAACAGAAAATAAACACTTGGGTCAGACATGGGTCTGGTGTGAGTAAACGGTTAGATTGCTTAACTTTGAAAACTTTTGAAAACAAAAGTATCACGTAAGACTCCCCACAAATAAACATGGGTAAGTTTTTACCTTACGCTAACTGAAACGTTTGATAGGAAATCTGATTGTATTATAATAGGGTCTAGGGTTTTCAAGTAAAATACAGAAATAGCTGAAATGCTTACATCTCACATTCCAACATAGTTGGGCACAACTAATACGTACGGCACTTATTGGAGTTTGGATTCCATACAATGGCAGGGCTACTGGGGTACCGCCCGTCACAGTACGTGGCCTAGATCACCGTACCGAGGAGTACGCCCGCTCCCCTGCAACACAAAGCCGGAACCATCCCTTACTGGATAATTCCGAACAAGACAATCCCGTAGTTGGCGCGACCAACCACACACTAAGCCGAATGAAAAGAAAAGGGACCTCTAGACAGGGATCTATCTTGCTCTCAGTGGGTGCTACCCACGAAGCCTTGCTGCACCTCCCCTGTTTTAGCCATTCCCGGTTGATGAGGCTTGAGGTTACGATTACCTTTAATTAGAACATATCACTTAGAATGCTCATCGTCCGCCTGACGATGTGCTGAAAGCATTCAATCCATACAAGTTCGTTCCGGGTTCGAACGAAACCGAAGGCATTATCTCGTTACACTCGTTTTGGAATCACCCTCAGAGTTAACGACAATAACCCTTGCACTCTAAATCTTCATCTTCACTTGAGATTCACGACCTATCGTTAATTTGGATCGATGTGGTATTCGGGTCTCCAGACCTGGAATTCCGGTATACGGAAACCCGATCCCGGTCTCATCGAAATCCAAAACGTATCTTTTAAGGCCAAGTTGTTTAAAGGTTTAAACAATTTAACTTATCTATATTCATACAGATAGATAATTCACACATCACAATTGATAATCACATTATCATTTAAACAGATGATTCATAATCAAATAGGTAATCCATATCAACATCACAATAGTTAATCTATATTACCATTATAATGCAACCAAGCATTCATACCACACAACATTACTTATCTCATTTCTGAGATAACATTCATTCTAGTCAATCAATGTCATTCATTCTTATATAAGCAATGATTTACTTAGTCATAACATAATTAATTTAAAATGAATTAAATTAACTATCTCTATCTTTAATTAATTTAAAGTGAATTAAATTAATTACTTCATCTCTTAATTAATTTAAAGTAAATTAAATTAATTACTTCATTATAAATCTTACTTATATATAAATAAATTACAAATAAATTAATTAATCTTTCTCTAATTATCCACTTTAATTAATCACCTTGATTAATTATTCTTTAATTACATTCAAGTAATTATCTTTAATTAATTTCACAAATTAATTATTCTTAATCAAACACAGTAATTAACCTTTAATTACTTCATTTATTAATTAATTATAATCAATTTCTTTAATCCTTAATTAATTACAATTAATTAGTTATTCTATAATCACTTATCATTTGATTAATTAATCTTAATTAATCAATCTTAATTACATCATTAATTAATTATAAACTAATGATCCTTAATTATATCTTTAATTATTATATTAATTACATTAAGTAATTAACCTTAATTAAACCACAATTATTAATCACCTTTGATTAATCTTAACCAGTAATTAAATTCCCTTAATTACTTCAATTAATTAATTACTTTTTAATTAATTATCTTCACAAATAATTAATTAATTAAGAAAATCATTTATCTTAATTAATCTTTACTTATTAACAAATCATATAATCAAGTATTCTTAAGTTCATATCAAAATAATTTTATCCTTAATCATCATCACAATTTAATTACTTGGATTAATCAAATCTTTAAAGACAAATTATTCTATTTGGGTTTCAAGATTTTAACATTAACGTTATTTGAAAATAATGCATTTAGAAATCAATTTAAATTTTAAAACACTTTAAATTATTTAATCTTAAACCTATTTATTTCAAATAGAATTTGAAAATTTAGTTATACTTAAGAATAAAACAATTTGAAACTTGAACTTGTTTTTACTTTGCTTTTAACTTTGAAACTTTAAAAAAAACTTGAGTACAATCTTTAATAATCTGGTATACTCAAAATACCCGAGCCAAACACTCTTCTTCCCCGATCAAACTTCGAGTCATTCGCGACCTTCATCTGCTTCGAGAAAAAAACTGCAAATAACACGAGACCGTCCCGAGTTCAACTCGTCTTCCCCAACCACGATCGTACCCAGATGTCTCAAACGTGCACACGTGCACGTGCACAATGATTCCCACACATCTCCGACCAACTTCCGGCTTTCAACCAGTCGTCATTGACTTCGCCATCCCCCTCGACTCTCCCGATCGACGTTTCCAACAGCGCAACAGAATCCAGCCTTTTGATCGAAATACTGAAGCTAAACATGATCGGAATCTCCCCCATCGACGACGACTCTACCCACGAGAACCCTCGCCGACTTCGCCGCAGCTTCGCCTCGACTCCAGCAATGATTTCCCCCCATCGCGAACGATTCCGGTCCCCTATCCACGTCGAAATTGCTTCGACAACCCAGACGATTAAAACTCCACTTAAAACCCTAGTTTGTTTGAATTCAAACAATTCAGCAATTAAAAAAAATCAATTGCATTTTTCCTATGATCCATACTCCACTAGCAACCTCCAGACCAAACCCCATCACTCTCGATCACGCCGATCACCAGAAAAAGCATGAAACCCATTTTCTGGTCATCAATGAACTGCACTCTCAATACCATATTAAAAATTCTGATTTTCTTCTTAAAAATCATATTTTCCCATATTGATTCAAATTAAATAATTGAATCATCAATTTAAGATGTTTGGTTTTCAACCTGTTTTAAAAATCTACTGTATTTTCTTGAGTCCAGAGTCTTTTCAAACATATTTTACTTGAACTTGTTTTTAAAACCTAGATGATGTTTAAAGTAAACTATCTTGTTTGAAATCTAAAGTTTAAGTAGTAAACAGATAAAAAGATTTGGAATTTTTATCAAAATTCAACTCTGTAACATGAACAGAGGTACACTCTGATATCAGACATGCATGTTTAAATACATTCATATAAACATGATTTCAGGACTTAAACATATACACAATTTCAAACATACATGCAAAGCAACCATCCACACAATAATTCATATGCAACAGATATTTGTTACTTAAGTTCTTAATTCAAATGTTTACTCACAGGGAAAAATTAGAGAATAATGAACATTCAGGTGCATAATCAAACTCTTATGTAAACATTCATTTATATCCAATCATTCAAGTAAACATTGCATATCATGTTATTATAATATTTATCAGACATATCAAACCTATTAGCAGATTTTAAACTGTTTTTAAAATTAGATTTACTCACCTGTTATTTAAACAGAGAACATATGACAGGTTTTTGTTCCCAGGTTTATTCCAGACTTTATTTCTCTGATTGCAATTTGAACTTGCTTTTCCATTTGCTTGTTGAATTATAATCTTGATGTTTGATTAATTCCTCTGATTGCATATCTTCAGATTCAATTGAAGATTTGAAACTGCTGTTTTAATTTGCCTTTGATCTTCTTATTTTAGATCTTAGATTCCCAGATTTTCCAGATTTTCATTTCTCTTTGCAATTTGATTTCCAGTCTTTATCTTTTCTTTTGATTCGAATTTATTTTTAGTTGAAATGAAGAGAATAAGAGTTCAGCTGAAAGTAAAAATAGATTTCTTCTTTTATATTTTAATTTATTTATTTTAATTCTCAAAAGGAAATGTGGACATTTGTCCTCTTAGGTGTTAATTAGTTTACACCTATACACTTATTTTTACAAATGTCTTCACACCATCTTAATATACTTACAAGTGTAAATCTTGTTTTTAATTAATTCATTTAAGTCATTTATATGTATTTATGAAATATTTATATGTATATAATGTATTTATCTTTTTTATAATTTAAGCTTTAAGATTTTATAATAAATATACAAATGTGAAAAACAATTATTTAAAATAACTTATGCTTTGATAAATTTTAATGTATCATATATATATCAGAGACATACAAATCATCCAATATCAACCAATCACCCAATATCAAACATCCAGTATTAATCAATTATCTAAACAGAATTGATTTACTCTAATCAATTTAATTAACCTTTAATTAAATTAATTACTATCCTTTAATTACTTGGATTATCTTAATCCTGCTCACTATCATTAATTAATTACAAATTAATTAATTAAACATCTAAATGATCTTCCTATATATATATACCAACATACATATATACATTATAAATATAAAACATTTATATAAGTTTTGAAAGATAAATCTTACCAATTTTAAATTGTTAGAAAAGATATTAATAAATATTGCCAATTTAAAATATTATTAACCTTTAAAAGAATCAAACTTGTCAATTTATAAAATAAAATCAACAAATCAATTTAATTATAAATAAAGATTATTAAATTGATATTGCCAAAATTCCGGGATATCACAGCTGCTATACGCCATACCAAACCCAAATCCACCTTCTATTTGGCCAATCGATGCCAAAATCTCCAACCCATCAAGCCCTATTTCGGCTATGGCTATGTCAAGCATCCCAAAACATAACCGAACTCTACAAAATTGGTATAAGCATGTAGATCTCTCCATTTCGAATCCAAAGATCCTTGTTTTGGAACTTTTAGTTGAGTATATTTTGATATTTTGATTTTTGAAATTTTCTTGTGCTTACTTTCTTTTCTTTTTTGAACTTACAAGGAAAAGTTGGATGGAACGGTGAAAAGGTGTAAAAGAAAATGTGCTTATGGAATTATCTCAACTATCAAGATATATTTACTTTGCAATTTTCGACATCTCGCCGCAAAGATTTTCGTTCGCATAAGAACCCCGAACGTCAAAACAAAAATACGACTTCACATAAAAATGCGACACGATCTCAAAACAATAATAAACACTGGTTACGTATTCTGTAAAAGTCACAAAAATACTTTCATTTGACGAAAAATTGTTAAACGGAAATTTAAATAATTTCCAAATTCAAAATTATGAAAAAATTAAATAAATTAAATTAAGAATATATCAATTAAACCAAGTAGTTATATTAAAAACAAAATTTCTTATTATTATTATTGCAAATAAATTCATAAAATGAATTCCCCGTTATTATTTATTGATTAAAAGGAGTTAAATATGACCATTAATTCCATTTAATTAATATTCAATTCAAAATCATGGTACTTGAATCACTATTATAATATTAAATTCATAATTCAAATATTTTAAATAATCCCTATATTTGAATTTCATGTTTTTAAACTTTAAAAACCAAATATTTTAATATTTAAAATTAATTAAATATTCAAAATCGGACTACAAAATTCCGCGTCATTCTAGGTTTGACAAACATTTAATACACTAGGTAACTACATGATGAACAATAAATTATATGAGAACTCCAACATGAAGCTCCTTTCTCAATGTATTATGACCAATTAACTGTTAACCTGCCATTCTATGGTGGGGGAAAATGAAAAGAAAGGGGTGGGTCAAACAAAAATTCAGATGAATGTGAGCAAGTTTAATATGTAACGATCATAGGTAGTTACTTCAATATTACTCTAGATAATATAGGCTGTGATACAAGTATTAGTGAATTCCTAAGCTCTGTTACCTAAAGAGTCTTGTCTAATACATCTCCTACACTGTAATTTGTATAGACCGATACAATGGATCGAACTAAGGATCGAATCTCATATCTAATAATCGGCTACCACTCCTAGAACTACTCAATAGGTAAGACCGCCCTCTTGGCTATTAAGTATGGAAAACACCGCAACTAGGCTACCGGGGAAGTAAATTTACACTACCATCACTGCCACTAGGAAATTGAGAACTGACTCCCCTTCACTATGCCTAGAGAGGAAGAATCCAAGATGTCGACTTGTCAGCATGTCTCATCATGTACACCCGCTTCCACCGCTCGATCATAGTTTTAGCCTCTTATTTTACACTCCGGGTCCTCCATTTGAACTATATCACGTGCGTCATAAATTGTGCATACATGGACCATTCGTTGTGCTGGACCCACTCCATCAGGCATCCTTGTAAGTGCTGCATGCCCATCGTGGAAACCTCCTATGAGTGCCATTTACGAAAATACATCGTCTCCAGTTGATTACTGGATCCTAAATTGGGTAAACAATATTTACCTAATACCGCCACTACCCAGCTCCGCTCCTAGGGAACTAGCTTCCTTACAAGTCCTAACATTCACCCAATTGCCCTTAAATAGGCCCACAATAGTTAACATTATATATATATATATATATATTTCTATTGATAAATTTGAGCCTTGGCCGAGGTTCAAAATCTACAATTTTTGTTCTGAATGGTCGACTGGTTAGGTCGAATGCTAGACCTAACCGGTCAACCATTGGGAGTCTAGGGTCGACCGGTTAGGTTGAACGCAAGACCTAACTGGTCGATCACTGGGGGTCTAGGGTCGACCGTTCGTGAACAAAATTTGGGGCTTCTGCATATTTTTAATGTTGATTGTTCTATAGTTTAATTCAAGTCGTTAACCGTAATTAGTGAATCATAATTACTAGATGATTAGCCTAAGTACCAACGTGCAATTCAATTTAGGGCTTTTTGATTTATGGTTTTGAAATCCATAATTTACTTGCTATTGGTAGTTGTTATAGAAAACCTATACTAGCTTTCCTAAAGTCATTCCTCATTCTTACTATTTGTGATTGGGAATTATTTTCAACTTTCCTAAAGAGAGTATAGGCACAGATAAAAGAAATTTTGATATATAGAAAATCTTTTTGAAAACTTTTATCTATATAGACACACACACACTCTTTCAAAACCCATTTTAAAAAACTTTTTGGAAAACATTTTGGAAAATCTTTTGAAAAACCACTTTTTTCAAAAGCCTTTCAAGTACGTTCTCTTGATACAAGCCTAATCCCTAAGAAATCCTAAACCCAAGCTCTGATACCAAATGTAACAACTCTCACCTTTTGACACACCGATCCAAAGCCTAATGTGACTTTTGAACTTGCGTCATGCCGAAAATATGAGCTATTGGGGTTTTAAAACATTACATAGCATAATTATATGGGTAAGTTCTAAAACATTCTACACTTTTAGATATCACAATGGAAGAAATAAAAATTGTAAGTACAGAAAATAGACATTTAAGAAAAACAATCTCCAAAATACTTGATTTACATATAAACTATTTTCCAAAGTACAGTATAGGTTTGACAAACATTTAATACACTAGGTAACTACATGATGAACAATAAATGATACAAGAACTCCAATGTGAAGCTCCTTTCTCCATGTACTATGACCTATCAATTGCTAACCTGTCATCTCGTGGTGGGGAAAAATGAAAAAAAGGGATAGGTTAGACAAAAAGTCTGGTGAATGAGTACAGGTTTAATATGTGATGACCATAAGTAGTTATTTTAGTACTACTCTAGATGATATAGGGTTTGATATAAATCTTCGTGAGTTCCTCAGGTCTGTTACCTAAAGGTTCTTGTCTAATACATCTCTTCACTACAATTTGTGTAGACTAATACAATGGATCGAACTAAGGAATCTCATATCTAACGATCGACCACCGCTCCTAGAGCTACTCAATATGTAAGACACCACCCTCTTGGCTACTAACTATGGAAAACATTGCCACAAGGCTACTATGGAAATAAAGTTTCTCTATTATCACTGATACTAGGATACTGGGAACCAATTCCCCATCAATACTCTTGGAGAGGAAGAACCCAAGATGCCGACTCGTCGGCATGTCTCATCGTCAACACCCGCTTCCACCTCCCGATCACAGTGTTAGCCTCTTATTGCACACTTCGGGTCCTCCATTTGAACTGTCTAACGTGCGTCAAAAATCATGCATACGTGGACCTCCCGTTGTGCTGGACCCACTCCATCAGACATCTTTTTTAGTGTTGCATGCCCATAATGGAACCTCCTTTGACTGCCATTTGCAAAAATACATCGCCTCTAGTCAATTACTCAATCCTAAATCAAGCAAACAATATTTACCCAATACCGCCACTAGCTAGCGTCAGCTCCAGTGAACTAGCTTTCCTACAAGTTCTAACATTCACCCAGTTGACCTTAAATAGGCCCACAACAGTTAACGTTATATATATATTATTATTATTATTATTAATTTGGGCTTTAGGCCGAGGTTCAAAATCTGCAATTTTCGTTCTGAACGGTCGACTGCTAGACCTAACCGGTGAACCGCTATCGGTCGACCGTTCATGGACAAAATTTAGGGTTTCTACATATTTTTAGTGTCGATTGTTCTATATTTTAATTTAAGTCATTAACAGTAATCGGTGAACACTAATTACTAGATGATTATCCTATGTATCAATTTGCAATTCAGTTTAGGGTTTGTTGATTTAGGGTTTTCAAATCTAACCGTAAAAGAGGTGTAGATAACAATTTCAAGTAAACAGTTTGCTATGGTTCAATTCTAGCTTAATTTCCATATTCCAATTTAGGGTTTGTATAGTTCAATTTAGATTTCAAGCATCCTAAACTAATTAAAATAAATTAAACTAGCTGCAATAATAATCTTACTAAAATTATTCCCACTCACCTTAGATCCAAGCTCTAACTTCGTTCATGTATGAGAACTGCACCCATTAGCTATCCCTCTCCTAGATCTGATTTACTTGTATTCTTCTTCTTTGATTTTTTATTTATTTTAAAAGAAATTTTATAAGCAGAGAGAAGAAGTGTTAGTAGAGTTTTGGTATATTGACTAATAGTTGTGATGAATTACGGTTTAGGTTAGGTGTATATTTATAAGGGATATGCATTAATCTAACCGTTGATTAGCCCTAGGCAAATCTTTATTCATCCTATACGCTAATTAATTTCTTCATCCCTAAGTAAAAATATCTGTTATATCTAGGCTATTGGATTAATATATTGAATTCTACTGATTATTTAGTTAACGCTTTCTTAACCATTAAGTTTTATATATTTAAATCTTCTTTAAGATTAAGTAATCTATGTATGTTCTCTTTACCGTTAACATCAATTAATTTATATTTATTTTCATTGACCCCTTTCCTTTTACTATGCTAAATATAATCTTTTCATTATCCTGATTTATGTCATTTTAATCAATTCATTGATTTATATATATAGACACACACATGCATATTATCAACCATTATAGGGAAATATAAGCATACACACACACGTATACACATTGACAGTGATTAAGAAATTTACTTTTCTTTTTCAATACTTAACTACTATTTACCATTCATATCCAAGTTATTACATTTCCTCCCTTTAATATCATTAATAGTCGTTTATTCAAATTAATCAATACTATTCATTCATATTTTGCATTTTTATTATTACCGAATATGGCAGAGAATCATGTATTTGATTTCAAAAGTACACCTATATGTATATATATGACTATTTGTTTGCCTTTTATTTATAGATGGAATTTAAGTGAAGTTTATTTTTATAAAAATCATTCCATCATTCATGTTCTCTTACATATACATATGTATAAACTCTTTCCCTTTTCCCTTGTTAATGCAATAGTCACATTGCTTTAATTAGCGCTTCTTATTACAATTCAAGTTAGTTATTAAAAATTATAATCTCAATAAATATCGTTAATTGATATTCAAAATATATACATTATTAACCTTTGTAGGGAACCCTGAATTTCTATTCAAACATGTAAATATGTGTATTAATTAAATGCCTTATCCTTTACAAATAGAGAAATATCATATATTTTTTAAATAACGTTTCATTTCCATATTTTTGTTACCTTTATTTCTATAATATTCCATGCATTCTTATTCTTGTTAAACATATTGTTGTACTTCCTTTCTAACCTAACCTACCTATGTTTAGTAATAAATCTCATTATCAATTAATGCCTTCATCTATATATTTCCCTCAAGGTAATCTTTTGCTTTCATATATATTTATCTTTCAAACATACAATTTTAGACATGTCCTTTTTTTCATACTATGTAATTGTTAACCCGCCTTTTGCAAGGCGGTATACAGGCGGATTTAACCCAATAGACTGCACGGTTATCGAGTCTGGAATATTATGGGTTGGGTTCAAATGGATGGATGGATAATCAATTACGGATATAAAGCCAGGATTAAGCATAGTCGATGGATAAATGATGCAGGACTTAGAGAAAGGCGTAGCTCAGGTCGGCATAGGATGTTCTTCGGGTCGGCATAGAGTTGCTTCGGGTTCTACTTCGGGACGACATAGGGTTCACTTCGGGTTCTACTTCGGGTCGGCATGGTGTTGCTCCGGGTCGGCATGGTGTTTCTCCGGGTCGGCTTGGAGTTGCTTCGGGTTCCACTTTGGGTCGGCATAGGGTTCGCTTCGGGTTCTACTTCGGGTTGGCATGGTGTTGCTTCGAGTCGGCATGGTGTTGCTCCGGGTCGGCATGGTGTTGCTCCGGGTCGGCATGTTGTTGCTTCAGGTTCCACTTTGGGTCAGCATAGAGTTCGCTTCGGGTTCTACTTCGGGTCGGCATGGTGTTGCTTCGGGTCGGCATGGTGTTGCTCCGAGTCGGCATGGTGTTGCTCCGGATCGACATGGTGTTGCTTCAGGTTCCACTTTGGGTCGGCATAGGGTTCGCTTCGGGTTCTACTTCGGGTCGGCATGGTGTTGCTTCGGGTCGACATGGTGTTACTCCGAGTCGGCATAGAGTTGCTTCGGGTTCCACTTCAGGTCGGCATAGGGTTCGCTTCGGGTTCTACTTCGGGTCGGCATGGTGTTACTTCGGGTCGGTATAGTGTTACTCCGGGTCGGCATACGATGGACGAGTTGGGTTCAACGATCGTTATGGTGGGCCCATGTAGGTGAGAAGGACCTGTAGCCGAGATTTCACCTATAAATACAGTAGGCTTGGCATCGAAAAAAGGGTCTTCATTCTGCTTCTCTTCATCTTCTACCTAGAGGTTACTCTGCCATTTTTATTCTGGAATTATAAATTGTAACTGTAATCAAATTTCTGATAATAAAAAGGATTGTTCTGGAGTGGACGTAGGCCGAAATTAGCCGAACCACTATAAATCTTTTCTCTCTTTTACTTACTTTCATTTTAATTTTGGTTATTATTCATGTTATATTCCCTACATATATTCTATCTGTGATATGTGACTAGATATTGGTGCTTTCACTTACAATTGGGTGTTGGTGGCCAATTTCGACGCCAATAATTTAGTGCTTTAACTGAGAATTGAACTCAGGGATTTTGAAGTTAGGATCTTGGATTAGAAAGCTTGGGAACTTGGATTTTAGAAACAATGGCTAGGAAATCAACAAGAAGACAAAGAGCAGGGACAAGATGGAAACAATGATGGATGCTATGCAGAAAAGAATGCTAAAGAGATAGGAGGAAATCCAGGATCAGAACCAGAAAAAAGAAGCAAGCAAGATGATGGATGGAATTTTGGCATGGATGAGAGCTCGGATGCGCGTTTGGAAGAGGATAATCTCGGATTCCCTCGGGGACTCTGGGGTAGGATGGAAATGACAATCAGAGACTACTAATGGATGCTGGAACAGTTGGAAATTAGAATCTAGGACTTGTAGCGGAAATTAGCAGGCTTAGATATGGATTGGATCAACCGAGGGCAAACCTCGACTAAGGAGAATGGATTAGCATAACTCCCACATGGAATTGGGGGCATTTATTTGGATGGCTTTGCTTGGAAATGGATAGCGGTGATGGAACAAGAGTAGAGCTAGCCCGGCTTAAGGGCACAGGTCATCGTCTCTTGATGGCATGAACTAAATAACTAATAATAAATCCTACACCAAAAAGGCTAAGTCACTTACACATGTACAGGATCATGAATGGTTCTTAAGCATGCTCTAAGATGGCGATGAACTGCCATAACGAATGATTCTGAAACTTACTTGAACATGAAATCTAACATCGATAATTCCGAGTCCCATCTGAGCGCTCACATTTCGCCTCAAACGATCACATTTCGCCTCGAACGGCACCCGATCTCCAACGATCACATTTCTACTCGAACGGCACCCGATCTCGAACGATCCTATTTCGCCTCGAACGGCACCCGATCTCGAACGATCACATTTCTCCTCGAACGATCGAATGGCACCTGATCTCAAACGATCACATTTCACCTCGAACGGCACACGATCTCGAATGATCGCATTTGACCTCGAATGGCACATGATCTCAAACGATCGCATTTCGCCTTGAGCGACACACGATCTTGAACGATCATACATCGCCTCAAATAGACGCTTGATCTCATGCGATCATCATTAGCCTGAAACGGCTACGAATTTTATTAACGGTCTCGAACGATCGTTACTAGCAATCAGGCAAGATCATTGATCTCTTCACAGGTCATCCACAGATTTCGAACATCGGGCTTACGACAATACAAAACATGCCTTCCTATCGCAAGGCATGTTTTGGGGGGCAAAGTGTTAACCCGCCTTTTGGCAAGGCAATATACAAGCGGATTCAACCCAATAGACTGCATGGTTATCGAGGCTGGAATATTATGGATTTGGTTCAAATGTATGGATGGATAATCAATTATGGATATAAAGCCAGGATTAAGCATAGTCGATGGATAAACGATGCAGGACTTGGAGAAAGGCATAGCTCAGGTCGGCATAGAATGTTCTCCGGGTCGGCATAGAGTTACTTCGGGTCCTACTTCGGGTCCGCTTAGGGTTTTCTTCGGGTTCTACTTCGGGTCGGCATGGTGTTGCTCCGGGTAGGCATCGTGTTGCTCTGGGTTGGCATAGGGTTGCTTCGGGTTCCACTTTGGGTCGGCATAGGGTTCGCTTTTGGTTCTACTTCGGGTCGGCATGGTGTTTCTTCGGGTCGGCATGGTGTTACTCCGGGTCGGCATAGATTTGCTTCGGGTTCCACTTCGGGTCGGCATAGGGTTCGCTTTGGTTTCTACTTCGGGTTGGCATGGTTTTGCTTTGGGTCGGCATGGTGTTACTCCGGGTCGGCATAGAGTTGCTTCGGGTTCCACTTCGGGTCGGCATAGGGTTCGCTTTGGGTTCTACTTCGAGTTGGCATGGTGTTGCTTCGGGTCGGCTTGGTGTTACTCTGAGTCGGCATAGGATGAACTAATTAGGCTCGACGAGTTATGGTTGGCCAATGTTGGCGAGAAAGCCCTGTAGCCGAGATTTCACCTATCAATACAGTAGGCTTGGCTTCGAAAAAAGGGTCTTCATTCTGCTTCTCTTCATCTTCTACCTAGATGTTACTCTAGCATTTTATTCTGAAATTCTAAATTATAACTGTAATCAAATTTCTGATAATAAAAAGGATTGTTTTGGAGTGGACGTATGCCAGAGTTAGCTAAACCACTATAAATTTTATCTCTCTTTTACTTGCTTTCATTTTAATTTTGGTTATTCTTCATGTTATATTCTCTACATATATTCTATCTGTAATCTATGGCTGGATATTGGTGCTTTCACTTATAATTGGGTGTTGGTGGCCAATTTTGATGCCAACATTAGCTTTTATTAAATGCCTTCTTTTTTAATACATATTTTGCTAGGCCGTCTTTCATTTAAAATAACCTTTTACTTTTGTACATACATTATTATTCTTATTTTTCAAACATATAAAAGTAGATGTATCCTTTTCTTTTTATAGTATTTTGTTATATTCTCTTTTTAACACTTGCAACATACATTAATTACAGCAATACATTTCATAAAAGGGTAATTAATGCTCTCTCTCTTTGCGTTAAATATGTTCTTCTTGTTTATTAATGTTCATTGACAAAATTGTACACTTTTTAAATATGTTGATATATACTTTCTTTTTCGTTTTTAGTGTATTCAACCTATTAAGTACAACGGTAATTAATGCTTTCCCTTTGAAGCACTTTTACATTTGTGCCCATAAATACTTTTCCCTTCTTTCCTTTTAAAAACACACTCATCATTATACCCTCTCACTTTTCGTTTCTTAGAGTAATTCATACATATTCAACTCATTTCTTATCAAACAAGTTTTCTTTGTTCTTCCAATAATTCTTAAACTTAATTTCAAAATAGGGTCAAAACACAAAATGTGCGCTACGGTAAACATTCCTTATCCTTTTCATATAGTATCCGTTTCCAACAGCTTATATATGAATTTGGACTAGAAAAATCTACATGACACAGTGGAATAATCAGATTCCCTAGGTTCATTCATTTATAGAAATGTACTATTTCACTCTTTTTATGTGAAATTATATTTTTATCCTTATTAATACTTTAATTTATTATTAAAATTTTTGATTTGTTACATTCTTCCTCCCTTAAGAGGTTTCGTCCCAGAAATCACTACGGATGAAAAAATGTAACTTACACACACAAAAACCAATAGCTACAGCCATCTACTCATCCATCATCCACGGGCAACCATTGTCCTTATAAATTTTCTAATGCAATGTGTATTCACATATGCAACGTGAGATGCACGTGAACCTATACTAATACCAAAGTAGGCAGTCCCTTGATTTAGTCGACCTCCTGTCATGCAAATGCTCTGCCATGCATCCAATGCATCCAAATGTATGTAATATCCTAAGTAAACATACTTGCAATTCTACATGTACGCACATCTATTTCATCCATATGGAACATCCATATGCATAATACTTAATATGATAAACAACCACCAAGCATCCATATGTATAATATCTAACAAGCTAAACAACCGATATGAAATAATATGAATGTGTGTGTACTACCTAGAGGATATACTATTCTATGTGTATAAAGAAAACAATCCAAATGCATCCACTAGCATCCATCACCCATAACATGTCCTACTGACATGTTTACAACCATTCTTATCATCCAAACATTCCTACCTATGGTACTTCCTACTCAGTGCTTCACTATATTTCCATTTTACCTAGGATACCATTTGTAGTTTGAACTTCAAATTTTTTCCCTATTCCTTGATGTTATCCCATGAATGAGACCTTTTTACTATAACCTCTCATCACTTTATTCTTATTATTTCATGGTTGAGATAACTCAATGATGCCTCATGGCTTTAACCCAATAAACATGATGACCGATACTTTAGTTTATACTTAGGGGTTTCTGTATTTTAATGCATTGGAACTACATCTCTCCCAAAGAAAAGGTTGACAGTGTAAATTTCTATGTCTTATTTAAAAGAGGAATTTGTGTCACGTTTGGAATTACAAGAAATTATCCTTATCAAAGTTATTGAAATACATAGTACAAAATATGGTAAATATCCCTATTTTATACATCTCTTTCTTTTTGGGTGTATATTTCGGGAGCTTGGATTAATGGCCGTGAACATATATTTCAGGAGCTTGGATGGGAAGACTGGATTAAGAGAAGGATGGCCGCATGGCATCTAAAAGGAGAGGTGCTAGATTGGTGGACTATAATTGTTAACGAGAATGCTGAGGATGGAATCACATGAGCTGAATTCAGAACTCGCTTTGAGTCGCAATTCATGTCCAAAGCTGAAGTAAGTTTCCAATTGGAAAAGTTTACACAACTTAGGCATAGAGACTCCATGTAACGACCTTCAAGTTTATCACTTTGATAAATTATGTTTATTTTTAAACTATTCAAATATAAGCTTTAAAACATAGATTATGAAGTTTTGAACAATAAATAATGATGGTAATCTTATTTTGAATAAGTATTTACAAAAATATATACTTTGGAAAAATATCGATAAAATAACCGAAAACCGTTTGTTAGCGCCAAAATTGGTCACTAACACCCAAATCCAGATGAAAGCACCAAATCACAGTCACAAATCACAGATAGAATGTATGTAGAGAGTATAAATATGAAGAATGGTAAAAATTAAAAGGAAAGCAGTAAGAATAGAGGATTTATAGTAGTTCGGCTGACTCTAGCCTACGTCCACTCCAGAAATTTCCTTTTTATTGATGTTAGAATCAATTACAGTTACAATCAAGAGTTTTTGAAACAACAATGGCAGAGCAGCCTTAGTATAGAAGAAAAAGGGAAACAAAATGAAGATCTATTTTTTTGAAGCCCTACATGTTGTATTTATAGGCAAAACTTGAGTTGTTGGTCTTCTTGAGTAATTCAATCCCATCAAGGCCATAGCCGAACCAAACCTCAAACACCACGACCGACCCTGAGTTCATAACATGCCGAACCGATCTCCCCCGAGCATGACTTGAAGCAGGCCTTCCCACGACTCGGAGCAAACAAGGCTAGGACTCAGAGCAACCAAGTGTCGAACCTCTTTCCTTAAAACACCGACCTCTTGCTATGCCGAACCACACATGTCGAACGACCTACGCCGACCCACATTGACTGAACCACCTTGACGTCGATCAATTTTCCACGACCGACCCAGAACACCACACCGAACCACATCATCCAAACCGACCCATACCCTCAAGACCGATCCATAGCGTGCTGAACCACCTTCAATCGCTGATCCACCTTCCATTATACCAACCCACATCCTAGGAGCCGAACCACAAAGACTCGAAGCAAGGAGCTAGAGGACACCGAGCGACACCCCGAGCAACCATGCCGTTCCACCTAATACTCCACCGAGCTACCCGAGTGATGACCCGAAGTCACATGCCTCAGGACTCGAAGTTGTCGAGCGACAATCCAGGCGAACCACCATTCACCTGCGCCGACCCACCAATGCCGACCGAACCATGACTTCTAGACCAAACAACCGATGCCGAACCACATCATCAAGGTCGGACGACCCACATTGAACAATCCAACCAGCTCAAACCTTTCCTATTCCAACCTCAACAAACGAGTAGTCGATTTAGTTAAATCCACTTGCTCACGGCCTTGCCAAAAGGCGGGTTAACATTTTCCCCCCAAAACATGCCTTGCATTGGAAGGTGTGTTTTGAATAGCTCCAAATCCAACATCCTAAGTCCATATTCCATCCATAGCCATATCCAAGTCCGCGACTGCTCTGAGTCAATATCCGATTCAAAGTCCAATAACCAACTCCTCGACCTTTCCGGGCCGATATCCGAATCCAAGACCGCTCCGAGTCCCTATCTAAATCCAAGACCTCTCTGGGTTTATGTCCAATCCCGGTCTCGACTCTCTGGTCAAGGGATTAACTGGTGTGTATCTTTCTCCGGCCTTGACTCTCCGGTTGAGGACTTTTTATACTCTCTAGCCTCGACTTTTCGGTCAAGGACTTTTATGTTCTCCGGCCTCGACTCTCCAGTCGAGGACTTTTATGTTCTCCGGCCTCGACTCTCCGGTGGAGGACTTTTATGTTCTCCGGCCTCTACTCTCCGGTCGAGGACTTTTATGTTCTCCGGCCTCAACTCTCCGGTCGAGGACTTTTATGTTCTCCGGCTTCCACTCTCCGGTTGAGGACTTTTATATTCTCCGACCTCGACTCTCCGGTCGAGGACTTTTATCTTCTCTGGCCTCGACTCTCCGATCAAGGACTTTTATGTTCTCCGGCCTTGACTCTCCGGTCGAGGACTTTTATATTCTTCGGCCTCGACTCTCCGATCGAGGACCTTTATCTTCTCCGACCTCGACTCTCCGATCGACGACTTTTATGTTCCAGTCGAGTCCATTCCATTGCTCTTCGGCAAAGGGACTCATAATTCACGATTACTGCCCCGTCTCTCCAGTCGAGACGGTAATCGTTTGGCCTGTATTATTCATTGAATTGGTTTAATCCCGATCATTACAGAATTCAGTTATCAAGGCGAAAGTTCGTACAACAAAGGGAATTAAATGTCCGAAGTACCAAAGAGGAAACTAGAGTTTGCAGAAAAACAGAAAGAAAATAGGATTACATAGATCCAAGCAGTACGGTTTTTCGTCATCTTAGAGCATGCCTAGGGACCGTCCTCGACCCCGTACGTGTGTGAGTGACCTAGCCGTATTACTTCGAGTTCTATTATTTATTCAGAACCATAAATCCATTCAGTTGATAACAAGCCGACGGTGATTAGATCCAGCACCACCTTCGTTTGAGGTAGGCGGTGGCCGCTCCCGTTCCACTGCTACAGCTCGATTCCTTATGTACTATTGCAGGTGACCATTCCTTACATGCTCCTCAACGATATCTTTCAAATGCCTATAATCGTTTGTGTTGTGCCCATCTAGCTCATGGAATAGGCAATGCTTTCCTGACGCCCGCTCGTATTCCATTGCTTCCCTCCTAGCCGGTCTTCGATACTGGAGGTGCCCCCGAGTATCCAAGTAAATCCTTTCCAGAGTTTTTGTTAAATCCGTATAAGAAGAAAATTTCGATTCTCTCCGTTTCCTTTTTGAGGGGTTACCGTTGTCACTCATTTTCATTTTTCCCTTATCGTCCTTGTTTGGTTCCTCTCTGGGTGGACCTCCACCTCTAATAGCATAAGCTTTAGCATCTCCCCCTTCTCTTTCGGTATGCGCGTCTTCCAGCCTTAGGAATCTTTCCGCCTCATGATAGAACTCCCCAAGATCCATTGGTGTAACGGCCCAGAATTTATGTCATTTAAATTCATAATATTTAATTGATTTTAAATATTAACAATTGTAATTAATAAGTCGAATAATTTATTTATCGAATATTGGATTTAATTTGGACAATTAAATTGATAATTTAATAATTGAAATTACAAAAATAATTGAAAATTGGGTTTAAAATGATTAAAATTTATTTGGAAAATTTTATTTAATTATATTGAAGTTATAGTGATGTTATAGAACTGTTAAAATTGAATTTAGAGTTAAATTGTGAAAATTGAATATTTTAATATTTAATTATCGACTGAAAAATAGCCAATTTTCGAACAGTCTCAGAATTGGACGAAACCAATTCCATTGGATCTATAATCATTTTTTATTATTGGATATCAATTTTCGTAACAATCGGAGTTGTCGTTTGACCGTGGCAGCTCAAAATGCATCGAAATTATTTTAATATTAATTTGGCGAGTTAAAATAGTCATTTTTCAAAAAGTCTCGGATTTCGACGAAACCAGTTTCATCGGATCCAAATGTGAAATTATTGTATAGTTTCAAATTTCGTGTCAATCGGATGTACCGTTTGTCTGGGGCAAGCCAAAACGCATCGAAATCGGTTTGAATCGGTTTAATTTAAAATCGATCGTTTTTCTCCGTATCTCACATAGATGTCCGAATTAGCTCCCGAAACATATTCCATTGTGTTCGAAACGTGGGGTAAACCTTAGAAACGCCAGCCGACACGCTTCGTTTGGAGTTCGGAAAAATTCTGGTGAATAGTGTCGCGTATTTTTCTATAAAAGCCCCTCATTTCTTTCAATTTTCAGAAAAGCTAGGGTTTTGAGCTTCAGCCGCCTCTATTGTTTTAATGGCCAGAAAACACTCTCCTTCTTCCCTTAATCTCTTCCAATCCATGAAAAATTAGAGAAAGTCGTCAACTACAAAGTTGTAGAGGACGATGAGAGCTTCGATTCTATACGGTGATGATCGGATTTGGGGCGTTGTGGTGGTCGCTAGGGGGGCGCGATTGGCTGCAGCTCAAGCACGGTTTCCAAGGCCATAGGGGGGCCGAGCTTCACTACCTTCCAGCCGAAGGTGGCTCTGGTGATGGTCTTCAGCGTGGTGGTGGAGTGATGGAGTTTCGAGCGACGAGGAGGGAGTATAATTCAACCCTAGAGTGGCGGCTATGGGTTGTTGCAAACGTGATTTTCACGTAGGGAGGAAGAAGGTAGGGGACGGCCTGATGTGGGGGGAGCAGATCTAACGGCCCAGATTGATTTGGGTATAAAATTGAAATGTAATTGTAAATTAAATTATATTATAATGTGTACAAACTTTGAAAAATCATAACTTCTTCATACGAGGTCCGTTTCGGACGAAATTTTTTGCGTTGGAATCGTTTTGACGAGCACTACGCAATGGAGCTAGTTTGGAGTCAATTGGAGTCAGTGAAAATTTTGGGTAAAATTAAACGCGTATTTAATTTTATTCGAAATAAAACGCTGCAACCGTTATTGAAATCAAGGTGAGAACTTCTCACTCGATCGAATGTATTCGATTTATATTTTAAATAGTTAGATTTAAAATTTCTGATTATATGCCTGGATGATAAATTTTATCTGTTATTGATTGAAATAGATATTATACGCCATTATTAAGCGGAGGTTATTTATTAAAAACATATACCGCGATAATTTCACTGAAAAGTGAAATTGGTATTATTATTGAATTTGGAGTTGATTTCCCACATTATATAGTGGATGAGACCCTATTGCGCCATATAATAGCGGATAATATTTTATAAATCCCATATACCGCAATATTCCGTACTGGAGCGGAATTGGTATTGTGCTAACATCTTTGGATGCAGGGGGACATGTTGGAGGGATCCAACTGGATTCCTCAACTGTATTGATTTATTTACAGATATGATTGTATATTCTGTTGTCATATCGATATATGATGTTTGGATGCCATGATTGATTATTGGGTGCTGTTGCATCATTGGATCCATTTTTGAAGTTAAAAATAACGATTTTGATTTTTAAAAGAGATTTTTAAAGTGATTTTTGAGATTATACGTTTTATTAAAATATTGAATTGATTCATCTTAAATAAATAAACATTTTAAAATTTAATATTATAAAACTTTGATTTTTGTGAAATATAACCAAAGTGTGATTTTTGAAATAAATAGTTGATTTATTTATAAAATGGTTTAAATTGGGATTTTTGGATAATTATAAACGATTTATATAAAAGATTTATAAAATTGATTTATAAATTAAAGATATTGGAATTATAAAAATGAGTTTTCATAAGTGGTAAAAAGAAGTATGAACGGATTTCATAAGTAAATGAAAATTTATAGATTCATAAATTTGTGAAGTTATAAAATGAATAGATTTTTATGTAAAATAAAAGATTATAAGTGATTAACTTGTAAATTAGATTTTTGTATATAAATTGAGTTATGAATTAAATTGGGTATTAAAGGAGATGTATAAATCGAAGTTGTTATTAAATAGAAATGGAATTTATAAACATTGTTTTATAAAATCCGAAATCAATTGAATTCGATAAATTTAATAATAGAAGGTTATTAAAGGAGATATATTCGCGATTTCGGATAGCGAATTATCCTTGAAATAAAATGTGTAGAAAATTTTGAAATTTGGTTAGTGATGTATATTCACGATTTTGGACAGTGAATATATTATTAAATAAAAATGGATACGTTTTAGGGAAGTGATATTATAAAATGAAGTTAAACGATTTAAAAGTTGTTTTCAAATTGTATTAGATATCGAATACATAGATTTCAATATTTATTGTTGAAATAGACGTTTTCGAGAAATATGGAGATGGTGGACTATAACATTGTTGTTATAGTAAATGGTTTCCGAAAGGAAATGTTATATATAGTATTGGGATTTATATATCTATCTAAATTTCGAATCCCTATACTAGTGATTTTGAGTTGTCGTAACGATGTTTTACGTAACATTCATTTTTGACTCAAATAAATGTGTTTAAAGAATGATTTCCTTAAAGAATGAAATATATACTTAATTTTTTTTAAAGTATATTGAATATTTTCAAATGTTGAAAATAAATAGATTGTGAATTACTTATTATTAAATAAGTATGGAAATGTTTTTCCAATATAAAATGAACTGTTTTGAGATTTTATCTTCAAAGATAAATTGAAATGGGGGAAGTTGATTTGAAATTGATTTTCAAAGGATTTGAAATGTAGGAAATTGATTTGAAATTGTTTTCAAATGGTTGAAGTGTGGAATTATATATCTTGTAAAGATATTTTTGGAAAATAAATAATTTGGAAAATTATTTGGAATCTGATGGTGCTGTGCAGACCTATTGATAGTTAAATAACCGACTATCAATAATTACCTTGAATGGGTATTTGTTGTGAATTGCTTGAATTTGAATGCCACGCTTATTTTGAATAAGCGCTCACTATTCGGGTTAGCCGGGAAAGGACCTTGGGGTCGTATAACCCATTCCGAATATGTGATACGTCGAAATGGATTGCATTTGATGACCGGTGTTGAAGACCGGATATTTTTGAAAACGGAAGGATTACCGTCGAGTTACTCTGCATCGGCTGATCTCCGATATAGAGGTTTTATCACCCTTAGTGACGGGAAGTCCGAATGTGATTATTGAATATCTGGATTGCAAGGACTTCTTTGGAAGTGCCTTCGGTTCTGTTCGAGCCCGGAACAGACTTGTATGGATTGTATGTATGACATTACAAATTGAGATATAAAGCTGATTTCTTTCAAATACGTATCTGTCGATGGCGGAGAATTTATTCTCTTAGCTTAACACCCTTCTTTGAGACGTACGAGCTCAGAGGTTATGTAGTTGAAGGTTATCAGCGATATATTCCCAATTTGGTAATGTGGCATGCTGAGTGTTGCTGTATAATATTGTTTGATCATTTGTGATATGATCATTTGTTTCATCATTTATCTTTGTGATCATTTGTTGACCCAAAGCATGGCTTTGTATAAAGCGTGGCTTTGTGGATGAGACTTCGTCGAGCCTCACACCCCGGAATGGTCAAAACAGGAAGGATGCGGCAAGGTTCTAGGGAGTAGCGCCCCTTAGTGTATGTCATTCCTTCTGGATAGAGGTGGTATCATGGTATGGAGCCCAGATATTTAACCTATGTTGTTGCTGCAAATTTACTATGCGGTTGTTGGAAATCGAGGATCCTCGGGAAGATCGGTTACGATCGGGGGGATGACATATGCGCGTCAGTAGTTACCTATTTTTGCAGAGGTAACCCGGCCTTGTGTTGGCAGAGATCCGGTTAGGTTCTTGGGTCGTCTTTCCAGAGGCGTACCTATGTGGCAATGGGAAGTTCCTTGGCCTGACCATTTGTTGGAAATCCAAAGAAACAATACGAAACTTGTACGGTTTTAGTTGTAGAACCTGCCATATAATATGGTAGCTATAGTAGGCATACTACAATGGTACCTATGCTGGCTAAGATTTATATTCTACTTTCGAAATGTTTTCCACTATGCACTAATAATAATATCAAATCAAATTATTTGTTTTGCGTAGTAAGCATCTTTGACTATCATAAGGAGAAATCTTCTCCAATTCTGCGTTTGCATTGTGTGTGTGGCAGGAGGCCTTATGGTAGTTTCATTTTCCAAAAGCATTGCGAATTGACTTTAAAATTATCCTGTTGTTTGTTTTAAAGATAAATAACTGTTTTAGTTCTCACACCAGTCACCATGACTGACCTGGATTTTATTGTTCCCTTCCTAAACTCTGGGTGCCCACCAATTTCCACACGGGCAGTTTAGAGTTAGGTTATCAGGTTATTCTGGATTGGAGTGCTATGGAGCTCAAGTGACGAGCTGGATGTCGAGACGTACCACTTATACTATGTATTTATTCTGCTGGGTATTCTGTATGAGGACAAGTTTATATAACTGTCCATTGATGTATTGTGTTGTAAACTCTGATGATATGATGTAATGTAAAACTGATATAGTTCTTTTGATTAAAGATTATTTATTTATTTAATATATGTTGTTCCGCTGCGATATGTGAGATTCTGATGTCGTTCTGTTGTTTTTCTTTCTTTTCTTCTATCTTTTTCTTCTACCTCTTCTTTCTTAAACCCTAAGAATCCGGTTTTCCGGCATTCGATTTTTTGACAGTTGGTACAGTGGACGTATCGATGTCGATTTTCGGAAGTCGAAGAAATGGGTCCTTACAATTGGGGGGTCCCGTTCCAACAATATCTTAAAATTCGAATTATCTGCAATTCCTGAAACTGCCGCCATCAAAACCATCGATGGATCGGGTCGATCCACCGAAGCCACTACTGCATTGAATCTGGTTAAGAAATCCCTGAGTGACTCTCCCTTCCATTGTTTCATCGATGTTAAAGTCATCACGTTCTTGGGTCTGACTATGTAGGCCCGAAACTGTCTCATAAACCTTTCAATCAGCTCCGTCCATGTGCCGATAGAGCCAATCTCTAGCTGTCTGAACCACATAGATGCGATATCCGTCAAATACAAAAGGAAGCATCGAGCCATGACCTCATCAAATGCCCCCAGTACCTCCATATGCCTCATGTACTTTGTCAGGTGAACGGCAGGATCCGTTCTCCCATCATACATCTCCAACGTTGGTAGCTTAAAATCCGGTGGGTTCCTAGCTTGCCGGATAGTAGGAGTAAAGGGACTCCTATTCACATCCTCCAATTCTTTATTTACCAATCCTCCTCTCACAGCTCGTCTGACCATGTAACGACCCAGAATTTTTGATAATTAAAATTCGAATATTTAATTGATTTTAAATATTTATAAGTGGAATTAATAAGTCGGATAATTTAAAATTCGAATATTGAGTTTAATTGGATAATTAAATCAATAATTTAATAGTGAAATTCCAGGATTAATTGAAATCTGGATTGAATATGATTTTAACTGATTTGTAAAATTTTGTTTAATCATACTGAGGTTATAGAAATATTTTAGAACTCTTAAAATTGAATTTGGAGTTAAATTGTGAAAATTGAATATTTTAATATTTAATTATCGACTGTAATAATAGCCAATTTTCGAACAGTCTCAGAATTGAACGAGACCAGTTCCATTGGATCCGTAATAGTTAGTTATTATCGGATTTCAATTTTCGTAGCAAACGGAGTTGTCGTTTGACCGTGGCAGCTCGAAACGCATTGATATCTTTTTAATTTTAAATCGTCGAGTTAAAATAGTCATTTTTCAAACGGTCTCGGATTTCGACGAAACCAGTTTCATCGGATCCGTAATGTGATATTATTGTAAGATTTCAAATTTCGTAATTTTTGGAATTACCATTTGTCCGGTACAAATTAAAACGCCTCGAAATCGATTTAAATCGGTTTAATTTAAATTGATCGTTTTTCTTTGTATCTCGCACAGACGATCGAATTAGCTTCCGAAACCTGTTCCATTGCGTTCGGAACGCGGGGTAAACCTTACGAACGTCAGCCGGCACGCTCGAATCGGAGTTCGGAAAATTTCGATGAATAGTAGGTTGGGCAGTTTTCTATAAAAGCCCTTTCTTCTCTTCATTTTGCAAAAAAGAGAACAGCCCTAGGGTTTCGAATTGAACGCAGCCGCCAGTTTCACTATCAAAGGCTGAAAACGTCCAAACTTCTTCCCCCAATTTCTTCAAATCTACACAACGATTCAATCAACTTCCTAAATGAAAGATCGAGAGCACGTCGAGTACTTTAATTTCAACGGTCATGATCGCGTTTGGAGCTGTGAATCGATGGGAAAGTGAGCCGGAATGGAGGCCATTCTTGCTCGTCTAGGGGGTGCTAGGCGCGACCGAGTCTGACATGGCTGGGCGCGATAAACGAGGCAAGGTGGGGCTTCACTTCGGCAAAGCCTGATCGTCTTCGAGATGACTAAAGGAGGGGCGGCAGTTAGGGTTTAACGGCGGCAGTGGGTGCGTACGCGAGTTTGAACTGGAGCATGCGTGCGTGTGGGAGATGATGAAAGGCACGGCTGAGATTCTAGGGCAGCAGATCGTGAGGCTCTGATTGGGTTAGGGCTAAGAAATTAAATAAAAATGTAAATTTATTTTGTTTTAAAATTGTATAACTTCTAAATGCAATATCTCTTTCATACGTTATCAGAAAACGACGAAACTTTTTGCGTTGGCTTCGTTGTGACGAGCTCTTCGCGATGAAACTGAATTGGAGTCGTTTAGAGCTAGTTGGAATTTCGGGTAAAATTAAACGCGTGTTTAATTTTATTCGAAAATAAACGCTGGAATCGGAAATAAAATCACGGTGAGATCTTCTCACTCAAATTTGAATGTGGAATTTTTACGGTTATTGATTGTTTGATATGATTGCTATGTTGATTGTGGTATTAGATATTTTAGGATATATCTATATATATAGCAGTATATACATATTGGCATATGTATATATTGGATTGATGATTTCCCGCCTCGTATAGCGGATGAGACCCTATTGCGCCGTTAGTAAGCGGATTTTTATAAAACCCATATACCGCGATAATTCCGTACTGGAGCGGAATTGGTATTGTGCTAACATCTGTGGATGCAGGGAAACAGGTTGGAGGGATCCAACTGGATTCCTCACTAGTAGTTATTTATTTACAGATATTGTGATATATTCTGTTATCATATGATGATATATGATATTGACTGTTGTGATGGACTGATTGGTGTTGTTGCATCATCGGATTCAGTTTTGAAATGTAAAAATAACGACCGTTATTTTAAAAAGGGTTTTTAAAGTGATTTTTGAAAATATACGGTTTATGGAATTTTTGAATCGATTTATTTATAAAATTATAACTGAAGTGTCATTTTTAAAATAAAAGTCGATTTATTTATAAAATGGTTTAAGTTGGGATTTTTGAATAACTATAAACGATTTGTATAGAAAGATTTATAAAATTGATATTTTATAAATCAAAATATTGGACTTATAAAACGAATTTTTATAAGTGTTAAAAAGAAGTATAAAAGGATTTCATAAGTGAATGAAATTAATAGATTTATAACGTGAAGTTATAAAGTGAATAGATGTTGTAGAATAAACGATTTATAAGTAATTTACTTATAAAATAGATTTTTGCACTTAGTTAGGATATAAATAGAAATTGCTAAATGAAATAATTTCATAAGTTGAAATTGTTATGAAGTATAAATGTGATTTATAAACGTTGTTTATAAATCTGAAATCACTTATTTTGATAAGTAATTTTTGAAGTTAATAAAAGGAAAATTTTATAAATCGAAGTTGTTAGAAAATATAAAGGTGAATTTATAAACGTTGTTTTATGAATTTGAAATCAATCAAATTTGATGAATGTAATATAGAAGTTATTAAGGAAATTTTATCCACGATCTTGGGTAGTGGATAATCATTGGAATAAAAATGTATAGAAAATATTGAAATGTGGTTAGTGAAGTATATTCACGATTTTGGACAGTGAATATATTGTTAAGCAAAATGGATATTGTTTTGGGAAAGTGACATTGAAAATGAAGTTAATTGTTTTAAACGATGGTTTAAAATGTATTGAATATCGAAATCATAGATTTCAACATTTATTGTTGAGATAGACGTTTTCGAGAAATAAGGAAATGGTGGACTATAACACTGTTGTTATAGTAAATGATTTCCGAAAGGAAATGTTTTTTTTTTATGTAGTATTGGGATTTATATATCTATCTTAAAGTCCGAATCCCTATACTAGTGATTTTGAGTCGTCGTAACGATGTTTTACGTAACATTCGTTTTGACTCAAATAAATGTGCTTAAGAGAATGTTTTCCTTAAAAGAATGAATATATACTTAATTTGATTTAAGTATATCGAATATCTTCAAATGTTGAAAATAAATAGATTTGTGAAATACTTATTTTTAAATAAGTATGGAAATGCTTTTCCAATGTGAAATGAACTGTTTGAGTTTTTATCTTTTAAAGATAAATTGAAAAGTGAATATTTGAAATTGTTTTCAAATGGTTAAGTGTGGAAAATAATATATCTAGTAAAGATATTTTTGGAAATTAAATAATTCGGAAAATTATTTGGAATCTGATGATGTAGCGCATCTTTATTGATAGTTAAATAACCGACTATCAATAATTACCTTGAATGGTATTTGTTGTGAATTGGATGAATTTGAATGCCACACTTGTTTTTAAAGTAAACGCTCACTATTCGGGTTAGCCGGGAAAGGACCATGGGGTCGTATAACCCATTCCGAATATGTGATACGTCGTTATGAATTGCATTCGAAGACCGGTGTTGAAGACCGGATATTTTTGAAAACGGAAGGATTACCGTCGAGTTACTCTACATCGGCTGATCTCCGGTTTAGAGGTTTTATCATCCTTAGTGACGGGAAGTCCCGACGTGATTGAAAATTATCCGGATATGCAAGGGCTTCGTGAGAAGTGCCTTCGGTTCTGTTCGATCCCGGAACAGACTTGTATGGATTGTGTGTCTGACATTACACTTTGAGATATAAAGCTGATTTCTTTCAAATACATATCTGTTGGTGGCGGAGAATTTATTCTCTTAGCTTAACACCCTTCTCTGAGACGTACGAGCTCAGAGGTTATGTAGTTGAAATTTATCAGCGATATATCCCAATTTGGTAACGTGGCATACTGAGTGTTGCTGAAAAATGATCAGTGTTTGATCATTTGTGATATGATCATTTATTTGATCTTATATCTTTGTGATCATAGGTTGATCATTTTGTTGGACCCGAAGCAGGGCTTTTTGAGAAAGCGTAGCTTTGTGGACGAGACTTCATCGAGCCTCAACAACCCGGAAATGGTCGAAACAGGAATGTTGCGGCAAGGTTATGAGGGTCGCGCCCTTTAGGGTATGTCATTTCCTTCTGGAAAGGGGTGGTATCATGGTATGGAGCCCAGATACTTACTCATGTGGATACACTTTCTTTATGATGTGTGATGTTGGATATCGAGCGCTCGGATAAAGGTCCCAAAGGACCAGGTGATGACATATTCGTGAGTTACCTGTTACAGGGGTAACCCGGCCTTGTTTGGCAGAGAGCAGTTTGTCTCTCGGGACGTCCAGCCAGAGGCGATCCTATTCGGCAGGAGGAAAGGAAGTTCCTTAGCCTGACCATTTGTTGGAAATCCATTTCCCAAATACGAAATTTGTACGGTTTTAGTTGTAGAACCTGCTATCTAATATAGCAGCTATAGTAGGCATAGTATCATGGTACCTATGCTGGCTAAGATTAATACTATACTTTCGAAATGTTTTCTACACTATGCACTAATAATAATATCAAAAATGATTTGATTTTGCGTAGTAAGCATCTTTGACTATCATAAGAAGAAATCTCCTCCAATTCTGCGTTTGCATTGTGTGTGTGGCGGGAGGTCTTATGGTAGTTTCATTTTCCAAAAGCATTTCGAATTGACTTTAAAATTATCCTGTTGTTTATTTTAAAGAATAACTGTTTTACGATCTCACACCAGTCACCATGACTGACTCGGAGTTTATTGTTCCCTTCTAAACTCTGGGTGCCCACAAATTTCCACATGGGCAGCCTAGAGTTATATTATTAGGATATTCTGGATATTCTGGAGCTTTGGAAGCAAGCTGGATGGCGAGACGTAGTATTTGTATCTGATAGGATTTGTTCCGCTGCGATATGTGAGATTCTGATATTGTTTCTGTTTCTGATGTTGTTCTTTTGTTTCTTCTTTCTCTTTTCTTCTATCTTTTCTTCTACCTCTTCTTTTAAAACCCTAATGGTTCGGTTTTTCGTTCACCTTGAGTAAATAGATGGAGATTAGTGTCTATTCAAGGGGTACGGAAAAGCGGGTTATTACATTTGGTATCAGAGCATATGGTTAAGCGACAACCCTGCTCTGTTGGGTGTTACTCATTAGAGATAGAGTCAGCAGTACTCTAGAATGAGTTGAGTGTAATAATAGATATGAGTGCGTATTTGTTAGTTAATATAAAATTGTTTTATATTGTGATGATTGGTTTGTTGAGTGGTATATGGATTCTGGTCGGTATTGTCCGTACAACTCTATCGATAGGGATCTCTAAACACTTATATAGAACAATTCGGCACGATATTGTTTTAAAATTGGGTAAATGAAATAATTTTACCTTGATTATATTTTGTATATAAAGAAATAATTTTTCAGAATTATTAAAGTATATATATGAATTGGTTGTTAAAATGTATATATATACAAGTTAATTAAAATTGTTTGAATAAGTTGAATTAAAACAACAATTGTGAAAGAGAAAAATATATAAGAGAATGAATTATAAATATGGAGTTATAATTGATATGATTTACAATGATAAAATAATCTTATATATAAATAGTGAAATTACAAAAGTAAAATATTTGTAATGAGATTTATAAATCAAGGAAATTTTTGAAAAGAATTTAAAGCACTGATTTCACTATTGTTGCTGGGAAATAATAAGGGTGATGACTGCAGCATCATCGGTATCATTTTCGAGTTTCTGTGTGATTGATTTGCTACCATAGTAAATTGGAAATTGAGGTTTTGTTGTGATAAACAAATTTGAAAATTTAAGTCCAAATTTAAATATGGTAAATATAAGTGAAATAAGATTTATACTTATGATATGAGATAATAGATTTAACTTTGGTAAAGTTAATGAATTTGAGTAGCATGATGAAATATGATGTGAAATTTAACTAAAAGAAAGTCAAATGTGATATAAATTTGAATGATTGATGAAATTTGATTTTGGTAAAAGGTTAAATGAATTTTGTTAAGAAAAACAAAATCTGAATTGGATTTATAAGTGGAAACTTAAGTTAAGTTGAACAAATGATGTTTGAAATGGAAAATAACTTAAGTAATGTTGAACGAAGTTGATTTTGATATCAAAGTAAATTAATAAAGTGAATTTATTAAATGAATGTGAACTTGAGTTATATGAAATTCAATTGTATTTGTTAAAATGAATTAGCAATTGAATAAATAAATGGATTGGATGTTAATCAATCTAATGTAAAGTATTGATATGAAATAATGAATATAAGTGTTAATTCATTAAAAGCTAATGAAGTTGAGAAATTAAATAAATTGAATGGAAGTCAATTTAACTTAAAGTGTTGAACCAAATTGAATGTAAAAGAATGTAAATTGAATAAATTTGGTTGTGTTGAATATACATTGGTTGTTATTTGATTGTTAGTTGATTGTGTATAAAAAATTCATTAAGTATTAATGAAATTGAATTAGCAAATTGGAAAGCTATGTGATTAAATTCAAATTGGAAGTGAACGAATGTGAATTAGTGAATGTAAACTAATTGAATTGAAAGAGAATGTTGATTAAATCCAATGTAAATGAATCGAATATGATTTAAAATTGAAAACCAATTCAATGAATGTTAATGAGAAGTGAATCTATATTGATTTGGTTATGAAGTTGTTGGATGATAGTTGGATGATTGTTTGATGGTTGCATTGTTGCTTCTGAATGCATTTGTTGTTTGTTGCATTTGCTATGTTGACATATGTAGTATTATGTTGCTATATGATGTATATTGACTATATTTTCATATCTACATGTTCTCATATGGTTTGTTGAGTGTTTAGTAGGTGCGGATGGCGTTGCTTCGCATTTGGAGCTCGCTTTCGCGCTATATTAGCCGTATACGCTCGCTAAAAATATAATAAGGTACATATCTCGGATTAAATATCGTACTTTTACACTTTTTCCCTACGGGATGCCTCATCACTTGATGGGATGTATATTTGTGATATATATACACTGTCATTTTTTTTTTCGGATCGAGCCGCGCAAAGGAGACGCTGGCGAAATTTTCTGAAAATTTAAGGCGTTAGAATATTTTTGAGAAATTTGAGAATTTTGAAAACTAAGTTATGATTTGAAAACTTAGTAAAGATTTTGTGAGAAGTTAACTATGAATTTTGGAGAAGTTAAACACTTAACAGATTTGTAAATCTAATTTGAATAGTTTGTTTTGGAAAGTTAACGGATTTTGTATCTTCTTCCTAACTTGTAATTTCGAGGACGAAATTCTTTTAAGGGGGGAAGTCTGTAACGACCCAGAATTTTTGATAATTAAAATTCGAATATTTAATTGATTTTAAATATTTATAAGTGGAATTAATAAGTCGGATAATTTAAAATTCGAATATTGAGTTTAATTGGATAATTAAATCAATAATTTAATAGTGAAATTCCAGGATTAATTGAAATCTGGATTGAATATGATTTTAACTGATTTGTAAAATTTTGTTTAATCATACTGAGGTTATAGAAATATTTTAGAACTCTTAAAATTGAATTTGGAGTTAAATTGTGAAAATTGAATATTTTAATATTTAATTATCGACTGTAATAATAGCCAATTTTCGAACAGTCTCAGAATTGAACGAGACCAGTTCCATTGGATCCGTAATAGTTAGTTATTATCGGATTTCAATTTTCGTAGCAAACGGAGTTGTCGTTTGACCGTGGCAGCTCGAAACGCATTGATATCTTTTTAATTTTAAATCGTCGAGTTAAAATAGTCATTTTTCAAACGGTCTCGGATTTCGACGAAACCAGTTTCATCGGATCCGTAATGTGATATTATTGTAAGATTTCAAATTTCGTAATTTTTGGAATTACCATTTGTCCGGTACAAATTAAAACGCCTCGAAATCGATTTAAATCGGTTTAATTTAAATTGATCGTTTTTCTTTGTATCTCGCACAGACGATCGAATTAGCTTCCGAAACCTGTTCCATTGCGTTCGGAACGCGGGGTAAACCTTACGAACGTCAGCCGGCACGCTCGAATCGGAGTTCGGAAAATTTCGATGAATAGTAGGTTGGGCAGTTTTCTATAAAAGCCCTTTCTTCTCTTCATTTTGCAAAAAAGAGAACAGCCCTAGGGTTTCGAATTGAACGCAGCCGCCAGTTTCACTATCAAAGGCTGAAAACGTCCAAACTTCTTCCCCCAATTTCTTCAAATCTACACAACGATTCAATCAACTTCCTAAATGAAAGATCGAGAGCACGTCGAGTACTTTAATTTCAACGGTCATGATCGCGTTTGGAGCTGTGAATCGATGGGAAAGTGAGCCGGAATGGAGGCCGTTCGTGCTCGTCTAGGGGGTGCTAGGCGCGACCGAGTCTGACATGGCTGGGCGCGATAAACGAGGCAAGGTGGGGCTTCACTTCGGCAAAGCCTGATCGTCTTCGAGATGACTAAAGGAGGGGCGGCAGTTAGGGTTTAACGGCGGCAGTGGGTGCGTACGCGAGTTTGAACTGGAGCATGCGTGCGTGTGGGAGATGATGAAAGGCACGGCTGAGATTCTAGGGCAGCAGATCGTGAGGCTCTGATTGGGTTAGGGCTAAGAAATTAAATAAAAATGTAAATTTATTTTGTTTTAAAATTGTATAACTTCTAAATGCAATATCTCTTTCATACGTTATCAGAAAACGACGAAACTTTTTGCGTTGGCTTCGTTGTGACGAGCTCTTCGCGTTGAAACTGAATTGGAGTCGTTTAGAGCTAGTTGGAATTTCGGGTAAAATTAAACGCGTGTTTAATTTTATTCGAAAATAAACGCTGGAATCGGAAATAAAATCACGGTGAGATCTTCTCACTCAAATTTGAATGTGGAATTTTTACGGTTATTGATTGTTTGATATGATTGCTATGTTGATTGTGGTATTAGATATTTTAGGATATATCTATATATATAGCAGTATATACATATTGGCATATGTATATATTGGATTGATGATTTCCCGCCTCGTATAGCGGATGAGACCCTATTGCGCCGTTAGTAAGCGGATTTTTATAAAACCCATATACCGCGATAATTCCGTACTGGAGCGGAATTGGTATTGTGCTAACATCTGTGGATGCAGGGAAACAGGTTGGAGGGATCCAACTGGATTCCTCACTAGTAGTTATTTATTTACAGATATTGTGATATATTCTGTTATCATATGATGATATATGATATTGACTGTTGTGATGGACTGATTGGTGTTGTTGCATCATCGGATTCAGTTTTGAAATGTAAAAATAACGACCGTTATTTTAAAAAGGGTTTTTAAAGTGATTTTTGAAAATATACGGTTTATGGAATTTTTGAATCGATTTATTTATAAAATTATAACTGAAGTGTCATTTTTAAAATAAAAGTCGATTTATTTATAAAATGGTTTAAGTTGGGATTTTTGAATAACTATAAACGATTTGTATAGAAAGATTTATAAAATTGATATTTTATAAATCAAAATATTGGACTTATAAAACGAATTTTTATAAGTGTTAAAAAGAAGTATAAAAGGATTTCATAAGTGAATGAAATTAATAGATTTATAACGTGAAGTTATAAAGTGAATAGATGTTGTAGAATAAACGATTTATAAGTAATTTACTTATAAAATAGATTTTTGCACTTAGTTGGGATATAAATAGAAATTGCTAAATGAAATAATTTCATAAGTTGAAATTGTTATGAAGTATAAATGTGATTTATAAACGTTGTTTATAAATCTGAAATCACTTATTTTGATAAGTAATTTTTGAAGTTAATAAAAGGAAAATTTTATAAATCGAAGTTGTTAGAAAATATAAAGGTGAATTTATAAACGTTGTTTTATGAATTTGAAATCAATCAAATTTGATGAATGTAATATAGAAGTTATTAAGGAAATTTTATCCACGATCTTGGGTAGTGGATAATCATTGGAATAAAAATGTATAGAAAATATTGAAATGTGGTTAGTGAAGTATATTCACGATTTTGGACAGTGAATATATTGTTAAGCAAAATGGATATTGTTTTGGGAAAGTGACATTGAAAATGAAGTTAATTGTTTTAAACGATGGTTTAAAATGTATTGAATATCGAAATCATAGATTTCAACATTTATTGTTGAGATAGACGTTTTCGAGAAATAAGGAAATGGTGGACTATAACACTGTTGTTATAGTAAATGATTTCCGAAAGGAAATGTTTTTTTTTTATGTAGTATTGGGATTTATATATCTATCTTAAAGTCCGAATCCCTATACTAGTGATTTTGAGTCGTCGTAACGATGTTTTACGTAACATTCGTTTTGACTCAAATAAATGTGCTTAAGAGAATGTTTTCCTTAAAAGAATGAATATATACTTAATTTGATTTAAGTATATCGAATATCTTCAAATGTTGAAAATAAATAGATTTGTGAAATACTTATTTTTAAATAAGTATGGAAATGCTTTTCCAATGTGAAATGAACTGTTTGAGTTTTTATCTTTTAAAGATAAATTGAAAAGTGAATATTTGAAATTGTTTTCAAATGGTTAAGTGTGGAAAATAATATATCTAGTAAAGATATTTTTGGAAATTAAATAATTCGGAAAATTATTTGGAATCTGATGATGTAGCGCATCTTTATTGATAGTTAAATAACCGACTATCAATAATTACCTTGAATGGTATTTGTTGTGAATTGGATGAATTTGAATGCCACACTTGTTTTTAAAGTAAACGCTCACTATTCGGGTTAGCCGGGAAAGGACCATGGGGTCGTATAACCCATTCCGAATATGTGATACGTCGTTATGAATTGCATTCGAAGACCGGTGTTGAAGACCGGATATTTTTGAAAACGGAAGGATTACCGTCGAGTTACTCTACATCGGCTGATCTCCGGTTTAGAGGTTTTATCATCCTTAGTGACGGGAAGTCCCGACGTGATTGAAAATTATCCGGATATGCAAGGGCTTCGTGAGAAGTGCCTTCGGTTCTGTTCGATCCCGGAACAGACTTGTATGGATTGTGTGTCTGACATTACACTTTGAGATATAAAGCTGATTTCTTTCAAATACATATCTGTTGGTGGCGGAGAATTTATTCTCTTAGCTTAACACCCTTCTCTGAGACGTACGAGCTCAGAGGTTATGTAGTTGAAATTTATCAGCGATATATCCCAATTTGGTAACGTGGCATACTGAGTGTTGCTGAAAAATGATCAGTGTTTGATCATTTGTGATATGATCATTTATTTGATCTTATATCTTTGTGATCATAGGTTGATCATTTTGTTGGACCCGAAGCAGGGCTTTTTGAGAAAGCGTAGCTTTGTGGACGAGACTTCATCGAGCCTCAACAACCCGGAAATGGTCGCAACAGGAATGTTGCGGCAAGGTTATGAGGGTCGCGCCCTTTAGGGTATGTCATTTCCTTCTGGAAAGGGGTGGTATCATGGTATGGAGCCCAGATACTTACTCATGTGGATACACTTTCTTTATGATGTGTGATGTTGGATATCGAGCGCTCGGATAAAGGTCCCAAAGGACCGGGTGATGACATATTCGTGAGTTACCTGTTACAGGGGTAACCCGGCCTTGTTTGGCAGAGAGCAGTTTGTCTCTCGGGACGTCCAGCCAGAGGCGATCCTATTCGGCAGGAGGAAAGGAAGTTCCTTAGCCTGACCATTTGTTGGAAATCCATTTCCCAAATACGAAATTTGTACGGTTTTAGTTGTAGAACCTGCTATCTAATATAGCAGCTATAGTAGGCATAGTATCATGGTACCTATGCTGGCTAAGATTAATACTATACTTTCGAAATGTTTTCTACACTATGCACTAATAATAATATCAAAAATGATTTGATTTTGCGTAGTAAGCATCTTTGACTATCATAAGAAGAAATCTCCTCCAATTCTGCGTTTGCATTGTGTGTGTGGCGGGAGGTCTTATGGTAGTTTCATTTTCCAAAAGCATTTCGAATTGACTTTAAAATTATCCTGTTGTTTATTTTAAAGAATAACTGTTTTACGATCTCACACCAGTCACCATGACTGACTCGGAGTTTATTGTTCCCTTCTAAACTCTGGGTGCCCACAAATTTCCACATGGGCAGCCTAGAGTTATATTATCAGGATATTCTGGATATTCTGGAGCTTTGGAAGCAAGCTGGATGGCGAGACGTAGTATTTGTATCTGATAGGATTTATTCCGCTGTGTATTCTGTATGAGGACAAGTTATATAACTGTCCATTGTTGTATATTGACTCTGATTGATGTATGTATAAACTGATGTAGTTCTTTGTTTTAAAAGACTAGTGATTATCTATTATATTTTGTTCCGCTGCGATATGTGAGATTCTGATATTGTTTCTGTTTCTGATGTTGTTCTTTTGTTTCTTCTTTCTCTTTTCTTCTATCTTTTCTTCTACCTCTTCTTTTAAAACCCTAATGGTTCGGTTTTTCGTTCACCTTGAGTAAATAGATGGAGATTAGTGTCTATTCAAGGGGTACGGAAAAGCGGGTTATTACAGACCATCTCCGCTAATCTATCATTGTCGCCAAGCTGTAATCCTTGTTCACTGCCTCCGATCTGTCCCCCGAGTTCACGAGGGAATCCTGGCACATACTCCTCATCACGTACTCCTGTGTTCCTGTTGATGCCGGGTTGCACAGCATCGTCAGGTATCCCTCCATGGATTGGTCCAGCATTACCCGTTGGTATGCCCCCAAGTCTTGGTCCATCTGGGTTAATAGTTGTTCGAGGATCAAGGGCTGCTCCCTGCTGAACCGCTCCATCTGCTTGCTGGTTGAGTGCTTCTGATCCAGCTCCATGGATTTGAGTTCCTACAGTTCCTGCTTGTCCAAATTGTCTGAGAAGAGTCTGCATCATCTCCTCTTGTATTTTTCAGCATTGCTTCCATTTCGTCTCTGGTGATGTAGATGGATGCTCGACCTGCTCCGGCTCCAGAGGAGGCCTCCTGACTTCCCTCTTGATTGCTTCTTTCTGTCACTTCCTTTCTTGTTAGTGGCCTAGCCATTGCTTCCTAGAATCCAAGTTCCTAACTCCAAAATCCCCGAGTGCTTGCGTTCTCAGTGAAAGCACCAAAATGTTAGCGCCAAAATTTGTCACTAACACTCAAATCCAAATGAAAGCACCAAATCACAGTCACGGATAACAAATAGAATGTATGTAGAGAGTATAAATATGAAGAACAGTAAAAATTAAAAAGAAAGCAGTAAGAATAGAGGATTTATAGTGGTTCGGCTGACTCTGGCCTACGTCCACTCCAGAAATTTCCTTTTTATTGATGTTAGAATCAATTACAGTTACAATCCAGAGTTTTTGGAACAACAATGGCAAAGCAGCCTTAGTATAGAAGATAAAGGGAAACAGAATGAAGATCCATTTTTCTGAAGCCCTACATGCTGTATTTATAGGCAAAACCTGAGTTGTTGGGTTTCCTGAGTAATTCAAGCCCATCAAGGCCATAGCCGAACCAAACCTCAAACACCATGACCGACCCTGAGTTCATAACATGCCGAACCGATCTCCCCCGAGAATGACTTGAAGCATGCCTTCCCATGACTCGGAGCAAACAAGGCTAGGACTCGGAGCAACCAAGTGTCGAACCTCCTTCCTTAAAACACCGACCTCCTGCTATGCCAAACCACACATGCCGAATGACCTACGCCGACCCACATTGACCGAACCACCTTGATGCCGATCCACTTTTCCACGACCAACCCAGAATGCCACACCGAACCACATCATCCAGATCGACCCATACCCTCAAGGCCGATCCATAGTGTGCTGAACCACCTTTAATCGCTGATCCACCGTCCATCATACCAACCCACATCCTAGGAGCCGAACCACGAAGACTCGAAGCAAGGAGCTAGAGGACATCGAGCGACACCCCGAGCAACCATGCCGACCCACTTGATACTCCACCGAGCTACCCGAGTGATGACCCGAAGTCACATGCCTCAGGACTCGAAGTTGCCGAGCAACAATCTAGTCCGAACCACCATTTAGCTAGGCCGAGCCACCAATGTCGACCCACCTGCACCGAGCCACCAATGCCGACCGAACCATGACTTCCAGACCGAACGACCGATGTCGAACCACATCATCAAGGTCGGACGACCCACATTGAACCATCCAACCAGCTCAAACCTTTCGTATTCCAACCTCAATAGACAAGTAGTCGATTTAGTTAAATCCGCCTACTCACGGCTTGGCCAAAAGGCGGGTTAACACCGTTTTTATCAATAAACAACTCTATAATTGACAGAAATCATGCACGAAGCTGGATACATACACTTATTTATCCGTTCAAACAACAATATAAAATAAAATAATTTATTTTGTTTTTGGGAATAAAATGTATTTATGACATCATCAATAACGACATCGTATTTAATAATTGATTAATGAATTTAAATTGAGATTTAATGATTTAATAATTATTATAATTATTCAAATAATTGTTTTTAAACGATAATAATTCATTTTAATTAGTTATGAAGTGATAATAAATCATTTATAATAGTTTATAAAAAGATATATTTAATTTGAAATATAAAAAAATTAGTACCACTTTATCAATTTAACAACACTTTTTGTAAACAATTATTAAATATTAATTTATATATGGTTTTATAAATCAAACATGATCATTTTAATTAGTTAAAAATGATAAGAAATTAGTTTTCAAATTTTATTTACATTTTATTTAAATTATTTATAAGTGAAAATATGACCGGGAATCAGCTTTCCGATTTTCAACGGTTTAACAAACGGAAGTTGTTCAAAGTTGTTGCAACCTTTTTTATATTAGTTGAACACATATCTAACATACATATTCACACCCTAACATATACATGAACACATATATTGTAACATCCCGGAAATTTTCGACTTTCGAAAATTCAACATCGATACTCATTTTATCGACTGCCGAGCCATCGAATGCCGGAAACCCGAAAAGTTATGGTTTTAAGAAAGAAGAAAAAGGTAGAAGAGGAAGAAGACAGAAGAAAAGGAAAGAAGAAAAGAGAAGGAAGAACAACAGAACAACATCAGAAACAGAAACAATATCAGAATCTCACATTCACAGCGGAACAACATATACTAGATAAATGAATAATCTTTAAATCAAAGAACTATATCATTTTATACATTACATCATCATCAGAGTTTACAACAACAATACAACATTGGACAGTTATATATACTTGTCCTCATACAAAATACACAGCGGAATAAATAATATCAGATACAAATACTACGTCTTGCCATCCAGCTTGCTCCCAAAGCTCCAGAATATCCAGAATATCCTGATAACATAACTCTTGGCTGCCCGTGTGGAAATTGGTGGGCACCCAGAGTTTAGAAGGGAAACAATAAACTCCGAGTCAGTCATGGTGACTGGTGTGAGAACTTAAAACAGTTTATCTTAAATTTAAAAACAAACAATAGGAAGATTTTTAAAGTCAATTTCGCAATGTTTTTGAAAATGAAACTACCATAAGACCTCCCGCCACACACACAATGCAAACGCAGAATTGGGGAAGATTTCTTCTTATGATAGTCAAAGATGCTTACTACGCAAAATCAAATTCTTTTTGATATTATTATTAGTGCATAGTGTGGAAACATTTCGAAAGTAGAATATAAATCTTAGCCGACATAGGTACCATTATAGTATGCCTACTATAGCTACCATATTAGATGGCAGGTTCTACAACTAAAACCGTACAAGGCTCGTATTGTTTCTTTGGATTTCCAACAAATGGTCAAGCTAAGGAACTTCCTATTCCACGAATAGAACGCCTCTGGAATGACGTCCCGAGAAATAACCTAACATTACGGTTAGATCTCTGCCAACACAAGGCCGGATTACCTCTGCAAAAATAGGTAACTACTGACACGCGTATGCCATCCCCCGATCGTCACCGATCTTCCCGAGGATCCTCGATTCGCAACAACCACAAAGTAATAAATTTGCAGCAACCACAGAGGTTAAATATCTGGGCTCCATACCATGATACCACCTTTATCCAGAAGGAATGACATACACTAAGGGGCGCTACTCCCTAGAACCTTGCTGCATCCTTCCTGTTTTGACCATTTCTGGGGTGTGAGGTCCGACGAAGTCTCGTCCACAAAGCTACGCTTTGTTCACAAAGCCATGCCTTGGGTCAACAAATGATCAACCTATGATCACAAAGATAAATGATCAAACAAATGATCATATCACAAATGATCAAACACTGATCATCACAGCAACACTCAGTATGTCACATTACCAAATTGGGAATATATTGCTGATAAATTTCAACTACATAACCTCTGAGCTCGTACGTCTCAGAGAAGGGTGTTAAGCTAAGAGAATAAATTCTCCGCCACCAACAGAAATGTATTTGAAAGAAATCAGCTTTATATCTCAATTTGTAATGTCAGACACACAATCCATACAAGTCTGTTCCGGGATCGAACAGAACCGAAGGCACTTCTCACGAAGCCCTTGCAAATCCGGATAATTTTCAATCATGTCCGGACTTCCCGTCACTAAGGGTGATAAAACCTCTAAATCGAAGATCAGTCGATGTAGAGTAACTCGACGGTAATCCTTCCGTTTTCAAAAATATCTGGTCTTCAACATCGGTCATCAAATGCGATTCATAACGACGTATCACATATTCGGAATGGGTTATACGACCCCATGGTCCTTTCCCGGCTAACCCGAATAGTGAGCGCTTATTCAAAAATAAGTGTGGCATTCAAATTCATCCAATTCACAACAAATACCTATTTAAAGGTAAATATTGATAGTCGGTTATTTAACTATCCATAAAGATGCGCAACATCATCAGATTCCAAATAATTTTCCAAATTATTTAATTTCCAAAATATCTTTACACGATATAAAATTTCCACACTTCAAAAATAAACCAACGTTTATTTTTAAAACGAATTTCCATTTCTTTTATAAATTCCGTAGTGAATTTACATTTTCAAATATGTATTGATATACGATTTTCAATTGATTTCAAATATTCGTTTTCAATTTATCTTTACAAAGATAAATTCTCAAAACGCCTCATTTCATTTTGGAAAACATTTCCATACTTATTTAATCATAAGTAATTCACAAATCAATTTATTTTCAACATTTGAAAATATTCAATATACTTAAATCAAAATTAAGTATAAATTCATTCTTTAAGGAAATCATTCTTTTTCACAATTTTATTTGAGTCAAAATGAATGTTGCGTAAAACATCGTTACGACGACCCAAAATCACTAGTATTGGGATTCGAAATTAAGAAAGATATGTAAATCCCAATACTATATAAAAAAAAATTCCTGACGGAAATCATTTACTATAACAACAGTGTTATAGTCCACCATTTCCTTCTTTCTCGAAAACGTCTATTTCAACAATGAATGTTGAAGTCTATGGTTTCGATATTTAACACATTTTAAAACATCTTTTAAAACAATTTACTTCATTTCGAAAATATCCCTTCTCCAAAACATATCCATTTTATTTAATAATATATTTACGGTCCAAAATCGTAAATATACTTCGTTAACGCTTTTAACGTTTCTACACTTTTTACTTAAAAGATTATCCACTGTCCAAAATCGTGGATAAAATTCCCAACCAAACTCTTATTATTACAACCTTTAACTTAAAAGATAATTCGCTGTCCAAAATCACGAATATATCTCCTTTATTAAACTTCTATGTTTAATTCATCAAATTCAATTGGTTTCGTATTTATAAAACAACGTTTATAAATTCCATTTCTATTTATAAAACTTCAACTTATAAATCTCTTTATTAACACAATCTATTCATTTCTCATTTAAATGTCAAAATCCGATTTATAAGATAATTGCTTATAAATCCTTTGTTTGACAAAATCTATTCATTTAATAACTTCACAATTTAGAAATCTATAAATTCCGTTCACTTGTGAAATCTATCTTTTCCATTTTAACACTTGGAAAATATTCGTTTTATACTTCCAATATTTCTAAATTTTAAAGATATCAAATTTATACATCTTTTATATAAATCGTTTATAATAATTCAAAAATCTCAATTTAAATAAACCGATTCTTTTAATAATTTACAAATCATTTATTAAAGCTTATATAACTCCAAAATCATACTTAGGTATTATTTGCCAAAGATCGAAACTTTTAAAATAATAAAATTTTAACGTTTATTTATTTTAACAATTTAGATTTTAATAAAATGTATACTTTCAAAAATCACTTTAAAATCCTTTTAAAATCAAAATCGTTATTTTTAACATTTTTAAAACTTCAAAATGGATCCGATGATGCAACAGCACCAACAATCAATCACAGAAATCAATCATCATATATCGATATGAAAATCAACAAATATCAAAATATCTGTAAACAATCAATACAGTTGAGGAATCCAGTGGATCCCTCCAACCTGTCCCCCTGCATCCAAAGATGTTAGCACAATACCAATTCCGCTCCAGTACGGAATTATCGCGGTATATGGGTTTAATAAATATTATTCGCTATTATGCGGCGCAATAGGGTCTCATCCGCTATACAATGCGGGAAATCAATCAATCCAATATATACATATACCAATATGTATATATTGCATATATATATAATACCAATTCCACACAAAGGTGAAATATTCACGGTATATGTTTTTAATAATTAACCTCCGCTTAACAACGGCGTATAATGTCTATTTCAATCAACAACAGATAATAATATATCATCCAGGCATACAATCAACAATTTTAAATCTAACTATTTAAAATTAACATCGAAACAATCCGATTGAGTGAGAAGTTCTCACCTTTGCTTTTATTCGTCGTAATAGCGATTTATTCCGATTGAAATTAAACAGGCGTTTAAATTCGACCAAAATTTTCACTAGCTCAAAAAATTACCAATCCAGCTCCATCGCGAAGAGCTCATCGAAACGGTTCCAACGTAAAAAATCTCGTCGAATTCCGATCTCGTATGAACAAGATATCAATTTTTAAAGTTTGTACACATATATATATATAATTTAATTACAATTTCAATTTTTAACTTCCTACCCTAATGCATCACGGCCACTCGTTTTTGCTAAAGAAATCTGGGCTGCAACTTTTGCCTTCTTCCCCAACAGAGAACGTGTACGCAACCTCTAACCCATGAATGCCACTTCTTTCGCGCATTTCTGAGCCACCTCCGATCGACTATAAGTCGATCAAACTACGGCGTTTCGAAGCCCCCGCCTTACTCCACCTTCTCCCACAAACCGGTCGTGCTCGGCCCTTTATTTGCCTCGGAATTCGTGCACAATAGCAGGCCATTCGAATGGAAACTGCAATCGATCCAATGCGTGAAACCCCATCTCGACCGTATGGATTGAAAGGTATCGCGAAGCTCAACCATTTACTAGTTGAAGATTTTTGCTAATTGTCTACGGATTGCGAATGATTGAGGGGAGAAGTTTCGAATGATGGTGGCCATTGAAAACAAACGGCGGCTGAAGTATTAAACCCTAGGGTTTGTTTTCTTGTTTGCAAATGAGGATAAAATCGTCCTTTTATAGAAAATTGTCAAATCACTATTCATCCCGGATTTTCCGAACTCCAAATCGAGCATGCCGGCTGACGTTTCTAAGGTTTACCCCGCGTTCCGAACGCAATGGAACGTGTTTCGGAAGCTAATTCGGACATCTGTGCGAGATACGGAGAAAAACGATCAATTTAAATTAAACCGATTTAAATCGATTTCGAGGCGTTTTGGCTTGCTCCGGACAAACGGTAAATCCAAAAATTACAAAATTTGAAACCATGCAATAATATCACATTACGGATCCGATGAAACTGGTTTCGTCGAAATGCGAGACTTTTGAAAAATGACTATTTTTAACTCGACGATTTAAAATTAAAACGATTTCGATGCGTTTCGAACTGCCACGGTCAAACGATAACTCCGATTGCTACGAAAATTGAAATCCGATAATAACTAACCATTACGGATCCAATGGAACTGGTCTCGTCCAATTCTGAGACTATTCGAAAATTGGCTAATTTTCAGTCGATAATTAAATATTAAAATATTCAATTTTCACAGTTTAACTTTAAATTCAATTTTAAAAGTTCTATAACATTTCTATAACTCCAATATGATTTAATATAACTTTATAAATCATTTTCAATCACATTTAATCCAGATTTCAATTATTTCTGGAATTCCACTATTAAATTATCGATTTAATTGATCAAATTAAATCCAATATTCGAAAAATAAATTATTCGACTTCTAAATTCCACTTATTAATATTTAAAATTAATTAAATATTCAAGTTTTAATTAATTTAAATTCTGGGTCGTTACAAACTTCCCCCCTTAAAAGAATTTCGTCCTCGAAATTACCAAGTAAGAAGAAGATATAGAATCCTTTAACTTTCCAAAACAAAACGTTCGAATTAGATTTTTAAATCTGTTAAGTGTTTAAATTTTCCAAAAATCCATAGTTAAACTTTTTACAAAAACTTTACTAAGTTTCCTAAAATTTTCCTTAGTTTTCAAAATTTCCAAATTTCTCAAAAATATTCTAACGCCTTAAATTTTCGGAAAAATTCGTCATAGCCTCTTTTGCGCGGCTCGATCCGAAAAAAAATGACAGTGTATATATATCACAAATATACATCTCATCAAGTGATGAGGCATCCCGTAAGGAAAAAGTGTAAAAGTACGATATTTAATCCGAGATATGTACCTTATATATTATTAGCGAGCGTATACGGTTAATATAGCGCGAAAGCGAGCTCCAAATGCGAAGCAAACGCCATCTGCACCTACTAAACACTCAATCAAACAAATGAGAACATGTATATAGAAAATAATATCGATATACATCATATAGCAACATAATAACTACATATGTGTTAATATAGCAAATGCAACAAACAACAATTGCAACCATCATCCAATAAACATTCAACAACTTCATAACCAAATCAATATACATTCACTTCTCATTAATATTCCTTGAATTGGTTTTCAATTTAATCATATTTGATTCGTTTACATTGGACTTTACTAATATTCATTCGTTCAAATTCAATTAGTTTACATTCACTAATTTACATTCAAGTTGTTCACTTCAAATTCAAATTGAATTCTATTTAAATTTACTTCACTTCAATTTAAATCAAATTACATAGCTTCCAATTTTAATCAATTCAATTTCATTAACACTTAATGAATTTCATCCAATCAATTAACAACCATATAACAATCAAATCATAACCAACATAACCAAATTATTCAGTTTACTTTACTTTCAATTTTGGTTTACCACTTTTAATTAGCTTTAATGAATTTACACTTACATTCATCATTTTATTTCAATTCATTTATATTAGATTGATTCAACATTCAATTAGTTCAATAGCTAATTCATTTTGCAAATATGGTTGAATTTCATTTATATAACTCAAGTTCACATTTATTTAATAAATTCACTTTATTAATTTACTTTGATATCAAAATCAATTTCATTCAACATTACTTAAGTTATTTTTCAATTAAACATCATTTGTTTTACTTACATTTTCTCATTTTATAAGTTATACAACTTATATTCAACCTTTCAAAATCATTTTTTTGAAATGAATTCAAATTATCCTTTGAATTTCTAAAACCAAATCCAAATTTACCAAACAACTTTCATTTAAAATAATTTGGTAGCAATTCCTCTTTTGGAAACCCGAAAATGAACACCAACGATGTTGCAATCATCATCGGAATTATTTTCCAGCGACCGAAAAGAGTTTAGAGCTTTTATCTCTCCAAAACAATTTTCCAAAACATCAAATCCTTTCAAAATCACTTCTCTGGAATTTTGTTTTAGATTATAAATCACAATTACTAATCTTTTACTTATAAAATTTCACTTCTTATATATAAGAATATTTTACCATTGTAAATCATATTAATTATAACTTCATACATTATAATTCATTGGTTTATACAATTTATTCTTTTACAATTGTTGTTTTATTTAACTTATTCAAACAACTAAACAATCAATTATATACACTTTAATAATTTCCAAAAAATTATTTCCTTATATACAAAATATAATCAAGGTAAATTATTTCATTTACCCAATTTTAAAACAATATCGTGCCGAATTGTTCTATACAAGTGTTTAGAGATCCCTATCAATAACGTTAATTACTCGTATTGACCAGAATCCATATACCACTCAACAAACCAATCATCACAATATAAAACAATTTTATATTAACTAACAAATACGCACTCGTATCTATTATTACATTCAACTCATTCTAGAGTACTACTGACTCTATCTCTAATGAGTAACACCCAACAGAGCAGGGTTGTCGCTTAACCATATGCTCTAATACCAAATGTAACATCCCGGAAATTTTCGACTTTCGAAAATTCAACATCGATACTCATTTTATCGACTGCCGAGCCATCGAATGCCGGAAACCCGAAAAGTTATGGTTTTAAGAAAGAAGAAAAAGGTAGAAGAGGAAGAAGACAGAAGAAAAGGAAAGAAGAAAAGAGAAGGAAGAACAACAGAACAACATCAGAAACAGAAACAATATCAGAATCTCACAATCGCAGCGGAACAACATATAATAGATAAATGAATAATCTTTAAATCAAAGAACTATATCATTTTATACATTACATCATCATCAGAGTTTACAACAACAATACAACATTGGACAGTTATATATACTTGTCCTCATACAGAATACACAGCGGAATAAATAATATCAGATACAAATACTACGTCTTGCTAACCAGCTTGCTCCCAAAGCTCCAGAATATCCAGAATATCCTGATAACATAACTCTTGGCTGCCCGTGTGGAAATTGGTGGGCACCCAGAGTTTAGAAGGGAAACAATAAACTCCGAGTCAGTCATGGTGACTGGTGTGAGAACTTAAAACAGTTTATCTTAAATTTAAAAACAAACAATAGGAAGATTTTTAAAGTCAATTTCGCAATGCTTTTGAAAATGAAACTACCATAAGACCTCCTGCCACACACACAATGCAAACGCAGAATTGGGGAAGATTTCTTCTTATGATAGTCAAAGATGCTTACTACGCAAAATCAAATTCTTTTTGATATTATTATTAGTGCATAGTGTGGAAACATTTCGAAAGTAGAATATAAATCTTAGCCGACATAGGTACCATTATAGTATGCCTACTATAGCTACCATATTAGATGGCAGGTTCTACAACTAAAACCGTACAAGGCTCGTATTGTTTCTTTGGATTTCCAACAAATGGTCAGGCTAAGGAACTTCCTATTCCACGAATAGAACGCCTCTGGAATGACGTCCCGAGAAATAACCTAACATTACGGTTAGATCTCTGCCAACACAAGGCCGGGTTACCTCTACAAAAATAGGTAACTACTGACACGCGTATGCCATCCCCCGATCGTCACCGATCTTCCCGAGGATCCTCGATTCGCAACAACCACAAAGTAATAAATTTGCAGCAACCACAGAGGTTAAATATCTGAGCTCCATACCATGATACCACCTTTATCCAGAAGGAATGACATACACTAAGGGGCGCTACTCCCTAGAACCTTGCTGCATCCTTCCTGTTTTGACCATTTACGGGGTGTGAGGTCCGACGAAGTCTCGTCCATAAAGCTACGCTTTGTTCACAAAGCCATGCCTTGGGTCAACAAATGATCAACCTATGATCACAAAGATAAATGATCAAACAAATGATCATATCACAAATGATCAAACACTGATCATCACAACAACACTCAGTATTTCACATTACCAAATTGGGAATATATTGCTGATAAATTTCAACTACATAACCTCTGAGCTCGTACGTCTCAGAGAAGGGTGTTAAGCTAAGAGAATAAATTCTCCGCCACCAACAGAAATGTATTTGAAAGAAATCAGCTTTATATCTCAATTTGTAATGTCAGACACACAATCCATACAAGTCTGTTCCGGGATCGAACAGAACCGAAGGATCTTCTCACGAAGCCCTTGCAAATCCGGATAATTTTCAATCATGTCCGGACTTCCCGTCACTAAGGGTGATAAAACCTCTAAATCGAAGATCAGTCGATGTAGAGTAACTCGACGGTAATCCTTCCGTTTTCAAAAATATCTGGTCTTCAACACCGGTCATCAAATGCGATTCATAACGACGTATCACATATTCGGAATGGGTTATACAACCCCATGGTCCTTTCCCGGCTAACCCGAATAGTGAGCGCTTATTCAAAAATAAGTGTGGCATTCAAATTCATCCAATTCACAACAAATACCTATTTAAAGGTAAATATTGATAGTCGGTTATTTAACTATCCATAAAGATGCGCAACATCATCAGATTCCAAATAATTTTCCAAATTATTTAATTTCCAAAATATCTTTACACGATATAAAATTTCCACACTTCAAAAATAAACCAACATTTATTTTTAAAACGAATTTCCATTTCTTTTATAAATTCCGTAGTGAATTTACATTTTCAAATATCTATTGATATACGATTTTCAATTGATTTCAAATATTCGTTTTCAATTTATCTTTACAAAGATAAATTCTCAAAACGCCTCATTTCATTTTGGAAAACATTTCCATACTTATTTAATCATAAGTAATTCACAAATCTATTTATTTTCAACATTTGAAAATATTCAATATACTTAAATCAAAATTAAGTATAAATTCATTCTTTAAGGAAATCATTCTTTTTCACAATTTTATTTGAGTCAAAACGAATGTTGCGTAAAACATCGTTACGACGACCCAAAATCACTAGTATTGGGATTCGAAATTAAGATAGATATGTAAATCCCAATACTATATAAAAAAAAATTTCCTCACGGAAATCATTTACTATAACAACAGTGTTATAGTCCACCATTTCCTTCTTCCTCGAAAACGTCTATTTCAACAATGAATGTTGAAATCTATGGTTTCGATATTTAACACATTTTAAAACATCTTTTAAAACAATTTACTTCATTTCGAAAATATCCCTTCTCCAAAACATATCCATTTTATTTAATAATATATTTACGGTCCAAAATCGTAAATATACTTCGTTAACGCTTTTAATGTTTCTACACTTTTTACTTAAAAGATTATCCACTGTCCAAAATCGTGGATAAAATTCCCAACCAAACTCTTATTATTACAACCTTTAACTTAAAAGATAATTCGCTGTCCAAAATCACGAATATATCTCCTTTATTAAACTTCTATGTTTAATTCATCAAATTCAATTGGTTTCGTATTTATAAAACAACGTTTATAAATTCCATTTCTATTTATAAAACTTCAACTTATAAATCTCTTTATTAACACAATCTATTCATTTCTCATTTAAATGTCAAAATCCGATTTATAAGATAATTGCTTATAAATCCTTTGTTTGACAAAATCTATTCATTTAATAACTTCACAATTTAGAAATCTATAAATTCCGTTCACTTGTGAAATCTATCTTTTCCATTTTAACACTTGGAAAATATTCGTTTTATACTTCCAATATTTCTAAATTTTAAAGATATCAAATTTATACATCTTTTATATAAATCGTTTATAATAATTCAAAAATCTCAATTTAAATAAACCAATTCTTTTAATAATTTACAAATCATTTATTAAAGCTTATATAACTCCAAAATCATACTTAGGTATTATTTGCCAAAGATCAAAACTTTTAAAATAATAAAATTTTAACGTTTATTTATTTTAACAATTTAGATTTTAATAAAATGTATACTTTCAAAAATCACTTTAAAATCCTTTTAAAATCAAAATCATTATTTTTAACATTTTTAAAACTTCAAAATGGATCCGATGATGCAACAACACCAACAATCAATCACAGAAATCAATCATCATATATCGATATGAAAATCAACAAATATCAAAATATCTGTAAACAATCAATACAGTTGAGGAATCCAGTTGGATCCCTCCAACCTGTCCCCCTGCATCCATAGATGTTAGCACAATACCAATTCCGCTCCAGTACGGAATTATCGCGGTAAATGGGTTTAATAAATATTATTCGCTATTATGCGGCGCAATAGGGTCTCATCCGCTATACAATGCGGGAAATCAATCAATCCAATATATACATATGCCAATATGTATATATTGCATATATATATATATATATAATACCAATTCCACACAAAGGTGAAATATTCGCGGTATATGTTTTTAATAATTAACCTCCGCTTAATAACGACGTATAATTTCTATTTCAATCAACAACAGATAATAATATATCATCCAGGCATACAATCAATAATTTTAAATCTAACTATTTAAAATTAACATCGAAACAATCCGATTGAGTGAGAAGTTCTCACCTTTGCTTTTATTCGTCGTAATAGCGATTTATTCCGATTGAAATTAAACAGGCATTTAAATTCGACCAAAATTTTCACTAGCTAAAAAAATTACCAATCCAGCTCCATCGCGAAGAGCTCGTCGAAACGGTTCCAACGTAAAAAATCTCGTCGAATTCCGACCTCGTATGAACAAGATATCAATTTTTAAAGTTTGTACACATTTATATATATAATTTAATTACAATTTCAATTTTTAACTTCCTACCCTAATGCATCACGGCCACTCGTTTTTGCTAAAGAAATCTGGGCTGCAACTTTTGCCTTCTTCCCCAACAGAGAACTTGTACGCAACCTCTAACCCATGAATGCCACTTCTTTCGCGCATATCTGAGCCACCTCCGATCGACTATAAGTCGATCAAACTACGGCGTTTCGAAGCCCCCGCCTTACTCCACCTTCTCCCACAAACCGGTCGTGATAGGCCCTTTATTTGCCTCGGAATTCGTGCACAACAGCAGGCCATTCGAATGGAAACTGCAATCGATCCAATGCGTGAAACCCCATCTCGACCGTATGGATTGAAAGGTATCGCGAAGCTCAACCATTTACTAGTTGAAAATTTTTGCTAATTGTCTACGGATTGCGAATGATTGAGGGGAGAAGTTTCGAATGATGGTGGCCATTGAAAACAAACGGCGGCTGAAGTATTAAACCCTAGGGTTTGTTTTCTTGTTTGCAAATGAGAATAAAATCGTCCTTTTATAGAAAATTGTCAAATCACTATTCATCCCGGATTTTCCGAACTCCAAATCGAGCGTGCCGGCTGACGTTTCTAAGGTTTACCCCGCGTTCCGAACGCAATGGAATGTGTTTCGGAAGCTAATTCGGACATCTGTGTGAGATACGGAGAAAAACGATCAATTTAAATTAAACCGATTTAAATCGATTTCGAGGCGTTTTGGCTTGCTCCGGACAAACGGTAAATCCAAAAATTACGAAATTTGAAACCATGCAATAATATCACATTACGGATCCGATGAAACTGGTTTCGTCGAAATGCGAGACTTTTTGAAAAATGACTATTTTTAACTCGACGATTTAAAATTAAAACGATTTCGATGCGTTTCGAACTGCCACGGTCAAACGATAACTCCGATTACTACGAAAATTGAAACCCGATAATAACTAACCATTACGGATCCAATGGATCTGGTCTCGTCCAATTCTGAGACTGTTCGAAAATTGGCTAATTTTCAGTCGATAATTAAATATTAAAATATTCAATTTTCACAGTTTAACTTTAAATTCAATTTTAAAAGTTCTATAACATTTCTATAACTCCAATATGATTTAATATAACTTTATAAATCATTTTCAATCACATTTAATCCAGATTTCAATTATTTCTGGAATTCCACTATTAAATTATCGATTTAATTGACCAAATTAAATCCAATATTCGGAAAATAAATTATTCGACTTCTAAATTCCACTTATTAATATTTAAAATTAATTAAATATTCAAGTTTTAATTAATTTAAATTCTGGGTCGTTACAAACTTCCCCCCTTAAAAGAATTTCGTCCTCGAAATTACCAAGTAAGAAGAAGATATAGAATCCTTTAACTTTCCAAAACAAAACGTTCGAATTAGATTTTTAAATCTGTTAAGTGTTTAAATTTTCCAAAAATCCATAGTTAAACTTTTTACAAAAACTTTACTAAGTTTCCTAAAATTTTCCTTAGTTTTCAAAATTTCCAAATTTCTCAAAAATATTCTAACGCCTTAAATTTTCGGAAAAATTCGCCATAGCCTCCTTTGCGCGGCTCGATCCGAAAAAAAATGACAGTGTATATATATCACAAATATACATCTCATCAAGTGATGAGGCATCCCGTAGGGAAAAAGTGTAAAGGTACGATATTTAATCCGAGATATGTACCTTATATATTATTAGCGAGCGTATACGGTTAATATAGCGCGAAAGCGAGCTCCAAATGCGAAGCAAACGCCATCTGCACCTACTAAACACTCAATCAAACAAATGAGAACATGTATATAGAAAATAATATCGATATACATCATATAGCAACATAATAACTACATATGTTTTAATATAGCAAATGCAACAAACAACAATTGCAACCATCATCCAATAAACATTCAACAACTTCATAACCAAATCAATATACATTCACTTCTCATTAATATTCCTTGAATTGGTTTTCAATTTAATCATATTTGATTCGTTTACATTGGACTTTACTAATATTCATTCGTTCAAATTCAATTAGTTTACATTCACTAATTTACATTCAAGTTGGTTCACTTCAAATTCAAATTGAATTCTATTTAAATTTACTTCACTTCAATTTAAATCAAATTACATAGCTTCCAATTTTAATCAATTCAATTTCATTAACACTTAATGAATTTCATCCAATCAATTAACAACCATATAACAATCAAATCATAACCAACATAACCAAATTATTCAGTTTACTTTACTTTCAATTTTGGTTTACCACTTTTAATTAGCTTTAATGAATTTACACTTACATTCATCATTTTATTTCAATTCATTTATATTAGATTGATTCAACATTCAATTAGTTCAATAGCTAATTCATTTTGCAAATATGGTTGAATTTCATTTATATAACTCAAGTTCACATTTATTTAATAAATTCACTTTATTAATTTACTTTGATATCAAAATCAATTTCATTCAACATTACTTAAGTTATTTTTCAATTAAACATCATTTGTTTTACTTACATTTTCTCATTTTATAAGTTATACAACTTATATTCAACCTTTCAAAATCATTTTTTTGAAATCAATTCAAATTATCCTTTGAATTTCTAAAACCAAATCCAAATTTTCCAAACAACTTTCATTTAAAATAATTTGGCACCAATTCCTCTTTTGGAAACCCAAAAATGAACACCAATGATGTTGCAATCATCATCGGAATTATTTTCCAGCGACCGAAAAGAGTTTAGAGCTTTTATCTCTCCAAAACAATTTTCGAAAACATCAAATCCTTTCAAAATCACTTCTCTGGAATTTTGTTTTAGATTATAAATCACAATTACTAATCTTTTACTTATAAAATTTCACTTCTTATATATAAGAATATTTTACCATTGTAAATCATATTAATTATAACTTCATACATTATAATTCATTGGTTTATACAATTTATTCTTTTACAATTGTTGTTTTATTTAACTTATTCAAACAACTAAACAATCAATTATATACACTTTAATAATTTCCGAAAAATTATTTCCTTATATACAAAATATAATCAAGGTAAATTATTTCATTTACCCAATTTTAAAACAATATCGTGTCGAATTGTTCTATACAAGTGTTTAGAGATCCCTATCAATAACGTTAATTACTCGTATTGACCAGAATCCATATACCACTCAACAAACCAATCATCACAATATAAAACAATTTTATATTAACTAACAAATACGCACTCGTATCTATTATTACACTCAACTCATTCTAGAGTACTACTGACTCTATCTCTAATGAGTAACACCCAACAGAGTAGGGTTGTCGCTTAACCATATGCTCTAATACCAAATGTAACATCCCAGAAATTTTCGACTTTCGAAAATTCAACATCGATACTCATTTTATCGACTGCCGAGCCATCGAATGCCGGAAACCCGAAAAGTTATGGTTTTAAGAAAGAAGAAAAAGGTAGAAGAGGAAGAAGACAGAAGAAAAGGAAAGAAGAAAAGGGAAGGAAGAACAACAGAACAACATCAGAAACAGAAGCAATATCAGAATCTCACATTCGCAGCGGAACAACATATAATAGATAAATGAATAATCTTTAAATCAAAGAACTATATCATTTTATACATTACATCATCATCAGAGTTTACAACAACAATACAACATTGGACAGTTATATATACTTGTCCTTATACAGAATACACAGCGGAATAAATAATATCAGATACAAATACTACGTCTTGCCATCCAGCTTGCTCCCAAAGCTCCAGAATATCCAGAATATCCTGATAACATAACTCTTGGCTGCCCGTGTGGAAATTGGTGGGCACCCAGAGTTTAGAAGGGAAACAATAAACTCCGAGTCAGTCATGGTGACTGGTGTGAGAACTTAAAACAGTTTATCTTAAATTTAAAAACAAACAATAGGAATATTTTTAAAGTCAATTTCGCAATGCTTTTGAAAATGAAACTACCATAAGACCTCCCGCCACACACACAATGCAAACGCAGAATTGGGGAAGATTTCTTCTTATGATAGTCAAAGATGCTTACTACGCAAAATCAAATTCTTTTTGATATTATTATTAGTGCATAGTGTGGAAACATTTTGAAAGTAGAATATAAATCTTAGCCGACATAGGTACCATTATAGTATGCCTACTACAGCTACCATATTAGATGGCAGGTTCTACAACTAAAACCGTACAAGGCTCGTATTGTTTCTTTGGATTTCCAACAAATGGTCAGGCTAAGGAACTTCCTATTCCACGAATAGAACGCCTCTGGAATGACGTCCCGAGAAATAACCCAACATTACGGTTAGATCTCTGCCAACACAAGGCCGGGTTACCTCTGCAAAAATAGGTAACTACTGACACGCGTATGCAATCCCCCGATCGTCACCGATCTTCCCGAGGATCCTCGATTCGCAACAACCACAAAGTAAAAAATTTGCAGCAACCACAGAGGTTAAATATCTGGGCTCCATACCATGATACCACCTTTATCCAGAAGGAATGACATACACTAAGGGGCGCTACTCCCTAGAACCTTGCTGCATCCTTCCTGTTTTGACCATTTCCGGGGTGTGAGGTCCGACGAAGTCTCGTCCACAAAGCTACGCTTTGTTCACAAAGCCATGCTTTGGGTCAAAAAATGATCAACCTATGATCACAAAGATAAATGATCAAACAAATGATCATATCACAAATGATCATCACAGCAACACTCAGTATGTCACATTACCAAATTGGGAATATATTGCTGATAAATTTCAACTACATAACCTCTGAGCTCGTACGTCTCAGAGAAGGGTGTTAAGCTAAGAGAATAAATTCTCCGCCACCAACAGAAATGTATTTGAAAGAAATCAGCTTTATATCTCAATTTGTAATGTCAGACACACAATCCATACAAGTCTGTTCCGGGATCGAACAGAACCGAAGGCACTTCTCACGAAGCCCTTGCAAATCCGGATAATTTTCAATCACGTCCGGACTTCCCGTCACTAAGGGTGATAAAACCTCTAAATCGAAGATCAGTCGATGTAGAGTAACTCGACGGTAATCCTTCCGTTTTCAAAAATATCCGGTCTTCAACACCGGTCATCAAATGCGATTCATAACGACGTATCACATATTCGGAATGGGTTATACGACCCCATGGTCCTTTCCCGGCTAACCCGAATAGTGAGCACTTATTCAAAAATAAGTGTGGCATTCAAATTCATCCAATTCACAACAAATACCTATTTAAAGGTAAATATTGATAGTCGGTTATTTAACTATCCATAAAGATGCGCAACATCATCAGATTCCAAATAATTTTCCAAATTATTTAATTTCCAAAATATCTTTACACGATATAAAATTTCCACACTTCAAAAATAAACCAACGTTTATTTTTAAAACGAATTTCCATTTCTTTTATAAATTCCGTAGTGAATTTACATTTTCAAATATTTATTGATATACGATTTTCAATTGATTTCAAATATTCGTTTTCAATTTATCTTTACAAAGATAAATTCTCAAAACGCCTCATTTCATTTTGGAAAACATTTCCATACTTATTTAATCATAAGTAATTCACAAATCTATTTATTTTCAACATTTGAAAATATTCAATATACTTAAATCAAAATTAAGTATAAATTCATTCTTTAAGGAAATCATTTTTTTTCACAATTTTATTTGAGTCAAAACGAATGTTGCGTAAAACATCGTTACGACGACCCAAAATCACTAGTATTGGGATTCGAAATTAAGATAGATAAGTAAATCCCAATACTATATTAAAAAAAATTTCCTGACGGAAATCATTTACTATAACAACAGCGTTATAGTCCACCATTTCCTTCTTCCTCGAAAACGTCTATTTCAACAATGAATGTTGAAATCTATGGTTTCGATATTTAACACATTTTAAAACATCTTTTAAAACAATTTACTTCATTTCGAAAATATCCCTTCTCCAAAACATATCCATTTTACTTAATAATATATTTACGGTCCAAAATCGTAAATATACTTCGTTAACGCTTTTAACGTTTCTACACTTTTTACTTAAAAGATTATCCACTGTCCAAAATCATGGATAAAATTCCCAACCAAACTCTTATTATTACAACCTTTAACTTAAAAGATAATTCGCTGTCCAAAATCACGAATATATCTCCTTTATTAAACTTCTATGTTTAATTCATCAAATTCAATTGGTTTCGTATTTATAAAACAACGTTTATAAATTCCATTTCTATTTATAAAACTTCAACTTATAAATCTCTTTATTAACACAATCTATTCATTTCTCATTTAAATGTCAAAATCCGATTTATAAGATAATTGCTTATAAATCCTTTGTTTGACAAAATCTATTCATTTAATAACTTCACAATTTAGAAATCTATAAATTCCGTTCACTTGTGAAATCTATCTTTTCCATTTTAACACTTGGAAAATATTCGTTTTATACTTCCAATATTTCTAAATTTTAAAGATATCAAATTTATACATCTTTTATATAAATCGTTTACAATAATTCAAAAATCTCAATTTAAATAAACCGATTCTTTTAATAATTTACAAATCATTTATTAAAGCTTATATAACTCCAAAATCATACTTAGGTATTATTTGCCAAAGATCAAAACTTTTAAAATAATAAAATTTTAACGTTTATTTATTTTAACAATTTAGATTTTAATAAAATGTATACTTTCAAAAATCACTTTAAAATCCTTTTAAAATCAAAATCGTTATTTTTAACATTTTTAAAACTTCAAAATGGATCCGGTGATGCAACAGCACCAACAATCAATCACAGAAATCAATCATCATATATCGATATGAAAATCAACAAATATCAAAATATCTGTAAACAATCAATACAGTTGAGGAATCCAGTGGATCCCTCCAACCTGTCCCCCTGCATCCAAAGATGTTAGCACAATACCAATTCCGCTCCAGTATGGAATTATCGCGGTATATGGGTTTAATAAATATTATTCGCTATTATACGGCGCAATAGGGTCTCATCCGCTATACAATGCGGGAAATCAATCAATCCAATATATACATATACCAATATGTATATATTGCATATATATATAATACCAATTCCACACAAAGGTGAAATATTCGCGGTATATGTTTTTAATAATTAACCTCCGCTTAACAACGGCGTATAATGTCTATTTCAATCAACAACAGATAATAATATATCATCCAGGCATACAATCAACAATTTTAAATCTAACTATTTAAAATTAACATCGAAACAATCCGATTGAGTGAGAAGTTCTCACCTTTGCTTTTATTCGTCGTAATAGCGATTTATTCCGATTGAAATTAAACAGGCGTTTAAATTCGACCAAAATTTTCACTAGCTCAAAAAATTACCAATCCAGCTCCATCGCGAAGAGCTCGTCGAAACGGTTCCAACGTAAAAAATCTCGTCGAATTTCGACCTCGTATGAACAAGATATCAATTTTTAAAGTTTGTACACATTTATATATATAATTTAATTACAATTTCAATTTTTAATTTCCTACCCTAATGCATCACGGCCACTCGTTTTTGCTAAAGAAATATGGGCTGCAACTTTTGCCTTCTTCCCCAACAGAGAACGTGTACGCAACCTCTAACCCATGAACGCCACTTCTTTCGCGCATTTCTGAGCCACCTCCGATCGACTATAAGTTGATCAAACTACGACGTTTCGAAGCCCCCGCCTTACTCCACCTTCTCCCACAAACCGGTCGTGCTCGGCCCTTTATTTGCCTCGGAATTCGTGCACAACAGCCGGCCATTCGAATGGAAACTGCAATCGATCCAATGCGTGAAACCCCATCTCGACCGTATGGATTGAAAGGTATCGCGAAGCTCTACCATTTACTAGTTGAAGATTTTTGCTAATTGTCTACGGATTGCGAATGATTGAGAGGAGAAGTTTCGAATGATGGTGGCCATTGAAAACAAACGGCGGCTGAAGTATTAAACCCTAGGGTTTGTTTTCTTGTTTGCAAATGAGAATAAAATCGTCCTTTTATAGAAAATTGTCAAATCACTATTCATCCCGGATTTTCCGAACTCCAAATCGAGCGTGCCGGCTGACGTTTCTAAGATTTACCCCGCGTTCCGAACGTAATGGAATGTGTTTCGGAAGCTAATTCGGACATCTGTGCAAGATACGGAGAAAAACGATCAATTTAAATTAAACCGATTTAAATCGATTTCGAGGCGTTTTGGCTTGCTCCGGACAAACGGTAAATCCAAAAATTACGAAATTTGAAACCATGCAATAATATCACATTACGGATCCGATGAAACTTGTTTCGTCGAAATCCGAGACTTTTTGAAAAATGACTATTTTTAACTCGACGATTTAAAATTAAAACGATTTCGATGCGTTTCGAATTGCCACGGTCAAACGATAACTCCGATTGCTACGAAAATTGAAATCCGATAATAACTAACCATTACGGATCCAATGGAACTAGTCTCGTCCAATTCTGAGACTGTTCAAAAATTGGCTAATTTTCAGATGATAATTAAATATTAAAATATTCAATTTTCACAGTTTAACTTTAAATTCAATTTTAAAAGTTCTATAACATTTCTATAACTCCAATATGATTTAATATAACTTTATAAATCATTTTCAATCACATTTAATCCAGATTTCAATTATTTCTGGAATTCCACTATTAAATTATCGATTTAATTGACCAAATTAAATCCAACATTCGAAAAATAAATTATTCGACTTCTAAATTCCACTTATTAATATTTAAAATTAATTAAATATTCAAGTTTTAATTAATATAAATTCTGGGTCGTTACATATATACATACAAATATACTTACCATTTACATTTGAATTTACGTATCTTAAAAATTATAAATATCTAAGATATTTTATATCCTAAAAAGCAAACATAAACTCACTTACACATCATCATCATCACACACATGGAAGCACAAAGTGGGTGTTCTTGCCATGCATTTGGAAGGGATGGAAGGGGTGTGGGCAAGGGGCAAAGGTGTAATTATACATTTAGATATTTATTTCTAAATTTTTCCTACAAATACTCACCATTATCTTCATAATTTTACATAGTATTTTACTTCATCTTCTTCCTCATTATCAAGCTTTTCTATAGCTTCCTACCTTAAGGAAATTATGAAGAAAAATATCGCAAAAAGAAATTAAATTTATATACATATATATACATAAGAAATCCACTTCAAAACCAAGGAAAATCACCTCCTTTCCTCATTCAAAACCCACGGCCACCACCCTCCATCACCAAGGCCGAGCACTCCACCTTTTCCCAAGCTAAGCTGAGCCTATTCCTAGGTCCAAGGCTTGATTTCGTGGGCTTTGATTAGATCGTGACGAAGCTATAATGAATTTTCGAGAAGTTAGAAACCAGTGAAGGTGAGAAACTATATATATATATATATATGATGTGATATGATATGATATGCTTGCTATGCATGTTTACTATGCTTTTATCATCAAGTTTGGTTGTTTTAATATAGTTATTTAATTGTGTAAACAAGTTACGTTAAATACACGTCGATATTACACATGGAAAACACTGTTTGAATCAAGTTATGAAAGTGACATGGAATCATTAAACCCCTTTGAAACGATTTAAAATAGTTTATAAATTTTTTATAAACACAAAAATCAAATTTGGTGAAGTTTTGACAATTTATGAAAATTGAGTGGAAAAAAGGCACGTCTCGTTACGACAGTTGACGATTTCGCGCCGTAGAAAGTTAAATTCATTTATACGATGTATTCGAAGTCAAAATTCTTTGTAATAAGAAGTTTCCAAACTCTTACAATCATAGTTTTCAAACAAAAGAAAATTATCGAGATTTCGTTTTGTAGATTTTGAAATATGAGCAAAACAAGGTTTCAAAATAGTCGCGCTTTGGCATTTTGGAAACCAAAGCGATAAAATCTTTAAAAGTAATATTTTTGATTCTTTAAAAACATGGGATAAATTCTATAAATCTTTTAAAATGTTTTAAAAGAATTTTGATTTATAAAAAATGAATTTCTAAATGATATAAAAGTTGTTTTGATCAAATAAGCATAAAAGCACTATTCGCAGCACTTTTTGCAGCACTTTTAATAACTTTGGAAACATGATTTTAAAGTTAAGTATTCTTTCCCAAATCTTTTATAAATGTTTTCAAATAAATAATTAAGTATTTTAAAAAGGATTTGAAGGTTTTATAATTTATTTTTAAAAAGTTTAAATAAATGATTTAAAGAAAAGCTGTTATAATTAAGTGATTCAATCTTGGCTCCAAAAGCCGATGAGTAGACTGGATTTTTCTATTCGTGAGATTTTGGATGTGAGGTGCTTAAACTAAGGAGATGTTCAGGAGCAAATAGTGCCCTGGCTCACCTAGCCTTTTTCTGGACGAGGAATAGATAAGGTCGAAATGTTGGAAACGAGGCAAGTATAAAAGATTTAATTTTCCAAATTTAAAAAGCTTGGATTGTATAGAAATAATCTTCTTATGATTGGTATTAAATTACAAGGAGGGAACCCATACTATCCATGTGAATTTAAAAGGTAATTTCACCGCTATTCGATGGATAGTGAAGGTTCAATACAGAAATTGATGTAGAGTAGAATTAGTATAATTCCTACTGACCTTTTTTAACTCAATAATGTTTTCAAATATGAATTATGATAATGATTTGATATTTCTAAAGTTAAAGAGAGGTTTAATGATTTCGTATATACTGGAAAGAAATGTTTTAAAGATATATATCTCTAGAAGATATTTTTTTGAAAAAAAGAGAAAAGTAATAAATAAATTATAAGCACATATTTACTTAAACATCTTTTTATCTATGATTGGTTTAAAGGAACCGGGGTCGGATTTGAGTGATTCTTATACAAGTACCACTTTGAACCAATTTATGGGTTCAAAAGTGAAGACATGTTAAACACGATAAAGATGAAGACAGGGATCTTCATAACAGAAGGACCGCTTGTTGATAATTTTGGAGTAGCTCCCGAGATAAATAAATAGCAGTGGTCCCTTCATTCTGGGATCATGCAAGGACTACTCGCTACTAATCCCAAAGAATATGGTAGGAGAGTGCCTTCAGTTTGTCCTATTCCTGGAAACTTGTATGGATGAATGTCTAACATTGCATTTTTAAGATCACAGTGCATTGATCTCTACAAATGTACATCTATTTGGTGGTGTAGGAGGTAACCACTCTACAAATGTACATCTGTTTGATCTCTACAAATGTACATCTATTTGTGGAAGTCAATAGTCTGTGGTTGAAAATGACAATGTGACATTTTAAGTGAAAATGTTCTACGAAAGATAAACGTTACCTCGAGCCTCACACCCAGGGAATTGTGAAAGAGGGGTTGCTTTAGGGCTAACCAGTTCGCTACCATTAGGGTATGATATTACTTTTCATGATTTGTTTTGCGCCAACTATGATGTTGGGTAAAAAAATATATGGTGTATGGTATGAGAGCTCTTGGATAGGTCGAGAATGGTCGGGTTGATAACATATTCGGTTCTACCCGCCTCCAGATTGGTCTACGGGTAGGTCGGTCTTAATTCACAGAGGCTACGAAGATGTCAATCCTTGATGCATCCCTCTTGAGATGCACTGTATGGGAGGTAGTCCCTTACCCCGCTATTCGTTGGAAATCCAACTCTCCAATAAGTGCCTTCAGACTTAGTTGTAAACCTATTATGTTAGAACTTAATAATGTAACAATTTCGACAATTTGAATATGTTTATTTGAAAGGTTTTCAAAAGAATGTCATTAAAAATAATATCACTGGATTTCACGTAGAATTGTTTTGGTTATCATAATGTAAAATCATGTTCTGTGTTTATGTGCGGCGTGGTCTTATGAGATACCCTTTGTTTTCCAAATACTCATATTTTGAGTTTCTCACACCAGTCTCATGACTGACTGGAGTTTATTTTCTTTCCCTTAAACTCTGGGTGCCCTATTTTCCAGGTAGCCTAGTAGTCAGGTTTTGTTTAGAGCATTTTTGAAGAGCTCGGAGCATGGAGTTAGAAGATTCTTCTGAAGATTATTATCCATTTCCACCATGCTCATGTACTATTATATTCCGCATTTGTAAGGACAGATATTTATAACTATCTATGTTAATGTTAAGTTAAACTCTGATAAACGTATTTAAAATTTTCCGCTGTAAAGATTATATGTTGAAATAATATATGTTATTCCATCCGTGTAAGATTCTATTCTGTCTTTATTTTCTTTCTACCCTTAACGGTCGGGTTTTCCAACACTTGAATTTGAGGCACATGAATACCAAGGATGTATTAGTGTCGATTTTCAGGGGTTGAAAAGTCGGGCCGTTACACTCCGTAGTGAAAGAGCTTATCGGTAAGTTTACGGAGCTAGCAAAGTTCAGATTGAGTCTGATTGATACCCCCATGAAGAAGGCTATGAAGAAAGGATGGTTTTGAATGGACAAGAATGCTAAGGGGAAAATCAAGAAGGGAAATCTAACATGCCGTAGATGTCAGAAGAAAAGACATGTTGCTTAGGACTGCAAGGTGAGCTTGATGAGAGGGGAGCTCAAAGGGAGATACTAACACTGCCATGAGGAGGGACACTACAAGAATCGGTGTCCAAAGCTAGCAAAGGATGGACAAAGTGGGAAAGCTTATGCCATTGAGGCTATACCTATCTCGTAGACCTCCACCTAGAGATCAAGGAAAATATGCAATGAATGGTACAACCATTATTTTCGAGAATACTATTCTTACCTTATTTGAGTCGGGAACATCACATTCATTCATGGCTTGAAATGTAGTTAACTTTTTAAGTCTAAAAACTTAAGTTGTCACCAACCCAATGGTTGTTTCAAATACTACTGAGTGGTTGATACCTTTCTTTGATTTGTAAAGACCTTATTGTGGATATAATTAATGTCGATTTTATATGTAATGCATATTTTCTTTTGAGGGGTATGACTTATTTTAGGGATGGATTGGTTGTCTAACGATGGGGCTATCCTAGATTGTGATAAGAATATTGTATGGTTAACGAGTTGTAAGGAGCAAGATATAGATGTTCATTGTACACCCCAAAACCCAATCGAGTTAAGCTATTTATATTTGTTGAGCCTATCACAAGATGAGCTCACGGCTCGTAGTTCGAGAATTTCCTAACGTTTTTGAAGAAGTCTTAGGTCTCTCACCTCAAAGGGAGATAGAGTTCAAAATCGATTTAGAAAAGGATGTTAGACCCATCATGTTGCCATAAAGAGGTATGGGCCCTGAAGAAAGGCAAGAGTTGGATAAGCATACCTCGAAGCTATTGTAGAAAGGATTTATTCACCAAAGTACTTCTGGATGGAGAGCACCTATTATCTTCACCACTAAGGTAAATGGCTCTTTAAGGCTATGCGCTGACTATAGGGAGCTTAATAAGCTGACCAAGAAAAATAAGTATCCCTTACCTAGAATTAACGACTGTTTGACCAACTTGTTGGAGCCAAAATCTTTTCTCAGTTGGACTTAGCGCTAGATTCCATAAATTGAGGATAATTGAGGATAGCAAGTAGAAGACCACTTTTTGTACTCCTAATGGACTATATGAATGGTAAGTAATGCCTTTTGGGTTGACAAATGCCCATGCGTACATTGTAGATTTAATGAGTAGAGTCTTTAGGGAGCAGCTAAACAAGTTCGTCGCAGTGTTCGTAGACAATATTCTAGTATTTCCTAAAAGTGAGGGTAAGCATGAAAATCACTTAAGGGAGGTACTAGGGACTTTGATAAGATGCTTACTAAAAGCCAAATTCTAAAAGTGTCATTTTTGGAAGAAGGAGGAAAGATTTCTTGGTCATATTGTCTTCGAGAAGGGATTGTCCATGGAGCGTACAAAGTAGAAGTTGTTTAAGACTGGAAGATTCTAAAGAACGCCATGAAAGTTAGGAGTTTTCTTAGACCGGTGGGTTATTATAGAAAGTTCATCAAGGACTTTGCCAAGATAGTAGTCACACTAACTCGTTTACCAAGAAAAATCTAGTTTTTACATATAATAGGAAATGCACAGAAGCATTTGAGAAGCTAAAGGAGCTGTTGACTAGTGCGTCAGTATTTACTATTCTAGATGGAACAAAGAATTTCACTATTTATACTAACGCATGCGGTATGGGGTTAGGAGCTGTTCTTATGTAAAAGGGCAAGGTAATAGCCCATGCAAGTAGGCAGTTGAAGGACCATGAGAAGAGGTACCGAACTCATGATTTGGAGTTAGCAGCTACCGTCTTTGCTATAAAGATATGGAGACACTATCTTTTAAGAGAAAGGTTTGAGCTATTCACTAACCAAAAATCCCTTAAATACCTATTTTTCTAAAAATATTTTGAATCTTAGGCATCAAAGGTGGATGAATTTTATAGTATCATATGAATTTGAGATATAGTACACCCTCGGAAAAGGAATGTTGTTGCCCATGCACTTAGCAAGAGGCATGCTACTCTAGGTGCTATATTTGAGTGGACGCAATTGGAGTTCCTCTCGAATTTCAATTTTCAACCGCCATTGGAACCTACTCTATGCTATTTGGTAGAAATGGAAGTTAGGCCATCATTGATGGACCGCATTGGGTAAGAGGAAATAGAAAGATGCAATGATCATAGGTATTTTAGACAAGCAAAGTAGAGAAGACCATTTTCCTCATGGTGGTAGTTATGCAATTGACGAAAGAGGATGTTTGAGGAGAGATGGATGTCTTTATGTTCTTATAGTGGAGGATGTTTTAGAGGAAGATCTGGCCGAGTGTCACCATTCTCGGATGACCATTCACCCTGATGGAGATAAAATGTTAAGGGATATGAAGAAGATTTTCTATCGGTCAGGAATGAAGAAGAAAATAGCGAAGTATGTTTCTAAGTGCTTGATGTGCCAAAAGATCAAGAGGGAACAAGGAAATCCTGGAGGAATGTTATTGACATTAGATATACCTACTTGGAAATAGGAACACATATAATGGACTTTACTGATGGGTTTCCTAAAAGTCAAAGAGGCAATGAAGCTATTTGGGTTATAGTGGATAGGCTCACTAAAAGCGTCCACTTTATTCTTGTAGGAGCAACATGAGATGACCACCCTACACCTCCGGCACCCAGAAGCATATAAGATAATGCGCTACTATCGTGTCTGATCGATGTAGGATGATCGCCAAGGACAAAAAAAAGACCAAACACAAAACCAGTAGAACATCCCATAGAGCACAAATAAAATATAATATAACAACATAAATATAAAACAGGCGAGACAGTGATATAATTAAATGAACTATAAATGTGAACATCATACAATAGGTCAACCGACTATACAAGAAATAAAATAAAGAGTTTATACATCCTACATTAACAAAATAAACTCAAATACTGTCTCTAATAATACAAGTACTATCATAGTCCCACAATACTGCACATCGGAATATAAGTTATATTAAACTCCAATTATAGATATCCAAAAGCATAGCTTCCTGCTCGTACTCTATACATCTCCATGCGCTATCCAGACATGTTATCCCTAATCTACTCATTTAAGAGTACCTAAAGTAACAAGAAGCAAAGCATAAAACCTCAAGTCAAACAACAGTCCGGTATGAGCAATACATCATCTTAAAAATATTATAAAATCGTATACACTATACGGACATAGGGTATGAAGAACCATACCTGACTTATCCTTGCATCCATAGAGCGAGCACATAACAATCAATATATGCTACTCTCATATCACCATAAGGTATACTACACTAAATATGGCATGGGTGTCAGGGTACCTAACACGTTGTACCTATATCACAAGACATCCATGGCAAACATGCGACAACCAAACCAATAACAGCAACAATCATGAAAAGCACAGAATAGACACATGCAATAATGATCATCATTCGAGCCTCACATCTCTCTTGCCCTCACCAAGGTCTTGCATTATCACCAAGATGCCACTCTGCTTTGACCATCACCGCAGTCCTGCATCATCACCAAGATGCCACTCTACTTCGACCATCACCAAGGTCCTGCATCATCAACAAGATGCCTCAAAGTCTTTGATAACCCTCACGACCATCACCGAGGTCGGTTACACACCACGTTGCTACTGGATCTAATGTTCAATCACGTACCATCACTAAGGTACTGCCATCACCAAGGCAGGCTAGACCATCACCAAGGTCCAGGGTAAACAGATAAGCATCCTCACATACAGTTGCCCCACGAAACACCTTCCTCGTGTAGGGTTATCACTATCTTTCGCATGATTCAACATCGGAACACGCCACGTTCTCATCATCCCACTTCACCCATCGAATGTACCTCTTTGGACATCATCAATTCCACATAGTTAATCATACCTCCTTGGACATTACTAAGCTCACGTACACTTCCCACCCAAAGTGATCAACCAAACCAATTCACCCATTAGTCATAGAACTAACTCCTCAAAGTTTCAAAGCCAACACCATAAGCCTCATTCCATATTAAGTTTGGCATCCTTGCCAGTCTATCCTATGACTAAACAAAGATAGAAGCTATCGCTGAGTCAACCATGCATAGCACCAACAACCGAACCAACCTTCATTTCCAACCGCCGAACCACCGTTCATGTTCGATCACTGAACCACTACCCTCGTCTGGCCACCGAATCACCCTACCACCGGACATGACTCTACGTTCAGTAACCAAGCCACCACCCCTAAATAGAATTTCTTGTTCAACCACCGACCCAGCTACTCCACCAAACCAAAGCCTAGCCCGAACCAAAGCACGCCGAACCAAAATCCTATAGCGTCGCAAAATTCAAGTTCTACGTCGATTTCACTACTACGCTCCATTCTTCGACCCTTGTGCATTTCATATGCAATGATACAACTCCTGAAAATCTTGAGTCAATCCATCAAAGCTCGATTTCCCGGTTCCTATCCCGAAGTCGCTCCGGTGAGCATTTCGACCATACAAGCATTCATACAAACAAAACACACACAAAACCCATATCTAATCATCTAAACATCTAAATATACATCAAATGCATCTCTAATATAACCTATCACATACAAAGGCAACTATACTCTAAAACAACATGATTAAGGCACTTTAGATATTCCAAATTTGTTTTACTTCAGGTTTGGATTAGAAAATAGGTTTTAAATATTAATTTGACTTAAAAAATGGGTTTAAACATATTAAAACCTATAGCTACATATATAGTAAGGTGAGAGATGATAAATCACTCACTAAACACTCAAAAATGGAGATTTGCATGCAAATCCGAAAATCCCAACCAAGATCCTATTTTTCTTCCCCAAAGATGTAGGTTTAATGAATCCCCTTGCCTACCTATGGTTTGGACAAGATTTGGAAAAAAAAGGAGAAGAATTTGGGTGAAGAGTGGAATGATGGAGGTTGAGGCTTAAATGGGAAGTGATAGGAAAAAATGATTTTGGAGAAGATGGCTCATCTATTTATAGGCAAAAACCCCAAGCACACCCCCCCAAAAGCTCTGGACCGCCCCTCCAAACCGACGCCGCTGAACCAACTACTGCCAAATAAAACACTTACCGAAAAGAAATCCCTATTTGGTTTTCCTTGCCAAACCGAGCATGCCGAACCAAGGCCACTCCTCACCAAACACCGAACACGCCCAGCACTGACCAGAGCAATCTTCAAACAACTACATCTTCTAGCCAGAAAGTCCAAATCGCTATTATGATCACTATATGAAAAGGGAAACCATCATATCTTCCAATGGAAGTAGTCTTGGATGCTAATTTGGCTTCTACCAAAAGTTACAATTAATACAAGTTTCCAAGGGTAAAACCGTCTGAAAAATTTCTAAATATAGGAATTGTCTCTAATAAGCATTTCCCAAATTTATAAAGTAATACGACTTCATGTGAATTTAAATATAATATTTTATGATCCTCCAATACGCAAAATATGGGTCGTTACACTCTTCCTCCTTTAGGAATTTCGACCGTGAAATCCTAACACAAAGAAGGCAAAGTCAAACATAGCAACCCCACATGCCTATCATTAATGAGCAACCATATGAAACATCAAACATGCACATAAAAGTAATTAATAATATCTACGCCTACCCTAGCATGTAGGATACTAAACTATCCTATATGATATTGAAAGTGAAAGCAAATACGATAAGCAATAAACCTTACCAAGTAAAGAGCTCCAGATATGAGGCGCTCATGCTCTCCTTGGTTTCTCATGTGCAATCGCTGTCACTTTCACCCCATTCCAATCTTTACTAACTCCACTGACTTCCTCCTTCATGGTTTTGTATCACGTCCAAAAATACGAACCGGCCTACGATGTCTCGAAGCTCTTATTTCAATCTTGATATCATCTAACTAATCCGGTGCCACTTTCCATAACGCCTTTAATAAGCTCTCCCAAAATCCACTTGTGGACAATGGGTACCTATTACTTACAATGCCCTCTTGGCATGCTCTGGGATCACAAACCCACTTCACACACCATTCTACATGATTAACCACAATTCCACTTGGCTCTGTGGTTATAGACTCAACACTCCACATCAACCTGTCGGGTATGACCCGGATGTCACCATACCCTCCTTTCAGCGCTGGTGGTTTCTTAATATCTATTCCAACTCCTACAAGGAAATCTCTAGTGGTATAAAATAATATAGTCTGTCACACCTTCGGCTTTGGCTCCCATGCTAGTCTAAAATCATAACCAGTAATACACTCAAGACTTGTTTTCCCTAGGAAAATTACTCCTAGGTCAGTACATTTCCTTAATAGCACCTACATGACTCTAAAGTGTATCATGTGCTTCCCTCCTACTATAAGACGAGAATTATCACCCATGGACACCAGTACAAGCCTACCAGGCTTCTTGATACTCCACTCTGTCTCCAAAAGTCATCCACTCACTATACGGATACTATAGGCGTTTCTCACCTGGATATACTCCAACAAAGGACCCTCTTTCTCCATAGGTCTTCCACTTTCTTCTCCCGTCCTTCTCGATCTTCGAGTACCACCCTCCTCAAAGGTAGAACTCTCCTCCTAAGTCGATACGAAAATCAATCCCTTTACACATCAGCAGTCTAAATACCTCTGGATGTTTCCCTTACTGTGGGAAATGATGACAAATCCTCCTACGGGTTCCTGAGAAAATGCACCAAGCTAATGATAACTATGCCCTCTCAGGTGCATAGTCCAGCTCTAGCCTCTACTTTACTCCTATCCCTATCATCACCCTTAGCTCCTCTCCATTCACCATATCTCCGTATCTCTTTGACCACTCTATCCCAAATGATATCAAACTCAACGAACCCAAACAAAGCGATCACAAGCAAAGAAACATCCACACTCAATACTCTAAGTCTCAACGAGCCATACCTATGTTGATCGAACTATCACCAAGTTTGAAACAACTATAGGTTCTCCTATTTTTCCAAGGTACAACCCTAACCTGCTTACTAAGTCATTGGATGAAAGGGTCTAACATATCGATATTGAATAAAACACATATAGGCATAGCATAAACATACCTCGGATAACGATGCCTTTCTCTTTCTCCTTCGTCGATGGAGCACTCGACGAAGCTGGAACAGCATTCAAAGCATAAGCAGACACAATCTGCTTATTCCTCAATAGTTCTGGGCAAACTCTCTTCATGTGCCCAATCTTATCACAATTGAAGCACTTCTTTTTCCCACTCTTCGAGGCCCTACGGTGCTTGCTAAGGCGACCCCTTTCCTTGTAACTAAAGCACACTGGCTCCCACTTAGCCTTCTTCTGGTCCTCTTCTTTTTGAGTTTGCTTTTTTCCTTGTTATTGTTTTTGTTCCACTTTCTCTTACCTCCCCTTCTCACCAACAGCTTTGGCTCTCCCTTAGAAACAACAACCTTGCCTTTTGGTTTCGGGTATAGGCTCTATTACCTCAAAGCTTTCTCCACGACTGTCTCTAAAATCTCATCAATATGGCCAATCATCCTCTCGCCCAAGTACTCGTTCATGCCAACTATTGAACTCCTAATTCTTCTTTAACGGAATGTCTATGAAGGACAAACCGTACTTCGACAACATGTCGAATTTCTCCACATACTTAGAAACAGTCCTCTCCCCAAGTTTCAACTCAGCAAACTTCTTAAACAATACCGACTTTTGGGCGGCCGGTATGAACTTCTCCTTAAATCGGGCTTTAAACTAATCCCATGTAAAATGGTCCTCGGGAGTAGCAATTTTCATAGCATTCCACCATCTTATAGCCAAACCCTGAAGTTGCCTAGAGGCCAACTTCCTCTTTATCGCATCCTCCAATTCCATATCCTCAAAAATGCACTCGCAAGGTCCATCCAATCATGCACCTTAACAGCTGATTTGGTCCAAGAAATGGTTTGCCTTCCAAGGTAGAATAATCCTTATTCAGCTTAGCGAAATTAGCTCTTGGCACTTGCATAGGAGCACCACCACCAATAGTGACATTAGGAGTAGCAGCTTGGGCATTCTGCATTATGTTACGCACCATCTCGTTGAACATGTTCTATAAGTCGCGGTTAACAGCCCACGAGCCCACTCCTCCTTTAACCCTAGAGGCGGAGTTCCTCATAGTATATCTTATATGTTGGCTCATTCTTGATTTGTAATAAGAATAATCAGTCTCTCATAAAGAAAACTATATCTAGGGTACTCGTGTGTGCATGTGAATTATACACTATATATTTTTGAAAACCAAAATATAACAAGTACGCTCTCTCATATATCGCTGGATCCATTCAAAGATGATAGCTCCTTCTTTATCCCTAATGGATTCAAGTACCAACTTAGGTTGTCAAAACAGCCTAAGCTCTGATGCAAAATGAGACAATTGCCCTACACCTCTAGCACCCAAAAACACATAAGATAGTGCGTTACTGTCGTGCCCGGCTGACGTAGAACGATTTCCAAGGATGAAAAGAAAATAAGACCAAACATAGAACCTGTAAAACATCTCACAGCGCACAAGTAAAATATAATATAATAACATAGATGTAAAATAGATGAGACAATGATATAATCAAATAAACCGTAAATAAAAACATCAGAGTGCAAAAGGTACATTGACCATACAAGAACTAAAATAAAGAGTTTATACATCCCACGTCTCCAAAATAAACTGTAATGCTAATGTCATAGTCCTACAGTACTGCACAGCGAAATGTAAGCGATAGTATACTCTAAGTAAAGATATCTGAAAGTGTAGCCACCTACTTGTACTCCGTAAGCTCCATGCCCTATCCAGACCTGTTATCTCTAATCTACTAATTTCAAAGTACCCAAGTAATAAGATGCAAATCATAAAACCTCAAGTTAGACAATGGTTTTGTGTGAACGATACGTCATCTCAAAAATACAATAAAATCGTATATAGTAAATACGGACATAGGGTATGAAGACCATACCTGACTTGTCTAGGCATCTAAAGAGTCAGCATATAATAATCTTTATATGCTACTCTACCATCACCATAAGGTATATTACACTAAGTATGACATGGGTGTCAGGGTACCTAACATGCCGTACCTATATCACAAGACATCAAAGGAAAATATGCAACAACCAAACCAATAACAACAACAAGCACAAAAAAAACACATGCAATAATGATCATCATCCCAACCTCACTTCGCTCTTACCCTCACCAAGGTCTTACATCACCACCAACATGCCACTCTGCTTTGACCATCACTGTGGTCCTGCATCATCATCACCAAGATTCCACTCGTCTTCGACCATTGCCAAGGTCCTGTGTCATCACCAAGATGCCTCAAAGCCTTTGATAACCCTCACGACCATCACCAAGGTCGGTGACACACCATATCGCTAATGGATCCAATGTTCGATCATGTACCATCACTAAGGTACTGCCATCACCATGGTAGGCTAGACCAGCACCAAGGTCCAGGATACTTAAGTGAGCGTCCTCACATACCCTTACCCTATAAAGCACCTTCCTCATCCAAGGTTATCGCTATCTTTCTTTCGTGCGCTTTGACATCGGAACACACCACGTTCTCATCGACCCACTTCACCCGTCGAACGTACCACTTCAGACATCACCAAGTCCGCATAGTCAATCATTCCTCCTCAGACACTAACAAGTTCACATACACTTCCCACCTGAAGTGATCAACCAAACCGATTCACCCATTAGTCTTGTAACTAACTCCTCAAAGTTCTGAAACTAACACAACCAAAAGCCTTATTCCATGTTCTATCTGGCATCCCTGTCGGTCCATCCTATGACCAAACTAAGTTAGATGTTACCGCTGAGTCAACCATGCAGCACACCAACCACTGAAACAACCTTCATGTCCAACCACCGAACCGCCGTTCCTGTTCGGTTATCGAACCACCATCCTCGTCCGACCACCGAACCGCCCCACTACCAAACTGAGTAGTATAGAGCCTAGTATCTTACTTTTCAAGCTTCATTCTGATTCATGGGTAAGATCCATTTAGCAGGAATTGCTTAATGGGATTCATCTAGTTATTCTCCTCGGTTTGTTGAAGTGAGGGTCCAACCGAGGTTTGCCCTCGATTCCCCACTATCTCCTAATCTCGTGTTCCTTTAATGGTGGCCTACTGGGCTCGAGTCAGGAACAATATCTAATTTGATTCCGTTATACTTGGCTTTGCTTAATGCCTGATTAGTACTGCCTTTATTTCACTAGCCACTTTGGTACTAGCAAGCTTTGCTAAGGAGTCTGCGGATGAGTTGTTTTCACATGGAATTTGTTCTATCTCAAATTTTTTGAACTGCTCATTAAGCACAAAAAGAGAGCATGAATTAACAAATAGTTTAAGCTACATAATTAGATAGCTTCATTACCCCTAAATTGAAGGGGTTTAGCCTCTCATATTTGTCATTTGATTAACAAATGTAGCTAGCAACATGAAAGCAAAAGGAAAGGAAAATGAAAGCTAATGAAAAAGATAACTAATCTAATTGCATAAAAGAAAATCTACACTACTTGCATAAATAAACAAATCTACACTACAACATGAAAGGAAATAAACAAGAAAAGTAAAAGAACATGTATTAAATTGCATAAAAAAAGGAATTACATAAGAGAAGAAATGGCTAAGTAGCCATGAAAAGAAAGAGAACTTTGATTTATTTTCTAAGAGAGACTAAGGAAGAAGAGGGTTACATGAAACATAAGGGGTACTTATACATGTGTTAAACCCTAATTCATATTTTTGGGGAATGCCCAAAATACCCTTGAGAAAGTGTGGAGGCCAAGTAATCATTGGCTTCTACTAATCATCATTTAAGTGTACATGAAGCCATTAATTCCATAAGCATGCGCATTAGCTTCTAATTTGTACATTAAGGTAGGTGGGTAGGTAGGGTCCTCCATGATCATCACTTTGAATTATTTCCATCTTCATTCATTCTCTTCACTCTTGTGCATGTATATATCATCATGAAACCACTTGTAAAATTCACCAAATTTCCTAGAAAACAACATAGAAAATTCCAAGTAAATTTTGACAATTTAATAAATGCATAAAAATGACCATTTTGCCCCTATATGAAGATGAATATGTGAAAATTTGAATATAATTTGAATTTTGGTTCAAAAAAGTTAAAATACCCAATATGATCATTTATTTTATTTAAATAGATTAAATATGGTGGTAAAAATATGCACATTTACGTGCACATCAACTGCTCTAGTAGCCTCTTAGATAGTTCTGCATATTTGGCTAGTTTGGTTCCTTAACTTGGTAATTGCCCTGCACTTGATTCACAACTAGTTGGGATTCACTATGAATTTTAATGTGGGTTACCTTCATTACCTGGGCCATCCTTAGGCCAGCAAAGAGATCCTCATATTTTGCCACATTGTTGGTTGCTTTGAAATTGAGTTGCAATGCTTCGTACAACTTCTGTCCATTTGGAGTGATCAGCATATACCCAATTCTTGCCCCATGTTCATTTGATGCTCCATCTACAAACAAGTGCCAAAACTGTATGGTGCTTGCTTCTTCTTCAGAATGGGGCTTAGTTGGTAATGTTCATTTTATGATTATCGCTACGAGCGCCTGGCCTTTGATTACCTTTCCAAGACAATATGTGATGTCATGCTAATTAAGCTCCATTTCCCACTTCAATAGGCGGCCTGATGTCTTTGGCTCTTATAATATGTGCTTGAGAGGTTTTTCTGTAAGGACTTTGATGGGATGGGTCTGGAAATAAGGCCGCAACTTTCTTTCTATAAGGAGTAGGTTGTAAGCCAGCTTTTCAATGACTGAGTCGTTTAGTTCTACTCATGACAACCGCTTGCTTGTGACGTAAATAGGCCATTGGGTACCTTCATCTTCTCGTATCACTATAGCACTAATAGCTTTATCAATTACTGCAAAATAAATGTACAAATCCTCACCTATCATTGGTTTTGATGATATAAGATTATTGACTAGATGATCCTTTAGATTCTGAAATGCGGCTTCGCATTCCTCGGTCCATTCGAAGTTTTGCCCTTTCTTCACCTAGTCGAAGAACGGAATGCACTTACCTGTTACTTTGGATATAAATCTGCTTAATGCCCTTACCATGCCATTTAGACTCATCAGATCCTTTGGCTTCTTTAGGATTCCCATCCCTCTTATTGCCTCAATCCTCTCAGGATTCGCTTCAATGCCATGTGCGCTTACAATATATCCTAAGAACTTATCTGACTTGATGGTGAAGGTGCATTTTAATGGGCTCGGCTTCATTTCATATCGCCTTAGGACTCCAAATGTCTGCTCTAAATCTCGGATGTGGCTTGATGCTACTTTATAGTTGACTAGCATGTCGTCTACATATACTTTAATGTTCTTACTAATTCATTCTGCAAACATCATATTGACCAACCTTTGGTAGGTTGCCTCTGCGTTCTTGAGCCCGAATGGCATAACTTTGTAGTAGTACAACCCTTCGTCTATTATGAAGCTAGTATATTTCTGATCTAGCTCAAACATGGCTATCTGATTATACCTTGAATACACGTCCATGAATGAGAGTAATTCATGCCCACTGGTGACGTCTCCTAACCGGTCAATTCTAGGCAGGGGAAAACTATCCTTCGAGCAGCCTTGTTGAGGTCGGTGGGATTTATGGTGTGTGGAATGAATGTGGGTAAAGTTTAACTAGATGTAGGGAATAAACAGAGGTTTGGGCCCTCCTTCTAGTACCAAAACTTTGGGTAATATTTTTCATCTTACAACACCCCAACTGAAGATGAAGTAGTTACCAAATTAATTACCTCAATAATTTTGAACTAGCAAAGTTAAGTAATATTAAATTTGTCGTTAGGTAGTAATTGCATTGTTGGATGCTTATAAAATTAGGTAGTTGCACTTTAACTATTTGTTAAAAGGTCAAATTGAGCTAGTATTTAATTCTAGTATAGAAAAGGTAAGATTTGGTACTTAAAACTAGGTATGTGAATGACAAAATGCAGAAATAGTAAAGGACATAAGGAATTTAGGTTTAGATGTTAAGGAATCCTACGTCCATGGGGGAAATCTTTCTCCCTTTTTCTATTCTGGTACAGGTTTTCATGGCAGAAAGTACAATAAAATCTTAAAAGTTTTCAAAAAGCAAAAAAGATAAAAGGTCCCTCTCTTGCTACAATGTTTTTTCTATTTATAGTATATCGTTGCACGTGGATCACCATCATCTATTTCTCACTATAATGTTTCAATCCTCAGATCTTGCCAGGTGTCATCTATCCACGTTATCTATTTGATATACTCAGATTGCTGACGTGTTCTTAGCGGGATGTTTGAGAGGAAAGTGGGAACTCTTGAAATTATGGCGGGATCATTGAAATGGTGGCTAGAAACCTCAAATTTGAATTGAATCTGCATTCAGGTTCTTGGGAAGATAACAAAAGTTGCTCCATTGGTTTTGAGGCGTGAATGGCACGTTTAGAGTGAGGCGGAAATAATTGGTGTGCGGTTGCTTCGAGCTGCCTGTGATCTGAGTTGCTCTTATTGCATGGGTTATCGGTAAAGGTGATCTCATATCTTTATTGCTCCATGTAAGTGTGGATCTGTGGTGGAGCACTGCTATATGGGCCCTGTGTGTAGACTTTGGGATGCTTCTGATTTCGCATGGCAGCCTTTAGTATGTGCAATGCGGATCTGACTTGAGGGTGTAAACAAATTCTGAGCTCTGGGAATGTCCGCAACGTAGTTCAGTCATTCTTTTATTATGGCTTGTGGGTGCAGTACTTCATCAGCTATTTATGGTATTCCTATGGCTTATATTAGAAGCGTAATATTTTGTTCTATTGCAGCTTCCTGCCTTTTAGCTTTAGTTCTCTTGGTTGGATCGAGTATCGTGATCGCAGACCAACCTTTGTGCATTACTAATTGGATCACTCCAATCTCTTCCCTTTTTGACTTTTTATTGTGAGGGCAGCTCTTTCGGCTTTATACCTTATTTAATTTCCCTTCAATTTAGCTTGTGAAACTTGGGTGTAACAGGTTTAAATTGTAAATTTTATTCCTTGAAATAGAGGAGCCGATTCTACTGATGTGCACGTAAATGTGCATATTTTTACTTCCATATTTAATCTACTTTTATTTTAAATAAATGTCATAATTAGGTGTTTTTACATGTTTAAAACCAAATTTCAAAAATGCTTTGAGTCATCGTTTATGCAACTACATGGGGTAAATGGTAATTTTATGTATGATTTAATTTGAGAAAATTTACTTGCACATTTTTATGTTGTTTTGTAGGAATTTGGATTCAACTTGGGAGTGGTTTCATGTATGTATGCATGCACAAAGGATGGAAGACAAAAGAATGAAGAAATAAATGAATTCATGCAACATGGAGGACCCCACCTACCCACTAACCGTAAACCAAAATTAAGAGCTAATGCACATGTTAGTGGGGATTAAAGTCACATGCACACTTAATGGAGGATTAAGCTCATGCAAATGATTACTTGGAGGTTACATTTCCTAAAGGGCAATTTGGGTAGCTACCTAAAATATGGATTAGGGTTTTAGGCATGTATAAATAGCCCTTTTATGTTCATGTAATGGATTTTTTATCTTCTTATCATATTATATTAGTTGTAGCCACAAATTAAAAGAGAAATAAAAATGGCTTCCTAAGCCTCTTCTTCTTTTTCTACTTTCTTTTTTTTCATGCTTATTTTTATTTACATGCTTTTTTTTCTCTTATGTTAGTAGTTAGCCTTGTTTTCAATGCAAGTAGCTTAGATTTAATTTATGCAAGTAGTTTAATTCTCTTTTTATTTTAATTAGCTTGCACTTTAAATCTTTTGTTTATTCTATGTTGAAATTTTTATGTGTTGAAATGATAACACAAATGAGAAGCTAAAACCCTTCAATTTATGGGTAATGAAGCTCTCTTAAATTATGTAAATTCAACATATTTTGTCATTTATGATCTCTTTAATGCTTCACGAAGAGTTGGATTTTGATGTCAGTTTATAAAGGGAATTTGATAGCCTATATTGTAATCACAAATGGCTATGCTTAATCCAACAAAAAAACAATTTACTTCATCATCTAACTAAGTGATTTTGGTCATGGAATTAAAGGAGAAACAAAATTTGATGATCTATGTTACTAAACAAAATAGTAAATAGATCGTACTTAAAATAGCTTTTGCTTTGACTTCATTTTCATTACGATTGATAGGTGGTTTTAGTTGTTGTATTAAAGTTTAATGGTTTAAGTTATATTAATTAATGACATAAATAGACCATACTTATTATAAATACATTACTAATTCAACTTAAAATTAAAATGAGAGATCATAGATTGCTTTTGTGTTGATTTATGTGAGAGTATGAGAGTGGATTTGCCTCTAAATTGTCTTTTAAACTCATATTTTTAATCACTTTTGTTAATTTTCTTAGTTTAAACAAACTTGCAAATTTGATTGAATAGAATAAAGTCAATTCAATTCCCTGAGGATCGACCCGCACTCAACACGTACTAAAATTGTACGCCATGCGCTTGCGGTTATTTTTATCATAATTTTTTTTGTGATTTTCTAACCGATAGAAAATTAGTCGATGAATAAGTTTTTGGTGCCGTTGCCAGGGATTAGATTTGATTTTAGTTTATTCTTCGAATTATTTTTGTTTTTTTTAATTTTATTTTCATTTTGTGTGTTGAATTGCATTTTAAAAAAAATTGCTTTGTTTGTTTGTGTGTGCCTTTTGCTTTCATTTGATTTGTTTGCATGTTGTTTTTCTAATTGCATTTGCATATTTTTAAAAAAATTATGCAATTTCATTTCAAAAAGAAAAAAAATATATTCCATTTCATTTTCTTTGCAATATACACTACAACATTTTACATTTCAAATCGCATTGCATTTGCATTTTTAATTTGCATTTACATTTTATTTCACTCCCATTTTCCATTCACTGTTTACAAGAGTTTTGTGCATTGTTTTGTTACATTTCCCTTAAACTACATCAACATCTGCCTTACAACGCCTGCAACATCCAACCAACATCACCACTGCTGCACTCTACTTGCTGATCAGCATACCCTTGCCTACATCCCCTTGCTATCATCACACACGTCATTGCCTCACAACAACAAGCCACTGCACAAACTCCACATCATATACAACATCTCCTTTAACCAACAGTTCATCACTTACTTCCACCACACTTCAACACATTTAAACAACCAGCAACCATATTTCACCATCTCTATCCCATACATTCATCTGCACTGCTTCATTCAACACATTTAAACAACTACTTCTTCATTCACCATCAAAACTGCTACTGGTTAACAAATTGCCATCTTGCATACATACTCCAACACCCTCCTATGTCCACTCCACCCCTTCTACCCACCATTCCTCTACAAACATCATTCATCGCAAAACCAGAAAAAAATCAATCATCAACATACTTCTGTCTACATACATACCACCTCTCGAACTGCTGCATGCACTTCAACTTCACTTCATATTGTCTTCAACACACTGACTTCAAAAACATCCCCTACCATCAGCGAAATCCCTTCAAATTACTACATACACACCTGCTCACCGGTAACCATACATCAAAACTCCCCAGTCTTCACCGGTAACCATACATCAAAACTCCCCAGTCCTCACCGGTAACTTGCACTTCTCTACAACTTGCATCAACCATATCACTTCCTTACCTCTGTCATCTCCACAACCTACATCACTTCCAGCCATACAACATACACTTCACTGCTGCTACACACACTCCCTGTTACAACCACCACATTCTTCCACATCTAAATCTGCCTCTGCTTAACCCTCCTACCACTCCTTCTTACCTCAATACCAGAAACCACCCTCCTCCATCATAACATTCAACCACTCACTGCCTGAACCACAACCCCACACTTCTTCCTTGTATAACTTCCTACACGAACAAGTCACCGCCCAAACCTCCTCTGCAAACATCAATCGGCCACTGTTGAACAACAATCAAACCTGACACAAACCCCTAACCAATTTTGATCGAACCTCCTGCAAACGCCATATCCAACATCCCCACCACTTCCTCCTTCAATTCAACCATCCTTAACATCAACATACCACCCACCTTACTAAACTGCTTCTCTGTGCATAGCAAATACCTCTGTCATTGTAACCTACTGCCATCAACAAACCTCTGGTCATCCACTCTCATTACCATCAAACACTGCCAGAACTGATGCATTATCACTGACGCATTGCAACTTCACCTTGTACACCCTCTGTCCACAAAGCAACATCAACCTCCCTCACCTCACTGTTGCACTGTTAAACCACCCTACTGTCACTACAACAAACCAATTGTGCATACATCCTCCAACCATCATCCTTGCTGCACATCCCCTGCATCACCAGTTACAAATTGTATTCATAGCAACACATCCTCCTGACACCCAACATGCTACCCTCTACTACTCATCACTTCACTAAACAACACCAAAATATACAAAAACTACAACCCATTCTCCATCCCATGCATACAAAACCATCACTTCCTCATTCAAATCCACATAGCCAACGACCTGAACCGCATCCCCATCTCAACCTCACTCGAACCCAATACCATAAACTCCTAAAACCACCTCAAAACACTCATCATCGCAAATCACCCATCGCCGAACCAAAACGCCTAAAACTCACCTATCGTCGAACTGAATCGTAATCCCGAACTCCTTAATAATCACTTGCAATCATTGGAAATAATTCTGACACAACCACCAATCGAAAACCTAATCGAATCAATTTTGGAGAATTTGGAACTTTGATTGGAGATTTTCGTTTTGTTTTGGGAGCGTTAAAGAATTCATTTGTGTAAAAGACTGTGTGAATATAAGCTTTTGTTTGTGAAATTTATTAGTTGGGCTTAGGATAGTTTGGGTCAAGTTGAGTTTTTATTCTTTCGTTTTAGTGCATTCATTTTTTTATTTAAAAAAAGGAGGTTTTCTATGTTTAAAAAAAATTAAAGCCTGTTTTGTTTGTTTAAAAAAACATTTATTAAGGGTTTGGGCTGAGTTATTTGTTTTGTTTCCTTAATTGTTGAGTTGAAGTTATTTGTTTTGTTTTGTTTTAAAAGTTGAGTTGTTTTGTTTAGTTAAATTCTCATTTTCTATTTTGTTCTTCTTGGTCTAAAAAAATCTTTTCTTTTGTTTTCAACTTTTCAGGTTGCAAAAGCAGAAAGTCGCAAGGAAAGGAATTGTTGTTAATAATTTCTTCGCTTTGCTTGCCAAAATAAATTGCTTGCTAAAAAAATTGCCGCTTTAAAATAAATTGCTAATAATTCTGCACGATCTGGTATCGTGCTCTTATCTCTTGTTTTTATTTTCTTTGCATTATTGGTTGCTTGCATTTTAAAAAAAATCAAATCTCATTCGTAGTTGCATTGTTAATTCATGTTTATTTTCAACTTGCATTCATACCATCTTATTTTCTTTTCTAAGGGCAATACCCAAATCCACATAAAGTGGGGGATTTCATCACCCCTTCCTTGGCTCACAAATTACATTTCATCATAGAATTTGCTAATAATAACAGTTAGACTTCAGACTTAAGGGTGTCACGAGCTCACCTAGGGCTTAATTGTATATTTATAAGTTGTCCTCTTTCGACAATTTATTTTCTTGGTGTCTAGGCTATGGCAGAGCAATAATTATATATAAATATTACGGTGATTCGTGATGCACCGATAACTCATGTCTGTTACCTGGCTGAGAACTATTTTGTTGAATAAAACAAAGTATGATTATACAATTTTGGGTTAGGAGCTATTAAGGACAGAAAATTTGTAATTAAGTTCTTGCATTCATTTAGTTGCATTAGTTCATGCATATTTAAAAAAAATCAAAATCCAAACTTAAAAAAATTGTAAATTTTACTTCTTCCTAATCCAAAAGAAAAAAAAATCTTTTTAAATCATTTCCTTTGAAAAAAGAAAGAAAGAAATTTCAAACAAAATCAAAAATCCAAAAATAATTTTTCTTTAGAAAAACAAAAATCCAAAAAAAGTATAATTTTATGAAAACTAAAAAAACAAAAACATATAAAAAAAGAAGAAGAAATGAAAATCTAAAAAAACAAAACAAAAATCAATCTTCCTTTTGAAAAATAAATCCTTTTTGGTAAATATTTTTCCTCCTTTAAATAAAGAAAACAAAACAATTTTTCACCTCATTTTCTAAACCCCGTTTCATTCTCTTAACTCGATTCTACCTTCTTTCTTCTCCCTTAATCTTCTCGCTAGTGCATGAGTATTTGGACTTGTGACACTTCTATGAATCGTTAGACTCGTGACCATTCTACGAATCGTTTAACTCGAATAAATGATCCTCCAGCAATGGCGAACAAGAACGCCCCTCGAACTCTTATCGATAGAATCTTTCTCGATAGAGTTTCTATTCCTTCTTGTATCATGTTACCCGCCCCAACGGTTAACCATTTCGAAATTCATTCCAATCATATTGCCACGCTTCTAAAATTTGGCAATTTTGAACACAATGACCAATACATTTTTTTAATGAAATTCAAACAAATTTGCGCAACCATTAAACTCCAACAACTTGCTGATGACGGAATCAAACTCCGATTAATTCCATTTGCTCTTACTGATTACCATAAAAAATGGTTGTATAGCTTACCATTAAACTCAATCAAAACTTGGGAAGAATTCATTAAATTTTTCCTAAAAAAGTTCTACCCCTTGGAAAACACAACTAAAATTCGAAACGAAATCGTAAATTTTCATCAATTCAGGGGTGAACCATTCGGAAAATATTTTGAAATATTTAAAGAGATTTTGATAAAATGTCCGCAGCATAACTTCGAAAAATGGACTCTTTGCTAAATCTTATAAGATGGACTTGAAAATAGCTCGCGAACCATGCTTAAATCGATGTGCCAAGGCAACTTTATCGACCAACATCACGACGATGCTTGGCAATTTCTTGAAAACCTAGCCGAAAAGTTATCCTAATGGGAACGTTCTAACGGAAAATCAATTTACTCACGACCGAGTGCACACTCGATAGAATCATCTTTAGCTTTGGAAGCTAAGGTCAACGCAATGATCAATAAATTCGACAATGTTTTCTCATCCAACCAAATGAACCAAGCTTCCTAACCGATGTGTTATAAATGCAACGATCCGAATCACATAGCCGATCGGTGCCCTAATTCGATAGAACAACTCAATGCTTTCAATAAGGTTAAGAATGACCCGTTTTCTCCAACGTACAATCCTGGTGGAGAAATCATCCGAACTTTTCTTGGAACCAAAATAATCCCAACACGAATTTGGTTCGTCCCAATTTTCAAACATTTCCGAACAATGCTTCGAATCCTCCCTTTCAACCCAATCATTTTCAACAAAATTTTGCGGGCCAGTCTCAAAATCAACTGTAATAATCTTTTGCTCCCCAAGACAATAAACGGTTTTGTTCACTTGAGAAAAGTATTGAAACTTTGGCTAAGGCAATCACTCAAAGCCTCCAATCAAACGGTAATTTGCAAAATTTGTTAACCTCGTACATGCAAAATACGAGTCAATCGATTTCTAAACTTGAAATGAAAATGAGTTAATTAGCCATGTCTATGAGTGAACGTGAGCGAGGCACATTCCCAATTCATCCAGTTCTGAATCCCAGAAATCAAACATGAATTTGAATCAAGCCCATGTTGTTCAAGATAGCAACATAACCCAATGAATGCTTTCACGACTTTGCGTTCCGGTAAACAAATCGATAATCAAGTCATTAATCCAAAAAATTACCGAAAACTCCTTTTGACACTTCTAAAACAACAAACAAATTGGAACAGAACATTGAGCCAAACATCGAATCAAATTTCACTCCAAATCATTCTTCTACTCAAGTAGAACCTACTGAGTATCGTGTTCCATTTCTACATCGTCTTCGACCAAAGAAACACTCTGACCAAATGGAAAAGATGTTGGAAATTTTTAAACAAGTCAAAGTAAACATTCCACTTCTTGATATCATTCAATAAGTCTCAACTTACGCTAAGTTTCTCAAGGACTTGTGTACCCAAAAATGACACACTCATGTACCCAAGAAAGTTTTCTTAGCCGCCGGACTTAGCGAAGTCTTGTCCCAATCAATTCCCATCAAATACAAAGATACTGGATGTCCGACGATCTATAGGAGACAAAATGATTAAAAAATGCTTACTCGATTGGGTGCGAGTGTCAATTTGATTCCTTATTCCGTTTACCACCAACTTGGCTTGGGTGAACAAAAATCGACTAAAGTAACTCTTCAATTTACTGATCGTTCGATTAAGAAACCCATGGGAGAAATCGAAGGTGTACTCATCAAAATCGGTCAATTCATATTCCCGTCGATTTTATCATTTTGGAGACTCAACCTGTGAATAATCCAATAAGTCAAATTCCATCGATTTTAGGCCGACCTTTCTTGGCTACTTCGAATGCTCTACTAAATTGTCGAAACGGTCGATGAAAATTTCTTTTGGAAACATGACTTTGGATCTTAACATTTTCAATCTTGAAAACCAATCAAATGAACCACGTGACCAAACATTGGAAGTTAGCTTCGTTTAAGAAAATTTTGAAAATGAAATAGCTGACCTTAACAACGAACGCGAGACCGAATACGAACAACTGTTTAAAGATGAGCCTAACAAAATGGAAATTGCACTTCCGTTTGAACCCCTTACCATTGAATTAGAACTTCAACCGAATTCTTTGATTGAGCAACCCCCGAGGTTGGACCTTAAACCCCATCCCGATTACCTTCAGTATGCATACTTAAGTGACAACGAAACATTTCCCATCATAATTTCTGCAACTCCCTCTTGATCAAGAAGCTTCCCTTCTTTCAATTATGTCGAAAAACAAAGAAGCAATTGGATGGTCGATCACCGATATAAAGTGAATGAGTCCTGCTCTTGTTCAACATCATATCCATTTAGTTGACGATGCCAAGCATATTCATTACGCGCAACGAAGGCTTAATCTAAAAATGAAGGATGCAGTTCGTGACGAAATTCATAAACATCTCGATAATGGAATCATATACCCAATCTCTGGTAGTTTATGGGTTAGCCCAATTCGTGTCGTGCCTAAAAAGTCTGGACTTACCGTTATCAAAAACGATTCTAACGAACTCATTCCAACTCGTACTCAAACAGGTTAGCATGTTTGCATGGATTATCGAAAACTAAACATTGCAACACGTAAGGATCATTTCCCTCTTCCTTTCATCGATCAAATGCTTGAACAAATAGCAGGCCACGAATTCTATTGCTTTCTTGATGGTTATTCCGGCTACAACCAAATTCCAATCGCTCCCGAAGATCAAGAGAAAACAACTTTCACGTGCCCCTTTAGCACTTTTGCGTATCAACGTATACCTTTTGGCCTTTGCAACGCTCCTGCTACGTTTCAAAGATGCATGGTCAGCATCTTTTCTGACATGATCGAATGCTTTCTTGAAGTATTTATAGACGATTTTTCTATCATTGGAAACTCTTTTTTCGAGTGCTTACACCATCTTGAGTTGGTTCTTAAATGATGCAAGGACAAACACTTAACGCTAAATTGGGGAAAATGCCATTTTATGGTCAAACACGGCATTGTCCTTGGGCATGTCAATTCAAACAAAGGCATTAAGGTAGACAAAGCGAAAGTTGATGTAATTGCAAATCTACCCATTCCCAAATTTGTCAAGGACATTCGTTCATTCGTTGGACACGCTGGTTTCTATCGACATTTTGTGAAGGATTTCATTAAAATTGCTCGACCTCTTATGGCTCTTCTTGGAAAAGACGTTCCATTCGACATTAATTCTGACTGTATTTCTGCTTTCGAACGTCTCAAAAACGAACTTATTTCTGCTCCCAACATTTGCTCACCCAATTGAGATCTCCCTTTCAAAATAATGTGCGATACTTCTAACTTTACAGTTGGTGCTGTCTTAGGACAATGCATCAACAAAATTCTTCATGTCATCTACTACGCTAGTATGACTCTAAACGATGCTCAACTCAATTGCACGATGTGACGACCCAAAATCGACACCCTCTGAATCCGACACCAAACCACACATGTTCGACCCAAAGTGCACTGATTGCAGATAATCATGAGAAAGAAAAGAGAGGGTGAGAAGAAAGAGAGAAGAAAGAATAAGATAAGAGAAGAAAAGGAGAGAAGCAGAACCAAAACAATACAGAATCTCACATCGCAGCGGAATAACATATAATATAGATCAATAATCTTTTCAAAGATAAACTGTAATATACATAAACCAATATCAGAGTACACAATAAGTAATCATCATCTTGGACGGTTATAATAACCTGTCCTCACAAATGCTAATGATTTAGAACAACAACAATGCAAATCAATGCAGCGGAATAATAAACAAATACGTGTATACGACATGAAGATCTCTAGCTCGCCTGCTGAAGCTCTAGAAAACACCAAATCTGAACCTGTAAATATACTCGGTCTAACCCAAGCATTGAAAGGGAAGAACGCCTGGATCAGTCTGGCAAACCAACGTGAGAAAACACACCTCAACTGAATTTATAAAGTCATCAAAAATTTTCCTTTATCAAAACAAAAGGTATCTCGTAAGATACGCCCACACATAAACACGGACGGGTTTTTCCCTTACGATAACCAAAACTTTTTTATATCAAATCCGATTATATTATACCAGTGTCTAGTATACAAATAATAAATTAAATAGTTGAAATTGTTATCATTATTAAATTCCAGCAATACTAGGCTCTACAAAACAAAATGGCAGGCACGTAGTGGATTTTGGATTCCATACAAATGACTAGGTGAAGGGACTACCTTTCCGAACCAACATAGTACACCTCTAGAGGGATGTACCTAGGGAGCAGATACTGCCTGCCTAAACCAACGCAAGACCGGCATACCCATACCTGGATAGTACCGAATATGTCATCACTCCGGTCGTTACCGACCTTTATTCGTGGCCACGGGCATACACAACAATAATCAGATACACGACGTCATAGCATGTAAAGGTATATCTAGAAGAGTGATGACATCTCCTAATGGGAGCGACCATTTTAGCCTGCTACTTCTATCCCTGTTTCAGTCGTTTTCCGAGGAGTAAGGCCAAAAAGGTATCGATTACCTTTCACATATCACATATCGCATATCACATCATCTTTGAATGCCACATTTTCCATTTCCGTTGACTACTAATTGCCTTTCATAAAAATCCAACCCTTGAGCTCGTACGGAAGGGTGTTAAGCTAAGAGAAGTTTCCTTCTCTGCCACCAAACAGATGTACGTTTGTAAAACCCAATGTACGTAATCATTAGAAAGGCAATGTCAGACACTCGTCCATACAAGTTGTCCAGGAATAGGACAAACCGAAGGTACTTTCCTACCACATCCTGTCGGAAAATCCCTAGGATTAGTAGCGAATAGTCCTTGCATTGGATATTTCATAACGAAGAGACTACTGATACTATATGTATATTGGGATTTTAACCCCAAATGATCAACAACCTGTCCTTCACTATGAAAATCCAAAACATCAATATCATTGACCAAACTGCACAATCGTCGTATATATTTTGGTCCGTAGTGGTTTTCAGATAAATCTGATTCCGATCTCTTCGCACCAACAACGCAAAAGCGTTTCTCAACCTCACATGGAAACTAAGTCTCATAGACTTATCATGTTTCCAACTTTCAACTTGCTATCCTTCGGCCAAGAAGGAAGCTCGATAGATTGGAGTAATCACTCCGCACTATACGAATCAACATTCTCAACACAAACGATAATCAAGCCTACACAATCAGTTACGTACAAAGTGTATGACTAATTAGTTTCTACATTAAGTCAAGAAACTAAAATGGCCAAATTTGATAGTCGGTTATTTAACTATCAAAGCATCAAACAAAATCTAGCACTTAAGTAATCACTAGGCCTGATTTCGTTAATCGTTTATAATTCAAAACACTTCCCAATTATTCACTTTAAAATATCTTTAAAAAGATAATATTCAACATCATTTCCCTTATTGGATATTTGGAAAACATTTCCTTATACTTATTTTAATAATAAGTAAATTCACACTTATTTTATTTTAAAACCATTTAAATTCTCTTTTATAATATCACATTCCAAAACATCCATTTTATTTAAAGGATTATTCACTGTCCAAAATCGTGAATAATTTTCTTACCAAATTCATCACTTCTATATATCTAATTTAAAGGATTATTCACTGTCTAAAATTGTGAATATAATTCCTTTGCCAAATTCATTATTTCTAAATATTTAATTTAAGGATTTTTCATAGATTTTGACTTCAAAGGCCAAAAATTGGAATATTCATCAAACCAATTCAATTCAAAAGCAAATGGACAAGGAATCTATGTTAGGAATTGCTACCTAATACTCAAAAAGATCGCAAAAGCCATTTTGGACTCAATGGAAGTGGTCTCGAGTCCAAATTGTTGATTCTCAATTTCATTCCTCATTCAGGCGTTTGAAATTTCCAAACCAGACGTCTGAATCTGGAAAAATATGAGTTTTCTAACTTCATTCAGACGTCTGAAATGAACGATTCAGACGCCTGAATCTGGAAAAACAGAAGTTGTCTTAGAACAATATTCAGACGTCTGAATCGTCCATTTCAGACGTTTGAAAATGGCAATTTTTGCCTATTTCCTTTCTGGTTTGACTCGAGCAATTTCAGACGTCTGAATCCCTGTTTGACAGTTTTTCCCAAATAGATACCTCCGTATCTCGATCCACATAGACTTTTCACTAATTCGAATGTTCTTTTACGAATAATGACTTTTCCAGACTAAAATCCGACTAACGATGCTATATTTAAATAAAATATTTAAATATACAATCGTAAAATATGCGGGTTGTTACAGACTCCACTCCTTAAAGAAATTGCGTCCTTGCAATACTTAAGAAGAAAAATGAAGAGTAACAACCATAGAAGCATAAGTGATAGAACGTTTCCTTTTGCAAGAAAACGGCACCCAAACCAATACGACTAGTATCGGTATAAATAGTAAAGTCTTGGTTCCCTTTGGGAAACACAAGAATAGAAGTATCGGAAAGGAGTTCTTTTAAATGATCACCTTTCCCGAAAAGCAAAGACATTTAAAATTATAATTAACTTTGTGTAATCATCTTTTTAGAAAAATTTACTTTATTGTGTCTGACTGTCTCATCATAGCGTTTAGGAGATTCCTATCGATAACGTTGATCAAGCGCATCGACCAGAATTCTTAAAGCACTCAATGGGCAAAATAACACAAAATCATCTTCTATATGATAAACAAGTCGCTTAAATTTTTTACAAATATTCTTTGCTCGTTTTAAGAACAAAATCCAATTATACATATAAGTATCTTATTAAAAAGATTTGCAAATTTGAAATTGTTATTTTCATCCATAATCAATAAATATAAGGATAAACTAATCGAGATATTTGTATAATACTTGATTCACAAAATGGATGAAATAAGGTAGAAGGTTCGTCAAATCGAATGACATAACGAACCACTCACAAGAATCATAACGAGTGCGGAATGCGGCAAGTGGAATGCTACCCTCCGCAACTCGTAGCTGATGAAAACCGGTGGCAAGGTCGAGCTGAGAGAAGACCTTAGCACCACTCACTAGATTGCTTTGGTGATAATCCTAAGACAAATCTCAATAATACCGGAAAACTCACAAACTACTCGAATGAGAGAAATAACACTTTCCTCATCAAGTGGGTTTAAAGAATAGAATGATATCACCGAATTTGGAAATCAAAATCATTAAGAACAAAAGAAATCTGCTTAACAGATTGAGAATGTCGAAGATGAATAGTCCATATTGGACACATGATATAGGCTTCATAATGATTAAGCCAATCCTTTCCCAAAAATCAATTTCGAAGCCTAAGTATGCAAATCGGCTCGAAAAGAATAGCCACATAAAATAATCTCGACATTTTTTACAAAGAAAACTGAGTTTTGCGGATCCACGATCTGGATTTGCAATTCTCAGTGAGGTCATCAAACCCATAATATTTAAAGAAAAAGAATCAACAAGTTCTTTTGATATAAAAGAGTGGGACGCAGCCGTATCAAAAGAAATCAAATAGGAAGATCACGAAATAAAATAATGTCATCAAGGATAGAAGGAGAATTACCTCTGCACTGAGAAGAACCTCCAGAAGCCTTAGCAACATAAAGCTTGCCAGACTTGGCATTAGCAGGAACCGTAGGGCAGGAGGAAACATGATGACCTTCCTTCTTGCAATAACGGTAGAAGAGAGGCTTAGGACAAGCTCGAATCATATGATCAGGAGAACCACAATTGAAACACTTCCGAATGGAAGGTGTTCCAGCAGATTGAGAGTTAGAACCAGATTCAACGGGCTTTATCTTCTTGGAAGGGAAAAATTCCCGCTCATGAAATGGAAACTCCTTCTTATTGGGGTTCTTACGAACCTCAACATCATCACCACTATCACACTCCTTCTCGATGGCTTCGAGATGAAGTGCCGAGTCAACCAACTCCTCAAAAGAAAGCTTAAGCTGAAGCATTAAAGACTTCTTAAGATATTTCTTAAGACCAGAGACAAATTTCAGGTTCTTCTTATAAGAGGTGCTAATGAATTCAAGACCATACTTAGATAAGGCCTCGAAAGATGCAACATACTCAGAGACGGAGGACTTCTATTGCTTCAACTCAAGGAAGCGACGGGCTAATAAAACTTTCTCAGATTCAGGAACGAATTTGAGTTCGAATCGTTCCCGAAACTGAATCCAAGAAAGAACAGACTCATCAAGTTCGGCTATAAGAAGCTCGTACCAATCAAGAGCATGCTCTTGCAATAAGCTAGAAGCTACAAGAACTCGATCGTGGTCAGAAAGATCCATGTGAGAGAAGATACGTTCGCATGTGTGAATCCAAGCTTGGACCTCAAGAACGGACTCGGAGCCTTTGAATGGCTTTCCTCCAAGATGAGAAAAATCACTACATAGGCGTGCAAAGGCAGACTTGCATGGAGGAGATGCTCGAATAGGAGCTGGAGGCTGAGTGCTCCTAAATAACTCTAAAAACTGCTCGGCAGACATATAAACACCGTCCGGATGCGAGCCATTAGATTGCCCAGCATCCGAGCGTCGTCCTCTGCCTCTTCCAGCCATTAGCTGAAAGTTAAGATAAGATAAAGATTATTCACAAGGTAGATATCCTTAATTCAAATATGGAATACTACAGAATAAAATGCATTCCTCGATGTATTCCCAAAATTCTATCTACCCCAAAGGCATGGAAAGAATAAAGGCACGATGATTCAAAGATTCGTAACATTCGTACTAACCTTTGATGTACCATAATATATGTCTCTGTTCTATGTTTATCATATGTTGTTCTGAACCCAGCTCTGATACCAAGCTGTGACGCCCCACTCCGAGACCCACATTAGCAAAGAGTATTACTAGGTAACACCGTCTGCTAATGCGGAGAATAGAGCTGGATAGGAGCGACCATCTATAGCCTTGTCTTAATTATCTATTGAATACGTCGACAATTGCCATACATTTTTTTTTCTTTCTCAAATGGATCGACATATCCAATAAGTACTTAATACAAAGCCATAGGTGGCTGAGGGATCTATCAGAATAAAATATAACAACTCAAATGAAATACGCATCACAGAACAGTAGATCATCACATACATTTACACATATACTAACACATTACAGAGTATACAAAATGATACATGTCAAGTGGTAAAGCAAACCACAATATATAGGCGAGTCAAAAGAATACATATCAGAGTTACAGCCAAAAGGACTACACAAAAAGCTATAACAAAAAGGAGCTAGCAGAATAGTCCATGCGAAAGCAAAATAGGCTAAGACCAATGTACCTAACCTGAAACATCTCGGTCTGACCCGAGTATAAAATACACGGGTCAGTCTAGCTAAACAAATCAGTTAGATAAACTAAATGATAATGAACATATCAGATCATAAAGTACCACAAATATCTCCCAAAAGAGATAACCAAATCATCTAACAAAAGATGAATCATAACAAGCCTCATATCATCGGCAACTCAAATAAACAAAGGATATCATATCCCAAAACAAGCCAAAAGGCAAATAACAAATACCAATAAAGGTAACACAAGTTTCCACAAGGTAATCGCTATATATCGTGTGGTTCAAAGAACCTACTCCGAAAGGCGATACACTAGGGAAATATAAATATCAAAGAAAACAAAAGATGCTCGAGCTCAGTACTGTATAACAAGGATCCATACGCCCTAAGGCAACGCCCTAAGGCAACAAATCCTGAAGGTTCAAGCCCGAAGGCAACAAACCCCGAAGGCAACAAACCCCGAAGGCTCAAGCCTGAAGGCAACAAACCCCGAAGGCAACAAACCTCGAAGGTTCAAGCCCGAAGGCAACAAACCCTGAAGGTAATAAACCCCGAAGGTTCAAGCCCGAAGGCAACAAACCCCGAAGGTTCAAGCACGAAGGCAACAAACCCCGAAGGCAACAAACCCCGAAGGTTCAAGCCCAAAGGCAACAAACCCCGAAGGCAACAAACCGTAGTGGCGAAGGTCCGGAGGCCCAGTACAGGACACCACTAACTGGTGGAATGTGTCACAACTCTCAGAAAGGAACCCGAAAAATGTTAACGTGAGTCCCATACCCCACGTTCGCACTAAACGGTTTACTAACCGTTACTCAATTTCACACTCAAAGCGGTACAAAGTTCACCTCATCTCATCGGTAAACCAGACCCAAAGGTCAAAACTGTCAAATGAATAGATTAGGAATTAACTGAAAAGATAAACGCATGTGTTCATAGCACGCGTTTTATTTAATCATTTGATTCTCCTCCCTCTTCGCTCGAAGTGCAAAATTGTGTGTTTTATATAGAAATTATAAGTTGGAGAAACGAGTTTTTAATACAATTGAAAATCACTTTATAAAAACCCATGTACGAAATCTAAAAAAGAATCATCAAAGTCAATAATAAATGATAACAACAAATCAGATAATCACGAATCGATAAAAATTGGAACCTCAAGCAAAATAGGCAAATTGGGCCGAGACAAGCAGATTCAGACGTCTGAATTGTATATTTCAGACGTCTGAAACTGGAGCTCAGGCAATACTTGCCCTAGGCCAATGATGGCCAAATCATATCAGAAGCAATCGGATGAGTAACGATGGCTAGGGGTTTACGCCAAACGACTACCCAACCTTAAAGACTCACCAATACACTCCAGTCAACATGCCCAAACAACCATATAAGGATTTTTCATAGATTTTGACTTCAAACGCCAAAAATTGGAATATTCATCAAACCAATTCAATTCAAAAGCAAATGGACAAGGAATCTATGTTAGGAATTACTACCTAACACTATCAAATATATAGACATAGATGTGAGTTCAAAAACTCACCTTTTAAACTCAAAAACACAAGAGAGAAGCTATAGAGCAAGGCAAGAACAATCACTCTTCAATTTCAACCCAAGGAGCTTCAATCTAAGCTCAAAAACAAATATTTCCTAAGTTAGAGTTTAGGAGATTTCAGAAATCGAAGAGAGATTGAGATGGAGAAGGTGAAAAGAAGGCTTACCCAAGCTTCTCTTTGATTTTGGACTTGAATTTGAGTTCCTAGATCAAAGCTAGGGTTTGGGAATTTCCATTTCCCATTCTTCCCCCATTTCTTTAGAGCTTGAGTGTTAGGAAAATGAAAGTGGAATAAAATGAAGAGGAGAGGGGTGGAGTTAGGATATAAGGTGAGTTGGGTTAGTGGGCTGAAACCCAAACCCAAACCCAAAGCCCTAATAGAAAATAGCAAAATTCTACCCAACTCCAAACATATCGATGCTTATACTAAAAAAGATCGCAAACGCCATTTTGGACTCAATGAAAGTGGTCTCGAGTCCAAATTGTTGATTCTCAATTTCATTCCTCATTCAGACGTCTGAAATTTCCAAACCAGACGTCTTAATCTGGAAAAATATGAGTTTTCTAACTTCATTCAGACGTCTGAAATGAACAATTCAGACGTCTAAATCTGGAAAAACAGAAGTTGTCTTAGAACAATATTCAGACATCTGAATCGTCCATTTCAGACGTCTGAAAATGGCAATTTTTGCCTATTTCCTTTCTGGTTTGACTCGAGCAATTTCAGACGTCTGAATGCTTCATTTCAGACGTCTGAATCCATGTTTGACAGTTATTCCCAAATAGACACCTCCGTATCTCGATCCACATAGACTTTTCACTAATTCAACTGTTCTTTTACAAATAGTGACTTTTTCGGACTAAAATCCGACTAGCAATGCTATATTTAAATAAAATATTTAAATATACAATCGTAAAATATGCGGGTTGTTACAGCCCACCAAAACCAGCACAAGATCGGCATACCCATGCCTGGATAGGACCGAATATGTCATCACTCCGGTCGTTACCGACCTTTATTCGTGGCCACGGGCATACACAACAATAATCAGATACACGACGTCATAGCATGTAAAAATATATCTAGAAGAGTGATGACATCTCCAAATGGGAGCGACCTATTTTAGCCTTGCTTCTTCTAACCCTGTTTCAGTCGTTTTCCGAGAAGTGAGGCCAAAAAGGTATCGATTACCTTTCACATATCACATATCGCATATCACATCATCTTTGAATGCCACATTTTCCATTTCCGTTGACTACTAATTGCCTTTCACAAAAATACAACCCTTGAGCTCGTACGTCTCAAGGAAGGGTGTTAAGCTAAGAGAAGTTGCCTTCTCCGCCACCAAACAGATGTACGTTTGTAAAAACCAATGTACGTAATCATTAGAAATGCAATGTCAGACACTCATCCATACAAGTTGTCCAGGAACAGAAAAAACTGAAGGTACTTTCCTACCACATCCTGTCGAGAAATCCCTAGGATTAGTAGCGAATAGTTCTTGCATTGGATATTTCATAACGAAGAGACTACTACTACTGTATGTATATTGGGATTTTAACCCCAAATGATCAACAACCGGTCCTTCACTATGAAAATCCTAAACATCAATATCATCGACCAACCTGCACAATCATCGTATATATGTTGGTCCAATGTGGTTTTCAGATCATTCTGATCCCGGTCTCTTCGCACCAACAACGCAAAAGCGTTTCTCAACCTCACACAGAAACTAAGTCTCATAGACTTATCACGTTTTCAACTTTCAACTTGCTATCCTTCGGCCAAGAAGGAAGCTCGATAGATTGGAGTAATCACTCTACACTATACGAATCAACATTCTCAACACAAACGATAATCAAGCCTACACAACAGTTACGTACTAAGTGTATGACTAATTAGTTTCTACATTAAGTTGAGAAACTAAAATGGCCAAATTTGATAGTCTGTTATATAACTATCAAAGCAACAAACAAAATCTTGCACTTAAGTAATCACTGGGCCTGATTTCATTAATCGTTTATAATTCAAAACACTTCCCAATTATTCACTTCAAAATATCTTTAGAAGGATAATATTCAACACCATTTCCCTTATTGGATATTTGGAAAACATTTCTGTATACTTATTTTAATAATAAGTAAATTCACACTTATTTTATTTTCAAACCATTTAAATTCTCTTTTATAATATCACATTCCAAAACATCCATTTTATTTAAAGGATTATTCACTGTCCAAAATCGTGAATAATTCTCTTACCGAATTCATCACTTCTATATATCTAATTTAAAGGATTATTCACTATCCAAAATAGTGAATATAATTCATTTGCCAAATTCATTACTTCTAAATATTTAATTTAAAGGATTATTCACTATCCAAAATTGTGAATATAATTCCCATACCAATTCATTAACTCTACACATTTAATTTAAAGGATTTGTTTCTTTTCTTTTATCTTGGAAAACACTTAAATATGATCTTTTAGAGCATCCGGGCTTTCCTTTCGATCTGTTCCACCCCTCGTCTAAAAGATAAAATGAAGGCCAGGTAAGTTCAGGGCACTAGTTGCACCATTCCTAACCTTAATTACACACCTTGTTTTACAGTTTAGATCTCACAAGCGGGACAAATGTACTAGTCGTTTCCGCATACTCCTTTCATTTTTAGAAATGATTTATAAAACTTCCAAATCATTATTTAAAACACTTATTCATTAATTTAACCATTCAATAAATCCTTCAAATCACCCTTAGAATGCTTTATTAATCATTTAAGAACCTTTACAAAGTATTTGGAAAAGAATGGTTGTGCTAAAACTATATTTCAAAAGTTATTGAAAAGTCCTGCGAAAAAGTTCCATGGAAAGTGCTTTTTAAAGCTATATTGATTAAAACGACTTTTTATTATTTGAAAATCTATTTTTATTACTTAAATCACTTTTAAAACATTTTAAAAGATTAATAAGATTTATTTCCTATTTTTAAACAATTTGAAAACATCATTTTCAAAGAAATCCAGTTTTGGATTCCGAACTGCAAAACCGCGATTTTTCCATAAACTTATTTTACTCATATCTTAAAATCTACTTATCGAAATCTCAATTCTTTCTTCGTTGGAAAACTATGGATATAATAGTTTGGAAAATTCTTACCTCGAAGAATTCCGAGCTATATTCCAACTTTTACACTCGTTTGACTTTTATGGCACGAAATCACGAACTACTATTACGCGACGCGCCTATTTTTGACTAAATTTTCAATTTCTTTTCAAACTTCATGGAAACACTTTTAAATGTTTATAAAACATTTGTAAATCATTTAAAAATTATTTTAAACAATATTTTTCATATTTTAAATCCATTTTCCATTTCATTTCATATTTTAGTATTATATCATTTTCAAACTTCTTAGATATTTTGGTTTCATTAAGAGGCTAAATAATTTCCATACACATATTTATATGGATTTAAATTCTTATTAAATTAACTATGTTTACTAACCATTTTTCTTGTCATTTATCAAACCAAGTTATCATCCATATCACAAACATATAGTCAACCATAATATCAACTAAGTTATCATCCATATCACAAACATATAATCAACCATAATATCAACCAAGTTATCATCCATTAAATCATCCAACATATACTAAACTTTTCATGTTATTAACTTGAAATATTTTTAGAAATTAGTAACTTTAAATATGAGTACTCACCTTTAACCAAATCGTTTAACTTCCTATCAACATTCATTTAATCCAACACTTAACTATTGTTTTCAACATCAACCAACTTTGGAAAATTCGGCAGAGCTTCCGCAGCACCTTGAATTTTGTCCTAGCTCCTTGGAATGAAATCGGCGACACTTCCTTCTCTTTTTCCTGCTCCGGAGCTTCCCGAACTTGCTTTCTTCCTTCCAAATGGTTCGGCCTCCATGGGTTCCAACCTCTCCTCCATCATTTCTTCCATTCTTAGATGCTAAACCATGTTTTAATGGTATTCTAAGGTCTTTGGCAAAGTTTGGTTGTGTTTGGAGTTGATTTGATATGATTTTGAAAAGGTTAGTAAGGAAAAGAGAGAAGAAGAAGCCATTAAAGAGAGCTTCAAGGAGGAAGTAGAAGGTAGAAATGGTGTGAAAAAAAGTGAGAAAGTGGTTGGTATTTATAGAAAAAAAAGTAGTGGTAAGTTTCCAAAATATCTCTTTACCAAATTATCGAAATAACTTTACTTACTTTTTAAGCAACCTTATTTTTTTTCCACACTTCACATCACATTTCAAACCATTACTTTATGTCATTTTCACTTAAATATTAAGTAAAGAAAGTAATAATTATGTTTGTTTGATTTGATGTTTTACTTTTTGACTTTTGTACTTTTTTGTCTTTTATGCTTACTTTTTGTTAATTATATTTTAGAATTTTCTAAGTATGTTTAGTAAAAGTAAACTTGATTAGTGAATTAATTAATACTTATATTATTTGAATATATGTTCCTATATAAGAAAATAAAGGAATGACAACGTTGCGACAACTTTTAATCGACAAAACATTGCATCCCGGATTGCAAAATCAAAAGTGTTCTTTCGTTTTGTCATGACCAAGCTTGTGGCGGTCACTTCGGTCTAAAGAAAACCGTGAAAAAAGTACTTAAATGTGGGTTTTACTGGCCTATGCTTTTCAAAGACGCGTTCGAGTTTTGTAAAACTTGCGATCGTTGCCAAATTATAGGAAGAATCTCTCGACGAAACATGATGCCTTTGAACCTCATTCTTACGATCGAAATCTTTGACGTTTGGGGTATTGACTTTATGGGACTGTTCCCAAACTCTTTTGGAAATTTGTACATTCTTCTTGCTGTTGACTATGTCTCGAAAAGGATCGAAGCCGTTTCGTGTAAAACCAACGACCATAGAATTGTTGTGAAATTCATAAAAGAAAACATCTTTTCACGGTTTGGAACACCTCGCACAATAATAAGCGATAATGGAACCCATTTTTGTAATCATTCACTTGAAACTTTAATGAAGAAATACTATATAATCCACAAGTTATCCACTCTGTATCATCCTAAAACTTATGGCCAAGTCGAAGTTTCAAATCGCTAAATCAAACAAATCTTGGAGAAAACCGTGAATAAAAATCGAAAAGATTGGTCTTAAAAATTGACTGACGCGCTTTGGGCCTACTGTACCGCTTTTAAAACTAACCTTGGGATATCTCCATTTCGTTTTGTTTATGGGAAAGCATGCCAATTACCAATTGAAATCGAACATAAAGCTTTATGGGCAATTAAGAACTTAAACTTTGATCTTGAAAAAGCTAGTGAAAACAAAAAATTGCAAATCAACGAATTAGAAGAGATTAGGAATGATGCGTATGAAAATGAAAAATTTTACAAAGAAAGAATAAAAAAATTTCATGACAAGTCAATTCTAAGAAAAACTTTTTTGCCAAACCAAAAAGTTCTTTGATATGACTCTAGACTTCATTTATTCCCTAGGAAATTAAAATCAAGATGGACCAGACCATTTATGGTACGAACTGTTTTCCCACACGGTGCCATAGAAATACAAAACCCCAGGGATGGAACAATTTTCAAAGTCAATGGTCATCATTTGAAACCTTACTTTAAGTTGACATGTGATTAAGAGGAGGAGCTCATGATTCTTCATGAGCCATACTACGTCTAGTAAGAAATGTTAACCCTCTTTTGTAAATATGTACAAATTTTTCCCCGTTACACTATTATATCATGCATTGACTGTGAGGACACAGTCAAAATTAAGTACGGGGGGGAGTCTCATATTCATTTTTGATTTTTCATGATTTATTTTTTGCATTTTATTTCCAAAACTCAAAACTTAAAAATAATCCCAAAACAAATTTTCTTTTTAGCATTTACTTTTAGAGAAACACTATGGGATAAGTATATGTCTTGGTTATTAAATTGAAATTTTTGAAAATTTATTTGTCTCAAGAAAAATAGAAATAAAGTTTGATTACAAGTAACTATGGTTTAACTTTTATATAGTAAGATTCATGGATCATAATTATGAAGTATATCTTAATTGAAATCTTTGTTAAAAGATTGGTTGATTTAAAGTAAAGGCGATAACGTTTTTGATCTTCTATGTTAAGTGGCGCTAAGATGATTTGCAAAACTCTCTCTTCATATAAAACATAAAAGAAAAAAAACATAAAAAATGGTTTTTGTGAAAATAAGAAACACCTAGAGTCATGTGTTCACACTCGCCATGCTATGTACCCATCTCATGTAAGCCCGAAAGGCAGTGCAGGATTGGTATATCTGGCCTCGGTTTATCTGAGTTAGGTGTATGTAAATAGATTTAATAAAAATAACCACCTAGAGTCATGTGTTCATACGCAAGTGTGTACACTATCCACGCTCCGTACTCTTCTCATGTAAGCCCGAAAGGCAGTGCATGATCGGTATATCCGGCCTCAGTTTATCTAAGTTAGGTGTGTAAATAATAATAAAGTTAATACTTTTCAAAAATAGAGAGAGCAAGCAATTGAAATCCAAGCACTATTTTCATTTAGTTGATTCGACTTGTTATTCAAAAGAAATAAAAATACTTCTTTCAAAAACTTTGATAATCAACTAAGGATCCATTTCATAGTTGCACTATGTTATCAACCGAAACAACTAGCCAAACTCGAGTCTAATTATGATGATAACTTAGTTTTTGTTGGAAGTTTTGTAACGACCCATAAATTTTAAACAGTTTTAATAACGTATTTAATTGAATTTTTGAGAAATTTTAAATAATAATATTTTGAAAAAAATTTAATGTTTGGATTACGTATAATTAAATATAAGCAGATGGTAAATTTTGATCAGAAATTATGGAAGTAAATTTTATTGTGAAATTCTACTTCTATTCAAATCAGTTAATAATTGATGGTAATAAACTTATTTTCAAACCTGAATATTTTTCTATAGAAATTTCTAAATCCTCTTCTGAGTGAGACGTCATTTTTTGTTTTTCCAAATTTGGACTTCTATAGCTCCGTCGATCTTATTTTCCGCTTTTGTTTTTTTTATGTTAGATTATATACTTTTTAAATTGAGTAATTAATATTTTTACTTATATACATCAGTTCTTGGTAAATGATGAATGAATTAGATGGATGTAGACAAATCGTATTTTAATTAAGTAATAAATTTTAAAATTTATAGTGTATAGATAAGCTTTATAAAATGAACGTTTTAAATTGTACGTTTGTATCCATTTGATTTATTTAGTTAGCATATAAATAGTACGTAATTAATGAAATACTCTTTAAACATATATTTTACTAAATATAGGTAGTGAATAAATAAGAAAACGTATAAATTTAAATGCGTTACTTTTATTTTAATGTGGGTGTATGTTTGATTTGATTAATGCATCTATAGTGCGCATTCTTAATAAAAATTTATTACCTTAACTAAATAAATAAATTTATCTGTAGCCATGCATTCCAAGTGGGAAAGAAATCATTTCCCTAGCCGTTCAATTTCTTTTAAATCTAGCTTTGATAGGTTACGTGTAAATTTCTACGCTTCTCTTTTTCTTCATTTTTATAATAGGAATAAAATCTCCAAATTTGCGTAGCCGTTTCAAGCAAATTTATTTCTCTTTAGACGTTCAAAATCAGTTTCAAGATTGCTTGAAGTTCACGTGTAAACTTTTACACGTTCTTTTTGATTCAATGGTTTTAATTTGGAATAAAAACTCTTTTATTTAATTACCGCTCAAAACAACAAATATTTGCTTGCCACTTTTGCATTGGATTTACTAATTTATCAGCAATCTAATACGTGCGGAAACTTTCTTGCCTATATTCTCTCACCTCAATCAATGCAATCGTGTATAATTGATTTAAATTTATTTCTTGCCTATATTCTCTCACCTCAATCAATGCAATCGTGTACAATTGATTTAAATTTATTTGCCTATATTCTCTCACCTCAATCAACGCAACCCTTATAAATATAAGCCTCGTACACAAATAGTTTTCAATTGCATCTCAACATTTCCTTCATTTCTTCTTGCGTGCGTAAGCTCTGAAGGTATGACCTCCATTTTCTTCTTTTTATTTTATATTTTTTTTCCACGCTTTGCTTCTCCCCTCCTGTCCTCTACTTCCAATATTTGACAAATCCATCTTTATATTTCAACTCGCGTTCACAAATTTTCACGTTATAACAGTCTCCATTTAATTGATATTTTTTTTGTTTAATGCTTATGTGAATTTTAACCCAAGCTTTTCAGAGACGTATATATACGTAGTCTTATATCTTATTTGTTATTATAAAATATTAGTAATATACATATTTTGAAAATATAATTTGATTTTTATTCCTGTTCGAATATAACATATATTAGTATGGCAGTTGAGTGTTGTAAAAGCATTAGTGATTAATGTTGTAAAACTAAAAATTTAAATGTATAATTTTCATCTCGATTCTAGTGTATATATATAAAGTATGTTTTTTTTGTAGATATTCGTATATAAATACGTTGTTATATGGTACGTATATGATAGTTGTTAAGTCAATTTTATAAAACTGTGTTTAAAAGTTTCCATTTTGTTTAACAATAAATTGTAATTTTACGAGGTATGTATATAACAGTGGTTTATAAGTTTAAGTAATATATGTATATAAATTTTCGATTTACATACATGACCTGTATGTATTATTCAAGTGCATGATCTATTAGTCTTGTTTATATGGATATAAAGGGACAGATTGTATATATTGGTTTCTTTTATAAAATCTGTTGTTTATGTATAAAACTTTGTATAAGTTATATTTTTAAATAAATATCTATTTAACTAGTTCGTTTTAATTTTTGTTATAATATAAATAGCTACAGTACAGTTTCCTATACATTAGGTTATAGGGATGATGTTATATATATTTGTTTATTTAAATTATTGTTTTAAGTCGTTATATATATGTTAATTTGTTAAAAATCTAGTGTACGGTGTTTATTTATATCTCATGTTTTGGTTGTTAAAATGCATAGTTGTAGAGATAGGTAGTTATATTATACATTTCAGAGATTTTGGGTCTAGTCGTACAAGTGTTATGATGATTTTTCAGCGTATAAATTATATTGATATAAAATATAGGTTGATTTTAGTATACGTGTTCAATTTAAAACAACGATGTTTGAAATATATATATATGTAAAAAAAAATTTTGTGTTTGAATTAAATATCGATTTGAAAATATACGTTTTAAATTGATTTTTCTGAAAATTATATATGCAATGTATCTTCTTCATCGATCCCATTTTGATTTGAATTCGTCTACTCTTATTTATCAGCTTATCCGTGATTCATGTCAATCTTGTTCGTTTTGGAAATTCGTTCTTGGATTCGTAACCCATTTCAAATCTCTCTAGCCTCGAAAGGTGAGTAATCACTCACGATTTAGCGTCCTTATATTAATTAAATTTGATTTCAATTGAAACGACAATTGAAATATGCTGCTGTAGTTATTTAAATTGTTATATATGCTAATTATCTGTAACTCTTCACCTGTGGGATATGACACCATATCCTATTGTTTATATTATATTGTTATTGATGATATATGCCTGTTGTTGTATTTTATATTAGTATCTGTTATCACTTTGCAAGTTCCCTGTTAGTATAGAATTCACTATGGGTTGAAATGATACATACCCGAACGGACTTTAGAATAGGAGAAAATCATTATGGGTTGAAATGATAAACCCAAACGATTTTCATTTGAATTGAAATTGGGATTACGGGTTGAAATGATATCTACCCGTATATATTTAAATTTCAAATTGAAATGATAAATATCCGTATCACTTAACCATATGATAGATATATATACAGACACCGTTGGTCCATATTTATAAATATTTTGAAAATAAATTCTATGGTTTGGAAAGAAATATATGGTTTTAATAAATGTTGAGCCTTAAATTATTATATATAAATCGGAATGATTTATATAGACTAAATAATGATATTTAATTTAATTAAGATTGATTAAATACATATAATATGGTTGAGTATTTAAATTTATGTTTCAAAATAGATTTCAGTAATAATTTGAATAAGTTAAGGTTGGGAAGATAATTTGAATTTAGTAAAGAATTTTATTTAATTAAACCGATTTAAAACTTATTGAAATTGAGATTTAAGATATGATTTATAACTTGGGTTTGATTTAAATAATTTAATGAATATTTCTTGTTTAAATAAATTTAAGGAAATATTTAGTTAAAATGAAATTTAAGGCTAGTTAAATGATATTGAATTTATTAAGTGAATATTCCCTGATTAAATGATAATAAAGTTAAATCAAGAGTTATATGAAACTATTAAATTTAACTTTGAAAATGTTGAATATTAAAGCTTTGAAATATATTGAAAATTTAAATGGTATATTTAGAACTGAATTGAATTGATGAATTGAGCTTTGAATAAATTTGAATTTGGAATTTGGGTGGATGTGAAGCAATTTGTGAGACTTGAGGAAATTATAAATACTTTACTTTTAAATTATTTAACCTATATATATATATATATACTATTTTGGAAAATAGATATATTTGAAATGAAATGATATTTTGGTTTTGAAGTATAAATTAATTTGGAATGACCACGGTGTTATAGTGTATAATTCCACCTTGAAGATAGTTCTGGAGATCCTTAGAGGATGGTTATCCCAAACATCCTTTAAGTTACTTGTATTTCAGTTGATATTTCACTTGAGTTGGATTTATTAGTATAAGAATGTTAATCCTGACTCGAGTGTTTTGTGTTTTGCTTTACGCTCGGGTCAGACTGAGTGATACAGCATTTGAGACTCACCCTTGGAGTTTGGAGCTTCATTTGGAGATCCAACTATCGATTCAGCTTTCAGTTTTTTCCAGTTGATTTGTCCAGAGAGGTCATCTATTCGTACTGAAGACTTCACTGTATTTGAGATATTCTATTGTATTTTATTTTAACTCTGATGTTTATATAGTAGCTTCATGAACTACTATTTTATCTATTCCGCTGCATATTATTGTATTACTCTATGTCTGTGATTGATTTATTTACTGTATATGCTGAGTTTTGCCAAATTTAAATTAACAATCTGATATTTTGAACAATTCAAGTCCGACATGTGTGGATTTATTGTCGATTTGAATGGTCCAAAAAATCGGGTCGTTACAGTTGGTATCAGAGCTTTGGCTCTAGGCAAAACTTAACATATATGGTAAATTTATTTACAGAATCACTTTCATTCGAGTTGAATTTCTTACTTTTGACTCGAATTTTCTTTGAACTTTGGAACGTTCCCTGCGGTTCCAAAATTCATTCTTGTCTCTTCCTATTTGTATTCTTTTGATTCTGGAGTATCCCATAACTCCACTTCGAATGATCTCTATAAAGATAGGCGATCCCGCCAATCTTTGAATGATTTGTAAAGGAGTGAAACTCCTTTACAATTGGCATTGATTCACCAGAGATTTATATATTCCTTGGTTTAGATGTTGCTATCTCTTGTTATGTCGAATTCTATCTCTGGCAATCGAATGTCGATTTGCCTTAGAATTCTGCACCAATCTTATTTTGAAGTCACGATTAACCCTAGGGTCATCCGCGATTTATAAAAATATATCTATCTTGTATTTTGTAATTTAGTTATCCCATCTTCGTTCGAGCCTATCTTCAAGTCAGAATTCTATCCGATTGGAGTCCCTCTAATTGGAATCTCTATCTTCGTTTTGAAATCCATTGAAATCGGGTTTGTTTGTATTTTAGAAATTTCTTTATAAACCGGTATTATTATTTTGATAAGTATGATTATATTCTATATATAAAAGAGAAAATGTTTTCGATAAAGATTATATACCCTTTTTAAAATGAGAATTTGAGGTTTAGAAAGGATTTGTAATTTTGAAGAAAATTATATAAGAAATTTGATTTATCTAAAAATGAATTATAACTGAAGGATTTTAAATTTGAAATTCGAGAATTGAACCCCGGCGTTTTGAAATTGGTTTTAAGATTTTGAAATATATAAAAATAATATGATTTAAAAGTATTTTTCAAAATAATAAATGTTTCAAATGATTTTAATGAGTTTCGAATGATTTCGAAGAAATTTCAAAAGAAGTTTGAGAAAATAGAAGTCCAGAACTCACTTATGTCACTAGAAAATAATTTCGGTGATGAGTGCACGCATCATCGACATTGATTTTCGAGTTTCAGAGTGGGGGATAGGCCACTTCAGTAGCTTTGCTATGCGAGTGATTTTGTGAAACCATTTTGATTTCAAATTTTTAAGTATGATTTGATATTTGAAAGATATATGTATATATATATATTTGAAATGATTTGAAGTAAGTCGGTGTTCAGTCCTTGAGTTTTGGATTTGATTTGATATAACCCTTTTTTTTAATTGATTTACTGATTTGTTGCTGATTTCCAACTCTTGAATTTGAAAATGATTTCTTCAACTATTTTGAAGGTTCGAGCACTTCCAAATAAAGGTTAACTTTTCAAAGTTAAGAAATTTTGAAAAGTATAAAGTATATAAGTTTGGTATGTATGTTAAAGTATGTAGTAATATGATTTAAATAAGTTGAAACTGTTTTGTTAAGTAAATGAATAAGGCAATTTTAAATTTTTCTAATATGAAATTTAGATTTGAAATGTTTTGAAAAGAATTTGGTCTTCAAAATATTTTGAATAAAGTTTAGTTAAATGTTTTAACTTAGTAACATCTTTATGAAACTATATATTTAACAAGTTGGAATAAATATATAAGTTGTACGTATGCTGTTTTATTCGCATAATTAATTTGATCCAGGTTTGAGTACACAAGTTCGAGGTGAATTACACCATTTCGTGTTAGGATTTTTCATTCGATTCTTGATGGCGAATATTTGATATGGATTTTGGGCTTGATTCTAGAATTCTCTATTATAGTATATGGCTATGCAAAGAGACTGATGGCTTCTAGTCGAGAAACCACATCGAAATCCGCATTAGGGAAGTCGAATGGACAATACTAGTTCGAAAGCGAACTTGTGTGATCGAGCGAGCAATCAAATGTGATTTTGCGAAATGATGACGTATGTACATCTTATATTCTAATATCGGTGATATATTTTGACACTGAAATTGAAAGCTGTCAGGTTAGAATATCTTTGCTTACTAAAAGAAAATTTCCAAATTAAATTACAAAGATATATAACCCATAAAAGCAAAGATATTCAATCCCATATGGCTCTTCATACAGTGAAATTTATTTTGTAAAATTTGATCCTTATATAAGATGGACCTTATGTAGGTATAAGATTGATTTTGAAAACCATTGATTTTGGAAATGAATTGGTTGACTTAAATGATATTGATTTAGAAACTTGGATTATTTTCTAAATTTATTATGTTGGAAACTTTGAAACTAAAGATATTTAAATTGAGAAGAAATAATTTAGTGGGATTGTATATGATTTTGAAACTAAACTAATGTTGAAACAAATTGAAATTTGAGAACCTTATTTTGACTAAATACCTGATTTGGGAGTTATCGAACTTATATAAAAAATTTGGTTTGTATAAGTATGAGGTTGATTCGAAAAATATATATTTGAAAAGGTACTCAATTTGAAAAGTGAAATCTTATATAATTGAAGTCTATATAAGTGTGATTTGATATACTATTGATTTTGGAAAGGTATTTGATTTGAAAATTTAATCTTATATATTGGACTTTATATAAGTATGATATTTGAAATTAATCTGAAAGGTACTATATGATACATATTTTCGAAGTAAAGAAATGGAAAGTGCCTTCTGCTTGATATCCGATTTGTGGCCACATCTTGGATTCATTCTATCGATATTATTCTCTCTGATTTTTGGTTTTCCGGATATGATAATCAAGTGTCCTTCGAATTCCATGGCGTTACCATGGTCTTACGAACTCGACTGCATAGCGTAATTCGCAAGGCAGTGATTGCTTAAAAGGTACGGATGTTTCCTGGGAGATCCAGGCGTAACCATTGTGTATCTGCGATCTATGGTCGTGTTAGTGGCGTAATCCGCAAGGCAGAGATTGCTTAAAGGGTATGGATGTTTTCTGGGGGATCCAGGCGTAACCATTGTTATGTATCCTACGGTCCACAGTTTTGTTATCATGGCGAAATTCGCAAGGCAGTGAATGCTTAAAAGGTACGGATGTTTCCTGGGGGACCCAGGCGTAACCATTGTGTATCTGCGATCCATGATTTGTTTGTTTTTTTTTGTTTGGATTGTACTTTCCATATCTGTTTTTAAAAGTTTTCCAGTATTTTCACTGGGTGTTGAAACAGGTCTACTAAGTACCTGGAGAATTCTAGTTTTGCGCCTGATCAATGCCCTACCAGAGTCTATAGGAACAAGGATAAACTTGTTGAAACATCGAGTTATAAAAGTATTTTATTATAAAGGTATTTTCAACAAAGGAATTTTGTATTAATATTTGAAATTGAAATACTTACGGTTTGAATTAATTATTCATGCCCGATACTATTCTTTTGAATCTACCTTATCTGCTCAGCTTTATTTATTCACCTATATTCTGCTTTTCCAAATCCTCCTACTTTTCCTTGTTGACTATATCCTTCTTAAATATTGTTTATTTATATACTACATGGTTTGATAGTAAATTATGAATATTTTTGAAGTTATTTATTTAATAATACAGATTTAAAGGAAATAATTATTGATTTATTAATAATATTTGAAAAGTACTTTAGATAAAATTAATAAATTTAGGAAGTTTGGATTTAATGTTTTCAATAGCTTCTTTGAAATATAACTAGGGATGTAAATAAATGTTTTCAAATAGTTTTCATATCTTTATAAAGGTGTTATTTAAACATATAAATGGTATTTATAAAGGAAGCAAGAAAATTTTACAAATGAGTTTTTGGAAGGTATTAAAGTATTAAAGATAATTGAATTGCAAATGAAGTTTTCAAATGAATATTTCAAGTAAAATTTATATATAGTTTCAAATTAATTGTTTAATCTTGACTTTCAATCTATTTTTCTTTCTGGTTGTTTCTATTCTCCTACCTCCTTCCTTTTCGGGGACGAAAAGTTTTGAGTGGGGGAGAGTGTAACGACCCATAAATTTTAAACAGTTTTAATAACGTATTTAATTGAATTTTTGAGAAATTTTAAATAATAATATTTTGAAATAAAAATTTAATGTTTGGATTACGTATAATTAAATATAAGCAGATGGTAAATTTTGATCAGAAATTATGGAAGTAAATTTTATTGTGAGATTCTACTTCTATTCAAATCAGTTAATAATTGATGGTAATAAACTTATTTTCAAACCTGAATATTTTTCTATAGAAATTTCTAAATCCTCTTCTGAGTGAGACGTCATTTTTCGTTTTTCCAAATTTGGACTTCTATAGCTCCGTCGATCTTATTTTCCGCTTTTGTTTTTTTTATGTTAGATTATATACTTTTTAAATTGAGTAATTAATATTTTTACTTATATACATCAGTTCTTGGTAAATGATGAATGAATTAGATGGATGTAAACAAATCGTATTTTAATTAAGTAATAAATTTTAAAATTTATAGTGTATAGATAAGCTTTATAAAATGAATGTTTTAAATTGTACGTTTGTATCCGTTTGATTTATTTAGTTAGCATATAAATAGTACGTAATTAATGAAATACTCTTTAAACATATATTTTACTAAATATAAGTAGTGAATAAATAAGAAAACGTATAAATTTAAATGCGTTACTTTTATTTTAATGTGGGCGTATGTTTGATTTGATTAATGCATCTATAGTGCGCATTCTTAATAAAAATTTATTACCTTAACTAAATAAATAAATTTATCTGTAGCCTTGCATTCCAAGTGGGAAAGAAATCATTTCCCTAGCCGTTCAATTTCTTTTAAATCTAGCTTTGATAGGTTACGTGTAAATTTCTACGCTTCTCTTATTCTTCATTTTTATAATAGGAATAAAATCTCCAAATTCGCGTAGCCGTTTCAAGCAAATTTATTTCTCTTTAGACGTTCAAAATCTGTTTCAAGATTGCTTGAAGTACACGTGTAAACTTTTACACGTTCTTTTTGATTCAATGGTTTTAATTTGGTATAAAAACTCTTTTATTTACTTACCGCTCAAAACAACAAATATTTGCTTGCCACTTTTGCATTGGATTTACTAACTTATCAGCAATCTAATACGTGCGGAAACTTTCTTGCCTATATTCTCTCCCCTCAATCAATGCAATCGTGTATAATTGATTTAAATTTATTTCTTGCCTATATTCTCTCAGCTCAATCAATGCAATCGTGTATAATTGATTAAATTTATTTGCCTATATTCTCTCACCTCAATCAACGAAACCCTTATAAATATAAGCCTCGTACACAAATAGTTTTCAATTGCATCTCAACATTTCTGTGACGACCGCCCATGACCCCTGCACTAAACATAGAAATAGTGCGCTGAGAAGTGTGCCAGGCAGCCATGGACGATCACCAAGGTAAGTTAAAACAGCAGAATCTATCGTATTAGTCACAGCGCATGGATAAAATACAATAGAGAATATATATATAGTGAAGCTTCAAAAAATAGAATCTCATCAATTAAGCTTCATAATAGTTGAATACAAACATCTGAATAGTAAATACATCAAGCCTCACTACATATCACTCAGAGAATTATACAAGCAGCGGAACATCCAGTACATATAGTAAGAAAATAATATGCAAGCCTCCAGCTCGTCTTTGTCATCAGCATCGTTGGAAACTAAGAACAGCACCTGTCACCTGCTACCTAGTCTGCCCATCCCAAAATGGATGAACAGCCCAAGGTAATAAGAGTTGAACATAAAACCTTGAGTCAGACAACAGTCTTAGTGAGCGGTAAATTAACTAACAACATACCAAAAGAGCATAAAGGTAAAAGGAATAGGAACCCAACCCTCCCACTCCACCTCTTTCTACAGTGATAGCCCCCAGACACACTAAGCAGAAATAAACATAGCAAAGCAGATATTTAAAGTAAAGCAATTATCACTCGAGTCAAGGTCGATGTTTTCCAAGCACAAACCCCCAAGGCCTAAACCAAGATCAGATAAGCACCCAGAAAATATCGCTCTTGAGACCGAATGACGATACAACCAAACATCCATGACTCTGGCTATCACTGTTATCATTGCTTCGATACCACCATTAATTGAATGATCGGCACATTCTTTCAGCCGTCCATCAAGGGCTAATGGTAACCCCGGTTCTAGACAGAACTCTGCACGTCGTCGCAGCCCGTGCCTAGGACTATCGAATCTGCCCAGAGTACTCGACCACCAACTGTAGTCTTTTGGGACTATCGAATCTGCCCAGCGTACTCTTGCTTTGAGCCTGCTAGAACCTTCAACAACGATGAATCTAAGCCTTCTAGTCATCCTCCTCGACGACTATTCTCATACTAGCTCAAGCGCCTCTCGAGCCAACCATTATCCTCAAACTTGAACCCTTTCACCGAGTCATCAACATGCTTGGAATGATCCCGTCTGGACTTAACCAAGGCAACCTCACATCATGCCTCGCTTCATCTCATCATAGCAAAGCCTCATCTCAACATCGTCATCAAATCTATCCATATGAGCTTTATCATCCGCGTCATATGCCACGAGCAGCTTTCCTTATTCAAGAGCCTTTCCCTTAGCTTTCGAATCATCTTCGACCAACTTGTCCAAATCAAACAACTAATCAACTAATTTATAACAATCAATCAAATCAATCATTAATCCAAGTAATCAATCATTCAAACAAGATCTAAAAGCAATTATAACTAAAATGGCAATTTTGTAAATAAAGAGTCCAAATCTAACAAGCATGAAACATGAGCAATATCTCTACAACTTGTATAGATTAACATGTGGTAAAATGGATGTAAAATCATCATGAACAATGGATCTATACTTAAGTTTATGAAAATGCATGAAATCACTATTTTTATCACATAATCAAGCCACCAATCCGATATACTCCTTTGGATCCATGTGAGAGATAACCACCACTCACCGAATCTCCTAAACACCTTAAAAGCAACACACTTCAGATCTGGACAGCGAAGGATCTAGCTCGATCCGCCAAAATTCCGCTTCAAACGATGAAATCTCTCTTCGATGGATGTAGATCTTCAATCTAAGCTCTTGGATCTTCGATCTTGGATGGAAGGAAGCACAAGATTATAGAAGAGATAAGAAGTGAAGAAGTGTAGTACTCGAGCTCTCAAAATGGCAGCACTTCGTTGCTTCAAAAATCCGGATCCCAAAAAGTGAAGAAAAACCCTGTATTTATAGGCTGGAATCCTTAGGTCGTCCTCCCCCTTAGGTCGTCCACGACTTAACTCTCTCGACCTACGACCTAACAATCCTCACGACCTACGACCTAGCAGATCCCCGACCTAACACTTGCGCAACTTAACATAGATCGTCTACGACCTAACTAAACACGGCATAGCGACTCAACGACCTAACACTTTACACAGGATCTCAACGACCTATCCTTAACTCGTCCACGACCTAACTTCCTTAGGTCGTTAACTCACTCAACCCTTAGGTCGCTAAACCCCTTAAGCCGCTCCATTCCTTAGGTTGTTAACCTTCTTAGGTCGGTCAATTCCTTAAGTCGCCAACTGCTACCACTAACTTCCTTAGGTCGCTCGACCGACCTAAACTATAACACGACCTAACCCCTTAGGTCGTCTAAACCCTTAAGTCGTCTACCCCTTAAGTCGTCAACTTCCTTAGGTCGTTGGCTCTCTTAACCGACCTATCCTCCTTAAGTCGCTCCACGACCTAACCTTCTTCACGACCTAAGTCCCAACACGACCAAACTCCTTAGGTCGCTCCAATCTCTTAAGTCGCTCAACCGACCTAACTACTACACGACTTAAGCTACGACACGACCTAACTCAGGACGACTTAAGCTTTGGTCGACTTAAACTCTGGACGACTTAACAACACTAACAACCTAAAAATAACAGTTTTACGATCTTTCGATCCGTAAAAATACAGGTCGTTACATTCTCTCCCCCTTAGGATTTCGCCCCGAAATTCCAAACAAACAAGAGCAATCAAAAACTATTCTGCATGCCTACCATCCATAGCAATCAACCAATCATGCATCCAATTACTAGCCTATCATGCAGAATTCTAAAACTAGAATAAGTTACAATGTCGTGAGATGACACGACACCTTATGGCCATACCTCGAAGAGTTCAGGATGAGCTGCCTTCATCCTCTCTTCCACCTCCCATGTACAGTCGTTAACATCATCACTCCATTGTATCTTGAGCAACCTAACTACCTTCCTCCTAAGCTGTTTCGTGTCAGTTTCCACAACACGAAGTGGCTTACGAGGTCACTTATCGACTGGGTCAACTTCAAAATCTTCACAGCTATCAGCAGAAACCACATTACTCGAGTCGTGCACATACTTCCGTAGATACGATACATGAAAAACGTTGTGCACACCCGCCATCTTTTCTGGTAACTCCAATTTATAGGCGAGCTTTCCAATTCACTCGATGATCGGGAATGGTCCAACAAATCTCGGAGTCAATTTTCCTTTCTTCCCGAATCGAATAACATTCTTCAGTGGAGAAATCTTCACAAAAACCATATCACCTATGTCGAATTCCAAATCCTTACGACGCTTATCGGCATAACTTTTCTGACGGTCTTGGGCTGCCTTCATTCGTTGCCGAATGATTTCTATGCAATCTGAAGTCTGTCGAATCATTTCTGGCCCAAGTATCAACTTTTCCCCTGTTTCCAACCAACATGTCGGAGAGTTACACGGTCTTCCATACAATGCTTCATACGATGCCATACCAATGCTTGACTGGTAACTGTTATTATACGAAAATTCTACCAAATGAAGGTGATCTTCCCATGATCCTCCGAAATCTAAAACACAAGCTCTAAGGAGATCTTCCAAAACTCGATTGACTCTCTCAATCTGACCATCCGTTTGGGGGTGATAAGCTGTACTCAAACACAGTTCAGTTCCCAAAACTTCCTGAAAGCTCTTCCAAAATCCACTAGTGAACAATGGGTCTCGATCACTCACTATACTCTTCGGAATACCATGTAATCGAACTATCCACTTAACATATAGCTCAGCCAACTTTGATGCAGTCCTGGTCGATCGAACAGGAATGAATCTTGCACTCTTAGTCAAACGATCTACGATGACCCAAATCCCTTCATTTCCCGCTTTGGTTCTAGGTAACCCATCGATAAAATCCATCGATATTTGCTCCCACTTCCATGTAGGAACTTCTAATGGCTGAAGCAATCCACTGGGCTTCTTTTGCTCAGCTTTTACCAACTGGCAGTTCATGCACTTAGAAATAAAATTTCCAACATCTTTCTTCATACCTTCCCAGTAATAGGTTCTCTTCATATCCCGATACATCTTATTTCCACCTAGATGAATTGTCAACTTCGAGTGATGAATTTCCTTCAGAACTTCATTTCTCAATTCATCTATATCAGGAACAACTAGTCGTCCTTGCTTCCGAAGCCAACCCTCTCGATCGACCTCGAATCCTTTATCCTTTTCTGGGTCCAATCCAGATTCCAAATCACGGATAATCTTGACAAGCTTATCGTCTCGCTTTTGGCTCTTGCCAATTCTTTCCACAAGAGTCGGTCTTATCGATATATTTGCCAACATCTCAGGTTCCAATTCACATCTGGGCCTGAAGTCAAATCCAGCTAAATACTCGAGACTCTTCCATTCTGAAAACATGGCTCCCAATCCTGCATGTCTTCGACTTAACGCATCTGCCACTGCATTACCCTTTCCGGGAGTATAGGCTATACCAAAATCATATGATGCCAAAAACTCTAGCCATCGTTGCTGCCGAAGATTCAAATCCTTTTGGGAGAAAAGATACTTCAACGACTTATGATCTGTAAACAACTCGAATCGAACTCCCAATAGGTAATGTCTCCACATCTTCAGAGCAAATACAATCGCCGCTAACTCCAAATCATGAGTCGGATAATTCCTTTCATGCGGCTTTAGTTGTCGATTTGCATACGCAACAACTTTACCCTTCTGCATCAACACTGCTCCAAGTCCAGTACCACATGCATCGGTGTAAACCACCATCTCTTCATTTCCACTTGGAATAGTCAAAACAGGAGCACTTGTCAGTAGCTCTTTCAGGATTCCGAAAGCTTGCTCACACTTAGCATCCCATCTGAATACTTGATTCTTTTTCGTCAATCCTGTTAATGGTGCAGCCACCTTGGAAAGTATTTGATAAATCGTTGATAGTATCCTGCTAATCCAAGAAAACTTCTCACATCAGATGCATTCTTAGGTCTAACCCAATCCAAGATTGCTGCCACCTTAGCGGGATCTACCGCTATTCCATTTCCAAAGATAATATGGCCTAAGAACCTCACTTCACTCTTCCAGAAGTGAAACTTCGAAAACTTAGCCTTCAGCTGATGTTTTCGTAAGATTTCCAAAACAATACGCAAGTGCGTCCTGTGCTCTTCTTCAGTTCTGAAATAAATCAAAATATCATCCACGAACACTAGTACGAACTTGTTCAACTGATCCCTGAACACTCTATTCATAAGATCCACAAAATATGCTGGCGCATTGGTCAATCCAAATGGCATTACCAGCCACTCAAAGAAACCGGATGGTGTCCTGAAAGCAGTCTTCGGCACACTATCCTTAGCCACTCTTAACTGCTGAAATCCCGTTGCCAAATCCATAAGAGAAAACTCCTTAGCTTCGTGAAGCTGATCAAACAAGTCATCTATTCTCGGCAATGGATACTTGTTCTTCTTAGTCACTTTATTCAGCTCACGATAATCCACACACAACCTCAACGATCCATCTGCTTTGGTTACAAACACAACTGGTGCACCCCATTCAGACACACTCCGCCGAATGAATCCTTTCTGTAAAAGATCATCAACCTGCACCTTCAACTCTTGCTGTTCCCTAGGCGCCATCCGCCTAAGAGGCATCACAACAGGTCTGGCTCCTTCAACTAAATCGATACGAAACTCGATCTCTCTATGCGGCGGTAACCCTTTGACCTCATCAAAGACATCCTCAAATCCATTAGCGGTTGGCACTGATGACAGTCCATCCCGTGGAACAACCAGCGAATACATGAAGCTCATGAAGACGCCTTCCTCATGCTTACATCGTATCACAGCCTTTCGCCCCTCCACATTCTCGACTGTCACCTCCAACCTTTCACAATCAACCTTTGCCGCATACTTCCTAAGCCAGTGCATACCCAAAATAATTCCAAACCCCGCAAAGTTCAAAACAAAACAATCACAAACAAAAGAGCAATCATGACTTGATACGACCAAACCACGGCATAGCATACACAAACAGGACGAACCCCCAACTGGATTAGTCACACTTAATGGTCTATCAACAATATCCGGTTCTAAACCCAACCGGCCTACAAATTCATTACAAACAAAAGAATGCGACGCCCCAGTATCGAATAACACTCTAACTGGAACACCACATATGGAAAGAGTACCTTGAACCACCACACTCTTTCCTTTCTCTTCAGCGGTAGGAGCTTTTGAAGATGATGGAACAACCCCCAAAGCATAAGCTTACACAATTTGCTTGTCCTTTCACGGTTCTGGACAATTCTTCTTGATATGCCCCGGCTTGTCACAGTTGTGGCACTTCACTGGCACCTTTGGATTCTTGCAATCTCTGTAGAAATGGCCCTTCTGCTGATAATTGTAGCAGGTCACTTCGCCCTTCAGCTTCTTCTGACCATCCTTACCCTTTTGCTGATGCTGCTTCCTCTTCTTGTTTCCACCCTGCTGTGGTTTAGACTCTTCCTTGGCCACAGCAACAACAGATCTTTCTTTAGGAAACAGATTTTCGTGCCTGAGAGCTTTCTCCACAAGCTTCTCAAATGGATCGTCTAGATGATCCACCAACTGCCTCCCAAGATAACTGTCCAAGCCTGTCACAAACTTCTCGTTCTTCTGATAAGGAGATTCAATATACGACCGGGCATACTTGGAAAAAGCTTCAAACTCAGAAACATACTCAAGAACTGGTCTTCCATCTTGCTTGAGCTCTACAAACTTCTTAAACAGAACAGATTTCTGAGCTGTAGAAATGAACTTAGCTTCAAATCTAGCTTGGAATTGCTCCCAAGTAATTTCTTCCTCCGAAGTATCAATGGTGATAGAGTTCCACCAATCAGAAGCTCTTCCTTGAAGCTGTCTTGATGCGAGCTTCCTTTTAGTTGCATCCTCGATTCCCAAATCACCAAAGATTCTTCTACAAGCATCTATCCATCTCTGGACTTCAATGGTTGACTCTGTTCCCAAGAAAACCTTTCCTCCAAGAGCAGTATAGTCTTTACACAACTTAGCAAAATCCACCGATCTGGGAGCTTGAACTTGAATTCAAACATCAACTGCTGGCCCCGGAGCTGGCATCCTCCTCATGATCGAAGTCATCATAGCTTCGAACATAGCTGCATAATCAGCAGCCCCCTCAGTAGCATGGCCTTCCCTAGCAGCTGGTCTCCCCCTTCGACTCATTCTTAATATCTATAAAAGAAATGATCAGCACACCTCGAGAAACAACTGCATAAAGAACTCAAATCCATTCTAAGCTACTATATTATATATAGTAATCATCCATCAAAATACAATTACGTCTCTCATACGTAGTTACGTCAGCGAGCGTTGGGTAAAATCGATTAACCAAGGCTCTGATACCAAATGTGACGACCGCCCATGACCCCTCCACTAAACATAGAAGTAGTGCACTGAGAAGTGTGCCAGGCAGCCTTGGACGATCACCAAGGTAAGTTAGAACAGCAGAATCTATCGTATTACTCACAGCACATGGATAAAATACAATAGAGAATATATATATATATAGTGAAGCTTCACAAAATAGAATCTCATCAATTAAGCTTCATAATAGTTGAATACAAACATCTGAATAGTCAATACATCAAGCCTCACTACATATCACTCAGAGAATTATACAAGCAGTGGAACATCCAGTACATATAGTAAGAAAATAATATGCAAGCCTCCAGCTCGTCTTTGTCATCAGCATCGTTGGAAACTAAGAACAACACCTGTCACCTGCTACCTAGTCTTCCCATCCCAAAATGGATGAACAGCCCAAGGTAATAAGAGTTGAACATAAAACCTTGAGTCAGACAACAGTCTTAGTGAGCGGTAAATTAACTAACAACATACCAAAAGAGCATAAAGGTAAAAGGAATAGGAACCCAACCCTCCCACTCCACCTCTTTCTACAGTGATAGCCCCCAGACACACTAAGCAGAAATAAACATAGCAAAGCAGACATTTAAAGTAAAGCAATTATCACTCGAGTCAAGGTCGATGTTTTCCAAGCACAAACCCCCAAAGCCTAAACCAAGATCAGATAAGCACCCAGAAAATATCGCTCTTGAGACCGAATGACGATACAACCAAACATCCATGACTGTGGCTATCACTGTTATCATTGCTTCGATACCACCGTTAATTGAATGACCGGCACATTCTTTCAGCCGTCCGTCAAGGGCTAATGGTAACCCCGGTTCTAGACAGAACTCCGCACGTCGTCGCAGCCCGTGCCTAGGACTATCGAATCTGCCCAGAGTACTCGACCACCAACTGTAGTCTTTTGGGACTATCGAATCTGCCCAGCGTACTCTTGCTTTGAGCCTTCTAGAACCTTCAACAACGATGAAATCTCAGCCTTCTAGTCATCCTCCTCGACGACTATTCTCATACTAGCTCAAGCGCCTCTCGAGCCAACCATTATCCTCAAACTCGAACCCTTTCACCGAGTCATCAACATGCTTGGAATGATCCCGTCTGGACTTAACCAAGGCTACCTCACATCATGCCTCGCTTCATCTCATCATAGCAAAGCCTCATCTCAACATCATCATCAAATTTATCCATATGAGCTTTATCATCCGCGTCATATGCCACGAGCAGCTTTCCTTATTCAAGAGCCTTTCCCTTAGCTTTCGAATCATCTTCGACCAACTTGTCCAAATCAAACAACTAATCAACTAATTTATAACAATCAATCAAATCAATCATTAATCCAAGTAATCAATCATTCAAACAAGATCTAAAAGCAATTATAACTAAAATGGAAATTTTGTAAATAAAGAGTCCAAATCTAACAAGCATGAAACATGAGCAATATCTCTACAACTTGCATAGATTAACATGTGGTAAAATGGATGTCAAATCATCATGAACAATGGATCTATACTTAAGTTTATGAAAATGCATGAAATCACTATTTTTAACACATAATCAAGCCACCAATCCGATATACTCTTTTGGATCCGTGTGAGAGATAACCACCACTCACCGAATCTCCTAAACACCTTAAAAGCAACACACTTCAGATCTGGACAGCGAAGGATCTAGCTCGATCCGCCAAAATTCCGCTTCAAACGATGAAATCTCTCTTCGATGGATGTAGATCTTCAATCTAAGCTCTTGGATCTTCGATCTTGGATGGAAGGAAGCACAAGATTATAGAAGAGATAAGAAGTGAAGAAGTGTAGTATTCGAGCTCTCAAAATGGCAGCACTTCGTCGCTTCAAAAATCTGGATCCCAAAAAGTGAAGAAAAACCCTGTATTTATAGGCTGGAATCCTTAGGTCGTCCGCCCCCTTAGGTTGTCCACGACTTAACTCTCTCGACCTACGACCTAACAATCCTCACGACCTACGACCTAGCAGATCCCCGACCTAACAGTTGCGCGACTTAACATAGGTCGTCTACGACCTAACTAAACACGGCATAGTGACTCAACGACCTAACACTTTACACAGGATCTCAACGACCTATCCTTAACTCGTCCACGACCTAACTTCCTTAGGTCGTTAACTCACTCAACCATTAGGTCGCTAAACCCCTTAAGCCGCTCCATTCCTTAGGTCGTTAACCTTCTTAGGTCGGTCAATTCCTTAAGTCGCCAACTGCTACCACTAACTTCCTTAGGTCGCTCGACCGACCTAAACTATAACACGACCTAACCCCTTAGGTCGTCTAAACCCTTAAGTCGTCTACCCCTTAAGTCGTCAACTTCCTTAGGTCGTTGGCTCTCTTAACCGACCTATCCTCCTTAAGTCGCTCCACGACCTAACCTTCTTCACGACCTAAGTCCCAACACGACCAAACTCCTTAGGTCGCTCCAATCTCTTAAGTCGCTCAACCGACCTAACTACTACACTACTTAAGCTACGACACGACCTAACTCAGGACGACTTAAGCTTTGGTCGACTTAAACTCTAGACGACTTAACAACACTAACAACCTAAAAATAACAGTTTTACGATCTTTCGATCCGTAAAAATACGGGTCGTTACATCCTCTCCCCTTTAGGAATTTCGCCCCGAAATTCCAAATAAACAAGAGCAATCAAAAACTATTCTGCATGCCTACCATCCATAGCAATCAACCAATCATGCATCCAATTACTAGCCTATCATGCAGAATTCTAAAACTAGAACAAGTTACAATGTCGTGAGATGACACGACACCTTATGGTCATACCTCAAAGAGTTCAGGATGAGCTGCCTTCATCCTCTCTTCCACCTCCCATGCACAGTCGTTAACATCATCACTCCATTGTATCTTGAGCAACCTAACTACCTTCCTCCTAAGCTGTTTCGTGTCAGTTTCCACAACACGAAGCGGCTTACGAGGTCTCTTATCGACTGGGTCAACTTCAAAATCTTCACAGCTATCAGCAGAAACCACAGTACTCGAGTCGTGCACATACTTCCGTAGATACAATACATGAAAAACGTTGTGCACACCCGCCATCTTTTCTGGTAACTCGAATTTATAGGCGAGCTTTCCAATTCGCTCGATGATCCGGAATGGTCCAACAAATCTCGGAGTCAATTTTCCTTTCTTCCCGAATCGAATAACATTCTTCAGTGGAGAAATCTTCACAAAAACCATATCACCTATGTCGAATTCCAAATCCTTACGACGCTTATCGGCATAACTTTTCTGACGGTCTTGGGCTGCCTTCATTCGTTGCCGAATGATTTCTATGCAATCTGAAGTCTGTCGAATCATTTCTGGCCCAAGTATCAACTTTTCCCCTGTTTCCAACCAACATGTCGGAGAGTTACACGGTCTTCCATACAATGCTTCATACGATGCCATACCAATGCTTGACTGGTAACTGTTATTATACGAAAATTCTACCAAATGAAGGTGATCTTCCCATGATCCTCCGAAATCTAAAACACAAGCTCTAAGGAGATCTTCCAAAACTCGATTGACTCTCTCAGTCTGACCATCCGTTTGGGGGTGATAAGCTGTACTCAAACATAGTTCAGTTCCCAAAACTTCCTGAAAGCTCTTCCAAAATCCACTAGTGAACAATGGGTCTCGATCACTCACTATACTCTTCGGAATACCATGTAATCAAACTATCCACTTAACATACAGCTCAGCCAACTTTGATGCAGTCCTGGTCGATCGAACAGGAATGAATCTTGCACTCTTAGTCAAACGATCTACGATGACCCAAATCCCTTCATTTCCCACTTTGGTTCTAGGTAACCCATCGATAAAATCCATCGATATTTGCTCCCACTTCCATGTAGGAACTTCTAATGGCTGAAGCAATCCACTGGGCTTCTTTTGCTCAGCTTTTACCAACTGGCAGTTCATGCACTTAGAAATAAAATTTCCAACATCTTTCTTCATACCTTCCCAGTAATAGGTTCTCATCATATCCCGATACATCTTATTTCCACCTGGATGAATTGTCAACTTCGAGTGATGACTTTCCTTTAGAACTTCATTTCTCAATTCATCTATATCAGGAACAACTAGTCGTCCTTGCTTCCGAAGCAAACCCTCTTGATCGACCTCGAATCCTTTATCCTTTTCTGGGTCCAATCCAGATTCCAAATCACGGATAATCTTGACAAGCTTATCGTCTCGCTTTTCGCTCTCGCCAATTCTTTCCACAAGAGTCGGTCTTATCGATATGTTTGCCAACATCTCAGGTTCCAATTCACATCTGGGCTTGAAGTCAAATCCAGCTAAATACTCGAGACTCTTCCATTCTGAAAACATGGCTCCCAATCCTGCATGTCTTTGACTTAACGCATCTGCCACTGCGTTACCCTTTCCAGGAGTATAGGCTATACCAAAATCATATGATGCCAAAAACTCTAGCCATCGTTGCTACCGAAGATTCAAATCCTTTTGGGAGAAAAGATACTTCAACGACTTATGATCTGTAAACAACTCGAATCGAACTCCCAATAGGTAATGTCTCCACATCTTCAGAGCAAATACAATCGCCGCTAACTCCAAATCATGAGTCGGATAATTCCTTTCATGCGGCTTCAGTTGTCGACTTGCATACGCAACAACTTTACCCTTCTGCATCAGCACTGCTCCAAGTCCAGTACCACATGCATCGGTGTAAACCACCATCTCTTCATTTCCACTTGAAATAGTCAAAACAGGAGCACTTGTCAGTAGCTCTTTCAGGATTCCGAAAGCTTGCTCCCACTTAGCATCCCATCTGAATACTTGATTCTTTTTCGTCAATCCTGTTAATGGTGCAGCCACCATGGAAAAGTCTTTGATAAATCGACGATAGTATCCTGCTAATCCAAGAAAACTTCTCATATCAGATGCATTCTTAGTTCTAACCCAATCCTGGATTGCTGCCACCTTAGCGGGATCTACCGCTATTCCATTTCCAGAGATAATATGGCCTAAGAACCTCACTTCACTCTTCCAGAAGTGACACTTCGAAAACTTAGCCTTCAGCTGATGTTTTCGTAAGATTTCCAAAACAATACGCAAGTGCGTCTTGTGCTCTTCTTCAGTTCTGGAATAAATCAAAATATCATCCATGAACACTAGTACGAACTTGTTCAACTGATCCCTGAACACTCTATTCATAAGATCCACGAAATATGCTGGCGCATTGGTCAATCCAAATGGCATTACCAGCCACTCAAAGAAACCGGATGGTGTCCTGAAAGCAGTCTTCGGCACACTATCCTTAGCCACTCTTAACTGCTGAAATCCCGTTGCCAAATCCATAAGAGAAAACACCTTAGCTTCGTGAAGCTGATCAAACAAGTCATCTATTCTTGGCAATGGATACTTGTTCTTCTTAGTCACTTTATTCAGCTCACGATAATCCACACACAACCTCAACGATCCATCTGCTTTGGTTACAAACACAACTGGTGCACCCCATTCAGACACACTCCGCAGAATAAATCCTTTCTGTAATAGATCATCAACCTGCACCTTCAACTCTTGTTGTTCCCTAGGCGCCATCCGCTTAAGAGGCATCACAACAGGTCTGGCTCCTTCAACTAAATCGATACGAAACTCGATCTCTCTATGCGGCGGTAACCCTTTGACCTCATCAAAGACATCCTCAAATCCATTAGCGGTTGGCACTGATGACAGTCCATCCCGTGGAACAACCAGCGAATACATGAAGCTCATGAAGACGCCTTCCTCATGCTTACATCGTATCACAACCTTTCGCCCCTCCACATTCTCGACTGTCACCTCCAACCTTTCACAATCAACCTTTGTCGCATACTTCCTAAGCCAGTGCATACCCAAAATAATTCCGAACCCCGCAAAGTTCAGAACAAAACAATCACAAACAAAAGAGCAATCATGACTCGATACGACCAAACCACGGCATAGCATACACAAACAGGACGAACCCCCAACTGGATTAGTCACAATCAATGGTCTATCAACAATATCCGGTTCTAAACCCAACCGGCCTACAAGTTCATTACAAACAAAAGAATGCGATGCCCCAGTATCGAATAACACTCTAACTGGAACACCACATATGGAAAGAGTACCTTGAACCACCACACTCTCTCCTTTCTCTTCAGCGGTAGGAGCTTTTGAAGATGATGGAACGGCCCCCAAAGCATAAGCTTGCACAATCTGCTTGTCCTTCCACGGTTCTGGACAATTCTTCTTGATATGCCCCGGCTTGTCACAGTTGTGGCACTTCACTGGCACCTTTGGATTCTTGCAATCTCTGGAGAAATGGCCCTTCTGCAGACAATTGTAGCAGGTCACTTCGCCCTTCGGCTTCTTCTGACCATCCTTACCCTTTTGCTGATGCTGCTTCCTCTTCTTGTTTCCACCCTGCTGTGGTTTAGACTCTTCCTTGGCCACAGCAACAACAGATCTTTCTTTAGGAAACAGATTTTCGTGCCTGAGAGCTTTCTCCACAAGCTTCTCAAATGGATCGTCTAGATGATCCACCAACTGCCTCCCAAGATAACTGTCCAAGCCTGTCACAAACTTCTCGTTCTTCTGATAAGGAGATTCAATATACGACCGGGCATACTTGGACAAAGCTTCAAACTCAGAAACATACTCAAGAACTGGTCTTCCATCTTGCTTGAGCTCTACAAACTTCATAAACAGAACAGATTTCTGAGCTGTAGAAATGAACTTAGCTTCAAATCTGGCTTGGAATTGCTCCCAAGTAATTTCTTCCTCCGGAGTATCAATGGTGATAGAGTTCCACCAATCAGAAGCTCTTCCTTGAAGCTGTCTTGATGCGAGCTTCCTTTTAGTTGCATCCTTGATTCCCAAATCACCAAAGATTCTTCTACAAGCATCTATCCATCTCTGGACTTCAATGGTTGACTCTGTTCCCAAGAAAACCTTTCCTCCAAGAGCAGTATAGTCTTTACACAACTTAGAAAAATCCACCGGTCTGGGAGCTTGAACTTGAATTCCAACATCAACTGCTAGCCCCGGAGCTGGCATCCTCCTCATGATCGAAGTCATCATAGCTTCGAACATAGATACATAATCAGCAGCCCCCTCAGTAGCACGGCCTTCCCTAGCAGCTGGTCTCCCCCTTCGACTCATTCTTAATATCTATAAAAGAAATGATCAGCACACCTTGAGAAACAACTGCATAAAGAACTCAAATCCATTCTAAGCTACTATATTATATATAGTAATCATCCATCAAAATACAATTACGTCTCTCATACGTAGTTACGTCAGCGAGCGTTGGGTAAAATCGATTAACCAAGGCTCTGATACCAAATGTGACGACCGCCCATGACCCCTGCACTAAACATAGAAATAGTGTGCTGAGAAGTGTGCCAGGCAGCCATGGACGATCACCAAGGTAAGTTAAAACAGCAGAATCTATCGTATTACTCACAGCGCATGGATAAAATACAATAGAGAATATATATATACATATATATATATAGTGAAGCTTCACAAAATATAACTCATAAATTAAGCTTCATAATAGTTGAATACAAACATCTGAATAGTCAATACATCAAGCCTCACTACATATCACTCAGAGAATTATACAAGCAGCGGAACATCCAGTACATATAGTAAGAAAATAATATGCAAGCCTCCAGCTCGTCTTTGTCATCAACATCGTTGGAAACTAAGAACAGCACCTGTCACCTGCTACCTAGTTTGCCCATCCCAAAATCGATGAACAGTCCAAGGTAATAAGAGTTGAACATAAAACCTTGGGTCAGACAACAGTCTTAGTGAGCGGTAAATTAACTAACAACATACCAAAAGAGCATAAAGGTAAAAGGAATAGGAACCCAACCCTCCCACTCCACCTCTTTCTACAGTGATAGCCCCCAGACACACTAAGCAGAAATAAACATAGCAAAGCAGACATTTAAAGTAAAGCAATTATCACTCGAGTCAAGGTCGATGTTTTCCAAGCACAAACCCCTAAGGCCTAAACCAAGATCAGATAAGCACCCAGAAAATATCGCTCTTGAGACCGAATGACGATACAACCAAACATCCATGACTCTGGCTATCACTATTATCATTGCTTCGATACCACCGTTAATTGAATGATCGGCACATTCTTTCAGCCGTCCGTCAAGGGCTAATGGTAACCCCGGTTCTAGACAGAACTCCGCACGTCGTCGCAGCCCGTGCCTAGGACTATCGAATCTGCCCAGAGTACTCGACCACTAACTGTAGTCTTTTGGGACTATCGAATCTGCCCAGCGTACTCTTGCTTTGAGCCTGCTAGAACCTTCAACAACGATGAAATCTCAGCCTTCTAGTCATCCTCCTCGACGACTATTCTCATACTAGCTCAAGCGTCTCTCGAGCCAACCATTATCCTCAAACTCGAACCCTTTCACCGAGTCATCAACATGCTTGGAATGATCCCGTCTGGACTTAACCAAGGCTACCTCACATCATGCCTCGCTTCATCTCATCATAGCAAAGCCTCATCTCAACATCATCATCAAATCTATCCATATGAGCTTTATCATCCGCGTCATATGCCACGAGCAGCTTTCCTTATTCAAGAGCCTTTCCCTTAGCTTTCGAATCATCTTCGACCAACTTGTCCAAATCAAACAACTAATCAACTAATTTATAACAATCAATCAAATCAATCATTAATCCAAGTAATCAATCATTCAAACAAGATCTAAAAGCAATTATAACTAAAATGGCAATTTTGTAAATAAAGAGTCCAAATCTAACAAGCATGAAACATGAGCAATATCTCTACAACTTGCATAGATTAACATGTGGTAAAATGGATGTCAAATCATCATGAACAATGGATCTATACTTAAGTTTATGAAAATGCATGAAATCACTATTTTTAACACATAATCAAGCCACCAATCCGATATACTCCTTTGGATCCTTGTGAGAGATAACCACCACTCACCGAATCTCCTAAACACCTTAAAAGCAACACACTTCAGATCTGGACAGCGAAGGATCAAGCTCGATCCGCCAAAATTCCGCTTCAAACGATGAAATCTCTCTTCGATGGATGTAGATCTTCAATCTAAGCTCTTGGATCTTCGATCTTGGATGGAAGGAAGCACAAGATTATAGAAGAGATAAGAAGTGAAGAAGTGTAGTACTCGAGCTCTCAAAATGGCAGCACTTCGTCGCTTCAAAAATCCGGATCCCGGAAAGCGAAGAAAAACCCTGTATTTATAGGCTGGAATCCTTAGGTCGTCCGCCCCCTTAGGTCGTCCACGACTTAACTCTCTCGACCTACGACCTAACAATACTCACGACCTACGACCTAGCAGATCCCCGACCTAACAGTTGCGCGACTTAACATAGGTCGTCTACGACCTAACTAAACACGACATAGTGACTCAACGACCTAACACTTTACACAGGATCTCAACGACCTATCCTTAACTCGTCCACGACCTAACTTCCTTAGGTCGTTAACTCACTCAACCCTTAGGTCGCTAAACCCCTTAATCCGCTCCATTCCTTAGGTCGTTAACCTTCTTAGGTCGGTCAATTCCTTAAGTCGCCAACTACTACCACTAACTTCCTTAGGTCGCTCGACCGACCTAAACTATAACACGACCTAACCCCTTAGGTCGTCTAAACCCTTAAGTCGTCTACCCCTTAAGTCGTCAACTTCCTTAGGTCGTTGGCTCTCTTAACCGACCTATCCTCCTTAAGTCGCTCCATGACCTAACCTTCTTCACGACCTAAGTCCCAACACGACCAAACTCCTTAGGTCGCTCCAATCTCTTAAGTCGCTCAACCGACCTAACTACTACACGACTTAAGCTACGACATGACCTAACTCAGGACGACTTAAGATTTGGTCTACTTAAACTCTGGATGACTTAACAACACTAACAACCTAAAAATAACAGTTTTACGATCTTTCGATCCGTAAAATACGGGTCGTTACAATTTCCTTCATTTCTTCTTGCGTGCGTAAGTTCTGAAGGTATGACCTCCATTTTCTTCTTTTTATTTTATATTTTTTTCCATGCTTTGCTTCTCCCCTCCTGTCCTCTGCTTCCAATATTTGACAAATCCATCTTTATATTTCAACTCGCGTTCACAAATTTTCACGTTATAACAGTCTCCATTTAATTGATATTTTTTTTTGTTTAATGCTTATGTGAATTTTAACCCAAGCTTTTCAGAGACGTATATATACATAGTCTTATATCTTATTTGTTATTATAAAATATTAGTAATATACATATTTTGAAAATATAATTTGATTTTTATTCCTGTTCGAATATAACATATATTAGTATGGTAGCTGAGTGTTGTAAAAGCATTAGTGATTAATGTTGTACAACTAAAAATCTAAATGTATAATTTTCATCTCGATTCTAGCGTATATATAAAGTATGTTTTGTTTTTTTCTCTTTTCTGTAGATATTCGTATATAAATACGTTGTTATATGGTATGTATATGATAGTTGTTGAGTCGATTTTATAAAATTGTGTTTAAAAGTTTCCATTTTGTTTAACAATAAATTGTAATTTTAAAAGGTATGTATATAACAGTGGTTTATAAGTTTAAGTAATATATGTATATAAATTTTTGATTTACATACATGACCTGTATGTATTATTCAAGTGCATGATCTATTAGTCTTGTTTATATGGATATAAAGGGACAGATTGTATATATTGGTTTCTTTTATAAAATCTGTTGTTTATGTATAAAACTTTGTATAAGTTATATTTTTAAATAAATATCTATTTAACTAGTTCGTTTTAATTTTTGTTATAATATAAATAGCTACAGTACAGTTTCCTATACATTAGGTTATAGGGATGATGTTATATATAATTGTTTATTTAAATTATTGTTTTAAATCGTTATATATATGTTAATTTGTTAAAAATCTAGTGTATGGTGTTTATTTATATCTCAGGTTTTGGTTGTTAAAATGCATAGTAGATAGGTAGTTATATTATACATTTCAGAGATTTTGGGTCTAGTCGTACAAGTGTTATGATGATTTTTCAGCGTATAAATTATATTGATATAAAATATAGGTTGATTTTAGTATACGTGTTCAATTTAAAACAACGATGTTTGAAATATATATATATATGTAAAAAAAATTTGTGTTTGAATTAAATATCGATTTGAAAATATACGTTTTAAATTGATTTTTCTGAAAATTATATATGCAATGTATCTTCTTCATCGATCCTATTTTGATTTGAATTCGTCTACTCCTATTTATCAGCTTATCCGTGATTCATGTCAATCTTGTTCGTTTTGGAAATTCGTTCTTGGATTCGTAACCCATTTCAAATCTCTCTAGCCTCGAAAGGTGAGTAATCACTCACGATTTAGCGTCCTTATATTAATTAAATTTGATTTCAATTGAAACGAAAATTGAAATATGCTGCTGTAGTTATTTAAATTGTTATATATGCTAATTATCTGTAACTGTTCACCTGTGGGATATGACACCATATCCTGTTGTTTATATTATATTGTTATTGATGATATATGCCTGTTGTTGTATTTTATATTAGTATCTGTTATCACTTTGCAAGTTCTCTGTTAGTATAGAATTCACTATGGGTTGAAATGATACATACCCGAACGGACTTTAGAATAGGAGAAAATCGTTATGGGTTGAAATGATAAACCCAAACGATTTTCATTTGAATTGAAATTGGGATTACAGGTTGAAATGATATCTACCCGTATATATTTAAATTTCGGATTGAAATGATAAATATTCGTATCACTTAACCATATGATAGATATATATACAGACATCGTTGGTCCATATTTATAAATATTTTGAAAATAAATTCTATGGTTTGGAAAGAAATATATGGTTTTAATAAATGTTGAGCCTTAAATTATTATATATAAATGGGAATGATTTATATAGATTTAATAATGATATTTAATTAATTAAGATTGATTAAATACATATAATATGGTTGAGTATTTAAATTTATGTTTCAAAATAGATTTCAGTAATAATTTGAATAAGTTAAGGTAGGGAAGATAATTTGAATTTAGTAAAGAATTTTATTTAATTAAACCGATTTAAAAGTTATTGAAATTGAGATTTAAGATATGATTTATAACTTGGGTTTGATTTAAATAATTTAATGAATATTTCTTGTTTAAATAAATTTATGGAAATATTTAGTAAAAATGAAATTTATGGCTAGTTAAATGATATTGAATTTATTAAGTGAATATTCCCTGATTAAATGATAATAAAGTTAAATCAAGAGCTATATGAAATTGTTAAATTTAACTTTGAAAATGTTGAATATTAAAGCTTTGAAATATATTGAAAATTTAAATGGTATATTTAGAACTGAATTGAATTGATGAATTGAGCTTTGAATAAGTTTGAATTTGGAATTTGGGTGGATGTGAAGCAATTTGTGAGACTTGAGGAAATTATAAATACTTTACTTTTAAATTATTTAACATATATATATATATATATACTATTTTGAAAAATAGATATATTTGAAATGAAATGATATTTTGGTTTTGAAGTATAAATTAATTTGGAATGACCATGGTGTTATAGTGTATAATTACATCACTAATTCTACATAAGGTTAAAATGAGAGATCGTAGATTGCTTTTGTGTTGATTTATGTGAGAGTATGAGAGTGGATTTGCCTCTAAATTGTCTTTTAAACTCATATTTTTAATCACTTTTGTTCTAGTAACTTTTTCTAATTTTCTTAGTTTAAACAAACTTGCAAATTTAGGTTAATTTGATTGAGTAGAATTTAAAATCAATTTAATTCCCTACGGATCGAACCATACTCGCCACGTATCACAAAATTTTTCGACGACTTTCTAACCGATGGAAAATTAGTCGACGAACATCTACCATATTAATATAAAATAAGTTTGGTATTTGATTCTATTATGTTAATACAAGTTTACTATTTGGCTAAGGATATTAGCTATTTTGTAAGTTGTTGAATGGAGTTAGACTTGTATTAATTTTGAGGTTTGACATTTTGAACGATTAGTATAGGAAATAAAAAAATTCACCTTAGGAATATTTAGTTAGCCTAAATTACGTACGTATAAATATATTAGTGTATTAATATGTTGAAAACGTATAACTAATAACGTATTGATTACCGGTATAGAATAAATAGGTTAGTAAATAGCATTAAAACTCCATAGGAAGTAAGTTAAGAGTAATTATGGAAATTAGTCCATAATTGAAGGGGAAATAAGGAGTTTTCCTTATATGGCCTTAGCGTGTGAATACGGTTAAGGTATACTATTAACGAATTTCTTCCCCAACCCTAAAAACTACAAGGGAGTGAACCTTGGCAAATAACGGAGATTGGAGAGCTTAAATTTAAGCTCAATGAGTGTTGGCACAATGATAAGAGACGACATTGATGTAGAGTGGCTCCATTATAGAGCAGTGTCGGCATTGAGGACTCATGTGAATGTTGATGACTTTCGACATTAACATCGCATTTATAAATGGATGGTATCTCCTAAGTGTTGTTGAAGTGTAGCGTGGCATTGATAAATGAAGGCATTGATAAGCATCGACATTCTTGAGTGGCGATATGGGTAATGATCGACCTTATAACAAATAGCGGTAACAATGAGTGACGTTGATAGAAAGCGGCATCACTTTAAAGGGTGACATAGGTAAAATACAACATCAATGAAATGCGACGTAGGTTATGTCAACATTCATTGATGGCTTATAGTATTGATTGCAGTCAATAACATTACTCCCTTGGAGGGACGCAGGCATTGGTTCCATGCAGTATTGATAACACTCAGTATCCCTGGCTTCATTGGTGATACGCGACATCCATTACTTTATAGGTGGATGGTGACATAGATGGGATACAACACTGAGAAAATGCGACGTCGATTTCTCATGTTATTGACTAGGTTCGATATTCTTGCTCTTTTAGTTGCATGCGACATTGTATATGTCCTTTTATTGACGAAATGCAACGTCGTATTCCTTCGATGATAATCCACCTTTGCCACATATTGGTCTTCTTTCGTTGATCCAACCGTCCATTTAAAATCAATCCAACGACTTCAGTACACCTATTTCTTTCTATAAATAGCCAGGTCTATTCTCCTTTCATCTCTTACCTGCAATTTACAAGCTCAAGCCAAAAATCAAATTTCCAAAAGAAACCAAAAACTCCCAACTCTCAATTGTTCGATTCATCATTCAGGTATGATATGTAGTTCTGATTGTTCTAATTAACTCGAATTAAGGAATTTCCACGAAATCGCCTCTAGGGTTTCATCGACTTAAAATTGACATTTGGGGTTTAATTAGATAGTTTTGGTGCTAATGTCCAGATTATCAATGTAATCGATTGTCGTTTGTTTTTATAGATTAGATTAGCACTGAATTTTTATGTTGTTTAAATGCAATTTGAGGTATTTGACGATGAAAAACTGGACGTCGTTTGCTTAACAATGAAAAAGATAGCTTATGAGACCATATATCCAATAAGGATTCACTCTATGCCAACCCCGATATTTTACGACATTATCGTGATATTCAGCATCGACTCATCTTTCCCCATGTCATGTCATATGCAACGTTTATTGCGATATTGATATGATATTCGATATTAATGGTATTCGACATTATTAAAGCTTTTTATTGACATATTTCCCGTTAGCTAATGTTTTTGGTAAAAAAACCTCTATATCGTAAATAATGAAAGTGAAAAGCGGTAATCCATTTAGAGTTACAGAGGTTACTATTATTAATGCTCCTATGTCAATTGGATGCGACATCGGTAGATTCGGTGCTAATTTAAAAACAGTGTTGCGATACCAGCATGAAACTTGGCATCAATAAAGTTTTTTATTAACCTATCACCTCTTTAACTGTTATCCCGCCTTTTGGCAAGGCCGCGATACCAAGAACTTGTCTCGAAACCAAAGACGGTCTGTCCCGACGATCGGTTATACACAAGTTCACTATGGATACTGGCAAATTTGGTCTGAGTTCGGATTGAGCTACAATTAGCATGATACAACAAACAAAGCTATGATAGGCAGAATTCCAAGTTTCAAGTCAATCGGAGTTCTTATGCTCAAGTTGTGGATCGATCAAAATCAATGAAGAAGGTGTTAGTTTGTATCCATCAAGAGCCACCCTCTCTTCGTATCCATCCCTTTCCTTCGTATCCATCAAGCGCTGGCATCGATTAGGGTTCATTTTATTGGCACTCGACGGTCTTCATATCGATCCTCCTATCTACACATTTTGTATCGATCGGCCAACGATCGATACGAATATATAATTTATAAAAATTGAAGATTTAGTGTAATCATAGAATAAACAATAAAAGATGTATTGCATATGCTAGCATTTTAGATAACAAATTGCAGCTATTGAATATTAGCGATAGTCAGGAACAATGACAAGGCAAGGTTGATAGCACCATCAACATTGCAACCAATTGACAAGATAATTTGCAAATAACGGATGGAATAGTAACCTCATTATATTATTAGACATAAGCACGTGGAAGAATGTTCATTTATAAAATATAAGCCAAAATATGGTGTTTTGATTGATTGTGTATGCTATGAAGTGATTTAAAAAAACATTAAAACTTTATATACAAATCCTAAATTAAGGAAGGTTGGAATGAGAAGTAATTTTAAAAGCTAAGAAGTAAATTTTGTAAATAAAATTTTGGAAAGCATACATTAAAGAAATACTCTTGTAAATTTGAAAATGTGGAAAAAATGTTTACAATTCAAAGAAATAAAATTCATTGGAAAATAATATATTTATTATTTATAGAATAAAATATGAGTATATATAAAAGAAAATTTAATTATTTTCAACTTTATAAGTTTAGTCTGCTAGTGAAATTCGATTTTTACGACTCTTAGATTTTCAAAAAGAATAATCAAAAATAAAAATGTGTAGTTCTAGATGGAATAAGAAAATATGGTGAAAATGTTAAGTGATCTTTGGAAAAGATATATATATATATAAGGATATATTCTATAAGTGCTGATAAAATGAATTTAAAGGGGAAAGGTTTCTGATATGAAATGATAAATTTGGAGGAAAATATAGGATTGAAGCTTATAACTTTGTAAATACAAGGAATTGGGGAAAAGGTAATGGATTGAATTTTCAATTTTAAAATTTTAAAATCAATTAATATTGGCAGAAGGTTCACAAAAGAACGAGAACCATAAATTAAGCCGTGTTCAATTGAAATGTAAATTTTTGACATTTTGAATTTGTTGTGGAATATTTTATTGTGAAAAGAAAAGGGGGTTCCAAAAGATATGTTTTGAAATAAATTGTACTAATTTTTCGAGAAATTATATATATATATATATATATCAATTAGATTTGCTTTATGGATTTTAAAAATTAAGATTGCAATAATGCATGAAAATATCATTTATAAATTTGAGTCTATAATTGAACAGTTTATGATTTATTAATATTGGAATTAATTTATGGGATTTGGGATGTTATAATTTATGTGAATTTAAATTATTCAACATGGTTCAGATATTTGGATTTCAAGAAATAAGAAGCATGTTAAAAATATTTGCTTATTCGGGATGAATTTGTAACATCCTCTACCTAGAGGTCCGAAGTTAAGCGCTACAGATGCTGCAGTCATCCATAGTATTAACTTCCGGTGACCAAATATGGTGATGTTAATGGTATCCATAATATTAGAAGCACTTGAATATGAAATAAAATCATCACAGATTAAAACACTTTTCCGATTACATTTCAAAACAACAATTCATATCCAAGTTACATAATCCCAAACGTTTCCCAGGTTCTGATCAAATATAATTATTACAAAATACGCCAAGAGCAACATATGGAGATGCCCCCTTAGATGACCAGAGTACTAAATAGTCATAACAGACTTAATACAACACGATGGAAATAAAACTAAATAACAACTCCTAAATATAGCTAGCATCAGTCTCCTGTTCGTCTTTGGAAACTTTATTCTCCACTTACTAAAACCTGAAAATCCTCAACCCACAACCTACTCAAATCAATTTTGAGCACCCGATAGTTTAAGAGGAAAAACGTAAACTTCGAGTCAGACATAAAGCCTAGTGTGAATAATACTATACATCTCGGTTATTTGATATTACGTGAGACCACGCTGCTTAGTGGAACGGTTTTCCCCTTACTAATATCCTTTTAAAACATATCATTTGCAAATCTTAATCCTGCAACCAAAATTGGTTAAAACAATAAAGCAATATCATCTATACATACAAATCAGGTAACAAATGGACTATCTGTCCGAACACTATAGTTTTGTTTAGCTAACTACTAACTTTTGGCTGACTCAGGCCTACCAGACCAAATAAACAAATAATGTAACTTCTATTAGATCCTCCTCTTCTAGACAGTCTGTCCCTAACTTAGTTCTCCCAAGGTCAATTGATCCTAATGGTTTTGCGGGCTCACCAATAATCTATCTCCCCTCTACAGATTCTTTTTTTTTGTGTAACATCATCTTAGTCTTACCTGTGACAAAGCCCTACACACTTGAATTTTTGACTTATATTAGCTAGGGGCTACTAACTAAAGTATAGGGGGCGACCCTATACCAGTCTCATCTGATATTCTAATATCTGAGTCATTATACATAGGGTCATCTACCCATAAAATTTTCCTTGAAAACATTTTCTCTCAAATTGATTTAAACCTTTAAATCATACTTTAAACAAGGAAAATATACTTTATGCTTTACTCAAATCACCTTGCCATGTTATATATACTTTACACAAAACTTTGTTGATGAAACATATAAACCTTTGAAAGTAACCCTTTCGAAACCAAGTTACTACTTTGCTTTATAACCTTAGGCCGAAAGGCCAAAGCATACCTTTCGAAACCATTCTTAATAAACCTTTCGAAAGCATTGAAAAACCTTTCTTTCGAAAGCTTTAAAACCTTAAAACATCCTCTAATCAAAACACTATAAACATTGCCTTTCGAAAACATTGAACCTTCCATTTAAAACCTTTTGAAACCATTGGGGAACCACCCCTTTAAAACCTTTATCTCAAACCTTTCGAAAGCACTAAATATTTTTTATAAAATCAAACCTTTCAAAAGCGTTTGGGTTCAAGTAAAACATGTGGAATAACCTTTCGAAACCATTAGAAACCATTCCTTTCAAAACCTTTTGGGTTTACTTTCAATAGAGAAAAAAGGTCATAAAACAACTAAGTCGAAAGAACTCTTTCGAAAGCTATTTCCTAAGTAGAATAGTGATGGTATCGAAACCAACCCTTCGAAAGAATTGGAGAAGCGGCTTAGGTTTTAAAACAAAGAAAACCTTTCGAAGGAATTGTTTTGAAAGGTAAGATGTGGCGGCAAGGGGTTTCGACCCCGTCAAAAGCTTCTTTATAAAACAAAAGGCACAACCTCTTTCGGAACCATTCCTTAAAACCATTTAACCAAGTCGAAAACTAACTAAGTCGAAAGCATTCCTTTCGAAAGCAAAGCATGGGCATTTTCTTTTAAAACAAAGGAAAGCTTCGACCCCTTCGGAACTCTATGTTTCGACTACATACCTTTCGCATATGTCCAATTCGCTGCATACTAAGTCTTTGATACCATGCGCATTAGTTTCGGTGGTGATGGAGGTGGAAGAACTTAGTCGAAAGCTAGGCGCTGAAAATGGCAAAACAGGTAAAGTAAGGTAAAACTGCATTTTTACTTTAAAAAGTAATTCTTTTCAACTAACCTGGCTTATTTTTCAACAAATGATTGGTTGCGAATTTCTTTTTCAAATTCTTTCATAAATGTGCTGCCGAAATTTCAGAAGTAACAATTTAAAACATTTACAAAATACCACTTCTCCTTTTATAAATATATAAAACATTTAAGTCTCATACCTTAAATAATTTTATATATCTATTAAATCACTTAGGAAAATTTTATAAAAATTTTCATAAATCAGTTTTAATATGTTTTCTAACATATATTAATTTCTGACCCAAAATCGTCAAAAAATAGTCGTAATTAATTTAAACCCAATATAATTATTTTCTTCACCAGAAAATTCATAACAAATCCACATTAATTCAGAAAATTATGAAATTGAAACTCATTTCCAAAGTATTATTTCTAACATTAATTAATAAATTCAACTAAAAATATTCTTTATCAAAATGTTAAAAAAGAGTTCAATTACAACATTTTAAAATTAAATTTCAATGGCGTCCAATCCCCCTTCCCTTTCTCACGTCCCATTCGTTGACCCTATCACTTCTACCCATGCTGCTCCTGACTTGCCCATCCCCCCTGTCCTTCGTACCCATACCCAACCTCCGCTTCAATGTACCCTCTCTGCCCCATCACCTTCTAACACCTATGTCTAAACTGCCCCTCCCCCTGACCTTTTCCCTCCAACCATCTTCCCTAATCACCTTCCAAACAACCCATACCTATCTTCACTTGTTCCACCCAACACTAGTCTGACCACCCCCTCTTCTGCTCTCCGAACTAGACCAGGTAGCACCACCGTACCGCCTCTCTACCACATTTCTAACAACAATGTTACTGCTCCCTCTCAATGGTCCTCACTTTTTAAAGCTAAACCTATGAACACTGGTAAATACTCACCGGTTAACTTCGCACTGGACTATGAAGGACAACCACTGCCTGTACCGCCGCTGGTTGTAGAGGAAGGTAGGAGCTTTTTGAAAAATTAGCTGGTTGGATTTTTTCTTGACGACTGTTTGCCATACTTAGTAGTGGTTAATCACCTCAAACACGCCTGGAAACTCAAAGGTACATACAAAGTCAGATGTGATAATGCACACTACTATTTCGATTTCTCCTTAGATGAGGATCGGCAAAAGATTATCCAAAATGATCCTCTTTTCATAAGAGGCAAGATGTTTATAATCGCCAACTGGACTCCATCCTTTGGTAATATTCAATCACACATAAAAAAAGTGCCTATATGGGTACATTTTAACAACATCCCACTTCTCACATGGACACTTCTGGGAATCAATTGGTTGGCTTGTCATTTGGGCGATCTTATATGTTTCAATGAGGCTACGGAAAGGATGAAGAGGCTGGGATATGCAAAATGCTTAATAGAAATTAATGCCACAAACGTCCTACCCAAACAAATAATTCTTGGTGAAGGTGATAATGTATTAAAGGTTGATGTCACTTATGATTGGACTCCGCACATTTGCACCACTTGCGAATCGTTTGGACATATAGATCTGCAATGTATCAAGGCTATGCATGCACCATCTGACACATTTGTACAGGACAATAATACCAAACAGCTTGGAGGACTCCACCATATTACTTCCACCACTACACAGAACCAACATCATAATATTGATGATGCTAGATAGGCTTATCCTTCCAAAATGATGAATGATAATACCACCTATGCACAACACAAACAATACACTAAAGGTGTTGTTGGAAAACCACATACAACCACTGCCAACTCTATCAAACCTACTCTATCTATACTTCTAAGCCATAAAATTTCCACCACCTGCACAAATGCCCATAGTGCCATACCTAAACAACCCCTACTACCCAATCCATCAGCCTCTGCAACTTTTCCAGCTGCTCAAATGAACACCCCCTCCATACCTAAACTAAGCACTCTACACAACAGTTTTGAAATTCTCTCAGACACGGTGTGAATGGACACTGACATGCACAATGTTAGTCTTAATCTCCAATCCAATGCTTCCTCCCTATGCATCCACAACACTGTCCCTCGTAGCCACATTTTGCAATCATTTGTACGGTCTGCAACAGAGGCAAACACGGGTTCTACCTCTTCGTACCCAATCACTGCACACCATTTCAACAACATTCATCTACCACCACCTATCATCTTTGAACTTTTTAATAATAACATCATCAACCCTACCACTTTCCAAGAACAACTCCAAACCATGTCAGAGACTCTAATCAACCCTCATACAATGGCTACTGATACTTTTCCCACCTCTCCCCCTTTCTTCTCCATTAACCACTCTTCATCTTCCCCACAATCCCAACTCTTCTTTTAACACAACCAAGGAACTACCTCTCACCACTCAAAACACAAAGCTAAAAAGAATCAAACTGCAAAGCCAAATCCTCTGACAAACAGCATGTATCAGAATAGGTCAACATGGAGAAGCAAAACAATGAGGAAGAATCAGAAAACAATAAATACACCAACTCCTCTACCAAGAATACAAGATCGGGTAAGGCTAAAAAGAAGCATCTAAAAATACCAATATGTTAGACAACGTATGTGCCTGGAATGTCAGGGGCGCTCACCTGACAATAAAACAAAAGGAGATTAAAAATATCATCACTGAACAAAACCTTGCGATGATTGATGTACTTGAGACAAAGCTAGATAAACAAAACACATTAAAGCCTGTAACTACATCAACTCCTCTTGGAGTCATACAAACAACCTTGATGCTGCCCCATATGGCTGTATCATGGTACTTTGGAATCCTACCATCTTCTCTACTACCAATGTTCTCTCCACTGATCAATTCATTCATCTATTATGTACACACATCCAGTCCTCCTCCATATTTTTCATTACCTTTTTTTATGCCTCCAATAACAATGTACATAGATGCTCCATGCTTCAACAAATTACCAACCTCAACCCAATAACCATGCCTTGGTTAGCCCTGGGCGACTTTAATTGCATGTATCTCTCTCATCAAATACATGGTGGCACTCCTCTCTCCTTGCATGACACTTCTCCTCTCAATCAAGCAATTACCAATGCCTCGATCCTCCCTACACCTTCCACTGGGTCAACTTTCACATGGAAAAATAAGAGGCACTCTGGGCCTAGAACTTTTTGTACACTTGACCGCTGTTTCTTCAACCATCAAGCTCTTTCCACCTGGCCTACCATGATCTCCTATGTATCCCCCTCAATGATCTCTGACCACTCCCCTATCACTGCCAAATGGGGTGTTGGACCCATAAAAAAAATTCCTCCTTTTAAATTTTTTAACTTTTGGACTAAACATTTTGAATTTGAGCAGGTTTTTCTTTAGGGCAGGAATACTGTCTCCCATGGTAATCTGATGTTTGTCCTACAAGAGAAGCTCAAGCACTACAAGAAACACATCAGACAATGGGCTACGGAAATCTTTGGCAAAGGTTCTAAGATAGCTCAGAAATCAGAGACCAACTAAGGTCAGTGCAAACGCAAATGCTTGTTCACCCAGAAAACCATCAGCTCTCCATGTTTGAACATGAGCTTACTATAAGAATAGTTGTTGCCATAGAGGATGAACTTGAAATAACTAAACAAAAGCCTGGGAAAGAGTACCACTTTGACGATGATAGAAACTCATCTTTCTTTCACACTGCACTAAAGATAAAACGCAACAAATCTAAAATTGTTTCTATCACTGATAGACATGGTGTTGATCAATCCGAAGATCATAAAATTAAAGATGCTTTTGTGGACTACTTTTATCACTCTCTTAATGACACGACTTTTCCAATTGACATATCACACATCCCTTCCTTAAACTTGCCTATCATCCCAATGCTGAGGTTGTCATCACCAATGTTGAGGCTGTCTTCAACCTTAACTCTACCAGGTCGGGAGGCCCTGATGGTTTTAATACCCATTTCTTCAAACATACGTGGTCTCACATTGCCCCTATCTTCTGCAAAGCAGTACTCCATTTTTTCAAAACAAACACTCTACTTAGTGGTGTGAATTCCACTAACCTAGTCATGATACCTAAAACTCAAAACCCTACAACTGTTCAACAATACAGACCGATTGCCTGCTATTCTGTCATTTACAAATGCATTACCAAAATCATAGCTTCAAGAATAAAACCACCACTCTCCAGAATCATTGATCAAAGCCAAACTGCCTTCCTATCTTCGAGAAACATTTCTAATAATATTCTCCTCACACATGAGCTTCTTAGAGCCTATAATATTTCCAACATCTCCCCTAGATGTATGCTTAAACTGGATCTTCAAAAGGCCTTCAACTCTATTTTGTGGATCTCTATTGCTGCCATCCTTTGTAAAATGAATTTCCCTAAGCCACGGATTGCATGGATCCACACTTGTATCTCAACTTCTAAATTCTCAATTGTCATTAACGGCTCTGTGACATGATATTTCACTACCTCCAAAGGCATCAGGCAAGGAAACCCATTATCTGCCTACCTATTCATTATTATTATGGAAGCTCTCAACAGTATGATCAAACTGAGAGTTCATAACAAGGCTATCTCACTTCATCCCAAATGTAGAAACCTCATGATCACCTCTCTAATGTTTGCTGATGACTTAGTCATTTTCACTAAGCCTAATACCACTTCCATCAACAATATCCTCCACTGCCTCCAACTCTTTCATACTATGGCTGGGTTACAAATAAACAAATCAAAGTCTCACCTCCTCCTTGCTGGCCTAAATGAACACGAAAGTGTTCGTATCACAAACTTTCCACCCTTAACCCAATGCTGACCAACTCTATCTACCTTAGCATCCCCTTACTTCTTCCAGAATCACTACCACCCAGTGCTTGCCTATGTTTGAAGCCATCATTTCCAAACTTTCTACTTGGCCATGTTCTATCCTATCACAAGCTGGCAGACTTACCATTGTAATCTCTATTGCCTTTGGCATTACCACATACTGGTCCAGGATGTTTATATTGCCTAAGACGCTTGTTGCTATGGTAAACTCGGCTCTTAACCACTTTCTTTGGCATGGTGACTGTAATTCCAGAAATATGGTTCATATCTCCTTCCTAAAGATATGCAAACCAAAAAAGCTTAGGGTGCTAGGTATCCCTAACATACGCATGTGGAATATGGCGGTTGCCTCTAAGCATATTGATGCCTACATAATAAAAACAACTCTTTACTGGTCAAATGGATGGAGAGTAACTAACTACAAAATAAACACTTTTGGACTATTGAAATGCCACATAATGCGAGCTGGCTGTTTAGAAGCCTTCTAAACCTACATCCCACTTTGCTTCCCCATGTTATCTGCTCGATCTGCTCTAACTGCTCATTTTGGCATGATCCATGGGGAGATATGGGCCTTATTCTCCAACAAAAAATGGGCTATAATCTTAAATCCCTCACTGGTATTCCTGATAGTGCACAGGTACACGCATACTACCATAATGACATAATTAATCTGCCAAATTCGAGCTACCATTATATCAACAATCTTTGGAAAACTGTTAAACAACACCATCATAAATCTGAGATACCCTCCCTCTTCTGGACAAATCAATGCAAGCTGCACTCGATTGGTCATATCTACAAAGCCTTAAATCGAAACACTACCCATGCTCCTGACCTCTGGTATACCAGAATCTGGTGTCCTAATGACAAGTAACGCGATAACTTACTCTTCTGGAAAATCATACATGATGCACCACTGACCAAAGACAGGTTATTTGACCTTGCTCTAACTCTTAATCTTACGTGTATATTCGATAACTCTGACACTGAATCGACCCGCATCTATTCTTTGAATGCCATGTGTTTAATGCGGCATGGAAGAACACACTATCCTACCTACACTTACCCCCTCCCCAGCTTGGCCACACTCAAGAATGGAGAAGAATATTTAGACATACGATTCGAAATGATCTGAAGACGAGAACCCTTCTTTGTGCTGTGAAAACCTTCATACGTATTTACTGGAGAGAAAGGAACTTGAGAGTTTTTGAGGCGAAATTTCGTATGTCTCTATTTATCATGGAGGAGCTGAAATTTGAAATAGATAAAAGCATGTAATGGTGGATATGAAAACAGCAAACATCAAATGTCAGATTGTGGAGAGTCCATTAATTTTTGTTTTGTCTGTTTCCACCCTTCTTTGTTTCCCTCGTTTTTCTGTTTTCTTTGTCTTTATTTGTTGTAGCATGTTTTGTTTCCTTTATAATAAGAGCTGGTAGGGGACCAGGATAATACCCCGCTTGCCTATGCAAAAAAAATCGCATGGCATTTGGATGTCATTTAATTGGTTTTTCAATCTAAAACTCACCATAAAATCTATATGAATTAGCATAAATCATCAACAAGCATATATATTAACAATAAAAAACATGGCAATATACTTTGCAAAATATTTGGATCTGATCTAGAAACCAAAAATATCAAAATATGATGTAACCTATTATTCACCTTAGCTTTGTGATTAAGAAGTTGAGATTTGAGAATGGTTTTGAATTGATTAAGCTTCCTTCCTTTGATTGCTTTATCTTCTTCTTGTTATCCCCTAATGGTGGTCGGCCTCACTTATATTTTATGTTTGTTTTAAACGTGTAAAATGAATGGGCATGAAGGGTTTAGGGTATTAGAACATGTCTTATTCCTACTTTGCCCCTTATCTATTTGCCTTACCTATTTCATTTTAGTCCCCCTTTAGTTCATTTGTTATATGGCACGGCTACCTTTTTATTAACACAAATCCCAATCCCCTAATCATCATATTATTTTATTTTATTTGACTAATTAAATATCCTAAATAATGTTACTAAAAATTAGGGTCATTATAGACTCCCCTCCTTAAAGAATTTGGTCCTCGAAATTACGATAAGGTACTCAACAAATTAATAAAAAGGTAAAACATACTATCAAACAAATCAGGATAAGCGTCTCTAATCCTACTCTCAATCTCCCAAGTACAGTCTCTCTCATCGTTGCTCCATTGGACTTTAACTAATCTAACTACCTTATTCCTTAACCTCTTCTGATCTCTCGCGACTATACGAACTAGCTTTCTAATTATAGTCAAATTTGGCTCTACTACTAAGTCCTCTAACACAGTCGGTGCTATAGTAGTCTCCGGATATCGAACACACTTCCTCATATGAGAAATATGAAAAACACCATGGACTCCTACCAAATTGTTCGTTAATTCTACTCTATATGTGAGTTTCCCGATCCTCTCTACAATAGGAAATGGTCCAACAAATCTCGGTGCCAATTTCCCTGACCTTCCGAATCGAATTACACCTTTCATCGGTGATAGCTTAATGAAAACATGATTTTCAATAGAGAACTCTAAGTCTACCCGTCTTCTATTAGCATAACTCTTCTACCTCGACTGAGCTTCCTTCATTCTAGCTCGAATCAACTTAATCTTCTCTGCAGCTTCTCTAACTAAATCTGGACCAAGAACCAACCTATCCCCAGTCTCTAACCAACAAATTGGAGATTTGCATGGCCTTCCATAAAGAGCTTCAAACGGTGTCATCCCTATACTAGCCTGATAATTGTTGTTATACGAGAACTCGACTAAGTGTAGATGGTCTTCCCATGATCCCCCAAAATCTAACACACAAGCTCGTAACAAATCTTCCAAGACTTTGTTAAATCTTTCTGTTTTCCCATCAGTCTGTGGATGGTAAGCGGTACTCGTCTTGAGCTTGGTACCTAAAGTATCACGTAGACTCTTCCAAAACTCGCTAGTGAATAATGAATCTCTATCGCTCACTATACTACTAGGAATCCCATGTAGTCTAACTACATTCTTCATAAATAACTTAGCCAAAACATGTGTCGTCCTTGTTGACTTAACTGGAATGAAATGGGCAATCTTGGTTAACCTGTCCACTACGACCCATATATTTTCATTTCCTTTATTAGATCTTGGAAACCCGTCTATAAAATCCATAGAAATAGAATCCCATTTCCATACTGGAATATCTAATGGCTGAAGTAACCCACTTGGCTTCTAATGTTCGGTCTTTACCCATTGGCAGTTCAAACACTACTTTACTCATAAGCCTACATCTCTCTTCATTCCTCCCCAGAAGAAACTCCTCTTCATGTCCTGATACATCTTAGTTCCTTCCGAATGAATAGTGAACTTCGAACGATGGCATTCCCCAAGAACTTCCTTCCTAATGATTCCTACATTTGGAACACACAATCTTTCTTTCTTTCTCAACCACCCGTTCTGGTCAAGACTGTAATCCTTCAAGTCATCGCTCTATGTTCCATCCCTTAACTTCCTGATCTATTCAACTAATACTGGATCCTCCATCTGTTTAGAAGCAATCTTTTCGATCATCGTCGGTCGAACTTCTAAACATGATAACACTACAGTTTCTCCACTAGATCCCGCTTTTGATCTCCACTGTACTCTACAGGTCGTCAACGCTTCCAAATCTCTCCATTCAGCTATCATTGCCAACACTGCATTCTGATGTTTTCTGCTAAGTGCATCTACAACCTTGTTTCCTTTTCCTAGTGTGTACTCAATACTAAAATCATAAGCGGCTATAAATTCCAACCATCTATGATGTCTCATATTCAGCTCCTTCTAAGAGAATAAATACTTCAATGACTTATGATTCATATATAACTCAAATCTTTCTCCTAAAAGGTAATGCTTCCACACCTTCAGCGCAAAAATCACCGCAGCCAATTCCAAGTCATGCGTCAGGTATCTCACCTCATGCGGTCTAAGCTGTCGAGAAGCATCAGCAATCACTTTACCTCTTTGCATTAACACAGCTCCTAACCCAATTCCACAAGCATCTGTATATACTACTAAGTCCTGATTCCCTTCCGGAACAACTAACATAGGTGAATTAGTCAATAAGTGTTTCAAGCTCTAGAATGCTTCCTCACACTTATCGATCCAAACAAACTTCACATCTTTTCGCATTAGCTTGGTCATCGGTGCTGCTATTCACGATAAATCCTTTATGAACCTCCGATAGTACCCAGCTAATCCAAGAAAACTCTTTATCTCAGTTACTGTCTCGGGTCTCTTCCAATTATTCACCGCTTCAATCTTAGTCGGATCTACAGACAACCCTTTCTTTGAGACTACATGACCAAGAAACTTTACTTCCTTCTTCCAGAAATGACACTTCGAAAACTTCACCTTTAGCTGATGCTACCTTAGCGTCTCAAGCACCACTCTAAGATGAACTTCATGCTCCCTTTCATTCTTAGAGTATATCAAAATATCATCTATAAATACCAACACGAACCTATCCAAGTGCTCTCGAAAAATTCGGTTCATCAAATCCATAAAGAATGCTGGCGCATTAGTTAGTCCGAACGGCATCACTAACCATTTGTACGATCGATATCTAGTTCTAAATGCCGTCAAAGGAATACTATCCTCTGCCACTCTAAGCTTATGGAACCTTGTCGCTAAATCCAACTAGAAAAATAACTTGGCTCCACTCAACTGATCGAACAAATCGTCAATTCTAGGTAATGGATATCGATTCTTTATCATCTTCTCATTCAACTTACGATAATTGATACATAACCTTAACGATCCGTTTGGCTTCTTAGCAAACACTACGGCTGCTCCCCAAAGTGAAATTTTTGGCCTAATAAAATTCTTGCCTTCTAAATCCACCAACTACACCTTCAACTCCCTCATCTTGGTAGGTATCATCCTAATTGGCGGTCTACTCACCGGTTCTGCTCCCGGCACCAAATCTATCTAAAACTCAATGGCTCGTTTCGGTGGTAATCCTACTACGGGTTCAAAAACATCCACGAATTCTCTAACCACGAAAACTCAATTTAAATCATCTTCGACCTCCATAACACTCACAGCTAAGACTTACTACGGTATATACAATTTGATCGCTACAGTTAGGGTGTCTAAGCAATATTTTCCTATTATGGAAAAATATCCTAGCATTGTACTTACTTAACCAATCATACCCAAAATAATTCCAAACCCTACGAAATCAAATACATGCAAACTGCAAACAAATGTATGACCTAACAAATCAAACTCTAGGTGGTCACACTTCATCCCAAGCGTCGCATACCCTCCTATCGGATTTGCAACCCTTATGGAAGTAACTAAATATGAGGGTTCTAGGTTAAGCTTATCTACCAAACAACGAGATATAAAAGAATGCAATGCATTGGTATCAAACAAAACACTAACTGACATACAATGAATCAGAAGCGTACCTTCCAACACATCTTTTCCTTTTTCCTCTGTTGTTGGCCTCAAGGTAGCTGGCTCCAATGCATATACTTTGCCCTTCCCATCCTTAATAGGCTCCTTGCATTGGTTCTTGTAATGTCTAATTTGATCACAGTTGAAGCACCTGATATTCTTCTTCCCGATCACCTTCTTTCCCTCTCCAGAATGACATTCATTAGCAAAATGCCCTTTCTTATCACACTTAAAGTAGACAACCTCCGACTTTCCTTTCTTGGCAGCTCTACCCTTCTAAGCTCCTTTCTTATAGAAGAACTTTCTTTTCTGACTCTGCCCCCACCTGGACTTCCTTTGCCTTATTTCTCTCCAGAAAAGAAAGCATCTCTTCATTCCTCAAAGCCATTTCCACTACAACATCACATGGATCCCTGATATGCGGTAATATTTCCCTAGCAAGCTCAGGCTTCAACCCCCCTGACTAACTTCTCATTCCTCTTAATCACAGTATCCACCGTAGCATAGCCATACCTTGCTAGCTCCTCGAACCTCATCGCGTACTCAAGCACAGTCATGTCCCCTTGCTCCAATTCAGCAAACTTTCTGAGCAGAGCAGACTTAGCAATCTTCGACATAAACCTCTCTCCAAACCTCATCTTGAACTTAGCCCATGTCATTGTCTCCTCATTAACTCCAACTGTAATGTTGTTCCACTAGTACAACGCTGCTCCTTGTAACTTTCTAGAAGCAAGTCTCTTCTTCTGCTCATCATTAAGCCCTAAATCAGCAAAAATCTTCTTACAATGAAGTAACCGGTTCTTTACTTCGATTGCGTCCTTAGTACCAATGAACGGCTTTCCTCCCAACCGAGCATAATCTCTACTCAGAATAGCATAGTTGTTGACCACTGGAGCTTCTTGATTTCCTCCTCCAACACTTCCTCCAACTACTCCAGCAGCAACACCTGCTTGCATCATGTTTACAAAGAACTAATACATTGCTCCCATGTCGACCAACGGGACTCCAGCACCCACATTTTCAGCTTGCGCCTGACCTGGGTTTCTCCTAGTATTTGGTCTGGCATTTCCATTTGTAGTGGTGCTTCACCCTCCAAGGTCAACTCCCACTCCTAGCATCCATATCTATACTCAAGCCTCATAAGATACAAAAGAATAGCCTAAGAGAGATAGGGAACTAGAGATATAGCATATACTTATATATAGCAAATACAAGTACGTTATTATAGCGTTATCCCATACCCCGTTCTTATCTCTAATTCCTTAGTATTATGTTTTCAAAAATCATTTTAGTGTAAAAAATTTCATAAACCTATGCTTTGATACCAAGTTGTAACATCCCCTATCTGGACGCCCGAAGCTAAGCGCTACTTAAGATGTTGCAGTCATCCATATTATTAACTTCTGATGACCAAATACGGCAATGTTAATGGTATCCATAATATCATAAGCACTTGAATATGAAATAAAATCATCATAGATTAAAACACTTTTCTGATTACATTTCAAAACAACATTTCATATCCAAGTTGCATAATCCCAAACGCTTTCCAGGTTCAGATCAAATATAATTATTACAAAATACGCCAAGAGCGACATATGAAGATGCCCCATTGGATGACCAGAGTACTAAATAGTCATAACAAACTTAATACACACAGCGGAAATAAAACTAAATTGCAACTCCTGAATATAGCTAGCATCAGCCTCCTGCTCGTCTCCGAAAGCTTTATTCGTCCTCCTACTAAAACCTAAAAATCCTCAACCCTCAGCCTACTCAAATCAATTTTGAGCACCAAAGAGTTTTAGGGGGAAAACATAAACTTCGAGTCAGACATAAAGCCCGGTGTGAATAATACTATACATCTCGGTTATTTGATATTAAGTGATATCATGCCGCTTAGCGGAACGGATTTCCCTTCACTAATATTCTTTTAAAACATATCATTTGCAAATCTCAATCCTGTAACCAAAACTGGTTAAAACAATAAAGCAATATCACGTATACATACAAATCAGGTAATAAATAGACAATCTATCCGAACACTATAGTTTTGTTTGGCTAACTACTAACCTTTGGCAAACTCGGGCCTACCAGACAAAATAAACAAATAATCTAACTTTTGTTAGATCCTCCTCTTCTAGACGGTCTGTTCCTAACTTACTTCTCCTAGGGTCAATTGATCCTAATGGTTTTGCAGTCTCACCAATAACCTACCTCTCCTCTATAGATCTTTCTATGTGTAACATCATTTTAGTCTTACCTGTAACAAAGCCCTACACACTGGAATTTTGGACTTATATTAGATAGGGGCTACTAGCTAAAGTATAAGGGGCGACCCCATACCAGTCTCATCTGGTATTCTAATATCTAAGCCATTTTACATAGGGTCATCTACCCATAAAATTTTCCTTGAAAACATTTTCTCTCAAATTGATTTAAACCTTTAAATCATAATTTAAACAAGGAAAATATACTCTATGCTTTACTCAAATCACCTTGCCATGTTATATATACTTTACACAAAACTTTGTTGACGAAACATTTAAACCTTTGAAAGTACCCCTTTCGAAACCATTGAAAGTACCTCTTTTGAAACCAAGTAACTACTTTGCTTTATAACCTTAGGCCGAAAGGCCAAAACATATCTTTCGAAACCATTCTTAATAAACCTTTTGAAAACATTGAAAAACCTTTCTTTCGAAAGCTTTAAAACCTTAATCATCCTCTTATCAAAACACTATACACATTGCCTTTCAAAAACATTGGAACCTTCCATTTAAAACCTTTCGAAACTATTGGGGAACCACCCCTTCGAAACCTTTATCTCAAAACTTTCGAAAGCACTAAATCCTTTTCATAAAATCAAACCTTTCGAAAGCATTTAGGTTTAAGTAAAACATGTGGAATAACCTATCGAAACCATTAGAAACCATTCCTTTCAAAACGTTTTGGGTTTACTTTCAATAGAGCAAAAGGGTCATAAAACAACTAAGTCGAAAGCACTCTTTCGAAAGCTATTTCCTAAGTAGAGAAGTGATGGTGTCGAAACCAACCCTTCGAAAGCATTGGAGAAGTGGGTTGGGTTTTAAAACAAAGAAACCCTTTCGAAGGAATTGCTTCGAAAGGTAAGATGCGGCAACAAGGGATTTCGACCACGTCAAAAGCTTCTTTATGAAACAAAAGGCGCAACCACTTTCGAAACCATTCCTTAAAACCATTTAACCAAGTCGAAAGCATTCCTTTCGAAAGCAAAGCAAGCGCATTTTCTTTTAAAACAAATCAAAGCTTCGACCCCTTCGGAACCCCACGTTTCGACAACATAACTTTCGCCTATGTTTAATTTGCTGCGTACCAAGTCTTTGATACCATGCGCATTGGTTTCGATGGTGATGGAGGTGGAAGAACTTAGTCGAAAGCTGGGTGCAGAAAATGGCGAAATAGGTAAAGTAAGGTAAAACTGCATTTTTACTTTAAAAAGTAATTTTTTTCAACTAACCTACCTTATTTGTCAACAAATGATTGGTTGCTAATTTCTTTTACAAACTCTTTTCTAAAGGTGCTGCCGAAATTTCAGAAGTAATAATTTAAAACATTTACAAAATACCCCTTCTCCCTTTATAAATATTTAAAACATCTATGTTCCATACCTTAAATAATTTTATATATCTACTAAAACACTTAGGAAAATTTTATAAAAATTTCCATAAATCGCTTTTAATATGTTTTCTAACATATATTTATTTCTGACCCAAAATCATCAAAAAATAGCCGTAATTAATTTAAACCAAAAATAACTATTTTCTTCACTAGAAAATTCATAATAAATCCATATTAATTCAGAAAATTATGAAATTTGAAACCCATTTCCAAAATATTATTTCTGACCTTATCTCAAAATTGCAAGGCATTTGGATGTCATTTAATTAGTTTTTCAATCTAAAATTCACCATAAAATCTATATGAATTAGCATAAATCATCAACAAGCATGTATATCCATTTTAACAGTAAAAAAACATGGCATTATACTTTGCAAAATATTCAGATCAGATCTAGAAACCAAAAACATCAAAATGAGATGTAACATATTATTCACCTTAGCTTTGTGATTAAGGAGTTGAGATTTGAGAATTGTTTTGAATTGATTAATTCCTTCCTTTGATTGCTTTATCTTCTTCTTGTTATTCCCTAATTGTGGCCGGCCAAACATATATTTTATTTCTGTTTTGAACGTGTAAAATGAATGGACATGAAGGGTTTAGGGTATTAGAACATGCCTTATTCCTACTTTTCCTCTTATCTATTTGCCTTACCTATTTCATTTTAGTTTCCCTTTAGTTCATTTGTTATATGCCACGGCTACCTTTCTATTAGCACAATTCTCAATCCCTGAATCATCACATTATTTTATTTTATTTAACTAATTAAATATCCTAAATAATGTTACTAAAAATTAAGGTCGTTACAGAATTGCGATAAAAAATTTAGAATATAAGTCTAACTAATCTGGATGAATTAAGATTTGTGTTTTGTTGTTGGAAATAAAGCACTACTATATATGGTTCCTACCTTTTTCTATGAAGGTAATCATTTTATAAATTTTGTAGGATTTAAGAGGAAAAGAGCTTTCATAGCATGTTATAATATTCCATTTAGCCCAGATTTTTTGCAGTAGTGTTTTACTTTTTAAGGTGCAACTATTGACCCTACTCACTTCACTATTGGGCATTCCCATTAATGATTAATGTTAGTAACCAAATGGTTTCCTCCCACTAATAATATCTTGGGTATTATTGATCTTGGGAGGTGTTAATAGTCTTCCTCATTATAAAAATAATCAGCATCATTAACTTAAATATTAAATATACATATATTTTAAGTGGATTGGCTTAAAAGATACATGGTTTCTCAATAACAAATAAGTACCCTTTAGCATTTTCAAGTTGTAATAGTTATTATGATATGTAGTGTAAAATTGTTTATTCAATAATAAATGTCAAGTTTTGATAATTTTAAGCTTTGTGTGTTATATAAATGACTTAATAATACATATCAGTTATTAAAATGTACCCATAGCAATCTGGTTGACAAATTTATCACTTTGCACAAAAATTATTGGCTCAGTTTTGCATCATAACTAAATTAAGAATATCATATTTCCATGAAAATTGTATTGTATAATTGTACTTGAAATGCGATGTGGTCTGCAATTGTTTAATATCGCATGAGAAATTGTATTACATTAAATATTTTATACTTGAGTTGAATTAAATAATTTTGATTGGATATGTAAGTTGACTTATTATCATAAAGGTGCAAGTTATTTGGAAATATAAGACAATTGTAAAAAATTTAGATTGAAACAAAGCTTGATGAATCAATAATTAATTTGATTACAATAGTACCAAAACGATTATACCTTTATGGGAAGCTATTTTGCATCATAATATGATACTTGTATGCATCTACATACCCTAAGTGATTGTCATAAGCTGTTAAGTAATAATTATATTATGCATAATAGATAACTTGATCATGTTCAATGACTTGAACTATTCTTTGATGATAAGATAAAACTATTTGACTAAGAAAGAAAAATTACTTAGAAAGTGCTTAACAAATATGAACATAACTTTATATTAGCAGTCCGTTTTTGATGATTTTTTATATTGAAAGATAATATAATATAGAACAACTTTTGTATTCATTTCTTTTCAAACTTTTGAGGTTAACTATTAAACTTGATTTGAAACCAATGTATGTCACTGTTTAGAAATAGTAACTTCTCATAACAGCGCATAATTCAATCAACCATAACATTCAAACGGTTAATCTAATTTTGATGACCTTACACTTTTTGAAAATCTAATGACATAAGGAACAACTTTTATTTTAAGTATTTCGCAAAATTTTACCATTTAATAGGCTAAAAATGCAAATTAAAATAATGGACCTGCACTTATAATGCCTTTGTAAATTTCACAACTTATAGAAAAACTTGCATAATTCAACTTGTGGTTAGCATTTTTATAATCCGAGAGTTTCCTTTGAAAGTCTTGCCATTATGTAACAACCCAACTTTTGGAATCTATGTCTAGTTTACGATTTTAGTCTTTAAAATCTTGTCGAACTTGGTATAGTTAAAAAAGAAAATTGTATGTTGCATATGTAATAAATTTATGCTTATCATATTTTCCTATATTCAACTAATGTTCAGAAATGAGTTAAGTATAGGCACTGGGAAGGACTTCATGGGACTTAGTGGCGGTGATAGCTTGCTTTTGCTCGCAAATTAGTAAGGTAAATTGCTTATAAATGTTAAGATAAAGGTACCCTTATCGTTTAATATATAGAAATGTTAAAAATATTGATATATATTGTGTTTCTGACCATGTGGTCGTTGCATACCGTTTATATTATAATTGTGAAATTGTAAACGGCTCTCCATACAAAGGAGAATCTGCATAAATTTTAAAAAACTTTTGACACTTGGAAATTTTTATTAAAATTCTATATGTTTTGGAATTAAAGAAAATTTTCAAATGGACTATTGAAAACTATAAATATATGCATTGCTATGCCTATAATATTATATAATACATTTGAATAGAATGTAACATTTCGTGTATTTGGTTGTGCCATCGAAAGAAATTTTTATAAGTGAGACATACTATATGAAAGTTCATCAAAGCAGTGCCGCGAAAGCACAATAATGAATAGTGTGTGTATTATATTTGGTAATTAATGTTATTAAGTAAATAGATTATAGAATTCTCTGGCGAATTGCGAGGATGCAATTCTTTTAAGAGGGAGTTTGTAACTGTGACGATCGCCCTACACCACCAGTACCCAATATACCTATGTGATGCACTGTGGAGGTATCCGGTTGATGGAGGGCGGTAGCCAAAACATAAAGAAGGGAAAATCCAGCACAGAACTTTCAGAGTGCATCAAATGAACCGTATATAAGAACATCAGAGTGCATCAGGTTCACAGACTATACAAAAACTGAAATAAAATTTTTATACATCCCAAATCTCCAAAATAAACTTTATAATTGTCTCTATTAATACAAGTACTGACATAGCTCCACAGTACTACACAGTGGAATATAAGTGATAACAAGCTCCAAATATAGATGTATGAAAGCATAGCCTCCTGCTCATACTCCGTACAGCTCCATGTGCTATCCAGATATGTTATCCCCAATCTACTCATTTAAGAGTACCCAAGGTAATAAGAAGCAAGGCATAAAACCTTGATTCAGATAACAGTATGGTGTGAGCGACACATCATCTCAAAAATACTATAAAAATCTTATATGGTAAATATGGACATAGGGTACGTAGAGCTATACCTGACCAGTCCCTGCATCCAAAGAGTTAGCACATAACAATCAATATATGCTAATCTACCATCAAAGCCATATAAGTGTACTATAATCGAAGTACAATGTCCAGTATCTAGGTATATAGTCGAAATACCTACATTGTGTGACACCCTAGAGTGATAAACAACTATGGCAACCATAACATCCATTAAATAACCGTCACCATTACACGTGGGCGTAGGATATAGATAACTCATATGGCACAATCTCAAACCAAGGACCCAATCGTAATCCCGACTCCATTGGTGCTCAAATCCATGCCACTCCAAAAGGCTAGGAACCAGGCCCACAAACGCAAAGCCCAGGGTAATCTACTATCGAAAGATCCAGACAAAATTGCAAATCCAGGTGGGCGTCCCCACTTACCCCTTCTTTACGAGCACACTAGAAGCCTTTGAGTTATCAATGATCCATTTGCACATGTTTCCATAATGGAACTCAGTTGTTATCCCATAACGGCTATTTCCATAGTAGGACATAGTCGCAAATCCCACTCACAAACCCCCATCGTTAAACTTACCCTTGTGGACCACCATCATGACCCTCATAGTTAAGTTGTCATCTTTGGAACACCTTTAGACACCCATCATAAGTCATAGAGCCATTGTAAAAAGGTTCCAAAGTCGTCGTCGTCGTTGACATCATCATGTCGTAGTGCCGCATTATCGCCTCGCTAATCGCCACATAAGATCCAAGGTCATCTGAGGTCATTTAAAGTTGCTGAATCCACTCCACATCACCACCAAGAACCTTGGAACGCGTCAGGAAGAAATTACCAAAGTATCGCTACTCCATGATGAAATCTCCAACTTTCATTTTCGGGTCGGTTATACCTAATTCGAGCCCCAAGCAAACCTTCCCACGACTCCAAGCAACACTATCCCCAGCCGACCGATAAAATTACCATATGCGGATCAGACTCCGAGCCGACCCACAAAATCTCCATGCGCGACTCCAAGCAACCACAGAATCAAAATACCGTGATATTTCCAAACTTTAATTTTTCTCCAATTTCATCGCTACGCTATATTCTTCGACCTATGTGCCTTCCATATGCATCGATACAACTCCTAACATCCTCAAGCTTATCCGTCGAGGTCTGATTTCATGGTTCCTAACTCTAAGTCGCTCCGATGAGCGTTTTAACCATACAAGCATTTATAGAAACACAACACACAACACAATCCCATCCAATCATCCAAACATCCAAACACACATCAAACTATAGAAAATCATCATGTAATTACATCCTTAATGTAGCATATCACATATAAAGGCAACCATACTTCAAAACAATATAATTAAAGTGCTTTAAACATTTTAAAATTCATTTTGCTATAGGTTTGACATTGAAAATAGTTTTGAATCCTTATTTTAACTTCAAAAATGAGTTTAAAACATATCAAAACCTACAGATACATATATATACTCAGGTTAGCTATGATAAATCACTCATCAAAACCCCCAAAATCCAAGTTTTGCACACGAAACGGTGTAAATTCGAAAATGAACAGCAAATCTAAGATTTTCTCTTCTCTAAAATTTAGATATGAAGATCTCTAATGAACCCCCTTGTTAGTCTAACCATAATCTATGATTTAGACTAGATTTGGAGGCAAAAAGAGAAGTACTTGGATAGAGGAAGGGTTAATAGAGGCTTAGATCTAAGAGAGAAGGTGTAAAACTGATTTGGGGATGACGGTTCAGCCCTATATACTCTCTAAACCCGAAATGGATTAGTTGACTTGCCCCCAAATTCATTAATTACCGACAAAGCTACTTCAAAAACTGCCAGTTTTCAAACAGCCATATCTCCTAGTTAGAAAGTTCAAATCGCTATTATGACCACTCTACGAAAAGGAAACCATCATATCTTTCCAATGAAGTGGTCTTAAGTGTTAATTGGGCTCTTATCAAATGTTATGGACGATACAAATTTTAAGGGGTAAAATCATCCAGAAAGATTTTAAATAGGAAATGTCTCTAATGGGCTTTTCTCAAAGTTATAGAGTTATATGACCTAATATAAATTTAAAAATAATATTTTATGATCCTCCAATACGTAAAATACGGGTCGTTACACTCCATCCTTTGTAAATTTCGCTCTCCAAATCCTCGATACAACCAAGGTAAATCAGACATAGCTACCCCCACATGCCTATCATCCACGAGCTACATGTCGAACATCAAACATGCATAAAAAGTAATAAATGATATCTATGTCTACCCTAGCAGACAGGATACTAAACTACCCTATATGATATAGACAGTGAAAGTAAATGTGATAAGCAGAAGTTTTACCAGGTAAGGACCTCTAGATAAGCGGTCCTCATGCTCTCCTCGGTCTCCCAAGTACAATCGCCTTTGCTCTCACTCCACTGAACCTTCACCAGCTCTACCGTCTTCCTCCTAAGCTGCTTCGTATCACGTCCGACGATAAGAATCAGCCTATGAGGTCTCGATGCTTCTGATTCAATCTCGACATCATCAAGCTAATTCGGTTAGACTATTATGCATGAGTCATGCACAAACTTCCACAAGTGAGATACGTGAAACACATTGTGCACTCCTGCCATCTTTTAAGGCAAGTCGACTCTATATGTTGGATTCCCAATCCTCTCAAGTTTCGAAAAAGGACCAACGAATATCGGTGTCAACTTCCCCTTAGTACTGAAACGAACAACATTCTTCAGCAGAGAGATTTGACAAACATCATGTCACCGACAAAGAACTCTAAGTCAAGTCTTCTCCTATCAGCGTAACTCTTCTGTCTATCCTGGGCAGCTTTCATTCATTGCCAGATAATCTTGATCTTCTACGAAGTCTCTCTAATCATCTCTAGCCCAAGTATCAGTTTCTCGCCCACTTCTCACCAACATGAAAGAGCGTTGCATGGTCAGCCATATAATGCCTCAAATGGTGTCATACCGATGCTAGACCGATAACTGTTGTTGTGTGCGAACTCTACTAAATGCAAATGATCGTCCCACGAACCACCAAAATCAAGAAAGCAATCCCGCAAGAGATCCTCCAAGATACAATTCACTCTCTCGGTCTACCCATCAGTTTGCAGGTGGTAAGCAGTCCTGAGATGCAACTCCATCCCCAATGCCTCCTATAAGCTCTTCCAAAACCTGCTGGTGAACAAAGGGCCTTGGTCGATGACAATGCTCTTCGGCGCACCATGGAACCGCATAACCCACTTCACATACAACTCGGCCAATTTGGATGTTGTTCTACTTGTCTTAACGAGTATGAATCTGGCACTCTTCGTCAATCTATTGACTATGACCCAGATGCTATCGTACCCTCCTCTGGTCCTCGGCAATCCATCGAAACTTGTTACTATTTCCACTCGAGAATCTCGAGCGGTTGTAGTAAACCACTCGGCTTCTTCTACTTTACCTTTACCAATTGACAGTTCATGCACTTCGAGATGAATGCCCTAACATCCTTCTTCATCCCTTCCCAATAAAATGTCTGCCTCATATCGCGGTACATTTTATTTCCACCGAGATGTATAGTCAATCTCGAATGATGCACTCGCGTAGCACCTCATCCCTCAACCTATCGACATCAGAAACAAACAATCTCCCATCCTTACGGAGCCACCATCACGATCGAGGCCGTACTGCTTCATCTCCTTAGACTCTGCCCCTCCCTCTATCTTTTCCATGATTTCCGCTAGTCTAACATCTCACCTCTGACAAGTACCGACCCACTCGATTAAGGTAGGTCTGATTGTCAAGTTAGCCAGCACTTCCAGCTCTAGATAACAACGAGGACTAAAATCATAGCTAGCGATAAACTCCAACAGATTTCACTCTAGAAACATTGCTCCCAAACTAGCCTATTTTCTACTCAATGCATCAACGACTGCATTTCCCTTGCTAGGCGTATAAAAAATGCCAAAATCATAAGAGGCAAGGAACTCTAACCATCGATGCTAATGAAGTTAAAGGTCCTTTTGGGAGAATAGATGCTTAAATGACTTGTGATCCGTATACAACTCGAACCTTTCCCCAAGCAAATACTATCACTACCAACTCCAAATAGTGAGTCGGGTACTTCCTCTCGTGTGGTTTCAGTTGTCGACTAGCGTAGGCGACAATCTTTCCCCTCTACATCAACACTACACCTAGTCCAGTACCACAGGCGTCTGTGTATACAGTCGGCTCTTCATTCCCACTTGGAATGACTAACATCGGTGCACTTGTCAACCTTCCCTTCAGACTTACGAACGCATGCTCGCACCTCGCATCCCAAATAAAAGTCTGATTCTTCTTTGTCAAGTTGGTTAAAGGCATTGCTACCTTAGAGAAGTCCTGGATGTAACGTCTATAATATCCCGCCAAACCAAGGAAACTTCTCACGTCTGTAGCGGTCTTGGGTCGATCCCAGTCCTGCACTATTGCCACCTTCGTCGAATCTACAGCAATGCCCTGCTCAGAGACAACGTGACTTAGAATTTGCACTTCCCTCCTCCTGAAGTGACACTTAGAAAATTTTGCCTTCAATCGGTGCTTCCTCAAAACCTCGAGCATAATCTTCAAATGCTCCTTGTGTTATTCCTCTGTCCTCGAATAAATGAGGATATTGTCCATGAACACAAGTACAAACCTATTTAGCCGATCCTTGGAAATACGGTTCATAAGATCAACAAAGTACGTCGGGCATTGGTTAGCCCGAACAGCATAACCAACCACTCATAGAATCCAGATGGCGTACGAAACGCCGTAATTGGCACACTCTTCTTTGCCACTCCCAGTTAATGAAACCCTATCGTAAGGTCCAATTGAAAGAACACCATATCACCGTAGAGCCGATCGAACAAGTCAGCAATATGCGGAAGTGGGTACTTGTTCTTCTTCGTCACCTTATTCAGGTCATGGTAATCTACACGCAACCTCAAAGAGCCATCTGCCTTAGTGGCGAATAGTACAGGTGCGCCCCACTCAGATATGCTCCTACGAATGAACCCTCGCCTCAACAGGTCATTCACTTACACCTCCAACTCCTGCTCTCTAGGTGCCATACGCCTCAAAGGCATAACCACTGGTCTAACATCCTTTACCAAATCTATATGGAACTCTATCTCCCTATGTGGTGGTACTCTGGTCACCTCCTTGAATATGTACGGATACTCTCTTGCTATAGGTATAGATGACAACTCGTCATGTGGGATCTCGAATGAATACAAAAAGCTAACCATTACCTTATCGTTAGGCAGGCAACCTATCTCTAACCTACAACCACCATCCATCACTATCGTCAACAACGACCTCTCACAATCCACTACTACGTCATACCTCTACATTTAGTCAATCCCCAGTATAATACCGAACCCCACAAAACCCAAAACAAAGCAATCACAAGCAAACAGACATCCATGAATCGATAAGGCTAGGTCTTCACAAACCATGCAAAGGCTAGTAGAGCATCCAACTGGATTCGTCACAATCAAGGATCGGTCAACAATTTCGGATCTCAATCTCAATCTATTTATCAAATCACTAGATATGAAGAAATATGAAGCCCCAATATCGAATAAAATGTACATGTGTATTGAAAATAGAAAGCATACACTGTATAATGACACTCTTCCCCTTCTCCTTTGTCGATGGAGCACTCGATGAAGTTGGAACAACGTTCAAAGTGTAAGTAGACACAACTTACTTATTCCTCGGCGGTTCAAGGTAATCCTTCTTGATATGCCCCGGCTTGTTGCAGTTGTAGCACTTCTTGCCCTCCACCTTACAGTCTCTGATAAGATGTAGCTTCCCCCCGCAATTATAGCAAGTAGGCTCCCACTTGCCTTTCTTCTGAACATCCTTCTAAAACTACTTCTTTTTCTTGTTGTCCCACTTCCTCTTGCCTCACCCGCCATCTTGCGGCTATAGCCTACCCTTGGGAGCAACAACCAACTTAGGCTTAGGATGTAGAATCTCATGTCAAAGAACCTTTTCAACCAGCCTCTCAAATGTCTCATCAATATGACTCATGAGCTTTTTCCCAAGATAATCATCCAAGCCCATGATAAACTTCTCATTCTTCTTGAGTAGAGTGTCAATAAAAGATAGACCGTACTTTAATAGTGCGTCGAACTCGGCCATGTACCCCAACACGGACATATTCCTTTATCTCAAGTCAACAAACTTCCAAAAGAGCACTGACTTTTGAGCGGCTGGTATATACTTCTCTTCAAATCTTGCCTTGAACTACTCCCAAGTGATTTGGTTTTCAGGAGTACTAATGTTGATGGCATTCCACCATCCCATAGCTCTTCCCTGAAGCTGTTTAGAGGCCATCTTCCTCTTCATTGCATCCTCTAATTCCATATCCTCAAAAATGCGTTCGTAGGTATCCAACCAATCCTGCACTTCAATGGCTGATTCCATTCCCAAAAATGGTTTTCCATCTAAAGTAGAAAGATCCTTGCTCAATTTGGCGAAGTCAGCCCTCGGCGCTTGCACTGGAGCACCACCATCAACTGCTGCAATAGGAGCACCTTGGGCATTCTGAACCATGTTTCGCACCATCTCAGTGAACATATTCTGTAAAGGGGTTAGCAGCCCCCAATCCCGTACCCTCCTCAACTTTAAAGATGGAGTTCCTAGCAGCTTTCTTTGTTAGCTGACTCATTCTTATAAGCTGTAGTAAGAATGATCAGTCTCTCTAAAAGGAATAAGTAGTGTCCACGAATGCAATGCAACTTATGCCATATATATGTGTATGTATGCATGTGTGTATATATATATGTATGTATGTACGTACTATTATACAGTTTTGAAAATCAAAGTATAAAAAGTACGCTCTCTCATATATCACTAGATCCAGTCTAAGACGGTAGCTCCTTCCTTATCTCTAATGGATTCTAGTATCAACTTAAGGCATTTGCGCAATCTAAGCTCTAATACCAAACGATGACCGTCCTACACCTTCGGTACCCAATATACATATGTGATGTGTTGTGAAGGTGCTCGGCCGATGAAGGGCGGTAGCCAAGGATATATAAAAGGGAAAATCCAACACAGAACCATCATCTCACAACACACGGATAAAATATAATACAACAACATAGATGTAAAACAGGCGAGACGGTGATACAATCAAATGAACCACAAATAAGAACACTAGAGTGCATCAGGTTCACAGACTATACACAAACTGAAATAAAAAGTTTATACATACCAAATCTCCAAAATAAACTTTATAGCTGTTTTTATTAATACAAGTACTGACATAGCTCCACGGTACTGTATAGCATAATATAAGCGATAGATATATGAAAGTGTAGCCTCCTACTTGTACCCCGTACAGCTCCATGCGCTATCCAGATATGTTATCCCTAATATACTCATTTAAGAGTACCCAAGGTAATAAGAAGTAAAACATAAAACCTTGAGTCAGACAATAGTATGGTGTGCGCGATACATCATCTCAAAAATACTATAAAAATCATATATAGTAAATGTGGACATAGCGTACGTAGAGCCATACCTGACATGTCCCTGTATCCAAAGAGTAAGCGCATAATAGTCAATGTATGCTAATCTACCATCACAGCCATATAAGCGCACTATAATCAAAGTACAATGTCTAGTATCTAGGTATACAGTCGAAATACCAACATAGTGTGACACCTTAGAGTGATAAACAACCATAGCAACCATAACATCCATCAAACAATCCTTACCATTTACACGTGTGCAGTGGATATATGATAACTCATATGGCATAATCGCAAACCAGGGACCCAATCGTAGTCTCGGCTCCATTTGTGCTCGAATCCATGCCACTCCAAAAGGCTAGGAACCAGGCCCACAATTGCAATGCCCATGGTAATATACTATCGAAAGATCCGGACAAAATCGCAAATCCAGGTGGGCATCCCCACATACCCTTTCTTTACGAGCACACTAGAAGCCTTCGAGTTATCAATGATCCCTTTGCACGTGTCTCTATAATGGAACTCAGTCATTATCCCATTACGGCTATTTCCACAGTAGGACACAGTCGCAAATCCCACTTACAAACCCCATCGTTAAACTTGCCCTTGTGGATCATCGTCACAACTCCCATCGTTAGGTCGCCATCTTCAGAATGCCTCGAGACAACCATTATAAGTCGTAGAGCTATCCTACCAAGGTTCTGAAGTCGTTATCGTCGTCGTCGACGTCATCATGTCGAAGCGCCACACCATCGCCTCGTTAGTCACTACACAAGATCTAAGGTCATCCGGGATCATTTGGAGTTACTCACTCCACTCCACATCACCCCCAAGAACCCCGGAACGCGTCATGAAGAAATTCCTGAAGTATCGCTGCTCCACGACGAAAATCTCTAACTTTCGTTTTTGGGTTGGTTATACCTGAGTTGAGCCCCAAGAAAACCTTCCCACGACTCCAAGCAGCACTATCCCCAGGCGACCCCAAGCCTACCTAAAAATTTCCCTGTGCGACTCCAAGCAAACCACCGATCCATGAAACCTGGTCGGTCACCGACATGACTCCAAGTTGACCCACAAAATTCTCATGCGTGAATTTAAGCAAACCACCGACCCATGAAACCTGTCAAGGTTTCAGTCACCAACATGACACCAAGCCAACCTACAATATTCTCATGCGCGACTCCAAGCAAACACCGATCCATGAAACCTCATCGGTTACCAACTTAACTTCAAGTCGGCTCACAAAATTCTCATGCGTGACTCAAAGCAAACCACCGACTCGTGAAACCTGGTCGATCACCAGACTGACTCCAAGCCGACCTAGAAAATCTCCACGCGTGACTCTAAGCAACCACCAAACCAAAATACTGTGATTTTTCCAAACTTCAATTTTTCCCTTATTTCGTTGCTACATTCCATTCTTCGACCCATGTGCTTTCCGTAAGCATCGATACAACTCCTAACATCCTCGAGCCTGTCCGTCGAAGTCCGGTTTCACGGTTCCTAACTCTAAGTTGCTCCGATGAGTGTTCAACTATACAAGCATTTACACAAATACAACACATATACAATCACATTTGATCATCCAAACACTTATCAAACTATAGCAAATCATCATGTTATTACATCCCTAATGTAGTCTATCACATATAATGGCAACCATACTTCAAAACAACATAATTAAAGTGCTTTAAACATTTTAAAATTCATTCTGTTATAGCTTTGACATTGAAAATAGTTTTAAAACCTTATTTTGACTTCAAAAATGAGTTTAAAACATAACAAAACCTATGATTGTATATATAGTAAAGTGAGAAATGATAAATCACTTACCAAAACCTCCCAAAATCCAAGTTTTGCATGCAAATCGGTGTAAATTAGAAAATGAATAGCAAATCTGAGATTTTCTCTTCTTTAGTATGTAGATGTGAAGACCTCCAATTAATCCCCTTGTTAATCTAACCCTAATATATGCTTAGACTTGATTTGGAGAACAATAGAGAAGTTTTTAGGTAGAGGAAGGGTTAGTAGAGGCTTAGATCTAAGAGCGAAGGTGTAAAAGTGATTTCAGGATGATGATTCAGCCCTATATACTCTCTAAACCCGAAATGGTTTAGTGGGCTTTCCCCCAAACTTACTAATTACCCATTAAGCTGCTCCAAAAACTACCAGTCTTCAAACAGCCATATCTCCTAGGCAGAAAGTCCAAATCGCTTTTATGACCACTCTACCGAAAGGGAAACCATCATATATTTCCAATTAAAGTGGTCTCAAGTGCTACTTCGGCTACTATCAAATGTTATAGATGATACAATTTTTTAAGGGTAAAATCTTCTGGAAAAATTCAAAATATAGGAAATATCTCTAATGGGCATTTCCCAAAGTTATAGAGTTATACGACCTTATATGAATTTAAAATAATATTTTACGATCCGCCGATATGTTAAATACGGGTCATTATAGTAACAACCTTGGTCAAGGTTAAAATAAAATAAACATATTAGAGTACATTTTTTGGAATTTAATTTGGATTTTTGGAATCTTTTGGGGATAAAATGACAAAGTTGATTTGAAATTCAATTTAAGGTTTGAATTGTGTTTACCCAAAAGTCATTAAAAATTCATATTAGTGAAATAAATAATATTTGTGAATTTTGGGATTATTCTAAGAAATAAAATAATAATTTTGTGATTTGGCTAACGACATTTTAATAAAAGAAAAATTATTTTAGGTGAGAACAAAATTATGGAAAATATTATATCTGCTTGAATGATTTTATAAAAGGTTACACTACTCGAACGAATTGAAAAGGAGCCAAAATGCCTTATGAATAAAAAGAAAACAATTTAATTCAATTCAAATGGGCCTAAATAAATTCAAGCCCATAACCCTTATCCTATTAGCTATGCTTACTTATTCAGTTTTTAACGATGTTATCAAAACCCATGTTCATAAGCCAAGACTGTGGAAACCCTAAGCCCTATAAATTGCACGACATAAAATCGAATGAAAAAAAGGTCACATGCATGAAAGGAAGCGACGACGATCTTGTACGCACAGGAGGAGGTGGCTGGCGCGGGGCTATGCTCGCATGGGGAGGCAGTGATGGAGGATACAACCTGAAGGTACGATTGAGGCAAGGCTGGTGGCATGTAACATGATTCAGGTTTTGTAGGTAGCAAGGCAGAGGTATGTTATGGTGGCTGTCATCAGGCGGTGCATTTGAGTGATTAGGAGGATGTAGTATACGATTTAATGGTTGGAGTTATTGATACGACTAAGCTTGGAGGTGGCTGTTAGGTTGGGAGCAGCGATTGTTGTAGGCAGAGTGATTGGTTTCTGCTCTTCGATAAGGTGAGTAAACACTCACAATTCTAGTTTAATTCTTTTGCATGTTGTTCTTATTGAATATATGATTGAACGGTTGAACAATTTATGTCCGTTGATCTTGGTTATTTGCTTCATTATTCACTTACTGCTCTATTACTGGCCACTGTAAACACCCATTATCCTCACATCATGATGTTGTGTCTATAGTTGTTGTTTGTGTGTGCATGCAATGAATGCAATAGCTTAGAAACTAAAGTTTGAATCGTTGAAGATAAACTCAACAATTGACTGAGAGGAGGAAGACCGGCACTGGCTAGAGCATGCTCCAGGCGGTGGCATCGATCGACCGGCGCCTTGAGATCAGTCGACCAGTCAAGGCCTGGAAGGTGCTCCAGGTCATGCTAGTGACCTTCCCTCCTTGCCCATTCCTTGCAATTTGCTCGCTTGAAATTATATTGATTTCTTTTGTTGTTTTGATGCTAGTTTCCAATGATTTCCAATGTCGGTTTCTGAGTTTTCATATCTATGTTCAATGCTTACGTTTGATGCTTTTCTTCCATCAAATCTTTTCTATGGAAATAATTCAACACACTGATTTTCTTGCACTAATTTTAAAACCGATTTGCAAAAGAAATGTTTCGAAACCAAACTTTTTTAAACATATATTTTGTTGAAACGAATAACTTTGAATTTTTTTATACATATATATATATATATATATATATATGTGTGTGTGTGTGTGTGTGTGTGTATATTTATTTATTTATTTATTAACGGTTTTATATAGTTAGAAAGGTATTAATTTTCCTATATATAAAGTTATATTTTTATAAATTCTATTAATAGCTTTTATAAACCAATACTTCTAAAATAGTCTTAAAAGAAAAACTATTTTTATAAAAGTGCACATTCTCGATCGAGTGAGAAATTGAATTAAATAGTTTTGTAACAAAGTGGTATGGAATGCTTGCGTTTACTTCATCAATTAAGTCTCGAACTTGTTCGATTGAACTCCACACACACATGAGCGGAGTTTACTAGCTAGTAGTAAATATTCGAGTAAACCCGTGTGGTATGGGAAACATGGTTGTTACTTGAATGATTACTATTCAGGAGTATACGATGCTTATTCTGGAGATATTATGGGTTTTCATGCCCATCCGGAGTTATGGGATTTCATGCCCATATGGAGTTTATGGGATTCATGCCCATCTTGAGTATTATGGGATTTTATGCCCATCTTGAGTATTATGGGATTTCATGCCTATCTTGAGTATTATGGATTTTTATATCCATCTTGAGATAGCACGTGTGTTCGGTGAGTTTTCATGCTTACAAATCAGGAGTATTTTAGGCGCCTTCCCCCTTTGATTTCTGTATTTCTGTTATTGATTTCTAGATTTATGAGTTTTGAGATTTTCATCAAAATATCTTGGGGTTTTCTTTTTAAAAGCTAAATTTTATTTTAGTATTTTGCTGAATGAATTTTAAGAATGATGATATTCTTTTGATGTTTGACACTATATGACTAAGTGTTATTCTTGAGGTTTATTTTACCATTATCATTACTATCTCACACTAATTTGAATTAAAGCTAGACTGACCCGTTTATTATTTTATAATACTCGGGTCAAACCAAGATGTTTCAGGTGCTTCTATTTGCTGATTTCTAGAGTTGGATCATGCAGTTCATTAGTGTTATTTTGAGTAGGCTTATGTAGTAGTTTATTTCACCTATCGAGAAAGAGACTTCTTTTGTGTGTGTGTATTGCATTGGGGTCGTTACATCTGTATATTGAGTGGATCACTTATAACCATAACCTTGTAGACTACCTCATGTGTGTGTGTGTGTGTATTTGTTCGCTTCAGCTTTGTATCCCGTGTATATTCAGTTATGCACTTTGTATTTCTATGATTCTATGTTCTTGTTATCTATGTTGTTCTTCTAAGCCACCATAATTTTGTTTTGGGCCTAGATTGTATACGTTGAATCCATTTTGGAGAGAAAAAACAACACTTAATTCGACGTGTCAATATTCGCTCAAAGCAAAATTCACGGATGGTCGCTCCTAACCAGCCTTATTCTTTGCACTGACAGACGGTATTACTTAATAATATCCTGTGTTAGTGTGGGTCTTGAGGTGGGGCGTAGTATTCTTAGGCAATTGCAAGGTACTATCCATATTTACAAATTTAGATAATTGTACACTTGATCATCATATGCTTTATGTTTAAATAGATTAGGTTTTATAACAAATCCCTATTTGTGTGTGTTGTCAACATGAGATATTTTATGTGATTATGTATATATATGTGATTATATATTTCTTTTATGTGCGTATGTGTGTATTTATGTTTGGACATATGATTTTTTTCTATCGAATCAAAAGTAAAATTTTCTTTTTTAATTTTCAAAATTGACGATGTTTGAAAGAGTCTTTGAACAAATTAATTTTAATTACACAAGTGCAAAGTATGTAGTTGTACATACAATTTGTTAGATCATGTATTTACCTTTATACATGTTATTATTTTGGAATGAAAAGGAATTACAACTTTGTTTGATTATGTATATGTCAAAATTTTAAATCTACATACACATAATATATATTTGTAATATAATAAAATTTTCTAATATGTATGTTAAATGAAATGCATATTTATGTATATATTTGTATATATATTTAATAAGCATAAAATTATATATATACATATATATCATGAAATTGTTTTGTATACATATGCATATGTAAGTGTTTGTTTTGTTTATAATTAAAAGGTGAAAAGGAAACAAATTATTTAAGATTAATATGTGAAAGATTATTTTTTTCCCGATTTGATAAGACAAGAGAGTAATAAAAGGAAAGAGAAAGATCTCTTCACTGATTCTCTTTTATTACTTTTTTAAATCCTAATTAATTTCATTAAACCTTCACTCTTTCCTCTTCCTAATAATTGCTTATTTGAACCTACTGATTGCTACTTGAATACAGATAAACCTTTGATTAGTCAAAAATAACTTTATAAGATTTTTTATATATAAACTTTTCATTGATTCTCTTTTAGCACTTTCTTAAATCCTGATTAATTCATTAAACATTCACCCATTCCTCTTCCTATTAGTTGCCTATTTAAACCCAATTGACTACTACTTGAATACAAATAAACCTTTGATTGGTAAAATAACTTTATAAGATTATATGTATACCTGCGCAAACATAAGAAAAACTACACACACACATATTGAATTTAAATTTATTTTGAAATAATTTATATTTGCACTTATAAATATAACTGTTATCCCGCCTTTTGGTCAAGGCCGGGATATCAACAAACATGCTAAAAAGGATGGAAATCAATATTAGAGATCGATTGGAAACAAGGCTATGATCGATACCGTCAAAACTTGACCGAGCTCCAATCAAGACGGGATCGATTGGGAATGATGGACAAGGCTAGGAAAGGCTACGTTTCAAATTTCAAGTCAATCGGAGTTCGAATGCTCAAGATATGATCGATGCAAAACAAGCAATGCTCTCGTTCGTATCCATCAGACCACCTCCTTCGTATCGTTTCCATTCGAATCCATTCAGGAAACCTCATTCGTATCCATGCAAATTCATACCTATAAAGTCTCAAGTGAAAAACATTTGGTTCGTATCCATGAAGAGAGCGCTAGTTCGTATCCATGGGGTTTCATACCCATCAACTCGTAAGCCTCTATTTCATATCCATCCCTCGGGCTACATCAGTTCGCATCCATCAAACTATGCCTACCACTTCGTGCCCATTCACATCTCATTCATACCCATCCCACAAGCACCATTCGTACCATGTCTGCACCATTTCATACCCACCGTATCAATTCCACTTCGTATCCATCACGACTGCTATGTTTCGTATCCATCATCTGAAGATGTTTCGTATCGCTTCCACTTATACACAATCTGTATCAGTCTATCAATGACTGATGCGAAACAACACCTAAAAACATCGATACGAAACCCACGGCTCGATGATCGATACAAAGAGAGTCAGGCTACATCGTTACGAAACGGCTCCAAATATCGATACGAAATGAAACAAAAAACATTAATACAAAGAAACGAGATGTGGATCGATACGGAGAACATAGGAACCGATGGATACGAATGAGGAAGCAGTCAACTCAGCATAAAATGTGGATCTCACCTAAACAATCGTGACACGTCACTCGATCGATACGAAAGTGATGGATACGAACATATCGATACGAGATGGATCGATACGAAGGCGCCAGACTATGGAATTGTAAAACTTGCATGGATCATAACTCAAAATCTACAAGTCCAAACGCCACCAAATTTTCACAGGAGCTCGCGTAGAACCTCAAGAATGTCCATGATCGATCCCAACCCAAAAGGAACAGTTTTGGATCGATACAAATTTGGTTCGTATCGATCATGGATCGAATCAAAATGTCAGGGGATCGATCACGTGGGCCCACCCACATGAGAGAAGGAGTCTTCCGAGATCTGGGCGAGATATTTCTAGTCTACGCCTATAAATAGCAGCCCAGGGTCTTCAGAAAAGGGATCTTTTGGTTCTTCTACGCCGTTACTCTACCGAATTCCATTGTAACTCGATTATTATCAACCATACTCTTGTAACATGCGAGTGATAATCAATAAAATAGAAACTCTTCAAAGTGGACGTATGCCGGAGATAGCCGAACCACTATAAATCGTGTGTTTCTATTGCTTTCCTTTTAATTTTCTGAGTGTTCTTCATATTTTATTCTCTATAAACTTGTTATCTATGATCTGTAATTGTGAACGGGTGCTTTCGTCAGCAATTGGGTGTTTGTGACCAATTTTGGCATAAAAATTTTGGTGCTTTCACCGAGAAGCTAGCACTTAGGGATTCTAAAGCTTGGATTTTGGATTTGAAAGCTTAAGGACTTGGATTTGGAAAGCTATGGCAAGGAAATCGACAAGAAGACAAAGGACTAAAAGGGGTCAGCATAAAGGGTGTCAAAAGGCTTCCTCGGGAGCGAATCGGGCCTCGATCTTCATCACTAGAGACGAGATGGAAACGATGCTGAAGAGACAGAGGAGATGATGCAGAACCTACTTTGACAAGTTGGACAAGTTGGAGTGCCGAATCAAGGGAACGCAACTGCAAGAAATGTTGGAGATAGGGATCGGGAGCACGGAGCAACCAAAATTCAGAATAGAGCAAGACCATCAGGAGCAGCATCAGAACTAGAAGGCACTCACCCGAAGCATGTTGATCCAATCTCGGGAAGAGTACTAGGTGGAGCTGTGCAATACGGCGTTGATAGAGGAATGGATGCTCGTCCAGGAGAGCAGATTCCAGGAATCCCTCGTGAACTCTAGGGGCATATTGGAGGCAACTGACAAGGACTGCAGCTTGGCGACAGCGATAGATTGGCAGAGATGGTTAGGCGAGCCGTGAGAGGCGGATTGTTGAATAGGGACTTGGAGGATGTGAATTGGAGTCCCTTTGCTCCGATGATCAGGCAAGCTAGGAACTCGCCGGATTTCAAACTACCAACACTGGAGATGTATGATGGGAGAACGGACCCTGCTGTTCACTTGATGAGGTACATGAGGCATATGGAAGTACTGGGGGCATTGGAAGAGGTCATGGCACGATGCTTCCCTTTGTATTTGACGGATATAGCAACATTATGGTTCAGACAGCTGGAGTGTGGCTCTATTGGCACATGGACGGAGCTGATTGAAAGGTTTATGAGGCAGTTTCAGGTCCACATAGTCCGACCCAAGAATGTGATGACTTTGACATCGATAAAACAATGGAAAGGAGAGTCACTCAGGGATTTCTTAACCAGATTCAATGTGGCAGTGGCTTCGGTGGATCGACCTGATCCATCGATGGTTTTGATGGTGGTAGTTTTAGGAATTGCAGATAATTCAGATTTCAAGATATCGTTGGAACGGGACCCACTGATGGATCTCGGGGAGTTCTACCATGAAGCAGAAAGGTTTCTAAGGTAGGAAGATGCGCAGGCTGAGAGAGAAGGGAGAGAGGCTGAAGCTTATGCAGTAAGGGGTGGAGGTCCACCCAGGGAGGATCCAAACGAAGATGATAAAGGCAAAAGGAAAATGAATGATAATGGTAACAGTTTAAAAAGGCCACGGAGGAATTTAAAGTTTACTTCCTACATGGATTTGACTAAGACTTTGGAAAGGATTTACTTGGATACTCGAGGGCGCCTCTAGTATCGAAGGCCGGCAAGAAGGGAACCTTCCGAATACGAGCGGGCATCGGGAAAGCATTGCCTATTCCATAAGCTGGATGGGCATAACATTAACGACTGTAGGCATTTGAAGGATATCGTTGAGGAGCATGTAAGGAATGGTCATCTACAATAATATGTAAGGAATCGAGCTGTGGCAGTGGAACATGAGCGGCCACCGCCCACCTCGAACGAGGATGGCACTGGATCTAGGCATCGCCAACTTGTTATCAACTAAATGGATTTATGACTTTGAAATTTGAATAAGTAATAGAACTCGAAGTAATATGGCAAAGTTACTTACAAAAGTACGGGATCGAGGATGGTCCACACTCTGAGAAGATGATAAACCGTGTTGCTCGAGTCTATGAAATACTGTTTTTCTTTTTGTTTTCCTGAAAAATTTGGTTTCTCCCTTGGATGTACAGACATTTATTTGGTTTTCCCTGGCTGTAAATAATTTTAGTCTGAATGATTGGATTTGCATTAATGTAATAAGTAATGCAGGTCTCGCGATTACGGTCCCGACCGGAGAGACGGGGCAGTGATCGCAAGTTACGAGTCCCTTCGCCGGAGAGCGATGGAATGGACTCGAACACAATAGAAAAGTCCTTGGCTGGAGAGCCGAGGTCGAAGAATATAAAAGTCCTTGGCCGGAGAGCCGAGGCTGGAGAATATAAAAGTCCTTGGCCGGAGAGCCGAGGCTGGAGAATATAAAAGTCCTTTGCCGGAGAGCCGAGGCCAAAGAATATAAAAGTCCTTGGCCGGAGAGCCAAGGCCGGAGAATATAAAGTTCCTTAGCTGGAGAGCCAAGGCCGGAGAATATAAAAGTCCTTGGCCGGATAATCGAGGCCGAAGAACATAAAAGCCCTTGGCTGGAGAGTCGGGGTCGGAACAGGATAACGCAACCCGGAGAGGTCATGGATTCGGATTTCGGCTTGGGATAAATGGACCCAGAGTGGTCCTGGATTTGGCAAAGGACTCGGAGCGGTCCCGAATTTGGATATCAACCCAGAATGGTTATGGATTTGGTTATTGGTAATTGGATAGTACCGGCTTAAGACTCGGTTGACGAGTTCGGATAGCTATGGCACTTGGATAGGATGGCTTGGTAATAGATCGGATTATGAATCGGATGGTATGGCTATGGATGGAATATGGACTTTGGATGTTGGATTCGGAGCTATTCGAAACACGCCTTCTTACCACAAGGCACGTTTTGGGGGGAAAATGTTATCCCGCCTTTTGGTCAAGGTCGGGATATCAACAAAGAGGCTAAAAAGGATGGAAATCGGTATTAGAGATCGATTGGAAACAAGGCTATGATCGATACCGTCAAAACTTGACCGAGCTCCAATCAAGACGGAATCGACTGGGAATGATGAACAAGGCTAGGAAAGGCTACTTTTAAAATTTCAAGTCAATTGGAGTTCGTATGCTCAAGATATGATCGATGCAAATCAAGCAATGCTCTCATTTGTATCCATCAGACCACCTCCTTCGTATCGATTTCATTCGAATCCATCCAGGAAACCTCGTTCGTATCCATGCAAATTCGTACCCATAAAGTCTCAAGTGAAACACATCCGGTTCGTATCCATCAAGAGAGCGCTAGTTCGTATCCATGGGGTTTCGTACCCATCAACTCGTAAGCCTTTATTTCGTATCCATCCCTCGAGCTACATCAGTTCGCATCCATCAAACTACGCCTACAACTTTGTGCCCATTCACATCTCGTTCGTACCCATCCCACAAGCACTATTTCGTATCGATCATGTCTGCACCATTTCGTACCTACCGTATCAATTCCACTTCGTATCCATCACGACTGCTCTGTTTCGTATCCATCATCTGAAGATGTTTCGTATCGCTTCCACTTATACACAATCTGTATCGGTCCATCAATGACCGATGCGAAACAACACCTAAAAACATCAATACGAAACCCACTGCTCGATGATCGATACGAAGAAAGTCAGGCTGCATCGATACGAAACAGCTCCAAATATCGATACGAAATGAAACCAAAAACATCGATACAAAGGAACGAGATGTGGATCGATACGGAGAACATAACAACCGATGGATACGAATGAGGAAGCAGTCAACTCGGCATAAAATGCGGATCTCACCTAAACAATCGCGCCACGTCACTCTAATCGATACGAAAGTGATGGATACGAACATATCGATACGAGATGGATCGATACGAAGGCGCCAGACTATGGAAATGTAAAACTTGCATTGATCATAACTCAAAATCTACAAGTCCAAATGCCACCAAATTTTCATAGGAGCTTGCGTACAACCTCAAGAATGTCCATGATCGATCCCAACCTAAAAGGAACAGTTTTGGATTGATACGAATTTGGTTCGTATCAATCATGGATCGAATCGAAATGTCAGGGGATAGATCATATGGGCCCACCCACGTGAGAGAAAGAGTCTTCCGAGATCTGGACGAGATATTTCCAGTCTACGCCTATAAATAGCAGCCCAGGGTCTTCAGAAAAGGGATCTTTTGGTTCTTCTATGTCGTTACTCTACCGAATTCCATTGTAACTCGATTATTATCAACCATACTCTTGTAACCAGCGAGTGATAATCAATAAAATAGCAACTCTTCAAAGTGGACGTAGGCCGGAGATAGCCGAACCACTATAAATCATGTGTTTCTATTGCTTTCCTTTTAATTTTCTGAGCGTTCTTCATATTTTATTCTCTATAAACTTGTTATCTGTGATTTGTAATTGTGAACGGGTGCTTTCGTGAGCAATTGGGTGTTTGTGACCAATTTTGGCGTAAACATTTTGGTGCTTTCACTGATAAGCTAGCACTCAGGGATTCTAAAGCTTGGATTTCGGATTTGAAAGCTTAAGGACTTGGATTTGGAAAGTTATGGCAAGGCAATCGACAAGAAGACAAAGGACTGAAAGGGATCAGCATGAAGGGAGTCAAAAGGCTTCATCGGGACGAATCAGGCCTCGATCTTCATCACCAGAGACGAGATAGGGTTTGCATTTAATGTAATCTATTTTCTATTTTCATTTTTAATTATTTTCGCTTCGAAAACTTCACATGCTAATAACTTTTTCGTTTGAGCTTCGATCGTGAAACTCCAAATATGAGAGTTGCTTAGAAAACCGCCACGAATGGAATGGTGCAAGTTTTGTGGCCAAATTCCATTGTTTGCTTAAATTCCATCTTTGAAGCTTATTAATTATTTATTAATTATCGTTAATTTTACAGGATCTTACTTGGCATATAATCCAAAATAAACATAACTTTTTAAGTAAAAAAAACCTTGTTTTTAGCATTTTAAAGCAATTTGTTTAGTTTTATACAAGTAAAAGTGAGATTGCACCACCATTCAAGCCAAATATTCTTCATGTACCCATGCTTAACTCAAACAAATACTAAAACATCATATATACAAATTTATGTACTCACACCTTTTTGTTTTTTTTAAATATGCAGATGTACATGTAGCACATGTTTTTTTAGCGGAGTATGAATTTATTGAAGAAAATTCACTTTATTGATTTGAAAATTCCGAAAATACATATTTGAAATATTTTGAGATGAAACTCGTAATTTTAAGTTTAAATTTGAATTATTAAGTATTATTTTGAATATTAAACTAGGATTAAAAGAATAAATCCTTGTTTATTACTTCAGGAATCCGCTTTGATTGAAATAATTTGAAATTGTTTGGATGATATTATACATGTTTGTTTAGTTTAAATTCCATCACTTAATTTATTTACTTTATTTTGAGCCCGATTATTGTATTCATTGATGGGTTAATAATTTATATTATTATTAATAATGTTATTATCTGCAAATTAAACCATATTACACGAACACGACTAATCAAATGAGCTATATGATGGGTTTGAAGTGACATTTCGAGATTAAATGTCCTTTGGAATGATCAAATGATTTTAAAAGCAATAAATTTATGCAACGACCCAGAATTTCGGACACTTCGTATTAAAATATCTGAACTATTTAAATATTTGAATCTTAAATTTAATGTTATTAAAATGATTTAATAAGCTTTTTAACTCCCTTTTAAATCACAAATTTTAACAAGAATTAGAAATCCAAAACGAAGACGAAGCAATTCACAAACTTGGAAAAGCACTTGGCAAAAGTAAAAAAAGCAAGCTCAAGAAAAATCATCACTCCAGGAGCTAAGGAAAGCACTCAGTACCGAGTGGTTTCCTCTCGGTACCAAGTGGTTTTTCCTCCTGCTTTAGCATCATGAACTCCATACACTCCATTATCTACTCCACCCTCTCGTAGTTAAGTGCTTTTATCAGAGTTTGGAGGAACAATTCTCAGAAATATGAGAAGAAAGCAAAGAAAGCAGGATAGTTCAAGAGTTATCGAAAGAATCATTAGAATCAACTCAGAATCTAGGGAAAAGAACTTGGAACACATCAATTAGGATATAGAAGAGTGGTGCAAGTGGAAACAACAAGTTTCCACTTAAGAACAACACTCAGTACCGAGAGGAACCTCTTGGTACCAAGTGGTTTTTATTGCATATGGGCCCATGTGCTCACATGTACATTTATGGGCTCTCTCATTGGCTTCAACTCAAGTAGATTTCTGACCCTGAGCAGTTGTTTCTCATAAATACCAACCCTACTGCAACTAAAGAGGGATCCGGACTATGCTTCTTCTTCACTCCTATTTTCCCCCTCAAATTCTTTAGAAACTCCATTGTAAATCTGGGATCCACTAGATTATAGTCAGATATGATATAACTAGTTATAATCCAGAGAGAAAACAACTAATAACAAAGATTAAAGTGGATGTAGCCCGAAGATTACGCTGAACCACTATAAAATTCTTGTGTCTCCTTTTACTTTCCTACTATTTTGCTTATTTGATTTAGATCTCTACATTTTGTTGCTTTCATATGATATTTGGGTGTTGGTGCCATTTTTGACATCGACATTTTGGTGTTTTCACTAAGGGTGAGCTAGATTTCACAACCTAAATCTTGAAACTGAAGTTTTGAGAAGATAAAGAGGCCTAACACCAGATCTAGGATTGGAGGGAGTCAATAAGAGCATGGGGAAAGCCAGAAGGTATCCTCAGATTCTAATCAATCCATTTAGGTGACCAGAGTGGAGATAAAGAGAATGTTGAAGGAGGTGCAAGATGGAATAATAGTCCAATAACAAGAGATGCTAAATCGAATTTTCAGAAGGATGGATCAACAAAGAATAGCCGGAGCAGTTGGAATTCAAAATCCAAGGCTAAAAACCAATGCCAAAGCATCTTGAGATAGAGTGAAGAAAACTGCAACCGTGTCCCCATGACCAAGACTAGTCGGTACCGACCACAATCCTCTCAGTACCAAGAGGCATTTACTCTAAGGCATAGTCGATTTGGATCTAGGATGAGCTATAATGCCTCGAATGGGCAATTCTGGAGCCAAAGAGATAAATCAAAATGCGAATGCATAGCAGCAGGAGTTGGAACCAGAAGTTCACCGTAGGAACCGGGGGCATAATGAAGTTACGGATCAGGGACTTCCATTGGATGATAACCCCATGATCGGGATAGATTGAAGTTACGTTCGATTCCCTTACCTCGCCTTTTGTTTCAAATAAATGATGCAAAATTAGCATCAGACCACTTACACATGTATGGGATCATGATCGATCCCTAGGCATGCTCTAAGTTGGATGTCTAAAGGTGATCCTTGATAGGATAAGATGTTTTAATGTCTACTAGATGCCCTGACTTAGACCTCATAAGAGATGACTCACACTGATTAGGAAACCCCAATGGAGATTGATAACCCCTTGAATTGATTAGGATTTTACAAACCACTTGAATGTGATGACTAACCTTGATATGGTAGTCTCATCCGAAGAAATAGAGCAGCCACCGCACGGTGCAATTCCCTCGCCGACGAGCGAGAGGATGGACTTGTACGAAAAGTAAGTCCCCTCACTGGAGAGTGAGAGGATGGACATGCTTGGTCGTTGAGTCCCCTTGTCAAAGAGCGAGCGGCTTGGTCTCAATAAGGATCCCGAGAGATCAAACCATAGATTGAGTGCAAGACGATCCAGAGAGATCGAATCCTAGATTGGATGATAGATGATTCGGAGAGATCGAGCCCTAGATTAGGTGATAAACGATTTGAAAAGATCGAATCCTAGATCAGATGCCAAATGACCCAAAAAGATCGAACCTTGGAACGAAGTTTGACTTGATAAAAGGATTTAAACGTCTTGTAATCAGAGTGAAATGCATAAATTTCGGGCGAACATGAGATGATTATGATATACAAAATAATGCCTCTGGATAAGAGACGGACTAATCATGATTCGTGGCTGACACTTAAGCAAGGACTGGAGTCCAACGCTATAATAGGTCTAGAACGACCTTTGGCCTGCAAGAGAATCCAAAAGAACCGGATGATTCACCAAGACCGAGATCAATGGATAGCTGTAGAGCTCAACTATCGATCTACTGCCGAAACTTATTCTCGAGCAAAGCACACCTTACATTCGAAAGGCGTACTTTGGGGGGCAAGTGTTAACTCACTTTTTGATTAAGTAGATTTCAACAAGAATTAGAAATCCAAAATGAAGACGAAGCAATTTACGAACTTGGAAAAGCGCTTGGCAGAAGTAGAAAAGCAAGCTCAAGAAAAATCATCACTCCAGGAGCTAAGGAAAACACTCAGTACTGAATGGTTTCCTCTCGGTACCAAGTGGTTTTTTCTTCTGCTTTGGCATCATAAACTCCATACACCCCATTATCTACTCCAACCTCTCATGATTAAGTGCTTTTCTCAGAGTTTGGATGAGCAATCCTCAGACGGATGAGAAGGAATAAAAGAAAATAGGATATTTCAAGTGCTATCGGAAGAATCATTAGAATCAACTCAGAATCTATGGAAAAGAACTTGGAATACATTAATATGGAGATAAAAGAGTGGTGCAAGTGGAAACAACAAGTTTCCACATAAGGAAAGCACTCGGCATCGAGAGGAACTTCTCAGTACCGAGTGGTTCTTATCGCAGGTGGGCCCACGTGCTCACGTGTATATCTATGGGCTCTTTCCTGGGCTTTGATTCGAGTGAATTTCTGACCTTGAGCAACTGTTTCTCTATAAATACCAGCCCTACTACAACTAAAAAGGGATTTGGACTCTGGTTCTTCTTCACTCCTATCTTCTCCCTCAAATACTTTAGAAACTCCATTGTAAATCTTGAATCCACTAGATTGTATCAAATTTGATATAACTAGCTGTAATTCAGAGAGAAAACATAGCAAAGTTTAAGTGGACGTAGGCCGGAGATTACGTCGAGCCATTATAAAAATGATTGTGTCTCCTTTTACTTTCTTACTATTTTTTCTTGTTTGATTTGGATCTCTACATTTTGGTGCTTTCATTTGATATTTAGGTGTTGGTGCCATTTTTGGCATCAACTGTTACTATTTGAAATCAACTTCCGATATTCACGTTAAGGAAATGTCAGTCATCTTTATGTATACAATTGGTTTGCTCTTCCTACATGGTGGGTTGCAAAAAGATTTCAACGATTGAATGACATGGTTTGTGTTCATTTTCACGAAGTTTTGAAAATTATTCTGTTAATACTTAAGGATAATATTAGATCGATAAACCTTTAATTTAATAGAATTCCAGAACAAATTAGGACATCAAACCGATATTACTTATTCTTTAAAAATCGCATTGGGCTATTGATGATAGACATGTAGTTGTACATGTGTCTGCTGCAGAGATGCAATGATAAGTTGAACGGAAAGGTTTCGTCACGTAGAATATTATGGACGTATGCACGTTTGATTTAACATTTACGTTTATAAGGGCAAGGTGGGGAGGAACTACATAGGCTGCTAGAAATTTTCATTCAGTTTTAAACAGTAGAAATTTGAATTTTCCGCATCCACCAATAGGACAATATTATTTAGTTGACTCGGGATAGTCACTAATGGAAGGATACTTATCTCCTTACCATAATGCTGGATATTATATTCCAAAATTTAATGAAACACAAACCAAACAAAGACCGAAAATGAAATTTTCAATCACTACCATTCGAGTTTACGAATAGCAATCGAAAGAACTTTTGGAATCTGAAAGAAAAAGTTTGCAATCTTACATAACACGCTGACATACAAATATAATGTTCAAGCAAAGGTTATGACTGCTAAAATGGTTATTCACGGTTTCATACGAAGAAGGAGACCCTAAATTTATGGCATATGACGATGGTTTCGATCTAGTTTCAGAAGAATTTTTACAAGAGTACTATACTGTTCAAACGTTCGGGAATAAAGACTGTGAACCACTTGAAAGAAATGCAACAAATTCCATGACAATTATTCGAGATAACATACGACATGAATTTGTTGCTCGAGGACTACGTTAGTAATTTATATTTTATAATTGCACCTGTATCATTATTGTATCCGTGATTCAGAATCATTTTATTAGTGTTACTGTACTTGCACCATTATTGTAGCTGAATTATCAAATTTACGGATTTAGTTACATTCTCAAAATACATCCTTTTTTAAACAATACAAGTACATTAACAAATATAATCAAATCGACTGTTAGGAAGGTCTTTCTACTGTAGACTTGCAAAAACAAATTGTTTGAAGTCAAAAAATCAAAGAACATGTCTTTAGCATGTCTTCTTAAATATCTGTAGTTTTATTTACTTTGTTCTCTCCACAATTGTCTTTTTAAATTTCTCCAATTATAATTTTTTTTCAACATATTAGCATATGATGTTTAACTAAAATCGATGAAAAAACTATTTAATTATGTAATTGAACCATTGATTTTTCTATTCTTATGTGATTAGACTGGTTAGTAGTTAGGCCTGTAAACGGATACTTTCAGATACGGATAGTGCTATATCCGTATCCGTATTTGAAATCATTTTCGGATATCGGATATCCGTATCCGCGGATGCGGACGGATATCGGATATTTATCGGATATTCTTCGATCAGTTTACAACTGATAAATCTAAACAAATAAATAGAAAATTTTGATTTATCATAAATTTGTTTTTATACTAAATATATAGAAATAATAAATACACTAAGAAAAATAATTTTAAGCCGTAAAAATTGATTTTTTACATACATATTAATTTTTTAACCGGGATATAATAGTAAACGACAATTATTTTATGTACTAAAATACATAAAAAATAGCTATAATCTTGATAAAAACCGAACGGATAATTATCGGATACGGATATGGTCATATCCGTACCCGTTTTTCGGATATCGGATAATTTTTCATATTTCGGATACGGATACAGACGGATTTCGGATTTTTCGGGTACTCATTGACAACCCAATTAGTATAATAAAATTAATAATTTTGTTTCACGACCACCGATTATTTAAACGAGTAAGCCCATGAACTTTAATATTTCGATACCCCAAACCCGCAACGTTCAAATATAATTCAAGGCCTAAACGAGAGACGGCGGCACAAAAGTGGCAAAGATATGTTTTCGGTGAAGAAGAAAATTAAAAAAGGGGCTAAGAAAATTGAAGAAGATCACGATTTGGATTCAAATTCATCATCTGACGAAGAAGAGGATGTTATTGTAGGTCAAATTCAACCAACTTTGGTACCTAAACACATCAAGAAGCGCTCTTTGAAGAACAAAGCTCTTACCGTCAGCTTCGATGACAAAGATTTAAAGTAATTTTACCTTTTATTTTTTGTGCATTTTCGTGAAATATTCTAACCCTAACTTTTTATTATTTATTTTTATTTTCCGTTTTTTATTTTAAGGAATTATGTCGGTGGGTTTCATAAGAGGAAAAAGAAGAGGAGAAAGGAAGCCAAGAAGCAGATAGAACAAAAGGACAGATTAAAGCGCATCGCTTTAAGAAAAAAAGTAAGAATTTTATCTCTCTGCGTGTGTTTGATTTAGGAGTTTGTTTGCAATAAGCGGTTGTTAATGTGAATAAAATAAGTGACAGGAATTTGAAAATGTTGTTTGTTTACAGCAAGTGTCCAGAACTTCAGTAATAAGTGCTTGGAACGTCTAGTTCAATTTAAAATAGTATTCCAGTACATATTACAATGTCTGAATGTTCAATGTTGAATGGTAATTTTTCAATTATACCTTAGGTGAATTTCTATTTTTCTTTTTCATGTTGAGTAACGGCTGAGTATAGATTACCACCACATCCCCCACCCCACCCCCCCCCCCCCCCACACACAAACCATCATGCTTTTAGATTTCATTTTTTCCCTCAATTTCCAAAGAATTATTGTTGTGTAATTGTGTGTGCGTATGATTTACTAATTATTGAAAAGGGAAATATTAAGATTTTGTTTGTTGAGAAATTAGTCACATTTTAATTTGATCAAAATCATAATAGTTTTCTAATTTTATTTAAATACAATTCCACTTTTTGATTATTTGATTTCATATTTGATCGAATTCATATAAGGAAATTAATAAATTTAATAAAATGAAAGTCCATTCGGAACTTTAAAAATGAGGTAAACAAACAACTATTTTAGAATTCAGCTATCAACATTTACTATTAAGCAATCAAACATTGTAAACAAACAAGCCTTAGTATGCTGCTAGAAGTACCTCAGAATGCTCTTCCTCTTACCTGATTATTTGGATAAATTTAATAAAATTTTGTTCGTCCTAATACCAGTACGGGCACAATGGTGTAAGTTGCGTCGGCTAGATTAGAGACATGAAAATTATCGCGACATTTAGTGGAAAAAAATTTCTGTTGGCAACCGATATTTGAACCTACTTGCAGCATTAATCAATGAAATATTTAACCACACAGTCAACATTAATTATAAGTTCAGTAGTGCTTGATTGATGTCCCTCTTACATAGCCCTAATCCTAGATTGTTGCTCTTGCCGGATGGACTGCCCTAGGCAATGGCTTTGCCCACCTTGCCCTTGGACTGAGCCTGCCGAATACCATGTTCATTTGGTAATTCACCTTGCAAATCAACCCAGCACGATGAAACATTATCGGGCACACCAAACCACCGTTCAAACAGACATTTGATCCAACATGTTCCGCTGCATGGCAGTAATACATTGTTAACCAAAACCTTCAATTTCATCTGCAAATTTCAAAATCTAGCATCACAATTGATGCTGCCAACTCTGTTTGAGCTGGGCATTGGTACTTTTTTGATAAATCAGTTGGATCTTCTCATTGGGTTGATTTAGATGGAGTGATTGATGTAATTGGTTTGATTGAGATGGTTTAGGGTTTTTGAATGGAATGAAAATGAGGCCTATGGAGTGAAGTCTGTAGAGATCAATGTGGTATTATGAAGCATAGAGTCATACTTTATGTGTTATTTTCTAGTTATGCTACTAGGAAGAAAAATCATATCTAAAAATACCAATATATTTGCCTATTATATTTTATAATACCATCAATAATCTGGAAGCTATTAATACTTGTCAAAATTCATAAATATTTGCAAAAGAACATACAAAAGTCATCTAAAGTTCGATCGCTAATCAGTTAATCAAGTTGAGGGAGCTAGTATCGTGAAAAATGTGATTTGAGAAATCCTTGAATTAGTGCCGGTATGTTTGTAAAAGGAAAAAAATGTATTTTATTTAAGTTTTTACGAAACAAGGAAAAGAATTAACATTGTTGAAAAATTGTTGTCTCAACAAAAATTAGTTTTTGATGATGTCATGATTAATGGATATAGATGAAATTTTTTTCTTAGTCATTTTCCCAAAAACTTTGGTGTAAATCACTAAGGTATGGTAGTGGTGTACCGAATTTCATTGAATCTCATCAGAAACGTTTTTGTCCTTTATTGAGAAATAGCCGGTAGACTTCATTTTGCACAAATATGTTTCACTGTTTTGCGATTAATTGTTGAGCAATAAAATATATATGCGGTATCAAGTAAAACTTTGTTACATCATTATTAAATTAAAATAGTATTATTAAGAGGAAATAAAGGTGGCTTTAGCAACAGTATATATGTGTGTGTATGCATGTGTTTAGCTGACATTGAATGATCTAGGCTTTAGTTTTGATAGGTTTTTAACTAGCATTCCATCTTACTGCCAGTGCTTAATACTTCCTTTTACGCTTAAAATTATTTTTGATATACGTACTTTTGTTTCAGACTGTAGAAATTTCACATCTTTGGAGTTTTTCCAAATGCTGCATAGCAGTTCATTGACTGATACAACATTTGTCATATGGAAACTTAGAGCATGTTCAAAAACACGTGGTTGCTTGAATTCAGTCATGCTCATGCCAAACTTGAAAACTGTCAATATTTATTTATTGTGAAATTGCAAGCATGTATTGAACATTCCTGGTTACCTGTAATTAAAAATATATTCATTGCAATGATCACTGTGTATGAACTATGAGTTGTGTGTGCTCTTCACAAGATTTCCAGTTGAGTTAAATTACATTTAAATAGTAGAATGTTGGTTATAATCAAGCAGTGTTGAAGTGCAAACCAATTTGCTTCAAGGGTATACCAGGTTACGAGGAACAGAATGAAAAAAAACTATTCTCCTAACTAAACCTTTATATTTCACATCGTATATAAAGTCCAACTTTCCCATTCGATATTTCTTGAAGTTGGCAACCAATCTACCTCAAAAGTTTGAGACGTTGATGAATGAAGAGCTTTTTTTAACTCGACCAGTTCATAAGTATATCATATGAAAGACATCCCCCCCCTCCACCCTATTTTTTTTTATTGATCACATACAATTTTTACTAACTTGATATTTGAAATCATTGCAGAGAAAAGCAGAAAAGATGGAAGCTCTGTTTGGTAGTGCTGCAGAACAGCAATCTGAACAGCCTGAAAAGGAAGCTGATGAAAATGGTTCGGAGGAAGGAGATGATGAACTTGAAACTCCTGCACCTGTTTCAGGTATTATTTTACAATTCGTCTTAACTGAATGTATAGTCTCTGGCTGCATATCGCTTGTCAATACATACAAAAAAGGTCGAAGAAAAGGAGAGAGTTGGTCAGGTTATCTGAAGAAGACTTCTGTTTATGATTCTTGTTTATTTGTTACACCCCATTTGGATGGACTTAAATAAGTTACTTAGTTGCTTATTTAAGTAGCTTATTTAAGTCGATCCAAACGAGTCATTATTTTGTCAACGTTTCTGAGCTGTTAAAGTCTTTCAGAAACGAAGATGTACGAGACTGGGGATACAAAAATTACAGTTATTACTAGCGAACTTAAGCGGGAAGATGAAGATACAATGTGGCCCATTGTTCCATTCTGTAAACAAAGTGATGTATCGGGGAAGAATGGTAGCTTCTCCGTGAAGAAGAAACTGATGAAAGGGGTCAAATCTTATAAGAAAACAAAGGGGAAGAGAAACGGCAGACAATGATTTATGTAGTTTTATTTTATTGCGAGTTTGTTTGTCCGTTTATGTATTTCTTATTTTTGACTGATTATTTGATGCTTATTGAAAACTAAACAGCTTGCCGCTACGATATATCTTGAGTCCATAATGTTTTGTGGAGCAAAACCTCACATCAAAACCTTTATTGGCACCTCGTGTAAATACAGAACAGTACAAAATCACCATTAGTGATTTCGGATTACTTTTAGGGGTTTTGTTGGGATGTGTTTTAAGGTGTATGTTGAGGGTTAATATCGTAAAATGTTTTTAAATAATTAATTTGTACCCTATTGATGATTTTTTATGTTATTTAGTTTTTTGCTCAAACAAAAATAGGCTCCCGGTAAAATTTTCCTTTTTTGAGTTTTTGATAGTTTTAGTTTCTTCCACGTAAATTTTTGTTAAATGAGTGGGAGTTCTTTTGTGCGTTTTCTAATTTAGAGAATGTATTTAAGTTGCCATGAACAAGCTTGATTCAATCTTTTGTACCTATTTTATGGTTTATACACATTTTCTGAAGTTTCAAACTGTTTTGAAAAAAAGTGTGAATTCTTTGACAAGTTTGTTTTCTGTAACATTTTTCCAAAAAATATTTTGTAGAGAAAGTGTGAATTCATTTTCATATCTCCGCTTGAATCCAATCAAGAGTATATGTCTAGAGTGTTGTACTATTAAGCAGATAAATTATTTTGAAAACATGTGTTTTTCTTTTTCTTTTTTTCTTTTTGAATTTTCTAGAAATTTTAGATAGTGTTTGGTTTAAAAACGAATTTTGTGTTTTCGGTTTTCAATATGTATGTTAAAAATAAGAAGAATGGAGAGACGACGAAGGAGATGAAAGAAAGACGGATGGAATGACGAAGAAGATAGAGAGACGGCGGAAGAATGGATTGTTTCACATCCTTGTGTAATTTCCCAAAACACGGAAAAAAAAAATTATTTTCTATTTTGTATGTTAACTTCGTTTTCTAAATTGATCGTTTTCGGCAATATACATACGTCATGTGCATTTTTGTATGGATGAAAATCCAAAACTAAAAACAAATCAAACACAACCTTAGATTTTCATTCGTTCTTTTGTTTGAAATTTTCAAATAAAAATCATTTGTTCATATATGTGTATCGATACTTTTGCATTCGAAATTTTGAAATAAAAAATCATTTGTTCATAATACTTTTGCATATAGGATGGACACATGCGTAATACCATCATTAAAAAAAGGGGTGGAAGGGGTGCTGCAAAAAAAGGTGCTATTGAGCGCGCGTGTGTGAATTTTTACATATGGATAACTGATAATTCGTTCAAATTCAAATGTTGATATTCAAATGAAGTTAATTATGTTTTAATATATCAATTTATAAAAGATGCCAATATATAGTCATAATCAAAGGTCTATTTTTCCATGTAAATTTTATGTAAAATATTTAATGTTAGAATATATCAATATGTATAGAATTTTAATACGAACCTAATCACACAAGTTGTGTATAAAACGGAGTTCGTGTGTGAAATTACAAAGCGTTTGAATACTAAAGGTCTAAATTGTAATTTATTAATTTGTAAGGGTTTTGTAATAGATTTAACTTATTCATCCTCTAAACCCTAACCGATATCTACTACTGCTTGGTATAATTTCTGTCATCGCTACAGACTGTCGGAGTCGACGCCACCACCACTGCAACGTCCATTATGAAGAGAGCTATCAGCCACCATCATCGAATCCGCCTTCGATTGTGAACTCCAAACCCTAATTTTTTTCCAAATTCGATGAGCTGTCGTCATGGGTGAGAGCTTGCCACATCGATATCGAGTTGATGCTCTTCCAAAAGCGAGTTATGACTTTTGAAAACTCTGGCCTTGGTCAACTTTGCTGACGATGATGTTATGCGTTGTTTGCCGACTGTGATGAACATGCAAGGAGATGTGCATGATAGTGCATGAACAATAACAAGGAGGAGAAAAATATGATTTTTTTACTAAAGAAAAATTGATTTTTCTATAAAAATATATTTAAAACAATCCAAAATACGATTTTGTTGAAAATAATTTTTAATTTTTTTCTCTATAATCCTATCGGTTAAATACCCCTTGAACCATTAGCTTCACTTCAAAAGGATTATATCTTTAACTCAATGGTGGAGTTGCAAAGTCCATTAAAATATAACTTATTTTGAAGAGAATAAATTATGTATATATACAATGAGATATGTAGGCATATTTTATAATAGTGAGAGTTAAGGGTATGCTCCAAGGGAAATTCGATAATTTATTGTAAATTATTAACTCTATAATAGAAGCTCATTTGAAGTAAAAGGTGTTTGCTTTCTATTTTTATACTTGTTATATTGTGAAATTGTAATTAAGTCATAATTTGAGTATACTAAAACAAAAAATCCTTAAATGATATGTTATGTGATAATAATTACAAGTAGTTGCAATCATGAGAAAATTATAACAATATAAAATAACATATTATTTTAGGTATTCATGGTCAAGGTGTATTGAGAAAGGATATTGATATATTCATCGAGACCAGAGTGCGTAACGCTCTTCAAAATGTCGGGCAGTGTATTACTCATGCTTGCTGGAGGCACCAAAGGGCTGCGTACTCGTAGTTATTGGACAACTACGGAATGATTCGTCCGAATATTTCATGTTGGTTAATAACAACTAGGTCAAATTGTAAATCTCAAGGTGCAGATGTTACACGGTTCTCCCAACTTGAGAACACTGTAAAACTTCAATGTGAATACTTAAGTTTTATTATAGTTAAATCATAACATGACGATCTATCAAGCAACTATAGTTGGGTTTGAATTAAATCATTGGAAAAGTGAAGCACTGTTCAATAGTGAATTCGTCTCCTTAGTTGTATGTAACGATCCGCCTTTTCGATCCTCAAATGTCGACACTAATACATTCACGGTATTCACGTGTCGAGAATCCAAGTGACAGCAAGACGAATTGTTAGGGTAAAATAAAAAGAAATAGAACAAGAAAGAAGAGAACACAATATCAGAATCTCATATGCGGAATGACAATATATAACATCTCAAAAGATCTTTACCAAAAAGGAAACCTTTATACACATACATTAATAAGAGAAAACTAACATATCATCAGCCTGGACACTCATAACAACCCGTCCTCACAAATGCTGTTAGATATAATCAAGTAATGCAACTACGGGATGATTCGTCCGAATGTTTCATGTTGGTTAATAACAACTAGGTCAAATGGTAAATCTCAAGGTGCAGATTTTACACGGTTCTCTCAACTTGAGAACACCGTGGAACTTCAATGTAAATACTTAAGTTTGATTATAGTTAAATCATAACATGACGATCTATCAAGCAACTATAGTTGGGTCTGAATTGAATCATTGAAAAAGTGAAGCACTATTCAATAGTGAATTCGTCTCCTTAGTTGTATGTAACGATCCGCCTTTTCGATCCCCAAATGTCGACACTAATACATTCATGGTATTCACGTGTCGAGAATCCAAGTGACAGCAAGACGAATTGTTAGGGTAAAATAAAAAGAAAAAGAAATAGAACAAGAAAGAAGAGAACACAATATCAGAATCTCATATGCGGAACGACAATATATAACATCTCAAAAGGTCTTTACCAAAAAGGAAACCTTTATACACATACATTAATAAGAGAAAACTAACATATCATCAGTTTGGACACTGATAATAACCCATCCTCACAAATGCTGTTAGATACAATCAAGTAATGCAACGGAAAATAAATACGATAAGAAATCATCCAGCTCCTCTCTAAGAGCTCCAATGAACCACAACTAAATCTAGAAACATACTCGAGCTGACCCGAGCATTAAGAAAATAACACCCGAATCAGTCTGGTAAACCAGCGTGAGAAACTCAAATCATATAGATTTAGTATATCTTAAAACCCTTCAAAATAAGGGTATCTCGTAAGAGACTGCCGCCAATATACACGAACGGGTTTTTACCTTACGATAACCAAACCATTTCTATTATAAAATCCAGTGATAATATAACAGTGTCTAAGGTGTGAAATATAAATAATCACATAGCTGTGATGCAAGTGAGTGTACATCACAACAATTATGTATACAATCACAACTGCTAAGGCATGTTCGCTAATTGTGTAGGATTTCCATATAGATCTCTTCGAGGAAGCCAAATCTGAACTACTGCACAAGGATCAAAATATCCTTCTGAAGCGTCGTACATCTCTAGTGAATGTACCATAGGAAAACCATAGCTTGTCTTGCTAAGACCTGATGCATCGCTCCCGCATGCTTATCCCAATAAGTATCTCTAGAAATGGATTCATATGCACCCTATGGGTTTTCCAACCCTAATGGCTATGTCTCCTATCTCTGGTTTTAGTCATGCCCGCCGATGGGGCAACGTCTGGTATTCCAGCCCACGAATCACTACTCGAACAGATCTTCCACACGAGCTCCAACTCGAACATATCACTGAACTACACATGGATTCCCATATCTCGGTAGATCTCGGAACCACACATGAATTCCTCAATAAATCTCGGAATCACACATGGATTCCCATACCTCAACAGGTCTTAGAATCACACATGGATCCTCACATCTTGAATAGATCACGAACAACTACATGTGTTCGAGCATCTCAATAGATCTCGAATCTCCACATAGATTCTAGCATCATGAAAAAATCACGAACCTCTTCCAAAGCATAGAACACGTATATGGTTTTGGAGTGGTTTCGGTTTCAAGTCATCTCATATAAGCACACTCCCCCGCTTACCGGGTGCTCAAAAACCAATCGATCGATTTTTTGGGAATCTCAACCCCGGTTATGTGGGAGATTAACATAGAATACATAAGATCGGAGATCATCTAACCATTTAAGCGGACTCTTTTATAAATGAAACCCCATTTGTTAATTAAACTCCACTATTTGATTAAAACATTACTATTCATTTTCCACACATTTCAACACTTTCTAAAAGTATTCATATACTTATCTCAAATGGTGTAAGTATATTCACAAACCATTAACAAGATTTCTTACTTTAAACCTTTGCTTTTCCTATACCTCAAAAATATTTATATACTTATCTCAAATGGTATAAGTATATTAACAAATCATTAACAAGATTTCTTACTTTAAATCTTTTATTTTTCTATATTTTTCAAAAAAGATTCCTTACTTATAATTTCTTTTAAAATATCCATTTTAAGGATCTAAGTACTTTGACAAATCCATTCAAAAAGGTTTAAGACTAATGTTATTTAAACATGTCACCACAAACCCAAAATCATTTCACTTATGCTTATCTTTAAACATTCTTTTAAAGATCTATTTACATTCATAAGTATAATAAAAAAGGATTAAAGACGAATGTAATTAACACATTGTCACAACAAACCCAAAACCATTTCGCTTCTGCTTCTCTTTGAAACATTCTTTTAAAGATCTATTTACATCCCTAAGCATAGTTAAAAAGGGTTAAAGATGAATGTGATTAAGGCACTGTCACAACAAACCCAAATCATTTTCCTACTTGTCACTATCTTTAAAACATCCTTTTGAAGATCTAAGTTTAATAATAAGTTAAGCTCGATAGTCGATTATGTAGTTAAAATAGTAGCTTATACAAATCAATGTTTGTATACAACTCGTTTCCGACATTCCCGACTTAACTATTCCTCGTCCAAGAGGGAATCCCGATAGGTTAGAGCTCTATTTCTCCATCCCTATTCGACATCAATCTTTAACTCTCATAAATAGATAAACCCACTTCGTCGGCTTTTAGAGTTAAACAAAGTTAGTTAGCTTTTTTAACAAGTAAACAACAAGATTAACACGTTTCCGACATTTCAACTTACATTGTTCCTCGTTCAAGAGTGAAGCCAGGTGAGTTTGGGCACTGGATGCTCCAAGCCTTGCCTAGAAACCTCGTTCTTGAATCTCATGAACAGACAAGGTTACTTATCGACTTATTAGTATTAAGCGTAGTCAGTCACCTTTGTCGAAACTTATATATATATATACAGGAAAATAGGCACGGAAGAAGTTGAAAAAAAAATTTAGTCTCAGAGACAACAAGTTTTCTTTTTAGTTTGAAGGACACCTTTTAGTGTAAACAGAATATGATAGTTACAACTATCATTCCGTGATTTACACTAGAAAGTGTCCTTCGGCCTAAAAATAAAACTTCTTGTCCCTAAAACTAAATTTTCTTTGAACTTTTTCCTTGAGCCTAAAACCCTCATATATATATATAAATATATATAAAATAATACTTTAGAAACACATGTAAATAGGTTTTAAATATCTATATAAAATATTACTTGAAAATAACTAATTTAGAAGTTTGATTAAAAACATGTTTTACATTTTGCAGCACTTTACTTTCAAAATTCATAAATAATCATTAAGACTATATTTAAACTTCCATTCTTTTTTCATACTCAAATAAATTTTATAAGAACTTCCATAAAAAGATTTTATAAAGAAAAGAATTTAGAAACCATTTAAATCATGAAAAACTAGCTAAAATGTCGCATTTTAGACACTTAAAACTATAAGCGACTTACTACAACATTTATAAGTGCTGTTAAAAGTCCTTGTAAAAACATTGAAAAGCACCATTTTTGTTACTAGTTTTAACCACTTAAACAAATGATTTAAGACTTAAAATTTTTATAGTAAGTACTAAAACATGAAAATAAATTCTTAAGAATATCTTTTTGTTTATTTATAAAATTTCCCAAAAACAAGGGATTTCGTAGTGCACTTGTAACGACTATTCTCGTTTCAAACGCTTTCAAACTTACTTAAATTTAACACACAAGTTAAACAACCATTTAAACATCAAGTCAAGGCCATGCCACATGTTTAAGAGGGTAATAGATGTGAGATTATACAATATAAAGTTAGCATTTGCTTTCATAAGCAAAAGGGTCCAAAGTTCATAACTTTACTTGGTTAATGTCACTTTAACTTTATAATTTGCACACAACATATATGCACACAATATATACTTAAGAGATAGTGAGATAACTCACTTAGATCCATGCCTAACCTAAACACAAAGCCACAAGAACCAAAGAACCACCTCATTCCATCAATACAAGCCTAAAGGTCCAACCTTTAGCACTTCCAAACCAAAGCCATCTTCCTTCTCCTCCACCATACTCACGGCCCATCCAAGACTCCCCCTCTTCCTCTCACCTCCTCCCAGTTCTTACTTGCTAATCATGCCTCCCATGACGTCTTAGGCCCAAAGCCAAAGTTTAAAAGAGACTAGAGAAGATTTGGTTAACATTTGAAAAAGTTAGAGAGTAATTTGTAGACTAATGCTTAAGCACTTCCACCATTTTCAACTCTCCTACTTCATGTCAAGCTTAGGAATTTATTTGTGATTATTAAGTTAACTACTCCCCTCTATTTATAGGCTTCAAGTGGTGAAGAATTAGCTTACTCTTACCTCCTCTTGTAAGGCTTAACTCCCATCACATTCACTTTATCATTTGCTTAACACTTAAGCATTTCCATTTATCCTTACTTTTACTTTATATCATTTCTTCTTTAGGCTAATTACTATTATACCCTTACCATAATACCTCTTATCCTATAAGAAGCTTCTAGAACCTTCCAAGCTTGTATGAAGAGGAGCGTGTTTAATTAGTGGCTAATGTGTTCATTAGATATTAGCTTAAGAGTTAACTATTTCCATTTTTGCTCATTTTTCTTATTTGCTCATTTTCGTATTTAGTTAGCCATAAACATGAAAATATTTTTAGTTCCTAATTATCTCCATAATGATTACTTAAACATGTGTAAAAAGTTTGAACAACTTCCGTTGAGAAAATATCTGTTTATCAATAAAATGATTTTCGGTCATACTATCGATATTTTTCTAAAGTATATATTTTTGTAAACATTTTTCCACAACAAGTTTACCATCATTACTTATGATTTAAAAGGGGGTTAAAATTATTATTAAATCATTTAATAACATTTCAACCAAGATTCAAATATTTAAATAATTCAGACATTTAAATATAAAGTGTCCGAAATTCCGGGTATTTCATCCTCAAAATTCCGACATGAGCAACCAAAGAAACAATCACACGTCTATACTTATAGTATCCTACTTACTAGCAACCAAAACTCATGGTTCGCAAGTTGAGAAACCTCTCATCGCATAAGGATGACAATCGATCTACTAATTGTACCTTACGCTCAACAGCCGTAGGTATTACTGAATCCATCACTCATGCTACCCTAAGCAGTTCGAAGTGTCATTCCCCAAACCCTCCACAAGCCAACATACATAGTGCACAAATATTTTTAAAGCCGGTATGATATACATATGCCATCCGTATGCAATATCAAATCCGATCACTTACTCGATCACTTAAATTTCACTTACGAACTAGTATAGATCACTTGACGTCTCTAGTGCGGACTCCGATCCGGTTCTTTGATTAGAAACCTATGTTCTCCTTACATAATCATATACTATGATAGAAAACTTCATATCACACCAAAAATTTGTATCAAGTGTCCGCCGTCAAGAATCTAGTGAAAAATCCTAACTAGGACCAGTCACCTCAAATCCATGTGCTCGAATGCTAGATCAAGAACTGCCTAGCGAATAAAATGATCTATGTACAACTTGCGTACTCTATTCAATTGGTTTCTTAACTACACCAGTTTTTTTCCATTCTAATTCACATTTAATTATCACTTAGTTTTCCTCATTTAATACAAAAATTATTTATGAACCATTTCATAAAATTTACTTCAAGTTATTAAGCATTTTATAACTTAAGTTCATATCTATATAATACTCTACTATATCCTCAGAGTATATAGAGTATATACAAAAATATCCAATTCATTTTACTTAACATGAATGTTCAATTTATTTAAAACTTTTTTAAATTCTACTATCCTTCCAAGTTCAAGCGTTATATAAAACTTAACTTTTATAAACACTTAGCTCTAAATTATATTATCTTTTAAGTCCAAGTGTTCTATAAACTCATCTTTATATTTTCACAAAACACTTAGCTTCAATTTCTTATATAGATTCCGAAGTTCCGATTATCCAAAATCATCGAAAATTCCATTTCATTTTAACAAATGAAAACTACTGATCAATGGATCAAACAAAATGCATAACCAAACTTACCCTAATGCATAAGCTATATGTGTCCATAAAAAATCTTAATCGAAAACTCAAGAACTAAACACCCGATCTTATTTCAAATCATTTTGAAGTATATATACTTATAACTTTTGTATATCAAATAATACCTCCAAGATTTAAATTTAAATATGTTTTACCAAAACAATTCTGTAGCAAATTACTACTGTAGCATCCCTTACTTTAAAAATCGAAAATAAGCGCCGATGATGCTGCAGTCATCACTAGAATCATTTTCCAACGATAGATGTGATTTCAGTACATCCAAATCATGCCTATCGGACTTAACCAAAATCATTCCCAAAATGGTATCAAATGCTTCATAAATATTACTCAGTACCATGACATCAATTCCAAATACCAATTCCCAAATATTTACTTCCAAATAATACTAGTATTATTTTCCAAAATCTTAGAAAACCAATTGCTAAAACATTGAGATTTAAATATCAAATTCTCAGTTTAAATCCTTTTCATAGTTATAACTATACTTATAAACCACATTTATCTAAGTCATTACCTATATAAAACTATCACCGAAGTGTTTGCCTTATTTAGATTATAAGAAACAACTTTAATTAAAATCAAAATTTTAACCCAACATTATCGCCGAACGCCTTATCGTCAAACCGTGAAACTTAATTCACAAGGTGTTCGTTTCAATGTCCCTACAGTTACTATATACCTAACCTATGCAATGAAAAGGTAAAACTGCTCATAAACTGGTCGAGCACAACAAATCAAACAATAAATGGTAATAATAGAATATTACCATTCTCTAACAATAAAACACATCATAAATAACTATATCAATTTATGAAAATTATCCTTTTATATATAAAATATAATCTATGGTAAAATTATTTCATTTACCAATTTCAAAAGCAATATTGTGTCGGATTGCCCTGTCCAAGTGTTTAGAGATCCTTATCAATAACGATAGCACCTCATATTGATCAGGATCCATAATCCACTCTACAAACCAATCAACCTAATATGAAACATTTTTATAACAATAACATATACGCACTCTTGTATAGATACACTAAACTAAGGCATTCCATTACCCTATCTCTTAATGAGTTATACCCACCAAAGCCTAAGTTCTCGCTTAACCTTCAGCTCTGATACCAAATGTAATGATACGTCTTTTCGTTCCCCAAATATCGACACTAATACATTCAAAGTATTCACGTGTCGAGAATCCAAGTGCCGGAAAGATGAATTGTTAGGATAAAATAAAATAAAAGGAAATAAAATAAGAAAGAAGACAACATGATATCAGAATCTCACATGCGAAACGATAATATATAACATCTCAAAAGGTATTTACCAAAAAGGAAACCTTTATATACATATATTAATAAGAGAAAACTAACGTATCATCAGCCTGGATAGTTATAACAACCTGTCCTCACAAATGCTGGTAGATACAATCAAGTAATGTAGCGGAAAATAAATACGGTAAGAAATCATCCAACTCCTCTCCAAGAGCTCCAATGAACCACAACTAAATCTGGAAACATACTCGAGCTGACCCGAGCATTAATAAAATAACACCCCGATCAGTCTGGTAAACTAGCGTGAGAAACTCAAATCATATAAATTTAGTATATCTTAAAACCCTTCAAAATAAGGGTATCTCATAAGACCGTGCAAACCAATATACATGGATGAGTTTTTACCTTATGATAACCAAACCATTTCTATTATATAATCCAGTGATAATATAATAATGTCTAAGGCATGATATATAAATAATCACATAGCTACGATGCAAGTGAGTGTACATCGCAACAATAATAGGTATGCAATCACAACTGCTAAGGCGCGTTCGCTAATTATGTAGGATTTCCACATAGATCTCTTCGGGGAAGACGAATCTGAACTACTACACAAGGATCGAAGATACCCTTTCGAAGCGTCATATATCTTTAGTGAATGTACCATAGGAAAACCATAGCTAGTCTTGCTAAGACCTGATGTATTGCTGCCGCATGCATATCCCAATAAGTATCTCTAGAAATGGAGCCGCAAGCACCCTATGGGTTTGCCAACCCTACTGGCTATGTCTCCTATCTATTGTTTTAGTCATACCCTATGATGAGGCTACGTCCGGCTTTCTATCCCCTGAGTCACTATTCAAACAGATCTTCCACCCGAGCTCCAACTCGAACAGATCAACGAACTAGACATGGATTCCCATATCTCGATAGATCTTGGAACCACACATGGATTCCTTAATAGATTTCGGAATCACAAATGGATTCCCATACCTCAACAGGTCTCAGAATCACATATGGATCCCCACATTTTGAATAAATCATGAACAACCACATATGTTCGAGCATCTCAAACAGATCTCGAATCTCCACATAGATTCTAGCATCACGAAGCAATCACGAACCACTTCCAAAGCATAGAACACGTATATTGTTTGGGAGTGGTTATGATTTCAAGTCATCTCATATAAGTACACACCCCCGCTTACCGGATGCTCCAAACCGATCGATCTATTTCCCGAGAATCTCAACCTCGGTTCTGTGGGAAATAAACAGAGAATACAAAAGATCGAAGATCACCTCCTAACTGTTTAAGCGGATGGATTTCCTTATCATTCGTCCTAGAAGAGCGAAACGATTTTATACGTACAGTGTAGCATCACCTCAGATAACTGTACCATATAATTCTCGTGTTTCATTTAGATATTTCCAGAGTATATTTAGCCAAGATTTGATAGTCGATTATTTAACTATCAAATAAACAAACAATCCAATACAATGAAAATAATCATATACGGGAAACCAAGTCCCCGTATACTGTCCATAAGCAAGCAAACACAAAGCATGAACAAAACAAACTAGCATGATCAAGTCATATAAACGGCTTTTAATCATCTTCATTTATTAATTAAAAACCTCTTTTATTAGTAAAACTTATTTTACTAAATAAACTCTTTTGTAAATGAAATCCCATTTGTTAATTAAATTCCACTATTTAATTAAAACATTACTATTCACTTCCACACATTTCAACACTTCCTAAAAGTATTCATATAGTTATCTCAAAAAGTATAAGGATATTCACAAATCATTAACAAGATTTCTTACCTTAAACCTTTGCTTTTCCTACACCTCAAAAATATTTAAATACTTATCTCGAATGGTATAAATATATTCACAAATCATTAACAAGATTTCTTACTTTAAACCTTTGCTTTTTCTATCTTTTTCAAAAAAGATTCCTTACTTATAATTTCATTCAAAATATTCATTTTAAGGATCTAAGTACTTTCACAAATCCATTCAAAAAGGTTTAAGACTAATGTTATTTAAAAATTGTCAGTACAAACCCAAAACCATTTCACTTATGCTTATCTTTAAAACATTCTTTTAAAGATCTATTTACATTCATAAGTATAATCAATAAGGGTTATAGACTAATGTAATTAAAATATTGTCACAACAAACCCAAAACCATTTCGCTTATGCTTATCTTTGAAACATTCTTTTAAAGATCTATTTACATCCTTAAGTATCATTGAAAAGAGTTAAAGACGAATGCGATTAAGACACTATCACAACAAACCCAAATCATTTTCCTACTTGTTACTATCTTTAAAACATCCTTTTAAAGACCAGTTTAATAATAAGTTAAGCTCGATAGTCGATTAATCGATTATCTAGTTAAAACAGTTGCTTATACAAATCAATGTTCGTATACTTAACTCGTTTCTGACATTCCCGACTTAAATATTCCTCGTCCAAGAGGGAAGCCCAGTAGGTTAGAGCTCTATTGCTACGTCCCTACTCGACATCAATCATTAACTCTCATAAATAGATAAACATACTTTGTCGGCTTTTAGAGTTAAGCAAAGTTAATTACCTTTTTTAAACAAGTAAGTAAACAACAAAATTAACACGTTTTCGACATTTCAACTTACATTGTTCCTCATTCAAGAGTGAAGCTAGGTAATTTTAGGCACTGGTTGCTCAAGCCTTGCCTAGAAACCTCATTCTTGAATCCCACAAACAGACAAGTTTACTTGTTGGCTTATTAGTATTAAGCATATCAATCACCATTGTCAAAACTTATATATATAAAATAATACTTAGAAATACTTGTATTTAGGTTTTAAATATCTATGTAAAATATTACTTGAAAATAAATAATTTAGAAATTTGATTAAAAACATGTTTTACATTTTACAGCACTTTACTTTCAAAATTCATAAATAATCATTAAGACTATATTTAAACTTCCATTCTTTTTTCATACTCAAATACATTTTATAAGAACTTCCATAAAAAGATTTTATAAAGAAAAGAATTTAGAAACCATTTAAATCACGAAAAACTAGCCAAAATGTCGCATTTTAGACACTTAAAACTATGACTTACTACAACATTTATAAGCGCTGTTAAAAGTCCTTGTTAAAACAACATTGAAAAGCACCATTTTTGTGACTAGTTTTAACCACTTAAACAAATGATTTAAGACTTAAATTTTATATAGCAAGTACTACCGTTAGGATACCTAAAAACCATGGAAATAAATTCTTAAGAATATCTTTTTATTTATTTATAAAATTTCTCGAAAACAAGAGATTCTGTAGTGCACTTATAACGACTATTCTCATTTCAAACACTTTCAAACTTACTTCAATATAACACACAAGTTAAAAAATCATTTAAACATCAAGTCAAGGCCATGCCACATGTTTAAGAGGGTAATAGATGTGAGATTATACAATATAAAGTTATCATTTCCTTTCATAAGCAAGAGGGTCCAAAGTTTATAACTTTACTTGGTTAATGTCACTTTAACTTTATAATTTGCACACAACATATATATACACAATATATACTTAAGAGATAGCGAGATAACTCACTTAGATTTATGCCTAACATAAGCACAAAGCCACAAGAACCAAAGAACCACCTCCGTCCATCAACACAAGCCTAAAGGTCCAACCTTTAACCCTTCTAAACCAAAGCCACCTTCCTCCTCCTCCACCATGCTCATGGCCCATCCAAGACCCTCCTCTTCCTCTCATCTCCTCCCACTTCTTGCTTTCTAATCATGCCTGCCATGATGTCTTAGGCCCAAAGCCAAAGCTTAAAAGAGATTAGAGAAGATTTGGTTAACTTTTGAAAAAGTTAGATAGTAATTAGTGGATTAGTGCTTAAGTACTTCCACCATTTTCAACCCTCTTAGTTCATCTCAAGTTTAGGAATTTATTTGTGATTATTAAGTGAACCCCTCCCCTCTATTTATAAGCTTCAAGGGGTGAAGCATAAGCTTACTCTTACCTCCCCTTGGAAGGTGTACCTCTCATCACATCCACGTTATCATTTGCTTAACACTTAAGCATTTCCATTTATGCTTACTTTTACTTTATGTCACTTCTTCTTTAGGTTAATTACTATTATACCCTTACCATAATACCTTTTATCATATAAGAAGCTTCTAGGACCTTCCAAGCTTGTATGAAGAGGAGAGCGTTTAATTAATGGCTAATGTGTTCATTAGATATTAGCTTAAGAGTTAATTATTTCCATTTTTGCTCATTTTCCTTATTTTCTCATTTTCTTATTTAGTTAGCCATAATAATGAAAATATTTTTAGTTGCAAATTATCTCCATAATAATTACTTAGCCATGTGTAAAAAGTTTGAACAACTTCCGTTGAGAAAATATCTATTTGTCGATAAAATGATTTTCGTTCATATTATCGATATTTTTCCAAAGTATTTATTTTTGTAAACATTTTTCCAAAACAAGTTTACCATCATTATGTACAATTTAAAAGGGGGTTAAAATGCTTATTAGATCATTTTAATAAAATTTCATCCAAGATTCAAATAATTCAGATATTCAAATACGAAATGTGGTTAGTATTGTTGGAACTGAGCCAATCGAAAGCGGGTGAAATAAGTAGGTTTCGAAAACTTTTCCTATTTTGGACCATATTGAGTCTATGAAGTCTAAAGGTTGAATTAGATCCAATCTAATTAATTTAATAAAATCAAAATTTCTTAAATTTTTCTGATTTAGTAAATGAATTTAATTGAATTAAATTTATATAGTTTATGAGTATATCATTGTATACTTATGTATGTATATTGTGCACATACAACATATTATATATATAGTGTATATACAGTTAATGTCTATGTATATAAATGTTGAAATTTGCATCAATATCGTATGCATTTTCTATTTATATGCGTAATGGTTGTCACAAAACATGTTTTAAATTTTTATATAAATATTATATTTTAATTTTTTTATATTAAATGAATAATTTAAAATATTTTAATAGATTTGACTAAGTCAATAGGATTCAAATTCAAATTTAAAATCCAAAATATCTAATTTTACCAAGTGATCAATTTTACATTTCAAATTAATTTGTAAAATAGTTAGAATTATCTTTCAAATATTCAAAATAAATATGTTCTAAAATAAAATAATTTTATTATTATTTTAAATATATATAAACTATATAAAATGCATAAAGGGATTAATATACATAGTAATAAATAATTATTAATATAAATTATACATAAATTAAAATCTTTTTGGCCATGTTATTTTTTTTAAACTCCAAAATTAATTTTCTGTTATTATTATTAAAAATACACATATAAATATACATTAAAATGATTTAAAACATTATTTAAACTATTATTAATTTTAATATAATTGTATTATATTTAAAATATATTTTGATAAAAATATTTTTTATAGCTGAAAGCTTTATGTATATATTTAAACATTTTAAATATATGTTTACCATGTATACATATGATTAAAGTTAATATAAACGATTTTAAACTATTTAAATCTAATCTAATATTTCAAAAATTAAAAGTTAATTAAAACTAAGACATATAAGGCCGAAAGATTTTCTTTGATAATTTTATACTATGATCCAATAACAATATAAATGATTCAATGACTTATAAAATTAGACATTTATGGGTAACAGCTAAAATCTTCTATAATGAGCATGTGATATCAAATGATTAACATAAATGTAATAAAAGAGTATACCTAGAGATGCTACCTTAAATCCACACGTCGATTTAGAGAATCTCCTTGATCTATTAGATATGCACCTACTGCTGCAAATATGAATAGTGCAACCACCAGATCTATTTTTATTTGACTGGATGTGAATGAAGTTGAAAAATTGTGGTGTGGTGGATATGGATTTTCAGTCAAGAGTGATAAAAAGAGAAGGCAAAATATAAAGGAAAAAGTGGAGGCCAAACTCTAAATTTATAGTGAGGTTAGAGAAAATATTTCTATACTTCTCTCTCAATAATTCAAACACAAAGACCCCTTTACCTCCCTTTTTCTAGTCGACCAAGAAAGTGTTCATCGTAGACTAAAATCCCACTCAACCCATCTAGTTATTTTTTTAATTTAAATACAACTTAAATCCTTATTGATATCGTATATCGATGCGCATGCATATAACTTTCATATAGACACCCAATAAACTAATAATAGCACCTCGAACAATTCTAAAGGCTACTCAATTTTACTATACACAACCCTTACAATAAATATAATAATAATAATTAATATTTCACAAATATTATTTGATTTAATTGATTTATAACTATTATAGGTCAATTAAATCAAAAATCAATTAAATCAAAAATCAATTAAATCAATCAGTGATTTGGAGATTGAATAGATTCAACTGTGCGACTCACATGTATGAATTTAGCCAGCGATTAAAATTCGAACAATTCAAATACTAATGTCCATACATCACCTTAGCCAGCGGTGTGACAGTTTGACTTAATTCATCACTTACAAATCTCATTAGTAAAATCCAATTTTACAAAATTGAAGTGTTCCTTATAGTAATGATTAACTACACCAATTTTCTTCTTCAACACTATATTAGGATTTATGAGATTTTGGTTTGGTAAAAATTCTAGTATCATCCACATTTGACTCGATTAGTCCATAAACAAAGTCCTTTGTTCATTTATTAACCATACCACGCTGTCCAGAGAGTTTGACTTTGAGTTTACTATAGTAGACCGTGATACTAATCCATACAGTTGAGGAGACGAATTCTCTATTGAATAGCATTTCACTTTCAGTGCTTCAACCCACATCCAACTATAGCAGTTAGATGAACGTCATGCTACAATTTGACTATAATCAAATTGGAGTTTCCATATTGAAGTTCAACTGTATTCTCAGTCGAGAGAACAGTGTAATATCATCATTTCAAGATTTCTCGTTTGACCTAGTTATTATTAACCAACAGAAAAATCTTGGATGACTCATTCCATAGTTATCCAATAACTATAAGTACGTAATCTTTTAGTCCCCAACAACCATGAGTAATACACTGCCCAACATTTGGAGAGTCCTACATACTGTGCGTGGATTGCAAAATTATGGATTTTACGGCTAATTAAACACTAGAGGGGAGTGAATAGTGTTTTCTAACTTTTCTAAATCTTTTTAAATTTCTTTCAAGTTGAATATTAAATCACTAATTAACAACATAGAACTACACTTATTCAATAGTCACAGATGCAATCACAGACAATAATAAAAGCAGTAAAGCAAAGTAAAGAGTTATAGAGATAACACCAAAGATTTTATATTGGTTCGGATTTCTCCTACATCTAGTCTCATATAATTGCTTATACAGATTTCTTTTCAAATGCCATTCTTTAAACAGGTAGAAGGCAAACCCAATTACAATCTTGATTCCGAGGCTACGAGACACACCCTCTTGATTTTCCAAGCTCAGGGTACACCTACTCGACTCGAACGAGCTATAAGCATACCTACTTGATTTAAAGGGCTACGAGCACACCCAAGCAAATACAAATATAGTTTGATAGTTTTTCCAAAGACGATTTCTTGAACTTTGGATACAATGGATCATATAGCCTCTTGGACAACACTTTGATCTTTGATTTGAGAAAGAGGATGATTCCAAAACAGTAAGAAAGTAGTGCTAAATCAATACAATGAAGGTTGAATTGATTCTATATGATTTTGAAAAGAATAGAGTATATTTTTAATGGAGTTTTCAAGAGAGTAAGAGAAGGTAAGAAAATAAGTAAATCTAAACTTTAAAATTCGTCTGAACTCCCCTTTGTATAGTAAATAAATAAATGTATCCATTCATGAAGAGTTACGACAGATAGACACGTCCCTTCAAAATTTGAAAAACCACTTAGCGGCATGTATGTCAGCTTACTATCTGGGCATATGTCGACATATGCATGTAGAATTTAAAAACTTGTTTCTTTTAAAATGTTTTGAAAATCCTATATTTTGTAAAATAATTTGATACTTTGTAAAATGGTTTGAACATAGTTTATAAACATTTTGATCTTTGAAATTTTTTTATAATTTTTTTTAAATATATGTTGAAAATTTATTTTGTTTAAAAAAAGAAAAATAGGAGATAGAGATCAAAGATTGCTACAAAGGACTTTAACAATATATTATGACTCTATACACTGAATTATAGTCTTGAGGTCTTCGTATATCTTGGTCTTTGTACTCATAAGTCTTCATGTCCATTTCTTGAGTCTTTTATGCTGTACAGTCTTTGATTCAATACTTGTGTAATATCCTGCACTATTTACTATATAACTTGGTAAAACATTAGTGTCTATATTTTATATGAATGTTTATTGTTGTTATAAAGGCTGTTATCATCAAAATCAATAACCGGGGTATTAAAAATCTTTCCCTTTTTAATGATGACGGCCATTAAATATTCCATTAGATAAAATATGATATAACCCCTCCTGAGTTAGATAACACCCCTGAAGATATGCATGTGTATATTTTATATTTCTCTCCCCCTTTATCATCTGGAAAAATGGGTGAAAAATAACCCTAAATCAAATACTTAGAAATTATAGAGTCAAAAACAATAATTAAGCACTAATATAATCAAAGCATACTAAACATGATATAATATGATATTTAAGCACAATAATTACACGATAATAAGATAACATAAACTATTTTTATCAATTCAAAATCAAACTATACATATCATACTATCAATCCAAGCATCCAATCAAATCAAACAAATAAATCCTAATATCAATCCAAATATACAAACCAAACCAAATAAAATCCTGAATATTAAAATAAGTTATAAATACATATTTCTAATTTAAAAACCAACCTAATAACTAGACATTCCTTGGAACTTCAACCCAATCATTGATCCAAAGATTGGATCTGCTTTGATGGCATCCCAATCTTCATTATCCTTATTAATAGCACATTCTGGGTTGTTGATTTGATCATCTTGAATTAAGGAAGAAATCATCCATCAAAGGGCATCGAAATACTTTTCTTGCTCTTTGATCATATGCATTTGACTTAACTCTAATTGTCTTTGATTTCTTAGGATAAAAGTAAGAATATCCTTGAAAGATAGAAGTGCTTGTTTAAGATTTTTCACATAATTTTTGGCGTGGAGGAGACATTTTGTTGGAAAAATGTTTGAGAATGAAAAGAGGATAGAGAGTAAAATTATAAGTGGATTTTTCTGGAAGAAACAGGCTTATATAGGAGTGAAAATCCGTTTGGAAAGATAGAATTGGTGGTAGCTATTTTATTTTAAATTTTAAAAAAATTACGCAACGACTTATATATGTCAACATATATATTGTATGTATGTCGACATACACATCGGAAATTAGAAAAACTTGTGTTTTTGTTATTATTGTTTTTGTTTTTATCTTATATCATTATATGTTTGTAACTTCTAGAGACAATTAAAACTATATTTAACAACAAGAATAATTTTTCATTACTAATGATAGAAAAGTACATGGACTTTTTAAAAAATACATGAAAATATCATGAAATTAAACTAAAAACACACATTACTAAGGAATACAAATCTAGATATCACAAGGAAATAACTAGATAGAATTAGAAAGATGTAGATGATGATGAATTTCGACCAAGGTGATCTTTCCAAAGTATTTGTCTATTTTATTGGAAATGGAAATGAACTTTTTACTAAAGGAACATTTAATTTTTTTTTGTTTTAAGAATCTTCTCTTGGTTCTTTAGAATCTCTTTATTGGAGGGATGAGATGGTTTGTCAAAACTTTCTAAAGAAGTATCCACTTGTTCCTCTTTTACATCCATTTTCTCACCTTCTTCCTATTCTTCTTGTTGAATTTTTTGCTCCTTTTCATACGCCAACATTTCTTCTTTTTCAGTAAGAGTTTAATATGGTTCGAGATAACGTGGAACGTGCATAAGGGAGATTTTGGCCTTGTCAAATTTTTTTTTAGGAAGAGTTTGTTCTTCTCTTAAATCAACACCAAAATATATAAAAATTCTAATAAGATATGTACTATGGTATAGTGTGTTCTTATATCTAGAAATGTTCTTTTGAACAAAGTCATCTAAAATGACTTGTGCCCAATTGATGTCGTATTTTTCCGTAAATGGCGTAAAGAGCTTTAAAAACTTTTTGAGTAGGATTATTGTAATTACCCGTCCTTGGAGTTGTTGTATATGCTAGTATATGATTTTTGTTTAATGATAATAAACATATATATATATATATATTCATTTAAATGTATTTGTTAATGTACTATTTTATTTTTCACATAATTAAATAAATATTTGTTGAATAAAATAAGTAACACAGAATTTAAATTCAAACAGATATTTCATTCAAACAAATATTTTATCACAATTTGAATAGTACAAATTTGTGCTCTCACTATATATACAAAGTTTCAATTACAATACATTTCAATTTACATAACTTTCCTCACTACATATCACTCATTCACTCGTATTTGATCTTCAGCTCGATTTCAATTTGTATCCCGCATCTGAATTATCTGCAAAATAAACACTAACGCAATAAAATTGAAAAGAAAATATTTTACAGTGAAAAATAAAGTGTGTGTTTGAAAATGTTATTTGCCTCAGTTATTTGGGTTGTTCGTCATCATTTATTTTGAACTCATCTACAGGAACAACTTGTGACATGCACAGTGTATCACTGTACATGCCACAAGGTCGTGCACACCAATATACATTTGTTAAAACTACAAGTACAGGTGAGCACAAGGTCAAACCCGAGCCGAGGCTGGATTCAACACAGGTGCAAATACACACTTGAACAAGTCAAGTATAAATGGGATACGACACATGTATTACACAATTACACATATATACATGCATGTGAATGCATGTATATACATGAGTATGTATGCAACCCGAAGCAAGAAGGTCAAAGGCACAAACACAACAGCTTCAATTGGAAACAGTTCAAGAATGAACCAACAACAAAGCGTGCATCAGTTCAAAACTCAAGTATGAATTACCAGGCACAAGCTTAAACTCAAATGTGCAACAACAAATTGCATGAACATCAACACAGAGATCAGGCTCAACACCAAAGTACAACAGACATGAGCATGCACAAGTAAAGACTTCACAAGTAAACCCAGTCCAACAAACAAGCTCCAGACTCGACCAAAACAACAAATCAGTTCAGGTTCAACCAACTACCAAGTGAACACATAACTCGATGCATTTAGGCCAAAATTTAACTCAAAGCAGCAGTGACAAATAGAACATGTGCATATATACACAAGCCCATATCAGTTCATATGGAAATGCAAACAGTTCAAGTGAGACAGATTCACATCAACTATGCAATAGTATAGACAATCAGAGCAGTTCAATATGCAATCAAGGATAGACTCAAGTACACATGTGCATGCACACAAAAGCAATCAAGCATGAAAACAATGGAATGCAACTGAGGTGAACACACACACATATATACATACATTTATGTATATATGTATACAAGTGGATATGAACATCAACACAGCAGGTTGAAAAATGACAAGCACACATGAATCACCATGCAATGAATAAAGATAAAAACAAGTATATATGATTGTCAAAGAAAACAATGAAGCATGGTCAGATATGGAACCAGATACAAATGGTCGAGCATAAGTTTAAATGAACTGTACGCAGACTCAAAGAAATATACAAACTGCACATGAGACCAGTAATCACAGGTACAAGTTTCAATGACTGGAAAAAAGACCACAACAATGAATTGATCAGAGAGTATAACAGATGAACAAGTCAATGCTGCAGAGGTGACATCAATATACATGAAGACCAACAGCAAGTGCAACTAGATCATAAAAACATGCAGAACAGTGGACAGAGCTAAATGCAACCCAGAACAATGTCACACAAATATGAATGCAATGCAACAAGGACATAGCAGGTGCATGGAGACTCAAGTGAAACAAAATCGAATGCTGTCAGAAGGTAACTAGCAAGTTACACAAAATTGAACAAGTCGAAGCTCAAAATATTATCACAAATTCAAAGTGACCGAAGTCAATAAAAATAGGGGTAGTCGTGCTTCAGACAAAGCCAATGTCAAGCCAAAAATCAAAGCCGTGATGACCAAGAAAAAATCGAACAAGCTAAAATCAAAGCCGTGGTGACCAAGCAACCATAACAACAAATATACGAAATTGAACCGGTTGGGATCATCACCAACAATCAAGCAAAATCGAACGGCTAAACTAAAATTATCAGACAAATTCAAATAATATATTCGATCGAATATTTAGGGAATGAAACCCTATAAATACCGTGAACATCATCGGCATTAAGAATCAATCGAGTTCAAGCAAATTAACCAGAAAAGTAAAAGGAAATCACATACCAAGTCAAATCGAACTCGACGAATTGAAGCAGCCGTGTGCAAATCGAAGAGACAATCAATCAACAAAGCTAGCAATGTGATATTATATATTCGATCGATCAGTTGAAGCGGTGCCTCAATTTCCAAAGCCCTAATTTTCTTAAAGAGGAACGAACGAGAAGAAGACATACATTTTTCAACGCAAGAGATACCGACCGATAATAAAAAGGAGAAGAGAATATTTTTATCACTTTACTTATTTTGGGCCGGCATATTTTAATTGTCTTTGGGCTTTTATTTTTAAATTAGGGTTTTTATTGTTTTAAGTTTTTTATATTTGTAATTTACTTTTAACCATTTGTAAATTCTAGTCGTGTGACTAGGGGACGAACTACGGTGGTGTAGTTTGAGAATTCGCAACTCAGTGGCTGAGTTGTGGTAGGGTTTTGAGCGTAGAGTTAGATTAGTCGATAGAGGGTGTCGCGAGTTTACGTGTGTAAGTGACTGACTACTTAATTTCTAGTAGAAACCTTGGGGGTAGCACGTAGGCAGGGTTTTGCCGAAGCTAGGTAAATCTGTGATGTTTTATTTCTGCTTTTATTATTCTGCTATTATCTGTGCTGCTATTACTCTGCTATATCTGTGTTGCAATTATTTTATATATTTCCACATTAATTTTTATCATTATTAGTATCACCCTATTCACCCCCTCTAGGGTGAAATCGATCTTACAGGAGTGATACCTTTATGTAAACTGAGACTCATAAGTCTCGATTTTGGTCGAAGATTCTTATGTTTAAAATCAGATTCTTCATCACTTTTGAAAGTGTCGTGAAGCACTTCATGATTTTGTTCATCAATTTGAAAAGAGGATAGGTCAATTCCACTAGATTTACAACTAAGTATGTGACCCAAAAGTTTACAATTTAAAACAATTTGAGTGTTTCTTACACTACTTCAAATTTGTCCCTCTTTCCCTTGAAATTTTTTTTCATTTAAATTTGCATAAAATATTTTAACCAAATCTGGATAACAAATAAAATCATTTTGAGAAGAGTCAACTAAACCAAGAATTTCATTTTGAAAGCAAAGATCTTGTAGACCATAAGAGGAAAAATCATCAAATTTAGCAGATCTTTGGGGAAATTTTTTTCCGGAAATAGCAAACTCCATATTGTTATGAATGGCTTCTTTTTCATTAAAGAGAAAACCTTTTGTTCTCTTTGAGAGCCTTATGGTTTTAGAATTTGACTTGAGGAGTCCATTTGTCAAATTTTAAAGAGATAAGAGAATGAAGGGATATTTGAAAATTGAAATAAAGTGAGTGAATGAATGGATAAAGATAGATTGAATTAATAGAGAGTGAAGAATCATGTTCTTTAGTCAAAAAGATGCCATTTTAGAACATGGGAATAAGTGCAAAAGAGAGGGAATTTTGAATTTTGAATTTTGAAATGAACAGGTATGTCAACATATATGCTCTATGTATGTCGACATATAGGCCGTAATTTTCAAAAATTAAACAATATAAAATATTCCTATATATATATACATTTACACGCGCGCGCACACACATCCAATATTATTATTAATCTATATTTTATTCATAGATTTTATAATAATAAAAAATTAATAAATAAAAGGTACCGTTTTTACCACTTTTTGTTGATCAATTTTGACTAGTTTGTTATTGCCATGAACCACATATTCACATCCTCGATATCTGGTTCATTGTCGCTTGAGGAAGTATCTGAAGCATCTAATGTTGCCATGTAAGTCCTCTTTCTGCATGAATCAATAACTGGTGAGTCTTTGATTTATTTTGGTGTAGACAGTCTCTTTGTAGATAAAAGAGTTCATCAGAGTTGAAACATCTAATTACAGTTTCAATTCCAAGTGTCTTGTTTTCAGGTCTTCGAAAGTTGTTCATCTTTCTATACTTTGGGAAATTTCTGGTCATGAAAGCAATTTCTTCATCATTATCATCATCTGAATCTTAATCGTTGGTTATTGCATTGAAAGCTATGGATTTCTTTTCTGTTGCCTTGCTTTCTCTTCTGCACTACAATGGTGCTTCATAGGACATTAAATTGCCTATTAACTCTTCAATTTTCAGAGTACTAATATCATTAGCCTCTTTTATTTCTAGTGTCTTTAGATCCCACTCTGAAGAGAGTGAATTGAGGATTTTTCTAACTTGGTTCTCTTTAGAAATGTTTTTACCTAATAGTACTAAAGAATGTACTATATCTTGAAATCTACAATCCATGTTAGAAAATGACTCATTTGGATTCATTTTAAACAACTAAAACCGATTAGTTAGCAAGGAAATTTTGGTCAGTTTAACTTTACTAGTGCCCTCATATGTAAATTGCAGTGTTCACCAAATTTCATATGCAGACTTACAAAAAAAACTCCATTAAATTCATTTTTATTGTAACGACCCGCCATTATGGACCATTCGCATCCATTATAAGTGTATAGGAAGACACTCATGCCGGAGTTGAATTGCTCAAAATACCGCGTTGTTAATTTAAATTTGGCAAAACTGAGCATATACAGTAAATAAATAATCACAGATCATAGACACAGAGTAAAATGTGCAGCGGAAATAAAAGAGATAGTAGTTCATGAAGCTACTATATGAATATATAAAATACATCAGAGTTTACAACAGAAGAGTAATACGATACATCAGATACAAATCAGAATACATCACTGGAATCATCGAATATCTGAAAGCTGGATAGATTGCTGGATCTTCAAGCAAAGCTCCAACTCCAAAGGTGAGTCTCGAATACTGGTACACTCAGTCTGACCCGAGCGTAAAGCAAAATACAAAACACTCGAGTCAGGATTAACATTCTTATATTAATAAATCCAACTCAAGTGAAATAGCAATTTAAATACAATAACTCAAAGGATGTTTGGAATAACCATCCTTTAAGGATCCGTCAAACTATCTACTATGTAGTAATGTACGATAAGTAGATAATGTCTATCGGTAATATAAGAAGATATCAAAATAGCGTTAAGTCATGGCCCATTCCACCCTTAACACATTTTTATTCCCAAAAGCATATACAAGATCGTAGTTTCCCCAAAACCGAAAGTCACCAGAGGGCAATCCATATACTCAAGGTACAAATCAAAATCGTAGTGGTCTCGAATAGGATAATCAGTATGACAAGGTACATGAGGCGATACCAACTAGGATACTAGTAGTTGCCTGATCCGGACTGATGTTGGGCATAGCAGCTACTACCCCAACACCGCGAAACAACACTCCCAAATCGAGGGGTGCACCCAAATCGAATCACAAAAGTAATAGATATGGTATCGAAGAAGTGTGTCCGCTAGAGATGGCGATCCTCAATGGCCCGGCGCGGCTCCTGTTTTAGTCATGTCAAGGGTCATCCAAAATCGTTCTCTTTCTTCAGTCAACGCGTTCATCAAAACCATCCACTTCGTTCCGGATCAACACTCCGCGTTTAGTTATTAAAGTGGTTTCGGTTCAGATAGAGAGTATATCCATTACCGATCCCGGTCTCTTTAATAACTTTCGTAATTATTACACCGATTGGTCGTTTATATATTTCAAAAACCAAATCAATTTCAATTTCAAATAGAATTCGTAAATCAACATTTCATTTGTCTTTCTAAAACAATTTCCAAATTTTCGTTTCAAAACTTCCAATTTTCCGTTTCAAAATCTTATAATTCAATTTCAATTTCTATTTAAAACAATTCGAATATTGATTCAAGTTCGTATATAAGTTTCATTCCGAAATCATTTAAATAAATTCTATTTAACATTCAAATCAATTTAAACTCATTTATCGATTTCATTCAATATTCGTTAAGTTACTTTATCATTCAAAGCAATTTCTATTAAATTTCCAATTCATTTAATCAATTCTTAAGTTCAACTTCATTAAAACAAAACTTACAATTTTGAATTAAACTAAATTCGTCAAATCAATTCTCCAATTACAAGTCTTACATTAATTCCAAAAATATCACATTTCATTTTTGTTAAAGAAATCCAATTTCACTTATTTACTTCCTTAAATAATTTTCCAAAACTTAATTAATAAAGAAACTCAATTTCAATTCTTTACGAAGTAAAATTCACTTATTCAAAAGTTCAATTTTTCTTATTAAAGAATTTCAATTCAATTTAATCATTTAATAATTCATTATTAAATAGTTCAAAACTTAATTATTAAATAATTTCAAAGTTTAATAATTTCAAACTTAATTATAATTTCAAACTTAATTATTAAATCATTTCAAACTTAATTCAATCATTTCTCAAATTAAACAACATTCTTTCATTGATTACATTGTTAATCTTTTGTTTCAGATTATTAAATATTACCATTTTCCTTTCATCAAAAATTCAAATTTCAACTTCATTTCAAAACCATATTCTTTATTCAAATAAAATCTTCGTTTATTTTCAAATCAAATTATTGACCAATCGGGTTTTTATTTAATTTTCTATCCTAAGTCAAAGTTCAATTTGGGTATTTATCATTTCAACCCGATTCCAATTCAATTCAAAATCAAAACATATCAAAGGGAACTTGCAGTGTGATAACTGGGATGGTGTCAAAGTAAATAAACAAGCAATAACAACAACCAATATCAATCCAATAATCAATTCAAATAATCTCGAAATAACCGTATTAATTCGCATTGTTATTTGTACGAATTAATATAATTATTTCTAGAATCTACACTATCATTTCATGTAGATTAAAGATTATTACATTACGGTTTTTCACTTGTCATCTATTTACAATTTCATACATCACCAATTTAACAACATACATTCAGTGATTCAAAATGTAATTAAGCAAATCATACGTGTCAATGGATTTAACAGTTAAAGGGGTCATATTATACAAATGTCAGTTAATCAAATTTAACATTTAATTATCCTATATCAAGTTCAATTTCATACTATTTATCATTTTAACATTAACAATTTAACGTCCAATATAAACATCAACAATCAATCAATTATCAGCCAAACTGTATTATCAACGCATAAATAATTAACAGATAATGGTGTCAGATGCCACAGGTGAACTGATACAGGCAATAGCATATATAACAGTGTAATTAACTAACAGCAGCACATTTCAATTGTCGTTTCAATTGAAATCAAATTTAATAAATAAAAGAACGTTAATCGTGAGTGATTGCTCACCTTTCGAGGCTAGAGAGAATAGACAATGAACAAGTTACGGGTCCAAGCACGAATTCCAACGCAACACAGAATTAGCACGAATTCAACGATCAAAGCTGATAACAGGAATAGTCAAAATCAAATTAGGACAGGATCGATGAAGATAAGTGATATAAGCGAATTCAAATATACATCACAGTTTAAATTGAATATGTATATCTTTCAAAATCATTGTTTAAATCAAAAGAACTAGATAAATAAAATGTACTATAAAGTCAATACCTTATTGAAATCAATATATATATATATTAATTATAGAAGAAACTACAACAAAGCTTTATAACTCGTATATACAAATATATATATATATATATATATATAACTAGTTGGAACCTATATATCTATACTAGCTATGTAAACAAATGCATGCTAGATATATATTATATAATGGACTCGCGTAAAAAAATACGTATGTTATTTCAAGTTAACTATTTAGTCAACACAACCTATATATATTTACCAAATTATAGTATATACAGTGACCTTATTAATAACTATTATAACATATAAACTTAAAAATGACAGGAAGGCAACTAACATGTAACAAACTATATATATAAAACTGTAAATGTTGTATACTCAAAACAATACTGTCACTCAAACCATATTCATATTGCACGTGTACTTGTATATACGTATACTATATGAGATAAAACGTAAAGGATCTGTACACCTTACATATAAGTATATTGAACCTAAATTCTTTGATATGAACCTAAATATATAGTATACTTAAAACATACTTACCTATGAGTACTTAACATATAAGTAATGTAATTCATAACAGATGGTTTTAAACTTGCATAAACTTCTTTTCTATAACTAACAGTTTTGAAAAGCAAACCCATATATTATAACTATATTGAATACATAAGTAATGCATATATAACTAATATGGGGTATACCAGTAACCATATATATATATTTTAAATAAAACGGTTTCAAAATCTAACATAGCTAAACTAAGTCATTCAACATATTATATATACAATGTTTTAAACCCAAATATATATAACTAGACAACAACCTAGCTTATAACAACCAAGTTTAATTTAAATGTCACCACTGTACATAAACAAATCATATTACAATCTACCAAAATCTATATATATTAGAGGTGATACCTTGCCGGGGAAATGAGATGAGAAAAAAACTGCTGGGTAAAGACCGTGGCAAGGCTAGGTTGCGCGAGGTGTTGTCGAGAGGGGAAGGGAGTGGAATAGGGCGGAGATGCACTCGGTGGTGGAGTGTGGGCTGACGCGGTTGTAACGACCACGACTTTCTCTCCATAGAAAGTCGTATCGCTAATAAGAAAGAAAGGGATAGAAAGAGAAAAGAAGAGAAAGAAAGAACTAAACAATATCAGAATCTCACAGCGAAACGAAACAAAATATATTATATCACATAAATATTACATAGTATCATATACAACACTTATCAGAGTTACACAGATTCACATCATATACTAGACAGTTATAAACATCTGTCTAGTTATTACATCTCAATACAAACAAAGATCTAAACAAGATCAACACAGCGGAAACTACTATCTATATCTACAACGCTGAAGCCTCCTGCTCCATTGCTCCTCCACAATTCGTCAAGGCTAACCTGAATCCCTTGGCTACTCGTAAAAATTTGAGTACCCAAGAGTTTATAAAACAGAAATAAACAACTTGGGTCAGACATGGGTCTGGTGTGAGTAACAGGTTAAACTTGTTTAACTTCAAAACCTTTTGAAAGAAAAGGTATCACGTAAGACTTCCCACAAATAAACATGGGTAAGTTTTTACCTTACGCTAACCAAAACATTTGATAGGAAATTCGATTGTATTATAATAGGGTCTAGGGTTTTCAAGTAAAATACAGAAATAGCTGAAATGCTTACATCTCACATTTCAACATAGTTGGGCACAACTAATACGTACGGCACTTATTGGAGTTTGGATTCCATACAATGGCAGGGCTACCGGGGTACCGCCCGTCACAGTACGTGGCCTAGATCACCGTACCGAGGATCACTCCCAATCCCCTGCAACACAAGGCCGGAACATCCCTTACTGGATAATTCCCGCACAAGATACCTCACGGTTGGGATCAGCAACCGCACACACTAAGCCGAAATAAGAAGGGACTTCTAGACAGAGGTAATCTTGTCCTACTTGGGTGCTACCCACTAACCTTGCTGCACCTCCCCTGTTTTAGCCATTCCCGGTTTGTGAGGCTTGATGTAACATCCCGTAAATTTTCGACTTTCGAAAATTCAACATCGATACTCACTTTATCGACTGCTGAGCCATCGAATGCCGGAAACCCGAAAAGTTATGGTTTTAAGAAAGAAGAAAAAGGTAGAAGAAGAAGAAAGAAGAAAAAGAGAAGAAAGAACAACAACAGAATAACATCAGATACAGAAACAGAAAACAATATCAGAATCTTACACATCGCAGCGGAACAATATATAATAGATAAATGAATATCATTTAAAACAAAAGAATTATATCTGTTATTACATTACATCACATCATATCATCAGAGTCAATAAACAACAATGGACAGTTATATAAACTTGTCCTCATACAGAATACACAGCGGAATAAATACTATCAGATACAAATACTACGTCTCGTCCTCCAGCTTATCTCCAAAGCTCCAGAATATCCAGAATATCCTGATAACATAACTCTAGGCTGCCCGTGTGGAAATTGGTGGGCACCCAGAGTTTAGAAGGGAACAATAAACTCCAAGTCAGTCATGGTGACTGGTGTGAGATCGTAAAACAGTTATTCTTTAAAATAAACAACAGGATAATTTTAAAGTAAATTTCGAAATGCTTTTGGAAAATGAAACTACCATAAGACCTCCCGCCACACACACAATGCAAACGCAGAATTGGAGGAGATTTCTTCTTATGATAGTCAAAGATGCTTACTATGCAAAAATCAAATCATTTTTGATATTATTATTAGTGCATAGTGTAGAAAACATTTCGAAAGTATAATATTAATCTTAGCCAACATACGACCAGTATCGTATGCCTACTATAGCTACTATGTTCAATAGCAGGTTACCGCCACATTCCATAGCAGGTAATACAACTAAAACCGTACACGTCGCGTATTGTTTCTTTGGATTTCCAACAAATGGTCAGGCTAAGGAACTTCCTATCCACGATGGGTACGTCCCTGGAATAGACGACCCGAGAACCTAACCGGATCTCTGCCAACACAAGGCCGGGTTACCTCTGCAAAAATAGGTAACTACTGACACGCGTATGCCATCCCCCGATCGTCACCGATCTTCCCGAGGATCCCCGATTTCCAACAAACCACAAAGTAATAATAACTGTGCAGCAACCACAGAGGTTAAGTATCTGGGCTCCATACCATGATACCACCTTTATCCAGAAGGAATGACATACACTAAGGGGCGCTACTCCCTAGAACCTTGCCGCATTCGTCCTGTTTCGACCATTTCCGGGGTGTGAGGCTCGATGAAGTCTCGTCCACAAAGCTACGCTTTCTCAAAAAGCCCTGCTTCGGGTCAAACAAAATGATCAACCTATGATCACAAAGATATAAGATCAAACAAATGATCATATCACAAATGATCAAACACTGATCATTTCACAGCAACACTCAGTATGCCACGTTACCAAATTGGGATATATCGCTGATAAATTTCAACTACATAACCTCTGAGATCGTACGTCTCAGAGAAGGGTGTTAAGCTAAGAGAATAAATTCTCCGCCACCAACAGAAATGTATTTGAAAGAAATCAGCTTTATATCTCAAATTGTAACGTCAGACACACAATCCATACAAGTCTGTTCCGGGATCGAACAGAACCGAAGGCACTTCTCACGAAGCCCTTGCATTTCCGGATAATTTTCAATCACGTCAGGACTTCCCGTCACTAAGGGTGATAAAACCTCTAAATCGAAGATCAGTCGATGTAGAGTAACTCGACGGTAATCCTTCCATTTTCAAAAATATCCGGTCTTCAACACCGGTCTTCAAATGCAATTCATAACGACGTATCACATATTCAGAATGGGTTATACGACCCCATGGTCCTTTCCCGGCTAACCCGAATAGTGAGCGATTTTTCAAAAATAAGTGTGGCATTCAAATTCATCCAATTCACAACAAATACCTATCTAAAGGTAATTACTGATAGTCGGTTATTTAACTATCAATAAAGATGCGCGACATCATCAGATTCCAAATAATTTTCCAAATTATTTCATCTTCAAAAATATCTTTACTAGATATAAAATTTCCACACTTAACCATTTGAAAACAATTTCAAATCAATTTTTCACACTCCAAAAATAAATCAATATTTATTTTTAAACACTTCGCTTTCTTCTATAAATTCCGTATTGAATTTATACTTTCGAATATCTACTGATATTCGATTTTCAAATCGTTTTCAATATTCAATTTCAATTTATCTTTAAGAAGATAAATTCTCAAAACATTTCATTTCGTTTTGGAAAACATTTCCATACTTATTTAAAAATAAGTCAGCAATTCACAATTCATTTATTTTCAACACTTGGAAAATATTCGATATACTTAAATCAAATTAAGTAAAATTTCATTCTTTAAGGAAAATATTCTTTTAACACCTTTATTTGAGTCAAAACGAATGTTACGTAAAACATCGTTACGACGACTCGAAATCACTAGTATAGGGATTCGAAATTAAGATAGATATATAAATCCCAATACTATATAAAACATTTCCTTCCGGAAATCATTTACTATAACAACAGTGTTATAGTCCACCATTTCCTTATTTCTCGAAAACGCCTATTTCAACAAGAACTGTTGAAATCTATGCTTTCGATTCACAATACATTTTAAAACATCTTTAAAATGTTTAACTTCATTTTTTTTAAAATAGTACTTCTTCAAAAACGTATCCATTTTACTTAACAATATATTCACAGTCCAAATCGTGAATAAAATTTACTTAACCCCATTTCAATCATTTCTACACATTTTTATTTCAATAAAAATTCACTATTCAAAAACGTGAATATATCTTCTTAAATAACTTCTATATTTAACTTATCAAAATAAGTGACTTTGGGTTTATAAACAACTTTTATAAATTTTAATTCTATTAATAAAAGCTTCAATACCAAATCAATTTCAATATTGATTTCTAATTTTTATTTTCACTACTAAATAGATTCCCTATTTTCCTCAAATCATTCAATATTCTATTTTTAAATGGATTCTTCAAATTGGAATCATTTTACATTGATTTCCCAAATCATTTCAATTTACCAATTTTAAAATTTCTAATTGGATTTCCAACTTATCTCCTTTTAAATAAATTCTTTTTAAAGAAAATAAATTTCTATTGTCTTCTTTCAATCTATTTAGAAATCCAGATTTTAAATTAATTTCCTCAATTTAAAATCACTATTATACGAAATTCATTTATTTAACATTTTCACTTTATTCTGGAAATAAATTCGATAAGATTATAAAAATTAACTTTTTATACTTTAAAATTCCTTTCTTCGAATTTATTAAATTTCTAAAATCAAATTCACTTAGAAATTTCTATTTTGATTTCCAAAAATTCAATTTCGTTTATTTTTGGAATCCAATGATATCAAACATCCATTCAGCTAAATTTTAGCTTTCAACAATTTTCCAGACATCGATATGATCAATAACATCAATATAATCATTCACAGATTCATATCACAGTATAAATAAATTCAATCAAAGTGAGGGGTCCAGTTGGATCCCTCCAACCTGTTTCCCTGCATCCAAAGATGTTAGCACAATACCAATTCCGCTCCAGTACGGAATTATCGCGGTATATAGGTTTTTATAAATCCGCTTACTAACGGCGCAATAGGGTCTCATCCGCTATACGAGGCGGGAAATCATCAATCCAATATATACATATGCCAATATGTATATACTGCTATATATAGATATATATCCTACTATATCTAATATCACATCCAATCATCAAATAAATCAATAACTGAAAATTTCCACTTTTCAATGTGAGTGAGAAGATCTCACCTTAGCTTTTTAAATTTGCCATCCATTTCCCATTCCAGTTCGTTTCCTTGGTTTTTAACCTTGTATAATAATTTATACAATTTATTAAAATTCGAAATAATCGAATAACAAATTTCCGTTTTGTAATTTTAATTATCCAACAAATTTATAAATTTAATTTTAAACCAAAATTTCCTTTAATAATCATTTCAAATAATAGATTGAACTTCTAACAAATTCCATCTTTATAAATAATATTTTTCATTTGATAATTAAATTAACTTATAATTTTATCTAAACCAATTTCTTAAGTTAACTAAAATAGGCATGAGTATATTTTTTTCTTTTATTACATATATATATTTAAATAGAAATCTGATTTTATATATCTTTCAAACCTCATTAAAAATCCATATATATATTTTACTTCTGCATAAAAAAAAAGTTCAGTTCTTTATAACTTCTTTAACATTTTTTTTTTCTTTTTTCTACGGTAAACACTCTCGTATAAATATAACTTTAAATCGAAATAAATAAATATTTTTATACCTTACTGATAAAATCGAAACCCAGGCCAACATCTACCACCAGAACGCGACCCCGCTCCAGTACGCCTTCGACGACCGCAACCCTTCCACCATCGATCGCCGCACCGCCGCATTCACGTTTCCCACCATTCGATCGATCGAAGCCATCGCACGCTGCTGCCGCCTTCGACGCATCCCCCTCGCTATCTCGAAACCCTAAAACTGCTCGAATCTCCCCATCAGGCTGCGACCCCACGCCAAAAATCATCGCGACCAGATCACATCGCGAGACCCTAGCCTCGCCGTGCCACGAAGTTCGCCGCGACCCTCGAGCACCCCAAGAATCTACTCGCGACATGCCTGCCAATGCCCATCTCGCGAACCCTACATGAGTCGACAGTGACTGTCGAACGACTTGAAACCCACGCTGCGACATCGTTGCCATCATCATGTTCGAACGTGACTACTGCCGCAGTTCCCAAACCCTAGCTCTAAACGCGACCATGAGTTTTCAACTGCTCGACATTTTTTTTTTCGTTTGTTTTCTGGGCTTCGGCCATTGATTTAAACGAGAAGCTTTCGTTTTTGCTTTGGAGTGTTTTTCTGTTTTTTCGATTCTGAGATAAAAGAAGAAGCGGTTCCCTTTTTATTTGATTTCGAATGAAGTTTTCAAAAGGGCAGATGAGAGCGGCCATTGTTTTATCTCAGAGGATTTTGAACTGATAAGGAAGAGGGGAGAACGAAATAATGTTGTCTTGTACGAGAGGAGGCAACTAGGTCGACGGAAATCAGATAATAGGGTGTGTTGATTTGAGTGTATAAATTTTTATATTTAAATTAAATCGGTTAATTATTGTCCAGACGTTTTTATCTCGTACGATCACACAATAGCTCTGAAAATTACAAAATTTGAAATCCGGCAATAATACAATATTACGGATCCAATGGAACTCGTTTCGTTGAATTCCGAGACTGCGCCTCGGACGGCTATTTTTAAATATCGATTCGAACAATATAATTTCAAAACTGATCAAAGCAGTTCGAAATTAAATTCTGAAGCTTCTATCATCTTCAGTATTATCAATATGAATTTTAAAAGCCTTCGAAATATTTTTCTTCAACTTAAAATTGAATATTCAAATTTTTATTCAACTTCAATCGATTAAATTTTATAATTACATCGTCAAATTTCAAAGTTATATTCGGATTCAAATTAAATCATCGTTCAAATATTTAAAATTAATTAAATATTTTCAATTTAATTTGTTCAAAATCCTGGGTCGTTACACTTGAGGTCACGATTACCTTTAAAAAAGAACACATCACTTAGAATGCCCATCGTCCACCTGACGATGTGCTGAAAGCATTCAATCCATACAAGTTCGTTCCGGGTTCGAACGAAACCGAAGGCATTATTTCGTTACACTCGTTTTGGAATCACCCTCAGAGTTAACGACAATAACCCTTGCACTCTGAATCTTCATCTTCACTTGATTCACGACCTATCGTTAATTTGGATCGATGTGGTATTCGGGTCTCCAGACCTGGAAATCCGGTATACGGAAACCCGATCCCGGTCTCATCGAAATCCAAAGCGTATCTTTTAAGGCCAAGTTGTTTTAAAGGTTAAAACAATTTAATTCATTATCTTTATACACAAAGAAAGATAATTCACAACAGATAATCAACATTATCAGATAGTCCATACAATTCCACTAACATCCATATCACACAGCATATATCTCATCAGAGATATCAATCAAAGTCAAGTATCCAATACTAACACCCATTCATAAGTAATGATTTATATCATCTCTAATTAATTTAAAGTGAATTAAATTAATTACTTCATTTTATAAATCCTGCTTACTTAACCATTAATTAATTACAAATTAATTAATTATTTATCTTCTAATATTTCATTTCAATTAATCATCTTTGATTAATTATCTTTTAATTACATCCAAGTAATTTATCCTCAATTAATTTCTCAAATTAATTATCCTTAACCACTTATAGTAATTAACCTTAATTACTTCATTAATTAATTAACTAAAATTAATTAACTTAATCAACTATAATTAATTACATTAATCCTTAATTAATTACATTGATTAATTACTTCATTTATTAATTATTACTTAATTAACCAATTCTTAATTACATCATTAATTATTAATTACTCAATTTAATTAATTACATTAAGTAATTAATCTTTAATTAAACAACATTTATTAATCACCTTGATTAATCTTCAATCAGTAATTAACTCCCCTTAATTACTTCCACTGACTAAATTAATTACTCCTTAATTAATTCCTTAATTAATCTCTTGATTAATTATTCAAAGTAATTAACTCAAATTACTTCTAATTATAAAATCATTTATTCAACTAATTACTTCCAGTAATTATCTTATTATTTACTCCCCTAAATAATCTTACCTTAATAATTACATTAAGTAATTATTATCAAATCATCTCTTGATTATTCTAAATTAATTAAACTTAATTAATTAATTTAACTAAATCAAATTAACTTCAATTAATTACAATAAGTAATTAATTCTTAATTACTTCCATTAAGTAATTCCATTTAAAACAAATTCTATAATTGATTATCTTTAAATTAATTAATCTAATTAATTATTAATATTAATCACATTAATTAATTATTTAATAATCCATAGTTAATGACTTTCATTAACAATTATTTAATTACTTTTCTTAAGTAATTAACTTAGATTAATTATTATTAATTCTAAATTAATAAATCTTAATAACCAATTTATCAATCTCTAATTAATTAATTAAGTATTTACCATAACTAAATTATTTAATTACTCTATTAATTAATTCTTAATCATTAATTAATACTCTAATTTATAATCCCTAACTACAAATTAATCATCCCTAATTAATTAATCTTAATCATAAATAAATTAGTTTAAACCTTTAATTATTTATTTAATTACTCCAAATGATTAATTAATCAAATAAATTAATTATCCATAAATTTCCTTATAATTTAATGGACACATATTTCTAATTACTTTAAGATAACTTTGTTCTTATTAATAATCAAATTATCCTTTACAAAGTATTTTTAAATCAATTTACTTAAATTTTATCTTCAAAATTTCATTTTAAATTTAAAGATTTAAAATGAAAACAAATTATCTTTAACAACGTTTTAAACAACATTTCTAAAACTCTTTTATTTTACAAGTTAAAGAAATACTCATTCAATAAAGAAATTTAAAGGGTTCTAAACAAATTCATATTTAAATTTATAAAACTTATTTATTTCCAATCTAAAATTCAAAACCAAACTTGAATTCAAATTAAATCTTTGATTTAAAATCCTGTTTAGATATTACTTAACAAATTTAACTTTAGTTTAAATTGAAACTGACAGGTTTCTTAAAAACCTGGCAACACTAAAAATTACTCGAGACCAAACAAATTAGCTTCGAGACGCACAGCCAAAATCCTCGAACATCACTCGAAAAATCTCGAGAAAAACTCGAGCCATACTCCTCTGTAACCCAGATTCACCAGTGCACATCTACGATCTCGTGCACGTGCACGATTACCAGCGCCAACTCCGACCATCCACGACTTCCTCCACCAGTCGACGATCACTCACGTACCAGAATACGACCATCGCTTCTTCGATTAATACTCGAAATCGAATTCGAGCCTTCTACCCAACCTGGAACAAGACCATCGCACTGACAAAACCTGGCAACACTCCTCGCCTTCAAGATTCCCACCACCAGAGCTTCTGAAACTCCGGCCATGTCATCTTCATCGACCAAACTTCCCTCTCTCGAAACCCTAATGCACTCGATCCACTAGAGAAAACGTGGTGATCAAATTATCACGACCAGTTAAAACTAGGGTTCTAACAAAGAATCCACTACTACTACCTCCTCCATGAATTAAACACCTTCCAGACAATTTTCCTACCATCACCGTTCATTCCTCTATCATTACTGAAAATTACAACATCCCAAATTCTCTGAGATCGACAGAGTTACCAAAATTTCTTATTTAACTAAAACCAGAACTGCACCTTCAATTCTAAACTAAAAATTATGATTTTAATGCTAAAAATCATGTTATAGTTTATGTTTTCAATTTATAAACCTGAATTTATAAATTACGAGGTTTGAGTTTTCACTTTTATAGACATTGCTCTGTTGTTTTTAGTTTACAGAGACACTCAGGTTTGAAGTTGGACTTAATTAAATTTTAAACTTTAGTTTATGATGAAACAAACTAATTTTGTTTAAAACCTAAATTCTAACAGAGATCAAATAAGGAGATAAGGAATTTTGATCAAGATCTGAGCTAAATAAAAAAACAATATAAAACAGGGATGTCACTCATATAACAGGCATGCACATATAACAATTCATCCATATATACATAGAAACAAACTCACATATATAATTATATATCAATACATAGATATGCAGAACTACTTATAAATATTGACATGCAACCATCTTTCATAACTTAAACTTTTAAAAATAGTGATGTTACTCACCTGATTTGTATGAACAGAGGCAGTTTAACTTTGCAATAGCTTTTTGAAATTTTAAACTTGGAACTGAGAACTTGAATTCCTTAGCTTTTGAAAACTGGAATTGATAAAATGCTTGAGTCTGGAAATTTTAATACTTTTAAAACTTGAATCTTGATTCGTTGAAGAATGCATGTTGCTTCCAGATTGCAAATGAATGCAAACAGGCTTTTGAAGATGATACAGATTCGAAAAGAGTGTTTGCAAGGCTTTGAGATGATTTCAGATTGAAAAGAAATTCAGGCAGAAGACTTTTGATTGTTTAAATGTATTACAGGGGTTGTTTTTTTGATGATTTCTGGGTTGAGGCATTTAGATTACTGAATTTCAGATTTTTGCATTTGAGAAAGGTTTGAGTTTATCTTGTTTTGAAAAGAAAATAGAAAGAATGAAATAAAGAAGTGCAAATGTTTATATATATGTAAATTTGTGATTTTATAAAAATAAAAGAAAAATGAAAATAATAAAGACACTTGTCATTACATTGATTACTTACATTACACATGTTAAAATGGAGCCTTAGAAAAATGACATATGTCTCTTAAGTAATTATTCATATTTTTATTTTAAAAGTAAATAAATGCCTTTTTCTTATTTAATAAATACTTATCTATATATATAATTATTTTTTAAAGAAACAAAACTAATTACATTTATAAATAAAAGCTTATACAAATATTCTGAAATCCAAAACAATTTAAATATTTATTCTTTTGAATTTCAAAACTTTAAATTCAAATTTCAAATCAAATTAAATCCTAAGATCCAATTTAAAAATTCAAGTTATATATATATACATATACAACTACTTATTCAATTTAAAAATAACAATTCCATAGTCTTTAAAATCCATTCATATTTATAAATATAATACATTATACTTATTATTTGAAAATAACATATTTGATAATTTAAATAATTTATATAAGAGATTATATTATCAAGTAATATTTAAAAAAAGAAATAAAACAACCCTTTTTGTTAAATCTTATTTATTTTTAAACTTAAGTTAAAATATATCTTAAACAATTTAACATTTACCTAAAGTACTTTAAAACTATAAAGTTATTTATTTAAATAACTTTGAAAAGTTCATATTAAATTTAATCTAAATTTCCAATTTACCAAAGCTTTTCTATTTACAATATATACAAATAAATATATATATTCAAATAGAAAATATCTTATTAACTTTTAAAAGATAAAATTTACCAATTAAATACTTATTTCATCAGATTATTAAATTAAACTCAAATCTTATTATCAAAGATTATTCATATCAATTTAATTATTAAACAGATTATTAAATTGATATTGTCAAAATTTCCGGGATATTACATTCCTCCCCCCTTAAAATAATTTCGTCCCCGAAATTTAAACAAAGGTAATTTAATAATCTTATTAAAGATTTTAAATTCAAAACACAAGCATCTACTATCATCCATATGCTAGCAACCATAGCAACCAAATCATTCAATCAAACAATTCTATCTATCTAGACTAAATTCTAGATAAAATACCTCGAGTTTCCCCAAGTATATATATATACCGGGATACTCGCTCTACAAACAATCTAAACTACTAAGCTATAGATCTCCTACTCATCTAGATCTACAGAACTAAACAGAATATCAGACTACAGACGAGTCTGACTCAACTACCAAACTTCCCAAAACTGCAGATTCTAAAACCAGAGATAGATCAAATACGTATTCCCTCAGAGATACGTAAAACTCAATGAATTCCAGTTATCCAAACTGACAATCCAACCAAGTAGACCAATTACTTATCCAAATCAGAACACAGACGAGATCCAAACATAACTCTACTTCACAATTATCCGTAGATTCCAAACTTACTTCTCCTATCCAGAGATACACTCCAAACTGCTTTCGCTGCTCAACTCTGATCTGAGGTAGAACACAAGCATAGACTGGACAACTCACTTCTAGAAATAAGGTTCACTGATCCATAAAAGAAAACTCAGATATTCCAGCAAAACTTGAGTTGCTTCACCAACTCCATCTCTAGGAAAACATCCTTCCACAAGACTGAACCACCGATATCACTCCTGGAATCCAGTCGATAAGAAAACTCAACCTTTAGATGCGGACAAACTTCTGACTTCTCTGAAGACATCCAGAAAATTTTGACAACCCAAGAGAACACTCAGACAATCGCAAGTCACTTTTGCGATCAACCCAGCCTATTTCCAAACAGACTGTTCTCTCTTTACCAATCAGAACAGCTTACACTTATTTATCCAATTTATCGAAGAAATGGATCCACTCTGCTGCTTCTGATCTTCACTTTCAGAAAAACTGCTTATCCAGAAAACTTCCTGCCATCACAGAATACTCCGAGCTGCACTACTGACACTGATGCTCCTATCCAAAGCTCTTCGAGAAACTCGAACTCCAAACCAAACAGAAACACCATGCTGAACTCAGCCACAATACCAAAGCATACACTTCCTTAAGCTTGTTCCAAAGAAAACATCTTCGGGAACATCCATCGTCACTGTATCTCATCATACAGCTACTATTACCTGAGGTATCAAGGTACCATCACTCACTTCTGTTCAACCGACAGATCCAACTTTACTTATCCAAACTTCAAAGATAAACTCCGAACCATTACAGTTTCCTTTGGAGATCGATGAAATCCTTTACCACAGCAAAGCTTACTCGAGACGGTATTGGGTCTACAGTCTCGACAGATACACTTCCAACCTCAACATTCAAACTCCAACCATTGGTAGTCGTGTTACACACACCACTACCCTATCTACCTTTATCCTATATTGGAAAACCTGTATGGGTAACCCAACAAATAGGTAGAATAGATATATATATTTAAAATGATACTTTTTATATAGAAATTATTTCTGGGTAAAATTATTTCATTTACCTCTTTAAAACAATATTGTGTCCGTTGGCCTGGTTCAAGTGTTTAGAGATCCCTATCAATAACGTTAGCTACTCGTATTGACCAGAATCCATATACCACTCAACCGATCAATTAACACAATATAAAATCTTTTTTATATAACTAACAATTACGCGCTCTCAAGATAGACACCACTTCAGAGCCTAGGTATTCACTCAACCTACTGCTCTGATACCACTGTAACGACCACGACTTTCTCTCCATAGAAAGTCGTATCGCTAATAAGAAAGAAAGGGATAGAAAGAGAAAAGAAGAGAAAGAAAGAACTAAACAATATCAGAATCTCACAGCGAAACGAAACAAAATATATTATATCACATAAATATTACATAGTATCATATACAACACTTATCAGAGTTACACAGATTCACATCATATACTAGACAGTTATAAACATCTGTCTAGTTATTACATCTCAATACAAACAAAGATCTAAACAAGATCAACACAGCGGAAACTACTATCTATATCTACAACGCTGAAGCCTCCTGCTCCATTGCTCCTCCACAATTCGTCAAGGCTAACCTGAATCCCTTGGCTACTCGTAAAAATTTGAGTACCCAAGAGTTTATAAAACAGAAATAAACAACTTGGGTCAGACATGGGTCTGGTGTGAGTAACAGGTTAAACTTGTTTAACTTCAAAACCTTTTGAAAGAAAAGGTATCACGTAAGACTTCCCACAAATAAACATGGGTAAGTTTTTGTAATAACCCGCTTTTCCGTACCCCTTGAATAGACACTAATCTCCATCTATTTACTCAAGGTGAACGAAAAACCGAACCATTAGGGTTTTAAAAGAAGAGGGAGAAGAAAAGATAGAAGAAGAAGAAAGAAGAACAACAACAGAACAGGAGCAGAAACAGAAAACAATATCAGAATCTTACACATCGCAGCGGAACAATATATAATAGATAAATCAGTAATCTTTAAAACAAAGAACTATATCATTTTATACATACATCAATCATCAGAGTCAATATACAACAATGGACAGTTATATAACTTGTCCTCATACAGAATACACAGCGGAATAGATATATCAGATACAAATACTACGTCTCGCCATCCAGCTTGCTTCCAAAGCTCCAGAATATCCAGAATATCCTGATAATATAACTCTAGGCTGCCCGTGTGGAAATTTGTGGGCACCCAGAGTTTAGAAGGGAACAATAAACTCCGAGTCAGTCATGGTGACTGGTGTGAGATCGTAAAACAGTTATTTTTCACAAAGAAAATAAAACAAATTCGCAATGCTTTTGGAAAATGAAACTACCATAAGACCTCCCGCCACACACACAATGCAAACGCAGAATTGGAGGAGATTTCTTCTTATGATAGTCAAAGATGCTTACTACGCAAAATCAAATCTTTTTGATATTATTATTAGTGCATAGTGTAGAAAACATTTCGAAAGTATAATATTAATCTTAGCCAACATACGACCAGTATCGTATGCCTACTATAGCTACTATGTTCAATAGCAGGTTACCGCCACATTCCATAGCAGGTAATACAACCAAAACCGTACCAGGTTCGTATTGTTTCTTTGGACTTTCCAACAAATGGTCAGGCTAAGGAACTTCCTTTCCTCCTGCCGATTGGGATCGCCTCTGGCTGGACGTCCCGAGAGACAAACTGCTCTCTGCCAAACAAGGCCGGGTTACCCCTGTAACAGGTAACTCACGAATATGTCATCACCCGGTCCTTTAGGACCTTTATCCGAGCGCTCGATATCCAACATCACACATCATAAAGAAAGTGTATCCACATGAGTAAGTATCTGGGCTCCATACCATGATACCACCCCTTTCCAGAAGGAAATGACATACCCTAAAGGGCGCGACCCTCATAACCTTGCCGCAACATTCCTGTTTCGACCATTTCCGGGGTGTGAGGCTCGACGAAGTCTCGTCCACAAAGCTACGCTTTCTCAAAAAGCCCTGCTTCGGGTCAAACAAAATGATCAACCTATGATCATTAAGATATAAGATCAAACAAATGATCATATCACAAATGATCAAACACTGATCATTTTACAGCAACACTCAGTATGCCACGTTACCAAATTGGGATATATCGCTGATAAATTTCAACTACATAACCTCTGAGCTCGTACGTCTCAGAGAAGGGTGTTAAGCTAAGAGAATAAATTCTCCGCCACCAACAGAAATGTATTTGAAAGAAATCAGCTTTATATCTCAAATTGTAACGTCAGACACACAATCCATACAAGTCTGTTCCGGGATCGAACAGAACCGAAGGCACTTCTCACGAAGCCCTTGCAAATCCGGATAATTTTCAATCACGTCCGGACTTCCCGTCACTAAGGATGATAAAACCTCTAAACCGGAGATCAGCCGATGTAGAGTAACTCGACGGTAATCCTTCCGTTTTCAAAAATATCCGGTCTTCAACGCCGGTCTTCAAATGCGATTCATAACGATGTATCACATATTCAGAATGGGTTATACGACCCCATGGTCCTTTCCCGGTTAACCCGAATAGTGAGCGCTTATTCAAAAATAAGTGTGGCATTTAATTTCATCCAATTCACAACAAATACCTATCTAAAGGTAATTATTGATAGTCGGTTATTTAACTATCAATAAAGATGCGCAACATCATCAGATTCCAAATAATTTTCCCAAATTATTTTACCTTCCAAAATATCTTTTACTAGATATAAAATTTCCACACTTAACCATTTGAAAACAATTTCAAATCAATTTCCACATTTCATTTTATCTTTGAAGATAAAATCTCAAAACAGTTCATTTCATATTGGCAAAGCATTTCCATACTTATTTAAAAATAAGTATTTCACAAATCATTTATTTTCAACATTTGAAAATATTCGATATACTTAAATCAAATTAAGTATATAATTTCACAAATCATTTATTTTCAACATTTGAAAATATTCGATATACTTAAATCAAATTAAGTATGATTTCATTCTTTAAGGAAAATATTCTTTTAACACCTTTATTTGAGTCAAAACGAATGTTACGTAAAACATCGTTACGACGACTCAAAATCACTAGTATAGGGATTCGGAATTTAGATAGATATATGAATCCCAATACCATACAAAAATATTTCCTTTCGGAAATCATTTACTATAACAACAGTGTTATAGTCCATCATTTCCTTATTTCTCGAAAACGTCTATTTCAACAATAAAGGGTTGAAATCTATGATTTCGATATTTAACACGTTTAAAACATCTTTTAAACAATTAACTTCATTTTACAATATCGCTTTTCCAAAACAAGTTCATTTTACTTAACAATATATTCACTATCCAAAATCGTGAATATACTTTACTATTTACATTCCACTATTTTCTACACGTTTTATTTCGATAATAATTCGCTATCCAAAGTCGCGAATATATCTCCTTTGATAATCTTCTATATTTAATTTATCAAATTCAATCGATTGGTTTCCGAATTTATAAAACAACGTTTATAACTTCCATTTCCTATTTTCTATAACAACTCCGGTTTAAAAATCTCATTTTATTAACTTCAAAAATCCACTTATAAGAATAAGTGATTTCGGATTTATAAAACAACGTTTATAAATCACATTTGTACTTTATAACGATTTCAACTTACAAAATCATTTCATTTTGCAATTTCTATTTATATCCCATTTAAGTGCAAAAGTCGAATTTATAAGTAAATTTCTTATAAATCTTTCATTCTACAATATCTATTTACTTTATAACTTCACAATTTATAAGTCTATAAATTTCATTCACTTACGGATTCCATAATATTTCATTCTTAACACTTATAAAATTCGTTTTATAAGTCCAATATTTTAATTTATAAAATATCAATTTTATAAATCTTTCTATACAAATCGTTTATAGTTATTCAAAAATCCCAACTTAAACCATTTTATAAATAAATCAACTTTTGTTTCAAAAACAACACTTCGGTTATATTTCACCAAAAATTATAACTTTTATAACTTTAAAATTTTACGTTTATAAATCGATTCAAAAATTCCATAAAACGTATATTTTCAAACATCACTTTAAAAATCCTTTTAAATTAAAAGTCGTCATTTTTAAAGTTCAAAACTGAATCCGATGATGCAACAACACCAATCAGTCCATCACAACAGTCAAATATCATATATCATCATATGATAACAGAATATATCAAAATATCTGTAAATAATCAATACGGTGAGGAATCCAGTCGGATCCCTCCAACCTGTTTCCCTGCATCCACAGATGTTAGCACAATACCAATTCCGCTCCAGTACGGAATTATCGCGGTATATAGGTTTTATAAAAATCCGCTTACTAACGGCGCAATAGGGTCTCATCCGCTATACGAGGCGGGAAATCAATCAATCCAATATATACATATGCCAATATGTATATATTGCTATATATATATAGATATATATCCTACTATATCTAATATCACATCCAAACAGTCAATCAATAAATAACTGCAAAAATTCCACATTCGATTTGAGTGAGAAGATCTCACCTTGATTTTCCAATAGAAATTTGTAGCGTTTATTTCGAATGAAATTAAACGGACGTTTAATTTCACTCAAAATTTTCATTGACCCCGATCGCTTCCAATCCAGTTTCATCGCGAAGTATACATCGAGACGATTCCAACGCAAGTCGTTTCGTCGAAATCTGATAATGTATGACCAAGATACATCGTTTTAAACTTTTTACAAATTATAAAATAATAATTTTACAATTTTTCTTTATTTTATTATACCCAGACAATCGTGGCCGTGAATTTCGAAATTAGCAAATCGAAGCCCTTGATGCTTTCTTCCCTCTCGCGTGCATCTACAGACATTAAACGAACCCACTGCCGCCCCATACTTCCCAAATCGCGACCCCCCATCGACCACCAGACCCCATCAAACTACCACCACAGGAACCCCCTCCGCGAATGCCACCCACGGCCAGAACGCGCGCCATCTCGGTGGTCCCCATGCGTGCAAAAACGCGAGTGAACGAAGCACGAACGCGACCAGATTCCGGCCTCCTCGTCGAGTGATACGCCTCTTCACCGTACGGATCTGTCGAGCTCGAGATGCTCTTTAACTTTGTTGTTGGAAGATTTTGCAAATTGTTTATGGATTTTAAGAAATGAAAGGAAGAACGAGGGAACTTGCTGGCCATTCGTTTCAATGGAGGCGGCAGCTGTTAACAAACCCTAGGGATTTTATTTTCCTTTATTTTTGTGAAAAAATGGGTATATTTATAGAGTTTTCTCAAACACTATTCATCCAGGTTTTCCGGAATCCGATTTACGCGTCGAAACTGGCGTTTCTGGGGTTTACCCCGCATTCCGGACACAATGGAACAGGTTTCGGAAGCTAATTCGATCGTCTGTGCGAGATATGGCAATAAACGATCAATTTAAATTAAACCGATTTAAATCGATTTCGAGGCGTTTTAATTTGTACCGGACAAATGGTAAATCCAAAAATTACGAAATTTGAAACCTTACAATAATATCACATTACGGATCCGATGAAACTGGTTTCGTCGAAATCCGAGACCGTTTGAAAAATGACTATTTTTAACTCGACGATTTAAATTAAAATAATATCGATGCGTTTCGAGTTGCCACGGTCAAACGACAACTCCGATGGATATGAAAATTGAAATCCGATAATAACTAACTATTACGGATCCAATGGAACTGGTCTCGTTCAATTCTGAGACTGTTCGAAAATTGGCTATTTTACAGCCGATAATTAAATATTAAAATATTCAATTTTCACAGTTTAACTCCAAATTCAATTTTAAGAGTTCAAAAATATTTCTATAACTCCAGTATGATTAAATAAAATTTTATGAATCATTTTCAATCATTTTAAACTCGATTTTCAATTATCTCTGGAATTTCACTATTTAAATTATCGATTTAATTATCCAATTAAATCCAATATTCGAAAAATAAATCATTCGACTTCTAAATCCCATTTATTAATATTTAAAATTAATTAAATATTCGAATTTTAATTATCAAAAATTCTGGGTCGTTACAGACTTCCCCCCTTAAAAGAATTTCGTCCTCGAAATTACAAGTTAGGAAAAAGATACAAAATCCGTTAACTTTCCAAAACAAACCGTTCAAATTAGATTTTCAAATCTGTTAAGTGTTTAACTTCTCCAAAATTCATAGTTAACTTCTCACAAAATCTTTACTAAGTTTTCAAATCATACTTAGTTTTCAAAATTTTCAAATTTCTCTAAAATATTCTAACGCCTTAAATTTTCAGAAAATTTCGCCAGCGTCTCCTTTGCGCGGCTCGATCCGAAAAAAAATGACAGCGTATATATATCACAAATATACATCCCATCAAGTGATGAGGCATCCCGTAGGGAAAAAAGTGTAAAAGTACGATATTTAATCCGAGATATGTACCTTATTATATTTTTAGCGAGCGTATACGGCTAATATAGCGCGAAAGCGAGCTCCAAATGCGAAGCAACGCCATCCGCACCTACTAAACACTCAACAAACCATATGAGAACATGTAGATATGAAAATATAGTCAATATACATCATATAGCAACATAATACTACATATGTCAACATAGCAAATGCAACAAAACAACAAATGCAACCATCATCCAATAAACATCCAACAAATCCATACCGAATCAATATTCATTCATTTCTCATTAATATTCATTGAATTGGTTTTCAATTTACTCACATTTGATTTGCTAATATTGGATTTAACTAACATTCATTCATTTGTTTCCAATTAGTTTACATTCACTAATTTACATTCATGTTGGTTCATTTTCAATTTGAATCAAATTCATTTCTATTCAAATTTACATATTATCAATTTGAATTTAATCACTTTGCTTCCAATTTGTCGATTCAATTTCATTAACCCTTTATGAATTACACGAAATCAACTAACAATCAAATAACAACCAATGTATATTCAACACAACCAAATTATAAATTTTACATTCGATTTGGTTCAACACTTTTAAATTAAATTGACTTCCATTCAATTTATTTAATTTCTCAACTTCATTAGCTTTTAATGAATTAACACTTATATTCATTATTTCATATCAATACTTTACATTAGATTGATTAACATCCAATCCATTTATTTATTCAATTGCTAATTCATTTTAACAAATACAATTGAATTTCATTTATACAACTCAAGTTCACACTCATTTAATAAATTCACTTTATTAATTTACTTTGATATCAAAATCAACTTCGTTCAACATTACTTAAGTTATATTCCAATTAAACGACATTTGTTTAACTTAACTTAAGTTTCCACTTATAAATCCAAATTCAAATTTTAATCCTATTTAACTTTTACCAAGGTCAAATTTCTTTACTTATTCAAAATTCATATTAAATCCAGATTTCATATTCCACAATCTCAACTTAGATTTAATTGATTCACTTATACTTACTTTAATTTAACTTCATCCTTTAAGTTAAATTTATTCTATCAGAATTCAAATTGTATAAGTTATAAACTCATTTATCATTCCCATAAATATTTAGATAGGATTCCAGAGTCTTTTCAATCTTAAAAACCATTTTTGAAATCAATTCAAATTATCTTCTGAATTCGCAAAACAAAATCCAAATTTTTCCAATCAACTTTTATTTAAAATATTCTGGCAGCAATTCCTCTTTTGGAAACCCGAAAATGAATTCTAATGATGTGGCCATCATCATCAGGATTATTTTCCAGCGACCTGAAAAGAGTTTAGAGCTTTCATCACTCTAAAACATTTTTCCAAAATATCAAATCCTTTCAAAACACTTCTCTGGAATTTTATTTCAGATTATAAATCACAATTACAAATCTTTTACTTATATAACTTCACTTTATATATATAAGATTATTCCACAATTGTAAATCATATTAATTATAACTTCATCTTTTATAATTCATTGGTTTATACAATTTACTCTTTCACAATTGTTGTTTTAATTCAACTTATTCAAACAACTTAACAATCAATTCATATATACTTTAATAATTCTGAAAAATTATTTCCTTATATACAAAATATAATCAAGGTAAAATTATTTCATTTACCCAATTTAAAACAATACTGTGCCGAATTGTTCTATATAAGTGTTTAGAGATCCCTATCGATAGAGTTGTACGGACAATACCGACCAGAATCCATATACCACTCAATAAACCAATCATCACAATATAAAACAATTTTATATTCAAATAACAAATACGCACTCGTATCTATTATTACACTCAACTCATTCTAGAGTACTACTGACTCTATCTCTAATGAGTAACATCCAACAGAGCAGGGTTGTCGCTTAACCATATGCTCTGATACCAAATGTAATAACCCGCTTTTCCGTACCCCTTGAATAGACACTAATCTCCATCTATTTACTCAAGGTGAACGAAAAACCGAACCATTAGGGTTTTAAAAGAAGAGGGAGAAGAAAAGATAGAAGAAGAAGAAAGAAGAACAACAACAGAACAAGAGCAGAAACAGAAAACAATATCAGAATCTTACACATCGCAGCGGAACAATATATAATAGATAAATCAGTAATCTTTAAAACAAAGAACTATATCATTTTATACATACATCAATCATCAGAGTCAATATACAACAATGGACAGTTATATAACTTGTCCTCATACAGAATACACAGCGGAATAGATATATCAGATACAAATACTACGTCTCGCCATCCAGCTTGCTTCCAAAGCTCCAGAATATCCAGAATATCCTGATAATATAACTCTAGGCTGCCCGTGTGGAAATTTGTGGGCACCCAGAGTTTAGAAGGGAACAATAAACTCCGAGTCAGTCATGGTGACTGGTGTGAGATCGTAAAACAGTTATTTTTCACAAAGAAAATAAAACAAATTCGCAATGCTTTTGGAAAATGAAACTACCATAAGACCTCCCGCCACACACACAATGCAAACGCAGAATTGGAGGAGATTTCTTCTTATGATAGTCAAAGATGCTTACTACGCAAAATCAAATCTTTTTGATATTATTATTAGTGCATAGTGTAGAAAACATTTCGAAAGTATAATATTAATCTTAGCCAACATACGACCAGTATCGTATGCCTACTATAGCTACTATGTTCAATAGCAGGTTACCGCCACATTCCATAGCAGGTAATACAACCAAAACCGTACCAGGTTCGTATTGTTTCTTTGGACTTTCCAACAAATGGTCAGGCTAAGGAACTTCCTTTCCTCCTGCCGATTGGGATCGCCTCTGGCTGGACGTCCCGAGAGACAAACTGCTCTCTGCCAAACAAGGCCGGGTTACCCCTGTAACAGGTAACTCACGAATATGTCATCACCCGGTCCTTTAGGACCTTTATCCGAGCGCTCGATATCCAACATCACACATCATAAAGAAAGTGTATCCACATGAGTAAGTATCTGGGCTCCATACCATGATACCACCCCTTTCCAGAAGGAAATGACATACCCTAAAGGGCGCGACCCTCATAACCTTGCCGCAACATTCCTGTTTCGACCATTTCCGGGGTGTGAGGCTCGACGAAGTCTCGTCCACAAAGCTACGCTTTCTCAAAAAGCCCTGCTTCGGGTCAAACAAAATGATCAACCTATGATCATTAAGATATAAGATCAAACAAATGATCATATCACAAATGATCAAACACTGATCATTTTACAGCAACACTCAGTATGCCACGTTACCAAATTGGGATATATCGCTGATAAATTTCAACTACATAACCTCTGAGCTCGTACGTCTCAGAGAAGCGTGTTAAGCTAAGAGAATAAATTCTCCGCCACCAACAGAAATGTATTTGAAAGAAATCAGCTTTATATCTCAAATTGTAACGTCAGACACACAATCCATACAAGTCTGTTCCGGGATCGAACAGAACCGAAGGCACTTCTCACGAAGCCCTTGCAAATCCGGATAATTTTCAATCACGTCCGGACTTCCCGTCACTAAGGATGATAAAACCTCTAAACCGGAGATCAGCCGATGTAGAGTAACTCGACGGTAATCCTTCCGTTTTCAAAAATATCCGGTCTTCAACGCCGGTCTTCAAATGCGATTCATAACGATGTATCACATATTCGGAATGGGTTATACGACCCCATGGTCCTTTCCCGGTTAACCCGAATAGTGAGCGCTTATTCAAAAATAAGTGTGGCATTTAATTTCATCCAATTCACAACAAATACCTATCTAAAGGTAATTATTGATAGTCGGTTATTTAACTATCAATAAAGATGCGCAACATCATCAGATTCCAAATAATTTTCCCAAATTATTTTACCTTCCAAAATATCTTTTACTAGATATAAAATTTCCACACTTAACCATTTGAAAACAATTTCAAATCAATTTCCACATTTCATTTTATCTTTGAAGATAAAATCTCAAAACAGTTCATTTCATATTGGCAAAGCATTTCCATACTTATTTAAAAATAAGTATTTCACAAATCATTTATTTTCAACATTTGAAAATATTCGATATACTTAAATCAAATTAAGTATATAATTTCACAAATCATTTATTTTCAACATTTGAAAATATTCGATATACTTAAATCAAATTAAGTATGATTTCATTCTTTAAGGAAAATATTCTTTTAACACCTTTATTTGAGTCAAAACGAATGTTACGTAAAACATCGTTACGACGACTCAAAATCACTAGTATAGGGATTCGGAATTTAGATAGATATATGAATCCCAATACCATACAAAAATATTTCCTTTCGGAAATCATTTACTATAACAACAGTGTTATAGTCCACCATTTCCTTATATCTCGAAAACGTCTATTTCAACAATGAATGTTGAAATCTATGGTTTCGATATTCAATGCCTTTGAAAACATCTTTTTAAAACAATTAACTTCATTTTACAATATCGCTTTTCCAAAACAAGTTCATTTTACTTAACAATATATTCACTATCCAAAATCGTGAATATACTTTACTATTTACATTCCACTATTTTCTACACGTTTTATTTCGATAATAATTCGCTATCCAAAGTCGCGAATATATCTCCTTTGATAATCTTCTATATTTAATTTATCAAATTCAATCGATTGGTTTCCGAATTTATAAAACAACGTTTATAACTTCCATTTCCTATTTTCTATAACAACTCCGGTTTAAAAATCTCATTTTATTAACTTCAAAAATCCACTTATAAGAATAAGTGATTTCGGATTTATAAAACAACGTTTATAAATCACATTTGTACTTTATAACGATTTCAACTTACAAAATCATTTCATTTTGCAATTTCTATTTATATCCCATTTAAGTGCAAAAGTCGAATTTATAAGTAAATTTCTTATAAATCTTTCATTCTACAATATCTATTTACTTTATAACTTCACAATTTATAAGTCTATAAATTTCATTCACTTACGGATTCCATAATATTTCATTCTTAACACTTATAAAATTCATTTTATAAGTCCAATATTTTAATTTATAAAATATCAATTTTATAAATCTTTCTATACAAATCGTTTATAGTTATTCAAAAATCCCAACTTAAACCATTTTATAAATAAATCAACTTTTGTTTCAAAAACAACACTTCGGTTATATTTCACCAAAAATTATAACTTTTATAACTTTAAAATTTTACGTTTATAAATCGATTCAAAAATTCCATAAAACGTATATTTTCAAACATCACTTTAAAAATCCTTTTAAATTAAAAGTCGTCATTTTTAAAGTTCAAAACTGAATCCGATGATGCAACAACACCAATCAGTCCATCACAACAGTCAAATATCATATATCATCATATGATAACAGAATATATCAAAATATCTGTAAATAATCAATACGGTGAGGAATCCAGTCGGATCCCTCCAACCTGTTTCCCTGCATCCACAGATGTTAGCACAATACCAATTCCGCTCCAGTACGGAATTATCGCGGTATATAGGTTTTATAAAAATCCGCTTACTAACGGCGCAATAGGGTCTCATCCGCTATACGAGGCGGGAAATCAATCAATCCAATATATACATATGCCAATATGTATATATTGCTATATATATATAGATATATATCCTACTATATCTAATATCACATCCAAACAGTCAATCAATAAATAACTGCAAAAATTCCACATTCGATTTGAGTGAGAAGATCTCACCTTGATTTTCCAATAGAAATTTGTAGCGTTTATTTCGAATGAAATTAAACGGACGTTTAATTTCACTCAAAATTTTCATTGACCCCGATCGCTTCCAATCCAGTTTCATCGCGAAGTATACATCGAGACGATTCCAACGCAAGTCGTTTCGTCGAAATCTGATAATGTATGACCAAGATACATCGTTTTAAACTTTTTACAAATTATAAAATAATAATTTTACAATTTTTCTTTATTTTATTATACCCAGACAATCGTGGCCGTGAATTTCGAAATTAGCAAATCGAAGCCCTTGATGCTTTCTTCCCTCTCGCGTGCATCTACAGACATTAAACGAACCCACTGCCGCCCCATACTTCCCAAATCGCGACCCCCCATCGACCACCAGACCCCATCAAACTACCACCACAGGAACCCCCTCCGCGAATGCCACCCACGGCCAGAACGCGCGCCATCTCGGTGGTCCCCACGCGTGCAAAAACGCGAGTGAACGAAGCACGAACGCGACCAGATTCCGGCCTCCTCGTCGAGTGATACGCCTCTTCACCGTACGGATCTGTCGAGCTCGAGATGCTCTTTAACTTTGTTGTTGGAAGATTTTGCAAATTGTTTATGGATTTTAAGAAATGAAAGGAAGAACGAGGGAACTTGCTGGCCATTCGTTTCAATGGAGGCGGCAGCTGTTAACAAACCCTAGGGATTTTATTTTCCTTTATTTTTGTGAAAAAATGGGTATATTTATAGAGTTTTCTCAAACACTATTCATCCAGGTTTTCCGGAATCCGATTTACGCGTCGAAACTGGCGTTTCTGGGGTTTACCCCGCATTCCGGACACAATGGAACAGGTTTCGGAAGCTAATTCGATCGTCTGTGCGAGATATGGCAATAAACGATCAATTTAAATTAAACCGATTTAAATCGATTTCGAGGCGTTTTAATTTGTACCGGACAAATGGTAAATCCAAAAATTACGAAATTTGAAACCTTACAATAATATCACATTACGGATCCGATGAAACTGGTTTCGTCGAAATCCGAGACCGTTTGAAAAATGACTATTTTTAACTCGACGATTTAAATTAAAATAATATCGATGCGTTTCGAGTTGCCACGGTCAAACGACAACTCCGATGGATATGAAAATTGAAATCCGATAATAACTAACTATTACGGATCCAATGGAACTGGTCTCGTTCAATTCTGAGACTGTTCGAAAATTGGCTATTTTACAGTCGATAATTAAATATTAAAATATTCAATTTTCACAGTTTAACTCCAAATTCAATTTTAAGAGTTCAAAAATATTTCTATAACTCCAGTATGATTAAATAAAATTTTATGAATCATTTTCAATCATTTTAAACTCGATTTTCAATTATCTCTGGAATTTCACTATTTAAATTATCGATTTAATTATCCAATTAAATCCAATATTCGAAAAATAAATCATTCGACTTCTAAATCCCATTTATTAATATTTAAAATTAATTAAATATTCGAATTTTAATTATCAAAAATTCTGGGTCGTTACAGTTTTTACCTTACGCTAACCAAAACATTTGATAGGAAATTCGATTGTATTATAATAGGGTCTAGGGTTTTCAAGTAAAATACAGAAATAGCTGAAATGCTTACATCTCACATTTCAACATAGTTGGGCACAACTAATACGTACGACACTTATTGGAGTTTGGATTCCATACAATGGCAGGGCTACCGGGGTACCGCCCGTCACAGTACGTGGCCTAGATCACCGTACCGAGGATCACTCCCAATCCCCTGCAACACAAGGCCGGAACATCCCTTACTGGATAATTCCCGCACAAGATACCTCACGGTTGGGATCAGCAACCGCACACACTAAGCCGAAATAAGAAGGGTGTAACATTCCCCCTTTTGACCGTCTCCAGTCGGTAATTAAACCAACTAGAAACGTTCAAAAAGACGAATTGTTATTTAGTTTATAAGGTTTAAACAGAATCAGCCACAGAAACACAGAATAATAACAATGAATTAAAACAAATGAGAATTTATTTCATTACTATAAATCTTTTATATACATCAGAGTTTATACAATTTTAATACTGATACAGCGGAATATCTTAAAATACAATTTTCTGAAACTACAATGATTCTTTACTCTCTCTCTAACTTCGCTGCTCGAAAATCTTCAAGCTGTATAAATACTCGGTCTGACCCGAGTATTATATTCAAAAGAAAATAATACACAGGTCAGTCTAATTCAAACCAGTTTATTAGTGCATAAAGGCAGTAATAATTTAAATAGACGACAGTCACAATAATATTCTCTTCTATCCAATCCTTTTAACAAAGAAATCGGATAACGAAAATATAACACTAAACAGTGTTAACAATAAATCAGCAGATTTAAATCATCAACAGAGATAAATAAACAATTTATCGATCGACTAAATCAATTTAAAACAATTGAAATTATCATTTTAAAATCATCAAAACTCGATTTCGTGGTGGCTGCAGTGCACACGTATATTTATACCCATGTGCACTGCCTCGCCAACTCGTGTGTGCAAAGCAAAATGCACAGCTACAAATTAAGTACAAGGTCAAACCCAGACAGGTTCAACTCAGGTACAACATAGTGTACAAACTCAAAACTAGAGACTAATCAGTTCGAACCTCAAACTGCAACAAGATCAAATACAATAACCAAATCCACAGCCAACATAACTCGAGATGGAAGTGAGGCACCAAACAGAGAACAGTGCAACAGCTCGATACAGTAGCAACCACAAGATGGCAACTACACACAACTGACTATACAAGAACAGGAGTGCAGACTATACAATAGTAAAAAAAATGAAACAGTGATGAAACTCAAAAATGCAGACGACCAAATATGCAAACCAAATGATAGCAATGACCGGATAGAATATCATAGGTGAAGTGTTATCAGGTTGAAGACATATTACAGTAACAATATGCAACTCACAAACCAAAACTGGACAGAGCAACATGATGAACTACTGACAACAATATTACAAATGCAACTCCAACATCAGAAACTACAGTTGCTACCAAGTGATGAAATGTGCACAGTGCCACCCAGCAACTGCTACATACAAAATGATCAACCAAGTTCAACAAGGCAAATGCATGCAGACAGTTCAATAGAGAAGTGCATAAGCATCACAAGGCTGAAGTCTACAAAACAAGACAGAGGTAGCAGCTTCAAAAGCCAACAATAAATTCAAAAAAAATAGGAATAGCAACAAGTCAGGGTCAAAGTACTAATGCATACAGACCTGAGGACCATCTGAAGAATCAAATATAAATGGTAATGCCTCAACAACTGCAACAATCACACTAATACAATCTTAAGTGAAAGTGCTCGATTAAAAGGTAATGGACAGGACAAATGACTGCAACAACCAAATGCAGACTGCTAGTACATCTGAAATGCACTATATCAAACAGTGATAACGTGGATGCCGACTCAAGTACATCAAGCAAAGAACTCGACAAATGGACCAGGCCATACACTACAAAAGCATCAATTACCAGAGTAGTAAATGACACTACATGATCAGATAAAAATAATTGGAATTTAGTTTTAAATTTAAAACCGTGTATACAAAAAAAACAGGGAAGAACAACAAATTCAGACATGCATACTTGTATCACAGCATATAATTCAAATTTCATACTGAACGTCACATAATTATTAACATGCAAGCATCAACAATCATACGAATTTTTTTCACAAGCAACAAGTTATAATTTATTTAAACTTTTAGTTTTAAAGTTTACTCACGGTTTTGAAGGTTTCAAAACAGTCCTACCTTGTTTAACTTGGACTCAAATTTAAAATTTTACTTTAGGATCAAACAAAAGAAATATCAATTTAACAACGAACAAGTCAGCGATCACAGTTAATCTTGAATTAAAGACATGAGTGCAGACAAACCAAACCCAAGATTTCAGAATGCAGTGGCCATACACATATATACATACAAAAATGTATGTATACAAATGATCAGCCATCAAAGTGCAGACAAGAATGAAGTCAGTGCCAATAGTAATGACAGCAACTCCATCAAGTCGTGACTCAAACTCCAAAATACAGTCAGAGATGTCAACAAGTATGTAAACTACAAGTCAACAAATAAGAATTCAACTTCAAGTTATGAAAGCAACTACTGGACCAAGGTGGAATAAAGACTACAGGGACAATACATATATATATACATACATAAATGTATGTATACACATTGTTTCAGTGCCTATTCAAGTGCACATAAAGGTTCAAGCACCCAAAAGCATTTAGCAGCAGTTTCGAAAAAAAACCAGACAACGAATACTTCAACTACATATACCACATATGTCGACCATGCAACAGATACATGATCGAGGATGCAGACTCAAGTTCACAAATGCAGAGAAACCCAGATCCAATCCAAATCAGTTCGAATAAAGTTCGATAGCAACTATCAAGCATAAATAAGTGTGCAGTCATGACCAAGGAAATGAATTTGAACGTATAAGTCAAAAAATTCTTAAGCATCGAAACGAAGATCAGTGGCCAAGACAGTAGCAACTCATAAATCAAAGTCAACAACGTGATAAACGAAATTATCACGATTTAAAAATCAAGCTGGGAAATGAAAATCATCTCAGATTTCAAGTCAAAATCCAAAATAATTCAAGCCGTGGTTACGAATTCAAAGTCGAATAAATCAAACAATCAAACGACAAAAATCACAATTGAACGAGACAGATTGAATTAGATGTGAGAAATTTCTCACCTTTGTCAGAAGCGGTCGCGAGCGAATGAATGCGAGGGGAAGGTGAAGCCCTAGATTCGCCAGATCGAAGGAAGAAAGGAATCAAAAGCCGCCGCGATGGTGAGGAACGAGTAAAGAAGCGGCCGCCATTGAATTGAACGAAGCCCTAGTTTTTGTTGAACGTCGCCATTTTTATTCTCGTTTGTTTGATTTATTTAGGGTTTTCGAATGAGATGAGAGGAGGTCGGGTTCGTATTTGTGCAGAGATAAGGGTATGGGCTTAGGCATGGGCTGGTTATGGTGTTTTATTTTTTTATTTTTTTCTTTTTAAATCTAATTTTGTTTTTGTAAATATTTTCCTTACTTTGTTTTGTTTAATCATGTTGCTAAATTTAAACTATGTGTATATATTCATTTTGTACAAATAAAAATTTAAATAAAGAATTTCAATCGATTTACAAATTCCAAATTCTAACAGAAATTAACAATTTGATATTAAATCGTTAATTGACGAAGATTTTATCATTATAAAAATTTCAACAATAAACAGAAATTTAACTGTCAACTTAAATCATTTACTGATGATTATAATTTTGGGCAAAACCCCGGTTGTTACAGAAATTCAAATTGACTCGATTAAATTTTCTACGCGTTTATACGCCGTATATTCATAAAACAATTCTGATAAATACGAAATTGGAAATCCAGTAATAATTCAATATTACAGACCCAATGAAACTTGTTTCGTCAAATTCTGATACCGTGCCTCGGAAGGTTATTTTTAATTTCAATTTAAACGATACAATTTCAAAATTGAACAAATCGCTTTTAAAATCAATTCTGAAGCTTCTATTATCTCCAGTATTATCAATATGAATTTTCTAAGCCTTTAAATTATTTTTAACCGGCTTAAAATTGAAGATTCAAATTTTATTCAACTTTCAATAGATTAAATTCAAAGATTTAATCGCCAATTCATTCTGATAATTTGAAATTCAAGTCAAATCATCATTCAAATATTTAAAATTAATTAAATATTCTCAAATTAAATTGTTCAAAATTCAGGGTCGTTACAAAGGGACTTCTAGACAGAGGTAATCTTGTCCTACTTGGGTGCTACCCACTAACCTTGCTGCACCTCCCCTGTTTTAGCCATTCCCGGTTTGTGAGGCTTGAGGTCACGATTACCTTTAAAAAAGAACACATCACTTAGAATGCTCATCGTCCACCTGACGATGTGCTGAAAGCATTCAATCCATACAAGTTCGTTCCGGGTTCGAACGAAACCGAAGGCATTATCTCGTTACACTCGTTTTGGAATCACCCTCAGAGTTAACGACAATAACCCTTGCACTCTGAATCTTCATCTTCACTTGATTCACGACCTATCGTTAATTTGGATCGATGTGGTATTCGGGTCTCCAGACCTGGAAATCCGGTATACGGAAACCCGATCCCGGTCTCATCGAAATCCAAAGCGTATCTTTTAAGGCCAAGTTGTTTTAAAGGTTAAAACAATTTAATTCATTATCTTTATACACAAAGAAAGATAATTCACAACAGATAATCAACATTATCAGATAGTCCATACAATTCCACTAACATCCATATCTGTAACGTCCTAGATTTTCGCGTTCGAAAATCGACATCCATACTTTAAATCGTACTCGAATGTCGTAGATTCGAGCATTCAAATCCGAGTCGCCGGAGCTTATAACACAGTTAAGTAAATAACACAGCGGAAGAAATGAATAATACATTGATATACAATATCTGATACAACAGAATGATACAATGAATATCAATATACATCAGAGGTATGATACAACAAATAGCAGCGGAAAAGAAAACGATAACATCAGCAGCGGATAATCTCCATCTTCAAAACACTAATCCAGAAATAGCTTGAACTCCCAATAACGATACACCAAGATAAGCAAGTGCAGTCCGATCCAAAGACTGAACTAGCTCCAGATAACCTACTAATCTGACTATCTGAAAAACCAAACTCTAGACTGCTCGTGTAGAAAAATTTTGAGCATCCAGAGTTTAGGAAAGAAACAATAAACTCCGGATCAGTCATGGGACTGGTGTGAGCAACAAAAACAGTTTATCTTTAAAACAAGCAACAACAGAATTTTAAACATTGAAACCCGCAATGCTTTTTGGAAAATGAAACTACCATAAGACCTCCCACCACACACACAATGCAAATGCAGACTTGGAGGAGATTTCTTCTTATGATAGTCAAACATGCTTACTACGCAAATCATTGGTTATTATTATTAGTGCATAGTGCAGAAAACATTTTCGAAAGTAGAATATAAATCATAGCCAGCATAGACATTTCGCACTTATGCCTACTATAGCTACCATGTTCAATAGCAGGTTACCACCACATTCCATGGCAGGTAATACAACTAATACCGTACAAGGTTCGTATTTGGAAGATGGATTTCCAACAAATGGTCAGGCTAAGGAACTTCCTATTCCACGAAAGAAACGCCTCTGGCGGGACGTTCCGAGAACCAACTGTTCTCTGCCAAACAAGGCCGGCAACCCCTTTTCCCAAGGGATAAAAGAAACCTCAGATATGCCACCCCCGGTCCTTTGGGACCTTTAACCGAGGCGCCTCGAATCCAACATCACACATCATAAATAAAGTGTGTCCACATGAGTAAGTATCTGGGCTCCATACCATGATACTACCCTTTTCCAGAAGGAATGGTCATACCCTAGGGGAGCTACCCCTGAAAACCTTGCCGCACGATTCCTGTTTCGACCATTACCGGGTTGTGAGGCTCGACGAAGTCTCGTCCACAAAGCTACGCTTTTTCAAAAAGCCACACTTTGGGTCAACAGATGATCAACCTATGATCACAAAGATAAATGATCAAACAAAAGATCATATCACAAATGATCAAACATTGATCATCACACAGCACCACTCAGCATGCCACATTACCAAATTGGGATATATCGCTGATAAATTTCAACTACATAACCTCTGAGCTCGTACGTCTCAGAGAAGGGTGTTAAGCTAAGAGAATAAATTCTCCGCCACCAAACAGAAATGTATTTGAAAGAAATCAGCTTTATATCTCAAAGTGTAATGTCAGACATGTATCCATATAAGTCTGTTCCGGGTTCGAACAGAACCGAAGGCACTTCTCACGAAGCCCTTGCAATTCCGGATAACTTTCAATCACGTCCGGACTTCCCGTCACAAAAAGAGTGATATATATCTCTATACCGGCGCGACTCAGTGCAGAGACATTCGACAGGTTGTCCTTTCATTTTCGAAAATATCCGGTCTTCAACACCGGTCTTCAAATGCTATCCATATACGACGTATCACTATTCGGAATGAGTTATACGACCCAAAGGTCCTTTCCCGGCTAACCCGAATAGTGAGCGCAATATTTAAAAATATACGGATATTGGGATTTCAATTAAGTCACAACTTAAACCCAAACTTTCTTTTCAAATGGTTTAACAAATTACCATTTCAAATCTTTTAAACAAAAAGATTTATTTAACAACCCTCAATGGTTTAAACAATTTTCCACATTTTAATCTTTTAAACAAAAGATTCATTCACAGATTTTCCAAATCAATTTCCATTTCAATTTAACTCGTTAAATCTTTAAATCAAAGATTTAACTAATAGCTTTCAAAACAATTTTCATTTCGAATGGGTTAAACAAATCATCACTTTAAATCTGTTAAAAATAAACAGATTCAATACATAGCTTTCAAAAACAATTCATTCATAACTTTGGAAACTATTTTTCAATTCACTTGAAATTCCTTTAATTTAAACTGGAATTTCTTTTCTTATCTAAAAGCTTTTATCATTCGAAAACAACAGTTTTCAAATTTGGAAATCTGATTCATTCATACGAGTTGAAATCCTTGGTTTAAACTCAAATTCCCAAATTAATACTTTAAAATGGTTTAATTCATACAAACACATTTATATCATCTTTTATCCCTAGTTTCCAAATCATAGATTTAATTTCAAACTTGAATTCAAATTTAAATCTAATTATTTAAATTTTCAAAATTCGGTTAAGTTATTCAAAATAATTTTTATATTTGAAACTCTATTTCAAAAGCTTTTCATTGTAAACCCCAAATTTTCAATTTCAAAATCAATTGAAATTAAAATCTCTATTTCAAAAACATCAAATTTAAATTATCTGTGACTTAACCGATTTCCAAGTGAAATCCATATTTGTGTGTGTAACAGTGTAGTCTAGGGGTTTTACACACAATAGTGCAACATCATACAATCATCACAGAACAGAATACGACAGTATATCTGATAAGCGATATAAATTATAACGCTTATCTTCATTCACAGATCACAGATATATATCACAGATAAGTAAATTACAGATCACACATAAATCAGGACGTATCACAAAACATCATATATCAGGGATATCAAACAATCAAGTCATTCAACAAAATCCAAACATCCATAAGTAAGGTCAGTTAATTATCTGATTAATTTAAATCAGATTTATTTCTTATGAATTATTACTAATCCTGGTTAATTAATTATTAATAAATTACAAATATTTTGATTTAATTATTCTATAATCATTTATTAATTAACCATTTAAAATATTTTGATTAACCTTTAATTATTATTCATCAACCTTTAATTATTCAATTCACCATTTCACTAATTATCTTTAGTTAATTAATCAACCCTTAATTTATTACTAATTAATTAATTATCCTAAATTTTAGAATTTATTATCTTAATCAATTTTCATAAATCAATTAACTCTCAATTAATTTTCTTTTATTTAATCACCCAAAATTGATTAAACTTTAATTAATCACTTTAATTTCATTCAATGTTTATCCATAAATAAATCACCTTGATTTATCAATTTTAATCATTAATTAATATTTAATTAATAATTCTTCATTAATGATTTTAACCCTTAAATTACTTATTTAATTTGTCCAATTCATCAATTAATTAAATAAATAAATTATCCATCTCGATTAACATAATTTAATGAATCTCAAATCGTTAAATCTTCTTTGATTTTAAGATAAACCTCATTCTTATTAACGGTTAAATTATCATTATCAAAAAGGGTTTTAAAGCAATTTCCATTTCAAGTTTACTTTTAAAATTTCACTTTATCGAAGTTTAAAAATTCCAACCATTAAAACATTTTAAAGTTGTTTAAACATTTTAATTTAAAAAAAAAAATTAAATTAAATTTAAAACTAGGATTCAAACTCAGTTTGAATCCATACTTTAAGTTTAAGTTTAAGTTCTGTTTAAACTTGCTTCAGATTTTAAAACCAAGAATTTGAATTGGAAATAAAACAGATTTCCAGGGGGACCTGTAACCATTTAAAATACCCGAGCCTCCCCTATTATTACTTCGAATAAAACCCTATGCAACTTCGAGCAAAAACTCGAATTACTCGAGACCTTCTTCGAGACCACCCAGCCCAAAGCCACCTGACACGAATAGTGTCTCGTGCATGTGCACGATCGCGCGACGACGCTCCGGCCATTGCCTCAACCATCTACAAGTCACTGACCATCTGCCCAAGCCTCCAGTGCAATCAGATCGTCGAGTTCCTAAACCAAACCCAATTTAGCATTCTGGTCCAAGCTGAAACAAACCGCGACTACCAGAGATCGCCTCGTCTACCCACCTCTGGCCATCAGAAGCCATGTGGCCTCCCCCGGAGCTTCGCATACGTCTAACGCGTCGATTGGTCCTAGTGCGATCGATTCCGATCGTCTAACGGTGACGCGGAGGTAACGATTTCCGACCGTGAGTGAATATGGGTTTAAACCCTACTTTATCGATGATCGGCCACCACAGTGCTTTAAAAAATCACCTAGTATTTTTCCTAGGTTCGCCGACTCATCTACTTCCTCCAGCCGTAATTCCGACCTACCTGAGTCTACCCATCACCAGAAAACGATCAAAAGCACTTTTCAGTTCAACTCGAAATTTCACAAAAGCCATGAACTTAAAAATCTTAATTTTGTTATCAAAATTCATAAGTTTCCAACACGAATCATGCCATACAACTGAAACTCGAAATCTCGATATTTGAATTCCTGATATGAAGATGTTTATCACTGTAAAACTCAGATTTTAAAATATTTATTCCATAAATATATCTGCAACTATTTTTAAAATTGGTATTATACCACTATGATCAACTTTCATTTAGAAATCATCACCTAAATCTAATTAAAATCTAAGGTATAATTTTCTTAAGTCTAGCTATCCTGTTACTAAACAGAAACCTGTCAACACTTAAACAGGCATGTATATCTATTTTATGCATATACACGCATACAATGCATTTACATCTACACAAACATATTCCCAAATCATCATCACCACATGAATAAAATCAAGAAGATATGGTTTAAAACATAGGGTTTGCTCACCTGTCATGAAGAAATAAACAGAGCCTTTACTTTTTAAACCAGGCTTTGAAACATTTGCAAGCTGAAGCTCCCTTTGATTTCTTCTTGTTTGTCTTGTTTATTGTTGTTTAAAGTTGAAGTAACTGAGTGATATTTACTTTCCTTTTTCCTCAGTTTGGAATGGAACGAAGAGAAAATGAGGATTGATGTTTGAAAATGAAGCATACAGGGGACAATATTATTTTGTACAGGTTGATTATCATTTTGTACAAAAGGCATGGGATAGAGATGCCTGCTTGTACTTGTTCGAGATCTTTATGGTGGCTGATAGATGTTATTTTATTTTTGTCTTTGTTTTCTTTATGCTTTTGTACTTGGTTATGCATGTTAATGTATTTATTAACTTCAGCCTTACTTCGGCTGTGATGATGTTAGAGGTATGTTTTCTAGAGATAGAAACATGAAATGCATAAGTACTTCTGTCCTATTTCTTATTTTCTTGTTTACAGCCTAGCCTAGTTATGTTATTTTATACTTGAATAGTCTTCTGCCTTGTTCTTGCCTTACATACTTATACTTGAATATTTGCTTATCCCCCTTTTGTTTCATATTGGCATTTATTTTACAGGCAAAGATGTTTATATTTTTAAATTGATTTATTTATTTATTATGATTATTCTACTTTTGTATTGTATAAATTCAAACCATTAATAACTACCCTAATTAAAAATTATTATTATCGTTTATTATTAAACCATTTATTTTTGATTTAAAACTCAAATTCAATAGATATAAAATTTCAAATCTTCTCATATATACTCAAATATACACTATTTACAATATTTTAATCTCAAATGGTTTATACGGAATATACTTGGAGATCGGGGAAACTCGCAATAAATAAATCGATTAATTTCACTTTAAACCATTCGTTTTACTATTTTTATTCAGAATGAAATAAATTAACAATTTTAAATTCAAAAACTCAATTAATTATTAATTTAAATACTTATAAAATTTGGGGTCGTTACAAATTTCCCCCCTTAAAAGAATTTCGTCCTCGAAATTCGCAGGCACGAAAATAACACAGAGATAGATAGATTCGATCTTCTCTAATTTCTCGAACACAAGATACGGATTCCGAATACAAGTCGGAATACCTCAGAATACATACCAATTTGTCCCTCTTCGGACTTTGGTATTCACACAAAAAATTTATAATAGAATTTCAAATTTGGTTTCAAACGATATCCTTTATTGATTTAATTCAAATTTATGCTCATATCCTATTAATCAATTTACCTCAAATTAAAATTTCCAATTTCAAATTCATTAAGGTTTAAATCAAAAAGCTGATAAGAAACCGATGAAAATACTAAGTAAGAATTTTCTACAACGATTCGTAGAGCCATCATCATACCGAAACTTCTTCTTGTAGCTGATACGAAGAAATCAAAAGAATTTGGAAAGACGAATCAAAGAAAATTGATAGAGAAAGATTGTTTCCACTGTTGCAGGGTATTGACCATTGATAGTCGTACTCCCTGTCCCCTATCTCGTCTTCTTCTTGCACTCATACTCACTATCATTGGATAGTAAGAGAATTTACTGAGACGTTCAAACGGATATCTTAAGGATATACTCATTCTAGAGTTTACTTCACTCTATCTCTAATGAGCTACTTAACGTGTTATACTCCTGAGCTAAAGTTCAACCTTAGCTCTGATACCAAATGTAACGTCCCAGATTTTCGCGTTCGAAAATCGACATCCATACTTTAAATCGTACTCGAATGTCGTAGATTCGAGCGTTCAAATCCGAGTCGCCGAAGCTTATAACACAGTTAAGTAAATAACACAGCGGAAGAAATGAATAATACATTGATATACAATATCTGATACAACAGAATGATACAATGAATATCAATATACATCAGAGGTATGATACAACAAATAGCAGCGGAAAAGAAAACGATAACATCAGCAGCGGATAATCTCCATCTTCAAAACACTAATCCAGAAATAGCTTGAACTCCCAATAACGATACACCAAGATAAGCAAGTGCAGTCCGATCCAAAGACTGAACTAGCTCCAGATAACCTACTAATCTGACTATCTGAAAAACCAAACTCTAGACTGCTCGTGTAGAAAAATTTTAAGCATCCAGAGTTTAGGAAAGAAACAATAAACTCCGGATCAGTCATGGGACTGGTGTGAGCAACAAAAACAGTTTATCTTTAAAACAAGCAACAACAGAATTTTAAACATTGAAACCCGCAATGCTTTTTGGAAAATGAAACTACCATAAGACCTCCCACCACACACACAATGCAAACGCAGACTTGGAGGAGATTTCTTCTTATGATAGTCAAACATGCTTACTACGCAAATCATTGGTTATTATTATTAGTGCATAGTGCAGAAAACATTTTCGAAAGTAGAATATAAATCTTAGCCAGCATAGACATTTCGCACTTATGCCTACTATAGCTACCATGTTCAATAGCAGGTTACCACCACATTCCATGGCAGGTAATACAACTAATACCGTACAAGGTTCGTATTTGGAAGATGGATTTCCAACAAATGGTCAGGCTAAGGAACTTCCTATTCCACGAAAGAAACGCCTCTGGCGGGACGTTCCGAGAACCAACTGTTCTCTGCCAAACAAGGCCGGCAACCCCTTTTCCCAAGGGATAAAAGAAACCTCAGATATGCCACCCCCGGTCCTTTGGGACCTTTAACCGAGGCGCCTCGAATCCAACATCACACATCATAAATAAAGTGTGTCCACATGAGTAAGTATCTGGGCTCCATACCATGATACTACCCTTTTCCAGAAGGAATGGTCATACCCTAGGGGAGCTACCCCTGAAAACCTTGCCGCACGATTCCTGTTTCGACCATTACCGGGTTGTGAGGCTCGACGAAGTCTCGTCCACAAAGCTACGCTTTTTCAAAAAGCCACGCTTTGGGTCAACAGATGATCAACCTATGATCACAAAGATAAATGATCAAACAAAAGATCATATCACAAATGATCAAACATTGATCATCACACAACACCACTCAGCATGCCACATTACCAAATTGGGATATATCGCTGATAAATTTCAACTACATAACCTCTGAGCTCGTACGTCTCAGAGAAGGGTGTTAAGCTAAGAGAATAAATTCTCCGCCACCAAACAGAAATGTATTTGAAAGAAATCGGCTTTATATCTCAAAGTGTAATGTCAGACATGTATCCATATAAGTCTGTTCCGGGTTCGAACAGAACCGAAGGCACTTCTCACGAAGCCCTTGCAACTCCGGATAACTTTCAATCACGTCCGGACTTCCCGTCACAAAAAGAGTGATATAAATCTCTATACCGGCGCGACTCAGTGCAGAGACATTCGACAGGTTGTCCTTTCATTTTCGAAAATATCCGGTCTTCAACACCGGTCTTCAAATGCTATCCATATACGACGTATCACTATTCGGAATGAGTTATACGACCCAAAGGTCCTTTCCCGGCTAACCTGAATAGTGAGCGCAATATTTAAAAATATACGGATATTGGGATTTCAATTAAGTCACAACTTAAACCCAATGTGACGACCCGCCCTTCTCGACCCTCGAAAATCGACACATTATACTCAACAGTATAATATGCCGACGATCGAATGCCGGAAAGACAGATTGTAGAAGAATAATAAAGTAGATAGAAGAAGAAAGAACTAAACAAAATCAGAACCTCACAGTCGCAGCGGAATAAAATATAATATATAGAACAGAACTTTACACAAATCAAAACTATATCTGTTTATATACAATACATCATCATCAGAGTATATCAATACAACCAACCATAGCCAGTCAAACAGTCAATACAATCACAGCAGCGGAATAATACAAGTACGAGAAATACGTCTCGGACTCCAGCTCCTCTCCTGAGCTCCATAGCAACCTATCCTGAAATATACTCGGTCTGACCCGAGCATTATAATAAAATAACACCCGAGTCAGTCTGGAATACCAGCGCATCATAAATACATCCAAACTGATTATTAAAGTTCGAAAATCCTTTGAAACAAAAGCATCTCGTAAGACCACGCCACAAATAAACATGTCGGGTTTTTACCTTACGATAGCTAAAACACTTTTTATAAAAATCCTCTGATATTATAATAGTGTCTATTTACAAATACTTATTAAAATAGCTGAAATTGTTACATGATTAAATTCCAGCATACTAGGTATACAAACAAATACCGTACAAGGCACGTAGGGAAAATGGATTTCCAACGAATGACTAGGCACTGGGGTACCACCTGTCACAGTACGTGGCCTAGATCACAGTACCGAGGAGTACGCCCGCTCCCCTGCAACACAAGGCCGGAATCATCCCTTACTGGATAATTCCAAGTAAAATCACCCCACGGTTGTGATCAGCAACCGCACCACTAAGCCGAAATAAAAGGGACATCTAGACAGGGATGACCTTACTCTCAAGTAGGGGCTACCCACGAAGCCTTGCTGCATAACCCCTGGTTTTCAGTCATTCCCGGTTGATGAGGCTTGAGGCTAAACGATACCTTTATAGCACATATCCCTTAGAATGCCCATCGTCCACCTGACGATGTCACGAAAGCATTCGTCCATACAAGTCCGTCCCAGGTCCGAACGGAACCGAAGGCACTATTCCTACTACATCCATTTTGGAAATATCCTCAGGATTAGTAGCGACTAGCCCTTGCACTTCACTGCTCCATCTTCGACTCCGAACACGTTACACGAAACGTACAAACCGGATCGAAGTGGTTTTCGAGTCTCCAGACCTAGAATCCCGGTATACGGAAACTCGATCCCGGTCTCTTCGAAACGATCGCGTATTTGGCCAATATTGATAGTCGGTGATTTAACTATCAATTAATGTTCACAAACATCCATACACATCCATCACACAATAAATAATCTCCATATTATTTATTTGCCTCTAATATCTTTCAAAGATATATATTTCAAATTTTCAAAACTCGTTTGAAAACAGTTTCCCAAAACTCTTCATTTACAAGGTAAATCCTTTACCCTTTATTCCCATCGGGAATAACCAAGTATAAAACAATTTGCATTTAAAACAGTTAAGAATACTTTATACTGAAATATACTTTAAAATATGAAAATTACTTCTATTTATTTACTCAAAATATAAATTTAAAATATGTGAAGAAAACTAGTTATTAACACATAAACTTTGATTTAAAGATAAGGGTTTAGTTTAACTAAATTCAAAATAGCGTTATAAGAAGAAAAAATGCTAATTTTAACAAACTAAGCTAAAACCAACTTTTAAATAAATCCATTTGTAAAAATAATTGCTAATATACTCCCAAATTATTACGGTAATAAAATTATTAATTTATTTCTTTAAAAATAACGTTTTCTTAAAAATACCTTTAAAACGATTTAAAACTTATACCTTTAGTTAAATAAAATTTTTTTATAAACATTTACTTGGTTTTCCCAGGGTAATACTTTCCCATTTCAAAACATTTCAAAGTACTCTTTCATATAAATCCACTGATTTATTTCAAGTCAATTTATGATTTCAACATAAATTCCCAATCCCATACTTAACTATAACTTCCTCCGAAGTTAAATCACAATTTTTCATTTCCGGAAATTCATTTTTAAATATAGTTTAAACATTTTTAAATAAACATTTTGGTGAATTTTCAATGGAAGCCAAATTTCCAATTCACTTAATTAAATTCCAATGAAATACGGCATTTCAAAACATTCATTTGAACTTGTTAATTTATAGTCGGAAACTTCATTTTAACATATTTTTAATTTCCGGATAACATTAGTCATTATTAAAATAAACACCGTTATTTTAAACAATTTATAATTTCACAAATTTAATCTCCAGAAAATTTATATTTTCCATTTACCCATTTCATAAACTTCCCATTATATTCAAAATCCCAATTTGGCCCAATTACATTTTTCCTTTCAAATCCGACTTCAAATTTTACTCTTTGAAATTCTAAATTTAACAATTCATTTTATTTCGTAGAAACACAATTTATCCATTTATAATTAAATTCTGTGATTACAATTTATACCACAATGTCACAGAACAACTAAATTTCCAGATTTATCAATCACATCATATAAACAGGTATTCACTAACAATTATAAAATAAATTGCTACAATTGTGAGGAATCCCGTTGGATCCCTCCAACCTGTTTCTCCCTGCATCACAGATGTTAGCACATCACAATATAAATATCAATCCAGCCAGATAACAGCAGTTAAAGTCAACCAATCATTCAGATATTTAAATACCAATCATTTATAATGTCTAGCATCCAGATGTGAGTGAGAAAAACTCACTTTGAGTTTCGGCGAACGTTCGAAATTTAAATTAAACCGAACGACGTTCGATTTAACCCAAATTTCTACTTGCCCGGAATGATTCCGGAACTGCACCATTTCGTAGCATGCGTTCCTGCGATTCCAACGCATCCAAAATCGCCTCAATCTGATATCGTATGAACACGTTATGGTTTTACAAAGTTTGAATAACGATTTAAAACAAATTTCTTCTATCAACTATTTACCAAACAGATCACGACCGTACGCTCCAACGAAGAAATCAAGGCCGCGGATTACGTTCTCCCTCTCGTACGCGAACACTACCAACAGGATCGAACCCATTTCGTCCTCTAGGGTTTGCCAACGCATCCACCACGCTTGATTAGCACGCGATCATTCGACTCCGCCTCGAAGCCCACGGCTTGCTCCGCCACCGCCCTAAGCTAGGGTCCACTCGGTCGCCTCCTTAGCTCAGAAACTGAGTACGAACGCACCCCCTATCTCGCCTGATTGACGGCGATTCCTTCAACCAAACCCGATCGCAGCCGGTCATTTCGAAGACCTCTCTCCCCTCTACACTTTTGTAGTTGAACCCTCTTGACGATATGGCGTGGATAAGAAGAAAAATGGAAGTGAAAAGGGGAACGAACTGGCCATTGAACAATGAGGAAGATGGCGGCTGAACCTTTAAGCTAGGGTTTTGATTATAAATATAATATATTGTTTTAATATTATTTTATTAATAAAATTTCTCAATTTAACTGTTAATGCAAACGACCTCCAATTCTCACGTTCCGACAGGCTATCCTGGGGTTTTTCCACATTCCGGACGCAATGGAACAGGTTTCGTAAGCTAATTTGATCGCATGCGCGAGATACGGAATTAAACGATCAATTTAAAATTAAATCGGTTAAATCGATTTCGATGCGTTTCGAGCCACCACGGTCACACGACAACTCCGATCGCTACGAAAATTGAAATCCGATAATAACTAACTATTACGGATCCAATGGAACTGGTTTCGTCGAATTCCGAGACTGTGCCTCGGAAGGCTGTTTTAACTCGTCTTATTAAATCAGGCGATTTGTCAAAATTGACGAAAACGCGTAAAATTTCACTTTTAAAATTTTAATAACTCAATAATAAAACATATAAAATTTATAAACACATTAAAAATCATTCTGGCTCATTCTAGACCAAAATCTGATTAAATTGCATTTTAATAATATTAAATTCATTTTAAATTAATATAAAATCCCAAATATTAATTTATCGACTTTTAAATTCATCTAAAAATCCCATAATATTATTTATAACCATTCGAACCTAAAAATACATTTAAACATCATTTTACAGCTGTTTACACCCAAATCCCCAAATTTTCTTAGTCCAAATAATATTTTAAATATTATTTTTCCATTAATCAAATTCAACCAGAATTGCTATAAATTAAAATTATAGCTCATTTTCATTGATTGAACCCAAATCCATTCATTTCAAAATCAATTAAGGATCCACATTAAACATTTAAAATGAATTAAATATTCAAATTCAATAGTTTAAAAATACGGGATGTTACATTCCTCCCCCCTTATAAAAATTTCGTCCCCGAAATTTGCTAAGGTAAAAATATACTTTCCAACTCAACTCACTTATCCCATTTGCTTAGTTAAAGGCTATATTCACTTCCAAAATACTTTAACTCAATTCTAAACCCATTTGCTTTATTCACATTCAAAAGCCTTTGAACTTTAACGTTTTCCAATAACTTTACTAGTTATAAAAAAATTTTCCCAAAACCCCAAAAATTTTCTAACTCCCAAAATTTCTGGAAAATTTTGGCGGAGTCTCCTTTGTACGGAGGAGCTTCTGCGATATCGCAGGATACACAAATATATATACATCGGCTCACATGGCCGGAAACCAAAATATATCACAATATATATATCATTTCCCAATTATATTTGCGTAAGCGTACCTTTTAAGCAATTTTTAATAGCGAGCGGCTAATATATCGCATATACGCGCTCCAACACTCTCGAACGCCTCTCGTACCTGTACTTACTCAAGCAAACTCATCAGTTTCAAGATATGTGCATTTTCATAATATTTCCAATACAAATGCAAACCAAACATATTCATTGCATAACCAAACCAAGCAATTTCATAGTTTAACAATGTCACTATATTTTCAACAATCCAAAAATTTCAATCACTTCCGAATCACTTATTCAAGTCTACCTCATTTTATTTCACTTGAATGCCTTAAATTCAAGTTTTCAATCACCTTTCAAGTTACTTATTCAAGTCCAACTATTTTATTTCATTTGAATGATTTACATTCAAGTTTACTATATACCATTCATATTTATCTCAACCAATTCATTTCCACTTCAATATGATTACATATGCCTTTCTTACCTTTTAAATTTACTTACATTCCAAATTTGATTTACAATCAAACTTCATTTTAAACTTGAAACATTTGCATTTCTTTTATAATCCCTTTTCATTCATATGCAAACATTACTCATTAAGAGGTCAATTCATTCCTATTGATTCAAAATCAATTTCATTTGCTATTCTTAACCAATTCACTTGCATTCATATACAAAACTCTTTGAATTGGGTTCCCATTCATATCAATTTATTCACAATTCAATTCCAATTGCTTTTAAACACTCAATTGCAAATACAATGCAAATTTCCATGTCATTCAAGCAAAAATAATTGCCACTTAAGCTTATCACCATTCAAAATTAATTTCAACTTGGATTCATATAAATTCTATTCCATTACCAGGTTCACAAACCAAATATTTTCTCTTTCCAATGTAATTGTTAAATTACATTTTCCTTACATCTTTATTTCCATTAACCAAATTCAAGTTTATATTAATATCATTCATTCCTGAGTTATTTACAACTCTTATATTTTTAACTCATCACATTAATTAATTTAAAACTCACTTCACTTGCATTTCAGTTTATTTCCTAACAAATTTCATTCGGAATTACTTCCAAGTTATTCAAGTTCTTTCACAAAATTTCCATCATCTTCTTATATCAAATTTATTTTATTTTCATTTGATTCTCATTCAAATCAAATTTCAATTCCTTTACAACTTTAATGCTCTTTGTTTATTTATCCTATCCATGTACAACTTTATTTTATTAACAAAGAGACCATTTAAATTATTTCTCTCATTTGAATTTTATTTACAATTCAAACCATCACTATTATAAGCTAATTACATTATTCATTCTCACTTCCAACATTTATTGCCAAACTTAAATTCCATCCCAAAACTGGATTTTATTTACCTTTCAAACTTTGACCAACTATCAAAATCCTATTTATTGCAATACAAATTCCATTTAATTTAGCTTACACAAGATTTATTCCCAAACAATCATTTTGGATTTAATTGAGTGAGCATTTACTCCATCTAACATCACCTCAACTAAACTAAATTTCCTTTCAATTTGGTTCTCGTCCAAATTATTCCAAGTCCACTAAATTTTATTTAGCCAAAATTAAATTTATCCCACTTCTTTTACCACTTCAATAAGAATTGAATTCCATTCAATATTGTTTATAATACAATTGTATTTCGGATTTCATTTCAATTCAATTCATTTTCTCCATAAATAAGTTCAAAACTTATTTTCTATTTAAGTTCATTCACATCTTTTATATCTCACTTTACCTCATCTTACTTTACATTTTATTTAGGATTGAGTTTGAAGTCACTATACCATTCAACTATTTCCCATTTGTGAATATAATTCCACTTTACTTGGGTTTACACCCAAATTTTCCATCTTTAGGTTTATCAACTTATTTAATTAAAAGTTTATATTGCTCATTTTAATCCTTTTACATCTTATAATCACAATTCCAATGTCTATACATATGCATCTCTGAATTCTTAAGGATACAATTTTTTTTTTTTTTTTTACTTCACCTTAATCCTTTGCAAAATTTAAATACACAATTCCAGATTATAAGTATAACACTTAATAGCTTATGGGTACAATTTGTTACACAACGACCCATAATTACAAAGTTATTTTATTTTCAACTTAACCCAAACCAATTTAATCCCAATTCTCAATTTTACTTAACTTATTCCAAGTTAAATTCAACTTCTATTCACTTCAATAACTTCATTTACTTCCATTTACCCAAATTAAATTTTAATTTCCGGATTAAAATTTCCATCCTTCCTTTCTCACTTAAATCAACTTTACTTTCAAGGTTATAGTTGATTTATTTCAATTTCCACATTTTTATTTTAACAGAATTCCCAGAATTCAATTTACCCGGATTTATTTCAAAACCACTTTGAAATATAAATCAACACATTTCCATTTGATATCCAAATCAAATACCAAATTCCAAAACAATCTGCTTTTACCAAAACAATTTTCCCCTTTAAAATTGTTAAAACGACTTGTATATAAACAAGTATAAACAAATATCTTAACCAATCACCACGGAAGCAATCCATCACCTTAGAAACTCGAAAATGAATTCTAATGATGTGGCCAGCATCATCAGGATTATTTTCCAGCGACTGAAGTGAGTTCAATGCTTTCCACTTCCAAAATTCACTTCAAATCAATTTCCATTCAAAAATATTTCCCAAAATATACTCCATCATTGACTCCAAAAGCCTGGGAAAATATTTCAACATTCCCAAAATTTCAATCAAATTCAATTTAAAACCCTTCCCAAATTTCCGGAATCAAAATTCTGGTTTAAATCAAATCTTAATTTCACTTTTTCTTACTTTAAACATATTTAGATAATTCCATTTGGTTATAAACTATTTTAATATTTTAAATTCCTATTTGCTTAGAAATCATTTCAACTTTTAAATCATATTTTAATTTCTTATTTGATTACTGTATCAACAACCAAACAAGCATCCAATACATATAATAATTTAGAAAATTATTTCTTTATATCAAAATATAGCTTTGGGTAAAATTATTTCATTTACCCACTTTAAGACAATACTATGTCGGTTTATCTTGTTTAAGAGTTTAGAAACCCCTATCGATACGGTTGTACTTCCCGCACCGACCAGAATTCATAAACACTCAACCGATAAGTCAACACAGTACAAAAACAATTTTATATCCACTAACAAATACGCTCTCATAGCTATTATTACACTCAACTCATTATAGAGTACTTCTGACTCTATTTAAAAATGAGAAATTTTCCCACCAAAGCCTAGGTTGTCGCCAACCTAAGCTCTGATACCAAGTGTGACGACCCGCCCTTCTCGACCCTCGAAAATCGACACATTATACTCAACAGTATAATATGCCGACGATCGAATGCCGGAAAGACAGATTGTAGAAGAATAAGAAAGTAGATAGAAGAAGAAAGAACTAAACAAAATCAGAACCTCACAGTCGCAGCGGAATAAAATATAATATATAGAACAGAACTTTACACAAATCAAAACTATATCTGTTTATATACAATACATCATCATCAGAGTATATCAATACAACCAACCATAGCCAGTCAAACAGTCAATACAATCACAGCAGCGGAATAATACAAGTACGAGAAATACGTCTCGGACTCCAGCTCCTCTCCTGAGCTCCATAGCAACCTATCCTGAAATATACTCGGTCTGACCCGAGCATTATAATAAAATAACACCCGAGTCAGTCTGGAATACCAGCGCATCATAAATACATCCAAACTGATTATTAAAGTTCGAAAATCCTTTGAAACAAAAGCATCTCGTAAGACCACGCCACAAATAAACATGTCGGGTTTTTACCTTACGATAGCTAAAACACTTTTTATAAAAATCCTCTGATATTATAATAGTGTCTATTTACAAATACTTATTAAAATAGCTGAAATTGTTACATGATTAAATTCCAGCATACTAGGTATACAAAAAAATACCGTACAAGGCACGTAGGGAAAATGGATTTCCAACGAATGACTAGGCACTGGGGTACCACCTGTCACAGTACGTGGCCTAGATCACAGTACCGAGGAGTACGCCCGCTCCCCTGCAACACAAGGCCAGAATCATCCCTTACTGGATAATTCCAAGTAAAATCACCCCACGGTTGTGATCAGCAACCGCACCACTAAGCCGAAATAAAAGGGACATCTAGACAGGGATGACCTTACTCTCAAGTGGGGGCTACCCACGAAGCCTTGCTGCATAACCCCTGGTTTTCAGTCATTCCCGGTTGATGAGGCTTGAGGCTAAACGATACCTTTATAGCACATATCCCTTAGAATGCCCATCGTCCACCTGACGATGTCACGAAAGCATTCGTCCATACAAGTCCGTCCCAGGTCCGAACGGAACCGAAGGCACTATTCCTACTACATCCATTTTGGAAATATCCTCAGGATTAGTAGCGACTAGCCCTTGCACTTCACTGCTCCATCTTCGACTCCGAACACGTTACACGAAACGTACAAACCGGATCGAAGTGGTTTTCGAGTCTCCAGACCTAGAATCCCGGTATACGGAAACTCGATCCCGGTCTCTTCGAAACGATCGCGTATTTGGCCAATATTGATAGTCGGTGATTTAACTATCAATTAATGTTCACAAACATCCATACACATCCATCACACAATAAATAATCTCCATATTATTTATTTGCCTCTAATATCTTTCAAAGATATATATTTCAAATTTTCAAAACTCGTTTGAAAACAATTTCCCAAAACTCTTCCTTTACAAGGTAAATCCTTTACCCTTTATTCCCATCGGGAATAACCAAGTATAAAACAATTTGCATTTAAAACAGTTAAGAATACTTTATACTGAAATATACTTTAAAATATGAAAATTACTTCTATTTATTTACTCAAAATATAAATTTAAAATATGTGAAGAAAACTAGTTATTAACACATAAACTTTGATTTAAAGATAAGGGTTTAGTTTTAACTAAATTCAAAATAGCGTTATAAGAAGAAAAAATGCTAATTTTAACAAACTAAGCTAAAACCAACTTTTAAATAAATCCATTTGTAAAAATAATTGCTAATATACTCCCAAATTATTACGGTAATAAAATTATTAATTTATTTCTTTAAAAATAACGTTTTCTTAAAAATACCTTTAAAACGATTTAAAACTTATACCTTTAGTTAAATAAAATCTTTTTATAAACATTTACTTGGTTTTCCCAGGGTAATACTTTCCCATTTCAAAACATTTCAAAGTACTCTTTCATATAAATCCACTGATTTATTTCAAGTCAATTTATGATTTCAACATAAATTCCCAATCCCATACTTAACTATAACTTCCTCCGAAGTTAAATCACAATTTTTCATTTCCGGAAATTCATTTTTAAATATAGTTTAAACATTTTTAAATAAACATTTTGGTGAATTTTCAATGGAAGCCAAATTTCCAATTCACTTAATTAAATTCCAATGAAATACGGCATTTCAAAACATTCATTTGAACTTGTTAATTTATAGTCGGAAACTTCATTTTAACATATTTTTAATTTCCGGATAACATTAGTCATTATTAAAATAAACACCGTTATTTTAAACAATTTATAATTTCACAAATTTAATCTCCAGAAAATTTATATTTTCCATTTACCCATTTCATAAACTTCCCATTATATTCAAAATCCCAATTTGGCCCAATTACATTTTTCCTTTCAAATCCGACTTCAAATTTTACTCTTTGAAATTCTAAATTTAACAATTCATTTTATTTCGTAGAAACACAATTTATCCATTTATAATTAAATTCTGTGATTACAATTTATACCACAATGTCACAGAACAACTAAATTTCCAGATTTATCAATCACATCATATAAACAGGTATTCACTAACAATTATAAAATAAATTGCTACAATTGTGAGGAATCCCGTTGGATCCCTCCAACCTGTTTCTCCCTGCATCACAGATGTTAGCACATCACAATATAAATATCAATCCAGCCAGATAACAGCAGTTAAAGTCAACCAATCATTCAGATATTTAAATACCAATCATTTATAATGTCTAGCATCCAGATGTGAGTGAGAAAAACTCACTTTGAGTTTCGGCGAACGTTCGAAATTTAAATTAAACCGAACGACGTTCGATTTAACCCAAATTTCTACTTGCCCGGAATGATTCCGGAACTGCACCATTTCGTAGCATGCGTTCCTGCGATTCCAACGCATCCAAAATCGCCTCAATCTGATATCGTATGAACACGTTATGGTTTTACAAAGTTTGAATAACGATTTAAAACAAATTTCTTCTATCAACTATTTACCAAACAGATCACGACCGTACGCTCCAACGAAGAAATCAAGGCCGCGGATTACGTTCTCCCTCTCGTACGCGAACACTACCAACAGGATCGAACCCATTTCGTCCTCTAGGGTTTGCCAACGCATCCACCACGCTTGATTAGCACGCGATCATTCGACTCCGCCTCGAAGCCCACGGCTTGCTCCGCCACCGCCCTAAGCTAGGGTCCACTCGGTCGCCTCCTTAGCTCAGAAACTGAGTACGAACGCACCCCCTATCTCGCCTGATTGACGGCGATTCCTTCAACCAAACCCGATCGCAGCCGGTCATTTCGAAGACCTCTCTCCCCTCTACACTTTTGTAGTTGAACCCTCTTGACGATATGGCGTGGATAAGAAGAAAAATGGAAGTGAAAAGGGGAACGAACTGGCCATTGAACAATGAGGAAGATGGCGGCTGAACCTTTAAGCTAGGGTTTTGATTATAAATATAATATATTGTTTTAATATTATTTTATTAATAAAATTTCTCAATTTAACTGTTAATGCAAACGACCTCCAATTCTCACGTTCCGACAGGCTATCCTGGGGTTTTTCCACATTCCGGACGCAATGGAACAGGTTTCGTAAGCTAATTTGATCGCATGCGCGAGATACGGAATTAAACGATCAATTTAAAATTAAATCGGTTAAATCGATTTCGATGCGTTTCGAGCCACCACGGTCACACGACAACTCCGATCGCTACGAAAATTGAAATCCGATAATAACTAACTATTACGGATCCAATGGAACTGGTTTCGTCGAATTCCGAGACTGTGCCTCGGAAGGCTGTTTTAACTCGTCTTATTAAATCAGGCGATTTGTCAAAATTGACGAAAACGCGTAAAATTTCACTTTTAAAATTTTAATAACTCAATAATAAAACATATAAAATTTATAAACACATTAAAAATCATTCTGGCTCATTCTAGACCAAAATCTGATTAAATTGCATTTTAATAATATTAAATTCATTTTAAATTAATATAAAATCCCAAATATTAATTTATCGACTTTTAAATTCATCTAAAAATCCCATAATATTATTTATAACCATTCGAACCTAAAAATACATTTAAACATCATTTTACAGCTGTTTACACCCAAATCCCCAAATTTTCTTAGTCCAAATAATATTTTAAATATTATTTTTCCATTAATCAAATTCAACCAGAATTGCTATAAATTAAAATTATAGCTCATTTTCATTGATTGAACCCAAATCCATTCATTTCAAAATCAATTAAGGATCCACATTAAACATTTAAAATGAATTAAATGTTCAAATTCAATAGTTTAAAAATACGGGATGTTACACCCAAACTTTCTTTTCAAATGGTTTAACAAATTACCATTTCAAATCTTTTAAACAAAAAGATTTATTTAACAACCCTCAATGGTTTAAACAATTTTCCACATTTTAATCTTTTAAACAAAAGATTCATTCACAGATTTTCCAAATCAATTTCCATTTCAATTTAACTCGTTAAATCTTTAAATCAAAGATTTAACTAATAGCTTTCAAAACAATTTTCATTTCGAATGGGTTAAACAAATCATCACTTTAAATCTGTTAAAAATAAACAGATTCAATACATAGCTTTCAAAAACAATTCATTCATAACTTTGGAAACTATTTTTCAATTCACTTGAAATTCCTTTAATTTAAACTGGAATTTCTTTTCTTATCTAAAAGCTTTTATCATTCGAAAACAACAGTTTTCAAATTTGGAAATCTGATTCATTCATACGAGTTGAAATCCTTGGTTTAAACTCAAATTCCCAAATTAATACTTTAAAATGGTTTAATTCATACAAACACATTTATATCATCTTTTATCCCTAGTTTCCAAATCATAGATTTAATTTCAAACTTGAATTCAAATTTAAATCTAATTATTTAAATTTTCAAAATTCGGTTAAGTTATTCAAAATAATTTTTATATTTGAAACTCTATTTCAAAAGCTTTTCATTGTAAACCCCAAATTTTCAATTTCAAAATCAATTGAAATTAAAATCTCTATTTCAAAAACATCAAATTTAAATTATCTGTGACTTAACCGATTTCCAAGTGAAATCCATATTTGTGTGTATAACAGTGTAGTCTAGGGGTTTTACACACAATAGTGCAACATCATACAATCATCACAGAACAGAATACGACAGTATATCTGATAAGCGATATAAATTATAACGCTTATCTTCATTCACAGATCACAGATATATATCACAGATAAGTAAATTACAGATCACACATAAATCAGGACGTATCACAAAACATCATATATCAGGGATATCAAACAATCAAGTCATTCAACAAAATCCAAACATCCATAAGTAAGGTCAGTTAATTATCTGATTAATTTAAATCAGATTTATTTCTTATGAATTATTACTAATCCTGGTTAATTAATTATTAATAAATTACAAATATTTTGATTTAATTATTCTATAATCATTTATTAATTAACCATTTAAAATATTTTGATTAACCTTTAATTATTATTCATCAACCTTTAATTATTCAATTCACCATTTCACTAATTATCTTTAGTTAATTAATCAACCCTTAATTTATTACTAATTAATTAATTATCCTAAATTTTAGAATTTATTATCTTAATCAATTTTCATAAATCAATTAACTCTCAATTAATTTTCTTTTATTTAATCACCCAAAATTGATTAAACTTTAATTAATCACTTTAATTTCATTCAATGTTTATCCATAAATAAATCACCTTGATTTATCAATTTTAATCATTAATTAATATTTAATTAATAATTCTTCATTAATGATTTTAACCCTTAAATTACTTATTTAATTTGTCCAATTCATCAATTAATTAAATAAATAAATTATCCATCTCGATTAACATAATTTAATGAATCTCAAATCGTTAAATCTTCTTTGATTTTAAGATAAACCTCATTCTTATTAACGGTTAAATTATCATTATCAAAAAGGGTTTTAAAGCAATTTCCATTTCAAGTTTACTTTTAAAATTTCACTTTATCGAAGTTTAAAAATTCCAACCATTAAAACATTTTAAAGTTGTTTAAACATTTTAATTTAAAAAAAAAATTAAATTAAATTTAAAACTAGGATTCAAACTCAGTTTGAATCCATACTTTAAGTTTAAGTTTAAGTTCTATTTAAACTTGCTTCAGATTTTAAAACCAAGAATTTGAATTGGAAATAAAACAGATTTCCAGGGGGACCTGTAACCATTTAAAATACCCGAGCCTCCCCTATTATTACTTCGAATAAAACCCTATGCAACTTCGAGCAAAAACTCGAATTACTCGAGACCTTCTTCGAGACCACCCAGCCCAAAGCCACCTGACACGAATAGTGTCTCGTGCATGTGCACGATCGCGCGACGACGCTCCGGCCATTGCCTCAACCATCTACAAGTCACTGACCATCTGCCCAAGCCTCCAGTGCAATCAGATCGTCGAGTTCCTAAACCAAACCCAATTTAGCATTCTGGTCCAAGCTGAAACAAACCGCGACTACCAGAGATCGCCTCGTCTACCCACCTCTGGCCATCAGAAGCCATGTGGCCTCCCCCGGAGCTTCGCATACGTCTAACGCGTCGATTGGTCCTAGTGCGATCGATTCCGATCGTCTAACGGTGACGCGGAGGTAACGATTTCCGACCGTGAGTGAATATGGGTTTAAACCCTACTTTATCGATGATCGGCCACCACAGTGCTTTAAAAAATCACCTAGTATTTTTCCTAGGTTCGCCGACTCATCTACTTCCTCCAGCCGTAATTCCGACCTACCTGAGTCTACCCATCACCAGAAAACGATCAAAAGCACTTTTCAGTTCAACTCGAAATTTCACAAAAGCCATGAACTTAAAAATCTTAATTTTGTTATCAAAATTCATAAGTTTCCAACACGAATCATGCCATACAACTGAAACTCGAAATCTCGATATTTGAATTCCTGATATGAAGATGTTTATCACTGTAAAACTCAGATTTTAAAATATTTATTCCATAAATATATCTGCAACTATTTTTAAAATTGGTATTATACCACTATGATCAACTTTCATTTAGAAATCATCACCTAAATCTAATTAAAATCTAAGGTATAATTTTCTTAAGTCTAGCTATCCTGTTACTAAACAGAAACCTGTCAACACTTAAACAGGCATGTATATCTATTTTATGCATATACACGCATACAATGCATTTATATCTACATAAACATATTCCCAAATCATCATCACCACATGAATAAAATCAAGAAGATATGGTTTAAAACATAGGGTTTGCTCACCTGTCATGAAGAAATAAACAGAGCCTTTACTTTTTAAACCAGGCTTTGAAACATTTGCAAGCTGAAGCTCCCTTTGATTTCTTCTTGTTTGTCTTGTTTATTGTTGTTTAAAGTTGAAGTAACTGAGTGATATTTACTTTCCTTTTTCCTCAGTTTGGAATGGAACGAAGAGAAAATGAGGATTGATGTTTGAAAATGAAGCATACAGGGGACAATATTATTTTGTACAGGTTGATTATCATTTTGTACAAAAGGCATGGGATAGAGATGCCTGCTTGTACTTGTTCGAGATCTTTATGGTGGCTGATAGATGTTATTTTATTTTTGTCTTTGTTTTCTTTATGCTTTTGTACTTGGTTATGCATGTTAATGTATTTATTAACTTCAGCCTTACTTCGGCTGTGATGATGTTAGAGGTATGTTTTCTAGAGATAGAAACATGAAATGCATAAGTACTTCTGTCCTATTTCTTATTTTCTTGTTTACAGCCTAGCCTAGTTATGTTATTTTATACTTGAATAGTCTTCTGCCTTGTTCTTGCCTTACATACTTATACTTGAATATTTGCTTATCCCCCTTTTGTTTCATATTGGCATTTATTTTACAGGCAAAGATGTTTATATTTTTAAATTGATTTATTTATTTATTATGATTATTCTACTTTTGTATTGTATAAATTCAAACCATTAATAACTACCCTAATTAAAAATTATTATTATCGTTTATTATTAAACCATTTATTTTTGATTTAAAACTCAAATTCAATAGATATAAAATTTCAAATCTTCTCATATATACTCAAATATACACTATTTACAATATTTTAATCTCAAATGGTTTATACGGAATATACTTGGAGATCGGGGAAACTCGCAATAAATAAATCGATTAATTTCACTTTAAACCATTCGTTTTACTATTTTTATTCAGAATGAAATAAATTAACAATTTTAAATTCAAAAACTCAATTAATTATTAATTTAAATACTTATAAAATTTGGGGTCGTTACAATATCACACAGCATATATCTCATCAGAGATATCAATCAAAGTCAAGTATCCAATACTAACACCCATTCATAAGTAATGATTTATATCATCTCTAATTAATTTAAAGTGAATTAAATTAATTACTTCATTTTATAAATCCTGCTTACTTAACCATTAATTAATTACAAATTAATTAATTATTTATCTTCTAATATTTCATTTCAATTAATCATCTTTGATTAATTATCTTTTAATTACATCCAAGTAATTTATCCTCAATTAATTTCTCAAATTAATTATCCTTAACCACTTATAGTAATTAACCTTAATTACTTCATTAATTAATTAACTAAAATTAATTAACTTAATCAACTATAATTAATTACATTAATCCTTAATTAATTACATTGATTAATTACTTCATTTATTAATTATTACTTAATTAACCAATTCTTAATTACATCATTAATTATTAATTACTCAATTTAATTAATTACATTAAGTAATTAATCTTTAATTAAACAACATTTATTAATCACCTTGATTAATCTTCAATCAGTAATTAACTCCCCTTAATTACTTCCACTGACTAAATTAATTACTCCTTAATTAATTCCTTAATTAATCTCTTGATTAATTATTCAAAGTAATTAACTCAAATTACTTCTAATTATAAAATCATTTATTCAACTAATTACTTCCAGTAATTATCTTATTATTTACTCCCCTAAATAATCTTACCTTAATAATTACATTAAGTAATTATTATCAAATCATCTCTTGATTATTCTAAATTAATTAAACTTAATTAATTAATTTAACTAAATCAAATTAACTTCAATTAATTACAATAAGTAATTAATTCTTAATTACTTCCATTAAGTAATTCCATTTAAAACAAATTCTATAATTGATTATCTTTAAATTAATTAATCTAATTAATTATTAATATTAATCACATTAATTAATTATTTAATAATCCATAGTTAATGACTTTCATTAACAATTATTTAATTACTTTTCTTAAGTAATTAACTTAGATTAATTATTATTAATTCTAAATTAATAAATCTTAATAACCAATTTATCAATCTCTAATTAATTAATTAAGTATTTACCATAACTAAATTATTTAATTACTCTATTAATTAATTCTTAATCATTAATTAATACTCTAATTTATAATCCCTAACTACAAATTAATCATCCCTAATTAATTAATCTTAATCATAAATAAATTAGTTTAAACCTTTAATTATTTATTTAATTACTCCAAATGATTAATTAATCAAATAAATTAATTATCCATAAATTTCCTTATAATTTAATGGACACATATTTCTAATTACTTTAAGATAACTTTGTTCTTATTAATAATCAAATTATCCTTTACAAAGTATTTTTAAATCAATTTACTTAAATTTTATCTTCAAAATTTCATTTTAAATTTAAAGATTTAAAATGAAAACAAATTATCTTTAACAACGTTTTAAACAACATTTCCAAAACTCTTTTATTTTACAAGTTAAAGAAATACTCATTCAATAAAGAAATTTAAAGGGTTCTAAACAAATTCATATTTAAATTTATAAAACTTATTTATTTCCAATCTAAAATTCAAAACCAAACTTGAATTCAAATTAAATCTTTGATTTAAAATCCTGTTTAGATATTACTTAACAAATTTAACTTTAGTTTAAATTGAAACTGACAGGTTTCTTAAAAACCTGGCAACACTAAAAATTACTCGAGACCAAGCAAATTAGCTTCGAGACGCACAGCCAAAATCCTCGAACATCACTCGAAAAATCTCGAGAAAAACTCGAGCCATACTCCTCTGTAACCCAGATTCACCAGTGCACATCTACGATCTCGTGCACGTGCACGATTACCAGCGCCAACTCCGACCATCCACGACTTCCTCCACCAGTCGACGATCACTCACGTACCAGAATACGACCATCGCTTCTTCGATTAATACTCGAAATCGAATTCGAGCCTTCTACCCAACCTGGAACAAGACCATCGCACTGACAAAACCTGGCAACACTCCTCGCCTTCAAGATTCCCACCACTAGAGCTTCTGAAACTCCGGCCATGTCATCTTCATCGACCAAACTTCCCTCTCTCGAAACCCTAATGCACTCGATCCACTAGAGAAAACGTGGTGATCAAATTATCACGACCAGTTAAAACTAGGGTTCTAACAAAGAATCCACTACTGCTACCTCCTCCATGAATTAAACACCTTCCAGACAATTTTCCTACCATCACCGTTCATTCCTCTATCATTACTGAAAATTACAACATCCCAAATTCTCTGAGATCGACAGAGTTACCAAAATTTCATATTTAACTAAAACCAGAACTGCACCTTCAATTCTAAACTAAAAATTATGATTTTAATGCTAAAAATCATGTTATAGTTTATGTTTTCAATTTATAAACCTGAATTTATAAATTACGAGGTTTGAGTTTTCACTTTTATAGACATTGCTCTGTTGTTTTTAGTTTACAGAGACACTCAGGTTTGAAGTTGGACTTAATTAAATTTTAAACTTTAGTTTATGATGAAACAAACTAATTTTGTTTAAAACCTAAATTCTAACAGAGATCAAATAAGGAGATAAGGAATTTTGATCAAGATCTGAGCTAAAAAAAAAACAATATAAAACAGGGATGTCACTCATATAACAGGCATGCACATATAACAATTCATCCATATATACATAGAAACAAACTCACATATATAATTATATATCAATACATAGATATGCAGAACTACTTATAAATATTGACATGCAACCATCTTTTATAACTTAAACTTTTAAAAATAGTGATGTTACTCACCTGATTTGTATGAACAGAGGCAGTTTAACTTTGCAATAGCTTTTTGAAATTTTAAACTTGGAACTGAGAACTTGAATTCCTTAGCTTTTGAAAACTGGAATTGATAAAATGCTTGAGTCTGGAAATTTTAATACTTTTAAAACTTGAATCTTGATTCGTTGAAGAATGCATGTTGCTTCCAGATTGCAAATGAATGCAAACAGGCTTTTGAAGATGATACAGATCCGAAAAGAGTGTTTGCAAGGCTTTGAGATGATTTCAGATTGAAAAGAAATTCAGGCAGAAGACTTTTGATTGTTTAAATGTATTACAGGGGTTGTTTTTTTGATGATTTCTGGGTTGAGGCATTTAGATTACTGAATTTCAGATTTTTGCATTTGAGAAAGGTTTGAGTTTATCTTGTTTTGAAAAGAAAATAGAAAGAATGAAATAAAGAAGTGCAAATGTTTATATATATGTAAATTTGTGATTTTATAAAAATAAAAGAAAAATGAAAATAATAAAGACACTTGTCATTACATTGATTACTTACATTACACATGTTAAAATGGAGCCTTAGAAAAATGACATATGTCTCTTAAGTAATTATTCATATTTTTATTTTAAAAGTAAATAAATGCCTTTTTCTTATTTAATAAATACTTATCTATATATATATAATTATTTTTTTAAAGAAACAAAACTAATTACATTTATAAATAAAAGCTTATACAAATATTCTGAAATCCAAAACAATTTAAATATTTATTCTTTTGAATTTCAAAACTTTAAATTCAAATTTCAAATCAAATTAAATCCTAAGATCCAATTTAAAAATTCAAGTTATATATATATACATATACAACTACTTATTCAATTTAAAAATAACAATTCCATAGTCTTTAAAATCCATTCATATTTATAAATATAATACATTATACTTATTATTTGAAAATAACATATTTGATAATTTAAATAATTTATATAAGAGATTATATTATCAAGTAATATTTAAAAAAAGAAATAAAACAACCCTTTTTGTTAAATCTTATTTATTTTTAAACTTAAGTTAAAATATATCTTAAACAATTTAACATTTACCTAAAGTACTTTAAAACTATAAAGTTATTTATTTAAATAACTTTGAAAAGTTCATATTAAATTTAATCTAAATTTCCAATTTACCAAAGCTTTTCTATTTACAATATATACAAATAAATATATATATTCAAATAGAAAATATCTTATTAACTTTTAAAAGATAAAATTTACCAATTAAATACTTATTTCATCCGATTATTAAATTAAACTCAAATCTTATTATCAAAGATTATTCATATCAATTTAATTATTAAACAGATTATTAAATTGATATTGTCAAAATTTCCGGGATATTACAGCGGTGGTTCGGATCTGGATGTAAGGGGAAACGAATGCTGGTGGGCAATGCGCGTGGGTTGTGGGGAAGGCCGGATGAGGGAGGATTTAGCGGTGGAGGCGCTCGGTCGGAGGGAAGTGAAGGGAGGAACGGTTGCTGTTGTGAGGCGATGTGGCCAGAGAGGAGGTGTTGGGCTGCAAGGTGGGTTGGTTGTTCGACTTGGACTGGGTGATGGCGGGTTGCTGACATGGTGGGATGTGGCGGAGCACAAGGGGTTGGTGTCTTCACATGCGGAGCAGGGAGTTTGAAGCCTGTGACAGAGCGTGAGAAGCACTAAAACAATAGTGAAGGGAGAGATCATGTGAGTTGTGGTTATGCTTGGGGAATAGATTTCAATACAACATGGAGAGCAATGAACAGCTAGGCACAATATAACTTGGATCACTTTATATGACTACTGTTTCTTTTTTTCAAAGTTAACCGTACGGAGATGTGATGAGAAATAAAGAGCCTGGGAAGAAGTGAACGAACGTGACATAGGGAATAATAACAGTCCCAGCGTTGAATTCTGCAAATAATAAATGACAGTGGCCATTTATCTCAGCCGTTTGAAATTTTGAATAGACATTTTGAAGGCGGTACCGATACGGTAGGCGTTTCGCAAAGTGCAACGCACACCGGACTCCGAATTTGACAATCGAATATACCGTAGAGGTCAGCACGACGAGATGATCAAAACGGTATACATATATTAGTGGTATGATTGAATTATAAAAATTCGAATTTTCTAATAGCGGAAAATGCAAGAAAAACACTGAAAAATAAGATCGACGGAGCCAAAGATGTCCGAATTTGGAAAAACGACAAACTGACATCTTGCTCAGAAGATGGTTTAGAATTTTTCTATGTAAAAATATTTAGGTTTCAGAAACATTTTATTTTCATTGCTTTTTAACTGATTAAATTAAAGTGAATTTACGCGCGAAATAAACTTTCATATTTTCGGACGAAAATTTACCAGTTGCTATGTTTAACTAGACGTATTCCAAATATTAAATTTTTATTTCAAAATTTTATCGTTTAAAATTTCACAAAATTTCAACTAATTATGTTATTAAAACAGTTAAAATTTACGGGTCGTTACACTCTCCCCCACTCAAAACTTTTCGTCCCCGAAAAGGAACGAGGTAGGAGAATAGAACAACCAGAAAGAAAACAGATTTTGAAATACAAAATAACAATTAATCTAAACCATATAAATTCAAATTTAAATTAATTGATATTCAATAATCCATTTGATTTCACTAAAATTAACCTCAACAATTTCTAAATTCATTATCTTATTATCCAATTATCTTCAATTTACAATTTTTAAAACCATAAATCTGAATAGTCTTTTATTATAATCATATTTCCTTCAACAAATTTAACTTCTTCTTTATTCCAAATTACTGTTAAATTTATTCTACTTAATATCTCTACTCACATATATTTAACCCATATAAATTAATTTAAAACATAAAAGTTTCGATTTAAATTAATTTACAACTATTAATTTCTTTTAAATTCAAGGAAATTTCATATGTTGATCAATTTTCAATTTATTAATTCTTTCAAAACAATTTATTAATTCTTTCAAAACAAATTTATTTCATTATTAACTGAGTTTACTTATTATCTTATCTAACTCTATTAACATCTTTATATTCAAAATTTAGTGTATAACATTTATTATAAACACTCAAATTTTATTTATAAATTCAATTTATCTTATATATTATCCAATTACATATTCAACTTCTGAATGATTTAGGTAAGTTGTATTAGAATGCAGTTGAACAATATACAATAAAATTTTCCCAATTCAATTATTCGAGTTTAAATGTTTATTCCAAATTTTTGGTCTTATTTATAATTGGAATCATCCTTTAATAGAATTTAAGAATTAGATTTCCGATTAACTTTAAACAATTTAGAGATATATAATATATTTATATCAAATCAAATTAAATTTTAAAATAAGATACTTATATATATGTGAATCAAAATATACTGAAGAAATTCAAATCATAAATTTTTTTTTCCTCAAAACAAAACCATAGCAAAGCTACAGAATGGTTTCTCCACTTCGAAACTCGAAAATGAATGTCGATGATGCGGCCGCCATCACCGAAATTATTTTCCAACGACAAAGAGAAGAGCACTGATTTCAACATTTTAAAATTCTTTGAAAACGATTTCGATTCGAAAATACTTTTAATAATATATACTTTAAAATTTTAAAATCAAAGTTCGAAATCATCGGAAACTAAATTCTCAAATTTCTGAATTAAATTAATTTCGAATTCCAATCAATTTATAACCAATTTTATAAATTCATTTATTTATATTATGCAATAGTCAATGGTTTACAAAATAATAAATGAAAATCAAATATTATTATTTCATACAACAAATTTATTAACAATTTAATTTCAGAAAACTTATATTTATATAATATAATCATTCAAAACTATTTTGTTTATCAAATTTGGAAACAAAATTTTAATATAAATTTAGAAATACATTTCTTTGCTCGACGATCCAGGAATGGATTTTCAAAATAAGGATAGGGATTCAAATTTGATGGACTTAAATCAAAGAGAAATTTTGATTCGAAAATAAGTTTGAAACAGAAGATAAGATAATTCAATTACCACAATCGGAAGATGGATGAGTTTATTTAATTCACGGGCAACCTTAACCGAGTCGTCCGTAATTTCAAGAATAAGATCGATGCTTAATTCCGAGGTAAATCAACATCCAATCTCGAGAAATAGAATTTAGGTATAGTAGGAGATAGATAGCATCGTAAACCGAGGATACAGAAATCTCCGGTAAATCGATGCCTATTATAAAGGAGTTTACTCCTTTATGAATTGTAACGACCCGGCTTTCTTTGCCCAGAAAGACGCATCTTTATGAAGAAAGAAAGGGATAGAAGAAGAAAAGAAAAGAAGAGAGAACAACAACACATCAGAAATCTCACAGCGGAACGAGAAATATATTATCACATAAGATATTACATAGTATCATATACATCAGAGTACACAATTTATACATCACAGAATAGACAGTTATAAACTTCTGTCTATTATACAACACAAGTACATCAGTACAATACAGACTAATACAAACACAGCGGAAACTCTATATATCTACTCGCTGAAGCCTCCTGCTTCACAGCTCCTCCAGAATTCGTCAAGATTATCCTGAATCCCTTGACTACTCAATACAATAATGTGAATTCAAGTAAACATTTATTTATAATAACTTATGCTTTGATCAAATAAATATAACATATTTTTATATGCTTGAGAAACTTATTTTAACTATATATATATCTTTTTACAAACCAATTTATCTTATGTTTGAATTTTTAAAAAGGAAAGAATATTAAAACAATTTAACTTCTAAATTTAATCTTATTTAAAAATTAAACTAAAATATATCTTTATAATAAATAAGAAATTATCCTTGTTATTTAAATCTCAAATATCATTTTCAAAAGTATTAAGTCAAATTACAATTTCCAAATTACAAATTATATATATATATTAAAGTTTGAAAACATCTTAATTTAATTCAAATCATTACCTTTCCATTTCAATATATAAATATATACATTCTAAATGTGAAATATTTTTAACATAAATTTTGATAATTATCATATTGAATTTAATACATAACTCCAAATCACAATATATATATATATATATATATATACATATATATTATAATTTGAAAACATAGTTTTTAAAAGACTCCCTATTTATAATATATATACCTATATATATATACATTATAAATATAAAACATTTATATATAAGTTTTAGAAAGATAAATCTTCCTAATTTAAAATTGTTAGAAAAGATATTCCCAAATTAAAATGTTATTAGTTTTTAAAGAAATAAACTTGCCAATTAAAATGTTATTAACCTTTTAAAATGAATAAACTTGTCAATTTATAAAATAAATCAACAAATCAATTTAATTATTTATAAAGATTATTAAATTGATATTGCCAAAATTCCGGGATATCACATTCCTCCCCCCTTAAAATAATTTCGTCCCCGAAATTTAAAAGCAAAGATAATTTAATAACCCAGCAAAATTTTAATTTTAATTTCAAACAGCAACCATACATATCAATCATATTTTAACAATCATAGCAAACAATTTAATCAAACAAATTTAACTATCCAGACAAATTCTGGATAGAATTTCCTCGAGTTTCCCCAAGTATATATATATACCGGGATACTCGTTCTACAGGATCTTAACTAACTATCTACAATAATCTAGAAGTCCTTCCTTTCTAGATCACAAATCTGAACAAGATATCAGACTAACTCAAAACCATCCCAACTACCAAATCCTTCTGAACTGCTGATTCCATCACTCGATGAATCATACACATATTCCTCAGAGATATGTGAAATAAAATGAATTCCAGTTATCCGAACTGGCAACTCAATCCTGGGGATCAAAATCTAATCTCCAAAGAACACAGAAAAATCTCATAATACTTCCGGAGCTTACTCTCCAGTCTTACCAAATCTTATATCTCCTTTGATTGGAGAAAAACTTAAACAATATCCAATTTCAACATCAATTTCCAAATTCCATCAATTCTTAACTGCATAACTCCTTTGACGATCCTGAGTCACTTCATTCTTCCTGATCAACTTAGCTCTTGCTGATGCTTCTTGAAACAATCTAGACCAACATCAAACCAATTTCCGGATTCTACTCAACAAAATGGTTCTCCAAAATATGCCGAAATCCAGAACACAACCCTACTCCACAAACATTAGAGCACTTTGAACTACCTCTCCTATCTGAAATAGCCAAACAGTTGCACTTGACAACCTTACTTCCAGATCCTGAAAATTCTTTCACACTTAGAGTTATACTTGAATTTCTATAGAAATCCTCTTCTCCAAGAAAATTACAACTCCCGGTTGCCCCCATTTTAGAATAGCTGCTATCTTACTTTCGCTGCACAACTCTGATTTGGAATAGATGAGAATGTCATCGGAGAAACTCGAGTACAAACTTGATCATCCACAGTTCACCAAACCATAAAATCTTAGTGAACCCTTCCACTTGGTCAAAAACATCCCAGTAGAATTCCCTTCAGAAAATTAGGTGTGATCAATTCCTCTCCAAAGAATTCTGAGCTGCTTCCCAAATTCTTCTCTCGGAGACATCCTTCTACTAAGCTGAACTTCCGGTAACTTCATGAATCAAGTCGATACGGAATCTCAATCTTCAATAACCCAAAAAGAATACTCAAACAATCGCAAGTCACTTTTGCGATCAGCCCGGCTTAATTTCCAAAGATAACTGTTCTCTCTTCACTAATCAGAACAGCTTACACTTATCTATCCAATTCATCGAAGAAATGGATTCACTCTGCTGCTTCTGGACTTTACCTTCAGAAAAACTGCTCAGCCAGAAACTTCCTGCCAATCACAGAACACTCCAAGCCGCACTGTTGCCACAGACGCCAAAAACTTCTTATCCGAAACTCCTCGAGAAACTCGGACCTCAAAGCAACAGAAACACCCCACTGGACTCAGCCACAACACCGAAGCAGACACTCTTCCTCAAACTTACTTCAGAAGAAACATCTTTAGAAACGTCCATAGCCACCGTGTCTCATCACACAGCTACTACTTCCTGAGGTTACCAAAATACCATCACTCTCTTCAGCTCATCCAATAGATCTACTCTATTCATCCAACTTCAAAGATAAACTCTAAACCATAACTGGTTTCCTTTAGAGATCGGTGAAATCTTTACACCACAACAAAGTTCACTCGAGACAGTATTAGGTCTACAGTCTCGTCAGATACCCTTCCAACCTCAACAAACAACATGTGATCATGCAAACTTAAAGGAGATCAAAGGCAAATAGAAGTTCAAAACCAAACATGCAAGCCTATATACAAATGTGAATTCAAGTAAACATTTATTTATAATAACTTATGCTTTGATCAAATAAATATAACATATTTTTATATGCTTGAGAAACTTATTTTAACTATATATATATCTTTTTACAAACCAATTTATCTTATGTTTGAATTTTTAAAAAGGAAAGAATATTAAAACAATTGAACTTCTAAATTTAATCTTATTTAAAAATTAAACTAAAATATATCTTTATAATAAATAAGAAATTATCCTTGTTATTTAAATCTCAAATATCATTTTCAAAAGTATTAAGTCAAATTACAATTTCCAAATTACAAATTATATATATATATATATATATATATTAAAGTTTGAAAACATCTTAATTTAATTCAAATCATTACCTTTCCATTTCAATATATAAATATATACATTCTAAATGTGAAATATTTTTAACATAAATTTTGATAATTATCATATTGAATTTAATACATAACTCCAAATCACAATATATATATATACATATATATTATAATTTGAAAATATAGTTTTTAAAAGACTCCCTATTTATAATATATATACCTATATATATATACATTATAAATATAAAACATTTATATATAAGTTTTAGAAAGATAAATCTTCCCAATTTAAAATTGTTAGAAAAGATATTCCCAAATTAAAATGTTATTAGTTTTTAAAGAAATAAACTTGCCAATTAAAATGTTATTAACCTTTTAAAATGAATAAACTTGTCAATTTATAAAATAAATCAACAAATCAATTTAATTATTTATAAAGATTATTAAATTGATATTGCCAAAATTCCGGGATATCACATGAATCATTCGAAGATTGGCGAGACCGCCGATCTATTATAGATATCATTTGAAGTGGAGTTATGTGATGCTCCAGAATAGAAAGAAGACGAATAGTGAGGGACACGAATGAATTTCGGAACCGAGGGGAACGTTCCAAAATTCAAAAGAATTTGAGTCAAAAGGAAGAGATTGAAACTCGAATGAGAGTGATTCTGTAAATACATTTACCCTATATGTTGAGTTTTGCCTAGAGCTACCAAAGCTCTGATACCAACTGTAACGACCCGCCATTATGGACCATTCGCATCCATTATAAGTGTATAGGAAGACACTCATGCCGGAGTTGAATTGCTCAAAATACCGCGTTGTTAATTTAAATTTGGCAAAACTGAGCATATACAGTAAATAAATAATCACAGATCATAGACACAGAGTAAAATGTGCAGCGGAAATAAAAGAGATAGTAGTTCATGAAGCTACTATATGAATATATAAAATACATCAGAGTTTACAACAGAAGAGTAATACGATACATCAGATACAAATCAGAATACATCACTGGAATCATCGAATATCTGAAAGCTGGATAGATTGCTGGATCTTCAAGCAAAGCTCCAACTCCAAAGGTGAGTCTCGAATACTGGTACACTCAGTCTGACCCGAGCGTAAAGCAAAATACAAAACACTCGAGTCAGGATTAACATTCTTATATTAATAAATCCAACTCAAGTGAAATAGCAATTTAAATACAATAACTCAAAGGATGTTTGGAATAACCATCCTTTAAGGATCCGTCAAACTATCTACTATGTAGTAATGTACGATAAGTAGAAAATGTCTATCGGTAATATAAGAAGATATCAAAATAGCGTTAAGTCATGGCCCATTCCACCCTTAACACATTTTTATTCCCAAAAGCATATACAAGACCGTAGTTTCCCCAAAACCGGAAGTCACCAGAGGGCAATCCATATACTCAAGGTACAAATCAAAATCGTAGTGGTCTCGAATAGGATAATCAGTATGACAAGGTACATGAGGCGATACCAACTAGGATACTAGTAGTTTCCTGATCCGGACTGATGTTGGGCATAGCAGCTACTACCCCAACACCGCGAAACAACACTCCCAAATCGAGGGGTGCACCCAAATCGAATCACAAAAGTAATAGATATGGTATCGAAGAAGTGTGTCCGCTAGAGATGGCGATCCTCAATGGCCCGGCGCGGCTCCTGTTTTAGTCATGTCAAGGGTCATCCAAAATCGTTCTCTTTCTTCAGTCAACGCGTTCATCAAAACCATCCACTTCGTTCTGGATCAACACTCCGCGTTTAGTTATTAAAGTGGTTTCGGTTCAGATAGAGAGTATATCCATTACCGATCCCGGTCTCTTTAATAACTTTCGTAATTATTACACCGATTGGTCGTTTATATATTTCAAAAACCAAATCAATTTCAATTTCAAATAGAATTCGTAAATCAACATTTCATTTGTCTTTCTAAAACAATTTCCAAATTTTCGTTTCAAAACTTCCAATTTTCCGTTTCAAAATCTTATAATTCAATTTCAATTTCTATTTAAAACAATTCGAATATTGATTCAAGTTCGTATATAAGTTTCATTCCGAAATCATTTAAATAAATTCTATTTAACATTCAAATCAATTTAAACTCATTTATCGATTTCATTCAATATTCGTTAAGTTACTTTATCATTCAAAGCAATTTCTATTAAATTTCCAATTCATTTAATCAATTCTTAAGTTCAACTTCATTAAAACAAAACTTACAATTTTGAATTAAACTAAATTCGTCAAATCAATTCTCCAATTACAAGTCTTACATTAATTCCAAAAATATCACATTTCATTTTTGTTAAAGAAATCCAATTTCACTTATTTACTTCCTTAAATAATTTTCCAAAACTTAATTAATAAAGAAACTCAATTTCAATTCTTTACGAAGTAAAATTCACTTATTCAAAAGTTCAATTTTTCTTATTAAAGAATTTCAATTCAATTTAATCATTTAATAATTCATTATTAAATAGTTCAAAACTTAATTATTAAATAATTTCAAAGTTTAATAATTTCAAACTCAATTATAATTTCAAACTTAATTATTAAATCATTTCAAACTTAATTCAATCATTTCTCAAATTAAACAACATTCTTTCATTGATTACATTGTTAATCTTTTGTTTCAGATTATTAAATATTACCATTTTCCTTTCATCAAAAATTCAAATTTCAACTTCATTTCAAAACCATATTCTTTATTCAAATAAAATCTTCGTTTATTTTCAAATCAAATTATTGACCAATCGGGTTTTATTTAATTTTCTATCCTAAGTCAAAGTTCAATTTGGGTATTTATCATTTCAACCCAATTCCAATTCAATTCAAAATCAAAACATATCAAAGGGAACTTGCAGTGTGATAACTGGGATGGTGTCAAAGTAAATAAACAAGCAATAACAACAACCAATATCAATCCAATAATCAATTCAAATAATCCCGAAATAACCGTATTAATTCGCATTGTTATTTGTACGAATTAATATAATTATTTCTAGAATCTACACTATCATTTCATGTAGATTAAAGATTATTACATTACGGTTTTTCACTTGTCATCTATTTACAATTTCATACATCACCAATTTAACAACATACATTCAGTGATTCAAAATGTAATTAAGCAAATCATACGTGTCAATGGATTTAACAGTTAAAGGGGTCATATTATACAAATGTCAGTTAATCAAATTTAACATTTAATTATCCTATATCAAGTTCAATTTCATACTATTTATCATTTTAACATTAACAATTTAACGTCCAATATAAACATCAACAATCAATCAATTATCAGCCAAACTGTATTATCAACGCATAAATAATTAACAGATAATGGTGTCAGATGTCACAGGTGAACTGATACAGGCAATAGCATATATAACAGTGTAATTAACTAACAGCAGCACATTTCAATTGTCGTTTCAATTGAAATCAAATTTAATAAATAAAAGAACGTTAATCGTGAGTGATTGCTCACCTTTCGAGGCTAGAGAGAATAGACAATGAACAAGTTACGGGTCCAAGCACGAATTCCAACGCAACACAAAATTAGCACGAATTCAACGATCAAAGCTGATAACAGGAATAGTCAAAATCAAATTAGGACAGGATCGATGAAGATAAGTGATATAAGCGAATTCAAATATACATCACAGTTTAAATTGAATATGTATATCTTTCAAAATCATTGTTTAAATCAAAAGAACTAGATAAATAAAATGTACTATAAAGTCAATACCTTATTGAAATCAATATATATATATATATATATATATATATATATATATATTAATTATAGAAGAAACTACAACAAAGCTTTATAACTCGTATATACAAATATATATATATATATATAACTAGTTGGAACCTATATATCTATACTAGCTATGTAAACAAATGCATGCTAGATATATATTATATAATGGACTCGCGTAAAAAAATACGTATGTTATTTCAAGTTAACTATTTAGTCAACACAACCTATATATATTTACCAAATTATAGTATATACAGTGACCTTATTAATAACTATTATAACATATAAACTTAAAAATGACAGGAAGGCAACTAACATGTAACAGACTATATATATAAAACTGTAAATGTTGTATACTCAAAACAATACTGTCACTCAAACCATATTCATATCGCACGTGTACTTGTATATACGTATACTATATGAGATAAAACGTAAAGGATCTGTACACCTTACATATAAGTATATTGAACCCAAATTCTTTGATATGAACCTAAATATATAGTATACTTAAAACATACTTACCTATGAGTACTTAACATATAAGTAATGTAATTCATAACAGATGGTTTTAAACTTGCATAAACTTCTTTTTTATAACTAACAGTTTTGAAAAGCAAACCCATATATTATAACTATATTGAATACATAAGTAATGCATATATAACTAATATGGGGTATACCAGTAACCATATATATATATATATATTTTAAATAAAACGGTTTCAAAATCTAACATAGCTAAACTAAGTCATTCAACATATTATATATACAATGTTTTAAACCCAAATATATATAACTAGACAGCAACCTAGCTTATAACAACCAAGTTTAATTTAAATGTCACCACTGTACATAAACAAATCATATTACAATCTAACAAAATCTATATATATTAGAGGTGATACCTTGCCGGGGAAATGAGATGAGAAAAAAACTGCTGGGTAAAGACCGTGGCAAGGCTAGGTTGCGCGAGGTGTTGTCGAGAGGGGAAGGGAGTGGAATAGGGCGGAGATGCACTCGGGTGGTGGAGTGTGGGCTGACGCGGTGGTTCGGATCTGGATGTAAGGGGAAACGAATGCTGGTGGGCAATGCGCGTGGGTTGTGGGGAAGGCCGGATGAGGGAGGATTTAGCGGTGGAGGCGCTCGGTCGGAGGGAAGTGAAGGGAGGAACGGTTGCTGTTGTGAGGCAATGTGGCCAGAGAGGAGGTGTTGGGCTGCAAGGTGGGTTGGTTGTTCGACTTGGACTGGGTGATGGCGGGTTGCTGACATGGTGGGATGTGGCGGAGCACAAGGGGTTGGGGTCTTCACATGCGGAGCAGGGAGTTTGAAGCCTGTGACAGAGCGTGAGAAGCACTAAAACAATAGTGAAGGGAGAGATCACGTGAGTTGTGGTTATGCTTGGGGAATAGATTTCAATACAACATGGAGAGCAATGAACAGCTAGGCACAATATAACTTGGATCACTTTATATGACTACTGTTTCTTTTTTTCAAAGTTAACCGTACGGAGATGTGATGAGAAATAAAGAGCCTGGGAAGAAGTGAACGAACGTGACATAGGGAATAATAACAGTCCCAGCGTTGAATTCTGCAAATAATAAATGACAGTGGCCATTTATCTCAGCCGTTTGAAATTTTGAATAGACATTTTGAAGGCGGTACCGATACGGTAGGCGTTTCGCAAAGTGCAACGCACACCGGACTCCGAATTTGACAATCGAATATACCGTAGAGATCAGCACGACGAGATGATCAAAACGGTATACATATATTAGTGGTATGATTGAATTATAAAAATTTGAATTTTCTAATAGCGGAAAATGCAAGAAAAACACTGAAAAATAAGATCGACGGAGCCAAAGATGTCCGAATTTGGAAAAACGACAAACTGACATCTTGCTCAGAAGATGGTTTAGAATTTTTCTATGTAAAAATATTTAGGTTTCAGAAACATTTTATTTTCATTGCTTTTTAACTGATTAAATTAAAGTGAATTTACGCGCGAAATAAACTTTCATATTTTCGGACGAAAATTTACCAGTTGCTATGTTTAACTAGACGTATTCCAAATATTAAATTTTTATTTCAAAATTTTATCGTTTAAAATTTCACAAAATTTCAACTAATTATGTTATTAAAACAGTTAAAATTTACGGGTCGTTACATTTATCTAGTGAACTAAACAAAATATTCATGGCTTTAAAACTATTCTGTGTAAGTGCCTTTTGATCAGCAGTCCTGTGACGACCCGGAATTTTCGAATATTTGAAAGTAGAATATTTAATTTATTTTAAATATTCAGAGATAAATTATTAACTTTAATTTTAAATATCACTGTTTATGGGATAATTTAATTATTGAATTTAACAATTGAAAATAGGATAAAATAGAGAATCCTGAATTCTGAGCTTGTTAAAAATAATTCGCCGGCTTATAAATTTATATTGACAATACTGAAGGTGATAATACTTTTAAAATTGAATTTAAAAGCGTTTTGTTCAGTTTGGAAATTTTATTGTTTAAATTGAATTTAAAAATAGCCTTCCGAGGCACAGTCCTGGATTTCGATGGAACCAGTTCCATTGAGTCCGTAATATTGTTTTATTTCCGGATTTTTAATTTCGTAGCTTTCGAAAGTAACGTGTGATCATACGAGGTATAAACGCTTGACGATAACTATCGATTTAAAATTTAAATTTCAAACGTATTATCACTTATTCAATTTCACTTTAGCCGACCATATCTGCGCAACCCACCCCTATTTGTCTTTCCCGTACGTACTCCCCTTCTCTTTTCTTTTAAATTATCACGGCACATCACTTTGTCTTCCCTGTACCCCGTAAATCAACTCATGTTCCTTTTCTCACTTACTTTTTCTACTTCATGCCGACAGTGAAGGAAATCATATACATATCTTGGAAATTTAAATCAAAAACTCATCTTCCTCTTCTCTAAATTCAGTTCAAATATGATGAGCCGTTCGAATTCGCAATGGTGGTAGTGGCGAGAGGGCATAGCAGGAGGCGGCTACGATCGTGGGTGTGCGATTGAGGGTCATCGCGAGTAGGCGGCAACGAATGAGGAGGGGAAGAAGCGATTCGACATCGCGACATCAAGGGAGCGCGATCGCGACGACTCGTTCAAGTTGAAGAAGGCGACTTCGTTCTCGATTTAGGCTGCGCGTGAGGCCGCGATTTGCTTAGTCGCCTTCGCAGTTGAAGCCAAGGTGAAGGCGTGGTTTCGCGTGCTCGAAGAATTGGCGTTCGAGGGGGCTGTGGATCGGCAAGGCATGCTGCCGCGCGTGGTTGCAGAGGTGTGGTTTTAGGCGTGATATGGTGGTTTCTTGTTCGAGTTGAGGTAGTTTAATTCGAAGCATTTTAATTTAATGTTATTTAGGTTTAAAACTTATCAGTGATGGTAAATTGTTATCTCACTTAACAGGATCTTAGCAGCTAGGTATTAGCAGTAAATTTAATTTAATTTAACTAGTAAATATATATAGTAGAGTATATCTATGCAGATTTTTAAGTTTATATATATACAGAAATTAACAGAAAACTTATTAAAGGAAATTTATTTCAAATTTAATGATTTGTTAAATTAAATCAATTAGTTAAAATTAAATTTAGTAGCTAAGTTAAATTTATTTAAAAAGGGTAATTAATTATCTTAATTCAAATATTAATAAAATCATAAAAATTGGTTATTCAAGGTTAAAAGCTGAAAGGAAACAAGCTGGTTTGGTTGGATTGCAAATTCAAAGGTGAGTTAATCTCACTCAGTTTAATTTTATTTAAATTTAATTGGTTAAGTTTAAATATGGATGAATGATTGAATTGATTGATTTGATTGATATGGTATATAGTAGTATATAGCAATATATACATATTGGCATATGTATATATTGGAGTTGTTGATATTCCCGCATTTTATAGCGGATGAGACCCTATGCGCCGCATAATAGCGAATGATATTTTATAAATCCCATATACCACGATATTCCACCTTGAAGTGGAATTGGTATTTATATTGTGCTAACGTCTGTGGATGCAGGGAAACAGGTTGGAGGGATCCAACTGGATTCCTCAAAAGTATTAGATTATTTAATATTCTGTGTTCTGAATATTTGATATCATGTGATGATTTTATATTGGATGATGTGGTTGATTTGGATTGTCCAGTATAATAAATTATAAAATCTATGGAATTGAATTTTTGAAAAGAAATAAAGGAATAAAAGTTTAAGTAAAATAATTCGAGGAATTGGGATAAAATTTATAACGAATTGAAATAAAAATAAGGTGATTTGGAATTTTAACAAATATGAAATAAGGGGATTTTGAATTCACAAGGGATAATAAATTTTATACTTAAGTGATATTATTTGAAGAATAAAAGAAGTTATTTTTGAAATTAAGGATTAAAGTTAATTAAAGAATAAATAAGGAGTTTTGGAAATCTGTAATCGATATTGGTAAAAAAAAAAGGGGTTTAACTCGTAATAAGGAATAAAAATTTAGAGGTTAATGTATTTTGGAATAAATGAAGTAGCAAAGGAAATTTATTTCAAGTAAAATAAATTGGGAAATCAATTATAAATTGATTTAAATACTTTGGGATTTGGAATTTAAAAGAGAAGTGAGATTCTGAAATTTATAAACTGGGTTTATAAAGTAAAATAAAATATCAGGGGATATTTGAGAATATAAATTCAAGGTGGGAATTTATAAAGGGATATGAATTGGTTTAAAAATAAAGGTTGATTTATTTTTAAAAGATGGGAATGAGAAGTGTATTTCTCTGGATAGCCAAGTACGTTTCAAAGAAATTTTTAATATAAGTTAAAAGTTCAAATTGTGTTTTTAAAAGCATATTTTAGAAAATCTATTATTTCTAAATGTTAAAGCCTAAAGTAGTATTTTCAAAAATCTATTATTGTAGTAATTATATAAAAGTGATTTGCTATTATGTTTTAAAAAGAGAAATTTAGTTTATATTTGAAAAGTGGTTTCATTTTAAATATTCCTTAAGTATATATTTTGTTAAGGTATTAAAGTGGTTTTTAAATTTCAATATTATAAAGTATATTTATAGTAAGTGTTTTAAAATTATTTTAAAATCTAAAAGTATTTTGTACTTGGTGATTCAGTGGAAATAAATATTTGGAAATGTATTCCGTAAGCAGAAACTGTTTGAAATTGTTTTCAAAAGGAGTTTGAAAATAGAAATATATCTTGGAAAGATATTTGGGCAAATAAATAATGTGGGAAATTATTTATTGTGTGATGGTTGCTTGTGGATGTTATTTGATAGTTAAATAACCGACTATCAATATTGGCCAAATGCGCTGATCGTTTCGAAGAGACCGGGATCGAGTTTCCGTATACCGGGATTCTAGGTCTAGAGACTCGAATACCACTTCGATCCGGTTTGTACGTTTCGTGTAACGTGTTCAGAGTCGAAGATGGAGCAGTGAAGTGCAAGGGCTAGTCGCTACTAATCCCGAGGATATTTCCAAAATGGATGTAGTAGGAATAGTGCCTTCGGTTCCGTTCGAACCCGGGACGGACTTGTATGGACGAATGCTTGCGAAACATCGTCAGGTGGACGATGGGCATTCTAAGAGATATGTGCTATAAAGGTATCGTTTAGCCTCGAACCTCATCAACCGGGAATGACTGAAAATCAGGGGTTATGCAGCAAGGCTTCGTGGGTAGCACCCACTTGAGAGTAAGGTCATCCCTGTCTAGATGTCCCTTTTATTTCGGCTTAGTGGTGCGGTTGCTGATCCCAACCGTGGGGTGATTTTATTTGGAATTATCCAGTAAGGGATGATTCCGGCCTTGTGTTGCAGGGGAGCGGGCGTACTCCTCGGTACTGTGATCTAGGCCATGTACTGTGACAGGTGGTACCCCAGTACCTAGTCATTCGTTGGAAATCCATTCTCCCTACGTGCCTTGTACGAGTTTTGTTTGTATTACCCACGTTGTGGCTAGTATGCTGGAATTTAATCATGTAACAATTTCAGCTATTTTAATAAGTATTTGTGAATAGACACTATTATAATATCAGAGGATTTTTATAAAAAGTGTTTTAGCTATCGTAAGGTAAAAACCCGACATGTTTATTGGTGGCGTGGTCTTACGAGATGCTTTTATTTTCAAAAGGATTTTTGAAACTTTAATAATCAATTGAGTGTGATTTTCTCACGCTGGTTTTCCAGACTGACTCGGGTATTGTTTTATATGATGCTCGGGTCAGACCGAGTATTATAGGTTACAGGACATGATGCTGTGGAGCTCAGGAGATGAGCTGGATGGCGAGACGTATCTCCCGTACTTGTTTATATAAATATATTCCGCTGTGTTGATTGTTGTACTCTGTTGTATTGAGGACATGATATGGTTATTGTCCAGTTGTATGTTATGTGTTCTCTGGTGTATACTCTGATGATATATTATATAAAACTGATATAGTTTTGATTTGTGTAAAGATCTGTTAATATATATTATATTTTGTTCCGCTGTGATGGTTAGATTCTGATGTTGTTTTCTATTTTTCTTCTTCTACCTCTTCTTCTTTTATCACAAATGGTTCGATTTTCCGGGACTGGAAAGTCGGGTCGTTACAGTGGTATCAGAGCTTAGGCTAGCGATAACCTTGGCTCTGGTGGGAATTTTGAGTGTATAAATAAATATGAGCGCGTATTTGTTAGTGAATATAAAATGGTTTTATATTGTTTTGGCTGGTTTATTGAGTAGTTTATGGATTCTGGTCGATGTGTGGGACGCCACAACATTGATAGGAATCTCTAAACACTTGAATAGAACAATTCAACACAGTATTGTTTTAAAGTAGGGTAAATGAAATAAGTTTACCCAAATTATTTTTGTATAAAAGAAAGGTTTTGTAAACTATTTCTAGTTAATATATATATGGTTGTTTGGATGTTAGAAGTGATAATAGGAAATTATTATCATTATTATATGGAAACTTAACTAGAAATTGAAATTTATAACCAAAGTAAAGAATAAAATTTTATAATAAAATAAAATTTGAGAATATAAATTATAAATGTAATTTATAAGTTGAAATAAACTTCATATACAAACGAGATATGTAAATGTAAACTAAATGTCATATATAATGGAAATTAAGATGAAGTTCTAGAGAAATATTTAAAATTGGAATGGGATAAAATTCCAGAGTAACGATGGATATAAAACTGGATGGGTTTTAAATTTGGAATTTTGTGAAGATTAAAATTCCTTTGAGTTGGAAATGGTTTTCAAAGGGGTTTGGAGAAATAATGGTGACATTATTTCGGAAATATTTTGAATTGGATTTGAAATCTGGAGAGATTTGGGATTTAAAAATATTTGGAGGGATTTTAAAGAGATAAAAGCATTTAACTCTCTTTCGGTCGCTGGAAAATAACTTCGGTGATGACTGCAGCATCATCGATGTTCATTTTCGAGTTTCTAGGAGAGAAATTGCTACCGAGTTGTTTGAAATGGGATTTGTTTGCGAACTGGATTTGGTTTTGAAAATTCAAAGGAATAGTTGAATTGCCAAAGAATTTTGGGATATAGTTGATTTCAAAGGGAATTTTGAAATTTTGAAATTTTGTAAAGCTCTGGAACTTTATTTAAAATGTTTATGGGATAATGAATAAATTTTGGACACTTACAAAATTCGAAGTAAGTAAGGAAATGAAAATAAGTTAGAATATAAGCAAATTAATTGTAGTAAATTAAAAGAAGTAAACAAATAGAGGGTAAGTAAATTGGGGAACTTATAGAAACTTACAAAATTGAATTGTAATAAAATGGATGTATGGATATAAAGAAGTTGTGACTTATAAATTTAGAAGTGGGATAAATAAGCCAAAATAAAATTGTTTTGTATTTTGGGAAATGGATAAAAATCAAATATTGGGTAAAGTTAGAGTAAATTATTTGATTAATTAATGGAATATGGAAATGGAACTCGAATTGGTTAATTAAAATTTGAATCGTGAATAAGTGATAAAATTTTAAAGTGAAGCTTGAGTTATAAATGTAAACCTAACTTGAAATAGCAAGTGAATTAAAAATGAATTGCTATTGAATGGAATTGAATTAAAATAAGAATGATTTGTGTTGCAAATAAATTTCTAGTGAGTAGAAATAAAATCGAAGTGGTTTTATTACTAAAATAATTAGTTCGAAAGTAAATAGAAATGTGAAATAAGTTTGAAATGGATTGAATGAGTACTAATTGAATTAAATTAGTAAAATAAAATGGAATTGATTGATAAAAGTAAATAAATTGATTTTTGGAATCATTTAAAATGAATATGGGTTTGTTTGGGTTAAAGGTGAATTGAATATAAGCAATGAAGTGTAAACCATTTCAATGGAACGAAATAAGAATGTATTGAAAGTGATGGTGGGTGAATGAATTGAAAGCATTTAAATTTGTGTTGGAACCTTATAAATTCACTTATGGAAGTATATAACATGCATTGTTTGTTGAATCCATGTTTTAGCAATTTAAATTTTAGTGAAATGTAAATAAACTTTGGATATGTGGCACTTACATGTTGTAATTGAGTTAGTACAGGTTCAGGGAAGCCGGTTGGCTGAATCTGATGGCACAACATGCTAAAATAAATAACCGCTTTGCTTTAAAATGCTAAAATAAGGTACGCTTACGCAAAAAAATTCAAAATAGGGGATATGAACTGCATATATTGATATATATTGTGATTTCCGGCCTGAGGCCGATGTATATATATATTTGTGCATCCTGCGATATCGCAGAAGTTCCTCCGTACAAGGGAGACTCTGTCAAAATTTTCCGTAAATTTTGGGAGTTAGAAAATTTTTGAAAATTTTCGTTAACGATAAATGATTTAAATTTGTTAAGCAAATGAAATTGAAACTGGATATTGAAATCTAATTCAAATGTGAATGTAAGGTGAAGTGAAATCAAAGGAACTAAAGAAGTGAAGTTTGCAAATAAATAGTTAATCGAAATTTAAATTAATTAGTAAGTGCAACTAATTAAATATTCGAGTGGAAGCCAAATTGAAATCAAATGGAATTGTAAAGACAAAAGTAAATAGAAATGGATATAAACTTCAATAATGAAGTGAAAATTAATGTAAGAAGTGTATAAATATTTATATTAAACTTAAGGATTGGAAAAATGAAATTCTTTAAGTGAAGTGGGTATCGAGGAAATTATTCTAAGTGGATAATTGCATGAAGGGTTAAATTGGAAGTTGTGAAATGGGATAGTTGTGAATAAGTGAATAACAATCAAATGAATGTGAATAAAAAGGAAATTGATATAATTGATAATCAATTGGAATTTATACGTAGGATGTACGTATATTATTTTATTCGCATAATGATTTGATCCGGATTCGAGCACAGAATTTCGAGGTAATTATACCGATCCGAGTTGGGATTTTTCACTCGATTTTCGACGGTGAACCTGGATATGGATTGTTGATTGATTCTGGATATTCTCTATCATAGTTTGTGGCTATGCAAGGAGAATGACGGTTTCTGATCAAGAAACCAGATCTGAGTCCGCACTAGGAAGTCGGGTGGGCGATACTAGTTCGGAAGTGAAATTGTGTGATCGATTGAGCGATCGAATGTGATATTGCGTACGGATGATATTGTGCATCGTACGGGCTAAGTAAGATAAATATTGTAAATTTGTAAAGGAAAGTATAAAATGACTTTGGAATTGTGATTGAATATTATTGCTTAGTAGGATATACAGGTGTATAAAAGCAATGGATAAATTGGGATTTTTGATTTTAGAAGATAAAATTTAATGGCCCGACAAAAAGGTATGTATTTGAATTTCTATATGAAATTTGATTGGGTTTTTGGATCCAGCCACTTGGCCTTTTGTTTTCTTTTTGAGATTGGGAGGCCGTAGAGCCATTTTGTAGTAGTACCGAGCTAGCCGCGCAAAGGAGACGCTGGCGAAATTTTTCGAAAATTTAGGGAGTTAGAAAAATTTTGAGAAATTTTTGATAATTCAAAATTTGAATTCAAATTTAAATTTGAATGGATAAGTAGGTGGTATGGGTTGAACTTATGAATAAGTTTTGGAAGTTAAAAGATGATTAGTGTATCATTAATAAAGGATTTGTTTTGGGAGGTAGTTAAAACTATTTGGGTTAAGGAAATAGTTAATGGGGATTGAATCATTCTTCCTAACTAGTAATTTCGGGGACGAAATTCTTTTAAGGAGGGAGGAATGTGACGACCCGGAATTTTCGAATATTTGAAAGTAGAATATTTAATTTATTTTAAATATTCAGAGATAAATTATTAACTTTAATTTTAAATATCACTGTTTATGGGATAATTTAATTATTGAATTTAACAATTGAAAATAGGATAAAATAGAGAATCCTGAATTCTGAGCTTGTTAAAAATAATTCGCCGGCTTATAAATTTATATTGACAATACTGAAGGTGATAATACTTTTAAAATTGAATTTAAAAGCGTTTTGTTCAGTTTGGAAATTTTATTGTTTAAATTGAATTTAAAAATAGCCTTCCAAGGCACAGTCCCGGATTTCGATGGAACCAGTTCCATTGAGTCCGTAATATTGTTTTATTTCCGGATTTTTAATTTCGTAGCTTTCGAAAGTAACGTGTGATCATATGAGGTATAAACGCTTGACGATAACTATCGATTTAAAATTTAAATTTCAAACGTATTATCACTTATTCAATTTCACTTTAGCCGACCATATCTGCGCAACCCACCCCTATTTGTCTTTCCCGTACGTACTCCCCTTCTCTTTTCTTTTAAATTATCACGGCACATCACTTTGTCTTCCCTGTACCCCGTAAATCAACTCATGTTCCTTTTCTCACTTACTTTTTCTACTTCATGCCGACAGTGAAGGAAATCATATACATATCTTGGAAATTTAAATCAAAAACTCATCTTCCTCTTCTCTAAATTCAGTTCAAATATGATGAGCCGTTCGAATTCGCAATGGTGGTAGTGGCGAGAGGGCATAGCAGGAGGCGGCTACGATCGTGGGTGTGCGATTGAGGGTCATCGCGAGTAGGCGGCAACGAATGAGGAGGGGAAGAAGCGATTCGACATCGCGACATCAAGGGAGCGCGATCGCGACGACTCGTTCAAGTTGAAGAAGGCGACTTCGTTCTCGATTTAGGCTGCGCGTGAGGCCGCGATTTGCTTAGTCGCCTTCGCAGTTGAAGCCAAGGTGAAGGCGTGGTTTCGCGTGCTCGAAGAATTGGCGTTCGAGGGGGCTGTGGATCGGCAAGGCATGCTGCCGCGCGTGGTTGCAGAGGTGTGGTTTTAGGCGTGATATGGTGGTTTCTTGTTCGAGTTGAGGTAGTTTAATTCGAAGCATTTTAATTTAATGTTATTTAGGTTTAAAACTTATCAGTGATGGTAAATTGTTATCTCACTTAACAGGATCTTAGCAGCTAGGTATTAGCAGTAAATTTAATTTAATTTAACTAGTAAATATATATAGTAGAGTATATCTATGCAGATTTTTAAGTTTATATATATACAGAAATTAACAGAAAATTTATTAAAGGAAATTTATTTCAAATTTAATGATTTGTTAAATTAAATCAATTAGTTAAAATTAAATTTAGTAGCTAAGTTAAATTTATTTAAAAAGGGTAATTAATTATCTTAATTCAAATATTAATAAAATCATAAAAATTGGTTATTCAAGGTTAAAAACTGAAAGGAAACAAGCTGGTTTGGTTGGATTGCAAATTCAAAGGTGAGTTAATCTCACTCAGTTTAATTTTATTTAAATTTAATTGGTTAAGTTTAAATATGGATGAATGATTGAATTGATTGATTTGATTGATATGGTATATAGTAGTATATAGCAATATATACATATTGGCATATGTATATATTGGAGTTGTTGATATTCCCGCATTTTATAGCGGATGAGACCCTATGCGCCGCATAATAGCGAATGATATTTTATAAATCCCATATACCGCGATATTCCACCTTGAAGTGGAATTGGTATTTATATTGTGCTAACGTCTGTGGATGCAGGGAAACAGGTTGGAGGGATCCAACTGGATTCCTCAAAAGTATTAGATTATTTAATATTCTGTGTTCTGAATATTTGATATCATGTGATGATTTTATATTGGATGATGTGGTTGATTTGGATTGTCCAGTATAATAAATTATAAAATCTATGGAATTGAATTTTTGAAAAGAAATAAAGGAATAAAAGTTTAAGTAAAATAATTCGAGGATTTGGGATAAAATTTATAACGAATTGAAATAAAAATAAGGTGATTTGGAATTTTAACAAATATGAAATAAGGGGATTTTGAATTCACAAGGGATAATAAATTTTATACTTAAGTGATATTATTTGAAGAATAAAAGAAGTTATTTTTGAAATTAAGGATTAAAGTTAATTAAAGAATAAATAAGGAGTTTTGGAAATCTGTAATCGATATTGGTAAAAAAAAAAGGGGTTTAACTCGTAATAAGGAATAAAAATTTAGAGGTTAATGTATTTTGGAATAAATGAAGTAGCAAAGGAAATTTATTTCAAGTAAAATAAATTGGGAAATCAATTATAAATTGATTTAAATACTTTGGGATTTGGAATTTAAAAGAGAAGTGAGATTCTGAAATTTATAAACTGGGTTTATAAAGTAAAATAAAATATCAGGGGATATTTGAGAATATAAATTCAAGGTGGGAATTTATAAAGGGATATGAATTGGTTTAAAAATAAAGGTTGATTTATTTTTAAAAGATGGGAATGAGAAGTGTATTTCTCTGGATAGCCAAGTACGTTTCAAAGAAATTTTTAATATAAGTTAAAAGTTCAAATTGTGTTTTTAAAAGCATATTTTAGAAAATCTATTATTTCTAAATGTTAAAGCCTAAAGTAGTATTTTCAAAAATCTATTATTGTAGTAATTATATAAAAGTGATTTGCTATTATGTTTTAAAAAGAGAAATTTAGTTTATATTTGAAAAGTGGTTTCATTTTAAATATTCCTTAAGTATATATTTTGTTAAGGTATTAAAGTGGTTTTTAAATTTCAATATTATAAAGTATATTTATAGTAAGTGTTTTAAAATTATTTTAAAATCTAAAAGTATTTTGTACTTGGTGATTCAGTGGAAATAAATATTTGGAAATGTATTCCGTAAGCAGAAACTGTTTGAAATTGTTTTCAAAAGGAGTTTGAAAATAGAAATATATCTTGGAAAGATATTTGGGCAAATAAATAATGTGGGAAATTATTTATTGTGTGATGGTTGCTTGTGGATGTTATTTGATAGTTAAATAACCGACTATCAATATTGGCCAAATGCGCTGATCGTTTCGAAGAGACCGGGATCGAGTTTCCGTATACCGGGATTCTAGGTCTAGAGACTCGAATACCACTTCGATCCGGTTTGTACGTTTCGTGTAACGTGTTCAGAGTCGAAGATGGAGCAGTGAAGTGCAAGGGCTAGTCGCTACTAATCCCGAGGATATTTCCAAAATGGATGTAGTAGGAATAGTGCCTTCGGTTCCGTTCGAACCCGGGACGGACTTGTATGGACGAATGCTTGCGAAACATCGTCAGGTGGACGATGGGCATTCTAAGAGATATGTGCTATAAAGGTATCGTTTAGCCTCGAACCTCATCAACCGGGAATGACTGAAAATCAGGGGTTATGCAGCAAGGCTTCGTGGGTAGCACCCACTTGAGAGTAAGGTCATCCCTGTCTAGATGTCCCTTTTATTTCGGCTTAGTGGTGCGGTTGCTGATCCCAACCGTGGGGTGATTTTATTTGGAATTATCCAGTAAGGGATGATTCCGGCCTTGTGTTGCAAGGGAGCGGGCGTACTCCTCGGTACTGTGATCTAGGCCACGTACTGTGATAGGTGGTACCCCAGTACCTAGTCATTCGTTGGAAATCCATTCTCCCTACGTGCCTTGTACGAGTTTTGTTTGTATTACCCACGTTGTGGCTAGTATGCTGGAATTTAATCATGTAACAATTTCAGCTATTTTAATAAGTATTTGTGAATAGACACTATTATAATATCAGAGGATTTTTATAAAAAGTGTTTTAGCTATCGTAAGGTAAAAACCCGACATGTTTATTGGTGGCGTGGTCTTACGAGATGCTTTTATTTTCAAAAGGATTTTTGAAACTTTAATAATCAATTGAGTGTGATTTTCTCACGCTGGTTTTCCAGACTGACTCGGGTATTGTTTTATATGATGCTCGGGTCAGACCGAGTATTATAGGTTATAGGACATGATGCTGTGGAGCTCAGGAGATGAGCTGGATGGCGAGACGTATCTCCCGTACTTGTTTATATAAATATATTCCGCTGTGTTGATTGTTGTACTCTGTTGTATTGAGGACATGATATGGTTATTGTCCAGTTGTATGTTATGTGTTCTCTGGTGTATACTCTGATGATATATTATATAAAACTGATATAGTTTTGATTTGTGTAAAGATCTGTTAATATATATTATATTTTGTTCCGCTGCGATGGTTAGATTCTGATGTTGTTTTCTATTTTTCTTCTTCTACCTCTTCTTCTTTTAGCACAAATGGTTCGATTTTCCGGGACTGGAAAGTCGGGTCGTTACAAGTCCATTATATAAAATTTGTCCACGGTTCAGTGTATTCATTTTTTGTAACATTCCAAATATTTAAACCATTAGACTGCAAATAAATCTCGATTCCGAGGCTACGAGACACACCCTCCTGATTTTTCGGGCTAAGGGTGCACCCACTTGGTTTGAACGGGTTACAAGCACACCCACTAGATTTTTGGGCTACTAAGCATACCCACTTGATTTAAATGGGCTACAAGCACACCAAAGCAAATACAAATAGAGTTTGATAGTTTTTCCAAAGACAATTTCTTGAACTTTGGATACAATGGATCCTACAACCCCTTGGATAACACTTTGAAAGTTTATAAGAAATCCCTGTCTATCCTAGGGTAAAGGGTTGATAGGTTATGTGAATCGAGACTGCATGTAATAATTGTTTGTGACGGATCTTGTGTGGACCACCCTAAATGTGTTTGGGACCGATCAATATTGATTGACCAATTTATGCTATGAACATAAGTTTGCAAACTTAAAACCAAATCTGTTTTATATACATACATAGGCAAATTGTAAAATGTTTATGAATGCCTATTCCATTGCACTAAGAAACAATTGTTATTTCAAGAAACACCAACTTCATGAAGAAGTAACTTCTTTTAGAATTGATTGGTAGCAAAATGGATTTGGAAACAATCAAAAGATAAAACTAATCACAAAGGATGAAATGAAATTAAATAAACCTAAACGAACACAACTAATTAGAAGTCTAATAAGATCTCTCACATATTAAAGAGAAACTATGGTTTTCTTATCGATGTCAAGAAGTAATTTCCTCAGTTGTCAATAAACCATTAAGAGTATTGACTTTACTATATGGCATGATGCGCAAATCCGGAATGGATTCCAAGTACATTAGCAAAATATAATTTTGATAGTTGAACTCGAAGGGATATGATCATCGGCCACAAATGTGTCTTCGAGAAGAAGATCAATGTTGTTGGAATATAAGTTACGTTAACAGAATAATATCATAAATTTCAATTGTCGAAATTAACATAATAGATTCAACATTCAACGTGATTGAGTTAATCTAGATTTTTCCTACAAAATTTATTTCCTGTTATGAATTTGAGTTTTGATACATACAAGTTGGAATGGAAATTCAAAATAATGATTGATAATAGACTATTTTTATACTACAACAAAATTTCTGAATCTTGGTGGGAGCGATAATTGAGTTTGTGAATATTGGATACGATCCAAGAAATGATACAAAAGTATCAGTCGATAAGCATCAAAGTTAACTAAGTATTTTGACGGGGAAATCAAATAGCTTAAATTTCATTCAAAATGTAGAGGAAGCATGTGTTTGTAAGAAAACACTATAAAGGTACTACTATATGTCTAAAACTTTAAGTGAACAACAAGCTTATGATTACTAACGATGTATCTATGTTAAATTATAGTTTGGTTGTTTAATTCTCGATACAAGATTTGAAAAGACATATTTTATAATTAGTATAAAAGGATGCCGGGAATATCCCAAAACGATATAGATAGACGTTGTATTAAAATTTTAATATGGAGCATGTAAGATGGGTTCTTTATGCATTAGCAATAGGAATTATTGTACATGATATATTGTCTACAATATCACATTTGGCTTATGTGTTTGATGTATAGAGCAAGTATCATATTCTAACTAAAATTACTATAAGATAGTTTAGAGTGTTCTCGAGAATTTACGAAATACTAGGGAATTTTTTATAAAAATAGCAAACTCCTTATGAAGGAGCGTGCAGACTCGAACTTCATAGGTGATATCGAGTGTAGTATGCAAATCATATATTCATGTTCAATCATAACTTGAGAACTTTAAGTTGAAAATGTTCCAAATAATAAGTAGCAGCTAATTCAAGTCGGCAAAGAATATCTCCTGAATAATGCTACAATAAAAGAATATAAATAAAAGAATATGAATGAATAAAAATGTTGAGAATCTTAAGACATTGTTATATGGTAAAAATGTTGCGATCCAGTTCGTGAAAGGACCTAAATCTTATTAGAAGCCGAAAAACATACTCTGAATGGTTCCACATGATAAATGCAATTTATCAGCATTTGAGAGAGTTAACTTACAGAGTAGATAATTAAGACAAAATAGCATAATCATTCAGTGAGGGACTGGCCCGATTAATTTTGAGAAAATCGATCGAAGGAGTTGGAATAAGATTCCATAATTGACCCCAAGTGCAAGTGGAAGATTGATGAGTTAGGGATATTCCCTAAGGGCAATTATGTAATTTGTCACATATACCTAACTCAATAACCAATCTTGTTCAAAATAAAAGATGTTTTCTTTCTACTGTATACTTGTTATATTATATACAATTAATTAAGTAATTAATTTAAAGTATATTGAATAGAAAAGTCTTAAATGACATGTTGTGTGATAGTAATTACAATATGTTGTAAGCATGAGAATTTTATCATGCTAAAAATAACATATTATTTTAAATATTCCTAGCGAAGGTGTTTCGAGACGGTATCAGTATATTCATTGAGACTAGAGTACTTAACGCTCTCCAAATTTTGGGTAGTGTATTACTCATGGCTGCTAGGGACACCAATGATTTACGTACTAATACTTATTGGATAACTATGGAATGAATCAATTGAGAGTTTTCTGTTGGTTAATATAACTAAGGTCAAATAGAATCTCGAAGTGACAATGTTACACAGTTCCCTTGACTTGAGAATACTATAAAACTTCAATGTGGATACTCGACTTTGAATATAGTTATATCATGGCATGACATCCATCGAATGACTATAGTTGGGTCTGATTTGAAGCACTCGAAGTGAAATACTATTCAATAGAGAATTCACTTCCTTGGTTATATTTGTTTATTATCACGGTCAGCTGTAGCTAATTCAATGTCAAAGTCTCTAGTCAGAGTAGTACAATGAATAATAATTGTTATCATTAAACCAAAGATTTTGAGTTTGTACTCACAAAGTTGAATAAGGACGATGTTGGAATTTTGACCAAAACCAAATTCTATAAGTCCTAACGTGATATAGTGTTGATGAAGAGAATTGGTGTAAATAATCATTGCTACCAAGTACCGGTTATAATAAGTAAAATTAGATTTTACCGAGAAGACGTGTCAGTAATATATTAAGCAAAAATGTCAGACAACTAGCTAAGGTGATGTCTAAACGTTAATATTTGAACTGCTCGATATCAATCGATGACTGAATTTATAACTTTGAGTCGCATAACCTAAATAATGAATACTTCGAATAAACCACATGATTTAATTTACTTATAATCATTGTAAATTAATTAAACTAAATAATATTTATGAAATATCAATTATTTAATTTTATTTGATTTGTTTTGAATACCATTACTATTTAATAAAGTGCATCTATAAAATTTATAAATGCACGTATTGATATACAATATCGATAGAATATTTAAATTAGATATAAGTGGAACAAAAATGCTGAATGGATTTTGAAATTGTTAAGGCCTATTATACCATTTTTTGTAGTCTTATGATGCACGTAGCAGGAGGATTTGATGAGATTTAATTGAATTAAATAGGAAAGGTTTTAAAGGATGAAATTGAAAGGTTTCATGTTTCCTTAAAACATATTCTCTCTCATTCATTCCACTATTAATTCCTAACAAAATTATTTTCTTTCCCAAGCATTCCTCCTATCTTTAATGGCTGTAAATTTCCTCCATGGTTACAAAGTCCTAAAAATAAATGCAAATTAAATAAATTTATTAAGGTGGCTTTAATCTTCCGAACCTTGCAAAATCTGGAGATCGATTCAATAGAATCTAAGTGCATCGATTCATCATTCCAGGTGTGACTTTTAGCAACATTATAAGGCAATTCTCTAATTCAATTTGTTTATGTTATTCATATATTTAGACTCTATATAATTTCATTTGATGTTCTAATGGTCATCCTGTACCAAGCTATTCATACTCTTTTATGTTCATCTCAGTCAAAAGCATGTCTATCATATTGATTTAATTTAGATTTATTTTTCTCTTCATCTATTTCCAAAATATGTTAATTATAATAAATACGATTTAGATGCTCTTTCTACTTTGCTAATTTTTTGTCCTCTGTATTATAAGGATTTGGACGTTATTTTCACGAATTTACATATGCCTATATTTTTCCAATTCATTTCTTTTGTTTTGGAAATTTTATTGACTAAAAAAGGGTAATTTTGATTGGGATCTAATTTGTAACGACCCACTATTTTGGACCATTCAAATCGACAATAAATCCACACATGCCGGACTTGAATAATTCAAAACAATAGATTGTAAATAAAATTTGGCAAAACTCAGAATATACAGGAAATAAATCACAGATCACAGACACAGAGTAATATAACAATGCAGCGGAAGCAAAGAAATAGTAGTTTATAAAGCTACTATATATATAACAGAGTTAAACAAGGTACAACAGAAATCACGAATACAAAGGTGTCTCAATATGATAATCAAGTATAAATCGGAATACATCACTGGAATCAACTGGATAACTGAAAGCAAAATAGATAGCTGGATCTCCAAGAAAATCTCCAACTCCAAAGGTGAGTCTCAAATGCTGTATCACTCAGTCTGACCCGAGCGTAAAGCAAAACACAAAACACTCGAGTCAGGACATACATACTTATACAATGTAAACCAACTCAAGTGAACTGTAATATAAAGGTACAAGTAACTTAAAGAATGCTTGGGATTGCCCATTCTTTTAGGATCCGTTAAACTATTTACTATGTAGTAATATTTCGCTAATATAATAATGTCTATAGTAAAATAATCTTACTTTTAAAGAGAGTTAAGGGGTTACCCATATAGCCCTTAACACATAATAGTGCCAATAGCCTATACAATACCCGCATACCTCGAGAGGCTACGAGAAGATACTCCATAGGTACGACATAAATAGAAACTCGTAGTAAAGCTCGATATGGTAGGTGACACGACACAACGAGGCAATGCCAGGGTAGATATACCAATTACGCATCCGGGCTAGTGGAAACGCATAGCAGCCACTACCGCCCACCTCAGAACACACTCCCAATCAAAATCAAAGGGTGGCCACCAGATCAATCACAAAGTAATAGAATGGTATCGAAGAAATGCGTACGATCAGAGGTGCTACCTCATTGGCCCGTCAATCGCTCCTGTTTTAGCCACCTTATGCCAACTCACGGGAGTTGGGTCCACGTATATACCTCAATAGGAATCGTCGCCACCATCCTACTTCATTCTGTAATCTCCACCGTGTACACGGTTGTCAAAGTGGTTTTCGGTATCGACAGAGAGTATGCCCATATCCGATCCCGGTCTCTTTGCCAACCAGTCGTTATTATAACCCATGGATAGTTATTTCAAAATCATTTACTTTAAAACCCAAAATATCATATCCATTTCAAAACTAAATACTATATTATTTCATTTCAAAGCCAAATCAATATATCATTTTCACTTCAAAAACCAAAGCCATAATATATCATTTAAATTCCAAAAACCAAATCAATATATTATTTAAATAAAACCCAAATTTCCAAATCACTGAATACTTCCTTAAATTTATTAAACTTGAAATATTCCTTTAAATCATCTTAAACCAAAACCACTTTGTAAAGTCACATTCTTAAATCTTCAATTCCAATAAGTTCCAAGTTAATATATTTAAAGACAATTCTTAATTAAATACAATTTCAAAAATCACATTTTCAAACCATTTAAATTCAATGTCAAATGATATTCATTTCAAAGTTGTAACATTTCTAAGTTCATTCGTTCAATCATTTCAAACATTGAAATTTTCAAAACAGTAGCGTTTATAAAGTGCTGCAGTAGGTATATTTAGTATATATCAAAACATAGTTCAAAATCAGAAACTACAACATTTCAGAAATGCTGTTATAGGTTTTACTTAGAAATTTCAGCATATAGTTCAAATTTTCAGAAGTTACAGCACTTCAGAAATGCTGTTATAGGTCCTTTTAATATATTTTACTATATTTTCAGCCATAGTTCAATTTCCAGAAATTACAGCACTTCAGAAATGCAATTATAGGTCTTTTAGTATATTTCCAGCCATAGTTCATTTAACCACAACATTTCAGAAACGCTATAATTTCTGTTATACCCTTTAAAACAATATATCTTCAATTTTCCTCATTTTTAACTTATCAAACTCATTCCACTTTCCAAAATTATTTATTTGGATATTACTTAACTTATAAATTTTAATAAAACAACATTTTTATTAATAAATGTCGAGTTTAAATTAATTTCATTTGTTAGTCAATCCATTATAAATTGCTTAACTTTTCAAAAACATTAAAACTCTAATTCTAGCCATTTTTAACCTATAAAATTACATCTTCCACTTCATAAATTATTCATTTGGATATCATTAAACTTATGATTCAATAAGATAAACTTTTACAAATAAATATCCAAATTAAACTATAATTCATTTATTAAGTCAAAAGCACATTCTTTTACTTAACTTTTATTTCAATAAATAACCTAACATTTTATTTTAAAATACCCACTTTATAAATAAAACTAAATCACTATTTATTTACTTAACTTAAAATTTCCATTTGAAAAACCAAATTCCCAACTATCAAGTTAGGTCATATTTTATATTACAATTCCCTTCCATTTAAATCCTAATTATTTATTTTACAAACATATTCATAAATAGAATATCTTACCATTGTTAATATAACAATCAAATTTCCTTATAATTATATTCATTTGACATCAAATAACTATGAATTTCAGTTTAAACAAATTTTATTTCCAAAGTCCAAGCAAAACTGTATTTTATTTTATCAATTTAAAATACATTATTTATTACACAAAACATGTCCGTTTCATAAAGTAAAATTCATTACCATTACTAGGTTATATTTAAAATTCCATATTAAGTCCAATTATATTATTAAGTTATTTATCATCAATAATTGTCTTTAATTCAATTTAAAACCAACGCATCTTTAAAATTTCCATTAAAGCCACTTATTGACTTATAAAATCTTAACTTATAGAAAACCAACATCTTCCTATATTTAAGTCATTTAAATCAAATATTTTAGCTCAAATTTCATATATTTAAAACATTAAAAATATTCAATAATTTTTAGGAAAATATTATTTAAAAATATAACCATGTGCCTGTATAATATTTTCTAACTTAGGTCAAGTGATATGGATATGTATCATTTCAACCCGTAATTTAAAAAGAAAAATCCGGGTTCTATCATTTCAAACCCGCAATCCCAAGTCAAATAAAATAAAATAAAATAAAAATACAATAAAAATCACTTGAGCCTATCATTTCAGCCCATAATGATTTTTCCTTATTCTAATATCCGTTTGGTTATGCATCATTTCAACCCATAGCGATAGGGAACTTGCAGTGTGAGATACAGTAATTAAAATGAACAGTATAACATATAATAACATATCAGGTAATGTAACAGGTATATAAACATCATTTAACATCATATAATATATCACGGGCATGTATGAATAACATATCAATTTATACAGATTCACTTGTCATCGTTTCACAATAATATAAGTACATATGTCTAGAGTGATAAAACTCACCTTTTTAAAGCTGGAGATAACAAACAAGAGACACAAAAAAATTCTGGAAAACACGACAAAGCACGAATAATATTTTTGTAGATGGAGAGCCAAGATCCAAACTTGTAAACAACATAATATCATAAATATAAGATTATGATTCAACACAAAATTTAGAAATTAAAATAATGAAAAGAGGTGAAACAAAGGACATAACCTTGCTTTAAATCAACAAGGGCTCGGCTATGGTTGAAACAAGGAGATGGTGATTTATTTTGGATCTAGGGTTCAAGGCATGGCTTGGTGGTCATGAAGATGTGGTGAGGCCGATCATAGTGGTGTGGTGGAGATGGTTATGGTCGGCTAGAGCATGAAGGCCGAGCCTATCTTGAAGAAAAAAAAGCAAAGAGAAAAAAATAAAAGAAGAAGGAAAGAAGGAGAAGCCATGGAATAGAAACTTGTAATTTTTTTAAGGAGATGAGAAATGAAAAGAGAAGAGATGGAAATGAATTTTTTGTACGTGAATTAGTATTTACTAGAGGAGTTTTTCACGGCCTAATCAAGTGCAAAGAAATGGCAAGTAATTAAATGTTTAAACGGCTAGAGATTTGAAAGGATCTATTTCCTATTAAATAAAAAGAAACAAATGGAACAAAATGAGAGGAGATACTTCCTTTTTCACGTGAATTGATAGGTAGTAGTCGGCTAAAATTTGTGGTAGGAACGACTAGAAAGTAATTAAGGAGGTAGGAAATAAAAGATAGGCAAATAAAGAGGCAAGAAATAAAACAAATGTAACGTATGCCAATTAAAGCAAAGTAACATACGCCTAATTAATTTGTTTCCTAGCCATTAATTACAAGATATATACAAAAGAAACATTCAATAAACAAAATAAATAAAAGATATACACAAGAACATTTAATAAATAAAATTTTAAAAATATATGCCTTTAAGGCAATATAACGTATATCCATTAAAATTCTTTTCCAAGAAGTAAATAAGAGATATAAACACATAACAATTCAATTAATAAAATGAATGTCTAAATAAAAAAAATAGAAAGATAAAATAGAGATGGATATTATGAAAAATAATATATATATATATATATATATATACAGAAATTATTTATTTTATTATATTTGGAAAGGAAATTACAAACAAAATCCACAATTACATTTATTATAATTAAAACCTAAACCAATTTATTGAACTTGGTTTCATTCTTTTATCTTTATCTATGAATAAAATATACATTTCCATTTATTTCATTATATTCACAACTTTTACCATTACTGTCTTATCTCATATTAATGAACATTTACTTACATTTAAATGTAATTGATTTCTAACTTTAAATTTAGCAGTCTAAAAAAAATGTAACTTGCAATAAATGTTATCATTATCTTTATATTACACTCAAGTTTATTATGTCCACTAATTATCATAATTGCTTACATATTGTTTTAATTCATTCAATTACCATAAATTATATACTAATTCATTTATCCATACAACACTTACATTTATTTTCTTATATTCAGTTTTATACGCAAATGTAACATTTACAACTAGATTAATAAACCAATTAAATAGTAACTTACAACCGTTACTATAACTTTTAATCACACTTTTGAATTCATTGTTCACAAACATATGTTACCATTCTTATATACCTAATCTTTATTCAATGGTCATTTATTTCATACTAAATCATTTATAAATTTTAATGTTTGCATTTGCTTTCTTACATAAATTTAGCCAAGTATAACAATTTACATTACTTCAATAAATTGTAATTTAATTTCAATTGTTAATAATTAGTTTTTAAATACATTGTTACATTTCATTTTGGCATTCATTTCATTATTAAATTACAAAGTTTTTTTTATTTATTCCAAATTTATTTACCAAAATCTTATTAAATTGACATCTTTAATTATTGAAAATTTATGGGTCGTTACATAATTCATAATTTTATAATATCTACATATAGTAATGTAAATAAACCGTACATGTTAAGCTTTTAATTTTCATTATGAAAATTTATTTCTATTTTATATGATTGATGTTTGGAACATGAATGTTTTAGATATTGTTTATACAAAAAATCTTTTGATCTAAAATTCATAAATGTACTTTTGTGTAAATTCTAAATCTTTTGTATCTTTTCAAATCTAACATTTTGTGTACAATCCTAAGCTTTAGCTTCCTTTCTAAACTAAAAGTTTGATTTAAATGTTAAATTTAAATTCTAACACACACACACACACACATATATATATATATATATATATTAAAGATGACAATGTTTCTATATATATATATATATAGTTTTTTAAACCAAAACATGAATTGGAATATTTATATATGGTATCACATACATGTTGCTTTAATTCAAAATCACAAGAGGGATTTTATGTAAAAATGTAATATTTGATATCAAACCTTTCTTTAATTGAAACTGAATTCACTATTATTAATTATAGATTTCAACACATACAAAATTGTCTATGATACATGTATACTTCTAAACATCTATCATAAATATAATTTTAAATCAAAATATTGGACAACAAAGGGATATGTAAAGGGGAAATGGGTCTATTGCAGTGTAAATCTCAACATCTACATACTGTCACATTAACTATGTACTCTAGTTATATATTGCACTTACACAAGATACATTAGAGTATATTTGGATATACTTACATTTATGCTATATATAAATTACTCATTAATGATATTTAATAAATCAATCAATTTAACTAAAGAGAGAGAAATTAAAGGTTTCACTCTCCAAATAAAGAAAAATCTTCCATCAATTAAATGCTTAATTTTTAGAGAAAGAAATGAATGGTTTCCTTAGGTAAATTAACTTTAACAAATTACTCTTACACATATGGATGTATTTGGTACACTCATACATTTAAATTTATATCAAATTCACACCTTTTAGACAAAAAAATAAAATATATATTTTATTTAAAATATTTTATATTGGATCTAAAATCCATTTTAATTTCATAGGCCTAACAAAAATCCAAAAATATAAATAAAAATTCACCCATTTAACTCATTTCTGATTGGCCCGATTCCTTTACTTAGCTAGTGGTGTGATAGTTTTACTTAATTCATCATTTACAAATCTCATTGGTGGAATCCAATTTTATAACATTTGAGCAGTTCCTTATAGTAATGATTAGTTACATTAATTCTCTTCGTCAACACTATATCACAATAGGACTATGGAATTTGTTTCTGAGTAAATTCCAATATCATCCACCTTCAACTTGGTTAGTCCATAAACCAAGTCCTTGGTTTAATAATAATGTTTAATATTATTCATACTAATCTGGATAGATATTTTGATTTTGAGTTGACTACAGTTGACCATGATACTAACCTCATAAACTGAGGTGATGAATTCTCTATTGAATAGTGTTTTACTTTGAATTCTTCAACTTAGACAAAAATATAGTCATTTGATGGACGTCGTGGTATGATTTAACTATAATCAAAGTGGAGTTTCCACATTAAAGTTCAAAAGTATTCATAAGTTAAGAGAAATTTGTAATATCGTCGCTTCGATATATACTTCTTGTCTGACCTAGTTGTTATTAACCGACATGAAACTCTCGGACGAGTCATTTCATAGTTATCCAATAACTATTAGTATGTAACCTTTTGTACCACCAGCATCGATAAGTAATACGCTATCTAACATTTAGAAAGTGTTACGTACTCTAGCCTCAATGGATGTATCTATATACTTTCTCGAAACATCTTGATCGAGAATATTTAAAATTATATGTTAATTATACACACACACACACACATATATATATATATATATATATATTGTGATGATTTTCTCATGGTTACAACTCCTTTTATTTATTATCACATAACATAACATATTATTTAAGGAATTTGTTACACCCCTACCTCTATACCTATACTACCCATGAGTATTACAAAGTAATACTATCGAGTAATACATAGAATGCGACGATATGAAGTATACACATGAATATTTTCTTGGGCTAACACTGGTATGTGTTTAAACTTCGAATAAATAACTCATCTATACATACATAGTACTGACATAAATCAATAAACACATATGCCTCCAAGATAGAACAATACACGATATATAGTAATCAACAGAGAACACAGAACCAGAATCATGGTGATAATGAACAGTATAAGATATATATATATATATATATATATCTGAGTACGTGAAACAACGTGGATACAATACATCTTAAATGTATACTATCTCCATATAATACAATGAATAATCAATATACAAATCAATATCATGTATGTATGTATGTATGTATGTATGTATGTATGTATGTGTATACAAATTAAATCAAGGTCACATAAATATTATACATAAGTCCTAATATAAGTCTCCTCTATGCCCATTAAAACACATGCTGGTCATATCATCCCTACACCTGAAATGTCTCGAGCTGACCCAAGTTTATATAAGTAACACATGGATCAGAATGTATCTAAATCTAGAGGTTAATACATATATAGTTAAAAAATATATGTAAAATAATAGTGATGACATTTAAACAATTGTATAATGAAATAGTAATAACAACAAAATCAGGTATAAAGATGTCAATACCCATATATAAGCTCATCAAATAAAAAATCATGAAATAATATATAATGGGCAAATAGTCTATATCAAAAAATCATAATCAAAACCCAGAAATCATCAAATATGAAATATCATCAAGTATAGCTAGGCTAGAACATAGAAATGCCCAAATATATCTCTCAATCTCACATTATAAAGTATCATCATCAAATATATAACGACTCAGAATTTAATCACTTTAAATATAGTTATTTAAATATACTTTTAATAATTAATTAATGGATTCTATAACTAAAAATAAAACTCTTCTAAATAATAACTAAAGATGTTGAGATAGTTTTCAAAATTTGTTTACAAAAATAATTAGTTCAAAGAAAAACAGAAAATGTGATGGAAAATCGTTTTCTGAATTTTCGACTTTTCGGTGTCTAAAAGTGGTTGGAAACGATGTGCACATTGGAGTTCACATATTCACACATTTATAAATGATTTAGGATTTTGTAATATACATAAATATACATTAACTTAAGAAATATAATAAGATAAGATGTGACTTATTATGTAAATTTAAAACAAAATAAAAATGTGAAAAGAAAGAAGTCACAAAATTTCATTTCCATAAAAGTATTAAGTACACTAGTATTAATTTCATGTTGGCCCAAACAAGAGAGAGGAGGTAAAAAGAAAACTGTGAGCAAAAGGGAGGGGGAGCATGCATGGTGTGGTGGCAAGCTAAGAGAGGAGGGTATGTACCTTAAGGTAATTTTGGTAATTAATTTATCCATGTGTATATATACCCATTTTCTAATTTTTTTAAATCATTTTTCTCATTTGATTTCCACTTTATAAAACTTCCTCAAAGAACTTAAAAAATTTCCATAGCCTCCTCTTAAGTCTAAATTTAAGTATCCTAACTCTTTTCCACTTTAAATTCTAGAAAACTTGTTTAAACACCTTCTCCTCCATTTCTACTCTACTTCTCCTTTCCAAAACAAGCTCCACTACCCTCCACCATCTAGGCCGAGCATTATAACTCTCTAGGTATAACCCTCGTGCTTGCTAAAGGCCATAAAAATATCATTTTTCAAAAGGCAAGGTAAAGTCTTATATCATATTCAAATTCTAGAAGTAGTCGCCTTGATTTAGTCAACCTTTGGTGAGCAAATTTCTTACCTTTTTTACTAAGATTTTAAAACATATATCATTGCTTAATTTGTTGTAAATATGATGCGCCTTTGGGTGAAAATAATTGTTGGTTTGTATGAATGTATAAGTGCTTGGATTATAGTGATGTTTGGTTATGATTTATATATGTGCTTAAATGCCGTGATTTGGAATTAGACTTGAAATGAAGTCTAATGTTTATATTAGTTAGAAAGTTAAGATCTTGGTTTATTTTAGTGATTATGATGTAAAAATGAATGCTATGGTCTTGAATATATGATGTATACTAAGAAAGTTAGCACCTTTGCTCATTTAAGCGACATGTAATCCCTTATGTAAAAGCTTTAAACTTGAATTTTAAATTTAAAAATATTTTTAAGTTAAACTTGTTTAGTTCCAAAAATACACCTTTATGTTTTACAAAGTGGTAAAGTTTCCAAGGGTTAAAGTTTAAAAGATTTAGAAAAACCAAATTTCAAGTTTTGAAATTACGAGTCGTATAGCGGTAGTCGCTATGGAGGCAGTTCGTAAAACGAACTAGTTTTTCAAATCTAAAAGTGTTTTACTTAAGTATATTTTATAAAAGTGTTTTCTAACTTATATTAAGTAACTAAAAAAGTAATTATTATTTAATTAATTATTTATTTGATAAATGATTATTTAATTAATTAAGGTAATTAGTACTTAATCAGTAGTTAATAAAGGTAATTAATACTTAAGTGTTAATCAATTAAGTTAATTTTAATTAGTTAATTAATTAAAGTTAATTATTATTTAATTAATAATTAGGGGTTAACTATTATTTAATTATTTATAAAAGATTAATTCTTAATTAATTATTTATAAAAGGGGTTTAATTAATTATTAATTAACTACTAATTAATTAAATTTAATTAAGATTTTAATTAGGACTTACTTAAGATTTAATTATTATTTAATAAGGGTTTAATTTATTATTTAATTAATAAATAAGGGTTTTAAATCGCTTTGTTTCTAAATTATCGGTTTGTTTAAACTGTTTTTTTTCAAAAATGTTTTAAATCATAGGATTTCTTTGTCGATTACCCTTAAGTAATCTCAAACAAATATGAAACCCATGTTAATGTGGTGACACATTTATGGGAAGTAAGTCATCCCATAGTTAGCACTAAAGGCCAATGATTAGCTGATCCTCTATTTGTGAGATCTAGAATTTATTTCTAAGCAAGGGATAAAGTAAGGTCAAAATATCGAAACCGTGATAGATATGGGTGGATTAATTTCTATCAATGGGTCATTTTTGAATTAAATATATGGTTATCCATATGTGAATTCTGTATAATTACTCTAAATAGCAGATTGTCTGCTATCGATAAGTTGACCTATTTTAACTCAGGAAGTATGATATGTATTTTCGAGTTCTCCAATGAGGACTCGAATACTTATTGCATACTTCCAAAGAATCAGAACTGAGTTAGCTTGGAATTACTGCTTAGTTTGGAGACATTGGTTTTCAGATAAGCATGATTAATCCCCCACTCCAAACTAATAACGTTCGTGATAGATCATTATTGAAGTATGCTATGGAGCTATACTATTCTTCCTGAGGGTGATTCCAAAATGGAAAATAGTAATTGTTGAATGTTTGTTTGATCCGAGAACAACTTGTATAGATGAATGCTACCATTGCATTGATTACTTGGAGGGCAATGTTAGCATTCCAAGATGGTCTGCTAAAGGTAAAGCGTAACCTTAAGCTTTACAACCGAGAGTGACTAAAATTAGAGGATAGGCAGCAAGGCTAAGTGGATTGCACCCATTAGGGTATGGTCGTCCCTTTCTAGAGTTTATACCATTCCTTTATATTATGCTTCGGATCCATTATGGTTGTTGATCAAAACCTAGGTATAACCATATTTGGTACTATCTAGTAAGGGGTAAACCGGTCCTGTGTTGGCAGGAAGGCTATGTGTGGCTCTCGGTGCATTTTATCTAGAGATGCACTATGACAAGTGGTACCCAAGTGCCTTGTCATTGATAGAATCCATTATCCAATACATGCCTTTACGAACTTATTTGTATACCTATTATGCTGGAATTTAATTAATATAACAATTTCGGCAATGATTCTATATTTATTTTAGACCTAGACATTATGATAATATCAAAGTGTTAGTCCGTGAGATGATGGTTTTGATGACAACAACCTTAGAATAAGATTATAAAATATAAATACTAACAATATAGTTTAGATATATATGTATATGCAGGATTTAACCATGCAGGTATCAAGAATGAAGACTGTACAGTATAGAGATTCAAGATATCAAGATTGAAGACTCATGAGTATCAAGATTATCAAGAGTTTAAGATTTCAAGATAAGTGTCGAGTCTAGAATTTTGTTAAAACTTCATAATAGCACTGAAATCTTCACTCCATTTTTCTTTTGGGATGGAACCCATTTCTACCTTTTTAGTGGCTTACAAGCCTACGACAAGTAGCTTAAAAACCTACGACAAGTGGCTTACAAACCCACAAACATCCTGGTTTTGTACAAGTTCTCGAGTCCTGACATGATGAGATATTCTACAGGAAGAAGCTTGCAAAACTACTTCAAAATGATTTTCAAAACTACTTCGGAATTATTTTCAAAACTGATTTTCAAAATGTTTTAGCTTTAAAAATTATCTTTTCAAATGATTTTCAAAAAGATGTTTTAGCCTTAAATATTCTTGTTTTTAAACTTCGTATGTTTTAAACTATCTTTTAATATAATATATTTATACATAGATCTAAATATAAAATTATAGTAAAATTATATATATAGTGTTCTCTATATTTATCTATATATTTTATCTATAGTCAAGTATATTTATAAAGTTTAAAATAGTTTTAATATAAGATAAAGGTTATTTTCAAAGAAAATCAAACTATCAAATTTTCCTTTGGGATGTCGATATGCCTATGGTGACCATGTCGACATGGTGACAGTTGACTTCAAAATTTGAATTTCAAAAGAAGTGTCTATTCGCCATAACTCTTCACGAATGGACATGACTGTTGTTCTTCTATAAATAGGGGTTAGTTTCAACGAATTTTCAATCAGTTTTTCTGGTTTTTCACTCCTCTTCTTCTTCCACATTTTCTTATTCAAAATCCTATCATCACTCTGCCGAAATCAACATTGAATCTAACTAGATCATCTCTGGTTTGATTCTCTATCACTATCTCAATAAGATCTAAGTGCTATTCAGAGTTATAGGCTTCTTTGTAATCTATCTAGCGAGAAAAGGTGTGATTGTATCCTTGGAAATAAATCAAGCGAGAAAAGGTGTGATTGTAGCCTTGGAAATCAATTGGGTTAACTTGTCGCCCGTAAATCAAGTATCTCTACCCAGAGGATTGTGATTCTGGAGGGTGTACCTCGTAGCCTTGAAACCGAGGGTTGTAATTGTTGAATTGCTTTTGAAAGGAAATCCGTACTTAGTTGTGCGGGACTGGATGTAGGGTAACCCCGAACCAGTATAAAATCCGGTGTGTTCTTTCCTTTACTGCATTTACTTTATTTCTGCATCTGTGTCTGTTTCTGTGATTATATCTGTGTCTGAATATTGCATACATTTGTGTTCAAATTAACATCAACCCAAAAAGATTTAGTAATTTCTTAAAAACACCATTCACCCCCCTTCTAGTGTTATTCCTAGCCTTAAGATCCATATTATGCATTCCTCTCATTTGGTATCAGAGCAAGGTTTTCAAAAGTTTCATAATCTAATTTTTGAAAAAGTATTTTTTAAATGGCTATGTTTAAGAAATTTGTTAATGCATGTTTAGAAATATTCAGATCATCATTGTCTCTTGAGTCTGCATATAATCAATATTCAAATTCATGTTGTCTACTAAGATTGTTTGATGTGCAGGAATCATGCTTTATGGGAGTTGATGAATCAATCCCGAATAAACAAACTGTTCAGATCAAAAAGAACAAATGGATACTCGATAGTGGATGTTCTAGACACATGACTAGGAATCCGGATATGCTAAATGATATAATATACAAAGACGGAGGACTGGTTAACTTTGGAGACAATTCAAAAGGTTATGTGATCGACATCGGCAAAGTCGGTAACTCTGAAACTCCTATTATTACTAATGTTTTGCTAGTTAATAATCTGAAATACAATCTGCTAAGTATAAGTCAACTATGCGATAAAGGATAAAAAATTAAATTTGAAAAAGATAAGTGTCACATTGAAGATAATAATTCAACCATAATATTTGAGGGAATTAGGAAAAAGAATATTTATATTCTTAGTATGAAAATTTCAAATGATAACTTGTGTCTTTTGGCAAATGCAAATGACCCTTGGATTTGGCATAAGAAATTTGGGCATTTGAATTTCAAACTCTTATCTAGACTGTCAAAACATGATCTAGTAAGAGGCCTCCCTAAAATGAATTTTAAAGTAGATAGTCTATGTGATGCATGCCAACTAGGAAAACTTAGAAAAAGTTCCTTTAAATTAAAAGATATGATTTCAACTTCAAAACCTCTTGAATTACTTCATCTTGATTTATTTGGTCCATCTCAAATTCAGTCAATAAATCATAGGAAATATGTTTTTGTAATAGTAGATGATTATTCTAGATTTACATGGACAATATTTTTGAAACATAAAAGTGATACTTTTGAATGTTTTAAGAATTTTTCAAAAAGAGTTCAAAATCAATTTTCTCAGAAAATTATAACCATCCGTAGTGATCACGGTGGTGAATTTGAAAACGAAAAGTTTGAAGAATTCTACAATAAAAAGGGAATAATTCACAATTTTTCATTTCTAAGAACTCCATAACAAAACGGAGTAGTAGAACGTAAAAATAGGACGATTCAAGAGTGTGCGAGAACTATGCTTTCTGATAGTAATTTACCAAAGTACTTTTGGGCAGAAGCAGTTGCTACCGCCTGTTATATTTTAAATAGAATTTTAATTAGACCTTTAACTGATAAGACATCTTATGAACTTATTTACTCAAAGAAACCTAAGGTATCTTACTTTAGAATTTTTGGAAGTAAATGTTTTATTTTAAATACAAAAGATAACTTAGATAAGTTTGATCCTAAATCCGACAAAGGTATCTTTATCGGATATTCTAATAGAAGTAAAGCATACAAAGTATTTAATTTAAGAACTAATACCATCGAAGAAACAATGCATGTTTCATTTGATGAAAATTTCAAAATTTTTGAAGAAATAAATGATGAAGAGGATTTAATTACTCAAAACCAAGAGTCAACTGAAACTAATAATGAATTAAATCATCCTAATAAGGATTAGACTTTTAAAAGATCACCCTATAGAAAATATACTTGGAGATATGCAATCTGTTGTTAAAACTAGAAACCAACTAAGTCAAATGAGTAATGTAGCTTTTATACCATCTATTGAACCTAAAAATCCAGAAGAAACATCAACTGATGATTAATGGATTTTGGCTATGCAAGAAGAATTAAATCAATTCACTAGAAATGATGTTTGGGAACTTGTTCCTAGACCTGAAAATAAAACAATAATTGGAACTAAATGGGTTTATAAAAGTAAAATGAATGAACAAGGAGAGGTTGTTAGAAATAAAGCTCGGTTAGTCGCTCAAGGTTATTGTCAAGAAGAAGGAATAGATTTTGATGAAACCTTTGCCCCCGTAGCAAGATTAGAAGCTATTAGGATTCTACTTGCTTTCGCAAATCATAATAATTTCAAATTATTTCAATTGGATGTTAAAAGTGCATTTTTAAATGGTTTTGTAAAAGAAGAAGTATTTGTTAAACAACCACCACTTTTTGAAAATGATAAATTTCCAAATCATGTTTACAAACTTAAGAAAGCTCTATATGGTCTAAAGCAAGCTCTTAGAGCCTAGTATGATAGACTAAGATCTTACTTGTTACAATCTAATTTTGAAATAGGTAAAGTAGATAATACTCTTTTTATTAAAAGAAATAAAAATGATATTCAACTAGTACATGTCTACGTAGATGATATCATTTTTGGATCAACTAATTTTGAAATGAATAAAGAATTTTCGGAAATAATGACAAAAGAGTTTGAGATGAGTCATATGGGTGAATTAAACTTCTTTTTAGGATTACAAATAAAACAATTAGATAAGGGTATCTTTATTAGTCAAGAAAAATATGCTAAAGACCTAGTTAGTAAATATGGTTTGACTACTGCGAGTGGAAAACCCACTCCCATGGCAACCAATAAGTACCTTAGTAAAGAAGATCTCTCGAAAGATGTAGATCAAAAATTATATAGTGGAATGATTAGATCACTACTCTATATCACTGCGAGTAGACCTGATATCATGCATAGTGTCTGTCTCTGTGCAAGGTATCAATCCCAACCTAAAGAAACTCACTTAAAAGCTGTAAAACGTATTATAAGATATGTTAAACACACCTTTGATTATGGCTTATTTTATCCTAAAAATGATACGTTTGACTTAATATCTTACTGTGATGCTGATTATGCTGGTTGTAAATCAGACCGAAAAAGTACAAGTGGAACTTGTCACTTTTTAGGGCATTCTCTGATTTCCTGGTTTAGTAAAAAGAAAAACACACTTTCTCTATCAACAACTGAAGCAGAGTATATTTCTGCTGCTTTGGCTTGTTCTCAAGTAATATATATGCAACAAACTTTAAAAGATTTTGGTTTAAATATCTCAAAATCACCAATTTATTGTGATAATACAAGTGCAATAAATTTGTCCAAAAATACTATTCAACATGCTCGAACTAAACATATTGATATCAGACACCATTTTCTCAGAGATAATATAAGTAGAGAAGTAATTACTCTCGACTATATCAATTCTGAAAATCAAATTGCTGATATTTTAACAAAACCCTTAAATGAATCTACATTTACTAAATTAAGAAGAGAATTAGGTATTTGTTCATTAACTGAAATATAAAATATAAATAACAAGTATAATTAATTCAAAATAAATTAAATAGGCAAAATTTCAAGGACCATGTCGACATCCCCTCTAGACCCATGTCGACATATAACGTTTTTTTTTCAAATTTTTCTTCCCACCAAAATTCAAATAAGTGGTTATCAATTTCTCCTATTTCGAAATTTTCTTCGTTCTCTCTGTTTTCTTTCTGTTCTATTTTCTGAAATCAATTTAACAATGGCCTCCTCTTCCAAATCAAACATAAAATCAACTTTTTCGTTCCCATTGCCTACGTCTGGTCCGTTTCAACAATCAACGCTCGCTCGAGTAACGAAAATAGAGGATTCTCTGAAAGATACCCTTCAGTTAATGACTGAAATCCAAGTGATGCAACTTCGAATGGCCAAAGAACAAGAGAGGCAAGGCAAAATCCTTAGGAATTTGCAAAAATTTCTAATGGATAATCATGCCAACCCAATCTTGATTGACGAGGACTCATCAGAAGATCATGTACAAGACGCCAGCGAAGAAGAAGAAGAAGTCCCCATAAAAGAAGCGCACGCGGAAGACAACGACAAAGTCGTTTGCGTTGGCGAAGTGTGCTTTGACAAAGATGGAAATCTTGTCGAACAACGTGGAAATTTCTGTTTCCACTATCCAAATTGTTTGGTTCATAGATCTCCTATGTTCAAAAACACACATTAGTTTCTTCTCTTCCTTTTCTATTTGTTGTTTGTTTTGTTTCGATCTCTACGAAAATGTACATATAAACAAATATATAATTAATAAAAAATATGTGTTCTTATATATGTTCTATTAACAGTATTATTATATAGATTCTTAGTTAGGAGAGTTTAGGACTAAGTTTGAATTGATGATAACACTATCATCATATAGGATATTAGACTAAGAGTTTTATAGTTTGAAGTTAGTTTGTTTTTGTTGATGACAAAGGGGGAGAAATATAAAATAGGATAGTTAGGCATAGATTAAGGGTGAGTTATTAGATTTAGGGTGAGTTATTAGGATAGAGGTAATATTTTATAAACAAAGGTTGTCATCATCAAAAAGGGGGAGATTGTTAGTCCGTGTGATGATGGTTTTGATGACAACAACCTTAGAATAAGATTATAAAATATAAATGCTAACAATATAGTTTAGATATATATGTATATGCAGGATTTAACCATGCAGGTATCAAGAATGAAGACTGTACAGTATAGAGATTCAAGATATCAAGATTGAAGACTCATGAGTATCAAGATTATCAAGAGTTCAAGATTTCAAGATAAGTGTCGAGTCTAGAATTTTGTTAAAACTTCATAATAGCACTGAAATCTTCACTCCATTTTTCTTTTGGGATGGAACCCATTTCTACCTTTTTAGTGGCTTACAAACCCACGACAAGTAGCTTACAAACCTATGACAAGTGGCTTACAAACCCACGAACATCCTGGTTTTGTACAAGTTCTCGAGTCCTGACATGATGAGATATTCTGCAGGAAGAAGCTTGCAAAACTACTTCAAAATGATTTTCAAAAGTACTTCGGAATGATTTTCAAAACTGATTTTCAAAATGTTTTAGCCTTAAAAATTATCTTTTCAAATGATTTTCAAAAAGATGTTTTAGCCTTAAATATTCTTGTTTTTAAACTTCGTATGTTTTAAACTATCTTTTAATATAATATATTTATACATAGATTTAAATATAAAATATAGTAAAATTATATATATAGTGTTCTCTATATTTATCTATATATTTTATCTATAGTCAAGTATATTTATAAAGTTTAAAATAGTTTTAATATAAGATAAAGGTTATTTTCAAAGAAAATCAAACTATCAAATTTTCCTTTGGGATGTCGACATGCCTATGGTGACCATGTCGACATGGTGACAGTTGAGTTCAAAATTTGAATTTCAAAAGAAGTGTCTATTCGCCATAACTCTTCACGAATGGACATGACTGTTGTTCTTCTATAAATAGGGGTTAGTTTCAACGAATTTTCAATCAGTTTTTCTGGTTTTTCACTCCTCTTCTTCTTCCACATTTTCTTATTCAAAATCCTATCATCACTCTGCCGAAATCAACATTGAATCTAACTAGATCATCTCTGGTTTGATTCTCTATCACTATCTCAACTAGATCTAAGTGCTATTCAGAGTTATAGGCTTCTTTGTAATCTATCTAGCGAGAAAAGGTGTGATTGTAGCCTTGGAAATCAATCAAGCGAGAAAAGGTGTGATTGTAGCCTTGGAAATCAATTGGGTGAATTTGTCGCCCGTAAATCAAGTATCTCTACCCAGAGGATTGTGATTCTGGAGGGTGTACCTCGTAGCCTTGAAGCCGAGGGTTGTAATTGTTGAATTGCTTTTGAAAGGAAATCCGTACTTAGTTATGCGGGACTGGATGTAGGGTAACCCCGAACCAGTATAAAATCCGGTGTGTTCTTTCCTTTACTGCATTTACTTTATTTCTGCATCTGTTTCTGTTTCTGTGATTATATCTATGTCTGAATATTGCATACATTTGTGTTCAAATTAACATCAACCCAAAAAGATTTAGTAATTTCTTAAAAACACGATTCACCCCCCTCTAGTGTTATTCCTAGCCTTAAGATCCATATTCCGCATTCCTCTCACAAAGGATTTTATATAGAAATGTTTTGGTTATCGTAAGGTAAAATCTCGTCCATGTTTATGTGCAGCGTGGTCTTACGAGATACCTTTGGTTTGAAGATTTTTATAAAGTTAAAATTTATGCTTTACTCAAACCAGACCTATGTGTAACCCGAAGTTTTATTTCTTTCCCTTAAACTCTTGGGCACTCAAATTTTTATGAGTAGCCAAGTAATCAGGTTTCTTTGGAGCATTTTGGAAAGCAGTATGGAGTAGGAGCTTTCATCACCATCTAGTAGTTATCTATATTTCAGCTATGTCTTGTATATTATGTATTAGCAGTTTGGCAGACTGATATAGCTGTCCTTGTGGGGAATTGTACTTGTTGTAACTTTGATGTAATATTTTGGAGTAACCATATGTACTATTTTATGATGATGTATATGTAACTCTGACATTTGTGAGAAAAATGTATGTTTATTTCCTTGTCTTTTATTTTCTTTACCCCGTGACCTGTCATTCAGACACTTAGATGATCGATACATGAATACAGAGGGTGTATTAAGTGTCATCATTGGGTGTAGGAAAGGCAGATCATTATACCTAGTATCAGAGCTTAGGTTGAGCAAACAACTAGGCCTTGGTTGGGGTCAACTCATTAGAGATAGGGTTAGTAGTACCCTTGAATGAGTTCAGTCTTGAAGAGTGTGTTTTCGTGTTGTTCTAATTAGCATTTATATGTTTGGTTTTATGCTCTTTTTCCCTAAGATGATCTCATCTATATATTCTAAAGATATCTTACTTTATTTAAGTAGTAAGAATGAGTATGAGAAGGGGATGAGGAAGTGAAAATAGTAGCACAACAACCACAAATGGAAGGACCCTAAATGTAAGAAGGAGTGAAACAACTATTGTGGCTGTAGCTCCAGCACAGCCTCGAGTAAACTTCGCAGCTCTGTGTAAAGATTTCACAAAACTAGAAGGAAAACCTTTTAAGGGCACATAATCCATCATTGAAGTACAAGCTTAGCTACGGTCATGTGAGAAGACTTTCAAAGGCTTGGACATTAATGATGATAAAAAACGCTTCTTAGCGTCATGGTAGTTGCAGGAGGGTGTAGCTGCATGGTGGGATTTTTTCACATCAAATATTTTAGAAGATGAGTTCTCATGGGCTAGATTCAAAGATGTATTTAAAGACTAATTCATTACAGCTGTGGGCAAAACTTTCTTATGTAGAAGTTTCATGGATCTAAATCAGGAAGACTTGTCGGTGGCAGAATATGAGATGAAGTTTAACGAGTTATCTCGTTATAGCCCTGCACTTATTGCACCCCGTTAAAGAAAAATGAAATGTTCGTGTTGGGTATGAGAGAAGAGTTCCATAAAAAGATGACCACTTGTGTGAAGGAATTATTGATAGATTTGGTGGACATGGCCTTAATGTATGAAGTGCTTTTGAAGAAGAAGCCATCTACAACAATAGTAGCAACATCTAGTGGCGGTACTAATAACTCAAACAAAAGGAAGTTTAATCAAAATTGGAAGAAGCAATGAAAAGGAAAGCCTAGAGGTGGGGCATAGGAGAAGTGGTACGAGAAAGCTATTTGTTAGAATTGTAATTAGAAGGGTCACATTTCAAAATTCTGTAAGAATCAAAGGGCAGGATCTATTTCTCAGATGGTACAAAAGACGCTTTGCTACAATTGCCAACAACCAAGGCATATAGTTAAGGATTACCCATCGCTGAAGAGGGCCAACAAGTTAAAGTTTATGCGATCAAGGACGGAATCTCAACTTCCAGAAACGTTAAGGGGAAGGGAGTATTGGAAGGTACTTTACTTATTAATGGCATTTTTGTTAGAGTTTTGTTTGATACTAGGGCTTCCCATAGCTTTATTTCTCTTGATTTGGTTAGAAAATTGCAACTCTCCCTTAAAATCATAGAAAACCCTATCTGTGTGTCAAATCCCATAGAAGGCATAACTAACCTATGTGTGGTTTGTAAAGATGTATGAGATTTGTATCTTACCCACCATTTTTCTTGTAACCTGTTTGTTCTAGATTTTAAGGGGTTTGATATTTTACTCGGTATGGATTGGCTAGCTGAGAATAAAGCCATCTTAGATTGGGTTGGAAGGACGGTATCTTTAGTAACCAAATTAGGAAGTTTGGTAGTGGTACCTTTTAATGAGCCTATCAAATTATTGCATAGTTTCTTATATACCTTAGAATCATCCTAAGAAGAGCTAGGGTCTATATTAGTTGTTAAACATTTCCCCGATATTTTTGAGCCAGTTAACAGGTTTACCTACCCATCGGGAAATTGAATTTTGTATTGATTTATTCTCCAGTTCGAGGCCTGTTGTTTAACCCTTGCATAAAATGGCCTAGAGAGAGAAGTATGAATTAAGGGATCAAACCGATGATTTGTTGAGAAGAAGATGGATTAGGCCGAGTCAATCAAGTTGGGGAACAACAGTAGTTTTTGTATCTAAGTCCGATGGTTTGGTAAGGTTGTGCGTAAATTATAGGGAGTTAAAAAGTAGACCATTCGAAATAAATACCATTTACCTTGCATAGATGATATGTTTGACCAACTTCATGGAGCTGAGTATTCTCCCAATTAGACCTTGCTATGGGTTTCCATCAGTTAAAGATTATGGAGGATAGTATACCCTTAACTGCTTTTAGAGGATCAGACTTTTTCAATGAGTGGTTGGTTACGCCTTTTGGGCTAAATAATGCACCTGCATTTTTCATTGATCTTATAAATCGAGTTTTAAGGATGTTCTAAATAAGTTTATGTTGGTTTTCATTCAGACTTCCTTAACTATTCCCAGAGTGAAGAAAAGCACAAACACCATTTAAAAGTGGTGTTAGAAACATTAAGAAAAAACGTTTTAAAGGCTAAACTTTCTAAGTGCCACTTTTGGCAGTCAGAAGTGAGATATCTAGGTCATGTTGTACCGAGAGATGGAATTTCAATTGATCTGACTAAGGTAGCTGCTGTGTAAGAGTTCAAAAAACCCCAAACTCCCACAGAAGTGAGAAGTTTTTAGGGATGGTTAGTTATTATAGAAAGTTCATAAAGGATTATTCCAAAATCGCCTCTCATCTTATCAAGCTGACAAAGAAAGATGTTAAATTCTAGTAGACTCCAAAGTGTGAGAGTGCATTCCTCGAGTTAAAAGAAAGGTTGACCAGTGCCATGATTTTAGCTATTATAGATGGAGGAGAGGGGTTGACCATCTACACCGATGCTAGTAGAGTTGGTTTGGGTGCAGTGTTGATGTAACATGAGTGAAAGTGCTGCTAAGGATCATAATATGAAATATAATCTAAGTTATCTACTAGTGCGGAATATGAATATAAAAAGTAAATAGTAAAGTAAATGACACCAGGGATTTTTATACTGGTTCGAACTCCCGCTCTATGTCCAGTTCCAAACTCCTTCTGGAATTTAACTATCAACCATCTCTTAACCCGGAGGAACATGTATTACACTATCTGAACAATCGAACGGGACTTCTACCGCATAGACAACTGAATAGGACTTCTACCACCAAGACAACTGAATATGACTTCTGCCGCTTGAGCAACCGAACAGGACTTCAACAATACAAAAAGTTTCCTTAACTGATTGTGCTCTTTTTATAGCACATATAAGTCTTTACAGTACACCCTTCCTATAATCTTCTCCTTTGTGGTATATCATTAGTACAAAAATGGCCATTTGCGACGATTGTCTAACCCCTGTTGTGACGGTTTAACAACCATCGCAAATGCAGACGTCGCAACAGGTAAAAACTGTTGCGATGGTTTTAAAACCGTCGCAAAAAACTATGTTTTCCTACGGTTTTTATACATAATCGTCGCAAAATGTCATCATTTTGCGACTGTTCTTTATGAAACCATCGCTAAAAACTGTTGTTTCATACCCAGAAGCGTAACCTTTTGCTATGGTTTTTGTGTAAAACCGTCGCAAATATTTTTAATTTTTGCTACGGTTTTTTGTTTTAACCGTCGCAATTTTTCTTTTGCAACGGTTCTTACCAACCGTAGCAATAAACAGTCGGTGGTTTAAAAATTGATACCTATTTTGTGCTATGGTTGTTTTATAAACAACCAACGCAAAAAAACAAGAGCTGCCAAAACATAATTCTGCAGTACCACGTCATATTGGATTCAAATATAAGTACAATGTACAAATATGAAGCTAAGCACAAAACAAGAGCAGCACAAGTCACAGCTTTGGAAAACAAAATCAATATGTTTAGAACACATTAAATGCTAAACCATAATTATATTTCAAAACAACAAAATATGCTAAACCATACTTGTATTTCAAAATAACAAAATATTTTGAACAATAATTAGCTGTAAAAAAATATTTCAGAACAACAAAATAAGCAAAGAAACCTTTAGTTGTAACATATCAAGACTAATTGGCTGTAGTACAACTAACTGAAAGAAATCCTTAAAAATAAAGTGGCCACATGTACTCAGGAGAAGCTTGCTCATTTTGCCTGCGGATTTCCTCTTCCTCTTTAGCTTTACCATAGTTAGTTTTCTATGCTGAACCTGAGAGCTAGTCCATTTATCATCATCTTGTTATTTTTGGCCATACTAAATGCTTTTGCTACAGATGCAGGATGCTAGTACTATTATGGTCCCTGGTTCTGTAGCATCAACAAATGAATATTCGTTTTACCTGTCTTTTAACCGAAATCTGGACAACATTGCCCGAAATCATTGTTTGATAATAAATAAAATACTTAATTGTATCCGATAATATAATGATAATGTAGAATATATTTTATATTGCTACAGCTTTAAGGAAACCATACATATAGGAACGATGGTATTTATTGTGCAACTACAGAATATGGTTAAATTCATTTTCTTAAAAAGAATAAAGTACGCATCTGTCGAATTTTGTTCTTGTGATTTCTCCCATCAATCATTTACGCATAAATGAATTGTACAAGCAGAAAAGTTGTCCTTTCATTTTCGAAACAGTTCAAGGTTAAAGGATAAAGCCTGGCGCAGAATAGATGCACTCAGATCCAGGGGCGGAGCCACATTAAGGCCAGCTAGGGCCAAGGCCCTACCTCAAAACTTGGAAAACAGGCACAAAAAAACAGAATTGAACAAGTTGCCCCAGCTGAAATCAATTTGTTGCCCTAGCTAAACAAGAAGAAAGACCATTATGTCAAGAACTTTGACTCCAGCTGAGCTCTTAACTGGTTTACCATATGAATACATATATTGGTATATATACATAGACGATATAGGAACATAGCCGATGTGGGACTAAAATTTGGCCCTAGCTGAGCTCCAAAGCTAGCTCCGCCACTGCTCAGATCACTATGCAAGTATCAATTACCAGCGAATCAACGTTGACAAATTCACTCTTACTGAGATATATATATATATATATATATATATATATATATAACATAGCATAACAAAATCCAACTTGACTGCTCCTTAAATGCGAACACATAATTACAGTCCAACCAAAATATTGTTGACTTAAGAACTGTACAGATGGGTAATTTATAGCAAACCATGTTTTTGATTGCAGAACTATAATTTATGAAGGAGGAAGAAGGCAGATCAGTTTTCATAGCATATACGTTTAACTAATTAATTAAAAGCTTGATCCCCCATTAAAGGTGCAAAGATCTCATGATAGAGCTTTATTATTGGACTTTCTTTCATTATTCTTTCTCCTAGCTTTAGTGCTTCACACTATCTATGGAATTTTTTCACGTGTAGGGTGAAGTTCTACATCGTTTGAATCTATCACTAAATTGCGTTATATTAAGATACTATTGAAAAATTTAACACTCGGATCTATTTGCATGTTTTTCCTTCCTGTTTTGACATTACGTTAACTAATTAATTAATGTTTTGCATGGTTCGACAAAAGTTTATACGTGGTTTATTTTGATGACAGTATTATAAATGGACATGAGCTAAAGCCATAATTGATCGCGGAATAATTCTTAGTTTGTTCTAATATCATATGTTACTTATATTACTGCTACTTGTAGATTTATTACATTTCAAAGTTGATGTTTGAAAGCTTCCATTATGTCCAGACTGATATCAAATGCTCCTGGTCATTTAATCCAACCGCGACAAATATGAAATTAATAAATATGATACTGTTCACATCAAAATTATTGTTATGAACATGGAACTGATCGATGAAAATTACTTAAAAGATCAGCCTGAAAAATACCTCATATGTCTAAACACCAAAAATTAATGTAATTAGTACAATTATTAAGATTCCAATGTCCCTTCGAGGAGCATCTGATAAAAAGTATTTTGACAAAATCAGTTTATACATTCACTCTTGCTCTTCGAAAATGCTATTATTCCTGGTTTTGATTTTGTCAAAATCTGCTGCTGCAAATTGAAAATTTAGAGGTCCACCACTTAAATTTAAAGATTACCCCACTGAATTCAATGGTTAACCCAATTTCTCAATTTTTGATCGAAACTACTTCGATCATAGTAGCATCACTCTTTATTGTAAAATGCGGTCCCTTATTTTTATTTTTAATACATCTTTATTTTCTTACTTACAATTTTTACATCCCATCTTTTCTAAACTATATTTCAAATTCTTATTAAATGCGGTTCGTTATTTTCTACTTTTTATTACAAGTTCTACTCTTTCTTTTTTAAATCACATGAATTTTAAAAATGATGTTGTAATCATTGATTATACATAATTTTCCATCGTAATCTATAATCTTCAATCATAATCCCTAATCGCACTATGTTTAATCAACTATAAATTAAATTTTATCAGGAGATAGTACATATAATTATCAAATCAATAAAGCTGGATGGTCCGACTAATAAGAAGTCCGTAACCATATCCAGCCATCGTTACTCCATCAGTATCATCAAAATTCTCAATTATCGGATTTTTCGTTGTACTGTACAAATAGGTAAAAATCTTAGAAAGGCCACTCCGTGGTATGCCATCCCCTTCATCGAATATCTATCAAAACATAGAGTTCTATATGTCACATCCAAGTAATGGCTATTAAGCATATAACACTGGTTGGGAAATTATTATGTGCATAAGCAACTATATTTGTATATTTTTGCTATATGATGTTAATATTTATCTGGTTGGGAAAGAATTATTATCTCTTTGCTCAAAGGACTGTGTGAACTATACCTTTATGGTGACATCCTCTACTCCATCAGCCACTATTATTCTGATTGGTGGTGCTTCTTTATCGGAGTCCATGAACCGTTCTTCGACCGCACGTAGAGAGTTCTTAACCAACTCAAATACCATAAGATGCAAGTGTGTTGGAACATACCTATTGTAAACATTATTAATCAGATTGAATTCTCTCTTCAATCATGCATCTCAGAAAATAAGTCTACAACAACACCAACCACAAATGAAAATATCTACAAATATGGTCATAATTATGTATAATTCACACTAGGCTTTCGACCCTCGATCAATTTTTGAAGCCTGTGTATAAACTATAAAACATTGGTGATCTGCACAAGTTCATATATCATAGTAGTATACAGTTGTAGCTATTAGGTTATTTTAACGGATTAAAAGCTCAAGTATGGAAAATATATAATAATAAACAAGCAGGGTCTGTAAATAATAGTAAGCTATAAGTACTTCTCGCCAGAGGTACTTACAGGAAGGTAAAAGATTGATCCCCGTATACAGTAACTTCAGGAGCACTTCTATATTATCTGAAGCATATACTACGATCATCTTCAAAAGCTTCTCGAGCCACATTCATAGGAGACATTTTGGTATGTATTTGGCCAACAACTCCAGGCTCTGGATCAGGGTTATGCAAAGCCACATGCTGACCTGCATTTAGCATTATAAATAAGAACCGCTGCAAAAAATACAAAGACCAAGACAAACAAACAAAATTGATAATATGCTTGCCTATGAGCATATGAATTCCAATCCTAGACATATAAAACCGATCCAGAAAATTAATGGATTGCCTATAAATTTTCAGGAATGAATTTTCTTTGCAAGTCGTTCTTTAATTGTTGAACGCCTAAAGCCATCGCAGAGACCACATTGTTGTGCCTTACTTTAATCATTTTGATCATCTAAGTGAATGCTAACTCATCTCTTGTATTTTTGATACCTGGAAAGGTTCGAAGATCGCGAAAGGAATCTAGGTACCAATCTCTAACCTGAAATATTTGTGATATTAGGTCAACTGTCTAAATGGCAAAGATATGATAATGCATAAACTCACACCTCGGTTGCACTAAACTCAAATTGTTGTGGTATTCTCTAAATAAAGTTTTGTAAATTTGGACTCCACACAATGTCTATGGCATCATCACTATTTATTAGCGTGCATCTAATAGTAGTAATGGATCTATGATATCCAACATAAGATTCTATAATTGAACAGTCTTAAACAGATACTGGTACTGTAATATACAATCCCTCAATGCCCTCTCAAATATTTACACTATACTAGGCTTGGACGTAGAAATTTAATCTGTTTTTGGACAACTTAATCTATTAACATATGCTTATACATAAAAATATATCTGGAATCAAAATATACATAAGAAAATTCGAATTTTGCGAATATGAGGAGCAAAACCAATATAAATGTCATGGTAATAGATCCTGATCCATTACATCTATAGCCGTAAGTTAAAGTACCGATGCAAACTATTGTACTAATAAAAACCTTTTATCACCGACATACTATATAAGGTAGGTTTCATTCTTGTGTTGTCTGCATACCATAGGATGGATAGTTTGTACAAATATCAAACACTTATGTTTGTAGATTATTCAAATGCAAGTAATAAACAAAAGAGACTAACGATTATAAAGTGGTCATCGGCACTTCAGGAGAATACTAGTTCAGCATAATAATGTATACATTAATGCATAGTAGTGTATTGACATGCAGTATGTGCATCTATATGCATATCAATTTATGCAAACAGCACTCAATACAATGTTTAGATTAAAAAGAGAAAAATTGAAAGAGTATTTATCGAAGATGATTGAAATGAAAGCACGGTTGAAACCCTATATATGCAGTTTCTTTTGTTTATAGAGATTATTCAAAGACTAACCATCTTGAAATTGATTTCGTAATTATCATGATAACAAACGACTTACCAACTTACTTTACATTTCATGGTTCTTGTTAGCAAACCTATTATTATGAGGATAACGACCAGCTTCCCAAGATGTTTGGTTTACACTTCATGGTTCTTGCAACAAAACTTGCTCCTATAATGATTACAACCAGTTTACCAATATGCTTGGTTTACATTTCATGGTTCTTTCTATAAAACCTTACTGTTATAATGATTACGACCAGCTACTCACCAAGATGCTTAGTTTATAGCTCATGGTTCTTTCTACAAAAGCTACCATTATAGTTTTATAATGATCACGACCAGCTTAATTACCAAGATGCTTGGTTTACGTTTCTTTGTTCTTGCTACAACATGGTTCTAATGAGAACGGCCAGCTTACCAAGATGCTTAGTTTACCTTTCATGGTTCTTGCTACAACATGGTTCTAATGCTAACGGCCAGCTAGAACGTAGTATTATATATAAAATGATAAGAATGACTAGTTTGCAACGCTTGCATCCTTAACTATGTAAAAGTATGTTATTCCCGTAAATAAACAATGTTAAATGCTGGTTGATACTCAAAAGGTGATTAAATATAAACTAAATAATTCTTTATAAAATCACACATCTTATATTTCATCAAATCCTATGAAGCAACAAAGAGAAACGAGACCAAGAAACACAACTCATTTCAGATATCTCACTATACAATATTTAATATGACTCAAATATTCCAAAGGTGGAAATAAACATATAAATCTATGTGATTATTACCAATACTATATGTAGCCTAGAATTCATATGCAAAATCACTCAAGAAACACAATCGAAGTAAACAAAATCAAACTTACTTTCAACATAGCAGGTTTGTCCAACAACCCATAAGGCAATCTCTCAAGCTCAATAACTCTTCTCGCAATTGTAATAGGAAGCTCCTTGTGAAGAAACTGAGATGAGATCATAGACATTTTTCAGTGGGTTTTAGGGAAGCTAAAGGGTTGTTGAAGCTTATGAGAGGTTGCGGTGTGCGAATTTTAAGGGATCAGGGGATGTGGATCGAGACGACGGAGACAAAATGTTTTCGATGTAATTGAAATTAAGTTAGGTTATGAAGTTAGGTACGTAGCTGAAAGCTAGGGAGAGACGAAGTAGTTGATAGTTCGGATCGGGTTGGTTAATTTACATTAGGATAAGTATATACGACGGTTTTAAATTAAAACTGTCGCAAATCAGTTTTCCAGGAATCTAAATACATATTTTGAATAAGGGTCAAATTTGCAACATATATATGCTACGGTTATAAATATAACCATCGCATATGACCTAATTTACACACACACACACACACACACACACACACACACACACACACATATATATATATATATATATATATTTGCTACGGTTGTGAAAGTCAACTGTCGCAAATTGTTTTTTAAAAATTTTCTACCGCTTTCCATGGACCAAATGCTACGGTTGTTTAAAAGAACTGATGCAAATAATACCAATTGCTACCGTTTTTACCTAAACCGTCGCAGAGACGCAATAAGAAGATTTTGTACTAGTGTACAGCGTAGTTTGTGAAGATTGGAAGTTATTTTAATCACAAATAAATTTGTGCTTGAATGTGCAAGTGATTAGAGTAAGTTTTTGAAAGCAAATGGTAGAGTTTTAGATAATAAGAGTATTAGAATAGAACAGAGAATTAAGTTATTAAAACAACTGAATTCGAGGCTATATATAGAGTTTAAAAGATGCAATTCTTCGTGAAGAGTTACGGTTAAAAGATACAGAAACAACTCTTGAATTAAGGGTTGTTTCTGTTTGTTAAATGGAAGTGACTGTTCAGAAAAATAGTCGTTATGAATGTTCAATCGACTGAAGAAATAATTTCAGTCTTCTGAATGTTCAAAAAATTCAAATTTAAATTTAAATTTTGAAAAGACATATAGTTCAGTCGACTGAACCTTCAAGTGCACTTGTGCACATGCACAGGTTTTCAGTCGACTAAACACACCTATTCAGTCGACTGGAAACTGTGTTTTCTGCCATATTTAGTTCTCTTTGAAAGATTTTTAACGATTCACTTGATATAATTTTTTTTATTGTGTGTATATGATTTTGAAAATAATTTTAAAAACATGTGTGCATGCATATACCACCTAGGAGAGATTTTAACAATGATTAACTACTAAACTAGACTATAAACAAACCATTTTATAAAATTTGAAACTTCTCTTTTGAACTCTTGGTCTTCAATCTATTGTCGAGTAGAATAGTATCTTCTCCTGCAAATATGGTTAGGTCATGTAATATTTACTTATATAGTTGTCAAAATTAAAACATTAAAATACAAGGTTCTAACATTCTCCCCCTTTTTGATGATGACAACTATGTAAGTCTAAAAATTTATAAAAACAATTATAACTCCCCTTGAATAAATGATCTACCTGTATAACATCTGCACATTTTATACTTCTCCCCCTTTGTCATCGACAAAAATGAATAATGGGATAACATGGTAAAGAGTTGTAATATGGATGAACATAAATAAGTAAACTTGAGAATTAGAAATAGTTTATATTTAAACAAACAACAAGTAAATGAAATTGAACAACAACACACTTAACAAATATCACCCAAACAACATTAATACAACATTGAAACAAACAACATATTAAACGAACACCAACAAACGTGCATTGTGACAACATAACGAACAACAGAATTAATGAAAATACATAATCATAAGATAAGATAATGAAAACTAAACTTCCTCGCTATCAGATTCTTCCTCTTCTTCCTTCTCGGATGTAGTCCAAGTGAAAGGAACGGGATTCTCGGCAATACTTGTTAAAGTAGAGCCGGTGCAATAGATCTTCTCCCATATTTTATTTAAGAATCCCTTGACGGAGTTGAGCTTCTTATTGGTCTTGACGAAATTTTTCTCAACGGTGACCAATCGTCGATTGAACTTGATTTGATTTAGAGAGAGAGTGACAAGGCCTTACTTTGCATTGAACTCTCCTTGAAGCTCTTGTATTTCATCGTCTTCTTCTTCCTCAAATTGATAGGAAGTGGAGGAGAAGCCGATATGTGTTTCATAAGGTTGGGGAATCCCTTGTGCACGATTTGCTGCCCATTGTTGGAAGCTAATGATTTGTTGAGGTGGAGGGCGTTTGGGCAAACTCATACGACTTAAAGTCTTTGAATTTAGCTTGCCAATTATGATGAAGTCGGCATCCGGTACGGTGACTCCAAAATTCATGAGAATGCGCATTATATAGGCTCCGTAGAAGATGGTTTTGTAACTCCTCTTGTGGTTGACGGTTAGAAGTTCATCAAGAATGTCTTTGGCCCAATTCACATGTTGAGAGGAGTAAATGGCGTAGAGTGCTTGAAAGTCTCTTTTGTAGACCTTCTCGTAACTCCCGTACAAGGTTGAATAGATCGGATGAGAGCATGATGAAGAATGTGCGCCTTTGGTCGCAAGGCGACGGATTTAAGAGCGGTCATATCATCAGAGAGAAATCTATGAGAGACTTCATCTCGATTGTCCATGTCGACCTCAATGTCGTTAATGTCGACTCCTTCGGATGGACAACGAAGAATATGGCCGATCCGTTGAAGAGGGAGATAAATGCGGATGCCGCAAACTAACGTCCAAATGCAGTCATCTTTGTTTGTTGGATCTTGGTGATCCAAGTTCATGTTTGCTAAGAAGAGCTTGATGAGGAGGGGGTAGATTTTGACATTATTGGCATCAAAACCAATCAAACTATCAAGGCCGCTAGCTTCGACAGTTTCACGAATCGTATAAGCATTGAAATCCGGGAATTTTACGAAGGAGCCATCAAAGGTCCTTGAGCTTTGCATGGCGTTGAATGGAGTAACCATAATGTTTTTGTGAAGCCATGATCTTATTGGCTCTCGGATGGTCCGGCGGAAGATTCTCTAGTTCTCTTGGTTCTAAGTGCCATTGGAATGAATTGATTTGAGGTAATAAAATTTGAATTGAAGAATAATGGGGGCTAGGGTTTAGTTGGTTGAAATGAGGTAGGGTTTGAAGTGAAGAAGATGAATATATAGGGTGGTTGAAAAGGTAGGTTGGGAATTGTGCATTTATATTTTAAAAAACCAGAAAAATCACAATCAATCGAGTGAAAAATGTTGGGGCAGTCGACTGTTGTGCAGGGAATTCCTTCCCGATTTTACTGTAATTTTATCAAATTCGGTCGACTGAATTTAGAGGGGTAGTCGATTGAAATCTGAAAAAAAATAAGCATATAAGAATTTTCAGTCGACTGTTGTGCAGGAAATTTTATCCCGTAGTATTTTACCTAAAAACTTAGCTTTTTAGTCGACTAAAAATGATGGGTTAGTCGACTGAATTATTATATTTAATAAATTTTATATTAAGTTTCAGTCGACTAGAAATCTAACTTCAGTTGACTTAAACTATCATAGGTTCTAATATTAGCCTCTTTTAACTATAAATTTTTGTGAAATAAACATAAACAATATATACTTTTATTAATTTTCTAATTATAATATCTTGGAAAACATAATATATTATTATCGAAAAAAAATACAAAACTTACTTCAAAACAAAATACATGAAATCCTTGTTTTCATAGGATTGTGAATCGTTAGATTGCGGTTCAACCTTCGTTATTTCTTGTAATGGAGGGATAGGTGACCATACATTATTACACTCCTAGGAGTTTGGTGAAAATTGAGGACATTAAGGGCTTCATTCCCAAGAATTTGGTGGCACTTGAGAAAGTTGTGGCGATGGTTGATGTATGCACTGTTTCGATGAAGACCCACAAAACTTCAAAGCGAATTGTTCTAGAAAGCATAAGCATTTAGCATTCACTTTCTGTTCATAGTACAGTTTGCATTGCAGTTGCAGTTCCAGAGTCTCTCTTTTGTAATGATGAATATCGTCAATTTTATCTTTCATAAATGGAGCACCAAAACGTAAGATTCGTTTAGTTCGTTTCCCCTATGGCGTATATCCAATATGATGTGTTGGAGACGGTGTGATCTTTACTGGAATATATACAGGAGTGGATTTGTTGGAATTCTTTGATGATTCGGAAGTGGAAGTTTTGAAAACAATAGAAGATTGATTTGATTCTTCTTGAGAAGACATTATTGTGTTTGTAAAGAAAAGTTAAAAAAGTTATTGAACTAAGAAGTTTTTAGAGGAAGAAATGATGAAGAAGAAAGTTTGGAGAGGGTAGCCTTTATATACAGGAGAGTGCTCTATTTTCAAGTAAAAGAAATTTGAGAATCAAAATGGCTGATCGTTTATGGCCAAGGAAAAATAAGAGGTAAATAAAGATGAAAAATAATAACCATATAGGTGATGTGAGGTTGGTAATAGTTGACATAATAAGAAACAATATAGCATAATGGAAATACATACAACTACCTTACCAGTGACTTGAGTTCGAGTGCCAGCAACTCCATTTTTGGCAAAAATTTATTTTTCTTAAAAACATTTATAAATTTTTTAATTTTAATTATAAATCATGCAAAGATAAAATACCTAATTATCGATGTAATTTTATAAAAATATTTTCATTTAAAGGTTTTGTAAAAATATCAGCTATTTGATTTTCTGATGATACAAATTCTAATGAAATATTGCCTTTTTCTATATCATCTCTAAGAAAATGATGTCTGATATCTATGTGTTTAGTTCTAGAATGATTTATTGGATTTTTTATAAATTTATCGCACTTGTATTATCACAATAAATTGTTGATTTAGAAAGATGTATTCCAAAATCCTGAAGTATTTGCTGCATGTAGATTACTTGAGCACATGCCAAAGCAGCAGAGAAATATTCTGCTTCACGCATGGAAAGTGAAACACAATTTTGTTTCTTACTAAACCAAGATACCAAAGATCGTCCAATAAATTGACAAGTACCACTAGTACTCTTTCGATCCGTGCGACATCCTCCAAAATCAGCATCATTATATGATACTAACTCAAAAGGACATTCTTTTGGATAAAAGAGACCGTAGTCTTTAGTCTTGCTTAGTATCTCAAAATTCGCTTCACTGCTTGCAAATGTGATTATTTGGGATTTGCTTGAAATCGTGTACACAAGCATACACTCATCATTATATCCGATCGACTAGCAGTTAAATATAGTAATGAACCAATCATACTACGATATAGTTTTTGGTCAACACTTTAACCATTTTCATCTCTATCGGGATGTAATGTAGTACCCAAAGGAGATGGTTTAGCAGAAGTGTTTTCCATACCAAATCATTTTATGAGATTATTATAGTATTTTTCTTGATTAATAAAAATTCCACTTTTTAATTGTTTAATTTGTAAACTAAGAAAATATGAAAGTTCTCCCATGTGATACATTTCAAATTCTCTTGTCATAATTTCTGAAAATTCTTGACATAATTTTTCATTTATGGAACCAAAAATAATGTCATCTACATAGATTTGAATTATTAAAATATCATTATTATCTTGTTTTATAAACAAAGTTTGATCTACTTTTCCAATTTTAAAACCTGAATTAATTAAATAACTTTTAAGGCTGTCATACCAAGCATAGGGTGCTCGTTTTAAACAGTATAAAGCCTTTTTTAATTTATAAACATGATTTGGAAATTTTTCATGGGTAAATAAAGGAGGTTGTTCTACATATACATTTTATTGTATAAAACCATTTAAAAAAGCACTTTTAACATCCATTTGATATAGTTTAAAATTATTAAAACATGCATAAGCTAATAAAATATGTATAGCTTCTAGATGAGCTATAGGTGCAAATGTTTCATCGTAGTCTATTCCTTCTTCTTGATTATAACCTTGAGCAACTAGTCTAGCTTTATTTATAATAATATTTCCTTGCTCATCAGCTTTATTTTTAAAAACCCATTTTGTATCGATAACGGCTTGATCATTTGGTCTAGGTACCAAGTCCCAAACGTTATTACGTTCAAATTGATTTAATTCTTCTAGCATAGCTATAATCCAGTAATCATCAATTGAAGCTTCTTTAGCATTTTTGGGTTCAATATTTGAAAGAAAAGCTACATGACCCATTTGATTTAGTTGATTCCGGGTTCTTACGTTGGTATTTATTTCTCCAATGATATTTTCAGCAGGGTTATTTCTTAGAAGCCTTGGTGGAGATCTTATATCATTATTATTTTTAAATTGTTGTATGTATTATTTTCTATATTTTTAAACTCATCGTCTGAGTCATTTGATTTAGAAATAATTTCTTCATCTTCTATTTTATGGTTAACTTTGAAATTTTCATCGAATGACACATGAAGTGTTTCTTCAATTACTTTAGTTCTTTTATTATAAATTCTGTAAGCTTTGCTTTGTTCCGAATATCCAATGAATATTCCTTCATCGGATTTTGGATGGAATTTACCAGGCTTATCTTTAGTATTCAATATAAAACATTTTGAACCAAAAACTTTAAGATATGATATGTTAGGTTTTCTTCCATTAAAAAGCTCATATGGTGTATGTTTAGTTAATGGTGTAATGGAAACTCTATTTAAAACATAACAAGTAGTTGCTACAACTTCTGCCCAAAAATATTTTGGTAGAGTACTTCCATTTAATAAAGTTCTAGCACATTCTTGAAGTGTTCTATTTTTCCTTTCTTCAACTTTATTTAGTTGTGGCGTTCTAGGAAATGAAAATTTGTGAACAATTCCTTTCTTATTACAATAATTTTCAAAAGATTCATTTTCGAATTCACCACCGTGATCACTCCGAATATTTTTAATTTTCAAATTTTTAATATTTTGAATTATTTTGGCAAAATTTTTCAAAAGTATCACTTTTATTTTTCAAAAATATTTTCCAAGTATATCTTGAAAAATCATCTACTATTACAAAAACATATCTATTATGCTTTATAGATTGAACTTGAGTTGGTCCAAAAAGGTCTAAATGTAATAACTCAAGTGGTTGTAATGTTGAAATCATTTTCTTCGATTTAAAACAAGATTTTGTTAATTTTCCTAATTGACAAGCATCACATATATTTTTTTACTTTGAAATTCATTTTTGGTAGACCTTTAACTAAATCATTTTTAGATAATTTGTTTATAGCTTTAAAATTCATATGACAAAATCTTTTGTGCCATAACTATTGATTATTATCTTAGGCTACTAGACACTTATTTGTGTTATGATTGATTTTCATATTTAATATATAAATATTTCTTTCTCTGGTTACTTAAATTATAAGGTTATTATTTTGACCAAAAATGTTGCATTTATTCTCTGAAAAAATTATATTAAAACCTTTATCACATAGTTGACTTATACTTAGTTAATTATGTTTTAAATTTTTAACTAATAAAACATTTGTAATAAGAGGTAAGTTAGATGTACCGTCATTGCGCACATTGCCTTTGCCGATGATATAGCCTTTGGAAATATCTCCAAATGTGACAGATCCTCCATCTGAGTAGATAACGTTGGTTAGCATATCTTTATTTCCTGTCATATGTATTGAGCAACCACTGTCTGGTATCCACTTCCTTTTTTCTTAGTCGGGACCTGCAAAAAAAATATGAATGACGTTGGTACCCACCTTTTATTAGGGTCCTAATAGTTAGATCTTAGGAAGCCAAACCCAAGAGGGTTTAGAATTCCCTTTATAAATGAAATCTTAATTTTTATGAACTGAAGTTATAAAAGATTTTATATACTTATTTCTAATTAAACTACTATTGGTTTTTGGTACCTAAATTTTTATAGCATTTGTTTTACCAATTTCTTTCTTTGAGTGATAACATTTTGCTTTGGTTTTGCTTTTACAAAATTATTATGCAAATTAAAAAATTTATATGATATATTATTCTTTTTTGAAATTGATTTTGAAGAATTTTTTTATCCTAATCCATTCTTATTAGTAGTTGTTTGAGAATGATTAATAATTTTAGAAAGATTTTCTCTTCCTTTATTAAAATTAGTTACGTTTTTAGTGATATTCTCTAACTCAGTTTTGAGACTGGTTTTTTCAATTCAAGAATTTTGATATTTGATTTTAAATCATAATTTTCTGAAGCTAATGTCATATTCTTTTCTTTTTGCACTTCTACTTCGTTTGATAGCATAATGAATTGAGAAGAAACATTAGACAAAGATTCTTGTGTATTAACAAGTTCTTCTTCTAGGATTTTCTTTTCATCTCTTAGCATATCAACTTCTATTTCAATTATGTTTAGGTTTTCTAGTGCATCTTTATACTTTATTTTAACTTCTTTGAGTTTATCTAACAATTTTTAATTTATATCAATTAAATCATCAAAAGTTAAAACACTTACATCGTTAGTTGATGCCATAAAGCAGACTTGGCTTGTTCAGAATCGCTATTTATGCCACTGTCTGATGATGAAGACGATTCTAAATCATCCTATGTAACCGAGAATGCCTACTTCTTTTTGTACTTGTCCTTCTTATTCTTGAATCTGTCTTTCTTTCTGTCAGGAAAGTCTTTCTTCATGTGGCCCTTCTTGTGACATTCATAACATTCGAGATTCGAAACTGGCGATTTACTGGAATTTTCTCTCCCGTTGTTTCCAAACTTCTTATTCTTTCTTAATTTTAAGAACCTTTTTGAAATTCTTTACAATCAATGCAATTTCATCTTCATCTAAATCCGAATCTTCTTGTTTAGCTTTGAAGGCAATTTTCTTTTTATCTTGGGCTTGATCACGTTTTGCCTGACTTCGTTTGACATGAGATTTCTAATTAACTCTTTAGGTTTGATGGTAGAAATGTAATTAGCTTCTTCAATAGCTAAGACTTTTTGTTCCCATTCATCCATTAAAGAGTGTAGAATTTTTGAGACAATATCAAAATCTAATTTTTTTTCTCCTAAGCCAATAATGAATGATTTATATCTTGGAATCTAGAATACATGTCATTTATAGTTTCATCTGGTCTCATTCTGAAATTTTGAAACTGATTTTTAATTATAGAAATCCTACTTTGTTTAACTTTGTTAGTTCCTTCTTGTGTGACTTTAAGAGTTCTCCAAATTTCATAAGTAGTTGTACACATGCTAACTCTATTAAATTCATTTTTATCTAAGGCATAAAATAACATATTCATGGCTTTTGCATTCGATGTAGCATCTATCTTTTGTGTATTTGACCATTCTGCAAAAGGTGTGGTGGGAATAGTATATTCATTTTGAGTAATATTCCAAGTATCATATCCATTTACTTGCATAAAAATTCTCATTCGAGTTGACCAATAATTGTAATTCAAACCATTAAATAGTAGTGGTCATGCAATGGATTGACCTTTAATAAAACTAGCGTTAGTGGTATTTTCCATATTAGCTGTGTATCAAATAACTGTGTTATGGTTATATAATAGCCTCACTCTGATACCCAATGAAAGTGCTGCTAAGGATCATAATATGGAATATAATCTAAGTTATCTACTAGTGTGGAATATGAACATAAAAAGTAAATAGTAAAGTAAATGACACCAGGGATTTTTATACTGGTTCGAACTCCCGTTCTACGTCTAGTCCCAGACTCCTTTTTAAATTTAACTATCAACCCTCTCTTAACATGGAGGAATAGGTATTACACCGCCTGAGCAACTGAACATGACTTCTACCACCTAGACAACTGAATAGGACTTCTACCGGTTGAGCAACCAAACAGGACTTCAACAATACAGAAAGTTTCCTTGACCGATTGTGCTCTTTTGATAGCACAGATAAATCTTTAGAGTACACCCTTCCTATAATCTTCTCCTTTGTGGTATATAGTGTAGTTCGTGAAGATTGGAAGTTATTTAATATTTAATCCCAAATAAATTTGTGCTTGAATGTGCGAGTGATTAGAACAAGTTTTTGAAAGAAAATGGCAGAGTTTTAGATAATAAGAGTATTAGAATAGAATCAGAGAATTAAGTTATTGAAACAACTGAATTCAAGGCTATATATAGTTTAAAAAACGCAATTCTTGGTGAAGAGTTACAGTTAAAAGACATGGAAAGAACTTTTGAATTAAGGGCTGTTTCTGTTTACTAAATGGAAGTGACCATTCAGAAAAATAGCCGTTATGAATATTTAGTCGACTGAAGAAAAAATTTCAGTCTTCTGAATGTTCAAAAAATTTAAATTTAAATTTAAATTTTGAAAAGACATATAGTTCAGTCGATTGGTGGTTCGGTCGGCTGAACCTTCAAGTGCACTTGTGCATGTGCACAAGTTTTTAGTCGAATGAACACACCCATTTAGTCGACTGGAAACTGTGTTTTCTGCCATATTTAGTTCTCTTTAAAATCTTTTTAATGATGCACTTGATATAAACAATTTTTATCGTGTGTATATGATTTGGAAAATAATTTTAAAAGCATATTTGCATGCATATACCACCTAGAAGAGATTTTAAAAATGATTAACTACTAAGCTAGACTATAAACAAACCATTTTATAAAATTTGAAACTTCTCTTTTGAACTCTTGGTCTTCAATCTATTGTCGAGTAGAATAGTATCTTCTTCTACAAATATGGTTAGTTCATATAATATTTAATTATATAGTTGTCAAAATCAAAACATCAAAATACAAGGTTCTAACAATGGGAAGGTTATAACCTATGTAAGTAGATAGTTAAAGCCTCGCAAGAAGAATTATGCAACACATGACTTAGAGCTGTTAGCCGTAGTATTTGGATTAAAGATGTGGAGGCATTACTTGTTGGGTAAGAATCCTTCTCTTCCTCTTTAGTTATTACTAATCTTTAAGGATCCTAGTAGTAATTTCCTTCTTTAAATAGTGAAAAGCTCAAGCTCTTCATAATCACAAGTCCCCGAAATACCTTTTCACTCATAAGGATCTAAACCTGAGGCAATAGCGATGGTTGGAGTTCCTAGCAGCTTACGACTTGGATATTCTCTATACACCAGGAAAAGCAAATATAATGGCAGGCGCTCTAAGTAGGAATGTAGTTTTGTCCCTCTTGGAAGTTACACCGACACTATTAGAAAGGATTGCTAGTAAGCAAAAGGAAGATAAGCGCTTAATGAAGATCATCAAGGATGTTGAGGAGAGGCAGTGTGCAAGTTTTATGATGGATAACTGAGGTATTTTGCATATGAATGGAAGCATCTGCGTCCCTAATGTCGATGACCTTAGACAAGAAGTTTTATCGGAATGTCATCGATCCAAACTGAATATTCATGTAGGTGCTTCTAAGATGCATCGAGATATGAAGCAAATGTTTTGGTGGAAATAGATAAAGAGGGATGTCTCAATCTTTATCAGCAGATGTTTGAACCGTCAAAAGATAAACGACGATCACCAGAAGACAACCGAGCTACTACAACCCTTAAAGATACCTAATTGGAAATGGATAATGATATCGATGGATTTTGTTGATGGATTACCTAGAACAAGAAGGGGAAATGAAGGAGTGTGGGTTATCATGGATTGGCTAACAAAGAGTGCTCTTTTATTCCAGTAAATCCGTTAAGACCTGCAGCTTCTTTGGCGGAAATTTTTATAAGGGAGATTTTTCGATTGCACGGAGTCCTGGTGAGTATTGTAAGTGATCGAGATCCCATCTTAACTAGTCAGTTTTGGGAGGCGTTGCAAGTAGCTTTAGGAATAAAGCTAAGCTATAGCATGGCATATTACCCCTAACCGGTTGGACTAACAGAAAGCTAAACCAGATTCTAGAAGATCTTTTGAGGGCATGTATTCTAGATTTTGAAGGATCGTGGGAAGATTATCTTCACTAAGTGGAATCCTCCTACAACAATAGTTATCAAGCGAACATCGGAATGGCACCCTAAGAAGCCCTCTATGGACATCCATGAAAGTCACCAGCATGTTGGGTTGAGAATGGAGATTGGCTAGTACTTGGACCAGACATGATTCGAGTAGCTACTAAAAAGGTTGCAGTGATAAAGAGAAGGATGAAAGAAGCCCAAGATCGACAAAAGAGTTATGAAGATAGAAGGAGAAGTGATTTGGAGTTTGAAGTTGGAGACTACATATTTGCAAAGATTGCTCCAATCAGAGGAGTTATTCGAATTGGAAGGGCTAGGAAGTTGATACCCAGGTATATTAGACCTTTGAAAGTTATTGAGAAGATTGTACTGCTTGCCTACAAGGTTGAATTACTAGAAAGGTTGTTGAGGGTCCAAAATGTTTTCCACATATCCCATTTGAGGAAATTTGTTCATGACCCTTCGTTGATTGTAGAATCGTCGGTTCAAGATGATTTGGAGATATAACCAAACTTTACAGTGATTAGACATCTAGTTCATATTGTATCGGGATGAGAAGAGAATGCGCATTAAAGTGGTGAAATTAGTAAAGATTCAGTGGAGTGAGGATACCATAGATTGTACTTAGGAAACGGTGGATCATATGAGGGGAGCCTACCAAGAATTATTGTTAGATTAGTCATTGTTTGTATGTATAGTGTATGCATTATTGTGTTCTGGATGCTTAGTGTATGTCCTTTGTATGGGTTTCATGATATATAATATATATTCCACTTTTGAGTTATTTTGGGTTATTCCTTTGTTTTCTAATTTCGAAACGAAATTCTTTTAACGGGGGAAGAGTGTAACAACCTAGAATTTAATCACTTTAAATATGGATACTTAAATATACTATTAATAATTAATTAATGGATTTTATAACTCAAAATAGAACTCTTTTAAATAACAACTAATGATGTTGAGATAATTTTCAAAATTTGTTCACAGAAATAAGTAGTTCAAAGAAAAATAAAAAATGTGACCGAAAATCATTTTTCGAATTTTTGACTTTTCAGTGTTCTAAAAGTTATCAAAAACATTATGCACATTGGAGTTAACATATTCACGCTTTTATAAATGATTTAGGATTTTGTAATATATATAAGTATATACTAACTTAAGAAATATAATAAGATAAGATGTAACTTATTACATAAATTTAAACAAAATAAAAATGTAAAAGAAAGAAGTCACAAAATGTCACTTCCATAAAAACATTAAGTATACAAGTATCAATTTCATGTTGGCTCAACCAAGAGAGGAGGGACAAGGAAAAACGTATGCAAAGGGGAAGAGGAGCATGCATGGTGAGGTGGCAAGCTAAGAGAGGAGGGTATGTACCTTAAGGTCATTTTGGTAACTTAATTTATCCATGTGTATATATACCCATTTCCTAATTTTTTTAATAATTTTTCTCATTTCATTTCCACTTTATAAAACTTCCTCAAAGCACTTACAACATTTCCATGGCCTCCTCTTAAGTCCAAATTCAAAAATCCTAACTCTTTTCCACTTTAAATTCTAGAAAACATGTTTAAACACCTTCTCCTCCATTTCTACTCCACTTCTCCTTTCCAAAACAGCCCTACTACCCTCCACCATCTAGGTGAGCATTATAACTCTCTAGGCCGAACCCTTGTGCTAGCTAAAGCCCATAAAAAGTCTTAGATCATATTCACATTCCAAAGGAAGTCGCCTTGATTTAGTTAACTTTTGGTGAGTAAAGTTCTCACATTTTTACTAAGATTTTAAAACGTATATCATTGCTTAATTTGTTGTAAATATGATGTGTTTTTGGGTGAAACTAATTGTTGGTTTGTATGAATGTATAAGTGCTTGGATTATAGTGATGTTTGGTTATGATTTATATGTGCTTATGTGCCATGATTTGAAATTTGACTTGAAATGAAGTCTAATATTTATATTAGTTAGAAAGTTGGGATCTTGTTATGTTAGAGATTGTGATGTGAAACGGTCTTGTATACATGACTTATGCTAAGAAAGTTAGCACCTTTGCTCATTTAAGCAACATTAATCCCTTGTGTAAAAGCTTTAAACTTGAGTTTTAAATTTAAAAATATTTTTAAGTTAAACTTGTTTAGTTCCAAAAAAATGCCTTTATGTTTTACAAAGTGGCAAAGCTTCACAAAGTTAAAGTTTAAAAGATTTAGAAGAACCCGATTTCAAGTTTTGAAATTATGGGTCGTATAGCGATAGTCGCCATAGAGACAGTCCGTAAAACGAACTAATTTTTCGAATCTAAAAGTGTTTTCTAACTTATATTAAGTAATTAAAAAGGTAATTATTATTTCATTATTAAATTATTTAATAAATGATTATTTAATTAATTAAGTAAGTTAATTAGTACTTAATCATTAGTTAATAGATGTAATTAATACTGAAGTGTTAATTAATTAACTTAATTTAGGTTACTTAATTAATTAAAGTGAATTATTATTTAATTAATAATTAGGGGTTAATTATTATTTAATTATTTATTAAAGATTAATTATTAATTATTTATTTACAAAAAGGGGTTTAATCAATTATTAATTAATCACCGATTAATTAAATTTAATTGAGATTTTAATTAGGACTTAATTAATATTTAATTATTATTTAATAAGGGTTTAATTTATTATTTAATTAATAAATTAGGGTTTTAAATTGCTATGTGTCTAAAATATCGGTTAGTTTAAACTGTTATTCTTTTTCAAAAATGTTTTAAATTAAGGCATTTCTTTGTCGATTACCCTTAAGTAACCTCAAACAAATATGGAACCCATGTTAATGTAGTGATGCATTTATGGGAAGTAAGTCATCCCATAGTTAGCACTAAAAGCCGACGAGTAGGTCGATCCTCTATCTGTGAGATCTGGAATTTATTTTTGGGCAAGGGATAGAATAAGCTCGAAAAATCGAAAACGTGATAGATATGGGAGGGTTAATTTCTATCAATTGGTCATGTTTAAATTAAATATATGGTTATCCATATGCGAACTTTGTATAATTATTCTAAATAGCAGATTGTCTACTATTGATAACTTGACCTATTTTAACTCGAGAATTATGATATGTATATTCAAGTTTCCTGGTGAGGGCTCGAATACTTGTCGCATACTTTCAAAGAACCGTAATTGAGTTAGTGGAGAATTACCGCTTAGTTTGGAGACATCGGTTTTTGGAAAAGTATATTTATCCGAACCACTCCTAATTAATAATGTTCTTGATGTATCATTACTGAAGTATGTTATGGAACTGTAGGAGAAGTAGTGTGGGTTAGTTGAAGATGAACTAAAAGCATTAAATGCTAACTTATTAAGACTTTGGCTAATCAACCTTGGAAGTAATGCATGAACGTAACCTCTAGACCACCTACGCACTGGTAAACGAAAACCACCTCAACTGGATCTTAGGAACACCACTCATTCCATTTCTCACTACCTCCTGAGGGTGATTCTAAAATTAAAGATAATAATTGTTGAATGTTTTGATCAATCCCGGAACAACTTGTATGGATGAATGCTTTCATTGCATCGATTGCCTGGAGGGCAATGATAGCATTCCAAGATGGTCTGCAAGGAGGAAAGGTAATTGTAACCTCAAGCTTCACAACCAGGAATGACTAAAATCAGGGTAATGCAGCGTGTTAAGTGGGTCGCACTGATTCAGGTATGATAATCCCTTTCTAGAGTTGATATCATTCCTTTATATTATGCTTCGGTCCATTATGGTTGTTGATCATAACCTAGGTATAATCATATTCGATACTATCCAGTAAAGGTAGGCCGATCATATGTTGGCAGGGAGTCCATGACACCATGTGTAGCTCTTGGTGCATTTTATCTAGAGATGCACTGTGACACGTGGTACCTCGGTGCCATGTCATTGATGGAATTCATTTTCCAATACGTGCCTTTACAGACTTAGTTGTATACCTATTATGCTGGAATTTAATTAATGTAACAATTTCTGCTATGATTTCATATTTATTTTAAACTAGACATTATGATAATATCAGAGGATTTTATATAGAAATGTTTTGGTTATCATAAGGTAAAAATATGACCGTGTTTATGTGCAGCGTTGTCTTACGAGATATTTTTTTTGAAGATTTTATAAAGTTAAAATTCATGCTTCACTCACACCAGACCCATGCTTGACTTGGAGTTTTATTTCTTTCCCTTAAACTCATAGGCACTCGAATTTTTATGAGCAGCCAAGTAGTCACTTTCTTTGGAGAATTTTAGAAAACAATATGGAGTAGGAGCTTTCAACATCATCTAGTAGTTATCTATATTTCTGTGTCTCTTGTATATTATGTATTGGTGGTTTATGCAAACTGATATAGCTGTCCTTGTGGTGAATAGTATACGTTGTAACATTTTGGAGTAACCATATGTACTATTGTGTGATGATGTATATGTAGCTCCGACGTTGGTGAGAAAATTCTATGTTTGTTTCCTTGTCGTTTATATTATTTACCCCATGACCTATCTTTTTGTAACATCCCCCTACTTGGAGGCCCAAAACTAACGGTTACGGATGCTATAATCATCCATAGTTATTAATCCTCGGCGACCAAATATGGCGAAGTTAGATTCATTGATACACAGAAACACGTGAATATGGAAAATTTTCAAACTTCAAACAAAATCACATTCCATATTAAAACATTTCCCATTCATTATATAATCCCATATTCGCAAATCACGTAGAGAGAAAATATATTTATTACAACATCAACCAAGAACGACATATGAAGATGCCCCCTTGGATGATCAAAGTATATACAGGCAATATAACAACTTTGCCATTACAAACAACACAGCGGAATCAAAAGAAAAGAGAACTCTAAATAGATATCATGCCTCCTTCATGTCTCCGGAAGCTTATTCTTCGTAAGAGGTACTTGAAAACTTCAACTTCTCAAACTACTCAAAATCAATTGAGTACCCGAGAGATTAAGAGGAAAACATAAACTTCAAGTCAGACATAAAGCCTAGTATGAATAATAATCTACCATCTCAAATCATTTAAATATCTAGTGATACCATGCCACTTAGCGGAACGAGTTTTCCCCTCACTAGTATCTCAAAAACCTTTATAAAACCATATGCTATGCTCCTGCATCCACAATGGTTAAACAACTCAAAACAGTATTATATGATGATATGCAAAACAAATGAATTAATTCTAGATTACCCATCCCTATTCATTTTAGACTATATGTTTCAATTATAACTTCTAGGATTACTATTAATCTAATAGTTTTCATGGGATGACTAATAACCCGTTAAACATTAAAGGACCCCTGTCCAATTATATAGTTTTCATGGGATCACTATAAACCTATTGGTAAATACAATATTTTACCATATCCTAGTTTTCATGGGTTGACTAGGAACCTATTGACATCTGTCAATATTTCATCCAGATATAGTTTTCATGGGCTAACTACAAATCTACTGGCCCCTGCCAGTATCTAATCATAGTTTTGATAGGCTTACTATAAACCCGTCTTTCTAACATCTTCCTTTATACATAGTTTTCATGGCCTAACTATGAACCTATTGGCCCCTGCCAATACCTTTTCATATACACAGTTTTCATGGCCTTACTGAGAACCTATTGGCCTTTACCAATATCTTTCTTTTATATTTTAGCATCCTCTATTCTGGTCTTCCTGATCTCTTAGATGCAATTCTACTCGTTCAGGAGTTTAATCAATTTATATTCACTACTGGGTTAACCTATCTGGTTCTTCTACCCTTTATCCCCAAAATGCAGTTATGGGTCCATTATAAAGTGAATATATTCATATTTGAAGAAGCAAACATAACAACATAGCAATACCAGTCCTGTGGGTTTAATATAAACATGGTTAATCCCTTTAACCTTTTAGTTTATCAAAGAAAGCTTCTTCTTAAAACCATTATAAAAGCTCATTTAATTTAGCCATGGGTTTTTCCTTTTAAAAATAGAGTTTGGGTTATAAAACCTTTCGATACCTTCAAAACCAAGCTAGCTTTCGACTTCATAGGATGGCCTCCTTCGAAAGCCTTAAATTTTATCTTCAAAACATTAGGCTCCTACCTTTTAATACTTTAAAATCAACCTTTTAAAGCCTTTCGAATATATTAAAGTATTAACATTTTAACTTTAGAAGCTTAGCTTCGAAACCAGTTGAAAGTACCCCTTTCGACACCAATGGAAGTAACCCTTTCAAAATCATTGAAACTCCCCCTTTTGAAAGCATTGGGTTTATACTTAAAACAATATTTGGGTCAAAGTGAATATAGGCGAAAGCAACTCTTTCGATACCATCCTTTATCATATAAAAATATTGGAGAAAACTTGATGGCATCGGCACCATCTCTTTCGAAAACATTTAACATCTAGGTAAAATATTAGAAGGTTGGCGTCGAAACCCCATTTCGAAATCATCACCTTCGAAACCTCTAACCCCTTTCGAAAGCTATAGGAAGTGGCTTAAACTTTATAAAACAAAGTACCTTTCGACAGCATTGATATCTTCAGCAGCATCGAAAGGCTATGAAATGGCAACAGGGTTTCGATTAGGTAGGAACCCCTTCTTTCAAAACATTCTTTCATAAGTAAGGAACCTAGTCGAAAGCAATCTTAAGTTAATGGCAATCCTTCCAAAACCTTTTTAAATCCTCTTTCAAAACCAAACACTTGGACTCTGTCGAAGGCAAAATCAAAACAAAGGCAAGCGCTTTTCTTTTAAAAACAAACTAAGGTTTTGACTCCCTTGGAAGCTAGGCTTTCGCCACTTGACCTTTCACCTATCTCCAATCCACTGCGTACCATTATGGTGATACCTTGTTTATTGGTTTTTGCATAGTTGGTTTCGACAAGGATGAAGGCGGAAGCTTCTGTTTCGAAAGGTGCTTTCCAAAGTAGGGGGAACCAAATTTCTGAGTAAACCTGGTTTAATTTTTATTAATGTAACCTTTTCTCTAACTAACCTATCACGTGTCAACACCAGATTTGTTGCCTTAACATTTTCAAATTATTTTCTAAAAATAACTTCCACTAATCTAGATCTAAACCATGGTTAAGTTAATCAATTAAGCCCTTCCATTAAGCAAAACCAATTTTCCAAAGAAATCATTCTTCTAAAACAATTTATTTTGCATAGCAAATAACTTTGGAAAAATCCCCAAAAATTCCAGTAATTCACTTTAATCATGTTATCAAACATATCAAAATTCCAGACCCAAATTCTCCATATATTTTCCAAAATAAATTTATAAACCCAAATAATCATAATTTCCTTTGAAAATTCATAATAATCTTTCCATAGCTTGAAAAATTACCAAAATTGAAACACAACTCCAAAATCTTATTTCTCATAACATAAAATTTTCCTATGGCATTTAGACATAATTAAATCTCGGTTTTGACCTAAAACCGGAAAATCCTCTTTTAAACATTCTTGTTTAAACCATATAAATTTTAAAATCAAGCATATCATCATCCAATGTATCATAAAAATGAATTTACCCTTAAATCTGAAAATATGTGATTCAAAATAAAATAGAGATGGAATTATTATTCACGTTGACCTAGATAAGGAGATTGGATTGAGATTCATTTCCCCTAAGCTTGATTCTCTAGCTTTTAAATTTGAATTTCTTCTTCCTCTAAATGGCAAGCCGTTCCTATGCTTTTGATTTTTTCGTTTTAAAATGACGTGAATAACGGATGAAATGGTTGGAACGAAATATATATAAGGGTAAGGGTCTTTGGGCAGCAAATTTCAATTATACCCTTATGTGATTTGTTTAACCTAAAAACATTATTTAGCCCGTTAATTATTATATTAGGCTCGACCTTAATTTAATTAATTCAAATCACAATCCCCTTACCACTTAACATTTACATTATTCTACTTAATTTATCTAATTAAATCTCCTGAATAATGTTATCAAAATTAGGGATGTTACATGCTCCCCTCCTTAAAGAATTTTGTCCTCGAAATTCAATAAGGACTAAATACCAAACATAGCAATCATTTGTAACGACTCCTAACAACCATACTATTCTACCTGACTAGGAATTATATATGTAAATCTAATATAGACATACCCTCAAAGCATATAAGATAAGTGTCTCGAATCCCATCCTCTGTCTCCCAAGTACAATCTTTCTCGTTGTCGCTCCACTGAACTTTCACCAACCTTACTGTCTTGTTCCTCAATCTTTTCTCATCTCTTGCTACAACCCAAACTGGTTGTCTAACAAAAGTCAAATCAGGCTCTACTACCAAGTCCTCCAACTCTGTCTGAGGAATGATAGCCTTTGGATCATGCACATACTTGCAAAGATGAGACATAAGAAATACATTATGGACACCTACCATACTGCTCGGCAACTCTATTCTGTATGCGAGCTTTGCAATCCTTTCTATTATCTAGAATGGACCAACATATCTCAAGGCCAACTTTCCCGACTTTCCAAACCGTACCACACCCTTCATATGTGATACCTTAATGAAAACCCTGTCTCCCATTGAGAACTCTAGGTCTTTACGCCTCTTATCTTTGTAACTTTTCTGTCTGGATTGAGCATCCTTCATCCGCCCTCGGATTAGCTCAATCTTCTCTGACGCCTCCCTAACCAATTTTGGAGCTAAGACCAATCTGTCTCCAACCTCCAACCACATGTAGAGGATTTGCACGGCCTTCCATACAAAGCTTCAAAAGGTGCCATTGCTATACTAGTCTGGTTGCAATTATTATAGGAAAAATTAACCAAATGCAAGTGATCCTCCAAAGATCCACCAAAATCCAGTACACAAGCTCTCAACTAATCCTCGATACCTTATTGACTCTCTCTGTTTGCCCATCAGCCTGTGGGTGATATGCGGTACTCATCTGGAGCTTAGTGCCTAACACATCCTGTAGACTCTTCCAGAATTCACTAGTGAATAAAGCATCTCTGTCGCTGACTATGTTACTAGGAACTCCATGAAGTCTAACTACGTTCTTCATGAACTACTTCGACAAAACATATGCCATCATGGTCGACTTTAATTGAATGAAATATGCAGTCTTGGTCAATCTGTCCACAATAACCCATATACTCTCATTTCCTCTCCTTGACCTTGGCAACCCATCAATAAATTCCATGGATATCGAATCCCATTTCCAAACTGGAATATCTAGAGGTTGAAGTAACCCACTCGGCTTCTGATATTCGGCCTTCACCTATTGACAGTTTACACACTGCCTAACCCACAAGCCAACATCCCTCTTCATGCCTTCCCAATAGAAGCTCCTCTTCACATCTTGATACATCTTGGTCCCTCCAGAATGAATCGTAAACTTAGATCGATGACACTCCTCAAGAACTTCTCTTCTTAAGTTATCTACATCTGGAACACATAACCGTCCCTTCTTTCTCAACCATCCTCTTTGGTCAAGACAAAAATCTTTCAAATCATCAACCTCAGTTCCAACCTCAAGCCTTCTGATTCGCTCGGCTAATAATGGATCCTCCTTTTGCTTAGAAGAAATTCTCTCGATTAACACTAGTCAAACTTCTTAACATGACATCATGGCAGTACTCTGACTAGAACTAGCAGTCGATCTTAACTGCATACTGCAACTGGTCAAAGCTTCTAGTTCCTTCCATTCTGCCAATATAGCCAAAACCACATTCTGATGTCTTCTGCTAAGAGCATCAGCTACTTTATTACCTTTCCCTAGGGTATACTCTATACCAAAATCATAAGTAGACAAAAACTCCAGCCACCTCTACTGTCACATACTCAACTCCTTCTGAGAGAATAAGTATCTTAAAGACTTATGATTGGTATACAACTCAAATCCCTCCCCCAAGAGATAATGCCTCCAAATCTTCAAGGCAAAAGTCATCGCAGCCAACTCCAAATCATGAGTAGGGTATCTTACTTCGTGTGATCTAAGCTGCCTAGATGCATAAGCAATGACTTTGCCCCTCTTCATTAACACGACTCCCAATCCAGTTCCACATGCATCAGTGTATACTACCAACCCCTGGTTTCCATCTAGAACAAATAACACTGGAGTATTGCTCAATAAATGCTTTAACTTAAGGAATTCTTCCTTACATTTGTCAGACCATACAAACTTCACTTCCTTCCTAGGAAGCTTGGTCAAAGGCGCTGCTATCCGTGAGAAATCCTTGATGAATCCCCGGTAATAGCCAGCAAGTCCAAGAAAACTTATGATCTCGGTCACCGTCTCTGGTCTCTTCCAATTGTTCACAACTTAGATCTTATCTAGATCGACTGACAATCCTTTCTCTAAAATCACATGACCAAGAAACTTAACCTCTTTCTTCCAAAAATGACACTTGGAAAACTTCGCCTTTAGCTGATTCTGCCTCAACGTCTCTAGCACAACTCTAAGATGATCTTCATGCTCCCTCTCACCCTTAGAGTATACCAAAATGTCATTTATAAACACCAACACGAATCTATCCAAATACTCTCGCTAGACTCGATTCATCAAATCCACAAAGAAAGAAGGTGCATTCGTTAACCCGAATGGCATCACTCACCACTCATACGAATGATATCTAGTCCGAAATGCAGTCAAGGGAATATTGTCCTCTTCCACTCTCAACTGATGGAATCCTATCGCCAAATCCAACTGGGAAAATACTCTGGCTCCTATCAACTGATCAAACAGATTGTCAATTCTTGGCAAAGGATACTTGTTCTTTATCGTCCTTTCGTTTAGCTTACGATAGTCGATACACATCCTCAACGACCCATCTAGTTTCTTTGTGAATACCACGGCCACTTCCCAAGGCGAACAGCTAGGTCTAATAAAATTCCATCCTTCTAGATCCACTAGCTGCACCTTCAATTCCTTCATCTCAGTCGGTGTCATCCTGCTAGGTGGTCTACTCATAGGTTCAACTTTTGGTACAAGATCTATCAAAAACTCAACAGCTTGTTTCGGTGGTAGTCTTGTGACTGGCTCAAAGACATCTGCAAATTCTCTTGCAATTCAAACCTGACTTAGCTCTTCTCCCACTTCCATTGCACATAACAAAGCACAACTACTCCGGTCAGAATTCTATACTTAGAATATAATTAAGTTATAACTATCAAGGTATCTCAAAGATATCTCCCCATCCTAGCAGAATATCCTGGCCTTATACCTCCTCAACCAATCCATACCCAAAATGATTCTGAAATCTACAAAATTTTAAACATAAAAAATACAAGCAAACTTATGACCTAACAAATCAAGCTCTAACTGGTCACATCTTATCCCCAGAGTTGCATACCCTCATATTGGATTCGTAACCCTTAAGGAAGTAACAAGGTATGTGGGTTCTATGCATAACCTTTCAACCAAACACTAGGATATAAATGAATGTGATGCACAGGTATCAAAAATATTCTAACTGGTATACTCTGAATCAAAAATGTACCTTCCATCATAGTTTTCCCTTTATCAGCTACAATAGGCTTAGCTGATGATCCAACAGCAAAAACTTTCCCCTTGTCCGCCCTGACTGGCTCTGGACACTGGTTCTTGTAATACCAAACTTGATCACAGTTAAAGCTTCACATTCTTCTTGTCTGCAGCCTTCTTTCCCTTGCCTGACCGGCACTCATTCGCATAATGACCCTTCTTGTCACATTTGTAGCACACCAAATCAGCCTTTGCCTTCTTGGCAGCATCCCCTTTCTGGGTTCCCTTCTTCTTAAAGAAATTCCTCTTCTTCCCTTGAGGACCCTGCGATTCAACTGGCTTCTCTCTAGCAGAAATAACAAGCTTCTCTTTAAGGCGAATGGCCATCTCCACCAGCACATTACAAAGTTTTCGGATATGGGTCATGGCCATTCTAGCAAGCTCAGGTCTCCATCCTCGAATGAACCTTTCATTCGTTCTGACATCAGTGTCCACCAAAGCATATCCATATCGAGACAGCTCATCAAACTTAGCTGAGTACTCGATTACTGACATATCTCCTTGGAAAAGATCCATGAACTTCCTCATCAATGCTGACTTAGCAACCTCAGACAGATACCTCTGCTCAAACCTTCTCCTGAAATCAGCCCATGTTAGCTCTTCCTCCGGAACTCCAACGGTTACACTATTCCACCAGTGAAGCGTTGCCCCTTGCAACTGCCTAGAGGCCAGCCTTCACTTTTGCCTATTATCCAAGCCTATATCCATACAGATCCTTTCACAGCTTATCCAATTCTTAACTTCAATAGCATCCTCCGTTCCAACAAACTACTTTCCACCCCAGACTGGTGTAGTCTCTGCTTAGCTTAGCATAGTTATTCCCAACTGGAGCCACATGATTAGCTCCTCCAATATTACCAGCAACTCCAACTAGCAAAAGATTGGCTAACAACTGATACACCATCCCCGCATCTACTGGCGGATTTCCAGCATCTACATTAGCTACAGCATTTGGATTAGCATTAGCCCGTCGATCTTGATTCCTCTTGGTATTAGGTCGAGCATTTCCGTTGGTTGTGGTGCTTCCTCCACTAGATTTCCTCTTCCGTTTCCTACTTCCATATCTTCTTTCTCGTAAATCTGCATATGAGCCTTAGTAAGATACATAAGAATGGTCTAAGAGAGAGGATAACATGTACTTATATATATATATATATATCTATATATGAAATACAAGTGTGTTACTATACCGTTAACCCAAACCCCAATCATATTTTCAAATTCATTGAATTATGTTTGAAAATATTTTAGGTTTAACTTTCTTTTAAAGTTTCATAAACTTATGCTCTGATACCAACTTGTAACATCACCCTACTTGGAAGCCCAAAACTAACGGGTATGGATGCTGCAGTCATCCATAGTTATTAATCCTCGGCGACCAAATACGGTGAAGTTAGATTTATTGTTACACAAAAAAACATAAATATGGAAAAAATTTAAACTTCAAATAAAATCACATTCCGTATCAAAACATTTCACATTCATGACATAATCCCATATTTGCAAATCACATTCAAAGAAAATATATTTATTACAACATACGCCAAGAGCAACATATGAAGATGTCCCCTTGGATGATAAGAGTATATATAGGCAATATAACAACTATGTCATTACAAACAACACAGCAGGATCAAAAGAAAAGAGAACTCTAAATAGCTATCATGCCTCCTTCACTTCTCCGGAAGCTTATTCGTCTTAAGAGGTACCTGAAAATCTCAACTTCTCAAACTACTGAAAATCAATTGAGTACCCGAGAGTTTAAGGGGAAAACAAAAACTTCGAGTCATACATAAAGCCTGCTATGAATAATAATCTACCATCTCAAATCATTTAAATATCTAGTGAGACCACACCACTTAGCGGAACGGGTTTTCCCCTCACTAGTATCTCAAAAATCTTTATAAAACCATATACTGTGCTCCCGCATCCACAATGGTTAAAACAATTCAAAACTATATAATATGATGAAACGTAACACAAATGAATTAATTCTTGATTACCCATCCCTATTCATTTTAGACTATATGTCTCAATTATAATTTCTAGGATTACTATTAACCTAATAGTTTTCATGGGCTGACTAATAACCGATTAAACATTTAAGGACTCCCTGTCCAATTACATAGTTTTCTTGAGATCACTATGAACCTATTGGTAACTCCAATATTTTACTCCTATCCTAGTTTTCATGGGTTGACTAGGAACCTATTGGTGACCCCAATATCCTTTATTATTATCCTAGTTTTCATGGGTTGACTATGAACCTATTGACATCCGTCAATATTTCATCCGGATATAGTTTTCATGGGCTAAGTACAAACCTACTGGCCCCTACCAGCATCCAATCATAGTTTTTATGGGCTTATTATAAACCCGTCTTCTTGACATCTTTCTTTATACATAGTTTTCATGGCTAACTATGAACCTATTGGCCACTGCCAATATCTTTTCATATACACAGTTTTCATGGGCTTACTAAGAACCTATTAGCCCCTGCCAATATCTTTCTTTTATATTTTAGCATCCTCTATTTTGGTCTTCCTAACCTCCTGGATGCAATTCTACTCATTCAGGAGTTTAATCAATTTATATTCACTACTAGGTTAACCTATCTGGTTCTTCTACCCTTTATCCCTAAAATGCAGTTATGGGTCCATTATAAAGTGAATATATTCATATTTGAAGAAGCAAACATAACAATATAGCAATACGACTCCTGTGGGTTTAATATAAACATGGTTAATCCCTTTAACCTTTTAGTTTATCAAAGAAAGCTTCTTCTTAAAACCATTATAAAAACTCCTTTAATTTCGCTATGGGGTTTTCCTTTTAAAAATAGAGTTTTGGTTATAAAACCTTTCGATACCTTCGAAACCTAGCTTTTGACTTTATAAGATGACCTCCTTCGAAAGCCTTAAATTATATCTTCAAAACATTAGGCTCCTGCCTTTTAATACTTTAAAATATACCTTTCGAAACCTTTCGAATATATTAAGGTATTAACATTTTAACTTTAGAAACTTAGCTTCGAAACCAGTTGAAAGTACCCCTTTCGACACCAATGGAAGTAACCCTTCCGAAATCATTGAAAGTCCCCTTTTCGAAAGCATTGAGCTTATACATAAAACATTATTTGCGTCAAAGTGAACATATATGAAAGCAACTCTTTCGAAACCATCCTTTATCGTATAAAAATATTGGGGAAAACTTGATGGCTCTGCACCATCTCTTTCAAAAGCATTTAACATCTAGATAAAACATTATAAGGTTGGCGTCGAAACCCTTTCCGAAATCATCACCTTCGAAACCCCTAACCCCTTTCGAAAGCTATAGGAAGTGGCTTAAACTTTATAAAACAAAGTACCTTCTGATAGCATTGATATCTTCAACACCATCGAAAGGCTATGAAATGGCAGTAGGGTTTCGACTAAGTAGGAACCCCTTCTTTCAAAACATTCTTTCATAAGTAAGGAACCCAGTCGAAAGCAATCTTAAGTTAATGGCAACCATTTTGAAACCTTTTTAAATCCTCTTTCGAAACTAAACGCTTTGACTCTGCCGAAGGCTAAATTAAAACAAAGGTAGGCGCTTTTCTTTTAAAAACAAACCAAAGTTTTGACTCCCTTGGAAGCTAGGATTTCGACACTTAACCTTTCGCCTATCTCCAATCCACTGCGTACCATCATGGTGATACCTTGTGTATTGGTTTCGGCATAGTTGGTTTCGACAAGGATGAAGGTGGAAGCTTCTGTGTCGAAAGGTGCTTTCCAATGCAGGCGGAACCAAATTTCTGAGTAAACCTGGTTTAGCTCTTACTAAAGTAACCTTTTCTCTAACTAACCTGCCACGAGTCATCACGATATTTGTTGCCTTAACTATTTCAAATTCTTTTCTATAAATAACTACCGCTATTCTAGATCTAAACCATGGTTAAGTTAATCATTTAAGCCCTTCCATTAAGCAAAACCAATTTTGCAAAGAAGTCCCTCTTCTAAAACAATTTATTTTGCATAGCAAATCACTTTGAAAAATCCCCAAAAATTCCAGAAATTCACTTTAATCATGTTATCTAACATATTAAAATTCCAGACCCAAATTCTCCATATATTTTCCAAAATAAATTTATAAACCCAAATAACAATAGTTTCCTTTGAGAATTCATAATAATCTTTCCATAGCTTAGAAAATTACCAAAATTGAAACCCAACTCCAAAATCATGTTTCTCATAGCATAAAATTATCTCATGGCATTTAGACATCATTAAATCTTGATTTTGATCTAAAACCATATAAATACTCTTTTAAATATTCTTATTTAAACCATATAAATTTTAAATCAAGCATATCATCATCCATTGTATCATGAAAATGAATTTACCCTTAAATCTGAAAATATATGATTCAAAACAAAATAGAGATGGAATTATTATTCACCTTGACCTGTATAAGGAGATTGGATTGAGATTGATTTCCTCTAAGCTTTATTCTCTAGCTTTTAAATTTGAATTCTTCTTCCTCTTAATGGGCGGTTGTTCCTATGCTTTTTTTTGCATTTAAAATGACATGAATAATGTATGAAATGGTAGGAACAAAATATATATAAGGGTAAGGGTCTTTGGGCAGCAAATTCCAATTATACCCTTATGTAGTTTGTTTAACCTAAAACCGTTCTTTAGCCCATTAATTATTATATTAGGTTCGGCCTTAATTTAATTAATTCAAGTCTCAATCCCTTTACCACTTAACATTTACATTATTCTATTTAATTTATCTAATTAAATCTCCTGAATAATGTTATCAAAATTAAGGCTGTTACACTTAGATGATCAGCACATGCATACCGAGGATGTATTAAGTGTCATCTTTGGTTGTAAGAAAGGCAGATCGTTATATAATCGTAGAAATCAATAAAAGGTTTGGACTAGCCATAGAAATGCCTAAGTAAAATCAATAATGAGTAGGCTGTCTGCTTGAAGAGAATAGGCCATCTGCCTGTATACTATAGGCTATTTGCCTGAATAGTGTAGGTATCTACCCATCAATCATATAAAAATAATATATGGGGATTAATTGTACCCTAGACATAGTCTTAGGTAGGAATATAAATAGTATATGTCTATCTATCACACACACCGGAACCAAATGGGAGACTAATAGCACGTCTACCTACTCTAGGAGCTTCATATGTATCCACTTGATGCTACTCCTACCATCGTCGGTTATCTCCCTCTCGGTATCGCGAAAATATCCACCGTATGTCATAAACATGCTGCAAGACTATGCTATGCATCGATCACAGCCTAACACATTGCACTATAGGTAACTGACTATCAGCCTATGTGACACAGGGGCAAACACACACAAATATAGACACACGGCAAGAGGCCAAGACACGACCACATATATATAAAAGGGTGTCACATATCCAGGGCGCGACCACCTTGATCAGGCCGATAGGGTGTGTGCTGACCAGTCTAGTTCACTCCCAAAACATAAAGGGAGTTGGACAAGATAGATAAACAAACAGTATCTACACTCGATAGCTAACACATAGCTCCATATGAATGTCGATACACTGCTCTATATATTGGTACCACATAGCTTGATATTTTTGCCAACACACAGCTATATACGATTGCTGACACATTGCAATACACGATATCGCTGCCACACAACTTGATACTATTTCCGACACATGGCTCGGTATAATCGTCGACACACGACTATATACATAACTCACCGCAATGAGTCTTTCACAAATCCTCGCTACATGAGTGGCATCGACTTATAATGAATAACCGAATAAATATCACAACGGTGTCCCATACCATCGCGCGATACCCAGATGTTTATTCACTGCTTATATACTCCACTCAATTACCATAATATTCAATATAATGAGTCCAAAGAATAACCGGAGGAATATTACCGAATGCCCCATCCCAAACAGTATTATAACTACGTTTATTCATATTTCTCATCACACAGAATGAAATCTCACAAAATCAAATAGAAGGATGTCATCACTATATCATATCAAAATTACAAATCAAATCAATATTGTAACGACTCCAAAATTCAGTCAAATTTTAAAGGAATTTTTATTTGAATTATGAGTTAAATATTTTAAAATTTAAATAAAATTTGAATTTAAATAACGAATTTGAAATGTTGAGTAATATATTTTCCATATTTATTAAAAGGAGAAAATTTATGAAAAATCAAATTTTGGTCAAAGTTTGACTTTTGGTTGAAAATTTAAAAGTTTCAAATTTGAAATTTATATTCTTTTTATGATACTAGACTAAATTCTAATCTCCACTCCACTTTTCGTTTCATTAAAATTCAACTATTGTAGTTTTTTTAATCTGCAATTTACTGTATAAAAATGCACGAATACGGACTTCGTATTTGCATGTATTTCTACCTGTATTTTTGTATATTGGATCTTGGGTTGTTGGGATTGTGTTTGTTGGGCAGGAATCCTAAGAGACACCTAAAAGGCCACGTATCCTTTCACCAACAGATGTTTCTGTTGGGAAAGAGTACGTAGTTTTTTTCTTCTGGCTTCTCATTCCTCATCCTCTTCTCATTTGCTCTCTAGAAAATTACAGTAACCATTCCTCCATCTTCTTCCTCCTTCCAATCCCTAAGTCCTAGACTTCCTCTCTCCTCTCTCCTCTCCTCTCTCCTCCCTCTTGTCGTCGCCACCCTTCCCATTGCCATCACCCATGGCCAGCATCCCAAAGCCATGCGTCTCCACCTCCTAGCCCACACACACCCTCCTCCACACACCCCTAACCTAGCCGAACCACACACACCCTCCTCCATACTAACTGAGCCACCCACACACCCGAGCTACCCACACACATAGGCCATACCCACCCACCCACACACCCGAGCCACCCCCTACCTAAGGCGTACCCCTACCCAAGGCTAAACCCATTTGCTCTTCCCCTTCTCTTTTATAAAAAACAAATTTTTGTTTCAAAATTTCAAAGCTTGATTTTGGGCTTGTGGATTTTCTAGCTTGAGATTCTGTTCTATTCGTGCTTATTCATGTCCATTTGTCGTAGTCGTCACCTCCGCTTAACCACGAAAGGTGAGAAATCACTCGCAACTTACATACTTGTTATAAGTGAATTAATATCACTTGAATTGTCATTGAAATGTTAGGATGTGCTAGTTAGTTAACACAATATATTTTGTTATGATAAAGTGATCATTCGATATGCTATGTATTACACATGAAAAATGGATTTTATTATGCTATGTGATTGGATATGTGACTAATGTTATGTTTATTATATATGTTGTTATCACAATGCAACTTCCTTTAGTTTGTTGTTAGGAAAATCAGTATGGGTTGAAATGATACATACCCAAGCGATTGTATAGATTTAGGAAATAAAATAAAAAATTGAATTTTACTTGGGATTCCGGGTTGAAGTGATATATACTCGGAAATTTAAATTATTGCGAGTTGAAATGATATATATCTGTATCACCTGACCATAGGGTAGAAAACTATATACGGACACCGTTGGTCTATATGAAATGTTTTGATAAGTAAAAATTTGATTTTTAAAGAATTAAGTTTTTAATTTATATTTAACTTGCTTAAATAAAAGTATTTAAAATTTAAGTTTAAGATTTAATTATGTATTTAAAGTTTAAATATATATATGGATTTTTGAATTTAAATTTTAAAAATTTAACTTAGATGTTTTATTTAGTTTTTAGAAATTAATTTTAATATAATTTAATTTACTAATATAATAATTAGGTTTTAATTAAAATTAATATAAAAGTTTAATTTAAAATATTTTTATTTAATATAACATAAATACTTAATTTAATAAATAATTTAACTTTAAAATTTAATTTTAATATAAGTTTTAAATTTATTTAGAATTTTTTTTAAAAATATAAATTTAATTATATAAAGATTTGTTATAACTTTAATAAATATATTCTAAGAAAAATAAGTTTAAGTTTAAGATTTTACTAAGTTTTATTATTATATAATTTCAAGGATATGATTATGTCATTTAATAAATTGACTCGAGAAATAAAACTTAATAACTTGATTTTGTTAATATCAATAAATTTAATTGTTTAAGCTAAGTGATCTCAAATGATAAATATATTTGAAGTTAATATTTAGAATTTGATGTAACTTAAATTATTTAAGTATGTTTTTATAAAATGACCACGATGTGAAAAATATAACGATTGGTTATTAAAGAGACCGGGGCCGAATATTAGCATACTCTCTGTCAATACCGGAACCACTTTAACACCCATGTACGTGGTGAAGAATCCAGAATGAAGTAGGATGGATTGGCGAACGTTGCTGGAATGCAGTAAGATAACGATAATGGATAGCCTTGACCTTTAGGTCATAATTAAAATGACTAAAACAGGAGCCATAACCAAGCCAAATGAGGTCACTCCTCTGATCAGACATACTTCTTCGATACCATATCTCCTACTTTTGTGATGGATTGGTAGCTACCTTTGATTATGGGAGTGTTGTTCGAGGTGGGCGGTAGCTACGGCTATGCGTTACCACCAGCCTGCTTCCGCAATCTGGTAGAATCCTACCGTCGGTATAGCCTCGTGTGCCTTGTCATATTATCCCTAATCGCGCCCACTACGACTTTGTTTTGTGTTGTACCTATGGAGTGCTCCCTGATAGCCCACTAGTTTACGATGGAGTTTACGTTACTGTATAGACTACAATGCTTATATAAAATGTGTTAAGGGGGATATGGGTAATGCCTTAACGTTATTTTCAATATTTATCTACTGATAGCCACTACATATAATAGCGTATCTTACTACATATAGATAGTTTAACGGATCCTTAAAGGATGGGTAATCCCAAGCATCCTTTGAATTACTGATGGATTATATTGAACATTTCACTTGGGTTGATTTACTTATATAAGTATGTTAGTCCTGACTCGAGTGTCTTATTTTACTTTATGATCGGGTTAGCCTGAGTATTACAGCCTTGGATTAATCTTTTGGAGTTAGAGATCAACTGGAGATTTAGCTATCTATCTACCATTTCCTATTTCAGTTATTTCCCTTTCGGTCATTTGCTTATGTATTAGTAGACTTATGTATTTGGATTTCCAGTCATGATTGCTTTCAAACTCTAATATTATGTACTTGCTTTGAGACTATGTATTTAGTAGCTTCATGAACTACTATGTTTTATTTATTCCGCTGCGAGATATTCTGTTGTTCTGTGCCTGTGATTCTATGATTGATTTTACTTACCCAAATTTAATTAACAATCTGTTGTTTTGAACGATTTAAGTCTGACATGTGTGGTTTTATTGTCGATTTGAATGGTTCGAAGTAGCAGGTCATTACAAATATCAACAGTGAATCATTCATGATATCGAAATTAGTATAGAAAAATGAGAAATCATAAATTGTAGAAATCATACATAAAATCCTAATTTAATTCAGAAAGGGGATAATAATAAATTTCAACAAATCTTTCTTTAAACAATTAAATCAAATCAAATATATATAAATCATGCTTTAGTTATTTATAAGTAATCATATTATTAGTGAAATACACTTTAAAATATGTAAAATATTAAAAAAATATTTCATGTCTTTCATAGTTTTATATTAAATAATTTATTAAAACCAAACATAAAATTTTCTTTTTTATAAATCAATAAAGTTGGATAAAGATTTAAATATAAGAATATAGATTTAAAAATTTAAATACCGAAATTCATTTCCATATCTCTACTTATATAGTATATATTGAATTGTACTTTAACTTTATTTATATAATTCCAAAATAAAGATTTAAATATCGAAATTCATTTCCAACTCTACTTACATATTTTGAAACATTTAGGAACACTTTACAAATCTAATGTCCTTTGTGGAAGTCTTTCCAAAATGTTATATAATTAGTTGCTGTTCTTTTCAAATAAATATATTTACTTAAAAATAAATTATATTTATATCAAATTATAGAATTTAATTCAAAACCTTCACTTTCTAATCCAAGTAGTTAGAGATAAAACATTTTCCATTAAATTATACCATATTTGAAATTCTAACATTATATAAAGTTATTTCTATTTACTTAAATCATATCAAAATCATTATAAATATTTTATAAAATGAATTCTATATTATTCCAAAGTTTGAAACCTCTTTCAAAAATATAAATAACCTTCATATTAAAAATCATATAAAGTGATATTTTTATTTTCATAATATATTTTATAAAATAGCAATATATTTTATTTTGCTATTAAAACAATTCCAAATTTCTAATATATTATAACATTGATTTTAAAAGAGTTTTATAACTGATAGAAAGCTATATTTATATTTATAATTCAAATTACATTTGTAAGCATAAAAATAGCAAATTGAATGAAATTTAGTGAATTTTTACAAAATACTTTTAATAAAATTTAAAAACCCTTAAATTAATCTTTCAATGCTATTCAATTATCATTTTTCAAAATAAGAAAATATCTAAATTTATAAATTATGGAGGTAAATTATTCCAAGAATATTATCAGTCAATAAACACTATAAATTTATCGTCTGACCCTAGGTGAGTTCCATCGAACTCTAGTCATCTATAAAGTACACATATCGACATACAAATAAATATTTTGTTCAATACGCAAATGAACATAGTTCCGTTTGCAAATTGACACGTCAATCAACACAAACCATCAATTATCTCAATGTCATCCAATTTCAAACCAATATACCAAAAATCCAATACTAACAATCCTAAACTATCAATTAAACCAAATTGATTCACCCAAACAATTTAAACGATATATATAGGATAATTATAGTGATATAGTTGTGAGCGTCGAAAATTAACTAAAACGATGCTAGAATGATCAATCATTGAATTCCTTCACTACTGCCATCCACTACCTCACCAACCTCCATTAACTCACGCTTACAACTTCACCTCCTTCCCATCTTCACCGTCAAGCACTCATGAAATCCATATCGCCACCATATTTCATTGCATCGATGTGGCCCCAATCGCTGTCTACAATTATCACACCACAAAATCCAACTTTACGTTGCCTGCCGCCCTCCTTACGTGACTAACCTGCATCAACCTTGACTGCACTAAGTCATGGCACCCACCTAATATCGACTGCCTTCGAGCACCCAGTTGCCTTTCCATGCATCACTACTAAAGTGCACGATTTTATATATGTTTTATAACATGCGAGACGAACTCATTTGGAAATCAAGGAGTGAGGGCAAATGATTGGATTTGGGTTTTGTTTGAAGGGCGCAATGAAATATCCTAGATTAGGGTAGAAAAGATTAAGTATAAATGGGCTTAGACTTAATTGCTTTGGCCCGATTACAATTCAAATTAAATTCTAATTCAAACTAGTATTTACTTCATTTCCCATTAAAATTTTAGTTTAAATTCTCGATATTTTTGTAGATATACTTTAATCCAATTCAAGTTAATTTACACTTCATTATACAAGAAATATCTCGAAAACTACAAAATTTTCTTTGATTCGATATTTGTTTACTTTTATTTTCAATTATTTCTATTACATAAAATTATTAACACTTCAAAATATTTGATATTCAATTAAAATAATTTATTCGATTTTAATAAATCGTTCAGAAAGGATTTATTAATTTAATTCAATTTATTACAATAAAATCATTTATTAAATATAATTTAATCAACTAAAAATTTATATTTAAAATATTTATAATCACAAATCATGTTCATCATTTTTATTTTAATAAGATTTATTTATTTTATACAGCGTAGAAAGCATGGTTGTTATAAAATTTCTACTTTAATATGCTTTAAATTTATTTATTTGGTTAATTATATCACTATATAACAAAGCACATTATAGAAATCAAATACCTTTGTTATGAATAAGATTGGCCATAGAATTATATATATGTAATAAATCACATAATTTTCCCTAAGGCATACACCTAACTCTTTCTAGTATCACGGTCAACTATAGTCGACCCAATGTTAAAATCTCTGGCCCAAGTAGTATGATCAATAGTAGATGTTATTATTGAACCAAGAACTTTATCTGTGGGCTAACTAAGTTGAATAAGAATGATAATGTAATTTTGACCAAAATAAAATTCCATAAATTCTGAAGCGAGATAGTATTGATGCAATGTGTAAATTACCGTTACTAAAAGGTATCGCTAAAGAAAATATAATATTGGATTTTTACCTAGAAGATATATAAGTGTTGAATTCAGCCAAGCTATCATACCACTACTTAAGGTGATGTATGATCATTAATATTTGAATTGTTCAAAATTAATAGCTAATTGAATTCGCACATCTAAGTCTCACATCCATATTTGTGAATTCTCTGAATAACCACACGATTTAATTAATTTATAAAATTTAAATTAATTAAATAAATTAATATTTGAGAAATATTAATTATTGTTAATTTATATGATGTTTTTGGAGTTGTAATTATTTGAATGCATATATAAAGTTATACTTGCGCGCATCGATATACGATATCGGTATATTTTAAATGGGTTTAAATAGAGATAATTGCTTGAAGGGATTTTGAAAACTTTGCAGAATATAGGTGATAAATAATGGCTGGCCATATACATATAGAGAATTGTGGATTGAGAGAAAATTAAGGGACTAATTAGGGAAGTTTTAATTAAAAGAATGGAAAATGTTTTGTTTTTTCAATTAAAACAAATCCACTAATTTCATTTCCCTATTCATTTTTCTTTCTGCTCTTTTCTCCAAGTCATGGCAGGAAATGTCTTCTTAGTTTTCTTAAAATTATCAACTTCAAATCAAATAAAAACATTAAATATAAAGCTACATATTTTATCTATCTCATGCAAAGATTGGGTGTAGGTTCAAGGATCTAAGGAGGGATTTCTAAATTTGACTGCAACTTATTGGCTGGAACCAAAAGGTATATTCTAATTTTAAATGTTTTCTCAGATGTAGTATGTTTATCATAATTTTATATGTATGTATTATTGCCTCATCTTAATTTAGTTTTTTTTGTCAATCCTACTCTAGGGAGTAGAGCTAGGGAATTCGATATGTCTGCCCCAACCGACCCTCTTTTTTTGTCAGGATCTCGTAGACGCGCTTTTTGATCTGAGATTTTCACCTCATTTTAAGGGATTATTACATGTCACTGCAAATTAAAAGCTTCTAAAGTGTAGCTGCCAGAGCTCGAACCTTCTCCCTTTGCTAGAGAGCTGGAAATCCCTACCAACTCCACTAGAGCTGCGGATGTCTTAATTTAATTTTTTTTATGAAATTTAAATAATTTGTTGAATGATTTGATATTTTATAAAAAATCAAAATAAAATTTTATATATAATTAAAACAATGTTTCGGTTATGTATCTAAATTACTTATATTAATATTCTAAATATATTATATAATTTAATGTTTTAAATGTTTCTGTTTAGATGTTTTAAAAGATTGTTGATATCTTGTTTGATTTGTCGTGCGCGATTTTGTTGTTATAATATTTTGACTATTTAATAACCATAAGGGAAATTTTATTTTGGGTTGAAAGTTTATTTATGTGTACATATTTATTTCATCAATTAATTTAAATATACATATGTCTGCAAATACATCAATTTTTTTTAATATAATATGAAAGTTTATTTTTGAATCAATTGGAAAGTTTTTGATTAACCATTATACATATACATATACATATACAGATGCATATACATATACATATACATATACATATACATATACATATACATATACATATACATATACATATACATATACATATACATATACATATACATATACATATACATATACATATATATCTAAGTGTGTGCATGCATGTGCATGTGTGTGAGTGAGTGTGTGCTCCCGCACATGCACACGTGCGTGTAAACATTCATATTATTACTTTATATTATCTAGTTCTAATTTTGAAACACATTTAAAAAATTGAATAATTTAAAATTGAGGCAATAATATATACATATAAATTGCGAATATATACACGATAGATATAAATCCCAATATCTACACATGTATCCATTGGCCATGTTATTGATTGTTGGTTTTGTCATTTTGTTGTATCATTTCATCTCTTATACGTTAATTGGATGTTGTGTCTAATAAATTTTGCAAAAGAGGAAAGGTAGAGTCGATCAATGATGCCCTATTTCATTTTTTCATTTAGATCTTGATGTGATTACATCTTGATCTACTTTCCTATTTATTCCCATCCTTTAACACCCAATGATTACACTTGATTTATGTTTCACATAATTTATAATATGAATACATTTGATATATTCAAACCTTTTTAAATTTCAAACTTAATTGACATGGATTTAATTAATTATGATTAAGACAATATTAAAAAATGATTTTATTAAAAAAAATTGGATCTAGTAAAATACATTAAACTTTATAGGCCCACTATAATACAAACAAGGAAATTTTTTGAGATCTATCTATTTCGTCCATTGTAGATTATCCCAGTCCCTTCAATGGTAGCAAACCCCAAATGGTCTATGTGGTCTAATTAGCAACTTTAGGACTAACAAATTAAACCTTCCTATCTGCTGGATGTTTATAAAGGAGTGTCTAGGCTTGGAGTTGAACAATCAAGTATTATCCCCTTTTTGGCTACTAGCCTGGCCAACGGGTGGAGTAAGTACAAAAGGTTGGCCCAATTATAAAGACCTACATTGGTTTGGGTCTTGGTCTAATTTTCAAAATTCGGTTTGAAAATTTAAAATATATTTTAAATTTAAAAGTTGAGTTTAAACTATAAAAGAAATTTTATAACAGTTATGAAATATATTCGAAATTTTCAAAATTATTTTAAGAAATTAAATAATTAATTTCAAAACTCTAATTTATTCAATTTATTTGATTAAATATTTTAAATAAAATTATCAATTAAAATTTAATTAACCAAAAAAATACATACATGCATACATACATATATTGATATATGTAGGTATAATTGTTATAGTTCTGTATCTACCTTAAATTTACCTCAAGTAAAGTAAATTAAATTTTTTGAATTAATTAAAATTTATAATTTAATAAATGGATTTATCAAGTAATATTAATTAAAAGTTAATTTATTAAAATGTATACATATATCGATACGTATATATAAACAAACTATTAATATTATATTTAATTATTTATAAATAGTTTAAGATGAATAATATGAAATTTCAAAAAAATTATATAAAGTAATAAAATAAATGTGACTTAGTAAAAAAATTAAAGATAAAATTAATTGAATATGATTTAATTAATATAAATTAACTAAATATGATTTTATTAATATATATACATATTATATAAGTTAATTGACTTATGAAATTATTAATAAATTAAACATATAGAATTATATATATATATATAAACCTAAGTGGAACTGAATAAAACTCAAAACAAATTTTTGGAATAAGTACATATATAAAGTACGTATACCGTGATTTTAGATATGTCCGACACTTGAATCACGAGGGTATTTTCATAAGAAACACATTATTCCTTAAATCGATATCACTTAATATATATATATATATATACACACACACACGCTAAAGATTATGAATCCTTAATATATAAGTTGGCCTTTACCATTTATATATTAATAGATTACCTGCATACTCTTTTGTTGTTGCAAAAACTCAAACCGGAGGTGTTATGTGTAGTTCTATTGGTAGACGAGGTAAGATACATGCACTTCTTTGTTGTGCAAACTCAAGGTACGTGCCTTAGACTGCTGTAAAATGGTGGGTATGAGCGGGTATTCTCTTTCAATTTGTTGAACAAACTCAACATCAAGATTAAGACTAGGACAAAGACCATGTGTTAGGAATTATATATGATACAACTAATAAAGTGTTATTTATCGCTTGCGAACCTATGATTTATTGAGCAAACTCAAGGCCAAAATCCTAAGACAAGTGAGTCCTAACACCCACGTGAGAAATTGAAAATTTTCTAAGTTTTTTTAGGGTTTTGAGAAACATAAAAGTTAATGGGGGCCTTATTAGAAAAATAAAATGGTAAAATTTAACCATTTTAATATTGTAAGAATATATGCTATGCAAAGTTAAAATATTCTACATCGATTATGTAACAACCCGTAAATTTTAATGGTTTTAATAACGTAATTAAATGAAATTTTAAAATATAATATTTTGAAATAAAAATTTAATATTTGGAATACGTCTACTTTAACATAGCAAATGGTATATTTTCATCAAATAACATGGAAGTTTATTTTATTGTGTAATTTTATTTCAATTTAAATCAGTTAATATTTGATGATAATGAAATGTTTTCCAAAACTTAAATATTTTTATACAATAAATTTGTAAATCATCTTCTGAGTGAGACGTCATATTTCGTTTTTCCAAATTTTGACGGTTGTTGCTCCGTTCATCTTATTTCTAGCAATTCAGCAGCATTTTCTGGTACCGAATATCGACTTTTGATAGAATGATCCTATCACCGATATATGTATACCGTTTTGATCGTCTCGTCGTGCTGATCTCTGTGGTATATTCAATCCTATGTTTTGAAGTCCGGCACACAGCGGAATTCGCGAAACTGATAACCATATCGGTATCGGATCCATGACCTTTTATTTTCTTGTGTGTGTCAAACTTTGAACTGTGATTGCAAAGCAAAAAATTAATTGCTATAATTATTTTTCTGAATCAACGTTTAGCTGTTGCCATCCTATAGACGTTTCGAAAATCAATGGTATAAATTTGTATACGTTGTATTTATCATTTTAAACGGTTCTCATTTTTACTGCACCCATTTTACATTTCATTCATTTTATTGTGCCAATTCACCTTCTCTTCCATTCGCCATGACCATCTTCTTCTGCCCACGTTCTTCCTCCTCCCCACTTTCTTTTCCCTTTTCCTAGCCATCACCACCTGACACGCAAGTCCTCCCCTTCTTCTCCTCCCTCTCCTCAACCGATGACCGCCTCTACCAAAGCAACCTGCCGCCATCATCGCCCAAGCCTTCCACCTCCACATCACAACACGTCAGCATCCCAAATAATATGATATATAAAAAAAAATAAAAAGAGGATAATATAATTTTTATTTGCATTGAAGATCTACGTTTGCATGTGCGAACTCACCTAGCCTCCTCCATTTGCTCATAAGTTTATACAAGATTTTGGTGAGTATATCTATAAACTTTTGTCTGTTAATTTTCCTTCATACTTGCGTGTAGCTCCTCTGTTTTGTATATATAATATAAGTAAGCTGTTTATACTAAGATCTCTTTTGTATATATATATATTGTTTACTGTTTTATATAGGTATGTATACTTGTATGTTGGTTATTTAGTGTATACATATATCACAGGTTCACTTACTTAGATTTTTATTAATAGTTATACAGTTTGTATATATTCAAAACATATAGAGTGTCGGCAGTTTTATATAGATGTCTAGATTTGGTTATTTATGTGTATACACAAGATATATAATATACTCTGTTATTCATACAAATTATAAACTCTAATTGTCTGTATATAAAATTGTATAGGTTATATGAAATTTTATATATATATGCTACTCGAATGTATATATCACTGATGAAGTAACACTGGGTTTTATGTATTACGTATATATATGGGCATTTATATTCTGGATGTATATATGAATGTGTTGAGTATGGATTTTTAAACGTAAGTATGTATGGAATGTCCCTGGCAAACAGTGAGCATGGCTCTGTTTTTATATTGATGTTTATATATTATATTATTATATTATAGTATGAAGCGATGATAAATAAATATAAATCCTATATACACTTTGATATGTATACAATCGGGTTTGGATTCCAGTTTTATAATAGAAGTGATGTTTATTTATTAAAGTTTTGATTTCTAAATTATACAGATCTATAAATATAGATGGTTGTCTGCTTATATATAAAAAAACCAACTAAACTAAGATTTTATTATATATATATATATATATTAGTCTGCTGTTATGTGAAAAGTGTTTACATTATATATATATATTAGCCTAGCTATTTTGTTCATACTTATATATGACTATATACTAGATTTGGAAGGAAGTATTATACGTGTCGAGTATAATATTAGTTATATTTCAGCTAATGTATATTGTATATATAGTATATAATGTTAGTATATTTAAGTTTTATAACCGGCTACTTTATAATATATAAGTTGCACATTTTTTGGTTAATAACATATTTTATGTTGGTTTATAAATTATATATATATAGTTACAAATTTAATATGTTAGTTTATATGTTATCAGTATATATATATATATATATAGTAGTTATTTTGTTTGTTGACTTACGTTATTCAATGTTAATATTTATTAGTTGAGTAAGTGGCATAGTATGTCATATATATAGGTTTAAATTTCTCAATTTCTGTTTAAGTTATATATATTATAATAAATTGTTTATATTGATTTTATAACAAATATTGATATTTGGACTTTTCTTTAGTAATATATATATATATTATTTTAAAATATGAGTTTAAAACTTATGTTAATTATTAGAGATATATGGATATGATATTTATTTTATTTCTGTTTATGTTAAACTAATTTTGATCTGTTCTTATCGATTAACTTCATCGATCCAGCTCCGGATTCTGATTCGTTTTATCAATTTCTACTTATCAGCTTTGTTCGTCAAATTCGTGACAATCTTGCTTAGTTTTGGAATTCATGCTTGGGTTCGTAATTCATCTCACTCTCGTCTATTCTCTAGCCTCAAAAGGTGAGCAATCACTCACTATTAATGTTCTTATATTTATTAAATTTGATTTCAATTGAAACGTCAATTGAAAAATGCTGCTGTTAGTTATTTACATTGTTATATATATGCCATTATCTGTATCTGTTCACCTGTGACACCTGACACCATTATCTGTTATTTATATTGATGATATATGCCTGGTATATTATTATCATAACTATTATCACTCTGCACGTTCCCTGTTAGTATAGAATTCACTATGGGTTGAAATGATACATACCCGAACGATCTGTAGAATAGGAGAAAATCGTTATGGGTTGAAATGATAAACCCAAGCGATTTTCATTTGAATTGAATTTGGGATTGCGGGTTGAAAAGATATATACCCGTATATATATTTAAATTGCGGATTGAAATGATAAATATCCGTATCACTTGACCATAGGGTAGAAAAATATATACAGACACCGTTGGTCTATATATATATATATATAATATTTTGAAAATGATTTCTATGGTTTTGAAAAGAAATATATGGTTTTAATAAATATTGATTTTTAAAGATTTATTAAAGTTGATTTAATAAAGTTGATATATAATATGTTTAGGTATTTGTTTAATATCTATATTTTCAAATATAGAGTTTATAGTGATTTGAAATTATATTTATTTAAGAATTTTACTTAAATAAGTTTGATTTGAAATTTATTAAATTTGAAATTTTAAAGCTATGATTTTATAACTTGGATTTGATTTAAAATGACTTAAATGAATATTTCAAATTTACATAAATTGAAATGGGATATTTTGCTTATTTAAATTTGTAAATTGAAGCTGTATTTAGATATTATTGAAATGATTAAGTAAATATTTCAAAACTAATAATAGTAAGTGAATTTGATATATATAAAATTATCAAATTTAGTTTTGAAATGTTGAATATATTGACTTTGATATATATTGAAATTTGAATGGATTATTTTATGGTTCAAATATGTATTTGAAAATCGATAATTTGAAATGGTTTACTGAGAAACTGAATTGAATTGAAATTTGAGAATTTGAGATTGGATTTAATTTGAAATTTGGAATCCGAGTTGATTTTGAATCGATTTGTGAATTTTGAGGAAACTATTTTATTATATAAAGTATTTTAAATTATATTTAAAACTATTTTATATTATTTTATTTTATAAACTATTTTAATATAAACTATTTTTAATATAACTATTTTTAATATAAACTATTTTTATTATAACTATTTTTAATATAAACTATTTTAAATATACTAATTATTTTAATATAAATTGTTTTAACTTATAACTATCTTATATAAATTATTTTATAACTATTTTATTTTATATACTATTATTAATATCTAAACTGTTTGAAGGAAAGTGTTATGATTTCAAAGTGTTATGATTTCCAAAGTTATGAATTTTCAAAGTATTATAATTTCCAAAGTATTATTATTTCAAATTGTTTTGGTTTCGAAAGTATTATATCTTTGAAAGTACTATGATTTTGGAAGTGAATATTCTTGAAATGGAAATGATATCGTATTGATATGTTTTTGAAATGGAAATGATATTTTGGTTTTGAAGTATAAACTATTTTGAAATGACCGTGGTGTTATAATAACGTTTGGTTGTTCAAGAGACCAGGATCGGATATTGGCATACTCTCTGTCGATACTGAAAACCACTTTAACAACTGTGTACGCGATGGAGATTCCAGAATGAAGTAGGATGGTGGCGACGATCCTATATGAGGTATATACGTGGACCCGACTCCCGTGAGTTGGCATAAGGTGGCTAAAAAAGGAGCGATTTCGGATCAATGAGGTAGCTCCTTTGATCGGACACACTCCATCGTATGCCATTCTATTACTTTGTGATTGATTTGGTGCGCACCTTTGATTTTTGGGAGTGTTGGCTCGAGGTGGGCGGTAGTGGCTGCTATGCGTTACCACCAGTCCGGATGCGTAATTGGTATATCTACCCTAGCATTGCCTTATTGTGTCGTGTCACCTACCCTAGCGTGCTTTACTATGAGTTTGTTTTGTACCATACCTATGGAGTGCCCTTTGACGACGCCCATTACGGGGGAGATTACGGTACTGTATAGACTATGGGAATATATAAAATGTGTTAAGGTGGAAAATGTAAAGCCTTAACGCTATTTTGATAGTTTACTTTACTATAGACATATTATAATAGCGTATTACTACATAGTAGATAGTTTAACGGATCCTTAAAGGATGGTTATCCCAAACATCCTTTAAGTTACTTGTATTTCAGTTGATATTTCACTTGAGTTGGATTTATTGATATAAGAATGTTAATCCTGACTCGAGTGTTTTGTGTATTGCTTTACGCTCGGGTCAGACTGAGTGGCTCAGTGTTCGAGACTCACCTTTGGAGTTGGAGCTTCGCTTGGAGATCCAGCTATATCTTTTTAGCTTGCAGTTATTCAGTTGATTCTAGTGATGTATTCAGATTTTGTATTTGACTATTATATTGAGACATCTATGTATTCGAGACCTCTGTTGTATCTTACTTAACTCTGTTATATATAGTAGCTTCATGAACTACTATTCTTTTGTTTCCGCTGCATTATTGTTATATTACTCTGTGTCTGTGATTCTATGATTATTTATTTACTGTATATGCTGAGTTTTGCCAAATTTAAATTAACAATCTGATATTTTGAGGAATTCAAATCCGACATGTATGGATGCGAATGGTTGAAAATTTCAGGCTATTACAGATTAATTTTTGCAGCTAATATAAATTGATAAAATGATTATTAGTCAAAATATATGAATGATCTGCATTAGGATTGACACAAAAATATAAACTATACTTGCCAATAAATTATTTGGCATGTTGTAATGTCGAGACCCATTCAAGAGCCAAATTATACAACTACTAAATACATTCATACCTAGGTTACTTATGTCTTTTTTTTCCGACTTGATGTAGTTTTTTCCATGAGTTTTGAACTTTGAAGCAATGTCAGAATATGGATATCTGGTGCATATTCGATCATATATTAATATAATATAGTGAATGGTCTTGATTCATAATGTATGAAACTCAATGATAATTAGAACAATCAAAATAAGCAAGTAAATCATAGTGCAAGATGATATGTTCAAAATGATGGATACAATGATTATCATGTTGTATCAAAAGCAATATGAACCAAGAACAACTAGACAGACCTAGGAATTCGATCCCTAAAATGCCAGTTTGATCGGTTTACATAAAGTGCAACATATTCTGTAACAACCCGCATATTTTACGATTCGTATATTTAAATGTTTAATTTAAATATAGCTTCGTTAATCGAATTTTAGCCCGAAAAGTCATTATTCGTAAAAGAACAGTCGAATTAGTGAAAGGTCTTTGTGGATTGAGTTTCGTGGTTGTCTATTTGAGAAAAACTATCAAACAGGGATTTAGACGTCTGAAATGAAGCATTCAGACGTCTGAAATTGTTCGAATCAAACCAGAGAGGAAATAAGCCAAAATTGCCATTTTCAAACGTCTGAAATGGATGATTCAGACGTCTGAATATTGTTCTGGGAACTCCTAATTTTCCAGATTCAGACGTCTGGTTCGGAAATTTCAAACGTTTGAATCAAGTTTGAAGTTGAGAATTAACAATTTGAACATGAGACCATTTCCATTGAGTTCAAAATGTCATTTGCGACTTTTTTGAGTATAAGCTTTGATAGGTTTGGAGTAAGTTGAATTTGGCTATTTTCTATTGGGCTTTGGGTTTGGGTTTCACCCCAACTCACTCTATAACCTAACTCAGCCCCTCTCTTTATCCATTCATTCTCATTCATTTCCTAAACTCAAGCTCAACTGAAAAATGGGGGAAAGAAAAGGAATTAGAAATTCCAAGCCCTAGCTTCCATTTGCAAACTCAGGTCTAGCTCCAAACTCTTGGAAAAACTCTGGTAAGCATTCTCCTTCTCCATCTCAATTCCTCTTCAATTTCTGAAATTTCCTAAACCCTAACTTAGGAAATATTTGTTCTTGAGCTTAGATTGAAGCTTCTTGGGTCATAATCGAAGATAGATTGTTCTTGCCTTGCTCTATAGCTTCTCTCTTAAGTTTTGGGTTAAAAGGTGAGATTTTTATCTCACATCTACATCTATATCTTTGATAGTGTTAGGTAGCAATTCCTAACATATAATCCTTGTCCATTTGTTCTTGAATTGAATCAGTTTAATGAATATTCCAATTTTTGGCATTTGAAGTCAAAATCAATGAAAATCCTTATATGGTTGTTTGGGCATATTGGTTGGAATGTATTGGCGAATCTCTAAGGTTGGGTAGTCGTTTGGCGTAAACCCCTAGCTATCATCACTCATCCGATTGCTTCCGATATGATTTGGCCATCTTTGGCCTAGGCAAAGTATTGCCCGAGTACCAGTTTCAGACGTTTGAAATATACAATTCAGACGTCTGAATCTGCTTGTCTCAGCCCAATTTGCCTATTTTGTGTCGGATTCCAATTTTTATCGATTCGTGATTATCCAATTTGTTGTTACAATTTATTATTGACTTTAATGGTTCCTTTTTGATTTCGTAAACGGGTTTTATAAAATGATCTTTTCAAATTGTCTCCTTTCTCCAATTTATATTTTCTATTCAAAACACACACACAACTTTGCACTTCGAGCGAAGAGGGAGGAGAATTAAATGATTAAATAAAATGCGTGTAATGAACACGTGCGTTTATCTTTTCAGTTAATTCCTAATCTATTTGTTTGACCGTTTTGACCTTTGGGTCTGGTTTACCGATGAGATGAGGTGAACTTTGTACTGCTTTGAGTGTGAAATTAACTAACGGTTAGTAAACCGTTTAGTGCGAACGTGGGGTATGGGGCTCACGTTAACATTTTCCGGGTTCCTTTCTAAGAGTAGTGACACATTCCATCGGGCAGTGGTGTCCAGTACCGCCATTACGGTTTGTTGCCTTCAGGTATGTTGCCTTTGGTCTTGTACCTTCGGGTTTGTTTCCTTTTGGCGTTGCCTTCGGGTTTGTTGCCCTATAGTATCGCTTTTGGAGTTGGTCATATGTCACCGCTCGAGAGATATTTGGGTTTGTTTCCCTATATTATCGCTTTTGGAGTTAGTCATTCGTCACTGCTCGAGTGATATAGTATCGCTTTTGGAGTTAGTCACTCATCACTGCTCGAGTGATATTTGGGTTTTTTGCCTTCGGGCATATGGATCCTTGTTATATAGTACTGAGCTCGAGCATCTTTTGTTTCCTTAACAATTATATTTCCCTAGTGTATCGCCTTTCGGGGTATGTTCTTTGAACCACACGATATATAGCGATTACCTTGTGGAAACTTGTGTTACCTTTATTGGTATTTTTCATTTGCCTTTTGGCTTGTTATGGGATATGATATCCTTTGTTTATTGGAATTGCCGATGATATGAGGCTTGTTTTGATTCATCTTATGTTAGATGATTTGGTTATCTCCTTTGGGGATATTTGTGGTACTTTATGATCTTGTATGTTCATTATCATTTAGTTTATCTGACTGATTTATTTAGCTAGACTGACCCGTGTATTTTATACTCGGGTCAGACCGAAATGTTTCAGGTTAGGTACATTGGACTTAGCCTATTTTGCTTTCGCATGGACTATTCCGCTAGCTTCTTTTTGTTATAGCTTTTTGTGTAGTCCTTTTTTTCTGTAACTCTAATATTTATTCTATTGACTTGCATGTACATTGTGGTTTGCTTTACCACTTGACACGTATCATTTTGTAAACTCTGTAATGTATCTGTATATGTGTGAATGTATGTGATGATCTACTGTTCTGTGATGTGTATTACATTTGAGTTGTTATATTTTTGTCTGATAGATCCTCAACCACCTATGGCTTTGTATTAAGTATTTATTGGAGATGTCGATCCACTTGAGTAAGAAGTGGCAATTGTCGGCGTATTCAATAGATAATTAAGACAAGGTTATAGATGGTCACTCCTATCCAGCTCTATTCTCCGCATTAGCGGACGGTGTTACTTAGTAATACTCTTTGCTAATGTGGGTCTCGGAGTGGGGCGGCACAACTTGGTATCAGAGCTGAGTTCAGAACAAAATATGATAAACATAGAACAGAGACACATATTACGGTACATCAATGGGTAGTACGAATGTTATGAATCTTTGAATCATCGTGCCTTTTATTCTTTCCGTTCCTTCGGGTAGATAGAATTTTGGGAATACGTCTAGGAATGCATTTTTATTCTGTAGTATTCCATATCTGAATTATGATATCTACCTTGTGAATAATCTTTATCTTATCTTACCTTTTAGCTAATGGCTGGAAGAGGCCGAGGACGATGCACGGATGCTGGGCAATCCAGTGGCTCGCATCCGGACGGTGTTTATATGTCTGCCGATCAGTTCTTGGAGTTATTTAGGATCACTCAGCCTCCAGCTCCTATTCGGGCATCTCCTCCTCGCAAGTCTGCCTTTTCACGCCTGTGCAGTGACTTTTCTCATCTTGTTGGAAAGCCATTCAAAGGTTCCGAGTCCGTTCTTGAGGTCCAAGCTTAGATTCGCACATACGAGCGTATCTTCTCTCGCATGGATCTTTCTAACCATGATCGAGTTCTTGTAACTTCTAGCTTATTGCAAGAGCGTGCCCTTGATTGGTATGAGCTTCTTATTGCCGAACTTGATGAGTCTGCTCTTTCTTGGACTCAATTTCGGGAACAATTCGAACTCAAATTTGTTCCTGAATCTGAGAAAGTTTTATTAGCCCATCACTTCCTTGAGTTGAAGCAAGGGAAGTCTTCCGTTTTTGATTATGTTGCATCATTCGAGGCCTTATCTAAGTATGGTCTTGAATTCATTAGCACCTCTTATAAGAAGAATCTGAAATTTGTTTCTGGTCTTAAGAAATATCTTAAGAAGTCTTTAATGCTCCAGCTTAAGCTTTCTTTTGAGGAGTTGGTTGACTCGATGCTTCATCTCGAAGCCGTCGAGAAGGAGTGTGATAGTGGTGATGATGTTGAGGTTCATAAAAACCCCAATAAGAAGGATTTTCCATTTCATGAGCGGGAATTTCTCCCTTCCAAGAAGAAAAAGCCTGTTGAATCTGGTTCTAATTCTCAATCTGCTGGAACACCTTCCATTCGGAAGTGTTTCAATTGTGGTTCTCCTGATCATATGATCCGAGATTGTCCTAAGCCTTTCTTCTGCCGTTATTGCAAGAAGGAAGGTCATCATATTTCCACCTGCCCTACTGCTCCTGCTAGTGCCAAGTCTAGCAAGCTTTATGTTGCTAAGGCTTCTGGAGGTTCTTCTCAGTGCAGAGGTAATTCTCCTCCTATCCTTGATGACATTAATTTGTTTTGTGATCTTCCTATTTGATTTCTTTTGATACGAGTGCATCTCCTTCTTTTATATCAAAAGAATTTGTTGATACTTTTTCTTTAAATATTTTGGGCTTAATGACTTCTTTGAGAATTGCGAATCCGGTTGGTGGATTCGCAACACTCAGTTTGTTTCTTTTCAAATGTCGAGATTATTTTATGAGATTATTCTTTTCGAGCCGATTTGCATGTTATGCGTTACTTAGGCTTCAAAATTGATTTTTGGGAGAGGATTGGCTTAATCATTATGAAGCCTATACCCTATGTCCAATGTGGGCTATTCATCTTCGACATCCTCAATCTGTTAAGCAGATTTCTTTTGTTCTTAATGATTTTGATTTCCAAATTCGGTGATATCATTCTATTCTTTAAACCTACTTGATGAGGGAAGTGTTATTTCTCTCATTCAAGTAGTTTGTGAATTTTCCAGTATTTTTGAGATTCGTCTTAGGATTATCACCTAAGCAATCTTTTGAGTGGTGCTAAGGTCTTTTTAGTTCGACCTTGCCATCGGTTTTCATCAGCTACGAGTTGCGGAAGGTAGCATCCTCTTACCGCATTCCGCACTCGTTGTGATTTTGTGTTTGGTTCGTTATGTCATTCAGTATGACGAACCTTCTACCTTATTTCATCCATTTTGTGAATCGAGTATTCTACGAATATCTCGATTAGTTTATCTTGGTATTTATTGATTATGGATGAAAATACCAAATTAAAATTTCCAAATCTTTTTGATAAAATATTTATAAGTATGATTGGAATTTTGTTCTTAAAATGAGCAAAGAATATTTGTAAAATTTTTAAGAGATTTGTTTATCATATAGAAGATGATTTTATGTTATTTTGCCCATTGAGTGCTTTAAGAATTCTGGCCGATGGGCTTGATCAACGTTATCGATAGGAATCTCCTAAACGCTTTGATGAGATAGTCAGACATAATAAATTGACTTGTAAAAAGTAAATTTTTCTAAAAAGATGATTATATAAAGTTAATTATAATTTTGAAGATTTTAACTTTTCGGGAAAGAGGATCAATTAAAAGAACTCTTTTCCGATGCTTTTATTCTTGTGTTTCCCTAAGGGAACCAAGACTTAATTGTTTGTACCGATACTAGTCGTATTGGTTTTAGTAGCATTCTCTTGCAAAGGGAATGTGTTATCGCATTTGCTTCTAAACAATTAAAGCTTGTCGATACTAGATATGCCATTCATGATCTAGTGCTCGCGGCTATTGTTTTCGCTTTTAGAATTGGCATCATTATTTTTGGGAGAGAAATTTGTTCTCTGCACTGATCTTAAATTTTTGAAGTAATTACTCAAAAGGAACTTAATTTGCGTCAACAACGTTGGCTCGAGTTCCTTGCATCTTATGATCTTGATATTCTTTGTACTCCGGAAAAGGATAATCGAGTAGCCGATGCCCTTAATCGAGAGCAACAGGCAGTTGTTTCTTTGTTGATATCCGAATGGAATGATCTTTAGATTCTATCCATTTGTGAGATTCGAGATCGTGAATCCGATTCATGTTCATCTCTTGTTTTGTGTAGCCTTGAGGCTCATCCTTCTCTTTTGGACTATACCTCTTTTGGCTAAACTCTATGTCAAAGTGTTAAATTGCATGGAGTTTCTACTTCTATTATTTGCAGTAGTGATCCATTATTTTACTAGTGGATTTTTGGAAAGATCTCCAAAAGCTTTGGGAACAAAGCTTATTTTTAGCACCGCTTATTGTCCTCAATCCGAGGGACACATTGAGCGTGTGAATCAAACTCTTGAAGATCTTCTTTATGCTTGTGTTCTTGATTTTGGTGGAAGTTGGGAAGATCATATTACTCTTGTTGAGTTTTCTTCCTATAATAGCTTCCAATCTTGTATTGGTATGGTACCTTTCGAGGCACTCTTCGGAAGGTCGTGCCGATCTCCTTTGTGTTGGCTTGAAGCCGGTGAGAAGCTGGTTTTAGGTCCAGATTTTATTCGTGTTTCACCTTTGATGGGTGTTGTGCGTCTCAGTCGATCGGGAAAATTAGCACCTCGATATGGGTTCATTTTCCATCACCGAACGCATTGGTTCCATGGCTTATCGCCTTTTATTACCGGCTCAATTTTTTGCTATTCATGACGTGTTTCACGTCTCTCAACTACGGAAATGCCTTAGGGATTCTGATTCTATTCTTGAGCCCGATATTATTGAATAAATTGAAGTTTCACCAAATTTGACTTATGAGCAACATTCTATTCGTATCATTACTTCGGAGGTTAAACGCCTTCGAAATAAAGATGTTCTTCTTGTGAAAGTTCAATGGCCCTCAAATCCTAAGGTCTCTTGGGAATCTTGAGAATTCATCGAGCAAACACATCCGGACTTACTCTTTCGTGCTCTTTATGGTGAACTTCTTATTTTAAATTTTCTTTTGTGTTGATATGCTTTTATGGTTTTTACTCTTTATTTTCTTCTTAAGTATTACGAGGACGCAATTTCTTTAAGAAGGGGAGTATGTAACAACCCGCATATTTTACGATTCATATATTTAAATGTTTAATTTAAATATAGCTTCGTTAGTTGAATTTTAGCCCGAAAAGTCACTATTCGTAAAAGAACAGTCGAATTAGTGAAAGGTATTTGTGGATCGAGTTTCGGGGTTGTTTATTTGAGAAAAACTGTCAAACAGGGATTCAGACGTCTGAAATTACGCATTCAAATGTCTGAAATTGTTCGAATCAAACCAGAGAGGAAATATGCCAAAATTGCCATTTTTAAGACGTCTGAAATGGATGATTCAGACATCTGAATATTGTTCTGAGAACTCCTATTTTTCCAGATTCAGACGTCTGGTTTGGAAATTTCAGACGTCTGAATCAAGTTTGAAGTTGAGAATTAACAATTTGAACATGAGACCATTTCCATTGAGTTCAAAATGTTGTTTGCGACTTTTTTGAGTATAAGCTTCGATAGGTTTGGAGTAAGTTGAATTTGGCTATTTTCTATTGGGCTTTGGGTTTGGGTTTCACACCAACTCACTCTATAACCTAACTCAGTGTAACATCCCGGGATTTTGTCAAATTTAAATCAAATAAATTGTAATAAAATCACATAGTATTAAGGTAAACAACTAAAAACAACTTTTATTTTATCAAGGTAATCAAATAAATTCAAGAAAATGTGTAAACAACAAAGTAACAAAGTAAAATAATAAGAACAAGTTGCAAGAAGAATTTATAAGCCAGTAAACAAAGGAAAACGAACAGCACACATATAGTATGAAAGCAAAGCAACACTTATGTAAGAAAGAATAAAACAAAATAGAAAACAAAGCAACAAAGTAAGAAACAAACATCACATAGGCTGAAAGTAAAACAAGAGGACATACTTTCATTTAATGCATTTACTGTCTTGCATGTACACGATCCTATCAGCACCCACACTAACATTTATTAGCAAGCATGGTTTAGTTTTTTTTATATTTAACCTGTACCTGTTTTTGCTTTAGTAGACTCAGCCTATCCTTTCACTTGCACACCATCTTTCCTATAGATATATCTACATACACATGTATAAACCTTTAGTTGTTTTCGTTCAAACCACTTAGCAAAGACTGAAAGTAAACAATAAAGAAACATCACTTTATTTCAAAATTGAAAACAAATCACCGAAGAAACCAAAAGCAAACTCAGTTATACAAGCAAAACAGAAAAGAAGAAAGGAGGAAGATCAAACTGTTCTTTTTCAAACAAGAAATTCTTCTGTTTCCAAATATTTCTAAGGTGAGTAAACATGATGTTATAAAGGATATAGAGTTTATTTAAAATAGTTTAAACTTCTATTATCACTGCTTTGTTCATATTCTAGTATATAACATCCCAGTGATGCTCTGTACCACTCATACAGGGATTTCCATTGTTTTTAAAATTGAAGTCTATTTGTTTTGATCACTGAAGCTTGGGTTTTCAAATAAATCAAGTTGTTTTAATCCTCGAACATGATCTTGTAAAGTTATTTGAACCTGCAGTATATTAATTTCCACTGGAACATGTTTTACAGTTTTCAAGTTGAAATTTGATAAAAATTAATTGTTGTGAAATGTTGATTCAATATTAAAATCTGAATCTACACTTGAAATTATGATTTTTAAACCTTGAATGAAGATTTGTAGTTAAGTAACTCAAGAGCAGTTCACCAAAGAACTGGAAATGCATTTTGGTCGATTCCCGATCACCAACGAATTTTTAAATGTTTTTACTTGAATCGAAGGTAGTATAAACATCTGGGATAGCACGAAAATTATCAGAAAAATTTCCCATCGTATGGATTGGGAGTTGAGACCCAAAATAGGGTTTAAGTTCGAAAAATACACAGTTTGAAAAACGTGGTCGCTGTTCCGTCTATGGGCCATCGGACTTCGAGACTCCGGTGGGGATAGTGGCGTTAGGTCGAGACGAAGCTCCAGTCGAAATTTTATGGCCTCTGATGGCCAGAGGAGGTGGCACGAGATCGACTTCCAGCGATGTATAAATGGGTTCTTTTGAACCAGGTAACTCGATTTCGCTCTCGAATTTAATTCGAGAATCGGGGTGTTCGAATCAATTTGGGGGATGGTAGGCGACTTGCTGGAGGTCACGATCGCCACTGAAGCGGAGGCGCGGTGGTGTACATGTGCACGAGGATGTTTCGCGTATCAGTAAGAAAGGTTGGAGAAGACGAGAGAAGACTCGAAGTAGCTTAGGAGGAAATTGGTGGAAAACTCGAAGCTGAGTCGAGTAGTCTTGTCTACGTATCAGGTCAATTTAACTTAAGCAAATTTTTTTCGTAAAAATGTATCACCTGGGTCAAATTAGAAGAAAACTCGAAGCAGGGGGGCTTTTGGACCGGGCATGACTCGAGGAAGGCTCGGGTTGGTCATAAAAAAAATCAACATTCCCAGTTTTGAAATTTAAATACAAGTGCAGCTAATTCCTAAAATAATTCGTTTACTATAGAATGATGATTGTGGGTAAATGAAATAAAATAACGAGGAGTTAATCAAATATGCAAACTGATTTATTTAAAAACAAAATTTAATTATAATAACTAAATAATGATTAGGAAATTGTGATTTGAAATTACTTTGTAACTAATAATAATAAATTTATTCATAAAAGAAATTGAAATTTAAATCAACGGAAAAAGAAACCAAATAAATAAATTTAGACAATTAATCAAGAAATAATGAATTAGTAGAGCAAATTAAGATTTAAAATTATTTATAATTAAATGAAATTAAACATCAAAATGATTAGTAAAAATATTTATGTAGTTAATTCAGGTTAGATCAAATTACTTGAATCAACTATGACTGACCATTACCAAATATTCTGATTGTATTGATATTTCTGTTATGATACCGTGATTGTTTTGTATTGCACTGTGATCTGTGAATTTGTTCTGTATTGATGTAAAATATCCTGTTTGTCCGTAAAACGACATTTAAACCTCGATGCGACAGGGAATCAGATTTCAGTTTGTTATCCAAAGCCCACATCGAATCTATGAATTGTTGTGAATAACATATCCACATGTTTTTGAAATTAACGCTCACTATTCGGGTTACCCGTTCCGATATAGTGATACGTCGTATATGGATGACATTTGAAAACCGGTGTTGAAGACCGGATATTTTCGAAAATGAAAGGACAACCTGTCGAATGTCTCTGCACCGAGTTGCTCCGGTATAGAGATTTATATCACTCTTTTGTGACGGGAAGCCCGGACGTGATTAGAAAATTATCCGGATTGCAAGGGCTTCTTTGGAAGTGCCTTCGGTTCTGTTCGAACCCGGAACAGACTTGTATGGATACATGTCTGACATTACACTTTGAGATATAAAGCCGATTTCTTTCAAATACATTTCTGTTGGTGGCGGAGAATTTATCCTCTTAGCTTAACACCCTTCTCTGAGACGTACGAGCTCAGAGGTTATGTAATTGAAATTTATCAGCGATATATCCCAATTTGGTAATGTGACATGCCGAGTGTTGCTGTGTGATGATCAGTGTTTGATCATTTGTGATATGATCATTTGTTTGATCATTTATCTTTGTGATCATAGGTTGATCATCTGTTGACCCAAAGCGTGGCTTTTTGAAAAAGGCGTAGCTTTGTGGACGAGACTTCGTCGAGCCTCACACCCCGGAATGGTCAAAACAGGAAAGATGCGGCAAGGTTATAGGGAGTAGCGCCCCTTAGTGTATGTTCATTTCCTTCTGGATAGAAGTGGTATCATGGTATGGAGCCCAGATACTTTACTTATGTGGATATCGCAGATATACATTTATTATCTTTGTGATTTGTTGCTCGGGGCCCCGGTTAAAGGTTGGTTACAACCGGGAGATGACATACTCGTGTCAGTAGTTACCTATTTTTGCAGAGGTAACACGGCCTTGTGTTGGCAGAGATCTAACCGTAATGTTAGGTTATTTCTCGGAACGTCCTTCCAGTGGCGTTTCCATGTGGCAATGGGAAGTTCCTTGGCCTGACCATTTGTTGGAAATCCAATTACCAATACGAAACCCTGTACGGTTTTAGTTGTAGAACCTGCCATTTACTTATGGTGGTCACCACTGTTTAGATGGTAGCTATAGTAGGCATAGTTCGGAATGTCTATGTTGGCTAAGATTAATATTCTACTTTTGAAAGGTTTTCTACACTATGCACTAGTAATAATATCAAAGAAATTTTCTCGTATCAAGCATATTTAACTATCATAAGAAGAAATCTCCTCCAATTCTGCGTTTGCATTGTGTGTGTGGTGGGAGGTCTTATGGTAGTTCCATTTTCAAAAGCATACCGAAAATTCTTTTAGAAAATCTAGTTTATGTAAATACAACTGTTTTGTTTACTCATACCAGTCCCATGACTGATCCGGAGTTTATTGTTTTCTTTCCTAAACTCTGGGTGCCCATTATTTCCACACGGGCAGCCTAGTAGCAGGTTTTCCATATTTTGGAGTTAGCTATATTTGGAGCTCTTATCTTGGAGATATTCTTAGGAGCTTTTTTGGAGATCTCAGGTGTTTAGCTTTTGGGAGTCTGTTATCCCTTCTTTTATCTGAAGACCTTTGGATATATGATCACTGTTGTATCATTATGATGTTGTATTTGGAGTTGTAGTATCTGTATTAAATACTCTGATGTAGTATGGATTTTATATCTATGTTGTATCTGTGATGTTATTATGATATTGATTCTATTCCACTGTTTTATATTCATCTAATTGTTGTTATAAGCTCCATCCGAACTGAAATTTGACGTTTGGATTTTGGCAGTCGAATACAAGTTAAGTATTTGATGTCTATTTTCGAATGAAGAATTTTGGGTCGTGACAAATTGGTATCAGAGCTTTTGGTTGAGTAGGAACTTAAGCTACGGAGTATAACACATTAGATGGCTCATTAGAGATAGGGTGAAGTATACCCTAGGATGAGTATAACCAAGACTGAAAACTTTAAAATTTCTTAGTCTATTTCTTTTACTGCTGATATTCCTTAAGATATTCGTCCGTATATCTAAATCAATTTTCTTACTAATTTCAGATAAGTAAGAATGAGCGGACGCAGAGGAAGACCAAGGGGTCAAGTAAATGCCCCAGCACAAAACCAAGGTCCTCCAGCAGTAGTGGCAGCAATGGATATCCAGCAGCAGCCTGATCTGGCTGATTTGAATAAGAAATTCGAAAGGCTTGGTGGCAAACCATTCACCGGCAAGGAGTCAATTATTGAGGCTCAAGCTTGGGTCAGATTATGTGAGAAAATTTTTAAAGGGCTTAAGCTGCAAGACGAGCAGAAGAGACTTATAGCTTCTTGGCAACTCCAAGAAGAAGCTTCAGCCTGGTGGGAAACCGTCATTGTTGATGAATCCGAGGAGGAGTTTTCTTGGGATCGTTTTAAGGAGGTGTTCGAGAAGCGTTATATGCCTTCGGCGGGAATTTCTAGAATGTATCAAGAATTTTTGGATTTAAAGCAAGGAAGCCTGACATTTGAAGAGTACTTAAACAAGTTCAACGAACTATCCCGTTTTGGTCCAGAATTGTTAAGCACACCTCTTAAGAAGAATGAAAGGTTTATCCGTGGAATGAACCAGAAGTATCATGAAAGGATGACTGCGCACGTCAAGGAATCTTTTTCAGATCTTATTGATATGGGATACAGGTATGCTACACTGGATATGCAGGAGATTCCAAAAGAAGGAGGAAATTCAAGTAATCAGAACTGGAAGAAAAGGAAGTTTGGGGGAAAGAAGCCACAGCAAGGCAATGAAAAAAAGAACCGTCAAGGAAATTCGACAAGCAATATAACTTGTTACAACTGCCAAGAGAAGGGCCATTATTCAAGCAGCTGCACAAAACCAAAGAAGCAAGTTAACAAAGAACAACCTGTGAAGAATGAGCAATATAAGCCCAGGAAATGTTATGCGTGTCAGGGAGAGGGACATGTTATTAAAAACTGCCCAATGATGAAGCAAGCACAGGTGGCAAATGTTTACGCGATAAAGAAGGACCCTTCAACTTCGAAAGCTGATAAAGGAAAAGGTGTTCTGGAAGGTAACCTTACTATTAATGGTAGAACTATTAGAGTTTTATTTGACTCGGGAGCTTCACATAGTTTTATCTCCCAACAAACCGTAAAAGAATTAGGACTTAAAGCTAGATTTTCTGCCGATCCTATTTGCGTGAAAAATCCGGTTGGAGGTCCCGCAAATCTTTGTTTATATTGCAAGAAAGTTCCTATTTCATATGATAGTTATCGATTTCCTATCAACCTTTATATCCTCGAATTTAATGAATTTGAAATCATACTCGGAATGAATTGGTTATCGAAATACGAAGCTATATTGGAGTGTAATGATCGGACCGCTTTGGTCAAAACGGACTTTGGAAATTTTATTGAAATCTCTTGTGAGAATCCGAGTCCAAGAAGAGATGGATTGATGTATACTTTGGGATATCCTGAACCCACTTTGCAGTCTATACCTGTTGTTCGGGAATTTTCCGACGTATTTGAAGAAGTAAATTCCTTACCTCCGCACAGAGAAATAGCATTCCGAATTGACTTAATACCCAATGCTCGTCCTGTTGTTCACGCAAGTCGCAGGATGGCACCTAAGGAGAAAATTGAATTAGTCAATCAAACTCGAGATCTGCTGAAGAAAGGATTGATTCGCCCTAGTGTTTCCGAATGGGGTTCAGCCGTCGTATTTGTAGCTAAATCAGACGGATCTTTGAGATTGTGTGTAGATTACCGTGATCTCAATAAACAAACTCTCAAGAACAAATTCCCTTTACCTAGAATTGACGATCTATTTGATCAACTTCATGGTGCTCGATTCTTTTCTAAGATGGATCTAGCTCAGGGATTCCATCAACTGCGAATAGCTGAGGATTGTGTTCATTTTACTGCTTTTAGGGGTCCAGACATGTTCTACGAGTGGTTAGTTATGCCTTTCGAACTGACCAACGCTCCTGCGTACTTCGTGGATTTAATGACCCGAGTATTTCGAGAAGTGTTGAACAAATTTGTCCTTGTATTTACTGATGATATCTTAATTTTCTCCAAAACTGAAGAGGAGCATTCTGAACATCTCAGAATTGTTTTGGAAATATTGAGGACGAATGTCTTATTCGCTAAATTCTCTAAGTGTCACTTTTGGGTCAAAGAGGTCAAATTTCTCGGTCATATTATTAATGAAGAAGGGATTTCTGTTGATCCAAGCAAGATTTCTGCAATTATGGACTGGAAGCAACCCACTACTCCTAGAGAAGTTCGAAGTTTTCTCGGTTTAGCGGGGTATTATAGAAAGTTTGTACAGGATTTTTCTAAGTTGGCTAGCCCATTGACTAAGCTGACAATGAAGAATGCTAAATTCGATTGGACTTCAAGATGTGATGAAGTTTTCCAGGAATTGAAAAAGAGATTGACTACTGCTCCTGTTCTCGTTATTATTGACGGGAACCAAGGCTTATCTGTCTATACTGATGCGTGTGGGGACGGGGTAGGTGCAGTATTAATGCAAAATGGAAAGGTAGTTGCCTACGCGAGTAGACAATTACGTCCGCATGAGAAGAACTACCCGACACATGATTTGGAGCTTTTGGCTATTGTTTTCGCTTTAAAAATCTGGCGACACTATCTTCTGGGTAAGAATCTTTTCAGCTTCTTAACAATTTACGAAATTAACTAAATAAATATACTTAATAAACTCTTCTTGTTTTAGGTGAAAAATTCGAATTATTCACCGACCATAAATCCTTGAAATATCTTTTCACCCAGAAGGATCTGAATTTGCGACAACAACGTTGGTTGGAATTTCTGGCATCCTATGACTTGGATATTCTATACACTCCGGGAAAAGCCAATGTAGTTGCTGATGCCTTAAGTAGAAAGCACGCTATTCTTGCTCATCTAATTATCACTCCTACTCTTCTTAAGAAGATCGCGAGCAAGCAATACGAGGATGAGTTTCTTCGGGGAATTTATAAAAGAATTTGCCAAGGAGAAGATACAAGTTTTGGGATGGATGATAGAGGAGTTATAAGATTGAAAGGCAGGATTTGTGTTCCAGATTCCCCTGATCTGAAGCGTGAAGTTTTAGATGAATGTCACAAATCCAAATTCAGTATCCATCCAGGAATAAATAAAATGTATCGAGATATTAAAAGAACATTCTGGTGGAAGACGATGAAGAGAGACATATCGATATATGTGAGTCGCTGTGCTACTTTTCAGCAAATCAAAAGCGATCAAAGGAAAGTGGCCGGTTTACTTCAACCTTTGGAAGTACCGAAATGGAAGTGGGATCAGGTATCGATGGATTTCATCGACGGATTGCCACGAACCAAGAAGGGAAATGAAGCGATTTGGGTTATAGTGGATCGTTTAACCAAAACTGCTCACTTTATTCCAGTAAAATCCACTCGAACTGCAGAAAGCTTAGCAGGTATATACGTAAAAGAAATTGTTCGCCTCCATGGTATTCCCAGTAGTATAGTGAGTGATCGTGACCCGATCTTCACTAGTAGATTTTGGGAGGCATTTCAGGATGCTTTGGGAACGAAATTAAATTTCAGTACTGCTTATCACCCGCAAACAGATGGACAGACTGAAAGGGTCAACCGAATTCTAGAAGACCTATTGCGTTCTTGTGTTCATGATTTTGGTGGTTCATGGGAGGACTATTTGCATCTGGTTGAATTCTCATATAATAACAGCTATCAGGCCAGTCTGGAAATGGCTCCTTTCGAAGTTTTATATGGTCGTCCGTGTCGATCACCTATATGCTGGATAGAATCAGGTGACAGACTTGTCTTAGGACCGGATATGATCAAAGAAGCCACTGAGAAGGTTGACTTTATTCGCAAGAAGTTGTTAACTGCCCAAAGCCGTCATAAGAGCTATTATGACCGCCGAAGAAGATTTTTGGAATTTCAAGTTGGAGATTCTGTATTTCTGAAAGTATCTCCGATGCGGGGTGTATTAAGATTCGGGAAAACTGGAAAGCTAGCACCGCGTTACATTGGTCCTTTTCCTATTCTGGAAAGGATTGGTCCTCTAGCATATCGAGTACAGCTACCCGACTGGTTGTCTGGCGTGCATAATGTGTTTCACATTTCTAATCTTCGGAAGTATGTGCACGACCCAGATGATATTATTGAAGAAGCTGCTCAGCAGGATCTGGAAATCACTCCTAATTTGGCAGTACAGAGGGAACCGATAAAAATTGTTGATCGTGAGGAGAAGCGATTGCGAAACAAAGTTGTGAAGCTAGTCAAAGTTCAATGGAGTGGCAATCCAAAGGACTGTACTTGGGAGACTGAAGATAATATGAAGAAATCATATCCCAACTGCAGAATAGACATCTCGACTTAAATTGTAAGTCATTTCCTTATTTCGAATTCGTATATTCTTCATTTACGTTTCTCTTTCTTTCAATTTCGAGGACGAAATTTCCTTAAGTAGGGGATATTGTAACATCCCGGGATTTTGTCAAATTTAAATCAAATAAATTGTAATAAAATCACATAGTATTAAGGTAAACAACTAAAAACAACTTTTATTTTATCAAGGTAATCAAATAAATTCAAGAAAATGTGTAAACAACAAAGTAACAAAGTAAAATAATAAGAACAAGTTGCAAGAAGAATTTATAAGCCAGTAAACAAAGGAAAACGAACAGCACACATATAGTATGAAAGCAAAGCAACACTTATGTAAGAAAGAATAAAACAAAATAGAAAACAAAGCAACAAAGTAAGAAACAAACATCACATAGGCTGAAAGTAAAACAAGAGGACATACTTTCATTTAATGCATTTACTGTCTTGCATGTACACGATCCTATCAGCACCCACACTAACATTTATTAGCAAGCATGGTTTAGTTTTTTTTATATTTAACCTGTACCTGTTTTTGCTTTAGTAGACTCAGCCTATCCTTTCACTTGCACACCATCTTTCCTATAGATATATCTACATACACATGTATAAACCTTTAGTTGTTTTCGTTCAAACCACTTAGCAAAGACTGAAAGTAAACAATAAAGAAACATCACTTTATTTCAAAATTGAAAACAAATCACCGAAGAAACCAAAAGCAAACTCAGTTATACAAGCAAAACAGAAAAGAAGAAAGGAGGAAGATCAAACTGTTCTTTTTCAAACAAGAAATTCTTCTGTTTCCAAATATTTCTAAGGTGAGTAAACATGATGTTATAAAGGATATAGAGTTTATTTAAAATAGTTTAAACTTCTATTATCACTGCTTTGTTCATATTCCAGTATATAACATCCCAGTGATGCTCTGTACCACTCATACAGGGATTTCCATTGTTTTTAAAATTGAAGTCTATTTGTTTTGATCACTGAAGCTTGGGTTTTCAAATAAATCAAGTTGTTTTAATCCTCGAACATGATCTTGTAAAGTTATTTGAACCTGCAGTATATTAATTTCCACTGGAACATGTTTTACAGTTTTCAAGTTGAAATTTGATAAAAATTAATTGTTGTGAAATGTTGATTCAATATTAAAATCTGAATCTACACTTGAAATTATGATTTTTAAACCTTGAATGAAGATTTGTAGTTAAGTAACTCAAGAGCAGTTCACCAAAGAACTGGAAATGCATTTTGGTCGATTCCCGATCACCAACGAATTTTTAAATGTTTTTACTTGAATCGAAGGTAGTATAAACATCTGGGATAGCACGAAAATTATCAGAAAAATTTCCCATCGTATGGATTGGGAGTTGAGACCCAAAATAGGGTTTAAGTTCGAAAAATACACAGTTTGAAAAACGTGGTCGCTGTTCCGTCTATGGGCCATCGGACTTCGAGACTCCGGTGGGGATAGTGGCGTTAGGTCGAGACGAAGCTCCAGTCGAAATTTTATGGCCTCTGATGGCCAGAGGAGGTGGCACGAGATCGACTTCCAGCGATGTATAAATGGGTTCTTTTGAACCAGGTAACTCGATTTCGCTCTCGAATTTAATTCGAGAATCGGGGTGTTCGAATCAATTTGGGGGATGGTAGGCGACTTGCTGGAGGTCACGATCGCCACTGAAGCGGAGGCGCGGTGGTGTACACGTGCACGAGGATGTTTCGCGTATCAGTAAGAAAGGTTGGAGAAGACGAGAGAAGACTCGAAGTAGCTTAGGAGGAAATTGGTGGAAAACTCGAAGCTGAGTCGAGTAGTCTTGTCTACGTATCAGGTCAATTTAACTTAAGCAAATTTTTTTTGTAAAAATGTATCACCTGGGTCAAATTAGAAGAAAACTCGAAGCAGGGGGGCTTTTGGACCGGGCATGACTCGAGGAAGGCTCGGGTTGGTCATAAAAAAAATCAACATTCCCAGTTTTGAAATTTAAATACAAGTGCAGCTAATTCCTAAAATAATTCGTTTACTATAGAATGATGATTGTGGGTAAATGAAATAAAATAACGAGGAGTTAATCAAATATGCAAACTGATTTATTTAAAAACAAAATTTAATTATAATAACTAAATAATGATTAGGAAATTGTGATTTGAAATTACTTTGTAACTAATAATAATAAATTTATTCATAAAAGAAATTGAAATTTAAATCAACGGAAAAAGAAACCAAATAAATAAATTTAGACAATTAATCAAGAAATAATGAATTAGTAGAGCAAATTAAGATTTAAAATTATTTATAATTAAATGAAATTAAACATCAAAATGATTAGTAAAAATATTTATGTAGTTAATTCAGGTTAGATCAAATTACTTGAATCAACTATGACTGACCATTACCAAATATTCTGATTGTATTGATATTTCTGTTATGATACCGTGATTGTTTTGTATTGCACTGTGATCTGTGAATTTGTTCTGTATTGATGTAAAATACCCTGTTTGTCCGTAAAACGACATTTAAACCTCGATGCGACAGGGAATCGGATTTCAGTTTGTTATCCGAAGCCCACATCGAATCTATGAATTGTTGTGAATAACATATCCACATGTTTTTGAAATTAACGCTCACTATTCGGGTTACCCGTTCCGATATAGTGATACGTCGTATATGGATGACATTTGAAGACCGGTGTTGAAGACCGGATATTTTCGAAAATGAAAGGACAACCTGTCGAATGTCTCTGCACCGAGTTGCTCCGGTATAGAGATTTATATCACTCTTTTGTGACGGGAAGCCCGGACGTGATTAGAAAATTATCCGGATTGCAAGGGCTTCTTTGGAAGTGCCTTCGGTTCTGTTCGAACCCGGAACAGACTTGTATGGATACATGTCTGACATTACACTTTGAGATATAAAGCCGATTTCTTTCAAATACATTTCTGTTGGTGGCGGAGAATTTATCCTCTTAGCTTAACACCCTTCTCTGAGACGTACGAGCTCAGAGGTTATGTAATTGAAATTTATCAGCGATATATCCCAATTTGGTAATGTGACATGCCGAGTGTTGCTGTGTGATGATCAGTGTTTGATCATTTGTGATATGATCATTTGTTTGATCATTTATCTTTGTGATCATAGGTTGATCATCTGTTGACCCAAAGCGTGGCTTTTTGAAAAAGGCGTAGCTTTGTGGACGAGACTTCGTCGAGCCTCACACCCCGGAATGGTCAAAACAGGAAAGATGCGGCAAGGTTATAGGGAGTAGCGCCCCTTAGTGTATGTTCATTTCCTTCTGGATAGAAGTGGTATCATGGTATGGAGCCCAGATACTTTACTTATGTGGATATCGCAGATATACATTTATTATCTTTGTGATTTGTTGCTTGGGGCCCCGGTTAAAGGTTGGTTACAACCGGGAGATGACATACTCGTGTCAGTAGTTACCTATTTTTGCAGAGGTAACCCGGCCTTGTGTTGGCAGAGATCTAACCGTAATGTTAGGTTATTTCTCGGAACGTCCTTCCAGAGGCGTTTCCATGTGGCAATGGGAAGTTCCTTGGCCTGACCATTTGTTGGAAATCCAATTACCAATACGAAACCCTGTACGGTTTTAGTTGTAGAACCTGCCATTTACTTATGGTGGTCACCACTGTTTAGATGGTAGCTATAGTAGGCATAGTTCGGAATGTCTATGTTGGCTAAGATTAATATTCTACTTTTGAAAGGTTTTCTACACTATGCACTAGTAATAATATCAAAGAAATTTTCTCGTATCAAGCATATTTAACTATCATAAGAAGAAATCTCCTCCAATTCTGCGTTTGCATTGTGTGTGTGGTGGGAGGTCTTATGGTAGTTCCATTTTCAAAAGCATACCGAAAATTCTTTTAGAAAATCTAGTTTATGTAAATACAACTGTTTTGTTTACTCATACCAGTCCCATGACTGATCCGGAGTTTATTGTTTTCTTTCCTAAACTCTGGGTGCCCATTATTTCCACACGGGCAGCCTAGTAGCAGGTTTTCCATATTTTGGAGTTAGCTATATTTGGAGCTCTTATCTTGGAGATATTCTTAGGAGCTTTTTTGGAGATCTCAGGTGTTTAGCTTTTGGGAGTCTGTTATCCCTTCTTTTATCTGAAGACCTTTGGATATATGATCACTGTTGTATCATTATGATGTTGTATTTGGAGTTGTAGTATCTGTATTAAATACTCTGATGTAGTATGGATTTTATATCTATGTTGTATCTGTGATGTTATTATGATATTGATTCTGTTCCGCTGTTTTATATTCATCTAATTGTTGTTATAAGCTCCATCCGAACTGAAATTTGACGTTTGGATTTTGGCAGTCGAATACAAGTTAAGTATTTGATGTCTATTTTCGAATGAAGAATTTTGGGTCGTGACACTCAGCCCCTCTCTTCATCCATTCATTCTCATTCATTTCCTAAACTCAAGCTCAACTGAAAAATGGGGGAAAGAAAAGGAATTAGAAATTCCAAGCCCTAGCTTCCATTTGCAAACTCAAGTCTAGCTCCAAACTCTTGGAAAAACTTTGGTAAGCATTCTCTTTTCCTTCTCCATCTCAATTCCTCTTCGATTTCTGAAATTTCCTAAACCCTAACTTAGGAAATATTTGCTCTTGAGCTTAGATTGAAGCTTCTTGGGTCATAATCGAAGATAGATTGTTCTTGCCTTGCTCTATAGCTTCTCTCTTGAGTATTGGGTTAACAGGTGAGATTTTTATCTCACATCTACATCTATATCTTTGATAGTGTTAGGTTGCAATTCCTAACATATAATCCTTGTCCATTTGTTCTTGAATTGAATCGGTTTAATGAATATTCCAATTTTTTGCGTTTGAAGTCAAAATCTATGAAAATCCTTATATGGTTGTTTGAGCATATTGGTCGGAATGTATTGGGTAGTCTCTAAGGTTGGGTAGTCGTTTGGCGTAAAACCCTAGCTATCATCACTCATCCGATGCTTCTGATATGATTTGGCCATCTTTGGCCTAGGCAAAGTATTGCCTGAGTACCAGTTTCAGACGTCTGAATCTACTTGTCTCAACCCAATTTGCCTATTTTGTGTGGGATTCCAATTTTTATCAATTCGTGATTATCCGATTTGTTGTTACCATTTATTATTGACTTTGATGATTCCTTTTTGATTTCGTACACGGGTTTTATAAAATGATCTTTTCAAATTGTCTCGTTTCTCTAATTTATAATTTCTATTCAAAACACACACACAACTTTGCACTTCGAGCGAAAAGGGAGGATAATTAAATGATTAAATAAAACACGTGCAATGAACACGTGTGTTTATCTTTTCAGTTAATTCCTAATCTATTCGTTTGACCTTTTTGACCTTTGTGTCTGGTTTACCGATGAGATGAGGTGAACTTTGTACCGCTTTGAGTGTGAAATTGACTAACGGTTAGTAAACCGTTTAGTGCGAACGTGGGGTATGGGACTCACGTTAACATTTTCCGGGTTCCTTTCTGAGAGTAGTGACACATTCCGCCGGGCAGTGGTGTCCAGTACCGCCACTATGGTTTGTTGCCTTCGGATATGTTGCCTTCGGGCTTGTACCTTCGGGTTTGTTGCCTTTTGGCGTTGCCTTCGGGTTTGTTGCCCTATAGTATCGCTTTTGGAGTTGGTCATTCGTCACCGCTCGAGAGATATTTGGGTTTATTGCCCTATAGTATCGCTTTTGGAGTTAGTCATTCGTCACTGCTCGAGTGATATAGTGTGACGACCGCCCATGACCCCTGCACCGAATCTATAGATAGTGCGCTGTAAAGTGTGCCAGGCGACCATGGACGATTGTCAAGGTAAGATTAAAACGACAGAATCTATCGTATCACTCACAGCGCATGGACAAAATAAATAGAACATATGTATAGTGAAGCTTTACAGAACAAAATGACATCATATAAAACTCCATAATAGTTGAATACAAGCATCCACATAGTCAATACATCAAGCCTCACTACATATCTCTCAGAGAATACAAAACAGCGGAATATCCAGTACATATAATAAGAAGATAATATGCAACCCTCCAGCTCGTCTTCGATATCAGCATCGTGAGAAGAGAACAGCACCTGTCACCTGCTACCTAGTCTACCCGTCCCAAAATGGACGAACAGCCCAAGGCAATAAGAATTAAAAACATAAAGCCTTGAGTCAGACAACAGTCTTAGTGAGCAGTAGATTAACTAACAACATACCAAAAGAGCATAAAGGAAAAGGAAAAGGAATACAACCCTCCCACTCCAACCTCATTCTACAGTGATAGCCCCCAAACACACACTAAGCAGAAGCAACATAGCAGAGCATACAATTTAAAGTAAAGCTACTATCACTCGAGTCAAGGGCGATGTTTTCCAAGTACCAAGGCCTAAATCAGATAAGCACCCAGAAAATACCGCTCTTGAGTCCGAATGACGATACAACCAAACATCCATGACTCTGGCTATCACTGTTATCATTGCTTCGATATCACCGTTAATTGAATGACCGGCACATTCTTTCAGCCGTCCGTCAAGGGCTAATGGAAACCCCGGTTCTAGACATAACTCCCGCACGTCGTCGCAGCCCGTGCCTAGGACTATCGAATCTGCCCAGAGTACTCGACCTTCAACAGTTGGTCGTTGGGACTATCGAATCTGCCCAAACGTACTCTTGCTTAGAGCATGCTAGAACCTTCAACAACAATGCTATCCAAGCCTCCTAGTCATCCTCCTCGACGACTATTCTCATATCCATTCATTATCCTCAACTCGAATCATATCACCGAGTTATCAACATGCTTGGAATGATCCCGTCTGGATTAGACCAAGTCTTCATCACATGATTGCCTCGCTTCATCACATCTTTGCAAAGCCTCATCTTAACATCTCATCATCAAATCTATGCATAAGAGCTTCATCATCCCGCTACATATGCCACAAGCAGCTTTCCCAATCCAAGAGCCTTTCCCTTGGCTTTTGAATCATCTTCGATCTAAATCTAATCATCAATCATCTAGTTCATAACAATCAATCAAATCAAACATCAATCCAAGCAATCAAGCATTCAAATATGATCTAAGTAGACAATTATAACAATAATGGCATTTTCGTAATTTAAGAGTTGAAAGTCCAATAAGCATGAAAACATGGATTATATCTCTACAAACTTGATGAATGAACTTGCATAGGTTAACATATGATAAAATGAATGTAACATCATCATGAACAATGGATCTATATGGATCTACACTTTGGATGAAGAAAATGCATGGAAATCTCTATTTTAACACCAAATCGGGCCAACAATCCGATATACTCCTTTGGATCCGTGTGAGAGATAATCACCACTCACCAAATCACCTAAACAACCTCAAATCAACACGCTTCAGATCTGGACAGCGAAGGATCAAGCTTGATCTATCACGAATCCGCTTCAAACGAAGAAATCTCTCTTGAAAAGATGAAGATCTTCAACTTTAGCTCTTGAATCTTCAATCTTGATCTTCAACTTGGATGGATGTAAGCACTAGATTAGAGTGGAGAAAAGAAGTGAAGAAGTGTAGAAGTCGAGCTCTCAAAATGGCAGCACTTCGTCGCTTCAAAATCCGGATCCCAAAAAGTGAGAACAACCCCTCCTATTTATAGCTGAAAACTGCCCTTAAGTCGTAACTAGTCTATCTCCTAAGTCGTTTCCGACTTACGACTTAAGCCCCCACGACTCAACAACCCCCCTTACGACTTAACTAAGCTACGAGTCAACACACGCTCCTACGACTTAATCCTCATCTATCTACGACTCACGACAAAACATCCATCTCCTAAGTCGTATACGACTTATAGCATCTTCCGACTCAACACAAAGGCTACGACTCATCAGAAGATACGACTTAACAAAGAGCTCAACCTACGACTCATAAAATAACTGGTACGACTCATCAGAAGGTACAACCTACGACTTACTAACTTGACTGGGTTATGACTTAGCAAGTCAACACCTCCTACGACTCAACTACTAAGTCGTCTACGACTTATCAAATTCCACCAGCCTGTGACTTATAACCTAGCAGACAACTATTGAGTCGGTCACGACTTAACAAACAACTGGAGTTACGACTCAACTGAGCTTACGACTTAGTAAGTATACGACTCATCATCTTAACTCTGTCACGACTTAGCTGTTACGACTCAACCCCTAACTCGCTCAGTCCTTAAGTCGCGTCTACCCCTTAAGTCGTTCAAACGACTTATCCTTACACCCTTAACTAGCCAAGACCCTGAGTCCCTCCTATCTCCTGAGTCGTATACGACTCACGACTCATCCTAAGTCGTGAACGACTTAGGACTTAGGCAAATTTTTGCCTAAAATCTGAAATGGCCCAAAATGCTAAAACTCCAGATTTGACGAACTTTTCGATCCATGAAAATACGGGTCGTTACATTCTCTCACCCTTAGGAATTTCGCCCCCGAAATTCCAAGCAACAAAGCAATCAAAACTATTCTGTACGCCTACCATCCATAACAATCAGCAAACCATGCATCCAATTCTAGCTTAGCGTACAGAATTCTAAGATTTAGAACAAGTTACAATGTCGTGAGATGAGACGACACCTTAGGGCCACACCTTGAAGAGTTCAGGATGAGCTGCCTTCATCCTCTCTTCCACCTCCCACGTACAGTCGTTATCATCATCACTCCATTGTATCTTGAGCAACTTAACTGCCTTCCTCCTAAGCTGTTTCGTGTCGGTTTCAACAACACGAAGTGGCTTACGAGGTCTTCTATCAACTGGATCAACTTCGAAATCTTCACAGCTATCAGCAGAAACCACTGTATTCGAGTCATGCACATACTTCCGTAGATACGATACGTGAAAAACATTGTGCACACTCAACATCTTCTCCGGTAACTCCAGTCTATAAGCAAGCTTTCCAATTCGCTCGATGATCGGGAATGGTCCAACAAATCTCGGAGTCAATTTTCCTTTCTTCCCGAATCGAATAACATTCTTCAGAGGAGAAATCTTCACAAAAACCATATCACCAACGTCGAATTCCAAATCCTTTCGACGCTTATCAGCATAACTCTTCTGACGGTCTTGGGCTGCCTTCATTCGTTGCCGAATGATCTCTATACAATCTGAAGTCTGACGAATCATCTCTGGCCCAAGCATCAACTTTTCTCCAGTCTCTAACCAACATGTCGGAGAGTTACACGGTCTTCCATACAATGCCTCATACGGTGCCATACCAATGCTTGACTGGTAACTGTTGTTGTACGCAAACTCCACCAAATGAAGGTGATCTTCCCATGATCCTCCGAAGTCCAAAACACATGCTCTGAGGAGATCTTCCAAAACTCGGTTGACTCTCTCAGTCTGACCATCTGTTTGGGGATGATAAGATGTACTCAAACACAACTCGGTTCCCAAGACTTCCTGGAAGCTCTTCCAAAATCCACTGGTGAACAATGGGTCTCGATCGCTCACTATACTCTTCGGAATACCATGGAAACGCACTATCCACTTAACATACAACTCAGCCAACTTTGATGCAGTCCTAGTCGATCGAACAGGAATGAATCGTGCACTCTTAGTCAGACGATCCACAATGACCCAAATCCCTTCATTTCCCGTTCTGGTTCTAGGCAATCCATCGATAAAATCCATCGACACTTGTTCCCACTTCCATGTAGGAACTTCTAATGGCTGAAGCAATCCACTTGGCTTCTTCTGTTCGGCTTTTACCAATTGGCAGTTCATACATTTGGAAATAAAATTTCCAACATCCTTCTTCATACCTTCCCAGTAGTAGGTTCTCTTCATATCCCGATACATCTTATTTCCACCTGGATGAATTGTCAGCTTCGAGTGATGACTTTCCTTCAGAACTTCACTCCTCAATTCATCTATATCGGGAACAACTAGTCGTCCTTGCTTCCGAAGCCAACCCTCTCGATCGACCTCGAATCCTTTTATCCTTTTCTGGATCCAATCCAGATTCCAATTCACGGATAATCTTGACAAGCTTATCATCTCGCTTTTGGCTCTCACCAATCCTTTCCACAAGAGTGGGTCTTATTGATAAGTTTGCCAACATCTCAGGTTCCAATTCACATCTAGGCCTGAAGTCAAATCCAGCTAAATACTCGAGACTCTTCCATTCTGAAAACATGGCTCCCAATCCTGCATGTCTTCGACTTAACGCATCTGCCACTGCGTTACCTTTTCCCGGAGTATAAGCTATACCAAAATCATATGATGCCAAAAACTCTAGCCAACGTTGCTGCCGAAGATTCAAATCCTTTTGGGAGAAAAGATACTTCAACGACTTGTGATCCGTAAACAACTCGAATCGAACTCCCAATAGATAATGCCTCCACATCTTCAGAGCAAATACAATCGCCGCTAATTCCAAATCATGAGTTGGGTAATTCCTTTCATGCGGCTTCAGTTGTCGACTGGCATACGCAACAACTTTATCCTTCTGCATCAGCACTGCTCCAAGTCCAATACCACATGCGTCGGTGTAAACCACCATCTCATCATTCCCACTAGGAATAGTCAAAACAGGAGCACTCGTCAATCGCTCTTTCAGGATTCCGAAAGCTTGCTCACACTTAGCATCCCAACTGAACACTTTGTTCTTCTTCGTCAATCCTGTTAACGGTGCAGCTATCTTGGAGAAGTCTTTGATAAACCGTCGATAATATCCTGCTAATCTAAGAAAACTTCTCACATCAGATGCATTCTTAGGTCTAACCCAATCCTGGATTGCTGCCACCTTAGCGGGATCAACCGCTATTCCATTTCCAGAAATCACATGGCCTAAGAACCTCACTTCACTCTTCCAGAAGTGACACTTCGAAAACTTAGCCTTCAACTGATGTTCCCGCAAGATTTCCAAAACCATACGCAAGTGCGTCTTGTGCTCCTCTTCCGTTCTGGAATAAATCAGAATATCATCCACGAACACAAGTACGAACTTGTTCAACTGATCTCTGAACACTCTATTCATAAGATCCACAAAATATGCTGGCGCGTTAGTCAATCCAAACGGCATTACCAGCCACTCAAAGAAACCGGATGGTGTCCTAAAAGCGGTCTTCGGCACACTATCCTTAGCCACTCTCAACTGGTGAAATCCCGTTGCCAAATCCATCTGAGAAAACACCTTAGCTTCGTGAAGCTGATCAAACAAGTCATCTATCCTCGGCAATGGATACTTGTTCTTCTTAGTTACCTTATTCAGCTCACGATAATCCACACACAATATCAACGACCCATCTGCCTTGGTTGCAAACACAACTGGTGCACCCCACTCGGACACACTACGCCGAATGAATCCTTTCTGTAAAAGATCATCAACTTGCACCCTCAACTCCTGCTGTTCCCTAGGCGCCATCCGCCTAAGAGGCATCACAACAGGTCTGGCTCCCTCTACTAGATCTATACGAAACTCGATCTCTCTATGCGGCGGCAACCCTTTGACTTCGTCAAAGACATCCTCGAATCCATTTGCGATTGGCACTAAAGACAGTCCATCCCATGGAACAACTAGCGAATACATGAAGCTCATGAAGACGCCTTCCTCATGCTTACATCGTATCACAATCTTTCGCCCTTCCACATTCTCGACTGTCACCTCCAGCCTCTCACAATCAACCTTAGCCGCATACTTCCTAAGCCAGTCCATACCCAAGATAATTCCGAACCCCGCAAAGTTCAGAACAAAGCAATCACAAACAAAAGAGCAACCATGACTCGACACAACTAGACCACGGCATATCATACACAAACAAGACGAACCCCCAACTGGATTAGTCACAACCAATGGCCTATCAACAATATCCGGTGCCAAACCTAACCAGCCTACGAGTTCACTACAAACAAATGAATGCGACGCTCCAGTATCAAACAGAACTCTAACTGGAACACCACATAGGAAAAGAGTACCTTGAACAACCACACTCTTTCCTTTCTCTTCAGCAGTAGGAGCTTTCGAAGACGACGGAACAGCTCCCAAAGCATAAGCTTGCACAATCTGCCTATCTCTCCTCGGTTCTGGACAATTCTTTCTGAAGTGCCCTGGCTTATCACAGTTGTGACACTTCATTGGCACCTTCGGATTCTTACAATCCTTCGAGAAATGGCCCTTCTGCTGACAATTGTAGCAAGTCACCTCGCCTTTCGGCTTCTTCTGGCCATCCTTACCCTTCTGCTGCTGCTTCCTCTTCTTGTTTCCACCCTGCTGGGGTTTAGACTCTTCCCTGGTCACAACAACAACGGATCCATCCTTAGGAAACAGACTCTCATGCCTGAGAGCTTTCTCCACAAGCTTCTCAAATGAATCGTCCAAATGATCCACCAACTGCCTCCCAAGATAACTATCCAAGCCGGTCACAAACTTCTCATTCTTCTGATAAGCAGATTCAATATATGACCGAGCATACTTGGACAAAGCTTCAAACTCAGAAACATACTCAAGAACAGATCTCCCTCCCTGCTTGAGCTCCACAAACTTCTTGAACAGAACAGACTTCTGAGCTGTAGAAATGAACTTAGCTTCAAATCTAGCTTGGAATTGCTCCCAAGTAATCTCTTCCTCCGCGGTATTGATGGTAATAGAGTTCCACCAATCAGAAGCTCTCCCTTGAAGCTGCCTTGATGCCAACTTCCTCTTAGTTGCATCATCAATTCCCAAATCACCAAAGATCCTTCTACAAGCATCTATCCATCTCTGGACCTCAATAGTTGATTCTGTTCCCAAGAAAACCTTCCCTCTAAGAGCAGTATAATCCTTGCACAACTTAGCAAAATCCACTGGTTTCGGAGTTTGGACTTGAACTCCAACATCTACTGCTGCCCCTAGAACTGGTATCCTTCTCATGATCGAAGTCATCATAGCTTCAAACATGGCTGCATAATCAGCAGTCTCTTCAGTAGCACGGCCTTCCCTAGCAGCTGGTCTCCCTCTTCGACTCATTCTCAATATCTATAAAAAGGAATGATTAGAACATCTAGAGAAACAACTGCATAAAGGACTCAACTCTACTAAACTACTATATTATCTATAGTATTCATCCATCAAAATACAATTACGTCTCTCATACGTGGTTACTTCAGCGAGCGTTGGGTAAAATCGATTAACCAATGCTCTGATACCAAATGTGACGACCGCCCATGACCCCTGCACCGAATCTATAGATAGTGCGCTGTAAAGTGTGCCAGGCGACCATGGACGATTGTCAAGGTAAGATTAAAACGATAGAATCTATCGTATCACTCACAGCGCATGGACAAAATACAATAGAACATATGTATAGTGAAGCTTTACAGAACAAAATGACATCATATAAAACTCCATAATAGTTGAATACAAGCATCCACATAGTCAATACATCAAGCCTCACTACATATCTCTCAGAGAATACAAAACAGCGGAATATCCAGTACATATAATAAGAAGATAATATGCAACCCTCCAGCTCGTCTTCGATATCAGCATCATGAGAAGAGAACAGCACCTGTCACCTGCTACCTAGTCTGCCCGTCCCAAAATGGACGAACAGCCCAAGGCAATAAGAATTAAAAACATAAAGCCTTGAGTCAGACAACAGTCTTAGTGAGCAGTAGATTAACTAACAACATACCAAAAGAGCATAAAGGAAAAGGAAAAGGAATACAACCCTCCCACTCCAACCTCATTCTACAGTGATAGCCCCCAAACACACACTAAGCAGAAGCAACATAGCAGAGCATACAATTTAAAGTAAAGCTACTATCACTCGAGTCAAGGGCGATGTTTTCCAAGTACCAAGGCCTAAATCAGATAAGCACCCAGAAAATACCGCTCTTGAGTCCGAATGACGATACAACCAAACATCCATGACTCTGGCTATCACTGTTATCATTGCTTCGATATCACCGTTAATTGAATGACCGACACATTCTTTCAGCCGTCCGTCAAGGGCTAATGGAAACCCCGGTTCTAGACATAACTCCCGCACGTCGTCGCAGCCCGTGCCTAGGACTATCGAATCTGCCCAGAGTACTCGACCTTCAACAGTTGGTCGTTGGGACTATCGAATCTGCCCAAACGTACTCTTGCTTAGAGCATGCTAGAACCTTCAACAACGATGCTATCCAAGCCTCCTAGTCATCCTCCTCGACGACTATTCTCATATCCATTCATTATCCTCAACTCGAATCATATCACCGAGTTATCAACATGCTTGGAATGATCCCGTCTGGATTAGACCAAGTCTTCATCACATGATTGCCTCGCTTCATCACATCTTCGCAAAGCCTCATCTTAACATCTCATCATCAAATCTATGCATAAGAGCTTCATCATCCCGCTACATATGCCACAAGGAGCTTTCCCAATCCAAGAGCCTTTCCCTTGGCTTTTGAATCATCTTCGATCTAAATCTAATCATCAATCATCTAGTTCATAACAATCAGTCAAATCAAACATCAATCCAAGCAATCAAGCATTCAAATATGATCTAAGTAGACAATTATAACAATAATGGCATTTTCGTAATTTAAGAGTTGAAAGTCCAATAAGCATGAAAACATGGATTATATCTCTACAAACTTGATGAATGAACTTGCATAGGTTAACATATGATAAAATGAATGTAACATCATCATGAACAATGGATCTATATGGATCTACACTTTGGATGAAGAAAATGCATGGAAATCTCTATTTTAACACCAAATCGGGCCAACAATCCGATATACTCCCTTGGATCCGTGTGAGAGATAATCACCACTCACCAAATCACCTAAACAACCTCAAATCAACACGCTTCAGATCTGGACAGCGAAGGATCAAGCTTGATCTATCACGAATCCGCTTCAAACGAAGAAATCTCTCTTGAAAAGACGAAGATCTTCAACTTTAGCTCTTGAATCTTCAATCTTGATCTTCAACTTGGATGGATGTAAGCACTAGATTAGAGTGGAGAAAAGAAGTGAAGAAGTGTAGAAGTCGAGCTCTCAAAATGGCAGCACTTCGTCGCTTCAAAATCCGGATCCCAAAAAGTGAGAACAACCCCTCCTATTTATAGCTGAAAACTGCCCTTAAGTCGTAACTAGTCTATCTCCTAAGTCGTTTCCGACTTACGACTTAAGCCCCCACGACTCAACAACCCCCCTTACGACTTAACTAAGCTACGAGTCAACACACGCTCCTACGACTTAATCCTCATCTGTCTACGACTCACGACAAAACAGCCATCTCCTAAGTCGTATACGACTTATAGCATCTTCCGACTCAACACAAAGGCTACGACTCATCAGAAGATACGACTTAACAAAGAGCTCAACCTACGACTCATAAAATAACTGGTACGACTCATCAGAAGGTACAACCTACGACTTACTAACTTGACTGGGTTACGACTTAGCAAGTCAACACCTCCTACGACTCAACTACTAAGTCGTCTACGACTTATCAAATTCCACCAGCCTGTGACTTATAACCTAGCAGACAACTATTGAGTCGGTCACGACTTAACAAACAACTGGAGTTACGACTCAACTGAGCTTACGACTTAGTAAGTATACGACTCATCATCTTAACTCTGTCACGACTTAGCTGTTACGACTCAACCCCTAACTCGCTCAGTCCTTAAGTCGCGTCTACCCCTTAAGTCGTTCAAACGACTTATCCTTACACCCTTAACTAGCCAAGACCCTGAGTCCCTCCTATCTCCTGAGTCGTATACGACTCACGACTCATCCTAAGTCGTGAACGACTTAGGACTTAGGTAAATTTTTGCCTAAAATCTGAAATGGCCCAAAATGCTAAAACTCCAGATTTGACGAACTTTTCGATCCATGAAAATACGGGTCGTTACATTTAGTATCGCTTTTGGAGTTAGTCACTCGTCACTGCTCGAGTGATATTTGGGTTTGTTGCCTTCGGGCATATGGATCCTTGTTATACAGTACTGAGCTCGAGCATCTTTTGTTTCCTTGACAATCATATTTCCCTAGTGTATCGCCTTTCAGGGTAGGTTCTTTGAACCACACGATATATAGCGATTACCTTGTGGAAACTTGTGTTACCTTTATTGGTATTTTTCATTTGCCTTTTGGCTTGTTCTGGGATATGATATCCTTTGTTTATTGGAATTGCCGATGATATGAGGCTTGTTTTGATTCATCTTATGTTAGATGATTTGGTTATCTCCTTTGGGGATATTTGTGGTACTTTATGATCTTATAAGTTCATTATCATTTAGTTTATCTGACTGATTTGTTTAGCTAGACTGACCTGTGTATTTTATACTCGGGTTAGACCGAGATGTTTCAGGTTAGGTACATTGGACTTATCCTATTTTTCTTCCGTATGGAATATTCCGCTAGCTTCTTTTTGTTATAGCTTTTTGTGTATTCCTTTTGGTCTGTAACTCTGATATGTATTCTATTGACTCGCCTGTACATTGTGGTTTGCTTTACCACTTGACATGTATCATTTTGTAAACTCTGTAATGTATCTGTATATGTGTGGATGTATGTGATGATCTACTGTTCTGTGATGTGTATTACATTTGAGTTGTTATATTTTATTCTGATATATCGTCAGCCACATATGGCTTTGTATTAAGTATTTATTGGAGATGTCTATCCACTTGAGTAAGAAGTGGCAATTATCGGCGTATTCAATAGATAATTAAGATAAGGTTATAGATGGTCGCTCCTATCCAGTTCTATTCTCCGCATTAGCAGTCGGTGTTACTTAGTAATACTCTTTGCTAATGTGGGTCTCGGAGTGGGGCGTCACATATTCAATATGTTTAAATGTGAAGGATGATCAAATGCACTTTTGTAATGAGTTCGGTGCGATCTTGCATTGAGGATTTACTTTGAATAGTTTGACTATTTGGAAAGGAAACCAAAAGTACAAGAGCAGATGTAACTTAGGCACAATTGGGATGAAGAGAGTAGATGTTCGCCTCTGCTTCATGAAGAGTCATCGAAAATGAGAATTATATAGAATACTAGTAGATAACTAATATGGAATAAAAAATTTGATTCCTATTTCAAATGTAATTTTATATAGAAAATGGTTTTCTATGAGAGTTATTTATATGAGTTCTAGATATCTAATCTGAAATCTCGATTGTATACAAGTTACAGTGGTAGAGTAAAACCCATAATAAATGATTGAATGGAATCACATATTTCATGAGTTACTATTGTAATGGTGAAAATAATGGAAGCACACGACCAGAGATATAGTCAGAAACATCATCGAGTCAAACAGAGGAGACACGGCTGGAAACGTCATCGAGTCGAATGGATGCTATGCGATTTGAAATCAAATTTAAATTTAGGAGGACAGGTGGAACAGAAACGCATATATCACTTTTCGTTTCAGAAGTCTAAATTCTTGTTCTTACTTCTTCCCCAAACACTCTGATTTAACCTTAAATCCTAAAATTTAAAATCAAATTAAGAAACTGAAACCCTAAATCAAAATAAGAAGCAAGGACAAGCATGTAGGAGTCACTAGTGGTATTACAACTGAAAATTGAAGGGAGTTCTATCTCTAGACAATGAAGTAAAGCAAGGCTAGAGACTTGAAATTGAAAGGAATCAATTAGGATGAGTAGGTTTACCTGAATTCTATGTTTTCTTCCTTGATTTCATGATTTAATATGATTAAAATTGGTAATTAAATAATTAAATTTGAAATTTGGCTATGTGATATCTGGAAACTCTGCTTAATTTGATTGTTGAATTATTTTGGGTAATTACGTGAGTTAATGAAGTTATATAATATATTTATAAAGTTTATATGCAAAACTATGCGAATTTGAGACATATATTTAGGAAAATTATTGTAAAATGATGGGAAATTTTATAAATAAATTTCTAAGATGAAATATGACATTTCTAGACATAAACATAATTTTTTGTACATTTTTATATGATTTATATGAGTTAATATAGTGATATTTCATGAATGTGGACAAATTGTCCAAATTTATAAATTTGATGATTTAGGACATTCAAATATGTCAGATTGATATGGTAGTATTTTTTGAGATTAGATATGATGATTCCAGGTCTAAAAAGTATTTTTATGTATTTAAATTTAGTTTATATGAATTTATATGTATATATTTCATATTATGTGGAAAGTAGGCCTTATTTTATAATTCTTCAAACATTTATTTCAAAATATCTTTACTAAGATATATATCCAAATCCCTTCCATATTCCAATATTTGAAATCCATTTCCAATGCTTAAATCCATAACGGGATATTGTCAAACATCTCAATACATAGAAATATTCCCAAATTTTGATTTTTTATACTTAGGAAAATATTATAAGTCCTATTTTCCAGAATCTTTTCAAATATAATACTTAAGAGAATATTTCGTAGCTTATTTCATAAGTCGTCGGAATCGCTAATAAATTTCCTTTTCAATTTCCAAAACCCAGTGTACTTATTTATAACCCCATTCAACAATTTATAACTTCTTTTATAAATTCAGGTTTCATTTTCAAAATTTCTATATTCAACTTTTTGAAATTCCATTTCCTCCAAATTCCTTATAAAATTACTCCCCTCAAAATCATATCCATTTAAAAGCCCCATTTACGATTCTCGAGAGAATTTACAAATAAAAATTTCAATCACTTCAAAACTCTATATATATATAATAAGTATTTTTAAAAGAATAATTTTATTTTAAAAAAAACATGTTCAAGTAATTATTTAAAATATCGAAAATGCTTTTATAACATCAATAATTCATTTTTAGATAAACAAATAATTTCAAAGATGATTTTTAAAAGTTAGAATTTACTAAAATAAATACTTAATATTTGAAAATCTACTTACCGAAGTATCCCAATCCTATCTCATTTAAAATTTCATAGTTTTAAATAATAAAATTTTCTTTTTAAAAACAAACTTACTTCTTAGAATTAAAAATGTATTTTTAAAACCCCAATAACTAATTCAGTTTATAATTTCCCCTCGAATCTCATCACATCACTTCCATTCCGATCTCCTTAACCATTTTCTCTTTTCAAAAATAGTATCCACTATTTTTTCTCACCCTATTTCCATTTTTAATATAAATTCACTCTATGAATGTTATATTCCCAATTTAGCAACTGATATCGCTTACCTCATTTATAAACATCGTTTATAAATTCTTATACTCCTTTGATTTTTACTTGTTTATAAAAGCAATCTTATTTATAAAGTTCCATTCTATAAATCCATTTCTTTATAAATCTCATTTATAACCTTTTCAATCTATTTTAATATCGACTTCAACTCCTTTTTATATTTTTTTCGACTATCATTTATAAATTTCTTTTTATATAATTCATTTTAAAAAAAATCCCATTTAATAATTCACAATAGTAAAGTATAACCAAAAATCAAATATATTTTTCTAACTCAATTTCTTTAAATAACTCCAATTCCAATATAGATATTTTTATATCAAAAATACCCTTTTATCCCTTAAGTTTTAAAATATATTTATGGTATTTAAAATATCAAAATTCTGGCCTATGCTACAATAACATCCAATAACCAAAATTACACAATTATCTATAATAGATTATTCCACACAGTCTATATATCGCAATATATGAAATTAAATTCAAAAATTTTGCGGAATCCAGTTGGATCCCTCCAACCTATTTTCCTGCATCCACAGATGTTAATACAACATAAAAATACCAATTCCACTTCGAGGGGGATATCGCGGTATATAGGGTCATCTGCTATTATGTGGGGCGCATAGGGCCTCATTCGCTATAATGTGCGGGAATATCACTTCAAATACTAATATATATATATATACACTACTATATATATAATATATCATTCATCAAATAATAATTATTAAATCAACCAGGTATTCAATAATTAATTTTAACTATTTTTAAAATTAATCTGATAATCCAAATGAGTGAGAATTTCTTACCTTTGATTTTAAATTTACTGAATGTTCCAATTTAAATCCTTTTGCTTGGATCCTGCAGCTCAGTGCAATTTGTTTGTTCGAATTTGACCTCGTATAAACACGATATGGATTTACGAACTTTTAAATAAATTAAACTAAATTTAACTTAAATTAAATGATAGTTTAAAAGTTTATACCCTCCATCCTCTCATGTCTTCCAGGCATGCGCCCTACCTAGCAATGACAACACGACCTCCACTCCCAAATGAGCTATAGTTCTCGATCGTGCTTCACCTCAGGTCACCAGACCTCCTCCCATGACCTCGCGATGTTCCAAGTAGCGAAGTCGAGACCACAAACATCCTCAAGCGTTATCACGTGACCATTGGAGGCCACCGCCACCCAGCCTTAATTCGCCGACCCTCCACCTCAGTTTGCTTGCGCGTGACAACCCTAAAACAATCACAACTCGAATTGCACCACCTTGGACCTCTCCCTTCTCCAGCCATCATGCGCGTGCTCCTTCCCTCCATGTGCATGTCGAACAGAGCAACGCGATTGTAATCGCGTTATTTTTTTTTTCAATTTCGATTCTTCTGCACGAATGTCGATTTTTGAACTGCCTGTGGAGAAAGGGGAAATAACGTGATCGACGCGATTTTATTTTTCCCTTCCCTCCCTTTTTTCTTGATCTGATCGAAGCTTCAATTTGTTTTCATTTTTTTAATTCCAGTTCGAACGATACGAGGAGAAAAAGGGGAAATGTCGCGTGTTGATATAGAAAGAAGGGAAGTGGCGTGTTTTTGAACGATTACGTGTGATAGTGGAAAAGGTCAGCTGATGGATGGAGAAGACAGATTCGAAGTGTAGAAAGAAATATATATATATATATATATAAATTTAATTTTCAAAATATCTCAATTTTCATAGCTTAAACTCTCAAACCCCTCTCGAAGTGTGCCGCCAGGCGTTCATAATGTTATACCCCTATTCCGAATATAATGGAAAAGGTTTCGAGTCCTAATTCGATCGTATGAAGAAGATAGCTTTTTGGACCCAATTATTATATTAAATTATTTCCCGGCATTTTCAGATTGTATGAGCAAACGTAACCCCAAATGCTATGAAATTTGAAATCCGATAATAATACATTATTACGGATCCAATGGAGCTGGATTCGTCGAATTCTGAGACTGTGTGTAACGACCCGCCATTTTGGACCATTCGCGTCCATTATAAGTGTATAGGTAGACACTCATGCCGGAGTTGAATTGCTCAAAATACCGCGTTGTTAATTTAAATTTGGCAAAACTGAACATATACAGTAAATAGATATAATCACAGATCACAGACACAGAGTAATAAATGCAGCGGAAATAAAAGAGATAGTAGTTCATGAAGCTACTATATGAATATATAAAATACATCAGAGTTTACAACAGAAGAGTAATACGATACATCAGATACAAATCAGAATACATCACTGGAATCATCGAATACTGAAAGCAGAATAGATGGCTGGATCTTCAAGCAAAGCTCCAACTCCAAAGGTGAGTCTCGAATACTGGTACACTCGGTCTGACCCGAGCGTAAAGCAAAAACACAAGACACTCGAGTCAGGATTAACATTCTTATATTAATAAATCCAACTCAAGTGAAATAGCAATTGAAATACAAGTAACTCAAGGATGTTTGGAATAACCATCCTTTAAGGATCCGTTAAACTATCTACTAGGTAGTAATGTACGCTAAGTAGATAATGTCTATCAGTAATATAAAGATATCAAAGTAGGGTTAAGCAGGGCCCATACACCTCTTAACCTATTTATTCCCAAAAGCATATACAAGACCGTAGTTTCCCCAAAACCGGAAGTCACCAGAGGGCAATCCATATACTAAAGGTACAAATCAAAATCGTAGTGGTCGCGAATAGGATAATCAGTATGACAAGGTACATGAGGCGATACCAACTAGGATACTAGTAGTTGCGTGATCCGGACTGATGTTGGGCATAGCAGCTACTATCCCAACACCGCGAAACAACACTCCCAAATCAAGGGGTGCACCCAAATCGAATCACAAAAGTAATAGATATGGTATCGAAGAAGTGTGTCCGCTAGAGATGGCGATCCTCAATGGCCCGGCGCGGCTCCTGTTTTAGTCATGTCAAGGGTCATCCAAAATCGTTCTCTTTCTTCAGTCAACGCGTTCATCAAAACCATCCACTTCGTTCTGGATCAACACTCCGCGTATAGTTATTAAAGTGGTTTCGGTTCAGATAGAGAGTATATCCATTACCGATCCCGGTCTCTTTAATAACTTTCGTAATTATTACACCGATTGGTCGTTTATATATTTCAAAAACCAAATCAATTTCAATTTCAAATAGAATTCGTAAATCAACATTTCATTTGTCTTTCTAAAACAATTTCCAAATTTTCGTTTCAAAACTTCCAATTTTCCGTTTCAAAATCTTATAATTCAATTTCAATTTCTATTTAAAACAATTCAAATATTGATTCAAGTTCGTATATAAGTTTCATTCCGAAATCATTTAAATAAATTCTATTTAACATTCAAATCAATTTAAACTCATTTATCGATTCCATTCAATATTCGTTAAGTTACTTTATCATTCAAAACAATTTCTATTAAATTTCCAATTTATTAAATCAATTTCTTAAGTCCAACTTCATTAAATCACTTACACTTTTGAATTAAATTCAATTCATCAAATCAATTCTTTCAATTACAAGTGTTACATTAATTCCAAAATATGACAATTTCATTTCTTGTTAAAGAAATTCAATTTCACTTATTTACTTTCTTAAATAATTTTCCAAAACTCACTTAATAAAGAAAACTCGATTTCAATTATTTACGAAGTAAAATTCACTTATTCAAAAGTTCAATTTTTCTTATTAAAGAATTTCAATTCAATTTAACCATTTAATAATTCATTATTAAATAGTTCAAAACTTAATTATTAAATAATTTCAAAGTTTAATAATTTCAAACTTAATTATTAAATCATTTCAAACTTAATTCAATCATTTCTCAAATTAAACAACATTCTTTCATTGATTACATTGTTAATCTTTTGTTTCAGATTTTTAAATATTACCATTTTCCTTTCATCAAAAATTCAAATTTCAACTTCATTTCAAAACCAAACTCTTTATTCAAAAAAATCTTCGTTTAATTTCAAATCAAATTATTGACCAATCGGGTTTTTATTTAATTTTCTATATCCAAGGTCAAAGCTCAATTTTGGGTATTTATCATTTCAACCCGATTCCAATTCAATTAAAAATCAAAGCATAAAAGGGAACTTGCAGTGTGATAACTGGGATGGTGTCAAAGTAAATAAACAAGCAATAACAACAACCAATATCAATCCAATAATCAATTTCAAATAATCCCGAAATAACCGTATTAATTCGCATTGTTATTTGTACGAATTAATATAATTATTTCTAGAATCTACACTATCATTTCATGTAGATTAAAGATTATTACATCACGGTTTTTCACTTGTCATCTATTACGATTACATACATCATCAGTTTAAACAACATACAATTCAATGGTTCAAGGTATAGTTAACACTATTCTACGTGTCAATTTATTTAACATTTAAAGGGGTCATACTATACAAATGTCAGTAAATCAAATTTAACATTTAATTACCCTATATCAAGTTCAATTTCATACTGTTTATCATTTTAACATCAACAATCTAACGTCCAATATAAACATCAACAATCAATCAATTATCAGCCAAACTGTATTATCATCGCATAAATAATTAACAGATAATGGTGTCAGATGTCACAGGTGAACCGATACAGGTAATAGCATATATAACAGTGTAATTAACTAATAGTTGCATATTTCAATTGTCGTTTCAATTGAAATCAAATCTAATAAATAAAAGAACGTTAATCGTGAGTGAGTGCTCACCTTTCGAGGCTAGAGAATACAGAAGATAACACGGATACGCATACTGACACGGACACTGAAAATCTGAATGATGAATCGAAGCAAAGCAACCTCGGCCCGAATTCAACGATCAAAGCTGATAAAAGAATTAGATGGAACAAATCAGAACAGGTCGGTGGAGGTAATTGATATAAGTGAATTTACTGGAAATCAATATCCATTTAGAGCACATATATATAAATCAAAATAAATATTTATTTTCAATGCCTCATATATTCGACCAACACCAAAGTTTTAAACTGATAAAATATCAACACTACATAATAAATTCAAAACAACATTTATTATAAAATTAATATTTATAAAATCAGTTAAATCCAAAATAGTATAAAATCAAAATATGCAAATAATTATATAACCGAACGTATGTAACTACAAACATATATAAACCTATATATATCACTGTTATTACATAAATACCTATATAACTATCATGCTTAAAGATTTTTATAAAACTAATATTTGGAAATTAAGAGGTATATAAACATATATACACGATATAAATTTGTACGTATTTATAATACCAGAAAATATAACACCCTGGAACCCAACTTTGTAATAAACTGTACATATTTATAATAAACATATATTAACCGAAACATATATGCACTTTTTCATAAACATAAGGTAGTATAGTATCTATATATATAACTTTAAAACAAAGAAAAATACTTTAAACACAAAATGTAAACACTGTAACGCATGAGCTTGGAAGTATTTCTCAATGGTTCCACCACAAAATAAGATCTGTGCATGATCTGTTTCAAAATCATCTTCAAGACATATATAAGTTATGTATATATACACCACTGACAAAACTTTATAATAAATATATATAAAATACCTTATAGATTACGTATACTACTATAAAAGTGATAAGCCTTTTCATTTAGGAATACAACAGACCATATACATAAAGACAGTACCTTTTGAGACCAATGTCCAATATCAAATATAAAATCTAATATATACGCCGATGTACATACACTGACCTATGTGATAAAACAAAAGAAGAGAAGGTAGTCCGGAATAGTCGCAGACTGAGACGTTGCCAGGTGGAAGGTGAAGGCGCACGTTCTGTAGGTTGGATGGGATAGGATGGTCGGCTATTCGGTGGTTCAAGGAGGGAGTGAGGAGGGCGGATCTTGGTGGCTGACGTGGGTGGAAGGCCGTGATCGGAGAAGGCAAGTCATGAGCTCGGTGGGAGGGAGGAGATCTCATGGTTGTTCGGCTAAAGGAATAGGAGCAGGCAGCGAGAGTGGCTGGTCGCTAGGTCACGGAGGAAGGCGGTGCCTGGGTCTCGGCTGGAGATGCTCGGCGTCGGGGTTTAAAGGCAGAGGCCGCTCGCTGGAATGAAGGCACGTTGGTGGCTACACATGTGCGAGTGAGGGAAGGTTGGCTGCAAGGGGACGAGGTGATAGGAGGCGGTTCACATGGTTTGTGGACAGAGTTTCGGTCGGAGGGTGCGTGTGTGCGTGCTTGGAGGAAGTAGGTCGAACTGATGGGGAATGAAGGCCGGAGATGTAAGACGTTATGCGGAAGCGAGGAGGTAGGAGAAAAGAGAGGGGCATGCACGTGAGAAGGGAGAAAGAGAGGAAGGCAATTTGAAAAGGTGATTTCCATTTTCACGAATAGGTAAAGGAAAAGGTGGAAAGGGAATGAATAGGCAACTAAATAAAGTAATGCAACTTTAATAAAGTAATATTTTGAAAGCCACGAAATTGAACAGACAACTAGTGCACAGGGAACAGTGAACGTCAGGAACGTAAATTCTGGAATAATTAAAAGCAACGGGTACTTGATCTATACGATGGAATATGAAATGGTTCAAAAAAAAAAAATCCAAAGACACAAACCGGTTACCGATACGATTACCATTTACACGGATTTTGTTTCATACCGAACTTCAAAACACAGAATTGAATATACCGCAGAGATCAGCACGACGAGACGGTCAAAACGGTATACAGATATCAGTGGTACGATTGAATTATAAAAATTCGGATTTTCTAATAGCGGAAAATGCAAGAAAACGCTGAAAAATAAGATCGACGGAGCCAAAGATGTCCGAATTTGGAAAAACGACAAACTGAAATCTTGCTCAGAAGATGGTTTAGAATTTTTCTATGTAAAAATATTTAGGTTTCGGAAACATTTTATTTTCATCGCTTTTTAACTGATTAATTTGAAGTGAATTTACGCGTGAAATCAACTTTCATATTTTCGGACGAAAATTTACCAGTTGCTATGTTTAACTAGACGTATTCCAAATATCAAATTTATATTTCAAAATTTTATCGTTTAAAATTTCACAAAATTTTAACTAATTACGTTATTAAAACAGTTGAAATTTACGGGTCGTTACACTCTCCCCCACTCAAAACTTTTCGTCCCCGAAAAGGAATAAGGTAGGAGAATAGAAATAACCAGAAAGAAAAGCAGGTTTTAAATTCAAAATAACAATTAATTTAAACCATATAAATTCAAATTTTAAATTAATTGATATTCAATAATTGATTTAATCCATTTGATTTCACTAAAATCAATCTCTACTATTTCTAAATTCATTATCTTATTATCCAATTATCTTTAATTTACAATTTCTAAAACCATAAATTTGAATAATCTTTTATTATAATCATATTTTATTTTCAACAGATTTAATTCTTTAATTCCAAATTATTATAAATTTTATTTCACTTAATATATCTTATTACATATTTTTAAACCATATAAATTAATTTAAATACTTAAAAGTTTCGATTTAAATTAATTTATATTTACTAATTGCTTTTAAATTCAAGGTATCTTCATATGTTGATCAAATTTCAATTTATTAATTCTTTCAAAGCAAATTTATTTCATTATTAACTGAGTTTACTTGTTATCCTATCTAACTCTATTAACATCTTTATAATCAAATTTTAGTGTATAACATTTATTATAAACACTCAAATTTTATTTATAATTTCAATTTATATTATATATTATCCAATTACATATTCAACTTCTGAATGATTTAGGTAAGTTGTATTAGAATGCAGTTGAACAATATACAAATAAAGTTTTCCCAATTCAATTTATTCAAGTTTAAATATTTATTCCAAATTTTGGTTTATTTATAATTAAAATCATCCTTAAACAAAATTTAAGAATTAGATTTACGATTAACTTTAAACAATTTAGAGATATGTATAATATATTTATATCAAATCAAATTAAAATGTTAAAATAAGATACTTATATATATATATATATCAAATTATACTGAAGAAATTCAAATTAAAATATTTTTCAAAACAAAGCCGTAGCAAACTACTGACTAGTATCTCCACTTCGAAACTCGAAAATGAACGTCGATGATGCGGCCGCCATCACCGAAATTATTTTCCAACGACAAAGAGAAGAGCACTGATTTCAACATTTTAAAATTCTTTGGAAACGATTTCTATTCGAAAATACTTTCAATAATATATACTTAAAAATTTTAAAAACCAAAGTTCAAAATCACCGGAAACTAGTAAATTCTCAAATTTCTGAATTAAATTCATTTCAAATTCCAAATCAATTTATAAACCGTATTTATAAATTTATTTAGAACAGTAAATGATAATCAAATATTATCATTTCAACAACAATTTAATTAACTTATTAAATTCCAGAAAATTTTAACTTATATTTTTACAATATAATCAACAAATTTATTAACACTTTAATTTCAGGAAAATTTATACTTATATAAAATATAATCATACAAAACTATTTTATTTACTAAATTTGAAAACAATGTTGTGTCAGTTTGCTCTGCTCAAGTGTTTTGGAGATCCTATCGATAGCGCTGATCAGACGAATCGATCGGAAACCCAAATCACATCAACAACTCAAACAACACAATATATAAAACATTTTTAATATAAATTTACAAATACATTTCTTTGCTCGACGATACAGGAATGAATTTTCAAAATAAGGATAGGGATTCAAATTTTGATGGACTCAAATCAAAGAGAAATTTGATTCGAAGATAAGTTCGGAATAAGAGATAAGATAATTATATTAACAAAATCGGGAGACGGATAAGCTTTTTAATTTACGGGCAACCTTAACCGGATCGACAGTGACTTAGATAATAAGATCGATGCTAAATTCCGAGGTAAATCAACATCTGATCTCGAGAAATAAAATTCAGGTATAGCAGGGAATAGATAGCATCGTAAACCGAGGATACAGAAATCTCCGGTAAATCGATGTCTATTGTAAAGGAGTTTAATCCTTTACGAATCATTCGAAGATTGGCGAGACCGCCGATCTATTATAAATATCATTCAAAATGGAGTTATGGGGTGCTCCGGAATTGAAAGAAGACGAATAGTGAGGGACACGAATGAATTTCGGAACTGAGGGAACGTTCCAAAATTCAAAGGAATTGAGTCAAAAGGAAGAGATTGAAACTCGAATGAGAGTGATTCTGTAAATACATTTACCCTATATGTTGAGTTTTGCCTAGAGCTACCAAAGCTCTGATACCAACTGTAACGACCCGCCATTTTGGACCATTCGCGTCCATTATAAGTGTATAGGTAGACACTCATGCCGGAGTTGAATTGCTCAAAATACCGCGTTGTTAATTTAAATTTGGCAAAACTGAACATATACAGTAAATAGATATAATCACAGATCACAGACACAGAGTAATAAATGCAGCGGAAATAAAAGAGATAGTAGTTCATGAAGCTACTATATGAATATATAAAATACATCAGAGTTTACAACAGAAGAGTAATACGATACATCAGATACAAATCAGAATACATAACTGGAATCATCGAATACTGAAAGCAGAATAGATGGCTGGATCTTCAAGCAAAGCTCCAACTCCAAAGGTGAGTCTCGAATACTGGTACACTCGGTCTGACCCGAGCGTAAAGCAAAAACACAAGACACTCGAGTCAGGATTAACATTCTTATATTAATAAATCCAACTCAAGTGAAATAGCAATTGAAATACAAGTAACTCAAGGATGTTTGGAATAACCATCCTTTAAGGATCCGTTAAACTATCTACTAGGTAGTAATGTACGCTAAGTAGATAATGTCTATCAGTAATATAATGATATCAAAGTAGGGTTAAGCAGGGCCCATACACCTCTTAACCTGTTTATTCCCAAAAGCATATACAAGACCGTAGTTTCCCCAAAACCGGAAGTCACCAGAGGGCAATCCATATACTAAAGGTACAAATCAAAATCGTAGTGGTCGCGAATAGGATAATCAGTATGACAAGGTACATGAGGCGATACCAACTAGGATACTAGTAGTTGCGTGATCCGGACTGATGTTGGGCATAGCAGCTACTATCCCAACACCGCGAAACAACACTCCCAAATCAAGGGGTGCACCCAAATCGAATCACAAAAGTAATAGATATGGTATCGAAGAAGTGTGTCCGCTAGAGATGGCGATCCTCAATGGCCCGGCGCGGCTCCTGTTTTAGTCATGTCAAGGGTCATCCAAAATCGTTCTCTTTCTTCAGTCAACGCGTTCATCAAAACCATCCACTTCGTTCTGGATCAACACTCCGCGTATAGTTATTAAAGTGGTTTCGGTTCAGATAGAGAGTATATCCATTACCGATCCCGGTCTCTTTAATAACTTTCGTAATTATTACACCGATTGGTCGTTTATATATTTCAAAAACCAAATCAATTTCAATTTCAAATAGAATTCGTAAATCAACATTTCATTTGTCTTTCTAAAACAATTTCCAAATTTTCGTTTCAAAACTTCTAATTTTCCGTTTCAAAATCTTATAATTCAATTTCAATTTCTATTTAAAACAATTCAAATATTGATTCAAGTTCGTATATAAGTTTCATTCCGAAATCATTTAAATAAATTCTATTTAACATTCAAATCAATTTAAACTCATTTATCGATTCCATTCAATATTCGTTAAGTTACTTTATCATTCAAAACAATTTCTATTAAATTTCCAATTTATTAAATCAATTTCTTAAGTCCAACTTCATTAAATCACTTACACTTTTGAATTAAATTCAATTCGTCAAATCAATTCTTTCAATTACAAGTGTTACATTAATTCCAAAATATGACAATTTCATTTCTTGTTAAAGAAATTCAATTTCACTTATTTACTTTCTTAAATAATTTTCCAAAACTCACTTAATAAAGAAAACTCGATTTCAATTATTTACGAAGTAAAATTCACTTATTCAAAAGTTCAATTTTTCTTATTAAAGAATTTCAATTCAATTTAACCATTTAATAATTCATTATTAAATAGTTCAAAACTTAATTATTAAATAATTTCAAAGTTTAATAATTTCAAACTTAATTATTAAATCATTTCAAACTTAATTCAATCATTTCTCAAATTAAACAACATTCTTTCATTGATTACATTGTTAATCTTTTGTTTCAGATTTTTAAATATTACCATTTTCCTTTCATCAAAAATTCAAATTTCAACTTCATTTCAAAACCAAACTCTTTATTCAAAAAAATCTTCGTTTAATTTCAAATCAAATTATTGACCAATCGGGTTTTTATTTAATTTTCTATATCCAAGGTCAAAGCTCAATTTTGGGTATTTATCATTTCAACCCGATTCCAATTCAATTAAAAATCAAAGCATAAAAGGGAACTTGCAGTGTGATAACTGGGATGGTGTCAAAGTAAATAAACAAGCAATAACAACAACCAATATCAATCCAATAATCAATTTCAAATAATCCCGAAATAACCGTATTAATTCGCATTGTTATTTGTACGAATTAATATAATTATTTCTAGAATCTACACTATCATTTCATGTAGATTAAAGATTATTACATCACGGTTTTTCACTTGTCATCTATTACGATTACATACATCATCAGTTTAAACAACATACAATTCAATGGTTCAAGGTATAGTTAACACTATTCTACGTGTCAATTTATTTAACATTTAAAGGGGTCATACTATACAAATGTCAGTTAATCAAATTTAACATTTAATTACCCTATATCAAGTTCAATTTCATACTGTTTATCATTTTAACATCAACAATCTAACGTCCAATATAAACATCAACAATCAATCAATTATCAGCCAAACTGTATTATCATCGCATAAATAATTAACAGATAATGGTGTCAGATGTCACAGGTGAACCGATACAGGTAATAGCATATATAACAGTGTAATTAACTAACAGTTGCATATTTCAATTGTCGTTTCAATTGAAATCAAATCTAATAAATAAAAGAACGTTAATCGTGAGTGAGTGCTCACCTTTCGAGGCTAGAGAATACAGAAGATAACACGGATACGCATACTGACACGGACACTGAAAATCTGAATGATGAATCGAAGCAAAGCAACCTCGGCCCGAATTCAACGATCAAAGCTGATAAAAGAATTAGATGGAACAAATCAGAACAGGTCGGTGGAGGTAATTGATATAAGTGAATTTACTGGAAATCAATATCCATTTAGAGCACATATATATAAATCAAAATAAATATTTATTTTCAATGCCTCATATATTCGACCAACACCAAAGTTTTAAACTGATAAAATATCAACACTACATAATAAATTCAAAACAACATTTATTATAAAATTAATATTTATAAAATCAGTTAAATCCAAAATAGTATAAAATCAAAATATGCAAATAATTATATAACCGAACGTATGTAACTACAAACATATATAAACCTATATATATCACTGTTATTACATAAATACCTATATAACTATCATGCTTAAAGATTTTTATAAAACTAATATTTGGAAATTAAGAGGTATATAAACATATATACACGATATAAATTTGTACGTATTTATAATACCAGAAAATATAACACCCTGGAACCCAACTTTGTAATAAACTGTACATATTTATAATAAACATATATTAACCGAAACATATATGCACTTTTTCATAAACATAAGGTAGTATAGTATCTATATATATAACTTTAAAACAAAGAAAAATACTTTAAACACAAAATGTAAACACTGTAACGCATGAGCTTGGAAGTATTTCTCAATGGTTCCACCACAAAATAAGATCTGTGCATGATCTGTTTCAAAATCATCTTCAAGACATATATAAGTTATGTATATATACACCACTGACAAAACTTTATAATAAATATATATAAAATACCTTATAGATTACGTATACTACTATAAAAGTGATAAGCCTTTTCATTTAGGAATACAACAGACCATATACATAAAGACAGTACCTTTTGAGACCAATGTCCAATATCAAATATAAAATCTAATATATACGCCGATGTACATACACTGACCTATGTGATAAAACAAAAGAAGAGAAGGTAGTCCGGAATAGTCGTAGACTGAGACGTTGCCAGGTGGAAGGTGAAGGCTGCACGTTCTGTAGGTTGGATGGGATAGGATGGTCGGCTATTCGGTGGTTCAAGGAGGGAGTGAGGAGGGCGGATCTTGGTGGCTGACGTGGGTGGAAGGCCGTGATCGGAGAAGGCAAGTCATGAGCTCGGTGGGAGGGAGGAGATCTCATGGTTGTTCGGCTAAAGGAATAGGAGCAGGTAGCGAGAGTGGCTGGTCGCTAGGTCACGGAGGAAGGCGGTGCCTGGGTCTCGGCTGGAGATGCTCGGCGTCGGGGTTTAAAGGCAGAGGCCGCTCGCTGGAATGAAGGCACGTTGGTGGCTACACATGTGCGAGTGAGGGAAGGTTGGCTGCAAGGGGACGAGGTGATAGGAGGCGGTTCACATGGTTTGTGGACAGAGTTTCGGTCGGAGGGTGCGTGTGTGCGTGCTTGGAGGAAGTAGGTCGAACTGATGGGGAATGAAGGCCGGAGATGTAAGACGTTATGCGGAAGCGAGGAGGGAGGAGAAAAGAGAGGGGCATGCACGTGAGAAGGGAGAAAGAGAGGAAGGCAATTTGAAAAGGTGATTTCCATTTTCACGAATAGGTAAAGGAAAAGGTGGAAAGGGAATGAATAGGCAACTGAATAAAGTAATGCAACTTTAATAAAGTAATATTTTGAAAGCCACGAAATTGAACAGACAACTAGTGCACAGGGAACAGTGAACGTCAGGAACGTAAATTCTGGAAAAATTAAAAGCAACGGGTACTTGATCTATACGATGGAATATGAAATGGTTCAAAAAAAAAATCCAAAGACACAAACCGGTTACCGATACGATTACCATTTACACGGATTTTGTTTCGTACCGAACTTCAAAACACAGAATTGAATATACCGCAGAGATCAGCACGACGAGACGGTCAAAACGGTATACAGATATCAGTGGTACGATTGAATTATAAAAATTCGGATTTTCTAATAGCGGAAAATGCAAGAAAACGCTGAAAAATAAGATCGACGGAGCCAAAGATGTCCGAATTTGGAAAAACGACAAACTGAAATCTTGCTCAGAAGATGGTTTAGAATTTTTCTATGTAAAAATATTTAGGTTTCGGAAACATTTTATTTTCATCGCTTTTTAACTGATTAATTTGAAGTGAATTTACGCGTGAAATCAACTTTCATATTTTCGGACGAAAATTTACCAGTTGCTATGTTTAACTAGACGTATTCCAAATATCAAATTTATATTTCAAAATTTTATCGTTTAAAATTTCACAAAATTTTAACTAATTACGTTATTAAAACAGTTGAAATTTACGGGTCGTTACACTGTGGCCCGCATCGCTATTTTAACGCGTCGATTAAATCGACGATTTCGAAATTTTACGAAATCATTTGAAATTTCAGTTTGAAAAACTTATTAACTCAATTCTAATTCAAATAGAATTTATATAAATATCAAAAATCATTTCGATTTCATATTCAACTCCAATTCAATTATTTAAGCGATTTTTAATTATTAACTCAAAAATTAAATTTATTAATTAAATCACTATATTTGGAACTTAAATTTTATTACACTATTTTCGATCGATAAACTTCATATTGAAATCCCATTCACATTCCAAAACTCAACATTTAAAATGAATTAAATGTTCAAAATTAACGATCAAAAATCTTGGTCGTTACATTCCTTTCCCCTTAAAAGAATTTCATCCCCGAAATTGTTAAGGCAGGAAAAATGTTCCAAACCCATTAAATTATCAATCCCAATTAGTTAAATTCGTTATTTCACTTTTCAAACCTTTTAGTTCCAGCCAAACAATTAGTCTTCAATTCTAATTCCAAAACCTTTATTTCAATTACAATTTGAAATCAAATTGTCATTAACAAAAAATTTCCAAAATTTTTCTAACACCCTAAATTTTCGAATTTTTTTGGTAGAGTCCCCCTTGTACGGAGGACCTTTTGCAATATAACAAGAGAGATAAATATATATACACCGACCCACACGGTCGGAAAACAAAATATATATCAGTATTTTATATCTTGCGGTATTTAATCTGAAAACGTATCTTATTTAGCGTTTTTAAGCATTATTAAATGAGCAAGTTTACTTCATACGCAATTACGGAACCCAAATCTAGCCCGACAGCCTCCGGGTACCTGTACTTACTCAATTTAAACACATATGTACCAAAACATCAAAATCAATAACATTCCACTTTTTTTTAAATAGTTAAAACACATAGATTTCATAACTCCATCATCCCAAACATATATTATAAGCAATCATAGGGTTTTGATACTAATTCAGTCACTTTCAATCGATCCATATACCTTTTTATTCAATTCAAATGATTTACAACTAAATTTTCCTGCATCCACTTTATTTTTATACCAAACTAACTCATATCCATTCAAAATTGATTTAAAAATCAATTTATTCTCATTCTATTTATTCATAGAATTTTATTTACTTTCGTTTGCGTCGAACAACAATTTTTCTATGCAAATTCGGTGCTACTCATTTAAATAAAATAATAATTTAAGCTTATAACTATTTTAAATTGATTCCAAATTAATTTATATTTAATTCTATTCCATTTCAAATTTATTCATTTACATTTCACTAATATCCACATTTATTGTAACGACCCTAGATTTTAATTAAATTTAAATTGATAATTAAATGAATTTTTGCATAAAAATTGTAAAATTAATTATATATGGAAGCGAGTTTCCCCGATTCAAATAAATTCTATATTATATATAGTTTTATACAAATTAGATCTTAATCACATATTAATAAATCAATACAAAAATAGTACAAAGTAATAAAACAAATAAAATAATAAAAGTAATAATAAGAAAAAAATAGAAGTTACTCGTATTACAAAATACAAGGTAGCAAATATACACATCCATGTACAAGAAAAAAATGTAAGTATGCTTGAATAAGAAATAAGACAAAGCAATAGAACAAAAGAAAAAAAGGGGATGAAACAAAGGTGTAAACAAACAAACAAGAAAACAAATTAAATATAACAAATAAAACCAGCAAAACGAGTGAACAAGAGAGAAACAAAATTATATAAATGAAGAGCTTATAAAAGAAGTCAACAATATCTTCATATATATTTTGTACAGCTAAAATAAAGGAGGAAAAAGTATAATTTGTACAAGTCTAATTAATGCAAGCATGCAAAGAATTCACATCAGCCAACAATGGGGAAGATATCTCTGTTACAATTTTGTACCAAAATATAAATAATTATTGTATAGAACTTCATCTTAGCTTAAACAAATAAACATATATACCCTATAAAAAGCTTCACTTCTATATCAATTTATTCCATTTCGTCCACCATTGAGAAAAAAAAACTGAGAATGAAGAAAGAGAAGAAAAAAAAAACAGAAGCTTCAAATCGAAAAAAAAATCAAAAACAAACATCAAAGCAATTGAAGCAAAGAAGGAAGGAGTTGTAGATAACAAACTTGAAAACCAGGTTGCAACTCCAACCTTCAATCTGAAATTTTTGGAAACTAAAATGATCAAGGTGAGTAACTTAAATTTAAAAATGCTTAAGTATATTCTATATATTGCTTATGTTTGAAATGAGTATGCAAATATGGATATATATTTATGAAATTCTTTGTATATATGATATCTGTATGCTAGTGATCTGGAAAATGTCTCTGTTGTTATTCTCCCAGCACAGATTTACAAATAAATCCCCATCTCTTGATTTAATCACTGTTAGAACTTAAATTATAAACAAGAGTTGTTTGTTTGACCTTGAACTAAGTTTTAAAAAAATCCATTTAAGTTAAAACAACCTGTTGAGGTCTCTGGAAAACAAGAAATCAGGGCCAACTTTAAATAAGTTAAAATTCGAACTTCATAATCTATGAATTCAGGTGTATAAATGGAATCACCATTGGAAAATATGATTTTTAAAATAAAAATTTTGATTTTTTATTAAATATGTAAAGAGTAGTTTTGAGTTGAACTGTAAATGGGTTTCGACCAAATTCAGATGGTCGGAGGCTATATCGTGGTCGGGGTTCCTACTGGAGGTGGTTGAGTTGTCAACGATCGTGGGAAAAATAATAGTTAAATTTATAATGTACTGTGGTGATCGGATTTTGACGATCTAGGGTTTTTGCTTCCCGGTAGTGTCGGGGTGTTCAAATGGATTTCACGACGATGAGATTCGATCGGGGTCAATCGCGAAGTGTGCTGGAGGTGCTGGAGATCGAGGCGGAGCTACGGTGAAGGTGGCGTGGTGTCTCAGGTCTGGGATCGTCGGAGGGAAGGGGTTTTCCAATGAGGTTACGTTTTCCAGGCTGTGTGTTTTGGTCGTTTTTGTTTCTCGTTTGAATCAAGGAGGCTTGGGTGGTCGCACCTGAAGACGAGGTGGATGTCGACTCGTCGGAGGTCGGTGTGGGGTTCGTCGGCGGCCAGGGACGATGTGCACGTTCTCGTGCATCTGGATGGGTTTGTTTGGAGATGATGGTTTTGTCTCGAGTTTCGACTCGGGTAGGGAAGGGTTTTACTTGGGTCTTACTTCGTGATGATCGCGTTAGTGTTTGTCAATTTTAACAGTTTTTATTATTTAAACTAAACTGAGTTTTAAAAAGAAAAGATGAAAGGAAGGAAGAGGAGGGTGTTCAGGGTTGTTCTTAGGAAGAATGGGATGTGGCCTGAGTTCCTGATCGTGATTTTTGGGTTTGGTCTAGGAATATTTGAAATGTTTTAAACAAATCTTAAGAGTAAATTTGTTAAACAAATTTCCAAAAGAAATATTGACCAAGACTTCGAATTAAAATTTTAAGCAAGATTCAAAACAAGTTTCAAAGATTTTGAAAGTTGAACTGTTTTCAAAAAAATTTTTTGGGAATTAATAACTTTATATTAGTTAATAAACTAAAAACTAAAGAAGAAAAAAAAAGAGTGATTAAGGAATAATTATTCAATTAAGGATAATTTAGGTAATTAATTAATTTCATAAATTAATATTAAGTGATTAATAAATTTAAAATTAACTACTTAAAGTTAATTTATTAATGATTTGTGGTTAAGTAATTAAGTAATTTAATTACGAATTAATAATTGATTAATTAAATAATTAGTGATTAATTATATGATTTTAAAGGTTAATTAAATGGTAACTAACAATAATTAAATTGAGTTTAATTACTTAAGAATAGTAATTAAATAATTATGAATAGTTAATGAGGATCATTAACTTGAGATTTATTTGATAATTAATGTGATTAATCTTGATAATTAATGTGATAAATTAATTTGAGAATAATTAGCTAAGTAAAGGTTAATTAATTAATGAAATCGATTAGGGATGATCACTTATTATATATTATTTAGAAAAATAATTAATTAAAGAATAACTCAATAATTAAAGGTTAATTAATAAATGATTAAAGGATAATTAATCAAAATGGTTTGTAATTTATTAATGTTAATTAACCAAGATTAGAAAAATTATTCATAAGTAATTAATCTGATTTAAATTAATCAGATAATTAATTGATTTTACTTATGGTTGTTTGAATTGTATGGAATGTTTTGAATTGCTTGATATTCCATGATCTGTGATGCTGTGTGATATATATGCTGATTTTTGTGTGACCTGTACTGTAGTTTATTTATCTGTAATTTATATATCTGTGATATGTGAATAAAAGATAAGCGTTATAGTTTATATCGCTTATCAACTATATTTCTGTATTTTGATCTGTAATGATTTGATGATGTTGCACTACTGTGTGAAACCCCTGGACTACACCATACACACACAAATATGGATTTCATGTGGAAATCGGTTAAGTCACAGATAATTTAAATTTGATGTTTTTTTGAAATTGAAATTTTAATTTCAATTGATTTTGAAATTGGAAATTTGGGTTTAAAGTGAAAAGCTTTTGAAATGAAATTTCAAAGATAAAAGTTATTTTGAATAACTTAATCGAGTTTTGAAAATTTAAATAATTTGATTTAAATTTGAATTCAAGTTTTAAATTGAAATCCTATGATTTGAAACTAGGGATTAAAGATGATATAAATGGGTTTGTATGAAGTTAAACCATTTTAAAAGTAAAATTTTGAGAATTTGGATTTAACCCAAAGACTTTAACTCGTATAAATGAATCAGATTTCTGAAATGAAAACTGCTTGTTTTCAAAGAATAAAAGCTTTCATATAAGAAATGAAATTCCAATTTAAGTTAAAGGAATTTCAAGTTTGAATTGAAAATGGTTTTTCAAGTTATGAGTGAATTCTTTTTAAAAGCTATGAATCGAATCTGTTTATTTTTAACAGATTTAAAATGGTGATTTGTTTAAACCATTCGAAATGAAATTGTTTTGAAAGCTATGAGTTAAATCTTTAATTTAAATATTTAACGAATTTAATTAAATTCGTAATGGAAATTGTTTTGGAAAATATGTAAAATGAATCTTTTTGTTTAAAGATTTGAAAATGGTAATTTGTTAAACCATTTGAAGAAAGATTTTGGGTAATAAGTTGTGACTTAATTGAAATCCCAATATCTATATATTATTAAAAATTGTGCTCACTATTCGGGTTAGCCGGGAAAAGACCTTTGTGTCATATAACCCATTCCGAATTTGTGATACGTCGTATATGGATGGCATTTGAAGACCGGTGGTGAAGACCGGATATTTTCGAAAATGAAAGGACAACCTGTCGAATGTCTCTGCACCGAGTTGCTCCGGTATAGAGATTTATATCACTCTTTTTGTGATGGGAAGTCCGGACGTGATTAGAAAATTATCCGGATTGCAAGGTCTTCTTTGGAAGTGCCTTCGGTTCTGTTCGAACCCGGAACAGACTTGTATGGTTACATGTCTGACATTACACTTTGAGATATAAAGCCGATTTCTTTCAAATACATTTCTGTTTGGTGGCGGAGAATTTATTCTCTTAGCTTAACACCCTTCTCTGAGACGTACGAGCTCAAAGGTTATGTAGTTGAAATTTATCAGCGATATATTCCCAAATTGGTAATGTGACATGCTGAGTGTTGTTGTGTGATGATCATTGTTTGATCATTTGTGATATGATCATTTGTTTGATCATTTATCTTTGTGATCATTGCTTTGATCATCTGTTGACCCAAAGCATGGCTTTGTGCCAAAGCGTAGCTTTGTGGACGAGACTTCGTCGAACCTCACAACCCGGAAATGGTCGAAACAGGAATTGTGCGGCAAGGTTTCAGGGGTAGCTTCCCTAGGGGATGACCATTCCTTCTGGAAAAGGGTAGTGTCATGGTATGGAGCCCAGATACTTACTCATGTGGACACACTTTATTTATTATGTGTGATGTTGGTGACGAGCGCTCGGATAAAGGTCCCAAAGGACCGGGGGTGGCATATCTCAGGTTTTGTATATTCCCCGGGAAGGGGGTAGCCGGCCTTGTTTGGCAGAGAGCAGTTTGTCTCTCGGAGCGTCCCGCCAGAGGCGTTCTTTCGTGGCATAGGAAGTTCTTTAGCCTGACCATTTGTTGGAAATCCAAACAAAACAATACGAGCCCTGTACGGTATTAGTTGTATTACCTACCATGGAATGTGGCGGTAACCTGCTATTGAGCATGGTAGCTATAGTAGGCATAAGTGCGAAATGTCTATGCTAGCTAAGATTGATATTATACTTTCGAAATGTTTTCTACACTATGCACTAGTAATAATATCCAATGATTTGTTTTGCGTAGTAAGCATCTTTAACTATCATAAGGAGAAATCTCCTCCGATGCTGCGTTTGCATTGTGTGTGTGGCGGGAGGCCTTATGGTAGTTTCATTTTCCAAAAGCATTGCGAATTGACTTTAAATTCTTTTGTTGTTCGTTTTAAAGATAAACTGTTTTTGTTGCTCACACCAGTCCCACGACTGACCTGGAGTTTATTTTTCTTACCTAAACTCTGGGTGCTCAAAATTTTCTACACGAGCAGTCTAGAGTTCGGTTTTTCGAATAGTTAGGATTAATAGATTTTCTGGAGCTAGTTCAGTCTTTTGGATATGGACTACACTTGCTTATCTTGGTGCATCGTTATTGGGAGCACGAGCTACTGCTGGAGTTCTCTCTTGAAGACTATTTTGGAGATGGAGATTATCCGCTACTGATGTTATCGTTTTCCTTTCCGCTGCTATTTCTTTTATCATATCTCTGATTTATATTGATATTCATTATATCACTCTGTTGTACCAGATATTGTATCAGATATTGTATATCTGTAACGACCCACTATTTTGGACCATTCAAATCGACAATAATCCACACATATCAAACTTGAATAATGCAAAATAACAGATTGTAATAAAATTTGGAGCAAATAAAATCATTCATAGAATCACAGACACAGAAATATCAGAATAACTCGTAGCGGAATTTAAAAATAACCATAGTGGTTCATGAAGCCACAAAAATACATAGTCTCAAACAAGTACAAATTACATAGTCTAAAACCAATACAGTTTGAATAACCATAGAAAATCCCAAATTCATTTGTCTCAATTACATAAGCTAAAACAAAAGACTGAATAGCAAAATAGATAGCATCTTGATAAAGATGATCTCCAGTTGTCCAAGCTCCGTGAAGATGAAGTCCAACTGATACTCAAGCTGACCCGAGCATAAAATAAAACATAAACACTCGAGTCAGGATATACATACTTATACAGTGTAAACCAACTCAAGTGAACTGTAGTAAAGGTACAAGTAACTTAGAAGATGCTTGGGACCGCCCATCCTCTAAGGATCCGTTAAAATATCTACTATGTAGTAATATTCGCTATTATAATAGTGTCTAAATAAGTAAAGTATAATCATATCGGAAAATAGCGTTAAGGGGATGGAGAACCTTAACGCGATCGGATCTTAAAATCATAATCGTAGTAAAGCTCGATATGGTAGGTGACACGGCACAACTAGGCAATGCCAGGGTAGATATACCAATTACGCACACGGACTGATGGATACGCATAGCAGCCACTACCGTTCCACCTCGAACAACATTCCCAAATCGGAGGATGGCCATCTAGTCAAATCACAAGTAAGAGTATAATATCAAAGAAATGTGTCCGAGAATAGGTGCTACCTCACTGGTCCGAGATCGCTCCTGTTTTAGCCACCTTATTCCAACTCACGGGAGTTGTGTCCACGTAACATACCTTAAGAACGTCGCCACCATCCTACTTCATTTTGGAATCTCCACCGCGTACATAGTTGTCAAAGTGGCTTTCGGTATCGACAGAGAGTATGTCCATATCCGATCCCGGTCTCTTTGCCAACCAATCGTTATTATAACCCGTGGTTATAGATTTAAAACAATTTATCAAATATACTTCAAATTTAACCATTTAAAACAAAGTCATTATTCTTTTAAATCAAATATTAAATTCCGAAAATTTAACCTTTTCGGAGTTCATTTATTCACTTAAAACAATAACGTTAAAATTTTCAGCTTTCACAACATTTAAAAAGTGCGGCGGTAAGTTATATTTGAAAATAATTTTATTCAGCAAAACAACATTTATAAACTGCTATACAGTTCAGTTTTAAAAAAAATCATATTTCTGCCTACTACAGTCCTTAACAAGTGCTACAGTAGCCCTTTTATTAGTTCAGGTTCAATTTTAGTTTCTGCTACAACAATACTTACCAAGTACTATCATAGCCTTAGTTCATTTTAGTCTTTTGGTTCACTTATATAATCCACAACACTTAACAAGTGCTACAGATTCTACCTAGTTCAGAACTTATAAAATCATACATTAAAAATGTTCATTTCAATCCTTTAACTAATTTATTTTAAAGAGAAATTTTACAAATAAAAACCAAAACTTACAAGTTCGCTTATTAAATTCAAGTGTGTAAATCCCACTTTCATTTAAATAATTCATTTCAACAATTTACTCTCAAACTCCATTTTCCACCATTTTTAAAATTAAATTTTCATTTCAATTTAATTAACTTCAGTTTCCATCTTTTTTTTTGTCAAACTTTCAAATTTAAGTTCCATTTTAAAAATCAATATTTTCCATTTATTTATTTTTATCACATAGAAAAAAATCATTTCTATTCTAAATAAATCATTTAAAAATTCGATTTAAATCAATTTAATATTATTACAATATTTAAATTATTTAAAGGTATCCAGAAAATACAGAAAATAACCACGGGTCTGTATAATATTTTCTAGCCTAAGTCAAGTGATACGGATACTATATAATTTCAATCCGTAATTTACAAAGAAAAATCCGGGTTTTTATCATTTCAAACCTGCAATCCCAAGTAAATAAAATTAAATTGAAAACCGTTCAGGCCTATCATTTCATCCCATAACGATCTTCCCTTATTCTAAAGTCCGTTCGGGTATGTATCATTTCAACCCATAGTGATTCTATTCTACAGGGAACTTGCAGTGTGATTTAACAGAACAGAATAACAGTAAAATAAGAAAAAAATATAACAGATGATACGATATGCAGTTTTAACAATTAACATCAACTATAAATAAATCACAGGTAATTTTAACATCATTTATTTATTTATTTCTACACATTCAGTTGTGGTCGTTTCACAATCATATAAGTATAAATATTCGTGTGAGATTTACTTACCTCTACGGAGCTGGAGATTTGATACAGAAAGGAAATACGATGTCTATCGAAAGCACGCGGATAGCACGATCAATTGTTAGCGGATGCGCCAACTAGATTCAAACCAAAAGCACAATAAATAATCAAATCCACGATTGCACGAATAACGAATTTTTAAATGAAGCAAACAAACGAAAAAGAAATAAGTTGTACGTTACTACAGGCTCGTCCAGGGGGTTCGGGGACTGGAGGTGAATGGTGACAATCTCGGCATGGGGCTGGTGCTAACGCGGTGGCGGTCTGGCCTGGGTTCGTGGGTCTGGCACGGGGTAGGGATGTGCCTGGTGGTGGTCTCGCATGGGTCGGCCGAGCATGGTGGAGTGGGTGGTGGTAGGGCTGGGTTCGGTAGTGAATGAGGCAGGGCTGTGACGTGGTGGTGGACTGGGGTTGTGGTGACGTGGTGGTTTCGGTCTGGAGTAGGGGGCGGTGGTGGGCTGGCATGGGGAGGTGGTGGGTTGGGTAGGCTGACGTGGTGGTGGGCTTGGGCTGTGGTGTAAATCTCGGTGGAGGCAGTACAGAGGAACAACAATGAAACAAAAATGAAATGGGAAGAAGGCAGGGAGTTGGCACAGCAAACAGGGGAAACAGTAAACGAAATAATCAAAATGAAAAAAAAAGTATACAGTCTTTACCTTGAGATGCTCACGAAAGTTTGAAAAGGAAGCAACAGAGAAATGTGAGATCTGGAAATATTTGTTTGTGAACGTGGAAAATGAAACAGCTGCTCACAAATTTGTAGAGAGAAGGCAAAAAGAAGAAGTTTTGAACGGTAGGCAATTAAGGCATAATTTAATAGGAGAACGTATGGAATGCAAAAGGGAAAGGAATAATTCTTACGTGCACGGTTTTAGGCTAGACTTTGGCAAGATTTTTGAAATTTTCAAACTGAAAATATACAGCTGAAATTTTGTAAAGTCAACGCATATAAAACCAAATAGACAAAGGAACAACGAACGTAAAGTGTACCGCCCAAAGTAACGTACAACCATTACTTGTTTCTTTTATTTAATAAATTTAAAAATGATAACGTTCTTTTAAATAAAATAACGTATCATTTCACACTAAAAATAAATTAGCTATTATCATCAAATAATAAAATTTGATTCTATTATAAAGTTAAGAACGGATGAAATTATACGTAAAAATGTAAAGTTTAAAATTCCCGTTTTACACTAGTTATTACACTTTTAATTCAAATCAATATTTCAAAATGTTTATTTTTAAATAAAATTTCGTTTAAAAATTTTGGGCTGTTACACTCTCCCCCACTCAAAGCTTTTCGTCCTTGAAAAGGAACAAAGAAGGAAAACAAAGAAAGATAAGGCAGAATAGCAAAAGTACCTGAAATAAACAATTTCGGATTCGAAGCACGAATGCTCTCCTCCGTCTCCTAGGTGCAATCCCGTTCATCAGTGCTCCACTGCACTTTGACCAGGTTGACAGATTTTCTACTTAGCTGCTTCGTACCTCGATCGACGATACGAAGTGGCTTCCTCTCAACAGTCAGATTTGGCTCAATATCCAAACTATCAAGAGCAGAAGGATGAATAATAAGAGATGGATCATGCAGATAGCGACGAAGATGAGATACATGAAAGACATTGTGTATTCCAGAAAATTTCTCGGGTAAATCCAGACGATAAGCAAGAGAGCCAATTCTTTCCATAATGCGGAAAGGACATACAAATCTAGGAGAAAGCTTTCCTCTACGACCAAAACGAATAACATTCCTTAACTGAGAGACCTTAAGGAAAACCAAATCACCAACAGCAAACTCTAAACTCCATCTTCGACGATCAGCGTACTTCTTCTGTCTATCTTGAGCAATCCTCATCTTCCTCTTAATCTCTTCAACTCTCTCTGAAGCTTCTAAAACCATCTCAGGACCAAGAACCAAACGATTACCGGATTCAATCCAACAAGAAGGAGATCTACAAGGTCGTCCGTAAAGAGCAGAAAATGGAGATGTCTCAATACTAGCCTGATAACAATTGTTATAAGTGAATTCGACAAGATGGAGATGATCTTCCCAAGATCCTCCATAATCAAGCACACAATCACGAAGAAGATCTTCTAAAATCTGATTCACCCTTTCCGTTTGACCGTCGGTCTGTGGATGGTAAGCAGTGCTCAGATTTAGATGAGTACCCAAAGAATCCTGAAAAGCTTTCCAAAACCTACTAGTAAAGATAGGATCACGATCACAAACGATACTGAGAGGAACACCATGGAGATGAACAATCTCCCTTATGTAAATCTCAGACAAACTAGAAGCTGAACGGGTAGACTTGACCGGAATGAAATGAGCTGATTTGGTCAATCTATCCACAATAACCCAGATACTCTCGTTACCCTTCCTAGTCCTCGGTAAACCATCAATGAAATCCATAGAAACTTGTTCCCACTTCCAATTGGGAATCTCCAGAGGCTGCAATAAACCAGGGGTCTTCTGATGATCGGCCTTGACTTGCTGACAAGTCGCACACCTATTTACAAAAATGGAAATATCTCGCTTCATACCTTTCCACCAATATAACTTCTTCATGTCCTGATACATCTTGGTCACGCCTGGATGAATAGAAAGTCTGGACTGATGATTCTCCCGAAGTAACTCCTGTCTCAATCCATCAACATTCGGGACACAAATCCTATTATTAATCCTCAATACACCCTTATCGTCAATCTGAGCTCCATTACCATCAAGACTACTACCTCCAACTCTGCTTCGAACACTCTCCTTAATCAATCTAAGCATCTGATCCTCATCCTGTCTAGCCATAATACGATCCACAAGAGGTGAAGAAACAACAATCTGACACAACAAAGCTTTCTTCCTACTCAAAGCATCCGCCACAACATTAGCTTTTCCCGGTGTATAGTTGATGTCGAGGTCATAAGAAGCAAGGAACTCTAACCACCTAACTTGTCTCTGATTCAAATCCTTCTGAGAGAAAATATACCTCAAAGACTGATGATCTGTGAAAAGCTCGAACTTGGTACCCAACAGATGATGTCTCCAAAGCTTCAAAGCGAAAACAATAGCAAGCAACTCTAGATCATGAGCAGCATAATTTACTTCATGGGTCTTCAACTATCGACTAGCATAAGCAATCACTCTACCATCCTGCATCAGAACAGCTCCCAAACCTTCTCGACAGGCATCAGTGTATACCGTTAATCCCTCATTTCCTTTTGGAACGGTAAGAACAGGTGCGGAAGTAAGCTTGTCTTTTAACTCATTGAATGCGGCCTTACACCCGTTACTCCAAATAAACTTAGCATTCTTCCGAGTTAAAGCACTGAGAGGTGCAGCAATCCGAGCGAAATTCTCAATGAATCTCCGGTAATAACCGGCAAGGCCCAGAAAACTACGGATATCAGTAGGAGTCTTAGGAGTTTCCCAATCCTGCACAGAATAGGGAAAAAGGATAATAGGAAAGATAGAGTAAATTGAAATGAAACAAGGAAAGAGAAGGAAAGAAGGACTTACATTGATCGCAACGATCTTGACTGGATCAACTGAAACTCCATTACTAGAAACAATATGCCCGAGGAAACGGACTTCTTCCTTCTAGAAATGGCATTTGGAAAATTTAGCTTTTAACTGATGATTTCGAAGAGTCTCAAGAACAGATTTTAAATGTGACTCATGTTCTTCTTCAGACTTAGAAAAAATGAGGATATCATCCATAAAGACTTGAACAAATTTATTAAGCACATCATGGAAAACACGATTCATCAAGTCAACAAAGAAAGCAGGAGCATTCGTCAAACCAAAAGGCATGACTAACCATTCAAAGAATCCATTCTCAGTACGGAAAGCAGTCTTGGGAATACTTTCCTCGGCAACTCTGAGTTGGTGAAAACCTGTGGCAAGATCAAGCTGAGAGAAAACAGTAGCACCATAAAGCTGATCAAACATGTCATTGATGCGAGGCATTGGATATCTATTTTTCATAGTGAGCTTGTTCAACTCCCTATAATCAACACACATCCGGAGAGAACCATCAGACTTGGTGACGAAAACCACCGCAGCTCCCCATTCAGAAAAACTAGGTCTGATCAGACCCTTGGAAGATAGGTCCTCAATTTGTTTCCTTAACTCAACCTTCTCGTGGGGTGCCATTCTTCTAGGAGGAAGAACTACAGGTCGAGCTCCAAGAATGAGATCAATGCGGAAATCAATTTCCCGCTTGGGAGGTAAAGCAGTAACTTCACCAAATACATTTGGGTAGTGATTAACTACCCGAGTCGACTGAAGATCAACAGGAGAAGAATCCAATGAGTAGATAAAGCTACCAGCACAATCATGAGGCAGACTACACTGAATAACCAAAGAATTACCCCGATCATCCTTAAGAGAAACAATTTGGGATTTACAAGAGATATGGGCATCATGATTCTTTAACCAATCATCTCCAAGCAGCAAATCAAAAGTATCAAAACCAAGAATATAGAAATCACCACTAAAACGATGATCGGAATGGTGGAGTTTCACATGTTTACAAATCTTATTAAGATTTGCGGGACCACCAATAGGATTTGAAACAAATAGAGGAACAGATGCATACTCAGGAGAAAGGAGATGTTCAAACTTGTTACACAGATCATCAGAAATAAAACTATGCGAAGCCCCAGTATCAAATAAAACACGAACAGGATGATGAAATAAAGTAAAGGTGCCTTGAAGAGTACCTTGATCATCGCTAGGAGCAGGAGTAGGTGCAGCAGGTGATGAAGCAGATGTGACAGCAAATACACCAGATGGCTTTCCCTTCTGATATAAAGGACAGTCCTTCCTAAAATGACCCGGCTGAAGACAAACATGACAAAGATCGTTCCTGGAAACCTGAGGTGGAGGAACAGCAGCACCGGACGGAGTAGGTCAACTATTGGCATAGTGTCCCTTTTGGTCACATTTGAAGCAAGTAATGGAGGAAAGATCAATAGGGTGTCTCTGGGAAGGAGCAGATGCTGAAGATCCCAAGCCCGCATGCTTGATCCAATTCTTCTTCTGCTGGTGGAAGTTGGGCTTTCTCTTCTTGGAATTTGTAGAGGAAGATTGTGAGACATGAGCACCAGAAGTAGCAGGACCCTTGGAAGTAGGGTTCTCATAGCGAATAGCCATATCCATGAGCTCAGTAAAAGTGCCATGAACATGTGAAATAAGACGATCGTAGAACTCTGGGCGAGCTCCAGAAATGAACTTCTCATTCTTATTTAGGTGAGTGTCGATAAGACCAGGACCAAATTTGGAAAGTTCATTGAACTTCCGTTCATACTCTGAAAAAGACATGGTACCCTGCTTGAGGTCCATGAATTCACGGTAAAGCTGAGATTTCCCGGCTTCGGGCATCCATTTTGCCACAAAAGCCTCCCTGGAAAGAAAAATACAGAAATCAAACTTAAGATAGATTCAAAAGGAAAGGAAATGGGGAAAATTCAAGTTAACACAAAGGATACCTGAACTGCTCCCATGAAAGATCACCTTCGTTAGTGTGAGTCGTAACAGACTCCCACCAATCTAAGGCTGACTCTTGCAGCTGCCATGCTGCTAACTGACGCTTTTGGGCATTAGTGATCTCTAGACCAGTAAAAATTCTCTCCAAACTTCGTAGCCATTGCTGGGCTTCGATAATACTCTTTGAACCGGTGAACCTAGTGCCACCGAGCTGAGAGAATTCCTTGCAAAGAACAGTAAACCTAATGGGTTCAACAGGTGGAGGAACTGGGGCAATACCACGACCCCTACCTCTAGCATTTCCACGATTCATCCTGGAAATATCAAGCATAAATTTAGGACAAGGTACAGAGAAGACACAGATAAGTTAAGATAAGACACGATAAGATCACTTGGATGAATATCCTAATAACAAAATTTCTAACAAGGTAGATACGGAAAGAAGGAAGTTTAGAAAAATTTCTTCTTAAAAAAAGAAAACTTTATATCAAAATAATCTTTGAAAAATCATTTTAAAATCATTTTATACTTTGAAAATACGTTCACTCACAAGGAAATGATTCTGAGTTTGATTTCACTCATTCTAGGGTATTTCTACCCTATCTCTAATGAGTTTTTGCTCCATAGGCTAAGGTTTGCCTAAAACCTGGCTCTGATACCAAATGTAACGACCCACTATTTTGGACCATTCAAATCGACAATAATCCACACATGTCAGACTTGAATAATGCAAAATAACATATTGTAATAAAATTTGGAGCAAATAAAATCATTCACAGAATCACAGACACAGAAATATCAGAATACTCGCAGCGGAATTTAAAAATAACCATAGTGGTTCATGAAGCCACTAAAATACATAGTCTCAAACAAGTACAAATTACATAGTCTAAAACCAATACAGTTTGAATAACCATAGAAAATCCCAAATTCATTTGTCTCAATTACATAAGCTAAAACAAAAGACTGAATAGCAAAATAGATAGCAGCTTGATAAAGATGATCTCTAGTAGTCCAAGCTCCGTGAAGATGAAGTCCAACTGATACTCAGGCTGACCCGAGCATAAAATAAAACATAAACACTCGAGTCAGGATATACATACTTATACAGTGTAAACCAACTCAAGTGAACTGTAGTAAAGGTACAAGTAACTTAAAGTAGTATTAAACCTAATTGATGGTACTTACAAAGTACTATTAACCCTTTTTGATAGCTATTTATGATCATAAATAGCTATCAAAAAGGGTTAATAGTACTTCTTTAGAAGATGCTTGGGACCGCCCATCCTCTAAGGATCCGTTAAAATATCTACTATGTAGTAATATTCACTATTATAATAGTGTCTAAATAAGTAAAGTATAATCATATCGGAAAATAGCGTTAAGGGGATGGAGAACCGTAACGCGGTCGGATCTTAAAATCATAATCGTAGTAAAGCTCGATATGGTAGGTGACACGGCACAACTAGGCAATGCCAGGGTAGATATACCAATTACGCACACGGACTGATGGATACGCATAGCAGCCACTACCGTTCCACCTCGAACAACATTCCCAAATCGGAGGATGGTCATCTAGTCAAATCACAAGTAAGAGTATAATATCGAAGAAATGTGTCCGAGAAGAGGTGCTACCTCACTGGTCCGAGATCGCTCCTGTTTTAGCCACCTTATGCCAACTCACGGGAGTTGGGTCCACGTAACATACCTTAAGAATGTCGCCACCATCCTACTTCATTTTGGAATCTCCACCGCGTACACAGTTGTCAAAGTGGTTTTCGGTATCGACAGAGAGTATGTCCATATCCGATCCCGGTCTCTTTGCCAACCAATCGTTATTATAACTCGTGGTTATAGATTTAAAACAATTTATCAAATATACTTCAAATTTAACTATTTAAAACAAAGTCATTATTCTTTTAAATCAAATATTAAATTCCCAAAATTTAACCTTTTCGGAGTTCATTTATTCACTTAAAACAATAGCGTTAAAATTTTCAGCTTTCACAACATTTAAAAAGTGCGGCGGTAAGTTATATTTGAAAATAATTTTATTCAGCAAAACAACATTTATAAACTGCTATACAGTTCAGTTTTAAAAAAAATCATATTTCAGCCTACTGCAGTCCTTAACTAGTGCTACAATAGCCCTTTTATTAGTTCAGGTTCAATTTTAGTTTCTGCTACAACAACACTTACCAAGTACTATCATAGCCTTAGTTCATATTAGTCTTTTGGTTCACTTATATAATCCACAACACTTAACAAGTGCTACAGATTCTACCTAGTTCAGAACTTATAAAATCATACGTTAAAAATGTTCATTTCAATCCTTTAACTAATTTATTTTAAAGAGAAATTTTACAAATAAAAACCAAAACTTACAAGTTCGCTTATTAAATTCAAGTGTGTAAATCCCACTTTCATTTAAACAATTCATTTCAACAATTTACTCTCAAACTCCATTTTCCACCATTTTTAAAATTAAATTTTCATTTCAATTTAATTAACTTCAGTTTCCATCTTTTTTTTGTCAAACTTTCAAATTTAAGTTCCATTTTAAAAATCAATATTTTCCATTTATTTATTTTTATCACATAGAAAAAAATCATTTCTATTCTAAATAAATCATTTAAAAATTCGATTTAAATCAATTTAATATTATTACAATATTTAAATTATTTAAAGGTATCCAGAAAATACAGAAAATAACCACGGGTCTGTATAATATTTTCTAGCCTAAGTCAAGTGATACGGATACTATATAATTTCAATCCGTAATTTACAAAGAAAAATCCGGGTTTTTATCATTTCAAACCCGCAATCCCAAGTAAATAAAATTAAATTGAAAACCGTTCAGGCCTATCATTTCAGCCCATAACGATCTTCCCTTATTCTAAAGTCCATTCGGGTATGTATCATTTCAACCCATAGTGATTCGATTCTATAGGGAACTTGCAGTGTGATTTAACAGAACAGAATAACAGTAAAATAAGAACAAAATATAACAGATGATACGATATGCAGTTTTAACAATTAACATCAACTATAAATAAATCACAGGTAATTATAACATCATTTATTTATTTATTTATTTCTACACATTCAGTTGCGGTCGTTTCACAATCATATAAGTATGAATATTCGTGTGAGATTTACTCACCTCTACGGAGCTGGAGATTTGATACAGAAAGGAAATACGATGTCTATCGAAAGCACGCGGATAGCACGATCAATTGTTAGCAGATGCGCCAACTAGATTCAAACCAAAAGCACAATAAATAATCAAATCCACGATTGCACGAATAACGAATTTTTAAATGAAGCAAACTAACGAAAAAGAAACAAGTTGAAAATCGACAGCAATAGCCCGACCACTTTTTAAAATATAGATTATAACTTTAAATTTGCAAAGTGACAAAACATTTTTTTTCTTTATTCAAAACAAAGTCAGAGGCAAGATATAAACTAAGATTCAAAACAAAAATGCAGAGGTGACAAACAAACTTTTTCGTTTCATTTTTCAATAGGCAGGGCTCGGCCGAACATATACCACACTTCAACACAAAAGTGACAACAACTTTTGTTCATTCTCTGGTTCCAACAAAATCTCAGTGGGATATATATCCAAATACCAAAATACAAGGGCAGAGGCATGAAGACAATAATTTCAAATGCACGGTAACTAACAAATTTTTTTTTTCTACAGAGTCTCAGGCGAAATATACACAATACCACAATACAAAAAAAACAAAACGAAGCAAGGTTTGCTCGTAATTTCACAACTACAGGCTCGTCCAGGGGTTTCGGGGACTGGAGGTGAATGGTGACAATCTCGGCATGGGGCTGGTGCTAACGTGGTGGCGGTCTGGCCTGGGTTCGTGGGTCTGGCATGGGGTAGGGATGAGCCTGGTGGTGGTCTCGCATAGGTAGGCCGAGCATGGTGGAGTGGGTGGTGGTAAGGCTGGGTTCGGTTGTGAATGAGGCAGGGCTGTGACGTGGTGGTGGACTGGGGTTGTGGTGACGTGGTGGTTTCGGTCTAGAGTAGGGGGCGGTGGTGGGCTGGCATGGGGAGGTGGTGGGTTGGGTAGGATGACGTGGTGGTGGGCTTGGGCTGTGGTGTAAATCTCGGTGGAGGCAGTACAGAGGAACAACAATGAAACAAAAATGAAATGGGAAGAAGGCAGGGAGTTGGCACAGTAAACAGGGGAAACAGTAAACGAAATAATCAAAATGAAAAAAAAGTATACAGTCTTTACCTTGAGATGCTCACGAAAGTTTGAAAAGGAAGCAACAGAGAAATGTGAGATCTGGAAATATTTGTTTGTGAACGTGGAAAATGAAATAGCTGCTCACAAATTTGTAGAGAGAAGGCAAAAAGAAGAAGTTTTGAACGGTAGGCAATTAAGGCATAATTTAATAGGAGAACGTATGGAATGCAAAAGGGAAAGGAATAATTCTTACGTGCACGGTTTTAGGCTAGACTTTGGCAAGATTTTTGAAATTTTCAAACTGAAAATATACAGCTGAAATTTTGTAAAGTCAACGCATATAAAACCAAATAGACAAAGGAACAACGAACGTAAAGTGTACCGCCCAAAGTAACGTACAACCATTACTTGTTTCTTTTATTTAATAAATTTAAAAATGATAACGTTCCTTTAAATAAAATAACGTATCATTTCACCCTAAAAATAAATTAGCTATTATCATCAAATAATAAAATTTGATTCTAATATAAAGTTAAGAACGGATGAAATTATACGTAAAAATGTAAAGTTTAAAATTCCCGTTTTACACTAGTTATTACACTTTTAATTCAAATCAATATTTCAAAATGTTTATTTTTAAATAAAATTTCGTTTAAAAATTTTGGGCTGTTACAATATTAATGTATTATTCTTTTTCTTCCGCTGTGTTATTTACTTAAGTGTGTTATAAGCTCCGGCGACTCGGATTTGAACGGTCGAATCTACGGCATTCGAGTACGATGTAAAGTATGGATGTCGATTTTCGAACGCGAAAATCCGTGACGTTACATTTATTATATTCAAATCCATTTTATTAAACTCGGAATCATTCCATGCCACTTCATTAAATAACCATTTCACAAATTTATTTGAGCTAAACTTTCATTCTACAATATTAACTTAACTTAATTTGTTATTTTATATTATTTCCACCTAATAACTTAAGTTTGTTTTCATTTTAACCAACTTCCATTTCATTTACTAATTAATTAATTAGTTCATTCATTCAATCCACTTCAATGTTAATTCGATACTCACATTCATTCTTGAATTCATTTAAATGATATCGAAGCCATATTCAATTTATTTACACTTAAATTGAATTTGTTTGTAACTCAAGCCATTATATTTCAATCCAATCCCATTTTATTCGACCACATTTCCAATTTTATTTAATTCGCTTATAATTAAGCTGAATTTTATTTATAACTCAAGTTCCAATTCCAATATTCACTTTTTAATCCACAATCCAATTTATTTAACCAAGTTAATATCCATTCTATATTCAATTAACTAATTAATTATCTAATTAGTTCACTTCCAATTCATAATTCAATATCTGGTTTTTATTTCAAACACATCATTTAATTTTTCTTGAGCTCAAGCTCATTTTTATAATTTAAGTTTGGATTTATTTCCCTTACCAAAATATCAAATATTTTTATTTTAGTTTTACCATTCCATTTTTAATTATATAAGTTACACAACCTATTTCTCATATTTCCATATCAATTCTATACTCAAGATTATACGCCGCTTTATAGCTTAAATAACGAACTAATGATTTCGCCTGAATAGCTAACATAACCATTAGAAATATTTGTTTGATTACAAAGTTAAGCATTCAATAAAAATAAAAAGAATAAGCATACCTTTATGAAGATGGAAAGAAGAAATAATTTGACAAATTCGAATGCAACTTTTCCACAATTTCCTTTGGTTTGATAAGTAATAGTAACTATTTTTTCCTAAATTATCTGCAAGTAAATAAGCAGATATGAAGCAAACCAAGCATCCATAGAGTTGGAATAAATATTCAGGCGGCACATAAAGTGCTTGAAATAAATTTGCTTTAAAAAAAACAAAGTGAATTTAGTGAATATAGAAGCATGTGTCTGTACATAGGTGTACTTCAAATGGGCAGTAATAGGCTATAGTCGCATCTTTCATTCCGTTGAGGGAAATAGAAAGAGCAGCAAGAAGTTGGGGCTATTACAATCTATTGACCAATATTTCATATATAGACACATACATGTATATACATTTGACTGCACACACATGAAGGAAAATGTGTGTATATGCATTAATATACACATCCATAAATATATGCATTTCCTCCAAAAAATAATCTGATTTGTTAAATAAATAAGGGAAAGTAGATTCATGAATGCAAATAAATCAAAATTAAAAAGTTAGAAAATAACAAAAAATGAGCAGACCAAAAAATTAAAACATTCGCACCACTATCATGAGTAGAACATCATTATCAGACAATTACATGATAGTTCATAAAAAACTAAATTGAAATGACACACAAAAATCATCTAAATGAGATATAAAAACATCTAGATGCAAGCAGTAAAAAAAGAAAAGACAAAGGCCTAAACATAAAATAGGAGATAAAATCAGTTAAAGGCCAACTCACATCAGCTTAAAGAGCTCAGCAACAACAACAGACAAACTGATAAACATCAACTGATGAAAATTTTCATCACTTTATATGTGTAGAACAGTATATTATCTAGAGTAACTAACACAATTTTATCAATACCATATCAACGAGTTGTGAATTTTATAAGCTATTCCAATTTATTTACTCACAATTCCATATTTTCACTCAAATTTTATTTCATTCAAGATTTATACCTTATGGTTATATAATATTTCACAACTCAAAATTTATATTTACTTCAATTCTATATTATTTCTAATCCAATTCAAATTTTATAACTTATAGTTATATAGTCACTTTATATTTCACATTTACATATTTAATTCAATTCAATATGATTCAAATCCAATTTACCTTTTTATTTAAATTTCAATTCCTTTTAACCAACATTTCAAAACCAATTCCGAATTATTCATACTTAAACTAATTTCTCTACATACAAATTTACTTTTAATTCATTCAATTTCATTTATATATTTCAATTATTTTGCTTAAGTTAACTCCCATTTCATTAATACACTATATTAATTCAATTCAAATCCAGTCAATTAAACTTTCATAATTTAATTTTATCCGACTTAACTTAAGTTGGATTCCATTTCAACTTTTTCACTTTGAATTTTATTTCAACTTCAATTTTTCACACTTCCCTCCTTATAAATATCATCTTCCACAGGATTCAGAATTTTTAAACACCCGGTATTTTTTTCCAAATCACTTTGAAATTAAATATATATGTATATACACTCCTTTTGGTTTAACAAACCACTTTCTTGGATTTTCAAAATTCACTTGGTTCCATTCCAAAACAATTTTTCTTCGGAATTTCCAAAACAGCACTTGTTTTCACCAAAAATCCCCATATAATTTTATTACGGAAGCAATCCATCACTTAGAAACTCGAAAATGAATACTGATGATGCTGTGCAGCCATCACCAGGATTATTTTCCAACGACTGAAGTGATTTCAGTGCTATATTACTTCCAATATCCATTTAAAATCGTTTTCTTTCAAACATATCCCAAAATAATAATACTATTTTTCATTTTCAAATACTTTGGAAAATATTTCCAAAATCTCCGGGATTTAATTTTCCAAATTCTGGTTTGAATCCATTTTTAGTTCTTAACTCATTTGTATAATTCATACTTATACAATCTAATTTGGTTTTTATAACTATTCCAAATTTTTAAATCTTATTTTGGTTATATAATAACAACTAAACACACCACTATATAATTTTCAAAAAAATATTCTTTTATATCAAAATATAATTTGGGTACAATTATTTCATTTACCCGCTTCAAAACCATACTGTGTCGACTTACTCTATTCAAGTGTTTAGAAACTCCTATCGATTTAGTGGCATCCCACTACTCGAACAGAATTTATATGCCACTCAACAGATAAGTCAACACAATATAAAACCATTTATATTCACTAACAAATACGTGCTCATATCTATTATTACACTCAACTCATTCTAGAGTACTACTGACACTATCTCTAATGAGTAATCCCCACCAGAGCCAAGGTTCTCGCTTAACCTTCAGCCCTAATACCAAGTGTAGCTACCCGCAGTTCCGTATCCCTTGAGTGGACAATAATTCACTCTTATCCAACCCAAAGTGTATGAAAGAGCGCATAACTAGGGTAAAGAAGAAGAAAACGATAGAAGAAAAGTAGAACAACAACAGAATCTCACAATCGCAGCGGAATAAATTATAATAGATAATAATAGATTTTAAATACAAGAACTATGCTGCTAATATACACACCATTATCAAAGTACAATATACAACAATCAATCTGGACAGTTTACTAACTTGTCCTCATACAGCGGAAATATAAATCAAGTATGGAGATACGTCTCTACTCATCCAGCTCACCTCTTGAGCTCCATAGCATTCTATCTTGAATATGTAATACTCGGTCTGACCCGAATATTATAATAAAATAGCACCCGAGTCAGTCTGGAAAACCAACGTGAGAAAACACACTCAATTTGAATTATTAAAGTTATCAAATCCTTTGAAAAACAAAGGTATCTCGTAAGACCGCGTCATACATAAACACGATGGGTTTTTCCCTTACGATAACCAAAACATTTTATAGAAAATCCAGTGCTATTATAATAGTGTCTAAATACAAATACTTATTCAAATAGCCAAAATTGTTACATTAATTAAATTCCAGCTTACTAGGCTCTACAAACAAAACCGTAAGGCTCATATTGGAGAATAGATTTCATACAATGACTGGGCCACTGGGGTACCGCCCATCACAGTACACCTCTAGAACAATGTACTGAGGACCTCGCCGGGATCCCCTGCTACACAAGACCGGCCTATCCCTAACCTGGATAGACCGAATATGTTATCACCCCGGGTGTTCCCACCCTTACAATCGAGCGCTCCTTCTTCCATGCACAACCATATCCATAATATATAGGTTTCCGAAGACATCTAGAAAAGTGATAACATAACCTAATTGGGTGCGACCCACTTAGCCTTGCTACATCTCCCCTATTTTAGTTATTCCCGGTTGATGAGGCTCGAGGCTAAGCGTTACCTTTCAAGAAACAATTCTACTTAGAATGCTCATCATCCTCCAATGATGATGTTCTGATAGCATTCATCCATACTAGTAGTCCTGGGTCTGGACAAATCGAATCACCGTCTTCATTATCTTCATGGTATTCATTCGCAACGTTCAAACCAGATCGAAGTGGTTTTTGGATAATTAAATCCGATCCCGGTCTCTTCGAAACGATTAACGAAATTGGCCAATATTGATATTCGGTTATTTAACTATCAATAAAACATCCATAAGCAGACACTAGGCCTTATTTTATAATTCTGCAAACATTTATTTCAAAATATCTTTACTAAGATATATATCCAAATCCCTTCCATATTCCAATATTTGAAATCCATTTCAAATGCTTAAATCCATAACGGGATATTTTCAAACATCTCAACACATAGAAATATTCCCAAATTTTGATTTTTTATACTTAGGAAAATATTATAAGTCCTATTTTCCAGAATCTTTTCAAATATAAATACTTAAGAGAATATTTCGTAGCTTATTTCATAAGTCGTCGGAATCGCTAATAAATTTCCTTTTCAATTTCCAAAACCCAGTGTACTTATTTATAACCCCATTCAACAATTTATAACTTCTTTTATAAATTCAGGTTTCATTTTCAAAATTTCTATATTCAACTTTTTGAAATTCCATTTCCTCCAAATTCCTTATAAAATTACTCCCCTCAAAATCATATCCATTTAAAAGCCCCATTTATGATTCTCGAGAGAATTTACAAATAAAAATTTCAATCACTTCAAAACTCTATATATATATAATAAGTATTTTTAAAAGAATAATTTTATTTAAAAAAAAAACATGTTCAAGTAATTATTTAAAATATCGAAAATGCTTTTATAACATCAATAATTCATTTTTAGATAAACAAATAATTTCAAAGATGATTTTTAAAAGTTAGAATTTACTAAAATAAATACTTAATATTTGAAAATCTACTTACCGAAGTATCCCAATCCTATCTCATTTAAAATTTCATAGTTTTAAATAATAAAATTTTCTTTTTAAAAACAAACTTACTTCTTAGAATTAAAAATGTATTTTTAAAACCCCAATAACTAATTCAGTTTATAATTTCCCCTCGAATCTCATCACATCGTTTCCATTCCGATCTCCTTAACCATTTTCTCTTTTCAAAAATAGTATCCACTATTTTTTCTCACCCTATTTCCATTTTTAATATAAATTCACTCTATGAATGTTATATTCCCAATTTAGCAACTGATATCGCTTACCTCATTTATAAACATCGTTTATAAATTCTTATACTCCTTTGAGTTTTACTTGTTTATAAAAGCAATCTTATTTATAAAGTTCCATTCTATAAATCCATTTCTTTATAAATCTCATTTATAACCTTTTCAATCTATTTTAATATCGAATTCAACTCCTTTTTATATTTTTTCCGACTATCATTTATAAATTTCTTTTTATATAATTCATTTTAAAAGAAAATCCCATTTAATAATTCACAATAGTTAAGTATAACCAAAAATCAAATATATTTTTCTAACTCAATTTCTTTAAATAACTCCGATTCCAATATAGATATTTTTATATCAAAAATTCCCTTTCATACCTTAAGTTTTAAAATATATTTATGGTATATAAAATATCAAAATTCAGGCCAGTGCTACAATAGCATCCAATAACCCAAATTGCGCAATAATCTATAATAGATTATTCTACACAGTCTATATATCGCAATATATGAAATTAAGTTCAAAAATTTTAAGGAATCCAGTTGGATCTCTCCAACCTGTTTTCCTACATCCACAGATGTTAATACAACATAAAAATACCAATCCCTCTTCGAGGGGGATATCGCGGTATATAGGGTCATCCGCTATTATGCGGGGCGCATATGGTCTCATCCGCTATAATGAGCTGGAATATCACTCCAAATACTAATATATATATATACTACTATATATATATAATATATCATTCATCAGATAATAATTATTAAATCAACCAGACATTCAATAATTAATTTTAACTATTTTTAAAATTAATTTGATAATCCAAATGAGTGAGAATTTCTCACCTTTGATTTTAAATTTGTTAAACGTTCTAATTCAAATCCTTTTGCTCAGATCCCGCAGCTCAGTGCAACTTGTTTGTTCGAATTTGAACTCGTATAAACACGATATGGATTTACGAACTTTGTAATAAATTAAACTAAGTTTAACTTAAATTGTAACAACCCGAAGTTTTAGAACAGTTAATTGTCGTCAAAATGACAATTATACCGGTTGTTAATTATTATTGAAATTTTAATCAGTTAGCTGATTGCTATCTAGTTGCTATAGGAATTTTAATCAAATTGAGATCTGTAACGACCCGCAAAATTTAATGGTTTTAAAAGTATATTTAACTGAAATTTGTGAAATTTTAAACAATAAAATTGAAAATTAAAAATTTATTATTTGGAATACGTCTATTTTAATATAGCAACTGGTAAATTTTCATTTGATAATATTGAAGTTTATTTTCCTGTGAAATTTTGTTTCAAATCAAACCGGTTAATAACAGTGAATTCAAAAGTTTTCCGAAACCAAAATATGTCAACAGGAGAAAATTTATTCAGATCATTCTGAATCAGGCTGCGAAATTCGTTTTTCCAAATTTGGACTTCTACTGCTCCGTTTATCTTAATTCTGGCAAAATAGCAACATTTTCGGTACCGATTATCGACTTTTGATCGGATGATCGTACCATTGATATCTGTATACCGTTTTGATCGTCTCATCATGCTGATCTCAGCGGTATATTTATTTCTATATTTTGAGGTTCGGTACGCGACGAAAACAATAAACTGTTCGTTGTAACGGTACCGTAAATTGTGACCTTTTGATTTTCCTTGCCTTCAAAATTTGAACCGTGCAGCTAAGCAATCAATAAATTGCTTTAATTATTTCACGTGATTCAAGCGGGTGACCGTTGCTCTTTTCCTTAGATTTATATTTATATGTTGTACGTTTTCTTTTCTTGAAACTGTCCAGGTATGCTCTCCTCCTCTACTTGTAGTTCCTCCCTTTTCAATCTATATTTAGTTTTGCTCTCTGGAAAAAGGGGAGAAACTTTTAGCACAGCACCTTTTCACAGCCGAGATCCTCCTTTCCACTCCCCTTCCTCCTTCACCGGCCTTCCCCTCTTCGCCATCTCCCTCCCATCCAACGCCTCTTCAACTTCACATTCACCCACCGCCTAACCCAAGCAAACCCACGTCTCAGCCTTCCCTGCCCTCCACGTCACCAAACCCACACCGCCACAAAACTGAAGCCCAACCTCTCCCTCACCTGACCCGCCGCCACGTGCCTTGTAATATTCCGGAAATTTTAACAATATCAATTTAATAATCTGTTGAATAATTAAATTGATATGGATAATCTTTGATAATAAGATTTGAATTTAATTTAATAATCTGATTAAATTAGTATTAATTGATGATTTTATCTTTTAAAAGTAAATAAGATATTTCTATTTGGATAAGAATATATATTTAAATTGTTTTGGATTTTATAATATTTGTATAAACTTTTATTTATAAATATAATTAGCTTTTGTTTTTCTTTAAAAAGTAATATATATAGATAAGTATTTTATAAATAAGAAAAAGGCTTTTTAAATAATTTTAAATAAATAAATATGAGTAATTACTTAAAAGACAAGTGTCATTATCTAAGGCTTCATTATACAAGTGTTAACTAATAAAACAATATAGTGACAAATGTCATTTTTTTAAATTAGTTTTATTTTTATTTTTTTTAAATCATTTCAACTTTTATAAATACATGTTCTTTCTTCCCTTCAATTCTTTTCTATTTTTTTTCTTCAAACCTAAAGCTAAGAAAAATAAATCTGAAATTCAACAACTCCTCTAAAACCAGAAAACATGATTCTGGACAAAGACATCAACCTGTAATTCATTTTCAACTTCGAAAAGAAATCCCTGTAACCATTAGCAAGATCAAAAATCAAAGCTTGTAGACTATTTTCTTCAAACCTGAGAATAACAAGTCTGCAAGCATTTTCTTCTACTTAAATCAAAACTGTCTCATCTTCATCAAGTCTCAGCAACATGCATTCCAGTTTTTAAAATCAAAGAAGCTATTCCAGTTTTCAAATCGAAGTCAAATTCAAGTTCTCGAGTTTTTTTTTACAAATTCCAGCAACTCCAGTTTAAAGTTTGAAGCTGTTTTCAAAAACAAAGTTGCTCTGTTCTTCTTTAAAAAGGTGAGTAAACTTAGATTTAAAAACAGTTAAATTTGGGTTTATATGGTAAAATGTTTAAAGTAAAATTGTCATATATGTTTGAAATTTGTATGCATGTTTATCTTAAATTTGAATATATGTGTGCTTGAATATAGAGAACCCTGAGTGCATGTATATGTTTGTATCATCTCTGTTTAAGTTACAGAGTTAAATTTAAAGTAAAATTTCTAATCCCCTCATCTAATCTTTATAGAGATTAGTATTCAAACAAATTAAGTTTGGTTTGCATGGATGATTTTACCTGAATTATAGTTGAATTACATTATATATTGTATACATGGTTGTGTATATGTATGCTTGTCACTGTTGTGTTCACAGTCCCATGAATAACACATAAAAATTCATATCTGCCTATACAGAAAAATTCAAGCTTTGATCTTTAAAAAGAAAATGATTATAACATTATAATTTTATTTTTAAAAATAGTTCCAAGAAGAAATATTTAGAAATTTTTTAGAAATAGAATGTTACAGAGAAATCTATTTATAACAGAAAAATCGATTGTTTTAATTTCATGATTTGATTTCATAATGTGATTTGTATTGGAAAATTATGAATTTAGGTAAAGAAATTATGATTTTTAAGTAAATAGTTGGAGAGATATCTCGAGATGAACGGAAAATGTATTTTCATCAATTTCCGTTGATCAACGATGACTGGGAAGTCGTGATTGTTCGTGGTGAAAGCTGGCATGTTGGAGATTACAGGAAAAATAAGGATTTGATTTATCGATGGACGTGGCGACTCAGCGACGATGAACTAGGGTTTAATGTCAGGATTTGAACGTCGAGAGATGTGAGGCTAATTCGTGGTCATCAATGCATCGAGTTGAACGGGACCTAGGGGGATTGAAGTAGGGGAGGTTGACGAATCTTCAATTGTGGTAGCGTGGCGTCAGGTGGTTGAGATGGTCGGAGCGAGGCGTTTTTAGTGGATTGGGTTGGTTCCAGTTTTGGTTCGATTGGGTTCGAAATTGATTTCGTGATCAATATGGAAATCTGGGTGGTCGAGGAAGATGTCGAAGTTAATGTCGACTTGTTGAAGGTCAGCAAGATGATCGGAGGGGACTGGAGTTGCCGTGCACGTGCACGGTGCACTTGCGTGTTTCTAGCGATGTGAGTTCGAGGAGATGATGTTCTTCTCGGTGTTGAGCTCGTGCGTATTGTAGTGCGACTCGAAGAAATAGTGAGGCTGGAAATCTCGTGATTTGCTCGAGAAATAGTGTAGCTAGCTCGGGTTTGTTTTTGATAAGAAACAGATTTCAAAATTTAAAGAAAATTCAAAGTTATAAAATTAAAGATTTGAAATAAATAAGTTAAAAATTTATATGTTTTAAATAGGTTTTAAATGATAGTTAGATTTAATTAAATGTTTAAAAATAAAAAGGAAATTGGTTTAAACTCTTCTTAAATTTCTTTTATAAGAGATAAGAATTTTAATAAGTAAAAGTTTTTAATTTGGTTTTAAAAACTTAGTTAAAAATAAATTGGTATTCATTTTAAATACAGAATTTAAAATGAAATTTAAAAGTAGATTTGAAATGGATGTTTCAAATATGAATGGTAAATGATAACTTGTTTATCAATAAGAATAAAGTTTATCTTAAAATAATTACAGACTTGTGTTTATTTAATTTATTAGGAGATTTAATAGATAATTAAATTATTTGATTAATTAATCATTTGGATTAATTAAATAGGTAATTAAAGGTTTAAACTAATTTATTTATGATTAAGATTAATTAATTAGGGATGATTAATTTGTAGTTAGGGATTATAAATTAGAGTATTAATTAATGGTTAGGAATTAATTAATAAGTAATTAAATATTAATTAAGTTATGGTTAACACTTAATTAATTTAGTAATTAGAGATTAATAAATTGGTTATTAAGATTTATTAATTTAGAATTAATAATAATTAATATAAGTTAATTACTTAAGGAAAGTAATTAAATAATAGTTAATGAGGTCATTAACTATGGATTATTAAATAATTAATTAATAGGATTAATTTAATAGTTAATTAGATTAAATAAATTTAAAGATAATCAATTATAGAATTTGTTTAAATGTAATTACTTATTGGAAGTAATTAAGAATTAATTACTTATTGTAATTAATTGAAGTTAATTTGATTTAGTTAAATTAATTAATTAAGTTTAATTAATTTAGAATAATCAAGAGATGATTTGATAATAATTACTTAATGTAATTATTAAGGTAAGTTTATTTAGAGAAGTAAATAATATGATAATTACTGGAAGTAATTAGTTGAATAATGATTTTATTAATAGAAGTAATTTGAGTTAATTACTTTGAATAATTAATCAAGGGATTAATTAAGGAATTAATTAAGGGTAATTAATTTAGTTAATGAAAGTAATTAAGGGTAGTTAATTACTGATTGAAGATTAATCAAGGTGATTAATAAATGTGTTTAATAAAAGGTTAATTACTTAATATAATTAATTTAATTTAAGTAATTAATAATTAATGTATAATTAAGGATCATTAATTAATATAATTAATGATGTAATTAAGATTTATTAATTAAGTAATAATTAATAAATGAAGTGATTAATTAATGTAATTAATTAAGGTTTAATATAATTAATTATAGTTGATTAAGTTAATTAATTTTAGTTAATTAATTAATGAAGTAATTAAAGGTTAAGTGGTTAAGGATAATTAATTTGAGAAATTAATTGAGGATAAATTACTTGGATGTAATTAAAAGATAATTAATCAAAGATGATTAATTGAAATGAAATATTAGAAGATAATTAATTAATTAAATTGTAATTAATTAATGGTTAAGTAAGCATGATTTATAAAATAAAGTAATTAATTTAATTCACTTTAAATTAATTAGAGATGATATAAATCATTACTTATGAATGGGTGATAGTATTGAATACTTGGCATTGATTGATATCTCTGATGAGATATATGCTGTATGATATGGATGTTAGTTGAATTGTATGGACTATCTGATTATGTTGATTATCTGTTGTGAATTATCTTTCTTTGTGTATAAAGATAATGAATTGAATTGTTTTAACCTTTAAAACAACTTGGCCTTAAAAGATACGTTTTGGATTTCGATGAGACCGGGATCGGATTTGCTACAGTACAGCATGATAGGGGGTTCTCGCTTCGCGGTTTGGTGGCGAACGGGAGACTCTTACCCCTACATGTCCCTGAGAGGTAAAGGCCTTGTGAGGGTTGGTTGCGAGTCGAGAGGCTGGCCGTAAAAGAAAATTCGAGGTATCACTGTATGCCACGGTGGGTCTGGGATGGTTGCAAAGCCTACCAGTCGCCACTGGCTCGTCCCGTTACAGTGGTATCAGAGCAGTAGGTTGAGTGAATACCTAGGCTCTGAAGTGGTGTCTATCTTGAGAGCGCGTAATTGTTAGTTATATAAAAATGATTTTATATTGTGTTAATTGATCGGTTGAGTGGTATATGGATTCTGGTCAATACGAGTAGCTAACGTTATTGATAGGGATCTCTAAACACTTGAACCAGGCCAACGGACACAATATTGTTTTAAAGAGGTAAATGAAATAATTTTACCCAGAAATAATTTCTATATAAAAAGTATCATTTTAAATATATATATTTCTACCTATTTGTTGGGTTACCTGTTCGGGTTTTCCAATATAGGATATAAAGGTAGATAGGGTAGTGGTGTGTGTAACACGACTACAAATAGTTAGAATTTGAGTGTTGAGGTTGGAAGTATATCTGACAAGACTGTAGACCTAATACTGTCTCGAGTGAACTTTGCTGTGGTGAAGGATTTCATCGATCTCCGAAGGAAACTGTAATGGTTCGGAGTTTATCTTTGAAGTGTGGATGAGTAGAGTTGGATCTGTCGATGAGGCAGAAGTAAGTGATGGTACCTTGATACCTCAGGTAATTGTAGCTGTATGATGAGATACAGTGACGATGGATGTTCCTGAAGATGTTTTCTTTGGAACAAGGTTAAGGAAGTGTGTATGCTTCGGTGTTGTGGCTGAGTTCAGCATGAAGTTTCTGCTTTGGTTTGGAGTCCGAGTTTCTCGAAGATCTTTGGAATAGGAAGTCCTTGGCATCAGTGTCAGCAGTGCAGCTCGGAGTATTCTGTGATGGCAGGAAGTTTTCTGGATGAGCAGTTTTTCTGGAAGTGAAGTTCAGAAGCAGCAGAGTGGATCCATTTCTTAGATGGATTGGATAGTTAAGTATGAGCTGTTCTGATTGTGTAAAGAGGAACAGTTTTTCTTTGGAAATAGGTTGGGTTGATCGCAAAAGTGACTTGCGATAGTTTGAGTGTTCTCTTGGGTTGTCAGAATTTTTCTAGATGTCTTCAGAGAAGTCAGAAGTTTGTCCGCATCTGAAGGTTGAGTTTTCTTATCGACTGGATTCCAAGAGTGATACCGGTGGTTCAGTCTAGTGGAAGGATGTTTTCCTAGAGATAGAGTTGGTGAAGCAACTCAAGTTTTGCTGGAATATCTGAGTTTCTTTTATGGATCTGTTGAACCATTTTCTGTGATGTGTTGTCCAGTTGTGCTTGTGTTCTTCATCAGCATTTTCATTCTACCTCAGATCAGCGTGGTGCAGCAGAAGTGGTTGGGGAGTACATCTCTGGATAGGAGAAGTAAGTTTGGAATCTACTGAAATTGTGAAGTAGAGTTATGTTTGGATCTCGTCTGTGTTCAGATTTGGATAAGTATTTGGTCTACTTGGTTGAATTGTCAGTTTGGATAACTGGAATTCATTGAGTTTTACGTATCTCTGAGGGAGTACGTATTTGATCTATCTCTGGTTTTAGAATCTGCAGTTTTGGGAAGTTTGGTAGTTGAGTCAGACTCGTCTGTAGTCTGATATTCTGTTTAGTTCTGTAGATCTAGATGAGTAGGAGATCTATAGCTTAGTAGTTTAGATTGTTTGTAGAGCGAGTATTCCGGTATATATATATACTTGGGGAAACTCGAGGTATTTTATCTAGAATTTAGTCTAGATAGTTAGAATTGTTTGATTGGATGAATTGGTTGCTATGGTTGCTAGCATATGGATGATAGTATATGCTTGTGTTTTAAATTAAAATCTTTAATAAGATTATTAAATTACCTTTGTTTAAATTTCGGGGACGAAATTATTTTAAGGGGGGAGGAATGTAATATCCCGGAAATTTTAACAATATCAATTTAATAATCTGTTGAATAATTAAATTGATATGGATAATCTTTGATAATAAGATTTGAATTTAATTTAATAATCTGATTAAATTAGTATTAATTGATGATTTTATCTTTTAAAAGTAAATAAGATATTTCTATTTGGACAAGAATATATATTTAAATTGTTTTGGATTTTATAATATTTGTATAAACTTTTATTTATAAATATAATTAGCTTTTGTTTTTCTTTAAAAAGTAATATATATAGATAAGTATTTTATAAATAAGAAAAAGGCTTTTTAAATAATTTTAAATAAATAAATATGAGTAATTACTTAAAAGACAAGTGTCATTATCTAAGGCTTCATTATACAAGTGTTAACTAATAAAACAATATAGTGACAAATGTCATTTTTTTAAATTAGTTTTATTTTTATTTTTTTTAAATCATTTCAACTTTTATAAATACATGTTCTTTCTTCCCTTCAATTCTTTTCTATTTTTTTTCTTCAAACCTAAAGCTAAGAAAAATAAATCTGAAATTCAACAACTCCTCTAAAACCAGAAAACATGATTCTGGACAAAGACATCAAACTGTAATTCATTTTCAACTTCGAAAAGAAATCCCTGTAACCATTAGCAAGATCAAAAATCAAAGCTTGTAGACTATTTTCTTCAAACCTGAGAATAACAAGTCTGCAAGCATTTTCTTCTACTTAAATCAAAACTGTCTCATCTTCATCAAGTCTCAGCAACATGCATTCCAGTTTTTAAAATCAAAGAAGCAATAGCATTCCAGTTTTCAAATCGAAGTCAAATTCAAGTTCTCGAGTTTTTTTTACAAATTCCAGCAACTCCAGTTTAAAGTTTGAAGCTGTTTTCAAAAACAAAGTTGCTCTGTTCTTCTTTAAAAAGGTGAGTAAACTTAGATTTAAAAACAGTTAAATTTGGGTTTATATGGTAAAATGTTTAAAGTAAAATTGTCATATATGTTTGAAATATGTATGCATGTTTATCTTAAATTTGAATATATGTGTGCTTGAATATAGAGAACCCTGAGTGCATGTATATGTTTGGATCATCTCTGTTTAAGTTACAGAGTTAAATTTAAAGTAAAATTTCTAATCCCCTCATCTAATCTTTATAGAGATTAGTATTCAAACAAATTAAGTTTGGTTTGCATGGATGATTTTACCTGAATTATAGTTGAATTACATTATATATTGTATACATGGTTGTGTATATGTATGCTTGTCACTGTTGTGTTCACAGTCCCATGAATAACACATAAAAATTCATATCTGCCTATACAGAAAAATTCAAGCTTTGATCTTTAAAAAGAAAATGATTATAACATTATAATTTTATTTTTAAAAATAGTTCCAAGAAGAAATATTTAGAAATTTTTTAGAAATAGAATGTTACAGAGAAATCTATTTATAACAGAAAAATCGATTGTTTTAATTTCATGATTTGATTTCATAATGTGATTTGTATTGGCAAATTATGAATTTAGGTAAAGAAATCATGATTTTTAAGTAAATAGTTGGAGAGATATCTCGAGATGAACGGAAAATGTATTTTCATCAATTTCCGTTGATCAACGATGACTGGGAAGTCGTGATTGTTCGTGGTGAAAGCTGGCATATTGGAGATTACAGGAAAAATAAGGATTTGATTTATCGATGGACGTGGCGACTCAGCGACGATGAACTAGGGTTTAATGTCAGGATTTGAACGTCGAGAGATGTGAGGCTAATTCGTGGTCATCAATGCATCGAGTTGAACGGGACCTAGGGGGATTGAAGTAGGGGAGGTTGACGAATCTTCAATTGTGGTAGCGTGGCGTCAGGTGGTTGAGATGGTCGGAGCGAGGCGTTTTTAGTGGATTGGGTTGGTTCCAGTTTTGGTTCGATTGGGTTCGAAATTGATTTCGTGATCAATATGGAAATCTGGGTGGTCGAGAAAGATGTCGAAGTTAATGTCGACTTGTTGAAGGTCGGCAAGATGATCGGAGGGGACTGGAGTTGCCGTGCACGTGCACGGTGCACTTGCGTGTTTCTGGCGATGTGAGTTCGAGGAGATGATGTTCTTCTCGGTGTTGAGCTCGTGCGTATTGTAGTGCGACTCGAAGAAATAGTGAGGCTGGAAATCTCGTGATTTGCTCGAGAAATAGTGTAGCTAGCTCGGGTTTGTTTTTGATAAGAAACAGATTTCAAAATTTAAAGAAAATTCAAAGTTATAAAATTAAAGATTTGAAATAAATAAGTTAAAAATTTATATGTTTTAAATAGGTTTTAAATGATAGTTAGATTTAATTAAATGTTTAAAAATAAAAAGGAAATTGGTTTAAACTCTTCTTAAATTTCTTTTATAAGAGATAAGAATTTTAATAAGTAAAAGTTTTTAATTTGGTTTTAAAAACTTAGTTAAAAATAAATTGGTATTCATTTTAAATACAGAATTTAAAATGAAATTTAAAAGTAGATTTGAAATGGATGTTTCAAATATGAATGGTAAATGATAACTTGTTTATCAATAAGAATAAAGTTTATCTTAAAATAATTAAAGACTTGTGTTTATTTAATTTATTATGAGATTTAATAGATAATTATATTATTTGATTAATTAATCATTTGGATTAATTAAATAGGTAATTAAAGGTTTAAACTAATTTATTTATGATTAAGATTAATTAATTAGGGATGATTAATTTGTAGTTAGGGATTATAAATTAGAGTATTAATTAATGGTTAGGAATTAATTAATAAGTAATTAAATATTAATTAAGTTATGGTTAACACTTAATTAATTTAGTAATTAGAGATTAATAAATTGGTTATTAAGATTTATTAATTTAGAATTAATAATAATTAATATAAGTTAATTACTTAAGGAAAGTAATTAAATAATAGTTAATGAGGTCATTAACTATGGATTATTAAATAATTAATTAATAGGATTAATTTAATAGTTAATTAGATTAAATAAATTTAAAGATAATCAATTATAGAATTTGTTTAAATGTAATTACTTATTGGAAGTAATTAAGAATTAATTACTTATTGTAATTAATTGAAGTTAATTTGATTTAGTTAAATTAATTAATTAAGTTTAATTAATTTAGAATAATCAAGAGATGATTTGATAATAATTACTTAATGTAATTATTAAGGTAAGTTTATTTAGAGAAGTAAATAATATGATAATTACTGGAAGTAATTAGTTGAATAATGATTTTATTAATAGAAGTAATTTGAGTTAATTACTTTGAATAATTAATCAAGGGATTAATTAAGGAATTAATTAAGGGTAATTAATTTAGTTAATGAAAGTAATTAAGGGTAGTTAATTACTGATTGAAGATTAATCAAGGTGATTAATAAATGTGTTTAATAAAAGGTTAATTACTTAATATAATTAATTTAATTTAAGTAATTAATAATTAATGTATAATTAAGGATCATTAATTAATATAATTAATGATGTAATTAAGATTTATTAATTAAGTAATAATTAATAAATGAAGTGATTAATTAATGTAATTAATTAAGGTTTAATATAATTAATTATAGTTGATTAAGTTAATTAATTTTAGTTAATTAATTAATGAAGTAATTAAAGGTTAAGTGGTTAAGGATAATTAATTTGAGAAATTAATTGAGGATAAATTACTTGGATGTAATTAAAAGATAATTAATCAAAGATGATTAATTGAAATGAAATATTAGAAGATAATTAATTAATTAAATTGTAATTAATTAATGGTTAAGTAAGCAGGATTTATAAAATAAAGTAATTAATTTAATTCACTTTAAATTAATTAGAGATGATATAAATCATTACTTATGAATGGGTGATAGTATTGAATACTTGGCATTGATTGATATCTCTGATGAGATATATGCTGTATGATATGGATGTTAGTTGAATTGTATGGACTATCTGATTATGTTGATTATCTGTTGTGAATTATCTTTCTTTGTGTATAAAGATAATGAATTGAATTGTTTTAACCTTTAAAACAACTTGGCCTTAAAGATACGTTTTGGATTTCGATGAGACCGGGATCGGGTTTCCGTATACCGGTATTCCAGGTCTGGAGACCCGAATACCACATCGATCCAAATTTACGATAGGTCGTGAATCTCAAGTGAAGATGAAGATTCAGAGTGCAAGGGTTATTGTCGTTAACTCTGAGGGTGATTCCAAAACGAGTGTAACGAGATAATGCCTTCGGTTTCGTTCGAACCCGGAACGAACTTGTATGGATTGAATGCTTTCAGCACATCGTCAGGCGGACGATGAGCATTCTAAGTGATATGTTCTGATTAAAGGTAATCGTAACCTCAAGCCTCACAAACCGGGAATGGCTAAAACAGGGAAGGTGCAGCAAGGTTAGTGGGTAGCACCCAAGTAGGACAAGGTTACCTCTGTCTAGATGTCCCTTTCTATTTTCGACTTAGTGGTGCGGTTGCTGATCCCAACCGTGAGGTATCTTGTGCGGGAATTATCCAGTAAGGGATGTTCCGACCTTGTGTTGCAGGGGATTGGGAGTGATCCTCGGTACGGTGATCTAGGCCACGTACTGTGACGGGCGGTACCCCAGTAGCCCTGCCATTGTATGGAAACCCATTCTTCCTACGTGCCCTTACGGTTTTGATTGTATAACCCACTTTGTGGCTAGTATGCTGGAATTTAATAATGTAACAATTTCAGCTATTTCATATTTATTTGAAAACCCTAGACCCTATTATAATATAACTGGATTTCCTATCAAATGTTTTGGTTAGCGTAAGGTAAAAACTTACCCATGTTTATTTGTGGGGAGTCTTACGTGATACCTTTTCTTTCTAAAGGTTTTGAAGTTAAGCAAGTTTAACCTGTTACTCACACCAGACCCATGTCTGACCCAAGTGTTTATTTCTGTTTTATAAACTCTTGGGTACTCAAATTTTTACGAGTAGCCAAGGGATTCAGGTTTAGCTTTGACGAATTGTGGAGGAGCAATGGAGCAGGAGGCTTCAGCGTTGTAGATATATATAGTAGTTCCGCTGTGTCTGTATCTCTGTAGTGTATTGAGTTGTAATGTCTAGACAGATGTTTATAACTGTCTAGTAAGTGATGTATATGCTGTGTAACTCTGTAAAGTGTTGTATACTATGTAATAGTTTATGTTATTAATATAATTTATTCGTTCCGCTGTGAGATCGTTGTTGTTGTTTCTTTCTTTCTTCTCTTCTTTTCTATTTTCTACCCCTTTCTTTCTTATTAGCGATACGACTTTCTATGGAGAGAAAGTCGTGGTCGTTACATGCCTCCTTCCTCTGCCCTTCACTCCGACCACGTGGCCAAGCGTGCAACCCAATCACCTCCGGCCTCTCCATCCATCGCCACCACATGAACTTTGTTCCTCCGCCTCAACCCCTCGCCTTATATTTTTTCCAGCATCTCCACTCACCAATCCCGGCCATCCACCTTAGCCCAGTTGGCCAAACAACCCAGCATGTGTCGTCGCTCCACTGCGCCGAGACAGCCCAGTGCTTCTTCCTTTTCCTCCAACTATCCGCGTTTTTCCACCCTCTGCCTACCAAGGTGCCTCGGCCTTCCATTGCTCCACTGCCGAGACAGTCCGCCATCTCCTCGTCACAACCACCTATCTCCTCACCTCTTTTCCTTTCTTTTTTTTTGATATAATACGTTCAGAGTATTTTAAATGAATATACATATATATCATGTTATACTAATATTTTAAATGAATATATATATATTTTTGGTTCCTGTGAAAGCAAGTGCTCCTATATTTGTATTTTTGTTGCCTATATTTTGATTTCCTGAGACTTGCTTTCTTATTTTTTTTTGTAAACTGGTGCGTATTATATATAGTTACTGTAGTATGTATGTTTAAGCTTTTGCACGTTTTCATAGATCTGGTTCTCTTTCTTTTACTCACGCATTAATATTTGCTTGGGAAAGCATCTATATGATTTTGATTTTATATATATGTGTGTGTTTTAAATTTAATATTGATTTTTCAATATATATATTAAAGTCTTCATTTTAAAATAAGTATATTATATAAGAGACTTCATATAAAAGGGTACGTATATTACTTTGTGCTTGGATTTTTGAACACAGAAAGGCATTAAGATTGTATCATAACCTTGCTGTCTAGTGTCTACCTTCAGCCGAAGGAAATTCAAGTATTATATATATTATATTATATATAGCAGCTGTATTAGGCTTGTTTAAAGTACATGTGTACAAAGGGTATTAGTTTTAATACACATATAAGATATAGATATTGATTTTAAAATATAGTATATATATTTCATAAAATTTTATATTAATTTTTTTTTCTCGATTTCAAATTGTCAACTTTATCCGTCAAATCCTGGTTCAGCTTACTTCGCCTTGAGATCGGTTGTTTGGATTTGGTCGATCGTCTAAATTGTGATTCAAATCGTAGCTCGTCGTGTTGTCTATTTTCTCTAGCCTCGAAAGCTTTGACCATCGTGCACGTCTTCTTCATCGAATCATGTCCGTCTAGCATTGCTTTGGGATTCGTAACTCATCTCATTCTCCCTTCCCTCCAGCCTCGAAAGGTGAGCAATCACTCACGATTAACGTTCTTTTATTATTTAAATTTGATTTCAATTGAAATAGCAATTGAAATATGCTGCTGTAGTTATTCACATTGTTATATATTACTATTATTTGTATCTGTTCACCTGTGACATCTGACACCAGTATCTTGTATTATATGCCTGTTATTACTATTATTTATATCTGTTCACCTGTGACATCTGACACTAGTATCTAGTATTATATGCCTGTTATTACTATTATTTATACCTGTTCACCTGTGACATCTGACACCCGTATCTGTTATTTATACTGATGATATATGCCTGCTGTTATATATTTTTAGTATCTGTTATCACTCTGCAAGTTCCCTGTTAGTATAGAATTCACTATGGGTTGAAATGATACATACCCGAATGGACTTTAGAATAGGAGAATTTCGTTATGGGTTAAAATGATAAACCCAAGCGATTTTCATTTGAATTGAAATTGGGATTACGGGTCGAAATGATATTTACCCGTATATATTTAAATTTCGGATTGAAATGATAAATATCCGTATCACTTAACCATATGATAGATATATATACAGACACCGTTGGTCCATATATATAAATATTTTGAAATTGAATTCTATGGTTTTGGAAAGAAATATAGGGTTTTAACTAATGTTGATTCTTAAATTTTATATATAAACGGTAATGATATATATAGATTTAATAATGATATTTAATTTAATTAAGATGGATTTAATACATATAATATGTTAAGTATAAAATTTATATTTCAAAATAGATTTTTGGTAAAATTTGAATAAGCTAAGGTTGGATAGATAATTTGAATTTAGTAAAGAATTTTATTTAATTAAACCAATTTAAAACTTATTGAAATTGGAATTTAAGATATGATTTATAACTTGAGTTTGATTTAAATAATTTAATGAATATTTCTTGTTTAAATAAATTTAAGGAAATATTTAGTAAAAATGAAATTTAAGGCTAGTTAAATGATATTGAATTTATTAAGTGAATATTCCCTGATCAAATAATAATAAAGTTAAAACAAGTGGTATATGAAATTGTTAAATCTAACTTTGAAAATGTTGAATATTAAAGCTTTGAAATATATTGAAAAATGAATAGTATATTTAGAACTGAATTAAATTGAAAAATTGAGCTTTGAATAAATTTGAATTTGGAATTTGAAGTTGATTTGAATCGATTTGCAAGACTTGAGAAAATTAAATGCTTTACTTTATAAATTAATCTATATATACTAATTTGGAAATAGATATATTTGAAATGAAAACGATATCTTGATTTTGAAGTATAAATAAATTTGAATGACCACGGTGTTATAATATATATTTCCACCTTGTAGATAGTTCTGAAGATCCTTAGAGGATGGTTATCCCAAACATCCTTTAAGTTACTTGTATTTCAGTTGATATTTCACTTGAGTTAGATTTATTAGTATAAGAATGTTAATCCTGACTCGAGTGTTTTGTGTTTTGCTTTACGCTCGGGTCAGACCGAGTGATACAGCATTTGAGACTCACCTTTGGAGTTTGGAGCTTCCTTTGGAGATCCAACTTTTGATTCAGCTTCCAGCTTTCCAGTTGATTCGTTCACAGAAGTCATCTGTTTGGATTGGAGACTTCACTGTTTTTGAGATATTCTGTTGTATTTTATTTCTAACTCTGATGTTTATATAGTAGCTTCATGAACTACTATTTTATCTATTCCGCTGCGTATTATTGTATTACTCTGTGTCTGTGATTCTGTGATTGATTTATTTACTACATATGCTGAGTTTTGCCAAATTTAAATTAACAACGCGGTATTTTGAGCAATTCAACTCCGGCATGAGTGTCTACCTATACACTTATAATGGATGCGAATGGTCCAAAATATCGGGTCGTTACAGTTGGTATCGGAGCTTTGGTTCTAGGCGAAACTTAGCATATATTGTAAATTTATTTACAGAATCACTTTCGTTTGAGTTTAATCTCTTCCTTTTGACTCGATTTCCTTTGAACTTTGGAACGTTTCTTGCGGTTCCAAAATTCATTCTTGTCTCTCCCTATTTGTATTCTTTTGATTCTGGAGTATCCCATAACTCCACTTTGAATGATCTCTATAAGAATAGACGATCCCACCAATCTTTGAATGATTTGTAAAGGGGTGGAACTCCTTTACATTTGTCATTGATTCACCGGAGATTTATATATCTTTGGTTTAGATGCCGCTATCTCTTGCGATCGAATGTTGATTTTTCTTGGAATTCTGCATCGATCTTGTTCCTGAAGTCACGGTTGACCCGGTTAAGGTCGTCCGCGATTTATATAAGTATATTCATCTTCTATTTTGAAATTTAATTATCTCATCTTCGTTCGAGCTTATCTTCAAATCACAATTCTATTTGATTAGAGTCCCTCTAAGTTGAATTTCTATCTCTGTTTTGAAATCCATTCTTGAACCATCCTTTGAAAAATCAGGCTTGTTTATATTTTAGAAATTGTTTTATATATCGAAATTATTATATTCTATATATAAAAGTGAAATGTTTTCGATAAAGATTATAAACCCTTTTAAAAATGAGAATTTGAGGTTTCGAAAGGATTTGTAATTTTGAAAAATTATATAACAAATTTGATTCATCTAAAAAAATGATTTATGACTAAAGGATTTTAAATTTGAAATTCAAGAATTGAACTCCGGTATTTTGAATTTGGTTTTAAGATTTTTGAAATATATAATAATAATATGATTTAAAAGCATTTTCCGAATAAGAAACGTTTCAAATGATCTTAATAAGTTTCGAATGATTTCAAAGAAATTTCAAAAGGAGTTTGAGAAAATAGAAGTCCAGAACTCACTTATGTCGCTGGAAAATAATTTCGGTGATGAGTGCACGCATCATCGACGTTGATTTTCGAGTTTCAGAGTGAGAGATAGGCCACTCTAGTAGCATTGCTATGCGAGTGATTTTGTGAAACCAATTTTGATTTCAAATTCCGAAGAAAGATTTGATATTCGAAAGATATGTATATATATATTTGAAATGATTTGAAGTAAGCCGGTGTTCAGTTCTCGTGTTTCGAATTTGATATAAACCTATCTTTTGAAATTGACTTACTGATTTGTTGTTGATTTCCAACTCCTGAATTTGAAAATGATTTCTTCAACTATTTTGAAGGTTCGAGCACTTCCAAATCAAGGTTAACTTTTCAAAGCTAAGAAATTTTGAAATGTATGAATTATTTGATAAAGTATATAAGTTTGTTTTGAATGTTTAAGTATGTAGTAATATGATTTAAATAAGTTGAAACTGTTTGTTAAGTAAATGAATAAGGCAATTTTAAAATTTTCTAATATGAAATTTAGATTTGAAATGTTTTGAAAAGAATTTGGTCTTCAAAATATTTTGAATAAAATCTAGTTTAAACGTTTAACTTAGTAACCTCTTTATGAAACTATATATTTAACAAGTTGGAATAAATATATAAGTTGTACGTATGCTGTTCTATTCGCATAATTAATTTGATCCAGGTTTGAGTACACAAGTTCGAGGTGAGTTACACCATTTCGTGTTAGGATTTTCATTTGATTCTCGATGGCGAATATTCAATATGGATTTTGGGCTTGATTCTAGAATTCTCTATCATAGTATATGGCTATGCAAGGAAACTGATGACCTCTAGTCGAGAAACCATATCGAAGTCCGCATTTAAGGAAGTCGAATAGACAATACTAGTTCGAAAGCGAACTTGTGTGATCGAGCGAGCGATCAAATGTGACTTTGCGAAATGATGACGTATGTACAGCTTATCTTCTAATATCATTGATATATTTTGACGCTGAAATTGAAAGCTGTCAGGTTAGAATATCTTGCTTACTAAAAGAAAATTTCCAATTTAAATTACAAAGATATATAACCCATAAAAGCAAAGATATTCAATCCCATATGGCTCTTCATACAACGAAATTTATTTTTGAAAAATTTGATCCTTATATAAGATGGACCTTACATAAGTATAAGATGATTTTGAAAACATTTGATTTTGGAAATGAATTGGTTGACTTAAATTATTGATTTGGAAATTTGGATTTATTTTCTAAATCTATTATTTTTGGAAACTTTGAAACTAAACATAATTAATTTGAGAAGAAATAATTTGGTGAAATTGTATATGATTTTGAAATTGAACTGATATTGAAACAAATTGAAATTTGAGAACTTTATGTTACTAAACACTTGATTTGGGAGTTGTCGAACTTATATAAAATTGACTTGTATGAGTATGAAATTGATTCGAAAACTATAGATTTGAAAGGATACTCAATTTGAAAGTGAAATCTTATATAATTGAAGTCTATATAAGTATGATTTGATATACTATTGATTTTGGAAAGTATTTGATTTGAAAATTAAATCTTATATATAATGGATTTTATATAAGTACGTTATTTGAAAGTGATTTGAAAAGGTACTATATGATACATATTTTCGAAGTAAAGATATGGAAAGTGCCTTCTGCTTGATATCCGATTTGTGGCCACATCTTGGATTCATTCTATCGATATTATTCTCTCTGATTTTGGTTTTTCGGATATGATACTCGAGTGTCCTTCGAATTCCATGGCGTTACCCATGGTCTTATTTTTTCTCTCGTGACTGCATAGCGCAACTGCCTGGCTGAGTCTTGCCTAGGGGTACAGATTGTTTCCTGGGGGATCCAGGCGTAACCATTGCGTATCCTGCAATCTGTGTAGGTCGCGAATAGTAGCGCAAATGCTTGGCTGAGTCTTGCCTGGGGGTACGGATTGTTTCCTGGGGGATCCAGGCGTAACCATTGTGTATCCTGCATTCTACTAGTCATCATGGCGTAACTCGCAGGGCTGAGAAAGCTTACGGATATGGATTGTTTCCTGGGGGATCCAGGCGTAATCATTGTGTATCTGCGAACCATGGTTGGACAAAGGTTTTGTTCGTTTTGATTGGATTGTACTTTCCATATATGTTTTTAAAAGTTTTTCCAGTATTTTCACTGGGTGTTGAAACAGGTCTACTAAGTACCTGGAGAATTCTAGTTTTGCACCTGATCAACGCACTACCAGAGTCTACAGGAACAAGGATAAACTTGTTGAAACATCGAGTTATAAAAGTATTTTCGAAAGGAAATTTGTTTCGACTATAAAGGTATTTTATTATAAAAGTATTTCCAACAAAGAAATTTTGAATTAATATTTGAAATTGAAATCCTAATGGTTTGAATTAATTATTCATGCCCGATACTAATCTTTTGAATCTACCTTATCTGCTCAGCTTTATTTATTCACCTATATTCTGTTTTCCAAATCCTCCTTCTTTTCCTTGTTGACTATATTCTTTTAAAATATTGTTTAATTATGGACTACATGGTTTAATAGAAATTTTAGTGATTATAAATACTTTGGAAGTTATTAACTAAATAAAACATATTTAAAGTAAATGATTATGGATTTATTAATAATATTTGAAAAGTATCTTGAGATAAAAATTAATAAATTTATGAATTATGGATTGAATGTTTTCAAATAGCTTCTTTGTAAATATAAGTAATGATAAATAATTGTTTTCAAATATATTTTTTCATATATGTATAAAGGTGTTATTTAAACACATAAATGGTATTTATAAAGAAAGCAAGAAATTTTACAAATGGGTTTTGAAAAGCATGTATATTTCAAGTAAAATTTATATAATTTTAAATTAACTGTTTAATCTTAACTTTCAATCTATTTTTTCTGTCTGGTTGTTTCTATTCTTCTACTTCCTTCCTTTTCGGGGACGAAAAGTTTTGAGTGGGGGAGAGTGTAACGACCCGCAAAATTTAATGGTTTTAAAAGTATATTTAACTGAAATTTGTGAAATTTTAAACAATAAAATTAAAAATTTATTATTTGGAATACGTCTATTTTAATATAGCAACTGGTAAATTTTCATTTGATAATATTGAAGTTTATTTTCCTGTGAAATTTTGTTTCAAATCAAACCGGTTAATAACAGTGAATTCAAAAGTTTTCCGAAACCAAAATATGTCAACAGGAGAAAATTTATTCAGATCATTCTGAATCAGACTGCGAAATTCGTTTTTCCAAATTTGGACTTCTACTGCTCCGTTTATCTTAATTCTGGCAAAATAGCAACATTTTCGGTACCGATTATCGACTTTTGATCGGATGATTGTACCATTGATATCTGTATACCGTTTTGATCGTCTCGTCATGCTGATCTCAGCGGTATATTTATTTCTATATTTTGAGGTTCGGTACGCGACGAAAACAATAAACTGTTCGTTGTAAATGTACCGTAAATTGTGACCTTTTGGTTTTCCTTGCCTTCAAAATTTGAACCGTGCAGCTAAGCAATCAATAAATTGCTTTAATTATTTCACGTGATTCAAGCGGGTGACCGTTGCTCTTTTCCTTAGATTTATATTTATATGTTGTACATTTTCTTTTCTTGAAACTGTCCAGGTATGCTCTCCTCCTCTACTTGTTGTTCCTCCCTTTTCAATCAATATTTAGTTTTGCTCTCGGGAAAAAGGGGAGAAACTTTTAGCACAGCACCTTTTCACAGCCGAGATCCTCCTTTCCACTCCCCTTCCTCCTTCACCGGCCTTCCCCTCTTCGCCATCTCCCTCCCATCCAGTGCCTCTTCAACTTCACATTCACCCACCGCCTAACCCAAGCAAACCCACGTCTCAGCCTTCCCTGCCCTCCACGTCACCAAACCCACACCGCCACAAAACTGAAGCCCAACCTCTCCCTCACCTGACCCGCCGCCACGTGCCTCCTTCCTCTGCCCTTCACTCCGACCACGTGGCCAAGCGTGCAACCCAATCACCTCCGGCCTCTCCATCCATCGCCACCACATGAACTTTGTTCCTCCGCCTCAACCCCTCGCCTTATATTTTTTCCAGCATCTCCACTCACCAATCCCGGCCATCCACCTTAGCCCAGTTGGCCAAACAACCCAGCATGTGCCGTCGCTCCACTGCGCCGAGACAGCCTAGTGCTTCTTCCTTTTCCTCCAACTATCCGCGTTTTTCCACCCTCCGCCTACCAAGGTGCCTCGACCTTCCATTGCTCCACTGCCGAGACAGTCCGCCATCTCCTCGTCACAACCACCTATCTCCTCACCTCTTTTCCTTTCTTTTTTTTTGATATAATACGTTCAGAGTATTTTAAATGAATATACATATATATCATGTTATACTAATATTTTAAATGAATATATATATATTTTTGGTTCCTGTGAAAGCAAGTGCTCCTATATTTGTATTTTTGTTGCCTATATTTTGATTTCCTAAGACTTGCTTTCTTATTTTTTTTTGTAAACTGGTGCGTATTATATATAGTTACTGTAGTATGTATGTTTAAGCTTTTGCACGTTTTCATAGATCTGGTTCTCTTTCTTTTACTCACGCATTAATATTTGCTTGGGAAAGCATCTATATGATTTTGATTTTATATATATGTGTGTGTTTTAAATTTAATATTGATTTTTCAATATATATATTAAAGTCTTCATTTTAAAATAAGTATATTATATAAGAGACTTCATATAAAAGGGTACGTATATTACTTTGTGCTTGGATTTTTGAACACAGAAAGGCATTAAGATTGTATCATAACCTTGCTGTCTAGTGTCTACCTTCAGCCGAAGGAAATTCAAGTATTATATATATTATATTATATATAGCAGCTGTATTAGGCTTGTTTAAAGTACATGTGTACAAAGGGTATTAGTTTTAATACACATATAAGATATAGATATTGATTTTAAAATATAGTATATATATTTCATAAAATTTTATATTAATTTTTTTTTTTCTCGATTTCAAATTGTCAACTTTATCCGTCAAATCCTGGTTCAGCTTACTTCGCCTTGAGATCGGTTGTTTGGATTTGGTCGATCGTCTAAATTGTGATTCAAATCGTAGCTCGTCGTGTTGTCTATTTTCTCTAGCCTCGAAAGCTTTGACCATCGTGCACGTCTTCTTCATCGAATCATGTCCGTCTAGCATTGCTTTGGGATTCGTAACTCATCTCATTCTCCCTTCCCTCCAGCCTCGAAAGGTGAGCAATCACTCACGATTAACGTTCTTTTATTATTTAAATTTGATTTCAATTGAAATAGCAATTGAAATATGCTGCTGTAGTTATTCACATTGTTATATATTACTATTATTTGTATCTTTTCACCTGTGACATCTGACACCAGTATCTTGTATTATATGCCTGTTATTACTATTATTTATATCTGTTAACCTGTGACATCTGACACCAGTATCTAGTATTATATGCCTGTTATTACTATTATTTATATCTGTTCACCTGTGACATCTGACACCCGTATCTGTTATTTATACTGATGATATATGCCTGCTGTTATATATTTTTAGTATTTGTTATCACTCTGCAAGTTCCCTGTTAGTATAGAATTCACTATGGGTTGAAATGATACATACCCGAACGGACTTTAGAATAGGAGAATTTCGTTATGGGTTGAAATGATAAACCCAAGCGATTTTCATTTGAATTGAAATTGGGATTACGGGTCGAAATGATATTTACCCGTATATATTTAAATTTCGGATTGAAATGATAAATATCCGTATCACTTAACCATATGATAGATATATATACAGACACCGTTGGTCCATATATATAAATATTTTGAAATTGAATTCTATGGTTTTGGAAAGAAATATAGGGTTTTAACTAATGTTGATTCTTAAATTTTATATATAAACGGTAATGATATATATAGATTTAATAATGATATTTAATTTAATTAAGATGGATTTAATACATATAATATGTTAAGTATAAAATTTATATTTCAAAATAGATTTTTGGTAAAATTTGAATAAGCTAAGGTTGGATAGATAATTTGAATTTAGTAAAGAATTTTATTTAATTAAACCAATTTAAAACTTATTGAAATTGGAATTTAAGATATGATTTATAACTTGAGTTTGATTTAAATAATTTAATGAATATTTCTTGTTTAAATAAATTTAAGGAAATATTTAGTAAAAATGAAATTTAAGGCTAGTTAAATGATATTGAATTTATTAAGTGAATATTCCCTGATCAAATAATAATAAAGTTAAAACAAGTGGTATATGAAATTGTTAAATCTAACTTTGAAAATGTTGAATATTAAAGCTTTGAAATATATTGAAAAATGAATAGTATATTTAGAACTGAATTAAATTGAAAAATTGAGCTTTGAATAAATTTGAATTTGGAATTTGAAGTTGATTTGAATCGATTTGCAAGACTTGAGAAAATTAAATGCTTTACTTTATAAATTAATCTATATATACTAATTTGGAAATAGATATATTTGAAATGAAAATGATATCTTGATTTTGAAGTATAAATAAATTTGAATGACCACGGTGTTATAATATATATTTCCACCTTGTAGATAGTTCTGAAGATCCTTAGAGGATGGTTATCCCAAACATCCTTTAAGTTACTTGTATTTCAGTTGATATTTCACTTGAGTTAGATTTATTAGTATAAGAATGTTAATCCTGACTCGAGTGTTTTGTGTTTTGCTTTACGCTCGGGTCAGACCGAGTGATACAGCATTTGAGACTCACCTTTGGAGTTTGGAGCTTCCTTTGGAGATCCAACTTTTGATTCAGCTTCCAGCTTTCCAGTTGATTCGTTCACAGAAGTCATCTGTTTGGATTGGAGACTTCACTGTTTTTGAGATATTCTGTTGTATTTTATTTCTAACTCCGATGTTTATATAGTAGCATCATGAACTACTATTTTATCTATTCCGCTGCGTATTATTGTATTACTCTGTGTCTGTGATTCTGTGATTGATTTATTTACTACATATGCTGAGTTTTGCCAAATTTAAATTAACAACGCGGTATTTTGAGCAATTCAACTCCGGCATGAGTGTCTACCTATACACTTATAATGGATGCGAATGGTCCAAAATATCGGGTCGTTACAAGATCCTTTTTGAATTTGTAAAATTTTACGTGGGTTTTAAAGAAAATTTGATTGGCCCAAGCCTTTTCTTTGTTGCCGTGAAAATCATTGGTACCCATTCCTCTTTTCTTATTGATTGGCAAACCCGACCCCTTTTCATTTTTCGTTCATTCGAGAAAACCCTAAGTAAATAAACGATAGAAAAAAATGGTGGCGGCCTCGTCTTCTCCAAATTAGGGCTCCGATTGATTTGTGGTGCCGCGACTGCGAGTCACTCGAGCGAACGATGATTCCTAGTCGATCATTCGTCTCGGTTGTTCCGCTTTGAAGCATTGGGTTATTTTCGTGGGCATGACTTTAATTTTCGATCAAAAAAAGGTGAGTAATCTTTACTCACCTCTAACTTAAAGTTTAATGAATTTCGATTTGCTCCAGTTCGTAGCTTTCATTGCTGAACTGATTCGTATATATTGCTTACTTAGTTCGATTTCTTGATTCTTTATCACCACGGTGTCGAACTTGAACTGTTTGATTTTCATCCTTTTTGACTTTGGGTTGTGATGTTGTTATGCGATGATTTTGGCTTTCGTCGATTGTTTGGCTTCACTGCAAGCATGATTTTGGGAAAATGTATATAATTTGATGCCCGTGAATTTTGTTGTACCCATTTGATTGAATTTTTCACTTGAGCATTCTCGGCCATTGGTATTTTGGCTTCGGCCTCCTTTTGATGTGCGAACTCAAATTGAGTTTTACTGTTGAGGAACTGGTCGATTTTGACTTTGTTGGTTACAGTAGTATTTTTCATGTATATTGGCTTGGGCTCCGATTATACTTCAGTTGTTTTAAAAATTGATTTTGTGATGGTTGCCACTGGTTGATTTCAACTTAGCCGTTGTGATGATTTTCTCGGCTTTACACTAATGCTTACCGGATTTGACTTGGTTTTGGTTTTCTCCGCTCAGGCATTCTTGTACGTTTGGTTACCTTCCGGTTATTTTGGTGGTAACTGTTGTTATTAGCTATACTTGATTATTTTTGTATTCGTCCCCGAGCAGTTTTGATTTTATGGTCGTTGTTCATGATGCAATTGTTATTTTCACTTGAGAAAATTGTTAATTTGAAACTGCTTAACTAATTAGATGTGACTTCATATATGTGCATATATACAATTGTATGTGTGTGCATGTATCATCGAGTCTACACTTACAGTTTTTCTTGTATATCGACGTTGAGCCACTGTCTCACCGCCTCGTACTCAGATTGATTCGTCATGCTGTCTGGTGGACACTTGAAATTTGTCGATATTGGTTTCTTTTGTGACTTTGATCACTGACACTGCTTCGAGCTCTTATATATGTATATCTATAGTTTAAAGCAGTAGCCTTTTTGGGTTTGTTCATTCGTTACGAAGTTGTTGTTTTTGTTTGACGCTTCACTGCTGTCTGCATTTTGATAACTCATGGCATGATTGAGTTGTTGCCATCTGTTGGCACTAACTTCTTTATTTCTACATTTTTATAATCTAGTGGTTGTTGACCCAGTGTGCTTCGACTCTGGCCATTTTTATGTTCATCACTGAGCATTTGCGACATATTGGTTGCACATTGCTTCCACTGCCACCACACACACTTGGGTATCTTTTTCTTTTAACAATTTAAAGGGATGTTTAGAGTTGTAGCAGTTTTTACCCTTGTACCTTCTTCATCTACATGTTGTACATGCAGAGTATTGATTGTCTGCACATTTTTCGGTATCACTTGTATTACTTCATTTCTTGTAGTCTGGTTCAGGTGCACACTGACTATACAGGCTTGGTTCTTGATTTCTGGATTGATGGGCATGTGTTCACTGTGTTGCATTATTTCTGTGCACATTGTAGCCTTTGTGTTTACTTGTTCATTGATTTGTTGTATCACTTGCTCATGCATTTATGTGTTGTAGTGCCATATCCTTGGTGCTCTCACCTTCAGTTTGCTATTTCACTATGCCTTGCTTTGTGACATGTTGAACTTGTTTCCCTTGTTGCCTCTGATCTTGTTTAGTATGGTTTTGAGTTGTTTTGTAGTGGCGAGGCAGTACACGCGTGCGTGTACTGCAGCCCTAGCAGGGTTGATAGATTTAGTTGATATTTCGATCGTTAAATTGTTTAGTTGGTTCAATTCGATATTTTGTAGTGGTATTTTGAAATGGTTCATTTTGATTTAAGTTGGATCCATTTGTTTTTGGATTCATTGATCTTCTGAGTATTTCATAGGCTGTATTGGCGAGGCAGTACACGTTAGCGTGTATTGCAGTCAATCAGCATTGATGTTTTTAAATTGACATTTCAATTGTTTAAATTGATTTGGATTGCTGATTTGTTGGTTAGCATTGTTTAGTGTTATATCTGCCGTTATCCGATTCTTTTATCGAGGAGTCGGATTTACGAGATTTCTATGACTGTCGTCTATTTGATATTTGATTATTATTGCTTCGATGCACTAATAACCGAGTTTGAATTAGACTGACCCGTGTATTATTTTCTTTTGAATGTAATACTCGGGTCAGACCCGAGTTATTTCAGGTTGTAGATTTCCTTCTTTGAGTTGCTGTTCGAGCTATGAAGGCTTTTCACACCTTCTGAAGTTGTCTTTGTCATTTTGTAGAAGTCGTGTCATTGTATAGGATGATATGTATTCATGTATATTAGTTGATAATGTACTTGTATATGTAACTTCCAAAGTCGACAGTTGTAGTTGTATCATATGTATTGTGTCAACTATATTGTAACTGACATCAGCTATATATATATGAGACTTTTTGTATTATCTGTGTTGTTATTATATCTAATGTCCTAAACTATTATGAACCATCGTAGTTTTTTTATACTGGTAATTGGCTAGGTCCATGGGAGTAAATAAATAAGTTGAAAAATAAAAAGTATATACCACTCCTATCGAGGTAACCAATATTAGTGTAAGTCCAACTACGGATGGCCGCTCCTATCCAGCCTTATTCTTCGTAATAATAGACAGTATTTCTTTTAATACTCTTTGTTATTATGAGCATAGAGGTGGGGCGTCACATAAATGAAATGATAGTTTAAAAGTTTATACCCTCCATCCCCTCATGTCTTCCAAGCACACGCCCTACCCAGCAATGGCAACGCGACCGCCACCCCCAAACGAGCTACAGTGCTCGATCGCGCTTCACCTCATGTCACCAGACCCCAGACCTCCTCCCATGACCTCGCTATTTGCCCAGTAACGAACTCGAGACCAAAAACATCCTCAAGCGTCTTCACGTGACCATTGGAGGCCACCGCTACCAGTCTTAATTCACCGACCCTCCCCACCTCAGTTTGCTTGCGCACGACAACCCTAAAAAATCATGACTCGAACTGCACCGCCTTGAACCTCTTCCTTCTCTAGCCATCATGCGTGTGCTCCTTCCCTCCACGTGCGTGTCGAACAGAGCAACGCTATTGTAATCACGTTTTTTTTCAATTACGATTCTTCTGCGTGAATGTCGATTTTTGAACTGGCCGTGGAGAAAGGGGAAATAACGTGATCGACACGATTTTATTTTTCACTTCTCTCTTTTTTTTGATCTGATTGAAGCTTCAATTCGTTTTCACTTTTTTTATTTCAGTTTGAACGATACAATTAAGAAAAGGGGAAAAGTCGCGTGCTGATATTGAAAGAAGGGAAGTGGCGTGTTTTTAAACGATTACGTGTGATAGTGGAAAAGGTCAGCTGATGGATGGAGAAGACAGATTTGAAGTGTAGAAATATATATATATATATATATATATATATATATATTTAATTTTCAAAATATCTCGATTTTCGTAGCTTAAAATCTCGAACCCCTCTCGAAGCATGCCGCCAAGCGTTCATAATGTTATATCCCTATTATGAACACAATGGAAAAGGTTTCAAGTCCTAATTCGATCGTATGAAGAAGATAGCATTTTGAACCCAATTATTATTAAATTATTTCCAGGTGTTTTCAGATCGTACGACCAAACGATAACCCCAAATGCTACGAAATTTGAAATCCGATAATAATACATTATTACGGATCCAATGGAGATGGTTTCGTCGAATTCCGAGACTTTGCCCCGGATCGCTATTTTAACGCGTCGATTAAATCGACGATTTCGAAATTTTACGAAATCATTTGAAATTTCAGTTTTAAAAACTTATTAACTCAATTATAATTCAAATAGAATTTATATAAATATCAGAAATCGTTTCGATTTCATATTCAACTCCAATTCAATTATTTAAGCCATTTTTAATTATTAACTCAAAAATTAAATTTATTAATTAAATCACTATATTTGGAACTTAAGTTTTATTACACTATTTTCGATCGATAAACTTCATATTGAAATCCCATTCACATTCCAAAACTCAACATTTAAAATGAATTAAATGTTCAAAATTAACGATTAAAAATCCGGGTCGTTACATCCGTGATATGGCTGTACAACTTACTGTACGAGCGAATGTGAGTTTAATCTCCTCATTTTAGAATGAATATAGTAACGCTGTTATATGAAATGTTATGAACATGAATTTTATATCAGATTTGATATGAGTTGAATATGAACTGAAATGTATAATGATATCGTGGTTTATCATTTTTGATCATGTTATATTATGAAACAAGAATAGTAAACATTGAATTCAGTTATATTCACTCACCAGACTTTGTATATGACCCCCTTCTCCACCATTTTTTCTTGTTTATGATATACGATAGGTTGATGGAGACAGGTTGGATTATGATAACACTGGAGGCTTAGGTGACAAATGTGTGTTATATATTAATATGTGCGTGTGATGATATGTATATATCTAAGAAAGATACTTCATGTATTATATGGATTTGGTTTGTATCGTATAGTTATGTACAGATTGGTTTGGAAATGACATACTGTTATTTGATTATTATAATTTTAGTTCCTTCCGTTGTGAGTTCTAAACGACAAAATAAATGGTTTATGTTTTGTTTTCTTATATACATCACCTAACGATCCATTGTTTCTCGACTTCTCTGGTTGAAGTTATTATTTTAGTCAAAAACCAGGTGTCGTAAAATGGTAGGTTGTTACAGGCGGATAGAGTTTTTTGGCATCATACGATTTAAAAATCTCATATACTCCATGCAATGGCAATGTTGTAGCCGATTCCTTCATGAGAAACGTTTAAGGAGGAAAGTTGTAAGTCCAATGGAGTGGTGATGCAGCAGACTACATATGGGAGACAGAAGATAGAATGTGGAAAGCAAATCCCGAGTTTAGAATTGATACATAGTTGTATGTTGTAACGGAGTAGTGTACTCACCGACCTATGATGTAGTCATTTGCCATATCTTATATATATATATGTATCATCTTGTTATATATATATACATATACATATACATACATATATATATATATTGGAGTTATCTTCTTCTTATCCTTAATTTCGAGGACGAAATTCTTTTAATGGAGGAATTATGTAACGACCCGTAAATTCATCACTTTAGAAAAATTTCAAAATATCCAAAAATAAGGTTTTCAAACATAAATGATGATGTTTTAAATAATAAATAATATTAGTAATCTTATTTTGAAGTAATATATACACACTTTGGTAAATATCGATAAAATGTCCGGAATTCATTCTATCCGTAAACAGCTCTTTAGCCATCCGAACTTGTGCACGGAGCTGAGTGCATACACTCATTTATATATGTATGAGTATTAATATGTAATAAAATTATCCATTTTATTTTGAAATTTAAATTGCCTTTATAACACTATTGTAGAAATCACTATTTTTGAATAATTGATTTTTGGACTTAAATTTAGTTTAAATGATTTATTAATTATTTTAATTATAAAGTAAGCTCTTTTAATTATTAATTAATGATGTAAATATTATTTTTAAACTTTGTTTACAAGTATGTGTATATTGACTAAGAAGAGAAAATATAACCAAAGAATCAAAATCAAAATTCATTATAATTTAATGTGAATAAGTTGTGTGGATAATATGTAACGTACATATACATATATACATGTGCATACATGAAGACATATCCACATTCACATGAAAACACATATATAAATATAGTTAAGTATATAAATATTACTAAAAATATCTAAGATATTTCCTAAATTCCTTTACTCTTAAGCAAAGCCAAAGTCAATACTAACCATCAAAGTACAAGCACATGGCCTTGTCCATGATAGAAGTGACTTGGGCTGTGCGGTGTAAGGAAGGAGATGATGGTGGTGCATGTGATGGTGATGAAAATGGTGATGTATATGTAGATATTTTCCTTTTCTTTTTTGCCTATAAATACCACACACTCTCCACTACATTTCTACATATCTTGTTCTTTATTTCCAAGCTCTTTATGTCCTCTTTCATGGCTTCTATCCTTAAAGAAATTATGGCAAATTTGATTCCAAAAGGAAATTAAAATATATAGTGTGTGTGTGTATAGTTAAAACTTCTCCAAAACCAAAATAAACCACCTCGTTTCCACCCTACACTCCACAGTCACCCCAAACAAGCCAAAGGCTGAGCCTTTCCCACCTCCCAAGTCATGGCTGTGAGAAACCAAGCATCCAAGGGTCAAGGCCGAGCCATCTAGAAGCAATAATTCAAGTGATCGTGAGCTAAAAGTTCGAGTTAGAAAGGCTATAACCAATTTTTAGTTAGTCGTTTAATCTAAGGTGAGAAACTTCTAAACTATAGTTATATGTATTATTGGATGATATATATGTTTGGATATGATTGTTAACGATGCTTATTTAATATTGTTGATGAATATATATGCATGTCATGTTAATACATGTTGATAAGCATAAAGGAAATCACTTTCCTTTATTGAATGAAGTGGTGTATATGGAATGTTTAACCTCTTAAAAATAGTTTAATATGATTTAGAAATGTTTTTTAACATTTAAAAGTGTTTGGGTAAAGTTTAAATGAATATTGAAAATTGAGTTAAAAATAGGCGCGTCGTGTTACGGTAGTTCGCGATTTCACGCCGTAAAAGTCAGACGAATATATAGAATGGAATTTAGCTCGGAATTCTTCAAGATAAGAATCTTTTAAACTATTATATCCATAGCTTTCAAATAAAGAAAGAAAATTGAGATTTCTATAAGTAGATTTTAAAATATGAGTAAAATAGTTTTTGGAAAAATCGCGATTTTGCAGTTTGTAATCCATAAAGGGATTTCTTTAAAAATGATATTTTAAAATTGTTTAAAAATATGAAATAAATTATATAAAAAAATTAAAATGTTTTAAAAGTGATTTGAGTTATAAAAATTAATTTCCAAATGATAGAAAAGTCGTTTTGATCAATATAGCTTAAAAAGCACCATTCGTAGCACTTTTCTATAACTTTTGAAATATGGTTTTAAACTTAACGATTCTTTTTCAAATCTTTTATAAATGTTTTCAAATAAATAATTAAGTGTTTTAATGATGATTTGGAATTTTTATAATTTATTTAAAAATGTTTAAATAAATGATTTAAAGAAAAGCTGTCAAAAATCGAATGATTTAATCTTGGCTCAAAAGGCCAACGAGTAGACTGGATTTTTCTATTCGTGAGATCTGGGTGAGGTGCTTAAACTAAGGAGATGTTTAGGAGAAACCAGTGAAATGGCTCCCTAGCTTCTATTGGGTGAGGGATAGATAAGGTCGAAATGTCAGACACGAGTTAAGTATAAAAGATTAAATTTTCCAAATTTAAACAACTTGGATTTTTATGCAGATAATCTTATTATACTTGTGTTAAAGACGAAGAGGGAACTCGTACTATTCATGGAATTTAAAATGTTATTTCGCCGTTATTCTGCCCATAGTACTTGTTAAATATGGGAATTGAGATTGAGTAGAATTAGATGATTTCTGTAGATTCTGCTTACTCAATATTTGCTGGTTTTGGATTAACATCATATAACATGGTTTTAACTCAATCAAAATTTTGAATTTTGAATTAAGAAATCTTTGTCAAAATTTAAATGAAATGATTTGGAAATATTTTCCTAAGTGAAAACTAAAATGATTTAGAATTATTCTAAGATTTAAAAAGGTTTTAAGTAATCAAATGATAAGAGAGGTTTAATGATTCCGTAAATACTGGAAAGATATGTTTTAAAAGATATATATATATATATATATATATTGAAGGTATTTTTGATAAAAAGGAAATAATAAATCAAAAGAATAACCTTATTTACTTAACATTTCTTTTTATCGATGATTAGTTCGAAGGAACCGTGGTCAGATTTGGGTGATTCCTATCCTAAGACCACTTCGAACCAATTTACATATTCAAAGTGAAGACATGAAAATGATTTGGAAGATATAATGTAGGGTTGCTTGTCACTGACCCTTGGGGGAAATTTCCCCATATAATATTATGTGGAAGTAGTCCTTCGTTTGAGATCTTTGATGCAAGGACTTCTCTCTACTAGTCCTAGGGGTAATTCCTGACAGGATGTGTTAGGAGAGTGCCTTCGATTTGTCCTGTTTTGGACAACTTGTATAGACGAATGTTTGACTTTGCATTTCTAATTACATTGATTGATCTCTATGAAGATATCATTTGTTTGGTGGCGGAGAAAGCAACTTCTCTTAGCTTAACACCCTTTCTTGAGACATACGAGCTCCGGAGTTATATGTTTGTAGAAATCAGTTGTGTGATCATAAATTGGCAATGTGAAAGGTAATTGCTACCTTAGACCTTATCACCCAGTAATGGCATTCAATGTGGTTCGCAACCATTAGGGTATGGTCATCACCTTTCTAGATTACTCTCTATATGTTGAGTATGTGGTGCATGTTATAGGATCCCATATTGGTCGGTTACGACCGGAGTAATGTCATATTCCGTTTCTATCCAAGCCATGTATGAGTGCCAAATAGGGATAAACTAGGTCTTGCTAGATGCGGAGGATTATTTATGTATCCTCAATACTTTCCACTAGAGATGTACTGTACGGAAGGTAGTCCCTTACCTGCCATTGTATGGAAATCCATTCTCCAATAAGTGCATATGGACTAGATTTTAAACCTATTATGTCATCAAATTTAACCAATGTAGTAATTTCGGTTATGATTCAGAAGTTTATTTGAAAAGTATTTTCAAAAAACGAATGTCATTAAAATAACATTAAATTATTTTTGCGTAGCAAATATTTTGGTTATCATAAGGTAAACACCCGTTCCGTGTTTATGTGTGGCATGGTCTTATGAGATATCTTTGGTTTCAAATATCTGTATTTTGAGTTTCTCACACCAGTCCCATGACTGATCCAGAGTTTATTTTTCTTTTCCCTTAAACTTTGGATGCTCTATTTTTCGGCAGCCAAGTAGTTAGCTGATTTGGAGCATTTTAGATCATGGAGCATGGAGCATGTTGGATCTTTTGTTATTACCATCACTTTTCATTGTGTTTGGATTATAAGTATCTACCAGCATTTGTAGGGATATGTTATTATAACTATCCTAGTTGGGTTAGTACATACCGTGACTCTGATATCTCATTTTGAGAGTGGTTGTATGTACTATCTATATGATTACAAATTATTTAATATGATGTGAGATTCTATCATTGATCTGTCTTCTACCTTTATTATCTTTTACCCCATGATAATCTGCCTCTCCGGTACTTGGATTAGCGGCACGTGAATACTGAGGATGTATTAATGTCAATTTCTAGGGATTGAGGAGGTAGGTCATCTCAATTGCGATGTTCGCTCAGTGTGTATGTGTGATTTAAAAGGTTCGCCATTGAGAATGTTAACTCAATGTTGATTAGGTGGTTATTTATCAGGACTGTTTACTTGAAATTGGCCTAGAGTTGTTTAGTAGTTGGTTGTTCAACCTTAGGGTGGAAACCTTAGTATGTCATTATTAATGTAGGAGTAATAAGAGGTTCGTAAAATAACCAAATCTTATATGTAATACATGAACATAAATAGACAATCTAGGTTTTGTAGATTATAATTGTAATTGGATTACTTGCCTACACCATACCACTAGTGCTATGACTCAATCACCAGACTTTGTCTGATTCCCTCCATTTTCTCCTCTTATATCTACCATAGTTGGTCGGGTCAATGGGTGAAGCGGGCAAGACAAGGTACATGGAGGAGGTGACTTGGCACGTTGGATATTTATTTTACTTACAATTACTCCTCTATGTACTTGTATTATCTTATCAATCAAGCACTTATTACATACTATCATTTGGAGATTTTACAAATGTCAAACATTCTATGTATCACGTTTATTTTGAGACTGTATTACTCTGGATTATTTTAAGCATTCATATTTTATTTTCATCCACTATGAGATCTGAAAGTGTAAGACATTCTAAATTTTATATTAGTCTCCGTATCACGTAACTCTTAAAAACCCGATGACTCGTACTCCTTAGCTCAAAGTGATTTCAAACATCATTTTTATGCTTTGGATCAGTGTGTCCCACGGCGCGGGTTATCGCAATTGGATAAACGATTGATAAAGAGTGAAGTTGAGTTAACTTCTTTCTATAAGGACAAAAACTTAAGAGTAAGTGCATAGCTTAATTTAATTTCAACTGAAGCATAGTTTACGATATCATATTCATATAAGATATGAATTAATAAGAAATACCAATTTTAAATAGTTTAAGATGTATGGCATTCAAATTATGTTACGAACATAAGTTTTGTAAACTTAAAATTTAATCAGTTTATACACATATAGAAGGCAATTCATAATATATTTCTGAATACCAATTCCATCGTATTGCGAAACTATTATTGTATCAAGAAACACCACCTTCGTGATTGAAGGAATTTTTTTAGAAATTAGTGGTAGTACAATGGATTTGGATATGACCCAAAAACTCAAATATAAAAACTGATTGCATAAGATGAAATAAAATGAAGAAAGCCTAAAATGGACATACAACACATTAGAATGTATAATATCAATTCTCATAGGTTAAAGAGAAACTATGAGTTTCTCATCAATGTTGAGAAAATAATTGTTAGCAGTAACAATTTCCTCAGTTTTTAATAAGCTATAAAGAGGACAGATTCTGCCATACGGCACGATACTTTAAATCCAAAATGGATTCCAATCACATTGTTGCAATATGATTTTTTTTAGTTGTGCCTGAAGAGATATAATGCATCGGCTATAGTGTATCTTCAAGAAGGTCAATGAAGTTGAAATTATATAAAGGAATGTTAATAAAAATCACTTCATCAATTTCAAATGTTGAAATTATTGACGTAATTTTGCTAGTCAACATGCTAAAAACAATTTGGATTCTGTATGCAATTAACGCACAATCTGATTTTGAGTTTTGGCACTTGAAGTTAAAACAGAACTTCCAAATAATGATTTATAAGAGAATATTCGCATATAAAAACCAAAATATCTCAAAGTCGATGTAAGCGATAAATGATTTTTATATTTTGGTTATGATAAAAAAGTGAATACAATGATGGAGTGTGATAAGCATTAGAGTTGAACAAGTACTCTGATAGAGAAATCAAATAGTTTGGTTTTCAGTTAAAATGTAAAAAAAGCATGTGTCTATGAGAAAGCATTAAATGTGATTTCTTAAACTGTAAGTAAATGAAAAACTTATGGTTGTTAATAATGTACCCATGTTAAAATCATTTTTGTTTGGTTGTTTAATCATCGACATTGGATTTAAAAATGAGATCTTTTATAATTGGTGTAAAAGGATGTTAGGATAGTCTCATATGATATATATAGACACCACATTAAAATATTTAACGTGGAGCATATGAGATAGATTCCTTATGCATTGGAAATACGTATTATCACATATGTTGTATAGTCTACTATACATATTTCGATTATGAAGTTGATACACTGAGCAAATATCAAATCTGAATTAAGATCTTTAAAAGTGTTTAGAGCATTCTCGAGTCTTTATGAAATACTAGAGAAATATTTGTAGAAACAACGATGTATTTAGATTTGAACTTCATAAGTGATATTTCGTATAATATATCAATCCTAAATTCATGTTTAATCTTAGTTATGGAGCTTTAAGTTGGAATTGTTTCAAACAAAAAATTATGGCTGGTTCAACCAAAAGGCTAAGTACATCGCCTTGAATAACATCTAGTAAAAGCTATATGCATATATAATGCATAAGTTTTGTAACACCCCATCTCTATACCCACACTACCAAAGAGTATTACTAGGTAATACTATTTGATAATACAGAGAATAAGGCGGTATTGGGCTGTTACACGTGAATATTCCCTTGGTTTAACACTGGCACGTATTTCAAAAATCATAAACAACTCACCTATACGTACTTAGTAACGGTACAAAGTAATAAACACATGTGTTTCCATGATTGAACAATAAACAATATAAAATAAATCACAGAGAACATAGAGTCATCCACACAGTGATAACATGTAGTACACGAGTCCAAGTGGGATATAAAATAGGTCAAACTCCCGCTATCTCAAAAATATACGATGTATAAATCCAATACATACATCTCAGCACTATGGATATACACGAGGCTACCAAAAATTGATAATGCTATACTAATTAATTAATATTCTAGCCCCCGTCTATGCCCAACATCTACAAACTGGTTACTTATTCCTGAACCTGAAATGTCTTGGACTGACCCGAGAATTATATAAATAATACACGGGTCAGACTATGTCTAAAATATAATGTCAATATTTAATAATAACCACCATGGTGAAAATAGAGTATCACGAGTGGAATTTAAATTTCTTAGGTAAATCAATGTCGATCAAAATTATGCAGCCAAAACATCACCTATAGTAAATAACAGTCCAATAACTCATCAAATGTTACAAGAACAAAATGGGTGAAATAACATCCATAAAAACCAAACTACTATATATAAACATTATACTCAATAATGTATACCTCAACCACTAACCCTAATCAAAGACAATACTCTTAGTCGTGTGGGCCTAAGATATGTGGTACAACATAGCATGCGAATTCAAACTATATAACACAAATATAATATAACACGTATACAATACAATGATCAATCTCGACCAACAGTTCTTATGAGAGACAACACTCTCAACTGAATGGACCTAGAAGATGCATACATAGTAGATCGATATATTTCTCAACCGAAGGCTCTAAGTGAGAATGATAGACGAGCACACCTCAAGTCTCTAATGTCATAGGTTCACAACACGCAGCTCTCTAGGGTTAGGCTATCTCAAATGACAAACTAACATGCAGTCAGTCTCTAACATCATATAATCATCATCTCTAATGAGGTGATAATAACAAATATCTCAATTGTAATGGATTTTCCTACGTCATCTAGATGGGATACTGACGTACCGTAGTACTGCTCCAGGAAATACTAATAACCGTAGCCAGTTTCCTAAAGTTCCGTAGCTACTTCTAGAATCGTGACACTCATATCCATCCCATGTCATAAAAATGCTGTAAGACTACGATGTGCATTAGTCAGGACTCCTACTTGCCCTTCGTATGGACTGCTGGTCCTTAATCAGGACCGCTAGGATGGATAACTAGCCTATATAGAGGGTCTAATTCATGTTCCCTCCATAGTGGCATAAACCTTAAAAAATAGATTCCCAAAAAATACTCTCAACTATATAAGTCCTAATGGCAGTAGTAACTAGTACTCTCAACTTTAGGAGTCCTGATGAAAGTGACAACAACTGCTCTCGACTCAATAAGTCCTATTGAGAGTGATAACTAATAATCTCGACTTGTTACATCTTGAGAGTTACATCAAATACTCTTGACTTTAGGAGTCTTGATGAGAGTGATCTCAATATAACATTTCCTTGATTATAAGAGTAAATAACGATACTCAATTAGTTAGTCCTTAGAGGATGCAACAAATTACTCTCGACGAGATGAGTCCTAATGAGAGAGCATTAGAACATAATGATTCCTCAACTGCTAGCCCTAAGAGTAAATAACAATATCATTCGGCTAGCTAGTCCTAAGAGGTTAAATCTATAAATCCCAGTATATCTCCAGCTTATAGCCCTTGGAAAATGATATAACACTCGACTACTAAGTTCTAAGGAGTCACTTCTAGACAATGTTAAAATTTCCTAACCCGTCTTCAGAATATAAGTGACATCTACTTATAGAAGGTAATCGAACAAATATCAACTCAGGCGTTCCATATCACATGGAGTTACTCGTCCGTTTACTCAATTCTCGTAAATTACACTCATCATCGCACAATTATTCTATATAAGAAGTCCAAAGATTAACCGGAGAAATATTATCAAAAGTCTCATATCAGACGGTATTATAACCCCGTTTACTCTAATCCTCGTTATATAAAAATACAAATCATTCAAAACATGCAATTCTATTATTTATTAAATCAGAAGGGGTTTAAAAGTACATTTTTTCCAAAACCTTCAAAACAATTTCAAATATAATTTTTCAATCGAAAGAAAATCAATTTATAAAATTTCCGTTCTTTCCTCAAAAATCCGTTTTCCATTTTAGAAATAAATATTTACAAACCTCTAATTTAATTACTAGGAAATTTATAAACTCCAATTCGATCCCAGATCCCATAAAACTCTTTCTAAAATAATTTATACATTTTAAAGTTCTTCTCTAATATTCGAAAATAATAATATTAATAAATGAGTTTTATAATTTAATATTTCCTTTAAACAACGAATTTAGTTAATTCTTCTTTTCCAATAAGGATTTTCAATTAAAAATAATCTTCCAAAGCCATAAAATAAAATTTTGTAAATGAAAATTTTCATTCAATAAATAAATTGCACTCCACTTTCTATAACCTCAAAATATTTTTTTTATAAACTTCCATTCTACTAACTCCAAAACAAAATTAACTTATCATTTTAAAAAATATCAGTTTCAAACATCATTCCATAACCATCCTTTAAATATTTTTATAATCAACAATAAGTGAATAAAACATAAATATTCTAAAGTTTAACTTATTTAATCAAATCTCAAAAATTCATCATTTTTAAACAATTTCTATTCATTGAATACCCAAAATTAAATTTACTTAAATAATTTCTATCGTGAATAATATTTCTAATTATAATAAAAATCATTCCAAAAACCAATTATTTATTCCAAAAATATCTAATTTCTCAAATTCTTCCATTTTAATCAATTAATTCCCTTCCGATCAATTACTAATGTGATCTCATCGCAACAACAATCGATCAAAAATATGAAATCTCATCACAACGATGATCGATCAAAAATATGCAATTCGGTTTCACCTAATTTAATCCATATCAACAAATATGCATCACCAAACAATCAATCAATTCATATAAAATAGAATCTAGGTTATAATGGTGAGTTATTTAAAATAACTCACACAAACAATGCAAATATTCTCAATCGACCATCCAATGCCAATGCACAATTCAAACAATATTACTGAAACTACAATATGAAAGGAATAAGACGATAGTTGTGAGTAAAAAGAAATTTACTCACTGAAACTGCGCTCGAGTTCTCAAAACAGCGAATACACTAGTTTTACTGTGACTCGTGTGTATTCAAGCACTACCAACCTCCATCTGAAGTCACGCCTGACACCAATCACCCAAGAATTGACGCACGCTTCACCTCTAGCCTTTCTGCAGCCTACATCGGTCATGGCTCCTTTCTCCTTCTTGTCAATTGTCGTAGGCCTCTATTTCCTCACGACCAAACAACAAGCATCGCACAACCTTGCCATCGCACACCCCATATCGCCATCGTGCTATTGTCACACCCTTGCCCTAAGCTAACGCACCTAGCATCATTGAGGCTACCACTATCAACAAGCGTGATATCTTTTTCTTTTTTAATAAATGTCGTGATTTCATTCTTTGAAGGGAATTATGGCTAAAGTGTTTTAATGGGTATCGGGTTGAGTTTGAAGGGTGAGGCCAAGGAATACTCTAGAATAGTATAGATAAGAATAAATTTGAATAGGCTTGGGCCTTGATTACCTTGAGCTTGATTTTAATTCTAATTCAAACTAGTTTTTACTTTATTTTCCATTCAAATTTAAATTTAAATTCTTGATATTTATATATAAATATACTTCAATCCAGTTCAAATTAATTTACATTTTATTATACAAGATATATCTCGATAACTGCACAATTTCCTTCAGCTCGATGCTTGTTTATTTTTTTCAACCATTTATTATACTATTACAAAATAAATTTATTTTTTAACTATTCTAACCATGTTTAAACTTATCTACACTTTAAAATATATTGTATTCAATTAAAACAAGTCATTCAATTTCAATAAATTTTCTAAAAAGAATTCATTAACATAATTCAATTTGTTAAATCAAAATCTTTTATTAAAAAGAATTTAATTAACTAAAAATTTATTTTCAAAATATCAATTATCGAATACAAACAATTTTATTTTTATTCAATTTATTTATTCACATGGTATTGAAAGTAGGGTTATTACAGACTTCCTAACTTAAGAAAATTGCGCCCTCGTAATTTCTTATAGGGAAACATCATATACAACTTATACCCTATGTAACAACCCGCATATTTATCGATTTTTATATTTAAATATTTTATCGTTAGTCGGATGTTAGTCCGAAAAGCTACTTTTTGCATACGGTCAAATTAGGACTCGAGACCACCCCCATTGAGTTCAAAATGACGTTGGCGATCTTTTTGAGTGTAAACTTCGATATGTTTGGAGATAGTGAAATTTTCGTCACTTTTTGTGTTGGGCTTTTGGTTTGGGTTGCACCTCTTCTAACTCAGCCCAACCCCTTCCTTCTCTTCATCACTTCATCTACTTGCATCAACTTTGAAGCTTTAGCAAAAATGGTGGAGGGAATAGGAAATTGAAATTCCAAGCTCAAGTTCTTTAGCAAATTCAACATCTAACTCCAAATTCAAAGTGAAGACATTGATTCAAGCTTGTGGTTGATCTTTGCTTTGCCCCCGAGCTTCGTCTTCATCAAATTCCGTGAAAAGGTGAGATTTTTGATCTCACATCTTGCCTATAATCGTCATTGGACTGTTGGGAATGATTCCTCATCACTTTTGCATGTTTGTTGCATTTGGTTTGGATTGGATTGGCGAAAAACTCCAAAATTTAGTGATTTTGGTGAAAAACTGCTACTAGGTCGTTCTGGCCATTTTTAGCTCGTTCGGAGTTAGGTCGCTCGTCCATAGGTCGTAGGTCGTATTCGCCCTTAAGTCGTAGGTCGTTACCGACCTATAATCTCCAGGCAAAATGTTAAGTCGTTCACGAGCTAAAGGCATAAGTCGTTCACGAGTTAAAGGCTTAAGTCGTTTGCAGTTAGCTCGTTCGCCTCCAGTTAAGTCGTAGGTCGTTTGGCCTTAAGTCGTTTGCAGTTAGCTCGCTCGCCCTGGCTTAAGTCGTAGGTCGTCCCCGACCTAACTTCACTAGGTCGTTCCAGGCCTTAAGTCGTAGGTCGTCCTCGACCTAACTTCACTAGGTCGTTCCCGCCTTAGCTCGTAGCTCGTATTTGAGCTTAAGTCGTTAAGTCGTTCGTTCCACTAAGTCGTTCAAGGCTTAGGTCGTTAAGTCGTTTGTTCCACTAAGTCGTTCAAGGCTTAGGTCGTTAAGACATTCGTTTGCTAAGTCGTAGGTCGCTCGACTTTGTTAGGTCGTAGGTCGCTCGACTCTGTTAAGCCGTAGGTCGTTGGACCTTAAGTCGCTCGCCTCCCTTAACTCCAGTTAGGTCGCATGAACCCTTAGGTCGTATGACCTACTTTTCCTTAGGTCGCTTGACCAGCTTGCCTCCACTAGGTCGAACCCCGTATTACTCTGCGTAGGCAATCTTATCTGAAAAGCGTTCAACAGAACTTCTTACGTTGATGGTTTTGGGAATTGATTTCTTTGAACTTTACTCACGTCTTCGAACGTGAATTTTTATGATTGATTGTTTCTACAATCACTTCTATGATTTGTCACTTCAAAATATAAAGGTTTCCTATACTAGTATTAAATATCAAAACTCTTTCATTAAAACGATTTCAACTCGATTTTCAATATCAAACTCGTTTATAAAACTGTTTTCCAATCTATTAGTATATACAAACCTTTACCTCATTCGTATGAGAAAATATAATTAAACGGCTTAGCAAAACAAGTGGTATGAAACGCTTGCGTTTATTTCGTCGGTTAATTGATGGACTTGTTCGATTGAAACTCTTGTGACAATTTCCTAGTGCAGATCTACAATCTGTTCGTAAATATTTGAGTTAAGCAAGTGGTTATGGGACATGAAGCTAAACTCTTATATTTACTAGCTTAGTGTAATCGACACTTCCTTATGATCATGATGATCATTCTTGTGATTTAGACTAGCGTTTGTGCGATGTCTCTTTGTTTGCGAGGTTAGACTAGACACCATTTGTGTGATTTCGATTCACACATATCTCTTTATCTTCAAGGTTAGTCTATGCCTCATTGGTGTGATTCGACACTTCTTTATGATCGATGACGATCATTTTATGGTTTAGGCTCATGGGTCGTATCTATTTAGGTGCGTCGATGTTTACTTCTCACATGGGTCGTATCTATTTAGGTGCGTCGATGTTTATTTCTCGCATGGGTTGTACCTATTTAGGTGCGTCGATGTTTATTTACTTCGTGGAGCAATCGGCTCAATAAGTCGGGGCATGGGGCATATCTATTTAGGTGCGTCGATGTTCGTCTATGCATGGGTCGTATCTTTCTAGGTGCGTCGATGTTCGACTTTTCATGGGGTGTATCTTTCTAGGTGCATCGATGTTAGACATTACATGGGGCGTATCTTTCTAGTTGCGTCGATGTTTATTTATGCATGGGGCGTATCTTTCTAGGTGCGTCAATGCTAGAGCATGGGTCGTATCTTTCTAGGTGCGTCGATGTTCGACTTTTCATGGGGTGTATCTTTCTAGGTGCATCGATGTTAGACATTACATGGGGCGTATCTTTCTAGTTGCGTCGATGTTTATTTATGCATGGGGCGTATCTTTCTAGGTGCGTCAATGCTAGAGCATGGGTCGTATCTTTCTAGGTGCGTCGTTGTTCGACTTTGCATGGGGTGCATCTTTCTAGGTGTATCGATGCTAGACTTTACATGGGGCATATTTTTCTAGGTGCGTCGATGTTCAGTTTATGGGATTGGTCATCCTCTTTTCTTGAGATTTCTGGATTTTATGTTTCACCAGCTTTTACCATTGACATTGATGAGTATGTCATTTTATTGTGGCTTGGTGAATTAAATTAAGAATATGACATTCTTTTAATCTTTGAGAAGATTCTTGTGATATTGATTAATCTCTTGTTGATTATCATTTTCATACTTGTAGTAGTATGCTTTTATGGATATCTTATATGTTTATGCCATATCTCTTGTTCTATATCACTTTATCTGATAATTATAGCTAGACTGATCCGTTTATTATTTTCTTCTTAAATAATACTCGGGTCAGACTGAGATTTTACAGGTGCTTCCTCATGACTTCTTATCTGGAGCCATCTTCTGACTTTTGGCTAACTACTCTAGTTTAGTAGTTTTTGTTTGTATACATTTGAGATTAGACTCCTTGATGTATACATATTCTATTATCTTGCACTTGTATCTATTCACTTATGTTATTGTGGATCTTATTTGACCACGACTCTGATGTACACTTTCATGTGTTGTATTCATATCTCTTTCCGCCTTTGTGATATGAATTGTCTGTGACTGATTTGTGTTACGTTTATTTCTATATTTGTTTCCGAAGATCATATATAGCCACTGTGTGATAGCTTTGTGTTTGTATCGGTATGTTGGATTTCCTCCTTAAAAGATATGCATTCTATTCTATCTGACATATCGGTGCTCGCGCAAAGAAGTTACACGGATGGTCGCTCCTCAACAGCCTTATCCTCCGTGCTAATTGACAGCACTACACGGTAGTGTTCTTGGTTAGCGTGGGTATAAAGGTGGGGCGTCACACCCTAACTTTCTTCGAATTCTATAAACTTCTATCAGACAAAAACTTAATCAATCCTCTATGTGGCTCTTTCACTCCAACACATCTTTACATATGCTATTATTTCAAATCGATTCAATTAACAACTTTCTATTTTCCGCACACCATGCATGTTTTTTGAAAACTCTTTCTAAGTGTTGAATTTTACAAAAAATTTCGGTAGAGTCGCCTTCGTACGAAGAGCATTCCAAAAAAATCAAAACATAATATAATACAATATATACACATCCAAATCAATGAGGCATTCTGAAACACCGAAAAACGATATAATATCACATAACATATCGATACACCGTAAAAACCTACCTTTTCATAAGCATTTTGAGCAAGTTATTTAACTTATGGTTGAGCAAAAGTGAGCCAAAGTCACCAATTTATCCAAATAAGCCTCTTGAACACCTATACTTAACTCAAGTTTACAAAATTAGTTTCATACAAGGAAGAATTATAATTATACTTTCATGAAATGTAAGGAAACGCAATATTCATATATATAGGCCACTTTTCGATTAAATTTCCATGGTTTAAAACACCAAATCTGTAACAACCCGCAAACCCGTAACCCTTGAATTGACATTAATCTCCATCAAATCAACTCAAGAAGAATGGAAATACGAACCATTGAGTTAAGAAGAAGAGGTAGAAGAAGAAAATAGAAAGCAACAACATCAGAATCTCACATCGCAGCGAAATAAAATATAATAGATAACAACTGATCTTTACACAAAAGAAACTATATCTGTTTATACATCTCATTTTTAGAGTACAACAAAATCAATAATACATCACTGGACAGTTATATTAACTTGTCCCACAATAGAATACACAGTATACACAACACATCGGAATATACAACAAATACGAGTGATACGTCTTGCCATCCAGCTCGTCTCCTGAGCTCCACAGCATCATAACCTGTATCCTATAATACTCGGTCTGACCCGAGCATTATAATAAAATAACACCCGAGTCAGTCTGGAAAACCAGCATGAGAAAACACACTCAATTGGATTATTAAAGTTTTCCAAACCCTTTGAAATCAAAAGCATCTCGTAAGACCACGCCACAAATAAACATGTCGGGTTTTTACCTTACGATAGCCAAAACACTTTCTTATCAAAATCCTCTGATATTATAGTAGTGTCTATATACAAATACTTATTCAAATAGCTAAAATTGTTACATGATTAAATTCCAGCTAATAGGTATACAAACAAAACCGTAAAGGCACGTAGGGAGAATGGATTTCCAACTAATGACTAGGCATAGGGGTACCACCTGTCACAGTACGTGGCCTAGACCACAGTACCGAGGAGTATGCCCGCTCCCCTGCAACACAAGACCGGAACCATCCCTTACTGGATAATTCCGAATAAAATCACCCCACGATTGGGATCAGCAACCGCACCACTAAGCCGAAATAAAAAGGGACATCTAGACAGGGATGACCTTACTCTCAAGTGGGGGCTACCCACGAAGCCTTGCTGCATAACCCCTGATTTTCAGTCATTCCTGGTTGATGAGGCTTGAGGCTAAGCGTTACCTTTATAGAACATATCCCTTAGAATTCCCATCGTCCGCTGACGATGTTCCGAAAGCATTCATCCATACAAGTCCGTCCCGGGTCCGAACGGAACCGAAGGCACTATTCCTACTACATCCATTTTGGAAATATCCTCAGGATTAGTAGCGACTAGCCCTTGCACTTCACTGCTCCAACTTCGATTCCAAACTCGTTTTCCACGAAAACGTACAAACCGAATCGAAGTGGTTTTTGGAAAATTAATCTCGATCCCGGTCTCTTCGAAACGATCAGCGCATTGGCCAATATTGATAGTCGGTTATTTAACTATCAATTAACATTCACAAACCTCCATCAATCATAAATGATTTCCCAAATTATTTATTTACCTCAAAAATATCTTCACAAGACATATTTCTATTTTCAAACCCCTTTGAAACAATTCCAAACAGTTTCCTTTCACGGAATGCATTTCCCAAATATTTATTTCCACTGAAACACCAAGTACAAACTACTTTTAGATTTTAAAATAATTTAAAAACACTTTATTATAAATATACTTTATTACATTGAAATTTAAAACTACTTTAATACTTTATTAAAATATATACTTTAAGAATATTTAAAATAAAACCACTTTATAAATATAAACTAAATTTCTCTTTTTAACATAATACTAAGTCACTTTTATATAATTATTACAATAATAGGTTTTGAAAATCTTACTTTGGGATTTAACATTTAGAAACAATCAATTTTCTAAAACATGCTTTTTTTTAAAACACAATTAGAACTTTTAACTTATATTTAAAATAGCTTTGAAAACGTACTTGGCTATCCAAGGAAATACACTTCTCTTCACATCTTTCAAAATAAAATACTATTTATTTTTAAACAAATTTACCCATTTCTATAATAAATTCGCACCATGAATTTATTCTTCCAAATATCCACTAATATATTACTTCACTTTTATAAACCCAGTTTATAAATTCCAAAATCTCACTTCTCTTTTTAAAATTCCAATTTTAAACAACTAAATCAATTTCCAATTGATTTCCAATTTACTTTATTTTGAAATAAGTCTCCTTGCTTACTTCATTTATTTCAAATCCATTTTATTTGTTATTTATGATTTAAAAATCTCTTTAACTGAGAATACCAATTCAGATTTTCCAAATTCCTTTCTTATCCTTTAAAATAAATTTAACCCTTGAATTTTAAATTAAATTCTTTGTTTCTTTAAAATAATAGCACTTAAGTTTAAAATTTATTATTTTCCCCTTTTTATTCGAGATCTCCTTTCCTTACTCGGATTTTATTTACTAGAATTTAAAAATCACTTTTATTCTTTCCAATTCATTCTTTAATTTATTTAAATTCTCTATTATATTTTCTTTTACAAAAATCCATTTTAATATATTTGATAACTCAGCATACCGAATGTATTCAAACAAACCATAGCATCCAATATTCCAATTATCAATAAAATCCATCACAGGATATCAAATAATCATTCACAGAATATTCAAACAAATCTAAATATTTTGAGGAATCCAGTTGGATCCCTCCAACCTGTTTCCCTACATCCACAGATGTTAGCACAATACCAATTCCACTTCGAGGTGGAATATCATGGTATATGGGATTAATAAAATATCATCCGCTATTATGCGGCGCATAGGGTCTCATCCGCTATATAAATGCGGGAATATCAACAACTCCAATATATACTATATATACTACTATATATATAATATAACACATCCAATCAATTCAAGCATTTAACCAAATATTTAAATTTAACCATTTAAATTTAAATTAACCCAGATGAGTGAGATTAACTCACCTTTGCTTTTTATTTGCAGTCCACTACCATCTCGACTTGTTTATGCCACAGAATTAAACCTTGTATAACAATTTTTACGATTTATTAATATTTGAATTAATCAACCATAAATTTCCAATTTAATAATTTAAATAACCCATGATTTATTTCAAGCTGATAGTTTACAAATCTTTTCGTGTCCCCCTTTTCAGCTGATAGCACGCAAACATCTTTTCCTCGTTACTTTTTACGCAGTGGTTTCAAAAAGAAAAATGGAGAACTTCAAATCAAGCTGATAGTTTCCAATTCTTTAATATTTTGGAAAATTAATCCCGATCCCGGTCTCTTCGAAACGATCAGCGCATTCCTGAAGGTGATAGAACAAGGTTTAATTTATGGTTGGAAACTATGGAGAACTATAAACAGATATAGTTTCTTTTATGTAAAGATCAGTTATTATCTATTATATTTTATTCCGCTGCGATGTGAGATTCTGATGTTGTTGCTTTCTATTTTCTTCTTCTACCTCTTCTTCTTAACTCAATGGTTCGTATTTCCGTTCTTCTTGAGTTGATTTGATGGAGATTAATGTCAATTCAAGGGGTACGGGTTTGCAGGTTGTTACAGTGGTATCAGAGCTTAGGCTAGCAATAACCTTGGCTCTGGTGGGGATTACTCATAGAATAGAGTCCATAGTACTCTAGAATGAGTTTGAGTGTAATAATAGATATGAGCGCGTATTTGTTAGTGAATATAAAATGGTTTATATTGTGTTGATTGGTTTATTTAGTAGTTTATGGATTCTGGTCAATACGAGTAATTAACGTTATTGATAGGGATCTCTAAACACTTGAATAGAACAATTCGACACAGTATTGTTTTAAAAGGGTAAATGAAATAATTTTACCCAAATTATTTTTGTATATGAAAGGAATAATTTTTAGTAATTATTAAATATATATGGTTGCTTGGTTGTTAGGGAGTGATAATATTAAATTATTATCACTATTGTGTGAAATTGAATAAGAATTGAAAACTTATAACCAAAGTTAAAGAATAGTTTTATATAACAAATGGAATTTGAAAATATAAATTATAAATGTAACTTATAAATTGAAACAAACTTCCAGAGAAATATTTGAATAAGGATTGGAAGGTTTTGAGGTGTTGAAATTTTGAGAAAATTTAATTCCTTTGAGTTTGAAAATGGTTTTCAAAAGGTTTTGGAGAAATAATGGTGATATTATTCGAGGAATATTTTTAAGTTGAATTTGAAATCTGGTGAGATTTGGGAATTAAAAATATTTGAATCGTTTTTAAAGAGATAAAAGCATTGAACTCTTTCGGTCGCTGGAAAATAACTTCGGTGATGACTGCAGCATCATCGATGTTCATTTTCGAGTTTCCAAAAGAGAAATTGCTACCAAATTGTTTTAAATCAGAATTGTTTGCAAAACTGGGTTTGATTTTGAAATTCAAAGAGATAATTGAATTTACCAAAGAATTTTGGATATAATTGATTTCAAATGATTTTTGAAATACTTAAGTGATTATTGAAGACTCTGGGATTTGGTTTAAAAATGTTATGGATTATAAACAAGTTTGGAAATTTATAAAAGTTTTAAAATTTCCTGGAATGAAATTAACTTACAAAAAGGTAATAAAGTTAGAAAGATAAACCAATTGAAGAAAGTAAAATAAAGAAGGTTAGTAAAGTGGAATTGAAAAATATAGTTTTAGTGGATTACAAGAACAAAATTCTAAGAATTAAAAATTTCTTGGAATTTAGAATAAATTAGTAAATGTAACTGATTTAAAGTAAGCGTGAAACCCAAATAAGTGATAAGGTAAGCTAATCAATTGAGGTGAATCAAAGAAAATTAGCAAATGTAATTAAATTTGAGAAAACTTATAGAAGTTTAAAAATTGAATTCAATTGGAATGTGATTTTATCTAGTAAGATAGAAGTAAATTTAATGAAGAAGTCTAAGTGAGCTATGAATGGCTATTGAAATAAAATTTACTAAGTGTGAAATAAATTTGCAAATGAACTCGAGTTATAAATAAAATTCAACTTGGATTGTTGATGAATTAAATATAATTGGAAATGTTGTTGGATAAAATAGAGTTGGATTATAATAGTGATGGTGTGAATTTGCAAATAAAATCCAAGTGAATAGAATTAAAATTGAAATGGTTTTATTATTAATAAAATGAGTTCGGAAGTGAATTGAAAATTTGAAATAAAGTTTAAAATGGATTGAATGAATATACCAATTGAATTTAATAGAAGAAAATTTAATCGGAAATGGAGATGAACTTAAGTTGTTAACTTAGGTAAATTGTTAAATGGTTGCAGTCGAGATTTATGAAATGGTTTTTGAATGAACTAGTTTGGTTAATGTGAATGAATTGTTAGAAGTGAAATAAAATTGATTTTTGAAATCAATTGAATTGAATATGAGCTTGTTTGGTTTAAAAATGAATTGATTGAAAGCAATTGAATTTGTTTTGCAATCATATAAATTGCTCATAGAAAGTGTTTGGTGTATGTTATTTATGGAATGCATGTGTTTAGCTATTGAAAGTAAGTGAAATGTTAATAAAGCATTATATATTTGTCACTTACATATTTAAATTGAGTAAGTACAGGTATAGGGGAGCCGTGTAGCAGGATTTGGTTATGCAAATTACTAAAATAAATAAGCCGCTTGCTTAAAAATGCTAAATAAGGTACGCCTACGCAATAAAATAGGAAATATGAACTGTTTTTGTTTTTCCGACCGTGTGGGTCGATATATATATATATATATATATATATATATATATATATATATATATTTATATCTCTTGTCAAATTGCAAAAGCTCCTCCGTACAAAGGGGACTCTGCCAAAATTTTCTAAAAATATTGGGAGTTAGAAATTTTTTGAAATTTTCACCAACGACAAATGATTTAAATCGAAATATGAGATAAATGTAAACAAAAATTCAATATTCAGAATTTGGAGACAAATTGAATTCAAGTAAAATTTGAAAATGAAAATCTAAATGAAAATTTAGAAATAAAGGTATTGAGATTTGAAATGAATTAGTAAATTGAAGCAAATTGAAATTCATATGGAATTGGAGTTCGATTTGAATGTAAACTTCAGTAGGGAAGTAGTGAAAATAAATATAAGAAATATTTATATTGAACTTAAGAAATGAAGAAGGAAATTCTTAAGTAAATTGGTATTGGGAATATACTAAGTGAATAATTGAATGAAGGTTTAGTACTGCAAGTTGTGAAATGGGATAATTGTGGATAAGTGAATAGAAATCAAAATGAATGTGAATAAGAGAATTGATAAGTAATAATCAATTGGAATTAATACGTAGGATGTACGTATATTATTTTATTCGCATAGCGATTTGATCAAGAATTTGAGCACATAATTTCGAGATAGTTATAACGATCGGAGATAAGATTTTTCACTCGATTTTCAACGGCGAACCCTGGATATGGATTTTGATTGATTCTGGAAATTCTCTATCATAGTTTGTGACTATGCAAGGAGAATGACGGTTTCTGATCAAGAAACCAGATCTGAGTCCGCACTAGGAAGTCGGATGGACGATACTAGTTTGGAAGTGGAATTATGTGATCGAGTGAGCGATCGGATTTGACATTGCGTACGAATGATATGTGTACATCGTACGGACTTGAATGAATAGATATTGAAATTTTGTAAAGAAGACAATAAAATGATTTTGAATGTTATGATTGGATATTATTGCTAAGTAGGATATACAGGTGTTAAAAAAAAGAAATTGGGATTTTTGATTGCCCGACAAAAAGGTAAGTATTTAAATTTCTGTATGAAATTTGATGGGTTTCTGATTTTGCCACTTGGCATTTTGTTTTCTTTTGGAATTTGGGAGCCCGTAGAGGCATTTTGTAGTAGTACCGAGCTAGCCGCGCAAAGGAGACGCTGGCAAAAAATTTCGAAAATTTGAGGAGTTAGAAAAATTTTAAGAAAATTTTGATAATTCAAAATTTGGTTTCAAATTTAAATTTGAACGGTTGGGTATGTGATATTGGTTGGAAACTATGGAAGATTTGGGAAATTAACCCATCCAATCAATTCAAGCATCCAATCAATTCAAGCATTCAGCCAAATATTTAAATTTAAATTAACCTAGATGAGTGAGATTAACTCACCTTTGCTTTTTATTTGCAGTCCACTACCATCTCGACTTTTTTATCCCACAGAATTAAAACTTGTATAACAATTTTTACGATTTATTAATATTTGAATTAATCAACCATAAATTTCCAATTTAATAATTTAAATAACCCATGATTTATTTCAAGCTAATACTTTAACTAATAAGATATCTTTTTTTTAGCAACAAAATAAATTTTATAGGTTTATTAAACAAATCCATCCCTAACAATATATTTCCCATTTAGTAAGTTTAATTGCTAATTAAATTAACTAGTGATTTAGTCCAAACTTGATGTTTAAATTTTAAACTAATCTCCCTTAACAATTTCTAAAATAACAAATTGAGTTATTTAAATACATTCAAAATATAGTTATATCCAAATTAAACATCATGCCTTGCCTATACCTTATATATATATTTGTTTCTGTACTTATATATATATCCTTAGTAAATTCAGATAAGTAAAATGAATAATCAGAAATAGAGATAAATACTGTGAGGTTCAACTCACCGATGTTATTGTTAACGAGTCGTAATCGCCATCATGTCCTAGGTGATCGTCAGCCTCTGCCTTGATCGAACGAGCGCCTCGACCTTCCTTGTTTTCGAAACTCGCGACCCCAACGCTCTCGAACTGCTCTCGATCGACCCGCTCCTCTCGAGTTCGAACAGTGGTGAGAAAAAAATGTCGCGACCCCTTCTATTTCAAATCTCGACTTCGCAGTTCAAAGAGGAAGGCCGCAAAATCGATAGGAGGGGAGTTCGTGAACAAGATGGAGGATAGCGATATAGATTTTGGGGAAGGAGTGAACGGCTTGCAATAGAAGCTGTTGCTCGGCCACAAAAATATCTTTTGATTTGAAGTTCTCCATTTTTCTTTTTGAAACCACTACGTAAAAAGAAACGAGGAAAAGATGTTTGCGTGCTATCAGCTAAAAAGGGGGACAAGAAAAGATGTTTACGTGATTCTCTCAACTTGCTACAGTAGCCCGAAGTGAAAATAGAACAGCTGATGTGATATTTTGACTAGTCAAAATATCATATTTAAATTTTAAATTTAAATCGACTTAAATAAGCAACTTAAAATCCTGACATCCTATCGAGGCATGCCGCCAGGCGTTTATAATGTTATACCCCTATTTCGAATGCAATGGAAAAGGTTTCGAGTCCTAATTCGATCGTATGAAGAAGATAGCTTTTTAGACCCAGTTATTGATTTGAATTTTTGATATAAATTTCAACGTGTTTACCTATTGTACGGTCACACGACAATTCCAAACGCTACGAAATTTGAAATCCGATAATAATACAATATTATGGATCCAATGGAACTGGTTTCGTCGAATTCCGAGACTGTGCCCCGGAAGGCTATTTTTAAATATCGATTTAAACGATATATTTTTAAAACTGAACAAAACACCTTTAAATTCAAATTTAAAAGTTCTATCACCTTCAGTATTATTAATATGAATTTTCTAAGCCTTTAAAAGCCTTTAAAATATTTTTAACAAGCTTGAAACTCCTAATTCAGTATTTTCTCCATTTTCCAATTATTAAATCAAATAATTTAATTATCCAATAAATAGTAATATTTGAAATTAAAGTTAAAAATTAACTTCTTAATATTTAAAATTAATTAAATATTCCAATTTCAAATATCCAAATTCCGGGTCGTCACAAAATCAAGTTATGTTTCCAAAGAATGAATTGTCACATGGTGTTTTAGCTTTTCAAAACAACTCCCGGATTCCAAAAATGTCAAGTAGATCATGAGTTATGAGAGTTTTTCTTCAAGTAGTAAACTCAGATTTTTAAGAAAAAACATGGGCCCACTTTGAAAATTCATGTTTTTGACTTTGAAAATTCATGTTTTTGACTTTGAAAATATCCAAATTTTACGATACATTAAGAAAAGCTGTTTCTTAAATTTTTAGCTTTTCGGAATGGGCAAGATCGTCGAAATTGAAAAAACCGTTCAAAAGTTATAAGCTAATTAGTTCAGCTCAGTTTTATGCAATTTTGCATTTCGGAACAACGACATACAACAATTTTGATTCATTTATAGTCCATAACCAACTCTAAAATTTTGGAAGGTGATTAATATGAAAGTTTTCCTACATTAAAATATCTCTCAAATGGAAAAGGATTCATCAAAATCGAACAACAAAATTTAAGGTTATGGTCATATTTATATAACACTTTCGAAGTGCAAAATTTCTAAACTCTTTTTTACATATACTAAGCACACTTTCAATAAAAAATTCCAACTTGATATTAAATAATTTTTTTCAGATTAGCTTACCCAAAGTATTCCAAATATTCCTTTAATTAAAATTTTCAAGTTCTCAAAGTATTATTATTATTTTATAAAACTCAATCTTCGAATTCATAAAATATTTATTACTTAGTTTATTATAAAATTACACTTACTACAAAACTCATATATTATAACTTTGTTCTAACTAATCGTGGAATACTATAATAATTTCAGAACTACTTCTTCTAATTTCATAAAAGAATTCGATTATTTACTTTAGTTTACACTAGAAAACTTTTCTCAAACACTTGTTATTCACAAAAGTTATTTTTTCTGAAAATAGTAAATTCTTTACTTAAGGTTTTTAACACCATACCAGTCTCAAAAAGCCTATTTCTAATTGAAAACTTACATATATATACTTTTATATCCTAATGCATCATATCACAAATATATTCACATCATTGAACCAAGTCATAGACGATCACACAACCAGGTAGACATACAATCACAACATCACTCACCGTACAAGTTTCAAATTCTAATATATAAATATTTCGAAGATGCCTTACCATGGATTTCTAAAGGCTTACTTCGTCGATTAGCTGAAGTGTTGAACGTGTGATAAACATTGCCTTGCCATCGACTTTAGCTATCCACTAATGCTCGATGGCTGCAATCATCACATCAAAATCTAGTCGTAGAAAAATTTATTTATTATTTTTGAAAACAATAAATCTCCCTTTCCAAAACATTGCTATATTTTCTTTTTGTCCAAAACTTTAAATACAACTTCTTGAAAATTTTAATTCTAAAGATAGCTCAAATATCTTACTTCTTTCTAAAACAATATCACTTCCTAAAACTTTATGTCTATATGTCTCAGCCTAGTATTTAGGAATCCCTACCGATAACATTGATCAGATGCATAGACCAGAATTCTTAAACCACTCAACGGATAGATTAACACGACATCAGCTTCAAAATTTTCTTTAAATACATATATTTAAATATTTTCACATGGAAAACAATTGTTTGCAAAAAACCAAACATTTTCTAATACCATACAAAATATGTATCTTAAATTGAAAATATAACAATCACAAAATATGCTTGCTTTAAAATATTATTCTTTCATTAAACCATCTTTTCAAAATCAATACTTTATCATCCAAAATTTCTATTCCTTCCAAAGTAATATTTATTGACACGAAAAATGGGCATCGGCACCCAATAGAATCTCATAGGAATTAAATGATGAATGAAATTAAAACATAGCCAAGAAAGTAAATGAACATGTAAGTTTTATAGTGGTTCGATAAACTCTAGCCTACGTCCACTTCAATAATATTTTATTGATACCGTATGATTACAGGTAAAGTTGTTTTTTGGCTTAGAAAATTAATGGAGGAAGAGAGAAACGTGATGAAAAATAACCAGAAAGAAGATCCTCCGTAATGAGCCATGTCCGCTGTATTTATAGGTGAAGCCATGCATGGATCGAGCTGAAATTTCACCAGAAGAACCTCCAAAGCCAAATGACATGACCCACAAAATTGGCAATCGACCGGACACCATACAAAAGATTGGTGTCGATCATTTTTATTAGCATGTGGGGCCCAGCAATCGATATGGTAGGTCCCCCATGTCCTCTACTCCCTGTTTTTGAGTTGTTTCATCGATCGCCTTTGTGGTTGTTGAGTTATGGATCGATCATTGTTGATTTGTACTGCTAATCCGAGCGATCCATATCCACATTGATTCACACCGATCCATAATGAAGATGTTCCATATCCGATCCATATTGGTGATGGATCATTACTTGCCGATCCATTTTGGAGATGGATCATAGCTGATCCATAATGGAGATGGATCATTGCTGATCCGTATTAGAGAAGGATCATAGCTAATCCATTGTGAAAAATGATCGTACCCGATCATTTTTCAGTTGAAGTGAGAAATTCATACTTAGCCAATTTCAGAATGCTATTCTCATGAATCCATACGACTATCGTCCATAGTCTTATCCATAATCAATCTCCAATCCCGGTAACCATCACTTTGTGATTTTTTTTCTTGATGTCATGAAGTCTGTTCAGTTAATTCTACATGTGTACTACTGAAGTGACCCACTTCTTTTATGATTTATTTTTCGTGAATTTTCTATTGAGTTTTTTTTCACAATGTATATACATATATATATATATCAATGGATCACTTCTCTTAATTTAATTTCCCAAGATCCTGAATTTTACTAATATAAATATATCAGTATTTAAATAAATCCTATCATTTATATATGTGAAGATATATAAATGGTTCTTTGCTTATCATAGTGATTAAAACAGCAAAGCAACTCATTCCCACCTTATTTCTCATATTTCAGAGATTTGGTGTCACATAGCCATTTCTATTTTTTATTTATTATATATATATTTTAGAATTCAAGCTTGATTAACTTTAGGATTAAATATCACTAGTTCTCTTATTTTCTTGTTCTACCTCACAAATTAATTGATTTCCGAATTCACAAGCCATACTTTTTAATCCTGGGATTCTGTAATATGTTGTTCTATATTAAACAAAGGGTGTTCAACCTAACTCAAGCATATTAGTTTAGCTTATGTTACTCATTTCAATTTCAAACAATTTTATATCAGGTGAAATACACATGCTTTGGTTTATAAAGTTGCAATAATCATGTGAATATTGAAATGACAAACTAATTTAAAGGCTAAGCAGAGGAAAACAATACAGTCAGATCAGAATGCTAACTCTAACTATCATGCTAAATGGAGACTAAGGACATGTGTGCAGTCAGTATGCTTAAGGCAATGTAAACAAAAAGGATCAGACAAAATGCATGACTTCCAGGTGAACTTATAATGAAGACAACTGATGTTTTCTAGGAAAGATAATAAATGATAGTGGTCACTATTCTATTGAGTGATGGAAATGCTCATTACAAACAAGACCACATGCATTTACAAATTACTACAGGTTTTGACTATAACCCAATACTACCAGATTTGAATTAAGTATCTAGATAACAGGAATTAGTTAAGTATAAGTGCAGTGAAGCCTACAAGTACCAAGCATGCATATGAGCTTATTACACCAAGCAATACAAGTTTTTACTGGGGGAAAATCAAATGCCCAAAACCAGATTACAGGCTATGCCTCCCAGCCTTTGCATGGACTTATATCAATTATAAGTCATGGTCAAGCCTTACTGGTTAGCCAGGACCAGATTCAACCCATCCACTTAACAAAATTCATAGCATACTTTTCAATAACAGCCTCATCTTTATAATTTAAAATCACTTAAACCTTGCCAAGGGATGTATGTCCACATATCATATTACATGGCATACTTCCTTCATCACTTTTCTACCAGAAATCATCCAAATAAGTTGCTTAGATCAGTAACTCACGAACCCCACAGAATACTTAAGTTTTTACATGTTCTTTTCAAGTGAACAAAATAAGCATCATTGCTGAGAATACACAAGATAAAAGGAAGTTTTCCCAGATTATCTATTACAGATTATACTGCTACTTCCTTAAGCATTTTTTTTAATTCATGAAGATCTTCAAATATCCATGCAAGCAAGCCACTTATACATCTTTCCCTGCAGCAATATTTTGGACTGCCTCCATAAAAATGAGACACCCCGATTATTGCAAGGCAACAAATAGGGTCAGAATAAAATTCTGGTATGAGTGAAATCAAAATATAATAACTTGACATTTTTAATTATTGTGCAGAGAATTTATGTACTTGATGCTTATTTGGATTCATAATGTAAACTGGGTATATAAACATGTATAAGTCCCTACTAACACATATGCACACAAGCATCCATTCATCCATCCAATTCAGTATACATGTACACATACTCCTATGGAATTAACTCATTTTAATTCCATAGCTCAGCTCTCAATCTCAATTTAACAATTTAATTTGGTCTTAACTCTTTGCCATTGAACACCATGTGTGCATTGCAAGGGACTCAATTCTGTTAACCCCTGCACAGAGGCCTACATGACTTAAACAAGTCATGCACATACCCATCATCCCCCTTATGATGGATAGATCAAGGCTTTACTCCTAGATTAATTTTATAATCTAGTGACCATTCTCATTTTCTTTCAGAAAAATTTATTAACTCTTGAAATGCTTTTATATTCTTTTCTTCTTTTTCATAAATCAGAGAGGGTTAACTCACTCAGGAATTTCAGCTAACCATACTAAACATTCATGAAAAGAATACCATATCTCATTTTCCAGTTTTTTTATTCAAAATTTGTTTTAACACTTGCATATCTTCTATATTCAGGAATATCATGATCACTTAAACAAATCCTGTAAAATCATATAAAAATTCTTATACTCAATTCTACTGTGAACATAGGGTAAGGTTTTTGAGAAAAACCCATAAAACATTTTAGCTTAAGATCTGAACAAATCAGCACATAAATGATTTATTGCATTGTTCACCTCAAATTTAAAATAATCCAGACATGAGCATGAACCTCCTTTATTCACACTGCCTAGTTCATTTTCCAGTAATACCCTACTTCACAATAAATATGTATTTATCTTACTAAACATATTTATAAACTGGTGTTTTAAGGTGCTGGATCTATATCAGTGATCATGGTATTTTTCTTATCAAACAATCAAACAAAACAAATCAAAGCATCAACCAAAGATTTATCAAAACACCTACCATTCTCAGCATTCATTTATTCAGAAAAATAGATCAAGCACAAACATGATATGGTTTTTATAAAATAATATGGATGCCCTTAACTTGGGTCTTAATGCCTTACGCCTCATAAGATTGATTATTCACTCACCTTCCTTCCTCTTTTCCTTGAGAATTCTTTAACTTGAACAATGGCTTTGGTTTGCTCTCCTTTCTTTTCTTAATATTTTCTGTTTTTCTACAGTGAGACTGCTGCTTCCCCTTTAATTTTTAAAACATTGTTTAGGGTTTTAGTAGAGTGAGAAACCCATCTTATCCCCATACAGTTGAGAGAATTCTACATATGATGTTATGGCTAGAAATGCCATTTTCTTTTTGATTTCAAATTCGGGTATTTTCAGTTGCTTTAGGTTTTCTTTTCTTTTCTGATTTGCATGCTATTTGCATGTTTCATACACACACCTTATTTTCATGTGACTTTCTTGCATTATTTATTTTCTTTATGCTAAACTGTAATGTATACATGTATATCTTTTTATCAATTAACCCCTTGTTAATATTTCAAGCTATTTGTTTTCTCTTGATATATAAATGTATTCATATATTTAATTACCATAGTGTTTTTAATCACTATAAAAGACTATTTTTATCATTTTATTCCTTTCTGACTATTTATATTCAAGATATATATATATATATACACACACACACACATATGAATATAAGGCCTACTCATACTTAGTTATTTTTTTTCATTTTTGTTTTACTGAAAACAACTATTCCCTTCATTATATTTTTAACTTATTCTCAATATTTATTTTCAGACTGTATTTTTTTTCCTTGAAAATTCTCCTTTTTCTGATTTTATTTAAATTATTCTTATCTCAATAATTTTAGTTCTTCACATACTCTCCTCCCAAAAGGAATTGTGTCCCACAATTATTCTATCATACATTTCCATCCAAATGTATACAAAGCATAATTTCAATTGAATGAAATTTCAGAAACTCATTCATTCTAAATCAATCAAACACACATAAATAATTTTAAGGTTTCATCATAATTTTAAACATACCTTTAAGCAGAAAATAGATTAGGATATTTATCCCTCATTCTATCTTCAGCCTCCCATGTACAATCATTCTCATCCAGACTCCACTGAATTTTTACCAATTTAATTATTTTGTTTCTTAATTTCTTCTCTTCTCTAGCCACTATGCCTACTGGTTCCTTTTTATAAACCAGGTTTTCTTGAATTTCAACATGTGTAGGGGATTCAAGAATAGTTTTCTTATCATGCACCCACTTTCTTAATTGAGATACATGAAATACATCATGTATGTTGCTCAATTCCTCTGGCAACTTCAATCTATAAGCCAAAGTTCCTATTCTTTGAACAATTTCATATGGGCCTATATACATTGGTGATAGCTTCCCTGCTTTTCCAAATCTTAGTATTTTCCTCATGGGTGAAACTTTGAGAAATACATGATCCCCCACTTCAAACTCTACTGGCCTCCTCCTTTTATCTGCATATGCCTTTTGCCTTTCTTGTGCTGCCTTCATTCTCTGCCTCACCAGTTCAATTCTTGCATAGGTTTCTTTAATATGATCTGGTCCTAGCAACACTCTTTCACCTGCCTCCATCCAACATGTAGGAGACAAACAAGGCCTTCCATATAAAGCCTCATATGGAGCCATGCCTATAGTAGATTGGTAGCTATTGTTATAAGCAAACTCAACTAAATGAAGGTGATCTTCCCAGTTGCCACCAAAATCAAGTATACATGCCCTAAGCAAATCCTCTAGAATCTTGTTTACAATTTCTGTTTGACCATCTGTTTGGGGGTGGTATGCTGTGCTTAGACACAATTCTGTCCCCATTGCCTCTTGAAAGCTTCCCCAGAACCTTGAAGTAAACAAGGTATCTCTATCACTAATGATAGTCTTGGGGATTCCATGTAATTTTACTATCTCCTTCATAAATAATTGTGCTAATTTGTGAGCATTTCTGTTTGAGTTTAATGGAATAAAGTGGGCTGACTTTGTGAGTCTATCAACTACTACCCAAATACTATCATTACCTCTTCTTGTTCTTGGCAAACCATCTACAAAATCCATTGAAATGCTTTCCCATTTCCAGGTAGGCACTTCCAAAGGTTGCAGTAGGCCTGAAGGTCTTTGATAATCTGCCTTGACTTGTTGGCATGTCATACATTTTGCCACATATCTAGCTACTGCCCCTTTCATTCCTGGCCACCAATAATTTCTTTTAAGATCATGATACATTTTAGTACCACCTGGATGTATAGTGTATTTTGTCTTATGATGTTCATCCATAACTTCCTGCTTAAGTTCTTCTACACTGGGTACACAGAGTCTCCCTTTCTTCCTTAGGTAGCCTCTATCATCTACTTCATAGTTTTCCACTAATATTCCTTGTGAAACCATGTCTTTCTTCTCCTTTAAATTCGAGTCTTGATCTTGCATATTTCCTATTTTATCAACTAGTGTTGGCCTTAAGGAGATAAGACTCAATCTTCCATATTCAATCATAACATTATGCACATTGTCTGGTGTACTAATTTATTCCTTCATCTCCACTTCACTAAGGATTGTTAAATCCTTAAACTCGGTCATCATTAAGCTTGCTAATCTTGCCTGATGTCTACTCAGTGCATCTGCCACTCTATTAGCCTTTCCAGGAGTATACAATATATCTAAATCATAGGCAGCTAAAAATTCCACCCACCTATGTTGTCTCATATTCAAGTCCTTTTGGCTAAACAAATACTTGAGTGATTTGTGGTCTGTAAACAATTCAAATTTAGTACCCAATAAGTAATGTCTCCATAGCTTCAATGCATAAACTATGGCAGCTAACTCTAAATCATGTGTGGCATATCTGGTTTCATTTGGCTTGAGTTGCCTTGATGCATAGGCTATGACCCTCCCATGTTGCATGAGTACTGCTCCTAAACCAGTCCCACTAGCATCAGTGTACACCACTAAGCCTTCATTTCCTTCTGGCACTTGCAAGACTGGAGCTTCCATCAATGCTTTCTTCAATGATTCAAAAGCTTGCTCACACCTCTCTGTCCACACATAAGGTTGCTCTTTTCTGGTTAACTTGGTTAGTGGAATAGCTATTCTTGCAAAGTCCTTTATGAACCTTCTATAGTAACCTTCCATCCCTAGAAATGATCTTACTTCAGTCACTGATTTTGGCCTACTCTAAGATTGCACTGCCATCACCATAGTTGGGTCTACACTAACTCCTTGTTGTGATATAATGTGTCCCAAAAATTTTACTTCATCCTGCCAAAATGTACATTTAGAGAATTTGGCCTTTAAATCATGTGCTCTCAGTCTAGACAAAACCAGATGCAAGTGTTTTGCATGATCCTCTTCTGATTTTGAATACACTAATATGTCATCAATAAAGACAACCACAAATTTGTCTAGAAAATCTCTAAATGTTCTATTCATTAAATCTACAAAATATGATGGTGCATTTGTCAATCCAAAAGGCATTACTAAATATTCATATAGCCCATACCTTGTGTTGAATGCTGTGTATTTAATACTCTCCTCTTCAACCTTCATTTGGTGAAATCCAGAGGCTAAGTCTAGCCTTGAGAAAATTCTTGCTCCATTTAATTGATCAAACAAATCATCAATTCTGGGAAGTGGATATTTATTTTTAATGGTGACTTTGTTTAATTCCCTATAATCTATGCACATTCTCAAAGTACCATCATGCTTCTTCACAAATACAACTGGAGAACCCCAGTTTGAACTACTAGGCCTTATGAAGCCTTTCTGCTCCAGTTCTTCCAACTGATGTTTCAATTCCACTAATTCTTTAGGACCCATCCTAGTAGGCTTCTTGATGATTGGGCTTGCTCCTGGGATTAGCCTTATTTGAAATTCTACTTGCCTATTTTCCGGAACACCTATGACTTCACCAAAGACATCTGGGTATTCATTTATAATTTTTATGTCCTCCAGTGTTAATTCTTTCTCAGTCATGCTACATATTTGGTTAAGGTAATTGATTTTAGCAATTTCACTCATGACTATAATATTTTTTCCATTTTCTGTTTTCAGAGAAATAGTAAAATTTTCAAAATTCAAAATTGCTTTGAATTTGCTCAACCAATCTACCCCTAAAATAATTCCTATTCCAGGGTATTTCAATACAAACAAATCAGATTTAAACACATTTCCTCCTATGTTTAATTCTACTCCCAAACATTTTAATCCTAGCAAACAAGAGCTACCCAGGGGACTTTGAATAAACAAGGGATTATCAACTAAATAGCATGTGAGAGTTAATTTATTCACTATGTCTTGGGATATTAGTGAATGTGTTGCTCCAGTGTCATATATAACTGAGATGGGGTGATCTTTAATTAGAAGTATACCTTCCAATTGTCCAGAACTTCCCACTGCAGTTGCTTTTCCCTCAAGTGCTCCTACCTTTGCTCCCTTTTTGAATTCTGGGCAATTCTTTTTAATATGACCTTCTTTCCCACAGTTGTAGCAACTGAATGGGGTTTTCTTAGCTGCTTGACACCTATTACTCATGTGTCCTTCTTTACCACAATTGTAGCAAATGATCTTCTTCTTGACTTCTCCACTGGTTGCTCCTTCAACCTTCTGATTTGAATTTTTCTTGTCATAAGGGTGAGTTCTATTTTTGATTTTCTTATTGTTGTTGTTAGCCCTCATGCTCCTGAATTTTTCTCTAGCATTATCGTGTTGTTCAAAAGAGAGAGTGAGATCTATGACTTGATCAAAGGTTTTGTCTTTGTAGGGTAGCATTGCTCTACTTAAATTAGCATTAAGTCCTTGAATAAATCTGGAATTCTTTAATTCTTCATTCCCTATGAGCATGGTTCCATACTTGGATAAACTCTCAAATTTTTGTGTGTATTCAGTTACACTCATTGGCCCTTGCCTCAGCCTTATAAATTCCTCCAGCAGTGTTGCCTTAGCTGTTGCTGGGACAAATCTTGCCTCAAACATCTCCTTGAATTGATCCCATGTTATCTCATTTTTTGGCCTCCCTGTGATAATGACCTCCCACTAATCAAGTGCTGCTCCTTTGAGTCTTCTGGAAGCAATTTGCCTTTTCCTTTGATCATTTATCTGCATATCTGCAAATATCCTATCCAAAGTTTTCAACCATGTCTGCACTCCCATAACTCCCTCAGTGCCTTCAAAATCCTTGCCTCCTAAATTTGAAAATGTCTTCAATAGCTTAGATAATTCCTCATGAGGATTCTCTTCCCTGTGCACTGCTCCTTCTTTAAATGCCCTCACCAAATCTTGCAAATTGACCATTGGTGTTGTATTGGAGGGTCCTGCTCCATGACTTGGTGGTCTTCCTACCATGATTCACTATTCAATTTCATAGCTAGTTAGTCATATTTCTAATTTAATTATTTTCTGCAATTTATTTCTACTATGGATATTTATTTCTATCATTACTATATATTTATGCTATGTTTTAACAACATAGCTCTGATACCAACTGAAGTGACCCACTTCTTTTATGATTTATTTTTAGTGAATTTTCTGTTGAGTTTTTTTTTTCACAATGTATATACATATATATATATATATATCAATGGATCACTTCTCTTAATTTAATTTCCCAAGATCCTGAATTTTACTAATATAAATATATCAGTATTTAAATAAATCCTATCATTTATATATGTGAAGATATATAAATGGTTCTTTGCTTATCAGAGTGATTAAAACAACAAAGCAACTCATTCCCACCTTATTTCTCATATTTCAGAGATTTGGTGTCACATAGCCATTTCTATTTTTTATTTATTATATATATATTTTAGAGTTCAAGCTTGATTAACTTTAGGATTAAATATCACTAGTTCTCTTATTTTCTTGTTCTACCTCACAAATTAATTGATTTTTGAATTCACAAGCCATACTTTTTAATCCTGGGATTCTGTAATATGTTGTTCTATATTAAACAAAGGGTGTTCAACCTAACTCAAGCATATTAGTTTAGCTTATGTTACTCATTTCAATTTCAAACAATTTTATATCAGGTGAAATACCCATGCTTTGGTTTATAAAGTTGCAATAATCATGTGAATATTGAAATGACAAACTAATTTAAAGGCTAAGCAGAGGAAAACAATACAGTCAGATCAGAATGCTAACTCTAACTATCATGCTAAATGGAGACTAAGGACATGTGTGCAGTCAGTATGCTTAAGGCAATGTAAACAAAAAGGATCAGACAAAATGCAAGACTTCCAGGTGAACTTATAATGAAGACAACTGATGTTTTCTAGGAAAGATAACAAATGATAGTGGTCACTATTCTATTGAGTGATGGAAATGCTCATTACAAACAAGACCACATGCATCTACAAATTACTACAGGTTTTGACTATAACCCAATACTACCAGATTTGAATTAAGTATCTAGATAACAGTAATTAGTTAAGTATAAGTGCAGTGAAGCCTACAAGTACCAAGCATGCATATGAGCTTATTACACCAAGCAATACAAGTTTTTACTGGGGGAAAATCAAATGCCCAAAACCAGATTACAGGCTATGCCTCCCAGCCTTTGCATGGACTTATATCAATTATAAGTCATGGTCAAGCCTTACTGGTTAGCCAGGACCAGATTCAACCCATCCACTTAACAAAATTCATAGCATACTTTTCAATAACAGCCTCATCTTTATAATTTAAAATCACTTAAACCTTGCCAAGGGATGTATGTCCACATATCATATTACATGGCATACTTCCTTCATCACTTTTCCACCAGAAATCATCTAAATAAGTTGCTTAGATCAGTAACTCACAAACCCCACAGAATACTTAAGTTTTTACATGTTCTTTTCAAGTGAACAAAATAAGCATCATTGTTGAGAATACACAAGATAAAAGGAAGTTTGCCTAGATTATCTATTACAGATTATACTGCTACTTCCTTAAGCATTTTTTTTTAATTCATGAAGATCTTCAAATATCCATGCAAGCAAGCCACTTATACATCTTTCCCTGCAGCAATATTTTGGACTACCTCCTTAAAAATGAGACACCCCAATTATTAAAAGGCAACAAATAGGGTCAGAATAAAATTCTGGTATGAGTGAAATCAAAATATAATAACTTGACATTTTTAATTATTGTGCAGAGAATTTATGTACTTGATGCTTATTTGGATTCATAATGTAAACTGGGTATATAAACATGTATAAGCCCCTACTAACACATATGCACACAAGCATCCATTCATCCATCCAATTCAGTATACATGTACACATACTCCTATGGAATTAACTCATTTTAATTCCGTAGCTCAGTTCTCAATCTCAATTTAACAATTTAATTTGGTCTTAACTCTTTTCCATTGAACACCATGTGTGCATTGCAAGGGACTCAATTCTGTTAACCCCTGCACAGAGGCCTACAGGACTTAAACAAGTCATGCACATACCCATCATCCCCCTTATGATGGATAGATCAAGGCTTTACTCCTAGATTAGTTTTATAATCTAGTGACCATTCTCATTTTCTTTCAGAAAAATTTATTAACTCTTGAAATGCTTTTATATTCTTTTCTTCTTTTTCATAAATCAGAGAGGGTTAACTCACTCAGGAATTTCAGCTAACCATACTAAACATTCATGAAAAGAATACCATATCTCATTTTCCAGTTGTTTTATTCAAAATTTGTTTTAACACTTGCATATCTTCTATATTCGGGAATATCATGATCACTTAAACAAATCCTGTAAAATCATATAAAAATTCTTATACTCAATTCTACTGTGAACATAGGGTAAGGTTTTTGAGAAAAACCCATAAAACATTTTAGCTTAAGATCTGAACAAATCGGCACATAAATGATTTATTGCATTGTTCACCTCAAATTTAAAACAATCCAGACATGAGCATGAACCTCCTTTATTCACACTGCCTAGTTCATTTTCCAGTAATACCCTACTTCATAATAAAAATGTATTTATCTTACTAAACATATTTATAAACTGGTGTTTTAAGGTGCTGGATCTATATCAGTGATCATGGTATTTTTCTTATCAAACAATCAAACAAAACAAATCAAAGCATCAACCAAAGATTTATCAAAACACCTACCATTCTCAGCATTCATTTATTCAGAAAAATAGATCAAGCACAAACATGATATGGTTTTTATAAAATAATATGGCTACCCTTAACTTGGGTCTTAATGCCTTAAGCCTCATAAGATTGATTAATCACTCACCTTCCTTCCTCTTTTCCCTGAGAATTCTTTGACTTGAACAATGGCTTTGGTTTGCTCTCCTTTCTTTTCTTAATATTTTCTGTTTTTCTGCAGTGAGACTGCTGCTTCCCCTTTAATTTTTAAAACATTGTTTAGGGTTTTAGTAGAGTGAAAAACCCATCTTATCCCCATACAGTTGAGAGAATTCTACATATGATGTTATGGCTAGAAATGCCATTTTCTTTTTGATTTCCAATTCGGGTATTTTCAGTTGCTTTAGCTTTTCTTTTCTTTTCTGATTTGCATGCTATTTGCATGTTTCATACACACACCTTATTTTCATGTGACTTTCTTGCATTATTTATTTTCTTTATGCTAAACTGTAATGTATACATGTATATCTTTTTATCAATTAACCCCTTGTTAATATTTCAAGCTATTTGTTTTCTCTTGATATATAAATGTATTCATATATTTAATTACCATAGTGTTTTTAATCACTATAAAAGACTATTTTTATCATTTTATTCCTTTCTGACTATTTATATTCAAGATATATATATATATACACACACACACACATATGAATATAAGGCCTACTCATACTTAGTTATTTTTTTTCATTTTTGTTTTACTGAAAACAACTATTCCCTTCATTATATTTTTAACTTATTCTCAATATTTATTTTCAGACTGTATTTTTTTTTCCTTGAAAATTCTCCTTTTTCTGATTTTATTTAAATTATTCTTATCTCAATAATTTTGGGTTTTCACAACTACCTTACCAAAAGGCAGGTTAATAATATTCAACTTATCTCAAACTATTCCCTTTCCAAAATCGCAAATATCACTTGAAAATATGATTTTCAATCACTTTATAAAATGATATCACTATCTTATTAAATTATATGCTTGTTTGAATAAAAATATTTACTTTCAAAAATCATATATAAATCCAATTCATCAACCATTAACAACAATACAACCCATCCCACATCATTCATCCATAATATCAGATAAGCACTATACAAAAATATATACATTTCCAAATAAGCAAACAAACGTCTCCAATAGAAAACTATCAAATAGTTTATGATGCGCAACTCTGATCACAACTGGATTTTCTTACTCATCTCACCTTGTCACAATTTGGGTTTGTTAAATACTCAATACAAGACTCAAATTAGGGTCTTTTGCAGCTTCCCTAATCGAACAACCCCATTCTTACTTTAAAGCCACATACAGGTCTAATATTCACCATCAATAAAGACACTACAGGCCGGACTAACTACTTCTACCTTCACAACCTCAGTAATTTCTTTGCATCTCATACAGAGACTTGCATTCAAAAATTGGTTGAAGAAATATATTATATAATAAAAAAATTACAAAGATGTCCCCAAATGATTACGCTATACTCCTACTATCACTTGAGTAAAACTATAACCTACCATACATCCATGAGGACAGGGACCCTAAGTCTCATCTAAGGCTATGACTCATGTGTCTTATACTCTATATTGTTCTAAACCTACTCTGATACCAACTGTAACACCCCACCTCTATACCTATACTACCAAAGAGTATTACTAGGAAATACTGCCTTATGACACGGAGAATGAGGCTACATTGGACCGTCGCACGTTAATATTCCCTTGGGATAACACTCGTACATATTTCAAAAATCATAAACAACTCACCTATACGTACTCAATATCGGTAAACATGTGCATTTCCAGGATTGAACAATAAACAATATAAAATAAATCACAGAGAACACATAGTCATCCATGTAGTGATAACATATAGTAGTAAATATACACGAGTCCAAGTGGGATATAAAATAAGTCAAATTCCCTCTATCTCAAAAATATACAATGTATAAATCCAATACATACATCTCAACATCATGAATATACGTGAGGCTACGCAAAATAGATAATGCTACACTAATCAATTAATAGCCTAGCCTCTGTCTATGCCCAACACCCACAAACTAGTCACTTATCCTTGAACCTGAAATGCCTCGGACTGACCTGAGTATTATATAAATAACACACGGATCAGACAATGTCTAAAATATAGATGTCAATATTTAATAACAACCACCGTAGTGAAAATAGAGTATCGCAAGTGGAATGTAAATTTCTTAGGTAAATCAATGTTGATCAAAACCATGCACCTAAAACATCACCCATAATAAATAACAGTCCAATAACTCATCAAATGTCACAAGAACAATATGGGTGAAATAGCGTTCATAAAAACCAAACAACTATATATAAACATTATACTCAATAATGCTATCTCAACTACTAACCATGAAGAGAATCAATACTGTAACAACCCTGTATTTTGTGATTATTTTAATTATATATTTTAATTACTTTAATTTAATTCCCTGATTTAAAAACTTTATTTTTATTTATTTAAATTTGATAATTTTGTTATTTTAAATATGAATTTGGATTTTGATGTGAATTATAATTTCAAACATGAATAAATAGAATATTTTCCAGAAATTTGAATTTTGGTCAAACTTTGACTTTTAATTTAAAATTTGAAATTTTGAAATTTTGAATTTATCTTTATTTTATTAAAGTAAATAAAATTTTAAGAATACTGCTTTTCGTTTCGTTGAAATCTGATTTATAATGTGAAAGTTATGCCCTTTTGAATATTGTGTGTAATTTGTTGTATTTAACAAAATTATTTATTTTAATTAATATAAATAATATGTTTGTTTGATATATCATGTTCTAATTTGTGTAACATGACATGTTATGTATTTATTTTGTTTTAAAACATTTTAAAAGTGTAATTGACATTTTCAAATGCCAGTTGTATTCTGTTTATAAATTTTAATTCTAGTTTCAAATAATTAAAGTAATTCTTTATTTATCTTCCTATTTTCTTAAGAACTTATAAATTCTCATTCCTACTTTATTTTGTTTCTCATCTTATTTTATTTATTGGACTTTTATTTGTTTTAAAGTGAAATAGAAATTTTATAAGGCTAGTGATATTTATTTGTTATTTTCATGTCCTATTTCCAATTTTTAAACATTTTCTTTAGTTCTTTTTCTATTTCTCTAAATCAAATTATTTATTTCTCTTTGAAAATACTTTAGAAATTGTTTTATTTCAAAATTTTGCTTTAGAATATTTTTAAAATGTAGTAGATAATTTTTCAAAGTCAATGGTGATTTATTTGTAATTTCTGGACACTGTTTTGAATTTTTAAGCAATTTCTTATATTCTTTTTCCATTTTCTCTAAAATTAATTATTTATTTTTATTCTATATTACTTTGTTTAATTTTTAAAGCTAATTACTGATTTTATTTTTGTTTTATTTGAATTAAAGAAAATAAGAAATATGAAAAGTTTTAAAAGCTTTTGAAACTTAAGTCTTTTCGTCTCCAATGTCTCTTCATTTACCATAACTCTCCTCATTTACTTTGGCCGTTCAATTTTTTCTCAATTATACATGACTTGCACTTCTCATTCACGCAAAAACTCATATCCCACTTCTTCATTCATGGCTCAAAATATTTTGGTAATGGCTCCTCCTTGTTTTCTTCCTTTTTCTTCTTATTTTCATATGATTTTTGCCTTGTTCTCTCCATAGTTTTGATCGACCTCTCCTCCATAGACAAGGCCACCACCTCCTACACCTCTTCCCTACCATCATCACCACCTACCCCTTCAGCCTTGACCATAGCCGAGCCCACCATGATGCAAATATCCACAAAACTTCAACATTTGCCTTGAAACCATGCCTGTTTTACCACCACATGCTTCACCACTCCATTTGTTCACACCACCACCACCTTAGGCCGCCACCACCACCTCTGTCCAGACACTTACTCACCCCTCCTACCCTTGTCCAGACCCACACCCCACTGGCCGAGCCCAAACCCTCAATGGTCGAGCCCAAAATTGAACAAAAATCTACCCTATGTTGCTTGAACCCCTTCACCTTCCCAAGTATAACTTCCTCTACATGTTCTTGCTTATGTCGTGCATTTACTAGCCCAAACCTGAGCCATACTATGTTTAAACCAGAGCTAAACCACCCCCTAGGCCGTGCAAAAGAATAGAGAAACAAAGGAAAAAGTCGTTGCATTCATATTTGTTTTTATTCCAAAGTTATATCATTTCAAAGTTGCATTGAAATTTATAATTTGTTTGATTTGTTTTGGGTTGTAACACAAGATTTGTAGCATTGGATCTCTCTCTCCACTCAAATTATAGTCTTGTCATCGTTCTTTTGATTCCATTGTGTCATTTGTTTTGCAATCTCCAGCCATAGAGGTGAGTAAATCTCACTAGACATTTATACTTATGCAATTGTGAAACGACAACAATCGAATGTGTAGAATTTTATATGATGTTATAACTGCCTGTGATGATTTATTTATATGATGTTAAACCTGTTTAATTACCTGTCATATCATCTATTACTGTTATATATTGTATATTGTTCATATTATATCTGTTTATCACACTGCAAGTTCCATGTAGAATAGAATCACTATGGGTTGAAATGATACATACCCGAACGGACTTTAGAATAGGGAAAAATCGTTCTGGGCTGAAATGATAGGCTTGAATGGTTTTTATTTATTTTATTTTAACTTGGGATTGCAGGTTGGAAATGATAGAACCCGGATTTTTTCTTTTTAAACTACGGATTGAAATGATACATATCCGTATCACTTGACCTAGGTTAGAAAACTATACATAGGCCCGTGGTTATTTTATAAAGTATTTTGAATATTTTAAATATGTTTAAAAGTGTAAATCTATGATAATTTGATTTAAATTATTTAAATAAAGAAATTATGATTTTTTTCTATAAGTTAAAAATGTTGAATAAATGACTAGTTAAATTGAAATTGGAAATATAACTTAAGTTTGGAAATTTGGATTTTGGTTTAAAAATGAATTTAAGTTATGAATAAAATGAAATTTAATTATATTTGGAAAATGGTAAATATGATAATTTGATTTGAATTTGAATTTAAATGATTTAATAAAGTGTTATTGAGTTTTCTATGTATTAAAATGGTTAAATGAATGAATGCTTAAATGTGTAATTTTAAAATATAACTTGACTTGGAAATGGGAAATTTGGTTTTAATTAGAGGTTTAAATTAATTAAATAAATTGGAAATTTAGTTTAATCTCTGAAATGGTAATTTGAAAATGTAAGTGTTAATAAATTGTAAAAGGTAAAAAAGGGAAAATTGTACATTTGAATTTGTTAAGTAGAATTATTGGAAAATTGGATTTTTTTGTAAAGTTTACTTTAGAAAAATCATAAGAAAGAGTTATTTAAATTAACGTTTTTTTGAATGTTAAAAATATGATTTTTATAATGTTAAAAGGGTTTAAAATGAAGTTTATTATTTGCTGGAAATACACTAAAATCTGGAAATTACTTTAATAACATTCAGAAATGCTATGATTTCTTATTTGAACTAAAATCGAATAAAAGAACTATTACAACATTTCTGAAATGCTGTAGTTGCTGTAGTTGAACTGTGACGACCCGGATTTTTAAAGGTAATTAATCGGTAATTAACTGAATTAGATTATTGGAATATTAATTTTTAATTAGTCAAATAAATAAATGTTTGAAAAAAAAATATTGGATTATAAAAATCTCTGGATATGATGAATCTCACAGGAAATGAATATAAACTCTACCATTTAAGAGTTTAATATAAGATATCACTAAATATATAAGTATAGGTGAAAATTGGTATAGTAGGAGAACATACATGTATAAGGACAAAATGCACATAAGTAAAATACATGAAGAATATGTATAAAATGTAATAATGTGTATATGGAAATTAAGAAATATACAAGTTTATGACATTTAATATATGAACAAGTATATAAGTTATATATATATATACATATTTTCCATAGGTGAACATGTAACTTTGTGTATATTTGTTTGTATAAAAGAAGTAAGACAAACTTTGCTCATATATATGTAGTGTATATATGTACATTCAAAGATGGATATATATATATATACTTGTATACACCTAAGGAGACAAGCATTTAATGCACTGTTCAACTCAAGCATACAATACATCATTTCAAGTTACAAAATATAAAATCAATGAAATCATGTCAGGTCGAAACATTTTTCCAAGCAAATTGAAAAAAAAATCAAAAGAAGATGCTTGCTGTAGAAGGCAGCAGTATACAATCTGATATATATCTCCACCTTGTCTTCTTTGATTTCAATCATTCGAAACTAAGCAAATAAAACAAAAAGTAAACACTTCTGCATTTTTTCATAACTTGAAAATAAATCAAAAACAATCCAACTCAAACAAAAGAATCAAAGAAATTCAACAACAATCAATACTTTCGAATTGTTCCAAACCTGAGGCAAGCTAGGCAAGATCAGCTCAACAAATTCAAGCACATTCAAAGTTTTAATCTTCCAATTTCTAGATCAACATCTAGTTCCAGAGCAAATCAATACCGTTCTCTGTTTTTAAGTTGAACCGGTGAGTAAACCAACCCAGTTTCTTCTTTCTTTTATACTAGTGAGTAACATCACATTTTTAAAGTTTAAGTATCCTTAAATCGGGTTGCATGTTAATTCTTTGGAAAATATATTCTGTATGATTTTATACAAGTGAATTATCTGGATGTATATATATGTGTGCATTGTTGTTGAATCTGTGTATTCCTGTTCTTAGTTACAAGCTCAAGACTTGATCAAAAATCATATTCTCTTGAACCAATTGCTGTTAGGACTTATTCTACAAACAAAAGTTGTTTGTTTCATCCTAGATTAGAGTTTAAAAATTTATTTAAGTTAAAACAACTTTGAATTGCTCTGGGAAAAACCAAAATGAGCAGAAGTTTGGGTTTTGTTAAAAATCCAAACATCCTAATTTCTTGTTTCACGCATATGTACTGAAACATTGTCCAAAATCATGATTTTGGAAGAGAAATCATAATTTTTAATTAAGTTTTGAGTATGCAAATATGGGTTGAACAGAAATTGGAATTTAGGTGGTTACTGATGATCTAGGTGGTTGGGTTAGTCGTAGTCTTCTCTGGAGGGGGATGGATGATCGGAGATGGTGGGAAAAATGTTTGGAAGGTGATTAATCCATCGTGGTGTTAAGAATTGAACGATCATGTTTTAAACCCTAAAATCGGTTATGGTCGGAATTTGGAGGACGACGTCAACTAGGGTGTATCGAGTGGCACGGAATTCTGGGAAATGGAAGTAGGTGGGTTGACGAAGGTTTAGTCGGAGTCTCAGACGTGACGGTGGTCGGAGGCGCAAGAACGAGGCGGTTTCAGGTTTGATGTGGTGGTTCCAGGCTTTGTTCCAGGTTTGGTTTTGAACTCTCGAATTCGATTTCGAGTTTGGGGTGATGATCTGATGATCGTAATCAGGTTCGAAGGTGATCGGCGACTTGAGGGGATCATCGTTGATGATCGAAGTTGGACGGCGCCACCGTGCATGTGCACGGTGCATTCTTATTTTCTGGTGATGTTGTGTTGAAGCAGAGGATTTATACTCGAGTATTTCTCGAGTAATTCGAGTGTTTAGCTCGAAGTGATGAGTGTGTTGGCTCGAAGTAATTGAAGGGTGGCTCGGGTAATGTTAGTGTTACAGATTTTTTTCAAAACCTGTCTGTTTCAAATTTTAAAATTTGAAAGCAAAAGATTTAAACTAAGTTTTAAATCTGGATTCAAAATCTAATTTGTATCCTAGTTTTAAAATGATTAAAGTTTTTAAAATTTAAATGTTTTAAACAACTTTGAAATGTTAAAGTATATTTATAAAGGATTGTTAATAGTTAATGAATATCATTAACTTGAGATTATAAATAATTAATTAATGTGATTAATTTTAATAATTAATTATATTAATTAATTAAAGATAATTAAATATGGAAATTGTTTAAGTATAATTACTTAATGAAAGTAATTAAGGGATTATTTACTTATTGTAATTAATTAAGTTTAATGTGATTAGTTTAAGTTAATTAATTAAGTTTAACTAATTTAAGATAATCACTGGATGATTGGTTAAATTACTCAATGTAGTTAATGAAGAATAATTACTTAGTGAAGTAATTAAGACGGGTAATTACTGGTTATAATTAATTGAAGAATGGAAGCGATTTGGGATTAATTACTTTGTGTAGTTAATATAAAGGATAATCACTTAGTGAAAGTAATTATCATTCCTAATTGTGATTAATCAAGGAGGATTAATTAGATGGATGATTATTGGATGATCAATTAATTGGTTTGTAATCAATTAAAAAGCATGATTAGAAGTAATTTAAAGTAATTTATTTAATTCGATAGTAGTTAATTAAATTAATTAGAGATGGTATGGTTAATTATCTTGGTTATGAATGATTAAATGGTATTGTGTGCCTTAGATTAGTTGATATCTCTAGTATGTGATGTGTGATGTTATGTGATAATGTTGGGTTAAAATAGTGACACCCTGTATTTAAAGTTTGAATCGTATTTCATTTGAATATCTTGGGTTAAGATGATATTGTATTAGAAGAAACTGGGATCGGGTATTAGTAATACCCAAACCCACTTCGATTGGTAATATACAATGATTCTTTATGGGTTGACTTGTGAAATCAATAGGCTGAAATGGAATAATTTAAATGACTGGACTATTTAAAACTAAATAAAGGTACTTAGGGATTGATTGTGGAAGTAAGTGTTGAGCATAATAAGTAATGAACTCGGAGTGAAGTACGAGTTACCCGGGTTTTCTTTGTGGTTTGAATTTAGTATTTCATGTAATATGGGTTTACTCATGCTGGTTTCCAGCCTGACCCGGGTGTTACTTTGATGTAATGCTCGGGTCAGACCGAGTATTACAGATTTTTAGGTAAGGACGTTCTGGAGCTCAGGAGGCGAGCTGGATGGCAGGAAGGTATGGAGTGTTTCCGCTGTGATATATTGTAGTTTATCTAAGACAAGTTAGTTTTAACTGTCCAGTATTTGTGCAATGTTGTAACTCTGATGTATTAAAAAGTAAATGTACTAATACAGTTCTTCTTTGTAAAACTGTTATTTTATTTGATATTATATTTTGATCCGCTGCGAATGTGAGATTCTGTGTTTCATTTCTGTTTCTTCTTCTATCTCTTTTCTTCTTTTCCTAACTATCTGGAATTTTCGTGATCGAAAATTTTGGGTCATTACATTTGGTATCAGAGCCAGGTTAAGCGAAACCTTGGCTCTGGTGGGTTTACTCATCAAGGATAGGGTCAGCGGTACCCTAGGATGAGTTGAGTGTGTATATATATATATGAGAGCGTACTTGTTATTTCCTAATATAAAGATTTTAAAAATGGTTTTAACGAAAGATTTTTATAAAAGCTTATATTATATATATATAGCAATAATTGGTTATAAAATAAGAAATTAAGTAATATATATATATACACACACACATATCCAAATAAGGATTGGATAAAATGAACTATACAAATAAGATGAATTAAAATGGTTTCAAACCAGAAAATAAATGGTTATTGAGTTTAAATAGGATGATTGTTTTCCAATAAACACATAAATGTTTTAAGGAAGTAACCATTAGATGGGAATAACTTGTAAATTAGAAAAGGGTGTAAATTGAAAAGTTTTGAAATTATTTCAAATGTTAATAGAAATAATAAAGAGTATTATTCAGAATATTTTGAATGTGATCTTATTTTAAAATAAGAGTTGTTTGAAAGCATTAAAGAAAACTGTTTTGAACTAAAATCAAAGGTGATTTAAAATTTAAGGATAACTTAGTGTGTGATGGAAAAATATGTATATATGAGGAATATTCATAATATCAAAGATGGTTTGAAATAAACTCTAAATATTGATTTTTAAATTTGGAATGAGATGTGAAACCCAAAGTGTAACGACCCGGAATTTTCGATCCCGAAAATTCCAGATAGTTAGGGAAAGAAGAAAGAGATAGAAGAAGAAGAAATAGAAACACTACACAAATTCTGTAACAACCCTGTATTTTACAATTATTTTTAAATTGATTTCCAGATTTAAAAGCTTTATTTATGAAAAGAATAAATTTTTTTATTGTAAATATAAAAACTTTGATTTTGTATGTGGATTAGAATTCCAAATATGACTAAATTTAATATTTCCAGAAAAGTGAATTTTGGTTAAAATAGTAAAACTTTGACTTTTAAATTTAAATTTTAAATATTTGAAATTATAAAATTTATCTTTTATTATGAAAATAGATTTAATAACATGAATACTACTTTTCGTTTCGTTGAAAACGGAGTTAAACTGCAAAAGATATGTACATTTCAATTTTGAGTATAAATTGTTTATTTTGCAATTTTGTCTATTTTAAATTGTATAAATTACTTTTTCTTTGTTATATTTTATTTTAAATATGTGCTAATATGTTATTTGATGTATATTTTGTCTTTTAATATTTTTACAAATGATAATATAATTTTTCTAAAGTCTACTGAAATTGTTTTCTAATTTTAAAGCCTAATTTCTGTTTTCTTTGCTATTTTCTTAATTTAATTATATATAATTAAAATTTATTTATTTATTTTATGCATTCACTCTTATTTGCTGTGTTTTACTTTATTTTATTCATTTTACATGTATTCAAATTAAAATAAATGTTTCCAAAGTGTATTGAGGTTATTTCTAAATTTTTAAAGCCTAGTTTGCAAATTTTAGCCATTTTCTTAATTTAAATGCTATATAATTAAAATTTAATTATTTATTTTATATATTAATTTTCTTTACTGAGTTTTATCTCTATTTATCAGTTTTATATGTATTTACAAATTTCTAAATTAATAATGGAAATTTGAAGAGTTTGTGACTCTTGGTTTGCCTAAGGCTCTTTGTTTTCCCGTCTCTTCGTTTTCCAACCTTTTTCATTCAATTTCTTTGGCCGACCTTAACTTTTCTTTCAGCTGCTTATTTTTCTTTTTATTTCCGTATACAAACTCTTCTCAATCACAAAAATCATGGCCATCATCATTTGCAAAGATTTTTGGGTAAAAACCTTCTTCTTTTCTATGTTTTCCTTTGTTTTCACATGATTTTGCACTTGTCCTCCTCTTCTTTGGATCGGCCAACACCACATCCACCACCTTGGCCACCTCCACCACCATCCCCTCTGACCAACACCTCCTCCAGCCCCTTCCCATGCCATAGCCTAGCCCCTATGTGATGAAGAACCACCATAGTTTTGATGCAACATCACCTAGATCCCATAGCCAAGCACATCCTCCTTCCACCATCTCTCTCCACCACCTAGGCCGACCAACCACCACCACCACCAACCTGTTTCAGACCTGAGACACCTCTGCACACCACCTACTGACCCCACCTGAGATAGCCATGTCCTCCATGACCTAGGCCGAGCCCTTTAGTTGCCTTGAATTCAATGCTTTTGCCTTGTAATATTAGATTTTTGCTTCACAAACTTGTCCACCACCTTCTCTAGGTTAGGCCGACCCCTATAGGTCCATAACCAGACCTTAGAGCAAGCCTTATTCATTTATTTTCCATCCATGGCTGAGCCTATGCTAGATGGAGGCAAGTGCAATTGGTTTGGAATTGATTTGTGCTTGAATATACAAGTTATTTAAATTGTTGTGTAGTGTTTATTCATGTATATTGTATTGGTTTGTTTCATGTATTCAAGGCATTTATTCTTGTCTCTCCCACACTCAAATCACTATCATACTCTCGTGCCTTTGTGGATTCTATGATGTGTGTGTTAGTTGTCATCTCCAGCTCAATACAGGTGAGTTATTCTCACCAGACAATATGTACCTATATAACTAGTAAATTGACACCCTGTGAATCTGTAGAAATATATTATCATGTTATATATGCCTATATTATTATCATATGATGTTCACACCTGTTACTACACCTGTTATATCATATGTTACTGTTATTTAATGTTATTCTGTTATTTATATCAGTTATCACCATTGCAAGTTCCCTGTAGATTAGAATCACTATGGGTTGAAATGATACATACCCGAACGGACTTTAGAATAGAGAAAAATCGTTATGGGCTGAAATGATAGGCCTGAATGGTTTTTATTTAATTTATTTTAACTTGGGATTGCGGGTTTGAAATGGTAGAACCCGGATTTTTCTTTTTAAACTGCGGATTGAAATGATACATATCCGTATCACTTGACCTAGGCTAGAAAACTATATACAGGCCCGTGGTTATTTTATAAAGTGTTTTGAATATTTTTAAGTATTTTAAAAATTATAAATTTATGAAATTTGATTTAAATAGATTTTGAAATGTTTTAAAATAAAGAAATTATGATTTTTTCTGTGTTAAAAATGTAATTAATGAATGGTTTAACTGGATTTTTGAAATATAACTTAATTTGGAAATTTGGAATTTGGTTAAAAATGATATTTAAGTTATATAAATAAAATGGATATTAAATTTTATTTGGAAATGGTAAATATGATAATTTGATTTAAATTTGAATTTAAGTGATTTATTAAAGTATTATTGATTTTCCTATGAATTTAAGTGGTTAAATAAATGAATGTTTAAAAGTGATCTTTTAAAATATAACTTGACTTGGAAATGTGAAATTTGGTTTTAATTAAAGGTTTAAGTTAATTAAATAAAATTGGAAATTTAGTCAAATTGTGAAATGGTAATTTAAAATTTGAAGTGATAAGTTTATTTGTTGAAATGTGAAGAATTGGACACTTTTACACTAAAATTTACTAAGTAAATTGTTGAAAATGGGATTTGATTATAAGAAATTTATTGTGAAAAGATATATGTTAAATGATATGTAAATGAACATTTTAAATGTTAAAATATTATTTTTAAAATGTTTATGTGTTTTAAATTAAAGTTATTTAATTGATGGAAATACACTAACACCTGAAATTTACTTTTAATAGCATTCAGAAATGCTATAGATTCTGTTTTGAACTAAAATTGTGTAAAAAGAGCTATTACAGCATTTCTGAAATGCTGTAGTTGCTGTAATTGAACTTATAGGCTAATATTGAACTCAGGTCTATTATAGCATTCTCTGGAAATGCTATAATGGTCTGCAGTCTTTGCTGAAACCAAATTTAACCCTTGTTTTGAAATCTGAACTACCGCAGCACTTCTGATATGCTGTCTTTTCTGTTTTGAACTATAATTCAACTAAAACCGAGTTTTAACAGCAGTTTTAAGTGCTGTCTTTGCTGAATTAAAAATGTTTTCAAATATAACTTATAGCAGTTGTTTTTTTATGCTGTGAAATGCTGAAATTTTAATAATTAGGGTTTTTGACTTAGTAAACGAACTCAGAATGGTTTGAAACTTTGGAAATTGAATACTTGATTTGAAAATATAATAATTACACTTTTAAAAGGTTTAAATGAATTATTTTGATTGAAATATAAACTATATAAAGGTGATTTGAAATGATAGTAAATGAACGATATCTTTGAATTTAAAAGGTATTTAAAGTCAAATATTTGGATTTGTAAGGATATGATATTTTATTATATTAAAATGATTTGAAATGAAGATTTGGAAAGATTGATATTTGATATATTAAAATGATTTGAAATGAAGTTTTGGAAAGATATGATATTTTGATATATTGAAATGATTTGAAATGAAGTTTTGAAATGATATGATATTTTAAAAATATGGAAATGGTTTGGAATTGATTTAATCTTTATTTTGATAAAGATTTGGATTTGAAATGATATTCTATTTTGAAGTATAAACTATTTTTAAACTTATAACCACGGGTTATAATAACGTTGGGTTGTTAAAGAGACCGGGATCGGATATGGACATACTCTCTGTCTTACCGAAAACCACTTTGGCAACTATGTACGCGGTGGAGATTCCAGAATGAAGTAGGATGGTGGCGACGTTCTTAAGGTATGTTACGTGGACCCAACTCCCGTGAGTTGGCATAAGGTGGCTAAAACAGGAGCGATCTCGGACCAGTGAGGTAGCACCTCTTCTCGGACACATTTCTTCGATATTATACTCTTACTTGTGATTGATTAGATGGCCATCCTCCGATTTGGGAGTGTTGTTCGAGGTGGAACGGTAGTGGCTGCTATGCGTATCCATCAGTCCGTGTGCGTAATTGGTATATCTACCCTGGCATTGCCTAGTTGTGCCGTGTCACCTACCATATCGAGCTTTACTACGATTATGATTTTAAGATCCGACCGCGTTAAGGTTCTCCATCCCCTTAACGCTATTTTCTATATGATTATACTTTACTTATTTAGACACTATTATAATATCGAATATTACTACATAGTAGATAGTTTAACGGATCCTTAGAGAATGGGCGGTCCCAAGCATCTTCTAAGTTACTTGTACCTTTATTACAGTTCACTTGAGTTGGTTTACATTATATAAGTATATATTGTCCTGACTCGAGTGTTTTGTGTTTTGCTTTACGCTCGGGTCAGCCTGAGTTATTCACAGATTTGGATTTCCACTCTCTTGGAGATTTGAATCGCTGGAGATTATCTGCTTGTCATGTCCTATCTATTTCAATTCCGTTGTTCTACTTAGCTTGTACTTGGTTATTTTATTGAGACTTTTGTTGTACTCTATTTCTTCTGTTGTATCTTATGTAACTCTGATATATTTAGATAGTAGCTTCATGAACTACTATTTCTTTTACTTCCGCTGCATTATTTTACTCTGTGTCTGTGATCTGTGATTATATTTATTTACTGTATATTCTGAGATTTGCCAAATTTTAATTACAACGCGGTATTTTGAGCAATTCAACTCCGGCATGAGTGTCTACCTATACACTTATAATGGATGCGAATGGTTGAAAATATCGGGTCGTTACAGTTGGTATCAGAGCTTTGGCTTTGAGGCAAAACTCAGCATATGGAGTAGATTTATTTACAGAATCACTTTCGTTCGAGTTTGAATCTTTTCCTCTTGATTCGAATTTCCTTTGAATTTTTGGAACGTTCCCTACGGTACCAAAATTCATTCTTGTCCCTCACTATTCATCTTCTTTTGATTTTTGAGTATCACATAACTCCACTTCGAATGATCTTTATAGTGAATTGGCTGTCTCGCCAATATTCTAATTTTCTGGTAAAAGGGGAAAACTCCTTTACAAATTTGTATCGATTCACCAGAAATTTATATCTATCCTTGGTTTAGATGCTAGTGTCTTTTGTTATTCCAAACTCTATCTCTTGAGATCGGATGTAGATTTACCCTAGAAAAAAATATACATTTGATCTTATTCATTAAGTCACGGTTGACCCGATTAAGGTTGCCCGCGATTTATTTAAGCTTACCCATCTCCCTATTTTGTTATTTAATCATCTTGTCTTTTGTTCCAAACTATCTCCAAACATTTTTGAATTGTACTTGTAAATCTATGTTTTGTTTTATATATGGTGTTGTTTGAGTTGTTGATGTTGATTTGGATTTCCGATCGATTCGTCTGATCAACGCTATCGATAGGATTTCTAAAACACTTTGACAGAACAAACTGACACAATATTATTTTAAATTTGGTTAATGAAATAAATTTTGAGATATAAGAAAATTTATGGAACTTATCATTTATAGTTCTATAAATGAATTTATAAATAGTTGTTTATAAATTTATTTGGGAACTGAAATAAATTTAAAACAAGAAATTTAAGAATTTAATTTCCAATGGATTTCAAACCTTGTGTTTAAAGTTGTAAAAGGATATATTATTTAAAGTATTTCTAAGTAGAAATATGTTTCTAAAGGATTTTAAAGTTTAAAAATTTAGTGCTCTTCTCTTTGTCGCTGGAAAATAATTTCGGTGATGACTGCAGCATCATCGACATTCATTTTCGAGTTTTGAACTGAAGAGACCGTTCTGTAGTCTTACTACAGCTTTGTTTTGAAATATTTAATTTATTTGAATTTCTAATTATGATTTGATTTATAATATATATAGATATATGATTTAAATTGATTTGACATATTATGTACATATATTTATTTATCTCTAACTAGTTTGAAGGAAACCGGAAAATTAATTATTAAATTTCATCTTGAAGAATAATTTCAATTATAAAAAGAAAATCAAAAATTTGGATAAATGATTCAAACTTGAGATAATTGAATTGGAAAGTTTTATTTGTATAACATACAATTTCATTCCAATATAACTTACCAAAATTACACAGAAGTTGAATATGAAATTGGATAATATACAATATAGAAAGGATTTTTATAAATAAAATTTGAGTGGTTATAATAAATGTTATACACTTAAATTTTAGTTATAAAAGATTAACAGAGGTAAATAGTGAAAAAGGAATTTAAAGAGATTTTATTTAAATAACTTAATAATCAAATTTGATTTAATATGGAACCTTAAGTCTAACCTAGGAATTTAATAAAAGTTATTTCCTGAAATGAATATGTTGTATAATAAATAATGTATCTTTGAATAGATAAAATAAAATACATTCGAATTGGACTTTTGGTAATAAAGTTTATTTAACTTGAAATCATAGTTTAATTGATGTCTAAATGAATAAATGTGTAAAGAAATTTGATTGTTATATTTGCCATGATAAATATTTTATTTATGAAATAGATATGTCTTGAAAAATGAATAATTATGATTTAAATAGTTAAATGTATTTTAACATCACTAAAATTTGATAATTGAGAATTTGGTTTTCAAATGAAAATTTTAAGTGTAACTTATTGAAGGAATATCTATTTATGAAATGGGTATTTTAAATAAAGTGTTAGGTTATGTGTTAAATTAAGAGCTAAGTAAAATAGTGAGCTTTTGACTTAATAAACGAAGTACAGTTTAATTTGGATATTCCATTCATAAAAGTATGTTTTAATAAGGCATAAGTTAAATGATATCTAAATGAATATCTTTAAAATTAAACTGATTTGAAATATTAATATATCTACTGTAGCATTTTATAAGTGCTGCTGTTTTGAAAATACAATGTTTTGGAAATTTTTATAATTGAATGAACTTAGAAATGTTACAACTTTTAAATGAATTAAAATATTTTAAATGAAGATTATTTTAAAAGGTGTTATGATTTTCTTAGTATTATGTTTTTTTAGAATAACATTTCCAAGTGTTATGATCTTAGTAGTATGATTTCCAAATGATAAACATCCCTAAATTGTTATGATTTCAAAGCATTATGGTTTCAAATTATTATCTTATTTTGTTTTTCAAACCATCTTTTGGTTTTCCTTATTTTCCCTCATCTTGCTACAGGCTGGTATAAGCATCTTTCTATAATCTTTCTGTTTAGAAATCTTTCTGTAATCTTTGATAATCTTTGTTACTCATCCGGATTTGAACACTGTTTTCCATTCATAGACCGTCGGTCAAGTGAAAAGGGAGATTCAGACTCTAGAGGATTTTTTCGTGCTTATATTCCTTATTTGATCACCTCCATCTTATTAAACTTACCTATAACAATAGTTATCAGGTGTAATTCCAATTTTCTTATCATCTTGTCTTAATTCTATTCATTTTATCTTTTTCTGTGCTTTCCCGTACCTCGTTCCTTTTCGGGGACGAAAAGTTTTGAGTGGGGGAGAGTGTAACAACCCTGTATTTTACAATTATTTTTAAATTGATTTCCAGATTTAAAAGCTTTATTTATGAAAAGAATAAATTTTGTTATTGTAAATATAAAAACTTTGATTTTGTATGTGGATTAGAATTCCAAATATGACTAAATTTAATATTTCCAGAAAAGTGAATTTTGGTTAAAATAGTAAAACTTTGACTTTTAATTTAAATTTTAAATATTTGAAATTATAAATTTTATCTTTTATTATGAAAATAGATTTAATAACATGAATACTACTTTTCGTTTCGTTGAAAACGGAGTTAAACTGCAAAAGATATGTACATTTCAATTTTGAGTATAAATTGTTTATTTTGCAATTTTGTCTATTTTAAATTGTATAAATTACTTTTTCTTTGTTATATTTTATTTTAAATATGTGCTAATATGTTATTTGATGTATATTTTTTCTTTTAATATTTTTACAAATGATAATATAATTTTTCTAAAGTCTACTGAAATTGTTTTCTAATTTTAAAGCCTAATTTCTGTTTTCTTTGCTATTTTCTTAATTTAATTATATATAATTAAAATTTATTTATTTATTTTATGCATTCACTCTTATTTGCTGTGTTTTACTTTATTTTATTCATTTTACATGTATTCAAATTAAAATAAATGTTTCCAAAGTGTATTGAGGTTATTTCTAAATTTTTAAAGCCTAGTTTGCAAATTTTAGCCATTTTCTTAATTTAAATGCTATATAATTAAAATTTAATTATTTATTTTATATATTAATTTTCTTTACTGAGTTTTATCTCTATTTATCAGTTTTATATGTATTTACAAATTTCTAAATTAATAATGGAAATTTGAAGAGTTTGTGACTCTTGGTTTGCCTAAGGCTCTTTGTTTTCCCGTCTCTTCGTTTTCCAACCTTTTTCATTCAATTTCTTTGGCCGACCTTAACTTTTCTTTCAGCTGCTTATTTTTCTTTTTATTTCCGTATACAAACTCTTCTCAATCACAAAAATCATGGCCATCATCATTTGCAAAGATTTTTGGGTAAAAACCTTCTTCTTTTCTATGTTTTCCTTTGTTTTCACATGATTTTGCACTTGTCCTCCTCTTCTTTGGATCGGCCAACACCACATCCACCACCTTGGCCACCTCCACCACCATCCCCTCTGACCAACACCTCCTCCAGCCCCTTCCCATGCCATAGCCTAGCCCCTATGTGATGAAGAACCACCATAGTTTTGATGCAACATCACCTAGATCCCATAGCCAAGCACATCCTCCTTCCACCATCTCTCTCCACCACCTAGGCCGACCAACCACCACCACCACCAACCTGTTTCAGACCTGAGACACCTCTGCACACCACCTACTGACCCCACCTGAGATAGCCATGTCCTCCATGACCTAGGCCGAGCCCTTTAGTTGCCTTGAATTCAATGCTTTTGCCTTGTAATATTAGATTTTTGCTTCACAAACTTGTCCACCACCTTCTCTAGGTTAGGCCGACCCCTATAGGTCCATAACCAGACCTTAGAGCAAGCCTTATTCATTTATTTTCCATCCATGGCTGAGCCTATGCTAGATGGAGGCAAGTGCAATTGGTTTGGAATTGATTTGTGCTTGAATATACAAGTTATTTAAATTGTTGTGTAGTGTTTATTCATGTATATTGTATTGGTTTGTTTCATGTATTCAAGGCATTTATTCTTGTCTCTCCCACACTCAAATCACTATCATACTCTCGTGCCTTTGTGGATTCTATGATGTGTGTGTTAGTTGTCATCTCCAGCTCAATACAGGTGAGTTATTCTCACCAGACAATATGTACCTATATAACTAGTAAATTGACACCCTGTGAATCTGTAGAAATATATTATCATGTTATATATGCCTATATTATTATCATATGATGTTCACACCTGTTACTACACCTGTTATATCATATGTTACTGTTATTTAATGTTATTCTGTTATTTATATCAGTTATCACCATTGCAAGTTCCCTGTAGATTAGAATCACTATGGGTTGAAATGATACATACCCGAACGGACTTTAGAATAGAGAAAAATCGTTATGGGCTGAAATGATAGGCCTGAATGGTTTTTATTTAATTTATTTTAACTTGGGATTGCGGGTTTGAAATGGTAGAACCCGGATTTTTCTTTTTAAACTGCGGATTGAAATGATACATATCCGTATCACTTGACCTAGGCTAGAAAACTATATACAGGCCTGTGGTTATTTTATAAAGTGTTTTGAATATTTTTAAGTATTTTAAAAATTATAAATTTATGAAATTTGATTTAAATAGATTTTGAAATGTTTTAAAATAAAGAAATTATGATTTTTTCTGTGTTAAAAATGTAATTAATGAATGGTTTAACTGGATTTTTGAAATATAACTTAATTTGGAAATTTGGAATTTGGTTAAAAATGATATTTAAGTTATATAAATAAAATGGATATTAAATTTTATTTGGAAATGGTAAATATGATAATTTGATTTAAATTTGAATTTAAGTGATTTATTAAAGTATTATTGATTTTCCTATGAATTTAAGTGGTTAAATAAATGAATGTTTAAAAGTGATCTTTTAAAATATAACTTGACTTGGAAATGTGAAATTTGGTTTTAATTAAAGGTTTAAGTTAATTAAATAAAATTGGAAATTTAGTCAAATTGTGAAATGGTAATTTAAAATTTGAAGTGATAAGTTTATTTGTTGAAATGTGAAGAATTGGACACTTTTACACTAAAATTTACTAAGTAAATTGTTGAAAATGGGATTTGATTATAAGAAATTTATTGTGAAAAGATATATGTTAAATGATATGTAAATGAACATTTTAAATGTTAAAATATTATTTTTAAAATGTTTATGTGTTTTAAATTAAAGTTATTTAATTGCTGGAAATACACTAACACCTGAAATTTACTTTTAATAGCATTCAGAAATGCTATAGATTCTGTTTTGAACTAAAATTGTGTAAAAAGAGCTATTACAGCATTTCTGAAATGCTGTAGTTGCTGTAATTGAACTTATAGGCTAATATTGAACTCAGGTCTATTATAGCATTCTCTGGAAATGCTATAATGGTCTGCAGTCTTTGCTGAAACCAAATTTAACCCTTGTTTTGAAATCTGAACTACCGCAGCACTTCTGATATGCTGTCTTTTCTGTTTTGAACTATAATTCAACTAAAACCGAGTTTTAACAGCAGTTTTAAGTGCTGTCTTTGCTGAATTAAAAATGTTTTCAAATATAACTTATAGCAGTTGTTTTTTTATGCTGTGAAATGCTGAAATTTTAATAATTAGGGTTTTTGACTTAGTAAACGAACTCAGAATGGTTTGAAACTTTGGAAATTGAATACTTGATTTGAAAATATAATAATTACACTTTTAAAAGGTTTAAATGAATTATTTTGATTGAAATATAAACTATATAAAGGTGATTTGAAATGATAGTAAATGAACGATATCTTTGAATTTAAAAGGTATTTAAAGTCAAATATTTGGATTTGTAAGGATATGATATTTTATTATATTAAAATGATTTGAAATGAAGATTTGGAAAGATTGATATTTGATATATTAAAATGATTTGAAATGAAGTTTTGGAAAGATATGATATTTTGATATATTGAAATGATTTGAAATGAAGTTTTGAAATGATATGATATTTTAAAAATATGGAAATGGTTTGGAATTGATTTAATCTTTATTTTGATAAAGATTTGGATTTGAAATGATATTCTATTTTGAAGTATAAACTATTTTTAAACTTATAACCACGGGTTATAATAACGTTGGGTTGTTAAAGAGACCGGGATCGGATATGGACATACTCTCTGTCTTACCGAAAACCACTTTGGCAACTATGTACGCGGTGGAGATTCCAGAATGAAGTAGGATGGTGGCGACGTTCTTAAGGTATGTTACGTGGACCCAACTCCCGTGAGTTGGCATAAGGTGGCTAAAACAGGAGCGATCTCGGACCAGTGAGGTAGCACCTCTTCTCGGACACATTTCTTCGATATTATACTCTTACTTGTGATTGATTAGATGGCCATCCTCCGATTTGGGAGTGTTGTTCGAGGTGGAACGGTAGTGGCTGCTATGCGTATCCATCAGTCCGTGTGCGTAATTGGTATATCTACCCTGGCATTGCCTAGTTGTGCCGTGTCACCTACCATATCGAGCTTTACTACGATCATGATTTTAAGATCCGACCGCGTTAAGGTTCTCCATCCCCTTAACGCTATTTTCTATATGATTATACATTACTTATTTAGACACTATTATAATATCGAATATTACTACATAGTAGATAGTTTAACGGATCCTTAGAGAATGGGCGGTCCCAAGCATCTTCTAAGTTACTTGTACCTTTATTACAGTTCACTTGAGTTGGTTTACATTATATAAGTATATATTGTCCTGACTCGAGTGTTTTGTGTTTTGCTTTACGCTCGGGTCAGCCTGAGTTATTCACAGATTTGGATTTCCACTCTCTTGGAGATTTGAATCGCTGGAGATTATCTGCTTGTCATGTCCTATCTATTTCAATTCCATTGTTCTACTTAGCTTGTACTTGGTTATTTTATTGAGACTTTTGTTGTACTCTATTTCTTCTGTTGTATCTTATGTAACTCTGATATATTTAGATAGTAGCTTCATGAACTACTATTTCTTTTACTTCCGCTGCATTATTTTACTCTGTGTCTGTGATCTGTGATTATATTTATTTACTGTATATTCTGAGATTTGCCAAATTTTAATTACAACGCGGTATTTTGAGCAATTCAACTCCGGCATGAGTGTCTACCTATACACTTATAATGGATGCGAATGGTTGAAAATATCGGGTCGTTACAAATTCTCACATTCTCAGCGGATCAAAATATAATATCAAATAATAACAGTTTACAAAAGAATACTATATCAGTTAATTTACATTTTTATACATCAGAGTTACAACATTTCACAATCACTGGACAGTTAAATAACTTGTCACAGATAAATAACAATATCACAGTGGAATACACTCCATACGTTCCTGCCATCCAGCTCGCCTCCTGAGCTCCAGAACGTCCTTACCTGGAAATCTGTAATACTCGGTCTGACCCGAGCATTACATCAAGTAACACCCGGGTCAAGCTGGAAACCAGCGTGAGTAAACCCATCTAACATGGAATACAAAAGTATACAACTCATATAAACCCAGGTAACTTATATCAATTTTTACTTTACAAGTTGTTATAGACATCACAAATTACACACATCAACTTCTAAGTGCCAGAACTTAGATTATATGGTCCAATTCATTTAAATCATTCCTTTACACCCTATTGATTACACATATCAATTTGTAAAAAATCGAAGTGGTTTCGGGTATTAACTAATACCCGACTGGTCTCTTCGGATTCAGTTCATCTTAACACATGCTATTCAAGTGAAATGCAATTCAAATTTAAGTAAAAGATGTCATCCCTTTTTCTCAGCAATTCAACATTGACAGATAACCATATTATCATGGCTCACCCAACACATCATATTACGAATCATTTCATATCAGGGGTATCAATCAATTCGGGGCACTTAATCATCATTTAATCATACATAACAGATAAATCAATCACACCATCTCGAATAAATCTAATTAGCCTTAATTGAATTAAACCAATCACCTTTAAGTCATGTTTATTAATTAATTTCAACCCAATTGATTAACCATCCCATGATCATTCATCTTAATTAATCCTCTTTGATTTATTATTTATTAATTACATCATTATCTAATTACTTCCATTAAGTAATTATACTTACCCACATTCCATGAATGATTATCCTTAATTAATTAATTGAACTTAATTAATTTTATAATAAACTTTAGTTAACGCTTTTCATTAACAATCTTTTTTATTACTTCTCTAAATAATTAAATTTGGATTAACCATTCTTTATTACAGATTAATTGTCCTCGATTAATAAATCTTAAACCTTAATTGATTAGCTTAAATACTTAATCATTAAATTAATTAATTTCCCGAATAATTTAATAAATCTCAAATCCTGCTTAAGTTAAGATAAATCTTATTCTTCCTTATGATTGAATTATCATTAACAAAGTATTAAAACAATTATGAATTATTCATAAATCTGTAGTCTTCTTATGATACCACAATGTCACAAATCCCCAAAATCGATAATCCCTTCTTAATGATTTCTAAATCAATTAATTAATCTAAATTAATCATCAATTATTGACTTTAATTATTTATCAATAAAACTTAATTACCCATTTATTACTAATCAATTATTAATTCGTAATTAAATTACTTAATTAGTTAACTACTAATCACACATTAATTAACTTTCAGTAGTTAATCACAAATTTATTTATCACTTAAGCATTAATTGATCTAAACTCTAATTATAATTTAAAAAGTAATTATTCTTAATTGCTTTCCAAAAATAATCAATTCAACTTAATTAACATTTAAAAGAAATCCTCTTGAAAACCAATTCATTACGAACTATGCTTTAACGTTAATTAATTTTATACATAACTTAAAGTAATTACTTAAATAAAATAATTAATTAAGAGTTAAAAAAACATCGTTAAGCATTAACTAAGATAATTAAAACTTGTATTTAAGTTTTTAACTTAATTTGTTAAACCTTTATTGAGTTTACAGTGCTTAAATCCTATTGAAACTCAATCTGCTTAACTTCATTTTTATTTTTATACTGCAGTTTGAAATAAACCCGAGCACTCCCCTTGATTAACTCGAGTTATACTTCGGGCTTCTCACCAGTTTCTCCGAGACACACACCCAATCCTCACGCAACCTTTCTTCCTCCTCTTCTCTCTTTTTTTTAGTTAAGTTAAAAGCTTAAGCAAAGATTAAGATTTAAGCATGAGGAACTCTCTCTCTCTCACTCGATTACTAACCCGAAACAACAACTTCATTTACTCGTGCATCCCTTTAAGGACCAACCCAGGTCATCCCATCGTGCACGCGACCCCCGTACACATGCACACGCCGCCGACACACCTCCTACCCCTGAGACAATCACCCACAAGTCGACATCGATCACTCCATCGATTGAAACCACTAAACCCCTGAGCGAACTCGCGTATGAAAATTTACCCAGCTCCGAGCATAAATTCTCCACGTTCCGGCGACGCCAACCCCCAGGAGTCTTGAAACTCCGGCCATGACACCCCTTGCTCCTACACTATCATTCCCCTGCCTACCGTGCCACTCGATCAACCCTAGGTGGCGAAATCACCTTGTTTCCAACCTTGTTCAAAAATCGCGAGTTAAGCCCTACTCTGACCATCCATGGCCACCACGTCTACTGATAAATCATCCGCCTATTTTTCCTACGATCGACATTCCCTAGGCCACCTTAAACCCAAATTTCGGCCTCCCTTTCACTGCCGATCAACGGCAAATCACCAAAATACCAAATTCGAACAATCTAAGAATACCAAGAATTAACAACCTAAAAATCATGAAATGAAGATCAAAATTCATGATTTCCCATCACACATCCATTTCCATTGTTCGAACTCGAAATTTAGATAGTTGATTTTAACCTGTAAAAGTAATTTCCACTGTTATTCCCATTTTTAAACCCATTTGCTAATTTTATAATCCTGGGATTACTTTTAACAAAAACATCTTCATTCATTGACAAACAACTTCCATTTATACATCGAGATCTAACATTTATTTGATTCGGTGTTTTGAATTTTTGAAGACAAACATCACAACCTGAACCACAGAGTATAGGATGCATATGAAATCAGACTTCTCACATACATATATATACATCCAGAGAAATTCGAACTGAAGAATTTGAGGCAATTCAATATCATCACAGACAGTTTAGTTAAAACCAGATAAACAAAAAGTGTTCACTCACCTGAATGATTGTTGAAGCAGAAAGCAAGTGTTATTGAAAAGCTATAGTTTTGAATTCCTTAAAATCCTCTCTGCCTTGATGAATGAAGCTAAGTTTGTAAAGAATGATGTTTATTTTCCTTTTCCTCAGGTTTGCTTCTTAAGTTTACTAAATTTTGTATTGAACTAAAATAGTATGATGTATGATTTATATATACAAATAGTTTTAACAAGTAGTATGAGCTTCTGGTACAAGCTTCAGCTTGTTATCTTCAGACAAGATTTTTGTATATGGAGGCTGAAAGATTTCTTGCAATTTCGAATTGACAAAATGTTGTGCTAATTAAATGCATATGTCTTCATCTTAGTTTACACATAATTATGGTTTACTGATATTTATTTTATTTTATTATTGTTGTCTTTTCAGGTTAGCTAAGTTATGAAATGAACTAAAATAAGATGATGTATAAATGGAAAGGGTTTTGAACAGTATAGGTTATAACTGGTACAAACTTTACTTATTTTGATCATATTAGATTTTGTGTTTTAATTACTAAAATTTTGAACTGATCTTTTACATTTCGGCTGGACTTTTATTTGTACTGAGAAGATTTCTTTGTAAATTTGAAATGACAAATGTGTGTGCTAGCATTAAATGAACATGTCTTCATATATGTTTACAAAATTATGGTTTCTGATATTTATTTGTACAAAGATATTTGTATAAAGATTTTTGTTTTATTATCCTTTCTAGCTTGAACAATACAAATACATATTTGTGTCCAGATATTACTTATACTTTGACTGATTTCACGTGTTTCAAAATTATCAATTTATTTTATATAATTACTTCTATTTTAAACTCATCTATCAAGTACTTCATTTACTTGTTCATTTTATACTTATATTAATATTATAGTCTTTTTATGTTTATATATATATACATATATATTTTATAACCATATTTTGTTTATACTTGTGTTTAAATATTGGTAAGATATATTTTACTTGAACCATTATTATCTAGATTATATCATATATATATTTTTATATCATATATTGATAAAGTTAAATGAGATAGATTTCAGGATTAAAATATTTTGAAACTCTTTATTTTTAATTCGAAACCATAGCTTCTCCCAAATGTATATATATGTATATATATTTGTTTTAAAATAATAAGCTGTATTTTAATTAATTCAATTAAATATTTATTTAAAATAATACTGCCAAGAATCCAGGATGTCACACAAAGTGATAAGTTTTTGAACTTATAATTGAGAAGACTATTAATATGAAGTTTAAAGTTTGAAATGGGAATTCAAATTGTGTAAGGTTGTCTAGATTAAGTAAATTGAATTTAACTTTGGGAAAGTTAAATAATTTAACAAACAACCTGAATTGGGAATTTCAAGATGAAATTGAGATTTAACTTAGGGAAGTTAAATGATTGGTTTAAATGGGAAGTTATGAGTGATCTTAAAATGAGTTTGAGATTTGGAAATTAAAAATGGGTGTTTGGATAAATTTGGATGTTTATTTATCCTGGTATAATTCCATTATTATTATTAATATATGAAATTGAGAATTGGTTTTAAAAATGGATAATAAATTAGAATTTGAAGATTTAATTGTTTTTGAGTTTTGAAATAAGTTAAGTAAAGATAATTTAAAATGGAATTTTGAGAATTGGACTCATAATTAAATTGTTTGAAGATTTGGATTATTGATTTAAAAATAAAGGTTAATTTGATTTAAGGGGTTAAATCAACATTTGAAAATTTTAACTCGAATTTATATGATTCGAGATGGTTTAAAGTTGAGATTCAGAATTCATTAGTTAAAATTGAATTTAGTTTGAATTAATTAGAATTGAAGATGGATAAGTATAAAATTCAAATGGAAAATTTGAATTGGATTAATTTGAAATAAAATTGAAGATTGAATGAGTTCAAATTCAAATGGGAATTGGGATTAATTCATATAGAAATTGAAATGATTTGAAATTGAAGTGGATTCAATTTGAAATTAGTCTAAATTAATTTGAATAATTTGAAATTGTATTTAAAGTGAATATGTTTAAAATCAAATGGAATTTGATTTGAATTTGGAAAGAAATTGAGGTTAATTCAACTTGAATTGGGGATAAATCAATTTCAAGGGAAATTGGAGTTATTCAAATTAGAAGTGAGTCAATTTAAATGGAAGTGGAAATTTAAATTGAATTGATGGGGAATTGAACAGTTTGACTCTGGACTATTTTCAAAATAAATTGTTTTAATATAAATCTATTTTTCCAAACTATTTACTATACAACCTTTCTTTTTGAACCTAAAACTATCTTAAGCTTGCTTTACAATTACTTTTGGAACTATTTAACAATTTTACAACTGATTTATAAAGTAATTACTGTTTTTCAATTGTTTTACAAATAATTACTATTTTTCAACTATTTACAATTACTTAACTATTTTACAGCTTTTTACAGTTAATAATTAATTTTCAACTACTTATTTATTTTTAAAAAAAATTCAAGCTATTTTCTAATGAAGTGACCCTCTACTTATTCATTTCTTTTTCATGAATTTTCTGTTGAGTTTTTTTTTTCTACATATATAGATTTATGCTTCAATGGATCACTTCCCTTTTCACATTTCTCCCAAGATCACTTATTTGACCAATATAAAAATATCAGTATATTAAATTAGATCATATATATATATGAAGATATATATATGACTCTTTGCCTATCAGAGTGATTGAAGTTGGCAAAGGAATTTAATCACACCTTATTTCTCTTGTTCCAGAGTTTTGGTGTCACATAGCCCCTCTTTTCTGGATTTTACTTACTTAAAACTCAAGCTTGATTACAAGATCAAGTAATAACATTTTTTTTAATTCTCTTGCTTTACTTTTCAATTGTTCAACTTCCTGGGTCTAAAACCATATATATAGATTCCGGGATTTTGTAATTTGATACTAATTGTTCTATGCTAAAAATAAGAGGGAGTTTAAAATATCTCTTTCCTTCTAGTTTAACCCGGGGTTCATACTTCCTAATTACACAAATTTATGTATTAGATAAAGATACTCATATATCAATTTTGTTAGTATGCAAGAAACATGTGAGTGATCAAGAAACAGATTGGGTAGAAGACCAAGCAGAGAAAACACATCCATTCAGGCAGAGTACAAATGCATCACACATACTCTACAAAGATTTAGCATATATTTGAAGACAAAATGATTTTTGGCTAAGTTACAACCCAAATTAATACAGATTCTCATGTGACCTTATCTGGTAGATAACTAATGTTCATTTATTACTAAATAGTAATATCTAAGGTGTTGTTAAGTGATGGGCATGCCTATTGCAAAAAGGGCTACTAGTTATTTAATCAGACTCGAGTTGATCATGACCTAATGCATCCAGACTTGAGTTGTGCACCTAGATAGTGAGATATATTGAACATAGTGCTGTGAGAACTATAGGTAATATAAAAATGCACATGAATCTACTTCACAAATCAATGTAAGCTTCTACTGTAAATTTAAATACCCAACTAAAAATTAGAGGTTTCATTTTCAGGCTTGACATATGCTTATATCAACTATAAGCCATGATCATGCATTACTGATTAACTCAGTTTTGGTTCAACTCAGACTTTTAAAACATTTTACAGAATGTCTATATTCCTCTCTTTCTATAATCATTTCTACTTTGCCCTTTTGAGAACTAATCAGACATTTCCAAGGGAAACATGGTCACATATCAAGTTATATGGCATGATCCTCTATATCATACTTCACCAGATATTATCCAGATCAGTCATTTAAAACAGAAACCAATAACCACATATATGTAATACAAAAGTTTTTACATATTCTTTACTCAGAATGATAAGCACATATCAATCCAGAAAATACTTAAACATAATGAAGTTTTGCTTAGCCTAATTATTACAATATTTCTGCCAAATTCCTTAAGTACTCTAAATGCAAGTAGGTCTTCAGGTATCCATGCTAACAAGATTCTTATGCTTCCTTTCCTGCAGCAACATCTAGAGCTGCCTCAACAAAAATGAGACACCCCAAATGTTACAAAGCAACAAATAGGGTCAGAAATAAATTTCTGGTATGAGTGAAATCACAGGTTAAACATTTGGTAATTTCTTAATGCTACATAGAAGACATATCAATTTAATGAGAACTAATTCATTCTAAATCTGAGTATTGGTGAACTTGTCTATCAATCATACACTCAAACAACCATGCATACATTTCATCTAGATTTTCATATACATACTCCTATGAAATTATTTCCAATTCCATATCCTGAATGATCAATCTCATTTCATTTCTCTTTATATTTTGTATTTGGTCTATCTCCTTGCCATTGAACACTATGTGTGCATTGAAAAGGGGGCTCAGTTCTGTTATCCCTTTTCACAGAGGCCTACAGGACTTTATCAAGTCATGCACATACCCATCATCCTCCTGATGATGAGCAGATCAAGGCACCATTCCTAAATTATTTTTATAATTTAGAGACCATACTTATTTATCTTCTGAGGATTTTATTATCACTTGAAATGCTTTGCATTCTTTTCCTTTTCTCTCAAAAATCAATAGTTTAAGAAACTCCATCAGGGGTTTTAATTAGACATAACAAGCTTTCATGCACAAATACCAAATCCCATCCCAAGGTTAATTTATTCAAATCATGTTTCTGAAATTTATATATATATATATATATCTATAGAAGTTTTCCTATATCTCACATAAATATGATGAAACCATATCCTATCTATTTATTTTTATTGAGAACATAGGACATGATTTTTCTTTAAGATAAACCCATAAAACATATTAACTTAGAGTAGGAACAACTCATCACCTATACATGATACTGCATTGTTCATGTCATTTTAATATAGACTAGGCATAAGCATAAATCTCATTATTCATGCTGCCTGCTATTTTTCCTTTGATATCCCATTTCTCAGTATAATATTCAGTTTATTTCTCATATAAAACTGGATCATTAAATCTACTTCTATGATCTAAGTACATGTTTGATTACTTATATTTTAAAACAAAAGACTGAAACCATCTTAACAAACAAAGACAGATCAAAACTCCAACCAAAAGTTCAATCAAAACATCACCCATAATTAGCATGCATTTATTCAGAGAATAAAATCAAACTAAAAATCACAATAAATTTTATACATGAAAATAACTTGGCTGCCCTTAATATGGGTCTTAGTGCCATAAATCTCAAAGTGATTACCACTCACCTTCCTTTGCTTCTCTCCGGGAAGGCTCAGGTCTGAAGGTAATGTGAGTTATTTTATTTTAATTTTTGTTTTCTCCCCCTGGACAACTATTGCTCCTCCCTTGATTTAAATCATTCTGTTAGGGTTTAAATGGAGGGAAAAACCCATTCTATCCCTACCTTACTCAGGGATTAATGTATGCATTTTTATGGCTAAAAGTGCCATTTTCTCTTGGTTTCTATTTTCAGGAAAACAGTTACCTCATTACTTTTCTGTGCACATGCTATTTGCATGATTTCCTTGCACATCATTTTTATGTGACTCAGCCCTACATTTCTTTTGCAAGCTTTATTTTTGGCTAACAAATTTTTGTCATCTATCTTGGTTTATTTTAAAATACATTCATACCTATAAATATTACCAGACTAGTTGGTATGCATTTCAGTTGCTAAAAGGAATTATTCCACTGTCCAAATACTTTTCTGGACATATATATTTATAGCATTCATAAGATATGTGTATTTAAAACTCATTCATGCCTTAGTAAAATTTTCTTTTCTTCTCATTATTTGTTGAAATATTTTATTCCCTTTTGATATTCATTTTCAAATCATTTTATTCTTCAATTATTTTCTGTTAACCAATTTATCATATATATATATATTATTTATTTTTTTATCTCAAAATTTTTGGGTCTCCACATACTCTCCTCCTAAAAGGAATTGTGTCCCACAATTATAAATATATCTCTCTTTTCCACTGTGCAAGAGTTTTAATCTTTATCTAAGCAATTTAAAAAAAAAACTTAAGCATCCAGAACTAATCAAATATATATATATGTTTAAATAGTACTTAAATTTATTATAGTTTCAGGCATACCTTTATGCAGAAAATAGACTAGGATATTTATCCTTCATCCTATCTTCAGCCTCCCAAGTGCAATCATTTCCATCTAGACTCCACTGTATTTTAACCAACTTTATTATTTTGTTTCTCAATTTCTTCTCCTCTCTAGCCACTATGCCTACTGGTTCCTTCTTATAAACCAGGTTTTCTTGAATTTCAACATGTGTAGGGGATTCAAGAATAGTTTCCTTGTTATGCACCCATTTTCTTAATTGAGATACATGAAATACATCATGTATGTTGCTCAATTCCTCTGGCAACTTTAATTTATAAGCCAAAGTTCCTATCCTTTGAACAATTTCATATGGGCCTATATACCTTGGTGATAGCTTTCCAGCTTTGCCAAACCTTAGTATTTTCCTCATGCGTGAAACTTTGAGAAATACATAATCCCCCACTTCAAACTCTACTGGCCTCCTTCTTTTGTCTGCATATGCTTTCTGTCTTTCTTGTGCCACTCTCATTCTTTGCCTCACTAATTCAATTCTTGCAGAGGTTTCCTTCACATGTTCTGGTCCAAGCAATACTCTTTCACCTGCCTCCATCCAACATGCAGGAGATAAGCAAGGCCTTCCATACAAAGCCTCAAATGGAGCCATACCTATGGTGGTCTGGTAGCTGTTATTATAAGCAAACTCAGCTAAATAAAGGTGATCTTCCCAATTGCCACCAAAATCAAGTATGCATGCTCTAAGTAAGTCTTCTAAAACTTTATTAACAATTTCAGTTTGCCCATCAGTTTGTGGGTGGTAGGCTGTGCTTAGGCTTAGTTCTGTTCCCATGGCTTCTTGGAAGCTACTCCAAAACCTTGAGGTAAACAAGGTGTCTCTGTCACTAATGATGGTCTTGGGAATACCATGTAATCTCACTATCTCTTTTACAAACAACTGAGCTAGTTTATGAGCATTTCTGTTTGAACTTATAGGGATGAAGTGTGCTGTTTTTGTGAGCCTATCAACCACTACCCAAATACTATCATTGCCTCTTCTTGTTCTTGGCAAACCATCCACAAAATCCATTGAAATGCTTTCCCACTTCCAGGTAGGCACTTCCAAAGGCTGCAGTAATCCTGAGGGTCTTTGATAATCTGCCTTAACTTGTTGGCATGTTAAACAATTTGCCACATACTTTGCCACTGCTCCTTTCATCCCTGGCCACCAATAATTTCTCTTGAGATCATGGTACATTTTTGTACCACCTGGGTGTATTGTATATTTGGTTTTGTGATGTTCATCCATAACTTCTTGCTTCAGTTCCTCCATATTTGGTATGCAGAGTCTCCCCTTTTTCCTTAAGTAGCCTTTTTCATCTACTTCATAATTTTCCACTGTCATGCCTTGTGACATCATATCTTTCTTCTCCTTTAAATCCGTGTCTTGATCCTGCATTTTTCCTATTTTATCAACCAAAGTTGACCTTAAAGAAATAAGGCTTAGTTTTCCATATTCAGTCATATCACTGTGTGTTTTATCTGATACCCCCATCCCTTCTTTTACTTCTACTTCACTGAAGATTGTCAAATCCTTGAATTCAGTCATCATTAAGTTTGCCAATTTTGCTTGATGCCTGCTCAATGCATCTGCCACTTTGTTAGCTTTTCCAGGGGTATATAATATATCAAGATCATAGGCAGCTAGAAATTCCACCCACCTATGTTGCCTCATGTTCAAGTCTTTTTGAGAAAATAAATATTTAAGTGACTTATGATCTGTAAACAATTCAAACTTAGCACCTAATAAATAGTGTCTCCATAGTTTCAATGCATATACTACAGCAGCTAGTTCTAAATCATGTGTAGCATACCTAATTTCATTTGGCTTGAGTTGCCTTGATGCATATGCTATGTCTTTACCATGTTGCATGAGCACTGCCCCCAATCCAGATCCACTAGCATCTGTATAAACCACTAACCCTTCATTTCCCTCTGGTACTTGCAAAACTGGAGCTTCCACCAGTGCTTTCTTTAGTGATGAAAAAGCTTGTTCACACTTCTCTGTCCACACATAGGGTTGCTCCTTTTTGGTTAACTTGGTCAATGGAATGGCTATTCTTGCAAAGTCTTTTATAAACCTTCTATAGTAGCCTGCCATTCCTAAAAATGATCTCACCTCAGTCACTGATTTGGGTCTATCCCATGACTGCACTGCTATCACCTTAGTTGGATCTACACTAACTCCTTGTTGTGATACAATATGCCCCAAAAACTTTACTTCATTTTGCCAAAATGTGCATTTAGAGAATTTAGCCTTTAAATCATATGTCCTCAGTCTAGACAAAACCAGATGTAAGTGTTTTGCATGATCCTCCTCTGATTTTGAAAACACTAATATGTCATCAATGAAAACAACCACAAATTTGTCTAGAAAATCTCTAAATGTCCTATTCATTAAATCTACAAAATAGGATGGTGCATTTGTCAATCCAAAAGGCATTACCAAGAATTCATATAGGCCATACCTTGTATTGAAAGCAGTGTATTTTATACTCTCCTCTTTAACCTTCATTTGGTGAAATCCAGAGGCTAAATCTAGTCTTGAGAAAATCCTTGCTCCATTCAGTTGATCAAATAGATCATCAATTCTGGGGAGTGGGTATTTGTTCTTGATGGTGACTTTATTTAGTTCTCTATAATCAATACACATTCTTAGTGTACCATCATGCTTTTTCACAAATACAACTGGAGAACCCCAGTTTGAACTGCTAGGCCTTATGAAGCCTTTTTGCACTAATTCTTCCAACTGTTGTTTTAATTCTACTAATTCCTTTGGACCCATTCTAGTAGGCTTTTTGATGATAGGACTTGATCCTGGGATCAGCCTTATCTGAAATTCCACTGGTCTATTTTTTGGAATTCCCACAACTTCCCCAAAAACATCTGGATATTCATTCACTACTTTATGGTCTTTTAAGGTCACTTCCTTTTCAGTCATACTCCATATTTGATTAAGACAATTTGTTTTGGCTACTTCACTCATGACTATGATGTTTTTACCATTTTCTGTTTTCAAAGAAATTGTAAAATTTTCTAAATTCAAAATTGCTTTGAATTTATTCAACCATTCTACTCCTAGAATAATTCCTATTCCAGGATATTTTAACACAAACAAGTCGGATTTAAACATATTTCCTCCTATGTTTAATTCTACTCCCAAACATTTTAATCCAAGCAGACAAGAACTACCTAGTGGGCTTTGAATAAACAAGGGTTTTTCAACTGTATTGTATGTGAGAGCTAATTTATCCACTATGTCTTGTGATATCAGAGAATGTGTAGCTCCAGTGTCATATATAACTGTGATTGGGTAATTTTTAATTAGAAGTATACCTTCCAATTGTCCAAAGTTTCCCACTGCATTTGCCTTAGCCTTGGCTTCCAGTGCTCCTACCCTTGCCCCTTTCTTGAATTCTGGGCAATTCCTCTTAATGTGACCTTCTTTCCCAAAGTTGTAGCAGCTGAATGGTGCTTTCTTAGCTGCTTGACACCTATTGCTCATGTGTCCTTCCTTGCCACAATTGTAGCAGGTAACCTTCTTCTTAACCTCCCCAGTGGCTGCTCCTTCAACTTTCTTGTCTACATTCTTCTTGTCATAAGGATGTGCTCTATTCTTCCCTTTCTTTTGATTGTTATTTCTCATGTTTCTGAACTTTTCCCTTGCATTGTCATGTTGTTCAAAAGAAAGAGTGAGATCTATGACTTGATCAAATGTTCTGTCTTTATATGGTAGCATTGCTCTACTCAAACCAGCATTGAGTCCCTGAATGAACCTTGAATTCTTTGATTCTTCATTCCCTATGAGCATAGTTCCATACTTGGACAAACTCTCAAATTTTTGAGTGTATTCAGTCACACTCATTGGTCCTTGCCTCAACCTTATAAATTCCTCAAGCAATGTTGCCTTAGCTGTTGCTGGAACAAACCTTGCCTCAAGCATCTCCTTGAATTGATTCCATGTTATTTCATTTTCTGGCCTTCCTGTGATAATTACTTCCCACCAATCTAGTGCTGCTCCTTTGAGCCTTCTTGAAGCTATCTGTCTTTTCCTTTGATCATTAATTTGCATATCTGCAAATATTCTTTCTAAAGTTCTCAACCATGTTTGCACACCCATAACCCCTTCAGTGCCCTCAAAGTCCTTGCCTCCTAGGTTTGAGAATGTCTTCAATAGCTTAGATAATTCCTCATGAGGATTCTCTTCCCTGTGCACTGCTCCTTCTCTAAAGGCCCTCACCAAATCTTGCAAATTAACCATTGGTGTGGTATTGGAGGGTCCTGCTCCATGACTTGGTGGTCTTCCTACCATGATTTGCTATACAATTTTTACATAGCTAGTTAGATTAATTTGTAAGTTAATTATTTCAGTAATCTCATTTATACTGAAAATAGTGTTATGTATTTAGTCTTATAAGATTTTATTTTAATAAGAGAATTCTGATTTTTATTTCTGCTATGTTTAATAACATAGCTCTGATACCAACTGAAGTGACCCTCTACTTATTCATTTCTTTTTCATGAATTTTCTGTTGAGTTTTTTTTTCTTTCTACATATATAGATTTATGCTTCAATGGATCACTTCCCTTTTCACATTTCTCCCAAGATCACTTATTTGACCAATATAAAAATATCAGTATATTAAATTAAATTAGATCATATATATATATGAAGATATATATATGACTCTTTGCCTATCAGAGTGATTGAAGTTGGCAAAGGAATTTAATCACACCTTATTTCTCTTGTTCCAGAGTTTTGGTGTCACATAGCCCCTCTTTTCTGGATTTTACTTACTTAAAACTCAAGCTTGATTACAAGATCAAGTAATAACATTTTTTTTAATTCTCTTGCTTTACTTTTCAATTGTTCAACTTCCTGGGTCTAAAACCATATATATAGATTCTGGGATTTTGTAATTTGATACTAATTGTTCTATGCTAAAAATAAGAGGGAGTTTAAAATATCTCTTTCCTTCTAGTTTAACCCGGGGTTCATACTTCCTAATTACACAAATTTATGTATTAGATAAAGATACTCATATATCAATTTTGTTAGTATGCAAGAAACATGTGAGTGATCAAGAAACAGATTGGGTAGAAGACCAAGCAGAGAAAACACATCCATTCAGGCAGAGTACAAATGCATCACACATACTCTACAAAGATTTAGCATATATTTGAAGACAAAATGATTTTTGGCTAAGTTACAACCCAAATTAATACAGATTCTCATGTGAACTTATCTGGTAGATAACTAATGTTCATTTATTACTAAATAGTAATATCTAAGGTGTGGTTAAGTGATGGGCATGCCTATTGCAAAAAGGGCTACTAGTTATTTAATCAGACTCGAGTTGATCATGACCTAATGCATCCAGACTTGAGTTGTGCACCTAGATAGTGAGATATATTGAACATAGTGCTGTGAGAACTATAGGTAATATAAAAATGCACATGAATCTACTTCACAAATCAATGTAAGCTTCTACTGTAAATTTAAATACCCAACTAAAAATTAGAGGTTTCATTTTCAGGCTTGACATATGCTTATATCAACTATAAGCCATGATCATGCATTACTGATTAACTCAGTTTTGGTTCAACTCAGACTTTTAAAACATTTTACAGAATGTCTATATTCCTCTCTTTCTATAATCATTTCTACTTTGCCCTTTTGAGAACTAATCAGACATTTCCAAGGGAAACATGGTCACATATCAAGTTATATGGCATGATCCTCCATATCATACTTCACCAGATATTATCCAGATCAGTCATTTAAAACAGAAACCAATAACCACATATATGTAATACAAAAGTTTTTACATATTCTTTACTCAGAATGATAAGCACATATCAATCCAGAAAATACTTAAACATAATGAAGTTTTGCTTAGCCTAATTATTACAATATTTCTGCCAAATTCCTTAAGTACTCTAAATGCAAGTAGGTCTTCAGGTATCCATGCTAACAAGATTCTTATGCTTCCTTTCCTGCAGCAACATCTAGAGCTGCCTCAACAAAAATGAGACACCCCAAATGTTACAAAGCAACAAATAGGGTCAGAAATAAATTTCTGGTATGAGTGAAATCACAGGTTAAACATTTGGTAATTTCTTAATGCTACATAGAAGACATATCAATTTAATGAGAACTAATTCATTCTAAATCTGAGTATTGGTGAACTTGTCTATCAATCATACACTCAAACAACCATGCATACATTTCATCTAGATTTTCATATACATACTCCTATGAAATTATTTCCAATTCCATATCCTGACTGATCAATCTCATTTCATTTCTCTTTATATTTTGTATTTGGTCTATCTCCTTGCCATTGAACACTATGTGTGCATTGAAAAGGGGGCTCAGTTCTGTTATCCCTTTTCACAGAGGCCTACAGGACTTTATCAAGTCATGCACATACCCATCATCCTCCTGATGATGAGCAGATCAAGGCACCATTCCTAAATTATTTTTATAATTTAGAGACCATACTTATTTATCTTCTGAGGATTTTATTATCACTTGAAATGCTTTGCATTCTTTTCCTTTTCTCTCAAAAATCAATAGTTTAAGAAACTCCATCAGGGGTTTTAATTAGACATAACAAGCTTTCATGCACAAATACCAAATCCCATCCCAAGGTGAATTTATTCAAATCATGTTTCTGAAATTTATATATATATATATATATATCTATAGAAGTTTTCCTATATCTCACATAAATATGATGAAACCATATCCTATCTATTTATTTTTATTGAGAACATAGGACATGATTTTTCTTTAAGATAAACCCATAAAACATATTAACTTAGAGTAGGAACAACTCATCACCTATACATGATACTGCATTGTTCATGTCATTTTAATATAGACTAGGCATAAGCATAAATCTCATTATTCATGCTGCCTGCTATTTTTCCTTTGATATCCCATTTCTCAGTATAATATTCAGTTTATTTCTCATATAAAACTGGATCATTAAATCTACTTCTATGATCTAAGTACATGTTTGATTACTTATATTTTAAAACAAAAGACTGAAACCATCTTAACAAACAAAGACAGATCAAAACTCCAACCAAAAGTTCAATCAAAACATCACCCATAATTAGCATGCATTTATTCAGAGAATAAAATCAAACTAAAAATCACAATAAATTTTATACATGAAAATAACTTGGCTGCCCTTAATATGGGTCTTAGTGCCATAAATCTCAAAGTGATTACCACTCACCTTCCTTTTCTTCTCTCCGGGAAGGCTCAGGTCTGAAGGTAATGTGAGTTATTTTATTTTAATTTTTGTTTTCTCCCCCTGGACAACTATTGCTCCTCCCTTGATTTAAATCATTCTGTTAGGGTTTAAATGGAGGGAAAAACCCATTCTATCCCTACCTTACTCAGGGATTAATGTATGCATTTTTATGGCTAAAAGTGCCATTTTCTCTTGGTTTCTATTTTCAGTAAAACAGTTACCTCATTACTTTTCTGTGCACATGCTATTTGCATGATTTCCTTGCACATCATTTTTATGTGACTCAGCCCTACATTTCTTTTGCAAGCTTTATTTTTGGCTAACAAATTTTTGTCATCTATCTTGGTTTATTTTAAAATACATTCATACCTATAAATATTACCAGACTAGTTGGTATGCATTTCAGTTGCTAAAAGGAATTATTCCACTGTCCAAATACTTTTCTGGACATATATATTTATAGCATTCATAAGATATGTGTATTTAAAACTCATTCATGCCTTAGTAAAATTTTCTTTTCTTCTCATTATTTGTTGAAATATTTTATTCCCTTTTGATATTCATTTTCAAATCATTTTATTCTTCAATTATTTTCTGTTAACCAATTTATCATATATATATATATTATTTATTTTTTTATCTCAAAATTTTTGGGTCTCCACATCTAAATATAAACTGGTCGGAGTTCAAACTGTTATTGATTAAATACCCAACTGAGATAAGAATTGAAGTGATAATCCAAGAGAGGATTGAAGCAAAGGTGAATAAGTGGATAGAGATTAAAAGGAATGTGAATAGAAAGGGAATTGATTTAACTGATAATCAATGAAGATAAATACGTAGGATGTACGTATATTATTCTATTCGCATAGTGATTTGATCCAGATTCGAGCATAGAATTTCGAGATAGTATTATCAATCCGAGTTTGGAATTTTCGCTCGATTTTCGACGACGAACCTGGATATGGATTTTTGATTGGTTCTGGATATTCTCTATCATAGTTGTGACTATGCAAGGAGAATGACGGTTTCTGATCAAGAAACCAGATCTGAGTCCGCACTAGAAAGTTGGGTGGACGATACTAGTTCGGAAGTGGAATTATGTGATTGAGTGAGCGATCAAATTGGTATAGCGTACGGATGATATGTGTACATCGTACGGGTTTGAATGAAATTAGCATTGAAAATTTATGGATAAGAACTGTAAAATGGTCTTTGAAATGAAAAGTATATTTTGTGGAATATATGATGAGGTAAAATGGAAATTGGAAATTTCTATGATTAAAGATTCACTTTATGAAGAAAAGTAATGTGGTTAATAACTTTATAAAAGAGTAATCAAATTTGAATATTTGATTTGGAATAAACAAAGTTATATATCTTTGTTATATATATGATAAAACTTCCCTTATTGAATCTATAGCCAGAAGAAAAGGGTTTTGAAGTATTTGAAGTATAAAAGTGAATTTATACAAGTATAAAGTGATTCAAAAATTTCCCAAGGTTATTATATATATACGTATATAAAAAGGATTTTGTGTAAATGATTTTTGAGGAAAGGTTTTGGGAACCTTTGGATTTGGAAAGGATTTTGATTTTTGAGAAAAAAAAATCAATTTTGAAAAGCTGGAAAGCCTAGTTTGAAAGGTATCGATTTTGGGATAATCGATTTTGAGAAAGGAGATTTATATGGAATTCATACTAGGTGTATGATTTGGAAAATACTATATGTGTATAGTATAAAGCGTTTTGAAAGTGGCTCTGGGGAAAAAGGCGCTCCCTTGAATGAACTTCTCAGGAGTGCCACAGAGTGGTACTGCCTTAAGCCTCAAAGAGGGGGAGGCTCTAAAGTTGATCCTGTGAGGAGTCCGGACAAACTATTTCCTGAGGATTGTTGGGTAGCGAAAGTCAAGGGCGCTGATGCCTACATGGGCATTTGGGTTATGCTATAACGATAGTGTAACTCGATGTCGCTGCGATCTACTGTGTGGACCATAGAGAAAATCATGTGGAGGATGAGTGCCAATAGTCTACAGTTGATTTTGCCGGGATGGCAACGTAACATCGGTAGACTGCGATCTATGGTCAAGTGGAGGAGTTTCATTCTTTTGGCAGTGAAATTCGAGGGCGCTGATGCCTACAGTTATATGGTTTTTTGCTGTGATAGCAACGTAAAGCCCGGGTATAACTGCGATCTGTAGCGGGTTCCATGGTGAAATCGAGGGGCGCGGAGGCCTACAGTTATCTATGGATATTGCCGGGACGACAACGTAACCATCGGGTTAACCGCGACCATGGATGGGGGTGATGATTTCCAGAGCATTCTCACCAAAGATATTTCCTTTATTTTCCAAAATGTTTTCGATATTTTCAATAAAATTATTTTTCAAGTATTTTCACTAGGTCTTGAAATGGGTTTGCTAAGTACTTATAGATTTTCAGTCCTACGCCTGATCAACGTATGACCGAATTTCTATGAGAACAAGGATGGACTTGTTGAAACATCGAGTTATAAAAGTATTTTTATAAAAACTACTTTGGAATAATATTGTATGGATATTAAAAAGTGTTTTAAAAATGATCCAAGAAAATTTATCTGATTTTAAGCATTTTTAATAATTCTAGCTTCGTTCCTTTTCGAGGGCGAAAAGTTCTAAAGGGGGGAGGAATGTGACGAACCGGATTTTTAACGGTAATTAATCGGTAATTAACTGAATTAGATTATTGGAATATTAATTTTTAATTAGTCAAATAAATAAATGTTTGAAAAAAAATTATTGGATTATAAAAATCTCTGGATATGATGAATCTTACAAGAAATGAATATAAACTCTACCATTTAAGAGTTTAATATAAGATATCACTAAATATATAAGTATAGGTGAAAATTGGTATAGTAGGAGAACATACATGTACAAGGACCAAATGCACATAAGTAAAATACATGAAGAATATGTATAAAATGTAATAATGTGTATATCAAAATTAAGAAATATACAAGTTTATGACATTTAATATATGAACAAGTATATAAGTTATATATATATATACATATTTTCCATAGGTGAACATGTCACGTTGTGTATATTTGTTTGTATAAAAGAAGTAAGTCAAACTTTGCTCATATATATGTAGTATATATATGTACATTCAAAGATGGATATATATATATATACTTGTATACATCTAAGGAGACAAGCATTTAATGCACAGTTCAACTCAAGCATACAATACATCATTTCAAGTTACAAAATATAAAATCAATGAAATCATGTCAAGTCGAAACATTTTTCAAAGCAAACTAAAAAAAATCAAAAGAAGATGCTTGCTGTGGAAGGCAGCAGTATACTATTTGATATATATCTCCACCTTATCTTATTTTATTTCATTCATTCGAAACTAAGCAAATAAAACAAAAGGTAAACACTTCTGCATTTTTTTTATAACTTGAAAATAAATCAAAAACAATCCAACTCAAACAAAAGAATCAAATAAATTCAACAACAATCAATACTTTCAAATTGTTCCAAACCTGAGGAAAGCTAGGAAAGATCAGCTCAACAAATTCAAGCAAATTCAAAGTTTTAAGCTTCCAGTTTCTAGATCAACATCTAGTTCCATAGCAAATCAATATTGTTCTCTGTTTTTAAGTTGAACAGGTGAGTAAACCAAACCAGTTTCTTCTTTCTTTTATACTAGTGAGTAACATCACATTTTTAAAGTTGAAGTATCCTTAAATCGGGTTGCATGTTAATTCTCTGGAAAATATATTCTGTATGATTTTATACAGGTGAATTATCTGGATGTATATATATATATATATATGCATTGCTGTTGAATCTGTGTATTCCTGTTCTTAGTTTCAAGCTCAAGGCTTGATCAAAAATCATATTCTCTTGAACCAATTTCTGTTAGGACTTAGTCTATAAACAAAAGTTGTTTGTTTCATCCTAGATTAGAGTTTAAAAATTTATTTAAGTTAAAACAACTTTGAATTGCTCTGGGAAAAACCAAAATGAACAGAAGTTTGGGTTTTGTTAAAAATCCAAACATCCTAATTTCTTGTTTCAGGCATATGAACTGAAACATTGTCCAAAATCATGATTTTGGAAGAGAAATCATAATTTTTAATTATGTTTTGAGTATGCAAATCTAGGTTGAACAAAAATTGGAATTTAGGTGGTTACTGATGATCTAGGTGATTGGGTTAGTTGCAGTCTTCTCTGGAGGGGGATGGATGATCGAAGATGGTGGGAAAAATGTCAGGAAGGTGATTAATCCATCGTGGTGTTGGGAATTGAACGATCATGTTTTAAACCCTAAATTGGGTTATGGTCGGAATTTGGAGGATGGCGTCAACTAGGATGTATCGAGTGGCACAGAATTCTGGGAAATGGAAGTAGGTGGGTTGACGAAGTTTTGGTCGGAGTCTCAGACGTGACGGTGGTCGGAGGCGCAAGAACGAGGCGGTTTCAGGTTTGATGTGGTGGTTCCAATTTCTAGATCAACATCTAGTTCCAGAGCAAATCAATACCGTTCTCTGTTTTTAAGTTGAACCGGTGAGTAAACCAACCCAGTTTCTTCTTTCTTTTATACTAGTGAGTAACATCACATTTTTAAAGTTTAAGTATCCTTAAATCGGGTTGCATGTTAATTCTCTGGAAAATATATTCTGTATGATTTTATACAAGTGAATTATCTGGATGTATATATATGTGTGCATTGTTGTTGAATCTGTGTATTCCTGTTCTTAGTTACAAGCTCAAGACTTGATCAAAAATCATATTCTCTTGAACCAATTGCTGTTAGGACTTAGTCTACAAACAAAAGTTATTTGTTTCATCCTAGATTAGAGTTTAAAAATTTATTTAAGTTAAAACAACTTTGAATTGCTTTGGGAAAAACCAAAATGAGCAGAAGTTTGGGTTTTGTTAAAAATCCAAACATCCTAATTTCTAGTTTCAGGCATATGTACTGAAACATTGTCCAAAATCATGATTTTGGAAGAGAAATCATAATTTTTAATTAAGTTTTGAGTATGCAAATTTGGGTTGAACAGAAATTGGAATTTAGGTGGTTACTGATGATCTAGGTGGTTGGGTTAGTCGTAGTCTTCTCTGGAGGGGGATGGATGATCGGAGATGGTGGGAAAAATGTCTGGAAGGTGATTAATCCATCGTGGTGTTAAGAATTGAACGATCATGTTTTAAACCCTAAAATCGGTTGTGGTCGGAATTTGGAGGACGGCGTCAACTAGGGTGTATCGAGTCGCATGGAATTCTGGGAAATGGAAGTAGGTGGGTTGACGAAGGTTTGGTCGGAGTCTCAGACGTGACGGTGGTCGGAGGCGCAAGAACGAGGCGGTTTCAGGTTTGATGTGGTGGTTCCAGGCTTTGTTCCAGGCTTTGTTCCAGGTTTGGTTTTGAACTCTCGAATTCGATTTCGAGTTTGGGGTGATGATCTGATGATCGTAATCAGGTTCGAAGGTGATCGGCGACTTGAGGGGATCATCGTTGATGATCGAAGTTGGACAGCGCCACCGTGCATGTGCACGGTGCATTCTTATTTTCTAGTGATGATGTGTTGAAACAGAGGATTTGTACTCGAGTATTTCTCGAGTAATTCGAGTGTTTAGCTCGAAGTGATGAGTGTGTTGGCTCGAAGTAATTGAAGGGTGGCTCGGGTAATGTTAGTGTTACAGGTTTTTTTAAAAACCTGTCTGTTTCAAATTTTAAATGATTTTAAAATTTGAAAGCAAAAGATTTAAACTAAGTTTTAAACTAAGTTTTAAATCTGGATTCAAAATCTAATTTGTATCCTAGTTTTAAAATGATTAAAGTTTTTAAAATTTAAATGTTTTAAACAACTTTGAAATGTTAAAGTATATTTATAAAGGATTGTTAATAGTTAATGAAGATCATTAACTTGAGATTATAAATAATTAATTAATGTGAATAATTTTAATAATTAATTATATTAATTAATTAAAGATAATTAAATGTGGAAATTGTTTAAGTATAATTACTTAATGAAAGTAATTAAGGGATTAATTACTTATTGTAATTAATTAAGTTTAATGTGATTAGTTTATGTTAATTAATTAAGTTTAATTAATTTAAGATTATCACTGGATGATTGGTTAAATTACTCAATGTAGTTAATGAAGAATAATTACTTAGTGAAGTAATTAAGATGGGTAATTACTGGTTATAATTAATTGAAGAATGGAAGCGATTTGGGATTAATTACTTTGTGTAGTTAATATAAAGGATAATCACTTAGTGAAAGTAATTATCATTCCTAATTGTGATTAATCAAGGAGAATTAATTAGATGGGTGATTATTGGATGATTAATTAATTGGTTTGTAATCAATTAATAAGCAGGATAAGAAGTAATTTAAAGTAATTTATTTAATTCGATAGTAGTTAATTAAATTAATTAGAGATGGTATGGTTAATTATCTTGCTTATGAATGATTAAATGGTATTGTGTGCCTTAGATTAGTTGATATCTCTGGTATGTGATGTGTGATGTTATGTGATAATGTTGGGTTAAAACAGTGACACCCTGTATTTAAAGTTTGAATCGTATTTCATTTGAATAACTTGGGTTAAGATGATATTGTATTCAAAGAAACCGGGATCGGGTTTTAGTAATACCCGAACCCACTTCGATTGGTAACATACAATGATTCTTTATGGGTTGACTTGTGAAATCAACAGGCTGAAATGGAATAATTTAAATGACTGGACTATTTAAAACTAAATAAAGGTACTTAGGGATTGATTGTGGAAGTAAGTGTTGAGCATAACAAGTAATGAACTTGTAGTGAAGTACGAGTTACCCGGGTTTTCTTTATGGTTTGAATTTAGTATTTCATGTTATATGGGTTTACTCACGCTGGTTTCCAGCCTGACCCGGGTGTTACTTTGATGTAATGCTCGGGTCAGACCGAGTATTACATATTTTCAAGTAAGGACGTTCTGGAGCTCAGGAGGTGAGCTGGATGGCAGGAAGGTATGGAGTGTTTCCGCTGTAATATATTGTAGTTTATCTAAGACAAGTTAGTTTTAACTGTCCAGTATTTGTGCAATGTTGTAACTCTGATGTATTAAAAAGTAAATGTACTGATATAGTTCTTCTTTGTAAAACTGTTATTTTATTTGATATTATATTTTGATCTGCTGCGAATGTGAGATTCTGTATTTCATTTCTGTTTCTTCTTCTATCTCTTTTCTTCTTTTCCTAACTATCTGGAATTTTCGTGATCGAAAATTTTGGGTCGTTACATGAACTAAATAGGCTAAAAACTTAATAAAGGCCTATTATAGCAGTTCTGTAAATGCTGTAGTGGTCTGTTGTCTTTGCTGAATTTAATTAAAACCTTTAATTTGAAACCTGAGCTATTACAACATTTCTAGAAATGTTGTCTTTGCTGTTTTAAACTAAATTTCAACAAAACTGAGATTTAACAGCAGTTTTAAAATGCTGTCTTTGCTGAATTAAAAATGTTTTCAAGAAACTTATAATAGCTTTTTCTGAATGCTCTGAAAGGCTGAAATTTTCAAGGTTTATGGTTTTTAACTTAGTAAATGAACTCAGAATAGTTTAAAACTTTGGAAATTGAATACTTGATTTGAAAGTATAATAATTACACTTTTAAAATGGTTTAAATGAATTAATTTAATTGGAATATAAACTATTGAAAAGGTGACGTGAAATGATAACAAATGAATGATATCTTTGAATTTAAAAAGGTATTTAAAGTTGAATATTTGGATTTGAACTCAAAAGATGATTTGATAATGAAGTTTTGGAAAGATATGATATTTTGATATATTAAAATGATTTGAAATGAAGTTTTGAAAGGATATGATATTTTGATATACTCAAATGATTTGAAATGAAGTTTTGGAATGGTATGATATTTTAAATATATTGAAATGGTTTGAAATTGATTTAATCTTTATTTTGATAAAGATTTGGATTTGAAGTGATATTCTATTTTGAAGTATAAAATATTATTTTAAAATTATAACCACGGGTTATAATAACGATTGGTTGTTAAAGAGACCGGGATCAGATATGGACATACTCTCTGTCGATACCGAAAACCACTTTAACAACTGTGTATGCGGTGGAGTTTCCAGAATGAAGTAGGATGGTGGCGACGATCCTAAGGTATATGCGTGGACCCAACTCCCGTAAGTTGGCATAAGGTGGCTAAAACAGGAGCGATTGACGGGCCAATGAGGTAGCACCTCTGATCGGACACACTTCTTCGATACCATTCTATTACTTTTTTGATTGATTGGGTGCACCCCTTGATTTGGGAGTGTTGTTCGAGGTGGGCGGTAGTGGCTGATATGCGTCACCACCAGTCCGGATGCATAATTGGTATATCTACCCTTGCATTTCCTAGTTGTGTCGTGTCACCTACCATATTGAGCTTTACTACGAGTTGTGATTTCTCCCGTAGCCTGTGGAGTATCGAGGGTAGCCCCCATTTTGGGAGTATTCTAATACTGGATAGACTACTGGGACTATTACGTGCTAAGGGCTATATAGGTAACCCCTTGACGCTATTAAAAAGTATGTTTATTTTATATTAGACATTATTATAATAGCGAATATTACTACATAGTAGATAGTTTAATGGATCCTTAAAGAATGGGCGATCCCAAGCATTCTTTAAGTTACTTGTACCTTTTATTACAGTTCACTTGAGTTGGTTTACATTGTATAAGTATGTATGTCCCGACTCGAGTGTTTTGTGTTTTGCTTTACGCTCGGGCCAGACTGAGTGATACAGCATTAGAGACTCACCTTCGGAGTTGAAGCTTTGCTTGAAGATCCAGCTATCTATTTCACTTTCAGATATTCATTTGATTCCAGTGATGTATTCAGATTTGTACTTGATTATCATATTGAGACTTCTGTTATACTTTATTTCTTCTGTTGTATCTTATTTAACTGTGATATATTTACATAGTAGCTTCATGAACTACTATTTCTTTTACTTCCGCTGCACTTCTTTCTCTGTGTCTGTGACCTATGGTTATTTATTTACTGTATATTCTAAGATTTGCCAAATTTTATTTACAACGCGGTATTTTGAGCAATTCAAGTCTGACATGTGTGTCTGCCTATGCACTTGGCGGGTTCAGCATGATAGGGGATTCTCTCATTTGGTTTGGTAGCGAGCGGATGACTCTTACTCCTACATGTCCCTGCAGGGTTGGTGCAGTCGAGAGGCTGGCCGTAAAGGCAGAACACAGGTACGACTGTATGCTACGGTAGGCGTTACCCCACTGACGTGGTTCGTTACAGTTGGTATCAGAGCTTTGGCTCTAGGCAAAACTTAGCATATATGGTAGATTTATTTACAGAATCACTTTCGTTCGAGCTTGAATCTCTTCCTTTTGACTCGATTTTTGAATTTTGGAACATTCCCTGCGGTTCCAAAATCCATTCTTGTCCCTCACTATTCATCTTCTTTTGATTCTGGAGTGTCCGATAACTCCACTCTGAATAATCTTTCTAATGAATTGGTGGTCCCACCAATATTCTAATGACTTGTAAAGGGGTGAAACTTCTTTACAAAAAGCATTGATTCACCGAAGATGTCTGCATCCTCGGTTTACAATGCTATATATCTCTTGTTATTCCGAATTCTATCTCTTGAGATCGAATGTAGATTTACCCCAGAAAATCCACATCGATCTTATTCTTTAAGTTACGATTGACCCGGTTAAGGTTGCCCGCGTTTATCTAAACTGATCCATCTCCTTATTCTGTTGTTTAATCATCTTATCTTTTGTCTCCAACTTATATTCAAATCAGGATTCTCTTTGATTTGAGTCCATCAAATCTGAATCCCTATCCTTATTTTGAAAACTTATCTTGTATTTGAAATTTTATATTTTAAAGATGTTTTATATATTGTGTTGTTTGAGTTGTTGATTTGGGTTTCCGATCGGTTCGTTTAATCAACGCTATCGATAGGACCTCCAAAACACTTGAACAGAGCAAACTGACACGATATGGTTTTAAATTTAGTAGATGGATAAATTTGTATAATTATAATATGCATAAGGTTAATTTTCTGCAATTTTTGATAATTAATGGAATTGGGTGTTAAGAAATAATATTTAACTTTGTATGTATTTTATAATCATTGTCTTTTGTTTCATATATAAATAATTAAACATGGTTATAAATTAATTTGGAAATTTAAATGGATTTAAATTAAGAATGTGAGAATTTAATTTCCGATGATTTCGAACTTTGTTTTGAAAGTTTTAAAAGGATATATTATTAAAGGTATTTCTAGTAGAAATTGTTTCAAAGGATTTTTAATTTGTAAATCAGTGCTTTTTTCTTTGTCGCTGGAAAATAATTTTGGTGATGACTGCAGCATCATCGACATTTATTTTCGAATTTCGAAGTGAAGAGACTATTCTGTAGCTTTGCTACAGTTTTGCTTTGAAATTTAATTGATTTGAATTTCTAAATATGACTTGACTTATATTATATAGATATATGATTTAAGAGTTGATTTGATATATATTGTGTATATTTAATTATCTCTAAAATAGTTTGAGGTTAATCAGAAATTTAATTCTTAAATTTTATCTTAAAGGATAATTTCAATTATAAAAGGAAATCAAAATTTGAATAAATATGTAAACTTGAATAATTGAAACTGAATAATTTATCTGTATAATACTCAATTACATTCCAATATAACTTATCCAAATTATTCAGAAGTTAAATATGTAATTGAAAAACATACAATATAAAGAGGATTTTATAAATAAAATTTAAGTGGTTATAATAAATGTTATACACTTAAATTTTATTTATAAAGGATCAGTTGAGGTAAACATAGAAAAGGGTTAATTGGATAATTTACAATATAACGATATTTAAAGGAAATTATAAATAAATTGAAATAGTTAAAAAGTGAAATACACTTAACATATATATGATTTGATATTAAGTGGAATAATAAAGAATGAAATTTAATGAATAAAGATGAAATATAATAAATGATTGTTCAAATTCATGACTTTATAAATTGTTGATTTGATGATGAGATAATGAGATTTAAAAATAATTAAGATTTATTTAACTTAAGTGAAATCAAATGAATGAAATTAATTATGAATGTAAGTTGAAATTTTCATGATTTTAAAATTTATTATCTTATTCTGTTTTCCAATCTATTTTCTTTCTGGTTGTTTCCATTCCCCTACTTTCTAAGTAGGAAATCAAATTCGAATTGGTTAGCCTTGGAGCTACTGTTCTCTTTCAACTTGATCTTGCCACTGATTATCACCAACTCAGTGTTCATGAGGAAAGTATTCCCCGAGACTGCTTTCCGTACTAAGAATGGTTTTCTATGAATAGTTAGTGATGCCTTTTGGTTTGACTAATGCTCCTGCTCTCTTTGTTGATTTGATGAATCGTGTTTTTCGTATTGTGCTTAATAAGTTTGTTCTTGTCTTTCTTTCTTTCTCTTTTTCCTTCATCATTTAAATTTTCTATCTCTTCTGTGGTTCTTACTTCTCCCTATTCTGAATCTGAGCACTGCTTACCATCCACAGACCGACGGTCAAACAGAAAGGGTGAATCAGATTCTCGATGATCTTTTTCGTGCTTGTGTTCTTGATTCTGGAGGATCTTGGGAAGATCATCTTCACCTTGTTAAACTTACCTATAATCACAGTATCAGGTATAATTTCAATCTTCTTGTCATCTTGTCTTAATCTTATTTCATTTTTATATTTTCTGTGCTTTCCCATACCTCATTCCTTTTCGGGGACGAAAAGTTTTGAGTGGGGGAGAGTGTAACAACCCTGTATTTTGTGATTATTTTAATTATATATTTTAATTACTTTAATTTAATTCCCTAATTTAAAAACTTTATTTTTATTTATTTAAATTTGATAATTTTGTTATTTTAAATATGAATTTTGATTTTGATGTGAATTATAATTTCAAACATGAATAAATATAATATTTTCCAGAAATTTGAATTTTGGTCAAACTTTGACTTTTAATTTTAAATTTTAAATTGTTGAAATTTTGAATTTATCTTTATTTTATGAAAGTAAATCAAATTTTAAGAATACTGCTTTTCGTTTCGTTGAAATCTGATTTATAATGTGAAAGTTATGCCCTTTTGAATATTTGTATAATTTGTTGTATTTAACAAAATTGTTTATTTTAATTAATATAAATAATATGTTTGTTTGATATATCATGTTATAATTTGTGTAACATGACATGTTATGTATTTTTTTTTTAAACATTTTAAAAGTCTAATTGACATTTTCAAATGCCAGTTGTATTCTGTTTATAAATTTTAATTCCTAGTTTCAAATAATTAAAGTAATTCTTTATTTATCTTCCTATTTTCTTAAGAACTTATCTATCATCATTCCTACTTTATTTTGTTTCTCATCTTATTTTATTTATTGAACTTTTATTTGTTTTAGTGAAATAAAAATTTTATAAGGCTAGTGATATTTATTTGTAATTTTCATGTCCTATTTCCAATTTTTAAACATTTTCTTTAGTTCTTTTTCTATTTTCTCTAAATCAAATTATTTATTTCACTTTGAAAATACTTTAGAAATTTTTTATTTCAAAATTTTTCTTTAGAATATTTTTAAAATGAAGTAGATAATTTTCCAAAGTCAATGGTGATTTATTTGTAATTTTTGGACACTATTTTGAATTTTTAAGCAATTTCTTATATTCTTTTTCCATTTTTTCTAAAATTAATTATTTATTTTTATTCTATATTACTTTGTGTCAGTTTTAAAGCTAATTACTGATTTTATTTTTGTAACGACCCGTATTTTTACGGATCAAAATATCGTAAAACAGTTGTTATTTGATCGTAGTATGGTTAAGTTGTTCAGAGCCTAGGTCATTCGGAGCTTATGTCGTATAATAGTTAGGTCGTAGACGACTTATAGGTGTTGGCGACCTAAGGAAGTTAGTGGTAACAGTTAACGACTTAGGGACTGGACGAGGTAAGGCTTAGGTCGTATGATAGTTAGGTTGCGTAGTGGTTTAGGTCGTATGTTAGTTTGGGACGACCTATAGGATTTGACCGACCTAAGGAATAGGCGACTTAGGGAAGAACGGCAACCTAAGAGTTAGCGGTATAGGAGGTAAGCGAGTTAACGACTTAAGAAGTTGTTGTAGTTAGGTCGTGAGCGACCTATGGGGTGTTGTGCTTAGTTATGTCGTGAGCGACCTAAGTTCACCAGTTATGTGTAGTTAGGTCGTCCAGACGACTTAGGAGTTAGGTCGGAAAACCCTGCGTGTAGTTAGGTCGTTAGACATACTATGGTGTTAAGTCGTTAGGTCGTGTGGTGAGCCCTGTGTGTGTTAGGTCCTATGTACTAAGTCGTGTTTCGTTAGGTTGCGATTTTTGTTAGGTCGCTAAGCCGCATCTCTATTAGGTCGTGGGTCGCGCATCAGTGTTGAGGCTTAGGTCGTTGGGTCTGTAGGTCGCGCAGAACTGTTAGGTCGTTAAGTCGTAGGTCGGAGAGAGTTAGGTCGTGGACGGCCTAAGGGGGCGGACGACCTAAGATTTTTCCAGCCTATAAATACCCGGTTTTTCTTCACTTTTTGGGATCCGGATTTTGAAGCAACGAAGTGCTGCTATTTTGAGAGCTCAAGTTCTACACTTCTTCACTTATTTTCTCCACTCTAATCTTGTGCTTCCTTCCTTCCAAATCGAAGATCAAGATCGAAGGCTAAAGTTGAAGATCTTCATTCTTCGAAGAGAGATTTCATCGTTTGAAGCGGAATTTTGGTAGATCGAGTTAGATTCTTCGATGTCCAGATCTGAAGTGTGTTGCTTTTGAAGTATTTAGGAGATTCGGTGAGTGGTGATTATCTCTCACACGGATCCAAAGGAGTATATCGGATTGATGGCTTTTTTTTTGCAAAGCAAGCGGGGTTGAATGGCTTGACTTTGTGTTAAAATAGTGATTTCCATGCATTTTCTTAAACCTAAGTATAGATCTACTGTTCATGATGATTTGACATCCATTTTACTACATGTTAACCTATGCAAGTTCATTCATCAAGTTATCAAGATATTGCTCATGTTTCATGCTTGTTAGATTTAGACTCTTTATTTACTAGATTGCCATTATTGTTATAATTGTTATTAGATCATGTTGGAATGTTTGATTACTTGGATTAATGCTTGACTTGATTGATTGTTCTAGATTAGTTGATTGATGATTTGATTTAGACAAGATGGTCGAAGATGATTCAAAAGCTAAGGGAAAGGCTCTCGAATTGGAAAAGCTGCTCGTGGCATATGCGGCGGATGATGAAGCTCGTATGGATAGATTTGATGATGATGTTGAGATGAGGCTTTGCTATGATGAGATGAAGCGAGGCATGATGTCTGATAGCCTTGGTTTAATCCAGACGGGATCATTCCAAGCATGTTGATAACAAGGTGAAAGGGTTCGGGTTTGAGGATAATGGTTGGCTTGAGAGGCGCTTGAGCTAGTATGGAAATAGTCGTCGAGGAGGATGACTAGAAGGCTGAGATTTCATCGTTGTTGAAGGTTCTAGCAGGCTCAAAGCAAGAGTACGTTGGGCAGATTCGATAGTCCCTAAAGACTATGATTGGTAGTCGAGTACTCTGGGCAGATTCGATAGTCCTAGGCACGGGCTGCGACGACGTGCGGAGTTCTGTCTAGAACCGGGGTTTCCATTAGCCCTTGACTGACGGCTGAAAGAATGTGCCGGTCATTCAATTAACGGTGGTATCGAAGCAATGATAACAGTGATAGCCAGAGTCATGGATGTTTGGTTGGATCATCATTCGGTCTCAAGAGCAGTGTTTTCTGGGTGCTTATCTGATCTTGGTTTAGGCCTTGGGGGTTTGTACTTGGAAAACATCGCCCTTGACTCGAGTGATAATTGCTTTACTTTAAATGTTTGCTTTGCTATGTTTACTTCTGCTTAGTGTGTGTCTGGGGGGCTATCACTGTAGAAAGAGGTGGAGTGGGAGGGTTGGATTCCTATTCCTTTTTCCTTTATGCTCTTTTGGTATGTTGTTAGTTAATTTACCGCTCACTAAGACTGTTGTCTAACTCAAGGCTTTATGTTTAACTCTTATTGCCTTGGGCTGTTCATCCGTTTTGGGATGGGCAGACTAGGTAATAGGTGACAGGTGCTGTTCTTAGTTTCCCACGATGCTGATGGCGAAGACGAGCTGGAGGCTTGCATATTATTCCTTATTATATGTACTGGATGTTCCGCTGCTTGTATATTCTCTGAGTGATATGTAGTAAGGCTTGATGTATTGACTATTCAGATGTTTGTATTCAACTATTATGAAGTTTAATTGATGAGATTCTATTCTGTGAAGCTTCACTATATATATTCTCTATTGTATTTTATCCATGCGCTGTGAGTAATACAATAGATTCCGCTGTTTTAACTTACCCTGGCGATCGTCCATGGCTGCCTGGCACACCTTACAGCGCACTATTACTCTATGTTTAGTGCAGGGGTCATGGGCGGTCGTCACATTTGGTATCAGAGCATTGGTTAATCGATTTTACCCAACGCTCGTTGACGTAATTACGTATGAGAGACGTAATTGTATTTTGATGGATGATTACTATATATAATATAGTAGCTTAGAAGAGTTTGAGTCCTTTATGCAGTTGGTGTGCTGATCATTTCTTTTATCGATATTAAGGATGAGTCGAAGAGGGAGACCAGCTGCTAGGGAAGGCCGTGCTGCTGATTATGCTGCTATGTTCGAAGCTATGATGACTTCGATCATGAGAAGGATGCCAGCTCCGGGGCCAGCAGTAGATGTTGGAGTTCAAGTTCAAACTCCAAAACCGGTGGATTTTGCTAAGCTGTGTAAAGACTATACTGCTCTTGGAGGAAAGGTTTTCTTGGGAACAGAGTCAACCATTGAAGTCCAGAGATGGATAGATGCTTGTAGAAGGATCTTTGGTGATTTGGGAATCGAGGATGCAACTAAAAGGAAGCTTGCGTCAAGACAGCTTCAAGGGAGAGCTTCTGATTGGTGGAACTCTATCACCATTGATACTCCAGAGGAAGAAATTACTTGGGAGCAATTCCAAGCCAGATTCGAAGCTAAGTTCATTTCTACAGCTCAGAAATCTATTCTGTTCAAGAAGTTTGTAGAGCTCAAGCAAGATGGAAGACCAGTTCTTGAGTATGTATCTGAGTTTGAAGCTTTGTCCAAGTATGCCCGGTCGTATATTGAATCTCCGTATCAGAAGAACGAGAAGTTTGTGACAGGCTTGGACATTTATCTTAGGAGGCAGTTAGTGGATCATCTGGACGATCCATTTGAGAAGCTTGTAGAGAAGGCTCTCAGGCATGAGAATTTTTTTCCTAAAGGAGGATCTGTTGTTGCTGTGACCAAGGAAGAGTCTAAACCACAGCAGGGTGGAAACAAGAAGAGGAAGCAGCAACAGCAAAAGGGTAAGGATGGCTAGAAGAAGCCGAAGGGCGAAGTGACCTGCTACAACTGTCAGTAGAAGGGCCATTTCTCCAGAGATTGCAAGAATCCAAAGGTGCCGGTGAAGTGCCACAACTGTGACAAACCGGGGCATATTAGGAAGAATTGTCCAGAACCGCGGAAGGACAAGCAGATTGTGCAAGCTTATGCTTTGGGGGTTGTTCCATCATCTTCAAAAGCTCCTACTGTTGAAGAGAAAGGAAAGAGTGTGGTGGTTCAAGGTACTCTTTCCATATGTGGTGTTCCAGTTAGGGTGTTATTCGATACTGGGGCGTCGCATTCTTTTGTTTGTAATGAACTTGTAGGCCGGTTTGGTTTAGAACCAGATATTGTTGATAGGCCATTGGTTGTGACTAATCCAGTTGGGGGTTCGTCTTTTTTGTGTATGCTATGCCGTGGTCTGATTGTATCGAGTCATGATTGCTCTTTTGTTTGTGATTGTTTTGTTCTGAACTTTGCGGGGTTCAGAATTATTTTGGGTATGGACTGGCTTAGGAAGTATGCGGCAAAGGTTGATTGTGAAAGATTGGAGGTGACAGTCGAGAATGTGGAAGGGCGAAAGGTTGTGATACGATGTAAGCATGAGGAAGGCGTCTTCATGAGCTTCATGTATTCGCTGGTTGTTCCACGGGATGGACTGTCATCGGTGCCAACCGCTAATGGATTTGAGGATGTCTTTGATGAGGTCAAAGGGTTACCGCCGCATAGAGAGATCGAGTTTCGTATCGATTTAGTTGAAGGAGCCAGACCTGTTGTGATGCCTCTTAGGCGGATGGCGCCTAGGGAACAGCAAGAGTTAAAGGTGCAAGTTGACGATCTTTTGCAGAAAGGATTCATTCGGCATAGTGTGTCCGAAAGGGGTGCACCAGTTGTGTTTGTAACCAAATCAGATGGATCATTGAGGTTGTGTGTGGATTATCGTGAGCTGAATAAAGTGACTAAGAAGAACAAGTATCCATTGCCGAGAATAGATGACTTGTTCGATCAGCTTCATGAAGCCAAGGTGTTTTCTCAGATGGATTTGGCAACGGGATTTCACCAGTTAAGAGTGGCTAAGGATAGTGTGCCGAAGACTGCTTTCAGGACACCGTCTGGTTTCTTTGAGTGGCTGGTAATGCCGTTTGGATTGACCAACGCACCAGCATATTTTGTGGACCTTATGAATAGAGTGTTCAGAGATCAGTTGAACAAGTTCGTACTAGTGTTCGTGGATGATATTTTGATTTACTCTAAAACTGAAGAAGAGCACAAGATGCACTTGCGTATTGTTTTGGAAATCTTACGGAAACATCAGCCGAAGGCTAAGTTTTCGAAGTGTCACTTCTGGAAGAGTGAAGTGAGGTTCTTAGGCCATATTATCTCTGGAAATGGAATAGCGGTTGATCCCGCCAAGATAGCAGCAATCCAGGATTGGGGTAGACCTAAGAATGCATCTGATGTGAGAAGTTTTCTTGGATTAGCAGGATACTATAGTCGATTTATCAAAGACTTTTCCAAGGTGGCTGCACCATTAACAGGATTGACGAAAAAGAACCAAGTATTCAGATGGGATGCTAAGTGTGAGCAAGCTTTCGGAATCCTGAAAGAGCGATTGACAAGTGCTCCTGTTTTGACTATTCCAAGTGGAAATGATGAGATGGTGGTTTACACCGACGCATGTGGTACTGGACTTGGAGCAGTTCTGATGCAGAAGAGTAAAGTTGTTGCGTATGCAAGTCGACAACTGAAGCCGCATGAAAGGAATTATTCGACTCATGATTTGGAGTTGGCGGCGATTGTATTTGCTCTGAAGATGTGGAGACATTATCTATTGGGAGTTCGATTTGAGTTGTTTACAGATCATAAGTCGTTAAAGTATCTTTTCTCCCAAAAGGATTTGAATCTTCGGCAGCAACGATGGCTAGAGTTTTTGGCATCATATGATTTTAGTATAGCCTATACTCCGGGAAAGGGTAACGCAGTGGCAGATGCGTTAAGTCGAAGACATGCAGGATTGGGAGCCATGTTTTCAGAATGGAAGAATCTCGAGTATTTGGCTGGATTTGATTTCAGGCCTAGATGTGAATTGGAACCTGAGATGTTGGCAAACTTATCGATAAGACCGACTCTTTTGGAAAGAATTGGCAAGAGCCAAAAGCGAGACGATAAGCTTGTCAAGATTATCCGTGATTTGGAATCTAGATTGGACCTAGAAAAGGATAAAGGATTCGAGTTCGATCGAGAGGGTTGGCTTCGGAAGCAAGGACGGCTAGTTGTTCCCGATATAGATGAATTGAGAAATGAAGTTCTGAAGGAAAGTCATCACTCGAAGATGACAATTCATCCAGGTGGAAATAAGATGTATCAGGATATGAAGAGAACATATTACTGGGAAGGTATGAAGAAGGATGTTGGAAATTTTATTTCCAAGTGCATGAACTGCCAGTTGGTAAAAGCCGAACGGAAGAAGCCAAGTGGATTGCTTCAGCCATTAGAAGTTCCTACATGGAAGTGGGATCAAATATCGATGGATTTTATCGATGGACTACCTAGAACCAGAACGGGAAATGAAGGGATTTGGGTCATCATAGATCGTCTGACTAAGAGTGCAAGATTCATTCCTGTTCGATCAACTAGGACTGCATCAAAGTTGGCTGAGCTGTATGTTAAATGGGTAGTTCGATTCCATGGTATTCCGAAAAGTATAGTGAGCGATCGAGACCCATTGTTCATTAGTGGATTTTGGAAGAGCTTTCAGGAAGTTTTGGGAACCGAGTTGTGTTTGAGCACAGCTTATCATCCCCAAACAGATGGTCAGACTGAGAGGGTCAATCGAGTTTTGGAAGATCTCCTTAGAGCTTGTGTTTTAGATTTCGGAGGATCATGGGAAGATCACCTACATTTGGTGGAGTTTTCGTATAATAACAGTTACCAGTCAAGCATTGGTATGGCACCGTATGAGGCATTGTATGGAAGACCGTGTAACTCTCCGACATGTTGGTTGGAAACGGGGGAAAAGTTGATACTTGGGCCAGAATTGATTCGACAGACTTTGGATTGCATAGAGATCATTCGGCAACGAATGAAGGCAGCTCAAGACCGACAGAAAAGTTATGCCGATAAGCGTCGTAAGGATTTGGAATTCGACGTAGGTGATATGGTTTTTGTGAAGATTTCTCCACTAAAGAATGTTATTCGATTCGGGAAGAAAGGAAAATTGACTCCGAGGTTTGTTGGACCATTCCCGATCATCGAGCGAATTGGGAAGCTCGCCTACAAATTGGAGTTACCAGAAAAGATGTCGAGTGTGCACAATGTTTTTCATGTATCGTATCTACGGAAGTATGTGCACGACTCGAATACAGTGGTTTCTGCTGATAGATGTGAAGATTTTGAGGTTGATCCAATCGATAAGAGACCTCGTAAGCCGCTTCGTGTTGTGGAAACTGACACGAAACAGCTTAGGAGGAAGGTAGTTAGGTTGCTCAAGATACAATGGAGTGATGATGTTAACGACTGTACATGGGAGGTGGAAGAGAGGATGAAGGCAGCTCATCCTGAACTCTTCGAGGTATGGCCATAAGGTGTCGTGACATCTCATGACGTTGTAACTTGTTCTAATTTTAGAATTCAGCATGCTAGGCTAGAATTGGATGCATGGTTTGTTGATTGCTATGGATGGTAGGCATGCAGAATAGCTTTTGATTGCTCTTGTTTGTTTGGAATTTCGGGGGCGAAATTCCTAAGGAGGAGAGAATGTAACGACCCGTATTTTTACGGATCAAAATATCGTAAAACAGTTGTTATTTGATCGTAGTATGGTTAAGTTGTTCAGAGCCTAGGTCGTTTGGAGCTTAGGTCGTATAATAGTTAGGTCGTAGACGACTTATAGGAGTTGGCGACCTAAGGAAGTTAGTGGTAACAGTTAACGACTTAGGGACTGGACGAGGTAAGGCTTAGGTCGTATGATAGTTAGGTTGCATAGTGGTTTAGGTCGTATGTTAGTTTGGGACGACCTATAGGATTTGACCGACCTAAGGAATATGCGACTTAGGGAAGAACGACGACCTAAGAGTTAGCGGTATAGGAGGTAAGCGAGTTAACAACTTAAGAAGTTGTTGTAGTTAGGTCGTGAGCGACCTATGGGGTGTTGTGCTTAGTTAGGTCGTGAGCGACCTAAGTTCAGCAGTTATGTGTAGTTAGGTCGTCCAGACGACTTAGGAGTTAGGTCGGAAAACCCTGCGTGTAGTTAGGTCGTTAGACGACCTAAGGTGTTAAGTCGTTAGGTCGCGTGGTGAGCCATGTGTGTGTTAGGTCCTATGTACTAAGTCGTGTTTCGTTAGGTTGCGATTTTTGTTAGGTCGTTAAGCCGCATCTCTGTTAGGTCGTGGGTCGCGCATCAGTGTTGAGGCTTAGGTTGTTGGGTCTGTAGGTCGCGCAGAACTGTTAGGTCGTTAAGTCGTAGGTCGGAGAGAGTTAGGTCGTGGACGGCCTAATGGGGCGGACGACCTAAGATTTTTCCAGCCTATAAATACCCGGTTTTTCTTCACTTTTTGGGATCCGGATTTTGAAGCGACGAAGTGCTGCTATTTTGAGAGCTCGAGTTCTACACTTATTCACTTCTTTTCTCCACTCTAATCTTGTGCTTCCTTCCATCCAAATCGAAGATCAAGATCGAAGGCTAAAGTTGAAGATCTTTATTCTTCGAAGAGAGATTTCATCATTTGAAGCGGAATTTTGGTAGATCGAGTTAGATTCTTCGCTGTCCAGATCTGAAGTGTGTTGCTTTTGAAGTATTTAGGAGATTCAGTGAGTGGTGATTATCTCTCACACGGATCCAAAGGAGTATATCGAATTGATGGCTTGACTTTGTGTTAAAATAGTGATTTCCATGCATTTTCTTAAACCTAAGTATAGATCTACTGTTCATGATGATTTGACATCCATTTTACTACATGTTAACCTATGCAAGTTCATTCATCAAGTTATCAAGATATTGCTCATGTTTCAGGCTTGTTAGATTTAGACTCTTTATTTACTAGATTGCCATTATTGTTATAATTGTTATTAGATCATGTTGGAATGTTTGATTACTTGGATTAATGCTTGACTTGATTGATTGTTATAGATTAGTTGATTGATGATTTGATTTAGACAAGATGGTCGAAGATGATTCAAAAGCTAAGGGAAAGGCTCTCGAATTGGAAAAGCTGCTCGTGGCATATGTGGCGGATGATGAAGCTCATATGGATAGATTTGATGATGATGTTGAGACGAGGCTTTGCTACGATGAGATGAAGCGAGGCATGATGTGTGATAGCCTTGGTTTAATCCAGACGGGATCATTCCAAGCATGTTGATAACTCGGTGAAAGGGTTCGGGTTTGAGGATAATGGTTGGCTTGAGAGGCGCTTGAGCTAGTATGGAAATAGTCGTCGAGGAGGATGACTAGAAGGCTGAGATTTCATCGTTGTTGAAGGTTCTAGCAGGCTCAAAGCAAGAGTACGTTGGGCAAATTCGATAGTCCCTAAAGACTATGATTGGTAGTCGAGTACTCTGGGTAGATTCGATAGTCCTAGGCACGGGCTGCGACGATGTGCGGAGTTCTGTCTAGAACCGGGATTTCCATTAGCCCTTGACGGACGGTTGAAAGAATGTGCCGGTCATTCAATTAACTGTGGTATCGAAGCAATGATAACAGTGATAGCCAGAGTCATGGATGTTTGGTTGTATCGTCATTCGGTCTCAAGAGCAGTGTTTTCTGGGTGCTTATCTGATCTTGGTTTAGGCCTTGGGGGTTTGTACTTGGAAAACATCGCCCTTGACTCGAGTGATAATTGCTTTACTTTAAATGTTTGCTTTGCTATGTTTACTTCTGCTTAGTGTGTGTCTGGGGGCTATCACTGTAGAAAGAGGTGGAGTGGGAGGGTTGGATTCCTATTACTTTTTCCCTTATGCTCTTTAGGTATGTTGTTAGTTAATTTACCGCTCACTAAGACTGTTGTCTGACTCAAGGCTTTATGTTTAACTCTTATTGCCTTGGGCTGTTCATCCATTTTGGGATTGGCAGACTAGGTAACAGGTGATAGGTGCTGTTCTTAGTTTCCCACGATGCTGATGGCGAAGACGAGCTGGAGGCTTGCATATTATTCCTTATTATATGTACTGAATGTTCCGCTGCTTGTATATTCTCTGAGTGATATGTAGTGAGGCTTGATGTATTGACTATTCAGATGTTTGTATTCAACTATTATGAAGTTTAATTGATGAGATTCTATTCTGTGAAGCTTCACTATATATATTCTCTATTGTATTTTATCCATGCGATGTGAGTAATACGATAGATTCCGCTGTTTTAACTTACCCAGGCGATCGTCCATGGCTGCCTGGCACACCTTACAGTGCACTATTACTCTATGTTTAGTGCAGGGGTCATGGGCGGTCGTCACAATTTTTGTTTTATTTGAATTAAAGAAAATACGAAATATGAAAAGTTATAAAAGCTTTTGAAACTTAAGTCTTTTCGTCTCCAATGTCTCTTCATTTACCATAACTCTCCTCATTTACTTTGGCCGTGCAATTTTTCCTCAATTAGTCGTGACTTGCACTTCTTATTTATGCAAAAACTCATATCCCACTTCTTCATTCACGGCTCAAAATATTTTGGTAATGGCTCCTCCTTGTTTTCTTCCTTTTTCTTCTTATTTTCATATGATTTTTGCCTTGTTCTCTCCATAGTTTTGATCGACCTCTCCTCCATAGCCATGGCCACCACCTCCTACACTTCTTCCCTACCATCATCACCACCTACCCCTTCAGCCTTGACCATAGCCGAGCCCACCATGATGCAAATATCCACAAAACTTCAACATTTTCCTTGAAACCATGCTTGTTTGACCACCACATGCTTCACCACTCCATTTGTTCACACCACCACCACCTTAGTCCGCCACCACTACCTCTGTACAGACCCTTACTCACCCCTCCTACCCCTGTCCAGACCCACACCCCACTGGCCGAGCCCAAACCCTCAATGGCCGAGCCCAAAATTGAACAAAAACCTACCCTATGTTGCTTGAACCCCTTCACCTTCCCAAGTATAACTTCCTCTACATGTTCTTGCTTATGCCATGCATTTCCTAGCCCAAACCTGAGCCATACTATGTTTATACCAGTGCTAAACCACTCCCTAGGCTGTGCAAAAGAATAGATGCAAGGCAAAAGTCGTTGCATTCATATTTGTTTTTATTCCAAAGTTATATCGTTTCAAAGTTGCATTGAAATTTATAATTTGTTTGATTTGTTTTGGATTGTAACACAAGATTTGTAGCATTGGATCTCGCTCTCCACTCAAATTCTAGTCTTGTCATCGTGCTTTTGATTCCGTTGTGTCATTTGTATTGCAATCTCCAGCCATAGAGGTGAGTAAATCTCACTAGACATTTATACTTATGCAATTGTGAAACGACAACAATTGCATGTGTAGAATTTTATATGATGTTATAACTACCTGTGATGATTTATTTATATGATGTTAAACCTGTTTAATTACCTGTCATATCATCTCTTACTGTTATTTATTGTATACTATTCATTTTATATCTGTTTATCACACTGCAAGTTCCCTGTAGAATATAATCACTATGGGTTGAAATGATACATACCCGAACGGACTTTAGAATAGGGAAAAATCGTTATGGGCTGAAATGATAGGCCTGGACAGTTTTTATTTATTTTATTTTAACTTGGGATTGCGGGTTTGAAATGATAGAACCTGGATTTTTGCTTTTTAAACTACGGATTGAAATGATACATATCTGTATCACTTGACCTAGGTTAGAAAACTATATACAGGCCCGTGGTTATTTTATAAAGTATTTTGAATATTTTAAATATGTTTAAAAGTGTAAATCTATGTTAATTTGATTTAAATTGTTTAAATAAAGAAATTATGATTTTTTCTATAAGTTAAAAATGTTGAATAAATGACTAGTTAAACTGAAATTGGAAATATAACTTAAGTTTGGAAATTTGGATTTTGGTTTAAAAATGAATTTAAGTTATGAATAAAATGGAAATTTAATTATATTTGGAAAATGGTAAATATGATAATTTGATTTGAATTTGAATTTAAATGATTTAATAAAGTGTTATTGAGTTTTCTATGTATTAAAATGGTTAAATGAATGAATGCTTAAATGTGTAATTTTAAAATATAACTTGACTTGGAAATGGAAAATTTGGTTTTAATTAGAGGTTTAAATAAATTGGAAATTTAGTTTAATTTGTGAAATGGTAATTTGAAAATGTAAGTGTTAATAAATTGTAAAAGGTAAAAATGATAAAATTGTACATTTGAATTTGTTAAGTAGAATTATTGGAAAATTGGATTTTTTGTAAAGTTTACTTTATAAAAATCATAAGTAAAAAGATATTTGAATTACCATTTTTTTCATGTTAAAAATATGATTTTTATAATGTTAAAAGGGTTTAAAATGAAGTTTATTATTTGCTGGAAATACAATAAAATCTGGAAATTACTTTAATAGCATTCAGAAATGCTATGATTTCTGATTTGAACTAAAATTGAATAAAAGAGCTATTACAGCATTTCTGAAATGCTGTAGTTGCTATAGTTGAACTAAATAGGCTAAAAACTTAATAAAGGCCTATTACAGCAGTTCTGTAATGCTGTAGTGGTCTGCTGTCTTTGCTGAATTTAATTAAAACCTTTAATTTGAAACCTGAGCTATTACAACATTTCTAGAAATGTTGTCTTTGCTGTTTTAAACTAAATTTCAACAAAACTGAGATTTAATAGCAGTTTTAAAATGCTGTCTTTGCTGAATTAAAAATGTTTTCAAGAAACTTATAACAGCTTTTTCTGAATGCTGTGAAAGGCTGAAATTTTCAAGGTTTATGGTTTTTAACTTAGTAAATGAACTCAGAATAGTTTAAAACTTTGGAAATTGAATACTTGATTTGAAAGTATAATAATTACACTTTTAAAATGGTTTAAATGAATTAATTTAATTGGAATATAAACTATTTAAAAGGTGACTTGAAATGATAATAAATGAATGATATCTTTGAATTTAAAAAGGTATTTAAAGTTGAATATTTGGATTTGAACTCAAATGATGATTTGATAATGAAGTTTAGAAAGATATGATATTTTGATATATTAAAATGATTTGAAATGAAGTTTTGAAAGGATATGATATTTTGATATACTCAAATGATTTGAAATGAAGTTTTGGAATGGTATGATATTTTAAATATATTGAAATGGTTTGAAATTGATTTAATCTTTATTTTGATAAAGATTTGGATTTGAAATGATATTCTATTTTGAAGTATAAAATATTATTTTAAAATTATAACCACGGGTTATAATAACGATTGGTTGTTAAAGAGACCGGGATCGGATATGGACATACTCTCTGTCGATACCGAAAACCACTTTAACAACTGTGTATGCGGTGGAGTTTCCAGAATGAAGTAGGATGGTGGCGACGATCCTAAGGTATATGCATGGACCCAACTCCCATGAGTTGGCATAAGGTGGCTAAAACATGAGCGATTAACGGGCCAATGAGGTAGCACCTCTGATCGGACACACTTCTTCGATACCATTCTATTACTTTTGTGATTGATTGGGTGCACCCCTTGATTTGGGAGTGTTGTTCGAGGTGGGCGGTAGTGGCTGCTATGCGTCACCACCAGTCCCAATGCGTAATTGGTATATCTACCCTGGCATTGCCTAGTTGTTCCGTGTCACCTACCATATCGAGCTTTACTACGAGCTGTGATTTCTCCCGTAGCCTGTGGAGTATCGAGGGTAGCCCCTATTTTGGGAGTATGCTAATACTGGATAGACTACTGGGACTATTACGTGTTAAGGGCTATATGGGTAACCCCTTGACGCTATTAAAAAGTATGTTTATTTTATATTAGACATTATTATAATAGCGAATATTACTACATAGTAGATAGTTTAACGGATCCTTAAAGAATGGGCGATCCCAAGCATTCTTTAAGTTACTTGTACCTTTTATTACAGTTCACTTGAGTTGGTTTACATTGTATAAGTATGTATGTCCTGACTCGAGTGTTTTGTGTTTTGCTTTACGCTCGGGTCAGACTGAGTGATACAACATTAAAGACTCACCTTCAGAGTTGGAGCTTTGCTTGAAGATCCAGTTATCTATTTCACTTTCAGATATTCATTTGATTCCAGTGATGTATTCGGATTTGTACTTGATTATCATATTGAGACTTTTTTTGTACTTTATTTGTAACAACCCGCTATTTTGGACCATTCGCATCCATTATAAGTGCATAGGTAGACACTCATGCCAGAATTGAATTGCTCAAAATACCGCGTTGTTAATTTAAATTTAGCAAAACTCAGCATATGCAGTAAATAAATCAATCACAGAATCACAGACACAGAGTAATACAATAATACGCAGCGGAATAGATAAAATAGTAGTTCATGAAGCTACTATATAAACATCAGAGTTAGAAATAAAATACAACAGAATATCTCAAATGCAGTGAAGTCTCCAGTACAACAGATGACTTCTCTGAACAAATCAACTAGAAGAGCTGAAAGCTGAGGCGATAGTTGGATCTCCAAAGGAAGCTCCAAACTCCAAGGGTGAGTCTCAAATACTGTATCACTCGGTCTGACCCGAGCGTAAAGTAAAACACAAAACACTCGAGTCAGGATTAACATTCTTATATAAATAAATCCAACTCAAGTGAAATATCAACCGAAATACAAGTAACTTAAAGGATGTTTGGGATAACCATCCTCTAAGGATCTTTAGAACTATCTACAAGGTGGAGATATACATTATAACACCGTGGTCATTTCAATTTAATTTATACTTCAAAACCCAAATATCATTTCATTTCAAATATACCTATTTTCCAAAATAGTGTATGTTCATTAAATAATTTATAAAGTAAAGTATTTATAATTTCCTCAAGTCTCACAAATCGATTCAAATTAACTCAAATTCCAAATTCAAATTTTATTATTTACTCAATTCATCAATTCAATTCAGTTCTAAAAATATACCATTTAGATTTTCAATATATTTCAAAGCTTTAATATTCAACATTTTCAAAGTTAAATTTAACGGTTTCCTATAGCTCTTGATTCAACTTTATTATTATTTAATCAGGGAATATTCACTTAATAAATTCAATATCATTTAACTAGCCTTAAATTTCAATTTTACCAAATATTTCCTTAAATTTATTTTAAACAAGAAATATTCATTAAATTATTTAAATCAAACTCACGTTATAAATCATATCTCAAACCCCAATTTCAATAAGCTCTAAATTGGTTTAATTAAATAAATTTCTTTACTAAATTCAAATTATCTTCTCACCCTTAACTTATTCAAATTTTTACCAAAATCTATTTTGAAATATAAATTTTATACTTAACATATTATATGTATTAAATCCATCTTAATTAACTTAAATATCATTATTAAATCTATATATATCCTTACCATTTATATATAAAATTTTTTAAAAATCAACATTTGTTAAAACCATATATTTCTTTCCAAAACCATGGGATTCAATTTCAAAATATTTATATATATGGACCAACGGTGTCTGTATATATGTTTATCATATGGTTAAGTGATACGGATATTTATCATTTCAATCCGAAATTTAAATATATACGGGTAGGTATCATTTCGACCCGTAATCCCAATTTCAATTCAAATGAAAATCGTTTGGGTTTATCATTTCAACCCATAACGATTTTCTCCTATTCTAAAGTCCGTTCGGGTATGTATCATTTCAACCCATAGTGAATTCTATACTAACAGGGAACTTGCAGAGTGATAACAGATAATATAAAATACAACAACAGGCATATATCATCAATAATAATATAACAGATACTGGTGTCAGATGTCACAGGTGAACATATACAGATAATAGTAATAATAGGCATATAAATACTAGATACTGGTGTCAGATGTCACAGGTGAACATCTACAGATAATAGTAATAACAGGCATATAAATACTAGATACTGGTGTCAGATGTCACAGGTGAACATATACAAATGATGGCATATATAACAATTTAAATAACTACAGCATCATATTTCAATTGTCGTTTCAATTGAAATCAAATTTAATAAATACAAGAACGTTAATCGTGAGTGATTGCTCACCTTTCGAGGCTAGAGGATAGACAAAGAAACGAGCTACGAATTCCAAAGGAATGCTAGATGGACACAAATCGATGAAGAAACATGCACGACGGACAAAGCTGATAATGGGAATTCGATGAGAACTAATCAGAATCAGTTTGATAGAAATAGAATATATATATTATTATTTTAAAAAATTGATATTTTTAACTTTAACACCTAAAAATCAAATCTATATATAGATATATATTGGGAAGCCAAAGTCCAATAACTTGTATATACGAGCTAATATATGAACCTATTAAAATTTAAGACAAATGTTTATAACAAAACAATATAACATATCTTATTATCATATATGCACAACTCAACAGCCTACATGTGTTATATAAAAAAAAATCCAGACTTGAATAAATAAATTTAAACTTAACCTGTTAATATATATATCCTATAATCTCAAGATACAGGTCATACAAAGCTTATCTAACTTATATACATCTGAAAACTTATAAAACTAACAATTGCAAAGCTTATAAAATTTTAAAATTCGTATGCCCGTGAAACTTATCAATCATAGATAAGTAAGTATAATTTCATATATGAATATCAGACTCACCACCTAGATGTATATCTAACTAACATATTAAAACTTAAACTATTTATAAACTGTAAAACTTTTAGAATTTTAAAACTGTAACAATACTCTTACTACAAATATAACCCCTATAATCTCATACCCATATATAATTTACTTAAAATATATATACTACCACTAAACAGATCCTATATAGAATAAACCGACCTATGAAATATAAACAGCTTATATACAAAACAACAATATACATACTATAAGCCTATACGTGTACGCGAACCAATATATATGCAGACCAACATCAATTAACTAAAATTTACACATGTTAACTGCCACACTATAACTATATATACATAACATTTTATAGGTAATTATCAAACAGAGATCAAACCACAATATTTATAATAATATCAAATGTAACAGTTGAATTATATAACCCAAGGTTTTTGTAAAGACCAGTATAAATAAAATAAGATATATATACGTAATATAAACAACAGTGGAAACTAGACTTTATAACTGATATGCAAAAAGATCTGAACATATAAATATACTTTAAAAATGGATACTAAAAATATATATATATCTTACCTAAATAAACCCGGAGGCAAAAGAGAATAGGAAGAGCAGACCGTAGAGTCTGGAAACTAACGTTGCTATGAGCTTCGGTTAAGGGAAACTGGGTGGGTTTCATAGCAAAGTGGAGGATCATGGGGTTTAGGCCGGAGCAGTAGCGATTAGCATGGAGCACTGGGTGGTAGGATCGGCTACAGGGTGCAGGTGGATATGTTCGGGTTTGTTGAAGGGGAAGGTGGCCACCGCTATGGCTGGCATGAGCTGGTGGGGCCGCGAGAGAATGGCGGTTGCGAGTGCGGGCTGAGGCTGCCGAAGGAGATGGCGGAGGAGTGCGGGCTGACTCGGAGAGGAACGGAGGGGGAGGAGGCATAGATCTCGGGTGAGGGTGGAGTTATGTGAGATGTTGATTCGGCTATGATGGTGGAGGATGGGAAAATATGCAGGCTTGCAAAAATGAACTGTCATATAATACTATTTTTTTTTCAAAAAAACTAAGTATAGATTAAAGAGAGAGGGAAGAGAGAACGGCAGTAGGTAGGAGTGAGCTGATTCAACGCAAATAGAAAAGGAGAATGTATTAAAGGCAATTTTATTATGATTATCAATCAGGGACGGTAAAAACGAAGAGACCCAAAACGCACTGGTAATGAATAAATTGAAATGATGAATGCAATGAGGATGAACGGCTAAAACATGTAATATAAAACAAAATGTAAAAGCAACGGTCATCCTAAGATTCAGCTGAATCATAAAGGCAAATTAAAGGTTTGATTGGACAGCACGTTCCGAATTTTGAAACGGAAGGAAGAAATAAAGTCAAAATTTACGGTACCGTTACAACGAACAGTTAATTGCTACCGTCGCGTACCGGACCTCAAATTGCAGAAATAAATATACCGCTGAGATTAGCATGACGAGACGATCAAAACGGTATACAGATATCAGTGACAGGATTATCTGATCAAAAGTCGTTATTCGGTACCAGAAAATGCTGCAAATTTGCTGAAAGTAAGATAAACGGAGCAATAGAAATCCAAATTTGGAAAAACGAATTTCGCAGTTTGATTCAGAATGATCTGAATAAATTTTCTCCTGTTGACATATTTTGGTTTCGGAAAACTTTTAAATTCACTGTTATTAACCGGTTTAAATTGAAATAAAATTTCATAGGAAAATAAACTTTAATATTATCAGATGAAAATTTACCAGTTGCTATATTAAAATAGACGTATTCTAAATAATAAATTTTTATTTTCAAATTTTATTATTTAAAATTTCACAAAATTTCAATTAATTACGTCATAAAAATTATTAAAATTTACGGGTCGTTACACTCTCCCCCACTCAAAACTTTTCATCCCCGAAAAGAAAGGAGGTAGAAGAATAGAAACAACCAGAAAGAAAAATAGATTGAAGGTTAAGATTAAACAATTAATTTAAAACTATATAAATTTTACTTGAAATATTCATTTGAAAACTTCATTTGCAATCAATTATCTTTAATACTTTAATACTTTTCAAAAATCCATTTGTAAATTCTTGCTTCCTTTATACTACCATTTATATGTTTAAAGGACACCTTTATAAATGTATGAAAACCATTTGAAAACAATTGTTTACATTATTACTTATATTTACAAAGAAGCTATTAAATCCATAATTCATAAATTTATTAATTCTATCTAAAATACTTTTCAAATATTATTAATAAATCAATAATCATTTCTTTAAATATGTTTTATTTAATTAATAACTTCTAAAATATTTATAACACTAAAATTTCTATTAAACCATGTAGTCTATAATTAAACAATATTTTGAAAGAATACAGTCAACAAGGAAAAGAAGGAGGATTTGGAAAAACATATTATAGGTGAATAAATAAAGCTGAGCAGACAAGGTAGATTCAAAAGAATAGTATCGGGCATGAATGATTAATTCAAACCATTAGAATTTCAATTTCAAATATTGATACAAAATTTCTTTGTTGGAAATACTTTTATAATAAATTTCCTTTATAACGAAACAAATTTCCTTTCGAAAATATTTTTATAACTCAATGTCTCAACAAGTTTATCCTTGTTCTTGTAGACTCTGGTAGTGCGTTGATCAGGCGCAAAACTAGAATTCTCTAAGTAATTAGTAGACCTGTTTCAACACCCAGTGAAAATACTGGAAAAACTTTTAAAAAAACAGATATGGAAAGTACAATCCAATCAAAAACACAAACAAAACCTTTGTCTAACCATGGTTCGCAGATACACAATGGTTACGCCTGGGTCCCCCAGGAAACAATCCATATCCGTAAGCTTTCTCAGCCCTGCGAGTTACGCCATGATGACTAGTAAAATGCAGGATACACAATGGTTACGCCTGGATTCCCCAGGAAACAATCCGTACCCCCAGGCAAGACTCAGCCAAGCATTTGCGCTACTATTCGCGACCTACACAGATTGCAGGATACACAATGATTACGCCTGGATCCCCCAGGAAACAATCCGTACCCCTAGGCAAGACTCAGCCAGGCAGTTGCGCTATGCAGTCACGAGAGAACAATAAGACCATGGGTAACGCCATGGAATTCGAAGGACACTCGAGTATCATATCCGGAAAACCAAAAATCAGAGAGAATAATATCGATAGAATGAATCCAAGATGTGGCCACAAATCGGATATCAAGCAGAAGGCACTTTCCATATCTTTACTTCGAAAATATGTATCATATAGTACCTTTTCAAATCACTTTCAAATATCGTACTTATATAAAATCCATTATATATGAGATTTAATTTTCAAATCAAATACTTTCCAAAATCAATAGTATATCAAATCGTACTTATATAGACTTCAATTATATAAGATTTCACTTTCAAATTGAGTACCTTTTCAAATCTATAGTTTTCGAATCAATTTCATACTCATACAAATCAATTATATATAAGTTCGACAACTCCAAATCAAGTATTTAGTAACATAAGGTTCTCAAATTTCAATTTTGTTTCAATATCAGTTAAATTTCAAAATCATATACAATTTCACCAAATTATTTCTTCTCAAATTAATTATCTTTAGTTTCAAATTTCCAAAAATAATAGGTTTAGAAATAAATCCAAATTTCCAAATCAATAATTTAAGTCAACCAATTCATTTCCAAAATCAAATGGTTTTCAAAATCATCTTATATTTACATAAGATCCATCTTATATAAGGATCAAATTTTTCAAAATAAATATCGCTGTATGAAGAGCCATATGGGATTGAATATCTTTGCTTTTATGGGTTATATATCTTCATAATTTAAATTGGAAATTTTCTTTTAGTAAGCAAAGATATTCTAACTCGACAGCTTTCAATTTCAGCGTCAAAATATATCAATGATATTAGGATATAAGATGTACATACGTCATCGTTTCGCAGAATCACATTTGATCACTCGCTCGATCACACAAGTTCGCTTTCGAACTAGTATTGTCCATTCGACTTCCCTAATGCGGACTTCGATATGGTTTCTCGACTAGAAGCCATCAGTCTCCTTGCATAGCCATATACTATGATAGAGAATTCTGGAATCGAGCCCAAAATCCATATCAAATATTCGCCATCAAGAATCGAATGAAAAATCCTAACACGAAATGGTGTAATCCACCTCGAACTTGTGTACTCAAACCTGGATCAAATTAATTATGCGAATAAAACAGCATACGTACAACTTATATATTTATTCCAACTTGTTAAATATATAGTTTCATAAAGATGTTACTAAGTTAAAACATTTAAACTAAATTTTATTCAAAATATTTTAAAGACCAAATTCTTTTCAAAGCATTTCGAATCTAAATTTCATATTAGAAAAAATTCAAAATAGCCTTATTCATTTACTTAACAAAACAGTTTCAACTTATTAAATCATATTACTTCATACTTAAACATTCAAAACAAACTTATATACCTTATCAAAATACTTTTCAAAATTTCTTAGCTTTGAAAAGTTAACCTTGATTTGGAAGTACTCGAACTTCAAAATAGTCGAAGAAATCATTTTCAAATTCAAGAGTTGGAAATCAGCAACAAATCAGTAAATCAATTTTAATAGATAGGGTTATATCAAATCCAAAACTCGAGGACTGAACACCGGCTCATTTCAAATCATTTCAAGTATATATATACATATATCTTCCGAACATCAAATCATACTTTGGAATTTGAAATCAAAATCGATTTCGCAAAATCACTCGAGTAGCAATGCTACTAAAGTGGCCTCTCCCCCACTATGAAACTCGAAAATCAATGTCGATGATGCGTGCACGAACTCATCACCGAAATTATTTTCCAGCGACATAAGTGAGTTCTGGACTTCTATTTTCTCAAAATTCTTTTGAAATTTCTTCGAAATCATTCGAAACTCATTAAAATCATTGGAAACATTTCTTATTTGGAAAATACTTTTAAATCATACTATTATTATATATTTCAAAATCTTAAAACCAATTTCAAAGTACCGGAGTTCAATTCTCGACTTTCAAATTTAAAATCCTTTAGTTATAAATCATTTTTTTATATAAAACAATTCCTTATATAACTTCAAAATTTCAAATCCTTTCAAAAATTCAAATTCTTATTTTTAAAAAGTATATATAATCCTTATCGAAAACATTTCCACTTTTATATATAGAATATAATCATACTTATAAAAATTTCGATATATAAAACAATTTCGAAAATACGAATAAACCCGATTTTTCAAAAAGGACGATTCAAGAATGGATGTCAAAACAAAGATAGAAATTCAAATTAGAGGGACTCTAATCAATTAGGATTCCGATTCGAAGATAAGTTCGAACGAAAATGAGATAATTAATTACAAAACAATAGATCGATATAGTTATATAAATCGCGGGCGACCTTAACCGGGTCAACCGTGACTTCAAGAATATAATCGATGCGGAAATCTAAGGCAATCGACATTCGATCGCCAGAGATAGAATTCGGCATAACAAGAGATGGCAACATCAAAACCGAGGGATATATAAATCTCCGGTGAATCAATGCCAATTGTAAAGGAGTTTCACCCCTTTACAAAACATCCAAAGATTGGCGGGATCGCCTATTCTACTAGAGATTATTCGAAGTGGAGTTATGTGATACTCCAGAATCAAAAGAATACCCATAGAGAGAGACAAGAATGAATTTTGGAACCGTAGGGAACGTTCCAAAGTTCAAAGGAAATCGAGTCAAAAGGAAGAGATTAAACTCGAACGAAAGTGATTCTGTAAATAAATTTACAATATATGCTAAGTTTCGCCTAGAGCCAAAGCTCTGATACCAACTGTAACAACCCGCTATTTTGGACCATTCGCATCCATTATAAGTGCATAGGTAGACACTCATGCCGGAATTGAATTGCTCAAAATACCACGTTGTTAATTTAAATTTAGCAAAACTCAGCATATGCAGTAAATAAATCAATCACAGAATCACAGACACAGAGTAATACAATAATACGCAGCGGAATAGATAAAATAGTAGTTCATGAAGCTACTATATAAACATCAGAGTTAGAAATAAAATACAACAGAATATCTCAAATGCAGTGAAGTCTCCAGTACAACAGATGACTTCTCTGAACAAATCAACTAGAAGAGCTGAAAGTTGAGGCGATAGTTGGATCTCCAAAGGAAGCTCCAAACTCCAAGGGTGAGTCTCAAATACTGTATCACTCGGTCTGACCCGAGCGTAAAGTAAAACACAAAACACTCGAGTCAGGATTAACATTCTTATATAAATAAATCCAACTCAAGTGAAATATCAACCGAAATACAAGTAACTTAAAGGATGTTTGGGATAACCATCCTCTAAGGATCTTTAGAACTATCTACAAGGTGGAGATATACATTATAACACCGTGGTCATTTCAATTTAATTTATACTTCAAAACCCAAATATCATTTCATTTCAAATATACCTATTTTCCAAAATAGTGTATGTTCATTAAATAATTTATAAAGTAAAGTATTTATAATTTCCTCAAGTCTCACAAATCGATTCAAATTAACTCAAATTCCAAATTCAAATTTTATTATTTACTCAATTCATCAATTCAATTCAGTTCTAAAAATATACCATTTAGATTTTCAATATATTTCAAAGCTTTAATATTCAACATTTTCAAAGTTAAATTTAACGGTTTCCTATAGCTCTTGATTCAACTTTATTATTATTTAATCAGGGAATATTCACTTAATAAATTCAATATCATTTAACTAGCCTTAAATTTCAATTTTACCTAATATTTCCTTAAATTTATTTTAAACAAGAAATATTCATTAAATTATTTAAATCAAACTCACGTTATAAATCATATCTCAAACCCCAATTTCAATAAGCTCTAAATTGGTTTAATTAAATAAATTTCTTTACTAAATTCAAATTATCTTCTCACCCTTAACTTATTCAAATTTTTACCAAAATCTATTTTGAAATATAAATTTTATACTTAACATATTATATGTATTAAATCCATCTTAATTAACTTAAATATCATTATTAAATCTATATATATCCTTACCATTTATATATAAAAAATTTTAAAAATCAACATTTGTTAAAACCATATATTTCTTTCCAAAACCATGGGATTCAATTTCAAAATATTTATATATATGGACCAACGGTGTCTGTATATATGTTTATCATATGGTTAAGTGATACGGATATTTATCATTTCAATCCGAAATTTAAATATATACGGGTAGGTATCATTTCGACCCGTAATCCCAATTTCAATTCAAATGAAAATCGTTTGGGTTTATCATTTCAACCCATAACGATTTTCTCCTATTCTAAAGTCCGTTCGGGTATGTATCATTTCAACCCATAGTGAATTCTATACTAACAGGGAACTTGCAGAGTGATAACAGATAATATAAAATACAACAACAGGCATATATCATCAATAATAATATAACAGATACTGGTGTCAGATGTCACAGGTGAACATATACAGATAATAGTAATAACAGGCATATAAATACTAGATACTGGTGTCAGATGTCATAGGTGAACATCTACAGATAATAGTAATAACAGGCATATAAATACTAGATACTGGTGTCAGATGTCACAGGTGAACATATACAGATGATGGCATATATAACAATTTAAATAACTACAGCATCATATTTCAATTGTCGTTTCAATTGAAATCAAATTTAATAAATACAAGAACGTTAATCGTGAGTGATTGCTCACCTTTCGAGGCTAGAGGATAGACAAAGAAACGAGCTACGAATTCCAAAGGAATGCTAGATGGACACAAATCGATGAAGAAACATGCACGACGGACAAAGCTGATAATGGGAATTCGATGAGAACTAATCAGAATCAGTTTGATAGAAATAGAATATATATATTATTATTTTATAAAAATTGATATTTTTAACTTTAACACCTAAAAATCAAATCTATATATAGATATATATTGGGAAGCCAAAGTCCAATAACTTGTATATACGAGCTAATATATGAACCTATTAAAATTTAAGACAAATGTTTATAACAAAACAATATAACATATCTTATTATCATATATGCACAACTCAACAGCCTACATGTGTTATATAAAAAAAAATCCAGACTTGAATAAATAAATTTAAACTTAACCTGTTAATATATATATCCTATAATCTCAAGATACAGGTCATACAAAGCTTATCTAACTTATATACATCTGAAAACTTATAAAACTAACAATTGCAAAGCTTATAAAATTTTAAAATTCGTATGCCCGTGAAACTTATCAATCATAGATAAGTAAGTATAATTTCATATATGAATATCAGACTCACCACCTAGATGTATATCTAACTAACATATTAAAACTTAAACTATTTATAAACTGTAAAACTTTTAGAATTTTAAAACTGTAACAATACTCTTACTACAAATATAACCCCTATAATCTCATACCCATATATAATTTACTTAAAATATATATACTACCACTAAACAGATCCTATATAGAATAAACCGACCTATGAAATATAAACAGCTTATATACAAAACAACAATATACATACTGTAAGCCTATACGTGTACGCGAACCAATATATATGCAGACCAACATCAATTAACTAAAATTTACACATGTTAACTGCCACACTATAACTATATATACATAACATTTTATAGGTAATTATCAAACAGAGATCAAACCACAATATTTATAATAATATCAAATGTAACAGTTGAATTATATAACCCAAGGTTTTTGTAAAGACCAGTATAAATAAAATAAGATATATATACGTAATATAAACAACAGTGGAAACTAGACTTTATAACTGATATGCAAAAAGATCTGAACATATAAATATACTTTAAAAATGGATACTAAAAATATATATATATCTTACCTAAATAAACCCGGAGGCAAAAGAGAATAGGAAGAGCAGACCGTAGAGTCTGGAAACTAACGTTGCTATGAGCTTCGTTTAAGGGAAACTGGGTGGGTTTCATAGCAAAGTGGAGGATCATGGGGTTTAGGCCGGAGCAGTAGCGATTAGCATGGAGCACTGGGTGGTAGGATCGGCTACAGGGTGCAGGTGGATATGTTCGGGTTTGTTGAAGGGGAAGGTGGCCACCGCTATGGCTGGCATGAGCTGGTGGGGTCGCGAGAGAATGGCGGTTGCGAGTGCGGGCTGAGGCTGCCGAAGGAGATGGCGGAGGAGTGCGGGCTGACTCGGAGAGGAACGGAGGGGGAGGAGGCATAGATCTCGGGTGAGGGTGGAGTTATGTGAGATGTTGATTCGGCTATGATGGTGGAGGATGGGAAAATATGCAGGCTTGCAAAAATGAACTGTCATATAATACTATTTTTTTTTTCAAAAAAACTAAGTATAGATTAAAGAGAGAGGGAAGAGAGAACGGCAGTAGGTAGGAGTGAGCTGATTCAACGCAAATAGAAAAGGAGAATGTATTAAAGGCAATTTTATTATGATTATCAATCAGGGACGGTAAAAACGAAGAGACCCAAAACGCACTGGTAATGAATAAATTGAAATGATGAATGCAATGAGGATGAACGGCTAAAACATGTAATATAAAACAAAATGTAAAAGCAACGGTCATCCTAAGATTCAGCTGAATCATAAAGGCAAATTAAAGGTTTGATTGGACAGCACGTTCCGAATTTTGAAACGGAAGGAAGAAATAAAGTCAAAATTTACGGTACCGTTACAACGAACAGTTAATTGCTACCGTCACGTACCGGACCTCAAATTGCAGAAATAAATATACCGCTGAGATTAGCATGACGAGACGATCAAAACGGTATACAGATATCAGTGACAGGATTATCTGATCAAAAGTCGTTATTCGGTACCAGAAAATGCTGCAAATTTGCTGAAAGTAAGATAAACGGAGCAATAGAAATCCAAATTTGGAAAAACGAATTTCGCAGTTTGATTCAGAATGATCTGAATAAATTTTCTCCTGTTGACATATTTTGGTTTCGGAAAACTTTTAAATTCACTGTTATTAACCGGTTTAAATTGAAATAAAATTTCATAGGAAAATAAACTTTAATATTATCAGATGAAAATTTACCAGTTGCTATATTAAAATAGACGTATTCTAAATAATAAATTTTTATTTTCAAATTTTATTATTTAAAATTTCACAAAATTTCAATTAATTACGTCATAAAAATTATTAAAATTTACGGGTCGTTACATTATTTCTTCTGTTGTATCTTATTTAACTTTGATAAATTTACATAGTAGCTTCATGAACTACTATTTCTTTTACTTCCGCTGCACTTCTTACTCTGTCACAAGAACAATATGGGTGAAATAGCATTCATAAAAACCAAACTACTATATATAAACACTATACTCAATAATGCTATCTCAACTACTAACCATGAAGAGAAACAATACTCTCGGGCGTGTGGTCCTTAGAGATGTGTTACAACATAGCATGGAGACTCAAACTATATAACATACCAATACAATATAGTGATCAATCTCGACCAACGGTTCTTATAAGAGGGAACACTCTCAGTTGAATGGCCTTGGGAGATACACATACAGTAGATCGATATATCTCATAGCCAAAGGCTCTAAGAGAGAATGACAGACGAGCACACCACTAGTCTCTAATGTCATAGGGTGACAACATGCAGCTGTCTAGGGTTAGGCTATCTTAAATGATAAACTAATATGACGACAGTCCCTAACATCATATAATCAACATCTCTAGTGAAGTGATGATATCAAATATCTTAATTATAATGGATCTACCTAAGCCATCCAAGTGGAAGATCGACGTACCGCAACACTGCTCCAGGAAACGTTACTGACTGCAGCATGTTTCCCATAGTCCCTTAGTTACTCCCAGAATCATGACACTCAAATCCATCGCGTTTCATGAATATGCTTCAAGACTATGTTGTGCACTGTCCATGACTCTTACTTGCTCTTGGTAATGAAATGCTAGTTTTTTAGTGACGTTGGGGTAATAGCTCTAATAAGAGGAATAACTCTCAGCCTACGAACTCAACAAGATGACATCACAGATCAGAGGTGCGACTCCACAATCAGGACCGCTTGGATGGATAGCTAGCCTATCTGGTAGGTCTAATTTATATGCTCTCCATAGTGACATCAGCCTTATCACATAGATTCCCAACAAATACTCTCACTACATAAGTCCTAATGAGAGTAATAACTAGTTCCCTCGACTCTAGGAGTCCCGATGAGAGTGACAACAAATGCCCTCGACTCAATAAGTCTTCTGGAGAGTGATAATTACGGATACTCTCAACTCATCAAGTCCAAATGAGGGTTATGTCAAATGCTGTCAACTTTAGGGGTCTTGATGAGAGTGATCTCAATAAAACATTTCCACAACTACTAGCCCTAAGAGTAGATAATGATACTTGACTAGTTAGTCCTTAGAGGATGCAACAAAATACTTTCGACAAGATGTGTCCTAATGAAAGCATCACAACATAATAATTCCACGATTGCTAGCCCTAAGAGTAAATAAAAATTTCACTCGGATAGCTGATCTAAGAGGATAAATCTATAAATCTTAACATATCTCTAGCTTGTAGCCCTTGGAAAGTGATATAACTCTCGACTACTAAGTTCTAAGGAGTCAACACTAGATGATATCACAATTTCCTAATGCATCTCCATAGTATAAGTGATATCTACTTATAGAAAGTAATCGAACAAATATCAGCTCGGACGTCCCATACCACCTAGTGTTACTCGCTCGTTTACTCAATGCTCATAAATTACACTTATCATCGCACAATTATTCTATATAACAAGTCTAAATAATAACTGAAGAAATATTACCTATAGTCCCATACCAGATGATACTATAACCCCGTTTATCCTAATTCATCATTACGTAGAAATATAAGTCATTCAAAACATGCAATTCTATTATTTATTTATTCAGAAGGGGTTTAAAATTCATTTTTGTCCAAAATCTTCAAAACAATTTCAAATATAAATTTTCAATCAAACGAAAATCAATTTATAAAATCTCCATTCTTTCTTCAAAATCCGTTTTCTATTTCAGAAATAAATATTTGCAAATCTCTAATTTAATTAATAGTAAATTTATAAATTACAAATCGATTCGAAATCCCATAAAATATTTTTAAAATAATTCATACTTTTTAAGTTCTTCTCTAATATTCAAAAATAATATTATTAAAAAAAGAGTTTTATAACCTTTAAACAACCAATTTAATTAATTCTACTTTTCCAATAAGGATTTTCCATTAAAAATAATCTCCTAAAGACAAAAAATAAATTTTTCATTCAATAAATAAATTACATCTACATTCTATAACCTCAAAATGTTATTTTTTATAAACTTTCAATCTACTAAATCCAAAATAAAATTAACTTATCATTTTTAAAAATATAGATTTCAAATATCATTCTATTACCACCCTTTAAATATTTTTATAATCAACAATAAGTGAATAAAATATAAATATTCTCAAATTTAACTTATTTAATCAAATCCCAAAAATTTATCGTTTTCCAAAAAAATTCTATTCATAGACTATTCGAAAACAAATTTACTTAAATAGTTTTCTATCACGAATAATATTCCCAATTATAATAAAAATCCTTCCAAAAATCCAATATTTATTCCTAAAATATTTCATTCACCAACGTCTTCCATGTTAATCAATTAATTTCCTTCATCAATTATTAATGTGATCTCATCACAACAACAATTGATCAAAAATATGTAATCTCATCACAACAACGATCGATCAATAATATAGAATTCAATTTCATCCAATTAAATCCATATTAACAAACACACATCACCAAACAATCAATGAATTCATATAAAATAGGATCTAGATTATAGTGTTGAGTTATCCAAACTAACTAACACAAATAGTGCAAATTTTCTTAATCGACCATCCAATGCCAATGCACAATTTAAATAATATTAACCAACTAACAATATGCAAGGAATAAGATGATAGTTGTGAGTAAAAATGATTTTATCCTCAAAATGACGCTCGAATTCCCAAAACAGCGAATATACCACCTTCATCGTGACCCGCAAGTATTCAAGCACCACCAACCTCCATCCAAAGTCACACCTGACACCAATCGCCCAAGAATTGACACATGCTTCACCTCCAACCACGCTGCAGCCTACACCGGTCGTGGCTCCTTCCTCCTCCTCGTCAATTGTCACACATCTCCATTTCCTCGCGACCAAACACCAAGTGTCGCACAACTTTTGCCATCGCACACCCAAGAAATCGCCACCTTATTGCTATCGCACCCTTGCTCGAGGCTCATGCACCTAACATCATTGATGCTGCCACTATCGGCGAGCGTGGTCTCCTTCTCTTTTTCCTTTTCTTTTAATCTATGTCGGGATTTCATTCTTTGAAGGGAATTAGAGATAAAGTCGAAGAATTAGGCCAAAAATACTCTAGAATAGGACAGATAAGAATAAATTTAAATCGGCTTGGGCCTTGATTATTTTGAGCCCGATTTCAATTCAATTTAAATTCTAATTCAAAATAGTTTTTACTTTATTTTCCACTCAAATCTAAAATTAAATTATGGATATTTATTTATAAATATACTTCAGTCCAGTTCAAATTAATTTTCATTTTATTATATAAGATATGTCTCAATAACTGCATAATTTTCTTCAATTCGATGTGAATTTATTTTCATTCAATCATTTATTATATTATTACAAAATAATTTTTTTCCAACTATTCTAACCATATTTAAAATTATGTACGCTTCAAAATATTTTATATTTAATTAAAACAATTTATTCAATTTAAACAAATTTTTTGAAAGAATTCGTTAGCACAATTCAATTTATCAAATCAATTTTTTTTATTAAATAGAATTTAATTAACTAAAAAATTATTTTCAAAATATTATTATCAATAATCGAATTCATACAATTTTATATTAACTAAATTTATATTTTTACATGGTGTAGAAAGCAGGGTTGTTACTAGTTTGTTATTGAGCTAAGGATGATTCTAAATGTTGAGAATTCCATGACTTTGTTTAGTGAAAGAAATGTCGCGATAAGGATTGTGAAAGAACATAAAGCTCCCTAGAAGTTGAGAAACATACTTTGAAAAATTCTACATGATAAAGGCAGCTTATCAACGTTGGAGAGAGTTGACTGATAGAGTAGTTAATTAAAAAAATATAACATATCCATTCATGAAGGAACTGGCTCGATCGGTTCTGAGCAAACTAATCGAAGGGATGGGATTGAGATTCCATAATTGGCTCTAAGTGAAATTGAGAGATTAAGAGAGTTAAGGTTATGCCTTAGGATAATTTTGTAATTTATTGCAAATTATTAACTCTGCGATAAAATCTCGTTCGAAATAAAAGATGTTTATTTTCTATTTTATACTGGTTATACTGTGATATATTAATTAAGTGATTAATCTAAGTATATTAAAATAGAAAATCCTTAAATGATATGTTATGTGATAATAATTATAAAGAGTTATAAGCATGAGAAAATTATCACAATAAATAACATACTATTTTAAATATTCATGTTCGATAAGTTTCAAGAAAGGATATCGATACTTTCATTAAGATCAAAGTGTGTAACGCCCTCCAAATATTGGGCAGTGTATTACTCTTAGCCGGTGGGGGCACCAAGGGGTTACATACTCGTAGTTGTTGTATAGCTATGAAATGACTCGTCCGAGGGTTTCATGTTGGTTGATGACAACTAGGTGAGGCAAAAAATCTCAAGGTGACGATATTATATAGTTTTGTCAACTTAAGAACACTATGGAACTTCAATGTGAATACTTCATTTTGATTATAGTTAAATCATGATATGACAATCCATCGAGCAACTATCGTCGGTTCTGAAATTGAAGCATTTAGAAGTGAAGAGTTGTTTAACAATGAATTCGTCTCCTCGGTTGTATAAGGATAGTATCACAGCCAACTATAGTCAATTCAAAATCAAAATTATACAATATAATAGTTTATGATTTTTGTTTAATAGTAATAAATAAATAAATAAATATATATATTTAATGTGTTTGATATAGTACTATTGTAATATCATAAAATGAAATAAACATATAGTGTTGACAAAGAGAATAAGGATGATATTGGAACTTTGATTAAAATTAAATTCCATGAATATTAAGGTAATATAGTATTGAAAGAGAGAATATTCGGAAATTATCATTACTAAAAGGTATTTAAGAAAATATAAAATTAGGTTTTTACCCAAAAAGATCTATAAGTGATGCATTCAATCAAACAGTCACACTTAACTATGATGACGTGTGAAATTTAATATTTTAATTGTTCAAAATTGATCGTTGACTGAATCATACCTCTGAGTCTCACAACTGTATTTGTGAATTCTCCTAAAAAACCACAAAATTTAATTAGTTTATATAACACTATAAATTAACTAAATTAATTAACAGTTTAGATATATTAATTATTATTAACTTATTTGATGTTTTTAGAGTTTTTTATGATTATTTCAAGCATATATAAAAGTTATGTTTGCACGCATTGATATACAATATAGGAAAATTTTAAACGGGTTTAAAGAAGAGATAATTGCTTGAAGGGCTATTGAAAACTTTGCACCATATAGGTGGAAAATGATAGCTGGCCATATATGTCGAGAGAAGGGTGGAGTGAAAGAAAATTAAGGGATCGTTAGGGAAGTTTTAATTAGAAGAATGAGAAAGGTTTCACTCTTTCAATTAAAACAAATCAAATAATTTCATTTCCTTCATTCATTTTCCTTTCTCCTCTTTTCTCTAAACCATGGATGAATTCATAATTTTCTAAAAATTATCAACTCTAGATCATATCAAAACATCAAATATAAAATAGCTACGTGGTTCATTCATCGTTTGTAAAGATTTGGTGTAGGTTCAAGGATCTAAGGAGGAATTTCCAAATCAAAGTGTAACTTATTTGCTAGATCTGAAAGGTATAATCTAATGTTAATTATTTTCTAAAATGTATATATTTATCACAATTTTAAATGTACATATGATTGCCTCACTTTGATTTAAAATTAGTTATGTAATTTAAATAATTTACCGAATGATTTGATTATTTTCCTTGAAAAATCAAAAATTAATTTTAAATATGATTAAATAATATTTTTCTTATAATTTATGTTTTAAAATTACATATATTGATATTCTAAACATATTATACAGTTCACTGTTTTAAATGTTTTAGTATGAATGTTTCAAAAGGTTGTTGATATCCTGTCTGATTTGTTATGTGCAAATTTTGTGTTATAATATTCTGACAGTATAGAAATAATAAAAAGGAAAAAATTATTTTGGGTTGAAATGATTTTTATGTATATACATATTTCATCAATTATTTTAAATATACATATGTTTGCAAATACATCAGAAAATTTAAACATAATATGGATGTTTGTTTTTTAATCGATTGGAAAGTTTTGGATAATCAACACACTCACACACACATGTATGTATGTATGTATGTATATCTTTGTGTGTGTATTTATATTTATATTGTCAAGGCATGTTTTAGAGATATATTTTAAAAATAATTATTGAACAATTTAAAATTGATGCAATAAAATATACATATAAATAGAATAATATATTTTATTAATGGACAACCGAAAAATGGCAAAATTTTAGTTCTCGTTTCTGCAATTTTCTTCCATAATCTCGCCTTCTCTTCCTCAATCCCGTAATCTCCATTCTCTTCCAAACCTGAATCTGTAATACTCGGTCGACCCGATCATTATAATACCCGAGTCAGTCTGGAAAACTAGCGTGAGAAAACACACTCAATTTGAATTATTACTATTATTTTCAAAATCCTTTGAAAACAAAGGTATCTCATAAGACCACGTCACAAATAAACATGACGGATTTTTACCTTACGATAACCAAAACATTTTTATCAAAATCGTCTTTTAATGAACGCGATCCTTTATCTTCGCGTTTTTATGCCCAGGTTGTTAAGAGTTCTAAAGTTTCTGCTTCTCAAGTTCTCTCTCAAACACCCAAATCCAAGAAATGGACCAATTCAAGAAAAGGGGGGAAATTTTGCTTTCACTGCGGGGATTATTCCCATATGGCTATGGATTGTCGTGACCCAATAAGATGTTTTGAGTGTGGTTTCTTCAGGCATAAAAAGTTTGAATGTCCAAGGAAATTCGACTTTAATGCTGGCAGGCATTGCGCTCCTTCTATTATTGATCATTGTTTTCGGTTCATCTTGAAATGTATGAAGTTCAAAAGAATTTTGTTAGATCACTTATGGGTGCACAGGAAGGAAGGAATTGGCTTCTTGGAGGAATTATTCTGTCATTTTGATGTTATAAATGCGGTTAATATAGGCAAGAATTATAGAAAGAAATTTGGTGACCCTAAAGATTATTTTGGAGATTATGTTTCTTCTGTGATTGATGAGGTTTCGTTTACAGATATGTTGTCTGTCTCCAAAGAGCATAATGGTGTTTTGATCAGTTCTGAAGTTATCAAGGATGTATCTGATACTTCTGTTGCAGTTCAAAGGGATGATTCTTATTTCCTTGATCCACTTCTTTTGGATCCTGATGTTATACACTGTAAATTGGATGCTCTTTCTTTAGAAAACAATGATTCATTATGTGATTTCAGATATATTGTCTATCCAAAGAGGTTTATTGATTCTTCATCTCATCTGAGAGAACTGAATAATAATTTCATCCATGTTCATAGTAAAAGATCCAGAGCTAATTTATGTGAAGTGGAGAGGTTTGAGTTAGTCACTACTAATCAATTTGACTGTCTTAAGTCTGTGGAGGTTTCTGATAAGAAATATTAATTGCTTGATAGTGCTAATAATGTTAATTCATCTTTCGAACCACTGTTACAAGATGAAAGTTTGGTGAATAAGGTGCTTGAATGCTATAATACTTTTGGTCGCTTGTTGGAGGATGTTGAGGGTGGTATTGTTAACAAGGTGGATGAAGTAGGTGGTTCTGTAAGTAATTATAAAGATGACCTTTATCAGAGCAATGTTTTACATATCTTTGAAGATTGGAATAATTCGGCTGAGTTTTTGGGAGTTGATAAAAAATTGCCAGTGTTTTAGGTAATGATATGCATAAGAGTATTGTTGTGTACAGGAACATATACACAGATGAAGCGAAAAAGAGTGGGTTGTTGCTCTGTTAGATGGTGTGTCTATGTCTGTTGGGGATGAGGATGTTATGTTTGTTGATGAAGGTGATACTGTTAGAAATTATAAAGATGGCTTTTATCAGAGCATTGTTGTATATGTCCTTGAAGTTGATAATATACATTGTATTTCCAGTGTGTTCTATGATGATATGCACAAGGATGTTGATGTGCATAAGAGCACGTACACAATGAAGGATGTCAACACCAGCATTTTGTTTCATTTTGGTGACTGTTTGAGTGGTGTGGTTGGGAATTTAGATGGAGAGAAGTTGAGTGATTTGTCTGGATCTGTTGGGGATGGGGATGTTCTGTTTGTTGATGAAGGTGATACTGTTAGAAATTATAAAGGTGGCTCTGATCAGAGCATTGTTGTACGTGTCCCTAAAGTTGATAATATATACTATATTTCTAGTGTGTTCAGTGATATGCACAAGGATGTTGATGTGCACAAGATCATGTACACAGTGAAGGATATTAACACCAGTAGTTTGTTCCATTATGGTGGCTGTTTGAGTGATGTGGTTGGGAATTTAGATGGAGAGAATTTGAATGATTTGTTTGGATTAGTTGCTCGACAGGGTGGTGAGTTGCTATTGATTGGAGATGGAAGTGTTCTTCTAGATGATGATGTTCTTATAGATGGGGATGGGGTTTTGAATTGTGAAAGTGTTGGTTTCAAAGAAGGTGTAACAACCCACTATTTTGGACCATTCAAATCGACAATAATCCACACATGTCTGGCTTGAATAATTCAAAATAACAGATTGTAAATAAATTTGGAGCAAATGAAATCAAATACACAGAATCACAGACACAGAACATATCAGAATAACTCGCAGCGGAATATAAAAACCATAGTAGTTCATGAAGCTACTATAACAAACTCTCAAAACATAATACATAATATCTGCTTGAAAACATATCGATAGACATCTCAAATAAATAGAAGTTTATGAATACCAGAACTGAAATAGAACAACTGAACTGAAAGGAACAGATAAATAGACAAGCAGAATCTCCAGCGATTCCTAGCTCCAGAAAGAAATCCAAAGCTAAGCTGTAAATACTCAGGCTGACCCGAGCGTAAAGTAAAACACAAAACACTCGAGTCAGGACAATATATACTTATATAATGTAAACCAACTCAAGTGAACTGTAGTAGAAATGCACAATAACTCAAAGGATGCTTGGGATCGCCCATCCTTGAAGGATCAGTTAAACTATAAATTAAACACATCACGTGGTTAAAATTTAAAAATGGTATTTTATACTTCGAAATCAAATATCATTTCAAAATTCAATATCCTTCAAAAATCCATTTCAAAATATCAAAATATCATATTTTAAAATAGTTTATATTTCGAAACAAATTACTTTATTTTAAATCATAAAAATGAAGTTATTATATTTAATAATTAAATTATTAAATTTCCAAAATTTTAATCCTTCAAAGTTCATTCGTTCACTTAAATTAATTAAAATAATGAAAATTCAACTTTCGCAGCATTTAGAAAATGCTACGGAAAGTCACATTTAAAACAGTTCAATTTAATAAAAGACAGCATTTAAAATGCTGTAATAGGGTTACAATAGTTTCAAATAAACTTAGTTAAATTCACCCATTATAACATTTACAAAAATGCTATAATAGCCTTTAATTAAATTTAGCCATTTGGTTCATTATTATCAACTACACCATTTACAAATTTTGTATTATCATTTACAATAGAATTTATAGCATTTCAGAAATGCAGTTAATTAACTTCAAATATTCAGTATAATTTCACAAACAATTATATTTTTATATAAATCATTTTTAACTTATAAAATCATATAATTTCACTTTTAAAACAATCATTCAAATACCCTTATAATCATGATTTTATAAAGTTAAACCTCCATTCAAAAATCAAAATTTAATAATAATTCACTTAATAAATTCCAATATTAAATTATAAATTCATTAAATTAAATTAACTTAACACTTAAGTTTAAATTTTCAAATATAACTTAATTCCATTTTTATTTACTTAACTTAAAATTCACTTTTAAGCCAAATTCACAAATTTCCAATTTTAGTTATATTTCAAAATTTCAACTTAAATATTCATTCATTTCACATTTTAACTTTATTCAAAATCATTAATATAATATAAAAATCATTTAAATTCACTTTAATCCAAATTATCATGAAGTTATCACATTTCATATTTAATTTAAATTCCAATTATCACCCAATTAAAATTTCCCAAAATAACTTACATTTCAAATTTTCTAGTTTTACCAATAATTTATTTCACTTATAAATTTTCAAAAAATCAATAATGCTTACAAAAATCATTTTTATTTAGTTTAAATCAAAATATTATAATATTTACATTTCTAAAGTATTTTAAAAATTTTTTATAAAATATATTTTAACAACGGGTCTGTATTTCATTTTCTAGCCTAGGTAAAGTGATATGGGTAATTTATCTTTTCAACCCGTAATTTACAAAGATACCCGGGTTTGATCATTTCAAACCCGCAATCCCAAGTAAATGAAAATAATTGAAAATCATTCAGGCATATCATTTCAGCCCATAACGATTTTCTCCTATTCTAAAGTCCATTCGGGTATGTATCATTTCAACCCATAGTGATTCTAATCTAAAGGGAACTTGCAGTGTGATAAACTGATAAAAATAATAGAACAGCATAATATAACAGTAATATATAATATAATAGGTGTTTAAGCATGGGTGAACATCATAAAATAATAACATAGCAGATGTAACATGATAATGCATTTTACAGATTCAAAAGGGGTCAATTCACTAGTTATATATGTACATATTGTTTGGTGAGAATAACTCACTTGTTAAAAGCTGGAGATAGCCACCAAAGCACACAATACTGACACTACGAAGGCACGACCACACGGAAATGACTTGAGAGTGGAGAGCGAGATCCAAGTTATAGATCTTGTGTTACAACCCAAAACAAAACCAAAATAATAGTTAAAAATCAATACGATTGAATTTGAATAACTTTGAAACAAAAAGCAGTTTGAATCTACAACTTTTTGCCTTGCTTTCTATACTTGTTTGCATGGCCTAGGGGATCAATAAGGTCAGGTTTGAGCATGGTTTGGATCAGGTATGGGTCTGGAAAAGGTGCGGCTACAAGGCTAAACAAGTGGAGGAAGTTACACTTAGGGTAGGTGAAAGGTTTCTAGGCAAATAGGTGGAAAAGTGGTTCAATCTTTGGCTTGGCCATGGGCTATGGGGTTCGGCAAGAGGGTCTACACTTCAGGTCAGTAGCTGGGGTGATGAGGGAAGGTCTGAATAAAGTGGTGGTGGCAGCCAAAGGTGGTGGTGGTGATGGAAAATGGAGTGGTGAATACATAAGTGCTCGGCTATGTATGTTTCAAGGTCTAGTTTGCAATTTTGTGGAGTTTTGCCACCATGGAGGGTTCGGCCATGGTCTAACCTGAAGTGATAGGAGGTGGTGATGATAAGGAGGTGTGGTAGGAGGTGGTGGTGGTCAGATCTGGGCTGGTGGTGGAAGTGGCGGCAAAAGGAAGGTGGAGGTGGTGATAACACAACTAGGCTAGATTTGAGCAATAAGTGGTGTTTGGTGCAAATTGATGGTGATCTCTTGCCATGGGATGCTCGGCCTGGGGTGGTGGTGATCTGGAGGGAGTGGTGGTCAAAGGATGAGGTGGTGGGGTCAGCCTAGCTGCTGGAGTAGGTGGGGCCGATCCATACAAGTTGAGAACAAAGCAAAAACAACATAAGAAAATCAACAAAAACAAGGAAAAGAAGAGATTTTTATCCAAACTTTTGATCAAGGAATGGCCGTGTATTTTTTTTTTGAGAAGAGAAATTGTAACGACCCATATTTTTACGGATCGAATGTTTGTAACCGATGATATTAGGTCGTATTATTGATAAGTCGACTAGAGCTTGAGTCGTGTAGAAGTTAGGTCGTCCGGAGATAAGCCGTGTTGTAGCTTAAGTTGTGTAGAAGTTTAGTCGAGTGATGGAGCTTAGGTCGTCTGGGAGTTAGGTCGTGTAGTAGCTTAGGTCGTACAGTAGTTTGGGACGACTTAAGAGAGTGGAGCGACCTATAGAATTGACCGACTTAAGAAGGGTAGACGACCTAAGGAATAGAGCGACTTAAGAAGTTGGCGACTTAAGAGAGTCGGCGACTTAAGGGTTTAGACGACCTAAAGAGTAGACGACTTAGGAGTTGGCGACTTAAGGATGGTAGCGACTTAAGAATTAGCGGCAACGACCTAGTAGTTAGCGGCTTAAGGATTAGCAGTGTAGGAGTTAGAGAGTTAACGACCTAAAAGACTAAGCGGGTTAACGACCTAGGGGGTTTGAGTCGTTCGAGCGACTTAAGGAGTGTTGTAGTTAGGTCGTGAGCGACCTATGGGGTGCTGGGCTAAGTTAGGTCGTGAGCAACCTAAGTCTAAGCAGTTAAGTCGTTAGGTCGCGTGTGTGTTAGGTCGGCATCTCTGTTAGGTCGTGTAGCGTTAAGTCGCTAAGCCGCATATGTTTGTTAAGTCGTTAGGTTGCGTGTGTGTTAGGTCGCGTGTGTGTTAGGTCGTGACTTCTGTTAAGTCGTTAGGTTGGCATCTCTGTTAGGTCGTGTAGCGTTAAGTCGCTAAGCCGCATATGTTTGTTAAGTCGTAGGTCGGTAGGATTTGTTAAGTCATAGAATTTGCTAAGTCGTAGGTCGGGGATAGTTAGGTCGTGGACGACCTAAGGGGGCGGACGACCTAAGAATTCAGCCTATAAATACACGGTTTTTCTCACTTTTTGGGATCCCGATTTTGAAGTGACGAATTCCTGCCATTTTGAGAGCTCGAGTGTTGCACTTCTTCACTTCTTTTCTTCACTCTAATCTTGTGATTCCTTCCATCCAAATCGAAGATCAAGATCGAAGATCCAAGAGCTAAAGTTGAAGATCTACATTCTTCGAAGAGAGATTTCATCGTTTGAAGCGGAATTTTGGTAGATTGAGTTAGATCCTTCGCTGTCCAGATCTGAAGTGTGTTGTTTTTGAAGTGTTTAGGTGATTCAGTGAGTGGTGATTATCTCTCACACGGATCCAAAGGAGTATATCGGATTGATGGCTTGACTTTGTGTTAAAATAGTGATTTCCATGCATTTTCTTAAACCTAAGTATAGATCTACTGTTCATGATGATTTGACATCCATTTTACTACATGTTAACCTATGCAAGTTCATTCATCAAGTTATCAAGATATTGCTCATGTTTCAGGCTTGTTAGATTTAGACTCTTTATTTACTAGATTGCCATTATTGTTATAATTGTTTATTTGACCATGTTTGAATGTTTGATTACTTGGATTAATGATTGACTTGATTGATTGTTATAGATTAGTTGATTGATGATTTGATTTAAACATGATGGTCGAAGATAATTCAAAAGCTAAGGGAAAGGCTCTTGAATTGGAAAAGCTGCTCGTGGCATATGTGGCGGATGATGAAGCTCATATGGATAGATTTGATGATGATGTTGAGATGAGGCTTTGCTATGATGAGATGAGGCTTTGCTATGATGAGATGAAGCGAGGCATGATGTGAGATAGCCTTGGTTTAATCCAGACGGGATCATTCCAAGCATGTTGATAACTCGGTGAAAGGGTTCGGGTTTGAGGATAATGGTTGGCTCAAGAGGCGCTTGAGCTAGTATGAGAATAGTCGTCGAGGAGGATGACTAGGAGGCTGAGATCTCATTGTTGTTGAAGGTTCTAGCAGGCTCAAAGCAAGAGTACGCTGGGCAGATTCGATAGTCCCTAAAGAATATGATTGGTAGTCGAGTACTCTGGGCAGATTCGATAGTCCTAGGTACGGGCTGCGACGACGTGCGGAGTTCTGTCTAGAACCGGGGTTTCCATTAGCCCTTGACGGACGGTTGAAAGAATGTGCCGGTCATTCAATTAACGGTGGTATCGAAGCAATGATAACAGTGATAGCCAGAGTCATGGGTGTTTGGTTGTATCGTCATTCGGTCTCAAGAGCAATGTTTTCTGGGTGCTTATCTGATCTTGGTTTAGGCCTTGGGGGTTTGTACTTGGAAAACATCGCCCTTGACTTGAGTTATAATTGCTTTACTTTAAATGTTTGCTTTGCTATGCTTACTTCTGCTTAGTGTGTGTCTGGGGGCTATCACTGTAGAAAGAGGTGGAGTGGGAGGGTTGGATTCCTATTCCTTTTTTTTCCTTTATGCTCTGTTGTTAGTTAATTTACCACTCGCTAAGACTGTTGTCTGACTCAAGGCTTTATGTTTAACTCTTATTGCCTTGGGCTGTTCATCCATTTTGGGATGGGCAGACTAGGTAGCAGGTGACAGGTGCTGTTCTTAGTTTCCCACGATGCTGATGGCGAAAACGAGCTGGAGGCTTGCATATTATTTCTTATTATATGTACTGGATGTTCCGCTGCTTGTATAATTCTCTGAGTGATATGTAGTGAGGCTTGGTGTATTGACTATTCAGATGTTTGTATTCAACTATTATGAAGTTTAATTGATGAGATTCTATTCTGTGAAGCTTCGCTATATATATATATTCTCTATTGTATTTTATCCATGCGTTGTGAGTAATACGATAGATTCTGCTGTTTTAACTTACCTTGGCGATCGTCCATGGCTGCCTGGCACACCTTACAGCGCACTATCTCTATGTATAGTGCAGGGGTCATGGGCGGTCGTCACATTTGGTATCAGAGCATTGGTTAATTGATTTTTACCCAACGCTCGCTGACGTAACTACATATGAGAGACGTAATTGTATTTTGATGGATGATTACTATATATAATATAGTAGCTTAGAAGGATTTGAACCCCTTATGCAGTTGTTCTCAAGGTGTATTAATCATTCCTTTTATAGATATTGAGAATGAGTCGAAGAGGGAGACCAGCTGCTAGGGAAGGCCGTGCTACTGAGGGGGCTGCTGATTATGCTGCTATGTTCGAAGCTATGATGACTTCGATCATGAGAAGGATGCCAGGCTCGGGGACAGCAGTAGATGTTGGAGTTCAAGTTCAAGCTCCAAGACCGGTGTATTTTGCTAAGCTGTGTAAAGACTATACCGCTCTTGGAGGGAAGGTTTTCTTGGGAACAGAGTCAACCATTGAAGTCCAAAGATGGATAGATGCTTGTAGAAGGATCTTTGGTGACTTGGGAATCGAGGATGCAACCAAAAGGAAGCTCGCATCAAGACAGCTTCAAGGAAGAGCTTCTGATTGGTGGAACTCTATCACCATTGATACTCCGGAGGAAGAAATTACTTAGGTGCAATTCCAAGCCAGATTTGAAGGTAAGTTCATTTCTACAGCTCAGAAATCTGTTCTGTTCAAGAAGTTTGTAGAGCTCAAGCAAGGTGGAAGACCAGTTCTTGAGTATGTTTCTGAGTTTGAAGCTTTGTCTAAGTATGCCCGGTCGTATATTAAATCTTCATATCAGAAGAACGAGAAGTTTGTGACAGGCTTGGACAGTTATCCTGGGAGGCAGTTGGTGGATCATTTGGACGATCCGTTTGAGAAGCTTGTGGAGAAAGCTCTAAGGCACGAGAATCTGTTTCCTAAAGAAGGATCTGTTATTGCTGTGACCAAGGAAGAGTCTAAACCACATCAAGGTGGAAACAAGAAGAGAAAGCAGCATCAGTAAAAGAGTAAGGATGGCCAGAAGAAGCCGAAGGGCGAAGTGACCTGCTACAACTGTCAGCAGAAGGGCCATTTCTCCAGAGATTGCAAGAATCCAAAGGTGCCGGTGAAGTGCCACAACTGTGACAAGCCGGGGCATATTAAGAAGAATTGTCCAGAACCGCGGAAGGACAAGAAGATTGTGCAAGCTTATGCTTTGGGGGCTGTTCCATCATCTTCAAATGCTCCTACTGCTGAAGAGAAAGGAAAGAGTGTGGTGGTTCAAGGTACTCTTTCCATATGTGGTGTTCCAGTTAGAGTGTTATTCGATACTGGGGCATTGCATTCTTTTGTTTGTAATGAACTTGTAGGCCGGTTGGGTTTAAAACCGGATATTGTTGATAGACCATTGATTGTGACTAATCCAGTTGGGGATTCGTCCTGTCTGTGTATGCTATGCCGTGGTCTGATTGTATCGAGTCATGATTGCTCTTTTGTTTGTGATTGTTTTGTTCTGAACTTTGCGGGGTTCGGAATTATTTTGGGTATGGACTGGCTTAGGAAGTATGCGGCAAAGGTTGATTGTGAAAGGTTGGAGGTGACAGTCGAGAATGTGGAGGGGCGAAAGGTTGTGATACGATGTAAGCATGAGGAAGGCGTCTTCATGAGCTTCATGTATTCGCTGGTTGTTCCACGGGATGGAATGTCATCGGGGTCAATCGCTAATGGATTTGAGGATGTCTTTGATGAGGTCAAAGGGCTACCGCCGCATAGAGAGATCGAGTTTCGTATCGATCTAGTTGAAGGAGCCAGACCTGTTGTGATGCCTCTTAGGCGGAAGGCGCCTAGGGAACAGCAAGAGTTGAGGGTGCAAGTTGATGATCTTTTATAGAAAGGATTCATTCGGCGTAGTGTGTCTGAATGGGGTGCACCAGTTGTGCTTATAACCAAAGCGGATGGATCGTTGAGGTTGTGTGTGGATTATCGTGAGCTAAACAAAGTGACTAAGAAGAACAAGTATCCATTGGAGAGAATAGATGACTTGTTTGATCAGCTTCACGAAGCTAAGGTGTTTTCTCAGATGGATTTAGGTACAGGATTTCACCAGTTAAGAGTGGCTAAGGATAGTGTGCCGAAGACTGCTTTCAGGACACCATCCGGTTTCTTTGAGTGGCTGGTAATGCCGTTTGGATTGACCAATGCACCAGCATATTTTGTGGATCTTATGAATAGAGTGTTCAGAGATCAGTTTAACAAGTTCGTACTAGTGTTCGTGGATGATATTTTGATTTATTCCAGAACTGAAGAAGAGCATAAGACGCACTTGCGTATTGTTTTGGAAATCTTACGGAAACATCAGCTGAAGGCTAAGTTTTCAAAGTGTCACTTCTGGAAGAGTGAAGTGAGGTTCTTAGGCCATATTATCTCTGGAAGCGGAATAGCGGTTGATCCCGCCATGATAGCAGCAATCCAGGATTGGGGTAGACCTAAGAATGCATCTGATGTGAGAAGTTTTCTTGGATTAGCAGGATATTATCGTCGATTTATCAAAGACTTTTCCAAGGTGGCTGCACCATTAACAGGATTGACGAAAAAGAACCAAGTATTTAGATGGGATGCTAAGTGTGAACAAGCATTTGGAATTCTGAAAGAGCGACTGACGAGTGCTCTTGTTTTGACTATTCCTAGTGGAAATGATGAGATGGTGGTTTACACCGACGCATGTGGTACTGGACTTGGAGCAGTGCTGATGCTAAAGGGTAAAGTTGTTGCGTATGCAAGTCGACAACTGAAGCTGTAACGACCCGGAATTTTCGACCCCGAAAATTCCAGATAGTTAGGGAAAGAAGAAAGAGATGGAAGAAGAAGAAACAGAAAAACAATTCACAGAATCTCACATTCGCAGCGGATCAAAATATAATATCATATAATACCATTTATACATGAACTGTATCAGTTAAATTACATTTTTATACATCAGAGTTACGACATATACACAATCACTGGACATATATAATCAACATGTCCAAATATACAATAATATATCACAGCGGGATACACTCCATACGTCCCTGCCATCTAGCTCGTCTCCTGGGCTCCAGAACGTCCTTACCTGAAAAATCTGTAATACTCGGTCTGACCCGAGCATTACATCAAAGTAACACCCGGGTCAGGCTGGAAACCAGCGTGAGTAAACCCATCTAACATGAAATACCAATGCATACACCTATTTAAAACCCGGGTAACTTATATCAATTTACAACTTCACAAGTTGTTATAGACATCACTTCCAACACACATCAATTTCTAAGTACCAGAACTTAGATTAAATGGTTCAATTCACTTAAATCATTCCGTTTCAGCCTATTGATTCCACATATCAATTATAAAGATTCGAAGTGGTTTTGGGTATTTACTAATACCCGACTCCGATCTCTTCGAATTTAATACCATCTTATCCCAAATCATGCAAATGAAACACATTTTGAACTTCATATATAAGATCTCACCTATACACATTAATTCATCATCGTTAGATAACCGCATTTTCTCAGATTAAACCCAACACATCATATCACAAGTCGCATATCCGAGGTATCAACCAATCTAAGGCCATGCAATATTATTCAATCATTCATAAGTAAGATACCTCGGTCATACTATTTCTAATTAATTAATCAAATTAAATTAATTACTTCAATCACCCTTATCCTGTTCATTTAACATTAATTAGTTAATTACACAAATTAATTACCCTTAACAACTTAATTCATGGATTCAATCCTGATTAACCACATTAGAATTTCTTCCCTTAATTACTTATATCCACTAAATCAACTCCTTAATTAATGACATTAATTAATCTTCTAATTACATTGAGTAATTATACTTAAACCAACATCAATGATTATCTTTAATTAGTTAAATCTAGTGGATTTATTAGAGTTATCCATATTAGCTTAATTAATTATATTGAGACAATTTCACAAATAATTAAGGAAATCAGTTATCTTAATTAAGCTTTTACTTATTAACAAATCACTTACATTAATTAACTATTTTTAAGTTAATAGCAAAGATTAATTAATTAACTTTATTTATCTTCACAGATTCATTATTTTAAATTAAATCAATCATAATAACTTAAAGCCAACTCTTTATCTTCAATTTTATTACATAATTATATCATTACCTTATAAATAAAAAAACATTTAGAATTCAATTTGAAATTAGAAACCATTTAAATCATCTTATATAATCTTAAAAAATTTGAATCCTTTCAAATGCTTTAACAAATTTTAATACAAATCATTATTAGAACCACTTATTCTACTATTCAAACTATCTATTTTATATAATTTAAACATTGTTAATCATTCATCTTTGAAACAATTGATTTCATACTTAAAATTTGTCTTAACTTATTTAAATATTTTAAAACTTGATTTTTACAAAAAAAAATAGCTTAAAATTAAAACCAGATCACACTTGAACAACTCAAGACCACTCTACTGCATTCCGAGCCTATCACGAGGCAACCATCATCTCGTTTGCTTCGAGTCGCATCTCAGAAAACACGAGCATAACACCTAGTCGAACTCGTCTTCCCCATCTCCATCGTTCCCAGATACAACGTGCACGTGGTGCACGTACACCAGCGCCTCCCACCTGCGGTGATCATCGCGGCGACGTTCGACCATCACACGAACTCACGCGACCACATTCGAACACCCAGATCGCACGCCACCCACACAAATCGGAATCGAGCCTTCTCGACCATGCTTGAAAACCACCATGGCTAGAAAACTCCTCTTTTCCGATGCCTTCGACCTCGAGATCGCCGACCATCATCACTGAAGCTTCGTCATCCAACCTAACACCCATTCGCACCATCGCGAACCACTCCGGCATCTCCACGGCAACGCCAAACTCGCAAACCCATCGATGAACAAAAAAGACTTGAAACCCTACTTCGCTCGATTCCGGCCACCACAACCCTTAGAAAAATCTTCAACCATTTTTCCATAGATTCACGACACTCCGACCACCTCTAGGCCAATTTCCGAACTCCATAACGTCATCGATCGCCGTTAAATGCTAAAATACCCAATACTGATCAACTTAGATTATCTCATCCATTACAATCCTAAAAATCTAAAATTAATCACCAAAATTCCTAATTTTCAACCACGAATCTGCCTATATAATCAAAACAAATTTTCCAGATGTTTAAATTTTGACTAGTCTTGATTTTCTCTGTAGTTTATCATTTTTGAAGAAATTTCCTTAATATAAATTCTTGATAATATTTTTATAAACAAGATTACACATCCATAATCATATTCTATTTAGGGATTGAGACCTAAAATTGAATGTATAAGGTGGAGTTGAATTTATTTTGGAAGGATTTGAACCTGTAGAGTTAACAGAGTCACATAAACATAACATATACCCAGCCACATCATATACATACATGCATTCAGATTCATGAACTTATGCATCCCTTTTCAACAAATTTCATCATAACATCTAAGCAAAAGGAACTGTTTAAACAAGTGTTTACTCACCTAATATTGAAAAAGGCAGAGACTTGATTTCTTAAAATCTGAATAGTTTTGAAGCTTTGCATCCTTTGTTGTTTTTGTTTTCCAGAGAAAATGTCTTGCAAGCAACTTAAAACTGAAAGCTTGAAAAGCTTTACAACTTGAAACTTTGAAATTGGAAGGAACTTCAGAGATGTATTTTGAGAAGATCACAGGCTGAGTTCTCCTTGTTTAAAAATGAATTATAGGTTTGGCTTGTTTTCACTTGTTTTGAAAATGGTTACAGGGTTTGTTTTTCTCTGGTTTACATTGCTTGAATGAACGAAAATGAAAAATGAACTTGATATAAAGAATACAAGTGTGCAGAGGCTAGAAAATGCTGGTACAAAATTTTTATATTTTGATCAGAGATTTTTATCTCTTTAGCTTATCAGGTAAGCTTGGTTTTGGGGCTGAGATGATTTTTAACATTTCGAATTGACTTAAGTGTGCTAGCATTTAATGTTTTAAGTACTTTATGTCCTATTTAGCTCATATTATATTTTCATGTTCATAGATATTCTTGCCTTGCCTCACAATTTTACAGGCAACCTATATACAAAGCCTGGTTTGTAATTATACCTCATGTACATATATTTCTGTTTGTACCAAAAATGGGCACAACACTCTTCGGAAGTTTTTGAAGAGATAAAAGTGAAGAATGAAAATTAAAACTGTGGATTATCTAACAAAAACTCCAAATAACAGAAAATAAATTTCAAAGACAAGCGATTTAGAGTGGTTCGGCGTTTTGCCTACGTCCACTGTGAAATTGGATGATTTTATTGCTCGATTACTTGAAGATTACAGTAGTTAATAAGGCAATACAACTGAATCTAAATGCTAAGTGTCAATCTAAAGCAGCGGCGGTGTTCTGGAGTAAATCTGGCAGAATCTGGGCGCTCTTCAGTACTTAGAATTATCCGACCCCTTTTCTGAATGACCAGGGGCTCTATTTATAGGTGTAGGAGGCTGATATTTCGCCTAAAATGAGGGGAGACCAGTTCTGACACGTCAGGGGGCCCACATGGCCGAAATCTGGAGATCCGGGCCCACTTCGGGATCGATTCGACCCTTGGTTCGAATCGATCAAGAAATCATCCAATCGAGCTGAAATTTGGTGTGAACATTCTTCATCATGCGCTTAAGCTTCTGTGAAAATTTCATGGCATTTGAACTTGTAGAACTCGAGTTATGATCGATTCAAGTTGGTGTTTTTCGTATTCTGGAGTCGTTCGAATCGATATGCTCGAATCGATTCGTTCGAATCGATCCTCCTGCTCGTGAAGATGGTGACGTGGTACGTATGCTTCGTATCGATCCGGTTTCCACTCCGGATTGACTGGGTCGACTCCACGTTCCTAGCTGCCGTGGCCTAGTGGATTCGAGGTAGCTTATGGGATGGAGTCGAGGCGCATCTATTATATGGATTCGAAGTAGGCAAAGGGGATGGATTCGAAGATGATCGAGTCGACCTTAATGGATTCGAGTACAAGGCTGTCTCCTCCATTTTCCATCGGTGATATCTTGAGCATACGAACTCGGATTGACTTGAAAATTGGAACGTCGTTTCCTCTGGCCTTGCTTGGCATGTCTTATCAATTGTAGCCCGATCCGGACTCGGACAAAATTCATCGATATCCGTAGCGATCCTTACGTGTAACCGACTTCCGAGACGACCTGTCACCGGTATCTAGTCAAGTCCTTGGTGTCACGGCCTTGCCAAAAGGCGGGATAACATTTGCCCCCCAAAGTACGTCTTGTGTAAACATGACGTGCTTTGAAAAGCTGCAGTCTCTCATTGGATTGCTACAACATGCCCTATCGAAAGTTGCATTCTGTATTGCAGTAATCGACTGTCGTATAATCGTGACTGGCTGTCTGGGCTTTTGAGTCATGACGAGATGAACATTTGATTCCTGTTGATGATAAAGACCAAAACATTAGTCAAAAATACGTGTATACGTGTATTATCTTGACCTTGGTTAACGTTGCGTGATCGCAAGTTGTTGTCAGTTCGGTTTTGCTATCGAAATCTGCATCGGTCCTCTCCTGAACCGATTTGAGATTTGAGTTAAATCATTACTTTTATGATTGTCTATGGTCATCCTCCCGCATCGATCCTCTCCTGAATCGGTATGAAGAGTAGACAAGCAATTTTTAACATTGAGACTGTTCGTCCATTTTCATCAGTGGTTGGCGATGGATTCGAAGCTGTGCCTCTTCGAATCGATACTGCGTGGATTCGATGTTCTCTGAGTTGATGAAGTCGAAGTTGTGAGTGCTCGAATCAATGCTGCTTTGTTTCGATGTTGCTGAAATGGATTCGATGTTGTAAAGGATTCGAAACCGGATGGATTCGAACTAAGGGAGGGATTCGAACTGGTGGAACGACTCTGTGTCGTGATGGATTCGAACTAGTGGTCACAATGGATTCGAACATGTCGCAACGAATCGATTCGAGTCGATTCTCTCACCTATAGAAGCCGGTCAGATATACCGGGAGGCGAATCGCCACATTTCCCCTATATATACCGGGCTCCTATTCACTACTCACTTTTTACTTTTCACCATCGCTTCAGTTTTTTCTTCGAATCGTTTTTTCCAGAGTTATAACTGACGTTCCTGTTACGAATCAATCAAGCTCGTCCACGCTTCCATTCGTAATCAAATCAGGTACTCGAGGGATCGATTCGAGTTTCGAAAAATAGAACTATCTTCGCCTTAGAAAATCCTGGGGAGTGACGAGATCTGAACGAAATGGGTCGACTTGATGGAGCCGAGGAGTGATGCTTTTCGAGTCGAATCGGTCAGTGTGTTGTCTTCCGCTGCTTCGCATCAATCCTAGAACGACTGGTTCGAATCAATCTGGTGGGCAATGCTCCGAATCGACGACTTGGAGGAAAATGGTATTGAGTTGATCGATTCGAAGTGACATCATCCAGATCGATTCGAAGGAGTTGAATAAAGATCGATTCGAAGCAACGTGGGGCTCATGGATTCGAAACGTTCCTTCATTATAAGGCCACATCGAGTCGAACCATATGGATTCGAAACACCTGGAGTCGTACTCCATCGATTCGACCCTCATTGTTCTGTGCCGATGGATTCGAATGCCTTAGTCCTCTGAGATCAGTGCTCCTTTGATTTGCTCCATTATCTGAACTACGACCAACTTCAAGTTCGTACTATGACGAACATAATGAACTTTTAGCATACTTGACTCCGACGAGCTTCGGCCTTGCATAATCGATTTTGACTAAAAGATTTAGCTTGAATTTCCTTTGAGGCTCGTCGATGGAACTATGACTTAACCAATAATACAACTGAAAGACTTATACTTGAAGTGGGTAGTAGCCTTCGGATGGGGTGGAAGTGACGGTCAGCGATGACGGTCATCTTCGTTTTTAAATTTTCAAGTTATGTTGTACGAACATCTGGCTTCATTCTGTTACATCTGCCTAAGTGATGTACATCACTTACACTGCACGACACGTTCATACACACTACACAGGGGCATGCACGGGCTTGTTCATGAACTTAACGTTGCTTTCTAATGAGTTAGCTAATTATGGAATCTTCGAGCTCTCAACAACAAGAGGTACAGAGCTCGACTCCTCCGGTGCTTGAGATTCCCGATATCCCTGCCGATATAATCGATCCAGCTCCAGATGAATTGCCGGAGGCGATATTTATTGAGGACCCTGTTGACTCGGTTCAGTCCAACATCTCTGAATCCTTATTGGGACGAATATGCTTAAAGCATAACATATCTCTTGGTGACGTATTATTGCCCAGCGCCACCGATAGACCGCACAATCTGCCTGAAGGATATACAGCATTCTACCGTCATGCTTGTGCGGCTGGAACTCTTCCTCCTTTCAATCAATATATCAGAGGGATGCTATCATATTTAGGAATCGCTCCTTCACAACTTCATCCCAACGGGCACGCGTTGCTGAATAGTGCCTTTGTAATATTTATGGACTGTCTTTTTTGCCCGCCGAGGCCCTCCGAGATCAGACACATATTTAACTTCAAGAGCAGGGGTGATAGCCCGTCGTTTACATTTTTGGAGGCAGTTAGAAATTGCCAAGTTGTAGTTGGAGCTTGGACGCGACTGAGCTATTTCAAGAACGAATGGTTCTACGTTCGGTGCCCTCCGGGTTTCGCTAGGCGATGGTTGTCTAGACGTAAGCGCCTTAACCTGTTTCCTTGACCAATAGCTCTTCGGTGTTAAAATTGACATTTCATTCCTTTTACAGCTATTATCTCTAGGCCCGATGGAGGGCGTTTCAAGGGTACCGTCCGGAGTCTTCAAGAAGTTCCAAGCGAGCTGAGGCATATTGACTCGGTGCTGAACGACTACAACTTAAGAGTTCTGGGTTTGATCGACATTAATCAAAGCATAGTTGTTGAGGGATTTTCAAAGTCCATCTCCAAGAAGGAAAATAAGAAGAAACCCAAGAAGAGAAAAGCGAAGAAGTCACTCGGAATCAGAATAATCGAGGCGAGTGACGAAGAAAGAACCCATACGGATTCAGAGCCAATGGCTGACCTTTCGGGAAACTTGGAGGAATCGGGAGAAAAACGGAAAGGCAAGGCCGCCGTTTCCAAAAAACTTAAGTCAAAGGGGGGAAAATCTGTAGATGTGTTTCTTCCCGCTTCCGGAGTTATGATTTCTGAGGCCGCCCCTTCTCATTCGAGAGATTCTCTCAAAGGGCTTGACGATATTCCTATCCCAGATTATATATCGATTTCTCATAATCCTGGGTTGGAGGAATTGCAAGATGTCCTAAACATGAACGAGCCCTTTCCTTTAAGTGCGGTCAACACTTCCGGTCGGTTTGGGGGTTTACACATTTACACACACTTCCACGGCACTTCATGACTTCTGCATAGTAAACATTGCTTTATGGGATTTTAATCCGTAATTCTTTCTTATCGCAGGTGAGATGTCAGGACGTGGCTCCACTCTAGATAGGCTTCGGAATGTGCGCCAATCTTCCCCATTTTATGATTCCCGTAGGAGAGAGACGGATAGGGATCATGGGCGAGGCTACTCGAGTCAAGAACGTTATGATAGAGACAGAGATTACTCGCGTAACCGTTCTGGCTATGATTACTCTGACAGAGACCGAGGATACCAGTACCGACCCCGATCTCGTTCTCCTCCGCCTCCCAGGGCTCCAGTAGACCTCCCAGAGCCATCTCATCAGCAACAGTTGCCTTCTCAATCTTCTCGGCCTGATGCTCAACGGCCAAGAGTGGAACCAACGGCAGCCGCTATAATTGAACAAGCTCCGGCTGAGTTGACAAGCGAGGGAGCTGCTAAACTCGCCCAAATGAAAAATGACTACCCGGAAATTTGCATGGATGGCTATATCTTCCCTCCTAACTTTAAAAGAATCCCTCCGGAAGCTGAGACCACTGCTCATAATTACATCCACGACTTTTATGCTCAGTACAAGGAGTGGTATAAGGCAGCCGTGAAGGCTTCTAGAGTAGCTTTCGACAGGGCGAAGGTCATTGCCGAACGTGATGTTGACATTGCGAAGCAGAAACGCATCATTCAAGTTCTTCAATCCGAAGTGGAAACGTCCCGAAAGTCAGAGCTTGAAACACTTAAGAAACACGAGGGTGTCGTGGCCAAACTAGCGAGGATGCAGCAAGAACATTGCGCCACAGTGGAAGAGATGGGCCATCGCAATACCACCATTGCAGCTGAGCGAGACTTAGCCGTTAAAGAGCTGAATGAGCTCAAGGCCAAATTCGCTGAAATGGTGAAGGAGAAGGATGATGCGAACGCCACCGCTCAAGAGGCTTGCGACCAAGCAGTATCTCTCAGGGCCGAACTTGCTGCGGCGGCGGTCAAGGCTAAGTCTGTGGAAGCAGAGATTCAGGAAAAGATCTTGGAGGAGAGGTCTAGGCTAGATGCTGAGTTTGACGATCTCTTAGTCACGTATAACGCTAATGTGCTGGAACACAGAAATTTAGCGTGGCTGGGAGATGACTCCATGATCTTGTACAATGCCTGGACCCGGCTAGTGAATGAGAAGAGAGCAGCGCATCCAGATGGAGCACTTGACGACTTTGAACTGGAGATGCGTCTGCTTACCGAGGATGAGAGGAAGACCCTTCATGAGGTGGTAATCTCTATGGCGAAAGAAAAGCTTGGCGTCCAATCTCTAGAGACAGGCGAAGGCTCGGGGGTCGTGCATCACGGGACAGGTGTTGGAGCTGCAATTCCAACATTGCCCGAAACCACTGGTGCGGTAGATCCCCAATCTGTTCCTGCCTATAATCCTGACCAACCATTATTATCTTCTGTCGAGGATTCTGCCCACGTTTCGGTTCAGACCAAGGAAGGTATTTGAACGTTTCTCGTAGTTCAGTTGTGAAGAACCTTAAGCGACACACTTGGCTAACAATCTTCGTTTTGTCGTATTTCAGTGACCGAAGTTATTGTTTCTGCGCCCCTTGCTTTATCGGTTCCTCATCAAACACAAGGGGTTGTTTTTTCCGAAGCCATCACGACTTCTACTTTGATTGGCGAGGAGGGAGATGCAAATATGTTTTCTTTCAGCGCTCAAACGATTGAGGAGCTTCTCAATGAACCCATCGATCCCTCTGCCAACCCGTCCGATGCTGTGAGTGAGGCTGCTCCGACCGCTAGTTTATCTATGCCAGCTATTGGCACATCCGATGCGGCCCAAGTATCTCGTGAGGACGACGTTATTGCTGAGATTGCTGCCGAGATGGCAGCAGGGAATGTTGGTGCTAGTCCGCCCAGGCCTGCCCCGTTAATGGTGATTTCACCGGGCGGTACTGTATTGATCGAGACCGCTCCTGTCCCTCCTCCTGCTACTACTCCTAGGCCTCCAGCTCGTCCTCCTAGAAGAACTTCCGTCGCCTCCAGCTCTGAGGAAGACGTCGACATTATATCGCTGCCGGAGGGCAAGCCTGAAAAGAGCAAGCGATTTAGGAAGAAATCGGGCAGCGGATCGGGTGGAGCTACCCCGAAGAAGAAGATAAGGAAGAAGAAAGATTGAACTCTTTCTCTAAATCTCTGTTGCGTAGGGTAGCATTTTGTTGATTTTTCTATAGCCGTGTATAGATGTGGATTCGGCTCCCACTAGCAGAATTTTTCGTAAACACTTTGTAATCAGATTCTTTTTGTTGATAGTGGAAATGAAAATCTATTCCCTTTCTGTCTTCAACTTGTTATGTGTTATGGTTCTGCCCCCTGTATTGGGGATAAGTGTGGAGTTGACGTATGTTTATACCCCATCTCGCGCTCCAGAGTACGGAGTAGAATGAATGTTTATACTCCGTCTCGCACTCTGGGAGTACGGAGTTAGATGAATGTTTACACTCCGCCTCGCACTCTGGGAGTACGGAGTTAGAAGAATGTTTATACTCCGCCTCGCGCTCTGGGAGCACGGAGTTAAGCAAAAAGCTTATACCCAGCTCGCGCTCTCGGAGTACTCTGGGGTTTAGGAAAAATGTTTATACTCCGCCTCGCACTCTGGGAGCACGGAGTTTAGTAAAATGTTTATACTCCGCCTCGCACTCTAGGAGCACGGAGTTTAGAAAAATGTTTATACTCCGCCTCGCACTTTGGGAGCACGGAGTTTAGTAAAATGTTTATACTCCGCCTCGCACTCTGGGAGCACGGAGTTTAGAAAAATGTTTATACTCCGCCTCGCACTCTGGGAGTACGGAGTTGAATGAAGGGTTGTCGTGTATCAACCCATTTCGTGGCCTGATGTGATGGCTTGCCCCCGAGCTCGGGTTTCATTTAGTGAGTGGTTGATTGCTTCACAGCCACTCCCTACTTGAATAAATTCCACTGTGTGATGGAACTTAGCTCTTCGTGCATCGTGATGTTGTACATTGTATTTAATGAATCACAGCTCTGGCTCGAAGAGATGGCATTTTATTGCTGAAATAAGAAAATATGGCAAATCAGTTGCCTTATTACAAATTCTAATTTCGAAATGCAAAAGTAAATTGCTAAATAAAAAACATAATGAAATAAATGAAGCCTGTCATATGTAATAGCGACGGAGACTCTCGTTGTTCCAGGCTCTTGGTAAAACTAGACCGTCCACGGTTGATAGTTTGAATGTGCCATCCCCAAGTCTTTGCGTAATCACGTACGGTCCTTCCCAATTTGGTTTCATGTGTGAAGGAACCGGGTATATTCTCTTGAGGACCAGATCACCGAGATCAAAGGTTCGGGGGCGAACTTTGGTGTTATATAATCGGGCGACCCGACTTCGGTAAGCGGCCGCTCTTAAATCAGCTTCTTCTCGTTTCTCGTCCAACAGATCCAAAGATTCAGCGAGTAATATAGCGTTTGTTTTCGGATCGTAATAAGTTACGCGGTGAGAAAATACTTCTGTCTCAACTGGGATGACGGCCTCCGAGCCGTAGGATAAGGAAAATGGGGTGTGTCCAGTTGCGGTCTTGTGAGTTGTTCGATAAGCCCATAATGCCATAGGGAGTTCATCGACCCATTTGCCCCCAGCCTTTTCCAGTCGTTTCTTTAAGATGGATTTGATAACTTTGTTAACAGCTTCGACCTGACCGTTTGCTTGTGGATGTGCGACTGCAGAGAACTTTTTATGAATATGAAATCGTTGGCAGAAATTCTTGAACTCTAAACTTTCGAATTGGGTCCCGTTATCGGTGATGATGGTATGCGGGAGTCCAAATCGGCAAATGATATTGCGGACCACAAAGTTTATCACTTTCTTTGACGTAATCGTTGCGAGAGCTTGGGCCTCGGCCCACTTTGTGAAGTAGTCAACTGCAACGATGGCATACTTCGCACCACCTTTTGCCAGAGGCAAAGCGCCAATGATATCGATACCCCACATAGCGAACGGCCAGGGACTGACCATTTGAGTTAACTCGGTAGGCGGGGCTCTTGGAATTCGAGCGTGTTTTTGGCACTTGTTGCACTTTCTGGCGTAATTGGCTGCATCTCGATTTACTGTCGGCCAGTAATATCCATATCGGAGTATCTTCTTAGCAAGCGCTTGTCCACCGGTGTGATCGCCGCATTCTCCCTCGTGTACATCATGTAATACTCGTTTGACTTCGTCGTGAGCGATACACCGGAGGAGTGGAACAGAATAACCTTTTCTATACATGATCCCATCCTGAATGATGAACCGCGAAGCTTTTCGTAGAATTTGCCTTTTCTCATTTTGGTGCTCAGGCAATATCCCATTCTCAATATAATTTCGATACGGAGTCATCCATGATTCTCTGCTGGGAAAGGTCTCCAACACATTATTCGTTTTGATTTGATCGATGCTTGGGAAAGGCAACGTTTCGACCGGGACGAGTCCCATTTGCTGTGCTTCACCTGTGCTGGCCAACTTTGCCAATGAATCGGCCTTTTGATTGCGATCTCGTGGTATGTAGTAAATTGCATAATAATCAAACTGATCCAGCGCTTCCTGAACTCGGGCTAGATAAGCAGCTAACCTTCGATCTCTTGCTTGATATTCTCCCCGTACCTGACACACAACCAACTGTGAATCACAATAAACTTCTATAGCGATAATTCTCAGATCTTTGGCAAGCTTTAACCCAGTCAACAGGGCTTCATACTCGGCTTCATTGTTGGTTGCGTGAAAGTCAAACTTCAAAGCATAGCATATGGATCGACCTTCGGGGGGACCGATCGTTTGATGCACCATCTGTATAAAGTTTCCAGACATATTTAGGAGACTCGCTGGTTTCAGGTAAGTCGTCAGGAACAGTAAATTCGGCTATGAAGTTAGCTAGGACTTGCCCTTGAATGGCTCTCCGCGGAGCATAAGTAATGTCAAATTGGCTGAGTTCAATATTCCACTTGAGTAACCTTCCAGACGTCTCAGGCCGCGTGAGGACCTGTCGTAACGGCTGATCGGTATACACAGTAAGCGGATGTGCTTGGAAATAAGGACGAAGCTTTCTCGAGGCAATGACCAAGCAGTAAGCCAGTTTCTCCAACCTGGGGTAATTTCTTTCAGCTCCGGTCAATCGTTTACTGACATAATAGACCGGTTTCTGCACTCGGTCTTCTTCCCGGACCAAAGCAGCACTGATCGCATGCTCCGATACCGCCAGATAAAGGTATAATTGTTCGTGATCAATTGGTTTCGACAAAATCGGTGGCGTAGAGAGATGCTGAACCAGCGATCGGAATGCGCCTTCACATTCCGTGGTCCATTCAAAGTTTCGTTTCCCTTTCCGGATTAGATCAAAGAAAGGAATACATTTATCAGTGGATTTCGAGATGAACCTGCTTAGCGCTGCTACCTTCCCGTTGAGACTCTGGACTTGCTTTATGGTCTTCGGGGTTTGCAAATTCCTTATTGCCCAGATCTTTTCGGGGTTTGCCTCTATCCCACGAGCGTTAACGATGAACCCTAGAAATTTTCCGGATGCGACGCCGAAGTGGCATTTTAACGGGTTAAGCTTCATTCCATACTCACGTAAGATGCAGAACATTGAATTTAAATCGTTGACGTGATCTGTGGAAAATCGGGACTTAACTAACATGTCATCCACATAAACTTCCATGGTCTTCCCGATCTGATCAGCGAACATTCGATTAACCAAGCGTTGGTAAGTTGCTCCGGCATTCTTCAAACCAAAGGGCATGACTCAGTAACAGTAGAGTCCCAGGTCGGTTACGAAACTAGTATGTTCTTGATCGGGTAGATGCATGGGTATCTGATTATAACCGGAATAAGCGTCCATAAAGGATAACAATTCATGGCCTGCAGTTGAGTCTACGAGTTGGTCAATTCGAGGAAGTGGAAAACTATCTTTTGGGCAGGCTTTGTTTAAATCAGAGTAGTCGACACAAGTTCTCCATTTCCCGTTCGGTTTTCGAACCATTACCGGATTTGACACCCACTCTGGGTACAGAGCATCTCGGATGAAACCATTTGAATGCAACTTGTCAATTTCTTCTTTAAGGGCGGCAGATCTCTCTGGATCCTTACCACGCCTCTTTTACTTGACCGGAACATGTCGCGGATCAATATTCAAAGAGTGACTTGCAATGTTCGGTGAGATTCCGCACATGTCAGAGTGCGTCCAGGCAAAGACATCAAGATTCGCTTGAAGAAATTCAACCAATTCCTGTTGTATCTGTTTTCCCAGTTGAGATCCAACTTTTAGTACTTTCGAGTCGTCATCCTCACTGACCGGGACGTCCACAGTCAGTTCGGCTGGAGACGCTTGATTCTCTTCTACTTCATCTTTATCTTCGCTATCTCTAGGGTCAAGATCTCTAAGGAATTGGTAGTGGTGCCCGGGCCGGGGCCCAGGCGTTAGCTGTCAATTATCAGTAAAACGGACGCAGAGAGATTCCTCTACGCCCTTTCCTTTCTCCTTCTTCTGTGCTTCTCGCAATTCAGCAACATAACAGGCTCTTCCTGCTGCCTGATCTCCTTGAACGATTCCTATACCATGATCGGTTGGGAATTTTAAAGTCAAACACCACGGGGCAATGGCTGCCCTGAATTCAGCAAGAGCTGGTCGACCCAGGAATGCATTGTACGGTGAAGCAATGTCAAGAACAACGAATTGCAGTAGTCGGACTCTCCTGCGCTCTCCGATCCCCAGTTCCACTGGTAGTTCCACTATCCCAGTAGGTATTGTTGCACTGCCATTGAAGCCATGAACCCAGGATTGGCAGGGTTTTAGGTCTTTTGATTCCATCTTCATTAAATCGTAAGCTCGCTTGAATAGAATGTTTACAGAACTCCCACTGTCAACCAAGATCCTCTTCATCCAAGCAGGACCAACCTGGGCAGATATGACCAGTGGATCAATCGTTGGAGCTTCGATTTTGTCAGCATCTCTGCTTCTGAATATGATATCGTCAGACATCGTTTTTTGTTGCTTAGCCGGGGTTCCATCCTCACAATTACTGCAGCATTCGAAGCTCGCATGCCTGATAGAGCTAGCATACGACTCCATTTCCCTCCAGCTCCTGTCTGCTGGATGAGGACCACCACTTATGGTATTGATAACTAGCCTCCCGCCTGTACGAGCGGGTTCCTCTTGTCTTTCCTGATCTTGTGCACGGTTTGGATTCGATGGGCCCGCACCACCAGACTGCGGCGCCCGCACGAATTGATCTAACTTCCTCTCCCTGATCAACTTTTCTATGAGATCTTGCAAATGGCGACAGTCATTAGTATTGTGGCCATAGCTCTCATGAAACCTACAAAACTTTCCCGTCTGAATCTGCCTTTCTGATGACCGCTTCGGAGCGGGTTTCTTATACTGTTCTGTGTTGCAAGTTTGCAGGTACACATTTTCCAGTGATGTGTTTAACGGTGTATAACTTTCGAACATCGGAGCCCTACGCCGTGGGCCTGGATTCGGGTCTCTCTTCTTATTCTGACCATTGCCACCTCTTGGCTGAGTTTGTTTGTTCTGTATGTTTAACTGGACTTTTCCGGAATTGTCACCGGACTGTTTAACTGCTACATTGCTTTGTATTCCCTCACTTCCGGGTTTTGCATCGTCCTGCTTCCTAGACTGTTTCGCGTCCTCTTGCCGTAAGAATTGAGCGGCTTTGGAGTAGAAACGGTCCAACGATGCGGGGGGTTTTCCGGCTAACCAGTTTCCAAATTCAGAATCGGGATCAATTCCCTTTGTCAATGCCATTAAAATTGAGTTGTCGTTGGGATTACTAATTTCCACGCATGCCGCATGGAATCTCTCCAAGTAACGCCTTAATGTTTCCCCACGAGCCTGGGTAACATTGGACAGGGTGTTAACATCTTTGGGTTTGGCAACATGCATACGGAATTGTTCAACAAATTTCTTAGCCAATTGGTCAAATGACGAGATAGATCTTGGAGGTAGTCTTGTAAACCACATTGTTGCAATTCCTCCCAGTGAAATGGGGAAGCTGCGGCATTTTACTGCATCGTCGGCCCTTGCGGCGCTCATTGACCATTCGTATTTCAGTATGTGCTGATTGGGATCAGAACTTCCTTCGTACATAGGGAGAGTTGGCATTCTGAATCGCCGAGGAGGTTCAGCGTATAGTATCTCGTCCGTGAAAGGAGTATGGCTTCGAGAAATTCCCCAATCGTCATTGGTAAGTCCTTGGCTTTCACGGATCATTTGACGTATCATAGTCGAGATGTCTGGAATTGCTACATTTTGAGCATGCTGAGCTAAGGTGTGGTCGGGTTCCACAATGCGAGTTTGGACCGGGCGCTGTCGACGGTCCAAGTTTCGCCTCCTTGGCTCAGCATCTTCCGGGACGTATGGTTCAGAAGTACGTCCTTGCTATTGATTACTCGAATCTGGAAGATATCGGGTATCGGCCCTTGTTTCTACTGTGGCAGCTGTGACATGATTGTCCGTAGTATATTGTGGAGTGCGGCCACCTCGTGCTGATGGCCCAACCTGGAAGCTGGTTGATGGTCCTACCCTCAATTGCCCGACAGCCAGGGCGGGCTGATATCCCGTAGTCTGAGCATAATCTCCGTCTAACCGGGGACGGGTAGATCTATGATGATAGTCAGATGAGGCAGAACTTTCAGTGGATGAGTGGGAAACATCATCCCTTCTGGACCTCCTACGGCCCTGGCGGTTCAGTTGATTTGTCAATTCAATATTGGCTCGCAACTGTTCGGCTAACTGTTGCCGACTCTGAGTCAACTCTTGAAGTAACACCTGAAATTCTTGTCTAGTGACTGCCCCAGACGGATCCGAGTGGGCAGTGTTGTCTTGGTTGGATGGCTGCTGTTGAGCAGGATTTTGTCCATCCCTACCTTCTTGTCCTGGAGCTGCAGAAGTGGTTCTCGTGCTAACCATTTTGAATGATGAATCCTTTTCCTAGATTTTATGCAAATCTGAGTAGAATGGAAGGACTGTGAATCGAAGATCTGGATCTTCCTCTTGGATTTGTGCAATCCGGTATCGATGGTAGATCCAAGGAGCAGGAGAAAAAAGCTGGTTTTTTCTCGGTGAAAGCACCAAAGTGTTTGTACCAAAAATGGGCACAACACTCTTCGGAAGTTTTTTAAGAGATAAAAGTGAAGAATGAAAATTAAAACTGTGGATTATCTAACAAAAACTCCAAATAACAGAAAATAAATTGCAAAGACAAGCGATTTAGAGTGGTTCGGCGTTTTGCCTACGTCCACTGTGAAATTGGATGATTTTATTGCTCGATTACTTGAAGATTACAGTAGTTAATAAGGCAATACAACTGAATCTAAATGCTAAGTGTCAATCTAAAGCAGCGGCGGTGTTCTGGAGTAAATCTGGCAGAATCTGGGCGCTCTTCAGTACTTAGAATTATCCGACCCCTTTTCTGAATGACCAGGGGCTCTATTTATAGGTGTAGGAGGCTGATATTTCACCTAAAATGAGGGGAGACCAGTTCTGACACGTCAGGGGGCCCACATGGCCGAAATCTGGAGATCCGGGCCCACTTCGGGATCGATTCGACCCTTGGTTCGAATCGATCAAGAAATCATCCAATCGAGCTGAAATTTGGTGTGAACATTCTTCATCATGCGCTTAAGCTTCTGTGAAAATTTCATGGCATTTGAACTTGTAGAACTCGAGTTATGATCGATTCAAGTTGGTGTTTTTCGTATTCTGGAGTCGTTCGAATCGATATGCTCGAATCGATTCGTTCGAATCGATCCTCCTGCTCGTGAAGATGGTGACGTGGTACGTATGCTTCGTATCGATCCGGTTTCCACTCCGGATTGACTGGGTCGACTCCACGTTCCTAGCTGCCGTGGCCTAGTGGATTCGAGGTAGCTTATGGGATGGAGTCGAGGCGCATCTATTATATGGATTCGAAGTAGGCAAAGGGGATGGATTCGAAGATGATCGAGTCGACCTTAATGGATTCGAGTACAAGGCTGTCTCCTCCATTTTCCATCGGTGATATCTTGAGCATACGAACTCGGATTGACTTGAAAATTGGAACGTCGTTTCCTCTGGCCTTGCTTGGCATGTCTTATCAATTGTAGCCCGATGCGGACTCGGACAAAATTCATCGATATCCGTAGCGATCCTTACGTGTAACCGACTTCCGAGACGACCTGTCACCGGTATCTAGTCAAGTCCTTGGTGTCACGGCCTTGCCAAAAGGCGGGATAACAATTTCTATATTTAATTTTGCTTTGTACATCTTGTATGAATTTTATTTTGTTTTAGACTTGCCTGCGAATCTAGATGCTTACAGTACATATATAAATTTTACTTTGTAATCTTGTATGTATTTTACTTCTTTTCTTGCCTATGTTTTTATAAAGTAAGAATTATCTTAAGTGTTTAACTTCAAGTTGTTATATTTATTTTATTTATGTTAGCTTGTATTTATTCCTATTTTCACATAACTGCTATTTTGTATTTCTATTTATAAACTTAATGTATTAAACTAGTGTATATTTTCCTAATTTAAGCTTAATTTATCAAACACTTTATTGATATTTATTTATTTTATTTTATTTTATACTTATGTTAAATATGTTAGTTTCTTATGTTTATAGGTTTGTATATTTATACTCACACTTAACCATATACTTGTTTTATTCTTATATTTAATATTGACAAGATTTATTTTAAATTTAAACATTATTACTAAAATTACATCAAAAATATATATAGATCAAAAGTGAAAAAGTAGAGCTTTATTTAAATTTAAAATAGATTTTATTGTGATTAAATTGGAACTCTTTTTATTTTAAATTCTCAAATTAAAATTTTCTTCTAACTACACACATATATATACATTTAAATAACATTTATTAAATTAGAAATAATAGGACTATTTAAATCTATTTATAAAATAACACAGATTAAATTTGTATCTAATTATTCTGATTTAAAATCAATTTATAATCTTAATTTAAAATATCACATTATTAATTTATTGGTCATTTATATTTGAAAATAATAATTTAAATCAATTTTAAATAATTAAATTAAGAGATTATTGCATTTTAAATTCCTCGAAATCCCGGGATGTCACATATTTATTGTTAAACTTGACAATATCATAATTTCTTCCAATATACACATAATATGTTTTATTTTTAACATAATAAGTTGTATTTTTAATTAATTAAATTAAATATTGATTAAAATAATAGTGCCAAAAATCCGGGATGTCACAGAAGCTGCATGAAAGGAATTATCCGACTCATGATTTGGAGTTAGCAGCGATTGTATTTGCTCTGAAGATGTGGAGACATTATCTATTGGGAGTTCGATTCGAATTGTTTACAGATCATAAGTCGTTGAAGTATCTTTTCTCCCAAAAGGATTTGAATCTTCGGCAGCAACGATGGCTAGAGTTTTTGGCATCATATGATTTTGGTATAGCCTATACTCCGGGAAAGGGTAACGCAGTGGCAGATGCGTTAAGTCGAAGACATGCAGGATTGGGAACCATGTTTTCAGAATGGAAGAGTCTTGAGTATTTGGCTGGATTTGACTTCAGGCCCAGATGTGAATTGGAACCTGAGATGTTGGCAAACTTATCGATAAGGCCTACTCTTGTAGAAAGGATTGGCGAGAGCCGAAAGCGAGACGATAAGCTTGTCAAGATTATCCGTGATTTGGAATCTGGATTGGGCCCAGAGAAGGATAAAGGATTCGAGGTCGATCGAGAGGGTTGGCTTCAGAAGCAAGGACGACTAGTTGTTCCCGATAAAGATGAATTGAGAAATGAAGTTCTGAAGGAAAGTCATCACTCGAAGCTGACAATTCATCCAGGTGGAAATAAGATGTATCGGGATATGAAGAGAACCTATTACTGGGAAGGTATGAAGAAGGATGTTGGAAATTTTATTTCCAAGTGCATGAACTGCCAGTTGGTAAAAGCTGAGCAAAAGAAGCCCAGTGGATTGCTTCAGCCATTAGAAGTTCCTACATGGAAGTGGGAGCAAATATCGATGGATTTTATTGATGGGTTACCTAGAACAAGAACGGGAAATGAAGGGATTTGGGTCATCGTAGATCGTCCGACTAAGAGTGCAAGATTCATTCCTGTTCGATCAACAAGGACTGCATCGAAGTTGGCTGAATTGTATGTTAAGTGGATAGTTCGATTCGATGGTATTCCGAAAAGTATAGTGAGCGATCGAGACCCATTGTTCACTAGTGGATTTTGGAAGAGCTTTCAGGAAGTTTTGGGAACCGAATTGTGTTTGAGTACAGCTTATCATCTCCAAACAGATGGTCAGACCGAGAGAGTCAACCGAGTTTTGGAAGATCTCCTCAGAGCTTGTGTTTTAGATTTCGGAGGATCATGGGAAGATCACCTTCATTTGGTTGAATTTTCGTATAATAACAGTTACCAATCAAGCATTGGTATGGCACCGTATGAAGCATTGTATGGAAGACCGTGTAACTCTCCGACATGTTGGTTAGAAACGGGAGAAAAGCTGATACTTGGGCCAGAAATGATTCGACAGACTTCAGATTGCATAGAAATCATTCGGCAACGAATGAAGGCAGCCCAAGACCGTTAGAAAAGTTATGCCGATAAGCGTCGTAAGGATTTGGAATTCGACGTAGGTGATATGGTTTTTGTGAAGATTTCTCCACTAAAGAATGTTATTCGATTCGGGAAGAAAGGGAAATTGACTCCGAGATTTGTTGGACCATTCTCGATCATCGAGCGAATTGGGAAACTCGCCTACAAATTGGAGTTACCAGAAAAGATGGCGGGTGTGCACAATGTTTTTCATGTATCGTATCTACGGAAGTATGTGCACGACTCGAATACTGTGGTTTCTGCTGATAGCTGTGAAGATTTTGAGATTTATCCAGTTGATAAGAGACCTCGTAAGCCGCTTCGTGTTGTGGAAACTGACACGAAACAGCTTAGGAGGAAGGTAGTTAAGTTGCTCAAGGTACAATGGAGTGATGATGATAACGACTGTACATGGGAGGTGGAAGAGAGGATGAAGGCAGCTCATCCTGAACTCTTCGAGGTATGGCCATAAGGTGTCGTGTCATCTCACGACGTTGTAACTTGTTCTAGTTTTAGAATTCTGCATGTTAGGCTAGTAATTGGACGCATGGTTTGTTGATTGATATGGATGGTAGACATGCAGAATAGTTTTTGATTGCTCTTGTTTGTTTGGAATTTCGGGGGCGAAATTCCTAAGGGGGAGAGAATGTAACGACCCGTATTTTTATGGATCGAATGTTTGTAACCGATGTTATTAGGTCGTATTATTGATAAGTCGGCTAGAGCTTGAGTCGTGTAGAAGTTAGGTCGTCCGGAGATAAGCCGTGTTGTAGCTTAAGTTGTGTAGAAGTTTAGTCGAGTGATGGAGCTTAGGTCGTTTGGGAGTTAGGTCGTGTAGTAGCTTAGGTCGTAAAGTAGTTTGGGACGACTTAAGAGAGTGGAACGACCTATAGAATTGACCGACTTAAGAAGGGTAGACGACATAAGGAATAGAGCGACTTAATAAGTTGGCAACTTAAGAGAGTCGGCGACTTAAGGGTTTAGACGACCTAAGGAGTAGACGACTTAGGAGTTGGCGACTTAAGGATGGTAGCGACTTAAGAATTAGCGGCAACAACCTAGTAGTTAGCGGCTTAAGGATTAGCAGTGTAGGAGTTAGCGAGTTAACGACCTAAGAGACTAAGCGGGTTAACGACCTAGGGGGTTTGAGTCGTTCGAGCGACTTAAGGAGTATTGTAGTTAGGTCGTGAGTGACCTATGGGGTGCTGGGCTAAGTTAGGTTGTGAGCGACCTAAGTCTAAGCAGTTAAGTCGTTAGGTCGCGTGTGTGTTAGGTCGGCATCTCTATTAGGTCGTGTAGCGTTAAGTCGCTAAGCCGCATATGTTTGTTAAGTCGTTAGGTCGCGTGTGTGTTAGGTCGCGTGTGTGTTAGGTCGTGACTTCTGTTAAGTCGTTAGGTCGGCATCTCTGTTAGGTCGTGTAGCGTTAAGTCGCTAAGCCGCATATGTTTGTTAAGTCGTAGGTCAGTAGGATTTTTTAAGTCGTAGGTCGGTAGAATTTTCTAAGTCGTAGGTCAGGGATAGTTAGGTCGTGGACGACCTAAGGGGGGCGGACGACCTAAGAATTCAGCCTATAAATACACGGTTTTTCTCACTTTTTGGGATCTGGATTTTGAAGCGACGAAGTCCTGCCATTTTGAGAGCTCGAGTGTTGCACTTCTTCACTTCTTTTCTCCACTCTAATCTTGTGATTCCTTCCATCCAAATCGAAGATCAAGATCGAAGATCCAAGAGCTAAAGTTGAAGATCCACATTCTTCGAAGAGAGATTTCATCGTTTGAAGCGGAATTTTGGTAGATCGAGTTAGATCCTTCGCTGTCCAGATCTGAAGTGTGTTGTTTTTGAAGTGTTTAGGTGATTCGGTGAGTGGTGATTATCTCTCACACGGATCCAAAGGAGTATATCGGATTGATGGCTTAACTTTGTGTTAAAATAGTGATTTCCATGCATTTTCTTAAACCTAAGTATAAATCTACTGTTCATGATGATTTGACATCCATTTTACTACATGTTAACCTATGCAAGTTCATTCATCAAGTTATCGAGATATTGCTCATGTTTCATGCTTGTTAGATTTAGACTCTTTATTTACTAGAATTGCCATTATTGTTATAATTGTTTATTTGACCATGTTTTAATGTTTGATTACTTGGATTAATGATTGACTTGATTGATTGTTATAGATTAGTTGATTGATGATTTGATTTAGACATGATGGTCGAAGATAATTCAAAAGCTAAGGGAAAGGCTCTTGAATTGGAAAAGCTGCTCGTGGCATATGTGGCGGATGATGAAGCTCATATGGATAGATTTGATGATGATGTTGAGATGAGGCTTTGCTATGATGAGATGAAGCGAGGCATGATGTGAGATAGCCTTGGTTTAATCCAGACGGGATCATTCCAAGCATGTTGATAACTCGGTGAAAGGGTTCGGGTTTGAGGATAATGGTTGGCTCGAGAGGCGCTTGAGCTAGTATGAGAATAGTCGTCGAGGAGGATGACTAGGAGGCTGAGATCTCATCGTTGTTGAAGGTTCTAGCAGGCTCAAAGCAAGAGTACGCTGGGCAGATTCGATAGTCCCTAAAGACTATGATTGGTAGTCGAGTACTCTGGGCAGATTCGATAGTCCTAGGCACGGGCTGCGACGACATGCGGAGTTCTGTCTAGAACCGGGGTTTCCATTAGCCCTTGACGGACGGTTGAAAGAATGTGTCGGTCATTCAATTAACGGTGGTATCGAAGCAATGATAACAGTGATAGCCAGAGTCATGGGTGTTTGGTTGTATCGTCATTCGGTCTCAAGAGTAATGTTTTCTGGGTGCTTATTTGATCTTGGTTTAGGCCTTGGGGGTTTGTACTTGGAAAACATCGCCCTTGACTCGAGTGATAATTGCTTTACTTTAAATGTTTGCTTTGCTATGCTTACTTCTGCTTAGTGTGTGTCTGGGGGCTATCACTGTAGAAAGAGGTGGAGTGGGAGGGTTGGATTCCTATTCCTTTTTTTCCTTTATGCTCTGTTGTTAGTTAATTTACCGCTCGCTAAGACTATTGTCTGACTCAAGGCTTTATGTTTAACTCTTATTGCCTTGGGCTGTTCATCCATTTTGGGATGGGCAGACTAGGTAGAAGGTGATAGGTGTTGTTCTTAGTTTCCCACGATGCTGATGGCGAAAACGAGCTGGAGGCTTGCATATTATTTCTTATTATATGTACTGGATGTTCCGCTGCTTGTATAATTCTCTAAGTGATATGTAGTGAGGCTTGGTGTATTGACTATTCAGATGTTTGTATTCAACTATTATGAAGTTTAATTGATGAGATTATATTCTGTGAAGCTTCACTATATATATATTCTCTATTGTATTTTATCCATGCGCTGTGAGTAATACGATAGATTCTGCTGTTTTAACTTACCTTGGCGATCGTCCATGGCTGCCTGGCACACCTTACAGCGCACTATCTCTATGTTTAGTGCAGGGGTCATGGGCGGTCGCCACAGAAATGATAAAGTATGTGAAAAACAAAAGAATGAAGCTGAAATGAGAAAAGATATACGGCAAAAAAAAAGATGTATTGATTAAAGTGAAACGGTGGAATACAAAAGGACCAGGAATAAGAAAAGTCACAAACTCTACATATTTCCATATTTTCTTTTTGTAAGTTTAAATATCTTAAAATACATATAATTTCAGTTAAAATTCGAAAATATAACAAATATACAAAATATAAATAAATAAATATTAATTATATATGATTAAAATAAGAAAATAGTACAAAATGAAAACTAGTCTAGAAAATTTGAAAATAAACAGAATAACTTTGGAAGATTTATATGGACTTAGAAAATATTTATAAATAAAGATAATAACATAAAATAAAAATTCATTCACAAAAATAAATAAATAACTTTTAATTAAATATAATTTAAATGAAGAATATAGCAGAAAAATAGAAACTAGCTTTAATAAATGCAATAAATTTTGGAAAAGTTTTATTATCACTTCAAAAATATTAAAAGACAAAAATATACATAAAATAAAATATCAACACATTTTAAAATAAAATATGACAAAGAAAATATGATTTATAAAATTTAAAATAGGCAAAATTGCAAAATAAAACAAATTATACTCAAAATTGAAATGTACATAACTTTTACAATTTAATTCCGTTTTCAACGAAACAAAAAAGCAGTATTCATGTTATTAAGTCTATTTTCATATAAAAAGATAAAATTTAAGATTTTAAACAATTTAAATTTGAAGTTTTAAAAGTCAAAGTTTGACCAGAAATCCCTTTTTCAGGAAAATGTTCAATTTATACCAGTTTGAAATTAAAATTCACATAATAATCAACATTTATATTTAAAAATGAAATGTTTGAAATAAAACAAGTTTAAAATAGTTTTCAAAATATAATAAAGTCAAATAAAAATATATACAAAAATCTAGGGCTGTTACACTCTCCTCCACTCAAATCTTTTCGTCCTCGAAAAGGAAGGGAGCGGAGAAACAACTAGAAAGAACAATAGGTTGGAAGACATCCTGGTGCAGCAGCGGAAATAACAAAATGATGATTCGGTGAAAGTAGCAATCGATGGAATGAAGAATACTGAAATGCCCAAATTCGTTGATCCGAAGATACCGAATTCTAGTTATCTCTGACACGTTGATCGCGCACGATACCGTGAAGAGAGATCTACAATTCTTCGAGCGTTGATCAAGCGCACTTGATTCCGCGAATTGGCTTCAACGTTCGAAGATTCGAGCGCACTCGAATGTCGAAGGTGGAGATAGGAGATTACACTCAACTACCAATTTGGTGAAAGCACAAAGCTAACAAACAAGAGTTTTTATTCCAATCAACTAAACTATTACAAATGGCACCACCGGCCTATTTATAGAAGTTACAACTCACGCAAAACAAAATTGTACAACACATAAGTCGGCAACGACTTATAACCTGCAACTTACGACTCATCACGACACAACGACTCAACGAGTTACAACATACAACGACTTACAAAGATGGCCGACCTAACCTGGTACGACCTAAAAATACATTAAACATTAGAATTATACGACTTAGTACATGGCGACTCAACACTACGCGAGTTACGACCCTAACAGTTCCCGACTTAACCTTTCGGCGACTTAAACACATATCACAGCAGCATCTTCACACGACTTAAGCTTGGACGACTTAAGGGATAAAACTTCAACGACTTAACCCAATATCCGACTTAAGGAATCCAGACGACTTAACTAAGTCGTAGGTCGTAGACGACTTATCTTAAGTCGTTGATTTTCTTCTTCAGTATAATTCGCTTCACTTTTATCATTCTCGTTAAGTCGAGGACGACTTATAGCCGCTTCGTTAGGTCGCGAACTCAAAGTAGTTTCTCCTTCTGATTTCCAGTTAAGTCGTGGATGACTCAAAACATTTCCCTTAAGTCGTAGACGACTTATATCTCCTTTGTTAGCTCGTGGACGACGTAAGACTTCTACTTCCGCTTTATTAAGCCGTGGATGACTTAAGCTTTTAAGTCGTAGCCCCTTTTCCTTAAGTCGTGGACGACTTAGGCCTTCATCTCTGGCCTGAGCTGCATCATCCTCCCCAGGTTGAGAAAAATTCGTCCTCGAATTTGCACCCTCTTCTTCCACAACAAACTCATCCCCATGATATGGTACGAGATGCTTAACATTGAATACGTCAGACGTGTACACATCCTCCGGCAGTTTCAATTTATAAGCATTTTCATTAATCCGTTTTACGACTTCTACAGGACCAATTTTTCTGGCTTTCAACTTGTTATAAGCGCCCATTGGAAAATGGTCCTTTGTTAACACAGCATATACCAAATATCCTTCATTAAACTCAACACTTCTTCGCTTCAGATCTGCAGATCGTTTGTACTTCTCATTTGCCTTCTCTAATCGTTCCTGAACGATTCTATGACATTCAGTCAATTCATCAACAAAATCAGCAGCTTTCTTAACTGTCCCCCTCGAATGTGGTATTACCGTTAAATCCAACGGTCCCTTTGATAAACTCGAATACACTATCTGAAATGGACTAAAACTCGTACTACGGTTTACAGCATGGTTATGAGCAAATTCTGCTTGGCATAGCTTCACATCCCAGCTTTTCAGATTGTCTTTCACCAGACATCGCAATAAATTTCCCGACGATCTTTTAACCACTTCTGTTTGCCCATCAGATTGTGGATGGTAAGCGCTACTGAAGTTTAGCTTTGTTCCGACCATCTTCCACAAACTTAGCCAAAAGTGACTCAGAAAACGAGTATCCCTATCCGACACAATAGATTCTGGCAATCCATGAAGTCGATAGATTTCTTTGAAAAATAACTGAGCAACATGCACAGCATCCGCCGTCTTCTTACAAGCAATAAAATGTGTCATTTTTGAAAATCGATCAACCACCACATAAATGGAATCATTTCCACGCTGCGTTCTCGGCAGTCCCAACACAAAGTCCATACTCACATCAACCCAAGGTTTAGTTGGTACAGGTAACGACATATATAATCCTGCATTGGTCGCAGTTCCCTTCGAAACCTGACAGATATGACATCGTTCCACAAACCTTTCCACTTATTTCCTCATTGATGGCCAATAGTAAGATTGTGAAATCAATTGTAAAGTATGATCTCGGCCCACATGACCTTCCTCATGCAACTCCTTTACGATCTTCATTCTCAAACTACAATCAGGTATGCACAATCGATTTCCTTTGAATAGAATACCATCTATCATCATAAACTCATCCATCTCTCCCTCCTTGACTTTATCAACAAACTTTGCAAAGTAAGGATCATCGACAAATAACTCTGATAGAACATCAAAACCCGTTACTTCTACCTTCATTGTTGTTAACAAATGATTCTTTCAGCTCAATGTATCTGCAACTCGATTCGTCACTCCCGATTTGTGTTTCACAACAAATGTAAACTGTTGCAGATATGCAATCCACGAAGCATGCCTTGCTGCAATCTTGTCCTGTCCCTGCATATGTTTTAATGCTTCATGATCAGTATACAAAACAAATTCTTTATGAAACAAATAATGTCTCCTTTGTTTCACGGCTTGCACGATAGCATAAAACTCCATATCATATGTACTATATCTCATCTTCGCTCCTGAAAGCTTTTCACTGAAATACGCAATAGGACGTCCTTTCTGACTCAACACTCCTCCAATCCCAACCTTTGACGCATCAGTGTGTAGCTCAAACAACAACTGAAAATCTGGTAATACTAGAATTGGTGCAGACGTCAGCAACTCCTTGATCTTTCCAAAAGCATCTCCTGCTTCCTCTGACCATGAAAACTGCTTACCCTTCATACAATCTGTAACAGGCACCATCACACTACTAAAGTGTGGAATAAATCTTCTATAAAATGAAGCCAACCCATGAAAACTCCGAACCTCTGTTATCGTCTTGGGCTGTGGCCAATCTCTAATCGCCTCTACTTTACTCCGATCCACCTGTATCCCTACCTCTGATACAACATACCACAGAAATAAAACACTATGCATCATGAACACGCATTTCTTCGTTGCAGCATAAAATTGTTCTTGTCGCAGTACCATCAGCACTTCTCTCAGATGATTCAAATGTTCCTCTGGACTTCCACTATATATCAAAATATCATCGAAATACACCACCACAAACTTCCCAATGAATGGTCTAAAAATCTGATTCATCACCCGCATAAATGTACTTGGCGCATTAGATAAGCCAAATGGCATTACCAACCATTCGTATAGACCCTCCCTGGTTTTAAAAGTTGTCTTCCATTCGTCCCCTAGTCTAATTCGTATCTGAAGATAACCACTCTTCAAGTCGATCTTAGAAAAGATTACAGACCCACTAATTTGATCTAACAGATCATCAAGCCTCGGCATTGGAAATCTATATCTCACAGTAATCTTATTCAATGCTCGACTGTCAGTGCACATTCTCCACGTCCCGTCCTTCTTCGGTACTAATAAAGCTGGCACAGCACACGGACTCAAGCTTTCCTGCACACGCCCTTGTTCAAGCAATTCTTCCACTTGCCTCCTCAATTCTTCATGTTCCTTCGGACTCATTCGATAATGTGGTCTATGTGGCAACATTGCTCCCGGAACAAGATCAGTTTGATGTTGAATGTCTCTCAGTGGCGGTAACTCCTTTGGTAACTCCTTTGGAAATACATCCTCAAATTCTTTCAATACTGGTTTCACTTCTTCTGGAATTTCAACCTCTTCACTGCTCTCACGCCCAATTAACAAGAATACTTCCGGCTCTTCCTCAACCTCCTTAACAAACTCCTTCAAAGATAGCAAACTTTTCAGCTCCTCAATTTCTTCTGACTTACTTTCTCCTTGTTGTCTCTTTTTTGGAACTAAGATAATCTTCGTACCTTCAAACATAAAACTGTAGCTATTGGTCTGACCGTCATGCTGTACTGCTCGATCATACTGCCATGGTCTTCCCAAAAGTAAATGACAAACATCCATCTCTACTATATCACACCAGATCTCGTCTTTTTATTTCTTCCCAATAGAGAATGGAACACGAACTCGTCTATCCACTTTCACCTCTACTCCTTTTCTCAACCATGCTAACTTGTATGGATTCGGATGTTTCTCTGTCTTCAACTTCAACTTTGTTACAGCCTCGGTTGAAATGATATTGTCACAACTTCCTGCGTCAATCACAAATTTACACACCTTCCCCAATATGGTGCATGTTGACTGAAAGATATTACTCCTCAACCAACTAGCTTCTTCCTGCTTCGGTGTCAAGCACGATCTCCTCAGCATTAGATTACAACCTTCATCTCCTGACGCAATATCCTGTTCATCCTCCTCAACTGGACTTGAATAACCTCCATCAACATCCTCATCCTCAACTTCTGCAATCATGGTTCTCTTCTTTGGCTTTGGACACTCATTGCTTTTATGACCCATCTCTTGACAATTGTAACATTTGAAACCATTGTTAACCTTCGCCTTCTCAGCCTCCTTCACCGCTGGTTTGCTGACAGGTTTAGAAACATTAGAGCTTCCACTAACACCTTTCACTTGATTGTTGGAACTAGTAAACACACCACCTCCTCGTCTACCCTGCTTCTCCCAAGCCAACGCCTTTTGATGTGCTTCCGCCACAGATCTAGGATCGAACATATTCACCATATCCCGAATCTACATTCTCAATCCCCCAATGAATCTAGCGGTCAGTTGTTCCTCCGTCTCCATAATATCATTTCTAGCAATGAGTTGATAAAATTCATCAGCATAGTCGTTAACAGACTTTGTTCCTTGCCTTAGATTTTGCAACCTCTGATACATAAGCGACTGATAGTTATAAGGTAAGAATGTAGCTCTCATCAGTTTCTTCATCTTTTCCCATGATTCAACCTTTGACTTCCCCATTCGTTCACGTGTAAGTTTGGTTTGCTGCCACCATGCCAAAGCTCTACCCCTCAACCTTGTAGCAACCAACTTCACTCTACGTTGTTCTGGAACTTCCTTGAAGTCAAAAATTTCTTCAACATTAGCCACCCAATCCAAAAACTCCTCAGCTTGCATACCACCCTTGAATTCAGGAATTTCAGTTTTCATCCCCGATTCCCACTTGTGATCATACTCAGAATAATTTCTTCCTTGACCTCGTCCTTGTCCTCGAACACTACCACCGTCATACTCCTCTTCAAAATCAGATGTATATTGATGTCGATCCTGACCACCAACATCTCTACTACCATCACGTCTACCACCAACATTCCTTCGATCTCCATTCCTCCGATCTCGACCGTTCACATTCCGATCATCAGCATTTCTATAAGAATCTTGACTCAAACTTCTATGATCATTATCAACACTTCTCTCCCGGTTGGAATGTGGCGAAACTCTACTTCCCCCATGGTTAGATTCAGGTGAAACCCTTCTCTGGTTTTGATTCATCTCTAACATCATTTTCTCTATTCGACCAATCCCTTCATTAAGCTTTTCATTAAAGTTTTCATTAATTCTTTGCTCCATCTCGTCAGCTTCCTCTCTTCTATACAAAGCTTCAATATTTTGATGTTGATTAGCTCTTCTCGGCGGCATAATTGGATCTTGATTAATCTTCACAAAGATACTAAATGGTGTACACGGCCTTCACTTGATCTCGGCTCTACTTCTCTCTTCAAGTTTTGGCGCGCGAACTCCCACGGCCAAATTCAAACAACTTTCGAACTTTGATCCAAAATGAAATGGATCGAAAACTCCAACTTTGTTGGAATTTCGCGATGAACACGATGAACACAACTTCTCCAAAAGATATAGATTCGATCTCCAAACTTCAATACAAAGTCGAACAACTTCACTCTTTGCTCTCGGCCTTGATCAAATGGCACGATCCAACTGCGACTTCAACTCGGCCTTGAATGGTATAGCTCGGCTCGACTTTATCCCTTCAAATTTCTTCAAGAATTGGCTCCAAGGCTCGATTTAGCTATGATTGGCTAAACAAGCTCTGATACCAAAATGATGCAGCAGCGGAAATAACAAAATGATGATTCGGTGAAAGTAGCAATCGATGGAATGAAGAATACTGAAATGCCCAAATTCGTTGATCTGAAGATACCGAATTCTAGCTATCTCTGACACGTTGATCACGCACGATACCGTGAAGAGAGATCTACAATTCTTCGAGCGTTGATCAAGCGCACTTGATTTCGCAAATTGGCTTTAACGTTCGAAGATTCGAGCGCACTCGAATGTCGAAGGTGGAGATAGGAGATTACACTCAACTACCAATTTGGTGAAAGCATAAAGCTAACAAACAAGAGTTTTTATTCCAATCAACTAAACTATTACAAATGGCACCACCGGCCTATTTATAGAAGTTATAACTCACGCAAAACAAAATTGTACAACACATAAGTCGGCAACGACTTATAACCTGTGACTTACGACTCATCACGACACAACGACTCAACGAGTTACAACATACAACGACTTACAAAGATGGCCGACCTAACCTGGTACGACCTAAAAATACATTACACATTAGAAGTATACGACTTAGTACATGGCGACTCAACACTACGCGAGGTACGATCTAACAGCTCCCGACTTAACCTTTCGGCGACTTAAACACATATCACAACAGCATCTTCACACGACTTAAGCTTGGACGACTTAAGGGATAAAACTTCAACGACATAACCCAGTATCCGACTTAAGGAATCCAGACGACTTAACTAAGTCGTAGGTCGTAGACGACTTATCTTAAGTCGTTGATTTTCTTCTTCAGTATAATTCGCTTCACTTTTATCATTCTCGTTAAGTCGTGGACGACTTATAGCCGCTTCGTTAGGTCGCGAACTCAAATTAGTTTCTCCTTCTGATTTCCAGTTAAGTCGTGGACGACTCAAAACATTTCCCTTAAGTCGTAGACGACTTATATCTCCTTTGTTAGCTCGTGGACGACATAAAACTTCTACTTCCGCTTTATTAAGCCGTGGACGACTTAAGCTTTTAAGTCGTAGCCCCTTTTCCTTAAGTCGTGGACGACTTAGGCCTTCATCTCTGGCCTGAGCTGCATCACATCCCGAAAGAAGGTAGGGAAGAAAAGTAGCTAGGAGGGAAAGCAGGTTGAAAGAGAAGAATGAACCATTATTTAAAATTGTTGTTAAAGAGGTAAAATATTTAAAACACTTTAAAATCCTTTAAAAAGGAAATAACTGATCAAAGTATCATTTATATAATATTTTATCAAAATACTTTTATAACTCGATGTCTTAACAAGTTTATCCTCGTTCCTGCAGACTCTGGCAGTGCGTTGATCAGGCGCAAAGCTAGAATTCTCCAGGTACTTAGTAGACTTGTTTCAACATCCAGTGAAAATACTGGAAAACTTTTAAAAACAGATATGGAAAGTACAATCCAAAAAAAACATGTCGATCATGGATCGCAGATACATAATGGTTTCGCCTGGATCCCCTAGGAAACATTCGTACCCTTAGGCCGCCCCCAACCTTGCGATTACGCCATGAAGACTGGTAGTACTACAGATACACAATGGTTACGCCTGGATCTCCCAAGAAACATCCGTACCCTAGGCTCTCGCAGTCCCTGCTAATTACGCTACCAAGCGACTCAATAGATCGCAGATACATAATGGTTACGCCTGGATCTCCCAGGAAACATCCGTACCCGTAGGCCGCCCCCCAACCTTGCGATTACGCTATGAAGTCGCGCTCGTAAGACCATGGAGATTGCCATGGAATTCGATGGAAACTCGAGTATCATATCCGGAAAACCAAAAATCAGAGAAATATCGATAGAATGAATCCACAATGTGGCCACAAAGCGGATATCAAGCAGAAGGCACTTTCCATATCTTTACTTCGAAAATATGTATCATATAGTACCTTTTCAAATCACTTTCAAATATCATACTTATATAAAGTCCATTATATATAAGATTTCATTTTCAAATCAAATACTTTCCAAAATCAATAGTATATCAAATCACACTTATATAGACTTCAATTATATAAGATTTCAGTTTTCAAATTGAGTACCTTTTCAAATCCATGGTTTTCGAATCAACATCATACTTATACAAACCAAATTTTATATAAGTTCGATAACTCCCAAATCAAGTATTTAGTAACATAAGGTTCTCAAATTTCAATTTTGTTTCAATATCAATATAATTTTCAAAATCATATACGCTTTCACCAAATTATCCTCCCAAATCAAATATCTTCAGTTCCAAAGTTTCCAAAATAATAAATTTAGAAAATAAATCCAAATTTCCAAATTAATATAGTTTAAGTCAAACAATTCATTTCCAAAATCATCTTATATTTACATAAAGTCCATCTTATATAAGGATCAAAATTTTCAAAAATAAATTTCGCTGTACGAAGAGCTATATGGGATTGAACATCTTTGCTTACTAAAAGGTTTTGAGTTTAGAATAGTTTTGTATACAAATTAGTTTGTGAAATAGTTTTGTACATAAAATAGTTTTGTGAAATAGTTTTGTATATAAAATAGAATAAAATAGTTTGTTTAAGAAAATAAAAGAAAAATAGAAAAAAAATAGTTTTAAATTGATAGTAGTTTTTCATAAAGGAAAAATTCCAATTAAATTACAAAGATATCCAACCCAACAACTTCCAATTTCAGCGTCAAGTATATCAATGATATTAGAATATAAGATGTACATATGTCATCATTTCGCAAAGTCACATTCGATCGCTCGCTCGATCACACAAGTTCGCTTTCGAGCTAGTATTGTTCATTCGACTTCTCTAATGCGGATTTCGATATGGTTTCTCGACTAGAAACCATCAGTCTCCTTGCATAACCATATACTATGATAGAGAATTCTAGAATCAAGCCCAAAATCCATATCAAATATTCGCCATCAAGAATCAAATGAAAAATCCTAACACGAAATGGTGTAATTCACCTCGAACTTGTGTACTCAAACTTGGATCAATTTAATTATGCGAATAAAACAGCATACGCACAACTTATGTATCTATTCCAACTTTTTAAATATATAGTTTCATAAAGATGTTACTAAGTTAAACATTTAAACTAAATTTTATTCAAAATATTTTGAAGACTAAATTCTTCTCAAAACATTTCAAATCTAAATTTCATATTAGAAAAAATTAAAAATAGCCTTATTCATTTACTTAACAAAACAGTTTCAACCTATTTAAATCATATTACTACATACTTTAAACATACATACCAAACTTATATACTTTATACTTTTCAAAATTACTTAGCTTTGAAAAGTTAACCTTGATTTGGAAGTGCTCGAACCTTCAAAATAGTCGAAGAAATCATATTTCAATCCAAGAGTTGGAAATCACAATTAAATCAGTAAATCAATTCCAAAAATAGGGTTATATCAAATCAAATCCAAAACTCAAGGACTGAACACCGGCTTATTTCAAATTTTACAAATATATATACATATATCTTTCGAATATCACATCACACTTCAGAATTTGAAATCAAAATTGGTTTCACAAATCAATCGCATAGCAAAGCTACCGAAGTAGCCTCTCCTTCACTCAGAAACTCGAAAATCAATGTCGATGATGCGTGCACTCATCACCGAAATTATTTTCTAGCGACACAAGTGAGTTCTGGACTTCCATTTACTTTGAAATTCCTTCAAAATCATTAAAACCCATTAAAATCATTGAAATGTTACTTATTCGGAAAAATAATTTCAAATCATATTATTTATTATTTCAAAATCTTAAAACCAGTTCCAAAATGCCGGAGTTCAATCACTTAAATTCAGATTCAAAACCTTCAGTTATAAATCATTTTATATGAAACCGTTTCTTATAAAATTTTCACAATTTCAAATCCTTTCAAAACTTCAAATTCTCATTTTTTTAAAGGTACATAATCCTTATCAAAAACATTTCATCTTTATATAAAAATATGGTCATCCTTATCAAAATAAAAACTCTACGATGAATACACAATTTTCAAAAGACAATCAACCACAAACTTTCCAAGGGACGATTCAAGGATGGATTTCAAAGCAAAACAGAGATTCAAATTTAGAAGGACTCTAATCAAATAGAATTCTAATTCAAAGATAGGCTCAAACGAAGATAAGATAAATAAATTACCAAATAGAAGATGGATAAGCCTATATGAATCGCGGGCGACCTTAACCGGTCAACCATGACTTCAGGAATATAATCGATGCGAAAATCTAAGACAAATCGACCTTCGATTGCCAGAGATAGAATCTAAATATAACAGAAGATAGAAAACATCGTAAAACAAGGATACATAAATCTCCGGTGAATCAATGCCAATTATAATCATTCAAAGATTGGCGGAATCGCCACCCTATAAAGGTCATACAAAGTGGAGTGATGCAATGCTCCAAAATCAAAACAATACAATTAGGGGAGACATGAATGGATTTCAGAACAAGTGGGAGCGTTCCAAAATTCAAAGGAATCTTATTCGATAAGAATCCAAACGAAGATTAGAGATATATAACCTATATCAATACAAAAAAATTCCCATTCAAAATTTGGAAAGACTCGAATTCATAACATACGAAAACAGAAGCATAAATATCTTTAGTTGGACAACTTTAGCTAAGCAAAAGGTACAACAGAGTTTACTCAAAGCAACCTAACAAACTACTGATTTTGCCATACCCAAAATAGATTCCTATCAACAATGGATCTAGATCAATCAAGAGAGAAGTTTAAAATTTTAGAGGATCCTAATCAAAGAAATTACTAACAAGGTGGATACGGAAAGAATGAAGTTTAGAAAATTTTACTTTCAAAGCAAGAAAATTTATATCAAAATAATCTTTGAAAATTCTTTGAAAATCATTTGAAAATCATTTTATACTTCGAAAATACATTCTCTCACAAAGAAATGATTCTGAGATTGATTTCACTCATTCTAGAGTATTTCTACCCTATCTCTAATGAGTTTTTTTTGCTCCGCAGGCTAAGGTATGCCTAAAACCAAAGCTCTGATACCAACTGTAACGACCCACTATTTTGGACCATTCAAATCGATAATAATCCACACATGTCTGGCTTGAATAATTCAAAATAACAGATTGTAAATAAATTTGGAGCAAATGAAATCAAATACATAGAATCACAGACACAGAACATATCAGAATAACTCGCAGCGGAATATAAAAACCATAGTAGTTCATGAAGCTACTATAACAAACTCTCAAAACATAATACATAATATCTGCTTGAAAACATATCGATAGACATCTCAAATAAATAGAAGTTTATGAATACCAGAACTGAAATAGAACAACTGAACTGAAAGGAACAGATAACTAGACAAGCAGAATCTCCAACGATTCCTAGCTCCAGAAAGAAATCCAAAGCTAAGCTGTAAATACTCAGGCTGACCCGAGCATAAAGTAAAACACAAAACACTCGAGTCAGGACAATATATACTTATATAATGTAAACCAACTGAAGTGAACTGTAGTAGAAATGCACAAAAACTCAAAGGATGCTTGGGATCGCCCATCCTTTAAGGATCAGTTAAACTATAAATTAAACACATCTCGTGGTTAAAATTTAAAAATGGTATTTTATACTTCAAAATCAAATATCATTTCAAAATTCAATATCCTTCAAAAATCCATTTCAAAATATCAAAATATCATATTTCAAAATAGTTTATATTTCGAAACAAATTACTTTATTTTAAATAATAAAAATGAAGTTATTATATTTAATAATTAAATTATTAAATTTACAAAATTTTAATCTTTCAAAGTTCATTCGTTCACTTAAATTAATTAAAACAATGAAAATTCAACTTTCGCAGCATTTAGAAAATGCTACGGAAAGTCACATTTAAAACAGTTCAATTTAACAAAAGACAACATTTAAAATGCTGTAATAGGGTTACATTAGTTTCAAATAAACTTAGTTAAATTCAACCATTATAACATTTACAAAAATGCTATAATAGCCTTTAATTAAATTTAGCCATTTGGTTCATTATTATCAACTACAGCATTTACAAATTTTGTATTATCATTTACATTAGAATTTATAGCATTTCAGAAATGCAGTTAATTAACTTCAAATATTCAGTATAATTTCACAAACAATAATATTTTTATATAAATCATTTTTAACTTATAAAATCATATAATTTCACTTTTAAAACAATCATTCAAATACCCTTATATTCATGATTTTATAAAGTTAAACCTCCATTCAAAAATCAAAATTTAATAATAATTCACTTATTAAATTCCAATATTAAATTATAAATTCATTAAATTAAATTAACTTAACACTTAAGTTTAAATTTTCAAATATAACTTAATTCCATTTTTATTTACTTAACTTAAAATTCACTTTTAAGCCAAATTCACAAATTTCCAATTTTAGTTATATTTCAAAATTTCAACTTAAATATTCATTCATTTCACATTTTAACTTTATTCAAAATCATTTAAATTCACTTTAATCCAAATTATCATGAAGTTATCACATTTCATATTTAATTTAAATTCCAATTATCACCCAATTAAAATTTCCCAAAATAACTTACATTTCAAATTTTCTAGTTTTACCAATAATTTATTTCACTCATAAATTTTCAAAAAATCAATAATGCTTACAAAAATCATTTTTATTTAGTTTAAATCAAAATATTATAATATTTACATTTATAAAATATTTTTAAAAAAATTTATAAAACATATTTTAACAACAGGTCTGTATTTCATTTTTTAGCCTAGGTAAAGTGATACGGGTAATTTATCATTTCAACCCGTAATTTACAAAGATACCCGGGTTTGATCATTTCAAACCCGCAATCCCAAGTAAATGAAAATAATTGAAAATCATTCAGGCATATCATTTCAGCCCATAACGATTTTCTCCTATTCTAAAGTCCGTTCGGGTATGTATCATTTCAACCCATAGTGATTCTAATCTAAAGGGAACTTGCAGTGTGATAAACTGATAAAAATAATAGAACAGCATAATATAACAGTAATATATAATATAATAGGTGTTTAAGCATGGGTGAACATCATAAAATAATAACATAGCAGATGTAACATGATAATGCATTTTACAGATTCAAAAGGGGTCAATTCACTAGTTATATATGTACATATTGTTTGGTGAGAATAACTCACTTGTTAAAAGCTGGAGATAGCCACCAAAGCACACAATACTGACACTACGAAGGCACGACCACACGGAAATGACTTGAGAGTGGAGAGCGAGATCCAAGTTATAGATCTTGTGTTATAACCCAAAACAAAACCAAAATAATAGTTAAAAATCAATACGATTGAATTTAAATAACTTTGAAACAAAAAGCAGTTTGAATCTACAACTTTTTGCCTTGCTTTCTATACTTGTTTGCATGGCCTAGGGGATCAATAAGGTCAGGTTTGAGCATGGTTTGGATCAGGTATGGGTCTGGAAAAGGTGCGGCTACAAGGCTAAACAAGTGGAGGAAGTTACACTTAGGGTAGGTGAAAGGTTTCTAGGCAAATAGTTGGAAAAGTGGTTCAATCTTTGGCTTGGCCATGGGCTATGGGGTTCGGCCAGAGGGTCTACACTTCAGGTCAGTAGCTGGGGTGATGAGGGAAGGTCTGAATAAAGTGGTGGTGGCAGCCAAAGGTGGTGGTGGTGATGGAAAATGGAGTGGTGAATACATAAGTGCTCGGCTATGTATGTTTCAAGGTCTAGTTTGCAATTTTGTGGCGTTTTGCCACCATGGAGGGTTCGGCCATGGTCTAACCTGAAGTGATAGGAGGTGGTGATGATAAGGTGGTGTGGTAGGAGGTGGTGGTGGTCAGATCTGGGCTGGTGGTGGTGGTGGAAGTGGCGGCAAAAGGAAGGTGGAGGTGGTGATAACACAACTAGGCTAGATTTGAGCAATAAGTGGTGTTTGGTGCAAATTGATGGTGATCTCTTGCCATGAGATGCTCGGCCTGGGGTGGTGGTGATCTGGAGGGAGTGGTAGTCAGAGGATGAGGTGGTGGGGTCAGCCTAGCTGCTGGAGTAGGTGGGGCCGATCCATACAAGTTGAGAACAAAGCAAAAACAACATAAGAAAATCAACAAAAAAAGGAAAAGAAGATATTTTTACCCAAACTTTTGATCAAGGAATGGCCGTGTATTTTTTTTTTTGAGAAGAGAAATGATAAAATACGTGAAAAACAAAAGAATGCAGCTGAAATGAGAAAAGATATAAGGCAAAATAAAATAAAAGATGTATTGATTAAAGTGAAACGGTGGAATACAAAAGGACTAGGAATAACAAAAGTCACAAACTCTACATATTTCCATATTTTCTTTTTGTAAGTTTAAATATCTGAAAATACATATAATTTCAGTTAAAATTCGAAAATATAACAAATATACAAAATATAAATAAATAAATATTAATTATATATGATTAAAATAAGAAAATAGTACAAAATGAAAACTAGTCTAGAAAATTTGAAAGTAAACAGAATAACTTTGGAAGATTTATATGGACTTAGAAAATATTTATAAATAAAGATAATAACATAAAATAAAAGTTCATTCACAAAAATAAATAAATAACTTTTAATTAAATATAATTTAAATGAAGAATATAGCAGAAAAATAGAAACTAGTCTTTAATAAATGCAATAAATTTTGGAAAAGTTTTATTATCACTTCAAAAATATTAAAAGACAAAAAAATACATAAAATAACATATTAACACATTTTAAAATAAAATATGAAAAAGAAAATATGATTTATAAAATTTAAAATAGGCAAAATTGCAAAATAAAACAAATTATACTCAAAATTGAAATGTACATAACTTTTACAATTTAATTCCATTTTCAATGAAACTAAAAGCAACATTCATGTTATTAAGTCTATTTTCATAATAAAAGATAAAATTTAAGATTTTAAACAATTTAAATTTGAAGTTTTAAAAGTCAAAGTTTGACCAGTTTGACCAGAAATTCCTTTTTCAGGAAAATGTTCAATTTATACCAGTTTGAAATTAAAATTCACATAATAATCAACATTTATGTTTAAAAATGAAATGTTTGAAATAAAACAAGTTTAAAATAGTTTTCAAAATCTAATAAAGTCAAATAAAAAAATAAAAAAATCTAGGGCTGTTACAGAAGGTGTCAGTTTTGTAAATTTGGGAAATGATATTCAGACTGATAACAATCTCGTGTCATTGAAATCGAAGTGCACAGTGAAAACTTCATGTTTTGCTATAGTAAATGGGAGTGAGTGTAATTCTATTAACAGAGCTTCAAATTTATCTACTTCGTCAAAGAGAGGCAGGCGTAGGAAATCAGTCGCTGCCAATGGTGTTGTTCGTCGTATTGCCAGGGTCAATAGCAGTCTTTCTTCATGTATGGACGAGTCACCTGATTCGAGTGCTATTAGTGGCACTATGAATTTAGGCTCAGGTATGGTTTCTATTTTAGGTAGTACTTATTCTTTCTATGCTCTTGGTATCCACCAGTGAGTTGTATCAGTTAGCTAGGGATACCGCTTTTGTTTTTACTAATGATGAATTAGATTCTGCTTATATTAGGAGAAGGGAAATGGAGAGGGTTAGATCAGTTGGATTATGAGGATTATCAACTGGAATACTAGGGGTGTAACATCCCGAAAATTTTCGACTTTCGAAAATTCAACATCGATACTCACTTTATCGACTGTCGAGAAATCGAATGCCGGAAACCCGAAAAGTTATGGTTTTAAGAAAAAGAAAAAGGCAGAAGAAGAAGAAAGAAGAAAAAGAGAAGAAAGAAAGAAGAAGAACAACAGAAAACATCTGAACGACATCAATAGAAACACAGAACAGAGAAATATCAGAATCTCACATATCGCAGCGGAACAATATATAATAGATAAATGAATAATCTTTAAAACAAAGAACTATATCATTTTATACATACATCAATCATCAGAGTTAATATACAACAATGGACGGTTATATAACTTGTCCTCATACAGAGTATACAGCGGAATAAATACTATCAAATACAAATACTACGTCTCGTCCTCCGGCTTATCTCCAAAGCTCCAGAATATCCTGAATATCCTGATAATCTAACTCTAGGCTGCCCGTGTGGAAATTTGTGGGCACCCAGAGTTTAGAAGGGAACAATAAACTCCGAGTCAGTCATGGTGACTGGTGTGAGATCGTAAAACAGTTATTCTTTAAAATAAACAACAGGATAACTTTAAAGTCAATTCGAAATGCTTTTTGAAAAATGAGACTACCATAAGACCTCCCACCACACACACAATGCAAACGCAGAATTGGAGGAGATTTCTTCTTATGATAGTCAAAGATGCTTACTACGCAAAATCAAATCATTTTTTTTGATATTATTATTAGTGCATAGTGTAGAAAACATTTCGAAAGTATAATATTAATCTTAGCCAGCATAGGCATTCCGCTCTTATGCCTACTATAGCTACCATCCAAACAGTGGTGACCACCATAAGTGAATGGTAGGTTCTACAACTAAAACCGTACAAGATCGTATTGTTTCTTTGGATTTCCAACAAATGGTCAGGCTAAGGAACTTCCTATCCACGATGGGTACGTCCCTGGAATAGACGACCCGAGAACCTAACCGGATCTCTGCCAACACAAGGCCGGGTTACCTCTGCAAAAATAGGTAACTACTGACACGCGTATGCCATCCCCCGATCGTCACCGATCTTCCCGAGGATCCCCGATTCCAACAAACCACATAGAAAAAATAATGCAGTAACCACAGAGGTTAAGTATCTGGGCTCCATACCATGACACCACCTTTATCCAGAAGGAATGACATACACTAAGGGGCGCTACTCCCTAGAACCTTGCTGCATTCGTCCTGTTTCGACCATTTCCGGGGTGTGAGGCTCGACGAAGTCTCGTCCACAAAGCTACGCTTTCTACAAAAAGCCCTGCTTCGGGTCAACAAAATGATCAACCTATGATCTCAAAGATATAAGATCAAATAAATGATCATATCACAAATGATCAAACACTGATCATTTCACAGCAACACTCAGTATGCCACGTTACCAAATTGGGATATATCGCTGATAAATTTCAACTACATAACCTCTGAGCTCGTACGTCTCAGAGAAGGGTGTTAAGCTAAGAGAATAAATTCTCCGCCACCAACAGAAATGTATTTGAAAGAAATCAGCTTTATATCTCAAATTGTAACGTCAGACACACAATCCATATAAGTCTGTTCCGGGATCGAACAGAACCGAAGGCACTTCTCACGAAGCCCTTGCACATCCGGATAATTTTCAATCACGTCAGGACTTCCCGTCACTAAGGGTGATAAAACCTCTAAATCGAAGATCAGTCGATGTAGAGTAACTCGACGGTAATCCTTCCGTTTTCAAAAATATCCGGTCTTCAACACCGGTCTTCAAATGCAATTCATAACGACGTATCACATATTCGGAATGGGTTATACGACCCCATGGTCCTTTCCCGGCTAACCCGAATAGTGAGCGATTATTCAAAAATAAGTGTGGCATTCAAATTCATCCAATTCACAACAAATACCTATCTAAAGGTAATTATTGATAGTCGGTTATTTAACTATCAATAAAGATGCGCAACATCATCAGATTCCAAATAATTTTCCAAATTATTTCATCTTCAAAAAAATATCTTTTACTAGATATATAATTTTCCACACTTCAAAAAATAAATCAACGTTTATTTTTTTAAAACGAATTCCCATTTCTTTATAAATTCCATATTGAATTTATATTTCAAAATATCTTCTGATATACGATTTTCAAATCGATTTTCAATATTCAATTTCAATTTATCTTTTACAAAGATAAATTCTCAAAACGTTCATTTCATTGGAAAAGCATTTCCATACTTATTTAAAAATAAGTGTTTCACAAATCTATTCATTTTCAACACTTGAAAATATTCGATATACTTAAATCAAATTAAGTATATATTCATCCTTTAAGGAAAATATTCTTTTAACACATTTATTTGAGTCAAAACGAATGTTACGTAAAACATTGTTACGACGACTCAAAATCACTAGTATAGGGATTCGAAATTAAGATAGATATGTAAATCCCAATACTATAAAAAAACACATCTCCTTTCGGAAATCATTTACTATAACAACAGTGTTATAGTCCACCATTTCCTTAAATTTCTCGAAAAACGTATATTTCAACAATAAATGTTGAAATCTATGCTTTCGATAGTTCACACGTTTTAAAACATCTTTTAAAACAACTTCATTTAACAATATTCCTTTTCCCAAAATATATTGATTTTATTCAATAATATATATTTACTGTCCAAATTCGTGAATAAATCACTATCCCAATTTTAACAATTTCTACACATTTAACTTAAAGGATAATTCGCTGTCCAAAATCACGAATATATCTCCTTTAATAACTTCAATGTTAAATTTATCAAATTCTATTGATTTTGAATTTATAAAACAATGTTTATAAATCCCATTTCTATTTATAAAACTTCGATTTCTAAATTATCCAATTCAACTTATATAACTCAATTATATACCGGAAGTTTATATTATAAGTTAAGAACTTAAAATCCATTTTTTTACAACATCTATTCATTTCTCATCTAAAAGTCAACATCCGATTTTATAAGATAATTGTTTATAAATCTTTTTGTTTTACAAAATCTATCCATTTGATAACTTCACAATTTATGAATCTATAAATTTCAATTCACTTATGGAATCCATTTTTATTTGACTTTAACACTTAATAAAACTCATTTCAAAATTCCAATATTTTTAATTTATAAAAAATATCAATTTTTATAAATCTTTTTATATGAATTGTTTAAAATACTTCAACAATCCCAATTTAAACTATTTCATAATCTTTATCAATTGTTTATTTCAAAATTAACATTTTTGTCGTATTTCACAAAAATCACAATTTTACTAACATTAAAATTTTAACATTTATTTATTTAAAATAAACCAATTCAAAAATTTCAATAAAACGTATATTTCTACAAATCACTTTACAAATCCTTTTAAAATCCAAAATCGTCATTTTTAGACTTTAAAAATGGATCCAATGATGCAACGCATCAAATAGTCAATCATGGCATTCAAAAACATCATATATCAATATGATAACAGATCTATATCAATCTATCTGTAAATAAGTAAATACAGTTGAGGAATCCAGTTGGATCCCTCCAACCTGTTTCCCTGCATCCAAAGATGTTAGCACAATACCAATTCCGCTCCAGTACGGAATTATCGCGGTATATGGGTTTTATAAAAATCCGCTTACTAACGGCGCAATAGGGTCTCATCCGCTATACGAGGCGGGAAATCATCAATCCAATATATACATATGCCAATATGTATATATTGCTATATATATAGATATATCCTATAATATCTAATAGCACATTCAAACAGAAATCAAACAGTCAATAACTGCAATCAATTTATAAATCTGAGTGAGGAGATCTCACCTTAGCTTTAATTTGCCATCCATTTTCCATTTCAGTTTTGTTTTCTCGATTTTTAACCTGGTATAAATAATTTGTACCATTCATTAATATTCAATATAAATCGAATAATCAACTTTTCGTTTTGATAGTTTTAATTAACCATTTTCTCCTTCTATAATTTTATTTAACTACAAATTTAAAGTTGAGACTAAATTTTCTTTTAAAAAAAAAATATATACTTTCTAGTCACCAAAATAATTATATAGGTTAACTAAATAATTTAGCCATTAAAATTTATTGTTTTTCAAACTTACTGTACATACAAATTTATATTTTCCTTGTACAATATTAGATGCCTTTATTAATATTTGAATTTAAATCGAACTATCAATTTTTCCGTTATGATAGTTTTAATAAAAAAACTTCTTCTTTATTTAAATTCATCTAACTTCAATTTAAAATTTTAAAATTAACAATAAACATTTTTTTCTTTTTCTGGAGATAATTTATTTTACAAAATTTTAAATTTATAAATTTTGCAAAACTACACACTTATATTTTCACTGTAAAAATAACTTTAACTCCGAAACTAAATTATACCTCATTGATACGACACGCTCGAACCAGCCTGGCCTTCACTGTCTCGAGCTCGAACACTGCGACATCACCAACCCTAGCCTCGAATTCGTTCGACGATCATTGTCGTACGTCGATCGCCCCACGCGATCCATCGCGAACGCCTCCTACCACTATCGAATCCAAACAGAGCCCCAGCCCTTGCGCCTCGACATCATCATCCACACACGTTCGCGACACTGCTGCCCATCTCCCCCTTCGACTTCAGCCTCACGCGAACCCTAGAAATCTCGAGCCTTCATCTGCCTCGCACGCGACGTCGCCGTGGCCTCGAGAACCACCCCCAAATCCATCATCGCCCTAACAGATACGCCTCCCCACCAACTCCGAAGCTCAGCCCTAATCGACCCCGCCCCCTGGCCTCCGCGAGTCACTCGCGATGCTCGACAACGAGCCCTAATACGCGCGCCCTAGGTTTCGGCCATGATTTGAACGAGAGGGGGGGTTTTAATTTTTTTTTCTTGGCCATTACTTGATTTTTTTGAACGAGGGAATTGATTTTGAAAAAGAAAAGGAAAGGGTACGCGAGTTGTAGCTGAGGGAATGGCGTGCTTCAGCGTGAACAACGGCGTGATTCTCTGCGTGTCTTAAGGGAAGGAGAGTGTTGATGTTGACAAATTTAAAGTTTAAATTTAAATTGAAACCGATATAAATTTCAATGCGTTTACACGCCATATGTTCACACCATAACTCTGAAAAATACGAAATTTGAAATCCGGCAATAATACAATATTCCGGACCCGATGGAACTCGTTTCGTCGAATTCCGAGACTGTGCCTCGGAACGCTATTTTTTAAATGTTGATTCGAACAATATAATTCCAAAACTGAACAAAACAGTTTACAATTCAATTCTGAAAGTTTCTATCATCTTCAGTGTTATCAATACGAATTTTAAAAGTTTTCAAAATATTTTTCTTCAACTGTAAATTGAAGATTTGAATTTCTATTCAACATTGAATCGATTAAATTTTAAAGTTTAATCGCAAATTTCAAAGTTATATCGAGGATTCGAATTAAATCATCGTTCAAATATTTAAAATCAATTAAATATTCTCAATTTAATTTGTTCAAAATTCTGGGTCGTTACAAACTTCCCTCCTTAAAAGAATTTCGTCCTCGAAATTACAAGTTAGGAAAAATGATCCTTAACTCGTCTACTATTTTTCACAATCCAATAGTTTTATCAATTTATCACAACAAATCTTTCTACTAAAGATTCGTTATTAATTCAACTAAATTTTCAACTTCAATTACCCATTTCAAACAACATTGTTTTCCTAACAATTCAATTTTAAGTTTAAATTCAAATTTAAACTTTCAAATTTTCTCAAAAATTTTCTAACGCCCTAAATTTTCGAAAAATTTCGCCAGCGTCTCCTTTGCGCGGCTAATACGGTACGACTACAAAACGTCCCTACGGACTCTCAGATTTCAAAAAGAAAAAGAAAAAGCCAAGCGGCTAGAGAGAAATCATCAAAAACTCATATAGAAATTAAAATACGTACCTTTTTCGAGCAATTCAAATTCTCTTCTAAATTAAAATCCCAATTCCTTTACACCTGTATATCTACTAGCCATTATATCTAGTTACAGCATTCAAACTATTTTGCAAATTCTATTACAAAATTTCGACATAAACTACTTATATCATCTTTAGTTCACTATTGAAGTTATATCCATTATCTTCAATTTTACATTTTAAATTTTATTTGAATTCAATTTCACATTTCAACTTCTCATTTGAGTTCAATTCACAATTCCAATCTAATTTGGATTCAATTTACTTTCAATTCTGAAATATTGAATTTTTATCGGATTTCTTTTGTTCACTTCAAACTAATCTCAAAACTTTATTTTATTTCACACAATTCAAATTCGTTTCAATATTCAGTTTTAACTCCAGTTTCATTTACTGACAAATTCAAAATGAATTTTAACATTCAACTTCATTTTCTTGTACTTGCAATTGCAAATTTATTTATTCATTCTCAAATTCTTTCATTTTCAATTGAATCTCATCTCTATCAAATTTGCAATATTTATAAGTTATCAACTTATTTACATTTCGATTTATAATCACTTATATATTCATATTACAAATTCATTTCATTAATGAATTTTAATTTTTTTCCAATATCTATCTGGAATTCCATTTTCATTTATAAATCACATTTACACTTCATATTTACCATTTTATTTATATATGAATCCGTTTCCTTATACTTTCAATTCACATTTATAGATTTCACTTGTTAATGAACTTTAATTCCAATCACAATTTCATATTTCACATTAACAATTTCTATTCGTATAAGTTATCAATTCAATAATATTCCGTAAATATTCTTTATAGTATTCCAGAGTCTTTTTCAACCTTTTCAAAACCATTTTGAAAACAAGTCAAATCATCCTTTGAACTTTCAAAACAAAACCCAACTTTTCAAACAACTTCCTTTTAAAATAATTTGGCAGCAATTTCTCTTTTGGAAACCCGAAAATGAACACCGGTGATGTCGCGATCATCATCGGAATTATTTTCCAGCGACCGAAAAGAGTTTAGAGCTTTCAACTCTCCAAAATACTTTTCAAACCTTCGAAATCCATTTTCAACTCCAAAAATGATTTAACTTTCCAAATCTCCAAAATTTTCAAGTTCCTTTCAAAACATTTCCAAAAACTTCTCTGGAATTCCGTTTTAAATTACAATTCACATTTATAATTTACATTCTTAAATTTCATTTATATGTGAATTAATTTCTTAACTTTGGAGTTACGATTTTTAATTTCTTATTCAATTTCAATGATAATAGATTAATATTATCACTTCTAACAACCATGCAACCATATACTATAGTAATTCATAGAAAAACATTTCTTTTCTATACAAAATAGTTTTGGGCAAAATTATCTCATTTACCCTATTTAAAACAATACTGTGTCGGTTTATCTTGTTTAAGAGTTTAGAAACCCCTATCGATTACAGTTAGCCAGACTGCACCGACCAGAATCTATAAACAATCAACCGATAAGTCAACACAATACAAAACAATTTTATATTCAATAACAAATACGCGCTCATATCTATTATTTCACTCAACTCATTCTAGAGTACTACTGACTCTATCTCTAATGAGTAACACCCAACAGAGCAGGGTTGTCGCTTAACCATATGCTCTGATACCACTTGTAACATCCCGAAAATTTTCGACTTTCGAAAATTCAACATCGATACTCACTTTATCGACTGTCGAGAAATCGAATGCCGGAAACCCGAAAAGTTATGGTTTTAAGAAAAAGAAAAAGGCAGAAGAAGAAGAAAGAAGAAAAAGAGAAGAAAGAAAGAAGAAGAACAACAGAAAACATCTGAACGACATCAATAGAAACACAGAACAGAGAAATATCAGAATCTCACATATCGCAGCGGAACAATATATAATAGATAAATGAATAATCTTTAAAACAAAGAACTATATCATTTTATACATACATCAATCATCAGAGTTAATATACAACAATGGACGGTTATATAACTTGTCCTCATACAGAGTATACAGCGGAATAAATACTATCAGATACAAATACTACGTCTCGTCCTCCGGCTTATCTCCAAAGCTCCAGAATATCCTGAATATCCTGATAATCTAACTCTAGGCTGCCCGTGTGGAAATTTGTGGGCACCCAGAGTTTAGAAGGGAACAATAAACTCCGAGTCAGTCATGGTGACTGGTGTGAGATCGTAAAACAGTTATTCTTTAAGATAAACAACAGGATAACTTTAAAGTCAATTCGAAATGCTTTTTGAAAAATGAGACTACCATAAGACCTCCCACCACACACACAATGCAAACGCAGAATTGGAGGAGATTTCTTCTTATGATAGTCAAAGATGCTTACTACGCAAAATCAAATCATTTTTTTTTGATATTATTATTAGTGCATAGTGTAGAAAACATTTCGAAAGTATAATATTAATCTTAGCCAGCATAGGCATTCCGCACTTATGCCTACTATAGCTACCATCCAAACAGTGGTGACCACCATAAGTGAATGGTAGGTTCTACAACTAAAACCGTACAAGATCGTATTATTTCTTTGGATTTCCAACAAATGGTCAGGCTAAGGAACTTCCTATCCACGATGGGTACGTCCCTGGAATAGACGACCCGAGAACCTAACCGGATCTCTGCCAACACAAGGCCGGGTTACCTCTGCAAAAATAGGTAACTACTGACACGCGTATGCCATCCCCCGATCGTCACCGATCTTCCCGAGGATCCCCGATTCCAACAAACCACATAGAAAAAATAATGCAGTAACCACAGAGGTTAAGTATCTGGGCTCCATACCATGACACCACCTTTATCCAGAAGGAATGACATACACTAAGGGGCGCTACTCCCTAGAACCTTGCTGCATTCGTCCTGTTTCGACCATTTCCGGGGTGTGAGGCTCGACGAAGTCTCGTCCACAAAGCTACGCTTTCTACAAAAAGCCCTGCTTCGGGTCAACAAAATGATCAACCTATGATCTCAAAGATATAAGATCAAATAAATGATCATATCACAAATGATCAAACACTGATCATTTCACAGCAACACTCAGTATGCCACGTTACCAAATTGGGATATATCGCTGATAAATTTCAACTACATAACCTCTGAGCTCGTACGTCTCAGAGAAGGGTGTTAAGCTAAGAGAATAAATTCTCCGCCACCAACAGAAATGTATTTGAAAGAAATCAGCTTTATATCTCAAATTGTAACGTCAGACACACAATCCATATAAGTCTGTTCCGGGATCGAACAGAACCGAAGGCACTTCTCACGAAGCCCTTGCACATCCGGATAATTTTCAATCACGTCAGGACTTCCCGTCACTAAGGGTGATAAAACCTCTAAATCGAAGATCAGTCGATGTAGAGTAACTCGACGGTAATCCTTCCGTTTTCAAAAATATCCGGTCTTCAACACCGGTCTTCAAATGCAATTCATAACGACGTATCACATATTCGGAATGGGTTATACGACCCCATGGTCCTTTCCCGGCTAACCCGAATAGTGAGCGATTATTCAAAAATAAGTGTGGCATTCAAATTCATCCAATTCACAACAAATACCTATCTAAAGGTAATTATTGATAGTCGGTTATTTAACTATCAATAAAGATGCGCAACATCATCAGATTCCAAATAATTTTCCAAATTATTTCATCTTCAAAAAAATATCTTTTACTAGATATATAATTTTCCACACTTCAAAAAATAAATCAACGTTTATTTTTTTAAAACGAATTCCCATTTCTTTATAAATTCCATATTGAATTTATATTTCAAAATATCTTCTGATATACGATTTTCAAATCGATTTTCAATATTCAATTTCAATTTATCTTTTACAAAGATAAATTCTCAAAACGTTCCTTTCATTGGAAAAGCATTTCCATACTTATTTAAAAATAAGTGTTTCACAAATCTATTCATTTTCAACACTTGAAAATATTCGATATACTTAAATCAAATTAAGTATATATTCATCCTTTAAGGAAAATATTCTTTTAACACATTTATTTGAGTCAAAACGAATGTTACGTAAAACATTGTTACGACGACTCAAAATCACTAGTATAGGGATTCGAAATTAAGATAGATATGTAAATCCCAATACTATAAAAAAACACATCTCCTTTCGGAAATCATTTACTATAACAACAGTGTTATAGTCCACCATTTCCTTAAATTTCTCGAAAAACGTCTATTTCAACAATAAATGTTGAAATCTATGCTTTCGATAGTTCACACGTTTTAAAACATCTTTTAAAACAACTTCATTTAACAATATTCCTTTTCCCAAAATATATTGATTTTATTCAATAATATATATTTACTGTCCAAATTCGTGAATAAATCACTATCCCAATTTTAACAATTTCTACACATTTAACTTAAAGGATAATTCGCTGTCCAAAATCACGAATATATCTCCTTTAATAACTTCAATGTTAAATTTATCAAATTCTATTGATTTTGAATTTATAAAACAATGTTTATAAATCCCATTTCTATTTATAAAACTTCGATTTCTAAATTATCCAATTCAACTTATATAACTCAATTATATACCGGAAGTTTATATTATAAGTTAAGAACTTAAAATCCATTTTTTTTACAACATCTATTCATTTCTCATCTAAAAGTCAACATCCGATTTTATAAGATAATTGTTTATAAATCTTTTTGTTTTACAAAATCTATCCATTTGATAACTTCACAATTTATGAATCTATAAATTTCAATTCACTTATGGAATCCATTTTTATTTGACTTTAACACTTAATAAAACTCATTTCAAAATTCCAATATTTTTAATTTATAAAAAATATCAATTTTTATAAATCTTTTTATATGAATTGTTTAAAATACTTCAACAATCCCAATTTAAACTATTTCATAATCTTTATCAATTGTTTATTTCAAAATTAACATTTTTGTCGTATTTCACAAAAATCACAATTTTACTAACATTAAAATTTTAACATTTATTTATTTAAAATAAACCAATTCAAAAAATTTCAATAAAACGTATATTTCTACAAATCACTTTACAAATCCTTTTAAAATCCAAAATCGTCATTTTTAGACTTTAAAAATGGATCCGATGATGCAACGCATCAAATAGTCAATCATGGCATTCAAAAACATCATATATCAATATGATAACAGATCTATATCAATCTATCTGTAAATAAGTAAATACAGTTGAGGAATCCAGTTGGATCCCTCCAACCTGTTTCCCTGCATCCAAAGATGTTAGCACAATACCAATTCCGCTCCAGTACGGAATTATCGCGGTATATGGGTGTTATAAAAATCCGCTTACTAACGGCGCAATAGGGTCTCATCCGCTATACGAGGCGGGAAATCATCAATCCAATATATACATATGCCAATATGTATATATTGCTATATATATAGATATATCCTATAATATCTAATAGCACATTCAAACAGAAATCAAACAGTCAATAACTGCAATCAATTTATAAATCTGAGTGAGGAGATCTCACCTTAGCTTTAATTTGCCATCCATTTTCCATTTCAGTTTTGTTTTCTCGATTTTTAACCTGGTATAAATAATTTGTACCATTCATTAATATTCAATATAAATCGAATAATCAACTTTTCGTTTTGATAGTTTTAATTAACCATTTTCTCCTTCTATAATTTTATTTAACTACAAATTTAAAGTTGAGACTAAATTTTCTTTTAAAAAAAAATATATACTTTCTAGTCACCAAAATAATTATATAGGTTAACTAAATAATTTAGCCATTAAAATTTATTGTTTTTCAAACTTACTGTACATACAAATTTATATTTTCCTTGTACAATATTAGATGCCTTTATTAATATTTGAATTTAAATCGAACTATCAATTTTTCCGTTATGATAGTTTTAATAAAAAAACTTCTTCTTTATTTAAATTCATCTAACTTCAATTTAAAATTTTAAAATTAACAATAAACATTTTTTTCTTTTTCTGGAGATAATTTATTTTACAAAATTTTAAATTTATAAATTTTGCAAAACTACACACTTATATTTTCACTGTAAAAATAACTTTAACTCCGAAACTAAATTATACCTCATTGATACGACACGCTCGAACCAGCCTGGCCTTCACTGTCTCGAGCTCGAACACTGCGACATCACCAACCCTAGCCTCGAATTCGTTCGACGATCATTGTCGTACGTCGATCGCCCCACGCGATCCATCGCGAACGCCTCCTACCACTATCGAATCCAAACAGAGCCCCAGCCCTTGCGCCTCGACATCATCATCCACACACGTTCGCGACACTGCTGCCCATCTCCCCCTTCGACTTCAGCCTCACGCGAACCCTAGAAATCTCGAGCCTTCATCTGCCTCGCGCGCGACGTCGCCGTGGCCTCGAGAACCACCCCCAAATCCATCATCGCCCTAACAGATACGCCTCCCCACCAACTCCGAAGCTCAGCCCTAATCGACCCCGCCCCCTGGCCTCCGCGAGTCACTCGCGATGCTCGACAACGAGCCCTAATACGCGCGCCCTAGGTTTCGGCCATGATTTGAACGAGAGGGGGGGGGTTTAATTTTTTTTTCTTGGCCATTACTTGATTTTTTTGAACGAGGGAATTGATTTTGAAAAAGAAAAGGAAAGGGTACGCGAGTTGTAGCTGAGGGAATGGCGTGCTTCAGCGTGAACAACGGCGTGATTCTCTGCGTGTCTTAAGGGAAGGAGAGTGTTGATGTTGACAAATTTAAAGTTTAAATTTAAATTGAAACCGATATAAATTTCAATGCGTTTACACGCCATATGTTCACACCACAACTCTGAAAAATACGAAATTTGAAATCCGGCAATAATACAATATTCCGGACCCGATGGAACTCGTTTCGTCGAATTCCGAGACTGTGCCTCGGAACGCTATTTTTTAAATGTTGATTCGAACAATATAATTCCAAAACTGAACAAAACAGTTTACAATTCAATTCTGAAAGTTTCTATCATCTTCAGTGTTATCAATACGAATTTTAAAAGTTTTCAAAATATTTTTCTTCAACTGTAAATTGAAGATTTGAATTTCTATTCAACATTGAATCGATTAAATTTTAAAGTTTAATCGCAAATTTCAAAGTTATATCGAGGATTCGAATTAAATCATCGTTCAAATATTTAAAATCAATTAAATATTCTCAATTTAATTTGTTCAAAATTCTGGGTCGTTACAAGGGGCCTTCATGACTTAAATAAATGTGATAAAATAAGAACATTTTTTAAAGATTACTTTATTGATATGGCCCTTTTACAGGAAATGAAAATTGATTCTCCTGATCTTCATTTTTATAGAAGATTAGGTGTTTATCATTTTTGACATTGGGTTTGTTTACCTTCAATTGGAGCTTATGGGGTTTACTTATAGGGTGGCGTGATAATTATTTTAAACTTCTTCAAACTATTACTAAGCAGCACTCTCTACATATAATTCTCATTAACCTTAGCGATAACTCTTTACTAAATATTTCTAACGTTTATGGACCAAACTCGAAAATTGGTCGTCGAGTTCTATGGACGAATGTCTAGAATTTAGATCATTCGCTCTTGGATCTTGGATTTTTAGGTGGAGATTTCAATGTTACGCGATTTTTAGGAGAGTGATATCCCCGGGAAGGAGATTTCTCTTCCATGGAAGAGTTTGATCAATTTATTATTAGTAGTAATTTGATAGAAATGCCTTTATCTAATAGAGAATTCACTTGGAGTAATACTAGGGATTCCCCTTCTATGGCTCCTTTAGATAGATTTTTTATCAGCGATGAAATCGAAGATATATTTCCTAATTGTAGAGTCACTGGTTTGCCTTATACATATTCTAACCATTGCCCCATCATTCTTACATGTGATCATCATAGAATTATTAATAAAACTTTTAAATTTGAAAAAATGTGGTTATTAGAATATAATTTCTCTAACCTAGTTAAAAATAAATGGATATCAATGAATTTTTATAATATCAAGAATATGGATAACTCAGCAAAAAAATTGTTTTAAAACTCAGAGGTCTTAGGAATTTTCTTAAAAAATGGAGTAAGAATGTTTTTGGTAGTATTAAAATTGAAAAAGAAAATTTACTTTCTGAAATGCTTAAAATTAACAAGATAGAAGAAACTAAACAATTTAATCTTGGAGAACGTAATATTCTCGCTAATCTAAAAGAATAACTTTATTCAATCTTAGAAAAAGAAGAGATTATGTGGAAATAGAGATCTAGAATTCAATGGATTAATGAAGGCGACATAATACAATTTTTTTTCAAAATATGGCTAATGGTAGTGAACGTAGCAACGCAATAAATTCTATTTTTGTGAACAATGTTGAATTGGTTGATCAAATGGACCTAAATAAGGCCTTCACTGATTACTATAGGGATATTTTTTGGCAATAAGAATAAGCATAGGATAAACATTAGATGGATCTAGAATTAATCTTACTGACTTTGATAATCCTTTTTCTAAAGAGGAGATTTTGAAGGCTATTAACGACATGCCTAGTGATAAAGCCCCGGGTCCCAATGGGTTTCCTATTTTATTTTACAAATTATTTTGGGATGTTTAAAAATTTGATTTAATTAGCATGTTTAATGAATTTTATAATAGGAAATTACAACTAGGAAGAGTTAATTTTGCAAACGTCATTCTATTACACAAAAAAATCGATGCTAATAATTTAAAAGATTTTAGACCAATTTCTTTAATTAACTATTCTGTTAAAATTATTTCAAATTTTTTAGGTAATAGACTTAGCACAAGAATGAATGATCTAATTGATTGTTCACAAACCGCTTTCACTAAGGGTAGAAATATCACTGATAGAGTGGCTGCTGTTCAAGAGTACATTAATCACTATTGTAAGAATAACATTGCATGTGCGATTCTAAAACTGGACTTTGTGAAAGCTTTCGACTTGGGGGATTGGAATTTTTTAATTGATATGTTACTAGCTAGAGGTTTTAGTAGAAAATGGATTGGTTAGATTATGACTTTCCTTAAAACTGGTAATTCTAGTATAATGGTTAATAAAATTTTAGGAAATAAAATACTATCAAAACGTGGTTTAAGGCAGGGTGATCCTTTATCGCCTCTTTTGTTTAACTTAGCTGCAGATGTTTTCACTATGATTATTATAAAAAAGTAATTAGAAATGGTTCTTTTGGGTGCATTGGTAGTGAAATCTCGCGTGATGGTCTCTCTGTTCTTCAATTTGTAGATGATACCTTGTTATTTACTTCTCATTTTCCTAATCACGTCATTACCCTTAAATTCATTTTATACAGCTTTGAACTTCTTTCAGGACTAAAAATTAATTTCAATAAAAGTTCGGTTTTAGTATTAAATGACGTTGATAAGGTTAAAGGTTTAGTTGCAAATACGCTTAACTGTAAAACTATGAATTTCCCTTTTGATTATCTTGGATTTTTGATTAGACTAAGTAAACTTAAGCATGATGACTGGTTAATTATAATAGATAAAATTAAAAATAGAATTTCTAATTGGAATGGGAGGTTTTTATTAAGAGCGGGTAGATTAGTTCTCGTCAACTCTGTTTTATCTTCTCTTCCGATCTATTCGATATCTATGCATCTTTTCCTGATTGGGTGATTAACAAAATTGATAAAATAAGAAGGGATTTCTTATGGAGTGGCGATAATCCCAACAGTGGTCTTAAATGTTTAGTCAATTAGGAAACAGTTTGTAAATTGAAAAAGGAAGGTGGTTTAGGAGTTATTAATTTACGTAACATGAATTTGTCTTTATTAGAGAAGTGGTTATGGAAATTTAAGGATATAAAAGATAATTCTATTTGGAAAGAAATTATTTCTAAACATTATTATAATGGCAGTGATAATTTATACAAAATTACACTTACAGTTGTAAATAAATTGTCTAATTTTTGGAAACCAATTGTAAAATGTCATGAGATTTTTAACCTTGATACTAATAAGATTGTTCATTTAGGAAATAATACTTCTTTTTGGCATGAACGTTGGATATCTGTCATTCCTCTTAGGATAGAATTTAAGGAGTTTTTTTTATATTTGTAACTTTAATAATGCTTTAATTATAGATGTTTTTTCTCCGGATAATGACCCCCCTTGGAACTTTAGTTTTAATAGAATTTTAGAAGGTACAACTCTTAGACAATTTTCTTTATTATGTGCAAGATTGAATTTATATAATATTGATAACGAAAATGATATTATTAACTGGAAATGGGACAAAAGTAAGAAATTCACTTCTAATTCTTTATATAAATTTCTTAATTTCTCGGGCGTTACTAATAATTCATTTAATTTTATTTGGAAAGCTAACGTTCCACCAAAAGCTAAGATTCATATGTGGATAATCGTGCATGGGAAACTAAATACTATTGAACTTTTAAAAAGAAAGAATATGCAAATTGATAATAAATGTACTTTTTATAAATTGTATTTTGAAGATATTTATCATATTTATTATGATAGTATGGATACTTGCTACATTCTTAACAATACTCCTAAAATCTTTAACTTTATTCTTACAACTAAAGTTACTAATTGTAATTTCTACTAGAATAATTTAAGATTTAAGTTTAAAAAAGGGAAATAGATTTTTACTAGATACTTTATTCATTATAATATGTTGGTATATTTGGTTTAAGAGAAACCAAAGACTTTTTAATAATAATAGTCATATTAATATATTGATATTTACAATAGCATCATTTTGTTTCAATTGGATCTCAAATCCTAAATATAGATTAGCCGAAAATAATCATTTTAAAGAATATCTTAATAAGGTTAAAAATAGCATTAAGTTATTTAAACAAAAATACAATATTTTTAACACTAATAATTATAGCATTAACATTTTCTTGAATTTGAATGATGATTTTACTAATTATCATAATGTTCTTTTGATCAAAGAAGCATAATATTAATTTTTTAGGTTTTATAGTTTATAGGCTTTTAGCTTCATTTTTTTTATTTTTATGCCTTTTTGTTTTCGAAATCACTATTTCACAACTTTAGAGTTAGTTAATATGTTGCATAATGAGCTTCGGTCCTTTTTAATCTTTCTCTTATTTTAGTTTCTGTAATGTCTTATAATTTTAACTTTAGTTTTATTTTTACTTCATTAATACATACATATATATATATATGTATAAATTTCATTTATATACATATATATGTATTATTCTTATATTTTTCTTTAGTTCCATCTACAGATACGGGTTTAGTCCAAAAATGGTGCTAGGTTACTATTTGCAGGTTTTCAGGGTTGCTGTCGCTAGGATTGCAATGAGGCGTTCATTTTGGATCTTCCGCGTTGGCAGTGAGGCATTCTTTCTCGTTCTTCCATGTTTGCGGTGAGGCGTTCTTTCTCAAGTGGAGCTGCTTTTTGATCTCATTCGTGCACTTGGTCGCATCATGGATCATCTGCTTTTGTAGTGAGACATTCATTCTAGATCATCCGCATTTGTAGTAAGGCCATCATTTTGTTTCATCCGCGTTTGTAGTGAGGCGTTCTTGCTCTGCTGGAGCTGCTTATTGATCTCGTTTGTGCTTGGTTGCACCATGGATTTTTTTAGGTATTTCTAACACTTCATTATCGGATGGTGGCCTTGCTGAAGCTCGATATTGAGGTGTAATGGGCAGTGGCCTTGTCGGAGCTTATTCAAGAAGTTACTGAGTCTGGTTTCTTTGATTTGTTGTATTATGATTTGTTACCTGCCAAGCATGTTCGTAGCTCCATTGTTTTAAGAGACACACACACACATGTGTGTGTGTGTGCGCGCGCGCTCTCCTCTACTTTTGAGGATCACATATTTCTTTTAAAAAAATATACATATAAATAGTGAATATAAACATAATAGATATAAATGCCAATATCTATATATATATATATATATCTTATACTATAAAGCAAAACCTTTGGTCAAAGGGTCAAACTGAAGCCTTTTTTCGACTGCCCATACTGCCCCCACTTCAACTTCCAATTACACCATTCTGCTAGGGCATGTTCGTATTTCCACCACCGCCTCAACCCACGTTCCCCAACCCGCATGACTCTTCAACTTACTTTGTCATTTTCTTCCCTTTCCTTCTCCTGATTCGTTCTTCATTTGCTTCCCTTATCTTCTCTGCGGAAAACATTATCACTTCCCTTTTTCCACTTCTCAAAACGATGGAGCTAAGCTGACTACATTCTATTCTCCCCTTCCGTCCGTTGTGCTTCCTGCGTAGACGCGCTCTGCCGCGGCGGTTGTAACGACCCGTAAATTTCAACTGTTTTAATAGCGTAATTAGTTGAAATTTTGTGAAATTTTAAACGATAAAATTTTGAAATATAAATTTGATATTTGGAATGCGTTTAGTTAAACATAGCAACTGGTAAATTTTCGTCCGAAAATATGAAAGTTTATTTCGCGCGTAAATTTACTTTAATTTAATCAGTTAAAAACGATGAAAATAAAATGTTTTCAAAACCAAAATATTTTTACATAGAAAAATTCTAAACTATCTTCTGAGAAAAATATCAGTTTGTCGTTTTTCCAAATTCGGACATCTTTGGCTCCGTCGATCTTATTTTTCAGCGTTTTTCTTGCATTTTCCGCTATTAGAAAATTCGAATTTTTATAATTCGATCGTGCCACTGATATCTGTATACCATTTTGATCGTATCGTCGTGCTGATTCCCATGGTATATTCAGTTTTGTATTTTGAGACCGGTACGTGACGGAAATGGATAAATTGTACGTCGTACCGTAACGAAATTTGGTGGCTTTTCACTTCCTTTTGCTTTTCAAATCTAAACGTGCATCCAAAGCATTATAATTAATTGCTTAAATAACTTTTGCAGAATTCAAGGGAGAGCCACCATTTCAATTTATTTTAAAATAGTCCATTTCTCTTCTACCCAGAATACTAGTCAAACAAACATATTTCTTCAGCTTCAAAGATAAACGTTCACCTACATCTCTTTTTCCAAACCCATTTACTTATTCTCTCCTTCCTTCTTCATTAGCTGATTCATTTTTTAAAACTTTAGCAATAAAAGATATATTGTACGAAGTGCATCTGTGCTCGAGATTGCTGTTTTTCTTCCTGTCCGTGTTACCAAAACATCATCCTCCCACGACGTAGAAGCCATGCTCCCCTCTACCACCGACACATAGCCGAGGCTCACAACCAAACCACCACCTTCCCTTCCCTCTCTCCTCCGCGTCGACCTAGTCTCCTCCACCTCCGCACCCTTACAACCACCGCACCCCTCATGTCGCCCCATCGCCCGACCAGACAGAGCACCACGACCGAAACTGAGAACTTCCCCGTCTCCTCCTTACTCGAGCCACTTCGTTTTCATTAGCATCAGCCCGTGTTGTATATGTATAAGGTAAAGCTTATATGGGTTACATGAGATCTGTTTTTGTATATAAGGTCATATAATGTCTTGAGTCTCTATATAAGGTTGTACATAAAGTATAAAGGTTTGATATATATATTTGTTAGTACGTCATCTGTAGTGTAGAGTCTGTGAGTATATATAACTAGGTTATACTTTCCTTCTTCACTGTTTTGCATCCGAATTCTTTTATATGATATTTTTGTTAGGATTGCATATGTGCTAACTGTTAGTATTGAATATAAGGTAGATATAAAGTATGCTAGTATTATATATATTATATGTTACTATTCGTTTAATCTTGATTTCAGCCATGTTTTTTTTGCAAAGCCTTCCACTTGACTTTATACAAATATATATTTTACTTTAAAGGTGGGCTGTTGTCCTGCTAGCTATGTATATATATATTTTTTTAGTTGTATACGTCCTATACATTCATTTATGTATGGGGATATATTATTGATTTCCAAATAATTTACATATGTTTTGATTTAATTGGCACATGTCTGAATAGCTTGCATACGTTGTTTACACCTATACATATGCGGTCTGCATTTTTCATACATGTGACATTTTAAGTCGTGGTCTACTGTTCTTATACTTGGATTTAAAAGTGGTATTCTATGCATTTTTGTATTGTTTACTGACAAGGAAAAAGAAACAAGTATTTCATTTACAGCTAGCTCTATTGAGATATTAGTCTGCTCTATTGATAGGTTGTATATCTTGACAGTTTAAAAATATACATAGATTTTTAGGTATTGGTTGCAGTTGTATAGTGTCAGCCTACATAAAAATATACAGTACTATTATGAATTGATGTTTATATATATACTACTGTTAGTACTATATACGTTGTTTTATTTTATATATTTTATAAGTAAGTTATATTTTATATATAAGGTTGGGTAGCTTTCTGCATAAGTGGGGTTGTTTAAAATTTACTGGAGAGTTGCTGTTATATAAAATATAAGTATGTAAGTTTATACATACATTTATATGTTTGTCTATATATAAGTATTTATGGGTCAAATTTCAAATATATGGAAATTTATTTATGTGGTTGAAATAAATTTTGACTAAAATTATATGTACAAAAAATTATTTTTGGAAAAAATAATAATATATATTTTTATGTATATATCAAGTCGATTCTGATTATTCTCATCGATTTCCATTTATCAGCTCTGGTCGTCGAACTCGTATTCATCATGCTCTGCTTCGAAATTCATGCTTAGACTTGTAACTCATCTCATTTCATCGTCGAATCTCTCTGGCCTCGAAAGGTGAGCAATCACTCACGATTAATATTCTTTTATTTATTAAATTTGATTTCAATTGAAACGACAATTGAAATATGCTGCTGTAGTTATTTACACTGTTATTTTTGTTATTACCTGTATCAGTTCACCTGTGACATCTGACACCATTATCTGTTAATTATTTATGTGATGATAATACAGTTGGCTGATAATTGATTGATTGTTGATGTTTATATTGGACGTTAAACTGTTAGTGTTAAATGATAAATAGTATGCAAAATTGAAATGGATATAGGATAGTTAACAATTTTAAAACTGATTTATATGTTAAATTTGATTAGTTGAATATGACCCCTTTTAATTGTTAAATTAATAGACATGTAGAATTGTGATAATTACACTTTGAACCATCGACGTATATTGGATTAATTGTTGTAGTATAAAATTGTAATTGAATGACAAGTGAAAAACCGTATAAATAATTAGTGGAATAATCTTTAATCTGCATGAAATGATAGTGTAGATTCTAGAAATAATTATATTAATTCGCACAAACAAAAATGCGAATTAATACGGTTATTTCGGGATTATTTGAATTGATTATTGGATTGATATTGATTGTTGTTATTGCTTGTTTATTTACTTTGACACCATCCCAGTTATCACACTGCAAGTTCCCTTTGCTATGTTTTGATTTTGAATTGAATTGGAATCGGGTTGAAATGATAAATACCCAAATTGAACTTTGACCTAGGATAGAGAATTAAATAAAACCCGATTGGTCAATAATTTGATTTAAAAATAAACGAAGATTTTATTTGAATAAATAATATGGTTTTGAAATGAAGTAGAAATTTGAATTTTAATGAAAGGAATGTTAATATTTAATAATCTGAAACAAAATATTAACAATGTAATTGATGAAAGAATGTTGTTAAATTTGAGAAATGATTGAATTAAGTTTGAAATGATTTAATAATCAAGTTTGAAATTATAATTAAGTTTGAAATTATTAAACTTTGAAATTATTTAATAATTAAGTTTTGAATTATTTAATAATTAAATAAGATTGAATTATTTAATGATTAAATTGAATTGAATTTTTGAATAAGTGAATTTTAATTCGTAAATAATTGAAATTGAGTTTCTTTATTAATTAAGTTTTGGAAAATTATTTAAGTAAGTAAATAAGTGAAATTGAATTTCTTTAACAAGAAATGAAATGTGATTTATTGAAATTAATATAAGACTTGAAATTTAAAGAATTTGGTTTGATGAATTTAATTTAATTCAATTTGTAAGTTTTGATATAATGAAGTTGAATTTAAATAATGGATTTAATGAATTGGAAATTTAATAGGAATTGTTTTGAATGGCAAATTTACTTAATGAATATTGAATGAAATCGATAAATGAATTTAAATTGATTTAAATGTTAAATTAAATTAATTTAAATGATTTCGGAATGAAACTTATATACGAACTTGAATCAATATTTGAATTGTATAAATAGAAATTGAAATTGGTATTATAAGATTTTGAAATGGTAATTTGAAAGTTTGAAAAGTAAATTATGGAAATCGATTTAGAAAGGCAAATGAAATGTTGATTTACAAATTCTATTTGAAATTGAATTAGATTTGGTTTTGAAATTTATTAATCGACCAATCGGTGTAATAATTTCGAAGGTTATTAAAGAGACCGGAATCGGTTAGGGACATACTCACTGTCTAAACCGAAAACCACTTTAATAACTATGCGCGGAGTGTGATCCAGAATGAAGTGGTTGGAATGATGTACGTGATGACTGAAGAAAGAGAACGATAATGGATAGCCTTGACACTTGTGTAAAATTGGAAATGACTAAAACAGGAGCCGTGTCGGGCCAATGGAGGTCAGCTACCTCAAGCGAACACACTTCTTCGAACTACTTATACTTGTTGTCGATTGGTGCACCCTTGATTTTGGGAGTGTTGTTTCACGGTGTTGTGGTCGCTGCGGCGATGCGTTCTCACCAGTCCGGATCAGGCGAACGGTAGTGTCACTACCTTGGGTATTGCCTCATGTGCCTTGTCATACTTGTATTCCCTATTCGCGATGACTACGAATTTGTTTTGTACCTTTAGTATATGGATTGCCCTCTGGTGACTTCCGGTTTTGGGGAAACTACGGTCTTGTATATGCTTTTGGGAATAAAAATGTGTTAAGGGTGGAATGGGCCATGACTTAACACTATTTTGATATCTTTATATTACTGATAGACATTATCTACTTATCGTACACTACTGCATAGTAGATAGTTTAACGGATCCTTAAAGGATGGTTATTCCAAACATCCTTTGAGTTACTTGTATTTCAATTGCTATTTCACTTGAGTTGGATTTATTGATATAAGAATGTTAATCCTGACTCGAGTGTCTTGTGTTTTGCTTTACGCTCGGGTCAGACTGAGTGTACCAGTATTCGAGACTCACCTTTGGAGTTGGAGCTTTGCTTGAAGATCCAGCCATCTATTCTGCTTCCAGTATTCGATGATTCCAGTGATGTATTCTGATTTGTATCTGATGTATTGTATTACTCTTCCGTTATATCTGGTTTAACTCTGATGTAACTTATACATTTATATAGTAGCTTCATGAACTACTATCTCTTTTATTTCCGCTGCACTTATTACTCTGTGTCTGTGATCTGTGATTATTTATTTACTGTATATGTTCAGTTTTGCCAAATTTAAATTAACAACGCGGTATTTTGAGCAATTCAATTCCGGCATGAGTGTCTACCTATACACTTATAATGGATGCGAATGGTCCAAAATGGCGGGTCGTTACAGTTGGTATCAGAGCTTTGGTAGCTCTAGGCAAAACTCAACATATAGGGTAAATGTATCTACAGAATCACTCTCATTCGAGTTTCAATCTCTTCCTTTTGACTCAATTCCCTCGAATTTTGGAACGTTCCCTCGGTTCCGAAATTCATTCTTGTCCCTCACTATTCGTATTCGTCTGAATTCTGGAGTATCCCATAACTCCACGTTGATTGATCTTTATAATGAATCGGCGGTCTCGCCGAACTTCGAATGATTTGTAAAGGGGTGAAACTCTTTTACAATAGGTATTGATTTACCAGAGACTTCTGTATCCTCTATTTAAAATGCTATCTATCTCCTGCTATACCTGAATTCTATTTCTTGAGATCAATTGTAGATTTGCCTCGAAATTCTGCATCGATCTTATCCTTGAAGTCACGATCGACCCGGTTAAGGTTACCCGCGATTTTATATAAACTTGTCCATCTTCTTTTTTCGTTATTTAATCATCCTGTCTTCGGTTTCGAACTTATCTTCGAATCCAAATTCTCTTTGATTTGAGTCAACAAATTTGAATCCCTATCCTTATTTTGAAAATTCATTTCTATATCGTCGAGCAAAGAAATGTATTTGTAAACTAATATATATATATATAAATGTTTTAACATGCTGTGTTGTTTGAGTTGTTGATGTTGATTTGGGTTTCCGATCGATTCGTTTGATCAATGCTATCGATAGGATTTCCAAAACACTTGAGCAGAGCAAACTGACACAATATTGTTTTCAAATGTGGTAAATGAAATAAAATTGTATGATTATACCATAAATATATTAGTAAAATTTTCTGGAATTTAATAAGTTAATTAAATTCGTTGTTTGAAATGATAATATTTGATTTCATCTATTGTTCGATAAATAAATTTATAAACTTGGTTTATAAACTGATTTAAATTTGAAATGAAATTAAATTAAGAATTTGAGAATTTAATTTCCAATGATTTCGAACTATGGTTTTAAAGGTTTAAAATGCACATTATTTAAAGGTATTTGGACTATAATTTGTTTCCAAAGAATTTTAATGTATATTATTTAAAGTATTTTCGAATAGGAACCGTTTTCAAAGAATTTTAAAATGTTGAAATCAGTGCTCTTCTCTTTGTCGCTGGAAAATAATTTCGGTGATGACGGCCGCATCATCGACATTCATTTTCGAGTTTCGAAGTGGAGAAACCATTCTGTAGCTTTGCTACGGTTTTGTTTTGAGAAAAAAAATATTTTGATTTGAATTTCTTCAGTATATTTTGATTCACATATATATGTATCTTATTTTAAATTTAATTTGATTTGATATAAATATATTATATATCTCTAAATTGTTTAAAGTTAATCGGAAATCTAATTCTTAAATTTTGTTAAAGGATGATTTTAATTATAAATAAAACCAAAATTTGGAATAAATATTGGAACTTGAATAATTGAATTGGGAAAATTTTATTTGTATATTGTTCAACTGCATTCTAATACAACTTACCTAAATTATTCAGAAGTTGAATATGTAATTGGATAGTATATAATATAAATTGAATTTATAAATAAAATTTGAGTGTTTATAATAAATGTTATACACTAAATTTTGATTATAAAGATATTAATAGCGTTAGATAGGATAATAAGTAAAACTCAGTTAATAATGAAATAAATTTGTTTTAAAAGAATTAATAAATTTGTTTTGAAAGAATTAATAAATTGAAATTTGATCAACATATGAAAATACCTTGAATTTAAAAGCAATTAGTAGATGTAAATTAATTTAAATCGGAACTTTTATGGTTTAAATTAATTTATATGGGTTAAATAAATGTGATTAGATATATTAAGTAGAATAAATTTAACAATAATTTGGAATAAAGAAGAATTTAAATTGCTGAAATAAATATGATTATAATAAAAGACTATTCAAATTTATGGTTTTAGAAATTGTAAATTGAAGATAATTGGATAATAAGAAATGAATTTAGAAATAGTTGAGATATATTTTAGTGAAATCAAATGGATTAAATCAAATTATTGAATATTAATTAATTTAAGTTGAAAATTTATTTGGCTTTAAATTAGTTGTTTATTTTGTTTTCAAAACCATTTTCCTTTCTGGTTGTTTCTATTCTCCTACCTCGTTCCTTTTCGGGGACGAAAAGTTTTGCGTGGGGGAGAGTGTAACGACCTGTAAATTTCAACTGTTTTAATAGCGTAATTAGTTGAAATTTTGTGAAATTTTAAATGATAAAATTTTGAAATATAAATTTGATATTTGGAATGCGTTTAGTTAAACATAGCAACTGGTAAATTTTCGTCTGAAAATATGAAAGTTTATTTTGCGCATAAATTTACTTTAATTTAATCAGTTAAAAACGATGAAAATAAAATGTTTTCAAAACCAAAATATTTTAACATAGAAAAATTCTAAACCATCTTCTGAGCAAAATATCAGTTTGTCGTTTTTCCAAATTCGGACATCTTTGGCTCCGTCGATCTTATTTTTCAGCGTTTTTCTTGCATTTTCTGCTATTAGAAAATTCAAATTTTTATAATTCGATCGTGCGACTGATATCTGTATACCATTTTGATCGTATCGTCGTGCTGATTCCCATGGTATATTCAGTTTTGTATTTTGAGGCCGGTACGTGACGGAAATGGATAAACTGTACGTCGTACCGTAACGAAATTTGGTGGCTTTTCACTTCCTTTTGCTTTTCAAATCTAAACGTGCATCCAAAGCATTATAATTAATTGCTTAAATAACTTTTGCAGAATTCAAGGTAGAGCCACCATTTCAATTTATTTTAAAATAGTCCGTTTCTCTTCTACCCAGAATACTAGTCAAACAAACATATTTCTTCAGCTTCAAAGATAAACGTTCACCTACATCTCTTTTTCCAAACCCATTTACTTATTCTCTCCTTCCTTCTTCATTAGCTGATTCATTTTTTAAAACTTTAGCAATAAAAGATATATTGTACGAAGTGCATCTGTGCTCGAGATTGCTGTTTTTCTTCCTGTCCGTGTTACCAAAACATCATCCTCCCACGACGTAGAAGCCATGCTCCCCTCTGCCACCGACACATAGCCGAGGCTCACAACCAAACCACCACCTTCCCTTCCCTCTCTCCTCCGCGTCGACCTAATCTCCTCCACCTCCGCACCCTTACAACCACCGCACGCCTCATGTCGCCCCATCGCCCGACCAGACAGAGCACCACGACCGAAACTGAGAACTTCCCCGTCTCCTCCTTACTCGAGCCACTTCGTTTTCATTAGCATCAGCCCGTGTTGTATATGTATAAGGTAAAGCTTATATGGGTTACATGAGATCTGTTTTTGTATATAAGGTCATATAATGTCTTGAGTCTCTATATAAGGTTGTACATAAAGTATAAAGGTTTGATATATATATTTGTTAGTACGTCATCTGTAGTGTAGAGTCTGTGAGTATATATAACTAGGTTATACTTTCCTTCTTCACTGTTTTGCATCCGAATTCTTTTATATGATATTTTTGTTAGGATTGCATATGTGCTAACTGTTAGTATTGAATATAAGGTAGATATAAAGTATGCTAGTATTATATATATTATATGTTACTATTCGTTTAATCTTGATTTCAGCCATGTTTTTTTTTGCAAAGCCTTCCACTTGACTTTATACAAATATATATTTTACTTTAAAGGTGGGCTGTTGTCCTGCCAGCTATGTATATATATATATATTTTTTTAGCTGTATACGTCCTATACATTTATTTATGTATGGGGATATATTATTGATTTCCAAATAATTTACATATGTTTTGATTTAATTGGCACATGTCTGAATAGCTTGCATACGTTGTTTACACCTATACATATGCGGTCTGCATTTTTCATACCTGTGACATTTTAAGTCGTGGTCTACTGTTCTTATACTTGGATTTAAAAGTGGTATTCTATGCATTTTTGTATTGTTTACTGACAAGGAAAAAGAAACAAGTATTTCATTTACAGCTAGCTCTATTGAGATATTAGTCTGCTCTATTGATAGGTTGTATATCTTGACAGTTTAAAAATATACATAGATTTTTAGGTAGTGGTTGCAGTTGTATAGTGTCAGCCTACATAAAAATATACCGTACTATTATGAATTGATGTTTATATATATACTACTGTTAGTACTATATACGTTGTTTTATTTTATATATTTTATAAGTAAGTTATATTTTATATATAAGGTTGGGTAGCTGTCTGCATAAGTGGGGTTGTTTAAAATTTACCGGAGAGTTGCTGTTATATAAAATATAAGTATGTAAGTTTATACATACATTTATATGTTTGTCTATATATAAGTATTTATGGGTCAAATTTCAAATATATGGAATTTTATTTATGTGGTTGAAATAAATTTTGATTTAAATTATATGTACAAAAATTTATTTTTGGAAAAAATAATAATATATATTTTTATGTATATATCAAGTCGATTCTGATTATTCTCATCGATTTCCATTTATCAGCTCTGGTCGTCGAACTCGTATTCATCGTGCTCTGCTTTGAAATTCGTGCTTAGACTTGTAACTCATCTCATTTCATCGTCGAATCTCTCTGGCCTCGAAAGGTGAGCAATCACTCACGATTAATATTCTTTTATTTATTAAATTTGATTTCAATTGAAACGACAATTGAAATATGCTGCTGTAGTTATTTACACTGTTATTTATGTTATTATCTGTATCAGTTCACCTGTGACATCTGACACCATTATCTGTTAATTATTTATGTGATGATAATACAGTTGGCTGATAATTGATTGATTGTTGATGTTTATATTGGACGTGTAACATCCCGCCTTTTCGCACGCTTTAGACCGACACACATGCCGATTCAAACCATATGAAAGGATGGATTGTTATGGGGTAAATAAGAAAAGACAAGAAAGAAATAAAACAAAATAGAATCTTGCAGCGGAACGATAAAATATAATAATCACATAACAGTTCATGAAGCTGTTTTACAAAACATTTGATTTTACTTATACAATGCATATCAGAGTTACACATACCAGAGAATGATAATTATGCAGCGGAATACAATGGTGTAGTAGAATATATAACAAATAGTAATAATAAAATCTTCGTCTTCGTCCTTCCGAAATAGGCCTTCAAATCCTGAAATGCTCAGGCTGACCCGAGCGAATTGAAAAGACAAAACACTCGATTCAGAACTAAAAGATCTTATGTAAGTTAAATCAATGAAATAAATATGAGTGTAAACGGCGTCAGAGATGTTTACGCGGTTTGACATCTCCTATCCAGTGTCTAACGTGGGTGCAATAACTTAAGAAATGTTCGGGATTCACATCTCTTAAGGATCCGTTAAACTATCTACTATGTAGTAATATTCGCTATATACAGTAGTGTCTAATCAGTAAAGTATAATCATATAGAAAATAGCGTTAAGGGGATGGAGAACCTTAACGCGGTCGGATCTTAAAATCATAATCGTAGTAAAGCTCGATATGGTAGGCGACACGGCACAACTAGGCAATGCCAGGGTAGATATACCAATTACGCACACGGACTGATGGATACGCATAGCAGCCACTACCGTTCCACCTCGAACAACATTCCCAAATCGGAGGATGGCCATCTAGTCAAATCACAAGTAAGAGTATAATATCGAAGAAATGTGTCCGAGAAGAGGTGCTACCTCACTGGTCCGAGATCGCTCCTGTTTTAGCCACCTTATGCCAACTCACGGGAGTTGGGTCCACGTAACATACCTTAAGAACGTCGCCACCATCCTACTTCATTCTGGAATCTCCACCGCGTACACGGTTGTCAAAGTGGTTTTCGGTATCGACAGAGAGTATGTCCATATCCGATCCCGGTCTCTTTAACAACCAATCGTTATTATAACACCGTGGTCATTTAATATATATATACTTTTAAAAACACACTCATTGCCCTTTCGAAACATATCCTTTACTTCAAAATAGTATATACCTTAAAACCAAATTTTTTTTTTCCATTTCAAAACATATCCTTTACTTCAAAATAGTATATACTTTAAACCAAAATATTATTACTATTTCAAACCCCAAATTATCAATGTATTATTTCCATTTCAAAACCCAATTCAATAATATATCATTTCCATTTCCAAAACAATTCAATTATCTCATTTAAATAAAACCAAATTTCCAATCACTAATCTTACTTTTATTTATAAAACTCGAAATATTCTTTAAAACCATATTAAACCCAAATCACAAAAAGGCAGTCATATTCTAAATCTCAAAATTTCAATCGGTTTCAAATCAATATATTCAAAGATAATTCTTAAATAATTTCTATTTCAAATGAATTCATTTTCAAACCATATTACTTTCAAAGTTATAACAATTTCGAAAACCAATACTTTGAAAACAATAATACCTTAATTTAAATAAAACATTTCAATTTTGATATATTTCAAGTCTTAAAATATTCTAAAATTCTCAACCAAATCTGAAAATTCTATATATACCTTAATTCAATTTTACTATTATTTAGTTTAGAAATATTTATTTAATAAGTTCAATATCACTTAAATAAAACTCAAACTTGAAATATTCGTAAATCAAATTTAAAACATCATCAAGTTACCCATAGCTAAAATTTTAGAATTTAACTATATATAAAATAATATTTTATATAATATCAAAATTTAATATTTAGTAAACCGTATATTTCTTTCCAAACCATAGAAAATCACTTTAAAATATTTTTATATAGACCACGGTGCCTGTATAAAATTTTCTATCCTACGGTCAAGTGATACGGATATCTATCATTTCAATCCGTAATTTTTAAAAAAATACAAGTTTACGGTTATATATCATTTCAAACCGCAATCCCGAATAAAATAAAATGCATAATAACTTGCAGTTTATACTATATGAAATATAGCATCGATTCATCCAAATATCAATAATCAACCATTCATTACAATCGTCATCCAATTTAAACAAAAACATCAATATAAAGCATATAAAATATAACAGGCATCACCAAATAGTTTATATTCAATAAAAATTAATAACTTTCAACTGGCAGTTTATATGTAACGAATAAATTGATTAACAATTAATTGGCAGTTTAAATGCAATGGATAAATTAATTAACAATTAACTGGAAATTTAAATGCAATAAATAAATAAATTAACAATTGATTACGATGAATGCAATTAACTGAGATAATGATGAAATATATGTCAAACAGCTATAAATAAATTTCTAACCACATCATACATGAATTTAACAAACATAGGAAATCTTAGAAGTTGTGAGTGGGTTAAAACACTCACCTTTTGAATTTAAATCGAATTTAAATCCGATTTAAACCCAAAAATTTGACCGTCTCAGAATTCGTCCAAACTAGCGTCATCAAGTCCAGAATTTCAATACGATCCTAACAAAAGAAACCTCGCGTAAAACGGAGTTCGTATGCGAGAGTCATAGCAAAAATTGCGACTGAAATTACATTAAAAATAAACAAAGGAATTGAACACATTTTCTTACTAGCCACGTCATCACCGTTGCTCACGCACGCAAGCTCCTGGCTACAGAACCCCACCCACGCACGCAAAGAACCCACTTCAGCCGACCGTTGACCAAGCTTCCGACGCGCCTCCGACCTCCGTTTGATACGCCGTAGCCACCGTTGGAACCTCCATCTCCCCCTCTACTGACCAACATAGGTGCGGCACCCCCAGTCAACGCCGCCGCCGCCTCCAATTTCAAACCCTAGTCGCCAAATTCGAGCGCCACAGCCCACGATACAGCCTCCGACCACCATCAAACGATTCCACGCTTCGCGCTCTACGAAACCCAGAAAGAAATTTGCCTAAAATCGACCCAATCAAAAACTCCCAAATTGGACCATATGGATTTCGAAAATTGGAGGTTTGACCGCGATTTCCGGTTGATCTGAGCATCAATTGCAAAAACCGAGACCACCCGTAGATTCGTATCGATGAAAACTACCACATATATTTTTTTGGGATTTTTCTGAGGACTTAAATTTTTATTTGATTTTTGACCTATTATTTGGATCTGAAAGCATCCATTGAGGTAGAGAAAGGATTGAAGAAAAATGAACATACAGACAAATGATAGAAGATGGAGCTAGGGTTTATAACCGTGCTTATAAAGTGGTAGAGTAGACAGATCGGATAAATGAACGTGCGGAACAAACTATGGCCCAAAAAGCCCGTTCTGACCCCGAAACGAAATTGGGTAAACCCATATATCAAAACAGGTAATTTAAAACATTCTGAACGCGATGGAAAAATTTTCACGTCCAAATTCCATCGTATGAAGAAGTTATGCTGAAAACAAAATTTTCAAATTGATTTTAAAATTTGATTTCAATTAAATCGATTTCAAGGCATTTCACGTTCGTACGATCAAACGACAAGTCCGATCGTAACGAAACTTAAAACCCTATAATAATTCACTGATACGGATCCGATGAAATTGGTTTCGTCGAAATCCGAGTCAGTGGCCAAAATGGTTATTTTTATATTAATTAAATAAATTTTAAAATAAATTAATTAAATCGAATTTTATATTTCAATTATAGAATTGACCATTTATCACCTTTATACTTCTCAAAAATTTGCAATTATTTAAACATATTTTAAATGTCAAATTAGAGCAAATAAATTTTATCAATTTCAATGCCCTATCTTAAATTCCATTTATATTCAAAATTATAAATTTTAGTTCCCAAAATTTCTATTAAATTAACTAATCAATGTTTATTCCATCTATAAATTTGAAGTAGATGGATTCCATGTTGGGTTCAAAATCTATTATTCTAATATCCTTGAATTTCAGCTAAATCTCTATAAACGTAATAATTAAACGTTAATTTCATTTATTTTGCAATACATCCAATTATTATAAATTAGATCAATTAACTTACTATTTAAAACTCAACTTCAAAAAAATTCATTACGTGCCATACCATCAATCTATGTAACCTTTAATCCATTCCAAATTCTACTGATCCCAAAAATTTAGAACTTCACACTTTGCTTATATAAATTTTGATTGTAGTACACTTATTATATTTTTGCCAATACAATCTGTGTTACAAATTTTGAATTAGTTACTATTAATTATTATTGACTTTAATTTAGCATCATTTACCTTGCATTAACGTTGTTACTTAACAATCCCTACCCAATTTCAATTTTTTATTCAAATGAATACATTTACTCTTTCCGTTATGGAATTAATTATCAAAAAGGCACATCTAATTATCATTATTGATTTTATACAATTTCCATTAACTGTACATTCAATTACTATTCAATGTATATGTATTCATTAATCAATTCGATATATACGTTTGTTTCCCTCTATTTGATTTATAACCTAGTATACATTTACCTAAATTCTATTTCAATCACATTCATTAATGGGTGTGGCATTGAAATCAAATTCATTAACTTATCTCACATTATTATCATTAAATACAGTTGGCTTACCAATTTTTATTCAATACCATAAATAAATAACATATTATTCAATACTTACTCTTGTTTCTCATATTCTATTTAAAAATCAAATCATAACATTTACATTATTTTATTGAATTGGAATTTCAATAAATAACATTTATTTATTTATTAATTTTTTTCAGTTAACTTTTAATTACAATTGCTACATCTAATTCCTAACATTCATTTTACTATAAATTATGGAAATTATGACAAACTTAGTTAACGAAATTCACGGGTCGTTACACTCTCCCTCACCCAAAACTTTTCGTCCCCGAAAAGGAAAAAGAAGGGAGAAGGAAGAATTTAGATAAACCATACATCTTATTCACAATATTAACTTATAAACACTAATCTACAAAATTTATTACTTTATATAAAATATACCCATTTTAATCATTATATCTTTTTATACTTAAATAAATAAAGTTTGGAGAAGCATTCAAAAATAATTTTCTAAGTCCAAAAATTTCGAAAAATTTCGGCGTAGTCTCCTTTGTACGGAGAGGCTCGAGAGAAAATATAATATTAAATATAACAAAATATCACTTATAATACCCAAAATATTATATCCCAACACGGGAAAATATATATAAATAGCGTTATAAATCGTAATCCGAAACGTACCTATTTGTCGGGCATTTTACGCTTAATTTATGAAACCAAAAGCAGTAGCAATTGCTTCATAACCTGCATTTCACTTATAAATCCAAAGGGTTAACAATTTATATAAAGTGAAATATTTAAGTGGTTTCAATCATCAATAACAAATCAATACAACAACCATCAATTTCAAAGAACAGTATACACACCCAAATCAAAGCAACCATCCAATCAAACAGACAAATAGTTGTTTGGGTTCAAAACTTGAAATTGTACGGAATGGAAATAACTATCAAGTGTTGCATCATTTACTCAACAGTCTTAGATGGAACAAAAATAGATTATTTATTCATCCAACAATTTCAAACTTTCTTACCCAACCCACCATAAATCAAATAACAACAATTCAAACCAAAAATCAAATTAACTTATTATATATTTATTTCATACTTCAGTTGTTTGTTTCATTTATTATAATTTACATTTATTTCTAGTAAACCTTTAATTTCATTTACATATTAATGTTTGTTTCATTTTTTTTCTCATCACTTACAATTATTCCTTTTCATTAATTTAGGTCATGTAAGTTTCTATTATTGCATTACACCTATGCATTTCTCAATTTCATTTATTTATTTAATACTTACATCCCTATTATATTTACTGCATTCATCTTTTATACTTATTTTGTTCACAAATAGTTTAAATCTTTTACTTAAGTTTTATTATCTTCCATATATATACTACTTACTATTATTTACTCATTTATTATTTTATGATCTTATTTATTCACACATTAAACACTTAAGTTTATAATCATCTATTTATCATACTTACTTTTTAATTATATTTACTTGATAAAATTTCAATTATAACCTAAGTTAATAACATTAAATTCTCATTTAATATAGCAAATTCATTGAATACTTCATTACCTACTTTTACTTGTACAAATTTCTATTACATTTCTTATTAAACATTTCAACTTTTTATATTTGGTAAGTTATATATGTTACAAAAAATGCAAATGAACTTATACAAGTTTTATCTCATCTTTTAATTAAATTTAATGTTCAACAATATTACTCTTTGTCTCATATGTTACAAAGTTCAATTTTCTTTAATCTCCATTTATAACTTAGTTTTTAGATCTCTTATTTAAATCAGAGGTTTCAATCTATTAATTACTTACCTTTTATTTCACTACAATAATTTAAACAATTAATTAATGGATATTTAAGAATTTAAATTCCGGGTTAAATTTCAAATTATTTTGAAATAATAGATAAATATTTTCTTATAACTTATACCTCTAGTTAAATTTAAAACAATTTAAAATTTATACATTTTTTTCAAAAATGAATATGCAGTAAACTACTACCGTGGCCTTCCCACTTCGAAACTCGAAAATGAAAGTCGATGATGCGTGCACTCATCACCGAAATTATTTTCCAGCGACAGAGAGGGGAGTACAAAACTTGTTTTCTCCAAAATTTCTATTAAACATTTCTTTCTATTTATATTGAAATACTAATATCAGAAAATACTTTTAAAATATTATTATTATATTCCAAAATTTATTTAAAAGAAATTTCAAAACCCCGGAACTTAAGTTCTAAATTTCCCATTTTATCTATTTTATTCTTTAATCTTGTTTCTATTATTATTTACACTTATTACCTACCAACCAATCTATAGCAACCAATATATATGTCATTTGAAAAATTCATTTTATATATAGAAAATATAATAGGCAAAATTATTTCATTCACCTATATTAAAAACAAATATTATGTCGGTCTGTCCTATTAAGTGTTTAGAAACCCCTATTGATGTCACAGCGTCCCATGCATCAACCAGAATTTATAAATACAAAACGGAACAGATTAGCACAATATCAAAACCTTTTTATAGCACTAACAAATACGCTCTCTCATATATGCGCTCAGCGACTCCCATAGGGTATTATTACCCTATTAGTAAAGAGTCAAACCCCACAATGCTAAGGTTTATCGCTAAACCAAAGCTCTGATACCAACTGTAACGGACCGCGTCAGTGGGTTAACGCCCACCGTAGCATACAGCAGTACCTGTGTTCTGCCTTTACAGCCAGCCTCTCGACTGCACCAACCCCGCAGGGACATGTAGGAGTAAGAGTCATCCGCTCGCTACCAAACCAAATGCGAGAACCCCCTATCATGCTGCACCCGCCAAGTGCATAGGCAGACACACATGTCGATTCAAACCATACGAAAGGACGGATTATTATGGGGTAAATAAGAAAAGACAAGAAAGAAATAAAACAAAATAGAATCTTGCAGCGGAACGATAAAATATAATAATCACATAACAGTTCATGAAGCTGTTTTACAAAACATTTGATTTTACTTATACAATACATATCAGAGTTACACATACCAGAGAATGATAATTATGCAGCGGAATACAATGGTGTAGTAGAATATATAACAAATAGTAATAATAAAATCTTCGTCTTCGTCCTTCCGAAATAGGCCTTCAAATCCTGAAATGCTCAGGCTGACCCGAGCGAATTGAAAAGACAAAACACTCGAGTCAGAACTAAAAGATCTTATGTAAGTTAAATCAATGAAATAAATATGAGTGTAAACGGCGTCAGAGATGTTTACGGGGTTTGACATCTCCTATCCAGTGTCTAACGTGGGTGCAATAACTTAAGAAATGTTCGGGATTCACATCTCTTAAGGATCCGTTAAACTATCTACTATGTAGTAATATTCGCTATATACAGTAGTGTCTAATCAGTAAAGTATAATCATATAGAAAATAGCGTTAAGGGGATGGAGAACCTTAACGCGGTCGGATCTTAAAATCATAATCGTAGTAAAGCTCGATATGGTAGGTGACACGGCACAACTAGGCAATGCCAGGGTAGATATACCAATTACGCACACGGACTGATGGATACGCATAGCAGCCACTACCGTTCCACCTCGAACAACATTCCCAAATCGGAGGATGGCCATCTAGTCAAATCACAAGTAAGAGTATAATATCGAAGAAATGTGTCCGAGAAGAGGTGCTACCTCACTGGTCCGAGATCGCTCCTGTTTTAGCCACCTTATGCCAACTCACGGGAGTTGGGTCCACGTAACATACCTTAAGAACGTCGCCACCATCCTACTTCATTCTGGAATCTCCACCGCGTACACGGTTGTCAAAGTGGTTTTCGGTATCGACAGAGAGTATGTCCATATCCGATCCCGGTCTCTTTAACAACCAATCGTTATTATAACACCGTGGTCATTTAATATATATATACTTTTAAAAACACACTCATTGCCCTTTCGAAACATATCCTTTACTTCAAAATAGTATATACCTTAAAACCAAAATATTTTTTTTTCCATTTCAAAACATATCCTTTACTTCAAAATAGTATATACTTTAAACCAAAATATTATTGCTATTTCAAACCCCAAATTATCAATGTATTATTTCCATTTCAAAACCCAATTCAATAATATATCATTTCCATTTCCAAAACAATTCAATTATCTCATTTAAATAAAACCAAATTTCCAATCACTAATCTTACTTTTATTTATAAAACTCGAAATATTCTTTAAAACCATATTAAACCCAAATCACAAAAAGGCAGTCATATTCTAAATCTCAAAATTTCAATCGGTTTCAAATCAATATATTCAAAGATAATTCTTAAATAATTTCTATTTCAAATGAATTCATTTTCAAACCATATTACTTTCAAAGTTATAACAATTTCGAAAACCAATACTTTGAAAACAATAATACCTTAATTTAAATAAAACATTTCAATTTTGATATATTTCAAGTCTTAAAATATTCTAAAATTCTCAACCAAATCTGAAAATTCTATATATACCTTAATTCAATTTTACTATTATTTAGTTTAGAAATATTTATTTAATAAGTTCAATATCACTTAAATAAAACTCAAACTTGAAATATTCGTAAATCAAATTTAAAACATCATCAAGTTACCCATAGCTAAAATTTTAGAATTTAACTATATATAAAATAATATTTTATATAATATCAAAATTTAATATTTAGTAAACCGTATATTTCTTTCCAAACCATAGAAAATCACTTTAAAATATTTTTATATAGACCACGGTGCCTGTATAAAATTTTCTATCCTACGGTCAAGTGATACGGATATCTATCATTTCAATCCGTAATTTTTAAAAAAATACAAGTTTACGGTTATATATCATTTCAAACCGCAATCCCGAATAAAATAAAATGCATAATAACTTGCAGTTTATACTATATGAAATATAGCATCGATTCATCCAAATATCAATAATCAACCATTCATTACAATCGTCATCCAATTTAAACAAAAACATCAATATAAAGCATATAAAATATAACAGGCATCACCAAATAGTTTATATTCAATAAAAATTAATAACTTTCAACTGGCAGTTTATATGTAACGAATAAATTGATTAACAATTAATTGGCAGTTTAAATGCAATGGATAAATTAATTAACAATTAACTGGAAATTTAAATGCAATAAATAAATAAATTAACAATTGATTACGATGAATGCAATTAACTGAGATAATGATGAAATATATGTCAAACAGCTATAAATAAATTTCTAACCACATCATACATGAATTTAACAAACATAGGAAATCTTAGAAGTTGTGAGTGGGTTAAAACACTCACCTTTTGAATTTAAATCGAATTTAAATCCAATTTAAACCCAAAAATTTGACTGTCTTAGAATTCGTCCAAACTAGCGTCATCAAGTCCAGAATTTCAATACGATCCTAACAAAAGAAACCTCGCGTAAAACGGAGTTCGTATGCGAGAGTTATAGCAAAAATTGCGACTGAAATTACATTAAAAATAAACAAAGGAATTGAACACATTTTCTTACTAGCCACGTCATCACCGTTGCTCACGCACGCAAGCTCCTGGCTACAGAACCCCACCCACGCACGCAAAGAACCCACTTCAGCCGACCGTTGACCAAGCTTCCGACGCGCCTCCGACCTCCGTTTGATACGCCGTAGCCACCGTTGGAACCTCCATCTCCCCCTCTACTGACCAACATAGGTGCGGCACCCCCAGTCAACGCCGCCGCTGCCTCCAATTTCAAACCCTAGTCGCCAAATTCGAGCCACAGCCCACGATACAGCCTCCGACCACCATCAAACGATTCCACGCTTCGCGCTCTACGAAACCCAGAAAGAAATTTGCCTAAAATCGACCCAATCAAAAACTCCCAAATTGGACCATATGGATTTCGAAAATTGGAGGTTTGATCGCGATTTCCGGTTGATCTGAGCATCAATTGCAAAAACCGAGACCACCCGTAGATTCGTATCGATGAAAACTACCACATATATTTTTTTGGGATTTTTCTGAGGACTTAAATTTTTATTTGATTTTTGAACTATTATTTGGATCTGAAAGCATCCATTGAGGTAGAGAAAGGATTGAAGAAAAATGAACATACAGACAAATGATAGAAGATGGAGCTAGGGTTTATAACCGTGCTTATAAAGTGGTAGAGTAGACAGATCGGATAAATGAACGTGCGGAACAAACTATGGCCCAAAAAGCCCGTTCTGACCCCGAAACGAAATTGGGTAAACCCATATATCAAAACAGGTAATTTAAAACATTCTGAACGCGATGGAAAAATTTTCACGTCCAAATTCCATCGTATGAAGAAGTTATGCTGAAAACAAAATTTTCAAATTGATTTTAAAATTTGATTTCAATTAAATCGATTTCAAGGCGTTTCACGTTCGTACGATCAAACGACAAGTCCGATCGTAACGAAACTTAAAACCCTATAATAATTCACTGATACGGATCCGATGAAATTGGTTTCGTCGAAATCCGAGTCAGTGGCCAAAATGGTTATTTTTATATTAATTAAATAAATTTTAAAATAAATTAATTAAATCGAATTTTATATTTCAATTATAGAATTGACCATTTATCACCTTTATACTTCTCAAAAATTTGCAATTATTTAAACATATTTTAAATGTCAAATTAGAGCAAATAAATTTTATCAATTTCAATGCCCTATCTTAAATTCCATTTATATTCAAAATTATAAATTTTAGTTCCCAAAATTTCTATTAAATTAACTAATCAATGTTTATTCCATCTATAAATTTGAAGTAGATGGATTCCATGTTGGGTTCAAAATCTATTATTCTAATATCCTTGAATTTCAGCTAAATCTCTATAAACGTAATAATTAAACGTTAATTTCATTTATTTTGCAATACATCCAATTATTATAAATTAGATCAATTAACTTACTATTTAAAACTCAACTTCAAAAAAATTCATTACGTGCCATACCATCAATCTATGTAACCTTTAATCCATTCCAAATTCTACTGATCCCAAAAATTTAGAACTTCACACTTTGCTTACATAAATTTTGATTGTAGTACACTTATTATATTTTTTCCAATACAATCTGTGTTACAAATTTTGAATTAGTTACTATTAATTATTATTGACTTTAATTTAGCATCATTTACCTTGCATTAACGTTGTTACTTAACAATCCCTACCCAATTTCAATTTTATATTCAAATGAATACATTTACTCTTTCCGTTATGGAATTAATTATCAAAAAGGCACATCTAATTATCATTATTGATTTTATACAATTTCCATTAACTGTACATTCAATTACTATTCAATGTATATGTATTCATTAATCAATTCGATATATACGTTTGTTTCCCTCTATTTGATTTATAACCTAGTATACATTTACCTAAATTCTATTTCAATCACATTCATTAATGGGTGTGGCATTGAAATCAAATTCATTAACTTATCTCACATTATTATCATTAAATACAGTTGGCTTACCAATTTTTATTCAATACCATAAATAAATAACATATTATTCAATACTTACTCTTGTTTCTCATATTCTATTTAAAAATCAAATCATAACATTTACATTATTTTATTGAATTGGAATTTCAATAAATAACATTTATTTATTTATTAATTTTTTTCAGTTAACTTTTAATTACAATTGCTACATCTAATTCCTAACATTCATTTTACTATAAATTATGGAAATTATGACAAACTTAGTTAACGATATTCACGGGTCATTACAGGACGTTAAACTGTTAGTGTTAAATGATAAATAGTATGCAAAATTGAAATGGATATAGGATAGTTAACAATTTTAAAACTGATTTATATGTTAAATTTGATTAGTTGAATATGACCCCTTTTAATTGTTAAATTAATAGACATGTAGAATAGTGATAATTACACTTTGAACCATCGACGTATATTGGATTAATTGTTGTAGTATAAAATTGAAATTGAATGACAAGTGAAAAACCGTATAAATAATTAGTGGAATAATCTTTAATATGCATGAAATGATAGTGTAGATTCTAGAAATAATTATATTAATTCGCACAAACAAAAATGCGAATTAATACGGTTATTTCGGGATTATTTGAATTGATTATTGGATTGATATTGATTGTTGTTATTGCTTGTTTATTTACTTTGACACCATCCCAGTTATCACACTGCAAGTTCCCTTTGCTATGTTTTGATTTTGAATTGAATTGGAATCGGGTTGAAATGATAAATAACCAAATTGAACTTTGACCTAGGATAGAGAATTAAATAAAACCCGATTGGTCAATAATTTGATTTAAAAATAAACGAAGATTTTATTTGAATAAATAATATGGTTTTGAAATGAAGTTGAAATTTGAATTTTAATGAAAGGAATGTTAATATTTAATAATCTGAAACAAAATATTAACAATGTAATTGATGAAAGAATGTTGTTAAATTTGAGAAATGATTGAATTAAGTTTGAAATGATTTAATAATCAAGTTTGAAATTATAATTAAGTTTGAAATTATTAAACTTTGAAATTATTTAATAATTAAGTTTTGAATTATTTAATAATTAAATAAGATTGAATTATTTAATGATTAAATTGAATTGAATTTTTGAATAAGTGAATTTTAATTCGTAAATAATTGAAATTGAGTTTCTTTATTAATTAAGTTTTGGAAAATTATTTAAGTAAGTAAATAAGTGAAATTGAATTTCTTTAACAAGAAATGAAATGTGATTTATTGAAATTAATATAAGACTTGAAATTTAAAGAATTTGGTTTGATGAATTTAATTTAATTCAATTTGTAAGTTTTGATATAATGAAGTTGAATTTAAATAATGGATTTAATGAATTGGAAATTTAATAGGAATTGTTTTGAATGGCAAATTTACTTAATGAATATTGAATGAAATCGATAAATGAATTTAAATTGATTTAAATGTTAAATTAAATTAATTTAAATGATTTCGGAATGAAACTTATATACGAACTTGAATCAATATTTGAATTGTATAAATAGAAATTGAAATTGGTATTATAAGATTTTGAAATGGTAATTTGAAAGTTTGAAAAGTAAATTATGGAAATCGATTTAGAAAGGCAAATGAAATGTTGATTTACAAATTCTATTTGAAATTGAATTAGATTTGGTTTTGAAATTTATTAATCGACCAATCGGTGTAATAATTTCGAAGGTTATTAAAGAGACCGGAATCGGTTAGGGACATACTCACTGTCTAAACCGAAAACCACTTTAATAACTATGCGCGGAGTGTGATCCAGAATGAAGTGGTTGGAATGATGTACGTGATGACTGAAGAAAGAGAACGATAATGGATAGCCTTGACACTTGTGTAAAATTGGAAATGACTAAAACAGGAGCCGTGTCGGGCCAATGGAGGTCAGCTACCTCAAGCGAACACACTTCTTCGAACTACTTATACTTGTTGTCGATTGGTGCACCCTTGATTTTGGGAGTGTTGTTTCACGGTGTTGTGGTCGCTGCGGCGATGCGTTCTCACCAGTCCGGATCAGGCGAACGGTAGTGTCACTACCTTGGGTATTGCCTCATGTGCCTTGTCATACTTGTATTCCCTATTCGCGATGACTACGAATTTGTTTTGTACCTTTAGTATATGGATTGCCCTCTGGTGACTTCCGGTTTTGGGGAAACTACGGTCTTGTATATGCTTTTGGGAATAAAAATGTGTTAAGGGTGGAATGGGCCATGACTTAACACTATTTTGATATCTTTATATTACTGATAGACATTATCTACTTATCGTACACTACTGCATAGTAGATAGTTTAACGGATCCTTAAAGGATGGTTATTCCAAACATCCTTTGAGTTACTTGTATTTCAATTGCTATTTCACTTGAGTTGGATTTATTGATATAAGAATGTTAATCCTGACTCGAGTGTCTTGTGTTTTGCTTTACGCTCGGGTCAGACTGAGTGTACCAGTATTCGAGACTCACCTTTGGAGTTGGAGCTTTGCTTGAAGATCCAGCCATCTATTCTGCTTCCAGTATTCGATGATTCCAGTGATGTATTCTGATTTGTATCTGATGTATTGTATTACTCTTCCGTTATATCTGGTTTAACTCTGATGTAACTTATACATTTATATAGTAGCTTCATGAACTACTATCTCTTTTATTTCCGCTGCACTTATTACTCTGTGTCTGTGATCTGTGATTATTTATTTACTGTATATGTTCAGTTTTGCCAAATTTAAATTAACAACGCGGTATTTTGAGCAATTCAATTCCGGCATGAGTGTCTACCTATACACTTATAATGGATGCGAATGGTCCAAAATGGCGGGTCGTTACAGCGGTGATTGTCCACTATCAGGATACTAAATCAGTGTATTATTCCTTTTCTTCCCACCGCTACTTCACCACCCAATTAGTGGTCCGCCTATATTCCTCCAGGCAAGCTCTCAAATTTACTGCCTACTTTACTGATTTGGTTTCTTATAGTTTTCCTTGCCCTCTCTTTGCCTCGAATTCCTTTATCTGCTTACTTCGGACGGACAGTTGATATTTAAACAAATTTGAATATTATATCTTTTTCTCTGTTTCTTTTTTCCGGTTTTCATTTTTTTGCTACTTCTGATCGTTGGCCATCATCACTGTACATGGCTTATGTTATGAAACAATATCGTTTCGTTTCTGCACTCCAACTGTTTGATGAAATAAAAAATAACTTCTACATGGCCATTGTGTTCCAACGCTACAAGATTTTGAATTGTTTGACTTTGATGGTAGATCCATTTTTCTTTGCTTCTTTAGGATTTAAAACTATATGATCTATCACTGAAAGCAATCATATCTACCGCCTGCCTGTTATGTATTGGACCAATAGTTTGTTTTCCATCAGTTTTCCTTGCTAAATTAATAACATATTTAAACTGTACTTTTCCTGCTCTATTGCTGCTCTGATATTTCAGTAGGTTGTGACAAGTTTACCACCTATCCATCACTTATGTTCATGGAGGCACCATATTAATATGTATATATCCACCAAAAGCTGCAACTTGGGTTGATAAATGCTGATAACAACTTGGATAAAATACATACTACTCTTTTAAAGCTTTACTGTTATTTGAAATCAAAATGGTTGTCAGTAAAGTTGAATTTGCACTTCAATTGATTAATTTGACAATTTAATTGTGCAGCAAACCATATTTGGGATTAATTTACGACCTCGATATACCTATTTGAAGATTGCTGGTTCGAAGTTCAACCCGATTTAGTATCGACAATTAACTATCATCTATGGGCAGCCTGATATCGTACTACGAATGGTGAGGTAAAAAATACCGACTGATAATTCTAAGCATGAATATTAAGGCAACCACCCTTTCAAATATATTTAAAGAATGTTTTGTAGAGAAACAAGCATTTAAGGATTCTAATAAGTTCTATTTACTAATATCAATAACAACTGATGGTTATTTGTTCAATCATTTTTCTACTGCATTTACTGGAAAATGATTGTGTTCAATTATTCATCAAGCCATTGAATTTTAATCTACTCTTAATTTACATTTATGTTCTCAGTACTGTTTACTGATATTAATACCAACTTATGACTATTTGAAAGATAAGCATATAATTCAACACATCCACACATTCTTGTAATAATGCTTGAACTATCTATATGTTGTAGTGAACAAAATGCATAAAGAAAGAGTAGGCTGAAATTGTTATTCATCCACTTCTTTAATATCAGTTTTTCCCTTCATCTTCCATGCTACCCATGTAAGCTTTAGAGCATAACATAATACATATATGTAAAAAATATTCCTAGAATAAGTTAGTATAGCCATCTATATTTTTCCATTTTATATTATGCTTAAGGTCTCTGCAAACTTAATTCCATAAAAGTGTGTCATGGAAGTAACCATCTATTGGAAGGTATTCTTATGGTACCTTTATATCATCCTCACAATCAATATTTAAGAAAAATATATGGATATTTCTTGAAAAATGCAATGGTGCATACATCATTTGCTGAATGCTCCTAGATGAACTATACATAATAGAACTTATAATTCCATTAAAAGTGGATTGTTCAGTGCACTTGTAATATAGTTGAGCTGTATGTATGCAGTGATGATTATAATTTTTTGTTCTCTTTACAGTTTTGAATTCAGCTTGATCATTTGATGTAAGTTAATATGATCTGAGAAAAATAAAGGCAGGGAGTAAATATGTTTTATTCCATGAAGAATATGTTTTGTCATAATTGTTACCTCGTTTAATTTAATTATGTATTGGAAAATTATAGTTTGCGACATGCACACAATCAATTATCAGAAAAAATCAACTTATAATTCATTCATGTAGGTTGTTTTATGTAAAAATGATAAATATAACCACATGTCCAACACTATCTACTTGGAATATGAATCCCTAGATATCATAAGTATTTTCAAATTGTTCTTTTTTGTTTGTGTTTTTTATATGCTATTCTTATTATAAATTTCATTGCGATTTTTATTTGTTGTGAGATAAAGCTGAAGAGATCAAACATTAATGTGAAAAGGTGGAACTAAAGCTTGGCATATTGTAACAGTTTCTTTGCTGATTTTGAAATTAACAGGGACAAGGTTAGTCCAGACTATTGTTAAAATAATGGGAAATGAGTTGAACAAAGTTAGTTTAAGCTATTATAGATGTAGTTTCATGTGTGGGTTATATACGTAGCATGTAGTTCTCATTAAGAACACGAAACATGTAACTACTTTCACTGTAAATCCATACCTTAAACGTGAAATATAACAAATTGTTTATCAGTTAACGCTTATCATTTTGTTTGCTATTCATCAAATAGTTTGTGAATTACAGTATGTCGTTTTTTTCCTTCTCATCGCAAAATGCTACCATGTCTATTTCAGATTAACTATTATATCTAATGAAGAATTTTTTTTTATTTCTGCTAGGAATCAAAGTTGTTGTCTGGGATATGCATTAACATGTAAGAATAATTCACAATTCTACAGGTTTATTACCGTTCTTTTTGCCTAAGTAAGGTCAGTCTAATTTAAGCTTATTTCCATATTTGATACAAAAATTCCATGAATATGTCCATCGGATGTGGATGCATACTGAAAGTCGGTATCCCAAAAAAATGCAACATTACGTACACGTCAACGTCATTTTGTAAAATCCAAAAAAACCTTACAAACAACATTTTTTCAATACAAGTTTTTCCTACACACGTGCATCGCACGTGCCAAAGTACTCGTGTGTGTGTGTATTGACTATGTTATTGATTGTTGGTTTTGTCATTTTTATTGTATCATATTATCTCTTGTATGTTAATTAGATGTTATTGTAGGATCGAACAATATACCCTAGAAAGAGGATGAATAGAGTATTTACAAATAATTTTTGCAAATTTACTGATATAATATAAAATAAAGTGTAGAAATTTAAATGCGAAAAATAAAGAACGCAACCCAGCTTCGGATTAATGCCTATTGCTGTATCCAGAGTAATACCAAAGTTAAATATTCAAATGCTTACAATGGTACACTCGCCTACCCTACTGATAAATATTCTAACTTTATGACTGATAACTTTGCCTTGGTTCAATCCTCTGAGACGAGAATCCCTAACTACACATGCTGTTTGACCAACAAATTCTAGAGTTCAAAATAAATATACAAATACAAGTGGTCGAAATAGAATAAAAAGTGTAGGCATAAATTTATAGAGCTTATAGAGCTTCAAATGCTTCTTTACTGCTTCCAAAAATAATCAAGTTCTCCCTAAAAAGTAAAATCCAACTTTTTTTTAAAACACACAAAATAAACTTTATTGCAAAAATGTCGAGCTCAAAAATACACTGCTCCAGATAACTTTGCCGTAGAAATATTAAATCCATCGCTGAAGCAAGTGCTTCCACCTTTTGGAATTTTGTCGTGCTCATTTGGAGACGCTCGAATCGTGGCCTGAAATTCCATCAAAGATCAAGTCTGCAGCTGTTTGGATCTAGTGTTGTGGCGACCCACATTTCGGAAGGTTTAAATCGACAATAATCCACAAATGTCAAACTTAAACAATCCGAAACGTAGATAATCAATGGGGTTAATTAAGAAAAATAAGAAAAGAAGAAAAAAACAAACACAGAATCTCACGACGGAATGATAAAATATAATAATCAAATAAACAGTTCATGAAGCTATTTACTAAACATTTAATTATAATCTATACACATTTATCAGAGTTATATATATATATCAGGGATAAATAATCAATACAGTAGAATAGCATGATACAGGGGATAATAACAATAGTAATATACCAAATCTTCATCTTCGTTCTCAAGAGAATAATCTTCAATACGCTGAAAACTCAGGACTGACCCAAGCATAATGAAAAGACAAAACACTTGAGTCAGGAATAAAATACTTTTATGTAAATCAAATCAATATCATGAAATATGAGTGCAATAACTTAAGAGATGTTACGGGATTTTCTATATCCTAAGGATCCGTCAAACTATCTATATGTAATAGTGTAAGCTATAATAGACATTGTCTATAAGTAAAATAAATATCAAAATAGCATTAAGGCTTTACATTATCACCCTTAACACATTTTTATAGCATGTAGTCTATGCAAGTCCTGTAACACAACCAGTAACGTCGGTAGCCAGTGAGTCCCTTATAGGTACAGTACTAAACCAAAGTCGCAATGGGCTCGTATAAGGATAAATATAAAAGGGCACGTGAGGCAATGCCCAAGGTAGGATTCTACCAGTTTACCCTTTCTGGCTGGTCGTAACCCATCCGTGGCTGACCACAACAATCAATCCAAACAAAAAAGGTGCACCCGTCGAGCCGAAAATCACAATAGTAATACCAGGGATCAACGTCGCTAGAGGTAGCTAACATCATTAGCCAGACATAGGCTCCTGTTTTAGTCATTTTAATTATGGCATAAGTGTCAAATCTATCCATCATCGTTCTCTTACTTCATTCCAGTAAATGTCGCCAATTCAACCACTATATTCTAGATATCATCCACCGCGTACACAGTTGTTAAAGTGGTTCCAATATCGACATAGAGTATGCCGATAAAAGGCCCCGGTCTTTTTAATAACCAAACGTCGTTCTACACACGAGTTGGTTCTTTTATATTTCGAAAACAATTCATACTTGATATCAAAATATCATATTCGCTTCAAAAATCAAATCCATTTCGAAATCATCATATTTTACTTCAAAATGTTAATTCAACTCGATATATCAATTTCACTTCAAAACGTGATTCGAATTACAATTTTGGTTATAATTCACTTTAACCCAATTCGCATTTAAATCCAAGATTTAAATATAAACATTCCACCCTTTTAACCAGTTTGAATTTTTAGAAAATAGTTTAAATAGTTTTAAAATAATTAAATAGTTAAAATAGTTTAACAGAAAATAGTTTGAGTATTAAAAATGGTTTATATAGTAAAATAGTTTGGAAAATCAAAATAAATTGAATATTTAAAGAATATAGATTTTAAACCATTTATACTAAAATAATTCATTTGAAAATAGTTTCAAAGTCAAACCGATTCAATTCCAAATTTCCCAATTGAAATAAATTCTAATTTCTATTTCAATTTAATTGATTCAATTCCGATTTCAAGTCGAATTCAATTTCGATTCCAAATAAATTTCAATTCCAATTCCAAATTAATTTCAATTCCAATTTCAAATTAATTTTAATTCCAAATTAATTCCAATTCCAATTCCAAATTAATTTAAATTCCAATTCCAAATTGATTTCAATTCCAATTCCAAATTAATTTAAATTCCAATTCCAAATTAAAACCATTTCGATCTATATCAATTCCGAGTTCGATTTCCAAAATATCGTTTCAAAACACTTAATCAAATTTTCCTTCAATATCCAATTTAAAAATCCAAACCTTCAAATATTATTAAATTTCGAGCTCAATTTCAAAATATCGTTTTATATCACTTTACTTAGCAATATCTAAAGTTCGAATAAAAGTCCAATTATTTTAAAACAAATCAATTTCTGAAATTCACATCATATTTCGATTATAACTTAAAAATCTCAGCTTTGATTAATTAAACAATTTTGTTTACCAAATTTAAATTTCAACATTTCAAGCTCCAGTTCGAAAATAATTCGATTTCCATAAATTTGAATTTTATTTCTTAAAATCAAATCATAAATAATTTCCAAACAAAAATTTTAAAAATCATTTAATTTAACCAATCCAGTGTCTGTATATAATTCTCTATCCTATGGCCAAGTGAATCAATTATTTCAATTTAATTCCAAGGATGGATATATATCATTTCAATCCAAAATAAATGCCATAGGTATATATCATTTCAACTTGTTTCTTAATTTATTCGAAATAATTCAATTTACAGTTTTATATACTGTAAATAATATACAGGATGATAACATGATATATCTAAATAAATAAACATTCAAATATCAACCAATAACATCCATCACAAACAATTATCCAAACAGTCAATAAAATTCACAACAATTTCATAATTATCAATATCGGGTATTTTATGGGAAATTAAATTCTAATTCAATTTAACTATCAATTCAAACTTTATCAATTAATTTAGGTGTTAATTTAAATGTCAATAAACTTATCAAACAACAATCAATAAATTTCCAATCACTTCACGATATAAATTTAACTACATAAAAATTATTTCAATCAATTGTGAACGTATAAACACTCACCTTGGATTTATCGACAATTTAAAATCCAAATAAAGGCCCAAATTTGAATAGTCTTAGAATGCAGCCAAACTAGTTCCATAACGTCCGAAAATATGATACGAACGCAACGGAGAAAACCAATCGTCGATCCGAGCTCGTATGCAAAAGATATGGTCGTTAGAAGATAAAATTTTCAATTTTAAACTAAAATAAACAAATAATAAAGAAGCCGTATACCTCCTTCTCACGCTCGTACAAACGCCGAACCCAACATGCCACCCCAACCCTAGCGTGCGCGCTCCACCTCGAGACACCGGAATTTGATCAGCTTCCACCACGTTGACTGCTAGCTCGTGAGACACCCACACTCCAAATTGTGCCGCCTCTAATGCTTCCTTCTGCGTGAAAATTGAGTGAGAACACCAGCCCTTCAAACTCAGATCTCGGTGAATCCATGACGAATTAGTACCAATCGACCATATGGATTTGAAGAGGAGATCGAGATCTACAACTTTCATGTTGGAAGTTTTTAATTTCGATGAATGGATCGAGTGAAATTAAGGAGAGTGGATCGATCAATTTTGGCCGTTAGAAATGATGAAGACAACGGCCATTGTATTAGGGTTTCTGATATAATAAAATAATAATTTATCTCGATATGCGTGTCGTATTTATATAGTTAGGTCCAAAATCGTCCGAACTCCAATCGAGGCGTGTCGCCTGGCGTTTATAATGTTTTACCCCCATTCCGAACACAATGGAACTAGTTTCGAGGCCTAATTAGATCGTATGTGTAAGGTATCTTTTCAAAGTCAAATTATTTTATCGAATTCCTTAAATTGATTTCTACACGTTTCAAACTCGCACGGCCAAACGACAAGTCCAATCGCTACAAAACTTGAAATCCTACAATAATTCACTATTACGGATGCGATGAAACTAGTTTCGTCGAAATCCGAGACTGTTGCCAAAATGACCATTTTTACTTGTCAATTTAAAATATAAAATTTCAATTTTTAATTTATTCACATTTAAATCCAATTTTAAATGTTAACCATCTTCATTCATATTTAACTAAAATTTAAATCAATTTTTGATGCCGTTTTCATTCTCATTAAATCCAGAATTCCATTATTTACATAATTTCAACCTAAATTTAAACAATTTAATTACTGGACAAATCAATATTAATAAATCCTCAAATTTCAAATAAATTTTAGTTATCATCATTATTTTTATTCCTATCCAAAATAATTCAATATTTATTATTCAGCTTCAGTTATCGATTATAAACACAGTCAATACATAGAATTCCATTTCAATACTGGATATTGCCTAAATCATCGAAATTGGTTATTTTAAAATTTTATCCAAACTCAAATTCAATAAATTACAATAATAAGTCATTAAACTTTATCTCTAACCATTTTTATTCAATAACTATATCAAATTCTATAATTTAAAATAGTTAAAAATACGGGTCGTTACAAGTGTTGAGCATTTTGCCATCGAATAGAGATGATGCGCGCTGCCTGAATGTCAAGACTGGTAATGGCGTGCCTAGTGTCGCTCGGCACACTGCCTGACGTCGACTTGAACTGAGGTAGCCGAAACTAGATTTGGAGCCGTGCCCTGTTTCTAAACTGTGACTGCTATTTGGATCTTATGCTTGCATCCGGAGATAGTTGAGTTCGTGGCTTGGATTTGTTGTTGATCTGCATTGGTCTGATGATGATGTTGAGAGGTGTGATACAATGATTAGTTTAGGAAAGAGATGATGTTGATTAATGGAAAGTTGCATGTTGAATGATAATGAAGTTTAGATTTGAGTAGCTGCAATTGGTTTAAATACAATGCTTGACATCAGTCCAGCCTAGATCGCTAAAACATGAATTTTTTATATAATAAACTCTAGGACTATGATGTTCAGTTGCCGATGATTGGGATTTGGAGCTAAGACTATCGCCTGAGGTCGATCTGGTGATGCTGTTAATCTTGAACTCTGCTTTGCTTCGATGATACTCCAATATATTTTCAACGCAGTGGTAGATAATGTTAATGTATGTTTTTTAATGATCTCCAAATACAGCCTTTTTGGGGAAATAAATCATCTAGTCCTGTTCTTTGAAGTCTCAGTGGATAAATTAAATCTCCACCTTTCATTTATAATATTTTAAACAACTAAAATTAAATAAGAAGAAGGAATGTAGAGTAGAGATTCAATCGGCACACACGGACGCTGAAAATAGGGTTGGGGATTTGTGCCTGCCTTTTTTGATGATGAGCTTGCAACTTATATACCAATTTGAATTGCTGAAGTATTATAACAAAAATTGGATTTGAATGTTTCACTGTGAGATCTTTTATTTAGAAAAAAATTGAATGCTTCAATACATTGGTTGTTTGAAAAAACCTACTATTGTAAACTATAAGAAGATAAGAAGCCATTAAAGAAAGAGAGAGGAGAGGGGGTATTTTATTCATTGCATGTGTAAATATACAATAGAATGGAGCCCTATTTATATGCGTGTCATATAAAATGAAAATTACAATAACGCCCATGTAACATATAACATATTCACCCTTATAATTTACATATATTATAACACTCCCCATAAATATGCGTCTTCAAAATCTTGGAAGCTCATATGGTAACTTAAAATTATCCCATTTGAAATGTGTATGATAATTGCTCCCCCTCATGATTATCTTGCTTGCATATATCTATTCAGTCGATATAAATATTGTCTGTTGCTTCATTAAAAATCTCTGTTAGGAAAACCCAATGAGAAAAACCTTGACCGAGGAAAAGGGTGCAACTTTGATAATCTGGACAAGGATAATGACTCGTTAAAACCTTACGAAGAAAAACCCAATGGGAAAAATCCTAGTGAAGAAAAAAGAGTACAATATAGCATGGCATATTTTAATAGTTTATTGCATCAAAGGGAGTTTGATACTTCTGGATTAATGTTATGCCTTGTCAATACCTTACTAAGAAAAAACCAGTGAGAAAATCTTAGTGAAGGAAAAAGAGTACATTATGATATACTTACATATGCTCCCCTTGATTTTATATTTTTCCCTTTAAGCTTGAATACATGTCATGATAATTCAAATCAGCTACAAATTCTTCTAATCCATATATTTGTAAAATAGCTTAGACAAGCGTTGAGAAAACTAAAATCGAAAGGAAATAATTCTATTTTCCATCCTTTAGATGTTCACCATTTATAAATATTTTCCTTTTGTTTAATCGATTTTTCCAAGCTTGTTTCTTCTAAATATGCTTTGCACACTTCATATTCTACTTTTATGAAAAATACTTCATGTACTTTTAATTTGGTGCTTTAATAAGTTTTGCATATTGCAACTACCACTTCAATGAATATTAAGACTTTCATTACAAAAATACTTAAAAATAGAAAGTAATCTACTCATCATGAATTATATTAAGATTCTCATTACAACAATACTTAAAAGAAGATTGTAATCTACGCTCCTTGTTCTTTGCATTTTTTTATAACCAGTAAAGTTATTTATATTCATCAGGAACTTGTATACCTTCATCATTTAGTACGATTTAAACAATATTTATATCTTCGGGTATTGTAAGTGTTTTAAACACTTTCACTACAATCAATTCAATTATTTCTAAAAGTTTCATACCTATGGCACTTTAACATGTTGTTTACATTGTATATGCTTCGGTAATTTCAGTGTGTTTTTGCCACTATATATATATATATACACACACACACATATATATGTGTGTGTGTGTTTCTAATTATATTTTGCGGACTATAGGTCCACATTTCTTATTTAGAAAAGGATTCATGATGACCAATCATGTTTTCCTCTAATTCAAGGTCTTTAATTTATTTATAAACATAAGTAATTTGTTATTTACTTACAAATTTATCATTGATGATTATTTCTTGTCATTTCTAAGCATAATTTATTGAGATCTCTTTATTTATCATGTTTTAGGTGCCTTAACCACTTTTTAGGTTATTTGATAATTATGTCATGGGTTTTTTCTCTAGCACTGTTTTGCGTTTCTTCAAGAACACTTACCTCCTTTATTTGCCATCTTTATTACTTACTCCAAAAATATTTCGAAATGACATCACTACCATGCTTCAGATGTCGTCTATACCCTTTAAACCCTTCAAGGATTTAAACCTATTTTGGAGAAAGTTTACTAGAGATATCATTGATAACTTATTCAAGTTACTTAATATTTTGCATCATTGTATATGTTAGCAAGTATTTGATCTTGATAATCAAAATGAACATGTATCACGTTTATTCACCCCTCAATGTTGACGAACATTGCCACATTAAATAATAATTTTCTTTGGACTTTCATTTTGATTCATTATGACATTATTACTAGCAAATATGCTATATATGCATATATACGAGGATAATGCTTTTATGAGTTGATAAGATGCATTCAAGTAATATTGATTATTTTTAGACTTTGTTCTCATTCATTGATCTAATCAATTGGAGAAACTTAATTATTACATAGATCATTTGAATATATACACGATTTCAGGTCTTTCAACATTTATGTTGATTGATTTTAAATCACTAAATTATATCTATGCATAATCTATAAGATGAGCTTTAGTCAAACAATCTTTAGGTTGTTAGTTAAATATCTGCATATATGGATATATATGTGTGTGTCCACGTATTATATATATTATAGATTTGCATATTCTATCCTATTTGAGTTAGTGATTTTAGAACAAACTATTACAAGGATCCAAACCATTAATTTTTGTTTATCAATCAATATCACTGTGAATTCTTAAAGACGGCATGATAATGTTCAAAACATCTGGTTTAAACCATGTTTAACTTCTAGATCAAATAAATTATATACATAACTTCAAGTTATTAAGGTTTAATTCTTCAATTATCTTTCAAATATCCTTTTTAAACATTATTTATAATTATATCATATAAGAATACATAGTTTGAATTATGTATAGTCATCTCTTCTAGAGAGTTCAATAAAAGAGATATATTGACAACAAAATTAAGAGTATCTTTTGGACACTTAAATGACATAGAAATTCGCTATTATATTAGTTATTGATATAGATCTCCTCAAGACTGTATTTATAGCTTTCATAAGAATTATGATATGACATATAGATTATCTCTTCTAGAGAATATCTAAAGATTTTTCTTCAAAGAATAGTTATGCATATGATATTCAATGCATGGTATATTTTTGAAAAGTAATAGATCACATATCACTATTTACTTTTAAATTTGACTAATGAAGTTACTGGTCTATGACAATGGTAGATTGAATTTTGTAAATGTATTTTGCACCCATTTCTACTAGTTCTATTTTGATTTACATATTATTTAGGATATTTATTGCCACATCACTTCTTGAAGTGCTATATCATATTTGAAAATATTTCATAGGCAAAGCTTTTATAGTGTTATACAAGGATATAATATCTCTTATGGAGATATTTTATAAATACCATTTTTGGTGCGTGATGGTAAAATTATTATGCCAATAGTCTACTTGTGGATTATTATAGTAATACACATTTTCTATTTCAGAATATATTATAAATCTCTTCTAGAGATATTTTACCATCACTTGTTCTGGAGTGTTACATTTCTCTTCTAGAGATACTTTTTATGCACTACATTTGGAATGCCATATCAATACATAATATCTTTTTCTACATGAATTACTTAACCTCTACTTTTACAGTAGTATAAAATATCCATATAGGAGATTTTTGTTATAACTACTTTTGAAATGTTATATCAAATTTTAAAAATAGTAATAAAATTAGATGCGGTAAATAAAAGTTAAATGTGAGAGATAAAACCCCTACTTTTGAAGTTTTATATGATATCCTTTTAGGAGTTATAATATTACTTCCAAAATAAATATAAAATATTATAGCATAATCAAATAGCTTTTCAAAACATATTTTAGATCATAAAAATATGGGGTACATCAAAGATTATGGCAATTTTATCAAGTGATACAAATTCCAAAACAAATTATTAAAAGCAGGATTACTTCTTTAAAACATTAACTTCACCATGAAGACCACAATTTTTCACATAACACTCAAACAAAAGTTTTTCCATATTGTCATAGCTTACCGACGAGAGTTAGATTGTAGAAAATGGATAAAGGAGTCAAAATTTATGGCCAAAACATTAGTGTGCTATAATGTTGAAATCCCAAAACACAAGTATGAGTTATTACCTCAAATTCAAGCACGTTTTAGGCTCAGCAAACTTCAGATTTCCAAAACATGATAAACATGAAAGTTGTTCATTATAAAAGTAGCTTTCAAATGAAAAAAAAATCTCACTTAAATTGGATCATAAACTCAAAATTTATGATTAAAATACCTTAGTGTTTCATCTCAGAACAAAACTTAGACCATAGTTGTTACTTCGTATTCAGTCACATTTTAGCATTAAAAAACTTCTGAATTTTGAAAAGTGATCAATATAAAAGTTGTTCCTTATGAAAACATCTCTCATCTTAAAAAAATATAACTTAAATCCAATCAAACAATCAAAAGTTATGAAAATTCTATCATAGCACTTCAAAAATTTCATAATTCAAAATACTTCAATACACTTTAACACCTAACTAATCAATCAAAAGCATATGATAATAGTAACCATAGAATAAATAGTACTATTTAACCAAGAAAATGATAGAGTTTTAAGCATCATCTGATCATATCATGTACAGAAATATGAACAATAGATCCCATATATATATAATAATTCAATTTTCTGATTTTTTTTTGGAACTTTTGGTTTTATATTACGGGGAAACTTAAAATTTAATAATCCATGGAAACTCAAGCTTTTAGCTTTATACAAACTACAAATTCTCAAATTTTATTTAAAATTATAGAAATTAAGCTTACCATGTACGCTTTCATTATTGTTTCCATTTATTTCAGGTGTGCTAAATCAAAATCAATATTGGAATTAAACTTTAATACGATCTTCTAGATACGTATTATTCTTATATATGTTTCCCTAAGGAACGATAAAATATTTCTTCTGCAAATATAAATCGTATATCTCAAAATTATTTCCCAAGTCTTCATTTAAACCAAAATCCAAATCAAAAGGGTTTTAAAATAAAAACTTCATTTACCAAACATGTATAGATTACTTAGATCCATATTACAACCCAAAACCCAATCAAATTCAAAAACTTTATTTGAATCAACTACAAAAATTATCAAATTTAAAATCTACTTTCCAAAATAAATGAACTCAAAACTGTAACGACCCGGTATTTTCAACCATTCGCATCTACACATGTCGGACTAAAATTGCTCAAAATATCAGATTGTTAATTTATATTTGGCAAAACTTAACATATGCAGTAAATAAATAAATCACAGAATCACAGACACAAAGTATTACAATAATAAGCAGCGGAATAGATATAGATGGATCTTCAAGTGAAGCTCGAACTCCAAAGGTGAGTCTCCAATGCTGTGACACTCAGTCTGACCCGAGCGTAAAGCAAAACACAAAACACTCGAGTCAGGATTAACATTCTTTTATCAATAAATCCAACTCAAGTGAAATATCAACTGAAATACACGTAACTTAAAGGATGTTTGGGATAACCATCCTCTAAGGATCCGTGGAACTATCTACTATGTAGTAATATATGCTATTATAATATGTCTATAGTAAAGTAAACTATTAAAATAGCGTTAAGGCGTTACCCATATCCCCCTTAACACATTTTTATAATGTCGTAGTCTACACAGATACTGTAAACTCCACTCGCAAGTGGGCTATCAGGGAGCACTCCATAGGTACGACACAAAACAAACTCGCAGGAAGGTGCGATAGGGCATGTGACACGGCACGCGAGGCAATGCCAGGGTAGATATAGCGTTTGCATATCCGGACTGGTGGTAACGCATAGCAGCTACTACCGCCCACCACGTGACACACTCCCAAATCAAAGGGTGCACCCAATCAATCACAAAAGCAATAGAATGGTATCGAAGAAATGTGTCCGATCGGAGGAATGACCTCACTTGGCCCGGCATGGCTCCTGTTTTAGCCACATCAAGCTGACTCACGGGAGTCAGGGCTACGTAAATACCATATGGAATCGTCACCAAACCATCCTACTTCATTCTGGAATCTCCACCACGTACACAGTTGTTAAAGTGGTTTTCAATATTGGTAGGGAGTATGACAATATCCGATCCCGGTCTCTTTAACAACCAAACGTTATTATAACACTGTGGTCATTTCATTTCAAATCATATTTTAAAACCAAAATATCATATCTATTTCAACCCATATCAATATGACATCATTGTTCACTTTAAAATAATATGCATTTCCAGAATCATAACACTTTCCAAATTTATAACTCTGTCGAAATTATAAAACCTTTAAAACCATAACACTTTGGAAATTATAACACTTTGAAAATCATAACATTTTGAAAATCATAACACTTTAGAAATCATAACACTTTGAGATTATAATACTTCCTACTTAAATAGTTTAGATATAGAAAATAGTTTATATATAATAAAATAGTTTATAAAATCAAAATAGTTTATATAATAAAATATTTATATTAAAATAGCTATAAATTTAAAAATATTTTATATTAAAATAATTCTTAAAGTAAAATATTTTTATATATTAAAATACTTTATATAAAATAAAAATAGTTTCCTCAAATTTCGCAAATCGATTCAGATCAACTTGAATTCCAAAATTTCAATTTTATTTAATCCAGATTCACCAATTTCAATTCAGTTCAAAACCATTTAAAATTTTGAACGATTTCAAATACATATATAAACTACAATTTAAACCATTTCAGTTCCAATAGATTTCAAAGCTTAAATTCATTTATATTCAAATTCAACTTTACCATTATTTAGTATTGTAAAGTTCACTTAGTCAATCCAATAATTTAAATAAAACCTTAAATTACAATTTATATAAACTAAATATTCCCTTCAATTTATTTACTTGAAATATTCATTTAATCACTTTAAATCGAAATCAAGTTATAAATCATATCTTTAAAATCCCAAATTTAATATGTTTCAAATTGGTTTTATTTAAGTAAAATTCAAATAAATTTCAAATAAATTTCTATTTCTCTTTCCAACTTAATTTATTAAAAATTACTATAAAATCTATATTAAAAATATAATATCTTAAAATCAATATTTATTAAAACCACATATATTTCTTTTCAAAACCTTGGAAATCATTTCAATATATATATATACACACACACACACACACACACACACACCAACGGTGTCTGTATAAAAAATTTCTATCCTATGGTCAAGTGATACGGATATTTATCATTTCAATCCGCAATTTAAATATCTACGGGTATATTTCTTTTCAACCCGCAATCCCAAATTCAATTAAATGAAAATCGATTGGGTTTATCATTTCAACCCATAACGATTTTCTCCTATTCTACAAGATCATTCGGGTATGTATCATTTCAACCCATAGGGAATTCTATACTAACAGGGAACTTACAGTGTGACGACCGCCCATGACCCCTGCTCTGAACAAGGTAATAGTGCGCTGTAAAGTGTGCCAGGAAGCCATGGACGATCACCAATGTAAGTTAAAAACAGCAGAATCTATCGTATTACTCACAGCGCATGGATAAAATACAATAGAGAATATATATAGTGAAGCTTCACAGAATAGAATCTCATCAATTAAACTTCATAATAGTTGGATACAAACATCTGAATAGTCAATACATCAAGCCTCACTACATATCACTCAAAGAATTATACAAGCAGCGGAACATCCAGTACATATAATAAGAAATAATATGCAAGCCTCCAGCTCGTCTTCGCCATCAGCATCGTGGGAAAACTAAGAACAGCACCTGTCACCTGCTACCTAGTCTGCCCATCCCAAAATGGATGAACAGCCCAAGGCAATAAGAGTTAAACATAAAGCCTTGAGTCAGACAACAGTCTTAGTGAGCGGTAAATTAACTAACAACATACCAAAAGAGCATAAAGGAAAAAGGAATAGGAATCCAACCCTCCCACTCCACCTCTTTCTATAGTGATAGCCCCTAGACACACACTAAGAAAAAGTAAACATAGCAAAGCAAACATTTAAAGTAAAGCAATTATCACTCGAGTCAAGGGCGATGTTTTCCAAGTACAAACCCCCAAGGCCAAAACCAAGATCAGATAAGCACCCAGAAAACATTGCTCTTGAGACCGAATGACGATACAACCAAACATCCATGACTCTGGCTATCACTGTTATCATTGCTTCCATACCACCATTAATTGAATGACCGGCACATTCTTTCAGCCGTCCGTCAAGGGCTAATGGAAACCCCGGTTCTAGACAGAACTCCGCACGTCGTCGCAGCCCGTGCCTAGGACTATCGAATCTGCCCAGAGTACTCGACTACCAATCATAGTCTTTAGGGACTATCGAATCTGCCCAGCGTACTCTTGCTTTGAGCCTGCTAGAACCTTCAACAACGATGAAATCTCAGCCTTCTAGTCATCCTTCTCGACGACTATTTCCATACTAGCTCAAGCGCCTCTCAAGCCAACCATTATCCTCAAACCCGAACCCTTTCACCGAGTTATCAACATGCTTGGAATGATCCCGTCCGGATTAAACCAAGGCTATCTCACATCATGCCTTGCTTCATCTCATCATAGCAAAGCCTCGTCTCAACATCATCATCAAATCTATCCATATGAGCTTCATCATCCGCCACATATGCCACGAGCAGCTTTTCCAATTCAAGAGCCTTTCCCTTAGCTTTTGAATCATCTTCGACCATCTTGTCTAAATCAAATCATCAATCAACTAATCTATAACAATCAATCAAGTCAATCATTAATCCAAGTAATCAAACATTCAAACAGGATCTAATAAACAATTATAAAAATAATGGCAATCTAGTAAATAAAGAGTCTAAATCTAACAAGCATGAAACATGAGCAATATCTCGATAACTTGATGAATGAACTTGCATAGATTAACATGTAGTAAAATGGATGTCAAATCATCATGAACAATGGATCTATACTTAAGTTTACGAAAATGCATGGAAATCAATATTTTAACACATAATCAAGCCATTAATCCGATATACTCCTTTGGATCCGTGTGAGAGATAACCACCACTCATCGAATCACCTAAACACTTCAAAAGCAACACACTTCAGATCTGGACAGCGAAGGATCTAGCTTGATTCGCCAAAATTCCGCTTCAAACGATGAAATCTCTCTTCGATGGTTGTAGATCTACAATCTAAGCTCTTGGATCTTCGATTTGGATGGAAGGAATCACGAGATTAGAGTGGAGAAAAGAAGTGAAGAAGTGCAGCACTCTAGCCCTCAAAATGGCAAGACTTCGTCGCTTCAAAATCCGGATCCCAAAAAGTGAAGAAAAACCGTGTATTTATAGGCAGTTTTCTTAGGTCGTTCGCCCTTAGGTCGTCCACGACCTAAAAATTGCCGACCTAACAGTTGCCGACCTAAAAACCCCGACCTAACGACTTAACCTTCCACGACCTAACAATCCTCACGACCTACGACCTAACACACATATGCGGCTTAGCGACCTAACGCTTACACGACCTAACTGAGATGCCGACCTAACGACCTAACTACTACGCAAGTGCGCGACCTAACTGCACTCACGATCCAATGACTTAAGTCCTTACGCGACCTAACGACTCATCATCTCAACGACTCAACGACTCAACCAAGGTCGCGACCTAACTACTCAACTGCTAAACTTAGGTCGCTCACGACCTAACTAAGCACAGCACCCTATAGGTCGCTCACGACCTAACTACAACAACTCCTTAAGTCGCTCGAACGACCCAAACTCCCTAGGTCGTTAACCCGCTTAGTTCCTTAGGTCGCTACCCTCCATAAGTCGCTTACTAACTTAAACCGTTAACTCCTAAGTCGTCTACTCCTTAGGTCGTCTAAACCCTTAAGTCGCCGACTCTCTTAAGTCGCCAACTTCTTAAGTCGCTCCATTCTATAGGTCGCTCCACTCTCTTAAGTCGTCCCAAACTACTATACGACCTAAGCTACTAAACGACCTAACTCTGGACGACTTAAACTATGAACGACTTAACAACACTAACGACCTAATAACACCGGTTACAATCATTCGATCCGTAAAAATACAGGTCGTTACATTCTCTCCCCCTTAGGAATTTCGCCCCCGAAATTCCAAACAAACAAGAGCAATCAACAACTATTCTGCATGCCTACCATCCATAGCAATCAACAAACCATGCATCCAATTACTAGCCTAGCATGCAGAATTCTAAAACTAGAACAAGTTACAATGTCGTGAGATGACACAACACCTTATGGCCATACCTTGAAGAGTTCAGGATGAGCTGCCTTCATCCTCCCTTCCACCTCCCATGTACAGTCGTTGTCATCATCACTCCATTGTATCTTGAGCAATCTAACTACCTTCCTCCTAAGCTGTTTCGTGTCAGTTTCCACAACATGAAGCGACTTACGAGGTCTCTTATCGACTGGATCAACCTCAAAATCTTCACAGCTATCAGCAGAAACCACTGTATTCGAGTCGTGCACATACTTCCGTAGATACGATACATGAAAAACATTGTGCACACCCGCCATCTTTTCTGGTAACTCCAATTTGTAGGCGAGCTTTCCAATTCGCTCGATGATCGGGAATGGTTCGACAAATCTCGGAGTCAATTTTCCTTTCTTCCCGAATCGAATAACATTCTTTAGTGGAGAAATCTTCACAAAAACCATATCACCTACGTCGAATTCCAAATCCTTACGACGCTCATCGGCATAACTTTTCTGACGGTCTTGGGCTGCCTTCATTCGTTGCCGAATGATCTCTATGCAATCCGAAGTCTGTCGAATCATTTCTGGCCCAAGTATCAGCTTTTCTTCCATTTCTAACCAACATGTCGAAGAGTTACACGGTCTTCCATACAATGCTTCATACGGTGCCATACCAATGCTTGATTGGTAACTGTTATTATACAAAAATTCCACCAAATGAAGGTGATCTTCCCATGATCCTCCGAAATCTAAAACACAAGCTCTGAGGAGATCTTCCAAAACTCGGTTGACTCTCTTGGTCTGACCATCTATTTGGGGATGATAAGCTGTACTCAAACACAACTCGGTTCCCAAAACTTCCTGAAAGCTCTTCCAAAATCCACTAGTGAACAATGGGTCTCGATCGCTCACTATACTTTTCGGAATACCATGGAATCGAACTATCCACTTAATATACAATTCAGCCAACTTCGATGCAGTCCTAGTCGATCGAACATGAATGAATCTTGCACTCTTAGTCAGATGATCTACGATGACCCAAATCCCTTCATTTCCCGTTCTGGTTCTAGGTAACCCATCGATAAAATCCATCGATATTTGCTCCCACTTCCATGTAGGAACTTCTAATGGCTGAAGCAATCCACTGGGCTTCTTCTGCTCGGCTTTTACCAACTGGCAGTTCATGCACTTGGAAATAAAATTTCCAACATCCTTCTTCATACCTTCCCAGTAATAGGTTCTCTTCATATCCCGATACATCTTATTTCCACCTGGATGAATTGTCAGCTTCGAGTGATGACTTTCCTTCAGAACTTCATTTCTCAATTCATCTATATCGGGAACAACTAGTCGTCCTTGCTTCCGAAGCCAACCCTCTTGATCGACCTCGAATCCTTTATCCTTTTCTAGGTCCAATCCAGATTCCAAATCATGGATAATCTTGACAAGCTTATCGTCTCGCTTTTGGCTCTCGCCAATTCTTTCCACAAGAGTCGGTCTTATCGATAAGTTTGCCAACATCTCAGGTTCCAATTCACATCTGGGCCTGAAGTCAAATCCAGCTAAATATTCGAGACTCTTCCACTCTGAAAACATGGCTCCCAATCCTGCATGTCTTCGACTTAACGCATTTGCCACTTCGTTACCCTTTCCCGGTGTATAGGCTATACTAAAATCATATGATGCCAAAAACTCTAGCCCTCGTTGCTGCCGAAGATTCAAATCCTTTTGGGAGAAAAGATACTTCAACGACTTATGATCTGTAAACAACTCGAATCGAACTCCCAATAGGTAATGTCTCCACATCTTCAGAGCAAATACAATTGCCGCTAACTCCAAATCATGAGTCGGATAATTCCTTTCATGCGGCTTCAGTTGTCGACTTGCATACGCAACAACCTTACCCTTCTGCATCAGCACTGCTCCAAGTCCAGTACCACATGCGTCGGTGTAAACCACCATCTCATCATTTCCACTAGGAATAGTCAAAACAAGAGCACTTGTCAATCGCTCTTTCAGGATTCTGAAAGCTTGCTCACACTTAGCATCCCATCTGAATACTAGGTTCTTTTTCGTCAATCCTGTTAATGGTGCAGCTATCTTGGAAAAGTCTTTGATAAATCGACGATAGTATCCTGCTAATCTAAGAAAACTTCTCACATCAGATGCATTCTTAGGTCTACCCCAATCCTGGATTGCTACCACTTTAGCGGGATCAACCGCTATTCCATTTCCAGAGATAATATGGCCTAAGAACCTCACTTCACTCTTCCAGAAGTGACACGTTGAAAACTTAGCCTTCAGCTGATGTTTCCGTAAGATTTCCAAAACAATACGCAAGTGCGTCTTGTGCTCTTCTTCAGTTCTGGAATAAATCAAAATATCATCCACGAACACTAGTACGAACTTGTTCAACTGATCTCTGAGCACTCTATTCATAAGATCCACAAAATATGCTGGTGCATTGGTCAATCCAAACGGCATTACCAGCCACTCAAAGAAACCGGATGGTGTCCTAAAAGCAGTCTTCGGCACACTATCCTTAGCCACTCTTAATTGGTGAAATCCCGTTGCCAAATCCATCTGAGAAAAAACCTTAGGTTCGTGAAGCTGATCAAACAAGTCATCTATTCTCGGCAATGGATACTTGTTCTTCTTAGTCACTTTATTCAGCTCACGATAATCCACACACAACCTCAATGATCCATCTGCTTTGGTTGCAAACACAACTGGTGCACCCCATTCGGACACACTACGCCGAATGAATCCTTTCTGTAAAAGATCATCAACTTGCACCCTCAACTCTTGCTATTCCCTAGGCGCCATCCGCCTAAGAGGCATCACAACAGGTCTGGCTCCTTCAACTAAATCGATACGAAACTCGATCTCTCTATGCGGCGGTAACCCTTTGACCTCTTCAAAGACATCCTCAAATCCATTAGCGATTGGCACCGATGACAGTCCATCCCGTGGAACAACCAGCGAATACATGAAGCTCATGAAGACGCCTTCCTCATGCTTATATCGTATCACAACCTTTCGCCCCTCCACATTCTCGACTGTCACCTCCAACCTTTCACAATCAACCTTTGCCGCAGACTTCCTAAGCCAGTCCATACCCAAAATAATTCCGAACCCCGCAAAGTTCAGAACAAAACAATCACAAACAAAAGAGCAATCATGACTCGATACAATCAGACCACGGCATAACATACACAAACAAGACGAACCCCCAACTGGATTAGTCACAACCAATGGCCTATCAACAATATCCAGTTCTAAACCCAACCGGCATATAAGTTCATTACAAACAAACGAATGCGACGCCTCAGTATCGAATAACACTCTAACTGGAACACCACATATGGAAAGAGTATCTTGTACCACTACACTCTTTCCTTTCTCTTCAGCGGTAGGAGCTTTCGAAGATGATGGAACAGCCCCCAAAGCATAAGCTTGCACAATCTGCATGTCCTTCCGCAGTTCTGGACAATTCTTCTTAATATGCCCCGGCTTGTCACAGTTGTGGCACTTCACCGGCACCTTTGAATTCTTGCAATCTCTGGAGAAATGGCCCTTCTGCTGACAATTGTAGTAGGTCACTTCGCCCTTCGGCTTCTTCTGGCCATCCTTACCCTTTTGCTGCTGCTTCCTCTTCTTATTTCCACCCTGCTGTGGTTTAGACTCTTCCTTGGTCACAGCAACAACAGATCCTCCTTTAGGAAACAGATTTTCGTGCCTGAGAGCTTTCTCCACAAGCTTCTCAAATGGATCGTCCAAATGGTCCACCAACTGCCTCCCAAGATAAATGTCCAAGCCTGTCACAAACTTCTCGTTCTTCTGATAAGGAGATTCAATATACGATCGGGCATACTTGGACAAAGCTTCAAACTCAGAAACATACTCAAGAACTGGTCTTCCATTTTGCTTGAGCTCTACAAACTTCTTGAACAGAACAGATTTCTGAGCTGTAGAAATGAACTTAGCTTCGAATCTGGCTTGGAATTGCTCCCAAGTAATTTCTTCCTCCGGAGTATCAATGGTGATAGAATTCCACCAATCAGAAGCCCTCCCTTGAAGCTGTCTTGATGCGAGCTTCCTTTTAGTTGCATCCTCGATTCCCAAATCACTAAAGATCCTTCTACAAGCATCTATCCACCTCTGGACTTCAATGGTTGACTCTGTTCCTAAGAAAACCTTTCCTCTAAGAGCAGTATAGTCTTTACATAGCTTAGCAAAATCCACCGGTCTTGGAGCTTGAACTTGAATTCCAACATCAACTGCTGACCCCGGAACTAGCATCCTTCTCATGATCGAATTCATCATAGCTTCGAACATAGCTGCATAATCAGCAGCCCCCTTAGCAGCACGGCCTTCCCTAGCAGCTGGTCTCCCTCTTCGAATCATCCTTAATATCTATAAAAGAAATGATCAGCACACCTTGAGAAACAACTGCATAAAGGACTCAAACTCTTCTAAGCTACTATATTATATATAGTAATCATCCATCAAAATACAACTACGTCTCTCATACGTAGTTACGTCAGCTAGCGTTGGGTAAAATCGATTAACCAATTGCTCTGATACCAATTGTGACGACCGCCCATGACCTCTGCACTGAACAAGGTAATAGTGCGCTGTAAAGTGTGCCAAGCAGCCATGGACGATCACCAAGGTAAGTTAAAAATAGTAGAATCTATCATATTACTCACAGCGCATGGATAAAATACAATAGAGAATATATATAGTGAAGCTTCACAGAATAGAATCCCATCAATTAAACTTCATAATAGTTGGATACAAACATCTAAATAGTCAATACATCAAGCCTCACTACATATCACTCAGAGAATTATACAAGCAGCGGAACATCCAGTACATATAATAAGAAATAATATACAAGCCTCCAGCTCGTCTTCGCCATCAGCATCGTGGGAAAACTAAGAACAGCACCTGTCACCTGCTACCTTGTCTGCCCATCCCAAAATGGATGAACAGCCCAAGGCAATAAGAGTTAAACATAAAGCCTTGAGTCAGACAACAGTCTTAGTGAGCGGTAAATTAACTAACAACATACCAAAAGAGCATAAAGGAAAAAGGAATAGGAATCCAACCCTCCCACTCCACCTCTTTCTACAGTGATAGCCCCTAGACACACACTAAGCAGAAGTAAACATAGCAAAGCAAACATTTAAAGTAAAGCAATTATCACTCGAGTCAAGGGCGATGTTTTCCAAGTACAAACCACCAAGGCCTAAACCAAGATCAGATAAGAACCCAGAAAACATTGCTCTTGAGACCGAATGATGATACAACCAAACATCCATGACTCTGGCTATCACTGTTATCATTGCTTCGATACCACCGTTAATTGAATGACCGACACATTCTTTCAGCCGTCCATCAAGGGCTAATGGAAACCTCGGTTCTAGACAGAACTCCGCACGTCGTCGCAGCCCGTGCCTAGGACTATCGAATCTGCCCAGAGTACTCGACTACCAATCATAGTCTTTAGGGACTATCGAATCTGCCCAGCGTACTCTTGCTTTGAGCCTGCTAGAACCTTCAACAACGATGAAATCTCAGCCTTCTAGTCATCCTCCTCGACGACTATTTCCATACTAGCTCAAGCGCCTCTCAAGCCAACCATTATCCTCAAACCCGAACCCTTTCACCGAGTTAACAACATGCTTGGAATGATCCCGTCCGGATTAAACCAAGGCTATCTCACATCATGCCTCGCTTCATCTCATCATAGCAAAGCCTCATCTCAACATCATCATCAAATCTATCCATATGAGCTTCATCATCCGCCACATATGCCATGAGCAGCTTTTCCAATTCAAGAGCCTTTCCCTTAGCTTTTGAATCATCTTCGACCATCTTGTCTAAATCAAATCTTCAATCAACTAATCTATAACAATCGATCAAGTCAATCATTAATCCAAGTAATCAAACATTCAAACATGATCTAATAAACAATTATAACAATAATGGCAATCTAGTAAATAAAGAGTCTAAATCTAACAAGCATGAAACATGAGCAATATCTCGATAACTTGATGAATGAACTTGCATAGATTAACATGTAGTAAAATGGATGTCAAATCATCATGAACAATGGATCTATACTTAAGTTTACGAAAATGCATGGAAATCACTATTTTAACACATAATCAAGCCATCAATCCAATATACTCCTTTGGATCCGTGTGAGAGATAACCACCACTCACCGAATCACCTAAACACTTCAAAAGCAACACACTTCAGATCTGGACAGTGAAGGATCTAGCTTGATCCGCCAAAATTCCGCTTCAAACGATGAAATCTCTCTTCGATGGTTGTAGATCTACAATCTAAGCTCTTGGATCTTCGATTTGATCTTCGATTTGGATGGAAGGAATCACGAGATTAGAGTGGAGAAAAGAAGTGAAGAAGTGCAGCACTCTAGCTCTCAAAATGGCAGGACTTCGTCGCTTCAAAATCCGGATCCCAAAAAGTGAAGAAAAACCACGTATTTATAGGCAGTTTTCTTAGGTCGTTCGCCCTTAGGTCGTCCACGACCTAAAAATTGCCGACCTAACAGTTGCCGACCTAAAAACCCCGACCTAACGACTTAACCTTCCACGACCTAACAATCCTCACGACCTACGACCTAACACACACATGCGGCTTAGCGACCTAACGCTTACACGACCTAACTGAGATGCCGACCTAACGACCTAACTACTACGCAAGTGCGTGACCTAACTGCACTCATGATCCAACGACTTAAGTCCTTACGCGACCTAACGACTCATCATCTCAACGAATCAACCAAGGTCGCGACCTAACTACTCAACTGCTAAACTTAGGTCGCTCACGACCTAACTAAGCACAGCACCCAATAGGTCGCTCACGACCTAACTACAACAACTCCTTAAGTCGCTCGAACGACCCAAACTCCCTAGGTCGTTAACCCGCTTAGTTCCTTAGTTCGCTACCCTCCTTAAGTCGCTTACTAACTTAAACCGTTAACTCCTAAGTCGTCTACTCCTTAGGTCGTCTAAACCCTTAAGTCGCCGACTCTCTTAAGTCGCCAACTTCTTAAGTCGCTCCATTCTATAGGTAACAATGCTAATAATAATATAACATATCAATAACATGCATATATCATCAATAACAGATAAAATATAAGTAACAGATCATGGGGTCAGATGTCATAGGTGAACAGATATAGATAATAGCATATCATATATAGCAATTAAAAATTAACAGTTCAATTTAGCAGCATATTTCAAGTGTCGTTTCAATTGAAATCAAATTTAATAAATATAAGAACGTTTTTCATGAGTGATTGCTCACCTTCGAGGTTAGAAAATACAGAAGATGACATGGATATGCACACTGATACAGACACGAGCCAATTAGAAAGATGCTGCGACCAAATTGGACATTGGCGAGATAAGATCAAGGCACAATGAACAGGATTTGACGAAGATCAATGGTATAAGTAACTTATATATAATGATATATATAACTATATAGATATAAATCATATTCTAAATTCACACATATATTAAATTAAATATATATGAATGTCAAAATTATTGGTTTAAACTAAAACTCATATATTAAAGTGAAATATATATACATAATATATGTTGAAATAATTACTTATATATGCCCAGCTATAACATTACTTATATATAAAACTAATATATAAAAAATCTATATTTATAAACTTACATACGTAAAATACTTTGTGTAATTATATTACTGGTTTCTTTCTTCTTCATAGCAAAACAAGGCTACTATGATATACTATACTAGATTTTGAAGTATAGCTATATATATTACTATGCGCAAGTTTTCGAACCCGCATACATATCCTCACTTATAATATTATAGATACAGCAACCCAACACTGTATCGTATATATATTTGTATATATTAAAAACAAGATGACCCTATATATATCTAATCATAAAGCTACCGCACATCTTATATATTAAAAAAACAGAACTCATAAACTTATATGTATACAACTAACATATAAAAGTATATAAACTAATGTATAATTATATATATATATAATACTTTCAAATCAGACGTCATAACCCATATATATATATAAGTAAACAAATATATATACCTTGTACACACTTACATATATAAACAGATTTGTACAGTTCTTATTCTATATATATATATAACATAAAATAATATTAATAACTAATATATCATAAAATCTTATATAACTACATACGTGTATAATACTGTACCAACATAACATTATATATATATAGTTAAAAATACTAGCATATTTAAAAACTAATATATAAACTTTATATATAAATAACCAGATCATATAAGCTATATAACTTACATCTTACCCAACTTGTATGTATATATATAGTACGGCTGAAACAATATATATATATATATATATATAATCTGATAGATTATGAACTCACATGAACTAATATATATAAATAGAAATCTTAAAACTGTAAACATCTAATTAAATCAGATAGGACAAATCTTATATACATACATATATATAAATAATGAGAACAGAATAATGCAAACTAAAATATATGACACCCAACTCATTTATACATATAGGCCAAAATATAACTCAGATCTATATATATATAAGAACTAACAGTTGAATTAAATAAAACGTACACTGCAATGATCGGTGGCCAGGGAAACAAGGTGTGAGTTGGAGGCTGTGACGACCCGACTTTCCACTCCCGGAAAATCGCATCGACAGTAAGAAAGAAAGGGGTGAGAAATAGAAAAGAGAAGAAGAGAAAAGAAAACAACAACAGATACTCACAGCGGAAACGAAACGAAATATAATATATCACATAAATATTACATAGTATCATATACATCATCTATCAGAGTTACACAGATTACACATCACATACTAGACAGTTATAAACATCTGTCTAGTTATTACATCTCAACACAATACAGATCAATACAAAGATCAACACAGCGGAAAACTACTATCTATATCTACAACGCCGAAGCCTCCTGCTCCATTGCTCCTCCAGATTACTCGTTAAAGCTAAACCTGAATCCCTTGGCTACTCGTAAAAATTTGAGTACCCAAGAGTTTATAAAACAGAAATAAACAACTTGGGTCAGACATGGGTCTGGTGTGAGTAACAGGTTAAACTTGTTTAACTTCAAAACCTTTTGAAAGAAAAGGTATCACGTAAGACTTCCCACACCTAAACATGGGTAAGTTTTTACCTTACGCTAACCAAAACATTTGATAGGAAATTCGATTGTATTATAATAGGGTCTAGGGTTTTCAAATAAATATGAAATAGCTGGAATGCTTACATCTCACGTTCCAACATAGTTGGGCACAACTAAAACGTACGGCACTTATTGGAGTTTGGATTCCATCAATGGCAGGGCTACCGGGGTACCGCCCGTCACAGTACGTGGCCTAGATCACCGTACCGAGGATCACTCCCAATCCCCTGCAACACAAGGCCGGAACATCCCTTACTGGATAATTCCCGCACAAGATATCCCAGCAGTTGGAGCTCACAACTGCCCACACAGCCGAATAATAATAAGAAGGGACCTCTAGACAGAGATAATCTTGTCCTACTTGGGTGCTACCCACTAACCTTGCTGCACCTCCCCTGTTTTAGCCATTCCCGGTTTGTGAGGCTTGAGGTCACGATTACCTTAAAACAGAACACATCACTTAGAATGCTCATCGTCCACCTGACAATGTTCTGAAAGCATTCAATCCATACAAGTTCGTTCCGGGTTTGAACGAAACCGAAGGCATTATCTCGTTACACTCGTTTTGGAATCACCCTCAGAGTTAACGACAATAACCCTTGCACTCTGAATCTTCATCTTCACTTGCTCTATTTGGATTTCACGACCTAACGTAAATTTGGATCGATGTGGTATTCGGGTCTCCAGACCTGGAAATCCGGTATACGGAAACCCGATCCCGGTCTCATCGAAATCCAAAACGTATCTTTTAAGGCCAAGTTGTTTTAAAGGTTAAAACAATTTAATTCAATTATCTTTATACACTTAGAAAGATAATTCACAACAGATAATTAACATTATCAATACCATCAGATAATCCATATTATCACACTTTAACTAAACATCCATATCACATAGCATATATCTCATCAGAGATAAATCAAATGCAAAGCATTCAGTATTATCATCCATCCATAAGTAATGATCTATATCATCTCTAATTAATTTAAAGTTAATTAAATTAATTACTTTTATTTTATAAATCCTTCTTACTTAAACATTAATTAATTACAAAATTAATTAATTATCCTCTAATTACCTTTTTCAATTAATCATCTTTGATTAATTATCTTTTAATTACCCTCAAGTAATTTATCTTTAATTAATTACTCAAATTAATTAACCTTAATCACTTATAGTAATTAACCTTTAATTACTTTATTAATTAATTAACTATAATTAATTAAATTAATCACTATAATTAATTATATTAAACCTTAATTAATTATATTAATTAATCACTTCATTTATTAATTATACTTAATTAATCAATCTTAATTACATCATTAATTATATTAATTAATGATCCTTAATTACAAATTAATTATTAATTACTTTAATTAAATTAATTACATTAAGTAATTAACTTTAAATTAAACAACATTTATTAATCACCTTGATTAATCTTCAATCAGTAATTAACTACCCTTAATTACTTTTATTTACTAAATTAATTCTCCTTAATTAATTTCTTAATTAATCCCTTGATTAATTATTCAAAGTAATTAAACTTAAATTACTTTCCTTAATACATAACCATCAATTAATTACTTCCAGTAATTATCTTATTATTTACTTCCTAAATAATCATACCTTAATAATTACATTAAGTAATTATTATCAAATCATTTCTTAATTAATTAATCTAACTAAATCAAATTAACTTAATTAATTACAATTAAGTAATTAATTTCTTAATTACTTCCAATAAGTAATTCATTTAAAACAAATTCTATAATTTATTATCTTTAAATTAATTAATCTAATTAATTATTAAAATTAATCACATTAATTATTTATTTAAATAATCTCAAGTTAATGACCTTCATTAACTATTAACAACCCTTTAATTACTTTTCTTAAGTAATTAACTTAGATTAATTATTATTAATTTCAAATTAATAAATCTTAATAACCAATTTAATTAATCTAATTTATTTAGTTAATTAAGTGTTAACCATAACTTAATTAATATTTAATTACTTTACTAATTAATTCTTAATCATTAATTAATATTCTAATTTATAATCCTTAATTATAAATTAATTATTGCTTAATTAATTAACTTAAACCTTAATTAAGTTAATTTAAATCCTTAATTACTTAATTAATTAATCCAAATCATTAATTAATTAGATTATTTAAACCATTTTAATTACCCTCAAGTTTTAATGATTTTAACTTTAAGGTAAAACATTTTCTTATCAAAGGTTACATTATCATCCTTAAATATATTTGAAAACATCCATTTCAAATTAACTTTTAAATTTCATTTTAAATTCTGTATTTAAAATGAATACCAATTTATTTTTAACAAAGTTTTAAAACCAATTTAAAAACTTTTACTTGTTAAAAATTTCTTATCTCTTATAAAAGAAATTTTAAAAGAGTTTAAACCAAATTCCTTTTTAATTTCAAATATTTAAATCTAACTACCAATTAAAACCTATTTAAAACATATAAATTTATAACTTATTTATATCTAATCCAAAATTCAAACTAACTTGAATCTAAACTAAATCTTTGATTTAAAACCCTGTTAAGATATTACTTTAACAAATTTAACTTTAGTTTAAAATTGAAACAGACAGGTTTCTTAAAAAACCTGACAACACTAAAGATTTCTCGAGACCAAACTAATTAACTTCGAGTCGTACCCTCTAAAAACCCTAGCATCTCACGAAACAACTCGAGTACGAACTCGAGAATATCATCTTCCCCAACATTTAAACAATCCAGAAATAAACCTATCCTTGCAAATTTCTTCGAGTCGCCTCTCTCAATACTTCGAACATCACTCGAAATAACTCGAGCATCTCACTGCTAACAACCAGACATCACCAGATACATGCTCGATCGCGTGCACGTGCACCGTCCAACCAGCCTTCTCTGACCATCGCCGATGATCTCCCTACCTCGACAACCAACCCCTTATCCTACTCCGGCCACCTTCTAGCTTCCAGACTACTCGAATGTGAATTCGAGTTCAAATTTCAAAACCTGGAACAGAAAATCCAGACCATCACAAAACCTGTCAACACTTCGTCTTCGAGATTCCCACCACCAGAGCTTCTAAAATTCCGGCCATGTCATCGTCATCGACCAAGCTTCCATTTCCCCAAACCTCACTACACTCGATCCATCATAGAAATCGTGATGATCTCTTTACCCAGACTAATTAAAACTAGGGCTAGGAATTTAAATCCTAAATCAATTCTTCCTCGATGCTTTAAAAATCTTCCTGACATTTTTCCTCGAGTCTCTGATCACTCTACTACCTTCAGATAGAAACCCAATTTCCAAGACCATCTAGATCACCAGTTCTTCCCAATTTCCCCTTTTTAGTTAGAATAAGAACTGCTTCTTATTTACTAAACTAAAAATTATAATTTCAATGCTAAAAATCATATTATAGTCTAAGTATTCCATTTATAAACCTGGAATTATAAATTACAAAGTTTTAAATTTCCACTTTTATATCACATTACTGATATTATGGTTACAGAGACACTCCGACTCAAAGGTTTGTCTTAAATTAAACTTTTAACATTTATATGTGATAAATCAAACCATTCTTGTTTGTAAATTAAGTTATTTCAAAACTAGATCCAATGACAAGGGAATTTAAAAGAAATTCTCGAGTCTGGCAACAAACAGAACAGGATTCATATATAACAGACATGCACACATAACTACTCATCCATGTATACATAGAAACTCAGATATAAAATCATATATCAATACATAGATATGCAGAACCATTTATAAATATTCACATGCAATCCATCTTTCATAACTTAAATCCTAAGAATAAAATGTTACTCACCTGTTTTGATGAACAGAGGTAGTTTTAATAGCTTTTGAACTTAAAACTTGAAACTGAGAGTTTGAATGCTTTTTGCTTTAAAACTTGAATTGCTGGACTTTAAATTTACTTTAAATCTACATGCATGCTTGCTCCAGGTTGAAGAAATGAAGGCAATAGACTTGAGTTGATTCCAGAGATGAAAATGAATGCAACAGAGCTTTGTTTTGGTATTTAAAAATGAGATTACAGGGATTGATTTCTCTTGAATTTGAAGAATGAGATTATAGGATCTTTGAATTTTGTTTTTGGTTTGAGGAGTTTAGATTACTGATTTTCAGATTTTGTATTAGAGAAAGGTTTGTTACAGGCTTTGAAAAATGAATTGAAATTGTGGTTTTGAGAGGAGTTTAGATTACAGATCTGATTTTGCTTCAGATTTGTATTAGAGAAAGAAATTTTGAGTTCCTCTTGGTTTTGAAAAAGAAATTAGAAAGAATGGAATAAAGAAAAGCAAATGTATATATGTAAGTGAATTTATGATTTTATAAAAATAAAAGAAAATGAAAAATGAATAAAGACACTTGTCATTACATTAGCTAATTAAATTACACATGTTAAAATGAGTCATTAGATAAAGACACATGTCTCTTAAGTAATTTTTACATATTTATTTATTTTAGAAGTATAAAAAAAATGGCTTTTCTTATTTATAAAATACTTATCTATATATATACAAATTACTTTTTAAAGAAAGAAAACTAAATTTATTTATAACTAAAAGTTTATACAATTTTCTAAACTCCACAACAAATTTAAATATTTATTCCATAATCTTCAAAATCCAATCATATTTATAAAAATATTATATTATACTTATTATTTGAAATTAACATATTTGATATTTAAATTATTTATATAAGAGATTATATTATCAAGTGATATTTTAAAAAGAAACAAAACAAGCCTTTTTGTTAACTCTTATATAATTTTAAACTTAAGTAAAAATATCTTAAGCAATTAAAGTATTTTAAAACTATAAATTTACTAATTTAAATAACTTTGAAAAGTCATATTAAATTAAATCTAAATTCCCAATTTACCCAAAGCTTCTATTTAAAATATATAAAAATAAATATATATATTCAAATAGAAAATATCTTATTAACTTTTAAAAGATAAAATCACTAATTTATACTAATTTAATCAGATTATTAAATTAAATTCAAATCTTATTATCAAAGATCATCAATATCAATTTAATTATTTAACAGATTATTAAATTGATATTGTTAAAATTTCCGGGATATTACAGAGGCCGGGCTGTTGACATTCGGCAAAAGGAGGTCGGAGGCTGAACAGGTGATTGAGGGTGCCAGTAAGGTGGTCGGCTGCCGCGGAGGGAGTTCGGCGGAGGAAGGCCGGACGCTAGGCGGAGTAATGGATATGGGAGAGGAGTTCACGTGGAGAAAGTGGGGACATGGAGGGTGGAAGCGGGTCATGTCGGGTTAGAGGCGATTGGGTTTGTGGAGTTGTGGGCGGAGACGGCAGCCAGATGTGGGACAGGGTGATGGCATTGCGGCCATTGTTTTGGTCGGAGGGGCTTGCTTCGGGTCATGCGGTGTGGGGCTTCAGGTTATAGGGTGTGGTGCTTCGGGTTTGGTAGGGGAGTGGAGCGATTTGGTAGGGGTGGTACGGTCTGGCTTCGGGGGTGGCTTCGAGTTTTGTAGGGGAGTAGCGCAGATTGACTTCAAGGAAAAGGGAAGGGCTTGGCAAAATATTAGGGAGGAAGGAAATGGCAGAGGAGAAGGAAAAAGAAAAGAGACAGGAGGAGAGAAGAAAGAAAGGTAGAGCAAAAGTAGAAGGCTGATGGATATATAGCAAAAATTGATGTAATATCAACGGCCATACATTGATTCAGGCAAAAATAATTAGAGCAAATTAAATGTTGCTTGATAGTCACGGCTACAGTTTGAAAGGGTAAAGAGAAATTAAAAAGTCACGGATACGGTACCGATACGACACCTGTTTTTGTCGTTTACGTCGTGTACCAGGCTCCAAAGTACATAAATAAATATACCATGGCGATCAGCACGACGATACGAACAGAACGGTACACAGATATCACAGATACGATCAAATTATAAAAACTCGAATTTTCGCTACTGTAAATGCTGCTAAAACGAAGGAAATAAGATAAACGAAACTATAGAAATCCGAATTTGCCAAAACAAATTACGACGACTTTCTCAGAAAATGATTTACATTTTTATTACATAAAAATATTCAATTTTAGAAAATATTTAAATTTCACCCATTAAACTGATTAAATTTATAATTTAAATTTCACAATTTAATTAACTTTAATATTTGTCATTAAAAATTTGCCAATTGCTATAATTAAATAGACGCATTCCAAATATCACATTTTTATTTCCAGATTTTATTATTTAAAATTTCACAAAATTTCAGTTAATTACGTTATTAAAACCTTTTAAATTTTACAGGTCGTTACACTCTCCCCCACTCAAAACTTTTCATCCCCGAAAAGGAAAGAGGTAGGAGAATATAAGCAACCATAAAGAAAAATAGATTAAAATACAACAGTACACAATTAATTTAAACCACATAAACTCCATTTATTTTAAAATTGGTTTATATTTAATTAATTGATTCCAATTCATTTTATTTAATAAATCAAATTTATGGTGTTCACATTTGATTGATTTCATTTCCCTATATTTTTATCCAATTGATTTGTTTCCTATTTATTAAAATTTATTACCTAAAGTTTTCACAACAAATTTGTTTTATTTTACTCATTTATTAAATTTATTAGATCAACCATAGTTAATTCCACCTCAACATTCAACTTTAAAAATTCAAAACCATCTAGATTTCAATTTTTGATAAATTAATATTCAATGATTTGGTTCAACCCATTTTATTCAATTAATAAATAGTCATAAAAAAATTGATTTTCTTTCATTTTATCAACATTCCTTTCAAACAAATTCCTTTTTGTTATCCTATTTATCTAAATTAATCATTTCCTATAATCATAAATTAGGTGTATAAACATTTATTAAAATAATATTTATTCAAATCAATTTAATTCTCTTTTCCCAAATTAATGGTTCAATTTATCCTCCTAATATATCTTATCACATAAATTAAGTAGATTGACACTTATTATAACCACTCAATTTTTATTTAGAAATCATTTTATATTGTAGATTATTCAATTACATAGTTAACTTCTGAATAATTTAGGTAAGTTATATTGGAATGTAATTGGGTATTATACAAATAAATCTTCTAATTCCTTTTTTTTCTTCAAAATTTATGACTTCATTTTAATAATTGGAAACATCCATTAACATAAATTTAAGAGTTAAATTTTCGATTTCACTTCAAACCATTTAGAGATAAATATATATACATATATTATATTATATATATACCAAATTAAATTTATAAACATATACCTATACATATTATAAATTAAGTCGTACTTTAGAAATTCAAATCAAATTCATTTTCCAAAACAAAAGAGTAGCAAAGCTACTGAATGGTCTCTTTACTTTGAAACTCGAAAATAAAAGTCGATGATGCGATCGTCATCACCGAAATTATTTTCCAGCGAAAAAAGAGGAGAGCACTGATTTAGACATCTTTTTTAAAATTCTTTGGAAACGATTTCTATTCGAAAATACTTTCAATAATATATATTTTAAAACTTTAAAACCAAAGTTTGAAATTTTCGGAAATTAAATTCTCAAATTCTAAATTTAAATTCAATTAAATTTCCAAAACAGTTTCTAAACCAAGTTTTTATAATTCCATTTATTTGTATCATGTGACAATAGTCAATGATTTACAATGCAGTAAATGAAAATCAAATAATATCATTTTCAACAACCAATTTATTTAACTTTTAATTCCAGAATTTTTTTACTTATATATATAGTATTATCCTACAAAATTTATTTCATTTACCAAGTTTGAAAATAATATTGTGTCAGTTTGCTCTGTTCAGGTGTTTTGGAATTCCCATCGGTAGCGTTGATCAGACGAATCGATTGAAAACCCAAATCAACATTAAAAACTCAAACAACACAATATATAAAACATTTTTATATAAATTATAAATACACTCCCTCACACGATGATTCAAAGATGGATTCTAGAACAAGGTTAGAGGTTCAAATTCAAGGGGGCCCTAACCAAAAGAATTCTAATCTAGAAGATAAGCTCGAAACAAAGATAAGATGATTAAATAACAAAAATAAAAGATGTATAGACTTATATAAATCGTGGGCGACCTTAACCGGGTCAACCGTGACTTCAAGAATAAGATTAATGCAGAATCCTGAGGCAAATCGAAATCCTATCACAAGAGAATAGAATTCGGGCATAGCAAGAGATAGCAGCATCGTAAACCGAGGATACAGAAACCTCTGGTGAATCAATGCCTGTTGTAAAGGAGTTTCACTCCTTTACAAATCATACAGTGGAGCTATAGGATGCTCCACAATCAAGAAAACACAAATAGGGAGAGGCAAGAATGGATTTCAGAACTGAGGAAATATTCCAAAATTCAAAGGAAATCCGAGTCAAAGAGGAAGAGATTCAAGCTCGAACGAAGGGGATTCTGTAATTAAATTTATACTCTATATGTTAAGTTTTGCCTAATCCAGAGCTCTGATACCAACTACAACGACCCTGTATTTTCAACCATTCGCATCCGCGCATGTCAGACTTAAATTGCTCAAAATATCATATTGTTAATTTATATTTGGCAAAACTTAACATATACAGTAAATAAATAAATCACAGAATCACAGACACAGAGTATTACAATAATAAGCAGCGGAATAGATATAGATGGATCTTCAAGTGAAGCTCCAACTCCAAAGGTGAGTCTCCAATGTTGTGACACTCGGTCTGACCCGAGCGTGAAGCAAAACACAAAACACTCGAGTCAGGATTAACATTCTTATATCAATAAATCCAACTCAAGTGAAATATCAACTGAAATACACGTAACTTAAAGGATGTTTGGGATAACCATTCTTTAAGGATCCGTGGAAGCCTCTACTATGTAGTAATATACACTATTATAATATGTCTATAGTAAAATAAACTATTAAAATAGCGTTAAGGCATTACCCATATCCCCCTTAACACATTTTTATAATGTCGTAGTCTATACAGATACTGTAAACTCCACTCGCAAGTCAGCTATCGGGGAGAACTCCATAAGTACAACACAAAACAAACTCGTAGAAGGCGCGATAGAGCATGTGACACGGCACACGAGGTAATGCCAGGGTAGATATAGCGTTTGCGGATCCGGACTAGTGGTAATGCTTAGCAGCTACTACCGCCCACCTTGTGACACACTTCCAAATCAAAGGGTGCACCCAATCAATCACAAAAGCAATATAATGGTATCGAAGAAATGTGTCCGATCGGAGGAATGACCTCACTTGGCCCGGCATGGCTCCTGTTTTAGCCACATCAAGCTGACTCACGGGAGTCAGGGCTACGTAAATACCATATGGAATCGTCACCAAACCATCCTACTTCATTCCGGAATCTCCACTACGTACACAGTTGTTAAAGTGGTTTTCGGTATTGGTAGAGAGTATGACAATATCCGATCCCAGTCTCTTTAACAACCAAACGTTATTATAACACCGTGGTCATTTCATCTCAAATCATATTTTAAAACCAAAATATCATTTCTATTTCAAACCCATATCAATACGACATCATTATTCACTTTAAAGTAATATACATTTCCAGAATCATAACACTTTCCAAATTTATAACTCTTTCGAAATTATAAAACCTTTGAAACATAACACTTTGGAAATCATAACACTTTGAAAATCATAACATTTTGAAAATCATAACACTTTGGAAATCATAACACTTTGAGATCATAATACTTCCTACTTAAATAGTTTAGATATAGAAAATAGTTTATATATAATAAAATAGTTTATAAAATAAAAATAGTTTATATTATAAAATAGTTTATATTAAAATAGCTATAAATTTAAAAATATTTTATATTAAAATAATTCATAAAGTAAAATATTTTTATATATTAAAATACTTTATATAAAATAAGAATAGTTTCCTCAGATTTCGCAAATCAATTCAGATCAACTTGAATTCCAAAATTTCAATTTTATTTAATCTTGATTCACCAATTTCAATTCAGTTCAAAACCATTTAAAATATTGAACGATTTCAAATACATATATAAACTATAATTTAAACCATTTCAATTCTAATAGATTTCAAAGCTTAAATTTATTTATATTTCAAATTTGACTTTACCATTATTTAATATTGAAAAGTTCACTTAGTCAATCCAATAATTTAAATAAAACCTTAAATTACAATTTATATAAATTAAATATTCCCTTCAATTTATTTACTTGAAATATTCATTTAATCACTTTAAATCGAAATCAAGTTATAAATCATATCTTTAAAATCTCAAATTTAATACGTTTCAAATCGGTTTTATTTAAGTAAAATTCAAATAAATTTCTATTTCTCTTTCCAACTTAATTTTTTTTAAAATTATTATAAAATCTATATTAAAAATATAATATCTTAAAATCAATATTTATTAAAAGCACATGTATTTCTTTTCAAAACCTTGGAAATCATTTCAAAATATATATATATATAGACCAATGGTGTCTGTATAAAAAATTTCTATCCTATGGTCAAGTGATATGGATATTTATCATTTCAATCCGCAATTTAAATATCTACGGGTGTATATCTTTTCAACCCGCAATCCCAAATTCAATTAAATGAAAATCGCTTGGGTTTATCATTTTAACCCATAACGATTTTCTCCTATTCTACAAGATCGTTCGGGTATGTATCATTTCAACCCATAGGCAATTCTATACTAACGGGGAACTTGCAGAGTGGGAACAGTGATGATAATAATAAAACATATCAATAACAGGCATATATCATCAATAACAGATAAAATATAAGTAACAGATCATGGGGTCAGATGTCATAGGTGAACAGATAAAGATAATAGCATATCATATATAGCAATTAAAAATTAACAGTTCAATTTAGCAGCATATTTCAATTGTCGTTTCAATTGAAATCAAATTTAATAAATATAAGAACGTTAATCGTGATTGATTGCTCAACTTCGAGGTTAGAGAATACAGAAGATGACATGGATACACACACTGATATAGACACGAGCCAATCAGATAGATGCTGCGACCAAATTGGACATTAGCGAGATAAGAGCAAGGCACGATGAACTGGATTTGACGAAGATCAATGGTATAAGTAACTTATATATAATGATATATATAACTATATATATAAATCATATTCTAAATTCACACATATATTACATTAAATATATATGAATTTCAAAATTATTGGTTTAAACTAAAACTCGTATATTACAGTCAAATATATATACATAATATATGTTGAAATAATTACTTATATATGCCTAGCCAAAACATTACTTATATATAAAACTAATATATAAAAAATCTATATTTATAAACTTACATACGTAAAATACTTTGTGTAATTATATTACTGGTTTCTTTCTTCTTCATAGCAAAACAAGGCTACTATGATATACTACACTAGATTTTGAAGTACAGCTATATATATTACTATGCGCAAGCTTTCGAACCTGCATACATATCCTCACTTATAATATTATAGATACAGCAACCCAACACTGTATCGTATATATATTTGTATATATTAAAAACAAGATGACCCTATATATATCTAATCATAAAGCTACCGCACATCTTATATATTAAAAAAACAGAACTCATAAACTTATATGTATACAACTAACATATAAAAGTATATAAACTAATGTATAATTATATATATATAATACTTTCAAATCAGACGTCATAACCCATATATATATATAAGTAAACAAATATATATACCTTGTACACACTTACATATATAAACAGATTTGTACAGTTCTTATTCTATATATATATATAACATAAAATAATATTAATAACTAATATATCATAAAATCTTATATAACTACATACGTGTATAATACTGTACCAACATAACATTATATATACATATAGTTAAAAATACTAGCATATTTAAAAACTAATATATAAACTATATATATATATAAATAACCAAATCATATAAGCTATATAACTTACATCTTACCCAACTTGTACGTATATATATAGTACGGCTGAAATAAAATATATATATATATATATATATATATATATAAACTGATAGATTATGAACTCACATGAACTAATATATATATAACTAGAAATCTTAAAACTGTAAACTTCTAATTAAATCAGATAGGACAAATCTTAGATACATACATACATACATATATATATATAATGAGAACAGAACAATCCAAACTAAAATATATGAAACCCAACTCATTTTTACATATAGGCCAAAATACAACTTAATATATATATATATATATATATATATATATAAGAACTAACAGATGAATTATATAAAACATACACTGCAATGATCCGTGGCTAGGGAAACAAGGTGTGAGTTGGAGGCCGGGCTATTGACATTCAGCAAGAGGAGGTCGGAGGCTGGACAGGTGATTGAGGGTGCCAACAAGGAGGTCGGCTGCCGCGGAGGTAGTTCGGTGGAGGAAGGCCGGACGCTAGGTGGAGTAGTGGATCCGGGCGAGGCGTTCACTTGGAGAAAGTGGGGACGTGGAGGATGGAAGCGGGTCATGTCGGGTTAGAGGCGATCGGGTTTGTGGAGTTATGGGTGGAGACGGCGGCCAGATGTGGGACGAGGTGATGGCGTTGTGGACATTGTTTTGGTCATAGGGGCTTGCTTCGGGTCATAGGGTGTGGGGCTTCGGGTTATAGGGTGTGGTGCTTCGGGTTTGGTAGGGGAGTGGCGCCATTTGGTAGGGGTGGTACGGTCTGGCTTCGGGGTGGCTTCGGGGGTGGCTTCGAGTTTTTTAGGAGAGTGGTGCGGATTGACTTCAAGGAAAAGGGAAGGGCTCGGCAAAATATTGGGGAGGAAGGAAATGGCAGAGGAGAAGGAAAAAGAAAAGAGACAGGAGGAGAGAAGAAAGAAAGGTAGAGCAAAAGTAGAAGGCTGATGGATATATAGCAAAAATTGATGTAATATCAACAGCCATACGTTGATTCAGGCAAAAATAATTAGAGCAAATTAAATGTTGCTTGATAGTCACGGCTACAGTTTGAAAGGGTAAAGAGAAATTTAAAAGACACGGATACGGTAACGATACGACACCTGTTTTTGTCGTTTACGTTGTGTACCATGGCGATCAGCACGACGATACGAATAGAACGGTACACATATATCACAGATACGATCAAATTATAAAAACTCGAATTTTCGCTACTGAAAATTCTGCTAAAACGAAGGAAATAAGATAAACGGAACTATAGAAGTCCGAATTTATCAAAACGAATTACAACGCCTTTCTCAGAAAATGATTTACATTTTTTTTACATAAAAATATTTAGTTTTCGAAAATATTTAAATTTCACCCATTAAACCGATTAAATTTATAATTTAAATTTCACAATTTAATTAACTTTAATATTTGTCAATAAAAATTTGCCAATTGCTATAATTAAATAGACGCATTCCAAATATCACATTTTTATTTCCATATTTTATTATTTAAAATTTCACAAAATTTCAGTTAATTACGTTATTAAAACCTTTAAAATTTTACTGGTCGTTACACTCTCCTGTAACGTCCCGAAATTTTCGACTTTCGAAAATTCAACATCGATACTCACTTTATCGACTGCTGAGCCATCGAATGCCGGAAACCCGAAAAGTTATGGTTTTAAGAAAGAAGAAAAAGTAGAAGAAGAAGAAGATAGAAGAAAAAGAAAGAAGAACAACAACAGAACAAGAGCAGAAACAGAAAACAATATCAGAATCTCACATATCGCAGCGGAACAATATATAATAGATACATGAATATCATTTAAAAACAAAGAATTATATCTGTTATTACATTACATCACATCATATCATCAGAGTCAATAAACAACAATGGACAGTTATATAAACTTGTCCTCATACAGAATACACAGCGGAATAAATACTATCAGATACAAATACTACGTCTCGTCATCCATCTTGCTTCCAAGCTCCAGAATATCCAGAATATCCTGATAATCTAACTCTAGACTGCCCGTGTGGAAATTTGTGGGCACCCAGAGTTTAGAAGGGAAACAATAAACTCCGAGTCAGTCATGGTGACTGGTGTGAGATCGTAAAACAGTTATTCTTTAAAATAAACAACAGGAAAACTTTAATGTCAATTCGCAATGCTTTTGGAAAATGAAACTACCATAAGACCTCCCACCACACACACAATGCAAACGCAGACTTGGAGGAGATTTCTTCTTATGATAGTCAAAGATGCTTACTACGCAAAAATCAAATTTTTTTTTTTGATATTATTATTAGTGCATAGTGTAGAAAACATTTCGAAAGTATAATATAAATCTTAGCCAGCATAGGTACCATTATATTATGCCTGCTATAGCTGCCTCCTGAGGAGACAGGTTATACAATTGAAATCGTAAAGGCTCGTATTGTTTCTTTGGATTTCCAACAAATGGTCAGGCTAAGGAACTTCCTATCCACGATGGGTACGTCCCTGGAATAGACGACCCGAGAACCTAACCGGATCTCTGCCAACACAAGGCCGGGTTACCTCTGCAAAAATAGGTAACTACTGACACGCGTATGCCATCCCCCGATCGTCACCGATCTTCCCGAGGATCCCCGATTCGCAACAAACCACATAGATAATAATAATGCAGTAACCACAGAGGTTAAGTATCTGGGCTCCATACCATGATACCACCTTTATCCAGAAGGAATGACATACACTAAGGGGCGCTACTCCCTAGAACCTTGCCGCATCCTTCCTGTTTCGACCATTTCCGAGGTGTGAGGCTCGATGAAGTCTCGTCCACAAAGCTACGCTTTCTCAAAAAGCCCTGCTTCGGGTCAAACAAAATGATCAACCTATGATCACAAAGATATAAGATCAAACAAATGATCATATCACAAATGATCAAACACTGATCATCTCACAGCAACACTCAGTATGCCACGTTACCAAATTGGGATATATCGCTGATAAATTTCAACTACATAACCTCTGAGCTCGTACGTCTCAGAGAAGGGTGTTAAGCTAAGAGAATAAATTCTCCGCCACCAACAGAAATGTATTTGAAAGAAATCAGCTTTATATCTCAAATTGTAACGTCAGACACACAATCCATACAAGTCTGTTCCGGGATCGAACAGAACCGAAGGCACTTCTCACGAAGCCCTTGCATATCCGGATAATTTCAATCACGTCAGGACTTCCCGTCACTAAGGGTGATAAAAACCTCTAAATCGGAGATCAGCCGATGTAGAGTAACTCGACGGTAATCCTTCCGTTTTCAAAAATATCCGGTCTTCAACACCGGTCTTCAAATGCGATTCATAACGACGTATCACATATTCGGAATGGGTTATACGACCCCATGGTCCTTTCCCGGCTAACCCGAATAGTGAGCGTTTATTTAAAAATAAGTGTGGCATTCAAATTCATCCAATTCACAACAAATACCTATCTAAAGGTAACTATTGATAGTCGGTTATTTAACTATCAATAAAGATGCGCGACATCATCAGATTCCAAATAATTTTCCAAATTATTTCATCTTCAAAAATATCTTTACTAGATATAAAAATTTCCACACTTAACCATTTGAAAACAATTTCAAATCAATTTCCACATTTCATTTTATCTTTGAAGATAAAATCTCAAAAACAGTTCATTTCATATTGGAAAAGCATTTCCATACTTATTTAAAAATAAGTAATTCACAAATCATTTATTTTCAACACTTAGAAAATATTCGATATACTTAAATCAAATTAAGTATATATTCATTCTTTAAGGAAATCATTCTCTTTAAACATATTTATTTGAGTCAAAACGAATGTTACGTAAAACATCGTTACGACGACTCAAAATCACTAGTATAGGGATTCGAAATTTAGATAGGTATATAAATCCCAATACTACATAAAAACATTTCCTTTCGGAAATCATTTACTATAACAACAGTGTTATAGTCCACCATTTCCTTATTTTTCGAAACGTCTATTTCAACAATAAAAATGTTGAAATCTATGTATTCGATATCATAATACATTTTAAAAACATCTCTAAAATGTTTAACTTCATTTTCAATGCCACTTTTCCAAAACTATCCATTTTACTTAACAATATATTCACTGTCCAAAATCGTGAATATACTTCACTAACCCAATTTCAATCATTTCTACACATTTTTTTTCTCAATAAAAATTCGCTATCCAAAATCGCGAATATATCTTCTTTAAAAATCTTCTATATTTAATTTCTCAAATCCCATTGATTTCGAATTTATAAAACAACGTTTATAAATTCTATTTCTATTTTATAACAACTTCGATTTAATAAATCTCCTTTTATTTACAAATTCGATCAATATTCCATTTAAAGGAAAAAATCCAATTTATAAGTTAATCTCTTATAAATCCTTTATTCTACAACTTCATTCATTTTTAACTTCACAATATAAATCTGTTAATTTCATTTACTTATGAAATCCATTTATACTTCTCAATTTATAAATCTATAAATCTCGTTCACATATGATTTTTATTATCACTTCATCTTTAACACTTATAAAAACTCGTTTTATAATTCCAATACCTTAATTTATAAAATGTCAACTTTATAAACCTTTTTAAGTAAACCGTTTATAATATTTTAAAAATCTCAATTTAAACCATTTAATAAATCAATCAACTATTTATTCCAAAAATCACTTTTCGATTTTATTTCACAAAGATCTTAACTTTTATAACTTTAATATTTGAACGTTTATTTATTTAAAATAAATCACTTCAAAATTTAATAAAACGTATAATTTCAAAGATCACTTTAAAAATCCTTTTAAATTAAAAGTCGTTATTTTAAAAACTTGAATCCAATGATGCAACGCATCAATTAGTCAATCACAACAGTCAATATCATATCTCAACATATGATAACAGAATACATACCAACATCTGTAAATAAATAAATACAGTTGAGGAATCCTGTTGGATCCCTCCAACCTGTTTCCCTGCATCCAAAGATGTTAGCACAATACCAATTCCGCTCCAGTACGGAATTATCGCGGTATATAGGTTTTTATAAATCCGCTTACTAACGGCGCAATAGGGTCTCATCCGCTATACGAGGCGGGAAATCAATCAATCCAATATATACATATGCCAATATGTATATATTGCTATATATAGATATATATATCCTACTATATCTAATATCACATCCAATAGCAATCATATCAGTCAATAAATAACTGCAAAAATTCCACTTTAAATTTTTTGAGTGAGAAGATCTAACCTTGATTTTAATTCTGATTTCAGCGTTTGTTTCGAATAAAATTAAACGCACGTTTAATTTTACCCGAAATTCAAACTAACTCCAAATGGCTCCAATTTAGTTTCATAGCGAAGAGCTCGACAAAACGAAGACAACGCAACTGGTTTCGTAATTTTCTGATAATGTATGACAAAGTTACGGCATTTAGAAGTTTACACGAATTAAAAGACAATTAATTTACACTTTTATTTTAAATTTTAAACCTAATCAAATCTGGCCGTTCACCATTCATCACGAGATCTGGGCCGTGAAACGCAACCCCATCTTCCCCCTCTCCAGTAAACGCACGCAAGCAACAGGGAGGCCGAACCCAACTTAATCTCTTAGGGTTCGAAATGCACGCCCCAATATCGACTTCGACGACGATCAATCACTTCCAGGTCGCAGCCCCCACCGCCGTGCACCACCACCCCCAGACCGGCCCCACTCGGCTGCGTACTCGTGTGGAAAAACGTGGATGAACTTCGAACATTCAAGCTCGAATTGCCATTGATCCGCTTCGTATTTTCCGATCTCCACCGTTGAATCTCGAGATCGGAGAGTGCTCTACATTTTCATAGTTGAAGCTTTCTTGAATTGCTGAGTGGATTGGAAGAATTTTGAGGAAGAAGGAGATTACTTTTCGGCCATTGAAATCAAGGGTGACGGCTGGTTATTAGAAACTAGGGTTTTGTTATTCTCTTCAAAAAGAAATAAATGAAATGCTATTTATAGAAATTTGAACGAACACTATTCACCCGGAATTTCCAAACTCCGATTTACGCGCGGTCACCATCGTTTCTAGGGTTTATCCCCCATTCCGAACGCAATGGAACAGGTTTCGGAAGCTAATTCGTAAATCTGTGCGAGATACGGAGAAAAACGATCATTTTAAATTAAACCAATTTAAATCGATTTCGAGGCGTTTTGGCTTGCCCCGGACAAACGGTAAATCCAAAAATTACGAAATTTGAAATCTTATAATAATATCACATTACGGATCCGATGAAACTGGTTTCGTCGAAATCCAACACTGTTTGAAAAATGACTATTTTAACTCGACGATTTAAAATTAAAATGATATCGATGCGTTTCGAGCTGCCACGGTCAAACGACAACTCCGTTTGCTACGAAAATTGAAATCCGATAATAACTAACTATTACGGATCCAATGGAACTAGTCTCGTTCAATTCTGAGACTGTCCGAAAATTGGCTATTTTTACAATCGATAATTAAATATTAAAATATTCAATTTTCACAGATTAACTCCAAATTCGATTCTGAAAGTTCTATAACCTTTCTATAACTCCAGTATGATAAAATAAAATTTTACAAATCATTTTCAATCATTTTAAACTCGATTTTCAATTATCTCTGGAATTTCACTATTTAATTTATCGATTTAATTATCAAATTAAATCCAATATTCGAAAAATAAATCATTCGACTTCCAAATTCCATTTATTAATATTCAAAATTAATTAAATATTTGAATTTTAATTATCAAAAATTCTGGGTCGTTACATCTCCCCACTCAAAACTTTTCGTCTTCGAAAAGGAAGGAGGTAGGAGAATATAAGCAACCATAAAGAAAAATAGATTAAAATAAAACAATACACAATTAATTTAAACCACATAGACTCCATTTATTTTAAAATTGGTTTATGTTTAATTAATTGATTCCAATTCATTTTATTTAATAAATCAAATTTATGGTGTTCACATTTGATTGATTTCATTTCCCTATATTTTTATCCAATTGATTTGTTTCCTATTTATTAACATTTATTACCAAAAGTTTTCACAACAAATTCGTTTTATTTTACTCATTTATTAAAATAATTAGATCAACCATAGTTAATTCCACCTCAACATTCAACTTTAAAAATTCAAAACCATATAGATTTCAATTTTTGATAAATTAATATTCAATGATTTGGTTCAACCCATTTTATTCAATTAATAAATAGTCAAAAAAAAATGATTTTCTTTCATTTTATCAACATTCCTTTCAAATAAATTCCTTTTTATTATCCTAGTTATCTAAATTAATCATTTCCTATAATCATAAATTAGGTGTATAAACATTTATTAAAATCATATTTTTTCAAATCAATTTAATTCTCTTTTCCCAAATTAATGGTTCAATTTATCCTCTTAATATATCTTATCACATAAATTAAGTAGATTGACATTTATTATAACCACTCAATTTTTATTTTTAAATCATTTTATATTGTATATTATTCAATTACGTAGTTAACTTCTGAATAATTTAGGAAAGTTATATTGGAATGTAATTGGGTATTATACAAATAAATCTTCTAATTCTTTTTTTTTCAAAATTTATGACTTCATTTTAATAATTGGAAACAACCATTAACATAAATTTAAGAGTTAAATTTCCGTTTTCACTTCAAATGTAACGACCCGTAAATTTTAAATAATTTTATTTGTTTTAATTATATATTTAATTGAAATTTTGTGAAATTTTAAATAATAAAATTTTGAAATAAAAAGTTGATATTTGGAATACGTCTATTTAAACATAGCAATTGGTAAATTTTCATCAGAAAATATGCAAGTGAATTTTATTGTGTAATTCTATTTCAATTCCAATCAGTTAAAAATTGATAGTAATGAAATGTTTTTCAAACCTGAATATTTTTATACCGAAAATTTGTAAATCATACTCTGAGTGAGACGTCATATTTCGTTTCTCCAAAGTTGGACTTCTATTGCTCCGGTCATCTTATTTTTGATAGATTGGCAGCATTTTCGGTACCGATATCGACTTTTGATCGGATAATTGTACCACTGATATGTATATACCGTTTTGATCGTCTCGTCATGCTGATCTCTACGGTATATTCAATTGTAAATTTCGAAGTCCGGAAAACAGCGAAATCTACAGAACAATTTCCATATCGATTCCGCAATTTGCCTTTTGATTTCAGTGATCATTCATTTACTCATCCGTTGGAAATCAAATGGTCACACCTTTTCTTTTCCCAAAAATCCAAACTATGACCATTACTATTCCCACTATTCACGTTCTTTTTTTCCCAACGTGCTCATTGCTATTCTTTTTTCTCGTGCATATTATTCATTTGGAAAAGAAAACAAGCTAAGCTTTCATTTTTCCTGTAGCATTCTTCAATCTACATATCTGCTCCTCCTGACCGCGTTTGAGACCCCAATGCTCCGCCTCCTTGCTGCCGATCACAAATCCATTCCCTTTAGATCCGAGGCACGCCCCTCCACGTCAAGCATCTCCACACCTCTGCTCACCCATACACCACCATTCCCTTCCCCTTCCATCGACATAGCAACCGTGCTCAGCCGCCTCTTCTCTTTCTCCCCTCTCAGTTTGCTTGTGTGCTTGCGTCCTCTGTTAGAAGACTCCTCCACTCCTTCCTTTGTACGCAGGTATATATATATATATATATGGTTATATATGTGGATACTTGATTTCTATGTTACAGTTTATTACCTATGTTAGTATTATATATAATATAGAGGTGTATAATGCCTTATATATATACCTTAGTATGTTAAGTGGTTTCAGCCGAAAGAAGTGTTTATATATTTTATATATTATATATACTTTGTTTAAAGGGGTTTGAATATATATATATATATTCGTTATATATTATGTATATTTAGATTTTATATTGTATACGTGTTTTGTTATATTCACTATTGCAGTATATATTTATTTTGTTAACTTTGAATATAAATATATATATATATATCGATTTGGTTTCTGACATGATAAAAGTATATATACAAGTTATATGATGAGGTGACAGATAGTATATATGGTTAGTGTTGTTTATATGTACGTTTTTAATATATATTTTATATGAAGTTGTATATAATCTAAGTTTACAGTTTGCATAGTTTAACATATATTTTTATTATGTAAGTTACATATAGGGCCTGCACATTTTATACATTAAGTTGTTCACATATAAATATATGTTTGCAAAACTTTTGAAAGGTATGTGTTCGTATAAAATGGGTTCTCAATATTTGGTCTGCATGTATTGTAATGAATATCGAGTCTATATAATCGATTTTGGTTGGCCTATATTTAAATCAAAGTTTATAATATAATTTATAGTAGTATCAAGTTTATGTTATATATTAGTTACGTGCACGAGTATGTATATATTAAGGCGGTTGTAATATATATATATATATATATATATATATATATATATATATATTGCAACCATATCTATAGGCTAACTTATTTAAAATGCAATATTATATGAGTCTTATATATACAATATTTTGCAGTTGTATAACATTGGTAAACATATTTGTTTATATATATAGGACTTACTGGGTTTAATACATAAGTTTACTAAGTCAGTACATATATTGATTTAATGTACATGGTTGTATATAATATAGGTTACAGTCTATTGCCTATGTTTGTTTATTCAAATCCCAACTTTATATAATTGTTTTATGTCATATTTGGGTCAGGATATGCATTGTCTGCATACATATAGATAGTTATACAATGTAACGACCCGTAAATTTCAACTGTTTTAATAACGTAATTAGTTGAAATTTTGTGAAAATTTAAACGATAAAATTTTGAAATAAAATTTAATATTTGCAATACGTCTAGTTAAACATAGCAACTGGTAAATTTTCGTTCGAAAATATGAAAGTTTATTTCGCGCGTAAATTCACTTCAATTTAATCAGTTAAAAAGCGATGAAATTAAAATATTTTCGAAACCAAAATATTTTTACATAGAAAAATTCTAAACCATCTTCTGAGAAAGATGTCAGTTTGTAGTTTTTCAAAATTTGGACATCTATTGCTCCGTCGTTCTTATTTTCTGCAAAATAGCAGCATTCTGGTACCGATATCGATTTTTATCGGATGATCGTACCACTGATATCTGTATACCATTTTGATCGTCTTGTCGTGCTGATCGCAACAGTGTATTCATTTGTGTATTTCGGGAATTCGGTACATGATGAAATCTTTGGAACGTTAATCGTACCGATACACGTTTTAAACTTTTGGTCTCCTTCCACCTACCAATCCAAATTCAACAGCCATTTAACTTTTAGTATTCCTTGAAATAAATTTTTCGTGACCATGCACTTTCTATCGGTTCACATTTTTTTGACTGTTCATATGGTGCCTTTACATTTCCTGATTCTTGTTTTCATACCTTTATCTTTTATTTTCGTTTGTTCTCCCCAGAAGCATGCTGCCTCTTTCCCATGTACTCATGCATTCTTCTCTACCCTATTCATTTTTACTTTATTTTTCCTTTCTACCTGCTAACATTTAATTCACCCACCCTCTTCCTCTCTCCCTCACGCTCGACCCTCTTCCATTAGTCTAGTTCGCCTCCACCCCTAACCACTGCCAACCACCGCCAGAGGCCCGCGCCCACCATCTCCATGACCACCAGCTCCAGACCCGATCAACAAACTGACGCAGCCTTCCACCTCGCAGAACCATGTTCCGACAGCGACCACACTTCTTATCCCCGCCTCGCTGAAGCCTATTACACCGTCACCCAGATCTTCACCTTCGCACTGGAACCTCCACGTCATCCCTCCACCGCACCGAACGCCGACAACTCCAACAATACATAGGCTGCACCTTCCATCGCAACTCACACCGCCTTCCCATCTTCCCACCTCAACGTTGAGACAGCCCATTCAGCGGAAGCCCACATCCCCATCACCGAAGCCTCCCACCTTCTCAATAGCTTCACCAACTCGGCCTCATCCTTTCTCCCGAGTACTAGCAGTCGTATATATATAGTGATGAATATATAAAGGTATATTTACATATATAGTGATAAAAGTATGTTTACATAAATGTACGTATAGTTTAAACCTGTTGTTTACTAAGAATATTTATGTAACAGTTGTTTATAACCTTAAACTAATAATATAGGTATATTTATTTTATACTTGGGTATATATATTTTATGTGTTTGGGTGTGTTGCCTATATTATATGTTGCTTTTGGTTTATATATAAATATAGTATAAATTATATAAGCAATTACGTGTGTGCCATCTGTGATATGTATGTATTTTTTTTTTCATTTGAAGATAGTTTATGTATGTTGTACAATGTATGTCATGGATTCTAAGCATTAGCATATATGTTATAAATCATGTGTTTAAAGGTACGGTCATATATAAAGGTGAACATATTTTAGCCTGCAGATTTTGAAAGGTGTATATGCTATATCATATGTGCATGTGACATACAGATAAGTTAGTATACATATTTTATAACAGTTTTAGATATTTGACAAGTTTTAAGTCAGAAATATATATATGTCAGTATGGGTTTTTTTTTACATAATACATAAGCTTTGAAATTTTCTTTCTGAGATGGCTACCTGCAACGTTTCATATAATGTGTATATGTATTGATATGAAAGTTTATACAGTTTATAATTCATAAAGTATGTTTGTTTAAAAGTTTTATACAGTATATATATTATTTGTTTATACTGTAGGTATATAGAATCAAAGTTATATATATCTTTTCACAAGGATTTGTATTAGTCTGCACATATGTTGGGTCAGTTTTAATATTTTTTTTTCTTTTTTTATAATATATTGAATATATGTATATAAATAGATATATTTTTATCTGCTGTATAATTATACCCACACTCTTTAAATCTGTTGTATTGATGTTATTTTATAATATGATAATTCGATATATTGAATATGAAAGTTTACAATGGGACGGTTTATATAAGCATGGTAGTAGTTTGTTGTCACATATATATATATATATATATATTAAGGTAGACAACCTGTTGTGTATATATATTAATTTCTATATAAGTGTAGGCGAATCTGGTTTTAAAAATATATGGATATTTTTGTGTTTGAGTTTAAGCATTGATTTGGAATTAATATATAGGTATCTTATTTTTATATATATGAGTATACCAAAGTTTGACTTTTATTAAATATATTGAGATTTTACTTATAGGTATTTAGGTTTTGTATTTAGTTGAAAATGTGTATCTATATATTTAATTTAATATGTGTTGAATAATATGTTATATCTATATAAGTTCACTTATACCATTTATCTTAATTGATCCGATTCTGATTTGATTTCTTCAAATTCCTATCTATCAGCTATATTCGTCGAGTTTGTACCAATCTTGTTTTGCTTTGGAATTCGTGCTTGGATTCGTAACTCAATTTCATCGTCTATTCTCTAGCCTCGAAAGGTGAGCACTCACTCACGATTAACGTTCTTTTATTTATTAGATTTGATTTCAATTGAAACGACAATTGAAATATGCTGCTGTTAGTTAATTACACTGTTTTATATGCTATTACCTGTATCAGTTCACCTATGACATCTGACACCATTATCTGTTATTTATGAAATGATAATCCAGTTGGGCCGATAATTGATTGATTGTTGATATTTATATTGGAAGTTAAATTTTTAATGTTAAAATGATAAATAGTATGAAATTGAACTTGATATAGGATAGTTAAATGTTAAATTTGATTAACTGACATTGGTATAATATGACCCCTTTTACTATTAAATCTATTGACACGTATGATTTGCTTAATTACACCTTGAACCACTGAATGTAGATTGTTAAATTGATGATGTATGAAATTGAAATTTGACGACAAGTGAAAAACCGTATAAATAATTAGTGGAATAATCTTTAATCTACATGAAATGATAGTGTAGATTCTAGAAATAATTATATTAATTCGTACAAATAACAATGCGAATTAATACGGTTATTTCGGGATTATTTGAATTGATGATTGGATTGATATTGATTGTTGTTATTGCTTGTTTATTTACTTTGACACCATCCCAGTTATCACACTGCAAGTTCCCTTTACTATGCTTTGATTTTGAATTGAATTGGAATCAGGTTGAAATGATAAATACCCAAATTGAACTTTGACCTAGGATAGAAAATTAAATAAAACCCGATTGGTCAATAATTTGATTTAAAAATAAAACGAAGATTTTATTTGAATAAATAATATGGTTTTGAAATGAAGTTGAAATTTGAATTTTTAATGAAAGGAAAATGTTAATATTTAATAATCTGAAACAAAATATTAACGATGTAATTGATGAACGAATATTGTTTAATTTGAGAAATGATTGAATTAAGTTTGAAATGATTTAATAATTAAGTTTGAAATTATAATTAAGTTGAAATTATTAAACTTTGAAATTATTGAATAATTAAGTTTTGAATTATTTAATACTTAAATGAGATTAAATTATTTAATGATTAAATTGAATTGAAACTCTTTAATAAGAAAAATTAAACGTTTGAATAAGTGGATTTTTCTTCGTAATAATTGAAATTGAGTTTTCTTTATTAAGTGAGTTTTGGAAAATTATTTAAGAAAGTAAATAAGCGAAATGGAATTTCTTTAACAAGAAATGAAAATGTGATATTTTGGAATTAATGTAAGACTTGTAATTGAAAGAATTGATTTGACGAATTTAATTTAATTCGAAATTGTAATTTTTGATTTAATGAAGTTGAACTTAGGAAATTGATTTAATGAATTGGAAATTAAATAGAATTATTTTGAATGATAAATGGAATCGATAAATGAAGTTAAACTGATTTGAATGTTAAATTAAATTAATTTAAATGATTTCGGAATGAAACTTATATACGAATTTGAATCAATAATTGAATTGTATTAATTAGAAATTGAAATTGAAGTATAAGATTTTGTAAATATGAATTTGGAAGTTTTGAAACGTAAATTTTGGAAATTGATTTGGAAAGACAAATGAAATGTTGGTTTATAAATTGAAATTGAAATTGATTTGGTTTTTGAAATATATTAAACGACCAATTGGTGTAATAATCACGAAAGTTATTAAAGAGACCGGAATCGGTTATGGATATACTCTCTATCTAAACCGAAAACCACTTTAATAACTATACGCGGAGTGATGATCCAGAATGAAGTGGTTGGAATGGTGATCGTGTTGACTGAAGAAAGAGAACGATGATGGATAGCCTTGACACTTGTGTCAAATTGGAAATGACTAAAACAGGAGCTGTGCCGGGCCAATGGAGGATTAGCTACCTCAAGTGGACACACTTCTTCGAACTACTTATTACTTGTTGTCGATTGGTGCACCCTTGATTTTGGGAGTGTTGTTTCACGGTGTTGCGGGCGCTGCGGCGTTGCGTTCTCACTAGTGCGGATCAGGCGAACGGTAGTATCACTACCTTGGGTATTGCCTCATGTGCCTTGTCATACTTGTATTCCATTTATGCGCGACCACTACGACTTTGATTTGTACCTTTAGTATATGGATTGCCCTCTGGTGACTTCCGGTTTTGGGGAAACTACGGTCTTGTATATGCTTTTGGGAATAAAAATGTGTTAAGGGTGGAATGGGCCATGACTTAACACTATTTTGATATCTTATTATTACTGATAGACATTATCTACTTATCGTACACTACTACATAGTAGATAGTTTAACGGATCCTTAAAGGATGGTTATTCCAAACATCCCTTGAGTTACTAGTATTTCAATTGTTATTTCACTTGAGTTGGATTTATTAATATAAGAATGTTAATCCTGACTCGAGTGTTTTGTGTTTTTGCTTTACGCTCGGGTCAGACTGAGTGTACCAGTATTCGAGACTCACCTTTGAAGTTGGAGCTTTGCTTGAAGATCCAGCCATCTATTCTACTTTCAGTATTCGATGATTCCAGTGATGTATTCTGATTTGTATCTGATGTATCGTGTTACTCTTCCGTTGTATCTGGTTTAACTCTGATGTATCGTATTACTCTTCTGTTGTAAACTCTGATGTATTTTATACATTTATATAGTAGCTTCATGAACTACTATCTCTTTTATTTCCGCTGCAATTATTACTCTGTGTCTGTGATCTGTGATTATTTATTTACTGTATATATGTTCAGTTTTGCCAAATTTAAATTAACAACGCGGTATTTTGAGCAATTCAACTCCGACATGTGTGTCTGCCTATGCACTTAGAGGGTGCAGCATGATAGGGGGTTCTCGCATTTGGTTTGGTAGCGAGCGGGTGACTCTTACTCCTACATGTCCCTGTGGGGTTGGTGCAGTCGAGAGGCTGGCTGTAAAGGCAGAACACAGGTACTGCTGTATGCTACGGTGGGCGTTACCCCACTGACACGGTCCGTTACAGTTGGTATCAGAGCTTTGGTAGCTCTACGCAAAACTTAACATATAAGGTAAATGTATTTACAGAATCACTCTCATTCGAGTTTAAATCTCTTCCTTTTGACTCGATTCCTTTGAATTTGGAACGTTCCCCTCGGTTCCGAAATTCATTCATGCCCTTCACTATTCATCTTCTTTCAATTCTGGAGCACCTCAAAACTCCATTTTGAATGATATCTATAATAGATCGGCGGTCTCGCCAACTTTCGAACGATTCGTAAAGGAACAAAACTCCTTTATAATAGGCATCGATTTACCGGAGATTTCTGTATCCTTGGTTTACGATGCTATCTATTCCCTACTATACTTGAATTCCATCTCTTGAGATCGAGTGTTGATTTACCTCTGAATTCAGCATTGATCTTATTCTTGAAGTTACGGATGACCCGGTTAAGGTTGCCCGTGAATTAAATAAACTCATCCATCCCCCGATTGTGGTAATTGAATTATCTTATCTTTTATTTCAAACATATTTTCGAATCAAAATTCTCTTTGATTTGAGTCCATCAAATTTGAATCTCTATATTTGCTTTGAAATCTATTCTTATATAGTCGAGCGAGGAAGTGTATTTGTAAATTAATATTTAAAATATTATTTTCAAATTTGGAAAATGAAATAAATTTGTTTGATTATGTTGTGAAAATATAAGTAAAATTTTTTTCTGGAATTTAATAGGTAAATTAAATTGTTGTTTGAAATAATAATATTTGATTATCATTTATTGTTTTAAATAAATTTATAAATACGGTTTATAAATTGATTTGGAATTTGAAATGAATTTAATTCAGAAATTTGAGAATTTAATTTCCAATGATTTTCGAACTATGGTTTTAAAGGTTTAAAATGCACATTATTTAAAGGTATTTTGACTATAATTTGTTTCCAAAGAATTCTAATGTATAGTATTTAAAATATTTTCGAATATAAATCGTTTTCAAAGAATTTTAAGATGTTGAAACCAATGCTCTTCTCATTGTCGCTGGAAAATAATTTCGGTGATGGCGGCCGCATCATCGACATTCATTTTCGAGTTTCGAAGTGGAGATACTATTCTGTAGCTTTGCTACGGTTTGTTTTGAAAAGTATTTTGATTTGAATTTCGTCAGTATATTTTGATTTATATATATAAGTATCTTATTTTAAAAATTTAATTTGATTGGATATAAATATATTACATATATCTCTAAATTGTTTTAATTGGAAATCTAATTCTTAAATTTTGATGATAAATAAAACCAAAATTTGGAATAAATATTTAAACTTGAATAACTGAATTGGGAAAATTTTATTTGTATATTGTTAAACTGCATTCTAATACAACTTACCTAAATCATTCAGAAGTTGAATATGTAATTGGATAATATATAATATAAATTGAATTTATAAATAAAAATTGGAGTGTTTATAATAAATGTTATACACTAAATTTTGATTATAAAGATGTTAATAGAGTTAGATAGGATAATAAGTAAACCCAGTCAATAATGAAATAAATTGTATTGAAAGAATTAATAAAAATTTGTTTTGAAAGAATTAATAAATTGAAATTTGATCAACTTATTAAAATACCATAAATTTGAAAGCAATTAGTAAATATAAATTAATTTAAATCGAAACTTTTATGGTATAAATTAATTTATATGGTTTAAATATATGTAATAAGATATATTAAGTGAAATAAACTTAATAAAAATTTGGAATAAAGAAGAATTTAAATTGAAGAAAAATATGATTATAATAAAAGACTATTCAAATTTATGGTTTTAGAAATTGTAAATTTGAGATAAATTGGATAATAAGATAATGAATTTAGAAATAGTTGAGATTGATTTTAGTGAAATCAAATGGATTAAATCAATTATTGAATATCAATTAATTTAAATTTGAATTTATATGGTTTAAATTAATTGTTATTTTGTATTTCACATCTGTTTTCTTTCTGGTTGTTTCTATTCTCCTACCTCGTTCCTTTTCGGGGACGAAAAGTTTTGAGTGGGGGAGAGTGTAACAACCCGTAAATTTCAACTGTTTTAATAACGTAATTAGTTGAAATTTTGTGAAAATTTAAACGATAAAATTTTGAAATAAAATTTAATATTTGCAATACGTCTAGTTAAACATAGCAACTGGTAAATTTTCGTCCGAAAATATGAAAGTTTATTTCGCGCGTAAATTCACTTCAATTTAATCAGTTAAAAAGCGATGAAATTAAAATATTTTCGAAACCAAAATATTTTTACATAGAAAAATTCTAAACCATCTTCTGAGCAAGATGTCAGTTTGTAGTTTTTCAAAATTTGGACATCTATTGCTTCGTCGTTCTTATTTTCTGCAAAATAGCAGCATTCTGGTACCGATATCGATTTTTATCGGATGATCGTACCACTGATATCTGTATACCGTTTTGATCGTCTTGTCGTGCTGATCGCAACAGTGTATTCATTTGTGTATTTCGGGAATTCGGTACATGATGAAATCTTTGGAACGTTAATCGTACCGATACACGTTTTAAACTTTTGGTCTCCTTCCACCTACCAATCCAAATTGAACAGCCATTTAACTTTTAGTATTCCTTGAAATAAATTTTTCGTGACCATGCACTTTCTATCAGTTCACATTTTTTTGACTGTTCATATGGTGCCTTTACATTTCCTGATTCTTGTTTTCATACCTTTATATATTTTATTTTCGTTTGTTCTCCCCAGAAGCATGCTGCCTCTTTCCCATGTACTCATGCATTCTTCTCTACCCTATTCATTTTTACTTTATTTTTTGCTTTCTACCTGCTAACATTTAATTCACCCACCCTCTTCCTCTCTCCCTCACGCTCGACCCTCTTCCATTAGTCTAGTTCGCCTCCACCCCTAACCACTGCCAACCACCGCCAGAGGCCCGCGCCCACCATCTCCATGACCACCAGCTCCAGACCCGATCAACCAACTAACGCAGCCTTCCACCTCGCAGAACCACGTTCCGACAGCGACCACCCTTCTTATCCCCGCCTCGCTGAAGCCTATTACACCGTCACCCAGATCTTCACCTTCACACTGGAACCTCCACGTCATCCCTCCACCGCACCGAACGCCGACAACTCCAACAATACATAGCCTGCACCTTCCATCGCAACTCACACCGCCTTCCCATCTTCCCACCTCAACGTTGAGACAGCCCATTCAGCGGAAGCCCACATCCCCATCACCGAAGCCTCCCACCTTCTCAATAGCTTCACCAACTCGGCCTCATCCTTTCTCCCGAGTACTAGCAGCCGTATATATATAGTGATGAATATATAAAGGTATATTTACATATATAGTGATAAAAGTATGTTTACATAAATGTACGTATAGTTTAAACCTGTTGTTTACTAAGAATATTTATGTAACAGTTGTTTATAACCTTAAACTAATAATATAGGTATATTTATTTTATACTTGGGTATATATATTTTATGTGTTTGGGTGTGTTGCCTATATTATATGTTGCTTTTGGTTTATATATAAATATAGTATAAATTATATAAGCAATTACGTGTGTGCCATCTGTGATATGTATGTATTTTTTTCTTTTTTCATTTGAAGATAGTTTATGTATGTTGTACAATGTATGTCATGGATTCTAAGCATTAGCATATATGTTATAAATCATGTGTTTAAAGGTACGGTCATATATAAAGGTGAACATATTTTAGCCTGCAGATTTTGAAAGGTGTATATGCTATATCATATGTGCATGTGACATACAGATAAGTTAGTATACATATTTTATAAAAGTTTTAGATATTTGACAAGTTTTAAGTCAGAAATATATATATGTCAGTATGGGTTTTTTTTTACATAATACATAAGCTTTGAAATTTTCTTTCTGAGATGGCTACCTGCAACGTTTCATATAATGTGTATATGTATTGATATGAAAGTTTATACAGTTTATAATTCATAAAGTATGTTTGTTTAAAAGTTTTATACAGTATATATATTATTTGTTTATACTGTAGGTATATAGAATCAAAGTTATATATATCTTTTCACAAGGATTTGTATTAGTCTGCACATATGTTGGGTCAGTTTTAATATTTTTTTTTCTTTTTTTTATAATATATTGAATATATGTATATAAATAGATATATTTTTATCTGCTGTATAATTATACCCACACTCTTTAAATCTGTTGTATTGATGTTATTTTATAATATGATAATTCGATATGTTGAATATGAAAGTTTACAATGGGACGGTTTATATAAGCATGGTAGTAGTTTGTTGTCACATATATATATATATATATATATATTAAGGTAGACAACCTGTTGTGTATATATATTAATTTATATATAAGTGTAGGCGAATCTGGTTTTAAAAATATATGGATATTTTTGTGTTTGACTTTAAGCATTGATTTGGAATTAATATATAGGTATCTTATTTTTATATATATGAGTATACCAAAGTTTGACTTTTATTAAATATATTGAGATTTTACTTATAGGTATTTAGGTTTAGTATTTAGTTGAAAATGTGTATCTATATATTTAATTTAATATGTGTTGAATAATATGTTATATCTATATAAGTTCACTTATACCATTTATCTTAATTGATCCGATTCTGATTTGATTTCTTCAAATTCCTATCTATCAGCTATATTCGTCGAGTTTGTACCAATCTTGTTTTGCTTTGGAATTCGTGCTTGGATTCGTAACTCAATTTCATCGTCTATTCTCTAGCCTCGAAAGGTGAGCACTCACTCACGATTAACGTTCTTTTATTTATTAGATTTGATTTCAATTGAAACGACAATTGAAATATGCTGCTGTTAGTTAATTACACTGTTTTATATGCTATTACCTGTATCAGTTCACCTATGACATCTGACACCATTATCTGTTATTTATGAAATGATAATCCAGTTTGGCCGATAATTGATTGATTGTTGATATTTATATTGGACGTTAAATTGTTAATGTTAAAATGATAAATAGTATGAAATTGAACTTGATATAGGATAGTTAAATGTTAAATTTGATTAACTGACATTGGTATAATATGACCCCTTTTACTATTAAATCTATTGACACGTATGATTTGCTTAATTACACCTTGAACCACTGAATGTAGATTGTTAAATTGATGATGTATGAAATTGAAATTTGACGACAAGTGAAAAACCGTATAAATAATTAGTGGAATAATCTTTAATCTACATGAAATGATAGTGTAGATTCTAGAAATAATTATATTAATTCGTACAAATAACAATGCGAATTAATACGGTTATTTCAGGATTATTTGAATTGATGATTGGATTGATATTGATTGTTGTTATTGCTTGTTTATTTACTTTGACACCATCCCAGTTATCACACTGCAAGTTCCCTTTACTATGCTTTGATTTTGAATTGAATTGGAATCGGGTTGAAATGATAAATACCTGTAACGACCACGACTTTCTCTCCATAGAAAGTCGTATCGCTAATAAGAAAGAAAGGGGTGAGAAATAGAAAAGAAGAGAAAGAGAAAGAAAACAACACAAATACTCACAGCGGAAACGGAACAAAATATAATATATCATATAACTATTACATAGTATCATATACATCTATCAGAGTTACACAGATTACACATCATATACTAGACAGTTATAAACATCTGTCTAGTTATTACAACTCAATACAAAACAAAGATCTAAACAAGATCAACACAGCTGAAACTACTATATATATCTACAACGCTGAAGCCTCCTGCTCCATTGCTCCTCCACAATTCGTCAAGGCTAACCTGAATCCCTTGGCTACTCGTAAAAATTTGAGTACCCAAGAGTTTATAAAACAGAAATAAACAACTTGGGTCAGACATGGGTCTGGTGTGAGTAACAGGTTAAACTTGTTTAACTTCAAAACCTTTTGAAAGAAAAGGTATCACGTAAGACTTCCCACAAATAAACATGGGTAAGTTTTTACCTTACGCTAACCAAAACATTTGATAGGAAATTCGATTGTATTATAATAGGGTCTAGGGTTTTCAAGTAAAATACAGAAATAGCTGAAATGCTTACATCTCACATTCCAACATAGTTGGGCACAACTAATACGTACGGCACTTATTGGATTTTGGATTCCATACAATGGCAGGGCTACTGGGGTACCGCCCGTCACAGTACGTGGCCTAGATCACCGTACCGAGGATCACTCCCAATCCCCTGCAACACAAGGTCGGAACATCCCTTACTGGATAATTCCCGCACAAGATACCTCACGGTTGGGATCAGCAACCGCACCACTAAGTCGAAAATAGAAAGGGACATCTAGACAGAGGTAACCTTGTCCTACTTGGGTGCTACCCACTAACCTTGCTGCACCTCCCCTGTTTTAGCCATTCCCGGTTTGTGAGGCTTGAGGTCACGATTACCTTAGAAAAGAACACATCACTTAGAATGCTCATCGTCCACCTGACGATGTTCTGAAAGCATTCAATCCATACAAGTTCGTTCCGGGTTCGAACGAAACCGAAGGCATTATCTCGTTACACTCGTTTTGGAATCACCCTCAGAGTTAACGACAATAACCCTTGCACTCTGAATCTTCATCTTCACTTGATTCACGACCTATCGTTAATTTGGATCGATGTGGTATTCGGGTCTCCAGACCTGGAAATCCGGTATACGGAAACCCGATCCCGGTCTCATCGAAATCCAAAGCGTATCTTTTAAGGCCAAGTTGTTTTAAAGGTTAAAACAATTTAATTCATTATCTTTATACACAAAGAAAGATAATTCCCAACAGATAATCAACATTATCAGATAATCCATACAATTCAACTAACATCCATATCACACAGCATATATCTCATCAGAGATATCAATCAAAGTCAAGTATCCAATACTAACACCCATTCATAAGTAATGATTTATATCATCCCTAATTAATTTAAATTGAATTAAATTAATTACTTCATTTTATAAATCCTTCTTACTTAACCATTAATTAATTACAATTTAATTAATTAATTATCTTCTAATATTTCATTTCAATTAATCATCCTTGATTAATTATCTTTTAATTACATTCAAGTAATTAGCCTTAAATTAATTTCACAAATTAATTATCCTTAATCAAATATAGTAATTAACCTTTAATTATTTCATTAATTAATTAACTATAATTAATTACATTAATTCTTAATTAATTACATTAATTAATTACTTTTTAATTACTTATTATTTGATTAATTAGTCTTAATTAATCAACTTTTAATTACATCATTAACTATATTTAATTAATGATTTCTTAATTACTTCTTTAATTAATTACTCCATTTAAATTAATTACATTTAATAATTAATTTTTAATTAGTCACATTTATTAATCACCTTTGATTAATCTCATTCAGTAATTAACTTCCCTTAATTACTTCATTATATAAATTAATTATTCCTTAATTAATTATCTTTAATTAATCCCTTGATTAATTTCAAAGAAATTAAATCCCAATTTCTTTCATCCTTAAATCATCTTTCATTAATTACTTCCAGTAATTATCATTAATTATTTTACTAAAGAATTATACTCCATTAATTACATTAAGTAATTATTTATCATATCATCAAGTGTTTAAATTAATTAAACTTAATTAATTAACTTAAACAAATTTCATTTAAACTTAATTAATTACATTGAGTAATTAATTCCTTAATTACTTCCATTAATTAACTCTAATTACTTCATTAAATAATTATCCTTTATTCATTAATTAACCACTAATTACTTATACTAAGTAATTCTACCTTATTAATTATATTAAGTAATTATCCTTAATTTAAATTAATTAACCTCTAATTAATTAACTTAACCCTTAATTATTAATTTTAAATAAATTAATTAAATCAATTAATTATTCTTAAGTAATTTCTTAATTAATTCTTTATCATTATTAATTAAATGAATTACTTATACTTAATTTACCTTAATTAGCTTAATTAATTTCAAGACATTAAAAATCTTAATTATTTTAAGATAAAACATTCTCTTATTAATACCTTAATTACCATTAATCATTTTATCTTAATAATTAATTTTACTTAATTAAATCATTAATTAAGTTTCTAAAATACTCATTTAACTAGATAAATTAAAGTTACAAAACATAACTTACCTTAAATGCTTTAAACATTTTCAAGTAAAAGTTTAAATCTAGTTTCAATTTAAATTTTAAAACTTCCTTTTTATAAAAATCTTTAAACTTTTGAAAACTGTTTCTAAACTTACTTTGGTCAAATCCGATCATTTACTTGAGAGCCACCGAGTTCTCTTCTTTCTTTTATTTCAAAACTTGTTTAAATTTTAAAATTTTAAAACCTGTAGCCACTAAACTGTTATCAGGCTAAAAATTTCAATCTACTCGAGTTCCACTCCATTCACACCCTCAAACACACGAGCATCACCTTGAGTAAAAACCCAAACGACTCGAGAACCCGAGTATTCCTCTTCTTCCCCAAACAAGCGAAACCAGAACCAAATTACCTCGTGCACACGTGCACGTGTACGCAAGCTCGCCGCTCCTCCGATCAACCCTTCCGCCTTCGACAAGTTGCTGATGACCTCGCCGTCCCACTCGAAACCCTAGCTCCGACGATCTCGCCTTCGATTCGAAATCGAACACTTCGACACACAGGAACCCAAAACTCGATCGACTAAACATCTCGCCGATGACGAAACCCACCACCAGAAATCCTGCCACCATGTCCAGAGCAGCACTACGCCACCACGCTTCCATTCCTACCCTTGCGATTGAACACGAAGCATCACCGACGTCCCAGTAACCTCGACCATCGACATGATCAAAACTACCCCTTAAACCCTACAATGACTCCGATGAGCCGCCACAATCATCAGGAAATTCTTCACTCATTTTTCTGATGATTGTCAGCCTTCAAACCACCTTCGACCACGGTATCGACTCCATCCACCATGCCGATCATCGGAAAAGCCTAAAAACCCAAATCCCGATCAACCTCGTTTTCCTCCCTCAAAACCACACTAAAAATCTGGATTCTCATTTTAAAATTCATGGCTTGTGAATTTAAATCAGATGATGTATAAGAACTCAGAAATCAATATAATTAAAATTTGAATGTTTTTGGTTTCTTACTGTATTTTCTAAATTCCAGATTAATTTCAAAACTATTATACTTAATTATATTTTTAGACTTAATTCAAGTTTAAACAAACATAACTCTTTTGAATCCCTAGGCCTATCAGAGAATAGATGATGAGATTATGAAATTTGATCAAATTTTAACTCTGTAGCTTTACAGAGGTGATATCCAAACATGCACAACATATACATCCATCCTACTTAAAATAAACATGCAAGCATTATATCACATCATAGATTTAAGAATTTTAGCAAGCATCAGACCATCAAACAATAATTTAAACTTGTTAATTTTTTTCTCTGGATAGAATGTTGAACAGAGGTTAAATAACAGAGATGCTCTTGTTTTTGAACAACAGGAATCACTTATACATGCAGGAATATATATTCATAGAACTATTTATATCTATGTACATACATCTATATCCATGAACACATGCATCCATATTTTTCAGAAATTCATAACAACATATAAACATAGGTTTAAAACTGTTTTTAAAATTCAAAAGTTTACTCACCAGTTTTTGTTGAACAGAGAACTGGAAATGCTTGGTTTTGAAAACTGAAACTATGAATTTCTTTTGCTTTTGAAACTGCATGCATGCTTGTTTTAAAACTTGAGTTGCTTGTCTTGATTTATCTCAGAATTGAAGAATACATGCAGGTTTGCTTATGCTTGATTTAACACTGCTGCATGCTTCCAGGTTGCATTTGAAATCTTTAAATTTTGAATGCTGCCTCCAGATTGCAAATGAATGCAGGCAGGCTACAGACTTGATTTTAGATTTGAAAAGAATTTGTTGCAACCCTTTTTGATTTCAGATTTGCAACTTGGTTTACAGGTTAATGATTTGGTTTACGGTTACTTTTGGTTTGAGCAATATTGATTACTGAATATCAGATTTTTTTAGAGAATTTGCATTTGAGAAGGTTTACAGGTTTGTTTTTAGAGTAGTAAGTTCAGCCGAGAAATTTTCTTTAGTATAGAATTGAAATGAGAAAAGAAAAGGAAGAAGGAAGAGGGCAAATGCTTATATAAACTGAAAGTGATTTAAAAATAAAAATAAAAGAAAAACTAAATTTAATGACACTTGTCCCAAATATCAACATTTGTCATTTTAGTTGATTAAAAATTAACACATATGCTTAGATTGATTTATTATCTTACATTTGTAACTTTTACATGCAAAATAATTTATAAATGTGAATAAAGCTTTTATTAATTAATTTCCTAATAACTAAATATTTATTTTAATTTATATAAATAAGAATCCTTTTTAAAGAAATAGAATAAAACAAACTATATTTATACAAAATCATTTATGTCATACTTTTAAATCCAAATATAAATTTAATTTAATTTAATTTTTTTTTAATACAATTTAAAATCAATTTAAACAATTTACACTTAACAATTTAAAACTATATATTATTAAATAGCTTTTGAAAAGCTTAATATTAAATAAAATCAAAATTTCCAAATTACCAAAAATAATAGAATTTAAAAACAAGATTTATCTATTTACAATATACCATTATATTTACATTATAAATAGAAACCTATTTATTAGCTTTTAAAAGATAAAATCACTAATTAAATATTTATTTAATTGGATTATTAAATCAATTCAAATTTATTAACAAAAATTATCAAATCAATTTAATTTTTAACACAGATTATTAAATTTATATTGCCCAAAAATTCCGGGATATCACATTCCTTCCCCCTTAAAATAATTTCGTCCCCGAAATTTAAAAGCAAAGGTAATTTAATAATCTCCTTAAAGATTTTAGTTTTAAAACACAATCATATATTTTCAACCATAGCAACCAATCATCCAAACAAACAATTCTAACTATCCAGACAAAATTCTAGATAGAATTTCTTCGAGTTTCCTCGGTATAAATATCGGGATACTCGCTCTACAAACAATCTAAACTACGAAGCTACAGAGCTCCTACTCATCTAGATCTACAAAACTAAACAGGTTATCAGACTACAAACGAGTCTGACTCAACAACCAAACCTCCCTGAACTGCAAATTCCTAAACCAAAGATAGATCAAACACGTACTCCCTCAGAGATACGTAAAACACAATGAATTCCAGTTATCCAAACTGACAATTCAATTCAGAAGACCAAATACTTATCCAAATCAGAACACAGACGAGATCCAAACACAACTCTACTTCACAATAGTAGATTCCAAACTTACTTCTCCCATCCAGAGATACACTCCAAACTGCTTTCGCTGCTCAACTCTGATTTGAGGTAGAACACAAGCACAGACTGGACAACTCACTTCTAGAAATAAGGTTCACGGATCCATACAGAAAACTTAGATATTCCAGCAAAACTTGAGCTGCTTCACCAACTCCATCTCTAGGAAACATCCTTCCACTAGACTGAACCACCGGTATCACTCCTGGAATCCAGTCGATAAGAAAACTCAACCTTCAGATGCGGACAAACTTCTGACTTTTCTGAAGACACCCAGAAAAACTCTGACAACCCAAGAGAACACTCAGCAATCGCAAGTCACTTTTGCGATCAACCCATCCTAATTCCAAACAGACTGTTCTCTCTTTACCAATCAGAACAGCTTACACTTATTTATCCAATTTATCGAAGAAATGGATCCACTCTGCTGCTTCTGATCTTCACTTCCAGAAAAACTGCTCAGCCAGAAAACTTCTTGCCATCACAGAACACTCCGAGTAGCACTGCTGACACTGATGCTCCTATCCAAAGCTCTTCGAGAAACTCGGACTCCAAACCAAACCAGAAACTTCATGCTGAACTCGGCCACAACACCGAAACAGACACACTTCCTTAATCTTGTTCCAAAGAAAACATCTTCAGGAACATCCATAGTCACTGCATCTCATCATACAGCTACTATTACCTGAGGTATCAAGGTACCATCACTCACTTCTGCCTCATCGACAGATCCAACTCTACTCATCCACACTTCAAAGATAAACTCCGAACCATTACAGTTTCCTTCGGAGATCGATGAAATCCTTCACCATAGCAAAGCTTACTCGAGACGGTATTGGGTTTACAGTCTCGATATATACTTCCAACCTCAAACATTCAAACTCCAACTATTGGTAATTGTGTTACACACACTACCACCTTATCTACCTTTATAACTTATATTGGAAAACCCGAACAGGTAACCCAATAAATAGGTAGAAATACATAAATATATATATTTAAAATGATATATTTTTTTTTATATAGAAATTATTTCTGGGTAAAATTATTTCATCTACCTCTTTAAAACAATATTGTGTCCGTTGGCCTGGTTCAAGTGTTTAGAGATCCCTATCAATAACGTTAGCTACTCGTATTGACCAGAATCCATATACCACTCAACCGATCAATTAACACAATATAAAACCATTTTATATAACTAAAAAATACGCGCTCTCGTATATAGATATACTCAGACTCACATAGGTTGCTACAGATCCTATCTCTAATGAACAATCCTTCCGAACCTAGGTATTCACTCAACCTAGTGCTCTGATATTCAATTAACCGAAAGCTTAGGCATTCGCTCAACCTATGCTCTGATACCACTGTAACGACCACGACTTTCTCTCCATAGAAAGTCGTATCGCTAATAAGAAAGAAAGGGGTGAGAAATAGAAAAGAAGAGAAAGAGAAAGAAAACAACACAAATACTCACAGCGGAAACGGAACAAAATATAATATATCATATAACTATTACATAGTATCATATACATCTATCAGAGTTACACAGATTACACATCATATACTAGACAGTTATAAACATCTGTCTAGTTATTACAACTCAATACAAAACAAAGATCTAAACAAGATCAACACAGCGGAAACTACTATCTATATCTACAACGCTGAAGCCTCCTGCTCCATTGCTCCTCCACAATTCGTCAAGGCTAACCTGAATCCCTTGGCTACTCGTAAAAATTTGAGTACCCAAGAGTTTATAAAACAGAAATAAACAACTTGGGTCAGACATGGGTCTGGTGTGAGTAACAGGTTAAACTTGTTTAACTTCAAAACCTTTTGAAAGAAAAGGTATCACGTAAGACTTCCCACAAATAAACATGGGTAAGTTTTTACCTTACGCTAACCAAAACATTTGATAGGAAATTCGATTGTATTATAATAGGGTCTAGGGTTTTCAAGTAAAATACAGAAATAGCTGAAATGCTTACATCTCACATTCCAACATAGTTGGGCACAACTAATACGTACGGAACTTATTGGATTTTGGATTCCGTACAATGGCAGGGCTACTGGGGTACCGCCCGTCACAGTACGTGGCCTAGATCACCGTACCGAGGATCACTCCCAATCCCCTGCAACACAAGGTCGGAACATCCCTTACTGGATAATTCCCGCACAAGATACCTCACGGTTGGGATCAGCAACCGCACCACTAAGTCGAAAATAGAAAGGGACATCTAGACAGAGGTAACCTTGTCCTACTTGGGTGCTACCCACTAACCTTGCTGCACCTCCCCTGTTTTAGCCATTCCCGGTTTGTGAGGCTTGAGGTCACGATTACCTTAGAAAAGAACACATCACTTAGAATGCTCATCGTCCACCTGACGATGTTCTGAAAGCATTCAATCCATACAAGTTCGTTCCGGGTTCGAACGAAACCGAAGGCATTATCTCGTTACACTCGTTTTGGAATCACCCTCAGAGTTAACGACAATAACCCTTGCACTCTGAATCTTCATCTTCACTTGATTCACGACCTATCGTTAATTTGGATCGATGTGGTATTCGGGTCTCCAGACCTGGAAATCCGGTATACGGAAACCCGATCCCGGTCTCATCGAAATCCAAAGCGTATCTTTTAAGGCCAAGTTGTTTTAAAGGTTAAAACAATTTAATTCATTATCTTTATACACAAAGAAAGATAATTCCCAACAGATAATCAACATTATCAGATAATCCATACAATTCAACTAACATCCATATCACACAGCATATATCTCATCAGAGATATCAATCAAAGTCAAGTATCCAATACTAACACCCATTCATAAGTAATGATTTATATCATCCCTAATTAATTTAAATTGAATTAAATTAATTACTTCATTTTATAAATCCTTCTTACTTAACCATTAATTAATTACAATTTAATTAATTAATTATCTTCTAATATTTCATTTCAATTAATCATCCTTGATTAATTATCTTTTAATTACATTCAAGTAATTAGCCTTAAATTAATTTCACAAATTAATTATCCTTAATCAAATATAGTAATTAACCTTTAATTATTTCATTAATTAATTAACTATAATTAATTACATTAATTCTTAATTAATTACATTAATTAATTACTTTTTAATTACTTATTATTTGATTAATTAGTCTTAATTAATCAACTTTTAATTACATCATTAACTATATTTAATTAATGATTTCTTAATTACTTCTTTAATTAATTACTCCATTTAAATTAATTACATTTAATAATTAATCTTTAATTAGTCACATTTATTAATCACCTTTGATTAATCTCATTCAGTAATTAACTTCCCTTAATTACTTCATTATATAAATTAATTATTCCTTAATTAATTATCTTTAATTAATCCCTTGATTAATTTCAAAGAAATTAAATCCCAATTTCTTTCATCCTTAAATCATCTTTCATTAATTACTTCCAGTAATTATCATTAATTATTTTACTAAAGAATTATACTCCATTAATTACATTAAGTAATTATTTATCATATCATCAAGTGTTTAAATTAATTAAACTTAATTAATTAACTTAAACAAATTTCATTTAAACTTAATTAATTACATTGAGTAATTAATTCCTTAATTACTTCCATTAATTAACTCTAATTACTTCATTAAATAATTATCCTTTATTCATTAATTAACCACTAATTACTTATACTAAGTAATTCTACCTTATTAATTATATTAAGTAATTATCCTTAATTTAAATTAATTAACCTCTAATTAATTAACTTAACCCTTAATTATTAATTTTAAATAAATTAATTAAATCAATTAATTATTCTTAAGTAATTTCTTAATTAATTCTTTATCATTATTAATTAAATGAATTACTTATACTTAATTTACCTTAATTAGCTTAATTAATTTCAAGACATTAAAAATCTTAATTATTTTAAGATAAAACATTCTCTTATTAATACCTTAATTACCATTAATCATTTTATCTTAATAATTAATTTTACTTAATTAAATCATTAATTAAGTTTCTAAAATACTCATTTAACTAGATAAATTAAAGTTACAAAACATAACTTACCTTAAATGCTTTAAACATTTTCAAGTAAAAGTTTAAATCTAGTTTCAATTTAAATTTTAAAACTTCCTTTTTATAAAAATCTTTAAACTTTTGAAAACTGTTTCTAAACTTACTTTGGTCAAATCCGATCATTTACTTGAGAGCCACCGAGTTCTCTTCTTTCTTTTATTTCAAAACTTGTTTAAATTTTAAAATTTTAAAACCTGTAGCCACTAAACTGTTATCAGGCTAAAAATTTCAATCTACTCGAGTTCCACTCCAATCACACCCTCAAACACACGAGCATCACCTTGAGTAAAAACCCAAACGACTCGAGAACCCGAGTATTCCTCTTCTTCCCCAAACAAGCGAAACCAGAACCAAATTACCTCGTGCACACGTGCACGTGTACGCAAGCTCGCCGCTCCTCCGATCAACCCTTCCGCCTTCGACAAGTTGCTGATGACCTCGCCGTCCCACTCGAAACCCTAGCTCCGACGATCTCGCCTTCGATTCGAAATCGAACACTTCGACACACAGGAACCCAAAACTCGATCGACTAAACATCTCGCCGATGACGAAACCCACCACCAGAAATCCTGCCACCATGTCCAGAGCAGCACTACGCCACCATGCTTCCATTCCTACCCTTGCGATTGAACACGAAGCATCACCGACGTCCCAGTAACCTCGACCATCGACATGATCAAAACTACACCTTAAACCCTACAATGACTCCGATGAGCCGCCACAATCATCAGGAAATTCTTCACTCATTTTTCTGATGATTGTCAGCCTTCAAACCACCTTCGACCACGGTATCGACTCCATCCACCATGCCGATCATCGGAAAAGCCTAAAAACCCAAATCCCGATCAACCTCGTTTTCCTCCCTCAAAACCACACTAAAAATCTGGATTCTCATTTTAAAATTCATGGCTTGTGAATTTAAATCAGATGATGTATAAGAACTCAGAAATCAATATAATTAAAATTTGAATGTTTTTGGTTTCTTACTGTATTTTCTAAATTCCAGATTAATTTCAAAACTATTATACTTAATTATATTTTTAGACTTAATTCAAGTTTAAACAAACATAACTCTTTTGAATCCCTAGGCCTATCAGAGATTAGATGATGAGATTATGAAATTTGATCAAATTTTAACTCTGTAGCTTTACAGAGGTGATATCCAAACATGCACAACATATACATCCATCCTACTTAAAATAAACATGCAAGCATTATATCACATCATAGATTTAAGAATTTTAGCAAGCATCAGACCATCAAACAATAATTTAAACTTGTTAATTTTTTTCTCTGGATAGAATGTTGAACAGAGGTTAAATAACAGAGATGCTCTTGTTTTTGAACAACAGGAATCACTTATACATGCAGGAATATATATTCATAGAACTATTTATATCTATGTACATACATCTATATCCATAAACACATGCATCCATATTTTTCAGAAATTCATAACAACATATAAACATAGGTTTAAAACTGTTTTTAAAATTCAAAAGTTTACTCACCAGTTTTTATTGAACAGAGAACTGGAAATGCTTGGTTTTGAAAACTGAAACTATGAATTTCTTTTTCTTTTGAAACTGCATGCATGCTTGTTTTAAAACTTGAGTTGCTTGTCTTGATTTATCTCAGAATTGAAGAATACATGCAGGTTTGCTTATGCTTGATTTAACACTGCTGCATGCTTCCAGGTTGCATTTGAAATCTTTAAATTTTGAATGCTGCCTCCAGATTGCAAATGAATGCAGGCAGGCTACAGACTTGATTTTAGATTTGAAAAGAATTTGTTGCAACCCTTTTTGATTTCAGATTTGCAACTTGGTTTACAGGTTAATGATTTGGGTTACGGTTACTTTTGGTTTGAGCAATATTGATTACTGAATATCAGATTTTTTTAGAGAATTTGCATTTGAGAAGGTTTACAGGTTTGTTTTTAGAGTAGTAAGTTCAGCCGAGAAATTTTCTTTAGTATAGAATTGAAATGAGAAAAGAAAAGGAAGAAGGAAGAGGGCAAATGCTTATATAAACTGAAAGTGATTTAAAAATAAAAATAAAAGAAAAACTAAATTTAATGACACTTGTCCCAAATATCAACATTTGTCATTTTAGTTGATTAAAAATTAACACATATGCTTAGATTGATTTATTATCTTACATTTGTAACTTTTACATGCAAAATAATTTATAAATGTGAATAAAGCTTTTATTAATTAATTTCCTAATAACTAAATATTTATTTTAATTTATATAAATAAGAATCCTTTTTAAAGAAATAGAATAAAACAAACTATATTTATACAAAATCATTTATGTCATACTTTTAAATCCAAATATAAATTTAATTCAATTTAATTTTTTTAATACAATTTAAAATCAATTTAAACAATTTACACTTAACAATTTAAAACTATATATTATTAAATAGCTTTTGAAAAGCTTAATATTAAATAAAATCAAAATTTCCAAATTACCAAAAATAATAGAATTTAAAAACAAGATTTATCTATTTACAATATACCATTATATTTACATTATAAATAGAAACCTATTTATTAGCTTTTAAAAGATAAAATCACTAATTAAATATTTATTTAATTGGATTATTAAATCAATTCAATTTTATTAACAAAAATTATCAAATCAATTTAATTTTTAACACAGATTATTAAATTTATATTGCCCAAAAATTCCGGGATATCACAATACCCAAATTGAACTTTGACCTAGGATAGAAAATTAAATAAAACCCGATTGGTCAATAATTTGATTTAAAAATAAAACGAAGATTTTATTTGAATAAATAATATGGTTTTGAAATGAAGTTGAAATTTGAATTTTTAATGAAAGGAAAATGTTAATATTTAATAATCTGAAACAAAATATTAACGATGTAATTGATGAAAGAATATTGTTTAATTTGAGAAATGATTGAATTAAGTTTGAAATGATTTAATAATTAAGTTTGAAATTATAATTAAGTTGAAATTATTAAACTTTGAAATTATTGAATAATTAAGTTTTGAATTATTTAATACTTAAATGAGATTAAATTATTTAATGATTAAATTGAATTGAAACTCTTTAATAAGAAAAATTAAACGTTTGAATAAGTGGATTTTTCTTCGTAATAATTGAAATTGAGTTTTCTTTATTAAGTGAGTTTTGGAAAATTATTTAAGAAAGTAAATAAGCGAAATGGAATTTCTTTAACAAGAAATGAAAATGTGATATTTTGGAATTAATGTAAGACTTGTAATTGAAAGAATTGATTTGACGAATTTAATTTAATTCGAAATTGTAATTTTTGATTTAATGAAGTTGAACTTAGGAAATTGATTTAATGAATTGGAAATTAAATAGAATTGTTTTGAATGATAAATGGAATCGATAAATGAAGTTAAACTGATTTGAATGTTAAATTAAATTAATTTAAATGATTTCGGAATGAAACTTATATACGAATTTGAATCAATAATTGAATTGTATTAATTAGAAATTGAAATTGAAGTATAAGATTTTGTAAATATGAATTTGGAAGTTTTGAAACGTAAATTTTGGAAATTGATTTGGAAAGACAAATGAAATGTTGGTTTATAAATTGAAATTGAAATTGATTTGGTTTTTGAAATATATTAAACGACTAATCGGTGTAATAATCACGAAAGTTATTAAAGAGACCGGAATCGGTTATGGATATACTCTCTATCTAAACCGAAAACCAGTTTAATAACTATACGTGGAGTGATGATCCAGAATGAAGTGGTTGGAATGGTGATCGTGTTGACTGAAGAAAGAGAACGATGATGGATAGCCTTGACACTTGTGTCAAATTGGAAATGACTAAAACAGGAGCTGTGCCGGGCCAATGGAGGATTAGCTACCTCAAGTGGACACACTTCTTCGAACTACTTATTACTTGTTGTCGATTGGTGCACCCTTGATTTTGGGAGTGTTGTTTCACGGTGTTGCGGGCGCTGCGGCGTTGCGTTCTCACCAGTCCGGATCAGGCGAACGGTAGTATCACTACCTTGGGTATTGCCTCATGTGCCTTGTCATACTTGTATTCCATTTATGCGCGACCACTACGACTTTGATTTGTACCTTTAGTATATGGATTGCCCTCTGGTGACTTCCGGTTTTGGGGAAACTACGGTCTTGTATATGCTTTTGGGAATAAAAATGTGTTAAGGGTGGAATGGGCCATGACTTAACACTATTTTGATATCTTATTATTACTGATAGACATTATCTACTTATCGTACACTACTACATAGTAGATAGTTTAACGGATCCTTAAAGGATGGTTATTCCAAACATCCCTTGAGTTACTAGTATTTCAATTGTTATTTCACTTGAGTTGGATTTATTAATATAAGAATGTTAATCCTGACTCGAGTGTTTTGTGTTTTTGCTTTACGCTCGGGTCAGACTGAGTGTACCAGTATTCGAGACTCACCTTTGAAGTTGGAGCTTTGCTTTAAGATCCAGCCATCTATTCTGCTTTCAGTATTCGATGACTCCAGTGATGTATTCTGATTTGTATCTGATGTATCGTGTTACTCTTCCGTTGTATCTGGTTTAACTATGATGTATCGTATTACTCTTCTGTTTGTAAACTCTGATGTATTTTATACATTTATATAGTAGCTTCATGAACTACTATATCTTTTATTTCCGCTGCAATTATTACTCTGTGTCTGTGATCTGTGATTATTTATTTACTGTATATATGTTCAGTTTTGCCAAATTTAAATTAACAACGCGGTATTTTGAGCAATTCAACTCCGGCATGAGTGTCTACCTATACACTTATAATGGATGCGAATGGTCCAAAATCCGGGTCGTTACATACAAACTCTGTTTTATTTCAAAGGTTATATTTGCATATATATTTGTTACTGCGGTTATATGGTATATGTATATATGTGTTTAAGGATTTATTTTAAGTCTAATTTAAACAAGGATTTTGGGATATATCTATATGTATTTAAATTTAAAAATGTGTTTGAATATAGACCATGATTTTATGTATATATATAGTTATATATATATGTTCACTTATACCCAAATTATCACCGTTGATCCAATTCTGATTTGATTTCGTTTATTCACATTATCAGCTCTACCCGTCTAATTCGTGCCATCTTGCTTTGCTTTGGAATTCGTAACTCAATTTCATTGTCCATCTCCAGCATCAAAAGGTGAGCAATCACTCACGATTAACGTTCTTATATTTATTAAATTTGATTTCAATTGAAACGACAATTGAAATATGCTGCAGTCAGTTATTTATATTGCTATTTATATGCTATTATCTGTATCTGTTCACCTGTGACGTCTGACACCATTATCTGTTACCATTCTGACACCATTATCTGTTGTTTATATTGATGATATATGCCTGTTATATTATTATCATATATGTTATCACTCTGCAAGTTCCCTGTTAGTATAGAAATCACTATGGGTTGAAATGATACATACCCGAACGGACTTTAGAATTGGAGGAAATCGTTATGGGTTGAAATGATAAACCCAAGCGATTTTCATTTGAATTGAATTTGGGTTTGTGGGTTGAAATGATATATACCCGTATATATTTAATTTATAGATTGAAATGATAAATATCCATATCACTTGACCAAAGGATAGAAAATTTTATACAGACACCGTTGGTCTATATATAAATATTTTTGAAAATGATTTCTTTGGTTTTGAAAAGAAATTTATTGTTTTAATAAATATTAATTTTAAAGATTTATTAAAGTTGATTTAATAAAGTTGAGATATATATGTTTAAGTATTTATTTAAATTATATTTTAATATAGTGTTCGAAATGATTAAATAAATTAAGGTTGAAAGGATAGATTTGAAATTGATTTGAAATTGAATTTAATTAAGAATTACATTTAATTAAATCTATCTGAACTTATGAAAATTGGGGTTTTTAAAGGATATGATTTTTTAACTTGATTTTGGTTTAAGATGATTTAAATTGAATATTTCAAGTTAAATAAATTGAAGGAAGTATTTAGAGATTTGGAATTTGGGCTTTTATTTAAATGATATTGAATATATTTAGTGAATATTGCAAAACTAAATAATAGAAAATGAATTTGATATATATATGAAATTATCGCATTTAGTTTTGAAATGTTGAATATTTAAAGTTTTGAAATATTGAAATTGAAATGGCTTATCTTATGGTTCAAATATGTATTGGAAATTGATAAATTGAAATGGTTTATTGAGAAACTGAATCGAATTGAAATTGATGATTTGAGATTTGATTTAATTTGGATTTTTGGAATTCGAGTTGATTTGAATCGATTTGTAAAATTAAGGAAGCTATTTTATATAAAGTAATTTTAAACTATACCTAAAACTATTTATATTTTTATTTTATAAATTATTTTATTTTATAAACTATTTTATTTTAAATCATTTTCAATATAAATTATTTAATATAAATTGTTTTAACTTATAACTATTTTATATAAATTATTTTATTTTATAAACTATTTTAATTTATATACTATTATTAATATTTAAACTGTTTGAAGGAAAGTGTTATGATTTTGAAGTGTTATGATTTCCAAAGTTATGAATTTCAAAGTATTATGATTTCCAAAGTATTATTTCAAATTGTTGGTTTCGAAAGTATTATAACTTTGAAAGTGATATGATTTTTGGAAATGGATATATATTTGAAGTGAAAATGATATCGTATTGATTTGGGTTTTGAAATGGAAATGATATTTTGGTTTTGAAGTATAAACTATTTTTAAATGACTGCGGTGTTATAATAACGATTGGTTGTTAAAGAGACCGGGATCAGATATGGACATACTCTCTGTCGATACCAAAACCACTTTAACAACTATATACGTAGTGGAGTTTCTAGAATGAAGTAGGATGGTGGCGACGATCCTAAAGGTATATATGTGGACCAAACTCCCGTGAGTTGGCATAAGGTGGCTAAAACAGGAGCGATTGACGGGCCAACGAGGTAGCACCTCTGATCGGACACACTTCTTCGATACCATTGTATTACTTTGTGATTGATTGGGTGCACCCCTTGATTTGGGAGTGTTGTTCGAGGTGGGCGATAGTGGCTGCTATGCGTGACCACCAGCCCGGATGCGTAATTGGTATATCTACCCTAGCATTACCTAGTTGTGCCGTGTCACTTACCATATCGAGCTTTACTACGATTTGTGATTTCTCCCGTAGCCTATGGAGTATTGAGGGTAGCCCCCATTTTGGGAGTATGCTAATACTGGATAGACTACTGGGACTATTACGTGTTAAGGGCTATATGGGTAACCCCTTGACGCTATTAAAAAGTATGTTTATTTTATATTAGACATTATTATAATAGCAAATATTACTACATAGTAGATAGTTTAACGGATCCTTAGAGGATGGTTATCCCAAACATCCTTTGAGTTACTTGTATTTCAGTTGATATTTCACTTGAGTTGGATTTATTGATATAAGAATGTTAATCCTGACTCGAGTGTTTTGTGTTATGCTTTACGCTCAGGTCAGACTGAGTGATACAACATTTAAGACTCACCTTTGGAGTTGAAGCTTCGCTTGGAGATCCAGCTATCTATCGATTCTGCTACCAGTTATTCAGTTGATTCCAGTGATGTATTCAGATCTTGTATTTGACTATTGTATTGAGACATCTATGTATTCGAGACTTCTGTTGTATCCTGTCAACTCCGTTATATATATAGTAGCTTCATGAACTACTATTCTTTTATTTTCGCTGCATTACTGTTATATTACTCTATGTATATGATCTGTGATTATTTTATTTACTGTATATGCTGAGTTTTGCCAAATTTTATTTACAATCCATTGTTTTGAATTATTCAAGTCTGACATGTGTGGATTTATTGTCGATTTGAATGGTCCAAAATACTGGGTCGTTACATCAAACCATTTAGAGATAAATATATATACATATATTATATTATATATATCAAATCAAATTTATATACATATATACATATATATATATTATAAATCAACCCATACTTTAGAAATTCAAATCAAATTCATTTTCCAAAACAAAAGGGTAGCAAAGCTACTAAATGGTCTCTCCACTTCGAAACTCGAAAATAAATGTCGATGATGCGGCCGCCATCACCGAAATTATTTTCCAGCGATAAAAGAGGAGAGCACTGATTTAGACAATTTTTTTAATTCTTTGGAAACGATTTCTATTCGAAAATACTTTCAATAATATATATTTTAAAACTTTAAAACCAAAGTTTGAAATTTTCGGAAATTAAATTCTTAATTTCTAAATTTAAATTCAATTAAATTTCCAAAACAGTTTATAAACCATGTTTTTTATAATTCCATTTATTTGTATCATGTGACAATAGTCAATGATTTACAAAGCAATAAATGAAAATCAAATATTATCATTTTCAACAACCAATTTATTTAACTTTTAATTCCAAAAATTTTTTACTTATATATATAGTATAATCCTACAAAATTTATTTCATTTACCAAGTTTAAAAACAATATTGTGTCAGTTTGCTATGTTCAGGTGTTTTGGAATTCCTATCGATAGCGTTGATCAGACGAATCGATTGAAAACCCAAATCAACATTAACAACTCAAACAACACAATATATAAAACATTTTTATATAAATTACAAATACACTCCCTCACACAATGATTCAAAGATGGATTCTAGAATCAGGATAGAGGTTCAAATTCAAGGGGACCCTAACGAAAAAATTGCTAATCTAGAAGATAAGCTCGAAACGAGGATAATATGATTAAATAACAAAAAGAAAAGATGGATAGACTTATATAAATCGTGGGCGACCTTAACCGGGTCAACCGTGACTTCAAGAATAAGATTAATGCAGAATCCTGAGGCAAATCGACATCCGATCACAAGAGAATAGAATTCGGGCATAGCAAGAGATAGCAGCATCATAAACCGAGGATAAAGAAATCTCTGGTGAATCAATGCCTGTTGTAAAGGAGTTTCACCCCTTTACAAATCATACATTGGAGCTATGGGATGCTCCAGAAACAAGAAAACACGAATAGGGAGAGGCAAGAATGGATTTCAGAATCGAGGAGAACGTTCCAAAATTCCAAGGAAATCTGAGTCAAAGAGGAAGAGATTCAAGCTCGAACGAAGGGGATTCTGTAATTAAATTTTTACGCTATATGCTAAGTTTTGCCTAAACAAGAGCTCTGATACCAACTGTAACGACGCGGTATTTTCAACCATTCGCATCCGCACATGTCGGACTTAAATTGCTCAAAATATCAGATTGTTAATTTATATTTGGCAAAACCTAACATATACAGTAAATAAATAAATTACAGAATCACGGACACAGAGTATTACAATAATAAGTAGCGGAATAGATATAGATGGATCTTCAAGTGAAGCTCCAACTCTAAAGGTGAGTCTCCAATGCTGTGACACTCAGTCTAACCCGAGCGTAAAGCAAAACAAAAAACACTCGAGTTAGGATTAACATTCTTATATCAATAAATCTAACTCAAGTGAAATATCAACTGAAATACACGTAACTTAAAGGGTGTTTGGGATAACCATCCTCTAAGGATCCGTGGAACTATTTACTAAGTAGTAATATACGCTATTATAATATGTCTATAGTAAAGTAAACTATTAAAATAGCGTTAAGTCATTACCCATATCCCCCTTAACACATTTTTATAATGTCGTAGTCTATACAGATACTGTAAACTCCACTCGCAAGTGGGCTATCAAGGAGCACTCCATAGGTACGACACAAAACAAACTCGTAGAAGGAACGGTAGGGCATGTGACACGGCACGCGAGGCAATGCCAGGGTAGATATACCGTTTGTGGATCCAGACTGGTGGTAATGCATAGCAGCTACTACCGCCCACCTAGTGACACACTGCCAAATCAAAGGGTGCACCCAATCAATCATAAAAGCAATATAATGGTATCGAAGAAATGTTTCCGATCGGAGGAATGACCTCACTTGGCCCGGCATGGCTCCTGTTTTAGCCACATCAAGCTGACTTACGGGAGTCAGGGCTACGTAAATACCATATGGAATCGTCACCAAACCATCCTACTTCATTTTGGAATCTCCACTACGTACATAGTTGTTAAAGTGGTTTTCGGTATTGGCAGAGAGTATGACAAAATCCGATCCCGGTCTCTTTAACAACCAAACGTTATTATAACACCATGGTCATTTCATCTCAAATCATATTTTAAAACCAAAATATCATATCTATTTCAAACCCATGTCAATACGACATCATTATTCACTTTAAAAAAATATACATTTCCAAAATCATAACACTTTCCAAATTTATAACTCTTTCGAAATTATAAAACCTTTGAAACCATAACACTTTGGAAATCATAACACTTTAAAAATCATAACATTTTGAAAATCGTAACACTTTGGAAATCATAACACTTTAAGATCTTAATACTTCATACTTAAACAGTTTAGATATAGAAAATAGTTTATATATAATAAAATTGTTTATAAAATCAAAATAGTTTATATAATAAAATAGTTTATATTAAAATAGCTATAAATTTAAAAATATTTTATATTAAAATAATTCATAAAGTAAAATATTTTTATATATTAAAATACTTTATATAAAATAAAAATAGTTTCCTCAAATTTTGCAAATCGATTCAGATCAACTTGAATTCCAAAATTTCAATTTTAGTTAATTTTGATTCACCAATTTCAATTCAGTTCAAAACCATTTAAAATTTTGAACGATTTCAAATACATATATAAACTACAATTTAAACCATTTCAATTCCAATAGATTTCAAAGCTTAAATTCATTTATATTTCAAATTCAACTTTACCATTATTTAATATTGAAAAGTTCACTTAGTCAATCCAATAATTTAAATAAAACCTTAAATTACAATTTACATAAACTAAATATTCCTTTCAATTTATTTACTTGAAATATTCATTTAATCACTTTAAATCGAAACCAAATTATAAATCATATCTTTAAAATCTCAAATTTAATAAGTTTCAAATCGGTTTTATTTAAGTAAAATTCAACTAAAATTCTATTTCTCTTTCCAACTTAATTTATTAAAAATATTATAAAATCTATATTAAAAATATAATATCTTAAAATCAATAGTTATTAAAACCACATATATTTCTTTTCAAAACCTTGGAAATCATTTCAATATATATATATATATATATACCAACGGTGTCTGTATAAAAAATTTCTATCCTATGGTCAAGTGATACGGATATTTATCATTTCAATCCGCAATTTAAATATCTACGGTTATATATCTTTTCAACCCGCAATCCCAAATTCAATTAAATGAAAATCGATTGGGTATATCATTTCAACCCATAACAATTTTCTCCTATTCTACAAGATCGTTTGGGTATGTATCATTTCAACCCATAGAGAATTCTATACTAACAAGGAACTTGTAGAGTGGGTACATGTGATATCCCGGAATTTTGGGCAAAATCAATTTAATAATCTGTATTAAAAATTAAATTGATTTGATAATTATTGTTAATAAGAGTTGAATTGATTTAATAATCCAGATTTAATAAATATTTAATTTGTAGATTTCATCTTTTAAAAGCTAATTAAATTGTTTTCTATTTATAATGTATATGTAATTGTATATATTGTAAATAGAAAAGCTTTGGATTGAATTTAACAAATAAAAACATAATTTTCAAATTCTAATATATTTTGGTAATTTGGGATTTATGATTTAATTTAATATAAAGCTTTTCAAAGTTATTTAATAAATAAATTATATGGTTTTTAAATACTCAAGATAAATGTTAATTGTTTAAATTTATTTTTAGCATTAAGTTTAAAATAGAAATGAATTAACTAAAAGGTTTGTTTTATTTTATTTTTGAATATAGCTTGCTAAATATGATTTGAATAATGTATATATATATATATAGTTTAAAATACAATTTTACAAAAGAAACATTAATTCATTTGGTAAGATAAGTAAAATAAGTAATTTATATTAAGGGATAATTTCTTTTATAAATTATTAAGATTTGATAAATTGTTATTTTCAAATTAATGTGTAGTTATATATGTATATATATATACAAGTTGATTGATTTTCTTCGATTAAAATTTGAATTTAAAAAGTTTTAAAGAATAGATATTTAAAATATTTTGGATTTTAAAACATATATATATAAAAGCATAATTACTTTTAAGACAAGGGCTTAAACATAAAATCTCTTGTTTTTACATTTGTAAAATAATGTATTCATGCAAAATACATTTGTAAGCTAAGGATCACTTGTAGTTAACAAGTGGCAATCTTTTGTTTAAAAATTTATACTAAAAATAATATTTCATTTAGAAGAAAATCCGTTTTCTCATTTTTCAGTTCAAACCTATTCTTCCTCCTATTCATTTCTTTCCTATTCTCAAATTCTAAAACTAAGAAATTAAAACCTGTAAAATCTTCTCTCAAAAACAAATCTGAAATCAAACCATAACCCGGAACCATTGCCTAAGACCAGAAATCTAATTCAACAATCATGTAACCATAAGCCTGCATTTTAAAACTGAGATCAATTGCAAGTTTTAAAACCAAAAGCCTGAACTTCTTCAAATCTGAGATGAAGTCATTTCTGCATTGCAACTGCATTTCAATTCAAGCTGTGCACTTTTATTTCAATCTGGAAAGTAGCCTCTGCATGCAAGTTAAAGACCTCAGCAACATTCAAGTTTAAAGTTTTTTTAAAAGCAAGTTTTCAAAGGATTCACAAAGCTTTTTAAAACTGGTGCTCTGCTCATCAAAAATCAAGCTCTCTGCATTTAATTAATAAGGTGAGTAAACAAACTTTTCAAACCTAAAAGTCTTTTAATTTTAATACATGTGGTAGATCCGTGTATTAGTATAGTATATCATGTTGAATAGATGGATGGGTATGTATATATTTGTATACATATAAATTGTTCCTCTGTTTAATTTTTCCAGTAAGCTAACCTGCTTGATTTTACTTCTATGTCTTGATGATTGAATTGACAGTGGAAGTATATTATGAAAATGTTTGTTTAATGGTTTAATAGACCTGCATGCTTGTATATATGTATATATATGTGTAAATTTGTGTGTGCATGTTTGTATGATATCATTGCTTCTGTTCATTGTTTCCAGTTTTTAAAAACCTGTTCAAAAATTCAAATTCCTCTTCCCATAATCTTCTATAGATTGTTATGTTAAAACAAAATACATTTAAAATTACCAGAACTTAATTTTAAAAATACTTGTAAGTATGGTTAACAAATAGTTTAACCTGGAACGAGAATATGCAGTGGGAAACTCAATATATGATAAAAATTCGATTTCCTAAATTATTTGATTTACTTACATAATCTAAAATCGTTTTCGAAAACGATGATTTTTGAAATTGGAATCAAGATTTTTAACAGTGTTTTGAAAGAGAAATCGTGGGATGAACGGAAATTGCATTTTGGAAAAATTCTGGTGGTCGGAATATCTATGGTGGTCGTGGCTTCGACTGGAGATAGAAGGGAGGTTGGTGGTCTCGGAAAAAATGCTAAGTGGATGTATCATCCACCATGGCGACGATAATCGATCGAAGTAGGATTTGAAACTCGAAATGGGTTGAGGTCGGAAACTTGATCGCTGCGACGTCATCATTGCATCGAGTGGTGCGAGGCTTGAGGGAAAACAGTGTGGGTGATCGGGGGATGTGTGGTCGGAATCTTGGGACTTCCGGTGATCGGCGTTGGTTGGTCGAGGCAATTCTTGGATGTGATGATGGGTTCCAGTGAAATCAAATCGCTCGATTTTGATCGGAAGTATGATAGGCTTCGGCGATGTGGCGACTGGAATATGGTGGTGATGTGCGACTCGGCCGTAGTGTCGCGTCGATGAGTTGGTCGGAGGTGGGATTGTGCACGTGCACAGCGCGTACGTGGGAGTTTCCTCGGCTGGCGATCGAACGAAGAGGATAGGGGCTCGATTCCAGGTCGTATCGTGTTGCGTGATGATCACATGGGACGTAGAGTTGATCGGAGGTGATCTTCCGGTTCGAGGCATCAGGATTCAAGTGTTTTGGTTGTGTTCCTGGGATTGAACTGGTAGCAGAGAATTTTGGAGAGGGAAGAAGGTGGGAAGGCTTCGTTGTTTTCTTCGATTGGGTTTGGGCTTCGGCCCATAATGTTGTAATTAGTAAAATAGGTTATGTGATGGAGAATTTAAAGATAAATATTGGTTAATTTAATTTGATTTTCAAAGATATAAGTATATAAAAATTTAAATGTTTGAATTGTTTTTGATTAAAGAAGAATCATAATCCAAATTGATCTTTAAAATTGATTTCTAAATTGATTTTAATGAAGTAAATGGTTTGAGTAAATATTTAATATAAATGCAAGTTATTCTTAATTAGTTAAGTTGAGGTTAATTTAGGATAATTAATTAAAATAAGTTTAAGGTTAATTAATGATTAAGTGATGATTAATTAGTCAATTAATTAATGTAATAAATTTTAAGTTAATTAATAAGTCTAATTAATTAAATATAATCACTTATGTTTAATTAAGAGAAATTACTTAGCAAAGTAATAAATGGGTAATTTCTGAATGTAATTAATGAAAGAATAATTAGTTAATAAAAGAAATTAGAGGTTAATTAATTAAAAAGGATAATTACTTTATGGAAGTAATTAATGGAAGGTAATTAAAGATTAATTACTTAGATAATTAATTAAGGTTAATTAATGTGATTAATTAAGTTTAAATTAATTAATTAATAGAGATGATTAATAAAAGGATAATTACTTAATTTAAAAGTAATTAGTGGATAATTAATGAAAGTAATTTGTGGATGATTACTTAATGGAAATGATTTGAGGTTAATTAATGGAAGTAATTAGGAAATAATTACTTAGCATAACTAATTAATTAAGGTTTAATTAATTAAAGGTAAGTGATTAATAGTAAATTGATTTCTGTAATTAATTAAAGAATAATTACTTAATGTAATTAATTTAAATATGATAATTAATTAAGAGTAATTAGGGATCATTAATTAATACAATTAATGATGTAATTAAGGAATGATTAATTAAAACTAATTAATCAATAATAAGTAATTTAAAAAGTAATTAATTAATGTAATTAATTATGGATTAATGTAATTAATTATAGTTAATTAGTTTATGAAGTAATTAAAGATTAATTACTGTAATGGTTTAAGTTAATTAATTTGTGAAATTAATTAAGAATTAATTACTTAAAGTAATTAAAGGATTATTAATCAGGAATGATTAATTAAGATGGATACTTAGAGTAATGATTAATTAATTGGTTTAATTAATAATTAAGTAAGCAGGATTTATAGAATGAAGTAATTAGTTTAATTCACTTTAAATTAATTAGATGATATAAATCATTGCTTAAGAATGGATGAATGAGATTGAATGTATTTCATTGTTTGATATCTCTGATGAGATATGATTGATATATGATATGGATGTTTGGTTGAATTATAATGATAATGTGAATTATCTGTTTGGGATGATAATGTAGATTATCTATTGAATTATCTATCTTTGTGTATATAGATAAGAATTGAATTGTTTTAACCTTAAAACAACTTGGCCTTAAAAGATACGCTTTGGATTTCGATGAGACCGGGATCGGGTTTCCGTATACCGGATTTCTAGGTCTGGAGACCCGAATACCACATCGATCCAAATTAACGATAGGTCGTGAATCAAGTGAAGATGAAGATTCAGAGTGCAAGGGTTATTGTCGTTAACTCTGAGGGTGATTCCAAAACGAGTGTAACGAGATAATGCCTTCGGTTTCGTTCGAACCCGGAACGAACTTGTATGGATTGAATGCTTTCAGAACATCGTCAGGTGGACGATGAGCATTCTAAGTGATGTGTTCTTTTCTAAGGTAATCGTGACCTCAAGCCTCACAAACCGGGAATGGCTAAAACAGGGGAGGTGCAGCAAGGTTAGTGGGTAGCACCCAAGTAGGACAAGATTACCTCTGTCTAGAAGTCCCTTCTTATTTCGGCTTAGTGTGTGCGGTTGCTGATCCCAACCGTGAGGTATCTTGTGCGGGAATTATCCAGTAAGGGATGTTCCGACCTTGTGTTGCAGGGGATTGGGAGTGATCCTCGGTACGGTGATCTAGGCCACGTACTGTGACGGGCGGTACCCCGGTAGCCCTGCCATTGTATGGAATCCAAACTCCAATAAGTGCCGTACGTATTAGTTGTGCCCAACTATGTTGAAATGTGAGATGTAAGCATTTCAGCTATTTCTGTATTTTACTTGAAAACCCTAGACCCTATTATAATACAATCGAATTTCCTATCAAATGTTTTGGTTAGCGTAAGGTAAAAACTTACCCATGTTTATTTGTGGGGAGTCTTACGTGATACCTTTTCTTTCAAAAGGTTTTGAAGTTAAGCAATTTTAACCCGTTTACTCACACCAGACCCATGTCTGACCCAAGTTGTTTATTTCTGTTTTATAAACTCTTGGGTACTCAAATTTTTACGAGTAGCCAAGGGATTCAGGTTTAGCTTTGACGAATATTCTGGAGGAGCAATGGAGCAGGAGGCTTCGGCGTTCGTAGATATAGTATTCCGCTGTGTTGATATCTGTGATAGTGTCTGGTCTTGTATTTGAGTTGTAATGTCTAGACAGATGTTTATAACTGTCTAGTAAGTGATGTATAAGTTGTGTACTCTGATTATGTAAAGACTATGTATTAGTTATGTGATATATTATAATTTGTTCCGTTTCCGCTGTGAGATTCTGATGTGTTGTTCTTTCTTTCTCTTCTTTTCTATTCTCTACCCCTTTCTTTCTTCATAATGATGCGACTTTCTATGCCCAGAAAGTCGGGTCGTTACATATGGTATCAGAGCAGTAGGTTGAGTGAATACCTAGGCTCTGAAGTGGTGTCTATCTTGAGAGCGCGTATTTGTTAGTTATATAAAATGATTTTATATTGTGTTAATTGATCGGTTGAGTGGTATATGGATTCTGGTCAATACGAGTAGCTAACGTTATTGATAGGGATCTCTAAACACTTGAACCAGGCCAACGGACACAATATTGTTTTAAAGAGGTAAATGAAATAATTTTACCCAGAAATAATTTCTATATAAAAAAAAAATATCATTTTAAATATATATATTTATGTATTTCTACCTATTTATTGGGTTACCTGTTCGGGTTTTCCAATATAAGTTATAAAGGTAGATAAGGTGGTAGTGTGTGTAACACAATTACCAATAGTTGGAGTTTGAATGTTGAGGTTGGAAGTGTATCTGTCGAGACTGTAGACCTAATACTGTCTCGAGTAAGCTTTGCTGTGGTGAAGGATTTCATCGATCTCTGAAGGAAACCAGTAATGGTTCGGAGTTTATCTTTGAAGTTTGGATGAGTAGAGTTGGATCTGTCGGTTAGGCAGAAGTGTGTGATGGTATCTTGATACCTCGGGTAATAGTAGCTGTATGATGAGATACAGTGACGATGGATGTTCCTGAAGATGTTTTCTTTGGAACAAGATTAAGGAAGTGTGAATGCTTCGGTGTTGCGGCTGAGTTCAGCATGAAGTTTCTGCTTTGGTTTGAGGTTCGAGTTTCTCGAAGAGCTTTGGATAAGAGCATCAGTATCAGCAGTGCAGCTCGGAGTATTCTGTGATGGCAGGAAGTTTTCTGGCTGAGCAGTTTTTCTGGAAGTGAAGTTCAGAAGCAGCAGAGTGGATTCATTTCTTCGATGGATTGGATAGATATGTGTAAGCTGTTCTGATTGGTAAAGGGAAAACAGTTTGTTTGGAATTAGGCTGGGTTGATCGCAAAAGTGACTTGCGATTGCTGAGTGCTCTCTTGGGTTATCAGAGTTTTTCTGGATATCTTCAGGGAAGTCAGAAGTTTTGTCCGCATCTGGAGATTGAGTTCTCTTATCGACTTGGATTCCAGGAGTGATACCGTTGGTTCAGCTTAGTAAGGATGGTTCCTGGAGATAGAGTTTGGTGAAGCAGCTCAGATTTTGATGGAGTATCTAGGTTTCTTTATGGATTTATGGAACCATATTTCTGGGATGTGTTGTCCAGTTTCTGATCGTGTTCTTCATCAGCATTTTCTTCTGCTCCAGATCAGAGTTGTGCAGCGAAAGCAGTTTGGCGAGTGCTCATGTTTGTCTTTTCTGGATTGAAGGAGTAAGTTTAGTCTTCCGTTGTTTGAAGAGTAGAATTGGTGTCTTGGGTTTAGGTTGATCTTGGAAAGATCATTGTGTTGGGTTGTTTTGATTCAGTTTGTTTCTAGAGGCATCAGCGAAAGGTGAGCTGATCAGAAGGTTGTAGGCAGCCCAGGATCGTCTGAAGAATTTTGTGGACAAGAGACGAAAGAATTTGGATTGCGAAGACGGAGATTTGATTTTGGATAAGTTTTCTCCGATCGAAGGAGCTATAAAGATTTGGTAAGGCCGGAAAGTCAGCTCCAAGGTATTTTGGTTCTCTTCTGTGTTTTGGTTTGGATAAGAGCTTGGTCTACAGAATTGAATTGCCAGTTTGGATAACTGAGATTTAATGTATTTCACGTATCTCAGAGGGAGGGAGTACGTGTTTGATCTATCTCTGCTTTTGGAACCAGCAGTTCAAAGAGATTTGGTTATTGAGTCGGACTAGTCTGTAGTCTGATATCCTGTTTAGTTTTGTAGTTCTAGATGAGTAGGAGCTTTGTAGCTTCGTAGTTTAGATTGTTTGAAGAGCGAGTATCTCGGTATATATATATATACTTGGGGAAACTCGAGGAAATTCTATCCAGAATTTTGTTTGGATAGTTAGAATTGTTTGTTTGGATGATTGGTTGCTATGGTTGTTAGCATATGATTGACATATGCTTGTGATTTAAAATTAAATCTTAAATAGATTATTAAATTACCTTTGTTTTAAATTTCGGGGACGAAATTATTTTAAGGGGGGAGGAATGTGATATCCCGGAATTTTGGGCAAAATCAATTTAATAATCTGTATTAAAAATTAAATTGATTTGATAATTATTGTTAATAAGAGTTGAATTGATTTAATAATCCAGATTTAATAAATATTTAATTTGTAGATTTCATCTTTTAAAAGCTAATTAAATTGTTTTCTATTTATAATGTATATGTAATTGTATATATTGTAAATAGAAAAGCTTTGGATTGAATTTAACAAATAAAAACATAATTTTCAAATTCTAATATATTTTGGTAATTTGGGATTTATGATTTAATTTAATATAAAGCTTTTCAAAGTTATTTAATAAATAAATTATATGGTTTTTAAATACTCAAGATAAATGTTAATTGTTTAAATTTATTTTTAGCATTAAGTTTAAAATAGAAATGAATTAACTAAAAGGTTTGTTTTATTTTATTTTTGAATATAGCTTGCTAAATATGATTTGAATAATGTATATATATATATATAGTTTAAAATACAATTTTACAAAAGAAACATTAATTCATTTGGTAAGATAAGTAAAATAAGTAATTTATATTAAGGGATAATTTCTTTTATAAATTATTAAGATTTGATAAATTGTTATTTTCAAATTAATGTGTAGTTATATATGTATATATATATACAAGTTGATTGATTTTCTTCGATTAAAATTTGAATTTAAAAAGTTTTAAAGAATAGATATTTAAAATATTTTGGATTTTAAAACATATATATATAAAAGCATAATTACTTTTAAGACAAGGGCTTAAACATAAAATCTCTTGTTTTTACATTTGTAAAATAATGTATTCATGCAAAATACATTTGTAAGCTAAGGATCACTTGTAGTTAACAAGTGGCAATCTTTTGTTTAAAAATTTATACTAAAAATAATATTTCATTTAGAAGAAAATCCGTTTTCTCATTTTTCAGTTCAAACCTATTCTTCCTCCTATTCATTTCTTTCCTATTCTCAAATTCTAAAACTAAGAAATTAAAACCTGTAAAATCTTCTCTCAAAAACAAATCTGAAATCAAACCATAACCCGGAACCATTGCCTAAGACCAGAAATCTAATTCAACAATCATGTAACCATAAGCCTGCATTTTAAAACTGAGATCAATTGCAAGTTTTAAAACCAAAAGCCTGAACTTCTTCAAATCTGAGATGAAGTCATTTCTGCATTGCAACTGCATTTCAATTCAAGCTGTGCACTTTTATTTCAATCTGGAAAGTAGCCTCTGCATGCAAGTTAAAGACCTCAGCAACATTCAAGTTTAAAGTTTTTTTAAAAGCAAGTTTTCAAAGGATTCACAAAGCTTTTTAAAACTGGTGCTCTGCTCATCAAAAATCAAGCTCTCTGCATTTAATTAATAAGGTGAGTAAACAAACTTTTCAAACCTAAAAGTCTTTTAATTTTAATACATGTGGTAGATCCGTGTATTAGTATAGTATATCATGTTGAATAGATGGATGGGTATGTATATATTTGTATACATATAAATTGTTCCTCTGTTTAATTTTTCCAGTAAGCTAACCTGCTTGATTTTACTTCTATGTCTTGATGATTGAATTGACAGTGGAAGTATATTATGAAAATGTTTGTTTAATGGTTTAATAGACCTGCATGCTTGTATATATGTATATATATGTGTAAATTTGTGTGTGCATGTTTGTATGATATCATTGCTTCTGTTCATTGTTTCCAGTTTTTAAAAACCTGTTCAAAAATTCAAATTCCTCTTCCCATAATCTTCTATAGATTGTTATGTTAAAACAAAATACATTTAAAATTACCAGAACTTAATTTTAAAAATACTTGTAAGTATGGTTAACAAATAGTTTAACCTGGAACGAGAATATGCAGTGGGAAACTCAATATATGATAAAAATTCGATTTCCTAAATTATTTGATTTACTTACATAATCTAAAATCGTTTTCGAAAACGATGATTTTTGAAATTGGAATCAAGATTTTTAACAGTGTTTTGAAAGAGAAATCGTGGGATGAACGGAAATTGCATTTTGGAAAAATTCTGGTGGTCGGAATATCTATGGTGGTCGTGGCTTCGACTGGAGATAGAAGGGAGGTTGGTGGTCTCGGAAAAAATGCTAAGTGGATGTATCATCCACCATGGCGACGATAATCGATCGAAGTAGGATTTGAAACTCGAAATGGGTTGAGGTCGGAAACTTGATCGCTGCGACGTCATCATTGCATCGAGTGGTGCGAGGCTTGAGGGAAAACAGTGTGGGTGATCGGGGGATGTGTGGTCGGAATCTTGGGACTTCCGGTGATCGGCGTTGGTTGGTCGAGGCAATTCTTGGATGTGATGATGGGTTCCAGTGAAATCAAATCGCTCGATTTTGATCGGAAGTATGATAGGCTTCGGCGATGTGGCGACTGGAATATGGTGGTGATGTGCGACTCGGCCGTAGTGTCGCGTCGATGAGTTGGTCGGAGGTGGGATTGTGCACGTGCACAGCGCGTACGTGGGAGTTTCCTCGGCTGGCGATCGAACGAAGAGGATAGGGGCTCGATTCCAGGTCGTATCGTGTTGCGTGATGATCACATGGGACGTAGAGTTGATCGGAGGTGATCTTCCGGTTCGAGGCATCAGGATTCAAGTGTTTTGGTTGTGTTCCTGGGATTGAACTGGTAGCAGAGAATTTTGGAGAGGGAAGAAGGTGGGAAGGCTTCGTTGTTTTCTTCGATTGGGTTTGGGCTTCGGCCCATAATGTTGTAATTAGTAAAATAGGTTATGTGATGGAGAATTTAAAGATAAATATTGGTTAATTTAATTTGATTTTCAAAGATATAAGTATATAAAAATTTAAATGTTTGAATTGTTTTTGATTAAAGAAGAATCATAATCCAAATTGATCTTTAAAATTGATTTCTAAATTGATTTTAATGAAGTAAATGGTTTGAGTAAATATTTAATATAAATGCAAGTTATTCTTAATTAGTTAAGTTGAGGTTAATTTAGGATAATTAATTAAAATAAGTTTAAGGTTAATTAATGATTAAGTGATGATTAATTAGTCAATTAATTAATGTAATAAATTTTAAGTTAATTAATAAGTCTAATTAATTAAATATAATCACTTATGTTTAATTAAGAGAAATTACTTAGCAAAGTAATAAATGGGTAATTTCTGAATGTAATTAATGAAAGAATAATTAGTTAATAAAAGAAATTAGAGGTTAATTAATTAAAAAGGATAATTACTTTATGGAAGTAATTAATGGAAGGTAATTAAAGATTAATTACTTAGATAATTAATTAAGGTTAATTAATGTGATTAATTAAGTTTAAATTAATTAATTAATAGAGATGATTAATAAAAGGATAATTACTTAATTTAAAAGTAATTAGTGGATAATTAATGAAAGTAATTTGTGGATGATTACTTAATGGAAATGATTTGAGGTTAATTAATGGAAGTAATTAGGAAATAATTACTTAGCATAACTAATTAATTAAGGTTTAATTAATTAAAGGTAAGTGATTAATAGTAAATTGATTTCTGTAATTAATTAAAGAATAATTACTTAATGTAATTAATTTAAATATGATAATTAATTAAGAGTAATTAGGGATCATTAATTAATACAATTAATGATGTAATTAAGGAATGATTAATTAAAACTAATTAATCAATAATAAGTAATTTAAAAAGTAATTAATTAATGTAATTAATTATGGATTAATGTAATTAATTATAGTTAATTAGTTTATGAAGTAATTAAAGATTAATTACTGTAATGGTTTAAGTTAATTAATTTGTGAAATTAATTAAGAATTAATTACTTAAAGTAATTAAAGGATTATTAATCAGGAATGATTAATTAAGATGGATACTTAGAGTAATGATTAATTAATTGGTTTAATTAATAATTAAGTAAGCAGGATTTATAGAATGAAGTAATTAGTTTAATTCACTTTAAATTAATTAGATGATATAAATCATTGCTTAAGAATGGATGAATGAGATTGAATGTATTTCATTGTTTGATATCTCTGATGAGATATGATTGATATATGATATGGATGTTTGGTTGAATTATAATGATAATGTGAATTATCTGTTTGGGATGATAATGTAGATTATCTATTGAATTATCTATCTTTGTGTATATAGATAAGAATTGAATTGTTTTAACCTTAAAACAACTTGGCCTTAAAAGATACGCTTTGGATTTCGATGAGACCGGGATCGGGTTTCCGTATACCGGATTTCTAGGTCTGGAGACCCGAATACCACATCGATCCAAATTAACGATAGGTCGTGAATCAAGTGAAGATGAAGATTCAGAGTGCAAGGGTTATTGTCGTTAACTCTGAGGGTGATTCCAAAACGAGTGTAACGAGATAATGCCTTCGGTTTCGTTCGAACCCGGAACGAACTTGTATGGATTGAATGCTTTCAGAACATCGTCAGGTGGACGATGAGCATTCTAAGTGATGTGTTCTTTTCTAAGGTAATCGTGACCTCAAGCCTCACAAACCGGGAATGGCTAAAACAGGGGAGGTGCAGCAAGGTTAGTGGGTAGCACCCAAGTAGGACAAGATTACCTCTGTCTAGAAGTCCCTTCTTATTTCGGCTTAGTGTGTGCGGTTGCTGATCCCAACCGTGAGGTATCTTGTGCGGGAATTATCCAGTAAGGGATGTTCCGACCTTGTGTTGCAGGGGATTGGGAGTGATCCTCGGTACGGTGATCTAGGCCACGTACTGTGACGGGCGGTACCCCGGTAGCCCTGCCATTGTATGGAATCCAAACTCCAATAAGTGCCGTACGTATTAGTTGTGCCCAACTATGTTGAAATGTGAGATGTAAGCATTTCAGCTATTTCTGTATTTTACTTGAAAACCCTAGACCCTATTATAATACAATCGAATTTCCTATCAAATGTTTTGGTTAGCGTAAGGTAAAAACTTACCCATGTTTATTTGTGGGGAGTCTTACGTGATACCTTTTCTTTCAAAAGGTTTTGAAGTTAAGCAATTTTAACCCGTTTACTCACACCAGACCCATGTCTGACCCAAGTTGTTTATTTCTGTTTTATAAACTCTTGGGTACTCAAATTTTTACGAGTAGCCAAGGGATTCAGGTTTAGCTTTGACGAATATTCTGGAGGAGCAATGGAGCAGGAGGCTTCGGCGTTCGTAGATATAGTATTCCGCTGTGTTGATATCTGTGATAGTGTCTGGTCTTGTATTTGAGTTGTAATGTCTAGACAGATGTTTATAACTGTCTAGTAAGTGATGTATAAGTTGTGTACTCTGATTATGTAAAGACTATGTATTAGTTATGTGATATATTATAATTTGTTCCGTTTCCGCTGTGAGATTCTGATGTGTTGTTCTTTCTTTCTCTTCTTTTCTATTCTCTACCCCTTTCTTTCTTCATAATGATGCGACTTTCTATGCCCAGAAAGTCGGGTCGTTACAGTACAGTGATGATAATAATATAACATATCAATAACAGGCATATATTATCAATAACAGATAAAATATAAGTAACAGATCACGGGGTCAGATGTCACGGGTGAACAGATACAGATAATAGTATATCATATATAGCAATAAAAAATTAACAGTTCAATTTAGCATCATATTTCAATTGTCGTTTCAATTGAAATCAAATTTAATAAATATAAGAACGTTAGTCGTGAGTGATTGGCCACCTTCGAGGTTAGAGAATATAGAAGATGACATGGATACGCATATTGATACGGACACGAGCCTATCAGAAAGATGATGCGATCAAATTGGACATTGGCGAGATAAGAGCAAGGCACGATAAACTGGATTTGACGAAGAGCAATGGTATAAGTAACTTATATATAACTATATATATAAATCATATTCTAAATTCATACATATATTAAATTAAATATATATGAATTTCAAAATTATTGGTTTAAACTAAAACTCATATATTACAGTCAAATATATATAAATAATATATACTGAAATAATTACTTATTTATGCCCAGCCATAACATTACTTATATATAAAACTAATATATAAAAAATCTATATTTATAAACTTACATACGAAAAATACTTTGTATAATTATATTACTGCTTCTTTCATCTTCATAGCAAAACTAGGCTACTATGATATACTACACTAGATTTTGAAGTACTTCTATATATTATTATATGCAAGCTTTCGAACCCACATACATATCCTCACTTATAATATTATAGATATAGCAAACCAACACTGTACCGTATATATATTTGTATATATTAAAAACAAGATGACCCTATATATATCTAATCATAAAGCTACCGCACATCTTATATATTAAAAAAACAGAACTCATAAACTTATATGTATACAACTAACATATAAAAGTATATAAACTAATGTATAAATATATATATATATATAATACTTTCAAATCATACGTCATAACCCATATATATAAGTAAACAGATATATATACCTTGTACACACTTACATATATAAAAAGATTTGTACAGTTCCTATTATATATATATATAACATAAAATAATATTAATAACCAATATATCATAAAATCTTATATAACTACATACGTATATAATACTGTACCAACATAACATATATATATATAGTTAAAAATACTAACATATTTAAAAACTAATATATAAACTATATATATAAATAACTAGATCATATAAGCTATATAACTTACATCTTACCCAACTTGTACGTATATATATAGTACGGCTGAAACAATATATATATATAAACTGATAGATTATGAACTCACATGAACTAATATATATAACTAGAAATCTTAAAACTGTAAACATCAAATTAAATCAGATAAGACAAATCTTATATACATACATATATATAAATTATGAGAACAGAACAATGCAAACTAAAATATATGAAACCCAACTCATTTATACATGTAGGCCAAAATATAACTCAGATATATATATATATATATACATATATAAGAACTAGTAGTTGAATTATATAAAACATACAATGCAATGATCGGTGGCCAGGGAAAGAAGGTGTGAGTTGGAGGCCGGGCTGTTGACATTCGGCAAGAGGAGGTCGGAGGCTGAACAGGTGATTGAGGGTGCCAGCAAGGAGGTCGGCTGCCGCGGAGGGAGTTCGGCGTAGGAAGGACAGACGCTAGGTGGAGCAGTGGATCCGAGCGAGGCGTTCACGTGGAGAAAGTAGGGATGTGGAGGGTCGAAGCGGGTCATGTCGGATTAGAGGCGATTGGGTTTGTGGAGTTGTGGGCGGAGACGGCGGCCAGATGTGGGACGGGGTGATGGTGTTGCAGCCATTGTTTTGGTCGGAGGGGCTTGCTTCGAGTCATGGGGTTTGGGGCTTCGGGTTATAGGGTGTGGTGCTTCGAGTTTGGTAGGGGAGTGGTGTGGTTTGGTAGGGGTGGCACGGTCTAGCTTCGTGGTGGTTTCGTTGGTGGCTTCGAGTTTTGTAGGGGAGTGGCGCAGATTGACTTCAAGGAAAAGGGAAGGGCTCGGCAAAATATTGGGGAGGAAGGAAATGGCAGAGGAGAAGGAAAAAGAAAAGAGACAGGAGGAGAGAAGAAAGAAAGGTAGAGCAAAAGTAGAAGGCTGATGGATATATAACAAAAATTGATGTAATATCAACGGCCATACGTTGATTCAGGAAAAAATAATTAGAGCAAATTAAATGTTGCTTGATAGTCACACCTACAGTTTGAAAGGGTAAAGAGAAATTTGAAAGTCACGGATACGGTACCGATACGACACTTGTTTTTGTTGTTTACGTCGTGTACCTGGCTCCAAAGTACATAAATAAATATACCATGGCGATCAGCACGACGATACGAACAGAACGATACACAGATATCACACATCCGATCAAATTATAAAAACTCGAATTTTCGCTATTGAAAATGCTGCTAAAACGAAGGAAATAAGATAAACGGAACTATAGAAGTCCGAATTTGCCAAAACGAATTACGACGTCTTTCTTAGAAAATGATTTACATTTTTATTACATAAAAAGATTCAATTTTCGAAAATATTTAAATTTCACCCATTAAACTGATTAAATTTATAATTTAAATTTCACAATTTAATTAAATTTACTATTTGTCAATAAAAATTTGCCAATTGCTATAATTAAATAGACGAATTCCAAATATCACATTTTTATTTCCAAATTTCATTATTTAAAATTTCACAAAATTTCAGTTAATTACGTTATTAAAACCTTTATAATTTTACGGGTCGTTACAAAAACCATACAAAAATAAGTAAGTTTTAAACCAATTCAAAAATCATTACGTTGAACATTTTATTTTTTTAAACATGTACAGATCTCAAAGATAAATCATTTGAGCATGATATTAAGATCTATAATATAATGAGATCTGAAAAATAAAAGCTAAAGAAAATAAGGTCAACGGTAGAATTAGATCTGAAATATAAGAACTAAAAAAAATAAGACGTACAATGGAATGAGATCCGTAAAATTAGATCTATGGTAGAATAAGATCAGGAAAAAATAAGATCCATGGAATGGGATATAGAAAATTTCTTACTGTTATACAATATACATGTAAATCAAAGGTTCATAAAATTAGATTTGGAAAAACTCTAAATAGATCCGAAAAGGATTGAAAAAATACATCTAAAAATATATCTATAGGTTAACCTTAAAAAACATTTAAATTTGGAAAATTAGATCCATTAAAAACTCAAATACAAATCTGGAGAAATTAGGAAATAGATCTAAAAGTGTGAATAAAAAATACTCAAATCAAAATTAATTACTGGAAAAAAATCTAGAAATGTAACGACCCGTATTTTCACGGATCGAAACATCGTAAAATAGTTGACCTTTGGTTGCATTGCTGTTAAGTCGTTTCAGATTTTGGCAGAATTTTGTTTAAGTCCTAAGTCGTAGCCGACTTATGAGTTTGGACGAGTTAAGTGATAAGTCTGGGCGAGTTAATGACTTAAGGGGTAGGTCGGCGACGACCTAAGGAAGATAGGGGAGTGGTTTAAGTCGGTTGACAGTTTGGAATGACCTAAGGATTTGGAGTTAGGTCGTATGATAGATAAGTCGTATGTTAAGCATTAGGTCGTGTGGGAAGTTATGTCGTAGGCGACTTAAGGATAGAGTTAGGTCGTAGTGACCGACTTAAGATATAGTAGACGACTTAAGGTTTTGACCGAGTTAAGAGATAGGTCGCTATGTATTAGGTCGTCTGGTAGCTTGATTTGTTAGGTCGTTAGACGACTTAAGGAAGTTAGGTCATAGCCTAGTTGAGTCATGGCCGTGTTAAGGAGATAACGCTAAGTGTTAGGTCGCATTGTCTTAAGTCGTACCTAAGTATTAGGTCGTGTGGACTTTAAGTCGCTGAATTGTGGCCTTGTAGTTAGGTCGTAAGTCGTATACCCAGTTAGGTCGTAACCGACTTAGGGGTTAGCTGCTAAGTCATAAGTCGCAGGATCACTAAGTCGTAGTCTGTTAAGTCGGAGGCTCTATTAGGTCGGAGGCTCTGTTAGGTCAGAAGGTTATAAGTCGGAGATGACTTATGGAGGCGGCCGAGTTAAGGTGAAATCAGCCTATAAATACTCGTCCATTTCTTCATTTTTGGGATCCGGATTTCGAAGCGACGAAGTGCTGCCATTTTGAGAGCTCGACTTCTACACTTCTTCACTTCTTTTCTCCACTCTAATCTAGTGATTCCATCCATCCAAGTTGAAGATCAAATTGAAGATTCAAGAGCTTAGATTGAAGATCTTCATCCATCAAAGAGAGATTTCTTCATTTGAAGCGGATTGGTGATAGATCAAGTTAGATCCTTCGCTGTCCAGATCTGAAGCATGTTGATTTGGGGTTGTTTTGGTGATTTGGTGAGTGGTGATTATCTCTCACACGGATCCAAAAGAGTATATCGGATCGTTGGCTTGATTTAGTGTTAAAGTAGTGATTTCCATGCATTTTTGGTAAACCTAAGAGTAGATCCATATAGATCCATTGTTCATGATGATTTGACAACCATTTTTCTACATGATTAACCTATGCAAGTTCATTCATCAAGTTGTAGAGATATTTCTCATGTTTTCATGCTTGTTAGACTTTCAACTCTTTATTTACGAAATTGCCATTATTGTTATAATTGTCCATTTAGCTTATATTTGAATGCTTGATTACTTGGATTAATGTTTGATTTGATTGATTGCTATGTATTAGATGATTGATGATTTGATTTAGACCGAAGATGATTCAAAAGCTAAGGGGAAGGCTCTTGAATTGGAAAAGCTGCACGTGGCATATGTAGCGGATGATGAAGCTCATATGGATAGATTCGATGATGATGTTGAGATGAGACTTTGCTATGATGATGATGAGGCAAAGTATGATATGAGATAGCCTTGGTCTAATCCAGACGGGATCATTCCAAGCATGTTGATAACTCGGTGAAATGGTTCGAGTTGAGGATAATGGTTTTCTCGAGAGGCGCTTGAGCTAGTATGGAAATAGTCGTCGAGGAGGATGACTAGGAGGCTGAGATCTCATCGTTGTTGAGGGTTCTAGCATGCTCAAAGCAAGAGTACGTTGGGCAGATTCGATAGTCCCTGAAGGCTAATGATTGATAGTCAAGTACTCTGGGCAGATTCGATAGTCCTAGGCACGGGTCACGATGACGTGCAGAGTTATGTCTAGAACCAGGGTTTCCATTAGCCCTTGATGGACGGCTGAAAGAATGTGCCGGTCATTCAACTAACGGTGATATTGAGGCAATGATAACAGTGATAGCCAGAGTCATGGATGTTTGGTTGTATCGTCATTCGGTCTCAAGAGCGGTATTTTCTGGGTGCTTATCTGATCTTGGTTTAGGCCTTGGGGGTTTGTACTTGGAAACATCGCCCTTGACTCGAGTGATTATTGCTTTACTTTAAATTGTATGCTTTGCTATGCTGGCTTCTGCTTAGTGTGTGTTTGGGGGCTATCACTGTAGAAAGAGGTGGAGTGGGAGGGTTGTATTCCTATTCCTTTTCCTTTATGCTCTTTTGGTATGTTGTTAGTTAATTTACTGCTCACTAAGACTGTTGTCTGACTCAAGGCTTTATGTTTTAACTCTTATTGCCTTGGGCTGTTCGTCCATTTTGGGACGGGCAGACTAGGTAGCAGGTGACAGGTGCTGTTCTTGCTTTCCACGATGCTGATGACGAAGACGAGCTAGAGTATTGCATATTATTTCTTACTATATGTACTGGATGTTCCGCTGCTTTGTATATTCTCTGAGTGTTATGTAGTGAGGCTTGTTGTATTGACTACTCAGATGTTTGTATCCAACTATTATGAAGTTCTATTGATGAGATTCCATTCTGTGAAGTTTCACTATATATATATTCTATTGTATTTTGTCCATGCGCTGTGAGTAATACGATAGATTCTGTTTTTTTAATTTACCCTGGCAATCGTCCATGGTCGCCTGGCACACTTTACAGCGCACTATCCCTAGATTCGGTGCAGGGGTCATGGGCGGTCGTCACATTTGGTATCAGAGCATTGGTTAATCGATTTTACCCAACGCTCGCTGACGTAACTACGTATAAAAGACGTAATTGTATTTTGATGGATGATTACTATATATAATATAGTAGCCGAGTAGAGTTTGAGTCCTTTATGCAGTTGTTTCTTTAGATGTGCTAATCATTTCTTTTTATAGATATTGAGAATGAGTCGAAGAGGGAGACCAGCTGCTGGGGAAGGCCGTGCTACTGAAGGGGCTGCTGATTATGCTGCTATGTTTGAAGCTATGATGACTTCGATCATGAGAAGGATGCCAGCTCCGGGGCCATCGGTGGATGTTGGAGTTCAAGTTCAAACTCCAAAACCGGTGGATTTTGCTAAGTTGTGTAAGGACTACACTGCTCTAGGAGGGAAGGTTTTCTTGGGAACAGAACCAACCATTGAAGTCCAGAGGTGGATAGATGCTTGTAGAAGGATCTTTGGTGATTTGGGAATCGATGATGCAACTAAGAGGAAGCTTGCATCAAGGCAGCTTCAAGGGAGAGCTTCTGATTGGTGGAACTCTATCACCATTGATACTCCGGAGGAAGAGATTACTTGGGAGCAATTCCAAGTCAGATTTGAAGCTAAGTTCATTTCTACAGCCCAGAAGTCTGTTCTGTTCAAGAAGTTTGTGGAGCTCAAGCAAGGAGGAAGACCAGTTCTCGAGTATGTTTCTGAGTTTGAAGCTTTGTCCAAGTATGCCCGATCGTACATTGAACCTGCTTATCAGAAGAATGAGAAGTTTGTGACAGGCTTGGACAGTTATCTTGGGAGGCAGTTGGTGGATCATTTGGACGATTCATTTGAGAAGCTTGTGGAGAAAGCTCTCAGGCATGAGAGTCTGTTTCCTAAGGAAGGATCTGTTGTTGCTGTGACCAGGGGAGAGTCTAAACCACAGCAGGGTGGAAACAAGAAGAGGAAGCATCAACAACAGAAGGGTAAGGATGGCCAGAAGAAGCCGAAGGGCGAAGTGACTTGCTACAATAGTCAGCAGAAGGGCCATTTCTCTAGGGATTGCAAGAATCCGAAGGTACCGATGAAGTGTCACAACTGTGACAAGCCGGGACATATCAGGAAGGATTGTCCAGAACCAAAGAAGGACAAACAGATTGTGCAAGCTTATGCTTTAGGAGCTGTTCCATCGTCTTCGAAAGCTCCTACCGCGGAAGAGAAAGGAAAGAGTGTGGTGGTTCAAGGTACTCTTTTCCTATGTGGTGTTCCAGTTAGAGTTCTGTTTGATACTGGGGCGTCGCATTCGTTTGTTTGTAACGAACTTGTAGGCCGGTTGGGTTTAGAACCGGATATTGTTGATAGGCCATTGGTTGTGACTAGTCCAGTTGGGGATTCGTCTTGTTTGTGTATGTTATGTCGTGGTCTGATTGTATCGAGTCATGATTGCTCTTTTGTTTGTGATTGCTTTGTTCTGAATTTTGCGGGGTTCGGAATTATTTTGGGTATGGACTGGCTTAGGAAGTATGCGGCAAAGGTGGATTGTGAGAGGTTGGAGGTGTCAGTCGAGAATGTGGAAGGGCGAAGGATTGTGATACGATGTAAGCATGAAGAAGGCGTCTTCATGAGCTTCATGTATTCGCTGGTTGTTCCACGGGATGGACTGTCATCATTGCCAATCGTTAATGGATTTGAGGATGTCTTTGACGAGGTCAAAGGGTTACCTCCGCATAGAGAGATCGAGTTTCGTATAGATCTAGTTGAAGGAGCAAGACCTGTTGTGATGCCTCTTAGGCGGATGGCGCCTAGGGAACAGCAAGAGTTGAGGGTGCAAGTTGACGATCTTTTACAGAAAGGATTCATTCGGCGTAGTGTGCCCGAATGGGGTGCACCAGTTGTGTTTGTAACCAAAGCAGATGGATCGTTGAGGTTGTGTGTAGATTATCGTGAGCTGAATAAGGTGACTAAGAAGAACAAGTATCCCTTGCCGAGAATAGATGACTTGTTTGATCAGCTTCACGAAGCTAAGGTGTTTTCTCAGATGGATTTGGCAACGGGATTTCACCAGTTGAGGGTTGCTAAGGATAGTGTGCCGAAGACAGCTTTTAGGACACCATCCGGTTTCTTTGAGTGGCTGGTAATGCCATTTGGATTGACTAACGCGCCAGCATATTTTGTGGATCTTATGAATAGAGTGTTCAGAGATCAGTTGAACAAGTTCGTACTTGTGTTCGTGGATGATATTCTGATTTATTCCAGAACTGAAGAAGAGCACAAGACACACTTGCATATTGTTTTGGAAATCTTGCGGAAACATCAGCTGAAGGCTAAGTTTTCGAAGTGTCACTTCTGGAAGAGCGAAGTGAGGTTCTTAGGCCATGTTATCTCTGGAAATGGAATAGCGGTTGATCCCGCTAAGGTGGCAGCAATCCAGGATTGGGTTAGACCTAAGAATGCATCTGATGTGAGAAGTTTTCTTGGATTAGCAGGATATTATCGACGGTTTATCAAAGACTTCTCCAAGGTGGCTGCACCATTAACAGGATTGACGAAAAAGAACCAAGTGTTCAGATGGGAAGATAAGTGTGAGCAAGCTTTCGGAATCCTGAAAGAGCGATTGACGAGTGCTCCTGTTTTGACTATTCCAAGTGGTAATGAAGAGATGGTGGTTTACACCGATGCATGAAGTACTGGACTTGGAGCAGTGCTGATGTAGAAGGGTAAAGTTGTTGCGTATGCGAGTCGACAATTGAAGCCGCATGAAAGGAATTATCCGACTCATGATTTGGAGTTAGCGGCGATTGTTTTTGCTCTGAAGATGTGGAGACATTATCTATTGGGAGTTCGATTCGAGTTGTTTACAGATCATAAGTCGTTAAAGTATCTTTTCTCCCAAAAGGATTTGAATCTTCGGCAGCAACGTTGGCTAGAGTTTTTGGCATCATATGATTTTGGTATAGCTTATACTCCGGGAAAAGGTAACGCAGTGGCAGATGCGTTAAGTCGAAGACATGCAGGATTGGGAGCCATGTTTACAGAATGGAAGAATCTCGAGTATTTAGCTGGTTTTGACTTCAGGCCCAGATGTGAATTGGAACCTGAGATGTTGGCAAACTTATCGATAAGACCGACTCTTGTGTAAAGGATTGGCGAGAGTCAAAAGCGAGATGATAAGATTGTCAAGATTATTCGTGATTTAGAATCTGGATTGGACCCAGAAAAGGATAAAGGATTCGAGGTCGATGGAGAAGGTTGGCTTCAGAAACAAGGACGACTAGTTGTTCCCGATATAGATGGATTGAGAGATGAAGTTCTGAAGGAAAGTCATCACTCGAAACTGACTATTCATCCAGGTGGAAATAAGATGTATCGGGATATGAAGAGAACCTACTACTGGGAAGGTATGAAGAAGGAAGTTGGAAATTTTATTTCCAAGTGTATGAACTGCCAGTTGGTAAAAGCTGAACAGAAGAAGCCAAGTGGATTGCTTCAGCCATTAGAAGTTCCTACATGGAAATGGGAGCAAGTGTCGATGGATTTTATTGATGGATTACCTAGAACCAGAACGGGAAATGAAGGGATTTGGGTCATCGTAGATCGTCTGACTAAGAGCGCAAGATTCATTCCTGTTCGATCGACTAGGACCGCATCAAAGTTGGCTGAGTTGTATGTCAAGTGGATAGTTCGATTCCATGGTATTCCGAAGAGTATAGTGAGCGATCGAGACCCATTGTTCACTAGTGGATTTTGGAAGAGCTTTCAGGAAGTTTTGGGAACCGAGTTGTGTTTGAGTACAGCTTATCATCCTCAAACAGATGGTCAGACTGAGAGAGTCAACCGAGTTTTGGAAGATCTTCTTAGGGCTTGTGTTTTGGATTTCGGAGGATCATGGGAAGATCATCTTCATTTGGTGGAATTTTCATATAACAACAGTTACCAGTCAAGCATTGGTATGGCACCGTATGAGGCATTGTATGGAAGACCGTGTAACTCTCCGACATGTTGGTTAGAGACTGGAGAAAAGCTGATACTTGGGCCAGAGATGATTCGACAGACTTCGGATTTCATATAGATCATTCGGCAACGAATGAAGGCAGCCCAAGACCGTCAGAAAAGTTATGTCGATAAGCGTCGTAAGGATTTGGAATTCGACGTAGGTGATATGGTTTTGTGAAGATTTCTCCACTGAAGAATGTTATTCGATTCGGGAAGAAAGGAAAATTGACTCCGAGATTTGTTGGACCATTCACGATCATCGAGCGAATTGGAAGACTCGCTTATAGATTTGAGTTAACAGAGAAGATGTCGAGTGTGCACAATGTTTTTCATGTATCATATCTACGGAAGTATGTGCACGACTTGAATACAGTGGTTTCTGCTGATAGTTGTGAAGATTTCGAAGTTGATTCAGTTGATAGAAGACCTCGTAAGCCGCTTCGTGTTGTGGAAACCGACACGAAACAGCTTAGGAGGAAGGTAGTTAAGTTGCTCAAGATACAATGGAGTGATGATGATAACGACTGTACGTGGGAGGTGGAAGAGAGGATGAAGGCAGCTCATCCTGAACTCTTCAAGGTATGGCCCTAAGGTGTCGTGTCATCTCACAATATTGTAACTTGTTCCAGTTTTAGAATTCTGCATGCTAAGCTAGAATTGGATGCATGGTTTGTTGATTGTTACGGATGGTAGGCGTGCAGAATAGTATTTGATTGCTTTGTTTGTTTGGAATTTCGGGGGCGAAATTCCTAAGGGGGAGAGAATGTAACGACCCGTATTTTCACGGATCGAAACATCGTAAAATAGTTGACCTTTGGTTGCATTGCTGTTAAGTCGTTTCAGATTTTGGCAGAATTTTGTTTAAGTCCTAAGTCGTAGCCGACTTATGAGTTTTGGACGAGTTAAGTGATAAGTCTGGGCGAGTTAATGACTTAAGGGGTAGGTCGGCGACGACCTAAGGAAGATAGGGGAGTGGTTTAAGTCGGTTGACAGTTTGGAACGACCTAAGGATTTGGAGTTAGGTCGTATGATAGATAAGTCGTATGTTAAGCATTAGGTCATGTGGGAAGTTATGTCGTAGGCAACTTAAGGATAGAGTTAGGTCGTAGTGACCGACTTAAGATATAGTAGACGACTTAAGGTTTTGACCGAGTTAAGAGATAGGTCGCTATGTATTAGGTCGTCTGGTAGCTTGATTTGTTAGGTCGTTAGACGACTTAAGGAAGTTAGGTCGTAGCCTAGTTGAGTCATGGCCGTGTTAAGGAGATAACGCTAAGTGTTAGGTCACATTGTCTTATGTCGTACCTAAGTATTAGGTCGTGTGGACTTTAAGTCGCTGAATTGTGGCCTTGTAGTTAGGTCGTAAGTCGTATACCCAGTTAGGTCGTAATCGACTTAGGGGTTAGCTTCTAAGTCATAAGTCGCAGGATCACTAAGTCGTAGTCTGTTAAGTCGGAGGCTCTGTTAGGTCGGAGGCTCTGTTAGGTCGGAAGGTTATAAGTCGGAGACGACTTATGGAGGCGGCCGAGTTAAGGTGAAATCAGCCTATAAATACTCGTCCATTTCTTCATTTTTGGGATCCGGATTTCGAAGCGACGAAGTGCTGCCATTTTGAGAGATCGACTTCTACACTTCTTCACTTCTTTTCTCCACTCTAATCTAGTGATTCCATCCATCCAAGTTGAAGATCAAATTGAAGATTCAAGAGCTTAGATTGAAGATCTTCATCCATCAAAGAGAGATTTCTTCGTTTGAAGCGGATTGGTGATAGATCAAGTTAGATCCTTCGCTGTCCAGATCTGAAGCGTGTTGATTTGGGGTTGTTTTGGTGATTTGGTGAGTGGTGATTATCTCTCACATGGATCCAAAGGAGTATATCGGATCGTTGGCTTGATTTAGTGTTAAAGTAGTGATTTCCATGCATTTTTGGTAAACCTAAGAGTAGATCCATATAGATCCATTGTTCATGATGATTTGACAACCATTTTTCTACATGATTAACCTATGCAAGTTCATTCATCAAGTTGTAGAGATATTTCTCATGTTTTCATGCTTGTTAGACTTTCAACTCTTTATTTACGAAATTGCCATTATTGTTATAATTGTCCATTTAGCTTATATTTGAATGCTTGATTACTTGGATTAATGTTTGATTTGATTGATTGCTACGTATTAGATGATTGATGATTTGATTTAGACCGAAGATGATTCAAAAGCTAAGGGGAAGACTCTTGAATTGGAAAAGCTGCACGTGGCATATGTAGCGGATGATGAAGCTCATATGGATAGATTCGATGATGATGTTGAGAAGACACTTTGCTATTATGATGATGAGGCAAAGTATGATATGAGATAGCCTTGGTCTAATCCAGACGGGATCATTCCAAGCATGTTGATAACTCGGTGAAATGGTTCGAGTTGAGGATAATGGTTTGCTCGAGAGGCGCTTGAGCTAGTATGGAAATAGTCGTCGAGGAGGATGAATAGGAGGCTGAGATCTCATCGTTGTTGAAGGTTCTAGCATGCTCAAAGCAAGAGTACGTTGGGCAGATTCGATAGTCCCTGAAGGCTAATGATTGATAGTCAAGTACTCTGGGCAGATTCGATAGTCCTAGGCACGGGTCACGATGACGTGCAGAGTTATGTCTAGAACCAGGGTTTCCATTAGCCCTTGACGGACGGCTGAAAGAATGTGCCGGTCATTCAACTAACGGTGATATTGAGGCAACGATAACAGTGATAGCCAGAGTCATGGATGTTTGGTTGTATCGTCATTCGGTCTCAAGAGCGGTATTTTCTGGGTGCTTATCTGATCTTGGTTTAGGCCTTGGGGGTTTGTACTTGGAAAACATCGCCCTTGACTCGAGTGATTATTGCTTTACTTTAAATTGTATGCTTTGCTATGCTTGCTTCTGCTTAGTTTGTGTCTGGGGGCTATCACTGTAGAAAGAGGTGGAGTGGGAGGGTTGTATTCCTATTCCTTTTCCTTTATGCTCTTTTGGTATGTTGTTAGTTAATTTACTGCTCACTAAGACTGTTGTCTGACTCAAGGCTTTATGTTTTAACTCTTATTGCCTTGGGTTGTTCGTCCATTTTGGGACGGGCAGACTAGGTAGCAGGTGACAGGTGCTGTTCTTGCTTTCCACGATGCTGATGACGAAGACGAGCTAGAGTATTGCATATTATTTCTTACTATATGTACTGGATGTTCCGCTGCTTTGTATATTCTCTGAGTGTTTTGTAGTGAGGCTTGTTGTATTGACTACTCAGATGTTTGTATCCAACTATTATGAAGTTCTATTGATGAGATTCCATTCTGTGAAGTTTCACTATATATATATTCTATTGTATTTTGTCCATGCGCTGTGAGTAATACGATAGATTCTGTTGTTTTAATTTACCCTGGCAATCGACCATGGTCGCCTGGCACACTTTACAGCTCACTATCCCTAGATTCGGTGCAGGGGTCATGGGTGGTCGTCACAAGAAATGTAGATCTAGAAGACAAACTTGGATGTGAAAAAATAGAAATAGCTATAGAAGAATCTTGTGCTAACAACCTATTGTAAACTATAAGAAGATAAGAAACCGTTAGAACAGAGAGGGGAGATATTTTATTCACTGCATGTGTAAACATACAATACAATGGAGTTCTGTTTATAAGCATGTCATACAAAATAAAAATTACAATAATGACCATGTAACATATAACATATCCACCCGTATAATTTACATATATTATAACACCTCCTGAGCAAGTTCAGCCCCTTACAATGCATTGCGTGCTGCACTTTCAACACAACACTTCATCCTCTCTTCTACACATCAACATGCTTCAACAAGCACCTCTCGAGCATGATCATATCCTCACTTACGTAAGGCCTGTTAGAGCGCTCACTACAAGTGGATTGATTCATATCAACTTCACTTTTGCAACTTGGTTGGTGGATCAACTAAATATCTGCTCAACATCATTTCAGCTCAACAACCTTACTGTCCCCATTCAAGCTCGTCTTTTTTCACTAATGTTGTTGGATTGATACAAGACAGTAGTGCTACTTATTCATCAACTAGAAGCACCTTGGCATTCAACTACTTCACTAATCTTGTTCACACCCAACATCACTATCCTACTCTCTGACATAAAGAAGCAACAACACTCAAGATTCACTTAGATCCATGCCAACAATTCACTCGATTGAGATAGGCTGCTCCTCATAGTATCACATATTTAGGAGAACTATTAATATAATACACTATGAACATTTTTTTTCTTTTTACCTCTGTCATTTTGTTGATCATTATAGTGATAATCAGGCATTTTTGTATTAGTTATTCTTACCAAACTTTTATATGTATTTTACCTTTTATTTAATAAAATATGAGTGCTCTCCACATATGAGGATCACTCTTTTATAAAAAAACATATATTATAACACCTATACTTTTATCTTTTGTTTTGATTTGGAAAATTATTTGGAAAATCATTTTAAAATATTAGATATCTGTATCCGTGGATATAGACGAATATCGAATAATTATCATATCAGTTAATGCTCGATAAATCAATAAAAATAAATAGAAAAGTTTAGATTAACATAAACTTTTTTCAACTCCATTGATTATTAAATTGTTAAAAATAAGTAAAAATATGATGGTAACAAATAATTTTGAGCAGCTAATATACATTTGATGTTTATAATATGAACTTCTAACTTAATAAAAAAATTAAAAAAAATATCTTTCATTATATTGAAATATACATAATTTAAACTATAATCTTGAAAAAAACCAGGCGGATAATTTTTAGATACAGATGTCTTCGTATCTACATCCGCGTCCGTTTTTTCAAATATCGGATATTTATCTGCTTTTCGAATATGGAAGCAGATAGATTTTGGATTTTTCGAGTATCCATTAACAACCCTATAGTGTCTATTATTTCTTGCACCAGTGTATTATTTTTTCAAATAGAGATTACACACAAACTTGTTTTGAACCAATAAAAGAGAGTTCCACCATGAACTGTACTTGATGCACTTAACTAAAACTAGAACCATGTAAATACACAATACTAAACAAACACATTAATACAACGTATGTTTATTAAGATCAAACAGAAATCGTCGATTGCACTATTCAACAATCTCTCCCTTTTAATGATAACAAAATATGTTAAGGTTTACAAACAAGCTACAAATGTATTTGATACGTATATTTCAAGGCATGACAAAATAGATTGGTTTTGGTTAAGCTCCTCCTACACGAATACTCTCCCTACAAACGTGGTGCAAAAAAAAGAATGAAAGTTCTAAATGAATGAAATGAAATAAACAAAAAATGAACTTCAATCAAAAAAATATGTCATAGATCTTATCAAATCATTTACGACCACCAAATTTAAACCTCTTCCTCCTTTTGTTTTCATCAAAAATAGGAAACTACAATTATCATAGTGATTGAGTAACTTGAGAGTTATGAATCAAGAGTAGAAAAAATCAAAATTATATATATTCAATTTAACATCAAATAGAAATCATAGCAGCTATTATGATCAAAATATATCCCAAAAATAGAAAATGAATGATAATTTAACAAAATTATAATTTTATGACACATGGTTCAATCAACTCATCCTATAAACCATTCTTTCATCTGAGTGAAATACTTATATGAGGACAGCATTAACCCTACCTCATTTTAGATAAGATCAAGTTACTCATACCCATTATTGCCACGAGGTCTCTTAGATGAGGGAAAATACACTACTTGATGAGTTTATATACACCGACACTAAAGAATTTTTAGCATAGGCCAGATATCCCTAAGTAATGTAACTCTATGCCCATACCATATACATTTTTCATATGTAATCCTTTAGCCATTAAATTTTAGAATTTTATACACATATTTTATTTTTGTTTTACTTTACATAAGGAGCATGCACATGACTTGTAACGATCCCAAATTTTAATTAATTTTAAATTGATAATTTATTGAATTTTTGAATAAAAATTTGTAAAATTAATTATAAATGGAAGCGAGTTTCCCCGATCCAAATAGAAAATATATAAAGTCATATGGATTTGAAAATTTGTATATATGTGAATATATATGTATATATTGGATTTGAAATAAAATCTTAAATAAAATATATGTTATAGATTTAATACTTAAGTTAGAAATATAAATATAAGATATTAAGTAAACATACAAATGAACATCTATGTGATAAAATAATAACAAATGAAATGCAAATAAAACAAAAGGCAAGGATATCATCAGCCGAAAATAAAGAAATGCAGCCACCATTTTAAAAGCAAAAGAAATAAATATACTCAAGTATATAAACAAAGCCAAAGCAACATTATCTCAGCCTATAAAAAAAATGGAAACATATGTACTTAAGCAATTAATGCCACATCTCAGCCGAGACAAGCAAGTATGGCTGAAGTGAACATGATTATGCAACATACCTTTAGCATATCAAAGCATTTAATAAAAGCATTATCAGCCATTCCTATTGTATAAACAAATAATCAACTAGTACAAAGAAAAGATAACATCACCCTGTACAAACTATTGTATACCCTATCACCTTCTTTTTCCATATATATTAATCAACTTCCTCATCAGTTCGTCCATTTAAGAAAATTATCAAAACTGAAAAAAATAGCATATACATTCTTCTTCAACTCAATCAGCTGCATGCATTCTTCATCTGAGTTTCAAGTTTCAAACCAAAGTTCATCAGCAATTACAGTTTCAAGTTCAAAACTGCTTTCAAAAGCACTACTCTATATTTCAATCATATAGGTGAGTAAACTTTTCTAATCTCTGATGTTTGATGTGTTGTTTGAAAATAGAATTTAAACAAGTTTGAACATTGCTGGATTAACAAAAATCTATGAATATATGCCTGTGCCTGTCAGTTTAAATTTACATTACCTCTATTCCAGGTTAGAGAAAAAAATCCATAGCCCTGTACATAATCCAATTCCCTTACCTCTGATCCTTGTTGATATCAGAATTCAAACAAAAGTTGTTTGTTTTGACATGTAATTGTAAAAATGAATTCAAACAAAATGAACTAAAGATTCTCTGAGAAATTTGAAAATACAGTTAGAATTCAAACCCTGTAGAAATTCGAATTGTATAAAACTTAGGTTCAATTATACTATCTGGAAGCTTATCAAAATTTATGATTTTTGAAAGTAAATTCATAATTTTTAGTTCAGTATGCTGAGAGCATTTGCGAGTTGAACAAAATTTGCATTTTTCCCATTTTCTAACAATCGAATCAATTTAAAATGTTGAAGTTTGGTTTGAAGTAAGTATGAACATCATGGATCTTGAGAAAATTATCAAAGAATTTTTCTATTGTATAAATTAAAGGAAAGAAATTGATTTAGGGTTTTAGTTGGAGTTTTGAACATGTCTGTAACAATGGTGTGTTCGTCCTCTTCACGTGATCGAGTTGCTCGAGGGTCCGGTGGAAGGTGGCTTGGCACGTTGTCGTAGTGTGGCCGAAGTTCGAGCGCCTCCGGTGGTCAGTGCGACGGTGGCGAGGTGATTTAGTCAATGGTGATGTTTGCAATTTTTCATTCGACCTGCTATATTTCGAATTTGAAATTTTGGAGGCCATTCGAGTTTAGTTTCCTAGTATTCGTGAGATTTGTGATTTGCCTGAAGCATTGGAGTTCGTCAGAGCTTGGACGCGCCACCGTGCACGTGTACGGCGCGGTGAGATGTCTTAGTGTCGTTGGGGACCTTCGTCTCGAATCATGCTCGAGTAACTGGGGGTTAGTATTCGAGTTCAAATGCGTAAGTATGTTACCTGATGCCTTTTTATACTTAGGTTAAATTTAAACTACAGATTAAAAAAAAGGGGGAGAAGAAGAGTTACAGAGGACTCGGGTGATTTGAGTGTTTAATGCGAAGTGCTACTCGAGTTTTTAACAGGAAAGCCTCGGGTTTTTTTCGTCAATCTGCAGTATTACTTCATAAGGAAGAAGTTGAGTAAATTTGGTTTCCAAAAATTTGTTTAAAACATTGTGAACTTAGAAGATGTTTAACAGATAAGTTAAGACTTAATTCAAGTTTTAAATTTTTTAGTTAAAGCTTAACAATGTTCTTAAACCCTTAATTATTTTAATTAAACAATTAATTTAAGTTAAGTATAAAGTTAATTAACACTTAAGTTTGTAGTTAATAGAAAATTTGTTTAAAATAAATCATTCGATAAAATTAAATTATTAGTTTAACTGAAAATCTTAGTTAAATTAAAATTTTAAAATGGCAGATTTAATTATTCGATTTATTTCGGATATTAATCGATTGTATAAAAAAATTGTCTATAAAAGGTTTATAAATCGAGAAAACAAACTGGAGTGGAAATAGATTGCAAAAATTAAAAGCAAAGGTGAGATCTTCTCAATCAAAATTTAAAGTTGGATTTTTTGCAGTGATTGATTGATTGACTGTTTGGATGTGATATTAGATATAGTAGGATATATCTATATATATATATATAGCAATATATACATATTGGCATATGTATATATTGGAGTTGATTGATTTCCCGCACTATATAGCGGATGAGACCCTATTGCGCCGCATAATAGCGGATGATATTTTATAAATCCCATATACTGTGATATTCCACCTCGAAGTGGAATTGGTATTGTTCTAACGTCTGTGGATGCAGGGAAATAGGTTGGAGGGATCCAACTGGATTCCTCACCGTATTGATTTATTTACAGATATTGTGATATATTCTGTTATCATATGATGATATGTGATGTTTTGTTGTCGTGATTGATTTTTGGTGCTGGTGCATCATCGGATCCATTTTTGAAGTTTAAAAATAACGATTTTGATTTTAAAGAGATTTTTAAAGTGATTTTTGAGATTATACGTTTTATTAAATTTTTGGATTGATTCATCCTAAATAAATAAACGTTAAAATTTTAAAGTTATAAAAACTAAGATTTTTGTGAAATATAACCAAAGTGTCATTTTTGAAATAAATAGTTGGTTGATTTACAAAGTGGTATCAGAGCATATGGTTAAGCGACAACCCTGCTCTGTTGGGTGTTACTCATTAGTGATAGAGTCAGTAGTACTCTAGAATGAGTGTGAGTGTAATAATAGATATGAGCGTGTATTTGTTAGTGAATATTAAAATTGTTTTGTATTGTGTTGACTTATCGGTTGACTGTTTATAGATTCTGGTCGGTGCAGGGTGGCCAACTGTAATCGATAGGGATTTCTAAACTCTTAAACAAGATAAACTGACACAATATTGTTTTAAAATGGGGTAAATGAAATAATTTTACCCAAAACTATTTTTGTATAGAAAAGAAATGATTTTCTATGAATTATTAGAGTATATGGATGTTTGGTTGTTTGGAAGTGATAATATTGAAATATTATCATTGCTATATGGAATTGAATAAGAAATTAAAATAATAACCAAAGATTTGAAGATAAATCCATTTAAAAAATGTGAACTGAAAAGTATAAGGAAATAAATTCATATACGAATGGGATTTGTTAATGTAAAATTGTAAATGTGATTTATAATTCGGAATGGAATTGCCGGAAGATATTTGAAAATAAATTCATATCATAAGTTTGAGGAATATTAGGAGATCGAATCTGTCTATCTCTGTATTATTTTCGTACCTACGAATTTCAAAGACGAAATTCTTTTTAAGGGGGGAAGTCTGTAACGATCCCGAATTTTAATTAATTTTAAATTGATAATTTATTGAATTTTTGAATAAAAATTTGTAAAATTAATTATAAATGGAAGCGAGTTTCCCCGATCCAAATAGAAAATATATAAAGTCATATGGATTTGAAAATTTGTGTATATGTGAATATATATGTATATATTGGATTTGAAATAAAATCTTAAATAAAATATATGTTATAGATTTAATACTTAAGTTAGAAATATAAGATATTAAGTAAACATACAAATGTACATCTATGTGATAAAATAATAACAAATGAAATGCAAATAAAACAAAAGGCAAGGATATCATCAGCCGAAAATAAAGAAATGCAGCCACCATTTTAAAAGCAAAAGAAATAAATATACTTAAGTATATAAACAAAACCAAAGCAACATCATCTCATCCTATAAAAAAAATGGAAACATATGTACTTAAACAATTAATGCCACATCTCAGCCGAGACAAGCAAGTATGGCTGAAGTAAACATGATTATGCAACATACCTTTAGCATATCAAAGCATTTAATAAAAGCATTATCAGCCATGCCTATTGTATAAACAAATAATCAACTAGTACAAAGAAAAGATAACATCACCCTGTACAAACTATTGTATACCCTATCACCTTCTTTTTCCATATATATTAATCAACTTCCTCATTAGTTCGTCCATTTGAGAAAATTATCAAAACTGAAAAAAAAATAGCATATACATTCTTCTTCAACTCAATCAGCTGCATGCATTCTTCATCTGAGTTTCAAGTTTCAAACCAAAGTTCATCAGCAATTACAGTTTCAAGTTCAAAACTGCTTTCAAAGCACTACTCTGTCTTTTAATCATATAGGTGAGTAAACTTTTCTAATCTCTGATGTTTGATGTGTTGTTTGAATATAGAATTTAAACAAGTTTGAACATTGCTGGATTAACAAAAATCTATGAATATATGCCTGTGCCTGTCAGTTTAAATTTACATTACCTCTGTTCCAGGTTAGAGAAAAAAATCCATAACCCTGTACAAATTCCAATTCCCTTACCTCTATTCCTTGTTGATATCAGAATTCAAACAAAAGTTGTTTGTTTTGACATGTCTTTAATTGTAAAAATGAATTCAAGCAAAATGAACTAAAGATTCTCTGAGAAATTTGAAAATACAGTTAGAATTCAAACCCTGTAGAAATTTGAATGTTATAAAACTTAGGTTCAATTATACTATCTGGAAGCTTATCAAAATTTATGATTTTTGAAAGTAAATTCATAATTTTTAGTTCAGTATGCTGAGAGCATTTACGAGTTGAAAAAAATTTGCATTTTTCCCATTTTCTAACAATCAAATCAATTTAAAATGTTGAAGTTGGTTTGAAGTAAGTATGAACATCATGGATCTTGAGAAAATTATCAGAGAATTTTCTATTGTATAAATTAAAGGAACGAAATTGATTTAGGGTTTTAGTTGGAGTTTTGAACATGTCTGTAACAATGGTGTGTTCGTCCTCTTCACGTGATCGAGTTGCTCGTGGGTCCGGTGGAAGCTGGCTTGGCGCGTTGTCGTAGTGTGGCCGAAGTTCAAACGCCTCCGGTGGTCAGTGCGACGGTGGCGAGGTGATTTAGTCAATGGTGATGTTTGCAGTTTTTCATTCGACCTGCTATATTTCGAATTTTAAATTTTGGAGGCCATTTGAGTTTAGTTTCCTAGTATTCATGAGGTTTGTGATTTGCCTGAAGCATTGGAGTTCGTCAGAGCTTGGACGCGCCACCGTGCATGTGTACAGCGCGGTGAGATGTGTTAGTGTCGTTGGGGACATTCGTCTCGAATCGTGCTCGAGTAACTGGGGGTTAGTATTCGAGTTCAAATGCGTAAGTATGTTACCTGATGCCTTTTTATACTTAGGTTAAATTTAAACTACAGATAAAAAAAAGGGGGGAGAAGAAGAGTTACAGAGGACTCGGGTGATTTGAGTGTTTAATGTGAAGTGCTACTCGAGTTTTTAACACGAAAGCCTCGGGTTTTTTTGTCAATCTGCAGTATTACTTCATAAGGAAGAAGTTGAGTAAATTTGGTTTCCACAAATTTGTTTAAAACATTGTGAACTTAGAAGATGTTTAATAGTTAAGTTAAGACTTAATTCAAGTTTTAAATTATTTTAGTTAAAGCTTAACAATGTTCTTAAACCCTTAATTATTTTAATTAAACAATTAATTTAAGTTAAGTATAAAGTTAATTAACACTTAAGTTTGTAGTTAATAGAAAATTTGTTTAAAATAAATCATTCGATAAAATTAAATTATTAGTTTAACTGAAAATCTTAGTTAAATTAAAATTTTAAAATGGTAGATTTAATTATTCGATTTATTTCGGATATTAATCGATTGTATAAAAAAATTGTCTATACAAGGTTTATAAATCGAGAAAACAAACTGGAGTGGAAATAGATTGCGAAAATTAAAAGCAAAGGTGAGATCTTCTCACTCAAAATTTAAAGTTGGATTTTTTGCAGTTATTAATTGATTGACTGTTTGGATGTGATATTAGATATAGTAGGATATATATATATAGCAATATATACATATTGGCATATGTATATATTGGAGTTGATTGATTTCCCGCACTATATAGCGGATGAGACCCTATTGCACTGCATAATAGCGGATGATATTTTATAAATCCCATATACCACGATATTCCACCTCGAAGTGGAATTGGTATTGTGCTAACGTCTGTGGATGCAGGGAAATAGGTTGGAGGGATCCAACTGGATTCCTCACCGTATTGATTTATTTACAAATATAGTGATATATTCTGTTATCATATGATGATATGTGATGTTTTGTTGTCGTGATTGATTTTTGGTGCTGGTGCATCATCGGATCCATTTTTGAAGTTTAAAAATAACGATTTTGATTTTAAAGAGATTTTTAAAGTGATTTTTGAGATTATACGTTTTATTAAATTTTTGGATTGATTCATCCTAAATAAATAAACGTTAAAATTTTAAAGTTATAAAAACTAAGACTTTTGTGAAATATAACCAAAGTGTCATTTTTGAAATAAATAGTTGGTTGATTTGCAAAGTGGTATCAGAGCATATGGTTAAGCGACAACCCTGCTCTGTTGGGTGTTACTCATTAGAGATAGAGTCAGTAGTACTCTAGAATGAGTGTGAGTGTAATAATAGATATGAGCGCGTATTTGTTAGTGAATATAAAAATTGTTTTGTATTGTGTTGACTTATCGGTTGACTGTTTATAGATTCTGGTCGGTGCAGGGTGGCCAACTGTAATCGATAGGGATTTCTAAACTCTTAAACAAGATAAACTGACACAATATTGTTTTAAAATGGGGTAAATGAAATAATTTTACCCAAAACTATTTTTGTATAGAAAATAAATGATTTTCTATGAATTATTAGAGTATATGGATGTTTGGTTGTATGGAAGTGATAATATTGAAATATTATCATTGCTATATGGAATTGAATAAGAAATTAAAATAATAACCAAAGATTTGAAGATAAATCCATTTAACAAATGTGAATTGAAAAGTATAAGGAAATAAATTCATATACGAATGGGATTTGTTAATGTAAAATTGTAAATGGGATTTATAATTCGAAATGGAATTCCCGGAAGATATTTGAAAATAAATTCATATCATAAGTTTGAGGAATTATAGGAGATCGAATTTGTCTATCTCTGTGTTATTTTCGTACTTGTGAATTTCGAGGACAAAATTCTTTTTAAGGGGGGAAGTCTGTAACGATCCCGAATTTTAATTAATTTTAAATTGATAATTGATTGAATTTTTGAATAAAAATTTGTAAAATTAATTATAAATGGAAGCGAGTTTCCCCGATCCAAATAGAAAATATATAAAGTCATATGGATTTGAAAATTTGTATATATGTGAATATATATGTATATATTGGATTTGAAATAAAATCTTAAATAAAATATATGTTATAGATTTAATACTTAAGTTAGAAATATAAGATATTAAGTAAACATACAAATGAACATCTATGTGATAAAATAATAACAAATGAAATGCAAATAAAACAAAAGGCAAGGATATCATCAGCCGAAAATAAAGAAATGCACCCACCATTTTAAAAGCAAAAGAAATAAATATACTCAAGTATATAAACAAAGCCAAAGCAACATCATCTCAGCCTATAAAAAAAATGGAAACATATGTACTTAAGCAATTAATGCCACATCTCAGCCGAGACAAGCAAGTATGGCTGAAGTGAACATGATTATGCAACATACCTTTAGCATATCAAAGCATTTAATAAAAGCATTATCAACCATGCCTATTGTATAAACAAATAATCAACTAGTACAAAGAAAAGATAACATCACCCTGTACAAACTATTGTATACCCTATCACCTTCTTTTTCCATATATATTAATCAACTTCCTCATCAAATCGTCCATTTGAGAAAATTATCAAAACTGAAAAAAATAGCATATACATTCTTCTTCAACTCAATCAGCTGCATGCATTCTTCATCTGAGTTTCAAGTTTCAAACCAAAGTTCATCAGCAATTACAGTTTCAAGTTCAAAACTGCTTTAAAAAGCACTACTCTGTCTTTCAATCATATAGGTGAGTAAACTTTTCTAATCTCTGATGTTTGATGTGTTGTTTGAATATATAATTTAAACAAGTTTGAACATTGCTGGATTAACAAAAATCTATGAATATATGCATGTGCCTGTCAGTTTAAATTTACATTACCTCTGTTCCAAGTTAGAGAAAAAAATCCATAGCCCTGTACAAAATCCAATTCCCTTACCTCTGATCCTTGTTGATATCAGAATTCAAACAAAAGTTGTTTGTTTTGACATGTCTTTAATTGTAAAAATGAATTCAAGCAAAATGAACTAAAGATTCTCTGAGAAATTTGAAAATACAGTTAGAATTCAAACCCTGTAGAAATTCGAATGTTATAAAACTTAGGTTCAATTATACTATCTGGAAGCTTATCAAAATTTATGATTTTTGAAAGTAAATTCATAATTTTTAGTTCAGTATGCTGAGAGCATTTGCGAGTTGAACAAAATTTGCATTTTTCCCATTTTCTAACAATCGAATCAATTTAAAATGTTGAAGTTTGGTTTGAAGTAAGTATGAACATCATGGATCTTGAGAAAATTATCAGAGAATTTTTCTATTGTATAAATTAAAGGAACGAAATTGATTTAGGGTTTTAGTTGGAGTTTTGAACATGTCTGTAACAATGGTGTTTTCGTCCTCTTCACGTGATCGAGTTGCTCGAGGGTCCGGTGGAAGGTGGCTTGGCGCGTTGTCATAGTGTGGCCGAAGTTCGAGCGCCTCCGGTGGTCAGTGCGACGGTGGCGAGGTGATTTAGTCAATGGTGATGTTTGTAGTTTTTCATTCGACCTGCTATATTTCGAATTCGAAATTTTGGAGGCCATTCGAGTTTAGTTTCCTAGTATTCGTGAGATTTGTGATTTGCCTGAAGCATTGGAGTTCGTCAAAGCTTGGACGCGCCACCGTGCACGTGTACGGCGCGGTGAGATGTCTTAGTGTCGTTGGGGACCTTCGTCTCGAATCATGCTCGAGTAACTGGGGGTTAGTATTCGAGTTCAAATGCGTAAGTATGTTACCTGATGCCTTTTTATACTTAGGTTAAATTTGTTTAAAACATTGTGAACTTAGAAGATGTTTAACAGTTAAGTTAAGAGTTAATTCAAGTTTTAAATTATTTTAGTTAAAGCTTAACAATGTTCTTAAACCCTTAATTATTTTAATTAAACAATTAATTTAAGTTAAGTATAAAGTTAATTAACACTTAAGTTTGTAGTTAATAGAAAATTTGTTTAAAATAAATCATTCGATAAAATTAAATTATTAGTTTAATTGAAAATCTTAGTTAAATTAAAATTTTAAAATGGTAGATTTAATTATTCGATTTATTTCGGATATTAATCGATTGTATAAAAAAATTGTCTATACAAGGTTTATAAATCAATAAAACAAACTGGAGTGGAAATAGATTGCGAAAATTAAAAGCAAAGGTGAGATCTTCTTACTCAAAATTTAAAGTTGGATTTTTTGCAGTTATTGATTGATTGACTGTTTGGATGTGATATTAGATATAGTAGGATATATATATATATATATAGCAATATATACATATTGGCATATGTATATATTGGAGTTGATTGATTTCCCGCACTATATAGCGGATGAGACCATATTGCACCGCATAATAGCGGATGATATTTTATAAATCCCATATACCGCGATATTCCACCTCGAAGTGGAATTGGTATTGTGCTAACGTCTGTGGATGCAGGGAAACAGGTTGGAGGGATCCAACTGGATTCCTCACCGTATTGATTTATTTACAGATATTGTGATATATTCTGTTATCATATGATGATATGTGATGTTTTGTTGTCGTGATTGATTTTTGGTGCTGTTGCATCATCGGATCCATTTTTGAAGTTTAAAAATAATGATTTGATTTTAAAGAGATTTTTAAATTGATTTTTGAGATTATACGTTTTATTAAATTTTTTGGATTGATTCATCCTAAATAAATAAACGTTAAAATTTTAAAGTTATAAAAACTAAGATTTTTGTGAAATATAACCAAAGTGTCATTTTTGAAATAAATAGTTGGTTGATTTATTAAGTGGGTAAAAAATTTGGATTTTTTAATTATTGAAAACGATGTATATAAAAGATGTACAAAATTGATATTTATAAATTTAAAACATTGGGATTATTAAACGAGTTTTATAAGTGTTAAAATGAAGTATAAATGGATTTCATAAGTGAACGAAATTTTATATTTATAAATTGTGAAGTTACAAAATGAATAGATTTTGTAAAACAAAATATTTATAAGTAATTAACTTATAAATCGGATTTTGGCATTTTAATTGAAATTTTTGAATAAGTATGAATGGTTCACAGATGAGATTTATAAAATATATATTTTATAAATCAAAACAATGGAATTATAAAAGTATTTCAGTTATTGTTGAGAATAAGGTTATGAATGAAATCTTATAAGTAATAAGATTTAAAATTCGTGAAGTTTTAAAGGAACAATTTTGTGAATAAATGAATTATAAGTACTTAACTTATAATATGGACTTTTGGTTATATATATATATATATATTGAGTTATAAATTGAATGGGTCATTAAAGGAGATTTATAAATCGAAGTTGTTATAAAATAGAAATATGATTTATAAACATTGTTTTATAAATCCGAAATCACTTATTTTGATAAGTGAATTTTTGAAGTTAATTAAAGGAATTATATCCACGATTTTGGACAGTGGATAATCCTTTAAATAAAAATGTGTAGAAATGTTAAATTTGGATAACGAAGTATATTTACGATTTTGGACAGTGAATATATTAGTAAATAAAATGGATATGTTTTGGAGAAGTGATATTACGAAATGAAGTAATTATTTTAAAAGATGTTTTAAAACGTGTTAAGTATCGAATACATAGATTTCAACATTTATTGTTGAAATAGACGTTTTCGAGAAATAAGGAAATGGTGGACTATAACACTGTTGTTATAGTAAATGGTTTCCGAAAGGAAATGTTTTATATAGTATTGGGATTTATATATCTATCTAAATTTCGAATCCCTATACTAGTGATTTTGAGTTGTCGTAACGATGTTTTACATAACATTCATTTTGACTCAAATAAAATTTGTGAAAAAGAATGGTTTCCTTAAAGAATGAAATATATACTTAACATTTATTTAAGTATATCGAATATTTTCCAAGTGTTGAAAATAAATGATTTGTGAATTACTTATTATTAAATAAGTATGGAAATGTTTTCCAATATGAAATGAGAGGTTTGAAATTTTATCTTTTAAAGATAAATTGAAAGTGAATATTTGAAATCGATTGAAAATCGTATATCAGTACATATTTGAAATATAAATTCACTATGGAATTTATAAAAGGAATGGAAATTCGTTTTAAAAATAAACGTTGATTTATTTTTAAAGTGTGGAAATTATATATCTTGTAAAGATATTTTTGGAAAAAATAAATAATTTGGAAAATTATTTGGAATCTGATGATGTTGCACATCTTTATTGATAGTTAAATAACCGACTATCAATAATTACCTTGAATGGGTATTTGTTGTGAATTGGATGAATTTGAATGCCACACTTATTTTGAATAAGCGCTCACTATTCGGGTTAGCCGGGAAAGGACCTTGGGGTCGTATAACCCATTCTGAATATGTGATACTTCGTAATGGATTGTATTTGATGAACGGTGTTGAAGACCGGATATTTTTGAAAACGGAAGGGTTATCGTCGAGTTACTCTGCAACGGTTGATCTTCGATATAGAGGTTTTATCACCCTTAGTGACAGGAAGTCCGGACGTGATTTGAAAATTATCTGGATTTGCAAGGGCTTCGTGAGAAGTGCCTTCGGTTCTGTTCGATCCCGGAACAGACTTGTATGGATTGTATGTCTGACATTACAAATTGAGATATAAAGCTGATTTCTTTCAAATACATATCTGTTGGTGGCGGAGAATTTATTCTCTTAGCTTAACACCCTTCTCTGAGACGTACGAGCTCAGAGGTTATGTAGTTGAAATTTATCAGCAATATACTCCCAATTTGGTAATGTGACATGCTGAGTGTTGCTATGAAATGATCATTGTTTGATCATTTGTGATATGATCATTTGTTTGATCATTTATCTTTGTGATCATTACTTTGATCATTTGTTTGACCCGAAGCATGGATTTGTGAAAAGCGTAGCTTTGTGGATGAGACTTCGTCGGACCTCACACCTCGAAAATGGTCAAAACAGGAAGGATGCAGCAAGGTTCTAGGGAGTAGCGCCCCTTAGTGTATGTCATTCCTTCTGGATAGAGGTGGTATCATGGTATGGAGCCCAGATATTTAACCTATGTTGTTACTGCAAATTTATTATGTGGTTGTTGGAAATCGAGGATCCTCGGGATGATCGGTTACGATCGAGGGATGACATACGCGTGTCAGTAGTTACCTATTTTTGCAGAGGTAACCCGGCCTTGTGTTGGCAGAGATCTAACCGTAATGTTAGGTTATTTCTCGGGACGTCTTTCCATAGGCGTTTCCATGTGGCAATGGGAAGTTCCTTGGCCTGACCATTTGTTGGAAATCCAAACTCCAATACGCACCTTGTACGGTTTTAGTTGTAGAACCTGCCATCTAATACGGTAGCTATAGTAGGCGTACTATAATGGTACGTATGCTGGCTAAGATTTATATTGTACTTTCGAAATGTTTTTCCTCACTATGCACTAATAATAATATCCAAAATGTTTTGTTTTGCGTAGTAAGCATCTTTGACTATCATAAGAAGAAATCTCCTCCAATTCTGCGTTTGCATTGTGTGTGTGGCAGGAGGTCTTATGGTAGTTTCATTTTCCAAAAGCATTGCGAATCTATTTATTTCCTTTGTGAAAAATAACAGTTTTACGATCTCACACCAGTCACCATGACTGACTCGGAGTTTATTGTTTCCCTTCTAAACTCTAGGTGCCCATTATTTTCCACACGGGCAACCTAGAGTTATGTTATCAGGATATTCTGGAGCTGTGGAAGCAAGCTGGATGGCGTAACGTATCACCCGTACTTGTTTATTTATTCCGCTGTGTATTCTGTATGAGGACAAGTTTATATAACTGTCCATTGTTGTATTGAGTTGTATATTGACTCTGATTGATGTATGTATAAACTGATATAGTTCTTTGTTTTAAAAGACTAGTGATTATCTATTATATATTGTTCCGCTGCGAATGTGAGATTCTGATATTGTTTTCTATTTCTGTGTTTTCTGTTGTTCTTCTTTTCTTTTTCTTCTATCTTTTCTTCTACCTCTTCTTTCTTAAACCCTAAGAATTCAGTTTTCCGTTCATCTTGAGTTAATCGATGGAGATTAGTGTCTATTCAAGGGGTATGGAAAAGTGGATTCTTACAGACTTGTCCTCGATATCCACTTTTTTCCAATCAAAGTTTACCACATTTCTGGTTTATCTTAATATTATCGACACATATATAGAATGGAAAAAAATCGATAGAAATATGATATATAAAGAAGTGGTGTAGGATATGTAATAATAAAAAATAGAATGCCACTAAACATGTGCTTAAATTTAAAAAATACAATGTTGATATTCTATCAAGATCATAAAAATTTATCCCCAATCATTTATGTAATCGTTACTCATACATTTGATAAGCACAAAAAGTTTAAATCAGTCATAGCCACATTTTAAAAAGCAAATTCTTTAATACAATCTAAGAATATATTTTTCTTTTAAAATTTCATTTTGAGAGGAAAAAATTGAATGACCAAATAGACAAAGAAAAATCTCCTTTTTGAAAGAAAACAACTATAACAAACAAAACAAATCCTACTAGTCTATATCCATAATCCCCAAAATGTGAAAATCTACCTTTTGAATGAGATTTTGTAAAAATGTCAGCAAGTTGAAAACCAATGGGAATGAATTCAATGCGAATATCCTCTTTTGAAATGTGATCTCGAATAAAGTGATGACCTACATCTATGTGTTTAGTACGAGAGTAGTGAACATGATTGTTTGGCAAGTTAATAACACGTATCATATTTTAAAGGCACACGTTTAAGTATTAAGCCAAATCTAACAAAGTTTGCATCATCATAAACATTGAGCATAACAACTTCCTAAAGCAATATACTCTGCTCTAGTGGTAGATAAAGAAACATTGTTTTATATTCGATTGACCATGAAACTAAAGAGTGTCCTGACAAGAAACATATTCCACCGGTATTTTTGAAAACATGCACATAAACAGACAACAAACATGACATCAGGTCTAAAGTAGTAAGATAAAGAAGAGAACCAATAATACCTTGATATTTCGTTTGATCAATCCCAATTCTTTTTTCATTTTGTCAAGCTCGGTTGAAGGACTCATGGGCTTTCTAAATGGCCTTATTGATTTCACAAAAAATGACACAAATACTCCAGATGCAATTAAAAGTACCAAAAATGTATAGATCTAATGAAACAAACATAAAAGAAGTAGATAGACATAATTTTTATAGTGGTTCGGAAAATACTCCAGACTACATCCACTTTAATTTTTGTTATTGACTGATTCTCTCTGGAATATAATGATTATAACTCAAATCCGCTCACAATCTAGTAGATCTCAGATTTAGGAGTGTTTAGAGTGTTTGGGGAAGAAGAAGACATAAGAGAAATCAAGTGCCAAAAAGTCCAAAATGAAGTCCCAAAAAAGAAGTCCTCTCTAAGTTGTAGGTAGTTTGCTATTTACAGGAAAATCGTCTAGCAAAACCGGGTGCCCATGAAATATCTAGTCTAGATCCAAGCTCAAGTATCAAGAAGTGAGCTTCGGGGCTCATGCTCCAATAAAAACCTCTCAGTACCAAGAGATTCCTCTCGCTACCAATAGGGTTTTATAAGTGGGAATTCTCCTTTCTTCCTCTATTTTGCTTCCTTTCTTTGATCTGTTATGTTCCAGACACTTTTCCTTAAAGATGGAGTCGTTTTTGATAGTTGTTGATATTGCTTTGTTCATTTCTGCTTGACTCTCAATAATCCTTAGAGTTGTTCGTCTATTCTTTAAGAAAAGCACTTCATCACAATCACTTGAGGTAGTATTTCAAGTACAAGTGGATTTGGAGGTCCATAGTGTAAACTCTTGGTACCAAGTGGATCTTTTCGGTACTGTTTGGTCCACTTTGTTCCTTTTCCTTTGAAACTTGCTAAGCATATCTTCCTGCCCTTCCAAACATGTTCCCAAGTCCTTGAATTATTTCATCCTCATACTAGCATCCTAATTCAAGTAGAAATCTGCTTTGTTAATGTTAGCGCCAAAATTGGTCATGAACACCCAAATCTAGTTGAAAGTACCAAATACCAATCACAGCTCACAGACAGAATGTATGTAGAGAGTAATAACGTGAAGAACAGTAAAAATTAAAAAGAAAGCAGTAAAGAACAACAAGTTTTATAGTGGTTCGGCTAACTCCGGCCTACGTCCACTCCAGAAGTTTCCTTTTTATTGCTGTAATAATCGATTATAGTTACAAAGTGGCAGAGTAGCCTTAGCCTTAGAAAAGAGAAAGTAAGAGAGCAGAAAGGAAGATCCCTTTTCTGAACCCTCACATGTTGTATTTATAGGCAAAACTAGGTAATTGGGCTTCTCAAGTGATACAGGACCATTAAGACTTCGGCTGAGTTCACACCCTTCACCTCGACCAACCCCAAGTCGTCCATCGGCCGACCCAAAGTAACCATGGTAATGACCCGAAGTGAAATGCTCCGCGGCTCAAAGTAACATGACCTAAAGCCTAGGCCAAACTACAGTTGAAGTAACACTCACCCAAGTGCTGAACGACCTATACCTCCCTGATGCCGAACGACCACCAATGCCGAACGACCTATACCTCGCTGATGCCGAACAACCACCAATGCTGAACGACCTCCAATGCCGAGCGACTTCCAATGCCGAGCGATGTGCAATGCCGAACGACGTCCAATGCCGAGCGACTTCCGACGCCAAGCGATGTGCAATGCCGAGCGACTTCCGATGCCGAGCGATGTGCAATGCCGAACGAGGTACGTTGTCGACCCACATCACCTTGCCAACCCAAACCATGCCGAGCCGCCTCTAACGCCGAACCATCCCACCAATGCTGAGCCACCTGCGACCGAACCATCCAAATGTCGGGCCACCACCAATTGCCGAACCACCTACATGCCGAGCGACATCAGCCAACCTACCTAGGCCGAGCCATGCATATTGAACCATCCCTGACTGACTGTCTATCCATCCAGTTGACTAAATCCGTCATGAACCAACCTCGACGAACGAGTAGTCAATTTAGTTAAGTCCGCCAATCTACGGCTTTGCCAAAAGGCTGGTTAACAGTTAAAAAGCCGGTTAACACTTGCATTCTTGACTTCAAATCTTTTCAGTGAATCTTTCATGTACTTCATTTGTGAGTGCCCTCATCACTGTGCTTGACTTGAAACCTTAAAAAGTATTTCAATTCTCCTACCAAGCTCATTTTAAATTTATTCTGCATAAATTTTTCAAACTTTTAAATTAATATTTTATTAGTAGCACCGTAAATGATATCATCAGTATAAATATATGCAATCAAAAAGTCATCACGCTCATGTAATAGAAACAAAGTAGTGACAACACTTCCCTTCTTGATCCATTTTCCAAAGTTATGTACTAAGACAATCATACCAAGCCTTAGGAGCTTGTTTGAGATCATATAATGCTTTCTTAAATTTATGCACATGATTTGGAAATTCACGACTTTCAAAACTAGGTGATTGTTCTACAAAAAAATTTTCTTTCAAATAACCATTTATAAAAGTAATTTTTACATCCATTTGTTTGACTTTAAAGCCTTAAAATCAAAAGCTAGCAAAATTTTGATGGCCTCTAATAAATCAATTGGGGAGAATGTTTCTTCAAAACCAATGTCTTCTATTTTATTATAACCCTTTGCAACCAATCTAGCTTTATTTTTAATTACATTTCCAGACTCATCAAGTTTATTTTTGAACACCCATTTAGTTTCTACAATTGGATATTCATTTGGTCTAGTTACTAATTTCCAAAATTATTTCTCATAAATTGGTTAAGTTCATCTTGCATGGCAATCATCCATCATTCAACAATAAGTGCGACAACATTTTTTGGTTTAATTTCAAAAATAAAACCACTATGAGTACACAAAGCATAAAAAAATTATTAAAAGAAGAGTGTGTTTGTATACCTATTATTGGATTACCTATAACCAATTCTGGCAGATGATTTGCTTTGAACTTCAAATTCTCGATTTCCAAACTAGATCTTGAAGGCTCAATAGTGCATGTATCAAGTTCGTTGTGTTTGAATAATCATTCACTGACGCCATTATTTCCATCAATACTTCTGTCTTTTTCAACAATTGCATTGACATCTAACTCTTCAAACTTCACATTGATTGATTCTACAATAGTTTTTCAACCACTTGTTGTAAACTCTATAATCTTCGCTACTTGAGGAGTAGCCCATAAAAATCCCTTCATTTTTTTGGACTTAAACTTCTATTCATCGGGTATTTAACCCAGCAGAATTCAAAAGGAGTAAGAACATTCAGATTGAGCCAATATGACTTGAAACTTGATCGGAAGGCCTAAAAGTACAAGACAAAGGAACCTTAGAAGTTTGACCAAAAAATACACCAACACTTTGGATTGGTACCGATCCAAAATATTGGCTTAAGGTTTCACCAAATCACTTGCGTTATGTTTCTACCTCTCTACTAAATCTATATACCGAGTTTGATAACAATCCAAGCATCCGAGTTCGAGAAGTAAAGATTTATCAGATTCAGACTATAGTTCAGTCAAACCCATGGGTGAACCATTATCAAAACAAGTCAACAAGCTATGAAATTACATGGAGAGCTTCATAAGCAAGTAGGGAAGCCAATTGGACAGAATTCGTGCAAAATTTGCACAACTCTTTGGATCGGTACCGATCTAAAAAGTTAGCTCAGGATCATTTCAAACTTTTTGTTCCCCTTCTTATAGACAACTACAGGCTTTTGGTGCAATGGTTCCGACTCAAGTGCTCTCTAAATCCTAAAAATATCGTCCTACCTTCAACAGAAAAGGGGTTCCTAACCTAATCTCTATTGAAGCTCTGCTATCCTTTCTTCACTCTTCTCCACCCACACAACTGTCATTAAAAGACAACCGAGATCCTTCCTTTGTCTCTAATAGTGGTGGCTTGACCTAACATGAAGAAGAAGAACCATATTGTAATCCGAACTTTCTTGTAACAACGGTTAATCAATAAAAACTACAAAGTGGACGTAGGCTTCATTAACAGCCGAACCACTATAAAAATCACTTGTCTTTTTACCTTTTCTGCGATTTACTATTCTTTTTATATTTTATTTGCCTTGATAAATAGGGCTAGTGCTTTCACACTCAATCTAGGGTGTTGATCCATTTTTTGGGTTAACATTTTGGTGCTTTCACTGAGAACCCAACTCAGGCTCAGATCAAGCTATCTACTTTGGATCAGATGGGTTCAAAAGTTAGATCATCAATCTTTACTTAGGAGATTTGTTGTTGAGAATCAATGGCACCAAGAAGAAAGGGAACTACTTCTGGAAGATCCATAGGAGCTGTAATAGCTAGAGAGGAAACCAATCCTCAGCAATTTGAAGTCAATGGCGCTAATAATCTATTAATCAGAGCAAATTCTGGAGCTAACTTAGGAGACCAGTTGCCAGTATCTTCTATCCAGCATGAAGTTGTTACTAGAAGCGAACTAAATAAGATGGTTGATGAAATCAATCAAAAGATGGAAAACAACAAAAAAGCTCTTATGGATAAATTAAATTCCCTCCTGACCTTGCAATCACTTGCCGTTCCAACAACCATACCAGAGCCTGGGGCTGCCACGATGCAAGAAAATTCTTTAGTTTCTGGCCTAAGCAAGAGAAATGGGGACAACAGCAAAAAGGAGCAACAGATGGAGCTGCAGGAATCGCTATGGAAGGAAATCCAAGAACATCACCAACTGCAAAGCAACCTGCTATGAACTCAAATCTAAGGGCAAAAACCCATGGGAAGACATAGTAGTGGATTTCTCCGACTTAGAAGATGGTGAGCAACTTGACGATGACAAGTTGGAAGAAAATGCTAATGCACTCAATAGAGGTAGGTATGTCCGAACTGCCCCTACACGACCAACCGTAAGCCAACGGAACTCCGAGGGAGTGGCTCTCCTGAAGATAGTAGAGCCTAGGCTTCAGCCCACTTACCAAGAATGTTTACAAAATCAAACATTTGGTATAGTCACTGTGACGACCCGGATTTTTCAATGTTTAATTCGTAATATTTAAATGGTTTTAAATATAGAAATTGGATTATAAATTGGTTTTGAACAGGGAAAACTTGGATTTATTTATTCAGAATGTAAATACAGCAATTTGTTGAATAATATAATCATTCAATTCAATAATTGAAGATTGAGTAAAATATTAAATCTTGAGTTTCAAGCTGGTTAAAAATATTTTAAAGCTTTGTAAAATTTATATTGATGATACTGGAGATAATAGAAGTGTTGAAATTGAATTTAAAAGTATTTTATTCAGTTTTGAAAATATATTGTTTAAATCGATATTTAAAAATAGACTTCCGGGGCATAGTCTCGGATTTCGACGAAACTAGTTCCATTGGATCTGTAATATTGTATTATTATTGGATTTCAATTTTCGTAGTGATTGGAGTTGTTATGTGAGCGTACGATATATAAACGCGCCGAAATTTATATCGAATTCAATATAATAACTGGGTCAAAAAACGCTATCTTCTCCATACGATCGAATTAGGACTCGAAACCTTTTCTTTTGCGTTCGGAATAGGGGTATAACATTATAAACGCCTAGCGACATGCCTCAATAGGAGGTCAGGATTTTGAGTTGCGTAATTCAAGACGATTTAAATTTAAATTTAAGTATACTATATATATTATTTCACCAGTCAAAATTCCTTTCCATTAGCCACCATTCTTTCATCTCAGCCATTCTATATTCCTGAACATAGCCGACCTAACTTTTCCTTTTGTTCAAATCGATGTCCCTCCTTTCTTTTCTGTTCAGATCAAAATCATTTCGTTCAAAATGAAGATTAATGGCCGAAGGAGGAAAAATCCACTTCGTTTTCTTTTCAAATTGATTCGCTAAAGAAATATAGATGAGCGGCGAATCTCGTTCGCACGTAAGGGGAAGCTCGAATTCGCCCTTTTGAGGTGCGATTGGAATCGTGATTAAGGAAGTTGAGCGCGTGGGTTATCTGTCTTCGCGAGGTGGTTTTGGCGACGGTTGAGGCTTCACGTGGATTTGGGTTCGACGTTCGCTTGTAGGTGAGGTCGTCGATGTTGTTGATGGGTTTGGCTGCAGCGGTTGGAGGCGCGGTCGTGATTAATTTAGCGCCTACTCAAGGTCATGGTCGCGACACAGTGGAGTAAGTTGAGCATGCGATGGAGATGCGGCATGCATTTGGGTTTCTGGCATCATCTTCATAGGCGAGAAGATTTGGGATGATGGCCGATGGCAACTGCTTTTGGGTAGAGATGGAAGGGGGCTCGATCGTAGGGATCAGGCTGGGTTTGAGTAAGGTCTTTTTCTTTTTCTTTTTATTATTATTATTTCCTGTTAATATAAATATATATATATATATGTTTAAAGTAAAGCTGATTGTTGTGGAATAGAAAACAGAGTTTAATATATATATATATACATACATATGTATGGGAAAACATGAATTATTTTTATATGGTTAAAGTTTAGGAAAAGAGAATTTTATAATGCTGTAAAGTTTATATATAAATCTGATGTTCATGAAATCTGTTTAAGTTATTTTAATAATGTATATAGTTTATTTTAGTATATGTAGATACAAAGAAAAAGGAAATGTACATATATACATATTCTCACTTAAGGGTTAAATTTTAAAATAATGAAGATTTATTTGTTTAATAGAATCTAAAAATTCATTTTAGTTAGTAAAAGATATTTTAAAGGAAAAGTTGGTTTAAACTAGATTATTTGTTAAATTAAATTTATCAATGGGAAATTTATTTATTTGATTAGTATATTAATAAATCATGTAATGTTTTACAAGGTCTAAATCATGGTGAAATCAAATCAAGATCGAAGTGGATTGCAAAACAATAATCAAAGGTGAGTTAATCCCACTCATCTGGATTATTATTTAAATTTAAATGGTTAAATTTAAATATTTGGTTGAATGATTGAATTGATTGGATGTGGTATATTATATAGTAGTATATAGTATATATTGGAGTGATTGATTTCCCGCATTATATAGCGGATGAGACCCTATGCGCCGCATAATAGCAGATGATATTATATAAACCCATATGCCGCGCGATATTCCACCTCGAAGTGGAATTGGTATATTATATTGTACTAACATCTGTGGATGGAGGGAAACAGGTTGGAGGGATCCAACTGGATTCCTCAAATTTATTTAGATTGTTTAATATTCTGTGACATGGTTTATGTGATAATCTATGATAGATTATATTCGTAATTCAAATGTTGAATGCTATGGTTTGATTGAATATATTTGGATATTTTGATTATCAAAATATATAGATTTGGATTTTGAAAGAAAATAAAAGAGGAAATTTTAAGTAAATAATTATAGAAATTTGGATAAATTAAAGAATGAATTGGAAAAGAATAAAAGTTGATTTTTGAATTCAAATAAATAAAATTTCAAGTATGGGAAATGTGATTTTCGAATAAATGGGAATAAGTGATTGTTGTAAAATCTCAAGTGTTATTATTTAAAGTAATAAAGAATTTACTTTAAAATTCAAGGTTTAAATTTATTTAAAAAGGATAAAGAAGGAATTTGGGGAAAAAAATATGAAATTGGTATTTTCAGATAAAAAGGTTTTAAATCATAATAAAGAAATAAAATCGGAAGTTAATGGGTTTTAAAATAAATTGAGTAAGTAAAGGGATTTATTTCAAAAAGGAGAAATTTGGAAATCAATTTGAAATTGATTTAAGTGTATAAAAGCGGGATTTTTAAAGAATAGTGAGACTTTGGAATTTTTGAACTGGGTTTATAAAAGTGAAGTGATATATCAGTGGATATTTGGAAGAATAAATTCACGGTGGAAATTTATTAAAGAAATGGGTAAATTTGTTTAAAAATAAATAGTGATTTATTTTTAAAGATGTGAAAGAGAAGTGTATTTCCCTAGATAGCCAAGTACGTTTCCAAAGCAAACCTTTAAGTATGAGTTAAAGGTTTTAAAGTTGTTTTTAAAGTATGTTTTAGAAAATTTATTATTTTTAAATGTTTAAAGTTTAAAGGTAAGTATTTCTCAAATTTAATTTAGTAGTAATTATTTAAAGGTAACTTGGTATTGTGTTTTAAAAGGATAAAAATGTAGTTTTATATTTTATAAAGTAGTTTATTTTAAATATTCTTAAAGTATATATTTTTGAATAAAGTATTAAAGTAGTTTTAATTTAAATGTTTTAAAGTATATTTTATAATAAAGTGTTTTTAAATTATTTTAAAAATCAATGTAATTGTACTTGGTGTTTTCAGTGGAAATAGAAATATTTGGGAAATTTATTCCATGAGAGAAGGACGGCTTGAAACTGTTTTCAAAGGATTGGAAAGTTGAAATATATCTTGTGAAGATATTTTGAGATAAATAAATAATTTGGAAAATTATTTATGTGTTTGATGATTGGTTGTGAATGTAATTGATAGTTAAATAACTGACTATCAATATTGGCCAATGCGCTGATCGTTTCGAAGAGACCGGGATCGGGATTAATTTCTCGAAAACCACTTCGATTCGGTTTGAACGTTTTCGTGTGGAAAACAAGAGTTTGGAATCGAAGATGGAGCAGTGAAGTGAAAGGGCTAGTCGCTACTAATCCTGAGAATTATTCCAGAATGGATGTAGTAGGAATAGTGTCTTCGGTTCCGTTCGAACCCGGGACGGACTTGTATGGATGAATTCTTTCGGAACATCGTCAGGTGGACGGTGGGCATTCCAAGTGATATGTTCTAAAAGGTAACGCTTAGCCTCGAGCCTCATCAACCGGGAATGACTGAAAATCAGGGGTTATGCAACAAGGCTATGTGGGTAGCGCCTATTAGGGTGAGGTCATCCCTGTCTAGATGTCCCTTTTTATTTCCGCTTAGTGGTGCGGTTGTTGATCCCAACCGTGGGGTGATCTTACTCGGAATTATCCAGTAAGGGGTAGTTCCGGCCTTGTGTTGCAGGGGATCGGGCGTGGTCCTCGGTACGCTGATCTAGACCAGGTACTGTGACTGGTGGTACCCCAGTGCCTAGTCATTAGTTGGAAATCCATTCTCCCTACATGCCTTTACGGTTTTGTTTGTATACCTATTAGCTAGAATTTAATAGATGTAACAATTTCGGCTATTTGAATAAGTATTTGTATATAGACACTATTATAATATCAGGCGGATTTGACAAGAAAGTGTTTGGCTATCGTAAGGTAAAAACCCGACATGTTTATTTGTGGTGTGGTCTTACGAGATGCTTTTGATTTCAAAGGGTTTGGAAAACTTTAATAATCCAATTGAGTGTGTTTTCTCACGCCGGTTTTCCAGACTGACTCGGGTGTTATTTAACTATAATGCTCGGGTCATACCGAGTATTATAGATTACAGGAAAGGATACTGTGGAGCTCAGGAGACGAGCTGGACGGCGAGACGTATCACACGTATATGTTGTATATTTCGCTGTGTTGTGTATGTTGTGTATTCTGTATGTGGGACAAGTTATTATAACTGTCCTGAATTGTGATGTTGATTATATTGTACTCTGATGTTGTATTCGGATGATGTATGTATAAACAGATACAGTTCTTTTCTGTAAAGATCAGTTAATATCTATTATATTCTATTCCGCTGCGATGTGAGATTTTGTTGTGTTGTTTTCTTCTTTTACCTCCTTCTTTTAATCCTGATGGTTCGATTTTTCGGGTATGAAAAATCGGGTTATCACACTTGGTATCAGAGCTGAAGGTTAAGCGAGAACCTTGGCTCTGGTGGGGATTACTCATTGAAATAGAGTCCGTAGTACTCTAGAATGAGTTTGAGTGTATTAATAGATATGAGCGCGTATTTGTTAGTGAATATAAATTTTCTTTATATTGTGTTGACTTATCGATTGAGTGTTTATGGATTCTGGTCGATATGTGGGATGCCATGTTATCGATAGGGGTTTCTAAACTCTTAAACAAGATAAACCGACACAGTATTGTTTTAAAATAGGGTAAATGAAATAATTTTACCCAAATTATTTTTGTATACGAAAGGAATAATTTTCGTAAATTATTATAGTTATATATGGTTGCTTTGTTGTTAGGAAATGATAATATTAAATTATTATCATTGTTGTGTAAAAATTGAATAAGAAATTGAAATCATAACTAAAAGCTAAGAAATAAATTTATATACAAATGAGATATGTAAATGTAAACTATAAATGTGAGTTATAATTTGAAATAGAATTCCAGAGAAATATTTGAAATAAATTGAAATGAAATCCTAGAGTAATGTTTGAATATGAATTGGATGGATTTGGAATTTGGAATTTTGGGGAATTTTAAATTCCTTTGAGTTTGAAAATGAATTTCAAAGGTTTTTGAGAAATAATGGTGATATTATTTCGGAAAATATTTTTGAATAGGATTTGAAATCTGGTGAGATTTAGGATTTAAAAATATTTGAAATATTTTTGAAAGAAGTAAAAGCACTAAACTCTTTCGGTCGGCTGGAAAATAACTTCGGTGATGACTGCAGCATCATCGATGTTCATTTTCTAGTTTCCAAAAGAGGAATTGCTACCAAATTGTTTTAAATTGGAATCGTTTGCAAAGGATTTTAGATAATTGATTTCAAAGGTGATTTTGAGTGTTGAGAAATTCCTTAAAACTCTGAAAGTTAATTAAAAATGTTTATGGAATAATAAATTGATTTGAAATTGTGTAAAACGACGTATAGAAGTAGTTCAAATAGACTAAATTTTTTACTGAAATAAATAAGTGTAAAATAAGTAAGTATCGAATTAGAATGAATAAGCTTCGGAAGCTTATAAAAGAATTGAAAGAGCATTGAAATGAAAATATATAATCCCTAGTTAAAAGAAAAATGTGAATGTAATTGACTGTAAATGGATGGAGAAGTATGAATATTAATAAGTGAGTAGCTTATAAAAATTTAGAAAGGGAATAAATGAGCCAGAATAAAGGTGTTGGTATTTTGGAAATGAAATGAAAATCCAAACTTGGGATATAAAATAAGATTGAACTCAAGAAAATTTAATAAAATGATTTTGGGAAGAAAAAAATCAAGTATTGGATTATAAATTGAAAGTGTTATCGAATGAAATTGAATTGGATTAAAATAGATATGGTTTGAGTTGTAAACAAATCCAATTCAAGCATAAAATTGGATGGCCTTATTATTAATAAATTCAATAATGAATTGATAATGTGAATTAAAATTTTAAAATGGATAAGAGAATATACTAATCGAATAAATTAGTAAAATGGTTGGGATTTGATCTAAGGAAAATCAAATCAAAGATTTAAATGGAAGTTGGTTGAATAAAATAAACTTAAGTTATAAGGTGGAATAATTTGAAGAAAATAAATAACTTAAGTAAATTGTGAGATGGTTATTTAATATGTTGGTTGTCGAGTTAATAAAATGGTTTGGAACCAAACTTTGTGGATATGAAAGAAAAGGCAATAAATGGATTGTGAATAAAATTGATTTTTGGAATCAATTGAAATAAATGTGAGGTGTTTGGGTTAAAAATGAATTGAATTTAAGCAATTGAGTTGTAAGCTATTTAAATTGAATGAAGTTGTATATGAATTGGTTGTAAACAATTAAAATTAATGTCGGGACCCTATATGTTGATTATAAATATTGTTTAACCGACATTGCTTATAGAAACTCGCATGTTTACTAGTCAAATATGTAAAATGTTGTTAAGATACATGATTTTGGCACTTACATATTTGAATTGAGTAAGTACAGGTGCAGGGAAGCCGTTTGGCTGGTTTTGATCGTGCAAAATGCTAAATAAATAACCACTTTGCTTTAAAATGCTAAATAAAGGTACGCCTACGCAATACAAAGTTAGGAAATATGAACTGTTGTTGTTTTTTTGTTTTTCCGACCGTGTGGGTCGATGTATAAATATTTATATCTTTTGTCAAATTGCAAAAGCTCCTCCGTACAAAGGAGACTCTGCCAAAATTTTCTGAAATTTTGGGAGTAAGAAAAATTTTGGAATTTTTGAAAATTTTCAGTAACGACAAATGATTTAAAATTGAAATTTGAGATAAAGGTAAATAAAATTCAATATTCAGAGGTTGGAGATGAATTGAATTCAAGTAAAATTGAAAGGGAAAATTTGAAGGAAATTGGGAAAAAAGTATTTAGATTTGAAATAATTTGTAAATTGAAGCAAATTGAATTCAAATGAAATTGTGAAGGCAAAGTGAATAGAAATGGATATAAACTTCGGTAGTGAAGTAAAAATAAATATAAGGAATATATATAAAATATTGATATTGAACTTAAGAAATGAATGATGAAATTCTTAAGTAAATTTGGTATTGAAAGTACTAAGTTAATAATTGGATGAAATTTAAACTGGAAGTTGGGATAATTGTGGATAAGAGAATAACAATCAAAATGAATGTGAATAAAAAAAGAGAATTGATATAGTTGATAATCGATTGGAATTAATACGTAGGATGTATGTATATTATTTTATTCGCATAATAGTTTGATCCAGATTCGAGCACAGAATTTTGAGATAGTTATATCGGTCCGAGTTGGGATTTTTCACTCGATTTTCGACGCCGAACCTTGGATATGGATTTTGATTGATTCTGGATATTCTCTATCATAGTTTGTGGCTATGCAAGGAGAATGACGGTTTCTGATCAAGAAACCAGATCTGAGTCCGCACTAGGATGTCGGGTGGACGATACTAGTTCGGAAATGAAATTGTGTGATCGAGTGAGCGATCAGATTTGGTATTGCGTACGAATGATAAATGTGCATCGTACGGGCTTAAGTAAAGTAGATTTTGAAAATTTTGAAAGGAAGTGAATAAAATGATTTGGATTCTGTGATTGGATATTATTGCTAAGTAGAATACACGTATTTAAAAGAAAAAAAGGAAAATGGGATTTTTGATTTCAAAAGATAAAATTTAATGGCCGACAAAAGGAATGTGGTTAAATTTCTGTACGAAATTTGATGATTTTCTTGTCTAACCACTTGGTTTTTTTTGTTTTCTTTTGAAATTTGGGGGCCCGTAGAGGCATTTTGTAGTTGTACCGAGCTAGCCGCGCAAAGGAGACGCTGGCGAAATTTTTGGAAAATTTAAAGAGTTAGAAAAATTTTGAGAAAATTTTGATAATTCAAAATTTGGTTTCAAATTTAAATTTGAATTGATAAGTAATATTGTTTGGAACTAATGGGTAAGCTGGAAAGTTAGAAAGAGGGTTAGTGTGTCTTTGATAAAATGATTTGTTTTGGCAAGTTGTTAAAAACTATTTGGGTTGAGAAAATAGTTAACGGGGATTGAACCATTCTTTCTAACTAGCAATTTCGGGGACGAAATTCTTTTAAGGGGGAGGAATGTGACGACCCGGATTTTTCAATGTTTAATTCGTAATATTTAAATGGTTTTAAATATAGAAATTGGATTATAAATTGGTTTTGAACAGGGAAAACTTGGATTTATTTACTCAGAATGTAAATATAGCAATTTGTTGAATAATATAATCATTCAATTCAATAATTGAAGATTGAGTAAAATATTAAATCTTGAGTTTCAAGCTGGTTAAAAATATTTTAATGGTTTGTAAAATTTATATTGATGATACTGGAGATAATAGAAGTGTTGAAATTGAATTTAAAAGTGTTTTATTCCGTTTTGAAAATATATTGTTTAAATCGATATTTAAAAATAGCCTTCCGGGGCACAGTCTCGGATTTCGACGAAACCAGTTCCATTGGAACCGTAATATTGTATTATTATCGGATTTCAATTTTCATAGTGATTGGAGTTGTTGTGTGAGTGTACGATATATAAACACGCTGAAATTTATATCGAATTCAATATAATAACTGGGTCCAAAAAGCTATCTTCTCCATACGGTTGAATAAGGACTCGAAACCTTTTCCTTTGCGTTCGGAATAGGGGTATAACATTATAAACGCCTAGCGGCATGCCTCAATAGGAGGTCAAGATTTTGAGTTGCGTAATTCGAGACGATTTCAATTTAAATTTAAGTATAATATATATATATATTATTTCACTAGTCAAAATTCCTTTCCATCAGCCACCATTCTTTCATCTCAGCCATCCTATATTCCTGAACATAGCCGACCTAACTTTTTCTTTCGTTCAAATCGATGTCCCTCCTTTCTTTTCTGTTCAGATCAAAATCATTTCATTCAAAATGAAAATTAATGGCCGAAGGCGGAAAAATCCACTTCGTTCTCTTTTCAAATTGATTCGCTAAAAAAAATATAGATGAGCGGCGAATCTCGTTCGCACGCAAGGGGAAGCTCGACTTCGCCCTTTTGAGGCGCGATTGGAATCGTGATTAGGGAAGTTGAGTGCGTGGGTTATCTGTCTTCGCGAGGTGGTTTTGGCGACGGTTGAGGCTTCACGTGGATTTGGGTTCGACGTTCGCTTGTAGGTGAGGTCGTCGATGTTGTTGATGGGTTTGGCTGCAGTGGTTGGAGGCGCGGTCGTGATTAATTTAGCGCCTGCTCAAGGTCATGGTCGCGACACAATGAAGTAAGTTGAGCATGCGATGGAGATGCGGCATGCGTTTAGGTTTCTAGCATCATCTTCATAGGCGAGAAGATTTGGGATGATGGCCGATGGCAACTGCTTTTGGGTAGAGATGGAAGGGGGCTCGATCGTAGGGATCGGGCTGGGTTCGAGTAAGGTCTTTTTCTTTTTATTATTATTATTTCCTGTTAATATAAATACATATATATATATATATGTTTACAGTAAAGCTGATTGCTGTGGAACAAAAAACAAAGTTTAAAATAAAAAAATATATATTTATAAATACATACATATGTATGGGAAAACAGGAATTATTTTAATATGGTTAAAGTTTAGGAAAAGAGAATTTTATAATGCTGTAAAGTTTATATATAAATCTGATGTTCATGAAATCTGTTTAAGTTATTTTTAAAATGTATATAGTTTATTTTAGTATATGTAGATACAAAGAAAAAGGAAATGTACATATATACATATTCTCACTTAAGGGTTAAATTTTAAAACAATGAAGATTTATTTGTATAATAGAATCCAAAAATTCATTTTAGTTAGTAAAAGATATTTTAAAGGAAAATTTGGTTTAAACCAGATAGTTTGTTAAATTAAATTTATCAACGGGAAATTTATTTATTCGATTAGTATATTAATAAATCATATAATGTTTTACAAGGTCTAAATCATGGTGAAACCAAATCGAGATCGAAGTGGATTGCAAAACAATAATTAAAGGTGAGTTAATCTCACTCATCTGGATTATTATTTAAATTTAAATGGTTAAATTTAAATATTTGGTTAAATGATTGAATTGATTGGATGTGGTATATTATATATTAGTAGATAGTATATATTGGAGTGATTAATTTCCCGCATTATATAGCGGATGAGACCCTATGCGCCGCATAATAGCGGATGATATTATATAAACCCATATACCGTGATATTCCACCTCGAAGTGGAATTGGTATCTTATATTGTGCTAACATTTGTGGATGCAGGGAAACAGGTTGGAGGGATCCAACTGGATTCCTCAAATTTATTTAGATTTTTTAATATTCTGTGACATGGTTTATGTGATAATCTATGATAGATTATATTGGTAATTTAAATGTTGAATGTTATGGTTTGATTGAATATATTTGGATATTCTGAGTATCAAAATATATAGATTTGGATTTTTTAAAGAAAATAAAGAGGAAATTTTAAGTAAATAATTATAGAAATTTGGATAAATTAAAGAATGAATTGGAAAAGAATAAAAGTTGATTTTTGAATTCAAATAAATAAAATTTCAAGTATGGGAAATGAGATTTTTGAATAAATGGGAATAAGTGATTGTTGTAAAATCTCAAGTGTTATTATTTAAAGTAATAAAGAATTTACTTTAAAATTCAAGGTTTAAATTTATTTAAAAAGGATAAAGAAGGAATTTGGGGAAAAAAATATGAAATTGGTATTTTCAGATAAAAAGGTTTTAAATCATAATAAAGAAATAAAATCGGAAGTTAATGGGTTTTGAAATAAATTGAGTAAGTAAAGAGATTTATTTCAAAATGGAGAAATTTGGAAATCAATTTGAAATTGATTTAAGTGTATAAAAGTGGGATTTTTAAAGAAAAGTGAGACTTTGGAATTTATGAACTGGGTTTATAAAAGTGAAGTGATATATCAGTGGATATTTGGAAGAATAAATTCACGGTAGAAATTTATTAAAGAAATGGGTAAATTTGTTGAAAAATAAATAGTGATTTATTTTTAAAGATGTGAAAGAGAAGTGTATTTCCCTGGATAGCCAAGTACGTTTCCAAAGCAAACCTTTAAGTATGAGTTAAAGGTTTTAAAGTTGTTTTAAAGTATGTTTTAGAAAATTTATTATTTTTAAATGTTTAAAGTTTAAAGGTAAGTATTTCTCAAATTTAATTTAGTAGTAATTATTTAAAGGTAACTTGGTATTGTGTTTTAAAAGGATAAAAATGTAGTTTTATATTTTATAAAGTAGTTTATTTTAAATATTCTTAAAGTTTATATTTTTGAATAAAGTATTAAAGTAGTTTTAATTTAAATGTTATAAAGTATATTTTATAATAAAGTGTTTTTAAATTATTTTAAAAATCTAAGTAATTGTACTTGGTGTTTTTAGTGGAAACAGAAATATTTGGGAAATTTATTCCATGAGAGAAGGACGGTTTGAAACTGATTTCAAAGGATTGAAAAGTGGAAATATATCTTGCGAAGATATTTTGAGATAAATAAATAATTTGGAAAATTATTTATGTGTTTGATGATTGGTTGTGAATGTAATTGATAGTTAAATAACCGACTATCAATATTGGCCAATGCGCTGATCATTTCAAAGAGACCGCGATCGGGATTAATTTCTCGAAAACCACTTCGATTCGGTTTGAACATTTTCGTGTGGAAAACAAGAGTTTGGAATCGAAGATGGTGCAGTGAAGTGCAAGGGCTATTCGCTACTAATCCTGAGGATGATTCCAAAATGTATGTAGTAGGAATAGTGCCTTCGGTTTCGTTCGAACCCGGGACGGACTTGTATGGATGAATGCATTCGGAACATCGTCAGGTGGACGGTGGGCATTCCAAGTGATATGTTCTAAAAGGTAACGCTTAGCCTCAAGCCTCATCAACCGGGAATGACTGAAAATCAGGGGTTATGCAGCAAGGCTATGTGGGTAGCGCCCATTAGGGTGAGGTCATCCCTGTCTAGATGTCCCTTTTTATTTCGGCTTAGTGGTGCGGTTGCTGACCCCAACCGTGGGGTGATCTTACTCGAAATTATCCAGTAAGGGATAGTTCCGACCTTGGGTTGCAGGGGATCGGGTGTGGTCCTCGGTACACTGATCTAGACCAGGTATTGTGACAGGTGGTACCCCAGTTCCTAGTCATTAGTTGGAAATCCATTCTCCCTACGTGCCTTTACGGTTTTGTTTGCATACCTATTAGCTGGAATTTAATAGATGTAACAATTTCGGCTATTTGAATAAGTATTTGTATATAGACACTATTATAATATCAGACGGATTTGATAAGAAAGTGTTTTGGCTATCGTAAGGTAAAAACCCGACATGTTTATTTGTGGCGTGGTCTTACGAGATGCTTTTGATTTCAAAGGGTTTGGAAAACTTTAATAATCCAATTGAGTATGTTTTCTCACACCGGTTTTCCAGACTGACTCGGGTGTTATTTAACTATAATGCTCGGGTCAGACCGAGTATTATATATTACAGGAAAGGATACTGAGGAGCTCAGGAGACGAGCTGGACGGCGAGACGTATCACACGTATATGATGTATATTCCGTTGCATTGTGTATGTTGTGTATTCTGTATGTGGGATAAGTTATTATAACTGTCCTGAATTGTGATGTTGATTATATTGTACTCTGATGTTGTATTCGGATGATGTATGTATAAACAGATACAGTTCTTTTCTGTAAAGATCAGTTAATATCTATTATATTTTATTCCGCTGCGATGTGAGATTTTGTTGTGTTGTTTTCTTCTTCTACCCCCTTCTTCTTTTAATCCTGATGGTTCGATTTTTCGGGTATGAAAAATCGGGTTATCACAGTCACTGACAGCCAACCCACAGATTACCGGATATCCTAGGCGTATATCGCAAACATGATCAAGCCCCTAATGGATGAAAATAAGGATAAGAGAGATGATGAACAGGGATCCGCTCTAAGCCAGAATCTTTTTACTGATGATTTCTAAATGAACGGTACCCTGAAAAGTTCACTATGCCGACTATTCCATCGTACAATGGAACTAGAGATCCGAAACCCCACTTGTACAAGTGCAGTTGGTACATAGATGGAGCAAATGCTTTGAATGTTGTTCGATATGGACGTTTTCCAATCTTCCTAGAGGGAATTGCTTCTATGTGGTTCACCAGGCTCCCTCCAAAATCCATCTCTACCTTCAATGAATTAGCAACAAAATTCCTTGATCAATTTAGGCTTCACACTGCACAACTAAAAGATGTGATGTCCTTAGATGCCCTATTCCAGGGGAGAAGTGAATCTTTGTAATCTTTCATGAGTCGGTTCAACACCGCGGTGACTGAAGTAAGTAACTCAAACGAAAATATGGTCTTTATGGCCCTGGTGCGCGCTATCCATCTCGACACTAAATTCGAAAAATGGATCAAAATGAAATAACCTACCACTAGGATAGACTTTAACCGAAAGGCAAGCCAATACTTGAGATTGGAAGAGGCAGAGGAGCTAGACAGAAAACCTGCTAACCTACGACCAACCAACGTCGGGCAGAACGGTATGGCAGCGAACCAAGATGAAAATACTAAGACCGCTGTAGGAAACGTAGGAAAGAATGGGAATCAAAAAAGGAAGAACTAGAATTCTAGCAAGCAAAACGGAAGTTACAAACGACTTAAAGGCTTAAGGCCCGAAGACTACACTCCACTCAATGATACTACAGAGAACAACTACCTTGCGACACAAGTGATGGAGGAGTACAAGAAGTTGCCTAAAAAGGAACCAACTGAATAGCAAAAGAATTCCGAAAAGTACTGCCGCTTCAATGAAACACATGGACACAACATGAATGAGTGTCGTCACTGGAAGAACTTGATTGAAGAACTGATTCGGGAGAAGAAGCTTCAGTAGTATGCGAGGAAACCACAAAATCATAACCAGCCTGTAGCACCCTAAGCTCCTAGAGACCGAGGAAACAAAGCTGGAATCAGTTAAGAGGGAACCAGATGGACCGACCAGAGACTCATCATCGGAACAATATCCAGAGGACCTCATCCTGCGCAGAAGAGTTGGGGAGAAATTGAGTAATATGCAAGTTCACTAAGACACGCTTCAAAAGATTCGTGCTACGTGATCGAAGATGGAACTCCTCCTAAGCAGCAGAGAACCTTGAAATATGATATAGTATTTCGAAGTCGAGACACTTAAGTAATAGAAGCTCCGACCCTCGACCCCATAGTTGTGACGGTAGGAATCTGACCAGCCATGGTCTGACGAGTATTGGTGGATAGTGGCAGCTCTATGAATATCCTACTCAAACACACGTTTGATCAAATGAAGATCAGTATGTAGGATGTATTCGCTTACCGAACAAAGATCTAGGGATTCATCGGTGAACTAAGCAACCTATCAGAACAATCGATTTACCCGTAGAACTTGAGAACATGACCGAAGAGTCATTCTCGTTCGAACCTTTGTGATTGTAGACGAAATATCCGCCTAAATGCTTTCTTGGGTCGGCCTGCTTTGGTAGATTTCAGGATTGCTTTATCTCAGTGGTGTCTAACCATGAAATTTATGAAAGAGAATGGAGTTGGGGTGATCAAAGAAAACCAAAGTGCCGCTAGAGAATGCTATATCACCGAACTACGCAAGCCTAGAAGAAAAGAAAAGGGGAAGAATGTAGGGAGAACTCTGCACATTCGTGAACTTACCGAATAACAACTACAGAGCCGCCTCGGCTTAAGGTCCATAGCCGACTTGATAAGGCTTTAGACCCTAGAAAGAAGAGTTCAAGGGAGGAACGGGCAGCACTGGAAGAATTAATGGTATATATCCCAGTTGATATGGATGACCCAACACGGGTCTGAAAATTGGATCGCATCTTGGAAATAAGATGCGACTAGAACTCATCAAATTTCTTCACACTAATCTAGGTTTGTTCGCTTGGACACATTTCGATGTGTGCGGGGTGTCGCCAGAGATCGCATGCCACGTGCTTAGCATTGATCCCAAGTATACGCCAGTGAAGTAGAAGAGACGCAGCTTAGGACCCAAATGGTCCAAAGCGTTGAGAGAAGTGTTAGAATCTCAATTCTCATTGTTTTATCTGTGACAACTATATAAGTCAATATTATTGTGTACTAATCATTTATGCATAAGATTCATTGTAGATTCAGATTCAGAAAGTTTTGAAGTTGTTAGTCTTCTATTTAGAGTCTGTATATTATTAGAAATATGTGAAGATCTCTCCGATATGTTATATATACACTAACATGCAAACATATGCACACATATGCACAAAACATGCTACGTTCAACCAGCTGAATGTAACCATTCAGCCGTCTGAATGCTGAAACAAAGTATAATTTATTATGCAGTTTCAACTGGCTGAATGGCTATATTCAGACGGCTGAATGAGGCCTAAAATAGCTCGTTTCCTTGTTGTTTCGAATTTAATTTAATCAGAAGGCTGAATTAAAATTTTAGACAGCTGATTATCTATAACGGCTAGTTTTCTGAAGGGATGGTTCTCTTCAACGAAGAGAAACATCTTCAAATCTAACAGTTGCATCTGTTTCTTTTCATCGTTTTCTTTCAAGAAAGATTGCAACTTTTAATCTATATAAATACAGTTTAGAATTCAACAAACAATTAACCTAACTGATTTTAGTATTCTTGAATTCTTATCTCTTATTCTCTGTTTTCAATTTTCACTCAAACTGCATACAATCTTTGATCGTTAATCACTCTATCCTCCACATTTCTTCAAGCACATCACACTATATGTCATAAAGGAGAAGATTATAAGAAGATTGTACTTAATTGACTTATCAGTGCTATTTAAAAGAGACCACTATAGTCAGATACCTTTGTCTAGTTGTAAAAAAGTCATGTTCGGTTGCTCAAGCAGTAGAAGTCCTATTCGGTTGCTTATGTAGTAGAAGTCCTGTTCGATTTCTCAAGCAGTGTAAACCTATTCCTCTGGGTTAAGTGAGGGTTGCTAGTTTAATTCCAGAAGGAGTTTGGGACTGGACATAGAATAGGAGTTCGAACCAATACAAAAATCTCTGGTGTCTTTTTCTTTACTACATTATTTATTTACTTACTTAGTTTTTATTCCACATAAGCAGTTTATAAATTCATCCATATTACACGATCCTATAGCACAGTCACCTTCATATGGTATCAGAGCAAGGTCATCTTATAAACGTAACATAGTTATCTGATATTTTAATATGGAAAACAACACTAGCACCGTAACTAACACTAGCTTTCTTAAAGGTCAATCTACTGCACGACCACCTCTATTTAATGGAATGAACTATAACTATTGGGCTACTGAATGAGAATCTGTATACAGCTAGTAGTTAGGAAACCTGGAATATTACTCAAACTGAATATACCATACCTACTACAGAATATTCACAATGGTCTAACATACAAAAATTGGATGCTACTGCAAATGCTAAAGCCATGAATATGCTATATTGTGCATTAGACAAGAATGAGTTTAATTGAGTGAGCATGTGTAAAACAGCTTATGAAATTTGGCGTACACTCAAAATTACACATGAAGATACTAACAAAGTAAAGCAGGGTAAAATTTCTATGCTCAAAAATCAGTTCCAGAATTTCAAAATGAAGCAAGTTGAAACAATAAATGAAATGTACTCTAGATTCCAAGATATATATCATTCTCTTTTAGCATTAGGAGAAACATATACAGGCTTTGATATTGTTTCAAAAGTCCTCAACTCTCTAATGGATGAGTGGGAACGAAAGGTCTTAGCGATCGAAGAAGCTAACGACATTTCAACCATTAAACCAGAAGAGTTGATAGGAAATCTAATGTCTTATGAAGTTAATCTCCAGGCTAAACAAGTACAGGCTCAAGATAAGAAGAATATAGCACTCCAAGCAGAAAAGGATGAATCAGATTCAGATGAGGAAGATATGGCGTTCATTGTTAAAAATTTCTAAAAGTTTTTGAAATTCAAAAAGAGCAACAAATTCAGAAACAACAAGAACAGCTCCAGCAACAATAACAACAACAACAAACCATCATCTTCTGCTCTAGAATGTTATGAGTGTCACAAGAAAGGCCACATCAAGAAAGACTATCCTGATTGAAAGAGAGACAAATTTAAGCATAATAAAACATATTCAAAAAGAAAGGCTTCTCTATCACTTGGGACGATTCAGAATCTTCTTCATCATCAGATAGTGACTCAGACAGCGATACGGAACAAGCCAACGTATGTTTTATGGCCGCAAATGATGAGGTAAGTGATCTAACTTTTGATGATTTATTGGAAATAAACATAGAATTACTTGACAAACTAAGAAATATCAAAAGAAAGTATATAAGAAACTCTTGAAAAATTAAATATAATCGAAATTGAGGTAGATATGTTAAGAGATGAGAAACAAATTTTAGAAGAAGAACTTGAAACAACTCAAGAATCTTATTATAATACAACGTCTCAACTCTCTATGTTAAGTCAAGAGATAGAAACTCAGAAAGAAAAGAATGATGCTCTTTTAGTTGAAAATCATGTTCTTAAAGCTAATGTAAAAATATTGGAATTAGATATTTCTAGTTTTAAAACAAAATTAGATGATATTACTAGAATTGTCTCTAATTTTAACAAAGGTAGAGAAAATCTTTCTAAAATTATAGAATACTCTCAGACTGTTTCAAACAAAAGAGGACTAAGATATAAGCAAACTTCTAAAGTTATTCTAAAGAAAAAGGATTCTTTATATAACAATTTTAAAAGGAACAATAATAAAATTGAAAAATCTATTTCAAAAGTTACAAATTATTCTAAATCACTTAAGATTTGGGTTCCTAAAAGAAATAATTCTTTGATTAGAAACAAATATGTAAAATCTGTTATAGAAATTGTTCACAAAAATAAAAAATCTATTTTTAAAAGGAATTCTGAACCCACTTGGGTTTGGTTTCTTAAGACCTAAATTTTTAGGACCCAAATAAAATAGTGGGTAAAAATGTTAATTCTATATTTTGCAGGTACCACCTAAAAAGAGAGGAAAATGGATATTGGACAGTGGTTGCTCGAAACACATGACAGGAAACAAAGAGATGCTAACAAACATTACCTACTCAGATGGAGGATCTGTCACTTTTGGAGACAATTCCAAAGGATATACCATCGGAAAAGGCGATGTGAGCAATAATGGTATATCTAATTTATCTCTTATTACAAATGTTTTATTAGTTACAAATTTAAAACATAATTTACCTAGCATCAGCCAATTGCGTGACAAAGGATTCAATATATCTTTTTCTGAAAATAAGTGTAGCATTTTTGATCAAAATAAAAATCTTATTTTTGAAGGTTTTAGAGATAAAAATATATATGTTTTGAATATGAATATAAATTACAATACTAACATGTGTTTAATAGCCAAAGAAAAAGATCCTTGGTTATGGCATAAAAGATTTTGTCATATTAATTTCAAAGCTATAAACAAATTATCTAAAATGAATTAGTAAAAGGTTTACCAAAAATGAATTTTAAAGTTAACAATATTTCTGATGCTTGTCAATTAGGATAATTATCAAAATCTTCTTTTAAATCAAAGAAAAATATTTCTACTATACAACAACTTTAATTATTGCATTTGGATACTTAGTCACACTCAAGTTCAATCTATAAATCATAGCAAATATGTGTTTGTTATAGTAGATGATTTTTCAAGATATACTTGGACTATTTTTCTGAAAAATAAAAGTGATACTTTTGAAAATTTTAAAATTTTGGCTAAAAGAATTCAAAATCTCAAAAATTAAAAAATTAAAAATATTAGAAGTGATCATGGAGGTGAGTTCGAAAATGAAGCTTTTGAACATTTTTGTAATAAAAAGGGAATTTATCATAATTTTTCTTTTCCTAGAACACCACAACAAAATGGAGTTGTAGAAAGGAAAAATAGAACTTTACAAGAATGTGCAAGAACTTTGTTAAACGGAAGCACTTTACCAAAACATTTTGGGCAGAAGCTGTGTAAAAACCCGGGATTTGCATTACCAACTAATAAATAAAAGTTAGGATTTTTTATTTATTTTAATGAAGCATAAAAGGTTTTGGAATAACAAAATTTATGTGAAAAAAGCTATTTTAATTAAATGGGAAATATGGGATTTTAAAATGGGGATAAAATGTTATTTTTGGAAAGTTAAATATTTTAGGAGAGATTTTAAAATGGGTTTGGATAAGAAAAATGAGTTTTATAAACATACATGAACACTTAGACTAATTTTTGGAAAACATGTAAATAACTCTCTTCTTATTGGGTTTCTAAACCTAGCCCAATAACCCACCCTAAACCTCCTCTATAAATTATCTCATACTCTCCAAACCTCATTCATTCATCCCTAATCAAAACCCTAATCATTTCCTAAAGCTTTCACAACAAAAATGGCCTCTATCTTCATCTCCTTCTAGTTTTTGCTTATGCAAGTCATTCTATGCAAAGGTAATGCAAATACCCACCTCAAATCCATTTTTATATCTCTCTAATTTCTGAAATTTAATTGGTAACACATGTTTTATGTTTTTTTTGATCTTATAGCCTCTTAATCATCTTTGCTAACTTGGGTTGATGCTATAGTAGTCTTTGTTGCTTTTGTGAGAGGTATATTTGCTAAAAACCTCTTCTAATATGTGTTTAATCATCTTTTGATTTCAGTAATCATTTGGTAACACATGTTTTATTATGTAACATGTGAATCATAGCTTTTTGATCCTCTTTGCTTTCATTTTGGGTGTGCACACATGTTGCTTGCTATATTGGTTGAGGTAATATATGCTAGCTGAAATTATAATTAGTTTATTGCTGTTAGTAAATTAGGCATATCTCATTCATCTTAAATCAGAATTAATATTTTCTTGATGTTATGGAAAGCTTATTCTGTAGGCTATAATTTTCATGTTTTGAACTTTACCTAATTTTGTGGTTTGAATGGTCGAAATCACGTTTGTTTGTCGCTGACCTGACAACAAACTACAGGGTTGATAAAATAAAACCCTGAAATTGATTTGGCCATAAGTTACTCGTTTCTTATCCAAATCTAATAATTTTGGATGTTCTGGAAAGCATAGATTTAGGGCTAAAACTTTTATGTTTTGAGATTCATGAAATTTCGAAGTTAATGGATCAAAAACTGTGCAATCTTACTACTGTCCCGAGAGCACATTGACAGTGATATAGAATTTAAATCTGAGAATTGTTTTAGTCATAAAATTTTCATCCCCGATCGGAATTTGACGATCTTGGTCATTCCAGAAAGCTTAAAACATATGCTACAATTTTTGTTCAGTGAGTTTTCTGTAATTTTGCCATTTAGATGACCTGAAATGCGTTCAAAGACAGAAGACCAATTCTGTCTTTAACAAGTTATCTTGAGTTTCAATCTGATATTGTTTTGCATGTATCTCTTTCGTTTTTGATCCGAATTAGATAATTTTGGATGCTCCGGAAAGCTTAAAACATATGCTACAATTTTTGTTCAGTGAGTTTTCTGTAATTTTAAGTCTAACTAGGTCAAAAATTGGTTTTTCTACTATCTTCCCGAGAGCGATACACATATTAGCTCTGCGGATGAAACTGAAACTATTTTGGTCATAACTTTTGAGCCGCTAGTCGGAATTTGACGATTTTGGTCTCGTTGGAAAGATGAAGTTATGAACTCCATATCTGGAAAGTTTGGTCATCATCTGAGTTCATTAGACCCTTCGAATTTCCTGTCAGAGTTGAACCCAGATCGCTGTGCAAAACAGTGCATTTCATGTTTCTGTGTCCGACTTTGGAACGTCGCTACGCCTTCGTTTCAAGTCGGAATCGAGTAATTCTTTTTGCGTTCTGAATTAGGAATGTCGGACTACGTTCCTACTAATTTTCATGCCATTCGGATTCAGTCTGCTGGTCCGAATAATTTTTCGAACTTGGGTTCGCGTCAGTTTTGGACTATTTTCCAACACTTAGAATATTTTCAGTGATTTTCTGGTTTTATCGATTTCTTTGAGATTTGTCTCTGGATTTTGTACACTGGCCTTATAAAATGGTTTTAAAAGGATTTTTTGCTCCGAAATGGCTTTCGAAATTATTATATAATATTATTTTTAATTAGTAGACTATTTACTCCATAATAGGAGAGTTTTCAAAAGCCGTTTTAGAGTGTTCTCAAAATCATTTATAAATCCGTTTCGAACCATTATTTTCTATAATAAAAATCTCACACTCACTTTTTATCACGTCAAGCGAAGTGGAAAGGTGCTTAAACGGTTAGGAAATCTCCGGCCTATGGAACCATGTGTATTTTCTTTCCGGTTAATCCCCGACCTATTCGATTGATCGTTTTGACCTTTGGGTCTAGTTTACCTATGATACGAGGTGGACTTTTTATTGTTTGGAGTGTGAGCTTGCTATTGGTTAGTAAACCGTTTAGTGCGAACGTGGGGTATGGGACTCATCGTTAACACTTTACGGGTTCCTCTCCAAGAAGTTTGTGACACATTAGCCTCTGGGCAGCCAGTACAGGACCTCTGGGTCACCACGCCTCTGGGCAACCGTCTCTAGACACCTGTTCTATGGAGCAGTTTCTTTTTTGGCATGTGCCTCTGGGCCTTTATCCTTCTGGGAAGGATCTCGCCGTCTCGCGCGTTCCGCATCTGTGCGAGTGATCGATCACAACTCTACAGTACTTGGCAATAACGACTCCGGTCGGTGCACGTGCTATACTTGTATTATCTGATGATTTTTATATCCATTCGAGTACCGCCATTCGGTGTTGGTTCTATGGAACCATACGATGTAAGTGCGATTACCTTGTGGATTCACAGTGTCTCTGGACACTGCTTTTCAGTGTTTGATTTCATTGACTTTTCAGTATATCCCCGTTGCTCTTTGGAGCATCGATCTTTGCTTGGGCATTGATTACGGACTCTGGTCACTCTTGGGATTATTGCCTATGGGCAACTTTATATAGCTTTGGCTACGCCGATGATATGATGCGATTTTATTTATTCAACACTTTGGTGCTGATATTCTCTTTGGAGATTTTTACTGTTGATTGATGATTAGAGACCGTCATTATATTCATGTGGTCCAAAATACTCTTTTCTTAGGAAAAGTAATGTTTTATTTATGTACCGCATTATTATATATCTCAGTTATTACTGATTGTTTAGCTAGCCTGACCCGAGTGTTTTTCGCTCGGGTCAGACCGAGTTGTTTCAGGTCAGGTCTCTGGACTTAGCTTCTGTGCTTCCGCTTGGACATTATCTGCTATGCTGATAGATAGCGCTTTTATTTGTCCACTATTGCGCTACTCTGTTATTATTCAGACTTTGATATGTACAGATTTTTGACTCACATGTGTGGGCAGTGGCTTTGTACCCACTTAAAGTATTTGGATCTGTATTGACGATGTATTGTCCTAGGATTTTATATCTGTTATGTGATTCTGTTCTGTGATGTTTTATCATTTTATTACTATGCTTATTCTGATAGATCTTTAGCCATTGTAATTTCGTTATAAATATTTATTGAATATGTCGAACCACTTGAAAAAAAAATAGATACCACCCTTTCGACGTATTCAGTAGATAGTTATAGCTTGATTACAAATGGTCGCTTCCACTATACTCTATTCTCCGCTTTAACAGACAGTATTACTCCCGTAATACTCTTTGTTACAGTGGGTCTCGGAGTGGGGCGTTACAGCTTCGTATCAGAGCCAAGGTTCAGGAATAAGCATAATAAACACAGAACAGATACACGTAGTACAATACGTTATAATACGATCCAAATTGAACATATCCACCTTTAGATAAATAAGTTAGGAATATGTGTAGGAATCTATTATATTCCGTAATATTCCTTAATGAATTATCTATCTTTGAATCGTGCTTAACTAAATCTACCGATCATATGTTTAAAGAGTGTCCCAAACCTCTCTATTGCACTTTCTACAAGAAGGAGGGACACAGGATCTCCGCTTGTCCTATTGCTCCAGCTAGTGCCAAGCCTGGCAGGCTTAATGCTACCAAGGCTCCTACCACTTCTGCTCAACCCCTCCTTTTGGTTCTAAGGTCCTTTTTAAGGGCCAATTCGGAGCGGATATTATTTATTCATCACCCTGACTCGTCCTCTCCGTTAGCTATTGTTCTTCAAGATGTTGGGCTTTCTGATGTTACTTTATTTGCTCTTGATTCACGAGAGGAGGATTTGAACTTATCTCGTATTCCTGTTGTTCGGGATTTCCCCGACGTATTCGAGCCTGTATCCGGACTGCCGCCAAAGCGAGCTATTGAGTTCCGCATCGATCTCATTCCAGGCTCTCATCCAGTTAGGCGTCCTCCTACGAGAATGTCTACTAAGGAGAATGAGGAACTCAGGAAGCAGTTAGTTGAGCTTGAGGCGAAGCAGTTCATTCGGTCCAGTTCTTCGCCATGGGGTGCTGCTGTGGTCTTCGTTAAGAAGCCCGATGGCTCTCTTAGGCTTTGCATTGACTATCGGAAGCTTAATGAGTTGACCATCAGAAATCGTTATCCATTGCCACGGATAGACGATATGTTTGATCAGTTGAGCGGTGCGAAGGTCTTTTCCCAGCTCGATCTTGCCACCGGATTTCATCAGCTCCGAGTTGCGGAAGATAGCATTCCTCTTACCGCATTTCGCACTCGTTATGGTTCTTTTGAGTGGTTGGTCATGCCGTTCGGCTTGACGAACGCTCCGTCTTTCTTCGTCGATCTCATGAATCGAGTATTCCGGGAATACATCGATAGATTCGTTCTGGTTTTCATCGACGATATTTTTATTTATTCTAGATCCGAAGCAGAGCATGCTCATCATTTGCGGATCGTCTTGGATACTCTTCGTCAGCTTCAGCTTAAGGCCAAGCTCTCCAAGTGCCATTTTTGGGAGAGCAAGGTCAAGTTCTTGGGCCATATTGTATCATCTAAGGGTATTTCTGTCGATCCTTCCAAGATCGAAGCTATTCAGAATTGGAAGCAGCCCGAGAACGTTCATGATATTCGCAGTTTCCTTGGTCTGGCAGGTTATTACCGTCGGTTTATCAAGGATTTCTCTCGAGTTGCACTTCCCCTTACGACGCTGACTCGTAAGGGTGTTCGCTTTATTTGGTCTGATAAGTGTGAAGCTTCCTTTCAGCGACTGAAGGAACTTCTCACTCATGCTCATATCCTAGTGGTTCCAGAGAGTAACCATGATCTTGTTGTTTACACCGACGCTTGTGGTAGCGGCCTCGGTGTTGTGCTTATGCAGAAGGATCGGGTAGTTGCTTATGCTTCTAGGCAGCTACGTTCGAATGAGGTTCGCTATCCGACTCATGATCTTGAGTTGGCAGCTATCGTCTTTGCTTTGAAGATGTGGCGTCACTTTCTATTAGGGGAACGCTTCACTCTTTACACCGATCACAAGTCTCTGAAGTATTTATTCAGTCAAAAGGATCTCAATGTGAGGTAGCAGCGATGGCTCGAGTTTCTCGCCTCATATGACTTAGACATTCAGTATACCCCTGGTAAGGGTAATCGTGTGGCTGATGCACTCAGTCGCAAACACTCGGTAGTAGTTTCTATGATGATAGCCGAGTGGGATATTCTTGAGACCCTATCTTTGTGTGATATTCGAGATCGAGCTCCATCTTCTGATTCTCCGATCTTATTATTCAGCTTGGAAGCTCGTCCTATCTTATTGGATCGAATTGCCCATGCTCAGCGGCATGATCCAGAATTATTGCATCTTATTCATCTCCTTGAGTTGGGATCCAGTGATGTGACATTGTTTGATTATTCTATTGATTCTCATCGGTGTCTTCGCAGGAAGAACTGTATTTTGGTACCATCTGATTTATCACTTAGGCATGACATTCTGGACGAGTGTCATCACACTAAGTACACCATCCATCCTGGCTCGAGCAAGATGTATGCCGATATGTGCCGGCTATATTATTGGGAGGGTTTGAAGAGAGATGTTGCAAGTTATGTGAGCGGTTGCATGACTTGTCAACAGATCAAGGCCGAACACCAGCGTCCATCCGGTCTTCTTCAGCCGCTAGAGATTCCATTGTGGAAATGGGATCAGATATCTATGGATTTTATTGACGGTCTGCCTCGATCGAGGTCAGGCCATACTTCTATTTGGGTCATAGTCGATCGCTTGACCAAATCAGCTCATTTCATTCCTATTAAGTCCACTCGGACTGCTCCTCAGCTTGCCAAGTTATATGTGAAGGAAGTCGTTCGACTTCATGGCATTCCTAGCTCTATCGTCTGTGATTGAGACACTATCTTTACTAGTCACTTCTGGAAGTGCCTACAATCAGCTTTGGGCTCAAAGCTGAATTTCTTGACTGCCTATCATCCTCAGACTGACGGTCAGACGGAGAGGGTGAATCGTGTTTTAGAGGATCTTTTGCGCTGTTGTATTCTGGATTTCGGAGGTAGTTGGGAGGATCACTTACCGCTTGTAGAGTTCTCCTACAACAACAGCTTTCAGTCTAGTATTGGCATGGCTCCTTTCGAGGCTCTTTACGGAAGGCCATGTCGTTCTCCTGCGTGTTGGTTAGAATCTGGCGAGAAGTTCCTTCTTGGTCCAGATTCAGTTCGGGAATCTTCTGAGAAGATTATTCTTATTCGTCAGAGAATGAAAGAGGCGCAGAACCATCAAAAATCCTACGTGGACAACCGTAGGAAGCCTCTTGAGTTCTCCATTGGTGATCATGTCTTTATTCGGATATCTCCTATGAAAGGGGTTGTGCGTTTCAGCTTTACAGGGAAGTTGGCTCCTCGCTATGTTGGACCATTTCCTATTACGGAACGCATCGACCCCGTGGCTTATCGTGTGGCTCTACCTGCTCACTTCTCTGGAATGCACGACGTGTTCCATATTTCCCAGCTTCGCATGTGTGTCCACGATCCTGATTCTATCATTGAGCCGCATGCTGTGCCTGATTTAGAGATCTTACCTGATTTATCTTTGGAGCAGCAACCTCTTCGTGTGCTTGATTTGGAGGTTAGACGCCTTCGCAATAAAGAGGTTCCACTCGTGAAGATTCAATGGTCACCGAATCCTAAGGACTGCACTTGGGAGACCAGAGAATCTATCGAACGCTCTTATCCTGGCTTTCTTCCATCTTCTTCTGTGGGTGAGAATTCTCTATTTTATCTCTATCACTTCTTTTGTGGATTTGACGTTATAGACGACATATATCTTAAGGAATTGCGGGGACGCAATTTTCTTAAGGGGGGAGTCTGTAACAACCCGGGATTTGCATTACCAACTAATAAATAAAAGTTAGGATTTTTATTTATTTTAATGAAGCATAAAAGGTTTTGGAATAACAAAATTTATGTGAAAAAGGCTATTTTAATTAAATGGGAAATATGAGATTTTAAAATGAGGATAAAATGTTATTTTTGGAAAGTTAAATATTTTAGGAGAGATTTAAAACGGGTTTGGATAAGAAAAATGAGTTTTATAAACATACATGAACACTTAGACTAATTTTTGGAAAACATGTAAATAACTCTCTTCTTATTGGGTTTCTAAACCTAGCCCAATAACCCACCCTAAACCTCCTCTATAAATTATCTCATACTCTCCAAACCTCATTCATTCATCCCTAATCAAAACCCTAATCATTTCCTAAAGCTTTCATAACAAAAATGGCCTCTATCTTCATCTCCTTCTAGTTTTTGCTTATGCAAGTCATTCTATGCAAAGGTAATGCAAATACCCACCTCAAATCCATTTTTATATCTCTCTAATTTCTGAAATTTAATTGGTAACACATGTTTTTTTTGTTTTTTTTTGATCTTATAGCCTCCTAATCATCTTTTGCTAACTTGGGTTGATGTTATAGTAGTCTTTGTTGCTTTTGTGAGTGGTATATTGCTAAAAACCTCTTTTAATATGTGTTTAATTATCTTTTGATTTCAGTAATCATTTGGTAACACATGTTTTATTATGTAACATGTGAATCATAGCTTTTTGATCCTCTTTGCTTTCATTTTGGGTGTGCACACAAGTTGCTTGCTATATTGGTTGAGGTAATATATGCTAGCTGAAATTATAATTAGTTTATTGCTGTTAGTAAATTAGGCATATCTCATTCATCTTAAATCGGAATTAAGATTTTATTGATGTTCTGGAAAGCATATTCTGTTGGCTATAACTTTCATGTTTTGAGCTTTGTCTAATTTTGTGGTTTGAATGGTCGAAATCACGTTTGTTTGTCGCTGACCTGACAACAAACTACAGGGTTGATAAAATAAAACCCTGAAATTGATTTGGCCATAAGTTACTCGTTTCTTATCCAAATCTAATAATTTTGGATGTTTTGGAAAGCTTAGATTTAGGGATAAAACTTTCATGTTTTGAGTTTCATGAAATTTCGAAGTTTATTGGGTCAAAAACTGTGCATTCTTACTACTGTCCCGAGAGCACATTGACAGTGATATAGAATTTAAATCTGAGAATTGTTTTAGTCATAAAATTTTCATCCCCAATCGGAATTTGACGATCTTGGTCATTCCGGAAATCTTAAAACATATACTACAATTTTCGTTCAGTGAGTTTTCTGTAATTTTCCCATTTAGATGACCTGAAATGCGTTCAAAAACAGAAGACCAATTCTGTCTTTAACAAGTTATCTTGAGTTTCAATCTGATATTTTTTTGCATGTATCTCTCTCGTTTTTGATCCGAATTAGATAATTTTGGATGTTCCGGAAAGCTTAAAACATATGCTAGAATTTTTGTTCAGTGAGTTTTCTGTAATTTTGAGTCTAACTAGGACAAAAATTGGTTTTTCTACTATCTTCCCGAGAGCGATACACATATTAGCTCTACGGATGAAACTGAAACTATTTTGGTCATAACTTTTGAGCCGCTAGTCGGAATTTGACGATTTTGATCTCGTTGGAAAGATGGAGTTATGAACTCCATATCTGGAAAGTTTGGTCATCATCTGAGTTCAATAGACCCTTCGAATTTCCTGTCAGAGTTGAACCCAGATCGCTGTGCAAAACAGTGCATTTCATGTTTCTGTGTCCGACTTTGAAACGTTGCTACGCCTTCGTTTCAAGTCGGAATCGAGTAATTATTTTTGCGTTCTGAAGTAGGAATGTCGGACTATGTTCTTACCAATTTTCATGCCATTCGGATTCAGTCTGCTAGTCCGAATAATTTTCCGAACTTGGGTTCGCGTCCGTTTTGGACTATTTTCCAACACTTCGAATATTTTCAGTAATTTTCTGGTTTTATCGATTTCTTTGAGATTTGTCTCTGGATTTTGTACACGGGCCTTATAAAAAGGTTTTAAAAGGATTTTTCGCTTCGAAAAGGCTTTCGAAATTATTATATAATATTATTTTTAATTAGTAGACTATTTACTCCATAATAGGAGAGTTTTCAAAAGCCGTTTTAGAGTGTTCTCAAAATCATTTATAAATCCGTTTCGAACCATTATTTTCTATAATAAAAATCTCACACTCACTTTTTAGCACGTCAAGCGAAGTGGAAAGGTGCTTAAACGGTTAGGAAATCTCCGGCCTATGGAACCATGTGTATTTTCTTTCCGGTTAATCCCCGACCTATTCGATTGATCGTTTTGACCTTTGGGTCTAGTTTACCGATGATACGAGGTGGACTTTTTATTGTTTGGAGTGTGAGCTTGCTATTGGTTAGTAATCCGTTTAGTGCAAACGTGGGGTATGGGACTCATCGTTAACACTTTACGGGTTCTTCTCCAAGAAGTTTGTGACACATTAGCCTCTGGGCAGCCAGTACTGGACCTCTGGGTAACCACGCCTCTGGGCAACCGTCTCTGGACACATGTTCTATGGAGTAGTTTCTTTTTTGGCATGTGCCTCTGGGCCTTTATCCTTCTGGGAAGGATCTCACCGTCTCGCGTGTTCTGCATCTGTGCGAGTGATCGATCACAACTCTACAGTACTTGGCAATAACGACTCCGGTCGGTGCACGTGCTATACTTGTATTTTCTGATGATTTTTATATCCATTGAGTACCGCCATTCGGTGTTGGTTCTATGGAACCATATGATGTAAGTGCGATTACCTTGTGGATTCACAGTGTCTCTGGATACTGCTTTTCAGTGTTTGATTTCATTGACTTTTCAGTATATCCCCATTTCTCTTTGGAGCATCGATCTTTGCTTGGGCATTGATTACGGACTCTGGTCACTCTTGGGATTATTGCCTATGGGCAACTTTATGTAGCTTTGGCTATGCCGATGATATGAGGCGATTTTATTTATTCCACACTTTGGTGCTGATATTCTCTTTGGAGATTTTTACTGTTGATTGATGATTAGAGACCGTCATTATATTCATGTGGTCCAAAATACTCTTTTCCTAGGAAAAGTACTATTTTATTTATGTACCGCATTATTATATATCTCAGTTATTACCGATTGTTTAGCTAGCCTGACCCGAGTGTTTTTCGCTCGGGTCAGACCGAGTTGTTTCAGGTTAGGTCTCTGGACTTAGCTTCTGTGCTTCCGCTTGGACATTATCTTCTATGCTGATAGATAGCGCTTTTATTTGTCTACTATTCCGCTACTCTGTTATTATTCAGACTTTGATATGTACATATTTTTGACTCACATGTGTGGGCAGTGGCTTTGTACCCACTTAAAGTATTTGGATCTGTATTGACAATGTATTGTCCTGGGATTTTATATCTATGTGATTCTGTTCTGTGATGTTTTATCATTTTATTACTATGCTTATTCTGATAGATCTTTAGCCATTGTAATTTCGTTATAAATATTTATTGAATATGTCGAACCACTTGAAAAAAAAATAGATACCACCCTTTCGACGTATTCAGTAGATAGTTATAGCTTGATTACAAATGGTCGCTTCCACTATACTCTATTCTCCGCTTTAACAGACAGTATTACTCACGTAATACTCTTTGTTACAGTGGGTCTCCGAGTGGGGCATTACAAGCTGTAGCAACTCCTTGATATGTTCTGATTCGTATTTCCATCCGACCACTAACTTAACACACTCCATATGAACTATTTCATCAAAGAAAACCAAATATTTCATATTTTAAAGTTTTTGGCCCAAAATGTTTTATTTTAAACACAAAAGATCAGCTTGGAAAATTCGATCCAAAATTTGATGAAGGAATTTTCATTGGATATTCGGAACGAAGCAAGGCTTATTGAATTTTTAATAAAAGAACTAAAACAATCGAAGAAGCACTTCATGTTTCCTTCGACGAAAATTTTAGTTTTAAATTTTTTAAGGATGATGTGATAGTCACTAAGACGGTCATAAATACGGTTACCCAAAATTATTTTGAAGAAGATGAAAACATTGTTCATAATTTTGAAGAAAATGAAAATATTATTCAAAATGAAAATGAATTAAGATCTCCTCCTAGGATTTTACAAGATCACCCAGTAGAAAATATCATAGGAGAAATTGATTCACATGTCAGAACTAGAAATCAACTTAATCAAATGGGCCATATAGCTTTCCTTTCTAATATTGAACCTAAAAATGCCAAAGAAACCTTTACTGATGACTATTGGATTATAGCTATGTAAGAAGAGCTAAACCAATTCGAACGAAATGAAGTTTGGGAATTAGTTCCTAGACCGAGTGATCAACCAATCATCGGTACTAAGTAGGTTTTCAAAAATAAAACAGGTGAACAAGGAAATATAATTATGAATAAAGCTAGATTAGTTGCACAAGGATATAATCAATAAGAAGGAATTGACTATGAAGAAACATTTGCTCCAGTCACTCGACTAGAAGCAATACGTATCTTACTGGCCTTTGCATGTTTTCATAATTTTAAACTTCATCAAATGGATGTTAAAAGTGCATTTTTAAATGGATATATAAAAGAAAATGTTTATGTTGAACAACCTCCTTTATTCGCACATGAAAATTTTCCAGACCATGTCTATAAACTTAAGAAAGCCTTATATGGTCTAAAACAAGCACCTCGTGCTTGGTATGAACGTCTTAAAAGCTATCTTATAGATTCTGGTTTTGAAATTGGGAAGTTTGATCAAACTCTTTTTATTAAACTAACTAAATGGATATTTTAATTATTCAAATTTATGTAGATGATATTATTTTTGGTTCTACAAATGAAAAATTATGTTAGGAATTTGCGAATATAATGACCAAAGAATTTGAAACGTCACATATGGGAGAATTATCTTATTTTCTTAGATTACAAATTAAACAATTAGATAATGGAATTTTCATCAATCAAGAAAAATATTGTAATAATCTAATTAAACGCTTTGGTATGGAAAATACTTCTGCCAAATCAACACCAATGAGTACAACAATACATCTCGATAGAGATGAAGATTGCAAGAGCGTTGACCAAAAATTATATCAAAGTATAATTGGATCATTACTTTATCTAACTGCTAGTAGACCTGACATAATGATGAGTGTTTGTTTATGTGCTCAATTTCAAGCTAATCCTAAAGAATCACATATGTGAGCAATGAAACGAATATTACGTTATCTAAGAAAAACCAAAGATTTCGAACTTCTCTATCCAAAAGAATGTCCTTTCGAGTTAGTATCATATAGTGACGCTGACTTTGGAGGATGTCGAACGGATCGAAAAAGTACGAGCGGGACTTGTCTCTTCATTGGATAATCCTTAGTCTCTTGGTTTAGCAAGAAACAAAATTGTGTTTCACTATCGACGTGTGAAGCGGAATACATTTCTGCGGCTTTAGCATGTGCCCAAGTCATTTACATGCAACAAACACTTCAAGATTTTGGTATAAATTTATCTAAATCAACTATTTTTTGTGATAACACAAGTGCTATAAACTTATCTAAAAATCCTGTCAATCATTCAAAAACTAAACATATTGACAGTCGTCGTCATTTCCTTCGTGATAATATTGAAAAGGATATAGTCAGACTAGAATTTGTATCCTTAGAAAACCAACTGGCTGATATATTTACAAAACTTTTAAATGAAAATACCTTTATAAAATTAAGACGAGAACTTGGAATTTCATCTTTAAAATATTTGTGATTGTTAAATTTATTTAGTTCTGTTTTTGTTATCTACGTGTTGTTATCTCTAGTCTTTTACTTAACTATACTTTTTTGTCGATGACAAAGGGGGAGAAATTTGGTATAAATTTGTTTAAATTATTATGCATATTGACAGGGGGAGTATTCATCTAAGTTTCATGGTAATATAAATTTATACTTATACAGTTGTCATCATCAAAACGGGGGAGAATGCTAGAATCTCGATTCTCATCGTTTTGACTGTGACAGCTATATAAGTCAATATTATTATGTACTAATCATTTATGCAGGAGATTCATTTCATATTCGGATTCAGAAAGTTATGAAGTTGTTAGTCTTCTATATAGAGTCTATATATTATTATAAATACGTTAAAATCTCTGTGATATGGTATATATACACTAACATGCACACATTTGCACACATATGCACGAAACAGGCTACATTCAGCCGGTTGAATGAAACCATTCAGCCATCTGAATGCTGAAACAAATTATAATTTATTATGCAGTTTCAGCCGGCTGAATGGCTATATTCAAACGGCTGAATGAGGCCTAAAATAGCCTGTTTCCTTGCTGTTTCAAATTTAATTTAAATCAAAAGGCAGAATTAATATTTCAGACGGCTGATTATCTATAACGGCTAGTTTTCTGAAGGCATGCTTCTCTTCAATGAAGAGAAACATCTTCAAATCTAATAGTTTCATCTGTTTCTTTTCATTGTTTTCTTTCATGAAAGATTGCAACTTTTAATCTATATAAATAGAGTTTATAATTCAACAAACAATTAACCTAACTAATTTTAGTATTCTTGAATTCTTATCTCTAATTCTCTGTTTTCAATTTGCACTCAAACTACATACAATCTTTGATCATTGATCACTCTATCTTCCATATTTCTTCAAGCACATCACACTATATACCATAAAGGAGAAAATTATAGGAAGATTGTACTTAATTGACTTATCAGTGCTATTTAAAAGAGAACACTACAGTCAGATACTTTTGTCTAGTTGTAAAAAAGTCATGTTCGGTTGCTCAGGCGGTAAATTGTATGGACCTATTAGTTTTCATTGGCTGACTAATAACATTTATGGACTCCCTATCCAGTTTCATAGTTTTCATGGGCTTACCATTAACCTGTTTAAATTTATGGACTCCCTGTCCTAGTTTATAGTTTTCATGGGATCACTAAGAACCTATTGGCCCCTGCTAATAACTTCATTGTTTCATGGGTTCTCCCTGAACCTATTAGTAACTCCAATAACTTCCCTCTTATCCTAGTTTTTATGGATTGACTAGGAATCTATTGACATCTGTCAATAACTTAATCTGGATATAGTTTTCATGGGTTTACTACAAACCTATTGACCCCTGCCAGTAACTTGATCTAATCATAGTTTTCATAGGATCACTATGAACCTATTGGTAACTCCAATAACTTCCTAAACATAGTTTTCATGGGTTTACTATGAACCTGTCTATCTGACAACTTCCTTAATCAATGTTTAGGCATCCTATATTCTAGTCTTCCTGACCTCCTAGATGCAATTCTACTCATTTAGGAGTTAATTAAATTTATATTCACTACTGGGTCAACCTAACTGGTTATTCTGCCCTTTCTTCCCAAAATGCAGTAATGGGTCCATTATAATGTGAATATATATACATATTTGAAGAAGCAAACATAATAACATAATAATACCAACACCTGTGGGTTTAACATCCTTGAAATCAATTTTGCATAAAACATGGTTAATCCCTTTAACCTACTATTTTATCAAGGAAAAGCTTCTTTAAAACTTCATACTTAACACCATTTCAAAACTCCTTTATCTTAGCCATGGGATTTCCTTTACAATGAGATTGGGTTATTTGTTTTGAAAACTAAGGCATTCAAAACCTTTAAACCTTTACTTTCAAAACCACTGGAAATTTCCTTTTTTAAGCATTAAAATCTTCTTTTCAAAACACTAGGCACCTGCCTTTCGAAACACTTTTAAATCTCTCTTTCGAAACCTTTCGGATGTATTAAAGTGAAACCATTCAACTATAGAAGCTTAGCTTCGAAACCATTTGAAAGTACCCCTTTTGAAACCATTGAAAGTACCCCTTTCGAAACTACTGGGTTTATCTTTAAAATTTCTTTTGGGCCAAAGTGAAAATAAATGAAAGTATCTCTTTCGAAACCATTCTGTATCATATAAAAGTGTTTGGGGAAAAACTTGATGGCTTTGGAACCATCCTTTCGAAAGCACTAATCATTTAGGTAAAACACTTGAAGGTTAGCTTCAAAACCCCTATCGAAGCCATTGCCTTCGACACCATTAACCCCTTTTGAAAGCTTTAGGAAGTGGCTCATATTTACAAAACAAAGGCTACCTTTCGAAAGCATTGATATCTTCAATTCCTTCAAAAGGCATAAGGTCGGTAGAAGGGTTTCGGCTAGGTCGAAACTACCCCCTTTTTATATCATTAGTTTGGAAACTAAGTAACTCATTCAAAAGCTATAATTTGAACAATAAGGCGGCAATCCCTTCGAAAGCCATTTTAGAAAACCCTTTTGAAAGCATGAGTTTCGATTCCTTCAAAAGGTTTTATTAAAACAAGGCTGGCGCTCATCTTATGATGGTAAAACAAAGGTTTCGACCACTATTGAAAGCAATGGTTTCGACACCATGCCTTTCGCCTTTCTCCAATCCACTACATACCATACTTGTGACAACCCGAATTTTTAACATGTATTAAATTAACTAATTTTATTGAGTCAAACGAATAAAATGATAATCTGAAATATCGGGATATATTTGTATAAATTAATTTGAAGAACTATATTAAATCTTGGATTTTTAAATTCCTGTATATGATAAATCCTGTAGAAAATAAATAATATATGCTTCACTATTTAAATTCAATACAATACATCCGTAAAATATAAATATATGTATAAATTTTATGATGTTTAAGTATAAAAATATATATGGGTAAAATATGTATAAATATATATATCCAATAGTGACAAACAAATACGTATGTTATGGGAAATAGTGTGAATATATATAATATCGAAATATACATAAACAGTGTATAGGAGGATAGGTATAATCATATGTGTATATATGTTCATATATATCAAATAAGAAGTGTGTAGGTATGTATACAAAAAGGACAGGTTAAGTATATGGATCAATATTCATATATGAGGGAAAACAAGGCAAGTCTATGTTGATAAGGATTTAATGCACATTTCAACTCAAGCACACAATACATCATAAAAAAATAAAATAAAAATAAAAGAAAAAAAGAAAAAAAGAAAAAATCTCAGCCTGTACAAAACCTGTAGCCACCTTATGGCTTGTTTGATACACTTCCTCCTCTTCTTTATAAATATAACTACTAATCCCTACCTGGTCAATACCACTCGAACATAATAAAGCAAAGTTCTTCCATAAAAAAATCAAGCAAGATGATAATGCATGTAAACAAAAATGGAAACATATGTACTTAAACCTATCATCTCAGCCGAAACAAGAAGAAGGGAAATAGGCAAAGAAAATAGCAAATGTGTATTTAGCTTGCAAAAAAATAGAAATAAAGTAGAAATATAAAGTACTTAGCAATTAATGCAACATATCCTTAGTACACAACATATCTTCTATCAGCCTCCATAAGCAAATAAAAATCTCTAATATTGTACAAACAATATTATATCACCTGTACAAATAACATCATCCCTATAAACTTCTTTATATATGCATCTATTCTTATCTTTGTTCGTTCAAACATTAGACTTAGCATTACAAGAACTAATTTATACAACTGAAACTCAAAATAACAACTCAACTAAAGAGGAAAAAAAAGGATTCAAAAGAAAACCAATTGCAGTTTTCAAAACCAAAGCAGCTCTCTGTTCAAACTTTTGCCAGGTGAGTAAACTCTTCAACCTGTATATATAATTTGGTTTGCCTGTAATGATAGATGTGTATGGTACTTTGAAGATGTTTTTGTTATAAATATAAATGCATGTGTATGAACAAAAATAAAAATATGCATGTACATGTCTGTATAAACATAAATAACATCACTCTGTTAATATACAAGCTCCAACCCATCAAAATAAATTTAATTACTCATTGTACAATCGAATTTAGGCTTTGATTTCTAAAAGGAAAATGTTTGTAATATGTTAACATTATTTTTAAAAATAGATTCAAAAGGATTTATTGAGTAATTATTCCAAAATCTATGAATTACAGTAAAAATGAAACAAAGGCAGGAAATTCGACTATCAGGTTTTTACGATTTGATCACATGATTAGAATCGTCATCAAAAATGATGAATTTTAGAAATAAAATGATGATTTTTAGTTTGGGATCGAGGGTGTAATTCGAAGTTGACCAGAAAATGGATTTTTAAGTTTTTCTAGTGATCGGCCCCGAACTGGATTACGGGGTTCATGCTGGAGATGGGTGGAGGTATTGGGATCATCGGAAAAATACAAATTTAATTTATAAAAGATCGACGCCATGGAGTGACATGGATTTAGGGTTTAACAACCCAGTTTTGCCGACGAAGTATATGGGGAAGATTCGTCGTTGTCGAGGTGATTCAGGTCATCGGACCTGGGGGGATAGATGGAGGGAACTGCGGCGGTGATTTTGGTGGGATGGCGTATATTCCGGTGGTCGGAATCGTGGTGGTGAGTGGTTTTGGTGAAGCAGGTCAGGTTCCAGTATTGATTGAATAACTCGATGTTGATCTACGGCAAGACCGTAGGATCTGGTAGGTCAGGCTAGACATCGGTGTTGTCGATGATGTGTCGAAGGGCAGGAGGATGGTTGGAGACGATCTGACCAGACGTACACGTGCACAAGTTAACGTGTATCTGGTGATTATTTTTGTAGTTGGGGAAGAAGCATTGCTCGGGTTCGACTCGTGAAATTCGCGAAAATACTCGGGGAAAAGGAAACGTGGGGGAACTCGAAGTTATGTTCGGGAAAATCATAGCCTGACTCGGGTCTGTTATTTTTTAAATAAAACAGGTTCAAATTTTAAAAACAAATCAAGTTTTATTGAAACAAAGTTTGTTAAAACTACTTCTTCTGTAAATAATGAATGTTTATCCAAGTTTAAATTAGTTAAAGGTTTTTAAATAAAAATTATTTCAAATTTATTAAGTTTAAAGTGTTTTAATCCATATAACCTTTATTTTAAAAAAAGTTTATTTTAGATAAACTTAATATTGTAATTTATTAAGAGATGAAAAACATTAATTTAACTTAAAGGTTTTAAGTTAATAATGGATTTATTTTAAAGGTTATTAAATAAGATTTAAATGATGAAATGAGGTAGTTAATTAAGATAAAGGATTTATCTTAAATTAAGGTATTAATTAATGAAGATTACGGTGATTACGTAAGTGATTTATTAAGATTAATTAATGTAAGTAATTAAGGTAATTAATTACTTAAAGATAATTACTTAATAAAAGTAATTAAGGATAATTATTTAATGATTAAAGGTGAATTAATTAATGGTTAAAGGTTAATTAATTTATTATTAAAGGTTAATTAATAAATGATTAAAGGATAATTAATTAAAATGGTTTGTAATTAATTAATGTTAATTGTTTGTGCCAAAATTGGTCACAAACCCCGAATGTTGTGAAAGCACCAGTGTATGAATATAAATCAACAATAATCACACACAAATCTCAAATCTAAGCAAACAGAGTATCACAATTCAGAAATAATGAACAGAAACACGAGATTTATAGTGGTTCGGCGATCTTGCCTACGTCCACTCTGAAGTTGATGATTTTATTGATGTTCACTCGATGATTACAATCTCTTCTAATGTAGTACAACTGAAATTATATGCTAAGTCTCAATCTAAAGTAGCGGTGGTGTTCTGGAGTAAATCTGGCAGAATCTGGGCGCTCTTTTGTACTTCGAATTGTCCGACCTCTTTTCTGAATGACTAGGGGCTCTATTTATAGGTGTAGGAGGCTGATATTTCGCCTAAAATGAGGGGAGACCAGTTCTGGTACGTCAGGGGGTCCACATGGCCGAAATCTGGAGATCCGGGCCCACTTTGGGATCGATTCGACCCTTGGTTCGAATCGATCAAGAAATCATCCAATCGAGCTGAAATTTGGCGTGGACATTATTCATCATGTGCTTAAGCTTCTGTGAAAATTTCATGGCATTTGGACTTGTAGAACTTGAGTTATGATCGATTCAAGATTGCACTTTCGGTGAAGATGGTGGTTCGAATCGACCCCTTCGAATCGATAGGGTCGAATCGATGCCAGGTGTATGTGCGCGGTGATGTGGCGCGCGCTTTTCTCGAGTTGATCCGGTCTTTCCTCCGAGTTTTACTGGGTCGACTCCTGAGTTTTAGCCGCGTTTACTTGGTGGACTCGAGACGTTGGATTCGAAGGCTCTCCTCCTTCGAATCGATGGAACAGGAGCTTGTTCGAATCGATCAGGATATGCTACTGTGGATCGATTCGAAGCAGTCTCAATATGGGGGATTCGAAGGATACTTCCTTTGTGGACTCGAAGTAGGGAGCCAGTTTGATGGATTCGAACCAAGGGCATTTGGATGGAGTCGAACTGAGGGCCGAAGTGAGGCTAGGTTTCCATGGATTCGAACTATCGCATTTCGAGGATGGATTCGAGGTGAGGCACAGTGGGATGGATTCGAAGCATGGTCTGTGGATGGATTCGAATCACTATGTGGTTGATGGATTCGAGGCGAGGCCCAGTGGGATGGATTCGAAGCATGGTCTGTGGATGGATTCGAATCACTATGTGGCTGATGGATTCGAGGCGAGGCCCAGTGGGATGGATTCGAAGCATTGGGAGACGAACTCAAGGCTATGTCCTTCACTTGCGTCGATGATATCTTGGGCGTACGAACTCGGATTGACTCGAGATTTGGAATGTTGTTCTATCTGGCCTTGCTTGACATGTCTTATCAATTGTAGCCCGATCCGGACTCGGTCAAAATTCATCGATATCCATGGTGAACTTGTGATGTAACTGTCCTACAGGATGAACTGTCATTGAGTTCTAGTCAGTTTTTTGGTGTCACGGCCTTGCCAAAAGGCGGGATAACATTTGCCCCCCAAAACATGCCTTGCGATAGGAAGGTGTGTTTTGCAATGCCATAAGCTGGATGTTCATATCCTGTTGATGCCCTGCAAAGAAATTGATAGTTTTATATGACCTCAAATGACGACCGTTCGCGATCAAGCCATTTGAGGTGGAATTCGACCGTTCGCGATCTAGCATTTCTATATGGCCCCAAATGACGACCGTTCGCGATCAAGCCATTTGAGGTGAGGGGTGCCGTTCGAGGCGAGTTGTGATCGTTCGCGATCGGGTGCCTTTCGTTGCGATTTGTGACCATTCGCGGTCGGGTGACGTGGAAAGAGGAATGTGATCGTTCGCGATCGTGTGCCGTACGAGGCAAAAATGTGATCGTTCGCGATCGAATGTCGTATTAGGTGAATTGTGACCGTTCGTGGTCGAGTGCTGTACGAGGCAGAGTGTGATCGTTCGTGATCGAATGTTATACTAGATGAAGTGTGACCGTTCGCGGTCGGGTGCCGTTCGAGGCAAACGGTGACCGTTCGAGGTCATTTGCCGTTCGAGGCTAATGGTGACCGTTCGAGGTCGGGTGACGTTCGAGGCTAATAGTGACCGTTCGAGGTCGGGTGCCGTTCGAGGCTAATGGTGACCGTTCGAGGTCGTGTGCCGTTCGAGGCTAATGGTGACCGTTCTAGGTCGGGTGCCGTTCGTGGCGAAGTGTGATCGTTCGCGATCGAATTGTGACCGTTCGCGGTCGGATGCCGTTCGAGGCGAATTGAGTGTGCCCGGGGAGGGACTTAGTATCATCAATACCAGGTTTCACGTTCGGGTGAATCCCCGGATTGTTTCTTGCAACGGTTTATCGCCATCTCAGAGCATGCCTAGGGACCGTTCATGATCCCGTACATGTGTAAGTGGCTTAGCCGTTATAAAATCACAAGTAGCATTTTTTCATTGAAAATAAGTCTTTAGCAGAAATGTTAAACAAAGTCAAGTTCAAATATTCAAATCAAGATGAAACAAAAGCAAAGCAAGGATGTCAAAGTGTAAACTCCCACAACGATAGGGTTAGTAGTCATTCACAACATGCCTATGGACCGTTCGTGATCTCGCACATGTGTAAATGACTTACCCGTGTTGGTGAGAGGTTTACAACTTGTCCATCGTTATTTCAACTAATTGATAATCATACGATGTCCTGGCTCGGGGGCACCCCTGGCTGATGTAGACGGTGGTCGCTCTGGCTCTACCGCTAGAGCTCGCCTCCTCACATACTAAAGTAGCATACCGTTCCTGATGTGCCCTTCCACCTCATCCTTCAGATGTCTACAGTCGTTAGTGTTATGACCATTCAGTTCGTGGAATAAGCAGCATCTGTCTGATTTCCTCTCGTCAACAGTGGGATCCCTTCGTATTGGCCTACGGTAGGGAACTTGCTCTCGTGTATCTTGGTAGATTCGCTCCAAACTCTCATTCAGCTCTGAATAAGTGGTGAACCGTGGCTCTCTCCGCAGTCGCTTTGACCTGTCACCATTGTCCTCGGCCTTTCGTTTTCCTTTATCCTTGCCTGAATCATTTTCGAGAGGCTTTTTGTCTTTAAGTGCATAAACTTCTATTCCCTCTCCTTCTTCTCTTTCAGCATTAGCGTCTTCCAATCGTAAAAACTTTTCTGCCTCGTTATAGAATTCACCTAGATCCATTGGCGGATCCTTATTTAATGAATTTTTGAATTCCGTGCCATCAGCTACTCCGGACACAGCTGCCATCATAACCATGGATGGATCTGGCCGATACACCGATGCTGCTGCCGCATTGAACCGCGTCAAGAAATTCCTCAAAGACTCCCCAGCTTTCTGCTTTAGCGTTGCCAAACTCATCACATTCTTGGGTCTCGAAATATGAACTCTGAATTTCCTCATAAATTTCTCAATCAAATCGGTCCATGTCCCAATGGAGCCGCTCTCTAGCTGTCTGAACCATAAAGCTGCTATGTCTGTCAAATACAATGGGAAGCACCGGGCCATGACTTCCTGTGATGCCCCCAGCACTTCCATGTGCCTTATATACCTCGTTAGATGGACCGCAGGGTCCGTCCTCCCATCATACCCTTCTACTGTTGGCAGTTTGAATTCTGGTGGATTCCTAGCCAATCTAATCGCAGGAGAAAAGGGACTCTTGTTCACATCTTCAAGATCTCTGTTTACTAATCCTCCTCTCATGGCTCGCCTGACCATCTCTGCCAATCTATCATTGTCTCCAAGCTGTAGTCCTCGTTCACTACCTTCGATCTGCCCCCCGAGTCCGTGTGAGCTTTCGGGTGTTTGCCCCCCTGACTGAGCGTTCATCCCTCTATTGCTGTCAGGTTGCTCGGATGTCCTTGTCTCTCTTCCCGTGTTCGGATCAACATGTCCTAAGTGTGTGCCCCCCAGCTCCGGCGCTGCGTCAGATGGTCCTGCTTCGTTCTGGGCCCTGGTTGTTCTTTGATTTTGCGCTCCAAGTTGCCCAATCTGTTGAAGCAAATTCTGGATCATTTCCTCCAGTCTCTTCATCATTGTCTCCATCTCTTCCCTAGTGATGAAAACTGAAGCTTGGTTTGCTCTTGAGGAAGCCTCTTGGCTCCCTTCGTGCTGACTTCGCTCTGGCCTCTGCCTTTTACTTGTTTGTCTTGTCATGATTCTTCGGATCTGAATCTCTTAGCCTTCTGAATCAACTTTCAAATGATAGAACTCCTGAGTTCAGCTCTCAGTGGAAGCACCAAAGTGTTTGTGCCAAAATTGGTCACAAACCCCGAATGTTGTGAAAGCACCAGTGTATGAATATAAATCAACAATAATCACACACAAATCTCAAATCTAAGCAAACAGAGTATCACAATTCAGAAATAATGAACAGAAACACGAGATTTATAGTGGTTCGGCGATCTTGCCTACGTCCACTCTGAAGTTGATGATTTTATTGATGTTCACTCGATGATTACAATCTCTTCTAATGTAGTACAACTGAAATTAAATGCTAAGTCTCAATCTAAAGTAGCGGTGGTGTTCTGGAGTAAATCTGGCAGAATCTGGGCGCTCTTTAGTACTTCGAATTGTCCGACCTCTTTTCTGAATGACTAGGGGCTCTATTTATAGGTGTAGGAGGCTGATATTTCGTCTAAAATGAGGGGAGACCAGTTCTGGTACGTCAGGGGGCCCACATGGCCGAAATCTGGAGATCCGGGCCCACTTTGGGATCGATTCGACCCTTGGTTCGAATCGATCAAGAAATCATCCAATCGAGCTGAAATTTGGCGTGGACATTCTTCATCATGTGCTTAAGCTTCTGTGAAAATTTCATGGCATTTGGACTTGTAGAACTTGAGTTATGATCGATTCAAGATTGCACTTTCGGTGAAGATGGTGGTTCGAATCGACCCCTTCGAATCGATAGGGTCGAATCGATGCCAGGTGTATGTGCGCGGTGATGTGGCGCGCGCTTTTCTCGAGTTGATCCGGTCTTTCCTCCGAGTTTTACTGGGTCGACTCCTGAGTTTTAGCCGCGTTTACTTGGTGGACTCGAGACGTTGGATTCGAAGGCTCTCCTCCTTCGAATCGATGGAACAGGAGCTTGTTCGAATCGATCAGGATATGCTACTGTGGATCGATTCGAAGCAGTCTCAATATGGGGGATTCGAAGGATACTTCCTTTGTGGACTCGAAGTAGGGAGCCAGTTTGATGGATTCGAACCAAGGGCATTTGGATGGAGTCGAACTGAGGGCCGAAGTGAGGCTAGGTTTCCATGGATTCGAACTATCGCATTTCGAGGATGGATTCGAGGCGAGGCCCAGTGGGATGGATTCGAAGCATGGTCTATGGATGGATTCGAATCACTATGTGGCTGATGGATTCGAGGCGAGGCCCAGTGGGATGGATTCGAAGCATGGTCTGTGGATGGATTCGAATCACTATGTGGCTGATGGATTCGAGGCGAGGCCCAGTGGGATGGATTCGAAGCATTGGGAGACGAACTCAAGGCTATGTCCTTCACTTGCGTCGATGATATCTTGGGCGTACGAACTCGGATTGACTCGAGATTTGGAATGTTGTTCTATCTGGCCTTGCTTGACATGTCTTATCAATTGTAGCCCGATCCGGACTCCGTCAAAATTCATCGATATCCATGGTGAACTTGTAATGTAACTGTCCTACAGGATGAACTGTCATTGAGTTCTAGTCAGTTTTTTGGTGTCACGGCCTTGCCAAAAGGCGGGATAACATTAATTAACTAGGATTAGAAATTTATTCATAAGTAATTAATCTGGTTAAGTCAATTTCAGATAATGAATTGATCTTACTTATGGATGATTGAGTAATATTGAATGCCTTGGATTATTTGATATATCTGATATGTGATTGTGATGCTCTGTGATATGAGATGCTTTGGATGAATTGTGATAATGTAAATTATCTATCTATGATAGAATTGCTATGTGAATATGATATCCTGAATTTAAATTAAATTGTTTAACTTAAACATCTTAGCATAAAAAAGGATGACATTTGAATTCGAAGAGACCGGGGTCGGATATCAGTAATATCCGAAACCACTTCGATTAGTGATCTGCTATAATTCTTTGTAGATTTGATTATGGAATCAAATAGGCTGGAATGGAATAAATTAAGTAACATGACTATTTAAACTAAGTAATGGTACTTAGATATTGTTTTGTGAGATAAGTGTTGGCTTTAATAAGTTAAGAACTCGTAGTAAGGTATGAGTAACCTTGGGATTTCAAAGAAGTTTTACAACTTAGTATTTCAAGATATATGGGTTTACTCACGCTGGTTTCCAGCCTAACCCGGGTGTTACTTTGATGTAATGCTCGAGTCAGACCGAGTATTACAGATTTTTCAAGTAAGGACGTTCGTGAGCTCGGAGGCGAGATGGATGGCAGGAACGTATGGAGTGTTTCCGCTATGATATATTGTTGTATATTTGGATATGTTGATTATATATATCCAGTGATTGTGTATATGTTGTAACTCTGATGTATTAAAGTGTAATATAACTGATACAGTTTCTTTGTATAAATGGTATTATATGATATTATATTTTGATCCGCTGCGAATGTGAGATTCTGTGACTTGTTTTATGTTTCTTCTTCTCCTATCTCTTTCTTCTTTTCCTAACTATTTGGAATTTTCGGGATCGAAAATTCCGGGTTGTTACAATACTTGTGATACCTTGTGTATTGGTTTCGGCTTAGCTGATGGGTTTCGAATTAATTGAAGGCAGAAGCTATGAGTCGAAAGGTGCTTCTGAAAGAGGAAGAGCCCACTTTTCTAGGTAAAAAATGATTTAGTGCCAATTAAAGCAAACACTTTCTGATTAACCTGCCTACTTGTAAACATGTGATTGCTTGCCTCAACTTTTCAAATTATTTTCCAAATAAAACTGCTGCATAATTTCAGATCTAAACCAAGATTAATTTAACAAATAAGCCCTTTCTTAAGCAAAATAATTAAATCATTTAGGTCCTCCTTTCAAAACAATTCAATTCTCATAGTAAATCACTTAGAAAAAATCCCCAAAAATCACAGATATTCACTTTTAATATGTTATCTAACATATCGAAATTTCAGACCCAACTTCTCAACATAGTTTCCACAATCAATTTCTAAACCAAATTAACCATATTTTCCTTTGAAAATTCATAACAAATTCTCTATAACTTGAAAAATTATGAAGATTAAAACCCAACTCCAAAATCATGTTTTACATAACATATAAATTTCTTATGGCATACGAAAATCATTATAATTGGTTTTACCCTTAAAACCATATAAAATCATATTTAAACAATTCTTGTTTAAATCAAACATGTTATAATCCAAGCATCATCATCCAAATCATCATAAAAATGGATTTAATCTTAAATCCAAAAACAAATGATCATAAAACAAACTAGAGATGATATAGATTATTATTCACCTTGATTAGGATAAGGAGATTGAATTGAGATTGATTTTATCTAGCTTGAATCCTAAGCTTTACTTGAATTTTCTTCTTCTTCTTTTCTCCTAGTAATGGCTGGCTATAAGCTTGTAACACCCCAGATTTTTGATAACATTATTTAGGAGATTTGGTTAGATAAACTAAATAAAATAATGTGTTGATAAGGGGATTGAGATCTGATTTAATTAAGGTTGTCGTGCCTTTTAACTAATGAATTAAAAGAAAGGTTTAAAATGAATTAGAGGAGAGGTATTATGGGAAAGAGGCCATTCCTATTTTCTAAAATTTGAAAAGCTTGGTCGACCACCATTAACAAAAAGAAGAGAAAACAAAAGAAAAGCTTAAGGAAAGCAAATTCAAGTCAAACTTGTTTAAATATCAAGCTCATTAATCATTAAAGCAAAAGGTGAATAATGTTTACATCTCTAAATTTTTATGGTTTTGGTTTTAAGGTTAATTCCGAATGATTTGGCAAAGGTTTGCCATGTTTTTGAAAGATAAAATGATATATATATATACACACACACGTTGAATGTTCATATAGATTTTATTACATGTTTTGAGAAGAAAATCCTATTAAATGACATCGATTAACCTTGTAAATTTTTATGATGATCTAAAAAGTTATTTTAGAGATGGGTTTCGATTTTCAGAATTTTTGAATTTTTGTGGAATTGTAACGAATTTTCTAAGGAAGAAAAGGTAAATTTGGATTATAAAAATTATTTACGGAAAAAATAATTATAGTTTGGATTCGGAAAATTTATATGTTGAAGAGAAAATATTATTTGATTTTTTGAAATTTTTCCATAATTTTTAAAGGTGTTTTAATAGTTATATAAAATTATTTAAGGTATGGGGACTTAAATGTTTTATATAATTATAAAGGAGAAAGGGGCTTTTTCAAAATTATTAAAATTTCCAAATAAGGAAAGATGGCAGCATTTTTGAATATAAAATTCTGGCAACCAATCAGATTTAGACAAATAAGGCAGGTTGGGTATAAAAGAACTGTTTTAAAGTACAAATAAATAGTCTTTCTTCTATTTCAACCGTTTCGGCAGAGCTTCCGCCTTCATTCCAGACCTTCCGACAAGGTTGAAAGGTATCACACCTTTTGGATAGGTTAAATACCAATGCACATGGTATCCAGCAACTGGCACATAGTGAACTGGATGGAGTCGAAAGGTTTAGGGACGAAAGGTTATAACTTTCGAAAGAGACGAAGTTTTGTTTTGGTTTAAAGAAAATACGCCTGCTAGTTTTCGACAAAGAGCTTTCAAAATTGTAAAAGGTTTAAAAGAAAAAGGTTTCGATTGGTTTTCTTTCTTGTTTTAAATGAAACCTTCCGACAAAGTCGAAAGGTATAGCTTTCAATAAGGCCGAAAGCATTGTTGCTGCTTCCTAACCTTTCGACACAGATGGAGTCAAAGGTCATCTTTTGTTTTCTAAAACTTGCCGCCTCTCTCCATTGATTTCAAAGGGTTGGTTCCAACACCAACACTTCACAATATTTGAATGATTTCGAAAGATTTTATAAAGGTTTCGAAGCAGTTGCTTTCGACTCCAATGTTTTTATGATCCTTTTGCATAATCCAAATGTTTTAAGTCGAAATGTTGTAAAGGTTTCAAAGTAGTTAACTATAAATTATTTCGAAAGGTTTCCACTATTTTAAAATTGAACCCAATGTCTTTGAAAGGTTTTGAGTTTCATTGCTTTCGAAAGGTTTAATATATAGGGGAGGTACCCCAGGCTTTCGACAAAGTCGAAAGGTGAAACCTTTCGACTAGGTCGAAAAGAAACCTTCTGTTAAGGTTGAATGGTATGGTTTTGCAATGTTTTCGAAAGGCTAAGGTGTAAAGGATTTAAAAGGCAGATGTTATATGTTTTAAAGCTTATAAAAGGAAGGCTTTTAAAAGGTTTAGAAGGAGCTACCTTCAATGATTTTGAAAGGTTTATTAAAGGATATAAAGGAGTTACCTTCAATACTTTCGAAGGGTTTTATTAATGGTTTAGAAGGAGTTACCTTCTATGTTTTTGAAAGGGTATTTAAAGTTTTTAAACAAAAGTTTCGAATATAAGAACTAAGCAGATAGCCTAAGTGTTTTTAAGTTATAAAGGACTTTAGCTTATTTTAAAAAGGACAGACAATCCTTATTGAACATCATCAACATTATTTTGAGTAAAGTATATATAACATGGCAAAAATAGCTTAGAGTAAAGATAAAGATATATTTTCCTTATATATATATATGATTTGATGGATTAAATCATTTTGAAAAGGTTTCAAGGAAAATTTAAAGAGCAGTTAGCTCAGATATTGTAGAGCAGTTAACTTAGATATTGTAGAGTAGTTAGCTATGATATTTTAAAAGGTAGTTAACCCAAAAGAAAATTCAGGCAGTCGGCTCATTTTAAATTCGGACAATCAGTCCATTTTGAGGGCAGTCGGCCTAGAGGACAGTTAGTCCAGAAAGAGCAATCAGCTCTGATATGAATAGATAGTTCATTTATTAGCATAACGGATCTTGCTAAATTTTTAAGAATAGTTAGTCCACCCTTTTTTCCTATTTTGGGCAGATAGCACATTATCTAGCATAAAAGATATTGCTATAATCAATTTTAGGACAGACAGTCCAAAATAGAGCAGATAGCTCAGAATTTAGAACAAACAGTTCTGATTTTAGACAGATAGTCTATTTCATTTCCTGTTTTAGCATAATGGATATTGCTGTATTATTATTATAATCAGTTGATTAACCAGTTTGGTTGCAGGAAAGGATTTGTAGAATATATGTTTTGAAAAGAGATATTAGCAAGGGGAAACCCGTGTCGCTAAGCGGTGTGGTCTCACTATTTATCAGTAAACTAGATGTAACAGAAATTATTATACCAGGCTTTTAAGTCCGACTCGAAGTTTTTGTTTCCCCTTAAAATCTCGGGTGCTCAAAATTTGATTTGAGTAGGTTGAAGGTTTAGGTTTTCAGGTTTTTGCAAATTTTGGCGAATAAGCTTCCGAAGATGAGCAGGTGGCTGACGGATAGCTAATTCCGGAATTCTGTTTTAAAAATTGTTTCCAATGTGTATTAAGACAGTTATGTCTATATTGCTTTGATCATCCAAGGGGGCATCTTCATATGTCGCTCTTGGCGTATTGTTGTAAGTTATATTTGATTAATGCCTGGGATTAAGTTTGGGATTTTTGTAACTTGGATTTGGTTTATTTTAAATATAATCACTGAAATTATTGTTTTTGAAAATTTGTTATTTTTTTCATATTCAAGTGCTTCTGATATTATGGATACCATTAACATTGCCGTATTTCATCACCAAAAGTTAATACTGTGGATGACTGCAGCATCCATAGCGCTTAGCCTTTGGCCTCCAGATACGGGATGTTACAGATTGGTATCAGAGCATAGGCTTATGAAAATTTTAACTTAAAATTGGTTTTGAAAACAAAAATCCAAGGAATTAGAGTAAGATTTGGGGTTGGGTTAACGCTATAGTAACATACTTGTATTTGCTATATATAAGTATGCGCTTTATCTCCATTCATCTATCTTTGATTAGGTTATCTTTCTATATATCATGAGGTTTGAATACAGATATGGATGGTAGAAGAAGCAGAGTTAACCAAGGAGGGGGAAGCACCGAAAGGAATGTCAGACCTAATGCAAGGAGGGGCCAAGGTCAGGCAGAGAATGCTGGTGTAGAAGTCCCGCAGGTCGGAATAGAAGCCAAGTATTAGTTTTTCAAGAATATGATGCAGGCAGGAGTTGCAGCCGGAGTGGTAGGAGGAAATTCCGCAGGAGCAAGGGTTCCAAAAGTTCCGATAGTTAATCATTTCGCTAAGATGAGCGGTGATTATGTGAAGCTAGGAGGGAAGCCATGTATGGGAACGGAGGATGCAATTGAAGTGGAGAATTGGTTGTTGCACTGCGAAAGGATTTTAGCAGATTTAGGGCTCAATGACAAGCATTAGAGGAGGTTGGCTTCCAGGCGGCTTCAGGGGACCATATTGTTCTGGTGGAATAGTATATCAGCAACAGTTGATGAGGAGACTGTAACCTGGGAGAATTTCAATAGGGGATTTCATGAGAGGTTTATGTCAGTAATGGCATAGTCGGCTTTGGTTAGGGAGTTTGCTGAGCTGGTGCAGGGAGAGATGTCTATTGCTGAGTATGCCAGGAAGTTCAAAGAGTTGCCCCGATATGGGTATGCTTCTGTAGATACTGTTTTGAAATGGAATGAGAAGTTTATCAGAGGATTGAAGCTAGAATTGGCTAGTGCTACTTTGTCTCATCTTAGAGATCCTTCTGATATTGTTATAAAGTTGACTTTGAGGCAGGAAGAAGTCCTTGAGTCTTTGGAGAAGAGCAAGGAAAAAGTGGTCCAGGTTGGATAGAGCCAGAAGAGGAAGTTCTTTCCCAAGAAAGGTGCACAAAAGGATGGAGCAGCCAAGAAAGCGAAGTCCAAGACGGTCTGCTATAAATGTGATAAGAGAGGGAACTTTGCTAATGAGTGTCGCTCAGGGAAAGCGAAGGATGTGGCTAAGGGGAAGAATGTCAGGTGTTTTAACTGTGGCCAGATAGGCCATTATAAGAACCAGTGGTAAGTGCAAGGTGTATGCATTGGAGCTTGCCGCTTCCAAGCCAATAGCCCAGGAGAAGGGAAAGTTCGTTCTTGGAGGAATGCTTAAGATTCATGGTATGTCTGTTAGCATTTTATTTGATACTGGTGCATCGCATTCTTTTATATCTAGATGTTTGATAGATAAGCTTAACCTTGAACCCACATATTTAGTACTTCCGTACGGGTTGCGAATCCAATAGGAGGGTATGCAACTCTGGGGTTGAGGTGTGACCAGTTTGAGTTTGACCTGTTAGGTCATACTTTTGAGTGCAGTTTGCATGTGTTTAATTTTATGGGGTTTGGGATTATCCTAGGTATGGATTGGTTAAGTGAGTACGATGCTAAGAATTTTGCCAGAGTAGGAAGATATCTCTTTGTCACTCCGATTGTAGCAATCGGATTATTTTCACCGTACTAACGGTGTAATGTTTGCTTTGTGGGGTGCATTGAATTCGGATGATGAGATGAGCCGAGTTTTCGTGGTTAGAGAATTCGCAGATGTGTTTGAGCCTATAGTTGGATTGCCACCGAAATGAGCCATTGAGTTTCGTTGGTTCCGGGAGCAGAACCAGTGAGTAGACCGCCAAGCAGGATGACCCTTTCAGAGATGAGGGAGTTGAAGGTGCAGTTGGTGGATTTAGAGGGCAAGAGTTTTGTCAGGCCAAGCAGTTCACCGTGGGGTGCAACGGTAGTGTTTGCTAAGAAGCTGGATGGATCGTTGAGGCTATATATCGATTTTCGTAAGTTGAATGAGAGGACGAGAAAAAATCGATATCCATTGCCCAAGATTGACGATTTGTTCGACCAGCTAAGTAGAGCAAAGGTATTTTCTCAGTTGGATTTGGCAATGGGTTTCCATTAGCTCAAGGTAGCAGAAGATAGTATACATTTAACAGCATTCAGAACCAGATATGGATTGTATGAATGGTTACTTATGCACTTTGGATTGACGAATGCTCCAGCTTTCATTGTGGATTTGATGAACTGGATTCTCTGAGAGCACTTGGATAGGTTCATGCTGGTTTTCATAGATGATATCTTTATTTACTCTAAGGATGAAAGTGAGCATGAAGTTCATCTTAGACTAGTGCTTGAAACACTGAGGCAGGATCAGCTGTAAGTAAAGTTTTTGAAGTGTCACTTTTGGAAGAAGGAGGTGAAGTTTCTTTGTCATTTCATCTCAGAGGAAGGGTTATTAGTAGATCTGACTAAGATCGAGGCAGTGAATAGTTGGAAGAGACCCGAGACAGTAACTAAGATTAAGATTTTTCTTGGGTTGGCTGGTTATTATCGGAGATTCATTAAGGATTTCTCGCAGATAGTAGCACCGATGACCAGGCTAACGAGGAAGGATGTGAAGTTTGTATGGACCGATAAGTGTGAGGAAGCATTCCAGAGTTTGAAACACTTATTGACCCATGCACCTATGTTGGTAGTTCCAGAGGGGAATCAGGACTTGGTAGTTTATACCGATGCGTTTGGAATAGGATTAGGAGCTGTGTTGATGCAGAGAGGTAAAGTGATTGTCTATGCTTCTAGATATCTTAGACCACATGAGGTCAGATATCCAACGCATGATTTAGAGTTGGCTGCTGTGATTTTTGCTTTGAAGGTGTGGAGATATTACCTTTTGGGACAAAGGTTTGAGCTGTTTACAGATCATAAGTCGCTGAAGTATTTGTTCTCTCAGAAGGAGCTGAACATGAGACAGCAGAGATGGTTAGAATTCATAGCCACTTATGATTTCGGGATTGAGTACACACCAAGGAAAGGAAACCGGGTTGCAGATGCACTTAGCAGGAACATCAGAATGAAGTGTTGGCAATGATGGCTGAGTGGAAAGATTGAGATGCATTAGCAGATTGTAGAGTGAAGTGGAGATCCGAGGCAGGGTCTAGTGGTGATATAGTTGTATTGTCTTGTTTGGAAGTTCGACCAGTTTTGATCAAACGGATTGCTTCTAAGTAGATGGAGGATCCAGTGTTAGCTGAACGGATCAGTAAGCTAAAGGAAGGAACCAAGAACGATGACTTGAAAGATTTCAGTCTTGACCAGAATGGGTGGTTGAGAAAGAAATGAATATTATGTGTTCTGAGTGTAGGAAACATAAGAAAGGAAGTCTTAGATAAATGCCATCGTTCGAAGTTCAATATACATCCCGGAGGTACCAAGATGTATTAGGATATGAAGAGGAGTTTCTTCTGGAAGGGAATGAAGTGGGATATTGGTTTGTGTGTAAGGCAGTGCTTGAATTGCTAACAGGCAAAGGCCGAACACCAGAAACCAAGTGGTTTGCTTCAGCCGTTAGATATTCCAATGTGGAAGTGGGATTCTATTTCTATGGACTTCATAGACGGGTTGCCAAGGTCGAACAAGGGAAATGAATGTATATGGGTTATAGTGGATAGATTGACCAAGAGTGCCCATTTCATTCCAATTAAGTCAACCAGGACGACACCTATTTTAGCAAGGTTGTTCATGAAGAATGTGATTAGACTGCATGGAGTTCCTGACAGCATAGTTAGTGATAGAGATTCCTTGTTCACTAGCGAGTTTTGGAAGAGTCTGCAGGAAGTTTTGGGAACCAAGCTTATGATGAGTACCGCTTACCATCCGTAGGCAGATGGGCAAACGGAAAGAGTTAACAAGGTCTTGGAAGATCTGTTGAGAGCTTGTGTTCCAGACTTTGGGGTATCATGGGAGGACCATCTGCATCTAGTCGAGTTTTCGTATAACAACAGTTATCAGACTAGTATTGGGATGGCACCATTTGAAGCTTTGTATGGAAGGCCATGCAAATCTTTTGTTTATTGGTTGGAGACCGGGGATAGGTTGATTCTTGGTCCAGATTTGGTTAGAGAAGCTACAGAAAAGATTGAGGTCATTCGAGATAGGATGAAGGAGGCTCAGTCTAGGCAGAAAAGTTATGCAGATAAGAGATGGAATGATTTGGAATTCTCAGTTGGGGACCAGGTTTTCTTCAAAGTATCATCGATGAAGGGTGTGCTTAGATTTGAGAAGTCGATAAAGTTATCTCCTAGGTTCATATGTCTTTTCCTATTCTTGAGAGGATCAGCAAGCTCGCATATAGACTTGAGTTACCGAGCAATTTAGCAGGTGTCCATGATGTTTTTCACATTTCTCATCTCAGAAAGTGTGTTAGAGACCCCGAAGACTGCTATTTCACCCGACAAAGCTAGATGATTTAGTAGTAGAACCGACTTGACCATAGTGAGGAAGCCAGTTCGCATTGTTGCGAGAGATGAGAAGAGGCTTAGAACTAAGACGATCAGATTAGTCAAAGTCTAGTGGAATGACGATGACAGAGACCGTACTTGGGAAGTTGAGAACAGGATTAGAGATACTTATCCTGACTTGTTTGGATGGTATGTTTTACCTTCTTGTTTGTTTTGAGCCTTATTGTAATTTCGAGGACGAAATTCATTAAGGAGGGGAGTCTGTAACACCCTGTGACGCCCCACCTCTATACCCACGCTAGCCAAGAACACTACGGAGTAATGCTGTCAACTAGCATGGAGAATAAGGCTGTTGAGGAGCGACCATCCATGTAACTTCTTTGTGCGAGCACCGATATGTCAGATAGTTTAGCATGCAATTCATTTTTTTAGGAGGAAATCCGACATACCGATACAAACCCAAAGCTATCACACAGTGGCTATAATATCTTCGGAAACAAATATAGAAATAAACATAACACAAATCAGTCACAGACATCCATATCACACAGGCGGAAATAGATATGAATATATAACACATAAAAGTGTACATCAGAGCAGTGGTCTAAAAGATCCACGATAGCACAAAAGAATAGTTACACAAGCTACACAAAAGAATAAGTATACATCACGGAGTCTATATCTCAAATGTATACAACAAAAACTACTAATCTAAGTAGTTAGTCAAAAATCAGAGTAGCAAATCCTGGGAAGAAGTCAAGCAGAAGCACCTCTAACATCTCGGTCTGACCCGAGTATTATTTAAGAAAATAATAAACGGATCAGTCTAGCTATAAACATCAGATAACATGATATAAAATAAAAGATATGGCATAAACATAAAATATCCATACTGACATACTACTATAAGTATGCAAATGATGATCAACAGGAGATCAACCAATAAGAGATAAATCAATATCACAAGATCCAAAGAGGGCATCATACCCTAAACTTGTACTCATAACAAGTTATTGACAAAAAATCCAGAAATCCATACAAGAAATCCAGAAATCATAAAAAGGGAAAGAAAGAGGCCTATCACATGACGGTCCGAAGACCATGGGGAGCTACCCCATATGTGTGAGTCGGAATCACACAGATTGAGGTCTAGACTAACCAAAAAGCATAAAGGTATGTGTGAGTGGAATCACACAAGTGGTGTCTAGTCTAACCTCGCATACAAAAAGGTATGTGTGAGTGGAATCACACAAGTGGTGTCTAGACTAACCTCGCAGGCAAATAGATATGTGTGAGTCGGAATCACACCAATGAGGACTAGTCTAACCTTGCAAACAAAGAGACATCGCACAATTGCTAGTCTAAATCATAAGAATGATCGTCATGATCAACGAGAAGTGTCAATTACAATAAGCTAGTAAATATATGAGTTTAGCTTCATGTCCCATAACCACTAGCTTAACTTAAATATTTGCGAACAAATTGTAGATCTCCACTAGGAAATTGTCGCAAGAGTTTCAATCGAACAAGTCCAAAAATTAACCGACGAAGTAAACGCAAGCGTTTCATACCACTTGTTTTGCTAAGCCGTTTAATTATATTTTCTCATACGAATGAGGTAAAGGTTTGTATATACTAATAGATTAGAAAACGGTTTTGAAAACAAGCTTTATATTAAAAATAGAGTTGAAATCATCTTTTATAAAAGAGTTTGAATATTTACTACTAGTATAGAAAACTTTATATTTTGAAGTGACAAATCATAGAAGTGATTGTAGAAACAATCAATCATAAAAATTCACATTCGAAGACGTGAATAAAATCCAAAGAAATCAACTCAAAATTCATCAAAGTAGAAGTTCTGTTGAATGCTTTCAGATAAGATCCCCTACGCAGAGGGGTACGGGGTTCATCAAAATGGATATTCCAAAACGGTACGACCCAATTGGCAAAGAAATCGATACTAAATCCATCAAAATGGATATTCCAAAAATCCCAAAGAAAAGAAGTCATCAAAGTTGGTAATAAATGATAACAACAAGTAGGGAAGTAACACGAATTGATTAAATTCGAAAATCATGCAAAACTGGCGAAATAGGCAAAACAGCAATAGGTCGGTCGGCCTGCTACAGAGCTCGGTCGACCGGACCCTGTTCTGAAAAATAGTTCAGGAAGCAGGTCGGTCGACTGAGCTCTGCAGCCGGTCGACCAAACCCAAACAGAGAAGTGCTTAGCATTTTTGGAAGCAGGTCGGTCGGCCGACTACAGAGCTCGGTCGGCCGGACCTGTTTCCAGCACTGCCCAACTTATCGAGTTCATTAGCCAAATCTCGACCAAATTGCATTTTCGCGAGCAACGGCACTAAGGATTTAAGCCAAACGACAACCCGGCCTTATATGCCCTTCAATGCATCACAACAATCATGATCAAAGATCAAAGTTTGGATTTTTAAAGAATTGAACTCAAAACACTAAAAATTGGAATATTCACCAAATCAATCCAAACCAAAAGCAATTGCACAAGAATAAGTGTTAGGAATTCATACCCAACAATCGAAGATAGTTATAGACTAAGATGTGAGATAAAAATCTCACCTTTATGCACAAGAACAAGTATGAAGAAGTTTGAAAGCAAAGGGAGAATCAACCACTCTTCAACACAACCCAAATGAGCTTGAATCTATGCTCAAAAAAGAAGAACATTCCTAAGGTTAGGTTTAGGAATTTCTGAAATTGAAAGGAGAAAGGGTTGGAGAAGAAGAAGGAGAAGCTTACCAAGGTTTCTTCTATTAGTTTGGAGCTAGAACTTGATTTGAAGATGAAACTAGGGTTTGGGAGTTTTAATTTCCCATCTCTCCCACCATTGTTGCTCTAAAATTGAAAAGAGGAGAAAGTGAGAGTGAGTGTAGAGGAGAGGTTCAGATTTGGGGGTTAAGTTGGCAAAGGGGCTGAACCCAAACCCAAACCCAAAGTGCAAATGGTCAAATTTTTAACTAGCTCCAAACATATCAAAGTTTATACTCAAAAAGGTCGCAAACGGCATTTTGAACTCAATGGAAGTGGTCCCGAGTCCTAATTTGACTGTTTGCAAAAAGTAGATTTTCGGACTAAAATCCGACGAACGATGAAATATTTAAATAAAATATTTAAATACAAAATCGTCAAATATGCGGGTTGTTACACACCCCATATTTTTGATAACATTATTTAGGAGATATAGTTAGATAAACTAAATAAAATAATGTGTTGATAAGGGGATTGAGGTTTGATTTAATTAAAGTAGCTGTGCCTTTAACTAATGAATTAAAAGAAAGGTTAAAAATGAATTAGAGGTAGGGTATTATGGGAAAGAGGCCATTCCTATATTGTCTTCCTTAGGTCGTGTATTTCAAAACACATGTTCATTCTCATTTTCTAAAATTTTAAAAGCTTGGTCGGCCACCATTAACAAAGGAAGAAGAAGAGGAAACAAAAGAAAAGCTTAAGGAAAGAAAATTCAAATCAAACTCATTCAAATCTCAAGCTCCTTAATCATTAAAGAAAAAGGTGAATAATGTTTACATCTCAAAATTTTTATGGTTTCAGTTTTAAGATTAATTTCGAATGATTTTGCAAAGGTTTGTCGTGTTTTTGAAAGATAAAATGATACACACACACATGTTGATGATTTATGTATGTTCATATAGATTTTATGACATGTTTTTAGAAGAAACACCTATTAAATGACATCTGTTAACCTTGCTAATTTTTATGATGATCTAAAAAGTTATTTTAGAGATGGGTTTTCGATTTTTAGAATTTTCTAAATTTTTGCGGAATTGTTATGAATTTTCTAAAGGGAAAAGGTTATTTTGGATTATAAATATTATTTACATAAAAAATGATTATAGTTTGGATTCAAAAAATTTATATGTTAAAGAGAACATATTATTTGATTTTCTGGAATTTTTACAGAATTTTTGAAGGTATTTTATAGTTATATAAAATTATTTAAGGTATGGAACTTAAATGTTTTATATAATTATAAAGGAGAAAAAGGCTTTTTCAAAATTATTCAAATTTCCAAATAAGGAAAGACGGTAGTATCTTTGAATATAAAATTCTGGCAACCAATCAGATTTAGATAAACAAGGAAGGTTGGGTACAAAAGAACTATTTTAAAGTACAAATAAATAGTCTTTCTTATACTTCAACCCTTTCGGCAGAGCTTCCGCCTTCATTCCAGACCTTCTGACAAGGTCCAAAGGTATCAAATCTTTCGGCTAGGTCAAATACCAATGCACATGGTATCAGGCAACTGGTACATAGTGAATTGGATGGAGTCGAAAGGTTTTGGGATGAAAGGTTATAGCTTTTGAAAGAGTTGAAGTTTTGTTTTTGTTTAAAGAAAATACGCCTGCTAGATTTTGAAAAAGAGATTTCGAAATTGTCAAAAGGTTTTTAAAAAAAGGTTTCGATTGGTTTGCTTTCTTGTTTTAAATGAAACCTTCCGACAAAGTCGAAAGGTATAGCTTTCGATAAGGCCGGAAGCATTGTTGCCGCTTCCTAATCTTTCGACACAAATTGTGTCAAAGGTCATCTTTTGTTTTCTAAAACTTGCCGCCTCTCTCCATTGATTTCGAAGGGTTTGTTCCAACACCGACACTTCACTGTTTTCGAATGATTTTGAAAGGTTTTATAAATGTTTAGTTTCGAAGCAGTTGCTTTCGACTCCAATATTTTTCTGATCCTTTTGCATAATCCAAATGTTTTAAGTCGAAACATCTTAAAGGTTTCAAAGTAGATAACTTTGAATGGTTTTAAAAGGTTTCCACTATTTTTAAATTGAACCCAATGTCTTCGAAAGGTTTTAAGTTTCATTGCTTTCAAAAAGTTTAATATATAGGAGAGGTACCCCAGGCTTTCGACAAAGTCGAAAGGTGAAACCTTTTGACTAGGTCGAAAAGAAACCTTCTGATAAGGTCAAAAGGTATGGTTTTGCAATGTTTTCAAAAGGCTAAGGTTTAAAGAATTTAAAAGGCGGATGTCATATGTTTAAAGCTTATAAAAGGAAGGCTTTTAAAAGGTTTCGAAGGAGTTACCTTCAATGATTTCGAAAGGTTTATTAAAGGATATGAAGGAGTTACCTTCAATACTTTCGAAGGGTTTTATTAGTGGTTTAAATGGAGTTACCTTTTATGTTTTCGAAAGGTTGTTTAAAGGTTTTAAACAAAGGTTTCGAATATAAGAACTAGGCAGATAGCCTAAGTGTTTTAAGCTATAAAGGACTTTAACTTATTTTAAAAATGATAGACAATTCTTATTGAACATCATCAACATTATTTTGAGTAAAGTATATATAACATGGCAAAAATAGCTTAGAGTAAAGCTAAAGAAATATTTTCCTTGTATATATATGTTTTGACGGATTAAATCATTTTGAAAAGGTTTCAAGGAAAATTTAAAGAGCAGTTGGCTCAAATATTGTAGGGCAGTTAGCTCAGATGTTGTAGAGCAGTTAGCTCAGATATTTTGAAGGGTAGTTAACCCAAAAGAAAATTCAGGCAGTCAGCTCGTTTTAAATTCGGACAGTCAGTCTATTTTGACGGCAATCGGCTCAGAGGACAGTTAGTCCAGAAAGAGAAGTCGGCTTTGATATGAACAGATAGTTCATTTATTAGCATAATGGATCTTGCTAAATTTTTAAGGACAGTTAGTCCACCCTTTTTTCCTGTTTTGAGCAGATCGTCCATTATCTAGCATAAAAGATATTGCTATAATCAATTTTAGGACATATAGTCCAGAATAGAGCAGATAGCTCAGAATTTAGAGCAGACAGTTCGGATTTTAGACAGATAGTCTACTTCATTTCATGTTTTAGCATAATGGATATTGCTATATTATTATTATAATTAGTTGATTAACCAGTTTGGTTGTAGGAAAGGATTTGCAAAATATATGTTTTGAAAAGAAATATTAGTGAGGGGAAACCCGTTCCACTAAGCGGCGTGGTCTCACTATTTATCAGTAAACATAGATGTAACAAAAATTATTCATACCAGGCTTTAAGTCTGACTCGAAGTTTTTATTTCCCCTTAAACTCTCGGGTGCTCAAAATTTGATTTGAGTAGGCTGAGGGTTTAGGTTTTTAGGTTTTAGCTGATTTTGGCGAATAAGCTTCCGAAGACGAGCATGTGACTGACTGATAGCTAATTTAGGAATTCTATTTTAAAAATTGTTTCTGCTGTGTATTAAGACAGTTATGTCTATATATTGCTTTGATCATCCAAGAGGGCATCTTCATATGTCGCTCTTGGCGTATTATTGTAAATTATATTTGATCAATGCTTAGGATTACGTTTGGGATTTTTGTAACTTGGATATGATTTATTTGAAATATAATCATTGAAATTATTTTTTTTGTAAATTTGTGATTTTGTTCATATTCAAGTGCTTCTGATATTATGGATACCATTAACACTGCCGTATTCCATCACCAGAAGTTAATATTGTGGATGACTGCAGCATCCATTGCGCTTAGCCGTTGGCCTCCAGATACGGGATGTTACAAAGCTCTTATTTTCTTACGTTTTTAAGTTTTGTAAAAGTGTACGTGAGTAATGAAATGGGACGTGGGTATAGTGTATTAAGGAGTTATGGTGCGCAATTCCTTATATGCCCTTGTGTTAATATTCTCTAATTAACATACAAAACCATTTATAAGCTTATTTAAATAATTAAGCTCGGCCTCTAAGTTTATTTTAAAATCTCAATCTCCTTATCACTCTAATATTTACATTATTATATTTATTTATCTAATTAAATCTCCCGAATAATGTTATTAATAATTAAGGGTGTTATAGGCTCCCCTCCTTAAAGAATTTCATCCTCGAAATTCAATAAGGACTAAATACTAAACATAGCAATCATTTGTAACCACTCCTAACAACCATACTAGCCTACTTGACTAGCAACTATCTATATAAAGCTAATATAGACTTACCCTCAAAGCAGACCAGGATAAGTATCTCGAACCCTGTCTTCTGTCTCCCAAGTACAGTCCTTCTCTTTGTCGCTCCACTGAACTTTCACCAACTTGACTGTCTTGTTCCTCAATCTTTTCTCATCTCTCGCTATAACCCGAATTGGCTGTCTAACAAAAGTCAAATTAGGCTCTACTACCAAATCTTCCAACCCTATCGGAGGAATAGTAGTCTCTTGATCATGCACATACTTGCAAAGATGAGACACATGAAATACATTATGGACACCTACCATACTGCTCGACAACTCTACTTTGTACACGAGCTTTTCATCCTCTCTATAATCTGGAATGGACCAACATATCTTGGTGCCAGTTTCCCTGGCTTACCAAATCATACCACACCCTTCATCGGTGATACTTTAATGAAAACCTTATCTCTAACTGAGAATTCTAGATCTTTACGCCTCTTATCTACATAAATTTTCTGTCTGGACTGAGCTTCCTTCATCCAATCTCGGATTAACTCAATCTTCTTTGTTGCCTCTCTAACCAGATCTAGACCTAAGACCAATCTGTCTCCAATCTCCAACCAACATGCTGGTGATTTGCATGGCCTTCCATACAAAGCTTCAAGAGGTGCCATCCTATACTAGTCTGCTAACTATTATTATAGGAACACTCAGCTAAATGTATGTGATCTTCCCAAGATCCAACAAAGTCCAATACACAAGCTCTCAATAAATCCTCGAGTGCCTTATCGACTTTCTCTGTCTGCCTATCCGTCTAAGGGTGATATGTTGTATTCATCTTAAGCTTGGCACCTAACACATCCTGTAGACTCTTCCATAATTCACTAATAAACAAAGCATCTTTGTCACTGACTATACTACTAGGAATCTCATGTAGTCTAACTATGTCCTTCATGAACAACTTAGCTAAAACATGCGCCGTCCTAGTTGACTTAACTTGAAAGAAATGGGCACTCTTGGTTAACCTGTTCACTATGACCCATATACTTTCATTTCCCCTTTTTGACCTTGGCAACCCGTCTATAAAATCCATGGATATCGAACCCCATTTCCAAACTGGAATCTCTCAAGGTTGAAGCAATCTACTCAGCTTCTGATGTTCGGCTTTCACTTGTTGACAGTTTGCACACTGCCCAGCCAACATCCCTCTTCATACCTTGCCAATAGAAGCTCTTCTTCATATCTTGATACATCTTGGACCCTCCAGGATGAATCATAAACTTGGACTGATGACATTCTCCAAGAACTTCTTTCCTCCCGTCCTCAACATTTGGAACACACAACCGTCCCTTCTTTCTAAACCATCCCCTCCGGTCAAGACTAAAATCTTTTAGATCATCGATCTTGGTTCCAACCTCAAGCCTACTAATCTTCTCGACTAATAATGGATCCTCGTTCTGCTTAGAAGCAATCCTCTCAATCAACACTGATCGAACTTCCAAACAGGACAACATGGCGATACTTTGACTAAAACTAGCAGTCGATCTTAATTGCACACTACAAGTAGTCAAAGCTTCCAAATCCTTCCATTATACTAGCATAGCTAACACCACATTCTGATGTCTTCTTCTAAGAGCATCCGCTACTTTATTTCCTTTCCCAAGAGTATACTCTATACCAAACTCATAAGTAGCCAAAAGCTCCAGCCACCTTTGCTGTCTCATATTTAGCTCCTTCTGAGAGAATAAGTACCTTAAAGACTTATAATCCATGTATAGCTCAAATATCCCCCCTAAGAGATAATGCCTCTAAATCTTCAATGCAAAGATCACCGCAGCCAACTCCAAATCATGAATAGGATATCCCACTTCATGTGATCTAAGCTGTCATGAAGCATTGGCGATCACTTTACCCTTTTGCATCAACACAACTCCTAATCCAGTCTCTCATGCATCGGTATAAACCACCAACCCTTGGTTTTCGTCTGGAACTACTAACACGATTGCATTGGTCAACAATTGCTTTAACTTAAGGAATGCTTACTCACATTTTTCATACCAGACAAACTTCACATCCTTCCTGGTTAACTTAGTCAAAGGTGCTGCTATCCGCAAGAAATCCTTGATGAATCTCCGGTAATAGCCAGCAAGTCCACGAAAACTTCTAATCTTAATCACCGTCTCTGGTCTCTTCCAATTATTAACAGCTTCGATCTTATCTGGATCAACTGACAAACCCTTCTCTGAAACCACGTGACCAAAAAACTTAATCTCTTTCTTCCAAAAATGACACTTGGAAAACATCGCCTTCAGCTGATGCTACCTCAACGTCTCAAGCACTACTCTAAGATGATCCTCATGCTCTCTTTCATTCTTAGAGTATACCGAAATGTCATCTATAAACACCAACACGAACCTATCCAAGTACTCTCAGAAGACTCGGTTCATCAAATCCATGAAGAAAGTAGGTGCATTCGTTAACCCGAATGGTATTACTAACCACTCGTACGAACCCTAGTCCAAAATGCCGTAAAAGGAATACTATCCTCTGCCACTCTTAACTGATGGAAACCTATCGCCAAATCCAACTGGGAAAACACACTGGTTCCAAACAACTGGTCAAATAGATCACCAATTCTCGACAAAGGATACTTATTCTTAATCGTCCTCTTGTTCAACTTACGATAGTCGATATACATCCTCAACGACCCATCTGGTTTCTTCATGAACACAGCGGCCGCTCCCCAAGGTGAACTGCTTGATCTAATAAAATTCCTTCCTTCTAGGTCCACTAGCTGCACCTTTAATTCCTTCATCTCAGTAGGTGTCATCCTGCTAGGTGGTCTACTTACAGGTTCAACACCTGGCACAAGATCTATCTGAAACTCAACAGCTCATTTCGGTGGTAGTCCCGTAACTGGCTCAAAGGCATCAGCAAACTCTCTTGCTACTCGAACCTGACTTAACTCTTCTCCCACTTCCATAGCACTTAACAAAGCATAACTACTCCGGTCAAAATTCTCCACTAAGAATATGATTCGGTTATGACTACCAGGGTGCCATAGTGATATCTCCCCGTCTTGGCAAAATATCTTAGCCCCACACTTACTCAACCAATCCATACCCAAAATGATTCTGAAATCTACGAAATCTAAAACATACAGACTGCATGCAAACTTCTGACCTAACAAATCTAGTTCTAACTAGTCACATCTCATTCCTAGAGTTGCATACCCTCTTATTGGATTCGCAACCCTTAAGGAAGTAACAAGGTATGTGGGTTCTAAGCATAATCTATCAACCAAATTCTGAGATATAAATGAATGTTATGCACCGGTATCAAATAGTATCCTAACTGGTATACTCTAAATCAAAAGTGTACCTTCCATCACAATCTTCCCTATTTCAGCTCCAGTTGGCCTAGTAGATGATGGTCCAACAGAGAAAACCTTTCCCTTGTCTGCCCTGACTGGCTCTAGACACTGGTTCTTATGACGCCCAACTTGATCACAATTGAAGCACTTCACATTCTTCTTTTCTGCAGCCTTCTTCCCCTTGCCTGACCGGCACTCATGAGCATAATGACCATTCTGGTCACACTTGAAGCAAACTAAATCAGTCTTTGCCTTCTTGGCAGCATCTCCCTTTTGGGCTCCGTTCTTTTTAAAGAACTTCCTCTTCTTTCCCTGAGAACCCTGGGTTTCAACTGGCTTCTCTCTAGCACAAATAGCAAGCATCTCCTTATGGCAAATTGCCATCTCCACCACTACATTACTAGGATCATGAAGATGTGGCAGGATCTCCCTAGCAATCTCAGGCCTCATTTCCTTAATGAACCTCTCATTCCTCCTGATGACGGTGTCTATAGTATTATATTCATAATGGGACAACTCATAAAACTTAGTGGCATACTCAACAACCGACATCTCTCCCTGCTCCAAATCTAAAAACTTCCTCAGCAGCGCTGATTTAGCAACCACAGACATAAACCTCTATTCAAATCTCCTTTGAAAATTAGCCCAAGTTAATTCCTCATCCAGAACTCCGACAGTAACATTGTTCCACCAATGAAGTGATGACCCTTACAACTTCCTAGAGGTCAACCTTCTCTTTTGCTCATCATCTAAACCCATATTAGCAAATATTCTCTCACAATGCAATAGCTAATTCTCTACCTCTATGGCATTCTCCTTCCCTATAAATGGCTTCCCACTAAGACTGGTGTAATCTCTACTCAGCTTAGCATAATTATTCCCAACTGGAGCCATGGGATTAGCTCCTCCAACATTTTTAGCAACTCCAGCAGCTGCTCCAGCTTGCATCATATTGATGAAAAACTGATACATCATCCCCGCATCTACTGGTGGGTTTCCAGCACCCACCTTGGTTCCTCCTAGTATTAGGTTGAACATTTCCATTGGTTGTGGTGCTTCCTCCACCAAGATTTCCTCTTCCGTTTCTTGCCTCCATATCTTCTTTCTCGTAAATCTGCATACGAGCCTTAGTAAGATATAGAAGAACGGTCTAAGAGAGAGGGGAATACACGTACTTATATATATATATATCTATATATCAAATACAAGTACGTTACTATAGCGTTAACCCAAACCCCGATCTTATTTTCTGATTCATTGGATTATGTTTGAAAATCTTTTAGGTTTAGATTTCTTTTAAGTTTCATAAACTTATGCCCTGATACCAACTTGTAACATCCCCTACTTGGAGGCCGAAAACTAACGGCTATGGATGTTGCAGTCATCCATAGTTATTAATCCTCGACGACCAAATACGGTAATGTTAGATACATTGATATAACAGGAACATCTGGATATGGAAAATTTTAAAAATCAACAATCAACATTCTCATTCCATTTCAAAGCATTTCAAATCCATTATATAATCCCATAATCAATAACCACATTCAGAGAAAATATAATTATTACAACATAAGCCAAGAGCGACATATGAAGATGCCCTCTTGGATGATCAGAGTATATAACTAGACAATTAAACATCTTTGCCTTTACAACAAAACAACATAGCGGAATCAAAATAGAAAAGAACTCTAGATAGCTATCATGCCTTCTACACATCTTCGGAAGCTTATTCGTCTAAAGAGGTACATGAAAACCTTAACTCTCAAACTACTCAAAATAAATTGAGCACCCGAGAGTTTAGGGGGAAAACATAAACTTCGAGTCAGACATAAAGCCTGGTATGAATAATAATCTACCACCTTAAATCATAGATATCTAGTGAGACCATGCTGCATAGTGGAATGGGTTTTCCCCTCAGTGGTATCTTTCAGAACTTTTATATAACCATATAATGTGCTCCTGCACCACAATGGTTAAAACATAGCAATTCAAAATATTATGATGATATGCATACAAGTTAAAGCATTCTGGATTTCCCATCCCCTGTTTAGTTGACTACCTGTCATATTTAAATTTCTAGGGTTACTATTAACCTATTAGTTTTCATTGGATGACTAGTAACCTGTTTAATGTTTATGGACTCTCTGCCCATTTTCATAGTTTTCATAGGCTTACTATTAACCTGTTTAAATTTATGGACTCTCTGTCCTATTTCATAGATTTCATGGGATCACTAAGAACCTATTGGTCCCTGCCAATAACTTCATTGTTTCATGGGTTCTCCTTGAACCTATTGGTAACTCCAATAACTTCCCTCTTATCCTAGATTTCATTGGTTGACTAGGAACCTATCGACATTTGTCAATAACTTAATCTGGATATAGTTTTCATGGGTTCACTACAAACCTATTGGCCCCTGCCAATAACTCAATCTAATCATAGTTTTCATGGGACCACTATGAACCTATTGGTAACTCTAATAACTTCGTAAACAAAGTTTTCATGGGTTTACTATGAACCTGTCTATTTGACAACTTCTTTAATCAATGTTTAGGCATCATATATTCTAGTCTTCCTGACCTCCTGGATGCAATTCTACTCATTCAGGAGTTAATTAAATTTATATTCATTACTGGGTCAACCTAATTGGTTATTCTGCCCTTCCTCCCCAAAATGTAGTTATGGGTCCATTATAATGTGAATATATATATATATATGAAGAAGCAAACATAATAACATAATAATACCAACACCTATGGGTATAACATCCTTTAAATCATTTTCACATAAAACATGGTTAATCTTTGTAACCTATTATTTTATCAAGGAAAAGCTTCTTCAAAACTTCATACTTAACACCATTTCAAAACTCCTTTATCTTAGCCATGGGTTTTCCTTTAAAATGAGATTGGGTTATTTTTTTTGAAACCTAAGGCAATCGAAACCTTTAAATCTTTACTTTCAAAACCACAGAAAACTTCTTTTTGAAAGCATTAAAATCTTTTTTTCAAAACACTAGGCACCTGCCTTTCGAAACACTTTAAAACCTTTCTTTTGAAACCTTTCGAATGTATTAAAGTGAAACCATTCAACTATAGAAGCTTAGCTTCGAAACCATTTGAAAGTACCCCCTTCGAAACCATTGAAAGTAACCCTTTCGAAACTATTGGGTTTATCTATAAAATATCTTTTGGGTCAAAGTGAATATAAATGAAAGTATCTCTTTCGTACCATTCTTTATCATATAAAAGTGTTTGGAGAAAAACTTGATGGCTTCGGAACCATCCTTTCGAAAGCACTAATCATTTAGGTAAAACACTTGAAGGTTAGCTTCGAAACCCCTATCGAAGCCATTGCCTTCGAAACCATTAACCCCTTTTGAAAGCTTTAGGAAGTGGATCATATTTACAAAACAAAGGCTACCTTTCGAAAGCATTGATATCTTCAATTCCTTTAAAAGGCATAAGGTCGGCAGAAGGGTGTCGGCTAGGTCGAAACTACCCCCTTTTTATATCATTAGTTTGGAAACTAAGTAACTCATTTGAAAGCTATACTTTGAACAATAAGGTGGCAACCCCTTCGAAAGGCATTTTAGAAAACCCGTTCGAAAGCATGTGTTTCGATTCCTTCAAAAGCTTATTCTAAAACAAGGCAGGCGCTCAGCTTATGAAGGTAAAACCAAGGTTTCGACCACTATCGAAAGCAATGGTTTCGACACCATGCCTTCCGCCTTTCTCTAATCCACTACGTACCATACTTGTTATACCTTATGTATTGGTTTTGGCTTAGTTGGTAGGTTTCGACTTGATTGAAGGCGGAAGCTATGAGTCGAAAGGTGCTTTTGAAAGAGGAGAAACCCACTTTTCTGGGTAAAAAATGATTTAATGCCAATTAAAGAAAACACTTTCTAGCTAACCTACCTACTTGTAAAAATTTGATTGGTTGCCTCAACTTTTCAAATTATTTTCCAAATAAAACTGCTGCATAATTTCAGATGTAAACCACGAATAATTTAGCAAATAAGCCCTTCCATTAAGCAAAACAATTAAATTATTTAGGTCCTCCTTTCAAAATAATTTAATTCCCATAGTAAATCACTTAAGAAAAATCCCCAAAAATCATAGAAATTCATTTTTAATATGTTATCGAACATATCTAAATTTTAAATCCAAATTCTCAATATAATTTCCAAATTCAATTTCTAAACCCAATTAACCATAATTTCCTCTTGGAATTCATAATAAATTCTTCATAACTTGAAAAATTATGAAAATTAAAACCCAACTCCAAAATCATGTTTTACATAACATATAAATCGCTTATGGCATATGAAAATCATTATAATCGGTTTTACCCTTAAAACCGTATAAAATCATGTTTAAACAATTCTTGTTTAAATCAAACATGTTATAATCCAAGCATATCATCATCCAAATCATCATAAAAAAGAATTTAATCTTAAATCCAAAAACAAATGATCATAAAACAAACTAGAGATGATATAGATTATTATTCACCTTGATTAGGATAAGGAGATTGAATTGAGATTAATTTCCCCTAGCTAGAATCCTAAGATTTACTTGAATTTTCTTCTTATTCTTTTCTCATAGTAATAGCCGGCTATAAGCTCTTCTTTTCTTATTTTTTTAAGTTTTGTAGAAGTGTATGTGAGTAATGAAATGGGACGTGGGTATGGTGTATTAAGGAGTTATGGTCTGCAATTCCTTATATGCCCTTGTGTTAATATTCTATAATTAACATACAAAACCATTTATAAGCCCATTTAAATAATTAAGCTCGGCCTCTAGGTTTATTTTAAAATCTCCTTATCACTCTAATATTTACATTATTCTATTTAATTTATCTAATTAAATCTCTTGAATAATGTTATTAAAAATTAGGGGTGTTACACCCGCCAAGGAGCTTCACGAATATCTCTAGCCAGAAATCCCCAAAGATAGGAGTTGCAGTGTAGACCTTACTGGGGGCATCTAAAAGACTACTAGGGGAACGTAGTCTCATATCAAGTGTTTGGAGTTAACAGTCCCATGACCTAGTGGGCACACACACCAACACTCAACCAAAGTAACAAATACTTCATAGTTTTGTTACTCCAAACAAAGAATTTTGACGGTAATTACGAGAGTAAATAAAATAGTGATGAATAAAAAGTTACATAAGTACATAAGACACAGATAAGTAGACAAAATAAAGCTACAATCAAAATATCAACAATTTTATTACTTATAATGGTTTTGATGTGCAACAACAAATAGCGGGGGCCGTGCCCACACAATATCGGCCAAGAATAGGAAAATACAAACACCACTATGGCAAAAACAAGCAGAAATGCTCAATGCGAACTCTGCACTTGTACAAAAAGTAATCAAAAAACAAAAAGGAAACAAAAGACAAATCATGACTTCTTCTCACCGCTTCCTCGGTCACCTTTCCCGCCTCTAATCGGTAACTTCTCAAGCTTGTCCCCTCCTAAGGCAATCTCGCTCTCCGAAGCATGGCCACTGCCGGTGTAACGACCCGTATTTTACGGATCGAAAAGTTCGTCAAATCTGGAGTCTTAGCATTTTGAGCCATTTCAGATTTTAGGCAAATTTTGCCCAAGTCCTAAGTCGTTCACGACTTAGCATAAGTCGTGAGTCGTATATGACTTAGGAGATGAGTGACCCAGGGTTTGGCGACCTAAGGAATAGACTTAAGTTGGTGAGGACTTAAGGGTTAGATTGGTTGGTAACTTAGGACGTGGAGGAAGTAAGTCGTGGGATAGGATAGGTCGTATGACCGACTTAAGAAATTGGGCGACTCAAGTAAGTGACCGACCTAGGGATTTACGACATAAGAGCTGACTGAGTTAAGTGATGAGTCGTCTAACCAGTTAAGTCGTATCCTTTAAGTCGTAGTCTATGTGTTGAGTCGTAGACGACTTAGGAGATGAGTCGTACCCAAGTTACCTGATGAGTCGTACCCAAGTTATCTGATGAGTCGTACCCAAGTTATCTGATGAGTCGTATCCCTGTTGTTTGATGAGTCGTAGAATGGGTTGTCTCGTCTAACCAGTTAAGTCGTGGACGAGTTAAGGGATGAGTCGTAAGCTGTTGAGTCGCGCATAGGTGATAACTCGCGCAAGTGGATGAGTCGTAGCCATTGTGATGAGTCGTATACGAGTTAGTAGTTGAGTCGTCTAACCAAGTAAGGCGTGCGCATTTAAGTCGTAGACAGGGGGTCTGGTGAGTCGTAGGCGCATACTATAAGTCGAAGACGACTTAGGAGATAGCTGATTTTGTCGTGAGTCATAGGCTGAAGTGTGTTAAGTCGTTGAGTCGTAGGGCTTTGAGTCGTGAGTCGTAAACGACTCATGGAGGCAGACGAGATAGGGATTTCAGCTATAAATAGGAGAGCTTCTCTTCATTTTTGGGATCCGGATTTTGAAGCGACGAAGTGCTGCCATTTTGAGAGCTCGACTTCTACACTTCTTCACTTCTTTTCTCCACTCTAATCTAGTGCTTCCATCCATCCAAGTTGAAGATCAAATTGAAGATTCAAGAGCTTAGATTGAAGATCTTCATCTTTTCAAGAGAGATTTCTTCGTTTGAAGCGGATTCGTGATAGATCAAGCTTGACCCTTTTGCTGTCCAGATCTGAAGCGTGTTGATTTGAGGTTGTTTAGGTGATTTGGTGAGTGGTGATTATCTCTCACACGGATCCAAAGGAGTATATCGGATTGTTGGCTCGATTTGGTGTTAAAATAGAAATTTCCATGCATTTTCTTCATCCAAAGTGTAGATCCATATAGATCCATTGTTCATGATGATGTTACATCCATTTTATCACATGTTAACCTATGCAAGTTCATTCATCAAGTTTGTAGAGATATTGTTCATGTTTTCATGCTTATTGGACTTTCAACTCTTTAATTACGAAAATGCCATTATTGTTATAATTGTCTACTTAGATCATTTTAGAATGCTTGATTGCTTGGATTGATGTTTGATTTGATTGATTGTTATGAACTAGATGATTGATGATTAGATTTAGATCGAAGGTGATTCAAAAGCTAAGGGAAAGGCTCTTGAATTGGAAAAGCTGCTCGTGGCATATGTAGCGGGATGATGAAGCTCTTATGCATAGATTTGATGATGTGATGTTGAGATGAGGCTTTGCGAGGATGTAATGAAGCGAGGCAATCATGTGATGAAGACTTGGTCTAATCCAGACGGGATCATTCCAAGCATGTTGATAACTCGGTGATATGATTCGAGTTGAGGATAATGAATGGATATGAGAATAGTCATCGAGGAGGATGACTAGGAGGCTTGGATAGCATCGTTGTTGAAGGTTCTAGCATGCTCTAAGCAAGAGTACGTTTGGGCAGATTCGATAGTCCCAACGGCCAACTGTTGATGGTCGAGTACTCTGGGCAGATTCGATAGTCCTAGGCACGGGCTGCGACGACGTGCGGGAGTTATGTCTAGAACCGGGGTTTCCATTAGCCCTTGACGGACGGCTGAAAGAATGTGCCGGTCATTCAATTAACGGTGATATCGAAGCAATGATAACAGTGATAGCCAGAGTCATGGATGTTTGGTTGTATCGCCATTCGGACTCAAGAGCGGTATTTTCTGGGTGCTTATCTGATTTAGGCCTTGGTACTTGGAAAACATCGCCCTTGACTCGAGTGATAGTAGCTTTACTTTAAATTGTATGCTCTGCTATGTTTGCTTCTGGTTAGTGTGTGTCTGGGGGCTATCACTGTAGAATGAGGTTGGAGTGGGAGGGTTGTATTCCTATTCCTTTTCCCTTATGCTCTTTTGGTATGTTGTTAGTTAATTTACTGCTCACTAAGACTGTTGTCTGACTTAAGGCTTTATGTTTTAATTCTTATTGCCTTGGGCTGTTCATCCATTTTGGGACGGGCAGACTAGGTAGCAGGTGACAGGTGCTGTTCTCTTCTCACGACGCTGATATCGAAGACGAGCTAGAGGGTTGCATATTATCTTTTTATTATATGTACTGGATATTCCGCTGTTTTTTTGTATTCTCTGAGAGATATGTAGTGAGGCTGGATGTATTGACTATGTGGATGCTTGTATTCAACTATTATGGAGTTTTATATGATGTCATTTTGTTCTGTAAAGCTTCACTATACATATGTTCTATTGTATTTTGTCCATGCGCTGTGAGTAATACGATAGATTCTGTTGTTTTAAATCTTACCTTGACAATCGTCCATGGTCGCCTGGCACACTTTACAGCGCTCTATCTTAGATTCGGTGCAGGGGTCATGGGCGGTCGTCACATTTGGTATCAGGGCATTGGTTAATCGATTTTACCCAACGCTCGCTGTCGTAACTACGTATGAGAGACGTAATTGTATTTTGATGGATGATTACTATATATAATATAGTAGCTTAGTAGAGGTTGAGTCCTTTATGCAGTTGTTTCTCTAGATGTTCTAATCATTCCTTTTTATAGATATTGAGAATGAGTCGAAGAGGGAGACCAGCTGCTAGGGAAGGCCGTGCTACTGAAGAGACTGCTGATTATGCAGCCATGTTCGAAGCTATGATGACTTCGATCATGAGAAGGATACCAGTTTCGGGGGCAGCAGTTGATGTTGGAGTTCAAGTCCAAACTCCGAAACCAGTGGATTTTGCTAAGTTGTGCAAGGACTATACTGCTCTTGGAGGGAAGGTTTTCTTAGGAACAGAATCAACTATTGAGGTCCAGAGGTGGATAGATGCTTGTAGAAGGATCTTTGGTGATTTGGGAATTGATGATGCAACTAAGAGGAAGTTGGCATCAAGGCAGCTTCAAGGGAGAGCCTCTGATTGGTGGAACTCTATTACCATCAATACTGCGGAGGAAGAGATTACTTGGGAGCAATTCCAAGTCAGATTTGAAGCTAAGTTCATTTCTACAGCTCAGAAGTCTGTTCTGTTCAAGAAGTTTGTGGAGCTCAAGCAAGGTGGAAGATCAGTTCTTGAGTATGTTTCTAAGTTTGAAGCTTTGTCCAAGTATGCCCGGTCATATATTGAATCTGCTTATCAGAAGAATGAGAAGTTTGTGACAGGCTTGGACAGTTATCTGGGGAGACAGTTGGTGGATCATTTGGACGATTCATTTGAGAAGCTTGTGGAGAAAGCTCTTAGGCATGAGAGTCTGTTTCCTAAGGAAGGATCTGTTGTTGCTGTGACCAGGGAAGAGTCTAAACCCCAGCAGGGTGGAAACAAGAAGAGGAAGCCGCAGCAACAGAAGGGTAAGGATGGCCAGAAGAAGCCGAAAGGCGAGGTAACTTGCTACAACTGTCAGCAGAAGGGCCATTTCTCGAAGGATTGTAAGAATCCCAAGGTGCCGATGAAGTGTCATAACTGTGACAAGCTGGGGCATTTCAGGAAGAATTGTCCAGAACCAAGGAAGGACAGGCAGATTTTGCAAGCCTATGCTTTGGGAGCTGTTCCGTCGTCTTCAAAAGCTCCTACTGCTGAAGAGAAGGGAAAGAGTGTGGTTGTTCAAGGTACTCTTTTCCTATGTGGTGTGCCAGTTAGAGTTATGTTTGATACTGGAGTGTCGCATTCGTTTGTTTGTAATGAACTCGTAGGCCGGTTAGGTTTGGAACCGGATATTGTTGATAGGCCATTGGTTGTGACTAATCCAGTTGGGGGTTCGTCTTGTTTGTGTATGTTATGCCGTGGTCTAGTTGTATCGAGTCATGGTTGCTCTTTTGTTTGTGATTGCTTTGTTCTGAACTTTGCGGGGTTCGGAATTATTTTGGGTATGGACTGGCTTAGGAAGTATGCGACTAAGGTTGATTGTGAGAGGCTGGAGGTGACAGTCGAGAATGTGGAGGGGCGAAAGGTTGTGATACGATGTAAGCATGAGGAAGGCGTCTTCATGAGCTTCATGTATTCGCTAGTTGTTCCACGGGATGGACTGTCTTTAGTGCCAATCGCAAATGGATTCGAGGATGTCTTTGACAAAGTCAAAGGGTTGCCGCCGCATAGAGAGATCGAGTTTTATATAGATCTAGTTGAAGTAGCCAGACCTGTTGTGATGCCTCTTAGGCGGATGGCGCCTAGGGAACAGCAGGAGTTGAGGGTGCAAGTTGATGACCTTTTACAGAAAGGATTCATTCGGCGTAGTGTGTCCGAGTGGGGTGCACCAGTTGTGTTTGCAACCAAGGCAGATGGGTCGTTGAGATTGTGCGTCGATTATCGTGAGCTGAATAAGGTGACTAAGAAGAACAAGTATCCATTGCCGAGAATAGATGACTTGTTTGATCAGCTTCACGAAGCTAAGGTGTTTTCTCAGATGGATTTGGCAACAGGATTTCACCAGTTGAGAGTGGCTAAGGATAGTGTGTCGAAGACTGCTTTTAGGACACCATCCGGTTTCTTTGAGTGGCTGGTAATGCCGTTTGGATTGACTAACGCGCCAGCATATTTTGTGGATCTTATGAATAGAGTGTTCAGAGATCAGTTGAACAAGTTCGTACTTGTGTTCATAGATGATATTCTGATTTATTCCAGAACGGAGGAAGAGCACAAGACGCACTTGCGTATTGTTTTGGAAATCTTGCGGAAACATCAGCTGAAGGCTAAGTTTTCGAAGTGTCACTTCTGGAAGAGTGAAGTGAGGTTCTTAGGTCATGTGATTTCTGGAAATGGAATAGCGGTTGATCCCGCTAAAGTGGCAGCAATCCAGGATTGGGTTAGACCTAAGAATGCATCTGATGTGAGAAGTTTTCTTGGATTAGCAGGATATTATCGACGGTTTATCAAAGACTTCTCCAAGATAGCTGCACCATTAACAGGATTGACGAAAAAGAACCAAGTGTTCAGTTGGGATGCTAAGTGTGAGCAAGCTTTCGGAATCCTGAAAGAGAGATTGACGAGTGCTCCTGTTTTGACTATTCCTAGTGGGAATGATGAGATGGTGGTTTACACCGACGCATGTGGTACTGGACTTGGAGCAGTGCTGATGCAGAAGGATAAAGTTGTTGCGTATGCCAGTCGACAACTAAAGCCGCATGAAAGGAATTACCCGACTCATGATTTGGAGTTAGCGGCGATTGTATTTGCTCTGAAGATGTGGAGACATTATCTGTTGGGAGTTCGATTCGAGTTGTTTACGGATCATAAGTCGTTGAAGTATCTTTTCTCCCAGAAGGATTTGAATCTTCGGCAGCAGCGTTGGCTAGAGTTTTTGGCATCATATGATTTTGGTATAGCTTATACTCCGGGAAAAGGTAACGCAGTGGCAGATGAGTTAAGTCGAAGACATGCAGGATTGGGAGCCATGTTTTCTGAATGGAAGAATCTCGAGTATTTAGCTGGATTTGACTTCAGGCCTAGATGCGAATTGGAACCTGAGATGTTGGCAAACTTATCAATAAGACCCACTCTTGTGGAAAGGATTGGTGAGAGCCAAAAGCGAGATGATAAGCTTGTCAAGATTATCCGTGAATTGGAATCTGGATTGGATCCAGAAAAGGATAAAGTATTCGAGGTCGATCGAGAGGGTTGGCTTCGGAAGCAAGGACGACTAGTTGTTCCCGATATAGATGAATTGAGGAGTGAAGTTCTGAAGGAAAGTCATCACTCGAAGTTGACAATTCATCCCGGTGGAAATAAGATGTATCGGGATATGAAGAGAACCTACTATTGGGAAGGTATGAAGAAGGATGTTGGAAATTTTATTTCCAAATGTATGAACTGCCAGTTGGTAAAAGCCGAACAGAAGAAGCCAAGTGGATTGCTTCAGCCATTAGAAGTTCCTACATGGAAGTGGGAACAAGTGTCGATGGATTTTATCGATGGATTGCCTAGAACCAGAACGGGAAATGAAGGGATTTGGGTCATTGTGGATCGTCTGACTAAGAGTGCACGATTTATTCCTGTTCGATCGACTAGGACTGCATCAAAGTTGGCTGAGTTGTATGTTAAGTGGATAGTTCGATTTCATGGTATTCCGAAGAGTATAGTGAGCGATCGAGACCCATTGTTCACTAGTAGATTTTGGAAGAGCTTCCAGGAAGTCTTGGGAACCGAGTTGTGTTTGAGTACAGCTTATCATCCCCAAACAGATGGTCAGACCGAGAGAGTCAACCGAGTTTTGGAAGATCATCTTAGAGCTTGTGTTTTGGACTTCGGAGGATCATGGGAAGATCACCTTCATTTGGTGGAGTTTGCGTACAACAACAGTTACCAGTCAAGCATTGGTATGGCACCATATGAGGCATTGTATGGAAGACCGTGTAACTCTCCAACATGTTGGTTGGAAACTGGAGAAAAGCTGATGCTTGGGCCAGAGATGATTCATCAGACTTCAGATTGTATAGAAATCATTCGGCAACGAATGAAGGCAGCCCAAGACCGTCAAAAGAGTTATGCTGATAAGCGTCGAAAGGATTTGGAATTCGACGCAGGAGATATGGTTTTTGTGAAGATTTCTCCACTAAAGAATGTTATTCGATTCGGGAAGAAAGGAAAATTGACTCCGAGATTTGTTGGACCATTCCCGATCATCGAGCGAATTGGAAAGCTCGCCTATAGGTTGGAGTTACCTGAGAAGATGTCGGTTGTGCACAATGTTTTTCATGTATCATATCTACGGAAGTATGTGCACGACTCGAATACAGTGGTTTCTGCTGATAGCTGTGAAGACTTCGAAGTTGATCCAGTCGACAGAAGACCTCGTAAGCCGCTTCGTGTTGTTGAAACCGACACGAAACAGCTTAGGAGGAAGGTAGTTAAGTTGCTCAAGATACAATGGAGTGATGATGATAACGACTGTACGTGGGAGGTGGAAGAGAGGATGAAGGCAGCTCATCCTGAACTCTTCAAGGTATGGCCCTAAGGTGTCGTGTCATCTCGCGACATTGTAACTTGTTCTAGTTTTAGAATTCTGTACGCTAAGCTAGAATTGGATGCATGGTTTGTTGATTGCGATGGATGGTAGGCGTACAGAATAGTCTTCGATTGCTTTGTTTGTTTGGAATTTCGGGGGCGAAATTCCTAAGGGGGAGAGAATGTAACGACCCGTATTTTACGGATCGAAAAGTTCGTCAAATCTGGAGTCTTAGCATTTTGAGCCATTTCAGATTTTAGGCAAATTTTGCCCAAGTCCTAAGTCGTTCACGACTTAGCATAAGTCGTGAGTCGTATACGACTTAGGAGATGAGTGACCCAGGGTTTGGCGACCTAAGGAATAGACTTAAGTTGGTGAGGACTTAAGGGTTAGATTGGTTGGTAACTTAGGACGTGGAGGAAGTAAGTCGTGGGATAGGATAGGTCGTATGACCGACTTAAGAAATTGGGCGACTCAAGTAAGTGACCGACCTAGGGATTTACGACATAAGAGCTGACTGAGTTAAGTGATGAGTCGTCTAACCAGTTAAGTCATATCCTTTAAGTCGTAGCCTATGTGTTGAGTCGTAGACGACTTAGGAGATGAGTCGTACCCAAGTTACCTGATGAGTCGTACCCAAGTTATCTGATGAGTCGTACCCAAGTTATCTGATGAGTCGTATCCCTGTTGTTTGATGAGTCGTAGAATGGGTTGTCTCGTCTAACCGGTTAAGTCGTGGACGAGTTAAGGGATGAGTCGTAAGCTGTTGAGTCGCGCGTAGGTGATAACTCGCGCAAGTGGATGAGTCGTAGCCATTGTGATGAGTCGTATACGAGTTAGTAGTTGAGTCGTCTAACCAAGTAAGGCGTGCGCATTTAAGTCGTAGACAGGGGGTCTGGTGAGTCGTAGGTGCATACTATAAGTCGGAGACGACTTAGGAGATAGTTGATTTTGTCGTGAGTCATAGCCTGAAGTGTGTTAAGTCGTTGAGTCGTAGGGCTTTGAGTCGTGAGTCGTAAACGACTCATGGAGGCAGACGAGATAGGGATTTCAGCTATAAATAGGAGAGCTTCTCTTCATTTTTGGGATCCGGATTTTGAAGCGACGAAGTGCTGCCATTTTGAGAGCTCGACTTCTACACTTCTTCACTTCTTTTCTCCACTCAAATCTAGTGCTTCCATCCATCCAAGTTGAAGATCAAATTGAAGATTCAAGAGCTTAGATTGAAGATCTTCATCTTTTCAAGAGAGATTTCTTCGTTTGAAGCGGATTCGTGATAGATCAAGCTTGACCCTTTTGCTATCCAGATCTGAAGCGTGTTGATTTGAGGTTGTTTAGGTGATTTGGTGAGTGGTGATTATCTCTCACACGGATCCAAAGGAGTATATCGGATTGTTGGCTCGATTTGGTGTTAAAATAGAAATTTCCATGCATTTTCTTCATCCAAAGTGTAGATCCATATAGATCCATTGTTCATGATGATGTTACATCCATTTTATCACATGTTAACCTATGCAAGTTCATTCATCAAGTTTGTAGAGATATTGTTCATGTTTTCATGCTTATTGGACTTTCAACTCTTTAATTACGAAAATGCCATTATTGTTATAATTGTCTACTTAGATCATTTTAGAATGCTTGATTGCTTGGATTGATGTTTGATTTGATTGATTGTTATGAACTAGATGATTGATGATTAGATTTAGATCGAAGGTGATTCAAAAGCTAAGGGAAAGGCTCTTGAATTGGAAAAGCTGCTCGTGGCATATGTAGCGGGATGATGAAGCTCTTATGCATAGATTTGATGATGTGATGTTGAGATGAGGCTTTGCGAGGATGTAATGAAGCGAGGCAATCATGTGATGAAGACTTGGTCTAATCCAGATGGGATCATTCCAAGCATGTTGATAACTCGGTGATATGATTCGAGTTGAAGATAATGAATGGATATGAGAATAGTCATCGAGGAGGATGACTAGGAGGCTTGGATAGCATCGTTGTTGAAGGTTCTAGCATGCTCTAAGCAAGAGTACGTTTGGGCAGATTCGATAGTCCCAACGGCCAACTGTTGATGGTCGAGTACTCTGGGCAGATTCGATAGTCCTAGGCACGGGCTGCGACGACGTGCGGGAGTTATGTCTAGAACCGGGGTTTCCATTAGCCCTTGACGGACGGCTGAAAGAATGTGCCGGTCATTCAATTAACGGTGATATCGAAGCAATGATAACAGTGATAGCCAGAGTCATGGATGTTTGGTTGTATCGCCATTCGGACTCAAGAGCGGTATTTTCTGGGTGCTTATCTGATTTAGGCCTTGGTACTTGGAAAACATCGCCCTTGACTCGAGTGATAGTAGCTTTACTTTAAATTGTATGCTCTGCTATGTTTGCTTCTGCTTAGTGTGTCTGGGGGCTATCACTGTAGAATGAGGTTGGAGTGGGAGGGTTGTATTCCTATTTCTTTTCCCTTATGCTCTTTTGGTATGTTGTTAGTTAATTTACTGCTCACTAAGACTGTTGTCTGACTCAAGGCTTTATGTTTTAATTCTTATTGCCTTGGGCTGTTCGTCCATTTTGGGACGGGCAGACTAGGTAGCAGGTGACAGGTGCTGTTCTCTTCTCACGACGCTGATATCGAAGACGAGCTAGAGGGTTGCATATTATCTTTTTATTATATGTACTGGATATTCCGCTGTTTTTTTGTATTCTCTGAGAGATATGTAGTGAGGCTGGATGTATTGACTATGTGGATGCTTGTATTCAACTATTATGGAGTTTTATATGATGTCATTTTGTTCTGTAAAGCTTCACTATACATATGTTCTATTGTATTTTGTCCATGCGCTGTGAGTAATACGATAGATTCTGTTGTTTTAAATCTTACCTTGACAATCGTCCATGGTCGCCTGGCACACTTTACAGCGCTCTATCTTAGATTCGGTGCAGGGGTCATGGGCGGTCGTCACAGCCGGATCCTCCTTTGCCCTTGAGCTTGCGGGATCTGTTAGAATTCTTTGACTACCTCTTTTTTCCTCAATGTTCTCCTTCTTCACTGCTATCATCTATTGCTCGGTCATCGGCTGCTCGGTCTCCACTTTCTCTGGTTGGCTGGCTTGACCACCTGCTCCCATGTATCAGTAGCCACCAAGCCTTTCTCTTGAGATACAGAAGGGTCATCCAAACTATGCAGAGTTGTAATTTGCTCAGATTGTGAACCGGGCTATGAGCTAAATGCAGAGACGACGGTTGATGCGGTCAAGATGGCAGCAGATCCAACATTATGACGAGGAGGTAACTCAGTAGGAAGAGAGGGTTGATCTATAATATCATAATAAAGGGCGGTTATCTCGGCAATTTAATCAGACGTAAATTAGAAGTCATTAAGCATGGGAGAGACAAGAAAATTACCTTTTGTGGGGGCTTGTTCGTGCATCACAATTTTGAAGCCTTCGTCGCCACCCTCTTTTGCTGGCTGCGTGATTATGGGAGAAGTATAAACAATCCTCTCGTCAGTATAAAGATGCGAAGATGGCTCACTTAACCTGAAGAAAAATGCTCAGTAACAGTCTTAGCTTTGGTTGTGACATCAGTGGATTCGTGTTCCCTCTCCAGTCTCAAGATTTTCTGGCCTTCCACCAAAGCTTGGTGTGATTCTTCATTCAAGTATGCTTAAACCAATTCTTCTTTTGTGTAACTACCGCTCATGTCTTCAAATCAGGCCAGAACCTCTTCCAAGACTACAACAAGCATGAGAGGGAACTATGGACCAAAGTAACGTAGGCTTCCCTGGTGTAGCACAGAATTAACATAGAAACCCAAAATAGTAGCATCCAAGCCTTCCATTTGACTTGTGAAGGGGTCTTGAAGCTCTGAGAAGCTGGCTTCCGTACTAGCCATCTCTACCGCCAACTGATTTTTCTCGGCATTCAAAGTCAAAATTTTCTCATGAAGAGAGGCAATTTCTTAGGCCTATTGGGCGATGGTTTTCTTCTCCGTCTCAACCATTGTCTCACTTATCCTTGGTTTTTCTTTTAAAGCCACCTTATCAGTGTGGCACTTCTTTATATCGTCTCTAAATATGAGTGCGGCCCGGTCGGTGGACTCCTTCAGCTCCTTAAACAAAGAAGCACCTTTACTTTCTCTCTTGAGGACATCATCCCTCTCCTTCTTCAGCCTTTTAATCTTCGTGTCACGATCCACAAGCTGCTTGTCGTACGAATTCTTTTTGGACTCGAATGAGAGGATTTCTTGGTAATTGTTTCGATTAACAGTGGAAAAATGCATGCACAATTTTTCCCACTCTTCGGCTTGCTCCAAACCGCTCTGAATCGTGTGGAGATGGGGTGAATAAGATTATACCTGAACCAATTTCAAATTGAGCTTATCGAAAACAACCCCCTTAAGAATAGGTTGGGGAATGCAGCCTGCAGGTGCGGGGGACCAGTAGGGAGAATGTAAGGTGCACGCCTAGAAACTGGGAGAGAAGTGGTCATAGTAGCATGAGTGGAGGAGGTGATGACACCGAAAGCAGAATCAGTTATTCCAGTAGAAGCATGAAGCTATGAAGCGGATTCCTGCTCTTAGTCTCTTTTCAGCTTCTTTGATAAATCTTCCCGCTTAATCGGGCTCTTCCTCTTCTTATGGCCACTTCCTCTATCGCGGCCTTGATCTTTCTTAACATGACGACACTCTTCCACCTCCCTATCCTTTCTCCTCTTCCTTTCCTCATCGGTCTCCCGGGAAGCATGGTACCTGGAAAAATGTCTCTACGAACGTTGAGACTCCAATACTCGATCAAGATCACTATAAAATCCATGGGACATGATTCCTGTAGTAAATGATAAAACAACATTAAGAAAAAGACATTCGATGAACTAAAACAACCTAGACAATAACGATAATATAAAGTGTGTGATCCTAGTGAAGTGTATGCTGTAGTTTGATGACCCCAACATGGTACACAAACCAGATCAACCACTGACTAATGTCGGGACAATGATTCCTAAAGGGATGATTTGAGTAATCTAGGAAGGTAACCTTTCTGAAGTGAAGTCGTCCATCAAGTCACCCATATTCACAAAATTGTTGCTCGTGTCTCCCAAGTCGATATTGGCACCTTTCGGCAAGGAGCTGGCAGTAGGTTTATTCTTGGAAGAAGCTTCTACAACATGTTCTTTCAAAGGAGGTGAGGGAGTATGTTCGGGGCTCAACTCTGAGGCCTTGATGCCTAGGTGGACATCACCTTAATTGGTATCAGTATGCCAATCTATTTCTTCTTCGTTTAAAGGGAACCCCTCACTGGTCCCTCCTTCCTTCTTCCCTTTAATCAATGGAGCCTTGCTCGTCCACCGAACAAACTCTTCTTCTTTCTCCTCTAGAATCGATGGCATGTTGAGTGGACTATCGACCCCGACTTGAAAGTGGATCTCTTCAAAAGCCTTCTTTGATCCATCAGATGGGTCACTTTCTTCTTTCTCATCATCATCTTCACCAGAATCATGGGGAGAGGAAACAAAATGGGTCTGGGCTCTGGAGCACGAAGGAGTGCTAACAACTCCAACAGACCTCCCAAGGTGTAAAAACCCACATCAGTGGGGATTTTCGTTTGTGAGCAAGAACCTTATTGTGTGCTCTTGGGCATCGACCACCTTCAAAGCGCTAAGAATAGATCCGAGTGTCAGATCCTTATTAATCTTTGGAAGAACTGCAAGGAATATGTGATCATTCAAAAGACTTATGGAAATTAAAGGAAATTCCAAACGTGGTGAAAGAGACATACCCCCCGTGGTCCACAGATAGGTGAATCCCTCTGGACATTTGAAGAAAAAGAACTAATTCGTGAATAAGGGAACCTTAATGGAAAGATCAAGTATAACTTTCCGACTGCATTGCGCCTCAATATAATCAATGACGGGTTAGCCTCTCTCTTTTTGAATAATAATAGATACTAAAACTTGGCGAAGCTCGGGGCACGATTAAGCGCTTGCATGAACATAATATATAAGCACATCAGCATGGCGTAACCATTTGGAAGAATTTGGAATAGGGCCAACCTTATGTTCTAAAGCATTGTCATTAAGAAATGATTGAACGGGGGCACTACACCGTACATACACATATAGTGATGGCAAGCCACATATCCAAAAGGTGGCGTATGAGCGAACTCCCCTCTCGACAGCAGAAGCACGTCATCCTTTGGAATACCATATTGGAGGAAGATGCTTCACAAAATCCTATATGTAAGGATTAAAGGAGCTTTCTCCAGAGGATCAAGTAAGACTTTGAAGTTAGGAGGAGTGCGATTGATGACAGTTCCAACTAGAATCAGATGACCATATTGACCCAAAGTTATGGAAGAAGCAAACCCCGTTGGGATCAACGAAGACTCCGCTTCAGAAACAAGTGAGCTTCCCTCAACTGACTTGCACCGAGAAGATATGCGCATCATTCTATATAAGAAAGCTTGTGTTCAAAACAGTTAGGTGCACCAAATGTCTAAATTATAGACCCAAGCGTAGTTGACACTTGAAATTCGGAAGATAATGAACGTGTATCAACCATCGATCAGATTCCAATTATTAACTGTGGGTTTGTGTGATGTGTAATCTAAGTGAGAATCGGTCTGACATCTTAAAGGCTGTGAACAAACCATTTTGTGTAAATGGCTCACTCACACCAAAAGGATCAATCGTTATCACCTATTAATTTCTTTTCTTCTATACTTACCCGTTATCGATCAACGATCGATAACGGATCTGTTGTCTGAAGCGACATGGAAAGTTCTTCCTATTCCAGGTACACCGACCCTGCAATGACAAGACCGGTCCAAAGCGAGCAACTATAGATCGATGGGTCCAAATCGGGAAGAGAATTCTCAGCATAAGTTGATTTTGGTTCTATGGAAAGTGATAACAGCCTGAGCTGCATACAGGATGCTACTCTAAGCTATTATCACCTCCTAGAAAAACCAAAGTCAATCTGCAAGGCGTCGTGCCGGGATCGACTGTGTAACTTGGTGCAAGTTAATTCTGACCCTATGAATGAAGATAGCAAAGCATGTCAAGCACCGAGGCAAAATCCTAGCTTCATTTTGTGAAGAACTTAAGACTTACTATCTTCTTCCACAAAATCATAATCAGCTTGAATCTTCTGCTGTATCCGTCACCAACATGACTTCATCACCAATCATTGATATTGTGCCAAAATCCAAATCACCAACCTTCAAATGGAGAAGAGTGATCTGATCTCTGATGCAAGACAACCCAAACTAGGGTATTGATGGATTGGCAATGTCTTGAAATGGAAATTGTGAAATAGGGACCAAGTTAAGTCGGCGGTAGCTCCAGAGAATGGTGGCTATTGGTGTTAGAAGCTAGGATCGATGGCGGCAGCTCTCGAGTGGATGAAGTGGTAATATCGGTAAGTTAGGGTATGGACAAAGTTGGATTGGCCGGAAGGCAAGGGTTTGAATCGAGTGGAAATAATATGAATTGGGGGGTCGGTTCATATAAAAAGGAGGAAAGAAGATCGCCAAAAATTATAAGTACTTGGATCGCCACCGATCCAATCCAATCGGATAGGTACCGATCCAAATTTGCTTCTCCAAATAACCTCAAATCTTCCCCATGCGCCCTACTCGACGTTTGTATTCATTTTGGAAATTATCAAATCAAGATCACTCCGCAATTACGAATAATGGAGATTCCAACTAAGGACTTAACAGTTAGCCGGTGCGTCATAGGCTGCTCTTCAAGATGACCAGTTACGACAAATGAAACTCCTTAATATAAAGAACCAAAGATAAAAAATTCCAGAGCACACCTTGTTTCCCATAAAAGTGTGCTATTGGGGAGCAAATGTTAATCAGGTTTTTAATCCAGCAGAATTCAAAAGGAGTAAGAACATTCTGATTGAGCTAGAACGACTCGAAAATTGATCGGAAGACCTAAAGTACAAGACAAAGGAACCTTCGAAGTTTGATCTAAAAATACACCAACACTTGGCTTGTGGTTTCACCAAACCACTTGCGTTATGTTTCTACCTCTATGCTAAGCCTATCTACTGAGTTTGATAACAATCCAAGCATCCGAGTTCGAGAAGTAAAGACTTTATTCGGATTCAGACTACAGTTCAGTCAAATCCATGCGTGAACCATTATCAAAACAAGTCAACAAGCTATGAAATTACATGGAGAGCCTCATAAGCAAGTAGGGAAGCCAACTGGATAGAAGTTGTGTAAAAATTGCAGAACTCTTTGGATCCGTACTGATCCGATCCAATTGGATCAGTACCGATCCAAAAAGTTAGCTCAGAATCATTTCAAACTTTTCGTGCCCCTTCCTATGGGGCTTCTGGTGCAATGGTTCCAAATCAAGTGCTCTCTGAATCCTATAAATACCGTCCTATCTTCAACAGAAAAAGGGTTCATAACCTGATCTATGCTGAAGCTCTACTATACTTTCTTCACTCTTCTCCTCCCACACAACTACCATTAAGAGATAATTAAGATCCTCCCTTTGTCTCTAACAATGGTGGCTTGATCTAATGTAAAGAAGAGGAATCATATGGTAATCCAAGCTCTTTTATAATAGCAGTTGATCAATAAAAGATATAAAGTGGACGTATGCTTCGTTGACAGCTGAACCACTATAAAAAACATCTTATCTTTTTACATTACTACGATTTACTATTGCTTTTTCTATTTTATTTTCCTTGATAAACGGGGCTATTCACATTCAATCAAGGATGTTGTTCCATTTTTTTGGCTACCAACTTCCATATTTGATTACGTGTATAAAGAATGAAACACGACAGTCGAATACTCTGAAATATGCAATGTTAGTTTTCCATTGATAACTCATAAGAAGTTTTATTAAGTATTAGTCTGATCATTACTATATTCATTACATGGCATGAAGTATTAACCGCCTCCACTCGAAATGACAAAGGAGGATTATAATCATTTAACATAGATTTAGCCAATTCTTGCAATGTTGATTCTTTCTTTCGACTACCTCATTTTGTTGAGGTGTTTGTGGACCAGAGAATTCATGTTTAAAACCATTTTCTTCACAAATTTTTTTAAAATCTCAATTTTCAAATTCATTACCATGACCACTTCTTAAAGTTATTATTGAAACACATTTTTCATTTTGAACAAGTTCTACAAATTTTAAAAACTTATCGAAAGTTTCAGACTTTTTGGCTAGAAAATAAACTCAAGTAAACCTAGAGTAGTCATCAACTAACACATAATAATACTTATTACCATTTAAATTAACAATATCATTAGGTCCAAACAAATCCATATGAATTAATTCAAGAACTCTAGATGTATTCATGGTGTTTTTGGCGTGAAAGGATGATCTGCTAAATTTACCCACTATACAAGTTTTGCAAAGTTTACCATTCCTGAATTTTTAATGTGGCAATCGTCTAACTAACTCCTTTCTCTCAAGCTTCTTCAATAATCCCATGCTAGCATGTGCTAGCCTTCTATGTTATAAGGTGGCTTCTTCATCTCTAACTACTAAACACCTAGAAAGGGTTAAATCATCAAAAGATAGAGAGTAGACATTCCCTTTTCTTTGACTTGTAAACACAACATCACTTGAAGATTTATCAATAATTTTACAAATATCAGTATCAAAGACAACGCACATGCCTTTACCACAAAGTTGACTTATAGAAATGAGATTATGATGTAAGTTTTCAACATAGAGCACATCATTCAAAAAGAATATTGTTATTTACTTTACCTTTTCTAATAATCTTACATTTACCATTGTCGCCCATAATAACACTTCCACCTCTATGGTTTTCTAGGTTAAGGAACATTGACATATCGCTCGTCATATGTCTAGAATAGCCTGAATCCAAATAACGTTCTTTCTCTTCCTTAGCTCATCAACATACCTACACATGGAAAGAAAAAGATGACTAGATTACTTCATAGACTATTAACATAAATGACCGAATAATTAAGCATCCCAAAATGGTGTAATTCAAGACAGTTATCAAAGGAGCCTTTATGAACCTAAATTTTTCAAAAATTTCTTTTCTTGTTCCTATACTAACATATAATTGTAACTATGTCCAATTTTACCACAAGCTAGACATTTTTGAAATACACTTCTATGTTGAGCATTGTCATCCCTAATGTGTTATGATTTTCCAAAACCAAGTATTTTCTGTTTTTGCATATAACTAATTGCCCAACAACATATTAAGTGATTTTCACCTTTAGAAAATTTATTAATATTTGACTCATGGTTTTGGACTTTTAATTTAAGTGATGTGTTTTCTTTCACAAGCATGGTATGACTGTTGATAAAATTCTCTCTTTTTTGTCATCATTTTTCTTTAGAATCAAAATCTCATTTTCAAGGTTAATCTTACATATTCATTCAACTCTTATTTTAAAGACCGATAGTTTTCACATTTAAGGTTGGAATTTCTTTAAAATTTTCAAATTTGGTTTCTAACCTATCATTTATGTGAAGTAACTCAGGTTTTTCATATTTTAGTTTTTTGTTTTAAGGCTAAAACGATCAACGGTTCCTATTAATTCATGACACATTATGTGTAAACATTGAAAAGTAAAATTTGACATCTCACTTGAGTCATCATCACTACTGTCCTTGGGTGAATGTCCTACTAAATATAGATTTGCTTCATCTTCACCACTTTCAATACACTCTTCTCCTTATTCATTATCCCAAGTAGCTGCAGATTCCCTTCTTTTCTTTTTCTTTCCTTTTTTGATATGAATTATTGGATAACTAGTTTTGATGTGACTAATCTTTCTACATTTGTAGCAAATGATTTCTTCAAATGAATTATTTTAATTCTTGAATGACTTTGACTTAACATCTTTTCTTTTGATTGAGGATCAGAAGTTCCATTTGGACCATTTCTTAAGACCATTCATCAACATTGCTAACTCTGTGATAGGCTTCATCATCACCATCAGGAGTGCTGCTAAGTGAAATTGATTTTTTCTTTGATTATGAGTTGTTACAATCTTCCTTAGCTTTCAGTTCCATCTCATATGTCAATAGGTTTCCAATTAGTTCCTTCATGCTTTGTTTGCTTAGATCTTTGGATTCGTGAATAATTGTTACTTTTGCCTCAAAAAATTTATAATATCTATTAGTATTTTTTAAACCAGCTCTACTTCTTTGTACACCTTACCCAAAGCTTTGGAATTGTATACTAAACCAAAAAGCATCCATATATATCTTTTATGCTCTTGTCCTTTAGCACACAAAATTTTCATATTCATTACCAAGTAGAGCAAGATGTGATTCCTTGACTTGAGATGCACCTTCATGTGTAACTTCCAAAGTGGGCAAAATTTCCTGTCTAGTCAAACAATGATAAATTCTATTAAATTCAGTTTTATCAAGAGTGTAAATAAGAGCATTCATAGCTTAGCTTTTAATGAAATTAGTTTCTTATTAGCTACGTCCCATTTTCCTTATGGTTAGGAAATTCTACGTCATTAATTATCATCATAGGCAGTGTGTAACCAGTTTCTACCATATCTCATACATCATAATCAACTTAACTTAGATGAATTTTCATCTAACCTTCTAATAAGCATAATTAGTATCATTGAACATGGGTGGCCTAGCTATGGACTAACCCTTAAAAAAAGAATTATTTGAACTAAACATGACTCTAGAGTAAACCTAATAACCAGGCTCTGATACACCCTATAGGATATAACAATAAACCCAAGAGCGGGTGAATGGGGTATTTGCAAATATTTTACAAATTTACTGATATAATATATAACGATCCACCTTTTCGATCCTCAAAAGTCGACATTAATACATCCACGGTATTCATGTGCCGAGCATCTAAGTGCCAGAAAGACAGATTGTTGGCATGAAAGAAAAAAAGATAGAACAGAATCTCACATCGTAACGATAATATATAATATACAAAAGATCTTTATAAAAGAAATTTTATATATACATACATCAATCTAAACTAACATATCATTAACTTGGATAGTTATAACAACTTGTTCTCACAGATGCTGAAAAATACAAAACAACAATGCGCCGAAAATAAAAGATACATGAATATGTCATGGAAGCATCAAGCTCGTCTCCTAAAGATCCAAAGCTCCATAACTAAATCTGGAAATATGCTCGGGTTGACCAGAGCATTATAAGAAAATAACACCCGGATCAGTCTAATAAACCAGCGTGAGAAACACAGATCAAATGGATTTTTATTGTTATAAAACCTTTAAAAGATATCTTGCAGGACATACCGCATATAAACACGGACAGGTTTTTACCTTATGATAACCAAATCATTTCTATAAGAAATCCAGTGATATTATAATAATGTCTAAGGTTTAATAAATATTTAATCATAGCCAAAATGGTTACATTAATTACATTCTAGCATATTAGGTATACAACTAAGTCTGTAAAGGCGCATGTTGGAGAATGAATTCCATACGATGACAAGGCTACTGGGGTACCGCCTGTCATAGTACACCTATCAAAAAATTTACCAAGGGCCTCCCCAGGACCCCCTGCAAATAAGGAATGGCCTACCCCTTACTAGATAGTACCAAATATATCATCACCCGGTTGTCGACCAATAACTGTACCGAGTCACTAGCGTACATAAATGGGTCAATATTGAACTAGATCGGGTGATGGCCATACCCTGATGATAGCGACCCACATAGCCCTGAAGCATATCCTATGTTTTAGTCATTACCGGGTGTGAGACTTGAGGCTACGTTTTACCTTATCGGTAAGTCCCACTTGGAATGCTAACATTGCCCTCTAGGCAACAATGTAATTTTAGAATTCATCCATACATGTTGTTCAGGATATGAACAAATCGAAGTCAATACTTCTACTACATCCATTTTGGGGATCACCCTTAAGATTAGTAGCAAGTATCCCTTCTACTTAAAAGAATTATGACTTCGATCATCTTCAAGATGACTCCAATTCGAATGCTTATGCCGGTTGGAAGTGTTTTTTGGATAATATATATGATCCCGGTCTCTTCAAAATGACAATGATAGTTTCAAAATTCGACAAGATTTGATACTCAGTTATTTAACTATCAAATAAACAAACAATTCAACCTATGATTTATTGCCATATCGAAACCAGCCCTGGTTAAGCACATAAGCAACCACTAAGCCTCTATAATTGATCCTTTCATAAATTAAAATCTCTTTTTAAATATTTGTATTAAAATACTTTTTTCAAAAGATATATTTACAAACTCCCTCTACTCTTTTAAATACTTGAAAAATATTGATATACTTATCTTAACTATATAAGTATACTCACAAAACATTTCACATTCAATCCTTAGAAAACTTTTCCATATACTTATATCAACAGTATACATATATTAACAAACACTACATTTCCAATACTTAGAAAATGTACCCATATACTTATCTCAATGATATAAGTATATTCACAAACACTACATTTCCAATACTTAGAAAATGTACCCATATATTTATCTCAACGGTATAAGTATATTTACAAGTCTTAAGAAAGATTTCATTTTCAAAACCATACTTAATTGGGTTAAATAAATGCCATTTAAAACATTGGTAACAATAAACCCAAAACACTTTTGGTGTAAGTATATGGATCATATAGAAAATTAGACCAAGTATACTTACAACCACTTCCCGATTTCAAACTTGAGCGATCCCTCGATTAACAATGAAGTTGGACAAGTTAGCATACTATCCTTGCCTAGACATACATTCTTAATTCTCAGGATAGGGACGAGTTTTCCTACCTAGGAATTTAGTGTTAAGTATGGAAAGAATATTTTCCATACCACCATAATTTAAAATGATCATTTATATAAATCAAACCTCATTCCTTTTATAAACTCCATTTTTCTAAATTCATTTCTATTTATAAAACTTCTTTTATTTACAAAACTCCTTTATATTTATAAAACAGGATATTATTGTCAAGGATAAAATTTCTTAGCGTTTTAGCCTCAAGGACAGACCTTCAGTATTTTAGCCTGAAGGACAACTTTTTTTAGGTATCAGTTTTTAGTTATTGATAGCAGTTTTTAAGTATCTGTTTGTAGTTATCGGTAACAGTTTTTAGGTATCAGTTTTTAGTTTGGTAGCAGTTTTGAAAGAATGTTTGTCCTTATAAATAATTTTGGAAGAATGTTTTCCTTCTGAATAATTTTTAGGAGAATGTTTTTTCTTGTGGTTAAAATATCGAGGTCGTGTCCTTGAGGCTAAAAATATACAAATTTTTGTCCTTTAAATTAATTCCCCCTTTATAAAACATCTTTTTAATAAATCTCTTTTACAAAACTCCTTTTACAAATCTCCAAATATAATTATAAAACTCCTTTTATAAATCTCCAAATATAATTATCATATTATTTCCATAAAATGGTCATTCTATATATTACTATAAGTCCACATATGTGATTTATTATACCAAATTATAAAAATGATATAATTTTCTTTCTTATAAAATTCTATTTATAAATCTATTCTTTAATTTATAAAATACCATTTATAAATCTCTCTTTTATTTATAAAATACCATTTATAAATCTCTCTTTCTATACAACATTTTATATAAAATGTTTTACCACTATTTATTCCAAAATATTGCTATCTTCTTTTAAAACAGAATCACTTTGTTATAAAAAGATAAATTCCCTTTTTTCTTTATAATAAATATCCATTGTTATATTAACTTTTTTGATAAAATAAATGCTTTTTGAAATACTTTTAAAATGTTTTCATATAAATTAGAAGAGAGTAACAGAAAGTTTAGAGTAGAATAGAGAAGTTCAAAAACCATTTTAAATAAAATGTCATAGAAATTCTCAAAATCATTTTTAAAATCACCATTCGAATCAAAATCATTTTCAAATCAAAACAGCAACCCATAGTATTTCGAAATACGATAATGAGACCCAATAGCTACCATAACATTTAACCAATACTATTATTACCTTTATTACTAAAAAGGTTCAACTTTTGATATATATATATATATATATCAATATTGTATCCAATATGGCTAAACTACCAAGTTTTGACATTCAACAATTTATTACATAAGTATATAAATGGAATTAAAATTAACAGCGGAGAGGAATCTGGATTCCTTTACAAAATTCCTTGTATTTCATTTTATATGTCATTCGTTTTTCAAATTGAAAATTCGACCAAACCAAACTAATAGATCATCCAAACATGAAAACAATAATTTACATCTATTATATATCATATAGTATTCATCCAGATGTGAGATAACTTACCAAAATTCCAGTGGACACTTAAGCGTTCCGGTTCGATCTAGCTCAAAATTCCACTTGCTCCAAACCTAATGAAATCAATTTCAGTGCGTAGATAACGCTCCTATGAGTGCAATGCAAAAGACCACGTCCCGATTGGACATCATACAAAGAAGTTATTCAATTTATAAGTTTTGAGAATTAAATAATTTAATTAACTTATTAAATTACAAATTACAACCTTAAACTCATCTTCCCTATCCCCAAATCATTCCCTTGTACATGCATATGCATTGATACATGCACGAATCCAATAGTCGACTCCTTCTCTCCTCCCCTTCTCACTCTTCGCTCAACTATTCGATGAACCGTCAACTCCGGCGAACTCCTCTTCGCCTGCTCTACACCTTGGACCCAAAAACACTCCACTCGATCCCTCTCTATGAAATGTGACCTGCTACCTCACATACGACAATCAAATGTCACATCCTTCAAAGAGGAGCCACAACCCCTAAAACTTCCATAACTGACTCGCCTTTGCTCGAGAAGCACGAATCCATACTCGCCTTGATCCAACTCTTCCCCAATCATCATCGACCACAAACCCTAGTTCATGACAAAACGACCGGCCATCCCTAATCACTCCAGCACCCTCTAATCTTCACATGGATTTGAATCCCTAGTCTATATGAGTCCAATGAATCTAATCTCATAATTTTTTGTTGCTTAAATCTCTTGATTTTCATTTTTAAAGAGGAAGCTAGGTTTTTCATTTTTCTGTAAATGAAAATGAGTGAGAGATGAGGGAAAATGAAAAAAAATAGGGAAAAAGAAATAAAGGAAAAGTCATGTGTTAGGTTTCATTTATTTTACAATTTTCAGTATGTTGCTACATAGAATTTTTTCGTACGCGTACGAAAAACGAGTGACAGAAATAAAAAATGGTCACGCACAACAATGCGACACTATCGCAAAACAACAATAAAATTCACTGGTTATCTTATTCTTTGAAATTTCAAAAATACCAACATTTAGCGAAAAATATGTCAAGCGATATTTTAAATTTTTTCAAAATTATAAATTATGTAAATATCCTATAACTAAAACAAAAATACATTAAAAAATCAAGTTTATTTATTAAAAGTTTATTTTCTTATAATTTATTAAATTCGAATCAAATCTGAATTAAATAAATTAAATATTCTCATTTGAAACATTAAAAATCGCAAGTCGTTACATTCTTCCTCCCTCAAAAGAATTTCTTCCTCAAAATTCTCTCACATTTAGACTTTCAAATCAATTAGTTAAAATAATTTATTAAGCTTTTAAAATCTCATATGTTACAGAAAATTTCAATACCACCTCCTTTACGTGGCTCGATCCAAAAAACTACAACTCGTCATAACTGGTCCAAATCAACAAAGAAAACAAAAACCTAAATGTGGCCTCCCATAACTGGGGCATAAAATCATTTATAATAGTATATACTTATGATATACCTTAAAGAGTATGTATGTTACATAGAAAACACACTCGTTAAGTTATAAACACATACCAATTGTCGAGCTATCAAACTCTACTCATAAAACCAAAACAACAAGTCAGCCTTTGCTTTCATGTACTTGAATTTCACTTACATATCCCAAAAGAGAATTAAGCATGACAAATAAAATAAAATAATTTAATATATTCAAGCTTGTATGTTGTACGTATGTCATCCGTACGCAATATCAAATCCGATCGCTTGCTTGATTGCATAAGCTCTCTTTCAAACTAGAATCGCTCACTCGACTTTCCTAATGCGGACTCCGATCAGGTTTTTTGATTAGATCCTCCGTTCTCCTTGCATAGCCATATACTATGATAATTTTTTTTTCAGAATCTTATCAAAAATCCGTATTAAGTATTCACCATCAAGAGTTGTGTGAAAAATCTTTGTTCAAATAGGTGTAAATCACCTTGAAATTCTATACTCGAATCTGGATCAAGAACGGTCATGCGAATAAAATGATCAACCTACAACTTACATATTTATTCCACTGGTATCTTAACTACACCAATTATTTTTAATTCATATTTATTTACACCTATATTATTTCTTTTAATATTAAAATCATTTATGAACCATTTTATACTTAAGTTCATTTTTGTATAACACTCTTCTACATCCTAAGAGTATATTTATAGTATCAGATTTGTTTTACTTAACCAGGATGTTCAACAAATTTATAATTTGTTTAAATTCTTACTATCTTTCCATTCTAGAGTCACAAAACTCTACTATTATCCACACTTCTTCAATGCGAATAAAATGATTTTGGAAATATTGTGTTTTCTCTTCAAATGATGTCACACCTCATCAATACCGCTCCTTATCAATGTCGTCTCCCATCGATGCTGCACTTCTTCAATGCCACCTCATGCTAGTGTTGACCTTCAAATACTGTGCTTCTTATCAATGTCGCTCCTATGGTTGCATCTCGTCAATCAAGAGAATACACCGCACATCTATAAAAGCGATATTGATGTCGAAAGCCACCAATATCCATGAAGGTTGTAATAACACTCCTTCTCAATGCTGCTACTCATTAATACTACTTCACACTAGTATCACTTCAGACTAACGCTGCATGTCTATAAATACGATGTTGATGCTAAAAGAAATCAAAGTTCATAGGAGTTATCAAGGACGACGTCATACAAAATGATGCCGCCACATGTTATTATCGAACCATAGCAATGCTGCTTCGTATCAATGCCAATTCATGCTGGAAAAACTTTAAACTAATGTCGCTCCTTATTGATGCCAAATACCACCTCTGTTGTAGTAGTGTCGAAGCTCAACTATGCATCCAAAATGTTGAAGGACATTACTAAACGAAGCTAATGCCATTGCCGTATTAATGCCAAAGCTCATCAATACCGAAATTAAGCTGTTATGCCATAACACTACCCCTGTAAATACGAACCTAGGGGCATTGTAGAAGAGGCCAATCTTTCTTTCCTCAACTTCTTACATTTTAAACTTTGTAACCCTAAATTGATTTGGGGATTTAGTGTTGAGTGTACCTTCTACACAAAGAACCTTGTACATTCAACTATTACATGGAATATAAATAAAATGTCTTGAATTATGGCTTGCTTTCGAGTTCCAAAGCATTTGTGATTTTAATCATAGCTTGCTTCGAATTCCAAAAGCATGTGTATTCTTGATTTATATTTGCATAAGATTGCCTATATAGATTGGCTTCAAGATTACATGAGTTCAACTTGATCATGCTTATAACGTCATCATGGACTTAAATGTGCTAAGCCTAATTTCCCAAGCCCTTACTCAACCAAGTGTCGCTTTTGCTAACACTCATTGAGGTTTACAAGGGATATCCAAGCCTTCACTCAACCAAATTTCTCTTCTTATTCAACCTTTGGGTATTGACGAAGACATTTGTTAACATTTTGGTGCTAGAAGGAGGGCTGGAACCTCTAATTCCTTATAATTCTCTCCATAAAGTGATTGCATAAAGTTCTGTTTAAGGGAAAATGGTGAGAGCTAGAAGAAATAATAACATACCAAATAAAGAAGTTACACAACAAACGATTTTTGAAGATAACATCATCCCGAAATTCAATATAAAGAATATGAAGGTTAGACAGCCTTTGACTTTAACAAAGCTCGCAGGCAGTAAGGCCAAGCTCATAAAAGAGGGAGATGAAGCGGAATCTCCAAGTAAAACACAAGATGAGGGACCAGAAACATATTCTCCAAAACTGCAAACAAAAGAAAGCAACAAGGCTAAAATGAGTCGACAAAATAAAAATCAAGAAAGTCAAGCGGGAAGATCCCTTGAACAATCAAACTGCTCAATCTCATGTAGAGAGTATAAGCCTACAAGAGGAACTATTATAATAATGAAACCTACCAAAGAGACATTCCCAACCAAGCAACAAAGGATACACTTGCCTTTAAGGGGAAAGGGACCCTTGATCCAAGGAATAATAGTAGTTTTTGAAAAATCCTTTTTCAAAAGAAATAATCGCAATTAGGATTCCATCCCATATAAAAATTCCTTTACTAAAGTAAGATGGAACCACTGATCTAGACGATCACCTTTTAGCTTTCGAAAGTCAAATGGATTTGTATAATGTCTATGGAGCCATTCATTGTAGGCTTTTCCCCGTAAAGTTTTATGCCACAACTGCCAAATGGTATATGCATTGCTAACAAAAGACCATCTACTCTTGGGAAAAATTTCTCATGAATTCTCGACACGGTTTTGCATGTATAAGATCCGATTATAGATTCTAATGTGTTAGCTAATATCAAATAAAGGTTAGAGGAATTACTTAGCGAATACCTGAAGAGATTCAATATAGATGCATTTAGAGCAAAAAATATGACCGATAGAGAAAAGCTAATGGCAATTCGTTCAGGGCTAATTGAATAGATCCTTTTTGGAAGGAACTTTATATTCATGGATGTAATATCTACAATACTTTCATTTTCGGGCTGAGAAATTCATCCGTATGGATGAGATGTACCATGACAAGAAGAAATCTCAACAAGACAAGAAGGAAGAAAAGTTTGATTTCAATCACTCTAATAGGCCAAATTGGGATGAAAGTAGAAGAGAGCGTTGGAAGTAGATTTCAGAATCCAATTATGTAGACTTAAACAAACCTCTCTTCCATATTTTCATCATTGAAAAAGATGATGAGAATTTTCCTACTTCTTACAAAATACGTAGTCATCCTGAGCCAAATATAGGAAAAGATTATTATGCCTACCATAAAGTAAATGGACATAAGGCTGACAAATGCCGCATCTTGGTAGGAATAATTCAGAATAAGATCAAATCAGGACTTCTAAAGGAATTCATTAAGGAAACTTAAAAGATTCCTTAATCCAAAAAGAATAGCCCAAGCACGTAAAACCCAACTTTTCCTATAAGAGAACAACAGCTTTTGCAACTTCAAACTCGGATTCTAGTCAAACTGTGAAATTTTGCGGCAGTTTCCCACGATGGATCAACCCTACTCATCAAAATTACTGATTTGATTTATAATTGAAATTCATTATGTGCTAACAAAAAATTCAAGTTTTTTACAGTTTAAAACGAAGACCAATCTACTATGAATAACATCTGGGAGGTTCTGGATTTCCTTGCCAAAGAGAAATAGATTTCTAGTTTTTCATGAAAGAGGATAGTCCAAATATTCAAGATAAAATGACTCTTTACCTCAAAAAATAAATCTAAGTGAAAAGAGTTTCTTTATAGGCTTCTGAATCATCATAAATCCTTCGGCACAAGCCAGTCTTTAAAAAGGAGGTAAATATTCAAAACCCTCTTAAAAGAAGGGATTCTTAAAGAAAAGTTTATTCTCATCCGTAAAGTCTATTAGTTCATGAATCATGATTTTTCAGGCTTACAAACAAGACATTTCATTTTGCTAAGCAAAACCTAATTCGGTACAATTATACATATCATACAAAGGTGAAGTAATATACACCAACATCATTTTCAACAAGAAGTTTTATTCAAAAGTTTTACCAAATAAATCTTTGAGAAAAAATATTTCAAAAATCAATGAAAAAAGATTATTACCAATTACCTATGGATCGGGGAAAATACATATTTATCTATTTCAAGGATGATTTATGAAATCCTTAGAAAAGAATATTGCATAGCATTGATAAACATTTACAAAAGGTTTTGATCCAGAATTTGTTGACAAGAGCATTCTTAAACGTTTTCAGAAATTATTAAAAAAGAGAAAACTATACATATTTTCCAAAGAAAGTTTTTGGAACTACCAAGGCTCATTAGCGCTGCTAGAGCTCTATTTAGAAGAACCTATTCTTGATTAACAGACTATTAGTTCGTGAATCATGACCACTCAATCTCTTATTTGAGATTTGCACTTATAATATGAGATTGGCTCAAAAACCCTTCTTAGTGGCAATGCTAAGAAGGGGCTTCCCTATCAAAAAATTCAAATATCCAAAATCTTTTCAAAAGAAAGACCAATTTTAAGGGAAAATTTCCCAAAGAAGTTCTTTTTCAAAAAATCCTTTCTTCCAAAGGGAAATCTCACATCAGAAAAGTTGAAGTTTTGTTATTCAAAAAAAGGAGGTTTTCCGAAACATATTAATTGGCCAAAAATAATTTTAACAAACAAGTTTTACAAAAACTTCTTTTTACTAAAAGGCCTCCGATGCATTTCCAGAGCACCTCCTAAAGGGAGGGACAAAGCCTCCGATGCATTTTTGAAGCACCTCCTAGAGGGAGGGACAAAGCCTCCGATGCTTTTTCGGAGCGCATCCTAGAGGGAGGATGGCTCAATTATTACAAAAAGCCTCCAATGTATTACTGGAGCAGATCCTAAAGGGATGAAGAAGTCCAAAGCCTAAAGAAACGCAAAAATAAAAAGGGAGGAAGAAGTCCAAAGCCTAAAAAAGGAAAAAACAAGAAGGGAGGAAGAAATCCAAAGCCCAAAAAGAGGCAAAGCCCAAGGAGGGGAGAAGAAAAAAGGGACTAAGATGTCAAAAGCCCAAAGAGAGGCAAATCTCAAGAAGGGGAAAAGATAGAAGAGACGAAGAAGTCCGAAGACCAAAGGGAATCAAGCAAACAATAAATCCTTACTGGAAGGGTAAGAATAATCACATCCCAAAGGATAGATCAAAATGGACTTCTAATAAGTTCGGTCTTAACCCAAATATAGGAAAGCCTTCAAATGCCGGTCTGTGTAATGAGTATCAATAAAGTAATTATACCATTTTCGAGCAGAACAACTAAACAACTGAATGGAACTACTTTGCTGAACATCCAAATAGTTGAACGGAACTACTCTACTAAAAAGCTGAACGACTGAATAGCTGAACGGTCGGACGGAACTACTTTGTTGAACGACTGAATGGAACTACTTTGCTGAACGTTTGGATGGTTGAATGGAACTACTTTGCTCCAATACAAAACTAAAAATAATATTAAATAATAAATTCCATAAAAAGCACATATTTCTTAGCAAGAGACATTCTATTAACCAACAGGAATCTCTATTGTTATTCAAAGTATTAGTCCTCAGAAAAAACGAGGATGGATCTTGTTAACGCTAAAAATGTACGTTAACACCCTGGTGTGAGTTGTGATATAGCGAAAGCACCACCCGTTGGTACGGGAACTAAAAACAAGCAGAAAACAGTAAAGAGACAACAATTTTTATAGTGTATTGGCCCAAAGTCAAGCCTACGTCCACTTAATCTCTTCTACTACTGATTTGATTACAAACTTTACAATCATTCTTCAATTACAACACAATTAAGACAAGTAGGTAGAACTTTGGTACAGAAAAGCTCTTTGAATTCATGTTGAATGAACTTGATCTTTTCTGGAGGTTCTTTGAAGTGTCTTTTGCATTTGAAGTGTTGGAGCAAGTGTAGAAGTAGTCAAAACAGCAGAGTCTTGGCGTTCCAGAAAAATCGTCCCCTTTCTAGTGCGGAGTAGGCGGGGTATTTATAGGAGAAGTTGGGATTAGGTCAGCCATGTCATAGGTCGTGAGCGACCTAGGGAGTTGCGACCTAAGAGTGATCCCGAGGTAGTATAAGTCATTGGCGACTTAATGGAGCCATCTTGGACGAGATATATGCTATGAGCGACTTAGCATGTGTATTCAGAAGTTATCTCGGCTTGCTACGGTCGTAAGTGACCTAATGGAAGAGGCAGTGTGCATGTGGCTTAACTTTGAAGCTTGTTAGGTCGTTAGGTCGTTAGGTCGCTCTTTCCTTAACTCGTTAGGTCGTTAGGTCGCTCTTTCCTTAACTCTTTAGGTCGTTGCCTTCATTGAGTTGATAGGTCGTTAACCCATTGAGTCGCAGGAGTCTTTAGGTCGCTAGGTCGCTGGAGCTCCTTAAGTTGTTAAGTCGTGCCTTATTGAACCGCTCTATGCTTTAGGTCGTTAGGTCGCTGGAGCTTCTTAAGTCGTTAAGTCGCTTATTCCTTGGATAGTTAAGTCGCTTATTCCCTTAGGTCGTTGAGTCGAATAGGTCGCTAAATCGTGAATAAAAGAGGGTTAACACTTGCCCCTCGAAGTATACGCCTAGGGGCTAGGTCATGTGCTTCGATGCCTTTTAACTCGCGCCATCCTAAGTCGCTAAGTCGTGAGCGACCTATGAGAGAGCTAGGTCATTCGTGCCGATTCGAGTTCCATTGCCCCTGTATATAAGCCGCTTAGGTCACTCCTTCTTCTCTTCACCTGCTCTAACACTCTAACCCGCCATTGAAGAATATCCGAGCTCTCGAAGAAGAATTCAAACTAACCAGTCGTCGATCATCTTCACCATCACACCACGTAAGTGAATCCGATCATTATCCAACCACGACCATCACCGAATCATGAATCCCCCACTTTCCGACCCTAATCCGATATCACGTGCCGCATTTCACCACAAGTCATGTTACGATCGATTTTTGATCATTATTGGACATGTTGTCATTGTAATTCATGAGAGCACAGCAGTGCATCGGATTTATGATGGATCCGAGGCGATTTGAATTGGTTTTGGATGATCTGGTGGTGTGGAGAGATGGTGGATTTTATTGTGAAGATGCTAACGGGTTATCGGGTTACGAGTTAACGGGTTAGTGAGTTAGGCGAGTTGTTGAATGAAAAGGAGTTAGTGAGTTAAGGAGAGTTAGGAAGTGCTCGACTTAGGAGCTTCAAACGACCTAGGGCTTAGCAGTTTGGACATGAATCGCGCGACTTAGCTTAGTGAACGACTTAACGACTTAACATCTGAACTCTGAACGACATAAGGGAATGCGACTCATATGACATGCGACTTAACTTGCCAGAATAGCACATGACTTAACTTAGCCTTTTTCGACCTAATTTAACCCGCAACATAGCTTCAGCTTGTAGGAACATGACTGATGAACTCCATAACTCAAGCAGAGCGACTTAGGGAAGCCCGACCTATGTTAAGTCGTTTGGACATGATCTGGACGACCTAAAGAGTCTCGAGCTAACTTAAGTTGTTCCTACGACTTAAGGAATGAACATGACTTAAACACTTGTAGAATTTGACAGAACTTGATTGAATTTCCAACTTGAACTGCCAGAATGAACTGCTTGAACTTGTTGCACTCTTTCACAGATTGTATTAACTTTTAAGCTAATAACCTGTTAAACACAACATTTGCAGAAAACTAGGACAAATATACTCATCATCGACTGCCCACATCGAGTGATGGATTAGGTCAAAGAGATAATATTTTACTTAAGTAAAATAATATGAATCTAATTAAAAGTGAAATGCTGTGAATCAACTGACTTAAATGAAGCACCAACGCAAAATTCATACAGTTATAAATGCTTATCGCTGGATATTATCTGCATTGATACTACACTTATTTTTGATCCAATAACAAGCCTTGAATCTTCCTGAATTGACGTTCGCCAACCAATATTATTTCAAGTTTTACTTTATTTACTTGTTATTTCAGTAGCTTTGCACAACACTTAACACGCTTTTAGGAAACGTGCACCTTCATATTTGAATATCCAGTTCCTTGTGTAGAATGGCTTCTCGACAATTATAAGAAGAGATAGTAGGGCGTGCCGATGAGGTTTTCCCAATTGCTGACCCTTTGGAGAATCCTTCGGAAAGAGTTTCAACTACGTTCAACCAACGGGCTTTCAACCAACTATGTATTCAATTCGGCATTGCTGAAGCGGATGCTCTCCTTCCTGGGGTAAATGACACTGCCGATAGGCCGCCACATGGCTTCATTGCAGTCAATCGTCAAATGTGTCTGAATGGAGCTATTCCCCCTTTCAATGATTTTCTTAGAACACTTCTCCTTCGACTAACTATTTCTCCATTCCAGTTGCACCCTAATGGCTATGCCATTTTGATGGGGTTGTGCGTACTATTCAGGAGGACGCTTAACCGCCTCCCAAGCTTCGAGGAGATCTGCTATTTGTGTTCATTTGGAAGGAACAAAGATCCCCCTTCCATTACTCTTGTAAGGAGCGCAAGGAACCGCAAGCTAACTACGGATCTGCCCGAGAGCGCTCATGGGTTTTTAAACCAATTCTTCTTTGTCCGTTGCCCCCTGGGATTCTATGGTACATGGAGAGTAGGAAGTAAGACTACCTATCTCCGTTTACTTCATTTCTGAGCCTTTCAAAATTCGAGTTGTCAAGTGCTAAATTCATTCTTTACTTTTGCAGCACTTCCTCCTCCCAATAAAGATTCTAGTCACAAATCGACTTTCGAAAGGCTGAGTGTTGTGGCTGTTAATGAGAGAAGTATTAAGTTTCTACAGAAGAAAGAATTTTTGCACTAATTCGGACTCTTGCATTCTTCTCGATCCATTCAGTCCCGTGATGCCCTCAGCTCTCAAGCAGAAGCGTCAAATGCCCCAGCCCCCGCAGAAGAATTCGCATCGAAGGAACCTATTGTAGAGACTTCATTAGTGAAATGCTCCAGTTCCGCTGACGGCGTGGGGTTATCTGGAAAATCTAAACTTCCCCGAGTTATTGAAGAAGAGGAATTTCCTTAACATTCTGGGAAGGCTACTAGAGAAGCTGATGAGGAAGCTGAGAAAGAAAGTTCCATTTCGAAGAGTGTAGAACGTGCTAAAGAGGGCACTGCTGATACGACCCATTCCGTTGGGCACGATGGTGATGATATCTTTGGAGGACTGAGCGATCTTATGGTGACTTCACATGAGCTCTTTAAAGATGACACCACCACTCCTAAGCTTGTTTCTCCAGCGATCGAAGCGACATCCGTCCTGCGATCAATTCCGTCTACTCAGGAGTTGACTCCTGCTGCAAAAGTCGACATCACTCCTAAGTCAAAGAGTGGTTTGTAGCTTGACGCGCGTAGTTCGCACGCCACACACACACTTAGGATTTTTGGAAATTATGCGCACTTAGCTTCTTTATTTCAGAGATTTCTAAATTTTGTCTCTTCTTCACTTTCAGGTTCTCCCATGGGACGCAGCGGCTCATATTATGATGACTTTCAATGCTATGTGAGGCGTGATTCTTATGATCCCAGGCGTTATCTTCCTGCCCCTAGGGAGACTAATGAGGAAAGAGCAGCTAGGAAAGCTCGTGAAAGGCAGGCTTATGAGAAGCGGTATGGAAGAAGAGACGATCGACATGACTCTTACCAAAGGGATGATGACTCCCATAAAAGAAAGTCTCATGATGATAAGGGGAAGAGTCATATAGCTGAAGATCCAAGCAAGCGAGCCAAGCTCAGCGAAAAGTTTACATCTGAAATTTCTCAAGTGCCCGCTGCTTCTATCTCTTTAGACATCCCTTCTAGCTCTCCTACCCTTAAAAGAGCTGATATTCAAGCAATCATTAATAGGCCTCCTTATCAAGTTGAGAAGCCTCCGCCTGCACTCCAAAGCCGATTTCCGCATTGGTGTTTGAAAGGAGTATGTTTCGATCTGGACTTGGTTCCAATTGATAAACATGCCATGCTGAGAAATCTTGACGCTGTTAAGCTTGATATTGAAAGAATGTCCGGCTGGCAAAAACTAGTTGATGAGGTTCAGAGAGTGAATCGTTTAAACCTCGAGGCTATGCTGACTATGGAAAGCGATAAGTCTGAGTGGCAAAAAGTTCTTGATCAGCATGATACTGAGATGAAAAGCATCACCGTCCACAACGAGGAACTTGAGGCTGAAATCAAGAAGCTTAAAGATGATCTTGCCACCTCTTCCACTTCTTATACTCAAAAGGAAGAGGTTCTTCAAAAGAAAGTAAGAGATGCCCACGCTACTTAACAAGATGCTGAGGCTAAACTTGAGGCGGAGCGGAAAATCATGGAAATCTACCGCAAAGATGCTGCTCAGCTGCGGGAAAAGACTAGCTCCCAAGATTTAGAGATTACAATGCTAAAGGCCCAGCTTTCTAAGGCTGAAAAGGAGCGTGACGAGGCCATTGCTGGAAAAGCAGCAGCTGAACACTCACATGAGGCGACTAAGGCCAACATTAGCTCCACTCTATTCGAGTTTTATGTTCTCAACGTCTTGGGGCGTGGCAGTCTTTCATTTTTGGGCCCAAAGTATGAGGTTACCCTGGCTGAAGTGTGTGAGGCAGCAGTTGAAGTGCTTAGAGATGCTGGCTACACTGAGGAGGATTTTGAGGCTCATTATTTGGATGATGAGGGTCGAGCCGCGCTTGCCAGGCGGAAGGAGAGCGTCCAGGGAAGGAACCTTTGGCCGACCCAACTCGTCCTTCGTCTTCGGTCGACATCGATATTATTGGCTCTAGTTCCCACTCTTCTCCTCCTGCTAAAGCCGAAACCGAAACTACAACTGCTCATGCCGAAGACGAGGCCCAAGAAAGCACCGAAGCCTAAGATTTTGAAATTGACGTGATAAAGCCAAGCTCTCCAGGTAACTTCAACACTGATCCAGCTCAAGTGGACTACTCGTTTGCTTCACATGAGCTCGATGAACTTCTTGCTTTTTACTTAAGCCTCAACATGCCACTATCTCCTCTATTTGCGAGGAATACTGATGTTTAACTTTTCTTCTTCTGTAGTGAAAACAACAAGTGTTGTACAGGCTTCGCCTCCTCCAACTGTTTCCCCTCCACCTCTTCAAGTTACTCCTCTTTCTGCTTCTCAACCGGGGTCGCAAGAAGAACAAATAGGAGCTCTTCAAGGCTTCGATGACCTGGCCGCTTCACAAGAGCAGAAAGCTGAAGAACTTGAGGAGGGTGAGAGGACCCCGGAGAAATTTACTGCCGATGATACAAAGCTGATTGATCTTATCACTCTGGGCAGCGAATCTTCTTCAAAGAAGAGGGGAAAGCGTGGAATTTCAAAGAAAAAGAAGAACGCTTCTGCTAAGGACGCTTCTGCTAGCGATGAGAAAGCGGAAGAGGACCCAATTGCACCTCTTTCTCCTTCTTCCACGACTCGTTCAGGCCGACTCAAGATATTAACCATTAGGCCAGGCGAGGGCTCCAAAGGCGGCGGGAAGAAGAAGTAATGAGTCTGGTTTTATCCTTCTTGTCCTGCTTTTTGCTTGTATCAAAAGACTTGTATCGACCGGAGATTGTGCGGGTACCGGCCCCCGCTTTTTGAAACTTGTACATGTATAAAAAAGAATTTAGTATGGAATAAAATGACTCTTTTTACTTGTACAATCTTTTGTCTGTATTTGTGAATGCATTTATTCCCTATTTTAGCACAAGTTTCTTTATTTTCTTTGCATGACACTGCAGTGAGCTCGTGGTATGCTGCTTGAGTGTTGCTTTTATTAATGTAGCTATATTGCCTCTATACCACGGCTTATTGCAATATTCTCCATTTTGAAAAGACTTGTACTCTTATTCTAAAGAATAATTCTTCCATTTTGAGGAAATATTATTCTGCTTTAGTAGAGTGTGCTTTGTATCGAAGAAGTTTTTTTTTGAAAAAGTTTTTACACTTCAACTTTCGGAGATGGTCACTTTTATTTTTGAGAAGTGGATTCCCCTACGCGGTGAAGCGGGCTTCCGAAGAAGGCTTTGATTTGTTTGACAGAAAGTTATATCTCATCGCTAAGTGGGCCCACGGGACAGGCGTCACCTGCTTTATCGGATGTTTGGTTTGCACAAATGATCGTGAGCAGTTAGCTGCGGCCTAGAACCTTCTTTTTGAGAAGGTGCCCCTTCGGTGGTTCCATCAACGACTTTTTCAAGAGATAACATTTCTTTTTTGGGCGTGCCTCGTTAGAGGGCTTTATTTGGCACTTCAACTTTTTTGGGGAAGAATGTTCTCATTATGGAGAAATTGATTTTCCCTTGAGAGTAGAAGTGTGCCTCCGAAGAGGGCTTTATTGTTTGCCTGAAAGTTATTTCTCACAGTTAAATGGATCCACAGGGCGGACGCAAGCCACATAATTAGATGTTTGTTTGCACAAACGATCACAATTAACTAGCAAGGGCCCGGTGCCTTCACTTTGGGAAGGTGCCCCTTCGGTGGTACCACCAACCTTTTTGTTTGAGAAAAACATTTCATTTTTCGACGTGCCTCGTTGGAGGGCTTTATTTGGCACTTCAACTTTTTTTGGGGAAGAATGTTCTCATTATGGAGAAATTGATCTTCCCATGAGAGTAGAAGTGTGCCTCCGAAGAGGGCTTTATTGTTTGCTTGAAAGTTATTTCCCACAGTTAAATGGATCCACGGGGCGGACGCAAGCCACCTAATTGGATGTTTGTTTGCACAAACGATCACAATTAACTAGCAAGGGCCCGGTGCCTTCACTTTGGGAAGGTGCCCCTTCGGTGGTACCATCAACCTTTTTGTTTGAGAAAAACATTTCATTTTTCGGCGTGCCTCGTTGGAGGGCTTTTTGGTTTCGTTTGCCAGGAAGCTTGCATCTCACAGTTAAGTGGATCCACGGAGCAGACGCAAACTACCTAACTGGATGTTTGTTTGCACAAACGATCACAATTAACTAGCAAGGGCCTGGAGCCTTCACTTTGGGAAGGTGCCCCTTCGGTGGTTCCACCAACCTTTTTTTGTTGAGAGACAAGATTCCATTTTGGCTGTTTTTGTCTGCTTGCCCATGTCTTTTCACCATTTGTCCCTCAGCGATTCCACGTTATCACCTCTAAACACATGTTCCTTTCTTTTGCAGGTTGTTTGATTTTTCCAGAGAAGTGTACTTCATTGTTAAGTGAACTCACGGGGCAGGCGTAAGCTACTTAACCGGATGTCTGTTTGCACAAACGATCGCAGTCAGTTAGCAAGGGCCTGGAACCTTCACTTTGGGAAGGTGCCCCTTCGGCGGAATCACCAACTGTTTGTGAGAAGGACTTCTTATGTAGGAATTGAATCTGGAATTGAAATGACCCTCCTATTTCTACCTTAATTTCATAGGGATTTTTTTTTTCATAGATATAATATGTGTACATGCATATACACATTTAATTTATATGTATTTGAATGTCCACATATATTCATTTGCACTTTTAAGTTTGATTTAAACTTCCTTTGAGTTATCAGAGTCATTTTTCTTTCAAACAATTCAACCAGGATTCAAAACTCATTACCAATATAAATATATCAGTGTATCCCTAATAATATACACATACATATGAAGATGTATGTGTTTCTCTTGTTTAAATTCAGAGTATATATATATATATTTTTGCTTTGTCAAACAAGAGTATTCTGTTTCAATGCCAGATCAATTACTTGATCAAAAGTTCTATCTGCATATGGTAGCATAGCTCTGCTAAGTCCTGGGTTCAGTCCTTTTATATACCTATCATTTTTGGATGCTTCATCTGCCACTAGCATTGCTCCATAATTAGATAGCCCCTCAAACTTTTGAGTGTATTCAGTGACATTCAAAGTTCCCTGCCTAAGTTTGATAAATTCTTCAAGCAAAGTGGTCTTGGCTGATGCTGATACAAATCTTGCCTCCAACATCTCCTTGAACTAATTCCAAGTGATTTCATTTTCATTTCTTCCAGCTATGATCACCTCCCACCAGCTTAAAGCTACCCCTTTCAGTTGTCTTGGAGCTACTTGCCTCTTCCTTTGGTCATCTAACTGCATGTCATTGAAAATCCTATCAAGCGTTCTCAACCATGCTTGAATTTCCATCACACTCTCAGTTCCTTCAAAACTCCTGCCTCCCAAATTGGAATAAGTCTTCAGTAGTTTTGAAAGCTCTTCATGTGGGTTCTCAGGCCTATGCCCAATTCCAACTCTTAAAACCCTCACAAATTCTTGCATATCAAGCATTTGAGGTGCACTGGGTCCTACATTGTGATGAGATCCTCTTCCTACCATGGTCTGCTAACTAAGTTCTAGGCAAATGGTATTAGTATATTATGAGTACTTCTATAATTACTATTTTCTTATCTAAATTATTTCATCCAAAACAAACAGACATAATACATTTCTATAATACTTAGCAGTCAATGCAACCAAATGCTCTGATACCAACTGAAATGACCCTCCTATTTCTACCTTAATTTCATAGGGATTTTTTTTTCATAGATATAATATGTGTACATGCATATACACATTTAATTTATATGTATTTGAATGTCCACATATATTCATTTGCACTTTTAAGTTTGATTTAAACATCCTTTGAGTTATCAGAGTCATTTTTCTTTCAAACAATTCAACCAGGATTCAAAACTCATTACCAATATAAATATATCAGTGTATCCCTAATAATATACACATACATATGAAGATGTATGTGTTTCTCTTGTTTAAATTCAGAGTATATATATTTTTTTTTGCTTTGTCAAACAAGAGTGTTCTGTTTGATTTGTTTTTGAAGTAGTGTCTGGAACATAAACAAGAAAAATATGCTCAAGTATTAGCTATGAAAATCTGGTAAAGAAATATACAGTTATGTGAGCAATTGCTTTGCAATTATATTATGCATTAGACAATCTTTAGTCATTTTAAAAACACTGAGTTTTGGAGTAAATTTAGAATTTACCTTGAAGTATACCTTTAAGTATCTAATTGTTTTTCCTCTGAATTATGTCTACAAATGGTTCAAGTCTACTTTCTAAATTGTTTTGAGAAAAGTAATTGTATGGGAAGGCTACAGGTATGATGCAAATGACTGGCATTTCAATTGCCATGATCAGGTACCTGGCATGACACTAGGCACATGAGTTAACCAGCTTCAAATAAGTGAAGTTTTGGTTGATTATGTTTGGTGGTGTCTTGACAGTAAAATGCCTTTCAAAAAGCTTTAGGTCATTTAGCACATGTTTTACCATAACCAATTTTCAAAGTCATAACAGATATACCATCTGGACAGGCTTGCACAAGCAAACTTGGAAATATTCTTATGAATATTTTTAAGTTCAAATTCTTGACATAGCAAATCTTATGCAAATACACAACTCACTATGTGTCATGTGGGCTAAGATTAAGGCAAACAAGTCATATAGATTGAATCTCAAATAAGAAAGTTTTTTCTAGAAAATACATAAGTGGAAAATGATAAGTGAATATATCATTTCTGGCCTTAGCCAAATATCAATACCTTTGATCCATGATCTGAAATAAAAATCTCAAGAATCTAGAGATTTAACTGTCAAGGTAAATTGATATTAAAAACTATCAAATAGAATGAGCAAGTTCATATAAATTAAATACGCATAGGATTTACTGACTTATTACAAATATTCAAAAGTATATAGTAATAAACTTTAGGCAGAATTGCTAAAATCCAAATCAAACAGAATACTCTTGTTTGACAAAGCAAAAAAAAATATATATATATATATATATATATACTCTGAATTTAAACAAGAGAAACACATACATCTTCATATGTATGTGTATATTATTAGGGATACACTGATATATTTATATTGGTAATGAGTTTTGAATCCTGGTTGAATTGTTTGAAAGAAAAATGACTCTGATAACTCAAAGGAAGTTTAAATCAAACTTAAAAGTGAAAATGAATATATGTGGACATTCAAATACATATAAATTAAATGTGTATATGCATGTACACATATTATATCTATGAAAAAAAAAATCCCTATGAAATTAAGGTAGAAATAGGAGGGTCGTTCCAGGAATTTTTGTGGCTTGACATTTGTTTGTTGAATGATTTGTAGGAATCGCTTGGCCTTGTGATGTGTTGAATTGGTAAGTTTTGCTTTGGTAGCCTGCAATATTAAATCGACATTTTAGCAACATATTTAAGATATTTGCACATCGAAATGAGACAGGCATTTTATAGTAGTAGAGGACACAAGATTTATAGTGGTTCGGCCAAGAATTGGGCCTACATCCACTTTATAGTTCTAATTATTGATTCACACTGATTTTACAATGGCTTTCAATACAAGAATGATACATCCACAATTATTTTACAAACTTTAAGTATAGCTTTTAAGTAAAATATGGACGCATGTGATTGCTGTTCCAGGCTCTCGGAATTGGATCTCCTTCGACAGTTGTGAGCTTGAAAGTGCCATCAAGAAGTTTTTTGCCTATGACATATGGCCCTTCCCAGTTTGGCCCAAACACTCCTGTTGCTGTCATGACCTTTTTCAAGACTAGATCCTCAATTTCAAAGCTGCGTTGGCGAACTTTAGAATTGAAGTGCCTGGCTATCCTTTGTTGATGAGCTGCAACTCTGAGCTCAGCTTCTTTCCTTCTTTCATCAAGCAAATCAAGTGCTTCAAGTTGCAGCTTTTCATTTTCAGCTTGGTTGAAATGAATTCTCCTCTGTGAGGGGACCTCTATTTCCACTGGAATCATTGCTTCTAATCCATATGCTAATGAGAATGGAGTGTGCCCAGTCGCAGTTTTGTGGGTAGTTCTATATGCTCATAGTGCTAGTGGCAGCTTATCGACCCAACCACCTTTTGCTTTTTCCAGCTGTTTTTTGATGGTTTATTTGATAATTTTGTTCACTACTTCCACTTGCTCGTTTGCCTGTGGATGAGCCACTGCTGAGAAGATTTTTTGGATCTTGAATCGCCTGCAAAAGTCCTAGAATTCTTCGCTTTCGAATTGGGTACCATTGTCTGTGATTATCTTCTGAGGCACACCATACCTGCAAATGATATTTTTAGTCACAAAGTTTATCATCTTTTTAGAGGTAATAGTAGCCAATGGTTCAGCTTCATCCCATTTAGTGAAATAATCAACAGCAACAATAGCATATTTGATTCCGGACTTAGCAATCGGCAAAGGCCCAATGAGATCTATCCCCCAAATGGCGAATGGCCATGGACTGACCATCTGTGTTAGCTCAGTGGAAGGTGCTCTTGGGATTTTTGCAAATCTCTGACATCTGTCACAGTTTCGGGAGTAGCTAGCAGCATCTCGATTAATATCTGTCCAAAATACCCATAGCGGAGAATTTTCTTTGCAAGAGTTTGGCCACCTGAATGATCCCCACACTCTCCTCCGTGCACCTCAGCTAAAATTGTCTTAGCCTCTTCTTTGGTTACACATCGGAGTAATGGCATCGAGAATCCTCGTCTGTACAAATGGTCGTCTTGAATTACATATCTCGGGGCTTTTCTTAACAGCTTCTGGCACTCTTTTGAGTTTTCTGGCAGGGAGCCATTGAGTAGATATTCCTTGATCGGGGTCATCCATGACTCCTGCTCTTGAGATACAGCCATGATCCAGTCAATACCCATCTCATTAGTACTTGGAGCTGATAAGACTTCCACAGGGACCAATCCTAATAATTGAGCTTCGCCAGAGCTTGAATATTTTGCGAGAGAATCTGCCTTCATGTTCTCTTCCCGGGGTATATGGCTTATTGTATAATGATCAAAATCATCGAGAAGCTCCCAGGCCTTTGACAAGTAAGCAGGCATATTTCCTCCTTTAGTCTAAAACTCTTTCTTGACTTGGCATTAGATAAGCTGGGAATCACTGAAGATCTGCAATACTTTGATGTTCAGTTCTTTAGCAATCTTCAAGCCGACAATAAGAGCTTCATATTCTGCTTCATTATTTGTCGAAGGAAAATCGAATCTCAATGCATAACACAATGACCGCCCTTCGGGGGTTTCAAGCACAACCCCAGCTCCGGAACAATAGTCATTTCTTCCACCATCAACTTATAATTTCCATCGGATCAGGATGTCCTTAGTCACCTCTTCCTCACTGCCACCTTTATCTGTGTATTCTGCAATGAAATCTGCTAAAGCTTGTCCATTGATTGCTCTTCGGGGATGGTAGGTGATATCGTATTGACCGAGTTCAATATTCCACTTCAGAAGACGACTCGAAGTTTCAGGGCGAAATAGGACTTGCTTTAGAGGTTAATCAGTGAGGACTTTAATAGGATGAGCTTGGAAATATGGCCTCAACTTTCTAGATGCAATCAACAGACAATAGGCGATCTTTTCCAGCTTTGAATAATTCATTCTGCCCCAGTGAATCTTTTGCTGATGTAATAAACCGGGCACTGAACTTTTGCGTCTTCCCATACCAATGATGCATTGAGAGCATGAGATGAAACCGCTAAGTATATGAAAAGATCTTCACCATTGCTGGGCTGAGAAAGTATAGGAGGCATTTCCATGTGACGAATCAGTTCATCAAAAGCTTTCTGACATTCAGGAGTCCATTCAAAGTTTTTCTTTCCTTTCTTCAGAGCGTCAAAGAAGGGAACACATTTATCGGTGACCCTGGAAATAAACCGACTCAAAGCAGCGACTTTCCCGTTGAGGCTTTGCAATTCCTTCTTTGTTCTAGGGGCTTTGACTTCTCTTAAAGCAGTAATCTGAGAAGGATTAGCTTCGATGCCCCTAGCACTCATAATGAAACCCAAGAATTTTCCGGATTCTACTCCGAATGAACATTTCAGAGGATTTAGCTTCATCCCATACTTTCGGAGGACCACGAACATTTCTGCCAAATGATCCATGTGGTCTACTGCCTTCTTCGATTTTACCAACATATCATCAACATATACTTCCATAGTCTTGCCAATAAGGGTTTGAACATGGCATTAACAAGTCTTTGATTGGTTGCCCTCGCGTTCTTTAATCCGAAGGGCATGACTTTATAGTAGTAAAGACCAACATCAGTGATGAAGCTTGTGTCCTCCTGATCTGGCTCATGCATCATGATTTGATTATATCCTGAGTAAGCATCCATAAAAGACAATAATTCATGCCCGGCTGTTCCATCCACCAACTGATCAATCCTGGGCAACGGGAAACAGTCTTTAGGGCATGCTTTGTTCAAGTCTGAAAAGTCGATGCATACTCTCCACTTCCCATTTGCTTTTTTAACCAACACCGGATTAGAAACCCAATTTGGATAAGTGGATTCTCTGATGAAGCCATTTTCCATGAGCCGATCTACTTCTTCTTTTAATGTTGTCGACCTTTCAGGACCCTGGGTTCTTCTTTTCTGCTTTATGGGTGTGAATTTTGGATCAATATTCAAAGCATGCACTGCGATTTTTGGAGATATTCCACACATGTCGGCATGAATCCAAGCGAATACATCCAGGTTTGCTTTCAAGAATGATATCAGCATATTCTGAACCGTCATACCAAGTTGTGAACCCACATTCAGCACCTTGTTTGGATCATTCGGGTCAACAGGTATTGGCTTCGTCACTTCTACCGGCACCACTCTACTCTCCCCTGCACTGGTTTTTCTGGGATCAATCTCTTTTCGTGCATCACTATGCTCACCAGTGCAGGGTCCACCCCGTAATTGCTACAAGGTGGGCTCTTTGATGTGGAGCGAAGCTGCCGCACCTTTACCTATTTCTCTTTTCTTTCCTTCCCGTAACTCTATGAGATAGCATTCTCGCCCGGCATTTTGGTCCCCCTTTACAACACCGACGCCATTGTTAGTGGGGAACTTCATAGTCAGGCACCATGGGGCGAGAATGGCCTTGAATGCGGCAAGAGTCGGTCGACCCAAGAAGGCATTGTAAGCGGAGAATTCATTAACAATCACAAAAGTTTGTTTTCGGACCACCTTCTTTTCCCCTTCTCCGAGCTCTACAAATAAGTCAATAGTCCCAATAGGCTGTTTTGGTTCTCCAGTGAACCCAAAAATTTTCTGTGAGGAAGCTTGGACATCAGCCATGGGAATTTTCATTTGATCAAATGTCTTTTTGAACATTGCAAGAGGCGCCGCAGTCAACAAGCACCCTTCTTACAATGGCTGATCTGATGCCTGCAGATAATACCAAGGGATCCATGGTGGGAGCCTCAATACCAACAGATTCTCTGGCCCGGAATATGATGTCATCGTTAAAAGTTCTTTGCTGTTTTAAAGGTGCAGCATCTTCCAAGATAAAAACATTTTCTTCCGTCGGGGCATATCTCAAAGCGTGAGCATATCTCTCCATCTCACCCCAACTTCTGCCCATTGGGTGAGGACCTCCTGTGATAACATTAATGACAGGCCTCTCAGATTCCTGTGCTGCAGTCCTCTCACCTGAGTCGGATCGATGAGCAGGAACTTGCTTCCCCTGATTAGATGAGGTCGAGTCACCTCTGTTTTTCTTCACATGTCATTGTAGTTTATTCTGTCTTAACAGCTCTTCAATCAAATTCTTTAAATGGCGACATTCATTAGTGTCATGGCCAGGTTGATTGTGGAACCGACAGAATCTCCCATTATGCAGAACATTTTTCCCAGGCTTCATCTCGGGTTGTTTGGGGTATTCGATAACATCCTTGGTTGCGAAAAAGATATTTTCTGGAGTATCAGTTAAGGGAGTAAAATCTAAAGGTTTAAAGCGGCGATTTTTCTTCACATCTCTCTGCTCTTTCCTACCGTCATTCTCCCTCTTCTGGCCACCAGATTCTTTTTTGTTAGAAGCAACATTGTTATTCTTAACTTCAGCCACGTCTACTTTTGCTGGTACAGGATGGCTTTCTAAGCGCATGAATTCATCGGCCTTCTTATAAAACTTCTCAAGTGAATTTGCCTCTTTCATCTTTAGCCATTTTCTGAATTCACTTGATTTGTCAATAGCTTGCATCAAGTAAGTCAGAATCATCCGAGGCTCTGCATTATCAACTTCGGCCAAGGCTATATTGAAGCGGTTTAAGAAAGATTTGATAGACTCTCCGGGGCTTTGTTCGAGGCTGGATAGTGACATTATGTCCTTGGCCTTCGAAGCATATAACCTGAATTGATCTCTGAATTTCCAAGTTAGGTCGGAGAACTGATCCACGGATTGAACTGGTAGCTTCGTGAACCAAAGCAGGGCCACTCCCTCCAAGTACACAGGAAAGTATCTACACTTGATCTCATCTGTTGCTCTGGCACTTGTCATATGCTAGTCATACTTGTATAGGAACTGGTTAGGATCGCTTGTCCCCCGATAAGCTGGAATAGTGGGGGGATCAAACTTCTTTGGAAATTCAGCTTTCAGAATTCTTTCAGTAAAAGGAGTTTTGCTGGGAGCAAACCCCCGTCACTTTCATCTTCCTCCCTTTGCATGCTCTCCTTCATGATTTGTCGAATCATTCCCGAGAGGTACTCCTCATCGTTTAGAGGCCCTACGGGACATACGTCAGCCACTTTTTCGGAAGTTTGCCTGGACAAACGTTCACGAAGAGTTGGCTGCGGCCTTGAACCTCCAGCTTGGGGAGGTGCCCCTTCGGCGGTGCCAACTGCCCTCTGAGGAATACTTTTCCCATGGGAATCATGAACATCTTCAGCAAAGGTTTCTTCATTATTTTTTGGTTGCTGATTAACTCCAAGTAAAGCATTCAACTTGTCCAACATCACAGTGTTCTGGGCTTCCATTTGTTGATACAACCCAGACACTACAGCATCCAATTCCACCCTTATGACTCCAACAGTAGGAGCCGCTTGATTTGACGCGGGAGAAGTGGTGGTGTTGTCATAAGCATTTCCAGATCTAGTAGATTTACTTTTCCATCCAGGAGCCATAATTTCGGATAGACTTCTGGTTCTTAGGTAGAGTCTTTCCACAAATCTTTGTGAAGCAATAATGAGAGCACCCTGAGTTCAGTTTCTCAATGAAAGCACCAAAAATGTTAACGCTAAAAATGTACGCTAACACCCCGGTGTGAGTTGTGATATAGCGAAAGCACCACCCGTTGGTACGGGAACTAAAAACAAGCAGAAAATAGCAGAAAACAATAAAGAGACAACAATTTTTATAGTGGTTTGGCCCAAAGTCAAGCCTACGTCCACTTAATCTCTTCTACTATTGATTTGATTACAAACTTTACAATCATTCTTCAATTACAACACAATTAAGACAAGTAGGTAGAACTTTGGTGCAGAAAAGCTCTTTGAATTCATGTTGAATGAACTTGATCTTTTCCGGAGGTTCTTTGAAGTGTCTTTTGCATTTGAAGTGTTGGAGCAAGTGTAGAAGTAGTCAAAACAGCAGAGTTTTGGCGTTCCAGAAAAATTGTCCCCTTTCTAGTGCGGAGTAGGCAGGGTATTTATAGGAGAAGCTGGGCTTAGGTCGGCCTTGTCATAGGTCATGAGCGACCTAGGGAGTTGCGACCTAAGAGTGATCCCGAGGTAGTATAAGTCGTTGGCGACTTAATGGAGCCATCTTGGACGAGATATATGCTGTGAGCGACTTAGCATGTGTAGTTCAGAAGTTATCTCGGCTTGCTAAGGTCATAAGCGACCTAATGGAAGAGGCAGTGTGCATGCGGCTTAACTCTGAATCTTGTTAGGTCATTAGGTCGCTCTTTCCTTAACTCGTTAGGTCGCTCTTTCCTTAACTTGTTAGGTCGTTGCCTTCATTGAGTTGATAGGTCGTTAACCCGTTGAGTCGTAGGAGTCTTTAGGTCACTAGGTTGCTGGAGCTCCTTAAGTTGTTGAGTCGTGCCATATTGAACCGCTCTGTGCTTTAGATCGTTAGGTCGCTGGAGCTTCTTAAGTCGTTAAGTCGCTTATTCCTTGGATAGTTAAGTCGCTTATTCCCTTAGGTCGTTGAGTCGAATATGTCACTAAATCGTGAATAAGAGAGGGTTAAAAGATCTCTAGTCTTCTATTTAGATTATTATTACCAAATGGTTTTATGGTCTTCTTATTATCAGATGATGGTATTCCAGATTACTTACTATCAGATGGTATTCTGGATTTCTTATAATCGGGTGAAAGTATTTCGGATTTCTTATTATCAGATGATGGTATTTCGAATTTCTTATTATCAGATGATGATATTTTGGATTTCTTATTATTAGATGGTAATCTGGATTTCTTATTATCAGATAATGGTATTTTGGATTTCTTATTATCAATTGATATTCTGGATTTTTTATTATCTAATGATAGTATTTTGGATTATTTATTATCATATGGTATTCTGGATTTCTTATTGTAGACGATGATATTCCAGATTTCCTCTCATCAAATGGAATTCTAGTCTTTCTATTATCAGATGGGGTTTTAGTTTTTTTTTATTATTGGAGGGTTTTCTAGTCTTTTCTTCAAAATTAGTATCGAAAAATTCTCTAATTTTATGTTAAATGAATTTTTGATTTCTTAAATTACTAACCTATTATCAAAGCAGATTTCTGGTTTGAAGACAAGAATTATACTAAGAAGACAAGCTAAGGGTTTCATATCATAGTGCATCAAGTTAAAGAACTAGAGAGCAAAGTGTATAGTACATTCAAGGTAACAATTACAGTACAAATTTGTCGGATACACTATGGTAGGAACAAAAGTTGAACAACTGGGGAGTCTGATTAAGAAGTTTACAAATGACTCTATATCAATAGCCAATCTTCCACAACCAAAGAAGAATTAATTCAGAGGAAGGAGCATTAAAACCTATACTAATCTTCTGGATGGATTTCTTGCTTGTCTTTAAGCCCTCCATTTGCCTACCAGGTGATATTATTCCAAATTTGAATGTTTATTATAAAAAATGGATTATTATAAGCTAATTCAAAAAGCATTTAAGTGATTTACCTATTACCTAAATATCAAAAGTTTAAAGTCTAACGTACCTTTTACAACAAATCAATGACCATTGAGTAGGAAATGTCGAATTCATAAGAGAACTAAAACTTTAAGTTGACTAAAAGTGCACGAATAAATGTTAAACTTATGATAAAAGAGAATGAGAGTTAACATAAAGGTATCCTAAGTATAATGTGCATCAATAAACCCATATCAAACGGATAGATTAATGCCGAATTTAAATGACAATCCTTCTAGTTAATGCCGACATAATAAAATGTTGCGTTATAATTTAAATCGGTTATCACATCTTTGTATATTAGCTGTAACGACCTGGCATTTCAACCGTTCAAATCGACAATCATCCACACATGTCAGACTTGAATTTCTCAAAATATCAGATTTTAATTTATATTTGGCAAAACTTAGCATATCCAGTAAATAAATCAATCACAGAATCAAAGACATAGAGTAATATAACAATAAGCAGCGGAATAGATAAATAGTAGTTCATGAAGCTACTATATAAATATCAGAGTTTAAAGTAAAATACAATAGATATCTCGAATACACAGGAGTTACTAATACAAATGCCAATGACATGTCTGAACAAACAATTGAAATAAACTGAAGTAACAGGAAAGCTGAATAGACAAAGACAGATCTTCAAGCAAAGCTCCAAACTCCAAAGGTAAGACTCAAATGCTGTGACACTCGGTCTGACCCGAGCATAAAGCAAAACAAAAAACACTCGAGTCAGGATTAACATTCTTATATCGGTAAATTTAGCTAAAGTGAAATGTCAACTGAAATACAAGTAACTTAAAGGATGTTTGGGATACCCATCCTCTACGGATCCGTGTAACTATCTACTATGTAGTAATATACGCTATTATAATATGTCTATAGTAAAGTAAACTATCAAAATAGCGTTAAGGTGTTACCCATATCCACCTTAACACATTTTTTATATATTCCCATAGTCTATACAGTACCGTAATTCCTCCATAAAGTGGAGTGCTATCAGAGGGCTTTCCATAGGTATGGTGCAAACCAAACTCGTAGAAGGCACGGTAGGGCATGTGACAAGGCACGCGAGTCAATGCCAGGTTAGATATACCGTTTGCGGATCCGGACTGGTGGTAACGCATAGCAGCTACTACCGCCCACCTCGAGACACACTCCCAAATCAAAGGTGCACCCAATCAAATCACAAAGTAATAGAATGGTATCGAAGAAATGTGTCTGATAGGAGGAATGACCTCACTTGGCCCGGGGTAGCTCCTGTTTTAGCCACATCAAGCTGACTCACGGGAGTCAGGGTCACGTAAATACCTCATACAGAATTGTCACCAAACCATCCTACTTCGTTCTGGAATCTCCACCACATACACAGTTGTTAAAGTGTTTTCCGTATTGGCAAAGAGTATGACAATATCCGATCCTGGTCTCTTTAACAACCAAACGCTTATTTCACACCGTGGTCATTTCATTCAAATAGTTCATACTTCATATCAAAATATCATATTCACTTCAAAACCATATCTGTGATATCCCGGAAATTTGGCAATATCAATTTAATAATCTTTATTTATAATTAAATTGATTTGTTGATTTATTTTATAAATTGACAAGTTTATTCATTTTAAAAGGTTAATAATATTTTAAATTGGCAAATTTATTTCTTTTGAAAACTAATAACATTTTAATTTGGGAATATCTTTTCTAAAATTTTAATTAGGAAGATTTATCTTACTAAAACTAATATAAGTGTTTATATTTATAATGTATATATATAGGTATATATATTATAAATAGGGAGTCTTTAATTTAATAAAAGGATAAGTTATCAAATTATAATATATATGTATATATATATTGTTATTTGAAGTTATGTATTAAAATTAAATATGATAATTATAAAGCTAATGTTAAAAGTATTTTCCATTTAGAATATATATATATATTTGTATATATTGGAATGGAAAGAATATTGAATTTGAATTTAATAAGATGTTTTCAAACTTTAATATTTATATAATTTGTAATTTGGAAATTTGTAATTTAACTTAATACTTTTGAAAATGATATTTATGATTTAAATAACAAGAATAATTTCTTATTTAAAAATATATATGTAAGCTTAAGTTTAAATAAGATTTAAATAAGAAGTTCATTTATTTTAATAATCTTTTCTCTTTTAAAAATTCAAAATGGTTTGTAAAAATATATATATAGTTAAGCTCAATTTCTCAAGCATATATAAGTATGTTATATTTAATTGATATAAGCATAAGTTATTTTAAATAATTGTTTTTCACATTTGTATATTTATTATAAAATCTAAGAGCTTATTTATAAAAAGATAAATACATTATATACATATAAATAATTCATAAATACATATGTATTACTTAAATAAATTAATAAAAACAAGAATTTACACTTGTAAGCTTTTAAAGATGGTTTAGAGACACTTGTAAATCTTTGAGCATAGGTGTAAGCTAAATAATTAACATAAGGGGACAAGTGGCTCCATTTTTGTTTTTCTTTGATAATGTAGGTTTAAAATTTTAAATTAGGGAAAAGAGATCTGGCATATTCATTTCTTCAGCTCTAAAACTATCTTCATTTCTTTCTCCACTAAAAATATATTCGAACCTAAAACTAAATAAAAGATCTGAAATTCAAATTCAAAGAGGAAATGATATGGAAATGGAAAGTCTGGAATTCAACTGCAAATCAGTAGGAGATCAAAGGCAAAATTTAAATAGCAGCTTCAAATGTTCGTATGCAATCTGAAGTCATGTAACCAGATAAGAGAGATCAAACAACAAGATTTAAAATTCAACTAAGCAAGTTTAAAAATCAAAATCAGTTTGGAAATCAAACATGCAAACCTGAAACAAGCCTGGAACAAACCTGTTCTCTGTTCAAAGTTTATGGTGAGTAAATATCATTTTAAAAACAGAGTTAAACTTTTTATATGTGATGATTTATCTGAAATGATTGTAATGTATGCATGTTGTATATGAATGTTTGAAATGCCTGTATTGAATGTTTGAAATGCCTGTATAGTATATTTGAATGCCTGTAGGTTGATAACTTAGTTCTGTAAATTGATGACAGTCTTGATTTTCTTTTTAAAATATGTATCTCATCACTTGATCTCTAATAACTTAGAATTTACAAACGAAAGATGTTTGAAATCAATTAACATCACTTTTAAAAATAATTACAGGTATTTAATTTAGGTAATTAGCTCGGAAGTTTCTAATTTACAGTAAAATTCAATATGGGTCAAAATTTTATCGAATCGATCTTGAGTTTGGGTTTTATATTTGAATTTGTAATGAAAAATCGTGAATTTAGAAACTTGTTTCAAGATTTTTAGATTCGTAATCAATGAGAATTTCGAATTTTATGTTTTTGGGAACTTTGGTCAAATCAAGGCGAACGATGGCGAGATGATCAACGTTGTTGGGCATGGAGGTGAAGGAAGTGTAGTAGATCATCGGAAAAATACTCGTGTATTTTATTGATGGTCGAGGAGGCTGGAATTCGAACGAGTAGGGTTTAAAACTCTGGTTTTTACGTTGATGTTCAAACTGGTTTCGCAACATCGTGGTGAAGTCGGAATCGATCGCGAGTTCGTCGTGGGTACTGGAAGACAAGACGGAACTATAGGAAGAAGGGCGAGGCTTCTCGAGGCTGGAATCAACGATGACGAGGATCTTTCTGGTGATGTTTCGTTCCAGATCGTGGGTTCAAATGTCATATTCGATTCTCAGGCGAATCGAGGATGTTTGGGTGGTAGTTCGTGTTGGCGAGGTAAAAGGCGACTTGTTGGAGGCCGGAGTGGAGTTCGTCGTCGACTGGCGTGGGTGTGCACGTTAACGTGCACGTTTGAGTGCATCTGGAAGATGGTCTTGGAAGAGAAGGTTGGAGGCTCGGGTTTTATCGAGGGGAATTCGAGATTTACTCGAAGCAAGGAAAGTGGGCTTTGGACACGAGTGTCACTTCGAGATTTTTAGGGATTTACTCGGGTTTGGGATTAGTTGGTATTAAGATTTTATAAGGAAATGTTTTAAAGTTTAAACAAAAGAAAATTTGTTCTGTTAATGTTTTCTGAGTTTTAAAAACAAAAGGTTAAACAAGTTTTTAATTGTAAAATAAATTGTTTCAAAATTTAAATGTTATAACAAGTTTTAATATTTAAATAGATAAGTTTTTAAAAAGATAAATAAATGGATTTTCAAAATGATCTTTGTATTAAAGTTTATTTAAATAACTTTGAAAGGTTTCAAAGATTTTAAAGGTTAAAATTTATGTCGTAATTGTTTAATTAAAATAAAGATTTTATCTTAGGTAATTAAGATTTGATTTATTAAAGGAAATTAATATGTGAAATTAATAAGGATAATTTATTTATTGAAAATGATTTAAGAATAGATAATAATTTAATTAAGATAATGTTTTTCTTAATTAAGATCTTTAAGTATTAATAGTTAAGAAATTATTTAATTAGTTAAATAATTAGTTAAATAATTAACCAAGTAATTAATTAATGATTAATTAGAGATAATCATTTATAAATTAATTAAGCATAATTACTTGATGGAGTAATTAAGGAATAATTACTAGATGTAATTAAATAAAAGGGAAATTATTTAATAAAGTAATTAGAGGATAATTATTTTATTAAATGAAAATGATTAAGAGTTAATCACTTGTTATTAATTTAATAATTTATTAAATTAAATTAATTAAAGGATTAGATTAATCAAAGATGATTAATAATTGTGGTTTAATTAAGGTTAATTAATAATGTAATTAATTATTTATGAAGGTAATTAATTAAAGTAATTAATTAATGGAAGTAATTAAGGGAAGTTAATTTCTGGATTAGATTAATCAAAGATGATTAATAATTATGGATTAATTAAGAATAATTAAGGATCATTAATTAATATAATTAATGATGTAATTAAGAATTGATTAATTAATAAATAATAAATTATTAAAGTAATTAATTAATTGTAATTAATTAAGGATTAATGTAATTAAGTATAATTAATTAATTAATGAAGTAAATAAAGATTAATTACTGAATGGTTTAAGATAATTAATTTGTGAAATTAATTAAGTATTAATTACTTAAAGTAATTAAAGGATTATTAATCAGGAATGATTAATTAAGATGGATACTTAGAGTAATGATTAATTAATTGGTTTAATTAATAATTAAGTAAGCAGGATTTATAGAATAAAGTAATTAGTTTAATTCACTTTAAATTAATTAGATGATATAAATCATTGCTTAAGGATGGATGAATGAGATTGAATGTATTTCATTGTTTGATATCTCTGATGAGATATGATTGATATATGATATGGATGTTTGGTTGAATTATAATGATAATGTGAATTATCTGTTTGGGATGATAATGTAGATTATCTATTGAATTATCTATCTTTGTGTATATAGATAAGAATTGAATTGTTTTAACCTTTAAACAACTTGGCCTTAAAAGATACGTTTTGGATTTCGATGAGACCGGGATCGGGTTTCCGTATACCGGATTTCCAGGTCTGGAGACCCGAATACCACATCGATCCAAATTAACGATAGGTCGTGAATCTCAAGTGAAGATGAAGATTTAGAGTGCAAGGGTTATTGTCGTTAACTCTGAGGGTGATTCCAAAACGAGTGTAACGAGATAATGCCTTCGGTTTCGTTCGAACCCGGAACGAACTTGTATGGATTGAATGCTTTCAGCACATCGTCAAGCGGACGATGAGCATTCTAAGTGATATGTTCTGATTAAAGGTAATCGTAACCTCAAGCCTCATCAACCGGGAATGGCTAAAACAGGGGAGGTGCAGCAAGGCTTCGTGGGTAGCACCCACTGAGAGCAAGATAGATCCCTGTCTAGAGGTCCCTTTTCTTTTTATTCGGCTTAGTGTGTGGTTGGTCGCGCCAACTACGGGATTGTCTTGTTCGGGATTATCCAGTAAGGGATGGTTCCGGCTTTGTGTTGCAGGGGAGCGGGCGTACTCCTCGGTACGGTGATCTAGGCCACGTACTGTGACGGGCGGTACCCCAGTAGCCCTGCCATTGTATGGAATCCAAACTCCAATAAGTGCCGTACGTATTAGTTGTTCCCAACTATGTTGGAATGTGAGATGTAAGCATTTCAGCTATTTCTGTATTTTACTTGAAAACCCTAGACCCTATTATAATATAACTGGATTTCCTATCAAATGTTTTAGTTAGCGTAAGGTAAAAACTTACCCATGTTTATTTGTGGGGAGTCTTACGTGATACTTTTGTTTTCAAAGGTTTTCAAAGTTAAGCAATTTAACCGTTTACTCACACCAGACCCATGTCTGACCCAAGTGTTTATTTTCTGTTTTATTAAACTCTTGGGTACTCAAATTTGTATGAGTAGTCAAGGGAATTCAGGTTAGTCTTGACGAATTCTGGAGGAGCTGTGGAGCAGGAGGCTTCAGCGAATAGATATATAGAGTTTCCGCTGTGTATGATAGTTGTACTTGTGTTGTATAATAGACAGAAGTTTATAACTGTCTATTCTGTGATGTATAAATTGTGTACTCTGATGTATATGATACTATGTAATATCTTATGTGATATAATATATTTCTCGTTCCGCTGTGAGATTTCTGATGTGTTGTTGTTCTTTCTTCTTTTCTTTTCTTCTTCTATCCCTTTCTTTCTTCATAACGATGCGTCTTTCTGGGCAAAGAAAGTCGGGTCATCACATTTGGTATCAGAGCCAGGTTGAGTGAATACCTAGGCTCTGAAGTGGTGTCTATCTTGAGAGCGCGTAATTGTTAGTTATATAAAAATGATTTTATATTGTGTTAATTGATCGGTTGAGTGGTATATGGATTCTGGTCAATACGAGTAGCTAACGTTATTGATAGGGATCTCTAAACACTTGAACCAGGCCAACGAACACAATATTGTTTTAAAGAGGTAAATGAAATAATTTTACCCAGAAATAATTTCTATATAAAAAGTATCATTTTAAATATATATATATATATATTTCTACCTATTTGTTGGGTTACCTGTTCGGGTTTTCCAATATAAGTTATAAAGGTAGATAAGGTGGTAGTGTGAGTAACACGACTACCAATAGTTAGAATTTGAGTGTTGAGGTTGGAAGTATATCTGACGAGACTGTAGACCTAATACTGTCTCGAGTGAACTTTACAGTTGTGTAAGGATTTCATAATCTCTGAAGGAAACCTGTTAAGGTTCGGAGTTTGTCTTTGAAGTTGGATGAATAGAGTAGATCTATTGGATGAGCTAAAGAGAGTGATGGTATTTTGGTAACCTCAGGAAGTAGTAGCTGTGTGATGAGACACGGTGGCTATGGACGTTTCTGAAGATGTTTCTTCTGGAACAAGTTTGAAGAAGTGAGTCTGTTTTAGTGTTGTGGCTGAGTCCAGTGGGGTGTTTCTATTTGCTTTGAGGTCCGAGTTTCTCGAGGAGTTTCGGATAAGAAGTCTTTGGTTTGTGGCAGCAGTGCGACTCGGAGTGTTCTATGTTGGCAGAAAGTTTCTGGCTGAGCAGTTTTTCTGAAGGTGAAGTTCAGAAGCAGTAGAGTGAATCCATTTCTTCGATGGATTGGTTAGTCAAATATAAGCTGTTCTGATTAGTGAAGAGAGAACAGTTATCTTTGGAAATTAGGCCGAGCTGATCGCAAAAGTGACTTGCGATTGTTTAAGTATTCTCTTGGGATTATTGGAGATTGAGATTCCGTATCGACTTGATTCGTGGAGTTACCAGAAGTTCAGCTTAGTAGAAGGATGTCTCCTAGAGAATAATTTGGTGAAGCAGCTCAGGATTCTTTGGAGAGGGATTGACCACACCTAATTTTCTGGTGAGGATTCTGTTAAGGTGTTTTGACCAAGTAGAATGGTTCACTAAGATTTTATAGATATGGTGAACTGTGGATGATCAAGTTTGTGCTCGAGTTTTTTTCCGATGGCATTCTCATCTGTTCAAGATCAGAATTGTGTAGCGAAAGCAAGATAGCAGCTATTCTAGAGTGGAAGCAACCGAGAGTTGTAATTTTCTTCGAGTAGAGGATTTCTATAGGAAATTCAAGTGTATCTCTAAGTGTGAAGAAATTTTCGGGATTTGGAGGTAAAGTTGTCAAGTGCAACTGTTTTGACTATTTCAGATAGGAGAGGTAGTGCGAAGTTCTCTAATGTTTGTAGAGTAGAGTTGTGTTTTGGATTTCGGCATATTTTTGAGAAACCATTTTGTTGAGTAGGATCCGGAAATTGGTTTGATGTTGGTCTAATCTGTTTCAAGAAGCATCAGCAAGGGTTAAGCTGATCAGGAAGAATGAAGTGACTCAGGATCGTCAAAGGAGTTATGCAGTTAAGAATTGATGGAATTTGGAAATTGATGTTGAAATTGGATATTGTTTAAGTTTTTCTCCGATCAAAGGAGATATAAGATTTGGTAAGACTGGAGAGTAAGCTCCGGAAGTATTATGAGATTTTTCTGTGTTCTTTGGAGATTAGATTTTGATCCCCAGGATTGAGTTGCCAGTTCGGATAACTGGAATTCATTTTATTTCACATATCTCTGAGGAATATGTGTATGATTCATCGAGTGATGGAATCAGCAGTTCAGAAGGATAGTTGGGATGGTTTTGAGTTAGTCTGATATCTTGTTCAGATTTGTGATCTAGAAAGGAAGGACTTCTAGATTATTGTAGATAGTTAGTTTAGATCTTGTAGAACGAGTCTCCCGGTATATATATATACTTGGGGAAACTCGAGTAAATTCTATCCAGATTTTGACTGGATAGTTAAATTTGTTTGATTAAATTGTTTGCTATGGTTGTTAGAATATGATTGATATCTATGGTTGCTGTTTAAAATAAAATTTTGCTGGGTTATTAAATTATCTTTGCTTTTAAATTTCGGGGACGAAATTATTTTAAGGGGGGAGGAATGTGATATCCCAGAAATTTGGCAATATCAATTTAATAATCTTTATTTATAATTAAATTGATTTGTTGATTTATTTTATAAATTGACAAGTTTATTCATTTTAAAAGGTTAATAATATTTTAAATTGGCAAATTTATTTCTTTTGAAAACTAATAACATTTTAATTTGGGAATATCTTTTCTAAAATTTTAATTAGGAAGATTTATCTTACTAAAACTAATATAAGTGTTTATATTTATAATGTATATATATAGGTATATATATTATAAATAGGGAGTCTTTAATTTAATAAAAGGATAAGTTATCAAATTATAATATATATGTATATATATATATTGTTATTTGAAGTTATGTATTAAAATTAAATATGATAATTATAAAGCTAATGTTAAAAGTATTTTCCATTTAGAATATATATATATTTGTATATATTGGAATGGAAAGAATATTGAATTTGAATTTAATAAGATGTTTTCAAACTTTAATATTTATATAATTTGTAATTTGGAAATTTGTAATTTAACTTAATACTTTTGAAAATGATATTTATGATTTAAATAACAAGAATAATTTCTTATTTAAAAATATATATGTAAGCTTAAGTTTAAATAAGATTTAAATAAGAAGTTCATTTATTTTAATAATCTTTTCTCTTTTAAAAATTCAAAATGGTTTGTAAAAATATATATATAGTTAAGCTCAATTTCTCAAGCATATATAAGTATGTTATATTTAATTGATATAAGCATAAGTTATTTTAAATAATTGTTTTTCACATTTGTATATTTATTATAAAATCTAAGAGCTTATTTATAAAAAGATAAATACATTATATACATATAAATAATTCATAAATACATATGTATTACTTAAATAAATTAATAAAAACAAGAATTTACACTTGTAAGCTTTTAAAGATGGTTTAGAGACACTTGTAAATCTTTGAGCATAGGTGTAAGCTAAATAATTAACATAAGGGGACAAGTGGCTCCATTTTTGTTTTTCTTTGATAATGTAGGTTTAAAATTTTAAATTAGGGAAAAGAGATCTGGCATATTCATTTCTTCAGCTCTAAAACTATCTTCATTTCTTTCTCCACTAAAAATATATTCGAACCTAAAACTAAATAAAAGATCTGAAATTCAAATTCAAAGAGGAAATGATCTGGAAATGGAAAGTCTGGAATTCAACTGCAAATCAGTAGGAGATCAAAGGCAAAATTTAAATAGCAGCTTCAAATGTTCGTATGCAATCTGAAGTCATGTAACCAGATAAGAGAGATCAAACAACAAGATTTAAAATTCAACTAAGCAAGTTTAAAAATCAAAATCAGTTTGGAAATCAAACATGCAAACCTGAAACAAGCCTGGAACAAACCTGTTCTCTGTTCAAAGTTTATGGTGAGTAAATATCATTTTAAAAACAGAGTTAAACTTTTTATATGTGATGATTTATCTGAAATGATTGTAATATATGCATGTTGTATATGAATGTTTGAAATGCCTGTATTGAATGTTTGAAATGACTGTATAGTATATTTGAATGCCTGTAGGTTGATAACTTAGTTCTGTAAATTGATGACAGTCTTGATTTTCTTTTTAAAATATGTATCTCATCACTTGATCTCTAATAACTTAGAATTTACAAACGAAAGATGTTTGAAATCAATTAACATCACTTTTAAAAATAATTACAGGTATTTAATTTAGGTAATTAGCTCGGAAGTTTCTAATTTACAGTAAAATTCAATATGGGTCAAAATTTTATCGAATCGATCTTGAGTTTGGGTTTTATATTTGAATTTGTAATGAAAAATCGTGAATTTAGAAACTTGTTTCAAGATTTTTAGATTCGTAATCAATGAGAATTTCGAATTTTATGTTTTTGGGAACTTTGGTCAAATCAAGGCGAACGACGGCGAGATGATCAACGTTGTTGGGCATGGAGGTGAAGGAAGTGTAGTAGATCATCGGAAAAATACTCGTGTATTTTATTGATGGTCGAGGAGGCTGGAATTCGAACGAGTAGGGTTTAAAACTCTGGTTTTTACGTTGATGTTCAAACTGGTTTCGCAACATCGTGGTGAAGTCGGAATCGATCGCGAGTTCGTCGTGGGTACTGGAAGACAAGACGGAACTATAGGAAGAAGGGCGAGGCTTCTCGAGGCTGGAATCAACGATGACGAGGATCTTTCTGGTGATGTTTCGTTCCAGATCGTGGGTTCAAATGTCGTATTCGATTCTCAGGCGAATCGAGGATGTTTGGGTGGTAGTTCGTGTTGGCGAGGTAAAAGGCGACTTGTTGGAGGCCGGAGTGGAGTTCGTCGTCGACTGGCGTGGGTGTGCACGTTAACGTGCACGTTTGAGTGCATCTGGAAGATGGTCTTGGAAGAGAAGGTTGGAGGCTCGGGTTTTATCCGGGGGAATTCGAGATTTACTCGAAGCAAGGAAAGTGGGCTTTGGACACGAGTGTCACTTCGAGATTTTTAGGGATTTACTCGGGTTTGGGATTAGTTGGTATTAAGATTTTATAAGGAAATGTTTTAAAGTTTAAACAAAAGAAAATTTGTTTTGTTAATGTTTTCTGAGTTTTAAAAACAAAAGGTTAAACAAGTTTTTAATTGTAAAATAAATTGTTTCAAAATTTAAATGTTATAACAAGTTTTAATATTTAAATAGATAAGTTTTTAAAAAGATAAATAAATGGATTTTCAAAATGATCTTTGTATTAAAGTTTATTTAAATAACTTTGAAAGGTTTCAAAGATTTTAAAGGTTAAAATTTATGTCGTAATTGTTTAATTAAAATAAAGATTTTATCTTAGGTAATTAAGATTTGATTTATTAAAGGAAATTAATATGTGAAATTAATAAGGATAATTTATTTATTGAAAATGATTTAAGAATAGATAATAATTTAATTAAGATAATGTTTTTCTTAATTAAGATCTTTAAGTATTAATAGTTAAGAAATTATTTAATTAGTTAAATAATTAGTTAAATAATTAACCAAGTAATTAATACTTGATGGAGTAATTAAGGAATAATTACTAGATGTAATTAAATAAAAGGGAAATTATTTAATAAAGTAATTAGAGGATAATTATTTTATTAAATGAAAATGATTAAGAGTTAATCACTTGTTATTAATTTAATAATTTATTAAATTAAATTAATTAAAGGATTAGATTAATCAAAGATGATTAATAATTGTGGTTTAATTAAGGTTAATTAATAATGTAATTAATTATTTATGAAGGTAATTAATTAAAGTAATTAATTAATGGAAGTAATTAAGGGAAGTTAATTTCTGGATTAGATTAATCAAAGATGATTAATAATTATGGATTAATTAAGAATAATTAAGGATCATTAATTAATATAATTAATGATGTAATTAAGAATTGATTAATTAATAAATAATAAATGATTAAAGTAATTAATTAATTGTAATTAATTAAGGATTAATGTAATTAAGTATAATTAATTAATTAATGAAGTAATTAAAGATTAATTACTGAATGGTTTAAGATAATTAATTTGTGAAATTAATTAAGTATTAATTACTTAAAGTAATTAAAGGATTATTAATCAGGAATGATTAATTAAGTTGGATACTTAGAGTAATGATTAATTAATTGGTTTAATTAATAATTAAGTAAGCAGGATTTATAGAATAAAGTAATTAGTTTAATTCACTTTAAATTAATTAGATGATATAAATCATTGCTTAAGGATGGATGAATGAGATTGAATGTATTTCATTGTTTGATATCTCTGATGAGATATGATTGATATATGATATGGATGTTTGGTTGAATTATAATGATAATGTGAATTATCTGTTTGGGATGATAATGTAGATTATCTATTGAATTATCTATCTTTATGTATATAGATAAGAATTGAATTGTTTTAACCTTTAAACAACTTGGCCTTAAAAGATACGTTTTGGATTTCGATGAGACCGGGATCGGGTTTCCGTATACCGGATTTCCAGGTCTGGAGACCCGAATACCACATCGATCCAAATTAACGATAGGTCGTGAATCTCAAGTGAAGATGAAGATTTAGAGTGCAAGGGTTATTGTCGTTAACTCTGAGGGTGATTCCAAAACGAGTGTAACGAGATAATGCCTTCGGTTTCGTTCGAACCCGGAACGAACTTGTATGGATTGAATGCTTTCAGCACATCGTCAGGCGGACGATGAGCATTCTAAGTGATATGTTCTGATTAAAGGTAATCGTAACCTCAAGCCTCATCAACCGGGAATGGCTAAAACAGGGGAGGTGCAGCAAGGCTTCGTGGGTAGCACCCACTGAGAGCAAGATAGATCCCTGTCTAGAGGTCCCTTTTCTTTTTATTCGGCTTAGTGTGTGGTTGGTCGCGCCAACTACGGGATTGTCTTGTTCGGGATTATCCAGTAAGGGATGGTTCCGGCTTTGTGTTGCAGGGGAGCGGGCGTACTCCTCGGTACGGTGATCTAGGCCACGTACTGTGACGGGCGGTACCCCAGTAGCCCTGCCATTGTATGGAATCCAAACTCCAATAAGTGCCGTACGTATTAGTTGTGCCCAACTATGTTGGAATGTGAGATGTAAGCATTTCAGCTATTTCTGTATTTTACTTGAAAACCCTAGACCCTATTATAATATAACTGGATTTCCTATCAAATGTTTTAGTTAGCGTAAGGTAAAAACTTACCCATGTTTATTTGTGGGGAGTCTTACGTGATACTTTTGTTTTCAAAGGTTTTCAAAGTTAAGCAATTTAACCGTTTACTCACACCAGACCCATGTCTGACCCAAGTGTTTATTTTCTGTTTTATTAAACTCTTGGGTACTCAAATTTGTATGAGTAGTCAAGGGAATTCAGGTTAGTCTTGACGAATTCTGGAGGAGCTGTGGAGCAGGAGGCTTCAGCGAATAGATATATAGAGTTTCCGCTGTGTATGATAGTTGTACTTGTGTTGTATAATAGACAGAAGTTTATAACTGTCTATTCTGTGATGTATAAATTGTGTACTCTGATGTATATGATACTATGTAATATCTTATGTGATATAATATATTTCTCGTTCCGCTGTGAGATTTCTGATGTGTTGTTGTTCTTTCTTCTTTTCTTTTCTTCTTCTATCCCTTTCTTTCTTCATAACGATGCGTCTTTCTGGGCAAAGAAAGTCGGGTCATCACATTTGGTATCAGAGCCAGGTTGAGTGAATACCTAGGCTCTGAAGTGGTGTCTATCTTGAGAGCGCGTAATTGTTAGTTATATAAAAATGATTTTATATTGTGTTAATTGATCGGTTGAGTGGTATATGGATTCTGGTCAATACGAGTAGCTAACGTTATTGATAGGGATCTCTAAACACTTGAACCAGGCCAACGAACACAATATTGTTTTAAAGAGGTAAATGAAATAATTTTACCCAGAAATAATTTCTATATAAAAAGTATCATTTTAAATATATATATATATATATATATATTTCTACCTATTTGTTGGGTTACCTGTTCGGGTTTTCCAATATAAGTTATAAAGGTAGATAAGGTGGTAGTGTGAGTAACACGACTACCAATAGTTAGAATTTGAGTGTTGAGGTTGGAAGTATATCTGACGAGACTGTAGACCTAATACTGTCTCGAGTGAACTTTACAGTTGTGTAAGGATTTCATAATCTCTGAAGGAAACCTGTTAAGGTTCGGAGTTTGTCTTTGAAGTTGGATGAATAGAGTAGATCTATTGGATGAGCTAAAGAGAGTGATGGTATTTTGGTAACCTCAGGAAGTAGTAGCTGTGTGATGAGACACGGTGGCTATGGACGTTTCTGAAGATGTTTCTTCTGGAACAAGTTTGAAGAAGTGAGTCTGTTTTAGTGTTGTGGCTGAGTCCAGTGGGGTGTTTCTATTTGCTTTGAGGTCCGAGTTTCTCGAGGAGTTTCGGATAAGAAGTCTTTGGTTTGTGGCAGCAGTGCGACTCGGAGTGTTCTATGTTGGCAGAAAGTTTCTGGCTGAGCAGTTTTTCTGAAGGTGAAGTTCAGAAGCAGTAGAGTGAATCCATTTCTTCGATGGATTGGTTAGTCAAATATAAGCTGTTCTGATTAGTGAAGAGAGAACAGTTATCTTTGGAAATTAGGCCGAGCTGATCGCAAAAGTGACTTGCGATTGTTTAAGTATTCTCTTGGGATTATTGGAGATTGAGATTCCGTATCGACTTGATTCGTGGAGTTACCAGAAGTTCAGCTTAGTAGAAGGATGTCTCCTAGAGAATAATTTGGTGAAGCAGCTCAGGATTCTTTGGAGAGGGATTGACCACACCTAATTTTCTGGTGAGGATTCTGTTAAGGTGTTTTGACCAAGTAGAATGGTTCACTAAGATTTTATAGATATGGTGAACTGTGGATGATCAAGTTTGTGCTCGAGTTTTTTTCCGATGGCATTCTCATCTGTTCAAGATCAGAATTGTGTAGCGAAAGCAAGATAGCAGCTATTCTAGAGTGGAAGCAACCGAGAGTTGTAATTTTCTTCGAGTAGAGGATTTCTATAGGAAATTCAAGTGTATCTCTAAGTGTGAAGAAATTTTCGGGATTTGGAGGTAAAGTTGTCAAGTGCAACTGTTTTGACTATTTCAGATAGGAGAGGTAGTGCGAAGTTCTCTAATGTTTGTAGAGTAGAGTTGTGTTTTGGATTTCGGCATATTTTTGAGAAACCATTTTGTTGAGTAGGATCCGGAAATTGGTTTGATGTTGGTCTAATCTGTTTCAAGAAGCATCAGCAAGGGTTAAGCTGATCAGGAAGAATGAAGTGACTCAGGATCGTCAAAGGAGTTATGCAGTTAAGAATTGATGGAATTTGGAAATTGATGTTGAAATTGGATATTGTTTAAGTTTTTCTCCGATCAAAGGAGATATAAGATTTGGTAAGACTGGAGAGTAAGCTCCGGAAGTATTATGAGATTTTTCTGTGTTCTTTGGAGATTAGATTTTGATCCCCAGGATTGAGTTGCCAGTTCGGATAACTGGAATTCATTTTATTTCACATATCTCTGAGGAATATGTGTATGATTCATCGAGTGATGGAATCAGCAGTTCAGAAGGATAGTTGGGATGGTTTTGAGTTAGTCTGATATCTTGTTCAGATTTGTGATCTAGAAAGGAAGGACTTCTAGATTATTGTAGATAGTTAGTTTAGATCTTGTAGAACGAGTCTCCCGGTATATATATATACTTGGGGAAACTCGAGTAAATTCTATCCAGATTTTGACTGGATAGTTAAATTTGTTTGATTAAATTGTTTGCTATGGTTGTTAGAATATGATTGATATCTATGGTTGCTGTTTAAAATAAAATTTTGCTGGGTTATTAAATTATCTTTGCTTTTAAATTTCGGGGACGAAATTATTTTAAGGGGGGAGGAATGTGATATCCCAGAAATTTGGCAATATCAATTTAATAATCTTTATTTATAATTAAATTGATTTGTTGATTTATTTTATAAATTGACAAGTTTATTCATTTTAAAAGGTTAATAATATTTTAAATTGGCAAATTTATTTCTTTTGAAAACTAATAACATTTTAATTTGGGAATATCTTTTCTAAAATTTTAATTAGGAAGATTTATCTTACTAAAACTAATATAAGTGTTTATATTTATAATGTATATATATAGGTATATATATTATAAATAGGGAGTCTTTAATTTAATAAAAGGATAAGTTATCAAATTATAATATATATGTATATATATATATTGTTATTTGAAGTTATGTATTAAAATTAAATATGATAATTATAAAGCTAATGTTAAAAGTATTTTCCATTTAGAATATATATATATTTGTATATATTGGAATGGAAAGAATATTGAATTTGAATTTAATAAGATGTTTTCAAACTTTAATATTTATATAATTTGTAATTTGGAAATTTGTAATTTAACTTAATACTTTTGAAAATGATATTTATGATTTAAATAACAAGAATAATTTCTTATTTAAAAATATATATGTAAGCTTAAGTTTAAATAAGATTTAAATAAGAAGTTCATTTATTTTAATAATCTTTTCTCTTTTAAAAATTCAAAATGGTTTGTAAAAATATATATATAGTTAAGCTCAATTTCTCAAGCATATATAAGTATGTTATATTTAATTGATATAAGCATAAGTTATTTTAAATAATTGTTTTTCACATTTGTATATTTATTATAAAATCTAAGAGCTTATTTATAAAAAGATAAATACATTATATACATATAAATAATTCATAAATACATATGTATTACTTAAATAAATTAATAAAAACAAGAATTTACACTTGTAAGCTTTTAAAGATGGTTTAGAGACACTTGTAAATCTTTGAGCATAGGTGTAAGCTAAATAATTAACATAAGGGGACAAGTGGCTCCATTTTTGTTTTTCTTTGATAATGTAGGTTTAAAATTTTAAATTAGGGAAAAGAGATCTGGCATATTCATTTCTTCAGCTCTAAAACTATCTTCATTTCTTTCTCCACTAAAAATATATTCGAACCTAAAACTAAATAAAAGATCTGAAATTCAAATTCAAAGAGGAAATGATCTGGAAATGGAAAGTCTGGAATTCAACTGCAAATCAGTAGGAGATCAAAGGCAAAATTTAAATAGCAGCTTCAAATGTTCGTATGCAATCTGAAGTCATGTAACCAGATAAGAGAGATCAAACAACAAGATTTAAAATTCAACTAAGCAAGTTTAAAAATCAAAATCAGTTTGGAAATCAAACATGCAAACCTGAAACAAGCCTGGAACAAACCTGTTCTCTGTTCAAAGTTTATGGTGAGTAAATATCATTTTAAAAACAGAGTTAAACTTTTTATATGTGATGATTTATCTGAAATGATTGTAATATATGCATGTTGTATATGAATGTTTGAAATGCCTGTATTGAATGTTTGAAATGACTGTATAGTATATTTGAATGCCTGTAGGTTGATAACTTAGTTCTGTAAATTGATGACAGTCTTGATTTTCTTTTTAAAATATGTATCTCATCACTTGATCTCTAATAACTTAGAATTTACAAACGAAAGATGTTTGAAATCAATTAACATCACTTTTAAAAATAATTACAGGTATTTAATTTAGGTAATTAGCTCGGAAGTTTCTAATTTACAGTAAAATTCAATATGGGTCAAAATTTTATCGAATCGATCTTGAGTTTGGGTTTTATATTTGAATTTGTAATGAAAAATCGTGAATTTAGAAACTTGTTTCAAGATTTTTAGATTCGTAATCAATGAGAATTTCGAATTTTATGTTTTTGGGAACTTTGGTCAAATCAAGGCGAACGACGGCGAGATGATCAACGTTGTTGGGCATGGAGGTGAAGGAAGTGTAGTAGATCATCGGAAAAATACTCGTGTATTTTATTGATGGTCGAGGAGGCTGGAATTCGAACGAGTAGGGTTTAAAACTCTGGTTTTTACGTTGATGTTCAAACTGGTTTCGCAACATCGTGGTGAAGTCGGAATCGATCGCGAGTTCGTCGTGGGTACTGGAAGACAAGACGGAACTATAGGAAGAAGGGCGAGGCTTCTCGAGGCTGGAATCAACGATGACGAGGATCTTTCTGGTGATGTTTCGTTCCAGATCGTGGGTTCAAATGTCGTATTCGATTCTCAGGCGAATCGAGGATGTTTGGGTGGTAGTTCGTGTTGGCGAGGTAAAAGGCGACTTGTTGGAGGCCGGAGTGGAGTTCGTCGTCGACTGGCGTGGGTGTGCACGTTAACGTGCACGTTTGAGTGCATCTGGAAGATGGTCTTGGAAGAGAAGGTTGGAGGCTCGGGTTTTATCCGGGGGAATTCGAGATTTACTCGAAGCAAGGAAAGTGGGCTTTGGACACGAGTGTCACTTCGAGATTTTTAGGGATTTACTCGGGTTTGGGATTAGTTGGTATTAAGATTTTATAAGGAAATGTTTTAAAGTTTAAACAAAAGAAAATTTGTTTTGTTAATGTTTTCTGAGTTTTAAAAACAAAAGGTTAAACAAGTTTTTAATTGTAAAATAAATTGTTTCAAAATTTAAATGTTATAACAAGTTTTAATATTTAAATAGATAAGTTTTTAAAAAGATAAATAAATGGATTTTCAAAATGATCTTTGTATTAAAGTTTATTTAAATAACTTTGAAAGGTTTCAAAGATTTTAAAGGTTAAAATTTATGTCGTAATTGTTTAATTAAAATAAAGATTTTATCTTAGGTAATTAAGATTTGATTTATTAAAGGAAATTAATATGTGAAATTAATAAGGATAATTTATTTATTGAAAATGATTTAAGAATAGATAATAATTTAATTAAGATAATGTTTTTCTTAATTAAGATCTTTAAGTATTAATAGTTAAGAAATTATTTAATTAGTTAAATAATTAGTTAAATAATTAACCAAGTAATTAATACTTGATGGAGTAATTAAGGAATAATTACTAGATGTAATTAAATAAAAGGGAAATTATTTAATAAAGTAATTAGAGGATAATTATTTTATTAAATGAAAATGATTAAGAGTTAATCACTTGTTATTAATTTAATAATTTATTAAATTAAATTAATTAAAGGATTAGATTAATCAAAGATGATTAATAATTGTGGTTTAATTAAGGTTAATTAATAATGTAATTAATTATTTATGAAGGTAATTAATTAAAGTAATTAATTAATGGAAGTAATTAAGGGAAGTTAATTTCTGGATTAGATTAATCAAAGATGATTAATAATTATGGATTAATTAAGAATAATTAAGGATCATTAATTAATATAATTAATGATGTAATTAAGAATTGATTAATTAATAAATAATAAATGATTAAAGTAATTAATTAATTGTAATTAATTAAGGATTAATGTAATTAAGTATAATTAATTAATTAATGAAGTAATTAAAGATTAATTACTGAATGGTTTAAGATAATTAATTTGTGAAATTAATTAAGTATTAATTACTTAAAGTAATTAAAGGATTATTAATCAGGAATGATTAATTAAGATGGATACTTAGAGTAATGATTAATTAATTGGTTTAATTAATAATTAAGTAAGCAGGATTTATAGAATAAAGTAATTAGTTTAATTCACTTTAAATTAATTAGATGATATAAATCATTGCTTAAGGATGGATGAATGAGATTGAATGTATTTCATTGTTTGATATCTCTGATGAGATATGATTGATATATGATATGGATGTTTGGTTGAATTATAATGATAATGTGAATTATCTGTTTGGGATGATAATGTAGATTATCTATTGAATTATCTATCTTTATGTATATAGATAAGAATTGAATTGTTTTAACCTTTAAACAACTTGGCCTTAAAAGATACGTTTTGGATTTCGATGAGACCGGGATCGGGTTTCCGTATACCGGATTTCCAGGTCTGGAGACCCGAATACCACATCGATCCAAATTAACGATAGGTCGTGAATCTCAAGTGAAGATGAAGATTTAGAGTGCAAGGGTTATTGTCGTTAACTCTGAGGGTGATTCCAAAACGAGTGTAACGAGATAATGCCTTCGGTTTCGTTCGAACCCGGAACGAACTTGTATGGATTGAATGCTTTCAGCACATCGTCAGGCGGACGATGAGCATTCTAAGTGATATGTTCTGATTAAAGGTAATCGTAACCTCAAGCCTCATCAACCGGGAATGGCTAAAACAGGGGAGGTGCAGCAAGGCTTCGTGGGTAGCACCCACTGAGAGCAAGATAGATCCCTGTCTAGAGGTCCCTTTTCTTTTTATTCGGCTTAGTGTGTGGTTGGTCGCGCCAACTACGGGATTGTCTTGTTCGGGATTATCCAGTAAGGGATGGTTCCGGCTTTGTGTTGCAGGGGAGCGGGCGTACTCCTCGGTACGGTGATCTAGGCCACGTACTGTGACGGGCGGTACCCCAGTAGCCCTGCCATTGTATGGAATCCAAACTCCAATAAGTGCCGTACGTATTAGTTGTGCCCAACTATGTTGGAATGTGAGATGTAAGCATTTCAGCTATTTCTGTATTTTACTTGAAAACCCTAGACCCTATTATAATATAACTGGATTTCCTATCAAATGTTTTAGTTAGCGTAAGGTAAAAAATTACCCATGTTTATTTGTGGGGAGTCTTACGTGATACTTTTGTTTTCAAAGGTTTTCAAAGTTAAGCAATTTAACCGTTTACTCACACCAGACCCATGTCTGACCCAAGTGTTTATTTTCTGTTTTATTAAACTCTTGGGTACTCAAATTTGTATGAGTAGTCAAGGGAATTCAGGTTAGTCTTGACGAATTCTGGAGGAGCTGTGGAGCAGGAGGCTTCAGCGAATAGATATATAGAGTTTCCGCTGTGTATGATAGTTGTACTTGTGTTGTATAATAGACAGAAGTTTATAACTGTCTATTCTGTGATGTATAAATTGTGTACTCTGATGTATATGATACTATGTAATATCTTATGTGATATAATATATTTCTCGTTCCGCTGTGAGATTTCTGATGTGTTGTTGTTCTTTCTTCTTTTCTTTTCTTCTTCTATCCCTTTCTTTCTTCATAACGATGCGTCTTTCTGGGCAAAGAAAGTCGGGTCGTCACAATATCAATTCGATCTCATTATTTACTTTAAATAATATTCATTTCCAGAATTGTAACACTTTCAAAAATTATAACACTTTCAAAATCATAACACTTTTGAAATCATAACACTTTGAAATCATAATCCTTCCAACTTAAACAGTTTAGATATTGAAAATAGTATATATATATATATTAAAATAGTTATAAATCAAAATAGTTTATATATTAAAATAATTTATATATTAAAATAGTTTTGAATTAAAAATAGTTTATATTTATTTAAAGAGATTATACTGAAATAGTTTCCAAATTAGAATTGTTTCATCCAATTCCACAAATCGATTCAAATCAACTTAAATTTCAAAATTCAATTTAAATCAATCCCAGTTCAACACTTTCAATTAAAAAGATTAAAGATTCAATTCAAATTCTCAATAAACCATTTCAATTTTTATCGATTTCAAATTCGGGTTTGAACTGTCTCTTTAATTTCAATAAGATTCAAAGTGTAAATATTTAACATTCTCAATATAAATTTCATTTAGATTTCAACATTTAACTCTAATTTTATTCAAATTGGAAAATATTCCCTTAATCATTTTAATAACAATAAAATCTCAATTTATAATTTAAATCAATATAAATATTCAGCCTCAATTTTATTTAAAATTGAGCATATTCATTATATCACCTTTTTATCCATCAAGTTGTCAATCATATCTTTCAAAATCTCAAAATCAATAAGTTTAAATCAATTCTTATTTAAATTCAATTATTAATCAATTTAAATTCCAAGTCAACATTAATTTATCTTTCCAACCTTTATTATTAAAGTTATAAAACATCTATTTTTAAAATACTAATATAAATTTAAATAGATACTTAAACAAATTATAAACCAATTAAATTAAATTTTATTAAATTAAATCTTATTATTAAATGTATTTTGTATTAAATCTTATTTTATATATTTTTAAAATAATAAAATTATAAGAAAAATCTTAAAAATTATATTTTCAAAACTAACATATAAATCTAAAATTTCCAAAACATATAATTTTAAAAATCTAAATTTTACACATATATTAAAATATATTCTTTATATTATAATTTAAAAAATCTATATTTAATAAAATCTATATATTTCCTTTCAAACTTTGGCAATCATTTTTTGAAATAGACCAACGGTGTCCGTATATAATTTTCTATCCTATGGTCAAGTGATATGGATATTTATCATTTCAATCCGCAATTTAAATATTTACGAGTATATATTATTTCAACCCGCAATCCCAAATTTTCAAATCAATGAAAATCGCTTGGGTTTATCATTTCAACCCATAACGATTTTCTACTGATCTATAATATTGTTCGGGTATGTATCATTTCAACCCATAGAGAATTCTAAATTAACAGGGAACTTGCAAAGTGAGAACAAATATGATAATAATATAACGTATCAACAACACGCATATATCATCAGTAACAAATTAAATAAAATATATACAACAGGATATGGTGACATATGTAACGGGTGAACAATTGCAGATAATGGCATATCATATTTAACAATTAAATAACTAACAATTCAAATTAACAGCATATTTCAATTGTCGTTTCAAGTGAAATCAAATTTACTAAATATAAGAATGTTAATCGTGAGTGATTGCTCACCTTTCGAGGCTATGGAGACAATGATGGGGAAGATGGTGACATGGACACGAACACGGATACAGACACAAGCAAAGCAAAAAGCTGCTACGACCAATTTTGGACAGCAGAGAGACAAAAGCAAGGCACGATGAACTGGATTTGATGAAGATCAATTATATAAGTGAACTTATATATAAACTATATATATATATATTTATATATAAAATCATATTTTAAATTTAAACACATATTAGATTAAATCTATATATATATTTCAAAAATCATTGTTTAAATTAAAACACATATTAAAATAAAATCGTTTCATTATACACGAAAACCAAACTCATGTATACACATATATATATAACTTACAGATCACACATATCTTATATAAACCAATATATATACCAACAGATCATATATAGATATATAACTTATACAAATTTTTATATATATAAAACAACCAGATTTGTATTACTCATATAAACATATATAAATAGCCCAACCGATCAAATAGATAACTTATACAATGTAAAACAGCTAATGTATATAAAGAAACTTATAACAATATAATAACAATATAGCAGAACACGATGTATAACCATAAATATAATACTCGTTTTTTTTCTCTTCACAGCAAAAGCCAAACTACTATGTTATAACTCTATATATATAACTATATACAACTTACGTATATGTTATATCTTTAAAATCAATATTTAATAAAATTAATATAAACTTAATTTGTTATAATATATATAGACTCAAAACATATCATATAAAACTTATGTGAACTTGTACATACAACGAACCTATTATATATATCTAATATAAATTTATATTCATAAAGCAACATATCTTATATTTCTTATACAAACTTATATATATTCATAGAGCTGATTAATGCACATATACCTTTTTAAACATATATTTATCAAGATATTTGTAACAGACATTACACACAAAATATACATGTTAAACATATATATATATATATATATATATATATATATATATATTAAACCGACCCATATTAAAATAATGTATCCACATATACATATTTAAAATCAACGTTAAATCTTTTTACTACAATCTCTATATATAATACATATATATATAAACTTATGTATAAACAGACAAACCTTAAATATAAACTAATATATATACAACATAATACATATATATACACTTACTTGTTGAAACATATAACATATATGTTGTTGCCGAGATATGGAGAGGTTGACGCTGTCAATTCGGGTGAAGGCTGCTATGGAGTTTTTAGGTGGAAGGACGTGGCTGCATAGGAGAGGGTGAGGCGTGCGGTTGTGAAGTGGGCTGGGTACGGTCGAAGGCTGTGCGGGCAAGTTTAGCTACTACTGGGCGTGCGAGATCATGAAGCAGGATCTGACAGGGATGGGGAGTGGATGAACCAGCGGTGGAGGAGAAGGGTTGTGGCACGACCTATAGTGGGAGAGGAGCTGCTAAGGGGTTCGACGCTCAATGGAGAAGGGGCGGAGGTCGTGGAGGTGGAGGCAGAGATGGGTTGACGCGCATGCGGTCGAGGCTGCTTGGTGAAAGAGGATAGGTTACTTTAGAAAAATGGAGGCACAACAAAATAATGGTTTGCTTCGGAAAACATTTAGAAGGGAGCAGGTTTTCTTCGGTCAAAACAAATAGGAGCACGAGCCAGAGGAGAAGAAAAAGAACGCAAATGCTTATTATATTTATTCTTTTTTTTTTCAAAGTGAAGAAGATGGACTACTGAAATGACACACAATTATATAATCAAAACAAGTGGGAAAATGTAAAGCCACGTATTGAATTCAAGAATTAACAAAGCAAATGACTGTTGGTATAATACGGCGGGTAAATGAATGGACATAGGAAACAAAAAGGCACAAAACGGGTACCGATATAGTTACCTGTTTCGCAGATTCCGTTGCGTACCGGACTCCAAAACACACAAATGAATATACTGTGAAGATCAGTACAATGAGACGAACAAAACGGTACACATATATCATCGATACGACCATCCTATCAAAAGTCGATATTTCACTACCAAACTGTTGCAAATTCGCTGAAAATAAGATAAACGGAGGTAGAGAAGTCCAAATTTGACGAAATGAAATATGACGTCTCACTCAGAAAATAGTTTACATTTATATAATGTAAAATATACAGGTTTCAATAATATTTTATTTACATCAACTTCAACTGATTTAAATTGAATTTTGAAATTTAAGTTGATTTGAATCGATTTGTGGAATTGGATGAAACAATTCTAATGTGGAAACTATTTCAGTATAATCTCTTTAAATAAATATAAACTATTTTTAATTTAAACTATTTTAATATATAAATTATTTTAGGGGGAATGAATTTAAAGGGCAAAAATTTTGTATATTTTTAGCCTCAAGGACACGACCTCAATATTTTAACCACAAGGGCAAACATTCTCTTAAAAATTATTCATAAGGACAGACATTCTTCCAAAATTATTCATAAGGACAAACATTCTTCCAAAACTGCTACCGAACTAAAAACTGATACCTAAAAACTGCTACCGATAACTACAAACTGATACCTAAGAACTGCTATCAATAACTAAAAACTAATACCTAAAGAAAGTTGTCCTTCAGGCTAAAATATTGAAGGTTGGTCCTTGAGGCTAAAATGCTGAGAAATTTTGTCCTTGACAATAATTTCCTGATTATTTTAATATATAACTATTTTGATTTATAACTATTTTAATATATATACTATTTTCAATATCTAAACTGTTTAAGTTGGAAGGATTATGATTTTAAAGTGTTATGATTTCAAAAGTGTTATGATTTCGAAAGTGTTATAATTTTGAAAGTGTTACGATTCTGGAAATGAATATTATTTAAAGTAAATAATGAGATCGAATTGATATGGTTTTGAAGTGAATATGATATTTTGATATGAAGTATGAACTATTTGAATGAAATGACCACGGTGTGAAATAAGCGTTTGGTTGTTAAAGAGACCGGGATCGGATATTGTCATACTCTCTACCAACACCAAAAACCACTTTAACAACTGTGTACGTGGTGGAGATTCCAGAATGAAGTAGGATGGTTTGGTGACGATTCTGTATGAGGTATTTACGTCACCCTGACTCCCATGAGTCGGCTTGATGTGGCTAAAACAGGAGCTACGCCGGGCCAAGTGAGGTCATTCCTCCTATCGAACACATTTCTTCGATACCATTCTATTACTTTGTGATTTGATTGGGTGCACCTTTGATTTGGGAGTGTGTCTCAAGGTGGGTGGTAGTAGCTGTTATGCGTTACCACCAGTCCGGATCCGCAAACGGTATATCTAACCTGGCATTGACTCGCGTGCCTTGTCACATGCCCTACCGTGCCTTCTACGAGTTTGGTTTGCACCATACCTATGGAAAGCCCTCTGATAGCACTCCACTTTACGGAGGAATTACGGTACTGTATAGACTATGGGAATATATAAAAAATGTGTTAAGGTGGATATGGGTAACGCCTTAACGCTATTTTGATAGTTTATTTACTATAGACATATTATAATAGCGTATATTACTACATAGTAGATAGTTCCACGGATCCTTAGAGGATGGGTATCCCAAACATCCTTTAGTTACTTGTATTTCAGTTGACATTTCACTTGAGTTAAATTTACTAATATAAGAATGTTAATCCTGACTCGAGTGTTTTGTGTTTTGCTTTATGCTCGGGTCAGACTGAGTGTCACTGTATTTGAGACTCACCTTTTGAGTTTGGAGCTTTGCTTGAAGATCTGTCTTTGTCTATTCAGCTTTCCATTTACTTCATTTTATTCCAGTTGTTTATTCAGACTTTTCATTTGCATTTGTATTAGTAACTCCTGTGTATTCGAGATATCTGTTGTATTTTACTTTAAACTCTGATGTTTATATAGTAGCTTCATAAACTACTATTTATCTATTTTGCTGCTTATTGATATATTACTCTATGTCTGTGATTCTGTGATTGATTTATTTACTGTATATGCTAAGTTTTGCCTAATATAAATTAACAATCTGATATTTTGAGCAATTCAAGTCTGACATGTGTGGATGATTGTCGATTTGAACGGTTCGAAATGCTAGGTCGTTACATTAGCTACATAAAGACCTTGCGCCATTGATACTCTGAACTGCAGAATTGATTGTTGAAGTAATAGGTAAATGGGGAAACTTAATTAATACCGAACATTAGGGTACATTGTAAAATAGAGTAAATTAATCAATATCGACCATTCAGATAATGATGTAAAACATTAGTGTCGATACAAGGCAAAGCGATATTAAGTTTTAGGTTTGATAGACTATTCATTTCACTATTAAATTAAAAATGACCAAGCTACAAAGTCAATTGTTGCCAACTACTAATTAATCCTACAATCATCTAAGCGACATACAAATTCATCACTAATTCAATCTATAAGCACAATCGATCATTAAGCTAAGTGATAATATGAACATTAAGGTCAAAATCATCTAAGTAAATCCTAACCACAATTTTGACACAAAACCCCCTTATTTAACTCATTGATCTAATAGATAAAAGTGAGAGTTGTACACTGATTTTAGCTTTAGTGACAAAAAACTAGAATTTGTAAATGTTCATCTCAAATTTGAAGTTTGCTTACTTGAGCTTTTAATTGTAGGTAAAAGAGAAAAAATAAAAAGACTTAACTATTTTGAATGATTGGTTGGATCTTTAAGGAATACTAATAGCCGACAAACACTATTCTCAAAATTATTGCCTTGAAAAGTGAATGCTTCCACTACACTTTGGGGTGGCAAATGTTATCCACATAATTTCTAAAGAGAGTATGATGTCAAATTCAAAGCCTCAAATAGATGATATCTAACCTCATTACAAGGAGGAGTATCGAAACCGTTATAATAGCAACAATTATAAAGCACATAAAGGCGGCATTAAGGTAGCAAATGTTACTACTATTATTATTAATCCCGAACATATGTGATATAGTCATGACATTGTACCAACAAGTAGTGTTGAAGGTATAAGCCAATGCTGAAGATATTTTAATAGGTTAATGTCAAAGGTGTAAACCAATGTTGACAGTATGAAGATGAGCCAATGTCGAGGTATAGAGAAAAATCAATGCCGCATCTTTCTAATATTGCCTTATGTTGGTGCTACCCTTCAAATGATGTTGCACCTCATCAATACTACACCTTATTAACTCTGTCTCCCATCGATGCCGAACTTTTTCACTGTCGCCCCATGTTGGTGTTGACCATCAAATACTATCGCTTCTTATCAACGTCGCTCCTATGGACGTCGCATCTCATTAATCAAGAGAATACATCGCATATCTATAAAAGCGATATTGATGTCGAAAGCCATCAATATCCACGAAGGTTGTAATGCCACTCCTTCTCAATGCTACTCCTTATCAATACTACTTCATATTAATATTGCTTCAAACTGATGCCGCACATTTATACATGCGATGTTGATGTCGAAAAACATCAATGTTCATAGGAGTTATCAAGGCCGACTTCATCCAAAATAATGTCACCATATGTTATTATCGCTCCGTAGCAATGCTGCTTCGTATCAATGTCGATTCATGCTGGAATAACTTTAAACTAATGTCGCTCCTTATTGATGCCAAACACCACTTCTATTGGAGCATGTTGAAGCTCAACTATGCATCCAAGAATGCTGAAGGACATTATTAAGCAAAGCTAACACCATGCGATATTAAAGCCAAAGCTTATGAATACCGAAATAAAGCTGTTGTGTCGTAACGCTACCCTTATAAATATGGACCTAGGGGCGTTGTACAAGAGGCCGATCACTCTTTCCTCAACTTCTTACATTTTAAACTTTGTAACCCTAAATTGATTTGGGGATTTAGTGCTGATTGTACCTTCTGCACAAAGGACCATGTACATTCAACTATTTCATGGAATATGAATAAAACATCTTAATTTTATGGCTTGCTTTCGAGTTCCAAAGAATTTGTGATTTTAATCATAGTTTGCTTTGAATTCCTGTAACGACCCACTATTTTGGACCATTCAAATCGACAATAAAACCACACATGTCAGACTTGAATAATTCAAAACAATAGATTGTAAATAAATTTGGAGCAAATAAAACCAATCATAGAATCACAAACACAGAATATCAGAATAACTTGCAGTGGAAAATAAAAATACATAGTGGTTTATGAAGCCACTACAATACATAGTCTCAAACAGATACAAAATACCATAGTCTGAAAAACAGATACAACAGAAGTCTGAATACATAAGTTCACAAATACATAAGCAAAGCTGAGTGAAATAACTGAAATGGAAAGACAACTAGATAGACAGATAACTCCAGCAATCTCTAGCTCCAAAAGGTGAGTCCAAAGCTGAAATACTCAGGCTAACCCGAGCGTAAATAAAAATACAAACACTCGAGTCAGGACATACATACTTATACAATGTAAACCAACTCAAGTGAACTGTAATAGAAATGCACAAGTAACTTAAAGGATGCTTGGGATCGCCCATCCTTTAAGGATCCGTTAAACTATTTACTATGTAGTAATATACGCTATTATAATAATGTCTAAAGTAAAATAAACTTACTTAAAAATAGCGTTAAGGCTTTACATTTTCCACCTTAACACATATATAGTGCCAATAGTCTATACAGTACCGTAATACCTCCAGATCGGGAGGCTACCAGAGGATACTCCATAGGTACGACACAAATCAAACTCGTAGTAAGGCGCGCTAGGGTAGGTGACACGGCACAACTAGGCAATGCTATGGTAGATATACCAATTACGCATCCGGACTGGTGGTAACGCATAGCAGCCACTACCGCCCACCTCGAGCCACACTCCCAAAAATCAAAGGGTGCACCCAATCAATCACAAAGTAATAGAATGGTATCGAAGAAGTGTGTCCGATCATAGGAGCTACCTCATTGGCCCGTCAATCGCTCCTGTTTTAGCCACCTTATGCCAACTCACGGGAGTCGGGTCCATGTTTATGCCTCAAAATAGAATCGTCGCCACCATCCTACTTCATTCTGGAATCTCCACCACGTACACAGTTGTTAAAGTGGTTTTTGGTATCGACGGAGAGTATGTCCATATCCGATCCCGGTCTCTTTAACAACCAATCATTATTATAACCCGTGGTTATAAATTTCAAAATGGTTTATATTTCAAATCAAAACATATTCATTTTAAACCATTTAAATTCAATGTCAATATCCTTCAAAATAATATTCATTTCCAAAGTTATAGCATTTCTAAGTTCATTCATTCAATTATAATAATTTCAAAACATTGTAATTTTAGCATTCATAACACTTTGAAAATGTGATAATACATATATTAGCATTCGAAATCATCATTTTTTCAGAAATAGCAGCACTTAGAAAATGTTACTGTAGATAGTAGTATTTCAGAAATATAGTCTTTTACAGAAACATCAGCACTTATAAACTGCTACAGTAGATAGTAGTATTATTTCAGAAAATAGTACATTTACATAAACAGCAGTACTTATAAACTGCTACAGTAGATAGTAGTATTATTTCAGAAAATAGTACATTTACAGAATCAGCAGCACTTATAAACTGCTACCTTAAAACCACAGCATTTCAGAAATGCTGCCAATACAAATCTGAGATTTTCTATAACATTTCAGAAACATTATAATTTCATTTTTCACCATTTTTAACTTATAAAACATATCTCACTTTTCAAAATTATTTATTTGGATATCATTTCACTTATGATTTAAATAAGATAAAATTTTACAAATAAAATATCCAAATTAAACATAATTCATTTATTCAGCCAAAAATACATTTAAATTGCTTAACTTTTAATTTAACAAACAACAAAAATATTTTATTTACTTTTAAAAATATCCATTTCATAGATAAAATATTTTATTTCTAAGTTAAGCCAAAAATTCCATTTCAAATCAAATTTCAATTATTAAGTCAAATCACATTTAAATTTTACATCTTAATCATTTATTGACTTATACAAATTTTAACTTATAGAAAATCACTATAAATTTATTTAAATCATTTTAAAAATCAAATTAAGTTAATGTCTCATATATTTTATATTCCAAATACTTAAAATTTTCAGAAAATATTTATATTTAAAATTAACCACGGGTCTGTATAATGTTTTCTAACCTAGGTCAAGTGATACGGTTAATATATCATTTCAATCCGTAATGAATTAAAATACCGGGTTTTATCATTTCAAACCCGCAATCCCAAGTCAAATAAAAATCGCTCGAGCCTATCATTTCAGCTCATAATGACTTTTCCCTATTCTAAATTCTGTTCGGGTATGTATCATTTCAACCCATAGTGAAAGGGAACTTGCATTGTGAGAAACAGAAAATAAAATGAACTGTAAAACATAGCATATTATATCAGGTGATTAAAAATGTATAAAATCAGGTTATAACATAATAAAATATCGTATAACAGGCAGATGTGAGCATATATCATAGCATATCAACTACTACATATGCAAGTGACATTGTCTCACATTTATATAAGTACGATTTGTCGAGAGTGATAAACTCACCTCTAAAGCTAGAGATCAAATTCAAAACACAAATCCAAACTCCTCAAAGCACGAAAAGGCATGACTAGATTCGAGGAGAAGTAGCACCCAAATCCAAATCTTGTAAACAAATCAAATACAACCATACATAAATATATAATTCAACACAAAATTTATGAATCAAAAAATGAAACAACGTGAAGTAAAATTGGTTTAACCAAATAAGTGGGCTCGGCCATAAAGCAAATAGGCTCAACCATCACCGCATAAGGCTCGGCCATACATGGTTTGAGGAATCTAGGCTCGGCCATGGTCCCAATAGTGCACGGCTATGGACTGAAATGAAGGGTATGTGAAGGGATTGGCAAGTTAAAAGTCAAGTGAAGGCAAAAGGTCAAAGGTAAGTGAAAGGTCATGTGCACTATTGGTTCGACCATAGGCAAAAAGTGGCTCGGCCTGGGTTGTTTGTTTGGTCAAGTGGTCAGGTCAGGTCTAAAATGAAGGTTTTGGCAAGGGAATGGTCATAGCCAAACTAAGGAAAAGGTGGAATTGATGGTGACCAAGGCTAAAAGGAAGGGGATGATGGTATGGTGGTCTTGGCTAGGATTTCCACAAGCTTTGGTGACGGGGTTTTGGATCAGGAAGGTCACGGCCTGGGTGGGTATGTTGATGAGGAGGTGGAGGCCGATCATAGTGATGGTGAAGTGGTGAGATGGTCGGAAATAGGGATGGATGATGATGGTTATGGCCAAACTTGTAAAGGAGAACCAAACAAAAGAGAAAAGGAAAAGTAAGACATGAAATTTACAGGAATTGTTTTTGTTAGGGAATGAAAATGAGAAAAGAGAAGATGAGAAACTTTGTTTTGTACGTGAGATGGAAAGAGTTTTGAACGGCTAAGGCAAAGGAAAGGCCTCACTTCACATTAAAGAAAAAGAAACTTGTGCCTCTTTGTATTTCTAAGCCCACTTACCAAAGCCCGTTTTAAGACAAACTCAACATAACAAATAAAACTCAAAGCCCAAACAAATAAAAGATTGAAAATAAATAATGAAAATACAGAGAAAAATTACATGTAAAACACTGAATTTTATCAATTTTAAAAAGTATAAAACAGAATTTTACAAAACGAAAAGCAGAACGTATATCAGAAACAAATACTGCTTCAAAGAAAAAAGATTAGAAATTAAAAATTCAAATTTTAAAATTTCAACTAAAGTCAAAGTTTGACCAACGTTGACCAAAATATAAAATTTCCAAAAAATCATTATTCTATAATATTTGGAAAATAAATTATCAATAAATCCCAAATTTTCATTATAAAATTCCAAAATTTCATATTTAAATAATTTAAAAATCAAAGTTTCAAATAAATTGAATTAAAAATATTTGTTAAAAATATGGGTTGTTACACTCTCCCCCACTCAAAACTTTTCGTCCTTGAAAAGGAACGAGACACGAAAACAAGTAAAGAATAAGATAGAATAAGATAGAATAGCAAAAAGTACCTGAAACAAACAATTTCGGATTCGAAGAACGCATGCTCTCCTCCGTCTCCCGGGTACAATCTCGGTCATCAGTACTCCACTGCACTTTGACCAGGTTGACAGATTTCCTTCTCAACTGCTTCGTACCTCTATCGACAATACGAAGTGGCTTCCTTTCGACAGTCAGATTTGGCTGAATATCCAAACTCTCGAGAGTAGAAGGCTGGACAATAAGGGATGGATCATGAAGATACCGACGAAGATGTGAAACATGGAATACATTATCCACTCTAGAAAACTTCTCAGGCAAATCCAGACGATAAGCCAAAGAACCAATCCTCTCCAAGATGCGGAAAGGACCAATGAACCTAGGAGCAAGCTTCCCTCTATGACCAAAACGAATCACATTCCTTAAGGGAGAAACCTTAAGGAAAACCAAACCACCAACAGCAAACTCGAAACTCCTTCTACGCCGATCGGCATACTTCTTCTGCTTATCCTGAGCACTCCTCATCTTTCTCTTAATCTCCTCAACTTTCTCAGAAGCCTCCAAAATCATATCAGGACCAAGAACCAAACGATTACCGGATTCAATCCAGCAAGATGGAGATCTGCAAGGTCGTCCGTAAAGAGCAGCGAACGAAGACATTTCAATGCTAGCCTGAATTCAAAAGATGAAATGAGATAGATAAAAGATTAAGACAAGATTCAAATAAAAGATTGAGATTATACCTGATAACTATTGCTATAGGTGAATTCGACAAGATGGAGATGATCTTCCCAAGATCCTCCATAATCAAGAACACAAGCACAAAGAAGATCCTCTAGAATCTGATTCACTCTTTCTGTTTGACCGTCGGTCTGCAGATGGTAAGCAGTGCTCAGATTCAGATGAGTACCAAAGATTCCTGAAAAGATTTCCAAAATTGACTGGTAAAGATGGGATCACGATCACAAACAATACTGATAGGAACACCATGGAGACGAACAATCTCCCTCATATAGATCTCAGCCAAATTGGAAGCAGAACGGGTAAACTTAACCGGAATGAAATGAGCTGACTTGGTCAATCTATCCACAATAACCCAAATACTCTTATTACTCCTCCTAGTCCTTGGTAATCCATTAATAAAATCCATAGAAACTTGTTCCCATTTCCAATTGGGAACCTCAAGGGGCTGCAACAAACCAGGGGTCTTCTGATGATCGGCCTTGGCTTGCTGACAAGTCGCACACCTACTAAAAAAATGGAGATATCACGCCTCATACCCTTCCACCAATACAACTTCTTCATATCCTGATACATCTTGGTCGCACCTGGATGAATAGAAAGTTTGGATCGATGATTTTCCCCGAAGTAACTCCTATCTCAATCCATCAACATTCGGGACACAAGTCCGATTATTAATCCTCAAAATCCCTCTATCATCGATCTGAGCTCCACTACCATCAAGACTACTACCACCAATCCTGCTACAAACATCCTCCTTAATAAGCCTAAGCATCCGATCCTTATTCTGCTTAGCCATGATACGATCCAAAAGAGGAGAAGAAACAACAAGCTGACACAACATCGCCTTCTTCCGACTCAAAGCATCTGCCACAACATTAGCTTTCCCAGGGGTATAGTTGATGTCGAGGTCATAAGAAGAAAGGAACTCTAACCACCTAACTTGTCTCTGATTCAAATCCTTCTGGGTGAAAATATACCTCAAAGACTGATGATCCGTAAAAAGCTCAAACTTAGTTCCCAAAAGATGATGCCTCCAAAGCTTCAAAGCAAAAACCACAGCAAGCACTACACCACAGATAGGATTTTGGCTCAACCTTAGGCGGCACATTTGATACGGCTATAAGCCGTATCAAATTTTAATACGGCTTCTAGCCGTATCTATATTATTTAATACGGCTGTAAGCTGTATTAACATTTGATCCGGCTTATAGCCGTATCAAAATCTGTGCCTCTTTTCGTGGGAAAATTTTCCCCAAAACGCACTCCCTCCCTCCTTTTTTTATTTCCAGCTTTCATTTTTTTCCCGTGCTTATTTAGGGTTAAATCGCCAGAGAGCCTTCCACCTCGATCGATCGAACGTTGCTTTAACGTCGTCCATCAGAGCCTTCCACGTCTTCTCGAATTCGATCACTGCTCTCAAGTAATTTTGTTATGAAATTGAGTGCTTAATTCCGTTGTTTTTGTTATGAAATTGCGTGCTTAATTTTGACAAGTACTGTTATGATAACAGAAGGGATTGATATGTATAGTTTAGACTAAACCTCAATCTTAATGAGTTGCTATAGGTAACCTAATTTATGTCCTTCCTTTTCTGCTAATGTTGGTCTACTGATCGAAATGTTTGTCCTTTTTTAATAAAGAATCTACGATTATTATCTATGCTTGAACTAGGAAGTTATTTGGTTACCCGTACGTTGGTGGATTAGTGACATGTCAATTGAATTACTAATTTTATCAGTCTAATTTTCTGTTTAATTCTTATGTACTTTTGTTTGAAAATGTTTTATATTGCATGCTTAACCTTCTTTCTTGTTCCAATAATTGATGATTTACTAAACCTGGCCTAATTAAGAAATAATATAATTATGAATACAATTATAATTCTTGTTACTTCTTTTTATCTTCTTTTAGTTAGCTTCCAATTTGAAAATAGGCAGCCTTTGACAGAATTTATGTTTGATATAATTGATTCTTCATTTGGATTCTATAATGATTACTTATTATGCATGAAACAGATGTCATAATAGAATTACGAGAAATATAGACACGAATATTTAAAATTCTAGAGGATTGTGCTATTAAGTATTCAAAGTGCATTGCAAATATTTCTTTAGTAGTGAAAAGATATATTTTTAATGAATATTCACGAGAATAAATAAATCAATAGATAGGTAATTTTGGTATTAGTGAATATAATTGAGATAAATAGACAGGCTGTAAATACAAATAGATAAGAAAAACATATTTATTAATGTCTCATTGTATTTCTGTCAATGCCTAATCGAGGTCAAAAAAATGAAACTTTTGTCTTTGGTAAAGAAAAACCACATAACTGGCCCTGTTCATGGCATGGCAAGAGCACCATGTACACAGAGTCTACTTGGTCTTTATTTTCTCTAGGAAAATTCCATTTGAACTCGTGAATTTGTTGAGTAACCCCATGTAATTTGACAAAAATGAAGAAACCCAGTTTTTTTGCTGAGTAGCCCCATGTCTAATTAAAAAAAACCAATAATACCATGTCTAATACAATAGTCAATCTTATGCTATTTTGTATTATTTTGATCTCCTTGCATAATTTACAGCTTGGTGCTAATGTTGTATATGGTTCTGACATTGTATATGGTTTTGACATTGTTGTATAAGTGGATAAAATTATTGTTAATGGCGCAAGCCAAGTATCAGGAGAGGGGTAATGCATATACATTACTCCGGTGCTACAAAATAGCGCCGTTGTAATGGCAAATTTTTTGGAAACAGTTTGGTGCTAATGTTGTATATTGTTCTGACATTGTTGTATAAGTGGATAAAATTGTTTTTAATAGCACAAGACAAGTATCAGGAGAGGGGTAATGCATAGACATTACTCCGGTGCTACAAAATGGCGCCGTTGTAATGGCAAATTTTTTGGAAACAGTTTGGTGCTAATGTTTAAAATAAACCCTATATTTTGAGTTCCATTTATTGAAATTTAAATAGTCCATATATTTTAACTATTTAAAATTAATTAAATGTTTAAAATCATACTACAAAATTCTAGGTCGTACAGGAAAACAAAAAACGATCATGAAAAAGGCATGTGTATAAATGTAACACCCCGATATTTTCAACCATTCGCATCCGCACATGTCGGACTTGAATTGCTCAAAATACCGAATTGTTAATTTATATTTGGCAAATCTCAGAATATACAGTAAATAAAAATCACAGATCACAGACACGGAGTAAAATAATGCAACGGAAGTAAAAGAAATAGTAGTTCATGAAGCTACTATATAAATATATTAGAGTTACATAAGATATAACAGAAGAAATAAAATACAACAGAAGTCTCAAAATGATAACCAAGTACAAGCTGAACAGAACAACAGAACTGAAATAGATAGGACAAAACAAGCAGATAATCTCCAGCGATTCAAATCTCCAAGAGAGCGGAAATCCAAATCTGTGAATAACTCAAGCTGACCCGAGCGTAAATAAAAATACAAACACTCGAGTCAGGACATACATACTTATACAATGTAAACCAACTCAAGTGAACTGTAATAAAGGTACAAGTAAATTAAAGAATGCTTGGGATCGCCCATTCTTTAAGGATCCGTTAAACTATCTACTATGTAGTAATATTCACTATTATAATAATGTCTAATATAAAATAAGCATACTTTTAAATAGCATTAAGGCTTTACATTTTCCACCTTAACACGTAAAATGCCAATAGTCTACACAGTACCTGCATACCTCGCAAGGCTATGAGAAGATACTCCATAGGTACGACACAAGTAGAAACTCATAGTAAAGCTCGATATGGTAGGTGACACGGCACAACTAGGCAATGCCAGGGTAGATATACCAATTACGCATCCGGACTGGTGGTGACGCATAGCAGCCACTACCGCCCACCTCAAACACTCCTAAATCAAGGGTGCGCACCAAATCAATCATAAGTAATAGAATGGTATCGAAGAAGTGTGTCCGATCAGAGGTGCTACCTCCTTGGTCCATCAATCGCTCCTGTTTTAGCCACCTTATGCCAACTCACGGGAGTTGGGTCCACGTATATACCTTAGGATCGTCGCCACCATCCTACTTCATTCTAGAAACTCCACCGCGTACACAGTTGTTAAAGTGGTTTTCGGTATCGATAGAGAGTATGTCCATATCCGATCCCGGTCTCTTTAACAACCAATCGTTATTATAACCCGTGGTTATAATTTAAAATAGTTTATACTTCAAAATAGAATTTCAAATCCAAATCTTTACCAAAATAAAGATTAAATCAATTCCAAAACATTTCAATATATTTAAAATATCATATCATTTCAAAACTTCATTTCAAATCATTTTAATATATCAAACTATCATATCTTTCCAAAACTTCATTTCAAATCATTTTAATATATCAAAATATCAAATCTTTCCAAAACTTCATTTCAAATCATTTTATATACCAAAATATTATTTGAGTTCAAATCTAAATATTCAACTTTAAATACTTTTTAAATTCAAAGATATCATTCATTTATTATCATTTCAAGTCACCTTTTAAATAGTTTATATTTTAATCAAAATAATTCATCTAAACCATTTAAAAATGTAATTATTATACTTTCAAGTCAAGTATTCAATTTTCAAAGATTCAAACCCTTTTGAGTTCATTTGCTAAGTCAAAACCCCTAATTATTAAAATTTCAGCCTTTCACAGCATTTAGAAAAAACTGTTATAAGTTATATTTGAAACATTTTAATTCAGCAAAGACAGCACTTAAAAACTACTGTTATATCTCATTTCTAGTTGAAAAATTAGTTTAAACAGCAAGGACAGCATTTCCAGAAATGCTGCGGTAGCTCAGATTTCAGAACAAAGGTTTTATTTGATTTTAACAAAGACTGCAGACTACTACAATATTTCCAGAGAATGCTATAATAGACCTGAGTTAAGTTTTTGCCTATTAGTTCAACTACAGCAACTGCAGCATTTCAGAAATGCTGCAGTAGCCCTTTTATTCAATTTTTAGTGTAATTCAGAACCATAGCATTTCTGAATGCTATTAAAAGTGATTTCCAGCTTTTTAGTGTATTTCCAGCAATTAAATAACTTCATTTTAAACTCTTTAAACATTTTAAAAATCATAATTTAACATTAAAAATGTTCATTAACATATCATTAAACATTTTGATTTTTATTAAACCAATTTCTTATAAATAAATCCAAATTTCAATAATTCCACTTATTAGTTCAAGTGTATAATTTCCTTTTCTTCACTTTCAACAAATAAACTTAACACTTCAAATTTAAATTACCATTTCACAAATTTAACTAAATTTCCAATTTTATTTAATTAATTTAAACCTTTAATTAAAACCAAATTTACATTTCCCAATCAAGCTATATTTTAAAATTAAAATTTAAGCATTCATTTATTTAACCACTTAAATTCATAGAAAAGTCAATAATACTTTAATAAATCACTTAAATTAAAATTTAAATCAAATTATCATATTTACCATTTTCCAAATATAATTAAATTTCCATTTTTATTCATATAACTTAAATATCATTTTAACCAAAATTCCAAATTCCAAACTTAAGTTATATTTCAATAATCCAATATAACCATTCATTAATTACATTTTAACTCATAGAAAAATCATAATTTCTTTATTTTAAAACATTTCAAAATCTATTTAAATCAAATTTCATAAATTTCATAAATTTATATTTTTAAAATACTTAAAAATATCCAAAACACTTTATAAAACAATCACGGGCCTGTATATAGTTTTCTAACCTAGGTCAAGTGATACGGAGATGTATCATTTCAATCCGCAGTTTAAAAAGAAAAATCCGGGTTCTATCATTTCAAACCCGCAATCCCAAGTTAAATAAAATAAATAAAAACCGTTCAGGACTATCATTTGCCCATAACGATTTTTCCCTATTCTAAAGTCCGTTCGGGTATGTATCATTTCAACCCATAGTGAATCTAATCCACAGGGAACTTGCAGTGTGATAAACATATATAAATGAACAGAATAGCATAATATAACAGTAACAGATAAGATGACAGGTAAATTAACAATTTAACATCTTATATAAATGGTCACAGGCAGTTATAACATCACATAATAGTTCTACACATTCAAATGGTGTCAATTCACATTTGTATAAGTATAAATGTCGGGTGAGATTTACTCACCTTTTTGTGCTGGAGTTAGCGATCAAAACACACAGAATAGATTCTAGAAAGAACGACAAGCAAGATACAGAATGACTTTGATTCAAGTGAGAAGAGAGAGCCAAGATATGATCTTGTAAACAATACCCAATCAAGACAGAACAATATAGCACATGAATATATTTAACATAAAACAACGTTGAACAAATTGAAATACAAAGCAACAAGGAACAAGACCTTGTCTTTACCATTCAAATGCTTGGCCTAGGGGTTCATGTGCTCGGCTATGATGGTTTACATGCATGTTAAGCTTGGCCATAGAGGAAGATGGCAAGGCAAAACAAGTGGAAGATGAAGGCAAGCAAGTGGAAGGGTTTGGGTCAAGGAATGGAAGGTTTTGGTCAAGAGATGTAAGGATTTGGTGCATCTAAGGTTCAGCCATGGTCAGGTTAGAGGGGAGGCTGATGGTTAGGGGTCAGGTCATGATGGTGGTGGAGCAAGGGGAGGTGGCCAAGGCAAGATATGAAGGTGGTGGTGAAGTTTAGGTCGGCTATGCATAGTTTGCAAGGTTTTTGAGATGTTTTTGTGGTGTTTTCTCCATGGGATGGTCACGGCCTGTTATGGACAGAGGAGAGGGATGGTTGAAGGCTGTGGATAATGAGGAGGAGATGATGGTGGTGGTTGGTGGAGATGGTGGTGGTTGTGGCCAAGAAAAACTAGAGAGAAGCAAGGCAAAAACATAGAAAACAATGGAAAAAATGAAGAAAAAGAGGAGAAATGGAAGAGGCCATTACTAAAATCTTTTTTCAGAGATGATAGTCGAAAATTTTCTGAAATGAGAAGCTTTCATTCACGTGAAAACAATAAAACTCACGGCTAGCAATAAAGTTTTGAAATGGCCAAGAGAAATGAAGAGTTTAGCAAATGAAAGGTCATTGTTTTTAAAGCTTTAGTCTCTTTGATTTCCAAATTCTTTTAAACAAAATAAACTAAATAAATTTCAGTAAATACTTTTAAAAACCGAAACAACGTGAAATAAAATGAAAATAAATAAATAAATTTTAATTATATATAATTAAATGAAGAAAATAGCAAAGAAAATGTAAACTAGGCTAGAAAATTTGAAAATAAATGTAATGGACTTTGGAAAATTTTTATATAATTGAAAAATATTTATAAATAAAGATAAGAACACCAAATAAAAATGAATTCACAAAAATAAATAAATAACTTTTAATTAAATAAAATTTAAATGAATAAAATAACATAAAAATGGAAACTAGGCTTTATAAATTTAAATAAATTCAAGTAAACTTTAGAAAAATTATACTATCACGTTAAAAATATTAAAAGGCAAAAATATACATAAAATAACATATTAACACATTAAAACAAAATATGAAAATAAAAATATAATTTATATAATTTAAAATAGACAATATTGCTAAAAAATCAGTTTACACACAATATTGAAATATACATAACTTTCACAATTTAACTCCGTTTCCAACGAAACGAAAAGCTGTATTCAAGTTATTAAATCTATTTTCATAATAAAAGAAAAAAATTTAAGAATTTGAATATTTAAATTTAAAAGTTAAAAGTCAAAGTTTGAACAGAAATTCACTTTTCAGTGAAATATCTAATTTATACTAGTTTGAAACTATAATTCACACAACGATCAAAATTTATATTTAGAAATGAAATGTTTGAAATAAAACAAGTTTAAAATAATTTGAAATAAAAATATAGTCAAATTTAAATATATGTAGAAATCTAGGGTTGTTACAATAAATCTTACAAGGAAGTTAATTGTTTACTAAATTATATTGTTCTTTACTAAACAATTTATATTATGAACGATCAAGTAGCTTGAATCATGTAAAATTACTAACTTAGAAAATGAAGTTACATTTGTTTCCCCATAAAGCTTTTTTTAAAACAATGATGATATCAAGTTTAGATATGCCCTCACAATTTGATGATGGTGAATTATCATGTGGATTAAATCATGTTCTAATTTGGAAAGGAAAGTTACAGACTTATTTATTTTCTAGAAAAGATGCTTTTATGATAGTGATTTCAAATTTTGAAATATTTTCACAATTTGATAATAATAAATGATACTTTACGTTAAATCTTATAGTTATCACTAAATTAGGAAAGGTTTATGAAATTACTTTTTTATAGAAAAAGGAAATTAATGCGCTGTCCCTACATTATCTTGTTAATTTATTATACAATATGACAATTCAAATTCGGAAAATAACATTTTTGGAAACTTTAGGTAGTGGTGGAAATGGAATGAGGGGAAAAGGCAATTTTATCGTCAAAGGTAGTTAATGTGACAGGGAGGAAGATGGTAGCAAGGAAGTTGAATTGGAGATAGTGCAGTGAGTTGAATTCTTGGGTGATTGTGGTTAAGGACTGCATGTTTGAGGAGCAGGGTTGTGTTCGAAATTGTGAGGTTGTGTTTGGCAGTTTGAATGTATGGGATGTGGCAGTGGATGTTGAGTGTTTGGTTGCAGTATAGTGGAGATTGGGTGGGGATATTTTGCTGGTGGGGTGTTTGGCAGAAGTAATAGTGCAGTGTTGTGGGAGGGAATGAAAGATGAAATGTAGAAATAAAAAATGTAAAGTAGTGAACTAGGAAATATAGAGAATGCAATGTAGCAATGGAAATGCATAAACAAAGAATGAAACTTAAATGCAAATGGATTTGTGTATTTGGTTCTTAATAAAACAACTTAAAAAGTATAGTCCTCTCAACAGCAATTAACATTAACCATTAACACGTCTATTAATCTTTGAAGCAAAATTCGAATTTAAAAAGTTAGAAATGAATTACTTTTAGCCCAATTTGACAGAGTAAGTCTTCTAAATTTTATTTTAAAGTTTTATTTCACGATTATTTTATAACTACAAACTTTGGGGGTTAGTATTTACTATTTACTCTCACATTAGCTGAACTATCAAAGAGAACGTGCACGCAAAAAAATGGCCCAACCAATGGTAATCGGTCAATACAATTAATTTTCATCAATTATTTGCGTTCACGGTTCACTTATTGTTTCATTCACATAAACTCTAATAAGTATAATGAATGAACCTGAATAATATCTTAGGTTTCACCCTAAAATCTCAAACTGTAGAAATGAAATGGTTGTTGATATTGATGTTCACTTTAAATACATTATGCTTGGGACATCTTGAAAATAGAGGTTATATGGAATCTGTACATACAAGAATAGAGATATTTCGATGTACAAATGAATGGCAGATTATCATAGTTTAAAAGCATAATGAGAATTAGAAAATGAATATGTGTTGATATCAGTGTCCACCTTATGGTTCATTTAGCCGATGAAGCGTTGATTTGTGGCCCTGTCAGATATAGATGGATGTATCCATTTGAACGGTAAATTTCTAATTTCAGTTATGCACATCATTATTTCATATAAATAGCTACTATCTACAATATATAATTGATCACATTTATAGGTTGATGAAAACATATAAAGGATATATGAGCAATAAAAGATACATTGAAGGGTGTATTGCGGAAGGATATATCGTACAAGAAGCTAGTCTTTACTGCATGGAATATATGCCAAACGGAGGTGATGGTAATCATAAACATACCCACGAAGCGTTATTAGATGAGGATGATGAGTTTGCTGGTGAGATACCTCTGGATAATGGTAAAGACATAACGTTAACCCAAGTGCAGTTTGAACATGTGCGTAGATGGGTCCTTAATAAGTACGATGGATTGGATGAATGGAAGAAGTAAGTTCACGAACTTGTTTGGAATTTTAATTTTTTTAATTCAATTTATATATACATTTTGATATGTGTTTTTCATAGGAGGTATAACTCCTATGTGAAAAGTACTAGATTTCAACCTAGAGGCAGGGCTACCACCGTGGAAGTAGTTCAAAGTTTTAATCTATGGTTACGTAATGAGGTTTAACTTCGTCTTAAGTATTTCATGTGTTTATAAGTGTGCAATACACCTTTGTGACCATGCTTTTTTACTTATTAAAATTTATGTAGCTGTTAAAGACCATCGATGTTGATCCAACTCTGTGGCGGTTAGTGCACGGGCCGAAGTGCATAACGCGTAGTTATATGAAGTACCAAGTGAATGGATTTTCATTTTCCATGAAAAAGTACGAAGACCGTATGATAACACAAAATAGCGGTGTATGCATGAGAGCAATTACAAAATTTAGAGCGAGTGGCAAGGATAAAAATTACAAAAGAGTTTTGAACGGCTAAGGCAAAGGAAAGGCCTCACTTCACATTAAAGAAAAAGAAACTTGTGCCTCTTTGTATTTCTAAGCCCACTTACCAAAGCCCGTTTCAAAACAAACTCAACATAAAAAATAAAACTCAAAGCCCAAACAAATAAAAGATCAAAAATAAATAGAAGAATGAACAATGAAAATACAGAAAAAATTGCGTGTAAAACACTGAATTTTATCAATTTTAAAAAGTATAAAACAGAATTTTACAAAATGAAAAGTAGAATGGATATCAGAAACAAATACTGCTTCAAAGAAAAAAGATTAGAAATTAAAAATTCAAATTTTAAAATTTCAACTAAAGTCAAAGTTTGACCAAAGTTGACCAAAATATAAAATTTCCAGAAAATCATTATTCTATTATATTTGGAAAATAAATTATCAATAAATCCCAAAATTTCTTTATAAAATTCCAAAATTTCAAATTTAAATGATTTAAAAATCAAAGTTTCAAATAAATTGAATTAAAAATATTTGTTAAAAATATGGGTTGTTACAATTCCGAAAGCACGCATATTTTTTATTTCTATTTGCATAAGATTGCCTATATAGATTGGTTTAAAGATTACATGAGTTTAACACAATAATGCTTATAACGACATCATGGACCTAAATATGCTAAGCCTAATTTCCCAAGCCCTTACTCAACCAAGTGTCGCTTTAGCCAACACTCATTGAGGTTTACAAGGGATATCCAAGCCTTTATTCAATCAAACTACTCTTCTCATACAACCTTTGGGTGTTGACAAAGAAATTCGTTAACAACTACCAACCAACATATCATAACAAGATGCACAACCAAACTATCCTAATGCATAGGGTGCATGAGTCTGTAAAATAACTTAGCATAAAACTTAAGAACTAAACACCGGGTTTTATTTCAACTCTATTTGAAATAATAATATATACTTATAACTTTAGCGTATCAAATCCTACTTTCAAGGTTTTTAAATCAAGATCTGCTTTACCAAAACAACACCATAGCAAATTACTGTGGTATCATCCCCCATTAGAACTCAAAAATAAACGCTGATAATGCTGCAGTCATCACCAGAATTATTTTACAATGACAAGAGTGAGTTCAGTGCTTTCTATCTCCTTTAAAATCCTTTTAGAATATTTCTATTCATTAATACTTTCAAATAATACTATTATTATTTTTCCTAAACCTTTGAAAAACAAATTTCATAAACATTGGGATTTAAGATATCAAATTTTTAGTTTCAATCCTTTTTTTTATAAATTGTATTTATAAACCATACTTATAAAATTACACCTCCTCATATAAAATCCTTTCATAAAAGTGTATCTTTGTTTAGATTATAATAAACATCTTTTATCAAAATTAAATCTTAACCCAAAATTTTCACTTAATGCGTTGTATCAAATCGTGAAACTTAATTCATAAGGTATTCATTTCAATGTTCCCATAATTTACCATCTACCTAATCCATGCAGTGAAAAGGTAAAACTGCTCATAAACTAGTTGAGCACAACTAATCAAACAACAAATGACAATAATTGAATATTATCATTTCCTTAACAAACACATCATAAATTACTATATCAACTTTTGAAATTATTATTTTATATATAAAATATAATCCAGGGTGAAATTATTTCATTTACCAATTCCAAAATAATACCGTGTCAATTTGCCTTGTCCAAGTGTTTAGAAACTCCTATCGATACTGTGGCATCCCACGTACTGACTAGAACTCATAAACCACTCAACAGACGAATCAACACAATATAAAAAATCTTATAACACTAACAAATACATGCTCTTATGTATAATACACTCAAATTCATCCTAGGGTGGGTGTTACAAACCATATCTCTACTGACTCTACCCTACTAAAGCCTAGGTATTTTCCCAACCTATGCTCTGATACCACGCTATAACGACCCACCTTTTCAACCCTCTAAAGTCGACACTAATACATCCACGGTATTCACATGTCGAGCATCCAAGTGCTGGAAAGACAGATTATTGGGGTGAAAGAAAGAAAAGACAGAACAAAATCACACATCATGATGAGTAATATATAATATACAATTGATCTTTACAAAAGTGAAGTTTATATACAAACATTAATCAAAGTGAAATAACATTCATCAGCTTGGACAGTTATAACAACATGTCCACCAAATGCTGATAAATACAAAACAACAAATGCAGCGGAAATAAAAGGTACGTGAATACTTCTTGGATGCATTTAGCTCATCTCTTGAAGCTCCAAAGCATTCATAACTAAATATGGAAATATGCTCAGGCTGACCCGAGCATTGTGAGAAAATAACACCCAGATCAGTCTGGTAAACAAGCTTGAGAAACATAGTTCAAATGGATTTTTAATGCTACAAAGCCGTTCAAAATAAAGGTATCTTGTAAGACCACGCCACATATAAACACGGACGGGTTTATACCTTACAATAACCAAACCATTTCTATAAGAAGTCCAGTGATATTATAATAATGTCTAAGGTTTAAAATAAATATTTAATCATAGCTGAAATGGTTACATTAATTACATTCCAGCATATTAGGTATACAACTAAATCTGTAAAGGAACCTATTGGAGAATGTATTCCATACAATAACAATGATACTGGGGTACTACCTGTCACAGTACACCTCTATAAAAATGTACCGTAGGCCTAGCCGGGAACCCCTATAAATTAGGACTGGCCTACGCTTACCGGATAGTATCGAATATGTCATCACCCCGGTTGCCGGCCAACAACCATGTTGAGCCACTTATATACATAAATGGGTCAATATCGATCTAGATTGGGTAATGACCATACCCTAATAGCAAATCACAGAGCCCTAAAGCATATCCCTTATTTTAGTCATTACCAAGTATGAGGCTTGAGGCTATGTTTTACCTTTTTAGCAAATATCACTTAGAATGCTAACACTACCCTCCAAGCAACAAAGTAATGCCAGCTTTCATCCATACAAGTTGTTTAGGATATGAAAAAACCAAAGGCCATACTTCTACTACATTCATTTTGGCAATTACCCTCAGGATTAGTAGCAAATTGCCCTTGTACTTCAAAGAACTTCATCTTCGATCGTCTTCAAGATATATCCAATTCAAATGCTTATGCCGATTCGAAGTGATTATCAGATAATATATCTGATCCTAGTCTCTCTGAACCGACAACGATAACTGGCTAAGTTTTGATAGTCGACTATTTAACTATCAAATAACCAAACCATTTAACCAGAGATTTATTACCATATAGAAACCAATTGTGGTTAAGCACATAAGTAACCACTAAGCCTCTTTATTTGATCCTTTCGTTAATTAAAATATCCTTTCAAATATTTGTATTAAAATACCATTTTCAAATGATATATTCATTAACCCTTTCTACTCTTTCAATACCTAAAAAATATTGATATACTTAACTCAACTATATAAGTATACGCACAAAACATTCCACATTCAATACATAGAAAACTTTTTCATATACTTATATTAACAGTATAAGTATATTCACAAACACTACATTTTCAATATAGATGGAACATATTGAAAATTAGACTAAGTATACTTACCACCACTTCCCGATTTCAAACTTGTATTAATGACCCACTTTTTCGACCGTCGAAAGTCGACACTTAACACATCTATGGTATTCAAATGCCAAGCATCCAAGTACTAAAGAGGCAAATTTTTTGGGTAAAAAGAAAAAGAAATGAAAAAGAATAGGGGAAAATAGAATCTCACAGTGGAATGACAATATATAATATAATAAAGACAATAAAAGCTATTACTCTAAAATACATGGTATGTCATAATTAAAAAAACCACATCATCCTAGGCAGTTATAACTTCCTAACCTTACAACTATTGATAGGTATATATAATAATATAATGGAAAGTGAAAATACTATGGTAGGTGAACATCTAGCTCTTCTCCATGAGCTCATGTCCTACCAACGGCAACCTAGAAAAACTCGATCTGACCCGAAAATGGATAAACAAATAATAATTCTATGAGACCATGCTGCTAAACACAGAATGGGTTTTACCTTATAAGAATGATATCCACACATGAGAGAATAGAACCAAATTAGGATAGAACCTAAGCTTGAGAGAATGGGCATCAACAAGATCAAAATCCAAACTAAAAGAATGGACATAAATAACAAAACAACGAGAAGAGCACCAGACACTTCTCCATGCAATTAAGAAAAGCATTCAAAGATTTGAATCAAATAAGGAAAGGAAAATTTCCAACAATAACTAAGAGGGCGCACCCTCCTTACCGAAAATATAACTCTAGACAACATACTTGAGAACTACGATGTCTCTCGGAAAATGTACAAGTCGGGCCCCGCCAACCTTAATTAGTATTTGAGTATTTTACATCTTCGTGTGCATACCACCAAATCCAATCCAGAGTAGATGTGAAGATACCCTAATGTGAGCAACCCTACATAGCTTAATGTCCATTTTTACTTTAGTTTTAGTCATTTCCAACAAAGGATATTAATACTCAAATAAGCAACAAATCGTCTTAAATTGATGAAACACAAATAAGATAGTAGAATCGATAGTCAATAAATCAACTATCAGGAATAAAAAAATAATCGTATATGAAAATTATGTCTCATACCTTATCACCACTTGTCGATTTCAAACATGTACTATTCCATGGTGAATAATGAAGCTGGACATGTTAGGGCTTTGTTACCTCTCAAACCTTGCCTCGACGAATATTTTATTTTTTGAGATAGAGAAGAGTTTTCATAAGTCGACGTTTAGTGATAAGTATATGCCTAAATCCTTCCATATAAGTGATATCACTTATAGAAATTGAATACCTTACACTTATCACCACTTCTTTATCTCAACTGGTACTACCCCGAGGAAAACAATGAAGACGAACAAGTTGGGCCATTTTTTCCTCTCAGACTTTGTCATGACAACATTCTAAACTTTAAGAATAGCAAGAGTTCCTTCAATGTTTAGTGCTAAGTGCAAGACTAAATATTTTCAATAAACGAATCAAACTTTTAATACATTTGACTCAAACTTGTGCTTGATTGTCACATCATAAATATTTGTAAAGCACTTAAAACACTCTTTAAAATATTCCTTTTATAGAGCTAATTATATTTCTAAGTTTATTAAAAAGAAGGGTAAAAAAAAGTCATTAAAACATCGTTTATTATGAACCCAAAAAAATTTTCACTTAGCTTTATTTTTTAAAATTCCTTTTTAAAGATTTTCTTATTTATAAAATATCATTTATAACTTTAAAATAACATTTATTATCCCAAAAGATAATAAATCAGCTTTAAATACTTTGATAAATTTAAAACAATGTCAATCATCTCGAAAAATAATTTATATAACTCTTTTGTATATTTAAAACCACATTAATTATCCCAAAAGAAAATTAAACAAATTTATAATCTTTTTATATTGTTAAAACAATATTAATTATCTCGAAAGATAATCAATAAAATTTATAATTTATAAATTTAAAACAACATTAAATATCCTGAAAGATAACTAATCAAATTTATAATATTTTTATATTTTTGAAACAATATTAATTATCCTGAAAGATAATCAATCAAATATTAATATTTTTATAAATTTAAAACAATATTAATTATCTCAAAAGATAATCAATCAAATTTATAATCCTTTTTTAAACTTGGAACAACATTAATTATCCCAAAAGATTTTATAAGTTTTGGAATAAATTAAATCAGTTAATTGCTTTATTAATTTTTTGATTACCTTCATTAAAATTCAAATCCATCTTTCCAAATTTACAACCCGCCTGTACAAACATATGCATACAGAGAAACCTACCAAATCAGGCATGGATTCTCATTAATACGGAGCTATACTCCTCCATTCGACGAACGGTCTTCGCCAATGCATCCTGCGTCGCCTCTTCTCTACGACCATCACCTGAATACCGCGCTCGATCAGCCCTATACAAATCCGACCTGATAGCATCCACGTAAAACTATAAAAAATGCGATTTGCATCCCATGCCGATCCTGCTCCAACCAATGCTAAACTTCCTCACTTCAAACCAATTTTACAGCGGTGGCCTACGATCGACCAACCGCCACCCTATACTCTGCCACGTCACCACATCCTCTACGGCTAAAACTATCGATCATGACCAACGATTTGAAGAGCGCACACGCGAGTGCAATTGTAACGACCCACTATTTTGGACCATTCAAATCGACAATAAATCCACACATGTCGGACTTGAATAATTCAAAACAATAGATTGTAAATAAAATTTGGCAAAACTCAGAATTTACAGTAAATAAACAACAGATCACTGAAACAAAGTAACATAACAATGCAGCGGAAACAAAGAATAGTAGTTCATGAAGCTACTATATATATAATAATAGAGTTCAACAAGATACAACAGAAATCACGAATACAAAGATGTCTCAATACAATAGTCAAATACAAGATCTAATACATCACTGGAATCAACTGAATGATTGAAAGCAGAATCAATGGATGGATCCAAGCGAAGCTCCAACTCCAAAGGTGAGTCTCAAATACTGGTATAACTCAGTCTGACCCGAGCGTAAAGCAAAACACAAAACACTCGAGTCAGGACATACATACTTATACAATGTAAACCAACTCAAGTGAACTGTAATAAAAATGCACAAGTAACTTAAAGAATGCTTGGGATCGCCCATTCTTTAAGGATTCGTTAAACTATCTACTATGTAGTAATATACGCTATTATAATGTCTAATAGTAAAATAAACTTACTTTTAAATAGCGTTAAGGAGTTACCCATATCCCCCTTAACACATAATAGTCCCAATAGTCTATCCAGTATCAGCGTACCTCTAGATCGGGAGGCTACCCTAAATACTCCACAGGCTACGGCACAAAACCAAACTCGTAGTAAAGCCCGCTTTGGTAGGTGACACGGCACAACTAGGCAATGCCAGGGTAGATATACTAATTACACATCCGGGCTGGTGGTAACGCATAGCAGCCACTACCTCCCACCTCGGAACACATTCCCAAATCAAAAATCGAAGGGTGGCCACCAAATCAATCACAAAGTAATAGAATGGTATCGAAGAAATGTGTCCGATCAGAGGTGCTACCTCATTGGCCTGTCGATCGCTCCTGTTTTAGCCACCTTATGCCAACTCATGGGAGTCAGGTCCACGTATATACCTCAATAGGATCGTCTCCACCATCCTACTTCATTCTGGAATCTCCACCGTGTACACGGTTGTCAAAGTGGTTTTCGGTATCGACAGAGAATATGCCCATATCTGATCCCCGTCTCTTTGCCAACCAATCGTTATTATAACCCATGGATATTTATTTCGAAATAATTTATACCTCAAAACAAAATATCATATCCCTTTCAAACTAGTTTATACTTCAAAACCAAAATATCATATCCATTTCAAACTAGTTTATACTTCAAAACCAAAATATCATATTCAAAACTAGTTTATACTTCAAAACCAGAATATCATATTCAAAACTAGTTTATACTCCAAAACCAAAATATCATTTGAACAAACCCAAATTTCCAATCACTGAATATTTCTTTCAATTTATTTAAACTTGAAATATTCCTTTTTAAATCATCTTAAACCAAAACCACTTTATAAAGCCATATTCTTAAATCTTAAATTGCAAATCAATATATTCAAAACAATTCTTAATTAAATACCATTTCAAATAAATTCATTTCCAAAATCATAGTACTTTCAAAGTTATAACACCTTTGAAACCAAACACTTTGAAACCATAATACTTTGAAACCATATCAATTTTAAAATGTTATCATTTGGAAATCATAATATTTAGAAAAATCATAACACCCTTAAAATAATATTCATTACCAAAGTTATAGCATTATTAAGTTCATTCGTTCAATTATACCAATTTCGAAAACATTGTATTAACTTATAAATTTCAAAAATGGTTTATATTTCACCTCAAAACATATTCATTTAAACCATTTAAATTCAATGTCAAAATCTTCCAAAATAATATTCATTTCCAAAGTTCATTGTAATTTCAGCAACAACAGCACTTATAAAGTGTTACGGTAAATATATTAACATTTCAAAAACATTGTCAAATTCAAAACAGCGGCACTTATAAAGTGTTACGGTAAATATATTAACATTTCAAAAACATTGTCAAATTCAAAACAACAGCACTTATAAAGTGCTACAGTAGGTATTAGTATTTCAAACCAGGTTAGTTTCAAAAACAGCAGCACTTATAAACTGCTGCAGTAAGTATTTTAGTATTTCAAAAACAGTTCATTTCCAGCAACGATAGCACTTATAGAATGTTACCTGAAACCCATAGCATTTCATAAATGCTACAAATACTATTATAAGTTTTTACTATAACAATTTAAAAACAATATATCTTCAACTTTTCCCATTTTTAACCTATCAAACTTATTTCACTTTTCAAAATTATTTATTTGGATATTACTTGACTAATGATTTAAATAAAATAACTTTTTATAAATAAATATCCAAATTAAACTATAATTCATTTATCAAATCAAAATACATTAATTTACTTAAGTTTTTATTTTAACAAATATCTTAATGCTTTATTTAAAATATCCATTTCATAAATAAAATATTCTTATCACTAAGTTAAGCTTAAAATTCCATTTAACACAAAATTTTCAATTCTTAAGTCAAATCAAAATTTACATTTTCAATCATTAATTTGCTTATACACTTAAACTTACATAAAATCAGTATAAAATTTATTTAAATCATTTAAATCCAATTTAAGTTAAAATCTCAGATAATATAAATTCCAAATACTTCAAAAATTTCAGAAAACTATGATTTCAAACTTAAGTTCAAAATCAAATATTTTTAAGATTTCAAAATACTTAAAATTTACAGAAATTATTATATCAAACTTAAGTTCAAAATCACCTATATTTAATATTTCAAAATACTTAAAATTTCAGAAAACTATTATTAAAATAAACCACGGATCTGTATAATATTTTCTAGCCTAGGTCAAGTGATACGGATATGTATCATTTCAATCCGTAATTTAAAAAGAAAAAAAATCCGGGTTCTATCATTTCAAACCCGCAATCCCAAGTCAAATAAAATAAATAAAAATCGCTTGAGCCTATCATTTCAGCTCATAATGATTTTTCCTTATTCTAAAGTCCGTTCGGGTATGTATCATTTCAACCCATAGTGAAAGGGAACTTGCAGTGTGAGATATAGAAAATAAAATAAACAGTATAGCATATCATATCATATCAAGTGGTGTAACAGGTATATAATCAGGTTATAACATCATATAATCATATCACAGGCATATATGAATTTATAGCAACATAGCATATCAATATTACACATCCACTTGTCATCGTTTCACAAATATATAAGTACGAATGTCGAGAGTGATAGACTCACCTTTTAAAGCTAGAGATGACAATTTGAAACACACAACTATACTCCGAAAAGCACGACAAAGCACGAATAGATTTGAGTGGATGAAGAGCCAAGATCCAAGTCTTGTATATAAACAAACAATATACAAACATATATAAGTATATGATTATACAAAGAATATAAATTAAAATAATGGAAAAGATATGAACCAAAGTGACCTAGAATTGCTTTAACCATCAAGTGGGCTCGGCCATGGTCACAATGGGCTCGACCATCATCATATTAGGCTCGGCCATGATCAAGATATGCTCGGCCATGATGTTTAGACACAAACTAGGCTCGGTTATGGTTACACAAGGCACGACTATGGATTAGAATTTGAAGAGATAGGAGTTGTGAAGGCAAAGAGACAAGGCAATGAAAGGTCATGTGTATTTGGGTTCGGCCTAGGCAAGTATGGCTCGGTCTGGGTTCATGGTTTTGGTCAGGTCTGGTCATGGCCTGGAGTGGGTTCTGGTCATAGCAAAGCAAAGCAAGGGGATGGAGGAGGTGGAAGACATTATAATGACCCACTATTTTGGACCATTCAAATCGACAATAATCCGCACATGTTTGACTTGAATAATTCAAAATAACAGATTGTAATAAAATTTGGAGCAAATAAAATCATTCACAGAATCACATACAAAGAAATATCAGAATAACTCGCAGCGAAAATAAAATACCATAGTAGTTCATGAAGCTACTATACACAACTCTCAAAACATATACAAAATATCATAATCAAAATAAATATAATAGAAGTCAGGATACATAAGACAATAATACAGAGACAATACTGAATAGGAAATAACTAGAATAGAAGATAAGAAATAATGGATGGACAGATAAGCTTCAGCAAATCTCTAGCTCCAGAAGATAAATTCCAAAGCTGTGATTCTCAAGCTGACCCGAGCGTAAAGCAAAACACAAAACACTCGAGTTAGGACATATATACTTATACAATATAAACCAACTCAAGTGAACTGTAATAGCAATGCATAATAACTTAGAGGATGCTTGGGATCGCCCATCCTTTAAGGATCCATAAAACCATCAATTAAAAAGTAGTGACAATATCACAGAAATGTCCATATCGAAGTAAACCATGCAACTAACAGTGTTAATGTGCATCAAACCATCACCAGGAAATCAAATGACATACAGAGAAGTATACTCGTGGTTATAAAATTCCAAAATAATATTTTATACTTCAAAACAAAATATCATTTCAAATTCAAATCTTTATCAAATTAAAGGTTAAATCATTTCTAAACCATTTCAATATTTCAAAATATCATATCTTTCAAAAACATCATTATCCAATCATCATTTGAATTCAAAGCCCATATTTAACTTTAAATACATTTTAAATTCCAAGATATCATTCATTTATTCTCATTTCAAATCACCTTTTTAATAGTTTATATTCCAATCAAATTAATTCATCTAAACCATCTAAAAGTGAAGTTATTATACTTTCAACTCAAGTATTCAATTTCCAAAGTTTAGACCATTCTGAGTTCATTTACTTAGTTAAAAACCATAAACATTGAAAATTTCAGCCTTTCACAACATTTAGAAAAGCTGTTATAAGTTATACTTGAAAACATTTTATTCAGCAAAGACAACATTTAAAACTGTTGTAAAATCTCAATTTTAGTTGACAATTAGTTCAATTCAGCAAAGACAGCATTTCTAGAAATGCTGTAATAGCTCAGGTTTCATAATAAAGGTTTTCATTTAATTCAGCAAAGACAGCAGGCAACTACAGCATTTACAGAACTGCTGTAATAGCCCTTTATTAAGTTTTAGCCTTTTAGTTTACTTTAGCAACTACAGCATTTATAGAACTGCTGTAATAGCCTCTTATTTAAGTTTTAGTTCATTTCAGAAACGATAGCATTTCCGAAGTGCTATTAAAAGTATTTCCAGATTTTAGTGTATTTCCAACAAACAATAAATCCCAATTTAAACCATTAAACATTATAAAAATCATACTTTAACATTCAAAATGTTCATTTAAAACACTTTTAACTTATGATTTTTATAATAAATTTTCTTATAAATAAAACCAATTTTCAAGAATTCACTTAATAAAATTTAAGTGTAAAATTTCTATTCTCTTCATTTTAACAATTAAACTTAACACTTAAATTTTTATTTCTAGTTTTATTTATATAACTCAAATTTTCTTTTAAACCCAAAAATCCAAATTTCCAGACTTAAGTTATATTTCAATAATTAAAATTTAACCATTCATTTAATTACATTTTTAACTTATAGAAGAATCAAAATTTCTTTATTTAAACATTAAAAATCCAATTTAAATCAAATTTATGTAAATTTACACTCTTAAACATATTTAAAATATTCAAAATACTTTATAAAATAACCACGGGCATGTATATAGTTTTCTAACCTAGGTCAAGTGATACGGATATATATCATTTCAATCCGCAGTTTACAAAGAAAAATCCGGGTTTTATCATTTCAAACCCGCAATCCCAAGTAAAATAAAATAAATAAAAAATCGTTCAGGCCTATTATTTCAGCCCATAATGATTTTTCCCTATTCTAAAGTCCGTTCGGGTATGTATCATTTCAACCCATAGTGATCTAATCTACAGAGAACTTGCAGTGTGATAAATATATATAAATGAACAGTTTAACAACATATATTAGTAACAGATGAGATGACAGGTAAATAAACAAGTTTAACATCATATAATTAATAATCACAGACAGGGATAACATAACATAATAGTACTACACATTCAATTGTTGTCAATTCACATTTGCATAAGTATAAATGTCAGGTGAGATTTACTCACCTCTTTAAAGCTGGAGTTCGCAAACAACACACACAAAAGAGAATCTGGAAAGCACGATAGCACGATTTGATTCAATTGGGGAGAGAGCCAAGATGTAAATCTTGTATATAACAATAAAACAAGACCATATATAAATATATATTCAATACCAAAATCTATATTGAAACAAATAAGGAAATAGAATTTAAACAGAGACATAACCAAGCTTTTTAACCATCTTTGCTTGACCCTAACTCAAAGTATGCTCGGCCTCACATGGTTTAGGCTCAGCCATGACATGTTTTAAAGTGGAAATGGATCAGGTTAGGACTGAAAATACAAGGCTTAGTCAAGAAGGCAAAAGGTTTGGAAGTTATAAACATTGGAAGTGCAAAAGGCAAGGTAAAAGAGGCTTGGATTGCAACATTTTGGCTCGGCCACAAGCACACTTGGCTCGACTAGGGGCTTATTCAAGTCTGGACAGAGGAGAGGTTGATTGTCAAAGGTCAGGTCATGGTGGTGGTGGAGGCCAAGGAGGTGGTCGTGGCAAGGAAATGAAGGGAAGGTTGCATACATGGCTCGGGTAGGCAATAATTATAGAGTTTTCAATGTTTTTGTGGAGTTTTGCTCAAGGGGAGGCCATGGCACTTTCAGGTCAGTGGAGAATGATGGTTTGGCCATGGATTTAGTGGGGAGGAAGGGATGGTGGTCGATGGTGGTGATGGTGAGGCTATGGGCCGAGCAACATAGGTGAAGATCAAGGCCAATTCAAGTGAAAAAACAAGGCAAATTCAAGAAAGAAAAGTAGAAAAAAATAAGGAAACCATTACCAAACTTCAGAAATGTTTTGTGGCCGAAAATTTTGATGAATGAGAAGTGTTTTCACGTGAGAAAGAAAATAAAACTCATGGAAAAAATTAAAAAAAGGAATGGCCAAAATATGAAGAGTCTAGAAAGTGAAAAGTCATATGTTTTAAAACTTTAGCCTCTTCGAATTTCCATTTCTATTAAATCAAATAAAACAAATAAAATTTCAGTAAATGCATTAGAAAAAGGAAGCAAAATAAAATAAACTGAAATAAATAAACAATTTTAAGAAAAATAGAAAAAGAAATAGTTTATAAATTTGAAACAAGACTTAGAAATTACAAATAAAATACCATTAACTATGGAAAATTATTACTATACTTCTAAAATAATAAAAGTCAAATAAAATAAAAATAAATGCTGAAAAATAAAGAAAAATAAAAATATATAATTATTTTTAGGAAAAATAGAAAAATAAATAAAGAAATAGCTTATTTAATTGAACTAGGCTTGAAATTTCAAACAAAATGCAATTAACTTTGGAAAAATTATAACAACACTTCTAAACAAATAAAAGTAAAATAAATAAAATAAATAAAATAAATAAAATAAATAAAATAAATGATGAACAAAATAAAGTGGAAATGAGAATAAAATAAGGTCTTAAGAAAATAGAAAATAAATAAAGAATTTCTTTAATTAATTGAAATAGGAAATTAGAAATTGTAAACAAAATACAACTGACACTGGAAAATGTCAATTACACTTTTAAAAATGTTTTTTAAAACCAAAATATATACATAACATGTTATTTTACCCATATAAATGTAAATTAGAACATTAAATGACCAAATAAAATATTATTTATATAATTTAAAATAAACAAATTTGTTAAATACAGCAAATTACACTCAATAGTTAAAAAGGCATAACTTCACAATATTAATCAGATTTTAACGAAATGAAAAGCATTATTCTTAAATTTTATTTACTTTCATAATAAAAGATAATATTCAAATTTTCAAACTTTCAAATTTTTTAATTTAAAAGTTAGAGTGTACCATATCGACCAAAATTCACTTTTCTGGAAAATATTCTATTTAGTCATGTTTGGAATTCTAATACACATCAAAACATAATTTTATATTTAAAATAACAAAAGTTATCCATTTAAATAAATAAAATAAAATTTTCAAATCAGGAAATTCAATTTAAAATAATTAACATATACAATTAAAATAATCACAAAATAGAGGATTGTTACAGACAAGGTGGTGGCCGAGGTCATCATGGAGGAAGTGGTGATGTATATAGGCTTTGTTAGGGTTTCAAGTGATGTTTTTGTGGTGGAGTTTTGGGTCTATGGTCACGGCATGTGTGGAGATGATATGGTGGTGGAGATGGCTAGTCATGGAGGTGGTGGAGGAGGGGTTGTGGTCGGCAAAAGCATGGGCATGTGATGGCCGAGCATAGCTTGTAGCAAAACAAAAGAAAATGAAAAGAGAAAAAGAAAGAGAAGCCATGGAAAACTTGTATATAATTTTCTTCTTGAACGCAAATGGGAAATGAGAAGCGTTTTGTGCGTGAGTTGCAAGATGAAATGCACAGCTAAAGACAATAAAGTGGATGGCCAAGAAATGAAAAGGCAAGGGAAAAGAAAAAGGCACAAGTTATAAAGAGAAACAAACGTCTCTTGAAATTTCCAAAGCAAAAAAAATCAAAATAAAATCCAATAAATAAATCAAAGTCTAAACAAAATAAAAATAGAAAATAAAATAGAGAAATGAACATAGGAAAAATAGAAAAATGAACGTAGAAAATAGGAAATAGACTATTGAAAATAACTACGTGCAAAACGCTGTATTTTATCAAATTTTAAAAGTATAAAACAGAATTTGACGAAATGAGAAGCAAGACAAATATTAGAAACAAATACTGGTTCAAAGAAAAAGATTAGAAATTTAAAATTCAAATTTAGAAATTTCAACTGTAAGTCAAAGTTTTACCAAAGTTGACCAAAATATAAAATTTCCAGAAAATAATTGTTTTATTATATTTGGAAAATAAATTACAAACAAAATCCAAAATTACATTGGAAAATTCCAAAAATTCAATTTTAAATGATTTAAAAATCAAAGTTTCAAATAAATGAAATTTAAAATATTGATTAAAAATATGGATTGTTACAGCAATGATTCTCGTTTTATAATTTTTTCATTGAGTATAGCATAGGTGTAACGACCCGGAATTTTCGATCCCGAAAATTCCGGATAGTTAGGAAAAGAAGAAAGAGATAGAAGAAGAAGAAACAGAAAACAAGTCACAGAATCTCACATTCGCAGCGGATCAAAATATAATATCACATAATACCATTTATACAAAGAAACTGTATCAGTTAAATTAAATTTTATACATCAGAGTTACAACACATACACAATCACTGGACACATACAATCAACATGTCCTAATATACAACAATATATCACAGCGGAAACACTCCATACGTTCCTGCCATCCCGCTCGCCTCCGAGCTCCAGAACGTCCTTACCTGAAAATCTGTAATACTCGGTCTGACCCGAGCATTACATCAAAGTAACACCCGGGTCAGGCTAGAAACTAGCGTGAGTAAACCCATATAACATGAAATACTAAAATTCAAACCATAAAGGAAACCCGGGTAACTCGTACTTCACCACGAGTTCACTACTTGTTATGCTCGACACTTATTTCATGACCCAAATACTAAGTATTTAACTTAGTTCAAAGGTTCACATTATTCCATTTCAGCCAATTTACAACACATATCAATCTATATAGTATCGAAGTGGTTTCGGATATTATCTAATACCCGACTCCGGTCTCTTCGAATCCAATGTCATCTTAACCCAAATTATTCACGGAATTAAATTTTGATTTCGAAACGTCACTATTACTCAGCAATTCATCATAGATAACCACATTACCTCTTTTCAACCCAACATATCATATTACAAAAGCATTTCATTCATAAAGCTTTATAATCACATATCAGGGATAACAATCAATTCAAGGCATCCAAATATCATCCAAGCATCAATAAGCAAGATAAATTAATCATACCATTTCTGATTAATCTAATTAACTACTCATGAATTAAATTAATTACTTTATTACTTATAAATCTTGCTTATTTATCATTAATTAATTATATCAAATTAATTAATTACCCCTTTATTTTTCATCTTAATTTGATCAACCTTGATTAATCACTCTCCAATTACACTAGGTAACCATCTTAAATTAATTTCACAATTTAATTATTCTCAAACAATGATAGTAATTAACCTTTAACTACTCCTATTAAATAATTAACTATAATTAATTACATTAATTCTTAATTAACTACATAAGTTAGTTATCCTATAATTACTTCATTGATTAATTAACCTTAATTAGTCAATTCCTTAATTTCTTTATAAATTATCCATTAATTATTTATATTAATTTATAAACCCTTAATTAACCACATTGATTAATTTTCCATTAAGTAATCAGGACCTTCATTTGTTTAAGATAAACTCTTATCTTAGTATATCTTTGGAATTTAAACTATTATACATTCACTTCGAGTTCAGCCCAGTACCCAACCCGTGTCACCCCCGAAAACTTCCCTTTACTTTAAAAACTTAGTTAAATTTTAAATTCGAAACTGTTAATACGATAGGCTACTCGAGAGCTACACGAAACCAACCCAGGTCAGGACGTCATTTTCCCGAGTTCTTCCCGATCACCATCACAATCCAAACACCATTGATACCTTGTGCACGTGCACTGACGTCCCACACATCTCCGACCATCTCCTCAACCATCAACACATCGCCGACTACCTCGCCGACTCACCTGACCACTCAGAACCATCCACCTCGCCGGAACTCGAAATCCAGCAATTCGTTTTACACCTGGAACAAGTCAGTTCGTCAAAATCCTACCTGACCCGCCGTCCAAGGTCACCAGAGACCTCGCAACTCCGACCATAGATCCGCCACGACACCACGCTCCTATCCCCCTTGGTTCGATCGCCTCTAGTCCACCATCGATGTCGAACGAACTCGAGAATCATCGTCGACCAAACCCATTCGAAAAACCCTACTTCGCCTCCACCAGGCCACTCCGGCCATCAGAAAATTCTTCCACCATTTTCCCTAGTAACACACCCTTCCAGCCTTATCCAACAGCCATCACGACGCCCAACTCCTCGTCGTTCGCCTAGGATCGACGAATTTATCAAATCTGATCAACTCACGAATTCCTTTCATACCAAATGTTAAAAACTATGATATCTATGCCAAAATTCATTATTTTTATATACGAATCAAGTTATGTAATCAAAACAAAAAATAAATACATTCGATTTTTCTCATTTGAAAAGATTCTACTGTTATTTCACATTTCCGAAATATTCACCGAACATTTCCACTTGAAACCATTTTTAAAATTGAAATCTTGTTAACTTGAACACGTTTTGTTTAGACATCCAAGCCTATGAAAGGTCATGAGATGAGATCTTGAATTTTGAACAGGTTTGGAACCTGTAAAGTAAGAACAGAGATACATTTACCTGTGCACACTAGATATACAGGCATGCGATCATATTTTACACTCATACAAACCATTTATACTTTCAAGTATTTGCCAAACAGCAAGTTATAACAACAGATTTAAGAGGGTTGCTTACTGTTATAAAAGAAAGAAGAAAATTGGATTGGTTTACTCACTTGTTATTATTTTTACTCTGTAACTTAAAAATAGAGAAGAACAGACATATCTAGACATGCACAGTGCAAACACATACATATATACAGATTTCACTAATATATATACATGCAATGCCTAATTTATTTCAGCAATTCACATGCAACATATTTAAACAAATTATAGGTTCGTTCACTCACAAGCAACAACAGATAAAGGAATTTAGTTTAGGGGTTTGCTCACCTCAAAATGAAGAACAGAGAACTGGAACTTGGTATTTGAAAACTGGAACCAGACCTTTGATTTATATCTACTTTGTTTTTTTGATCCTAGTTTCCAGACTTAAGAACTTGATCTGTTGAAACTTGCTATTTGTTGAAGTTCAAATTGATCTGAATGCTTGCTTGATTCCAGATTGAGATCTTTAATTTTGTTTCCAGGTTTTGAATTATTATTACTTTTGATCTGCTATTGATTTTAGTTTTATACCTTTTTTTTTCTTATTCGTGAGTATGTCATAGGGCATATAAATATATAAGAGAAACTAAGCTTGCAGCATAAGCCATAGAGTTGCAACATTTTGTACAAGCTAAAGTGTATACTGGTACAAACATTTGACAGTGATATCTTCTTTTGGAGGCTGAATTGTTTCTAAACAATTCGAATTTGATTTTACTTGTTTTGATAATGAACAGAGCATTAAATGCTTTGAGTACTTTATGTCCTACTTGCCTTATCTTATCTTTTCATGTTCATAGATATTTTTATGTATATGATGTTTTGTTACTTTGCTTTGCATTTTTCTTGCCTGGGTATGTTATATCCTATTACCTGTTTTGTTTTTATACTTTATATTCTATGTACATATATATACCTTTGTTTTAGCTATGTTATAAATTTCTAACTTATGTACTTTAGTTTTAATCATAACACAAGTATTTATTTTATTCCTCTTTTAGTTTAAAACATAGACTATCAAAAGCTAAATTTATTTATTATTTATTTTTACACTTATGCTAAAGATTTATAAGGTTTATTTTAAATTAAAACATTTTTGAAAGACCTCATTTCAAATTTACAAGTCATAGTTTCTCAAAAATACACACACACACACACACACACACATATATATATATATATATATATATATGCGCATAAGTTTTAAAATACAAATCCTATTAAAACCCCATTTGTAAAGATTTACATTATTAATAAAACTCGTTATTAAATTAAAATAATTCATAAAAGAAATTATCACTTTATTACTTATTTCCATCAAGCTATATATAAAAAGAATAAACAAACCTTTTATTAAATTTAAATTTAAGCTAAAATCATTTAAACAAATTTTAACTTTAAATCTTGTGTATATTTCCAAAAACAAATGGTTATTTATTTAATATTAAATCAAATCACATTGTAATTACCAAAAATATTAAACTAAGAAAATATGCCTTTATTTATTAACTTTAAAACAAAGCTTATCTATCTACTATGTATACAATTATAAATAGAAACAATTTATCGGGTTTTAAAAGATAAATTATCAGTTAAATATTTATTCAAAAGAAGATTATTAAATCAATTCAAATCTTATTAATAATTATTATCATATCAATTTAAATTTTAATGCAGATTATTAAATTGATATTGCCAAAATTTCCGGGATATCACATTCCTCCCCCCTTAAAACTTTTCGTCCTCGAAAAGGAGCGAAACCAGAATTTATGAAAATGTTTAAAATCAGATAAATATTCTTTGATCATTTTTAGATACTTTTAAATATCCATATATTTTTTCTAAAATAGTTTTTATAAAAATATTTTTATAACTCGATGTTTTGACAAGTCCATCCTCGTTCTCACAGAAATTCGGTCATACGTTGATCAGGCGTATGACTGAAAATCTATAAGTGCTTGGCAGACCCGTTTCAAACATCCAGTGAAAATATTGGGAAAATAATTTTATTGAAAATATAGAAACAGTTTTGAAAATAGAGGAAATATCTCTGGTGAGAATGCTCTAGAAATCATCACCCCCATCCATGGTCACAGTTACATCCTGGGTTACGTTGCCGTCGCAGCAAAAGTCCATGTAACTGATTACACCATAGAACCCACAACAGATCGCAGTTACATCCAGGGTTACGTTGCCGTCACAGCAAAAGTCCATGTAACTGTTGGCTCTCAGCGGCACACACGATTACGCTGTCAAAATGAAACTTCTCCACTCCTACATAGGTCTCAGTCTACCGATATAAAATCAAACGCAGACTGTTGGCTCTCAGCGGCACACATGACTTTCGCTATGTTACCATAGTGTCGCAGTGACATCGAGTTACACTATCGTCACAGCATAACTCAAATGCCTCTGTGGGCACCAGCCCCTCGACTTTCGCTACACAAATAATCCTCAGGAACTAGTTTTGTCCGGACTCCTCACAGGATCAACTTTAGAAACCCCCCTTGGGGCTCAAGGCAGTACCACCCAGTGGCACTCCTGAGAAGTTCATTTCAAGGGAGCGCCTTTTTCCCCAGAGCAAATCTCAAAACACTTTATACTATACACATATAGTATTTTCCAAATCATACACCTAGTATGAATCTCATATAAATGCTTTTACACAAAATCGATTCTCAAAATCGATAATTCACAAATCAGGCTTTCCCAAATCCAAATATTGATTTTATCCAAAAATCAAAAGCCTTTTCCAAATCCAAAGGTTCCCAAAACCTTTTTCTCAAAACCATTTCCATAAAATCTTTTATACATATATTCATATATATAATTTCCTTGGAAAATCTTTAAATCACTTTATACTTATATAAGTTTCCTTTGTATACTTCAAAACTTTCAAAAACCTTTTTCTTCTGGCAATGGATTCAATAAGGGGAGTTTTATCATATATAACAAAGATACGTAACTTTGTTTATTCCCAATCAAATATTCAAATTTGATTACTTTATAAAGTCACTTGCCAAATTTCTTACTTTTATTATAAAGTAAACTTTAACTCAGAAAAATATTCAATTTCCACTTTATCTCCATAAAGTTAATTTCTACCATAGAAATATAAATTTTAATTTAATTTTATTTTAATTCCTCATATATTCACAAATAAATTTTCTATTTCAAAAGTCATCTTATAACCTTTTATCTACAACTTCAAAATCAAATTTCCACCTTTATTCATTGTCAATTTCTCAAAATATACTTTCAATTTCAAAAATCTTTTCAGTTTTTATCCATAAATTTTCAATGCCAATTTCATTCAAACCAGTACGATGTCCCCATATCATTCGTACGCAATATCAATCTGATCGCTCACTCGATCACACAATTTCACTTCCGAACTAGTATCGTCCACTCGACTTCCTAGTGCGGACTCAGATCTGGTTTCTTGATTAGAAACCGTCATTCTCCTTGCATAGTCACCTCCTATGATAGAGAATATCCAGAACCAATCAAAAATCCATATCCAGGTTCGCCGTCGAAAATCGAGCGAAAAATCCCAACTCGGATTGATAATACTATCTCGAAATTCTGTGCTCGAATCTGGATCAAATCACTATGCGAATAGAATAATATACGTACATCCTACGTATTTATCTTCATTGATTATCAGTTAAATCAATTTCCTTTCTATTCATCCTCACTTTGATTTTATTCACTTATTCACATTTGGCTAAATCCCCACTTGGATTATCACTTCAATTCTTATCTCAGTTGGGTATTTACTTAATAACAGTTTGGACTCCGACCAACTTAAATTTAGAAATATAGCTTGAAAAAATTAAAAATAGATAAGTAGTTGAAAAATAATTATTAATTTGCAAAATAGCTGTAAAATAGTTAACTAAAAATAAAATAGTTGAAAAACAGTTAAATAGTTTCAGAAATCGTGGATAATTGCAAAATAATTGTAATTAGTGATTAATTTGTGAAATACATGAAAAATAGTAATAAGTTTAGAAAACAATTGAAAAATGGTTAAATAGCCCAAATAATTATTTAATAAGTATAAAATATTTCGAGGTTTGGAAAGAAGGTTATATATATACTAAATAGATAGGGAAATAGATTTAAAACAGTTTATATTAAAACAATTTATATTGAAAATAATCCCGAGTCAAAACCGTTCACTTCCTCTTCAATTCAATTTAAATTTCCATTTAAATTGACCCAATTTCTAATTCAAATAACTTCAATTTCCACTGAAATTGATTCAACCCCAAAAATTCAAGTTGAATTATCCACAATTTCTTTCCTAAATTCAAATCAAATCCCATTTGATTTTAAACATATTCATTTTAATTACAGTTCCAAATTATTTAAACTAATTTAGACTAACTCCAAATTGAATCCACTTCAATCTCAAATCATTTCAATTTCCTTGTGGATTAATCCCCATTCCCATTTGGATTTTAAACTTATCCATCATAAACCACAATTCTCATTAATTCAAATCAAATTCAGTTTGAACTAATTCAATTTAAATCTCAATTTTAAACCATCTCGAATTTTATAAATTCGAGTTAAATTTCCAAATGTTGATTTAACCCCTTCAATCAAATTAACCTTTATTTTTAAATTAATAATCCAAATTTTTAACAATTTAATTCTGAGTCCACTTCTCAAAATTCCATTTTAAGTTATCTTTACTTAACTTAATTCTAAGTTCAAATAAGAGTTCAAAACAATTTTAATTTACAAATGCAATTATCCAAATAGTTCAGTTCAGAACAATTCTATATCCTTATTTTCACAATAGTGGATATATTACCACACTTCATTCCTTATCCATTTAAACAAATTTAATTCACAATTTTAAAGATTATCAATAACAATAGGATGATGCCATCCAATTATTTTAAAACTTCCATCCATTTAAAATTTTCAGATCTCAAACCCATTTTAGAGATTACACAAACTCCCAATTCAAATTAACCATTTAACTTCCCAGATTAAATTTTAATTTCATCTTGAAATTTCCAATTCAGGTTGTTTGTTAATTTATTTAACTTTCCCAAAGTTCAATCCAGTTTACTTAATCTAGACAACTTGACCCAATTTGAATTCTCATTCAAATTTTAAACTTCACATTAATAACCTTATAAGTTCAAAAACTTATCACCTTGGGTTTCACATGCCATTCCAAATTTAAAACTCAACATTTAGAGTTTATTTCAAACCATCATTGATATTATGTATATTCCTCATATATACACATTTCCTTTGCACACCAAGTTATACCTTAAATTTAAACCATTTTTGGTTTTAATTCAAATAAATTTCTTTTAATACTTTGAAACAAATTCCAAATTTTCTGGACTTAGATTTAAGACTTCACAATTTATATCATCTTTAGTTCCAATTTATAAGTCATACTTGCCTAAATGTTTTACTTCCCTCAAACATTTCATCTTGATTACTTATTAACAACATTTAATTATTAAACACAACAACCATTTATGATAATAACCAAAATTATCATATCTGGAAACCAATTTATTATTATCTTATTCTGAAACATTTTCCCTATTTCAAGATTTAATTTCAGTTTAAATCCCTTTCAACTTACCTTTATTTAATTTCAATTTGGTTGTATTTCTATTACTTCTTATATTTAATTCAATAATTTAACAACCAATTACCTTAACATTTATTAGTAAGAAATACTGCTTTATATATCAAAATATATTCTTATATAAAATCATTTTAAAATCTTTATATAAGAAAATAACAAGTACGCTCTCATATATATATATACACTCAACCCATTTTTAGGGTACTATTGACCCTATCCTTAATGAGTATCCCCCACCAGAGCCAAGGTTTTCGCTTAACCTCGCTCTGATACCAACTGTAACGACCCGGAATTTTCGATCCCGAAAATTCCGGATAGTTAGGAAAAGAAGAAAGAGATAGAAGAAGAAGAAACAGAAAACAAGTCACAGAATCTCACATTCGCAGCGGATCAAAATATAATATCACATAATACCATTTATACAAAGAAACTGTATCAGTTAAATTAAATTTTATACATCAGAGTTACAACACATACACAATCACTGGACACATACAATCAACATGTCCTAATATACAACAATATATCACAGCGGAAACACTCCATACGTTCCTGCCATCCCGCTCGCCTCCGAGCTCCAGAACGTCCTTACCTGAAAATCTGTAATACTCGGTCTGACCCGAGCATTACATCAAAGTAACACCCGGGTCAGGCTAGAAACTAGCGTGAGTAAACCCATATAACATGAAATACTAAAATTCAAACCATAAAGGAAACCCGGGTAACTCGTACTTCACCACGAGTTCACTACTTGTTATGCTCGACACTTATTTCATGACCCAAATACTAAGTATTTAACTTAGTTCAAAGGTTCACATTATTCCATTTCATCCAATTTACAACACATATCAATCTATATAGTATCGAAGTGGTTTCGGATATTATCTAATACCCGACTCCGGTCTCTTCGAATCCAATGTCATCTTAACCCAAATTATTCACGGAATTAAATTTTGATTTCGAAACGTCACTATTACTCAGCAATTCATCATAGATAACCACATTACCTCTTTTCAACCCAACATATCATATTACAAAAGCATTTCATTCATAAAGCTTTATAATCACATATCAGGGATAACAATCAATTCAAGGCATCCAAATATCATCCAAGCATCAATAAGCAAGATAAATTAATCATACCATTTCTGATTAATCTAATTAACTACTCATGAATTAAATTAATTACTTTATTACTTATAAATCTTGCTTATTTATCATTAATTAATTATATCAAATTAATTAATTACCCCTTTATTTTTCATCTTAATTTGATCAACCTTGATTAATCACTCTCCAATTACACTAGGTAACCATCTTAAATTAATTTCACAATTTAATTATTCTCAAACAATGATAGTAATTAACCTTTAACTACTCCTATTAAATAATTAACTATAATTAATTACATTAATTCTTAATTAACTACATAAGTTAGTTATCCTATAATTACTTCATTGATTAATTAACCTTAATTAGTCAATTCCTTAATTTCTTTATAAATTATCCATTAATTATTTATATTAATTTATAAACCCTTAATTAACCACATTGATTAATTTTCCATTAAGTAATCAGGACCTTCATTTGTTTAAGATAAACTCTTATCTTAGTATATCTTTGGAATTTAAACTATTATACATTCACTTCGAGTTCAGCCCAGTACCCAACCCGTGTCACCCCCGAAAACTTCCCTTTACTTTAAAAACTTAGTTAAATTTTAAATTCGAAACTGTTAATACGATAGGCTACTCGAGAGCTACACGAAACCAACCCAGGTCAGGACGTCATTTTCCCGAGTTCTTCCCGATCACCATCACAATCCAAACACCATTGATACCTTGTGCACGTGCACTGACGTCCCACACATCTCCGACCATCTCCTCAACCATCAACACATCGCCGACTACCTCGCCGACTCACCTGACCACTCAGAACCATCCACCTCGCCGGAACTCGAAATCCAGCAATTCGTTTTACACCTGGAACAAGTCAGTTCGTCAAAATCCTACCTGACCCGCCGTCCAAGGTCACCAGAGACCTCGCAACTCCGACCATAGATCCGCCACGACACCACGCTCCTATCCCCCTTGGTTCGATCGCCTCTAGTCCACCATCGATGTCGAACGAACTCGAGAATCATCGTCGACCAAACCCATTCGAAAAACCCTACTTCGCCTCCACCAGGCCACTCCGGCCATCAGAAAATTCTTCCACCATTTTCCCTAGTAACACACCCTTCCAGCCTTATCCAACAGCCATCACGACGCCCAACTCCTCGTCGTTCGCCTAGGATCGACGAATTTATCAAATCTGATCAACTCACGAATTCCTTTCATACCAAATGTTAAAAACTATGATATCTATGCCAAAATTCATTATTTTTATATACGAATCAAGTTATGTAATCAAAACAAAAAATAAATACATTCGATTTTTCTCATTTGAAAAGATTCTACTGTTATTTCACATTTCCGAAATATTCACCGAACATTTCCACTTGAAACCATTTTTAAAATTGAAATCTTGTTAACTTGAACACGTTTTGTTTAGACATCCAAGCCTATGAAAGGTCATGAGATGAGATCTTGAATTTTGAACAGGTTTGGAACCTGTAAAGTAAGAACAGAGATACATTTACCTGTGCACACTAGATATACAGGCATGCGATCATATTTTACACTCATACAAACCATTTATACTTTCAAGTATTTGCCAAACAGCAAGTTATAACAACAGATTTAAGAGGGTTGCTTACTGTTATAAAAGAAAGAAGAAAATTGGATTGGTTTACTCACTTGTTATTATTTTTACTCTGTAACTTAAAAATAGAGAAGAACAGACATATCTAGACATGCACAGTGCAAACACATACATATATACAGATTTCACTAATATATATACATGCAATGCCTAATTTATTTCAGCAATTCACATGCAACATATTTAAACAAATTATAGGTTCGTTCACTCACAAGCAACAACAGATAAAGGAATTTAGTTTAGGGGTTTGCTCACCTCAAAATGAAGAACAGAGAACTGGAACTTGGTATTTGAAAACTGGAACCAGACCTTTGATTTATATCTACTTTGTTTTTTTGATCCTAGTTTCCAGACTTAAGAACTTGATCTGTTGAAACTTGCTATTTGTTGAAGTTCAAATTGATCTGAATGCTTGCTTGATTCCAGATTGAGATCTTTAATTTTGTTTCCAGGTTTTGAATTATTATTACTTTTGATCTGCTATTGATTTTAGTTTTATACCTTTTTTTTTCTTATTCGTGAGTATGTCATAGGGCATATAAATATATAAGAGAAACTAAGCTTGCAGCATAAGCCATAGAGTTGCAACATTTTGTACAAGCTAAAGTGTATACTGGTACAAACATTTGACAGTGATATCTTCTTTTGGAGGCTGAATTGTTTCTAAACAATTCGAATTTGATTTTACTTGTTTTGATAATGAACAGAGCATTAAATGCTTTGAGTACTTTATGTCCTACTTGCCTTATCTTATCTTTTCATGTTCATAGATATTTTTATGTATATGATGTTTTGTTACTTTGCTTTGCATTTTTCTTGCCTGGGTATGTTATATCCTATTACCTGTTTTGTTTTTATACTTTATATTCTATGTACATATATATACCTTTGTTTTAGCTATGTTATAAATTTCTAACTTATGTACTTTAGTTTTAATCATAACACAAGTATTTATTTTATTCCTCTTTTAGTTTAAAACATAGACTATCAAAAGCTAAATTTATTTATTATTTATTTTTACACTTATGCTAAAGATTTATAAGGTTTATTTTAAATTAAAACATTTTTGAAAGACCTCATTTCAAATTTACAAGTCATAGTTTCTCAAAAATACACACACACACACACACACACATATATATATATATATATATGCGCATAAGTTTTAAAATACAAATCCTATTAAAACCCCATTTGTAAAGATTTACATTATTAATAAAACTCGTTATTAAATTAAAATAATTCATAAAAGAAATTATCACTTTATTACTTATTTCCATCAAGCTATATATAAAAAGAATAAACAAACCTTTTATTAAATTTAAATTTAAGCTAAAATCATTTAAACAAATTTTAACTTTAAATCTTGTGTATATTTCCAAAAACAAATGGTTATTTATTTAATATTAAATCAAATCACATTGTAATTACCAAAAATATTAAACTAAGAAAATATGCCTTTATTTATTAACTTTAAAACAAAGCTTATCTATCTACTATGTATACAATTATAAATAGAAACAATTTATCGGGTTTTAAAAGATAAATTATCAGTTAAATATTTATTCAAAAGAAGATTATTAAATCAATTCAAATCTTATTAATAATTATTATCATATCAATTTAAATTTTAATGCAGATTATTAAATTGATATTGCCAAAATTTCCGGGATATCACAATAGGATTTTGGATTTTGAAGTTGGATGCTTGTTTTCCTTTTACTCTAAATGGAGAATGGAGAAATGTTGAAAAGTAAAAAAAGGAAAAGAAGAATGAAGAAAAGTCTTGTGTTAGGTTTGGTTTATTCTGCAATTTCTGCTGCATATAATTTCGTTCGCGTACGAACCGTGAATGACAGAAACAAAAATACGATTGCGCACAAAAATGCGACACGATCTCAAACAACAATAAGATACACTAGTTATCTTATTCTGTGAAATTTCAAAAATACCAGTTTGTCGAAATATGCGTCAAAAAATTTAAATATTTTACAAATTAGAAATTATAAAAAAATTCTATAAATTTATTTAAAAATGCGCCATTAAAAATCAAGTCGTTTGATTAACAATTGATTCCTTATTATTTATTCGAACTATTTATTATTGTAAATAAATTTACAAAATAAGTTCACCATTATTATTTATTAATTAAAAGGAGTTAAATAAGATTATTTAATCCATTTAATTATTTAATTCACAATTAAAATATTTAAATAATCTATATATTCGAATATAATTTATTCATATTTTTTCAGGATGTTACATTCTCCTCCCTTAGAAGAATTTCATTGTAACGACCCAGAATTTTAGTCATTTGAATTTGGAATATTTAATTGATTTTAAATATGAAAAGGTTAATTTTATAAGTCAAATAACGTGAATTTCAAATATAGCTATTTATTTGATAATTAGATTGTTGAATTTAATATTTGGAAATATTTAAAATAATTGAATCTTGAATTGAAATGAATGAATGATTTTGGAAGTTGATTTAAATTCTATTTTGAAAGAAATGAAGATAGTAAACTTTTAAGTTTGAATATAAAGTGATTAAAGTTATTTTGAAAATAACTTATTATAAATTAATAAGTGAAAATAGCCTTCCGTAGCACTGTCTCGAATTTCGATGAAACCAGTTCCCTTGGATCCATAATAGTGAATTATTATACGACGTAGAATTTCGTGACGATTGGACGTATTGTTTGGTTGTCCGAGGTTGAAACACGTATATAATAAAAATTTGGTTTGAAAAGCTATCTTCTGTATATAGTCGAATTACGCCTCGAGACTAGTTCCATTATGTTCAAGATAGGGGTATAACATATATAACGCCAAGTGGCACATCTTATTTGAAGTTTGAAAATTTAATGTGTGAATGGTGTCGTCGAATTTTCTATATAAGGACTTGAAAATTTATCTTTTGCAATCAAACCCTAGTTCTTCTATCAGCCGTCATTTCTATTTTATTGGCCGAAAATTGCCTGCCTTCCTCCCTTAATTTCTCAATATCCACTCGATGAAAGGCCACAGCCCGTGAAGGAAAGTCGTAGAGCTCAACAAGCTCTAGGTAATAAACGATTGGATCCTCAAATCATCGATGAATGGAAGTGGAATTGGAGCGCACTTGTTCGAACTAGGGCACGCGGTAGGGGGATGGTGTTTTGGTCGACCGAGCTTGGCTAGAGGGTGGTCGGAGGTGCCGCTCGAGATGGTGGAGTTGCTGGTGGCGTTGGATCGAACTCCGATGCGACGAAGGTGGCGGGAGAATCAAGGGAAGGTCGACGTTTATGAGTTTGGTTGCGGCCTGGGAACGATGAAGGTGAGAGGGAGATGATAATTTAAATAAGTATATTAATATTAAGTTAATTATAATTTAAATGATATAAATGTTCATGCGAGTACTACACAATAGAATTGGATTGGATGGATTCGGAGCTAGTAGGAATTTTAGTTAAAATTGAATGTCTATTCAATTTTAATTCAAAACGGAATGTTTTGGCGACTACTGAAATCTATGTGAGTTAATCTCACCTTTTTGGTTAATCAGAATATTATATAGTCGATAAAATTATTTATTGGAAGTGTGGATATTTTACCGTTGATTGTTATTGACTGTTTGGATGATTTAATATTTTATATTAGTTGGTTTGAATATATTCCGATCCCTGGAGTGGATGGGATCATATTACGTTCCCATGTAAGAGCGGATGACCCTTGTATACGAATCCTGCCTCAAAGCGGTTGATTTAAATTTTTGTGACTATATACTGTATGTGATGCGGGGGACAGGTTGTAGGGATCCAATAGGATTCCTCACACTGTTGATTTTTTTTTCATATAATTTGATATATTATATGTTGGATGCTATAATTGATGACATGGACACTATTTTGCTTATTTAGTGCATTAGTAGCACTAGAGCTTATATTTTGGTATTTTAAAATACCATAAAACATAGACTGAATAAAAAGGGGATTTCAAAGTGATTTTGGAAATTATACATGTTTTAAATAATCATGCTGAATTATTTGAATAAGTAATTTAACTTAAAATCAAAGGTACTATTTTTGGATATTATAATTTAATAGTTTTATAAAATATTTTAAATAGAGGTTTTCGAACTATAAAATAAAGATTTTTAAAATCTTAAAATAAGTTAGTTTTTTATAATAAAGGGATATATTTTAAAGGAAAATAGAAATATTTGATATATGTGTATATGTATGTGTATATGTATGTGTATATGTATGTGTATATGTACATATATTAAAGATAATTTACAAATGTGAGATTTATAAGTGTGATAATTTATAAAAGTAATAATTTACAAATGAAGTGAAGATTTGTAAAATCGTATTTTGTTAATAAAAGTATGAATTTATAAATGGTGTTTATAAATTAAAGAAAACCATTATCATCTAATAAATTGGTGAAATAAATCAAACGGTGGATTTATTATAAGATATGGAAGTTTGTTTTAGAAAATAGTTGACTCTATTTTAGAAATTGAAGGTGAGGGTAAATTGGAATGTTAAACGATATTTATAAACGAAAGGGAATTTATAAAAGGAATTTAATCATATAGGGACAGCGTTAAACACGTATAGTGATTGATGTTTTTAAATGGGATTTATAAACAAGTGAGTTCTATAAAGGGAATAGAGTTATAAATGGAGTTCGTAAATGAAAGGATTTTATAAAAGGAAGTTTATAAAAGAGAAGGAGACTTATAAATATAGTTTTATAAATATGGAAATGATCATGTTGTAAATTTAGTATAGATTTTGATTGAGGAAATATAGTTATGTTTTAAAAGCTGTTTATTTATATTAATATTGTTTTAAAGTGGTTTATCAATATTTTAATATTTTGAAAAGTTAATTACTTAAATTACTAATATGGTTTGAAATTTATTATAATTATTTATGCATAAAGTTTTGGAAATTAATTATTAGTATTTATAAAAATGTTGAAGATAAACTTATTGTTTTATTTAGGATGTTTTGGAATTTATTAATTATTATTTTAAAATGTCTTAAAGTTAATATTTATTTATTTATTTATACTGTTTATTATATAAAAGTATTTTAAAATAAATGATTAGAATTTATTTATAAATGTTCATGATTTTTAAATAAAGTTTATAACGGACTTGGGTTTCATAAGGGAAGTTTTTTTATGAAATTTAAGGGCTTAGAAGACAGTTTTACAAGGCAAAAGGCTTTTATAAATTGTTAGATATTTACAAAAGGATTTTTGAAATGGATTTACAGATTTATAAAAGGAGTTTTATAAATGCTTTTAGAAATTATAATGGAGTTTATAAAAGATTTTACAATTGTATAAAAAGAAAATCTTCTTTAGTGTGTGGTGGATATACTTATACTGTTGATATAAGTATATGGGTATTTTTCCAAGTATTGAAATATAGAGATTTGTGGATATATATACACACACACCTTTGTAAAAGGATTTTGAGACAAAATATTTACAAAGTGAATTTAATTAATAAAAGATTAATTAAGCAGGTTAGTGGTTGCTTATGTGCTTAACCAATGTTGGTTTTCCCTATTGAATAAATCCTTGATTTGGATGTGTGTTTGTTATTTGATAGTTAAATAACCGACTATAAAAATTGGACCCAAACCGTAACTTTGGAAATATCTAGGAGAAACACGCGAGTTATATGGCATAGTCATCGCCGATGATGTTATACCGTGTGTTTGCACAAAAAATGGGAAAACACCTCCAAGTCGTATGATTTAGTTGATTTTATGTTGTTTTTAGTGATCTGGGTGATTTATGCAAATATGTAAAGAGCAGGGACTAAACTGTAAAAGACACACAGATTTATAGTGGTTCGGCAAGAATGTGCCTACGTCCACTTTATATATTATTTCTCCTTTCTTGTTTAGATTACAAGTACAAAGCTTTGATACAAGTATATGAAAGATGTTTGAAAGTTCTATCTGTGCTTGAGCTCTCAAACTTGTCCCCCATTGTTGTACCCCTACCCCTCTATTTATAGAGTGAGGCTGGGAGTAGGGGCCTTTGATGTGTAAAGCTGTTGGTGGGCCTGGGCTGATGTAATCTGGCCTGGCATTGTTGGTTCGGCAGTGGTTGGTCCGGTGGAGAGTGGCGAGGATTGGTTCGGTAGTGGTTGGTCTGGTGGAGAGTGGCGAGGATTGGTTCGGTAGTGGTTGGTCCGGTGGACAGTGGCGAGGATTGGTTCGGTAGTGGTTGGTCCGGTGGAGAGTGGCGAGGATTGGTTCGGTAGTGGTTGGTCCGGTGGTGAGTGGAGATGGGATTGGTTCGGTGGTCTCGGTCCGGTGATGAGTGGAGTTGTGATTGGTTCGGTAGTCTCGGTCCGGTGGTGAGTTGTGAAGGTTGGTTCGGTGGTCTCGGAGTTGTGAGGATTGGTTCGGTGGTCTCGGTCCGGTGATGAGTGGACTCGGTGTGGGCTTGGATCGGTGGTGAGTGGACTCGGTGTGGGCTTGGATCGGTGGTGAGTATTCGCCCAACATTTGCCCCCCAAAGTGGGGTATATGCCTGCATATGTCGCGCTTTGTTTATTTGGACACCCTCATCCGACCCGAGTGCCGAACCAGTTGGTCCGACTACCCTACTTTTGTCTATAAGTATGGACTCCATGCCTTCGTCATTTCTTACTGTTTAAAAGAGCCGATCCAGATTCCTAACTGCCGAATCAGGTGAGGTTCCCCTCTACCGAACGAAACTTATGCTAGAGCTACTGAATGAGTTTGGGGAGCATGAGCGCCAAATGAACCTTCGCCTTGTACTACCGAATGGCACTTTGGGGAGTACGAGTGCCGAATGGCCTTTGTCCTTGCTTTACCGAATGAACTCGGGAGTTTGAGTGCCGAATGACCTTTCGGCCTTGAACTACCGGATGCACTTATGTTTTGAATTGCAATTAAAATTATAGACTGCATACACTTGTTTGTTTATATCTCTACATCCCTCGTTCTAACAATGTGCTTTCTCGTGTTTGCAGATAATGTCTCATAAAGTTGAAACTCGTTCAGAAAAGAAGAAATCCCAGGACAGAGAAGATCCTTCCGCAGTGCCCCCAGCTCAGTCGGGACCGGGACGTCATGGGCCCACCCCGAGGTCACTAGTAGATGGGTATGGCCCTCAGGAGCTTCTGAACTCACCTTCTGACTGTTTCCCTAGCTCTCTCAAAGACGGGCAGCTTGATGTTATTTCTCGCTCCTTTGGGATTGACAGAGCGCGCATGCTATTGCCGGGGGAGGGAGTGACGCCATATAATCCCCCCGAAGGATATTTCGCCTATAGTAGGTACCATTGTATGTGTGGGGCCATTCCCCCGATCAATGCTTGGATAATCAGCTTCATCGCCTATTTGAAGGTGGCTCCATTTCAGCTTCAGCCTAACTCCTACGCCATCCTGGTGAGCCTGTTTGTCATTTTCCAGAGGAGATACGGGCGTCCTCCCTCCAACCGGGAGATCCGGTATTTGTACAATTTGAGAGGCTATAAGAAGGGGTCTCCATACATCAGTTTGGAATCAGCCGTATCTTTCAAGCTGGTCCTGGACTTATATTCGAAGTTCAGCATGTTCAAGAAAGAATGGTTTTTCATCAAGGATGACTCTGTTTCCATCCGTCGCTTCACCTCTGGCTGTAAGTTGAAGCTTATTTATGATTTCCATTCTGACTGCAATACTTCTTCTTATGTGCTTTTATTTCTTGCTAGCGACAGGTGGCTTTGCGATCGTGGAAAACGATCGCCTGGTTCAGATGGCTGTGGAAATAAAAGCCATTACGGGAAGGGATAGGTCGGCTCCTTACTTCATTAGGAACGCTACACTTCTGGGGCATAACCTTATTCTACCACATCTATCCATGGTCAAGCAGAGAGACACGGCGGAGGAGAGGGCTGTCAATGCTAAAGGAGGGGCTATGGCGAAGAGCAGCAAAAGGAGACCCTTCTCGATACATCCAGTTGCCGGGGAGAAGAAACTCAAGAAGTCAGATGGGCCCTCCCCCATCACATGTCCAGATGTTCCGGAGGAGGAAAATGTGGAGGAGGAAAGAGACGAGGATGAAGGAGGTGAGGCGGAGCGCGGAAGTGGTAGAGAAGGTGACGGTGATCGTCACGGCGATGATGGTGGCGAAGGACAAAGTGGTGATGGCACCGGGGCTTTACCTCCTGGGCAGGCAGGCGTGATTCAAGAGTGGACATATGACGCTCTCCGCCAAGCCTTCGAAGAGTTGGAGGAAGGACCGGCCTTGGTGGAGAAGCCCAAGAAAGCTGGTAAGGCCGGGACTGGCGCCGGTTTATCTTTCGGGAGTGTTTCTACTGAGGCAACTTCTGCGATTCAAGGTGAATTTCTCTTGTTTTAATTCTTGAATGATGGCTCAATGCATGCTGGTGACACTTGGTTTTCATTCCAGGAGCGGGCAAAACGGCCAAGACCACAGATCTTCGGCACAGGCTTGAACAATACATACTTCTCAAAGCTTCTGCCAAACCGAAGCCTCCTACTAACCGCCTTGGAGACGTAGTCGGCTATCGTCCTCTTCTTGGAGTTATTAAAGAAGATATACAAAAGAGGAAGAGGAGTCGATCTTCATTTGAATCTCCTCCTGGCCCTCCGGCCCCACTCCAGCCTATTCACGATATTACGGAGGAGGATACTGAGTTTATGCCTTCCGCACATCCGTCCGAGAATCCAACCGTCATCCCGATAGATCACCCTGGCTTGGTTCGTAATCCGTTTGCGGGTCATCCAGACCTGGACCCGGCCTCTCATGACATCTCCTTCGATGAGGCTACTGATGAGCACCTTCTCCCTCGCAATCCTATGGTACGGGTGCTTGACGAAGCTAAGTCCCTGGACCTTAATTTGCTTACCACCCGGGTTGTAACTCTGGGGGATGAAGCTAAGGCGAACATCGACCAGGTTGCCGAGGAGACCAGGAAATTGATGGGGCATCATGCCCGACTAGTCAAGGCCGGGGAGGAAATTGGGATTGCCAACATTCGGCTACGGTTAATGGTTTCCGACCAGGCTAAGCAACTTGCCGATCAAGCCATTCAAATTTCTCAGCACGAGGCTGCATCCAGGCAACTGAAGAAGACTATGGAAGAGGCCAGTAGGGCAGAGTTGCGAAAAATGGAGGCCGCCTGCAAGGAGTAGATTGACATGGCCATTGCGACGGTGGATGAGGTTCGACAAGCGGACCTCGAGCGGGTACAGGAATTATCGGGGAGACTTGAGGCCGCGGAGCTTGCTCAGTCCAGGTTGAAGGAGGAGATGGAGGCGATGAGGATATCCCTTCAGACTGACCGCTCACGATATCGATCGAAGAGGGACGCTGCCGTTGCAAAGCTGCGGTCTTCTGAGGCCCGAATGAGGGAGTTTGAGGAAAACGAGGGGATGATGGATGAGATGCTCCATGATATGTATTTCCGTACTTGGAAACAGGGTAACTTATCCTGGATGGATGATTACCCCCGAGTTATGGCCAGGATTTATCTCAGGGCTATGGAGGAGGCGAGGGCTGATGCGGATAAAAAGGGTGGCGCGGTCTTCAGAATGGATGTGGTCACTGCCCAATTAACAAGGAGGAGAAGGTGGCGGTGAAGGAGGGTATGCGGCTGCTTTCCGCTGAGGAGGCAGGTGTGCAAGTAGAGGATGATGATCAGGATGGTCCGGAAGCAGGCGCTGGAAAGTCTTCCCTTCTAGTCTTTCCGTTAACTTGGTTGATTATCACTAATGAATTCTTTCTTTGACCGGACAGGTGGGCAACAGGACAAGGGTAAAGCTCCGATGCAGCCGGCTCCTTGACTTGACCTGGATATCTTTTTGTTGACTTGACATTGTTGTATATGTTAGTCTCAAAACAGTAACGTAACTTTTACGTTGTAATTATGTTACTTGTAATAAACAACATTATTTTTGACGTGTAATTTTTTTTTACTTAAGCTGATTCTGCCGTTTTTGAATGTTTTTGCTATTTTGACACGTTGTGTGAGAAATACAACTGTGCGTGTGCTTGTAATTCAATGGTGTTCGATGTCAAGTTCTTGCTTAAAACATAATTTCATATTTTGCAATGTTGTTGTGATGTGTGAGTAAATTAAAGCCATGTATTTATACACAAAAGAAGAAAATACCGCCCTTCATGTTTTAGTTGTAGATGGCAACACTGAATGTCTTGTGTGACCGAGTATGGAATGCAGCCGAGTGTCCAGTTGTGAGCTCCTATTCCCATTAGCGAGTGTCTCCTATTCTGTGTCCTGTACTTTAGGGATCGTTATAGAGGATAGGAGAAAAGTTTTTAAATAAAATTGAAATATGAGAAACAGTAAAACTTCCAATCACGGAAGGCCTTCAATGCGCTTAAGTTCGTGGCGAACGGGTTTTGTAGTCACTTTCCCCAGCTGTGGGTCTTGGAGACATTTGTCACCCATCTTACGCCTCTGCGGGGAGTTTATCCTTTTTACCACAGCCGTACTTAAGATGCATCGGAGCCGAGATCGCGCACAGTAACTACCCTGGCCATTATGGCTCGTAATCGTGGGTATTATTCGATTTACTGTGGTCGGCTAGCGTGGGTGCCGATCGTCAACCGTGAACTACCCTTGGCTGGCCACACCTTATGTTGGGGCTTAAAGTAGGTTCACAGTTGCCGGCGAGCCGAACGCCGTAATGAGCTGCCTCGGCTATAGTCGGCCTTCTCGGTGGCTTATAATCGGCTCATTACAGTTGGCTTTAAGGGCCGATCGCGAGCAATGGGTTAACTCGCAGCAGAGGGATGCTGGAGAAAAAGTGTCTCATTGGCGAGGGCATAGATTCGCATAGTACCTGTTAGGTCTTGTCTAGGAGAAGTCGCGCTGTGGAGCGCCTTGAATGGAAATGCTATTTGCACAGGATTTTGTTCAACAGAAAAGGATAAAGTTAACAAGCAGCCAAGATATAAAGGAACAAGTTAAAAAAAGACAAGTTTTTTAAAGTGGTTCGGCATGAAAATGCCTACGTCCACTGATTCTCTTTGTTAATTCACTTCATATGGGCTGTACAAGTTAAGAAAAGTATCGACGAAGGTGTTGGATGTTCCATGCCCTCTGGAACACCTCCCCGTCCATTGTTGACAAAATATAAGCTCCATTGTGGAGATCTTTATGAATTACATATGGTCCGTCCCAGATTGGATCTAACGCTCCGGGGCGCGGGAAGATTCGCTTGAGGACAAGATCTCCTTTTTGTAAGCTGCGATGCTTGACTTTGGAGTTGTATTGTGTTGCCACTTTTTGCTTGTGAGCTGCTGCTTTGAGGGCTGCATCATTTCTTCTTTCCTCAATTAGATCCAAAGACATGTGGAGGAGCTCTTCGTTCTCTTCTGGGTTATAGTGGATCCTACAGTGTGAAGGCACTATAGTTTCAACTGGGAGCATAGCCTCCGATTCGTATGCCAAAGAGAAAGGAGTATGCCCCGTTGATGTTCTGAAAGATGTGCGATAGGCCCACAGTGTCGTAGGGAGTTCATCCACCCAAGCTCCTTTTGACTTTTCGAGTTTCTTTTCTATTAGAGTTTTGAGAATTTTGTTGACGGCTTCGACTTGTCCGTTTGCCTGGGGATAAGCTATGGATGAGAAGCTTCTATGAATTCCGTTCTCTTGGCACCAGTTGGCGAACTCCTCGCTGTCAAACTGAAGTCCATTGTCCGATATGATTTTGAATGGGACTCCGTACCTACATAAAGCATTTTTGATCAAGAAGTTAATAACTTTTGCTGAAGATACTTTATTTAGGGGTTCTGCTTCCACCCATTTGGTGAAATAGTCGACTGCCACTATAGCATATTTGGCCCCGCCTCGGCCCATTGGCAGTTCGCCAATCAAGTCAATTCCCCATACTGCAAAGGGCCAAGGGCTGGTCATTTGAGTAATCTCAGTTGTTGGTAGCCGTGGAATCTTAGCAAATTTCTAACATCTGTCACATTTTCTGACGAAATCTAAGGCGTCCTTGCTTAAGGTGGGCCAGAAATATCCATATCGGAGTATCTTTTTTGCCAAAGTCTGCCCTCCAGTGTGATCTCCGCAGCTTCCTTGATGGATGTTGGATAATATTTCCTTGGCCTCCCTTCCAGCAACACACCTTAATAAGGGGTTAGAGAAGCCGCGCCGATAGAGGGTGCCCTCTTGTATTGTGTAGCGGGAAGCTTTCCTCAAGATTTTCTTAACTTCGTTACGCCCGTTGGGCAGTGTGCCACTTTGTAAGTAGTCTCGGATGGGAGTCATCCAAGTTGCTTCTTCGGTTGCAGCTATCAGATTCACTTGCTCAAAACTTGGGGTCAGTTGCTTTGAGATGGCTACTACTCCGGAAATAGCGCCGTCTCTCATGCTAGCTTGCTTCGCCAATTCGTCGGCCTCTTGGTTTTCTTCCCGAGGGATGTGCTTGATTAAATAGTGATCCAATCGATTGAGAAGCAACTTGGTCTTCTTTAAATATGCCATGAGTCGTTCTTCTCGAGCCTGGAATTCTCCTAGTATTTGATTTATAATAAGTTGGGAATCGCTATGAAGACACAAAGAATTGGCTCCGATTTCTAATGAAAGTTCTAATCTGGCTATCACTGCTTCGTACTCTACATCGTTGTTGGTGGCAGCGAATTCCAACCTTATAGCATAGTGTAGCTTATTCCCCCTGGGAGTGATTATCACCACGCCTGCCCCCGAGCCTTGTTCGTTTGACGCACCATCCACAAAGAGATTCCACTTGATGTCTTCTGCTATTTCCGATTGCTCCTTACCTTCATTGGTGGTGAATTCGGCAATGAAATCAGCCATGGCTTGTCCCTTGATGGCGGTGCGAGGATGGTAGGTGATATCGTATTGACCTAGTTCAATGCACCATTTAAGTAGTCGCCCAGAAGTGTCGGGACGATGGAGTACTTGCCTTAGTGGTTGATCGGTCAGAACTTTGATGGAATGAGACTGGAAATAGTGACGCAGTTTCCGTGATGTGATTAGTAAACAGTACGCTAGTTTCTCAAGTTTAGGATATCTGGCTTCCGCCCCTGTAAACCTCTTGCTTACAAAGTATACTGGCCGCTGCGTGCGTTTGTCTTCTCTCACCAATGCGGCGTTTAGAGCATGAGATGACACAACAAGGTATAGGTATAGCTCTTCGCCTTTGTTCGGAGTTGAGAGTACTGGTGGTATCTGGAGGTGTTCGATTAAGTTAAGGAAAGTTGTTAAGCATTCGTCAGTCCATTCGAATTTTCCTTTCTCTTTCATTAGAGCTTCGAAGAAGGGGATGCATTTGTCGGTCGCTTTAGAGATGAATCTGCTCAGGGCGGCCACCTTCCCATTTAGGCTTTGCATCTCCTTTCGGGTAGAAGATATCCTGATATCTTTCAAAGCTCGGACTTGTTCAGGGTTCGCTTCAATTCCTCTGGCATGGACGATGAATCCTAGAAATTTTCCTAATGATACTCCGAAGGAGCACTTTAGAGGATTCAACTTCATTCCATATTGGCGAAGTACTTGAAACATTTCATCCAGGTGGTTTACATGATCGTCGACTTTCCTTGACTTCACCAGCATGTCATCCACATAAACTTCCATAGTTTGTCCTATTAGCCCCGCAAACATCTTGTTGACGAGGTGCTGATAGGTGACTCCTGTGTTTTTAAGTCCGAAAGGCATTACCTTGTAGCAGTACAATCCCCGGTCAGTGATGAAACTAGTGTGGTCTTGATCGGGAGCATGCATAGGAATTTGGTTATATCCTGAGTATGCGTCCATAAAAGATAAGAGTTTGTGCCCGGCTGTGTTGTCTACAAGCTGATCGATTCGGGGAAGTGGGAAGCAATCCTTCGGGCAGGCATCATTTAAGTTGGAGAAGTCAATGCATGTTCGCCACTTCCCATTAGCCTTCTTTACCAGCACCGGGTTGGCGATCCACTCTAGGTAGATGGCTTCTCGTATGAAGTCATTGGCCAGTAGGTTCTTTACTTCTTCATCGAGGGCGGCTGACCGTTCTGCCCCATACTTCTCTTTTTCTGTTTTACTGGCGCCTTGGTAGGATCAATGTTTAGTACGTGGCATGCTATGTCAGGGGAGATTCCGGTCATGTCTGCATGTGACCATGCAAATACATCCAAGTTGTGGCGGAGAAAATCAATGAGTTGTTCCTTCAGCTCTGGTTTTAGTTGGGACCCGACTTTCAATAGTTTACTCGAGTCATGTCTGTCTACAGATACAAATTCCATAGCCTCTGCAGGCTCGGCGGTGGCCTCCTCCTCTTTGTCCCTGGGGTCTAATTCATTGAAAGGGTCGCTGGTATATCGAAGAGTAGGGGCTTTCTTTAGCTGCTATGCTTCCAAACTTTTTGTGCAGAGGGCAATCTCTACACTCTTCCCTTTATCCTTCCTGTGGTTGTTGCGAAGTTCGGTTACATAGCAATCTCGGGCAATGTCCTGGTCTCCCTCTACTTCCCGTACTCCATTGTCCGTTGGAAATTTCATCTTCAGGCACCATGGGGCCAGGACAATTTGGAAGTCAAACAAGGCTGGCCTTCCTAAGAAGGCATTGTAGGCCGAGTGGTTTTCTATCAGCACAAATGTCTGTTTCCGCACAACGGAGCGAGGATGACTTCCAATTTCAACAAAGAGGTCCAGTCGTCCTAGGGGCATCTTCGCATTTCCTGTGAAACCGTGTAGTGGTTTATTGCAGGGAAGAACATCCTTTAATGACAACTTCATTTTGTCGAAAGCATGCTTGAATAGGATATTCACTGAGCTTCCAATGTCTACTAGAATTCGGAAGACCTCGGCTGGACCGAGCCGGGCAGAGATAACCATGGGATCCGTGTGAGGGTACTACCTTCCCTCTAGGTCACGCCTACTGAATGTGATGTCATCATTCTCTGTCCGCTTCGGGTGGCGTTCTTCTATAATGGAATTGACGCATTCTTCATTGTTTCTAAGTAACTTTCCGTACCTTTCCATCTCTGCCCAGCTTCCGTCGATGATGTGTGGCCCTCCCGAGATGGTATGGACCACTATCTTCTCTTGACTGGAGCCGCCGGTGTTGCGATTTCCTCTGCCTATTTCTAGGGAGGGTAGCCTTGGGTTCTCATTGGCAGGAACTGGAGTCCTGTCCTGGCCTTTTACATAGCGTTCTAGTCTTCTTCTTCTGATATGTTCTTCAATCAAGTCCCGGAGATGATGGCATTCGTTGGTATCATGCCCATGGGATTCGTGGAAGCGGCAGAATTTTCCAGACTTAATTGCGTTATCTGATTCCTTCTTGTGCGGGGAGCGTTTGTATCTAACTTCGTCTTGAGTGGCCAGGAAGATGTTTTCGATCGTTTCATTCAATGGGGTGTAAGCGTCAAATCTCGGTCCTGGCCGATATAGGCGCTTTTCTCCCTTCTTGCCCCCAGCGTTGTCTCTAGAATCATTTCTTCGAACGTCCTTTGCTACAGCATGCGTGTTGCCGTGAGCTGCCTTATTTTGTTGCCCTATCTGCCTCTCAGTGGCAGCACCTTCAAGTCTCATATATTTCCCAGCTTCATGGAAGAAATCGGGTAAAGTAGCTGGTTTTTCTTTTGTCAATCTTCTAGCAAATTTAGTATCCGGATGCACACCGCTACAGAGGGCCATTAAGATAAGCTTCTCATCGGCATCTTGGACTACGGCCACCGCGGCATTGAATCGGGTTAGATATTGCTGCACTTTCTCTCCAGGTTTCTGTTTGATACTGGATAAGGAATAAGCATCCTTGGGTTGTTCCACATGAATGCGGAACTGGCTGATGAACTTTTCTTTCAACATCTCCCATGAGCTGATGGATCCTTGGGGTAGATGGCAGAACCAGGAGGTAGCTAGATCTGCTAAGAATAGCGGAAAGCATTTGCACAACACTCCTTCTGTTGCTCCACTCATGAGCATATGCTGTGTGTATCTCTGTAAGTGTACAACGGGGTCAGAGGTTCCTTTGTAAGGTTCCATTGTCGGCATTTTCCATTATCGGGGGGTGATGGCAATTTCGATATTGCGGGCGAAAGGGCTGGTTACCCTAGCGCTTATTCCTCGGTCTCTTTGATCCCGTTGGACACACTCTGAACAAGCGTGCCATCCTTTCATCAGAATTTGGAGCAGATAGAAATGAGTTTGGTTCTACTCTGTGAGATTGATTCCGTCCAGATAACCTGTAGGGATGGTATCGTCTATCATTCCTACTATTTTCCAGTGGATGTCTTTGGTCTTCTGGGAGCATGCTAGGGTCAGCTACAGTTGGCCCTTGCCTTGATCTTCCCCTGCTGGGTTCTGATCTAAACACTTCCTCGGGTCCAACTTCGGGCTGGACTCTAGCTCGGCCACGTTCACTGGTGTTTCCGTGGTTAGGCAGTACGACAGGCTCGGCTACAGTTGACCTCTGCCCGGTACCTCCCCTGTTGGGTTCGGTTCCAAGCGTTTCCTCAGGTCTAACTTCGGGCTGAGCTCGGTCTCGGCTCCTACCATGGCCGCCTCTGTCGTTAGCTCCTTCGAAGAAGGAAGATCTTTGTTGTCTCTGAGATCCTCTAGACTGGGACTCACCCCATGATTCATTGTTGCGGTTGGACTCTTCAGCATTCCTTAAGTGTGACATGAGTTGGTCCACCAAGGCTTCCTGCTGGGATGTGAAGCGATTAGTCACTTCAGCCACAACCTTGTCTAGATTTGCCCTAGTAATTGCTATCGGCTGTTCTGTGGCAGGGGTTGTCGGATTTGCCTGACCTTCATTTGGTACTGCTGTTGGAATGGGATGATTTACTTGATCTGTGACCACTGGATCTGGAACACTACTAGTTGCGATGTTCTTTCCTTTGTTAACGTCTTTTTTCTGCCTCGGAGGCATGTTTTCCAAGCAATGAACGACGCTGTTAGGAAGAAGGTTAAGTGGGAGAAGCTGAAGCTTCGAGCTTCTCGTTCTCAGTGAAAGCACAAAAAATGTTTGCACAAAAAATAAGCAAACACCTCCAAGTCGTATGATTTAGTTGATTTTATGTTGTTTTTAGTGATCTGGGTGATTTATGCAAATATGTAAAGAGCAGGGACTAAACTGTAAAAGACACACAGATTTATAGTGGTTCGGCAAGAATGTGCCTACGTCCACTTTATATATTATTTCTTCTTTCTTGTTTAGATTACAAGTACAAAGCTTTGATACAAGTATATGAAAGATGTTTGAAAGTTCTATCTGTGCTTGAGCTCTCAAACTTGTCCCCCATTGTTATACCCCTACCCCTCTATTTATAGAGTGAGGCTGGGAGTAGGGGCCTTGGATTATAGAGCTATTGGTGGGCCTGGGCTGATGTAATCTGGCCTGGCATTGTTGGTTCGGCAGTGGTTGGTCCGGTGGAGAGTGGTGAGGATTGGTTCGGTAGTGGTTGGTCCGGTGGAGAGTGGCGAGGATTGGTTCGGTAGTGGTTGGTCCGATGGAGAGTGGCGAGGATTGGTTCGGTAGTGGTTGGTCCGGTGGTGAGTGGAGATGGGATTGGTTCGGTGGTCTCGGTCCGGTGATGAGTGGAGTTATGATTGGTTCGGTAGTCTCGGTCTGGTGGTGAGTTGTGAAGGTTGGTTCGGTGGTCTCAGAGTTGTGAGGATTGGTTCGGTGGTCTCGGTCCGGTGATGAGTGGACTCGGTGTGGGCTTGGATCGGTGGTGAGTGGACTCGGTGTGGGCTTGGATCGGTGGTGAGTATTCGCCCAACACCGTGCATATAAATCTAGTTTCGTTCTCCTAGGACAATGATAAGGAAATACGTCCACTAACAGTTAGGAGGTGATATCCACTCTTATCTTTGACTGTTTATTTCCTTAAGAACAAGAGTTGAGTTTACCAGGAATTATTGAAAGTTGTTTTCGAAGAGATCAGGATTGGATATGTTATCCGAAAACCACTTCGATTCAACAAACGCGTTTAAAAGTGAAGACATCTTGGAGATGATGGAATTCAAAGACGGAGCTCTCAAGTGTTTTGTTCAGTCCCAAAACGAACTTGTATGGATGAATGCTGGTATTGCATTGTTTCCTGGAAGGCAGTGTTAGCATTCCAAGTGGGAAGTGCTAAAAAAAGGTAAAACGTAGCCTCAAACCATATCAACCGGGAAATGACAAAAATCGGGCATGCGGCAAGGCCAAATGGGTCTCTACTAAGTAGGGTATGGTCATTTCAAATCTAGATAGGTTACTATCTATTCTTTTATGATTCGGGCCCGATAACGAGTGGGTGATCATATTCAGTACTACTAGTTAAGTGGTAGGTCAGTTCTGTGTGGCAGGGGTACAAGATGTTCTTGTCAGACCCCAGTGCATTGTATCTAAAGGTGTACCTTCGGAAGGTAGTTCCTTACCTTGTCATAGTATGGAATCCAATCTTCAATACGCCCTTCATGGTTTTGATTGTATAACCTATTATGCTGGAATTAATAATGTAACAATTTCGGCTATGATTGATAAGTATTTGTATTCTAGACATTATTATAATATCAAAGGATTTCGTATAAAATGTTTTGGTTATCGTAAGGTAAAAACCCGTCCATATTTATATGCGGCGTGGTCTTACGAGATACTTTTGATTTCAAAGGTTTTTTTTAACTTCAAAAATCCAGTTTGGTGTGTTTTCTCACACTGGTTTTCCAAACTGACTCGGGTGTTATTTTATTATAATGCTCGGTTCGGACTGAGTATATTTACAGATTTCTTTAGATGCATTGGAGCTCAAGAGACAGGTTAGAGGTCTTCAAGTCGTATTCACGTATATGTTAATTTTTCCACTGCTTTGTTGTTGAAATCATCAACAATTGTGAGGATGGGTTGTTATAACTGTCCAAGCTGACAATTGTGATTTGTGTTATACTCTAATGGATGTATGCATATAATCATTTCTCTTTTGTAAAGATCATTGATTATATATTATATATTATTCCGCTGTGATTGTGAGATTCTGTGTTGTTTTTAGTTTCTTTTCTCTTCTTCTTCTATTCTCTTCTTCTTTCTTCTTTCTTTCCCATAACTATCCATCTTTCCATTCAATTTGGGTTGGACATGTGTGGTTTATTGTTTGCTTGAATAGTGCGGATTGGCGGGTCGTTACAGTTGGTATCAGAGCTGAAGGTTAAGCGAGAACCATGGCTTTGGTGGGGCAACTAATTAAGAGATAAGGTAATTGAATACCTTTTTATGAGTTTGAGTGTGTATATATATCTGAGTGCGTATTTGTTAGTGAGTATATTGTGTTAATTTATTTGTTGAGTAACTTATGAATTTTGGTCAGTACGTGGGATGCCATGATATTGATAGGGGTTTCTAAACACTTAAACAAGGCATACCGATGCAGTATTATTTTGAGAATTAGTAAATGAAATAATTTTACCAAAATTATATTTTATATATAAAAGAATAATTTTTCAAAAATTATTATAGTATATATTTTGTGTTTGGTTGTTAGTGAATGATAATATTTGATTATTATCATTTGTTGTTATTGTTTAATAAAGGTTGTTATTATTTATATAAACAAGGATAAAACAATTAAGAAATGATTTTCTATGACCAAAGTGATATTATTATATATAAGGAAAGTTTATGAATATGAATTATAAAGTATTGATTATGATTAAAATAAATCAATATTTGTGAAATGATATTTCATAAGAAGTGAATTATATAAATATGAATTATAAATGTGATTTATAAATGGAAAGGAAATGAAATTGCATAAGTACACTTATGAACATGATTTGTAAATAAAAATGGATTTAAGCTAAGAATTTGGGAATTTAAATCCCGTTGGGTTTAGAAAATTGTTTTTCAAAGTTTTGAAGGAATAGTAATGGTATTATTTTGAAAATATTTTGGTTAGAAATATTTTAAATGGATTTAAAAGGGACAGAAAGCATTGAACCCACTTCAGTCACTGGAAAATAATTTCGATGATGACTGCAACATTATTGGCGTTCATTTTTGAGTTTCTATTTGATCGATTGCTACCATTGGAGTTTAGTTTTGGCAAAACTAGTTTTGATTTCAAATTCAAAATCATGATTTGATATACAAAGAAAATAATTATAATATTGTTTCAAAATAATTTGAAATAAGAATAAGATATTTAAACTCTAAAAAAATATACTAAGGAATAAATGAATGTAAATAAAAGAATCCGAATAATGAGATACAATTTAAATAAATACATAAGTTGTACGTAGATGGTTTACATCAGTCTGAATTAGAATTTTTCATCTGATTCTCGTTGGTGAACACTGGATATGGATTTTTGTTTGATTCTGGAAATCTCTATCGTAGTATATGGCTATGCAAAGAGAATGACAGTTTATAATCAAGGAACCGAATCTAAGTCCGCACTAGAGTAGTCGTGCGAACGATATTAGTTCGGAAGTGAAATTGTGTGATCGAGCGAGCGATCAGGTATGGTTTTGCATACGAATGGTATATGTACACAGCACGGGCCTTAATAAATTAAATATTGACCTTGGAAAATGTAAATTGATATGGTTATGAATTGAATTGAATGGATATTATTATTTAATGGTTCTCTTGTTACATCGGCTAAAATTGCATATAGTTATGGTATATTCTATGTTATATATTGATACTACTTTCTATATACATGTTCTCATTGGTTGTTGAGTGATTAGTAGGTGCGGATGGCGTATGCTTCGCATTTGGAGCTCGCTTTTGCGTTATATTGGTATTATATGCTTGCTAATGCTAATAGAAAGGTACACATCTCGGATTACACGTATTTTTGTATTTTCCCCTATGGGATGTCTCATCCTCCAAAATGAGATGTATATTTGTAATTATACTGTAACATCCCACCTTTTTGTATGCTTAAGCAGACACACGTGCCAACTTAGACCATACAGAAGGGTGGATTGTTATGGGGTAAATAAGAAAAAGTGGAGAAATAAAAGAAACAAAATAGAATCTTGCAGCGGAACGATAAAATCTAATAACCAAATAACAGTTCATGAAGCTGTTTTACAAAACATTTGATTATACTTATACAATACATATCAGAGTTACACATACCAGAGAATGATAATTATGCAGCGGAATACAATGGTGTAGTGGAATATATAACAAATAGTAATAATAAAATCTTCGTCTTCGTCCTTCAGAAAAAAGGGCCTTCAAATCCTGAAATGCTCAGGCTGACCCGAGCGAATTGAAAAGACAAAACACTCGAGTCAGAACTAAAAGATCTTATGTAAGTTAAATCAATGAAATAAATATGAGTGTAAACGGCGTCAGAGATGTTTACGGGGTTTGACATCTCCTATCCAGTGTCTAACGTGAGTGCAGTAACTTAAGAAATGTTCGGGATTCACATCTCTTAAGGATCCATTAAAATATCTACTATGTATTAATATTCGCTATTATAATAATGTCTAATATAAAATAAACATACTTTTAAATAGCATTAAGGAGTGACCCAATATTCCCCTTAACACGTAATAGTCCCAGTAGTCTATCCAGTATTAGCATACTCCCATAAATGGGGGCTACCCTCGATACTCCACAGGCTACGGGAGAAATCACAAATCATAGTAAAGCTCGATATGGTAGGTGACACGGCACACAAGGCAATGCCAGGGTAGATATACCAATTACGCATCCGGACTGGTGGTGACGCATAGCAACCACTACCGCCCACCTCGAACAACACTCCCAAATCAAGGGTGCGCACCAAATCAATCACAAGTAATAGAATGGTATCGAAGAAGTGTGTCCGATAAGAGGTGCTACCTCCTTGGCCCGTCGATCGCTCCTGTTTTAGCCACCTTATGCCAACTCATGGGAGTTGGGTCCACGTATATACCTTAGGATCGTCGCCACCATCCTACTTCATTCTGGAACTCCACCGCGTACACAGTTGTCAAAGTGGTTTTCGTTATCGACAGAGAGTATGTCCATAACCGATCCCGGTCTCTTTAACAACCAAACGTTATTATAACACCGTGGTCATTTAAAAATGTATATACTTTTAAACACAATCATTGCCCTTTCAAAACATATTCTTTATTTCAAAATAGTATATACTTCAAAAACCAAAATATTATTGCCATTTCAGAACCATATCCTTTACTTCAAAATAGTATGTATTTTAAAACCAAAATATTTTTTTGCCATTTCAAAACCATATCCTTTACTTTAAAAAAAAAAGTATATACTTTAAAACCAAAATATTATTGCCATTCAAAACCAACTCAAAAATATATCATTCCCATTTCCAAAACAATTCAATAATATCTTATATAAATAAAACCCAATTTCCAATCACTAGTCTTTCTTAAATTTATATAAACTTGAAATATTCTTTTAAATCATCTTAAACCCAAACCATATTTTGAAGTCATATTCTAAATTTTCAATTTCAATAGGTTTCCAATCAATATATTCACAAATAATTCTTAAATAAATTCCATTTCAAATAAATTCTTTTTTTCAAACCATATTACTTTCAAAGTTATAACAATTTCGAAAACCAATACTTTGAAAACAATAATACCTTAATTTCAATAAAACATTTCAATTTTGATATATTTCAAGTCTTTAAATATTCCAAAATTTCCAAACCAAATCTGATAATCTCATATATTTCTTAATTCAATTTACTATTATTTAGTTTAAAATTATTTATTAAATAAATTCAATAGCATTTAAATAAAGCTCAAACTTGAAATATTCGTAAATCAAACTTAAAACATCATCAAGTTATACATAGCTTAAATTTTAGAATTTAACCATATAAAAATATAATATTTATATAATATCAAAATTTAATATTTATTAAACCGTATATTTCTTTCCAAACCGTAGAAAATCACTTTAAAATAATTTATATATAGACCACAGTGCCTGTATATAATTTTCTATCCTATGGTCAAGTGATACAGATATTTATCATTTCAATCTGTAATTTTAAAAATAAAAGTTTACAGTTGTATATCATTTCAAACCGCAATCCCGAATGGAATGAAAATGCATAATAACTTGCAGTTTATATAAAATATAGCATCCATTCATCCAAATATCAATAAACAACCATTTATTACAATCATCATCCAATTTAAACAAAACATCAATATAAAGCATATAAAATATAACAGGCATCAATGAATAGTTTATATTCAATAAAAATTAATAACTGTTTAACTGGCAGTTTATATGCAATAATAAATAAATTTAACTGTCAAATTATATGCAATAATAAAATTAAATAACAATTTAATTTAAATAAATGCTATCTAACTGAGATGATGATTAAATATATGCCCAAACAATCATAGATAAATTTTAAATCACATCAAAATTTAATTTAACAAACATAAGAAATCTTAGAAGTTGTGAGTGGGTTAAAACACTCACCTTTTGAATTTAAATCGAATTTAAATCCGATTTAAACCCAGAATTTCGACGATCTCCAAATATGTCCAAACCAGCGTCAAAAGATCTGGAGTTTAATTACGATCCTCACAAAAATAAATCGTGCGTGAATCGGAGTACGTATGTAGAAGTTATTCGTATTAACGTGTTTGAGAAATCAAAATTAAATTAAATTCAAAACAAAACAAACCTACCTATTACCACCTGCCACGTCAGCGTTTCCTGTGCACCCCTAGTGACGAATCTCACCAAACCCATGTTCCAATTTCGCAAATTGATGAAGAAATCAAAAAGCCCCAATTCAACCTTTTGGGTTTCGAATTTTACACGTTGGACCGTGATTTCTGGTTGACTCAAGCGACTATTGCAAAAACAGAGACTGAGCTTAGATCTGTATCGATGAAAACTACAACATAATTTTTTTTGGAATTTTCTGAGGACTTTGAATTTTATTTGATTTTTGAATAGAATTGGATCTGAAATTTGCATCCATTTAGGAAGAGAAAGAATTGAAGAAAATGAACGCACAAATAAATGAGAATAGGGTTTATAATTGGGTTTATATATATGTAGGTTAGAATTAGAGTAGATGGATCTGATAAACAAACGCGCTGAATGATAATTTAAATTAACGTAATAATTACATATTTAATTTTAAATTAATTGCAATAAGTCCAAATAGATACATAAAGCTTGATTCCCGTTTAAACACTTAACTCATTTGATTGCAATTAACCTATTTATAGTAAATTAAATTTCGATATCTTAATAAACTTTATTTCCATCTTTTTTTATGTACACTAACCATCATTTAATGAAGAATTCATTTACGTTATTTCCCATTTATGACCTTAATTTATTTAACGTAACATTAAATTTACATCTATTGCAATGATTTCCAATTTAGTTGAATGAACTAATTATATATAACTCCTAATAATTATTGTAATACTCTCAATCCCACATTTATAAGTATATTATTTCCACTCAAATATTATAGATATATACAGAGTATTGGTTTTCATTAAATCATTATTTATTATATATTTTAATTAAATAAATTCACTATTTAAGTCCGTTCAAATTTATTACCAAATATCCATTTACCTTTCCCATTAAATTTGAATTCCCTTCAATTAATCTAACCAATCAAATTTCCATCCACACTTTATTATAGACCTAAAATATGCAATTCATTATCTTGTATTGATTTTATACAATTACCATTAACTTTACATTCCATCACTATTCCATATATATTTATTCATCAATCAATTAAGGAATTTCTATAACAGTTGTTAGCTACTTTTATATTAATTAAATAAATTCAAAGTAAATTAATTAAATCAAATTTACCACTTCAACTCTAAATTATCAAAAAAAATTATCTGTAACGACCCAGAATTTTGAACAAATTAAATTGAGAATATTTAATTAATTTTAAATATTTGAACGATGATTTAATTTGAATCCCGATATAACTCTGAATTTTTCGAATAAACTTTAAAATTTAATCTGTTGAATGTTGAATAAAAATTCGAATCTTCAGTTTTAAGTTGAAGAAAAATATTTCAAACGCTTGTAAAATTTATATTGATAACACTGAAGGTAATAGAACTTTCAGAATTGAATTTGAAACTGTTCGGTTCAGTTTTGAATTTTATTTTTCGAATCGATATTTAAAAATAGCCGTCCGAGGCACAGTCTCGGAATTCGACGAAACCAGTTCCATTGGGTCCAGAATATTGTATTATTACCGGATTTCAAATTTCGTAGCATTTGGAGTTGTTATGTGACCATATGATAGTTAAACGCATTGAAATTTCAAAATGAATTCAATTTAAATTTAAATTAAAATTTGGTCAGCATTAGCATATTATCTCCTAACTTCATGCCTAAATTCTCGCCGAGCATCACGGAAAAATCGTGCAACCATCCCCGCAACCCATACTTCCCTCGATTTTAAAACACTCCTCTCCCTTTGTTAGTTGAAAATCGAACGAAGAAGATAAAAATGGTCTCTCGTCTGTATTCTCCAAATCAAAATCCCTCGTTCAAATTAAAAAAAAAATGGCAGAAGCTTTCTCCTGTTCGAAACCTAAAAATGCACCCCTCTTTTAAAATTTCCAAATTAATTTGACCCAAACCAGATCAAGTCGCAAGACGATTCTAGCATCCAAACGAAGAACGCGGTATCGGCAATATCGATGCTCGACATTGGCTGGGAACTCGCGGCGTTCGTCGCGATGGAGTATCGAGGCTTGGAGGCGAGCACGTGGTCGTTCAAGGCGGGGTAAGGCGGCTCGTTCTCAAGCGAATGTTGAGGTCACGGCGGCAGCTGGCGAACGGAGAGGAGGCAAGGACCGCGACTCGTCTTGACAACATGTCTGAGCAATGGCGATCGACTCAGCATCGCGTGGAGGAGCGCGTGGATTTTGGTGGTTTCGTGGGCGCGCAATGAAGATGGCGCGTTCGATTTTGAAGGGGACGTTGACGAACTGGGGGTTGCAGTGTCGTGATTCTAGAGTTTGTCTCGACAGCTGGGTAAGAGTATTTACAAAATGTTTATTCAATTCAAAATGTTGAAAGTAAATTTAAAATATTTGTATTTGGGCAGTGAGGTATAATTTAGTTTCAAATATAAAGTTATACGTGAATATATACAGTAGAGATAAACGGGAATTAAATCATTAGTTAATTAAAATATTAAATGAAAATTTTGTGCAGTAAGGTTTAAAACAAATTTATATTTCAGTTTAAAGGATTATGTATATGTTACAGTAAAGAAATGCATATCCAGTAATTTTATAATATCATATAGTTTATATAAAAGAAAATAGATTTTTAAATGGGCATAGATTATTTTATAGGTATGTATATGTAATTTTGGGGAAATAATAACTTGTTAAATTTATTTTAGTTTTCAAGGAAATTATTTAAAAGGAAAGTTGGTTTAAAATTGAAATGTTGGTTAAATAAATTTATTTATAAAGAAATTGGTTTAAATAAATTAACAGATGATAATTTATTGTCAATTGATTCAGATACTTATAAATTGTATAAAATTATTTATACAAGGTCAAAATTGGGAGAAATGGTCAAATTGGAAAATGGATGGAAAAATAAAAGCAAAGGTGAGATCTTTCTCACTCGAAGGAAATTTGATTTTACAGTTATTGATTTGACTGATATGATTGCTATTTGGATGTGATATTAGATATAGTAGGATATATCTATATATATAGCAATATGTACATATTGGCATATGTATATATTGGATTGATGATTTCCCGCCTCGTATAGCGGATGATACCCTATTGTGCTGTTAGTAAGCGGATTTTTATAAAACCTATATACCGCGATATTCCACCTCGAAGTGGAATTGGTATTGTGCTAACGTCTTTGGATGCAGGGAAACAGGTTGGAGGGATCCAACTGGACCCCTCACATTGATTGGATTTATTTATACTGTGATATGAATCTATGAATGATTATATTGATGTTATTAATCATATTGATATCTGGAAATTATTTGAAGCTAAAATTTAGCTAAATGGATGTTTGATATCATTGGATTCCAAAAAATAAATGAAATTGAATTTTTGAAATCAAAATAGAAATTTTTAAGTAAATAAATTTTTAGAAATTGAATAAATTCGAAGAAAAGAATTTAAAAGTATAAAGGCTGATTTTTATAATCTTATTGAATAGATTCCAGAATAAAGTGAAAATGCTAAATAAATGGATTTCATAAAACAGTGATTATAAATTGAAGAATTTAATTTAAATTTGGATTTTTAAATAGATTGAAAGAGATAAAGAAATTTATTTTCTTTAAAAGGAATTTATTTAAAGAGAAATAAGTGGGAAGTCCAATTAGAAATTTAATTGGCAAATTGAAATGGATTTGGAAAAAGAATGAAATTTATAGATGTATAAATGGTGAAGTTAAAAAGAATGAGATTTATAGATGTATAAATCGGGAAGTTAAAATGAATGAAATTGTAGAATAGAAGATTTATAAGAAATTAACTTATAAATTGGATTTTTGCCTTCAAATGAAATATTGATCAAATTTGTTAATAAAGGAGATTTACAAATCGAAGTTGTTATAAAGTAGGAATAGAATTTATAAACGTTGTTTTATAAATTCGAAATCAATTGAATTTGATAAATTAAATATAGAGGGTTATTAAAGGAGATATATTCGCGATTCTAGATAGCGAATTATTATTGAAATAAAATGTGTAGAGATGATTGAAATTTGGTTAAGTGAATTATATTCACGATTTTGGACAGTCAATATATTATTGAACAAAATGGATATGTTTGGGAAAATGAATATTTTAAAATGGAGTTAATTTTTTTAACGATGTTTTAAAATGATTAAATATCGAAACCATAGATTTCAACATTTATTGTTGAAATAGACGTTTTCGAAAATATAAGGAAATGATGGACTATAACACTGTTGTTATAGTAAATGATTTCCGAAAGGAAATGTTTTGATGTAGTATTGGGATTTATATATATCTATCAAAATTTTGAATCCCTATACTAAAAATTTTGAGTCGTCGTAACGACGTTTTCGTAACATTCGTTTTGACTCAAATAGATGTTGTTATAGTAAATGATTTCCTTAAAGAATGAAATGTATACTTAATTTTGATTTAAGTATAACGAATATTTTCCAAGTGTTGAAAATAAATGATTTGGGAAACACTTATTTTTAAATAAGTATGGAATTGCTTTCCCAATATGAAATGAAACGTTTTGAGATTTTATCTCTTAAAGATAAAATGAAATTGAATATTTGAAATCGATTTGAGAATCGTATATCAGTAGATATTTTGAAAATATAAATTCACTATGGAATTTATAAAAGGAAAGGGAAACTGTTTAGAAAAATAAACGTTGATTTATTTTCGAAGTGTGGAAATTATATATCTAGTAAAGATATTTTGGAAGATGAAATAATTTGGAAAATTATTTGGAATCTGATGATGTTGCGCATCTTTATTGATAGTTAAATAACCGACTATCAATAATTACCTTTAGATAGGTATTTGTTGTGAATCGGATGAATTTGAATGCCACACTTATTTTTGAATAATCGCTCACTATTCGGGTTAACCAGGAAAGGACCATGGGGTCGTATAACCCATTCCGAATATGTGATACGTCGTTATGAATTGCATTTGAAGACCGGCGTTGAAGACCGGATATTTTTGAAAACGGAAGGATTACCGTCGAGTTACTCTACATCGGCTGATCTCCGGTTTAGAGGATTTATCACCCTTAGTGACGGGAAGTCCGGACGTGATTAGAAATTTATCCGGATATGCAAGGGCTTCGTGAGAAGTGCCTTCGGTTCTGTTCGATCCCGGACCAGACTTGTATGGATTGTGTGTCTGACGTTACAATTTGAGATATAAAGCTGATTTCTTTCAAATACATTTCTGTTGGTGGCGGGGAATTTATTCTCTTAGCTTAACACCCTTCTCTGAGACGTACGAGCTCAGAGGTTATGTAGTTGAAATTTATCAGCGATATACTCCCAATTTGGTAACGTGGCATACTGAGTGTTGCTGTGAAATGATCAGTGTTTGATCATTTGTGATATGATCATTTGTTTGATCTTATATCTTTGTGATCATAGGTTGATCATTTTGTTTGACCCGAAGCATGGCTTTGTAGAAAGCGTAGCTTTGTGGACGAGACTTCGTCGAGCCTCACACCTCGGAAATGGTCGAAACAGGAAGGATGCAGAAAGGTTCTAGGGAGTAGCGCCCCTTAGTGTATGTCATTCCTTCTGGATAGAGGTGGTATCATGGTATGGAGCCCAGATACTTAACCTATGTGGTTGCTGCATTATTATTTTGATATGGTTTGTTGGAAATCGGGGATCCTCGGGAAGATCGGTGACGATCGGGGGATGGCATACGCGTGTCAGTAGTTACCTACTTTTGCAGAGGTAACCCGGCCTTGTGTTGGCAGAGATCTAACCGTAATGTTAGGTTATTTCTCGGGTCGTCTATTCCAGGGACGTACCCATCGTGGATAGGAAGTTCCTTGGCCTGACCATTTGTTGGAAATCCAAAGAAACAATACGAGCCCTGTACGGTTTTAGTTGTAGAACCTATCATTCACTTATGGTGGCGCCCCACTGTTTGGATGGTAGCTATAGTAGGCATACGATACTGGTCGTATGTTGGCTAAGATTAATATTATACTTTCGAAATGTTTTCTACACTATGCACTAATAATAATATCAAAAAGGATTTGATTTTGCGTAGTAAGAATCTTTGACTATCATAAGAAGAAATCTCCTCCAATTCTGCGTTTGCATTGTGTGTGTGGTGGGAGGTCTTATGGTAGTTTCATTTTCCAAAAGCATTTCGAATTGACTTTAAAATTATTTTGTTGTTATAAAGAATAACTGTTTTACGATCTCACACCAGTCACCATGACTGACTCGGAGTTTATTGTTTCCCTTCTAAACTCTGAGTGCCCACCAATTTCCACACGGGCAGTCTAGAGTTAGGTTATCAGGATATTCTGGATATTCTGGAGCTTCGGAAGCAAGATGGATGACGAGACGTAGTATTTGTATCTGATAGTATTTATTCCGCTGTGTATTCTGTATGAGGACAAGTTTATATAACTGTCCATTGTTGTTTATTAACTCTGATTGATGTATGTATAAAAATGATATAGTTTTTTGTTTTAAAAGACTAGTGTTATCTATTATATATTGTTCCGCTGCGATATGTGAGATTCTGATATTGTTTTCTGTTCTGATGTTGTCCTATTGTTCTGTTGTTCTTCTTTCTTTCTTCTACTCTCTTCTTCTTCTACCTTTTTCTTCTTTTTAAAACCATAACTTTTCGGGTTTTCGGCATTCGATGGCTCGGCAGTCGATATAGTGAGTATCGATGTTGAATTTTCGAAAGTCGAAAATTTCGGGATGTTACAAGTGGTATCAGAGCATATGGTTAAGCGACAACCCTGCTCTATTGGGTGTTACTCATTAGAGATAGAGTCAGTAGTACTCTAGAATGAGTTGAGTGTAATAATAGATACGAGTGCGTATTTGTTAGTGAATATAAAATTGTTTTATATTGTGATGATTGGTTTGTTGAGTGGTATATAGATTCTGGTCGGTATTGTCCGTACAACTCTATCGATAGGGATCTCTAAACACTTGTATAGAACAATTCGGCACAGTATTGTTTTTAAATAGGGTAAATGAAATAATTTTACCCAAAACTATTTTTGTATATAAAAGAAATAATTTTCTATGAATTATCATAGTATTTGGATGTTTGGTTGTTAGGAAGTAATAATATTAAATTATTATCATTGAAATTAAATAAGAAATTCAAATCGTAACTCCAAAGTTAAGAAATAAATTCACATACAAATGAAATTTAAGAATGTAAATTATAAATGTGACTTATAATTGGAAATAAAATTCCAGAGAAGTTTTTGGAAATGTTTTTGAAAGAATTTGAAAATTTTGGAGATTTGGAAAGTTTAAATTCTTTTTGATTTGAAAATGATTTTCAAAGGATTTTGGAAAAATGTTTTGAAGAGATGAAAAGCTCTAAACTCTTTTCGGTCGCTGGAAAATAACTTCGATGATGACCGCGGCATCGTTGGTGTTCATTTTCGGGTTTCCGGGAGAGGAATTGCTGCCAAATTGTTTTAAATGAAAGTGGTTTGAAAAATTTGGGTTTAGTTTTGGAAATTCAAAGGATAATTTGAATTGTTTTCAAAATGGCTTTAAAATGTTGCTAAGACTCTGGAATACTATGAAATATAATGAAGTTGATAACTTGTAAAGTTTAAAGTTTAAATAAAAATCTAACTTAAAGAAATAAAATCCATATACAAATAAAATTTGTGAATATAAATTGTAATGTGATTTATAAATGAAAATAGAATTCCAAGAAGATAATTGAAAATAAAATTCCTTAATGAAATGGAATTGCGGATGTGAATGTATAAATGATTGTATAAATCAAGATGTAAATAAGTTGATAACTTATAGAATATTTGAAATCTGATTGGAATGAAATTCAAATTGAAGACGAATGAATTAGTAATTGGAACTAATTTAAAATAGTGCAGTTATGAATGAAAGATAATTGATAAATTCAATATTTTAGAATTGAAGATAAATTGAATTCAAGTAGAATTGAAATTGTGAACTGAATTCAAATTAATGTGAAATGAAAAATTGAATGAAAATAGATATGTAACTTCAATAGTGAAGTAAAGATGGTATAAGTAGTTTATATTGGAAATTTTGTAACAGAATTTGCAAAATTGTTGGAGTATATGTAACTAGATATTATGGCTAGTAGGATATACAGGTGTTATAAAGGGATTGGAATTTTTATTTCGAAGATAATTTGAATTGCTCGAAAAAGGTATGTATTTAAATTTGAATATGAGATTTGATGACTTATTTCTCTAGCCGCTTGGCTTTTTCTTTTTCTTTTTGAAATCTGAGAGCCTGTAGGGACGTTTTGTAGTCGTGCCGTATTAGCCTCGCAAAGGAGACGCTGGCAAAATTTTTCGGAAATTTAGGGCGTTAGAAAATTTTTGAGAAATTTTGAAAGTTTAAAATTTGAATTTAAACTCGAATTTGAATTGAGAAGTTAAACAATGTTGTTTGAAACTTAGAAATGAAGTTGGAAATAAATTTTAGTTGAATTAATAACGAATCTTTAGTAGAAAGATTTGTTTTGAAAATTTGATAAAACTATTGGATGTTGAAAAATAGTAAACGAGTTAAGGATCTTTTTTCCTAACTTGTAATTTCGGGACGAAATTCTTTTAAGGAGGGAAGTCTGTAACGACCTAGAATTTTGAACAAATTAAATTGAGAATATTTAATTAATTTTAAATATTTGAACGATGATTTAATTTGAATCCCGATATAACTCTGAATTTTTCGAATAAACTTTAAAATTTAATCTGTTGAATGTTGAATAAAAATTCGAATCTTCAGTTTTAAGTTGAAGAAAAATATTTCAAACGTTTGTAAAATTTATATTGATAACACTGAAGGTAATAGAACTTTCAGAATTGAATTTGAAACTGTTCTGTTCAGTTTTGAATTTTATTTTTCGAATCGATATTTAAAAATAGCCATCCGAGGCACAGTCTCAGAATTCGACGAAACCAGTTCCATTGGGTCCGGAATATTGTATTATTACCGGATTTCAAATTTCGTAGCATTTGGAGTTGTTATGTGACCATACGATAGTTAAACGCATTGAAATTTCAAAATGAATTCAATTTAAATTTAAATTAAAATTTGGTCAGCATTAGCATATTATCTCCTAACTTCATGCCTAAATTCTCGCCGAGCATCACGGAAAAATCGTGCAACCATCCCCGCAACCAATACTTCCCTCGATTTTAAAACACTCCTCTCCCTTCGTTAGTTGAAAATCGAACGAAGAAGATAAAAATGGTCTCTCGTCTGTATTCTCCAAATCAAAATCCCTCGTTCAAATTTAAAAAAATAAATAAATAAATGGCAGAAGCTTTCTCCTGTTCGAAACCTAAAAACGCACCCCTCTTTTAAAATTTCCAAATTAATTTGACCCAAACCAGATCAAGTCGCAAGACGATTCTAGCATCCAAACGAAGAACGCGATATCGGCAATATCGATGCTCGACATTGGCTGGGAACTCGCGGCGTTCGTCGCGATGGAGTATCGAGGCTTGGAGGCGAGCACGTGGTCGTTCAAGGCGGGGTAAGGTGGCTCGTTCTCAAGCGAATGTTGAGGTCACGGCGGTAGCTGGCGAACGGAGAGGAGGCAAGGACCGCGACTCGTCTTGACAACATGTCTGAGCAATGGCGATCGACTCAGCATCGCGTGGAGGAGCGCGTGGATTTTGGTGGTTTCGTGGGCGCGCAATGAAGATGGCGCGTTCGATTTTGAAGGGGACGTTGACGAACTGGGGGTTGCAGTGTCGTGATTCTGGAGTTCGTCTCGACAGCTGGGTAAGAGTATTTACAAAATGTTTATTCAATTCAAAATGTTGAAAGTAAATTTAAAATATTTGTATTTGGGCAGTGAGGTATAATTTAGTTTCAAATATAAAGTTATACGTGAATATATACAGTACAGATAAACGGGAATTAAATCATTAGTTAATTAAAATATTAAATGAAAATTTTGTGCAGTAAGGTTTAAAACAAATTTATATTTCAGTTTAAAGGATTATGTATATGTTACAGTAAAGAAATGCATATCCAGTAATTTTACAATATCATATAGTTTATATAAAAGAATATAGATTTTTAAATGGGCATAGATTATTTTATAGGTATGTATATGTAATTTTGGGGAAATAATAACTTGTTAAATTTATTTTAGTTTTCAAGGAAATTATTTAAAAGGAAAGTTGGTTTAAAATTGAAATGTTGGTTAAATAAATTTATTTATAAAGAAATTGGTTTAAATAAATTAACAGATGATAATTTATTGTCAATTGATTCAGATACTTATAAATTGTATAAAATTATTTATACAAGGTCAAAATTGGGAGAAATGGTCAAATTGGAAAATGGATGGCAAAATAAAAGCAAAGGTGAGATCTTTCTCACTCGAAGGAAATTTGATTTTACAGTTATTGATTTGACTGATATGATTGCTATTTGGATGTGATATTAGATATAGTAGGATATATCTATATATATAGCAATATATACATATTGGCATATGTATATATTGGATTGATGATTTCCCGCCTCGTATAGCGGATGAGACCCTATTGCGCCGTTAGTAAGCGGATTTTTATAAAACCTATATACCGCGATATTCCACCTCGAAGTGGAATTGGTATTGTGCTAACGTCTTTGGATGCAGGGAAACAGGTTGGAGGGATCCAACTGGACCCCTCACATTGATTGAATTTATTTATACTGTGATATGAATCTGTGAATGATTATATTGATGTTATTAATCATATTGATATCTGGAAATTGTTTGAAGCTAAAATTTAGCTAAATGGATGTTTGATAACATTGGATTCCAAAAAATAAATGAAATTGAATTTTTGAAATCAAAATAGAAATTTTTAAGTAAATACATTTTTAGAAATTGAATAAATTCGAAGAAAAGAATTTAAAAGTATAAAGGCTGATTTTTATAATCTTATTGAATAGATTCCAGAATAAAGTGAAAATGCTAAATAAATGGATTTCATAAAACAGTGATTATAAATTGAAGAATTTAATTTAAATTTGGATTTTTAAATAGATTGAAAGAGATAAAGAAATTTATTTTCTTTAAAAGGAATTTATTTAAAGAGAAATAAGTGGGAAGTCCAATTAGAAATTTAATTGGCAAATTGAAACGGATTTGGAAAAAGAATGAAATTTATAGATGTATAAATGGTGAAGTTAAAAAGAATGAGATTTATAGATGTATAAATTGGGAAGTTAAAATGAATGAAATTGTAGGATAGAAGATTTATAAGAAATTAACTTATAAATTGGATTTTTGCCTTCAAATGAAATATTGATCAAATTTGTTAATAAAGGAGATTTACAAATCGAAGTTGTTATAAAGTAGGAATAGAATTTATAAACGTTGTTTTATAAATTCGAAATCAATTGAATTTGATAAATTAAATATAGAGGGTTATTAAAGGAGATATATTCGCGATTCTAGATAGCGAATTATTATTGAAATAAAATGTGTAGAGATGATTGAAATTTGGTTAAGTAAATTATATTCACGATTTTGGACAGTGAATATATTATTGAACAAAATGGATATGTTTGGGAAAATGAATATTTTAAAATGGAGTTAATTGTTTTAACGATGTTTTAAAATGATTAAATATCGAAACCATAGATTTCAACATTTATTGTTGAAATAGACGTTTTCGAAAATATAAGGAAATGATGGACTATAACACTGTTGTTATAGTAAATGATTTCTGAAAGGAAATGTTTTGATGTAGTATTGGGATTTATATATATCTATCAAAATTTTGAATCCCTATACTAAAAATTTTGAGTCGTCGTAACGATGTTTTACGTAACATTCATTTTGACTCAAATAGATGTTGTTATAGTAAATGATTTCCTTAAAGAATGAAATGTATACTTAATTTTGATTTAAGTATAACGAATATTTTCCAAGTGTTGAAAATAAATGATTTGGGAAACACTTATTTTTAAATAAGTATGGAATTGCTTTCCCAATATGAAATGAAACGTTTTGAGATTTTATCTCTTAAAGATAAAATGAAATTGAATATTTGAAATCGATTTGAGAATCGTATATCAGTAGATATTTTGAAAATATAAATTCACTATGGAATTTATAAAAGGAAAGGGAAACTGTTTAGAAAAATAAACGTTGATTTATTTTCGAAGTGTGGAAATTATATATCTAGTAAAGATATTTTGGAAGATGAAATAATTTGGAAAATTATTTGGAATCTGATGATGTTGCGCATCTTTATTGATAGTTAAATAACCGACTATCAATAATTACCTTTAGATAGGTATTTGTTGTGAATCGGATGAATTTGAATGCCACACTTATTTTTGAATAATCGCTCACTATTCGGGTTAACCGGGAAAGGACCATGGGGTCGTATAACCCATTCCGAATATGTGATACGTCGTTATGAATTGCATTTGAAGACCGGCGTTGAAGACCGGATATTTTTTAAAACGGAAGGATTACCGTCGAGTTACTCTACATCGGCTGATCTCCGGTTTAGAGGTTTTATCACCTTTAGTGACGGGAAGTCCGGACGTGATTAGAAATTTATCCGGATATGCAAGGGCTTCGTGAGAAGTGCCTTCGGTTCTGTTCGATCCCGGACCGGACTTGTATGGATTGTGTGTCTGACGTTACAATTTGAGATATAAAGCTGATTTCTTTCAAATACATTTCTGTTGGTGGCGGGGAATTTATTCTCTTAGCTTAACACCCTTCTCTGAGACGTACGAGCTCAGAGGTTATGTAGTTGAAATTTATCAGCGATATACTCCCAATTTGGTAACGTGGCATACTGAGTGTTGCTGTGAAATGATCAGTGTTTGATCATTTGTGATATGATCATTTGTTTGATCTTATATCTTTGTGATCATAGGTTGATCATTTTGTTTGACCCGAAGCATGGCTTTGTAGAAAGCGTAGCTTTGTGGACGAGACTTCGTCGAGCCTCACACCCCGGAAATGGTCGAAACAGGAAGGATGCAGCAAGGTTCTAGGGAGTAGCGCCCCTTAGTGTATGCCATTCCTTCTGGATAGAGGTGGTATCATGGTATGGAGCCCAGATACTTAACCTATGTGGTTGCTGCATTATTATTTTGATGTGGTTTGTTGGAAATCGGGGATCCTCGGGAAGATCGGTGACGATCGGGGGATGGCATACGCGTGTCAGTAGTTACCTACTTTTGCAGAGGTAACCCGGCCTTGTGTTGGCAGAGATCTAACCGTAATGTTAGGTTATTTCTCGGGTCGTCTATTCCAGGGACGTACCCATCGTGGATAGGAAGTTCCTTGGCCTGACCATTTGTTGGAAATCCAAAGAAACAATACGAGCCCTGTACGGTTTTAGTTGTAGAACCTATCATTCACTTATGGTGGCGCCCCACTGTTTGGATGGTAGCTATAGTAGGCATACGATACTGGTCGTATGTTGGCTAAGATTAATATTATACTTTCGAAATGTTTTCTACACTATGCACTAATAATAATATCAAAAAGGATTTGATTTTGCGTAGTAAGCATCTTTGACTATCATAAGAAGAAATCTCCTCCAATTCTGCGTTTGCATTGTGTGTGTGGTGGGAGGTCTTATGGTAGTTTCTTTTTCCAAAAGCATTTCGAATTGACTTTAAAATTATTTTGTTGTTATAAAGAATAACTGTTTTACGATCTCACACCAGTCACCATGACTGACTCGGAGTTTATTGTTTCCCTTCTAAACTCTGGGTGCCCACCAATTTCCACACGGGCAGTCTAGAGTTAGGTTATCAGGATATTCTGGATATTCTGGAGCTTTGGAAGCAAGATGGATGACGAGACGTAGTATTTGTATCTGATAGTATTTATTCCGCTGTGTATTCTGTATGAGGACAAGTTTATATAACTGTCCATTGTTGTTTATTAACTCTGATTGATGTATGTATAAAAATGATATAGTTTTTTTGTTTTAAAAGACTAGTGTTATCTATTATATATTGTTCCGCTGCGATATATGAGATTCTGATATTGTTTTCTGTTCTGATGTTGTCCTATTGTTCTGTTGTTCTTCTTTCTTTCTTCTACTCTCTTCTTCTTCTACCTTTTTCTTCTTTTTAAAACCATAACTTTTCGGGTTTTCGGCATTCGATGGCTCGGCAGTCGATAAAGTGAGTATCGATGTTGAATTTTCGAAAGTCGAAAATTTCGGGATGTTACATTATCAGTTTGGATTACTTGGTAAATCTAGAATCTTTTAATAAATCTCTACATTCATTTATCGTTAAAAATTCCAAATTCACAACATTTAGTTTTAAATTTTCAATTTATCCAGTAATTAAACTTAATTGCCCATGAAATCCATTTATTTGGTTTTTTTAATTCTTTTATTCACTCCATTATCACCAAGTAGATAAATTGGCATTGGTTAATGGTCTAATATATTGTTATTCTAGATTTCCAACTAAAACTCCACTAACGTAAAATTTAACATTAAATTCCCATTTAATTGAAATAACCCAATTTCACAATTTAACCTCAAATAAATAAACAACCTTTTATATTCCTAAATCATTTACAATAGTTTAAAAAATTTGAAAGTAAATTGAAAGTTGCTAAATTTATCGATTTCAGAAATTTCCCTTAAATCCATTTAAATTCAGAGACTATCTATTAAATTAACGAATCTTTAAATTTGAATTAGATGGAATAAATATTGGACTCACACTATTGCATTCATATTTTCCGTTTCACTTTTACCCGTATTAACTATTTCAATTTTACTTATTGTAACACTAACAAAATTTCAATATATAACGCCGATTTATTTCCTTGCATTAACATACCCTTATCCACACTTATTATTAAAGTAACGCTTGAAATCAATAACTACATTGAAATTACTCACATTCAAATGATCATTATTTCAAATAAATTTATCAACCAATTAATTAGGGAATTCATAATAGTTGTTATCTACCCTTATATTTATTTCCTAATAAGGTACTACCTACTCTCCTCTTATTGTGATTTGAATTCCAACCTTTATTTCATACTAAATAAAATAACAACATATAAATTGTTACCTATTTCCCTACATGCCTATATAGGTTTATTACTTAACAATCACCGTTGAAAATCCCGTGTATACACAAATTATTACTTAACATAAGTCTATTCTTTTATTACTTTACGTTCACACTTTACTCTATAATAAATCACTAAGTAACATTATCATCAAACCAACATTAATTAATATATTAAATGCTTACATTTATTTCTCTACATCCAATTTGTTCCAACTTAATTTATATTAATGTCATTCCCTTATGCTAACTTTTATTACCTAAATTTTCCGTTGTTGTAAGCCTTTAATATTTCCATTTAAATTAAATATAAATTCCAAATCAATCAACCCTTTCGACATGCAACTTATAATAACTGCTTATAAGTATGAATAGAATTATCATTTATTTCAATGTTTTCTAACTTTACATTAACATATTAGTTAATTCCCTTAAATGAAATTTATATCCAGGTATAATACTTACCCATTTAATTTATTAAAATTTATTCAAATTGCTAGTAAATAGGTTTTAAATCACCACTTATATTTTATTAGCGTTCATTTCATTATCCCTTTTCTTTTCTTTCTTTTTTCTACTAAATTAAATTTACACAACTCATTAATTAAACCAAATTAAATCCACGAAATTTACGGGTCGTTACACTCTCCCCCACTCAAAACTTTTCGTCCCCGAAAAGGGAAAAAAAAGGGAGAAGGAAGAATTAGATAAACAATACATCTTATTCAAAATATTAACTTTATAAACAATAATTTACAAAATTTATTACTTTAAATAAAATATACCCATTTTAATCATTATATCTTTTTATACTTAAATAAATAAAGTTTGGAGAAGCATTTCAAAATAATTTTCTAAGTCCAAAAGTTTACGAAAAATTTCGGCAGAGTCTCCTTTGTACGGAGAGCTCGGGAGAAAATATAATATCCAAAATATAACAATTTATATTACATATATTATCCAAAATATTATATCCCAACTAGGGGAAATATATATAAAATAGCGCTATAAACCGTAATCCGAAACGTACCTATTTGTCGGCAATTTACGCTTATTGATGGAACCAAAAGCAGTAGCAATTGCTTCCATAACCTGCATTTCACTTATTAAATCCAAAGGGTTAACAATTTATATAAAGTGAAATATTTAAGTGGTTTCAATCATTAACAACCAATCAATACAACAACCATCAATTTCAACAAACAACATACACACACAAAACAAAGCAACCATTTAATCCAACAACAAATAGTTGTTCGGGTTCAAAACTTTTAAATTGTACGGAATGAAGAATAAACCATCAAGTGCATCATTTACTCAACAGTCTTAGATTTAACATAATGGATTATTCGTCCATCCCAACAAAATTAAAGTTCCCTTACCCAACAACCACAACCACGACAAACAACAATTTCAGCAATAATTTTAGTCTATTCTTATTCATTCAATTCATACATTTGTTGTTTGATTCTTTTTATTCACATAACGGCCTATCTTTTTATTTATTTTCATTTATTCCTTTCAATTTTATTTTCAAATAACATCAATCCTTTTCTTAAGTTAACAATTTATCTTTATTATATTACATTCATTTATAATTGTATGACCTCATCTATTTATACTTTAATTACTTAAGTTTATAATCATCTATTTGCCATACTTACCTTTAATTATATTTACTTGGTAAAATTTCAATTATACTTAAGCTTATAACATTAAATTCTCATTGAATAGCAATTTCATTGAATACTTTCATTATTTCAAATTTTTACTTGTATAATATTCTATTACAATTTAAACACTTCAACTTTTAATATTTGGTAAGTTATATATGTTATTTAAAGGTGTAATTGAAAGTTATACAAGTTTCTCATTTCTTTTAATTGATTCATTATTCAATAAATTTTTACCTTTGTCTTATAAGTTACTATTTCAACTTTCTCTTTATTTCCATTATAACTTAGCATTAAATCTCTTACCTTTTAGAGGTTTCAATTTATTCATTACCTACGTTCCAATTCACTTCAATAATTAGGACTATTTATTAATGGAAACTTAAGAATTAAATACCGGGTTTTATTCAAAAATCATTTTAAAATAATAGATAATATATATACTTATAATTTATATCCAATTATATTTAAAACAATTTAAAATAAAATAATCTTGTAGTAAAACTACTACAGTGGCCTTCCCACTTTGAAACTCGAAAATGAATGTCGATGATGCGGCCGCCATCACCGAAATTATTTTCCAACGACAAAGAGGGGAGTACAACTTATTTCTTTGCGGAATTTATTTTAAAACATTTCTTTCAAATTCTATTGAAATATTTATATCAGAAAATACTTCTAACAATATTATTATTATATTCCAAAATCAATTGAAAGAAATCTTCAAAAACCCGGACTTAAGTTCTAAATTTCCAAATTTTCACTTATTTTATCCTACATTTTATTTCAACTATTATTTATAAATTTCATTTCCTAACACCCAGTCTATTGCAACCAAATATATATTCTTATAAAATATCTTTTTTTATATATAGAAAATATAATAGGCAAAATTATTTCATTCACTTATATTAAAAACAAATATTATGTTGGTCTATCCTATTAAGTGTTTAGAAATCCATATTGATGTCACAGCGTCCCATGCATCTACCAAAATTTATAAATACAAAACGGAACAGATTAACACAATATTAAAACCTTTTTATAACACTAACAAATACGCTCTCTCATATATATACGCTCAGCGACTCCCATAGGGTATTACTACCCAATTAATAAAGAGTCAGACCCCACAAAGCTAAGGTTTATCGCTAAACCAAAGCTCTGATACCAACTGTAACATCCCACCTTTTTGTATGCTTAAGCAGACACACGTGTCAACTTAGACCATACAGAAGGGTGGATTGTTATGGGGTAAATAAGAAAAAGTGGAGAAATAAAAGAAACAAAATAGAATCTTGCAGCGGAACGATAAAATATAATAATCAAATAACAGTTCATGAAGCTGTTTTACAAAACATTTGATTATACTTATACAATACATATCAGAGTTACACATACGAGAGAATGATAATTATGCAGCGGAATACAATGGTGTAGTGGAATATATAACAAATAGTAATAATAAAATCTCCGTCTTCGTCCTTCAGAAAAAAAGGCCTTCAAATCCTGAAATGCTCAGGCTGACCCGAGCGAATTGAAAAGACAAAACACTCAAGTCAGAACTAAAAGATCTTATGTAAGTTAAATCAATGAAATAAATATGAGTGTAAACAGCGTCAGAGATGTTTACGGGGTTTGACATCTCCTATCCAGTGTCTAACGTGAGTGCAGTAACTTAAGAAATGTTCGGGATTCACATCTCTTAAGGATCCGTTAAACTATCTACTATGTATTAATATTCGCTATTATAATAATGTCTAATACAAAATAAACATACTTTTAAATAGCATTAAGGAGAGACCCAATATTCCCCTTAACACGTAATAGTCTCAGTAGTCTATCCAGTATTAGCATACTCCCATAAATGGGGGCTACCCTCGATACTCCACAGGCTACGGGAGAAATCACAAATCGTAGTAAAGCTCGATATGGTAGGTGACACGGCACACAAGGCAATGCCAGGGTAGATATACCAATTACGCATCCAGACTGGTGGTGACGCATAGCAGCCACTACCGCCCACCTCGAACAACACTCCCAAATCAAGGGTGCGCACCAAATCAATCACAAGTAATAGAATGGTATCGAAGAAGTGTGTCCGATAAGAGGTGCTACCTCCTTGGCCCGTCGATCGCTCCTGTTTTAGCCACCTTATGCCAACTCACGGGAGTTGGGTCCACGTATATACCTTAGGATCGTCGCCACCATCCTACTTCATTCTGGAACTCCACCGCGTACACAGTTGTCAAAGTGGTTTTCGGTATCGACAGAGAGTATGTCCATAACCGATCCCGGTCTCTTTAACAACCAAACGTTATTATAACACTGTGGTCATTTAAAAATGTATATACTTTTAAACACAATCATTGCCCTTTCAAAACATATTCTTTATTTCAAAATAGTATATACTTCAAAAACCAAAATATTATTGCCATTTCAGAACCATATCCTTTACTTCAAAATAGTATATATTTTAAAACCAAAATATTTTTTGCCATTTCAAAACCATATCCTTTACTTTAAAAAAAATAGTATATACTTTAAAACCAAAATATTATTTCCATTCAAAACCAACTCAAAAATATATCATTCCCATTTTAAAACAATTCAATAATATCTTATATAAATAAAACCCAATTTCAAATCACTAGTCTTTCTTAAATTTATATAAACTTGAAATATTCTTTTAAATCATCTTAAACCCAAACCATATTTTGAAGTCATATTCTAAATTTTCAATTTCAATAGGTTTCCAATCAATATATTCACAGATAATTCTTAAATAAATTCCATTTCAAATAAATTATTTTTTTCAAACCATATTACTTTCAAAGTTATAACAATTTCGAAAACCAATACTTTGAAAACAATAATACCTTAATTTCAATAAAACATTTCAATTTTGATATATTTCAAGTCTTTAAATATTCCAAAATTTCCAAACCAAATCTGATAATCTCATATATTTCTTAATTCAATTTACTATTATCTAGTTTAAAATTATTTATTAAATAAATTCAATAGCATTTAAATAAAGCTCAAACTTGAAATATTCGTAAATCAAACTTAAAACATCATCAAGTTATACATAGCTTAAATTTTAGAATTTAACCATATAAAAATATAATATTTATATAATATCAAAATTTAATATTTATTAAACAGTATATTTCTTTCCAAACCATAGAAAATCACTTTAAAATAATTTTTACATAGACCACGGTGCCTGTATATAATTTTCTATCCTATGGTCAAGTGATACAGATATTTATCATTTCAATCCGTAATTTTAAAAATAAAAGTTTACGGTTGTATATCATTTCAAACCGCAATCCCGAATGGAATGAAAATGCATAATAACTTGCAGTTTATATAAAATATAGCATCCATTCATCCAAATATCAATAAACAACCATTTATTACAATCATCATCCAATTTAAACAAAACATCAATATAAAGCATATAAAATATAACAGGCATCAATGAATAGTTTATATTCAATAAAAATTAATAACTGTTTAACTAGCAGTTTATATGCAATAATAAATAAATTTAACTGTCAAATTATATGCAATAATAAAATTAAATAACAATTTAATTTAAATAAATGCTATCTAACTGAGATGATGATTAAATATATGCCCAAACAATCATAGATAAATTTTAAATCACATCAAAATTTAATTTAACAAACATAAGAAATCTTAGAAGTTGTTAGTGGGTTAAAACACTCACCTTTTGAATTTAAATCGAATTTAAATCCGATTTAAACCCAAAATTTCGACGATCTCCAAATCTGTCCAAACCAACGTCAAAAGATCTGGAATTTAATTACGAACCAAACAAAAAAAATCGTGCGTGAATCGGAGTACGTATGTGGAAGTTATTCGTATTAACGCGTTTGAGAAATCAAAATTAAATTAAATTCAAAACAAAACAAACCTACCTATTACCACCTACCACGTCAGCTTTTCCTGTGCACCCCTAGTGACGAATCTCACCAAACCCATGTTCCAATTTCGCAAATTGATGAAGAAATCAAAAAGCCCCAATTCAACCTTTTGGGTTTCAAATTTTACACGTTGGACCATGATTTATGGTTGACTCAAGCGACTATTGCAAAAACAGAGACTGCGCTTAGATCCGTATCGATGAAAACTACAACATAAATTTTTTTGGAATTTTCTGAGGACTTTGAATTTTATTTGATTTTTGAATAGAATTGGATCTGAAATTTGCATCCATTTAGGAAGAGAAAGAATTGAAGAAAATGAACGCACAAATAAATGAGAATAGATGGAGGCTAGGGTTTATAATTGGGTTTATATAGATAGGTTAGAATTAGAGTAGATGGATCTGATAAACAAACGCGCTGAACGATAATTTAAATTAACGTAATAATTACATATTTAATTTTAAATTAATTGCAATAAATCCAAATAGATACATAAAGCTTGATTCCCGTTTAAACACTTAACTCATTTGATTGCAATTAACCTATTTATAGTAAATTAAATTCCGATATCTTAATAAACTTTATTTCCATCTTTTTTTATATACACTAACCATCATTTAATGAAGAATTCATTTACGTTATTTCCCATTTATGACCTTAATTTATTTAACGTAACATTAAATTTACATCTATTGCAATGATTTCCAATTTAGTTGAATGAACTAATTATATATAACTCCTAATAATTGTTGTAATACTCTAAATCCCACATTTATAAGTATATTATTTCCACTCAAATATTATAGATATATACAAAGTATTGGTTTTCATTAAATCATTATTTATTATATATTTTAATTAAATAAATTCACTATTTAAGTCCGTTCAAATTTATTACCAAATATCCATTTACCTTTCCCATTAAATTTGAATTCCCTTCAATTAATCTAAACAATCAAATTTCCATCCACACTTTATTATAGACCTAAAATATGCAATTCATTATCTTGTATTGATTTTATACAATTACCATTAACTTTACATTCCATCACTATTCCATATATATTTATTCATCAATCAATTAGGGAATTTCTATAACAGTTGTTAGCTACTTTTATATTAATTAAATAAATTCAAAATAAATTAATTAAATCAAGTTTACCACTTCAACTCTAAATTATAAAAAAAAATTATCAGTTTGGATTACTTGGTAAATCTAGAATCTTTTAATAAATCTCTACATTCATTTATCGTTAAAAATTCCGAAGTCACAACATTTAGTTTTAAATTTTCAATTTATCCAGTAATTAAACTTAATTGCCCATGAAATCCATTTATTTGGTTTTTTTAATTCTTTTATTCACTCCATTATCACCAAGTAGATAAATTGGCATTGGTTAATGGTCTAATATATTGTTATTCTAGATTTCCAACTAAAACTCCACTAACGTAATATTTAACATTAAATTCCCATTTAATTGAATAACCCAATTTCACAATTTAACCACAAATAAATAAAAAACCTTTTATATTCCTAAATCAATTACAATAGTTTAACAAATTTGAAAGTAAATTGAAAGTTGCTAAATATATCGATTTCAGAAATTTCCCTTAAATCCATTTAAATTCAGAGACTATCTATTAAATTAACGAATCTTTAAATTTGAATTAGATGGATTAAATATTGGACTCACACTATTGCTGTGACGCCCCACCTCAATACCCACGCTAGCCAAGGACACTACGATGTAGTGCTGTCAACTAGCACGGAGAATAAGGCTGTTGAGGAGCGACCATCCATGTAATTGATTATCACACGGTGGCTATAAAATAATCTTCGGAAACAAACATAGAAATAAACATAACACATAGCAGTCACAGACATCCATATCACAAAGGTGGAAGAAGATATGAATATATAACTAACACATGAAAGTGTACATCAGAGTAGTGGTCAAAAAGTTCCACAATAATACAAAAGAATAGCAACACGTGCTATACCAAAAGAATACAACTATGAGTCCATATCTCAAGTGTATACAACAAAAACTGCTAAACTAAATAGTCAGCCAAAAGTCAGAGTAGCAAATCCCGGAAGGAAGTCAAGCAGAAGCACCTGTAACATCTCGGTCTGACCCGAGTATTATTTAAGAAAATAATAAACGGATCAGTCTAACTATAAATATCAGATGACATGATATATAATAAAAGACATGGCATAAACATAGAATATCCATACTGACATACTACTATAAGTATGAAAATGATGATCAATAGGATATCAACCGATGAGAAATGATCAATATCACGAGAATCTTCTCAAAGATCCAAAGAGGGCATCATACCCTAAACTTGTACTCATAACAAGTCAATGACATAAAAATCCAGAAATCAAACAAGAAATCCAGAAATCATAAAAAGAGAAAGAGGCCTATCACATGATGGTCCGAAGACCATGGGGCGCTACCCCATATGTGTGAGTCGGAATCACACTGATTGAGGCCTAGGCTAACCAAAAAGCAAAAAGGTATGTGTGAATGGAATCACACAAGTGGTGTCTAGCCTAACCTCGCAAACAAAAAGATATGTGTGAGTCGGAATCACACTACTGTGGTCTAGACTAACCTTGCGGACAAAGAGATATGTGTGAGTCGGAATCACACTACTGCGGTCTAGTCTAACCTTGCAAACAAAGAGACATCGCACAATTGCTAGTCTAAATCATAAAATGATCATCATGATCAGCGAGAAGTGTCAATCACACCAAGCTAGTAAATATATGAGTTTAGCTTCATGTCCCATAACCACTTGCTTAACTTAAATATTTACGAACAAGCTGTAAATCTTCACTAGGAAATTGTCACGAAAAGGGTTCAATCGAACAAGTCCAAGAGCTAACCGACGAAGTGAACGCAAGCGTTTCATACCACTCGTTTTACTAAGTCGTTTAAGTCGATTTCTCATTCGAGTGAAGTAAAGGCTTATATATATTAGTAGATTGAAAATCGGTTTGAGAAAACGAGCTTTTGATATTAAAAATAGTGTTGAAATCGATTTGATGAAAGAGTTTTGATATTTACTACTAGTATTAAAACCTTCATATCTTTAAAGTGACAAGTCATAAAATGATTGTTGGAACAATCTATCACAAAAATTCACATTCGGAGACGTGAATAAAATCCAAGGAAATCAGCTCAAAATGCATCAAAGTGGAAGTTCTGATGAATGCTTTTCAGATAAGATTGCCTACGCAGAGTAATACGGGGTTCGACCTAGTGAAGGCAAGCTGGTCCAGTGGTAGCATGACCGAGCTAAGGAATGGTGCGACTCAACCAGATGAACAACTTAAGGAAGGCAAGCGATTTACGACTTAAGGGAGGCAAGCGACTTACGACTTAAGGTCAAGCGACCTAACTGGAGTTAAGGGAGGCGAGCGACCTACGACCTAACAAAGTCGAGCGAGCTACGACTTAGCAAACGAATGTCTTAACGACCTAAGCCTTGAACGACTTAGTGGAACGAACGACTTAACGACCTAAGCCTTGAACGACTTAGTGGAACGAACGACTTAACGACCTAAGCTCCAATTCGAGCTACGAGCTAAGGCTGGAACGACCTAGTGGAGTTAGGTCGGGGACGACCTACGACTTAAGGTCATACGACTTAACAGTTGCGAGCTAGCGGAGTTGGCATGGCCTAGCGACTTAGTAGAAGCAGCGACCTACGACTTAACGATTTAAAAGCCAACGACCTAGGACTTAAGAGCCATACGAGCTACGACTTAAGCTCAAATACGAGCTACGAGCTAAGGTCTATACGACCTAACGACTTATCCCAGTACGACCTAAGCCAGGACGAGGTAGCAGAAGGCAACGACCTAACTCTTAACTCGCGCACGACTTAGCACTTAACTCGCGAACGACTTAGCACACCCAGAACGACTTAAGGCCTGGAACGACTTATGCTCCGTGTGACTTTTCAACACGAACGACCTACGACTTAGGCTTAACTCGCGAACGACCTAGCGAAGGCAGAACGACCTAAGTGCGGTTTTTCACCAAAAACACTAAAATTTTGGGTTTTTCACCAATCCAATCCAAACCAAATGCAAATGCTGATGCTAAAAGGATAGGGAACCATTCCCAACAGTCCAAGATAGATATAGGCAAGATGTGAGATCAAAAATCTCACCTTTTCATGGAATTTGATGAAGATGGAGATTTGAGAGCAAAGCAAGAACACCAACAAGCTTGAATCAATGGTCTTCTCGTGAATTTGATGTTGAATCTCGGATTTGCAATAGAATTTGTGTTTGGAGTTTTTAATTTCCACTTCCCACCACCATTTTTGACAAAGCTTGAAGTGTTTTGATAGAGTGAGGAAGATGGTTGGGCTGAACTAAAGGGGTGCAGTCCAAACCAAAGTCAAAGGCGGGAAAAAGTGTTGAAAATTTCACTATCTCCAAACATATCGAAGTTTACACTCAAAAAGATCGCAAACGTCATTTTGAAATCAATGGGGGTGGTCTCGAGTCCTAATTTGACCGTATGCAAAAAGTAGCTTTTCGGACTAACATCCGACTAACGATAAAATATTTAAATATAAAATCGATAGATATGCGGGTTGTTACAGAATATTTAAATATAAAATCAATAGATATGCGGGTTGTTACAATTGCATTCATATTTTCCGTTTCACTTTTACCCGTATTAACTATTTTAATTTTACTTATTGTAACACTAACAAAATTTCAATATATAACGCCGATTTATTTCCTTGCATTAACATACCCCTATCCACACTTATTATTAAAGTAACGCTTGAAATCAATAACTACATTGAAATTGCTCACATTCAAATGATCATTATTTCAAATAAATTTATCAACCAATTAACTAGGGAATTCATAATAGTTGTTATCTACCCTTATATTTATTTCCTAATAAGGTACTACCTAATCTCCTCTAATTGTGATTTGAATTCCAACCTTTATTTCATACTAAATAAAATAACAACATATAAATTGTTACCTATTTCCCTACATGCCTATATAGGTTTATTACTTAACAATCACCGTTTAAAATCCCGTGTATACACAAATTATTACTTAACATAAGTCTATTCTTTTATTACTTAACGTTCACACTTTACTCTATAATAAATCACTAAGTAACATTATCATCAAACCAACATTAATTAATATATTAAATGCTTACATTTATTTCTCTACATCCAATTTGTTCCAACTTAATTTATATTAATGTTATTCTCTTATGCTAACTTTTATTACCTAAATTTTCCATTGTTGTAAGCCTTTAATATTTCCATTTAAATTAAATATAAATTCCAAATCAATCAACCCTTTCGACATGCAACTTATAATAACTGCTTACAAGTATGAATAGAATTATCATTTATTTCAATGTTTTCTAACTTTACATTAACATATTAGTTAATTCCCTTAAATGAAATTTATATCCAGGTACAATACTTACCCATTTAATTTATTAAAATTTATTCAAATTGCTAGTAAATAGGTTTTAAATCACCACTTATATTTTATTAGCGTTCATTTCATTATCCCTTTTCTTTTCTTTTTTTTTCTACTAAATTAAATTTACACAACTCATTAATTCAACCAAATTAAATCCACGAAATTTACGGGTCGTTACAATATACATATTGTAAATTTTTCCAATCAAGCCGCACAAAGGAGACGTTGGAGAAATTTTCCATAAATTAAAGAGTTAGAAAATATTTGAGAAATTTTTAAAAAAGATTTTGATAATTAAAACTTGATTTTTATGTTATAACTTTGCATGGTATTAGCTACTAACTATGAATGAATTTAAAAACATAGAAAAAGGATAATAAAGTTTCAAAAAAATAATTTTTTTTAAAGTTAAAGATTTATAAGAAATTGGAGATCTATTTTCAACTAATTGGATTGAAAGGTTAATGGGTTTAGGGCACTTTTCTTACTTTCTAATTTTGGTGACGAAATTCTTTTAAGGTTGGAAGAATGTAACGACCTGGAATTTTAGTCATTTGAATTTGGAATATTTAATTGATTTTAAATATTAAAAAGTTAATTTTACAAACTAAATAACAAAAATTTCAAATATAGCGATTTATTTGATAAATAAATTGTTGAATTTAATATTTGGAAATATTTAACATAATTGAACCTTGAATTTGAAATGAATGAAAGATTTTGAATGTTGATTTAAATTCTTTTTTGATAGAAATGAAGATAGTAAACTTTTAAGTTTGAAAATAAAGTGATTAAAGTGACTTTGAAAATAACTAGTTTTAAATTAATAAGTGAAAATAGTCTTCCGAGGTACTGTCTCAGATTTTGACGAAACTAGTTTCCTTGGATCTGTAATAGTGAACTATTATATGCCATAGAATTTCATGGCGATTAGACGTATTGTAATATCCCGGAAATTTTAACAATATCAATTTAATAATCTGTTGAATAATTAAATTGATATGGATGATCTTTGATAATAAAATTTGAATTTAATTTAATAATCTGATTAAATTAGTATTAATTGGTAAATTTTATCTTTTAAAAGTTAATAAGATATTTTCTATTTGAATATATACATATTTATTTGTATATATTGTAAATAGAAGCTTTGGGAAAATTGGAAATTTAGATTTAATTTAATATGACTTTTCAAAGTTATTTAAATAAATAATCTTATAGTTTTAAATTACTTTAAGTAAATATTTTAATGGTTTAAGATATATTTTTACTTAAGCTTATATAAAGAAGATTTAACAAAAATGGTTTGTTTTATTTCTTTTTAAATATTACTTGATAATATAATCTCTTGTTTAAATTATAAAATATGTTATTTTCAAATAATAAGTATAATGTATTATTTTTATAAATATGAATGGATTTTAAAGAATATGGAATTGTTATTTTTAAATTGATAAGTAGTTGTATATATGTATAACATAACTTTTTAAGTTGAATCTTAGAATTTAATTTGATTTGAATTTGAGTTTAAAGTTTAAAATTCAAAAGAATAAATATTTAAATTGTTTTGGATTCTAGAATGTTTGTATAACTTTTATTTATAAATATAATTAGTTTGTTTCTTTAAAAAGTGATTTATATATATAGATAAGTATTTTAATAAATAAGAAAAGACTTTTATATACTTTTAAACTAAATAAAAATAAGATAAATTACTTAAAAGACATGTGTTATTTCCTAAGGCATTTGTTTTAACAAGTGTAATTAAATGATGAACTCAAATGACAAGTGTCTTTTTATTTTTCTTTTTCTTTTATTTTTATAAATCATAAATATACATGTATATAAACATTTTATCTCTTTACTTCATTTTCTTTCTAATCTTCATTTTCAAAACAAGAAAAACTCAGTCTTTCCTCTAAAATCTGAAACAAATCAGAAATTCAAATGCCTCAAACCAAAATTCAACAACCTATAACTCATCTTCCAAATCAAAGATCAACCCGTAACCAAATTTCAATACCAAAACAAAGCCCTGCAAACACTCTTTTCAAATCTGCAATCAATTCAAGAAGCCTGTCTGCATTCATTCTTCAACATGGAAACAGCATGCATGTAATTCAAAGCAAAGTAAAGCTTCAATAACTCAAGTTTTTAAATCAAATAAAGGCATTCAGATTTTAGAGTTTCAAAAGCTAAGGAATTCAAGTTCCCAGTTTCAAGATTTTCAAAATATAAGGCTCTGTCTCTGTTTTGCCTGGTGAGTAACATTTTTACTTAAAATTAAATTAGGAAATCATGATGCATGTTTAACCCGGTGATAAATATTGTTTGGATGTGAATGTTTGTTGATGATTTTGTATATACATGAATGTATATAAGTGTGCATGTATGATATTGTTCTCTGATCTGTTTATTGCCAGACTCAAAATGTCTTTTTAATCTTTTACCACTTGATTTAGTTTATTAGGACTTAACTTAAGTAAGAATTGTTGATTTATCATAGAAGAGTGTTTTAAAATTTAGTTAAGTTAAACTTTAAACCCAAGTGTCTCTGGAAATCAAAAATTAGCAGTGCATGTTATAATAAAGTGAAAATTTGAACTTTATAATTTATATATTCAGACTTATAAATCGAAAACATAAATGATAATATGATTTTTAGCATGAATATCATGGTTTTTAGTCTAGTATAATAAGAGCAGTTCTGGTTTATGTTAGAAATGAAATTCTGGTGATTTTGATCATCTCAGTGAAATTGGAAGTTGGAAATCTTTAGTTATGGTAGTAGAATGATCATGGATGATAGGAAAATTGTCAGGAGGATTTTTAAGGAAGTAAGGCAGAAATGATTTAGGTTTGAAATTTTTAAACCTAGTTTTAAGTTAGGCTATGAATTTGTTTCGTTTGTTTTCATGGATGGATCGAGTGTTCTAAGACTTTGGGAGATGGAAGTTTAGGTATAGACGTAGGCATGGCCAGAAAATTAGCCTCTCTGATGATCGGGATTTCGAGGACGAGGAGTTGTTGCCAGTTTTTGAAATGGTGGTCTGTGGTTCCAGTTTCGATTTTAGGCTCGATCTTGAATTCGTCTTCATTTCGTTGCTCGAGTGATTGGATTCTGGTAGGTGGATGAACGTCGACTGGTGGAGGAAGTCATCGATGATCGGAGTGACGCTGGTGATCGTGCACGTGCACACGATTGGGATATCTGGGTGAAGTCTGGGTTTAAAGCAGGGGAAGGCTACTCGAGTTTCTCGAGTTTTGTTCGTGTGAGACTCGAAGTATTTAGGATTCGACTCGGAGTTTTTGAATGGGCGACTCGAAGTTTTTTTGAGTGGTCTCGAGTACATTAGTGTTGCCAGGTTTTTAAAAACCTGTTTGTTTAAATTTAAACTGAATTTAAATTTGTGAAGAAATATAAAAACAGGAATTTAAATCAAAGTTTAAATATATGGATTCAGGTTTAGTTTAAATCTTAGATTGGAAATAAATTAGTTTATGAATTTAAATGTTTAAATAGGTTAAGTGTAGATATGTTTAAATCTTAAATCTAAGAAGAAATTTGATTTAAGTTCTTTTAAAAACTTCTTAGAAAATATAAGATTTTTAATAAGTAAAAGTTTTTAATTTGGTTTTAAAAACTTAGTTAAAAATAAATTGGTATTCATTTTAAATACAGAATTTAAAATGAAATTTAAAAGTAGATTTGAAATGGATGTTTCAAATATGAATGGTAAATGATAACTTGTTTATCAATAAGAATAAAGTTTTATCTTAAAGTAATTAAAGATTTGTGTTCATTAAATTAATTAGGAAATTTAATGGATAATTAAATTGTTTGATTAATTAATCATTTGGATTAATTAAATAGGTAATTAAAGGTTTATACTAATTAATTAATGATTAAGATTTATTAATTAGAATAATTAAATTGTAATTAAGGATTATAAATTAGAGTATTAATTAAGGGTTAGGAATTAATTAATAAGTAATTAAAGATTAATTAAGTTATGGTTAATACTTAATTAATTAAATAATTAGAGATTAATTAATTGGTTATTAAGATTTATTAATTTGGAATTAGTAATAATTAATCTAAGTGAATTACTTAAGAAAAGTAATTAAATAATTGTTAATGAAAGTCATTAACTATGGATTATTAAATAATTAATTTATGTAATTAATTCTAATAATTAATTAGATTAATTAATTTAAAGATAATCAATTATAGAATTTGTTTTAAATGGAATTACTCTAAGTAATTAAGAATTAATTACTTATTGTAATTAATTAAGTTAATTTGATTTAGTTAAGTTAATTAATTAAGTTTAATTAATTTAGAAAAATCAAGAGATGATTTGATAATAATTACTTAATGTAATTATTAAGGTATGATTATTTAAGAAGTAAATAATAGATAATTACTTGAGGTAATTAATTGATTGGTTATGTATTAAGGAAAGTAATTTAAGTTTAATTACTTGTAAATTAATCAAGGGATTAATTAAGAAATTAATTAAGGAATAATTAATTTAGTTAATGAAAGTAATTAAGGGTAGTTAATTACTGATTGAAGATTAATCAAGGTGATTAATAAATGTGTTTTAATTAAAGGTTAATTACTATAAGTGGTTAAGGATAATTAATAAGTAATTAATTGAGGATAAATTACTTGGATGTAATTAAAAGATAATTAATCAAAGATGATTAATTGAAAAAGGTAATTAGAGGATAATTAATTAATTAAATTATAATTAATTAATGGTTAAGTAAGAAGGATTTATAAAATAAGTAATTAATTTAATTCACTTTAAATTAATTAGAGATAGTGTAAATCATTACTTATGAATGAGTGATAGTATTGAATACTTGGCATTGATTGATATCTCTGATGAGATATATGCTGTGTGATATGGATGTTAGTTGAATTGTATGGATTATCTGATAATGTTGATTATCTGTTATCTTCCTTTGTGAATAAAGATAACGAATTAAATTGTTTTAACCTTTAAAACAACTTGGCCTTAAAAGATACGCTTTGGATTTCGATGAGACCGGGATCGGGTTTGCTATATTACAACGTGATAGGGGGTTCTCGCTTTGCGTTAGGTGGCGAACGGGAGACTCTTACCCCTACATGTCCCCGGGGGTAGTATAAGGCCTTTTGGGGTTGGTTGCGACTCGAGAGGGTGGCCGTAAAAGCAAACCCGAGGTATCACTGTGAGCCACAGCGGGGCTGGGATGGTTGAAAAGCCTACCGGTCGTGAACCGTTGCTGAAGGTTGAAAAGCCTAGGACGTCACACGTGGTATCAGAGCATAGGTTGAGCGAATGCCTAAGCTTTTGGTTAAGTGAATATCAGAACACTAGGTTGAGTGAATACCTAGGTTCGGAAGGATTGTTCATTAGAGATAGGATCTGTAGCAACCTGTTGAGTCTGAGTATATATATACGAGAGCGCGTATTTGTTAGTTATATAAAATGGTTTTATATTGTGTTAATTGATCGGTTGAGTGGTATATGGATTCTGGTCAATACGAGTAGCTAACGTTATTGATAGGGATCTCTAAACACTTGAACCAGGCCAACGGACACAATATTGTTTTAAAGAGGTAAATGAAATAATTTTACCCAGATATAATTTCTATATAAAAAAGTATCATTTTAAACATATATATATATATGTATTTCTACCTATTTGTTGGGTTACCTGTTCGGGTTTTCCAATATAAGTTATAAAGGTAGATAAGGTGGTAGTGTGAGTAACACAACTACCAATAGTTAGAATTTGAGTGTTGAGGTTGGAAGTATATCTGATGAGACTGTAGACCTAATACTGTCTCGAGTGAACTTTGTTGTGGTGTAAAGATTTCACCGATCTCTGAAGGAAACCTGTTAAGGTTCGGAGTTTATCTTTGTAGTTTGGATGAGTAGAGTTGGATCTGTCGATGAGGCAGAAGTGAGTAATGGTATCTTGATACCTCAGGTAATAGTAGCTGTATGATGAGATACAGTGACGATGGATGTTCCCGAAGATGTTGTCTTTGGAACAAGCTTAAGGAAATGTGTATGCTTCGGTGTTGTGGCTGAGTTCAGCACGGTGTTTCTGTTTGGTTTGGAGTTCGAGTTTCTCGAAGATCTTTGGAATAGGAAGTCCTTGGCATCAGTGTCAGCAGTGCAGCTCGGAGTATTCTGTGATGGCAGGAAGTTTTTTGGATGAGCAATTTTTCTGGAAGTGAAGTTCAGAAACAGCAGAGTGGATCCATTTCTTCGATAAATTGGATAAATAAGTGTAAGCTGTTCTGATTGGTAAAGAGAGAACAGTCTATTTGGAATTAGGTTGGGTTGATCGCAAAAGTGACTTGCGATTGTCTGAGTGTTCTTTTGGGTTGTCAGAGTTTTTCTGGATGTCTTCAGAGAAGTCAGAAGTTTGTCCGCATCTGAAGGTTGAGTTTTCTTCTCGACTGGATTCCAGGAGTGATACCGGTGGTTCAGTCTAGTGGAAGGATGTTTCCTAGAGATGGATTTGGTGAAGCAGCTCAAGTTTTGCTGGAGTATCTGAGTTTTATTTATGGATCAGTGAATCTTATTTCTGGAATGAGTTGTCCAGCCTGTGCTTGTGTTCTACCTCAGATCAGAGTTGAGCAGCGAAAGTAGTTTGGAGTGTATCTCTGGATGGGAGAAGTAAGTTTGGAATCTACTGATAGTTGTGAAGTAGAGTTATGTTTGGATCTCGTCTGTGTTCTGATTTGGATAAGTATTTGGACTTCTGAATTGAATTGTCAGTTTGGATAACTGGAATTCGATGTGTTTTACGTATCTCTGAGGGAATACGTGTTTGATCTATCTTTGGTTTTGGAATCTACAGTTCTGGAGGTTTGATTGTTGAGTCAGACTCGTCTGTAGTCTGATATTCTGTTTAGTTCTGTAGATCTAGATGAGTAGGAGATCTATAGCTTAGTAGTATTGATTGTTTAGATTGTTTGTAGAGCGAGTATCCCGGTATATATATATACTTGGGGAAACTCGAGGAATTCTATCCAGACTTTTGTCTGAATAGTTAGAATTGATTGTTTGGATGAATTGGTTGCTATGGTTGTTAGCATATGGATGATAGTATATGCTTGTGTTTTAAATTAAAATCTTTAATAAGATTATTAAATTACCTTTGTTTAAATTTCGGGGACGAAATTATTTTAAGGGGGGAGGAATGTAATATCCCGGAAATTTTAACAATATCAATTTAATAATCTGTTGAATAATTAAATTGATATGGATGATCTTTGATAATAAAATTTGAATTTAATTTAATAATCTGATTAAATTAGTATTAATTGGTAAATTTTATCTTTTAAAAGTTAATAAGATATTTTCTATTTGAATATATACATATTTATTTGTATATATTGTAAATAGAAGCTTTGGGAAAATTGGAAATTTAGATTTAATTTAATATGACTTTTCAAAGTTATTTAAATAAATAATCTTATAGTTTTAAATTACTTTAAGTAAATATTTTAATGGTTTAAGATATATTTTTACTTAAGCTTATATAAAGAAGATTTAACAAAAATGGTTTGTTTTATTTCTTTTTAAATATTACTTGATAATATAATCTCTTGTTTAAATTATAAAATATGTTATTTTCAAATAATAAGTATAATGTATTATTTTTATAAATATGAATGGATTTTAAAGAATATGGAATTGTTATTTTTAAATTGATAAGTAGTTGTATATATGTATAACATAACTTTTTAAGTTGAATCTTAGAATTTAATTTGATTTGAATTTGAGTTTAAAGTTTAAAATTCAAAAGAATAAATATTTAAATTGTTTTGGATTCTAGAATGTTTGTATAACTTTTATTTATAAATATAATTAGTTTGTTTCTTTAAAAAGTGATTTATATATAAAGATAAGTATTTTAATAAATAAGAAAAGACTTTTATATACTTTTAAACTAAATAAAAATAAGATAAATTACTTAAAAGACATGTGTTATTTCCTAAGGCATTTGTTTTAACAAGTGTAATTAAATGATGAACTCAAATGACAAGTGTCTTTTTATTTTTATTTTTCTTTTATTTTTATAAATCATAAATATACATGTATATAAACATTTTATCTCTTTACTTCATTTTCTTTCTAATCTTCATTTTCAAAACAAGAAAAACTCAGTCTTTCCTCTAAAATCTGAAACAAATCAGAAATTCAAATGCCTCAAACCAAAATTCAACAACCTATAACTCATCTTCCAAATCAAAGATCAACCCGTAACCAAATTTCAATACCAAAACAAAGCCCTGCAAACACTCTTTTCAAATCTGCAATCAATTCAAGAAGCCTGTCTGCATTCATTCTTCAACATGGAAACAGCATGCATGTAATTCAAAGCAAAGTAAAGCTTCAATAACTCAAGTTTTTAAATCAAATAAAGGCATTCAGATTTTAGAGTTTCAAAAGCTAAGGAATTCAAGTTCCCAGTTTCAAGATTTTCAAAATATAAGGCTCTGTCTCTGTTTTGCCTGGTGAGTAACATTTTTACTTAAAATTAAATTAGGAAATCATGATGCATGTTTAACCCGGTGATAAATATTGTTTGGATGTGAATGTTTGTTGATGATTTTGTATATACATGAATGTATATAAGTGTGCATGTATGATATTGTTCTCTGATCTGTTTATTGCCAGACTCAAAATGTCTTTTTAATCTTTTACCACTTGATTTAGTTTATTAGGACTTAACTTAAGTAAGAATTGTTGATTTATCATAGAAGAGTGTTTTAAAATTTAGTTAAGTTAAACTTTAAACCCAAGTGTCTCTGGAAATCAAAAATTAGCAGTGCATGTTATAATAAAGTGAAAATTTGAACTTTATAATTTATATATTCAGACTTATAAATCGAAAACATAAATGATAATATGATTTTTAGCATGAATATCATGGTTTTTAGTCTAGTATAATAAGAGCAGTTCTGGTTTATGTTAGAAATGAAATTCTGGTGATTTTGATCATCTCAGTGAAATTGGAAGTTGGAAATCTTTAGTTATGGTAGTAGAATGATCATGGATGATAGGAAAATTGTCAGGAGGATTTTTAAGGAAGTAAGGCAGAAATGATTTAGGTTTGAAATTTTTAAACCTAGTTTTAAGTTAGGCTATGAATTTGTTTCGTTTGTTTTCATGGATGGATCGAGTGTTCTAAGACTTTGGGAGATGGAAGTTTAGGTATAGACGTAGGCATGGCCAGAAAATTAGCCTCTCTGATGATCGGGATTTCGAGGACGAGGAGTTGTTGCCAGTTTTTGAAATGGTGGTCTGTGGTTCCAGTTTCGATTTTAGGCTCGATCTTGAATTCGTCTTCATTTCGTTGCTCGAGTGATTGGATTCTGGTAGGTGGATGAACGTCGACTGGTGGAGGAAGTCATCGATGATCGGAGTGACGCTGGTGATCGTGCACGTGCACACGATTGGGATATCTGGGTGAAGTCTGGGTTTAAAGTAGGGGAAGGCTACTCGAGTTTCTCGAGTTTTGTTCGTGTGAGACTCGAAGTATTTAGGATTCGACTCGGAGTTTTTGAATGGGCGACTCGAAGTTTTTTTGAGTGGTCTCGAGTACATTAGTGTTGCCAGGTTTTTAAAAACCTGTTTGTTTAAATTTAAACTGAATTTAAATTTGTGAAGAAATATAAAAACAGGAATTTAAATCAAAGTTTAAATATATGGATTCAGGTTTAGTTTAAATCTTAGATTGGAAATAAATTAGTTTATGAATTTAAATGTTTAAATAGGTTAAGTGTAGATATGTTTAAATCTTAAATCTAAGAAGAAATTTGATTTAAGTTCTTTTAAAAACTTCTTAGAAAATATAAGATTTTTAATAAGTAAAAGTTTTTAATTTGGTTTTAAAAACTTAGTTAAAAATAAATTGGTATTCATTTTAAATACAGAATTTAAAATGAAATTTAAAAGTAGATTTGAAATGGATGTTTCAAATATGAATGGTAAATGATAACTTGTTTATCAATAAGAATAAAGTTTTATCTTAAAGTAATTAAAGATTTGTGTTCATTAAATTAATTAGGAAATTTAATGGATAATTAAATTGTTTGATTAATTAATCATTTGGATTAATTAAATAGGTAATTAAAGGTTTATACTAATTAATTAATGATTAAGATTTATTAATTAGAATAATTAAATTGTAATTAAGGATTATAAATTAGAGTATTAATTAAGGGTTAGGAATTAATTAATAAGTAATTAAAGATTAATTAAGTTATGGTTAATACTTAATTAATTAAATAATTAGAGATTAATTAATTGGTTATTAAGATTTATTAATTTGGAATTAGTAATAATTAATCTAAGTGAATTACTTAAGAAAAGTAATTAAATAATTGTTAATGAAAGTCATTAACTATGGATTATTAAATAATTAATTTATGTAATTAATTCTAATAATTAATTAGATTAATTAATTTAAAGATAATCAATTATAGAATTTGTTTTAAATGGAATTACTATAAGTAATTAAGAATTAATTACTTATTGTAATTAATTAAGTTAATTTGATTTAGTTAAGTTAATTAATTAAGTTTAATTAATTTAGAAAAATCAAGAGATGATTTGATAATAATTACTTAATGTAATTATTAAGGTATGATTATTTAAGAAGTAAATAATAGATAATTACTTGAGGTAATTAATTGATTGGTTATGTATTAAGGAAAGTAATTTAAGTTTAATTACTTGTAAATTAATCAAGGGATTAATTAAGAAATTAATTAAGGAATAATTAATTTAGTTAATGAAAGTAATTAAGGGTAGTTAATTACTGATTGAAGATTAATCAAGGTGATTAATAAATGTGTTTTAATTAAAGGTTAATTACTATAAGTGGTTAAGGATAATTAATAAGTAATTAATTAAGGATAAATTACTTGGATGTAATTAAAAGATAATTAATCAAAGATGATTAATTGAAAAAGGTAATTAGAGGATAATTAATTAATTAAATTATAATTAATTAATGGTTAAGTAAGAAGGATTTATAAAATAAGTAATTAATTTAATTCACTTTAAATTAATTAGAGATAGTGTAAATCATTACTTATGAATGAGTGATAGTATTGAATACTTGGCATTGATTGATATCTCTGATGAGATATATGCTGTGTGATATGGATGTTAGTTGAATTGTATGGATTATCTGATAATGTTGATTATCTGTTATCTTCCTTTGTGAATAAAGATAATGAATTAAATTGTTTTAACCTTTAAAACAACTTGGCCTTAAAAGATACGCTTTGGATTTCGATGAGACCGGGATCGGGTTTCCGTATACCGGATTTCCAGGTCTGGAGACCCGAATACCACATCGATCCAAATTTACGATAGGTCGTGAATCAAGTGAAGATGAAGATTCAGAGTGCAAGGGTTATTGTCGTTAACTCTGAGGGTGATTCCAAAACGAGTGTAACGAGATAATGCCTTCGGTTTCGTTCGAACCCGGAACGAACTTGTATGGATTGAATGCTTTCAGCACATCGTCAGGTGGACGATGAGCATTCTAAGATAGATGTGTTCTTTTTAAAGGTAATCGTGACCTCAAGCCTCACAAACCGGGAATGGCTAAAACAGGGGAGGTGCAGCAAGGTTAGTGGGTAGCACCCAAGTAGGACAAGGTTACCTCTGTCTAGATGTCCCTTTCTATTTTCGACTTAGTGGTGCGGTTGCTGATCCCAACCGTGAGGTATCTTGTGCGGAAATTATCCAGTAAGGGATGTTCCGACCTTGTGTTGCAGGGGATTGGGAGTGATCCTCGGTACGGTGATCTAGGCCACGTACTGTGACGGGCGGTACCCCGGTAGCCCTGCCATTGTATGGAATCCAAAATCCAATAAGTGCCAACGGACTTGATTATATAACCCACTTTGTGGCTAGTATGCTGGAATTTAATAATGTAACAATTTCAGCTATTTCATATTTATTTGAAAACCCTAGACCCTATTATAATACAATCGAATTTCCTATCAAATGTTTTGGTTAGCGTAAGGTAAAAACTTACCCATGTTTATGTGTGGGAAGTCTTACGTGATACCTTTTCTTTCAAAAGGTTTTGAAGTTAAGCAAGTTTAACCTGTTACTCACACCAGACCCATGTCTGACCCAAGTTGTTTATTTCTGTTTTATAAACTCTTGGGTACTCAAATTTTTACGAGTAGCCAAGGGATTCAGGTTAGCCTTGACGAATTGTGGAGGAGCAATGGAGCAGGAGGCTTCAACGTTGTAGATATAGATAGTAGTTTCCGCTGTGTTGATCTTGTTTAGATCTTTGTTTTGTATTGAGTTGTAATAACTAGACAGATGTTTATAACTGTCTAGTATATGATGTGTAATCTGTGTAACTCTGATAGATGTATATGATACTATGTAATAGTTATATGATATATTATATTTTGTTCCGTTTCCGCTGTGAGTATTTGTGTTGTTTCTTTTCTCTTCTTCTCTTTTCTACTTCTCACCCCTTTCTTTCTTACTGTCGATGCGATTTTCCGGGAGTGGAAAGCCGGGTCGCCACACGTATCATTTGGTGGTGCGAGTTCGAAACGCGTAGAAAATTATTTATATAGTAAAAATTAGGTCTGAAAAGCTATCTTCTGCATATGATCGAATTAGGTCTCGAGACTAGTTACATTGTGTTCGAGATAGGGCTATAACATATAGAATGCCATGCGGCATGCCTCGTTTGGAGTTCGAAAATTTAACTTGTGAATAGTGTCGTCGAATTTTCTATATAAGGACTTGAAAATTCATCTTTTGTAATCAAACCCTAGTTCTTCTATCAGCCACCGTTTTTATTTTAATGGCCGAAATTAGCCTGCCTTCCTCCCTCAATTTCTCATGATCCACTCGATGAAAGGCCGCGGTGCATGAAGGAAAGTAGTAGTGCTCGACGAGCTCTATGTAATGAATGGTTGGATCATCGACTCATCGACGAATGGAAGTGGAATTGGATCACATTCATTCGAACTAGGGCATGACATGGGGGCATTTTGGTCGAACGAACTTGGCCAGAGGGTGGTCGGAGGTGCGGCTCGAGATGGCGGAGTTGTTGGTGGCATTGGATTGATCTCTGACGCGACGATGGAGGCACGAGAATTAAGGGAAGGTCGGCGTTGACGAGTTTGGTTGCGGCCTGGGAACGATGAAGGTAGGAGGGAAATGATAATTTAAGTGAGTATATTGATTTTTAAGTTAATTATAATTTAAAGATATTAACGTTCATTAGTTTATATTAAACTCATACGAGGTCCAAATTGAACGCGACAAGTTGCGTTGCGATCGTATCAGCGAGTACTACGTTATGGAATTGGATTAGACAGATTCAGAGCTAGTAGGAAATTTGGTTAAAATTGAACGTCTGTTCAATTTTAATTCAAAATGGAACGTTTTGGCGACTACTGAAATCAATGTGAGTTATTCTCACCTTTTTAGTTAATCATAATATTATATAGTCAATAAAATTATTTATTGGAAGTGTATATTTTATCATTGATTGTTATTGACTGTTTGGATGATTTAATATTTTATATTAGTTGGATTGGATATATTCCTGCCCTTGGAGTGGATGAGACCCTATTACGTTCCCGTATAAGAGCGGATGACCCTTGTATACGAATCCCGCCTCGAAGCAGTTGATTTATATTTTTGTGATTATACACTTTATGTGATGCAGGGGGACAGGTTGGAGGGATCCAACAGGATCCTCACACTATTGATTTTATTTTCATATAATTTGATATATGGTATGTTGGATGCTATAATTGATGACATGGACATGATTTTGCTTATTAAGTGTTATAGTAGCACTGGAGCTTATATTTTGGTATTTTAAAATAGTCATTGAATAAAAATGGGATTTCAAAGTGATTTTGGAAATTATATACGTTTTAAATAATCATGCTGAATTATTTGAAGAAGTAATTTATCTTAAAATAAAAGTTATGATTTTTTGATATTATAATTTAATAGTTTTATAAAATATTTTAAATAGAAGTTTCGAACTGTAAAATAAAGATTTTTAAAATCTTAAAATAAGTCCTTCTTTTATAATAAAGGATATATTTTTAATGGAAAATAGAAATATTGATATATGTGTGTGTGTGTGTACATATATTAAAGATTATTTACAAATGAGAGTTTATAAGTGTGATAATTTATAAAAATGATATTTTACAAATGAAGTGAAGATTTGTAAAATCGTATTTTGTTAATAAAAGTATAGATTTATAAATGGTGTTTATATATTAAAGGAAACCATTATCATCTAATAAATTGGTGAAATAAATCAAACAGTGGATATATTATAAGATATGGAAGTTTGTTTAGAAAATAATTGACATTATTTTAGAAATTGAAGGTGAGGGTAAATTGGGAATGTTAAACAATATTTTATAAATAGAAGGGAATTTATAAAAGGAATTTATCCATATGGGGGCAACGTTAAAAATGGATGGTGGTTGATTTTTTTAATGGGATTTATAAATAAGTGAGATATATAAAGGGAATAGAGTTATAAATGGAGTTCATAAATAAATGGATTTTATGAAAGGAAGTATATAAAAGAGAAGGAGATTTATAAATATAAATTTATAAATGTGGAAATGATCATGTTGGAAATTTAGTATGGATTTTGATCAAGGAAATATAATTATGTTATAAAAGTTGTTTATTTATATTAATATTGTTTTAAAGTGGTTTATCAATATTTTAATATTTTGAAAAGTTAATTATTAAATTATTAATATTGTTTGAAATTTATTATAATTATTTATCCATAAAGTTTTGGAAATTAATTATTAGTATTTATAAAATGTTGAAGATTAATTATTACTATTTTATTTAGGATGTTTTAGAATTTATTAATTATTATTTTAAAATATTTTAAAGTTAATATTTATTTATTTATACTTTTTGTTATATAATAGTGATTTAAAATAAATGATTAGAATTTATTTATTTATGTTTAAGATTTATAAATAAAGTTTATAATGGACTGGGTTTTATAAGGGAAGTTTTTTTATGAAATGGTTTAAGGGCTTAAAAGACGGTTTTACAAGGTAAAAGATTTTTATAAATGGTTAGATATTTACAAAAGGATTTTTGAAATGGGTTTATAGATTTATAAAAGGAGTTTAATAAATGGTTCTAGAAATTATAATGGTGTTTATAAAAGATTTTAGAATTGTATAAAAAGAAAATCTTCCTCGGTGTTTGGTGAATATACTTGTACCATCGAGATAAGTATATGGATATTTTTCCAAGTATTGAAATATAGAGATTTGTGGATATATATTATACGCACCTTTGTAAAAGGATTTTGAGACAAATATGTACAAAGTGAATTTAATTAATTAATATTAATTTAGGTGACTGGTGGTTGCTTATGTGTATAACCAATGTTGGTTTCCTTATTGAATAAATCCCTGATTTGGATCTGTGTTTGTTATATGATGGTTAACGACTATCAAAGTTGGACCCAAAATGTAACTTTGGAAATATCTAGGAGAAGCACGTGAGTTATACACAGTCATCGCCGATGATGATGTACTGTGTATATAAATATCATTTCGTTCTCCTAGGACAATGATAAGGAAATCCGTCCACTAACGGTTAGAAGGTGATCTCCACTCTTATCTTTGACTGTTTATTTCCTAAAGAACCGAGGTTTTACCAGAAATTATCGAAAGTTGTTTTCGAAGAGACCAGGAGCGGATATGTTATCCAAAAAGCACTTCGATCCAATAAATGCGTTTCAAAGTGAAGACATCTTGAAGATGATGGAATTTGAAGACGAAGCTCTCAATTGTTTCGTTCAGTACCAAAACAAACTTATATGGATGAATGTTGGTATTGCATTGTTGCCTAGAGGGCAGTTTTAGCATTCTAAGTGGAAAGTGCTAAAAAAAGATAAAATGTAGCCTCGAACCTTATAGACCGAGAAATGACAAAAATCGGGCATGAAGCAGGGCCAAGTGGGTCGCTCCTAAGTAGGGTATGGTCATTCCAAATCTAGATCAGTTACTATCTATTCTTTTATGTTTTGGGCTCATTAACCAGGGGGTGATCATATTCGGTACTACTAGTCAAGTGGTAGGCCAGTCATGTGTAGCAGGGGTACAAGATGTTCTTGTCAAACCCCGGTGCATTTACCTTGAGGTGTACCTTCGAAAGGTAATGTAACAACCCTGGTTTTGATGATTAGGTGCAAATATTAAATTATAACAGTGGTTATAATTTAATACTGTGAATTAAAAATAAATTGGAGATTTAAATTGTTTATTTTAAATAAACAATGGGTTTGGAATTAAAATGTGAAAATAAAGTTTTGAAAATTTTATCTTAGTTGTTTGTGTTAATAATGAATGAAAAATGATTTTATTTAGTGAAAATGCAATAAATCTTGTAATTATTGCCAAGTGCTTCACAAAAGTATTTGTTTTAATATGTGTTTATTATAAATAAAAAGAAGAAATTTGATTTAAAAGTAAGTTTTGATCATAAAATTGATGAAAAATGGTTTGTTATATTTTATTACACAAGAAAATAATTTTTGTGTAATTTTTGGAGTTAAAAATGGTGTTTTATGTAAATAATTATGTAAATTGGTTATTTATTTAAAAATTAGAGTTTTTGATAATGAAAATATTTTTATAACTAGAATTATCTTTTTATTAGTTATCAAAATGTTTGTTAAACTTAGATAAATAATTGTGTTAATTTATTGTGAAGAAACTTTGAGAAAAATAGGTTGTTTTAGTGATAACATAAGTGTATTTGTGTTAAGTGATAAATTTATTTTCCTTAGGCTATTTTCTTTATTTTGGTTCAAGCCCATTATCATTTTGACCTGTAGAGAAAAAGAGAAAACACCTTTCTCTTCTCATTTTCTTCAGTACGTTCATTCTTTATTTATTGTAAAACAAACAAAAAGAAGAAGCCTTTCCTCTTTTAAAAATTCAAGCTTCAATATCCAAATTAAATAAAAAATTGGCTGTTTTATATCAATCTAAAGCTTATTTCAATAGGTAATCCATTCCAAAACATAGGTATTTCATCAAATTCTAATTTGAGATATTGGGTTGTTTGTAATTTTGTTCTTCTGTGTTGCATGTTTCTGTTCTTTAGTTTTTATAGGCTGTTGAAGCTCCTCTTGCCCAAAAGCTTGCGACTTTCTCTAGTAAATTTGAGTTAGATCTTCAAATTCGCAAGGTGAGTTTGTAACTCACATTCTCTAGCTAAATCAGTGCAATACAAGCTGAAAAACTGTTTACTGTAAACGTTCCAGTTCAATTTCTAGTTTACAATGTATTTCTTATTTGAGGTTGCTTCTTTGGGTGACAATATCTCTTTGTTCCTTTCTCAAATTGCTGCCGGAATTGTTTCGGATTGTAGTTTAAATTCTGTAGTTCTTGCATATAAAATTTCATTGCTTAATTCACTCAATTGCTATCTGAATCTTATGCTCAAATATTGAACCGAAGCCAGAAATCATCCTGTAGCAATTTGCGAGCTTTAGGTCGACAGGGAATGTGTGGGGGTCGACCCTAAGGTTGACCCACACTACACATAGGTCGACCGTATAGTCGACCTATGTATGAGAATGGTCGACCTGGGGAAGCCCATTTTTCCTTGCCTTCTTCTGTGTTTTTCCTATTGTTTTGAGCTTGATTTTCCACCTTTGTTACTTGATTTTGTGATACTTTTGTGATGTTTTAATGGCCATGAAGCCTATCAATAGGCTAGCCAAAATTTTGGAGAATTTGGGATTCAAAACGAATCGTTTTTTAGATGAATTCGAGTGTCGGTTTTGGGATTTTTCGATGTTTTTCCTTTATTTCGAGCACGGGTTTTTCTAAATGATTTTGAAATGATTTTTAAAATAAATTGGCTTTTGAAATAATTATTATAGAATATTTATAAATTATTTTCAAGCTATAAAGACTATATATTCTCTATAATAAGGGAATTTTCAAAGATTGTTTTAAAAGACAATTTCGAAAAATTGCTTTAAAAAGTTTGTTTTCTCAAACAAACTATTTTCTATATAAAATACATGTTTTTGCATTATTCAAGCGAATGAGAAGGAGAATTGAACGATTGGGTAAAACACGTGGTATGGGACACGTGCGTTTATCTTTTCATTTAATTCATGACTTCTCCATTTGATCGTTTTGACCATCGGGTTGTATTTGCCAACGAAATAAGGCAAATATTTTTACTGCTTTCTGGAGTGGCATTGGCTAGCGGTCAGTAAACCGTTGAGTGAGAACGTGTGGTATGGGACACACGTTAACACTTATCGGGTTCCTATCTGAGAGTTTGTGACACATTTGTCTAAGAGACGTATTTGCCAATACTGGACCTTCGGATCATTTATCCTTTGGGATGTTTGTCTAAGAGACGTATTTGTCCATTGTGACGTATTTGTCCTTCGGGATGTTCGTCTAAGAGATGTATTTATCTGTCCTTCGGGATGTTGCCCATCGGTACATTTGTCTAAGAGACGTGGCGCCTTATTTTGAGAGAACAGTACTTGGCAAGTTTCGGCCATAAGCACGTGCTATATCTTTGAGATGATTTCATTGATTATTTGTGATTTTCCAAGTGTATCGCCTTTTTACATATTTGGCCATTTGAGCCGTTCGAGACATTGTATATCGCGATTATATCTTTGGAAACTTGAACTCCTTATCGAGTTCTATATTTGAGATTTGAGTTTGCCAACACTTGGCATTTATTTGAGATTTGAGATTTGCCATTCTATGGCGTTTATTTGAGATTTATACTCTCCTTTTGGAGATATATGAGATTTCCATTTTTGGCATATTTTGGTGTTTTGAGACTTCTTTATTATGAGAATATATTTGGGATTGCCATTACAGCGAATTTTGAGTTTTGGGATTTCTCCTATTCAGGAGTTATGGTTTTCTAAACCATTATAGTTGTATTGGGTTTATGCCGATGATATGAGGCTTGCTTATGCTTAGTGCTTTTAATGTTGAGTTATCGCTTTCGAGACTATATATGCTTAGTGATACTACTTCTCTTGAAGTAATGACATGTACTTACTTAAACTATTATTTCTTCTCATTTGAGAAGAATCATTGTCCTTTACCTTATGCTTCATATTATCACTTATCCTACCAAACTGATTGTTTTAGCTAGACTGACCCATGTATTTTATACTTGGGTCAGACCGAGTTGTTTCAGGTTAGATACCTGCTTTTGGACTTAGCTTGTCTTTTATGCTTCCGCTAGGATACCAGATTATCACCTTTTGTTTCGTAGTCTTTTTGTTTGACTCTGACTTGTATCTATATTATTTTGACTCATTGTAAATAGTGTGGTCTTCGAACCACTTATGATGTATCACTATGTATTGTATTGGGATGTATCCGTGTATATGTATATATATATATATGTTTGTTGTTGTTCTATGATGTATTATACATTATGTTGTTATATTTTGTTCTAATAGATCCGTTAGCCACTATAGTTTTGTATTAAGCATTTATTGAATATGTCGATCCACTTGAGAAAGAAAAATTTATAGAGCACTAAATCGACGTATTCAGCAGATGTTTAAGACAAAGCTATAGATGCTCGCTCCTAACCGGCCCTATTCTCCACGTTAGCAAACAGTATTACCCAGTAATGCTCTTTGTTAATGTGGGTCTCGGGGTGGGGTGTCACAAGTAATTCTTTACCTTGTCATAGTATGGAATCCAATCTCCAATACGCCCTTCACGGTTTTGGTTGTAGAACCTGGTATGCTGAAATTTAATTAATGTAACAATTAGGCTATGATTAATAAGTATTTGTATCTTAGACATTATTATAATATCATTGGATTTTCTATAGAAAATGTTTTGGTTATCGTAAGGTAAAAACATGTCTGTGTTTATATATGGCGCGATCTTACGAGATACTTTTGATTTCAAAGGTTTTTATAACTTTAAAAAACTAGTTGGGTGAGTTTTCTCATGCTGGTTTTCTAGACTAACTCAGGTGTTATTTTATTATAATGCTCGGGTCAGACCGAGTATATTTACAAATTGCTTTGGATGCATTGGAGCTCAGGAGACGAGTTAGAGGTCTTCAAGTCGTATTCACGTATATGTTTATTTTCCGCTGCTTTGTTGTTGAAATCATCAGCAATTGTAAGGATGGGTTGTTATAACTGTCCAGGCCGACGATTATGATTTGTGTTGTACTCTGATGAATGTATGTATATAATAGTTTTTCTTTTGTAAATATCATTGATTATATATTATATATTGTTCCGCTACGATTGTGAGATTCTGTGTTGTTTTTAATTTCTTTTATCTTCTTCTTCTCTTATCTTCTTCTTTCTACTTTCTTTCCTATAATTATCCATCTTTCCGTTCAATTTAGGTTGGACATGTGTGTTTTATTGTCAGCTTGAATAGTGTGGATTGGTGCGTCATTACATTCGTCCTCAAAATTCCCAAAGGAAGAAAAATGTCATCTCACCCTTAGGCTTTAAAACTTATTAATTAAAATGAGTTATCAAACTTTTGAAGTCCCTTATGTTACAAAAAATTTCGACAGCACCTCCTTTGCGTGGCTAGATCTGGAAAAACTACAATTTTCCACAACTATTCCAAATCAACAAAGAAAACAAAAGCCAAGTGGCCTCTATAATCTGGGGCATAAAATTATCAATCAATCACCAATTTCTAAATCTACTACATACCTCTTTTGCATTTGATTTTTAATTTTGCAAGCAACTTACTATCTGCGAATGCAAGTGTGCAAGAAATCAAATGGCAATCCCTTGCATCCCTGTGCCATCTTCTACTTACATAATCCAAATAAGAACCATGCTAATAAAAGAGAAATACACAAGCTATTTATGTCATAAGCAACAGCAACATAAACAATATAACAACCATATGCAATAAGGAAATATGATGCAACTAATAATAATGATACAACTCTATATATCAAAAACTGGCATGATATAAATCTACATGCAACACTAGTGTGACATAAAGCCATATGCAAACAAAAGCGATATAACAATCATATGCAACAAAAATACAAAGAATACTCAGTAATAAAATACTATGCACCTAACGTTTTCAAAAGATAAATTCAATACTAAATGCCAACTTTTTTATATTAAAAATATTTTTTCAAATTTATCTAAAGAGAAATATATCAAAACCAAAATCAATTATGACAAGAAGGGTTCTCCTCCTACCGAAGCATAGTGTAACTCTAGAAGCAAAACAACACAAAGCATCCAGTGGTATTTCGGTTCCTCCTAAAATAATAACTAGGGTAAACAAATATGCCCGACGAGTCTTCCAAATCGGAAAACTCCTAATCACCAAACTTTAGTTAAAACAAAATAATTGAAAAACAACTTCACAAAAACTCTTTTCAAATATCTTGAAAAAATAATACTTCACCAAAGGTTTCAAATAGTAATATTACTATTTCTTTCACAAATTATTTCGAAATCAGTTTTTTTCAAAAGCACCGAGATTTAAGTCCTAACAAACAACAACTTGATAAACCGTAGTATATATATATATAATCACACTATCAATCAAGTTAAATTCCATAAAGGAATAAACTATCACTTAACATTATTTAAAATGTTAAATGACTAACAAACAAGATTTAGAATTTTGCTTATGTTCACAACTTCCTCGATCGTCCAATGATATAGATAGTTTCCTAAGCGTACCATTACTCTCACCAGCCTTTGGTTATTGCTTATAAGATTATTTCAGCTACCTTAGAACAAAATTGAAAGTCACTTTCCAAACTTTCCTGAGCCACACAACAAAGCATATTAATATAATTAAGCCCGTATAATGTACATAAATCATCCGTACACAATATCTAATCTTACTCCTTGCTCAGATACAAAAACTTTACTTTCAAATTAGTATCGCTCACTCGACCTCCCTGGTGCGGACTCCAATCAGGTTTCTTGGTTAGAAACCTCTGTTCTCCTTACATAGCTATATATTATGATAGAAAAATGAATCAAGTGTTCGCTATCTAGGATCAAGTGACAAATCCATTTTCAGACTGGTGTGAATCACCCTGAGGTTATGCACTCAAATCCTAGATCAAGAACCGTGCGAATAAAATGATATACGTACAACTTACGTACTTAATTTTATTGATTTTTTAAATATACCAATCTCTTTCTAAATCATTTTTATTTTTATTTATAGTATTTTGTTAACTACTAAAATTATTTATGAATTACTTCATAAATTTTCCCTTAAGTTTATAAACATTTTATAAAGACACATCTTTATAAAACATTAAATTAAAACTTACTCCACTTTTATTTACTTGTATAATACTCTTCTACATCCTAAGAGTATATACAAAAATGTCAATTTTATTTTATTAATTTATTATTTATTATTTATTTTGATTTTTTTTCAAAATTCAAATGAAGGCCCAAACAAAATATGGGTCTTAAAATTGAGTCGACTATTTCGACCTTTTTACCTTAGAGTGTTCTAAGGAAAGATGTTTATTATTCAGCCCAATAAGATCAAATAGTTTATGAGACTCGGGTGTTCAAACAAAAACTATGATTTTAATAAAACAATGTCTGTTAAAACCTCCCTATCTAATTTAACACATTTAAAGACTTGAGATAATTATCTCTCTTCTATCGAAGAGTTAAAAAATTTCATTTATCAAAACATTCTAATACCTTTTATTTTAAATCAAATTCCTTTAAGGAAACTTAAGAACTAAATACCCGGTTTTTATTTCAAAACTCTTTTTTGAAATCATACTACATATATATCTATATATAAAATAACTTTAACAATCTATTCACTAACACCTGCTTTGGGTTCGTCCAGATTCACTCATTTCGATCACACAATGATAATGAGGATAATTTACTAAGTGCACTACAATATTTGCCAAACAACCTTCGATCTTCACTTAGAAGATTATTTAGATTACCACAAAATTAATTGAGATGTCCCTCCCTCCCTGCCCTGAACAGTCCAAAGAAAATGTATGTTTATTAAAAATTCTCTTTGAAATATTTGTACTTCAAAATACTTCCAAGTAATACTACCATTACTTTTCTCAAAAATCCTTTTGAAATCATTTCAAGCAATACCAAGATTTAAATTCTCAAAAATATTTTTAAAACACATTTTATAAACCAAATTTATATATAATTTCCTTTATAGCAAATCATCTCATATTAAAATAATTATCCTTTATTATAATAAAATTTTCTCAAATATTATCCTCTAAATGTCTTATCTTCCCATTTAGATTATATTAAATAATTTTATTAAAAGATCACTTTTAATTTAACATTTTTACCGAACACCTTACTGTCAAATTATGAAACTCAATTCACAAAGATTTCGTTTTAATGAACCTATAATTATCAAATAATAAATGCCCATAGACTGGTCGAGCATAAATTAACAATCACAAACAATAGTCAATGCTCCATAAACTATTCAAGCATTAAAAATTAAACAATAATGATAATAAAGAGATATTATCATTATCAAACAAACACACCTTGAATAACTATATAAATTTGAAAATTATTTCCTTATATATAATATGTATATAATCCTAGGTAAAATATTTCATTTACCGATTTTCAAAAATCAATATCATGTCTGTTATCCTTGTTCAAGTGTTTTGAAATCCCTATCGACACTATGGGCCACGTCTCGAGCAAAATTTAAAAGTAAAACTTAACAGACCAATTAGCGCAACACGTTTTTATAGTAATAACAAACACACTATCGTATATATAATACTGTCAACTCATTAGTGCGTTACTTACCATATCTCTAATGAGTTTACCCCACCAAAGCCAAAGTTCTTGCTTAATCTTTAGTTCTGATACAAAATAAAATGAGCCGCATTTTCGACCATCGAAAGTCGAATCTTAATACATCCACAGTATTCAAATGTCGAGCATACAAGTGTCGAAGAGGCGGATTTTTAGGGTAAAATGAAAAGTGTAACAACCCACTTTTCCATAAAGCTTAAGCAAGAAATCAACCACACATGACCCACTCAAATTGAATGGAAAGGCGGTTAGTTAGGGGAAGGAATGAAGAAATAAGGTAAGAGGATAGAAGATAGAAGATAGAAGAAACAAAATAACACAGAATCTCACAGCGGAATGAATAATCTTATAATACACAGTAAATCTTTACACAAAAACAAATTGTAATATATGTATATACAGACATCAATCGGAATACACTAACCTATTTCATCCCGGACAGTTATAATAACCTATGCTCACAATTGCTGATAAATACAACAATGCATGCAATGGAAATATTACCATATATGCGAATATGTCTTTGTGCCTCCAACTCGTCTCCTGAAGTTCCAAAGTATCCAAACTAATCTGTAATATGCTTGGTTTGAACTGAGCATTTAGGAAAAACAATGCCCAGATTAGTCTGGTAAAACCAGCTTGAGAAACTCAAATCACAGGGAATTTAATATATTATAACTTCTAAAATCTTTTAAAACCAAAGGTATCTCGTAAGACCACGCATCACATAAATACGGATAGGTTTTTACCTTACGATAACCAAAACATTTTCTATAGAAAATCCAGTATATTATAATAATGTCTAAGATACAAATACTTATTAATCATAGCCGAAATTGTTAAATTAATTAAATTCCATCATAATAGGTATACAACTAAAACCTTAAAGGCTCGTATTGGAGAATGGATTCCATACAATGACTGGGCTACTGGGGTACCGCCCATCACGATGCATCTCTAGATAAAATAACATCGAGGACCTCGCCAGGAACCCTGCCAACACAGAACCGGCCTACCACTTGACTAGTAGTACCGAATATGATCACTGATTCGTTAATGAGCCCCGAAGCATAAAAATGAGAGATAGAATCAACTCAAGATAGGGATGATCATACCCTACTTGGGAGTGATCCACTTAGCCTTGTTGCATCTCCCATGTTTTAGTCATTTTCGATTGATGAGGCTCGACGCTATGTTTTAGCTTTGTATTGCTTTCCACTTGGAATGCTAGCACTGCCCTCTAGTTAAACAATGCAATGCTAGCATTCATCCATATAGGTTCGTTCTGGGACTGAACGAAATGCTTGAGAGCTTTGTCTTCAATTCCATCATCTTCAAGATGCCTTCACTTCGAAATGCTTGAGTCGGATTAAAGTGGTTTCAGATAACATATCTGATTCCGGTCTCTTTGAAACAACTTTTGATAATTTTTTGGTAAACTCAACCCTGGTTCTTTAGGAAATAAATAGTCAAGATAAGAGCGAAGATCACTTCCTAACTGTTAGTGGATGGATTTCCTTATCATTTGTCCTAGGAGAATGAGATGAGATTTATACGCGCAATATAGCATCATCGGAGATGACTGTGCCATATAACTCATGTGTTTCTCTTAGATATTTCCAAAGTTATGTTTTGGGTCTATATCTGATAGTCAGTTATTTAACCATCAACAAACACACATCCAAGCAATGGATTTAATTACCCATAGCAATCATTAAGCCTCAAACAATCTTTTCATTTATTCAAATCTCTTTCCAAAGGTGTCTATCAAAAACATTCATATACTGATCTTACTGACATAAGCGTATTCAAAAACATTCGAGAAAGATTTCTCATTTCCAAATCATATCAAAGAATCAAACCAAATGTTATTTTATTAAATCTCTTTCGTATATAATATTTCCTTTACCCAGGCTCCAAATCATTTTGTATAACTTCTTTATAGGTTTCCAAATTAAACCTCTTTACTTATGGAAGCTCCTTTTCAATTCCAAATCCATTTATAAAACACTTCGTAATCTCCAAGTTTGTTTGTAAATTTCTTCTATAAATATCAAAACCATTTGTACCTTTTTTTTACAATCATTTATAATTATCCAAATTATTTACAAAACCCATTCTCAAACTCCAAAATCTTTTCACATTGATGAAACCCCTTTTATAAATAAACTTAAACCAATAAGATTCCTTCGATAACAATAAATTACTAAAATACCTTTAGCAATTAAGTCATTTTTTTAACATTCTTTGTTTAATTATTTTTTAACCTCATTCAAAATAAATTTTAGAATAACATTAATATTATATTAAATTAACTTTAAATAGTATTACTATATAAATAATTTAACTTCAAACAATATTAATAAAATAAATAGTTAATTAACCTCAAAACATTAATGATATAATTATTAATTGAACTTTAAAATGATATAAATGAAGTAATTTATTAATTTCTAAATGATAATAATATGATAATTAATTAACCTTAAATATAATTAAATAACTTTAATTACTAATATAATTTAAAACATTATAGATAATTAAATTACTTTATAACAATAATTAAATATTCTTAAATTACTTTTAAGAATCATATTAATAAAATAATTTACTTTAAATTATTATTTAAACATAAATTATTTATCTTTAAAACATTATTAATAAATAATAATTACCTTTAAAGATTTATATATATATATTAGATTTAATATAACATTGGTCCCATAATTAACTTTTCCAATTAGAAGGAGGCCTAGCAACCACTATGGTACTTAAACAAGTTACCAATCCATTCAATTTGTAACGATCCGGTATTTTCAACCATTCGCATCCGCGCGTGTCGGACTTGAATTGCTCAAAATATCAGATTGTTAATTTATATTTGGCAAAACTCAACATATTCAGTAAATAAAATCAATCACAGAATCATAGACACAGAGTAATATAATTTTAGCAGCGGAATAGAAAAATAGTAGTTCATGAAGCTACTACATAAACATCTGAGTTTGAAATAAAATACAACATAATATCTCAAATACAGTGAAGTCTCGAATGCAAATAGATGGCATCTCTGAAGAAATCAACTAGAAAACTAAATAGATAAGACAGATCTTCAAGCAACGCTCCAATCTCCGAATGGTGAGTCTCAAATGCTGTGACACTCAGTCTGACCCGAGCGTAAAGAAAAAACACAAAACAATCGAGTCAGGATTAACATTCTTATATCAATAAATCCAACTCAAGGGAAATGTCAAGTAAATGCAATATACTTAAAGGATGTTGGGATAACCATCCTCTAAGGATCCGTGGAACTATCTACTATGTAGTAATATACGATACTATAATATGTCTATAGTAAAGTAAAAGATATTAAAATAGCGTTAAGGCGTTACCCATATCCCCCTTAACACATTTTTATATATTCCCATAGTCTATACAGTACCGTAATTCCTCCGTAAACTGGAGGGCTATCAGAGGGCACTCCATAGGTATGGTACAAAACAAACTCGTAGAAGGCGCGCTAGGGCATGTGAACACGGCACACGAGGAGATGCCAGGGTAGATATACCAATTGCACTCCCGGACTGGTGGTGACGCATAGCAGCTACTACCGCCCACCTCGGACACACTCCCAAACAATCGAGGGGTGGCCACCAAAAAAATCACAAAAGCAATAGAATGGTATCGAAGAAATATGCCCGATAAGAGGAATGACCTCACATTGGCCCGGTATAGCTCCTGATTTTAGTCACATCTAAGCTGACTCACGGGAGTCAGGGTCACGTCATACCATATAGAATCGTCGCCAAACCATCCTACTTCATTTCTGGAATCTCCACCACGTACACAGTTGTTAAAGTGGTTTTCGGTATTGGCAGAGAGTATGACAATATCCGATCCCGGTCTCTTTAACAACCAAACGTTATTATAACACCGTGGTCATTTCAACATATCATATTCATTTCAAAACCATATCAAATTCGATATCATAATTCACTTCAAATAATATTCATTTTCAGCATCGTAACACATTCAAAAATTATAACCATTTCAAAATCATAACACTTTTGAAATCATAACACTTTAGAAATCATAACACTTTGAAATCATAACCCTTTGAAATCATAACACTTTCCACTCCACAGTTTAGACATAGGAAATAGTATATGTAAAAAAAATTTATATAATAAAATAGTTTATATAATAGAATAATTTATATAAATAAACAGTTATAAATTAAAAATAGTTTATATTAAAATAATTAGTATATTAAAATAGTTTTATTTTAAAATAGTTTAAAAATGAAATATATTCATAAAGTAAAATACTTTTATATATTAAAATACTTTATATAAAATAAAAATAGTTTCCTCAAATTTCACAAATCGATTCAATCAACTCAAATTCCAAAATTCCAATTTTAATTCAATCTCAATTCATCAATTTCAATTCAATTCCATTCTCAATAAACCATTTCAAATTTATCAATTTGAAATACAGATTTGAACCACAAATAAACCATTTCAAGATATTTCAAAACTTTAAATATTCCAAAACTTCAAAACTACTTTTGATAATTTCATATATAGCTTAATTTAACATCATTATTATTTAGTTTCGAAATATCCACTTAATAAATCCAATATCATTTAATTAAATCTCAAATTACAAATAATCTAAATATTTCCTTCAGTTTATTTAAACTTGAAATATTCATTAACCACTTTAAACCAAAAATCAATATTTATTAAACCATATAATTCTTTCCAAAACCATAGAAATCATTTTCAAAATATTTATATATATATATAGACCAACGGTGTCTGTATATATTTTTCTATCCTATGGTCAAGTGATACGGATATTCATCATTTCAATCCGTAATTTAATATATACGGGTATATATCTTTTCAACCCGCAATCCCAAATTAAATTCAATGAAAATCGCTTGGGTTTATCATTTCAACCCATAACGATTTTCCCCTATTCTACAAAATCGTTCGGGTATGTATCATTTCAACCCATAGGGAATTCTATACTAATAGGGAACTTGCAGAGTGATAACAGATAATATAACATAATAATCAGCATCAAGCATATATCATCAATAACAAATAGAATGTAAATAACATATCTTGGTGTTAGATGTCGCAGGTGAACAGATACAGATAATAGCATATATATAGCAAAGTAAATAACTAACAGCAGCATATTTCAAATTTTCATTTCAATTGAAATCAAATTTAATAAATATAAGAACGTAAATCGTGAGTGATTGCTCACCTTCCAAGGCTAGAGAGATGAACGGAAATGGAGGTGAATTGTGGATCCAAACACGAATTCCAAAACGGAACAAGATGGGCACGAATTCGACGATCAAAGCTGATAAATAGGAAGTGATAAAACGAATCAGAACCGTCATGATATAACTGAAACAAAATATACATTATAATTTTTCTTTGAAACCAAAATTTTAAAATACACATTAAAATAATATCTATAAACTGCAATATATAGATCTATGCACAACAGAATGAAATGCATACTCAACGTGTAATATAACTAATATATATAGAACTAATATAAACTTATATACACTTTAATACCCATTATCAATATATATATATAGTATTTAAAGTAAATATCTATACACACATACTATAGAATGAAACACGTATTATATAAACATATAGCCATCATAGATTGCACAGCATAAACAACCTTTATATATTAAAACTAATATCTCATGTAGATATCTATATTAAACAAGACTCGAACAACTACTATATAATATAATATATATAGTACTTAAATTTTCTCTCAACTGAAGGTAGACAGCAAAGCAAATGTACATTCTTAATATAATAAGGTGTTTAAAATCCAACACAACGTATTATACTTTTCCTTTTATACGAATCTCTTATATAATATACTACGGCATATATAACTGTAAATATATATGCGTACGAAATCATTTATTTCAAATAAAATACAATGCTGTCACAATAGTAAATATATAAACCAATCCAAAATTAAATTATATAAAATCTGAAAACAACGTAGAGATAAAATACTCATATATTATAGTATCAGCAGATCATAAAAGCAACTATCAATATATAAATCTTCTTTTTAAAATAAAGTATATAGCAAACATTTATACAGCAACTATCATAATATATATAGCTAACATGAAAAATAAACTCATGTGCTAAACGTATAAAATAAACTGTAAGATATATATATACCCATTTGTAAAGGTGAAGCACTGTCACTGCATATCAAGATATAAATATATCCACCAAAACAAAGAGCTCCTGGAAATCAAAATAGAGTACAGTGCCACATATCCCGCGAAGCAACCAAAGACACTAACGCAATATGTATTACTCCATAATATAGACATATATATGCGTTCGACTAAGCATGAAGTGGGGAAGAGGAACGCTCGGCGAGGGGCTGCCGCTGCACTCAGGTGGTAAGCTTGATGCGTCGTGGGTCGGCACTGTGATAGAGGGGCTGGACGAGCAAGTGGAGGCCGGTGGGGACCTAGCGTGAAGGAGCGGCTGTCTGTGAGTGGTCGTGAGTGCTGACGCGAGGAGGTGGAAGGGCGATGTTTGAGTTTGGAGATGTGGCGCTGGAAACTTGGGCGTGGGGAAGATGGTGATGGTCGGTTGGTGGAGAGGGAGGTTCGGTGAAAGGGTTTGTCCTGACAAAGGCGTGTGGGGTTTGCTCTCGGGTTGGTGGGAAGGAGCTGCTCGGTCGAGCTTGGGGAAAGCGGTTAGGGTGCAGGTCTGGGTTCGGCGACCAGAGAGAGGGGATGAAGATGGTGACTTGGGGTTTCGGTTTAGGTCATGGCATGGGAGAGGGTGTAGGCATAGGGAACTTCGGTAGGCATGGTTAACTATAGGGCTTCACGCGATATGCTGCGGGTTGGAGTGGGAGAGAATAAGAAAAAGTTGTGTGGATCTAGGAGGAAGAAGGCTCGACCACTAAAAATGAAAAAGAAAGAAGGAGAGGAATAAGCTAGGGGAGAAGAAGAGTTACAGGAAGGGGAGAAGAATATTAGATACGTACCTTGAGCAGTGGTTAACAATAGAAGGCTAAAGGAAAAAATATATAGAATATGAAATGTAATTTCATGGTCAAGTTCTCCGTGATTTGAGCTGAAAAGTTATTATTGCAATTCATTAAATGCTTGGCTGCGCACTTCACATCTAGAAAGCAACGAAAAATCAAATGTCAAAATTTTCGGTATCGGTACGACCTTGTTTTTTCGTTTCCGTTGCGTACCGGACCTCAAAAGACAGAAATAAATATACCACGTAAATTATCACGATGAGGTGGATAGAATGGCACACAGATATCTGCGATCCGATCAAATTTTTAAAACTCGAATTTCCGTTATCGAAAATGCTGCTGAAACGCAGAAAATAAGATAAACGGGGCTAGAGAAATCCAAACGAATTTCGAAGACTTTCTCAGAAAATGATTTACAAATTTATTGTATAAAAATATTCAGCTTTGGAAAACATTCTATTATCATCAATATTAACTAATTCGAATTGAAATAAAATTATACAATAAAATAACTTTAATATTATCAGATGAAAATTTACCATTTGCTATGTTAAAATAGACGTATTTCAAATATTAAATTTTTTTCAAAATTTTATCATTTAAAACTCCACAAAATCTCAGTTAATTACGTTATTAAAACCATTAAAATTTATGGGTCGTTACACAATTCAACTTTCCAGGATATAACATTGTATTTACACAGGCAGACATATGTGTAAATTAAATCCATATTTAACAAATCAATTGTTAACATAATAATTATCCAACATTAATCAACTGAAAGGCACAAAAGTGTCTATACCAATGTAATAGCAGAACGGGGTTTATTTCTGCTAAATAAATGTCCAAATTTAAACTATCCAGTTATTAATAGTTGACCGATGATTTATCATGCTAAATAGATGTCCAATTTATTTAATAGGCAGAACAATGTTTTATCCCACTAAACAAATGTCCAATTACCATATTCAATCCAATTTAACTCAACAATATTTTATTTGGCCAAATAAACATCAATAATTTAGGCATAATCATATAAACAACATTATTATTTAAATAGCATAATTTAAATTCAGTCTGTTTCCATATGACATAATTTTTAAACATTTCAAATTTACCAACAAATTATACTAGCATGTTGTACTCGTGAATACAAGTATAAAGTAAAAATATGTGTGTCAATCGGATTCTGTATGAGTGACATATCATATTTTAAACTAACACTAATATATATCTAAACAATTTAAATTTAAAAGTTTCTCACCATCCAAAACCAAACGGGCCGAGCCCAGTCCATTCAACCCGAACCCGCTCTCAATTGTATCATCTTCCACCTCCTCCTTTTTGATTCCAGTAAGTGCACATTCCCATCTTTGTGCATGTGCACACGTAACATGTAACATCCCGCCTTTTTGTACGCTTAAGCAGACACATGTGCCAACTTAAACCATATAGAAGGGTTGATTGTTATGGAGTAAATAAGAAAAAGTGGAGAAATAAAAGAAACAAAAAAGAATCTTGCAGCGGAACGATAAAATATAATAATCAAATAACAGTTCATGAAGCTGTTTTACAAAACATTTGATTATACTTATACAATACATATCAGAGTTACACATACCAGAGAATGATAATTAATGCAGCGGAATACAAGGGTGTAGTGGAATATAATAAATAGTAGTAATAAAATCTTCGTCTTCATCCTCCAGAAATAGGGCCTTCAAATCCTGAAATGCTCAGGCTGACCCGAGCGAATTGAAAAGACAAAACACTCGAGTCAGAACTAAAAGATCTTATTTAAGTTAAATCAATGATAAATATATGAGTGGAACGACGTCAGAGATGTTTACAGGATTTGACATCTCCTATCCAGTGTCTATCATGAGTGGAGTAACTTAAGAGATGCTCGGGATTCACATCCCCTAAGGATCCGTTAAACTATTTACTATGTAGTAATATTTGCTATTATAATAATGTCTAATCATAAAATAAACATACTTTTAAATAGCGTTAAGGCTTTACATTTTCCACCTTAACACATAATAGTGCCAGTAGTCTATACAGTACCTGCATACCCCGAGAGGCTACGAGAAGATACTCCATAGGTACGACATAAATAGAAACTCGTAGTAAAGCTCGATATGGTAGGTGACACGGCACACAAGGCAATGCCATGGTAGATATACCAATTACGCATCCGGACTGGTGGTGACGCATAGCAGCCACTACCGCCCACCTCGAACAACACTCCCAAATCAAGGGTGGCCACCAAATCAATCACAAGTAATAGAATGGTATCGAAGAAGTGTGTCCGATCAGAGGTGCTACCTCCTTGGCCCGTCGATCGCTCCTGTTTTAGCCACCTTATGCCAACTCACGGGAGTTGGGTCCACGTATATACCTTAGGATCGTCGCCACCATCCTACTTCATTCTGGAAACTCCACCGCGTACACAGTTGTCAAAGTGGTTTTCAGTACCGACAGAGAGTATGTCCATATCCGATCCCGGTCTCTTTAACAACCAAACGTTATTATAACACCGTGGTCATTTAAAAATTTATATACTTTTAAAAACACAATCATTGCTCTTTCAAAACATATTCTTTATTTCAAAATAGTATATACTTCAAAAACCAAAATATTATTGCCATTTCAAAACCATATTCTTTACTTCAAAATAGTATATACTTCAAAAACCAAAATATTATTGCCATTTCAAACCATATCCTTTACTTCAAAATAGTATATACTTTAAAACCAAAATATTTTTGCCATTTCAAAACATATCCTTTACTTCAAAATAGTATATACTTTAAAACCAAAATATTATTCCTATTTCAAACCCAAATTATCAATGTATTATTTCCATTTCAAAACCCAATTCAATAATATATCATTTCCATTTCCAAAATAATTCAATAATATCTTATTTAAATAAAACCAAATTTCCAATCATTAATCTTTCTTAAATTTAGATAACTTGAAATATTCTTTTAAATCATCTTAAACCCAAACCACATTTTGAAGTCATATTCTAAATTTTCAATTTCAATAGTTTCCAATCCATATATTCACAGATAATTCTTAAATAAATTCTATTTCAAATAAATTCATTTTACAAACCATATTACTTTCAAAGTTATAACAATTTCGAAAACCAATACTTTGAAAACAATAATACCTTAATTTCAATAAAACATTTCAATTTTGATATATTTCAAGACTTTAAATATTCCAAAATTCCCAACCAAATCTTTTAATCTTATATATACCTTAATTCAATTTACTATTATTTAGTTTAGAAATATTTATTTAATAAATTCAATATCACTTAAATAAAGCTCAAACTTGAAATATTCGTAAATCAAACTTAAAACATCACCAAGTTATACATAGCTTAAATTTTAGAATTTAACCATATATAAAATAATATTTATATAGTATCAAAATTAGTATATATATAAACCATTATTTTCTAAAACCCATAGAAAATCACTTAAAAATATTTTATATATAGACCACGGTACTTGTATATAATTTTCTATCCTATGGTCAAGTGATACAGATATTTATCATTTCAATCCGTAATTTTAAAAATAAAAGTTTATGGTTATATATCATTTCAAACCGCAATCCCGAATGGAATGAAAATGCATAATAACTTGCAGTTTATACAATATAAAATATAGCATCCATTCATCCAAATATCAACAAACAACCATTTATTACAATCATCATCCAATTTAAACAAAACATCAATATAAAGCATATAAAATATAACAGGCATCAACGAATAGTTTATATTCAATAAAAATTAATAACTGTTTAACTGGCAGTTTATATGCAATAATAAATAAATTTAACTGTCAAATTATATGCAATAATAAAAGTAAATAACAATTTAATTTAAATAAATGCTATCTAACTAAGATGATGATTAAATATATGCCCAAACAATCATAGATAAATTTTAAATCACATCAAAATTTAATTTAACAAACATAAGAAATCTTAGAAGTTGTGAATGGGTTAAAACACTCACCTTTTGAATTTAAATTGAATTCAAATCCAATTAAAATTCAAAAAATTTGAAAGTCTCCAAATTCATCCAAACTAGAATCAAAGTGTCCGGAATTCAGATACGATCCTAACGCAAAAACCCGCGTGTGAATTGGAGTTCGTATGAGGAAGATATGAGTTTTTGAATGATTTGAAATCAAAATTAAAAATAAATAAAAATAAAAAAAAAACGAACCAATTTCGGCTATACAGAAACTTAGATCCAAGAACGAACTGCAGATCTGAGATGCATACACGAAGAGCTTTGATATAAAAAATTTCTGAATTTTTCTGAGGAGTTTGAATTTTCAGCTATGGATTTGATTTGGGATTGGATCTGGAAATATATAATTTTGTCTGCCATTGAGGAAGAGGAGGAATAGAATGAATTTATGTACAGACAAATGAGAATTAGGGAGGCTAGGGTATATAGCAGGATATTTATAGAGAAATTTGACGTTTCTATAAATTTCCGTTCACACTTTTGTTATTTTATATTACAATCATTAAAATTTCTTATCTACATTGACTGTATAAATTTTCCATTAATTGCATATTACTACCGGTTACTATATCATTTAATTCTTTAAATTATCACTAATTATTTCCAATTATTGTGCTACTTAATTTCTCTTGATTTCAAATTGATTTCCACATTTTATTTAATTCAATATTACACCGGATGAAATCAACATTCGATTCAAAATCTATTACACTAATATTCTTAGATTTCCTTTAAATCTCTACTAACATAATATTTAGCTGTTAGATTTCAATTATTTTCAATTTAACCTATTATTGTACACTAATTTCCAAATTCATCAAATTCCAACTAAGGTAGTAATTAATCTCATTAATATCCATTAAAGTACAACTAATTTCAATTTGATTCCCCTATAAATTATCAACCCAAATAAACGGGTAACTTATAATGAATTCATTGACCCATTAATTAGGTAATATCCAATAATTGTTATCAAACCTTAATTACACATAGGAATTCACTATTCACAAACAAAAATCACAATTCTTGTATAGTATTGATTTTATTCAAATTGTTACGTATTACTTTCTTAGTTAAAAACTTTTGAATTGATTCCCCAATTCCCAATTTATATTAACGTAACATTTCCTTTAGATTCATTGCAATGATCTCCAAATTCAATTGAATGAATTAAATATATGCATAACTCATAAAAAAAAATTTGGTCACAACTCTTAATCACTTTTTATAAGTTGATTATTTCCACTCCAACAATCATTAGTTATTATATATATTAATTAATTAATTCAACATTTAAGTTCGTTTTCCTATATTAAATTTATTACCCAGTATACATTTACTCTATTCCAACAAATTGGAATTCCACTCAATTACTATAAACAATCATTGCATTTATTACCTTGAAATAAGTTTAGACGTAAATTAAAAGTTGATAAATCTATAACTTAGTTACCTTTTTGTCTTATATTCCATTACACTATATACTCCTATTTATCTTACTTTGTATTAAAGGCTATGTTTTCAAAATGTGAAATATTGTTAATTACCCACATAACTTTAGGTTTTAAAACCAATCTATAAATTTACCTTAATTCCCATCAATCCTAACTTTACCATCCTTTTAAATTAATAGGGTGTGCACTAATTTAGTCATTGCGTTAATTCTTATTAATATACATTAAGGTTCCTTTACTCTAACTGATTTCCAACGAAATAAACAGGTAACCTTACAATACACTAAGGTTTATTATTTCCAACAAATTATCATAGTTGCCTACATAATATTTACTTTACTATTATACACAAACGTTACTATTTTCGTATGTCAAATCTTTATGCAATTGCCATATTATAATTATATTTATTATAACATTTATAACTTAAATGTTTGCCTTTGGTTTTCTTACATTAATAAGCCTTTATTTCTTACAATATCAAATGTTACCATTTATTTTCCAATACTAATTCCATTCATCAACATTCTCATTTCTTTCTTATATTACACTTAAAACCAAATATGCCAATTTACACTATTTCAATTAATGGCAATATAATTTAAATTGTTAATTTTAATTACAATTGCTACATCTAATTTCTAACATTGTATCACATCCCCAAAATGTAACATTTATTTATTTTTTACTAAAATTTATTTCCAATTCCATCCACAAATTAAATATGTAACTTACAGTAATTGTTTATATGCCAAGGTTACACTTAAGTTAATCCAGCTTCACCCAATTATTATAAATTATATACAAATCCTTTAAATTACACCATTTTTAATCTTAATTACTTATTTTAAATTTTATACACAAGTGCACAATTTACGCTATTTCACTTTTATTGATTTTACTTCAATTGTCAACAATTGGTTACTACAATTCATTCTTAAACTTTTATTTCGATATAAATTATAAAATTTTATTTCTTTCTAAATTTAATTACAAAATTAAATTAACCAAATTTATACATCAAAATTTACGGGTCGTTACATAACCCGACCTTCTGATCGCCAAACCACCATCATTGTCATGCTTCTCTTCGCATGAGCAATCAATCCCCCTCCACCTTATCTCCTTCGCCTGCCCTTGGTCGAACTCGACCTGACAATACCACATGCATAGCCAAAAATGCACGATAATTTTTTATGCCAATTTCCACTAATAATTCACCATCCGAGCACTTCTCCTCCCCGATTGCCAATCCACGCTCCAAATCATCAATCGTTGCTTGAATACATAGTTTATCCGAACCTAGCTTTCAACCACCATGTAACGACCCGATATTTTCAACCATTCGCATCTGCACATGTCGGACTTGAATTGCTCAAAATACCGAATTGTTAATTTATATTTGGAAAACTCATCATATACAGTAAATAAATAATCACAGATCACAGCCACAGAGTAATATAATGCAGCGGAAACAAAGAAATAGTAGTTCATGAAGCTACTATGTAAATACATCAGAGTTAAGTAAGATACAATAGGAATACTAAGATACATCAGGAGTAACAGTATGATAATCGGGTACAACTCAGAATACAACTGGAACCAACTGGATAACTAGATGAATAAATATCTGGATCTTCAAAGAAAAACTCCAGCTCCAAAGATGAGTCTCAAATGCTGTATCACTCAGTCTGACCCGAGCGTAAAGCAAAACACAAAACACTCGAGTCAGGACATACATACTTATACAATGTAAACCAACTCAAGTGAACTGTAATAAAGGTACAAGTAACTTAAAGAATGCTTGGGATCGCCCATTCTTTAAGGATCCATTAAACTATCTACTATGTAGTAATACTCGCTATTATAATAATGTCTAATATAAAATAAACATACTTTTAAATAGCATTAAGGCTTTACATTTTCGACCTTAACATGTAATAGTCCCAGTAGTCTATCCAGTATTAGCATACTCCCAAAATGGGGGCTACCCTCGATACTCCACAGGCTATGGGAGAAATCACAACTCGTAGTAAAGCTCGATATGGTAGGTGACACGGCACACAAGGCAATGCAAGGGTAGATATACCAATTACGCATCCGGACTGGTGTTGACGCATAGCAGCCACTACCTCCCACCTCGAACAACACTCCTAAATCAAGGGTGCGCACCAAATCAATCACAAGTAATAGAATGGTATCGAAGAAGTGTGTCCGATCAGAGGTGCTACCTCCTTGGCCCGTCGATCGCTCATGTTTTAGCCACCTTATGCCAACTCACGGGAGTTGGGTCCACGTATATACCTTAGGATCATCGCCACCATCCTACTTCATTCTAGAAACTCCACCGCATACACAGTTGTCAAAGTGGTTTTCGGTATCGACAGAGAGTATGTCCATATCCGATCCCGGTCTCTTTAACAACCAATCATTATTATAACCCGTGGTTATAATTTTAAAATAATATTTTATACTTCAAAATAGAATATCATTTCAAATCCAAATCTTTATCAAATTAAAGATTAAATCAATTCCAAACCATTTCAATATATTTAAAATATCATACCATTTCAAAACTTCATTTCAAATCATTTCAATATATCAAAATATCATATCTTTCCAAAACTTCATTTCAAATCATTTAATATATCAAAATATCATATCTTTTCAAACTTCATTTCAAATCATTTAATATCTCAAAATATCATATCTTTTCAAAACTTCATTATCAAATCATCATTTGAGTTCAAATCCAAATATTCAACTTTAAATACCTTTTAAATTCAAAGATATCATTCATTTATTATCATTTCAAGTCACCTTTTAAATAGTTTATATTTCAATCAAAATAATTCATCTAAACCATTTAAAAGTGTAATTATTATACTTTCAAATCAAGTATTCAATTTCCAAAGTTTTAAACTATTCTGAGCTCATTTACTAAGTTAAAAACCATAAACATTGAAAATTTCAGCCTTTCACAGCATTCAGAAAAAGCTGTTATAAGTTATACTTGAAAACATTTTAATTCAGCAAAGACAGCATTTTAAAACTGCAGTTAAATCTCAGTTTAGTTTAAAACATCAAAGACAGCATTTCCAGAAATGCTGTAATAGCTCAAGTTTCAAATTAAAGGTTTTAAATTTATTCCGCAAAGACAGCAGACCACTACAGCAGTTACAGAACTGCTGTAATAGACCTGAGTCAAGTTTTAGTCCATTTAGTTCAACTACAGCAACTACAACATTACAGAACTGCTGTAATAGCCTCTTATTTAAGTTTAGTTCATTTGCAGAAATCATAACATTTCTGAATGCTATAAAAAGTAATGTCCAGATTTTAGTGTATTTCCAGCAAATAATAACCTTCAATATTAAACCTTTTAAACATTATAAAAATCATATTTTGACATTCAAAAATGTTCATTAAAATTACTCTTTTAATTTATGATTTTTATAAGAAACATTTATAGTAAAATCCAAATTTCCAATAATTTTACTTAACAAATCCAAATGTACAATTTTCTTTTCTTCACATTTTTAACAAATAAACTTAACACTTATATTTTATTTCCATTTCACAAATTAAACTAAATTTTCAATTTTATTTAATTAATTAAACCTTTAATAAAAACCAAATTCACATTTCCAAGTCAAGTTATATTTTAAAATTACACTTTTAAGCATTCATTTATTTAACCCTTTTAGTTCATAGAAAAATCAATAATACTTTATTATATCATTTAAATTCAAATTCAAATCAAATTATTATATTTCCCATTTTCCAAATAAAATTAAATTTCCATTTTATTTATATAACTTAAATATCATTTTAAAACAAAAATTCCAAATTTCCAAACTTAAGTTATATTTCAAAAATTCACTTTTACCATTCATTTAAATTACATTTTTAACTTATAGAAAAAACATAATTTCTTTATTTAAACAATTTAAAATCTATTTAAATCAAATTTCCATAAAATTTACAATTTAAAATACTTAAAAATATTCAAAACACTTTATAAAATAACCACGGGCCTGTATATAGTTTTCTACCTAGGTCAAGTGATACGGATATGTATCATTTCAATCCGCAGTTTACAAAGAAAAACCGGGTTCTATCATTTCAAACCCGCAATCCCAAGTTAAATAAAATAAATAAAACTGTTCTAACCTATCATTTCAGCCCATAACGATTTTTCCCTATTCTAGAGTCCATTCGGGCATGTATCATTTCAACCCATAGTGAATCTAATCTACAGGGAACTTGCCGTGTGATAAACATGTATAAATGAATAGAATAGCATTATATAACAGTAACTGATGATATAACAGGTGTAATAACAGGGGTGAGCATTATATGATCATAATATAACAGTTATAACAGGATGATATAATTTTACAGATTCAAATGGTGTCAGTTTACTAGTTATATAAGTACACATCGTCTGGTGAGAATTACTCACTTGTTTAAGCTGGAGATGACAACCAAAACACAAAACACAGAATCTTCAAAGGCACGACAACACGAATATGATTTGAGTGAGAGAGCCAAAGATGAATCTCCTTGGATACATTCAATAAAACAAGTATAACAACACATAAGTTTCAACACAAGATACCATTAAACAATGCTAGAGTTGGATGCATAAAACAAAGCCAAAGTGTTTGCACTTTCTTTCTACCATCTATGCTTCAGCTATGATCTGAATTGGCACGGCTACAGCATGGTTTTAGATCAGGTTTGGGTTCCTAAAGGTCAGCCATAGCATGGTAAAATGATGGAGCAAAGGTTTGTAAGCATGAAACAACAACTACAAGGCAACACACAATGTTTTCAAGGCACTAAAGGTCAAGGCCAAGGCACTCCAAGTCACGGCCAGTCTTCAGGTGGTCAACTATAGGTGTGGAAGAGGTGTATGGGTCAGGAAAAGGCTGGTGGTGGTGGTGTATGGGTTGGCCTAACCTAGAGAAAGTGGTGCAACATTTGGTGACGTAGAAACTACCAATACAAGGCAAAAGCATAGGTTCAAGGCCACTACAAGGATCGGGAAAGGCATGGAAGGGCACGGCCATGGCTCAGGGGGTCAGGTGGTGATGTGGCATGATGTGTCAGATCTGGAACAGGGGGTGGTGGTGGTATATGGTCGGCAATGTGGTGGAGAGAGGTGATGGAAGGTGGATGGCTCGGCTTGTATGCATATAGGTGATGTTGGTTCACTTTAAGGTGGATTTTCTTCACTATGGTGCACGGCAAGGACATAGGGAGGGGCTGGAGGTGATGTTGGCCAGAGGGGTTGGTGGTGGAGGCGGCCTAGGGGTTGGAGGAAGGCAGGCCGATCCAAAAAAGATGAAGAAGGCAAGTGCAATTTTATGTAAATCAAGATGAAAATAAAAGAAAGAAAAGAGTCTTACCAAAAAAATTTTGCAAGATGAAGATGGCCGGCTATTTTGGTGAATGAGAAACTTTGTATACGTAAAAAAAATGAGAAAATATGTAGCTGATCAAAAGAGGAAGTCGGTCAAAAGAGAATGAATGCAAGAGTTAAGAAAATGAAGAGACGGGAAAACAAAAGGTCTTAAGCAAATCAAGAGTCACAACCTTTCAAATTTCCTTTTTTATATATTTTGTAATTTATAAATACCCATAAACTGATAAATAAAGATAACAACTCAGAAAATAAAATAAATATATAAAATAAATAATTAAATTTTAATTAAAAAGAATTTAAATTAAGAAAATGGCTTAAAATGCAAACTAGGCTTTAAAAATTAGAAATAAATTCAATAAGCTTTAGAAAAATTTATAATCACTTTAAAAATATTTAAAAGTCAAACTATATATGATATAACCTAAATATACAAATTAGAGTAAGATATATCAAATAAAATGTCATTTATATAAATTAAAAATAAAGAAAATTGTTAAATAACTCAATATACACACAATATTGAAAATAGTATAACTTTCACAATTTAAATCCGTTTTCAACGAAACGAAAAGCAGTATTCATGTTATTAAATCTATTTTATAATATAAGATAAAATTTAAGAATTTAAATATTTACGTTTAAAATTTAAAAGTCAAAGTTTGACCATATTGACCAAAATTCATATTTTGGAAAATACTCTATTTATTCATGTTTGGGATTATAATTCACATACAAAACTTAATTAATATTTAAAATAACAAAATTATCTAATTTAAATAAATAAAATAAAGTTTTTAAATCAGGAAATTCCATTTAAAATAATTACAAAATACAGGGTTGTTACACTCTCCCCCACTCAAAACTTTTCGTCCCCGAAAAGGAATGAGGTACGGGAAAAACCAGAAAAAGATAGAATGAAATAGGATTAAGACAAGATGACAAGAAGATTGAAATTATTTCTGATAACTGTTGTTATAGGTAAGTTTAACAAGGTGGAGGTGGTCTTCCCAAGATCCTCCAGAATCAAGAACACAAGCACGAAAAATCATCGAGAATCTGATTCACCCTTTCCGTTTGACCGTCGGTCTGTGGATGGTAAGCAGTGCTCAGATTCAGAATAGGGGAAAGTAAGAACCACAGAGAGATAGAAAAGTTAAATGATGAAGGAAAAAGAGAAAGAAAGAAAGACTAGAACAAACTTATAAAACACAACACGAAACACACGATCCATCAAATTAACAAAGAAAGCAGGAGCATTAGTCAAACCAAAAGGCATGACTAACTATTCATAGAAAAACCATTCTCAGTACGGAAAGCAGTCTCGGGAATACTTTCCTCAGCAACCCTGATTTGGTGAAAATCAGAGGTAAGATCCAGAAGAGAGAAAATAGTAGCTCCATGGCTAACTAATTCGAAATTTGATTTCCTACTTAGAAGGTAGGAAAAATGGAAACAACCAGAAAGAAAATAGATTGGAAAACAGAATAAGATAATAAATTTAAACCCATGAAAAATTCAACTTACAATAATAATTAATTTCATCCATTTGGTTTCACTTAAGTTAAATAAATCTTAATTATTTTTAAATCTCGTTATCTCAACATCAGATCAACAATTTATAAAGTCATGAATTTGAACAATCATTTATTATATTTCATCTTTATTCATTAAATTTCATTCTTCTTTATTCCGAATTATTATTAAATTTATTCCACTTAATATATCTAATCCTATATATATTAAGTGTATTCCACTTATTTATAATTTCTTTTAAATATCATTATAAATTATTCAATTAACCCTTTTTCTCTATTTACCTCTATTGATCCTTTATAAATAAAATTTAAGTGTATAACATTTATTATAACCACTTAAGTTTTATTTATAAAAATTATCTTTATTTTGTATTTTATCCAATTACATATTCAACTTTTGAATAATTTAGGTAAGTTATATTAGAATGTAATAGAATATTATACAGATAAATTATTCAGTTTCAATTATTCAAGTTTACATATTTATTCAAATTTTGATTTCCTTTTATAATTGAAATTATCTTTTAAGATAAAATTTAAGAATTAGATTTCCGATTAACTTCAAACTATTTTAGAGATAATTAAATATACACAATATATATCAAATCAACTCTTAAATCACATATCAATATATAATTATAAACCAAATCATGTTTTAGATATTCAAGTCAATTTAAATTTTCAAACAAAAGTGTAGCAAGGCTACAGAAGGGTCTCTTCACTTCGAAACTCGAAAATGAACGTCGATGATGCAGTAGTCATCACCGAAATTTTTTCTAGCGATAAAGAAAAAGCACTGATTTACAAATTAAAAATCCTTTGAAACAATTTCTACTAGAAATACTTTTAAATAATAAATCCTTTTAAAACTTTCAAAACAAAGTTCAAAATCATTGGAAATTAAATTCTCACATTCTTGATTTAAATCCATTTAAATTTCCACATTAATTTATAACCATGTTTAATTATTTAGATATGAAACTAAAGCCAATGATTACAAAATACATAAAAGTCAAATATTATTCCTTAACATCTAATTCAATTAACTATCAAAATTCAGAAAATTATACCTATATAAAATATAATTATACAAAATTTATTCATCTACTAAATTTTAAAACCATATTGTGTCAATTTGCTCTGTTCAAGTGTTTTGGAGATCCTATCAATAGCGTTGATCAAACGAACCGATCGGAAACCCAAATCAACATCAACAACTCAAACAACAAAATATATAAAACATCTTTAAAATATAAAAATTTCAAATACAAGATAAATTTTCAAAAAGAGTATAGGGATTCAGATTTGAAGGACTAAAATCAAAGAGAACTCTGATTTGAATATAAGTTAGAGACAAAAGATAAGATGATTAAACAACAGAATAAAGAGAATGGATAAGCTTATATATATCACGGGCAACCTTAACCAGGTCAACCGTGACTTAATGAATAAGATCGATGTGGATTTTCTGGGGTAAATCTACATTCGATCTCAAGAGATAGAATTTAGAATAATAAGAGATACTAGCATCTAAACCGAGGATTTAGAAATCTTCGATGAATCAATGCTATTGTAAAGGAGTTTCACCCCTTTTCAAGTCATTAGAATATTGGCGGGACCGCCAATTCATTAGAAAGATTATTCGTAGTGGAGTTATGGGACACTCAAAAAATCAAGAAGACACGAATAGGGGAGGACAAGAATGGACTTTGGAACCAAAGGGAACGTTCCAAAATTCGAAGGAAACCGAATCGAAGAAGAAGGATTTCAAGTTCGAACGAAAGTGATTCTGTAATTAAATTTACTCTATATGCTGAGTTTTCCTAAAACCAAAGCTCTGATACCAACTGTAACGACCCAATATTTTCAACCATTCGCATCCGCACATGTCGGACTTGAATTGCTCAAAATACCGAATTGTTAATTTATATTTGGCAAACTCATCATATATAGTAAATAAATAATCACAGATCACAGACACAGAGTAATATAATGCAGCGGAAACAAAGAAATAGTAGTTCATGAAGCTACTATATAAATACATCAAAGTTAAGTAAGATACAATAGGAATACCAAGATATAATAGGAGTAACAGTATGATAATCAAGTACAACTCAGAATACAACTGGAACCAACTGGATAACTAGATGAATAAATATCTGGATCTTCAAAGCAAAACTCCAACTCCAGAGGTGAGTCTCAAATGCTGTATCATTCAGTCTGACCCGAGCGTAAAGCAAAACACAAAACACTCGAGTCAGGACATACATACTTATACAATGTAAACTAACTCAAGTGAACTTTAATAAAGGTACAAGTAACTTAAAGAATGCTTGGGATCGCCCATTCTTTAAGGATCCGTTAAACTATCTACTATGTAGTAATATTTGCTATTATAATAATGTCTAATATAAAATAAACATACTTTTAAATAGCATTAAGGCTTTACATTTTCCACCTTAACACGTAATAGTCCCAGTAGTCTATCCAGTATTAGCATACTCCCAAAATGGGGGCTACCCTCGATACTCTACATGCTACGGGAGAAATCACAACTCGTAGTAAAGCTCGATATGGTAGGTGACACGGCACACAAGGCAATGCCAAGGTAGATATACCAATTACGCATCCGGACTGGTGGTGACGCATAGCAGCCACTACCACCCACCTCGAACAACACTCCCAAATCAAGGGTGCGCACCAAATCAATCACAAGTAATAGAATGATATTGAAGAAGTGTGTCCGATCAGAGGTTCTACCTCCTTGGCCCGTCGATCGCTCATGTTTTAGCCACCTTATGCCAACTCATGGGAGTTGGGTCCACGTATATACCTTAGGATCGTCGCCACCATCCTATTTCATTCTGGAAACTCCACCGCGTACACAGTTGTCAAAGTGGTTTTCGGTATCGACAGAGAGTATGTCCATATCCGATCTCGGTCTCTTTAACAACCAATCGTTATTATAACCCGTGGTTATAATTTTAAAATAATATTTTATACTTCAAAATAGAATATCATTTCAAATCCAAATCTATATCAAATTAAAGATTAAATAAATTCCAAACCATTTCAATATATTTAAAATATCATACCATTTCAAAACTTCATTTCAAATCATTTCAATATATCAAAATATCATATCTTTCCAAAACTTCATTTCAAATCATTTAATATATCAAAATATCATATCTTTTCAAACTTCATTTCAAATCATTTAATATCTCAAAATATCATATCTTTTCAAAACTTCATTATCAAATCATCATTTGAGTTCAAATCCAAATATTCAACTTTAAATACCTTTTAAATTCAAAGATATCATTCATTTATTATCATTTCAAGTCACCTTTTAAATAGTTTATATTTCAATCAAAATAATTCATCTAAACCATTTAAAAGTGTAATTATTATACTTTCAAATCAAGTATTCAAATTCCAAAGTTTTAAACTATTCTGAGCTCATTTACTAAGTTAAAAACTATAAACATTGAAAATTTCAGCCTTTCACAGCATTCAGAAAAAGCTGTTATAAGTTATACGTGAAAACATTTTAATTCAGCAAAGACAGCATTTTAAAACTGCTGTTAAATCTCAGTTTAGTTGAATTTTAGTTTAAAACAGCAAAGACAGCATTTCCAGAAATGCTGTAATAGCCCAGGTTTCAAATTAAAGGTTTTAAATTTATTCAGCAAAGACAGCAGACCACTACAGCAGTTACAGAACTGCTGTAATAGACCTGAGTCAAGTTTTAGTCTATTTAGTTCAACTACAGCAACTACAGCATTACAGAACTGTTGTAATAGCCTCTTATTTAAGTTTAGTTCATTTACAGAAATCATAACATTTCTGAATGCTATGAAAAGTAATGTCCAGATTTTAGTGTATTTCCAACAAATAATAACCTTTAATATTAAACCTTTTAAACATTATAAAAATCATATTTTGACATTCAAAAATGTTCATTAAAATTACTCTTTTAATTTATGATTTTTATAAGAAACATTTATAGTAAAATCCAAATTTCCAATAATTTTACTTAACAAATCCAAATGTACAATTTTCTTTTCTTCACATTTTTAACAAATAAACCTAACACTTATATTTTATTTCCATTTCACAAATTAAACTAAATTTTCAATTTTATTTAATTAATTAAACCTTTAATAAAAACCAAATTCACATTTCCAAGTCAAGTTATATTTTAAAATTACACTTTTAAGCATTCATTTATTTAACCCTTTTAGTTCATAGAAAAATCAATAATACTTTATTATATCATTTAAATTCAAATTCAAATCAAATTATTATATTTCCCATTTTCCAAATAAAATTAAATTTCCATTTTATTTATATAACTTAAATATCATTTTAAAACCAAATTTCCAAATTTCCAAACTTAAGTTATATTTCAAAAATTCACTTTTACCATTCATTTAAATTACATTTTTAATTTATAGAAAAAACATAATTTCTTTATTTAAACAATTTAAAATCTATTTAAATCAAATTTCCATAAAATTTACATTTTAAAATACTTAAAAATATTCAAAACACTTTATAAAATAACCACGGGCCTGTATATAGTTTTCTAACCTAGGTCAAGTAATACGGATATGTATCATTTCAATCCGCAGTTTACAAAGAAAAACCAGGTTCTATCATTTCAAACCCGCAATCCCAAGTTAAATAAAATAAATAAAACTGTTCTGGCCTATCATTTCAGCCCACAATGATTTTTTCCTATTCTAAAGTCCATTCGGGTATGTATCATTTCAACCCATAGTGAATCTAATCTACAGGGAACTTGCAGTGTGATAAACAGGATAAATGAACAGAATAACATTATATAACAGTAACTGATGATATAACAGGTGTAATAACAGGGGTGAGCATTATATGATCATAATATAACAGTTATAACAGGATGATATAATTTTATAGATTCAAATGGTGTCAGTTTACTAGTTATATAAGTACACATCGTCTTGTGAGAATTACTCACTTGTTTAAGCTGGAGATGACGACCAAAACACACAACACAGAATCTTCAAAGGCACGACAACACGAATATGATTTGAGTGAGAGAGCCAAAGATGAATCTCCTTGGATACATTCAACATTTCAACAAAACAAGTATAACAACACATAAGTTTCAACACAAGATACCATTAAACAATGCTAGAATTGGATGCATAAAACAAAGCCAAAGTGTTTGCACTTGCTTTCTACCATCTATGCTTCAGCTATGATCTGAAATGGCATGACTACAGCATGGTTTTAGATCAGGTTTGGGTTCCTAAAGGTCGGCCATAGCATGGGAAAATGATGGAGCAAAGGTTTGTGAGCATGAAATAACAACTACAAGGCAACACACAATGTTTTCAAGGCACTAAAGGTCACGGCCAAGGCACTCCAAATCACGGCCAGTCTTCAGGTGGTCAACTACAGGTGTGGCAGAGGTGTATGGGTCAGGAAAAGGCTGGTGGTGGTGGTGTATGGGTCGGCCTAACCTAGAGAAAGTGGTGCAACATTTGGTGATGTAGAAACTACCAATACAAGGCAAAAGCATAGGTTCAAGGCCACTACAAGGCTCGGGCAAGGCATGGAGAGGCACGGCCACGGCTCAGGGGGTCAGGTGGTGATGTGGCATGATGTGTCAGATCTGGAACAGGGGGTGGTGGTGGTATATGGTCGGCCATGTGGTGGAGAGAGGTGATGGAAGGTGGATGGCTCGGCTTGTATGCATATAGGTGATGTTGGTTCACTTTAAGGTGGATTTTCTTCACTATGGTGCATGGCAAGGACATGGGGAGGGGCTGGAGGTGATGTTGGCCAGAGGGGTTGGTGGTGGAGGTAGCCTAGGGGTTGGAGGAAGGCAGGCCGATCCAAAAAAGATGAAGAAGGCAAGTGCAATTTTATGTAAATCAAGATGAAAACAAAAGAAAGAAAAGAGTCTTACCAAAAGTTTTTTGCAAGATGAAGATGGCCGGCTATTTTGGTGAATGAGAAACTTTGTGTACATAAAAAATGATAAAATATGCAGCTGATCAAAGGAGGAAGTCTGTAACGACCCGAAATTTTCGATCCCGAAAATTCCAGATAGTTATGAAAAAGAAGAAAAAGATAGAAGAGAAGAAACAGAAACACAACACAGATCCTCACATTCGCAGCGGATAAAATATAATATCAAATAATAGCAGTTTACAAAAGAATAGCATATCAGTAAATTTCCAATTTAATACATCAGAGTTACATATCCACATACACAGGACATATACAATCACATGGCTAGAGATAAAGTCACAGCGGAAAACACTCCATACGTCCTGCCATCCAACTAGCCACCTGAGCTCCAGAACGTCCTTACCTGAAAATCTGTAATACTCGGTCTGACCCGAGCATTACATCAAAGTAACACCCGGGTCAGGCTGGAAACCAGCGTGAGTAAACCCATTTAACATGGAATACAAAACATATAACTTGTATAAAAACCCGGGTAACTCGTACTTCTCCACGAGTTCATTACTCAATATGACTAATACTGATTTCCTAATCAGATTCTAAATATTCGAAGGTCCATACTATCCCATTTAGCCCTAGTGATTTTCACAATCCAATCCTTATAGAATCAAGTAGATTACGCTATCCATCAATCCATCTCTAATTATAAATTAATTGTCCTTTAATTATCAACTAGTAAACTTTAGTTATTAATTTAACTTCTCAAGAGTAATTAATCCTTAATTATTTTATAATCAATAAATTATCCTCAAATTTCACTGATTTATTAACCATCGTTTATTCTTATAGCATTTATCACAAATAAATCATACACAATCTGAACAGATATATCATAGAGTATATCACCATATAACCATCACAATCCAGATATTCGAAGTCAATCAACAGAACCCATCAATGTATATTATAATTGGTTTAATCAACTTATATTAAATTAAATTGTTTTCCTTAAGTCTTAATCACAATCTTGATTTATAAATCATTGACTAATTTATTATCAAATTAATATCCTTAATTATTAATTAATTAAAACTTAAGTACGCATTTATCTACTCACTAATTACTTAATTATTTACCTAAGCAATTAGTTAATAATTCTTAATTAAATTCTTAAATTAGTTAACTTTTAACCTTGAATTAACTTTAATTAGTTAATTTACTTTTAAGTTTGTACATTTGATTAGTAATAAAATTTCTTAATTATAACTTTATTTGTTCTTAAATTTCAAATTTAAATTGCTTAACATTTCTTAATTACTTTACCATAAATTAAACTCAAAATCATTTCCCGTGCATTAAATAAAATCTGTTTATAACTTAAAATAGTTTCAAGTTAACATCAGACCAATACCCGAGCCATCACTCAAGTTACTCGGCTCGAACCCCGAGAATCTACCCATGTTTCCTCGAGTTTCCCCTGTACTCATTCATTTTTTTTCTTTCGTCATTTCTTCTTTTTTCTTTCAAGCCTACAGATTAACACCCTCCAATATACTCGAGAACGACTCGAGTTAACCACCCAAACTTTTCGAACCTGACTTCGAGACCTTCACCGTTTCCACCTTCTGACACATTCGTGGACGCGTGCACATGTACGACCAGGCCGATCATCTCTGGTCATCGCCGAGTGTACTCGCAGGTCGCCAGTGACCTACTCCAAGCGTTCCATCACCCCAAACCTCCGAACCAATCTGAAATCATAATTCGAGCGATCTGGACACCCATCAGAAAACAACCGATAACGAAAACCACTCGCACTGCCACCACAGACCACCGGTGGCCCTCAAACTCCTCCCACACCTCGGCAACACACTAGGAAACCATCCACCAAAGCCTCGTGACACTCGATCGCATATTTAAAACGATCACTACTTGTTCCTTAACCTTAGCAAAAACTGGCCTTAAACCCTAGAATGAATTCGTTCTTTTAATTTATGCAATGAAAAAAATTTCTTGATAATTTTACGAGGTCACAGATACTTATACTTGCATCAACACCAACTTCAACAGAAATTATTGGGTCAATCATCTATAATTGGTAAAAATGCAATTTTTGATCAACAATGAACTGTTCATACAATTCTACACTAAAAATTCCCTTTTCTGTTTTAAAAATCCTATTTTGCATTGAAGATTTAAGTTATTAACTCGAATAAATATTTTGTAACACTTGAATTTATCAACAAAGTTCATGTTGCCTGTAAAAGCTTGGTTTCCAAAGTATAGTTTACTAATATATTTTAAACAGATTTAACAGTCCTGATTTGAAGTTCGAGCATCATGTATTGTTGAAAAATTAAAACTTTTATCATGATCAAATGGCAATTCAAGGTTAAATAGTTTCAACCTTGTAACACATAACAGAGGAGAACATCATGTGCAGTTTATTTATTTTTATTTTTTTTATATATATTTTTTTAAAGAACTGTCTGATTATAACTCAGATTCATCTCAACTTTAACACATACAACCCCATATATATATATATTTCACGAATCATCTTACTGTTTTAATTTAACTTGAACTTGAAAATTTTATGTTTACTCACCTTGAAAACTGAAAACAGAGAAGGCCAGGAAAACTTGCTTTTGATCTGGAATTTTGAACTGTCTCTATATTTGATTGCTTACTGATCTTTAAAACTGAAGTGCTTGTTATAGAGAAGACTTAAGCTTTGAACTTTTACCTCAGGTTTTGGTTTCTTTTTTTTTTCTCAACGAAAAGGAAATAAAGGTGGTATATAAAAGATTGTGAACAGGCTGTAGAATAATGTAGATATAAGATTTTTATGTACTAAAACTATTTTATAAATATTTAGCCAGAGATTTCCCTTCCTTCAATTGTAGGCTGATATGATTTGTTTTTGGGCTAGAAATGAAAGCATTTAATGCATGTGTCCTCACCAGTTTGCATACTTATCCCCTTACTGTTATATGTACAAAGATATTATTTTTCTTGCCTGCATACTTTATTTACAGGCACATATTTTATTTTTATACCAACCCTGGAAGCTTATATATATATTTTAGGTACATGTTATCATATCTTTATTTTCCTTGCCTGGTTATGCTTATATATAAAAGGCCTTTTTATTTAACTTTGTTCTTTTACTTGCCTTTGTTTATTTGTTTGTATACTTTAACTTATAGCTACAAATACAAAGTCTGGCACATCTTCTTTTTATTTTATAAACATATTTTATTTGCCTGCCTAAACTGTTATATGTACATAGATATTTTATTTTCTTTACTTATCCTATTTAATATGAACACACACATATACTTGTACCTAATTTCAAACTTTCACACATTTATTTACTTTCATACGTTTTCTATTCATATACATTTGCTTATGTATGTTTTGATATTACATATATATATTTATGTTTATATTCAAACTTTCTCATATTTTACTTTATCTTGGTATATACACATATATATGCATTTACACATTTATATATACATTAAACATCATAAAGTTTGTATATATTTGTATATACATCACTGAATATTTGATCTAAAGTTTAAATGGTGAAATTTATATTCACACTTCTATAATATTTACTACAGTTTTGAATCAATTTATATATATCCCAATGTTTTAATTATCAGCAATTTATTCGTTTAACTAATTAATCTTAATATTTCAATATTAAAATCGGTTAATTTCCCGACTAACAGACGTCCAAAAATCCGGGTCGTCACACTCCTCCCCCCTTAGAACTTTTCGTCCTCGAAAAGGAACGAAGCGAGAATTTTAATTTACTGTTTATCTTAGTTAAATTATTCCTTAAACATCTTTAACTCTTTCACCCTTTTTATATTAAAATTTTAAAACACTTCAAAATCTACATAATATTATGGAAATAGTTTTATATAAAATACTTTTTATAACTCGATGTCTTAACAAGTCCATCCTTGTTCTCATAGAGATTCGGTCATACGTTGATCAGGCGTAGAACTAAAAATCTATAAGTACTTAGCAGACCTATTTTCAACACCCAGTGAAAATATTCTGAAAAATAATTTTATCGAAAATATAGAAAGCATTTTTGAAAATAGAGGAAATATCTTTGATGAAATTGCTCTGGAAATCATCACACCCATCTATGGTCACAGTTACATCCTGGGTTACGTTGCCGTCGCAGCAAAAGTCCATGTAACTGATTACACCATAGAACCCACGACAGATCGCAGTTACATCCAAGGTTACGTTGCCGTCACAGCAAAAGTCCATGTAACTGTTGGCTCTCAGCGGCACACACGATTTTCGCTGTCAAAATGAAACTTCTCCACTCCTACATAGGTCTCAGTCTACCGATATAAAATCAAACGCAGACTGTTGGCTCTCAGCGGCACACAAGACTTTCGCTATGTTACCATAGTGTCGCAGTCTACCGATGTAAAATCAAACATAGACTGTTGGCTCTCAGCGGCACACACGACTTTCGCTATGGTCTGCAGTAGATCGCAGTGACATCGGGTTACACTGTCGTCACAGCATAACCCAAATGCCTCTGTGGGCACCAGCCCCTCGACTTTCGCTACACAAATAATCCTCAGGAACTAGTTTTGTCCGGACTCCTCACAGGATCAACTTTAGAACCTCCCCCTTTGAGGCTCAAGGCAGTACCACCCTGTGGCACTCCTGAGAAGTTCATTTTAAGGGAGCGCCTTTTTCCCCAGAGCCAATCTCAAAACACTTTATACTATACACATATAGTATTTTCCAAATCATACACCTAGTATGAATTCCATATAAATGCTTTTACACAAAATCGATTCTCAAAATCGATAATTAATAAATCAGGCTTTCCCAAATCCCAATATTGATTTTACCCAAAAATCAAAAGCCTTTTTCAATCATAGGTTCTCAAAACCTTTCCTCAAAATCACTTCCAAAATCATTTTCACAAAAATCCATATATATATATATATAATAAATCTTGAAACCTTTTGAATCAAATCTTATACTTGTATAAATCCACTTTTGTACTTCAATATTTCCAAAACTCTTTTCTTTTGGCTATAGCTTCAACAAGGTGGTTTTTATCTCATTTATCAAAGATATACAATTTCCTTTTCTTTCCAAAACAAATATTAAATTTAAATTTTAAATCTACTTATAATGTCACATGCCAAATTACTTACTTTTATTATAAAGTAAAATTTTAATTAGTAAGATACCCAATTTCTACTTTACTTTCATACAGTTAAGTTCTACTATAGAAATATCAAATTTTAATTTATTTTATTGAAGGTCATCATATATTCGCAAAATATACTTTCAATTTCAAAAATTATTTACAGTTCTTTATCCACAAATTTTCCAAATCAATTTTATTCAAACCGTACGATGTTCACATATCATCCGTACGCAATATCAATCCGATCGCTCACTCGATCACACAATTTTACTTCCGAACTAGTATTGTCCACCCGACTTCCTAGTGCGGACTCAGATCTGGTTTCTTGATCAGAAACCGTCATTCTCCTTGCATAGTCACACCTATGATAGAGAATATCCAGAACCAATCAAAAATCCATATCCAGGTTCGCCGTCGAAAATCGAGCGAAAAATCCCAACTCGGATCGATAATACTATCTCGAAATTCTGTGCTCGAATCTGGATCAAATCACTATGCGAATAGAATAATATACGTACATCCTACGTATTTAACTTCATTGATTATCAGTCCAGTCAATTTTTCTCTATTCACATTCACTTTGATTTTATTCACCTATTCACATTTTCCTTAGTCCTCATTTGGATTACCACTTCAATTCTTATCTCAGTTGGGTATTTAATCAATAACAGTTTGAACTCCGACCAGTTAAATTTTTTAGAAAATAGCTTGAAAATTTTAAAAATAGATCAGCAGTTGAAAAATAATTATTAGTTTGTAAAATAGCTGTAAAATAGTTAAGTAATTGTAAGATAGTTGAAACATAATAATTGTTTATAAAACAGTTGAAAAACAGTAATCAGTTTATAAAGTAGTAGGAAAATAGTAATTAGTTTATAAAACAGTTATAAAATAGTTAAATAGTTCCAAAAGTAATTGTAAAACAAGCTCAAGATAGTTTTAGCTTTAAAAGGAAAAGTTGTGTAGTAAATAGTTTGGAAAAATAAATTTATATTAAAACAATTTATTTTGAAAATAGTCCAGAGCCAAACTGTTCAACTCCCAACCTCCATTTCAAATCAATTCAACCTAAATTTTCCACTTCCAATTGGATCTTAATTTTAAATAACTTCAATTTTCCTTAAACTTGATTTATTCCCAATTCAAGTTGAATTAGCCTCAATTCCTTTCCAAATTCAAATCAAATTCCATTTGATTTTTTAAACATATTCACTTTAATTACAATTCCAAATTATTCAAATTAATTTCAAATTGAATCCACTTCAATTTCAAACCATTTCAATATCCGTTTGAATTAATCCCAATTCCCATTTGAATTTGAACTCATTCAATCTACAATTTTATTTCAAATTAATCCAATTCAAATTTTCCATTTGAATTCTATACTTATCCATCTTCAATTCTAGTTAATTCAAACTAAATTCAATTTGAACTAATGAAATCTAAATCTCAACTTTAAACCATCTTGAAATATATAAATTCGAATTAAATTTCAAATGTTGGTTTAACCTCTTAAATCAAATTAACCTTTATTTTTAAATCAATAATCCAAATCTTTAAACAATTTAAATTCTGAGTCAAATTCTCAAAATCCCATTTAAGTTTATCTTTACTTAACTTATTTCGAAGTTCAAGTAAGAGTTCAAAACAATTTTATCTTTAAAGTTCAATTTATTACCAACTTTTATCTCCCAGTTTTGAAACTAGTTCCTAAACAATTTTTAATTTACAAATTCAATTATTCAAACTTCCAGTTCAAAATAATTCCATATCTTAAATTTCAAATTAAAGTTTGATTTCCCTATTTATCACAATAATGAATATATTACCACACTTTATTTCTCATTTATTTAAACAAATCCAATTCATAATTCAAAGATTATTAATACAATAAGATGATATTATCCAATTTATTTTAAATCATCCATCCATATACAATTTCCAGATCTCAAACCCATTTTGAGGCTACACAAACTCCCAATTCAAATTAACCATTTAACTTCCCAAGTTAAATCCCAATTTCATCCTGAAATTTCTATTCTAGGTTGCTTGTTGACTTATTTAACTTCCCCAAAGTTAAATTCAATTTACTTAATCCAGTCAACTTTACACTATTTGAATTCCCAGTAGATTTTTAAACCCCAGATTAAAAATTCTTCCATTCAAGATAAAAACTTCACTTTGGGTTTCACATTACATCTCAAGGAAAATTCAAAACTCAACCTTAGAGTTTTTTTTTCCAAATATACATATTTATTTCCTTTACACACCAAATTACCTTAAATTTTAAACCACCTTTGGTTTTAAATTCAAAACATGTTCCTACAAATTTTCAAACAACTCTTGTTTGAATCAAGCTCTTTTATTCAAATAATACTATTTATTATTTCTTTCAAACACTTGGAACAAATTCCCATATTTTCTGGACTTAGATTTAATACTTCACTATTTAAACCCTTTTCAATTTCAATTCATAAGTCATACTCACCTAAATGTTTACTTCCATAAACATTTTATTTTTGCTAAATCATTAACAAACATTTCATCATTTTAGGAAAATAACCAAGGTTATTACAACTGGAAACCAATTCCAATTATCTATTCCTAAAAATTCTTTTTCGAATTCAAGATCTTAATTTCAGTTTGAATCCATTTCAACTTATCTTTATTCAAATTTCAGTTTGGTTGTATTTCTATTACTTCTTAATTTAATTTCAATAATTTAACAACCAGTCACCTTAACATTTGTTGGTTAAGGAATATTGCTTTATATATATCAAATATAACTTTATATAAAATCATTTACCTTTAAAATCTTTATATAAGAAAATAACAAGTACGTTCTCTCATATATATATACACTCAACTCATCCTAGGGTAATACTAACCCTATCTCTGATGAGTACACCCACCAGAGCCAAGGTTCTCGCTTAACCTTTCAGCTCTGATACCAACTGTAACGACCCGAAATTTTCGATCCCGAAAATTCCAGATAGTTATGAAAAAGAAGAAAAAGATAGAAGAGAAGAAACAGAAACACAACACAGATCCTCACATTCGCAGCGGATAAAATATAATATCAAATAATAGCAGTTTACAAAAGAATAGCATATCAGTAAATTTCCAATTTAATACATCAGAGTTACATATCCACATACACAGGACATATACAATCACATGGCTAGAGATAAAGTCACAGCGGAAAACACTCCATACGTCCTGCCATCCAACTAGCCACCTGAGCTCCAGAACGTCCTTACCTGAAAATCTGTAATACTCGGTCTGACCCGAGCATTACATCAAAGTAACACCCGGGTCAGGCTGGAAACCAGCGTGAGTAAACCCATTTAACATGGAATACAAAACATATAACTTGTATAAAAACCCGGGTAACTCGTACTTCTCCACGAGTTCATTACTCAATATGACTAATACTGATTTCCTAATCAGATTCTAAATATTCGAAGGTCCATACTATCCCATTTAGCCCTAGTGATTTTCACAATCCAATCCTTATAGAATCAAGTAGATTACGCTATCCATCAATCCATCTCTAATTATAAATTAATTGTCCTTTAATTATCAACTAGTAAACTTTAGTTATTAATTTAACTTCTCAAGAGTAATTAATCCTTAATTATTTTATAATCAATAAATTATCCTCAAATTTCACTGATTTATTAACCATCGTTTATTCTTATAGCATTTATCACAAATAAATCATACACAATCTGAACAGATATATCATAGAGTATATCACCATATAACCATCACAATCCAGATATTCGAAGTCAATCAACAGAACCCATCAATGTATATTATAATTGGTTTAATCAACTTATATTAAATTAAATTGTTTTCCTTAAGTCTTAATCACAATCTTGATTTATAAATCATTGACTAATTTATTATCAAATTAATATCCTTAATTATTAATTAATTAAAACTTAAGTACGCATTTATCTACTCACTAATTACTTAATTATTTACCTAAGCAATTAGTTAATAATTCTTAATTAAATTCTTAAATTAGTTAACTTTTAACCTTGAATTAACTTTAATTAGTTAATTTACTTTTAAGTTTGTACATTTGATTAGTAATAAAATTTCTTAATTATAACTTTATTTGTTCTTAAATTTCAAATTTAAATTGCTTAACATTTCTTAATTACTTTACCATAAATTAAACTCAAAATCATTTCCCGTGCATTAAATAAAATCTGTTTATAACTTAAAATAGTTTCAAGTTAACATCAGACCAATACCCGAGCCATCACTCAAGTTACTCGGCTCGAACCCCGAGAATCTACCCATGTTTCCTCGAGTTTCCCCTGTACTCATTCATTTTTTTTCTTTCGTCATTTCTTCTTTTTTCTTTCAAGCCTACAGATTAACACCCTCCAATATACTCGAGAACGACTCGAGTTAACCACCCAAACTTTTCGAACCTGACTTCGAGACCTTCACCGTTTCCACCTTCTGACACATTCGTGGACGCGTGCACATGTACGACCAGGCCGATCATCTATGGTCATCGCCGAGTGTACTCGCAGGTCGCCAGTGACCTACTCCAAGCGTTCCATCACCCCAAACCTCCGAACCAATCTGAAATCATAATTCGAGCGATCTGGACACCCATCAGAAAACAACCGATAACGAAAACCACTCGCACTGCCACCACAGACCACCGGTGGCCCTCAAACTCCTCCCACACCTCGGCAACACACTAGGAAACCATCCACCAAAGCCTCGTGACACTCGATCGCATATTTAAAACGATCACTACTTGTTCCTTAACCTTAGCAAAAACTGGCCTTAAACCCTAGAATGAATTCGTTCTTTTAATTTATGCAATGAAAAAAATTTCTTGATAATTTTACGAGGTCACAGATACTTATACTTGCATCAACACCAACTTCAACAGAAATTATTGGGTCAATCATCTATAATTGGTAAAAATGCAATTTTTGATCAACAATGAACTGTTCATACAATTCTACACTAAAAATTCCCTTTTCTGTTTTAAAAATCCTATTTTGCATTGAAGATTTAAGTTATTAACTCGAATAAATATTTTGTAACACTTGAATTTATCAACAAAGTTCATGTTGCCTGTAAAAGCTTGGTTTCCAAAGTATAGTTTACTAATATATTTTAAACAGATTTAACAGTCCTGATTTGAAGTTCGAGCATCATGTATTGTTGAAAAATTAAAACTTTTATCATGATCAAATGGCAATTCAAGGTTAAATAGTTTCAACCTTGTAACACATAACAGAGGAGAACATCATGTGCAGTTTATTTATTTTTATTTTTTTTATATATATTTTTTTAAAGAACTGTCTGATTATAACTCAGATTCATCTCAACTTTAACACATACAACCCCATATATATATATATATATTTCACGAATCATCTTACTGTTTTAATTTAACTTGAACTTGAAAATTTTATGTTTACTCACCTTGAAAACTGAAAACAGAGAAGGCCAGGAAAACTTGCTTTTGATCTGGAATTTTGAACTGTCTCTATATTTGATTGCTTACTGATCTTTAAAACTGAAGTGCTTGTTATAGAGAAGACTTAAGCTTTGAACTTTTACCTCAGGTTTTGGTTTCTTTTTTTTTTCTCAACGAAAAGGAAATAAAGGTGGTATATAAAAGATTGTGAACAGGCTGTAGAATAATGTAGATATAAGATTTTTATGTACTAAAACTATTTTATAAATATTTAGCCAGAGATTTCCCTTCCTTCAATTGTAGGCTGATATGATTTGTTTTTGGGCTAGAAATGAAAGCATTTAATGCATGTGTCCTCACCAGTTTGCATACTTATCCCCTTACTGTTATATGTACAAAGATATTATTTTTCTTGCCTGCATACTTTATTTACAGGCACATATTTTATTTTTATACCAACCCTGGAAGCTTATATATATATTTTAGGTACATGTTATCATATCTTTATTTTCCTTGCCTGGTTATGCTTATATATAAAAGGCCTTTTTATTTAACTTTGTTCTTTTACTTGCCTTTGTTTATTTGTTTGTATACTTTAACTTATAGCTACAAATACAAAGTCTGGCACATCTTCTTTTTATTTTATAAACATATTTTATTTGCCTGCCTAAACTGTTATATGTACATAGATATTTTATTTTCTTTACTTATCCTATTTAATATGAACACACACATATACTTGTACCTAATTTCAAACTTTCACACATTTATTTACTTTCATACGTTTTCTATTCATATACATTTGCTTATGTATGTTTTGATATTACATATATATATATTTATGTTTATATTCAAACTTTCTCATATTTTACTTTATCTTGGTATATACACATATATATGCATTTACACATTTATATATACATTAAACATCATAAAGTTTGTATATATTTGTATATACATCACTGAATATTTGATCTAAAGTTTAAATGGTGAAATTTATATTCACACTTCTATAATATTTACTACAGTTTTGAATCAATTTATATATATCCCAATGTTTTAATTATCAGCAATTTATTCGTTTAACTAATTAATCTTAATATTTCAATATTAAAATCGGTTAATTTCCCGACTAACAGACGTCCAAAAATCCGGGTCGTCACAAAGTCGGTCAAAAGAGAATGAATGCAAGAGTTAAGAAAATGAAGAGACGGGAAAACAAAAGGTCTTAAGCAAATCAAGAGTCACAACCTTTCAAATTTCCTTTTTTATATATTTTGTAATTTATAAATACCCATAAACTGATAAATAAAGATAACAACTTATAAAAGAAAATAAATATATAAAATAAATAATTAAATTTTAATTAAAAAGAATTTAAATTAAGAAAATGGCTTAAAATGCAAACTAGGCTTTAAAAATTAGAAATAAATTCAATAAGCTTTAGAAAAATTTTATAATCACTTTAAAAATATTTAAAAGTCAAAATATATATGATATAACCTAAATATACAAATTAGAGAAGATATATCAAATAAAATGTCATTTATATAAATTAAAAATAAAGAAAATTGTTAAATAACTCAATATACACACAATATTGAAAATAGTATAACTTTCACAATTTAAATCCATTTTCAACGAAACGAAAAGTAGTATTCATGTTATTAAATCTATTTTCATAATAAAGGATAAAATTTAAGAATTTAAATATTTACATTTAAAATTTAAAAGTCAAAGTTTGACCATATTGACCAAAATTCATATTTTGGAAAATACTCTATTTATTCATGTTTGGGATTATAATTCACATACAAAACATAATTAATATTTAAAATAACAAAATTATCTAATTTAAATAAATAAAATAAAGTTTTTTAAATCAGGAAATTCCATTTAAAATAATTACAAAATACAGGGTTGTTACACACCATCAATCATCATCACGGAACTTCACCGAAGTTACATCAAAAATACTATGCTTCGCCCCGACCACAACAATATTAACGGCGTCGATCGATTCAACCCGGATCACGAGATATCATTTTATGAAGTTTTGTTAACATTTCCTTTCCCTTGCTATTTTCAAGCAATATCTCGCTCATCCCTTGACGAAAATTTGAGCCGGCAATTCCTAAAAATACTACTAGTCTAGATGAACAACTTTCATGTTGGTCGCATAGTCTAATTCTACATGGAATGAGGTTTGTGCATTTTTGAAAGTGGAGGAATGTTTGTTTCTTGGTTTTGAATGTTGCTGCAATCCAAAGAAAATGGAAAAGGAACTTTGTTGTTTGAAGACGCATATATTTATAAGTAGCAAAGTGGTGTTACAAGGAACAAAATCCCAAAATCTTTGCCTAAAACCAAGGCCAAGATCTTGCAACAAATCAAGGGAAAAATAGGCTAATAGGTTGAAGGTATGGGCAGAAGAATGACATGAAAGCAAGCAAAGGGATGGGCAACAGATTTTATCCGTGCATGTGCATAAATTTGAAATCTGATTTTGTTGTATTACGGTGTTTGCTGCATGATACTGTATCCGCATACGAGCCAGAAATGACCGAAAATAGAATAAGATCGCGTACAACACTGCAACGTGATCTCTAAACAAAAATAAAACACACTGGTTATTGAATTTTGTTAAGTTTTGAAAACACTGGAGTTTGACGTTAAACACGTCAAACGACAAATTTAATTATTTTTCAAATAAAAAATTATGAAAAAATTCTATAAATTAAATTAAATACACATCATCAAAAATCGGACAATCATTTTAAACATAGATTTATTATAAAACCCAAAATCGAATATTTAAAACGAATTAAATATTCCAAAAGTCAAAGTTATAAAATTCTGGGCCGTTACACTCTTCCCCTCTTAAAAAGAATTTCGTCCTCGAAATTTCACCCCAAGGATACCCAAGACTATTCCTAAGTCTGCATAATGTTCCTAGCCATTCATAACAAAATATGATTCGATCTCAACTCGAATACATAACTTTATTTTTGAACTAGTATTGCTCACCCGATTCCCTAGTGCTGACCCCGATTAGGCTCCTCGATTTGGAACAGCAGTTCTCCTTACATAGCTGTAACTATATATGATAGAAAATCTTGGTTCCACACCAAAAACCCTTATCAAGTGCTCATCGTCAAAAATCGAGTAATAGATCCTTTTTTGAAACAGTGTAAAACACCTCAATGCATGTACTCGAATCTCTGATCAAAACTATATGGAAGAGTAATGATCTATGTCCATTCTATGCACTTACTTAATTGGTTCTCCCTTATACCAATTCTATTTCCACTAAATTATTTATGAAACATTTCATAAATCTAATCTTAGGTTCAACTGGTATAATATTTTACTATATCCTAAGAATATATACCCCTATTTGATTCAACTATCCATTTTGCATTTATTTTCCTAAGTATACTCAAGATCCAAATATTCAAGTTTTTATTTTGAAAAACTTTTTGAAACGAGCTATATTTTTGTAACCCTATTAAATATATATTTATATATAGCCTGAGTAATTCCAAATGATACTAAGGAACTGGGTATTACCAAAAAGTATTGTATATTCCCTTAACAAGAAAGTTAATACTCAAGAGAAGTGTTTGCCATCCGAACACATCTCTTTCCCAATTTAAGTTATTTTTAAACCACTCGAACTAGTTAATTTTAAAAACTCCTTTCATCTTTTTTTCCAAAATCCATTTTTGAAACAATATTCTACATATTTTCAATAAATAATCTTAATGAAACATCTAATTCCAATTTATTTTGGATTAATCCAGATTCGAACACATCCCAATTGTACAATGACAAAGGGGATAATTTAATAAGTGCACTATACCGTTCGCCTAGGCAAATATCTAATCGTCACTTAGAAGATTATTCTGATCATCACAAAACAAATTGGGACTCCTTTCTCGAACCAAACCAAACAAAACACATTTCCTATAAGATTTCTTTAGTCTTTATACTTTAAAACACACTTTAAATAAACTATTCCTACTATTTCCAAAATCATTTGAAATAATAAAGTACATATTTACTTAAAAATAAATCCCTTTTAAAATTATTTCTATATATAAAAATATCTTTAAATAATATTATTGTTTCCCTCAAACCTTGGAGACCATTTTCCAAAAATACCGAGATTTAAATTGTAGAATCCCTTTTATTTATAAATCACATTTTATAAATCAATTCTTATATAATCATCTTCATTTAAGTATTTATTTCTAGCAATATTCTAGCTTTCTTTTAATAAACTCCTTTTTATTAAAACCTATTTTTATAAAATCAACTTTTATCTAAAATCATTTCTAAAATATTTATTCCAAAATATTCTGATTTTCTATAAACATCTTTTATCAAATCAAATTTTAACCCACATTAACACTAGACGCCTTATAGTCAAACTGTGAAACTTAATTCACAAGGTGTTCATTTCAATGTTATCAAAATTCCTACCTATCCAACCTAGGTTTCAAAAGCAATATTCTAGATAGATTAACAGATAATAGTCAATGCTCAGAAATGGATGAGCATGACTGATTAAATCCTAGATGATAATGATGGAATATTATCATTTCTAACAACCAAGAATAACCATATTATTTTTTTTGAAAAATTATTCTTTTATATATAAAATATATTCTAGGTAAAATTATTTCATTTACCACTTTTTAAATCAGCATTATGTCAGTTTGGCCTTGTACAAGTGTTCAGGAAATCCCTATCGATAACGTTGGCCAGATGCGTCGACCAGAATTCTTAAGTCACCCGATAGATCAAACAACACAATATAAAACACTTTTATACACTAACAAATACGTGCTCATAAATATAATACACTCAACTCATATAAGGCATTCCATTACCTTATCTCTTAATGAGTTACCCCACCAAAGCCAAGGTTCTCGCTTAATCTTGCGCTCTGATACCACGATGTAACGACCCACTTTTCCATACAGCTTAAGCGGGTAATCAACCACACATGGCCCACTCAAGTTGAATGGAAAGGCGGATATTTAGGGGAAAGAAAGAAGGTAAGAAGATAGAAGATAGAAGAAATAAAGCAACACAGAATCTCACAGCGGAATGAATAATCTATAATATACAACAAATCTTTACACAAAAACAAACTATAATATATGTATATACTGACATCAATCAGAGTAAACTAACTTATTTCAGCCTAGACATTTATAACAACATGTCCTCACAACTGCTGATAAATACAACAATGCATGCAATGGAAAAATAACCATATACGCGAATACATCTTTGGGCCCCCAACTCGTCATCTGAAGCTCGAAAGCATCCAAACTAATCTGTAATATGCTCGGTCTGACCCGAACATTTAGATAAAACAACACCCGGATCAGTCTGGTAAAACCAGCGTGAGAAACTCAAACCACAAGGAATTTAATTTATTATAATTTGTAAAATATTTAAAATCAAAGGTATCTCGTAAGACCATGCCGCACATAAACACGGACGGATTTTTACCTTACGATAAGCAAAACATTTTCTGTAGAAAATCCAATGATATTATAATAATGTTTAAGATATAAATACTTATTAATCATAGCTGAAATTATTACATTAATTAAATTCCAGCATAACAGGTATACAACAAAAACCTTAAAGGCTCGTATTGGAGATTGGATTCCATACAATGACTGAGCTACTGGGGTATCGCCCATCACGGTGCATCTCTAGATAAAATAACACCGAGGACCTCGCTAGGATCCCCTGCCAATATAGAACTGGCCTACCACTTGACTAGTAGTACCAATATGATCACTTCTCCATTAATGGGCCACAAAGCATACAAATGAGAGATAAAATCGACACTAGATAGGGATGATCATACCCTACTTGGGGGCGACCCACTTAGCCCTGCTGCATCTTCCCTGTTTTAGTCATTCCCGGTTGATGAGGCTCCAAGCTAGGTTTTACCTTTATACTGCACTTTCCACTTGGAATGCTAATGCTGCCCTGAAGGCAAACAATGCAATGCTAGCATTCATCCATATAGATCATTCTAGGACTGAACGGAACACTTAAGAACTCCGTCTTCAATTCCATCATCTTCAAGATGTCTTCACTTCGAAACGCTTAAGTTGGATCTAAGTGGTTTCAGATATCATATCTGATCTCGATCTCTTTGAAACAACATTCAATAATTTCTGGTAAACTCAAACCCGATTCTTTAGAAAATAAATAGTCAAGATAAGAGTGGAGGTCGCATCCTAACCATTAGTGGAAGGATTTCCTTACCATTTATCCTAAGAGAATGAAACGAGATTTATACGCATAATACAGCATCATCGCAGATGACTATGCCATATAACTCACGTGTTTCTCTTAGATATTTCCAAAGTTATGTTTTAGGTCCATATCTGATAGATAGTTATTTAACCATCAACAACAACAAACACACATCCAAATCGGGGATTTAATTACCCATAGTAATCATTAAGCCTCAAACAATCTTTTCATTTATTCAAACCTCTTTCCAAAGGTGTCTATAAAAAAGTTCATATACTGATCTTACCGACATAAGCGTATTCACAAACATTCGTGAAAGATTTCTCATTTCGAAATCATATCAAAGGATTAAACAAAATATTATTCCTTTTATTAAATCTCTTTTGTACATAATATTTCCTTTACCCAAGCTCCAAATCATTTTATATAACTTCTTTATAGATTTCCAAATTAAACCGTTTTACTAAACCTCTTTATTTACGGAAGCTCCTTTTCAATTCCAAATCCATTTATAAAACACTTCATAAATCTCCAAGTCTATTTATCAATTTCTTTTATAAATATCAAAACCATTTATAACCTTTTTTTACAATCATTTATAAATATCCAAATTATTTACAAAACCAATTCCTAAACTCTAAGATCTTTTCCCATTTATGAAACCCCTTTTATAAATAAACTTAAACCAATAAGGTTCCTTCAATAACAATAAATTACTAAAATACCTTTAGCAACCAAGTCATTTTTTTAACATTCGTTGTTTAATTATCTTTTAGCCCCATTCAGAATAAATTTTAGAATAACATTAATATTATATTAAATTAACTTTAAATAGTATTATTATACAAATAATTTAACTTCAAAAATATTAATAAAATAAATAGTTAATTAACCTTAGAACATTGTTAGTTGAAGTGACCCACTTCTCTCTATAACTATTTAGTGATTTTCAGTTGAGTTTTTTTTTTCAAAAAATAAAACAATGGATCACTTCTCTTAATTAATTTCCCAAGATCCAGAATTTTACCAATATAAAAATATTAGTATATAAATCAAATCGTGTCATTTATATATATGAAGATATATAAATGATTCTTTGCCTATCAGAGTAATTAAAATAGCAAAGAAATTCAATCACACAGTATTTCTCACATTTGAGAGATTTTGTGTCACATAGCCATTTCTACTTTTTAATCTTCTTTTTTTTAGACTTGATTAATATTTAATTCAAATATGACCACTTCTTATTTTCTTGTTTTATTACCCAGGTTGTTCTATAGCCTAGATTATTTGATTCTTGGATTTACAACCCATGCATATGATCTTTGGGATTTAATTATTTGACACTTGAAGTTTTTGATTAATAAAGGGTGTTAAAACCACTCATGCATATTAGTTTAGCCCGGGATTCTCATTTCAAATTCAAAGAATTTTATGTCAGGTAAAATACTCATGCTTTGGTTTATAAAGTAGCAATGATCAGGTGAATATTGAAGTGTTAAACTACTTTAAAGGCCAAGCAGAGGAAAACAATACAATCAAACCAAAATGCTCACTCAAACTAACATGCCAAATGGAGACTTAGCATATGTGTGCAGACAGTATGATTAAGGCAATGTCAAAAATTAGACAAATGCAAAACTTTCAGATGAACCTATAATGAAGACAACTGATGTTCTCTAAGTAAATAACAAATGATAGTGATCACTATTCTGTGGAGTGATGGACATGCTCATTACAAACAAGACCACATGATACTACAAATTACAACAGGTTTTGACTATAACCAAATGCAACCAGACTTGAATCAAGTATCTAGATAATAGGATTTAGTTAAGTATAGTTGCAGTGAAGCCTACAAGTACCAAGCATGCATATGAACTTATTACACCAAGCAATACAAGTTTTTACTGGAAAATCAAATGCCCAGATAGGATTACAGGCTATGTCTTCAAGCCTTTGCATGGACTTATATCAATTATAAGTCATGGTCAAGCTTTACTAGGTTAGCCAAGACCAGATTCAACCCATCCACTTAACAAATCTAGTACATACTTTTCAAAAACAACTTCATCTTTATAATTAAAATCACTTAAACATTGCCAAGGAATGTATGTCCACATATCATATTACATGGCATAATTTCCTTCATCATATTCCACCAGAGATCATCAAAATAAGTTGCTTAAATCAGTAACTCATAAACACACATAAAATACTTAAGTTTTTACATGTTCTTTTCATGTGAACAAAGCAAGCATCAATGCTGAGAAATACATAAGATAAAAGAAAGTTTGCCTAGATTATTTATTACAAATTATACTGCTACTTCCTTAAGCATTTTAAATTCATCAAGATCTTCAAATATCCATGCAAGCAAGCCACTCATACATCTTTCCCTGCAGCAATACTTTGAACTGCCTCAATAAAATGAGACACCCCAAATATTGCAAAGGCAACAAATAGGGTCAGAAATAAATTCTGGTGTGAGTGAAATCAAGAATTAAAAATAACTTGTAAATTCCTAAGGTTGTGTAGAGAGCTTATATGTTAGATGTTATTCAATTTCATATTAAAACCTGAGTATATGTATATTTAAACTTATCTAACAATCATACATCCAAGCATTCATTCATCTTACTTCATTCAGTTATACATGCACAAGCTCCTATGGAATAACATCCTAAATTCCATAGCATAATTTCTCAACTTCATTTACATTTTATTTGGTCTGAAACTCTTGCCATTGAACACCATGTGTGCATTGCAAAGGGGCTCAGTTCTGTTAACCCTTTACACAGAGGCCTACAGGACTCGAGCAAGTCATGCACATACCCATCATCCACCAGATGATGAATAGATCAAGGCACTACTCCTAAATTAATTTATAATTTAGAAACCATGCTTATTTATTTTCTGAGGAATTTTCCGTTTTAATTCCAGAGATGCTTATGTTCTTTCCTTCTTTACATAAGTCAAAAATTATTAAACTCACTCAAAGATTACATCAGACATACAAAACATTCATGCAAAGTTGCACATCTCATTTCAAAGTCATTTTTGCTTAATCATATTTTCTAAAACCTGCTTATATATTTATTTCTAGGAATTTTCCCCATTGCTTGCATAAATATGATGAAGTCATATACAATACTATATTTATTTTTTACTGTGAACATAGGATATGGTTTTTGAGAAAAACCCATAAAAACATATTGGCTTATGATCTGAACAAATCAGCACATATATCTAATATTGCTTTGTTCATATCAATTTTTAAATGAACTAGACATAAGCATGAACCTCATTATTCACACTGCCTACTTCATTTTTCTTTGATACCCTATTTCTCAGTAAATATTTAGCTCATTTTCTTATAAAACCTGGATTATAAAATCCATTTCTGTGATTAGGGTATATGTTTGATTATTTATATTTCAAAGCAAAAATTGAAACAACCATAACAAACCCAAAACAGATTAAAATCTCAATCAAAGGTTCAACCAAAATACCATCCATGTTCAACATATATCCATTAAGAGAATAAAAATCAAACAGAAAAACATAACATGATTTTATATAAAATAATTTGGCTGCCCTTAACCTGGGTCTTAATGCCTTAAACCTCATGGATGATTAATCACTCACCTTCCTTCCTCTTTTCCCCGAGAATGCTTAAGCTTGAAGATAGTGTGAGTTCTTCCTTTCTATTTTTTTTTTAAATATGTTTCTGTTTTTCCTCAGAGAAAACTACTGCTTCCCCCTTGATTTAAATCATTTAACTAGAGTTTTTAATGGAGGAAAAACCCTTTTTATCCTCACGAAAATAAGAGAAGTTTGTATGCATGTTTATGGCTAATTATGCCATTTTCTTTTTAATTTCCATTTCAGGTAAAAGCAATTGCTTTACTATTCTTCTGTGTACATGTTATTTGCATGATTCACTTATACATTATTTTTGTGTGACTTAACTTCATTGTATATTTTGTTAAACCTGAATAGTTCACTCATACCCCTTTTTATTATTATTCCTAGCTATTATTTCAAACCATTTATTTTCTCTTGATTTATAAAAATGTATTTATGCACAAATAATACTAAACTGGTTTCTTATATTTTAATTATCATAGAATTTATTTTATCACTTTAAACCCTTGACTACTTATATACAGTATATGTAACAACCCGCATATCTATCGATTGTAAATTTAAATATTTTATTTAAATATTTCAACGTTAGTCGAATTATAGTCCGAAAAACTACTTTTTGCAAACAATCGAATTAGGACTCGAGACCACTTCCATTGAGTTCAAAATGTCGTTTGCGACCTTTTTGAGTATAAACTTCGATATGTTTGGAGTTAGTAGAATTTTGCTACTTTTTCACTTTGGGTTTGGGTTTGTGTTTCAGCCCATCAACCTTCTAATATCCAAACTGAACCCCTCTCCCTTCATACACTTTCTTTTCCTAATACTTTCAGCTCTAAAGAGAATAATGGGGGAAAAGATTGGAAATTAGAATTCCCAAGCCCTAGTTTCCATTTGCAAATCAAGTTCGAGCTCCAAATTCGAAGAGAAGCGATTGGTAAGCATCCTCTTCTTCTTCTCCAACTCTTTCTCCTTTCAATTTCAGAAATTCCTAAACCTAACTTAGGAAATGTTTCTCTTTTAAGCTTAGATTCAAGCTTGTTGAGTTGGAATTGAAGAGTGATCGTCCTTGCCTTGGTTTATAGCTTCCTCTTCATTGTTTCGTGTATAAAGGTGAGATTTTTATCTCACATCTATTCCTATAACTATCTTTGTTGTTAGGTATGAATTCCTATCATCTATTTCGTGTTCACTTGTTTTGATTTGAATTGGTTTTGTGAATTCTTCAATTTTGGTGTTTTGGTCCAATTTTATGAAAAACCTTCTATGGACATTTGGACATTGATATTCAGAGTGTATCGAGGAACCTTTAAGGCCGGGTTGTCGCTGGGCGTAAATCCTTAGTCGTCGTTGCTCATCCGATCGCTTCCGATACGTTTTGGCCACTTTGGCCTAGGCAAAATGTTGCCCAGACCAGGTGACCAGACGTCTGGCGACCAAGTCCAGACGTCTGGTTTGGACCTGGAGCAAAAAGTATGCACGCAGACTTTATAAAAAAATGTCAGAAACCAATTCCAGACGTCTGGTATGTTGGATCAGACGTTTAGTATGTTGGATCAGACATGTGGTATGTTGGATCAGACGTCTGGTATGTTGGATCAGACGTCTGGTATGTTGGATCAGACGTCTAGTATGTTGGATTAGACGTTTGGTATGTTGGATCAGACTTTCCAGAACCTAAATCCAGACGTCTGGATTTTAAACCAAACGTCTGGAACTGCTGATTTTGCCTAATTTGCCTATTTTCGAGTAAATTTCCAAGATTTATCGATTTTTGTTGATCCGACTTATTGTTATCAATTATTATCGACTTTGATGACCTTTTCTTCGGGATTTTTTGAACGTCCATTTTGATGGATTTGGTATCGATTTCTTTGGACTTTATTCACGTCTTCGAATGTGAACTTTTATGATTTGATTGTTTCTACAATCATTTCTATGATTTGTCACTTTAAAAATATAAGGGTATTCTATACTAGTAGTAAATATTCAAACTCTTTTACAAAGATGATTTCAACTCTATTTTTATTACAAAGATTGTTTTCAAAACCATTTTCCAATCTATTAGTATATACAAACCTTTACCTCATTCGTATGAGAAAATATAATTAAACGGCTTAGCAAAACGAGTGGTATGAAACGCTTGCGTTTACTTCGTCGGTTAATTTTTGGACTTGTTCGATTGAAACTCTTGTGACAATTTTCTAGTGGAGATCTACAATTTGTTCGTAAATATTTGAGTTAAGCAAGTGGTTATGGGACATGAAGCTAAACTCTTATATTTACTAGCTTAGTGTAATCGACACTTCTTGATGATCGATGATGATCATTTTATGGCTTAGACTAGCGATTGAGCGATGTCTCTTTGTCTGCGAGGGAGACTAGACCCCGCTTGTGTGATGTTTCGCCATCACATATATGGGGTAGCACCCTATGGTCTTCGGGCCGTCCGTGTGTTCGGACTTCTCGTGTGTTCGAGAAATTAAATGGATAGCTTCCATGAGATAGCTTCTCGTCCGTGTGTTCGGACTTCCCCCTTTTTTATGATTTTTGGATTTCGTGTGTTGATTTCTGTGATTTGTTCTGGATTTCGTGTGTTGATTTCTGGAAATTCTATGCTTCACCTATTTTCGTGATTTTTATTGATATGCTTTATCAATTTTCACATTGGTGCTTTCGTGTGTCATTGACTTGTTACGAATACAAGTTTTGGGTATGATGCCCTCTTTGGATCTTTGAGAAGATTCTTGTGATATTGATTAATCTTTTGTTGATTATCATTTTCATACTTATAGTAGTATGCCATTATGGATATTATATGTTTATGCCATATCTCTTATTCTATATCACTTTATCTGATATTTATAGCTAGACTGATCCGTTTATTATTTTCTTCTCAAATGATACTCGGGTCAGACTGAGGTATTACAGGTGCTTCCTCTTGTCTTCCTATCTGGAGCCATCATCTGACTTTTGGTTAACTACTTAGCTTGTAGTTTTTGTTGTATACATTTGAGATTTAGACTCCTTGATGTATACATATCCTTTTGTCTAGCACTTGTACCTATTCTTTTTTATATTGTGGATCTTGTTTGACCCCTACTCTGATGTACACTTTCATGTGTTATATTCATATCTATTTCCGCCTTTGCGATATGAATTGTCTGTGACTGATTTGTGTTATGTTTATTTCTACGTTTGTTTCCGAAGATCATATAGCCATTGTGTGATAGCTTTGAGTTTGTATCGGTATGTCGGATTTCCTCTTTAAATGAAATGCAAGCTTTACGATCTGAAATATCGGTGCTCGCACAAAGCAATTATACAGATGGTCGCTCCTCAACAGCCTTATTCTCGGTGCTAGTTGATGGCATTACCCCGTAGTGTCCTTGGCTAGCATCGGTATAGAGGTGGGGCGTCACAGTATATATATAAGATATGTGAATCTTAAAATTCATTCATACTTAGTTACCTCCTTTTCATGTTTATTCATTGGAAAACAATTATCCACTTACTCATTTATTTTCACTCACCCTTGATATTTATTTTCAAACTGTTTATCCTTTAAATATTTTCTATTAACTGATTTCTATTTTTTTTTCAAAATTATTTTTATCTCAATAATTTGGGTCTTCACATACTCTCCTCCTAAAAGGAATTGTGTCTCACAATTATTATTATGTTTATTTTTTTCCATACATTTCCATCTAATTGCATACAGAGCATAATTCCATCTCAGAAATTTCAAAAACTCATGCATTCAAAACCTAATCAAATACACATAAGTAATATTTAAATTTATTATAATTTTAGGCATACCTTTAAGCAGAGAATAGATTAGGATATTTATCCTTCATCCTATCTTCAGCCTCCCATGTACAATCATTTTCTTTTAAACTCCACTGGATTTTAACCAATTTAATTATTTTATTCCTTAATTTCTTTTCTTCTCTAGCCATAATACCCACTAGTTCCTTCTTATAAACCAGATTTTCTTGAATTTCCACTTGTGTAGGAGATTTCAGAATGGTCTCCTTATCATGCACCCATCTTCTTAATTGAGATACATGAAATACATCATGTATATTACTTAATTTTTCTGGCAATTTCAACTTATAAGCCAAAGTTCCTATTCTTTGAATAATTTCATATGGTCCTATATATCTTGGTGACAATTTTCCTACCTTGCCAAACCTCAATATTTTTCTCATTGAGGAAACTTTGAGATATACATAATTTCCCACTTCAAATTCCACTGGCCTTCTCCCTTTATCTGCATAGGCTTTCTGTCTCTCTTGTGCTGCTCTCATTCTCTGCCTTACAAGTTCAATCCTTGCAGAGGTTTCTTTCACATGTTCTGGTCCAAGCAACACTCTTTCACCTGCCTCCATCCAACATGCAGGAGATAGACAAGGCTTCCCATACAAGGCCTCAAATGGAGCCATACCTATAGTGGATTGATAACTATTATTATAAGCAAATTCAGTTAAGTAGAGATGATCTTCCCAGCTGCCTCCAAAGTCAAGTATACATGCTCTAAGTAAATCCTCTAAAATCTTGTTAACAAACTCAGTTTGCCCATTTGTTTGTGGGTGGTAGGCTATGCTTAAGCTTAATTCTGTCCCCATGGCTTCTTGAAAGCTACCCCAGAACCTTGAAGTAAACAAGGTGTCTCTATCACTAATGATAGTCTTGGGGATTCCATGTAATCTCACTATTTCCTTCACAAATAATTGAGCTAATTTGTGAGCATTTCTATTTGAATTTACTGGAATAAAGTGTGCTGTTTTTGTGAGCCTATCAACCACTACCCAAATACTATCATTGCCTCTTCTTGTTCTTGGCAAACCATCCACAAAATCCATTGAAATGCTTTCCCATTTCCAGGTAGACACTTCTAGAGGTTGCAGTAGGCCTGAGGGTCTTGATAATCTGCCTTGACTTGTTGACATGTTAAGCACTTTGCCACATATCTTGCCACTGCCCCTTTCATACCTAGCCACCAATAATTTCTTTTGAGATCATGGTACATTTTTGTACCACCTGGGTGTATAGTGTATTTTGTTTTATGATGCTCATCCATAACCTCTTGCTTAAGTTCTTCCACATTGGGTATGCAGAGCTTCCCTTTCTTCCTTAGGTAGCCTTTATCATCAACTTCATAATTTTCCACTGATATACCTTGTGATATCATGTCCTTCTTTTCTTTCAAATTAGCATCTTGACTCTGCATTCTTCCTATTTTATCAACCAAAGTTGATCTCAAGGAGATAAGACTTAATCTTCCACATTCAATCATGTCACTGTGTGCATTGTCTGATGCACCAATCTCTTCTCTTATGTCTACTTTACTGAGGATTGTTAAATCTTTGAATTTAGTCATCATTAGGCTTGCCAATCTTGCTTGATGCCTACTCAATGCATCTGCTACTTTGTTAGCTTTTCCAGGAGTATATAATATATCAAGATCATAAGTAGCTAGAAATTCTACCCACCTATGTTGCCTCATGTTCAAGTCTTTTTGGGAAAATAAATACTTAAGTGATTTATGGTCTGTAAACAATTCAAATTTAGTACCTAGCAAGTAGTGTCTCCATAGCTTCAATGCATAAACAACAGTAGCAAGCTCTAAGTCATGTGTAGCATATCTAGTTTCATTTGGCTTGAGTTTCCTTGATGCATATGCTATGACTCTACCATGTTGCATGAGTACTGCTCCTAACCCAGACCCACTAGCATCTGTGTAAACCACTAATCCTTCATTTCCCTCTGGAACTTGCAGGACTGGGGATTCCATCAATGCTTTCTTCAAGGATTCAAAGGCTTGATCACACTTCTCTGTCCACAAATATGGTTGCTCCTTTCTAGATAGCTTGGTTAGTGGAATGGCTATCCTTGCAAAGTCTTTTATAAACCTTCTATAGTAGCCTGCCATTCCTAAAAATGATCTCCCCTCTGACACTGATTTGGGTCTGTTCCATGATTGCACTGCAATGACCTTATTTGGGTCTACAATCCCCTGTTGAGATATAATGTGTCCCAAAAATTTAACTTCATTTTGCCAAAATGTGCACTTAGTAAATTTTTCCTTTAAATCATGTGCTCTTAATCTTGACAAAACCAGATGCAAATGCCTTGCATGCTCCTCTTCTGATTTTGAATATACTAGTATATCATCAATAAAGACAACTACAAATTTATCTAGAAAATCTCTAAATGTCCTATTCATTAAATCTACAAAATAGGATGGTGCATTTATCAGTCCAAAAGGCATTACTAAAAATTCATATAGCCCATATCTTGTGTTGAATGCAGTGTATTTAATACTCTCCTCCTCAACCTTCATCTGATGGAATCCAGAGGCTAAGTCTAGCCTTGAAAAGATTTTTGCTCCATTTAATTGGTCAAATAAATCATCAATTCTGGGGAGTGGGTATTTGTTCTTGATGGTGACTTTATTTAATTCCCTGTAATCAGTACACATTCTCATTGTACCATTATGCTTCTTCACAAATACCACTGGAGAACCCCAATTTGAACTACTAGGCCTTATGAAACCTTTCTGTTCCAATTCCTCCAGCTGTTGTTTTAATTCCACTAATTCCTTTGGACCCATTCTGGTAGGCTTCTTGATGATAGGACTTGATCCTGGGATTAACCTTATTTGAAATTCAACTTGCCTATTTTCTAGAACTCCTATAACCTCTCCAAAAACATCTAGGTATTCCTTTATCACTTCTATGTCTTCTAGAGTTAATTCTTTTTCAGTTATGCTCCACATTTGATTAAGGCAATTTGTTTTGGCTATTTCACTCATGACTACAATGTTTTTACCATTTTCTATTTTTAAAGAAATAGAAAAATTTTCCAAGTTCAAAATTGCTTTGAATTTACTCAACCAATCTACTCTTAGAATAATTCCTATTCCATGATATTTTAGCATAAACAAATCAGATTTAAACATATTTCCACCTATGTTTAATTCTACTCCCAAACATCTTAATCCTAGTAGGCAAGAGCTACCTAAGGGACTCTGAATAAACAAAGGTTCATCAACTAAATTGCATGTGAGAGCCAATTTATTTACTATGTCTTGTGATATTAAGGAATGTGTAGCCCCAGTGTCATATATAACTGAGATTGGATAATCTTTAATTAGGAGTATACCTTCCAATTGTCCAGAATTTCCCACTGCATTAGCTTTTTCTTTTCCTTCCAATGCTCCTACCTTTGCTCCTTTCTTGAACTCTGGGCAATTCCTTTTGATATGACCTTCTTTCCCACAATTATAGCAACTGAATGGGGCTTTCTTAGCTGCTTGACACCTATTACTCATGTGTCCTTCCTTGCCACAGTTGTAGCAAATAACTTTCTTCTTAGCCTCCCCACTAGTAGCTCCTTCAACCTTCTTGTCTGAATTCTTCTTGTCATAAGGATGTGCTCTATTTTTCCCCTTCTTGTTGTTGTTATTAGCTCTCATGTTCCTAAATTTCTCCCTTGCATTATCATGTTATTCAAAAGAAAGAGTGAGATCTATGACTTGATCAAATGTTTTGTCTTTGTATGGTAGCATTGCTCTACTTAAGCCAACATTAAGTCCTTGAATAAATCTTGAATTCTTTGATTCCTCATTCCCTATGAGCATGATTCCATACTTAGACAAACTTTCAAATTTTTGAGTGTATTCAGTCACTCATTGGTCCTTGTCTCAGCCTTATGAATTCCTCAAGCAGTGTTGCCTTAGCTGTTGCTGGGACAAATCTTGCCTCAAGCATCTCCTTGAATTGATCCCATGTTATCTCATTTTCTGGTCTTCCTGTGATGATCACCTCCCACCAGTCTAGTGCTGCTCCCTTGAGCCTTCTAGAAGCTATTTGCCTCTTCCTTTAATCATTTATTTGCATGTCTGCAAAAATTCTTTCTAAGGTTCTCAGCCATGTTTGCACACCCATGACTCCTTCAGTGCCTTCAAAATCCTTGCCTCCTAAATTTGAAAATGTTTTCAGTAGCTTAGCTAACTCCTCATGAGGATTTTCTTCCCTCTGCACTGCTCCTTCCCTAAATTCCCCCACCAAATCTTGCAAATTGACCAATGTGTTGCATTAGAGGATCCTGCTCCAGAGTTTGGTGGTCTTCCTACCATGATTTGCTATATAATTTACATAGCTAGTTAGTCTGGTTTTTGATTTAATGGTTTCAGTAATTTATTCCTACTGAAAATATTTTTATGTGGTTTGTTCCTTAGGATTTTATCCATAGGAGAAAATTAGATATTTATATATATATATGCTATGTTTTTGATAACATAGCTCTGATACCAACTGAAGTGACCCACTTCTCTCTATAACTATTTAGTGATTTTCAGTTGAGTTTTTTTAAAAAAAACAATGGATCACTTCTCTTAATTAATTTCCCAAGATCCAGTATTTTACCAATATAAAAATATTAGAATATAAATCAAACATGTCATTTATATATATGAAGATATATAAATGATTCTTTGCCTATCAGAGTAATTAAAATAGAAAAGAAATTCAATCACACAGTATTTCTCACATTTGAGAGATTTTGTGTCACATAGCCATTTCTACTTTTTAATCTTCTTTTTTTCAGACTTGATTAATATTTAATTCAAATATGACCACTTCTTATTTTCTTGTTTTATTACCCAGCTTGTTCTATAGCCTAGATTATTTGATTCTTGGATTTACAACCCATGCATATGATCTTTGGGATTTAATTATTTGACACTTGAGGTTTTTGATTAATAAAGGGTGTTAAAACCACTCATGCATATTAGTTTAGCCCGGGATTCTCATTTCAAATTCAAACAATTTTATGTCAGGTAAAATACTCATGCTTTGGTTTATAAAGTAGCAATGATCAGGTGAATATTGAAGTGGTAAACTACTTTAAAGGCCAAGCAGAGGAAAACAATACAATCAAACCAGAATGCTCACTCAAACTAACATGCCAAATGGAGACTTAGCATATGTGTGTAGATAGTATGATTAAGGCAATGTCAAAAATCAAACAAATGCAAAACTTTCAGATGAACCTATAATGAAGACAACTGATGTTCTCTAAGTAAATAACAAATGATAGTGATCACTATTCTATGGAGTGATGGACATGCTCATTACAAACAAGACCACATGATACTACAAATTACAATAGGTTTTGACTATAACCAAATGCAACCAGACTTGAATCAAGTATCTAGATAATAGGATTTAGTTAAGTATAGTTGCAGTGAAGCCTACAAGTACCAAGCATGCATATGAACTTATTACACCAAGCAATACAAGTTTTTACTGGAAAATCAAAGGCCCAGATAGGATTACAGGCTATGTCTTCAAGCCTTTGCATGGACTTATATCAATTATAAGTCATGGTCAAGCTTTACTGGTTAGCCAAGACCAGATTCAACCCATCCACTTAACAAATCTAGTACATACTTTTCAAAAACAACTTCATCTTTATAATTAAAATCACTTAAACATTGCCAAGGAATGTACGTCCACATATCATATTACATGGCATAATTTCCTTCATTATATTCCACCAGAGATCATCAAAATAAGTTTCTTAAATTAGTAACTCATAAACACACATAAAATACTTAAATTTTTACATGTTCTTTTCAAGTGAACAAAGCAAGCATAAATGCTGAGAAATACATAAGATAAAAGAAAGTTTGCCTAGATTATTTATTACAAATTATACTGCTACTTCCTTAAGCATTTTAAATTCATCAAGATCTTCAAATATCCATGCAAGCAAGCCACTCATACATCTTTCCCTGCAGCAATACTTTGAACTGCCTTAATAAAATGAGACACCCCAAATATTGCACAGGCAACAAATAGGGTCAGAAATAAATTCTGGTGTGAGTGAAATCAAGGATTAAAAATAACTTGTAAATTCCTAAGTCTATGTAGAGAGCTTATATGTTAGATGCTATTCGATTTCATATTAAAACCTGAGTACATGTATATTTAAACTTATCTAACAATCATACATCCAAGCATTCATTCATCTTACTTCATTCAGTTGTACATGCACAAGCTCCTATGGAATAACATTCGAAATTCCATAGCATAATTTCTCAACTTCATTTACATTTTATTTGGTCTGAAACTCTTGCCATTGAACACCATGTGTGCATTGCAAAGGGGCTCAGATCTGTTAACCCTTTACACAGAGGCCTACAGGACTTGAGCAAGTCATGCACATACCCAACATCCACCAGATGATGAATAGATCAAGGCACTACTCCTAAATTAATTTATAATTTAGAGACCAAGCTTATTTATTTTCTGAGGAATTTTTCTTTTTAATTCCAGAGATGCTTATGTTCTTTCCTTCTTTACATAAGTCAAAAATTATTAAACTCACTCAAAGATTACATCAAACATACAAAACATTCATGCAAAGTTGCACATCTCATTTCAAATTCATTTTTGCTTAATCATATTTTCTAAAACCTGCTTATATATTTATTTCTAGGAATTTTCCCCATTGCTTGCATAAATCTGATGAAGTCATATACAATACTATATTTATTTTTTACTGTGAACATAGGATATGGTTTTTGAGAAAAACCTATAAAAACATATTGGCTTATGATCTGAACAAATCAGCACATATATCTAATATTGCTTTGTTCATATCAATTTTTAAATGAACTAGACATAAGCATGAACCTCATTATTCACACTGCCTACTTCATTTTTCTTTGATACCCTATTTCTCAGTAAATATTTAGCTCATTTTCTTATAAAACCTGGATTATAAAATCCATTTCTGTGATCAGGGTATATGTTTGATTATTTATATTTCAAAGCAAAAATTGAAACAACCATAACAAACCCAAAACAGATTAAAATCTCAATCAAAGGTTCAACCAAAATACCATCCATGTTCAACATATATTCATTTAGAGAATAAAAATCAAACAGAAAAACATAACATGATTTTATATAAAATAATTTGGCTGCCCTTAACCTGGGTTTTAATGCCTTAAACCTCATGGATGATTAATCACTCACCTTCTTTCCTCTTTTCCCCGAGAATGCTTAAGCTTGAAGACAGTGTGAGTTCTTCCCTTCTAATTTTTTTTTTGAAAATATGTTTCTGTTTTTCCTCAGAGAAAACTACTGCTTCCCCCTTGATTTAAATCATTTAACTAGGGTTTTTAATGGAGGAAAAACCTATTTTATCCTCACAAAAATAAGAGAAGTTTGTATGCATGTTTATGGCTAATTATGCCATTTTATTTTTAATTTCCATTTTAGGTAAAAGCAATTGCTTTACTGTTCTTCTGTGTACATGCTATTTGCATGATTCACTTATACATTATTTTTGTATGACTTTGCTTCATTGTATATTTTGTTAAACCTGAATAGTTCACTCATACCCCTTTTTATTATTATTCCTAGCTATTATTTCAAACCATTTATTTTCTCTTGATTTATAAAAATGTATCTATGCACAAATAATACTAAACTGGTTTCTTATATTTTAATTATCATATAATTTATTTTATCACTTTAAACCCTTGACTACTTATATACAGTATATATAAGATATGTGAATCTTAAAATTTATTCATACTTAGTTATCTCCTTTTCATGTTTATTCATTGGAAAACAATTATCCACTTACTCATTTATTTTCACTCACCCTTGATATTTATTTTCAAACTGTTTATCCTTTAAATATTTTCTATTAACTGATTTCCATTTTTTTTCAAAATTATTTTTATCTCAATAATTTGGGTCTTCACATTAGTATAATTATTAATTGAACTTCAAAACAATGTAAATGAAGTAAATTATTAATTTCTAAATGATATTAATATGATAATTAATTAACCTTTAGATATAATTAAATAACTTAACCCACTAAAATTAAATAACTTTAACTAATAATATAATTTAAAACATTTTAGATGGATAATTAAATAACTTTAAAACAATAGTTGAATATTCTTAAATCATTTTTAAGAATCGTACTAATAAAATAATTTACTTTAAATTATTATTTTAATAGTAATTATTTATATTTAGAATATTATTAATATATAATAATTACCTTTAATGATTTCTATGTTATATATATATATATCAGCTTTAATATAACATTGGTTCCATAATTAACTTTTCCAATTAGAAAGTGGCCTAGCAACCACTATGGTACTTAAATAAGTTACCAATCCATTCAATTCAACTTTCCAAGATATAACACTTTGCATTTACACAGGTAGACATACGTGTAAATTAAATCCATATTTAAAAAATCAATTGTTAGCGTAATAATTATCCAACATTAATCAACTGAAGGCACAAAAGTGTCTATACCAATGTAATAACAGAAGGGGATTTATTTCTGCTAAATAAATGTTCAAATTTAAACTATCCAGCTAATAATAGTAGAACGATGATTTATCCTGCTAAATAAATGTCCAATTTATTTAATTAGTGGAATGGTGTTTTGTCCCGCTAAATAAATGTCCAATTACCATATTCAATCCAATTTAACTCAACAGTATTTTATTTGGCCAAATAAACATCAATAATTAAGGCATAATCATTTAAACAATGTTATTAATTTAAATGGCATAATTTAAATTCATTTGTTCCCATATGTCATAATTTTTAAACATTCCAAATCTACCAACAAATTATACTAGCATGTTGTACTCGTTAATATCCATGTGTCAATCGTATTCCGTATGAGTGACATATCATATTTTAAACTAACACTAATATATATCTAAACAATTTAAATTTAAAAGTTTCTCACCATCCAAAACTAAACGGGCCGAGCCCAGTCCATTCAACCCGAACCCGCACTAAATTGTATCATCTTGCACCTCCTCCTTTTTGATTCCAGTAAGTGCACATTCCCATCTTTGTGCACGTGCACACAAAACCCGACCTCTGGATCGCCAAACCACCATCATTGTCATGCTTTTCTTCGCACGAGCAATCAATCCCCATCCACCTTATCTCCTCCGCCTACCCCTGGCTGAACCCGACATGACACTCCCCCACGCATAGCCAAAAATGCACGACAATTTTTGATGCCGATTTCCACCAATAATTCACCATCCGAGCACTTCTCCTCCCCGATCGCCAATCCAAGCTCAAAATCATCAATCGTTGCTTGATTCCAAAGTTTATCCGAACCCTAGCTTTCAACCACCATCAATCATCGACAGAACTCCATCAAACCTACACCAAAAATACTATGCTCTGCCCCGACCACAATGACACTAAAGGCATTAATTGACTCGACCTGGATCATGAGATATCATTTTTCGAAGTTTTGTGAACATTTCCTTTCCCTTAATATTTTCAAGCAATATCTCACTCATTCCTTGACGAAAACTTGAGCCATCAATTCCTAAAAATATTACTAGTCTAGATGAACAACCTCTGTGTTGGTCGCATAGTCTAATTCTACACGGATTAAGATGTGTGCATTTTTGAAAGTGAAGGAATGTTTGTTTCTTGGTTTTGAATGTTGTTGTAATCCAACAAAAATGGAGAAGGAGCTTTGTTGTTTGAAGACGCGTATATTTATAAGTAGCAAAGCGGTGTAACAAGGAACAAAATCCTAAAATCTTTGCCTAAAACCAAGGCCAAGATCATGTAAAAATCAAGGGAAAATAGGCTGATAGGTGAAGGTACGGGTAGAAGAATGGCATGAAAGTAGGCAAGGGGATGGGCTACAGATTTTATCCGTGCATGTGTATAAATTTGATATATGATTATGTTTTATTACGGTGTCCATGCACGATACGGCATCTACATATGAGCCGCAAATGATCGAAAATAGAATACGATTACATACAACACTACAATGCGATCTCCAAACAAAAATAAAATACACTGGTTTTTGAATTTTGTTAGGTTTTGAAAACACCGACGTTTAATGTTATATACATCAAACAACAAATTTAATTATTTTTCCAATTAAAAATTATGGAAAAATTCTGTAAATTAAACTAAATACACATCATCAAAAATTGGACAATTATCTTAAACATAGATTTTATTATAAAACCGCAAATCGAATATCTAAAATGAATTAAATATTCCAAAAATCAAATTCATAAAATTCCACGTCGTTACAAAAAGGAAAAAGAAAAGGAACAAAAGGAAATAGAATCTCACAGCGAAACGACAACATGAAATATAACAAAGACAGTAAAAACTGTCACTCTAAAATACATGATATATTAGAGTTAGAAACAAACCTCATCGGCCTAGATAGTTATAACTTTCTGACCTTACAACTATTGATGGGTATATATAATAATAAAATGGAAAGTAAAAATACTACGGCAGTTGAAAAACCAACTCTACTCCATGAGCTGTTTGTTCCACCAATGGCAACCTAGAAAAACTCGATCTGATCCGGGCATTATAGTAAAATAACATCCGGATTATTCTGGAAAATCAACGTGAGAATACTCAAGAAATATGGTGAAATAATAATTCTATCAGACAACACCGCTAAACACGGAACGAGTTTTACCTTACAAGAATAACATCCACACATGAAAGAATGAAAAAAAATTAGAACAGAACCCAACCTTGAGAGAATGGGTACCAACAAGATCAAAATTCAAATTAAATGAATGGACATAAATAATTTAACATCGAGAAGAGAAGAACACTAAACATTTATCAATGCAATTATGAAAACAATTCAAAGATTTGAATCAAATAAGAGAGGGGAAGTTTCCAACAATGACTAGGAGAGTACACCCCTACCAAAAGTATACCTGTACATAATATACTTGAGAACTACGATGGCTCTCGAAAAATGTACAAGCCGGACCCCGATAACCTTACTGATTATCCGAGTATTTCACATCTCCACGCGCATGCCACTAAATCCAATCTAGAGTAGATGTAAAAATACCCTAATAGAAGCAACTCTGCATAGCTTAACTCCCACTCGCACTTTGGTTTTAGTCATTTCGAATAAAGGATTTCAACACTCAAATGAGCAGCAAATCATCTTAAATTGACAAACAAAAAGAAGATAGCAGAATTGATAGTTAATAAATCAACTATCGGAAATAACAAAAAGATCGTATATGGAAATTACACCTCATATCCTTATCACCACTCGTCGATTTCAAACTTGTACTATCCCTCGATTAATAATAAAGTCGGACAAGTTGGGGCACTGTTGCTTTTCAAACCTTGCCTCAACGTACATTCTTATCTTTCAAGATAGAGACGAGTTTCCATACCTCGACATTTAGTGTTAAGTATATGCCTAAATCCTTTTTAAATAAGTGATATCACTTATAGAAATTAAATCTCTTATACTTATCACCACTTGTCGATCTCAACTAGTAATACCCCGAGGAAAACCATGAAGTTGGACAAGTTAGGGCATTAGTCCCTCTCGGACCTTGTCATGACAACATTCTTAAGTTTAAGAATAGCAAGAGTTCCTTCAAAGTTTAGTGCTAAGTGTAAGATTAAATATATTCAATAAACAAATCAAATTTTTAAAACATTTAACTCAAACTTGTGCCTGATTGTCACATCACTAATATTTGCAAAGCACTTTTAATACACTCTTAAAAATATTCTTTTTAAAGAGCTAATTATATTTCTAAGTGTATTAAAAAGAATAAGTAAAACACAAATGTCATTAAAACATCGTTTACTATAAACTCAAAACAATTTACACTTAGCTTCATTTTTAAACATTCCTTTTTAAAGATTTTCTTATTTATAAACTATCATTTATAACTTTAAAACTACATTTATTATCTCGAAAGATAATAAAACAATTTAAAATACTTTTATCAATTCAGAACAATGTTAATCATCCTAAAAAATAACTTTTTTTAATTTAAAACCACATTAATTATCCCGAAAGAAAATTAATCAAACTTATAATCTTTTTATATAGTTAAAACAGTATTGATTACGCTGAAAGATAATCAATCAAATTTATAATCTTTTTATAAACATAAAACAACATTAATTATCCCGAAATATAATTAATTAAATTTATAATTTTTTATATATTTAAAACAATATTAACTATCCGAAAGATAATCAATCAAATTTATAATATTTTTTCAAATTTAAAATAATATTAATTATCCTGAAAGATAATCAGTCAAATTTATAATCTGTTTATAAATTTGAAACAACATTAATTATCTTGAAAGATAATCAATCAAATTTATAACTTCTTTTATAAATTTAAGCAACACTTATCTTTTATTTCAAAATTCTCAAAAATACTTGAAATTATAGTTTAAACTACTTCTAAAGTGTAAAAATGCGATCAAATGTTTATTTTGAAAAATTACAAGCATAAATTCAACACAGACAAAGATTTAAGTAGATGATATTTCGTAAGTGATAGTATAACGATAATCGCTATAACGACGCTTACACAAATCAAATAGTATGTCACAAAAATCTCGACCAAATACCAATATAAGAAGCATAAGAATATAAGTAAATGCATATAATAGTAAATTAATAATGATTAGAATCCCCTTAGGGTCTCTCTACAAAAATCCACTGCAAAACAATGGTTCTTTATGCAATCCGCTTTTCAAGCTGGAATTCAAATCCATACAAATAATCAAACAACAATGTTTACTATATACAAGCATCCAACAATAACCTATAGCAACACTGATATTATATAGTTTATTTAAAGGTGAGTAAACCTACCAAAATTCCAGGATGCTTTTGCGTTCCAGTTTGATCTAAAATCGAATGACATTCCACTTTAGCCGAAATTTCTACTAGCTCCAATTTCAACGAATCTAACTCCAACGCATAGATAACATCGATACGAGTCCAATGCAAAAGACCGTGTCCAAATCCGACCTTGTATTAGTCATATATTGATTTTATACGTTTGGAATAAATTAAACTAATTTATTACTTAATTAATTTTTTAATTACCGCCATTAAAATTCAAATTCATCTTCCCAAATTTACAACCCTCCTGTACAAACATATGCACGCAGAGAAAACTACCAAATCATGTATGAATACTCACTGATTTGAAGCTACGCTCCACCGTATGGCAAACGGTCTTCGCCAACGAATCACCTCCTCTGCGTGACCATCACCCCAACACCAAGCTCGATCATCCCTATATGAATCCAACTTTATAGCTTCTACGTGAAACCTTAGAAAATGTGATTCGCATCCCACGATAGATTCTGCTCCAACCGACGTCAAACTTCCTCACTTCGAACCAATTTTACAATGGCGGCCTCCGATCGACCAACCGCCGTTCCACTCTCCACCACGTCACTACATCCTTTATGGCCAAAACTATCGATCATGACCAAACACAACGTACACCACAAAATGGACAATGGAGGGAAATTGAAAAGTAAAAGGTGGAAAAGAATAATGAAGAATAGTCTTGTGTTAGGTTTGGTTTATTCTACAATTTTCGGTATAAAGCTACACAAAATTTCGTTCGCGTATGAGCCGCAAACGATAGAAACAAAAATGCGATGCGATCTTAAAACAACAATAAAATACACTGGTTATCTTATTTTGTGAAATTTCATAAATACCAACGTTTTCCGAAATATACATCAGACGAAAATTTAAATGTTTTCCAAATTAAAATTTATGTAAAAATCCTATGAATTCATTTTAAAACACGTCATTAAAAATCAAGTGTTTTATTAACAAATGATTTTCTTGTTATTTATTCGAACTATTTATTATTGTCAATAAATTTACAAAATGAGTTCACCGTAATTATTATTTAATTAACAGAAGTTAAATAAGGTTATTAATTCTAATTAATTAGTATTTAATTCACAATTCAAATATTTAAATAATCCCTATATTTGAATATAAGTTATTTATATTTTTCTAGGATATTGCATTTGTGCTATCCCTCGATCAACAATGAAGTCAAGTAAGTTATCATACTATCGTTGCCTCGACGTACATTCTTAATTCTCCAGATAGGGATGAGTTTGTCGAACTCAGAATTTAGTGTTACGTATAGAAAGAATACTTTCCATACCACCATAATTTAAAATAATCGTTTATAGAAATCAAACCTCATTCCTTTTATAAACTCTTTTTTTTATAAATTCATTTCTATTTATAAAACTCCTTTCTGTTTATAAAACTCCTTTTTAATAAATCTCTTTTATATTTAAAAAACACATTTTATAAATCTCTAAATATAATTATAAAACTCCTTTCATAAATCTCTAAGTATAATTATAAAACCCCTTTTTGTAAATCTTGAAATATAATTATCATATGCTTTCCATAAAACGATCATTTCATATATTACTATAAATCCACAAACGATAATTTAAATATTTTTCAAATTAAAAATTATAGAAAAACCTATAAATTAAAACAAAAATAATTTAAAAAATCAAGTTTTTTTATTAAAAATTGATTTTCTTTTAACTTATTAGATTCGAATCAAATCTGAATATTTAATTAAATTAAATATTTTCATTCGAAATGTAAAAATTTGCGGGTCGTTGCATAATATAAAATAAAGTGTGAAAATGTAAATGCAGAAAATAAAGGACATAAAGATATAACCAGCTTTGGCTTAGTGCCTACTACTGTCCTCAAAGTAACTACTAGAGTTAAATATTTAAACATTTACAACCGGTAAACTCACACACCATGTTAACAAATTTTCCAACTATATGACTAATAACCAAGCCTCGACTCAATCTCTTGAGACGAGAATCACCAAACTACATACTAAAGTTCAACCAATAAATTATAGAGTTCAAAGTAAACAAATAACACAGGTGTTCAAAATAGAATAAAAAATGCAGGCATATATTTGTAGAAAGGAAGTAAAGATATTCCTTCTTCACGTGACTTACGCGGCTTCAAATGCCTCTTCGCTGCTTCCAAAATAATCACAAGGCTCTAACTCTTTGTTTACAACACAATAAATAAACTTCGTTCCAAAAATGTTGAGCTCAAAAATATACTGCCCATGTAACTTTGCTGTAAAAATATTAAATATGTCGCCTAAGTAAGTGCTTCTGCCTTTTGGAATTCTATCATGCTCACTAGATGATGCTCGCGCCATTGCTTGAAATTTCCCATGTCAGGGATCAAGTCTGCAGCTATTTGGATCTGGTGTCGTGCGTCTTGCCATCGACTGGAGATGATGCCACTTGGATGCCGAGACTAATACTGTCATACCAAGAGTTGCTCATCACACCGCCTGACGTCGATTTGAACGGAGGTACCCAAAAATAGATCTACAGCCATGCTTTATTTTTGAACTGTAACTACTATTTGAATCCTATGCTCAGTGCCAAAGATAGTTGCAGTCATGGCTTGGATTTGCTGTTGATATGCAGTGGTCTGATGTTGCTGCTGCAAGGGTGTGATGAAGTGATTAGTTTAGGATGGAGATGATGTTGGTTGTGGCAAGTTGCAGGTGACAACATTGAATGATGACGAAGTTTAGATACGAGTAGCTGCAGTTGATCTGAAAATAATGTTTGGCATCACTCTAGTCTAGAAACACTGAAACATGAGTTTTTTATATGATGAATTATAGGTCTATGGTGTTGAGTTACTGATGACTAGGATTTGGAGCTGAGACTATCCGTTGGAATGAATAGAAAACAACATACGAGACTATATTTCTCATAAGACAAAGCAGATACGAGTCAATATGAAGAACTAGCCCAATAGCCAATGGACCGCTACTTTACATTATAACTACAATGTACAATATATCACTTGTATCAAGGAAATCAGATAATAAAGTTCTGCATTACAAATTTATACAAAATTCTCTCAATGAAAAAACCTTCAATCTATCTTTGTTTTCTAATTCGGTATCAGAGCATTGCAACGCCTAACGGCTATATCACTACTATGCCTTGCCAGAAATTCATTAGAACAATTTCATCACTTGGAGTTGGTTGCAACTTCTTTTCCTCAGAGGAAGTCCTCATCATCAAAGAAGATAAAACCCACATTTGGTACTCTTCAGAGAAAATCTCATCATCAGAGTAGCTTATATCCCACTTTAGCTCGGTCATCATCTACAAGAACTTGATTTTTGAGTAATCCCATCCCTAAAAGAGAGTCGGATCATTATCATCACTCCCATCTTTGGCTGCACCACTTTAGTCATCAAGAAAGTGTAGTCGTAACATTTCTTTACTTCAGATTCATCACTGATCATCAGTTCTTGCCTTCTTATTTCTAACTTCTTGTGCTTCTTGATCAGCATCAATATCCATTCATAAGCAATGGAAATAGGAGTTGAAGATCACTTCTCAAACTCCTCTCCATCACCGTCAAAATCCAGTACCACTCAGCAAAATCCACCTGAAGATCCAATCAAGTCTCTCATAAACCTCAAAAGTCAACCTATCACCATTCAACTTGATAAAGGCAATTACTTGCTTTGGAAATTTCACAGAGACTACATTAAGAAGATATGGACTAGAAGAATTCATTCTTAGGACTGCAAATATTCCTGAAAGATACACTGCTGATAGTGAGGGAAAACTAATCAGAAATAAAGAATATATCACATATTCAAGACAAGACAGTTCGTTAAGTGCTTGGCTATTATCCTCTATATGTGTTAATCTCCTACCACAAATAGTAGGATGAAAAAATCTCAAGAAATTTAGTCAATAGTTGAACAAATTTTCAGTACCCAATCAGCAGCAAAAGTTATGCGTTATTAAAGGCAAATGCAAAATCAAAGAAAGAAAAACTTGTTTGTGAGTAGAATATCCTATAAAAATGAAAACATATTGTGATCTTATTAAAGCTACTGGCCATAAGGTGTCAGACACAGAACACGTACTAAGTATTTTGAATGGCTTAGATGAAGAATATGAATCTATTGCTGCAGTAATCTTATCAAAAGAGACCACACCAACACTTCAATATGTTCACTCTACACTACTTGCACATGAAGATAGAGTATAACAAAAATCCTCTAAATACAAATATGTCAATTAATCTTGCATCTCAATCAAGAAATAGAAATCAGAACAGAGGTAATACTAATCAGAATTATCAAAGAAGTGATCAGAATTTTAGAGGCAGAGGTAGAGAAGGTAGATGGAATAGCACTAATAGTAGACTAAGGTGTCAAATCTGTAAGAATATGGTCACACAGCAAACAAGTGCTATTTCAGATATTATACTAACTTTACACCTACTCAACAAACTTCTAGTAATACTCAAAGAAACTATAATCCTAGTGCAAATCTTGCTAGCATGCAACAGGAATCAAGAATCAAAGCAACGGTTCAAGAATTTCTCACCAGAATGATGTGGCAAAACCTGAGGATATACAAGATGAAAATGCTAGTACCTGGATTCTAGGGTCATAAATCATGTGACAAGCAATCTCGACAACCTGAATCTTGGCAACAAAAAGTATAGAGGTAATCAATCCATACACATGGGGAATGGTGAGTCTATTAGAATAACCTACACTGGAATTGTCTATATCAAAGGTGAAAGGCAACTTTATCTTAATAATTTATTAAGAGTGCCTCATATCAATAAAAATATCATAAGTGTGCCACAGTTTGCAAGCGATAACAGTACATACTTTGAATTTTACCTAAATATTATTAAGTTAGAGACATACTAACTAAGGAAATTCTTTTGTAGGGTAAAGCACAAAAAGGGTTATATAAATTCAATCTTGTTGATTCTAGGAACTCTAGAAATAGGCAAAAATGTTGTAACCTTTCTGAAATTACTCAAACAGAAGGGAGTAAGAACACTTTTGATATATGGCATTGGAAATTAGGTCATCCCAATGCCAATGTTGTAAAGCATGTTTTAATTAATAATAAAATTCCTTTTGATAATATTACTTTACCTTATATGTGCACATTTTGTCAAATGGGTAAAAGTCACAAACTCACTTTTCATAACTCTCAAACTAAGTACAGCAAACTTTTGGAGATGATAGCCACTTATTTGTGGGGTCTTGCACCTATCTACTCAGAATATGGTTTCAAATATTATGTATCCTTCGTAGATGCATATTCTAGGTACACCTTGATATACTTTCTTAAAGATAAGTCAGAGACTTGTAATGTAGTTGTACACTTTATAACTCAAGATGAAAGGCAAACAAACCATTAAGTTAAAATAATACAAACTGATGGTGGAACTGAGTACAAACCACTCAATGATTTCTTTCAAAGAAAGGGAATAGTTCATAGAATCACATGTCCATATACATCTAAGCAAAATGATCTAGTTGAAAGAAAACATAGAGATATAGTGGAAATTGGTCTAACCCTAAGCTCAGGCATCACTTTCATTAAAGTTTTGGCCAGACACATTTAGTACTGTAGTTTATTTAATTAATAAGCTACCAACCAAGGTGCTAGGAAATAAGAGTTCAATTGAACATTTACTCAATATAAAGCCCGACTATCAAAATCTAAAAACATATGGGTGTTTATGTTTTCCTTGTCTAAGGTTATATAATTCACACAAACTAGATTTTAGATCATATCCTTGTACTTTTCTTGGTTATGCTACAAATCAAAAAGGATATAAATGTCTAACTAGAAATGGAAATTTATTATATCAAGATATATTGTTTTTAATGAGCAGGTTTATACTTTTTCAAATTCAGTAGTAAAAGTTTCTCAAAAGATCTATGAACCGAGAGTGTCAATACCTGATATACCTTTGCAACCAGATAGGCTTACAGAAAATCAGGTTGAAGAGGCTCAAAATGAGTCCGATCCATAACTCACTATGTCTAGCATAAGACCGGGTCATGGATGTACAGACTTTGAATATTCTAGTCACACTCCTCAGCATAGTGGCAGCCAACATCAGGACACACATCAAGAAGTGTAAGAAGCATTTTCATCCAGTTCTCAACAAAGGGTCACTAAAAGGTTCTCAAGTCAAAAAGCTCCACCTACACAAACTCAACATCACATGATCAGAAGAGCAAAAAGTGGCATCTTTAAGCTAAAAATATGCTCCACGAATTTGGATCAAGAGGAACCAAAAACATATGAACAAGCAATAAGAAATGACAAATGGAAAATAGCTATGGAAGAAGATTACAATGCTCTCATAAGAAATAAGACTTGGAAACTTGTTCCTGCACCAAGAGACAAAAATATAATAAGTTGCAAGTGGACATATAGGCTCAAAAAAACTCAAATGGTACAATACACAAGCACAAGCCCAGATTGATGGTAAATGGCTACACTCAACAACATGGTTTTGATTTTACAGAGGCCTTTTCACCAGTTGTCACACCAACCATAGTTAGAGTAGTATTGACTATTGCATTGCATAATAAGTAAAAAATCAAACAATTGGATGTGAACAATGCATTTCTAAATGGTGATTTGCAAGAGGAAGTGTATATGGAGCAACCATGTGGATTTAAACAAGAAATACAATAGAGAAATTATGTGCAAATTAAACAAGGCAATCTATGACCTAAACCAGGCATCAAGGGTTTGGTTTGAAAAGTTGTGAAGACCTGCAAATCTAACCCGTTTAGAGCCGACAATAAACCACACATGTCCAACCCAAACCGAACGGGAAGACGGATAATCATGAGAAAGAAAGAAAAAGAGAAGAAGAGAAGAGAGAAGAAACTAAAACAATTACAGAATCTCACAATCGCAGCGGAAAAACATATAATATAGTGCCAATGATCTTTGCAAAACAGAAACTGTAATATACATGCATCCATCAGAGTACAACAATCAAATCATCAATCATCAGCTTGGACAGTTATAATAGCCTATACTTACAAATGCTGATAATTTAACAATAATGCTGCGGAAAATAAACATATACGTAGAATACGACCAGAAGACCTTCAGCTCGTCTGCTAAAGCTCCAAAGCATCCAAATCTGAATCTATAAATATACTTGGTCTGACCCGAGCATTGAAAGGGAAGAACGGCCAGATCAGTTTGGTAAACCAGCATGAGAAAACACATCTCAACTAAATTTTAAAGTTATAAAAAATTTCCTTTATCAAAACAAAGGTATCTCGTAAGACCACGCCCACACATAAACACGGATGGGTTTTTACCTTACGATAACCAAAACATTTCATATCAAATCCTATTATATTATACCAGTATCCAGTATACAAATAATATTTCAAATAGCCGAAATTGTTACCATTATTAAATTCCAGCATACTAGGCTCTACAAACAAAATGGTAAGAACGTAGTGGAGAATGGATTTCTATACAAATGGCCAGATGAAGGGACTACCTTCCGGTAGTACATCTCTAGAGGAATGTACCGAGGCCAAACTGATGGTCCTCTAGCAACACAAGACCAGCCTACCTCTAACTACATAGTACCGAATATGTCATCACCCCGGTCGTTACCAACCAATCTGAGGGCCCTCATAGCATTCATCCACAATAATCTAAAACCCGAATGTCATAGCGGTAATAAATATATCTAGAAGGCGATGATCATATCGTAATGGTTGCAAACCACATAGTCTTGCCGCATCTACCCTGATTCGTTCATTTCCGGGTGTGAGGCCAAAGGTCACGATTACCTTTCACATATCACATCATCTTTCTTTGAATGCCACATTTTCATTCCATCAATCACTATTGACTTTCACAAACATACAACCTCTGAACTTGTATGTCTCAGAGAAGGATGTTAAGCTAAGAGAAGTTATCTTCTCCACCACCAAACAAATGTACATTTATAAAAGTCAACGATGCAATCTAAAGAATGCAATGTCAGACATCCATCCATACAAGTTGTCTAGGAATAGGACAAACCGAAGGCACTCTCCTACCACATCCTGTCGGGAGTTACCCCTAGGATTAGTAGCGATTAGTCCTTGCATTGGATATTTCGTAATGAAGAAACCACTTCTACTATATGTATATTGGGAGTTTATTCCCAAATGATCAACAAGCGGTCCTTCATTATGGAAATCCCAAATATCAATGTCTTCCAAACCTGCACATTCGAACGCATATACGTTGGTCCAAAGTGGTTCTTGGATAATCCAATCCCGGTCTCTCCAAATCAACAATGATAAAAAGGCCTAAATATTTGATAGTCGGTTATTTAACTATCAAAGCAAACAAACAATATCTAGTACATAAGCAGTCACTAGGCCCATTTAATTTATCTTTTATTAATTAAATCAATCTCTACATATTCATTTCAAATTATCTTTAAAAAGATATATTTACAAAACCATTTCAATCTTTCTATATTGGAAAACATTTCTATATTCTTATATCAACGATATAATCATATTCACAAATCATTTCATTTCAACACTTAGAAAATATTTTCATGTACTTATATCAATGGTATAAGCATATTCAATAACATTACCATTTGGAGACACGCCAAATAGATTTCTATAACCGTACAACTCCATAGTTCGTACGCCTCCGGACGGGTGTTAAGTATAGGAAGTAATGCTCCTACATCACCAAGCCCCTAGTACGATCATAAGAACCGATTCGTGTATTTCATGATGGAAGGTCAAAATATAATTTATTTCAGTCAAAACGAATGTTATGTAAATCATCGTTATGACAACCCAAAAACATTATTATAAGGATTCGATTAATATATATATCCTTTATACTACATAAAACGTTTCCTTTCGGAAATCATTTACTATAACAACAATGTTATAGTCCATGCCTTCCTTACTTCCTCGAAAACGTCTATTATAACAATAAATGTTGACATTTATGTTTCCATTACTTATCGCATTTTAAAGCATTTTCAAACCATTTAAATTCCATTTGAAATTAATACTTTCCAAAACGTTGCTTTTAAAAGATAAATTTACTTTCAAAACTTCTTTAAATAAAAATTCATATTTACCTCACAACAGAAAACATTTCTATATAAAACTATTTTTATAAATCTCTTTCCAATTTTATAAAACTTCTATTTATTAAAATTTCTTTATTTAAATTCTATTTATAAATCCATTCTTTTATAAAAAAAAATTACTATCAAAATCTACTTATAAATCCATTTCTTTAAAAATCAAATTTATATATAATCCATTTATAAAATAACTTCAAACCCATTTATTAAACATTTATAAATTCCAATTTTAAATCAAATTCTTTATTTATAAAAATATCACCTTTATAAATCTTTTATATAAACTATTCAAAAATTCCAAATCAAAGTACTTCTCGAAACTATACTTTTATAACATCAAAAATCATAACTTTTATTTCTTTAAAACAAATCCATTCCTTTCTTTTAACAAATTAAAATTCATTAAAACATATGTATACTTTCGAAATCACATCGAAATCCTTTTCAAATCAATATCATCATTTCAATATTTCAAAATATCAAAAATAAAGCCCGGTGCTACCATAGCACTAAATAAATCAAATCATATTAAAGACATCAACATGACATCCAAACATCATATATTAGCATATATATTAAAAGTAAATCAACTGTGGTGAGGAATCCTATTGGATCTGTCACGACCCGCCTTTCTATTCACAGAAAGACGCATTATCAATAAGAAAGAAAGGGATAGAAAAGAGAAAAGATAGAGAAGAAAGAACTAAACAACATCAGAATCTCATAGCGGAACGAATAAATTATATTAATCATATAAGTATTACATAGTACACAACAACTATCACAGTTACACAAGTCATTCAAGCACAAGCTAGACAGTTATAAACACCTGTCTAGTTATTACAATTCAATACAACACAGAGATACAGATAAACACTAACACATCGGAACGAATATATATATATCTATATGTTGAAGCCTCTTGTAACGACCCAAGATTTTTGTGATTTTATTTATTTAATTAATTGAAATTTTGTAAAATTTTAAACCATAAAATTTGAAAATAAAAATTTATTATTTGGAATACGTCTATTTAAACATAGCAACTGGTAAATTTTCACCTGAATATTTTTATACAGAAAATTTGTAAATCGTCTTCTGAGTGAGACGTCAAATTTCATTTCATCAAATTCGGACTTCTATAGCACCGTCGATCTTATTTTCTGCGTTTTAGCTGCACTTTCCGCTAGCAGAAATTCGAATTTTTATAATTCAATCGTATCGCTGATATCTGTATACCGTTTTGATCGTCTTGTCGTGCTGATCTCTACGGTATATTCAATTCTATGTTTTGAAGCCCGGTGCACAGTGGAATTCGCGAAACCGGTAACAGTATCGGTACCGGATCCGTGACCTTTTGTTTTTCTTTTGCGTTTCAAACCTCGGCCGTGTCATCCAAGCAACAAATAATTACTTTAAATTATTTACCTGATTCTAGCTTGAGTAACCGTTGCCTTTGCATTTACTTCCATATATATTCACTTTTATGTACCTTTCAAATTCTCCGCCAATTCCGCTCTACCATTTGAAACAAGTATAAATTATATGTATAAGGCTTTTACAATTTTGTTATGAGGCCAGCTGTCTATTCATTGCTTTGAATTTTTTTTTCAACTGCGTATATTATTTTGCCTTGTCCTTTCAGTTGCATTCCAAGTTTAAACTGCTCCTACCCTTCCTTTCACTTGCATCTCATTCCTCTAGATCTACTTTTTTCCCCCTCTTCCAAAAATATAGTATAAAAAAAAACCAAATACTGGCTTCAAAATTTTGCATCTGCTCTCACGCCTTTCACCATTTCTTTTCGTCCATCAAAACGCCTCTGCCAACAGCCGACCACCAGCATATCATCTCCACCACGATCTCAAGGCTGGAACCACTTCACTCCCCATCAAGCCTCCAGCCGAACCCACTCAACAGCTACCTCGGCCAGCAAGCTTTCCCCTTCTTCCTCCTATTCGTCGAGACCCCTCAATTTGCGAACAGCACCTCCCATGCTCGCGTTTTGCCCCTCCCCTCTCATCGAAGTCGCGGATCTACACATCACCCATGCTCCTCTTTTCTCACCCATCACCGAACCATCCCCTATGCGTCCTTCCTCCGCCGATCGCCTGTGCCAACCACTCCGGTCTTTAGCGCCCTCCGCCCGAGTTGCCAGCCTACCACCAGATTCGCACTCCACCGTGCTCGCCTTCCGCCCCGCTCTCCTACTCCCTTCCCGCATCCACCTATTCCAATCCCCTCGCCGAGCACTGCAACCAGCATGCCTTCATCTCGGTGAGAAGCCTCTGGCCACCATCCCTTCGTGCTCAACTTCCTCCTCTTCCTTTTGCCGAGATGCTTCTCCGCTTTTGATTAGGTAACATATATATACCTCTGTTGTTATATATTGGTTTTATAAAGATAGCTTATATATCTACGTATGTATTTATATCTAAATGTGTTAGTTGTATATATATGTATATCAGATTGCTTATTTTTACTTTCGTTAATATTGTTTTAAGTGTTCAATATCTTAGTTTATGGGTATATGAACTGTTTGCATGATTATAGTTATATACGCATATAGGCAACCTGTTATAAGATTTTATGTTAGTTTTACAAATATAAGTTATATATTGATATTTGTGTTATAGTGTCTTCATATATATGTCACTGAATAGGTTACAAAATAGTTTGCATATGGGTTATTTACTATACATTAGTGTGTGTGTGTATACTATATGGTCAGTATGTATATATGTAAAGCTTTGAGTGGATTTTAAAATAAATTATATATTATAAAAGTCTATTTGTTTATGCATATTGAATCAAAGCACTGTAAGTATTTATACAACAGTTAGTTATATATTTAATAGTTTATAGTTTATAAGGTAGGTGAGTTTATGTGTTTACAAAGTTTATGGTTTATAGTATACTAATATATACTGATTTATGTATATATTGATTTTAAATTTGCTTGCGTGTGTGTGTATATATATATATGTACAGAGTCGTTTTATATATGTAAATTTTATATGTATATCGTATTTAAATTATATGTATGTTCCATATATAGCTTTTATATAAAAATTTGTATAAGTTCGTACAATATACCGTTTATATATAAGTTATGTTATATTATAGTGCACCTAGCTAGTTTTCTCTGCTGTAACTTACCTAGTGCTTTAAAATCACATATGTACAAATTCTGGTAAGCAGTACATATATATGAATAGTTAATATAGGTTATATATATTCAAGGTTTATTCGTATGCTACTGTAACATATGTTAGTTAAGAATATATCGGTATATATTATGTTATGAGGAGATAACTGAGTTTAAATATAAGTTTAATAGAATAAGTATTTGATTATATACATTAGTGAGTCTTTACATTCTGATTCAAAGTAAATATATTATTGTATTTTAGGGTGTATGTTTGATTTGTAATAAATGTAATGTGTAAATGTGTCATTTTAAAAAGACATTTACATGGAGTATTTGTTTAAGGAAAATGTTTATATAATATACATTTCATTTCATTGAAATCGACTGGTTTTGATTTGTTCTCTTCGACTCCCATTTATCAGCTTTGACCCTTCAAATTCGTGCCAATACTGCTTGCTTTGGAATTCGTGCTTGGATTCGTAGCCTATCTCATTTCGTTGTCTATCCTCTAGCCTCGAAAGGTGAGTAATCACTCACGATTTAGCGTTCTTATATTTATTAAATTTGATTTCAATTGAAACAACAATTGAAATATGATGCTGTAGTTATTTAAATCGTTATATATGCTATTATCTGTAACTGTTCACCTGTGGGATATGACACCATATCCTGTTGTTTATATTTTATTTAAATTATTGATGATATATGCTTGTTATTATTTTATTATCTGCTATCACTCTGCAAGTTCCCTATTAGTATAGAATTCACTATGGGTTGAAATGATACATACCCGAATGGACTTTAGAATAGGAGAAAATCGTTATGGGTTGAAATGATAAACCCAAGCGATTTTCATTTGAACTGAATAGGGAGTACGGGTCGAAATGATATCTACCCGTATATATATATTTAATTACGGATTGAAATGATAAATATCCGTATCACTTGACCATGGATAGGAAATTATATACAGACACCGTTGGTCCATATATAAATACTTTGAAAATATATTCTATGGTTTTAAAAAGAAATATATGGTTTTAATAAATGTTGATTCTTAAAATTTTATATATAAATGGTAATGATATATATATAGTTTAATAATGATATTTAATTTAATTAAGATGGATTTAATACATATAATATGTTAAAAAAAATATTTCAAAATAGATTTTGGTAATAATTTGAATAAGTTAAGGTTGGGAAGAAAATTTGAATTTAGTTGAAATTGTATTCATTAAAGAATTTTATTTAATTAAACCGATTTGAAACTTATTGAAATTGAGATTTAAGATAGGATTTATAACTCGGGTTTGATTTAAATAATTTAATGAATAATTCTTGTTTAAATAAATTTAACGAAATATTTAGTAAAATGAAATTTAAGGCTAGTTAAATGATATTGAATTTATTAAGTGAATATTCCCTAATTAAATATTAATGAAGTTAAATCAAGAGCTATATGAAACTGTTAAATTTAACTTTGAAAATGTTGAACATTAAAGCCTTGAAATATATTAAAAATTTAAATGGTCTATTGAGAACTGAATTGAATTGATGAATTGAGCTTTGAATAAATTTGAATGTGGAATTTGAGTAAATTTGAATCGATTTGTGAGACTTGAGGAAATTATAAATACTTTACTTTATAAATTATTCAATGTAAATACACTATTTTGGAAAAATAGATATTTTTGAAATGAAAATGATATTTTGGTTTTGAACTATAAATTCATTTGAAATGACCATGGTGTTAGAGTGTATATTTCTACATTTTAGATAGTTCCACGGATCCTTAGAGGATGGTTATCCCAAACATCCTTTAAGTTACTTGTATTTCAATTGATATTTCACTTGAGTTGGATTTATTGATATAAGAATGTTAATCCTGACTTGAGTGTTTTGTGTTTTGCTTTACGCTCGGGTCAGACCGAGTGATACAGCGTTTGAGACTCACCTGTGGAGTTTGGAGCTTCCTTTGGAGATCCAACTATCGCCCCAGCTTTCAGCTCTTCTAGTTCATTTGTTCAGAGAAGTCATCTGTTGTACTGGAGACTTCACTGCATTTGAGATATTCTGTTGTATTTTATTTCTAACTCTGATGTTTATATAGTAGCTTCATGAACTACTATTTTATCTATTCCGCTGCGTACTATTGTATTACTCTATGTCTGTGATTCTGTGACTAATTTATTTACTGTATATTCTAAGTTTTGCCAAATTTAAATTAACAATCTATTGTTTTGAATTATTCAAGTCAGACATGTGTGGATTTATTGTCGATTTGAATGGTCCAAAATACCGGGTCGTTACAGTTGGTATCAGAGCTTTGGCTCTAGGCAAACTTAGCATATATAGTAAATTTATTTACAGAATCACTTTCGTTTGAGTTTGAATCTCTTCCTTTTGACTCAATTTCCTTTGAACTTTGGAACGTTCCATGCGGTTCCAAAATTCATTCTTGTCTCTCCCTATTTGTATTCTTTTGATTCTGGAGTATCCCATTACTCCACTTCGAATGATCTCTATAAAAAATCGGCAATCCCGTAAATCTTTGAATGATTTGTGAAGGGGTGAAACTACTTCACAATTGGCAATGATTCACCGGAGATTTCTATATCTTTGGTTTAGATGCCGCTATCTCTTGCGATCGAATGTTGATTTTTCTTGGAATTCTGCATCGATCCTGAAGTCACGGTTGACCCGGTTAAGGTCGCCCGCGATTTATATAAGTATATTCATCTTCTATTTTGAAATTTAATTATCTCATCTTCATTCGAGATTATCTTCGAATCATAATTCTATTTGATTAAGAGTTCCTCTAATTTGAATCTCTATCTTTGTTTTGAAATCCTTCCGTGAATCATCCTTTGAAAATCGGGTTTGTTTGTATTTTAGAAATTGTTTTCTAAACCGAAATTATTATTTTGATAAGTATGATTATATTCTATATATAAAAGTGAAATGTTTTCGATAAAGATTTAATGCCTTTTTAAAATGAGAATTTGAGGTTTCGAAAGGATTTGTAATTTTGAACAAAGGTATATAAGAAATTTGATTTATCTAAAAATGATTTATGACTAAAGGATTTTAAATTTGAAATTCGAGAATTGAACTCCGGTATTTTGAAATTGGTTTTAAGATTTTGAAATATATAATAATAATAATATGATTTAAAACTATTTTTCGAATAAGAAATGTTTCTAATGATTTTAATGAGTTTCGAATGATTTCGAAGAAATTTCAAAAGAAGTTTGAGAAAATAGAAGTCCAGAACTCACTTTTGTCGCTGGAAAATAATTTCGGTGATGAGTGCACGCATCATCGACATTGATTTTCGAGTTTCAGAGTGGGGGAGAGGCCACTTTAGTAGCATTGCTATGTGAGTGATTTTGCGAAACCAATTTTGATTTCAAAGTTCGAAGTATGATTTGATATTCGAAGAATATATGTATATGTATTTGAAATGATTTGAAGTAAGCCGGCGTTCAGTCCTTGAGTTTCGGATTTGATATAACCCTATCTATTAAAATTGATTTACTGATTGTTGCTGATTTCCAACTCTAGAATTTGAAAATGATTTCTTCAACTATTTTGAAGGTTCGAGCACTTCCCAATCAAGGTTAACTTTTCAAAGCTAAGAAATTTTGAAAAGTATAAAGTATATAAGTTGGTATGTATGTTAAAGTATGTAGTAATATGATTTAAATAAGTCGAAACTGTTTTGTTAAATAAATGAATAAGGCTATTTTGAATTTCTAATATGAAATTTAGATTTGAAATGTTTTGAAAAGAATTTGGTCTTCATAATATTTTGAATAAAATTTAGTTTAAATGTTTTAACTGGGAAACATCTTTATAAAACTATATATTGAACAAGTTGGAATGGATACATAAGTTGTACGTATGCCGTTTTATTCGCATAATTAAATTGATCCAAGTTTGAGTACACAAGTTCGAGGTTAATTACACCATTTCGTGTTAGGATTTTTCATTCGATTCTTGACGGCGAATATTTGATATGGATTTTGGGCTTGATTCTAGAATTCTCTATCATAGTATATGGCTATGCAAGGAGACTGATGGCTTCTAGTCGAGAAACCTTATCAAAATACGCATTAGGGAAGTCGAATGGACAATACTAGTTCGAAAGTGAACTTGTGTGATCGAGCGAGCGATCAAATGTGATTTTGCGAAATGATGACGTATGTACATCTTATATTCTAATATTAGTGATATATTTTGATGCTGAAATTGAAAGCTATTGGGTTAGAATATCTTTACTTACTAAAAGAAAATTTCAAAGATATATAACCCATAAAAGAAAAGATATTCAATCCCATATGGCTCTTCATACAGCGAAATTTATTTTGTAAAATTTGATCCTTATATAAGATGGACCTTATGTAAATATAAGATGATTTTGAGAACCGTTGATTTTGGAAATGAATTGTTTGACTTAAATTATATTTATTTAGAAACTTGGATTATTCTCCAAAACTATTATTTTGGAAACTTTGAAACTGAAGATATTTAAATTGAGAAGAAATAATTTGGTGGAATTGTATATGATTTTGAAACTGAACTGATATTGAAACAAATTGAAATTTGAGAACCTTATTTTTTTTACTAAATACCTGATTTGGGAGTTATCGAACTTATATAAAAAAAATTGGTTTGTATAAGTATGAGGTTGATTCGAAAACTATGGATTTGAAAAGGTACTCAATTTGAAAAGTGAAATCTTATATAATTGAAGTCTATATAAGTGTGATTTGATATACTATTGATTTTGGAAAGTATTTGATTTGAAAAGGAAATCTTATATATAATGGACTTTATATAAGTATGATATTTGAAAGTGATTTGAAAAGGTACTATATGATACATATTTTCGAAGTAAAGATATGGAAAGTGCCTTCTGCTTGATATCCGCTTTGTGGCCACATTGTGGATTCATTCTATCGATATTTCTCTGATTTTTGGTTTTCCGGATATGATACTTGAGTTTCCATCGAATTCCATGGCGTTACCCATGGTCTTACAAACGCGGATGCATAGCGCAACTGCCTGGCTGAGATGGCCTAGGGGTACGGATTGTTTCCTGGGGGATCCAGGCGTAACCATTGTGTATCCTGCATCTATGTAGGTCGCATTAGTAGCGAAACTGCCTGGCTGAGATGGCCTGGGGGTACGGATTGTTTCCTGGGGGATCCAGGCGTAACCATTGTGTATCCTGCATTCTACTAGTCATCATGGCGTAACTCGCAGGGCTGAGAAAGCTTACGGATATGGATTGTTTCCTGGGGGATCCAGGCGTAATCATTGTGTATCTGCGAACCATGGTTAGACAAAGGTTTTTGTTGTTTTTTTGGATTGTACTTTCCATATTTGTTTTTAAAAGTTTTTCCGGTATTTTCACTGGGTGTTGAAACAAGTCTACTAAGTACTTGGAGAATTCTAGCTTTGCGCCTGATCAACGCACTGCTAGAGTCTGAAGGAACGAGGATAAACTTGTTGAAACATCGAGTTATAAAAGTATTTTCGGAATGAAATTTGTTTCGTTATAAAAATAATTTATTATAAAAGTATTTCCAACAAAGAAATTCGGTATTAATATTTGGAATTGAAATTCTTATGTTTTGAATTAATTGTTCGTGCCCGATGCTATTCTTTTGAATCTACCTTATCTGCTCAGCTTTATTTATTCACCTATATTCTGGTTTTTTTTTCAAATCCTCCTTCTTTTCCTTGTTGACTATATTCTTTTTAAATATTTTTATTTATATACTACATGGTTTAATAGAAAATTTTAGTGTTATAAATATTTTAGAAGTTATTAATTAAATACAACATATTTAAAATAAATGATTATTGATTTATTAATAATATTTGAAAAGTATCTTGAGATAAAAATTAATAAATTTATGAATTATGGATTTAATGTTTTCAAATAGCTTCTTTGTGAATATAAGTAATGATATAAATAATTGTTTTCAAATAATTTTTCATATAATTATAAAGGTGTCATTTAAACATATAAATGGTATTTATAAAGGAAGAAAGAAATTTCACAAATAGGTTTTTGAAAAGTATTACAGTATTAAAGACAATTGAATTACAAATGAAGTTTTCACAAATAGATCCCTGTCTTTCAATCTATTTTTTCTTTTCTGATTGTTCTATTCTCCTACCTCCTTCCTTTTCGGGGACGAAAAGTTTTGAGTGGGGGAGAGTGTAACGACCCAAGATTTTTGTGATTTTATTTATTTAATTAATTGAAATTTTGTAAAATTTTAAACCATAAAATTTGAAAATAAAAATTTATTATTTGGAATACGTCTATTTAAACATAGCAACTGGTAAATTTTCACCTGAACATTTTTATACAGAAAATTTGTAAATCGTCTTCTGAGTGAGACGTCAAATTTCGTTTCATCAAATTCGGACTTCTATAGCTCCGTCGATCTTATTTTCTGCGTTTTAGCTGCACTTTCCGCTAGCAGAAATTCGAATTTTTATAATTCAATCGTATCGCTGATATCTGTATACCGTTTTGATCGTCTTGTCGTGATGATCTCTACGGTATATTCAATTCTGTGTTTTGAAGCCCGGTACACAGTGGAATTCGCGAAACCGATAATAGTATCGGTACCGGATCCGTGACCTTTTGTTTTTCTTTTGCGTTTCAAACCTCAGCCGTGTCATCCAAGCAACAAATAATTACTTTAAATTATTTACCTGATTCTAGCTTGAGTAACCGTTGCCTTTGCATTTACTTCCACATATATTCACTTTTATGTACCTTTCAAATTCTCCGCCAATTCCGCTCTACCATTTGACACAAGTATAAATTATATGTATAAGGCTTTTACAATTTTGTTATGAGGCCAGCTGTCTATTCATTGCTTTGAATTTTTTTTTTCAACTTCGTATATTATTTTGCCTTGTCCTTTCAATTGCATTCCAAGTTTAAACTGCTCCTACCCTTCCTTTCACTTGCATCTCATTCCTCTAGATCTACTTTTTCCCCCTCTTCCAAAAATATAGTATAAAAAAACCAAATACTGGCTTCAAAATTTTGCATCTGCTCTCACACCTTTCACCATTTCTTTTCGTCGATCAAAACGCCTCTGCCAATAGCCGACCACCAGCATATCATCTCCACCACGATCTCAAGGCTGGAACCACTTCACTCCCCATCAAGCCTCCAACCGAACCCACTCAACTGCTCACCACGGCCAGCAAGCTTTCCCCTTCTTCCTCCTATTCGTCGAGACCCCTCAATTTGCGAACAGCACCTCCCATGCTCGCGTTTTGCCCCTCCCCTCTCATCGAAGTCGCGGATCTACACATCACCCATGCTCCTCTTTTCTCACCCATCACTGAACCAGCCCCTATGCGTCCTTCCTCCGCCGATCGCCTGTGCCAACCACTCCGGTCTTTAGCGCCCTCCGCCTGAGTTGCCAGCCTACCACCAGATTCGCACTCCACCGTGCTCGCCTTCCGCCCCGCTCTCCTACTCCCTTCCCGCATCCGCCTATTCCAATCCCCTCGCCGAGCACTGCAACCAGCATGCCTTCATCTCGGCAAGAAGCCTCTGGCCACCATCCCTTCGTGCTCAACTTCTTCCTCTTCCTTTTGCCGAGATGCTTCTCCGCTTTTGATTAGGTAACATATATATACCTCTGTTGTTATATATTGATTTTATAAAGATAGCTTATATATCTACATATGTATTTATATCTAAATGTGTTAGTTGTATATATATGTATATCAGATTGCTTATTTATACTTTCGTTAATATTGTTTTAAGTGTTTTATATCTTAGTTTATGGGTATATGAACTATTTGCATGAATTATAGTTATATACGCGTATAGGCAACCTGTTATAAAATTTTATGTTAGTTTTACAAATATAAGTTATATATTGATATTTGTGTTATAGTGTCTTCATATATATGTCACTGAATAGGTTACAAAATAGTTTGCATATGGGTTATTTACTATACATTAGTGTGTGTATATACTATATGGTCAGTATGTATATATGTAGAGCTTTGAGTGGATTTTAAAATAAATTATATATTATAAAAGTCTATTTGTTTATGCATATTGAATCAAAGCACTGTAAGTATTTATACAACAGTTAGTTATATATTTAATAGTTTATAGTTTATGAGGTAGGTGAGTTTATGTGTTTACAAAGTTTATGGTTTATAGTATACTAATATATACTGATTTATGTATATATTGATTTTAAATTTGCTTGCGTGTGTATATATATATATAAAGAGTCGTTTTATATATGTAAATTTTATATGTATATCGTATTTAAATTATATGTATGTTCCATATATAGCTTTTATATAAAAATTTGTATAAGTACGTACAATATACCATTTATATATAAGTTATGTTATATTATAGTGCACCTAGCTAGTTTTCTCTGCTGTAACTTACCTAGTGCTTTAAAATCACATATGTACAAATTCTGGTAAGCAGTACATATATATGAATAGTTAATATAGGTTATATATATTCAAGGTTTATTCGCATGCTACTGTAACATATGTTAGTTAAGAATATATCGGTATATATTATGTTATGAGGAGATAACTGAGTTTAAATATGAATTTAATAGAATGAGTATTTGATTATATACATTAGTGAGTCTTTACATTCTGATTCAAAGTAAATATATTATTGTATTTTAGGGTGCATGTTTGATTTGTAATAAATGTAATATGTAAATGTGTCATTTTAAAAAGACATTTACATGGAGTATTTGTTTAAGGAAAATGTTTATTTAATATACATTTCATTTCATTGAAATCGACTTGTTTTGATTTGTTCTCTTCGACTCCCATTTATCAGCTTTGACCCTTCAAATTCGTGCCAATACTGCTTGCTTTGGAATTCATGCTTGGATTCGTAGCCTATCTCATTTCGTTGAATCCTCTAGCCTCGAAAGGTGAGTAATCACTCACGATTTAGCGTTCTTATATTTATTAAATTTGATTTCAATTGAAACAACAATTGAAATATGTTGCTGTAGTTATTTAAATTGTTATATATGCTATTATCTGTAACTGTTCACCTGTGGGATATGACACCATATCCTATTGTTTATATTTTATTTAAATTATTGATGATATATGCCTGTTATTATTTTATTATCTGCTATCACTCTGCAAGTTCCTTGTTAGTATAGAATTCACTATGGGTTGAAATGATACATACCCGAATGGACTTTAGAATAGGAGAAAATCGTTATGGGTTGAAATGATAAACCCAAGCGATTTTCATTTGAACTGAATTGGGAGTACGGGTCGAAATGATATCCACTCGTATATATATATATATATAATTACGGATTGAAATGATAAATATCTGTATCACTTGACCATAGATAGGAAATTATATACAGACACCGTTGGTCCATATATAAATACTTTGAAAATATATTCTATGGTTTTGAAAAGAAATATATGGTTTTAATAAATATTGATTCTTAAAATTTTATATATAAATGGTAATGATATATATATAGATTTAACAATGATATTTAATTTAATTAAGATGGATTTAATACATATAATATGTTAAAAAAATTATATTTCAAAATAGATTTTGGTAATAATTTGAATAAGTTAAGGTTGGGAAGAAAATTTGAATTTAGTTGAAATTGTATTCATTAAAGAATTTTATTTAATTAAACCGATTTGAAACTTATTGAAATTGAGATTTAAGATAGGATTTATAACTCGGGTTTGATTTAAATAATTTAATGAATAATTCTTGTTTAAATAAATTTAACGAAATATTTAGTAAAAATGAAATTTAAGGCTAGTTAAATGATATTGAATTTATTAAGTGAATATTCCCTGATTAAATAATAATGAAGTTAAATCAAGAGCTATATGAAACTGTTAAATTTAACTTTGAAAATATTGAACATTAAAGCCTTGAAATATATTAAAAAATTAAATGGTCTATTGAGAACTGAATTGAATTGATGAATTGAGCTTTGAATAAATTTGAATGTGGAATTTGAGTAAATTTGAATCGATTTGTGAGACTTGAGGAAATTATAAATACTTTACTTTATAAATTATTCAATGTAAATACACTATTTTGGAAAAATAGATATTTTTGAAATGAAAATGATATTTTGGTTTTGAAGTATAAATTCATTTGAAATGACCACGGTGTTAGAGTGTATATTTCTACATTTTAGATAGTTCCACGGATCCTTAGAGGATGGTTATCCCAAACATCTTTTAAGTTACTTGTATTTCAATTGATATTTCACTTGAGTTGGATTTATTGATATAAGAATGTTAATCCTGACTCGAGTGTTTTGTGTTTTGCTTTACGCTCGGGTCAGACCGAGTGATACAGCGTTTGAGACTCACCTATGGAGTTTGGAGCTTCCTTTGGAGATCCAACTATCGCCCCAGCTTTCAGCTCTTCTAGTTGATTTGTTCAGAGAAGTCATCTATTGCACTGGAGACTTCACTGCATTTGAGATATTCTGTTGTATTTTATTTCTAACTCTGATGTTTATGTAGTAGCTTCATGAACTACTATTTTATCTATTCCGCTGCGTACTATTGTATTACTCTGTGTCTGTGATTCTGTGACTGATTTATTTACTGTATATTCTGAGTTTTGCCAAATTTAAATTAACAATTTATTGTTTTGAATTATTCAATTCAGACATGTGTGGATTTATTGTCGATTTGAATGGTCCAAAATACCGGGTCGTTACACCTCCTGCTCCATTGCTCCTCCAGAATTCGTCAAAGCTAACCTGAATTCCTTGGCTACTCGTAAAAATTTGAGTATCCAAGAGTTTAGGAAAAACAGAAATAAACTCCGGGTCAGACATGGGTCTGGTATGAGTAAACGGTTAAAGTTGCTTAACTTTAAAAAAACTTTTTGAAAACAAAGGTATCATGTAAAACTCCCCACACATAAACATGGGTAAGTTTTTACCTTACGCTAACCAAACATTTGATAGGAAATCCAGTGATATTATAATAGTTTCTAGGGTTTTCAAGTAAAATACAGAAATAGCTGGAATGCATACATCTCACGTTCCAACATAGTTGGGCACAACTAAATCGTACGGCGCTTATTGGAGTTTGGATTCCATACAATGGCAGGGCTACTGGGGTACCGCCCGTCACAGTACGTGGCCTAGATCAACGTACCGAGGATCACGCCCAACCCCCTGCAACACAATGCCGAAACCATCCCTTACTGGACAGTCCCGAATAAGACAACCCCGCGGTTGTAGCTAGCAACCGCCACACAGCCGAATAAAAAGGGACTCTAGACAGGGGAAATCTTATCCTACTTTGGTATGACCCACTTAACCTTGCTGCACCTCCACTGTTTTAGCCATTCCCGGTTGATGAGGCTTGAGGCTTCGATTACCTTATCAGAACACATCACTAAGAATGCTCATCGTCCACCTGACGATGTTCTGAAATCATTCAATCCATACAAGTTCGTTCCGGGTTCGAACGAAACCGAAGGCATTATCTCGTTACACTCATTTTGGAATCACCCTCAGAGTTAACAACAATAACCCTTGCACTCTGAATCTTCATCTTCACTTGAGATTCACGACCTATCGTTAATTTGGATCGATGTGGTTTTCGGATATCCAAATCTGGAAACTCGATCTCGGTCTCATCGAAATCCAAAATGTATCTTTTAGGTCCAAGTTGTTTTAAAGTTAAAACAATTCAATTCTATTTTCTATATACACACAGATAGATAATTCATATCATCATCACAAACAGATAATTCACATTATCGTAATAAACAGATAATTCACATTATCATCACATTTCAACCAAAGCATCAATATCACACAGCATCACTTATCTCATATCTGAGATCTCAAACCATTCAAGGCGATCAATATCATTCAACATCCATAAGCAATGATTTATTAATCACCATCTGTAATTAATTTAAAGTGAATTAAATTAATTACTTCCATCTCTAATTAATTTAAATAAATTAAATTTATTACTTTCATCACATAAATCTTGCTTACTTAATCATTAATTACAAACCAATTAATTGATCATCCTCTAATTATCCACCTTAATTAATCATCCTGATTAGTTATTCTTAATTACCTTAAGGAATTAGCCTTTAATTAATTATACAAATTAATTATCCTTAACCATTCACAGTAATTAACCATTAATTACTTCATTAATTACATTAATTAATGATCCTTAATTAATTACTTCCATTAATTAATTAACTATAATTAATTACATTAATCCTTAATTAATTACATTAATTAATTAAACTCTAATTTAATCATTTCCATTTATCAACCTTAACTATAAACTGTAATTACTATCCTGTAATTACTTACCTTAATTAATTAACTTCTTAATTAATTATATAAATCCTTTGATTAATTACACTAAGTAATAAATCTTTAATTACTTCTACTAAGTAATTATACTTTAATTACTTCCCGTTAAGTAATTCCTTTTATTAATTACATCCAGTAATTATACATTAATTACTTACACTAAGTAATTATACTTATCAATCTTATTAAGTATTCATACTTAATCCTTTATCAAGTGATTATCTTTAATTTATTTACAAATTAATTAACTTAAATTAATCACATTCATTTTATTAATTACAATTGAGTAATTCATCCCTTAATTACCTTTAAAACAAATTAATTAATCTTAACTGTAGATTAATTATCCTTTAATTATTAATTAATAAATCTTAATTATTAATTAATCAATCCTTAACAATAGTTAATTAACCCTTAATTAATCTTATAAATTAATTATTTCTTAATTATTAATTAATAAAACCTAATTATTAATAAATAAACTTAATTAAGTACTTCTTAATTACCAGTTAATTAATCTCTAATTACTTAGTTAATTAATTACAAATTAATTAATTTCTAATCATTAATTTAATCAAACTTAATTACTTAATTAATAATCCTTAATTACAATTAATTATAACCTTCAATTATAAATTAGTTAATCCTTAATCATTGGTTAATTAAATTAATTAACTATTCTTAATTAATTACTTAATTAATTCTTTATCCTTAATTAATTAAATTAATTAATTATACTTAAGTTTCTTAATTAACTTAATTAATCTAAATCATTAAAACTTTAATTATCTTAAGATAAAACTTAATTATCATTAAAACACCTTATTTTAAGAATTTACTCTACTTAATTAAATCATTAATTAAGATTGAATAAAATAAACATTTAATCTTGATAAATTAAACTTACCATATCATAACTTCTTTGAATACTTTAAACATTATCAAGTAATAGTTTAAAACTATTATCAATTTAAATTTAAAACTTGCTTAAAAATTTCATTTCTAATTTAAGTTTAAAATAACTTTAAATTTTACTTAACAAAATTTAAATCAAACCAATTTCAAAATTTCTTAACCAATTTTTAAAGAAAACAGTCATTATTTAAATAAAGCAATTTATGCAAGAAAACTTAAACCAAACTTATCTTTAAATTTCAAAAAACCCTTATTTAAAATATTTTTAAAACTGTTCAGCTTTTACTTTGGGTCAAACCCGAAGATTTCTCGAGTCAAACCCGAATTTCCCCTGCTTCTCTTCCATTACCAAAAACTTTGCTTATTTATAATTTCTTTTTAGTTTAAACCCTACAGGAATAATCACCACAACTACTCGAGTTTACACTCGAGTCATCTACCCCTAATTCCGACCCTATCTTCGAGAATCCCACAACACAAAACAACTGACATGAAAACTTCCATGTGCACGTGCACCAGCATCGGAATCATCTCCGACCTCTGACGAACCCTCCGGCACGTCACCCTACATCGCAGCAACCCTCGCTGATCATCAAACCACACTTACAGGCCTTCGAACAAGATCGAGCTACTTAGTTGAATCATGCAACCAAACCACTTCCATCAAATCCCTTCGATCAAATATTCCGACCACCAGAGGTTAAGAAACCTCGTCCCCAGCTTCTCTAATCTTCCACGCCACCAATACCCATGGTCTTATGCAACTCGAATCACCAGAGTTGCCGTGCTACTTCCTTTTCCGACCAAGACACAAACTAGGGTTAAAAACTTTCACAACCCACCGCCGCCGCCACGGTGATCTGGAGCTCCACGGGATAATTTTCCCGGCCTTCCCGATCACTCCACTATCTCCAGTGGAAACCATGACCTCCCCGATCACTTGGATCATCAGAATTCACCCAAAAACCCAATTCCAGTTACCCCCAAAATTCACATTCATAACTTCGTTTAAAATTTTGATTTTGATTTTAAAAATCATATTTTCCCAGGCCAATTCAAGTTATATACTTGAATTAGAGAATTTCAACCATTAGTTTTTAACATGTTTGTAATTTAATTTCTTATTTTACTGTAAAGCTTGATTTCCAAACACTATATAAATATAAACATGTTTAAACTATTTTTAGATCCAAGTTCAAGTTTAAACAAACTAAATTTGTTTGAAACTAAGGCCTATCACAGATCAGAGGAGGAGAAAGTGGAATTTGAATTAAATTTAAACTCTGTAATATAAAATAGAGAAGAACATGAATATAACAGACATGTACACATGAATACAATCATATATACAGAATTCTACACTTATTTATACACATGCAGGCATCATTATCATAGAGATTTCATAGCAACCTTTTTTTACCTACTTAACTTTTAAATTAAAAAGTTTACTCACTGATCAAAGAGGCAGAGAACTTGATTTCTTTAAAACTGAATAGCTTTGAAACTTGGTTTGAAAATTTGCATGCTTTTGTTGCTTTGATTCCAGAAAACTTTGTCTTGCTTGTAACTTAAAACTGAAAAGCTTTAAAACTGGAAACTTGAAGGGTATTGAAGCTGGTGGATCTTTGTTACAGGCTGAAGATAAAAGGTTTACAGGTTTTTGATTTATTTCTGGTTTGCATTTGTTTATGAACGAAAAGAAAAAAAATTGATATATAGAAACAAGTATACAGGGCTTTGTTTCTTGCTGGTACAATTTTTATTAGTTTGGGTCAGAGATTTTTTTCTCTTAGGAGGCTGAAATGATACATGTTGTACAAGCATTAATTAAAATGTCTTGTATTGTCATACTTATCCCCTATTAAATTTCGTATGTACTTAGATGTTATTTTTCTTGCCTTGCATATCTACATTGCTATAGTATATATAATATATTACTTGCCTGTAAATATATGTAGACTATATAATTCTAGACTTATCTTTATGTCCATTTCATATATTTTTTTACATAACCATTTATTTGAAATATTTATTTCTATTTAGCACTTAATGTATTTAACTAATGTATTTATTTCTATTTTAACCTTAAACTACCAAACACTTCATTTATAATTATTATTTATTTATTTTCACTTATGTTTAATATCATAGTTTTTTATGTTTTTATGTTTATATTTATGTTTATGACCATGTATTTGTTCTTAAATAATACTTATTAAATTTGAAATAATAGGTCTATTTAAAATCTATTGATAAAATAACACCAATTAAATTTGTAACTAATTATCCCATTTAAAAATCTATTTATAACTATATTTTAAAACAAATCATTATTAAATTGTTTGAAAATAATAAACTTACAAATTTTAATTAATTAATTAAGGAGATTATCACATTTTAAATACCTTGAAATTCCAGGATATCACATTTCTCCCCCCTTAAAAGAATTTCGTCCTCGAAATTTAAAACAAAAGATAATCCAAAGTTTTATTTTATTTCAACCAATTCAGGCATACATATCAGCCATACACAACAAAACAAACAATTCTATCCAAACAAACAATTCAATCAAACAAACAACACTAGCTATTCGGACACAGATCCGGATAAGCTTCCTAAAAATTTCCCGAGTTTCCCAGGTACAGATACTGGAATACTCGCTCTACTGAATCCAAACTAGCTATACTACTGAGCTACTGATCTCCTACTCATCTACATCTACAATCTACATAAGAGATCTGACCACACTCAAGACCTGATCAACAACCAAACCCTTCTGAACTACTGGTTCCAAAACCAGAGATGAATCATACACGTACTCCCTCAGAGATACGTGAAATACATTAAATCCCAGTCTTCTAAATTGGCAATTCACTCCTGTAATCCAAATCACTTATCCTTACAAGAATACAAAAAAATCCAATATACTTCGAAGCTAACCTCATAGTCTTACCCAATCTTATTGCTCCCTTTACCAGAGAAAATCTCAACAACAACGAAGTTTCCAACTTCGAACTCCAAATTCTTCCGTTTCTTATCCACAAAACTCCTTTGACGATCCTGGACTGCCTACATCCTTTCCTGATTAGCTCAATCTTCGTTGATGCTTCAATAAACAAACTGGATAAAAATATCTCAACAAAAAGATCCTCTCCAGATTTACCCAAAATCCAGAATACAACCCTACTCCACCATCATCAGTAGATTAAAACTTACTTCTCCTATCCGAAAAAGACAAAACAAAAACACTTGCCAATCTGGCCTCAAATCCAGAAAAAAAATCCTGTAGAAATTCTCTAATCCCAAAACGCTGCAACTTCCGGTTACTTCCCCTCTAGAACAGCTGCCACCTTGCTTCCGCTTCACAACTCTGATCTGGAGTAGATGAGCATGTCGATGATTTCGAGCAAAATCTTAACCAACACCTCCTGGACACACACTTCATCAGATCCACCACAATCGGAAACAACTGCTCAAAGAAACAGATGAGTCCTCAGTCAAGGGTACTGTCTTCAGCTACCCTTAGCTGGAAGAAACTCGAAACTAGATACAGAAGAGAAAACACAAATGCTCCACCAAATCTTCTTTAGAAACCACCGGTATCTCTACCAGACCCAGGTCAATGGAAATTAAACTTCCTAATGTGGACAAACTTCTGGCTTCATTGAAAACTTCTGGACAAATCTTTGACAACTCTATAACTCATACATCCTCTAGGGATGCCAGAAATCCATGCAAAAGATTATCCAAGAGAATCACTCAAACTATCGCAAGTCACTTTTGCGATCCCATCCAGACCAATATCCACAGATACTATTCTCTCTTCACAAATCAGAACAGCTTGACCTTGACCAACCAATCCACCGAAGAAATGGATCCACTCTGCTGCTTCTGAATTCCACCACTAGGGTACTATTAAGCCAAAAGATCTTCCTGCTGGCACAAAACATCTCCCAGCTGCACTGCTGCCACGGATGCCAAAAACTTCCTAATCCAAAGCTACCTTGAGAAACTCAAACCTTAAACCAAACACAACATCCAGCTGAAACTCGGTCTCATCATCGATGCAGACACACTCCCTCAAACTTGTTTCAAAGAAAACATCTTCGAAAACATCCAAAGTCACTACGTCTCACCACGCAACTACTACTTCATGAGGTTGCCAACATACCATCACTTGTTTCTGCCTAACCGACAGATCCAAACTCTCAAAAATTCGCTCACACGAGGGCGATCAAGCTTGCACTTTAATGATGAACTCCGAACCTTAACAGGTTTCCTTTAGAGATCAATGAAATTATTACACCATAGCAAAGCTCACTCGAGACGGTATTAGGTCTACAGTCTTGACATATACACTTCCAACCTCAAACATTCAAACTCCAACCATTGGTAGTCGTGTTACACACACCACTACCTTATCTACCTTTATAACTTATATTGGAAAACCCGAATAGGTAACCCAACAGATAGGTAGAAATATAGATATATGTATGTATATTCAAAATTACAAATACGCTCTCTCAAGAAAGACACCACTCCAGAGCCTAGGTATTATCTGAACCTATGCTCTGATACCAACTGTCACGACCCGCCTTTCTATTCACAGAAAGACGCATCATCAATAAGAAAGAAAGGGATAGAAAAGAGAAAAGATAGAGAAGAAAGAACTAAACAACATCAGAATCTCACTGCAGAACGAATATATATCTATATGCTGAAGCCTCCTGCTCCATTGCTCCTCCAGAATTCGTCAAAGCTAACCTGAATTCCTTGGCTACTCGTAAAAATTTGAGTTCCCAAGAGTTTAGGAAAAACAGAAATAAACTCCGGGTCAGACATGGGTCTGGTATGAGTAAACGGTTAAAGTTGCTTAACTTTAAAAAAACTTTTTGAAAACAAAGGTATCACGTAAGACTTCCCACACATAAACATGGGTAAGTTTTTACCTGACGCTAACCAAACATTTGATAGGAAATCCAGTGATATTATAATAGTGTCTAGGGTTCTTAAGTAAAATACAGAAATAGCTGGAATGCTTACATCTCACGTTCCAACATAGTTGGGCAAAACTAAATCGTACGGCGCTTATTGGAGTTTGGATTCCATACAATGGCAGGGCTACTGGGGTACCGCCCATCACAGTACGTGGCCTAGATCAACGTACCGAGGATCACGCCCAACCCCCTGCAACACAAGGCCGGAACCATCCCTTACTGGACAGTCCCGAATAAGACAACCCCGCGGTTGTAGCTAGCAACCGCCACACAGCCGAATAAAAAGGGACTCTAGACAGGGGAAATCTTATCCTACTTGGGTATGACCCACTTAACCTTGCTGCACCTCCCATGTTTTAGCCATTCCCGGTTGATGAGGCTTGAGGTTGTGATTACCTTATCAGAACACATCACTTAGAATGCTCATCGTCCACCTGACGATGTTCTGAAAGCATTCAATCCATACAAGTTCGTTCCGGGTTCGAACGAAACCAAAGGCATTATCTCGTTACACTCATTTTGAAATCACCCTCAGAGTTAACAACAATAACCCTTACACTCTGAATCTTCATCTTCACTTGAGATTCACGACCTATCGTTAATTTGGATCGATGTTGTAACAACCCGCATATTTATCGATTTTATATTTAAATATTTTATCGTTAGTCGGATGTTAGTCCGAAAAGCTACTTTTTGCATACGGTCAAATTAGGACTCGAGACCACCCCCATTGAGTTCAAAATGACGTTTGCGATCTTTTTGAGTGTAAACTTCGATATGTTTGGAGATAGTGAAATTTTCGTCACTTTTTGTGTTGAGCTTTTGGTTTGGGCTGCACCTCTTCTACCTCAGCCCAACCCCTTCCTTCTCTTCATCACTTCATCAACTTTGAAGCTTTAGCAAAAATGGTGGAGGGAGTAGGAAATTAAAATTCCAAGCTCAAGTTCTTTAGCAAATTCAACATCTAACTCCAAATTCAAAGTGAAGACATTGATTCAAGCTTGTGGTTGATCTTTGCCTTGCCCCCGAGCTTCATCTTCATCAAATTCCGTGAAAGGTGAGATTTTTGATCTCACATCTTGCCTATAATTGTCATTGGACTGTTGGGGATGATCCCTCATCACTTTAGCATGTTTGTTTGCATTGGATTGGCGAAAAACTACAAATTTTGGCGTTTTGGTGAGTTTCTGGCCTTAAGTCGTTTCTGGCCATCGCTGAGTCATCCACGAGTTAAGCCTAAGTCGTAAGTCGTTCGCGTTGAAGAGTCACACGGAGCATAAGTCGTTCCAGGCCTTAAGTCGTTCTGGGTGTGCTAAGTCGTTCGCGAGTTAAGGGCTTAAGTCGCGCGCGTTGAAAAGTCACCGCCTTTGTATTTCTGTTCGCCTGGGTTGAGTCGTTCACGAGTTAAAAGCATAAGTCGTTCACGAGTTAAAGGCTTAAGTCGTTTGCAGTTAGCTCGCTCGCCCTGGCTTAAGTCGTAGGTCGTCCCCGACCTAACTTCACTAGGTCGTTCCAGGCCTTAAGTCGTAGGTCGTCCTCGACCTAACTCCACTAGGTCGTTCCAGGCCTTAAGTCGTAGGTCGCGTGGCACTTTAGGTCGCATGGCCTTGTTCCCCAGTTAGGTCGTAGGACCTTTTGACTGTTAGGTCGTAAAGACCTTAGCTCGTAGCTCGTATTAGAGCTTAAGTCCTAGGTCGTTAGCTCTTAAGTCCTAGGTCGTTGGCTTTTAAATCGTTAAGTCGTAGGTCGCTGCTCCTACTAAGTCGTTCGGCCATGCCAACTCCGCTAGCTCGCAACTGTTAGGTCGTATGACCTTAAGTCGTAGGTCGTCTCCGACCTAACATTCCCACTGCTATTTCACTAGGTCGCTTGACCTTAAGTCGTAGGTCGCTTGACTTTGTTAAGTCGTAGGTCGCTCGACTTTGTTAAGTCGTAGGTCGCCCCCGACCTTACCCTTAGGTCGAATGACCTGTGATTCGCTAGGTCGCGATTTTCCTTAGGTCGTATGACCTATTTTTCCTTAGGTCGCTGGACCTGCTTGCCTTCACTAAGTCGTACCGTGACGGGACGCTACCCCGCACCCCGCCGTGGGCGCTGCCCCCTGGACCCCCGTATTACTCTGCGTAGGCAATCTTATCTGAAAAGCGTTCAACAGAACTCCTTACTTTGATGGTTTTGGGAATTGATTTCTTTGAACTTTACTCACGTCTCCGAACGTGAATTTTTATGATTGATTGTTTCTACAATCACTTCTATGATTTGTCACTTCAAAATATAAAGGTTTCCTATACTAGTATTAAATATCAAAACTCTTTCATTAAAACGATTTCAACTCGATTTTCAATATCAAACTCGTTTATAAAACTGTTTTCCAATTTATTAGTATATACAAACCTTTACCTCATTCGTATGAGAAAATATAATTAAACGGCTTAGCAAAACAAGTGGTATGAAACGCTTGCGTTTACTTCGTCGGTTAATTGATGGACTTGTTCGATTGAAACTCTTGTGACAATTTCCTAGTGCAGATCTACAATCTGTTCGTAAATATTTGAGTTAAGCAAGTGGTTATGGGACATAAAGCTAAACTCTTATATTTACTAGCTTAGTGTAATCGACACTTCCTTATGATCACGATGATCATTCTTGTGATTTAGACTAGCGATTGTGCTATGTCTCTTTGTTTGCGAGGTTAGAATAGACACCATTTGTGTGATTTCGATTCACACATATCTCTTTATCTTCAAGGTTAGTCTATGCCTCATTGGTGTGATTTCGATTCACACATATTGAAACTCTTTATGATCGATGACGATCATTTTATGGTTTAGGCTCATGGGTCGTATCTATTTAGGTGCGTCGATGTTTACTTCTCACATGGGTCGTATCTATTTAGGTGCGTCGATGTTTACTTCTCTCATGGGTCGTATCTATTTAGGTGCATCGATGTTTACTTCTCACATGGGTCGTATCTATTTAGGTGCGTCGATGTTTACTTCTCACATGGGTCGTATCTATTTAGGTGCGTCGATGTTTATTTCTCGCATGGGTCGTACCTATTTAGGTGCGTCGATGTTTATTTACTTCGTGGAGCAATCGGCTCAATAAGTCGGGGCATGGGGCGTATCTATTTAGGTGCGTCGATGTTCATCTATGCATGGGTTGTATCTTTCTAGGTGCGTCGATGTTCGACTTTTCATGGGGTGTATCTTTTTAGGTGCATCGATGTTAGACTTTTCATGGGGTGTATCTTTCTAGGTGCATCGATGTTAGACATTACATGGGGCGTATCTTTCTAGTTGCGTCGATGTTTATTTATGCATGGGGCGTATCTTTCTAGGTGCGTCAATGCTAGAACATGGGTCGTATCTTTCTAGGTGCGTCGATGTTCGACTTTGCATGGGGTGCATCTTTCTAGGTGTATCGATGCTAGACTTTACATGGGGCATATCTTTCTAGGTGCGTCGATGTTTAGTTTATGGGATTGGTCATCCTCTTTTCTTGAGATTTCTGGATTTTATGTTTCACCAGCTTTTACCATTGACATTAATGAGTATGTCATTTTATTGTGGTTTGGTGAATTAAATTAAGAATATGACATTCTTTTAATCTTTGAGAAAATTCTTGTGATATTGATTAATCTCTTATTGATTATCATTTTCATACTTGTAGTAGTATGCTTTTATGGATATCTTATATGTTTATGCCATATCTCTTGTTCTATATCACTTTATCTGATAATTATAGCTAGACTGATCCGTTTATTATTTTCTTCTTAAATAATACTCGGGTCAGACTGAGATTTTACAGGTGCTTCCTCATGACTTCTTATCTGGAGCCATCTTCTGACTTTTGGCTAACTACTCTAGTTTAGTAGTTTTTGTTTGTATACATTTGAGATTAGACTCCTTGATGTATACATATTCTATTATCTTGCACTTGTATCTATTCACTTGTGTTATTGTGGATCTTATTTGACCACCACTCTGATGTACACTTTCATGTGTTGTATTCATATCTCTTTCCGCCTTTGTGATATGAATTGTCTGTGACTGATTTGTGTTACGTTTATTTCTATATTTGTTTCCGAAGATCATATATAGCCACCGTGTGATAGCTTTGTGTTTGTATCGGTATGTCGGATTTCCTCCTTAAAAGATATGCATTCTATTCTATCTGACATATCGGTGCTCGCGCAAAGAAGTTACACAGATGGTCGCTCCTCAACAACCTTATCCTCCGTGCTAATTGACAGCACTACACCGTAGTGTTCTTGGTTAGCGTGGGTATAAAGGTGGGGCGTCACAGATGTGGTTTTCGGATATCCAAATCTGGAAACCCGATCCCGGTCTCATCGAAATCCAAAACATAACTTTTAGGTCCAAGTTGTTTTAAAGTTAAAACAATTCAATTCTACTATCTATATACACATAGATAGATAATTCATATCATCATCACAAACAGATAATTCACATTATCATCATAAACAGATAATTCACATTATCATCACATTTCAACCAAAGCATCCATATCACACAGCATCACTTATCTCATATCTGAGATATCAAACCATTCAAGGCAATCAATATCATTCAACATCCATAAGAAATGATTTATTAATCACCATCTGTAATTAATTTAAAGTGAATTAAATTAATTACTTCCATCTCTAATTAATTTAAATAAATTAAATTTATTACTTTCATCACATAAATCTTGCTTACTTAATCATTAATTAATTACAAACCAATTAATTGATCATCCTCTAATTACCCACCTTAATTAATCATCCTGATTAGTTATTCTTAATTACCTTAAGGAATTAGCCTTTAATTAATTATACAAATTAATTATCCTTAACCATTCACAGTAATTAACCATTAATTACTTCATTAATTACATTAATTAATGATCCTTAATTAATTACTTCCATTAATTAATTAACTATAATTAATTACATTAATCCTTAATTAATTACATTAATTAATTAAACTCTAATTTAATCATTTCCATTTATCAACCTTAACCATAAACTGTAATTACCATCCTGTAATTACTTACCTTAATTAATTAACTTCTTAATTAATTATATAAATCCTTTGATTAATTACACTAAGTAATAAATCTTTAATTACTTCTACTAAGTAATTATACTTTAATTACTTCCCGTTAAGTAATTCCTTTTATTAATTACATCCAGTAATTATACATTAATTACTTACACTAAGTAATTATACTTATCAATCTTATTAAGTATTCATACTTAATCCTTTATCAAGTGATTATCTTTAATTTATTTACAAATTAATTAACTTAAATTAATCACATTCATTTTATTAATTACAATTGAGTAATTCATCCCTTAATTACCTTTAAAACAAATTAATTAATCTTAACTATAGATTAATTATCCTTTAATTATTAATTAATAAATCTTAATTATCAATTAATCCATCCTTAACAACAGTTAATTAACCCTTAATTAATCTTATAGATTAATTATTTCTTAATTATTAATTAATAAAACCTAATTATTAATAAATAAACTTAATTAAGTACTTCTTAATTACCAGTTAATTAATCTCTAATTACTTAGTTAATTAATTACAAATTAATTAATTTCTAATCATTAATTTAATCAAACTTAATTACTTAATTAATAATCCTTAATTACAATTAATTATAACCTTCAATTATAAATTAATTAATCCTTAATCATTGGTTAATTAAATTAATTAACTATTCTTATTTAATTACTTAATTAATTCTTTATCCTTAATTAATTAAATTAATTAATTATACTTAAGTTTCTTAATTAACTTAATTAATCTAAATCATTAAAACTTTAATTATCTTAAGATAAAACTTAATTATCATTAAAACACCTTATTTTAAGAATTTACTCTACTTAATTAAATCATTAATTAAGATTGAATAAAATAAACATTTAATCTTGATAAATTAAACTTACCATATCATAACTTCTTTGAATACTTTAAACATTATCAAGTAATAGTTTAAAACTATTATCAATTTAAATTTAAAACTTGCTTAAAAATTTCATTTCTAATTTAAGTTTAAAATAACTTTAAATTTTACTTAACGAAATTTAAATCAAACCAATTTCAAAACTTCTTAACCAATTTTTAAAAAAACAATCATTATTTAAATAAAGCAATTTATGCAAAAAAACTTAAACCAAACTTATCTTTAAATTTCCAAAAACCCTTATTTAAAATATTTTTAAAACTGTTCAGCTTTTACTTTGGGTCAAACCCGAAGATTTCTCGAGTCAAACCCGAGTTTCCCCTGCTTCTCTTCCATTACCAAAAACTTTGCTTATTTATAATTTCTTTTTAGTTTAAACCCTACAGGAATAATCACCACAACTACTCAAGTTTACACTCGAGTCATCTACCCCAAATTCCGACCCTATCTTCGAGAATCCCACAACACAAAACAACTGACATGAAAACTTCCATGTGCACATGCACCAGCATCGGAATCATCTCCGACCTCTGACGAACCCTCCGGCACGTCACCCTACATCGCAGCAACCCTCGCCGATCATCAAACCACACTTACAGGCCTTCGAACAAGATCGAGCTACTTAGTTGAATCATGCAACCGAACCACTTCCATCAAATCCCTTCGATCAAATATTCCGACCACCAGAGGTTAAGAAACCTCGTCCCCAGCTTCTCCAATCTTCCACGCCACCAATACCCATGGTCTTATGCAACTCGAATCACCAGAGTTGTCGTGCTACTTCCTTTTCCGACCAAGACACAAACTAGGGTTAAAAACTTTCACAACCCACCGCCGCCGCCACGGTGATCTGGAGCTCCACGGGATAATTTTCCCGGCCTTCCCGATCACTCCACTATCTCCAGTGGAAACCATGACCTCCCCGATCACTTGGATCATCAGAATTCACCCAAAAACCCAATTCTAGTTACCCCCAAAATTCACATTCATAACTTCGTTTAAAATTTTGATTTTGATTTTAAAAATCATATTTTCCCAGGCCAATTCAAGTTATATACTTGAATTAGAGAATTTCAACCATTAGTTTTTAACATGTTTGTAATTTAATTTCTTATTTTACTGTAAAGATTGATTTCCAGACACTATATAAATATAAACATGTTTAAACTATTTTTAGATCCAAGTTCAAGTTTAAACAAACTAAATTTGTTTGAAACTAAGGCCTATCACAGATCAGAGGAGGAGAAAGTGGAATTTGAATTAAATTTAAACTCTGTAATATAAAACAGAGAAGAACATGAATATAACAGACATGTACACATGAATACAATCATATATACAGAATTCTACACTTATTTATACACATGCAGGCATCATTATCATAGAGATTTCATAGCAACCTTTTTTTACCTACTTAACTTTTAAATTAAAAAGTTTACTCACTGATCAAAGTGGCAGAGAACTTGATTTCTTTAAAACTGAATACCTTTGAAACTTGGTTTGAAAATTTGCATGCTTTTGTTGCTTTTATTCCAGAAAACTTTGTCTTGCTTGTAACTTAAAACTGAAAAGCTTTAAAACTGGAAACTTGAAGGGTATTGAAGCTGGTGGATCTTTGTTACAAGCTGAAGATAAAAGGGTTTACAGGTTTTTGATTTATTTCTGGTTTGCATTTGTTTATGAACGAAAAGAAGAAAAAAATTGATATATAGAAACAAGTATACAGGGCTTTGTTTCTTGCTGGTACAATTTTTATTAGGTTGGGTCAGAGATTTTTTTCTCTTAGGAGGCTGAAATGATACATGTTGTACAAGCATTAATTAAAATGTCTTGTATTGTCATACTTATCCCCTATTAAATTTCGTATGTGCTTAGATATTATTTTTCTTGCCTTGCATATCTACATTGCTATAGTATATATAATATAGTACTTGCCTGCAAATATATGTAGACTATATAATTCTAGACTTATCTTTATGTCCATTTCATATATTTTTTACATAACCATTTATTTGAAATATTTATTTCTATTTAGCATTTAATGTATTTAACTAATGTATTTATTTCTATTTTAACCTTAAACTACCAAACACTTCGTTTATAATTATTTATTTATTTATTTTCACTTATGTTTAATATCATAGTTTCTTATGTTTATATGTTTATATTTATGTTTATGACCATATATTTGTTTTTAAATAATACTTATTAAATTTGAAATAATAGGTCTATTTAAAATCTATTGATAAAATAACACTAATTAAATTTGTAACTAATTATTCCATTTAAAAATCTATTTATAACTATATTTTAAAACAACTCATTATTAAATTGTTGGAAAATAATAAACTTACAAATTTTAATTAATTAATTAAGGAGATTATCACATTTTAAATTCCTTGAAATTCTAGGATATCATAGGATCCCTCCAACCTATCCACCTACATCACAGATAGCATATAATCATAAAAATATAAATCAACCGCTTTGAGGCGGGATTCATATACATAGGGTCATCCGCTCTTACAATAGGGTCTCATCCGCTCCAATAGGCGGGAATATATCCAAACCAACTAATATATATATATATATATATATATATAGTATACCTTCCAAACAAACAACAATCATCATAAATAAAATTATTCCCACTTATATAAAAATATAAGCAGGCTAGAGAGGTGAGTTAACTCACAAAAATGCCGAAATCGCTAAGAACTCTGGTTTGAATTAAAATTGAATGGTCGTTCAATTTAACTCAAAATTCCAACTAGATCTGAATTCGTCAAATACAACTCCATAGCGTAGTGCTTGCTTATATGAATGCAAACGCAACTTGTCATGCTTGAAATGGACTCGTACGAGAAAGTTAAGAATTAATTACCATTTCATATCAATAAAAGTAAAATCAACAAAATAATTATTTAAACTTTTACCCATCCCCCTCTTGCACTATAGGCCTGCGCACAAAAATTGTTTTTTTATTCTCGTTCGCGAATCGCGCTCGCACGTCCGCGGCCGACACCGTAAGCCACGCGCCTGATCACCTCCGCGTGCTCCCAGTGCCGCCTCGACCTACGCGCCACCCTCCTACACGTGCACGCGCGAGAATCTAAGCCGCGACCCAAAAATCCACAGATAAACGTGGTGAGATTTCAGCCGCCTCAGTTCGTCGTTCAGCAATCCGACCGTTGGTCAGCTTCATATGGTTGCCCTCTACATTTTTCTAGTTAAAGTCATTGGCTAATTTTGCCTCTGGAGGCTTTGATCAATGTCAGCCATTGGATGGTGGAGTTTAATGGCAATTGAAATATCTTTTAGGGTTAGGTTTTGCAAAATTAAAGAAGCAGACGGCAATTTATAGAAAATTTCACTTAGCACTATTCATTCGTCAAAATTCCAAACTCCAAACGAAGCATGTCGCCTTGCATTCTATATGTTATACCCATATTCCGAACACAATGGAATATATATCGGAAGTCGATTCCATCATATTCAAAAGATAGCTTTTCAAATCGAATTATTTTAATTAAATTCCTTTAATTAATTTCTACGCATATCGAACTCGCATGACCAAACGATAAGTCCAATCGACACGAAATTTGATAGCATATAATAATTTACCATTACGGATTCAATGAAACTAGTTTCGTCGAAATCCGAGACAGTGTCAAAAATAACTATTTTTACACGTTAATCAAAACGAGTAATTTCCGATTTCAGTTTAATCACTTTTAACCCAAATTTAAAAGTTTACTAACTCCATTCTAATTTAAATAGAATTTAAATCAACTTTCAAAATCATTTTCATTCATTTTAAATTCAAGATTCAATTATTTAAACAATTTCAAATATTAAATTTAACAATTTGATTATCCAATAAATCGCTATATTTGAAATATTAGTTATTTAACTTATAAAATTAACTTTTCAATATTTAAAATAAATTAAATATTCTAAATTCGAATGACTAAAATTCCGAGTCGTTACAAAAACTCAAATCAACTCTAATTGAGTTGGATTATCAACCAACCAAATCAAACAACTCTTTATTTACTAAGTTTGCAATGGTGATATAATCTACATACTAATATATGTTGACGATTTCATAAATACAAATAACACTGAAGCAGAAATCAACAAACTAAGCAATTGGATCAGCCATTTGGATCGCGCAAAACAATATAGTGTATTTTTACATTATTTATATTCCAATATAATAAAATTTCAAAGTTAAATTATTGAAGTAATGTATTTTTTGTATTTTTTAGGAAAAACGATGATCATATGCATGTGTGTGTCTATACATATATAAATACATACGTATAAAAGTATGTGTGTATGTGTGTATATGTACTCATATACATATATAAAAACAAACACACATATATGTACATATATGACATACACAAATGCATACATATACGTTTGTATGTATTTATGCATATCTATATTGTGTTTTATGTTACTATACACACACATATACATAAAGACATTTATATGTATACATATGTGTGTTTGTGTACGTACGTACGTACACATGTATGTATGTATATAGGGATTGTCAAAGGGATACCAGGTTTGAATAAGGGGGAAATCAATCTTTAAATAAAATTGTTATGGGTGGAAAATGGTAAATTGAGATAAATGAATTACTATTTTACTGTCGTTCAAAGCAAATTTGGTAAACTATCTAAAACTAAAAAGAAAAACGACGGATGGTCCACTAAAAATAAACTCAGAGAGGTTTTGATCGAAAAGAGAATTAAAGTAGTATGAAACCAAACCACTAAAAAAATTGCATAAAAATAGCATATGCTTATCGTTTAACCAATGAAACGAGGGGTAATAATGGAATTATATGTGATTGTATGGAGGGTTAAATTTTTTGGTACCCCTCAAAAAGATTTTAAGAATAATTAAAAAAATCATCAATATGATGATCTTTTGGATGTATTTATGATCTTTTAATTGTACGCTAGCATCTTCGACTAATAGTTACTTTAGTATATAGTTTTCCATCAGGCTTATTGGTGGTATTTGACCCTGTAGTAATAAAATTTATAGGTGTTGTTCGAAAATAAACTAGAAAGGGTTTGATCAAAAAGAGAATTATAAAGCGGTAGGAAACCAAACCGTTGAATAATTTGTATAAAACTGCACATGCATATGGTCCTGAGCAGTGGCAATTTGCCACACCCATATGCGCAAAAATTGCCACGGTCTTAAGCCGTGGCAATTTTACCATGGCCTTGAGCCGTGGTAAAATAAATTACCACGGTTACAGACAGTGGCAATTTTGGAACGGCTTTGGACCATTCCAAAGTTATCAAAAAACAATTCACACCTCGTGTACTAGATCTCCTCGTATATTTCACGCCTTCTCCCAAAAATAGAACGCCACTTCCTAAATCTCACCCATTATCCTCCTACTCCCTAAGTCTCGTCGACGCTGCTTCTGGAAAATCAACGTATTCAATTTTGCTCATTCTAAAACTAAATCAAATCCCTAATCCCCAAATCATTAGCTCGTGAAAATCCCAAGCAAGCACGGCCCAAGCAGCGATACGATGAGGGTGTAAACGATCAAGCTTTTTAATGGCCGCGACCTGGCACGCACGTACTTTCGACTTCTGCGTGTATTTACAGCCAAACAAATACTGCTTCTCAATTTTTCTGCTCTTCCGAGCTTCCTTCATATTAAAGGTGGTTTTCTATTCACCTATTCTCAATTATCGTGTTATTTAGATGTATTGATAAGCTTCATTCAATATGTTTTCTGCTTTTGGTTCTTTCAGTTTTCAGGCAAACTCTAGCGTCTATGATCTGGAACTTGAATCGCGATTCAGGTAATCCCCATTTGCATTTGAACTATATCTGGGAATGCTAAACATGGGATTTGTTGTTCTTGTCTTATAAATTGATAATTATATAACTCTGAACGTGCATTCAAAAAACAAAATCATTACTTCTTTTCAAACTTTTTTTGCAGGAAACAAAGTCTTTATGTCGAGTTAAAAAATGATGTTAAAGTTGAAATAGAAGGGCATTTACTCGATTTCTTTTGGACGCTAGCGTGACATTACACAGACAAAGTGAAATATAATTTGCAGGTGCGTTTAGTTGTTATCTTAGGAAAAAATTGATTTTGTATATGAACTGAATGAATGTTTCAGAATTCTTTACCATAGAAGTACGAGTACGTGTAGGTATTGCTCTTAAGCATTAATTTTGTGGCTTTTGTTGATTGTATATCACTGATTTATAAAACAGAGTGAATATTATAATCTCTCTCTCATGTTATTATACAACTTCATAAATTATCCAAGTGAGCATGTACACATGATATTACTTCAGCATTACACACTACTGTAGGTTGAAGGTGCTATTTTGGTTTTTTGCACAGGGAGGGTGGAAAGCTCTATAGTCTGTAGCTTTTGCTTTTAACTCAAATCAAAAAAACCTGTAGACTTTTCATTGCCTAATGAAGTTGAGCAACAAATGACAATGGGGATTATTTGCATTATGAAAGCCGGTTCTACAAGCGAAGATATGTAACAAAATTAACCATATGATATGTAGTATACATCAGTGAAAGTTTATTGTAAATTCTGTAAATTTTCAGCGTAAGATGTATAAATTTTGTCTACATTTCCTCATGCAGTAATTTGGTATTTAAAGAAATGTGAGAGCTTATTCAGGAAATATGCCAAATTTGCATCTTAATTGCATGCTGTGATGGATTCAATGGACGGTAAAATCAAATTAGTGGTGTTAAAGGGCAAAGCTATGGCCGTGGTAAGTTTACAAAAACTGTGTTTGATGGATCATTCTGAGTACTGCGTTTTAATTATGTCATTTCATGTGTTATGACTTTGTTATGACTTACAAACTAGGCTCTTGTGTATCATTTCATCTCAGTCTATAACTATTTATTGTCTTACTGAAAGTGGCACACAGACAAGCTTGGATTTGTCTAGGGAGAATTTTGAGAGAAATCCTTGTGATCTGTTATTAAATTTCTTGTGACCTTATTAATTTATTGTCCTATCTTTGTAGGCATGCCAAAACCTATAAACAATCAAAATTGGTTAATCTTTTCATGCATCAGGTTACATTTGACTAATGGTTATTTAAGACATACCCATTCCATATTTGAACTAGGATATTACCACTATTGAATACCATGACATGCTCAAAGTTCCAATTGATACTGATATATGGTATTAAAAAACTATATATAAATAAGTCAGTAGCATTTAAGATAGTAAATAATTGGAAAAAGTTAAGATAAATGTTTTCATCTTGATTATAGGAATTCTTATCTCATTATAAATACGTTATAACTTACTACCAAACCAATTATCTGTATGCGTTTACTAATTATGGTTTCAATAAACCTGATTACACAGTCTTTATTATCACGTGTTTGTGTAAATATTTACTATTTTTCCTAATTGAGATGCCACTTTCTACGAAATATAATTAAATTCTAATTGGATACATGTTCACTTAATTCTTTTATAGTTTTTTCTTCTTCTTACAACTATATATACTTCATCACATTTTTGTAACATTTGTTTTCATGTACTTTCATCCATTGACATGCTGCTACTAATGCTTACAAAGTAACCCAGATTCTACCTCAAATTCTACTTTCATAAGCATGTTTTCTATACATTTTCATTTCCAAATTTACGAGAAATATTAACTCTCCTAATATAGTAACCCACTGATCCAATATTTGTTTAGTATTCAATAGCATATTTAAATGCCAATACTTTCTGGCAGTAAAATTTTTGGTACTTTACAGCTTTCATAACTTAGTTGTTTAATGCGTATTGATCTTAATTTAAGAGAAACAATTGTCTAGTGTTTTAATTAAATGTTTGAGAAAAAAGGACGTAGTGAAGGATCATTTTCTGTAAACTAATCAAATTACTAATTGCCATATAAACCAACCATGGTATTCTGTCCTTTTCATTTCCCATTTAAGTCTACGTATTGGAGAAATTATTATCTTATTTTAATTATAAGATAATAATTTTCTGTAAACTAATCAAATTACTAATTTCTCAATTTTCATCTACTGTCCCTTTCATTTCCCATTTAAGTCTCCATATCAGTCTAAATCATCTCATCTTTTGTGTATATTTCCAACCAAAAAAATGACATGTATGTTGATATATTTCCTTCCATCCAAGGTTCGAATGATGTGTTTGAAGAATTTTTAAGATATTATGCTTCAGTCATTTCTATATCAAAGGCATGTGATATTTTTTGTAGAAATTGTTTATTTATTTATTTCTTGGAATGAATAAATATCAATATTTTTTGTAGATTGAAAATGAGACGAATTGGGTTTCTACTGCATATACCGATTGTGAACATTTTCCTAATCTTGCACTAATTAATTATTCCAACATGATAATATATTTTAAAGCAAAAGAGGTACGTTACCAACGCCGTTGAGTGTTTGACTGTTAGTTTTATCGAATTTATACAATTCAATTCTATTTGGTAAGTTATTTTAGTTTTAGTGTAGAATTTTGAATCCAAGGACAAGGTATGTAAATGGTGTACGGAAATTGGTAGAAACTTGAATTGACAGCAAATTCCCGCTTGATAAGTGTCGACCAGCATCCCTCATGGCTCAGCCTCCTATCTGTGCAATAAAACTTGCATCCAAGTCATGTCCACCCCATGATCCTTACCCGAAACTATGTCCATACCCTCCTCACGGACAGTGGTCGTCCACAAGCCTTGTCCAGCAACATTTTTTGACCACTCTTCGAACACCTTCGCACCTTGCCCACCATCATCCAGCTCGGCCATGCAATGCCAACTCCTGAACCCACATGTCTCTCCATGGATCTCGTCCATGCCTTTCCTAAAAAAATTCTACTTATATATATTTAATGTATTTAATTTATTATTTATATCTCTATATAAAAACATATATAAAAAAAGACTAAATGCATACATCATTCCAATTAAGATTCTTTTATAAAAGTTAAATTACATAATAAATTATATAATTGTCTATGGGGAACATCTTTAACTCTATCTATACCCATGTTAATTATATATTGCATATAAATGTTCATTTATAATTTATTGTAAAGCAACATAGTGAGACTTATATCCTTAGTATTGCATACGGTATTACATAGAAAGTCGATGTAATAATCACCTAGCACAACAAAAACAGAATCTGAATGAAAGAAGAGGAAAAAGATCAAATATGCCATCTTCATATTATTATGTCCTCCCTTTCACACAACAAACATATGTACATTCCGATGGAAAATCTTATAAATGCACGATCTTAATTGGTATTATTTGAATGATTTGAATCCCATTATCTCCGACTTCCTAATAATTTATTGATCCATATTTCTTCATGTAAAGATTCATGTCTAGGTTGAAAATATTTTTTTATATATGCCAGGAACAATGTAAAGCAATAAGGTCCACGGTTTTTTTTACATGCACATGTAATGCAATTAAAAACTTGGTTGCATTCCAATTTAAATGAGAAGATGTTGCCAACAACTTACTGTCACCTAAGAAGATGCTCAACTCTTTCATTATTAATAGGTTCAACTTTCAATTCCAACTATAATCGGTTTGCACTGTTTTGAAAGTTTCATAAAAAAATTCTTCTTTTGCAATTTATTAGATTTTTCGTCTACTTATAATAACTTGCAGTTTGAATAAGTAATGCAAAAATATGTGTGAAGCTTTGTTCTGGTTTTGATGGAAGAGTTATCTTTTTTATCAGTAATTCATTGTTCATTTTTGTTCCAACTTAAAAGCGTCAATTGGTTTTATTATTTTTCAACTTTCAATTCCAACTGTAATCGGTTTGCACTGTTTTGAAAGTTTCATAAAAAAATTTAACCAGCTTATAAGCTTAAAGAAATACAAGGATATTTGAATGGAGAAGCATTCTAATAAAAACCCACAACATATTTAGTTTTTGATCAAGTGGAACTTCCATAGTGAAATGACCCTCCTATTTCTACCTTAATTTCATAAGGATTTTTTTTTATATATATATAAATATGTGTTCATGCAAATGCACATTTAATTTATGTGTATCTGGATGTCCACCTATATTCATTTGCACTTTTAAGTTTGATTTAAACTTCCTTTGAATTATCAGAGTCATTTTTTTTTTCAAACAATTCAACCAGGATTCAAAATTCATTACCAATATAAATATATCAGTGTATCCCTAATAATATACACATACATATGAAGATGTATGTGTTCCTCTTGTTTAAATTCAGAGTATATACTTTATTTTTATTTGTTATACAAGAGCATTCTGTTTAATTTGGATTTTAGCAATTCTGCCTAAAGTTAATTACTATATACTTTTGAATATTTGTAATAAGTCAGTAAATCCTATGCGTATTTAATTTATATGAACTTGCTCATTCTATTTGATAGTTTTTAATATCAATTTACCTTGACAGTTAAATCTCAAGATTCTTGAGATTTTTATTTCAGATCATGGATCAAAGGTATTGATATTTAGCTAAGGCCAGAAATGATATATTCACTTATCATTTTCCACTTATGTATTTTCTAGAAAACTTTCTTATTTAAGATTCAATCTATGTGACTTGTTTGCCTTAATCTTAGCCCACATGACACATAGTGAGTTGTGTATTTGTGTAAGATTTGCTATGTCAAGAATTTGAACTTAAAAATATTCATAAGAATAATTCCAGGTTTGTTTGTGCAAACCTGTCCAGATTGCATATCTGTTATGACTTTGAAAAATTGGTTATGGTAAAACAATGACTTAAGGATTTTGAAAGGCATTTTTACTAACAAAACACAACCAGACATAATCAACCAAAACTTCACTCATTTGAAGCTGGTTAACTCATGTGCCTTGTGTCATGCCAGGTACCTGATCATGGCAATTGAAATGCCAGTCATTTGCATCATACCTGTAGCCTTCCCATACAATTACTTTTCTCAAAACAATTTAGAAAGTAGACTTGAACCATTTGTAGACATATTTCAGAGGAAAAACCATTAGATACTTAAAGGTATAATTTCAAGGTAAATTCTGAATTTACTCCAAAACTCAGTGTTTTAAAATGACTTAAGATTGTCTAATACATAATATAATTGCAAAGCAATTGCTCACATAATTGTATATTTCTTTACCAGGTTTCCATAGCTAATACTTGAGCATATTTTTCTTGTTTATGTTCCAGGCTCTACTTCAAAAACAAATCAAACCTTAACACACAACGATTTCGACAGAACAACTAATTTAATCTAACACTTTACAGAACATAAGAGCAACTTGATCACTAACCATAGAATATTCATTACATGACTGGAAATCTTAGAAACATAATTTTTCCTGAATACATGCAGATATAATCATTTTAAGCTCTTATTGAAACTAGCTAGCATGTTCATTCACTCCTCCACAATAGCCATAACTTCATTTTCTACTTAGTGCCTGCATTCTCTAAAAGAGCATGAGTGGCTGCCTCATTTTTAAAATGAGACACCCCCATATGCCATGAGCAAACAAGGGTCAGATCTAAGATCTGGTATGAGCAATATCAAAATATTCAAAACATTAAGCTCTGGGTGATGAGCCTTAATACTTATTTTGTATGCATGTAATTTCTTTAATCCACTGCTTTATTATGTTACATACACTTTGATACAAGAATGATATCTTTATCTATCATTTATTCACACAAATTTATTTATTCAATCATGAATATCAATCTACAGTGTGTATATTCAATGGAATAACCAGGGTTCCATTCCAACCAACCTAGGAAATACTCATTTTCCTATTTCTTCATTTACAGGTTGTTTTCATTAATTTAAATCCCTAGCCTCATCTAAGTAAGGAATCACAGGGACACATTGCAATGAACTAATTCACATCATTGCACAAAGATCTCAGGGCTTAAACAAACGATGTGCCAACTTGCATACTTCAAATATGACAAGCATTCCAGCAGCCTTCTTGGCTCATAACCCTAGTATATTTACTAGTAGTGTTGGTTAAAATCCTATCATCAGATAGCTATGTGGACATGTCACAGTGTATAAAGAAAACACCTCCCTATATCTTACAAGTAAACTGTTCAAAACAAACAGATAATCATTTCATAAATATTACTATAAGATGTCTTAACTTCAAATCATACAAAAGAACAACTACAACTGAGTGTGGAGCCATGGCATGCTATGTTATTATGATTTACAAGTAACTGTGATTGAACTAGATTCAAGATCTAGCTAAATCACAATTTTTATCTTGTGAATTTTGCTATTTCATGAGGGAATCAGCACACAGAAATTTCTATTGCATCCCTTACACTTTCTTTTCTTAAGCCTCGGCACTTATATAAAATATAATGCAGCTCATAATATATTTTTTTTTATTTTTTTTTAAAGAATAATTTCCTGCCATAGATCCCCATCAGTAGTGAGTATTCCTTCCTTGATTTTAAGGTATTGTTGCCTTAGGTTTTTTTTTTCAAAATGTAGTAAATAGTAGTATGCACATCCATAGCAACCATTCAAACAGATCAAAGGAATTCATCCAAAGAGCATCCATAATAAACATTATATCAGCTTAAGAAAATAAAATCCATTCAACAACATTAATATAACAGTGATTAACAAAAAAAATCAGAAAACATCAATAGCAACATAAGAACTTGGCTGCCTCATATCAGGTCTTAATGCCATGAATCTAGTGAGATTACTCACCTAAATATTTCTTCTTATTGATCTAGAAAATCCCTGAGTATATTTTCTCTTCCTTTAAAATGTTTTCTTCCTTTCCTATTATAAGTAGCTCGGGTAAAACAATTTCTCTGGCCATAACTACTTATTTATAAGCATATTTTTACTAGGGTTTTTCTCAAGACAAAATTCCATTTCTGTCCTGGCTGGCATCATGCATAGTTTGCATTTTCTCATTTTTATCCCTAATTACCCCCGGCCATATTAACCAATTAAAGGCTGCATTTTCTTTTCTTTACTTTTTCAGAAAATGGCCACTCACTCAAGTCATGTTAAAAGTGTGTGACTATATTTATTCATTTGCTCATTTTTGGAAATCCCCCTTCTTTCTATTTCTGCCTATACATAACATACATACCTGTTTTATGCTTTATACCTATTTAATGTTACTCTTTTCCTTAGCTTTGACATTTTTCTGCTCACAGAATATACATGTGTAAAAATATTTATTTATTTAATCTCCCCTTGTTTCACAGAAAATACATTTAAGCATATACTTCATTTTTAACTTATGCTTAAATTACAATCCAATGCTTTAAATAAGGAATTTACTTTCTTATATATATATATATATTTCAGAAATTTTTAAATCTCTACCTTATGCTATTTCCAGTGTATATGTGCACACATATCTCTGCACATCATATAATTTAAAATTCCATCAATATTTGATCCAAATATTTTTAAACTGAATCATTTTATTAAAAATCATTTTCCTCAAAATTTTGGGGCATTACATTCACCCCTCCTTTTAGGAATTGTGTCCTCACAATTTTTCTAGTATTTGTAACAAGCATTCACTGACCTTAAGAAAATCTATCAAGCATATGCATAAACAAACATATTCAATCATATCAACCATGCATAACAAATTTTTCTAGAAAAAGAGAAAAAAAATTACCTTTTAATTTGCAAAAAGCTTAGGATAATCCATCCTAATCTTATCCTCTAACTCCCATGTGCAGTCATTAGGATCACTACTCCACTGGATCTTTACTAGTTTCAAAGTTTTGCTCCTTAATTTCTTTTCTTCTTTGGCTATAATTCCCACTGGCTCTTTTTCATAGACCAAGTTAGGATTTATTTGAATTTTGGTAGGCTTTTCCAAAATGTATTCTTTATCATGTACCCATCTTCTAAGTTGGGACACATGAAAAACATTATGCATTGCTTTCATTTCCTCTGGTAATTCTAATTTGTAAGCCAATGAACCAATTCTTTCCAGAATTTTATAGGGTCCAACATACCTTGGTGTGAGCTTACCTTGCTTGCCAAATCTCAAGACTTTCTTCATAGGTGAGATCCTGATGAAAACAAAGTCTCCCACTTCATATTCCACCTGTTTTCTCTTCCTGTCTGCAAATTTCTTTTGCCTATCTTGAGCTGCTGCTATTCTTTTTCTTATTAACCCAATTTTCTCTGTAGTTTCTTTAACATATTCAGGTCCTAGAACATCCCTTTCTCCAGTCTCTACCCAGCATATAGGTGATAAACATGGCTTGCCATATAAGGCTTCAAATGGTGCCATCCCTATGGTGCTTTGGTAACTGTTATTGTATGTGAATTCAGCTAGATGGAGGTGGTCTTCCCAGTTGCCTCCAAAGTCCAGTGTACATGCTCTCAACAAATCCTCTAAGACTTTGTTCACCACCTCAGTTTGACCATCTGATTGTGGATGGTAGGCAGTGCTTAAGCACAATTCACTCCCCATGGCCTCTTGAAAACTTTTCCAAAACCTTGAGGTGAAGATGGTATCCCTATCACTCACAATGGTTTTGGGTATGCCATGCAACCTTACTACCTCTTTCATGAATATTTGAGCCAATTTTGGAGCATTTCTCTCTGTTTTAACTGGGATAAAATGTGCTACCTTAGTTAGCTTATCCACTATTACCCATATACTTGTGTTTCCCTTCTTAGATCTAGGCAGACCATCTATGAAATCCATAGATATATCCTCCCACTTCCACTGTGGTATACTAAGGGGTTGCAATAGTCCTGATGGCCTTTGTGTCTCTGCCTTGACTTGTTGGCAAGTCATGCACCTTGCAACATGTCTGGCCACATCTGACTTCATCCCCTTCCACCAAAGATTTCTTTTCAAATTTTGATACATCTTGGTGCTACCTGGGTGTATGGAGTACTTACTCCTATGGTATTCATTTAATATTTCCTCCTTTAATTCTATATTTTCTGGAACACATATCCTATTTTTATTCCTTAAATAACCATTTTTATCAACTTGATAATTTATTACTTCTTCCCCTTTTGATATGAGCATTTTCTTTTCCACCATGTTTAGGTCTTGTTCCTGCATTTTCCCAAACTTAAGAAGTAAATCTGATTGCAAAGATATCATACTTAATTTCCCTTTTCCTTTATCTTCTTCAATGGGCATCATTTGTACCTCACTGTTTTCCTCAATTTCCAAATCAGTAAGTATAGACAAATCCTTAAACTCTTCCATCATCAACATGGCTATTTTGGCATGTTGTCTACTCAAGGCATCTGCAACTTTATTTGCCTTGGCTGGTGTATACAGTATATCTAGATCATAGGCAGCTAGGAACTCTACCCATCTATGTTGCCTCATGTTCAAATCTTTTTGTGAGAATAAATATTTCAATGCCTTATGATCGTGTACAAAATGAATTTGGCACCTAACAAATAATGTCTACAAATGGTTCAAGTCTACTTTCTAAATTGTTTTGAGAAAAGTAATTGTATGGGAAGGCTACAGGTATGATGCAAATGACTGGCATTTCAATTGCCATGATCAGGTACCTGGCATGACACAAGGCACATGAGTTAACCAGCTTCAAATGAGTGAAGTTTTGGTTGATTATGTCTGGTTGTGTTTTGTTAGTAAAAATGCCTTTCAAAATCCTTAAGTCATTGTTTTACCATAACCAATTTTTCAAAGTCATAACAGATATGCAATCTGGACAGGTTTGCACAAACAAACCTGGAATTATTCTTATGAATATTTTTAAGTTCAAATTCTTGACATAGCAAATCTTACACAAATACACAACTCACTATGTGTCATGTGGGCTAAGATTAAGGCAAACAAGTCACATAGATTGAATCTTAAATAAGAAATTTTTCTAGAAAATACATAAGTGGAAAATGATAAGTGAATATATCATTTCTGGCCTTAGCTAAATATCAATACCTTTGATCCATGATCTGAAATAAAAATCTCAAGAATCTTGAGATTTAACTGTCAAGGTAAATTGATATTAAAAACTATCAAATAGAATGAGCAAGTTCATATAAATTAAGTACGCATAGGATTTACTGACTTATTACAAATATTCAAAAGTATATAGTAATTAACTTTAGGCAGAATTGCTAAAATCCAAATCAAACAGAATGCTCTTGTATAACAAATAAAAATAAAGTATATACTCTGAATTTAAACAAGAGGAACACATACATCTTCATATGTATGTGTATATTATTAGGGATACACTGATATATTTATATTGGTAATGAATTTTGAATCCTGGTTGAATTGTTTGAAAAAAAATGACTTTGATAATTCAAAGGAAGTTTAAATCAAACTTAAAAGTGCAAATGAATATAGGTGGACATCCAGATACACATAAATTAAATGTGCATTTGCATGAACACATATTTATATATATATATATATATATATATAAAATCCTTATGAAATTAAGGTAGAAATAGGAGGGTCATTTCATTATAGCCAAAAAAATTACCTTTTAATTTGCAAAAAGCTTAGGATAATCCATCCTAATCTTATCCTCTAACTCCCATGTGCAGTCATTAGGATCACTACTCCACTGGATCTTTACTAGTTTCAAAGTTTTGCTCCTTAATTTCTTTTCTTCTTTGGCTATAATTCCCACTGGCTCTTTTTCATAGACCAAGTTAGGATTTATTTGAATTTTGGTAGGCTTTTCCAAAATGTATTCTTTATCATGTACCCATCTTCTAAGTTGGGACACATGAAAAACATTATGCATTGCTTTCATTTCCTCTGGTAATTCTAATTTGTAAGCCAATGAACCAATTCTTTCCAGAATTTTATAGGGTCCAACATACCTTGGTGTGAGCTTACCTTGCTTGCCAAATCTCAAGACTTTCTTCATAGGTGAGATCCTGATGAAAACAAAGTCTCCCACTTCATATTCCACCTGTTTTCTCTTCCTGTCTGCAAATTTCTTTTGCCTATCTTGAGCTGCTGCTATTCTTTTTCTTATTAACCCAATTTTCTCTGTAGTTTCTTTAACATATTCAGGTCCTAGAACATCCCTTTCTCCAGTCTCTACCCAGCATATAGGTGATAAACATGGCTTGCCATATAAGGCTTCAAATGGTGCCATCCCTATGGTGCTTTGGTAACTGTTATTGTATGTGAATTCAGCTAGATGGAGGTGGTCTTCCCAGTTGCCTCCAAAGTCCAGTGTACATGCTCTCAACAAATCCTCTAAGACTTTGTTCACCACCTCAGTTTGACCATCTGATTGTGGATGGTAGGCAGTGCTTAAGCACAATTCACTCCCCATGGCCTCTTGAAAACTTTTCCAAAACCTTGAGGTGAAGATGGTATCCCTATCACTCACAATGGTTTTGGGTATGCCATGCAACCTTACTACCTCTTTCATGAATATTTGAGCCAATTTTGGAGCATTTCTCTCTGTTTTAACTGGGATAAAATGTGCTACCTTAGTTAGCCTATCCACTATTACCCATATACTTGTGTTTCCCTTCTTAGATCTAGGCAGACCATCTATGAAATCCATAGATATATCCTCCCACTTCCACTGTGGTATACTAAGGGGTTGCAATAGTCCTGATGGCCTTTGTGTCTCTGCCTTGACTTGTTGGCAAGTCATGCACCTTGCAACATGTCTGGCCACATCTGACTTCATCCCCTTCCACCAAAGATTTCTTTTCAAATTTTGATACATCTTGGTGCTACCTGGGTGTATGGAGTACTTACTCCTATGGTATTCATTTAATATTTCCTCATTTAATTCTATATTTTCTAGAACACATATCCTATTTTTATTCCTTAAATAACCATTTTTATCAACTTGATAATTTATTACTTCTTCCCCTTTTGATATGAGCATTTTCTTTTCCACCATGTTTAGGTCTTGTTCCTGCATTTTCCCAACCTTAAGAAGTAAATCTGATTGCAAAGATATCATACTTAATTTCCCTTTTCCTTTATCTTCTTCAATGGGCATCATTTGTACCTCACTGTTTTCCTCAATTTCCAAATCAGTAAGTATAGACAAATCCTTAAACTCTTCCATCATCAACATGGCTACTTTGGCATGTTGTCTACTCAAGGCATCTGCAACTTTATTTTCCTTGCCTGGTGTATACAGTATATCTAGATCATAGGCAGCTAGGAACTCTTCCCATCTATGTTGCCTCATGTTCAAATCTTTTTGTGAGAATAAATATTTCAATGCCTTATGATCAGTGTACAAAATGAATTTGGCACCTAACAAATAATGTCTTCAAAGTTTCAAAGCATACACAACTGCTGCTAGTTCAAGATCATGGGTTGCATATCTTGTTTCATGTGGCTTTAATTGCCTAGATGCATAAGCTACCACCTGGTCTTGCTGCATCAACACAGCCCCTAACCCAGAGCTACTTGCATCAGTGTACACAACTAAATTTTCATTTCCTTCTGGCACTCTCAATACTGGTGCATTAATCAGAGCTTCTTTTATTTTGATAAAAGCTTGCTCACATTTTTCTGTCCATACAAAGGCTTGGTTCTTTCTAGTTAAATTGGTAAGTGGTGATGATATTTTTGAGAAATCTTTTATAAATCTCCTATAATATCCTGCCATCCACATAAATGATCTAATCTCACTGATGGTACTAGGCCTTTTCCATGCTTGGATTGCCACTACCTTATTGGGGTTTACTGATATTCCTTTGGCAGAGATAACATGCCCAAGAAAATGTACTTCTTCTTTCCAAAATGTACATTTTAAAAATTTTGCCTTTAAATCATTTTCCCTTAATCTTGACAAAACTAAATGCAAATGATTTTTATGCTCTTCCACTGTCTTGGAATAAATCAAAATGTCATCAATAAAAATCAGTACAAACTTGTCTAAATAATCTCTAAATATTCTATTCATTAAATCAACAAAATATGAAGGAGCATTTGTCAAACCAAATGGCATAACCATAAATTCATATAAGCCATATCTTGTGTTAAATGCAGTATACTTAACACTTGAGTCTTCAACCTTCATTTGATGGAATCCTGAGGCTAAGTCTAATCTAGAAAATATTTTAGCTTCACTGAGTTGGTCAAAGAGATCATCTATTCTAGGCAATGGGTATTTGTTCTTGATGGTTACTTTATTTAGTTCTCTGTAATCTATGCACATTCTCAAAGTACCATCATGTTTTCTTACAAATACTACTGGAGAACCCCAGCAGGAATTACTTGGCCTTATAAATCCCTTGCCTTCTAATTCTTCCAACTGATTTTTCAATTCTTTCAGTTCACTTGGCCCCATTCTATAGGGTTTCTTGATTATTGGACTTGCTCCTGGAATGAGATTAATTTGGAACTCAACTGGTCTGTGGTGTGGAACACCCTTAACTTCCCCAAACACATCCAAGTATTCATTAACTATGGGAATTTCTTCAATGGTTAGTTCACTGAGATCTTTTTCTAAGTCAACTAAATGATATAATTTCCCTTCCTTAGCTACTTCACATAGAACTGTGATCCTCTGGCCTCTAATATTTTGCAATGATATGGTGGATGAGTCTAAATTAATTATGGCTTTAAATTGCCTTAACCAATCTACCCCCAATATAACTCCTATATTTGGGTAATTTAAAACATATAAATTGGAAATAAAAATATTTCCTCCTATGTTTAACTCCACATCCACACAATTCATGTTCAAAACACTAGAACTCCCTAGGGGACTTTGTACAAGCAATGGGGTTTCAACCAATATGCAGTTTAATTTTAACACTTTAACTATTTCATAAGAAATCAAAGAGTGTGTTGCTCCAGTATCATATACTACTGGTATGGGTATGGCACAAATGAGTAATGTACCTTCCACTTGGCCATGATTTTAAGCATCAATTTTCACTGCAGATTTGCCTTTACCTTCCAAGGTTGCCAATTTCCCTTGCTGTTTATTCTCAGGACAGTTCCTCTTCATATGCCCCTCTTTCCCACATAGGTAGCATTTGAAGGCTCCTCCTTTTAACTCTGGGCACCTTGGTTTGATGAGTCCTTCTTTACCACAATGATGGCAAACCAATTTCTTCTTAGCATCATTGGCTTTTGTGTCTTTGTCCTTCTTGTTGTCTGCCTCCTCCTTCTTTTTATCATAAGGGTGATATCTTCCCTTATTCTTCTTATTGTTGTTGCTCTTAAAATTCCTATATTTCTCTCTTTCTTTGTCATGTTGTTCCAGTTTCAATGCCAGATCAATTACTTGATCAAAAGTTCTATCTGCATATGGTAGCATAGCTCTGCTAAGTCCTGGGTTCAGACCTTTTATATACCTATCATTTTTGGATGCTTCATCTTCCACTAGCATTGCTCCATAATTAGATAGCCCCTCAAACTTTTGAGTGTATTCAGTGACATTCAAAGTTCCCTGCCTAAGTTTGATAAATTCTTCAAGCAAAGTGGTCTTGGCTGATGCTGGTACAAATCTTGCCTCCAACATCTCCTTGAACTGATTCCAAGTGATTTCATTTTCATTTCTTCCAGCTACGATCACCTCCCACCAGCTTAAAGCTACCCCTTTCAGTTGTCTTGAAGCTACTTGCCTCTTCCTTTGATCATCTAACTGCATGTCATTGAAAATCCTATCAAGTGTTCTCAACCATGCTTGAATTTCCATCACATTCTCAGTTCCTTCAAAACTCCTGCCTCCCAAATTGGAATAAGTCTTCAGTAATTTTGAAAGCTCTTCATGTGGATTCTCAGGCCTATGCCCAATTCCATCTCTTAAAACCCTCACAAATTCTTGCATATCAAGCATTTGAGGTGCACTGGGTCCTGCATTGTGATGAGATCCTCTTCCTACCATGGTCTGCTAACTAAATTCTGGGCAAATGGTATTAGTATATTATGAGTACTTCTATGATTACTATTTTCTTATCTAAATTATTTCATCCAAAACAAACAGACATAATACATTTCTATAATACTTAGCAGTCAATGCAACCAAGTGCTCTGATACCAACTGAAATGACCCTCCTATTTCTACCTTAATTTCATAAGGATTTTATATATATATATAAATATGTGTTCATGCAAATGCACATTTAATTTATGTGTATCTGGATGTCCACCTATATTCATTTGCACTTTTAAGTTTGATTTAAACTTCCTTTGAATTATCAGAGTCATTTTTTTTCTCAAACAATTCAACCAGGATTCAAAATTCATTACCAATATAAATATATCAGTGTATCCCTAATAATATACACATACATATGAAGATGTATGTGTTCCTCTTGTTTAAATTCAGAGTATATACTTTATTTTTATTTGTTATACAAGAGCATTCTGTTTGATTTAGATTTTAGCAATTCTGCCTAAAGTTAATTACTATATACTTTTGAATATTTGTAATAAGTCAGTAAATCCTATGCGTATTTAATTTATATGAACTTGCTCATTCTATTTGATAGTTTTTAATATCAATTTACCTTGACATTTAAATCTCAAGATTCTTGAGATTTTTATTTCAGATCATGGATCAAAGGTATTGATATTTAGCTAAGGCCAGAAATGATATATTCACTTATCATTTTCCACTTATGTATTTTCTAGAAAACTTTCTTATTTAAGATTCAATCTATGTGACTTGTTTGCCTTAATCTTAGCCCACATGACACATAGTGAGTTGTGTATTTGTGTAAGATTTGCTATGTCAAGAATTTGAACTTAAAAATATTCATAAGAATAATTCCAGGTTTGTTTGTGCAAACCTGTCCAGATTGCATATCTGTTATGACTTTGAAAAATTGGTTATGGTAAAACAATGACTTAAGAATTTTGAAAGGCATTTTTACTAACAAAACACAACCAGACATAATCAACCAAAACTTCACTCATTTGAAGCTGGTTAACTCATGTGCCTTGTGTCATGCCAGGTACCTAATCATGGCAATTGAAATGCCAGTCATTTGCATCATACATGTAGCCTTCCCATACAATTACTTTTCTCAAAACAATTTAGAAAGTAGACTTGAACCATTTGTAGACATATTTCAGAGGAAAAACCATTAGATACTTAAAGGTATACTTTCAAGGTAAATTCTGAATTTACTCCAAAACTCAGTGTTTTAAAATGACTTAAGATTGTCTAATACATAATATAATTGCAAAGCAATTGCTCACATAATTGTATATTTCTTTACCAGGTTTCCATAGCTAATACTTGAGCATATTTTTCTTGTTTATGTTCCAGGCTCTACTTCAAAAACAAATCAAACCTTAACACACAACGATTTCGACAGAACAACTAATTTAATCTAACACTTTACAGAACATAAGAGCAACTTGATCACTAACCATAGAATATTCATTACATGACTGGAAATCTTAGAAACATAATTTTTCCTGAATACATGCAGATATAATCATTTTAAGCTCTTATTGAAACTAGCTAGCATGTTCATTCACTCCTCCACAATAGCCATAACTTCATTTTTCTACTTAGTGCCCGCATTCCCTGAAAAAGCATGAGTGGCTACCTCATTTTTAAAATGAGACTCCCCCATATGCCATGAGCAAACAAGGGTCAGATCTAAGATCTGGTATGAGCAATATCAAAATATTCAAAACATTAAGCTCTGGGTGATGAGCCTTAATACTTATTTTGTATGCATGTAATTCCTTTAATCCACTGCTTTATTATGTTACATACACTTTGATACAAGAATGATATCTTTATCTATCATTTATTCACACAAATTTATTTATTCAATCATGAATATCAATCTACAGTGTGTATATTCAATGGAATAACCAGGGTTCCATTCCAACCAACCTAGGAAATACTCATTTTCCTATTTCTTCATTTACAGGTTGTTTTCATTAATTTAAATCCCTAGCCTCATCTGCTAGTAAGGAATCACAGGGACACATTGCAATGAACTAATTCACATCATTGCACAAAGATCTCAGGGCTTAAATAAACCATGTGCCAACTTGCATACTTCAAATATGACAAGCATTCCAGCAGCCTTCTTGGCTCATAACCCTAGTATATTTACTACTAGTGTTGGTTAAAATCCTATCATCAGATAGCTATGTGGACATGTCACAGTGTATAAAGAAAACACCTCCCTATATCTTACAAGTAAACTGTTCAAAACAAACAGATAATCATTTCATAAATATTACTATAAGATGTCTTAACTTCAAATCATACAAAAGAACAACTACAACTGAGTGTGGAGCCATGGCATGCTATGTTATTATGATTTACAAGTAACTGTGATTGAACTAGATTCAAGATCTAGCTGAATCACAATTTTTATCTTGTGAATTTTGCTATTTCATGAGGGAATCAGCACACAGAAATTTCTATTGCATCCCTTACACTTTCTTTTCTTAAGCCTCAGCACTTATATAAAATATAATGTAGCTCATAATATATTTTTTTTATTTTTTTTAAGGAATAATTTCCTGCCATAGATCCCCATCAGTAGTGAGTTTTCCTTCCTTGATTTTAAGGTATTGTTGCCTTAGTTTTTCTTTTTTTTCGAAATGTAGTAAATAGTAGTATGCACATCCATAGTTACCATTCAAACAGATCAAAGGAATTCATCCAAAGAGCATCCATAAGAAACATTATATCAGCTTAAGAAAATAAAATCCATTCAACAACATTAATATAACAGTGATTAACAAAAAAAATCAGAAAACATCAATAGCAACATAAGAACTTGGCTGCCTCATATCAGGTCTTAATGCCATGAATCTAGTGAGATTACTCACCTAAATATTTCTTCTTATTGATCCAGAAAATCCCTGAGTATATTTTCTCTTCCTTTAAAATGTTTTCTTCCTTTCCTATTATAAGTAGCTCGGGTAAAACAATTTCTCTGGCCATAACTACTTATTTATAAGCATATTTTTACTAGGGTTTTTCTCAAGACAAAATTCCATTTCTGTCCTGGCTGGCATCATGCATAGTTTGCATTTTCTCATTTTTATCCCTAATTACCCCCGGCCATATTAACCAATTAAAGGCTGCATTTTCTTTTCTTTACTTTTTCAGAAAATGGCCACTCACTCAAGTCATGTTAAAAGTGTGTGACTATATTTATTCATTTGCTCATTTTTGGAAATCCCCCTTCTTTCTATTTCTGCCTATACATAACATACATACCTGTTTTATGCTTTATACCTATTTAATGTTACTCTTTTGCTTAGCTTTGACATTTTTCTGCTCACAGAATATACATGTGTAAAAATATTTATTTATTTAATCTCCCCTTGTTTCACAGAAAATACATTTAAGCATATACTTCATTTTTAACTTATGCTTAAATTACAATCCAATGCTTTAAATAAGGAATTTACTTTCTTATATATGTATATATATATATATATATATTTCAGAAATTTTTAAATCTCTACCTTGTGCTATTTCCAGTGTACATATGCACACATATCTCTGCACATCATTTAATTTAAAATTCCATCAATATTTGATCCAAATATTTTTAAACTGAATCATTTTATTAAAAATCATTTTCCTCAAAATTTTGGGGCATTACACATAGCTATTTGTTTCAAGAGTTCAGGGTTGGCAGTCATAGATTTTGCATGTACACTAACATATTCTGGATCTTTTAAACCAAGCCTTGCTAAATGTTTTACTAAATTTGTTTTTGTTGCAGAAAATAGTAATGTTTGTCTTCGTTTTGGAAACTGAGATATAACTACATCAAGTTGTGCTTTTCCTCCACGTTTCAGCACCTCAAGTAATTTTCGACCAAAATATTTAATGTTTTTTACCCTACTTTTCATTCTTTATTCATTTTATTTTCGCATTCTTTGCATTCTAATATGTACTCACTCTTATCTAATAAATTTCATCTTGCACTGGTTTCATAAATGTGGACAGCAGTTTGCTTACTGAAGTATTTGCATAATTCATATAGTGTATAGTGCAAAATCGGAGACGATCAATGAAATATATTGGATTATTGCTTCATTTTGAAATAAAATAAGGTAGAATACTCTTCTATCCTAAGTTTGTGAATCCATTGACTACTAAACTACAGTTCATATGAAAAGAGTCAATATATGAGTTTTATTTCTAAACGTGTGACATATATTTGCATATATGCATATAATTAAGTATATTAGCCCACTTTGCTACTTGGATTTGACCCTTAAATATGGCTACATTACTAATAAATTAAGGATAAAACGTGTAAAATATAAGTTTAGCAAAATGCAAACTGGTTACACATAATTATGGTATTCAATATGGTTTAGCTCCTATAGCATTTAGGCCTATCTTCGATAAATCAAAATATATGAAAATTTTAGGCATAGGGTTATAGTTTTTAGCTGTTGTTTTCCTCAAATTATTTGTATTCTTTACCAGGAGATGAACTCATGGGGGAGGTTAGCATACAGGCTTTGGACATAGAGTTTAATGAAGGGCAAATTTATGAAATCAACTCAGTAGAGGTAGTACTCAAACTACTACATAATCATGGTCCTCTTTACCTTTTTTTTACTTCCTGATGTCATATTATTGAAATAAGGAAACTGGATTTTTGTAGGGAGAAGGAACTGGAAGTGATATTGAAAAATGGAAAGAACTTTTCAAAGTTATTGTTGCTAATTAGTGCATCATTCCAGTCTCCCTTGCACTGAATTTTTATACTCTTGTAAAGCCGTTTATAGCGTACAAATAGCTCAATCGCATTGATACATACGTTTCATGCTACCTTATGATAATTGTAAAAATCTTTTGGCGATTTTATAGTGATATTTATTAACACAGCTTCACAAGATACCGACCAAATATAGTTAGAGTTTTAGGAAGCTTATTTTCGAATTTATCACCGATTTTTCATTGCCAAAAAGTGATTAACCGCTCAAACTGAAAATATGATCAAGGATATGAAAGAATAAAAAAATGATTGAACTAAATAACAGGTAACAATTGTGTATACGCAATAACGTGCTGCCACGAAACCTATATAAATAAAATTTAGCCACGGCTCAGAACCGTGGCAAAATTTCATTCAGCCACGGCTCCGGGCCGTGGCTAACATTAATTTTGCCATGGCTCGTAGCCGTGGCTAAATGAAAATTTGCCACGGCTTAGAGCCGTGGCAAAATTTTTGCCACTCCCCATTTTTCCACGGCCCAGAGCCGTGGCAAAATTATTTAGCCACGGCCCAGAGCCATGGCAAAATGGCTTTTCTGGTGTAGTGATGCTGGTTGTTTTAGCTGATGAAACAGAGGTAATGACGAAATTAAATTCCACTATGATATGGAGGGTTGACTTTTTTGGCAACCCCCAACAAAAATTTAAAAATATAGAAAAAAATCATCAATCTGATTACCTTTTGAATGTATACTAGCATCGTATTCGACTGATAGTTATTTTTATTTTATGGTTAGCCATCTGTCTTGTTAGTGGTATTTGATCCTTTAGTAATAAAATTTATGAGTGCGTTCCTCAATAGAAAACCACTCTTTCATTAAAAAAACAAACAAAATGGACCTCCTTTATTCAAAATTGGAGTCCCCTTAACACTCCTCGATATATACAAGTACATATGCATATTGTTTGGCATTGAACCGAGCAACCTCTTGGTGGATCTGGTCTTCAAAACGATGGAGAAATGGATCAAGAATCTAACGAATTATTTGGAATGGTGGAGCATAAGAAGTTGGAACAAAAATAGTGCAGGTCAACTATGGTCAGTACTGATATGATTTATGTTACAAGTTTACTCATTCCTCCTAATCTTGTGGGTCTAAACTTTTACTTGGTCTTCTATGAGTTGGCGACTTTAGCGGATGGATTCGCGTATAAATATCAATGTTAGAGCAATGTAGAAAGGAATTTTGAACTTTCTGACTCTTTCTCTCTTCTATAATCTAACTTTTCCCTTAATTGTTGCCAAACTCGAATTTACTGTGTATTCTAGAACTGAAGCATGGTAATTGTAACTTGTTTGTATTTGTGCAAAGATTCTTGAAATAAAATTATAGTGGACTTAGACATTGATTTAAGGCCGAACCACTATAAAATCTCATGTATTAGAGCTATTTCATCTCATTTTTTACTTTGCTTATTCTTGTTTTTGATTGATCTGGGGTTTTTGTCAATTTTTGGTGCTTTGATTGAGAAACGAGTTTCTCAAGTGTAGATCTAGCTTAGTACTTTAGATTTGAAGAATCCAGATGATAGATGTAAGAGTGTTTCCTGTAGATTTGAAGTTATTTGGATTTGGAAGCTGAATCTACATCAGGTCTAAAAGAAATAACTCCTAGGAAAGTTGCTTCTAAGCCTAGAGTTTCTACTGGAGGTAATGAAGAAGGCTCTCGGCTTAATGAAGAGACCACTCATCCTTTGAATACTTTAACAGGACCTTCATTTCTATAGGAGATGATGACAAAGGTCGAACTTGATAAAATGATGGTTAAGATGAATAAAAAGATGTTGGAAAGACAAATGCTATTTTGGAAAAAATGAAAAAGGACTTTGCTGTAATGTCCAAGTAATCCTAAAGGTGTAGAAGAAGCCACTAGGATTCATCGTCTTCATATTTTAAGGAAGAAAGTTGTAACAACCGAAAATTTTAACCCATAATAATTAACTCGATGATTAATTAAATAATAAAATAACTTTGTGAAATTATCAGAATTGAGCCACGGGAGTTGCACCATTGTATCCGTGGTAATTTTCTGATCAATTTTCATATATAGAACGTCAGAATCCGAGTTAATATTAGCAAGGAACAAAATAATCAAAGAAACGAAATATATATATAGGCCAGGTCGACCGACCGGTCAACCTAGGCACAAGGGCGGTCGACCGCTCGGTCGACCCGCCTGCCCATTTGGGCGAATGAATGTTCGTTCGAATGTTGTAGGTGTGTTTTGCATTCTTCAACTCGATCTGGTCCTTCCATTCATGCATCTGATGGCTCCTATTCAGCCTATGACGTGGTTGCATCATATTCAATCCCCAAATCCAATGGTTTGAGATCCACTTCTACCCCTATAAATAGAACTCCAGGCCTAACACTTTTTCTCATTCTAGATTTTCTCCGCTTGGGTTCACCTTTTCAAGAAGGACCCTAAAAGGAATAATTTTCCAAGGAGAGAATCTTTTTAATAAAATTATTTTAATACCCTCAAGTGGATCCATGAAGGCCTAAAGGGAAGAGCTAAGGACCAGATGTGAGTGATTGTAATTATTTTAAATTTCTTTAAGTAATTTAAAATAATAGGGTTTCCAATAGATGTAGTTTAACTATGATTTTTGGAGTAACCTTTTTAGTAATTTATTTACAATTTTTAGAATTATTTTCAGTTAATTTTAGTTTATTTCTGTTAATTATAGCTTTTCCCATTTAGTTACAGTTTATTTACAGTATTTTAATTTATTTACTGTTATTTATGTGTTATTTACATCTTCTTCTTACGCCTTGGATTTCCTTCTATTTTCAGTTTTCTTTTATTTCTCCTTCTTCTTCTTCGCGTATGGATTAGAATAGAATTAATGCAAAATTGGATTAAATTATAAGAAATCTGAAATAATGGAATATGAGATGTAAATCACAAAGACTGTATTATAATTGGAATAGGACTGAAATTATGCCTAATTATGATATTAATTGGACTAAATTAAGAAGATTGGCCTAGTTATAACATAGAATTATAACTAAAAAGAATAAAAGAAGAAAGAAGCTTATTTTCACACTTAGACCTTGGGTTAAGTAATAAGCATGATTATAACGTAAGTTATAAATTGATAAACTATGGAAACTATGGTAAACTATAGAAACTATGGTGCTTATTTTAAGACTTAGGATAAATTAATAAGCAATAATAGTAATTGATAAAAATAAAGGCTTATTTAAATAATTTATCTAAGTTAATAAGCAAAGATAAGAGTAGGACCTGTACCAAATAGCATTCCCCTAATATTTCTATGGTTACGGTGTTTCACATAATCCTGAAGTGAGACGAGGTGCTTCACATAATCCTGAAGTGAGGCGAAGGGTACGCTTATGCTTATAGTGGTAGTAAACAGTCAATCTATGGTAGTTCAAATCAAGGGGATTTGAACAAGGGGCGCAACTAAATTATTGTTTGATAGGGACCAGTACCAACAACATTTCCTTTATTTTTCTATGGACACGGTGTTTCACATAACCCTGAAGTGAGACGAGGTGCTTCACATAATCCCGAAGTGAGGCGAGGGGCACGCTTATGCTGGCTAGGGTAAATAAAAGGTCAAAAGAGGGAGCAACATGTAGCATGGGCATGGTGGCAGTTACGCATGCGACTTCCATTTCGGTGCTCAGTAATCGCTATGAGTTCCAAGCGCTTAGTAATTGTGTCTTTCGTAGACACCAAAGTCTACTGTGTAGGGAACGTCCGGTCCACAGTAGATTCTATGGAGTAGCAGGCCGATCAAAGAGTAGAATTAGGAATTCAGCCTAATCAAAGCAGCTATCAAGAACAAGTGCAAACAATCAAAGTTAACCTATCTTATTAATTAAGTACTAGTAAATTCGTATTTATTTCCAGCTTTATCTCTCCTATTTCCTTTGTTTCCTTTTATATATACTAGAACTATTGAAGAGTCTATTACCTTTACTTTGCTTAAATATTCTAGTAGTTACTATCATTCACCAGACTTTTAGTCTGACCCACTCCTCTATTTTCCCATTTTCCCCCCATAGGCAATCAAGGGAGAGGGCAGTAGATTGCAGATGCTCAGAGGTTTCTTGGAGAATATTCTGCTATGTATTTGCCTACTTTTATTTCCGTTTTTCTTTATTTGTACTGACACTTGAGAGGGATATTTATACTCTGATTTTTGTTGAGACTGCGAGTTTTTATTTCATGAGACATATTGGTTTTAAGACATGTATGTTGTATTTGGTATTTGACTTATGAAGCAATTATGAAGTTTTTGTTCTGAATAAGTTATTATTTTAGTTTCCGTTGTTTTTACCTATTTTTGTCTTGTGAATCTTAATCTCTACTAGCTTCAGTTATACCTACAACGCAACACGCCTTTTAATGTGTCCTTTTGGGTATATTAAGGGGTGTGGGGTGTTTCAAAAGTTCATCTTCATGTGATCATAATCAAACGGATGGTAAGTAGAAAATAAAGAGGAAGCTGCTAGAGCGTCAAGGTAGCAAAGTAGTGGAGATAGTGGAATTCTGTAGAACGCCAATCAAGTCATTACCAACCATAAATAGGTCAGTATCCAGTTGATTCGTGAAGGTGGGAATCGAGAATCACACATGAGGCCTTGAACTTGTCTGGTAGTGATGATGATTTGCAAATTGTTGGAAATGACGTAGAACAGGGTATTGGTACCCAGATTTCGGGTGTTCAGACGAATGTCGTAGAACCAGTCAGGCATCAAAGACGGTTTAGATTAATGGCTCTCCCAAAGATAGGGAGCCTAGGTGTCATGCTATGAATCAAGAGTGTTTGCAGAGTCAAACACTCAGGGTTATGATTGACATTCGACGTCTCACTGCCCAAACCAGCGAGGAGTGTCTAATAGATATAGTAAAGAGGTTGCTAAATGAAATCGGCATAGAAGTAATAACGAGTGTGGTACATCGCCTAATCGGACCCTATTAACTGATAATATTTTATAGGAAAGTTATCCAAAGAAGTTTGTAATGTCAACTATGTCATCTTATAATGGAACTACTGATCCAAGGCAGCACCTGTATGTAACGACCCGAAATTTTCAACCCCGAAAATTCGACACTAATACGTTCACTGTAGAAGTGCCGAGCAATCGAATGCCGGAAATTCTAGATTGTTAAGGTAAAGAAGAAAAGAGGTAGAAGAAGAAACAGAAAACAAAACACAGAATCTCACATTCGCAGCGGATCAAAATATAATATCAAATAATAGCATTTATACAAAGAAAAGCTATACTTGCCAATTCATATACAATACATCAGAGTTACAACCATTCACAAATAAACTGGACAGTTATAAATAACTTGTCCCAGTCTACAACAACATAACACCAATACACAGTGTAAAATACTCCATACGTTCCTGCCATCCAGCTCGTCTCCTGAACTCCAGAACGTCCTAACCTGGAAATCTATAATACTCGGTCTGACCCGAGCATTACATTAAAGTAACACCCGAGTCAGGCTGGAAACCAGCGTGAGTAAACCCATATATCTTGAAATGCTAAGTTATAAAACTTCTTTGAAACCAGGGTAACTCGTACCTCACTACGAGTTCTTATCTTGTTATAGTCAAACACTTATTTCACCATATAATATCTAAGTACGGTCACTTAGTTTCAAAGGTCTAGTTTACTTAATTTATTCCATTCCAGCCTATTTGATTTACAAATCAAATCTATAAATAATTATCGATTTCAAATCGAAGTGGTTTCGGGTATTTACTGATACCCGACCCCGGTCTCTTCGAATCCAATGTTATTTATTAAACCAAAAGTTTAAGTTTAAACAAATAATTTATACACAACAATTCATCTCAAATCACAAAGCAGCACATATCACATATCGAAGATATTCAAATAATTCAAGGCATTCAATCATCCATAAGCAAGATTAATCAACCTCGCCATCTCTAATTAATTTTATTAACCACCAATGAATTAAATTAATTACTTTAATTACTTTTAAATCCTGCATACTTAAACATTAATTAATTACAAACCAATTAATTAATCATCCATTAATTACCCATCATAATTAATTATCCTCAATTAATTATTCTTTAATTATATTAAGTAATTAGCCTTTATAAATTAATTTTCTTTAACCATTCACGTTAATTAACCTTAACTACTCTCATTAATTAATTAAATATAATTAATTACATCGACCTTTAATTAATTACATTAATTAATTTTTCTATAATCACTTACTTTGATTAATTATCTTTTAATTAATCACATTCATTAACCCACCCTTTAATTAATTTCCTTAATTAATCAATCCTTTAATTACTTACATTAAGTAATTATCATTTAAGTAATTAACCTCTAATTACTTACATTAATTAATCTCTAATTACCAATTAATTTATCTCCAATTAATTAATATATAACCTTTAATTTTTAATCAATTAATCCTTAATCATTATTTAATTAATTTCTCTTTAATTACTTAATTAAATTAATTAATCTATAATTACTCAAAACTTAATAAATTTAAAAGATAAGTCATTTATTTTAATTAACTTCTTAATTACCATTTAAAATCTTATTTGATAAACTTGGGGTTTAATTATCATTAATCTATTAACTTAAGACTTTAAGTTTTAATTAATGATAAAACATTTTATCTTCTCACTTACTACTTAATTATATTATTAATTAAGTTTTTAAATAAACTTAAGATTTAACTTAATCTAAGTTAAAAGGAATTACAAAACTTTTACTTAACCAATCATTTAGATAAACCATTATTATTTAAAAGAAATAGTTTTTAAGAAAATTAGTTTAAACTTGAATTTTTGTATTAACCTTAAAACTTGATAATTACCTCACATCGGACCCGAGACAAACATGGAATTACCCGATCGAAATCCCGAGCTACCCTTCTCTTTTTTAAAAAAAACTTGTTTAAATTTTAAAACTGTTATAGTTTAAACAGTCACGTACTCGAAGTCAAACCTAAGACAATTCCTCCTTTCCCCGAGACTAACCCCGAGACTCTTTCTTCTCAAGACAAAACCGATACCACTGATACACTGTGCACCTGCACTGATCCACGGCGAAGCTCCGGCCTCCACGACCACCGCTGGCAAGTCACCTACGATCTCCTCTAGCCATCTGATCACCCAGGTTTCTAAATCGACCACGACATCAAATTCGAACACGATCGAACCACACTGGAACGATACTGGTCGCCAATAATCACCTTGACTTGCCCATTCTGATCACCTGAAACTTCGCCACCTCGTCCATGGCTTCACCGAAGACCTACGCTCCGTTTCCCCCACGACCGGTCTCCTCCGATGCACTGTCGACGGCGCGGAAGCCTAAATTCCGACCTTGACCAAATCCTGTGCTAAAACCCGAAATTGATCCCTCGCCGACGCCTCGGTGGATGATAAATCCATCGAATAATTTTGCCGGGTTCGTCAACCTTCCTTCTTCCTCCGACATTGATCCCGACCTTCCACATTACTCTGATCACCCGCAATTGCTCAAAACCCAATTTCTGATCCACTTACGATTTCTTTCAATTTACTATCTTAAAAATCATGATTACTTTTCTAAAAATCATAGTTTCGAAGATAAAGCAAATTATATAAATGAATCCACAAATTGTTCAAGTCGAACTTTTGATATTATTTAAATTCCACTGTTCTTCTTTATTTTTGTCAAAACTAGCTTTAATTCTTACCTGGAAATATTTTTAAAACTTATATTTTATTATTTCTAACAAAGTTTGTTTTTACATCATAACCTAAAGAAGATCAGAGAAGGAGAACTTGATTTTTTTAAATCAAATTTGAATCTTGTATAGCCTAGAACGTAGCTCTCTCTCTCTCTCTATATATATATATACAGACATGCACATCCAACCAATACATATTCATATACATGCAAGCATCATATTACATCTATCACAACATTATTACAAATAATATTCATAAACATCAAGATAAAAACTGATTTGAGCTATTTGACAGAGTTGTTTACTCACAGTTTGTAAAAGAACAGAGAAGACTGGGAAATTTTTGAAATCTGGAAACTTGATCTAAGAACTTGTACTTGATTTTGAAACTGATACTTTGAATTTTCTTGTGATGATTGCTTTGAATTTCTTTGTTGAGTTGAAGTAGTTTAGATATAATCTTCTCTGGTTTATATTTTCAGGTCTTGATTTCTTTGTTTTGAAATTGAAGATAAAAGAGAAAATGAAAGAGAGAGATGGAGAGATGTTTATATAACTTTGCTTAATCTTTTATATAAAAAAATAAAAAGGAAAATAAAAATTAAGACACTTGTAAATTTGGCTTACACTTGTCATTAGACATATTCTTAGGCTTCCATTTGTAATTGTGTATACATTTTAACTTACATATGTAATTCCATGTTTTTAATATGTTTTTTTTAATTTATAAATGTCTTAAGTGTATAAATATTTAAACTTCTTCTTTATTTATCTTATATATAATTTAAAAGAAAAAGATATAAAATCCAATTACACACTTAATTAATTATACAAATATACTAGTTTAATATATTATCCTTTATTTATATTTATAAAATCTTTTAAAGATAATGATATAAAACTAATTTCATACTAATAAAAAATCATATATACATATTATGTTTAAATCCAATTTATTTTAAGATATTTATCTCTTGAATTTCAAATTCAAATTCAAATTCTATTTAGAATCAACTCACACATATATATACATATATAAACAACACATATTTATTTGTCTGAAATTTCGGGATATCACATTCCTTCCCCTTTGAATCTTTTCGTCCTCGAAAAGGAACGAAGCCAGAATTTATTCAATACTTATTATCAAAAAAATTACTCATTGATCATATTTAACTATAAACTCTCTTTTATAAAAAAAATAAAAAATTTAAAACACTTTAAAATCTATATAATATTCCAAAATAGTTTTATAAAAATACCTTTTATAACTTGATGTTTCAACAAGTCCATCCTTGTTCTCACAGAAATTCGGTCATATGTTGATCAGGCGTAGGACTGAATATCTATAAGTACTTGGTAAACCCATTTTTAACATCCAGTGAAAATACTTGAAAAATATTTGGTGAAAATATAGAAAACATTTTTGAAAATAAAGGAAACATCTTTGGTGAGAATGCTCTAGAAATCATCACCCCCTCCATGGTCGCAGTTAACCCGATGGTTACTTGCCATCCCGGCAAAATTCATAGATAACTGTAGGCTTCCGCAACCCTCGATTACACCATGGAACCCGCTACAGATCGCAGCTACACCCGGGGTTACATTGTTATCACAGCAAAAACCCATATAACTGTAGGCATCAGCGCCCTCGAATTTCGCTGAAAAATAAATGAAACTTCTCCACTCGACCATAGATCACAGTCTACCGATGTTACGTTGCCATCACGGCAAAATCAAACGTAGACCGTTGACACTCACCTCCACGCGATTTTCACTATGGTCCACAGTAGATTGCAGTGACATCGAGTTACACTGTCGTCACAGCATAACCCAAATGCCTCTGTAGGCATCAGCGCCCTCGACTTTCGCTAGCCACATAATCCTCATGAACTTCAGTTTGTCCGGACTTCCTCACAGGATCAACTTTAGAACCCCCCTTAGGGATCAAGGCAGTACCACCCCGTGGAACTCCTAAGAAGTTCATCTCATGGGAGCGCCTTTTTCCCCAGAACCAATCTCAAAACATTTTATACTATACACATATAGTATCTTTCAAATCTTACCTTTTATATGAAACACATATAAATCCCCTTTACACAAAATCGATATCCCAAAATCGATAGTTCCAAACTTGGCTTTCCAAATTTCCAAAAATTGATTTTCCCAAAAAGCAAAAACTTTTCAAAATCAATGGGTTCCAAAAACCTTTTTCTCAAAATCATTCTCATAAAATCCTTTATATATATATATATAAGTTTATCCCTTTATTTAAAACAAAATACTTTGGATTACATCTTACTTATATAAATCCCTTTTTAATTTAACCCATTTAACTTCCCCAAGTTAAATCTCAATTTCATCTTGAAATTTCCAATTTAGGTTGTTCATTAAACTTATTTAACTTCCCCCAATTTAAATTCAATTCATTTAATCCAGTCAACCTTACTCAATTTGAATTCCCATTTCAAATTTTTAAATTTCCATTAATACTCTTTCCTACTATAAGTTCAAAAACTTATTTCTCTTTGGGTTTTTAAATCACACTCCAGGTAGAATCAAAACTCAACACTTCAGAGTTTATTTCAAATCATCTTTGATATTATGTATATCCACACATATATACATTTATTTTCGTTGCACACCAAGTTATACATTAAAATTTTAAACCACCTTTGGTTTTAATCCAAAACAAATTTCTTTAAAGTTTTCAAACAACTTCTTATTTTAAAATAAGATTACATTCAAAAATTTTCTGAATAATATTACCTATTATTTCTTTTAATATTTTGAAACAATTTCAAATTTCTGGACATAGATTTTAAAATTTCACACTTTAAATCCATTCCAATTTACAAGTTATTCTTATCTAAAAGTTTGCTTCCTTAACACATTTCATTTTGCTTTATCATTGTTTATTGGAAAATAATCATCCCATTATTAAACACAATAACCATTCTATATACCATTCTATATTCTGATTTGAAACCAATCCTAATTCAACTTATTTGTATAGTTCATTCTATTCAATCCCTATTTAGATATATATATATTTATTTATCACTTAATTCTTATTTAATTTCAATAACCAACAACCAATTTTCTTAATATATATAATAATTAGAAAAACTATTGCTTTATATATCAAAATATATGCCTATATAAAAACTAAATTTAAAACCGTTTTAAAATCTTTATATAAGAAAATAACAAATACACCCTCATATATAATACACTCAGCTCATCCTAGGGTACTACTGACCCTATCCTTAATTAGTAAACCCCCAGAGCCAAGGTTCTCGCTTAACCTTCAGCTCTGATACCAAATGTAACGACTCGAAATTTTCGACCCCGAAAATTCGACACTAATACGTTCACTGTAGAAGTGCCGAGCAATCGAACGCCGGAAATTCTAGATTGTTAGGGTAAAGAAGAAAAAAAGTAGAAGAAGAAATAGAAAACAAAACACAGAATCTCACATTCGCAGCGGATCAAAATATAATATCAAATAATAGCATTTATACAAAGAAAAGATGTACTTTCCAATTCATATACAATACATCAGAGTTACAACCATTCACAAATAAATTGGACAGTTATAAATAACTTATCCCAGTCTACAACAACATAACACCAATACACAGCGGAAAATACTCCATATGTTCCTGTCATCCAGCTCGTCTCCTGAACTCCAGAATGTCCTAACCTGGAAATCTGTAATACTCGGTCTGACCCGAGCATTACATTAAAGTAACACCCGAGTCAGGCTGGAAACCAGCGTGAGTAAACCCATATATCTTGAAATGCTAAGTTATAAAACTTCTTTGAAACCAGGGTAACTCGTACCTCACTACGAGTTCTTATCTTGTTATAGTCAAACACTTATTTCACCAAATAATATCTAAGTACCGTTACTTTGTTTCAAAGGTCTAGTTTACTTAATTTATTCCATTCCAGCCTATTTGATTTACAAATAAAATCTATAAAGAATTACAGATTTCAAATCGAAGTGGTTTTGGGTATTTACTAATACCCGACCCCGGTCTCTTCGAATCCAATGTTATTTATTAAACCAAAAGTTTAAGTTTAAACAAATAATTTATACACAATAATTCATCTCAAATCACAAAGCAGCACATATCACATATCGAAGATATTCAAATAATTCAAGGCATTCAATCATCCATAAGCAAGATTAATCAACCTCGCCATCTCTAATTAATTTTATTAACCACCAATGAATTAAATTAATTACTTTAATTACTTTTAAATCCTGCATACTTAAACATTAATTAATTACAAACCAATCAATTAATCATCCATTAATTACCCATCATAATTAATTATCCTCAATTAATTATTCTTTAATTATATTAAGTAATTAGCCTTTATAAATTAATTTTCTTTAACCATTCACGTTAATTAACCTTAACTACTCTCATTAATTAATTAAATATAATTAATTACATTGACCTTTAATTAATTACATTAATTAATTTTTCTATAATCACTTACTTTGATTAATTATCTTTTAATTAATCACATTCATTAACCCACCCTTTAATTAATTTCCTTAATTAATCAATCCTTTAATTACTTACATTAAGTAATTATCATTTAAGTAATTAACCTCTAATTACTTACATTAATTAATCTCTAATTACCAATTAATTTATCTCCAATTAATTAATATATATAACCTTTAATTTTTAATCAATTAATCCTTAATCATTATTTAATTAATTTCTCTTAATTACTTAATTAAATTAATTAATCTATAATTACTCAAAACTTAATAAATTTAAAAGATAAGTCATTTATCTTAATTAACTTATTAATTACCATTTAAAATCTTATTTGATAAACTTGGGGTTTAATTATCATTAATCTATTAACTTAAGACTTTAAGTTTTAATTAATGATAAAACATTTTATCTTCTCACTTACTACTTAATTATATTATTAATTAAGTTTTTAAATAAACTTAAGATTTAACTTAATCTAAGTTAAAAGGAATTACAAAACTTTTACTTAACTAATCATTTAGATAAACCATTATTGTTTAAAAGAAATAGTTTTTAAGAAAATTAGTTTAAACTTGAATTTTTGTTTTAACCTTAAAACTTGATAATTACCTCACATCGGACCCGAGAAAAAGATGGAATTACCCGATCTAAATCCCGAGCCACCCTTCTCTTTTCTTTTTTTTAAACTTGTTTAAATTTTAAAACTGTTATGGTTTAAACACTCACGTACTCGAAGTCAAACCCGAGACAATTCCTCCTTTCCCCGAGACTAACCCCGAGACTCTTTCTTCTCAAGACAAAACCGATACCAGTGATACACTGTGCACCTACACTGATCCACGGCGAAGCTTCGGCCTCTACGACCACCGCTGGCAAGTCACCTATGATCTCCTCTAGCTATCTGACCACCCAGGTTTCTAAATCGACCACGACATCAAATTCGAACACGATCGAACCACACTGGAACGATACTGGTCACCGATAATCACCTTGACTAGCCTATTCTGATCACCTGAAACTTCGCCACCTCGTCCACAGCTTCACCGAAGACCTACGCTCCGTTTCCCCCACGACCGGTCTCCTCCAATGCACTGTCGATGGCGCGGAAGACTAAATTCCGACCTCGACCAAATCCTGTGCTAAAACCCAAAATGGATCCCTCGCCGACGCCTCGGTGGATGATAAATCCATCGAACAATTTTGCCGGGTTCGTCAACCTTCCTTCTTCCTCCGACATTGATCCCAACCTTCCACATTACTCCGATCACCCGCAATTGCTCAAAACCCAATTTCTGATCAACTTGCGATTTCTTTCAATTTACTATCTTAAAAATCATGATTATTTTTCTAAAAATCATAGTTTTCGAAGATAAAGCAAATTATATAAATGAATCCACAAATTGTTCAAGTCGAACTTTTGATATTATTTAAATTCCACCGTTCTTCTTTATTTTTGTTAAAACTAACTTTAATTCTTACCTGGAAATATTTTTAAAACTTATATTTTATTATTTCTAACAAAGTTTGTTTTTACATCATAACCTAAAGAAGATCAGAGAAGGAGAACTTGATTTTTTAAAATCAAATTTGAATCCTGTATAACCTGGAACGTAGCTCTATATATATATACAGACATGCACACCCAACCAATACATATTCATATACATGCAAGCATCATATTACATCTATTACAACATTATTACAAATAATATTCATAAACATCAAGATAAAAACTGATTTGAGCTATTTGACAGAGTTGTTTACTCACAGTTTGTAAAAGAACAGAGAAGACTGGGAAGTTTTTGAAATCTGGAAACTTGACCAGAGAACTTGTACTTGATTTTGAAACTGATACTTTGAATTTGCTTGTGATGATTGCTTTGAATTTCTTTGTTGAGTTGAAGTTGTTTAGATATAATCTACTCTGGTTTATATTTTCAGGTCTTGATTTCATTGTTTTGAAATTTAAGATAAAAGAGAAAATGAAAGAGAGAGATGGAGAGATGTTTATATAACTTTGCTTAATCTTTTATATAAAAAATAAAAAGGAAAATAAAAATTAAGACACTTGTAAATTTGGCTTACACTTGTCATTAGACATATTCTTAGGCTTCCATTTGTAATTATGTATACATTTTAACTTACATATGTAATTCCATGTTTTTAATATGTTTTCTTATATTTATAAATGTCTTAAGTGTATAAATATTTAAACTTCTCCTTTATTTATCTTATATATAATTTAAAAGAAAAAGATATAAAATCCAATTACACACTTAATTAATTATACAAATATACTAGTTTAATATATTATCCTTTATTTATATTTATAAAATCTTTTAAAGATAATGATATAAAACTAATTTCATACTAATAAAAAAATCATATATACATATTATGTTTAAATCCAATTTATTTTAAGATATTTATCTCTTGAATTTCAAATTCAAATTCAAATTCTATTTAGAATCAACTCACACATATATATACATATATAAACAACACATATTTATTTGTCCGAAATTCCATGATATCACACTGTAAATGTACGAATAGCATATGGACAATACCCATGCTATGGATGGTGTGAAATGTAGGTGATTTCCTATATTCTTAGATGAAGTTGCTACGATTTAGTACACTCGTCTCACACCGAGGTCTATATCATCCTTTAATCGGTTAGTAAAGAAATTCATGGAGCAGTTTCAGGTCCACATTGTGCTACCTAAAAATGCGATGTCATTATCGAACCTTCATTCGAGTTTCGAAGAGACTCGGGAAAACTTTTTACCAAGATTTAATGGTGCATTAGAGCAATCCCAAAGAGGAGATTGTTTTAATGGAATTAATTGATGGGTTCATCCCAGAACTGATTTATATGGATGGTTGAAGAGAAAACAATTAGCTACCGTGGAGGAGTTTTATCGAAAGGCATCCCAATTTCTACACTTAGAAGAGGCAGATTTGGTTATCGGATTAGCTGCCAATGGTCAAGTGGGACTGAACAGTTCAATAGAGAGAAATGTTTCTAACAAGCAGACTGGTGATAGTGCTAGAAACATTGCAGTAAATTCCAAGAATAATAATAACTAGAAAAGAAATAACAAAGGTGTTGTTGGGAAGAAGCGGGACACCAAGACTCGCATAAGGTTTATAAGATCGGGGGATTGCACTCTCTTGAATGATTCTATTAAAAACATTTATCTTGCCATACAAGGTAATCAAAATTATAAAAGACTCGGAGACAGGCCGTTAAATAGGAAAGATGCTAAAGGTAGTATTTTCACTTTCATGAAACCTATGGGCACAATACCAGTGGGTGTAAGCACTTGAGAGATGTGATTGAGGATTTTATCAGGATGAAAAAACTATAGCAGTATGTGAGGAACCGGCAATATGGTGGGAAAACGAAGGACAGACCCCAAGGAAAGAACCCTTAAGGGGATCAGGCTGGGTCTAATGGAGAAGGACCAAGACAGACCGAGAGGAGAATTGTGATCAATACTATATCTAGAGGACCTTATCCAGTAGAGAAAAGCTAGAACGAGATGGAAAGAGATGGCAGTCCGTTGATGCATATGCCTCAAGAAACATACTTTGCAGTAGAAGATGGGACTCCAATGAAGCAACAAAGAACGATGAATAATGACATTGTTTTAAGAAATAGGGATGAAAACGGGGTGGAAACGCTGACGCTTGACCCCATGGTGATTACAGCCATTGTCCGGCTTGAAACAATGGACCAAGTCCTATTTGATTATGAGAGCTCGGTTAATATTTTATTTTAGAAAACTTTTGATTGGATGAAAATAAGCAAGAATGATCTGAAACCACGTAAACTTCATATTTAGGGATTTATTGGAAAGGATAAGGAGCCTGTTGGTTGTACTAATTTGTCTATGGAATTAGGCAGAGGAGGCTGGAAGCTAGTGCGAGTGCAGACATTTATTATGGTCGACGAATATTTGGCCTATGATGCTTTCTTCGGCCGATCGGCCCTTGCCAGTTTTAAGATAGCACTTTTTCCATGGTGTTTGATGATAAAGTTCCCTATTGCGAATAAAATAGGAGCTATCCAAGGCGACCAAAGTACCGGTCGAGAATGTTATGTCACGGAGCTTAGAGAGGTGAAGCAATGTGAGAAAGGAAAGAGTGTAGAGAAGTTAAACTACATCAAAACCGCCGATGCATAGCAACCACCACCTAAACCCTAGCTGATGTCCTAGAGCAAGTACTATAAGCCTTTACATCCATGAAAAGAGACAAAGGATGCGAGAGCGGCAATGGTAGAGCCGATGATCAACATCTCAATCGATGATGATCCCACTCGGGTTCTCAAGATTGGATCTTAGCTCCACATAAACATGAGGAAGGAGTTAATAGGGTTCCTCCGGGAAAACATGAATGTGTTAGCTTAGACGCATTATGATATTTGTGTAATTTTACCGAAGATAGCATGTCATGCATTGAGTGTGGACCCAAGATACCTTCTTGTGAAGCAAAAAAGATGTAGCATGTATCCAAAGCGATCCGCTGCGTTGAAAGAAGAAGTGGATAAGCTAAAGGAAAATGGCTTCATCTAAGATGCCTCGTAACTGAAATGGTGTCAAATACTATGTTGGTCAAAAAGGCGAATGGAAAGTGGAACACATGCATTGACTATTTAGACCTAAAAAGGGCATGCCCAAAAGATAGCTTCCTATTACTAAGAATCGACCAACTTGTAGACGGAACAGCCAAACATGAACTACTATCCTTTGTGGATGCTTACTCTGGCTACAATTAGATAACAATGCATGTTCTGGATGAAGAGCATACAAGTTTCATCATTGATTAGTGCTATATTGTTACCAAGTGACATCGTTTGGTTTAAAGAATGCTGGATCTACTTAATAGCGATTGGTGAATAATATGTTCAAATATCAAATCGGATGGATAATGGACGCCTATGTGGATGATATGTTTGTGAAGTCATGGCGATGAATCACATGGATAAACTCTTAGAAATGTTAGATGTGCTTCAAAAGTATGAAATGAAGCTTAATCCACTGAAGTATTCTTTCAGAGTTGCATCGGGCAAGTTCTTAGGTTTCATTGTAAACTCGAGGGTCATTGAAGTTAACCCAGAGTAGATCAAAGCATTGAAATAGGTTCCTACTCCAAAAACAAGGAGGGAAATGCAGATCTTGAACGAGAAGGTCGCAGCACTGAGCAGATTCATCTTGAAGGTGATCGATAAGTGCATGTCATTCTTCGAAGCCCTTAAGAAGGAAAAAGGAAAGTTTGTTTGGATGAGGGAATGTCAAGATGCCTTTTAGAATTTGCTAGAGCATATGTAGAGACCATCAGTGTTGTTAAATCTTTAAAAGGGGAAGATTTGTTTATTTAATTAGCAGTCTCTGCTCACACATTGAGTGCAGCTTTGATATACGAGCAGAGCAAAATCCAAAGGCCAATGTATTATATCAGGAAATGGTTCGCTAGAGTAGATAAGAACTATCCAAAGCTATAAAAGCTAGTGTACTATTTATTGATTACTTGAAAGAAGTTAGGGCCAATCCATACTTCCAAGCTCGGTAGATAAAAGAGCTCACTGACCAATAGTTGAGGCAAGTGCTAATCGAACCGATACTTCAGGGAGATTAATAAATTGGAATATTGAGCAAATCCAATAAGATGTAACATACCATCATAAGAAGAAGATCTGAGGATAGGCATTGGCGGACATCATTGCTAAGTTAACCGTCTGGGTTGGAGAAGTAGAAGAAGATTTGGTCGAACTGACTCAATGGAAATTATATGTAGATGGAGCCTCTAACGAACATGATTCTAGGGTAAGAGTGATTCTTATAAACCACAAAGGACAGAGGATGCTATGCTTGAAGGCTAGAGTTCCCAACATGAACAACAAAGTCGAGTATGAAGCATTGATTGTGGGACTAAAGATTGAAAGGAAACCATGAGTCAATACATTACATATATTCAATGACACTTAGTTGGTGATCTATCAAGTTAAGAAGTAATTTTAGGCTAAGAGAGAAAGACTTGCCCCTTACCTGACGAAAGTCCTAGAACTGCGGAATGACATCAAGCACTATATGATAACGCACATCCCTTGGGAGGAATATATGAAGTTGGTTCAATGACCAAACTGGCCAACTCTAATGATGCACATCTCTTGGAATTCCTTCCAACAGAAGTTTTTCAGCTTCAAGCATTGATGAGATGGATGTTGATTGGATCTTGGAGGCCGAGGAGGAAAGGAGTCATGGATGACTCTAATTAAAGAACATTTGCTAGAGGAAACTCTTCTAAATGGAAGAAATGAATGGTGGAAATTCCTGCGAAAGCACCTCAATTCATTATGAGTGTTTTATAGGAGAGGATTCTCAATGCCCTTGTTGAAGTGTGTTAATAAAGAGGAAGCTAATAAAAATCTTGTAGATGTGCATGGAGGTAGCTATGGTAACCACACTGGAGGGCAGACGTTAGCAAAGAAGGATCTTCACCAGAGATACTTCTAGCCAATAATTAGTCGAGATGCGGTCGTCTATTCTAGAAGATGTGATAAGTACTAGAGATTTGCAAAGATACCAAAAGCCCCATCCATTGAGCTTATGCAAATGGTTAGTCCATGGTCGTTTGCAGTGTAGGGAACTGATATCATCGTTGTGCTATTGATGTCGAGAGGTGAAGCGAAATATGCTATAGTGGTTGTGGATTAACACATGAAGTGGGCTGCAGCAGAACTGCTCACGTCGATCACTTTGAAGATAGTGATCAACTTCATGGTGAAAAATATTTTGTGTAGATATAGAGTTCCATAAAAGATCATCATTGATAACAGAACTTAATTTAAGAGTGCTTAGTTCAAAGAGTTCTATGCTTGGTATCGAATTGAGAAGAGCTTCTCCATAATAGCACACCCATAAGTGAATGGATAGGTGGAGGTGGTGAATAAGATCATCAAATACATTATCAAGAAGAGGTTGAAGAGTGTCAATGGAAACTGGGTTAATGAGCTACTACTTGCATTCTAGCTTATATGATGATCCACAAGTCCATGACTGGGCATACTCCATGCACTTTGACCTATGGAGTTGAGGCCATGATTCAGATTGAACTAGAGGTCCTTTCTTAACAAAGAATGCATTATTATCCCAAGATGAACAAGGAACTCTTGCTTAGGTCCCTCAACTTAGTCGATGAGAACGAGAAGAGTTTGAACTGAGGGTAGCTACTCACCAGAAGAGACAAGTGAGTATGTTTTGAAATGGGTCTTTCCTAGTATGGGAGAAGTTGATCCAAATTGGGAAGGTCCCTACATTGAGAACAAAAGCTTAAAGATGGAACTTTCAAATTATTGAGTGTTGACGGAATCCTAAGTCCATGAGCGTGGAATAGCGAGCACTTATGATGCTCTTTCATTTAGATTTATTTTTTTGAAAATAAAGCATCCTAGCTGATAGGATGAGATGCAATAAGCCAGAGTCTGTCGCTCTTTCGTTTTTAAATAAATTTTGCTTATATAATCAATGTCACTGTATTCTTAAAATTCTGACTATGCGCTACATGATAAGTGGCAAAATCAGACATTCTGCATTTTGGAAAACCAGATGTCTAGGTACTCGGAGATAGGCACTGATGAACTCCTTCGATCAATGATCAGGTCATTGGAGTATAATCATACTGGGGTCAATCATAAGATTGCCCTTACATATCTAATCTTTGACTAATGCCCGGAGATAGGCAAGGTCAAGGATTTATTCCTAGAGATAAGCATCTAAGACACTAGATTTCGGAGATAGAAATGAGTTTAGAATTATAACTTTTTTCAGGTACGGCCTCGCTTACAGCCTGGCGAGACACACTTGGATGATGATAAGCGAAGAGTGTCAACAAAGCATCTTTGGCCAATGCCTGGAGGTAAGCGAGGTTGAAAATGGATGTCTAGAGATAGACATTCATGACATCGATTCTCGAAGATAGGAATTGGTGTATAATTGAATCTTTTGTAGTACAACAGTGTTTATGGCCCAACACAATATGTTCGGCAGATGATAAATGTGGTTGATTGATGAAGTATCTCTAATCGTCATTTGGAGATAGGAAAGATCAAGGGCTGACGCTCGGAGATAGGCATTCGTGAAGCCGATTCCCAAAGATGGGAACCAACATAGAAGTATACCTTTTGCGAATATGACCTCATTTACGGCTAAATGAAATATGTTTGATCGAAGATGAACGGGATGGCCACAAAGGTTGTTAAAGGAATATGGCTCTGTTTATGGTTGAATGAGATACACTTAGTCAAAGATAAATAGAGTTAGTCAAAGAAGTACAGTTTTGTTTATCCAAATAAGAAGTAGGTTGGCAATGATAAACAAAGCTAGGTAGTGAAATGATTATGATCAATATAAGAGTGTCATTTATATGTATAAAATTATAGTAAATAATGGTGTTGCACTAACATAAGTGTAACAAACCTAGTCAAGATTACTTGGAATTAAACTTTAAAATATGATTTGATTTATCTTAATTAATTTTAAGAAAAAATTGGGAATTTTATTAGTTATAATTTCCAAATTAAATTGGAATTGGGATTTAATAAATTGGAAATTCAAGGAATATTCTTTTATGAAACTTGATTCTTATATTTGATAATATGATAATTAAATATACGAAAATAAATTGTAATATAAAAATGTGGAGTATAAAGTTTTATTCACTTATTTATTATAAGTGGAGATTTGTGATGAAATACTTTTCTCAAATTATTTTAACCTATGTTGTAATGTTTAGTAAAATGTCAATATTGAGATTTATTGTTTAAAATGGGATTTTTATAAATAATAGTTTATTTTAATGAAAATAATGAGAACAACTTTTATTTTCAAAGGTTATATTTAATTTTATAAAATATCTCAATATTAATAGAAATGAATTTTTTTTATATATTAAAGTTTGTCAAATTTTGTGAAAATCAAATTTATAATTTATAAATCATTGTTTAGTGTAAAATAGTGTTTTATAATAAGTAAAACTAAAGAAGTATAACAAATTTCTTCTATTGGGTCCTCAGTAAACCCATTTGGCCTATGTAGGAGAAATAAGAGAAGGGAAAATAAAACTTACGTTCATTTTACTTCTCATATTTCTTTTTCAGCTTGAACGTAAACAAACCCTTCTTGCTTTTTAACCCTAAAGCCTATATCACCCCAAAACAAGTGTAAATTAATGCCTAGTTTTAATCAATAAATATAGAAATTATCTTCAGGAATTGCTGAAATTGTTGAGTTGTGGATTCTAGAAAGCTATTGCAAATGGGAAAAAGGTGAGTTAACACTCACACAATCTATCTCTGAAATCATATTGGTTGCGTATGTTTGTTTGGATGAATTTAGTGTTGAATTGATCTCAATTTATTGTATTGTTTACATCTCTTGCTATATTATTCTCTGTTTCTGAAAATCCTAGTCATACAGTCCCTTGAATAATCAAGTTGTAGATGTTTTTATGTTTGCATGACTGCTAAACCAGTGCTTTAGAAGTCTAGACGAACGACATCGGAAAAACAATCGCTAATGGACTGATGGAGGACGACCGGCACCGCCTGGAACTCAGTCTAGGCAGCGCCACCAGTCTCCCGGTCCTACCAGACCGATGCACCGGTCAAGGCCTGGGCTAAGTCCCAAGACGTGCCTGTTTGCCCTATGATGGATCCCGTTCGCCCGTTCGTTCGTCTATTTGATCGCTTGTTGATATTTGCTTGTTTTGATGAACTATTTCATGCCAATTTCAATGCTATTTCTCAATTTTGATTTAGGAATTTGTGAATCCATTTTGGAGTTTTAATACCATAGAGTTGTTCTTTGGTACAACACTAAACTACCGTCGCATGTTTTCAACAAGGGTTTTAAAAAAAAGATTGGGTTTCAAATCGAACCGTTTCTTCTAAATCTTTTTAAGTATAAAATTAGGTTATTTATTAAAAATATTTTAACATGAAAATATGTATATTTATTTAGATATTTATTTTTATATATTAATAATGATTTGAAATATAAACTAAGTTAGTTATATCAAATGCTTAAATATTCTAAGGGTTGGGTTATTTGCTCTTATGAATTTATACACTGAATGTACTATTTATAAGGTTTTTGAAATATGGTTTATCAATCAAATATCTTATATGGAATTTTAAAGACAACTACACATATATAAGCATTTTTTAGAATTATACGGATTTATTGGATATTTTATCTATTAGTAGATATTTATATAAAGTTAAATAATAAATGAGTTTATAAGTTTTATATTAAGAAGTTTAAAGGTATATATTATCCAAATAAAGTATTAGAAGCCATTTCGTATATGATAAGAATTATATTTTTCTCAAACTATAAACTAATATTGGGTTTTATGCCTTTTTGGCATTTTCGTGCGACTTCCTTAAATAAAAATGTTTTGAGAAGCTAAATTCTATAATTGGGAAATACTAATAATCTACTTAGTGTAATCGATTGGTTTAAGTGCTTTCAAATAATACTTCGTCGAATATGGTATAACTCATTAAATGGAATGTTTGGGTGGAACTTACTCAGCCCAATAATACTGGAATTTTACCGGATAGTATAGGATGCCTTGGTTAAATTCTTGTGATTGCTATTAGGAAGTATTTAACACTTTAGAGTTGTATTCTCTTTTGGTGTTTGGTGGGGCCAACAGATCCTTAAGAGAATGTCACTACAACAAAATTACCCTACTCCAACGTCCTTTTTACAACGGGCATTGGCTGCCCGTTGTAATAGAAGGCTATTACAACGGTCCATTCAGGCCCGTTGTAATAGATGTTCTATACAACGCTCTTTTTACAATGGGCGATGATAGCCCGTTGTAATAGAAGGCTATTACAACGGTTCATTCAGGCCCGTTGTAATAGATGCCCTATACAACGCCCTTTTTACAACGGGCGATGATGCCCGTTGTAATAGACGACAATTTTACAACGTTCACAAAATGCCCGTTGTAATAGACGACAATTTTACAACGGTCACAAAATGCCCGTTGTAATAGATGACAATTTTACAACGGTCACAAAATATTTAAAGTTAAATAATTTCTATTACTATTAATATTTAATAATTAATTTAATAATTAGTAATTAACTATTAGTAATAAATATAAATATTTAATAATTACTATTGGTATTTAATACTTAATTTAATAATTAATAATTAATAATATTACATAATTAATTATAAAATTAATATTTCATGTTTAAAAATTGATAATTAATAATAATATTTAATGATTAGGAAGTAATATTTATTATTTAGTATTAAAATTTTAATAATTGTATCTAATATTTAAAGAAAATTGAAATTTATAAAAAAAATTAGAAAATATTTATAGAACTTAAAGACAAAATTTTAAAATTTTATGTAAAAGTTTAAAAATATTCATAATGTTTGAAGACAAAGTTTATGGCAAAATGTATTGCAACTTTGTATTGCAACAAAGCATACAATTTTCTTTTAGTCTCCAAACAAATTTTTTTGGCTTCAACTATGAAATTTTGGCATGAGTGCATTATCGACCACTGTTATTAATAATAATATTTAATGATCAACTCGTGTTTGCGGTGGTTTTACTGGAGAACTGAAATGGAAACTAGGGATGCGCAACATATATTTGTACTGTACTTGCAAAACCCCCCAAATAGCACCGTGTTTTATTTTTTGTTCTCCTTCCTCCATAATTTCATTATTTCCCAACACTCCAAACTTCACTCGCCCTCTTCGACTTCTCTTTCTCTCTCCGCCATCCGAATCAAATCCCAAAATCAAGAGAGGAAAGAAGAAGAAGACGACACCGACGATGGAAAGCAATCCATCGAAGACGAGTCCCCACAACAATCCAGACGATGCGATCAGATGAAGAAGAAGACGACGATTCAGAATTGGAATCAGTATCACTCCGCACCCATCGAAGAAGAAGAAGCAGCAGCGCCAGAAGCTTCTTTTCGTTAATCTTTTAATGGCATTGATCCTTCAAATGACGTGGCAGAATCAGCGCGGTCGAAGAACGCCTATCGAATTGAGAAATCTAGGGAACACCTGTTATCTGAACAGCGTGTTGCAATGCTTGACTTACACGCCTCCTCTCGCTCAGTTTTGCCTCTCTAAGCAACACTCCTCAACTTGTGAGTATGATTTTCAATTTAGTTTTGAAACTTAGGGTTTGGGTATTTTAGGTTTCTGATTCTGTGATGGTAACATATTTTTATGTATTGGATCTTGGACTGAATTATTCAATTTTACAAGAATGTAGTGATAGAGTGACATAATTCTGGGGTTTAGTCTATATGAAATAAGCTTGGTTGTTGATTGTTCACTTACAATTATATGATCAGGGAAACTTGGATCAGGACAGTTCAACCCACCGTTCGGTTATCAAACCTAAATTAATCGTGACTAATACTTCTCTTCTCCATGTTGTAGTTGGTATTGATTACAAAATTTCAGCAACCAGCGAATACTTTAGGTATGGTTAGGAAAAATGTCAACGTAATAAAGATTGAGGCTTTGTTTTCTGCGCCTTATGTCCTACTTATAGTGAAAACCAAACACCGGATCAAGTAGCACTGCTAGAATGACCAACTCCGTGGGTGTAGAAGTATAAAAGAGTAGAATCTAAAGGTGGGAATAAAGAGGACATAAAATTCATGCGGATGGTTTTATCTCCACTAAAATTCATTCGCATTTCACCTGGTTGGAAAAGAATAACTGATGCGCTGAAACCAAGCAATAATCATGCAAAATAAAATAAAGCACTCTAACAAAGAGAGAACATCTAGTTTCCATCAGTGACTGTCATAACATCTGGTAGATTTTCCAATTCATAATCTAATTAAGTAGATGTTGTCTAAACATACTACATATAATTACTTTAAAATAATTCAAATAACCATTGTACTCCAAACAAATAGCTTTTAAATCTTCTGCCCTTATCATATAATTAGGTATGAACAAGTGAAGACTATCTCATTTGCATTATTTTTTATGTGGTCCTTGATGAATTGATCTCTATTCTTCATGGCCCTCTGCTTAAAAAGAGTATCAAAAGACGAATATAAACAGTTCAACGATGGGGACTAAAGAAAGAAAGTTAATAGGATAAGTGCTAATTTCACATGTTTGGTTTAATCTTTATCGACTTATCATGTTACTTGGTCTCGTTTAGGCTGCACCTGTATACAGCAAAATCAAGGTGTTACAGTCGTTTGTGCTTTTTCAAGAAATTTTCATCAAATGCTCATAATTTGTTGGTTTTCATTGACATCTTGCAAAAGCTTTTAACATTGAATCAGGTAAGAAATCACAAAGATGAGGACGGCTGTTAATTTGCTGGATCATATAAATTTCTGTCTTGATAAATAAATAATTTTTAACATGATTAATTACTGTCAGGAGGATTAGTTTTGAAATTTAAACTACTGACCTTGTGCAAAAGAAAAGAAGAAGATGGATTGTGGCTCCTAGCTCCGTATCATCGTGCACAAAGATGTGGTTGTGCACTTGTATATGCTGTTGGAAGAAAACATTAGGAAGAAGGAGAGGAAGGAAAAGCGACCATCAAGTGAATATATTTTTTAATTATCCACTACACTATTATAAATCAAATACCGAACATGGATACTCTGTTATGTAATTGTGTATGTATGCATTCATGAATGTGTGTGTTTTTGTGAAACCATGTACTCATTAGTGTTGCTCAAATTTGTATTTAATTATTCCAGATATGGTTAGTTCACAATTCAATAAGCATCATTCTGCAATCGGGGTACAATCATGAGTTGTTGCTGCTCTTACTAGATTCCCAAAACTAATCACGTTCATATATTTCTCCTGCTGTCCCATCTCTTTCACGAATAGCCAAGTCCATAACACCACTAAATTTATCCAGTACTATAACCACAATGGCCATCACTCATATGTTGATACATGAAGATTTTGATCAATGACAATGTACTTCAACAAAAAGGAAGAGATATATGCAAAATCAGAGGAAGATCGATGAAGACCAAAGTGTAAACATGAGTATGATTTTTATAGGTCTAAAGTCTAGATTATTTGTTAAAATCTATCCTCAAGAGATTTGCATGAACATTAAAACACATCCGTAAAACTACATTTTTATGCACACATTCACTGTGCAGATTTTTATAGTTCAGTCGACTGAACAGGCATGGCCAGTCGACTGAAACTGGCACAGAATTACAAATATGCACAGTTTTAGTCGACTGAATTTACTGTGCAGTCGACTGAAAGCATTCCTGAAAATTTTCCTTTATATTTTCAGTCGACTGAATATCCTGCTCAGTCGACTGAATTTGTAACTGCGAATTTTTTATGAAAGGACACCTTCTTCCTTCCAAAAGTTGCAACCATTCTCCAATGGAAATGGAAGCATCTTTTGCCTGCACCTCTAGCAAACAAATGCACTGTAACGATCCGTAAATTTCAACTGTTTTAATAACGTAATTAGTTGAAATTTTGTGAAATTTTAAACGATAAAATTTTGAAATAAAAATTTAATATTTGGAATACGTCTAGTTAAACATAGCAACTGGTAAATTTTCGTCCGAAAATATGAAAGTTTATTTCGCGCGTAAATTTACTTCAATTTAATCAGTTAAAAAGCGATGAAAATAAAACGTTCTCGAAACCTGAATATTTTTACATAGAAAAATTCTAAACCATCTTCTGAGCAAGATGTCAGTTTGTCGTTTTACCAAATTCGGACATCTTTGGCTCCGTCGATCTTATTTTTCAGCGTTTTTCTTGCATTTTCCGCTATTAAAAAAAAAATTTGAATTTTTAAAATGAAATCATACCACTGATATCTGTATACCGTCTTGATCGTCTCGTCGTGCTGACCTCTACGATATATTCGATTGTGTATTTCGAAGTCCGAAAAAACGGCGAAATTTACGGAGACAAATTCTTCGTATCGGTTCCGCCATCTGGCTTTTGGGATTCTCTATGACCATTCGTTATTCATCGTGAGAAACAAAGGGACAGTAACCGTTTCTATTCCCAAAATTTATTTACTAACTTTTCGTATCCTAGCTGTTAAATGAAATTGCTATTCATTTTGCTCGTTCCCAGTTTATCTTTCTCTCTGCCTTCCTCTGATTTTTGCTCTCAAATTTATAAAATGACAAAGTATAAACTATGGTTGCCTGCTTTTTCCCCCATGGCCGAAATACATTTGTTGCAACCTCCACAGCCCTTCATCCTTCCTCCATTCCGATCATCCCTCTGCCGAACGCCTTCCTCCTTTGCCACGTCACCCCACCATCACTCTCTCCCTCTCTCCTCCCTCACTTTCCCAGCCCACCATAATTAACCTACGGCTGTGCCACACCCCAAACCCATCTCCGCCTTCCACTGTTCGCCTATAAAGCCTCCCACTCCTCTTCTCTTATTTCCGAACTACTGCTACTCCACCACCTACCTCGATCCATTCACCTGCTCGTTCCCTCCCTCCGAAGCACGCAGCTTGCCACCCTCAGCCACAAGTCTCTGCCCATACACCTTATCATCCGCCACTGCCCTCTCCACTCCTCCACGCCGTCGAATCCCTTTTGCTTCCACTACCCTCCAACTTGCTCCGGAGTAAGCTTCGTTTTCTTAAGTCTATTTGTTATATGAAATTGTTAGTTGTTTGAATACCTATATTATGTTTGATTGCGTATATATTTTATTGTATACATATTAAGTTGTTATTAATACATAAGTTGTATTGATCAGCTTATACAAACTTGTTATTATATATAAATTGTTTTAAAGTATGTACATGTAAGTTTTGCCTGTATGTGTTGGCATATTGGTTTTGTACGAAATTTTGTTTCTTGTATATATATAGTTTATATAGTTTGTATATGAAAAATCTAGTTTCGACAGTGATCTATATATGTTTGCTTTTATATACTCATTTATATGTATTATAAGGTATGTATATAATATATCTTATTTGTGACAGCAAATTTTATAGGTTGTATGCTATATAGTTTCAGCTATAGTTTATAGGTTAGTTTTTGTTGACAGTATATATAAGTTAAATTGATTTTTATAAATATTGTTTATATATGTTATGTGTGGATTTATAAATGTAAGTATGTATATAGCATAATTTATATATAAAGTCTAGCTTATTGTTTTGTTCAGATGTTAGATTAGTTTGTATAAAAATTTATGTAAGTTAGTATACTTATGGGTGGGTATATTTAATGTTACATGTTATATACATTTTGTTTATTTATAAAGTATAATATTTTAGTTATACGCGTAGAAAGGTATGTATGTAGTAAAGTTACAGTTTTAGTTGTTGGCAAATTTCATACGTTACATAGTTGTTTATGTATTGGGTATAAAAATATCAGTTATATGTATTTGTGTAAATGTACTTTATATATGTGATCTTAAATGTATGGCACTGACTTATATTGGTATCTACCCAGTGGATTAGTTATGTTATAATTTGAAAAGTGGATGTTATAGTTTTAAAATCTTAGTGGGTTATGTTATAGTTTTAACGTCTTAGTTGAAATACTAGTTTTCGTCATTTACACATATGTTAAGGTTTAGAAGATGTGCTGTCAAAATATATAATGCTGTGTGTTTTATTTAAAATGGTGATATCTGTATTTGTTTATATAAGCTTTCGGCTGTATGGTTATATACAAGTTTGTACAATTGTTTGTTTGTATTTTTTTTTTTTGACTTCAAATGTTGTGAAGATATTATATATATTATTTTTATTTTTTTTCGAAAGTCATGTTATTTTAATAAACTAAGTATTGATTTCGAAAATAATATATTGTTTTGAAATATAATATATATCGTTCATTCATATCAAATTGATCTGATCCATTTCATCAATTCCTTGTATCAGCTTTGTCGTCTAATTCACGTCCGATCTTGCTCTGACTTGGAATTTCGTGCTTGGATTTGTAGCTCAGTTATTTTCAAATCCTCTCTAGCCTCGAAAGGTGAGCACTCGCTCACGATTAACGTTCTTTTATTTATTAAATCTGATTTCAATTGAAACGACAATTGAAATATGCTGCTGTTAGTTAATTACACTGTTTTATATGCTATTACCTGTATCAGTTCACCTGTGACATCTGACACCATTATCTGTTAATTATTTATGCGATGATAATACAGTTTGGCTGATAATTGATTGATTGTTGATGTTTATTTTGGATGTTAAATTGTTAATGTTAAAGTGATAAATAATTTGAAATTGAAATTGACGTAGGATTTGTTTAATTACACCTTGAACCACTAAATGTATGTTGTTAAATTGATGATGTATGAAATTGAATTGAATGACAAGTGAAAACCATAATGTAATAATCTTTAATCTACATGAAATGACAGTGTAGATTCTAGAAATAATTATATTAATTCGTACAAATAACAATACGAATTAATACGGTTATTTCGGGATTATTTGAATTGATTATTGGATTGTTATCGATTGTTGTTGTTGCTTGTTTATTTACTTTGACACCATCCCAGTTATCACACTGCAAGTTCCCTTTGTTATGTTTTGATTTTGAATTGAATTGGAATCGGGTTGAAATGATAAATACCCAAATTGAACTTTGACCTAGGATAGAAAATTAAATAAAACCCGATTGGTCAATAATTTGATTTAAAAATAAAACGAAGATTTTATTTGAAAAATAATATAGTTTTGAAATGAAGTTGAAATTTGAATTTTATTGAAAGGAAAATGTTAATAGTTAAAAATCTGAAACAAAATATTAACAATGTAATTGATGAAAGAACGATGTTTAATTTGAGAAATGATTGAATTAAGTTTGAAATGATTAAATAATTAAGTTGAAATTATAATTAAGTTTGAAATTATTAAACTTTGAAATGATTTAATAATTAAGTTTGAAATTATAATTAAGTTGGAATTATTAAACTTTGAAATTATTTAATAGTTAAGTTTGAATTATTTAATTAAATTTGTAAGTTTTGATATAATGAAGTTGAATTTAAATAATGGATTTAATGAATTGGAAATTTAATGGAAATTGTTTTGAATGGCATAGTAACTTAACGAATATTGAATGAAATCGATAAATGAATTTGAAATTGATTTGAATGTTAAATTAGACTAATTTAAATGATTTCGGAATGAAACTTATATACGAACTTGAATCAATATTGGAATCGTTTAAATAAAATTTGAATTGTATTATAAGATTTTGAAATGGTAATTTGGAAGTTTTGAAACGTAAATTTTGGAAATTGGTTTTGAAAGAGAAATGAAATGTTGGTTTACAAATTCTAATTGAAATTGTAATTGATTTGGTTTTTGAAATATATAAACGACCAATCGGTGAAATAATTTCGAAGGTTATTAAAGAGACCGGAATTCGGTTATGGATATACTCTCTATCTAAACCGGAAACCACTTTAATAACTATACGCGGAGTGATGATCCAGAACGAAGTGGTTGGAATGATGTACGTGATGACTGAAGAAAGAGAACGATAATGGATAGCCTTGACACTTGTGTCAAATTGGAAATGACTAAAACAGGAGCTGTGTCGGGCCAATGGAGGATTAGCTACCTCAAGTGGACACACTTCTTCGAACTACTTATACTTGTTGTCGATTGGTGCACCCTTGATTTTGGGAGTGTTGTTTCACGGTGTTGCGGGCGCTGCGGCGTTGCGTTCTCACCAGTCCGGATCAGGCGAACGGTAGTATCACTACCTTGGGTATTACCTCATGTGCCTTGTCATACTTGTATTCCATTTATACGCGACCACTACGATTTTGATTTGTACCTTTAGTATATGGATTGCCCTCTGGTGACTTCCGGTTTTGGAGAAACTACGGTCTTGTATATGCTTTTGGGAATAAAAATGTGTTAAGGGTGGAATGGGCCATGACTTAACGCTATTTTGATATCTTTACACATTACTAATAGACATTATCTACTTAGCGTACATTACTACCTAGTAGATAGTTTAACGGATCCTTGAAGGATGGTTATTCCAAACATCCTTTGAGTTACTTGTATTTCAATTGCTATTTCACTTGAGTTGGATTTATTAATATAAGAATGTTAATCCTGACTCGAGTGTTTTGTGTTTTGCTTTACGCTCGGGTCAGACTGAGTGTACCAGTATTCGAGACTCACCTTTGGAGTTGGAGCTTTGCTTGAAGATCCAGCCATCTATTCTGCTTTCAGTATTCGATGATTCCAGTGATGTATTCTGATTTGTATCTGATGTATCGGGTTACTCTTCCGTTGTATCTGGTTTAACTCTGATGTATCGTATTACTCTTCTGTTGTAAACTCTGATATATTTTATATATTCATATAGTAGCTTCATGAACTACTATCTCTTTTATTTCCGCTGCAACTATTACTCTGTGTCTGTGATCTGTGATTATTTATTTATTGTATATGTTCAGTTTTGCCAAATTTAAATTAACAACGCGGTATTTTGAGCAATTCAACTCCGGCATGAGTGTCTACCTATACACTTATAATGGACGCGAATGGTCCAAAATGGCGGGTCTTTACAGTTGGTATCAGAGCTTTGGTAGCTCTAGGCAAAACTTAACATATAGGGTAAATGTATTTACGGAATCACTCTTATTCGAGTTTCAATCTCTTCCTTTGACTCAATTCCTTTGAATTTTGGAACGTTCCCCTCGGTTCCGGAATTCATTCGTGTCCTTCACTATTCGTCTTCTTTCAATTCTGGAGCACCCCATAACTCCATTTTGAATTATATCTATAATAGATCGGCGGTCTCGCCAATCTTCGAACGATTCGTAAAGGAGCAAAACTCCTTTATAATAGGCATCGATTTACCGGAGATTTCTGTATCCTCGGTTTACGATGCTATCTATTCCCGCTATACCTGAATTCTATTTCTTGAGATCGAGTGTTGATTTACCTCAGAATTCTACATCGATCTTATTTCTGAAGTTACGGACGACCCGGTTAAGGTTGCCCGTGAATTAAATAAACTCATCCATCTCCCGATTGTGTTAATTGAATTATCTTATCTTTTGTTTCAAACTTATTTTCAAATCAAAATTCTCTTTGTTTGAGTCCCTCAAATTTGAGTCTCTATCCTTACTTTGAAATCCGTTCTTGTATCGTTGAGCAAAGAAATGTATTTCTAAATTTATATTAAAAATGTTGTTTTCAAATTTGATAAATAAAATAGAAGTTTTGTATGATTATCTTATATATAAATATAAGTTTTCTGAAATTAAATTGTTAATGAATTTGTTGTCTGAAATAATAATATTTGATTTTATTTATTGTTTTGTAAACCATTGACTATTGCATAATATAAATAAATGAATTTATAAACTTGGTTATAAATTGATTGAAATTTGAAATGAATCTAATTCAGAAATTTGAGAATTTATTAGTTTCCGGTGATTTCGAACTTTGGTTTTAAAAATTTTAAAGTATATAGTATTGAAAGTATTTTCGAATAGAAATCGTTTTCAAAGAATTTTTAAATGTTGAAATCAGTGCTCTTCTCTTTGTCGCTGGAAAATAATTTCGGTGATGGCGGCCGCATCATCGACATTCATTTTCGAGTTTCGAAGTGGAGATACTATTCTGTAGCTTTGCTACGGTTTGTTTTGAAAAATATTTCGATTTAAATTTCTTTAGTATAATTTGATTTACATATATATAGGTATCTTATTTTAAAATTTAATTTGATTTGATATAAATATATTATATATATCTCTAAATTGTTTAATGAAGTTAATCGGAAATCTAATTCTTAAATTTTGTTAAACGATGATTTTAAAATTAATAAAACCAAAATTTGGAATAAATATTTAAACTTGAATAATTGAATTGGGAAAATTTTATTTGTATATTGTTCAACTGCATTCTAATACAACTTACCTAAATCACTTAGAAGTTGAATATGTAATTGGATAATATATAAGATAAATTGAATTTATAAATAAAATTTGAGTGTTTATAATAAATGTTATACACTGAATTTTGATTATAAAGATGTTAATAAGTTAGATAAGATAATAAGTAAATTCAGTTAAGAATGAAATAAATTTGTTTGAAAGAATTAATAAATTTTGTTTTGAAGGTAAATTAATAAATTGAAATTAGATCAACTTATGAAAACACCTTGAATTTAAAAGCAAATTAGTAAATATAAATCGAAACTTTTATGTTTTAAAATTAATTTATATGGGTTAAGTATATGTGATTAGATATAATAAGTAGAATTAATTCAACAATAATTTGGAATAAAGAAGAATTTAAATTGCTAAAAATATGATTATAATAAAAGGCTATTCAAATTTATGGTTTTAGAAATTATAAATTGAAGATAGTTGGATAATAATGATAATGAATTTAGAAATAGTTGAGATTGATTTTAGTGAAATCAAATGGATTAGATCAATTATTGAATATCAATTAATTTAAATTTGAATTTATACGGTTTAAATAATTGTTATTTTGTATTTCAAAATCTGTTTTTCTTTCTGGTTGTTTCTATTCTCCTACCTCGTTCCTTTTCGGGGACGAAAAGTTTTGAGTGGGGGAGAGTGTAACGACCCGTAAATTTCAACTGTTTTAATAACGTAATTAGTTGAAATTTTGTGAAATTTTAAACGATAAAATTTTGAAATAAAAATTTAATATTTGGAATACGTCTAGTTAAACATAGCAACTGGTAAATTTTCGTCCGAAAATATGAAAGTTTATTTCGCGCGTAAATTTACTTCAATTTAATCAGTTAAAAAGCGATGAAAATAAAACATTCTCGAAACCTGAATATTTTTACATAGAAAAATTTTAAAACATCTTCTGAGCAAGATGTCAGTTTGTCGTTTTACCAAATTCGGACATCTTTGGCTCCGTCGATCTTATTTTTCAGCGTTTTTCTTGCATTTTCCGCTATTAAAAAAATTTTTGAATTTTTAAAATGAAATCATACCACTGATATCTGTATACCGTCTTGATCGTCTCGTCGTGCTGACCTCTACGATATATTCGATTGTGTATTTCGAAGTCCGAAAAAACGGCGAAATTTACGGAGACAAATTCTTCGTATCGGTTCCGCCATCTGGCTTTTGGGATTCTCTATGACCATTCGTTATTCATCGTGAGAAACAAAGGGACAGTAACCGTTTCTATTCCCAAAATTTATTTACTAACTTTTCGTATCCTAGCTGTTAAATGAAATTGCTATTCATTTTGCTCGTTCCCAGTTTATCTTTCTCTCTGCCTTCCTCTGATTTTTGCTCTCAAATTTATAAAATGACAAAGTATAAACTATGGTTGCCTGCTTTTTCCCCCATGGCCGAAATACATTTGTTGCAACCTCCACAGCCCTTCATCCTTCCTCCATTCCGATCATCCCTCTGCCGAACGCCTTCCTCCTTTGCCACGTCACCCCACCATCACTCTCTCCCTCTCTCCTCCCTCACTTTCCCAGCCCACCATAATTAACCTACGGCTGTGCCACACCCCAAACCCATCTCCGCCTTCCACTGTTCGCCTATAAAGCCTCCCACTCCTCTTCTCTTATTTCCGAACTACTGCTACTCCACCACCTACCTCGATCCATTCACCTGCTCGTTCCCTCCCTCCGAAGCACGCAGCTTGCCACCCTCAGCCACAAGTCTCTGCCCATACACCTTATCATCCGCCACTGCCCTCTCCACTCCTCCACGCCGTCGAATCCCTTTTGCTTCCACTACCCTCCAACTTGCTCCGGAGTAAGCTTCGTTTTCTTAAGTCTATTTGTTATATGAAATTGTTAGTTGTTTGAATACCTATATTATGTTTGATTGCGTATATATTTTATTGTATACATATTAAGTTGTTATTAATACATAAGTTGTATTGATCAGCTTATACAAACTTGTTATTATATATAAATTGTTTTAAAGTATGTACATGTAAGTTTTGCCTGTATGTGTTGGCATATTGGTTTTGTACGAAATTTTGTTTCTTGTATATATATAGTTTATATAGTTTGTATATGAAAAATCTAGTTTCGACAGTGATCTATATATGTTTGCTTTTATATACTCATTTATATGTATTATAAGGTATGTATATAATATATCTTATTTGTGACAGCAAATTTTATAGGTTGTATGCTATATAGTTTCAGCTATAGTTTATAGGTTAGTTTTTGTTGACAGTATATATAAGTTAAATTGATTTTTATAAATATTGTTTATATATGTTATGTGTGGATTTATAAATGTAAGTATGTATATAGCATAATTTATATATAAAGTCTAGCTTATTGTTTTGTTCAGATGTTAGATTAGTTTGTATAAAAATTTATGTAAGTTAGTATACTTATGGGTGGGTATATTTAATGTTACATGTTATATACATTTTGTTTATTTATAAAGTATAATATTTTAGTTATACGCGTAGAAAGGTATGTATGTAGTAAAGTTACAGTTTTAGTTGTTGGCAAATTTCATACGTTACATAGTTGTTTATGTATTGGGTATAAAAATATCAGTTATATGTATTTGTGTAAATGTACTTTATATATGTGATCTTAAATGTATGGCACTGACTTATATTGGTATCTACCCAGTGGATTAGTTATGTTATAATTTGAAAAGTGGATGTTATAGTTTTAAAATCTTAGTGGGTTATGTTATAGTTTTAACGTCTTAGTTGAAATACTAGTTTTCGTCATTTACACATATGTTAAGGTTTAGAAGATGTGCTGTCAAAATATATAATGCTGTGTGTTTTATTTAAAATGGTGATATCTGTATTTGTTTATATAAGCTTTCGGCTGTATGGTTATATACAAGTTTGTACAATTGTTTGTTTGTATTTTTATTTTTATTTTTATTTTGACTTCAAATGTTGTGAAGATATTATATATATTATTTTTATTTTTTATTTTTTATTTTTTTTCGAAAGTCATGTTATTTTAATAAACTAAGTATTGATTTCGAAAATATTATATTGTTTTGAAATATAATATATATCGTTCATTCATATCAAATTGATCTGATCCATTTCATCAATTCCTTGTATCAGCTTTGTCGTCTAATTCACGTCCGATCTTGCTCTGACTTGGAATTTCGTGCTTGGATTTGTAGCTCAGTTATTTTCAAATCCTCTCTAGCCTCGAAAGGTGAGCACTCACTCACGATTAACGTTCTTTTATTTATTAAATCTGATTTCAATTGAAACGACAATTGAAATATGCTGCTGTTAGTTAATTACACTGTTTTATATGCTATTACCTGTATCAGTTCACCTGTGACATCTGACACCATTATCTGTTAATTATTTATGCGATGATAATACAGTTTGGCTGATAATTGATTGATTGTTGATGTTTATTTTGGATGTTAAATTGTTAATGTTAACGTGATAAATAATTTGAAATTGAAATTGACGTAGGATTTGTTTAATTACACCTTGAACCACTAAATGTATGTTGTTAAATTGATGATGTATGAAATTGAATTGAATGACAAGTGAAAACCATAATGTAATAATCTTTAATCTACATGAAATGACAGTGTAGATTCTAGAAATAATTATATTAATTCGTACAAATAACAATACGAATTAATACGGTTATTTCAGGATTATTTGAATTGATTATTGGATTGTTATCGATTGTTGTTGTTGCTTGTTTATTTACTTTGACACCATCCCAGTTATCACACTGCAAGTTCCCTTTGTTATGTTTTGATTTTGAATTGAATTGGAATCGGGTTGAAATGATAAATACCCAAATTGAACTTTGACCTAGGATAGAAAATTAAATAAAACCCGATTGGTCAATAATTTGATTTAAAATAAAACGAAGATTTTATTTGAATAAATAATATAGTTTTGAAATGAAGTTGAAATTTGAATTTTATTGAAAGGAAAATGTTAATAGTTAAAAATCTGAAACAAAATATTAACAATGTAATTGATGAAAGAACGATGTTTAATTTGAGAAATGATTGAATTAAGTTTGAAATGATTAAATAATTAAGTTGAAATTATAATTAAGTTTGAAATTATTAAACTTTGAAATGATTTAATAATTAAGTTTGAAATTATAATTAAGTTGGAATTATTAAACTTTGAAATTATTTAATAATTAAGTTTGAATTATTTAATTAAATTTGTAAGTTTTGATATAATGAAGTTGAATTTAAATAATGGATTTAATGAATTGGAAATTTAATGGAAATTGTTTTGAATGGCATAGTAACTTAACGAATATTGAATGAAATCGATAAATGAATTTGAAATTGATTTGAATGTTAAATTAGACTAATTTAAATGATTTCGGAATGAAACTTATATACGAACTTGAATCAATATTGGAATCGTTTAAATAAAATTTGAATTGTATTATAAGATTTTGAAATGGTAATTTGGAAGTTTTGAAACGTAAATTTTGGAAATTGGTTTTGAAAGAGAAATGAAATGTTGGTTTACAAATTCTAATTGAAATTGTAATTGATTTGGTTTTTGAAATATATAAACGACCAATCGGTGAAATAATTTCGAAGATTATTAAAGAGACCGGAATTCGGTTATGGATATACTCTCTATCTAAACCGGAAACCACTTTAATAACTATACGCGGAGTGATGATCCAGAACGAAGTGGTTGGAATGATGTATGTGATGACTGAAGAAAGAGAACGATAATGGATAGCCTTGACACTTGTGTCAAATTGGAAATGACTAAAACAGGAGCTGTGCCGGGCCAATGGAGGATTAGCTACCTCAAGTGGACACACTTCTTCGAACTACTTATACTTGTTGTCGATTGGTGCACCCTTGATTTTGGGAGTGTTGTTTCACGGTGTTGCGGGCGCTGCGGCGTTGCGTTCTCACCAGTCTGGATCAGGCGAACGGTAGTATCACTACCTTGGGTATTGCCTCATGTGCCTTGTCATACTTGTATTCCATTTATACGCGACCACTACGATTTTGATTTGTACCTTTAGTATATGGATTGCCCTCTGGTGACTTCCAGTTTTGGGGAAACTACGGTCTTGTATATGCTTTTGGGAATAAAAATGTGTTAAGGGTGGAATGGGCCATGACTTAATGCTATTTTGATATCTTTACATATTACTAATAGACATTATCTACTTAGCGTACATTACTACCTAGTAGATAGTTTAACGGATCCTTGAAGGATGGTTATTCCAAACATCCTTTGAGTTACTTGTATTTCAATTGCTATTTCACTTGAGTTGGATTTATTAATATAAGAATGTTAATCCTGACTCGAGTGTTTTGTGTTTTGCTTTACGCTCGGGTCAGACTGAGTGTACCAGTATTCGAGACTCACCTTTGGAGTTGGAGCTTTGCTTGAAGATCCAGCCATCTATTCTGCTTTCAGTATTCGATGATTCCAGTGATGTATTCTGATTTGTATCTGATGTATCGGGTTACTCTTCCGTTGTATCTGGTTTAACTCTGATGTATCGTATTACTCTTCTGTTGTAAACTCTGATATATTTTATATATTCATATAGTAGCTTCATGAACTACTATCTCTTTTATTTCCGCTGCAACTATTACTCTGTGTCTGTGATCTGTGATTATTTATTTATTGTATATGTTCAGTTTTGCCAAATTTAAATTAACAACGCGGTATTTTGAGCAATTCAACTCCGGCATGAGTGTCTACCTATACACTTATAATGGACGCGAATGGTCCAAAATGGCGGGTCGTTACATGCACCTCTTCTACAAGTATAAATACATGGTTTTAACATTTGCAAATCACCAATTCTAATTGCTTTAATCTTTCTATTTTCTTGAACATACTTTCAGATTTCTTAAAGTTTTCAAAAGCAATCACAAACCACTTTAATTGCTTGAATCTCCATTTTAACTATAACACCTTTTGATTCATAGCAATTGACATTTCCTAAATCTTCACAAACACTTTGTATACTCTCGAGGATAAGATTATAGGAAAGTTGTACTCAATTTGACTCATTAGTGTTATCAAGAACACAACAAGTCAGAAATACTTTTAGTATCTAGTTGAAGTCCTCTTCGGTAGTTGAGGCAAGAAATCCCGTTCGGTTGTTCGGGTAAGTTGTAAACCTATTCCTCCGGGTTAAGTGAGGGCTGTTGGTTAGTTGAATTCCTAAGAGGACCTTAGGGACTGGACGTAGGACAAGAGGTCCGAACAAGTATAAAGTCTTGGTGTCTACTTTACTTACTGCTTACTACTATCTATCTAGACCATTTCACTATTCCATATTATACAATCCTACTGCATAGACTATTTCAATTGGTATCAGAGCAAGGCCGTCCTATAACCATAACACCGTTATTTGACATATTGATAATATGGAAAACAACACAAGCGCAACGTCTACCTATAACTCTACATTTGCGAAAGGACAATCTACTCAAATACCCCCTCTATTCAATGGACTAAACTATAATTATTGGGCTACAAGGATGAGGATTTATATGCAAGCAACAAGTTTTGAAGCCTGGAATGCAACACAAGCAGAACTCATTGTACCAACAATGGAATATTCTACATGGACACAAGCTCAGAAGAATGAAGTTAGTGCAAATGCCAAAGCTATGAATATGCTATTTTGTGCTTTGGACAGAAATGAATTCAATCGTGTTAGCATTTGTACTATTGCACATCAGATATGGAGTACACTTAAAACCATACATGAAGGCACAAACAAGGTTAAACAAACAAAGATCTCCATGCTAAAGAACCAGTTCCAAAACTTTAGAATGCGACAGAATGAATCCATCAATGACATGTACTCAAGGTTTCAAGACATTCATCATGCCTTAATAGGGCTAGGAGAAAAATACACGGATTTTGATATTGTATCTAAAGTTCTAAATTCACTCACTGATGAATGGGAGAGAAAAGTCTTAGCAATCGAAGAAGCAAATGATCTATCTACAATGAAACCAGAAGAATTAATTGGAAATCTTATGTCGTATGAAGTAAATATGCAAGCTAAGAAAGATCAAGCACAAGAAAGAAAAAATGTAGCTTTTCATGCGGAAAAGGAAGAATCAGAGTCTGAAGATGACGATTTAGCATTTATAGCCAAAAATTTCAAGAAATTTTTAAGATATAGAAAAGAAAATAAAAACGGATTCAAAAAGAATTTCTTGAACAAACCTTCATCCTCGAATATAGAATGCTTCAACTGTCACAAGAAAGGTCATATGCAAAAAGATTGTCCAGAGCAAAAGAAGGAGAATCAGAACAAAAACAAGAAAGAAAAATGCAAAAAGAAGGCATTCTCTGTAACATGGGATGATTCAGATTCATCTTCATCTGAAAGTGAAAATGATAGCGACAATGAACAAGCGAATGTATGCTTTATGGCTCAAGAATCTGATGTTAGTTGTTTGCACAAAAAATGGACAAACACCTCTAAGTTGTATGATTTAGTAGATCTTATGTTGTTCTTAGTAATTTGAGTGATTTATGCAAATATATGAAAAGCAGGGGCTAAACTGTAAAAAGACACGCAGATTTATAGTGGTTCAGCCTGAATGTGCCTACGTCCACTTTATATGTTATTTCTCTTTTCTTCTTTAGATTACAAGTACAAAACTTTGATACAAGTAAAAGGAAGTTGTTCGAAAGCTCTCTCCGTGCTTGAGCTCTCAAAACTTGTCCCCCATTGTTGTACCCCTGCCCCTCTATTTATAGAGTGAGGCTGGAGGTAGGGGTATTGGATGTATACAGCTGCTGATGGGCCCGGGCTGATACAATCTGGCCTGGCAAATCTGGTTCTGCATCGTCTTGGTCCGGTGGTAAGTATGGTTCGGTAGGAAACTTGGTCCGGTGGTAAGTGTGGTTCGGTAGGAAGCTTGGTTCGGTGGGAAGTGTGGTTCGGTAGGAAGCTTGGTTCGGTGGTAAGTGTGGTTCAGTAGGAAGCTTGGTTCGGTGGGAAGTGTGGTTCGGTAGGAAGCTTGGTTCGGTGGGAAGTGTGGTTCGGTAGGAAGCTTGATTTGGTGGGAAGTGTGGTTCGGTAGGAAGCTTGGTTCGGTGGGAAGTGTGGTTCGGTAGGAAGCTTGGTTCGGTGGGAAGTGTGGTTCGGTAGGAAGCTTGATTCGGTGGAGGCGAGTGTCTCTCGTTCGGTGGTGGCTGGTTCGGATGTGGTGAGGATGCCGAATGAAGTTTAGCTTTCCATGGTCTTGAGATCTTCTGGGTGAGAAATTTACCCAACATTTGCCCCCCAAAGTAGGATGTGCGTGCGCGCATGTCCTGCTTTGTTTGAGTTTGAGCAATCTCATCCGGCTCCAGAAACGAACCATGTGGTTCGATGATTCAACCTCCTCCTATAAATGGGAGGCTTAGGCCATTGCATTTCTTCACCGAACATCGCTTGTAGCCGAATCACTTGCAGCCGAATCAACGTGCGCCGAATCATTGTAGCCGAATCACGTGTGCCGAATCACGTGTGTCGAATCACTTGTAGCCGAATCACTTGTAGCCGAATCACGTGAGTTGCTTTACCACCGAATGAAAGCTTATACTACATATTACCGAATGGGCTACTGATGTTTATTTGTTTACATCCTCCGTTCTAACAGCATGTTTTTCTGGTGTTGCAGATAATGTCCCGTAAAGTGGAAACTCGATCAGACAAAAAGAAATCCGGGGGTGAAGGAGGTTCCTCTGCCGTGCCCCCAGCTCAGCCGAATCCAGAATGTCACGGATCTGCCCCGAGATCACTAGTGGACGGGTACGGCCCTCAGGAGCTCCTGGACTCCCCGCCCGATTGCTTTCCTAGCTCCCTCAAGGAGGAGCAGCTCGATGTCATTTCCCGATCTTTTGGAATCGATAGGGCGCGCTTGCTATTGCCTGGGAGAGACGTTATGCCGTATGATCCTCCTGAAGGGTACTTCGCCTACAGCAGATACCACTGCATGTGTGGTGCCATCCCTCCTCTGAACGCTTGGATAGCCAGCTTCCTCACATACCTTAAGGTGGCCCCGTTCCAGCTTCAATCCAACTCCTATGCTATACTAGTGAGCCTCTTCGTCATTTTCCGGAGGAAGTATGGTCATGCTCCTTCCAACCGAGAGATCCGGTATCTATATAACCTAAGGGGCTATAAGAAGGGGTCCCCATACATTAGCTTGGAGTCAGCTGTGACCTTCAAGCCGGTCTTGGATCTGTATTCAAATTCAGCATGTTCAAGAAGGAATGGTTCTTTGTTAGGGACGACTCTGTTTCAATTCGGCGCTTTACTTCGGGATGTAAGTTGATGCTTTTACTTATAATTTCCATTACGATTGCGATGCTTCTTCTCATACTTCCTCATTTTTGCTAGCGACAGGTGGCTTTGCGGTTGTGGAGACTGACCGCCTGGTTCAGACGGCGGCTGAGATAGAAGCTATTCTCGGGAAATATAGATCATCTGCCTTCTTGATCAGAAATGCGATTCTTCTGGAGTATAACTTAATCCTTCCACAGCAGTCAGTAGTTAAGCTGAGGGAAACGGCGGAGGAGAGGGCGGCTGCTCAGACCAAGGAAGGTGTTACGGTAGAGAGTAGCAAGAGGAAACCTTTCACGAAACCTCCAGCCGTCGGAGGTAAGAAACTCAAGAAGTCGGATGGTCCCTCCCCCAGCAACTGTCCACTTACCCAGGAGGAGGAAGATATAGAGGAGGAAAGAGGTGAGGGTGGAGATGGTCGGGAAGGTGATAAAGGTGGTGATGGCATCGGGGCCTTGCTTCCTGGGCAAGCGGGCGAGATTCAGGAGTGGACGGATGATGCGTTCCACCAGGCTTTCGAGGGGCTGGACGAAGATCCGGCTTTGGTAGAGAAAACCGGGAAAGCGGACAAGGCCGGGACCGGTGCAAGCGAGTCTTCTCAGACCATTCCAGCCAAGGCGGCTCCGACGACTCAAGGTGAACTCTCGACTCCTGCATGCTTCATTAATGATAGGGACTTAGGAATATTTTATGACCCGCTCCCGTCCTAGAATGAAATCCAGGACTTATTGCAGTATCCTACTCCTCCCCAGGGTTTGTACAACCACAGATGTGTTTCTTTTCTTTTTATCTTTTAATTTGCCGTGTTTTCTCGAATCATAGATCAATGCATGCTTATGACACTTTTTCTTTACATCGGGAGCAGGTAAGACATCCAAGGCCTCGGATCTTCGACATAGGCTTGAGCAATACAAGCTTTCAAAAACTTCCGCCAAGCCGAAGCCTTCGACCCACCGCTCCGGGGATGTAGTCGGCTACCGTCCTCTTCTCGGGGTTATCGAAGAGGGTATTCATCAGAAAGAGGAGTCGTTCTTTATCCGAACCTTCGCCCGGTCCTCAGCTCCCGGCTCAGCCTCTTCATGATATCACAGAGGAGGATAGCGAGTTTGCACCTTCTCCGCACCCGTCCGGAAATCCTTCTGTTACTCATATTGACCGTCCTGACTTGGCTCGTAATCCATTTGCGGGTCATCCTGATCTGGATCCAAGTTCCCATGATGTTACTTTTGATGAGGTTACTGGCGAGCACCTTCTTCCCCGCAATCCCATGGTACGGGTGCTCGATGAGGCTAAGTCTTTAGATCTTGATCTTCTTACTACTCGGATAGTTACCATGGGAGACGAGGCCAAGGCTAATATTGATCGGGTGGCGGAGGAGACTAAGAAGCTGATGGGGCATCATGCCCGGCTGGTTAAGGCTGGAGAGGAAATTGGGAGTGCCAACATCCGATTACGGTTGATGGTTTCGGACCAGGCGAAACAGCTTGCTGATCAAGCCATTCAGATTTCCCAGCATGAGGCTGCCTCCGGGCGGCTGAGGAAGGTTATGGAGGAGGCTAGTAAGGCGGAACTGCGGAAGATGGGGGCCGCCTGCAAGGAATAGATAAATATGGCCATCTCGACAGTGGATGAGGTTCGGAGGGTGGATCTTGAGCGGGTAGAGGAGCTATCGGGGAAACTTGAAGCCGCAGAGCTCGCTCAGGTTAGGTTGAAGGAGGAGATGGAGGCGATGCGGAAATCCCTTCAGGCTGACTGCTCGAGATACCGTTTGGAAAGAGACGCTGCTGTGGGAAGGTTGTCGGCTTCCGAGGCCCGGATGAGGGAGTTTGAGAAGAATGAGGGGATAATGGATGAAATGCTTCAGGACATGTACTTTCGAACTTGGAAGCAGGGTAACCTATCTTGGATGGATGATTATCCTAGGGTCATGGCTAAGATCTATCTTCGGGCTTTGGAGGAGGCTAAGGCCGATGCGGATAAAGATGGTGGCGTGGTCTTCAGCATGGATGCGGTCACTGCTCAGTTTGCCAAGGAGGAGAGGGTGGCAGTGAAGGAAGGTATGCGGTTGCTTGCCGCTGAGGAGGTAGGCGTGCAGGTAGAGGATGACGATCAGGATAGTCAGAAAGCAGGCGCTGGTAAGTCTCCCTTTTTAGTTTCTCCATCAACTTGGTCGCTTATTGCTAATGAATCCTTTTTCTGACTGGACAGGGGGTCAACAGGACAAGGATAAAGCTCCACTGCAGCCGGCCCCTTGATTATACCTGGAAAAACTCTTTTTGTGGATTTGACAGTGTCGTATATGTTAGTCGAAAAATAGTAAAGTAGCCTTTGGGTTGTAATATTTTGCTACTTGTAATAAATAGTCTTATTCTTGACGTGTAATTCTTTAACTTAAGCTGATTTTGTCGTTTTTTTTTGAATGTTTGCTGTTATTTTGGCATGTTGTATGAGAAATATAGCTATGTATATTCTTGTAATTAAATTGTGTTTGATGTCGGGTTCTGGTTTAAGACATAATTCCATGACTTGCAATATTAGCGTGTGGTGTGAACAAATTATAGTCATGTATTTGTACATAAAAGAAGAAAATACCGCCTTTGATGTTTTAATCGTAGATGGCAGTCTTGAATATCTTGTATGACCGAGCATGGAATGTAGTCGAATGTCCTGACACTGTGAGTCCTTACATCCATTGGCGAGTACCTCCTACTCTGTATCCTGTACTTTAGGGATTGTTATAGAGGATAGGGAAAAAGCTTTTTAAGTAAAATTGAAATACGCGAAAAGGTAAAACTTCCAATCACGGAAGGCCTTCGATGTGCTTAATTCTTTTTTACCACAGCCGCACTTAAGACACATCGGAGCCGTGATCGCGCACAGTAACTACCCGGGCCATTATGGCCCGTAATCATGGGTATTATTCGATTTACTGTGGCCGGCTAGCGTGGGTGCCGATCGTCAACTGTGAACTGCCCCTGGCTGGCCACACCTTATGTTGGGGCTTATAGTCGGTTCACAGTTGCCGGCGAGCCTAACGCCGTAATGAGCTGCCTCGGCTATAGTCGGCCTTCTCGGTGGCTTATAATCGGCTCATTACAGTTGGCTTTAAGGGCCGTCGCGAGCAATGAGTTTACCCGCAGCAGAGGGATGCTGGAGCGAAAGTGTCTCATTGGCGAGGGCATAGATTCGCATAGTACCTGCTAGGTCTTTTCCAGGTGAAGTTGCGTTGTGGAGTGCTTTGAATAGAAATGCTATATACTCAGGATTGTGTTCAATAGAAAAGGATAAAGTTAACAAGCAGCCAAGATACAAAGGAACAAGTTAAAAAAGAGACAAGGTTTTTTAAAGTGGTTCGGCACGAAAATGCCTACGTCCACTGATTCTCTCTGTTAATTCACTTCATATGGGCAATACAAGTTAAGAAAAGTATCGACGGATGTGTTGGATGTTCCATGCCCTCTGGAACACCTCTCCGTCCACTGTTGACAAAATATAGGCTTCGTTGTGGAGATCTTTATGAATTACATATGGTCCATCCCAGATTGGGTCTAGTGCTCCGGGGCGAGGGAAGATCCGTTTGAGGACAAGATCCCCTTCCTGCAAGGTACGATGCTTGACTTTGGAGTTGTATTGTGCTGCCACTTTTTGCTTGTGGGCTGCTGTTTTGAGGACTGCATCGTTTCTTCTCTCCTCGATTAGATCCAAAGACATGTGAAGGAGTTCTTCGTTCTCTTCTGGGTTATAGTGGATCCGACGGTGGGAAGGCACAATAGTTTCTACTGGGAGCATAGCCTCCGATCCGTATGCCAAAGAGAAAGGAGTGTGCCCTGTCGATGTTCTGAAAGATGTGCGGTAGGCCCATAGTGCCGTAGGGAGTTCATCCACCCAAGCGCCCTTTGACTTTTCGAGCTTCTTTTTGATCAGAGCTTTCAGAATTTTGTTGACTGCTTCGACTTGTCCGTTTGCCTGGGGATATGCTATGGATGAGAAGCTTTTATGAATTCTGTGTTCTTGGCACCAGTTGGCGAATTCCTCGCTGTCAAACTGAAGTCCATTGTCTGATATGATTTTGAGTGGGACTCCGTACCTGCATAGAACATTTTTGATCAAGAAGTTAATAACTTTTGCTGAAGATACTTTATTTAGAGGTTCCGCTTCCACCCATTTGGTGAAATAATCAACTGCCACTATAGCATATTTGGCCCCGCCTCGGCCCATTGGTAGCTCGCCGATTAAGTCAATTCCCCATATTGCGAAGGGCCAAGGGCTGGTCATCTGAGTAATCTCGGTTGTTGGTAGCCGAGGGATCTTAGCAAATTTTTGGCATCTGTCACACTTCTTGACGAAATCTAAGGCGTCCTTGCTTAAGGTGGGCCAGAAATATCCGTATCGGAGTATCTTTTTTGCTAACGTTTGCCCTCCGGTGTGATCTCCACAGCTCCCCTGATGGATGTTGGATAAGATCTCCTTGGCTTCTCTCCCAGCGACACACCTTAATAACGGGTTAGAGAATCCACGCCGATAGAGGATGTCTTCTTGTATTGTGTAGCGGGATGCTCTCCTCAAGATTTTCTTGACTTACGCCCGTTGGGTAGAGTGCCACTTTGTAGGTAGTCTCGGATGGGAGTCATCCAAGTTGCTTCTTCGATTGTAGCTATCAGATTCACTTGCTCAAAACTCGGGGCCAGTTGCTTTGAGATGGTTACTGCCCCGAAGATGGTAATGTCTCTCACACTTGCTTGCTTTGCTAATTCGTCGGCCTCTCGGTTCTCCTCCCGAGGGATGTGTTTGACTAAGTAGTGGTCCAATCGGCTGAGAAGTAACTTGGTCTTCTTTAGATATGCTATGAGTCGTTCTTCTCGAGCTTGGAATTCTCCTAGTATTTGATTAACAATAAGCTGAGAATCGCTGTTAAGACACAAAGAATTGGCTCCGATTTCTATGGCAATTTCTAGTCCAGCTATCACTGCTTCATATTCTGCATCGTTATTGGTGGCAGCGAATTCCAGTCTTATAGCATAGTGCAGTTTATTTCCCCTGGGAGTGATTATTACCACACCTGCCCCCGAGCCTTGTTCGTTAGATGCACCGTCCACAAAGAGATTCCACTTGATATCTTCTGTTATTTCCAATTGCTCCCTATCCTCGTTGGTAGTGAATTCTGCAATGAAATCAGCCATGGCTTGTCCCTTGATGGCGGTGCGAGGGTGATAGGTGATATCATACTGACTTAGCTCAATGCACCATTTAAGTAGTCGCCCAGAAGTGTCAGGACGATGGAGTACCTGCCTCAATGGTTGATCGGTCAGAACTTTGATGGAATGGGACTGGAAGTAGTGACGCAGTTTTCGTGATGTGATTAGTAAACAGTATGCTAACTTCTCAAGCTTAGGATATCTAACTTCTGCCCCAGTAAACCTTTTGCTGACGAAGTAAACTGGTCGTTGCGTGCGGTTGTCTTCCCTTACCAAGGCAGCGCTCAGGGCGTGGGATGACACAGCGAGGTATAGGTATAATTTTTCTCCTTCGCTTGGAGTTGAGAGCACCGGTGGTTTCTGGAGGTGTTCGATTAAGTGAAGGAAAGCGGTCAGGCATTCGTCAGTCCACTCGAACTTTCCTTTATCTTTCTTTAGGGCTTCGAAAAAGGGGATGCACTTGTCCGTTGCCTTGGAGATGAATCGGCTTAGGGTGGCCACTTTTCCATTTAGGCTTTGCATTTCCTTTCGGGTGGAAGGTATCTTGATATCCCTTAGCGCTCGAACTTGTTCAGGGTTTGCTTCTATCCCTCTGGCATGAACGATGAATCCTAAGAACTTCCCTGACGACACACCGAAGGAGCATTTTAGTGGATTCAACTTCATTCCATATTGCCGAAGTACTTGAAACATCTCGCCTAGGTGGCTTACGTGATCTTTGGCCTTCTTTGACTTTACCAGCATGTCATCCACATATACTTCCATAGTTTGTCCTATTAGCCCTGCAAACATCTTGTTGACGAGGCGCTGGCAGGTGGCTCCTGCATTTTTAAGTTCGAAAGGCATCACTTTGTAGCAGTATAAACCCCGGTCGGTGATGAAACTAGTGTGGTCTTGGTCGGGAGCATGCATAGGAATTTGGTTATATCCTGAGTATGCATCCATAAAAGATAGGAGTTCGTGCCCGGCTGTGCTGTCTACAAGTTGGTCGATCCTGGGAAGCGGGAAGTAATCCTTTGGGCAGGCGTCGTTTAGGTTGGAGAAGTCAATGCAGGTCCACCACTTCCCATTAGCCTTCTTTACTAGTACCGGGTTGGCGATCCATTCTGGGTAAACAGCTTCTCGTATGAAGTCATTGGCGAGTAGATTCTTTACTTCTTCATCGAGGGCTGCTGATCGCTCTGCTCCCATACTTCTCTTTTTTTGTTTTACAGGCGCCTTGGTAGGATCAATGTTTAATACGTGGCATGCTATGTCGGGGGAGATTCCGGTCATGTCAGCGTGTGACCAAGCGAATACATCCAAGTTGTGGCGGAGAAAATCAATGAGTTGTTCCTTCAATTCAGCTTTCAGCTGGGACCCAATTTTCAGTAGCCTACTTGAGTCGTGCTTGTCTACAGATATAAACTCCATAGCCTCTGCAGGCTCGGCGGTGGCCTCCTCCTCTTTGTCCCTAGGGTCTAATTCATTGAAAGGGTCGCTGGTGTATCGAAGAGGAGGGGCTTTCTTTAGTTGCTATGCTTCAAGGCTTTTTGTGCAGAGGGCAATCTCTACACCTTTCCCTTTATCTTTCCTGTGGTTGTTGCGAAGTTCGGTTACATAGCAGTCTCGTGCAATATCCTGGTCTCCTTCCACTTCCCCTACCCCATTGTCTGTAGGAAATTTCATTTTCAGGCACCATGGGGCTAGGACAATCTGGAAGTCAGACAAGGCTGGTCTTCCTAAGAAGGCGTTGTAGGCCGAATGGTTTTCTATCAGCACAAACGTCTGTTTCCTTACAACGGAGCGGGGATGGCTTCCAATCTCAACAAAGAGGTCCAGCTGCCCGAGGGACATCTTCGCATCTCCAGTGAAACCGTGCAGTGGTTTATCGCAGGGAGATACATCCTTCATTGATAGCTTCATTTTGTCGAATGCGTGTTTGAACAGGATATTTACAGAGCTTCCAGTGTCTACCAGGATTCGGTAAACTTCGGCGGGACCGAGTCGGGCAGAGATAACCATGGGATCCATGTGAGGGTACTGTCTTCCTTCTAGGTCACGCTTACTGAATGTGATGTCATCACTTTCTTTCCGCTTTGGGTGGCGCTCTTCTATAACCGTATTGACACAGTCTTCATTGTCTCTAAGCGACTTCCCATATCTTTCCATCTCTCTCCAACTTCTGTCTGCGATGTGCGGACCTCCTGAGATGGTATGGACCACTATCTTCTCTTGACTAGAGCTGCTAGCGTTGCGGTTTCCTCTGTCGGTCCCTGGTGAGGGTAGCCTTGGGTTTTCATTGGCAGGAGCTGGAGTCCTGTCTTGACTTTTTACATAACGTTCCAGTTTCTTCCTTCTGATGTGTTCCTCAATCAGATCTCGGAGATGATGGCATTCGTTGGTATCATGTCCGTGAGATTCGTGGAAGCGGCAGAATTTTCCAGACTTCTGTGCGTTATCTGATTCTTTCTTGTATGGTGGGCGTTTGTATCTAACTTCGCCTTGGGTGGCAAGGAAGATATTTTCGACGGTCTCGTTCAAAGGGGTGTAAGTGTCGAATCTTGGTCCTGGCCGATATAGGCGCTTTTCTACCTTCTTGCCCCCAGCATTGTCTCTGGAATCATTTCTTCGAACGTCCCTTGCCACAGCAGGGGCATTGCCATGGGTCGTCTTATTTTGCTGTCCGGACTGCCCCTCAACGGCAGCATCCTCAAGCCTCATGTATTTTGTGGCTTCATGGAAGAAATCGGGTAAAGTAGCTGGTTTTTCTTTTGTCAATCTTCTAGCAAATTTAGTGTCCGAATGCACACCACTGCAGAGGGCCATTAGGATAAGCTTCTCATCGGCATCTTGAACTGCGGCTGCTGCGGCGTTGAATCTGGTTAGGTATTGCTGCAGCTTTTCTCCAGGTTTCTGTTTGACGCTGGATAAGGAATAAGCGTCCTTAGGTTGCTCCACATGAATGCGGAATTGACTGATAAATTTTTCTTTCAACATTTCCCATGAGCTGATGGATCCTTGGGGTAGATGACAGAACCAGGAGGTAGCAAGATCAGCCAAGAAGAGCGGGAAGCATTTGCATAGTACTCCCTCTGTTGCTCCACTCATGAGCATATGCTGCGTGTACCTTTGTAAGTGTACAACGGGATCGGAGGTTCCTTTGTAGGGTTCCATTGTTGGCATCTTCCATTCTCGGGGGGTGATAGCAATTTCAATATTGCGGGCGAAAGGGCTGGTTACCCTAGCGCCTATCCCTCGATCTCTTTGCTCCCGTTGGACACACTCTCTGAATAAGCGTGCCGTCCTTTCATCAGAACTTGGAGCAGATAGAAATGAGTTTGGTTCTGTTCTGTGGGATTGATTCCGTCCAGATGACCTGTAGGGATGGTATCGTCTATCATTCCTCATATTTTCCAGTGGCTGCCTTTGATCTTCTGGGAGCATGCTTGGGTCAGCTACAGTTGGCCCTTGCCTTGATCTCCCCCTGTTGGGTTCTGATCTAAGCACTTCCTCGGGTCCAACTTCGGGCTGGACTCTAGCTCGGCCCCGTTCACTGGCGTTTCTGTGGTTAGGCAGCATGACAGGCTTAGCTACAGTTGACCTTCGCCCGGTACCTTCCCCGTTGGGTTCGGTACCAAACGCTTCCTCAGGCCTAACTTCGGGCTGTGCTCGGTCTCGGCTCCTACCACGGCTACTTCTGCCGTTAGCTCCTTCGAAGAAGGAAGATCTTTGTTGTCTCTGAGATCCTCCAGACTGGGATTCGCCCCATGATTCAGTGTTGCGGTTGGATTCTTCAGCATCCCTTAAGCGTGACATGAGATGGTCCACCAAGGCTTCCTGCTGGGACGTGAAGCGGTTAGTTACTTCAACCACAACTCTGTCCAGATCTGCTCTAGTAATTGCTGCAGCCTGTTCTGTGGCAGGAGTGGTTGGGCTAGCATGTCCTTCATTTGTTACTGCTGCCGGAGGAGGACGATTTACTTGATTCGTGACAGCTGGATCTGGAAGACTACTGGATGCGATGTTTTTTCCTTTGTTAACATCTTTTCTCTGTTTGGGAGGCATGTTTTCCAAGTAGCGAACGATGCTGTTAGGAAAACTGTTAAGTGGATGAAGCTGAAGCTTCGAGCTTCTAGCTCTCAGTGAAAGCACCAAAAATGTTTGCACAAAAAATGGACAAACACCTCTAAGTTGTATGATTTAGTAGATCTTATGTTGTTCTTAGTAATTTGAGTGATTTATGCAAATATATGAAAAGCAGGGGCTAAACTGTAAAAAGACACGCAGATTTATAGTGGTTCAGCCTGAATGTGCCTACGTCCACTTTATATGTTATTTCTCTTTTCTTCTTTAGATTACAAGTACAAAACTTTGATACAAGTAAAAGGAAGTTGTTCGAAAGCTCTCTCCGTGCTTGAGCTCTCAAAACTTGTCCCCCATTGTTGTACCCCTACCCCTCTATTTATAGAGTGAGGCTGGAGGTAGGGGTATTGGATGTATACAGCTGCTGATGGGCCCGGGCTGATACAATCTGGCCTGGCAAATCTGGTTCTGCATCGTCTTGGTCCGGTGGTAAGTATGGTTCGGTAGGAAACTTGGTCCGGTGGTAAGTGTGGTTCGGTAGGAAGCTTGGTTCGGTGGGAAGTGTGGTTCGGTAGGAAGCTTGGTTCGGTGGGAAGTGTGGTTCGGTAGGAAGCTTGATTCGGTGGAGGCGAGTGTCTCTCGTTCGATGGTGGCTGGTTCGGATGTGGTGAGGATGCCGAATGAAGTTTAGCTTTCCATGGTCTTGAGATCTTCTGGGTGAGAAATTTACCCAACATTAGTGATTTAACTTTCGACGATTTAATTGATGTAAATACTGAACTGTTGAGTACAATAAAAAATCTTAAAAAGAAACTTAAGGAAACTCGTGAAAATCAGAACAAAGCTGAGTTTGAAAGGGATATGTTAAAAGATGAAAAGAAAATTCTAGAAGAAGAACTTGAAAAAGTTCAAGAGTCTCTTTCAAATTCGGAAACTCAATTATCTCTTCTAAGTCAAGAAATTGAAAATCAAAAGACAAAAAATGATCTAATTGTTTCTGAAAATCATAAGTTAAAAACTTAGAATAAACAAGTTGAGCTAGAAAATAATAGTCTTCAAGTTAGACTAGATAACATCACTAAAAATGTTTCTAACTTTAACAAAGGAAGAGAAAATTTATCTAAGATTTTAGAAAATTCTCAATCTTTCTCGAATAAACATGGATTAGGATATAAAAAGGAACCAAAAATTCCTAAAAAGATAAATACAAATATTAAGAAGAATATTGATTCAAAACAACAATTGTTATTAAGAAAACCTATTAGAAGAAAAGAAGAAACTAATATAGTTAAAATTTGGGTTCCAAAGACTAACAATATTTTGATTAGGAATAAATATATCAAAGCTTTTATGGATAGTGTTCATAATAATAAAAATTATATTTATAAAAAGGATACTGAACCAAATTGGGTTTGATTTCCTAAGTTCTAACTTTTAGGACCCTATTGAAAGGTAGGTACCAATAATTTTGTATTCATTTTTAGGTCCCACTCAAAAAGAAGAATGGATACTAGACAGTGGTTGCTCAAAACACATGACCGGCGACAAAGATATGCTTACAAACATCACATACTTTGATGGTGGCTCGGTCACCTTCGGAGATAATTCAAAAGGATATATCATTGGCAAAGGAGATATGACCAATTACGGTACATCTTACCTTTTATTACAAATGTTTCATTAGTTAAAAATCTAAAACATAATCTACTAAGCATAAGTCAACTTTGTGACAAAGGTTTTAGAATAACGTTTTCGGAAAATAAATGAAGTATCTTTGATCAAAACCAAAATCTTGTTTTTGAGGGAAATAGAGATAGGAATATTTATGTTTTAAATATGAAAATAAATCATAATACGAATATGTGTTTACTAGCCAAAGATAATGATCCTTGGTTATGGCACAAAAGATTTTGTCATATTAATTTCAAAACTATTAGAAAACTTTCTAAAAATGAATTAGTAAGAGGATTACCTAAGATAAACTTTAAGATAAAAAATCTTTGTGATGATTGTCAAATAGGAAAATTAACAAAATCATCTTTCAAATCTAAGAAAAATATTTCAACTTTACAACCACTAGAATTACTTCATATGGACCTTTTTGGACCAATACAAGTTCAATCCATTAATCATAATCGATATGTATTTGTAATAGTTGATAATTTTTCAAGATATACATGGACTGTTTTTATGAAAAATAAAAGTGATACATTTGAACATTTTAAAACATTTGTCAAAAGAATTCAAAACACTAAAGATTTGAAAATTAAGAATATACGAAGTGATCATGGTGGTGAATTCGAAAATGAAGCTTTTGAATCTTTCTGTAAAAAGAAAGGAATAAATCATAACTTTTCATTTCCTAGAACTCCTCAACAAAATGGAGTAGTAGAAAGAAAGAATAGAACATTACAAGAATGTGCAAGAACATTATTAAATGGAAGCCTTCTACCAAAACATTTTTGGGCAGAAGCCGTAGCTACTGCATGTTATGTATTAAATCGTATTTCTATTCGACCATTAACTAAAAATACTTCATATGAACTCTTTAACAATAGAAAGCCAAATATATCCTATTTTAAAATATTTGGATCAAAATGTTTTATTTTAAATACAAAAGACCAACTAGGAAAATTCGATCCAAAAGCTGATGAAGGAATTTTCGTAGGATACTCAGAATGAAGTAAGGCATATCGAGTTTTTAATAAACGAACAAAAATAATCGAAGAAACTTTACATGTATCTTTTGATGAAAACTTTAATAAAAAATTGAGTATAAAAGATGATGATGAAATTATAATAAATACAAACAATACAAATCTTGAAAATATAAATAATATCGAACTTAGATCTCCACCTAGAATCTTACGAGATCATCCTGTACAAAACATAATCGGTGAAATTAATTCTCAAGTTAAAACTAGAAGTCAACTAAACCAAATGGGACATGTTGCTTTTATTTCTACAATAGAACCTAAAAATCCTAAAGAAGCATCAATAGATGACTACTGGATTGTTGTTATGCAAGAAGAATTAAATCAATTCGAACGTAACGATGTTTGGGATTTAGTTCCTCGTCCTAATAATCAATCTGTTATAGGAACAAAATGGGTTTACAAAAATAAAGTAGACGAACAAGGAAATATAACTAGGAATAAAGCTAGACTAGTAGCACAAGGATATAATCAAGAAGAAGGTATCGACTTTGAAGAAACATTTGCTCCCGTTGCACGACTTGAAGCAATACGCATTTTATTAGCCTTCGCTTGTTTTCATAATTTTAAACTTTATCAAATGGATGTTAAAAGTGCTTTTCTAAATGGTTTTATAAAAGAAAATGTGTATGTAGAACAACCTCCTTTATTCATACACGAAAAATATCTGGATCATGTATATAAGTTAAAGAAAGCCCTATATGGTCTTAAACAAGCACCTCGTGCTTGGTATGAGAGACTTAAAAGCTATCTACTAGATTCGGGATTTCAAATCGGAAAAGTAGATCAAACTCTATTCATTAAAAACACTACTAATGACATTCTAATATTCAAATATATGTAGATGACATCATATTTGGTTCAACTAATGAAAACTTATGTAAAGAATTTTCAAATATAATGACTAAAGAGTTCGAAATGTCACACATGGGAGAATTATCTTATTTTCTCGGGTTACAAATTAAACAATTAACAAATGGAATTTTCTTAAATCAAGAAAAATATTGTGCTGATCTAATTAAACGTTTTGGAATGGAAAACACTTCTGGAAAGCCTACTCCTATGAGTACTACAACTCATCTCGATCGAGATGAAAATGGTAAAAGTATCGATCAAAAATTGTTTAGAAGTATGATAGGTTCCTTACTCTACTTAACCGCTAGTAGACTAGACATAATGATGAGTGTATGTTTATGTGCACGATTTCAATCTAATCCTAAAGAATCACATTTAAGAGCGGTAAAACGAATTATACGATATCTTAACAATACTATAGATTTTGGTCTTTTCTATCCAAAAGAGTGTCCATTTGAGTTAGTATCATTCAGTGATGCTGATTTTGGTGGATCTCGCACAGATAGAAAAAGTACAAGTGGTACGTGCCATTTCATTGGAAAATCACGTATATCTTGGCTTGGTAAGAAACAAAATTGTGTCTCGCTTTCAACCTGTGAAGCAGAGTATATATCAGCCGCTTTAGCTTGCAATCAAGTTATTTACATGCAACAAACACTTAAGGATTTTAATATAAATTTAACAAACTCTACAATATATTGTGATAATACAAGTACAATAAATTTATCTAAAAATCCAGTTAATCACTCTCGTACAAAACATATAGATATTCGTCACCACTTTCTACGTGACAATATCGAAAAAGGAATCATAAACTTAGAACATATTTCTACCGAAAATCAAATTGCCGATATATTTACTAAACCTCTTTTAGAAAACTCCTTTATAAAATTATGATGAGAATTAGGGATATTGTCTTTTAAAGATATCATATAAAGAAAATTAAAAGAAAAATCTACACAATTTTATCAACTAACATTATATGGGAATTTCAATTTATTCTCACATATAAAAGTTATTTACCATACATTCTTAACTAACTTATATTAACCATTAAATCATTAAGTGGTTGAAAAACGTTTAAACATTATAACCAATATATATTTAGAAAATTCCTACTACAAATATACTCTTAAACACAATTCTTTTCAACAATTCATTTCACATTTAAAGAATTAAAATTTTAATTTCTATATAAAAATGTCTTACGACAGCTCAAACTCTCATATCAACATCACCTCCTCGGTTGATATCTCTCCAACGACTCCAAAACTTCCTACTCCAACACTGACGCATGAACCAGTTTACAAATGGGAAAACTATCGCACTGGTTACACACCGGAATCAAAGAAGGTAAAAACGTGGCCTTTTTACCTCCCCTGATACAAAAAGAAAGATTGACGAGATTCATCATTTTCAACAACAACAAATTAATCTCCAACGAGAATTATATTTTGAACAGAAAGTAACGGCAAGACGACTAAGTTTTCTTGAGAAAATTGGGTTACATTTTTGTAGTTCAAAGAAAAATGAGGTAAGCGAACCCCTACCTCGACCAAGTAATGTGTTTGATCCATCTTCATCTTACCGTACACCGGCTGATCCCTTGAATCCTTGGACGTCCCCAAAGACTCCTCAGTATACTCCAAATTCATGGGAAATAAATTATGGGAAGAACGAAGAAAAAACTCCAAGTCCATCCCCAAAGAAATAGTCAATTTTAATATGTTTTTCATAATGTTACATCTATATAATTGTAATATATATATATATAAATTATTTACTTTTATATTAGGAGAAACAACAAAAATTCATTGTCAGTCGACTGAAACCCACTATTTAGTCGACTGAACTACAGACAGAAAACAAAATATACATAGCTCAGTCGACTGGAATCATCTGCACAGTCGACTAAATATTCAACAGAAAATTTCAGCAAAAAATTCAGTCGACTTAATACACTGTTCAGTCGACTGAATCTAACACAGAAAAATTTCATTCTTCGTTTCAGTCGACTGAACAGACTATTCAGTCGACTGAATGCCAATTCCCAGACAGTTTTTTTTCCTTTTTAACCACCAGTTTTTTTACCTATCCATTCACTTTTTACCTTCAACTACATCTTCTTTCCCAATTAGTTTCAAAACCCTAGCTCTCAAATTGCTCCAATCTCACTCAAATTATATACAAATGGCTCCAAAGAGATCTAGAGCTTCTTCTTCTTCATCCTCCGAGCCAATTGACGCTCAAATAGCACAATGGCTTTACGATGAAGTAGCCGTCACTAGATGGAATAAGATGAAGAATTCCCGTATCTTCGAGCATTCTTTTGTTGATTTTCAAAGTCTTCAGACATACAACATCCAAGCGTTAACGGATCGAGCAGGTCTAACTTCTCTCTTAGATTTAAAAAGAAACGATCATGCAATAAATCACATTACGGTAAAGTTATTTTATGCTAACCTTAATCTTGGACACCAAACTCCAAGAAATCCAAATAACAGTGTTTGCAGTATGGTATGTGGAAAGAAAGTTTGGTTCTCTCTCGACCGCATTTCACACATTTTAGGCTCTCCAAACTTTGGTAGCAAACTTGAAGAAATTGACTTTAACTCTCATATTCGTGACAATATCAATCATCAATTTTTGTATGATAACATCAACATCGGGGATCTTAAATCCACTTCCTTACGTCCTAGAGCAAGAATTCTCCACAAAGCTCTTATGAGAACAATCACCCCAAGAACTGGTTCATATGAGCTTTTATACCCTAACAACTATCGCACACTCTATGCAATTTGGGGTAATTATCAAGTTAATTGGGTTCAATTGATTCTTGACGAATTCCTTACATTCAATAACGGCAAAATGAGGACAATCTATTTTGGTGAGTATATCATGCGATTACTTCTCAATGTTGATACGACATTACCTGAGTCCGAGAATTCAATGGTCCACCAAATAAACCATAGGACCATAAGCCTAATGCAACTCCGGCTAGACCGCCTCACATCATATCTCTTGACGACTGGGAAGCTAGGCATCAAGGACCACAACAACCTCCGCAAGCTCCACATGAACAACCTTCCGACCAAGAAGATGAAATTCGTATTATTGAGCCAAGCTATACTACCAATCAATCTTTAGGAATTTTATCAAGAAATCAACAACTTCTTGATAATCGCCTCAAGAAGGTAGACCACAAGCTTGACAAAATTAAAGGATTCTTCAACAAGCTATGGGATGCAATCTCGTGTTCAAGCACTACTACCGCTTCAACATCACGTGGAAAACGTCTGACACCTACTTTTACATGGACGACATCCGAAGAACATACAAGTAGCAGCACAAGCGGAACTAGTAGTGGTCAAGGAGGAAGAACCTATAGACCATCAACAGGAGGACCGGCCATTCGAGAACCTAGAGAGAGAAGGTTCTTACGATTGGGATAAAGATGAGTAATTTTTAATGGTTTGTTGTTCTATGTTGTTAAAGCCTTGTATCTGTTCCACTTATGCAACTTTGTTTTATTATTTGACTATGCTTGTGACATCCCGGAATTTCGAGCAATAATCAATTTAATAATTTATATTAAATATTAAATTGATTATTGAATTTATAAGATTTGAATCGATATTTTCTTCGGATAAATATCGGATGGGGTGATTTCTATCTGTAAAATCCAATAAATTATTTTCTATTTATATATATATTGGTATATATCGCAAATAAGGAAACTCGGTTTAAAATTTTACTGATAAACTTTGTTTTCAATTTCTAATATATATTCTCTGGTGATTTGGAAATTATTATTTATTTAGAAATATACTTTTTAAAGCTATTAAATAAATACTTATATTGTTTAAATACTTAGATAGATGTTTAAATTGTTTTGAGTTATTTCTGACTTTGGTTTAAATTTAGATTTATTAACAAAAGATTTTATTTTTTTCTTTTCTTTTAAAGTTTAGCCTGTTAAATTATAGTTTGAAAAAAAAAATATATAAGTTTTAAATTCAGTTTTGTCAAATATTACTTTACTGTATATTTTAAAAATAAGCAGTTGATAATAAAGAAATAATTTCTTTGCTAGCTATTTTAAATTTGATAAACGAACTTTTATAATATTGATAAAATATAATTCCTTTTGTAAATCGTTTCAAATTTATATATGTGTAATTTATTTTAAATGATAAAAATAGTATAAAGTATTCATCTGGAAATACAATACAATGTTACAAATAACAAATATACATATTAAAATAGCAAGCTAACAACAATACAAATGAAACAAGTAAAATTTATAAATTATAAACAACATACTAAAATATCTAAACAGACATTCTACACATCTAAACAATATCCAATATACTAGTTAATCAAACAACATATTAAAATAACATCCATTACTTTTCATAATCAAACTAGAAATGCACATAGGCGAGTTAACAATAAAACAAATACATTTTCTAACCAAACAACATATTAAAACAACATCTATCACATTTTATAATTGAACAATATTACAATAACATTTACACTACATCATTAAAAGAAGATTTCCAGCCTTTATAAATCTTCATAGTCAAAAATTTACAAAAAAAGCATGTACAGGGAAGCATGGAAATAATGGTTCGAATGCATGCATACAGACCTAAGAGCAAAGAGAATCAATTACAAAGTAAAATATAACATGCTTGCAAAAGAAGCCAGGCAAGTGTAAAGGAAAATGATGAGATATGTGTGAAATGAGAACAACAAGTACAATATCATTAATGTCTCAATTCCTTACAGCATACAGGATCTATACGAATTGTATTTCAGCCTCCATATTTTCAAAATATCTCTGACATAAGAAAATTACAAACCCTGTAAAATGTTTTTAAAAACTTCAACCTGGAAACAATCTTCTCCTTTCATTTCAAATGCCAGTTCGAGCTCAACAAAACCAAAATGAAAACTCCATTAAATCCTTAAACAAGCTTCAAACATCATCAGTGAGTCAATATGACAGTGAACAAAGATGATTTGGCAGAAGATCTAAGTGGGAACCTGTTTCCAGTTTCTCAAATTCAAAAACAGATTTCAAGAACATATATGCTCTGTTCTCCTCTGCAAGGGTGAGTAACAATAACTTTTTAAAAGCTTAATCTCCTGTTTGGTTACATGATCATATCCAGAAAATAAGTATGCTATGGATATTTATATAAATAAATTCTTGAGTATATATGTGAATGTTTATATGGGTGTGTATCTCTGTTCCCAGTTTCATGCTCAGTTCTAATTTAAGATCTGTATCTCTTGACCTAGTTACTAATATGGTTTGAGTCTTAAACAATAATTGTTGTTTCATCATAGATAAATGTTTAAAAATTTAATTTAGTCAAAGTTAAACTTGGAAAGTCTCTGGAAATTAAAAACAACAGTCTAAACTGAATACTAGTGTAAATTCAAACACTTAAATTTATTATTTCAGGTATCTAATCTGAAACATTAACTCAAAACTTGATTTTTAAAAGAGGAATCAAATATTTTAGATGAGTTTTTAGTTTACATTTCTGGTTAGAACAGAAATAGTGGTTTGGGAAAGTTCCGGTGATCCAAGTGGTTGGGAAAGTTGGGGTTCTTTCTAGGGGTGCGTAGATGATCGGAGATAAGGGGGAAATGCCTGATGGTGATGCATTTCACTGTGGCGACAGCGGTGATGGATTCTGGTCAGGAGCCCTAGTTTTGATGTGCTTATTGTTTTGGTATCGTTCACTTGCTCTGGTTGATCGAGTTCAACCAAACTCGCGGGGACGGAAGCAAGGAGGTAGGCGATGGAGTGGGCGGAGTTACAAACTCTCTGGTGGTCGAAATTTCGGGGACGAGATGGTTTCCACGTTGAGGTGGTGGGCGCAGTTGTCGATCCAGGTCTGAGTGGAGGCTCGATTTTGATTTCGAGTCGTTGTCGAAGTTATGAGGGTCGTGATTAGGTGCGAGGGTGATCGCCGACCTGAGGGGATCATCGATGATGATCGGAGCTGGCGGTGTCGATCGTGCATATGCACGGTGTACATCTGTGCCTCTGAGATTTTGTTTTGAGCAGTGAAGTGTTGCCTGGGCTTGTCTCGAAGAAGAGGGTTGTTTTACTCGAAGTCCAGATGGGTTTTACTCGAAGTAAAATAGGTCAGGGCTCGGGTTGGATTTTTGTGACAGGTTATCCAACTTGTTTCAGTTTTAAGTATAAAACTGTAATTCAAATTTTTGAAACTCTGATGTAATAAAAGTTTAAAATTAAGTTTTTAAAATCTGGCTTCAAATCTAATTTTTGAACCCTAGTTTAAAAATAAAGTTTTTTTTTTAAAAAAAAAATTAAGTTGCTCAAACAATCCTTAAATGTTAAGTGGTTAAACGAAAGAAATGGTGATGGTGATTTAAAGTAAAGGTAAAGTTGTTAATTCAAAATTAATATGGACTTAACTCAAAAAGTATCCGAGTTTTGAAATAAAAGGAGTATTTTTGAATAGTTTAAGTTATTGTAAAATGGTTTGAAAATTTTAATGAATTTAGTTTTAAAATTTCCTTTTAAACTTCTTTTATAGAGTAAGTATATTTAAAATAAGTTTTAAAAAGGGGTTTAAGTTGTTAAAACCTTGTTTAAGTTAGATTGTCTTCATTTTTAAATCGGGAATTAAAAATGAAATTTAAAAGTAAAAATTTGAAATTTAGGTTTAATGTATTAATCGAAGTTTAAATGAATTAAGTAATTTATATGCTATTTAAATTTATGGATTTGACTTAATTTATTTTATAAATGGAAAATTTAACTTATAATAATTAATATAAGTAAATTACCTCAGTATATAAATCAATAGAGGTAAATGAAGAAGGTTAACTGATTATTTATAATTAATCAATATAATTGATTAATTAATCGTTAATTGAATTAATTAATTGAAATTAACATTTATAACCGTTAAAGTATAACTAATTGATGGGAAGTAATTAAGAAAGTAATTACTCGTTTTGATTTATTGAGTAAATTTGATTTATTTGGGTTAATTTATTTATTTTAATTAACCAGTATTTAATTGTTTGATGATTTGAAGATAAAATTACTTAGAGAAATAATTAATGGTTAAATTACAGGATGTAATTATGGGATGATGTTCGTTAATAAAGTAATTTGAGTAAATTACTTTATATAATTAATCAAAGGGATTAATTAGAGATAATTGATTACTGAGTAATTAATTTGTTTATGAAGTAATTAAGGAAGTTAATGACCAGATGTGATTAATCAGAGGGGATTAATATTTGGGTTTAATTTAAAGATTAATTACTCGATGTGATTAATTTAAATTGTAAATGTTAATTTGAAATCATTAATTAATATAATTAATGTTGAAATTAAAATGGATTTATCTGGAATATAATTGATAAATAAAGAGATTTATTAATATGAATATTAAGCAAAGTAATTAACTTTGGTTAATTAATAAATGAAGTAATATAAAGATTTATTTCTATATTTGATTAAAATAATCCGAGAAATAATTCGAGGATAATTACTTAAATGTAATTAAAAGTAATTAATCGGGATGATTAATTAAAAAGGAATAATGGGATGGTGATTAATTAATTAATGGTTAATTAATAGTAATATAAGCAAGTTAATAATGGTGAAGGGATTAATTTAATTAACTTTAAATTAATTAAGGATAAGGTAATTGATTTAATTCATTTTAAATTAATTATCAATGATGTGATTATTAATCCTTGCTTATGTATGATGATTGATATTGATATCCCATTGATTGATTGTGATCTCAGATATGAGATGAGTAATATTGTTGTGATATGGATGCTTTGTTTGAAGTGTGATGATATAGATTATCCATTTATGCTGATATGTGATCATCTATCTGTGATATTGTGATTTATCTATCTGTGTTGATATATAGATAATTGAATTGATTTGTTTTAAACCTTTAAAACAACTTGGCCTTAAAAAACACGTTTTGGATTTCGATGAGACCGGGATCGGGTTTCCGTATACCGGGATTCCAGGTCTGGAGACCCGAATACCACATCGATCCAAAATAACGTTAGGTCGTGAAATCCAAGTGGAGCAAGTGAAGACTCGAGGTATAAGAACTATTCGTCAGTATAACTCTGTGGGTGATTCCGTAATGAGTTTGACGAAGATAGTACTTATAGATTCGAGATGGTGATTCAGAATGCCTTCGGTTTCGTTCGAACCCGGAACGAACTTGTATGGATCGAATGCTTTCAGAACATCGTCAGGTGGGCGATGAGCATTCTAAGAGATGAGTTCTGTAAAGGTAATCGTGACCTCAAGCCTCATCAACCGGGAATGGCTAAAACAGGGGAGGTGCAGCAAGGCTTCGTGGGTAGCCCCCACTTGAGAGTAAGCTTTACCCCTGTCTAGATGTCCCTATTTATTTCGGTTTAGTTGCGGTTGGTCGCGCCAACCGTGGGGTGATCTTATTTGGAACTGTCCAGTAAGGGATGGGTCCGGCCTTGTGTTGCAGGGGAGCGGGCGTACTCCTCGGTACGGTGATCTAGGCCACGTACTGTGACGGGCGGTACCCCAGTAGCCCAGCCATTGTATGGAATCCAATCTCCAATAAGCGCCGTACGTTTTGATTGTGCCAAACTATGTTGAAATGTGAGATGTAAGCATTTCAGCTATTTCTGTATTTTACTTGAAAACCCTAGACACTATTATAATATCACTGGATTTCCTATAAAAATGTTTTGGTTAGCGTAAGGTAAAAACTTTTCCATGTTTATTTGTGGGGAGTCTTACGTGATACCTTTGTTTGCAAAGGATTTTCAAAGTTAAACAACTTTAACCTGTTACTCATACCAGACCCATGTCTGACCCGAATTATTTCTGTTTTTCATAAACTCTCGGGTACCCAAATTTTTACGGGTAGTGAAGGGATTCAGGTTTAGCTTTGACGAAGTCTGGAGGAGCAATGGAGCAGGAGGCTTCAGCGTGTAGATATATAGTGATTCCGCTGTGATTAGAGTTTATTCTATATTCCGCTGTGTTGTATCTCTATGATGTGTGAGTTGTATTAACTAGATAGGTGTTTATAACTGTCTAGTATGTGAAGTACTATCTGTGTAACTTTGATGTATATGATACTATGTATTAATTTATGTGATATATTATATTTTATTCGTTCCGCTGTTGAGATTCTGATGTTGTTTCTTCTTCTTCTCTTTCTTTTCTACTTTCTCACCTCTTTCTTTTCTTCAAAACGATACGATTTCCTGGGCATAGGAAGTCGGGTCGTGACAGTTGGTATCAGAGCACTAGGCTGAGCGAGTACCTAGGCTCTTAAGTGATTTCTTTCCTAAGAGAGCGTATTTGTTAGTGAATATAAAATTGTTTTATATTGTGTTGACTTATCGGTTAGGTGTTTATAGATTTTGATCGGTGTGTGGGACGCCACAATATCGATAGGAATTTCTAAACTCTTAACAAGATAAACCGACACAATATTGTTTTAAAATAGGGTAAATGAAATAATTTTACCCAAATTATTTTTGTATATAAAAGAAATGATTTTCCGAAAATTTTTATAGTTATGTATGGTTGCTTGGTTGTTAGGAAATGATAATATTGAACGATTATCATTGTCATTGGGAAAATTTAATAAGAATTGGAATTTAATCAATAGTCAAGAAATAAATTCATATAACCAAATGGAATTTTGTAAATGTGAATTATAAATGTGATTTGCAATTGAAATTGAAATAAAATTCCAGGGTAATGTTTGAATAGAAATTGGATGGATCTGGAATTTTGAGAAAATTTAAATCCTTTTGGATTTGGAAGTGTTTTCAAAGGTTCTGGAAAAAAATATGGTATTATTTCAAGGATATTTTTGAGTTGGATTTGAAATCTGGAAAGATTTAAAATTTAAAAATATTTGAGAGGTTTAAAAGAAATAAAAGCATTTGAACTCTTTCGGTTGTTAGAAAATAACGTCGGTGATGACTGCAGCATCATCGATGTTCATTTTCGAATTTCCGAGAGAAAAGTTTGCTACAAAATTATTTTAAATTGGAATTGTTTGTGAACTGGGTTTGGTTTTGAAATTTAAAAGAATATTTGAATTGCCAAAGAATTTTGGATATATTTGATTTCAAAGGTGATTTTGTACTTTGGAAATCGCTTAAACTCTGGAAGTAAATTTAAAATGTTGTGGAATAAATAAATGGGTTTGGAAAACTTAAAGTTTGAATTAAATTGGAATGTAACTAAATCATGTCAAATGAAAGTGAAGTGTAGAATTAGTTAAAGTGGACTGGAAGTAATAAGTGTTTGGAAACAAAATTTATTTATTGAAAACTAAATTTATGAATAAACAAATGAATTTATAATTGAGTGGTAATGGATGGAAGTCAGTGTTTTGTTAACATCTGGAGATTTAGTTTGGTATCGAATAGATTCTAGAAGTGGTACCGATGGTTTAACTTAGTAGTAGGATGGTTTTTGGAGGAACTTCTGAGTTTTCTCTTTATGGATCTGTTGAACCATATTTTCGGAATAGTTGAGGAGCTTACCAGTTGTGATTGATGACTGATGGTTGCAAAGCCTAGGTCCGTCACAGATGGTATTAGTGGGAGTTTGTGCTTGTGTGCATCATCTATATTTCATCTACCATATCAGAGTTGTGCAGCGGAAGCAGTTTGGAGTGCATCTGTTTTTCTTTTCTGGGAAAGGAGAAGTTGATTTCTATGGGTGATGGCAGGGTTTGTGTTCTTGATTTTGCCTGATAGTGAGAAGATCGTCTACTGGATTGTTTTTAGATTCAGACTATTCTGGAAGGCATCAGCGGGGATTTAGCTGATAGGTAGTGATGAAGGCAGTTTTGGATCGTCTGAAGTGTTTGGTGGATAGGAGACGGAGGAATTTGGATTTCAGAATCAGAGATTTGATTTTGAATGAGTTTTCTTTGATCGAAGGAGCTGTATAGTTTGGTGAGATTGGGAAATTAGTTCCAAGGTGTTCTGGATTTTCTCTGTATTCTGGAGAGGTTAGTGTTTGTTCTCCTGGAGTGAATTGCCAGTGTGGATAGCTGGGATTCGTTGTGTTTCACGTGTCTCTGAGGGAGTATGTGTAAGACTCTATTTCTGATTTTGGAACCAGCAGTTCAGGGAGTTTGGTTGTGAGCCTGACTCGGTTGTAGTCTGATATCCTGTCTTGTATTGCAGATCTAGAGGAGTAGTAGCTCTGTAGCTTAGTGGTAGTGACTGTTTGGATTCTATAGAGCGAGTGACCCGGTATTTATACTCGGGGAAACTCGAGAGAATCCTATTCGGAATTTTTGTCTGAATAGTTAGACTTGTTTGTTTGGATGATTGATTGCTATGGGTATTAATATATGCATGTGTTTTAAAATTAAATTTTTTAATAGATTATTAAATTACCTTTGTTTTAAATTTCGGGGACGAAATTCTTTTAAGGGGGGAGGAATGTGACATCCCGGAATTTCGAGCAATAATCAATTTAATAATTTATATTAAATATTAAATTGATTATTGAATTTATAAGATTTGAATCGATATTTTCTTCGGATAAATATCGGATGGGGTGATTTCTATCTGTAAAATCCAATAAATTATTTTCTATTTATATATATATTGGTATATATCGCAAATAGGGAAACTCGGTTTAAAATTTTACTGATAAACTTTGTTTTCAATTTCTAATATATATTCTCTGGTGATTTGGAAATTATTATTTATTTAGAAATATACTTTTTAAAGCTATTAAATAAATACTTATATTGTTTAAATACTTAGATAGATGTTTAAATTGTTTTGAGTTATTTCTGACTTTGGTTTAAATTTAGATTTATTAACAAAAGATTTTATTTTTTTCTTTTCTTTTAAAGTTTAGCCTGTTAAATTATAGTTTGAAAAAAAAAATATAAGTTTTAAATTCAGTTTTGTCAAATATTACTTTACTGTATATTTTAAAAATAAGCAGTTGATAATAAAGAAATAATTTCTTTGCTAGCTATTTTAAATTTGATAAACGAACTTTTATAATATTGATAAAATATAATTCCTTTTGTAAATCGTTTCAAATTTATATATGTGTAATTTATTTTAAATGATAAAAATAGTATAAAGTATTCATCTGGAAATACAATACAATGTTACAAATAACAAATATACATATTAAAATAGCAAGCTAACAACAATACAAATGAAACAAGTAAAATTTATAAATTATAAACAACATACTAAAATATCTAAACAGACATTCTACACATCTAAACAATATCCAATATACTAGTTAATCAAACAACATATTAAAATAACATCCATTACTTTTCATAATCAAACTAGAAATGCACATAGGCGAGTTAACAATAAAACAAATACATTTTCTAACCAAACAACATATTAAAACAACATCTATCACATTTTATAATTGAACAATATTACAATAACATTTACACTACATCATTAAAAGAAGATTTCCAGCCTTTATAAATCTTCATAGTCAAAAATTTACAAAAAAAGCATGTACAGGGAAGCATGGAAATAATGGTTCGAATGCATGCATACAGACCTAAGAGCAAAGAGAATCAATTACAAAGTAAAATATAACATGCTTGCAAAAGAAGCCATGCAAGTGTAAAGGAAAATGATGAGATATGTGTGAAATGAGAACAACAAGTACAATATCATTAATGTCTCAATTCCTTACAGCATACAAGATCTATACGAATTGTATTTCAGCCTCCATATTTTCAAAATATCTCTGACATAAGAAAATTACAAACCCTGTAAAATGTTTTTAAAAACTTCAACCTGGAAACAATCTTCTCCTTTCATTTCGAATGCCAGTTCGAGCTCAACAAAACCAAAATGAAAACTCCATTAAATCCTTAAACAAGCTTCAAACATCATCAGTGAGTCAATATGACAGTGAACAAAGATGATTTGGCAGAAGATCTAAGTGGGAACCTGTTTCCAGTTTCTCAAATTCAAAAACAGATTTCAAGAACATATATGCTCTGTTCTCCTCTGCAAGGGTGAGTAACAATAACTTTTTAAAAGCTTAATCTCCTGTTTGGTTACATGATCATATCCAGAAAATAAGTATGCTATGGATATTTATATAAATAAATTCTTGAGTATATATGTGAATGTTTATATGGGTGTGTATCTCTGTTCCCAGTTTCATGCTCAGTTCTAATTTAAGATCTGTATCTCTTGACCTAGTTACTAATATGGTTTGAGTCTTAAACAATAATTGTTGTTTCATCATAGATAAATGTTTAAAAATTTAATTTAGTCAAAGTTAAACTTGGAAAGTCTCTGGAAATTAAAAACAACAGTCTAAACTGAATACTAGTGTAAATTCAAACACTTAAATTTATTATTTCAGGTATCTAATCTGAAACATTAACTCAAAACTTGATTTTTAAAAGAGGAATCAAATATTTTAGATGAGTTTTTAGTTTACATTTCTGGTTAGAACAGAAATAGTGGTTTGGGAAAGTTCCGGTGATCCAAGTGGTTGGGAAAGTTGGGGTTCTTCCTAGGGGTGCGTAGATGATCGGAGATAAGGGGGAAATGCCTGATGGTGATGCATTTCACTGTGGCGACAGCGGTGATGGATTCTGGTCAGGAGCCCTAGTTTTGATGTGCTTATTGTTTTGGTATCGTTCACTTGCTCTGGTTGATCGAGTTCAACCAAACTCGCGGGGACGGAAGCAAGGAGGTAGGCGATGGAGTGGGCGGAGTTACAAACTCTCTGGTGGTCGAAATTTCGGGGACGAGATGGTTTCCACGTTGAGGTGGTGGGCGCAGTTGTCGATCCAGGTCTGAGTGGAGGCTCGATTTTGATTTCGAGTCGTTGTCGAAGTTATGAGGGTCGTGATTAGGTGCGAGGGTGATCGCCGACCTGAGGGGATCATCGATGATGATCGGAGCTGGCGGTGTCGATCGTGCATATGCACGGTGTACATCTGTGCCTCTGAGATTTTGTTTTGAGCAGTGAAGTGTTGCCTGGGCTTGTCTCGAAGAAGAGGGTTGTTTTACTCGAAGTCCAGATGGGTTTTACTCGAAGTAAAATAGGTCAGGGCTCGGGTTGGATTTTTGTGACAGGTTATCCAACTTGTTTCAGTTTTAAGTATAAAACTGTAATTCAAATTTTTGAAACTCTGATGTAATAAAAGTTTAAAATTAAGTTTTTAAAATCTGGCTTCAAATCTAATTTTTGAACCCTAGTTTAAAAATAAAGTTTTTTTTTAAAAAAAAAAATTTAAGTTGCTCAAACAATCCTTAAATGTTAAGTGGTTAAACGAAAGAAATGGTGATGGTGATTTAAAGTAAAGGTAAAGTTGTTAATTCAAAATTAATATGGACTTAACTCAAAAAGTATCCGAGTTTTGAAATAAAAGGAGTATTTTTGAATAGTTTAAGTTATTGTAAAATGGTTTGAAAATTTTAATGAATTTGGTTTTAAAATTTCCTTTTAAACTTCTTTTATAGAGTAAGTATATTTAAAATAAGTTTTAAAAAGGGGTTTAAGTTGTTAAAACCTTGTTTAAGTTAGATTGTCTTCATTTTTAAATCGGGAATTAAAAATGAAATTTAAAAGTAAAAATTTGAAATTTAGGTTTAATGTATTAATCGAAGTTTAAATGAATTAAGTAATTTATATGCTATTTAAATTTATGGATTTGACTTAATTTATTTTATAAATGGAAAATTTAACTTATAATAATTAATATAAGTAAATTACCTCAGTATATAAATCAATAGAGGTAAATGAAGAAGGTTAACTGATTATTTATAATTAATCAATATAATTGATTAATTAATCGTTAATTGAATTAATTAATTGAAATTAACATTTATAACCGTTAAAGTATAACTAATTGATGGGAAGTAATTAAGAAAGTAATTACTCGTTTTGATTTATTGAGTAAATTTGATTTATTTGGGTTAATTTATTTATTTTAATTAACCTGTATTTAATTGTTTGATGATTTGAAGATAAAATTACTTAGAGAAATAATTAATGGTTAAATTACAGGATGTAATTATGGGATGATGTTCGTTAATAAAGTAATTTGAGTAAATTACTTTATATAATTAATCAAAGGGATTAATTAGAGATAATTGATTACTGAGTAATTAATTTGTTTATGAAGTAATTAAGGAAGTTAATGACCAGATGTGATTAATCAGAGGGGATTAATATTTGGGTTTAATTTAAAGATTAATTACTCGATGTGATTAATTTAAATTGTAAATGTTAATTTGAAATCATTAATTAATATAATTAATGTTGAAATTAAAATGGATTTATCTGGAATATAATTGATAAATAAAGAGATTTATTAATATGAATATTAAGCAAAGTAATTAACTTTGGTTAATTAATAAATGAAGTAATATAAAGATTTATTTCTATATTTGATTAAAATAATCCGAGAAATAATTCGAGGATAGTTACTTAAATGTAATTAAAAGTAATTAATCGGGATGATTAATTAAAAAGGAATAATGGGATGGTGATTAATTAATTAATGGTTAATTAATAGTAATATAAGCAAGTTAATAATGGTGAAGGGATTAATTTAATTAACTTTAAATTAATTAAGGATAAGGTAATTGATTTAATTCATTTTAAATTAATTATCAATGATGTGATTATTAATCCTTGCTTATGTATGATGATTGATATTGATATCCCATTGATTGATTGTGATCTCAGATATGAGATGAGTAATATTGTTGTGATATGGATGCTTTGTTTGAAGTGTGATGATATAGATTATCCATTTATGCTGATATGTGATCATCTATCTGTGATATTGTGATTTATCTATCTGTGTTGATATATAGATAATTGAATTGATTTGTTTTAAACCTTTAAAACAGCTTGGCCTTAAAAAACACGTTTTGGATTTCGATGAGACCGGGATCGGGTTTCCGTATACCGGGATTCCAGGTCTGGAGACCCGAATACCACATCGATCCAAAATAACGTTAGGTCGTGAAATCCAAGTGGAGCAAGTGAAGACTCGAGGTATAAGAACTATTCGTCAGTATAACTCTGTGGGTGATTCCGTAATGAGTTTGACGAAGATAGTACTTATAGATTCGAGATGGTGATTCAGAATGCCTTCGGTTTCGTTCGAACCCGGAACGAACTTGTATGGATCGAATGCTTTCAGAACACCGTCAGGTGGGCGATGAGCATTCTAAGAGATGAGTTCTGTAAAGGTAATCGTGACCTCAAGCCTCATCAACCGGGAATGGCTAAAACAGGGGAGGTGCAGCAAGGCTTCGTGGGTAGCCCCCACTTGAGAGTAAGGTTTACCCCTGTCTAGATGTCCCTATTTATTTCGGTTTAGTTGCGGTTGGTCGCGCCAACCGTGGGGTGATCTTATTTGGAACTGTCCAGTAAGGGATGGGTCCGGCCTTGTGTTGCAGGGGAGCGGGCGTACTCCTCGGTACGGTGATCTAGGCCACGTACTGTGACGGGCGGTACCCCAGTAGCCCAGCCATTGTATGGAATCCAATCTCCAATAAGCGCCGTACGTTTTGATTGTGCCAAACTATGTTGAAATGTGAGATGTAAGCATTTCAGCTATTTCTGTATTTTACTTGAAAACCCTAGACACTATTATAATATCATTGGATTTCCTATAAAAATGTTTTGGTTAGCGTAAGGTAAAAACTTTTCCATGTTTATTTGTGGGGAGTCTTACGTGATACCTTTGTTTGCAAAGGATTTTCAAAGTTAAACAACTTTAACCTGTTACTCATACCAGACCCATGTCTGACCCGAATTATTTCTGTTTTTCATAAACTCTCGGGTACCCAAATTTTTACGGGTAGTGAAGGGATTCAGGTTTAGCTTTGACGAAGTCTGGAGGAGCAATGGAGCAGGAGGCTTCAGCGTGTAGATATATAGTGATTCCGCTGTGATTAGAGTTTATTCTATATTCCGCTGTGTTGTATCTCTATGATGTGTGAGTTGTATTAACTAGATAGGTGTTTATAACTGTCTAGTATGTGAAGTACTATCTGTGTAACTCTGATGTATATGATACTATGTATTAATTTATGTGATATATTATATTTTATTCGTTCCGCTGTTGAGATTCTGATGTTGTTTCTTCTTCTTCTCTTTCTTTTCTACTTTCTCACCTCTTTCTTTTCTTCAAAACGATACGATTTCCTGGGCATAGGAAGTCGGGTCGTGACAATGCTATTCTCTGATAATCTTAGAATTCTATTGCTCAGTCGTTGTGTTTATATATCTATGATTATTACTTCCTTTTTGTCGATGACAAAGGGGGAGAAATCTATGTAGCTAACTTTGTTTTGTAGGAAAGATAAGTGCATACATTCAGGGGGAGAAGATTAGTAAATACATCTCTATAACACATTAGTGTTGTCATCAATCAAAAAGGGGGAGAATGTTGATACACAAAGATTTTGATCAATGACAATGTACTTCAACAAAAAGGAAGAGATATATGCAAAATCAGAGGAAGATCGATGAAGACCAAAGTGTAAACATATGATTTTTATAGGTCTAAAGTCTAGATTATTTGTTAAAATCTATCCTCAAGAGATTTGCACGAACATTAAAACACATCCGTAAAACTACATTTTTATGCACACATTCACTGTGCAGATTTTTATAGTTCAGTCGACTGAACAGGCATGGCCAGTCGACTGAAACTGGCACAGAATTACAAATATGCACAGTTTCAGTCGACTGAATTTACTGTGCAGTCGACTGAAAGCATTCCTAAAAATTTTCCTTTATATTTTCAGTCGACTGAATATCCTGCTCAGTCGACTGAATTTGTAACTGCGAATTTTTTATGAAAGGACACCTTCTTCCTTCCAAGAGTTGCAACCATTCTCCAATGGAAATGGAAGCATCTCTTGCCTGCACCTCTAGCAAACAAATGCACCTCTTCTACAAGTATAAATACATGGTTTTAACATTTGCAAATCACCAATTCTAATTGCTTTAATCTTTCTATTTTCTTGAACATACTTTCAGATTTCTTAAAGTTTTCAAAAGCAATCACAAACCACTTCAATTGCTTGAATCTCCATTTTAACTATAACACCTTTTGATTCATAGCAATTCACATTTCCTAAATCTTCACAAACACTTTGTATACTCTCGAGGATAAGATTATAGGAAAGTTGTACTCAATTTGACTCATTAGTGTTATCAAGAACACAACAAGTCAGAAATACTTTTAGTATCTAGTTGAAGTCCTCTTCGGTAGTTGAGGCAAGAAATCCCGTTCGGTTGTTCGGGTAAGTTGTAAACCTATTCCTCCGGGTTAAGTGAGGGCTGTTGGTTAGTTGAATTCCTAAGAGGAGCTTAGGGACTGGACGTAGGACAAGAGGTCCGAACCAGTATAAAGTCTTGGTGTCTACTTTACTTATTGCTTACTACTATCTATCTAGACCATTTCACTATTCCATATTATACGATCCTACTGCATAGACTATTTCATCATAATGATCTTTCCATCAGGAAGAAATTTCAAAACGCCGAAATTAGCCGCAAGCTCGCTCTCTTCCTCGTCATCTTTTCGGTTATATGCGGTCTCATCACATTCATCTTATGCCTTTGTAGCAGAATCGACCAAGTCGGAGGTAATTCTAGATTGATTCTACATGTAATCGCCATACTCTCAACTGCATGAAAACATACGCATATTTATTCAGGTGACATGGTTGCTACTGTCGACTCCCTACAGTAAGGAAAACAGATGCTTTTACAATGGCAGTGGTAGAACTCCACTTGCATGTGCAGTTGCATCGCTTCTACTACTTGCAATCGCCATGTTCTGTGAACATGCCTACATGCTAATTGTAGTTACAAACCCCAAGCAGCCTGCCGTGGCTGCATGGGCAACTGTCCCACATGGTCGTAGAGCTACCACCACTCATACAGATCTCTCATGCCAAGCATGTTGCCTCTTCCTTACTACTTGGTATGTAACATGTTCACTAACCTTCCATTACCCTCTTAACATTTCTAATTGAATTTTGGGGAAATAAGCTAATATAACATATAGTGCATCAGCAAACTAGATTCCCAAAACTATGTTTGATTGTGAATGAATTTCTATTTTCGGTGAAATAAGCTAATTTAAAATTTGACTGTTATTAATTTATATAGTTTGATCAATATTAATATTAGGATAGATTTCTGTTTATACAATAATTCCATATTAGATGCTCATATTTTTTATGACTAAGATTTTTCTTTCTTTACTTTTATAGGGTCGATTTGTTAAACGACCTGATCTTATCCAGGAAGAAATCGAAGCAGATACAGGTAAATGATGAGTATTTAGATAAAGTTGCCTTTATTTATTTGGAAGAATGAAGTTATAGGCCAGCAACATGAGGCTCATTTTTCATATTAGTAAATGAGGATGATGTTGGGTTTAAGAAGATTGAGTTGAAACTTCAGAACTCCATTTAGCCTGCTATCGGTTTTCAAACTTTTATAGTAATGTTGTTACAGTAAACAGTTTTGACCAATCTTTTTTAAACAGAAGAGATAGGAGATTGTATTTTTGGGTGAGATTAGTAGTAATAATTGTAGCCATTTTGTAAGCAATGAAGATGCATATTGATTTATTGATGTTGTTTAAAGAGCTAAAGCTCCTCTGAATTCACAACTTTATGGAGATCTACTGTAAACGAAAGTTTATGGGAAGATTTGAGGCTCGCAGTGCAAATGATGGATCAATATAGGGGTGCTGAAACGAAATTTTATGACTCTAGCTTTTAGTCTTTTCGTATGTGATTTTGGTTGTTTTATGATAATATTTATTACTCGTTAAATTATTCATTATTGGTATGGATGTAGTGCATGGATGCTGCTGTAATTTTTTTTAAAATTTGCATTTATTTTGCAACAGTCAGAAACTGTTGCAATATCATGTATTACAATGGGCTACGCCAGTTGTATTATAGTCTTTTACAATGGGCTTTAATTGTTGTCATAGAGCCTATTGCAATGGTCGATGACTGTTGTAAAAAGGTGTATTACAACGTTCATTGTTCGTTGTAAAATACGGTAGACCTATTACAACGAGACCTATTACAACGGGCGCATGCCCGTTGCGAAACCCATATTACAACCGGCATTGCCCGTTGTAAAATGGCTGTTTTGTTGTAGTGTGTAGTTTAGGTTTTCCAGTTATGTAACAACCCTGTATTTTCTAATTATTTTAAATTGAATTTCCTGATTTAAAAACTTTATTTTATTTATTAGATGGAAAAATTTTGTTATTTTAAATATTAATTATGATTTGTATGTGAATTATAATCCCAAACATGAATAAATAGAGTATTTTCCAGAACAGTGAATTTTGGTCAATATGGTCAAACTTTGACTTTTAAAATTTAAATTTTAAAAGTTTGAAATTTTGAGATTTATCATTTATTATGAAAGTAAACAAATTTCAAGAATACTGTTTTTCGTTTCGTTGAAATCTGATTTATAATGTGAAAGTTATGCCCTTTTGAATATTGTGTGTAATTTGCTGTATTTAACAAAATTGTTTATTTTAAATTATAAATAATATTTTATTTGGTCATGTAATATTATAATTTATATTTATATGGGTAAAATAACATGTTATTTATATATTTTGGTTTAAAAACATTTTTAAAAGAACAATTGGAATTTTTCCAAGTCAGTTGCAATTTATTTACAAATTTTAATTTCTAGTTTCAATTAGTTAAAGTAATTCTTTATTTATTTTTCTATTTTCTTAAAAACCTTATTTTATTTTTACTTCCACTTTGTTTTGTTCAACATTTATTTATGTTACTTGACCTTTTAATTGTTTAGAAGTGTTGATATAATTTTCCAAAGTTAGCGATAATTTATTTGTAATTTTTGAGCGTGTTTCCAATTTTTAAGCAATTTCTTTAATTCTTTTTCCATTTTCTTTAAAATTTATTATTTATTTTTATTTTATATTAATTTGTTTCGGTTTCTCAAGTCAAATTACTGATTTTTATTTTTGTTTTATTTGTATTAAAGAAAAAGAAATATGAAGAGTTTAAAGAGTTTTAACCTAAGTCCTTTCATTTCCAAAGACTTTTCATTTGCCTGCCTTTTCCTTTTCTCTTTTTGGCCGTACATCCTAAGTGTTTTAGCCATGTATTCATTTTGTTTTTCACGTGAATACTTTAGTTCCTCATTTCATTTCATGGCTAGGAAGTTTTGGGTAATGGCCTCCTCTTCCCTTCTACTTTTCTTATTGTTTTTTTCAATGTTTTGCCTTGGATTCTCTTGCTCTTCTCGGCCTAACACCTCCACCATCTCCTCCACCGACCATCACCACTTCTTCCCCACCTAATCCATAACCACACCAGACCCTCCTCTGACCTGAAGGTTCCATGGCTTTCCCTTGATCAAAACTTCACAAAAATATTGAAAAAAACACCTTGAAACCTTGTCTAGTCGACCTTATGATCACCTCCCCTTCATTGTTTGCCACGGCCACCTCCTTAGACTCCACCACCACCACTTGTACACCACCTGAACATTCCCCTCTCCTCTGACCAGACCTGTAGCAAGTCATGGCCGAGCCTAGGACCTTGTAGACCGAGCCAAAGAGGAACCAAAACTCCACCATATTGCATAAAACTCTTCACATGCCTATGTTGTAACTTCCCCATCATCTCTAGCTTGTAGTCGTGCATCCCTTAGTCCAAACCAGACCCAAAACATGATCAAACCTGAGCCAAAGCATGTCCAAACCTGAACCAAAACATCCCCTAGGCCGTGCAAGCATATGTAGAAAACAAGGCAAAAGTTTGTGTGTTCGATTTGCTTTTCATTTCAAAGTTATTCAAATTCAATGTTGTATTGAATTTTGATTTAACTTGGTTTTGTTTTAGGTTGTAACACATGTTCCTTAGCTTGGTTCTCTTCCACTTGAATATATTATTGTGTCATCGTGCCTTTGGGAATCTGTTTGTGTCAATTGTATTGAAATCTCCAGCTTATACAGGTGAGTAAATCTCACACGACTTTTCATACTTATATAATTGTGAAGCGACCACAACTGAATGTGTAGAATTAGAAATGATGTTATAATTGCCTGTGATTATTTTTATATGATGTTAAACCTGTTAAATTACATGTCATATCACATGTTATTGTTATATGTTGCTGACTGTTCATTTTTATCAGTTTATCACACTGCAAGTTCCCTGTAGATTAGGTTCACTATGGGTTGAAATGATACATACCCGAACGGACTTTAGAATAGGGAAAAATCGTTATGGACTGAAATGATAGGCCTGAACGTTTTTTATTTAATTTAATTTGACTTGGGATTGCGGGTTTGAAATGATAGAACCCGGTTTTTCTTTGTAAACTGCGGATTGAAATGATACATATCTGTATCACGTGACCTAGGTTAGAAAACTATATATAGGCCCGTGGTTATTTTATAAGGTATTTTGAATATTTTAAATATGTTTAAAAGTGTAAATCTATGCTAATTTGATTTAAATTGGATTTTAAATTGTTTAAATAAAGAAATTATGATTTTTCTATAAGTTAAAAAATGTTGAATAAATGACTAGTTAAATTTAAATTGGAAATATAACTTAAGTGTGGAAATTTGGATTTTTGTTTTAAAATGATATTTAAGTTATATGAATAAAATGGAATTTAATTATATTTGGAAAACGGCAAATATGATAATTTGATTTGAAATTGAATTTAAATGATTTAATAAAGTGTTATTGAGTTTTCTATGTATTCAAATGGTCAAATAAATGAATGCTTAAAAGTGTAATTTTAAAATATAACTTGACTTGGAAATGTGATATTTGGTTTTAAAATAAAGGATTAAGTTAATTAAATAAATTGGAAATTTAGTTTAATTTGTGAAATGGTAATTTAAAAATGCAAGTGTTAATAAAGTGTCAAATGTAAAAATGGGAAATTTATATACTTGAATGTGTTAAGTGAAATTATTGAAAATTTGGATTTTATTGTAAAAGTTTACTTTATAAAAATCATAAATTAAAAAGAGTATTGTTAATGAACATTTTTGAATGTTAAAAATATGATTTTTATAATGTTTAAATGGTTTAAATTAAATTTTATTATTTGCTGGAAATACACTAAAATCTGGAAATTACTTTTAATAGCATTCAGAAATGCTATGGTTCTGAATTGCACTTAAATTTGAATAAAAGAGCTATTACAGCATTTCTGAAATGTTGTAGTTGTTGTAGTTGAACTAAGTAGACTAAAACTTGACTTAGGTCTATTACAGCAGTTCTGTAACTGCTGTAATGGTCTGCTATCTTTGCTGAATAAATTTAAAACCATTATTTTGAAACCTGAGCTATTACAGCATTTCTGAAAATGCTGTCTTTGCTGTTTTAAACCAAATTTCAACTAAAATGAGATATAACAGCAGTTTTAAGTGCTGTCTTTGCTGAGTTAAAATGTTTTAAAGTATAACTTATAATAGCTTTTTCTGAATGCTGTGAAAGGCTGAAATTTTCAATGTTTATGGTTTTTAACTTAGTAAATGAACTCAGAATAGTTTAAAACTTTAGAAATTGAATACTTGATTTGGAAGTATAATAATTACACTTTTAAATGGTTTAAATGAATTAACTTAATTAGAATATAAACTATTTAAAAGGTGACTTGAAATGATAATAAATGAATGATATCTTAAATTTAAAAGGTATTTAAAATTGAATATTTGGATTTGAAGTCAAATGATGATTTGATAATGAAGTTTTGAGATATGATATTTTGATATATTAAAATGATTTGAAATGAAGTTTTGAAATGATATGATGTTTTGATATATTAAAATGATTTGAGTTGAAGTTTTGGAAAGATATGATATTTTGATATATTGAAATAATTTGAAATGAAGTTTTGAAATGATATGATATTTTAAATATATTGAAATGGTTTGGAATTGATTTAATCTTTATTTTGATAAAGATTTGGATTTGAAATGATATTCTATTTTGAAGTATAAATATTATTTTTAAAGTTATAACCACGAGTTATAATAACGATTGGTTGTTAAAGAGACCGGGATCAGATATGGACATACTCTTTGTTGATACCGAAAACCACTTTGACAACTGTGCACGCGGTGGAGTTTCCAGAATGAAGTAGGATGGTGGCGATGATCTTAAGGTATATACGTGGACCCAACTCCCGTGAGTTGGCATAAGGTGGCTAAAACAGGAGCGATCTCGGACCAGTGAGATAGCACCTCTTATCGGACACACTTCTTCGATACAATTTTATTACTTTGTGATTGTTTGGGTGCACCCCTTGATTTGGGAGTGTTGTTCGAGTAGGAGCGGTAGTGGCTGCTATGCGTTTCCATCAGTCCGTGTGCATAATTGGTATATCTACCCTTGCATTGCCTTGTGTGCCGTGTCACCTACCATATCGAGCTTTACTATGAGTTTCTATTTGTGTCATACCTATGGAGTATCTTCTCATAGCCTTTTGAGGTATGCAGGTACTGTATAGACTATTGACACTATTACGTATTAGGGTGAGTTCAGATTAAATGTAAATCCCTAATGCTATTTTAAAGTATGTTTATTTTATGATTAGACATTATTATAATAGCGAAATATTACTACATAGTAATTAGTTTAACGGATCCTTAAAGAATGGGCGATCCCAAGCATTCTTTAAGTTAATTGTACCCTTTATTACAGTTCACTTGAGTTGGTTTACATTGTATAAGTATGTATGTCCTGACTCGAGTGTTTTGTGTTTGCTTTACGCTCGGGTCAGACTGAGTGATACAGCATAAGAGACTCACCCTTGGAGCTGGAGTTTTGCTTTGAAGAACCAGATATCTATTCATTTTGTTATCCAGTTGATTCCAGTTGTATTCTGAGTTGTACCTGTTTATCATTTTGTTACTTCTGTTGTATCTTGGTATTCCTATTATATCTTACTTAACTCTGATGTATTTATATAGTAGCTTCATGAACTACTATTTCTTTGTTTCCGCTGCATTATATTACTCTGTGTTTGTGATCTGTGATTATTTATTTACTGTATATGATGAGTTTGCCAAATTTAAATTAGCAATTCGGTATTTTGAGCAATTCAAGTCTGACATGTGCGGATGCGAATGGTTGAAAATATCGGTTCGTTACAAGTTATATCCGTAATAAGTGAGATTTACTAGCTTCTAGTAAATACTTGAATTTCACCGAACGGTACGGTACCTTTTGATTAAGTTCTTGTGATTACAAATAGTGATAGTATCTGACACTTTAGAGTGTATTCCTTTTGGTGTTTGGCTAGGGCCCGATAGATCCACAAGAAGTATTCTCATGGATTTCTTTAAAACTTTATGTCGTGCTATGTATTCTATGATTATCTTGATCGGTACGGACAACCCTTGTGATTAGCTAGGGTTTGTTTCACAGTAAGGATGATCCTTGGTATTAGGTCGGTACGAGTGATACCCATTGTTTTTTTCCACGGTACGCACAATCGTCATGATTGGTATGGACAATCAAGATGATAGGTATGGATTTTTTCTGTTTCTATGACTTCCAAGTGTTTCAAGATTTAAATGTTCTTTACTTTGGGATAAGTTTCAAGTTAAATCATTTATGTAGTTAGTTTACTTTTATAATGTCATATATCTTATGTTACATCTTGTTCTCACCTTTGTGAATATTTAGAGATAGTCTGTCCCGTTTATTTTATAATACTCAGGTCAGGCCGAGACTTTTCAGGTATCATGACTTGCAGGCTTTTAAGCAGGTGTGCTAGCAGATGATAGACTATTTTGACTTTTCAGTTTATCTTCTGTTGGATATGTGTGTGTGTGTATTTGATGGGATGTGCTATTTGAAATAGTGACATTTTTTGGATGTATATTATGTGAGTCTGGTATTACACTTTGTAGACTCACAATATGTATTATATATGATGTGTAATATCCGCTGCAATCTGTAGCTGATTTTTATATGATGTATTGTTCTAATTTTGAGAAACCAGTTTGTTTATTACTTTAGACTGAGACTGTACATGTCACAATTTTATTCTATATATTCATTAAAACTGTAAGTATGAAGTGTTGGTGTTACTTTAAAGATATATTCACATTTGGTCACCCTTAACAAACTGTATTCTTCGTATTATTAGACAACATTAATAGTAATGTTCTTTAATAATATAGGTATAACGGTAGGTCATTACAGTTGGTATCAGAGCTGAGTTAGAACACTATAGAATATAATATCACAGATTCAGACCTAGTGAGACTTAGAGTCCTGTCCCTTGGGGTGTGTGGTATATAGTTATATTTATGATCTATATTGGAATAGGAATATAAAATGATTATGGGAATAATTAATGGGGCGTATTTGTTAAAATTTGAATTATTTTATAAACTATTGTTATAAAATGATTTTAAAAGTTTAATGTTGTGTAGTGGTGTTCTGATCCGTTAGTGATCATACTTGCACAGCGGAAGCTGATAGACTATTTCCGCTGAGCACAGTAGTTAGTCGATTATTTTTTGATTGGATGATGTATGCATGGATGATTGGTTACATTATTGGATTGCTATTAGTGGATTTTCCTTTATATGAAAATATAGAGATTTTAAATTTGGAATTTGTTTTGTGTTGAATTGCCCATTAAGTGTTTTATGAATTTTGGTCGAGACGTGGGACGCTACGGCATCGATAAGGATTTCTAAACGCTTTGACGAGACAGTCAGACAAAGAAATTTTTATTTAATAAGGAAATAAAGTTTTGAATGAGTTAAATATTATACTAAAATTTGATAAATTTTTTGGAAAATATAATTACATGCATATGTGATAAATTTTGGAAGTAAAAAGATATTTTGTGAAAAATTATGTATATACACATGCAAAAAAGTGATAAATTTAAAAGTAAATATCTTGGATATAAATAAAATTTCAAAAAGAAATACAATGAGTTATATGGTTATTTGGAAAGAAAATATTAACTAGAGTTTGAAAATAGTATTAAGTAAATGATTTGGAACCTGATATCATTATTTGTGAAAGTAAAATATTTCTAAAAAATATTTTGGTAAATAGATTTAAAAGAAAATATTATCTACAAATATAAATGTGTTTAAAAATTTTGCGACTTAGAAAATTACAATAAAAAATAATAAAGTGATGTATGCAGCCGCCGAGCATTAACAATAGCCGAGATTAATGGCGAGGAAATGTTGATTTTATGGCCAATATCACAACTATTTAATAAAGCAAGTTGTTATAAGTAAATGGCAAGGCAAAATTATTTTATTATTTGATATTTGTAAATTGTGAATGTTATTTTAAGATATATGCTAAGATAAAAAGTGTGTGATATTTGGATTTATTGTGTATATCATTTTATGATTTATATGGATGTTAGATTTTGGAAATTCAAAATAAGAAATTAATTGGAATTGGAATTTTATAATTTGATGATTTAAGTTTTATAATTGAAAATGTAAATTTTGGAAAGAGTAATTTGGAAGTAATAATTAAAATTTTGAAATTTGAAGTTAAAAAATATTTGTGTAAACTTATTTTCCAATTAGAAAATAAGGAAGGAGAAAGTATAAATTGTATAAATTAAAGTGTAAGTTAAAAAAATGCTTATTCTTATGGTGTTGGGTAAATTTAAAGAAGGAACTTTTGAATACATATGTTTTTATATTAGACTTTTCTCTAAATCGAAATTGCGAGGACGGAATTTGTTTAAGGGGGAAGTCTGTAACAAACCTAGTCGAGATTACCTAGAATTAAACTTAAAAATATGATTTGATTGCAGGGATATGTCAGGTATGGTTCGTGTACTCTTGTTCCTTACCATATTCACTTGTATAGTATTTTGAGATTCATTTACCGCTCACAATAGATTGTTGTCTGACCCAAGCTTTTATGCTTTATTTCTTATTATCTTGGGTACTCTTAAATAGGTAGACTAGATAACAAGTTTAGTTGACGCCGTAGCTGTTCAGAGGACAAGCTGCATGGAGTTATCTCGTATTATATATATGGAGTCTATACTTATTCCGATGTGCGGCATTGGATAGCCTTAGCAGTGACTGCTTACCATTTTTATTTGAGATTTTCATTGTAAAACTCTACTATTGATATATAACTCTATAGATATTATACTATGATGATGATGATGATCTGTTCACGTTGTTATTACTATCTCTTCTGTTGTATATCTAATATTATATTTTGTCCATGGGTTGTGAGAAATACGACAGGTTAAATGTTATATTGATTTATTTCAACCCTGATGATCATTTTATATCGGCCGGGTATGACAATAGTGCACTGTTTATATACTATTTTTTGATGCCAAAAATGGGCATCAACACCCAATAGAATCTAGTAGAGATTAAATGAAGAATGAAGTTAAAATAGAATAGAAATCATAAATGAACACGCAGATTTTTATAGTGGTTCGGAAACCTTGGCCTACGTCCACTTTATATTTTTATTAATCTTCCACTTATTTATCATTACAAGAATGTTTGGATTAGCTAGGATCCATTAGTACAAAAGTGAAGAATAAAAATTGTAGAGCCTTGGCAGAGAAAGCAGGATCCCTTTTCTAATGCCATGACTACAATATATATAGGAGAAGATGTGCACGGATCGGACTGAAATTTTGGCAGAAGGTTCAGGAGACCAAGACGAGGCTACCCAAAAATTTACAGGCCCATCGGAGCCCACAATAGGGATCGGCATTGATCCCTATTAATGCATCCAAATGGGCTGCGATCCTAATGAGGGATGCCCTATGATTTTAGCTACTTGCTCCTCAAATTTCATGCAATTCCAACGTACGGTTTGTGAGATATCGCATGCTCCGTGAAGTAGTGTTGCTTGAATTCTGATTTCTGCCGATTCCTTTAGAGTGATAGGTACCGATCCCTCCAACTTGCTCCAAATGCCATGTGATCCATATGGGGTGTTCCACATGTTCTAATTAGCTTATAATCCAAGTTTCATGTTGATATCATTTGTAGATATTGAGTTATTGACCGATCATTGTTGCAATATGTAGTGAAAGCTGAATATGGACGATCTATTTTATACCGATCCCTTTTATACCAATCTCTTTTAATAGGTGAAGTAATTTGCCCATAACTTGAGCATGTAAACTCCAAATGACTTGAAACTTGAAAGGCAGCATCATGGGTCCTTCCTTGTCACTCAATAACGATCTTATCAAGTTTGGGACAAAAATTGAGGATATGTACTGATCCCTTAAGGAAAGGGATAGGCATTGATCCCCCGCCTAGGGGAGGCATTATTCCATACTTAGAATATTTTGAAGGGCCTATCTCTTAGTCTTGGTTGATCATTGCTTCATATTGTTGCATGCACTTGATCTCTGAGCCCAATAATCATTTCTCTGAGTTGTCTTCCTCGATGATCGCCTAGCCTAACTTGTCCAGTCGGTCTGAATATAGCCGGACCAAAAGGCCGAATAGCACTTGCCCCCAAAGTACGTCTTATTGCATACATGACGTGCTTTGAATTAAAGCAAGTTATAGTCGCCAAAAAGAAATCCATTCGGTTTCCTGAATAGTTGCTATCCTTTCGTTGAATTATCTTCCCAAAGTGTTGTTTCCCTCTTTGATCGTCATGACGCTTGGTCAATTTCCATTAGTATAGATTCAGGATTGTATTCCACTAGTTGTTATCTTTGTCCGATTCTAAAGGACTAGTAAGCTTTGGCTATCTGATTCAGTCTTTTCATTAATAACTCCAAGTGAAAATTCAATTTTTTTCGATTTCAAGAAATCGAATTTTTGAATATACACGTGCACGTTCTGGTACACGTTCTTGTCATTGGCTCTCAGATGCATTTTATACACTCACGAGTCGTCAACAATTCCTTCTAGTTTTATTGCAATTCCTTGTTTATATTTTTTTTGAAATAGGGGTTATAATCAGCCACTCGATGAGAGGGGACTAGTTCTTCAAGAATGATGGCCTCGGAGCTGTAAGCAAGGGTAAATGGAGTATGGCCATTTGCGGACTTGTGGGTGGTTCTGTAAGCCCATAATGCTATTGGGGGTTCATCCACTCATTTACCTCTAGACTTTTCCAAACGTTTCTTCAAAATGGACTTTATACTTTTGTTCACAGCTTCAACCTGTCCATTTGCTTGAGGGCGAGAAACTACCACAAATCTCTTTTCAATAGGATGCCGACGACGATTAAATTTAGCGCTGCTAAATTAGGTTCCATTATCAGATATAATGGTTCGTGGAAGGCCAAAATGACATATGATGTTCCGGATAATGAAGTTGATTATTTTCTTCGTCGTGATGATGGTTAAAAGTTCTGCTTCAGCCCATTTAGTGAAGTAAACAACTGCTACGATGGCATATTTCGTACCACCTTTAGAATCGGTAAGAAGCTGATGATGTCAATGCCCCAAGTGGAAAACGGCTATGAACTAGCCATTTGAGTAATTTCTGTCGGTGGGGCTCTCAAAATTTTGCAAACATCTAGCACTCGTCGCATTGTCTAGCGTGATCAGCTGCATCTTGATTGACAGTTGACCAGTAATACCCATAGTGGAGTATTTTCGTTGTCAGGGTTTGCACCTTGGTGCAATCGCCGCATTCTTCTTCATGGACTTCTCTCAAGACTCGTTTAATTTCATCATGGGCGGTACATAGAAGCAGGGGAATAGAGAAAGTCCTTTCTATACATAACTCATTCTTGGATGATGTAGCGTGAAACTTTGAGGTGGATCTGCTAATGTCTGTCCTTGGCTAGCTCTTTGAGGGAAATAAGTGATATCAAATTGGCTTAGTTTAATATTTCATTTGAACAACCTTCCAGACGTCTAAGGTTGTTGTAGGACCTATCGTAACGGCTGGTCGGTGTAGACGTTGATGGGCTGAGCTTGGAAGTAATGGCGAAGCTTTCGTGATGCAATCAACAGGCAGTATGCGAGCTTTTCCAGCTTTGAGTAGTTTCTCTCAGCACCTGTCAATCACTTTCCAACATAATATATTGTCCTCCGGATCTGATTCACTTCACGTAACAATGTGGCACTTATGGCGTGTACCGACACCGCTAAATAGATGTGTAAGTCTTCACGATCCAGTGGCTTGGATAGGATAGGAGGTCTCTCTGAGTGATCTACTGTAACAACCCTAGATTTTGGCCTATATTTTTAAATTTTGACTTTATTCTTTTTTATTTTGAAACTATTTTAAACTTGTTTGATTTCAAACATTTCATTTTTTAAAATAATGTTAATTATTATGTGAACTATAACTTCAAACTAGTATAAAGTGGATATTTCACTGAAAAGTGAATTTCGGGTCAAACCATTCAAACTTTGACTTTTGAACTTTAAATTTAAATATTTCAAATTCTTAAATTTTATCTTTTATTATGAAAATAGATTTAATTCCATGAATACTGGTTTTCGTTTCGTTGAAAACGGACTTATATTGTAGAAGTTATGTAATTTTCAATTTTGTGTATAAACTGTTTATTTAGCAATATTGTCTATTTTAAATTATATTTTATTTGTCATATTTTGTTCTAATATGTGTTAATATATTTTTTTATGTATAATTTTGTCTTTTAATAATTTAAAGTGATTATATAAATTTTCCAAAGCCATTGGTAATTTTCTTGTTATTTTTATGTCATGTTTGCTATTTTAAACAATTTCTTTATTCCTTTTTCTATATTTCTCCAATTTAATTATTTATTTTATTTTGGAAGTGATAAATAAATTATTTTATTTCAAAGTTTCACTTCATAATATTTTTAAAATGAAGTAGATATTTTTCCAAGACTAGTAGTGATTTATTTGTAATTTTCGGACACTGTTTTGTATTTTTAAGTAATTTCTTTCATTCTTTTTATATTTTTCTTAAATTTAATTATTTATTTTCTTATATTTTTACTTAGTTTCGGTTTGTAAATAATATTTCTGAGTTTATTTTGTTTATTTAAAATCAAAGAGAAAGGGAAATACCAAAGGTCTTAAAAAGTGCAAAAACATAAGTTCTTTCACCTTCAAAACTCTTCATTTCTTAAACTCCTCAATTATGTGCATTATTGGCCGTTCAATTCTATGTCATAGCCGTGTATTACCTGTTCTTTTCACGTGAAAATACATCAGCACTTCTCATTCTCAAGGCTTCTTCAAAATCTCCTTGGTAATGGCCTCCTCTTTTACACTTTTTCTTCCATTTTTCTTACTTTTTTGCCTTGTTTCTCTTCTAATTTGCATGGCCCCTTCACCATAGCCACGGCCACCATCCCCTACCACTCCTCCTTGGCACCATCTCCAGCCATCATTTCAGATCCATCCATGGCCGTGACCTCTGCTTGAAGCTAGCACCACAAAACAATGTCAAAAACTCCAAATAAAACAACTACATAGCCAAGCCTACCTTCATCTCCCCTTCATTTTTGACCTTGGCCACCACCTTTAGCCGCCACCACCACCTTGTCCAGACCCCTACTCATCATTTAAACTACTGTCCAGACCTGAACCATGCAAGGGCCGAGCTCCACTTGCCTTTGGATGAGCCAAAAATGCACCAAAACTCCACTTATTTTGCCTTGACCCTTTGTCTTATTCATATGTAACTCCTACCATCATCATCTCCTTGTTGTCGTGCTATTTTGATGCCATAACCTGAGATTATGTCCAGCTATGGATGAGCAAAAGATCCCCTTGGTCAAGCTCTTGAATGGTTAAAGAAAGGTCGAATCACTTTGCCCTTTGTTGCTTTTTATTTCAAATCATTTCGATATTGTTTTGTGTTACATATTTATGTATACATTGTCTTGTTTTGTTTATATGTATACAAGGCAATTATATTTGGCTCTCCACTCTCAAGTCATATCCATGTCATCGTGCCTTCATTGTGTTTGTGTTGTGTGCTTTGGTGGATATCTCCAGTTCTAAACAAGTGAGTAATTCTCACCAGACGATGTGTACTTATATAACTAGTAAACTGACACCATTTGAATCTGTAAAATTTTATCATCTTGTTATAACTGTTACATTATTATCATATAATGTTTACCCGTGTTTATACATATTTTATATCATCTATTACTGTTATATGATGTTATTCTGTTCATTTTATCAGTTTATCACACTGCAAGTTCCCTGAAGATTAGGTTCACTATGGGTTGAAATGATACATACCCGAACGGACTTTAGAATAGGGAAAGATCGTTATGGGCTGAAATGATAAGCCTGAGCGATTTTTATTTATTTTATTTAACTTGGGATTGCGGGTTTGAAATGATAGAACCCGGATTTTTTTTTTAAACTGTAGATTGAAATGATACATATCCGTATCACTTGACCTAGGTTAGAAAACTATATACAGGCCCGTGGTTATTTTATAAAGTGTTTTGGATATTTTTAAGTATTTTAAAAATATAAATTTATGAAATTTGATTTAAATAGATTTTGAAATATTTTAAAATAAAGAAATTATGATTTTTCTATGAGTTAAAATGCAATTAATGAATGGTTATATTGGATTATTGAAATATAACTTAAGTTTGGAATTTGGAATTTTGGTTAAAAATGATATTTAAGTTATATGAATAAAAATGGAAATTTAATTATATTTGGAAAATGGTAAATATGATAATTTGATTTAAATTTTAATTTAAGTGATTTATTAAAGTATTATTGATTTTTTCTATGAATTTAAGTGGTTAAATAAATGAATGCTTAAATTGTAATTTTAAAATATAGCTTGACTGGGAAATGTAAATTGGGTTTTAATTAAAGGTTTAAATTAATTAAATAAAATTGGAAATTTAGTTAAATTTGTGAAATGGTAATTTAAATTTGAAGTGTTAAGTTTATTTGTTCAAAGTGAAGAAAAGGAAATTATACACTTGAACTAATAAGTGGAATTATTGAAATTTGGATTTATTTATAAGAAATTGGTTTAATAAAAATCAAAATGTTTAATGATATGTTAATGAACATTTTTAATGTTAAATTATGATTTTTAAAATGTTAAAGAGTTTAAAATGAAGTTATTTAATTGCTGGAAATACACTAAAAAGCTGGAAATCACTTTTAATAGCATTCAGAAATGCTATGGTTCTGAATTACACTAAAAATTGAATAAAAGGGCTACTACAGCATTTCTAAAATGCTGCAGTTGCTGAAGTTGAACTAATAGGCAAAAACTTAACTCAGGTCTATTATAGCATTCTCTGGAAATGCTGTAGTAGTCTGCAGTCTTTGTTAAAATCAAATAAAACCTTTGTTTTGAAATCTGAGTTACCACAGCACTTCTGAAATGCTGTCTTTTCTGTTTTGAACTATAATTTAACTAAAAATTGAGTTTTAACAGCAAGTTTTAAATGCTGTCTTTGCTAAATAAAAATGTTTTAAGTATAACTTATAACAGCTTTTTCCTAAATGCTGCGAAAGGCTGAAATGTTAATAATTATGGTTTTTGACTTAGTAAACGAACTCAGAATGGTTTGAAACTTTGGAAATTGAATACTTGATTTGAAAGTATAATAATTACACTTTTAAAAGGTTTAAATGAATTATTTTGATTGGGATATAAACTATTTAAAGGTGATTTGAAATGATAGTAAATAAATGATATCTTTGAATTTAAAAGGTATTTAAAGTTGAATATTTGGATTTGAACTGATATGATATTTTATTATATTAAAATGGTTTGAAATGAAGTTTGGAAAGATATGATATTTTGATATATTAAAATGGTTTGAAATGAAGTTTGGAAAGATATGATATTTTGATATATTAAAATGATTTGAAATGAAGTTTGGAAAGATATGATATTTTGATATATTGAAATGAAGTTTTGGAAAGATATGATATGTTAATATATTGAAATGATTTAGAAATGATAAATCTTTATTTTGATAAATATATGGTTTTGAAATGATATTTTATTTTGAAATATAAACTGCTTTTAAATTATAACCACGGGTTATAATAACAATTGGTTGTTAAAGAGACCGGGATCGGATATGGACATACTCTCTGTCGATACCGAAAACCACTTTGACAACTGTGTACGCGGTGGAGTTTCCAGAATGAAGTAGGATGGTGGCGACGATCCTAAGGTATATACGTGGACCCAACTCCCGTGAGTTGGCATAAGGTGGATAAAACAGGAGCGATCGACGGGCCAAGGAGGTAGCATCTCTTATCGGACACACTTCTTCGATACCATTCTATTACTTGTGATTGATTTGGTGCGCACCCTTGATTTGGGAGTGTTGTTCGAGGTTGGCGGTAGTGGCTGCTATGCGTCACCACCGGTCCGGATGCGTAATTGGTATATCTACCCTGGCATTGCCTTGTGTGCCGTGTCACCTACCATATCGAGCCCACTACGATTTTGGTTTAAAGATCCGACCGCGTTAAGGTTCACCATCCCCTTAACGCTATTTTCTATATAATTATACTTTACTGATTAGACACTATTGTATATAGCGTATATTACTATATAGTAAATAGTTTAACGGATCCTTAGAGGATGGGCGGTCCCAAGCATCTTCTAAGTTACTTGTACCTTTATTACACTTCACTTGAGTTGGTTTATATTGTATAAGTATGTATGTCCTGACTCGAGTGTTTGTATTTTTATTTACGCTCGGGTCAGCCTGAGTATTCACAGATTTGGATTCCACTTTCTGGAGATTGGAATCGTTGGAGATTATCTGCTTATCTAGTTTTATCTATCTCAGTTCTGTTGTTCTATTCAGCTTGTACTTGGTTATCATATTGAGACTTCTGTTGTATTTCATTTCTTCTGTTATATCTTATGTAACTCTGATATATTTATATAGTAGCTTCATGAACTACTATTTCTTTTACTTCCGCTGCATTATTTTACTCTGTGTTTGTGATCTGTGATTATATTTATTTACTGTATATTCTGAGATTTGCCAAATTTTATTAACAACGCGGTATTTTGAGCAATTCAAGTCCGACATGTGCGGATGCGAATGGTTGAAAATATCGGGTCGTTACATCTACCATAGCTTGAACCACATCTATGCAATCGAGCATCCATTCAAAGTTCCTCTTCCCTCTCATGATCAAGTCGAAGAAAGGAATAACTTATCGGTGGCCCTGGAGATGAGTCGGCTTAGGGCGATGACCTCCCATTTAGACTCTATACCTGCTTGATTATCTTCGGTATCAAGATGTCTTTGATTGCCTGAATCTTCTTAGGGCTGGCTTCAATTCTACGAGAGTCAAGCATTAATCCCAAGAACTTCCCTGATGCAACACCGAAATAGCATTTCAAGGGACTGAGTTTCATTCTATATCTTCAGACGGAACTTAACATCTCCGCTAAGCCATCGATGTGGTCGTTTGATCATCGTGACTTCACAAGCGTATCATCCACATATACTGCCATTGATCTCCCGATCCAATCTTTGAACATCCTGTTGACCATTCTCTGGTAAGTAGCTTTAGCATTATTTAGTTTAAACAGCATCACAACATAACAGTATAGCCCTAGATCGGTAATGAAGCTGATGTGCTTCTGGTCGAGGATGTGCATCAGGATCTGGTTGTACTCGGAGTATATATCCATAAATGAAAGCAGTTCATATCCAACGGTTGAGTCTACCAGCTAGTCGATCCTTGAAAGTGGAAAGCTATCTTTCGAGCATGCCTTGTTCAGGTCTGAGTGGTCGACGCATGACCGCTACTTTCCATTAGCTTTTCTCATAAGAACTGGATTGGATACCCATTACGGGCATAGGTTGTCGTGGGTAAACTTGTTGTTCTTGAGTTTTTCCACTTCCACTTTAAGTTCAGCAAACCTTTCTGGATCCATGACGCGTTAATTTGTCTCACCGGGACATGTCTTGGGTCAATATTCAATGCATGGCTCACGATAGTCGGTGAGATCACATGCATGTCAAAATGGGTCCAAGCGAACCATCAAGATTCATTTAGAGAAAGCCAGCTAATTCTTTCATCATCATTGCTCTGAGCTGTAATTCGATCTTCAATACCCGTGATGGGTGACCATGGTTGACTGTAATGTCGACTATCAGCTCAACGGGTGCAGTCTTGGATTCTTTGAGTTCAAATGCAACTATTTCACGTAATAATCAACGTGGAATCTAGTTGGGATGATCAATGATAATAGTTACTCTGGTCGAATCCCAGAGCCTTTTCCTGAGTTATTAAGTCTGATAGTGAAGGGTTAAAAATGCTTTGAGCGATTATCTGCAAATGGCCAAAGATCAAGCTTAGAAGCACGTTGAAGCAAATTTTGAGTAAGGGTCAGCCTTGAGTTGCGTGCAGCTGCATATCTGACTCTTGCTTTGAGTTTGAATCTTCTTGTGTATTCAAGTAACGTGCTTTCCACTCAATGTATTGGCGATATGTTGCTCGCCGTTCAGGTTGGAATGATAATTAGTTGCCCATGAGCTTGGGCATCGATTCGATGATTCTATCTCTAGGCATCCTTTCGATCGTAGCCTCGAGTCATTGTAAACACTATATATAAGTCACAATGTTTAGCTATCGCAGCCATTCTTTGGATGATCACACTTCTGCTCCCAGTCTCGAGTTGGTAAATGCACTACATGGACGGTCTAGTCTCGTCCTAGCTATCTTATACTCCTATATAAGCTCCAAAGACATAAAGTTGATCGATGAATAGTCGGTTCATATTCATCTTGTTTCTCGCTCGTGCCCCCAAGTCTAGGGTATATGCCAATAAGTAAGAAGGCAAGCCATGTCCACTTTAGCTTTGCACTCTTTCCCATTGAATCGCGGGATCAGGTTAGTTGATGGATGGCCGAGTCTCGCCTATCTTGGATTGTATTCTGGTTTTTCCTTCCAGGGGAATACTTCGATGCTCCATCAATTTCAAGCATGAGTTGGGTACTGGACGGTCAATCACATCCGCTTTGATTCATATTCTCCTATCAGATCTAGAGGTAGAGTTGGCTCAGGTGTAGTCGGGTCATGCTCATCCGGTTTCATACTCCTCTTGACGGATCGAAGGAGGGTGCTGGAGAATTAATGATTGAGTCTTCGTGGTTTATTCTCCTATCCGCACTCTGGTGATCATAGTTTTTCAAAGAACATCCGGGTCACATATGTTTGTGTTTGGTGTGGATCGATATTGACCGTCGACCCAGTAGCACAATATTGTCAGTTACCCATAACTTCGAACGTTGTTCTGATTAGTTTTGTATTAAGGCCTCCTTGCAGTCGTTGCCTTAAGTCGTAAAGAACACTAAGCCAGAGCTACAGTGAGCTGTCGTATTCAGCTTTTATTGATTTGTACTCTTGCCCCAAAATTTTGGTTAATGGAGTTAGTTTGTGGATGGTCGAGTTCCATCCATAGTGATTTTATACTCCTTCCGTCGGTTTTAGGCTGGAGTTTGTGGAATAGAGAACGGTCGAACTCCACTCATCTATTCATTCATGTTTGTATCCGCACTCTGGAGATAATATTTAGTTGATAGGTGGTCGAATCGCACCTAATTTGTGTTTATACTCCAGTCCATGCTCTAGGGACCAGAGTAGGTCAATGGGTGGTCAGTCACACCCGTTTGATGTTTATACTCCAGTCCATGATCTGGGGACCAGAGTTGGTCGATGGGTGGTCAGTCACACCCATTTGATGTTTATGCTCCAATCCACGCTCTGGGGACCAGAGTTGGTCGATGGGTGGTCAGTCACACCCGTTTGATTTTTATACTCCAGTCCGCACTCTGGAGACCAGAGTTAGTCGATAAGTGGTCAGTCACACGCATTTGATGTTTATACTCCAGTCCATTTTCTGGCGACCAGAGTTGGTCGATGAGTGGTCAGTTATATCCTTTTGATGTTTATACTACAGTCCGCGCTCTTGGGACCAGAGTTGGTCGATGGATGGTCATATCACATCCATCTTTTCAGTGTTTATACTCTGGTCCGCACTCTGGGGACCAAAGTTAGTCAATTGGTGGTTAGTCACACCCATCTTTGATTTATACTCCAATTGTCAAGTCGAGGTAAGAGTTTCCGAATGAATGGTCGAACCACGTTCATCCATGAAATGGAATTCTATCCCCAGCATTAAGGACAAAACTTGATAAATGGACGGTCGATTCACATCCACTTGGTTTTTGTAGCTCCTCCAGTCAAGTCGAGGAAGGGAGTAAGTGATGGATGGCTAGATCACATACATACCTGTGTTGGGCAGTCAGGTTTCATCCAATTTGCTTAGTATTCCTCATAGAAAGTCGACAGAGAGTGTTATCGGGTGGACGATCAAGTCACATCCACCTCAAGCTGCAATTGTGTGCACGTATTGAGGGTGGTGGTTCATGAGTAGGCAATCAGTCATGCCTACTTTAAGTCGAGCTTCTGAACTTCCCTCTGTGTCCAGGGTAGGAGTCGATGTGTGGAGGATCAAATCACGTCCACTTTAGTTGGATCCCGGCATCGTAGAGCTTCGGGAGAGGTATATGTATTTTGGCGAACTTCAAGTATGAGCTAGGGAGTGGATGGTTGGGTTGCATCCACTCCAAGTCTTTCTTTGGTCTCCAAGTCAGGCGTGGAAGTTGATGAGTAGACGACCAGTCGTGTCCACTTTTTGCTGGATCCTGACCTTGTCAGGCTTTTCCATTTCGAGTCCTTGGCCTTAAGTCAGGGGCATATGGTAGCTAATCAGCAGTTGAATCATGCTTATCTTGATGAAACTCCAAAGCTCTTATCATGGTCCGCGGAGATTGGTTGGCGCCCAACTCTAAGTACTTGGTCACCTGCATCATTTGGAAGTAGTTTAGTTCATGTTGGTCGTAGTTCATAACACAATTGAAATTGAAATAGAAATAATTCAAAGAAGATCAGAATAAATTTCATTAATAAGTAAAGTAGCATCGTGTGCTTGCTATTCCACTTCGCCTCTAGCTCCTTTCAGCAAGATGTCGACCGTAAGCAGTCCAATTGATAATCAGAGTTCTTTATTGATAGGAACTGGATGTTCCCTGCACGCCATTCTATAGGGTTTGCACATATTGTTGAAGCTTTCCTTTCCAAATCTGCTTTCCAATCACATCTCGGAGGTGTTTGCAATTGCCAGTGTTAAGACCGTGTGCATCTTAGAATATACAACATTCCTCGAATTTTCTCTAGGCTTCGGTGGACTCTCTCAAGGCTAGTTTTTAGTACTACTCTAAGTCATGAGTTTTCAAGTAAATGTTATTGATTAAATCATTTAAAGGAGTATATGAGTCAAATTTTGAGATTTTGGGCCGTCTCCTGGAATCAGAGTCCTTAGTAACGGGCATGTATTGTTCTTTCTCCTAGCCTGCTCTACCTCCTCCTTAATTAGGTTGTGATTCACTTTATAGCAGAAACGATCCAAGGTCGTAGGGGGCTCTCTAGCTAACTAGCTGCCAAAATCTATCTGGGGGTCGATTCCCCTCATTAACGCCATCAGCATGATATCCTCGTTGAGATTGCTTGCTTTAGTGACGACGACGACATTGAATCTCTATGGGAAGTCTTTGAGTGGCTCACCTAGCATCTGGAATAAATTGGACAATGACATAACATCCTTGGTGTGAGTCGCATGCATTCTGAACTACTTGACCAACTTCTGATCTGATTGATTGAATGAGGAGATGGATTTGGGTGATAATCGCATAAATCGAATAATCGATACACCATCGAGGAACATAGGAAAGCATCTGCATTCGATGGCATGTATCATTCTGGCGGAATTCATATGCCACTCGAATTTCATGAAATGTAGTCTAGGGTCGGTTTTCCCTGAGTAAACCGATATGATTGGTACATTGAATCTTCTAGGATATTCTGCACACTGAACGGCTTCAATAAATAGGCTTCGATTCGATTGGGGGAGATGCTTCAATCATCGTCATTCCGGTTTATTTTTAAGTTACAGCTACTTAGAATGCATATGAATGATGTATGCATGCCTGAGATATGAGCAAAGCAAGATGGAACGATATTGATGGATCAGTGGTAAGTTACTTGGAGTCGGACCGGAGAAAATCTGCTATTTGCTTGGAGTCAGCAATTGGTTTGCTTGGAGTCGCTGAATTCGAAGTGCTGGGTCAGTGAAGAACGATGCTTGGAGATATCTTGGCATTTGCTTGGAGAAAATCTTGGTTTTACTCGAGTTTGGCTTTGGGCTAAAGTTTCTTGGGTTTGCTTAAAGTCATGTCACCTATATTCTCCAACCTTTGGGAGTATCGTTTAATTAGCGGTTGCTTGTCCATTCCTTGGTTGCAATTTAGAAGCTGCCGCTTGATCCTCTATGTCCTGGTCAGTCATAAGATGTAATGGAAGTGGATAGAATGCACCATGTTTAAGTTGAGTTCCGAATCCAAAATGCGGGGACATTGCACTGTGGCATGGGCTCGGGATCGGTATATAAATGGATTGTACCCGATCCATATTTTTTTTGTATAGGGATCAATTACATGGGTTTTTGAGAGAGGGATCGACCAAATTGCCTTGGTGAGGGATCGGTAGTTTTCCATATGAGAGGGATCTGCTATGGGAACGTGAACGAGGGATCGGCTAAAGTGATCGGTTATGAACCGATTTGTAGAGGGATCAAGCATGGCTATTAGCTTGAGGGATCGGTATAGCTTGAGGGATTGGTATATATACATTGAAGAGGGATCGGTATATACATACCGTGGAGAGGGATCGGTATATATGCTTTTTGGAGCGATCGATATATATATGCTTTTTGGAGGGATCGATATATATGCTTTTTGGAACGATCGGTATATATGCTTTTCGGAGGGATCGGTATATATGCTTTTTGGATCGATCGGTATAAATGCTTTTTGGAGGGATCGGTATATATGATTTCTGGAGCGATCAGTATATATCCTTTTTGGAGGGATCGGTATATATGCTTTTTGGAGGGATCGGTATACATATATTTGCCTTGGTGAGGGTTCGGTCATTTAGGTTAAGGGGTCGGCTATAGTTGATATCGGAGGGTTCGACCATCTAGGCTTCGAGAGAGGAGTTGGCCATTTTGGCCTTGAGAGAGGGATCAGCCATCCCCTAACTTGAGTGCAAACTTCAACATCTGATCCCAAGATCTTGCATACATGAGTGAATCTGATCCCTTCCAAATGGGCATGAACAGATGAACACTCAAAACAAGAACACTAGCATCATCATTCCCATCAACACCGCGCGAAGTTGATTTAATTCTTTTAACCATGGCTATCAGCTTCTTTTAGATTTCCTTCAAATCTGAGTAGAATAGGAAGTTTATCGTTTGAAAGCTAGATCTATCTCGCGAATATGGAAATCCATAAGTAGATGATGAGATCCAATCAAGCTGAGAATTCATTTCTCAGTGAAAGAACCAAAATGTTGATGCCAAAAATGGGCATCAACATCTAATAGAATCTAGTAGATATTAAATGAAGAATGAAATTAAAACAAAATAGAAATCATAAATGAACACGCAGATTTTTATAGTGGTTTGGCAATCTTGGCCTACGTCCATCATATTTTTATTGATCTTCCACTTGATATCGTTACAAGAATGTTTGGATCAGCTAGGATCCATTAGTACAAAAGTGAAGAATAAAAATGGCAGAGCCTTGGTAGAAAAAGCAGGATCCCTTTTCTGATGCCATGCCTGCTGTATTTATAGGAGAAGACGTGCACGGATCGGACTGAAATTTTGGCAGAAGGTTCGGGAAACCAAGACGAGGCTACCTAAAAATTTGTAAGCCCATCGGGGCCCACAATAGGGATCAGTACCAATCCCTATTAATGCATCCAAATGGGTTGTGATCCTTATAAGGGATGCCCTATGATTTTAGCTACTTGCTCCCTGAATTTCATGCAATTCTGACGTACAGTTTGTGAGGTATCGCATTTTCCGTGAAGTAGTGTTGCTTGAATTCTGATTTCTACCGATCCCTCCAACTTGCTCCAAATGCAATGCGATCCCTGTGTGGTGTTCCACATGTTCTAATTAGCTTATACTCCAAGTTTCATGTTGATAGCATCGGTAGATATTGAATTATTGATGGATCGTTGTTGCAATATGTAGTGAAAGCTGAATATGGACGATCCCTTTTATACCGATCTCATTTATACCGATCCCTTTTATACCAATCCCTTTTAATAGGTGAAGTAATTTTCCCATAACTTGAGAATACGAACTTCAAATGACTTGAAACTTGAAATGCAGCCTCATAGGGCCTTCCTTGTTACTCAATAACGATCTTACCAAGTTTGGGACAAAAATTGAGGAAATGTACTGATCCCCTAGGGAAAGGTACATGCATTGATCCCCTACATAAGGGAGGCATTATTCCATACTTAGAATATTCGGGAGAGCCTATCTCTTAGTCTCGGTTGATCGCCGCTTCATATCATTGCCTGCACTTGATCTTTGAGCCTAATAATCATCTCTTCGGGCTGTCTTCCTCGATGATCGCCTAGTCTAACTTGTCCAGTCAGTCTGAATATAGCCGGGCCAAAAGGCCGGATAATACTATTGGTGCCGATGGTATAAGGTGGTCATCAAAACATCGAAGGGGTATTTAGCGAGCTTTTTGCACTCAAACGATTGCTCCACGATCTCCCCATGTCTTGTAAGGCCTTCGTTACCATAGCTATAAGATAAGTCCTTGAAGTTGTAGTCAAACAAAACCCCCTCAAGATAGTATCCAAGCAGAGCCACATGCATCCTAGTTGTGACAGTGGTGGATTGTCATTTAGGGGTAGAGGAGGAGCGGCATGGTGAGTAGACGTTTCTTTATTAGCCCTATAAGATTGCAAAGATTGGGTAGGGCCAACAACTTTGTTTTGAGAGGGAGCGGAGGTAGTAGTTATGATAGGTTGAGTTGGTAAAGAAGGGACATGATAGGAGGATTGTTAGGGTTGTGAAGGGTGAGTTTGCGAGAGTTGTTGACAGTGGGAATTGAAGTCCTGCCCAGAACGGTCGTGCGATTCCCTTTTCTCCTCATGATGACACTGCCTTTCTTCGGCATCGTGCCTTTCTTGTTCCTTTCTCTTTTGCCTTTTAGTCTCTGTAATAATCTTCCCTTTCTACTTAGAAAGATGAGTCATTTAGGTAAAAAGAAAGAAGAAAGATAAGAAGAAAACTAATCAACACAAAATCTCACAACGCAACTGGATAATACATGATAGATAAAATAAGATCATACAGAGTCATCACCATAATAATATTACATCACAGTCATAATATACAAGTTGCAAAATGGGACAGTTATGTCTACCTGCCCCTACATCACTAACAAAAAATACATACATGCACAATGGAATAAAATACATAACTAGATAATAATGAAGCCACTTGCTCCAAGCTCCTCCAAAAGCATCCGTGAGAAACCTGGTTCACTTAGTTACTCATAAAAATTTAGGTACCCAAGAGTTTTAGGGAAAGAAAATAAAACTCCGAGTCATACATGGGTCTGGTGTGAGTAAACTCAAACAGCTAAATTATTACTTTTAAAACTCTTTTAAAATTAAAGTTATCTCGTAAGACCATGCCGCACATAAACACAGACGGGTTTTTACCTTACGATAACCAAAACACTTTTCTATATAAAATCCAGTGATATTATAAGAGTGTTTAGGGTTTTCAGGTAAAATATAGAACATAGCCGAAATTGTTGCATTAATTAAATTCCATCATATATAGGTATACAACTAAGACCGAAGGCACTTTTCGAAGAATGGGTTTCCGTAGAATGACAAGGCTACTAGGGTAACGCCTATCACAGTGCACCTCTAAATAAAGTGTACCGAGGTCAACAAGAACCCCTTGCACCCCCTGCTTACAGGACCGGCCTACCACTTACGGGATAGTACCGAATATGATCATCTCACGGTCGGGATCAGCAACCTCACTGGGTTTTGAAAAATACCTAAGTATAATGCATCTAGCTAGATCAGGAATGATCACATCCTAATGGGAGCGACCTGAGCGACCCATAAAGCCTTGCTGCATATCTCCTGTTTTAGTCATTCCCGGTTGGTGAGGCTTGATGTTAAGTTTAACTTTATATAAAATTAGTATTCTTACTTGGAATGCTAACACTGCCTTCTAGGTGACAAAAATGTTAGCACCCGTCCATACAAGCTATTTAGGAGATGAACGAACCGAAGGCACTACTTCCACTACACCCATTTTGGAATCACCCTCAATGTTAGTGGCAAGTAACCCTTACACTCTAAAGGTCTTCCTCTTGGGATTATTCCATTCAGGAGTTACTAAATCGAACGCTTAAGTTAGTCCAAAGTGGTTTTTGAATAACTACTGTTGTCCGATCCCGATCTCTCCGAACCAACATTAGATAATTTTTAAAGGTCAAGTTATTGATTGTAAAAGGTCCTACTATCAGGGTGTAAAGATTTTGTATATGGAAACATATTCCATATACTTAAGTTATCATGACCCGCTCATCGAAATTAACTCCATTGTATACATCACGTTTTCAAAATTTGGCATGTAAGATAAATACAAATCGACTTACTTCCAATAAAATGTGTTAACGTTTTACTCCAACTATTTTAATTTGTTTGGCCACTTAATGGCACAGACAAGCGATCCTTGGTTTAAATCAATTTTAATTATAAAAGAGCGTTGGCTAAAAATCATTGATTTAATTTAAATTTTAGACCTTTATTAAATAATATTAAATTATTTATTTTTATTACTTTTTAAATCATTATTTAATTACTAGTTAAACCTTAATAACTCTAAATAAAATATTAATTAAACTCAATTAATCCCTAAAACTAAATCCAAGTTAGTTTAATTAATTAAGCCCTACTTAATTAGTAATTAGTTATCAGTAACCCTAATTAAATAATAATTAATTAAATAATTACACTTAGTTATTAAAATTATTTATTAATTATCTTTTAACTTAATTAATCATTAATTAAAATTTTACTTAATTAATTAAAATTAATTAACTTTAATCCATAATTAAACCCTAATTAATTAACTTAATTACCATTAATTATTAATATTCTTAATTTATTAATTGATTATTAAAATCTTATTTAATTAATAAAGTAATTAACTTTTGAACTTAATTATCTTTTTGCAAAAGTTTTCAAAACCATTTCAAAAAGGAATCAACTTTTTTTTTAAATCTAAACTCTAACTTCTTCCGAATTGCATTCATAGCGACTATCGCAATGAATGTAACTCTTCAAAATTAGATTTAGTTTAGATCTAACTTTAAACTTCACTTCTAACTTTACTCTTACTTACTTCTCTTTAAAAACTTATATAAAAGTTTTATTTTTGAAAACTACTTAAAGTTTAAATCTTTTTCTTAACTTGAAAAAATTAAACACTTTTGGTCTTTCCAAACAATCTCCCATCTCTTTTGCATACAAAGGTAAAATTTCATCACACATAACCAAACAACCAAATTAACACATCCAAACATATATAAATGATCACATACATAAGCAAGATGTCAACTTTAAAAAAAATCAAACTTTAAAGCTACCTTTAACAAATCTAGTTCAAACCATAACAATAACAACACAAATACAACCAACCAACATGAATCTACTACTAAACTAACATCATATTATATATGTAAACACTACAAGATATTAAGGTGAAGTATTTCAAAAAAATAAACGTTTACTCACCAAAAATCTTTCAAATCTATTTAAACTTTGAAAATGGACTGGCACTTCAAAAATCCTTAACAAAAATGATTTTTCTCCACTTCAAGCTAGCCGAAGGGCTCAGCCTAGGCTACAATGTGCTCGGCCAATAAGATGATAGGCTCAGCCAACATTGAAAAAAAATGGAATGGTCTTGAAAATGAAAAGGAAGATGAAGTATGAAGGAAATAAGCGATTTAAACAAGATTTAAAAGATTTTAAACTAAAAAGATTTGATTTTTAAACCTAAGAATGGAAATGAAAGCCATTAAAAATTTAACATTTAAAAAGAAAATAAGGCTTTTGAAAAGTGAGAATGGAAGAGGAGAGAGAGGAAATGATTTGATTTTATAAAAAGGAATGAAGTAATATTACTTTTATACCCTTAAGTACACTTTCCCTCCACTCAAATGTTACCACCTCAACATCTTATCCTCTTCCTTATGTTTACACATGCAAAATAATGTTTTCCCCCTTAGTAACCAATATGTAATACCCATTTTGTACTTTAGTTAAGAGATGAAAGGATGTTTCATGCCTTATTTAATTTGATTTTTTTAACCTACAAATGGTCACATCATCTTACATAAGTGTACTTATGTTATTAACACTTATTTTATTTCTAATCCATACTTAAGTTAATTTAAAATGTGTAAATATGTTAATTAAAGTGTTTACATTTTAAACAACTTTTAAATGATGAAAAATTGAAAATTTTCAAAAAAAAATTTGGTCACATTCTCTAATTTCTTTTGAACTATTTATTTTTGTAAATCAATTTTAAAAATCTTTTCACCATCACTAGTTATAATTAAAAAGGATATTTTTGAGTTTTAAAAACCACATATAAACATATTAAATTATCGTATATAAAGTGATTAAATTTTGGGTCATTATATTCGTCCCCCCTTAAAAGAATTTCTTCCTAGAAATTAGCACACAAGAAATTAACTTAAACTAATACAAAGACATAGATTCATATCATAAACTCACACCAAAAGCATACACTAAGTAGTCATAACACAAAGGTTCATACATAAGCCATACAATCAAGTAAACAACTACCCTAAAAATAAATTAGGATAGGATTCCTTCATACGGTCTTCTGTCTCCCAAGGACAATCCCTAGGGTCTACACTACACTGGACCTTAACTAACCGCACCACCTTATTTCACAGCCTCTTCTCATCCCTACCGACTACCCAAACTGGATATCTAACTACCATCAAATTTGGCTCCACTTCCAAATCTTCCTGCTCAGACGGCCCCGCAATCAGTGTCGGGTCATGCACAAATTTCCTCAGGTGCGATACATGGAACACATTATGAACACCTTCCAACCTCTCTAGCAACTCAACACGATATGCAAGCAGTCCAATCCTTTCCAGAACACAAAATGGTCCAACATACCTCGATGCTAGCGTCCTAGCCTTATCAAATCTAATAGCTCCTCTAATAGGTGAAATCTTAACGAATACAAAATTTCCAACTGCAAAATCCAAATCTCTCCGTCTCTTATCTACATATCTCTTCTACCGATCTTGGGCCTCCTGCATTCTCTTCTTAATTATCACAACTTTCTCTATCGCCTCTCGGATCGTATCTGGACCAAGCACTAGATGATTTCCAGTCTCCACCAACGATTGTGATTTGCACGGCTAACCATAAAGAGCTTCATAAGGTGTCATGCCAATGCTAGCTTGATAGTTGTTGTTGTAGGAGAATTTCACCAAGTGCATATGATCCTCCCAAGAACCTTCAAAGTCCAAAATACAAGCTCTCAGTAGATCCTCCAAGATGCGGTTAACTCTTTCAGTATGACCATCCGTCTGAGGGTGGTATGCAGTGCTAAGACTCAGCTTTGTTCCTAAAGCTACCTGTAATGCTTCCCGGAACTGACTAGTGAAGATGGCATCTCGGTCACTCACTGTGCTTATTGGGACACCATGCAGACGAACAATCTCCCTCATATAAATCTCTACTAATGATGCTACAATCCTTTTTGGCTTCACTAGTATGAAATTAGTACTCTTAGTTAGCCAATCCACTATGAGCCATGCTCTTTCTTTCCTTTTCTTGATTGAAGCAATCCATCAATAAAATCCATAGGCACTTGCTCCTATTTCCAGCTCAAAATCCCTAAAGGTTGAAGAAGTCCAATAGCACTTTGGAGATCCCCCTTGACCTGCTGACAATTCGCACATCTACTTAAAAAGACAAAGATATCCCTTTTCACTCCTTTCGACCAGAATGCATGCTTCATATCTCGATGCATCTTAGAAACCCTCGGGTGGATACTCAACTTAGAATGATGACATTCAGTAAGAGCCTCCTGCCTAAGACCATCTACATTTGGCATATAAGCCCTTCCATTCAACCTCAAAATTCCATGGCTATCAATCTCGAAACTTGAACTCTGACCTACCTCAACACTGCTGATTATCTCCACTAAACGCTTGTCTTCTCTCTGCTTGTTGTCCTTTCCAAAAGAGTCGGGATAACTTCCAAAAGAGTCAATATCGCACTCCTGCTCAAAGCGTCTGCCACCACATTTCCCTTCCTTGGCATGTAAAGGATATCCAAATAATACGTCGCTAGAAACTCTAACCATCAATGTTACCTCAGGTTCAGATCCTTCTGAGTGAAAAGGTATTTCAGGGACTTATGGTCCATGAAGAGATCAAACTTCTCACCCATTAGGTAATGCCTCGACATCTTTAGCGCAAATATGACCGCCAATAATTCCAAATCATGAGTAGCATAATTCTTTTTATGAGGCTTTAACTGCCTACTAGCATACGCAATCACTCTCCCGTGTTGCATCAGAACAGCTCCTAATCCCACTCTACAAGCATCGGTATACACCATAAGCCCACCACTACTATCCGGCACAGTTAAAACTCGAGCACTAGTTAATCTTTTCTTCAATTCCACAAATGCTTCCTCACATTTGGAAGTCCAACCAAATTTATCACCCTTCTTTGTCAGCTTAGTCAAATGAGAAGAAATCTTAGAATAATTTTAGTTGAACCTCCTATTGTACCCTGCTAAGCCTAAGAAACTACGAACTTTCGTAGGTATCTATGGTTGCTTCCATTCTTGAACTGCTCCTACCTTCGTTGGATCCATAGAAATACCATCGGCCAAAATAATATGTCCTAAGAATCTTACCTCAAGTTGCCAAAAATGGCACTTAGAAACCTTCGCCTTCAAAATATGCCTCCTCAATGTCTCTAACACCACTTCCAAATGATGCTCATGCTCTTCCTCAAACTTTCAATAGATGAGGATGTCATCAATAAAAACCAGCACAAACTTATTCAGAACATCTCTAAACACATGGTTCATGAGATCTATGAAATAGGAAAGTGCATTGGTCAGCCCAAAAGGCATAACCAACCACCCGTAGAAAAGATCCAGTCCTTGAAATGTAGTTAAGGGTATACTATCTTCTACAACCCTTAACTAATGAAATCATGTGGCCAAGTCCATCTGAGAGAATACCCTAGCTCCATAAAGTTGATCAAACAAGTCATTAATACGGGATAAAGGGTATTTATTCCTAATGGTCAGCTTATTTAATTCACGATAGTCCATACACAACCTTAAATAATCATCAGATTTAGCTACAAAGACAACAGTTGAACCCTAACTCGAACAGCTTGGTCTAATCAAACGTCTCCTTAACAGATCGTTGGTCTGATTCCTTAATTCATGCTTCTCCCTCAGGGCCATCTTCCGAATAGGTTGAATCATAGATCTGGCATCGGATATTAGGTCAATGCGGAACTCAATCTCTCTATGGGAGGCAGACTATCTACTTCTTTGAAGACATATAGAAAGTCTTTAACTACCTCAATCAATCCTAACTCCGCATGGGATGACTCTAGGGCATACAAGAAACTACACATTCCAATAGCAAGGTCTCCATAAGGTAATTCAACATACTCCCCGGCCATAGTTCTCAAAAATATATTCCTCCTAACATAATCCAAAACTGCATCACTCTCTGCCAACTAATCCATACCAAGAATAATATCAAAACTATTAAAATCTAGGAGATAAGGGTCACAAGAAAAGTGATGATCAAGGAAACAAACTTGCACACCTTTGCAGATCATACTCAAATGGGTTATACCCCCTATAGGGTTTGATATACAAATAGGGAAGTCTACAATACTAGGGCCAGGTGCAACTTTCCTACTAACTCAAACATATAGGACGCTCTAGTATTAAACAAAACTTTGACAAAAAATCCATTAATCAGAAGAGACCTTCAAGAACTCCCTTTCCCTTTATACCAACCGAAGTCGAAGGCTCATCCTTAAGAGCGTATGCCTTACTCTGGTAACCTTTCTTCAAGAGTGGGCAATTCCTTACCATGTGCCTGGTTGCTAACAATTATAACGCAGAGTCTTCTGAACCATCGGGAAATAGATCCCCCTGGCTCTTACTGCTGCTGAACTCCTAAATTCTTGCAAAACCTGGCAATATGACCCTTTTGGTTGCACTTATGATAGATAAAATCCTTGAACTTGCTCCCTTGATTCCCTCCTGATTTCCCATTCCCTTACTTCTTCCAGTTTGGTTTGAACTTCCTCTTATTAGAGCTTCTAGAGTTTCCACTAAGCACTGCTGTTGCTGGCTTCTTCTTATCCAAAACTTCATATCTCAAAGTCATGTCCACTAAGTCAACTAAAGAACCTTTTAGATGTCCCATCATCTTTTCCTAAAAATCCTCCCTTCTCCCTAGGACAAACATCTCATTCTTTTTCAATGGGATGTGTCGATCAATTCAGGTCTAAAATGAGATAATTCATTGAACTTTGCTTCATACTCCGCTATAGATAAATCACCTTGCTTCAGGTCCATAAAATCCCAGTATATTCTAGTCTCCCTGACTGCAGGCAAAAACCAATCTTCAAAAGCTTCCTTAAATTCGGACCCACCAGAAATCCCCTTTTGGAACATTGGCCGTGAGAGAGTCCCACCAAGCTACTGCCCCCTCGTACAATTGCCATGATACCAAGAACCTTTTATGCTCATCAAATATATCGAGCATTTTGAAAATCCTTTCACAAGATCGCAACTAAGCCTGCACTTCTACGATAAATCTAGTTCCTTTAAATGGTTTCCCCTCAAGATTAGCATAATCCTTGCACAAGGTTGCAAAATTCATTCTAGGTTGCACTGGAGCTACCTCTTCCACATTTCCGACCCTTCCCGTATTTGGAGCTTGATCGTTGGTGGTCGTTGCGCTGCAAGCCCCCTACCTCGTTTGGACCTATTGCTCATTTCATACTACTAGACATAGTAAGATAATTCTTAGAATACTTTAGGCGAGATAAATCTTTTAAGAAAGGCATTGCTCAAATGTATCAAAGCTAATCTAACTAACAGACACACACACACAGATATATATATATATATGTATATAAGAATAAATCTTTTACAAGTACGCACTCTCGAAAGGTGACCCCAACCTAAAGCATAGGTGTTCGCCCAACCTAAGCTCTAATACCACGTGTAACGACCCGCTTTTCTTACTTCGAAAGAGGAGTCATTTGGGTAAAAAGAAAGACGAAAGATAAGAAGAAAACTAGTCAACACAGAATCTCACAACGCAACTGGATAATATATAATAGATAACATAAGATCATACAGAGCCATCACCATAATAAAATTACATCAGAGTCATAATAGTACAAGTTCCAAACTAGGACAGTTATATCTGTCTGCCTCTACATCACTAATACAAAATACATACATGCGCAGCGGAATAAAATACATGACTAGCTAACGATGAAGCCACCTGCTCCAAGCTTTTCCAAAAGCATCCGTGAGAAACCTGGTTCACTTGGCTACTAACAAAAATTTGAGTACCCAAGAGTTTTAGGGGAAAAAAATAAAACTTCAGGTCAGACATGGGTATGGTGTGAGTAAACTCAAAAAACAGAATTATTACTTTTAAAACTCTTTTAAAATCAAAGGTATCTAGTAAGATCACTCTGCACATAAACACAGACGAGTTTTTTACCTTACAATAACCAAAACACTTTTCTATATAAAAATCCAGTGATATTATAACAGTGTCTAGGTTTTTCAAGTAAAATATAGAACATAGCTAAAATTGTTACTTTGATTAAATTCCAACATATATAGGTATACAACTAAGACCGAAGGCACTTATCGAAGAATGGGTTTCCATACAATAACAAGGCTAATGGGGTAACGCCTATCACAGTACACCTCTAAATAAAGTGTACCAAGGTCAACAAGAACGTCTTGCATCCCTACTTACAGGACCGTCCTACCCCTTACTGGATAGTACCGAATATGACCACCCTGCGATTGGGATTAGCAACAACACTGGGTTTTGAAAAATTCCTAAGTATAATGCATCTAGCTAGATCAGGGATGATCACATCCTAGTAGGAGCGACCCACATAGCCCTGCTGCATATCCCATTTTTAGTCATTCTTGATTGGTGAGGCTTGTGGCTATGTTTACTTTTATATAAAATTAGCATTCTTACTTGGGATGCTAACACTACCTTCCAAGTGACGCAAATGTTAGCACTCGTCCATTTAGGTCGTTTAGGAGATGAACGAACCAAAGGACCACTATACCCATTTTGGAATCACCCTCAAGGTTAGTGGCTAGTTTCCCTAACACTCTAAATTCTTCGTCTTGGGATTATTCCATTTAGGAGTTACTGAATCGAATGATTAAGTTGGTCCGAAGTGGTTTTTGGATAACTACTACTATCCGATCCCGGTCTCTCCGAACCAACGTTCGATAATTTTTAAAGGTCAAGTTATCGATAGTCAACGGTTCTACTATCAAGGTGTAAGATTTTGTAGATGGAAACATATTCCATATACTTAAGTTATCATGATCCGCTCATAGAAATTAACTCCCTTGTATTCATCAAAATTTCGAAATTCGGCATGTAGGATAAATACAAGTCAACTTACTTCTAATACAACATGTCAATGTTTTACTATAACTACTTTAATTTGTTTGGTTACATAATGGCACAGATAAGAGGTCCTTAGTTTAAATCAATTTTAATTATAAAAGAGCATTGGCAAAAAATCATTGATTTAATTTAAATTTTAAACCTTTGTTAAGTAAGATTAAATTATTTATTTTAATTACTTTTTAAATCATTATTTAATTACTAATTAAATATTAACTAACTCTAAATAAAATATTAATTAAACTCAATTAACCCTTAATTGTATCTTAATTAAATCCAAATTAGTTTAATTAATTAAACCCTGCTTAATTAGTAATTAATTATCAATTAACCCTAATTAAATAATTACACTTAATTATTAAAATTATTTCTTCATTAACTTCTAACTTGATTAATCATTAATTAAAAACTTACTTAATTAATTAATTAAAATTATTAATTTTAATCCATAATTAAACTATAATTAATTAACTTAATTACCATTAATTAGTAATATTCTTAATTTAATAATTAATTTTTTAATTTATTATTAAACTCTTATCAAAGTAATTAAATTTGAACTTATTTATCTTTTTGCAAAAGTTTTCAAAACCATTTCAAAAGGAATGAACTTTTTTTTAAAATCTAAACTCTAACTTCTTCCAAACTGTATTCATAGCGCCTATCGTATAAATGCAACTTGTCAAAGTTTGATTTAGTTTAGATCTAACTTTAAAATTCACTTTTAACTTTACTCTTACTTCTTTTTAAAAATTTATACAAAAGTTTTATTTTTGAAAACTACTTAAAGTTGAAACCTTTTTCTTAGCTTGAAAACAATTAAACACTTTTGATCTTTCCAAACGATCTCTCGTCTCTTTTGCATACAAAAGTACTAACTTTCATCACACATAACTAAACAACCAAGCTAAAGCATCCAAACATACATAAATCGTCGCATACATAAGCAAGATGTCAACTTTAATAGCAAATCAAACTTTAAAGCTACCTTTAACAAATCTAGTTCAAACCATAACCAATACAACCAACCAATATGGATCTACTACTAAACTAACATCATATTATACATGTAAACACTATAAGATATTAAGGTGAAGTCTTCCCAAAAAAATAAACGTTTACTCACCAAAAATCTTTCAAATCTCTTTAAACTTTGAAAATGGACTAGCATTAAGTAAAAATGATTTTTCTCCACCTCAATCTAGCCAAAGGGCTCAACCTAGGCTACAATAGGCTTGGCCAACATGGAAAAAATATGGAGCTGGTCTTGAAAATGAAAAAGAAGGTGAAGTACGAAGGAAATAAGTGATTTAAATAAGATTTAAAAGGTTTTAAACTAAAAAGATTTTATTTTTAAACCTAAGAATGGAAATGGAAGCCATTAAAAAAAATAAGCTTTTAAAAAGAAAATAAGATTTTTGAAAAGTTTGAAAAGTGAGAATGAAAGGAGAGAGAGAAAAAGATTTGTTTTTATAAAAATGAATGAAGTAAAATTACTTTTCTACCCTTAAGTACACTTGCCCTCCACTCAAATGTTGCCACCTCACCACCTTATCCTATTCCTTATGTTTTACATGTGTAAAACAATGTTTTCCCCTTATTAACCAACATGCATACCCATTTTGTATAGATGAAAGGATGTTTCATGATTTATTTAATTTGATTTGATTTTTTTAACTTACAAATGGTCACATCATCTTACATAAGTGTACTTATATTTTTAACACTTTTTGTTTCTAATCCATACTTAATTTAATTTAAAATGTGTAAATGTATTAACTAAAGTGTTTATAGCATTTTAAACAACTTTTAAATGGTGAAAAATTGAAATTTTTCAAAAAACTTTTTGGTCACATTCTCTTATTTCTTTTGAATTATTTATTTTTGAAAACCAACTTTAAAAATCCTTTAACCATCACTAGTTATAATTAAAAAGGATATTTTTGAGTTTTAAAAACCATATATAAATATATAAAATTACCATATTTAAAGTTATTAAATTTCGGGTCATTACAATATCTAACTCTTGAAGTGAGCTATGGTGTTGATAGTAGGATTTGGGAGTTGACGAGCAGTGTTGGTTAACACCTGCATGAAATTTTCCCATATGTTGTCTCCCCATTGTACCGGAAAAGAAAAAGTGTTCTATCAAAACCAGGACACTTGATTAAGATTGAGTGCTAAGTGTTTGGGTTCATGACCTAGAAATACGTGAAGTGTATATTCCCTACGTACGATCATGTTTGAGGGGGATCTAAAAATAGAGTCTCATCACTCTCGACGATCATAAGAATATATCCTGATAGGAAGCTGAATTCACGAGGGCAGGTGTTAATGATTTCCTGGAAGTTTAAACCATGGGATGGGAAGTCGGAGAGAGTCCCAAGATCACTTAGAAAGCCAAAGATGTTTTATGATGCACCCATTGGAGGATTTGACTCTTCGACGGGACTGGGTGTGGATTAAGTAATCGATGAACACTTGATCGCCAATTGTATTGACTTTGGAGATGAAGTGACCACGGTGCCTTCAGGGGACGTTTCCTTAAATGATTCATCTCCACCAACATTATAGTCCTCATCTTCGTCTTTGTCATCCTTATCCTCTCCTCTTCCTCTCCTTCATCCATCTCTTTGCCCCCAGCCTCTCCTGAATTCTCTCATCCCGTTGTCCCTTTCTTGCCTAAATTTTCAACTCTTCTGTCCTCTTTTCTTCATCAAGATTTGTCTCGATTTCTTGACCTTCCTGACTCCTCTATTCTTCATTGTCGGAGTCACCTATCGAAGCAGTAGGACCAGTGGTGGCTCAAGCTACTTTGGTAGGAATTGGATCAGGGATTGCGCTCCTTCCGTTGTAGAGGAGGTGGTACTACCACAATCGAGCATTGGTAAGGAGATATGTTGTTTTTCTCAAGTTGCAACTGATCCCCATCAGAAATTCCAAATTGCTAGCAAGCTCATAAGTCGGGTTTTATGTAGAGATATCTGTTAAAGATATGGAAAGAGTGTTAGATGTTTGGGTGAAGAAAATCCCAAGTATGGAGAGGGAATTAGACGGAGAAACTTAAGGCCAAATAGCCAGAGGAAGTTGAAGCCTTCAAGGTAGCGAACGAAGAAATATTCATTCTTAAATTAAATGCGCTTACTATTGAGCGTCTTCACAACCTTTTAACGACTGCAAGCTTCAATTATTAGCAGAGAAGGTGAGTCATGCCTCCTTTTAAAGCTGGGTAAGAAGATGAGCTCTTAGAAAGAAGGAGAAGAGCTACATGCATCGTGAAGACGATATAAAGAGAGCTTAGCAAAGCGTAGCCGTGTGGATGCACTTGGGTGGGAGCCAGCCCGAGCTCTTGAAGAAAGAATTTTAGGAACTCGTTAAAAGGAGGCACAGCTCTAGAAAGGCACATATATCTGTAGGCAGTATAGCCTACCAGTGGAAGATGAGCCCTTTGATGAGGATCAGGTAGAAGGACCTCATCCTTGGGAATTTCACGCTTGATACAGATAGACATGAGCTCGTTGGCGCTTAGTTTAGAAGGTGTTTGATCATGAGGATTGTCCAGAACCATAAGAATTAGTGGATCTTCCATAGGAGAGGCAAGGCCATAAGGCTGAGCTGTTGGAACAACCCGGAGTTGAAGTTCTTCTGTAATAAAACATCTTTCTTCGAACGGAGTAGAAGTAGACGCTTGAGTAGTAGAAGAGTCTGGTTCCTTTGGAGAAGTGGAAGGGTCAGTCGGTTCTAAGATGAGGAGATCATCTGGCATCGATCATTCTAAACTACAAAAATTTGACGACAAATGTGGTCATGTATGTTTTATTTTAATACTCTACTTTGGTTAAACCCTATTTAGCCGATGTATAGAATGCAACGGATGTCGACGTCCGTTGACCAATCAGGTTCTATACATTGACCAAGGCAGTGTGAAATGTCAATCTATATTGTGTGTGTCCTGTGTCTAGAGTATGGTGTACGCGAACGTTCTATTTAGTTAGCACGCTCATGTAGGAAAATGAGCTTCGCCACACTATGGAACCGTGTATTGGATTTTATTCGTTATCATAGAATGTACGATAACGGAACCATTGTTCGGAGCGACACGGAGTTTTCTTGCAGGAAAACGGGATTGTGATCGACTTTGAGTCAATAGGGTGATCTAGTACCAGCAGTGATCGCGACAACGATGGAATGGTGGTGGTGACAATGGCAGCAACACAGCCTAAAGTCGGAAGCCCACCTAATCTCGAGACGAGATATGGTCATGAAAAACCAAAACGGTTGGTGCCAATTTGCTGCGCTGGCTCATGTTATGGTGGCGTTGAAGACTTGTCGGTGGTGATCGAAGCAACGGTGGCGATAGCGGCTAGGACCAGGAGGCAATGGCTGTTGGAAGTCGAAAATGCAAAAAGAATGAAGATGCCAAAATGAAATGAGATGAAGTGCCAAAAAATTTCTATGTGTTGGTATTTATAACACACTTTGGGAATCATGTTGATGCCGACATGATTGTGGTCGGTACTAACATGTTTTAATCCTCAATAAAAAAGGGGAAAAAAAGAAGAAGAAGAGAAAGAGAAAAGATGTAACGACCCGCAAATTTATCAATTTGATAAATTATATTTATTTTTAAAATATTCAAATATAAGATTTTTAAAACATAGATTATGATGTTTTGAACAATAAATAATAATGGTAATAAGTATTTACAAAAATAGTTTCTTTGGAAATATATCAATAAAATGGTCGAAAACCGTTTTATCGATAAACAGCTCTATAATCATCAAAACGTCGCACACGGAGTTGAATGCATACACTTATCTTTATAATTGAACAATAATATGAAGTAAAATTATTTATTTTATTTTCGGAAATTAAAAGTATGTATGACATCCTCAATGATGCCCTTATATTTAATAATTGATTTTTGATTTTAAATTGAGATTTAATGATTTAATAATTTTTATAATTATTCAAATAATTGTTTTTAAATGATAATAATTCATTTTAAATGGTTATAAAGTTATCTTAAATTATTTATATTAGTTTTATAAAGATATATAATCAGTTTGAAAATATAAGAAAAATTGATATCGCTCTATCGGTATAATAGCAATTTTTGTAAATAATTGTTAATGTTGATTTATATGATTTTATAATTCAAATGATTCATTTTAATTAATTTATAATGATAAGGAATTTATTTTCAAATTTTGTTTACAGATATATGTAATTTAAATTTTAAGTGAAAATGTGGTCGGGAATCGGTTTCCCAATTTTCAACGGTTTAACCAACGAAATTTATTTGAAGTTATTGCAACGTTATAAATTACACTAATGCATATTTATATGCATGTATACATATCACATACCCACATATACATACATATAACATATATACAAATATATATACACACACACACATATGTTAAAAATATCAAAGATATTTTATGAAACTTCACCCTTTAGCTTGCATAAGTCAACAATTAGGACATGACATGATATGATAAGATGGTGGCACAAGGGGGGCTGGTTTCAACGTGTAAAGGGGTACATTTGGATGACGTAAGGGTGGTTGATGCATGCATGATGATGTGTGGAAATATTTTCCACTTTACTTAATGGTTAAAGCTTAAAAAAGGCTATAAATACCCACCTATATCCTCCTTCATTCTTCAAAAATTCATTCTTCTTCCTCTTCACCATTCTTGAGCTCCTTAATGCTCTTTAATGGCTTCTCCTATTTAAGAGGGGTAGAAGGATTAAAAATAGTGGAGTGCTTAAGCACAAATCCGCTAATTACTCTCTAACCCCTTCTTAATCTACTTCTTCATCTTCTCTTCTTTAATGGGGCTTGGCCGCGAGCAATATGGAGGTGGGAAGGCATGGCCGTGAGCATTGGAAGGTGGTTGGAGGTGATGGCATAAGCATGAGGTGATGATGAGGGCATGGCCGAGAGAAAAGCAAGTGGAGGTGAAGATGGCCGAGCACTTGGAAGAGAAGTAGAGTTGTTTGGTGATGCTAAGATTAAATGATTTAAAGAAGTGTTGTGGTGATTTGAACGTTGGTAGGAAGTTTGAGTTTGATAATGGTGAGTACTCAACGTTTATTAAATAATTAATAATCTCTATAACTATTTTTAAGTATGATAATATGACAACCTAATCTCTTAATGATTTGTTTGAATGTTTGATAACTTGGTTGATTATATGGATATTGATTTGGTCGATAACTTGGTTGTGATAAATTATGAGAAATCATAATAAAAATGGTTAAGTTATATACCACTAGTCTCTCGGGGTGAAATTTACCGTATCATATATATATATATATATATATATATATATAGTGGCAGTGGTGCTATGTTATGAAAATCTTCGATTACAAGGACTAATCGCTACTAATCCTAGGGATAACTCCCGACGGGATGTGGTAAGAGGAGTGCCTTCGGTTTCATTCACTCCCAGAATGAACTTGTATGGATGAATGTCTGACATTGCATTTCTGAGATCACAATGCTGACTTTTACAAACGTACATCTGTTTGTTGGCGGAGAAGGAAACTTCTCTTAGCTTAACACCCTTCTCTAAGACGTACGAGCTCAGAGGTTGTATGTTCATGAAAGTCAATAGTGATCGAAGGAATGGAAATGTGGCATTCAAAGTGGAACCTGTGATGATCAAAGCGTGGCTTTGCGACAAAGCAAAGCGTGGCTTTGTGGAGTGTAGCCTCACGAGCCTCACGTCATACGGGCTACTATGTGGTCTGACGGACACAATTCGAGCTAAGAAGTAAGAAGGTGACCAGAGTGAATCTGGGCCTCATGGACAGATATTGGAGGCTGAAGAAGATCGTGTAAAGCCACCGACTAATACCATGTACTATAGTAGTGTAATAGCGTAGTTCGGAGGCAGACGAAGATCGTGTAAAGCCATGCGAAAACTACGGGTTATGCGTGGATCGGAAAAAAAGGTCCCTAGTTCCCTATCATGTTGGAAATCCAATCCCAATACGTTGCCTTTACGGTTTTGATTGTAGAACCTACTTTTAAAAAGTAGCTAGAATTCCGTCAAATTTAATAAATGTAACAATTTCGGCTACCTTGATATATTATTGGAAAAGTGTTTTCAAAGGAATGTCATTAAATATAATATCAAATTATTTTGGTATAAAAGTGTTTGGTTATCATAAGGCAAAAACTCGTCTGTATTTATGTGTGGGCATGGTCTTATGAAATACCCTTCTTTTCAAAGGTTTTTAACTGGCATCAATTTATAAATCGAGTATCTCACGCTAGTTTATCAAGCCTGATCCGGATATTTGGGTCAGATTCGAGTAGTTTCAGGTTTAGTTGAAGACACTTGGAGTTTCCAAAGGAGAGCTGGAGATCTTCATGTACGTATGGATGTATTCTATTATCCGCTGCATCTATTGCATTTGTTTTTATTTTTCATCATTTGTAAGGACAGAGAATTTATAACTGTCCAGACTGAATCTAAGTTAGACTCTGATATTGTATTCAAATTTTTCCGCTGTAAAGATTATTGTTGAAATAATATATGTTATTTCATTCGTGTGAGATTCCATTCTATCTTTATTTTATTTTTCCCTTAACAATCGGGCTTTCCGGCACTTCAATTTGCGGCACGTGAATACCGAGGTTGTATTTGTGCCGATTTTCGAGGGTCGAAAATCCCCGGTCGTTACAAGAGAAAAGCCTACCTGATCGAGATGTGATGTAGGTTCCAATAAATCAAAGGGTCTAACTCTACTACGGAAAAGGAATGGTACAATTACTATGTAAAGCGATGAATGGCGCTCTTGAAATGAACGTGATGCTTCAAGATGATGGTTAGTCGACTATGTAATTCTATGCTGTTGAAATATGATTGCCTATTTTCATCCAAAACATGCTTTGTTTTCAAGAAAACATACTTTGGGGGCAAGTATTATTCGACATTTGAACCGAGCAACTTCTTGATAGATTTAGACTTCAAAATGATAAAGAAATAGATCAAGAATCTAAGGAGTTATTTAGAATGATGGAGCACAAAAAGTTGGAACAAAAATGGTGCATATCAACTATTGCCAGTATCGACATGATTATGGTTGGTACAGAGATGATTTGATGGAGGGCCCACTTCTAACAAGTATGTGAACTACTCCAGTATTTTGAGGAAAATGACAAGTATTGCATAGGACAAATTATGTCGGCTAGTACCGACATGATTTGTCCTATGCAAAGCTTGTTTTTTCCATGAAGTACTGGAGTTGTTGGGGGTAATTTGTGCGACGAAACTTGAAACCTTGAAGAAGTTAAGAAGTGAGACGAACAATGACGTAACACCGAGCACATTATGGTCGGTACTGACATGATTTTGGTCAGTACCGACATGATGTATGCTATGAGTATATTTGTTCTTACTTCCCAATCTCGCGGATCTGAACTTTTCACCTGGTCTTCCACGATATGGCAACTTCAATGAGTGGATTCCTTATAAATATCGGTGTTAAAGCAACGAAGAAAGGACTTTTTGACTCTTACTCTCTTCTATAATCTAACTTTGCCACGAATTGCCACCAAGCTCTTTACTTTGTTTTCTAGATCTAAAGCACAGTAATTTGTTTGTACTTGTGCAAAAGCTCTTGAAAGAAAATTAAAGTGGATGTAGACAGTGATTTGAGGCCAAACCACTATAAAATATTGTGTGTTCAATCTATTTCATATCGTTTTTACTTTGTTTATTCTCGTTTTTGATTGATCTGGAGTGTTGTGTCAATATTTTATCCAACACAGAGACGTGCGCACAAGCACACACGTGTGTGTGTATGCATGTATATGCATGCATGCATGTATTATGTACATATTAGTTTTAAATGAGAATTATAGAATTAGTTTTGATGATAATTGTAAATTATAATAGAAAGTAATTAAGAAGAAAACTAGTTGTTTATTATTTAATAAAATTATAATGCAATTAATTATAAAATAACAGAGAGAGTTAAGGAGGAACAAATAACATGATAGAATCAAGGCGAAGAGAGTATTTTCTTCCACTTTACTACTATTTAATAGATAGGTAAAAGGGACTTAACGAATTAATATATCGATAAATTAAGCATATTAATGGAATAAACTTTAAAATAACTAACATATTATTATTTTGGATACCATTGTTTTTATTTATAAAGTTTTTAAATAATTAATGATGCTATTATTTTTTATTCTACATATTCAAAATGAAGTATTTTTTACTTTAAATTAGTTTGGATACAATATTTTCTGAATTTCAATAAATTATATTTTAATTTATATGGAATATTCAAAACAAACTTAGATGAGAGCTACAAACTATAATAAACATATACGTAAAAGTAATGGAAAATAACTAATGAGAATACTATTTGTTTTCGATTTACTAAAATCGTGGAAAGTTGAACAACAAAATAGCAGACAGAATAGTAGAGAATTAGGAAGAAAAAACAACTAGAGAGAATTAAGAACGTTTTAGTATTATAATAAATAGATGAACGGTTGGATTAATTGATTTAATATGGTAGCAGAATAGATTATAAACAATAGTTATTTCAGATTACTGATATCATTTTTTTTTTCACTTGGTTGCATCGACCACGCAAATTGCAAGGAGCCGGATGCGTGCTAAAGCTAAACAGAAAGGACAATTTAGTCGTTTCACAAAGAAATAATGACGGAATTATGCTAGAGGACTTTCTTGCATCGTTAATAGTAAAGATAAGCACTTCAACCATATATCATCGTAAATATACCAATGACAAAACCAGACTGGGTAACCGACAAGGGACAACAAATCGTGTAATCATTTAAACATAAAATCTGTGAATAGCATCTGAACAAGCAAATCAATAACCGCCTTTCCATACAGATAAATCACAAAATAGCGTGAAGTGCAAACACTAAATCTACCATTAGAACTAGTCAACAACCGTGCACTAGAAACTAATACCAAGGGCATATATAAAATAAGTAAACTCTAAAGTCGGACATAAAGGTCCAAAGTAATACCGACTCGGATAGCTCTATGACTCCACCTTGCTTTAAAAGTCAATAACTAAATAACATAAACACTATATATATATATATATATATATATTATAATTGTTTATAGAAGAGAAGATAAGCTTGATCATGCAAAACTTTGCTTGCACTAACAGCAGTAATGGATTGGTCATCGTATCGAAGCCACTGACCATTTGTATACTTGGAGTATGTAGTGTAATGGCCTGTATTGGGTTGTTGACCATGATGTGTGATTGTCGATACAAGCTCGTATTTTCTTCCCTGCATTTGAATAAAAAATAAAAAAAAGAGTTTGCTTTAAAATATAGTACAATACCTGTGTACATGATCAAATCAAAGGCCAAGCAATTATTTTTCCAACAATGATACATGCAAGCTTACTTCATGTAGAAGCTTTCAAACACTTGTGCCCCTTCTACAACAAATTGGCTAATTGCAGAAAGGAATGGAAAGATTGGTTAAAATTCCCCAGTGGGATGTATCCAGGGATAAAAACCACATTTCTATATTTGTTTGCTCATGTCCATGCAAAGCCAAGATCAATCTTAAACCATACTGGCATAACTGTTATAATAATTTGATTTTCCAAGCTACAGATCGTTGTAATAATCATTGTACATGTCATTTGCAAGAAAGATATCAACATTACAATTGTAATGGATAATTAAGTATACATACGTACATACAAACACACACATGTATGTTTATTTAGCAGCAAAGTAAATGCAGATACATCCCAATGTGGATTTTTGTACTGCAAGTACATAGCACACGCCATGCAAGTTTAATGCAATCATTTAGGTGATTCAATTATTCATTAAAGTGGATGTTTTCTGATTAAAGTACTCAAGAAATTTTTCTGATTAAAAAACGTTCAAAAGGCATCATTTTGCTGTCATCAGACCATTCAATGATCATCATTTTGCATTCAAAGTTAAATAAGTGAAGACGTCATTCATGTCCAAAGCATCCACCCTCAAAGCTTAATAAACCCTTCTTTTTATTCAACATATATATGAATAAATATTATTTCTGAATTGTACTATGGTCCAAATGTAGGGCTGTCAATGGATACCTGAAAAATCTAAAATCCGTCTGCATCCTTATCCGAAAAGCGGATAAATATCCAATATCTAGAAAAATGGATGTGAATGTGGATACAAAGACATCTGCATCCGAAAATTATCCGTCCGGCTTTTTTCAAGATTATAGTTTAAATTATGTATATTTTAATACAATGAAATATATTTATTTATTGTTTTATTAAGTTAGAAGTTCATATTTTATGCACTAAATGCATATTAACTACTTAAAACTATTTATTATCATTATATTTGTTTTTTAACACTTTAATAATCAACGGGATTGAAAAAAGTTTATGTTAAACCAAAAAAATTCATTTATGTTTCTTGATTTATCGGGTAGTTAGCAGATAAGATAATTATCCGATATCCGTCCTTATCCGCAGATGCGGATATCCGAAAATAATTTCGGATACGGATACAGTTATGGCATTATCTGCATTCGTAAGTATCCGTTGACGGGCCTATCCACATGCAACACATGAGACAAGATGAAAGAAACCATAACATGTAAGTAAATTATTGAAAATAATAAAAGAAACTAACCTCTGTAGTTGGATTGACAAGTAAATCACGGGCAATAACCAATTCGAGTGGGAAGTGGACTGGTTTATGTAATTTCTTGCTACCACTATACCCATAGCTAAACCTCATTAAATGCAATATTAGTATCTTGGAAAGTTTCTGAATCTTTATTGACTTGCTAGCACTAACCACCTCAGCCTGCAAAAAGCACAAATTAATACATTGAACATTTTTTTGATGCAAAACAATAGACAAAAATAATGGTGTACTGTAATGCATCTTTTAATAATTAAATCATCATGACATTTGAAGCTCATTACACATGAAAATTGATACCTTCCCAGCTGAGGCCCTGTAACCTTCAAGTGATTCAGGAGCAGAGAAAAGATGTAGTGCATCTTCAATAGTATGAACAGCATCCGACAAAATATCAAGATGAAGTAAGAGATACGGCTGTACTGTAACCGATGCCTTGTTGCCTGCATTGATTTAGTACCATGAGTCTACTAATATCAAGAATGTCAAGTGAATTCATGACAATGCTTCAAGTCATTAATGATACATTATAACTGATAAACAAAATTAATTTCAGCTAATTAAGTTATTGCAGCCGCATTTGTACAAAACCACATCATAAAAAGCAAAATTTTGTGTACACCTTGCTTTGCAAAACCAATAATAGAACGTGTGTGTGTGAAAAGTAATTAAGAAAAAGGTATGTTCCTACCACATTAGCGTTAAATTAACATTTTACACTGAAGCAACAACCACTGTAAAAAAATCAGTTTACGCTGGAGCGATTATTGATCACACTAATGTAAAATAAAATCCCCAAGTTTACACTGGTGCGATGTAGGATCACATCACTGGAAAAAAAACACACACGTACTCGCCCTTCAAATTTAATATGGAGTGAAAAATTCTGAATTTATGTCAGCAAGTCTGAAACAAACATGTTTTTGTAATTAGTTTTCAAAAAGGTATGTTTCTGTTATTGGTTTTGCAAAGTGGCACATACAACAAATTTTTCCTAAAAATATATATATATATATGGTGGTCCATAGTAGGCCAAGTTCTAAAATTGCCCAATATGGATTGCTAAATGATAGTTGGTATTGACTTATTTGTTAGTGTTTGATGAGGTTGTTGTGGTAAAGGTAATTTTTTTACCATACCATACGAGTCAGCAGTAACTGCCAATAATTGAATCTGTATATACCGCTACTGCAATCGGTACAGCAGATTTCCCAACGGCAAATCAACGGTAACGAAATGTTAAAAACAATCGGCAACGGTAACTTTATCAAACATTTCAATCTAATTTTTATACTGACAAATTTAATCACTGTTTATTTCACAAATAAAATGCTTTCTAAGATGATGGTTAGCACGTTTAATGATTACTATTTATTAGACTGTCTAAGATGATGCTTTTCTTTTTACAAGAAACTCTATTTATTTATTTATGAACCATCAATGTGTTTGTAAGCTACTTACGATCTCATAGCATCCAAGATAAATATCGATAGATTGGAATTTGCATTCGTAGATTTAGTAATATTAATGGTAAATTTACCTCATCGATTTGCCGAAGACTTAATATACAACAAAAATATTGTTACTATTAACTAATGGCAATTTAGTATTATAGATCTACTGTATATACCAATCAGAAATTTGGTAAAAGATATGTAATGGTATGGCAATAATTTCAATTTTTTATGTATTGCTACGGTTAGTTACCGTAACAGCTCTAGCCAGGGGCGAAGCCACGTGAAAGCTGGGAAGGTCACATGACCCCGCCAGGAATTCAACAAAATAATAAAGAAATTCTCGTTATTTTCTTCCTTCTTGGAAACCATATTACAATTTTTTTAAACTGCAGCCTCCCAAAATTCAGATGTAGCATCCATCTTTTTTCATCCAATTATATAGCCGCCATGAACTCATCTCTGCCATCGTAAGCTCCCATAATGTCATGATACGAATTCAAAATCTGATTTTGAAATCCGACTCGTTCAAACACGAAAAATTCCTAGTTTGAAATTCCAAATCTGTATTTGAAATAGGTTATTGATATTTGAATATAGACTTTTGATAGTTGAAAGAGATTTTAGATATAAGAATTTGTATTTGAATTTGCAGATGTAACATGTTTGATTTCTGGTGATGGTTCTTATAATTTCTCCAATTTTTTATTGCTGCTTGCTCCATTTCCTAGTTAATAGAGTCTTTACTTGCTGATTATTGTTAAAAAGTTGCTTTTGATAAAATGATTTAACAAGCTGAATTGGTGCAACTTAATTTACCTGGTTTCTTAATCTCTGAGGCATACAAACTAAGTTATCAAATTTATCTAGTTGACCAATGAATGATTATTTCCTATCTTTTTTATTATTATTTTTATAAAAAAAACTAAAAAATGGAGTTACCAGAATATGGACTTCTGAAGTTAACTGACATCTATTAAATGATAAAACAGAGCGGACAGAGTACATGCATTCTGTAAATGAAATGGTAATAAAATTTGTATTTGGTTTAATATTTTTGCATAATAAAACTAGTTTAACGACTACCATGTTATGTTATTTAATAACTGTCACGAGTTCACTTACAATCATTGCAATAATTGTTTAAAAAAACTGCCGTTCCTACATTATTTGAAGTTGTGACCTCATTGTCATCCGGTCTTTTGACTGGACAGTATACGAATTAACTTGACGAGTCAAACTTACAAGCTATCAAGGCAGAAAGCACGGAGAGATGGCCCCGGATTTTAGAAACCAAGTGCAAACAGAGCGAAGGGGCAAAGACTAAACCACCATAAGAATCAAGGATCAAAAATCCACCAAAGTGGTGGATCGGTACAGATCCAAGTTGGATCGATACCGATCCAAGGACCTTTGACAAAACTTGCCCCCACTCTTAATAGTCATAAGTCATGATGTCGGGAGCCTATTTCAATTCACATTTCATCGATCTCATGCAATTCTCTATCGATTTCCACAAGCACCTGAAATCAGCAACTCCATTCTTCCACTGATCCATCATTTGGACTCTGAAGCAAGCTAATAATAATGCAAACAAGTTTGAAATCATGAAGCTAACCACGAATCAAGCTATGACAAATCATTCAAAATAGTCTACATGACATTTTATGGATCGGTTCCGATCCATAAATTTTGATGAGGTCTCCACCACTTTTTCTTGAGAATAGGTCTTGGACGTGGAGAACGAGGTGGAGATCATGGAGGCGAGTTTTCAAGCCATCTACTGCTATAAATAAGAGGGCAGGGGCTTATTTTTAGGATCTTTTCACTTCCCTACAAATTTTCTATAATTCTCTTGTACTCCACGGATTTATACTGATTCGTAAGAACCAAAGTGTAAACAACAAAGTTAAGTGGACGTAGGTTAAGCTTAGCCAAACCACTATAAAATGATGTGTGTTTTTTTCTTGTTCTTTTTAGTTTATTTTTCTTCACTTTTTATTCTCTACTAAATCTATTAGGTGCTTGTGCCATTTTTGGTTCAAACATTTTGGATCTTTCACTAAGAAACACTTGAACTCACCGATTTGAGACTTGAAAAGATACAAAATGACAAGATAATCAACTAGAAAGACCGCTATTGGAGAAAATCAAAAGGGGGCAGCCAAGAGGCGTCCTTGGAAGCTAACCCACATCCATCTATATAACCAGGGATGAGATGGAGGCCACGATAGATGAATTGCAAAAAAAGGAGGATTGTTCGTCGGGAAGAGATGATGAAGAATCTCTTCAGGAGAATGGGACAAGCAGAAACAGACGGAGTTGCGACATATCAGAACCAAAGATCAGAAGCTGAAGTGAATGCACCTGAGAGCCAAGTGGGACAAACTGGAGTGAATCCTGCACAAATCACACGGATCGGTATCGATCCACGAGCACGGATCGGTACCGAGCCACAAGAACAAGGGGGCATGCCCCAGGATGGCTTAGGAAGGGATGGTCCATATCCAGGGAATGCAGCCAAGCGTTTGAACGTTAATCAAAATATGGATGCATGATCAGAGGAGTACGTGCCAAAGTTCCCTCATGGAAACGAAGGGCAAACTGAGAATGCTAATTTGAAAATTCATTTGATTGACGATGATAAACTTGCCGATATAGTGAGATGAGTAATGAAAGGTGGATTGCCCAACCGAAACCTGAATGATGTAAACAGGAGTCCATTCACTCCAAACATTCAGTACGCCAAGAATCCGCCTGATTTCAAGCTACCGACGTTGAAAACGTATGATGGAAAGAAGGATCCAACGGTTCATTTGATGAAGTACATCCGGCACATGGAGGTGTTGAGTGCATCTAAAGAAGTAATGGAATGGTTCTTCCCATTGTATTTGACGGATTTGACAGTGTTATGATTTAGGCAGTTGGAAAACGGTTCCATAAGCACGTGAACCGAGTTAGTGGATAGATTTATGAGACAGTTTCGGGTCCATATCTCACGACCCAAGAACGTAATGACATTGTCGAGTGTGAAGCAGAGGCTGGAGTCCCTCGGAAGTTTTTTGACGAGATTTAATACGGCGGCTGCCACGATAAATAGGCCGGATCCATCAGTGATTTTGATGGCAGCAGTTTCTGAAGTGGCTAGTAAGACAGATTTTAAGGTTTCTTTGGAGTGAAATCCACCAATGGACCTTGCAGAATTCTACCATAAAGTTGAAAGGTATCTGCGTCAGAAAGACGCTGAAATTGAAGAGGAAGAGGTTAAATATTGTGGATGGTGGAGGAGCATCCGAAGAAGAATCCAGCAAAAGCAAAGGGAAACAAAAGATGGGTGACAACTTTGAAGGTTCGAAGCGGCAAAGAAGGAAATCGAAATTCTCTTCTTACACAGATTTGAACGAAATCTCGAAGTGGATTTACTTGGATACCAGGGGACAGATTCCCTACCGAAAGCTGGCAAGGAGAAAGCCCACGGACCGTGAGAGGACGTCCGAAAAATATTGCATATTCCATGAGCTGGATAGGCATAACACAAATGACTGCAGACACTTGCGCAATTTGATCGAAGAACGGGCCAGAAACAACCAATTATAGCAATATGTGAGAAGTCGAACTGCGGTGGTGGAACATGAGCAGCCATCATCTGCAACGAATGGAAACGGCCTTAAATCGAGGTCGAGGATAATCATCTCTTGATCGAGATGGTAGGAAATCAGTTCAGTTTTCGCACTTCACCTTCACTTCCAATAAACAATGCAATACTACAGTCGAGTCGCTTACTCGTGTATGGTACTCAATCGGTCCCTAGGCACGCTCTGAATTGGATGCTAGACTGTAACGCACGGTGAGACAGTTATCATGATGTTTGATTCTATGTTTGTTGATGTTTGATTTTATATTTGTTAATGTTTGAATTCGAATCCAGTAGACGTATCCTTGGTCATTGAAATTCACTTGAATATGATGACTGAAATTGATCGCTTTAAAGTCCCGTCCGAAGGGACGGGACCGAAGTACAAAGTGCAAATCCCCTCATCAAAGAGCGAGCGGATGGGCTTGTACAATATTGGTCGCCTTAGAGTCTTGTCCGAAGAGATGGGACCGAAGTGCAAGGTGCAAGTTCCCTTGCCGAAGAGCGAGTTAATGGACTTGTACGGTGATGATCGCTTTAAGTCCCGACCGGAGAGCAGGGACCGGAGTGCAAGAAGTAAGTCACCTCGTCAGAGCGTGAGCAGATAGGCTTGCTTGCCGTTGAGTCCCCTCCTCGAAGAGCGAACGAATTGGGCTCAGCAAGGGTCAGGAGAGACCATGGATTTGATTATCAACTCCGAACGGCCATGGATTTGATTAACGGTCCGAATAAACCATGGATTTGATTAACGGTCCGAAGAGACCAAGGATTTGAGTATCGGTCCAGAATGGCGATCGATTTGATAAAAGATCCGGAGAGATCGTGGACTTTACTATCGGCTTGGAACAACTACAAATTCACTAATGATCCGAAGAGATCGAGATTTCAATGTACGAGTGTTAACCCCGGATGAACACGGTATGATTCTGATTTACGGTATAATGAAAGAAATAACAATTTCGGGGAACACATAATGATTATATGTGACTGATACTCAAGCAAGGACTCGAATCCATAGCTATCACGATCTTGAACGACCTTTGATTTACAGGTGAATCCAAAGGAACAGGATCATTCGCAGCAACCTGATCGGCAGATAACCAAAAAATTCAATTACTAATGTTCAATCGACTTCGATATTTGTTCCTGAGCAAAGCACGCCTTCCATTCGCAAGGCGTGCTTTGGGGGGAAAATGTTATACAACCTTTTGGCCAGACAGTATACGGATTAACTTGACGAATCAAACTTACAAGCTATCAAGGCAGAAAGCCCCCAGAGATAGCCCTGGAGTCCAGAAACTAAGTGCAAGCAAAGCCAAGAGGCAAAGACTAAACCACCATAAGAATTGAGGACCAAGAATCCACCAAAGTGGTGGATCGGTACCCATCCAACCTCTTGGATCGGTACCAATCCAACCTCTTGGATCAAAACTGATCCATAGACCTTTGGCAAAACTTGCCCCCCACTCTTAATACTCATAAGTCATAATGCCAGGAGCCTATTTCAATTCTCATTTCCTCAATTCCATGCAATTCTCTGTTGATTTCCACAAGCACCTAAATCGACAACTCCATTCTTCCAGCGATCCATCATTTGAACTCAAAAGCAAGCTAATAATGATGCAAACAAGTTTGGAATCATGAAGTTAACCACGAATCAAGCCAGGACAAAGAATTTTGATGAGGTGTCCATCATTTTTTCTGGAGAATAGGTCTTGGGCGTGGAGAACGAGGTAAAGATCATGGAGGTGAGTTTTCAACCCATCTACTGCTATAAATAGGAGGGTAGGGGCTCAATTTTAAGAACAGAAGTGTAAACAACACTATAAATCATCAACAAAGTTGAGTGGATGTAGGTCAAGATTAGTCGAACCACTATAAAAAGTTGTGTGTTCTTTTCTTGCTCTCTTTAGTTTACTTTTCTTCACTTTTTATTCTCTACTAAATCTATTAGGTGTTTGTGCTATTTTTGATTCAAATACTTATCAACCAAAATTCATGGCAACGCCACTGGCTCTAGCGACAAATATAGTATCAATATTTTCAAATCTGATATCCAATATAGCTATGGTTAGTTTCTATATCGAATGACAACAAATATTTAAGTGCCCGTATTTAATTATGCAATAATATTTTTATTTCTGCAGAAACATATGACTTACCTCTTGATTTCACAGTTGACCTCAGTTGGCCTCCAAAAATTGCACTGAGTTCAGATGGGATAAAGCTCTGAGTTCGAGTAACAGCAGTCTTGTTTTTGGGTCCCACGGTTTCCCAACCATCATCATCAGAAGAAGAAACTAGTGTCAAATTCGCGCCACTTGAATAAGCATTGCCTTCAAGCTTTAGCAATTCATTGTGCAATCGGTCCATAATGAAGCTAAGAAATTCCTGTGCATCTTCTTGTCTGAAAATGAACCAATTAGTAAACTACAGAAATATAGCAACAAAAATGTTGTGCAACACATATGTTCCTTTTTCAATCATTGAAACAAATTTAACCTGATTAATAATCGAGGTTTAACATTAAAAAGGTATTTAACTTTCATTGTGTATGCATAGTTTATGTTGCCAACAAATTTGCTTATCAATTCCAAGTTTGGCATTATCATTCTCATAGAAAGTAGAATCGACTGATTTTCTACTTGATGCTCTTTTTTGTCTTCTGTGATAGCATGCACAATGATTTCAATACAATCAGGTATCAATTTTTATATTACTTAGATACAAGATATATATAATGGAACCCTTATGAGTAGCTGAAAAGGTTCAATTTGACTTGCATTGATCAAGAAATTTATGCTATCTTCAAATCATGACCTTAATATTGATTGCTGTTAGGTATTATGGGAAGTGGCAACAACAGAAGGTGTTGCTAAATTATTAGATATATCTTTCTCTTAAAAAAAACCACTGAATGTGGATTATACGCAATTTATCATACCTGGGCCTGCCTGATAAACTACTGGGTAAATCCGGAGTGAACAAATCAAGAACAGGATTGAACATGGTTGCACTAAAGGGCATTCCTGTCTCAACAGCTCTCTCTTGCTTCTTTTCTCTTGCATTGTCATTCTTAGAAACTCCAAAATCATTGATAAACATAACAAATGCTTGTAACGTTGGGTAGCCAGCCTAAATACATACAATTTAACATAGATATAAGATGCATAATTTAAAAAGAAGGCTGTGAAAGCTCTATCTATAACTGCATAATACATAACAAACCTTGGGAATATCATGCTTAGCTAAATCTCGTAAAAGCTGGACAAACGGGGAACAGGAGAGCAATGCTTGTAATGTAGAATTTAAGAAGCAAAGGTTACCCAAATTTATCAATCCCCTAGGGATTAGTGTCTTATTAATTAAATTGGTATCGGAATTGGTATAATTCACAGATGTAGAAGAGCCACCATTGAGAGTTCCATTTGATTCAGGTTCTGCAGATTTTGGCAGATCATTGCCAATTGAAGGTTTTCCATTTCTTAAAACTCTGTTGTCTCCACTAACATCATTTTGAGTTTTTGTTGATTTTTGCAAATTGACGCTTTCACTGGATGCAGCATCCTTAGCAACTAAAATTGGTGACTGTATGTCTTTTGGCTTTACAACTGAAAGAGCTTGCTTAGATATAATTGGGATTCCTTTAGCCAAGTTTAACGACCCTATATCCAGAGTTCCAAATTGCAATTCGATCTCTGGCTTTTTCAAAACATGTTGCGGGTCAGCTTTGTTTGAAATTTTCCCAAGGGCTTTCTGATCTGACTGAATTTGGAATAACTTAACATCCTCTTCAGTGAATGATCCAAACAGCATCATCTGAATAGGTAGGAGAAGCCAGTATAATTGAAATGGCAACATAACATAACTCGTTCACAGAATAGAGGAGAAATGACAATGAAAAACAATTAACTGTATAGGTACTTGTAGACTGAAGTAAAATCACCAAACTACGATGATATTTAGCACATTAGGAAATCACCCCCCCCCCCCCCCCCCAAATCCATATACGAAATATTTAATATAGCTCAAAAATGATAATGTAAATGTGTTTCTACACACATAAACAAATGTACAGATTTCATTAGAGCTAAATTTTAGTTTCAGCAACTGTTTTGGGCTTTTCGATTATTGTTCTATGGGAATTCCAAACATTAGCTCGTTATAGGTTCAGGTAACATGAAGCGTTTCACAGTATAAGCTACATATGAGCTCCAAATTCCCTTGATATAAGTCAAATATACTTATAAATTTAAATATCGAGTGGAGCTGCTTTCGATGCGGTTATTTGTCCAACACGGAACTAGGCTAAGTCCTAAAGTTTAGTTTTGTTAAACTTTACGTGACATTATTTGTGAAATGGGTTGGAGATGCTCAGCATATTCAACCCAGCATTAATTTCGATGTAATGTCAAGCCACATCAGCAATTAAAAAATGTCTTTTATAATATTTTCTCCAATGCTAATGTAATTTATAACTCTAAGATGACATTTTTTGTGCAATGTCTAGTTTTGAACATTGCACATCACAATTTGAAGTAGTAGACCTAAGAGCATCTTCAACCCTTGTGAATTTCTCATGTGAAGTTAATGCCACATAGACAATTGACATAATTCTTTAAATTTTGGTCTCCAATGGTAATTTAAAATGATTGTGAAACATGACATGGCAAGATTTATGTTAGACATTGTGAAGTAGAATGTCTAGTAGTAGACATTCCACTTCACAATGTCAAGTAATAACCACCACTACTATCATGCCACATAACCAAAGTTAAACAAATTTAGTTGTTTGTAATGTATTTGCATTGGAGTAAGTAAACATAATTTTTGTCATTTAACATAATTTTTATTTTACATGTATTTGACAATGTGATATAACCAATTCTATGTCATCATTTTAGAACATTACAAGATGAATGGGTTGGAGATGCTCTAAGTAATTATTAATAAATTATATAAATTACTTTAATTATCTACGAATAATAGAATGACACGTATGCAAAAAATGTCCACTTTTGACATTTGCATTGGAAAGAATTTGTATATGTCGTTATCAATGTATGCAAACATTGAATTAACATTGTCTACAACCTATTGACATGTATATTGAATTCTAGCTAATGCGAGTGGCAAGGTAAGATTTCAATAGACCTCAGAGCAGCAACTTCAATATATAAATAAAATATACATCCAAGATATCACATATAGCAAATCGGTGATTACAAAACTCGTAAGATAGCACGTTCCAAACGCGATTTGGAACGAATCGCAGCCTTCCCGATCCAATAGTTAAATTGGATCGCAAGCCGAGTAAATCGTACGATCCAATTTCAGAATGAAAATATTGAAACCCCATACTGAATCGCGATTTCAATTCAAACGTCGAATTGAAACAAAACCAAAAGAGATTCGGTTCAGCTTAGCGATCTTAATTCAGCAATCAAAAGGTAAAAAATAAGAGGAATAAGAAGAAGAAGCAGCAGCAGCAGCATACCTGAATTGAAGCATCTAGGATTGCAAGGTTGATTTATTTGCTCTTCTGTTTTCTGACCTTTTTCCCCTCAACTAAGTTCTTTTTCCCTACTATTATGAACCCTAAGATTTATCGAGAGGATGGTTGCTAGGATTTATTAAGAATAATGCTTAATTTAGAGGAGCACACCCGTTTACACTCTACTTCGCCAATTAAAAAAATAAAATGAAAAGAAATAAAAGAGGCACCCCAAAATTTGATATCCCCCGTCCACTGTTTTTAAATTTTGGAATATGACTATACGAACATAAAATTTTCCTTAACAACGATTTTTAGGGTTTTTTTTGGACGTAGGACAGCCGATTAATAATTTTCTCTAAAGGATAAATTATCGTATTTTCCTTCCAGCCCACTTTCGCACGCTTCTTCTTCTTCTTCCTTTCAATCAAATTTTTCAGTCGCGGTCCAATATCTCTCTCGCAATCAAAATATCGATCAACCTCGTTCGGTCATTTCAATATCGTTCTTCTGAAAATTGTAGTTCATCGATCAAATTTTTCTCACGCGCATTTGTCGATCTCGTTCTTTTCGTATTTCTACTGTGATCTCGTTTTTCTTCAAATTGTATTAATTAGGTATGCTTATATTATTCTATTTTTGTTCTTTTTCTAATAGAGTTAAAAAAAATTGTTTGCGATTTCTAATTGTGTTCGTTTTCACAAATTACATGCAGTGTTATTTTTCTGATTGCTTGTTCATTTTTCTATGGCAACTTTTGGAAGCAGCGGCAGTTTTTTTTTCTTATTTGTTTCTTTATGCAATGTTGTATTCTAATATGCTTTACATTTAATTTATCTTGCATTATCTTGCATTAATGTTGGGATGATTGGAAAAGTATCATTGCTTGGGTTGTATATAAAGTTGTGATAGAGTGGAAAAATATCATATCTTAGGTTCAGTTTCCTGGTATCATTTTTATTTTTTCTTAGTATCAATTTTTTTTATTATCAGTAACTAGGTATCAGTTTTGTATACGGTAGGTATCAGTTTTCTGAAATAAAAAAACTAATGTTCTAAATTGAACATATTTTTACTAATGTTTTTATTTTTATTTTTTTTGGCGGTGGTGATAACAGTCTTCTTTGTTTGTTTGTGTTGAATAATAACACTTTTAGCACTCGATTGTCTATCGATTGCTCTTTGTATGATATAAATAATGAGATATGTCGATGTTGGTCTCAATTAACTCCTTCTTCTATTCGGATTTCTTATGTACTTGAGGACAAAGTTATTATGGTTGATACTGATTTTGATATTCGGAGTATAATTTGTTTTCAGTTATACAAGAAAAGTTCTTTCTTTGGTTTTACTGTTAAGGTTAAGGGTTCTGAATTGGAATATGTTGATGGGGCTTCTATTTCAAGTTCATCTAATGTTCGTGCGTCTTCATCTTCTACTGTATCTGTCTGTTCAAATGTTGTTGTTAATGGTAAAAGTTATTTAAAAGATATGTTGAGGAGAGGATCGACATTATGCATTTCTGATTTTGTTGGTTTTTGTTTTAGAGGAGCTGAACATTTTAGAGAATTTTTGATGGTATATCAAATCCAAAAGGGATATGAATTAATATTTTTAAAGAATTGTGCTACAAGAGTTACTGTAATTTGCTCTTCATATAAGGATGGTTGTCTTTTCAAAGTCCATGGTTCTTGTGATTCTGGAGAATTGAAGAAGTTTTTTATGAGAAATATGGTTGCTGATCATTCTTGTGGGGCTGGTCTTAGAAATGTGAATAATCCACATATATCTAGTACGTTTGTTAAATCATTGATTGTTGACGAGATCCGTGATTGTCCTAGTAAAAAGCCTAAAGATATTATATTTGATTTTAGAAGAGAATACAATTTTCAGTTGTCTTGCGGTTACGCTTATCATGGGAAACAACTTGCATTAATGGAGTTGCATGGTAATGATGTTTTGTCTTATAATGATTTGAGTTGGTATTTGGAAGTAGTGAAGAAGTCTAATCCAGATAGTTATGTTGATATGGATGTTGATCCTTGTAGTAATGAATTTGAGAGGATAGTTATTGCTTTTGGCGCTTGTTTACTTGGTTTCAAGTATTGTCGTCCTATGATATTCTTAGATGTTACTCACTTGAAGGGACGTCCTGATGTGTTGATGGGTGCTACTGCAAAAAATGATGATCAAGGTATGTCTTTGTTTTCAGTTTTGATTTATTTGTATTGAGATCATAATAGTTAGCATTAGCATTAATATTAATTTGTTATCATAATTTGTATTATGTTGGTATCAGTTTTAAGATATGTAGTTTACAGTTAGCAAGTTTCTAGTATCAGAATTTGCATTGTATTGAATTGTAAGTTTGTATTTGGTATCATAATTTTATACTTCTTAGCAGGAGATTAGTATCAGTTTGTGTAAAATGTTAGTATCGGTTTTAAGTATGTTAATATATGGTATCATATATAGTTGTGTAGTCTTGAAATTTCATTTGTATCGTAATATATGTCAATGTTCATTACTTTGTTGTGTTAGATTGGAGATTAATGTGCATAATGTCGTGGTTATCAATATTTTTATAATGGTCATATCAGGTTTTCGGTATCAGTTTTTGTATTGTTAGTATCAGTTTCATAAATTGTTTTAGAATTATGGTCATAATTAGTTTTATTATTTTTTTTACTAATTATTTTTGCATTTGCGGGTTTCTTCCCTTTAGCTATGAGTGTAGTTTCTGTAGAAAATGTGGATAATTGGAAATGGTTTTTGAACCATTTAAAACAAATGCTTCAAGAAGATCGTACTTTGGTTTTTATGTCAGATCGCCACCAAGGTTTGCTTTCAGGTGTTCGTGATGTTTTTCCTTCAGCTTATCACAGTTATTGCTATTTGCATATGGAACAATATCTTCTTTCAGCGGTAAAAGCCAAAAATGCAAATGTGTCTATTGTTGATCTATTCAAAATGTGTTCTAGAGCTTCTAATTTATATGAATTTAAAGGAGCACATTCTAAGTTCTATCAAATTAGTGGTGTCCCTGGTGTGAATTTTTTAAAGGATAAGTCATTTGATAAGTGGGTGGATTTATTTTTTCCAAGAAAACGTTATAGTGAATATAGTTCGAATGTTGCATAAAGTTTTAATAGTTGGATTTTAGATGAACGAGCATTGCCTATTACTTCGTATTTAGATGGTATTCGCTTTAAGATTATGGAACAAATGGCTAGAAGAAGAGAAGAGTGTCGTTTGTGGAGAACAAGTCTTTGCCCTTTTATGGAGTTACGTTTAGGTGAATTGATTGAAGAAGGATTTAGATGAGATGTATATAAATCTTCTGATTTTGCTTTTGAAGTGAAATCTTCAAACTCTCATTGTGTTGATTTAAAGGAACGAGTTTGTAGTTCACTACACCATAAACGAGGTTTTGATACGGCTAAAAGCCGTATCAAAATATGCCAAGCTTAATATTTTGATACGGCTTCTGGCCGTACCTAATGTGTTAGTTAGATACGGCTTCTGGCCGTATCTAATGTGTCAATTAGATACGGCTAAAAGCCGTATCTAATGTATCAATTAGATACGGCCATTAGCCGTATCTAACTGACACATTAGATACGGCCAAAAGCCGTATCTAATTGACAAATAGGCAGCGTCTATAAACCAATTAGATACGGCTAAAAGCTGTATCTAATTAGTCAATTAGATATAGATATATAATCAATATCCAACATATAATATTATAGACCTATTCATATCCAATATATAATATTATAGACCTATTCATATCCAATATATAATCAATAATCATTCTGAGACATCAAAACAAATAATATTATAGACAGTGCACATTCAAATGATTCAATAATCCGCATTGCAGTGCGTAATAACTTAACAGTATCATTACATAATACGAAAAATGCTACATACTAGCATTTAGCACATTAATATATCACAGTAGCGGATACTAGAAAACACTATCGCTCCAGTACCAAGATCCAAATACACAACAATAATACAAATGTATCACATTACTACATAATACAAATACACAATAAGCCTCTGTTATACTGTGTTGTTACGGCAGCCACTACACAATGCAAAGCCAAAGAGCTAACTCCTCCAGCCCAAAACATCTACACAAGCATTACAAAATATTAGTACATCTTTAGTTTTAGGAGTTAACTCTATATTACGGTTCATTGCAACTACATACGATAAAAAAGTAAGTGGGGCAATTAAACGTCAAGATAAATAAAAAGACTCAAGACATACGATTAAAAAACCTTGATCAAGATGAAGACATAAGCATGAATAATGAACCGCATGGAAAAATACAGGCTAGCAAGTGCAAGTCTATCATATTCAGTAAGGTCCATACCCAAATCTGTTATAACATAAAACATCAGATGGTATATGAAAGCAAATAATTAAACCTCTGTGTTGCATCTCAGACTCTCTGTAATGGAACAACGGTGGTATTTGAACATAAAATATACCAAATCATTTGAACATAACTTTTCTTGAAGTCGTAGAAATACTCTTAACAATGTAAAGTCAGGTCTAGCATTGTCCCATCAGAAGAACTCCGAGTTGTTAAGCATGCAGTGAAGTTCAGTTATTATTATTTTTCCTTAAAAATTCATATGGATATGTCACCTCAAGTCAAAGCTAAATGAAGACTAGAAAATTCTGGAATAACTCGAAAGATGTTATGTATGAAATACTGCAAGGGAACATGAGAAATTCACTCAGAATTGTGATCTAGAAAGTGTGAAGTTCAGGGTACTAAAGAGATTAATAGTTAGTAGTAACCTTCTCGCTAAAATGCCATTCGTGGGGTTTATGATAGGAACCAAAAACATCAAAGAATATAGTAAATACAAAAATCAAGCGGATATATTGAGAACAAAATAACATGCTACATTTACCGTATCATGGTTATGAACAAAAATAAAAACACATTTAACATAGTATACATCAGGCTAGCTAACCTATCAAATTTTGCTACCAAAAAATTGGGACATCAACTGCTTCAATAGAAGGATGTTAGATCATCAGTATGCATTGAAGAATTAGAAGAGCTTTCATTAGCTTGCATTGAAGCCATTCTAGAATCAAGAATTGCTAGCTAAAATTTCACCCAAGGTGGATTGAACCTTCCCTCAATCCATAACCCATTAATTTATATTGTTGGAATTTATCTGATTTGAGACCACGACTGAAGAAAAAGAAAATCCAAGTGTTTTCTGTTCTTGTGCTTAGAATCCATAACCCATTAATTGACATTGTTTTACCAAGTAAACAAAGTACTATTCAGTAGAACCTAGATGTTCCCAATGCGTGTCAAAACTGAAGGGAAGTGTGAGTTAGTGGAATAACGTGAGGTCATTACATTGTTATATATGTATGAAAAGTATTTGATGTTTTAGACATCTCCTCAAAATAAGAAAATAGTTTGCTTTTGTATCCTATGTGAAAATATATTGTGCTGCTTATTTTCTTTCTACTTTAACCGTACTTCAGATTTCTACATGTCTATCATCATATTGCAATTAGAAGCATGTTTGAATTGTCATGTGTGTATTTTCTTTTTAATCACTGGCATTCTACTGTCAAAATATTCCAATTTTGTGCACAAAACTATCGTGTTATTCAATACACCAAACATGATATAAATTCGGTTGCTTTTAGTAATATAAATTCTGAATGCTGAATGAAAACAAACAAGAAATGGTTATTCAGAATTCAGCATTCAGCGATCAGCTTTCAGACTTCAGAGTTCAGCAATCAGAATTCAGCACTTTAAACAAACAGATCCTTAGTCCACATACACTTCTTGTTTAATTGCTAATATTGGTCATATATTATGACCCTACCCAACAGAGAATTAGCATATACACTTCTAGAGAAGAACAAAATGGTGCTTGATAAGTGGATTAAAAGTTCATGTATTTTTATTTCAAATTAATCAAAATGACAAAGCTTTTGGTAGATAGAAATTTTTATTGCACAGGATGACTAATATGAAGTATAAAATTAATTTGCATTCATATTTGTATCGACTGGATATCAAGACAGTTTCTGGACGCAAAAGCACCGTTCTCATAATTTTAATATTATGTAACACGGAGCATAATATTATGGTCATTTAACCGTTCCAAATAATTTGCAATGGCCCATTACAAGCAGGAAATGATTTACTCCTAAGCTTTACAAAGAATGGCTTACTATAACCATCATAATGTCACATCACTTATCAAGCACCAAGCTAGATGTTTGTTTGTAAACTTTACTTGTTTTGATGCGATTACGCATACGACGATTTAAAAAATATGGTAGTTTCCTATGAACTAACGTTATTCAACTCGCTAGATGTTTTTAATTTTATAATTCATTTATCTAAAAAGATGTTTTATGGTATATTAACAACTTAAAATATATTAATCTGAATTGGAATTAAATTCAAATCAATTTAATGGGACTTGAAATATCGACCACATAAACAGAAAATATACCTGCTCCATCATCTAGAGATATCGAATAAGACACTTCAGATGGCACACATATCCACCCACTCCAACATCAGCAAAGGTCTCTGCAAATTGATGATTCATTTTGCTGGTTCTCTCATCTGGTAGCAGTATACTGTCCAATACCACTTTTTCATGTGTGGATGGTACAGATTTCCCATGGATGTTGGACAATGTAGAATCTCGGCATATAGTACCTGTTGCAATAAAAGGGAATATTTATTATTATTTAAGTTTTCTACTTATTATGTCATAAATGTTTAAATGTTAAAAATACCTGTTCCTATTACTTCTAAATCAGAGTTGAGGATTTCACATTTTTGATTGTTCGTAACATTGGTCGAATTCTGGAACTGCGAAGCAATGAATTCAGGAGCATTGAATTATGTGGCGCGTCCTCCATCAGAATAATTGACCAGTGCACGAATTCCCTGTTCAATATTTCCCACCATGTTGATCAAAACCTCCATTTGCCCAGACAAATTTCCCACTGTACCCTCCAAACTTCCCACCCTCATTTTCAACTCATCCTGCTCGCTATGAACATGTCGGAGTCATTTCTGTGCAATGGCACAAGCCTTAACTTTAGTCTTTGGTATAACGGTCCCAACACCGCGGCTCCTACCCCTTGCATCCTTACCAAGCACTTGTGATAAGATGTCTTCATCCACTGTCAATTTTTCTTCATCACTATCAGTGATCTTTTCCTTCGCTTTCGCAATTTGATCCTGTAATATGATAATACTTACATGAATAAGGAATTTTAAAGAATATGCAAGTTAATATTTGTTTAACTTACAAAGTATGAAGAAGTGGCATCTAATATGCTACCATCTTTTTTCCTGTGTGTCTTCTCCCATACTTGACGACGACTGATATTTGTTGATGAACTAGCAACGATCTGCAATACAAGTTGATGCAACGACATGAATATCCAATCACAATGTGTAAATAATTTGAATGAAAATGAATATAAATTACCATTTCTTGTTCTATTTTAGCGTGACTTTTACGTCCTGCATGATGAGCATAACTGGGCAATGCTCTGTTCTTTTTTCCTACCTCCCTTCTTCCGCTCGCTTCAGGCGTTGCTTCATTTTTTATGAACTCTGCCCAATCTTCTTGAGCAACTGTAGGTGGGCAATTTTTCAACCGTTCTTCGTCATTGTTGAAAGGGTCATAATAAACTACTCTCAAGTTTTTCTTGTATCTCCTAAAAGCCTCGGCCATTCTCTTTAAAAACATTTCCTTTGAAAGCGGATCGAGCTCATAAATTTTCTGCAAAAAATATATTAAATTATATGTTGTGCAAAGAGTTGAAACCATAAGGCTATTGAATGAAATAGTTGTTGTCAAACAGATAAGGATACTTACCACCAATTCGTTCCAAACGTTGTCCTTGTATATTCCAGGTACTTTATTCCAACTTATATATGATATCGGCAAATGAGCTCTTACTAGTTTACCGAGCATAGTAGCGATTTTTCCAGCGTTATCTGAGACCGGAATACCAAGTAAGTTTTGATCAACTTTCTTCGCCTCTGAACATGACGAATGTGAAGATAGTGGATTTTCTGACATAGTTTCCTGTAAAATATAATATCACTAATTATTTTAATAAGTCACGATAATAATTATACATGTATCAATGTATCAATGTCAACACTTCATAATATAACACACTTGCACATACAAAATTATTAAGTGACAACACCTGGAATTACATTGGAATGTATAAAATATTCAAAACCATACATACACACAATCGTGCAATTAAAAATATATAGACACACAATCATGTGATGTACGAATACTAATAAGTTAACATATGGATTTGGTAAGGTCTTCTAATTTTTCATTGTCTTCAAAAGCTGATTGATAGACGGTAGGGAACTCAATGTCATCCACATTTGTAGTCAACCGTTTTGGTGTATGCAAGACCACAAACCATCCGTTATTTTTTAAATCTTTTGAGTAGAAAACTTGACTTGCTTCTGTGCAAGAATAAATGGCTCATCATTCACGTTATTTTTGTTCTTCAATTTCCCTAAATTTACCATGATGAGGTTTGAAATGGGATCTATTTTGCAACCACTGACCTTATCCTCGACTTTTACCCAATCACAATAAAAAACTGTTTGTTTGAAGTTAGTGTAATCCAACTCAAGTATCTGTTGAATGACTCCGTAATACGTTGTTTCTGCTTCCTTATAATTTTTATCCTTGCCACTCGCTCTAAATTTTGTAATTGCTCTCATGTATACACTGCTATTTTGTGTTACCATATGATCTTCATACTTTTTCGTGGAAAATGAAAATCCATTCACTTGGTACTTCATATAACTATGCGTTATGAACTTCGGCCCGTGCACTAACCGCCACAGAGTTGGATCAACATCGATGGTCTTTAACAGCTACATAAATTTTAATAAGTAAAAAAACATGGTCACAAAGGTGTATTGCACACTTATAAACACATGAAATACTTAAGACGAAGTTAAACCTCATTACGTAACCATAGATTAAAACTTTGAACTACTTCCACGGTGGTAGCCCTGCCTCTAGGTTGAAATCTAGTACTTTTCACATAGGAGTTATACCTCCTACGAAAAACACATATCAAAATGTATATATAAATTGAATTAAAAAAATTAAAATTCCAAACAAGTTCGTGAACTTACTTCTTCCATTCATCCAATCCATCATACTTATTAAGGACCCATCTACGCACCTGTTCAAACTGCACTTGGGTTAACGTTATGTCTTTACCATTATCCAGAGGTATCTCACCAGCAAACTCATCGTCCTCGTCTAAAAATGCTTCGCGGGTATGTTTATGATTGCCATCACCTCCGTTTGGCATATATTCCATGCAGTAAAGACTAGCTTCTTGTACGATATATCCTTCTGCAATACACCCTTCAATGTATCTTTTGTTGCGCACATATCCTTTATATGTTTTCATCAACCTATAAATGTGATCAATTATATACTGTAGACGGTAGCTATTTATATGAAATAATGATGTGCATAACTGAAATTAGAAATTTACCGTTCAAATGGATACATCCATCTATATCTGACAGGGCCACAAATCAACGCTTCATTGGCTAAATGAACCATAAGGTGGACACTAATATCAAAAAATGCAGGTGGAAAATGTTTTTCAAAAACACACATTGCTTCTACTAAGCTAGCCTTTGCTTTTAAAAGATGTTCCCTATTGATCACCTTTGAACACAAAATGTTAAAGAATAAACTAATACGATGAACATCATTTCGTAGATCCTTATGTTGTGGATAAGAATGTTGAAGCAATACCGGAAGCAAATGCTGCATTATGACATGGTAATCATGTGACTTCATATTTCTTAGTTCAGGAGGATTGATGCTCACATTGTTGTGAAAGTTAGAAGAAAATTTGTTAGGCACTTTCAGATTTTTCAAAACGGTGCAAAACCGTATCTTTTCTTCTTTGCTCAAAGCGAAAGTTGTCTTTGGTATGATTGTTTTATTTGTTTCAGGATCTTCCATCACCTACAACTTTTGTTTTATACCCATGATTTTCAAATCCTTGCGTGCATTGATGCCATCTTTTGACTTATCTTTATGGTCCATAATGGTGCTGATGAGATGATCTGTGACATTCTTCTCCGTATGCATAACATCAATATTATGTCGGACCAAATTTGCTTTCCAATATGGTAAATCAAAAAAGATAGACCTCCTATACCATCCAGAAATATTGTCAACATCTTCATTGGTTGACTTTTTCCGTTTTCGACCAATTTCTTCTTTTTGTTTACCAACTTTCATTTTGATATTCGCTACTTTCTTTTCAACTTGAAAACCAGTCAATGGCCATTTAGGACGACGAAGTTCTTGTTCGTTGTTGAAATTTGTCTTATCGTATCGAAACTTGTGTTCGTTAGGAAGAAACATTCGATGTCCCATGTAACACATCTTCTTACTTTCAGGAAGATAATAAGAACAAGTGTTTTCCCCACAAACAGGACATGCAAAGTAACCGTGAGTTGTACATCCCGATAAAGTCCCAAAAGTAGGGTGATCATGGATTGCCCACAGCACCCTAGCTCTCATTGTGAACTCAGATTTATTTAACGAGTCAAATGTAACTACTCCTTCCCATAACTGCTTTAACTCGTCTATCAACGGCTGTAAATAAACATCAATATCCTTTCCTGGTTGTTTTGGCCCAGAAATCAACAATGTTAACATTGAGAACTCCCTTTTCATGCACATAGACGGAGGAAGATTATATGGTACTACAATTACTGGCCAACAACTGTAAGGGTTAGAGAGAGAAGCATGTGGACAGAAACCATCTGTTACTATTCCAAGTGTGACATTTCGTGGCTCGGCAGCAAAAGTTTGATCAAATGAATCTGCGACTTTCCATTGAGAAGTGTCACATGGATGACGCATTACGGTTGGATCAGACTTGGCACGACCATGCCAGGTCATCGCATCTGCCATCCATGGTACAATATACAGTCTCTTCAATCTAGAAATTAAAGGAAAATGTCTTAATGTCTTTCGAGGTACTTTGGTGCATTTTCTCTCTTCGTTTAATGATGTCATATATCTTGGTTCATTGTAATTTGTACAAGAAACTTTGTTCGCATCATCTTTCCAGTACAATATGCAATCATTGATGCATGCATCATAAGTTTTGTAATTCATCCCAACTTGCTTAATGATCTTCTTCACATCGGAGTACTTTGTCGGCAGCGTGTTACCTTCGGGGAGTAACTCCTTTATTAGTTCGAGAAGTGCAGTCATACCATTATCTGAAAAGCTGTATTGGGTCTTCAAGCTATTCAGTTTCACAATGGCATACAACTTCGTAATCCCTTTTGAACATGAAGGATACAGTGGCTCTTTTACGCTACCAAAAAGCGATTCATACTTCTTACTTTCATTGGCCTGCCAATCTGGATAATCAGTAGACTGCTCTCCAACATTAGCATGATCAGGCAACGAATTTGTAGGTTAAAAATGATGAAATATATCTGCATCGTTGACCAGATCTTCCATCCTAATATGTTCAGACTCAACAGTAGTTCTTCCATGATTAACTGGTTACTGTTTTTCCATCTCCGCCCTTTTTTCCCTATGAAAATACCACGCTGTATATGATTGGATAATACCCCATCTAAGCAAATGAAAATGAATGTCATCTAATTTGATCGTCTTTATATTTTTGCACCGGGTGCAAGGGCATAAATACAATCCTTTCTTACCACCGTTTTCTTCAACAAAACTAATGAACTTCTGCACCCCGTCTATATAGTATGTAGATCTTAGATCTGATTCATTAATCCATTGTTTGTCTATGCTGAAAGACATACTGCCCTCCTATATCATATTTAACAGAACATGAGACTTGCCCTTCAATGGGTCCTCGTTCCAACTGCTCGAAAATAATATTTTTGAAATTATATTGAGAAATTTGTTGTAAGATTAATTCTACATATTTAACTTTACTAAATTATATTGTTCTTGTTAAATATAATAGTTATTTTTTTTCTATTACCAAATAGCATTGAATAATCTAGTAGTAAGGGTTGGTCTATTATTATCTATATAAAAAGGGATGAGAGACTATAGTTTAGGTATAGATATTCGTAAATAGTTACCATGAGAAATTTATTTACTACATGCTACAAAGAACAAAAAGCTTACTGTTTGGATGAAATATTCGGGAGACAAAGCAAACAGTTGGTGGTTTGTTTGGATAGTCCTCTACAGACTGAAGAGTAAGCTTAAACGTGCCACAAAATAAATAAGGTAACTATTCTTAAGAATTGTACTAAAATTAGTAAAAAAAACCAAATGCATAAATTACTCTATGTTTTTGAAAAGCATTATTGACAGTATTGTGTCAAATAAAAGATTGCATGTGAAGCCTAATTAATTCTTATGTCAACTCAAACCTTATCCCTATACATAATCCTGACCTAGTTGTTACCCTCCCAATCTCTGACATCCTGACATTAATTCCAACAAAGAAAGCCTTAATACATCAATATTATTTTTCAGTTATACACACACACACACACACACACACACATATATATATATATATATAAACGCATATAGGCATGGGTAAGCACACACTCATAGGTTCCAAACATTATATAAACACAGTCATATACTCCTGCACACACTGCTACAATAGCCAGACACACTCAGAAACCATATCACACTAGTAAATAGATGCAAACATATAGGCAAACTAGAACAACATGCTACTACAGTAAATACATCGGATTTCGGGTGATTATCACTGGGTGTTTATTTCCAAAGAAAGTATTACTTATTTGCTCCATTCTACTAGACTCCTTAGATTTTCAAATGAATATCTAATGTGACTAAAATACTCAGTTGCATTTCTCAGTAAACAAGAGTAATCAGTTTTAATTTGATGTCAATCCTGTGCTATAGGGTTATCAAAATTACGAATAAACTTTGTGATCAATTCCTTATTTCAGGGTCATTAACACTACAAGTTTATGTTTGAAGCTTTTATATAAAGGAATACATACTAATACTTGTTTCAGCTAGCCCAACATTTCTATAATGTTTATTTACCTTTTCCAATCTTTATACATAACTAAAGTATGAAAAAAAAATACACAGTCAAATACATAAAATAAACAATCACATGCTACTGGTGTCATTAAAGCTTCTATTTTCGAAGCAAATACTAACCTGCCGTATTATAATATTTCAGTAATTTTAGCCCAACTTCCAACTATATTTCCTTACTTCACAAAATCAGTTGCAAAGTGAGTAATCAGATTATTAAGTCACTTTATAACAAGGAAAATAACTCTACAGCAAGCAATCAAGTTCAGAAATAAGAACATCAATGTTGTTGTTAATTTTACCTAGCAAACTACAAAAATACACCGTAACTATATTATATCTTAGCAACTAAACTTTCAACAAAATGTTAATCTCATCAACTAAATCAAGTGTACAGACTACCTGATTACAAAATAAAGACAGCAACTAAATTTATTTGTTTCGGGTAATCAATTTCTGTTTCATGCCTATCTAAAGCATGAGATAACATTCCCATTTTATTTGATAATTATTGGCACAAAATAACAAACTTACCTTAAATAACAGGTTAGGTGTAGGATAGTTCAGATATTTTAATATTAGTCAAGAAGATATCTCCATTGAAATGTAGAAGAAGAAAAAATAATAATAAATGCAGGTGTAGTCACAATGAATGTAGTCACAATAAATGCAGGGGTAATCAATTTCCATTGAAATCTAGATTCATTTGGTTTGTAGTGCAGCAGTTTTTATATCAGAAATTGAGTCATTACTAGCTGCAACCAGACTTGTTCCTATTTGTGTCATGTGTGCATGTTGTGCAGCATGCACACACATGCACACTGTTTCCTTAACAGTTTCTTCCTAGTGCCTATTCAACAATTCCTGGTGATGAATGTTAAGCCTCATCTTTCCTTTCCAAGCTCCTTGATCAACTTCTTCTTATAAGAAATCAAAATTTGTTAAGTTTGGTTGTTTGGAAACACTTCATAAAGAGGTAGCATAACTAGCTAAGTTAAATTTGAAGAAGCATCTATTTGCATGTTTTAATTTATAATAGAAATTCACATGATTTTGATCAAATAAATGGTAAAATAAAACAGATTTGTTTCAAATAATTACAAGCAAAATGCCACTATTTTGGTATGCATTCATCTTATAGGTCATAATATCGAAATATCGGAATTAATTTATTTTTGTTTATTACTATTTAATTATAACTGCTTATAAGTTTTTATTCAAAAATCTTTAAAACGAGAATCAAAATAAGTAATTGCAATTGAGCTTTAAAAGCCTGTTTGACAACAATTTATAAGAACATGTTACCTACTGAAATTCCTACACTTTTAGCAAATCACTGGTGTAAGCATCAAAAATTTGAATAAGGAAATTTAAAATAACTAATCGTATAAGTTATAACACACTAGGGGTCTACCTACCAACTACTTATGAATAATCAAAGCAACTTATAAGTTAATCATTTGTATTTGAGTGCTTAGCAACGACTTATAAAAAGAAGATATAAGTTGATATATGGTTAAGTAATAAAATAATAAATAGTTGCTTACGGTGTATTTCATCATTTACAAGAAAATATCATTAAAAAGAAAATTACCCTATCAACCCAAATATATTCATCTTTCATCATTGTTTTAAAAAAAGCTTTATGGGGAAACATATGTAACTTCATTTTCTAAGTTAGTAATTTTACATGATTCAAGCTACTTGATCGTTCATAATATAAATTGTTTAGTAAAGAACAATATAATTTAGTAAACAATTAACTTCCTTGTAAGATTTATACGCATGCCTTTTTCATGATCGTTTTTTGTTTTCCTGTACGACCTAGAATTTTGTAGTATGATTTTAAACATTTAATTAATTTTAAATAGTTAAAATATATGGACTATTTAAATTTCAATAAATGGAACTCAAAATATAGGGTTTATTTTAAACATTAGCACCAAACTGTTTCCAAAAAATTTGTCATTACAACGGCGCCATTTTGTAGCACCGGAGTAATGTCTATGCATTACCTGTGACGACCCGGAATTTTTGTATATTGAAATATGAATATTTAATTTATTTTAAATATCCGAAGGTAAAATTTTAACTTTAATTTCAAATATACAGTATTTATTTGGATAATTAATTATTAAATTTAATAATTGGAATTGAGTAAAATATAGAATCTGGAATTTTAAGGCCATTAAAAATAATATGAAGGCTTAGAAAATTTATACTGATAATTCTGAAGGTGTTGGAACTTTCAAAATTGAATTTTGAGCTGTTTTGCTCAGTTTTGAAAAGTTAACGTTTAAATAAATAATATAATTGCTTTAGTACTGTTGCAAATCTATGCGGACACGTAAAGGAATTTTAAAACACGTGTCCTACCTAATAAACACGCGTCTCCTTCTTTCTTTAAAAATCATAACCGAGCTCAAACCAGATTTACCACTTGAACACTCCAAACGAAAATCAAAAGCAATTCGTATTCAACTCAGATAAATTTCCCTCTTTCAATTCTAATCGAGCATGAAAAAGAAAACCCAAATCAAAAATTATATACAGCTGCTTCGAAATTCTAATGGCCGTTTGAACGAATTTCTTTTGGGCCGCAATTTCAGTTTCAAATCGCGAACTGGTCGCGAGCGTAGGAGGGGTGGTGTTCGGCGACTATACCGTTGAGGGGTGTGTTGCGAGTTCGTTTCGCACGAGGTCGTAAAGGGAGGGCTTGTTCTCGAAGTCGCGGTCGCGTACTAGGTTGTAAGGCGAGAGTCACGATTTGGGCTTAGGGTTTGGATCGCGTTCGTGGCGATGGTAGGGCGGTGCTATGGGGTTCTGCGCATCGTCGAAGTGAAGCTCGATTTGGTTCGCAAACTCGACAGCGTAGGTGAGGAGGCATAGTCTCGAGTTGCATTGCCGGAGGGTCGTGAGTCACCTGAGGGCAGCGTACGATTGGGCAATCAAGATGAAGTGGTCGCGAGGCTAATAAGGAGCATGCTTGACTGTGGAGTGTGGGATTGAGCTCGTCAGGCGTGAGGTGGATTTCGAGCAGCAGTGATTTTTGGGTTCCTGTTCTTTGAGGTAGTTAATTTTAAGCAATTTTAGTTTTTATGTTTCCACAGTTTAAGCTGGCTAACTGTTTGATTTAAATTAGCAGTTTGCTATAAAGCAGAAAAGTTTATGAAATATGGAAATTCATTACACTAAAATAAATAGTTAATTATCTGAAATAATATATTAAGGTAGTTAATTGGGTTAATTAACTTTGTAAATTGTTTCAGTTATTAAAAATAATTTATCTAATAGGAAACTGATCAATAGCTTAGTTTAAATTTATAGTGTTAATTAATTGAATCTTTTAAAAGGAAATTATGGGTAAGATTTAAATTATTAGGTTAACCAAACTTTAGGTAAATTAAATGGTTGGTAACTAAGTGGTAGTTAATTATTTGATCAATTCAAGTATTTATAAACTGTATAAATATTTTTACAAGGTCTGAGATTATGGAAATCAAATCGGGTTGGATGGACGGCAAAACAATAATCAAAGGTGAGTTAATCTCACTCAGTTATATTTGAATTTAAATGGTTAAATTTAAATATTTGATTGAATGGTTGATTTGGTTGATATGATATATATATATATAGTAGTATATACCAATATATATATATTGGCATATGTATATATTGGAATTGATATTCCCGCATTATATAGCGGATGAGACCCTATGCGCCACATAATAGCGGATGATATTTTATAAACCCATATACCGCGATATTCCACCTCGAAGTGGAATTGGTATTGTGCTAACGTCTGTGGATGCAGGGAAACAGGTTGGAGGGATCCAACTGGATTCCTCAAAATATTTAATTTTTGTTTAAATATTCTGTGATATGATTGTTGTTATCCTGTGATAATTTATATTGGATAATCTGGTTGGATTGAATTTCCCAGTATAATGAGTTATCAAAAGCAATTGAATTGGATTTTTGGAAAATATAAAAGAGTAAAATTAAGTTAAGTAATTCTAGTGAATTCGAATAAATTAAATATGGAAAAGAGGAATTTTGAATAAATAGAGAAATGTTGAATTTAAAGAAGACTTATGTGATGTTATTTAAAGGGATAAAAATTTATTTTAATTCAATGTTTAAATGTAATTAAAAAGAGAAGGAATTTGGGAAATCTGAAACTTGTGTTTCGGTTTAAAGATTTTAAATCATAATAAGAAATAAAATCTGGAAGTTAATGAATTTGGAAATAAATGGATTAAGTAAGAAAATTTATTTCAAAGTAAAATAAATTGGGAAATCAATTATAAATTGATTTAAATACTTTGGAATTTGAATTTTAAAGAGAAATGAGATTTGGGAGAGATAAACTGGGTTTGTAAAGTAAAATAAAATATCAGAGAATATTTGAAAATATAATTTCAAAGTGGGAATTTATAAAAGGATATGGTTTGGTTTAAAAATAAATGTTATTTTATTTTTAAAAGATGGGAGTGAGAAGGATATTTCTCTGTATAGCCAAGTACGTTTTCAAAGCAATTTTAATATAAGTTAAAAGTTCTAATTGTATTTTTAAAAGCATATTTTAGAAAATTTATTATTTCTAAATGTTAATTTCCTAAGTAAGTATGTTTTAGGAAACCTATTCTTTTTAAATATTTAAACTTTAAAGTAAGTATTTTTCAAAGATCTATTATTGTAGTAATTATATAAAAGTGATTTGGTATTATATTTTAAAAAGAGAAATTTAGTTTATATTTGTAAAGTGGTTTCATTTTAAATATTTCTTAAGTATATATTTTGTTAAGGTATTAAAGTAGTTTTTTTTTAAATTTCAATATTATTAAGTATATTTATAGTAAAGTGTTTTAAGATTATTTTAAAATCTAAGTGTTTTGTACTTGGTGTTTCAGAGGAAATAAATATTTGGAAATGTATTCCGTAAGCGGAAACTGTTTTGAAATTGTTTTCAAATGAGTTTTGAAAATTCGGAAATATATCTTGGAAAGATATTTGGGCAAATAAATAATGTGGGAAATTATTTAATTGTGTGATGGTTGCTTGTGGATGTTAATTGATAGTTAAATAACCGACTATCAATATTGGCCAAATGCGCTGATCGTTTCGAAGAGACCGGGATCGGGTTTCCGTATACCGGGATTCTAGGTCTGGAGACTCGAATACCACTTCGATCCGGTTTGTACGTTTCGTGTAACGATTTCGGAGTCGAAGATGGAGCTGTGAAGTGCAAGGGCTAGTCGCTACTAATCCTGAGGATATTTCCAAAATGGATGTAGTAGGAGTAGTGCCTTCGGTTCCGTTCGGACCCGGGACGGACTTGTATGGACGAATGCTTTCGTGACATCGTCAGGTGGGCGATGGGCATTCTAAGGGATATGTTCTGAAAAGGTATCGTTTAGCCTCGAACCTCATCAACCGGGAATGACTGAAAATCAGGGGTTATGCAGCAAGGCTTCGTGGGTAGCTCCCACTGGAGGGTAAGGTCATCCCTGTCTAGATGTCCCTTTTTATTTCGGCTTAGTGGTGCGGTTGCTGATCCCAACCATGGGGTGATTTTATTCGGGATCATCCAGTAAGGGATGGTTCCGGCCTTGTGTTGCAGGGGAGCGGGCGTACTCCTCGGTACGCTGATCTAGACCAGGTACTGTGATAGGTGGTACCCCAGTGCCTAGTCATTCGTTGGAAATCCATTCTTCCTACGTGCCTTGTACGGTATTTGTTTGTATTACCCACTTTTGTGGCTAGTATGCTGGAATTTAATAATGTAACAATTTCAGCTATTTTAATAAGTATTTGTATATAGACACTATTATAATATCAGAGGAATTTAATAAAAAGTGTTTTAGCTATCGTAAGGTAAAAACCCGACATGTTTATTTGTGGCGTGGTCTTACGAGATGCTTTTGTTTTCAAAGGGTTTGAAACTTTAATAATCAATTGAGTGTGATTTTCTCACGCAGGTATTCCAGACTGACTCGGGTATTGTTTTATATGATGCTCGGGTCAGACCGAGTATTATAGATTACAGGAAATGATGCTATGGAGCTGGATGGCGATACGTACTTTCGTATTTGAGTTATATATTCCGCTGTGTATTCAGATTGTGAGGACAAGTTATGATTACTGTCCAGTTGTATGATATTGATGTGATGTACTCTGATGATGTATTTGGATGATGTATATGTAAACAGAAATAGATTTCTTTTTGTGTAAAGATCTGTTATTACCTATTATATTTTATTCCACTGCGTATGTGAGATTCTGTTGTTGTTTTCTATTTTTCTTCTTCTTCTACCTCTTCTTTTTACCCAAATGGTCCGGTTTTTCGTGTTAGAAAAAGCCTAGGTTGTTACAGTGGTATCAGAGCTTAGGCTGGCGATAACCTTGGCTCTGTTGGGAATTTTGAGAGTACTAATAGATATGAGCGCGTATTTGTTAGTGAATATAAAATGGTTTTATATTGTGTTGGTTGGTTTATTGAGTGGCATATGAACCTTCGTCGGCACAGTCTGGACAACTGTATCGAAGGGGTTTCTAAACACTTGAATAGAACAGTTCGACACAGTATTGTTTTAAATAGGGTGAATGAAATAATTTTGCCCAAATTATTTTGTATATAAAAGAAATAATTATTCAAAAATTATTATGGTTATATATTTGGATGCTTGGTTGTTAGAAGATGACAATAATGAGTTAGTCTCATTATTGAGTAGAAATTGGAAACTTATAACTTAAGTTGAAGAATAAATTTATATAACAAAATGGAATTTGAAATATAGACTATAAATGAAATTTATAAATTGAGATAAACTTTATATACAAATGTGAATTACAAATGTGATTTATAATCAAATGAGATAAATTCATAAACAAATGAAATTTGTAAATGTAAATTGTAAATGTGACTTATAACTTGAAATAAAATGTGATAGAATTCCAGAGTAATGTTTGGATATAAAATTTAATGGATTTTGAATTTGAAGTTTTGGGAAAGGTTTAAATTTCTTTGGATTTAAAAATAGTTTTTAAAAGTTTTGGGGAAATAATGGTGACATTATTTTATGAATATTTTTAAAATTGAATTGAAATCTGGTGGGAATTTGGGATTTTAAAAATGTTTGAAATGTTTTAAAGTGATAAAAGCATTAAATTCTCTTTCGGTCGCTGGAAAATAATTTCGGTGATGACTGCAGCACCATCGATGTCTATTTTCGAGTTTCCAAAGAGAAATTGCTACCAAACTATTTTAAAATTGGAAATGATTGTGAATTGGGTTGGTTTTGAAATTAAAAAGGAAAATTGTTTGATAAAAGCAGATTGTTTTGGAAATTGGGATTTGAGGTGATATACCAGATGAGTATGAGTTATTCATGGATTCAAAATGGTTTTAAAATAAAACCGGGCAATTGAATTCTGGGAATTCTATTTAAAATAAAAATGTGGAAATTTAAATGAATCAACAATATAAAGTATAGAGTGAAGTTGATTGAAATAAGAAGGGAATGAAAGTTTAAATCTGGGATTATAATTATGAGATGGAAATAACTCAATGAGTAATATAAGTTGGTAGATAAAAGAGTTAGAGAACTTGAAGGTGAATGAATTGTAAAACTTGTATAAAATTGTATCCTGGAATTAAAATTTAATTCGAGTATATGAAGGTGAATAAAATATATTTGAATTTAACTTAAGATAAGTTAAATAAAATTGAGAATTGGAATTGAATTAAATGTAAAATGCTTATAATTGTGTAAAGAAATTCATATTCTTAAGTTATTAAGTGTAATAATTTGAAAATTTGATTGTAAAGATGAAAATGGACTTAAATGAATAGTCCCAGGTCTTCAGCAAGTAAGTTAAAACTTATGAATAGAGATGAAATTGTAAGTCATAAATGGGAATTCATTTCTTTGAACCATTAAGAGTTATAATTTGAAATTGTAATTATCAAATGGAAATGACTAAGATGAGCAATCTTAATTTTTAAATAGATCCAAACTTGAATTATAAAATAAATTGAACTTAAGATAATTAAGTGAAGTGATATTTGGAATTAAAAAGCAAGTATTTAATTTTAACCAGCGGAGGAACTAATTAGATAATAAATTAGTTAATGAAATTGAATTGTGAGTTAATGAAATTGAATTAAAATAGTGATGGTTTGAATTGCGAATGAAATCCAAATAAATGAAAAAAAATTGGAAATGACCTGGTTATTAATAAAATAATTCTAGATGAATTGAGTATGGAAATTAAAATTCATAATGATTGAGTGAATGAACCACTTATATTAAATAAATAAATGGATGGAATTTGATTAAATAAGAATCAAATGAAAGATGGAAATAAGACTTTAAAGGGTTGGCTAAATGGAAAATAAACTTAAGTTATTGACTTAAGTAAATGTTGAATGGAAACTGAACTCAACAGAAGAGTGGTTTAAATAAGTTGAGAAATAGTTATTGAATGAATTAACTTGGATTGTTTCCGAGCTAAATAAAATTCAATTTTTGGAAGTTGGAGATGAATTGAATTTAAGGAAAAAAAAATTTGAAATGAAGTAGTAAATTGAAGTAAGTTGAAATTCATATGAAATGGGAGTTCAATTTGAATATATACACTTCAGTGGTGAAGTAGTAAATAAATATAAGAAAATTTATATGAACTTAAGAATTGAAGAATGAAATTCTTAAGAAAATTTGTATTGGAAATATACTTAGTAATTTTGGAAATATATATATATATATATATACTAAGTGAATAGTTGAATGAAGATTAAAATTGAAGTTGTGAAATGCGATAGTTGTGAATAAAGGGATAACAATCAAAAAGAAATGTGAATAAAGGAGAATTGATATAACTGATAATCAATTGGAATTTATACGTAAGATGTACGTATATTATTTTATCCGCATAGCTATTTGGTCCAGATGTCGAACACAGAATTTCGAGATAGTTTTATCAATCCGAATCAGGATTTTTCACTCGATTTTCAACGGCGAGCCTGGATATGGATTGTTGATTGATTCTGGATATTCTCTATCATAGTTTGTGACTATGCAAGGAGAATGACCGTTTCTGATCGAGAAACCAGATCTGAGTCCGCACTAGGAAGTCGGGTGGACAATACTAGTTCGGAAGTGAAATTGTGTGATCGATTGAGCGATCGAATGTGATATTGCGTACGGATGATATATGTGCATCGTACGGGCTTAAGTAAAACAAATATTGGAAATTTGTAAAGAAGTTGATAAAATGACTTTGGAATTGTGATTGAATATTATTGCTTAGTAGGATATACAGGTGTATAAAAGCAATGGATAAATTGGGATTTTTGATTTTAAAAGATAAAATTTAATGGCCCGACAAAAGGTATGTATTTGAATTTCTATATGAAATTTGATTGGGTTTTTGATCCAGCCACTTGGCTTTTTGTTTTCTTTTTGAGATTGAGAGGCCATAGAGCCATTTTGTAGTAGTACCGAGCTAGCCGCGCAAAGGAGACGCTGGCGAAATTTTTCGGAAATTTAAGGAGTTAGAAAAATTTTGGAAAATTTTGATAATTCAAAATTTGAATTCAAATTTAAATTTGAATGGATAAGTAGGTGGTATGAGTTGAACTTATGAATAAGTTTGGGAAGTTAAAAGATGATTAGTGTATCATTAATAAAAGATTGTTTGGGTATTGTTAAAACTGTTTGAACTTGGGAAATAGTAATGGGTATTGGATCATTCTTCCTAACTGGTAATTTCGGGGACGAAATTCTTTTAAGGGGGGAGGAATGTGACGACCCGGAATTTTTGTATATTGAAATATGAATATTTAATTTATTTTAAATATCCGAAGGTAAAATTTTAACTTTAATTTCAAATATACAGTATTTATTTGGATAATTAATTATTAAATTTAATAATTGGAATTGAGTAAAATATAGAATCTGGAATTTTAAGGCCATTAAAAATAATATGAAGGCTTAGAAAATTTATACTAATAATTCTGAAGGTGTTGGAACTTTCAGAATTGAATTTTGAGCTGTTTTGCTCAGTTTTGAAAAGTTAACGTTTAAATAAATAATATAATTGCTTTAGTACTGTTGCAAATCTATGCGGACACGTAAAGGAATTTTAAAACACGTGTCCTACCTAATAAACACGCGTCTCCTTCTTTCTTTAAAAATCATAACCGAGCTCAAACCAGATTTACCACTTGAACACTCCAAACGAAAATCAAAAGCAATTCGTATTCAACTCAGATAAATTTCCCTCTTTCAATTCTAATCGAGCATGAAAAAGAAAACCCAAATCAAAAATTATATACAGCTGCTTCGAAATTCTAATGGCCGTTTGAACGAATTTCTTTTGGGCCGCAATTTCAGTTTCAAATCGCGAACTGGTCGCGAGCGTAGGAGGGGTGGTGTTCGGCGACTATACCGTTGAGGGGTGTGTTGCGAGTTCGTTTCGCACGAGGTCGTAAAGGGAGGGCTTGTTCTCGAAGTCGCGGTCGCGTACTAGGTTGTAAGGCGAGAGTCACGATTTGGGCTTAGGGTTTGGATCGCGTTCGTGGCGATGGTAGGGCGGTGCTATAGGGTTCTGCGCATCGTCGAAGTGAAGCTCGATTTGGTTCGCAAACTCGACAGCGTAGGTGAGGAGGCAAAGTCTCGAGTTGCATTGCCGGAGGGTCGTGAGTCACCTGAGGGCAGCGTACGGTTGGGCAATCAAGATGAAGTGGTCGCGAGGCTAATAAGGAGCATGCTTGACTGTGGAGTGTGGGATTGAGCTCGTCAGACGTGAGGTGGATTTCGAGCAGCAGTGATTTTTGGGTTCCTGTTCTTTGAGGTAGTTAATTTTAAGCAATTTTAGTTTTTATGTTTCCACAGTTTAAGCTGGCTAACTGTTTGATTTAAATTAGCAGTTTGCTATAAAGCAGAAAAGTTTATGAAATATGGAAATTCATTACACTAAAATAAATAGTTAATTATCTGAAATAATATATTAAGGTAGTTAATTGGGTTAATTAACTTTGTAAATTGTTTCAGTTATTAAAAATAATTTATCTAATAGGAAACTGATCAATAGCTTAGTTTAAATTTATAGTGTTAATTAATTGAATCTTTTAAAAGGAAATTATGGGTAAGATTTAAATTATTAGGTTAACCAAACTTTAGTTAAATTAAATGGTTGGTAACTAAGTGGTAGTTAATTATTTGATCAATTCAAGTATTTATAAACTGTATAAATATTTTTACAAGGTCTGAGATTATGGAAATCAAATCGGGTTGGATGGACGGCAAAACAATAATCAAAGGTGAGTTAATCTCACTCAGTTATATTTGAATTTAAATGGTTAAATTTAAATATTTGATTGAATGGTTGATTTGGTTGATATGATATATATATATATATATAGTAGTATATACCAATATATATATATTGGCATATGTATATATTGGAATTGATATTCCCGCATTATATAGCGGATGAGACCCTATGCGCCGCATAATAGCGGATGATATTTTATAAACCCATATACCGCGATATTCCACCTCGAAGTGGAATTGGTATTGTGCTAACGTCTGTGGATGCAGGGAAACAGGTTGGAGGGATCCAACTGGATTCCTCAAAATATTTAATTTTTGTTTAAATATTCTGTGATATGATTGTTGTTATCCTGTGATAATTTATATTGGATAATCTGGTTGGATTGAATTTCCCAGTATAATGAGTTATCAAAAGCAATTGAATTGGATTTTTGGAAAATATAAAAGAGTAAAATTAAGTTAAGTAATTCTAGTGAATTCGAATAAATTAAATATGGAAAAGAGGAATTTTGAATAAATAGAGAAATGTTGAATTTAAAGAAGACTTATGTGATGTTATTTAAAGGGATAAAAATTTATTTTAATTCAATGTTTAAATGTAATTAAAAAGAGAAGGAATTTGGGAAATCTGAAACATGTGTTTCGGTTTAAAGATTTTAAATCATAATAAGAAATAAAATCTGGAAGTTAATGAATTTGGAAATAAATGGATTAAGTAAGAAAATTTATTTCAAAGTAAAATAAATTGGGAAATCAATTATAAATTGATTTAAATACTTTGGAATTTGAATTTTAAAGAGAAATGAGATTTGGGAGAGATAAACTGGGTTTGTAAAGTAAAATAAAATATCAGAGAATATTTGAAAATATAATTTCAAAGTGGGAATTTATAAAAGGATATGGTTTGGTTTAAAAATAAATGTTATTTTATTTTTAAAAGATGGGAGTGAGAAGGATATTTCTCTGTATAGCCAAGTACGTTTTCAAAGCAATTTTAATATAAGTTAAAAGTTCTAATTGTATTTTTAAAAGCATATTTTAGAAAAATTTATTATTTCTAAATGTTAATTTCCTAAGTAAGTATGTTTTAGGAAACCTATTCTTTTTAAATATTTAAACTTTAAAGTAAGTATTTTTCAAAGATCTATTATTGTAGTAATTATATAAAAGTGATTTGGTATTATATTTTAAAAAGAGAAATTTAGTTTATATTTGTAAAGTGGTTTCATTTTAAATATTTCTTAAGTATATATTTTGTTAAGGTATTAAAGTAGTTTTTTTTAAATTTCAATATTATTAAGTATATTTATAGTAAAGTGTTTTAAGATTATTTTAAAATCTAAGTGTTTTGTACTTGGTGTTTCAGAGGAAATAAATATTTGGAAATGTATTCCGTAAGCGGAAACTGTTTTGAAATTGTTTTCAAATGAGTTTTGAAAATTCGGAAATATATCTTGGAAAGATATTTGGGCAAATAAATAATGTGGGAAATTATTTAATTGTGTGATGGTTGCTTGTGGATGTTAATTGATAGTTAAATAACCGACTATCAATATTGGCCAAATGCGCTGATCGTTTCGAAGAGACCGGGATCGGGTTTCCGTATACCGGGATTCTAGGTCTGGAGACTCGAATACCACTTCGATCCGGTTTGTACGTTTCGTGTAACGATTTCGGAGTCGAAGATGGAGCTGTGAAGTGCAAGGGCTAGTCGCTACTAATCCTGAGGATATTTCCAAAATGGATGTAGTAGGAGTAGTGCCTTCGGTTCCGTTCGGACCCGGGACGGACTTGTATGGACGAATGCTTTCGTGACATCGTCAGGTGGGCGATGGGCATTCTAAGGGATATGTTCTGAAAAGGTATCGTTTAGCCTCGAACCTCATCAACCGGGAATGACTGAAAATCAGGGGTTATGCAGCAAGGCTTCGTGGGTAGCTCCCACTGGAGGGTAAGGTCATCCCTGTCTAGATGTCCCTTTTTATTTCGGCTTAGTGGTGCGGTTGCTGATCCCAACCGTGGGGTGATTTTATTCGGGATCATCCAGTAAGGGATGGTTCCGGCCTTGTGTTGCAGGGGAGCGGGCGTACTCCTCGGTACGCTGATCTAGACCAGGTACTGTGTTAGGTGGTACCCCAGTGCCTAGTCATTCGTTGGAAATCCATTCTTACTACGTGCCTTGTACGGTATTTGTTTGTATTACCCACTTTTGTGGCTAGTATGCTGGAATTTAATAATGTAACAATTTCAGCTATTTTAATAAGTATTTGTATATAGACACTATTATAATATCAGAGGAATTTAATAAAAAGTGTTTTAGCTATCGTAAGGTAAAAACCCGACATGTTTATTTGTGGCGTGGTCTTACGAGATGCTTTTGTTTTCAAAGGGTTTGAAACTTTAATAATCAATTGAGTGTGATTTTCTCACGCTGGTATTCCAGACTGACTCGGGTATTGTTTTATATGATGCTCGGTTCAGACCGAGTATTATAGATTACAGGAAATGATGCTATGGAGCTGGATGGCGATACGTACTTTCGTATTTGAGTTATATATTCCGCTGTGTATTCAGATTGTGAGGACAAGTTATGATTACTGTCCAGTTGTATGATATTGATGTGATGTACTCTGATGATGTATTTGGATGATGTATATGTAAACAGAAATAGATTTCTTTTTGTGTAAAGATCTGTTATTACCTATTATATTTTATTCCACTGCGTATGTGAGATTCTGTTGTTGTTTTCTATTTTTCTTCTTCTTCTACCTCTTCTTTTTACCCAAATGGTCCGGTTTTTCGTGTTAGAAAAAGCCTAGGTTGTTACATTACCCCTCTCCTGATACTTGGTTTGCGCCATTAACAACAATTTTATCCACTTATACAACAATGTCAGAACAATATACAACATTAGCACCAAACTGTTTCCAAAAAATTTGCCATTACAACGGCGCTATTTTGTAGCACTGGAGTAATGTCTATGCATTACCCCTCTCCTAATACTTGGCTTGCGCCATTAACAATAATTTTATCCACTTATACAACAATGTCAAAACCATATACAATGTCAGAACCATATACAACATTAGCACCAAGCTGTAAATTATGCACTAAGATCATTGGACGATTTTTGACTAATAAGATAGAATAAGCTCAGACAGTACAAAAATTATCCAATTAATATAGACAAACGAAATAAAATACAATGAATGAGCTAAGTCATGGATTAAATATATTGTTTAGATCACTTTAGCTACTTATCTAGTAGTAGCTGCTTTTCATAGGAAAGAAGTGTACTTTGTCAGACACATTTGGTAGACTATATATTTTGGTTATAGTTAAGTTAACATATCAAGCAACATGAATTAGAAAAACAAACACAATCATAACAATTACTTGTCACACCTAAGAGTTTTAGATTATACCCACTTCAAGTGAATAGGTTCTAGAAAAATATATAAATATAAAAAAAAACTGATAGATTTTCTCAAAAATTTAACAGCTGCTTTAACAAGGCTAGATAAATAAAACAAAATTTAATAAATTAAGAATCAAAATAGACGTGCTTAGAATTGAAATTCTAAAAGGAGAAATCGAATACTACCTAAGAAATCGAATACCTGTGTGTCGATGTGGTCGTGCAATGCTGGACTCGAGATGGATGCGGTGCGGTAGGGCAAAGTAGAAGCGACGGTAGAGCGGAATGATGTGGAGCAGAGATCGACTGGGAAAGTTAGGGTTTGGAGGAGCGCTATTTCCAGCTTTCTTTTTTTTAATTAGACAAAAGGAGGGAGGGTGTGCATTTTGGGGAAAATTTTCCCACGAAAAGAGGCACAGATTTTGATACGGATATAAGCCGTATCAAATGTTAATACGGCTTACAGCCATATTAAATAATATAGATACGGCTATAAGCCGTATTAAAATTTGATACGGCTTATAGCCGTATCAAATGTGCCGCCTAAGGTTGCGCCAAAATCCTATCTGTGGTGTAGTGGTTGCAACCAATGGAAAATTATGGGATTTCCTTGTGCTCATGCTATAAAGTGTATGAACAAGTCTAAGTTGTCTGTATATGATTTTGTCGAGAATTATTTCACTGTTGATGCTTATCGATGTTCTTATGCCAATGCTATAAATCCTATTCCAAATTATGATAGGCATATTATTGATGGTAGCATTCAAGATGTTATCAAGCCACCAAAGGACAAATGTGGCGCTGGTAGACCATCAGTCAAGCGCAAAGAAGGATTTTCATATTTTCAGAACAAGCAAAACAGTTGTGGCGAGTGCAAGCAGTTTGGTCATAATAAACGGAATTATCAAGCTTCGAAGAGGATATGATTTGATTTTACATTTTGAATTTGTTTAGATTAATAAGTGGATGTGTGACTTGTTTTGGTGGTTTATTGTAATTGGACCTTTTGTTATTAATTTGTATTCAGTATAGCATATTATCAAATTGATTTTAATTTCAGCTATTTAGTATAAGTGATAATATCAGTTTTAGTATCAGTTATATGTTTTTACAGTATCAGTTCTGGTGTTTGTTTTTACAAGTTTTAGTATTGGTATCAGTTTTTATAGTATTAGTTTTTACAGTATCAGTTTTTATAAGTTTTTACAAGTATCAGTTTTTACAAGTTTTGGTATCAGTTTTTACAGTATCAGTATCAGTATCAGTTAGCTTGATTGGAGATAATGTTTGTTTGATTGGATATAAACGACTTTAGTATCAGTTTTGTGTATTATAATACATGCTAGAATTGACACCAGTGCTAATAAATAATTAGAATGATATCTAGTGTTAGCAAAAACTAACATCAGCACTAATTGTTGTTTCATAAAGTATGTTGAGTGTCAGTTTTAGCAAAACTGATACTATTAGTCATAAGAACTGATACTCAGTTACTGTTTTGTATTGAAATATGATATGAAATTTGATAATATCATTATACAACTGATAGTTGCATCTTAAAACTGATAATATTATGTAGGATCCATAGCTGCATGATAGAACTTACAATATACAATCTTGTTATAATATGAACAACAGGAAAAGAAAAGAACACCAACCACAACATATCATTCCAGAAGATTAGTATTGTTTTTACAAGTAAGGGCAGCATTGTTTTTAGAACAGAATATCATTACTTCATAAGTACCAAATTGCAACAGAACATCATTACTTCACAAGTACAAATTTCAACAGAACTACATTACTTTACAAGTACCAAATTTAATTGTGAAACAACACAATGTGAATTCAGTTCTTTCCTTTTCTTTCTTCTTCTAAGCTGGACATGTATTTAGACAGACTCCAGCAATGTTCATCATCTGTCAATATTGCATGTACAATCTTTGCTCTTGTGGATAATATTTCCTTCTTTTCAAGTTTTATTGGTATTCTGCTTTTGTTCAGTGAAATGATGAATATCATTACAAATATTGCACGGTCAAGCCTGTTGAAACCAAAATGTAATGTTAGTATCAGTTTGCATAAGTTGTATTATCAGGTTTATAATTAATACAAAACATTGAGTTTCAGAGATAATGGTACAAGCATATAGTATGCTTTGAATTAAAATATTTAACAGTTTTACTAGCACACTTAGTATAAGTTTCTGTATGAATTTTTGTGTTTGTAGTTATTACTTTAAGATATATTTGCTAAATATTTTGTTTTATTTTTTATTATGTAGGTATCAGTTTTGTTTTTGTAGGTATCGGTTTTGTTTTTGTAGGTATCAATTTTGTTTTTGTAGGTATCAATTTTGTTTCTGTAGGTATCCGTTTCTTTTATGTAGGTATCAGTTTTATTTCTGTAGGTATCGGTTTCTTTTATGTAGGTATCAATTTTCTTTCTGTAGTAACTCTTTATTCTGAACTAAATGTTTATGATTAAGAGATAATTTTTTTCAATATTTTTGTTATGAATCAAATTCAATTAAATATAAAAGGCATATAATGATGTATAGAAGTATGTATGAAATATTATAATGCAAAAACACAGATAGTTTGAGTAATGAGCAACTGTCAATTGATTATGACTAGTAGTTTCAATTGTATTGTTCATTTTGTTGTCGGTATATATCATTTTAACCACACAAAAAAACTTACGTGTCTTCTGCTTGCTGTGCACACTTTATTTGAGGCATATCATCTGCTTTCACCTCCATGTCTGTTATGTTATTGTTTTTCTAGATTTCTTTGAGCATTTCTTCTATTTTTTGTCTCTGATAAAGACAAAATGTTAAAAAGTTAGCTCATATTCGCCTTTTTTATCCGTAATAAGTAATTTTTTAAAAAAGAAAGAGAAATCTCATACCAATTTTATAGCTTCTTTTAAACTAGAATGTTTTGGTTTCATTTGCTTTTAATTTTATTTTAGGAGGTTCAAATATTACCGTTGGAAGAAATTTTAAATATGTCTATTGTAAAAGTTTAGAAATTTTAACAACAGCAATATTAGATGATTTATTCAAATAAGGAAGTTTAAAGTAGACGATTTGATTTTTAGATGGAAGATTTAAGTATGTATTTTACATCTTTTTGAATTAGATTTAAGATTTAAAAGTAATATGATATATTTTTAACTAAGTTCTTTGGGTTATTCACTTTTTTTTAATTTCTTTGTTATTTTTTCAATTCGGTTTTGTAATCTATTTTTGTTGTTTCTTTCATTTGATCTTCTAGGGCGGTTAGAATCAACATGGCACCATTACATTGTTGGGTATGTTAAAGTCACTAATGTCCAGTGTTTTCATAATGCAAAGGAAAATATATACTTTTAGCAAATTTATCTTGTACAATGGATTCTAGCATAGGGAGGACCAGACTTTTTTCCATACCCATTATATCACACACAATTCATTTCTATTTAATATGAAAATAAGTTATGGTTTAATAAATGAAGCAATTATTATGTACTTGGATATTAAAGTTTTATTTACCGTCATTGTAGTTGTGAAAGCATAATTGTGTTCTTCCAGTCCACATTTTGAAATATACCAATCTATAATCTGTATTAAAATCAGGAAAGTATAAGTTTTTTTATTGGTGAAGCAATATTAAATAGTAAGTAGTATCACTAATGTTAATAGTGGTTGTGTATGTTGATAAGTATAAAAATAATAAAGCATCAAGTCGACTTAAGCATGCTGTGGATTTAGGTATCATTTTTGCTTTTATTTTGGTATCAGTTTTGATATAATGGAAAAAAATTATGTACCTGCCCATCTGTCTCGTTTCCTTCTAGTACATGTTTTAGTGTATTTTTTTTGTTATGACACAACCTCCTCTGATTGTGTCCTTATCTTCCCATGCCACTACACTATTTTAACAAAGACAATTTGAATATGTTAGATAAACTTAATTTCATATTTAATATTGATATACATATTTGTACACTTACTTTTGTGATGATGTCGTCAATGAAAAGAAAGTTTTGATCACATTTTGTTGCTCAACATTGAGATAGATCAAACATTTGCAATGTGCAAGGCATATCTCTGAAATTGTTGGCTCTATCACTGCAAGTGGCTTTGGACAGTTGTCTTGTGCACTTTTGTTTTCAACATCTTCATTTTTTTGGGTTTTGGTTTATTTGCAACTTTTTTTTGTTTCATCCCATATTCAAAGTTGTCACGTTGTTTTTTCACTCTTGTTCTTGCCTTCAATCTTTGAATATAAGAAGATGTACTTTTTTGTGTTGCTTTGATTTTTTTGCCACTTAATTTTATCACTGTTTGTTTCCCTTTTTTAGCAGCTGGTTGCACAGGTTTTTCTGCATCTTTTTTTTTCTTCGGTTTTTTCACTTTCAAACTCTTGTGTGTCGTAAAGTTTGAAAGATGGAGGGGTAAAGTCAAGCATTGAAACGATGTACGGTACATTTTGGTTTTTTACATTCATATCCTCTTCAAGATGTTGAGTACCTTCTGTTTTGTCTTTTTGCACTTGACTTTCTTTTTCCAACTCTTCTTTTTGATGCACTTCAGTTGGAGTCTGTTTTTTTCTTCATGTTCACATTGTATTTCTTCATTTTTCAGTTTTTATCCAATTCACTTTCTATTTCGATGGACATATGTTTCTCCATTTCTTCTGTTTTATCTGCTGATTTCTATACACTCTCTTCAGCTTTTGTTTTTTTATCTTGTTCATTTCTTCCTGTTTCCATTTCTGCAAAAGTATCTGCATTTAGTTTAGTTTGTAAACTGTCGCTTTGTACATTGAAACTTTCATTTTTCTTTTCTCTGTTTTCTTCACTGTCATTCAAATCAGCTTTAAATTTCTTGGTGTTGTCTCTAGCCTACGATCTTTCCTCTTTATTTTCTTTCAACTTCAACTTAATTTCTCTCAACTCTTCTTTCAAACTCAAAATTTCTTGCTCTGCTTTAATTCTCCTTTTTTTCTACTTCCAATTCTTTTTTTGTTTTCTTTGCTTCTTCTTCCAAATCTTTTATATGCATTTGAAAGATCATGATGTTTATGTCTTCCTCAAATGAATGTGCACTTTCTTTGGTTTCTTCAAACTTTCTCTTTTTAAATTTTGGGCAAATTTTGTTCTACAGTTACTGTTTGAGGTAGACATTCTTCATATGGGCTGAGGTTTGTAATTTCTTTCACCTATAAAATTGGTATTGGTAAATTTGTTTTAGTTTTAAGCTATGATTTTAATTTACAATGACAATTGAATTTTTATTGTAACGAAAAGAGGAAATACTATGCGATAAAACAAATAGCTAATGTCTTAATTTCTGATACTATTAATATCAGCTTCAATCATGTAAAACTATGGTATCAGTTTTTGAATTCTAGTATCAGTTTCTTATAATATTAGTATCAGTTTCAAGGATGTAAAACTATGGTATCAGTTATTGCATTGTAGTATCAGTTTATTATACTTCTAGTATCAGTTTCAATCATGAAATCATATGGTATCAGTTTTTTCATTCTAGTATCAGTTTTTGATACTTCTACAATTAGTTTCAAGCATGTAATCATATGGTATCAGTTTTTGCATTCTAGTATCAATTTCTGATACTATTAGTATCAGTTTAAAGCAAATAAACATATGATATCAGTTTTTGCATTCTAGTTTATGATTCTTATACTGTTAGTATGTAATAATATGGTATCAGTTTTTGTTCACTGTAGTATCAGTTTTATGTTATAGAAGAAAGGATATACAATTAAATTTTATTCTACATAAGAGTTAAAGCATATTGATTAACAAAAATTAAATGGAATTTTAACTTACATCACCCTCTTTCACATTATCAAAAACTTCTTTGATTGCTTTGTCTTTTAGTTTTCTTAAGTCCCACTTTGCAAATCTGGGTAAAGCTATAGTATAATGTTGCTTTGTTGAATGAGATGCAATTTCTCACAAATGCAATACTGTTAACATAAAAAGAATTGATTAGATATGTTTGTTAAAAAAAATCAAATAATAATTTTGATTATTTTATCTTACCAATGGAAGCATGGAGCATCCCGACATGTTTCTTGGCTTATGGATGAACTTCTTGACAAATTTACTGAAATTCTTTTCTATCGTTAGTGGCCAAGAAACCAATTGCATTGTCTCTACATTAATTAAGTATGGTAGAATTCCCCATCTTAACTTTTGCAGGTTGTTTGGGAAGAAGAATGTTAATAGTATTTCGATTACTATTAACAGTGGCAAGTCTTCTTCGTACTCCTTTTTCTTCTTTGCCAGTTCTTGCTTTATTCTTTTTTCCACAACATTCCTTGTTATGTAAGTGCAATTGCCAAAGTTTCTCTTTGCAAATTCTCTGCACTGCATTGAAATTGTTCTATTTGTCATTTTCTGAGTTGGCTCAATGTTATTCCTTTTAATGGTAGGCCAAAAATCAAACTTATATCTCTTGTTGTAACTTTCATTCTTTCTTTAGCAAATAAGAATGCATCTTCCTCAACTGAGTAGCATTGGTATAAAGCATCCAAATCGTGTTGATGCTTTTTACATTCTTTCATCATAATTTTCTCTTTATAAAAAACTCTAAAGAAATTATAGAAAGGAGTGCCCTTCAATATGTCCATCTGCTTTTTGGATAGAGCATTTTTTTGTTTTATCATTTTCACCGTTTTGAATACTGCTTGCAATCCACATCTATAAGCAGTTTTATGCTTTTTGTCTTCGGATTTTGATACTTTTTGTTGTTCTGTTTGTGATCTCCCTTTAATGAATTTTGGATGTGGATTAACAAAATCATCATCATCCTATTATTTCAAAATAAAGACAATAAGTAATTTGTGAAACAAATTATGTTGAAACGTAACAATAGGTTGGGTATTAGCTGCAGTGAAATATGTAACGATTTTAAGTTTGCAGTAACTAGGTATCAGTTTGCAGTAACTAGGTATCAGTTTGTACTAAGTAGGTGTCAGTTTTCTGTAAGTAGGTATCATTTTTTTTCAAGTAGGTATCAGATTTTTGTAAGTAGGTATCATTTTTTTGTAAGTAGGTATCAGTTTTTTGTAAGTATCAGATTGCAAATAAATGATATTGACTATTATTTTACCAAATGATTTACACTAAATGATACTGACTATTATTTATTGTAAGTAGGTATTAGTTTGTTGTAATTATCGGTCTTTTCTTTTACCAAATGATTTACAAGTATTATTTTTGCAATATCTATCATGTTATAAAGTTATAATGCTTTTAATTTTATCGAATTTAGTTGTTCTTCTTCTGACTCTTCATCTGCAACTTTTTTGCCTTCTTCTTTTCTGAGATTTTTCCTGTTTAACATTTTTGATAATATTAGAATACATTTAACAATATTAAATTGTTAGTATTAGTTTCATAATTTTGTAATTTCAGTTACCTCGGTTTCTGTTTGTATTTTATTTTGAATCTTTTTTTCATTTCTTCATTTTGTTCTTTGTTCTCTTTTTTGCATATTTTCTTCAACTATTTTCTCTGCAACTATTTGTTGCTGCATGTTCTCTTCTTTATTCTATGCAAAAAAATTCAATGTTACTATAATAAAATCATACTAACTTTGTTATACTTGATTTTATAGTATCAGTTACCTTCTTTGGTATACTTTCTCTTTTTTCTGGTCTGCTTTCAATTGCCGCATTTTTTCACGTCTTCTTTTTGTTTTTTTTCTTTATTTTGTTTTTCCTCTTCTACTGGTGTAGGTTTTTTAAGTTTTAACTTGCTGTTTTTTCCCTTTATTGTCTTTCCTATCATTTCCACTAGAGGTAGGTTTTCCTCTTCTATCATTGCATTTTCTTTTTGAATATCTACTGTTGGAAGTGATTCGACATTTTGATTTTCACTTTGTTGCTCCACTTCCGATGTAGCTAGGTTTTCTTCGACTGTCGGTTGTGGTGCTTGTTGTTCGTCGGCTGTCGATTGTTTACGGTTGTGTTGGAGATGTAGATTTGTTTCTGGTTTGTGGTGCCATTTTTTTTCGAGCCAAATTTCGTCGAATTCTGAGTGAAAGCAAGGAGGACGAAGACGAACAAAATTCTTTGTTTTGTTTTAAATTGTATCTAGGCTTTGGGCTTTGTCCTTACGGTAAAAACTTTTTGCGCGTGTCCTTGTGAGTAATTATTTACTTTAATTTGTCCTTTAAATTTTTTTTCCCTTATAAAAACTTTTATTAACAAGAATTGAAGCAATCAAAGAGATCGGACATTTTCATTCATTCATGTATAAATACAATAAAAATGGGTTTTCTATTTATAGACCCTACATTCAATAGAGATTACAATAATGTCATTTGATATTTAGCATATTCACTTTTATCACTTGTATATATTACACCACTCCCTTTTGTATATGCGTCTGATAAGAATAATTATTTCATTAAAAGCCTATGTTATGAAAAGTCCGGTGGGAAAAATTATAAATAGGAAAAAGAGTGCAATTTAATTTCATCTTTAGATAACATGTTTTACAATGTTATCATCAGGGTTGATACTTCTGGATCAAGATAATGCCTCATCAAAACCTTACTAAGAAAAACTCGGTGAGAAAAATATTAGTGAAGTAAAAAGAGTACCTTATAGCATACTTTTAGATGCTCCCCTGATTTATAGCACATTATTCAATTAGTCTGTTGATGCAGCCGACACATACTAATTTTATACACCATCTTCTGAAATGTTGATTTTTGAAGTGCTTTTGTGAATAGATCTGCTGGACTTTTTTCGGACTGGATTTGTTTCACCTCTATCGTATTATCCTTTTGTAGTTCATGTGTGAAGAAAAATTTAGGAGAAATGTGTATCGTCCTATCACCCTTGATGCAACCTGCCTGAATTTCAGCTACGCAACTGCACTGTCTTCATAAATAATAGTTGATCCTTCTGTAGCTGAGGAGAGTTGACATGTACTTCAAATATGCTCAATTAATGATCTTAACCACATTCTTGACTTGCTTTATGTAGTGCTAGTATTTTAGAATGATTGGATGATGTTGCTCAACATTTGCTTCGTAGATCGTCATGAAATAGCTGCATTACTGTTACTAAACATATACCTAGTTTGTGATCTTGTTTTATGAGGATCAAAAAGATAACCTGCATCAGCATAGTCAACTAGATTTGGATTATTGCTTATGTCAGAATAAAACAAACCTAAATTCTCGTTCCACAAAGATATCTCATGATATATTTTATACCATTCCGATGTCTTTTCATTGGTGTTGAACTGTATCTTGCTAGAAGATTTATCGAGAATGCAATATCTGGTCTCGTGCATTGAGCTAAATATAACAATGCACCAATGGCATTGAGATATGGTACTTCTGGACTAAGCACATTTTCATCATCTTCTTTTGGACGGTAAGGGTCCCTTTTAATATCCAAAGATCTGACAAACATAGACACACTAAGTGAATATGTTTTATCCATTTGAAAACGCTTAAGGACTTTCTCAATGTAGTTTGACTGATGGATCAGTATGACATTAGTACTATGATCGATTTAAAGACCGAGACAGCATTTAGTTTTACCAAAATCTTTCATTTCAGATTCTTTCTTTAAATAATTTATTGTTTCATCAATCTCTTCTGGAGTCCCAATTAAATTTATATCATCAACATAAACTGCTAAAATAGTAAATCTTTTTACCGATTTCTTTATAAAGACACATGGACAAATGAGATTGTTTTTACATCTGGCTTTCACCGAATATTCACTAAGACGGTTATACCATATTTTTCATGATTGTTTCAAACCACATAGTGATCATCTCAGTTTTAATGAGTACATCGACTTTGATTTTGCTTCAAGCGACTTATATCCATCTGGGATTTTAATGTAAATATCGGTGTCTAATTCACTGTAAAGATAAGATGTCACAACATCAGTTAATCTTATATCAAGTTTTCAGAAACTACAAGGCTTATCGAATATCGAAATACTATAACATCCATAATAAGATAATATGTTTCTTTAAATTCAAAACTTGGTCTCTACAGGTAACCTTATGCGACAAGTCATGCCTTGTATCTCACGATTTCATTTTTTTCTAACGCATACCCATTTATAACCTACTGGTTTAACATTTTCTGGTGTTTTCTCCATCGGTCCAAATACACCATATTTTTCAAATGAATCTAGCTCAACCTGGATAGCATCTATGACGACCCACCTTTCTGACTTCTAGGAACGACACTTAATACATCCATAATATTCATGTACCGTCGCCCAAAGCGTCCGAAAGACAAGTTGTCATGGGGTAAAATAAAGAAAAGAACAAGAAATAATAGAAAAACCTCACAACAGAATGGTAATATATAATACAAAATGATATAGACATAGAGCTATCAGAGTTAAACAAAAGTACTACATCTGACAGATTTGCAGCTATACATTCTGACTTGTCATTTTTAGATACAAAATACATCTTCATAATCATACAGGGAAAAGGAATAACTAGAAAACTAAAGAGCCGCCTACTCGATCATCGTTTTCAAAGAGCTCCAAAGAGAAACTTGCTACTCTCAGACTACTCAAATATTATAGAGTACCCAAGAGTTTAGGAAAAATAAAAAACTTGGGTCAGACAATATGTCCAGTATGAGTAAAACTCTGAAACAAAAGGGAGTGTATTTAATAATAATATGTGGGACCATGCCGCTAACGCGGAATGGATTTTCTCCTACATAAACAATAACCAAACATAAGAATGGAAAAGAACAATAGGAAACAAATCTAAACATAGATGATAGGAAAAAATAATAAAAAGATCCAGACTTGAAAGAATGGAAATAGTCTGAACAAAATACAAACTGGACAAAATGGATAAAACATGATAACAGTCGAAACTTGATAGAATGGACAAAACCTATAATTAAACATCGTGAAGAGTGATTGACTCTTCCCGTTGTAATCACAGAAAAACAATTTGAAGGTTCGAATCAAATAAGGAAAGTAAAATTTTCAACAATGACTAGGAGGGTGCACCCCTCTTAAAGTATACCTCTATTATTATACTTTGAGAAGGTCATATACTCTTTGACACTTCTCGGATACGTCCAAGCCGAACCCCGCCAATCTTCACCAAGTATTCGAATATTTCCACATCTAAGTGCACAATTGAATCCAAACTAGATGAGATGTGAAAATACCCTTTTAATGGAAGAAACCCCACATAGCTTGGCTTTCTCTCGCGCTTTGGGTTTACCATTTCTGACAAAGGATAACAAAGCTTAATGGAGCAATAAACTGTCTTAGAATGATGATAATAAAGAAGCTGAGGTAACCGATAGCTGGAAAACCAACTATCAAGGATATATAAAACGATCGTATATGGAAATTAAGTCTTGTATACTTATCACCACTCATCGAATTCGAACTTGTAATATTTCTTGGTTAACAATAATATCAGACAAGTTAAGGTAGTGTTACCTCAAATTCATACCTCGCAACTATTCTTAACTTTTAAAATAGAAGCAAGTATCCTTCTTCGACGTTTAGTGCTAAGTACACAAATAAATCGTTTCTATATAAGTGATATCGATTTATGGGAATTAATTCATTTCTATAAACGAATCAAACTTTTGCTTTTAAAACCGAACTCGTGCTTGGGCTTCACAATACAAGTATTAGCTTTAAAACACTTTGTTAAAGGAGTTCACTAACTTTAAACATCATTATAAAAAGGATTTTATAACTTAAACACGTCTTTATTATATTGATTAATTAACTTTAAAAGTTCATTAATTCAGTTGATGAATTTACTTCAATAGCCTTTAATCCAAAAGAAGTTAATCGCTTTTAAACACCATTAATTTAATTAAAAATTAATTATAATTAATTAAATTAAATTAATTAAATAAATTAATAATTTATTATCACTAATTAAAATGAATAACAAAGTCAAAACATCCTTGTTACTTTGATAAATTTGCTTTGAAACTTCATTAATTAAGTTGATAAATTAACTTCAAATGCCTTTAAATTGACAAGGGTAAATCCCTTTTAAAACATCATTAATTAAATTAATTAGTAATGTTTAAATATAATTAATTAAATTAATTAATAAATAATTAAATATCATTATTTAAAATGATTAACAACTTTAAAACATCATTAAAGGAAAGATTAAAGTTAAAACAAATAGATTTACTTTAATCATTAATTAAAAAGATTAATTAATTTAAAAACGTCATTACAAAATTGATTAATTAACTTTAATCCATCATTATCAAAAGATTAATTAAACTTAAACATCATTAAATAAAATAATTTATTAATTTCAAAACATCATTAACTAAGTAATTAGTTACTTTTAAAACACATCGTTAATAAGTTAATTAGTTAACCATATTCCTTATTAATTAAATTAATTAATCATTATTAAAATAATGAATTAAATTTGAAATCATTATTATTTCAAAAACTTACTTAACTTGTAAAACTAATCCAAGCATGAAAATGAAACCAAACGGTTTCGATAAGAAGGTGATTTTCTGAAAATGCCGGTATAGCGACTATCGCTATACGGGCAGTTCGGAAAATAAGTTCAATGCATTAACATTACCAACAAACATCACACAGCAAGGGTATGAACATACATACAGGGTGATTTACAATAATACAACATATATCAAACATTTGCTAACAATATAATTAACTTTAGTCACTAACTTTTCATATAGCTTAGTACATGCAAACTAACTTTCAAATGCGACAACTTTTTGCTACATGAACCAAACCAACTGCCAAACTATCACTACAAATATACAACAAGCATCATAGGTCAATAATACGAGCATTAAAATAGTTTAAAAACTTTGGTTATAAGGGTGGAGTTTTACTTACCAAAATGTTACCAAATCAATCTGAAACACCATAACCTTTTGCCAAACGCTCGAACTACCTTCACTTCACCTAAACTCCAACTTTTGGGCCCTTAGTCGGTTGTTTTGGGCTCGGCTATGGCAGCAATGGGCTTGACCATGGTTCAAAATGAGGGGCATGGGTCTTGTTTTGGATGTAAGGTGATGTAGAGTAGTTTTAACTTGGTTTTAGGAATATCTAAACTAGTTTTGACTTAGGAAATGAATTTAGAGGCCATGAATGGATGTACAAATTTATGAAGAAGAGAATGGAGATAGTGTTAGGAAAATGGAAAATGAAATGAAGAAAGTGATTTACATGAGAATGTGAGGGTATATATAGGCACAAGAAGTGGCAAATTACCAAAACGACCTAGAGTACATACCCTCCACTCAAAATGTGCCACATGTCTTCCTAAAATCCTCCTCCCCCATCATTTTACACATGAATTGTACCCCTCTCCCCATTTTTCCTCTTCATGAACATGGTAAGGCATGGTGGTGAGGTAGGTGCACTTTAGGGTACTTATGTGTACTTTTATAGCTTATTTTAACACATTAAGGCCAAATCATGTTTTATTTTAAACTAAGCATGATTATTAACCCTAACACAATAATTAACTTATCATGGCATGTATATATATATATATATGTGTGTGTGTGCACATGTACACAAATGTACATAACGTTTTCCGATAACTTATTGGTATCGAAAAGTCGTAAATTGGAAAAACGATTTCTGGCCACATGTTCTATTTTTATTTGAACTAACTATTTTTGTAAACATATTTGAAAATGATTTTAATATCATTAATTAATATTTAAAATATGTTTATTTGGTTATTAAAATCCATTATTTAAATATTAAAATCCATTTAAATATTCAAATACTAAGCGATCAATTTACGGGTCGTTACACCATCTTTCCATTTTGGCCGATCATGTCTTTTTCGACATTCATTTATGCTAGTTGGTTCAACATCATTATTCTCATTATAGTCATGACTTTCATTTATTTCAGTAGCTATTGTGAATGAGAATACATCATCGGTTATTATTTTACTTCGGTCTCATATTTCTCCATAGTTAGTATAGAATATTGAGATCTCACTGTTATTAGGTACCATTTTATTTTTGGAAGCTTATATTATTTCTTCAGGAATAATAGTTCATTAGGCATTTTTAGGAGAATTGGAAATTTTATTTAAGTGATCTTTTGGATCATTTATAACCTCTTCGGGAGGTTTATCAATTGATGATTTTTTAGTAGATTTTCTATTTCTAGGTACTAAGTCTTTTGAACCAATGGGTTTTCCACGTTTTTGTCTTGCTGTAGATTCATTTGTTGCTATATTCAACTTTGGTCCTTTTGGGACTTCAATTCTAACTGGTGCATTTGCTGCTGGAATGTGAATTTAGTCATTTTTGCAGCATCACTAAATGCATCTGGAATTTGATTTGCAAAATTCTTTGTACCTTATATTGGCATTGTTCGGTACGTGGATCCAAATGAGACATAGATGGATTATTCCATGGTATTTCATGTTGTTCTACTAGGATGATCTTTCCTCCCCTTAATGCGGGAAAATTATATCATCAAATTTACAGTCTGAAAATCTTACAGCGAAGACATCACATATGAGAGGTTCAGGATAACAAATTATCAAGGGTGAATCAAATCCCACATAAATTCTCAACCTATGTTGTGGATCCATTTTAGTACGAAGTGAGGGATAATGGGCACATGCACAACGCAACCAAATTTTCATCAATGTGAAATATTTGGTTGGGATCTGGTTAAAATCTGTGACGGTGAAAATTGATGATAAGATGTTGGTCTAATTTTAACCAATTTTGATGCATGCAAAATTGCATGTTCCCAAGCTGAACATGTAGCTTTGATTGCATAAGCAGCGGTCTTGCAATAAGTTGCAAATGCTTAATTAATGATTCTGCCAGACCATTTTGAGTGTGAACATCACCTACTGGATGTTTAACTTCAATTCCCAACGATAGACAATAATCATCAAATACTTGAGAAATAAATTTCCTGCATTATCTAGTCGAATTGATTTAATATGAAGATCAAGGAAGTGTGCTCTCAATTTGATTATTTGAGCAAGTAATTTGGCAAATGCCATATTTTTTGTAGAAAGCAAACATACATGTGACCAACGAGTTGATACATCAATTTATACCATAAAATATTTAAATGGTCCACATTCAGGATAGATTAAACCACATATATCACCTTGAATTCTTTGTAGAAATGTTGGAGATTCAAAAGTGATTTTACTATATGAAGGTTGAGTGATTAATTTTCCTTGTGCACATGAAGCACAGAAGTAATCACTTCGTAAATTCAAATGGTTTGATAAATCATGCCCATTTGAGTTTTTAGCGATTTTATGCATCATAGTTGACCTAGGATGACCCAAGCGATCATGCTAAAAAATCGTTGTCTTTGTATTTGCGAGCTTCTGACTCATGTTCATAGAGTGAGATTCAACTATGCCCATTTTCATGAAATATAATCCAGTTGAAACTGTACCAAATTTTCCTAAAATAAGCTTCTGGGTTTCAATTCTAGTAATAACGCAAAGATATCCTCTGTTGTTTCCATTACAATTTCAATATGGTAACCATTCATTCATATATCCTTAAAACTTAGCAGATTTCTTTTAGAATTGCTTGAGTATAATGCATTTTAAATGAAGATATATGTGCCATTTGGTAATACTATGTGGGCTCTTCCGGACCCTTCAATTGTATTAGCAGATCCAGCTATGGTGGAAACTTTAGTTGAAATATTTTCAGATAATTTAGAGAAAAACTTCTGGTTTTTCAAAATTGTATGAGTGGTTGCATTGTCTAGTAAGCATATATCATCACTCAAATATTGATGGTCCATATCTTAAGAATTAAAGACAATATAATTAGTCAATTATTAACATAATCCGTGAACATAAATAAATGCTAATACTTTCTAAAAAGGATTTCAAAACAAACTACTGATTAAAACTAACATCCATCAGCACACATTATTTCAACTAGTTCTTAGAAAAACACCAACTTCAAACTAATTTATTAATGCAAGATAATAAACTAAAATAAAACAAAGCAGAAACCAACAATAAGCTTCAGGCTACTTCTAGTTGATCAACTCGGTCGCGTCATTGATCATTGCACTTAGATTTTCATCATTAATGAGATTTCCATCACCATCTTTAAAGAAATCATCTAACTTCAGGTTAGTGTTATAAGATAATTCTTCAGTATTATTTGCCTTAATATTCTTCAAACGTTGTTATTCTTCAATTGTTTTCTTTGATGATCTGCATGTACATGACCAGTGATCAGAGCGTCCACATCTATGACAAAATTTCTTGTAGTGTTGTTTATTTTCTAGAGCTGAATCATTAATCTTTTTAGGCTCATTATTCTTTTGTTGCTTTTTAAAGTTGGCAGTGTTGTTACCTCTAAAACCACCACAACCGTCTCTGTTGGAGTTATATCCACGTCCATGTCCACGACCACGTCCTTGACCTCGACCTCTTCCGGAGTGGGCAAAATTAGCATTAACTTCTAGTAATGCAGTCGAACTAGTTGGTCTTGAGGAGTGATTTTTAATAAGCAATTCATTATTTTGCTCAGCATTTAATAGACATTCTATTAGTTTAGAATATTTTGTAAAATGATGCTCTTGATATTGTTGTTGCAGTAGTATGTTTGAGGCATGAAACGTTGAAAATGTCTTTTCAAGCATTTGTGCATCGTCTACCTTTTCTCCACATAATTTCAATTTAGAATTAATTCTATATATAGCAGAATTGTATTCCTTTACAGATTTAAAGTCATGAAACCTCAAGTTTAACCACTTTTGCCTAGTGGTTGGATGTATGACCATTTTCTGGTGCTCATAACGCTCCTTCAAGAAGTTCCATAAGCGGAGAGGATCTTTTTCAGCTAAATATTCCGTTTTGAGATCGTCGTGGATGTAACATATTAAAAATATCAAAGTCGTTGCATTGTCCAACTAGGACATATTATTACCATTTTTAATAGCATTTTTCAAGCATTGAGATTGTAAGTGGATCTCAGTATCCAATATCCATGATAAATAGTTATATCCAGATATGTGCAAAGCATTGAATTAAAGCTTACTTATGTTTGCCATGTTATGAACTATTAAAAAGAAAGAAGATTAAAGAAAGAAGATTAATTTTTTTATAGGAGATTAATAAGTAACATATAAGAAATGCATCGTATTCATGGTTGGAAGAAAAAAATGCATCACATTGATGAAATAAAAATGTACAACAAACTAAATGTGAGAAATAGTATGGTAAATCATTCCTAGTTGGAACTATTGAGTACTTTTACATATCGTGAAAGAAATAAATCAATATCCCCATAACCGTAGTATAATATATAAAGTACACCAAAAAGTAAAGTAAATATATTTAGTGTGAGAATAGAAGAAGTATGTAACTATTGACTGCTTTATGGGAAGTCACTCTCACTGTATGGTATAGGTCACATAAACAAAATCATAATAATAATAAGCTTAATGATATATGTATGTATCTGTTTTGTTAAGAATGAGAATGAATAGAACTAAAACGTGTCTTGTTGTACAAATCAAAATGCTAACTCGAATCAACTTTAAGCATCATTAAGTAGAGGGAAGAATATATATATATATAGCATTCATGTATTCATAAGTGGATACTGTTTCTATGCAAAAGAAATAAACTGGATAGAGGTAAAGTAGGTAGAAAATAATGACAAGCCGTTTTTTCTAAAAAATGAAATGAAGAAAAATATATAAAACAAAGGCATTAAAGTACCTTGTTTTTATTTGTTGATGAAGAAATAAAGTAGGTATAGTTTGATTAGAGAAATAATGAAAAAGGTCTTCTATCGTATGATCTATATAAATAAGATATAAGTACACTAAAAATCTAGCTATAAAATAAGTAGTACTATAGAATAGGTAGCACTAGACATCTAAAAATTCCTTTCGTAAAGCAAAGCGAGAGGAAAGATTAAAGTAGGCTCCACTTTTTGTAGAAAACAAATGAAGCATTGGATATCCAAAACGAAAACCAAAATAATAAAAATGTAGAACATCGTGTTGATAGCATGTTACAAAATAAAGAAGAATAGAAGCAATTAGAGAGAAAGGACATTTTTATTCATTCAGGATATAAAGACAATACAAATGAGCTATCTATTTATAGACTCTATATGCAATGGAGATTACAATAATATCCTTTGACATTTAGCATATTCACCCTTATTGCTTGTATATATTACAACAAAAATGAAGTTTTATGTGCTTCCCACTTTTCCTTTATTAAATACATCCCTGTTTTCAAAAAAAATGTAATTCAGAAGGTGGTTAAGTAATTTTACTAATCATAACATGTGTTCATGTTATCATTTTCTATAACTCATAACGCATGCACTATATGCATTGGCAGCCGCTCATAAATTTGGAAATGAGAATTGTAAAAGAGAAAGAATTATGAAAAAGAGGGATATATAAAATAGTTTATAAAATAAAGGGATGTAAATCAATCATTTGTAAAAAGAGGGACGTGTCCCTGATTAAAAGACAAAACAAAACAAAATTGAACTTTGGAAATTTCTTATTAACAATTCAGTCTTCTTATCAAAAGATTTAGATTTGAATATTTACACATGAATTGCGATGTAAATAAAACTCGGTAATAATTGCACTAATTAATCTTTGTCATTAGCGTAATATGATAATTTAGTTATCATGTTTTAAATCATTCTAAAATAAACTCTACTAATTAAAAGAAAAAATGGAAATATTAAGTTAATAATATATTCTGTGCTTTATAATTGCATCTAATTTGGTATTAAATCTTTGCTTAAAAGGAAGCATTCTTTTTCACAAAACCCTTATATATTATTTATCTTGTTCTAAAGTTATTTTGATTGTATGTGAACTTGAGTTTACATAATTATATAATATCTATTATGTGTGTGTATTTATATTTAACCTAAGATTTCAAAAGGGTTTTTGTATAAGATACAAAAGTAAAGTTTCAAACTACTTTGATTAATTTTAATATTCTTTGATTTACTGCATGTATATAAATAAAATCTATTTCATTTGAGCTGTTATGCAAAGCATTTATTGTGTATGTATATACACATTTATACATGTATATTTATATAAACTTTCATGTTTAGGACGACAAAGGCATATATAGAGAGGGAATGTGTCCGTTGCAGTGTAAATCCCAACACATCAACAATGTTCACATTAACTTTGTACATCTTTATATGTTGCACTTACACTATACACATGGGTGCATGTGATGTGCTCATAATCATATATAACTAATTGAAATTAAATTAAACCAATTTTAAACAGTTTGAATAATATGAAGAAACTTTAAATGAAAAGTTTAAGTTTAGAAAAGTTCTAAATAAATTTAGACCACATAGGCCCAATAAAAATCCAAAATGGAAAATTTCAAAATTCACTTATTCTTTCGCTGCGGGCTGGCTCAGTTCCTACAATGGTGTTAGAGCCCAATAGCTTATGCAGTCTAAATTAGTTATGTTAGGGCTAACTACTTAAGCATGCTCACTTAGTATGGTATATAGAAAGGTAATGTCTAGGATTGAAATTGAGTAATCAAGTATCCTATCCTACTTGGTTATGTGTCTGGCCTGAAAGGTGAAGCCGTAGGGCTGTCAATTTCCAGCACAACCCGAAGATTACACAGAAATTAGCAGGTTAGCCCGACCTAGTTAAGTTGGCGGGTCATTTTCGAGTCAACACGAATTTGACCCGTTTATAAACAGGTAGGTTTCGGGTTGACCCGTTTATAACATGTTTATACTTATATGGGTTGACCCAACCCGATTATGACCCGTGAACCCGAATTTGACCTGTTTATAACCCATTTATACTTATATGGGTTGACCCGACCCGATTATGACCCGTGAACCCGAATTTGACCCGTTTATAACCCGTTTACGACCCGTTTATAACCCATTTATACCTTATACGGGTTGACCCGACCCATTTACGACCTGACCCGACCCGGTTATAATCGGGTTACATGGGTCAGGTCAACCCGTTTATAATCGGGTCGGGTTCGGGTTGAGCTATTTCTGACCTGTTTAATAAACGGGTTGACTCGACCCATTTAAAATCAACATGAACCCGACTTGACCCGACCTGACCCATTGACAGCCCTAGGTGAAGCGACCCCAAAGGTTGCCCCTAATAGAAAAGGCCCAATTTGTAACGACCCGTAATCTTCGATAATTAAAAATAGTTAATTTAATAAGATTTTGTAATTTAATGTTGGAAGAATTTAAAATTTTGTGATTCAAATTAATGAGAATAATAACTAGAATGAAATTTAATAATGTTAATTTAAGGCAATTGATAATTATCTTAACGCAATTTCAATAAATTGAAATAATTGTAAACATAAAATTGGTTATAAATTTAAAATAAGGAAATAAATTAAATGTCATATTAATTGGTGAAATAATATGTAATAAATTGTAATTATTATGTGAGTAGTTATAACATTTGTTTGAAGATAATAAACTTATAAATGTGATTAAATTAAGCAAAAGATGACAATTGTCATATGTTGTGACGACCCGGAATTTTGGTATATTTGAAATGAGAATATTTAATTTATTTTAAATATTCGAAGGTTAAATTTTAACTTTATTTTCAAATATACAGTATTTATTGGTTGATAGATTATTGAATTAAACAATCGAAAATAGGGTAAATTAGAGAATCCTGAGTTTTGAGCCTGTTAAAAATAGTTTAAAGGTTCAGAAAATTTATATTGTTAATATTGAAAGTGATGAAACTTTTAAAATTGAATTTCAAAGTGTCTTGTTCAGTTTTAAAAATATATACCGTTTAAACTGAATTTAAAAATAGCCTTCCGAGGCACAGTCTCGGAATTCGACGAAACCAGTTTCATTGGATCCGTAATATTGTATTATTATCGGATTTCAATTTTCATAATGGTTGGAGTGATCGGTTGGCCATACGATAAGCAAACGCGCTGAAATTTAACCGAAAATTTAATTTAAATAGTCGGTCCAAAAAGCTATCTTCTCCATACGATTGAATTTGGACTCGAAACCTTTCCCATTTCGTTCGAAGTAGGGGTATAACATTTTAAACGTTTAACAGTACACCTCGATAGGATATCACAATTTTACGTTACATTAAGTAAGATATTGATAATTAAATAATGTTATAAACTAAAAAAAAAATCAAGCTTGCCTTCTGAAACACGCCAGCCTTCTCTAATTAAAAATGCAGCAACCTTTTACTAATTACATCACGTCTTTCTTTTCCCCTTTTCTCTTCAGCTAAAATCGAAATTCACGAAAAGAAAAAAAATCACGCTCAAGATTCAAGCAACTGAATCGATCGTGACCATTTGGAGATCGCGTGAACAGTCTCGCGAGAAGAGGCTGAAGCCGGGGCCAGAGGTGAGACTCGAGTGGTGGAGCGTGGTTAGGGTTTGGCAGAAGTTCGTCATCGCATGAGCACGCGTGGGATCGGGCAGCCTGAGGCTTGGTTTTGGGCAAGTCGAGATGTTGGAGGGAGCTCGCGATGGTGATCCAGTGCTCGACGAAGAAGGGGTTTCGCACGGTGACTCGAGGTCTTGGCGACTGGAAATCGACTTGCTCGATTCGAAGGCGTTTGGGGCAGAGGGTGGAGTGACGCGATGGGTTCGAGTAGTGGGTTCGCGTGGAGGCAGGGTAGGCTCTCGAATCGGGTAGCGAGGTAGCATCGTTGGTCGCGTTCGCAAAAAGGGGCGAGGCAAAGCGTAGCCATGTTCGATTTGCACAGTTATTCGAGGCCACGATGGGGTTTCGATGAGAGCAGTAAGGTAATCATTATGTCTTTAATTCGATTCATGTATAGATGATAGAAATTTTTACGAACAGCAGAAAAACAAAAGATTTAAAAAGCAGTTTCGTTTTTAATTTAATATATGTTCATAGACAAAGAAAAAGTTACCGTAAGGGTAGAAAGTAGTTCTGTTCCTAATCAAGTAAATATTGAAGAATTTATAAAAGCAGTTTTATTTTTGGAGTCGATAAATTATTTTTATAATTATATGTAGTTCCAAGAATAAATGGATATTCATTTTAGAAATTACTAGTATTTTAAAATAGGTATTATGGAGGTCAATCTGTCTAATTAACTTATTTAAATTTTGTTAGAAACTGCTAAGGGGAGTTAGTTGAAAACTAAATTATTAGTCAATTAAATTTAATGTAATTGACTATTCGATCATCTGAAATGTTGTAAATTAAATTAATGAATGATTTGTTAATCAAATCTATTTAATAGAAATAAATTGCTCGATTAGTTCGAATATTAATAAATCATCTAATATTTATTCAAGGTCTAAAATCAAGAAGAAACAGTCAGGATTGGATCGGATTGGCAAAATAAAAGCAAAGGTGAGTTAATCTCACTCAGTTAAATTTAAATGGTTAAATTTAAATAATTGATTGGATGATTGCATTGATTGATGTGCTATATTATATATAGTAATATATAGCAATATATACATATTGGCATATGTATATATTGGAGTTGTTGATATTCCCGCATTATATAGCGGATGAGACCCTATGCGCCGCATAATAGCGGATGATATTTTATAAAACCCATATACCGCGATATTCCACCTTGAAGTGGAATTGGTATTGTGCTAACATCTGTGGATGCAGGGAAACAGGTTGGAGGGATCCAACTGGATTCCTCAAAATATTTAATTTTGTTTAAATATTCTGTGATATGTTTGTTGATATCCTGTGATGATTTATATTGGATAATCTGGTTGGATTGAATTTCCCAGTATAATGAGTTATCAAAAGAAATTGAATTGGATTTTTGGAAAGAAATAAAAGAGTAAAATTCAAGTTAAATAATTCTAGTGAATTTGAATAACTTAAATAATGAATTGTAAAAGAAATAAAGCAATTTCTAAATTCGAACAAATATGGTTAAAGGGGATTTTGAATTAACATGAGGATAATGAATTTTAAGCTAAAGTGATATTATTGGAAAGAATAAAGAAATTATTTTTGAATGTAAGGATTAAATTTAATAAAAGGATAAAGAAGGAATTTTGGAAGTTTTAAATTGGTATTTTCAGTTAAAAGGGTTTTAACTCAAAATTAAGAAATAAAATCTGAGAGTAAATGTAATTTGAAATAAATGAAGTAAATGTAATTTGAAATAAATGAAGTAAATAAGAAATTTATTTCGAAGTAAAGTAAATGGGAAAATCAATGGGAAATTGATTTGGTTGTTTAAGATTGGAATTTAAAAGAGAAGTGAGATTTTGGAATTTATAAACTGGGTTTATAAAGTAAAATAAAATATCAGAGGATATTTGAGAATATAAATTCAAGATGGGAATTTATAAAAGGATATGGTTTGGTTTAAAAATAAATGTTGATTTATTTTTAAAAGATGGGAGTGAGAAGGATATTTCTCTGTATAGCCAAGTACGTTTTCAAAGCAATTTTAATATAAGTTAAAAGTTCTAATTGTATTTTTAAAAGCATATTTTAGAAAATTTATTATTTCTAAATGTTAATTTCCTAAGTAAGTATGTTTTAGGAAACCTATTCTTTTTAAATATTTAAACTTTAAAGTAAGTATTTTTCAAAGATCTATTATTGTAGTAATTATATAAAAGTGATTTGGTATTATATTTTAAAAAGAGAAATTTAGTTTATATTTGTAAAGTGGTTTCATTTTAAATATTTCTTAAGTATATATTTTGTTAAGGTATTAAAGTAGTTTTTTTTTATTTATTTCAATATTATTAAGTATATTTATAGTAAAGTGTTTTAAGATTATTATAAAATCTAAGTGTTTTGTACTTGGTGTTTCAGAGGAAATAAATATTTGGAAATGTATTCCGTAAGCGGAAACTGTTTTGAAATTGTTTTCAAATGAGTTTTGAAAATTCGGAATTATATCTTGGAAAGATATTTGGGCAAATAAATAATGTGGGAAATTATTTAATTGTGTGATGGTTGCTTGTGGATGTTAATTGATAGTTAAATAACCGACTATCAATATTGGCCAAATGCGCTGATCGTTTCGAAGAGACCGGGATCGGGTTTCCGTATACCGGGATTCTAGGTCTGGAGACTCGAATACCACTTCGATCCGGTTTGTACGTTTCGTGTAACGATTTCGGAGTCGAAGATGGAGCTGTGAAGTGCAAGGGCTAGTCGCTACTAATCCTGAGGATATTTCCAAAATGGATGTAGTAGGAGTAGTGCCTTCGGTTCCGTTCAAACCCAGGACGGACTTGTATGGACGAATGCTTGCGAAACATCGTCAGCGGACGATGGGCATTCTAAGGGATATGTTCTGAAAAGGTATCGTTTAGCCTCGAACCTCATCAACCGAGAATGACTGAAAATCAGGGGTTATGCAGCAAGGCTTCGTGGGTAGCTCCCACTGGAGGGTAAGGTCATCCCTGTCTAGATGTCCCTTTTTATTTTGGCTTAGTGGTGCGGTTGCTGATCCCAACCGTGGGGTGATTTTATTCGGGATCATCCAGTAAGGGATGGTTCCGGCCTTGTGTTGCAGGGGAGCGGGCGTACTCCTCGGTACTGTGATCTAGGCCATGTACTGTGACAGGTGGTACCCCAGTGCCTAGTCATTCGTTGGAAATCCATTCTCCCTACGTGCCTGTACGGTTTTGATTGTGCCCAACTATTGTTGAAATGTGAGATGCAAGCATTTCAGCTAGATTCTATTTTACTTTCTGTAGACACTATTATAATATCAGAGGATTTTGATATAAAGTGTTTTAGCTATCGTAAGGTAAAAAACCGACATGTTTATTTGTGGCGCGGTCTTACGAGATGCTTTTAATTTCAAAGGATTTTGAAACTTTAAAAATCAATTTGAGTGTGATTTTCTCACGCTGGTTTTCCAGACTGACTCGGGTATTGTTTTATATGATGCTCGGGTCAGACCGAGTATTATATGATACAGGATATGATGCTGTGGAGCTCAGGAGACGAGCTGGATGACGATACGTACTCCCGTACTTGCTATTATTTTTCCGCTGTGTATTCAGTTGTATGTTATGGATGTTGATGTACTCTGATGATGTATTTGGATGATGTATATATATACAGATATAGTTTGATTTGTGTAAAGATCTGCTGATATATATTATATTTTATTCCGCTGCGTATGTGAGATTCTGCTGTTGTTTTCTATTTTTCTTCTTCTACCTCTTCTTCTTAACTCAAATGGTTCGTATTTCCGTTCTTCTTGAGTTCATTAACGGAAATTAATGTCAATTCAAGGGGTACGGATTTGCGGGCTGTTACACTTGGTATCAGAGCTTAGGCTAGCGATAACCTTGGCTCTGGTTGGAATTTTGAGAGTATTAATAGATATGAGCGCGTATTTGTTAGTGAATATAAAATGGTTTTATATTGTGTTGGTTGATTTATTGAGTGGCATATGAACCTTCGTCGGCACAGTCTGGACAACTGTATCGATGGGGTTTCTAAACACTTGAATAGAACAGTTCGACACAATATTGTTTTAAATAGGGTGAATGAAATAATTTTGCCCAAATTATTTTGTATATAAAAGAAATAATTATTTGAAATTTATTATAGTTATATATTTGGATGCTTGGTTGTTAGAAAATGACAATAATGAGTTAATCTCATTATTGAGTAGAAATTGAAAACTTATAACCTAAGTTGAAGAATAAATTTATATAACAAATGGAATTTGAAATATAGACTAAATGAAATTTATAAATTGAAATAAACTTTATATACAAATGTGAATTACAAATGTGATTTATAATCAAATGAGATAAATTCATAAACAAATGAAATTTGTAAATGTAAATTGTAAATGTGACTTATAACTTGAAATAAAATGTGATAGAATTCCAGAGTAATGTTTGGATATAAAATTGAATGGATTTTGAATTTGAAGTTGTGGGAAAGGTTTAAATTCCTTTGGATTTAAAAATAGTTTTTAAAGGTTTTGGGGAAATAATGGTGATATTATTTCATGAATATTTTTGAAATTGAATTGAAATCTGGTGGGATTTGGGATTTAAAAATATTTGAAATGTTTCAAAGTGATAAAAGCATTAAATTCTCTTACGGTCGCTGGAAAATAATTTCGGTGATGACTGCAGCATCATCGATGTCTATTTTCGAGTTTCCAAAGAGAAATTGCTACCAAACTGTTTTAAATTGGAAATGATTGTGAACTGGGTTGGTTTTGAAATTCAAAGGGAAAATTGGTTGGTAAAAGCAGATTGTTTTGGGAATTGGGATTTGATGTGATATACCAAGATGTGTATGAGTTATTTATGGATTCAAAATGATTTTGAAATAAAACCGGGCAATTGGATTCTGGGAATTCTATTTAAAATAAAAATGTGGAAATTTAAATGAATCAACAATATAAAGTATAAAATGAAGTTGATTGAAATAAGAAGGGAATGAAAGTTTAATTCTGGGATTATAATTATGAGATGAAATTAACTAAATGAGTAATATAAGTTGGTAGATAAAAGAGTTAGAGAACTTGAAGGTGAATGGATTGTAAAACTTGTATAAATTTGTATCCTAGAAGTTAAAATTTAATTCGAGTATATGAAGGTGAATAAAATATATTTGAATTTAACTTAAGATAAGTTAAATAAAATTGAGAATTGGAATTGAATTAAATGTAAATAAGTTGAAGTCGAATTGAATTGGATATAAAGGTAATGTAAAATGCTTATAATTGTGTAAAGAAATTCATATTCTTAAGTTCTTAAGTGTAATAATTTGAAATTTGATTATAAAGATGAAAATGGACTTAAATGAATAGTCCTAGATCTTAAGTAAGTTAAAACTTATGAATAGAAATGAAATTGTAAGTCATAAATGGGAATTCATTTCTTTGAACCATTAAGAGTTATAATTTGAAATTGTAATTATCAAATGGAAACGATAAGATGAGTAATCTTAATTTTTAAGTAAATCCAAATTTGAATTATAAAATAAATTGAACTTAAGATGATTAAGTGAAGTGATATTTGGGATTTAAAAAGCAAGTATTTAATTTTAACCAGCGGAGGAACTAATTAGATAATAAATTAGTTAATGAAATTGAATTGTGAGTTAATGAAATTGGATTAAAATAAAGATGGTTTGGATTGCGAATGGAATCCAAATAAGTGAAAATAAATTGGAAATGGCTTGGGTATTAATAAAATAATTCCAGGTGAATTGAGTATGGAAAATAAAATTCATAATGATTGAGTAAATAAACCAATTATATTAAATAAATAAATGGATGGAATTTGATTAAATAAGAATCAAATGAAAGATGGAAATAAAACTTTAAAGGGTTGGTTAAATGGAAAATAAACTTAAGTTATTGACTTAAGTAAATGTTGAATGGAAACTGAACTCAACAGAGGAGTGGTTTAAATAAGTTGAGAAATAGTTATTGAATGAATTAACTTGGATTGTTTTCGAGCTAAATAAAATTCAATTTTTGGAAGTTGGAGATGAATTGAATTTAAGGAAAAAAATTGAAATGAAGTAGTAAATTGAAGTAAGTTGGAATTCATATGAAATGGGAGTTCAATTTGAATATATACACTTCAGTGGTGAAGTAGTAAATGAATATAAGAAAAATTATATTGGACTTAAGAATTGAAGAATGAAATTCTTAAGAAAATTTGTATTGGAAATATACTTAGTAATTTTGGGGAAAAAAAATATATACTAAGTGAATAGTTGAATGAAGACTAAAACTGAAGTTGTGAAATAAGATGATTGTGGATAAGTGAATAACAATCAAAAGGAATGTGAATAAAAGAGAATTGATATAATTGGTAATCAATTGGAATTTATACGTAAGATGTACGTATATTATTTTATTCGCATAGCTATTTGGTCCAGATGTCGAACACAGAATTTCGAGATAGTTTTATCGATCCGAATTTGGATTTTTCACTCGATTTTCGACGGCGAGCCTGGATATGGATTGTTGATTGATTCTGGATATTCTCTATCATAGTTGGTGACTATGCAAGGAGAATGACGGTTTCTGATCAAGAAACCAGATCTGAGTCCGCACTAGGAAGTCAGGTGGACGATACTAGTTCGGAAGTGAAATTATGTGATCGATTGAGCGATCGAATGTGATATTGCGTACGGATGATATATGTGCATCGTACGAGCTTAAGTAAAGCAAATATTGTAAATTTGTAAAGAAAAGTATAAAATGACTTTGGAATTGTGATTGAATATTATTGCTTAGTAGGATATACAGGTGTATAAAAGCAATGGATAAATTGGGATTTTGATTTTAGAAGATAAAATTTAATGGCCCGACAAAAAGGTATGTATTTGAATTTCTGTATGAAATTTGATTGGGTTTTTGATCCAGCCACTTGGCTTTTTGTTTTCTTTTTGAGATTGGGAGGCCGTAGAGCCATTTTGTAGTAGTACCGAGCTAGCCGCGCAAAGGAGACGCTGGCGAAATTTTTCGGAAATTTAGGGAGTTAGAAAAATTTTGGAAAATTTTGATAATTCAAAATTTGAATTCAAATTTAAATTTGAATGGATAAGTAGGTGGTATGGGTTGAACTTATGAATAAGTTTGGGAAGTTAAAGGATGATTAGTGTATCATTAATAAAAGATTGTTTGGGTATTGTTAAAACTGTTTGAATTTGGGAAATAGTTAACGGGGATTGAATCATTCTTCCTAACTGGTAATTTCGGGGACGAAATTCTTTTAAGGGGGGAGGAATGTGACGACCCGGAATTTTGGTATATTTGAAATGAGAATATTTAATTTATTTTAAATATTCGAAGGTTAAATTTTAACTTTATTTTCAAATATACAGTATTTATTGGTTGATAGATTATTGAATTAAACAATCGAAAATAGGGTAAATTAGAGAATCCTGAGTTTTGAGCCTGTTAAAAATAGTTTAAAGGTTATGAAAATTTATATTGTTAATATTGAAAGTGATGAAACTTTTAAAATTGAATTTCAAAGTGTCTTGTTCAGTTTTAAAAATATATACCGTTTAAACTGAATTTAAAAATAGCCTTCCGAGGCACAGTCTCGGAATTCGACGAAACCAGTTTCATTGGATCCGTAATATTGTATTATTATCGGATTTCAATTTTCATAATGGTTGGAGTGATCGGTTGGCCATACGATAAGCAAACGCGCTGAAATTTAACCGAAAATTTAATTTAAATAGTCGGTCCAAAAAGCTATCTTCTCCATACGATTGAATTTGGACTCGAAACCTTTCCCATTTCGTTCGAAGTAGGGGTATAACATTTTAAACGTTTAACAGTACACCTCGATAGGATATCACAATTTTACGTTACATTAAGTAAGATATTGATAATTAAATAATGTTATAAACTAAAAAAAAAATCAAGCTTGCCTTCTGAAACACGCCAGCCTTCTCTAATTAAAAATGCAGCAACCTTTTACTAATTACATCACGTCTTTCTTTTCCCCTTTTCTCTTCAGCTAAAATCGAAATTCACGAAAAGAAAAAAAATCACGCTCAAGATTCAAGCAACTGAATCGATCGTGACCATTTGGAGATCGCGTGAACAGTCTCGCGAGAAGAGGCCAAAGCCGGGGCCAGAGGTGAGACTCGAGTGGTGGAGCGTGGTTAGGGTTTGGCAGAAGTTCGTCATCGCATGAGCACGCGTGGGATCGGGCAGCCTGAGGCTTGGTTTTGGGCAAGTCGAGATGTTGGAGGGAGCTCGCGATGGTGATCCAGTGCTCGACGAAGAAGGGGTTTCGCACGGTGACTCGAGGTCTTGGCGACTGGAAATCGACTTGCTCGATTCGAAGGCGTTTGGGGCAGAGGGTGGAGTGACGCGATGGGTTCGAGTAGTGGGTTCGCGTGGAGGCAGAGTAGGCTCTCGAATCGGGTAGCGAGGTAGCATCGTTGGTCGCGTTCGCAAAAAGGGGCGAGGCAAAGCGTAGCCATGTTCGATTTGCACAGTTATTCGAGGCCACGATGGGGTTTCGATGAGAGCAGTAAGGTAATCATTATGTCTTTAATTCGATTCATGTATAGATGATAGAAATTTTTACGAACAGCAGAAAAACAAAAGATTTAAAAAGCAGTTTCGTTTTTAATTTAATATATGTTCATAGACAAAGAAAAAGTTACCGTAAGGGTAGAAAGTAGTTCTGTTCCTAATCAAGTAAATATTGAAGAATTTATAAAAGCAGTTTTATTTTTGGAGTCGATAAATTATTTTTATAATTATATGTAGTTCCAAGAATAAATGGATATTCATTTTAGAAATTACTAGTATTTTAAAATAGGTATTATGGAGGTCAATCTGTCTAATTAACTTATTTAAATTTTGTTAGAAACTGCTAAGGGGAGTTAGTTGAAAACTAAATTATTAGTCAATTAAATTTAATGTAATTGACTGTTCGATCATCTGAAATGTTGTAAATTAAATTAATGAATGATTTGTTAATCAAATCTATTTAATAGAAATAAATTGCTCGATTAGTTCGAATATTAATAAATCATCTAATATTTATTCAAGGTCTAAAATCAAGAAGAAACAGTCAGGATTGGATCGGATTGGCAAAATAAAAGCAAAGGTGAGTTAATCTCACTCAGTTAAATTTAAATGGTTATATTTAAATAATTGATTGGATGATTGCATTGATTGATGTGCTATATTATATATAGTAATATATAGCAATATATACATATTGGCATATGTATATATTGGAGTTGTTGATATTCCCGCATTATATAGCGGATGAGACCCTATGCGCCGCATAATAGCGGATGATATTTTATAAAACCCATATACCGCGATATTCCACCTTGAAGTGGAATTGGTATTGTGCTAACATCTGTGGATGCAGGGAAATAGGTTGGAGGGATCCAACTGGATTCCTCAAAATATTTAATTTTGTTTAAATATTCTGTGATATGTTTGTTGATATCCTGTGATGATTTATATTGGATAATCTGGTTGGATTGAATTTCCCAGTATAATGAGTTATCAAAAGAAATTGAATTGGATTTTTGGAAAGAAATAAAAGAGTAAAATTCAAGTTAAATAATTCTAGTGAATTTGAATAACTTAAATAATGAATTGTAAAAGAAATAAAGCAATTTCTAAATTCGAACAAATATGGTTAAAGGGGATTTTGAATTAACATGAGGATAATGAATTTTAAGCTAAAGTGATATTATTGGAAAGAATAAAGAAATTATTTTTGAATGTAAGGATTAAATTTAATAAAAGGATAAAGAAGGAATTTTGGAAGTTTTAAATTGGTATTTTCAGTTAAAAGGGTTTTAACTCAAAATTAAGAAATAAAATCTGAGAGTAAATGTAATTTGAAATAAATGAAGTAAATGTAATTTGAAATAAATGAAGTAAATAAGAAATTTATTTCGAAGTAAAGTAAATGGGAAAATCAATGGGAAATTGATTTGGTTGTTTAAGATTGGAATTTAAAAGAGAAGTGAGATTTTGGAATTTATAAACTGGGTTTATAAAGTAAAATAAAATATCAGAGGATATTTGAGAATATAAATTCAAGATGGGAATTTATAAAAGGATATGGTTTGGTTTAAAAATAAATGTTGATTTATTTTTAAAAGATGGGAGTGAGAAGGATATTTCTCTGTATAGCCAAGTACGTTTTCAAAGCAATTTTAATATAAGTTAAAAGTTCTAATTGTATTTTTAAAAGCATATTTTAGAAAATTTATTATTTCTAAATGTTAATTTCCTAAGTAAGTATGTTTTAGGAAACCTATTCTTTTTAAATATTTAAACTTTAAAGTAAGTATTTTTCAAAGATCTATTATTGTAGTAATTATATAAAAGTGATTTGGTATTATATTTTAAAAAGAGAAATTTAGTTTATATTTGTAAAGTGGTTTCATTTTAAATATTTCTTAAGTATATATTTTGTTAAGGTATTAAAGTAGTTTTTTATTTATTTATTTCAATATTATTAAGTATATTTATAGTAAAGTGTTTTAAGATTATTTTAAAATCTAAGTGTTTTGTACTTGGTGTTTCAGAGGAAATAAATATTTGGAAATGTATTCCGTAAGCGGAAACTGTTTTGAAATTGTTTTCAAATGAGTTTTGAAAATTCGGAATTATATCTTGGAAAGATATTTGGGCAAATAAATAATGTGGGAAATTATTTAATTGTGTGATGGTTGCTTGTGGATGTTAATTGATAGTTAAATAACCGACTATCAATATTGGCCAAATGCGCTGATCGTTTCGAAGAGACCGGGATCGGGTTTCCGTATACCGGGATTCTAGGTCTGGAGACTCGAATACCACTTCGATCCGGTTTGTACGTTTCGTGTAACGATTTCGGAGTCGAAGATGGAGCTGTGAAGTGCAAGGGCTAGTCGCTACTAATCCTGAGGATATTTCCAAAATGGATGTAGTAGGAGTAGTGCCTTCGGTTCCGTTCAAACCCAGGACGGACTTGTATGGACGAATGCTTGCGAAACATCGTCAGCGGACGATGGGCATTCTAAGGGATATGTTCTGAAAAGGTATCGTTTAGCCTCGAACCTCATCAACCGGGAATGACTGAAAATCAGGGGTTATGCAGCAAGGCTTCGTGGGTAGCTCCCACTGGAGGGTAAGGTCATCCCTGTCTAGATGTCCCTTTTTATTTCGGCTTAGTGGTGCGGTTGCTGATCCCAACCGTGGGGTGATTTTATTCGGGATCATCCAGTAAGGGATGGTTCCGGCCTTGTGTTGCAGGGGAGCGGGCGTACTCCTCGGTACTGTGATCTAGGCCACGTACTGTGACAGGTGGTACCCCAGTGCCTAGTCATTCGTTGGAAATCCATTCTCCCTACGTGCCTGTACGGTTTTGATTGTGCCCAACTATTGTTGAAATGTGAGATGCAAGCATTTCAGCTAGATTCTATTTTACTTTCTGTAGACACTATTATAATATCAGAGGATTTTGATATAAAGTGTTTTAGCTATCGTAAGGTAAAAACCCGACATGTTTATTTGTGGCGCGGTCTTACGAGATGCTTTTAATTTCAAAGGATTTTGAAACTTTAAAAATCAATTTGAGTGTGATTTTCTCACGCTGGTTTTCCAGACTGACTCGGGTATTGTTTTATATGATGCTCGGGTCAGACCGAGTATTATATGATACAGGATATGATGCTGTGGAGCTCAGGAGACGAGCTGGATGACGATACGTACTCCCGTACTTGCTATTATTTTTCCGCTGTGTATTCAGTTGTATGTTATGGATGTTGATGTACTCTGATGATGTATTTGGATGATGTATATATATACAGATATAGTTTGATTTGTGTAAAGATCTGCTGATATATATTATATTTTATTCCGCTGCGTATGTGAGATTCTGCTGTTGTTTTCTATTTTTCTTCTTCTACCTCTTCTTCTTAACTCAAATGGTTCGTATTTCCGTTCTTCTTGAGTTCATTAACGGAAATTAATGCCAATTCAAGGGGTACGGATTTGCGGGCTGTTACATATGTTACCTATTTATTTAATCTGTTGAATTAAATTTGAAATCAATTGCAATTGAATGTAATTAAATATTACGTCAATGTAAATTAAAATGAAATAGGATAATATTAATGTGATAAGATATAAACCAATGTTAACTATGCCCATAAAGTAATGATTGATTGAATAAAATGATTTGAAATCGAATTAAATCAATTTGTTGGAATTAAATTATAATTAATTGGATTTTTATTTACCGTCGAATCTGAACACTGTAACTAGTGAAATATTTAACACTGAATTTGATATGTAAATTTGTTTTAAATTATTGTAAATATCTATGTAATCAAAAATGATAAAAATGGTTAGTTATTTAATTTGAATATAAGAAGTGATAAATTTAATTTAATAATAAATTATTTAATTAACGTGAAAATAGCCATTTTGGCCACTGTCTCGGATTTTGACGAAACCAGTTTCGTCGGATTCGTAACGGTGAATTATTATAGGATTTTAAGTTTTGTAGCGATCGGGCTTGTCGTTTGATCGTACGTGCTTGAAACACGTAGAAATCAATTTAATTGAAATCAATTGAAATAAGCTGATTTTAAAGCTAACTTCTTCGTACGATGGAATTAGGACTTGAAACCTGTTCCATTGAGTTTAAAATTATCAAAAACATCTATTTTGATATATGGGATGACCCACTTTCGTTTCGGAAGCGGAACAGGTTTTTTGGGTCTCGTAGTCATTTCGATCAATCCAATCTGACCCATTCATTTCTAATTCAGACCTGCCTATATATAGGCTATTATAAACCCTAATTGTTTCTCATTCCTCATTACTGTACGTACAATTCCATCTATCTGCTTCTTCTTCTCAATGGCAGAAACAAAATCAAATTTGCAAACCCACAATTCAATTTCCAAATCAATTTCAAAATCAAACTCCTCAAAACTGTGTCATATTATATACCGAATCGAAGCTCTCGACGAGCGCAAGTCAAATCTGCAGTTTTTTTTTCGATTTGGGTTTCTTTGTGTTTGGAATTCGAGGAATAATTCTCGGCCGTTCATCGCGCGTTGATCAACTTCGTCCGATCGACGTATTAAGGGTACCGTACCGAGGAGAGTGTCGAGTGGAGTTCATCTAGGTTGGTGGCAAGGTGATTCAACAACTAGATCATCGGGAAAAATCAACCTAGGGTTAGCAAACGACGGTGGTGGCTGCGTCTTCGTTCAGCACGATGGACGCGCGGTGGTGGAGGGAGGATGTCACGGTGGGTGGCGCTGGCCGTGTCAAGGTGGGTAGGGGCGGCCGTGGTCGGAAGCTCGAGCACGATCTGATGATGTTGGAGGTGTTAGGGTTTCTCTGGTACGAAGAAATGATGGTGACGTGGTGTGTTTATGTTGGCCCTCTTTTCTTTTATTTATTATTATTTAAAATTTGAATTTTATCTTCTAATCGACGTATCTTTTGCATATGAACTCGGAATCACGCACGGTTTGTTTCGTTGGGATCGTATCGAAATTTCGAACATTATGGAACAAGTTTGGACGAATTCTAAGACTGTTAAATTTTGGGCCTTATTTTAGATTTCAAGTCGATTGGAAATCAAAGGTGAGTGTTTTGACCCACTCACAACTACTAAATTATCTTATATTAGTTAAATTAAATTTATGATGTGATTAGAAATTGATTGGTTGATGTTTGGTATATTCAAATCGTCAGTCTAGTTAAATATGACTTTTATTGAATTGAATCGCTATTTAATTTAATATTGAATATTAATTGTCAATCAAATATTTATTATTGAAAATCAGTTAATTTCTGTTATTGATTGGTTGATTTGAATGATGATTGTGATGGATGTTTAATTGTTGATATTGGATGACTGGATGTTATATTATTTTATATATATTGTTATAACACTGCAAGTTCCCTATGGGTTGAAATGATACATACCCGAACGATCTAAAAATTAGGGAAAAATCATTATGGGTTGAAATGATAAACCCGAGCGATTTTATGGATTTTGAATTTTTATTCGGGATTGCGGGTTGAAATGATATATATCCATGGATATAAAATATTACGGATTGAAATGATAAATATCCGGATCACTTGACCATAGGGTAGAAAATTATATACGAACACCGGATTGGTTAAATTAAATGATTTTGAATCTTTAAATTTTGAATTTGGTTAAATGATATTTTGAAGAAAACCTGATTTATATAAACTGAATTATTTTCGAAAATCCGAGTTTTAAATGTTAAAATTGGAATTGGTTTAAATTGAAATTTTAAAGTTAGATTTGAAGTACAAATAAAATTTATCGAAATTGAGTTATTGAAATATTTGAATATTTAAACTTCGAAATCTGCTAAATTTGTAATAGTTTGAATTTATAGTTCGAACATGGATTTGGAATCGATATTGATTAAATGGTTTAAAGATGTGTTGAATGAAAGAAATAGTACAGATTTTATATTAATTTCAAATTTATTTTTATTTAATATAAACTGTTTAAATATATTATTCTTGAATCCTGATAACTAAGATTTTCAACTATTAAACTAATTTAATCTATTTTAAACTATTTTAATCAATTTAAAACTATTTCAACTTATTTTAATCTATTTTATCTACTTAATCCAATTCAATCTATCTTAACCTATTTAAACTATTTAACCCATTTTAATCTAATTTTACTCTATTTTAAATCTATTTAAACTATTTAAATTTATTTAACTATTTTAAATCTATTTAAACTATTTAAATCTATTTAACTATTTTAAATCTATTTAAACTATCTTAAATCCACCTAAACTATTTTAATCTATTTTAAACCTTTTAGGAGTATTTTAACTATTTGAATTTATTTTAAACTATGCTAAACTATTTATGACTATCTAAACTATTTTCTAAATTCCAGACTGTGTAAAGTTGAAGTGTTTATATTTTGAATCCTTGATTTAAAAGCAGATATGGTAAAATGATGTTATTATCTATGTTAGGATTTGAAGTTTCTAGTGAAATGACATGTTTTTAGTAAATATGATGATTTGAAAATATGATTTCAAAGGTGATATGATTTCAAAAATGAATATGCTTTCGAAAATAAAAAGTGATATGGTTTTGAGAATATGATATTTTGATATCAATTATGAATTGGTTTTGGAAATGTAAAAGAACCATCCGGTGTGAAATAAGCGTTTGGTTGTTAAAGAGACCGGGATCAGATATTGTCATACTCTCTGCCAATACCGAAAACCACTTTAACAACTGTGTACGTAGTGGAGATTCCAGAATGAAGTAGGATGGTTTGGCGAACGATTCTGTATGAGGTATTTACATAGCCCTGACTTTCGTGAGTCAGCTTAGATGTGACTAAAACAGGAGCTATACCGGGCCAAGTGAGGTCATTCCTCCTATCAGGCACATTTCTTCAATACCATATTATGATTTTGTGATTGAATTGGTGGCCACCCCTTGATTTGATTATGGGAGTGTGTTCCAAGGTGGAAGGTAGTAGCTGCTATGCGTTACCACCAGTCCGGGAGTGCAAATGGTAGAATCCTACCCTGGCATTGCCTCGAGTGTCGTGTTCACATGTCGTATCGCGCCTTCTACGAGTTTGGTTTGTACCATACCTATGGAGTGCCCTTGATAGCCCTCCAGTTTACGGAGGAATTACAGTACCGTATAGACTATATGAATGTATAAAATGTGTTAAGGGGGATATGGGTAACGCCTTAATGCTATTTTAATACTTTACTTTACTGTAGACACTATTATAATAGCGTATTGTACTATGTACGTAGATAGTTTAATGGATCCTTAGGAGATGTTAATTCCGAACACCTCTTAAATTATTACACTCACGTTTGACACTGGATAGGAGATGTCAAACCCCGTAAACATCTCCGACGCCGTTACACTCATATTTATTTACTGTTGATTTAATTTACATAAGATCTTTTAGTTCTGACTCGAGTGTTTTGTCTTTTCAATTCACTCGGGTCAGTCTGAGTTTTTCAGTTTATCGAAGACTACCTTTTAGAAGACTAAGACGAAGATTTAATACTATTATTATTTATTATATTATTTCCACTGCATCATGTTGTTCCGCTGCATTGTTCTTTATTTTTGTTGTATGTAACTCTGATCCTATTTTGTAAAAGTGTAATCAAATGTTATTTGTAAAATAGCTTCATGAACTATTTATTTGATTATTATATTTTGTCATTCCACTGTGAGATTCTATATTTGTTTTTCTTTCTTTCCCTGCTTTTTCTTATTTACCCATAACAATCTTCCCTTTTGAATGGTTTGAGTTTGACATGTGAGGTTTATTATCGATTTAAACTGTCCAAAAGGGTGGGTCGTTACATTTGGCATCAGAGCTTTGGTTTACCGATAACCTTAGCTTTATGGGGTCTGATTCATTAGAGAATAGGGTAGTAATAGCCTAGAATGAGTCGTTGAGTGTATATATGAGAGAGCGTATTTGTTAGTGTTGTAAAGAGTTTTTGTATTGTGTTAATTTGTTCTGTTTTGTATTTATAAATTCCGGTCGGTACATGGGACGCTGTGGCACTGATAGGGATTTTTAAACACTTAATAGTGCAGACCGACACAATATTGTTTTGAAATGTGGGTAAATGAAATAATTTTGCCTAGTATTATACTTTGTATATAAAAGAATAAATTTTAAAAGTAATATGATTGGATGTGATATAATTGTTTGTTAGGAAGTGGAATTTATAAATCATGGTTGTAAAATTGAATTTACAAATAAAGTAAATATAAATTGAAAATTTGAGAACTTAAGTTCCGGGATTTTGGAAATTTCTTTCAAAAGATTTTTGGAATATAATATTAGTATTATTTGGAAGTATCTTCTGATATAAATATTTCAATGTGATTTGAAAGAAATTCTTAAAGGAATTTTTGAAGGAAATAAGTTCTGTACTCCCCTCTCTGTCGCTGAAAAATAATTTCGGTGATGAGTGCACGCATCATCGACGTTCATTTTCGAGTTTCAAGTGGGAAGACTGTTGTAGTAGTTTACTACACATTTGTTTTGATAAATAAATATTAATTTTATTTCCAAATATGATTTGATATATATAAAAGATACGATTATATATATATATATATATTATTTTGAAATAATTGAAAAGGAACCCGGTATTTAATTCTTAAGTTTTTTGCAAATTAGAAATTTCAGTTATTATAATGAAATGAAACCTTGACTATTTTAATAATCGAAAACTTTTAATATGTGTAATTAGAAACTAGATGCTAAGTGATTAATGAAAATATAAGAAATTGAAAATTTGTAAACTGTAAATCAAAAGGATATGAAAATAAGAAATGATAACTATTGAACATTTTGTTAACCAAATAAACAAGATAAACTTGTGTAACATTTTATTGCATTCTAAAAGACATCTATATATAACTTATCAAAATGTTAAAAGTTGAAATGTTAAAAAGAATATGTAATAGAATATTATACAAGTAAACTTAGAAAATGAAAATGTTCAATGGAATTTCTTCTATAAATAAGAATTTTGATATTATAAATTGTTATAAACTTAAGTTAATAATTTGAAATGCTAGTAATTATAATTAATAGAAAAGTGAATACTGTTTATAAACTTAAGTAATGTTTGAAGCCATTTATAAAGTAAAAGTGAAATAGTAAAAGTGAATATTATATATGAAAGGAATAAATGTGAAAAGAAAAAGAATAAAAAATCTAAGTATGGGTTGCTTCACAAATGAATATTGATGTTAAAAGGAAATCAAAGTAAATAATAAATGTGAAGTAAACTGAAATAAAAAGTATGCAATACTTAAATAACGAATTCATTGATTATTTCAAATAATTGAATGGAGAAAAAGTGATCATGTAAGTAAATGGATGTAAAGAAATGGAAAATAGCATTTATGTATAAATGAGAAATGGAATTTTGTAAGTAATGAATGTATATTAAAGAAAATAATCATTGTATGGAAAAAAGAAAAGAAAAAAATTGAACAGTAAATGATGTGAAAGGAAAGTAATAAGAATAAACGTAAATAACATTGGAAGTTATTGTTTGTTTTGGCATGGATGTTTGGGAAGTGATACTTTAAATTGTTTAGGATGTATAAATAATCTATTTAGTTTTATCTAAGACTATTGGGTGTGTGGTATACTTAGTATTTTATTTATCATTCTATACGACTAAAAGTTTCTGAACCCAAACAAACCCTTTGTTTTGATTGCTATGGATGATTGCTTTGATTGCATGTGATGATTGTATGGTTTTGTTGCTTGTGACTATTGTATGTTGTGTTGATGTGGTTGTGACTAATAGAAACAACGTAAATATTTCTCTTCTACATAATTCTAACCTCTTTGGATTACATGAGTGAAATACAGGTTATGTAAGCAATTGCTACTGCTTTTGGTTTCATAAATAAGCGTTGTTTGCCCGAGAAATAGGTACGTTTTCAGATTACGGTTTTATAGCGATATTATCTTGTTTTTCCCATGATTTAGGATATTTTATTTTGAAATATATGATATATATTGTTATTATTGATATTATTATTTCTCCCAGACCCCTGCATACAAAGGAGACTCTACCGAAATTTTCTGTGAATTTTGGACTTAGAAAAATTTTGTGAAATGTTTTTCAAACTTTTATTTACTTGAATATAAAAGGGTTTAATTGTTTATAAATTAATATTTTATTTAAATTATTTAATTATGTAAATTAATTGTTATAAACTTAACATTTTGAATAAGTTATATTAATTCCTTAATTCCTTCTTTTTCCTTTTCGAGGACGAAAAGTTTTGAGTAGGGGAGAGCGTAACGACCCGTAATCTTCGATAATTAAAGATAGTTAATTTAATAAGATTTTGTAATTTAATGTTGGAAGAATTTAAAATTTTGTGATTTAAATTAATGAGAATAATAACTAGAATGAAATTTAATAATGTTAATTAAAGGCAATTGATAATTATCTTAACACAATTTCAATAAATTGAAATAATTGTAAACATAAAATTGGTTATAAATTTAAAATAAGGAAATAAATTTAATGTCATCTTTACTACTAATAATGAGAATTCCAACAACTAATTTCAATCGTGTCTTTTTGCATTACCGAAAATACCCTTCAGCTCAACATACTCTTCGTCAGCTATCATGAAACCCTAAACCATTAACAACTCCTAACTCCTTCGTCATCCTCTTGCCCTCTCTCCACCCTGCCTTCTTTCTAATTCTCAAGATCAAATCCGTAGCTCCTTCTTCGTCCAAGTCGATCGGAAGTCTCGCCGCCGTCATCCTCCAATTGGATCGCAACACCTGATTCACTAGCGTAGCAATCGGGCCATTTAGATTGTTTCCTAAAAGAGATTCTGCAGTTTCTGTAGTCTCAAAATTTCAGCTAGAATATTTCCTGAAAGGAAATACGAATTCAAATCCCACTCAAGTAAATTTTTGCATTTGCTCAACTCATGTGATATTTCTCCTGTCAATCTATTTAATGAAATATACAAATTTTCTAACTTTTGAAGGTTACCAAATTCATGGTGAATAGAGCTACTGAATAAGTTATTCGAAAAATCAAGCATGGGAAGATTGCTTCATAAACTAAATTTCAATGGAATTTTTTCTATGAAGAAATTATTACTAAGATCAAGGTATTGAATTCTTTGATTTTTACTTGAATTCTCTGCTATTTCTCCTTGAAAATGATTGCTGGAAAGTATTACTCTATGAAGTGCTAAACACAATCCGATCAGCGTAGGAAAAGTACCATTAAATCGATTATGTCGGATTGCAAAAACAAATAGATTATTTTCATTGCACAAGTAAGGTGGAATTGTACCATGAAGTTTGTTGCCTGTAAGATCAAGTCCACTCAAAAAATTAGCTTTTCCAAGATACCAAAGTACTTCTCCAGTCATATTATTGCAAGCTAAAATAATGTATTCAAGTTTTTGTAATGTGGCAATATCTTTTGGAATCTCTCCACTTAAGAAATTGTTATAGAGATGCAACTGAACTAAGTTGCTCAAGTTTGCAATTTCAGAAGCTATATCCTTCAAACTTATTTTTAAACAGTAGTAGCTTCTTTAGATTCTTTAGTTTATAAATCTCTTGGAGTCATCCAGAGATTAATTTTCACTAACTTTATGTTCAGTGAGAAAGCTATACTTACCTAACTCATGAGGCAACAAACCAGAGAGTTTATTATCGGAAAGAAACAAATATTCCAAGTTCTTGAGCTCACCAATTAACTTAGGAATAGAACAATGAGTTGATTTCCTTATAAAGAAAGATTAGATATAGATTGAAGCATACTGATATTATCGGTTATACTACCGTTAAAATGATTTTCAGAAAGCAAAACATGCTAAAATTCATCTCTGTACTTAAACATTTTGGTATCTCTCCCACAAATTCATTGATATCAAGATACAACTCAAGCTTGGGAAGCGCTGAAAATAAACATTTTGACATTATGTTTATTGTTACTTACATTGCTTATTTCTACCATTTTTTAAAATGCTAGACCTTTTAAGATTTTAAAGTATTTACTAGATTAATTTGGAAATTTTCTTAGTTATAATAATAATAAATTTGGACTGGGTGTAGATCAACTGGGCAAATATTGCCAGAAAATGATAATTTATTTGTCTTGGACATAAGAAACACCATAGTAGCGTATTTCTAAGCATAATAATAACAATACCAATTATAACTATGTTATTATACAGTTCTGTTATTTACTTACCAATACTGGACAACATTGTCAACTATTGCTTTTAGTGCCATTATGATGATAACATGCCTGATGCTAAAATTTCTAATCGAATGTTTGTTTGGCTACATAGAGCTCGAATTGCCTCTGCCATCACTTTCGTGTAGTTAAGCAACAATATATTATCCGGAATGATAATTATATCAATGGGCCGCCTTATTGATCCAGATGAAGACCCGTCAGACTCGAGAGAGATCATCATGCATCATCTTTATCTAATGAAGCTGCCTCCTAGGTTTGATTTAAGAGTCTTTTATATAAGAGTGAGTAACTTTGAGGTTGATGATTCACTTCCCGAAAAACTAAATGTTCGTCATATTCCATTTAGCCCTGACATAATACTTGATGTGAACGGTAGAAGAGCATTCATTCTGACTTGGTTACTTCTGTTCTTAGAAGAGATAGAGTTGACAAGGACTCGGAAGAGGCTACATTTATCTACACAGATTGTATAAGAATGGCGGGTAGTGTGAGATTTGAAGTGTTTTTTGAAAATGAATTGCTGATTAATGGTGTGTTTGAGTTGAGTAACATTAATGGGTTTTGTGGAGATTTAAAAACTATTTCAACCATAAACACATATACTTTCAGTTTTATCTATATGTAATTATTGGTAGTTCTGGTTTGAGTGTTATACAATCAAATGTATTAAATGTGTCATATTTAGTTGGCATTATAGTCGAGGGAAGGGAGTTGTTTTCACGGTTCCCAAGAGAAAATGCAGTCTTTGAAAATAAAGTATGTTGAATTATTTTTTCGAATTGGTATGTTATCATATATATGCACTTGATAGTTATTATATTCCCTAGGGAAAACACATTTGTTCAATGGAAAAATAATCCTTAAGTTAATGAAAGATCTGATTATTTGGTCATGTGAGTTATATATTTTTAACACAATTACTTACTGATTTCAAATTTTTATTACAGCTGACCATGAAGCATCCTTGATTGAAAGGATATATAAAAGCGGACAACTATACATTTGATAGGTTGTTCATGGTTTTATCTTTGAATGTGTTGGGATTTGGTTGGATGAAGATTTTATATGTCAAAGTAAAATTATTTTGATTATGGCATCTGAAATGTTTATTGGTTATAATTGAATGTGCTAGGATCTGGTTACATGGTTTTGAGATGTATGTATGTGTTGATTTGTCCATCGAAACTTTGAAATTGAATGACAAATGGTTGACGTTGTTGTTATTTACCCTATTTTTGGAATGTAAAGTGTAACTGATCATTATATTTTTTTTAGTTATATTTTGAAGCTCTAAAGTTTTAGAAGGTACAATTTTCTTTTCTTTTTCTTAATGGTTTAAATGACATGTGTTCAGTGTAACAGGATAAGATCGATTTTGAGGCACAATCAAACTCTCAAGATTTTTCTCTCAAGAGAATACTCTGTAACAAGACTTGACAACATGCTTCTAAAATTGTGACAATTGCAATAAAGATATACTGAACAATGTTATTTCAAAATAAGCATGTTGTGATGGTTATACACATGCACGTATTATGCGTGCAGCTATACTAGTATTAATTGGTGAAATAATATGTAATAAATTGTAATTAGATAAAATCAGTGTTATGTGAGTAGTTATAACATTTGTTTGAAGATAATAAACTTATAAATGTGATTAAATTAAGCAAAAGATGACAATTGTCATATGTTACCTATTTATTTAATCTGTTGAATTAAATTTGAAATCAATTGCAATTGAATATAATTGAATATTACGTTAATGTAAATTAAGATGAAATTGGAGAATATTAATGTGATAAGATATAAACCAATGTTAACTATACCCATAAAGTAATGTTTGATTGAATAAAAAGATTTGAAATCGAATTAAATCAATTTATTGGAATTAAATTATAATTAATTGGATTTTTATTTACCGTTGAAACTGAACACTGTAACTAGTGAAATATTTAACACTGAATTTGATATGTAAATTTGTTTTAAATTATTGTAAATGTTTATGTAATCAAAAATGATAAAAATGGTTAGTTATTTAATTTGAATATAAGAAGTGATAAATTTAATTTAATAATAAATTATTTAATTAACGTGAAAATAGCCATTTTGGCCACTACCTCGGATTTTGACAAAACCAGTTTCATCAGATCCGTAATGATGAATTATTATAGGATTTTAAGTTTCGTAGCGATCGTGCTTGTCGTTTGATCGTATGGGCTTGAAACGCGTAGAAATCAATTGAAATAAGCTGATTTTAAAGCTAACTTCTTCATACGATGGAATTAGGACTTGAAACCTGTTCCATTGAGTTTAAAATTATCGAAAACATCTATTTTGATATATGGGATGACCCACTTTCATTTCGGAAGCGTAACGGGCTTTTTAGGTCGCGTAGTCATTTCGATCAATCCAATCTGACCCATTCATTTCTAATTCAGACCTGCCTATGTATAGGCTGTTATAAACCTAATTGTTTCTCATTCCTCATTGTTGTACGTACAATTCCATATGTCTGCTTCTTCTTCTCAATGGCAGAAACAAAATCAAATTTGCAAACCCACAATTCAATTTCCAAATCAATTTCAAAATCATACTCCTCAAAACTATGTCATATTATATACCGATTCGAAGCTCTCGACAAGTGCAAGCAAATCTGCAGTTTTTTTTTCTATTTGGGTTTCTGTGTGTCCAGAATTCGAGGAATAATTCTCGGTCGTTCATCGCGCGTTGATCAACTTCGTCCGATCGACGAATCAAAGGTACCATACTGAGGAGAGTGTCGAGTAGAGTTCATCTAGGTGGGTGGCAAGGTGAGTCAATGGCTAGATCATTGGGAAAATTCGACCTCGAGTTAGCAAACATTGGCGGCGGCTGCATCTACGTTTAGCACGATGGACGCGCGGTGGTGGAGGGAGGTGTCGCGGTGGGTGGCGCCTCGCTTGGGGGTGGCGCTGACCGTATCGAGGTGGGTAGGGGCGGCCGTGGTTGGAAGCTCGAGCATGATCTGATGATGTTGGAGGCGTTAGAGTTTCTCTGGTACGAAGAAACGATGGTAACGTGGTGTGCTTCTACTGGCCCTCTTTTCTTTTATTTATTATTATTTAAAATTTGAATTTTATCTTCTAATCGGCGTATCTTTTGCATATGAACTCGAATTCATGCGCGGTTTGTTTCATTGGGATCATATCGAAATTTTGGACATTATGGAACCAGTTTGGATGAATTCTGAGACCGTTAAATTTTGGGTCTTATTTTGGATTCCAAGTCGATTTGAAATAAAAGGTGAGTGTTTTGACCCACTCACAACTACTAAATTATCTTATGTTAGTTAAATTAAATTTATGATGTGATTAGAAATTGATTGGTTGATGTTTGGTATATTTAAATTGTCATTCCGGTTAAATTTGACTTTTATTGAATTGAATCGCTATTTAATTTAATATTGAATATTAATTGTCAATCAAATACTTGTTATTGAAAATCAGTTAATTGCTGTTATTGATTAGTTGATTTGAATGATGATTGTGATGGATGTTTAATTATTGATATTGGATGACTGGATGTTATGTTACTTTATATATATATTGTTATAACACTGCAAGTTCCCTATGGGTTGAAATGATACATACCCGAACGATCTATAGATTAGGGAAAAATCGTTATGAGTTGAAATGATAAATCCAAGCAATTTTATGGATTTTGAATTTTTATTCGGGATTGCGGGTTGAAATGATATATATCCATAGATATAAAATATTACAGATTGAAATGATAAATATCCGGATCACTTGGCCATAGGGTAGAAAAAATACGGACATCGGATTGGTTAAATTAAATGATTTTGAATCTTTAAATTTTGAATTTAGTTTAATGATATTTTGAACAAAACCTGATTTATATAAACTGAATTATTTTCGAAAATCCGAGTTTTAAATGTTAAAATTGGAATTGGTTTAAATTGAAATTTTGAAGTTAGATTTGAAGTATAAATAAAATTTATCGAAATTGAGTTATTGAAATATTTGAATATTTAAACTTCGAAATCTGCTAAATTTGTAATAGTTTGAATTTATAGTTCGAACATGGATTTGGAATCGATATTGATTAAATGGTTTAAAGATGTGTTGAATGAAAGAAATAGTACAAATTTGATATTAATTTCAAATTTATTTTTATTTAATATAAACTGTCTAAATATATTATTCTTGAATCCTGATAACTAAGATTTTCAAACTATCAAACTAATTTAATATATTTTAAACTATTTTAATCAATTTAAAACTATTCCAACTTATTTTAATCTATTTTATCTACTTAATCCAATTCAATCTATCTTAACCTATTTGAAATAATTAACCCATTTGAATCTAATTTAAATCTATTTAATCTATTTTAAATCTATATAAACTATTTAAATCTATTTAACTATTTTAAATCTATTTAAACTATCTTAAATCCACCTAAACTATTTTAATCTATTGTAAACTATTTTAGAGTATTTTAACTATTTGAAATTTATTTTAAACTATGCTAAACTATTTGAACTATCTAAACTATTTTCTAAATTCCAGACTATGTAAAGTTGAAGTGTTTATATTTTAAATACTTGATTTTAAAGCAGATATGGTAAAATGATGTTATTATCTAAGTTAGGATTTGAAATGATATTTTCTAGTGAAATGACATGTTTTTAGTAAATATGATGATTTGAAAATATGATTTCAAAGGTGATATGATTTCAAAAATGAATATGATTTCAAAAATAAATATGATTCCGAAAGTGATATGGTTTTGAGAATATGATATTTTGATATCAATTATGAATTGGTTTTGGAAATGTAAAACAACCATCCGGTGTGAAATAAGCGTTTGGTTGTTAAAGAGACCGGGATCAGATATTGTCATACTCTCTGCTAATACCGAAAACCACTTTAACAACTGTGTACGTGGTGGAGATTGCAGAATGAAGTAGGATGGTTTGGCAAACGATTCTGTATGAGGTATTTACGTAGCCCTGACTCCCATGAGTCAGCTTAGATGTGACTAAAACAGGAGCTATACCGGGCCAAGTGAGGTCATTCCTCCTATCGGGCACATTTCTTCGATACCATATTATGACTTTGTGATTGAATTGGGGGCCACCCCTCGATTTGATTATGGGAGTGTGTTCCAAGGTAGAAGGTAGTAGCTGCTATGCGTTACCACCAGTCCAGAAGTGCAAATGGTAGAATCCTACCCTAGCATTGCCTCGAGTGCCGTGTTCACATGCCGTATTGCGTCTTCTACGAGTTTGGTTTGTACCATACCTATGGAGTGCCCTTTGATAGCCCTTCAGTTTATGGAGGAATCACGGTACTGTATAGACTATGGGAATATATAAAATGTGTTAAGGGGGATATGGGTAACACCTTAACGCTATTTTAATACTTTACTTTACTGTAGACACTATTATAATAGCGTATTGTACTATGTACGTAGATAGTTTAACAGATCTTTAGGAGATGTAAATCCCGAACTTCTCTTAAGTTATTACACTCATGTTAGACATTGGATAAGAGATGTCAAACCCCGTAAACATCTCCGATGTTGTTACACTCATATTTATTTACTGTTGATTTAATTTACATAAGACCTTTTAGTTCTGACTCGAGTGTTTTGTCTTTTCAATTCGCTCGGGTCAGTCTGAGCTTTTCAGTTTATCGAAGACTGCCTTCTGGAGGACGAAGACGAAGATTTAATACTATTATTATTTATTATATTATTTCCACTACATCATGTTGTTCTGCTGCATTGTTCTTTATTTCTATTGTATGTAACTCTAATCCTGTATTGTAAAAGTGTAATCAAATGTTATTTGTAAAACAGCTTCATGAACTGTTTATTTTATTATTATATTTTGTCATTCCGCTGCGAGATTCTGTATTTGTTTTTCTTTCTTTCCGTGCTTTTTCTTATTTACCCCATAGCAATCTTCCCTTTTAAATGGTTTGCGTTTAACATTTGAGGTTTATTGTTGATTTAAACTATCCAAAAAGGTGGGTCGTTACACAATTTGAATTAGCCTTGGGCTAATTTTCAAAATTGTTTTGAAAACTAAAATAAAAGATTTTAAATTTAAAAGTTAAATTTAAAATAAAAACATGTTTATTATAAAAATTATAATACAATGTAAGTTTTCAAAAACTTTGAAAAGATAACGATATTTCAAAATGTTTGAAAATATTTAAATACTAATTTCGAAATTTAAAATTTATCAATAAAATGAATTAATTAAATATGTTAATTCATTAAAACTTACATACATTCATTATATATATTGATATTGATATATGTTATATTATTTTAAAGGTGTTTAAGATAACATAAGTATACATGTATGTATATAAAATAAAATTTGAAATTAATGTAATTGAATTAGTTTAATTGAACAAATTAATTAAAGGTTATATGTATTACACTGTAAAGGTGTATATGCGTTTATATATATGGTATATATGTATATTACTATAAAGGTTATAATAGCCATGTCCAATGTAGAAGTTGTATTGGAATACTAATATTAAATTAATTAAAGAGTTAATTAATTAAAATTAATTTAATAGGATTTAACTAATTTAATATTACACATGAGTTTATTATATGCGTAATATGAAATATAATAGTTATATAATAATAATACTTATATGATATGGATGTATAAACTAAAGGTAGAACATTAAAGAAACTCAAATAGACTTAAGGAATAAATGCATACGTAAATTTACATATACCATGATTTCTGATGTGTCCAACACTTGAATCATAAGAGTATTCCATAAAAGATACATTATTCCATAAGTCGATATCTCTCAATATAATATATCGAAGATTATTGTAACGACCCGCAATTTGATCGCTTTAATTAAAGATATTTAAATTATTTTAAATATTCAAATACAGATTAATTTGCAACAAATAATAAAATTTTAAGTAATTAATAATAATAATGAACTTATTTTGGAAAAATGTTCACAAAATATATACTTTGGAAAGATATATCGTTAGAATAGCCGAAAACCGTTTTATCAATAAACAACTCTATAATCGTGAAACATCGCGTACGGAGCTGGATACATACATTTATTTTTATAATTGAACAAGAATATGAAATAAAATAATTTATTTTATTTTTAGGAATAAAATTTATTTATGACATCATCAATAATGGCATCGTATTTAATAATTAATTTATGAAACTAAATTGTGAGTTAATGATTTAATAATTATTATAATTATTCTTATAATTTTTTAAATGATAATAATTTATTTTAAATAGTTATAAAGTAATAATAAATCATTTCTAATAGTTTTATAAAGATATATATATATATATGAATTGAAAAATATAAGAAAATGGATATCGCTTTATCGATATAATAACACTTTTTGTAAACAATTGTTTATTTTTAATTTATATGGTTTTATAATTCAATAAAGATCATTTCAATTAATTTAAAATGATAATAAAATAGTTTTCAAATTTTTGTTTACATTTATATGTAATTTAATTGATAAATGAAAATATGACCGGAAATTGGTTTCTCGATTTTCAACGGTTTAACAAACAAAAGTTATTTGAAGTTGTTGCAACGTTGTAAATAACACTAACACATATTTTTATATGCATGTATACATATCACATACTCATATACTCACATATACATACATATAACATATATACATACATACATACACACATATATATATACATATGTTAAAAATATCTAAGATATTTTAGTTTTCTTCATACTTAAGCAACCTTAAGTCAAATAGCACATGGTGCACATAGAGGTGAGGTGATGTTGATGATGTAGGGGAGGTGAGGCGTGTGCACATGGGATGATAGTGGGTGATGTGTGGCTGAATTGATGGATATGATGGGAGTAGATATATTTGTGAAGTTGCTTAGCCCTTAAGGCTTCTTAGCCTATATATATATACATGCACCATTCATCTCTCACTCACTCATTTTTCTTCATTTCTTTTTGTGAAGCTTCTTTAACGGCTTCTTAATAAAATAATGAGATAAAAAAATAAAAAATAAAATATATATACACATACATCATTCCACTCCTTCTCCTTCTTCTTTAACTTCTTCTCTTCTTACTTAATGGCCATAGGCCGTGAGCTTATGGTGATACGGGAGGATGGCCGAGAGCATGTGGGTTGCATGAGGCTTAGGCCTTGGGTTTAAGGGAGAGGAAGGAGGAGATAACATGACTTTTAATGGTGGATAGGCTATGGCCGAGAGCATGGAGCTAGGGGAAGGTTGTGGCCGAGAGCTTGGGGGTTATGGAGGTCTAGGCCGAGAGCATGGTGATGGTAGAGGAGCAAGCCGTGAGTCTTTGGGAAAGGGAAGATGGCCGAGCACTTGGAAGAGAAGTGGAGTTGTTTAGTGATGTATTGGTGAAGTTTAGGTGATGGTTTAGTGAAGTGTTGGTTTGTTGAATGATGGTAGGAAGTTTGGTTTGATAATGGTGAGTACACTAATCTATTTTTAAGTATTTAAAACTTAAAATGATTATATGCAAGTTAATTAGTTAATTAATATGCTTGGTTGAATAATTGGTTGGATATTTTGTTGATAACTTGGTTGTGATAAATTATGAGAAATCATAATAAAAATAGTTAAGTAATTAACCATGGTTAATTAACAGAAAATAACTCATATAAATATGTGTATAGAGTTTATTGAGCCTCTTAATGGTTTTAAAATATAAAAGTTTGGAAATGAATATTATAATAATATATGAAATGGTTTAAAAGTGAATATGAGATTTAATATGGAAAATATTTTTTAAATGATTTAAAATGGTTTATAAACAATAAAACTCTATTTGGAGAAGTTTTGACAAGTTATGAAAAATAAATCAAAATAAGGCGCGTCGCGTAATGGTAGTTCGCGATTTCGCATCGAAAAAGTTAAATGAACATATAGAGTGGAATATAGCTCGGAATTCTTCATGATAAGAATTTTCCAACCTATTATATTCATATTTTTCAAACAAAAGAAAAAAAAATCAAGATTTCGTTTAGTAGATTTTGAAATATGAGTATATCAAGTTTTCAAAATAGTCATCATTTGGCAGTTCGGAAACCAAAGCGACAAATTCTTTAGAAATGATATTTTTAATTCGTTAAAAATATGGAATAAATCCAATAAATCTTTGAAAATGTTTTAATAATGATTTGGAGGTTTTATAGTTTATTTAAAAGAGTTTAAATAAATGATTTGAAGAAAAGCTGTTATAAATAAAGTGATTTAATCTTGGCTCTAAAAGCCGATGGGTAGACTGTATTTTTTTATTCGTGAGATCCAGATGTGAGGTGCTTAAATTAAGGACATATTCTGGAGCACCAGTGCCCTGGCTCACCTGGCCTCTTTCATGGGCGAGGAATATATAAGGTCGAAATGTTAGAAATGAGGCAAGTATAAAAGATTCAAATTTACAAATTTAATTTCATACAACTTGGATTGTATAGAAATAATTTTCTTACACTTGGTATTAAGTTCCGAGAAGGGAACCCATACTATTCGTGTGAATTTAAAAGGTGATTTCACCGTTATTCGATGGATAGAAAAGGTTGAATACGGAAATTAATATCGAGTAGAATTAGTATAATTTCTATGGATTCTTTTCCGCTAAATACTAATTGGTTTGGGTTTTATAATAAACGATGTCTTGGATAACATTTTTTTGACCCTTTTAAAAGTTATGATTTGAAATTAAGAAATCTTTGTTAAGATTTAAATAAATAATTTGGAAATGCTTTCCTAAGTAAAAGGTAAAATGATTTGGAAATTATTTCAAGATTAAAAGGGTTTAATTAACTAGAGAATTTGATACATGAGGCTGAATGATTCTATATACTCTTGAGAAGATAAATAGAATACTTGAAAAGAATACATCTTTGAAAGATAATTGAATGAGTGGAAAGATTAATTAATTGGATGATGTTTAATAATCACCTATATACTTGACCGATGATTGGTTCGGAGAAACGAGGTCGGATTTGGGCAACTCCTATCCGAAAATCACTTCAAACCCATATATACGTTCGGAAATAAAGGGCCGTTTGCCACTAGCCCCGCGATTTCATATTATATGTATATGGTGGTGGTAGTGCTCTGTTATGAAAATCTTCGATGCAAGGACTACTCGCTACTATTCCTAGGGTTGATTCCCAACAGAACGTAGTAGGAGAGTACCTTCGGTTTGTCGTGTTCCTGGACAACTTGTATGGATGAATATTTGGCGTTGCATTTATAATCACATTGATTGATCTCTATGAACATATCATCTGTTTGGTGGCGGAGAAGGCAACTTCTCTTAGCTTAACACCCTTTCCTAAGACGTACGAGCTCAGGAGTTATACGTTTGTAGAAATCAGTTGTGTGATTATGGAATGACAATGTGGAATTCAAAGTGGAATTTGTTATAAGAAAGGCAAAGCGGAGCTTTGTGAAAAGCAAAGCGTGGCTTTGTGGAAAGTATGAGCGTAGCCTCTCAAGCTTCACATCCCGGTAATGATACATGCAATTATGTGATCTGTAGGACATATATTTCGGGCTATCGGTTTATGTGCGGATCGAAGTGAAAAGGCCTTTGTTGCCTTAGGCCTTGTTCCTTTTGGACCAGTAGTGTCTAGACCCTTATATTTTATGGTATAGTGGTGTGTGAGTCCTTACACAAGAAGCCACCAGATATGTAGTAGTGTAGCAATATTAATGGTACAGTGGTGTGTGAGTCCTTACACGAGAAGCCACCGGGTACTATGGTTGCCATACGTGGAAATCCGCAAAGGAAGGAAAAGGCCACTAGTTCCCTATCATGTTGGAAATCCAATTCCAATACGAGCTTTACAGTTTTGGTTGTATTTCCAAAATAGCTGTAATTCTTTGCAAACATTTCAGCTACCCCTTATATTATCATATACACCGTTTGACATTGTCCAGGTATTGATACCTTCTTTATATATTTATTTGAAAAATGTTTTCAAACCAATGTCATTAATGATAATATTAAATTTGTTTTGGTATAAAGTATTTTGGTTATCGTAAGGTAAAAACCCGTTTGTGTTTATGAGCGACGTGGTCTTACGAGATACCTTTCTTTTATAAAGGTTTTGATTGACATCAATTCGATCTATACATTTAAAATTCGAGTTTTCTCATGCTGGTTTATCAAGCCTGATCCGAGTAGTTTCAGGTTTAGCTGAAGATGCTTGGAGTTTCCAGAAGAGAGCTAGAGATCTTCATCTACTTATGAACATATTCTATTTTTTGCTGCATTTGTTTTGTTGTTTTTTAGCAATTGTAATGACAAAAATTTATAACTGTCCAGGCTGAATATAGGGGAGGCTGTAACAACCCAGAATTTTATAACAATTAATTTTCGTCAAATGACGATTTAATTAGTTGTTAATTGTTAATTTGAGTTTTGAATCTAGTTTGAATTCTTTTAAACATTTGGTTAAGAAAATATTTTGGGCTTTGAATGTTGGCCCATGGGTGTTGTACTGTGTATCTCGAGTTCTACCCGTTCCTCCCTTATTCGTATTCATTTACAAAGCCCTAAAATCAATATGAACGAAAAATGGTGGCGGCTTGCTTCTTCGTTCCTTTTCTTTAAACATTAGGGTTTGAGCAATTTCGTGGTCGCCACGGCCTAGTTTGGAAGACGATGTATCCTTTGATTTTTTGATGCCACGACTTCGATTCGTTAGTTCCTCTCCGCTCTGAAGTAGGGTTTCAAGCAATAGAGGCGCTGCTGCAATTGATTCGATTCACGGAAGAGGTGAGTGATTCCTTATCACTCACATCCAATTCAATATTGTGTTTCGACTGGTTGATTTCGTTTGAATGTGATGTTTTCTCTGATGTTTCATGCGGTTTTGATCACTCGATTTATCATAGCCATTCGAATTTGTTTTAATACTTGGATGATTCTGACTTGGTTCATTTTCTTGCTTTTTCACGGCTTGATGATTTAGTTGTGATGATTTGGTCTTAACTTGTATTTGGCCTTGCCACTGATATTGATATTTATGCTCGACTCCAGCCATGTACAGTGTTGTTTCGCTGTTTTGCATATTAGCGTTTCTCTGGAGTCTGAGTATTATGGCCTTGCTTTGAACCTGATTCCATGACTTTGTCTTTGTCTTTGGTATTGTTCGAACTGTTGCATTTGGACTTGAGCATACTTGATGTTGTTCCTCGGTTTTGAATCTGTTCATTCACGGCTTTAAGTAAACTCAGGCATGTATTGTTGTTGAGTTGCTTCACCTTATACACTACACTTGTATATATTATCACTTGCTCTTTGATACATGTTTGAACTGACTGTTTCATTTTCTTAGTGCATTGGTTTGGGGTAGAATTCAGGTTGTACTTTTGTTTCTTTGATGTTGTTTATGTTTGCATCTTGTGGTTGCCACTGTGTTGCATTGAGCTCTGTTAGTTGTCAGAGTAGCTTAATCATTTGGGTCATTCACTTGATACTGTTTTACTTCCCTCTGTCCATGTAGCTCTCTGTCTTTGATCTTCACTTGGTTACAACTGGTCATTTCTATTTGGGTTGATGTCATTTGCAGTTGCACTTGAGCATCTGGACTTGAGTTCTCTGTTGTATTTCTTGAAGTCTCCATTGCATACTAGTGGTCTTTTGTAGCATTGAGTTGCACTGTACTTGTCCTGTCCACTGTTTCATTTAGTTGTTGTTGCACACTACTGGTCTTCATTTGCATTTCTCTGGTCTTTGTAGTTGTAGCATTGGTTTTGTACATTTTTCTCGAGTCTGATTTTGGTGCTTTGTTTATTTGAGTCATTTGAGGCATTGGATCTGCATACATATGCTTTGATGCTGTTGATTTGTTGAAGCTTTGCATTTGAGTTGAGTCATGACAACCATGGCTTGACCTTTGCATTTTGTTTGTTGTTTGGTGCTTACCTCTGATTCATTTGCCATGTGCAGTTTGTTATGTACCATCACTTGTGTACATAATTCGTATTCTCTTAATTGAAGCTTTATGCTGCTGGACTGCTTTTGTTCTCAAATCTGATACATTGCATTGATGCTCTGGATTGCATTTGCATTTGGTCATTTTGCTTCACTGGTGACCTTATTTTCTAATGAGGGTGATCTGCGTCTTTTTCTGTTGAGTGTTGTAGTGCCTTATCCTTGGTACTCTCACCTTCAGTTTGCTATTTCACTGTGCCTTGCTTTGTGACATGTTGAACTTGTTTCACTTGTTGCCTCTGATCTTGTTTAGTATTGTTTTGAGTTGTTTTGTAGTGGCGAGGCAGTACACGCGTGCGTGTACTGCAGCCCTAGCAGGGTTGACAGATTTAGTTGATATTTCGATTGTTAAATTGTTTAGTTGGTTCAATTTAATATTTTGAAGTTGTATTTTGAAATGGTTCATTTTGATTTGAGTTGGATCCGTTGGCTTTTGGATTCATTGATCTTTTGAGTAATTCATAGACTGTATTGGCGAGGCAGTACACGTTAGCGTGTACTTCAGCCAATCAGCATTGTTGTTTTTTTAAAATTGACATTTCAATTGTTTAAATTGATTTGGATTGCTGATTTGTGGTTTAACACTGTTTAGTGTTATATCTGCCGTTATCCGATTCTTTTATCAAGGAGTCGGATATACGAGATTTCTGTGACTGTCGTCTATTTGATATTTGATTATTATTGCTTCTGTGCACTAATAACTGAGTTTGAATTAGACTGACCCGTGTATTATTTTCTTTTGAATGTAATACTCGGGTTAGACCCGAGTTATTTCAGGTTGTAGATTTCCTTCTTTGAGTTGCTGTTCGGGCTATGAAGACTTTTCACATCTTCTGAAGTTGTCTTTGTCATTTTGTAGAAGTCGTGTCATTGTATAGGATGATATGTATTCATGTATATTAGTTGATAATGTACTTGTATATATAACTTCCAGAGTCGACAGTTGTAGTTGTATCATATGTACCATGTCAACTATATTGTAACTGACATCAGTTATAAATATATGAGATTTTGTTTTATCTGTGTTCCGCATTTATATTATCTGTGTTATTATTATATCTAATGTCCTAAACTATTATGAACCATCGTAGTTTGTTTTATACTGGTAATTGGGTATGTCGATGGGAGTAAATAAATAAGATGAAAAATAAAAAGTATATACCACTCCTATCGAGGTAACCAATATTAGTGTAAGGCCAACTACGGATGGCCGCTCCTATCCAGCCTTATTCTTCGTAATAATAGACAGTATTTCTTTTAATACTCTTTGTTATTATGAGCATAGAGGTGGGGCGTTACAAATGTCATTAATGATAATATCAAATTTGTTTTGGTCTAAAGTATTTTGGTTATCGTAAGGTAAAAACCCGTTTGTGTTTTTGAGCGACGTGGTCTTACGAGATACCTTTCTTTTATAAAGGTTTTGATTGACATCAATTCGATCTATACATTTAAAATTCGAGTTTTCTCATGCTGGTTTATCAAGCTTGATCCGAGTAGTTTCAGGTTTAGCTGAAGATGCTTGGAGTTTCCAGAAGAGAGCTAGAGATCTTCATCTACTTATGAACATATTCTATTTTCCACTGCATTTGTTTTGTTGTTTTTTAGCAATTGTAATGACAAAAATTTATAGCTGTCCAGGCTGAATATAGGTTAGACTCTTATATATGTATGTAAAATTTTTGTTGTAAAAGATTTTGTGATTAATAATATATGTTATTCCATTCGTGTGAGATTCTGTTTTCTACTCTGATTCCATCTTTATTTTCTTTCCCCCTAACTATTCGCTTTTTCGTTCAAATTGGGTTGGACATGTGTGGTTTATTGTCAACTTAAAATGTACGGAATTATGGGTCGTTACATTTGGTATCAGAGCTTAGGTTGAGCGAACACCTGGACTTTGGTGGTGTAAAACTCATTATAGATAGGGTTAGTAATACCCTAAAATGAGCGAATCATTATAGATAGGGTTAGTAACACCCTGTAATGAGTTTGAGAGCATTATACATATGAGTGCGTATTTTTTTATTTGATACAAAATGTTTTGTGTTTATTTATCTATTGAGTGGTTTATAGATTCTGGTCAATGTGCCTGATCACTATTATCGATAGGCATTTCTATACACTTAAATAAGACAAACCTACATACTATTTTAAAAGGATTATATTTGAAGTATAAAGAAATATCTTTTGACAGATGTAGATATTTATGTGTTAAATGAACACCTTGTGAATTAATTTTCACGATAGACTATAAGGTGTTTGATAATAATAATATGGGGTTAAGGTTAATGAATTTGTATAAGATAATAAAATAAGCATGTAGTATAAAAATGTATTTTACACTAATAAAATAATTTTGTAAAAGATGGATATGAAAGATATGTTATATAAATTTTGAGAAACTAAATTTTGGGTATTTTCGAAAAGATTTATGTAATTTTAAAAGGAAATAAGTTAATATAAGATGATTTTATAAAAGGGATTTATAAAATGGGTTTTATAAACAAAATAATCTCCAATGGATTTTTGAAAAGAAATTTCAAATAAGAAATTTGAAAAGTAAGAAAGTCTTAAATGATAACTAGTTTGAGTGGCTCGAAAATAACTAAAAATGGGCAAGAGATATGCTCGGACGGTAAACACTTCTCTTAAGTATTACCCTTCTTGTTAAGGGGATATAGGATACTATTAGCAGTACCCAGTTCCTTAGTATTATTTTGAAGTTACTCGATCTATCCTTAAGTTAAAAGGGTAATTTTGAATTATTATTTGATATTTTAATATCAAGGTTGGTTAAAAAGCAATATATTATAATGAGAGAAGTTGATTGTAATTTTGGAAAATAAAAAGTAAATTATCTTTTAAATTGAAATGATTCCTTTGGGATGAAATGTTTTCCTTTAAGAAAAGTATTTGAAAATAAATATTCAGAGTGATTATATATAAAGAAGCATTTTTTAAAAGATAAAAGATTTATGAAAAATTTTCATAAAGATTTTTGAATGTTAATAAGTACATATGAGATACGTAGATCATTTCGTCACATAATTTTGATCTAAGATTCGAGTACAGAACTTTGAGGTGTTTACACCGGTCCGAATGAGGATTTATCACTCGATTCTTGACGGCGAACATTGATGAGGGTTTATGATTGGGTACTTGAGTTTTCTATCATAGTTGAGGGCTATGTAAGGGAAATGAAGTTTTCTGATCAAGAAGCCCGATCAGAGTCCGCACTAGAGGATCGGGGGATAAATACTATTTCGGAAGTAAAGTTGTAGATTTGAATAGTAGATCGAATCAGATATTGCGTATGGATGATCTATATACATCGTACATGTGTAAGTTTAAAAAATAAATATTTTAGGCAAATATCTTTGGATTTTGCATTGTAATTTCGAGGATGAAATTCTTTTAAGGGGGGAAGTATGTAACGACCCGTAATTTGTTCGCTTTAATTAAAGATATTTAAATTATTTTAAATATTTAAACATAGATTATTTTTCAACAAATAATCAGTTTTAAGTAATGAATAATAATAATGAACTTATTTTGAAAAAATGTTCACAAAATATATACTTTAGAAAGATATATCGATAAAATAGCCAAAAATCGTTTTATCAATAAACAGCTCTATAATCGTAAAACGTCACGAACGGAGCTGGATACATACACTTATTTTTATAATTGAACAAGAATATGAAATAAAATAATTTATTTTATTTTTGGAAATAAAATGTATTTATGACATCATCAATAATGGCATCGTATTTAATAATTAATTTATGAAACTAAATTGAGATTTAACGATTTAGTAATTATTTTAATTATTCTAATAATTGTTTTAAATGATAATAACCTATTTTAAATAGTTATGAAGTAATAATAAATCATTTATAATAGTTTTATAATGATATATATATATATGTATATGAATTGAAAAATATAAGAAAATGGATATCACTTTATCGATATATTTTACACTTTTTGTAAACAATTGCTTATTTTTAATTTATATGGTTTTATAATTCAAATAAAATCATTTTAATTAATTTAAAATGAAAAGAAAATAGTTTTCGAATTTTGTTTACATTTATATGTAATTTAATTAATAAGTGAAAATGTGACCGGAAATCGGTTTCCCGATTTTCAACGGTTTAACGAACGAAAGTTATTCGAAGTTATTGCAATGTGGTAAATAACACTGACACATATTTTTATATGCACGTTTACATATCACATACTCACATATACATACGTATAACATATATGAATACACACACACATATGTTAAAATATCTAAGATATTTTAGTTTACTTCATACTTAAGCAATCTTAAGTCAAATAGCACATAGTGCACATGGAGGTGAGGTGAAGTTGATGACGTAGGGGAGGTGTAGGCGTGTGCACATGGGGTGATGTTGGGTGATGTGTAGCCGAATTGATGGGTTGATGGGAGTAGAGATATTTGTGAAGTTGCTTAGCCTTTAAGGCTTCCTAGCCTATATATATATACATGCACTATTCATCTCTCACTCACTCATTTTTCTTTATTTCTTCTCATGAAGCTTCTTTAATGGCTTCATAATAAAATAATGAGAGAAAAAAAATACATATATACACATACATCATTCCACTCCTCCTTCTTCTTAAACTTCTTCTCTTCTTACTTAACGGCCATAGGCCATGATTTTATGGTGATATGAGAGGATGGGCGAGAGCATGTTGGTTGTAGGAGGTTTAGGCCATGGGTTTAAGGGAGAGGAAGAAGGAGGTGACATGAGATTTGATGGTGGATAGGCTATGACCGAGAGCATAGAGCTAGGGGAAGGTTGTAGCCGAGAGCTTGGGGGTTAGAGGTCTAGGCCGAGAGCATGGTGATGGTGGAGGAGCAAGCCGTGAGTCTTTAGGCAAGGGAAGATGGTCGAGCACTTGGAAGAGAAGTGGAGTTGTTTAGTGATGTATCAATAAAGTTTAGGTGATGGTTTAGTGAAGTGTTGATTTGTTAAATTATGGTAGGAAGTTTTGTTTGATAATGGTGAGTACACTAATCTGTTTTTAAGTATTTAAAACTTAAAATGATTATATACAAGTTAATTAGTTAATTAATATGCTTCGTTGGATAATTGGTTGGATATTTGGTTGATAATTTAGTTGTGATAAATTATGAGAAATCATAATAAAAATGGCTAAATAATTAACCATAGTTAATTAATAGAAAATGAATTCATATAAATATGTGTGTGGAGTTTATTGAGCCTCTTAATAGTTTTAAAATATAAAAAGTTTGAAAATGAATATTATAATATTAATATATTATGAAATGGTTTAAAAGTGAATATGAGATTTCATATGGAAAATATTTGTTTAAATGATTTAAACGGTTTATAAATGTTTTATAAACTATAAAACTCAATTTGAAGAAGTTTTGACAAGTTATAAAAAATAAGGCGCGTCGCGTAATGATAATTCGCGATTTCGCGTCGGAAAAGTTAAATGAACATATAGAGTGGAATATAGATTGAAATTCTTCGAGATAAGAATTTTCCGAACTATTATATTCATAGTTTTCAAATAAAAGAAAAGGAATCGAGATTTCGTTTAGTAGATTTTAAAATATGAGAAAATCAAGTTTTCAAAATAGTCGTCATTTGGTAGTTCGGAAACCAAGCGACAAATTCTTTAGAAATGATATTTTTAATTCTTTAAAAATATGGAATAAATCCGATAAATCTTTTAAAATGTTTTAATAGATATTTGAGTTATAAAAATGGATTTCTGAATGATCGAAAAGTTGCTTTGATCAAATAAGCTTAAACAACTATTCGCAGCACTTTTTGCAGCACTTTTAACAACATTTGAAATATGGATTTAAACTTAACAATTCTTTTCCAAATCTTTTATAAATGTTTTCAAATGAATAATTAAGTGTTTTAATAACGATTTGGAGGTTTTATAGTTTATTTAAAAGAGTTTAAATAAATGATTTGAAGAAAAACTGTTATAAATAAAGTGATTTAATCTTGGCTCTAAAAGCCGATGAGTATACTGGATTTTTCAATTTGTGTGATTCCAATGTGAGGTGCTTAAACTAAGGAGATGTTCAGGAGAATCCAATGCCATGGCTCACATGGCCTCTTTCTTGTGCGAGAAATAGAAAAGGTCGAAATGTCGGAAATTAGACAAGTATAAAAGATTCAAATTTACAAATTTAAATTTCACACAACTTGGATTGTATAGAAATAATTTTCTTACACTTGGTACTAAATTCCAAGGAGGTAACCCAAACTATTCAAGTGAATTTAAAAGGTGATTTCATCGTTATTCGACGGATAGTAAAGGTTGAATACAGAAATTTATATCGAGTAGAATTAGTATAATTTTTATGGATCCTTTTCTGCTCAATACTAATTGGTTTGGGTTTATAGTAAATAATGTCTTAAATAACATTGTTTTTGACCCATTTAAAAGTTATGATTTGAAATTAAGAAATCTTTGTTAAGATTTAAATAAATAATTTGGAAATGCATTCCTAATTAAAAGGTACAATGATTTGGAAATTATTCCAAGATTAAAAAGGTTTAATTAACCAGAGAATTTGATAAATGAGGCTTAATGATTCTATATACTCTTGAGAAGATAAATGGAATAGTTGAAAAGAATATATCTCTGAAAGATAATTGAATGAATGGAAAGATTAATTAATTGGATAATGTTTGAAAATCACCTATATACTTGACATCTTTTTATCGATGATTGGTTCAAAGGAACCGGGGTCGGATTTGGGTAACTCCTATCCAAAAACCACTTCGAACCAATAAATATGTTCGGAAATGAAGATATGTTGCAGACAATGATTTTGAAGACGGATATCTTCGTGTTGAAGGGCTGCTTGCCACTAGCCCCGCGATTTCATATTATATGTATATGGTGGTAGTAGTGCTCTGTTATTAAAATCTTCGATGCAAGGACTACTCGCTACTAATCCTAGGATTGATTCCCGATAGGACGTAGTAAGAGAGTGCCTTCGATTTGTCCTATTCCTGGATAACTTGTATGAATGAATGTATGACATAGCATTTCTAATCACATCAATTGATCTCTATAAATGTATCATCTGTTTGGTGGCGGAGAAGGCAACTTCTCTTAGCTTAACACCCCATCCTGAGACGTACGAGCTCAGGAGTTATACGTTTGTAGAAATTTGTTGTGTGATTATGGAATGGCAATGTGGCATTCAAAGTGGAACATGTTATGAGAAAGGCAAAGTGTGGCTTTATGAAAAGCAAAGCGTGGATTTATGGAAAGTATGAGCACAGCCTCTCAAGCCTCAAATTCCGGCAATGATACGGGTAATTATATGGTATGTAGGACATTTATTTCGGGCTATCGGTTTATGTGTGGATCGGAGTGAAAAGGCCTTTATTGCCTTAGGCCTTGTTGCCTTTTGGGTCAGTAGTGTCTGGACCCTTATATTGTACGCTATAGTGGTGTGTGAGTCCATGCACGAGAAGCCACCAGATATGTAGTAGTGTAGCAATATGAATGGTACAGTGGTGTGTGAGTCCTTGCACGAAAAGCCACCGGGTACTATGGTTGTTACACGTTGAAATCCAAAAGGAAAGAAAAGCCCACCAATTCCCTATCATGTTGGAAATCCAATTCCAATACGAGCTTTATGGTTTTGGTTGTATTCCTAAAATAGTTGTGATGCTTTGCAAACATTTCAGCTACCCCTTTTGTTATCATGTACACCGTTTGACATTATTCGGGTATCGGTACCTTCTTTATGTATTTATTTGAAAAATGTTTTCAAACCAATGTCATTAATGATAATATCAATTTTTTTGGTATAAAGTATTTTGGTTATTGTAAGGTAAAAGCTCATCCGTGTTTATGAGCGGCGCGGTTTTATGAGATACCCTTCTTTTATATAGATTTTATTGACATCAATCCATTCTATACATTTAAAATTCGAGATTTCTCATGCTGGTTTATCAAGCCTGATCCGGGTATTTTTAATACTCGGGTCAGATCCGAGTAGTTTTAGGTTTAGTCGAAGAAGCTTGGAGTTTCCAGAGGAGAGCTGGAGATCTTCATCTACTTATGAACGTATTCTATTTTCCGCTGCATTTGTTTTGTTATTTTTCAGCAATTGTAATGACGGAAATTTATAACTATCCAGGCTGAATATAGGTTAGACTCTGATATATGTATGTAAGATTTCCACTGTAAAATATTTTGTGATTAATAATATATGTTATTCTATTCGTGTGAGATTCTGTTTTCTACTCTGGTTCTATCTTTATTTTCTTTTCCCCCTAACTATCCGCTTTTTCGTTCAAATTTGGTTGGACATGTGCGATTTATTGTCAACTTAAAAATGTACGGAATTGTGGGTCCTTATAATTATGAATCTTCAATATAATGTTTTCCTCTATCATTTATATATATTGATAAATTACTTGCATACTCCTTAGTAGTTGAGCAAACTCAAGCTAAGGATGTTATGTGTAGTATTATTAATATATTGAATAAACGAGGTAAGATAACTATGTGTATTTGTTGAGCAAACTCAAGGTATATATACTATACTTAGGTCATCACGATATGGCAGGAATGAGTGAATATTCTCTTTCGATTTATTGAGCGAACTCAATGTCGAAATGAGATTAAAACAAGGAACCATGGGTTAGGAGTTGTATATGAAACAATCAAAAAGGAGTTTTGCAACATTTGTGGGGCTATGATTTATTGAGAAAACTCAAGGTTATAATCTCAAGACAAACGAGCCCTAATACCCACCAGTGAAGTCGAAAGACTCCTATATTTCATGTGAGGGTTTGGAGAAACATAAAAGACTAGTGGGAGCCTTATTAGAATAATGAAATGATAACATTTAACCTTTCTGATATTGTAATAACATATGCTAGATAATGTTATAATAATATATATTTATAAATTTGGGCATTTAATATGATTGATAAAATGTTTATCAATTAAAATATACAAATTGAAATGAATTAAAGATTTACAAATAGAAATATAATATATATACTTACTATTAAATACTTCTTACATGCTAATGTTTTCGACACTCATGCAAGTGCCTAATTTTATAACTATTCAATACATTCGTAATTTGGTCGCTCACATGTTTATTTGGTCAATACCGTGTATTGGATTCTATCAGTTCCAAACTCAATAGTAATACAAGATTATGGATATATGATCCACATACTATCACATATAAGTGTTACATAGTGAACGGTCGCAGTTCGTAATGTACGATACTTCGATGGAAGTAGTTCATTTGAAGCAAACAAATAAACCTCACTATGACATCAAGCATTAAATTTGATTTATTATAATAAAGATCATATTATGTTAAATGTAACATAGACCAAAACTATAAGATAGATCCAAAAAAGCAATCGCTAAAATACTAGTTTGACCAGTTTACGTAAAGTGTAATATATTTGATGTTTTAAATGTTAAAGGATAATCAAATGCGCTTTGGTAAAGAGTTCGTTATGATATTGTAGTGAGGTTATTCTACTGAATGATTCGACCATTTAGAAAGAAAAACAGATGTACACGAGTAGATGTGATTTAAGGTACAGTTGGGGTGAGGATAGTGAATAGTCACTTCTGCTTCATAAAGAAACATCAGAAATGGGAATTGTAATAATAATCCTTGATACTTAACATTGAAATAAGAAATACAATTTTTATTTCGAAAAATATTTTCACATAGAAAATTGTTTTCTACTAGATTTATTTCTTTGAGTTTAGAATATTTGATGAAAAAACTCTTCGTTGTAAACTAGCTGCTGTATATGAAATAAATAATTTATATTAAGTGAATACTAGACCTCTAAATTCAGTACACTAGTATAGTAATGATGGAAATAGTGGAAGCATGACATATAACATTTATTGATTGCATTAAGTTACAAAATTGTTTTCATAAAACGTATATTTATGAAATAATGACTATTTTTCGGTGTCAACTAAAAAATAGACATAATTATATTCTAATGTGAATATTATGAATAGTCATTCTGAAATAAAACTATATTGGTATTTGTTTACATAACAAATGATGCATTATAAAATAATGAGGTATCTAAAATTATTTACAATTATTTTGGAATTATAGACTAAGTTGTAGTTTTGAGAAATAATTTTTATTTTATGATTATAGATCATATGGTACTGGTGATTATATCTCAAACAATTAAGGGTCATGCACCCATTAAATGGCGGTATCATAAGAGTTGACGAGCTCTTTTGATTAATACATATAGATGTATACAATCATAAGTCTATTAATACCGAAACGATTTCACATACTTCATCATATTCATCGGTGAATTATAACAGATGTGGACATGTGTATACAATATGCATGTATAAATCTATGATAAGCTCATAGAATATAAAGCAGAAGCAAATAATATAGCATGCAAAAGAAATGATTCGATTTGATCGAAGTATATTGGAAATAGTTTCAAACGTACCTAAAGGAAAAAAGGTTCAATCTCAAAGGCCCTTCATCCCTACAATACATAATGATGTATTGACAATGGGTAATTGAACTTTTTTGGACAAAGCATGATTAATAGAGTGAAGATGAGTTAAACTCTTTTTATAAGGTGTGTGCTTAAGAGTAGTACACAAAGGTTAAAATTAATATCATTCAAAGGAGAGTTTATAAAACCATACAAGATAAGAGTTTATAAGAAACCACTACATATCCTAGGCTAAGGAGTAGGCAGGTTGTGTGAATCGAAAAACTGCATGTAATAATTATATGAAGGGATCTTGTATGAATCATCATTAAATGACTAATTTATGTGTCCCAAAACAATGTTTATGCATAAGATATTCGATAGTTTGAAGGCACTTTTTGGTAAGCAATTTTGTTCTACGAGGTGAGATTACTAAGAAATTGTTCAACGCCAAAATGCAAAAGGGATAGGAGGTGGATGATTATGTCCTAATGATGAATGTTTATATTGATAGGCTTTCATAATTGGACGTGACGATAAGCAACGAGTTACAGGTAGACTTGATTCTTGGTTCAATTACCCTTTAGTATGAATAGTTCATACTTAATTATAATATGAACTAACTGAATGTGAATCTCGTGGAGCTCCTCAATATGTTGAGGTCTTCCGAGTCAAAATAAAAGGATCAAGAGGCCGTGCTTGCTGTTAAGGGTAGGGCGTCATCCTTAAAGAGTTTGAAGAAGCGAAAGATAGAAGGTAAGAAGAATAAGAAGACCGATGATAAGGGAGTATGTCACCATTGCCTTAAGAAAGGCCAAGGGAGAAGGAACTACCCTGAGTACTTAAAGATAATTAAAAAAAGAAAACAGAAAGGTTCTGTAGCTTCGTCGGGTACATCTATGGTTCAAAATTGTTTTGCAATCAATAAAATGTCTTGGGTTTTAGATACTGGATCTGGAACTCATGTATATAATTCAGTGCGGGGGCTTAAGAATTGGTGCTGCATGGCAAAATATGATATAAGACTCCAGGCTGTTGATGGATCTATCATAGATGCAATGGTAGTAGGACATTATCATTTATGTTTACGTAGTGGAGTAGTATTTATATTAAATAATTAATATTTTGTAAAAGAATTTTTTTGTGTAATTGTATCTGTTTTTATGTATTGTCTGAGATTGGATATGTATTTCATTGTGCAAATAATGTTATGAACAATAGTTTAAGTGGAAATAAAATATGGGATGATATTCTTGAAAATGGCATTTATGTAATCAATACAAATTATGTTTGTTCTATGAGTAGTTCTTCTAACGATATAAATGATAATCATCTTTGGAATTGTAGGCTAGGTCATATTTGTGAGAAATGACTGAACAAACTGAAAACTGAAGGTTTTCTTTCATCACTTGATTTTGAATAATTTGACACATATGAGTCTTGTCTCAAGGGTAAAATGACCAAGCAACCCTTCAGTGGGAGCAATGAAAGAGTTAAACAACTCTTAGGGTTAATGCATAGTGATGTATGTGGCTCGATGCCCGTAATCACCAAGGAAAATAGTTCTTACTTTTTTACCTTCACTGACAATTTATCGAGACTGCGATATATGATTCTTATGAAGAACAACGATGTCTATGAGAAAAATGTTGAGTATAAGAATGTATTTGAAAATCAAACAAACCAAAAGATAAAAGTTCTTTGATCTGATTGAGGAGGTGAGTACGTTGGACAAGAACTCCAACAGTATTTAAAAGATAATAGGATTATCTCTTAGGCTACACCACCCTATACTCTACAACACAATGGTGTGTCGGAGCAAAGGGGTCGTATCCTATGTTGAGTCACAGATTCTATGAAGTTTTGATTTCTGACAAAGAAATAAAGGCGATCGACAAAACGAAAACATCATGGCTATAAAGAGGCATAAAAGAGCTACATATGGTACTCTAGATTATAGGTTGATTATTTGATGTTGTAATAGTGTTAAACTTGTTAAAATCTATCCTCAAATAATCATGCACCTCAGTATAATCAATATATATACGTTTGAATGGCATTGCACATTCATTGTGCAATTTTACAGCGACCGGTAATAAACCAGGCGGTCGACCGTTTCTGTGTAAAATGCACAATGAACGTACACACATGCACATAACGTCTATATATTTGAAATACTATCTACCGGCCATTTTTGACCTGTCGATCATTTTTTAAACAGAGAGCAACCTTTCCCAAAAGACACTTCTTTCTCCAATGGTTGCATCTCTTACCTTTCATCAATGATCATATCTATTAATGGCTACTCTTCACAAAGAGTTACAACCATTTATTCTCTATATAAACACGTCTAAATCATTGATTCAATACATAAGAATTCTTGCTCTAATTTCTGATCTTACTTTCTAAATACTCTTGCATTCTAAAAGCTCTCAAACATTTCAATTGCTTATTGAATCATTGAAATTATTTCATATCTTTTGATTCAATAAGTAATATACTTCCTTCAATCTTCACAAACATCATTCACATATTTTGAGGATAAGATTATAGGAAGGATGTACTACAAGTGACAAATCCATGTTATCAAGAGCACAAGTTGTCAACGGCAATTGTATTTGTTTTTGTTGAAGTCCTCGGTGTTGTAAGAGGCACAAAATCCCGTTCGGCTGTTCGGGTGTTGTAAACCTGTTCCTCCGAGTGAAGCGAGGTAGTTGGTAGTGAAAATCCAGATAGAAGTCTGGGACTGGACGTAGGACGGGAGGTCCGAACCAGTATAAAAATCCCTGGTGTGATTTTTACAGTTTACTGCATTTACTATTCTATATCTGTGAATTTCTATATAGTTAGTTTATTGAATATTTACTTGTATAGCAATTGTAAATAACATTCTGCATATATTGTTAGTCCATATTACACGATCCATAATTAGTGTGCACAAGCGTACACATTGTCACCCTATTAGATATGATTAGTTTCATGATGAGTAAGCTGCGTTACCTTTATCTTATTAGGAATATGGGCCAGAAACCACAACGCATATGCTAAACTTGTTGCCCACAAAATCTGTGCTTAAAACACTATGAGATGTGGTGTGGTAAGAAACCCCAATTGTAATAACCCACCATGGAACATGCCTAAATTGACCCAGAAAAGGCCCATCAAAACTTAGATCCATTCTAAGGTAAGCTATTGGTAGAACTAAGAAAATAATAGTATAGAGCCATAACTAATTAAAATTTCAGAACTCACAGCGGATGGAACAAAATATAATAGCAAAGTGTACCCATTTATTTCAAAAAATACAAAGTACCATAAAATTGTATCATAAATCCATTACAATAATAGTTACATGGGTACACATAAAAGTAAGTGAAAATGATAAATACTGCCATAAGCAAACCACCTCCGTCTCTAAGCGTCATCTTCGCCATCAACGTCCTTTAACATATGTTGTAATAAGGAGGGAGTCAGAACAACAAGTGTATGATGAATAAAAACTTGAGTCTTACCTTTTCAGTACTTGGACAATATATTTCAAAATAAGAATATTTCTACGAACATAAAACCATTAAAATCATTTAATACTTCTTTTTAAGGAAAGAAGAAGGTCTCCAAAATCCTATAACCTAAATCCCACGTTATAATTAACTAGCGATGCAAGAGATGGTACCTAAGCCACTTAATACCATTTATTGGAAAATAGGCAGACTCCGGTCATTTAAATACCTTAATAAAGGCAGACCCCATCAATTGATATATATCCCCTAGACATGCTCCTCAGTGGTACTATCTAGTTGGCATTATGAGAAATCTCGAGTTACTTAATACTTCTTTTTTTTGGAAAGGAGGACCCTCAATCAGTCACTTAATACCTTATCCAGAAGCAGACTCCTGTAGAGATACCACCTAATGTGTCCCCTAGGCCATTTAATACTTCATTTGGAGAAAAGAGGCAGGCCCTCAAATAACCACTTAATACCTCAGGACCCCGAAGCATGCCCTTTTACTATGGCCTATACTCATAATGATGTCTCATATTAGTTCGACTATTCGTAGGAACGGGTAGCCAAATTAGCTGGGCAGATTTCCCCTACAGAATTTGGGACTAACCTCGCATCATTATAAATATTTATCATAAGGATATCTCACATCAATAGGAAGTGTACACAACTTCTGGCAGCCTAAAAGTGAAGAGCAGACTTCCATTGTATAACTCTATTGACCTCGCATACTTATGACATAGCCATAAATTAAATACACTCCATATATATAACAATACCCTTCTCACCATTTCATAAATAAGGCCTTATAAGGAATCTTCCTTATTATGCCTTAGAATAATAATTAGGCTACATAAGAGTTTCCTTTTATTTCACCTATGCATTCCTAATGGGGAAAATAAATAAAAATAAAAATCTAACTAACTATGCCATATACACAATAATTATATGTTAATTACACTAATAGAGATAAATAAATATCCGTGCCTAATAAATTCTAAACGTACAGATTTTACGCCCTAAACTAGCGTTAAATTTCAATTCCCTAACCAATACTGTTACAAGTTCTTTTTCTTCAAATTTCCAAGATTTCAACATATCAAAATAAGGGATTCTAATATCCAAAACAAGGATTAAATATTCGTAACCAAAACTGCAATAACAGACTTGTAAAAAAAAATAGAAACTCAATTTATTACACCAATTCAATGGAATATCCTAAACAATAGGAAGTGCAATCTAAACTCCATATTCTATTCAACTCCTCTTTTACAAAGAAATAGATTAGAAGGAAATTTGTGTGGAATAAGTGGTGTAAACTACGAATAAAATCCGTAATCTAAACTCCTTATTTCATTGAAGAATCACAAGTTGAACCAAAGAAGGAGGAGAAGTCGAATAGACTATGAATCATCAAAAATTGCATAAACAAAACAAATTCCATCAAATTAATGTAAATAACTAAGAATCTCAACATAGAATTGACATTTCGAACTAAAAAGGAATTTTGGGGATTTTATTTACCGTATCATCGCAATCCCAAAATCCTTAAGGCATATTCAAATCCATAGGGATACACCAAACAATTACTGAAAAAGAAATGCTAAGGTTTCCACTCACAGAACAGCCTTAGCTTCTCTTTCCTTGTATTTGCACGCCATTCAATCTCCTTCAGCATCTCTCTCTTTTGATATATGCATAAGAGGGAAGATGTATATATTTTTATTAGATACAGAACAATTGGAGAAAGAACAAAAGAAGAGTAGATTGGAGGAAGAAGAAGAAATATTTAGAAAAGGGATTGAATTCTTACCTGAATTCTCTACGGAGTTTCTGAATCTAATTTGGAGAGATAACTATGGCAGAGTTTCATTGTATTCCCCAAAATAATATGAATAAAAAGTGGAGAGGGTAGGGTTCTATTTATAGAGGTTGAAACACACTGGAACCGTAAGATTAAATTGGATGAGAACAGACAAATATGGAGCGTTAAATAACGCAAAACCCTAGCCGCCGCCAAGATACGGTTGACCGCCTAAGCTCGACCTATCGACCACTATGGTCAATCGGTTGACCTATGTAGGTCGACCGCTTTGCCTTATTTTGGGCAATAATGATTCGTTTCCATTGCGTTTTTATTTCAATTAAGTTCTTACTCTATTTGTTCTTAACGTTAACCGTTAATTTAAATGTTTACTTAGCTCCCAAGCTAATTTTGAAATTTAAACCTAAATTTTAATTCTCATTTGAATTTGAATTCAAACTAAATTAATTTAAATATGAAAACTTAAAGTGTTCATATTTTCTTCGATTGAGCTCTGTTTTCAGCATATTATATATGGAAACAGATCAGAATTTCACCACGAATGCAATGGAATAACTTCCATGGTCAAATTTCAACTTTCATAAAATTTCCATATTATACATTATTATATTTAATTAAATTTTATTTCATTTATTTATGGTTCATTTTACAGGGTGTTACAACAACTCAAGTATTTGAAGGCACGGTGTTATCTAGCTTATGTTAAGAGCGTTGGCCCGAATAAATTAGAGGCAAGATTGGCAATGTGTAAATTTATAGGATATCCCAAAAACTCAATGGGATATATATTCTACAATACCGAGGAACAAAAATATATAGTTTCTTAGTACGTTGTCTTTTTGGGAAAGGAAATTCTATCAAAGAAAATTAACAACGAGGTTGTAAACTTGGATGAGATCCAAGTAGCTAACACTGAGGCCGAACCAATGGGAGAACCGAGTTCACCCGTATATGTAAACACACAATCCATTAGACGGTCTAGTAGGGAATCTCACGCACCAGAGAGATACTATGGTTTTCTCATGGATGGCGAAAAGGATGAATGTGTCTTAGATGATGATGCTCCTTTGTCTTCCCAACAAGCATTGTAGAGTAAAGACTCTACACTCTGGCTTAGGGCGATGAACTCGAAAATGGATTCCATGTACAAAAATAAATTATGGACTTTATCGGCCGTACCCGAAGGAATATAACACATCGACCACAAATGGATTTTTAAAAATAAGCTAAATGTAAATGGAGAAGTAAATGCAAAATGAATTTGTGCATTAGACCAAAATGAATATAACCGTGTTAGTATCTGCACTACTGCATATCAAATTTGGCAAACGCTGAAAACCACTCATGAAGGTACTAACAAGGTTAAACAAGCCAAAATAGCTATGCTGAAAAGTCAGTTTCAAAATTTCAAAATGAAACCGAATGAGACAATCAATGATATGTATTCAAGGTTTCAAACTATTCATCATGCACTTATCGGATTAGGGCAAAAATATTCAGATTTTGATGTTGTTTCAACAGTCCTACATTCTCTGACTAGTGAATGGGAAGGAAAAGTATTAGCAATTGAAGAAGCTAATGACCTTTCCGTCATGAAGCCAGATGAATTGATAGGAAATCTAATGTCCTATGAAGCAAATTTGCAGGCTAGAAAAGAACAGAAAGAAGAAAAGAAAAATGTAGCATTTCATGCTGAGAAAGATGAAAATGAATCAGATTCTGAAGATGAAGATCTGGCATTCATTGCAAAAGGATTCAAAAAATTCCTAAAATATCGAAAAGCCAGTCGTTACAACAAAAGGAAACCTGGATCAAATAAACCATCTTCATCCGCTATAGAATGTTTCAATTGCCACAAAAAGGGGCACATGCAGAAGGATTGTCTAGAACAAAAGAAGAAGTCAGAAAATGACAAATTCAAATATAAGAAGGACAAGTCAAAGAAACAAGCCTTCTCAGTAACATGGGATGATTCAGACTCATCTTCATCAGAAAGTGAAAGTGATTCGGAGAATGAACAAGCTAATGTTTGTTTTATGGCAACAGAAGATGAGGTACAAATTCCTACATTTGATGAATTACTTGATATTAATGCTGAATTGATAGTCAAATATAAAGACATAAAACGTCAATTAAAAGTAGTCAAAGCAGATTTGAGTAGAGCAGAATTTGAACGAGATATGTTAAAAGACGAGAAGAAAATATTAGAAGAAGAACTTGAAAAACTTCAAGAATCATCATCTAATGTTGACTCTCAATTATCTCTTTTGAGTCAAGAAATTGAAACTCAGAAAGAGAAAAATGATGCTCTCACTACTGAAAATCATGAGCTTAAGGCAAAAGTCAAAATTCTGGACCTAGAAAAGGCTAGTTTACAAACTAAGTTAGATGACATTACTCAAAATGTTTCTAACTTTAACAAAGGTCGAGAAAATTTGACAAAAATCATTGAAAGTTCACAATCTGTTTCAAATAAACAAGGTTTGGGATATAAGAAACAAGAAACCAAGAAACATCTTGGTAATGAAAGGAAGAAGAAAGTACAAAAGACTGAAGCTAAGAAAAATCTTAGTTTATTATATTCCAAACCAAAACCAGTTGTGAAATTTCGGAAGAAAAATGTCAAGACTATCAAAATATGGGTTCCTAAAACAAATAACAATTTGATTAGGAACAAATATATTCAGAATTTCATGAATACTGTGCATCTTAATACTAATTGTATATATAAAGGGGACACCGGACCCGTATGGGTTTGGACTCCTAAGACCTAACTCTTAGGACCCCATAAAAAGTGGGTACCATGGACTTAATTTTATTTGTTGCAGGTCCCACTTAAGAAAAGAGGAAAGTGATCTATGGTAGTAGTTTTATGTTGCTTATAATCTGGCTTATATCATTTACATCCTCTATTTAACAACTCCATTTGTTTTCTATCTCTATATTTTGGTTTAGTACTTTAAACATCATTCGACACTTATACTAAATAGTATCGTTACTTTTATTCGTATGATTTTATGGTGTGTATGATATTTTGGTTTGCTTGGATATGATTATGTTTTGCTATGCAAGGATATTCTGGTTGATACATTCCTATGATTATCTATTACTCCTTTTTGTCGATGACAAAGGGGGAGAAAGTGCTAACAATTATTTGCAGGAATATATATATATATATAAAGAATACAGACAAAATCTCATGGGGAGATCACATATTCAGGGGGAGATTCAGAACTTCAGATATATGTTGTCATCAATCAAAAAAGGGGAGAATGTTGAGTCACAGATTCTATGAAGTTTTGATTTCTGACAAAGAAATAAAGGCGATCGACAAAACGAAGACATCATGGCTATAAAGAGGCACAAAAGAGCTACATATGGTACTCTAGATTATAGGTTGATTATTTGATGTTGTAATAGTGTTAAACCTGTTAAAATCTATCCTCAAATAATCATGCACCTCAATATAATCAATATATATACGTTTGAATGGCATTGCACATTCATTGTGCAATTTTACAGGGACCGGTCGACCGGTAATAAACCAGGCGGTCGACCGTTTCTGTGTAAAATGCACAATGAACGTACACACATGCACATAACGTCTATATATTTGAAATCCTGTCTACCGGCCATTTTTGACCTGTCGACCATTTTTTAAACAGAGAGCAACCTTTCCCAAAAGACACTTCTTTCTCCAATGGTTGCATCTCTTACCTTTCATCAATGATCATATCTATTAATGGCTACTCTTCACAAAGAGTTACAACCATTTATTCTCTATATAAACACGTCTAAATCATTGATTCAATACATAAGAATTCTTGCTCTAATTTCTGATCTTACTTTCTAAATACTCTTGCATTCTAAAAGCTCTCAAACATTTCAATTGCTTATTGAATCATTGAAATTATTTCATATCTTTTGATTCAATAAGTAATATACTTCCTTCAATCTTCACAAACATCATTCACATATTTTGAGGATAAGATTATAGGAAGGGTGTACTACAAGTGACAAATCCGTGTTATCAAGAGCACAAGTTGTCAACGGCAATTGTATTTGTTTTTGTTGAAGTCCTCGGTGTTGTAAGAGGCACAAAATCCAATAGGCAGACTCCGGTCATTTAAATACCTTAATAAAGGCAGACCCCATCATTTGATACATATCCCCTAGACATGCTCCTCAGTGGTACTATCTAGTTGGCATTATGAGAAATCTCGAGTTACTTAATACTTCTTTTTTTTGGAAAGGAGGACCCTCAATCAGTCACTTAATACCTTATCCAGAAGCAGACTCCTGTAGAGATACCACCTAATGTGTCCCCTAGGCCATTTAATACTTCATTTGGAGAAAAGAGGCAGGCCCTCAAATAACCACTTAATACCTCAGGATCCCGAAGCATGCCCTTTTACTATGGCCTATACTCATAATGATGTCTCATATTAGTTCGACTATTCGTAGGAACGGGTAGCCAAATTAGCTGGGCAGATTTCCCCTACAAAATTTGGGACTAACCTCGCATCATTATAAATATTTATCATAAGGATATCTCACATTAATAGGAAGTGTACACAACTTCTGGCAGCCTAAAAGTGAAGAGAAGACTTCCATCGTATAACTCTATTGACCTCGCATACTTATGACTTAGCCATAAATTAAATACACTCCATATATATAACAATACCCATCTCACCATTTCATAAATAAGGCCTTATAAGGAATCTTCCTTATTATGCCTTAGAATAATAATTAGGCTACATAAGAGTTTCCTTTTATTTCACCTATGCATTCCTAATGGGGAAAATAAATAAAAATAAAAATCTAACTAACTATGCCATATACACAATAATTATATGTTAATTACACTAATAGCGATAAATAAATATCCGTGCCTAATAAATTCTAAACGTATGGATTTTACGCCCTAAACTAGCGTTAAATTTCAATTCCCTAACCAATACTGTTACAAGTTCTTTTTCTTCAAATTTCCAAGATTTCAACATATCAAAATAAGGGATTCTAATATCCAAAACAAGGATTAAATATTTGTAACCAAAACTGCAATAACAGACTTGTAAAAAAAATAGAAACTCAATTTATTACACCAATTCAATGGAATATCCTAAACAATAGGAAGTGCAATCTAAACTCCATATTCTATTCAACTCCTCTTTTACAAAGAAATAGATTAGAAGGAAATTTGTGTGGACTAAGTGGTGTAAACTACGAATAAAATCCGTAATCTAAACTCCTTATTTCATTGAAGAATCACAAGTTGAACCAAAGAAGGAGGAGAAGTCGAATAGACTATGAATCATCAAAAATTGCATAAACAAAACAAATTCCATCAAATTAATGTAAATAACTAAGAATCTCAACATAGAATTGACATTTCGAAATAAAAAGGAATTTTGGGGATTTTATTTACCGTATCATCGCAATCCTAAAATCCTTAAGGCATATTCAAATCCATAGGGATACACCAAACAATTACTGAAAAAGAAATGCTAAGGTTTCCACTCACAGAACAGCCTTAGATTCTCTTTCCTTGGATTTGCACGCCATTCAATCTCCTTCAACATCTCTCTCTTTTGATATATGCATAAGAGGGAAAATGTATATATTTTTATTAGATACAGAACAATTGGAGAAAGAACAAAAGAAGAGTAGATTGGAGGAAGAAGAAGAAATAGTTAGAAAAGGGATTGAATTCTTACCTGAATTCTCTGCGGAGTTTCTGAATCTAATTTGGAGAGATAACTATGGCAGAGTTTTGTTGTATTTCCCAAAATAATATGAATAAAAAGTGGAGAGGGTAGGGTTCTATTTATAGAGGTTGAAACGCACTGGAACCGTAAGATTATGTTAAGAGCGTTGGCCCGAATAAATTAGAGGCGAGATTGGCAATGTGTAAATTTATAGGATATCCCAAAAACTCAATGGGATATATATTCTACAATACCGAGGAACAAAAATATATAGTTTCTTAGTACGTTGTCTTTTTGGGAAAGGAAATTCTATCAAAGAAAATTAACAACGAGGTTGTAAACTTGGATGAGATCGAAGTAGCTAACACTGAGGCCAAACCAATGGGAGAACCGAGTTCACCCGTATATGTAAACACACAATCCATTAGACGGTCTAGTAGGGAATCTCATGCACCAGAGAGATACTATGGTTTTCTCATGGATGGCGAAAAGGATGAATGTGTCTTAGATGATGATGCTCCTTTGTCTTCCCAATAAGCATTGTAGAGTAAAGACTCTACACTCTGGCTTAGGGCGATGAACTCGAAAATGGATTCCATGTACAAAAATAAAGTATGGACTTTATTGGCCGTACCCGAAGGAATATAACACATCGACCACAAATGGATTTTTAAAAATAAGCTAAATGTAAATGGAGAAGTAGAGACTTAAAAAGCTAGGTTAGTTGCAAAAGAATTTCATCAAATTCAAGGTGTTGATTATGACGAAACCTTTTCGCCTATAGCCATGCTTAAGTCCATATGGATTATGCTGGTCATTGCTACATTCTAAGACTACAAAATAATGATAAATGGAAGTAAAGGTGGTATCTTTAAATGGAGATTTAGAATAGACTGTCTATATGTCGCAACCCGAGGGTTTTATGGTCAGTGGGAGTAAGGGTAAGGCTTGTAAGTTGTTAAAGTCCAATTATGGACTTAAACAAGCGATAAGGAGTTAGAATAAGTGTTTTGATAATGTAATCAGATAGTTTGGTTTTTATCATAACACAGGCAAGCATGCACATACAGAAAGGAACATGGCAACACTATCGTATTCTTAATGCTATATGTCGACGATCTTTTGTTGATTGGAAATAACACTTCATTATTGCAATCGATGAAAGCTTGGCTTTTCAAGAATTTCCCCATGAAGGATTTGGGAGAAGCAGCCTATATACTGGGTATAAAGATCTATAGAGATAGATGTAAGAGGATGTTGTGATTGTCCTAATCCCTTTACATAGACATCATATTGAAAATGTTTAGTATGGATAATTCCAAGTATGGAAATGTTCCAATGCAATCTGGAATCGTCCTTTCTAAGAAGGACACTCCACATACTGATGAGGAGAAAGAGCATATGAAGAGGAATCCCTATTGTAAAGATCCCGGACTCGGCCTTCGAAAATCGGCACCCGTACTTCACTTGTACTCAAATGCCGTAGATTCAAACGCCGAATCTGGCTCCCCGGAGCTTATAACACAATAAGTATAACAACACAGCGGAATAAAGAAATGAATAATATCATATACAACTCCAATGAATACAATATCCATAATGATATACAACAATGATATCAATATATACAAGAATATCAGAGACAAATAATGATACAGCGGAAATAACAGAAGTGATAACTCCAAATGATCTACAAAAGAGAATGACTCCAACAACTCCAACATCAAGCTCGAACCACCATCACGATGCACAAAGATAAGCAAGTGCAGTCATCCACTCCGATGAAGTGAACTAGCTCCAGATAATCTACTAAACCTGACTATATGAAAAACCCAACTCTAGACTGTCCGTGTGGAAAATTGTGGGCACCCAGAGTTTAGGAAGGGAACAATAAACTCCGAGTCAGTCATGGGACTGGTGTGAGTAACAAAAATAGTTTATCTTTAAAACAAACAACAAAGGAATTTTTTTAAACATTGAAATCCGCAATGCTTTTTGGAAAATGAAACTACCATAAGGCCTCCCGCCACACACACAATGCAAACGCAGAATTAGAGGAGATTTCTCCTTATGATAGTCAAACATGCTTGATACGAGAAAAATCCTTTTTGATATTATTACTAGTGCATAGTGTGGAAAACATTTTGGAAGTATAATATTAATCTTAGCCAGCATAGGCATTCCACACTTATGCCTACTATAGCTACTATGTTCAATAGCAGGTTACTGCCACATTCCATAGCAGGTTATACAACTAAAACCGTACAGGGTTCGGATTGTTTCTTTGGATTTCCAACAAATGGTCAGGCTAAGGAACTTCCTACTACCAATGGGTATGCCTCTGTATGGACGTCCCGAGAGACAACTGCTCTTTGCCAACACAAGGCCGGGTTACCTCTTACACTAGGTAACTACTACACGAATATGCCACCCCCCGGTCCTTTGGGACCTTCATCCGAGGCGCCTCGATCACACAACAACAATCACACAGTAAATGAGATTGGAGCAATCACACAGGTAAATATCTGGGCTCCATACCATAATATCACCTTTTTCCAGAAGGAAATGACATACCCTAAAGGGAGCGACCCTCATAACCTTGCCGCATCTTTCCTGTTTCGACCATTTCCGGTTTGTGAGGTTCGATGAGGTCTCGTCCACAAAGCTACGCTTTTTCACAAACCCATGCTTTGATCAACAACTGATCAAGAAATGATCGGCACCACTTAGCATGCCACACTACCAAATTGGGAGTATATCACTGATAACCTTCAACTACATAACCTCTGAGCTCGTACATCTCAGAGAAGGGTGTTAAGCTAAGAGAATAAATCTCCGCCACCAAATAGAAATGTATTTGAAAGAAATCGGCTTTATATCTCAAAGTGTAATGTCAGACATACAACCATACAAGTCTGTTACGGGTTTGAACAGAACCGAAGGCACTTCCAAAGAAGCCCTTGCAATCCGGGTATTCACAATCCCGATCGGATTTCCCATCACTTAGGGAATCTCTATACCGGCGCGACTCAATGCAGAGACAATCAATGGGTTATCCATTCGTTTTCGCAAATACCCGGTCTTCACCACCGGTTTTCAAATGCTATCCATATACGACGTATCATTATTCGGAATGGGTTATATGACACAAAGTCCTCCCCCGGCTAAACCGAATAATGAGCGTAATATTTAAAAACATATGGATATTGGGATTTCAGTTAAGTCACAACTTATTACACAAAACTTTTCTTTCAAATGGTTTAAACACATTACCATTTTAATCTTTTTAAACAAAAAGATTCATTTCACAAAGTTCATCCAGTTTCACAAAGATCTATTCATAGATTTTCAAATCGATTTCCATTTCAATTGGATTAACTCATTAAATCTTTAAATCAAAGATTTTAACTCATAGCTTTCAAAAAGAATTCACTCATAACTTGGAAAACCATTTTTCAATTCAAACTTGAAATTCCTTTAACTTAAATTGGAATTTCATTTCTTATATGAAAGCTTTTATTCTTTGAAACAATTAGTTTCCATTCAGGAAAACTAATTACAATTTACATAAGTTAAAACCATTTAAGTACAAAACTTGGATTAAATTTCTTAAATTTCGAAAACCATATTTTTAAATGGTTAAAAATCCATAAAAAACACATTTATAACTGGTATGGTCTTATCACACCATAATTCCCAAATCATTGAATTCAATTTCAAATATTGAATTCAAATTTAAATCAAATCCTTTAGATTTCAAATTTTATTAAGTTATTTAAAATAACTTTTATTTTGAAAACTCCTTTTCAAAAGCTTTAACATTTAATCCAAATCCATTTCCAAAATCAATTGAAATTAAAATTTCAATTTAAAAAATAATAAATTAAATCATTTGTGACTTAACCGATTTCCTCGTGAAATCCACATTTTTGTGTGTAAGAGTGTAGTCCAGGGGTTTAACACAATAGTGCAACATCATTCAATCATCGCAGATTCAAATACAACAATATATTTGATAAGCGGTATAACTATAACGCTTATCTTTTATTCACAGATCACAGATATATATATATATATATATATATATAAATTACAGATAATAAATTACATTCATCCCAGATAAATAACAACACTACAGGTTACACCCAAATCAGAATATATCACACAACATCACACATCAGGGAATATCAACAATTCAATCATTCAGTCAAATCCAACATTTACCAGTAAATTTTATTAATCAACTGATTAATTTTTATCAGATGTATCAATTATTAATCCGGGTTAATTATCATAAGTTAATTAAAAATTATTTGAAATAATTTCCCTTTCATCATTTGTTAGTTAACTTTTACTTATAATTCATCAACCTTTATTTATTAAATAATTAACCTTTAATTATTTAATTTACCATTTAATTAATTATCTTTAATTAATAAATTAACCCTTAATTAATTAATTACCATTTAATTAATTGTCCTTGATTAATTACAATAAGTGATTATCCTAATCACTTATATCAATAAATCAGAAATTAATTTTAATCACTTGATTAATCAACTTTAATTATTAATTAATTATTTTTAATAAATTTTTTTCTTACGTAATTAATTACCCTTAATTACTTTTACTAATTAATTTATTTTAATTAATTAATTATCCTTAATCAAATCTCATAGATTAATTATCCTTAATTACTCATCATAAATCAATTAACTCTTAACAAATTAATTAGTCTTTTCAAATAATCTTTGAAATAGATTCATTATTAACTTAAAATGTTTAAGTTAAATTAATGTTTTATATAACAAAAACATTCCATCTTACAATATTAAGTTTATTTAAATTAAACTTTTAAAATAAAGGTTATATAGATTAAATACTCAAAACTCAATTAAATTGAAATAACTTTATTTTAAAATCCTTTAACAAATTTAAAACTTAGTTAATTTAAAATAAATTTTATTTAAAGTCTTTTAACCAATTCTAAACTTGGATAACTTCTAACATTCACAAAAACTTTGGTTTTAGCAAAAATTGTTTCAAGAAATTTTTTGATTCGCTTTAAAGTTAAAACTGCTTTTCTCTTAATTCCATAGACCCGAGTATTTTCAAAATCTTCCCGAGCCTTACTTCGGGTTTCACCATTTCCACTTTCTGCTTCGAGACACTGACGCAAATAACTCGAGACCTCCTTCGAGTTTACCCCATCTTCCCCAAATCTCAGAACTAAACCCAAACACGGACACTCGTGTGCACGTGCACCGGCGTTCCAGTGCCTTCCGACCATCACGATCCCCTCAACCAGTCATTGACGACACCATTACCTAGCCCGACCACCCAGATCGCTCAAACCCATCATCGATCGAAATCGAACAACTAAATGGAATTGGAACCCAAAATAGATCATTGAAAAACGCCTCGTCTTCGCATCTCCAACCACCAGAAAATCTGCAACTCCGGTCAAACCTTCGTCGACATCTCCTCCACCATCTCCCAGACACTCGATCACCCCTAGATGACGAACAAGACCAAAAACGAAACCACGTTAAAACTAGGTTTACAAAAAGAAATTGCTCGCCGCTGTCGCCACAGTGGTCGAGGCCGCCCCCGACCATTTTTCCTATCACCACCCTAGGCTCCTCCATCACCATAAGCAAGCCTGACTCTTCTAGTCATAAAGATCATCGGAAATCGCCAAAGTAATGAAATTCGAACGAACCAGAACTGCTCTTCCAATACAATTCTAAAAATTATAATTTTTCTTTTAAAAATCAAATTTTTGTATGAAATTTCAGTTTATAAACTTATCTTAATAAATTAAGATACTTAGATTTTCACTTGACTTAAACATGCACGGTTACTTCTAGTTTCCAGAGGCATTCAAGTTAAATTTTAATTTGATTAAAATTTTAACCATTAGTCTATGATCCAATAAACAACTTTTGTTTATAATCCGTGTTCTAACGGCCATTGGTTCAAGAAAATATGATTTTTGATCAAGTCTTAAGCTTGAAAACTAAGAACAGGGATACCCAGATTCAATAGCAATGCACATATATATATATACATCCAGATAATTCACAGCAGAATTCACTTATATACACACCATACATATTTATCAGGGAATTTAACATGCAACCATAATTATATTTTAAGTTATATTAAAAAAATGCTACTCACTTTGATTTTCCAGAAAAAAGAACAGAGTCTCTTTTTGAACCAGGATTTGAACATTTACAAGCTGAAATCTTTTTCCTTTGATTCTCTGATTTGTATTGCCATTTAAATTTAAATTTTGTTTAATTTTTGAAATGGTGTTTACTTCAGATTTTTTTCTCAGTTTTGAATGGAACGAACTGGAATGAAGGTTGATATATGAAAAGGAAGTTTACAGGAGATAAAATTTTGTGCAGGGTGATATAATATTGGTTTGTACAATTTCTAGCAGAGATATTTCTTTGTTGGCTGATACAACCTTGCTTTTGTGTGCTACATTAATTACTTTGTACAATATACTTATTCTTTTCCCTTTATTTCGGTTGTACATGTATGAGTATAATCTTGGGCGTCTTCTTTTGCAAGCTTCTTCACATATATATTTTATTTTTCTTGTTGTCTTTTACAAGTGTATATTTTTGTTTGTTTGGTTTCATACTTATCTACATACTTATATTTATTTGTTCTTATGTTTACTTGTTTCATTACTTTATAATGTAAATGAACTTCTATTTTATTTTATTTTTCTTTTATTATTTTTGTTTGTTTTTATTTTCATTTGTATATACTTGAATATACTTCTTTTACAAGCTTATAGTTATATATTTGTTTTGCTTTGGCCTTATCACTTTGCAGTATACATGAGTTCTATTATTTTTTTTTCTTGCTGTCTTCTTTTGCTTTATATTGTTACATACTTAATATATTTTATCCTTTGTATTTTCTTTCATTTCTTATCTTGTATTTTGTCTTATTACTTTGAAACAAAAATGAATTTCCATAGTTAATATATTGTTAGAATTGTAGCCAATGTATTTACTTTATTATTATCATATAACTATATAAGTGATCTTATATATATTTTTTCTATATTTTAACATGTTGTTAAATTTCTAGCAATTGTTTACTTTGTATTTTATAACTTATCATATATATTTGTATTTCTATTTTTTACTTATTCCTTATTATTTTGTAACACAGATAATTTCTATTTTTAATTAGTTGTTAAAATTTAGCTAATTCATTTACTTTATATTTTTATAATTTATCTTATATTTATTTCTATTTCTAGTTTAAATATTTATTATTATTATTATTATACTTTAATATTTATTGTCTTATATTTATTTTATAAATCCAAATCATTATTAACCATTAATTCTAAGTTTAAATCATTTGTTTATTTCCTTGTGTCCAAAGTCTATATTTTTATATTTATCTTTAAACCATTATATTAAGATTTACATTTAATTATCAATATATATATATCATTTCAAATCTATTCATATAGTCACACACACACACACACACACATATATATATATATATTCTGATCTACACAATTTAAATTCAAATGATTTAACATCTATTTCATTTGAGTTCGGGGAAACTCGCTTCAATTTACAATTAATAATACAATTTTAATTCAAAAATTCAATAAGTTATCAATTTAAACTTATTTAAAATTCGGGATCGTTACAAACTTCCCCCCTTAAAAAAAATTTCGTCCCCGAAATTTGCTGGGGAGACACAAAGATAGATGAAGAACAGTTCATCAAATCAAACTGAATATCTATTCTGCATTTGGCTTACCAAATCAGAATATCAATAACTGATATGAGAACGAATCTTTTTAATTTTCACACGATACTCGGGTTATCCAGATCTACGAAATATGCAGTGGCATTGGTTAGTTCAAAGGGATAACTAACCATTCGTAGAACATATCCGGACCCAAAAATAGATAGATATATGGATACAATTTAAAAACTTTTAGTTTAAAACTAAAGTATACCTATCAACCATAGCAACCAAAGCAACCAATTCATCCAAATAAACAATTCTGACTGACTTATTTGGAGTTTACATCCCATATTAATATTTCGAATCTCTTCCTGGATCGACCAGAAACTATCAAAGAATAGAGAAGAGATGCTGAACAAAAGAGATTGATAGAGAAAAGATTGTTTCCTTGTTGTTACAGGGTATTGACCATTTATAGTCGTATTCCCCTGTCCCCTATCTCATCCTCTTCTTGCACTCATACTTACTATTAGTGGATAGTAAGAGAATTTACTGAGGTATACGGACAGATATCTTAGGGATTACTCATTCTAGGGTATACTTCACCCTATCTCTAATGAGCTACTTAATGTGTTATACTCCTGATCTAATGTGACATCCCGGAATTTCGAGGAATTTAAAATGCGATAATCTCTTAATTAAATTATTCAAAATTGATTTAAATTGTTATTTTCAAATATAAATAACCAATTAATTTATAATGTGATGTTTTAAATTAGGATTTTTGATTGATTTTAAATAAGAATGATTAGATACAAATTTAATCTGTGTTATTTTATAAATAGATTTAAATAGTCCTATTATTTCTAATTTAATAAGTGTTATATAAATGTGTATATATATGTGTGTTTAGAGGAAAATTATGATTTGGGAATTTAATATAAATGTGTTCCAATTTAATTACAATTAAATCTATCTTAAATTTAAATAAAGCTCTACCTATTCACTTTTGATATATATAGTAATTTGATGTAATTTTGGTAATAAGGTTTAAATTGAAATAAATCTTGTCAATATTAAATATGAATATAAAACTAATATATGGTCATTAATGTAAGTATTATTATATAAACTTATAAACATATTTAACATAAGTAAAAATAAAATAAAGTGAATAAATATAAATAAAGTGTTTGGTAGTTAAGTTTAAATTAGAAAATATACATTAGTTAAATAAATAAATAGTCATGTAAAATAGAAATAAAATAGCTCAAGTAAATAAATGGCTATGTAAAATAAATATAACAACATATAAAAGCTTAAGTAAGTCTAGAATTTTATTGTATACTTGTATTTTGCAGACAAGTAAAATACACACTATAACCATATGTGTATGCAAGTAACAAGTTAAAATAAGATATATCCAAGTTGTGCAAAGTAAAATTAATATATGTATTGTAAGCATCTAGATTCGCAGGCAAGAAAAGAGGTAAGTCTAAAACAAAATATAATACATACAAGATGTACAAAGCAAAATTAAATATAGGAATTTATGTACTATAGCAATAAAGATTGCAGGCAAGAAAAGAAGTAAAGTAAAGAATGGTATGGTAAGCATGTAGATAGGCAAGGCTGAGGACATAGGGAAAGATATCTTCATACTTGTTTGTACAGGCCTATAAGTACATACGAAATAAATATGTAGACATGAGGACCTAAGCAATTAATGCTACATCCCTTAGTACCAGCTGAGATTATTTTCTTTTGTACAAATATAACTTAGCTCTGCCTACATTGTTTTATTTATATCAAGTTCTCTTTTTATCTTCGTTCATTTGTAAAACCTGGCATACTCAAGTTCAAATGCAAAATTCATCTCTGTTCAAACCTTTTCAAAAGCCTGAAATCAATCCAAGCATTTCAGTTTTTAAAGAAAATAAAGCATCTCTCAAAAGAAATTTCTGAAGTTCCTTCCAGTTTCAAAGTTTCAAGTTTTAAAGCTTTTTAAAGCTTTCAGTTTTTAAGTCAATGCAAGACATTATTCTTTGGGAACAAAACAACAAAAGTATACAAGCTTTCCAATTTCAGTTTTTGCAAGCCTTCCCGTTTTCAAATCAAGTTCAAGCCTCTGCCTTTTCAAATGGTGAGTAAACATTTTTAATAAAATCTAAATAAGTTAATGATGTTGCTTGCGTAATCTCTATGATAATGATGCCTGTATGTGCATGAATAAGTGTAGAACTCTGATAGATGATTGTATTCATGTTGTATATGCCTGTTATAAATTGTTCTTCTCTGTTTTTTTTATTTACAGAGTTTAAGTTGAATTCAAATTTCACTTTTCTTTCTCCTCTGGTCTGTGATAGGCTTTAGATTCATACAAATATAGTTTGTTTAAACTTAAAGTTGGATCTAAAAGAGTTTAACATGTTTACATTTATATAGTGTCTGGAATCAAGCTCTAAAGTAAAAAAATCAGAAAGTAAATTACAAACATGTTAAAAACTAATGGATTAAATTCTCTAATTCAAGTTTATAACTTGAAATGGTCTGGGAAAATATGATTTTTAAAATCAAAATCACAAATTTTAATGAAGTAATGAATGTGGGATTTTGGGTTAACTAGAAATAGGATTTCGAGTGTTTTCTGATGATCTACGTGTCTGGGATGGTCGGAATCGTGGTTGGGGATGGACGAAGCTATGGGGTGTTTGGGAAAAATGACTGGAAGTGCTCTAGATCATCGAGGCGACGAGGAAGAGGGGATTTAGGTTTCTAACCCTAATATAGTCGAGTCTGGAAATTAGCATGATGCATCTTCCCTATTGTTTCGAGTGCGATGGAACGCTAGGTATGGTTTCGTGGATGGTCGGGGAGTGTGTGGCCAGAGTTTCTGGTGATCCGGTGATCAGCGTGGGCAGTTCGAGGCATTTTTCTGGTCATGTCGAGTTCCAGGGTCGAACTGGAATGCTCGATTTTGTTGTGGGGTCGTGTTGGATGACTGGAGAGTGGGAGACGTTTGTCGTGGCGATTTGTGGCTATCGGATGTGGTGAGGTACGCCGGAGCGGCGGCGAGACACTGTGCACGTGCATGTGTACAATTCGATCTGGGTTTGGGATTTGGGGAAGACGAAGTTTCCTGTGTGTTGCCCGAGTTTTTTTTTGGAACGACTCGAAGCGAGGTAGGGGTTTTAGGGTGTTTAACTCGGGTCTGCACTCGGGTATTTGATGGTGGTATGCTTCAGTTTTTAAAAACTGTAATATTAAACTTTAAGTTTGAAAATAAAATGGTAAGTAGGGAAAAACTCGGGTCTACACCCGAGTGGTATTCGGGTATGACCCGAAGTAGATTTAAGCCCAGTTTTATAAAAGTTTTAAAATGTTATTTTTGAAATTTAAACAAATTTTATTAAAACTTTCTTTTAAAACATTACTTTATTAATATCAAATGGTTTCTTAACATTAAGAGTTTTAAAATTTATTTAATCTAATTTTGTTTAAGTTAATTATAAGATAAAGGGGTTTTAAAATGAAAATGGTAATTAAGATAATGTTTATCTTAAGTTAAAGATGTTTTATTATCTTTGAATTAGTTAAGTTAATTAGGAAATTAAGTATAATTAATTAATTTAATTAATTAAGAATAAGGGTTAATTAAGTGATTAATTTAAGAATAGTTAATTAATTTAATTAACTAATGATTATGATTGATTAACTAATAATTAGAGATTAATGAATTGGAAATTTATTAATTAAGAAATTAAAGGTTGATTTATTTGTAATTAAGAAGTACTTAGTTTATAATTGAGTTTTATTGATTAATAACTTGGTTTTATAAATTAATTTATGAATAAGAAATAATTAATCTGTAATGAAAGATTAATAAATTTGTTTAAAGGCAATTAAGGAATGAATTACCCAATTGTAATTAATCAAATGAATGTGGTTAATTCAAGAAAATTAATTGTAAATTAATTAAAGATATTCATGTGATGGTTGATTAAGTATAAATACTTAATGAAATTGAATAGTATAATTACTTAGCAAAGTAATTAATGTATAATTACAGGATGTAATTAATTAAAGGGATTACTTAATGGAAGTAAAATAAAGTATAATTACTTAGTAGAAGTAATTAAAGGTTTATTACTTAGTGTAATTTATCAAAAGAATTTATATAATTAATTAAGAAGTTAATTAATTAAGATAAGTAATTTCAAGATGGAAATTCCTGTATATGATTTAGGTTGATTTATGGAAGTGAATAATTTAAGTTAATTAATTAATGTAATTAATTAAGGATTAATGTAATTAATTATAGTTAGTTAATGGAAGTAATTTATTAAGGATCATTGATTAATATAATTAATGAGGTAATTAATGGTAAATTACTGTGAATGGTTAAGGTTAATTAATTTGTGAAATTAATTAAAGGGTAATTACTGGAATGTAATTAAAGGTTAGTTAATCAAAGATGATTAATTCAGATGGAAATTAGAGAATGATTAATTAATTGATTTGTAATTAATTAATGACTTTGTAAGCAGGATTTATAAGATGAAGTAATTAATTTAATTTACTTTAAATTAATTAGAGATGAAGTAATTAATTTAATTCATTTTAAATTAATTAGGAATGAGATAATTAATTTAATTCATTTTAAATTAATTATAAATGGTGTGATTACTTATCCTTGCTTATGTATGGATGGATGATATTGTTTGCCTTGAATGGTTTGAAATATCAGATACGAGATAAGTAATGCTGTGTGATATGGATTATCTATTTATGATGATAATGTAGATTATCTATCTGTGATATTATGAATTATCTATCTGTGTATATATAGATAATGAAATGAATTGTTTTAACTTTAAAACAACTTGACCTTAAAAGACACGGTTTGGATTTGATGAGACCGGGATCGGGTTTCCAAATTTGGATATCCGAAAACCACATCGATCCAAATTAACGATAGGTCGTGAATCTCAAGTGAAGATGAAGATTCAGAGTGCAAGGGTTCTTATCGTTAACTCTGAGGATGATTCCAAAAAGAGTGTAACGAGATAATGCCTTCGGTTTCGTTCGAACCCGGAACGAACTTGTATGGATTGAATGCTTTCAGCACATCGTCAGGTGGACGATGAGCATTCTAAGAGATGTGTTCTCTAAAGGTAATCGTAGCCTCAAGCCTCATCAACCGGGAATGGCTAAAACAGGGGAGGTGCAGCAAGGCTCCGTGGGTCGCACCCACTGGGGAGTAGGGTCACCCCTGTCTTGATGTGCCTTTTTATTTCGGCTTAGTGGTGCGGTTGAATGATCACAACCGTGGGGTAATTTTATTCGGAACTATCCAGTAAGGGATGGTTCCGGCCTTGTGTTGCAGGGGACTTAGGGTGGGTCCTCGGTACGTTGATCTAGGCCAGGTACTGTGACGGGCGGTACCCCGGTAGCCCTGCCATTGTATGGAATCCAATCTCCAATAAGTGACGTACGTATTAGTTGTGCCCAACTATGTTGGAACGTGAGATGTAAGCATTCCAGCTATTTCTGTATTTTACTTGAAAACCCTAGACACTATTATAATATAACTAGATTTCCTATCAAATGTTTGATTAGCGTAAGGTAAAAACTTTTCCATGTTTATGTGTGGGAAGTCTTACGTGATACCTTTTGTTTCAAAGGTTTTTCAAAGTTAAGCAACTTTAACCGTTTACTCATACCAGACCCATGTCTGACCCGGAGTTTATTTCTGTTTTTCCTAAACTCTCGGGTACTCAAATTTTTACGAGTAGCCAAGGGATTCAGGTTAGCTTTGATGAATTCTGGAGGAGCAATGGAGCAGGAGGCTTCAGCGTATAGATATATATTGGTTCCGCTGTGTTAGTGTTTATGTGTATTTCCGCTGTGTTGTATCTCTATGATGTTTCGAGTTGTATCGAGTTGTATTAACTAGACATGTGTTTATAACTGTCTAGTATGTGTTGTATTATCTGTGTAACTCTGATGTATATGATACTATGTAATCTCTTATGTGATATATTATATTTCATTCGTTCCGCTGTTGAGATTTTGATGTTGTTTAGTTCTTTCTTCTCTATCTTTTCTATTTCTCACCCCTTTCTTTCTTAATAATGATTCATCTTTCTGTGCGTAGAAGGGCGGGTCATTACAGCTAAAGTTCAACCTTAGCTCTGATACCAATTGTAAAGATCCCGGACTCGGCCTTCGAAAATCGGCACCCGTACTTCACTTGTACTCAAATGCTGTAGATTCAAACGCCGAATCTGGCTCCCCGGAGCTTATAACACAGTAAGTATAACAACACAGCGGAATAAAGAAATGAATAATATCATATACAACTCCAATAAATACAATATCCATAATAATATACAACAATGATATCAGTATGATACAAGAATATCAGAGACAAATAATGATACAGCGGAAATAACAGAAGTGATAACTCCAAATGATCTACAAAAGAGAATGACTCCAACAACTCCAACATCAAGCTCGAACCACCATCACGATGCACAAAGTTAAGCAAGTGCAGTCATCCACTCCGATGAAGTGAACTAGCTCTAGATAATCTACTAAACCTGACTATATGAAAAACCCAACTCTAGACTGCCCGTGTGGAAAATTATGGGCACCCAGAGTTTAGGAAGGGAACAATAAACTCCGAATCAGTCATGGGACTGGTGTGAGTAACAAAAATAGTTTATCTTTAAAACAAACAACAAAGGAATTTTTTTAAACATTGAAATCCACAATGCTTTTTGGAAAATGAAACTACCATAAGGCCTCCCGCCACACACACAATGCAAACGCAGAATTGGAGGAGATTTCTCTTTATGATAGTCAAACATGCTTGATACGAGAAAAATCCTTTTTGATATTATTACTAGTGCATAGTGTGGAAAACATTTCGGAAGTATAATATTAATCTTAGCCAGCATAGGCATTCCAAACTTATGCCTACTATAGCTACTATGTTCAATAGCAGGTTACCGCCACATTCCATAGCAGGTTATACAACTAAAACCGTATAGGATTCGTATTGTTTCTTTGGATTTCCAACAAATGGTCAGGCTAAGGAACTTCTGTAACAACCCGCATATTTATCGATTTTATATTTAAATATTTGATTTAAATATAACATCGTTCGTCGGATTATAATCCGAAAAGCTACTTTTTGCATACGGTCGAATTGGGACTCAAGACCACTTCCATTGAGTTCGAAATGCCGTTTGCGACCTTTTTGAGTATTAACTTTGATATGTTTGGAGCTAGTCAAAAATTTGACCATTTGCACTTTGGGTTTGGGTTTGGGTTCAGCCCCTTTGCCAACTTAACCCCCAAATCTGAACCACTCCTTCCCATTCTCCCTCACTTCCTCCTCATTTCAGTTCTTGAGCAACAATGGTGAGTGGAATGGGAAATTAGAATTCCCAAGCCCTAGTTTCCATTTGCAAATCAAGTTCTTGCTCCAAATTCAAAGAGAACCCATTGGTAAGCTTCATCTCCTTCTTCTCCAACACATTCTCTCTTTGATTTCAGAAAAATTCCTAAACCTAATTTGGGAAATATTTCTCTTTTAGCTTAGATTCATGCTTCTTGTGTTGAGATTGAAGTGTGGTTGATCTTCCCTTGTCTTCAAGCTTCTTCTTCATTTGTTTGGGTTCAAAGGTGAGATTTTTATCTCACATCTTAATCTATAGTTATCTTTGATTGTTAGGTATGAATTCCTAACACTTATTCTTATGCAAATGCTTTTGGTTTGGATTGATTTGGTGAATATTCCAATTTTTAGTGTTTTGAGTTCAACTCTTTGAAAATCCTAACTTTGATGTTTTGATCATGTTTTGTGATGCAACGAAGAGCTCATAGGGCCGGGTAGTCGATAGGCATAAACCCTTAGCACCGGTGCTCGAGCGATTGCAAATTGGTCTTGTTTGGCCATTGAACTTGGTAAGTTGGGAAGTGCTGGAAACAGGTCCGGCCGACCGAGCTCTGTAGCCGGCCGACCGACCTGCTTCCAAAAGTGCTAAGCACTTCTCTGTTTTGGGTTTGGTCGACCGGCTGCAGAGCTCAGTCGACCGACCTGCTTCCCGAACTATTTTCCAGAACAGGGTCCGGTCGACCGAGCTCTGTAGCAGGCCGACCGACCTGCTGCTATTTTGCCTATTTCGCCAGTTTTGCGTGATTTTCAAATTTAATCGATTTGTGTTACTTCCCTACTTGTTGTTATCATTTATTGTCAACTTTGATGACTTCTTTTCTTTGGGATTTTTGGAATATCCATTTTGATGGATTTAGTATCGATTTCTTTGCCAACTGGGTCGTACCGTTTTGACTGTGATGGTTTTGGAATTTCTACTATGATGGTTTTGGAATTGATTTCTTTGAACTTTACTCACGTCTTCGAACGTGAATTTTTATGATTGATTGTTTCTACAATCACTTCTATGATTTGTCACTTCAAAACATAAAGGTTTTCTATACTAGTATTAAATATCAAAACTCTTTCATCAAAGTGATTTCAACACTATTTTAAATATCAAAAGTTCATTTTCTCAAACCGATTTCCAATCTACTAGTATACACAAGCCTTTACTTCACTCGGATGAGAAATCGACTTAAACGACTTAGTAAAACGAGTGGTATGAAACGCTTGCGTTCACTTCGTCGGTTAGCTCTTAGACTTGTTCGATTGAACCCTTTTTGTGACAATTTTCTAGTGGAGATCTACAATCTGTTCGTAAATATTTGAGTTAAGCAAGTGGTTACGGGACATGAAGCTAAACTCTTATATTTACTAGCTTAGTGTAATCGACACTTCTTGATGATCGATGATGATCATTTTATGGTTTAGACTAGCAGTGTGCGATGTCTCTTTGTCCGTATGAAGGACTGTTCTTCGTTTTATTGAGCTTTGTCTCATTTATCGCATGGGTCGTATCTTTCTAGATACGTCGATGTTTATTTCATGCATGGGTCATACCTATTTAGGTGCGTCGATGTTTGTTTACTTCGTGGAGCAATCGGCTCAATAAGTCGGGACATGGGGCGTATCTTTCTAGGTGCGTCGATGTTCGTCTATGCATGGGGCGTGTCTTTCTAGGTGCATCAATGTTCGACTTTGCATGGGGTGTATCTTTCTAGGTGCATCGATGTTAGACATTACATGGGGTGTACCTTTCTAGGTGCATCGATGTTTATTTATGCATGGGGCGTATCTTTCTAGGTGCGTCGATGCTAGAGCATGGGGTGTATCTTTCTAGGTGCGTCGATGTTCGACTTTGCATGGGGTGCATCTTTCTAGGTGTATCGATGCTAGACTTTACATGGGGCGTATCTTTCTAGGTGCGTCGATGTTCAGTTTATGGGATTGGCCATCCTCTTTTCTTATGATTTCTGGATTTCTCGTTGTGATTTCTGGAATTTATGTTTCACCACCTTTTTCAGTTGGCATTAATATGTATGTCATTTATTGTGGCTTGGTGAATTAAATAAAGAATATCATATTCTTTTTGATGCTATGAGATTCTTGAGATTTTGTATGACTTTCGTGATTTTCTAATGTATACTTATCATAGTATGACATCTTTTTGTTATCATATGTTTTATTATCATATCTCATATTCTATCTCATTTTATCTGATAATTATAGCTAGACTGATCCGTTTATTATTTTCTTCTTAAATAATACTCGGGTCAGACTGAGATTTTACAGGTGCTTCCTCTTGACTTCCTATCTGGAACCATCATCTGAGTTTTGGCTAACTACTCTGGTTTAGTAGTTATTGTTGTATACTTTTGAGATTAGACTCCTTGATGTATACATATTCTATTGTCTTGCACTTGTATCTATTCTTTTGTGTTATTGTGGATCTTATTTGACCACTACTATGATGTACACTTTCATGTGTTATATTCATATCTATTTCCGCCTTTGTGATATGAATTGTCTATGAATGATTTGTGTTATGTTTATTTCTATATTTGTTTCCGAAGATTATATATATATAGCCACTGTGTGATAGCTTTGAGTTTGTATCGGTATGTCGGATTTCCTCCTTAAATGATATGCATTCTATACTATCTGACATATCGGTGCTCGCACAAAGAAGTTACACGGATGGTCGCTCCTCAACAGCCTTATTCTCCGCGCTAGTCGACGGCATTACCTAGTAGTGTTCTTGGCTAGCGTGGGTATAGAGGTGGGGCGTCACAACTTCCTACTTTCAATGGGTATGCCTCTGGATGGACGTCTCGAGAGACAACTGCTCTCTGCCAACACACGGCTGGGTTACCTCTTAAACTAGGTAACTATTGCACGAATATGCCACCCCCCGGTCCTTTGGGACCTTTATCCGAGGCGCCTCGATCACACAGCAACAATCACACAGTAAATGAGATTAAAGCAACCACACAGGTAAATATCTGGGCTCCATACCATAATATCACCTTTTTCCAGAAGGAAATGACATACCCTAAAGGGAGCGACCCTTATAACCTTGCCGCATCTTTCTTGTTTCAACCATTTCCGGTTTGTGAGGTTCGATGAGGTCTCGTCCACAAAGCTACGCATTTTCACAAAGCCATGCTTTGATCAACAACTGATCAACAAATGATCAGCAACACACAGCAACACTTAGCATGCCACACTACCAAATTGGGAGTATATCACTGATAACCTTCAACTACATAACCTCTGAGCTCGTACGTCTCAAAGAAGGGTGTTAAGCTAATAGAATAAATCTCCGCCACCGAACAGAAATGTATTTGAAAGAAATCGGCTTTATATCTCAAAGTGTAATGTCAGACATACAACCATACAAGTCTGTCCCGGGTTCGAACAGAACCGAAGGCACTTCCAAAGAAGCCCTTGCAATCCGGGTATTCACAATCCCGATCAGATTTCCCATCACTTAGGGAATCTCTATACCAGCGCGACTCAGTGCAGAGACAATCAATGGGTTATCCTTTCGTTTTCGCAAATACCCGGTCTTCACCACCGGTCTTCAAATGCTAACCATATACGACGTATCATTATTCGGAATGGGTTATATGACACAAAGTCCTCCCCCGGCTAAACCGAATAATGAGCGCAATATTTAAAAACATATGGATGTTGGGATTTCAGTTAAGTCACAACTTATTACACAAAACTTTTCTTTCAAGTGGTTTAAAAACATTACCATTTTAATCTTTTTAAACAAAAAGATTCATTTCACAAAGTTCACCCAGTTTCACAAAGATCTATTCATAGATTTTCAAATCAATTTCCATTTCAATTGGATTAACTCATTAAATCTTTAAATCAAAGATTTTAACTCATAGCTTTCAAAAAGAATTCACTCATAACTTGGAAAACCATTTTTCAATTCAAACTTGAAATTCCTTTAACTTAAATTGGAATTTCATTTCTTATATGAAAGCTTTTATTCTTTGAAACAATTAGTTTCCATTCTGGAAAACTAATTACAATTTACATAAGTTAAAACCATTCAAGTATAAAACTTGGATTAAATTTCTTAAATTTCCAAGTAAATGGTTAAAAATACATATAAAACACATTTATAATTGGTATGGTCTTATCAGACCATAATTCCCAAATCATTGAATTCAATTTCAAATATTGAATTCAAATTTAAATCAAATCCTTTAGATTTCAAATTTTATTAAGTTATTTAAAATAACTTTTATTTTGAAAACTCCTTTTCAAAAGCTTTAACATTTAATCCAAATCCATTTCCAAAATCAATTGAAATTAAAATTTCAATTTCAAAAATAATAAATTAAATCATCTGTGACTTAACCGATTTCCTTGTGAAATCCACATTTGTGTGTGTAAGAGTGTAGTCCGGGGGTTTAACACAATAGTGCAACATCATTCAATCATCGCAGATTCAAATACAGCAATATATTTGATAAGCGGTATAACTATAACGCTTATCTTTTATTCACAAATCACAGATATATATATATATATATATATATATATATATATATATATATAAATTACAGATAATAAATTACATTCATCCCAGATAAATAACTACACTACAGGTTACATCCAAATCAGAATATATCACACAGCATCACACATCAGGGAATATCAACAATTCAATCATTCGGTCAAATCCAACATTCACCAGTAAATTTTATTAATCAACTGATTAATTTTTATCAGATGTATCAATTATTAATCCGGGTTAATTATCATAAGTTAATTACAAATTATTTGAAATAATTTCCCTTTCATCATTTGTTAGTTAACTTTTACTTATAATTCATCAACCTTTAATTATTAAATAATTAACCTTTAATTATTTAATTCACCATTTAATTAATTATCTTTAATTAATAAATTAACCCTTAATTAATTAATTACCATTTAATTAATTGTCCTTGATTAATTACAATAAGTGATTATCCTAATCACTTATATCAATAAATCAGAAATTAATTTTAATCACTTGATTAATCAACTTTAATTATTAATTAATTATTTTTAATAAATTTTTTTTCTTAAGTAATTAATTACCCTTAATTACTTTTACTAATTAATTTCTTTTAATTAATTAATTATCCTTAATCAAATCTCATAGATTAATTATCCTTAATTACTCATCATAAATCAATTAACTCTTAACAAATTAATTAGTCTTTTCAAATAATCTTTGAAATAGATTCATTATTAACTTAAAATGTTTAAGTTAAATTAATGTTTTATATAACAAAAACATTCCATCTTACAATATTAAGTTTATTTAAATTAAACTTTTAAAATAAAGGTTATATAGATTAAATACTCAAAACTCAATTAAATTGAAATAACTTTATTTTAAAATCCTTTAACAAATTTAAAACTTAGTTAATTTAAAATAAATTTTATTTAAAGTCTTTTAACCAATTCTAAACTTGGATAACTTCTAACATTCACAAAAACTTTGGTTTTAGCAAAAATTGTTTCAAGAAATTTTTTGATTCGCTTTAAAGTTAAAACTGCTTTTCTCTTAATTCCATAGACCCGAGTATTTTCAAAATCTTCCCGAGCCTTACTTCGGGTTTCACCATTTCCACTTTCTGCTTCGAGACACTGACGCAAATAACTCGAGACCTCCTTCGAGTTTACCCCATCTTCCCCAAATCTCAAAACTAAACCCAAACACTGACACTCGTGTGCACGTGCACCGGCGTTCCAGCGCCTTTCGACCATCACTGATCCCCTCAACCAGTCATCGACGACACCACTACCTAGCCCGACCACCCAGATCGCTCAAACCCATCATCGATCGAAATCGAACATCTCAATGGAACTCGAACCCAAAATAGATCATCGAAAAACGCCTTGTCTTCGCATCTCCGACCACCAGAAAATCTGCAACTCCGGTCAAACCTTCGTCGACATCTCCTCCACCATCTCCTAGATCCTCGTCACACTCGATCACCCCTAGATGACGAACGAGACCAAAAACGAAACCACGTTAAAACTAGGTTTTACAAAAATAAATTGCTCTCCGTTGTCACCACAGTGATCGAGGCCGCCTCCGACCATTTTTCCTATCACCACCCTAGGCTCCTCCATCACCATAAGCAAGCCTGACTCTTCCAATCACAAAGATCATCAGAAATCGCCAAAGGAATGAAATTCGAATGAACCAGAACTGCTCTTCCAATACAATTCTAAAAATTGTAATTTTTCTTTTAAAAATCAAATTTTTGTATGAAATTTCAGTTTATAAACTTATCTTAATAAATTAAGATACTAGATTTTCACTTGACTTAAACATGCACGGTTGCTTCTAGTTACCAAAGGCATTCAAGTTAAATTTTAATTTGATTAAAATTTTAACCATTAGTCTATGATCCAATAAACAACTTTTGTTTATAATCCATGTTCTAACAACCATTGGTTCAAGAAAATATGATTTTTGATCAAGTCTTAAGCTTGAAAACTAAGAACAGGGTTACCCAAATTCAATAGCAATGCACATATATATATATATACACACACACACACACATCCAGATAATTCAAAGGAGAATTCACTTATATACACACCATACATATTTATCAGGGAATTTAACATGCAACCATAATTATATTTTAAGTTATATTAAAAAAAAATGTTACTCACTTTGATTTTCCAGAAGAAAGAACAGAGTCTCTTTTTGAACCAGGCTTTAAACATTTACAAGCTGAATTCTTTTTCCTTTGATTCTCTGATTTGTATTGCCATTTAAATTTAAATTTTGTTTAAGTTTTGAAATGGTGTTTACTTCAGATTTTTTTCTCAGTTTTGAATGGAACGAACTGGAATGATGGTTGATATATGAAAAGGAAGTTTACAGGAGATAAAATTTTGTACAGGGTGATATAATATTGGTTTGTACAATTTCTAGCAGAGATATTTTCTTTGTTGGCTGATACAACCTTGCTTTTGTGTGCTACATTAATTACTTTGTACAATATACTTATTCTTTTCCCTTTATTTCGGTTGTACATGTACGAGTATAATCTTGGGTGTCTTCTTTTGCAAGCTTCTTCACATATATATTTTATTTTTCTTGTTGTCTTTTACAAGTGTATATTTTTGTTTGTTTGGTTTCATACTTATCTACATACTTATATTTATTTGTTCTTATGTTTACTTGTTTCATTACTTTATAATATAAATGAACTTCTATTTTATTTTATTTTTCTTTTATTATTTTTGTTTGTTTTTATTTTCATTTGTATATACTTGAATATACTTCTTTTACAAGCTTATAGTTATATATTTGTTTTGCTTTGGCCTTATCACTTTGCAGTATACATGAGTTCTATTTTTTTTCTTGCTGTCTTCTTTTGCTTTATATTGTTACATACTTGAATATATTTTATCCTTTGTATTTTGTTTCTTTTCTTATCTTGTATTTTGTCTTATTACTTTGAAAGAAAAATGAATTTCCATAGTTAATATGTTGTTAGAATTGTAGCCAATGTATTTACTTTATTATTATCATATAACTATATAAGTGATCTTATATATATTTTTTCTATATTTTAACATGTTGTTAAATTTCTAGCAATTGTTTACTTTCTATTTTATAACTTATCATATATATTTGTATTTCTATTTTTTACTTATTCCTTATTATTTTGTAACATAGATAATTTTTATTTTTAATTAGTTGTTAAAATTTAGCTAATTCCTTTACTTTATATTTTTATAATTTATCTTATATTTATTTCTATTTCTAGTTTAAATATTTATTATTATTATTATTATTATTATACTTTAATATTTATTGTCTGATATTTATTTTATAAATCCAAATCATTATTAACCATTAATTCTAAGTTTAAATCATTTGTTTATTTCCTTGTGTCCAAAGTCTATATTTTTATATTTATCTTTAAACCATTTATATTAAGATTTAAATTCAATTATCAATATATATATATATATATATATATCATTTCAAATCTATTCATATAGTCACACACACACACACACACACATATATATATATATATTCTGATATACACAATTTAAATTCAAATGATTTAACATCTATTTCATTTGAGTTCGGGGAAACTCGCTTCAATTTACAATTAATAATACAATTTTAATTCAAAAATTCAATAAATTATCAATATAAACTTATTAAAAATTCGGGATCGTTACACCTATCTTCAGTCATAGGATCCATAATGTACACTAGTGTATGTACTAAACCAATTATAGCATACACATTAGGATGCATAAGCCGATACCAATCTAATCCAGAAGAAAAACATTGGACGGCCGTAAAATGTATACTGAAGTATTTAAGAAATACTCAGGACATATTCCTCGTATATGGGAATGGAGGCCTCCTTATGAAGGGGTATACTAACACTAGCTTTCAAAGTGACATTAATGATTGTAAATCGGTGTCTGATTTTGTTTTTATGCTAAACGATGGGGCTATCTGTGACGACTGGCTTCCTCGACCCTCAGAAATCGACACTAATACATCCTCGGTATTCATGTGCCACAAATCCTAGTGCCGGAGAGGCAAATTGTCATGGAGTAACAGAAAATAAAGACAAAATAGAATCTCACATGAATGGAATAACATATATTATTTAAATATATATGATCTTTACAACGGAAATTTTAAATGCATTTATCAGAGTCTATCTTATAAATCAGTCTGGACAGTTATAAATCTCTGTCCTTATAAATGCCGAATACAATTAGTAAACTAATGCAGCGGAAATGGAAATGTAGAACTATCCACAGGAACATCTTCAGCTCCAGACCTCAAGCTCCATCACAATGCTCCAAGTTAAACCTGACTACTTGGCTGCTCAACAAAATAGGGCACCCAAAGTTTAAGGGAAAAGAAAATAAACTCCGGGCTAGTCATGGGACTGGAGTGAGAAACTCAAAAACATAGGTATTGGAAAACAAAGGGTATCTCATAATACCACGCCGCATATAAACACGGAATAGGTTTCTACCTTATGGTAACCAAAAAAATTTCTACGCAAAATCAGGGATATTATCTTTAATGACATTCTTTGAAAACTCTTTCAAATTAATATATATAATCTTAGCCGAAATTGTTACATTATTAAATTCATGCATATTAGGTTCCACAATTAAAACCGTAAAGGCTCGTATTGGAGAATGGATTCCATATAATGACAAGGTAAGGGACTACCTTTCGATAGTACATTTTCAGAAAAATGCACCGAGGCACCAACAAGTGGTCTTCTACCAACACATAACCTGCTTACCTTTACCGTATATAGTACCGAATATGACATCACCCCGGTCATTCCCGACCTATCTAAGAGCTCTCATAGCATACACAACATACCTAATATATAGAGGGTAATCTAATGAGGTGATGACCATATCCTAATAGGTGCGACCTACATAACCCTGTCGCATTTACCCTGTTTTTGTCATTCCCGGGTGATGAGGCTCGAGGTAACGATTTCCTTTCTCATAGCTCACATTTCACTTAAATGCCACATTGCCAATTCCACCACACACTATTGATTTCCACAAATGTACAACCTCTAAGTTCGTATGTCTCAGAGAAAGGTGTAAAGTGTAGGAGAGTTACCTCCTACACCACCAAACAGATGTACGTTTGTAAAAATTAACGTATGTGCATTTTAGAAATGCAATGTTAGCCATTTTTCCATACAAGTTGTCCAGGAACAGGACAAACCAAAGAAATTGTCCTACTACATCCTATCAGGAATCACCCATAGGATTAGTAACGAGTAGCCCTTGCATCAAAGATCAAATGAAGATGCTACTGCCACATATGTATGATATGGGAAATTACCCTCAAGGGTCAGTGAGAAATAGACCTTCATTCCATTTATTATCATTCTATGTCTTTACCTTCGAACACGTACATTGGTTCGAAGTGGTTTTCCGATAGGGATCACCCAAATTCGACGCCAGTTCCTTCGAACCAATCACCGATAAAAAGATGTTAAGTTTGAGGGTAATTATCATTTCATTCATTTATATCTTTTATCAAATAAAATATCTCTTTTAGAGATATAAATCTTTAAATTGTATTCTTCTCCAGTATACACGGAATTATTAAACCTCTTTTTAACTTTGGAAATACCAAATCAAAATCATTTCTCATAATTCATATTGCAAAACCTTATTGAGTAAAACAGATCAATAGAAATTATAATAATTCTACTCAACATCAATTTCTGTATTCAATCTTTACCATCCGTCGAATAATGGTGAAATTACCTTTTAAATTCACACGGATAGTACGGATTCCCTCCTCGAAATTTAATACCAATTATAAGAAGATTATTTCTATACAATCCAAGTTGTATTGAATTTGGAAAAATAATAATCTTTTATACTTGTCTCGTTTTCGACATTTCGACCTTATCAATTCCTCACCCAAGAAAGAGGCCAGGTGATCCAGGGCATTGGTTGCTCCTGAACATCTCCTTAGTTTAAGCACCTCACATCCGGATCTCACGAATAGAAAAGTCCAGTCTACTCATTGGCTTTTAGAACCAAGATTAAATCACTTAATTATAACAGCTATTTTTTAAATCATTTATTTAAACTCTTTAAAGAAAATTATATAACCTCCACATTATCGTTAAAATATTAAATTATTTATTTGAAAATAAGTATAAAATATTTGGTGAAGAATACTTAAGTTTAAAGCCATATTTCAAAAGTTATTAAAAACCACTGCAAAAAGTGTTGCGAATAGTGCTTTTAAGACTTATTTGATCAAAACAACTTTTCAATCAATTACAAATCCATTTTTATAGCACAAATATCTTTTTAAAAATTTATAGAATTTATTTCATATTTTTAAAGAATTAAAAATATCATTTTTAAATAATTTATCGCTTTGGTTTTTGAACTGCCAAACTGCGACTATTTTGAAAACTTGATTTGCTTATATTTCAAAATCTACTAAACGAAATCTCTTTTGTTTGAAAACTATGATTATAAGAGTTCAAAAAATTCACAAAGAACTCCCACTCTGAATCCATCGTATAAATAGATTTAAATTTCTACAGTGCGAAATCGCGAACTACCGTTACGCGACGCGTCTATTTTTGACTCAATTTTCATAACTTGTCAAAATTTTGCCAAACTGGGTTTTAGTGTTTATAAAACATTTATAAACCATTTTAAAGAGGTTTAACAATCTCATGTACACCACTTGATTTATTAAAGGAAAGTGATTTCCTTTGTGATATTCGACGTGCATTAAACGTGAATCATTTACACATCCAAACAAATATATTATCATATCCAAACATGGTTCGCAATCATCACAACTAAGCATAGCCAAACATATATATCATCCAAAATATCATAATATAAATAGAGTTTCTCACCTTCATTGGATGTTGGGCTTATGGAAACAGACTATAGCTTCACTACGATCGAATCAAGGCTTATGGAATCGAGCATTGGACCTTTGGATGGGCTCGACCTAAGCTTGCAAGTGGAGATGGGCTCGACCTTGGTTGTAGGAAGTGGTGGCCGTGAGTTTAGAGAGCGGAGAGGAAGGGTTTGAGCTTGTTTTGAAGTGGATTGCTAAAGTATATATACTTGTATAAATTTATTTTCTTTCTTCTAATTTTTCTTCTAATTTTCCCAAGCAGAGAAGCCATTAAAATAGCTTGAGAAGGAGGAAGAAGAAGATGAATAATAGTGTTAAAATTATGAAAGAATGGATGGGTATTTATAGAAAAAAATTTAGAAAAAATATCCAAATGTGCATGGACCATAATGCCCTTGCCCACACCCCTCATCAATCAAGGCGCATAGCAATGCTATCCCCCTTGTGCGTCCATGTATGTGAGTTGATGTGTGTAAGAGTTTGAGTTTGGTTTGCTTAAGGATGAAGTTTATGTAAAATATCTTAGATCTTTTGTAATATATATATATATATAAGTGTATATGTATATTTATATGTATATATGTGTTCATGTATATGTTAAGGTGTGCGTGTGTATGTTATATATGTGCACAAGACATAAACAAGGTTGCAACAACTTTGAACAAATTCTGTTCTTTAAACCGTTGAAAATCGAAAAGCCGATTCCCGGTAACATTTTCACTTATAAATTAATTTACATATAAATGTAAAAAAATTAAAAATAATAATTTTCCATCATTATTAATTAATTAAAATGATCTCATTTGAATTATAAAACCTTATAAATTAATATTAAACAATTGTTTACAGAAAGTGCTATTATATCGATAAAGTGATATCAAATTTGCTTATAATTTCAAATCAATATATATCTTTATAAAACTATTATAAAGATTTATTATCACTTTATAACTAATTAAAATGAATTATTATTGTTTAAAAACAATTATTTGAATACTTATTAAATCACAATTTAAATTCATAAATTAATTCTTAAATATGATGTCATTATCGATGATGTCATAAATACATTTTATTTTCCAAAAATAAAATAAATAATTTTATTTCATATTCTTATTTAAACGGATAAATAAGTGTATGTATCCAGCTCCGTGCGCGACTTTTGATAATTATGGAGCTGCTTATTGATAATTCGATTTTTGACCATTTTATCGATACTTTTCCAAAGTTTATATTTTTGTAAATACTTATTCAAAAAAAGATTACCATCAAAACATCATAATCTATGTTTTTTAAAAGCTTATATTTGAATATTTAAAAATAAATATAATTTATCAAATTGATAAATTTGTGGCTCGTTACATACTTCCCCCTTAAAATAATTTCATCCTCGAAATTACAGCGCAAAACTCAAAGGTGTTTGACCAAAATATTTATTTTTAAACTTACACTTGCACGATATATATAGATCATCCGCACGCAATAGCTAATTCAATCTACTATTCGAACACACAACTTTACTTCCGAACTAGTATTGATCCCTTGATCCTCTAGTGCAAACTATGATCAGGCTCTTTTGATCGGAAACCCTTGCTTTCCTTGCATAGCTCTCAACTATGATAGAAAATTCACAAACCCTCATCAATGTTTCTTTTTCGGACCCTCATCACAAACCCTCATCAATGTTCATCGTCAAGAATCGTGTGATAAATCCTTTTTCAGACCAGTGTAAACATCTTAAAGTCCTGTACTCAAATCTTATATCTGAATCATGCGACAAAATTATCTACGTACCTCATACGTATTTAATTATATCAAATTCCTTTTTCAAAATTATTTGTGAAAACATTTCATAAAACCTTTATCTTTTATTCAAACATTTTTATAAAGATGCTTCTTTATATGTAATAAAAATTTCTCTCTTCTTTCCAAATAAATCATTTCAATTTCAACACTTAGAAAATACCTCTATATACTTAAATCCATAAAAATCTTTAAGGAAAGCTCAATATTTTCCAAAACACATTTTATGGGGTCAAAACGAATGTTGCGTAAAACATCGTTACAACAACCCAAAAACACTAATATATGGATCTGATTAATTTTACTTAATATTAATTTTCGATGTCGAATTTAAACTATTAGTTAACAATGAAGCCGATCAATTTGGGGTATCATTACCTCTCAGACCTTGAAGGGCTGTCATTCTTAACTTAAAAATGGATATAAGTTACCCACCTCGAATCTTAGCATCAAATATAGGATATGCATAAATCCCGCATAAAACATCTTCTTTCGGAAATCACTTACTATAACAACAGTGTTATAGTCCATGTCTTCCTCATTTTTTTGAAAACATTTATTACAACAAAAATGCTGAAATCCATGTCTTCCCATCACTTAACACATTTTAAATCACTTTTAAAACCATTAAACTCCATTTGCAAATATCACTTCAAAACATTCCTTTAAGAGATTTCTTACTTTTAAAATGAAATGCATCTCCCTTTATAAAAACCATTCTCTACTTATTAAGATAAACCCTTTTATATTTATAAAACCATGTTTTATAATCTTCTTCTTATTTTATAAAACTTTTTAAAAAAAAATCTCTTTATTTATAAAATTCCATTTATAAACCTATTTGCAAAATATCAATTACAAATTCATTTTTAATATTTATAAAACACCATTTATAAATATATTACTTTATTTATAAAATATTACTTTTATAAATCTTTTATATAAACTATTTCGGAGATATTTGTTTCAAACTATTTCTATCTTCTTTAAAACTGTATTTCCTTTGTAATAAAAGATGGACTTATTTGTTAAAACACTCCTTTTTCAAAATAACTTTTATTTCGAATCAACTTTCCTAAGAATTCAAATACCAATTTTATTATTTCAAAATATTACTTTCAAACCATTTCTCTTAAAAGATATTTTAACTTTATAAAAATGCTTTTATAAATATAAACTTTCCATTTTATAAACTCTACTCCTAAAAATAAAAACTTCTACCAAATCTTTTAAAACTTTTCAAAGCTTTTCCAAAATACTAGGATTTAAATTCTCAAATATCTCTTTATAAAATACATTTTATAAATCCAATTTATAAAATCACTTATTAAACTCATTCATTAAATTTATTTATCTTAAATAAATTCCTTTAATCTTAAACCAACATTATTATTTAATGAACACCACATAGTCAAATTGTGAAACTAAATTCACGAGGTGTTCGTAATTAAACTTTTAAATCCAATAGTTAATAAATCAATGATAATAACGGAATATTATCATTCCTTTAACAACCAAACACTACAAATAACAATATCTTTTGAAAGATATTACTTTATATAATTTTAGGTAAAATTATTTCATTTGCCAATTTCCAAAACAAAAATCATTTTTATATTGTATTAACAAATACACACTCATATAATACTCTCAACTCATTGTAGGGCGCCACTTACCCTACCTCTAATGAGTTACTCATCCTAGGGTATTACTAACCCTATCTCCGATGAAACTTTACCCCTATCAGGCTCAGGTGTTCACTCAGCCTAAGCTCTGATACCAAATGTGACGACCCGCCTCCTCGACCCTTAGAAATCGACGCTAATACATCATCGGTATTCAGGTGCCGCAAATCCAAGTGCCGAAGAGGCAGATTATCATGAAGTAAAATAAAATAAAGACAAAACAGAATCTTACATGAATGGAATAACATATATTATTTCAATATATATGATCTTTACAGCGGAAATTTTAAATACATTTATCAGAGTCTATCTTATAAATTAGTCTGGACAGTTATAAATCTCCATCCTTATAAATACTGAATATAATCAGTAAACTAATGCAGCGGAAATTGAAAAGGAGAACTATTTATGAGAACATCTTCAGCCCTAGACTTCAAGCTCCATCACAATGCTTTAAGTTAAGCCTGACTACTTGGTTGCCTGGCAAAATAGGGCACCTAGAGTTTAAGGGAAAATAAAATAAAACATGGGTCAGTTATGGGATTGGTGTGAGAAACTCAAAAATATGGGTATTGAAAAACAAAGAGTATCTCATAAGACCAGGCCACACATAAACACAGAACAAATTTCTACCTTATGATAACCAAAGCATTTGCTAAGCAAAATCAGGGATATTATGTTTAAAACATTCTTTGAAAAATCTTTCAAATAAATATATATAATCTTAGCCAAAATTGTTACATTATTAAATTCCAGCATGCTAGGTTCTATAATTAAAACCATAAAGGCTCGTACTGGAGAATGGATTCCATACAATGACAAGGTAAGGGACTACTTTCAAACGTACATCTCTAGGAAAATGCGCTGAAGCACCAACAGATGGTCCTCTACTAACACAGGACCGACCTACCTTTTTCCGTAGATAGTACCAAATCTGACATCACCCTAGTCATTCCCGACCTATCCGAGAGCTCTCATAGCATACACAACATACCCAATAAATAGAGGGTAATCTAGAAAGGTGATAACCATATCTTAATGGGTGCGACCCACATAGCCCTGCCGCATCTACCCTGTTTTTGTCATTCCCGGATGATGAGGCTCGAGGTAACGATTACCTTTCCAATAGCTCACATTTCACTTGAATGCCACATTGCCAATTCCATCACACTATTGATTTCCACAAACGTACAACCTCTGAGCTCGTATGTCTCAAAGAAGGGTGTTAGGTATAGTAGGTTACCTCATACATCACGAAACAGATGTAAGTTTGTAAAAATCAATGTAAGTGCATTTTAGAAATGCAATATCAGACATTCATCCATATAAGTTGTCCAGGAACAATATAAACCGAAGGAACTCTCCTATTACATCCTGTCAGGAATCTCCCCTAGGATTATTAGCGAGCAGCCCTTACATTGAAGATCAAATGAAGATACTACTGCCACATATGAATGACATGGGAAATTTCCCCCGAGGGTCAGTGACAAATAGCCCTTCATTCCATTTATTATCATTCCGTGTCTTCACCTTCGAACACGTACATTGGTTCGAAGTGGTTTTCGGATAGGGATCACCAATATCCGACCCTGGTTCCTTCGAACCAATCACCGATAAAAAGATGTTAAGTTTGAGGGTGATTTTTATTTCATTCATCAATATCTTTTATCAAATAGAATATCTCTTTTAGAGATATAAATCTTTAAATCATATTCTTTTCCAGTATATACGAAATCATTAAACCTCTCTTTAACTATGAAAATACCAAATCAAAATCATTCCTTATAAATCACATTGCAAAATCTTATTGAGTAAAAAAGGTCGATAGAAATTATACTAATTCTACTCAACATCTATTTTCGTATTCAACCTTTACTATCCATCGAATAACGGTGAAATCACCTTTTAAATTCACACGAATAGTACAGATTCCCTCTTCGAAATTTAATACCAAGTATAAGAAGATTATTTCTACACAATCCAAGTTGTATTAAATTTGGAAAAATTAAATCTTTTATACTTGCCTCGTTTCCGACATTTCGACCTTATCTATTCCTCGTCCAGGAAAGAGGCCAGGTTAGCCAGGGCACTGGTTGCTTCTGAACATCTCTTTAGTTTAAGCACCTCACATCCAGATCTCATAAATAGAAAAGTCCAATCTACTCATCAACTTTTAGAGCCAAGATTAAATCGCTTAATTATAAGAGCTTTTCTTTAAATCATTTATTTAAACTCTTTAAAGTAAATTATAAAACCTCCATATTATCTTTAAACTACTTAATTATTTATCTGAAAACATTTATAAAATATTTGGGAATGAATACTTAAATTTCAAGCCGTATTTCAAAAGTTATTAAAAATCGTTGCAAAATGTGCTGCGAATAGTACCGCGAATAGTGCTTTTAAGGCTTATTTGATCAAAACAACTTTTCGATCATTTAGAAATCCATTTTTATAACTCCAATATCTTTTAAAATATTTATAGAATTTATTCAATATTTTCATATTTTTAAAGAATTTATCGCTTTGGTTTCTGAACTGCCAAACCAACTATTTTGAAAACTTTGAAAATTTGATTTGCTCATATTTCAAAATCTACTAAACGAAATCTCGATCGTTTTCTTTTGTTTAAAACTATAATTATAGGAGTTCTAAAAATTCATATTACAAAGAATTCCGACTCCGAATCCATCGTATAAATAATTTTATTTCATATTCTTATTCAAACGGATAAATATATGTATGTATCCAGCTCCGTGCGCGACTTCTGATAATTATAGAGCAGTTTATTGATAAAACGATTTTCGACCGTTTTATCGATATTTTTCCAAAGTATATATTTTTGTAAATACTTATTCAAAAATAAGATTACCAGCAAAACATCATAATCTATGTTTTTTAAAAAGCTTATATTTGAATATTTAAAAATAAATATAATATATCAAATTGATAAATTGCAGGTCGTTACATTGTCATTTGGAAAAGTTCCTAACAAGAAATGGTAGCTGATTCAACGATGGAGGCCGAGTACATAGCCCTTAATGAAGCATCTAAAGAGGCAGTCTGGATGCAAAAGTTTACAAGTGACTTGGAGTGATTCCTAATACCGAGAATCCAATGGTATTATTTTATTACAACAATGCGGTGATACAGATCACAAAAGAGCAAAGAGCACATAAGAAGTCATGATATTTTTTTTGTAAGTTCCACCTCATCAGTGAATTCGTCTAATAGAAAGAAGTTGTGATACAGAGGGTAAATACCAACGACAACATAACAGACCCATTCATAAAGGGTCTTGCCTAATCAGCTCTTAAGAAGCTGATCGAAGGGATGGGATTGAGATTCATAATTAGCCTTAAGTGAAAATGGGAGATGTTAGAGTTAGGAGTATGCCCTAGGGCTAATTCTGTAATTATTTGTAAATTATTAACTTTATAATCAATGCTCGTTCATAATAAAAGGTTTTTTCTTTCTGTTACATATTTATTATAATGTGTTATAAATAAATGTTTAATTAAAATATATTTAATAGGAAATCCTTGAACGGTGTTTTTATGATAGTAATTACATATAGTTGTAATCATGAGGATTGTATCACAATATATAATAAACACATTGTTTTAAACATTCCTAATTAAGATGTATCGAGGTTGAATATCGATGCATTCGTAAGCTATAATATATAACGCTCTCAAAATGTTGAGAAGTGTGTTACTCATGATTGCTGGGGGCACCATAAGGTTACATATTGATAGTTATTGGATAAGTATGGAATAACTTGATCGATATTTTGTTGTTGATTAATGTAACTAAGTCAAATAGAAAATATCTATACGACTAATTTACACAGTTTTCTTTACTTGAGAATACTGTTGATTTTCAATATGAAATTTCTACTTTGATTATAGTTAAATCATGGCACAACATCCATCGAATGACTGTAGTTGGATCAAGTGGAAGTATTAGAAGTGAAACACTATTCAAGAGATGATTCGTCTTCTCAGTTATATGCGGTTAGTATCATGGTCAATTGAAGTCAACTAAAATTCAAAATCTCTGGCCAGAGTAGTTCGATAAATAATAATTGTTTATTATTGAACAAAGAATATTGTGTATGGACTATAGAGTTGGATATAAATGATATTGGAATTTTGACCGTTACCAAATTCCATAAGTTCAAAGTGATACAATTTTGATGAAGATAATTAGTTTAAATAATCATCACTACCAGGTAACGCTTAATGAAGTAAAATTAGATTTTACCGAAACTAAGTAACCAATAAAGTTGGCCATAATATCACACCATCTGCCAAGTGAATTGTGAACGTTAATATTTGAATTGTTCGATATTAAACGCTAAGCAAATTTACACATAAGGATCACACAACCGAAACATTGAATATTCCTGTTACCAACCGATTTAATTAAATTATAATTGTTGTTAGTTAATTAAATTAATTAATATTTATAAAATCTTAATTACAAAATTTTGTTTGATGTGAATTATTTTGGTACCTTAGGTATTGGTTTTGATGACAACAACCATATGATATCCTATAAAATATAGATACTAACATTTTATCAAGTAATATATAGCGTATAGTGTAGGATATTAGACATGTGTTGATTAAGAAAGTTGTATAGCATCAAGAACAGACTTAAGAGGCTGATATAGAGGTTTAAGAGTTAGAAATTAAAGTCTCATGAGTTTGAAGATTCAAGATGTCAAGATAAGTTATAAAGTCAAAGATTATTTTAGTTAAAGCCCTGCTAGAACTTCTTTGATCTCTCTTTATTTTTTCAAAAAGGTTTTTAAAATATATTCTATGATTTTTCAAATATCCTAGTTTTCAAAAATAATTTTTAAAAATCCCTGTTTTCTAGATGATTTTCAAGATAACTTTCAAATGATTCATAACCTTTTAATTATTTATTTACAAAATTATCGTATTAAGTTTTAAGTATTTTATATTTTAATATATACTTTTAATTTATTTTATTTGGATATAGATTTTAGTTTTATGTTTTCTAAATGTTTATGGTACTCAAAAGTTTATTTTGGCATTCTCTAATACTTTGATTTAAAATATATATATTCAGTTATACTTTATATATTATTTTTCAAAAAATTCATATTTAAATCCTTTATATATTAAAATATTTCAAAATAATTTAAAAAAGTTTTCTTAAGTTTTATTATGATTAAAATGTGTATAAACTATGCTTAAATGATTTTACAAAGTATCAAAAAATTTACAAAATTTAATATTTACAAAAAAATTTTGTTAAGTGTTTTTTCAAATTAACAAAGGATATGTCGACATACGTAAAAGCTATATGTCCACATAGTCCGAGATTTTCAAAATTCAAATTTTGAATGGAACTGTCTTTTTGTCGTATCTCTTAGCGAATGGACATGACTGTTGTTTCTTTATAAATAGGGTTCTCTCAATGAGTTTTTATAACACTTTCTTATATTTTTCCTCCTCTTTCACTCTCTTGATTTCTAAAAGAAATTCTACTCAGATCTTCTTAAATTCAATCAGGATCAAATCCAAACTCTATTGATTTGATTCTCTACTGTTTACTCTCTGATCTCTCTCACTCAAATCAAGATCAAAGTTCTATTCGAAAGGCTATAGGATTATCTGTATTCTAGATTAAGAAATTGATTTTGTATAATCTATCAAATCATACTCAAATACTCTTAAGTGTGCTTGGTGTTCCTGAAATCCAAGTGGGTGTGCTTGTCCCATTTGGATTAAGTAGGTGTGCTTGGTGTTCCTGAAATCCAAGTGGGTGTGCTTTTCCTATTTGGATCAAGTGGGTGTGCTTGGTGTCCCGTTTGAATCCAAGTGGGTGCGTTAGTGTCCCGTTCGAATCTAGTGAGTGTACTCGGAGCTCGGAAAATCTGGAGGTTGTGTCTTGTAGCCTTGAAATCGAGATTGTATAAACTTTGATATTTGAAAAGAAATCTGTATAAGAAATTGTATGGGACCGGATGTAGGTAACTCCGAATCGGTATAAAAATCCTAATGTGATCTCTCCAACTCTTTGCTTTTTTACTTTTACTGCATTTATATATATCCGTGTTTGTATCTGGGATTGTTAATTTGCATTGTTTAAACTATAATTTTAAAAGAATTAAAAAAAATCATAAAAATTATTAAACACTATTCAGCCCCCCATCTAGTGCTAAATTAGCCTCAAGATCCTTACTTCCGCAAACTAATATTTGGTATCAGAGCATTGGTTTTCAAAGTATTCATAATTTTGATTTATGAAAAGTTTTAATGGCTAACAACACTGTTAATAACACTTTCAGTTCACTTGTTAGTAACACCTTTGTCGAAGGACAATCTACTGCTAGATCCCAACTTTTTGATGGCAGTAATTACACTTATTGATCATGTAGAATGAAAATCTATTTACAGTTAAATGGTCGAGTTATTTGGAAGTCACATAGAATGAGTACAATGAGCCCCAGACTAACTTTTCACAATGAGTTGCTGGCCAAAAAGCACCTTGCACAAAGTAACTCTAAAGCCATGGATATTTTGTTTGTTCATTAGATAAGAATAAATTCAATAGAGTGCCTATTTGTAAGTCTGCATATGAAATATGGAGGACAATGCAAGTTATACATGATGGCACTAGTAAAGTCAAGCAGACTAAAATTTCTATGTTAATTGATCAGTTTCAATTATTTAAAATGAGTCCCAATGAGTCCATTCCTGATATATATAGTAGATTTCAAGATATAGTGCATTCACTAATTGCATTGTGTTAAAGTTTTTCTGAAGAGGACCAAGTTAGAAAAATCCTCAATTCACTTACTTCTGAATGGGACCAAAAGACTCTTGCAATTTAAGAGGCTAATGACATTGGCACTCTGAAAATTAAAGAGTTAATTGGCAATTTAATGTTATATGAAGCACAAATGTAGGCAAGAGAGCAAGCAAGGCAATAGAAAATAAATCTATCGCTTTCAATGCAACAACAGATGATCTGGATTCAGACAACAATGTTGATGAAGAAATTGCTTTCATGGCCAGAAATTTCAGAAAATTTCAGAAATATAGAAAAATGAATAATCTCAGGAGAAATGATAATAAAATCTAGGAAGTGGAAATGTTGTTAGATGTTTTAACTACCATGAATTCGGCCATTTGTAGAGAGATTGTCCACAATCGAAGAAACCGAAAATCTTACCAAAAACTGATTCATCCAGAAAATGGAGAAGGGATTAAATTGCAATATTAGACGATTCAGATACTTTCTTAAGTGATAATGAACCAGATACGGAAGATGCCAATATGTGTTTCACAGTAATAATCAATTAAGTTCAACAAAGTTCAAAGAAATGGAGCGAAAATAGGTACGCATTTAAAATTTAATTTTTTTTGGGTTTATAGTTGCTTTTGATAAGATTAGATTAATAACAATATTGGATGAATATAACATACATACATACATACATACATACATACATACATAGATACATACATACATGTATATATATATATAAAGAACATTTATAAAATTATTTTAGTAAGAATATAATATTGAATAAAAATAATATATATATGTATAAATTAATTTTAATTTTTTTATTTAATACATAGATTAGTAATAATTATAGGATAATTATACATATATATAAGTAAATAGTAATAATTCATTCATCTCAAAGTTTTGGAAATTAATTACTATATGTCGACATACCCACTTCTCATATGTCGACACATACCCAGAAACCAAAATTTTGAATTTCAATTCAAATTCAAAATTGAAATTCCCTCCACATTTTCGCCAACTTCAGTGTCCTAAAAAGGTGTCTCTTGACCAGAGAATATGTCTATTGATTCTCTATTTAATTATTTTATCTTCATCCATTCATTTCATTCTCATTTTCCAAATTCAAAAATCCATTATCTCTCTTATCCCTTCAAACAATTCATCAATGGCTTCCTCAAGCAACACTCCAAAAACAATTAGGCTTTCTAAGAAAATCAAAGGCTATCTTTTCAATGAAAAAGAGGCCATTGAAGCCTATATGGAATATGTTTCTTTCAAAAAAGTCTCTTCCGAAAGATCTGCCAAATTTGATGATTTTCCTTCTTATGATCTTTGTGATCAAAATGGAATTCTTGGTCTAGTTGATGCTTCCCAAAATGATTTTGTGTGTTTTTTAAACTTAATGGCAATGTTTTATGCTAATTTGAAAGGAAAGTTTTATGAAGGAAATAAAGGTGAAGTATGAAGTAGTGTCAAAGGCACTCAAACTGTTTTGAATTATGAACTTTTAGGTCACATTCTCGGATGCAAATCTAGTGAAACGCTTGATGTCTTTTAAAATTGAAAATCAAATCATGAAGTTAATCACAATATTTTCAAAAGTGATGATGATTTTGAGTTTCAAAATAAGAATTTACGTCTTAAAGCGAATTATGAGTCTTATTTTGCAACAAAGCTCAACTCCAAAGATGGGAAATTATAATAACCCGACTCAAAAGGTTTTCAAAGCACATTTTTGTGATTTATGGTCATTACAACATAAATTGGGCACAAATCATTTTGGATAAATTCTTTCCTAAGAATATCTCTAGGAACAAGAACACACTCTTTCACGGTGTATATCTCACTAGAATATTCATATATTTTGGCATTGACCTAAGAGGAGAGGAAACCATTCCTCGAAAATCTTCGACAAGGCCAACGTCTCCTTCATGCACATTTCAACCACCTTTGAGCCTTATGAAACTCTTATGGAGAAGGAAGCAAGATTAGCTTGGGAGGAGATCATGAAGTTAGAGAAGAGGAGGAAGAGGAAGGAGGCAAAATGGAAGTGGAGGAGGAAGAACAAGAAGAGGAGGACAACATTTCTTTGGAGAGTTACGAAAAGCCATCTAATCCATCGACCAAGAAAATTCTCAAGAATCAAGAAAAGCTTCTTAATAACCAAAAGAAGATTAAAAAATCAGCCACTTCTCTTTCCAACAAAGTAGACAATTACTTTGGAAAGATTATTCGCAAGATTAGTGGAAATTCTCATCTTCATCTACTCCTTCCTAGTTGTATTTCCTATGATTTTCTAGCTTTTAGTTTGAATTGTTGTAGTTTTAATCCATGTATCTTCCATATTTATCTTTAAATTTCATGTACTCATCTATGGCTATCAATGAAATTATGTTCCTTACTATTATACATTGTTATTAGTCTATGAAAAGTCATAAAATTACAATAGTTTAGGCTAATTATAAAAATATAGCAAATAACTTGATTTTGCAAAATATGGTATATATGTCGATGTACTCAATGAGTACCCTATATCTCGACATATAACGGGCAAAAACCAAATTTTTTTAAATTTCAAAATAAAATAACTACCATCTATTCAACCATTCCAAACGAATTTTCACCCCTATATAAACCTATTCACTCTAGAATTTTTTTATTTCCACTCTCTTTTTTCTCCCTTTTCACTTATAAACTTAACTTTTCAAATATGACTTCTCCACTATGAGAATCCTGAACAAACCCTTCAGTTGTTTAAGAATATCCTTACTTTTTCCTTAGAAATCAAAGACACTTAGAATTGAGTCAAATGCAGATGATAAAAGAACAAAAAAGCATTTTGATGCTATTCGATGGATGATTTCTTCCCTTATCAAAGATGAACCAAGCAATCCGGTTAGTGCCATCAACAAAGATAATGAAGATTAGGATGCCATCAAAGCAGATCCAATTTTTAGTTTCGATAGCTGGGTAGAAGTTCACAGGGAAGTTTAAGTTGATTGGTTAGTTTTTAAATATATATAAAATTTGATTTAAAATTACACTAGAATAAGAAGTAAGGTTGGTTTGTATGAACCTATTTAGGATTAGAATTGATTTGGATTGATTTGTTTAAATTATGATTGAATTGAATTGTATTGACTTGGATTAGTTTAAATATTTGTATGTCTTGGGTTGGGTTGATTAATAAAATTGGTTTTTCTTATTTATTAACATATCACTCTTATATATCATGTAGTATTTAGTTAAGGGGAGTTTCGGGGGAGAAATATATAAAATATCTAGGCACAGATTAATGGGGAGTTTTGTAACTTGGGGGGGAGTTATATCATATTTTATATACATAGTTATCATCATCAAAAATAGGGAGATCGTTCGTTCCTTAGGTATTGGTTTTGATGACACCAACCATATAAGATCATACAAAACATGGATATAATGTTTTATCAAGTTATATATAATATATAGTGTAGGATATTAGACATGTGTTGATTAAGAAGACCGTACAGTATCAAGAGCAGACTCAAGAGGCTGATATAGAGATTCAAGAGTTAGAAATTGAAGATGCATGAGTTTGAAGATTCAAGATAAGTTATAGAGTCAGAGATTATTTTGTTAAAGCCCTGGTAGAACTTCTTTGATCTCTCTTCATTTTTTCAAAAAGGTTTTTAAAATCTATTAACTGATTTTAATGATTTTTCAGATATCCTGGTTTTCAAAAATAATTTTTAAGAATCCCTATTTTCAAAATGATTTTTCAAACAAATTTTCAAAATAGCCTTCAAATGATTCCTAACCTTTTAATTATTTATTTATAATTTTTTTACATTAAGTTCTTAAGTATTTTATATTTTAATATACACTTTTAATTTATTTATTTAGATATAGATTTTGGTTTTATGTTTTCTAAACGTTTATGATATTCAAAAGTATATTTTGACATTCATTAATACTTTGATTTTAAATATATATTCACTTATACTTTATATATTATTTTTCAAAAGAAATTCATATTTAAATCCTTTGTAACGACCCGTAAATTGCAACTGTTTTAATAACGTAATTAGTTGAAATTTTGTGAAATTTTAAACGATAAAATTTTGAAATAAAAATTTAATATTTGGAATGCGTCTAGTTAAACATAGCAACTGGTAAATTTTCGTCCGAAAATATGAAAGTTTATTTCGCGCGTAAATTCACTTCAATTTAATCAGTTAAAAAGCGATGAAAATAAAATGTTTTCAGAACTTAAATATTTTTACATAGAAAAATTCTAAACTATCTTCTGAGCAAGATGTCAGTTTGTCGTTTTTCAAAATTCGAACATCTTTGGCTCCGTCTATCTTATTTTTCTTCGATTTTCATGCATTTTCCGCTAGTATAAAAATTTGAATTTTTATAATTCAATCATACCACTGATATCTATATGCCGTTTTGATCATCTCGTCATGCTGATCTCTACGGTATATTCAATTGTCAATTTCGATGTCCGGTGTATGGTGGGATCTGTAAAACGATTGTTGTATCGGTACTGTTTTAAAAACCTTTTGAATTCTTGTCCTTCCATCTACCTAACTGTTGAAATCAATGTCCACCGTGAAACGAGTAAATCAAATAACCCATCAGTCACTGCTTCAATAAATTTCTGAAAACCCTTTGACTCTTACTATTCTTTGGCATTAATATATTCTTGCTTTCTTCTTTATTTATTCTGATAATATTTTCCTATTTCAAATTTTATTTTGTTCGGCTGCTCACCACAAGAGAAACTCATAGCATACCCTTTTTTTCCTCCTAACTCAAAGTATACCCTGCTTCCGTGCAAAACCCCTCCAAAACCCGAAGTAATACTCGTGTTTTCTTGCCTTTTTCCCGAAGCTCCCATGCTCCTCTCATATAAATCAACCGTGCCCAGATCCGCCCATCTCCTTCAGAAACCCTTCAACTCCATAGCAGGCGACGGCCTCCCCCTTCAACGCCATGAACTCACCCACGTACGCTCTTACCTACCTTGTCCTCAACAGTCGCACTTATGAACAAAAAATTATATGTTTGTGGATTGCACTGTTATCTCTATTCCCCTGAAAACCGCTGTGACTACTCCTCTTCTCTCTCTCTGTCTTTGCCGAGCAAACCAAAAACCCTGACCACCTGAAACTGCTCGCCCCGGACAGCCCTATACGACGCATCTCTTCCCTCCCCAGATCCTCCTTTCATCGCCCAAACAACCATCGTCCCTTATATATATAATATAAGTGAGCTTATGATTGTTGCTTGAAAGTTTTGTTCGTTCTCCCTCTGCTTCTATTGTCTTTGGTAAATACTTAACCCCAACATAAACTTTGTTGCATGGAAATGCTTACATTCATAAGTCTATAGCCTTCTCTTTGGTTTATCTATATATGTAAATATTGCTTTTAAAAATATAATGTATATATATTTGCTTGCGTATATATGTTTGTGTTTATATATATATGTGTGTGTGTGTTTCCAAAGTTATTTTGCACGGTGGTTGTCTTATTTATATATATGTTTATAATATTAATTTATATAATAATAATAATAGTGATACAGTATGTTTATATAAATGTTTTCAGACTTTTTGCATACTTGGATGTCGTCCTTCATATATATGTTATAATAATATTTATTTTTAAGTAATTATATACACATTTATAATAATATTGATTTTAAAGTATACATGTATACTTATATTTTGAAATATGTGTTTTGGTTTTAATACAATTGTATTTTGAGAAAAATATGTGTTTTAATATACAAATATATATATATACTAAATATAAGCTTACTTATATTCTTGAATCTGAAATTTTAAATTGGTTGTTTTAAAGTTTGATTTTGAAAGAAAATATAGGTTTTAAATTTGATATTGATTTTACAAATAATATATATATATATATATATATATATATTTTATATGCTATTTAGATTAAATATTGATTTTAAAATATAATAAAGGATTTTAATTTGAAATGTGTTTTAACTTAAATATTGATTTTAAGAAAAAATTGTAATATATATTTTGTTCTTCAACCTCCAGCTACCTTTGATTTTGTTTTCATCGAATTCGTGTAGTTATTTGCCTTGCATTGTCGCTCTCCCGTTGTCGATCTGTACTTATCTGTATCAGTTGGTGATTTGTCACTTATCCATGAGCGTGTCCTGTTTTCTCTAGCCTCGGAAGGTGAGCACTCACTCACGATTAACGTTCTTTTATTTATTAGATTTGATTTCAATTGAAACGACAATTGAAATATGCTGCTGTTAGTTAATCACACTGTTATATATGCTATTACCTGTATCTGTTCACCTGTGACATCTGACACCATTATCTGTTAATTATTTATGCGACAATAATACAGTTTGGCTGATAATTGATTGATTGTTGATGTTTATATTGGACGTTAAACTGTAAATGTTGAAATGATAAATAGTATGCAATTGAAATTGATATAGGATAATTAAATGTTAAATTGATTAAATGACATTTGTATAATATGACCCTTTTAACTGTTGAATTTATTGACACGTAGGATTGTTTAATTACACTTTGAACCACTGAATGTATGTTGTTAAATTGATGATGTATGAAATTGTAAATAGATGACAAGTGAAAAACCGTAATGTAATAATCTTTAATCTACATGAAATGATAGTGTAGATTCTAGGAATAATTATATTAATTCGTACAAATAACAATGCGAATTAATACGGTTATTTCGGGATTATTTGAATTGATTATTGGATTGTTATTGTTTGTTGTTATTGCTTGTTTATTTACTTTGACACCATCCCAGTTATCACACTGCAAGTCCCCTTTGCTATGTTTTGATTTTGAATTGAATTGGAATCGGGTTGAAATGATAAATACCCAAATTGAACTTTGACCTAGGATAGAGAATTAAATAAAACCCGATTGGTCAATAATTTGATTTAAAAATAAAATAAGGATTTTATTTGAATAAATATTATGGTTTTGAAATGAAATTGAAATCTGAATTTTAATGAAAGGAAATTGTAATATTTAATAATCTGAAACAAATATTTACAATGTAATCGATGAAAGAATGTTGTTGATTTGAGAAATGATTGAATTAACTTTGAAATGATTTAACAATTAAGTTTGAAATTATTAAACTTTGAAATGATTTAATAATTAAGTTTGAAATTATTAAACTTTGAAATGATTTAATAATTAAGTTGAAATTATAATTAAGTTTGAAATTATTAAACTTTGAAATTATTTAATAATTAAGTTTTGAATTATTTAATAATTAAATAAGGTTGAATTATTTAATGATTAAATTGAATTGAATTCTTTAATAAGTAAAATTGAACTTTTGAATAAGTAAATTTTTACTTTGTAAATAATTGAAATTGAGTTTCTTTATTAATTAAGTTTTGGAAAATTATTTAAGAAAGTAAATAAGTGAAATTGAATTTCTTTAACAAGAAATGAAATGTGATATTTTTGAAATTAATGTAAGACTTGTAATTGAAAGAATTGATTTGACGAATTTAGTTTAATTCAAATTGTAAGTTTTGAAATAAGGAAGTTGAATTTTAAATAATTGATTTAATGAATTGAAAATTTGATAGAAATTGTTTTGAATGATAAAGTAACTTAACGAATATTGAATGAAATCGGTAAATGAATTTAAATTGATTTGAATGTTAAAATAAATTGATTTAAATGATTTCGGGATGAAACTTATATACGAATTTGAATCAATATTTGAATGGTTTTAAATAGATATTGAAATTGAATTATAAGATTTTGAAATGGTAATTATGAAGTTTTGAAACGGAAATTATGGAAATTGATTTTGAAAGTCAAATGAAATGTTGATTTACGAATTGAAATTGAAATTGAAATTGATTTGGTTTTGAAATAAATAAACGACCAATCGGTGTAATAATTACGAAAGTTATTAAAGAGACCGGAATTCGGTTATGGATATACTCTCTATCTAAACTGAAAACCACTTTAATAACTATACGCGGATTGATGATCCAGAATGAAGTGGTTGAATGATGTACGTGATGACTGAAGAAAGAGAACGATAATGGATAGCCTTGACACTCGTGTCAAATTGGAAATGACTAAAACAGGAGCTGTGCCGGGCCAATGGAGGATTAGCTACCTCAAGTGGACACACTTCTTCGAACTACTTATACTTGTTGTCGATTGGTGCACCCTTGATTTTGGGAGTGTTGTTTCACGGTGTTGCGGGCGCTGCGGCGTTGCGTTCTCACCAGTCCGGATCAGGCGAACGGTAGTATCACTACCTTGGGTATTGCCTCATGTGCCTTGTCATACTTGTATTCCATTTATATGCGACCACTACGATTTTGATTTGTACCTTTAGTATATGGATTGCCCTCTGGTGACTTCCGATTTTGGGGAAACTACGGTCTTGTATATGCTTTTGGGAATAAAAATGTGTTAAGGGTGGAATGGGCCATGACTTAACACTATTTTGAAATCTTTATATTACTGATAGACATTATCTACTTATCGTACACTACTACATAGTAGATAGTTTAACGGATCCTTAAAGGATGGTTATTCCAAACATCCTTTGAGTTACTTGTATTTCAATTGCTATTCACTTGAGTTAGATTTATTAATATAAGAATGTTAATCCTGACTCGAGTGTTTTGTGTTTTGCTTTACGCTCGGGTCAGACTGAGTGTACCAGTATTCGAGACTCACCTTTGAAGTTGGAGCTTTGCTTGAAGATCCAACCATCTATTATGCTTTCAGTATTCGATGATTCCAGTGATGTATTCTGATTTGTATCTGATGTATCATATTACTCTTCCGTTGTATCTGGTTTAACTCTGATGTATCGTATTACTCTTCTGTTGTAAACTTTAATGTATCTTATACATTTATATAGTAGCTTCATGAACTACTATTTCTTTTATTTCCGCTGCACTTATTACTCTGTGTCTGTGATCTGTGATTATTTATTTACTGTATATGTTCAGTTTTGCCAAATTTAAATTAACAACGCGGTATTTTGAGCAATTCAATTCCGGCATGAGTGTCTATCTATACACTTATAATGGATGCGAATGGTCCAAAATATCGGGTCGTTACAGTTGGTATCAGAGCTTTGGTAGCTCTAGGCAAACTTAACATATAGGGTAAATATATTTACAGAATCACTCTCATTCGAGTTTCAATCTCTTCCCTTGACTCAATTCCTTTGAATTTTGGAACGTTCCCCTCGGTTCTGAAATTCATTCGTGTCCTTCACTATTCGTCCTCTTTCTATTCTGGAGCACCCCATAACTCCATTTTGAATGATATCTATAATAGATCGGCGGTCTCGCCAATCTTAGAATGATTCGTAAAGGAGTAAACTCCTTTATAATAGGCATCGATTTACCAGAGATTTCTGTATCCTCGGTTTACGATGCTATCTATTCCCTGCTATACCTGAATTCCATCTCTTGAGATCGAGTGTTGATTTACCTCGGGATTCAGCATCGATCTTATTCTTGAAGTTACGGACGACCCGGTTAAGGTTGCCCGTGAATTAAATAAACTCATCCATCTCCTGATTGTGGTAATTGAATTATCTTATCTTCTGTTTCAAACTTATTTTCGAATCAAAATTTTCTTTGATTTGAGTCAACAAAATTTGAATCCCTATCCTAATTTTGAAAACCCATTCCTGTATCGTCGAGCAAAGAAATGTATTTCTAAATTTATATTAAAAATGTTGTTTTCAAATTTGATAAACAAAATAGTTTTGAATGATTATATTATATATAAATATAAGTTTTCTGAAATTAAATTGTTAATGAATTTGTTGTCTGAAATAATAATATTTGATTTTCATTTATTGTTTTGTAAACCATTGACTATTGCATAATAAATAAACGAATTTATAAACCTAGTTATAATTTGATTTGGAATTTGAAATGAATTTAATTCAGAAATTGAGAATTTAGTTTTCGGTGATTTCGAATTATTGTTTTAAAATTTTAAAGTATATATTATTGAAAGTATTTTCGAATAGAATTTGTTTTCAAAGAATTTTAAAATGTTGAAATCAGTGCTCTTCTCTTTGTCGCTGGAAAATAATTTCGGTGATGGCGGCCGCATCATCGACATTCATTTTCGAGTTTCAAAGTGGAGATACTATTCTGTAGCTTTGCTACGGTTTGTTTTGAAAAATATTTTGATTTAAATTTCTTCAGTATATTTTGATTTACATATATATAGGTATCTTATTTTAAATTTAATTTGATTTGATATAAATATATTATATATATCTCTAAATTGTTTAAAGTTAATCGGAAATATAATTCTTAAATTTTGTTAAAGGATGATTTTAATTTTAAATAAAACCAAATTTGGAATAAATATTTAAACTTGAATAATTGAATTGGGAAAATTTTATTTGTATATTGTTCAACTGCATTCTAATACAACTTACCTAAATCGTTCAGAAGTTGATTATGTAATGGGATAATATATAAGATAAATTGAATTTATAAATAAAATTTGAGTGTTTATAATAAAAGTTATACACTAAATTTTGATTATAAAGATGTTAATAGCGTTAGATAGGACAATAAGTAAAACTCAGTTAATAATGAAATAAATTTGTTTTGAAAGAATTAATAAATTTGATTTGAAAGAATTAATAAGTTTGTTTTGAAAGAATAAATAAATTGAATCTTGATCAACATATGAAAATACCTTGAATTTAAAAGAAATTAATAGATGTAAATTAATTTAAATCGAAACTTTTATGGTTTAAATTTATTTATATGGGTTAAATATATGTGATTAGATATATTAAGAAGATTAAATTTAACAATAATTTGGAATAAAAAGAATTTAAATTGCTGAAGAAAAATATGATTATAATAAAAGACTATTCAAATTTATTGTTTTAGAAATTGTAAATTGAAGATAATTGGATAATAAGATAATGAATTTAGAAATAGTCGAGATTGATTTTGTGAAATCAAATGGATTAAATCAATTATTGAATATCAATTAATTTAAATTTGAATTTATATGGTTTAAATTAATTGTTATTTTGTATTTCAAATCTATTTTTGTTTCTGGTTGTTTATATTCTCCTACCTCGTTCCTTTTCGGGGACGAAAAGTTTTGAGTGGGGGAGAGTGTAACGACCCGTAAATTTCAACTGTTTTAATAACGTAATTAGTTGAAATTTTGTGAAATTTTAAACGATAAAATTTTGAAATAAAAATTTAATATTTGGAATGCGTCTAGTTAAACATAACAACTGGTAAATTTTCGTCCGAAAATATGAAAGTTTATTTCGCGCGTAAATTCACTTCAATTTAATCAGTTAAAAAGCAATGAAAATAAAATGTTTTCAGAACCTAAATATTTTTACATAGAAAAATTCTAAACCATCTTCTGAGCAAGATGTCAGTTTGTCGTTTTTCAAAATTCGAACATCTTTTGCTCCGTCTATCTTATTTTTCTTTGATTTTCATGCATTTTCCGCTAGTATAAAAATTTGAATTTTTATAATTCAATCATACCACTGATATCTATATGCCGTTTTGATCATCTCGTCATGCTGATCTCTACGGTATATTCAATTGTCAATTTCGATGTCCGGTGCACGGTGGGATCTGTAAAACGATTGTTGTATCGGTACTGTTTTAAAAACCTTTTGAATTCTTGTCCTTCCATCTACCTAACTGTTGAAATCAATGTCCACCGTGAAACGAGTAAATCAAATAACCCATCAGTCACTGCTTCAATAAATTTCTGAAAACCCTTTGACTCTTACTATTCTTTGGCTTTAATATATTCTTGCTTTCTTCTTTATTTATTTTGATAATATTTTCCTATTTCAAATTTTATTTTGTTCGGCTGCTCACCACAAGAGAAACTCATAGCATACCCTTTTTTTCCTCCTAACTCAAAGTATACCCTGCTGCCGTGCAAAACCCCTCCAAAACCCGAAGTAATACTCATGTTTTCTTGCCTTTTTCCCAAAGCTCCCATGCTCCTCTCATATAAATCAACCATGCCCAGATCCGCCCGTCTCCTTCACAAACCCTTCAACTCCATAGCAGGCGACGGCCTCCCCCTTCAACGCCATGAACTCACCCACGTACACTCTTACCTACCTTGTCCTCAACAGTCGCACTTATGAACAAAAAATTATATGTTTGTGGATTGCACTGTTATCTCTATTCCCCTGAAAACCGCTGTGACTACTCCTCTTCTCTCTCTCTGTCTTTGCCGAGCAAACCAAAAACCCTGACCACCTGAAACTGCTCGCCCCGGACAGCCCTATACGACGCATCTCTTCCCTCCCCAGATCCTCCTTTCATCGCCCGAACAACCATCGTCCCTTATATATATATATAATATAAGTGAGCTTATGATTGTTGCTTGAAAGTTTTGTTCGTTCTCCCTCTGCTTCTATTGTCTCTGGTAAATACTTAACCCCAGCATAAACTTTGTTGCATGGAAATGCTTACATTCATAAGTCTGTAGCCTTCTCTTTGGTTTATCTATATATGTAAATATTGCTTTTAAAAATATAATGTATATATATTTGCTTGCGTATATATGTTTGTTTATATATATATATATATGTGTGTGTGTGTGTGTTTCCAAAGTTACTTTGCACGGTGGTTGTCTTATTTATATATATATATGTTTATAATATTAATTTATATAATAATAATAATAGTGATACAGTATGTTTATATAAATGTTTTCAGACTTTTTGCATACTTGGATGTCGTCCTTCATATATATGTTATAATAATATTTATTTTTAAGTAATTATATACACATTTATAATAATATTGATTTTAAAGTATACATGTATACTTATATTTTGAAATATGTGTTTTGGTTTTAATACAATTGTATTTTGAGAAAAATATGTGTTTTAATATACAAATATATATATATACTAAATATAAGCTTACTTATATTCTTGAATCTGAAATTTTAAATTGGTTGTTTTAAAGTTTGATTTTGAAAGAAAATATAGGTTTTAAATTTGATATTGATTTTACAAATAATATATATATATATATTATATGCTATTTAGATTAAATATTGATTTTAAAATATAATAAAGGATTTTAATTTGAAATGTGTTTTAACTTAAATATTGATTTTAAGAAAAAAAATTGTAATATATATTTTGTTCTTCAACCTCCAGCTACCTTTGATTTTGTTTTCATCGAATTCGTGTAGTTATTTGCCTTGCATTGTCGCTCTCCCGTTGTCGATCTGTACTTATCCGTATCAGTTGGTGATTTGTCACTTATCCATGAGCGTGTCCTGTTTTCTCTAGCCTCGGAAGGTGAGCACTCACTCACGATTAACGTTCTTTTATTTATTAGATTTGATTTCAATTGAAACGACAATTGAAATATGCTGCTGTTAGTTAATCACACTGTTATATATGCTATTACCTGTATCTGTTCACCTGTGACATCTGACACCATTATCTGTTAATTATTTATGTGACAATAATACAGTTTGGCTGATAATTGATTGATTGTTGATGTTTATATTGGACGTTAAATTGTAAATGTTGAAATGATAAATAGTATGCAATTGAAATTGATATAGGATAATTAAATGTTAAATTGATTAAATGACATTTGTATAATATGACCCTTTTAACTGTTGAATTTATTGACACGTAGGATTGTTTAATTACACTTTGAACCACTGAATGTATGTTGTTAAATTGATGATGTATGAAATTGTAAATAGATGACAAGTGAAAAACCGTAATGTAATAATCTTTAATCTACATGAAATGATAGTGTAGATTCTAGGAATAATTATATTAATTCGTACAAATAACAATGTGAATTAATACGGTTATTTCGGGATTATTTGAATTGATTATTGGATTGTTATTGTTTGTTGTTATTGCTTGTTTATTTACTTTGACACCATCCCAGTTATCACATTGCAAGTCCCCTTTGCTATGTTTTGATTTTGAATTGAATTGGAATCGGGTTGAAATGATAAATACCCAAATTGAACTTTGACCTAGGATAGAGAATTAAATAAAACCCGATCGGTCAATAATTTGATTAAAAAATAAAATAAGGATTTTATTTGAATAAATATTATGGTTTTGAAATGAAATTGAAATTTGAATTTTAATGAAAGGAAATTGTAATATTTAATAATCTGAAACAAATATTTACAATGTAATCGATGAAAGAATGTTGTTGATTTGAGAAATGATTGAATTAACTTTGAAATGATTTAACAATTAAGTTTGAAATTAAAATTAAGTTTGAAATTATTAAACTTTGAAATGATTTAATAATTAAGTTTGAAATTATTAAACTTTGAAATGATTTAATAATTAAGTTGAAATTATAATTAAGTTTGAAATTATTAAACTTTGAAATTATTTAATAATTAAGTTTTGAATTATTTAATAATTAAATAAGGTTGAATTATTTAACGATTAAATTGAATTGAATTCTTAATAAGTAAAATTAAACTTTTGAATAAGTAAATTTTTACTTTGTAAATAATTGAAATTGAGTTTCTTTATTAATTAAGTTTTGGAAATGTGACGACCGCCCATGACCCCTGCACCGAATCTAAAGATAGAGCGCTGTAAAGTGTGCTATGCGACCATGGACGATTGTCAAGGTAAGATTAAAACAACAGAATCTATCGTATTACTCACAGCGCATGGACAAAATACAATAGAACATATGTATAGTGAAGCTTTACAGAACAAAATGACATCATATAAAACTCCATAATAGTTGAATACAAGCATCCACATAGTCAATACATCAAGCCTCACTACATATCTCTCAGAGAATACAAAACAGTGGAATATCCAGTACATATAATAAGAAGATAATATGCAACCCTCCAGCTCGTCTTCGATATCAGCATCGTGAGAAGAGAACAGCACCTGTCACCTGCTACCTAGTCTGCCCGTCCCAAAATGGACGAACAGCCCAAGGCAATAAGAATTAAAAACATAAAGCCTTGAGTCAGACAACAGTCTTAGTGAGCAGTAAATTAACTAACAACATACCAAAAGAGCATAAAGGAAAAGGAATAGGAATACAACCCTCCCACTCCAACCTCATTCTACAGTGATAGCCCCCAGACACACACTAAGCAGAAGCAAACATAGCAGAGCATACAATTTAAAGTAAAGCTACTATCACTCGAGTCAAGGGCGATGTTTTCCAAGTACCAAGGCCTAAATCAGATAAGCACCCAGAAAATACCGCTCTTGAGTCCGAATGACGATACAACCAAACATCCATGACTCTGGCTATCACTGTTATCATTGCTTCGATATCATCGTTAATTGAATGACCGGCACATTCTTTCAGCCGTCCGTCAAGGGCTAATGGAAACCCCGGTTCTAGACATAACTCCCGCACGTCGTCGCAACCCGTGCCTAGGACTATCGAATCTGCCCAGAGTACTCGACCATCAACAGTTAGTCGTTGGGACTGTCGAATCTGCCCAAACGTACTCTTGCTTAGAGCATGCTAGAACCTTCAACAATGATGCTATCCAAACCTCCTAGTCATCCTCCTCGACGACTATTCTTATATCCATTCATTATCCTCAACTCGAATCATATCAGCGAGTTATCAACATGCTTGGAATGATCCCGTCTGGATTAGACCAAGTCTTCATCACATGATGCCTCGCTTCATTACATCCTCGCAAAGCCTCATCTCAACATCACATCATCAAATCTATGCATAAGAGCTTCATCATCCCGCTACATATGCCACGAGCAGCTTTCCCCAATTCAAGAGCCTTTCCCTTAGCTTTTGAATCACCTTTGGTCTAAATCAAACCATCAATCATCTAATTCATAGCAATCAATCAAATCAAACATTAATCCAAACAATCAAGCATTCAAATATGATCTAAGTAGACAATTATAACAATAATGGCATTTTCGTAATTAAAGAGTTGAAAGTCCAATGAGCATGAAAACATGAACAATATCTCTACAAACTTGATGAATGAACTTGCATAGGTTAACATGTGATAAAATGGATGTAACATCATCATGAACAATGGATCTACATGGATCTACACTTAGGATGAAGAAAATGCATGGAAATCACTATTTTAACACCAAATCGAGCCAACAATCCGATATACTCCTTTGGATCCGTGTGAGAGATAATCACCACTCACCAAATCACCAAAACAACCTCAAATCAACATGCTTCAGATCTGGACAGCGAAGGATCAAGCTTGATCTATCACGAATCCGCTTCAAACGAAGAAATCTCACTTGAAAAGATGAAGATCTTCAACTTTAGCTCTTGAATCTTCAATCTTGATCTTCGATTTGGATGGATGGAAGCACTAGATTAGAGTGGAGAAAAGAAGTGAAGAAGTGTAGAGTCGAGCTCTCAAAATGGCAGCACTTCGTCGCTTCGAAATCCGGATCCCAAAAATGAAGCCAACCCCCTTCTATTTATAGCTGAAAATCCCTTAAGTCGTAACTCGTCCGCCTTCATGAGTCATCTACGACTCATCAGAACACCACGACTTACGACTCACCAGACCCAAACCTCTAACGACTTAAGGCTCACGCGCACCTAGCGACTTACCACTAGTCACGACTTATGACTTAGCAGAAGATTCGACTTAACAGATCTATGCTTCTACGACTTATCAAATAACTGGGTTACGACTTAGCAAGTCAACACATCCTACGACTCAATACCTTAACTCATCCACGACTTAACTAGTAGACGAGATAACCCATAGACTACGACTTAACAGTGGGCGACTTAACACAGCATTCTCCTTAACACGGCCACGACTCAACTAGGCTACGACTTAACCTATAGACTACGACTTACGACTTAGTGAACTCCTAAGTCGCTCACGACTCAACAGCTTACTGGGATACGACTCATCAGACAACTGGGATACGACTCATCAGATAACTAGGATACGACTCATCAGATAACTGGGATACGACTCATCAGATAACTGGGATACGACTCATCACCTTAACTCGGTCACGACCTAACTGTTACAACTTAAGCCTTATCTCGCCCAGTCCTTAAGTCGCGCCTACCCCTTAAGTCGTTCAAACGACTTATCCTTACACCCCTAACTAGCCAAATCCCTGAGAAACTTCTATCCCCTAAGTCGTATACGACTTACGACTTATACTAAGTCATTCACGACTCAGGACTTAGCCATTTTCGCCTAAAATCTGAAATGGCTCAAAACACTAAAATTCCAGATTTCGACAAACTTTTCGATCCGTAAAAATATGGGTCGTTACAGGAAAATTATTTAAGAAAGTAAATAAGTGAAATTGAATTTCTTTAACAAGAAATGAAATGTGATATTTTTGAAATTAATGTAAGACTTGTAATTGAAAGAATTGATTTGACGAATTTAGTTTAATTCAAATTGTAAGTTTTGAAATAAGGAAGTTGAATTTTAAATAATTGATTTAATGAATTGAAAATTTGATAGAAATTGTTTTGAATGATAAAGTAACTTAACGAATATTGAATGAAATCGGTAAATGAATTTAAATTGATTTGAATGTTAAAATAAATTGATTTAAATGATTTCGGGATGAAACTTATATACGAATTTGAATCAATATTTGAATGGTTTTAAATAGATATTGAAATTGAATTATAAGATTTTGAAATGGTAATTATGAAGTTTTGAAACGGAAATTATGGAAATTGATTTTGAAAGTCAAATGAAATGTTGATTTACGAATTGAAATTGAAATTGAAATTGAAATTGATTTGGTTTTGAAATAAATAAACGACCAATCGGTGTAATAATTACGAAAGTTATTAAAGAGACCGGAATTCGGTTATGGATATACTCTCTATCTAAACCGAAAACCACTTTAATAACTATACGTGGAGCGATGATCCAGAATGAAGTGGTTGAATGATGTACGTGATGACTGAAGAAAGAGAACGATGATGGATAGCCTTGACACTTGTGTCAAATTGGAAATGACTAAAACATGAGCTGTGCCGGGCCAATGGAGGATTAGCTACCTCAAGTGGACACACTTCTTCGAACTACTTATACTTGTTGTCGATTGGTGCACCCTTGATTTTGGGAGTGTTGTTTCATGGTGTTGCGGGCGCTGCGGCGTTGCGTTCTCACCAGTCCGGATCAGGCGAACGGTAGTATCACTACCTTGGGTATTGCCTCATGTGCCTTGTCATACTTGTATTCCATTTATACGCGACCACTACGATTTTGATTTGTACCTTTAGTATATGGATTGCCCTCTGGTGACTTCCGGTTTTGGGGAAACTACGGTCTTGTATATGCTTTTGGGAATAAAAATGTGATAAGGGTGGAATGGGCCATGACTTAACACTATTTTGATATCTTTATATTACTGATAGACATTATCTACTTATCGTACACTACTACATAGTAGATAGTTTAACGGATCCTTAAAGGATGGTTATTCCAAACATCCTTTGAGTTACTTGTATTTCAATTGCTATTTCACTTGAGTTGGATTTATTAATATAAGAATGTTAATCCTGACTCGAGTGTTTTGTGTTTTGCTTTACGCTCGGGTCAGACTGAGTGTACCAGTATTTGAGACTCACCTTTGAAGTTGGAGCTTTGCTTGAAGATCCAGCCATCTATTATGCTTTCAGTATTCGATGATTCCAGTGATGTATTCTGATTTGTATCTGATGTATCATATTACTCTTCCGTTGTATCTGGTTTAACTCTGATGTATCGTATTACTCTTCTGTTGTAAACTCTAATGTATCTTATACATTTATATAGTAGCTTCATGAACTACTATTTCTTTTATTTCCGCTGCACTTATTACTCTGTGTCTGTGATCTGTGATTATTTATTTATTGTATATGTTCAGTTTTTCCAAATTTAAATTAACAACGCGGTATTTTGAGCAATTCAATTCCGGCATGAGTGTCTATCTATACACTTATAATGGATGCGAATGGTCCAAAATATCGGGTCGTTACAGTTGGTATCAGAGCTTTGGTAGCTCTAGGCAAACTTAACATATAGGGTAAATATATTTACAGAATCACTCTCATTCGAGTTTCAATCTCTTCCCTTGACTCAATTCCTTTGAATTTTGGAACGTTCCCCTCGGTTCCGAAATTCATTCGTGTCCTTCACTATTCGTCCTCTTTCTATTCTGGAGCACCCCATAACTCCATTTTGAATGATATCTATAATAGATCGGCGGTCTCGCCAATCTTATAATGATTCGTAAAGGAGTAAACTCCTTTATAATAGGCATCGATTTACCAGAGATTTCTGTATCCTCGGTTTACGATGCTATCTATTCCCTGCTATACCTGAATTCCATCTCTTGAGATCGAGTGTTGATTTACCTCGGGATTCAGCATCGATCTTATTCTTGAAGTTACGGACGACCCGGTTAAGGTTGCCCGTGAATTAAATAAACTCATCCATCTCCTGATTGTGGTAATTGAATTATCTTATCTTCTGTTTCAAACTTATTTTCGAATCAAAATTTTCTTTGATTTGAGTCAACAAAATTTGAATCCCTATCCTAATTTTGAAAACCCATTCCTGTATCGTCGAGCAAAGAAATGTATTTCTAAATTTATATTAAAAATGTTGTTTTCAAATTTGATAAACAAAATAGTTTTGAATGATTATATTATATATAAATATAAGTTTTCTGAAATTAAATTGTTAATGAATTTGTTGTCTGAAATAATAATATTTGATTTTCATTTATTGTTTTGTAAACCATTGACTATTGCATAATAAATAAACGAATTTATAAACCTAGTTATAATTTGATTTGGAATTTGAAATGAATTTAATTCAGAAATTGAGAATTTAGTTTCCGGTGATTTCGAATTATTGTTTTAAAATTTTAAAGTATATATTATTGAAAGTATTTTCGAATAGAATTCGTTTTCAAAGAATTTTAAAATGTTGAAATCAGTGCTCTTCTCTTTGTCGCTGGAAAATAATTTCGGTGATGGCGGCCGCATCATCGACATTCATTTTCGAGTTTCGAAGTGGAGATACTATTCTGTAGCTTTGCTACGGTTTGTTTTGAAAAATATTTTGATTTAAATTTCTTCAGTATATTTTGATTTACATATATATAGGTATCTTATTTTAAATTTAATTTGATTTGATATAAATATATTTTATATATATCTCTAAATTGTTTAAAGTTAATCGGAAATATAATTCTTAAATTTTGTTAAAGGATGATTTTAATTTTAAATAAAACCAAATTTGGAATAAATATTTAAACTTGAATAATTGAATTGGGAAAATTTTATTTGTATATTGTTCAACTGCATTCTAATACAACTTACCTAAATCGTTCAGAAGTTGATTATGTAATGGGATAATATATAAGATAAATTGAATTTATAAATAAAATTTGAGTGTTTATAATAAAAGTTATACACTAAATTTTGATTATAAAGATGTTAATAGCGTTAGATAGGACAATAAGTAAAACTCAGTTAATAATGAAATAAATTTGTTTTGAAAGAATTAATAAATTTGATTTGAAAGAATTAATAAGTTTGTTTTGAAAGAATAAATAAATTGAATCTTGATCAACATATGAAAATACCTTGAATTTAAAAGAAATTAATAGATGTAAATTAATTTAAATCGAAACTTTTATGGTTTAAATTTATTTATATGGGTTAAATATATGTGATTAGATATATTAAGAAGATTAAATTTAACAATAATTTGGAATAAAAAGAATTTAAATTGCTGAAGAAAAATATGATTATAATAAAAGACTATTCAAATTTATTGTTTTAGAAATTGTAAATTGAAGATAATTGGATAATAAGATAATGAATTTAGAAATAGTCGAGATTGATTTTGTGAAATCAAATGGATTAAATCAATTATTGAATATCAATTAATTTAAATTTGAATTTATATGGTTTAAATTAATTGTTATTTTGTATTTCAAATCTATTTTTCTTTCTGGTTGTTTCTATTCTCCTACCTCGTTCCTTTTCGGGGACGAAAAGTTTTGAGTGGGGGAGAGTGTAACGACCCGTAAATTTAACCTGTTTTAATAACGTAATTAGTTGAAATTTTGTGAAATTTTAAACGATAAAATTTTGAAATAAAAATTTAATATTTGGAATGCGTCTAGTTAAACATAGCAACTGGTAAATTTTCGTCCGAAAATATGAAAGTTTATTTCGCGCGTAAATTCACTTCAATTTAATCAGTTAAAAAGCGATGAAAATAAAATAGTTTCAGAACCTAAATATTTTTACATAGAAAAATTCTAAACCATCTTCTGAGCAAGATGTCAGTTTGTCGTTTTTCAAAATTCAAACATCTTTGGCTCCGTCTATCTTATTTTTCTTTGATTTTCATGCATTTTCCGCTAGTATAAAAATTTGAATTTTTATAATTCAATCATACCACTGATATCTATATGCCGTTTTGATCATCTCGTCATGCTGATCTCTACGGTATATTCAATTGTCAATTTCGATGTCCGGTGCACGGTGGGATCTGTAAAACGATTGTTGTATCGGTACTGTTTTAAAATCCTTTTGAATTCTTGTCCTTCCATCTACCTAACTGTTGAAATCAATGTCCACCGTGAAACGAGTAAATCAAATAACCCATCAGTCACTGCTTCAATAAATTTCTGAAAACCCTTTGACTCTTACTATTCTTTGGCTTTAATATATTCTTGCTTTCTTCTTTATTTATTTTGATAATATTTTCCTATTTCAAATTTTATTTTGTTCGGCTGCTCACCACAAGAGAAACTCATAGCATACCCTTTTTTCCTCCTAACTCAAAGTATACCCTGCTGCCGTGCAAAACCCCTCCAAAACCCGAAGTAATACTCGTGTTTTCTTGCCTTTTTCCCGAAGCTCCCATGCTCCTCTCATATAAATCAACCGTGCCCAGATCCGCCCGTCTCCTTCACAAACCCTTCAACTCCATAGCAGGCGACGGCCTCCCCCTTCAACGCCATGAACTCACCCACGTACGCTCTTACCTACCTTGTCCTCAACAGTCGCACTTATGAACAAAAAATTATATGTTTGTGGATTGCACTGTTATCTCTATTCCCCTGAAAACCACTGTGACTACTCCTCTTCTCTCTCTCTGTCTTTGCCGAGCAAACCAAAAACCCTGACCACCTGAAACTGCTCGCCCCGGACAGCCCTATACGACGCATCTCTTCCCTCCCCAGATCCTCCTTTCATCGCTCGAACAACCATCGTCCCTTATATATATAATATAAGTGAGCTTATGATTGTTGCTTGAAAGTTTTGTTCGTTCTCCCTCTGCTTCTATTGTCTCTGGTAAATACTTAACCCCAGCATAAACTTTGTTGCATGGAAATGCTTACATTCATAAGTCTGTAGCCTTCTCTTTGGTTTATCTATATATGTAAATATTGCTTTTAAAAATATAATGTATATATATTTGCTTGCGTATATATGTTTGTGTTTATATATATATGTGTGTGTGTGTTTCCAAAGTTATTTTGCACGGTGGTTGTCTTATTTATATATATGTTTATAATATTAATTTATATAATAATAATAATAGTGATACAGTATGTTTATATAAATGTTTTCAGACTTTTTGCATACTTGGATGTCGTCCTTCATATATATGTTATAATAATATTTATTTTTAAGTAATTATATACACATTTATAATAATATTGATTTTAAAGTATACATGTATACTTATATTTTGAAATATGTGTTTTGGTTTTAATACAATTGTATTTTGAGAAAAATATGTGTTTTAATATACAAATATATATATATACTAAATATAAGCTTACTTATATTCTTGAATCTGAAATTTTAAATTGGTTGTTTTAAAGTTTGATTTTGAAAGAAAATATAGGTTTTAAATTTGATATTGATTTTACAAATAATATATATATATATATATATTTTATATGCTATTTAGATTAAATATTGATTTTAAAATATAATAAAGGATTTTAATTTGAAATGCGTTTTAACTTAAATATTGATTTTAAGAAAAAAAATTGTAATATATATTTTGTTCTTCAACCTCCACCTACCTTTGATTTTGTTTTCATCGAATTCGTGTAGTTATTTGCCTTGCATTGTCGCTCTCCCATTGTCGATCTGTACTTATCCGTATCAGTTGGTGATTTGTCACTTATCCATGAGCGTGTCCTATTTTCTCTAGCCTCGGAAGGTGAGCACTTACTCACGATTAACGTTCTTTTATTTATTAGATTTGATTTCAATTGAAACGACAATTGAAATATGCTGCTGTTAGTTAATCACACTGTTATATATGCTATTACCTGTATCTGTTCACCTGTGACATCTGACACCATTATCTGTTAATTATTTATGCGACAATAATACAGTTTGGCTGATAATTGATTGATTGTTGATGTTTATATTGGACGTTAAACTGTAAATGTTGAAATGATAAATAGTATGCAATTGAAATTGATATAGGATAATTAAATGTTAAATTGATTAAATGACATTTGTATAATATGACCCTTTTAACTGTTGAATTTATTGACACGTAGGATTGTTTAATTACACTTTGAACCACTGAATGTATGTTGTTAAATTGATGATGTATGAAATTGTAATTAGATGACAAGTGAATAACCGTAATGTAATAATCTTTAATCTACATGAAATGATAGTGTAGATTCTAGGAATAATTATATTAATTCGTACAAATAACAATGCGAATTAATACGGTTATTTCGGGATTATTTGAATTGATTATTGGATTGTTATTGTTTGTTGTTATTGCTTGTTTATTTACTTTGACACCATCCCAGTTATCACACTGCAAGTCCCCTTTGCTATGTTTTGATTTTGAATTGAATTGGACTCGGGTTGAAATGATAAATACCCAAATTGAACTTTGACCTAGGATAGAGAATTAAATAAAACCCGATTGGTCAATAATTTGATTTAAAATAAAATAAGGATTTTATTTGAATAAATATTATGGTTTTGAAATGAAATTGAAATCTGAATTTTAATGAAAGGAAATTGTAATATTTAATAATCTGAAACAAATATTTACAATGTAATCGATGAAAGAATGTTGTTGATTTGAGAAATGATTGAATTAACTTTGAAATGATTTAACAATTAAGTTTGAAATTAAAATTAAGTTTGAAATTATTAAACTTTGAAATGATTTAATAATTAAGTTTGAAATTATTAAACTTTGAAATGATTTAATAATTAAGTTGAAATTATAATTAAGTTTGAAATTAGTAAACTTTGAAATTATTTAATAATTAAGTTTTGAATTATTTAATAATTAAATAAGGTTGAATTATTTAATGATTAAATTGAATTGAATTCTTTAATAAGTAAAATTGAACTTTTGAATAAGTAAATTTTTACTTTGTAAATAATTGAAATTGAGTTTCTTTATTAATTAAGTTTTGGAAAATTATTTAAGAAAGTAAATAAGTGAAATTGAATTTCTTTAACAAGAAATGAAATATGATATTTTTGAAATTAATGTAAGACTTGTAATTGAAAGAATTGATTTGACGAATTTAGTTTAATTCAAATTGTAAGTTTTGAAATAAGGAAGTTGAATTTTAAATAATTGATTTAATGAATTGAAAATTTGATAGAAATTGTTTTGAATGATAAAGTAACTTAACGAATATTGAATGAAATCGGTAAATGAATTTAAATTGATTTGAATGTTAAAATAAATTGATTTAAATGATTTTGGGATGAAACTTATATACGAATTTGAATCAATATTTGAATGGTTTTAAATAGATATTGAAATTGAATTATAAGATTTTGAAATGGTAATTATGAAGTTTTGAAACGGAAATTATGGAAATTGATTTTGAAAGTCAAATGAAATGTTGATTTACGAATTGAAATTGAAATTGATTTGGTTTTGAAATAAATAAACGACCAATCGGTGTAATAATTACGAAAGTTATTAAAGAGACCGGAATTTGGTTATGGATATACTCTCTATCTAAACTGAAAACCACTTTAATAACTATACGCGGAGTGATGATCCAGAATGAAGTGGTTGAATGATGTACGTGATGACTGAAGAAAGAGAACTGTAACGACCCAGGATTTTGAACAAATTAAATTGAGAATATTTAATTAATTTTAAATATTTGAACGGTGATTTAATTTGAATCCCCGATATAACTTTGAAATTTGTGATTAGATTATAATCTTTAATATTTTGAAGTTGAATAAAAAAAATTTGGATCTTCAATTTTAAGCTGAAGAAAAATATTTCAAAAGCGTTTAAAATTCATATTTATGATACTGAAGATAATAGAAGCTTCAGAATTAAATTTCAAACTGTCTTGTTCAGTTTTGAAAATATATCGTTTAAATTGAATTTAAAAATAGCATTCCGTGGCACAGTCTCAGAATTCGATGAAACCAGTTCCATTGGGTCCGTAATAGTTTGTTATTACCGGATTTCAAATTTTGTATTTTTCGGACTTGCCATGTGAGAGCACGGTGAATAAACGCGTTGAAATAAAATCAAATTCAATTTAAATTTTAAAATTTAAAATTAGTCAACCCAGCCGAGATTCTTTCTTCAGCCTGCTTTCTTTCAACATCAACACTTTTTCCTCTCTGCAAAGTTGCATACTTCTTGTTCCCTCTCGTTCTTTAAATCATCACTGTCTTCGTTCATTTTTCAGAAGTAAAATGGCAGAAGCAAATTCGAATCGTTTGAAAACAAGATTTATGGCCGCGTTCTCCCCTCGTTATTCAATTCAATCGAACGAATTTCCTTCTTTTTCTCCCAGATTCAAAATAAAAAAAATAAAACGAAAATGGCCGTAGCCTTTCAGTTCAAAATCACGACCATGTCGCGAGACGATCTCGAGTAGGGCGGCGTCGCAAGAGGTCTGCAGGGGACTAGGCGCTTCGACTTCGCGAGGGTAGGCAGGGTCGGAGGTCGCGACTAATCGCGTGAGGGTGGAGGCTTTCGCGAGTTGGCAGTGGGGTCGATTAGGGCTCGTCGTCGAAGCAGTGGTCTCGGAGGAGGGATGATGCTCGGCGGCATCCAGAACGAGGCGGTGGCACGAGTAATTTGGGTATCGCGAGATGGAGACGAATCGAAGTCATGTGGAAACGAAGGTCGGCGATGGTGATGCATGGAATTTTGGGCAATCGTGATGGTGGCGCAGGCGTACGCGAGCTAGGGCACGGCAGGTCAATGGCTCGAGTTCGAGCATTTCTGGGTAGTCGCGAATCTGAGCCTTGATGGTGGCTCGAGCGTGGCCGAACGCGAGAGGAGGTCAGGCGAAGACGTGGGGTTGGGGCGAGTTGTCTTTGGGTGCAGTCGAGTTAACAGTGGGTTAAGTTGAGCAGTTTAGTGAGGTATATCAACTTAATTACTTTCAATTTTTATTTATATGAATCAAAGTTGAATTTTATTTCGATTTGAATTTGATTTAATGATATATACATATAGCTTCAAACAGTTTATACAAACATGAAAATGAGAAGTTTTACAGATAAAAATATTTTATACAGATAGGTTTTGAAGAAAATCATACATAACAGGGTAATATAGAAACCATTTCTGTTTCCGTTTTAATATATATGCTAACATAGCATAAATAAATATATACATATTTTTAAAATCCACTAGTTTAAATTTTAAAATAATGTATTTTTGGCGATAAGTTTGTTTAATTAACTTATATAATTATTTTGGTTACTAGAAATGATTGAAGGAATATTGGTTTAAAACTTAATGTTTTGTTAAATAAAATTTTAAAAAGGAAAAAAATTGGTTAATTAAAACTATCAAAACGGAAATCGATTTATTTAATTGGTTCGAATGTTAATTTATTTGTATAATATTTATACAAGGTTAAAGTCGAGAAAACGAAAGAAGAAATGGTCAAAATGGAAAATGGATTGCAAATAAAAGCAAAGGTGAGATTTTTCTCACTCAAATTGAATGTGGAATTTTTACAGTTATTGATGATTGCTATTGGATGTGATATTAGATATTATAGGATATATCTATATATAGCAATATATACATATTGGCATATGTATATATTGGATTGATGATTTCCCGCCTCGTATAGCGGATGAGACCCTATTGTGCCGTTAGTAAGCGGATTTTTATAAAACCTATATACCGCGATATTCCACCTCGAAGTGGAATTGGTATTGTGCTGACGTCTTTGGATGCAGGGAACAGGTTGGAGGGATCCAACTGGACCCCTCACATTGATTGAATTTATTTCTACTGTGATGTGATAATCTGTGAATGATTATTGATGTTATTGAATTGATGTCTGGAAATTGTTTGAAAACTAAAATTTAGCTGAATGGATGTTTGATATCATTGGATTCCAAAAATAAACGAAATTGAATTTTTGAAATCAAAATAGAAATTTCTAAGTGAATTATTTTTGAAATTGAATAAATTTTGAAGAAAGGAATTTTTAAAGTATAAAAAGTTAATTTTTGTAATCTTATCGAATTAATTCCAGAATCAAGTGAAAATGTTAAATAAATGGATTTCGTAAAATAGTGATTATAATTTGAAGAATTTAATTTAAGAATTTGGATTTTTAAATAGATTGAAAGAAACGATTGGAATTTATTTCCTTAAAAAAGGGATTTATTAAAAAGAAGACAAGTTGGAAATCCAACTAGAAATTTAATTGGTAAATTGAAATAAATGGGGAAATCAATGTAAAATGATTTCAATTTGAAGAATCCAATTTAAAACAGAATATTGAATAATTTGAGGAAAAATGAGGAATTTGCTTAGTAGTGATAAATAAATTTTAAATCAATATCGAAATTGATTTGGGATTGAAGTTTTTATAAATAGAATTGAAATTTATAAAAGTTGTTTATAAATTCGAAATCACTTATTTTGATAAGTAAAAATATAGAAGTTGATAAAAAGAAGATTTATAAGTCGAGGTTGTTATTAAATAGAAATAGAATTTATAACCGTGTTTATAAATTCGAAATCGATTGAATTTGATAAATTAAATATAGAAGATTATTAAAGGAGATATATTCGCGATGTTGGATAGCGAATTATTATTGAAATAAAACGTGTAGAAAATAGTGAAATGTAATTAGTGAAGTATATTCACGATTTTGGACAGTGAATATATTGTTAAGTAAAATGGATATGGTTTTGGAAAAGTGATATTTGAAATGAAGTTAATTGTTTTAAAAGATGTTTTAAAACGTGTGAACTATCGAAATCATAGATTTCAACATTTATTGTTGAAATAGACGTTTTCGAGAAATATAAGGAAATGATGGACTATAACACTGTTGTTATAGAAAATGATTTCCGAAAGGAAATGTTTTTATGTAGTATTCGGATTTATATACCTATCTTAATTTCGAATCCCTATACTATTGATTTTGAGTCGTCGTAACGATGTTTTACGTAGCATTCGTTTTGACTCAAATAGATGTTAAAATTTATGATTTCCTTAAAGAATGAAATGTATACTTAATATTGATTTAAGTATATTGAATATTTTCAAATGTTGAAAATAAATAGATTTGTGAAATACTTATTTTTAAATAAGTATGGAAATGTTTTTCCAATATGAAATGAACTGTTTTGAGATTTTATCTTCAAAGATAAACTGAAATTTGAATATTTGAAATTTGTTTTCAAATGATTAAGTGTGGAAATTATTATATCTAGTAAAGATATTTTTGAAGATGAAATAATTTGGAAAATTATTTGGAATCTGATGATGTTGCGCATCTTTATTGATAGTTAAATAACCGACTATCAATAATTTCCTTGAATTGGTATTTGTTGTGAATTGGATGAACTTGAATGCCACACTTATTTTTGAATAATCGCTCACTATTCGGGTTAGCCGGGAAAGGACCATGGGGTCGTATAACCCATTCCGAATATGTGATACGTCGTTATGAATTGCATTCGAAGACCGGTGTTGAAGACCGGATATTTTTGAAAACGGAAGGATTACCGTCGAGTTACTCTACATCGGCTGATCTCCGGTTTAGAGGTTTTATCACCCTTAGTGACGGGAAGTCCGGACGTGATTAGAAATTTATCCGGATATGCAAGGGCTTCGTGAGAAGTGCCTTCGGTTCTGTTCGATCCCGGAACAGACTTGTATGGATTGTGTGTCTGACGTTACAATTTGAGATATAAAGCTGATTTCTTTCAAATACATTTCTGTTGGTGGCGGAGAATTTATTCTCTTAGCTTAACACCCTTCTCTGAGACGTACGAGCTCAGAGGTTATGTAGTTGAAATTTATCAGCGATATATCCCAATTTGGTAACGTGGCATACTGAGTGTTGCTGTTAAATGATCAGTGTTTGATCATTTGCGATATGATCATTTGTTTGATCTTATATCTTTGTGATCATAGGTTGATCATTTTGTTTGACCAGAAGCAGGGCTTTTTTTTGAAAGCGTAGCTTTGTGGACGAGACTTCGTCGAGCCTCACACCCCGGAAATGGTCGAAACAGGAAGGATGCAGCAAGGTTTTAGGGAGTAGCGCCCCTTAGTGTATGTCATTCCTTCTGGATAAAGGTGGTATCATGGTATGGAGCCCAGATACTTAACCTCTGTGGTTACTGCATTATTTTTACTATGTGGTTTGTTGCGAATCGGGGATCCTCGGGAAGATCGGTGACGACCGGGGGATGGCATACGCGTGTCAGTAGTTACCTATTTTTGCAGAGGTAACCCGGCCTTGTGTTGGCAGAGATCCGGTTAGGTTCTCGGGTCGTCTATTCCAGGGACGTACCCATCGTGGAAAAGGAAGTTCCTTAGCCTGACCATTTGTTGGAAATCCAAAGAAACAATACGAGCCTTTACGATTTCAATTGTATAACCTGTCTCCTCAGGAGGCAGCTATAGCAGGCATAATATAATGGTACCTATGCTGGCTAAGATTTATATTCTACTTTCGAAATGTTTTCTACACTATGCACTAATAATAATATCAAAAATGATTTGATTTTGCGTAGTAAGCATCTTTGACTATCATAAGAAGAAATCTCCTCCAATTCTGCGTTCGCATTGTGTGTGTGGTGGGAGGTCTTATGGTAGTTTCATTTTCCAAAAGCATTGCGAATTTGTTTTATTTTCTTTGTGAAAAATAACTGTTTTACGATCTCACACCAGTCACCATGACTGACTTGGAGTTTATTGTTCCTTTCTAAACTCTGGGTGCCCACAAATTTCCACACGGGCAGTCTAGAGTTAGATTATCATGATATTCTGGATATTCTGGAGCTTTGGAAGCAAGCTGGATGGCGAAACGTATCACCTATATTTTGTATTATTCCGCTGTGTATTCTGTATGAGGACAAGTTATATAACTGTCCATTGTTGTATATTGACTCTGATGATTGATGTATGTATAAAATGATATAGTTCTTTGTTTTAAAAGACTAGTGTTTATCTATTATATATTGTTCCGCTGCGAATGTGAGATTCTGATATTGTTTTTCTGTTCTGCTCTTGTTCTCTGTTGTTTCTTCTTTCTCTTTTCTTCTTCTTCTACCTATCTCTTCTTTCTAAAACCCTCACTATTGGAGTTTCCGGCACTCGATTTCTCGGCAGTCGATAAAGTAAGTATCGATGTTGAATTTTCGAAAGTCGAAAATTTCGGTACGTGACAGCGTGGTATCAGAGCATATGGTTAAGCGACAACCCTGCTCTGTTGGGTGTTACTCATTAGAGATAGAGTCAGTAGTACTCTAGAATGAGTTGAGTGTAATAATAGATACGAGCGCGTATTTGTTAGTTAATATAAAAATGTTTTGTATTGTGATGATTGGTTTATTGAGTGGCATATGAACCTTTGTCGGCACAGTCTGCAAAACTGTATCGAAGGGGTTTCTAAACACTTGAATAGAACAATTCGGCACAGTATTGTTTTAAATAGGGTGAATGAAATAATTTGGCCCGAAACTATTTTTGTATAGAAAAGAAATGTTTTTTCTATAAAGTACTATAGTATATGGTTGCATGGATGTTAGGAAGTAATAATAGTGAATTATCATCACTGAAATTGAATAAGAAATTGAAATCATAACTCCAAAGTTAAGAAATGAATTCATATACAAATGAAATTTAAGAATATAAATTATAAATGTGAATTGTAATTTAAAACGGGATTCCAGAGAAGTTTTTGGAAATATTTTGAAAAGAATTTGAAAAATTTGGAGATTTGGAAAGTTTAAATCATTTTTGATTTGAAAATGAATTTCAAAGGTTTTGAAAAGTATTTTGGAGAGTTGAAAGCTCTAAACTCTTTTAGGTCGCTGGAAAATAATCCTGATGATGATGGCCACATCATTAGAATTCATTTTCGGGTTTCCAAAGGAGGAATTGCTGCCAAATTGTTTTAAATGGAAGTTGTTTTGGAAAATTTGAGTTTGGTTTTTGGAATTCGAGGGATAAATTGAATTGTTTTCAAAAATGGTTTTGAAAATGTTATTAAGACTCTGGAATGCTATATAAAAATATTGATGAGAATAATAAATGAGTTGATAACTTATACAGTTGAATTTTGGTGGAATAAATTTAACTTAAAGAATGGAGTTAAATTAAAATAAGTATAAGTGAATTTGAAGAAATGTCTAAGGCGACGAAGTGAAATGATTACTTAAAGAGAATTTATTAAGTTGAAAATAAATTTAGAGTAGTAACAAATGAATTTGAATTGAGTATTGAATTATGAAAATAAAATTGTGAATGAATGAATAAATTTGCAATTGCAAGTACATGAAAGTAAATTGAATGTTGAAAAATTCATTTCAAATTTGTAAAGTAAAGTATTGAAATAAAATTAGTAACTGGAACTAATTGAAGAAATGACAAATTAATATGGTTTGAAATGAATTAAATTCATATGGAATTTGTAATCCAGTTAAATAAGAGTGGTTATAAACCAAAAATTGGTGAATTAAATTCAAATGAAATTTGAAATGCAAAATTGAATGATAATAGATATGTAACTTCAATAGTGAAGTGAAAATGTAAAAGAAGTAGTTTATATTGAAAATTTTTTAATTGAATTTGCAAAATGGTTTGAATGTGTAACTAGATATTATGGCTAGTAGATATACAGGTGTTATAAATTGGATTTGATCTTCAAAAATAATTTGAATTGCTCGAAAAAGGTATGTATTTAAATTTGAATATGAGATTTGATGACTTATTTCTCTAGCCGCTTGGCTTTTTCCTTTTCTTTTTGAAATCTGAGAGTCCGTAGGGACGTTTTGTAGTCGTGCCGTATTAGCCGCGCAAAGGAGACGCTGGCGAAATTTTTCGAAAATTTAGGGCGTTAGAAAATTTTTGAGAAAATTTTGAAAGATTAAATTTGAATTTGAATTTAAATTTGAATTGAAAGTAAACAATGTTGTTTGAAACCTATAATTTAAGTTGGAAAGTTAGTAGAATTGATAACAAATCTTTAGTAGAAAGATTTGTTTTGAAAAATTTGATAAAACTATTGGATGTTGAAAAATAGTAGACGAGTTAAGGACCACTTTTCCTAACTTGTAATTTCGGGACGAAATTCTTTTAAGGGGGGAAGTCTGTAACGACCCAGGATTTTGAACAAATTAAATTGAGAATATTTAATTAATTTTAAATATTTGAACGGTGATTTAATTTGAATCCCCGATATAACTTTGAAATTTGTGATTAGATTATAATCTTTAATCTATTGAAGTTGAATAAAAAAAATTTGGATCTTCAATTTTAAGCTGAAGAAAAATATTTCAAAAGCGTTTAAAATTCATATTTATGATACTGAAGATAATAGAAGCTTCAGAATTAAATTTCAAACTGTCTTGTTCAGTTTTGAAAATATATCGTTTAAATTGAATTTAAAAATAGCATTCCGTGGCACAGTCTCAGAATTCGATGAAACTAGTTCCATTGGGTCCGTAATAGTTTGTTATTACCGGATTTCAAATTTCGTATTTTTCGGACTTGCCGTGTGAGAGCACGGTGAATAAACGCGTTGAAATAAAATCAAATTCAATTTAAATTTTAAAATTTAAAATTAGTCAACCCAGCCGAGATTCTTTCTTCAGCCTGCTTTCTTTCAACATCGACACTTTTTCCTCTCTGCAAAGTCGCGTACTTCTGGTTCCCTCTCGTTCTTTAAATCATCACTGTCTTCGTTCATTTTTCAGAAGTAAAATGGCAGAAGCAAATTCGAATCGTTTGAAAACAAGATTTATGGCCGCGTTCTCCCCTCGTTATTCAATTCAATCGAACGAATTTCCTTCTTTTTCTCCCAGATTCAAAATAAAAAAAATAAAACGAAAATGGCCGTAGCCTTTCAGTTCAAAATCACGACCATGTCGCGAGACGATCTCGAGTAGGGCGGCGTCGCAAGAGGTCTGCAGGGGACTAGGCGCTTCGACTTCGCGAGGGTAGGCAGGGTCGGAGGTCGCGACTAATCGCGTGAGGGTGGAGGCTTTCGCGAGTTGGCAGTGGGGTCGATTAGGGCTCGTCGTCGAAGCAGTGGTCTCGGAGGAGGGATGATGCTCGGCGGCATCCAGAACGAGGCGGTGGCACGAGTAATTTGGGTATCGCGAGATGGAGACGAATCGAAGTCATGTGGAAACGAAGGTCGGCGATGGTGATGCATGGATTTTTGGGCAATCGTGATGGTGGCGCAGGCGTACGCGAGCTAGGGCACGGCAGGTCAATGGCTCGAGTTCGAGCATTTCTGGGTAGTCGCGAATCTGAGCCTTGATGGTGGCTCGAGCGTGGCCGAATGCGAGAGGAGGTCAGGCGAAGACGTGGGGTTGGGGCGAGTTGTCTTTGGGTGCAGTCGAGTTATCAGTGGGTTAAGTTGAGCAGTTTAGTGAGGTATATCAACTTAATTACTTTCAATTTTTATTTATATGAATCAAAGTTGAATTTTATTTCGATTTGAATTTGATTTAATGATATATACATATAGCTTCAAACAGTTTATACAAACATGAAAATGAGAAGTTTTACAGATAAAAATATTTTATACAGATAGGTTTTGAAGAAAATCATACATAACAGGGTAATATAGAAACCATTTCTGTTTCCGTTTTAATATATATGCTAACATAGCATAAATAAATATATACATATTTTTAAAATCCACTAGTTTAAATTTTAAAATAATGTATTTTTGGCGATAAGTTTGTTTAATTAACTTATATAATTATTTTGGTTACTAGAAATGATTGAAGGAATATTGGTTTAAAACTTAATGTTTTGTTAAATAAAATTTTAAAAAGGAAAAAAATTGGTTAATTAAAACTATCAAAACGGAAATCGATTTATTTAATTGGTTCGAATGTTAATTTATTTGTATAATATTTATACAAGGTTAAAGTCGAGAAAACGAAAGAAGAAATGGTCAAAATGGAAAATGGATTGCAAATAAAAGCAAAGGTGAGATTTTTCTCACTCAAATTGAATGTGGAATTTTTACAGTTATTGATGATTGCTATTGGATGTGATATTAGATATTATAGGATATATCTATATATAGCAATATATACATATTGGCATATGTATATATTGGATTGATGATTTCCCGCCTCGTATAGTGGATGAGACCCTATTGCGCCGTTAGTAAGCGGATTTTTATAAAACCTATATACCGCGATATTCCACCTCGAAGTGGAATTGGTATTGTGCTGACGTCTTTGGATGCAGGGAACAGGTTGGAGGGATCCAACTGGACCCCTCACATTGATTGAATTTATTTCTACTGTGATGTGATAATCTGTGAATGATTATTGATGTTATTGAATTGATGTATGGAAATTGTTTGAAAACTAAAATTTAGCTGAATGGATGTTTGATATCATTGGATTCCAAAAATAAACGAAATTGAATTTTTGAAATCAAAATAGAAATTTCTAAGTGAATTAATTTTTGAAATTGAATAAATTTTGAAGAAAGGAATTTTTAAAGTATAAAAAGTTAATTTTTGTAATCTTATCGAATTAATTCCAGAATCAAGTGAAAATGTTAAATAAATGGATTTCGTAAAATAGTGATTATAATTTGAAGAATTTAATTTAAGAATTTGGATTTTTAAATAGATTGAAAGAAACGATTGGAATTTATTTCCTTAAAAAAGGGATTTATTAAAAAGAAGACAAGTTGGAAATCCAACTAGAAATTTAATTGGTAAATTGAAATAAATGGGGAAATCAATGTAAAATGATTTCAATTTGAAGAATCCAATTTAAAACAGAATATTGAATAATTTGAGGAAAAATGAGGAATTTACTTAATAGTGATAAATAAATTTTAAATCAATATCGAAATTGATTTGGGATTGAAGTTTTTATAAATAGAATTGAAATTTATAAAAGTTGTTTATAAATCCGAAATCACTTATTTTGATAAGTAAAAATATAGAAGTTGATAAAAAGAAGATTTATAAGTCGAGGTTGTTATTAAATAGAAATAGAATTTATAACCGTGTTTATAAATTCGAAATCGATTGAATTTGATAAATTAAATATAGAAGATTATTAAAGGAGATATATTCACGATTTTGGATAGCGAATTATTATTGAAATAAAACGTGTAGAAAATAGTGAAATGTAATTAGTGAAGTATATTCACGATTTTGGACAGTGAATATATTGTTAAGTAAAATGGATATGGTTTTGGAAAAGTGATATTTGAAATGAAGTTAATTGTTTTAAAAGATGTTTTAAAACGTGTGAACTATCGAAATCATAGATTTCAACATTTATTGTTGAAATAGACGTTTTCGAGAAATATAAGGAAATGATGGACTATAACACTGTTGTTATAGAAAATGATTTCCGAAAGGAAATGTTTTTATGTAGTATTGGGATTTATATACCTATCTTAATTTCGAATCCCTATACTATTGATTTTGAGTCGTCGTAACGATGTTTTACGTAGCATTCGTTTTGACTCAAATAGATGTTAAAATTTATGATTTCCTTAAAGAATGAAATGTATACTTAATATTGATTTAAGTATATTGAATATTTTCAAATGTTGAAAATAAATAGATTTGTGAAATACTTATTTTTAAATAAGTATGGAAATGTTTTTCCAATATGAAATGAACTGTTTTGAGATTTTATCTTCAAAGATAAACTGAAATGTGAATATTTGAAATTTGTTTTCAAATGATTAAGTGTGGAAATTATTATATCTAGTAAAGATATTTTTGAAGATGAAATAATTTGGAAAATTATTTGGAATCTGATGATGTTGCGCATCTTTATTGATAGTTAAATAACCGACTATCAATAATTTCCTTGAATTGGTATTTGTTGTGAATTGGATGAACTTGAATGCCACACTTATTTTTGAATAATCGCTCACTATTCGGGTTAGCCGGGAAAGGACCATGGGGTCGTATAACCCATTCCGAATATGTGATACGTCGTTATGAATTGCATTCGAAGACCGGTGTTGAAGACCGGATATTTTTGAAAACGGAAGGATTACCGTCGAGTTACTCTACATCGGCTGATCTCCGGTTTAGAGGTTTTATCACCCTTAGTGACGGGAAGTCCGGACGTGATTAGAAATTTATCCGGATATGCAAGGGCTTCGTGAGAAGTGCCTTCGGTTCTGTTCGATCCCGGAACAGACTTGTATGGATTGTGTGTCTGACGTTACAATTTGAGATATAAAGCTGATTTCTTTCAAATACATTTCTGTTGGTGGCGGAGAATTTATTCTCTTAGCTTAACACCCTTCTCTGAGACGTACGAGCTCAGAGGTTATGTAGTTGAAATTTATCAGCGATATATCCCAATTTGGTAACGTGGCATACTGAGTGTTGCTGTTAAATGATCAGTGTTTGATCATTTGCGATATGATCATTTGTTTGATCTTATATCTTTGTGATCATAGGTTGATCATTTTGTTTGACCAGAAGCAGGGCTTTTTTTTTGAAAGCGTAGCTTTGTGGACGAGACTTCGTCGAGCCTCACACCCCAGAAATGGTCGAAACAGGAAGGATGCAGCAAGGTTTTAGGGAGTAGCGCCCCTTAGTGTATGTCATTCCTTCTGGATAAAGGTGGTATCATGGTATGGAGCCCAGATACTTAACCTCTGTGGTTACTGCATTATTTTTACTATGTGGTTTGTTGCGAATCGGGGATCCTCGGGAAGATCGGTGACGACTGGGGGATGGCATACGCGTGTCAGTAGTTACCTATTTTTGCAGAGGTAACCCGGCCTTGTGTTGGCAGAGATCCGGTTAGGTTCTCGGGTCGTCTATTCCAGGGACGTACCCATCGTGGAAAAGGAAGTTCCTTAGCCTGACCATTTGTTGGAAATCCAAAGAAACAATACGAGCCATCGGCTAAGATTTATATTCTACTTTCGAAATGTTTTCTACACTATGCACTAATAATAATATCAAAAATGATTTGATTTTGCGTAGTAAGCATCTTTGACTATCATAAGAAGAAATCTCCTCCAATTCTGCGTTCGCATTGTGTGTGTGGTGGGAGGTCTTATGGTAGTTTCATTTTCCAAAAGCATTGCGAATTTGTTTTATTTTCTTTGTGAAAAATAACTGTTTTACGATCTCACACCAGTCACCATGACTGACTTGGAGTTTATTGTTCCCTTCTAAACTCTGGGTGCCCACAAATTTCCACACGGGCAGTCTAGAGTTAGATTATCAGGATATTCTGGATATTCTGGAGCTTTGGAAGCAAGCTGGATGGCGAAACGTATCACCTATATTTTGTATTATTCCGCTGTGTATTCTATATGAGGACAAGTTATATAACTGTCCATTGTTGTATATTGACTCTGATGATTGATGTATGTATAAAATGATATAGTTCTTTGTTTTAAAAGACTAGTGTTTATCTATTATATATTGTTCCGCTGTGAATGTGAGATTCTGATATTGTTTTTCTATTCTGCTCTTGTTCTCTGTTGTTTCTTCTTTCTCTTTTCTTCTTTTCTTCTTCTTCTACCTATCTCTTCTTTCTAAAACCCTCACTATTGGAGTTTTCGGCACTCGATTTCTCGGCAGTCGATAAAGTAAGTATCGATGTTGAATTTTCGAAAGTCGAAAATTTCGGTACGTGACAAGAACGATAATGGATAGCCTTGACACTTGTGTCAAATTGGAAATGACTAAAACATGAGCTGTGCCGGGCCAATGGAGGATTAGCTACCTCAAGTGGACACACTTCTTCGAACTACTTATACTTGTTGTCGATTGGTGCACCCTTGATTTTGGGAGTGTTGTTTCATGGTGTTGCGGGCGCTGCGGCGTTGCGTTCTCACCAGTCCGGATCAGGCGAACGGTAGTATCACTACCTTGGGTATTGCCTCATGTGCCTTGTCATACTTGTATTCCATTTATACGCGACCACTACGATTTTGATTTGTACCTTTAGTATATGGATTGCCCTCTGGTGACTTCCGGTTTTGGGGAAACTACGGTCTTGTATATGCTTTTGGGAATAAAAATGTGTTAAGGGTGGAATGGGCCATGACTTAACACTATTTTGATATCTTTATATTACTGATAGACATTATCTACTTATCGTACACTACTACATAGTAGATAGTTTAACGGATCCTTAAAGGATGGTTATTCCAAACATCCTTTGAGTTACTTGTATTTCAATTGCTATTTCACTTGAGTTGGATTTATTAATATAAGAATGTTAATCCTGACTCGAGTGTTTTGTGTTTTGCTTTATGCTCGAGTCAGACTGAGTGTACCAGTATTCGAGACTCGCCTTTGAAGTTGGAGCTTTGCTTGAAGATCCAGCCATCTATTATGCTTTCAGTATTCGATGATTCCAGTGATGTATTCTGATTTGTATCTGATGTATCATATTACTCTTCCGTTGTATCTGGTTTAACTCTGATGTATCGTATTACTCTTCTGTTGTAAACTCTAATGTATCTTATACATTTATATAGTATGTAACAACCCGCATATTTATCGGTTTTTCATTTAAATATTTTATTTAAATATTTCATCGTTCGTCGGATTTTGGTCCGAAAAGCTACTTTTTGCAAACAGTCGAATTGGGACTCGAGACCACCTCCATTGAGTCCAAAACGTCGTTTGCGATCTTTTTGAGTGTAAGCTTCGATATGTTTGGAGTTAGGAGAATTTTGCCACTTTTTACTTAGGGCTTTGGGTTGGGTTTCAGCCCAATAACCCCACTTAACCCCCTAGCTCTCTAACTCTTCATCCATTCACTCCCATTTCATTTTCATTTCCTCAAGCAAACTGAAAATGGTGGAGAGGAAGAAAGATTAGAAATTCCAAACCCTTGTTTCTCTTGCAAACTCAAGTCCTAGCTTCAAATTCGAAGAGAACCCATTGGTAAGCTTCATCTTCTTCTTCTCCAACCCGTTCTCCTTTCAATTTCAGAAATTCCTAAACCTAACTTTAGGAATGTTCTTCTTTTTTGAGCATAGATTCAAGCTCATTTGGGTTGTGTTGAAGAGGAGTTGATCTTAGCTTGTTTTAAAAGCTTCTTCTTCTTTGTTTGGGTTCAAAGGTGAGATTTTTATCTCACATCTATGACTATAACCATCTTTGATGTTGGGTATGAATTCCTAACACTATTACATGTTCAATTGCTTTTGGTTTGAATTGCTTTGGCGAACATTTCAATTTTTGATGCTTTTAATTCAAACTTTGCATCTCCTTGCTTTGATTGGTGAACATGTCTTTGGTTGTGAATCGGAGTGCCTATAGGGCCGTATTATCGATTGACAAAAAGCCCCGAAGTCCATTGCTCGATCGGGTGAAAAATGTGGGAGAGTTTGCTCTCCCACTGGGCTGAAAAACAACTTCAGCTCCTCACCAGACGTCTGCAGATATGCTCAGACGTCTGGGGTCTGTTTCAGGAAGTTCCCGAAACTTCCTGCAGACGTCTGAGCATTTACCTCAGACGTCTGGAGCCTGTGAGCTGCTCTATTTTGCACGTTTTTGTCTATTTATCTCGGGATTCCAATTTCTATCGATTCAAGGTAGCCCGATTCGTCGCTATCATTTATTTTCTTCATTGATGACTTCTTCTCGGGATTTTTGAGAATGTCGCTCGACCCGCCTTCCTCTTAGGTCGTTTGGCTTCACGAGGTCGCTCGAACCCCGAATAACTCTGCGTAGGCAATCTTATCCGAAAGCCATTTAACCGAACTTCTTACTTTGATGGTTTTGAGAATTGATTTCCTTGGATTTTATTCACGTCTCCGAATGTGAATTTTTGTGATAGATTGTTCCAACAATCGTTTTATGACTTGTCACTTTAAAGATATGAAGGTTTTAATACTAGTAGTAAATATCAAAACTCTCTCATCAAATCGATTTCAACACTATTTTTAATATCAAAAGTTCGTTTTCTCAAACCAATTTCCAATCTACTAATATATATAAGCCTTTACTTCACTCGAATGAGAAATCGACTTAAACGACTTAGTAAAACGAGTGGTATGAAACGCTTGCGTTCACTTCGTCGGTTAGCTCTTGGACTTGTTCGATTGAACCCTTTTCGTGACAATTTCCTAGTGAAGATTTACAGCTTGTTCGTAAATATTTAAGTTAAGCAAGTGGTTATGGGACATGAAGCTAAACTCATATATTTACTAGCTTGGTGTAATTGACACTTCCTTATGATCATGACGATCATTCTTGTGTTTTAGACTAGCAATGTGCGATGTCTCTTTAATTCGGTTCATCGGACGTTACGCTGTACGACGTCGTTGTTCCGTTTATCGTGATTTGGTTCATCGGACGTTACGCTGTACGACGTCGTTGTTCCATTTTACTGTGTTTTGGTTCATCGGACGTTACGCTGTACGACGTCGTTGTTCCTTTTATTTTTATCGTGATTTGGTTCATCGGACGTTACGCTGTACGACGTCGTTGTTCCATTTTACTGTGTTTTGGTTCATCGGACGTTACGCTGTACGACGTCGTTGTTCCTTTTTTTTTTGGTGATTTGGTTCATCGGACGTTACGCTGTACGACGTCGTTGTTCCATTTCGCTACGTGTTGGTTCATCGGATGTTACGCTGTACGACATCGTTGTTCCTTTTCTTTTTTATTGTGTTTTGGTTCATCGGACGTTACGCTGTACGACGTCGTTGTTCCATTTTCCTATGCTTTGGTTCACCGGATGTTACGCTGTACGACATCGTTGTTCCTTTTATTTGTGCTTTGGTTCATCGGACGTTACGTTGTACGACGTCGTTGTTCCTATTTATTTATGTCTCTGGATCATCGGACGTTACGCTGTACGACGTCGTTGCTTCGGATTATTTGATTTCTGGATATTGATTCCTGGAATTTTATGTTTCACCAGCATTTACGATGGGCATTGATATGTATGTCATTTATTGTGGCTTGGTGAATTAAATAGAGAATATGACATTCTTTTTAATCTTTGAGAAGATTCTTGTGATATTGATTAATCTCTTGTTGATATTCAATCACGTACTTATCACAGTACGCTATTATGGTTATGATACGTTTTTGTCATATCTCTTATTCTATATCACTTTATCTGATATTTATAGCTAGACTGATCCGTTTATTATTTTCTTCTTAAATAATACTCGGGTCAGACTGAGATTTACAGGTGCTTCCTCATGACTTCTTATCTGGAGCCATCTTCTGACTTTTGGCTAACTACTCTAGTTTAGTAGTTTTTGTTCGTATACATTTGAGAGTAGACTCCTTGATGTATACATATTCTTTTGGTTAGCACTTGTATCTATTCTTTTGTGTTATTGTGGATCTTATTTGACCACTTCTCTGATGTACACTTTCATGTGTTGTATATTTATTCATATCTATTTCCGCCTCTGTGATATGAATTGTCTGTGACTGATTTACGTTACGTTTATTTCTATATTTGTTTCCGAAGATTATATATAGCCACCGTGTGATAGCTTTGTGTTTGTATCGGTATGTCGGATTTCCTCCTTAAAAGATATGCATCCTATTCTATCTGACATATCGGTGCTCGCACAAAGAAGTTACATGGATGGTCGCTCCTCAACAGCCTTATTCTCCGCGCTAATTGACAGCACTACACCGTAGTGTTCTTGGTTAGCGTGGGTATAGAGGTGGGGCGTCACAGCTTGGTATCAGAGCCAAACTTCGGAACAATGTAGAATTATCTAGCAAGGATCATGTCCTAAGTCTTTCTTAGGAGCTGTGCCTTAGGATTTTATTCGTGTCTTTGTACCGTTCTATCCTAATTTCTTTTATGATTCCTTGTTTTATCAATCATGATTGTTTGATATTTATTCCGAGAATAACTTTTTCTTCTTCTTTCTTTCTTAAAGAAGAGAAATGGTTAGATCTGGCCGTACCAACGTCGGTCAATCTAGTGCTACTCCCCAAGATGGAGTATTTATGTCTGCCCAGCAGCTTCTAGATCTTGTTAAGAATGCTCAAGCTATCGGACCCATTCCAGAGCCTACTCATCCTAGATCCGGTTTTGCACGCTTGTGTAGGGATTATACTGATTTGGGTGGAAGGCCATTCCGGGGATCCGAGAGTGTTATTGAAATTCAAGCTTGGCTAAAAACATGCGATCGCATCTTCTCTCGCATGAACCTTATTGATCTTCACCGAGTCCAAGTGGCTTCTAGCATGCTCCAAGAAAGAGCATTGGATTGGTATGAGCTTCTTATTTCTGAAATCGTTGAAGCGGATCTCACTTGGGAGCAATTCCGGGAAAGATTCGAATTGAAATTTGTGCCTGAGGCTGAAAAAGTAACCTTGGCCCGGCGTTTTATCGACCTTGTTCAAGGTGAATCTTCTGTGACGGACTATGTCGCATCTTTCGAATCTCTTTCTAAATACGGGGTTGAGTATATTAATACCCCGATGAAGAAAAATCAGAGGTTCGTCTATGGCTTGAATAAGAATCTTAAGAAGCCATTGCTCCTGAAACTCGAAGTTTCATTTGATCAGCTTATTGACATCGCTCTTCGTCTTGAAGAGGCCGATAGAGAAAGCGATATTGAAGTTGTGCGTGCCAAACAGAACTTCAACGACAACATGAAAAGGCCTATTAAATTCACAGGCCCCAATCCCATCAAGAAAGGGAAGCAACAAATTCCGGTAGCAAAGACTCCTACCTCTAGTCATGGACGATGCTACAATTGTGGTCTTACGGACCACTATGCAAGGGAGTGCCCGAAACCTCTCTTCTGTCGTTATTGCAAAGGTTCGGGTCATCTTATATCTACATGTCCCATTCTTAAAAGTAGGAGAGAGGGAGAGCTAAATGTTGTTCAAGCCTCTGGTGACACTTCTCTTGGTTAAGGTAATTCTCCTTCTATCTTTGGTGATATTTCTTTTGAGATTATCTTATTCGAGTTCTTTTTGTTATGGGTTTCATCTCATTATTTTTATATCAAGAGAAATTGTAATTCTTTCTCTTTAAACATTTCTGGGCTTGATGATTTCATTGAGAATTGCGAATCCGAATTGGTGGATCCGCAACACTCAATTTACTTTTTATTTATGTCGAAATTATTTTATGTGAATTTTTCTTTCCGATCCGATTTTTTTTTCTTAGGCTTCGAAATTGATTCTTGTAAGGATTGACTTAATTTTTATAAAGCCATATCCTATGACCCGTGTGGAATATTCATCTTCGACATTTTTAATCTGTTATGCAGATTTCTGATTTTTCCTTTGTGATTTTGATTCCAATTTGATGGCATCATTTTATTCTTTAAGCTCACATGATGAGGAAAGTGTTATTTCTCTCATTCATGTAGTTTGAGAATTTTCTTGTATTTTGAGCTTGTCTTAGGATTATCACCTAAGAAAATCTTTTGAGAGGTGTTAAGGTCTTTTCAACTCGACCTTGCCACCGATTTTCATTTGCTACGAGTTGCGGAAGTTAGCATTCCACTTACCGCATTCCGCACTCGTTATGAAACCTACGAATGACTTATTATGTCATTCAGTTTGTCCAGCTTACTTCATCCATTTTATGAATCGAGTATTCTACTATCTCGATGGCCCCATTCTTGTATATATTGATTTTGGATGAAAATAGCAATTTAAAATTTTGCAAATCTTTTTCATAAGATTTATTTATAAGTAAAATTGGATTTTTATTCTTTAGCAAACAAAGAATATTCTTAAGAGTTTTTAAGAAACAATCTTGAAGATGATTTTGTGATTGTATTGCCCATTGAGTGCTTTAAGAATTTTGGTCGATGCGCTTGATCAACGTTATCGATAGGAATTTCCTAAACGCTTTGATGAGACAATCAGACACAGTAAATTGATTAGGAAAATGTAAATTTCTCTAGAAAGATTATTACATAAAGATATTTGTAATTTTTGGAAAGTTTTAGCTTTCCAGGAAGGAAGATGATTTGAAAGAATTCTTTTCCGCTACTTTTATTCTTGTGATTCCCGAAGGGAACCAAGATTTTCTCTTTAATACCAATGCTAATCGTATTGGTTTTGATGCCGTTCACTTGCAAAAGAGAACGTGCTATCATTTATTCTTCTATATAGTTATAGCCTATCGAGACTAGGTATGCCACTCATGATCTAGTGCTCGCGGTTATTGTTTTCCCTTTTTAACATTTGGCATCATTATTTTTGGGTGAGAAATTTGTTCTCTACTCTGATCATAAATCTTTGGAATATTTATTTTCTCATAAGGAACTTAATATAGGCTTGAGTTTCTTGCATCTTATGATTTTGATATTCCTTTTATTCCCGGAAGGGAAATCGTGTTGGCAATACGTTTACTCATATGCAACAAGTTGTTGATTCTTTGATGATGTCCGAAAGGAATAATCTTTTTATCAAGTTCATCGGACGTTTTGACATACTTCATTTTTATGGAGTTTTATCTCATTTCTTTTATGGACTTGCGTCTGATGTTCTTTTATGGCCTTTGATTCATTGGACGTACCGTTTTTGTACTACGTCGGTGTTCGAAGATGTTCGGGTTTCCAGTTTCTTAGGCGTATCGCTTTTTGTGCTACGCCGTTCCACCAGCTCAATTTTCTGTTATTCATGACGTTTTCCACGTCTTCCAACTATGGAAATGCCTTAGGGATTCTAATTTTATTCTTGAGCCCGGTGTTATAGTGGAAATTGAAGTTTCACCTAATTTGACTTTTGAGCAACATTCTACTTGCATCGTTACTTCGGAGGTTGAGCGCCTTCGGAATGAAGATGTTCTTCTTGTGAAGATTCTATGGTTCTCAAATCCCCAGGATGGCTCTTGGGAAATCTAGAGAATTCATCGAGCGAACTCGTCCGGGTTTACTCTTTCGTGCTCTTTATGGTGAGCTTCTTATTTCAAATTTTCTTTTGTGTTGATATGCTTCTATGGTTGTTACTCTTTATTTTCTTCTTAAGTATTGCGAGGACGCAATTTCTTTAAGGAGGGGAGTCTGTAACAACCCGCATATTTATCGGTTTTTCATTTAAATATTTTATTTAAATATTTCATCGTTCGTTGGATTTTGGTCCGAAAAGCTACTTTTTGCAAACAGTCGAATTGGGACTCGAGACCACCTCCATTGAGTCCAAAACGTCGTTTGCGATCTTTTTGAGTGTAAGCTTCGATATGTTTGGAGTTAGGAGAATTTTGCCACTTTTTACTTAGGGCTTTGGGTTGGGTTTCAGCCCAATAACCCCACTTAACCCCCTAGCTCTCTAACTCTTCATCCATTCACTCCCATTTCATTTTCATTTCCTCAAGCAAACTGAAAATGGTGGAGAGGAAGAAAGATTAGAAATTCCAAACCCTTGTTTCTCTTGCAAACTCAAGTCCTAGCTTCAAATTCGAAGAGAACCCATTGGTAAGCTTCATCTTCTTCTTCTCCAACCCGTTCTCCTTTCAATTTCAGAAATTCCTAAACCTAACTTTAGGAATGTTCTTCTTTTTTGAGCATAGATTCAAGCTCATTTGGGTTGTGTTGAAGAGGAGTTGATCTTAGCTTGTTTTAAAAGCTTCTTCTTCTTTGTTTGGGTTCAAAGGTGAGATTTTTATCTCACATCTATGACTATAACCATCTTTGATGTTGGGTATGAATTCCTAACACTATTACATGTTCAATTGCTTTTGGTTTGAATTGCTTTGGCGAACATTTCAATTTTTGATGCTTTTAATTCAAACTTTGCATCTCCTTGCTTTGATTGGTGAACATGTCTTTGGTTGTGAATCGGAGTGCCTATAGGGCCGTATTATCGATTGACAAAAAGCCCCGAAGTCCATTGCTCGATCGGGTGAAAAATGTGGGAGAGTTTGCTCTCCCACTGGGCTGAAAAACAACTTCAGCTCCTCACCAGACGTCTGCAGATATGCTCAGACGTCTGGGGTCTGTTTCAGGAAGTTCCCGAAACTTCCTGCAGACGTCTGAGCATTTACCTCAGACGTCTGGAGCCTGTGAGCTGCTCTATTTTGCACGTTTTTGTCTATTTATCTCGGGATTCCAATTTCTATCGATTCAAGGTAGCCCGATTCGTCGCTATCATTTATTTTCTTCATTGATGACTTCTTCTCGGGATTTTTGAGAATGTCGCTCGACCCGCCTTCCTCTTAGGTCGTTTGGCTTCACGAGGTCGCTCGAACCCCGAATAACTCTGCGTAGGCAATCTTATCCGAAAGCCATTTAACCGAACTTCTTACTTTGATGGTTTTGAGAATTGATTTCCTTGGATTTTATTCACGTCTCCGAATGTGAATTTTTGTGATAGATTGTTCCAACAATCGTTTTATGACTTGTCACTTTAAAGATATGAAGGTTTTAATACTAGTAGTAAATATCAAAACTCTCTCATCAAATCGATTTCAACACTATTTTTAATATCAAAAGTTCGTTTTCTCAAACCAATTTCCAATCTACTAATATATATAAGCCTTTACTTCACTCGAATGAGAAATCGACTTAAACGACTTAGTAAAACGAGTGGTATGAAACGCTTGCGTTCACTTCGTCGGTTAGCTCTTGGACTTGTTCGATTGAACCCTTTTCGTGACAATTTCCTAGTGAAGATTTACAGCTTGTTCGTAAATATTTAAGTTAAGCAAGTGGTTATGGGACATGAAGCTAAACTCATATATTTACTAGCTTGGTGTAATTGACACTTCCTTATGATCATGACGATCATTCTTGTGTTTTAGACTAGCAATGTGCGATGTCTCTTTAATTCGGTTCATCGGACGTTACGCTGTACGACGTCGTTGTTCCGTTTATCGTGATTTGGTTCATCGGACGTTACGCTGTACGACGTCGTTGTTCCATTTTACTGTGTTTTGGTTCATCGGACGTTACGCTGTACGACGTCGTTGTTCCTTTTATTTTTATCGTGATTTGGTTCATCGGACGTTACGCTGTACGACGTCGTTGTTCCATTTTACTGTGTTTTGGTTCATCGGACGTTACGCTGTACGACGTCGTTGTTCCTTTTTTTTTTTGGTGATTTGGTTCATCGGACGTTACGCTGTACGACGTCGTTGTTCCATTTCGCTACGTGTTGGTTCATCGGATGTTACGCTGTACGACATCGTTGTTCCTTTTCTTTTTTATTGTGTTTTGGTTCATCGGACGTTACGCTGTACGACGTCGTTGTTCCATTTTCCTATGCTTTGGTTCACCGGATGTTACGCTGTACGACATCGTTGTTCCTTTTATTTGTGCTTTGGTTCATCGGACGTTACGTTGTACGACGTCGTTGTTCCTATTTATTTATGTCTCTGGATCATCGGACGTTACGCTGTACGACGTCGTTGCTTCGGATTATTTGATTTCTGGATATTGATTCCTGGAATTTTATGTTTCACCAGCATTTACGATGGGCATTGATATGTATGTCATTTATTGTGGCTTGGTGAATTAAATAGAGAATATGACATTCTTTTTAATCTTTGAGAAGATTCTTGTGATATTGATTAATCTCTTGTTGATATTCAATCACGTACTTATCACAGTACGCTATTATGGTTATGATACGTTTTTGTCATATCTCTTATTCTATATCACTTTATCTGATATTTATAGCTAGACTGATCCGTTTATTATTTTCTTCTTAAATAATACTCGGGTCAGACTGAGATTTACAGGTGCTTCCTCATGACTTCTTATCTGGAGCCATCTTCTGACTTTTGGCTAACTACTCTAGTTTAGTAGTTTTTGTTCGTATACATTTGAGAGTAGACTCCTTGATGTATACATATTCTTTTGGTTAGCACTTGTATCTATTCTTTTGTGTTATTGTGGATCTTATTTGACCACTTCTCTGATGTACACTTTCATGTGTTGTATATTTATTCATATCTATTTCCGCCTCTGTGATATGAATTGTCTGTGACTGATTTACGTTACGTTTATTTCTATATTTGTTTCCGAAGATTATATATAGCCACCGTGTGATAGCTTTGTGTTTGTATCGGTATGTCGGATTTCCTCCTTAAAAGATATGCATCCTATTCTATCTGACATATCGGTGCTCGCACAAAGAAGTTACATGGATGGTCGCTCCTCAACAGCCTTATTCTCCGCGCTAATTGACAGCACTACACCGTAGTGTTCTTGGTTAGCGTGGGTATAGAGGTGGGGCGTCACATAGTAGCTTCATGAACTACTATTTCTTTTATTTCCGCTGCACTTATTACTCTGTGTCTGTGATCTGTGATTATTTATTTACTGTATATGTTCAGTTTTGCCAAATTTAAATTAACAACGCGGTATTTTGAGCAATTCAATTCCGGCATGAGTGTCTATCTATACACTTATAATGGATGCGAATGGTCCAAAATATCGGGTCGTTACATCCTTTGTATATTAATATATTTCAAAATAGTTTAATAAATTTTTAAGTTTTATTATGATTAAAATGTGTATAAACTATGCTTAAATGATTTTACAAAGTATCAAACTATTTTACAAAATTTAATATTTACAAAACAATTTTTATAAAGTTTTTTTTTCAGATTAACAAAGGACGACATACATAGAAGCTATATGTCGACATATAGTCCGAGATTTTCAAAATTCAATTTTTGAATGGAACTATCTTTTCGTCGTATCTCTTCGCGAATGGAGATGACTGTTGTTTCTCGGTAAATAGGGGTTCTCTCAACGAATTTTTATAACTACTTTCTTATATTTTCTCTCCTCTTTCACTCTCTTGATTTTTAAAAGAAATTCTACTCAAGAATTTATTAAATTCAATAAGAATCAAATTCAAACTCTATTGATTTGATTCTCTACTGTTTACTCTCTGATCTCTCTCATCTCTCTCACTCAAATCAAGACCAAAGTGCTATTCAAGAGGATGTAGGATTATTTGTATTCTAGATTAAGAAAATGATTTTGTAAACTCTGTCAAATCATACTCAAATACTCTTGGGTGTGCATGGTATCCTTGAAATCTAAGTGGGCATGCTTTTGTCCTATTTGAATCAAGTGGGTGTGCTTGGTATCTGGTTTGAATTCAAGTAGGTGTGCTAGTGTCTCGTCCAAATCCAGTGAGTGTTCCCAGCGCTCTGAAAATCTAGAGGGTGTGTCTTGTAACCTTAAAATCGATATTGTATAAAATTTGATATTTGAAAATAAATATGTACAAGAAATTGTACTAGACTGGATGTAGGGTACTCCAAACCAATATAAAAATCCTAGTGTGATCTCTCCAACTCTTAACATTTTTACTTTTACTAAATTTGTATCTATCTGTTTTTGCATTTGTGATTATCAATTTGCATTGTTTAAACTATAATCTTAAAGAATTCAAGAAGATTCATAAAGTTATTAAACACTATTCACCCCCTATCTAGTGTTAAATCAGCCTTAAGATCCTTACATCCACAAACTAACGAATTAAACAATATTAAATAGTGTGCATATATAGTTATATAAACATTATTCGATATACAATATTGATGCACGTGTAGATTGGATTTAAATGAAACAAATATTGTTCAAGCTTAAAATAGTTTTGAGGCCCAAATTGGGGATTGGTACATGTGGCTATGAAGCAGCACATTAGGGCTGACCATATGATGGTAGAGAGCGAAGGAATTTTGAATCCAAGGAGAAAGAAATGGTAAGAGAAATATGTAGATCTTGATCCTTATTTCACTCCCTAGTCTCTCCCTTATATAAACCCTCTAACCCTCACTTTGAAAATACTTTTGCACTCACTCCTTTACTACTCATATCAGGCCGTCGTCACCTCATAACAACCCAAAAAATCCAAGCACTAATTCATATAAATTTGTTTCGACTCGATCGTTGGTGGTAAGGCAGTTCAGAAGCTAGCAACTTCAGGATTGGAATACGATTCAAGGAGTCCATTTCATCATTTCAAAGTGTGAGCTCTAGGCCTTGGTGAGAGGCACACTTTTAGTCTATTAATATTACTTAATTATTTAATTGATCATTCCATCATATGTTAGTTATATAGATTTTATAATGAATAGGTATATCGATGCATTGTCATATGTCGATGGTTATACATATATGTGCATAAATAATTATTTGGTATATGTGTTTGCTTGTATGTTCACGACTTGATAAAAAAAATCTGATTAAAATAATATTATTAAATGATTTTATCGATTAAATCTAAATACAAACATTAAATCATAATATGTACATATATATATATATTAAAATTTATAAAATTTTGTTCATACCTAAAAAGCATTTGGTAATAAAAAATATATTTATTTTCATATATATATAAATATAAATATATAGTTAATTATTTACATGATTTAAAATTGGTCAAATAAATAAAATACATGTATAAACATTTATAAATAATATAAAATTCTAGAATTTTTTTATATAATATAAAATATACATTATGGTTTCGAAATTGTAAATATTTATTATTATTAAATCCTTAAGGATTTCAATTAATTAATAAGTATTTATTATAAAACTATTAAAACCAAAATGAAAATAAAAAAATAAATATATTTTGTCATCCAGCCAAGAGCAACAACAAATATGTGTATTTATTTATTTATGAATTTTAATTATTATTATTATTTACGTATACACACCCGACCAATTATATGTTTTTATTATATATATATATATATATGTATGTATGTATGAAAGTATATTAATTACAAAAAATTCAGTTTGGATTTCATAATATGTGATACTCAAAATTATTTTACAAATTAACATTTGAAATAATTTTGTAATTTAATTATACATTTGTGTATATATATTTCATAAATGCTTTATACAAATAATTTACAACTAATATTTTATAACAATTACATAATGGTAATTATACCTATATGCGTTTATTTATACAATAATTTAATACACACACATATATAAATAATACATTTGTATGCACGAGGGACTAACATATCCGTTGCGACGTAAATCCCAACACCTATACACGGGCATGTCAAATCATGTATACATTTTCCTATTGCACGTGCACAAACATACATATGTATACCTGATACACATATACAATGCAATACAAATTATATAAAATAGAACTTTATTTGTATAAAGTTACATAAAATATTGATTTTATTTAGAAGAATTTAGAAAAGTTCTAAATAAATTTAGACTACATAGCCCATTAAAGATCCAATAATGAATTTTTTTTTGAAATTTACTCATTACTCCGCTATGGGCTGACCTAGTTCCGACGACACTAAACCAAAAACTACAAGATATATCTAAGAACTCGGCCAGTGAAATGTTAGTTTGATCAGTTTACATAAAGTGCAACTTATTTGATATCCTTAAAAGTTAAGGATGACCAAATGCATTTTTGTAAAGAGTTCGTAATGATATTGTATTAAGGGTTTCCTTTGAATGGATCGACTGTTTAGAAATAAAATCGAATGTATGACAGTGGATGTAACTTAAGGCACGGTTGGGATGAAGAGAGTAAACGATCGCTTCTACTTTATATAGAAATATTGGAAATGAGAATTATAAAATAATTATAGATACTTGACATGGAATGGGAAATATGATTTCTATTCCAAAATGTATTTTCATGTAGAAAATTGTCATATGTGAGATTTATTTCTTTGAATTTAGGATATTTGATCTGAAAACTCTCGATTGTAAACTGGTTATAGTAGATGAAGTAAATAGCCTATATATTAAGTGGTCGTACGTTGCTTTGTATTTCACATGCTATTATTATAGTGGTGGAAATAGGGGGAGCACGCCGTATAACACTTATTGGTCCCATCAAGTTACAAAAATTATTTTCATAAAACATACCAAACATTATTCATGAAATAACAATAATTTTCCAGTTCTAACTGAAAATAGACATAGTTATATTTTAATATGATGAATATTGTAGGAACCGGGCCCGCTCGCAGCCGAAGTAATAGGCGAATTTCGATTTTATTTACCCTATTGGATCTTTATTGGGCATATGAAGTCTAATTCATTTATAAAGTTAGGCTAGTTGCAAAAGGATTTCGTCAAATTCAAGGTATTGATTATGACGAAACCTTTTCGCCTGTATCCATGCTTTAGTCCATACAGATTATGCTAGCCATTGCTACATTTTATGACTATGAAATATGGCAAATGGAAGTAAAGAAGGTATTTTTAAATGGTGATTCAGAAGAGACTGTCTATATGTCGCAAGCTGAGGGTTTTATGGCCAGTGGAAGTAAGGGCAAGGTTTGTAAGTTGTTAAAGTCCATTTATGGACTTTAAGGAGTTAGAACAAGTGTTTTGATACGGTAATCAAACAGTTTGGGGTTTATTATAACACAGGGGAAGCATGCATATACAGAAAGGAACATGGAAATGCTATCATATTCTTAATGCTGTATGTCGACGATCTTCTGTTGATTGGCAATGACACTTCATTATTGCGATTAGTGAAAGCTTAGATTTTCAAAAATTTTCTCCATGAAGGATTTGGGAGAAGTAGCCTATATACTAGATATAAAGATCTATACAGATAGATCTAAGAGGATGTTGGGATTGTCCTAATCCTGTGCATAGACACCATACTGCAAATGTTCGGTACAGATAATTCCAAATGTGGAAATGTTCCAACACAATCTGGAATCATCCTTTCTAAGAAGGACGCTCCACATACTGATGAGGAGAAAGCGCGTATGAAGAGGATCCCCTATGCTTCAGCCATAGGATCCATAATGTACACTATGATATGTACTAGACAAAATGTAGCATATGCATTAGGATGCGTAAGCCAATACCAATCTAATTCTAGAGAAAAACATTGGACGGTTGTAAAATGTATACTAAAGTATTTAAGAAATACTCGGGACTTATTCCTCATATACGGGAATGTAGGCCTCCTTATGAAGGGGTATACAGACTCTGGTTTTCATAGTGACATTGATGATTGTAAATCAATGTCCGATTATGTTTTTATGCTAAATGGTGGGGCCGTCGTTTGGAAAAGTTCCTAACTAGAAACAATAGCTGATTCGACGATGGAGGCTGAGTACATCACCCTCAGTAAAGCGTCTAAGAAGGCAGTCTGAATGCAAAAGTTCTTAAGTGAGCTTGGAGTGATTCTTGATATCGAGAATCCAATGACATTGTTTTGTGACAGCAATGCAGTGATATAGATCGCAAAAAAGCCAAGAACGCATAAGAAGTCATGACATATTCTTAGCAAGTTCCACCACATCAATGAATTCATTTAGAAGAAAGAAGTCGTCATACAGAGGGTAAATACCAAGGACAACATAGCAAATCCATTCACTAAGGGCCTTGCCCAGTCTACTCTCAAGAAGCCGATTGAAGGGATGAGATTGAGATTCATAATTGGCGTTAAGTGCAAGTGGGAGATTGATTGAGTTAGGAGTATGTCCTAGGGGCATATCTATAATTTATTGTGAACTATCAACTTTATAATTAATGCTCGTTTCATAATAAAAGGTCTTTTCTTTCTGTTATATATGTGTTATAATGTGTTGTAAATTATTAAATGTTTAATTAAAATGTATTTAACAGGAAATCCATTAATGGTGTTTTTGTGATAATAATTACATATAGTTGTAATCATGAGTATTGTATCACAATATATAATAAACACATCATTTTAAATATTCCTAGTCAAGAATTTATCGAGGTTGGATATCGATGCATTCGTAAGCTATAACATATAATGCTCTCCAAATGTTGGGCAGTGTATTATCATGATTGCTGGGGGCACCAAAGGGTTACATATTGATAATTATCGGATGATTATGGAGTTACTTGCTCGATATTTTGTTGTTGGTTAATGTAACTAGGTCAAATAAAAAAAATCATTATGACTAATTTACACAATTCTCTTTACTTGAGAATATTGTTGATCTTTAATATGAAAACTCTGTTTGATTATAGTTAAATCATGGCACAACGTCTGCTATTCGGCATTTTGACCCGGCTATATTCGAACTGACTAGACAAGTTAGACTCGACTGTCAACAAGGCCAGTGGCCCAGAGCGATGATTATGGTGTCCGAAAATCAAGCATAGATGATAATATGAACCAGTAGCAAAGCAGAAGCATGAAAGCTCACTACGCCCCGAAGATGGATCAGGTACGATCCATATTCTACACTATGGATCGTATCGTATCGATTCCACAACTCAATTTTGCAGCGATGATCGGCCAGTAACTCAAAATCTACACATGCTATCAACATGAAACTTGGAGTACAAGCTTACTACAACATGTGGAACACCCTTTAGGGATCTCATTCCAATTGGAGGAAGTTGGAGGGATCGGCATAACTCCCTTTGGAGGGATCGGCAGAAATCAGAATTCAAGCAATACTACTTCACGAAAAATGCTATATCTCACAAACCATATGTAGGAATTGCACGAAATTTAAGTAAAAAGTAGCTAACATCATAGGGTACCCCTCATAGGGATAGCAGCCCATTTGGACACACTAATAGGGCTTGGTACCGATCCCTATTGTGGGTCCCGATGGACCTGGAAATTTTTGGGTAGACTCGTCTTGGTTTCCCGAACATTCTTCCAAAATTTCAGTCCGATCCGTACACATCTTCCTCTATAAATACAATAGGCATGGCATCAGAAAAAGGATCTTGCATTCTCTGCCAAGGCTCTACCATTTTTATTCTTCACTTTTGTACTGATGGATCCTAGCTGATCGAAACAATCTTGTAATCATAATCAAGTGGAAGATCAATAGTAATATGAAGTGGACGTAGGCGAAGACTGCCGAACCACTATAAAAATCTGTGTATTCATTTATGATTTTTGCTATGTTTTAATTTCATTCTTCATTTAATCTCTACTAGATTCTATTGGATGTTGACGCTCATTTTTGGCGTCAACATTTTGGTGCTTTCACTGAGAGTTGAATTCTCAGCTTGATTGGATCTCATCTACTTGTGGATTCCCATATTCGCGAGATAGATCCAGTTATTAAACGACAAACTTCCTATTCTACTCAGATTTGAAGGAAATCTAAAGGAAGCTGATAGCCATGGTTAGAGGAACTAAATCTACTTTCCATGTTTTTGGAGGATTTGATTATGCCAGTGTTCTTGTTTGGAGTTGTTCATGTGAAAACGGGCTGGACTAACGACGACTGGAGCATTTCCCCCAGTCGAAGGCCATTTATTGAAGCCATTCAATATGTAGAATATCCCATGAGATTCAATATGCCAACTATATCGGTGTATTCTGGAAACACAGACCCCCAAGAGCATCTCATTAAAAATGAAGGGCATATGAATTTCGCCAGAGCAACGAACGCAATTAAATGCTGATTCTTTCCCATATTCCTCGAGGGAGTAGCAATCGATCAAGTGATTTACGCGATCACTGCCTAGGTCCATCTCCTTATTTAATCAGCTTCTAAGGATTTTCCCTAACTTATCCCAAGCGCCAGGTGATCCGCTCAAAGACTTTTGGCAGAGATTTAACATCGCTGTCACTAAAGTGAGCAATCCCAGTGAGAATATCATACTGATGGCGTTGATAAGGGGAATCGACCCCGAGACACATTTTGGCGATTGGTTACCTGGAGAGCCTCATATGACCTTGAATCATTTATGTTATAAAGTGAACCAGAACCTATGCAAGGAGGAGGTATAACAGACTAGGAGAAAGAACGATGCAGCCCGTTGGCTGAAGGAAGTCAAAGTGAGGGCAGCATTGAGGCCTTAGATGAGGACTTAGATTCTGATTCATATACTTCTTTGAACGATTCAATTAAAAACATCTACTTGGAGACTCATGACTCGAAGCAGTACTGGAAACCAGCCTCGAGAGAGTCCACTGAACCCCACGAGAAATCCGGGAAATGTTGTATATTTCAAGATACACACGGTCATAACACTAGCGATTACAGACACCTCCGAGATGTGATTGGAAAGCAGATCCCGAAAGGAAAGCTTCAACAATATATGGAATCCCCACAGAATAGCGGGCAGGGAACATCTGACACTTACCAATAATGACCTTTGATTATTAATTAGACCACCTATGGTCGACTTCCAGTTGAGGAGGATTGGGGCAAAGTGGAATAGTGAGCATTCGACTCTGCTTCACTTATCAATAAGATTTATTTCATTTTCAATTATGTTGTGAACCATGACTAACTTTAACTAAACTACTTCCAAACGATGCAGGTGGCCAAGTAATTAGATTTGAATGCCAACCAACCTCCACGGACCATGATCGGACCTTTGGAGCATCACAAGACAAGCATGATTCAGCCGCTCATCAGCTACCAAATGCCCCTAACCTGGGGCAAGGATTCGAAATGGAAAGTGTATGTGACTCGACCATCCACTTCCTACTTCGTGCTTCAATTTTGATAGAACATCTATGCCTTACTCAGAGCCCGACAAGGTCAGAATCTAATACAAAGTGCACATGACTAACCGTCCATTCATCAACCTCCACACTTGACTTGGAGACCAAAGAAAGACTGGGAGTGGATGCAACCCGACCATCTACTCCCCAGCTCATACTTGAAGTTCGCCAAAATACTTATGCCTCTCCCGAAGCTCAGCACGACCAAGGTCCAACTAAAGTGGATGCGATTTGACCATCCACACATTAACTCCTGTCCTGAACACAGGAGGCAGTTCGAAAGATCGACTTAAAGTAGGCGTAACTGACTACCTACTCATCAACCACCACCCTCAATACGTGGACATGACTGCAGCTTGAGGTGGATGTGACTTGATCATCTACTTGAAAACTCTCTCCCTCTACTTGCCGGGAGGAGTACGAAGCAAAAGGATGGACGTGGTTCGACCGTCTATTGACCAACTCTGGTCCATAGAGCACGGACCGAAGTATAAACATCAAACGAGTATGACTGACCACCCATTATAAATCTCTAGTCCCCAACGTGCAGATCGGAGTATAAACACAAATATATGGACATGGTTCAACCATCAATCGATCAACTCTGGTTCCCAGAGTTCGGATCGGAGTATAAACACAAAATATGGACGTGGTTCGACCATCCATCGATCAACTCTGGTTCCTAGAGTTCAGATCAGAGTATAAACACAAAAAGATGGACGTGGTTCGACCGTCCATCGATCAACTTTGGTTCGCAGAGTGCGGACCGGAGTATAAACATCAAACGGGTGTGACTGACCACCTATCATAAAACTCTGGTCCCTAAAGTGCAGATCAGAGTATAAACACAAAAAGATGGACGCGGTTCGACCATCCGTACATCAACTATGGTTCCCAGAGTAGGACAGCAGTATAAACATCAAACTGGTGTGACTGACCACCCATCATAAAACTCTGGTCCCTAGAGTGTGGACCGGAGTATAAACACAAAAAGATGGACACAGTTCGCCATCCATCGATCAAATCTGGCTCCTAGAGGATGGACCGGAGTATAAACATCAAATGGGTGTGACTGACCACCCATCATAGGACTCTGGTCCCCAGAGTGCGGATGTAACGACCCACCTTTTAAATAGCTCAAGTCGACAATAAACCACTCATGTCCAACTCAAACCATTTAAAAGATAGATTATCAATGGGTTTATTTTAAAGAAATAAAAAGAAAAGAAGAAACAACAACAGAATCTCGCAGCGGAACGATAAAATACAATAGTCGCATAAATAGTTCATGAAGCTATTTAACAATATATACTCAATTCAATTTACAATATGAATCCGAATTATACAATACTTATCATAGTTATACAATTTTATTAGACGGAATAAAATAGTAAAGCGGAATAAATACTAGTAGATATGATATAACAAATCTTTGTCTTCGTCCTCTAGAATAACTGTCCTCGATAACTGAAAAACTCGGTCTAACCCGAGCGTAATGAAAAACAAAACACTCGAGTCAGGACTAAAATCCTCATGTAAGTCAAATCAAAATCAAGAGAAATAGTTTCCAAACAAACCGTTCTTTCCATTTCCAACAAATCTGGACTCGGATCCAAATTCCAAACAATGAATTCAATTTCCAATATTTTAGTTCGATTCCTTTCAATTTCAGTTTCATTCAATTTCAATTTCAGTTTCAATTTAAATCAATTTCAATTCAAATCAATTTCAATTCAAACGATTTAATTTAATGGCTCGAGTTTCAATTCAAATCTCATTTCAATACCATTCAGTTTATATAAATTCAAGTCTAATCTCAATACACCAATTTAAATCACTTAAATCGATTTAACTTCAATGTTCGAATTTTAAGATTCAAATCTTTAAAATAATCCATTTTCCATAATTCAAAACATATACCGATTATAACTTCAAAATTTCAAATTGAATTCTTTACACAAATTCTTTTAACAAATTTGAATTCCATCATTTCCAAAGCTCGAATTTTAAAATAATCCAATTCAAACGTATTAAAATCATTTAATGGTTGGATTCCAAAAATGGCCTTCTTATAACATTTCCTTTTGATTTATTAAAGTTGTAGGAAAATTTTCAAACCCTTTTATTGCTCTTTTAGGAAAAATATATATCATTATAAAAATTAGAATTTAAATTTTATAAATGAAATTCAAGTTAATTTTCCAAAATCCGATTTAACTCAATTTACCGAATTTACTTCTTTATAATATATAAATTTCCATATGTAAAATTTCAAAACTTTTCAGAGTTAATTTTTTTTTCAATTTATCAAAATCTCCAATTTCGCCAAACGGCGATAAAATCACAACAATCACATTACTATCAGAGCAGTCAACAATGCATCCAATAAATCACATATCAATTAGGATGTCCAAGTGTTCATATCAAAGTTCAATGTTCAAGTAATCAACATATCAATAGTGATAATAACAGGGGTGATAACAAGGATATATCGAAATCAATAAATTATATATACATCCAATCAAAATACCATCCATCACAACATCACCCATGGTAACCAACAATCAACACCCAAATCAACCAATGCAGCCATATATCACAACCGTCATAAATTATCAATGTCGGGTGTTTAACTAAAAATGATATGCAAGTTAAATGTTAATTTAAATGCCAGTTTAACTATCAAAATTAAATGTCAATTTAATTATCAAATTTTTTTGAATGTCAATTTAAACCAAATAAAATTTAAATTCAATCAATTAAAATTTTCAAACAGCAATCAAAATAATTTTATCACTTCATAAATGGGTTTAACTTGCAATAGGAAATGTAGTACTTCATGAGTGATTTGAAACACTCACCTTAAATAAATCTGGAAATTTGCATTGAAACGAACAACTGCGAATCAAATTCCAAGACGAAGACAATGTCGCTACGAATCCAACGCAACAGACGACATCCAAAACTGACCTCGTACGAGAGAAATACGGATTAATTAACATTTGAATTTAATTTAATTAATTAATGACCGAGATTAATTACCACTTAACCATGCTTAGCCGCTAAACATTGTTCGTCCCAACCGCGATCCCGCTGCCATTCGCGACACATCATAATGCCGTCGCACCTCCAATGACCGAACTCCACCTTCCACCGATGCGCCTAACTCAGACGAACTCGCCACCACCCCATTCGTCGCCCCACGGCCTCCATAGCTCGAGATCGAGCTCGATTTCCCAATCGCCGTTCAACTTGAGACCGCAGCCACCACCGACCATCAATGACCGCCAAACTTCGGCCGCTTGAAGCCCTCGACCCCCTCTCCATCTTTGCTTCAAGGCCGCCTGCCATCAACCAATCACGATGAAGAAAAACGCAACCCTAGCCACCGACCTCGAGCACGAATTGCCCCCGCCTCGCTTCGTCGATCTACAATCCAACCGGTCGATGCCTTCACCCCCTCAAGACGAACAGTTACTAGTTGAACACTTCGCTTGAAAATGCCTCTAGCGGTGTCGATGAACGATGGACGTTGGATAGGATGGTTGGTTACATTTGTTTTATTTTGGCTGCGCAAATGGAAGAGAACGAGACGTTATATAGATTTTTGCTTAACACTGTTCATCTTAAAATTATGGACCCCAAATGAGACGTGCCGCCTGGTGTACTATATGTTATACCCCTATTCCGAACACAATGGAACTAGTCTCGGAAGCCAATTCCATCATATTCAGAATATAACTTTCAAAGTCAAATTATTTATTTAAATTTCTTTAATTAATTTCTACACGTTTCAAGCTCGCACGACCAAACGATAAGTCCGATCGCTACCAAATTTGAAATCCTATAATAACTCACTATTACAGATCCGATGAAACTTGTTTCGTCGGAATCCGAGACAGTGCCCAAAAAGACTATTTACATGTTAATTAACAAGAAATTTCCAAAATCGATTTAATCAATTTTAAATCAATTTCAGAAGTTAACACTTTTCGTTCTTGTTTAAATAAAATTTAAATCAACTTTTGAAATCATTTTTATTCATATTAAATTCAAGATTCTGTTATTTAATAATTTCAAAATTCAAGTTTAACAATTAAATTATCAAATAAACCACTATACTTGAAATCTAAATTATTTAACTTATGAAATTAACATTTCAATATTCAAAATCAACTAAATATTCCGAATTCAAATTTTATCTTAAACCATTTTGTAAATTAAAATGTTTGTTCAAAATTTATACAAGAAATGCTCTTATATTTAAATTCATAAACAAATTTACTTTAAAACAAAATATTTGTTCAAATCTAGGACAACAAAAGTTCTTACACTAAATACAAAGATTACACTTCATAAATCAAAGCCGGAGGATAATTCAATTACGATGAATTCCAATATTAGATTTCAAATGAATTTTAGTTATCAAATAATTGTTTTATTTTATCTAAATAATTCAACCTTCATATTCCAGCTACTGATTATAAACCCATTCAATACATAGAATTTCATATAAATAAATTTATGCTCTACTTTTAAATAAACATTCATTCGACTCTTTATTTACTTAACATTGATCGTTTCAATTTCTTTTATCAATTACTTACAATCCAATATTATTCAATTTACTATCTAATATACATTATCATCTTTTCTCATATTAAATTTTGTTATCTAAAATTTTATCTAGATTCATATTCAATAAATTACATTAATAAATCATTAAATTTTATTTTAACCATTTTTATTCAAAAATTATATTATATTTAATAATTTAAAATAGTTAAAAATACGGGTCGTTACAATCTCCCCCACTCAAAACTTTTCGTCCTCGAAAAGGAACAAAGTAAGAAATTTAACATACAGTATATTTTACTCGAAATAATCAACATATAAAACCTAAAATTTTATTTGCAAAACCTTCACTACGCTTCCACTATGCCACTTCGATAATGGCTTATTTGTAAACAAGTTATAAAATTTTAAAGTCTCAAAATTTTTCCAACACCCAAATTTACAGAAAATTTCGGCAGCGTCTCCTTTGCGCGAACGAGTCAGAAAAACTACAAACTCCCTCTATAAGCCCAAACCAATCAAAATAAAATAAAAGACAAGTGGTTCCCCATATCAGGGGTAGAAATCATCAACCAACCAACAATATAAATACGTACCTATTTGTTGGGCCACAAAACTTTACTTATTAAATCATAATCCTTAAATTAGTCTTTCTTCAATGTACCTCGATTTTACTTACATAACCCAAATGAGAGTTAAACATGACAAAACACGATACATTAACATTCCTATCATAAGCACAAACAACATAACAATCACATGCAACCAAATGGTTACAACAAGGATTTATAGTAAAAGAAATCATCCAACAAATAATATCCATACAATTAATTCTTATCTATTTCTTTCACATTCAATCTATTTCACTACGTTTAACACAAAAGCAACCAATTCACATTTATAATGAAACGTAAAACTAAATGCAACCAAACAGCATAGCAATACTAAGCAAGAAACAATCATAGCTAGCAATCATAACATACAATCATTTTATTAAAATCCGTACGATATATATATGTCATTCGTATGTATAACAATTCCGATCTCTTACTCGAATAGGAAATTTTATTTTTCGAACTAGTATTGGTAACCCGACTACTCTAGTGCGGACACTAATCTGATTTCTTGATTAGAAACTTCCATTCTCCTTACATAGTAATAAACTATGATAGAGAACTTCAGATTCATAGTAAAAATCCGTATCAGTGTTCGTCATCGAGAATCGAGCGAACAATCCTAAATCGGACAGGTGTGAATTACCTTAAAATCGTGTATTCAAATCTGAATCAAAACTGTAAATGCAAATAGAATGGTCTATATACAACTTACGTATTTATTCCATTGATTTCTTAATCGTACCAATAGATAATTCAAGTGATTTTTTTATATTCAGTTCTTAAATGTTTGAAAATTTTCTTTGTTAAAAATTATTTTATAACAAAATACTTTTATATCGAAATAATTTTATAGTGAAAATACTTTTGATAACTTGATGTTTCAACAAGTTTATCCTCGTTCTTACAGAATCTAGCAATACGTTGATCAGACATAAGACTAAAAAGCTCTAAGTACTTAGTAGACCCATTCAACACCCAGTGAAAATACTTAGAAAACTTTTTTTAAACAATTATGGGAAGTACCACTCGAAAATCAATCATGGATCGCAGTTACACAATGGTTACCCCTCTATCCCAGAGAAAACATCTGTAATTGTGGGTAATCTCTACCCCACGAATTACGCCATGCAAATCAAAAATCAAATAGCCCATGGATCGTAGTCTAATTAGCGGTTACGCCCAATGGTTACGTCTCTATCCTAGAGAACATAGTAGCCTATAGGCAATCACTACCTCCTGAATTTCGCCATATGGATCGTAGTTACACAATGGTTACGTCGCTACCCCAGTGAAATCATAGTAACTGTAGGCAATCTCTGCCACCTCGAATTACGCCAAATACATCGGCCATAGATCGCAGCTACACAATGCTTACGTTGCTATCCCGGCGAAATCATAAGTAAACTGTAGGCATCACGCCCCTCGAATTATGCTATGCCAATCGAATCATAAGACCATAGGTTACGCTATGGAATTCGTAAGAACTCATGAGTTTATGTCCGAATGACCGAAATCAAATGATTCGAAAATCACGGAGGATACTTCCCATATCTTTTACTTCGAAATATATCATACCATATATAGTACCCTTCTCAAATCATAACTTCAAATGTCACACTTATATAAATTCCATTATATATAAGATTTCATTTTCAAATCGAGTACTTTCCAAAATCAATAGTCTCGAATATATCATATCATTCTTATATTAATCCCGTTATATATAAGATCACCACTTTTCAAGTCGAATACCTTTCAAAATCAGTAGTATTCGAAATAACTTCATACTTACACAAGCCATTTTCATATAAGAATAAAAAAAATTCAAATCAAATATTTATATAGAGTCAAAGGTCTTCGAAATCAATCCATTTTCAAATATCAGTTCAGTTTCAAATCCATATATGATCTCAACAATCATTTTCCCCCTTCAAATCTAATATCATCAAAATTCAAAATTTCAAATCAATAGTTTTCTCAACTTCAGTTTTATATTTATCAAATTCAGATAAAAATTAAATTCTTTCCAAATCAAATACTTTTCAAAAAAAAATTTCTTCATAAAACATTTACTAGGTTCAAAATGTTTCTCAAAACAATTTCCAACATAAACCTTCCAAAACTATTTTCATATTCATACAAAGTCAGAACTGCTTACAAAAAATCAATTTGCCAAAAATAAGTTTTATAAATATTCACTATGTTCAAAACATTTCTTAAAACTCTTTTCATTTAAAAACATCTCAAAACTAAATTTCATACTTGTATAATTTAAAATAAACTTATACAATTTACTTATCAAAATATTTAGCTTTTTAAAACTTATTCAACTTCCATTAGTCTTTATTTTAAAATTTTAAAAACTAAACTTTATATACTTTCCAAAATACTTAGCTTTGAAAATTAATTCTCAATTTGGAAGTGTTCGACTATTCAGAATAGTTGGAAAAATCAAATACCAATTCAAAATTGGAAATCAACAATCAATCATCTCAACAAGATGCACAATCAATCAATCAATCAATTTTAATATATAGGATACAAGTGTTTGTAATATTATTCAATAGAAAACTGAAGAACTAAACACCGAGTTTTATTCCAAATCGTTTGAAATAAATATATACACATCTTTTTCGAATATCAAATCATACTTCAGGGATTTGAATCAAGTCAATTTCATTAAATCAATCATGTAGCCAAGCTACCATAGTGGCCTCCCTCACTTTGAAACTCGAAAATGAATGTCGATGATGATGTAGTCATCACCAAAATTATTTTCCAGCGACAGTAGTGAGTTCCGGACTTCATTTCTTTTAAATCTTTTGAAAATCCATTTTGAAATCATTTATAGCATTTCTATTCAAAAAATAATTTCAAATTATGCTATTATATATTTCGATAATCTTATAAACCAATTTCAAAGCTCCTGGAATTCAAACTCTCAATTTCTAGTTTGAATAACTTTTTGTTTATTTATTAACCATATCTAAATAAACCATATTTCATATATCACCTTCAAATGGTATTCATTACTTTTTTTAAAATGATACAGGGGAAATTCAGATATATATTCACTTAAAAATCCATGTTAAACATGCAGTTTCTCAAACTGGTTAAATATATTTCCAAAAACAAAAATTTCAACCATAGTCAAATGCTCAAATCAACAGCCGATAGTCAATGCTCATAAACTGGCTGAGCATGACTCATCAATCAATAAGTCATAATATGCACATCCATATTAATCAAATAATCAATCAACAAAGAAATAACATCGAATCATTATCAATAGTCACGAATGATTTTATCAGTTTATAGAATTCATTCTTTTATATTCTATATATTATCCTAGTAAAAATCATTTCATTTGTTAATTTCAAAATATTTTTATATCACTAACAAATACGCTCTCTCATATACGTATATACACTCAATGAGCTTATCCTACAGGTTTAGGTATATGCTAAACCAAAGCTCTGATACCAACTGTGACGATCTAACTTTTTAAACAGCTCAAATCGACAATAAACCACTCATGTCCAACTCAAACCTTTTAAAAGATAGATTATCATTGGGTTTAATTTAAAGAAATAAAAAGAAAAGAAGAAACAACAACAGAATCTCACAGCGGAATGATAAAATACAATAGTCACATAAACAGTTCATGAAGCTGTTTAACAATATATACTCAATTCAATTTACAATATGAATCCAAGTTATACAATATTATCAGAGTTATACAGTTTTATTAGACGGAATAAATTAGTAAAGCGGAATAAATACTAGTAGATATGATATACCAAATCTTCATCTTCATCCTCCAGAATAATTGTCCTCAATAACTGAAAAACTTGGTCTGACCCGAGTGTAATGAAAAACAAAGCACTCGAGTCAGGACTAAAAATCCTCATGTAAGTCAAATCAAAATCAAGAGAAATAGTTTCCAAACAAACCGTTCTTTCCATTTCCAACAAATCTGGACTCAGATCCAAATTCCAAACAATGAATTCAATTTCCAATATTTTAGTTCGCTTCCTTTCAATTTCAGTTTCATTCAATTTCAATTTCAATTTAAATCAATTTCAATTCAAATCAGTTTCAATTTCGATTCAAATGATTTAATTTAATGGCTCGAGTTTCAATTAAAATCTCATTTCAAAACCATTTAGTTTATATAAATTCGAGTCTAATCTCAATACACCGATTTACATCATTTAAATCGATTTAACTTCAATGTTCGAATTTTAAGATTCAAATCTTTAAAATAATCCATTTTCCATAATTCAGAACAAATACCGATTATAACTTCAAAATTTCAAATTGAATTCTTTACACAAATTCTTTTAACAAATTTGAATTCCATCATTCCAAAGCTCGAATTTTAAAATAATCCAATTCAAACGTATTAAAATCATTTAGTGGTTGGATTCCAAAAATGGCCTTCTTATAACATTTCCTTTTGATTTATTAAAGTTGTAGGAAAATTTTCAAACCCTTTTATTGCTCTTTTAGGAAAAATATATATCATTATAAAAATTAGAATTTAAATTTTATAAATGAAATTCAAGTTAATTTTCCAAAATCTGATTTAACTCAATTTACCGAATTTACTTCTTTATAATATATAAATTTCCATATGTAAAATTTCAAAACTTTTCAGAGTTAATTTTTTTTTCAATTTATCAATATCTCTAATTTCGCCAAACGGTGATAAAATCACAACAATCACATTACTGTCAGAGCAGTCAACAATGCATCCAATAAATCGCATATCAATTAGGATGTCCAAGTGTTCATATCAAAGTTCAATGTTCAAGTAATCAACATATCAATAGTGATAATAACAAGGGTGATAACAAGGATATATCGAAATCAATAAATTATATATACATCCAATCGAAATACCATCCATCATAACATCACCCATGGCAACCAACAATCAACACCCAAATCAACCAATGCAGCCATATATCACAACCGTCATAAATTATCAATGTCGGGTGTTTAACTAAAAATGATATGCAATTTAAAAGTTAATTTAAATGCCAGTTTAACTATCAAAATTAAATGTCAATTTAATTATCAAATTTTTTTGAATGTCAATTTAAACCCAATCAAATTTAAATTCAATCAATTAAAATTTTCAAACAGCAATCAATATAATTTTATCACTTCGTAAATGGGTTTAACTTGCAATAGGAAATTTAGTACTTCGTGAGTGATTTGAAACACTCACCTTAAATAAATCTGGAAATTTGTACTGAAACGAACAACTATAAATCAAATTCCAAGAAGAAGACAACGCTGCCACGAATCCAACGCAACAGACGGCATCCGAAACTGACCTCGTACGAGAGAAATACGGATTAATTAACATTTGAATTTAATTTAATTAACACACAATTTAATTAATTAATGACTGAGATTAATTACCACTTAACCATGCTTAGCCGCTAAACATCGTTCGTCCCAACCACGATCTCGTTGCCGTTCGGGACACATCACAACACCTCCTCACCTCCAATGACCGAACTCCACCTTCCCCCGACGCGCCTAACCCAAGCAAACTTGCCACCACCCCATTCGTTGCCCCACAGCTTCCATAGCTCGAGATCGAGCTCGATTTTCCAATCGCCGTTCAACTTGAGACCGCAGCCACCACCGACCACCAATGACCACCAAACTTCAGCCGCTTGAAGCCCTCGACCCCCTCTCCATCTTTGCTTCAGGGCCGCCTGCCATCAACCAACCACGATGAAGAAAAACGTAACCCTAGCCACCAACTTCAAGCATGAATTGCCCCCGCCTCACTTCGTCGATCTACATTCTAACCGGTCGATGCCTTCACCTCCTAAAGACGAACAAGTTACTAGTTGAACACTTCGCCTGAAAATGCCTCTAGCGGTGTCGATGAATAATGGACGTTGGATTGGAGGGTTTGGTTACATTTGTTTTATTTTGGCAGCGCAAATGGAAGAGAACGAGACGTTATATAGATTTTTGCCTAACACTGTTCATCTTAAAATTATGGACCCCAAACGAGACGTGACGTCTGGCGTTCTATATGTTATACCCCAATTTCGAACATAATGGAACTAGTCACGGAAGCCAATTCCATCATATTCAGAATATAGCTTTCAAAATCAAATTATTTAATTAAATTTCTTTAATTAATTTCTACGTGTTTGAAGCTCGCACGACCAAACGATAGGTCTGATCGCTACGAAACTTGAAATCCTATAATAACTCACTATTACGGATCCGATGAAATTGGTTTCGTCGGAATCCGAGATAGTGCCCAAAAAGGCTATTTTACATGTTAATTAAAAAGAAATTTCCAAAATCGATTTACTCACTTTAATTCAATTTCAAAAGTTAACAATTTTCGTTCTTGTTTAAATAAAATTTAAATCAACTTTTGAAATCATTTCCATTCATATTAAATTCAATATTCTGTTATTTAACAATTTCAAAATTCAAGTTTAACAATTAAATTATCAAATAAACCACTATACTTGGAATCTAAATTATTTAACTTATGAAATTAACCTTTCAATATTCAAAATCAACTAAATATTCCGAATTCAAATTTTATCTTAAACCATATTGTAAGTTAAAATGTTTGTTCAAAATTTATACAAGCAATGCTCTTATATTTAAATTCATAAACAAATTTACTTTAAAACAAAATATTTGTTCAAATCTAGGATAACAAAAGTTCTTACACTAAATACAAAGATTACACTTCATAAATCAAAGCTGTAGGATAATTCAATTACGATGAATTCCAATATTAGATTTCAAATGAATTTTAGTTATCAAACAATTATTTTATTTTATCTAAATAATTCAACCTTTATTATTAAATTCCAGCTATTGATTTTAAACACATTCAATACATAGAATTTCATATAAATAAATTTATGCTCTACTTTTAAATAAACACTCATTCGGCTCTTTATTTACTTAATATTGATCGTTTCAATTTCTATTATCAATTACTTACAATCCAATATTATTCAATTTACTATGTAATATACGTTATTATCTTTTCTCATATTAAATTTTTTTATCTAACATTTTATCTAAATTCATATTCAATAAATTACATTAATAAATCATTACATTTTATTTTAACCATTTTTATTCAAAAATTATATTATATTTAATAATTTAAAATATTTAAAAATACGGGTCGTTACAACGGACCGGAGTATAAACACAAAAGGTGGACGTGGTTGGGCCGTCCATCGATCAATTCTGGTTCCCAAAGCGGGGACCAGAGTATAAACATCAAACGGGTGTGACTGACCACCCATCATAAAACTCTGGTTCCCAGAGCATGGACCGGAGTATAAACACAAAAAGTGGACGTTGTTCAACCGTCCGCTACTCAACTCTTGCCATTTACTTGGAGGCAAACACATGACTCAAGGTGGATGTGATCTGACCCTCTCCTCCCCTGCTCGTGCTCGAAGTTCTTCTAAACACTCATCTTACTCCTAAGGCTCGACAGAAACTGGGTGTGAATGGAAGTGGACGTGGTATGACCATCCATGCATCGACTCTGCCCTAGATGCAAGGGGCAGTTTAAGATCCCAAGCCTAAATTGGACGTGGTTCGACCATCCAATCCAAAGTGGATGTGATACGTCCATCCATGACTTAGTTTACGCCTGAGGTACGACGAACTATCCAAGCCTTACCCGGACATCGGCAAGCCCAAAATCCAAACAAAGACATGGACGCGATTCGATCGTCCAGCAAATAAATCTGGTCCCCCTGTGCGGATTGGAGTATAAACACAAATTCTGCGTGGTTCGACCACAACCACACCTGCCAACAAACTCTTATCCCCAGAGTGCAGATATGAGTATAAACAAATAGATGAGTGTAGTTCGACTACTCAATATTCCATAAACTCTGACCCAAACTCGACAGGAGGAGTATAAACTCACCACGGATGTAATTCGACCATCCACGAACTAATTCTGCTAACTCAAGAATGGGAACGAGAGTACAAACTACTGCAAGTCGAATATGACATCTGACTATAGCTCCGGCTGGGTGATCTTTACAACTTAAGGCAACGACCGCAAGAAGGCCTCAATACAAAACCAATCGACACGACATCTGAAGTTACGGGCGGCCGACTATATCGTACCACCGGGTCGACATGCAATGTCGATCCAAGCTTTCCATATTGTCCCAATGGGTCGACGGTCAATAGAGATCCACATCAAACACAAAAGGATGTGACTCAAATGTCCTGCAAAAAATTTCGATCCCCAGAGTGCGGATAGGAGATAAAACCACGAATGAGTGTGACTGGATCATTAATTCTCCAGCACCCTCCGTCAATCCATCAAAAGGAGTATGAAACCGGATGAGCACGACCCAAATGCACCTGAGCTAACTCTATCCCTTGATCTTGCGGGAGAATATGAATCAAAATGGACGTGACTGATCGTCCAGCTCCGAATGAATGCGATGCGACCGTTCATTCCTTGACTCTTACCATGATCTGACTAGAAGAGCAATACGATACGGACGTGACTCGACCATCCGCATACTGATCCATGCCCTTGGTCCGGCAGGAGAGCATCGATCACTGATTGGACATGACTTGCCTTCCTACTTATCGATGTATGCCCCAGACTTGGGGGCACGAGCATGAAACAAGATGAATGTGAATCGACCATTCATCGATCTACTCTAAGTCCTTGGAGCTTAGGTGGGAGTATAAACACGCCTAGGACAAGACTTGACCATCCATGCAGTACATTTATTAACTTGAGATCGGGGGTGGAAGTGTGATCATCCAAAGACTGACTGTGATAGCTCAATACTGTGATTCATACCTAGTGTTTACAACGACTCGAGACTATGACCGAAAGGATGCCCAGAGATAGAATCATCGAATCAATGCCCAAGCTCATGGTAACTGATCATCACTCCAACTCGAACGACGAGTAACAGATCATGAGTACGTGTAACGGAAAGTGCGTTACTCGAATATACAAGTAGATTCAAACTCAAAGTAAGAGCCAGCTATGCAGTTGCACGCAACACGAGGCTGAACCCTACTCGACATTTGATTTAATGTGCTTCTATGCTTGATCTTCGGCCATTTGCAGATAATCGCACAAAGCATTTAGAGCCCTTCACTATTAGACTCAATAACTCATGACAAGGCTCTGGGATTCAATCGGAGAAACCACCATCATTGACCGTCCCAACCAGATTTCACGTTGATTGTAGTTACGTTTGAACTCAAGGAATCCAAGGCTGCACCCACTGAGCCGACAATCGACATTACAGTTAGCCATGGCGACCCATTACGGGTACTGAAGATCGGATCACAGCTCAGTGCAACGATGATGTAGGAATTAGCTGGCTTTCTCCGAATGAATCTTGATGTGTTCACTTGGACCCATTCTGATATGCATGTGATCTCACCGACTATCGCGAGCCATGCATTGAATACCGACCCGAGGCATGTCCCAATGAAACAAAAGCAATGCGGCATAGATCCCAAGGGATTTGCTACAGTTAAAGAGGAGGTGGATAAACTAAAAAAAAATATGTTTACGCGTGACGCCCTTTACCCGAAATGGGTATCCAATCTAGTTCTTGTGAGAAAAGCTAATCGAAAGTAGCGGTCATGCATCAACTACTCAGACCTGAATAAGGCATGCCCGAAAGATAGCTTTCCACTTCTGAGGATCGACCAGCTGGTAGACTCAATCATTGGTTATGAACTGCTTTCATTCATGGATGTGTACTCCGGATACAACTAGATTTTGATGCATGTCTCCGACCAGAAGCACACCAGCTTCATTACCGATCTAGGGCAATATTGTTATGTTGTGATGCCGTTTGAACTAAATAATGCTGAAGCTACTTACTAGAGACTGGTCAACAGGATGTTCAAAGACCAGATCAGGTGATCGACGGAAGTATATGTGGATGATATGGTTGTGAAGTCACGATGATCAAACAACAAAATCGATGACTTAGCGGAGATGTTCATTATTCTACGAAAATATGAAATGAAACTAAATCCCTTGAAATGCTCTTTCGGCGTTGCGTCAGGGAAATCGGGGTTTCATCGTCAACTCTCATGGAATCGAACCCGGTCCCGAGAAGATTCAAACAATTCGAAACATCAAAGTGCTGAAGACGATTAAGCAGGTACAGAGCTTAAATGAGAAGGTTGCAGCCCTAAGCCACTTCATCTCCAGGGCCACCGACAAGTGTATTCCTTTCTTCGACTTGATCGGAAGAGGGAAGAAGAACTTTGAATGGACGCAAGATTGCATAAATGCGTTTCAAGCTCTGGTAAATCACATAGATAGACCTCCCATCCTATCCAAGCCACTTGACCATGAAGACTTATACATCTATTTGGCGCTGTCAGTACACGCCATAAGTGCCACACTGTTACATGAAGAGAATCAGATCTAGAGGCCTGTATATTATGTTAGCAAGCGATCGACAAGTGCTGACAGAAACTGCCCAAAGCTAGAAAAGCTCGCGTACTGCTTGTTGATTTCATCATGAAAGCTTCGCCATTACTTCCAAGCTCACCCAATCAACGTCTACACCGACCAGCCATTACGACAGGTCCACCAGCAACCTTAGACCTATGGAAGGTTGCTTAAATGGAATATCGAGCTAAGACAATTCGATATCACTCATCACCCTCGGAGAGCTATCCAGGGATGACATTAGCAGACTTTATATCCGAATTCACTACATAAGATGACTATCCGAAAAGCAGTGGAGAACCGACTAACCGATGGAAAATGTACATACATGGAGCTTTCAATGATCGATGTTCTGGCGCTGGAGTGTGTTAATGACTCCTGAGGAACGATCGATCTACTACGCCCTGAAACTTGACTTCCCTGCAACAGATAACAAAGCTGAGTATGAATCCTTGATTGCCAGGCTCAAACTTTCTAGAGAACTTGGAGTGGAAACTTTACATATCTAGCTCAAACTTGCTAGAGAAATGGGCTGGTTAGTAGTATGCCAAGTCAGGGAAGATTATCTTGCTAGGGGGCTGCGTCTTGCTCCTTATCTCGGCCAGGTCCAAGAGCTACTAGCCTCGAGTATTATACCATAACACACATCCTCAAAGAATAAAATGACAAAGCCAAGTCACTGGCCATGCTGGCCAATTCTAGGGATGTGCAACAAATAGACTTTGTCCCAATTGAAGTACTTAACATTCCAAGCAGTGATAGATGGAGATCGACTAGATCTTGGAGACAGAGCTAGAAAAGGAGTCATGGATGACTTCTATTAGAGACTATCTACAATGGGGGATCCTTCCTAGACGGTGGAATAAAAAACGACAGACCCTACCCCAAGTTTCATGCTGCATCATCCAAGAAGGAGTCATGTATAGAAAGGGTTTCTTCATTCCCCTACTTCGGTGTATCACCCATGATGAAATCAAATGAGTCTTAAGAGAAGTCCATGAAGAAGAATGCGGCGATCACACCAGGGGGCAAACCTTGACAAAGAAAATACTCCGCTATGGGTATTACTGGCCAACAGTCAATCAAGATGCAGCCGATCACGCTAGACAATGCGACGAGTGCTAGATGTTGGCAAAACTTCCGAGAGCCCCACTGACGGAAATTACTAAAATAGCCAGTCCATAGCCGTTTGCCACTCGGAGTATTAACATCATCAGCTTCTTACCGATTCTAAAGGTGGTGCAAAATACACCATCTTAGTTGATTACTTCACCAAATGGGCTGAAGCAGAACTTTTAACCACGATAACGATGAAGAAAATAATCGACTTCATTGTCCGAAATATCATCTGTCGTTTCGGCCTTCCACGAACCATTATAACTGATAATGGATAATGGTACCCAATTCGACAGCGCTAAATTTAAAGACTTCTGCCATTGGCATCATATTGAAAAGAGATTTGCGGCAGTTGCTTGCCCTCAAGCAAATGGACAAGTTGAAGCTGTAAACAAAATAATAAAGTCCATTCTGAAGAAACATTTGGAAAAGGCTAGTGGCAAGTGGGTGGATGAACTCCCAACAACATTATGGGCTTACAGAACCACCTACAAGTTCGCGACTGGCCGTACTCCATTCGCCCTTGCATACAGCTTTGAGGCCGTCATCCCTGTAGAACTTGAAGTCACCTCTCATCGAATGACTTATTACAACCCTTATTTCATTATAAAATAATATATAAATAAGAAATTGCAATCCAATTGCAATTAAACTAGAAGGAATTGGTGATGACTCGTGAGCGTACAAATGCATTCGGGAGCCAATGATAAGAACGTGCACGTGTATATACAAAAAATTCGATTTCTTAAAATCGACAGAAATTGAATTTTCACCTGGAGTTATAAAAGAAAAGACTGGGTCAGATAGCCAAAGCTTACTAGCTCCATATAACTGGGCATAGATAACAATTGATAGAATACAACCCAGAATTTATACTATTGGAAATCGACCAAGCGTCATGTCGATCAAAGAGGGATACAACACTTTGGAAAGATAATTCAATGAAAGGATAGTGACTATTCAGAAAACTGAATGGATTTCTTTTTGGTGACTCTAACTTGCTTCGATTCAAAGCACGTTATGTATGCAATAAGACGTACTTTGGGGGGCAAATGTTATCCGGCATTTTGACGAACCTGTTATATTCGAACTGACTGGACAAGTTATACTCAACTGTCATCAAGACCAGTAGCCCAGAGCGATAAATTGTAGGGTCCGAAAATCAAGCATAGATGATAATATGAAGCAGTAGCAAAGCAAAAGCATGAAAGCTCACTTCTCCCCGAAGATGGGTCAGGTACGATCCATTCTACACCATGGATCATATCATATCGATTCCACAACTCAATTTTGCAGCGATGATCAGTCAATAACTCAAAATCCACACATGCTATCAACATGAAACTTGGAGTACAAGCTTACAACAACACGTGGAACATCCCTTAGGGATCTCATTCCTATTAAAGGAAGTTGGAGGGATTGGCATAACTCTCTTTAGAGGGATCGACAGAAATTAAAATTCAAGCAACACTACTTCACAGAAAATGCGATATCTCACAAACCGTACGTCGAAATTGCACGAAATTTGAGGAGTAAGTAGCTAACCTCATGGGGAATCCCTTATAGGGGTTGTAGGCCATTTGGAAACACTAATATGGATCGGTATCGATCCATATTGTGGGTCTCGATGGGCCTGGAAATTTTTAGGTGGCCTCGTCTTGGTCTCCCGAACCTTCTGTCGAAATTTCAGTCAGATTCGTGTACGTCTTCCCCTATAAATACATCAGGCATGGCGTCAGAAAAGGGATCCTACTTTCTTTACCGAGGCTCTACCATTTTTATTCTTCACTTTTGTACTAATGGATCCTAGCTGATCTAAACATTCTTGTAATCATAATCAAGTGGATGATCAATAGAAATATGAAGTGGACGTAGGCAAAGATTGCCGAACCACTATAAAAATCTGTGTGTTCATTTATGATTTTTGTTATGTTTTAATTTCATTCTTCATTTAATCTCTACTAGATTCTATTGGGTGTTGATGCTTATTTTTGGCATCAGCAACATCCATCGAATGACTATAGTTGGATCAAGTGGAAGTATTAGAAGTGAAACACTATTCAAGAGATGATTCGTCTCCTCAGTATATGCAGGTTGGAATCACGGTCAATTGAAGTCAACTCAAAGTCAAAATCTCCGGCCAAAGTAGTTTAGTAAATAATAATTGTTATTATTGAACCAAAGACTTTGTGTATGGACTATTGAGTTGGATATGGATGATATTGGAATTTTGACCGTTATCAAATTCCTCATTAGTTTAAAGTGATACAATTTTAACGAAGATAATTAGTGTAAATAATCATCACTACAGGGTAACGCTTAATAAAGTAAAATTGATTTTACCGAAACCAAATAAGCGATAAATTTGGCCATAATGTCACACCATCTGCCAAGTGAATTGTGAACATTAATATTCGAATTGTTCGATTTAATCGTTGAGCAAATTTACACCTAAGAGTCATATAACCGAAACGTTGAATACTCCTATTACCACCCAATTTAATTAAATTATAATTGTTATTAGTTAATTAAATTAATTAATATTTTTGAAATATTAATTATAAAATTTTATTTGATGTGAATTAAACAATATTAAATAGTGTGCATATATAGTCATATAAACATGATTCGAGATACGATATCGTGCGCGTTTGAATTAGATTTAAATGCAACAAATGTTGTTTGGGCTTAAATAGTTTTGAGTCCCAAATTGGGGCTCGATATAGATAGCTATAGAGCATCATATTAGGGATGGCCATATGATGGTAGAGAGTGAAGGAATTTTAAATTCAAAGGAGAAAGAAATGGCAAGAGAAATAAGTGGATCTTGATCCTTATTTCACTCCCTAGTCTCTCCCTTGTGTAAACCCTCTAACCCTCACTTTGAAAATACTTTTGCACTCACTCCTTTAATACTCATATCAAACCGTCAGTACCTCATAACAACCCCAAAAATCCAAGCACTAATTCACATAAGTTTGTTTCGATTCAATCATTGGTGGTAAGGCAATTCAAAAGCTAGCAACTTCGGTATTGGAATACGATTCAAGGAGTCCATTTTATCATTTCAAAGTACAAGCTCTAGGCCTTGGTGAGAGGCATAGTTTTGGTCTATTAATATTAATTAATTGTTTAATTGATCATTCCATCATATGTTAGTTATATAGATTTTATAATGAATCGGTATACTGATGCATTGTCACATGTCAATGGTTATACATATATGTGCATAAAAAAAGTATTTGGTATATGTGTTTACTTGTATGTTCATAGCATGATAAAAAAAATCCGATTAAAATTAAAATGATTTTATTGATTAAATCAAAATACAAAACATTAAATCATAATATAAATTTATATATATAAATTTATAAAATTTTGTTCATACCTAAAAAGCATTAGGCAATAAAAATATATATATTTATTTTCATATATATAAATATAAGTATATAATTAATTATTTACATGAATTAAAATTAGTCAAATAAATAAAATACATGTATACACATTTATAAATAATATAAAATTCTAGAAATTTTTTATATACTATAAAATATACATTATGATTTCGAAAATGATTTTTAAATATTTTTATTATTAAATCCTTAAAGATTTTAATTAATTAATAAGTATTTATTACAAAACTATTAAAACCGAAATGAAAATAGAAAATAAATATATTTGGTCATCTAACCGAGAGTAAAAACAAATATGTATATTTATTATGAATTTTCAATTATTATTATTTATGTTTATACACACTCACAACTAGTTATATGCTTATATATATATATATATATTAATTACAAAAAATTCAGTTTGGATTTCATAATATGCGATAAATACTCAAAATTATTTTACAAATTAACATATGAAATAATTTTGTAATTTAATTAATTATATATATATACCATAAATGCTTTATACAAATAATTTACAACTAATATTTTATAATAATTACATAACGGTATTTATACCTATATACATTTATTTATACAATAATTTGATACACACACACACATAATACATTTGTATACACGAGGGGCTAATATGTCCATTGCGGTGTAAATCTAAGCACATATACACGAACATGCCAAACCATATACATATTATCTTGTTGCATGTGCACGAACACACATATATGTATTGATACACATATATACAATGCAATACAAATTATATAAAATAAAACTTTGTTTGCACAAAATCATATAAAATATTGATTTTATTTAAAAGAATTTAGAAAAGTTCTAAATAAATTTAGACTACATAGGCCCATTAAAGATCTAATAATCGAAAAAATTTGAATTTTACCCAATTAATCCATTGCGGGCCGGCCTTGTTCCAACAACACTAAACCAAAAACTACAAGATATATCTAAGAACTCGACCACTGAAATGTCAGTTTGATCAATTGACATAAAGTGCAACTTATTTCATATCCTTAAAAGTTAAGGATGACCAAATGCATTTTTATAAAGAGTTCATTATGATATTGTAGTAAGGGTTTCTTTTAAATGGTTCGACTGTTTAGAAATAAATTCGAATGTATGAGAGTGGATGTAACTTAAGGCATAGTTGGGATGAAGAGAGTGAATGGCTGCTTCTACTTTATATAGAAACATTGGAAATGAGAATTATAAAATAATTATAGATAATTGACATGGAATGGGAAATATGATTTCTAGTCTAAAATGAATTTTCATGTAGAAAATTGTTTTTTATGAGATTTATTTCTTTGAGTTTAAGATATTTGATCTAAAAACACTCGATTGTAAACTGGTTATAGTAGATAATAAATAGCCTATATATTAAGCGGTCGTATGTAGCTCCGTATTTCTTATGCTATTATGATAGTGATGGAAATAGGGGGAGCACGCCATATAACACTTGTTGGTCGCATCAATTTAAGCAAATTGTTTTCGTAAAACATACCAAACATTATTTATGAAATAATAACAAATTTTCAGTTCTAACTGAAAAATAGACATAATTTTATTTTAGTATGAATATTATAGCAACTGGACCAGCCTACAGCGGAAGTTATAAGTAGTTTCAATTTTATTTACCCTATTGGATCTTTATTGGTCTAATTCATTTAGAACATTTCTAAATATTATTTAAATAAAATCTTTTATTTTACTTAAACTAATAAATAAATAATTTTATTTTATTTATATCTTGATACATGTGTGTGTGTCATGTACACACATATAGTTGTGTGTGCATGTGTAATATATCAACCCATGAAAGGTATAACTTGTCCGTATATAGATGTTGGGATTTATCGCAATGGACACGTTGGCACATCCGATATGCAAGTATATGTTGTTCAAATATATGTATATATATAGATTATTACTTATATATAAATGTTATATATATATATATATATTTGTGTGTGTGTATTAAGTATGTTTAAATTTTTTATGTAAATGTATCATATATTTATTATACACACACACATAAAATCTTATAAATAAAATATTAATAACATATATGCATATTGTTATAATATATTTATTTAAACATAAATAAGTTATTTAAATATTAAAATTAAAAAAAAAAATTAAACCATAAATAATACATGTACTGATATATATATATATATATATATATATATATAATAGCAAAGTAATATTTTTTCTAATTTGAATATATATATATACACACATAAATATATTTGTAATATATAAATACATATATTAGCTAATAAATTTATTAACCTTTTTAAAAATTCTAGATCATATACACAGCTCAGAAATATATTTTTATTATTATTTCTTTAAAAATATATATCAATTGAATATTCATTTAAAACTACATTAAATATTAATAGAAAATTATTTTTGAAACTTTATTTCAAATTTTAATTTTCTAGTAAATCACAAATGTTATTTTGAATCTTGAAAACAAAAATTTCATATTTTTTTCGGTTTAAATTAATTTTTAAATAATTTATTAGTTTTCGGTAGAATTAAATAATAAATTTAAAAAATAACAGAAATGTATTTTAATTCTTGGTTTTCCTACCGAGAGCTTATCTGGTGTAACATAATTTTATAAAATTTAAAAAATAATTTTCATAACATATTTGAATTATTATAATTTATTTATGTAATTTATTAAATTAAATAATAATAAATAATTATAAAAAATATTTTCTTACTGCCGATAATTAGTATTACTTAAATATATATATATATATAATTATATGACCAAGTTTAACCATGTTAGTCGCTATGCACTGGATCGATGATGGCCAAATATATTGATACAGAGTTGACGCGCAGTAATCACAGCAGTAGCAATATAAATATAATAACAGTGCGAATAAATAGAAAAGTAAAGCAAGAAGCAATCATAGCAAAGTATTTATACTGGTTCGGACCTCCAGTCCTACGTCCAGTCCCAGAGTCCTTCTGGAATTTAACTATCACCCTCACTTCGCCCGGAGGAATAGGCACCTGAGCAGCAGAACATGATTTCAGTACACTTGCCCGAGCAACCGAATGGGACTTCAATATTTTCTTTTACAAAGAAATAACATGACTATATATTGTGTCTTCAATACACTGAGTAGTCGAACTGGAGCACAACTTCTATAAGCTGTAAAAATGATGCAGAATGAGTGTGCGGAGGTTAGGAAGTGGATTAGAACCAGACTTGTATGTTGTAGAGTGAAATAGCACTGGTCTAAATTTGCTTTTAGAATGAATATGTAAGTTGGAGCGTTTGGAAGCAATATGAGAATGACTTGAGAGAATAGGATTATGTGTATGATTTGGAGATGATAGAAGGCTTATATAGGAGTGACTAGAAGCCAATAAAAGTTGTAATCCTTCATAAATTTTGGTTCGAAAGAGATGCGTCCATTGAATGTTGAAGAGAAGGCTTAAGATCTTTGCCTATTCGTTTTATAATGATTATATAAAACCGTTAGTACATGTCTATTCAATAGTAGGTGTGGCATGGTGGAAGGGCACGTGCATTTCTCCTAGAAGACCCAAATTCGAATCCCACCTTTGTCGCCTTTTTCAATAATTTAATTTTTGCTTCTCTAGAGAATAAAAAACTATTGCCTATCCATTTAGCAAATGTGGCTTTGGTGTAGTGGTCTTGCGTTATTGCCTTTAGCATCCTGGGTTCGAAACTTGGTGTGACCTTATTTTTGCAGCTATTTATTAATGACGTTCATTTATGCTTGTAACTGCCTTTATTTCAAAAGCTTGCATAGTGTGATGGAACTGGTGCATGTCTCTCTCCTTGATGACCTGGGTTCAATTCCCACCCTTAGCTATTTAATTTTTATATTGCATTACGATGTGGATTCTTGCATTTTCCCATATTTTCAGCCTTTGGTTTTCTTCTATTTCAATGCCAAAATATAAACTGCTTTTGAAGTGAATGTGTCCCTTGCACTATGTTCTTGTGCTCCATATTTTTTATTCTTTAATATATGTATTTGAACTCCATTATCCATTGTATGGGTGCTTGACCTGAAATTACTTAACAAGCAAATTAGTATCGTCATATAGTTGTGATCATCAAAATACAAAAATTGTGTTTTCAACAAACCATAGTGTGATGTTGTAATTAAATATGAACTATATATATGTAATTAAATAATATATATGTCAATTTAATCAAATATTAAATTATATTAATTAAATATGCAGCTACACTAATCGGACATGTATAAAAAATTGAATTTTTTAAACATAAATATACACATGCATATAACTGAATTATTTATGACAACATCATTACATATCATAATCGTCACCTAACTAACAATATAATAATATATAATACACATAACAAAATATTATTGTAGAGACCCACAAATCCGTACCCCTTTGAGTTGACAATAATTCACTCTTGTCCAACCCAAAGTGTACGAAAGGGCGAATAACTAGGGTAAGAAGAAGAAAAAGATAGAAGAAAAATAGATTAACAACAACAGAATCTCACAATCACAGCGGAACAAAATATAATATATACTAACAGATTTTAAATACAAGAACTGTGTTGTTAATATACATACCATTATCAGAGTACAATATACAACAATCAATCTGGACAGTTTACTAACTTGTCCTCATACAGCGGTAATATAAATCAAATACGGAGATACGTCTCTACTCCTCCAGCTCGCCTCCTGAGCTTCAGAGCATCCTATCCTGAATCTGCAATACTCGGTCTGACCCGAGCATTATAATAAAATAATACCCGAGTCAGACTGGAAAACCAGCGTAAGAAAACACACTCAATTTTGAATTATTAGAGTTATCAAAATCTTTTGGAAAACAAAGGTATCTCGTAAGACTGCGTCACATATAAACACGATGGGTTTTTCCCTTACGATAACCAAAACACTTTATAGAAAATCCAATGATATTATAATAGTGTTTACATGTTTACATACAAATACCTATTCAAATAGCTGAAATTGTTACATTAATTAAATTCCAGCATACTAGGCTTTACAAACAAAACCGTAAGCTCGTATTAGAGAGTGGATTCCAACGAATGACTGGGCCACTGGGGTACCGCCCACCATAGTACACCTCTAGAACATTGTATCGAGGACCATGCCAGGATCCCCTGCTACACAAGACCGGCCTACCCCTAACCTGGGTAGACCGAATATGTTATCACCCTAGGTGTTCCCACCCTTACCATCGAGCGCTCCTTTTTTCATGCACAACCATATCCATAATAAATAGGTTTCCGAGGACATCTAAAAAAGTGATAATGTACCCTAATTGGGTGCAACCCACTTAGCCTTGCTGCATCTCCCCTGTTTTAGTCATTCCCGGTTGATGAGGCTTGAGGCTAAGCGTTATCTTTCAAGAACAATTCTACTTAGAATGCTCATCGTCCTCCAATGACGATGTTCTGATAGCATTCGTCCATACAAGTTACCCTGGGTTTGGTCAAACCGAATCACTGTCTTCATCATCTTCACGGTATTCATTCGTAACGTTCAAACCGGATCGAAGTGGTTTTCAGATAATTAAGTCCGATCCCGGTCTCTTTAAAACGATTAACGAAATTGGCCAATATTGATAGTCGGTTATTTAACTATCAATAAAACATCCATAAGTAGACACTAGGCCTTATTTTATAATCTCCAAAATATTTATTTCAAAACATATTCACCAAGATATATTCAATCTCTTTCAATATTTATATATTTAAAAACAATTTCAACACTTGGATCCATAACAGGATATTCCCCATTTTCAATACTTAGAAATATTTTCAACTACCATTTTTATAACACTTAGAAAATATTTCTATTCCAAATCTTTTCCTACTAAAAATATTTTCCAAAACCTTCCTTTCAATACTTAGGAAAATATTTATACGTATAATTTCCAAAATTATTTTAAGATTAAACGTGGAAATATTTCATAACTTATCTCATAAGTATCCGGAATTTTAATAAATTCTTCCTACGATTCCCAAACCGATTATACTTACTTATAATCCCAACCAACCATTTATAACTCCTTAAAATGAATTCAAAATCTTTCCGAAGTTATCGCATCTAAACATCGGAAATTTTCTTAAATCTTTAAAATTCCATTTATAGGATTTCTCTTATAAAATCTCATCCTTTAATAAACCCCATCTACACATCTCGAGAGAATTTATAAATAATTTTTCAATCATTTCAAAACTATATATATAACGAGTATTTTAAAAAAATAGTAATTTATTTAAAATATGTTTCAGTTATTATTTAAAATATTGAAAACACTTTTATAACATCAATAACTCATTTTTAGATGAACAAATAAATTTCCAAAGCTGACTTTAAAATTTATAATTTATTAAATAAATACTTAATATTTGAAAATCTACTTAGCGAAGTATTTCAATCTCAACTAGTTTAAAATTCCATAGTTTTTAAATAATAAAATTTTCCTTTTAAAACAGACTTACTTCTTAAAATTTAAAATATATTTTTAAAATCTCAATAACCAATTCAACTTATAAATTCCTCTCGATTTCCATCACACCGCTTCCATTCCGATTTCCTTAACCCTTTTCACTTTTCAAAAATAGTAATCTACTATTTTCCTCACCCTATTTCCATATTCTAATATAATTTCACCTATGAATTTTATATTTTCAATTTATCATCCTGATATCGATTTCCTTTATTTATAAACATCGTTTATAAATTTTTATAACTCCTTTGAGTTTTTCTTGTTTATAAAAACAATCTTATTTATAAAATTCCATTTTTATAAATCCATTCCTTTATAAATCCCATTTTTAACTTCCAATCTATTTTTAATATTGACTTCAACTCCCTTTTTTTATATTTTCCGAATATCATTTATAAATTCTTTTATATAATTCATTTTAAAAAAAACTCTATCTTAAAACAATTTACGAAGAGTTAAGTACAACTTAAACAAAAATCTATTATTTTTATTTTTCAATACAGTTTTCTTTAAAATAACCCAAGTCCCAATATAAATATTTTTATATCCAAAATTCTTTTTTATTCCTTCAAATTCCAAAAAATAATATTTATGGTATTTAAAAATATCAAATTAAAGGCCAGTGCTACTATAGCATCCAATAATTCAAATTTCAACAATAATCGATAACAGATTATCTACCACATCATATATCACTATATATGAAAAATAAATAATATATTTGAGGAATCCAGTTGGATCCCTCCAATCTGTTTCCCTGCACCCACAAATGTTAATATAACATAAAAAAATACCATTCCCACTTCGAGGGGATATCACGGTATATAGGGTCATCCACTATTATGCGGGGCGCGTCGGGTCTCATCCGCTATAATGTGTGGGATTATCACTCCAAACACTAATATATAAACTACTATATATATATAATATAACATCATTCAACAGATATTAATTAATAAATTCAACCAAGCATCCAACGATTAATTTTAACAATTTAAAATTAAATTGGCAAATTCCAAATGAGTGAGAATTTTCTCACCTTTGATTTTATTTTTCAATCCATTCCAAATTTAAATTAAATTGAACAGCGTTCAGTTTAATTTAAAATCCCAGCTATCTTCAATAAATTCCAAACAAATTTTATTTACGTAGATTCGAGGCCACGAGCACCACGCAGCTAGTTTCGTTCATTTCGAACCTTGTACGAATGAGATATATATTTTATAAGCATTTGATTTTATATAAGATAAATATTCCTTTCAATTTCAATTTAAATTTACTAATTACATTATATAGTAATTACCTACCAGACACCTTCTTCCTGACTGACGATCTACCCTGACATTGCCACACATTTTGCTTCTTCCTCTACCGCACCTTCACCCAAGATAGGCTCCCCTCCTCGTCTCGACCTCCACTGCGAATCCAACCATCACATTTTGCCAAACCCTAACGCGAATGATCGTTGAGTCCCCCAGCTCCGCCCAATCCTCAGAGCACAACGCGACCACATCAATCATCGCCACACCCTCGAGCTCGCCGCCAAACCAAAACCCTAATTCAAAGTCGAGCACAAATGCAGCTTCTTCCACCTACACGCGCACGTTGCCTTGACCAGCTCCGCGACCCTCTCACGGCTTCGTTTTTTTGTGTGATTGAATTCATGAGGAAGGAGGAGAGGAGCGTGTTCATTTTTAAACGAGAAGAGGCGTGTTTGTAATGATTACGTGTGATAGTGGAAAATGTCAGCTAATGGATGGAGAAGACAGATTTGAAGTGTAGAAAGATATATATATTAAATTAATTTCCAAAATATCTTGATTTTGATAGCATAAAATCTCGAACTCCTCTCGAGGCGTTCCGCCAGGTGTTTATAATGTTATACCACTATTCCGAATGCAATGGCAACGCTTTCGAGTCCTAATTCGATCGTATGGAGAAAATAGCTTTTTGGACCCAATTATTATATTGAATTTCGATATAAAATTCAACACGTTTACATCCTGTACGACCAAACGATAACTCCAAACACTACGAAATTTGAAATATGACAATAATACATTATTATGGATCCAATGGAGCTGGTTCCGTCGAATTCCGAGACTGTGTTCCAGATGGCTATTTTGAAATGTCAATTTGAACATACTATTTTTGTAACGACCCGGTATTTTCAACCATTCGCATCCGCACATGTCGGACTTTAATTGCTCAAAATATCAGATTGTTAATTTATATTATTAAAACTCATCATATACAGTAAATAAATAAATCATAGAATCACAGACATAGAGTAATGTAACAATAAGTAGCGGAAACAAAAGAATAGTAGTTCATGAAGCTACTATATATAACAGAGTTAAATAAGATACAACAGAAGTCTCAAATACAATAGTCAAATACAAGATCAGAATACATCACTAGAATCAACTGAATAACAGCAAGCTGAAAAGTTGTAGATGGATCTCCAAGCGAAGCTCCAACTCCAAAGTTGAGTCTCAAAAGCTGTACCACTCAGTCTGACCCGAGCGTAAAGCAAAACACAAAACACTCGAGTCAGGATTAACATTCTTATATCAATAAATCCAACTCAAGTGAAATATCAACAGAAATACAAGTAACTCAAAGAATGTTTGGGATAACCATCCTCTAAGGATCTGTGGAACTATCTACTATGTAGTAATACGCTATTATAATATGTCTATAGTAAAGTAAACTATTAAAATAGCGTTAAGGCGTTACCCATATCCCCCTTAACACATTTTATAGTGCCAATAGTCTATACAGTACCGTAATACCTCCAGATCGGGAGGCTACTAGAGGATACTCCATAGGTACGACACAAAACAAACACGTAGTGGTCTCGATAGGGTAGGTGACACGGCACAACTAGGCAATGCCAGGGTAGATATACCAATTACACTTCCGGGTTGGTGGTAACGCATAGCCGCAACTACCGCCCACCTCGAGCCACACTCCCAAAATCTGAGGGTGCACCCAATCAATCACAAAGTAATAGAATGGCATCGAAGGAATTTGTCCGATCGGAGGAGCTACCTCACTTGGCCCGTCGATTGCTCCTGTTTTACCCACCTTATGCCAACTCACGGGAGTCAGGTCCACGTATATACCCCAAATAGGATCTTCGCCACCATCCTACTTTATTCTGGTATCTCCACCGCGTACACAGTTGTTAAAGTGGTTTTCAGCATTGGCAGAGAGTATGACAATAACCGATCCCGGTCTCTTTAACAACCAAACGTTATTATAACACCGTGGTCATTTCAAAGTAGTTTATATTTCAAAACCAAAATATCATTTCCATTTCAAAACCATATCAATATGATATCATTTCACTTCAAATATATTCATTTCCAAAATCATAGCACTTCAAAGTCATAACACTTTCGAAATTATAAAACTTAGAATTTATAACACTTTGGAAATCATAATACTTTGAAATCATAACACTTTCCTTTAAACAGTTTAGATATTAATAATAGTATATATAATAAATTAGTTATGAAATAAAATAGTTTATATAAAATAGTTATAGTTTAAAATAGTTTATAATAAAATAATTAGTATATTAAATTAGTTTATATTAAAATAGTTTATGTTAAAATAGTTTATATTAAAATAGTTTATATTAAAAATGATTTATATTAAAATAGTTTATATAAAATAATTTATAAGGTAAAATATATAAATAATTTTAAATATAATTTTAAAAATACTTTATATAATAAAATAGCTTTCTCAAATTTCACAAATCGATTCCAATTCAACTCAAATTCCAAAATTCAAATTTAATCCAATCTCAATTCATCAATTTCAATTCAATTCAGTTTCTCCATACCATTCAAATTATATCAATTTCAAATATAGATTTGAACCACAAAATATACCATATCAATTCAAATATATTTCAAAGCTTTAAATATTCCACGTTTTTGAAACTAAGTTTGATAATTTCATATATATCTAAATTTAACTTCAATATTATTTAGTTTTGAAATGTCCACTTAATCAATCCAATATCATTTAAATAAACCTTTAAATTACATTTTAAATAAACTAGATATTCCTTCAATTTATTTAAACTTGAGGTATTCAACTTATCACTTTAAATCAAATCAGGTTATAGAATCATATCTTTAAAATTTCAAATTCAATAGGTTTCAAATCGATTTTAAAATTAATATAACTCTCAAAAAATATGGGTTTAAATTGAATTAATTTTATCTTCCCACTTTAATTTATTCAACTTATTATAACATTTCAAAACATAAAATTGTAAAATCAATAATTTAACTATATATAAAATAACATTTATATATAATATTTTAAAAATCAATATATATATATATAAACCACATATATCTTTTTAAAACTTTGGAAATCATTTCAATATATATATATATATATATAGAGAGAGAGAGAGAGAGACCAACGGTGTCTGTATATAATTCTCTATCCTATGGTCAAGTGATACAGATATTTATCATTTCAATCTGCAATTTAAATATCTACGGGTATATATCATTTCAACCCGCAATCCCAAATTCAATTAAATGAAAATCGCTTGGGTTTATCATTTCAACCCATAACGATTTTCTCCTATTCTACAGATCGTTCGGGTATGTATTATTTCAACCCATAGGGAATTCTATACTAACATGGAACTTGCAGAGTGATAACAGATATGATAATAACATAACGGGCATATATTATCAATAAATAACAGATAATGGTGTCAGATGTCACAAGTGAACAGATACAGATAATGGCATATATATAACAATGTAAATAACTAACAGTAGCATATTTCAGTTGTCGTTTCCATTGAAATCAAATTTAATAAATATAAGGACGTTAATCGTGAGTGATTGCTCACCTTCCGAGGCTAGAGAGGATAGACAATGAAATGAGTTTTGAAATGCAGGCATGACTTCCAAAGCAAAGCTAGATTGGCCCGAATTTGATGGATATAGCTGATAACAGAAATCGATGAGAATTAATCAAAATCAATTTTGACATAAACTGAAAATATATACATTGCTATTATAATATATATATTTCTCAATAATTTAATTTAAGACAAATATTTAAAATAATATAAAATTTCAAAATCATTATTCAATTAACTACACATAATATAAAAAAAAATCAAGACTTGATAAGCCTTATGACCTTTGGAAAATAGAAATCAAAATCATTATATATCATATTCAAATCAATACAAAATCAATGTATATATTCTACATGAAATATATATATCGCATGTACACCACCTGACATCATTTCTTAAAACTAATATGATATATGTATAGAAATATATATGTACTGTCATATGCACCGACCTTATAGAAAATTTCCCTTCAGGCAGTATATATATAAACCACTACAAGATTAAACGGCTATTCTAATGGCTCATAGCAGTTGGCGGCCGTTGGAAGCCGTTGGAATAAAATCAACGCTTTCCAACTGAAACAACTCTATTTTCCAACGGAATTTCCAACGGCCTCCAACGGTTAATAGCCGTTGGAAACGTTCCAAGCCGTTTGAATAAAATGTCCAATAAGCCATTGGAAACCGTTGGAAATCTGGGTTTATTTTGCTGTACAACAGCAAGCTTATTCACCTTCCAGCCACACCATTTCCAATCCATTCCATTTCCAATCCATTCCATTTCCAATCCATTCCACACATATATATATCAATATCAATATAAACAACGCACATAAATCAATTAAACACCAATATAAACAAACCAAACCATTCAAAAATCATAAACCATACCATCAACGTAAATACTATCAAAACATGTCAACTAACCACGTACATACCATCAAAATATCGTTCTCACCCACTCCGTACCAATATATACAACATTAAAACACATAATAACCATCTCCAAGTCAATATATACATCGTTCAAACACAAACACTAAAAAGCATACCTCCTCAAGCATCTTCGTCGTCGCCTCCGGAAGCACCGGACGATGAAGGAAAGGTACCATGATTCTGCACATACTCCGCAAGCTTTTGATTCAGCTGCTCCATCTGTACAGCTCACAGACGATTCTCCTCCTGTAGCTGCTCAATCATAGCTCTAAGCTCCTTAATTTCTTCTTTGTCTTAGGCCTTTTGAGCTTGTCGAGCCTACAAATAGAAATAATAGCAAAAGGGTTGTCTCAGCATATAAAATATTATAACACTATATATCTAAACGCTAATTTGTTGTACATATGTAAAAGGATTAATTACCGTTACGTTCCCGAAGCCATAACGTCTACTCCGCTGCGTCGGATCCATAACAACGTCAAATATGTTATCTTGCTCCTCCTGTGTCAACTCATCACGACCAGACTGCTGAAGCGCATAAGCCCGTGCCTCCTGTAACCTTGACTATAATGAAAAAAAACAATTTCAGTTGAAAAATAGCAGAATGTAATTTTTATTTTACATAGCTAGTAATTAATAAACTTATCGATGTAAGTATTAGAAATTAAAAAATGCATACATATGCCTCAGTCGCCTTATCCTGATCACCCCAGTGATATATGATTTTGCCAGACTCGTCTACTTGCCTAGATGCGTGGGTGTGAGCAAATAAGTCCACTAAGCCAACGGGATGTCCATAAGATCGTTCCTGCAATTGATAATTTCGATAATTTAACTCCATATAACTAATTACTGAACTGATCAATATACAAATGTGATAATACATAAATTTACCAAATCTTCGCGGTGATGCTGGAAAGATTTGGAGCCTCCACGATGAGTTACTGGATTCCTGCTCCTGTTTGCTGAGTTCCTTTCTGACTCCACCTGCAAATTTACAATGAATAATTATTTATTAAACGTTAAAAAAATTACTGAGATTCATGATAGATTTACCTTGAACTCCTCAGAGTTCCACCAGTCAACCCACTTATCCCATACAGTCGCGCTCATCCACTTTGGTTTCTTCCCCACTTTTTTAATCTCTGACATCTTCTCCCTATAGTTCTTAGCGATCTTTGAGTTCCAGTGTTGCTGAACTAAGTTGATGTCAGACTCTTGCAAATCTACTACGCCCTGTACAATGAGAAAATATTACTAATTATTTATTTGTATTTAATTAATCATTTTGTAAAGCGGTATAAACTTACTAGAAAATCTTGCCAAATGGTCTCTCTCACATCATCGGGGATCTTGCTCCACTTAGGCCAGCAATCGCTCATCCTGCTCATATACGCCTGCTTAGAAATGTTCAGAACCACTTTAGATGACTCCAACTCAAACCCACTGCGTTAAATATAAAATAGAACTTTAGACAATTATAGATATATCATGTACAAAAATTAAATTGCTATGTTGCTAATTATGATACTTACGCCTGATCAGCCTTTGGCTGCAAGTAAACGACTGGACGAGCTGGTGGCTCACCACTACTCTCTCCAATCTACTGGGAAGAGCCACATCGCCGAGAGCCAGAACCAAAGCCAGACATAATTTACCTGCCATATACATACATATACAATTCATAATAATTATGATATGACGAACCATTAAAAAATGTAATACAATATGCTACAAATGTGTCATGTTGTGTGTATGTGTTGAGTGTGTAAGTATACACTTGTTGTCATTAAAATTGTATAACTTTGGATAAATGCATTATTAATCAGAGATAAATGTAATGTGAATAATTGTAAAAATTACCGAATATTACTCAGTCGTCCTCGTCATTTTCTGATTCAGACTCGGTTTCGTGTTCTATGTCGTTTTCCTCTACACTCTCAAATGCTTCGACTAATACATTTGTCTCATCATTTAAAGGTCCAAAATTGTAACAACCCTGAGATTGCAATTACCGAATAATAAATTAAAATTATGATTTTAAGTTGAAAAGGGAGCTAAACAAAAATTTTGAGAATTTAAATTTGCAATTGGTTTGCAAATTAACGTATTTTGGGTTTAAAATGGGGAAATTAATATTTTTGGAATTTAATATTTAAAAGGGGAATTTTAATGTGATAATGGGTTTAATTGGCCAATGAGACAATTATATGGTTTTAATTAAAATTAGGATGCCACTTAGGATTTTGTTCACATGATAACCTTAGGAAAATAAACTAAGTTCTAATGGGTTTTAAAACCTCTTACCATGACCCATTAACCAACCCACTCCTTTATAATATCTCAAACCCCTCCCATAAACCCTAACTCTCCTCTTCCTAAATTCCTAAACCTAGATCTAAACATAATTAATGGCCTCCCTTTAGAAGATCCATCTCCTTCTCTTCATAATTAGACTAGTTTAATCTTTGAAAGGTAATGCAATCCTAGGCCTAATCACCTTCTAATCTTTAGTTTAATTTGTGAAATCTCTTTGTAATCCTTGGTTTTGTTCTCTTTTTAATTTTGAAGCCCTCTAATCTCCATCCTCTTTGCTTTGGAAAGTTGCACTTGAAGTGTTTGCTTATTTGCTTGATATTGTGCACACAAACCACTTGATCATTTGCTTCTTTGAGGTAATTACTAATAATTAGTGATTATTGCTAGTTGATTTTAGTGAAAATTTGAAGCCAAAACTTGAAAAAAACACCCCTAAATCACTAAAAACATCAATATTTGCTGGCTGGAAATTGCTTCAGCCTGAAAACGGGCTGAAATTGGGATCTGAGGGCCCAAAACAGGCCTGGGTTGCACCCAGGCACAGCAGGAGCAGACCAGCCCCTTGTGGGCTGGCACACAAAACCCCCCCTTTCCCAGCCCAGCCCGCCCGGGCTGGGTCTGGTCCCCAGCCCAGGCGGGCTGGGGCCTTGATGCGCCCAGCCCGCCCGGGCTAGGTCTACTCCCCAGCCCAGGCGCGCTGGGGCCTTGAAGCACCCAGCCCGCCCGGGGCTGGGTCTGTTTCCCAGCCCAGGCGGGCTGGGGCTGGACCAGGGCTGCACCATGGGTGCAGCCCGAGAAGAAAAAAAAATGTTAAGTTCTGTTTTCAGATTTTTTACCTCCACTTTGCGATACCGCCACGATCGCATAGGAAGTCGGAATTCAACGTTTTTGGTCTCATTGGAAAGGTGGAGTTTCGAACTCCATCTCTGGAAAGTTTGGGCAACATCGGAGTTCGTTTGTTACTTCGAATTTCGTGTCGAGGTTGAACTCTGGTCGCTGTTGGTAAACAGTGTGAATCTTGTTCTGGGTCCAACTTTGAGACGTCGCTGCCACTTCGTCTCAACTTGGAATCCAGAAATTCTTTTTGCATCTTAAAGTAGGGATGTTGGACTACAAGCCTGCAAATTTTCATGACATTTGGACACCGTTTGCTGGTCTAAATAAATTATCGAACTTGGGTTCGCAGCTGTTTTTGAATGTTTACAAACACTTAGAATATTTCTCAGTGATTTTCTGGTTTTATTGATTTCTTTGAGATTTGTCTCTAGATTTTGTACACGGGTTTTATGAATCATTTTCAAAAGATTTTGCACTCCTAAATGGCTTTCAAAATTATTGTATAATGTTATTTTTAATTATTAAATTAATTACTCCATAATAGGAGAGTTTTCAAAAGCCGTTTTAAAGTGATTTCAAAAATCAATTATAAATCTGTTTCGCACCATTATTTTCCATAATAAAAATCTCACACTCACTTTTTAGCACGTCGAGCGAAGTGGAAAGGTGCTTAAACGGTTAGGAAATCTCCGGCTTATGGAACCGTGTGTATTTTCTTTCCGGTTAATCCCCGATCTATTCGATTGATCGTTTTGACCTTTGGGTCTAGTTTACCAATGATACGAGGTGGACTTTTTATTGTTTGGAGTGTGAGCTTGCTAATGGTTAGTAAACCGTTTAGTGCGAACGTGGGGTATGAGACTCATTGTTAACACTTTACGGGTTCCTCTCCAAGAAGTTAGTGACACATTAGCCTCTGGGCGGCCAGTACTAGACCTCTGGGTCACCACGCCTCTGGGCAACCGTCTCTGGACACCTGCTCTATGGAGCAGTTTATTTTTCGGCATGCGCCTCTAGGCCTTTATCCTTCTGAAAGGATCTTGCCGTCTCGCGCGTTCCGCATCTGTGCGAGTGATCGATCACAACTCTACAGTACTTGGCAACAACGACTCTGGTCGGTGCACGTGCAATATTGTTATTATTTGATGATTTTTACATCCATTCGAGTACCGCCATTCGGTGTTGGTTCTATGGATCCATACGATGTAAGTGCGATTACCTTGTGGATTCACAGTGTCTCTGGACACTGCTTTTCAGTGTTTGATTTCATTGACTTTTCAGTATATCCCCATTGCTCTTTGGAGCATCGATCTTTGCTTGGGCATTGATTACAGACTCTGGTCACTTTTGGGATTATTGCATATGGGCATCTTTTTATAGCTTTGGCTACGCCGATGATATGAGGCGATTTTATTTATTCTACACTTTGGTGTTGATTTCTCTTTGGAGATTTTTATTGTTTATTGATGATTAGGGATCGTCATTATATTCATGTGGTTCATAATATACTTCTCTTTGGATAAGTACTGTTTTATTTATGTACCGCATTATTATATATCTCAGTTATTACTGATTGTTTAGCTAGCCTGACCCGAGTGTTTTTCGCTCGGGTCAGACCGAGTTGTTTCAGGTTAGGTCTTTGGACTTAGCTGCTCTGTGCTTCCGCTTTGGACTTATCTGCTATGCTTTTGAGATAGCTTATCTTTGTGTCCGCTTATGTTATTATTTAGACTCTGATATGTACATATTTTTGACTCACATGTGTGAGCAGTGGCTTTGTACCCACTTATGATATTTGGATCCGTATTGACGATGTATTGTTCTGGGATTTTATATCTGTTATGTGATTCTGTTCTGTGATGTTTTATCATTTATTATTATGCTTTGTCCTGATAGATCTTTAGCCATTTGTAATTTTGTTATAAGTATTTACCGAATATGTCGAACCACTTGACAAATATATATAGATACCATCCTTTCGACGTATTCAGTAGATAGTTATAGCTTGATTACAAATGGTCGCTTCCACTATACTCTATTCTCCGCTTTAACAGACAGTATTACTCCCGTAATACTCTTTGTTACAGTGGGTCTCAGAGTGGGGCGTTACAGCTTGGTATCAGAGCTGGTTTCAGGAATAAGCATAATAAACACAAAACAGATACACTTAGTACAATACATCTTAATTAGATCTGAATTAAATCAAATCCCTTCCTTATGTTTATTGATAGATAAGTTAGGAATATGTTTAGGAATCCGTTATATTCCGTAGTATTCCTTAATTAATTATCTATCATTGAATCATGTCTAACTCTAATTCCCGTTTGACCAATTGAGTGGTGCGAAGGTCTTCTCTCAGCTCGACCTTGCCACCGGATTTCATCAGCTCTGAGTTGTGGAAGACAGCGTTCCTCTTACTGCATTTCGCACTCGTTATGGTTCTTTTGAGTGGTTGGTCATGCCGTTCGGCTTGACGAACGCTCCGGCTTTCTTTGTCGATCTTATGAATCGAGTATTCCGGGAATACATCGTTAGATTCGTTCTGGTTTTCATCGACGATATTCTTATTTATTCTAGATCCGAAGCAGAGCATGCTCATCATTTGCGGATCGTCTTGGATACTCTTCGTCAGCATCAGCTTAAGGCCAAGCTCTCCAAGTGCCATTTTTGGGAGAACAAGGTTAAGTTCTTAGGCCATATTGTATCATCTGAGGGTATTTCTGTCGATCCTGCCAAGATCGAAGCTATTCAGAATTGGAAACAGCCCAAGAACGTTCATGATATTCGCAGCTTCCTTGGACTGGCGGGTTATTACCATCGGTTTATCAAGGATTTCTCTCGAGTTGCACTTCCCCTTACGACGCTGACTCGTAAGGGTGTTCGCTTTATTTGGTCTGATAAGTGTGAAGCTTCCTTTCAGCGACTGAAGGAACTTCTCACTCATGCTCCTATTCTTGTGGTTCCTGAGAGTAACCAGGATCTTGTTGTTTACACCGACGCTTGTGGTAGCGGCCTCGGTGCTGTGCTTATGCAGAAGGATCGGGTAGTTGCTTACGCTTCTAGGCAGCTACGTCCGAATGAGGTTCGCTATCCTACTCATGATCTTGAGTTAGCTGCTATCGTCTTTGCCTTGAAGACGTGGCGTCATTATCTATTGGGCGAACGTTTCATTCTCTACACCGATCACAAGTCGCTGAAGTATCTTTTCAGCCAGAGAGATTTCAATATGAGGCAGCAGCGATGGCTTGAGTTTCTCGCCTCATATGACTTAGATATTCAGTATACCCCTTGCAAGGGTAATCATGTGGCTGATGCACTCAGTCGCAAACACTCGGCAGTAGTTTCTATGATGATAGCCGAGTGGGATATTCTTGAGACACTTTCTATGTGTGATATTCGAGATCGAGCTCCATCTTCTGATTCTCCGGCCTTGCTATTTAGCTTGGAAGCTCGACCTATTCTATTGGATCGCATTGCCCATGCTCAGCGGCAGGATCCAGACTTGTTGCGATATATTCATCTCCTTGAGTCGGGATCCAGTGATGAGACATTGTTGGATTATTCTATTGATTCTCATCGGTGCCTTCGCAGGAAGAACCGTATTTTGGTACCATCTGATTCATCACTTAGGCGTGACATTCTAGACGAGTGTCATCGCAGTACACTATTCATCCCGGGTCGAGCAAGATGTATACCGACATGTGTCGTCTATTTTATTGGGAGGGCATGAAGAGCGATGTTGCAAGTTATGTAAGCCGTTGCATGACTTGTCAACAGATCAAAGCTGAGCATCAGCGACCATCTGGTCTTCTACAGCCGCTAGAGATTCCATTGTGGAAATGGGATCAGATATCCATGGATTTTATTGACGGTCTGCCTCGATCGAGGTCAGGCCATACTTCTATTTGGGTCATCGTCGATCGCTTGACCAAATCAGCTCATTTCATTCCTATTAAGTCCACTCGGACTGCTCCTCAGCTTGCCAAGTTATATGTGAAGGAAGTCGTTCGACTTCATGGCATTCCTAGCTCTATCGTCTGTGATCGAGACACTATCTTTACTAGTCACTTTTGGAAGTGCCTACAGTCAGCTTTGGGCTCAAAGCTGAATCTCTCGACTGCTTATCATCCTCAGACCGACGGTCATACGGAGAGGGTGAATCGTGTTTTAGAGGATCTTTTGCGCTGTTGTATTCTGGATTTCAGAGGTAGTTGGAAGGATCACTTACCGCTTGTAGGGTTCTCCTACAACAATAGCTTTCAGTCTAGTATCGGCATGGCACCTTTCGAGGCTCTTTACGGAAGGCCATGTTGCTCTCCTGCTTGTTGGTTAGAATCTGGTGAGAAGCACCTTCTTGGTCCAGATTCAGTTCGGGAATCTTCTGAGAAGATTATTCTTATTCGTCAGAGAATGAAAGAGGCGCAGAACCGTCAGAAATCCTACGCGGACAGCCGTAGGAAGCCTCTCGAGTTCTCCATTGGTGATCATGTCTTTATTCGGATATCTCCCATGAAGGGGGTTGTGCGTTTCAGCTCTACAGGGAAGTTGGCTCCTCGTTATGTCGGACCATTTCCTATTACGGAACGCATCGGCCCCGTTGCTTATCGTGTGGCTCTACCTGCTCATTTCTCTGGAATACATGATGTGTTCCATGTCTCTCAGCTTCGCAAGTGTGTGCGCGATCCTGATTCTATTATCGAGCCTCATATCGTGCCTGATTTGGAGATCTCACCCGATCTATCTATAGAGCAACATCCTCTTCGTGTGCTTGATTCGGAGATCAGACGTCTTCGAAACAAAGAGGTTCCGCTTGTAAAGATTCAATGGTCGTTTAATCCTAAGGACTGCACTTGGGAGACCAGAGAATTTATCGAGCGTACTTATCCTGGTTTTCTTTCATCTTCCGGCACGGGTGAGCATCTATATTTTATCTTCTGTATTTCTTTTGTGGATTAGATGTTATAGACGACTTCTATATTTAAGGAATTACGAGGACGCAATTTTCTTAAGGGGGGGAGTCTGTAACAACCTTGAGATTGCAATTACCGAATAATAAATTAAAATTATGATTTTAAGTTGAAAAGGGAGCTAAACAAAAATTTTGGGAATTTAAATTTGCAATTGGTTTGCAAATTAACGTATTTTGGGTTTAAAATGGGGAAATTAATATTTTTGGAATTGAATATTTAAAAGGGGAATTTTAATGTGATAATGGGTTTAATTGGCTAATGAGACAATTATATGGTTTTAATTAAAATTAGGATGCCACTTAGGATTTTGTTCACATGATAACCTTAGGAAAATAAACTAAGTTCTAATGGGTTTTAAAACCTCTTACCATGACCCATTAACCAACCCACTCCTTTATAATATCTCAAACCCCTCCCATAAACCCTAACCCTCCTCTTCCTAAATTCCTAAACCTAGATCTAAACATAATTAATGGCCTTCCTTTAGAAGATCCATCTCCTTCTCTTCATAATTAGACTAGTTTAATCTTTGAAAGGTAATGCAATCCTAGGCCTAATCACCTTCTAATCTTTAGTTTAATTTGTGAAATCTCTTTGTAATCCTTGGTTTTGTTCTCTTTTTAATTTTGAAGCTCTCTAATCTCCATCCTCTTTGCTTTGGAAAGTTGCACTTGAAGTGCTTGCATATTTGCTTGATATTGTGCACACAAACCACTTGATCATTTGCTTCTTTGAGGTAATTACTAATAATTAGTGATTATTGCTAGTTGATTTTAGTGAAAATTTGATGCCAAAACTTGAAAAAAACACCCTAAATCACTAAAAACATCAATATTTGCTGGCTGGAAATTGCTTCAGCCTGAAAACGGGCTGAAATTGGGATCTGAGGGCCCAAAACAGGCCTGGGTTGCACCCAGGCACAGCAGGAGCAGACCAGCCCCTAGTGGGCTGGCACACAAAACCCCCCCTTTCCCAGCCCAGCTCGCCCGGTCTGGGTCTGGTGCCCAGCCCAGGCGGGCTGGGGCCTTAATGCGCCCAGCCCGCCCGGGCTGGGTCTAGTCCCCAACCCAGGCGGGCTGGGGCCTTGATGCGCCCAGCCCGCCCGGGCTGGGTGTGACCCAGCCCACCCGGGCTGGGTCTGGTCCTCAGCCCAGGCGGGCTGGGGCCTTGATGCGCCCAGCCCGCCCGGGCTGGGTCTACTCCCCAGCCCAGGCGGGCTGGGGCCTTGAAGCACCCAGCCCGCCCGGGGCTGGGTCTGTTTCCCAGCCCAGGCGGGCTGGGGCTGGACCAGGGCTGCACCATGGGTGCAGCCCGAGAAAAAAAAAATTGTTAAGTTCTGTTTTCAGATTTTTTACCTCCACTTCGCGATGCCGCCACGATCGCATCGGAAGTCGAAATTCGACGATTTTAGTCTCGTTGGAAAGGTGGAGTTTTGAACTCCATCTCTGGAAAGTTTGGGCAACATCGGAATTCGTTTGGTACTTTGAATTTCGTGTCGAGGTTGAACTCTGGTCGCTGTTGGTAAACAATGTGAATCTTGTTCTGGGTCCAACTTTGAGACGTCGCTGCCTCTTCGTCTAAACTCGGAATCCAGAAATTCTTTTTGCATCTTAAAGTAGGGATGTTGGACTACAAGCCTGCAAATTTTCATGACATTTGGACACCGTTTGCTGGTCCAAATAAATTGCCGAACTTGGGTTCGCAGCTGTTTTTGAATGTTTACAAACACTTAGAATATTTCTCAGTGATTTTCTGGTTTTATTGATTTCTTTGAGATTTGTCTCTAGATTTCGTACACGGGTTTTATGAATCATTTTCAAAAGATTTTGCACTCCTAAATGGCTTTCGAAATTATTATATAATATTATTTTTAATTATTAAATTAATTACTCCATAATAGGAGAGTTTTCAAAAGCCGTTTTAAAGTGATTTCAAAAATCAATTATAAATCCGTTTCGCACCATTATTTTCCATAATAAAAATCTCACACTCACTTTTTAGCACGTCGAGCGAAGTGGAAAGGTGCTTAAACGGTTAGAAAATCTCCGGCTTATGGAACCGTGTGTATTTTCTTTCCGGTTAATCCCCGACCTATTTGATTGATCGTTTTGACCTTTGGGTCTAGTTTACCGATGATACGAGGTGGACTTTTTATTGTTTGGAGTATGAGCTTGCTAATGGTTAGTAAACCGTTTAGTGCGAACGTGGGGTATGGGACTCATTGTTAACACTTTACGGGTTCCTCTCCAAGAAGTTAGTGACACATTAGCCTCTGGGCGGCCAGTACTGGACCTCTGGGTCACCACGCCTCTGGGCAACCGTCTTTGGACACCTGCTCTATGGAGCAGTTTATTTTTCGGCATGCGCCTCTGGGCCTTTATCCTTCTGAAAGGATCTTGTCGTCTCGCGCGTTCCGCATCTGTGCGAGTGATCGATCACAACTCTACAGTACTTGGCAACAATGACTCTGGTCGGTGCACGTGCAATATTGTTATTATTTGATGATTTTTACATCCATTCGAGTACCACCATTCGGTGTTGGTTCTATGGATCCATACGATGTAAGTGCGATTACCTTGTGGATTCACAGTGTCTCTGGACACTGCTTTTCAGTGTTTGATTTCATTGACTTTTCAGTATATCCCCATTACTCTTTGGAGCATCGATCTTTGCTTGGGCATTGATTACAGACTCTGGTCACTTTTGGGATTATTGCATATGGGCATCTTTTTATAGCTTTGGCTACGCCGATGATATGAGGCGATTTTATTTATTCTACACTTTGGTGTTGATTTCTCTTTGGAGATTTTTATTGTTTATTGATGATTAGGGATCGTCATTATATTCATGTGGTTCATAATATACTTCTCTTTGGATAAGTACTGTTTTATTTATGTACCGCATTATTATATATCTCAGTTATTACTGATTGTTTAGCTAGCCTGACCCGAGTGTTTTTCGCTCGGGTCAGACCGAGTTGTTTCAGGTTAGGTCTCTGGACTTAGCTGCTCTGTGCTTCCGCTTTGGACTTATCTGCTATGCTTTTGAGATAGCTTATCTTAGTGTGCGCTTATGTTATTATTCAGACTCTGATATGTACATATTTTTGACTCACATGTGTGAGCAGTGGCTTTGTACCCACTTATGATATTTGGATCTGTATTGACGATGTATTGTTCTGGGATTTTATATCTGTTATGTGATTCTGTTCTGTGATGTTTTATCATTTATTATTATGCTTTGTCCTGATAGATCTTTAGCCATTTGTAATTTCGTTATAAGTATTTACCGAATATGTCAAACCACTTGACAAATATATATAGATACCATCCTTTCGACGTATTCAGTAGATAGTTATAGCTTGATTACAAATGGTCGCTTCCACTATACTCTATTCTCCGCTTTAACAGACAGTATTACTCTCGTAATACTCTTTGTTACAGTGGGTCTCAGAGTGGGGCGTTACAAAAATCAGTTTGATCGTTTGTAATTGCTATTTCAACATTTTCCTCCATATCTTCTTGATAGGCTTGTTCGTTTGGAATAGTCTATCCATCGAACATAAATCTTGCTTTGGTTTTAAAAACCGCAGACCAATCTGCTTTATCCCTTTTTAGAGATGGATAAGGGGCATAATAAGCTTGTAGGGCTTGTTTGGCTAGTATAAAAGGGTCGTACTTTTGATAATGCGGGGTATGTTTAATTACTATAAGATTATAATTTGGATGCACGTTAATACCAGAACCCGGAACATTGCTGAACTAGTTGCATATAAACAAATAAACATCCTCCGCGGGTCTTGTAAAATATGTCAACTGCAAAATCTGAGTTAACACGCCATAAAAATCATTTTTATGATTATTAGGATCATCACTGCCTTTAACAAATACACCGGTATTGTTTGTTAATTTTTCAGCACCGTATTCTTTGGTGTTGAATTTATATCCATTAACAAAAAATATTGGATATGTTTTAACTTTTCTTTTCGGTCCAAACGCCAAATGTTTCAGTCCTTCATCAAGCACATTATTTGTGGGATCAGAAACGTATTTCGAAAACCAAGTACTAAAATCTTTGCTTAAATCACCGCTTGGATTTTGTGATTCAAAAATACTGCAAACACAAACATGATATATTACATTATTATTTATTTACACGTGTAGTATTAAATTTAACAAAACTTGGAAGGTGATAATTACCTAACAAATGGTGCAACTTCGGGACAATTAAGAAGAATATATGTGTGTGCTACATGGTAACCTTTATCATCTAGCCATACTTCCACACATTTTCCAGCATGTCGGCCATGTTGTTTAAAAATAGATAATATTGATTCAGAAGAAGAATTTTGTTCAACGGCGTCATCATTACGCGGAACACTTACAAACGATAAGTTCACATGATCATTAAAATAATGAGAGAAAAAGAAAGAAGCTTCTTCTTCGATATATGATTTGCAAATAGAACCTTCAACTCGAGCTTTTTGTCTCACTTTTTTCTTTAAATGATTTAAGTACCTAATAAAAAATATTTCGGTTAAGTATTAACTTCTATTTAAAATTAAATTAACATTTACATACTCAGTATAGTAACATACCTTTCGAATGGATACATCCATCCATATTGCACAGGACCTCGAAGACGTGCTTCATATGGAAGATGAACAGGTAAATGCTCCATTACATTAAAGAAACCCGGAGGATATATTTTCTCCAGTTTGCAGAGCAGTATAGGAATTTCTTCTTCAAGTTTAAGTAGACGGTCAACTTTTAACGTAGTTGAACAAAGCTCCTTGTAAAATAAACTAAGTTCTGTTATTACCATCCAAACTTTTACTGGTAACAATTCTTTGAAAGCGATGGGTAACAAATTTTCCATCATTACATGACAATCATGGCTTTTCATTCCACTCAGTCTTCCATTTTTATAGTCGACACATCTACGAAGATTAGAGGAAATTCCATTGGGAAATCATAATCCTTCCACCCATTTTAACAGTACTTTAACTTGGTTGATGTCTAGTTCGTAGCATGCTTTGGGTTTTTTACTGTCATTGGGCTTCATATGAAGCTCAGGACAATTGCATATTTCCTCTATATCACGTCTAGATTTCAAATCGTCCTTAGTCTTGCCCTTCACATTCAAAACTGTATAAAACACATTATCAAATACGTTTTTTTGGTTATGCATCACGTCAATGTTATGACGGATTAAGAGATTTTTCCAATAAGGCAATTCCCAGAATATACTTTGTCTGCACCAATTATGAAACGTCGATTTACCTTGAATTTCAATTTGTTGTCCGGTCTCGTGTATTTTTGGATAATCTTTTACAAGTTCATATATATCCTCGCTTGACCAAACCGTTGGTGGTCGTAGAGTCTCATGCCTATTAGCTATGAAGTTTTTTTTTCTCTTCTAAAAGGGTGATTAATATGAAGAAAACATCGATGACAATCAAACCATGAAATTTTCTTCCCATGCGATAAGGAAAATGCTCATGTTTCTTCCATGCAATAAGGACAAGCAAAACGACCGGTCGTACTCCAACCCGAAAGCATTGCATATGCAGGAAAATCGCTAATAGTCCATAACAGAGAAGCGAACATCCGAAATTTTTTCTTTTTTGATATGTTGTATGTTTCAACTCCTTCATACCATAATATTTTCAACTCTTCGATTAACGGTTGTAAGTAAACATCAATGCCCTGTGTCGGATCATCAGGGCCAAGGACGACAATTGTGAGAAACATATATGGAGTTTTCATACACATCCACGGGGGTAGATTGTAAGGTGTGATTATTATAGGCCAAGATGAATATTTAGAACCAAACTGAGAAAACGGTGAGAAGCCGTCTGTACATAAACCTAGTCTAACGTTGCGGCTCTCCGCTGTGAAATCGGGATATTTTTTGTCAAAATATTTCCATGCTTCTCCATCGGATGGGTGTGTCAACGTACCTTCTTGAGGTGTTCTCACACTGTGCCATCTCATATGATGCGCTGTTACAGATGATGCATATAACCGTTGAAGTCTAGGGGTGATGGGTAAATAATGCATACGCTTGTACGGAACTTCTTTTCCCTTCTTTTTCCTCGGTTTGTATCTTTCTTGATTACATATTTTACAATTTCTAAGATTGATGTCTTCTTTCCAATACAACATGCAACCCTTTAAACATGTATCTATTTTTTGATATGGCAAACCGAAAGATGACATAAGTTTTTTCACTTCATAATAATTTTCGCACATTAAATTATCAGGTGGCATATGATGTTTAGCAGCTTGAACAACAGCCGTAAATCCATCTTCTATAAGGTTGTTTTTGATTTCATTGCAATGTATTATGCAGTTACCGATAATTGAGAGCCGCTTAAACATCCATTCCAAAGGGGTTTTTTAGCATGATCCAATAAATCATATATTTTTTTAGCTCCAACATTTGGTTCCTCTTCGACGTTAACATCGTCGTTATCAATTTCAACGGTAGGGAACATTGATCATGCTGCATCTTCGACCATATGTTCTATGAGATTCGTACTAACTTCATCACTAATGACCTCCACCGACTGTTCTTGATTATTAGGGGCTACAATTTCTCCATGACGATCCCATAGCAAATAATTGGGAACGAAACCGTATTGGCGCAAATGAACCTTAGCTATATTCGGTACTAAATAGTTCAACAATTTGCATCTACTACATGGACAACGAATTTCTTCATCGTTTGCAATATTACCTATAGCAAATTCGATGAACACTTGTACCCCTTTTAGAAAATGTTCACTTATTGCGCCATTAATTTCCCTTTTTTGATACATCCAGCTCCGATCATTAAAGTAATTGACCATTTTCCTACTTGAAAACCTATGATAAAGTAAAAAAAATTATAAATCGTTCATTTTATATTTTGTTTAAATTTTATTTACTAATTTAGTAAACATGTACTAAATTTTATATTTTTTCTACAAACTTTATTTTAAATGAACAACTATTGATTCATTGCCACTTATGTTTCTTCTTTGATGATCGGTCATCCTACTTCCCATTACAAACACAATAGTAATTATATTCCGTAAATTATATCATTTTAAACGATTTCACAAATTTCGGCAGCATTTCCCCTGTGCTCCTTGTATCGTACACAAATGCGTGTACACAAGGAACGTAAAGGAAATGTCGTCGAAATTTTGTGAACCGTTTAAAGTGATATGATTGACGAAATATAATTACTTTATAGTGTTTGTAACTTGTCCAATACAGGGAAAAATCCGACAAATGATGAATCAGATGAATAGAGTTGTCCGTTTTGTGGAAAAAACGAATATCCCTAAAACGATCATATACAACACTTGTCAGACGGGCCAAATATATCTAAGGATTTAAATATTTGTTTATATTAAATTTAAATATATAACTCATTTAATTAATATTGGTTTATATTTTACCGTTTTATTACATAAGTACTAAATTCATTTATACACAAAATTTGTACACAAAATTCATTTATTACAAATTCATTTATACACTAAATCAATTCGCTTGTTCGCACAAATACAAAACTCGTGTTCGCACAAATGCAATATCTGTTCTAACGGCTTCCAAATGCAATAAACTCTATCACACACATACGTTCAATACTAACCAAATCAACACAAAACTAATGCAATATCCTAAATTACAAAATTTTCAATCGGTAATAACTTGTTCATTATGGGATAATAGTTGCAATTAGGGGATAACATGATGTAATATGCATACACTAACAAGTAGGAATCAATCACAATTCAAATTAAAGCCTAAATCAAAAAAAAACCTAAATATTAGGTTTAGCAAAATTACCGATTTGGAGAGCTAGAAGGGTGGAGATGGACTGGAGCAGCTTCTAGATGGCGTCGGAGGTGGTTGGGATGGTGTTTGGGGCGGCGGTAGCAGGTTAAGAGGTGGTGGAATGGGGGAATTGGGTGAAAATATTGATTGGGGAAGGAGATAATGAGCTTCAGGTCTGGTCTCGGGAAAATATGCAGGAAATTTTCCAACGGCCGCAAACAGCTTCATTCCAACGGTTTCCAACAGCTTCAGACGGTTACAACAAAATCCAACGAGCCGTTGGAAGCCGTTAGAAATGCCATTGGAGGCCGTTGGAACATGTGCCTTGGAATACACTGTATCTCTAGTAGTGAACTCAATATGCAAATATATACATACAGTACAAAAATCAATAATTTATAAAATAAATATATTACCATTTGAACTTCACAGGTATGTACATAAGTAACTTTATATATATATATATATATATATATATATATCTTATGGTTTATACAATATACATTGTAAAACAAGGTATCAACTATTTAAGCTAATAAACATTATATATAAAAGCATGGCACCCAAATAACAAAACTGCACCATATACTGGTAATATACAACGTTAAATATATATATATATATAATATTCATAGATTCAAGAGCATATATATGAAAATCTGATTTGCTCGGTTGGGCTGCAACTTATAATATAATTAAAAAAATGATATAATAAAATATACTATAATATAATCTACTATAACCTTATATATATTATGTATTAGCAACCATACATGTATATACTGACATAAGAACAGAACCCATACTGTACGAAGAACATATGCAGACCCTATATTATAAGTTAAAATCCATATATGAGAATAGATCCAACAGCTAGCTCATAATATGATATATATAAAGTGACACTTTAAACATAAATATGTATATATACACCTTATAATATAATAACATAAACTGACTTATATATATAAACTCTTACAAATATATATTTATATATACATAACATCATAAACCAAAATCAGCCAACCAAAATATATATATACATACAAACAATACGATAAAATATTTATATAAATATACTCTTATATGAAATCGCATATATAATACTCTACTTATATATAGATCTATATACATATTCAACTAATACAGTGACTAATATACAATACTCACATAGCAGTAGGCGAAGCTATAGGCTCGGCTTGGGTCAGCAAGCAAGAGGTAGACTGATGCGTGGGTGGAGGACGGCAAGGCCAGAGGAAGACTAAGGCGCGGTGATGAGGTGGCGGAGGGTGCTGGGTCGGTTTAGGCGAGCTGCAGGCCGAGGGGAAAGAGAGGAGAGGGAGGAGTAGATTTTGGTGATGGGTGCTGCTTGGTTTTGACGTGAGGTAGGAGGAAAAAAAGTTTAGAGAAAGAATGGAAAGAAGAGGAAGTGAAAGCTTACTGTGTAATTTGTGCAACAGAAGAAAGAAAATGGGAACCAGAAGAGAAGTGGAAGGAACCAGCATATTAAAATGAAAGTGGGGATAACCAAAAGTCAAAGTTGATTTTCAGGGATATAAAAAGACAATGGCTATTGATATACTCAGCGTATAAATGAATGGTCGGAGAAACCAAAAGATTTTAAAACCCGATACCCATATGGATCACTATTTCACAGATTCTGCTGCGTACCGGACTTCAAAACACAGAATTGAATATATTGCAGAGATCAGCACGACGAGATGATCAAAACGGTACACAGATATCAGTGGTATGATCATCCTATCAAAAGTCGATAACTGGTACCGAAAATGCTATTAAAACACCGTAAATAAGATAAACGAAGCAACAACGGTTCAAATTTGGGAAAACGAAAGATAACGTCTCACTCAGAAGATGATTTATAAATTTATTGTGTAAAAATATTCAGGTTTGAAATACATTTTATTACCATCAAATATTAACTAATTTGAATTGAAATAAAATTACACTAGAAAATAAACTTCCATATTATCAGATGAAAATTTACCATTTGCTATGTTTAATTGGACGTATTCCAAATATTAAATTTTCATTTCAAAGTTTTATTGTTTTAAAATTTCACAAAATTTCAATTAAATATATTAATAAAACCATTAAAATTTACGGGTCATTACAATTTTTAAAATTGAACATATCACTTTTAAATTCATTTTTAAAACTTTTCTTATCTTCATTACTATTAATATAAATTTTACAAGCCTTCAAATTATTTTTATCGAGCTTAAAACTCAAGATACAAAAATTTAACCAATACTCAATTATAAAATTCAATAATTAAACTATCCAATAAATTGCTATATTTAAATTCTGAATTTATTTTAAAATAAAAAAAAACCAAATTTCCATATTCAAAATCAATCTTATAATTCAAATTCAATATTTAAAACCATTTAAATATTCCAAATCAAACGTCGAAAAATCCGAGTCGTTACATTCCTCCCCCTAAAAGAATTTCGTCCCCGAAATTGCTAAGGCAGGAAAAACGCTCCAAACCCATTAAATTATTAAAACACACTTAGTGAAAATTTGATATTTCACTTTTCTAATCTTTTTCCTTCATTCAAAACAATTAGTTCCCCATCCTAAACCAAAATCCTTCATTTTGATTATAAATTCAAAATCGATTTCCGTTAACAAAAATTTTTCCAAATTTTTTTTCAAAATTTTTCTAACACCCTAAATTTCCGAATTTTTGTGGCAGAGTCTCCCTTGTACGGAGAGGCTTTTGTAATATGACAAGAGAGATAAATATATATACATCGACCCATATGGTCGGAAAACAAAAAATATATATCAATATTTATATTTTGCGGTATTTAATCCGAAAACGTACCTTATTTTAGCATTTTAAGTATTATTAAGCAAGCAAGTTTACTTCATACGCAATTACGCAACCCAAATCTGTTAGTCCATGAGATGATGGTTTTGATGACAACAACCTTAGAATAGATTATAAAATATAAATACTAACATTACAAGTTTAGATATATATGTATATGCAGGATCTAACCATGCAGGTATCAAGAATGAAGACTATACAGTATAGAGATTCAAGATATAGAGATAGAAGACTCATGAGTATCAAGATTATCAAGAGTTCAAGATTTCAAGGTTAAGTTTGTTTTATTAGGAATATTTGTTAAAACTCGTAGAAAAGCACTGGCATCTTAATATCCAATTTATTCGTGGAATGGAATCCACTTCGAGCCCGTTAAAGGGATGGAACCCTAAGTAGGATGGAACCTACGAAAATCTAGTGGGACATTGTTTTGTATCCACTAAGCTTAAATCAAATGATTTTTCAAAATTATCTTGTTTTTGAAATGATTTCAAAACTTTCCTTTTAAAAAGATTCAAAACCCTCGATTCTGTTTTTAAAATAATTTTAGCCTCAAAACATCTTTATTTTCAAAGTCAAAATTTCTCCTGATTTTAAACCGTCTTTTCAAATAATATATTTAACTTTTAAATTATTTATACTTTGATTTAAATTATAGTTAAATAATATATATATATATTGTTCTTTATATTTACTTATGAATTTCAACTATATTCAAGTATATTTATAAAGTTTTAAATAGTTTTTATATAAGATAAATATTATTTTTATAGAAATTCAAAACATCAAATTTGGCTGAGGGATGTCGACATGCCCATAGGCACCATGTCGACATGGTGACAGTTTAATTCAAAATTCAAAATTCAAAAGAAGTGTCTATTCTCCATAACTCTTCATGAATGGTCATGGCTGTTGTTCTTCTATAAATAGGGGTCAGTTTCAACGAATTTTATAATACTTTTCTCTGATTTAACTTCTCTTCTTCTTCTCCACTTTCTTATTTACAAATTACACCATTACTCTGCCGAAATCAATATCGAATCTAACTAGATAATTTCTGGTTTTGATTCTTTATCACTATCTCAACAAGATCTAAGTGCTATTCAGAGTTATAGGCTTCTCTGTAATCTATCTAGCAAGAAAAGGTGTGATTGTAGCCTTGGAAATCAATCAAGCGAGAAAAGGTGTGATTATAGCCTTGGAAATCAATTGGGTGAACTTGTCGCCCGTAAATCAAGTATCTCTACCCAGAGGATTGTGATTCTGGAGGGTGTACCTCGTAGCCTTGAAACCGAGGGTTGTAATTGTTGAATTGATTTTGAAAGGAAATCCGTACTTAGTTGTGCGGGACTGGATGTAGGGTAACTCCGAACCAGTATAAAATCAGGTGTGTTCTTTCCTTTACTACTTTTACTTTATATTTGCATCTGTGTTTGATTCTGTGTTCGTATCTGTGTCTGATTAGTGTATACATTGTTAACAAAGTAAGATAAACTCAAAAAGATTAACAAATTTCTTAAAAAATTATTCACCCCCCTCTAGTGTTAATTCTAGCCTTAAGATCCTTAATCCGCATTTCTCACATTTGGTATTAGAGCGAGGTTTTCAAAAGTTTCATAATCTGAATTTTGAAAAGTTTTAAAATGGCTATTTTTGAAAAATCTGTTAAAACTAGTTTACAATTGTTTAAATCATCATTGTTCCATGAGTCTGCATATGAATGTTATTCAAATTCTAGTTGTCTACCCAAATTTTATAATATGCAGGAAAGAGGCTTTATGGGTATTAAGGAATCAACCCACAATGGACAATCTGTGCAGATCAAAAGGAATAAGTGGATACTTGATAGTGGTTGCTCTAGACACATGACTGGTAATCCGGATATGCTGAATAATATTATATACAAAGACGGAGGACTGGTTAACTTTGGAGACAACTCGAAAGGGTACGTGATTGGCATCGGCAATGTCGGTAACTCTGAAACTCCTATTATTACTAATGTTTTGCTAGTTAAGAATCTGAAACACAATCTGCTAAGTATAAGTCAACTATGTGATAAAGGATATAAAATTAAATTTGAAAAAGATAAATGTCATATTGAAGATAATAACTCAACCATAATATTTGAGGGAACTAGGAAAAAGAATATTTATATTCTTAGTATGAAAGTTTCAAATGATAACCTATGTCTTTTGGCAAATACAAGTGACCCTTGGATTTGGCATAAGAGATTTGGACATTTTAATTTCAAACTCTTGTCTAGACTGTCAAAACATGATCTGGTAAGAGGTCTCCCTAAAATAAATTTTAAAGTAGATAGTTTATGTGATGCATGTCAATTAGGAAAGCTTAGAAAAAGTTCCTTTAAATTAAAAGATATGATTTCAACTTCAAAACCCCTTGAGTTACTTCATCTTGATTTATTTGGTCCATCTCAAATTCAGTCAATAAATCATAGTAAATATGTTTTTGTAATTGTAGATGATTATTTTAGATTTACATGGACAATATTTTTGAAACATAAAAGTGATACTTTTGAATATTTTAAAAACTTTACAAAAAGGATTCAAAATCAATTATCTTTAAAAATTATAACTATTCGTATTGATCACGGTGGTGAATTTGAAAATGAAAAGTTTGAGGAATTCTGCAATAAGAAGGGAATAACTCACAATTTCTCATTTCTAAGAACTCCACAACAAAACGGAGTAGTTGAACGTAAAAATAGAACGATACAAGAGTGTGCGAGAACTATGCTTTCAGATAGTAATTTACCAAAACACTTTTAGGCAGAAGCTGTTGCTACCGCCTGTTATATATTTTGAATAGAATTTTAATTAGACCTTTAACTGATAAGACACCTTATGAACTTCTTCATGGAAAGAAACCTAAGGTATCATACTTTAGAATTTTTGGAAGTAAATGCTTTATTTTAAATACGAAAGATAATTTGGATAAATTTGATCCTAAATCCGACAAAGGAATCTTTATCGGATATTCTAATAGAATTAAAGCTTATAGAGTTTTTAATTTAAGATCTAACACCATCGAAGAAACAATGCATGTTTCGTTTGATGAAAATTTAAAAGATTTTGAAATTACAAATGATGAAGAAGATTTAATTACTCAAAATCAGGAATCAACCGAAATTAATAATGAAATTAATCATCCTAATAAAAGGATTAAACTTTTAAAAGATCATCCTATTGAAAATATAACAGGAGATATGCAATCTATTGTTACAACTAGAAATCAACTAAGTAAAATGAGTAATGTAGCATTTATATCATCTATTGAACCCAAAAATCCTAAAGAAGCATCAACTGATGATTCATGGATTTTGGCTATGCAAGAAGAATTAAATCAATTCACTAGAAATGAAGTTTGGGAACTTGTTCCTAGACCTGAAGATAAAACTATAATTGGAACTAAATGGGTCTATAAAAATAAAATGAATGAATAAGGTGAGGTTGTTAGAAATAAAGCACGATTAGTCGCCCAAGGTTATTGTCAAGAAGAAGGTATAGATTATGATGAAACCTTTGCTCCTGTAGCAAGCTTAGAAGCCATTACGATTCTACTTGCTTTCGCAAATCATAATAATTTAAAATTATTTCAAATGGATGTTAAAAGTGCATTTTTAAATGGATTTGTAAAAGAAGAAGTATATGTTGAACAACCACCATTTTTTGAAGATGAAAATTTACCAAATCATGTGTACAAACTTAAGAAAGCTTTATATGGTCTAAAACAAGCTCATAGAGCCTGGTATGATAGACTAAGATCTTATTTATTACAATCAAAATTTGAAATTGGTAAAATAGATAATACTCTTTTTATTAAAAGAAATAAAAATGATATTCAACTAGTTCAAGTATACGTAGATGATATCATTTTTGGTTCAACTAACTTCGAAATGAATAAAGAATTTTTTTGAAATAATGACAAAAGAGTTTGAGATGAGTCATATGGGTGAATTAAACTTCTTTCTAGGATTGCAAATAAAACAGTTAGATAATGGTATTTTTATTAGTCAAGAAAAATATGCTAAAGAACTAGTTAATAAATTTGGTTTGACTACTGCGAGTGGAAAACCTACTCCTATGGCAACCAATGAATATCTAAGTAAAGAAGATCTCTCGAAATATGTAGATCAAAAGCTGTATAGAGGAATGATCGGATCATTACTCTATATCACTGCTAGTAGACCTGATATCATGCATAGTGTATGTCTCTGTGCAAGATATCAATCTCATCCTAAAGAAACTCACTTAAAAGCTGTAAAATGTATCATAAGATATATTAAACACACCTCTGATTATGGCATATTTTATCCTAAAAATGATTCATTTGATTTAATATCATACTGTGATGCTGACTATGCTGGATGTAAATCAGACCGAAAAAGTACAAGTGGAACTTGTCACTTTTTGGGACATTCTCTGGTTTCCTGGTTTAGTAAAAAGCAAAATACAGTTTCTTTATCAACAACTGAAGCAGAGTATATTTCTACTGCTTTGGCTTGTTCTCAAGTAATATATATGCAACAAAACTTAAGAGATTTTGGATTAAATATCTCAAAATCACCAATTTACTGTGATAATACTAGTGCAATAAATTTATCTAAAAATCCTACTCATCATGCTCGAACTAAACATATTGATATTCGACATCATTTTCTTAGAGATAATATAACTAAAGAAGTAATTACTCTCGAATATATAAACTCTGAGAATCAAACTGCTGATATCTTAACAAAACTATTAAATGAATCTATATTTACTAAATTAAGAAGAGAATTAGGTATTTGTTCTATAATTGAAATATAAAATATATATAACAAGTATAATTAATAATTAATATTAAAATAAATCATAGAGTTAAAGTATAAGGACCATGTCGACATCCCCTAGGAAGACATGTCGACATGTAACGTTTTTATTTTCTTAAATTTTCCCACCAAAATTCAAAAATTTAGTTATATATTCTTCTCTATTTCGAATTCTTATTCATTCTCTCTGTTTTCTCTTCATTTTCTATTCTGAAATATATAAAATAATGGCATCTTCCTCTAAATCAAACATAAAATCAACTTTCTCATTCCCCTCTCCTACTTCTGGTCCATTCCAATGCACTACTCTCGCTCGTATAACTAAATTGGAGGAGTCTATGAAGGATACTCTTCAGATGTTGACTGAAATTCAAGTGACTCAACTTCGTATGGCGAAAGAGCAAGAAAGGCAAGGCAAGATTCTTAGGAATTTACAAAAATTCCTAATGGATAACCAGGCCAACCCTATCTTGATCAATGAAGACTCTTCACTCAATCAAGAACATGAGGTCAGCGACGAAGAAGAAGAAGAACCAATGGAAGAAGCACACGAGGAGGATAATGACCAAGTAGTATGCGTTGGAGAAGTGTGTTTCGACAAAAATGGGAATCTTGTCGAACAACGTGGAAATTTCTGTTTCCACTATCCAAACTATTCAATTCATAAATATCCTATGTTCAGAAACACACATTAGTTTCTTCTCTTTCTTTCCGTTGTTATTTATGTTTTTATTTTTTTCAAACGCAAATGTAAATACAACCATACTCGTAATAAATAAACTCATGTTTTTATATGTGTTAGTATCATTGTGAATTCTTAGTTAGGATAGTTAATAGTTTAGGATTATATTTTTGTATTAGATTTAAATCTTAATTATTTATGATAACACTATCATTATAATCACACGTCATAGAGTGATAAGTTTTAGGGGGAGTTATATAGTTTGGAGTTATCTAGTTTAGAGTCATTTTTTTGTTGATGACAAAGGGGGAGAAGTATAAAATAGGATAGTTAGGCATAGATTAAGGGGGAGTTATTAGAAGTATTAGGATAGAAGTGATATTTTATAAACAAAGGTTGTCATCATCAAAAAGGGGGAGATTGTTAGTCCATGAGATGATGATTTTGATGACAACAACCTTAGAATAGATTATAAAATATAAATACTAACATTACAAGTTTAGATATATATGTATATGCAGGATCTAACCATGCAGGTATCAAGAATGAAGACTGTATAGTATAGAGATTCAAGATATAGAGATAGAAGACTCATGAGTATCAAGATTATCAAGAGTTCAAGATTTCAAGGTTAAGTTTGTTTTATTAGGAATATTTGTTAAAACTCGTAGAAAAGCACTGGCATCTTAATATCCAATTTATTCGTGGAATGGAATCCACTTCGAGCCCGTTAAAGGGATGGAATCCTAAGTAGGATGGAACCTACGAAAATCTAGTGGGACATTTTTGTATCCACTAAGCTTAAATCAAATGATTTTTCAAAATTATCTTGTTTTCGAAATGATTTCAAAACTTTCCTTTTAAAAAGATTCAAAACCCTTGATTCCGTTTTTAAAATAATTTTAGCCTCAAAACATCTTTATTTTCAGATTCAAAACTTCTCCTGATTTTAAACTATCTTTTCAAATAATATATTTAACTTTCAAATTATTTATACTTTGATTTAAATTATAGTTAAATAATATATATATATATATATATATATATATTGTTCTTTATATTTACTTATGAATTTCAACTATATTCAAGTATATTTATAAAGTTTTAAATAGTTTTTATATAAGATAAATATTATTTTTATAGAAATTCAAAACATCAAATTTGGCTGAGGGATGTCGACATGCCAATAGGCACCATGTCGACATGGTGACAGTTTAATTCAAAATTCAAAATTCAAAAGAAGTGTCTATTCTCCATAACTCTTCATGAATGGTCATGGCTGTTGTTCTTCTATAAATAGGGGTCAGTTTCAACGAATTTTATAATACTTTTCTCTGATTTAACTTCTCTTCTTCTTCTCCACTTTCTTATTTACAAATTACACCATTACTCTGCCGAAATCAATATCGAATCTAACTAGATAATTTCTGGTTTTGATTCTCTATCACTATCTCAACAAGATCTAAGTGCTATTCAGAGTTATAGGCTTCTCTGTAATCTATCTAGCAAGAAAAGGTGTGATTGTAGCCTTGGAAATCAATCAAGCGAGAAAAGGTGTGATTATAGCCTTGGAAATCAATTGGGTGAACTTGTCGCCCGTAAATCAAGTATCTCTACCCAGAGGATTGTGATTCTGGAGGGTGTACCTCGTAGCCTTGAAACCGAGGGTTGTAATTGTTGAATAGATTTTGAAAGGAAATCCGTACTTAGTTGTGCGGGACTGGATGTAGGGTAACTCCGAACCAGTATAAAATCCGATGTGTTCTTTCCTTTACTGCTTTTACTTTATATTTGCATCTGTGTTTGATTCTGTGTTCATATCTGTGTCTGATTAGTGTATACATTGTTAACAAGGTAAGATAAACTCAAAAAGATTAACAAATTTCTTAAAAAACTATTCACCCCCCTCTAGTGTTAATTCTAGCCTTAAGATCCTTAATCCGCATTTCTCACAAAATCTAGCCCGACAGCCTCCGGGTACTTGTACTTACTCAATTTAAACACATAAGTACTAAAATATGAAACTCAATAACATTCCACTTATTTAAATAGTTAAAACACCTAAACTTCATAAGCAAATACATGTTAAACATTTATTTATAAGCAATTACATGTTCTCGATACTAATTTAATTACTTTCAAACAATCATATACCATTTCTTTCAATTTAAATAACTTACAACTCACTTTTCATGCATTCATTTTATTTTTATACCAAACAACTCATATCCATTCCAAATTGATTTAAAAATCAATTTATTTCACTTCTATTAATTCATATAATTTTATTTACTTCCATTTACGCCGAACAACAATTCTTTTAATGCACATTCGGCGCTTTTTATTTAATAAAATACCCATTTAAGCTTATAGCTATTTTAAATTGATTCCAAATCAATTTATATTCAATTCTATTCTATTTCAAATTGATTCTCAATCAATTCATCTACATTCCATTTATATCCACATTTATTATATTCAAATCCGTTTTGTTAAGCTTGGAATCATCCCACGCTATTTTATTTAATAACCATTTCACAATTTATTTAAGCCAAGCTTCCATTCAAATATTTACTTAAGTTAATCCGTTTATATTCAATTTATTTCCACCTTATAACTTAATTTTATTTTCATTTCAACCAACTTCCATTTCATTTACTAATTAACTAATTAATTAGTTCATTCATTTAATCCACTTCAAATTCAATTCCATATCCAAATTCATTTTTGAATTCATTTAAATGATATCACGGCCAAACTTAATTTATTTATACTCAGATTGAATTTATTTATAACTCGAGTCATCACCTTTTCAATCCAACTCCATTTTATTCGATGATATTTCCAATTATATTAAATTCGCTTACATTTTGTCGAATTTTTAATTTATACTCAAGTTCCATTTCCAACATCCACTTTTAACCCACAATCTGATTTTATTCAACCAAGTTAATATCCATTCTATATTCAATTAACTAATTATTTATCCAATTAGCTCACTTCCAATTTATAACTCAATATATGATTTTTATTTCAAAAATCACTTCATTTAATTTTTCTTGAGCTCAAACTCATTTTAAATCTAATATTACACCATTTTTATTTTGGGTTTTCTATTTCACTTTTCAATTTTATAAGTCACATAACTTATTTTTCACATTTCCATCAATTCTATACTCGAATATATTCACATTTTATTTTCAACTCGAGATTATACATTTATTTTATAGCCTAAGTATATTTTTATCCCATAAATTTCAATTTTTATAAACCATTCAAATTTATTTATTAACAATTCCAGATTTTCACTCAATTTACTTCATTCAAGATTTATACCTTATGGTTATATAATATTTTTCAACTTGAAATTTATATTTACTTCAATTCGACATTAGTTCTAATCCAATTCAAAATTTATAACTTATAGTTATATAGTCACTTTATAATTCACATTTACATATTTAATTCAATTCCATATGATTCAAATCCAATTCGGTTTTTACTTAAATTTCAATTCCTTTTAACCAACATTTCAAAACCAAATTCAAGTTATTCATACTTAAATTAATTCCACATCAAACCATTTTATTTTTAATTCATTCAATTTCATTATATATTTCAATCATGTTGCTTAAGTTAACTCCAATTCCATTAGTACACTATATTAATTCAATTTAAATCCAATCAATTAAATTTCTAAAATTTAATTTATTCAACTTAACTTAAGCTGAATTCCATTTTAACCTTTTCACTTTAAATTTTATTCCAACTTAAATTTTCCACACCTCCCTCCTTATAAATATCATCTTCCACAGGATTCCAGAATTTTTAAACACCCAGTATTTATTTCAAATCACTTTGAAATCAATATATATATATACTATTTTTGGTTTAGCAAACCACTTCCTTTAAATTTTAAAATCAACCTGATTTTATCCAAAACAATTCCTTTTGGAATTTTTAAACAAAACTTGTTTGCCTAACAAATCTGAATCAAATAAATTCCGGTAGCAATCCGTCACTTAGAAACTCGAAAATGTATACTGATGATCCGACCGTCATCATTAGAATTATTTTCCAGCGACTGTAGTGAGTTCAGCGCTATAACATCTTCAAAATCCATTTAAAACAATTTTTCTTCAAGAATCCTTTCAAAAAAAGGCTATTTCATTTTCACAACACTTCGGAAAATATTTTCCCAACCTCTGGAATTCCAAAATTTCCAAATACTTAGTTCAAATCCCCTTTTAAAACATTTCTCAAAGCTTCCGGGGTTTAAAACCTTCAAATTCTGGTTTGAATCCATTTTTAGTTTTTAATTCACTTGTATAATTCATACTCATACAATTTTTAATTTTTGGGTTTTTATAAACCAATTTTCAAATTTTTATAATCTTTTTTTATTATAATATTATCATCCAAACACTCCAAATATACCATAATAATTTCTGAAAAATATTTCCTTCATATAAAAATATAATTTGGGTAAAATTATTTCATTTACCCGATTCAAAACCATATGTGTCGGTTTACCGTGTTTAAGTGTTTAGAAACTCCTATCGATTTAGTGGCGTCCCACTACTCAAACAGAATTTATATACCACTCAATCGATAAATTAACACAATATAAAACCATTTATATTCACTAACAAATATATGCTCATATCTATTATTACACTTAACTCAGTCTAGAGTACTACTGACTCTATCTGTAATGAGTAATCCCCACAAGAGCCAAGGTTCTCATTTAACCTTCAGCTCTGATACCAAGTGTAGCGACCCGCAAATCCGTACCCCTTTGAGTTGATAATAATTCACTCTTGTCCAACCCAAAGTGTATGAAAGAGCGAATAACTAGGGTAAGAAGAAGAAAAAGATAGAAGAAAAATAGAACAACAACAGCAGAATCTCACAATCGCAGCGGAACAAAATATATACTAACATATTTTAAATACAAGAACCGTGTTGTTAATATACATAGCATTATCAGAGTACAATATACAACAATCAATCTGGACAATTTACTAACTTGTCCTCATACAGCGGAAATATAAATCAAATACGGAGATACATCTCTACTCCTCCAGCTCGCCTCCTGAGCTCCAGAGCATCCTATCCTGAATCTGTAATACTCGGTCTGACCCGATCATTATAATAAAATAACACCCGAGTCAGTCTGAAAAACCAGCGTGAGAAAACACACTCAATTTTGAATTATTAGAGGTATCAAAATCTTTTGGAAAACAAAGATATCTCGTAAGACCGCATCACACATAACACGATGGGTTTTTCCCTTACGATAACCAAAACACTTTATAGAAAACCAATGATATTATAATAGTGTCTACATTAAAATACCTATTCAAATACCTGAAATTGTTACATTGATTAAATTCCAGCATACTAGGCTAGCTCTACAAACAAAACCGTAAGCTCGTATTGGAGAGTGGATTCCAACGAATGACTGGGCCACTGGGGTACCGCCCACCACAGTACAACTCTAAAACAATGTACCAAGGACCACGCTAGGATCCCCTACTACACAAGACTGTCCTACCCCTAACCTGGATAGACCGAATATGTTATCACCCCGGGTGTTCCCACCCTTACCATCGAGCGCTCCTTCTTTCATGCACAACCATATCCATAATAAATAGGTTTCCGAGGACATCTAGAAAAGTGATAACATACCCTAATTAGGTGCGACCCACTTAGCCTTGCAACATCTCCCCTATTTTAGTCATTTCTGGTTAATGAGGCTTGAGGCTAAGAGTTACCTTTCAAGAACAATTCTACTTAGAATGCTCATCGTCCTTCAATGACGATGTTCTGATAGCATTCGTCCATATAAATTGCCCTGGGTTTGGACAAACCGAATCACCATCTTCATCATCTTTATGGTATTCATTCGTAACGTTCAAATCAGATCGAAGTAGTTTTCGGATAATTAAGTCCGATCCCGGTCTCTTCGGAACGATTAATGAAATTGGCCAATATTGATAGTCGGTTATTTAACTATCAACAAAACATCCATAAGTAGACACTAGGCCTTATTTTATAATCTCCAAAATATTTATTTCAAAACATCTTCACCAAGATATATATTCAATCTCTTTCAATATTTATATATTTGAAAACAATTTCAACACTTGGATCCATAACAGGGTATTCCCAATTTTCAATACTTAGAAATATTTTCAACTTCCATTTTTATAACATTTAGAAAATATTTCTACTCCAAATCTTTTCCCACTAAAAATATTTTCCAAAACCTTCCTTTCAATACTTAGGAAAATATTTATACGTATAATTTCCAAAATCATTTTAAGATTAAACGTGGAAATATTTCATAACTTATCTCATAAGTCTCCAGAATTTTAATAAATTCTTCCTATGATTCCCAAACGGATTATACTTATTTATAATCCCAACCAACCATTTATAACTCCTTAAAATGAATTCAAAATCTTTCTGAAGTTATCGCATCTAAACATCGAAAATTTTCTTAAGTCTCTAAAATTCCATTTATAGGATTTCTCTATAAAATCTCATCCTTTAATAAACCCCGTTTACACATCTCGAAGAGAATTTATAAATAATTTTTCAATCATTTCAAAACTATACATATAACGAGTATTTAAAAAAAATAGTAATTTATTTAAACTATGTTTAAGTTATTATTTAAAACATTGAAAACACTTTTATAACATCAATAACTCATTTTTAGATGAACAAATAAATTTCCAAAGCTGAATTTAAAAGTTAGAATTTATTAAATAAATAGTTAATATTTGAAAATCTACTTAGCGAAGTATTTCTATCTCAACCAGTTTAAAATTCCATAGTTTTTAAATAATAAAATTTTCCTTTTAATAAACGAACTTACTTCTTAAAATTTAAAATATATTTTTAAAATCTCAATAACCAATTCAACTTATAAATTCCTCTCGATTTCCATCACACCACTTCCATTCTGATTTCCTTAACCCTTTTCACTTTTCAAAAATAGTAATCTACTATTTTCCTCACCCTATTTCCATATTCTAATATAATTTCACCTATGAATTTTATATTTTCAATTTATCATCGTGATATCGATTTCTTTTATTTATAAACATCGTTTATAAATTTTTATAACTCCTTTGAGTTTTTCTTATTTATAAAAACAATCTTATTTATAAAATTCCATTTTTATAAATCCATTCCTTTATAAATCCCATTTATAACTTCCAATCTATTTTTAATATTGACTTCAACTCCCTTTTTTTTATATTTTCCGAATATCATTTATAAATTCTTTTATATAATTCATTTTTAAAAAAATCCTCTATCTTAAAACAATTTACGAAGAGTTAAGTACAACTTAAACAAAAATCTATTATTTTTATTTTTCAATACAGTTTTCTTTAAAATAACCCAAGTCCCAATATAAATATTTTTATATCCAAAATTCTTGTTTATTCCTTTGAATTCCAAAGAATAATATTTATGGTATTTAAAAATATCAAATTAAAGGCCAGTGCTACTATAGCATCCAATAATTCAAATTTCAACAATAATCGATAATAGATTATCTACCACATCATATATCACTATATATGAAAAATAAACAATATATTTGAGGAATCCAGTTGGATCCCTCCAATCTGTTTCCCTACACTCACAGATGTTAATACAACATAAAAATAATACCAATCCCACTTCGAGGGGGATATCGCGGTATATAGGGTCATCCGCTATTATGCGGGGCGCGTTAGGTCTCATCCGCTATAATGTGCGGGAATATCACTCCAAATACTAATATATAAACTACTATATATATATAATATAACATCATTCAATAGATATTAATTAATAAATTCAACCAAGCATCCAACGATTAATTTTAACAATTTAAAATTAAATTGGAAAATTCCAAATGAGTGAGAATTTTCTTACCTTTGATTTTATTTTGCAATCCATTCCAAATTTAAATTAAATTGAACAGCATTCAATTTAATTTAAAATCCCAGCTATCTTCAATAAATTCCAAACAAAATTTATTTCCGTAGATTCAAGGCCACGAGCACCACGCAGCTAGTTTCGTTCATTTTGAACCTCGTACGAATGAGATATATATTTTATAAGCATTTGATTTTATATAAAATAAATATTCCTTTCAATTTCAATTTAAATTTACTAATTACATTATACAGTAATTACCTCCCAGACACCTTCTTCCTGACTGACGATCTACCCTGACATTGCCACACATTTTGCTTCTTCCTCTACCGCACCTTCACCCAAGACAGCCTCCCCTCCTCGTCTCGACCTCCACTGCGAATCCAACCATCACATTTTTCCAAAACCCTAATGCGAATGATCGCCGAGTCCCCCAGCTCCGCCCAATCCTCAGAGCACAACGCGACCACATCAATCATCGCCTCACCCTCGAGCTCGACGCCAACCCAAAACCCTAATTCAAAGTCGAGCACGAATGCAGCTTCTTCTTCCTACACGCGCACGTTGCCTTGATAAGCTCCGCGACCCTCTCACGGCTTCGTTTTTTTATGTGATTGAATTCGTGAGGAAGGAAGAGAGGAGCGTGTTCATTTTTAAACGAGAAGAGGCGTGTTTGAAACGATTACGTGTGATAGTGGAAAATGTTAGCTGATGGATGGAGAAGACAAATTTGAAGTGTAGAAAGATATATATATATATATATATAATTAATTAATTTCCAAAATATCTCGATTTTCGTAGCTTAAAATCTCGAACTCTTCTCGAGGCGTGCCGCCAGGCGTTTATAATGTTATACCCCTATTCCGAATGCAATGGCAAAGGTTTCGAGTCCTAATTCGATCTTATGGAGAAAATAGCTTTTTGGACCCAATTATTATATATATTTTATAAGCATTTGATTTTATATAAGATAAATATTCCTTTCAATTTCAATTTAAATTTACTAATTACATTATACAGTAATTACCTCCCAGACACCTTCTTCCTCACCGACGAACTACCCCAACATTGCCACACATTTTTCTTCTTCCTCTACCGCACCTTCACCGAAGACAGCCTCCCCTCCTCGTGTCGACCTCTACTGCGAATCCAACCATCGCCTTTTGCCAAAACTCTAACGTGAAATGATCGCCGAGTCCCCCAACTCCGCCCAGTCCTCAGAGCACAAGGAAACCACATCAATCATCACCCCAGGCTCGAGCTCGCCGCCAACGCAAAACCCTAATTCAAAGTCAAGCACGAATGCAGCTTCTTCCTCCTACACGCGCACGTTGCCTTGACAAGCTCTGCGACCCTCTCAACGCTTCGTTTTTTTGTGATTGAATTCGTGAGGAAGGAAGAGAGGAGCATGTTCGTTTTTACACGAGAAGTGGTGTATTTGAAACGGTTACGTGTGATAGTGGAAAATGTCAGCTGATTGATGGAGAAGACAGATTTGAAGTGTAGAAAGATATATATATATATATATATATAATTAATTTCCAAAATATCTCGATTTTCATAGCTTAAAATCTCGAACCCCTCTCAAGGCATACCGCCAGGCATTTATAATGTTATACCCCTATTCCGAACGCAGTGGCAAAGGTTTCGAGTCCTAATTCGATCGTATGGAGAAAATAGCTTTTTGGACCCAATTATTATATTGAATTTCGATATAAAATTCAATGTGTTTACATCCCGTATGACCAAACATAACTCCAAACACTACGAAATTTGAAATCCAACAATAATACATTATTATGGATCCAATGGAGCTGGTTTTGTCGAATTCCGAGACTGTGTTCCGAATGGCTATTTTTAAATGTCAATTTGAACAGACTATTTTTAAAATTAAACATATCACTTTTAAATTCAATTTTAAAACTTTTACTATCTTCATTATTATTAATATAAATTTTACAAGCCATTAAATTATTTTTATCGAGCTTAAAACTCAAGATACAAAAATTTAACCAATACTCAATTATAAAATTCAATAATTAAATTATCCAATAAATCGCTATATTTAAATTCTGAATTTATTTTAAAATAAAAAAAACAAATTTCCATATTCAAAATCAATCTTATAATTCAAATTCAATATTTAAAACCATTTAAATATTCCAAATAAAACGTCGAAAAATCCGGGTCGTTGCAATTATATTGAAGTACACCCTAAAAAGATTAACTCTCACCTTTGAAACTCTTTCCGATTCAGTAGATTTCTCGTCCTTGGATAGTTGACCTTTAGCTATCGAATATCGTTTGAATCTGACTTGATTTGAATTTGTATTGATGGAGAGGCTAGGGTATGAATTCGTCCAGCAAAGAAGGGAAGAAATGATAGCTAAAAATTGCATCTAATTGGGGTTTGGGATGCTCAAATAGTGGATAGAAGAGAGAAAAGAGTGGATTTCATCTGATATTAATTCTCCCTCAATCTACATCATCCAAAATTATGCCCCCTCACACCGTAATCAAGCTGCCAAAACCGTGTATGGCTACTGAAATAACAAGCCCTATGATGGGCCTTAAACCTATTTAAGCCCATATAAAAATATTTCGCAATTTAATCTAATTTAATCGCTTATCGATATCGCATATGAAAAATATATATATTATAAATATATTTAATAGTATCTATTCCTCAAACCATAATTAAAATTTTATAATTAGTATTTCATAATATTAATTAATTTAATTAATTTATAGCAATTATAAACTAAATAAATCGTCTGGTTAAAGGAGAATTCATTGTTTCGGTTGTGTAACTCATTAGGCGCAAATTTGGTCAGTGATTAATATCGAACTATTCGATTATTAAAGTTCACACATCACTTAGAAGATGGTGTGACATTTTGGCTAAATTTTCGCTTACATAGTTTCGGTAAAATTCAATCTTACTTAATTAAGCGTTAATTGTGACTTTTATTTACACCAATGCTCTTCGTCAAAACTATATCACTTTGGACTTATCGAATTTGGTAATGGTAAATTCCAATATCATCCATATTCAACTCAATAGTCCAAACACAAAGTCCTTGGTTCAATAATAACTACTATTATCAATCGAAATGCTCTGGCCAGAGACTTTGAATTTGAGTTTACCATTGACCGTGATATTAAACCCATATAACTGAGGAGACGAATCCTCTCTTGAATAGTGCTTCACTTCCAGTACTTCCACTCAACCCAACTATAGTCACTCGATGGACATCGTGCCATGATTTAACTATAATCAAAGTGACCTTTTATATTGAACATCGATAATATTCTCAAGTTGAGAGAACTATGTAAATCCGTCACATCGATATTTTGTGTTTGACCTTAGTTATATTAACCAACAGAAAACTATCGAGTGGGTCATTCTATAGTTATCCATAACTATCAGTACGTAACCCCTAGGTGCCCTCAGCAGTCATGAGCAATACAGTACCTAACATTTGGAGAGCATTACATACTCTAGTCTCAATGATACATCAATATCCAGTCTTGATGCACTTGACTAGGAACATTCAAAATAGTATATTTGTTTTCATCGTGATAAATTACTCACAGTTACAACTACTATTACATAACATACCATATATGGATTTTCTATTAAATATACTTTTAATTAAATTAACTAATTAATACAACATGTTATATCAAGTATGTAATAGAAAGAAAACACATTTTGTTCAAATAAGATTGGTTATCGAGTTAGATATATGTAACAAATTATATAATTGCCTCCAAGGCATACCCCTAACTCTATCAATCTTCCACTTGCGCTTGGGTCAATTATGGAATCTTATTCCAGCTTCCCCAATCGATTTCCTCAAAACCAATTGGGTTAGTCCCTTAGTGAAGAGGTATGCTATTTTTCTTTAATCATCTACTCAGTCAATTAACTCTCTCCAACGCTAGTAAACAACCTTTATCACGTGGAACAATTCAGACTACGTCTCTCAACTTCTAACAAGCTCTACGTTCTGCTCCGAACTATATCGTAACATTTTTATCATACAATAATGTTATGGGATTCTCTACATTTGGAATTACCCTCAGCTCGTTTATAAATTTGTGGATTTATATTTATATACATTGTTTTATTGCGGCGCTATTCAAAGCGATGTACTTAGCCATTTTCATTGAATTGGCTATAGTCTTTTATTTGGAAATTTACAACTTAAAGATTTTTAACTTGAACTTATTATTGACATATTATACTCAATATCACTTATGAAATTTTGAGTCTGAACACTCCTTCATAAGGAGTTTGTTGTTTCACAATTCTCCAGTATTTTGTAAATACCGGAGAACACTCCAAACTACCATTTAGTTATATCGATTTGGATTTGATATTTGCTTCATATATAAAATAGATTAATGAATCACGATATTATAGATAATATAACATGTATGATAATTCCTATTGCCAATGCATAAGGAATCCATCTTACATGTTGCATATTAAACATTTTAATAAGGTGTCCTTACACATCGTTTTAGGACATTCCCTATATCTTTTATACTTACTATAAAAGACATTGTTTACAAATCCAATATCAAGTATTAAAACAACTAAGGCTGATTTTAACATAAGTACATTGTTAAAAATTAGTGATGAGTTGTTTACTTATAGTTTAAAAATATCAACGTGCCTTTTAACATTTTTTTCTTATAAACACACGCTTCCTTTGCATTTTGATTGATAATCAAACTATTTGATAAATCTATCAAAATATTTATTTAATTCCAGTGCTTATATAATGATACTTTCTATCATTTCTAAGATTATATCCAAAAACCCACAAACCCAATATCGCTTCCACTGACTTTGAGATAGTTTGATTGTTATGTGCAAACAGACTAGTCTAAATCTATATTCAGAACTTTTTGTTTCAAAACATATATACCAAAACATAAAGTCACAATATGCGATAATTTTGTGAGTAAAATCCTAACCAACCTAAGCACATCGAATGGTGAATCTGTTACGTTAATTTCAAAAATTGAAATTCATGGTAATATTCTTATCAACGTGGCTCACTATATTCTAACTATAGTTGTCTTTCTCATAAAGACACATTTGTGGCTAATGGATCACATCCCTTTGGATACAACTATCAAAATCATATTTTGATAATGTACTCGGAATCTGTTTTGGATTAGCGCATCATATCATAGAATCAATACTCTTAATGATTTAATTAAACAACCGAGGATTATTTATTCTTGACATTGATAAGAAACTCACATTTTATCTTTAACGTACAAGGATACTCATAGATGTTCTAATGTATTGTGTTCATTTAGGTTTGGTCATTTCATTTCATCTCTTGCAATCTGTAACGACTTATATTTTTAACGATATGATATTTAAATAATTGATTTGAATATTGAATCGTTAATTAATTGAAGGTCCCAAAAATGTGATTTTCCATATACGATCGAATAAGGAATTGAGATCACTTCTGTTGTGTCCGAATCGATGTTGTGAACTAAAATGAATATAGATATTGCTATATTTGGAGATCGGACAATCTGATAGCCAAAACGATCTCGAAAAGCGTGAAATTATCATCCTGGAGCGCTATCTCGGATAGCGATAAACTTTATACCATTGGGACCGGAAAAATGAGATGATGTACGCCGACGAATTTCGTTACGATCGGACGTGCTATGTGATCATACGAGCTCGAAACGTACAACGATTTATTTGAGAAATTCAAATAAACTATATATAAAATATTATTTAAATACACAATCACCTAAACCTTTTTTCCATTTTACTGTTTCATTAATCGTAAACTAAAACCATGGCCACCACTTCACATTACCATTCAAAAATCTAAATAGAAAGGTTCGTTCAACTAAAAATCATGAAACTAAGCCCGTTGAGTTTGTATCGAAGAGAGCTTCACATCTATATGGAGATTAAAGTGCGCGACTGCATCTGCCCGAGCTCGACAATTTGAGTTACGAACTAGGGTTTGGGTTTGGCGAGGCTAGAGGCAATGATAGGTAGAATCGAGTGTGGTGATGCGTTTCTCGTGCGAAGAGGAGTGAGTGGTGTCGATTTGGTAACATGCAACGCTCTATGGTGGAACACGGTATTCGCATGTTTGGGGAGGTAGCTTCCAGGTTGCGATTCCATGGTGTCGACCGAGCTCGACTTTGCGGTGTCCATCGTGGTGAGGAGGTGTAGTGTGATGCGTAGGAGCTATCCGTGCGTTATTTCATGGATCGTAGCTCGATAAAGGAGGAGAGAGAGGTGCACACGGTTTTGGGTCTATGCATGTATGACTTGCACGAACATTATTTTAGGGGAAGAAGATAGATTAGAGAAAGCGATTAGGTAATGTTAATAAATTAAGTTAATTAATCATTGAATTAATCTCAATTCTTATATAATTCATATCTTTTGCATACAAGGTCCGTTTCAGATGCGATTTCTTACGTTGCGCTCATAATGGAGACCTCTACGAATTGACGTTAGGTCGGGTTTTGTGTAGATAAGTGATATTTTCTCTCACCATACTATGATTGTTAGTATAGTATGAAAATAACGTTTTGAAATGATTTCTAACTTTAAAACGTGATTTTTTTACATATTTAAATCTACATCTTATTTTAGAAAAGAATTTAAATGTGTTTAAAAATGGTTTTAAAATCGAATATCAGATTTTTCCATATTGACGATTATTTTGACGAAATTACCAGACTTGGGCTATTTTGTTATTAATCCCATATTGGTTGCTTCAGATGTATTGTATGCATTGTATGTGTTTTATTATAGATGTTTGTATGCTTGTCGATTGCATGTATGCTTGTTTGCTTAGTTTGGATGAAAATGCCGATCATAGGCGATATAATGTTAGGAACATCCCATTAGATAGAGTTTAGTGCATATCGGTCGAATGCACACATGATGTGAACTCAAACAATGAGATAGAGTTTTGTGCATGTCGATTTGATTGCACAAACAATGAAAACTCGAATGGATGGGATAAGTATATGGAAGAGTATTAGGTTGTGTACCGATTGATCTGAAGATGAAGGACGATGCACTTGGATATGCGCTTCAGACTTCAGGAGAGATGTCATACGTTTTCATTTGGTTTGTACCTAGCTATTTTTGGCTAAGTTTAGTTATCGACTAATCTAGAGTGGTCGATATCTACCATTATTAGTGAGGTCGATTTGGCCAATTTTGACATAGACGATTGTGAGGATTCGAAGAGAATGATGTGATGGTTCATTCGTTCGATATTTGATTTAATGCTATGGCTCTTCGACGACAGTTTTGGCGCTGAAGCGAAGACACAATGCTTCCACGCAATGACTTTGTGATTCGACAATGATGATTCCTTGATGGGAAGTGATGATTTTGAGGTGTACTCGTAAAGAAAGCGTATGTGTGATGATATCTGTTGGGGATACGATGGCCCCTAGATACTTCACTTGAGGATACGATGGCCCCTGGGAATACGACGCCCCTTGGATCGCACGATGCTTAGATCCATTGTACACCGGACTATCAAATGGGTAGTCTAGTTCTTGGTCTACCGAGTGGCATGGATTCGAGTACTGAGAAACCAGGACATTAAGTAGTCCTTAACTATACGATGGGGTCGTATGAGTTTCATATATCCAATGCACTGAGTGTGTGAATGTGAGGATGGATGATGGATGATATGTTTGCTTGATTGTTTATCACCTTAGAGATGTCACATGATGTAGATATTATCAATGCAGATATCTATACACCCTTAGTACTTTGATGTATAGTACACACATGATGATAATGATATAGAGTATCATATATTCAGTGTCATATGCTAACCTTGTGGATGTAAGGACAAGTCAGGTATGATTCTCTGTACCCTATGTTCTATATACTATATCGACTTTTATAGTATTTTTAGATTATTTACCGCTCACGCCAAACTGTTGTCTAACTCGAGGATTTATGCTCTGCTTCTTATTACCTTGGGTACACTTAAACGAGTAGACTAAAAAGTAGATGTAATCGATACATGGAGTTCTGTAGATGGACTAGCATGAGGCGATGCTTTCTCATACTTATATTTGGGCTTTGCATATTCCACTGTGTGATACTGTGGAGCTTTGGCAATGTTGATTTACTATTAGTAGAGATAGTTTATCAGTTGAGTTTATTTATTAGTTGAATAAACTTTATTACTGTTTTGTATGACTGCATGAGTTGTGTGCTCTGATTTTATGGTTCATGTAGTTATTGTTGTCTCGCATGTTTTATATCTGTGATGACTATTATATTTTATTCCATGCACTATGAGATATACGACAGGTACTTTGATTGTGTGATATTTTCTTCCTTTCTCTTCTCTTCCATTCTCTTCTCCTCTTTTTTGTTCCTCTTATTTATTTTTGTTTCTTTCTCTTGAACCATCGTCCTACATCGACCGGATGCTCCAACAACGCACTATTCGGTTATATGAGCATCAGAGGTATAGGGAGATCATCACACAATCGGTTGTTTTCATGGATCATATCCAAATCCATTTTGTACCAACAATTTCTTAGAGAAATTCCTTTGCTACGAAATTGGTATTTATTGAAATAATAGTTATGTCTCAGTACAACAGAATGGGCATTCATAAACATTTTAAATTGCCTTATACAAAATTGACTTTGCATTAGTTCACAATATGTTTATGTTCACAACATAAATTACTCATTTAATGACTATCGTTTCCAAAATTTTCTTGGGATGATTTATACAAGATCCCTTATATACAGTTGTTAAGTGCAGTCTTTCGACTTGCACAACCTGCCAACTCTTTGGCCTAGGATATGTAGTGGTTTCTTATAAACCATTATCTCATATGGTTTTGTAAACTATTCTTTTAATGATATCAATTTTAACCTTGTGTACCAGTCTTAAGTACATACCTTATAGAAAGAGTTTAACTCAACTTCACTCATAATTAATCGAGCTTTGTCCAACAAAGTTTGATTACTCCTTATCGATACATCATTATGTATCATAGGGAGGAGTGACTTTTGAGGTTGAATCTTTATTCATTATTAGGTACGTTCAGAACTCTTTTCAATATACTCACCTATTCGATCAAATAGAATTATTTTATTTTTTTGCACGTTATTTTATCTACTTTTGTTTTATACTCTATGATCTTACCATAGACATACTAAATGTATATCAAATACATATGTCCATGTAAGTGACAAATCATTGATGAATATAAACAAGTATGTGAAACCAATTTGGTATTGATAGACCTGCGATTGCATACATCAATATTTATAAATCCAAAGAGTTCATCAACTCATGTAGTGCTCCCACTACGTGGGTGCATTTCCCTTAATTGTTTGAGATATAATTAACTAGTATCATATGATTCATAATCATAAAATAAAAATTATTTCTCAAAACTACGGCTTAGTCCATAATTCCTAAATAATTGTAAATAATTTTAGATACTTCGATACTTTCCATTGCATTACTTTGTAATGTAAACAAATACCACATTATAGTTTTATTTAATAACGAAAATTTACAATATTCACATTGAATTATAACTATGTCTATTTTTCAGTCGACACTGAAAAATAGTCATTATTTCATAAATAAAGTTTGATATGCTTTACGGAAACAATTTTCGTAATTTTATGCAATCAACTAATGTTATATGGCATGCTCCCACTATTTCCACCACTACTGCAATAGCGTACTAAATTCGAAGAACCATCATTCACTTAATATAGATTATTTATTTCATATACTGCAGCTAGTTTAGAGTCATGAGTTCTTTGATCAAATAACTTGAACTCAAAGAAATATATCTTATAGAAAATAATTTTCGATACAAAAATAAATTTTGGAATAGAAATCATATTTCTTATTTCTATGTTAAGTATCAATTATTATTATTATTACAATTCTCGTTTGCAATGTTTCTTTATAAAACAGAATTGACTATTCACTTTCTTTATCCCAACTGTACCTTAAATCACGTCTACTCTTTTACATTTGTTTTTCTTTCTAATGGTCGAACCAATCAAAAGATTACTCTTACTACAACATCATAATGAATTCTAAACAAAAGCGCACTCGATCGTCCTTAATATTTAAGGACATCAAATATGTTGCACTTTGCGTAAACTGATCAAACTGATATTTCAATGATCGGGTTCTTAGATCCATCTTGTAGTTTTGGTCCAATGTTACATTTGACACAATACGATCCTTTTATAATCAAGTAAATTGAGTACTTGATATCACTATACTGTTTATTGGCTTATTTCGAATGAACTAACTTCATCGGAGTATCGTACACTACGAACTGTGACAGTTCTCCATATAACACTTATATGTGATAGTATATGGATCAAATATCCATAGTCTCATATTACTTTTGAGTCCGGAACACATAGAATGCAATACACGGTCTCGACCAAATAAACGTGCAAGCGACAAAATTACGAATGTATTTAGTAATTATAAAACCAGGCGCTTGCATGGGTTTTGAAACATTAACATGCAATGAGCATTTATTAGTAAGTATATGTTATATTTCTATTTGTCAATCTTCAATTCAACTCATTTGTATACGTTAATTGATAAACGTTTTATCAATCATATTAAATACACAAATTTATCAATGTAGATTATTATAACATTATACAGCATATGTTCTTACAATATTAGAAAGGTTAAATGTTTTCATTTCATTTTTCAAATAAGGCTCCCACTAGTCTTTTATGTTTCACCAAACCCTAAGTCAAAACATAAAATGTCTTTCGACTTCACTAGTGGGTGTTAGGACTCGTTTTGGATTTCTGACCTTGAGTTTGCTCAAAAAGTCATAGCTCCACGGACGATGGATAACTCCTTATCGGTTGTATCATACACAACTCCTAACCCTTGGTACCTTATTCTAATTTCACTTCGACCTTGAGTTTGCTGAACAAATCAAAATGAAATTATTCACTCGTACCTACAATATCGCGATGGCCTAAGTATAGTATATGTACCTTGAGTTTGCTCGACAAATACATACAGTTATCTTACCTCGTCTATTCAATATATTAGTAATACTACACATAACATTCCTATCTTGAGTTTGCTCAACAACTAAGGAGTATGCAAGTAATTTATTAATATATATGGTAGAGGACAACATTATATTGAAGATTCATAATCTTTAATATATTATATTGAGTGATATTGACTTATGAAATAACGTATTTCTTTTGAAATACCCTCATGATTCATGTGTCGGACGCATTAGAAACCACGCTATATGTACATGTATTTATGTATTTATTTCTTAGCTAAGGAGTATGCAAGAAATTTATTAATATATGGTAGAGGACAACATCATATTCAAGATTCATAATCTTTAATATATTATATTGAGTGATACCGACTTATGGAATAAAGTATTTCTTTTGAAATACCCTCGTGATTCGTGTGTCGGATGCATCAAAAATCACGGTATATGTACATATACGTATGTATTTATTTCTTAAGTCTATTTATGGTTTCTTTAATGTTCCACCTTTAATTTATACATTCATATTATATAAGTATTATTATTATATTACTTTTATATTTCATATTACTTATATAATAATCTTATGTAGAATATTATATTAATTAAGTATTATTTAACTAATTTTAATTAATTGACGTTTTAATTAATTTTATATCAATTTAATATAACATTTATATTGAATAATTATTATATACTATAATATTTATAGTATACCACATATATCATATATATGTGTATATTATTTAATTAATTAACCTTTGATTAATTTATTTAATTAAACAATTTTAATTAAATCTAGATTAATTTTGAAATTCATTTTATATACATACATGTATACTTATGTTAATTTAACATTTTAAAACAACATAACATATATCATAATATACAATACATACATACATAGATATATATATATTTATTAATTAATTAACTTATTTAATTGATATATTTTATTAATCTTAGTAATAAATTTTGATATTAATTTATATTAATTTTCAAACATTTTGAAGATTTTCATTATATTATAACATTAATAATATGTATATATTATATTTTAAATTAACATTTAAAATTAAAAATCTTATATTTTCAATTGTCAAAACAATTTGAAAATTTATATTATAACATTTATAATATTTTTCTTATTTTAAATTTAACTTTTATTTTTAATTTCAAACTAATTTTGAAATTAGCCCAAGGCCCAATTCAAATTGGGTCTTTTGTATTAGGGATAACCTTTTGGGCTTACCTCATCATTTCGGGCCTAGCTAGTGGCCAAGCAAGGAAGAGCGCTTGATTACCCAAACCCAACCTTAGATACTACTTTTCTAGACATCCTACTATATGAGTAGGCTTTAATTAGTTAACCATAACATGAATAATTTAGACTGCATAGGCTATTGCGCTCTAACACCATTGTAGGAACTAAACTGGCCCACAACAGAAGTTATGGGTGAATTTCAATTTTTTTACCCTATTGGATCCTTATTGGGCCTATGAAGTCTAATTCGTTTAGAATATTTCTAAATATTATTTAAATAAAATCTTTTATTTTATTTAAATTTGTAAATATATAATTTTATTTTATTTATATCTTGATATATATATATGTGTGTGTATGTGTGTACCATATACACACACACACACACACACATATATATATATATGTGTGTGTGTGTGTGTGTGTGTGTGTGTGTGTGTGTCTATGTAACATATCAACATGTGCAAGGTATAACATGCCCATATATAGATGTTCGGATTTACGTTGCAACAGACATGTTAGCTCATCCGATATGCAAGTATATGTTGTCCAAATATATGTGTGTGTATAAACTATTACTAGTATATAAATATGATACATATATATATATATATATGTTATGTATGTTTATTTTTTTATGTAAATGTAAAATATATTTAATATATGTATGTGTATGTATAAAATATTATATATAAAATAATAATAATATATATGCATATTATTATATTATATTTATTTAAACATAAATAAGTTATTTAAATATTAAAATAAATAAAAATTTTAAACCATAAATAATAAATGTACTAATATATATATAATAATAAATTAATGTTTTTAATTTTAATACATATACATGTAAATATATTTGTAATATATAAATACATATATTAATTAATAAATTTATTAATTTTTTTTCAAATTCCAGATAATCTACACAGCTCAAAAATAATTTATTATTTTATTTTAAAATATATTTTAGTTGAATATTGAAATGACCCTAGCTATTTCACCTAATTTTTTTTTTAAGTTTCCATCAATAATTTCCTAGAGTCATTAACCTCTTCACTAAATTATCCAGGATCCTAATTTTCTACTAATATATTTACATCAGTTCTTTAATAATATATTCACATACATATGAAGATGTATGTGACCCTCTTGCTTGGATCAGAGTGTTGGTAAGCAAGAGTGCATCCTGGTTGAATTTGAATTTCTAATCAACCAGTACATAGCTCATTTACCTTAGTTTAATATTTGAGTCATGGGAGTGAATTCCCATAATCATGTGTAATCTATACCTATTAATTTTTTATCATTCTTATTGTTATTGTCTGTTAGTTTGAGATAGTAAGGTGATCTCAGATTATATAGCAAGCCACCAAAATTTTAGTTTAATTATTTGGGATTTGGTTAAAGTCAGAAAGGAAAATGATATACTCACTTATCATTTTCAACACCAGTTGTTTTATCACAAATTTCTATACTTATTACCAGGTCAGTTGTGTAATTCTTTCATAATCTAGATAGTTGTATTTTCCTTAACCAAATTTATATGCTAATCCCTGAGTTACCTCAGCTTGCATCTAATTTATAGGTTGCTTTACTGGATTTAGAGAATCCAGATTCTATGGTCATTTGACAAAAGTAGTATTTAGATAATATGTGTGCATATTAGATGTATTGTACTCTCTGGGCTAATAAAGCTATTCAAAATAAAATGTGAGTTGATCCAGTATTTGAAAATGTCTTTGTTCATGCATTTGCAAAGAAAGCTTCAGATTTTAGAAAGTGTATTTTCTTCCTTTATACCCACAACTCTGATCATCTTGATCAATCCAGACCTCAATATTTTTGAAGTGGGTTAGCCTTATGACTAGATCATCAAAACATTAGTGCCTGGCTTTTGCAATGTAAATTCAGATACCAGACATTTGTAAAATCCCTTAAAACATGTTTATATCTTTTTAAAGTGTACAAATATGTTGTTTCTTTTATCAAAACACTTCTGCATATTGTCCCAAAATTCTTGAAATATTACTTCTAGCTAAACTCAGATTTTTAACCTTCAAACTTAAAGTTTTAAGTAACTTGAAATTAACTAATACAATATATGTATATATTTACATATCTATTTCTCAATTACTGGCATATATCATTTACAGATTTTCACCATAATACTCAAATATATACTTTCTTGCATAGATTCAACTAAGTCTTTGGTAAATCCAAACTTAATACATTACTAGATTCAGTTAAAACAACTAAATAAATTCAAGCATTCAATTACATAACAACCAAAGCATAACTATAAAAGCTTCTCAGAATACATGCAAATAATTCCTTCTGAGTTCTTATTTAATTCTAATTTAGCATGCTTATCCAATCATTCTCATTAGCCATAGCAGCTTCCTATTTAGAACCAGCATTCCCTGTAAGAGCATTAGAGGCTGCCCCATTTTAAATGAGACACCCCAGATGCCATAAGCAAACAAGGGTCAGATACAAGATCTGGTATGAGCAATATAAAAAATTCCATGATATTAAGTAAATGAGTGAGACATAAACATTTTGTATAAGTGGGCATAGCTTCTTTGTTCAATTTGCCTGACTTGTTTATGATGTATTGTGCATATATGATCAGTGTTTAAGACTAACTATGTACACACTTTCAACTATGTAAACATACATTTCAAATAGAAATACTCAGGAACTATCATAGCTCCAGACCAACCATCTTAGGAATAACTCAAGTTCCTACTTCATCAATTTAAGGTTGTATTTACCAAATTAATTCCTAGCCTCATCTGCCATAAAGGAATCACGGGGACACATTGCAATAAAATAATTCACATTATTGCACAAAGATCTCAGGGCTTAAACAAGCCATGTGCCAACTTGCATACTTTAAATACAACAAGCATTCCAGCAGTCCTCTTGGCTCACAATCCTTAGTTTATTTACTAAGTGTTCATGTTTAATCCTATCATGAGATAGCTAGGTGACTGAATCACATTGTATATGAATTATAAAACCCACAAGCATAATTCAAAAACAAGCTAACATTCCTATCCAGAGGAAATCATATTTTCAAATATTTTGGCTTAAAGAAAATACAGGAATATTTACAACTGGAAATAAAGACTGGGCATGTGGGTTATTATTGTTTCATAAGCAACCATGTTTGAACTAAATTCAAGATCTAGCTTAAACAAGATTTCTGGCTCATGGGTTTTCTATTTGATCAAGGGTTCAACACTTTTGGATATTTCCATTGCAACCTTGAATCTTTCATTTGAGCCTCAGCACTTACACAAGTGTAATGCAACTCATATACATTTTGATTTCTATATTTCCCATGCCATATCTAAACCAGTTGCAAGTATCCTCTATTTACTTTCATGATTTCATACTTTTACATTTCTGGGTGTAACCAAACAGAGCAAAATACTCAAACATCAAAGCAATCAAAACATTCAGAAACACCCATTAAAACATCCATTAAAGCCATATTAATGAAATCAACAATATATGGAAAAATAACATAAGCTTGGCTGCCTCATAACAGGACTTAATGCCATGGGTTTAGTGAGATTACTCACAGAAAAATGCTTCTCTTGCTTAATCCAGAAAAGAAACCTTTTCAAAACTTGCTTTCTGCTTGTAAATATTTTCCTCTTTGTTTTCTTAAATGTTTTGGGTAGCAAATGATTTTTCTGGTTTATACTTGGATTTATAAGAGAGGTTTTCTAGGGTTTTATCATTGTAAAATCCCATTCCTACCCTGGCCAAGACTCATGCATTTTGCATTTCAAATTTGTTTATTTTCACCTTTAATATCCCGGCCATATGTGAGACCTGCCTTTCCTTTTTCTTTTCCAGAATATGTCATATTCTTACCAAGTCATGATAATTGTGTGACATTGTTTACTTGTTTATTTTCTAAAAATCCTCCTTTCTATTTTCTGCCTAAAGCAATTGTTTTGCTTGTAATTTATCTTTTGCTATTTTAGTGATACACTTTCCCTTGCTTATTTCTTTTTAATATTCTCAATACTTACAGAAATGTATATTTGTATACATATCTTATCTAGGCTTATTTAATTCCTTCTTAATTTCAGAAACATATGCACCTATATATGCATACAGGTTTTCAAATCCTTATAACACACACATATATATATATATATATATATATATATCCTGGGTTTTAAATAAAATCTGTTTACTGTTTTAAAATAAAACTTACTTTTCTTATTCTCTGGGATGATCCATATAATTCTAGAAATCAAATATCCATGTTACAAAATCATGTTTGTAATGCTTTTTAATTCTTGTTTTATATTCAGGAAATCTGGAGTTCTTCCTTGTGCCATATCAGTGTGCACGTGCACACATGCACACACACACTTGCACATAATTAATCCCATATATTCCTATACAAATAAATTCATATATTTCAAAATCCAACCAAAATAAGATTCCATGAATTTCTGGGGCATTACAATCACCCCACCTTTTTAGGAATTGTGTCCTCACAATTTTCTCATTTTGACTTTAAACATTTCCAGATTTTTTTTTCTATCAAACATTGCATAAGCAAACAATTCAGTCAAAACAACCATACATATTAAAATTTTAGGGATTTAGATTTTACCTTCCACTGCAAAAAGCTTAGGGTAATCCATCTTTATCTTATCCTCTAATTCCCATGTACAATCATTAGGGTCTAGGCTCCATTGAACCTTTACCAATTTCAGAGTTTTGTTCCTCACCTTCTTTTCCTCTTTAGCTAAAATTCCCACTGGTTCTTTCTCATAGACCAAATCAGGATTTATTTGAACTTGAGTTGGTTTCTCTAGAATTTCCTCTTTATCATGCACCCATCTCCTAAGTTGTGATACATGAAATACATTGTGCATTGCACTCATCTCTTCTGGTAGCTCCAACTTATATGCTAATGAACCTATTCTTTCCAAAATCTTGTAAGGTCCAACATATCTTGGGGTAAGTTTTCCCTGCTTGCCAAACCTCAACACCTTCTTCATAGGTGAAACTTTGATGAAAACATAATCACCAACTTCATATTCTACCTGCTTCCTCCTTACATCTGCAAACTTCTTTTGCCTATCTTGAGCTGCTGCCATCCTTCTTCTTACAAGTTCAATTTTCTATGTAGTTTCTTTAACATACTCAGGCCCTAAGACAGCCTTTTCTCCTGCTTCAACCCAACATATTGGTGACAAACATGGTTTTCCATATAAGGCTTTAAATGGTGCCATGCCTATGGTGCTTTGATAACTATTGTTATATGTAAATTCAGCCAAATGGAGGTGATCTTCCCAATTGCCTCCAAAGTCCAATGCACATGCCCTCAACAAATCCTCCAAAACTTGATTTATTACTTCAGTTTGACCATCTGATTGGGGGTGGTATGCAGTACTCAAGCATAATTCACTCCCCATGGCTTCTTGAAAGCTCTTCCAAAATCTGGATGTAAAGATTGTATCCCTATCACTCACTATGGTCTTAGGAATTCCATGCAACCTTACTACTTCTTTCATGAATATTTGAGCTAGTTTTGGTGCATTTCTTTCTGCCTTCACTGGTATAAAGTGTGCTACTTTAGTCAATCTATCAACTACTACCCAAATGCTTGTATTTCCTCTCTTTGATCTAGGCAGACCATCTATGAAATCCATAGATATATCTTCCCACTTCCACTGTGGTATGCTTAGAGGTTGTAATAGGCCTGAGGGTCTTTGGGTTTCTTCTTTGACTTGTTGGCAAATCATACACTTTGCAACATGTTTGGCCACATCAGTTTTCATCCCTCTCCACCAATAATCCCTCTTCAAGTTTTGGTACATCTTGGTGCTGCCTGGATGTATAGAATATTTGCTCCTATGATATTCATTAAGTACCTCTTCCTTTAATCCTATATCCTTTGGAACACATATCCTACCTTTATTCCTTAAGTATCCATCCTTATCAAGGTGGTAGTTTGCTACTTCTTCTCCTTTTTCTATTAAAGTTTTCTTTTCTAATAAATCTGGGTCTTCCTTTTGCATTTTCCCCACTTTCAAAATTAAATCTGATTGTAAAGTTATCAAACTTAATTTTCCTTTACTCCCTTCTTCAATCATCTCCATGTTTACCTCACTGTTTTCCTCAATCTCCAAATCAGTAAGTAGAGATAGATTTCTAAACTCTTCTATCATTAACATGGCTACTTTTGCATGCTGTCGACTCAAAGCATCTGCAACCTTATTAGCCTTTCCTGGGGTATAAAGTATGTCCAAATCATATGCTGCAAGAAACTCAACCCATCTATGCTGCCTCATATTCAAATCTTTTTGTGAAAAGAGATATTTTAATGCTTTATGGTCAGTGTATAAGATAAACTTAGCACCTAGAAGATAATGTCTCCAGAGCTTTAATGCATATACCACTGCTGCCAACTCAAGATCATGGGTTGCATACCTTGATTCATGTGGCTTCAATTGTCTTGATGCATAGGCTATAACTTGATCTTGCTGCATCAATACAGCTCCTAGCCCAGAACCACTTGCATCAGTATAAACAATTAAATCCTCATTTCCTTCTGGTACTTTCAACACTGGTGCATTGACTAAGGCCTCCTTGATTTTACTAAAGGCTTGTTCACATTTCTCAGTCCATATAAAGGGTTGGTTCTTTCTAGTTAGGTTGGTAAGAGGTGATGACATCTTAGAAAAATATTTTATAAACCTCCTATAATACCCTGCCATTCCCATAAATGACCTAACTTCTCCCACTGTGCTTGGCCTTTTCCATGCTTGGATTGCCACAATTTTATTGGGGTTTACAGAAATGCCTTTGGCAGATATAACATGCCCAAGGAAATGCACTTCTTCTTTCTAAAATGCACACTTAGAAAATTTTGCTTTAAATTTTTTTTTCTCTTAATCTAGACAAAACAAGGTGTAAGTGATTTTCATGTTCCTCTACTGTTTTAGAATAAATCAAAATATCATCAATAAAAATCAATACAAACTTGTCTAAATAATCCCTGAATATCCTATTCATCAAGTCTACAAAATATGATGGGGCATTTGTCAACCCAAATGGCATGACAAGAAACTCATATAGACCATACCTAGTGTTAAAGGCTGTATACTTAACACTTGAGTTCTCAACCTTCATCTGATGGAATCCAGATGCCAGGTCTAATCTAGAAAATACTTTTGCTCCACTAAGTTGATCAAAAAGATCATCAATTCTAGGTAAGGGGTACTTGTTTTTGATAGTGACTTTGTTTAGCTCCCTGTAATCTATGCACATTCTTAAAGTACCATCATGTTTCCTTACAAACACTACTGGAGCACCCCAGCATGAATTACATGGTCTTATAAATCCTTTGCTTTCCAATTCTTCTAACTGTTTCTTCAATTCCTTCAACTCACTAGGCCCCATTCTAGTGGATTTCTTAATAATTGGACTGGCTCCTGGTATGAGGCTAATCTGAAATTCCACTGGTCTGTGGTGTGGAACACCCTTAACCTCTCCAAACACATCTAAGTATTTGTTAATTATGGGGATTTCTTCAATAGAAGGCTCACTGGAATCCTTATTTAAGTCAATCAAGTGATATAATTTTCTTTCTTTGGCTATTTCACACAAAATTGTGATTCTTTGACCTCTAGAATTTTGTAATGATATGGTGGATGAGTCTAAATTAATTATGGCTTTGTATTGCCTTAACCAGTCTACACCCAATATAATACCTATATTTGGGTAATTTAAAACATATAAATTGAAAATAAAAACATTTCCTCCTATGTTTAATTCCACATCCACACAAATCATGTTTAAAACACTAGAACTCCCCAATGGGCTCTGCACTAACAAAGGAGTTTCAACCAGTATGCAATGTAATTTAAGCAATGCAACTAATTCATGGGAAATCAGAGAATGTGTAACGACCCGCTATTTTGGACCATTCAAATCGACAATAAATCCACACATGTCGGACTTGAATAATTCAAAATAACAGATTGTAATAAAATTTGGCAAAACTCAGCATATGCAGTAAATAAATCAATCACAGAATCACAGACACAGAGTAATACAATAATACGCAGCAGAATAGATAAAATAGTAGTTCATGAAGCTACTATATAAACATCAGAGTTAGAAATAAAATACAACAAAATATCGCAAATACAGTGAAGTCTCCAATCCAAACAGATGACTTCTGTGAACGAATCAGCTGGAAAGCTGGAAGCTGAGGCGATAGTTGGATCTCCAAGGGAAACTCCAAACTCCAAAGGTGAGTCTCAAATGTTGTATCACTCGGTCTGACCCGAGCGTAAAGCAAAACACAAAAACACTCGAGTCAGGATTAACATTCTTATATAAATAAATCCAACTCAAGTGAAATATCAATTGAAATACGAGTAACTTAAAGGATGTTGGGATAACCATCCTCTAAGGATCTTCAGAACTATCTACAAGGTGGAAATATACATTTTAACACCGTGGTCATTTCAATTAATTTTTATACTTCAAAACCCAAATATCATTTCATTTCAAATATATCTATTTTCCAAAATAGTATATATATATTAAATGATTTGAAAAGTAAAGTATTTAATTTCCTCAAGTCTAGCAAATCGATTCAAATCAACTTCAAATTCCAAATTCAAATTTATTCAAAGCTCAATTCATCAATTTAATTCATTTCTAAACAGATCATTTAAATTTTCAATATATTTCAAAGCTTTAATATTCAACATTTTCAAAGTTAAATTTAACAGTTTCATATAGCTCTTGATTTAACTTCATTATTTTTTTATCAGGGAATATTCACTTAATAAATTCAATATCATTTAACTAGCCTTAAATTACATTTTTACTAAATATTTCCTTAAACTTTATTTAACAAGAAATATTCATTAGATTACTTATAAATCAAACTCAAGTTATAAATCATATCTTACATCTCCATTTCGATGAGTTTCGAATCGGTTTAATTAAATAAAATTCTTTATTGAATACAATTTCAACTAAATTCAAATTATCTTTCTAACCTTAACTTATTCAAATTATTACCAAAATCTATTTTTGAAATATATTTAAATACTCAACATATTATATGTATTTAAATCAATCATTCCCATTTATATATAATAATTTAAGGCTCAACATTTATTAAAACCATATATTTCTTTCCAAAACCATAGAATTCATTTCTTTAAAAATATTTATATATATGGACCAGCGGCGTCTGTATATATATTTATCATATGGTTAAGTGATACGGATATTTATCATTTCAATCCGAAATTTTAATATATACGGGTAGATATCATTTCGACCCGTAATCCCAATTTCAATTCAAATGAAAATCGCTTGGGTTTATCATTTCAACCCATAACGAAATTCTCCTATTCTAAAGTTCATTCGGGTATGTATCATTTCAACCCATAGTGAATTCTATACTAACAGGGAACTTGCAGAGTGATAACAGATAATATAAAATAAAACAACAGGCATATATCATCAATAACAATAGAATAAGAACAACGGGATATGATGTCATATCCCACATGTGAACAGTTATAGATAATAGCATATATATCAATGTAAATAACTACAGCAACATATTTCAACTGCTATTTCAAATGAAATCAAATTTAAATAATAAAAGAACGTTAATCGTGAGTGATTGCTCACCTTTCGAGGCTAGAGGATAGACAACGAATGAGATAGGCTACGAATCCAAGCATGAAATTGGAAAGCAAAGCAAGATTTGCACGAATCTCAAAACAAGGCAAGATTTGAACGTGAATTTGACGAACAAGGCTGATATAAATCGACGAAATAAATTAGAATCAATTAGATAGAAACAAGAATTTATATACTAAATTTCAAATCAATATAAATTTAAACACATATTAAATTAAATATATATATATATTTCAAAATCGTTGTTTTTAAATAGACCCATATAAAACAACCATATCTTCATAATAAATTTTGAAATAAATACATATATCTACTTTCCAACCATTAATATTAGTGTAAGTATAATATATAATATAAATGTACCAACTTTCAAAATACTAATATAACAGTATGTTTAAAACTTACATACAACTCAATATAACAACTCTATATATAAAAGACTGCAACAGCTTATGTATATATATTATAATGCAAACTACTGTAACTTTACACAATAAAAGTATAACATACTGACTAAAGCGGCTTATATATATTGCTATTCAACTATGTGCAGACAAGTCCAGTAAATATGTGCAGACCGACTTCACAACACTCTATATATATAATTGCATATGTGAGCTATTTATCTATGCAAACAACCACTTGTGCATGATATCAAAAATGTATGCAGACGCAATATATGATATATATACGGACCATATCTATGAACAAATGCCTACCTGCCACATCAAATAAAATATATATAGACATGTATCTATATAAAATTTGATAAAGTAAATATCAGATTGTTTAAAACAACCTATACTACATACAAAATCCTTCGAATGCAAAATCATTGAACAACAATCTTCTAAAATGTATGCAGACTACAAAATCCTACAACCTTTACATAGTAAAATATAATATTATAAAACACAACAAACCCATACTACAACTTCTTTAATAATATAAACTTGCATACACTTGAATAAACTAACATATGCAAGCAATTCAACCATTATAGGACACGTAAATGACATATATTATAAGAATGGAACCACTATCTCATACATCTATATATTTTACTATTATATTTATAATCATATTATACTGCACTGTCCTATATACTTTAAATACTCTGGTACATATAACTTTCACCTGCAACCATATTATACTAACAATTTATAATACAAACTAATACACAACGACTGGAAATATAATATCCAGGAACACAACTCACGGCAGCATGCATATCCTATATATAGCAAATACAAACGTATATCTGTTTGTATTTGCTATATATAGGATATGCATGCTGCCGTGAGTTGTGTTCCTGGATATTATATTTCCAGTCGTTGTGTATTAGTTTGTATTATAAATTGTTAGTATAATATGGTTGTAGCCTTGTAGGTGAATGTAACGACCCGTATTTTTACGGATCGACAAGTTCGTCAAAATCTGGAATTTTTGCATTTTAAAGTCATTTCAGATTTTAGGCAAATTTTGCCTAAATCCTAAGTCGTTCACGACTTAGCATGAGTCGTGAGTCGTATACGACTTAGGAGAGGAGTTCTGGGCGAGTTAAGGACCCAAGGAGATAAGTCGTAGCTGGGCTAGGTTAGTAGGTTGAAGTTTACTCGGCAAGTGTTAAGTCGTAGGTTGTAAGTCGTTGCCGAGTTAAGGGATAACAACCTAAGGAAGTGACCGACTTATAGTTTTAACCGACTTAAGGATAGTGGTGAGTTAAGTGTTAAGTCGGCTGACGAGTCAAGATAGTGGTCGACTTAAGACCTGGACGACTTAGTAGTTAGTATGTCTGACCAGTTATTTGTTAAGTCGTTGCCGAGTTAAGGAAGTGGGGTTGACCGACTTAAGAGTTGGGTCGGCAACGACCTAAGGACATGTTGTGAGCGACCTAAGTGTTTGGGTGTTAAGTGTTAGGTCGGCAGGGTAATTGAGTCGGTAGGTAGTTGAGTCGGCAACGTGTGTTGAGTTGTGAGTCGGCAGTACGTCTCTTGTGTTAAGTCGTAACCCAGTTACGAGTTAAGTCGTAGTTGTATTCCTTCGTATGTCTTAAGTCGGCAAGGCACTTATGTCGGCAACGACCTAAGTTAAGTCGCGCCTATGTGTTAAGTCGCAGTTGCGCTTTGTTGTTGAGTCGTCAACCGACTTAGGACTTGGGTTTTGCGGCAGTATGATAAGTCTGCTTCGTTGAGTCGGTCATTTGGTTAAGTCGTAGGTCGGCGAGGCAGTTAAGTCGTTAGGTCGTATAGGCTGGTTAACTCGGCAGGCAGATGAGTTTTTAGGTCGGCAAGGCACTAGGTCGGCAAGGCATTAGGTCGGCATGGTGTTAAGTCGGCACCGACTTAAGAAGATAGCCGAGTTACGACTTAAGGCCAGTTTTCAGCTATAAATAGGAGGGGTTGTTCTCACTTTTTGGATCCGGATTTTGAAGCGACGAAGTGCTGCCATTTTGAGAGCTCGACTTCTACACTTCTTCACTTCTTTTCTCCACTCTAATCTAGTGCTTCCATCCATCCAAATCGAAGATCAAGGTTGAAGATTCAAGAGCTTAGATTGAAGATCTTCATCTTTTCAAGAGAGATTTCTTCGTTTGAAGTGAGATCTTGTCGGATCTAGCTTAGTTCTTCGCTGTCCAGATCTGAAGTTGTTATCTTTTGGATTGTTTAGGAGATTTGGTGAGTGGTGATTATCTCTCACACGGATCCAAAGGAGTATATCGGATTGTTGGCTCGTTTTGGTGTTAAAATAGAGATTTCCATGCATTTTCTTCATCCTATGTGTAGATCCATATAGATCCATTGTTCATGATGATGTTGCATCCACTTTATCATATGTTAACCTATGCAAGTTCATTCATCAAGTTTGTAGAGATATAATACATGTTTTCATGCTTATTGGACTTTCAACTCTTTAATTACGAAAATGCCATTATTGTTATAATTGTCTACTTAGATCATATTTGAATGCTTGATTGCTTGGATTGATGTTTGATTTGATTGCTTGTTATGAACTAGATGATTGATGATTAGATTTAGATCGAAGATGATTCAAAAGCTAAGGGAAAGGCTCTTGAAATGGAAAAGCTGCTCGTGGCATATGTAGCGGGATGATGAAGCTCTTATGCATAGATTTGATGATGTGGTGATGAGATGAGGCTTTGCGAGGATGTAATGAAGCGAGGCAATCATGTGATGAAGACTTGGTCTAATCTAGACGGGATCATTCCAAGCATGTTGATAACTCGGTGATATGATTCGAGTTGAGGATAATGAATGGATTCGAGAATAGTCATCGAGGAGGATGACTAGGAGGCTTGGATAGCATCGTTGTTGAAGGTTCTAGCATGCTCTAAGCAAGAGTACGTTTGGGCAGATTCGATAGTCCCAACGGCCAACTGTTGATGGTCGAGTACTCTGGGCAGATTCGATAGTCCTAGGCACGGGCTGCGACGACGTGCGGGAGTTATGTCTAGAACCGGGGTTTCCATTAGCCCTTGACGGACGGCTGAAAGAATGTGCCGGTCATTCAATTAACGGTGATATCGAAGCAATGATAACAGTGATAGCCAGAGTCATGGATGTTTGGTTGTATCGTCATTCGGACTCAAGAGCGGTATTTTCTGGGTGCTTATCTGATTTAGGCCTTGGTACTTGGAAAACATCGCCCTTGACTCGAGTGATAGTAGCTTTACTTTAAATTGTATGCTCTGCTATGTTTGCTTCTGCTTAGTGTGTGTCTGGGGGCTATCACTGTAGAATGAGGTTGGAGTGGGAGGGTTGTATTCCTATTCCTTTTCCTTTATGCTCTTTTGGTATGTTGTTAGTTAATTTACTGCTCACTAAGACTGTTGTCTGACTCAAGGCTTTATGTTTTTAATTCTTATTGCCTTGGGCTGTTCGTCCATTTTGGGACGGGCAGACTAGGTAGCAGGTGACAGGTGCTGTTCTCTTCTCACGATGCTGATATCGAAGACGAGCTAGAGGGTTGCATATTATCTTCTTATATGTACTGGATTTTCCGCTGTTTTGTATTCTCTGAGAGTTATGTAGTGAGGTTGGATGTATTGACTATGTGGATGCTTGTATTCAACTATTATGGAGTTTTATATGATGTCATTTTATTCTGTAAAGCTTCACTATACATATGTTCTATTGTATTTTGTCCATGCGCTGTGAGTAATACGATAGATCCTGTTGTTTTAATCTTATCTTGACAATCGTCCATGGTCGCCTGGCACACTTTACAGCGCTCTATCTCTAGATTCGGTGCAGGGGTCATGGGCGGTCGTCACATTTGGTATCAGAGCATTGGTTAATCGGTTTTACCCAACGCTCGCTGAAGTAACTACGTATGAGAGACGTAATTGTATTTTGATGGATGATTACTATATATAATATAGTAGCTTAGTAGAGTTTGAGTCCTTTATGCAGTTGTTTCTCTAGATGTTCTAATCATTCCTTTTTATAGATATTGAGAATGAGTCGAAGAGGGAGACCAGCTGCTAGGGGAGGTCGTGCTACTGAAGAGACTGCTGATTATGCAGCCATGTTCGAAGCTATGATGACTTCGATCATGAGAAGGATACCAGTTCCGGGGGCGGCAGTTGATGTTGGAGTTCAAGTCCAAACTCCGAAACCAGTGGATTTTGCTAAGCTGTGCAAGGATTATACTGCTCTTGGAGGAAAGGTTTTCTTGGGAACAGAATCTACCATTGAGGTCCAGAGGTGGATAGATGCTTGTAGAAGGATCTTTGGTGATTTGGGAATTGATGATGCAACTAAGAGGAAGTTGGCATCAAGGCAGCTTCAAGGGAGAGCTTCTGATTGGTGGAACTCTATTACCATCAATACTGCGGAGGAAGAGATTACTTGGGAACAATTCCAAGCTAGATTTGAAGCTAAGTTCATTTCTACAGCTCAGAAGTCTGTTCTGTTCAAGAAGTTTGTGGAGCTCAAGCAGGGAGGGAGATCTGTTCTTGAGTATGTTTCTGAGTTTGAAGCTTTGTCCAAGTATGCTCGGTCATATATTGAGTCTGCTTACCAGAAGAATGAGAAGTTCGTGACTGGTTTGGATAGTTATCTTGGGAGACAGTTGGTGGATCATTTGGACGATTCATTTGAGAAGCTTGTGGAGAAGGCTCTTAGGCATGAGAGTCTGTTTCCTAAGGAAGGACCTGTTGTTGCTGCTACCAAGGGAGAATCTAAACCACAGCAGGGTGGAAACCAGAAGAGGAAGCAGCAGCAGCAGAAGGGTAAGGATGGCCAGAAGAAGCCGAAAGGCGAGGTGACTTGCTACAATTGTCAGCAGAAGGGCCATTTCTCCAAGGATTGTAAGAATCCGAAGGCACCGATGAAGTGTCACAACTGTGACAAGCCGGGACATTTCAGGAAGAATTGCCCAGAACCAAGGAAGGACAGGCAGATTGTGCAAGCCTATGCTTTGGGGGTTGTTCCGTCGTCTTCGAAAGCTCCTACTGCTGAAGAAAAGGGAAAGAGTGTGGTTGTTCAAGGTACTCTTTTCCTATGTGGTGTTCCAGTTAGAGTTCTGTTTGATACTGGAGCGTCGCATTCGTTTGTTTGTAATGAACTCGTTGGCCGGTTAGGTTTGACACCGGGTATTGTTGATAGGCCATTGGTCGTGACTAATCCAGTTGGGGGTTCGTCTTGTTTGTGTATGTTATGCCGTGGTCTGGTTGTGTCGAGTCATGGTTGCTCTTTTGTTTGTGATTGCTTTGTTCTGAACTTTGCGGGGTTCGGAATTATTTTGGGTATGGACTGGCTTAGGAAGTATGCGGCTAAGGTTGATTGCGAAAGGTTGGAAGTGACAGTCGAGAATGTGGAAGGGCGAAAGATTGTGATACGATGTAAGCATGAAGAAGGCGTCTTCATGAGCTTCATGTATTCGCTAGTTGTTCCACGGGATGGACTGTCATCAGTGCCGATCGCTAATGGATTCGAGGATGTCTTTGACGAAGTCAAAGGGTTGCCGCCGCATAGAGAGATCGAGTTTCGAATAGATCTAGTTGAAGGAGCCAGACCTGTTGTGATGCCTCTTAGGCGGATGGCGCCTAGGGAACAGCAGGAGTTGAGGGTGCAAGTTGATGACCTTTTACAGAAAGGATTCATTCGGCGTAGTGTGTCCGAATGGGGTGCACCAGTTGTGTTTGCAACCAAGGCAGATGGGTCGTTGAGATTGTGCGTCGATTATCGTGAGCTGAATAAGGTGACTAAGAAGAACAAGTATCCATTGCCGAGAATAGATGACTTGTTTGATCAGCTTCACGAAGCCAAGGTGTTTTCTCAGATGGATTTGGCAACGGGATTTCACCAGTTGAGAGTGGCTAAGGATAGTGTGTCGAAGACTGCTTTTAGGACACCATCCGGTTTCTTTGAGTGGCTGGTAATGCCGTTTGGATTGACTAACGCGCCAGCATATTTTGTGGATCTTATGAATAGAGTGTTCAGAGATCAGTTGAACAAGTTCGTACTTGTGTTCGTGGATGATATTCTGATTTATTCCAGAACGGAGGAAGAGCACAAGACGCACTTGCGTATTGTTTTGGAGATCTTACGGAAACATCAGCTGAAGGCTAAGTTTTCGAAGTGTCACTTCTGGAAGAGTGAAGTGAGGTTCTTAGGCCATGTGATTTCTGGAAATGGAATAGCGGTTGATCCCGCTAAGGTGGCAGCAATCCAGGATTGGGTTAGACCTAAGAATGCATCTGATGTGAGAAGTTTTCTTGGATTAGCAGGATATTATCGACGGTTTATCAAAGACTTCTCCAAGATAGCTGCACCGTTAACAGGATTGACGAAGAAGAACCAAGTGTTCAGTTGGGATGCTAAGTGTGAGCAAGCTTTCGGAATCCTGAAAGAGAGACTGACAAGTGCTCCTGTTTTGACTATTCCTAGTGGGAATGATGAGATGGTGGTTTACACCGACGCATGTGGTACTGGACTTGGAGCAGTGCTGATGCAGAAGGATAAAGTTGTTGCGTATGCCAGTCGACAACTGAAGCCGCATGAAAGGAATTACCCAACTCATGATTTGGAGTTAGCGGCGATTGTATTTGCTCTGAAGATGTGGAGACATTACCTGTTGGGAGTTCGATTCGAGTTGTTTACGGATCACAAGTCGTTGAAGTATCTTTTCTCCCAGAAGGATTTGAATCTTCGGCAGCAACGTTGGCTAGAGTTTTTAGCATCATATGATTTTGGTATAGCTTATACTCCGGGAAAAGGTAACGCAGTGGCTGATGCGTTAAGTCGAAGACATGCAGGATTGGGAGCCATGTTTTCTGAATGGAAGAGTCTCGAATACTTAGCTGGATTCGACTTCAGGCCTAGATGCGAATTGGAACCTGAAATGTTGGCAAACTTATCGATAAGACCGACTCTTGTGGAAAGGATTGGCGAGAGTCAAAAGCGAGATGATAAGCTTGTCAAGATTATCCGTGAATTGGAATCTGGATTGGAGCCAGAAAAGGATAAAGGATTCGAGGTCGATAGAGAAGGTTGGCTTCGAAAGCAAGGACGACTAGTGGTTCCCGATATAGATGAATTGAGGAGTGAAGTTCTGAAGGAAAGTCATCACTCGAAGTTGACAATTCATCCAGGTGGAAATAAGATGTATCGGGATATGAAGAGAACCTACTACTGGGAAGGCATGAAGAAGGATGTTGGAGATTTCATTTCCAAGTGTATGAACTGTCAGTTGGTAAAGGCTGAACAGAAGAAGCCAAGTGGATTGCTTCAGCCCTTAGAAGTTCCTACATGGAAGTGGGAACAAGTGTCGATGGATTTTATCGATGGATTGCCTAGAACCAGAACAGGAAATGAAGGGATTTGGGTCATTGTGGATCGTCTGACTAAGAGTGCACGATTCATTCCTGTTCGATCGACTAGGACTGCATCAAAGTTGGCTGAGTTGTATGTGAAGTGGATAGTTCGATTCCATGGTATTCCGAAGAGTATAGTGAGCGATCGAGATCCATTGTTCACTAGTGGATTTTGGAAGAGCTTCCAGGAAGTTTTGGGAACCGAGTTGTGTTTGAGTACAGCTTATCACCCTCAGACAGATGGTCAGACCGAGAGAGTCAACCGAGTTTTGGAAGATCTTCTTAGAGCATGTGTTTTGGACTTCGGAGGATCATGGGAAGATCACCTTCATTTGGTGGAGTTTGCGTACAACAACAGTTACCAGTCAAGCATTGGTATGGCACCGTATGAGGCATTGTATGGAAGACCGTGTAACTCTCCGACATGTTGGTTGGAAACTGGAGAAAAGCTGATGCTTGGGCCAGAGATGATTCGACAGACTTCAGATTGCATAGAGATCATTCGGCAACGAATGAAGGCAGCCCAAGACCGTCAGAAGAGTTATGCTGATAAGCGTCGAAAGGATTTGGAGTTTGACGTAGGAGATATGGTTTTTGTGAAGATTTCTCCACTGAAGAATGTTATTCGATTCGGAAAGAAAGGAAAATTGACTCCGAGATTTGTCGGACCATTCCCGATTATCGAGCGAATTGGAAGGCTCGCTTACAGATTGGAGTTACCGGAGAAGATGTCGGGTGTGCACAATGTTTTTCATGTATCGTATCTACGGAAGTATGTGCACGACTCGAGAACAGTGGTTTCTGCTGATAGCTGTGAAGACTTAGAAGTTGATCCAGTTGATAGAAGACCTCGTAAGCCGCTTCGTGTTGTTGAAACCGACACGAAACAGCTTAGGAGGAAGGTAGTTAAGTTGCTCAAGATACAATGGAGTGATGATGATAACGACTGTACGTGGGAAGTGGAAGAGAGGATGAAAGCAGCTCATCCTGAACTCTTCGAGGTATGGCCCTAAGGTGTCGTGTCATCTCGCGATATTGTAACTTGTTCTAATTTTAGAATTTCTGTACGCTAAGTTAGAATTGGATGCATGGTTTGTTGATTGCTATGGATGGTAGGCGTACAGAATAGTTTTTGATTGCTTGGAATTTCGGGGGCGAAATTCCTAAGGGGGAGAGAATGTAACGACCCGTATTTTTACGGATCGACAAGTTCGTCAAAATCTGGAATTTTTGCATTTTAAAGTCATTTCAGATTTTAGGCAAATTTTGCCTAAATCCTAAGTCGTTCACGACTTAGCATGAGTCGTGAGTCGTATACGACTTAGGAGAGGAGTTCTGGGCGAGTTAAGGACCCAAGGAGATAAGTCGTAGCTGGGCTAGGTTAGTAGGTTGAAGTTTACTCGGCAAGTGTTAAGTCGTAGGTTGTAAGTCGTTGCCGAGTTAAGGGATAACAACCTAAGGAAGTGACCGACTTATAGTTTTAACCGACTTAAGGATAGTGGTGAGTTAAGTGTTAAGTCGGCTGACGAGTCAAGATAGTGGTCGACTTAAGACCTGGACGACTTAGTAGTTAGTATGTCTGACCAGTTATTTGTTAAGTCGTTGCCGAGTTAAGGAAGTGGGGTTGACCGACTTAAGAGTTGGGTCGGCAACGACCTAAGGACATGTTGTGAGCGACCTAAGTGTTTGGGTGTTAAGTGTTAGGTCGGCAGGGTAATTGAGTCGGTAGGTAGTTGAGTCGGCAACGTGTGTTGAGTTGTGAGTCGGCAGTACGTCTCTTGTGTTAAGTCGTAACCCAGTTACGAGTTAAGTCGTAGTTGTATTCCTTCGTATGTCTTAAGTCGGCAAGGCACTTATGTCGGCAACGACCTAAGTTAAGTCGCGCCTATGTGTTAAGTCGCAGTTGCGCTTTGTTGTTGAGTCGTCAACCGACTTAGGACTTGGGTTTTGCGGCAGTATGATAAGTCTGCTTCGTTGAGTCGGTCATTTGGTTAAGTCGTAGGTCGGCGAGGCAGTTAAGTCGTTAGGTCGTATAGGCTGGTTAACTCGGCAGGCAGATGAGTTTTTAGGTCGGCAAGGCACTAGGTCGGCAAGGCATTAGGTCGGCATGGTGTTAAGTCGGCACCGACTTAAGAAGATAGCCGAGTTACGACTTAAGGCCAGTTTTCAGCTATAAATAGGAGGGGTTGTTCTCACTTTTTGGATCCGGATTTTGAAGCGACGAAGTGCTGCCATTTTGAGAGCTCGACTTCTACACTTCTTCACTTCTTTTCTCCACTCTAATCTAGTGCTTCCATCCATCCAAATCGAAGATCAAGGTTGAAGATTCAAGAGCTTAGATTGAAGATCTTCATCTTTTCAAGAGAGATTTCTTCGTTTGAAGTGAGATCTTGTCGGATCTAGCTTAGTTCTTCGCTGTCCAGATCTGAAGTTGTTATCTTTTGGATTGTTTAGGAGATTTGGTGAGTGGTGATTATCTCTCACACGGATCCAAAGGAGTATATCGGATTGTTGGCTCGTTTTGGTGTTAAAATAGAGATTTCCATGCATTTTCTTCATCCTATGTGTAGATCCATATAGATCCATTGTTCATGATGATGTTGCATCCACTTTATCATATGTTAACCTATGCAAGTTCATTCATCAAGTTTGTAGAGATATAATACATGTTTTCATGCTTATTGGACTTTCAACTCTTTAATTACGAAAATGCCATTATTGTTATAATTGTCTACTTAGATCATATTTGAATGCTTGATTGCTTGGATTGATGTTTGATTTGATTGCTTGTTATGAACTAGATGATTGATGATTAGATTTAGATCGAAGATGATTCAAAAGCTAAGGGAAAGGCTCTTGAAATGGAAAAGCTGCTCGTGGCATATGTAGCGGGATGATGAAGCTCTTATGCATAGATTTGATGATGTGGTGATGAGATGAGGCTTTGCGAGGATGTAATGAAGCGAGGCAATCATGTGATGAAGACTTGGTCTAATCTAGACGGGATCATTCCAAGCATGTTGATAACTCGGTGATATGATTCGAGTTGAGGATAATGAATGGATTCGAGAATAGTCATCGAGGAGGATGACTAGGAGGCTTGGATAGCATCGTTGTTGAAGGTTCTAGCATGCTCTAAGCAAGAGTACGTTTGGGCAGATTCGATAGTCCCAACGGCCAACTGTTGATGGTCGAGTACTCTGGGCAGATTCGATAGTCCTAGGCACGGGCTGCGACGACGTGCGGGAGTTATGTCTAGAACCGGGGTTTCCATTAGCCCTTGACGGACGGCTGAAAGAATGTGCCGGTCATTCAATTAACGGTGATATCGAAGCAATGATAACAGTGATAGCCAGAGTCATGGATGTTTGGTTGTATCGTCATTCGGACTCAAGAGCGGTATTTTCTGGGTGCTTATCTGATTTAGGCCTTGGTACTTGGAAAACATCGCCCTTGACTCGAGTGATAGTAGCTTTACTTTAAATTGTATGCTCTGCTATGTTTGCTTCTGCTTAGTGTGTGTCTGGGGGCTATCACTGTAGAATGAGGTTGGAGTGGGAGGGTTGTATTCCTATTCCTTTTCCTTTATGCTCTTTTGGTATGTTGTTAGTTAATTTACTGCTCACTAAGACTGTTGTCTGACTCAAGGCTTTATGTTTTTAATTCTTATTGCCTTGGGCTGTTCGTCCATTTTGGGACGGGCAGACTAGGTAGCAGGTGACAGGTGCTGTTCTCTTCTCACGATGCTGATATCGAAGACGAGCTAGAGGGTTGCATATTATCTTCTTATATGTACTGGATTTTCCGCTGTTTTGTATTCTCTGAGAGTTATGTAGTGAGGTTGGATGTATTGACTATGTGGATGCTTGTATTCAACTATTATGGAGTTTTATATGATGTCATTTTATTCTGTAAAGCTTCACTATACATATGTTCTATTGTATTTTGTCCATGCGCTGTGAGTAATACGATAGATCCTGTTGTTTTAATCTTATCTTGACAATCGTCCATGGTCGCCTGGCACACTTTACAGCGCTCTATCTCTAGATTCGGTGCAGGGGTCATGGGCGGTCGTCACAGTGAAAGTTATATGTACCAGAGTATTTAAAGTATATAGGACAGTGCAGTATAATATGATTATAAATATAATAGTAAAATATATAGATGTATGAGATAGTGGTTCCATTCTTATAATATATGTCATTTACGTGTCCTATAATGGTTGAATTGCTTGCATATGTTAGTTTATTCAAGTGTATGCAAGTTTATATTATTAAAGAAGTTGCAGTATGGGTTTGTTGTGTTTTATAATATTATATTTTACTATGTAAAGGTTGTAGGATTTTGTAGTCTGCATACATTTTAGAAGATTGTTGTTCAATGATTTTGCATTCGAAGGATTTTGTATGTAGTATAGGTTGTTTTAAACAATCTGATATTTACTTTATCAAATTTTATATAGATACATGTCTATATATATTTTATTTGATGTGGCAGGTAGGCATTTGTTCATAGATATGGTCCGTATATATATCATATATTGCGTCTGCATACATTTTTGATATCATGCACAGGTGGTTGTTTGCATAGATAAATAGCTCACATATGCAATTATATATATAGAGTGTTGTGAAGTCGGTCTGCACATATTTACTGGACTTGTCTGCACATAGTTGAATAGCAATATATATAAGCCGCTTTAGTTAGTATGTTATACTTTTATTGTGTAAAGTTACAGTAGTTTGCATTATAATATATATACATAAGCTGTTGCAGTCTTTTATATATAGAGTTGTTATATTGAGTTGTATGTAAGTTTTAAACATACTGTTATATTAGTATTTTGAAAGTTGGTACATTTATATTATATATTATACTTACACTAATATTAATGGTTGGAAAGTAGATATATGTATTTATTTCAAAATTTATTATGAAGATATGGTTGTTTTATATGGGTCTATTTAAAAACAACGATTTTGAAATATATATATATATTTAATTTAATATGTGTTTAAATTTATATTGATTTGAAATTTAGTATATAAATTCTTGTTTCTATCTAATTGATTCTGATTTATTTCGTCGATTTATATCAGCCTTGTTCGTCAAATTCACGTTCAAATCTTGCCTTGTTTTGAGATTCGTGCAAATCTTGCTTTGCTTTCCAATTTCATGCTTGGATTCGTAGCCTATCTCATTTCGTTGTCTATCCTCTAGCCTCGAAAGGTGAGCAATCACTCACGATTAACGTTCTTTTATTATTTAAATTTGATTTCATTTGAAATAGCAATTGAAATATGCTGCTGTAGTTATTTACATTGATATATATGCTATTATCTATAACTGTTCACATGTGGGATATGACACCATATCCCGTTGTTCTTATTCTATTGTTATTGATGATATATGCATGTTGTTTTATTTTATATTATCTGTTATCACTCTGCAAGTTCCCTGTTAGTATAGAATTCACTATGGGTTGAAATGATACATACCCGAATGAACTTTAGAATAGGAGAATTTCGTTATGGGTTGAAATGATAAACCCAAGCGATTTTCATTTGAATTGAAATTGGGATTACGGGTCGAAATGATATCTACCCGTATATATTAAAATTTCGGATTGAAATGATAAATATCCGTATCACTTAACCATATGATAAATATATATACAGACGCCGCTGGTCCATATATATAAATATTTTTAAAGAAATGAATTCTATGGTTTTGGAAAGAAATATATGGTTTTAATAAATGTTGAGCCTTAAATTATTATATATAAATGGGAATGATTGATTTAAATACATATAATATGTTGAGTATTTAAATATATTTCAAAAATAGATTTTGGTAATAATTTGAATAAGTTAAGGTTAGAAAGATAATTTGAATTTAGTTGAAATTGTATTCAATAAAGAATTTTATTTAATTAAACCGATTCGAAACTCATCGAAATGGAGATGTAAGATATGATTTATAACTTGAGATTGATTTATAAGTAATCTAATGAATATTTCTTGTTAAATAAAGTTTAAGGAAATATTTAGTAAAAATGTAATTTAAGGCTAGTTAAATGATATTGAATTTATTAAGTGAATATTCCCTGATAAAAAAATAATGAAGTTAAATCAAGAGCTATATGAAACTGTTAAATTTAACTTTGAAAATGTTGAATATTAAAGCTTTGAAATATATTGAAAATTTAAATGATCTGTTTAGAAATGAATTAAATTGATGAATTGAGCTTTGAATAAATTTGAATTTGGAATTTGAAGTTGATTTGATCGATTTGCTAGACTTGAGGAAATTAAATACTTTACTTTTCAAATCATTTAATATATATATATATACTATTTTGGAAAATAGATATATTTGAAATGAAATGATATTTGGGTTTTGAAGTATAAAAATTAATTGAAATGACCACGGTGTTAAAATGTAACGACCCGGCTTTTTCTCCACAGAAAGTCGAATCATTAATAAGAAAGAAAGGGGTAGAAAATAGAAAAGAAGAGAAGAAAGAAAGAAACAACAACAACGATCTCACAGCGGAACGAATAAATTATATTAATAACATATACTATTACATAGTATACAACACTTTACAGAGTTACACAGCATATACATCACTTACTAGACAGTTATAACATCTGTCTAGACATTACAACTCAATACACTACAGAGATACAGACACAGCGGAACTACTATATATATCTACAACGCTGAAGCCTCCTGCTCCATTGCTCCTCCACAATTCGTCAAAGCTAAACCTGAATCCCTTGGCTACTCGTAAAAATTTGAGTACCCAAGAGTTTATAAAACAGAAATAAACAACTTGGGTCAGACATGGGTCTGGTGTGAGTAACAAGTTAAACTTGCTTAACTTCAAAACCTTTAGAAAGAAAAGGTATCACGTAAGACTCCCCACAAATAAACATGGGTAAGTTTTTACCTTACGCTAACCAAAACATTTGATAGGAAATCTGATTTTATTATAATAGGGTCTAGGGTTTTCAAGTAAAATACAGAAATAGCTGAAATGCTTACATCTCACATTCCAACATAGTTGGGCACAACTAATACGTACGTCACTTATTGGAGTTTGGATTCCATACAATGGCAGGGCTACTGGGGTACCGCCCGTCACAGTACGTGGCCTAGATCACCGTACCGAGGAGTACGCCCGCTCCCCTGCAACACAAAGCCGGAACCATCCCTTACTGGATAATTCCGAACAAGATAATCCCGTAGTTGGCGCGACCAACCACACACTAAGCCGAATAAAAGAAAAGGGACCTCTAGACAGGGATCTATCTTGCTCTCAGTGGGTGCTACCCACGATGCCTTGCTGCACCTCCCCTGTTTTAGCCATTCCCGGTTGATGAGGCTTGAGGTTACGATTACCTTTAATCAGAACATATCACTTAGAATGCTCATCGTCCGCCTGACGATGTGCTGAAAGCATTCAATCCATACAAGTTCGTTCCGGGTTCGAACGAAACCGAAGGCATTATCTCGTTACACTCGTTTTGGAATCACCCTCAGAGTTAACGACAATAACCCTTGCACTCTGAATCTTCATCTTCACTTGAGATTCACGACCTATCGTTAATTTGGATCGATGTGGTATTCGGGTCTCCAGACCTGGAATTCCGGTATACGGAAACCCGATCCCGGTCTCATCGAAATCCAAAACGTATCTTTTAAAGGCCAAGTTGTTTTAAGGTTAAAACAATTCAATTCTTATCTATATACACAAAGATAGATAATTCACAATAGATAATCTACATTATCATTTCAATTCAACCAAACATCCATATCATAGATCAGCATATATCTCATCAGAGATATCAATCAATGCAAAGCATCATTCATCCATTCATAAGTAATGATTTATACCATTTTTAATTAATTTAAAATGAATTTAAATTAATTACTTCATTTTATAAATCCTGCTTACTTAACCATTAATTAATTATAATCAATTAATTATTCTCTAATTACCCTTTAATTTCATTCATGTAATTTATCCTTTAATTAATTACTCAAATTAATTATCCTCAACCATTATAGTAATTAACCTTTAATTACTTCATTTAATTAATTAACTATAATTAATTAAATTAATCAACTATAATTAATTACATTAATCCTTAATTAATTACATTAATTAATCACTTCATTTATTAATTATTTCTTAATTAATCAATTCTTAATTACCTCATTAATTATATTAATTAATGATCCTTAATTACATTTTATCATTGATTAATTACATTAAGTAATTAATCTTTAATTAAACCATAATTTATTAATCACTATTGATTAATCACATTCAGTAATTAACTACCCTTAATTACTTCTTTAAATAAATTAATTATTCCTTAATTAATCTCTTAATTAATCCCTTGATTAATTCCATTAAGTAATTAACTTCCCTTAATTACTCTACTAATTACATCAGTAATTATCCATTAATTACTTTCCTAAGTAATTAATCTTCATTAAATTACATTAAGTAATTATACTTCACAAATCATTAAATGATTATTTTAAATTAATTAAACTTAATTAATTAACTTAAACTAATCAAATTAATCTGAATTAATTACAATGAGTAATTAATTTCTTAATTACTTCCCATTAATTAATTATATTAAACAATTTCACAAATGATTAATCTTAATTAATTAATCTATTTAATTATCACAATTAATCACATTAATTAATTACTTATTTAACCCAAGTTAATGATCTACATTAACTATTCTTTAATTATTTTTCTTAAATAATTAAACTTTAACGAACCATTATTAATTAAAATTAATTAATTCTAATTACCAATAAATTAATCTCTAATTTCTTAATTAATTAAGCATCTAACAATAACTTAATTAATCTTTAATTACTTGACTAATTTATTTCTAACCATTAATTAATAATCTTAACTTATTCTAATTAATGATCCTTAATTCAAATTAATTAGCCTTTAATTAATTTGATTAAATCTTAATTAATCAATTTAAACCCTTAATTATTAAATTTATTAATCCAAATCATAAATTAATTAAATTGATTAATTATCTTTTAATTACCTTACTAATTTATTTTATCCCATATCATTAAATCTTAATTATCTTTAAGATAACACTTTATTCCTATTAATGATTAAAATATCATTAATAAAGTATTTAAACCAATTTACCTTTAAATTTACATTTAAATTTCATTTTATATTAAGATTTAAAATGAAGACAATTTAACTTTAACAAAGTTTTAAAATCATCCTTTTAAATCACATGTTAAAGAAATCTTTATTTAATTAAAAGAAATTTAAAACTAAATTCATTTTAAATTCAAATCAATTTAAAATACTCTTTAAATTGTTTAAAACACTTTTAAATTTAAAAACTTCTTTTTATTTCAAAATTGAAATGCATATTAACTTTGATTCCAGATTAATCTCTAGATTTATAAACCTATCTTCAATTTAAAACTTTATTTTTTTAAAATTCAAATTACTTAACCCCTTTTAAAGTAGTTAAATAAATTCAAATTTAAAAAAATATTATCTTATTTGAAAACTGAGATTTTTAGCTTAAATTTCAGAAAACAACTAGATTTAAACTTAATTTAAACTATACATTTTCATTTAAACTTAGCTTTTAAATTTTATTTTAAAATTTAAAAACTAGAAACAGGTCTCTGGTAAAACCTGTACAACATCTAACTCGAGACACCCCTTCAAAACCACGAGAGCTACTTCGAGTCTCCACCCAGAATTCACGAGTACCGCTTCGAGTCTCTTCTTCCCCAAAACACACAGATACCCAAACATATACGTACACGTGCACTGTTCATCTGCGATGCTCCGACCATCGCTGCTGACGCCTACAAGTCGGCGACGATCTTCTCACTGGATTTCGACCACCCAGAGCCACGATCATGCTTGAATTCGAAAACGAGCTATTCAACTTGCCTAGAACAAAAGCCTTTGAACCACCCAAAGCCTGGAATCCCACATCGCTCTCGAGATTCCGATTATCAGATCGCCTGAAAATCGATCAGCACCTTCACCCACGTCCACGCTTCCATCTCCCTAAGTCCTGTAGAACACGATCCAACATAGGAACCGTGACGATCAAATATACCTAATCTACCCAAACTAGGGCTACAGATTTCAATCTTCCACCACAACTACCATGATGATGAATTCGCCTTCCTGGTAATTTTTCTTGACTCTCCTATCACTTCCCTACTTCCAGGAACAAACCCGACCATTCCGTCCTCTTTAGATCATCTAAATCACTCAAAATACAAAATTGTTCAAATCTCAAACTGCTCCTTCATTCTCTTTCTAAAAATCATGACTTTAGTTTTAAAAATCAAGTCTTTGATTAAGGTTTCAGATCATATACCTGACTTAATAAATTAGGATGTTTGAATTTTTCTTTATTCTAAGTTAACTCTGTTCTTCTTAAGTTTCCAGAGACATTCAAGTTTTATTCTAACTTGATTAACATTTTAAACTCTACTTCATGATTTACCAAACAACTTTTGTTTGAAATCCTAATTCTAACAGAGATTAGTTGGAAGAATTGGAATTTAGATCTAAATTTTAAACTGAGAACTTTAAACAGAGATGATCAACTGATACAACCAAACATCCACATAGTATCTTCATTCATACATACATGTAACTAGATCTAAAACAAACATGCATACATAATTTCAAACATGCACCACAATTTTATTTCAGATATTTTACCACACAAATCAAATTTATCTGTTTTTAAAATCTAAGTTACTCACCTGTTTTGTTTTTGAAATAGCATTTAAATCTTTAAAACTTGAGTGCCCCTGCTTTTGATTTGAAAACTTGAACTGTTTTAAAACTGGAAATTTGCATTGCCATTTGCTCTTGAACTTTAAACTTGAATTTACAGATGAATTTCTGCTTGCTTCTGTCTGCATTTCAGGTTGGAAAGAATTGCATGCAAGCTGAAATGATCCTGCTTCTCTGTTTTGATTTAAATTGCATGCTTTTGATTTTTGTTTCCAGATTGAAGAAAAGAGTTCAGGCTTTTGATTTGAAGAGAACTTGCAGGCTTTTGATTCACATTTTTGTTTTGAGGAGTAACACTCACTGATTTTTGTTTTGAAGAGTTTCTTATTCTATTTGTTTTCAGGTTTTGTTGATCTGAGATTACTTCATTTCTTTGTTTAGAAAGGAGGTTAGAAAAGAAAAGAAAATGGAGATGTATGTTTATATAAAGGCTGAAATTATCTAAAAATAAAAATAAAAGAAAAACAAGATTAAATGACACTTGTCATATACATTAGCTATTTACATTACACATGTTTTATTTAAGTTTTAATATGGTGACATTTGTCTTTTAAGTATTTAATACATAATTTTTATTTATTTTAAAATGTTAATAAAACTTTTATACTAGTTTACTATTTAAAAATACTTACCTAAATGTATATATGTATATAAATTACTTTAAAGAAAATGTAAATAAAACCAATTATATAAATTTAAAAGCTTTTTACTTAATTTATAAATTTACAAATACTTATTTATATATATAGATAACTTTTAAAGAAATAAAACAAACCTTTTATTTAAATTTAAACTTAAGCTTAAATCTATTTAAACAATTAAACATTTATTTTATGTATTTTAAAACCATATAGTTATTTGTTAAATAACTTTGAAAAGCTTAATATTAATTTAAATCATAATTTCCAAATTACCAAATATATATATATGAAATTTGAAAACATAATTTCATTTGTTAAATTCAAACCAACTCATCTATTTACAATATATACAATTATACATATATATATTATAAATAGAAAATATTTTATTAAACTTTTAAAAGATAAATCACTAATTAAATATTTTATTTAATTAGATTATTAAATTAATTCAAATTTTTATTAACAAATTATCAAATCAATTTAATTTCCAATGCAGATTATTAAATTGATACTGTCCAAATTCCCGGGATATCACATTCCTCCCCCCTTAAAATAATTTCGTCCCCGAAATTTAAACAAAGGTAATTTAATAATCTATTCAATATTTAACAAGCATATATTATCAACCATATGCTAACAACCATAGCAACAATCATCCAAATAAACAAACAATTCTAACTATCCAGACAAAATTCTGGATAGAATTTCCTCGAGTTTCCCCAAGTATATATATATACCGGAATACTCGCTCTACAAACAATCTAAACTACGAAGCTATAGAACTCCTACTCAACCAGATCTACACAACTAGACAGGATATCAGTCTACAGACGAGTCTGACTCAACTACCAAATCCTCCTGAACTGCTGATTCCAAAACTAGAGATAGATCAAACACGTACTCCCTCAGAGATACGTAAAATACATTGAATTCCAGTTATCCAAACTGACAATTCAATCCAGTAGATCAAACTCTTATCCAAATCAGAACATAGAAAAGATCCAAAATAACTCGGAGCTGACTTCCGAGACTTACCCAATCTTATAGCTCCCTTTAATCAGAGAAAAACTTCACAACAACGAAGTCTCCAACTTCGAATTTCAAATTCCTTCGTCTCTTATCCACAAAATCTTCAGACGATCTCGGCTTCCTACAAATCCTTTCTGATCAGCTCAACCTTCGCCGATGCTTCTAGAAATAAACCGGGTTAAAAAATAACTCAACCAAATGATCCTCCAAGATCTACCCAAATCCAAAACACAAACTCTACTACCAAACATCAGTAGATTTCAAACTAACTTCTCCTATCTTGAAAAGACAAATAGGAGCACTTGCCAAACTGCTTCCGCTGCACCATTCTGATCTGGAGTAAAATGAAAATGCTGATGAAGAACACAAGCACAGGCTAGACAACATATCCCAGAAAATCTCAGATACCCAAAAGAATACTCAAACTATCGCAAGTCACTTTTGCGATCAACTCAGCCAAATTCCAAATAAAACTGTTCTCTCTTTACCAATCAGAACAGCTCACACTTAACTATCCAATTCATCGAAGAAATGGATATACTCTGCTGTTTTTGAACTCCACTTCAGAAAAACTACTCAGCCAGAAAAACTTCCTGCCAATCCAAGAATACTCCGAGCTGCAACGCTGCCACAAATGCCAAAGACTTCCTTACCAAAGCTTTTCGAGAAACTCGAACTTCAAACCAAACAGAATCACCATGCTGAACTCAGCCACAACACCGAAGCAGACACACTTCCACAACTTGTTCCAAAGAAAACATCTTCGGGAACATCCATATTCACTGCGTCTCATCACACAGCTACTATTACCTGAGGTATCAAGATACCATTACTCGCTTCTGTTCTCCGACAGATCCAACTCTACTCATCCAACTTCTAAGATGAACTCCGAACCTTAACAGGTTTCCTTCAGAGATTGTGAAATCCTTACACAACTGTAAAGTTCAATCGAGACGGTATTAGGTTTACAGTCTCGACAGATACTCTTCTAACCTCAACACTCAGACTCCTAATCCTAGATGATAAATTATTATCATCTCAACCAATCATTACAAATACCATATACATTTAAAATGATACTTTTTTTTATATAGAAATTATATCTGGGTAAAATTATTTCATCTACCTTTTTAAAACAATATTGTGTCCGTTGGCCTGGTCCAAGTGTTTAGAGATCCCTATCAATAACGTTAGCTACTCGTATTGACCAGAATCCATATACCACTCAACCGATCAATTAACACAATATAAAACCATTTTATATAACTAACAAATACGCGCTCTCGAATATATATATACACACTCAGACTCAAACAGGTTGCTGCAGATCCTGTCTCTAATGAACAATCCTTCCGAACCTAGGTATTCACTCAACCTAGTGTTCTGATATTCACTTAACCAAAAGCTTAGGCATTCGCTCAACCTATGCTCTGATACCACTGTAACGGTCTAGGCTTTTCAACCATCGACAGCGGCCTCAACTGGTAGGCTTTTCAACCATCCCAGCCCCACCGTGGCTTACATTGGTACCTCGAATTTGCTTTTACGGCCAGCCTCTCGACTCGCAACCAACCCCTCAATGGGACATGTAGGGGTAAGAGTCTCCCGTTCGCCACCAAACCGCGAAGCGAGAACCCCCTATCATGCTGTAATGTAGCAAACCCGATCCCGGTCTCATCGAAATCCAAAACGTATCTTTTAAAGGCCAAGTTGTTTTAAGGTTAAAACAATTCAATTCTTATCTATATACACAAAGATAGATAATTCACAATAGATAATCTACATTATCATTTCAATTCAACCAAACATCCATATCATAGATCAGCATATATCTCATCAGAGATATCAATCAATGCAAAGCATCATTCATCCATTCATAAGTAATGATTTATACCATTTTTAATTAATTTAAAATGAATTTAAATTAATTACTTCATTTTATAAATCCTGCTTACTTAACCATTAATTAATTATAATCAATTAATTATTCTCTAATTACCCTTTAATTTCATTCATGTAATTTATCCTTTAATTAATTACTCAAATTAATTATCCTCAACCATTATAGTAATTAACCTTTAATTACTTCATTTAATTAATTAACTATAATTAATTAAATTAATCAACTATAATTAATTACATTAATCCTTAATTAATTACATTAATTAATCACTTCATTTATTAATTATTTCTTAATTAATCAATTCTTAATTACCTCATTAATTATATTAATTAATGATCCTTAATTACATTTTATCATTGATTAATTACATTAAGTAATTAATCTTTAATTAAACCATAATTTATTAATCACTATTGATTAATCACATTCAGTAATTAACTACCCTTAATTACTTCTTTAAATAAATTAATTATTCCTTAATTAATCTCTTAATTAATCCCTTGATTAATTCCATTAAGTAATTAACTTCCCTTAATTACTCTACTAATTACATCAGTAATTATCCATTAATTACTTTCCTAAGTAATTAATCTTCATTAAATTACATTAAGTAATTATACTTCACAAATCATTAAATGATTATTTTAAATTAATTAAACTTAATTAATTAACTTAAACTAATCAAATTAATCTGAATTAATTACAATGAGTAATTAATTTCTTAATTACTTCCCATTAATTAATTATATTAAACAATTTCACAAATGATTAATCTTAATTAATTAATCTATTTAATTATCACAATTAATCACATTAATTAATTACTTATTTAACCCAAGTTAATGATCTACATTAACTATTCTTTAATTATTTTTCTTAAATAATTAAACTTTAACGAACCATTATTAATTAAAATTAATTAATTCTAATTACCAATAAATTAATCTCTAATTTCTTAATTAATTAAGCATCTAACAATAACTTAATTAATCTTTAATTACTTGACTAATTTATTTCTAACCATTAATTAATAATCTTAACTTATTCTAATTAATGATCCTTAATTCAAATTAATTAGCCTTTAATTAATTTGATTAAATCTTAATTAATCAATTTAAACCCTTAATTATTAAATTTATTAATCCAAATCATAAATTAATTAAATTGATTAATTATCTTTTAATTACCTTACTAATTTATTTTATCCCATATCATTAAATCTTAATTATCTTTAAGATAACACTTTATTCCTATTAATGATTAAAATATCATTAATAAAGTATTTAAACCAATTTACCTTTAAATTTACATTTAAATTTCATTTTATATTAAGATTTAAAATGAAGACAATTTAACTTTAACAAAGTTTTAAAATCATCCTTTTAAATCACATGTTAAAGAAATCTTTATTTAATTAAAAGAAATTTAAAACTAAATTCATTTTAAATTCAAATCAATTTAAAATACTCTTTAAATTGTTTAAAACACTTTTAAATTTAAAAACTTCTTTTTATTTCAAAATTGAAATGCATATTAACTTTGATTCCAGATTAATCTCTAGATTTATAAACCTATCTTCAATTTAAAACTTTATTTTTTTAAAATTCAAATTACTTAACCCCTTTTAAAGTAGTTAAATAAATTCAAATTTAAAAAAATATCATCTTATTTGAAAACTGAGATTTTTAGCTTAAATTTCAGAAAACAACTAGATTTAAACTTAATTTAAACTATACATTTTCATTTAAACTTAGCTTTTAAATTTTATTTTAAAATTTAAAAACTAGAAACAGGTCTCTGGTAAAACCTGTACAACATCTAACTCGAGACACCCCTTCAAAACCACGAGAGCTACTTCGAGTCTCCACCCAGAATTCACGAGTACCGCTTCGAGTCTCTTCTTCCCCAAAACACACAGATACCCAAACATATACGTGCACGTGCACTGTTCATCTGCGATGCTCCGACCATCGCTGCTGACGCCTACAAGTCGGCGACGATCTTCTCACTGGATTTCGACCACCCAGAGCCACGATCATGCTTGAATTCGAAAACGAGCTATTCAACTTGCCTGGAACAAAAGCCTTCGAACCACCCAAAGCCTGGAATCCCACATCGCTCTCGAGATTCCGATTATCAGATCGCCTGAAAATCGATCAGCACCTTCACCCACGTCCACGCTTCCATCTCCCTAAGTCCTGTAGAACACGATCCAACATAGGAACCGTGACGATCAAATATACCTAATCTACCCAAACTAGGGCTACAGATTTCAATCTTCCACCACAACTACCATGATGATGAATTCGCCTTCCTGGTAATTTTTCTTGACTCTCCTATCACTTCCCTACTTCCAGGAACAAACCCGACCATTCTGTCCTCTTTAGATCATCTAAATCACTCAAAATACAAAATTGTTCAAATCTCAAACTGCTCCTTCATTCTCTTTCTAAAAATCATGACTTTAGTTTTAAAAATCAAGTCTTTGATTAAGGTTTCAGATCATATACCTGACTTAATAAATTAGGATGTTTGAATTTTTCTTTATTCTAAGTTAACTCTGTTCTTCTTAAGTTTCCAGAGACATTCAAGTTTTATTCTAACTTGATTAACATTTTAAACTCTACTTCATGATTTACCAAACAACTTTTGTTTGAAATCCTAATTCTAACAGAGATTAGTTGGAAGAATTGGAATTTAGATCTAAATTTTAAACTGAGAACTTTAAACAGAGATGATCAACTGATACAACCAAACATCCACATAGTATCTTCATTCATACATACATGTAACTAGATCTAAAACAAACATGCATACATAATTTCAAACATGCACCACAATTTTATTTCAGATATTTTACCACACAAATCAAATTTATCTGTTTTTAAAATCTAAGTTACTCACCTGTTTTGTTTTTGAAATAGCGTTTAAATCTTTAAAACTTGAGTGCCCCTGCTTTTGATTTGAAAACTTGAACTGTTTTAAAACTGGAAATTTGCATTGCCATTTGCTCTTGAACTTTAAACTTGAATTTACAGATGAATTTCTGCTTGCTTCTGTCTGCATTTCAGGTTGGAAAGAATTGCATGCAAGCTGAAATGATCCTGCTTCTCTGTTTTGATTTAAATTGCATGCTTTTGATTTTTGTTTCCAGATTGAAGAAAAGAGTTCAGGCTTTTGATTTGAAGAGAACTTGCAGGCTTTTGATTCACATTTTTGTTTTGAGGAGTAACACTCACTGATTTTTGTTTTGAAGAGTTTCTTATTCTATTTGTTTTCAGGTTTTGTTGATCTGAGATTACTTCATTTCTTTGTTTAGAAAGGAGGTTAGAAAAGAAAAGAAAATGGAGATGTATGTTTATATAAAGGCTGAAATTATCTAAAAATAAAAATAAAAGAAAAACAAGATTAAATGACACTTGTCATATACATTAGCTATTTACATTACACATGTTTTATTTAAGTTTTAATATGGTGACATTTGTCTTTTAAGTATTTAATACATAATTTTTATTTATTTTAAAATGTTAATAAAACTTTTATACTAGTTTACTATTTAAAAATACTTACCTAAATGTATATATGTATATAAACTACTTTAAAGAAAATGTAAATAAAACCAATTATATAAATTTAAAAGCTTTTTACTTAATTTATAAATTTACAAATACTTATTTATATATATAGATAACTTTTAAAGAAATAAAACAAACCTTTTATTTAAATTTAAACTTAAGCTTAAATCTATTTAAACAATTAAACATTTATTTTATGTATTTTAAAACCATATAGTTATTTGTTAAATAACTTTGAAAAGCTTAATATTAATTTAAATCATAATTTCCAAATTACCAAATATATATATATGAAATTTGAAAACATAATTTCATTTGTTAAATTCAAACCAACTCATCTATTTACAATATATACAATTATACATATATATTATAAATAGAAAATATTTTATTAAACTTTTAAAAGATAAATCACTAATTAAATATTTTATTTAATTAGATTATTAAATTAATTCAAATTTTTATTAACAAATTATCAAATCAATTTAATTTCCAATGCAGATTATTAAATTGATACTGTCCAAATTCCCGGGATATCACATAAAATGTATATTTCCACCTTGTAGATAGTTCTGAAGATCCTTAGAGGATGGTTATCCCAACATCCTTTAAGTTACTCGTATTTCAATTGATATTTCACTTGAGTTGGATTTATTTATATAAGAATGTTAATCCTGACTCGAGTGTTTTTGTGTTTTGCTTTACGCTCGGGTCAGACCGAGTGATACAGCATTTGAGACTCACCTTTGGAGTTTGGAGTTTCCCTTGGAGATCCAACTATCGCCTCAGCTTCCAGCTTTCCAGCTGATTCGTTCACAGAAGTCATCTGTTTGGATTGGAGACTTCACTGTATTTGCGATATTTTGTTGTATTTTATTTCTAACTCTGATGTTTATATAGTAGCTTCATGAACTACTATTTTATCTATTCCGCTGCGTATTATTGTATTACTCTGTGTCTGTGATTCTATGATTGATTTATTTACTGCATATGCTGAGTTTTGCCAAATTTTATTACAATCTGTTATTTTGAATTATTCAAGTCCGACATGTGTGGATTTATTGTCGATTTGAATGGTCCAAAATAGCGGGTCGTTACAGTTGGTATCAGAGCTTTGGCTCTAGGCGAAACTTAGCATATATTGTAAATTTATTTACAGAATCACTTTCGTTTGAGTTTAATCTCTTCCTTTTGACTCGATTTCCTTTGAACTTTGGAACGTTCCTTACGGTTCCAAAAATTCATTCTTGTCTCTCTCTATTGGTATTCTCTTGATTCTGGAGTATCCCATAACTCCACTTCGAATGATCTCTATAAGAATAGGCGATCCCACCAATCTTTGAATGATTGTAAAGGGGTGGAACTCCTTTACAATAGGCATTGATTCATCGGAGATTTATATATCCCTCGGTTGATGTTGCCATCTCTTGTTATGCCGAATTCTATCTCTGGCGATCGAATGTCGATTTGCCTTAGATTTCCGCATCGATTATATTCTTGAAGTCACGGTTGACCCGGTTAAGGTCGCCCGTGTTTTATATAAGTGTGTCCATCTACTGTTTTGTAATTAATTATCTCATTTTCGTTCGAACTTATTTTCGAATCAGAATCCTATTTGATTAGAGTCCCTCTAATTTGAATTTCTATCTTTGTTTTGAAATCCATTCTTGAAACATCCTTTGAAAAATCAGGCTTGTTTATATCTTAGAAATTGTTTTATATATCTGAATTATTATATTCTATATATAAAAGTGAAATGTTTTCGATAAAGATTATAAACTTTTTAAAATGAGAAATTGATGTTTCGAAAGGATTTGTAATTTTGAAAAAAAAACTATATAAGAAATTTGATTTATCTAAAAATGATTTAAACTTGAAGGATTTTTAAATTTGAAATTCGAGAATTGAACTCCGGTATTTTGAAATTTGTTTTAAGATTTCGAAATATATAATAATAATATGATTTAAAAATATTTTCCGAATAAGAAATGTTTCAAATGATTTTAATGAGTTTCGAAGAAATTTCAAAAGAAGTTTGAGAAAATAAAAGTCCAGAACTCACTTATGTCGCTGGAAAATAATTTCGGTGATGAGTGCACGCATCATCGACATTGATTTTCGAGTTTCAGAGTAAGGGATAGGCCACTCTAGTAGCATTGCTATGCGAGTGATTTTGCGAAACCAATTTTGATTTCAAATTCCGAAGAAAGATTTGATATTCGAAAGATATATGTATATATATATATTTGAAATGATTTGAAGTAAGCCGGTGTTCAGTTCTCGTGTTTCGAATTTGATATAAACCTATCTTTTGAAATTGATTTACTGATTTGTTGTTGATTTCCAACTCTTGAATTTTTAAAATGATTTCTTCAACTATTTTGAAGGTTCGAGCACTTCCAAATCAAGGTTAACTTTTCAAAGCTAAGAAATTTTGAAGGGTATAAAATATATAAGTTTGGTATGTGCGTTAAAGTATGTAGTAATATGGTTTAAATAAGTTGAAACTGTTTTGTTAAGTAAATGAATAAGGCAAATTTTAAATTCTTCTAATATGAAATTTAGATTTGAAATGTTTTGAAAAGAATTTGGTCTTCAAAATATTTTGAATAAAAATGTTTTAACTTAGTAACATCTTTATGAAACTATATATTTAACAAGTTGGAACAAATATATAAGTTGTACGTATGCTGTTTTATTCGCATAATTATTTTGATCCAAGTTTGAGTACACAAGTTCGAGGTGAATTACACCATTTCGTGTTAGGATTTTTCATTCGATTCTTGATGGCGAATATTTGATATGGATGTTGGGCTTGATTCTAGAATTCTCTATCATAGTATATGGCTATGCAAGGAGACTGATGGCTTCTAGTCGAGAAACCATATCGAAGTCCGCATTAGGGAAGTCGAATGGACAATACTAGTTCGAAAGCGAACTTGTGTGATCGAGCGAGCGATCAAATGTGATTCTGCGAAATGATGACGTATGTACATCTTATATTCTAATATCATTGATATGTTTGGCGTTGAAATTGAAAGCTGTCGGGTTAGAATACCTTTGCTTACTAAAAGAAAATTTCCAATTTAAATTACAAAGATATATAACCCATAAAAGCAAAGATATTCAATCCCATGTGGCTCTTCATACAGCGAAATTTATTTTGAAAATTTATCCTTATATAAGATAGACCTTACGTAAGTATAAGATGATTTTGAAAACATTTGATTCTGGAAATGAATTGGTGGACTTAAATTATATCGATTTGGAAATTTAGATTTATTTTCTAAATCTATTATTTTGGAAACTTTGAAACTAAAGATAATTAATTTGAGAAGAAATAATTTGGTGAAATTGTATATGATTTTGAAATTGAACTGATATTGAAACAAATTAAAATTTGAGAACCTTTTGTTACTTAACACTTGATTTGGGAGTTGTCGAACTTATATAAAATTGATTTGTATGAGTATGAAATTTATTCGAAAACTATGGATCTGAAAAGGTACTCAATTTGGAAGTGAAATCTTATATAACTGAAGTCTATATAAGTATGATTTGATATACTTTTGATTTTGGAAAAGTATTTGATTCGAAAATTTAATCTTATATATAATGGATTTTATATAAGTACGATATTTGAAAGTGATTTGAAAAGGTACTATATGATACATATTTTCGAAGTAAAGATATGGAAAGTGCCTTCTACTTGATATCCGATTTGTGGCCACATCTTGGATTCATTCTATCGATATTATTCTCTCTGATTTTGGTTTTCCGGATATGATACTCGAGTGTCCTTCGAATTCCATGGCGTTACCCATGGTCTTATCGTTCTCTCGTGACTGCATAGCGCAACTGCCTGGCTGAGTCTTGCCTAGGGGTACGGATTGTTTCCTGGGGGATCCAGGCGTAACCATTGTGTATCCTGCAATTTGTGTAGGTCGCGAATAGTAGCGCAAATGCTTGGCTGAGTCTTGCCTGGGGGTACGGATTGTTTCCTGGGGGATCCAGGCGTAACCATTATGTATCCTGCATTCTACTAGTCATCATGGCGTAACTCGCAGGGCTGAGAAAGCTTACGGATATGGATTGTTTCCTGGGGGACCCAGGCGTAACCATTGTGTATCTGCGAACCATGGTTAGACAAAGGTTTTGTTTGTGTTTTGATTGGATTGTACTTTCCATATCTGTTTTTAAAAGTTTTTCCAGTATTTTCACTGGGTGTTGAAACAGGTCTACTAAGTACTTGGAGAATTCTAGTTTTGCGCCTGATCAACGCACTACCAGAGTCTACAAGAACAAGGATAAACTTGTTAAGACATCGAGTTATAAAAGTATTTTCGAAATAAAATTTGTTTCGTTATAAAAAAAATATTTTATTATAAAAGTATTTCTAACAAAGAAATTTTGTATTAATATTCGAAATTGAAATTCTAATGGTTTGAATTAATTATTCATGCCCGATATTATTCCTTTGAATCTACCTTATCTGCTCAGCTTTATTTATTCACCTATATTCTATTTTCCAAGTCCTCCTTCTTTTCCTTGTTGACTATATTTTTTTTTTCTTTAATAATTATTGATTTCTTAATAATGTTTGAAAAGTATCTTGAGATAAATTTATGAATTTATGAATTATGGATTTAATGTTTTCAAATAACTTCTGTGTAAATATAAGTAAAAGTGTAAATAACTGTTTTCAAATAGTTTTATATATTTATAAAGATATTATTTAAACATATAAAAGGTATTGATAAATGAGGCAAGAATTTACAAATGGATTTTTGAAAAGTATTAAAGTATTAAAGATAATTGATTGCAAATGAAGTTTTCAAATGAATATTTCAAGTAAAATTTATATAGTTTTAAATTAATTGTTTAATCTTAACCTTCAATCTATTTTTCTTTCTGGTTGTTTCTATTCTTCTACCTCCTTTCTTTTCGGGGACGAAAAGTTTTGAGTGGGGGAGAGTGTAACGACCCGTAAATTTTAATAATTTTTATGACGTAATTAATTGAAATTTTATGAAATTTTAAACAATAAAATTTGAAAATAAAAATTTACTATTTGGAATACGCCTATTTTAATGTAGCAACTGGTAAATTTTCATCTGATAATATTGAAGTTTATTTTCCTGTGAAATTTCATTTCAAATCAAACCGGTTAATAACAGTGAATTTAAAAGTTTTCCGAAACCAAAATATGTCAACAGGAGAAAATTTATTCAGATCCTTCTGAATCAGACTGCGAAATTCGTTTTTCCAAATTCGGACGTTTCTAGCTTCATTTGGATTTTTCTTCAAAATAACAGCACTTCTGGTACCGATTATCGACTGTTGATACGATTGTCGTACCACCGATAGCTGTATACCGTTTTGATCGTCTCATTTTACTGACCTTTGCGGTATATTCAACTCTGTTTTTTTGATATCCGGTGCAAGGCAGAATCTATAAAATGGTGATCGGTATCGGTACCATTTTAAGTTCTATAACGTTGTAACCTTTCAAATTTTTGACCATTTGAAAACCCAACGTTCATCTACTTTATTATCTCCATAAATTCTGCCACTGATCTGAACTGTTCATATCCTTTTATTTAATTTTTCTTGGAGACCACGTCTCGACTTTTTTCACTGTTTATAATGTTAATTTGCTTTCAAGCTGTGCCTCTTCTTCACAGTTGCTTCCAAAATTTTCGCCTCATCCTCTTTCCAGTTTCCCTTCCCAAAATTCAACCGCCTCCTCCTCCGCGTGAGCAGTTCCAACACCTCGGCTGATCTTCCCCTTGCCTACTTCCCTTCCCTCTCTCCTCCACGTCAGCCTAATCTCCTCCAGCCATCACCTTCAACCGCCGACCCCACTACACCCAAATCACCGCCTCCCACCATCATATACCATGCCTTCCTCCTCCGCGTTCTCCCAGCGCCACCTCATCACTGCACCGTTGTCTTCCCAAACCTCGCCAAGGCCCAAAACTCCAAAACCCAATCCATCCCCATCAGATCCGAGCTTCCGTCCCCTTCCATCGCCGAACAGACTCAGACATCGGCCACACCTCGCCCACCATCTCCTCCGCCTCCTCCCCTTGAACACCGCCTTCGCCTGACCCGCCGTAGCTCTGGCAACCTCCTCATCTTCTTCCAATTTAGCATGTATGCATGTATATATAGGTTAGCTACAATCTTTACTCATATATATTGAATTTTGATACTCATTTGATATGTGACTCTATATTTGTATACGTGTCTTATATATATTTTTACAGTTAGGATGTAATGGTTAAATTTGTCTTATGTTATATATTTATCTAATAGTATTTGGTTATATAAACAGACATCTGTTTATATTTGCTATATCTGTTTATATAACCAAATCCTATTAGACAAATATATAACATAAGACAAATTTAACCATTACATGCTAACTGTAAAAATATATATAAGACACGTATACAAATATAGAGTCACATATCAAATGAGTATCAAAATTCAATATATAAGAGTAAAGATTGTAGCTAACCTATATATACATGCATACATGCTAAATTGGAAGAAGATGAGGAGGTTGCCAGAGCTACGGCGGGTCAGGCGAAGGCGGTGTTCAAGGGGAGGAGGCGGAGGAGATGGTGGGCGAGGTGTGGCCGATGTCTGAGTCTGTTCGGCGATGGAAGGGGACGGAAGCTCGGATCTGATGGGGATGGATTGGGTTTTGAAGTTTTGGGCCTTGGCGAGGTTTGGGAAGACAACGGTGCAGTGATGAGGTGGCGCTGGGAGAACGCGGAGGAGGAAGGCATGGTATATGATGGTGGGAGGCAGTGATTTGGGTGTAGTGGGGTCGGCGGTTGAAGGTGATGGCTGGAGGAGATTAGGCTGACGTGGAGGAGAGAGGGAAGGGAAGTAGGCAAGGGGAAGATCAGCCGAGGTGTTGGAACTGCTCACGCGGAGGAGGAGGCGGTTGAATTTTGGGAAGGGAAACTGGAAAGAGGATGAGGCGAAAATTTTGGAAGCAACTGTGAAGAAGAGGCACAGCTTGAAAGCAAATTAACATTATAAACAGTGAAAAAAGTCGAGACGTGGTCTCCAAGAAAAATTAAATAAAAGGATATGAACAGTTCAGATCAGTGGCAGAATTTATGGAGATAATAAAGTAGATGAACGTTGGGTTTTCAAATGGTCAAAAATTTGAAAGGTTACAACGTTATAGAACTTAAAATGGTACCGATACCGATCACCATTTTATAGATTCTGCCTTGCACCGGATATCAAAAAAACAGAGTTGAATATACCGCAAAGGTCAGTAAAATGAGACGATCAAAACGGTATACAGCTATCGGTGGTACGACAATCGTATCAACAGTCGATAATCGGTACCAGAAGTGCTGTTATTTTGAAGAAAAATCCAAATGAAGCTAGAAACGTCCGAATTTGGAAAAACGAATTTCGCAGTCTGATTCAGAAGGATCTGAATAAATTTTCTCCTGTTGACATATTTTGGTTTCGGAAAACTTTTAAATTCACTGTTATTAACCGGTTTGATTTGAAATGAAATTTCACAGGAAAATAAACTTCAATATTATCAGATGAAAATTTACCAGTTGCTACATTAAAATAGGCGTATTCCAAATAGTAAATTTTTATTTTCAAATTTTATTGTTTAAAATTTCACAAAATTTCAATTAATTACGTCATAAAAATTATTAAAATTTACGGGTCGTTACAGAATGTGTTGCCCCTGTGTCATACACTACTGATATAGGTAGGGTACAAATAAATAAGGTACCTTCCACTTGACCATGGTTTTCTGCAATAGCTTCTACTGTGGATTTGCTTTTGCTCTCCAAACTTGCTAGCTTCCCTTGCTGTTTATACTCAGGGCAATTTCTCTTGATATGTCCCTCCTTACCACATAGGTAGCATTTGAAAGCTCCTCCCTTCAATTCTAGGCACCTTGGTTTGATATGTCCTTCCTTTCCACAATGATGGCACACAATCTTCTTGGTTTCCTTAGCTTTTACATCTCCAGTGCCTTTGTTACTGGTCTCTTCCTTCTTCTTATCATAAGGGTGATACCTTCCCTTGTTTTTCTTATTATTGTTATTCTTAAAACTCTTATACTTCTCCCTTTCCTTGTCATGTTGCTCAAATTTTAAGGCCAGATCAATGACTTGATCAAAAGTTTTATCTGCATATGGCAACATAGCCCTACTAAGCCCTGGTTTAAACCCTTAATATACCTATCATTCTTTGATGCCTCATCAGCCACAAGCATAGCTCCATACTTAGACAAGCCCTCAAACCTATGAGTATACTCAGTCACATTAAAGGTTCCCTGCCTAAGTCTGATGAATTCTTCAAGCAATAGAGTTTTGGCTGATGCTGGAACAAATCTAGCTTCCAACATCTCCTTGAATTGATTCCAAGTGATTTCATTCTCAATCCTCCCAGCTATGACTACCTCCCACCAGCTTAAAGCCACACCTTTCAATTGTCTTGAGGCCACTTGCCTCTTCCTTTGATCATCCAGTTGCATGTCATTGAAAATTCTATCCAGTGTTCTCAACCATGCTTGAATTTCCATCACATTTCCAGTCCCTTCAAAGCTCTTGCCTCCTAAATTGGTATAAGTCTTTAACAGTTTTGAAAGTTCCTCATGTGGGTTCTCAAGTCTCTGCCCTACTCCATCCCTTAAAGCCCTCATAAAGTCTTGCATATCAAGCATTTGTGGTGCACTTGATCCTGCATTATGATGAGATCCTCTTCCTACCATGATTAGATAACTAGAGTATGGGGTAAATAGGGTTAGTTTATCATGAGCATTTTTCTTTTGCCATAACTTTTTATCTGTATTATTATTTTACTCAAACAAACAACCAGTACATACATATGGTTATAATACTTCAATCAATCAATACAATCATTCTTAGCTATGTACGGTTTTAACATAGCTCTGATACCAAATGAAATGGCCCTAGCTATTTCACCTAAATTTTTTTTTAAGTTTCCATCAATAATTTCCTAGAGTCATTAACCTCTTCACTAAATTATCCAGGATCCTAATTTTCTACTAATATATTTATATCAGTTCTTTAATAATATATTCACATATATATGAAGATGTATGTGACCCTCTTGCTTGGATCAGAATGTTGGTAAGCAAGAGTGCATCCTGGTTGAATTTGAATTTCTAATCAACCAGTACATAGCTCATTTACCTTAGTTTAATATTTGAGTCATGGGAGTGAATTCCCATAATCATGTGTAATCTATACCTATTAATTTTTGATCATTCTTATTGTTATTGTCTGTTAGTTTGAGATAGTAAGGTGTTCTCAGATTATATAGCAAGCCACCAAAATTTTAGTTTAATTATTTGGGATTTGGTTAAAGTCAGAAAGGAAAATGATATACTCACTTATCATTTTCAACACCAGTTGTTTTATCACAAATTTCTTTACTTATTACCAGGTCAGTTGTGTAATTATTTCATAATCTAGATAGTTGTATTTTCCTTAACCAAATTTATATGCTAATCCCTGAGTTACCTCAGCTTGCATCTAATTTACAGGTTGCTTTACTGGATTTAGAGAATCCAGATTCTATGGTCATTTGACAAAAGTAGTATTTAGATAATATGTGTGCATATTAGATGTATTGTACTCTCTGGGCTAATAAAGCTATTCAAAATAAAATGTGAGTTGATCCAGTATATGAAAATGTCTTTGTTCATGCATTTGCAAAGAAAGCTTCAGATTTTAGAAAGTGTATTTTCTTCCTTTATACCCACAACTCTGATCATCTTGATCAATCCAGACCTCATTATTTTTGAAGTGGGTTAGCCTTATGACTAGATCATCAAAACATTAGTGCCTGGCTTTTGCAATGTAAATTCAGATACCAGACATTTGCAAAATCCCTTAAAACATGTTTATATCCTTTTAAAGTGTACAAATATGTTGTTTCTTTTATCAAAATACTTCTGCATATTGTCCCAAAATTCTTGAAATATTACTTCTAGCTAAACTCAGATTTTTAACCTTCAAACTTAAAGTTTTAAGTAAGTTGAAATTAACTAATACAATATATGTATATATTTACATATCTATTTCTCAATTACTGGCATATATCATTTACAGATTTTCACCATAATACTCAAATATATACTTTCTTGCATAGATTCAACTAAGTCTTTGGTAAATCCAAACTTAATACATTACTAGATTCAGTTAAAACAACTAAATAAATTCAAGCATTCAATTACATAACAACCAAAGCATAACTATAAAAGCTTCTCAGAATACATGCAAATAATTCCTTCTGAGTTCTTATTTAATTCTAATTTAGCATGCTTATCCAATCATTCTCATTAGCCATAGCAGCTTCCTATTTAGAACCAGCATTCCCTGTAAGAGCATTAGAGGCTGCCCCATTTTAAATGAGACACCCCAGATGCCATAAGCAAACAAGGGTCAGATACAAGATCTGGTATGAGCAATATCAAAAATTCCATGATATTAAGTAAATGAGTGAGACATAAACATTTTGTATAAGTGGGCATAGCTTCTTTGTTCAATTTGCCTGACTTGTTTATGATGTATTGTGCATATATGATCAGTGTTTAAGACTAACTATGTACACACTTTCAACTATGTAAACATACATTTCAAATAGAAATACTCAGGAACTATCATAGCTCCAGACCAACCATCTTAGGAATAACTCAAGTTCCTACTTCATCAATTTAAGGTTGTATTTACCAAATTAATTCCTAGCCTCATCTGCCATAAAGGAATCACGGGGACACATTGCAATAAAATAATTCACATTATTGCACAAAGATCTCAGGGCTTAAACAAGCCATGTGCTAACTTGCATACTTTAAATACAACAAGCATTCCAGCAGTCCTCTTGGCTCACAATCCTTAGTTTATTTACTAAGTGTTCATGTTTAATCCTATCATGAGATAGCTAGGTGACTGAATCACATTGTATATGAATTATAAAACTCACAAGCATAATTCAAAAACAAGCTAACATTCCTATCTAGAGGAAATCATATTTTCAAATATTTTGGCTTAAAGAAAATACAGGAATATTTACAACTGGAAATAAAGACTGGGCATGTGGGTTATTATTGTTTCATAAGCAACCATGTTTGAACTAAATTCAAGATCTAGCTTAAACAAGATTTCTGGCTCATGGGTTTTCTATTTGATCAACGGTTCAACACTTTTGGATATTTCCATTGCAACCTTGAACCTTTCATTTGAGCCTCAGCACTTACACAAGTGTAATGCAACTCATATACATTTTGATTTCTATATTTCCCATGCCATATCTAAACCAGTTACAAGTATCCTCTATTTACTTTCATGATTTCATACTTTTACATTTCTGGGTGTAACCAAACAGAGCAAAATACTCAAACATCAAATCAATCAAAACATTCAGAAACACCCATTAAAACATCCATTAAAGCCATATTAATGAAATCAACAATATATGGAAAAATAACATAAGCTTGGCTGCTTCATAACAGGACTTAATGCCACGGGTTTAGTGAGATTACTCACAGAAAAATGCTTCTCTTGCTTAATCCAGAAAAGAAACCTTTTCAAAACTTGCTTTTCTGCTTGTAAATATTTTCCTCTTTGTTTTCTTAAATGTTTTGGGTAGCAAATGATTTTTCTGGTTTATACTTGGATTTATAAGAGAGGTTTTCTAGGGTTTTATCATTGTAAAATCCCATTCCTACCCTGGCCAAGACTCATGCATTTTGCATTTCAAATTTGTTTATTTTCACCTTTAATATCCCGGCCATATGTGAGACCTGCCTTTCCTTTTTCTTTTCCAGAATATGTCATATTCTTACCAAGTCATGATAATTGTGTGACATTGTTTACTTGTTTATTTTCTAAAAATCCTCCTTTCTATTTTCTTCCTAAAGCAATTGTTTTGCTTGTAATTTATCTTTTGCTATTTTAGTGTTACACTTTCCCTTGCTTATTTCTTTTTAATATTCTCAATACTTACAGAAATGTATATTTGTATACATATCTTATCTAGGCTTATTTAATTCCTTCTTAATTTCAGAAACATATGCACCTATATATGCATACAGGTTTTCAAATCCTTATAACATATATATATATATATATATATTCTTGGGTTTTAAATAAAATCTGTTTACTGTTTTAAAATAAAACATACTTTTCTTATTATCTGGGATGATCCATATAATTCTAGAAATCAAATATCCATGTTACAAAATCATGTTTGTAATGCTTTTTAATTCTTGTTTTATATTCAGGAAATCTAGAGTTCTTCCTTGTGCCATATCAGTGTGCACGTGCACACATGCACACACACACTTGCACATAATTAATCCCATATATTCCTATACAAATAAATTCATATATTTCAAAATCCAACCAAAATAAGATTCCATGAATTTCTGGGGCATTACAAATATTCATTCGAAATTAAATAAGATATTAATAAAAATTATTTTTGAAACTTTATTTTAAATTTGAATTTATAGTAAATCATAAATAATATTTTGAAGCTTCGAAATTTTTTTCACATGTGTTTCGATTTAAATTAATTTTTGTATTATTTATTAGTTTTAGGCCAAATTAAGTAATAATTTTTAAAAATAACAATTTTTTTTTATTTTGGTTTTTCTAGCCAATCGCTTATATAATGTTAGCATAATTTTATAAAATTTTAAAAATAATTTTCATAACATGTTTGAATTATTATAATATATTTATGTAGTATATTGAATTAGATAATATTAAATAATTATAAAAATTATTTTCTTACTGTCTAAAATTAGTATTACTATAAAAATTTATGTATAAAATTATATGACCATTTTTAACCAAAGTGTGTTGTTGTAATTAAATATAAATATATATGTAATTAAATAATATATATCAAATTATATATATATATATATCAAATTAATAAAATATTAAATTATATTATTTATATATGCGGTTGCATCTGATATGTATAAAAATTGAATTTTTTTAACAAAGTATATACATACATATAACCAAACTATTTGTGACAACATTATTGCACATCGGAATCTTCCCCTAACAAACTATATATATACACTCAACAAAATATTATACTAATAATTATAAACTATAATTCGATAAAAACATACCTAAGTTTCGAAGTGTAACGACTCGACTTTTCAACCCCCGATCGACACTAATACATCCATGGTGTTCGTGTGCCAAACAGCCAAGTGCCAAAAAGACAAAAAGTTAGGGTAAAATAAAAAAAAGAGTATAATAAGAAAGGAAGAACACAACGCCAAAATCTCACAGCCGAATGACCATATATAATATCAAAGAACAATACAAATGGTTACTCTGAATACAGAAATTTTAGATTTATGAAACGTAAGTACCATCATCGGCCTGGAGAGTTATAACTGCCTGTCCTCACAACACTGATATTTACATAGCTAATATCAGACAACGGAAATAGAAATAGACAGATAATGGAAGCCTCCAGCCCATCTTCTGAAGCCTGAAGCATCCAAGTTAAAACCTGCCATACTCAGCCTACTAGAAAGAGTACGCGAGGAATTTAGGGAAATAAAAAACAAGCATCAAACATAAGTCTGGTATGAGAAAACTCAAGATACATGCAACATGTCACAGTAACTATTGAGATCATACATACTTCCGTAACAGTTTTCCCCTCAAAAGAAACCAACCATTTATTAAGTTTAATATAGTGATATGATAGATAATGTCTAGGGCGTAGGATATAATCATATCAAATAGTCGTGATGCTTATATTGGTCACTCCACAACATATTTAGGTTACATTTAAAACCGCTAAGGTATGTTTGCATAATGGATTTTTCCATGGAGACGCCTCTAGTAAACTAAAGCGGATCTCCATACATAAGGATCAGAAAACACCTTCCAAGCATCGTATATCTCTAGATAAAATATACCATAAGTTAAACACAAGTGGCCCACGCTCGAACATAAACATGAACCATGTGGAACCAAATATCATCAACTCCTGCCAGCCAACAATCGATAAGTATCTCTAGATATAGAGTTGATAATACCCTAACGCGGGTCAGCTAAACCCAGGTTGTGCAGCCTACTCCGTCTTTAGCCATTTCCGATGTCGAGGTTATGTTCGACATCTTTCACACGAGTCTTCATTACTCAAACAAAACTCGAATCCGCAAATGGATTCCCATATCTCTAACAGATCATGAATCACTACATGGATTCGATTGAAAAGATCTTGAATCTCCACATAGATTCCCTTTCACAATTGCTTCCAAAACATAGAATTCGTATACTAGTTTTGAATTGGTATTCGGTAAGTAAAACACTTACCAATCCCGGACTCTTCAAAAATAATCGATGAATTTCCCTCAATTCCAGTTCTTTCAGAAGTAAGTGAAAGATAAAGGCGTTTCGTACCAATACTCTCCTTGGGGGTTCTCATTGGTATGAAATCGCGAAGCCCTTCGATTACTCCTTAAGTTAATATTAGGTCAAGTTCGATAATCGACTAATCGATTTTCTAGCCAGAACAATTGTGTTAACCCCCTTTCGACTCACGACCTAGCAGGAGCCGAGTTAAGATGTTTGCCGACTTAAGAAGTATGCCGTCTTAGGATGCTTGCCGACTTAAGGTGCTTGCCGACTTAAGGTGCTTGCCGACTTAAGAAAGTTAACACGACATAACGACTTAAAGAAGCCTACCGACCTAGCAAATTATGAGTTAACAAGGCCTGCCGAGTTAACAGATTGCCGACCTATGGGAACTTGCGACCTACCGAGTTAAAGAGTATACTGACTCAACAAGTCACAACATAAGGAAGCGTACGACCTAAAATGTCTACGACTTAGGACTCAGCGACTTAACTTGCCCAGCGACCTAAGGCTACAGGAATGTCACGACCTAAGGGAAGACGCGACCTAGTAGTATTTCGACCTAAAGGCTACGACCTAAGGAAGATTCCGAGTTGTGAAATGCTCCGACTTAAGAGGGTTCCGACCTAACGGATTACGACTTAGTGGGTTTACGACTTAAAGGCTGCGAGTTAAGGTCTTACGAGTTAAGGTCTGATAAGTCGGCTACGACTTAATACTTGTCAAAGACAGCCACAGGATGGGCCCAGAACAACCATCCCTTAACTCGTCGCCGACCTAACCCTATCCCTTAACTCGTCACCGACCTACCCTAAGTCGGCTACGACTTAAAGACTTAGAGAAATTTCCTAAGTCCAGATCAGCTCCTATAAATACCCCATCACTTCCAACTTGAAGGGGACTTTTGGCCATTCATTTCTCCGAGCGCCGTTACGCTGTCGAAGCCTCCTCTCACTCAGCAATCAAAGATCTTCAAGCATTCGAGACACTACAACAATCTTCGAGAAGAGCTCCTAACATTCAACACGGATTCGTCGAGTTTCATCATCGAAGATCGAGCTAGTAGTCAAGAATGTTTTCATGATCAAGTTGTATCGTTTATAGAAAGATATTGTATCAAATTGTAACCGAATCAGCAATAAAAGACTATAAAGTGGATGTAGGCTCAATTACGGGCCGAACCACTATAAATCTGTTGTTCATTTACTGCTTTTTCTGCTATTTTCAGCTCATATTCTGTTCCCGTACCAACGGGTGGTGCTTTCACAAGTTTATTACACACACCGGGTGTTAGCGTTCACTTTTTACCGTTAACATTTTGGTGCTTTCACTGAGAACCCAACTCAGGCGATCATCCACCGTTGCTTCGCAAGGATTCATAAAAAGAACCTCTCTTAAAAACCAGATCCGAAATAATGGCTCCTGGAAGAAGAGGTAGACCTATCAGATCCAGAAATGCTCACGAAGGAACTTCCGCTTCCCCAATAACAGACCAAGCAACTCCAACCGTTGGAGTCACCAGGGCTGAATTGGATGACGCAGTTTCTGGATTATACCAACAAATTGAAACTCAAAACGCTTTGATGATGGATAGATTAACTGCTTTGCTCGGGGCAAATCGTCAACCAGAAAACCATCGAACTACTCTTCCTGAAATGCCACCTTTCCAAGCTGATGGTTCTATGCCGCAACCAACTTGTCATGAGAATATGCCCGGGCAAAATTCCGAGGAAAGAACTAATGCTTGCCCAGAGGTGTCTTTGAACAATAAAGAGTACCTGTCTGAAATGGTTGGCCGCATCATGAAAGAGAGCATGCAAAGGGAAGAGGATGAGGCTGACTGGGGATTTGCGCCAAGCAGAACTCCATTTACTGAAAGGATCCTGAGAGCGGAATTTCCAAGGAAATTTGCACCTCCTACTATCCAAACCTATAGGGGAACCAGTGACCCTAATCATTTCCTCTACAAGTACGATTGGCATATGACTGGTGCAAGAGCATCAGACGAGATCAAGTGTCGGTACTTTCCAGTATACCTGGAAGGTGTGGCTTTGCTTTGGTTCACAAAACTTCCAGTTCGGTCTGTAGATAAATTCTCCGACTTAACGCAAAAGTTTAAAGAACAGTTCAGATTGTATGCTTCAAAAGCTAAGGATATAATGTCATTGTCTAACCTTGAACAAGCGCCCGGAGAATCAATCAAATCTTTCTTGAGCCGTTTCAATATAGCTTTAGCCGAGGTAGAAAATGCGGAACCACGAATGATCCTGACTTATTTGATGCGAGCCATTGATAAATCGAGTAAATTTGGGATATGGTTAAAGATGAAAGAACCAAACTCACTTGATAAATTTTATAAAAAGGCCGATGAGTTCATTCGCCTTGAAAGCCTTTCTGCAACATCGAAAGTGGTTACTGCCCAGACTGATAATGACAATGTCCCACCTAAGAAAAGAGAATCTGAAAGTCAGAAAAGGGAGAATGAAGGAGGAAAAAGCCAGGGAAATGAAAAGAAACCTCGCCGCTTTAATCCTTCGGACTTTACTCCTTTAACTGATACACCAAGAAATATCTTTTTTGCAACAAAGGACGTTGTCAGGTATCCTAAGCCACCTGAGATGACGAGAGGGGCAAAGCGTAATGGAAAATTCTGCCAATTTCACAATCAACCTGGCCATGACACTGACCAATGTCGCGAATTAAAGAAGGTGATTGAAGAATTGCTAGAGCAGGGTAAACTCCAACAATACGTTAAAAGGAACGGAGTCGATCCAACCTCATCCACTCGGGATCAACAACACCCTACCCATCAATCCGATTCTCACAACAACACTGCAGTGCAAGATTCAGAAAAGCTTGTCATTAATGCTATCACAGGGGGACCATACCCAGCAAGCAGAAGTTGGGATGACTACTAAATACCCACAAAACTGCGACTGGGGCATCTCTCACTTTCTCTGGCATAAAAATCCAAAAGCTATGAATCAAGCACAAATGGAAATCCAGCTTGGAGATTCTGAAACAACAATAACTAGCATTCATTCTTACTTAACTGCATTGCTTGAATTTGTAAAGATAATGATGGATGTGTAACTTCTGCATTGTAAACCGCTGAGAAATCAGCGTGACTCAATAATGAAAAACTATGCATTGTGTTTTCTATTATAAAATGCCTGTTATATTTCGATGTGTAAATACTCTAAATGTATTGCTGAAATATCGATCTAATACTGCAGGTCATTAAAGCAAAGCTCACCCATCGCAAAGCTAAGCGAGCCTTGCAAATCATTTATTAAAGAAAATTTCAAGCAACAAAAATTTCAAACTCAAATCCCATACAAGAGGACCTTCACATAAAAAGTTGACGGCTCCACTATGTCAAGCCCTCGTTAACTGGTTGCGATCATTGATATAAAAAGGCATCCAACCAAATAACTCGCGTTTACTCTGTGGAGTCATTCAACAGTGAAGTCTACTTCTTCGGATAAAGCAATTTACTTGCAAGAGAAAGAAACATGCGCTTGGAAACGATGATAAAGGATCGCAGATTGGTCGATGATGATACAACATGAGCGGGCAAACATGGAAGCAGCCAAAGGGAGGTATGCCTCTCAACAGGAAAGCAGGTAGATCCACTAAAGGGATACCTTCCCAAGCAGAAGGAATAAGACCCTCGCTAGCTGATTGTGATGCATCCAATCAGGCAGCTTGTGTCCATCCCATGGATCTACTTGCCCCTAAGACGCAACCTTCCTGGCACACCAACCAACTGATGCTCCTTCCCAAGGGTCAACAAAGCCCTCTAATGAGGCACGCCAATAAATGGAGAGCTTTCCTCAATCAAAAAGATCGGTGGGACTACCAAAGGGGCACCTTGTTAATTGATTGCGATCGTTTGTACAAACAAACATCCAATCAAACAACTTACGCCTGTCCCGTGGACCCCTCCGACTATGAGAAAGTAACTTCCAGGCAATCACAAGCCCTCTTCGGAGGCACAAGCCCTTTTCGGAGGCACAAGCCCTCTTCGGAGGCACAAGCCCTCTTCGGAGGCACAAGCCCTTTTCGGAGGCACATTTCACCCGTGTAGAAGTGCAAAATGCTTCTCTTCGGAGACCCACTTCACCAGTGATGAAATGCTAAAAAGCCCTTTTCGGAGGCACATTTCACCCGTGTAGAAGTGTAAAATGCTTCTCTTCGGAGACCCACTTCACCAGAGATGAAATGCCAAAACTGCTTCTCTTCGGAGACCAAAACTGCTTCTCTTCGGAGACCAAAACTGCTTCTCTTCGGAGACCAAAACTGCTTCTCTTCGGAGACCAAAATCGCTTCTCTTCGGAGACCAAAAGACCTCTTCAGAGGCGTACTTCACCTTGCTTGAAGTACCAAAAATAAACCCTTTACTGGGGCACAAAAATCAAAACCTTCTTCAGAAGCTCATTTCACTGTGCAGGAAAATTCACTTTCAAACAAATAAAAGTGATCATTCCCAGAAGTCGAAGTGTTCTTCAGGAAGAAAAAGAAAATAAAGATTTCTCCAAAGACAAGATATACTCTATTAAAAGCAGAATAATTCTTCCCTGAAAAAGTGGAAAGTTATTCTCTAAAATAAGAGTATCAGTCTTGTGAAATCAAGAAATATTACAATATACTTGTGGTATGGGGGCAACATTATACAATTCAGTTACATTAATAAAAGTAATATACAAGCAACATACCACAAGTTCATTGCAATATCACGTAATAAAGATGTGGAGTAAATGCGTTCTTGAAACACAGACAAAAAATTTGTACAAGTGAAAAGAATCGTTTACTCTACACTTCAAATGAAAAACAGATGTATTCCTACATACACAAGGATTTGTACAAGAAAAATATCTATTTATTTCAACACTATGAGAAATTTTTACATTGTACAGGTTACCAAAAGAAGCGGAGACCGGTATCCGCACAATCCCCGGTCAATACAAAAAGCAGAAAATGCAAAATCAAACTCATTTCCCCTTCTTCCCACCCTTGGAGCTTTTACCCGGCCTGGTAATTAGCTTCGTAGGCCGCATCAGAGAAGAAGGAGAAAGAGACTCAGCCGGATCAATCTCTGCCTCATCCCCAGCAGCAGAAGAACTCTTCTTTCCTTTCTTCAAAACCACACGTTTCCCCTTCTTCTTAGAAGAAGACTCACTCCCCGGAGCAAGAAATGTAGAAAGCTTTGTGTCATAATCAAAAGACTGTTCCGGGGTCTTCTCGCTATCTTCCAGACCTTCTGCCTTCTGTTCTTTGGAAGCAAGTGGTTCGTCTAAACCTTGAAGGGCTGCTATTGGTTCTTCCTGTGAACCTGGTTGAGAAGCTGGAAGAGATATAACTTGAGAAGGAGGAGGAACGACAGCTGAAGAAGGAAGAATTGGTGCAGTTTCCGGCACGACTGCTGCATAATAAAAGAAATCAAAATCAGTATTCTCCGAGAAAAAAGAAGACCGTGAATCGTCAAAGTTACCTGGAGAAGCCGGTTTAGCAAGATCAATCTCAAATTCCCGAGCTTGGAAGTCCTTCATTGCCTCTTCCTCTGTAGGGGTGGATACAGTTTCTTTGTCAACCTTAGCGGGAGGCGTGGAATGAGAACTAGAGCCAGTAATATCCGCATAAGCTAAAGCCGAAGTATAAGCAGGAGCAATAGGAGGTGTTTCTTTCTCAGGAAGCTTCTCTCCCGTCGCCTCGGCCCGCACTCAGATAAGCTGCTCTTTTCCTTTGGCAAGGGCAGCGCGATCGCTCTCACTTAAGTAGGTAGCTTGAAGATCTGTTTCAGAATATCCGGCACCACCAAATAAGTCAATGATTGCCTCCCATACTTCCGCTAAGGTGACTTCATACTCTGGTCCCAAAAATGAAAGGCTCCCACGCCCCAGGACACAATGCATATAAAAGTCGAACAGAGTCGCGTCAACAGTGGCTATGGTCGCCTTATGGGATTCTTCGGCTGCAGCTTTACCAGAAAGAACTTCATCACGTTCTCTTTCAGCCTTCAGTAGCTGAGATTGCAGTCTTATAATTTCTAAATCTTGGGAGCTGACTTTCTCTCGAAGTTGAACGGCATCATCGCGGTATTTTCTTGTAACCTGCTGTTCTGCTTCAAGTTTCACCTTAATGTCTCTCTGAGCAGCATGGGCGTCTCGAACTTGTTTTTGAAGCATTTCTTCTTTCTGAGAATAAGAAGTGGAAGAAGTAGCAAGCTCTTTTTTAAGTCTTTCAACTTCAGCTTCGAGCTTCACATAACCATCGTTAATGCTTTTCATCTCCGCGTCATGCTGCTTACGCCATTTGTCCCACTCAGATTTATCATTTTCCATGGTCATCATCGCCTCAAGGTTCAAATGGTTGACCCTTTGAAGTTCATCAACCAGCTTCTGCCATCCAGACATTCTTTCGATGTCAAGTTTCACAGCATCGACATTTTTCAGCATCGCCTGCTTATCAATGGGGACTAAATCCAAATCAAAACGCACTCCTTTCAGACACCAATTCGGAAATCGGCTCTGGAGTGTGGGAGGACCATCACCAGCTTGGTACTGTGGCCTATTAATGATGGTCTGGATGTCAGACTCCTTAAGGGCAGGAGAACCAGAAGATGTATTAGGAGGAATAGAAGCGGTAGTCTTTTCCAAGATATTAGATGTATCTTTCTCGTCAAGTCTGACCCGTTTGCTGGACTCATCGGAAGTATGACTCTTCCCCCTGTCATCGTAAGATTTCCTCTTATAAGGATCGTCGCTTCTGCGGGAAGAGTCACGTCGCTCGTCCCTACTCCCATGGTATTCCTCGTCTTCTCTCTGGCGACGCTCTTCATGAGCTCGCCTCTCATGAGCCTTTCTGGCAGCCCTCTCCTCATCAGTTTCCTTCACAGCACCGATATAACTCCTAAAGTCATAAGCCTCACGGCTTCCGTAACGCTGGAATTTATTGTAGTAAGAGCCGCTTCGCCCCATCAGAGAACCTGAAATTGAAGAAAAAGACCAGTTTTAGAAATCCTCAAGTTGAAGAAGCTAAGCGCATATAAGTGCCAGAATACTAAGTGTGTGTGATGTGCAAACTACGCGCGTCAGACTACAAACCACTTTTGGGTGTAGAAATGGCAATAAGTTGTGTGGAAGGCGTTGTGGTTTGTTGCAAAGAAGAAGTTGCTTCGATAACAGGAGGAACCACTTTAGAAACATCATCTTTAAAGAGCTCCTGAGAGGTTATCATGATGTCGCTCAGACTGTCGAAAGTATCATCGCCATGGTGCATGGGAGAATTATCTTTTTCAACTTCCACCTCAGCCGTCTTTTCAAGAGTGTGAAGATTTTCCTCCCCTTCAATAACCGGGGCAAGTGCTAACTTACTGGACGACCCCGCAATGTCGGTAAGAGTAGAACACTTCACCAATGAAGTCTCAACGGTAAATTCTTTCGGTGAAGGTTCTTTAGCAGAAGCGGGGGCATCTGACTCCTCAGCCGAAGAATTAGGGACTTCATGTGGCTGAGTGGAACGGGAAGGATGTAAGAGTCCAAATTCGTGAAGGAACTCATCTCTCAATAGAAATTGAACACTCCTCTCCTCGACCGGCACAGCCATAAGCCTCTCGAAGGTAGTTTTGTGACGAGTTTCCCTAGAGGGAGGAGGAAGCGCTGAAACAGTAGAAAAAGAAGTTAACACTTGACAATTTGAACTTCGAAGAATTTTAGAAAAACACAGGGAAAAGATAGATAATCGTACTTCCCACTCTCCAAATGGCGTAAAATCCCGGGGGACAACGAACATAGAAGAACGGGCTCAGGAAACTATGAACACTTTCAGGGAGACCAGTGATCAGCTTACGATTTCTCGCACTCCTTACAACTATGATGGAGGGATGATCTTTATTTTTGGTAAAAGTACAAAGATAGCGAATTTCTCCGAAGGTAGGAAAGCGGCCCAGCGTTCTCCTAAAAAGCACGCATAGTCCCAGCAAGATGGCATAGCCATTGGGATGTAACTGAAAAGGGGAAATAGATAGTTGGAGAAGAAGTTCTCGAATGCAGTCATTGAATGGGGGAATAGCTCCGCTCGAGCACATTTGGCGGTTAACTGCGACAAAGCCACGAGGCGGCCTGTCAGCAGTATCATTTATTTCGGGAAGCAAAGCGTCAGCTTCAGCAACGCCAAACTGGATGCATAGTTGACGAAAGGCTTTATGGCTCAAAGTAGTAGGAGTCCTCTCTGGAGGATCGTTCAGCGGGATAGCAACTGGAAATACATCTTCAGCTTGCTCTGTTCCTTCTTGTGGAGAAGACATTCTACACAATCAGCTAAATGTTCAAATGTGAAGGTGCACGTTCCCTAAAAGTGTGAAGTGTTGTGCAAAAAAAAACTAATGAAAATAAAAGACAAGCATAACTGGAATTAAATTAGTTGACAATCAATCGATTACAGAATTTCAGAACTTGTCAATGATCAAGTGCAGTGTTAATACAGACAAGTCAGTTTCATTTGACTATTATGATTTTGTTTTAATACTTCACTTGAATTGGTTATTGTACAGCATCTCGTTCATATTCATTTAATTTAACTTTCTCTTTACCAACTAATCTGTCATTCGATGTGGGCAGTCGGTGATAGTATATTCGTCCCAGTATTCTGTGAATGTTGTATTAAGCAGGATTGTTAGTTTGCAAAATTGAAGCGATATGTAAAAAAAAAGGCATGCAACACGGTTCATAGTTCAACAGTTCGAAGTCTAGGCACAGTTCAAAAATCATCTGATTGAGTGGCCGAAAGCTTAAGTACTAACTCGGTGACGACCTAAGGAAGATTCCCTATGGGTCAAAGTCAGCAGTCCCCGAGTCTTAGGACGGGTAAAGAAGCAAAAAACTAGTTCGAGGCAACCAGAAATTCTCTAAGTCCTAACTCGGAAGCGACTCAAAACCTAGGTCACATGAAACTGCTAAGTCGGTTCCGACTTAAATCATGAAAATCACTGGATCGCATGAAATCCTTAAGTCGTGACCGAGCCAATACCTCAACCAATTTTCCTCCCTAACTCTTAACCCGTTAACCCAATAGCCTCACAGTCAACAACGATCCTCATTCCATCACATCGTTGGACCACCCAAGGAGCCAATTCAAATCGAATCAAATTTGCTGCGAATCCGATGTATTACTGCCCTATCACAACTACAACATGGTCGATGGCGATTGCAGAACAATCAAAGAGTTATGCATAATGAATCGCAGCATCTAAACACAAATGGAAGTCAAAAATTGGGGAGTTATCGATTCGACAGTGAGCATGGGTGAACGATGACCAGATCGACTTACGAAGTATAACAGGAAGATGATCGGCGATTGGATGGTTGGAGTTTATCTCTGAAAGCTCTAAATTGCGTCAATGGCTGATTCAAGAAGTTGGAACAGATGAAGGAAGAGAAGGGACGACTTAAGCTATTTATAATCTGGGACAGTGAAATTTGAATCGACATGTCCGACCTACGACTCATCTTAAGTCGGTCGCGATCTAACACACTTACCAAGAAGCGAGCTAAGGAAATCGAAGCACACGACCTACGAATTAGGCGCGTACTTCGAGGGGCAAATGTTAACCCCCTTTCGACTCACGACCTAGCAGGAGCCGAGTTAAGATGTTTGCCGACTTAAGAAGTATGCCGTCTTAGGATGCTTGCCGACTTAAGGTGCTTGCCGACTTAAGGTGCTTGCCGACTTAAGAAAGTTAACACGACATAACGACTTAAAGAAGCCTACCGACCTAGCAAATTGTGAGTTAACAAGGCCTGCCGAGTTAACAGATTGCCGACCTATGGGAACTTGCGACCTACCGAGTTAAAGAGTATACTGACTCAACAAGTCACAACATAAGGAAGCGTACGACCTAAAATGTCTACGACTTAGGACTCAGCGACTTAACTTGCCCAGCGACCTAAGGCTACAGGAATGTCACGACCTAAGGGAAGACGCGACCTAGTAGTATTTCGACCTAAAGGCTACGACCTAAGGAAGATTCCGAGTTGTGAAATGCTCCGACTTAAGAGGGTTCCGACCTAACGGATTACGACTTAGTGGGTTTACGACTTAAAGGCTGCGAGTTAAGGTCTTACGAGTTAAGGTCTGATAAGTCGGCTACGACTTAATACTTGTCAAAGACAGCCACAGGATGGGCCCAGAACAACCATCCCTTAACTCGTCGCCGACCTAACCCTATCCCTTAACTCGTCACCGACCTACCCTAAGTCGGCTACGACTTAAAGACTTAGAGAAATTTCCTAAGTCCAGATCAGCTCCTATAAATACCCCATCACTTCCAACTTGAAGGGGACTTTTGGCCATTCATTTCTCCGAGCGCCGTTACGCTGTCGAAGCCTCCTCTCACTCAGCAATCAAAGATCTTCAAGCATTCGAGACACTACAACAATCTTCGAGAAGAGCTCCTAACATTCAACACGGATTCGTCGAGTTTCATCATCGAAGATCGAGCTAGTAGTCAAGAATGTTTTCATGATCAAGTTGTATCGTTTATAGAAAGATATTGTATCAAATTGTAACCGAATCAGCAATAAAAGACTATAAAGTGGATGTAGGCTCAATTACGGGCCGAACCACTATAAATCTGTTGTTCATTTACTGCTTTTTCTGCTATTTTCAGCTCATATTCTGTTCCCGTACCAACGGGTGGTGCTTTCACAAGTTTATTACACACACCGGGTGTTAGCGTTCACTTTTTACCGTTAACAAATTGCTTATACAAATCAATATTCGTATACTAACTCATTTTCCACATTCCAACTTACCTAGACACTTCATCCTTGAATCTCATAAATAGATTAAAATCTACCTCGTTGGCTTTGAGTGTTATATAGTATAAATGATTTCGATAAACAAGTAAGAAATCAACAAGACTAACATTTTTTCGACATTCCCAACTTAACTATTACTCGCTCAAGAGGGAAACTGGTAGGTAAGAGCTCTATTGCTTCGTCCCTACTCGACATCAATCTTAACTCTTATAAATAGATAAATCTACTTCGACAGCTTTTAGCATTAAGCAAAGTTAATTACTCTTCAACAAGTAATCGCATAATAAAAAAACTTAGCCACTAAGCAATTCTTAACCCCTTTTCAAAAACATTTGTATATACTTTTAAAATACTTAAAAATACTTATAATAGGTTTCAATACATTTATTGTAACGATCTACCTTTCTTACACCTAAAGACGACACTTAATACATCTACGATATTCATATTTCGATCATTTAAGTATTCGAAAGACGGGTCATTAGAGGTGAAAAGAAAGAAAGGTAGAACAGATAAGAAGAAACTAAACAATCATAGAATCTCACATCGCAAGGGAAAAATATATATTAATCAACATAGTATTTTGCAATGTCATTTCCAAAATGATACATCAGAGTTATACTAATACAATTCTACCCTGGAAAGTTATAACTGCTCATCCCTACATATCAGATATAGGATACATATAATACAGTGGAAAAAATAAAAATAACCAGCTATCAATGAAGCCTCCTGCTCCAAGCTCCTCCAAAATGCATCCGTAAGAAACCTGAACTAATTGGCTGCCCATAAAAATTTAAGCACCTAAGAGTTTTAGGGAAAGAAAATAAAACTTTGGGTCAGACATGGGTCTGGTGTGAGTAAACTCAAAACAACTAAATTTTTTCTTTTAATTAATAGCTCCTTCCCTAAATCGCCTTAGTTCTCTTCTGATTGCTTGCTCTTGCCTCTTAAATTGATTAGGGTTTGATTTTGATTTTTGGGTTTTAAGAAAATTAGGGTTTTAAGGAGAAAAATTGACGGAGTTTAGTAACTATAAGCTTTCATTGGAGAATTAGGGTATCGTTAGTTACAAATTTATAGAGTTAGAGTTAGGTTTAGAGCCATTAGATTAGCTTAGGGAAAATCTGATCTAGCCATCCAATACTTTAGATGTAAGCAACTGATCCCGTCCCTTTATCGTCGCCTCTCCAGATTGCAAATCGCTCAATTTTCCATGTGTCGGGTTGACCTATGAAGGTCACATGTCAACCTATAAAGGTCACGTGTCGACTTATGGAGGTCACGGGTCGACCTATGTGTTAATCGACAAGATTTCTATCAGTTTAGAAATTTGCCGAAAAATTTCAAATTAAAATAAACCGCAAGCGCACGGCGTACACTTTGTAGTACGTGGCGAATACGGGTCGATCCGAAGGGAATTGTGAGATTTGTGAAGTGGTTATGGTGATCAAAAGAAGAGGTTAGGGATGGTTTTGTGATGAGATTCAGAGATGGTTCAGGTGTTCGTGGAAGATTGCTTCAGGTATGTGCATTGAACTGTTTTGCACTGAGATATGTGATGTTTTGTTTCAACAAGTTGTGGAATGTTGCATGAAGACTGCACTGGTTGAATGGCTGTTGGTCTGTGAAGTGGTGATTAAGGCAGTTTGTATGGGGAAGATGTTGTGGAGGTGGGTAATGTTGTAGAATAGACTTGCTAGTTAGGGGTGATATGTTTGTGGTTGTGGCAGTAGTGGTTGTGTGTGGTTGTCTGAAAGTTTGGGTTCGAGGGGATGCAGTGGTTTGAACTGTCAGTGAAATGGGGGTTTTAGTTCGTGGAAGCTGCAATGTGGTGAAGGGAAGTAAGGTGGTGGGTCTGTTTGTAGAAAGGCTTGTCGAAGAGATTTGTAGCAGTCAGTAGGGTATGTGCACAGATATGTGCACAATTGCACAGTTTGGCAGTTGGAAGAGAGAAGAAGTGATGCTGCTTGAAGTTGCTGTATTGTATGATATGATGAACAGAAATGATATTTGGGTGTGGAGTGATTTCTGCTGTTGGAGTTGGATATGAGAAGTTGCTGAATGATGAGCAAGGAAGTGTTGTAGAGTGTTTGGTGGTTTGTTTAGTATGAAAGAGATGGCAGTGCAGTGTTCAATGTAGTCTGATGTGGTAGTGGCTGTTGTCGGGTTTGATATGGTGAAGAGGATATTGTAGAGATATGGCAATGGATGGTTGAATGGGTATTTGTTGTCAGGTGAAGATAGTTGAAGTGTACTATTTTGTGGTGTTGTGAAATTGGAAGGACAGATGTTTGTTTATATTGTATGTTGAATGCAGTATTGGATATGGCAGTGGTTTTGTAGAAGTGGAGAGGTGATATGAAGGGGATGTTTTGTGCAGATGAGAATGTTGACAGTAGTTTTGTAGAACAGAGAGGGAATGTAGACAGAGAAACAACAGTGTTTAACAATGCAAATGTAGAACTATAAAAAGAAAATGAAATTGTAAGAAGAACTTGTAAAATGAAAGTTGTAAATGTAAAATGAAAGAAAAATAAAAATAAATTTAGAAATGAAATTGTGTATCTTTTTTAATATGGAAATGAAAATGAAAATGCAAAACAAACAAGAACACAAACAAATGCACACAGAAACCAAATAAACACACAATATTTTTTTTAAAAAAGAAAAACACAACACACACAAAACAAACACACACACACTAGAATCAAACACAAATAATTCGAAGAATAGAAAATTGAAATCAAAACAATTCCCCTGCAACGGCGCCAAAAACTTGTTAATCGACAAGATTTCTATCGGTTTAGAAATTTTCCAAAAAATTTCAAATTAAAATAAACCGCAAGAGCACGACGTACACTTTGTAATACGTGGCGAATACGGGTCGATCCGTAGGGAATTGTGAGAGATTAAAAATCTATTCAATCAAATTAGACCAAAGTGAGATGAAAGTTGTTAACTACAAAAAGAAGCTAAAGCTAGAATTAAAATGCGATTTAAAAACTATTGAACTAGAGAACAATTTAGAGGCAAATCCACTCTCATATTTTTGTAAATCAACAAACAAACAATTCGTGATCTCTAGCTTTTGATGTTAAGTGAATATTGTTGTATTTATCATAAGTATGGTTTGTTCATGTTATTAATTAACATAACTCAAACCATCAAACTATAATACAACAAACAAACCACTTATAATTCCCATGAAAATGAAGCCAAAGCAAAAGCTATTCTAAGTATGATCCATTTACTATTGTAACTAGTAATATAGATCATCAAATTTCATTTTTACTTTAATTTCACAATCAAAAATGGATTAGCAAATGATGATGCAAATTGTGTTTATGTTGAATAAGAATAGCTCATTTGCATAAGCAATATAAGCTATCAATCTCACTTGTATAAACTTACATCAAAACTCACTTCATGAAGCATAAACCAAATGAGATCATAAATCATAAATTGCTGAAATTACATAATATTTGAGAGCTTCATTACCCCTAAATTGAAGGGGTTTAGCTACTCATTTGTGGCATTGAAGCAACACAAGTAACTTTCAACATTAAAAAGAGAAGAAAATAGAGAATAAGCAAAGAAGAGAATGTAATTAAACTACTTACAACAAAAGAAATTAAGCTACACTACTTGCATGAATGTAAATGAACATGTAATTAAAAGGAAACAAGAATTACATTGCATAAAAAAGGAGTTACATAAGAGAAGAAATGGCTAAGTAGCCATGAAAAGAAAGAGAGCTTTGATTTATTTTCTAAGCTAAAAACTAACTAAAGAGAGACTAAGAAGAAGAGAACTACATGAAACATAAGGGGTCTTTATACATGTATGAAACCCTAATTCATATTTTTGGGGAATGCCCAAAATACCCTTGAGAAAGTGTGGAGGCCAAGTAATCATTAGCTTATACTAATCATCATTTAAGTGTACATGAAGCCATTAACTCCATAAGCATGTGCATAAGCGATTAGCCTCTAATTTGTACATTAAGGTAGGTGGGTATGTGAGGTCCTCCATTATCATGCCTTTGAATTATTTCCATCTTCATTTCTTTATCTTCACTCTTGTGCATGCATACATCTTCATGAAACCACTTGTATATGAAGACAAATTCCTGTAAAATAATATAAAAATTTCGAATTAAATTTTCTCAAATTAATATATGCACAAAAATGACCATTTTGCCCTTGGATGAAGATGAATATGCGACGATTTGAAAATAATATGAATTTTAGTTTAAACAAGTTAAAATACCCGATATGATCATTTATTTAATTTAAATAGATTAAATATGGTGGTAAAAATATACACATTTACATGCACATCACTATGAAGGCCACAGGTTGACCTGTCAAAATTCTGGTCGGCCTATATTTATTATGTTACCAATTTTTAATTATTTTTATTCAAAACTTTCAAACGTCCGTAACTTCTCCGTACTAACTCCGATTTTAATGTGTTATACATGAAAATAATCCAAAAAATTAGTACAAATGCAATGGTGCATGTTTCATAGTCAAATTCGAATGTTTATGAAAAAATTCTTTTAGTCCTTGTTTTAATTAAATTTACTTTTCTTATTAAATTTCCGTTTAAATCTCAGAAAATTCTTAATAAATTTTATGTTAATTTCCGGGGCGTTACATTCTCCCCTTAAAAAGTTTTCTTCCCCAAAATCTCCAAAGATGAAAAAATGCAACTCATACACACTACAACCGATAACTACAACCATCTACTATTCATCATCCACGAGCAATCATTATCCTTAGAATTTTTCTGATGCAATATGTACATATATATACAACTTGAAATGCACGTGAGCCTATACTAATGCAAAAGAGTAGGTGGTCTACTAATCCAGTCGACCTCCTATCATGCAAATGCTCATGACATGCATCCAAATGTATACAACGTCCTAAATAAGTACACTTGTAATTCTATATGTATGCACAACTATACAAACCATATGCAACATCCACATGCATAACATCCACTAGCACAAAAATAATTAAACATCCATATGTTTCCTATCTAATAACTAGATAATAAATAAGAGATAATTTAAGCGTGTGTACTACCTAGAGGATATAGTGTGCTAGACTTGTAAACAAATACAATCCAAATAATACGTCCAAATACATCCATTAGCATCCATCACCCATAACATGTCCTATTCACACGTTGCAAGCATTCCTACCATCAAATGATCTCTACCTTAATTAGAACCCAAATATAAGTTAGAAAAGAGTTTAGAATGGGTAGCATCAACTTTCTCCTCATGCTCCCATACACTCTCAACAGGATCGTTTCTCTATTGGACTCTAACCAGTTTTATTTACTTTATTACGGAATCGGTTTGTCCCATGCTCAAAATATTGGTAGGTGCATGGTGAACAAGGGGCTCACCTATCCTTCCAAACTTTCCTTAACTGACACGACTCGACTATGGTAACTGCATCCCATAAACACTTTTGCAAGTGTGACATAAAATAATCAGTTTGAACTTCCGTCAACTCTCTAGGAAGCTTTGCTCGATAAGCTAACTCCCAAACTCTATCCAAAATCAGAAAGGCCTTACAAGCCTCAACGCTAACTTTTTTGAACTATTAATCCAATACCTATCAATGAGGCAAGATGTTCACGTGGACTTTGTCACCAACACGGATCTCGATTCCATGCATCTCCTATCAGTATATGCTTTCTTCTTATCTTATGTAGTTCTTGTCCCTTTATGTATCAAATTCATTTCCCAACTACATTTCTCATCCTTTACCACTGGCATGAATCTTTAATCTAATTGTATGTACATCAGTAACCGTTGCAACATTCATTGCCCTAACCACTCTGATAGGGAACCAACTTCCCTATGCATACTTAGCCCGAATTATCTCAACCAACCAGTTCATTAATTACATAATTTCTAACCAAATTATATAATTTTTATTATTAAATTTAGGCCTTGGATAAAGGTTCAAGTCACACATTTTTATTCTAACCGGTCAACCCTAGGTTACTCTAGGTCGACCGCTACCGGTCGACCCCTAGCAATCCAGGTCGATCGGTCATAAGAGAAATTTAAGGTTCTAATATGCTTCAATGTCGATTACTTATGGGCTTAATTTATATCGATTTACATATTTAGTATTCCCTAATTTTTCTAATGACCGGTTTAATTATCCAATTTCAATTCAACCTCTGGTTCATATGCTTAGGCTTTTCAATTAGGCATAAAACAAGTATTTAATCAAGTAATTGCATTATCTATTTACTGTAGTTTGATTCATAGGGTTTTAGGATCGGTTTAAACGTATTCAAATTAAACTTAAAAGTTCATGTTGGGGTTTCTAGCATCCAATATAATTAGAATAGTTTTAATTTTATTACACTAATCAAAATACTAAATTTGTGCCCACTCACCTCTAGCCTAAGCTCTAGAACTTGGGAATTTAGCCTTTAATGGGTAGCTACTTCCCTAGATCACTTACTCCTCCTTTGATTGCATGCTTTTGCCTCTTAGATTGATTAGGGTTTGATTTTGATTTTGATTTTTGGATTTTAGGAATATTAGGGTTTCAAGAAGAAAAATTGATGGAGTTTAGTTACTGTAAGCTTCCATTAAAGAATTAGGGTTTCATTTGTTACAAATGTATAGAGTTAGAGTTAAATTTAGAGCCATTAGATTAGCTCAGGGAAAATCTGGTCCAGTCATCTAATACTTCAGATGCAAGCAACTGATCTCGTCCCTTCATCATCGCCTCACTAAATCGCAAATTGCTCAATTTTATGTGTGTCGGGTCAACCTATGAAGGCCACGTGTCGACCTATAGAGGTCACGGGTCGACTCATGAAGGCCATGGGTTGACCTATCAAAATTCTGGGTCGACCTATATTTATTAAATTACTAATTTTTAATTATTTCTATTTCAATTTTTTCAAACGTCCGTAACTTCTCGGCATAAGTCCGATTTCAAAGTGTTATGTATGAAAATCATCCAGAAAATCGCTATGAATGCAATGGTGTAGGTTTTGTAGTTAAATTTGAAAGTTGTGAAAATTTTCTTTTTAGTCCCTGTTTTAATTAAATTTACTTTTCTTATTAAATTTCCTTTTAAATCTCTATTAATTTCTTGACAAATTTTATGTAAATTCCCAAGGTGTTACACTCACCATCCCATTTTGATTGCCTAACACAATTAAGGCAATACCTCCTTTCCTATTTTTGTAGCAGACTTCATTTTATATTAGGTTATTCCTTCATCCATACGCAAGCATATACTCTCCATGGGTCCAACGGTTGGATATGTCCCACATCAGTATAATGTATACACAACCGCTGGTAGCCCCTTGCAGTGGGCAGACTTCTATTATGTAACACTACTAACCTCGCATTCCAACCACTCTAATGATTATATTATTCTTATTTACAAAGTTATTTACAAACATATATATGTATATTTCACGCCTATCATAACGTATATTTGAATATATATTCATTTAATTATTACTTTTTTGCTCTCAATCATTGTTTTTCAATAAATCTTACTTAGCTTACTTTTGATTTATTCTTGTCATTTACTATCATTTGTTATCTGTTTCTAATTTATTGACTTAAGCGTCGTTTATTATTTTCCTTTCGTTAACATTATTGGATGAAATCTCATGTTTCCTTTTTAACTAATATCTCTCTTTAATTGACTATTTGGACTTGTTACTTCCCTACTCGCTTAGTTGTATTTTCTTTGTTTATCATTTTTTTCTATATCCTTTTACAACACATACTTTAGGTTTCCCATTTAAATTGTTGTTGTTATTCCTACTTACATTACTTTAGTTATACTTAAGGATTTTTATATATTAATGCATTGGAATCACTTCTTTTCCTAAAGGAAATTGTTAACACTATAGTTCTCTATAATTTACCTAAAAAGGACTTGTGTTATGTGTGAAATAAGAAGGAATTATCTTTTATTTTTTTATTGGAATAGGTAGTAAAAAATACGGTGATTCCCTTATTTTGTACATCTCTTCCTTTTTTACATCCCTTGTTATTTCAACCAATACACTTTTATTTGTATTTATAAACAATTTATAAAATTCACATTGTTACATAATTCATTCCAATGTATTAAAATATTGTCTAATCCCAATTTAATCTATAATCAGTTCTAATTTATGCTCAACAATATGTATAAACTAACCAAATCTAAAATCTCATTATTATTTGATTAACAAGTTATTTACAAATCTACGGATTATTTATACATCTAGCTTTCCTAATCCAAATGTCTACAATATTTATCAAGTTTAGGGTTTTCTATAACATATAAGCATATTTTCCATAATCATTACACGTATACAATTAAATATTCTATTCGTGGTTTAAAACAATTCCTCACACGTATAAAATCAAATATCCAAATCATGATTTATACCTAGGAAAAAATGTAATAGATCTATAACAATATAAATCCAATATTATTAAAAATATGTGATTTCCCATCACCTTGCTTTAGCTTCCAATTCTCCATATCTAGATACATTCCCTATTTATTTGACTCCTTTTTACTTTAAATCCAAAATATAAAAAGGGTATACACCTATTATAATTACCGACATGGGGAAAGGATTAAATTAAATTTAGATTTGAGTTTGATTCACGATTTACATTTATTTCTATATTCTGAATCGATCCTATTCTTCTCTTGTCTAATTCTTCGCTTTTCTCTACTTACACACACACACACACACGAGTAATTTAGCACGTGCGATGCACGTGTGCAGGAATAATTGGTATTAAAAAAATGTTGTTTGTAAGTTTTTTTATTTTATAAATTGACTTTGATTTGTACGTAATGCTTCTTTTTTATGCAGATACATGCACAAATCAATCATTTATCAAAACGTGAATAAGATTAAGTTATTCTAGGAAATTATCAATTAGGTAAAGAAAGTAATCAACTATTACACGAATATCCAAATAAATGTAACAAATATTAAAATTAGTGTGACGACCCGCCCTTCTTCACTCCGAAGGACGCATCGTCGGTAAGAAAGAAAGAGGTGAGAAATAGAAAAGATAGAGAAGAAAGAACAAACAACATCAGAATCTCAACAGCGGAACGAATGAAATATAATATATCACATAATAGATTACATAGTATCATATACATCAGAGTTACACAGATAATACAACACATATTAGACAGTTATAAACACCTGTCTAGTTAATACAACTCGATATAACTCAAAACAAATACAGAGATACCAACACAGCGGAAATACAGATAAACACTACACAGCGGAATCAATATATATTTATACGCTGAAGCCTCCTGCTCCATTGCTCCTCCACAATTCGTCAAAGCTAACCTGAATCCCTTGGCTACCCGTAAAAATTTGTGGAACCTGAGAGTTTATGAAAACAGAAATAAACTTCGGGTCAGACATGGGTCTGGTATGAGTAAACGGTTAAAGTTGCTTAACTTTAAAAATCATTTGAAACAAAAGGTATCACGTAAGACTTCCCACACATAAACATGGAAAAGTTTTTACCTTACGCTAACCAAAACATTTGATAGGAAATCCAGTGATATTATAATAGTGTCTAGGGTTTTCAAGTAAATAGAAAATAGCTGAAATTGTTACATGATTAAATTCCAGCATACTAGCCACAACGTGGGTAATACAATCAAAACCGTAGGCACTTATTGGATTTTGGATTCCATACAATGGCAGGGCTACCGGGGTACCGCCCGTCATAGTACATGGCCTAGATCACCGTACTGAGGACCCACCCTAAGTCCCCTACAACACAAGGTCGGAACATCCCTTACTGGATAATTCCCGCACAAGACACCCCACGGTTGTCATGATCAACCGCACACAAAGCCGAATAATAAGGGACATCTAGACAGGGGTAATCTCGTCCTACTTGGGTGCTACCCACTAACCTTGCTGCACCTCCCCTATTTTAGCCATTCCCGGTTGATGAGGCTTGAGGCTACGATTACCTTTAGAGAACACATCTCTTAGAATGCTCATCGTCCACCTGACGATGTTCTGAAAGCATTCAATCCATACAAGTTCGTTCCGGGTTCGAACGAAACCGAAGGCATTATCTCGTTACACTCATATTGGAATCACCCTCAGAGTTAACGACAATAACCCTTGCATTCTAAATCTTCACTTGAGATTCACGACCTATCGTTAATTTGGATCGATGTGGTTTTCGGATTTCCAAATATGGAAAACCCGATCCCGGTCTCATCAAATCCAAAATGTGTCTTTTAAGGCCAAGTTATTTTAAAGTTAAAACAATTCAATTTCAATTATCTATACACATACAGATAGATAAATCACAATATAACAATGGATAATCACATCATCATCATAAACAGATAATCCATATTATCTACTCAAACAAATAGTCAATATCATCACACTTAACCAAGCATCCATAACACAATAGATATATATCTGAGATCACAATCAATCATGGAAATCAATATCATCCATCATATATAAACAAAGATTAATAATCACCTCATTTATAATTAATTTAAAATGAATTAAATTAATTACAAATCTCTAATTAATTTAAAGTAAATTAAATTAATTACTTCATCAATATTAATCTTGCTTACATAATAATTAATTAATTACAAGTTAATTAATTAATCATTTCCTACTTTCCATCTTAATTAATCCTTCTTGATTAATTATCTTTAATTATATTTGTGTAATTATCCTTTAATTATTTCACAAATTTATTACTTTATACCAATTATAGAAAGTAACCTTAAATTACTAAAATCAATTACCTTATTTCTTAATTAATTACATTAATGAATTTCTTCATTTATTAATTATTCCCAAATAAATCCATTTTAAATTACATCATTAATTATAATAATTAATGATCTCAAATTACATTTATTTCATTTAGTAATTTATCTTCAATTAAACCAATTTGTTAATCACCTAGATTAACTCCATATAGTAATTAACTACCTTAATTACTTCAATTAATAATTTAATTACTCCATAATTAATTATTCTCTAATTAATCCCTTGATTAATTTATACAAAGTAATTATACTCAGATTACTTTCATTATTACATCATCACAAGTAATTACTTCCTTAAGTAATTATACTCATTACATCATCAAAGGGCTATTTAAATTAATTAAACCAGATTAATTAACTTAAACAATTCACATTTAACTTAATTAATTACAATGAGAAATAAATTTCTTAATTATTTCCATAAGTAAATTATACTTAATTAATCCATAATTGACTATCTTAAATTAATAAATCTAACTAATTATCAAAATTAATCATATTTATTCACTATTTAATAATCCTAGTTAATAACATTCATTAACTATTAACACTCTTAAATTACTTTACTAAAGTAATAAATTAAGATTTATTATTAATTTACCATTAAATTTCATCTTTACTAACTCATAAATAAATCCTTAATTATTTAATTAATTAAGTATTCAATATAACTTAATTAATTCTTACTTCATTAATTAATAATCATAAATTAAAATTCCACTCTTATTTAATTAATGATTCTTAATTTTCCATTTATTACCAATTAATTATCTAATCGCTTAATTAACTAATTTAACCTTTAATTACTAAATTAATTAACTCAATCATTAATTAATCAAATTAGCTAATTATTTATTTACTTAATAATTACAATCTTTAAATCTTCATTTATTTAAAAGGTAAAGCATTTTCTTATTAATGGTCAAATTCTCATTTATAAATGCCTTGAAATACTTTACTTTTGAATCTACTTTTCCATTTCATTTTTAGATTCAAGATAATTACAAATTTAACTTAGCTAAATTTAAAACACTTTAAATATACTTTAGCACATTATAAAGTTATTAAACACTTCATTTTTTTTATAAAACTTATTTTTTTATTTAAAAACTAGGAGACAAAATAAACTTGAATCATATCCTAAAACCTGGTTTTAAACTTAGTTAAAATCCTGTCTTTAAAATTTAAACCCAGATTTAAATTTTGGAAACTTTAAACTGCCAGGCTAAATTAAACTGGCAACACAACCTGACCCGAGACCTCCCCTATTCCCCTTCGAGTCGAACATCAGAAAACTACGGCCCTCTCTTAAATTTACTCGAGAAAACTCGAAGCGGCTTCCACCCAAAATTTCACCTGAACACACATGCACCGTGCATATGCACGGTGGCTCCAGTCGCCAGCGATCATCAGCGTTGATCGAGACATATCAGAAATCGGCTCCACATCCTTCTCCGATCACCAAATCTCGACCATCACCCAAAAATCGAAATCGAGCACCACTTCCCAAGCCTGGAACTAACAGGTCCTCACCAACCCAACTGAAATCGCCACGTCTTCCAACCTCCGACCACTGTGGGTTCTGAAACTCTGGCGTTGACCTCCTCTACACGTCTACTACCCATACCCAGATCCCGGTTGAACTCGATCAACCATGAGAAACGCGGTGATCGTTTTTTCCTAACTCAGTATAACTAGGGTTAAAAACTTCAAATCCTAACCACAGACGCCACCATGGCCGTGGCCATCTACCCCCATTTTTCCACTCATCCCCATAGGCTCTTCCATCACCTCACACAAACCCGACCACTCTCGACCACATGATCATCGGAAATGCTCGAAAACATGATTTCCAGGCGAACCCAAATAACCCATTCAATACTACATTAAAAATTGTAAATTTGATTTTAAAAATCCTAACTTTTATATACGATTCCAGTTATATACTTATATCAACAAATTTTAATGTTTGATTTTTAACATTTTCTCAAGTTGCTCTAGGATTTCATTTTCCAGACAATATTTACAAGCTATAATTCTTGCAACTATTTTTAAAACTTAGTTTAGTTTAAAACAACAAATTTTGTTTTAAATGCTTAGACCTAAAGAAGGTTAGAGTGAGGAAGATTTGAAGTTGAATCTAAGTTTAAATTTCTGGAAATTTAAAGACAGAGGTGGTTACAATAATTAACTAAACATACTCACTTGTTTCCAGAGTCTAAACCTAATCATACCAACTCATTTCCAACATACATCACTAGATCACTTAAAACATAAGTCATATCCATCAAACTAAAGGTATCTTATGTTTACAGTTTAAAGCAGAGACTTGAAACTAAAATATGAGATGTTTTAAAACCACAGATATGCACACTTATATAAATTCACAAGCATTGCACATACATACATATAACAAACATCATCACAGAAATTCTCAGGGTATTTGGGTTTTAGTTAAAAAGTTTACTCACCTAGCTTTAAAATCAGAAAGCTTGTTCCTTTTTGTATGAAAACAGGCAGCTTGAAACTTGCATATGCTTGAATGTTTGAACTGAAACTTGTTGTGGTTGAGAGGCTTTAAATTTTAAATTGAAACTGGAGGCTTGCTTTTCTCATTTGATTTCAGTTTATATTTGTTTTGAGACTTTGCTTTGTTTTTAAAACTTTTAGAAACTGGGTTGCTCGGCCCTTTGTATACGAAATGAAATGAGGTAGGGTTGCTAAATACACAAGCATACAATAGTTTATTATCTTAGTACACGAGAAATCAGAGATTTTTATCTCTTTGGGGGCTGAAAACATTTTTGAACAGGCTTTGTTTTGCTAGGAAGAAAAGCATTAAATGCTAATGTACTATATGTCTCAATCCTTATCTTCTTTTAGTACATAGATATTTTTAGTTTTACCTTGTTTATTCTTAGATGCTAAGCATACATACTCAATTCTATTCGTATGTATATAGATGGTTCTACTGCCTGCACCATATACCATGCTATAGAAATAACATTTACTTGTCTTATCTTCTTATACTTAGGTGATTTTTACTTACCTGCCAGTATAAATTGCTATAGAGTATAAAATACTTTGCTTAAGTTTTATCTTATCTTGTACCTAAGTGATTTTTAAGCCTGCAAGTATATTTTACTTAAGTTTGTAGTTTAAAGGTTGTTATGGTCATTGGTGTTATATTACTTTGCATATTTGTTTCTATCTCTACAAAAGTGTATTTATTTCTAATTTCTAACATGAAGGTATTTACATTTAAAAAAATAAACTATCAATATATAATTACCCATTATCATTCTATTTTATAATTACTTTAAATATTTACAATGTATATTTTATTATCTATAATTATTATATTCTGAGAGATTTATATAAATTTAAAAACCATAACTTCTTTTCAAAATATATATAACAATTTTCATTTATAATAAAAATCTACTTATATAGACATCACATCATAAATAAAGCTCATTATTACATTAAAAGAATTTATAAAAGAATTTATCACTTTATTACTTATTTTCTATCAAGCTATACTCTAAAAAGAACAAAGTCATTTATTTAATTTAAATCTAAGCTAAAACCATATGATTTATTTATTTAATATTGAATTTAATCAAATTTTCCGAATTACCAAAAGATTAGAGTTTGAAGGCATATCTTTATTTATTAAAATTTAAACAGACTTTAACTATTTACCATATATACAGATATATATATATAAATAAATAGAAAGCAATTTATTAGCCTTTAAAAGATAATTTATCAGTTAAATATTCATTTAAAAGAAAATTATTAAATCAATTCATATCTTATTATCAAAGATATATCAAATCAATTTAATATTTAATATAGATTATTAAATTGATATTGCTCGAAATTACGGGATGTCACATTCCTCCCCTCTTAAAAGAATTTCGTCCCCGAAATTTAAAACAAAGGTAATTTAATAATCTCATTAATGATTTAATTTTAAAAACACAAGCATATATCATCAATATATACTAACAACCATAGCAATCAATCATCCAATCAAACAAATCTAACTATCCAAACAAAATACTAGATAGAATTTCCTCGAGTTTCCCCGAGTATAAATATCGGGTTACTCGCTCTATAGAATCCAAACAATCAATACTACAAAGCTACACACAACTATATCTACAAAACAAGATAGGAAATCAGACTATAGACAAGTCTGACTCAACATCCAAAACTCCCTGAACTGCTGGCTCTACAACCAGAGATAACTCAAACACGTACTCCCTCAGAGACACGTGAAAACAACGAATCCCAGTTATCCAAACTGGCAATTCACTCCTGAAGATCAAACACTTATCCAAAATCAAATCTCCGATTCTTATCCATAAAATCTTCGGATGATCCTGGGCTGTCTCCATCCTTACTGATCAGCTTATCCTTCGCTGATACCTCTCGAAACAACCTGAACCAAACAATCCAACAAAATGATCTTTCCAAGATCAACCAAAACTCAGAACTCCACTCTATTTCATAATCAAAAGACGGATCTCACTTCTCTTATCCGGAAGAGATAAAACAGATGCTCTCCAAACTGCTTCCGCTGCACAACTCTAATCCGAACAGATGAAAATGCTGATGACGAACACAAGAAAAGACTGGGAAAACACTTCCCAAAAATATGGTCCACCCGATCCAAAAATAAAACTCAGAAGTTCCTCCAAAACCTGAGCTACCTCACCAACATCTTCTTCCAGAAACCATCCTACTACTGAGCTGAACCATCGGTATCACTCCTGGAATCAAGTCGATACCATCTCAAACTCCAGATGCTGACAAAACTCTGACTTCCTGAAGACGTCAAGAAAAAAAAAATCTCTGACAAACCAAAAGAACACTCAGACTATCGCAAGTCACTTTTGCGATCAACCCAACTACTATCCAAAGAAAATTGTTCTCTCTTTACCAATCAGAACAGCCTACACTTAACCAGCCAATCCAACGAAGAAACGGAACCACTCTGCTGCTTCTGAACTCCACTGCTAAGCTAGAAAGCTTCCTTGCCAGCATACATGACCTTCCGAGCTACACTGCTGACACCAATGCCAAGGAATTCCAAATCCAAAGCTCTTTGAGAAACTCGAACCTCAAACTAAACAGAAACACTCTGCTGAACACAACCTCAACACCGATGCAGACACACTTTCCTAAACTTGTTCCAAAGAAACATCTTCGGAAACATCCATAGTCACTGTGTCTCATCACACAGCTACTAATCCCTGAGACATCAAGATATCATCACTAGCTTCTGTCCAACCGACAGATCCAATCTCTACTCAAAGATGGACTCCGAACCTTTACAGGTTACCTTCAGAGATCGATGAAATCCTATATCAACAAAGCTCACTCGAGACGGTATTAGATCTACACTCTCGACAGATACACTCCCAACCATTGGTAGTCGTGTTACACACACCACTACCCTATCTACCTTTATAACTTATATGGGGAAAACCCGAACAGGTAATCCAACAAATAGGTAAATATATATATATATATATATATATATATATATATATCAAAATTTACAAATACGCTCTCTCGAGATAGACACCACTCCAAAGCCTAGGTATTCACTCAACCTAACGCTCTGATACCAAGTGTGACGACCCGCCCTTCTTCATTCCGAAGGACGCATCGTCGGTAAGAAAGAAAGAGGTGAGAAATAGAAAAGATAGAGAAGAAAGAACAAACAACATCAGAATCTCAACAGCGGAACGAATGAAATATAATATATCACATAATAGATTACATAGTATCATATACATCAGAGTTACACAGATAATACAACACATACTAGACAGTTATAAACACCTGTCTAGTTAATACAACTCGATATAACTCAAAACAAATACAGAGATACCAACACAGCGGATGTAACGACCCTAATTTTCGACCCAATTTAAAATTTTAAAATTTGTCGTTTAAATAAAATTCCGAAAAATTAAACAATCTCAAATTTCGTCCAAACTTTATTTAGGACATACGTCTAGTTAGATATGGACAGAGAAAAAGTTTCGTTGAAAAATATTACAGTGAAATCCGTTCGCGTTTTACTGTATATCAGTCCATATAAAGCTGCGTAAAATTTATCTTCCAAATCCAAATATTTTTACACAGTCCGCTTGTAAAAATTATTCTGATCAAGATTATGTAATTCGTTTCGTCTAAAACTGTCATCGCCTGCTCTGTTTAAATTGTTTTGCAAATCGTACAATTTAAGCGGCGTAAATGAAAATTTTATAAATTCATTGTATCGTAATAATCTGTATACCGTTGGTAGCGTCTTGTCGCGCTGATCAAAATAGTATATTAATTTGCACAAATCGGAGTTCGACGTTAAGCGTTGCGCTAATTTTACCGTTCCGGACGGACCGGTTAAGTAAAATCTCAGCCCAAATTCTTTAACCATTTACAAAGGAAAGCTGAAAATAAAAGTCAGCTGATGTATTTAATTGGGTAGTTGGAAGCTAAGGGGTTACTTTGGAAATTGATGTGAACGTTGGGAAATGAATAGCTTTGTGGGATACGAAGCAACATAGGAAATTATATTTCCCTATCACTGTACGTTCTAACAATTCATTTCAAATCTCCAACCCAGGTAAATGTTTTCTCCATCCTCTTCCTCTACTCTATTTGCTCCTCTGTAAATTCCAAAGAGAAATGATGGGGGAACCTTGCCTCCAACTTCACAAAACAAATGAATTCTCCCTTCACCCCATCCTCTCACTGTCCCTTTCACGTGTACAAATGCAAACCACCTCCTCCACACGTACGACATCGCCAGCCACCCATTCCAGTCCACGTCCCAGCCTCACGAACCCCTCCAGCCGTGCCTTCTCGCCTCCGCCCCACGGACCCACCAGCAACTCCAAGTCCCAGACCCACGGACCCACCAGCAGCCACGTCCCAGCTCCCATTCGCCTGACACGCCACCTCTGCCCCAGTCCGCCACTTGACCCCAGCCGAGACCCCCTCTGCCACCCAGTCCGCCACTTGACCCCAGCCGAGACCCCCTCTGCCACCCAGTCCGTCACTTGACCCCAGCCGAGACCCCCTCTGCCACCCAGTCCGTCACTTGACCCCAGCCGAGACCCCCTCTGCCCCAGTCCGCCACTTGACCCCAGCCGAGACCCCCTCTGTCCCAGTCCGCCACTTGCCCACAGCCACGTCCCAGACCCCCTCCGCCAACTCAGTCCCCACCAGCAACCGCCTGCACACACCCGCACCCATGCCCTGCCTGACCGAGACGCCTCCGCCCTGCCCCGTTCGCCACCACCGGCCGAACCACCAACAGCCCACTGCCGAATCCACTACCCAGCTGGCCACCCGCGTAGATTCGTCAAACGTTGGTCATCGTCTTGTCCGGAGATAGTGCTTGCTGTTATATATTGCGTATAGCGTTGTTTATATTTGTCTAGTTATTAATATACAGCGTTGTCTTGAATTTCAGCTGCTGATCTGGAATCTCAAGCCTAGGCTTCGTCTATTTTGTCATCATACCCTGCTTCTTTGATTGGTATGTATATATATGTACAATCTAAATATATATCTTGTATTGAACAAATTGTAATTGAATTATTATTCGCTTGCATTTTGTTGTTCGTTAGCGTTGTGCTTGTTCGTGCCTCTTATCCATCGTCTTCGTGCGTCGTCGTCAACCTCTTACCACGCAAGGTGAATATTTTCTATTCACGATTCAAAGATCTATTATACTATGATAATTAGATGTTGGATGTTATGAATGTTAATTTGGACGTTAAATGGATTGAATGTTAAAAATTGAATTGAAGTTAGTATGTTAAATAGTTATGACGCCAAATTGCTATGTGATATTAAATGTGTTGTTATTGTAATCGATAATAAATTTGAAACTGAATTTGATATAGAATAGATAATAAATTCTAAATGACATATGTTGAACTTGACCCCTTTATGTGATGAATATTGATTAATTAAATTGACCCTTTAAATTGTTTGACACGTAGAATTTGATAAATGTCGCTTGGGACTATTGAACGTATTGAATTAACTGTTGTAATGGAAATTGAACGACCAAGTGAAACCGAAATGTTATAATCTTTAATCTACATGAAATGATAGTGTAGATTCTAGAAATAGTTATATTAATTGGCGTAAATAACAAACGCGAATTAATACGATTATTTCGGGATTATTTGAATTGATTGAATTGTTGCAAATGGATGCTATTGCTTGTTTATTTACTTTGACACCATCCCAGCTATCACACTGCAAGTTCCCTTTGTATGTTTGATTTTTGAATTTAAATAGAATCGGGTTGAAATGATAAATACCCAATTGAATGAATTGGCCTAGGATAGATAATTAAAATAAGAAACCGAACGGTCAACAAAGAACGTTTTGAAATTGAGACTTATTTGGAATTATGGAATGAACTTCGAAAACTGTATTGTAATTTGGTAACGTAAATAAAATGATTTTATTGAATTGAATAAATAAATTTGTTTTGAAATAAATAAAATGATTTTATTGAATCGAATAAATAAATTTGTTTTGAAATAAATAAAATGATTTTATTGAATGAAATAAATGAACTTGTTTGAAATAAATAAAATGGATTTTATCGAATTAAATAAATTAGATTTGTTGGAATAAAGAAAGAATTTAATTGAAATAAATGAGAACGAATTAATGTAATGAATTGAAACGGATTTGTAAATTTATTTAGTTAAACAAAGTGTTTTGACAAAGTTAATCGGAATGAGATTTAAGAAGTAAATAGGTTAGAAGATAAAGTGATTTAATTTCGAGTTTTGATAAATGAATAAACGAAGTTTTGACAAAGTGAATGTAGTAAATGAAATTGATATAGTAATGAACCTAGGAATGTAAATACGGATTTAAAGAATAAAACTTGATTTAATGAGTTGAACTAAGATTGACTATTTCATGTAATCCATGAATTTGAATTTGATTTAATAAGTGAAATGTTGATTTAATGTGAATACTTAAAATTTTGATAACTAAAGGGCTTGAACTAGAATTTCTTTCCGAAATATGATTTTAGTAAGTGAAACGAATTGAATTATGAAATATCAAATTTGGAAGTCAAATTTGCAACTTGACCTTTAGATTTGATTTGTTTTAACTTTAATAAAAAGTTGACTGTTGGGTAATTAATACGTAGTTATTAAAGAGACCGGGATCGGATTATGGACATACTCTCTGTCGATACCGAAAACCACTTTAATAACTAATATACGCGAAGTGTTGATCCAGAATGAAGTGGATGGTTTGATGAACGTGTTGACTGAAGAAAGAGAACGATTTGGATGACCCCTGACATGACTAAAACAGGAGCCGCGCCGGGCCATTGAGGATCGCCATCTCTAGCGGACACACTTCTTCGATACCTTATCTATTACTTATGTGATTCGATTTGGGTGCACCCCTTGATTTGGAAGTGTTGTTTCGCGGTGTTGGGGTGGTAGCTGCTATGCCCAACATCAGTCCGGATCAGGCAACTACTAGTATCCTAGTTGGTATCGCCTCATGTACCTTGTCATACTAATTATCCTATCGCGACAACTACGATTTTGTTTTGTGTTATACCTATGGGGTATCCTCTGATAACCACCGGTTTTGGTGGGAATTACGGTGCTGTATAGATTATGGCATTATAAACAGGTTAAGAGGTGTATGGGCCCTGCTTAACCCTATCTTGATATCTTACTTTATGGATTAGATATTATCTATTTATCGTATTCTGTAGGTAGTTTATCGATCCCTTAAATGATGTTTCTATTCACCTTTGAGTTATGGACTTTATTATATGCATTGATTATCCTGTATAAGATTTTGAGTCCTGACTCGAGTGTTTCTTTTGCATATGCTCGGGTCAGTCTGAAGCTATTCCGTTGCTGGTCAAGGTTGGTCGAAGATGCTGAAGGCTTAGCTTTTATCTATGTCATTTTATTTCCTGTATTTGATGTACTTATGTATTGGACATCTTGTATCTCTTTTCAGTCGCTTTATGTTGAGACATTGTTGTATTCTCTGTAGTAGCTTCATGAACTACTATTATGACGATGTATTTTCCACTGCATTATTCTGTGACTGTTCTGAATCTGTGATGTTGTATTGATTCTCATTTACATTTATGTATTTATAATCCCATAATGTTCTGTGTTTTGTATTATTTAAGTTGACAAGTGTGGATTATTGTCAATTTAAATGGTCCAAATATACGGGATGTTACAGTTGGTATCAGAGCTCTGGTTTTCCCAAAGAGCTCTGGTTTTCCCAAAAACCTTAGTTCGGGATTATAAAGAAACTCGTTAGAGATAGGGTAGCAATACTCTAGAATGAGGAGAATCGATTCAATATCCAAATCCTTTCAAAAATTCAAGCTCCTTTGATTCGTTGATTAGTTTTCTTAGCATTCTATTATCTTATCTGTGGATCTAAATCTCTTTTGGTATTTCAGGATGAGTACCAGAAGAAATGTTAGAGGTGGAAGAGGCAATGGTCCTGCCCAGGCTGCACCTGCCGCTCCAGCTCCTGTCAAATTCACTACTCTTAGCAAGGAGTATTCGCAACTGGGAGGTACTAAGTTTTCTGGATCCGAGAACATCATAGAGGGTCAGCAATGGCTTAAGGGTTTGGAGAAGATATTTTCTGGATTGGAGATTACTGATGCTCAGAAGCGTCAGCTTGCTGCTTGGCAACTCCAAGATGCCGCACAAGATTGGTGGGAATCCGTTACTTCTCGTATCGAGGAGGACACCATCACTTGGGCCCAGTTTAGGTATGAATGGTTTGGATTCTAGTGGTTTAAATTCTTTCTTCTATCTTTGAAACGATTGTTCATCTAGTCTATCTTTTGGATTAGGGATACGTTCTCGGCACAATGGATGCCAGCTGCTGGGAAGGCCCAACTTTATAGAGCTTTCATGGATCTTAAGCAGGGCAATATGACTTTTTCTGAGTATGAGAGAAAGTTCAACGAACTCTCCAAGTTCGGTCTTGGCTTGATTGATACACCACTTCTGAAGAACGAGAAATTCATTATGGGAGCTAGAGCAGAGTATTATGACTTACTTACCGGCCACATCCATTGCACCTTCACAGAGCTTGTTGATTATGCACTTATATATGAGGCGAAGCCTAAGGGATCCACTGCCAAGGCTGCCCCTACTCAGCCCTCTTCTAGCCAGCCCGGGAAGAGGAAGATGAACTTTGATCAGCAAAAGAAAGCTTGGCAGAAGACTACAGGATTGGGATATGCTCAGAAAAGCCCTATCGATCTTGCTAATATCACATGCTTCAAGTGCGATAAGAAGGGCCATTATGCTAATAGTTGTCCATCTACCGGAGCTGCTATCCCACCACCTTCTACGACTAGGAAAGACTTATGCCATGTATGCCTACAGCCAGGTCATTTCAAGAAAGACTGCCCACTATACAAGCGTGGTACACCCTCTGGAGTATTTGCTATCACCACACCTGCACCATCTGCACCACCCGCTCAGGATGACCAAGGTACTTTGCGTAGTATATTTCATTTACATGCTACACCGGTTAGAGTATTATTCGATACTGGTGCTTCTCATAGCTTTATATCTGTTGACATTTGCAATAAGCTCAAGTTAGAGTCCACTCTTGCTACTACTTCTTTATGTGTCTCAAATCCCATCGGAGGATCTGCTAACCTCCGAAGTATTTGCAAAAATGTTGCATTGATGTATGATTTTTCTCGATTTACTTGGGATTTCTATGTGCTTGGATTTCAAGCATTCGACCTTCTTCTTGGAACTGATTGGTTAAGCAAATTCGATGCTGTCATCTCTTGCAAATCCCGATCAGTTTCTTTAGTAAGCGACCAAGGCTTACCACTTGTCATTAAATGTAAATCACCTCAGAAATATGCCGGAAGCTTCATATTCTCTCTTGATGCTTCCCCAGATGATCTTGACACCACGCCTATAGTTCAGTCATTTCCCGATGTATTTGGCGAAGTCAGCTCTCTCCCGCCTAAACGGGAAATAGATTTCCGTATTGATCTAATTCCTGGAGCTACGCCCGTAGTTCTCCCACACGGAAGGATGGCTCCTAAAGAAAAGGCTGAACTAAAAACTCAAATTGAGGATCTATTTGATAAGGGCTTGATTAGAAGAAGTTGTTCTGAATGGGGCGCTGCAGTTGTATTTGTCACCAAATCAGATGGGTCTCTTCGCATGTATGTTGATTATAGAGAGCTCAACAAGTGCACTCTCAAGAATCGTTATCTGATGCCTCGCATCAACGATTTATTCGACCAGCTTCATGGTGCTAAAGTTTTCTCACAACTTGATCTAGCCACTGGGTTCCACCAACTCAGAATAGCGGAAGATAGTATCCATAAGACAGCTTTCCGGACCGAAAATGGATTCTATGAATGGTTGGTTATGCCATTCGGTTTGACCAACGCACCTGCTTACTTCGTCGACTTGATGAATCGAGTCTTTCGTGATGTCCTTAACAAGTTTGTTCTTGTATTCATTGATGATATTCTTGTCTTCTCTAAGGACAAGGAAGAACATGAGACACATCTTCGTTATGTTCTTGAAACTCTCAGAAACCATCAGCTTAAAGCCAAGTTTTCTAAATGCCATTTCTGGCGAGACGAAGTGAGATTCCTTGGCCATATTGTTTCTGAGAATGGCATTTCAGTCGATCCAGCTAAGATTGCCATAATCAATGTAAGTTCTATCATATTCGAAATTCTATTCAAACAATCTTCTCTCTCGCTAATTTATATCAATTAATCTACAGGATTGGGAGACCCCCAAAACTCCTACAGATATCCGTAGTTTCTTGGGCCTAGCTGGATATTATCGCAGATTTATTGAACACTTTGCCCGGATTTTTGCTCCTCTTACTGCTTTGACTCGGAAGGACGTTAAGTTCATTTGGAGCGAGAAGTGTGAATCAGCTTTTAATGAGTTGAAGCACAGGTTAACTTCAGCCCCAGTTCTTGCAGTCATCGATGGAAGTGAAGGATTGACTGTTTATACAGATGCTTGCCGAGAAGGTTTAGGCGCTGTTCTTATGCAAAATGGGAAGGTTATTGCTTATGCCGGTCGTCAGTTGAAGACCCATGAATTGAATTATGCCACTCATGATCTTGAGCTTCTTGCTGTTGTATTTGCTTTGAAACTTTGGAGGCATCATCTTTTGGGAACAAAGTTCGAACTATTCACTGATCATAAGTCCTTGAGGTATATCTTTTCTCAGAAGGATTTGAACCAGAGGCAAGTCCGATGGCTTGAATTCTTAGCTGCATATGACCTCGACATCACTTATACACCGGGGAAAGCAAATGTTGTAGCAGATGCTTTGAGCCGCAGCAAAGCATTGTCTTGTTGCAATATTATCGAAGGCATGTTATTCCAGCTTAGTATCTCTCCATCTCTTATGGATCGCATCAAAGCTAAGCAATATGAAGACACTTTGCTCTATCGTATGAAGGAGTTAGTTATGGGTAGAGTAAGTAATGCCGACAGCAAAGTGGGAGCACAAGTTGATAGTGGTGGAGTTTTAAGGATTGACAATCGTATTTGTGTTCCTAACGTCGATGGATTGAGGCAAGAAGTGCTTAAGGAGAATCACCAGTCATCACTTTCATTCCATCCAGGTGTCACTAAGATGTATCGCAATATGAAGCGTTTATATTGGTGGAGTGGGATGAAGAGGGATATTTCTACATATGTTAGTAGATGCACCACTTGCCAACAAGTCAAGGCAGATCACCAGAAGACTGCTGGATTGCTCCAGCCCCTAGAGATTCCGAGTTAGAAATGGGACCAGATTTCTATGGATTTTATTGATGGGTTACCGAGGACCAGAAAGGGTAACGAGAGTATATGGGTGATTGTTGATAGATTGACTAAGTCTGCCCACTTTATTCCGGTCAAGACCACCCGTACTGCTTCGAGTTTGGCTGAGATTTATATGAGAGAAGTGGTTAGACTTCATGGGGTTCCGTCTAGTATTGTATGCGATCGAGACCCTATATTCACCAGTAAATTCTGGAAGGCATTTCAGGACGTCTTAGGCACTAAACTGAATCTGAGCACAGCCTATCATCCTCAGACAGACGGCCAAACTGAGAGGGTGAATTAGATTTTGGAGGATCTGCTTCGTGCTTGCATCATTGATTTTGGTGGATCTTGGGAAGATCATCTTCATTTGGTTGAATTCACTTATAATAACAGTTACCAGGTACGTTTAATTGTCAATTTGAATAAGAAAATTTTAAATTGGCATTTAACCGTCTTTATAATCAGGCAAGTATCGACATGGCACCGTTCGAAGCTTTATATGGACGGCCATGCAAATCACCGGCCTGTTGGATTGAGTCGGGAGACCGCCTAGTTCTTGGCCCAGAAATGATTATGGAGGCATCTGAGAAGGTGAATGAGATCCGGAAGAAGATGAAGACGGCACAGGATAGACAGAAAAGCTATGCTGACAAAAGGAGAAGAGATCTCGAATTCGGTGTAGGAGACAAAGTATTTCTGAAAGTGTCGCCTTTGAGGAATATTGTTCGATTTGGAAGGAAAGGGAAATTAGCTCCCAGATTTGTTGGTCCGTTTGAGATTACAGAAAGAGTCGGAACATTAGCATATAGAGTTGCATTGCTTGAGAAGTTCGCCGGTGTGCACAACGTGTTCCACGTCTCACATCTTCGCAAAGTTGTACACGATCCATCTATGGCCATCCCTACTGCTCAGTTAGAAGAGATAGTTATTGAGCCAGACTTGACTATTGAGCGAAAGCCCCTTCGGATAGTTGATCGTGAGACAAAACAACTCAGAAGGAAGTCGGTGAATCTCGTCAAAGTACAGTGGAGTGCAGATGAGCGGGATTGCACGTGGGAAACTGAGGATAACATTCGGGATTCAAACCCCGAACTATTGATTTCAGGTATTATTCAAATTTCTCAAAATCTATCTTGACTTTCCTACTTATTTCATTTCTACTTCACTCGTCTCGTTCCTTTTCGAGGACAAAAAGTTTTGAGTGGGGGAGACTGTAACGACCCTAATTTTCGACCCAATTTAAAATTTTAAAATTTGTCGTTTAAATAAAATTCCGAAAAATTAAACAATCTCAAATTTCGTCCAAACTTTATTTAGGACATACGTCTAGTTAGATATGGACAGAGAAAAAGTTTCATTGAAAAATATTACAGTGAAATCCATTCGCGTTTTACTGTATATCAGTCCATATAAAGCTGCGTAAAATTTATCTTCCAAATCCAAATATTTTTACACAGTCCGCTTGTAAAAATTATTCTGATCAAGATTATGTAATTCGTTTCGTCTAAAACTGTCATCGCCTGCTCTGTTTAAATTGTTTTGCAAATCGTACAATTTAAGCGGCGTAAATGAAAATTTTATAAATTCATTGTATCGCAATAATCTGTATACCGTTGGTAGCGTCTTGTCGCGCTGATCAAAATAGTATATTAATTTGCACAAATCGGAGTTCGACGTTAAGCGTTGCACTAATTTTACCGTTTCGGACGGACCGGTTAAATAAAATCTCAGCCCAAATTCTTTAACCATTTACAAAGGAAAGCTGAAAATAAAAGTCAGCTGATGTATTTAATTGGGTAGTTGGAAGCTAAGGGGTTACTTTGGAAATTGATGTGAACGTTGGGAAATGAATAGCTTTGTGGGATACGAAGCAACATGGGAAATTATATTTCCCTATCACTGTACGTTCTAACAATTCATTTCAAATCTCCAACCCAGGTAAATGTTTTCTCCATCCTCTTCCTCTACTCTATTTGCTCCTCTGTAAATTCCAAAGAGAAATGATGGGGGAACCTTGCCTCCAACTTCACAAAACAAATGAATTCTCCCTTCACCCCATCCTCTCACTGTCCCTTTCACGTGTACAAATGCAAACCACCTCCTCCACACGTACGACATCGCCAGCCGCCCATTCCAGCCCACGTCCCAGCCTCACGAACCCTTCCAGCCGTGCCTTCTCGCCTCCGCCCCACGGACCCACCAGCAACTCCAAGTCCCAGACCCACGGACCCACCAGCAGCCACGTCCCAGCTCCCATTCGCCTGACACGCCACCTCTGCCCCAGTCCGCCACTTGACCCCAGCCGAGATCCCCTCTGCCACCCAGTCCGTCACTTGACCCCAGCCGAGACCCCCTCTGCCACCCAGTCCGTCACTTAACCCCAGCCGAGACCCCTTCTGCCCCAGTCCGCCACTTGACCCCAGCCGAGACCCCCTCTGTCCCAGTCCGCCACTTGCCCACAGCCACGTCCCAGACCCCCTCCGCCAACTCAGTCCCCACCAGCAACCGCCTGCACACACCCGCACCCATGCCCTGCCTGACCGAGACGCCTCCGCCCTGCCCCGTTCGCCACCACCAGCCGAACCACCAACAGCCCACTGCCGAATCCACTACCCAGCTATCCACCCGCGTAGATTCGTCAAACGTTGGTCATCGTCTTGTCCGGAGATAGTGCTTGCTGTTATATATTGCGTATAGCGTTGTTTATATTTGTCTAGTTATTAATATACAGCGTTGTCTTGAATTTCAGCTGCTGATCTGGAATCTCAAGCCTAGGCTTCGTCTATTTTGTCATCATACCCTGCTTCTTTGATTGGTATGTATATATATGTACAATCTAAATATATATCTTGTATTGAACAAATTGTAATTGAATTATTATTCGCTTGCAGTTTGTTGTTCGTTAGCGTTGTGCTTGTTCGTGCCTCTTATCCATCGTCTTCGTGCGTCGTCGTCAACCTCTTACCACGCAAGGTGAATATTTTCTATTCACGATTCAAAGATCTATTATACTATGATAATTAGATGTTGGATGTTATGGATGTTAATTTGGACGTTAAATGGATTGAATGTTAAAAATTGAATTGAAGTTAGTATGTTAAATAGTTATGACGCCAAATTGCTATGTGATATTAAATGTGTTGTTATTGTAATCGATAATAAATTTGAAACTGAATTTGATATAGAATAGATAATAAATTCTAAATGACATATGTTGAACTTGACCCCTTTATGTGATGAATATTGATTAATTAAATTGACCCTTTAAATTGTTTGACACGTAGAATTTGATAAATGTCACTTGGGACTATTGAACGTATTGAATTAACTGTTGTAATGGAAATTGAACGACCAAGTGAAACCGAAATGTTATAATCTTTAATCTACATGAAATGATAGTGTAGATTCTAGAAATAGTTATATTAATTGGCGTAAATAACAAACGCGAATTAATACGATTATTTCGGGATTATTTGAATTGATTGAATTGTTGCAAATGGATGCTATTGCTTGTTTATTTACTTTGACACCATCCCAGCTATCACACTACAAGTTCCCTTTGTATGTTTGATTTTTGAATTTAAATAGAATAGGGTTGAAATGATAAATACCCAATTGAATGAATTGGCCTAGGATAGATAATTAAAATAAGAAACCGAACGGTCAACAAAGAACGTTTTGAAATTGAGACTTATTTGGAATTATGGAATGAACTTCGAAAACTGTATTGTAATTTGGTAACGTAAATAAAATGATTTTATTGAATTGAATAAATAAATTTGTTTTGAAATAAATAAAATGATTTTATTGAATCGAATAAATAAATTTGTTTTGAAATAAATAAAATGATTTTATTGAATGAAATAAATGAACTTGTTTGAAATAAATAAAATGGATTTTATCGAATTAAATAAATTAGATTTGTTGGAATAAAGAAAGAATTTAATTGAAATAAATGAGAACGAATTAATGTAATGAATTGAAACGGATTTGTAAATTTATTTAGTTAAACAAAGTGTTTTGACAAAGTTAATCGGAATGAGATTTAAGAAGTAAATAGGTTAGAAGATAAAGTGATTTAATTTCGAGTTTTGATAAATGAATAAACGAAGTTTTGACAAAGTGAATGTAGTAAATGAAATTGATATAGTAATGAACCTAGGAATGTAAATACGGATTTAAAGAATAAAACTTGATTTAATGAGTTGAACTAAGATTGACTATTTCATGTAATCCATGAATTTGAATTTGATTTAATAAGTGAAATGTTGATTTAATGTGAATACTTAAAATTTTGATAACTAAAGGGCTTGAACTAGAATTTCTTTCCGAAATATGATTTTAGTAAGTGAAACGAATTGAATTATGAAATATCAAATTTGGAAGTCAAATTTGCAACTTGACCTTTAGATTTGATTTGTTTTAACTTTAATAAAAAGTTGACTGTTGGGTAATTAATACGTAGTTATTAAAGAGACCGGGATCGGATTATGGACATACTCTCTGTCGATACCGAAAACCACTTTAATAACTAATATACGCGAAGTGTTGATCCAGAATGAAGTGGATGGTTTGATGAACGTGTTGACTGAAGAAAGAGAACGATTTGGATGACCCCTGACATGACTAAAACAGGAGCCGCGCCGGGCCATTGAGGATCGCCATCTCTAGCGGACACACTTCTTCGATACCTTATCTATTACTTATGTGATTCGATTTGGGTGCACCCCTTGATTTGGAAGTGTTGTTTCGCGGTGTTGGGGTGGTAGCTGCTATGCCCAACATCAGTCCGGATCAGGCAACTACTAGTATCCTAGTTGGTATCGCCTCATGTACCTTGTCATACTAATTATCCTATCGCGACAACTACGATTTTGTTTTGTGTTATACCTATGGGGTATCCTCTGATAACCACCGGTTTTGGTGGGAATTACGGTGCTGTATAGATTATGGCATTATAAACAGGTTAAGAGGTGTATGGGC